>JAWPNB010000004.1:15005000-20005000 GCA_033996785.1 Trichosanthes truncata
CACATCCCTTCCAAAATAGCAATTTTGGTACAATTATGTTTTGGATATTGTTTATTTGACACATGTTTGAAAGTATGTTTGTATGATTTGAAATTGGTCAAAATTGTTTGTATGCTTTAAGTGTTTTGCTATTTGAAAGTATTTTTTCCGTTTTGGGTAATTTGAAATAAATTTGTTTTGATTGATTTTGAATTGAAAGTACGTTTGTTTTGATTTTGAGTTTGAATGGTTGATTTGATGAATCTTTATTGAAATTGTTCTTTGAAACTACATGTTTTGTTTCAAATGTTTACGAAAGAATTTTTGATCGATTTGATAAGAGCTATCTGGATATGCCAATTTTTTTGTTTTGAGAATGCTTTGCTTATTTGTGGTAGTAGCCTAAATTGGAATTGATGAAATTATTTTGGCTTGTTTGTGAGAAGACACATTTGTGGGAAGGCACATTTGTGGTTTGGCATTCCTTTGGAATGAAAATTCATGTGTGTGTTTCACTCACATGGCCTCACACTTAAGTAATTATATTGATTGTTCTGGTCGATTTTATCAACATCTCTGACTGATTGAAGCTTATTTGTGGGAAGGCACAGTTTGTGGTTTGGCATTCCTTTGGAATGAAGATTCATGTGTGTGTTTCACTCACATGGCCTCACACTCAAGTAATTGTATTGAACGTTCTGGTCGATTTTTATCGACAACTCTGATTGAATGTTCTGAATGATTGATTGGTGTTACCGACGGGTAACCATCATATATGTTCTGAAAGGCTACCCAAATAATAAATATTCCTACTATGATATTTGAAAGTATGGATTGATTGAAAGTACTCTTTGAATTGAAAGTTTCGATATTTCAAAGTTTTGGTTAAATGAAAGTTTTGTTCAATTGAAAAGTTTTGTTTTGAAAGTTTGCATGGTTGAAAGATTTTTGTTTTATGAAAGTTTTGACTGAATGTTTTAATAGTTGTATTAAAAGTTTTGCAAGGATATTTGTATTTTGATTATGATTGTTTTAAAAGAAAATGATCAAATGAATATTACTTTTGATTCAACTATTGAAATGATTTGTTAAACTGAATTTTTATGTTTTGTTTTGATGAAAATGAAATTTTGAACTTGATGTTGAAATTGCTTATTGAGTATTTCTGTACTCATTTTTTTGTTTTTCCAAAATGTTTTCAAACAAGGATCAAGTGATAGTCCCGAAAGAAGTGAAGTTTAGCACTCTGGCACAAGACTTAGAAAGTTGTTGTTATGGATTCAATAGTTTCTTTTAGAAATTCTTTGTAAGAAATTACTTCCGCTGAATTTGTTTAAGTTTATTTTAGTTTTAATTGTTACGCTTTCGCATTATTGTTAGAATGACCGTATTGGAAAATTCGGGCTGTTAGAATGAGAAGTTTTCATTTTGGTATTCTTCGTTCTTTGTAAGTATTCAATCATGCTTTTTATCTTCGTGGTCAGTCTCTTCAATGGTCATTGAAACTTATAATCCTTGCCGATTTAGTCGACAATTTGAATTTTGTCAAGACGTACTGTATGATTTGAGCTAGAAGACTCCTGAAGCTAACTTAGACAATGTGTTACGTCTTTGAATGATATGTACTCAAGGAGGAACATTGTCCCAAGTATATCTTCCTGCACGCACGATGAACCCTCACACCCAGGTTACTCAGCATTATCGAAGTTGGTGGTAAGCCAAAAATGAAAACTATCTTGAGGAAGGCATACAAAATTAATGGCTAGCACTTCCCCTGTTCCCTCTAAGCCTAAGTTCCCTAAAAAGGTTAGCGACAATAATGGAGGTAAGAGGATTCACATGTTTGAACCTAGTGAGTTCGCTTCTAGAGATAATGAGGATAGTCATAGCAGTAATAGTGATCATCATTGGAAGAGACTAAAGAAGTCCGATAAACTATCAGTCTGTGACGATGATTTTTTTTGTTGGGGTTGCAAGTGTTTCACAATTTTCTGCTCTCCTTACTCTCTTGGTTAGTACTCTTATCTTTTTTTTTTTTTAATTTCTTTAAATATTTTTGCAACGTCTTTTCATTTATTTTTTTATTTTTTTATTTTTTTGTGTGCAGTCGCCTTTAGATGATCTCATTCAAGAAGTTGTAGAGCATCACAATCCTCAATCTTTGACGAGTCCAGATATATTTGATTCTGCAGTTGCGCATGTCAATCATTTCAAGGTTCCAACAAAGCAGTGATTCATTCTTGTCCTCCTGCAATTAATGAAGCTTCTGGACAAGTGAGGAAGATGACACATGTTGCTGCTTCTGAGATTTTTAATTATTGTGCTGACAGTATCATTTCGAATCTGCAGTGAGAAACTGCACTGGCCATGTGGGATAACATACATAAAAAGATCATACGCATCTCTTTTGACAAAATGCCTTGTCTTAAACAAGAGACAAGAAAAATTTTCCAAGAGATTTCAAAGACTTGTGCAACTAACCTTCCTTCTCTTTAAAACGTTGTAGGTGAGTATTTCTAGAAGGTGGAAAAGTATAACAAATTACATTTGTCATTATCTTCCCAACTTACCTCAGCAAGTAAGAATCGTCAATTGCAAGAAGCTAGATTCAGTTTGGAGAAGATACGAGGCGATGAGAGTTAGGCACTTGCAGAGATGGATGCGCTTCTACAACAACATCAACAAACACTACGAGAAGAAGAAGAATATGAAGCCAAACTTAAAGCTCTGAAAGCTAAGCGAGATGAAATTTCTAAGTTAATCGTCGATAAGGAAGGATGCTTGAATCAATATAAACTCGAAGTGTCTGCAGTGCAAGAAACTATGAGTAACATTGAAAATACCCTTATTCTCACTGATGTAGATGCCAATAACTTGGAGATGCTTCAAGGAATGTTGGTGGATGCACAACAAGAACTGCAGACCTAAAAGTGGATGCCATGATCTAGCTTCAATTTTTTTTAATATCATTATTTCATGTAATGACTTTAAGATCTTTTTTTTAGATGCTTTTTTTTTTGTTGGATTGAACTTATTATCTATTGTCAAACTTATTTTCCATAATGAAAGAATTTCTTTTTGTTCTTTTTCTATGAATGGATGAATTTGTTCAAGGATAGTCATTTTTTTTTATTTACGGACTGAAGTTAAAATTTCCTTTAAGTTGCCTTTGTACCCTTCAACAAAAGGGATCAAGTCATAATGTAGTTCCATATACATTTTTTTAGGCCATTCACCTTTTTAACTCATGCGGGCCAAGAGTATCATGCAGTTTAGGCTCTTACGATAAAGAGCTTTACATTTTAAGCATAATATTTCTTGAGAAACTTTCCATTGATTGGGCCAATTTTGAGCCCACCTTTATCGACTATTTTGTATGCTCCATTCGTGTAGACTTCTTTCACAAAGTAGGGTCTGTCCCATTTAGGTGTAAACGTGTGCCCTGTATGTCGAGTTATTAGAATAGGTCTTCGAACTGCAAGGATGAGCTCTCCGACTTGAAATGAGCGAGGTCGTACCTTTTTGTTGAAAGCTTTAGACATGCGTGCTTGATAACATCCTAATGCTTGTTGAGCATCTAGTCACTTATCATCCAATGCTTCTAACTCTTGCAGACGTAACATAGTATTGTCTTTGATAGTAAGCCCCTCTTAAACCGCCATTCGCAACGACGAGATTTCTCTCTCTAAAAGGAAAACAACCTCCACTCCATAGACAAGAGAATAAGGTGTAGCTCCTGTTGGAGTACGATAGGTGGTCCGGTATGCCCATAATTCTTCATCAATTCTTTCTTGTCAATCCCTTTTTGACTTGGAGACCACCTTCTTCAACAAGTTGCACAACGTCTTGTTAAATGCTTCAGCTAGACCGTTTACTACAGCATTGTACATTGACGAATTATATTGCTTGAAGCTAAATTTTTCACATAAATTGTCCATTAAACTATTAGAAAATTATCTCCTATTGTCTGCTACGATGCGATGGGGGATACTATATCGATAAATGAGATGTTTACGAATAAAATCTGCCATGTTTTCTTTCTTTGCTTCTTTTAACGCAACAGCTTCTGCCCATCTTGAGAAATAATCTGTCCTTGCAAGGATATATGAGTACCCTATTGATGATTTAGGTGTTATAGGGCTGACAAGGTCAAGTCCCCATGCTTCGAACTGTCATGAGGCTATAGTTGGATGAACTGGTTCTAGAGACTAATGTATGAAATTGGCATGAACTTGACAAGCTTCGCATTTCTTTGCATATTGTATCGAGTCTTGAACCATCATAGGCCAATAGTAGCCCATTCTTTTCAACTGAAAGTGGAGCTTTGGCCGGACTAATGAGCTCCACAAATGCCTGAATGAGCTTCCTCTAATGCTTGTGTTGATTCTTCTTTCCCTAAGCATCGAAGAAAAATACTTTCATAGGAGCGACGATATAAAGTATCTTTGTAGAAGATGAATCAAGATGCTCTTCTTCATATCTCAGTCCTATGTCGCATATCGACATGAAGCTTTCCATGTTGTAGATAATCTATAATTGGCTGTCGCCAGTCTTCTTCTTCAATTACATAGGCAGATATTGCATTTGTTTCTTGGCTTTCATTTTCGGTTGGTGGTACAATACCTATTTGACAAAGTGGGATGTTTAAAACTTCACTTTCTGAAATGGTTAAAGTTGTAGCTATATTTGCCAAAGCATCTGCCTTTATATTTTCAGATCTCAAGACATGCTCTATCGTCGCACACTCGAAGCTTTCTAATAGTTGCCTAGCATATTTGAAGTAGGATATCAGGTCTTCATGTTTCACCTCGTATTGGTGTAATAATTGATTCACTACCAATTTTGAATCTCTATAAATTTCAATATATGTCACCGCGATTTCTATGGCTATTTGAAGACCAATAATGAGTGCTTGATATTCGGCAACATTATTCAAACATACTTCTCCAAATGTGAAGCTGTATGGCAACATGTGCTTTTCAGGCGAAATAAATACTACTCATGCCCCTGCACAATTCCTTCGAGCTGTGCCATCAAAATACATAGTCTAAGGTTCAATGATTTCAATGTAGAAGATCTCTTCATCAGGAAATTCTTTAGACAACTTTCAATTTGACGGTACTAGATGGTCTGCTAGAAAATCTGCCAAGGCTTGCCCTTTCACCACCTTTTGCGGCACGTAAGCAATATCATATTGTTGAAGTAAGATCACCCACTTAGCCATCCACCCTGAGATAATTGGCCTAGATAGAACATATTTAATCGGGTCTGCCACTAAGTGCACTGTGAAAGCTTGCATATAATATCTCAGTTTGTCAATGGCGAAGAACAGTGAAAGACACATCTTTCAATCGGTGAATAATTTAGTTTTGCCCCATTTAAAGTTATACTTAGATAGTAGAGGGCACATTCTTTACCTTTCTCACTTTCTTGTGCAAGTAGTGCTCCAAGCGACCTTTCTTGTGCAGCAATATACAATATCAACGGTTTTCCTGCTATGGGGGCGCTTAAAACAGGAGGGTTGAGCAAATACTTCTTTATGTTGTCAAAAGCATTTTGACATGCTCTGTCCCACTCAAAGGTTGTGTCTTTCCTTATTAATCTTTGAAATGGCTGGCATCAACCTGCTAGATTGGAGATGAACCTTCAGATATAAGCCAAACGTCCTTGGAGACTTCTAAGCTCACACAAGTTCCGTGGCTCTGGCATTTTTTGAATGGTCTCAATCTTGGATCTGTCAATTTCAATCCCTCGATGCCTCACTACGAAACCAAGAAATTTTCCTGATGTCACGCCGAAGGCACATTTGAGAGGATTCATTTTCAACTGGTACTTTCTCAATTGATCAAAAACTATTTTTAGATCTTGCAGGTGATCTCTTCGCTTTTTAGACTTGACCATAAGATCATCAACATAGCATTCAACACGTTTATGGAGCATGTCATAAAAGATCTTCTGCATGGCACGTTGGTAAGTTGCCTTAGCATTCTTTAATTCGAAGGGCATCACCTTGTAACAGTATACTCCTTTTGGAGTTCTGAATGCTGTCATTTCTTCATCGTCAAAGGCCATTCGAATTTGATTATTTCCTGATGATCCATCCATGAAAGATAAGGCTTCATGTCTCGTGGTGGCATCGACCATAAGCTTCGTAATGGGCAAGGAAAAATCGTTTTTGGGACATGCATTATTCAAATCGCGGAAGTTGACACATACGCTAAGTTGTCCATTCTTGTTCTTAACTGGAACAATGTTCGCTATCCATGTTGGATACTTTACTTCTTGAATGAACCCTGCCTCAATCAATTTATTGACTTCGACTTCAATTTGTGGAACGAGCTCCAGCCAAAAACGTCTTTGAGCTTGCTTGATTGGTCGGTATCCTTGTTTAATAGCAAGATGGTGGACTGTTATCTTAGGATCAAGTCCTGGCATCTCTTTGTATGACCAAGCGAAGACATCGTTGTATGAGGTAAGCAAGCTTAAATATTCACCTTTTTCTTCATCATTAAGTGATGCACTTATGAAGGTTGGCCGTGGTTCTTCTGTCGTACCAAGGTTTACCTCTTTGAGCTCATCAATTGTTGATTGACTGCCATCTTCTAGTGATGCTGGTGCTTCTTCAACTTCTTCAGACATTTCATTGTCTGACATTTCTTCAATAGTGATATGACAAAAGGTGGTTTTTTCTTCTTCTTGCTCTTGGTTCAAATCCTCTCTTGAGGGGTTGGTGATGACGACATCACGCCCTCAACGAACCTTCTGCATTTGCTATAACGAAGGTTTTTCTCTTCATTCGAAAAGGAAAGAAATTATGAATTTCTCCATCATTCTTTGTTTCAAGAAAGGACTTATCTTTTGAGGTTTCCACTGGGCAATCATGTTGAAGCTGGTCAAATACTGATGCTGAAGGCCCCTTACTTTTTGATGTGGTCACACTTAGCCTTTGAAGAGCTAATGGTCGCATCACAGTTGAGGTCGAAGGTACCTTTTTCCTCTCTATCGTGGGTATGCCCAGTCTTTACAAGGCTGATGGCCGTGCCAAAGTTGGAATCGATGAGGTACTCTCTTCTTCGCCCATAGGGATACTCAGCCTTTGAAGGATCAAAGGTCAAATGGAATAAGAAGTTGGGGCTGATAGAGCACCTTATCCTCCCTCAGTGGGCTTACTTATTCTTTGGAAGGCTGAAGGCCGAGTGGAACCAAAAGCTGGAGGTGACCCCTCTCCTTCTAATGAAGTCATGCATAATCGCTGAAGAGCTAAAAGTTGTGCCACTGGTGGCCTGACAAGTCTAAAAATAAAAGTCCTTCGGTTGACGTTTTCCTTTTCATTTGAGTCATCCACCTCTTCTACTGTTATGTGGTTTGCATCTGCCACCTTTGCTTCTCCTCTTATCGTTATGCGAACTAGCTTCGAAAACTTATATCCAAGTCCTTTCTTTGACACCGGCAGAGCATAACTGATAATTCTCATTTATGAGGATTATTTAACCCTAAAACTAAGTTGTTCTTGCCATTTTTGCACATTTTATTGAATAACGAGCAAGCTAAAAATAGCATTTATAAGATAAATTCATGTAAGCTTGTCGGAGTGTGGAAAAAGAAGAAATAAGTTGAAAAGATAATGGAAAGTTGGCTAAATTGTTGTTTTTGTGCAGATTTGAAGAAATGAAGAAAATGCAAATGAAATACAATTGCATTTCTGGAAAATTTTGGTAGATATGAAAAACAGAAATGCAATTGCATTTCTGGAAAATCTGGAAAATCTGAGAATGACGGAAATCATGCGATTTTATGGCATTTTTGCACGATTTTGGGAGATTCTCATCACAATTTGATTCCTAGAAGTCAGCCCATGGATTGAGGATGGTTATATATGGGAACACTAGCCAAAACGCTTATAAATAGAGGAAGAAAAGATCCAAAACGCGGCTAGGTTTTTTTTGCTCGCCCACAACAGTTTAGTCACGATTTTCTGTCATTTTCCAACAGTTTGTTCTTTGTTTTTGCTCTGTAAAAGTCCAAATTTAATCCATCCTCAACGAAGGTTAGAGGAGGTGAAGATCTATTTTCTTTTGAATGGGTTTTTCTTCACGCCCCAATCCATTTTGTCTGCTATTTTCTTGTTCCTTTCTGTTGTTTTCCTTTTATTTCCAGCTGCTGTCTTTGGTATCTTCTCTTTTCAGAACATTCAACGTTTAAAATCTCAATCCTTCCTCACGAAAGTGAAGGTTGTTATGAGCTAAATCCTCTTGAAAGAGAAGGAATTGAGTTCGATTAAGACATGAGCCGAAAAAGGTTTAGTTAGTTTGGGTATTTTTGTTTTCAAGTCATCAGTTGCAATTTCTGTTTTTCTTAGATTTAGTTGCTGTCAATTTTATTTTGAAAGTTTGTTGGTTAAATTTTGTAGTATTCCAAGTTGTTGAATGTTATTAAGTATTGAATTGATATGGTAAAAGTTTCTTTCATTCAAATCTTTATTTTAGTTTTAGTTGTTATTCTCTTCCCTTTTACCAACTTTGTTACGGATTTTCAATATTCTAATTCATTGATTTTCATTTCTTCCATAATGAGCTAATTCCTTCTTTGGGATTCAAGCATGTGAATGCCCTAAAGATAGAAATAAAGGCCTAATTGTGAGAGCAACTTTGCTTAATCTTATAGTAGTGTTTGCCTTTATTGATTGAAATTTTCATTACTAGTTAGATTGATCACCTAGATTAGTATACAAAAATTGAGTCTAATTCTGAAAAGGTTAGATAAAAATTTGGTTTTCATAAAATCAATAAAGGAAAATAGCCTAGACATAGGAATTTGTTTTTGACCCTAGACATAGGGAAAAACCTTTAAAACCAAAAGAATTGTGTTTCAAAATTAACTAAGTTCGTATTAGCCATAGAAATATCGGTTTAATCGCTTAGACTCCTAAAGATACTTCATAGAAGGTCGAATAGGTATTGAATTCGGTTTACAAAGCTTAAGTGTTGAGTCAAAGGATTGCAATTGCATTTAGGCTACAATTTCTTTCAATGGAGCAAAAACACGTTTGAATCCCTCTTTTATCATTTTTATTTCTTCTTTTCGAAAATAACAAAAATCATCCCACTTATTGTTTTACATTGGTTATCCACAATTGCAATTTGAAAACGTCTTTGCTTATTTTCTTGAATTTTGTTGTATCCGTTCCCTGTGGGATCGATACTCTGGAATACTTTCAGTTTTATATTACTTGCATCGACAGTGTGCACTTCCACTGAACTGGAACTTTGTTTTAATTTACAAATATTTTCTTTAAGCCGCACGTCTCATTTCTATCAATAACCCTCTTTCAAAAGTTTCTTCTGTGTTGAAGAAAGCTCAGGTCTTTCATCGAAGATTTTTAGACTTTTAAAGTCAGTGTGAGTTGTAAAGTCATAGCCTGCTTTTTCTAAGAGTAGCTATCTTTGTATGATAGACCTTTGAATTTTGAATCTTTTGCTTTGTGATTGTTGTGAGAGGTATTATGAAGCTTTCTTTTAGGATCTCCACATTGCCGACTTTCAAATTTCTAAACATTCTGTGAATGGCGATTCTCCCTTTTTACGCCGAGAGAAAGGGATGTAGTGCAATATCGGAACATTTGGTGGCTTTTCTTCCTTTAAAGCCTTTTCTTTTGCAGAATTGGTAGATGCTTCATTTTTTGAGCTTCACAAGCATCTACCTCTTCAATTAGCGCTTTCTTCATATACTTTTAGTGCTCCACCTTGTGATTTTCAATCAAAGGAATCTCAGTTGGCATGATCTCCCTTGCTTTATCATTCTGCATATAGAATTTTGCGTTCGCGAAGTGGGATTTCGCCTCTAAGAATGGATTAGTATCGGCTTCGACCTTCTTGACACCATTTTGATAGAATTTGAAACACCGATGAAGTGTGGAAGATATTACTCCATTTCCATGAATCCAAGGGCGACCCAATAATAGCTTGTAAGTGGTCTTGGAATCTATGATATGAAATAAAGTGTTGGCTTTCAATTCTCCAATGACAAACTCCAAACGAATCATGCCAATTACCCGCTGGCCTCCTTGATTAAAGCCTTGGATAACCAATCTATTGTTCGAGAGTTCATCCATTGAGATGCCTATTTGTGTCATAGTTGACTTAGGCATGATGTTGACAGCAGATCCATCGTCGATGAGAATTCGACCTACTTTTTGTTCTCGAATGTAGCCCGAGACAAATAAAGGTCTATTATGAGGCTTTGATCCTAACATCAAATCTTCATCTGTGAAGCTAATGGACATGCAACATGAGGCGCATGTGTGTACTTGAAAGTTTGGAATGTTTGAAACATTATAGCCTTTTGATGCTTCAATAGTAGTATCTTTAGTTGCTTGAGGAAGTGACGACA
Source organism: Trichosanthes truncata (assembly GCA_033996785.1). NCBI lineage: Eukaryota > Viridiplantae > Streptophyta > Magnoliopsida > Cucurbitales > Cucurbitaceae > Trichosanthes > Trichosanthes truncata. The sequence goes on from JAWPNB010000004.1 coordinate 15,015,369, forward strand.
GATCATTTGTATAGAGTGAAGACAGGTTCTCTAGCTTTGTTATCACTTGAGATAGGCCTGAAGAAGAGTCTCCTTCTTCGAATGCATTGACAGCATGACACGCTACAGTTTCGTAGATGTCTTTGCAATTGTCATTAAGGAAGCTCGTTGGAAAGAAATCTTTTAGAGTTATTGGCTATCAAGATTGAACAAAATCTTCGTTCTCTTCCTTGACCAACTTGTGCTTCCTCAAACCTTTGATATTTTTATTCTTCTTTCATAGCACATTCTTCCTTTTATAGTTTCAGAACATATACGACTCTTTTTTGACAAATCGTTGATTTTGCTTCTTTCGACGAGTTACTAAAGTCCATCCCTCATCTTCATTTTCAGTACGCTCAGTGACACGCTTGCTAGAGTAATATGAATGATTTGGCAATATTAAGATGTCAATGCGCAAGTGTACACATTCATTTTATAGCAAGTGGCAAGTAAATTATCGTATCCACAGAGACTAGTAACACTACAAGAATTTTTAGATTTGCCGACGAACTTTTTTCCGACGCAACACTTTGCGTCGGGAAAAACATACTTTTCCCGACGAAAATGGCAAGCGTCGGAAAAATTACAGACTTTTCCCGACGCTTGCCATATTCGTCGGGAAAAGTATGCTTTTCCCGACGCAAAGTGTTGCGTCGGGATATGTATTAAGTGAAACGCGCGTTTTGACTTTTCCCGACGCTTTTTTGACCTATACCGACGCTTTTTTGCGTCGGGAAATTATTTTTGCCGACGCTTGCCATATTCGTCGGGAAAAGTATACTTTTCCCGACGCAAAGTGTTGCGTCGGGATATGTATTTGCGCGCTATAGCTAGTCAATTAAGTGAAACGCGCGTTTTGACGTTTCCCGACGCTTTTGTGACCTATGCCGACGCTTTTTTGCGTCGGGAAAAATCGGCGAAAAAATAAAACCCTAGCCCTTTCTTCTTCTTCTTCTCCTATTCTTTTTCTTTTCTTTTTCCCTCTTTTTCTTCTTCCTTTTCTCTCCGCCGTCTACATCTAAAACTCCATATGTCTACCTCATTTCTTCATATTCTTCTCCATTTTCTTCCATTTTTCTTCCATTTTCCTTCACTCATGCTCTCTATCTTCTATTTTCAGTGTTCTTCTTGTAGGTTTTGACGGCATGAGGTGGAAGTCCGATTTTGGGCTTTTTGAGGGAAAAGATTTATGGAGTTTGCTACTTTGGAGGTATATACAATTTTTACATTATGTTTTTTTTTAGTTTATTTAAGATTTAAACTTAGTTATTAAGTCTTTTGAAGTTTAAAATTTTACTTTGAATGTATTATGTAATCAAAGTTTTCTTCTCCATTTTCTTCCATTTTCCTTCACCCATGCCCTCTATCTTCTATTTTCGGTGTTTTTCTTGTAGGTTTTGACGGCATGAGGAGGAAGTCCGATTTTGGGCTTTTTGAGGGAGAAGATTTATGGAGTTTGCTACTTTGGAGGTATATAGAATTTTTACATTATGTTTTTTTAGTTTATTTAAGATTTAAACTTAGTTATTAAGCCTTTTGAAGTTAAAAATTTTCCTTTGAATGTATTATGTAATCAAAGTGTAATTTGGAGAATACTTGTGTGATTTGGAGGGTATTTATGTGATTGGTGTTTAGTTTGGAGCTTATTGTTGGATTAAAGTATGATTAAATCGTGATTTTGAATTTATCGTGTGTTCGAAATGTGATTTGTAGCGTAATTATTTGATTAAATTGTGATTTATAGGCTCTTTATGTGATTAAAGTTTGATTTGAAGCTTATTGTGGGATTAGACATGTGGTTTTGAGCCTATATTTGTGTGATTAAATTATGACATTGAGTCCAAGTGTGTGTTTATTTGATTTTGAGCATATTGTGTGTGATTAAAGTTTGATTCTAATCTTATTGTATAATTTGATTTGTAGGCTTTTTTGTGATTTTTATCCTATTGAGCCTATTGAACATTAAAATGTAAGTGTTAATTTTTAGCTTACTTTAAGGTTATATATTGAGTTAGAGTGCTTCTTTTGAGCTTAGTGAAGATTTTATTGAGATTTTATTCTCTTAAAATTCCTAAGTGCCTTGTATATATATGTACTTGGAACTAGGTTGGTGCACAAAATGTTATACTCAATGACACATTTCTTTAATATATCCGTGGATGGTTAGAATGAAATTTGTACATTAGACACTTTTAGAAGATTTTGGAGTGAGTTAATCATCTAAAATTTGTACATTAGACACTTTTTAGTGAATTAGACACTAAACTTGCATTAAATTTTATCTATAATTAATAATAGTTTCGACTTTTGATTTTTAACGTCATTAATAAACTTTGTTTTATAATTTTCTATCTATAATTAGTAAAAGTTTGTCAATTTTTTGAAGTAGGCTTATTTTGATCGTACAATGGCATACACACAAGATGGTCTCTTCTAACTAGGTATGGATAATTTATTTGATGTCATAAAATTATTATAAAATTTATTGTCTTTTATATGTTTGGTTGTATTTTATATTGTATTATACGTTTAATTATTAGCTTAAGTGAATTAAAGTTCTTCATTTACTGTCAAAGTTTTTGCTTGGTTATATGACTATCCTACAGTTATGGTAGACATTTAAATAGAGAGTTAGTTTCAGTGAGTTAGACACATTTTTTTAAGGGTTATATATTGGATAAGTTAGTGATTTTAAGTAAGAATAGATAAGTTATACATTTTTTTAGGTTTAGTTTGGGTGAGTTAGTGAGATGTGTAAGAAAGTTGTTTGAGTGAGTTTGTGATATTTGAAGTAAGAGTTTCAATGAGTTAGGAATGTTTGTTGGTTTTTAAAATATGCTTAGGCACGTTTAAGACACTTTTATAGTATTGGAGGGTGTGTTGTGTACTTTAAGTTCACTTTAGACATTTTTCTAGCTTTCTTTAAGGGTCAAAATGATACTTAGACTCTTTTCATACACTTTTTGATAACTTTGTAGGTTTTAAGGAGCATAGTAGACTCTTTTAGGTCATTTTGAGTTTTTTTTTTTACCTCGAAATACGCTTAAGCACCTTTAAGACATTTTGTAGCATATTGGGGTGGGTTGTGTGCTTTAGGTTCACTTTAATTTTTAGGTTCCTTTTGAGAGTTAAAATGAGACTTATACTATTTTTAAGCAATTTTTGGCCAATTTGTAGGTTTCGAAGGGCGGAGTAGACACTTTTAGGTTGTTTTGAGTTAGCTTTTTGCCTTAAAGTATGCTTAATCATCTTTAAGACACTTTTGTAACATCAGAGAGTTAGTTGTGTGGTTACAACATTTTCTACGTTTATTTAAGAATCAAAATGACACTTAAACTCTTTTTAGTCACTTTTTTTGACCACGTTATAGGTTCTAAGGGGCGAAGTAGATACTTTTAGGTCGTTTTGAGTTTTTTTTTGCCTCAAAGTATGCTTAAGCACTTTTAAGACACTTTTGTAGCATCGAGGGGTTGGTTGTGTGCTTAAGTTTCACTTTAAGCGCTTTCTAAATTTCTTTGAGAGTCAAAATGATACTTAGAGTCTTTTGTGTTTTAGTTTTACTATATGAACCTTATTTTATTTTTTGTTTTATATTTAAAAATTTTCACATTATTTTTTTTTTCAGATTTGTAGTTGTGTAATCTTGAAGATCTATGTTCTCAAAATGAAGACGAAGACGAAGACGAAGATTGAAGCCTTCAAGATTAATTATTTTATTTATGATGTATTTTTTTTCTTTCGAACTCTAGTACAAGTAGATATTGAATATTTTGTAATCACATTATTGCATATAAATACTATTATTTTTTATGATATTATTTTGTGTTTTAACATGATACTAAAATGAACTATCAAGTAATTAATAAATAAATAAGAGAAAAAAAAAATAGGATTTAGAGTTTTGCCGACGCACATTGCGTCGGCAAAAGTCAACTTCTACCGACGCATACTATGTCGTCGGCAGAAACTTTTTCCCGACGCAATACATTGCGTCGGGAAAAATTAACTTTTCCCGACGCAACACCGTTTTCGTCGGGAAAAGTTTTCCCGACGGCTCTATGCCGACGAAATCGCCGACGAAAATTTTTCGTCGGCCAAGACTTTTCCCGACGCAATTTAGACTTTTCCCGACGCTTTGTTGCGTCGGGAAAAGTGAAAATTTTTGTAGTGTAATTCATTAATTACCACAACTTGATTCTCAATAAACTCAATTAGTAACCATTTAATTTTTGTCAAGGGATCAAAATAAAATAAAATAATTCAGGTTTTTTGCTGGAACAAAATAAATGCTAAAGCAGAGATAACAGAGTAAAATGCAGAAAACAGAGAACGACTAAACGTGGACTTTGAATTAAATGGAAGGCTCGGATTAGGGGTAATTGTCCGTTTTAATCTATTCTACAGCTTAAACACATGATCAAATACCTCAATCCACTACAGCTCACATGGTATTCTCTCGAATGACCAGAATTTTGCTGTTTCATTTCCATTACTTCAGCATTAACTATCATGCTGTATTTATGTGCATTAGGCAAGTGATTATCCCTAATCCCCTTGCTTAGCTAGCTACTAACCCTAACAATGGGGCTAATGTGGTTCTTAAGCAATCAGCTCCTTCTATTCTTTCCAGAAATCAAAGAAGCACTACACAAAATGGTTGGCCAAACGAAATTGTGATGAAACAGTAAAAGCACTTAACAACCATATTGAGTTAAAGACAATGTATTAAGCTGCAAGAATGATCAAAACATCCAACCCCTAATCCTCACCTTGTAGGTGATCAGTTCATAATGTAAAAAACACAGAAAAGAAATCGAAATGTAGACATAACAGAAATATTGCAGAGAAAAGACTAAAGGAAAGAAGAAACTGCAGAAGAAGAAGACAGAATGCTGCCCCAAAACATTCGACTCAGCATTCAGAGGCAGCTCCAACGGAAAATCCTCCTCTTTTTGGAAAGATTCCGGTAGCTTCCTTCTTCAGACCAAGCTTTCCGATTCCCTCTCTGTTTTTCCTCCTTTTCAGTCTCTTCTCTCTTTCCCTTCTTCTCCCCTCTTGATAAAAACGGCTGCTCCAACCTAAATACCTCATATTTTGTGCAAATAAGGGCTGATTAGACATGACCCATGAAATGGCCAGCTCCCATTGGCTGAAATAGGCTGAGTCATCTGACATTTGCCAACTCATTTAATGAATTGGTCTTCTCACGTGCGAAATTGATATTAGCCCGAGTTGCCAGGTTTGCTCCAGCAAACTGTTATAAAACTGTTGTTCCAGCTCTCCACAAGTCCTTCTTTGAATTAAACTCTAGATAAATCACATAAACTCGTTAATTAAGATAACAATGCTCTAATAAAAATTTTACTACTTCAAAATTAATCATAGAGCAAAATGACTCAAAGTTAGGGAATTTCTAAGATATAGTTAGATAAAATATGACAATTCAATCCTAAAATGCTATCCTATAACTCTTATTTTAAGAGTTATCACTCAGGCCTTCCATGGGAAGTATTTCTTGGAAACTCTCGTCGAAGCCAAATTGCTATAGGTTCCAAAATCCCAAACTGAATCAAACTCGCTTCCATATCATGAAATGGGCTTGAAGATATTTGGTTGCTGAGATTTCTTGCTACTGCAGTGTGGTTTGATTGAACTATTTCATCCACATCTAGCTCAATCTTCTTTTCTTTAGCTAACTTCAAAATTAGCTCTTTTAGAACAAAACATTTCTCCACTGGGTGACTAATGACTCGGTGATACTTGCAGTAGTTAGGGTCATTGACTCTTCCCATCTCTTCTGGTTGCTTACATTCTGGTAGTTCAATAAGTTGCTTTTCTAGGAGTTATTCTAATATGTCCGGGATGTCTGAATCTGGAAAGGGGTAAACTTTCTCTTGTCTTTCCTTTAAAGTTAACCAACGTCTCTCAACTCCATCTTATGGTTTCTCTATCTTCTTTTCTCTTCCTTTGGAGGAAAATTTGAAAGGAGCTGTGTTGACGACCATTGACTCTTTGGTTGTGCCTTTGGCAATTTTTTCGATGTTCTTAACTTCTTTCTTCTTTTTCTTGACGTCTGGAGCAAGAAGATCTTTATTTCCTCTGTTAGCGATGCTCAATTCCATGTCATGAGTACAAGTTGCCAATTCTTCAAAAGTGTAAGGTTTTATTCCTTGCAGAATGTAGAGAGGTCCCCAATGCATGCTTGGGATGCACATTTCAACTGCAGACACTTCAGTGATTCTATCTTTGCAGTCGAGGCTTAAAGCTGGTTCATCCTTCCGTTGCTTGGCATTGGTGAGCTCCATCATGTTGACGGTTCTCCTTGTACTATAAAAAAGGTTGAGGAATTCCTTTTCAAACTGCTCCCAACTGTCAATAGTCTCTGGCTCGAGGTCTATATACCAGTCGAAGGTGTTTCCCTTTAGTGTTCGAACGAACTGCTTGACTAGTAGATCCCCTATGGTATCAACATTTTCTCATGTCTCGATGAAGTGAGCAATGTGTTGCTTGGGATTGCCCTTTCCATCGAATTGTTGAAACTTCAGTGGCTGGTATCCACTAGACATCCTTAGGTTGTCAATCCTCTTAGTATACGGCTTGGAATACAAGAGGGAGTTTTGACTAGGTCCACCATATTGTGCTCTGATAGAGTTCATGATCATATCTTAGAGCTATCGGACAGACAGTGAAGCAATTGAAGTGGAATGTTGTGACTGATCTTTATGGTAAGGGTCTGACTTGATTCAACAGCATCCCGATTTTCAATCTGGTTCTTGAGAGAAGCTATTTCGTAGTCTCTTTCTTCAACTGCCTTCAGTAGCATGCTGATTTTCTTTTCAACTTCAGCCATTCTTTCCTCACTAGTGCCTACATCAGTCATCATAACAGACTTCACATCAAGATTTGATATGTCGCTTGGTTGAAGAGAAGAAAAAGTAATTTTGTCAAACATAAGATTTTCTGCAATGGCGTCATTAGCTTGAGCAGACTCTATCATGCATCTCAACATTTTGTTTGCGACAACAGGTGTTTGACTTTCTTCATGTTGGCTTTCTTTGGAGCGATTGCGTGTGATTGGCCCCATGTAGGAGTTACTTGAAGCAGCAAGCTTTGAAGAAATTTCTTTGGACGTCATGACTTCTTGGAGTGAGAGAAAGAGATGAGAGGTAGAGATGGTCTCACTGGGCATGCCAATTTGTTCACACGAGATTTTCTGAGAAATTTGATGTCGTGGAAATGAACTTGATTTTATTCAATTTGAAGTAGTGTTACAGTCTCTAATGTATAATCCTCTGATGCTTTCTCTTGGAATGCAGACTTTGATCTGAGGGCTGGTGAGCTTGTTCTTAGACGGACGAAGATTGAATCTTCAATCTGTAATTGGTGAGGAGATGATCAATTTGTTGAAGCCTTCCCATCGTTGAATCTTCTGAGTTCTGAATCTTGGATCTTCTGAATTCTTTGGATTCTTTGACTAAACTTGGAGCTTCTGAATTCTGACTCTTGAAGATTTTGAACTCTTTGGCTGAATGCTCTGGATTCTGACTCCTTTGAATGTCCTCAAATGAAAGGTGGCCTCCTCTATTTATAGAGTTTGGTGGACCTTGTATGGGCTTGGGCTTGGTTGACTTTAGGCCCAACTTTTGGACTTGGGCTTATTTGTGTTTAATTCAATTCTTTTCAATAAACTTGAATTATTTAAATTTGGCCCAATTCCTTTTTAATGATCTAAGACTAAACTAACTTCGAGTCCAACCGCCATGTGTCATATTTTGATTGGACTAGCCTAAGTCGTCTAAAGGATCAATACTAGACATGTGGCATTATTTGATTTGTCAATTTTTCATGTATTTTAATTTAATTTTAGGACACGTGTAAATTTGTAATTGGCTCCAAATTTATTTTCTCATTAATTTAAATTAATGACGTGGAAATTTGTGATTGGCCAAAATTTATTATTCAACAATAGAAAGAGCACAATTCATTGAAATAAATACACTTGACTACACTTGAAGTATGAATCTAAGAAAGAGCTTAAAACTTGAATTAGAAGAAAAACAAAAACTTACAAAGTTGGAAAATAAAATAAAATAGCAAGTACAACTCCTAAAAACTTACAGAACTGAATGGAAAATCCTAAGAACAAAAAGAACCCTAAGATGTTCTTCCTTTCTAACTTGTTCAACCTTTTTCAAGGAGAATCAAGTACTTACTCCTTCTCCTTCTTTCAAAGTTGGAGTCCGAATGGAATATGAACAAAGATTAGGGGAGACTTGGAGTGATGGCTAGAACTTAGAAAAAAAAAGACAGAATTTGGGGATGAAGAAAATTCCCAACTCCGAGTTCTCTTTCAAATGAAGGATTGAGCTGCCTTTTATACTCCACACCTAGGGTTTGCTACCCAGATCAGTGTGAAGAAGCTTGGTCGATCATATGCCTTGATTTTTGGAGATTTGATTGAGAATATTTGATGTGATCTGCAAATCTCGCAAATCTTGGAGAATCTGTCGAAAAGGTCTAGATGCGGCTGCATTTGTGAGCTTTTCTTGCAACAGTTGGAACTTTGGCTTCTTCTTTCAAATGATGGCACATACTGGTCGCATATCTCTTGGATCATCTTTTATTTGCTTTAGTTGTAGCTAAAATGTGGGCACATTTGGGTCCTTTTTCAGCCTCTACACAAAAACAACAAAAATTAACACTTTCTTAACAAAAATGACTCTAAATACACCTAAAAACTTATTTTTACAAAATCAATACTTCAAACACATGCAAAACTTGTTTTACTTAAATTTTCTCTAAATGACATGAAATATAACATTAAACACTTGCTTTCTAAGCAATTAAGCTAGTTTTTAAGCCAAATAATACTCATAAATAAGTGTTATCACGAGGTTATGATCATCTATCAATCATAAACCATAGATGGACGACTGTTAAAGTGGAATTGCACGATGTCTCACAAGTAATATATGGAAGTACTCAAAGTATCAAACTCAAGGGAATAAATGTAACAACACTTCAATTCTCAACAAAGACCGCCTCTAATTGCAACCAAAGGTAACCAAGAGTAAAGATAATTTTAGAGTTTTGTAAACAATAAGTAAAAACAAACTACAAAGATAAAGGATGAGACAAAAACACCAATGAGAGATGGGGGATTCAAATTTGGTTCAACCCCAAGGAATATGTGCCCATTAAAAAGACTCATTTATGAGGGTTATTGAGCCCTAAAAACTAAGCTATTTGTTTAGAAAACGAGTGCTTAAAGTTATATTTCATGTCATTTAGAGAAAATTTAAGTAAAAACAAGTTTTGCATGTGTTTGAATTCCTGATTTTGTAAAAATAAGTTTTTAGGTGTATTTAGAGTCATTTTTGTTAAGAAAGTGTTAATTTTGGTCGTTTTTGTGTAGAGGCTGAAAAAATATCCAAATGCGCCCACATTCAAGTCACAATTGAAGCAAAAAGAAAACATCCATAAGATATGCGACCAGGATGTGCCAGCATTTGAGTGCAGAAGCCAAATTGAAAATATTGTAGAAAATAGCCCAAATGCGACCAGAAATGCGCCCACATTTATGCCATTTCGACAACAACCAAAATTCGCTCACAAATATGCCCGCATCTGGACCTTTTCAATAGATTCTCCAAGGTTCGCGGGATTTGCAGATCTTATCAAATATTCCCAAACAAATCTCCTCAAGTCAAGGGATATGATCGACCTAGCTTCTCCACACTGATCTCGAAAAAAAAAACCCTAGGTGTGAAGCCGATAAAGGGGGGCTCAATGCTCTATTTGAAATAGAGCTTGGAGTTGGGAATTCTCTTCATCCCAAAATTCTGTCATTTCTAAGTTTTAGCCGCCACTCCGAGTCTCCCCTAAGCTATGTTCATATTCCATTCGAAAGAAGGAGGAGTAAGTACTTGATTCTCCTTGAAAAAGGTTGAACATGTTAGAAAGGAAGAACATCTTATTGTTGTTTTTGTTCTTAGGTTTTTCCATTTAGTTCTGTAAGTTTTTAGGAGTTGTACTTGCTGTTTTATTTTATTTTCCAGCTTTGTAAGTTTCTGATTTTTTTTAATTCAAGTTTTAAATTCCATTTTGTTCTTTCTTTGATTCATGCTTCAAAGTGTATTCAAGTTTATTTATTCCAATGAATTGTGTTCTTCCTTCTATTTGTTTTCTTTTTACATTCTGCACTTTATTTATTTCTCCGATGAGTAGCTAAACTCCTTGGAGGGGATTCAATCATGTGGATACCCTAAAAATGAGATAAGAAACCACCATGTGTTTCTTGTAGATTTGCTTAACATTTAGCTAAGTTTACTTTTAGTGAGTTTAAGTTTCATTGTTAGCTTAAACTAGCCATTTGAGTTAGCATAGTTTGTGAAGATTTCAATACTGAAAGGGTTGGAGTCAACATGCGTTTTCCTAAAAGTAATCTAGGAAAAGAGTCTAGACACAGAACTTTGCTTTTTGTACCTAGACATAGGACAAAAACCTTTTAAATCATGAGGTTGTGCTTTTCATTATCTAAGTGAATTTAGCCATAGGCATATGAGTTTTAAATTGCTTAGTCTCCTAAAGGTTCTTGGAAAAGGAGTCAAATAGGTGTTGAACTTTATTTACTTAGCTAAGTGTCATTTAGGGTAAGTTGCAGGCACAATTCAGTAGCATTCTGTCTGAACTGTACAGAACTCGAATGAGTTAGTATGCGAGAGCAAGAGGTAGAATCTCTGAATTAGCCGGACTTAGTTGGACAGTTTGGGGGTGCATGGTGGGTGCATTTCCGTAGGGTTGAACCATAATTGAATCCCCTACTTCTCATCATTGTTTTTCTCAGTACTTTTTTAGTTATCTTTATTTTTTCATGCACAAAAGCCCAAAATCAACTTTATTGTCTTGGTTAGCTTCAGTTGCAACTTGTGAGCAATTGTGTTGTTAACTGGAGAGTTTTTCTTAACCGTTCCCTTGGGTTCAATACTTGGAATACTTCATATATTACTTGTTTGTGACAACGTGCACTTGCGCTCTTTTGCATTAGCAGTTATCAAGTTTTTTACGCCGTTGTTGGGGAACGACTTTTTTAACAAACATTTTTTAAGTTTTTAGCAAAATTGCAATCGATTTGCTACCGCATTTGGACTTTGTCCTAGGGACCAGATTCTATTTGGCAGGTTTTGCAGGTTAGAGTTGGTGCATACGCAAAGGGCCTTGCCCTTGTGATTTTGATCATGAGATAAAGCAAACTTTTCGTTGGCATCGTAGAGAGCAAATGAGGAAAAGAAGAGATCTACAAGAGTTGAGCGCACAGGAGAATCCAGAAGGAGTTATTTTGTAGGAACTTTCAATCGATCCACTTGGTGAGCAACAAAGAAGAGCATGACCCAATGATGTGCCACAACAACAACAAAAAGCGATGCAACAAAATCCCATTTTTACTGCAGATGAACGAGACAGAGCCATGAGGAATTATGCGGCCGCAAATTTACATAATCTTAATGTAGGAATCATGGAAGCAAACATTGAGGCAGGTCATTTTGAGTTGAAGCTGATAATGTTTCAGATGCTCCAGACTATAGGGTAATTTGCAGGATTACCAAACGAGGATCCTCATAAGCACATGAAGCAATTCTTGAGGATATGCAACTCGTTCAAGCTTAATGGAGTATCAAGCGAGACATTGAGGTTGAAACTTTTCCTTTTTCCTTGTAAGGTAATGCAGAAGCATGGCTAGATTCTTTCCCACCGGACTCGATCACTTCTTGGGATGACTTGTCTAAAAAGTTTCTTCTGAAATATTTCCCTCCAACCCAGAATGCTTAGATTCAAGGGGAAATTATCCATTTTAAACAGGGCCCAAACGAAGGCGTGGATACCACATGGGAACGCTTCAATAATTTAGTCAGTAGATGTCCACATCATGGCTTACTAGCCCGCCTTTTGATCGAGCATTTTTACAACGAATTGATCCAGGCCTCTAAGACCTTGGTTAATGCATCAGCAAATGGATCCTTGTTGAGGAAGACGGTCAATGAAGCTAATGAGATTCTAGATGAAATTGTCTCCAACAATAGTTAGTAAGGAGGTGATGACACACATTCTAATAAAAATAGGTGTATACGAGATTGATGCAATAGCAGCACTGAGCGGCGCGCAGATCTCAATAATGAACAACACTCTGAAGAATTTCAGTATGGGGAACCAGGCCCCTGTTGCTGCTTTGATTCAAATCTCAACACCTACTTGTGTTTATTGCAGTGAAGGCCATCTATATGAAAATTGTCCCTACAACCCTACCTCTGTGTGTTTTGTAAGGCAAAACAAGTCAAATCCTTATCGAATACGTACAACTCAGGTTGTAGACAACATTCTAACTTCTCTTAGGGAGGACAGAATGCGAGCACATCAAATCAGTACCTGAAGCAGGAATGTCCACCAGGGTTCAATAATCAAGCATAGCAACCATACACACAAAAGAATGCTACAGAAATGTAACCGCAATCATCAGCTCAGAACTCTTTATTAGAAACCCTTATGAAGGAGTTCATGGCTAAGAATGATGCCATCATTCAAAGTCAAGCTGTTTTATTATGAAATCTTCAATTGCAGGTTGGACTATTGGCGAGCGAGATGAATAACGGGCCTGAAGGAGCATTACCAAGCAATTCGAATAATCCACAGAGAAGGAAAGGAGCATTGCAAAGCGATCACTCTTAGGAGTGGACTCAAGTATGTTGAGCTTGAGATGCCAGTGGTGTGAAAATCTCCACAAGTTTCTTTTGATTTCCATTTGCAGAAAAAATTGTAGGAAAATGTTGTTGACAAAGAAGTGAAGGACTTAAACGAAGAAATTACAGGTGATGTTACCACTCTTGCGATTGCAAGGTAGCCTGAAGGATAGAAGAATGTTTCTTTGAATGAAAATTTTGTAGGAAATGCGGCCAAGGATGCAGTAGCAAAGCACCGGGAAGTTGAGCTTGAGAAGAAGATGACACTAGAGAAGAAACGGGAAAATTTATATCAAGGTGTCAGGCCTCCACCACCATTCCCACAAAGATTTCAGAAGAAGAACCACGACGAGCAATTTAATAAGTTCTTGGACATACTCAACAGTTGCACATCAACATTTCATTGGTGGAAGCTCTTAAGCAGATGCCCAACTATGTCAAGTTCTTAAATGACATATTGACTAAAAAGAAAAGGCTAGGAGAATATGAAACTGTAGCTCTCAATGAGAATTGCAGTGCTCTCTTAAGAAGAAAAGTGCCATGCAGGATCCAGGTAGCTTTACTATCCCATGCATGATAGGAGGGCAGGACGTTGGACGAGCATTATGCCATTTAGGATCCAGCATCAACTTGATGTCTCTGTTGGTTTTCAAGCAGCTAGAAATTGGAGAAGCTAGACCCACGAATGTAACTTTGCAGTTGGCGGACAGTTCAATTGATAGGCCAATCGAGAAGAATGAAGATGTCCTCGTTAAATTGGACAAATTTATTTTTCATGCAGATTTCATAATCCTAGATTGCGAGGCAGACAGGGAAGTTCCAATCATCTTGAGAAGACCTTTTCTACCACAAGAAGAACGATCAAAGGTGTCCAAAAAGGGGACTATGCGAGTGAATGACCAATACATCACATTCAATGTGATGAAGACGATGCGCTACCCAGGGGAATCAGGGGAATACTTAAGTTTAGAACTATGTGATCTGTTTGATTTTTATGATTTGCAGGAAGACAACTTTACAGGTGAAAGTTTTAAAGAAGAAGAGTTTGAAGAAGAATCTGAACAGCAGCAGATTGCGGCTGCATATGCGCCCGCATTTGAAAAACCAAGTACATTGAGACCAGCAGATGCTAGAGCAGTGCCACTAAAACTGTCAGTGATTGAACCACTAGTGTTGGAACTCAAGCCATTTCCATCTCACCCGAAATACAGATTTTTGGGAAAGGAGGAAACTTTACCAATTATCATCTCCGCAAACCTCACTAATGAGGATGAATTTTCTTTATTGCAAGTACTCTCCAAGCACAAGAAGGCGCTAGGATGGACAATAGCAGACATACAAGGAATTAACCCTTCTTTTCGCATGCACAAGATCAATCTAGAGGAGGGAGCCAAAAAATCAATAGAGAACCAGAGGAGGTTGAATCTGGTGATGAAGGAGTTGGTTTGCAAAGAAATCTTAAAGTGGATTGATGCAGGAGTAATCTACCCCATAGTAGATAACAGTTGGGTTGGCCAATGCAGTGCGTGCCAAAGAAAGGGGTGACTGTCGTAACAAACGAGAAGAATGAGTTTATTCCAACCAGGACTATGGTAGGATGGAGAGTGCGCATGGACTACTGCCGCCTCAACATGGCCACAAAGAAAGACCACTTTCCATTGCCTTTTATCGATCAAATGTTAGATCATCTTGCAGGGAATGAGTACTACTGCTTTCTGGATGGATATTCAGGTTACAACCAGATTACGATAGCTCTTGAATATCAGGAGAAGACAACATTCACATTTCCCTATGGAACCTTTGCTTTCAAAAGGATGCCATTTGGACTGTGCAATACCCCAACAACCTTCCAGAGATGCATGATGGCCATTTTATCAGAAATATTGGAGAGAACTATGGAGATTTTTATGGATGATTTCTCTATTATTGGGGAAACATTCAATCATTGCCTTATGAGTCTTGAACAGGTTTTGCAGTGCTGTGAAGACACCAACCTAGTGCTAAACTAGGAGAAGTGCCATTTTATGATGCAGAAAGGCATTGTCCTAGGGCACAAGATCTCAAGGAAAGGAATCGAGGTGGACAGGGCAAAAGTGGAGCGGATTGCAAAACTACCTCCACCTACATCAGTAAAGGAGATTCGAAGCTTTTTAAAAGCAAAGTTCTATGTCTAGACTCTTCTCCTAGATTACTTTTAGGAAAACTCTTGTCAATTCCAACCCTTTCAGTATTGAAATATTCACAAACTATGCTAACTCAAATGGCCAATTTAAGCTAAAAATGAAACTTAAACTCACTAAAAGTAAACTTAGCTAAATGTTGAGAAAATCTACAAGAAACACATGGTGGTTGCTTATCTCCTTTTTAGGATATTCACATGATTGAATCGCTTCCAAGGAGTTTAGCTACTCATCGGAGAAATAAATAAAGTGCAGAAAATAAAAAGAAAAAAATAGAAGAAAGAGCACAATTCATTGAAATAAATAAACTTGAATACACATTGAAGAATGAATCCAACAAAGAACAAAAGAACTTAAAACTTGAATTAAAAGAAAAACAGAAACTTACAAAGCTGGAAAATAAAATAAAAAAAGTACAACTCCTAAAAACTTACATAATTGAATGGAAAAATCTAAGAACAAAAAGAACGGTAAGATGTTCTTCCTTTCTAACTTATTCAACCTTTTTCAAGGAGAATCAAGTACTTACTCATTCTTCTTTCGAAGTTGATGTCTGAATAGAAAATGAACAGAGCTTAGAGGAGACTCGAAGTGGCGACTAAATTTAAAGAGAAAATTACAGAATTTAGGGATAAAGAGAATTCTCAACTCCGAGCTCCCTTGAAACTGAAGCTTGAGCCGCCTTCTATAGACTTCAAGGCCTAAGGTTTGCTACCGAGATCAGTGTGGAGAGGCTTGGCCGATCATATCCCTTGATCCTCAGAGATTTGATGGAGAATAATTGATTTTATCTGATTTTATTTTCAAATCTCGTGAATCTGGGAGAATCTGCCGAAAAGTTCCAAATGCGGTCGCATACTGAGCGCAATTGTGCTGTTGTCCAAATGGCCTAAATGCAGCCGTATAGTTGGGCGCATTTTGAGTTCTTTCTGCAACAGTTGGAATTGTGCTTATGCTCTCAATTGCTGGTGCATCTTGGTCGCATATCTTTTGGATCATCTTTCACTTGCCTCAGTTGTGTATTCAAGTTTGCTTGGCCATTCGTCGGTGGATGGTATGTTGTCGCAATCCTATGGCCGACATTATTTCAAGAGATTTCTAACTACTCTATTCACAAAATGAGTTCCCTCATCGCTCACCAACACTCACTCATGGCATTCCAAACCTAGTAAAGATATTCCTTTGAAGGAGATATTCCTGTGGAGAAATTTCTTTACTACTTTGGCATCATTAGAACCTATCTACTGCTTTCACCCACTTTGAGATGTAATCCATAGCAAGAAGGATGTACACATTTCCAAAGGATGGGAGAAAGGGTCCCATAAAATCAATCCTCTACACATCAAAGATTTCCACCTCTAACATGTAGTATATTGGCATTTTATTTCTACTTGTTAAGTTCTGCGTTCTTTAGCATTGGTCATATCTCTTAGCAAAGAGATGTGCATTTGGCTAAAAGTATTCGCTTTGGAGTACTTTAGTTGTTGTCTTTGTACCTGCAAAATGTCCTCCATATGGAGCAGTGTGGCAAGCTTCTAAGATCTTCAACATGTCATCTTATGCAACACATCTTCTGAGCACTTGGTCTGGTCCCAACCTGTAAAGATAAGGTTCATCCTAATAGTAAAATTTACTTTCATGGAAGAACTTCCTTAGTTGTTATGGGGTTGCATCTGGTGGTGTGAGTCCACTAACTAAGTAGTTGGCCATGTCCACGTACCAAGATAATTCAATGGTCCTGACTGCCAACAATTTCTCATTTGCAAAAGTATTCCTTATCTCTTGTTATTTCCTTCTAAGCTTCCCACCCTAGTCTTGACATGTGCTTTGCAACCTAATTTTTCGTTTCTTTCCTGTCAACGATCTCAAGATCAAACTCCTGAGAGAGTAAGATCTATTTGATCATGTGAGGCTTTGCTTTTTTTCTTTGATAAAAGGTACTTCAATGTCGAGTGATCTGTACGGACAATCACCTTTGTCCCCACCAAGTAAGACCTAAATTTGTCAAAAGCAAAAACAACTGTGAGCAATTCCTTCAAAGTTGTTGTATAATTGACATGTGTGTCATTTATTGTCTTTCTGAGTAATATATAGAATGTATCAATTTGCTCTTTCTTTTGTGTCGGTACTGCTCCAACTGCATAATCACTTCTATCGCACATTAGTTCGAACGGCTGACCCCAGTTAGGTTCAATCATTATAAGGGCTGAACTCAGTGCTTCTTTGAACTTGTCAAATATAGTTACGTACTCTTGGTCGAATACAAATGGTCTGTCTTGCTCCAACAACCTGCACAAGAGTTTGGAAATGTGGGAGAAATCTTTTATGAATCGTCTGTAAAATCCTATATGCCCTAAGAAACATGTATTTCAAGTGTGGAGGAAGTGGTTGGAGGTTTAGCTCAGGTGGATTAATCACTGATGGTTGAATTGGCATTGTTTTGTCTTCTGCTGTTCGTAAACTACTGAATTCCTCATTTGCGATCACATATGTGTCACAAGTTGTTGCTCACTTTCTTCTTCAAAGTTCTCATCTTCAAGGGTTTGTTCTTCAAGTATCTATGTGATAACTTCTTCCTACATGTCAGTAATTCATCCTGCAAATCATCATAAGGATCAAGGGTTTCTATGTTGGAGCATTCCTCCAATTCTCCAGGGTATTGCAATACTTTCAACACATTGAATGTGATGCATTGGTCATTTACCTGCATTGTTAACTCCCCTTTTTGGACATCTATAATCGTTCTCCCTATGGCTAGGAAAGGTCTTCCTAAGATGACTATCTGCCTCACAATCTAGGATTATGAAATCTACAGGAACAACAATTTTGTCCACCTTAACAAAGACATCTTCAATTATCCCAATGGGCCTAGCTATTGATCTATCAACCAATTGCAAAGTAACTGTGGTTGGTCTATCTTCTTCAATACCTAGCTGCTTAAATATTGACAGGGGCATGAGATTGATGATAGCTCCAAGATCACAAAGTGCTCGTCCAACATCTCTTCCTCCAATCATGCATGAAATTGTAAAGTTCCATGGATCTGACAATTTATGTGGCATCTTACTTTTCATAAGAGCACTGTAACTTTCCATGAGAGCTACAGTCTCAAATTCACCTAGCCTTCTTTTTTTAGACAAGATGTCTTTTAAAAACTTGACATAGTTGGGCATCTTCTCAAGAGCTTCCACCAACGAAATGTTGATGTGTAATTGCTTGAGAATGTCCAAAAATTTGCTAAAATGTTCATCCTAGTTCTTCTTTTGAAATCTCTATGGGAATGGTGGAGGTGGTCTGAGACTTTGATAATGATTTTTGAATTCTTGACTTGGTTGGACTTCTTTTCAGGCTCTATTTGCTTTGTAGGTGCATCCTTGGTCGCATCTTCTACATTTTTTTTTTCCATTGGAATGCTTATCTGTTCATCAGGTTGCCTTGCAGGCATAAGGTTGGCTGCATTTCTTGCAAAATTTCAGATGATTCTTTTAGCTTTTTTTTGTCCTTCATATTTGTTTCCTTCCATTCCAAATCTTTAGATGTTCTTGCAAAATCCTATTCCATAGGCATCTCTGGCTCATCATATTGAAATTTACTCCTAACAGTGATTGCCTTGCAATGCTCTTTGCCTTCCCTATGTGGGTTCTTTGTATTGCTTGGTAAAGCTCATTGAGGCCTGTTCTTCAATTCATTAGCTAGTTGTCTAACTTACAATTCAAGATTATGCAATGAGGCATCTTGGCTTTGAATGATTGCATCATTCTTAGCTATAAACTCCTTCATGAAGTCTCCATAGATGGAGTTTGCGTTGAAACTTGTGGTTGCAATTGCTGCGCATTCTTCTTTTGTGCATATTGTTGCTGCATATGAGTGTTGAAAGTAGGTGGAAATCCTTGTTTTACGTACTGCGTTGATGTGTTTGCATTTTGTCATCCCCAAGAGAAGTTAGGATGTTGTTTCCATGTTGGGTTGTACGTGTTAGAGTAAGGATTGAACCATATTTTCCCTATGTAGCACATAGATGTGGGGTTGTGGGGACAATTATCTATAGATGACTTTCACTATAAAAAACACAAGTAGATGTAGAGATTTGATTCAAAGTAGCAATTGGGGCCTAATTTTCCATGGTAATTTTTTTAAATGTGTTGTTTATTGTTTCTATCTGGGCACTGAGTGCTGTCAATCCATCAACTTCATGTATACCTGAATGTTCCTGCTAGAATGAGAATCATCTTCCCCCTACTGACTATTGTTTGAAACAATTGCATCAATAATCTTGTTGGCTTCATTCACTGTCCTTTTTAATAGGGATCTATTTGCAGAGACATTGATCATGGTCATAGAGGACTGGGTCAATCCATTGTGAAAGTATTCGATCAAAAGGCATGTTGGTAATCTGTGATGTGGGCACCTCCTTATTATCTTTTTAAATATTTTCTATGTGGTGTCCACACCTTCATTGTGTCCCTGTTTAAAAGTAATGATTTCTCCCCTGATCTGAGCATTCTTGGTTGGAGTAAAATATTTCATAAGAAACTTTTTTGCCAAGTCATCCTAAGAAGTGATCGAAGCAAGTGGAAATGAATCCAACCATGCTTTAGCATTACCCTGCAAAGAAAAAGGGAACAACTTTAATCTTAGTGTCTCATTGGATACTCTAGTTAGCTTGAATGAGTTGCAAATTCTCAAAAACAATTCAATATGTTTATGAGGATCCTCGTTTGGTAGTCCTGCATATTGCCCTATCGTTTGGAGCATCTGAAGCATAACACGCTTTAACTCATAATGAGTAGCCTCAATGCTTGGTTCCAAGATTCCTCCATTAAGATTTTGAAAAGTTGCAGCTGTATAATCCTTTATGGCTTTGTCTCGTTCATCTGCAATAAAAATGGGATTTTGCTGGGTCGCTTGCTACTGCTGTTTTTGTCACAAATTATTCTGTTGAACAACTCTTCTTTGTTGCTCTAGGTCAACAGAAGGATTTACTCCAAGTCGATCCATTGGAATTTCCTACAAAATAGATTCTTGCAAAATAGAGTCTTTTGTATTTCCTTGTGTGCTCAACTCTTGTTGCTCCCTTAACTTCCTCCTTTGCTCCTTACAATGTTGACTAAAAGTTTTTTCTATCTTAGGATCAAGATCACAAGGGCAAAACCCTTTATGCACGCACCAAACCTAACCTGCAAACAAAGGGTCGATTTCTTGAGATAAAGTGATTTGCTGTTGCAAACAGATCGCAATGTTCACTGAAAAATAAAAAAAAATTGTTACAATGTCGTTTTTCGGCAACGACGTCAAAAACTTGATGGATAACTGCGAAAGCGCAAGTGCACACTATCTCACAATTAATATATGGAAGTAGTCAAAGTATCGAACCCAAGGGAACTAATGTAACAACACTTCACTTTCAATTCTCAACAAAGACCTCCTCTAATTGCAACCAAAGGTAACCAAGAGTAAAGATGATTTTGGGGGTTGTAAGCAATAAGTAAAAACAAACTACAAAGATAAAGGATGAGAAAAAAATTCCAATGAGAGATGGGGGATTCAAATTTGGTTCAATCCCAAGGAATATGCATCCACCATGCACCCACAACTTACTCAATTAGGCTCAACCTATTTAGAGATTGTTGCCCATATGAACCCACATCTTACCTCTTTTGAGTTTTATACAATTTAAGCAGAATGCTATCGAATTGCGCTTGTAACCTACCCTAACCAACACTTAAAAAAGTGAATCAAGTTCAACACCTATTCAGCCCTTTTCTAGGTGCTTTTAAGAGCCTAAGAAATTGAACACATACTTCTATGGTTAATTTGTGACATAGGTAAATGAAAAACACAACTTTAATGATTCTAAAGGTTCCTGCTCTATTTCTAGATACAAAAAGTAAAGTTTTATTTCTAGATTCTTTTCCTAAAATGGGTGTTCGTGCCAACCTTTTCAGTATTGAAGCTCACACAAACTATGCTAACCTAAATGGTCAGTTTAAGCTAACAATGAAACTTAGACCTCAATAAAAGCAAATAATGCTAAGTGTTGAGCAAAGTTACTTAAACATATGGTGGGATTTTCGTCCTTCTTAGGATATTCATTTCATTGAATCCCCTTGAAGGAGTTTAGCTCATAGTGGTAAAAAAAACAAAAGTAGAAAAGTAAGATGAGAAACTTGAAAGTAAAGACTAATACTTCATTTAAAAGAATGAACTGAAATACACCTTGAAGATTGCAAATAAAAAGATACAACTAAAATGAAGAACAAAATTGAAACTACAACTAAAAACTTGAATTAGAAAACTAAAACAAAACTTACAACTTGAACTAAAAACAAAACCATCAACTAAGAACCCTAGGTTTGTTCCTCCTTTCTATCTTATTCAACCTTTTTCAAGGAAAACAAGAACTTACACTTCTTTCTTTTGTAGTGTCCGAATGGAGTATGAACAGAACCTGGGGGAGATTCGGAACGACGGTTTGAATGAAAAGAAAAGTGATATAATGTTGGAGAATATAAATATCCGAGCTTCCTCCGAGCTACCTTTTTAGGAGGAAGAGATATGTGCAAACCTCAAATGCACTTGCGAGACTATGTTGCACGCTTCAATAGTGAAGCTCTTCAGATTGAGGGATACACTGATAAAACAACTTTTATTGCCATAGCAGTTGAACTGCAAGATAAGTGGCTCCTTCGATCTATTGGTAAGAAAGAACCAACTGTCTGTGTAAAATTTATGATTAGGGCACAAAAGTATGAATGTCGAGGTCGAGGTCGACCAGAGATGGCCTCTTCCACCAAGATCATGGACATTCAACACGTGATTGTTGAGACCAACCAGAAAAGGTTGAGGCCAAAGAGATCAAGAACCACCACAGGAGATCCATTGGATGGAGAAATAAGCCAAAAAAGGAAAGCTATAGCTTGAGAAAATTGGCATGAACCAGAACATAGAGGTATGTACTCAATTCATTTAGAAATCATGAACCCAAGTTTAGAATTCACTAAGGCTGAAGTAAGAAGCATTTATTAGCCACATAATGATGTTTTAGTGGTTACTCTAACTATTGCAAAGTAAAGATCCTTATCGATGGTAGAAGCTCAGCTAATATTTTATACTTGGCGACATTTAATGCCATGAAGCTAGGGAGAGAATTATTAAGAGTTAGTTTGACACCTTTGATAGGATTTGGTGAAAAAGGAATTAACTATGAGGGCAACATATATAAAGCTTCCAGTGGGATTTAGGAAGGACAAAATACAGTAATCAAGTGATCAACTTCCTAATTGAGGAGTGTATTTCAGCATACAGTGCAATTTTAGGAAGACCTACTTTGCATGACCTGAAAGCAGTAGCTTCAACATATCACCAATTTCTAAAGGAGTTAAGCGACCAAAGAAGATCGCTCATCCTCACCTTGACAAGGCCAAGGCCGACCCCAACAAGATGGAATTTTATAGTTTTTCTTCACTTTCATTTGATTATTTTCTTTATCATTAGATATGTTTAGAAGATCATACTTAAGCATGAATTTGTTGAAACAAAATCCTTCTTGAGCAGGGGGCTACCCAAGGAATATGCCTCCCTATCAAACAAAAAGAAAAATATATACCTCCCTATCAAACAAAAAGAAATATGTGAGACATGTCTCCCTATCAAAAAAGAAAAGAAAAGAAAAAAAGGATATGCCTCCTTATCAAACAAAAACCATCTTGAATTTTGGATCACGGGAGCAACAAAAGATAGAATTTCTAAAGACTAGAACTAACAAGGGTCATACCTAGTCGAGGTCGACCATAGGATCATATATGGATGAGGCCGACCCTAGGGTTATATCCGACTTATTTGGAGCACTAACATTTTCTCCAGGAAATCGATATTCATATTTTTAGAGGAGAATTTTACACCTATCGAAGACATGAGTCATCCCTACGGGGTTTGATGGGCAATCCTAAGGATAATCTGAGAAATCACCTTGGAGCACTAACATTTTCTCCAGAAAATTGATACTCATCTTTCTATAGGAGAATCTTACACCTATGGGAGACAAGAGTAATCCCTACGAAGTTTGATGGGCAATCTTAAGGATAATCTAAGGATCACCTTGGAGCACTAACATTTT
This sequence comes from Trichosanthes truncata, assembly GCA_033996785.1. Lineage (NCBI taxonomy): Eukaryota > Viridiplantae > Streptophyta > Magnoliopsida > Cucurbitales > Cucurbitaceae > Trichosanthes > Trichosanthes truncata. The sequence goes on from JAWPNB010000004.1 coordinate 15,038,420, forward strand.
CTCCAAAAAATCGATGTTCATTTTTTCAGAGGAGAATCTTATACCTATGGAATACCAGAGTTATCTTACGAGGTTTGATGGGCAATCCTAAGGATAATTCGAGGAATCACCTTGAAGTACTAACATTTTCTCTAGAAAATCGATATTCATCTTTCTAGAGGAGAATCTTACTTATGGAAGACTGTAGTCATCCTTATGGGGCTTGATGGGTAATCCTAAGGATAATATGAGAATCGTCTTGGAATGCTAACATTTTCTCTAGAAAATCGATATTCAACTTTTCAAAAGAGAATCTTACACCTATGTAAGACTGAAGTCATCCTTATGGGGTTTGATGGGCAAACCTAAGGATAATTTGAGAAATCACCTTGGAGCACTAACATTTTCTCTACGAAATTGATATTCATCTTTTCAGAGGAGAATCTTACACCTATGGAAGACTAGAGTCATCTCTAAGGGGTTTGATGGACAATCCTAAGGATAATCCAATGACTACCTTGGAGCATTTAAACCTAAGGGAATGCATATTCAAAATTAAAAGAGTTGTACTCCCAAATTGGGCTCCATACTTTTACCCATAGTAATGAGCCAAATGATAGCACTCAAATGTGTGCTATTTCTAGGCTTAGATTTGTGTTAGTTTTATATGTTTAGATTGAGCTTTCATGGATTTATTTATTTATTTTGTAGGATTTGAGCAAACATGGCGAAATAGAGCTTGTGAGGACGATATGGGGGTTTTTTGGAGCTTAAAGGCATGATTTGGAGGCTTGGAATCGAAAAGAACACAAGATAAAGCTTCATGACCCGAGAGGATAGCATTGAGACGTTGTCCATAGCGTCTCAACGCTATCATTGCAGCTATCCAAATTCGATTTCTCGTAGAAGTAGCCTCGAGACGTTACTTAATAGTGTCTCGACGCCAGAAACGCACGCTCTCGAAGATTTTCGTCCGTAGCGTTGAGATGCTACCCCGATTTTCCATCTTTATTCTGTGAATTAGGTCACAGCGTCGAATGCTGTCCCTAGCGTCTCGACGCTGCCCCGAGGATTATAAAAATAACATTATGGCTTCGATTTGGGGAGACCATTTTGGAGAGGGACCAGTCTAGATCGATTTCTACTTCATAATTGAGACCAAGGGAGCACTTTTGAGAGCCGAGAAAGACATTCAAGGCTTGAGATCATGGCGTTTCACGAAGGGAACGAGTGTGGCACGTCAGAGAGTTTTTCCCTTCTTCCTTATCTATTTTATAGTCTTTGTTTTTTTTAGATATTGCTTAAGTTTAATATGTAGTGAATTTTGAGAGATTAAGTGTCTTGAACTTTGTTTGTTTTCACTTGTTTAGTTTAATTTTAGAGACATTTATATCTGATAATTCTCATTTATGAGGATTATTTAACCTTAAAACTAAGTTGTTCTTGTCATTTTTGCACATTTTATGGAATAACGAGCATGCTCAAAATAGCATTTATAAGATAAATTCATGCAAGCTTGTCGGAGTATGGAAAAAGAAGAATTAAGTTGAAAAGATACAAGAAAGTTGGCTAAAATTGTTGTTTTGTGCAGATTTGAAAAAATGAAGAAAATGCAAATGAAATGCAATTGCATTTCCTTGAGAAGGTAAGGTGGTGAACAAAAGGGAAAATGCAATTGCAATGCAATTGCATTTTCTAGACATATCCATCAACGCAGAAAAATACGGAAATTCAACAAGACCCACGGGATTTGCTCGATTTTTGGGAGAAATTCCTGCCTAAATTCATGCCCCAAGTCTACCCAAGAATAAAGGAGACCCAAGATGGAAAGAAAAGGCCTCGGAATATCTATAAAAGGGAGGAAAAAAGAAGAAGAGGGGGGAATTTTTCGTACTCTGTTTTCTGGGTTTCGTTTTCTAATTTAATGCTTTTGGACAGTACCCAGCAAGTTGACGATTTCTATTATTTTCAGTATTTCATTCTTGTATTTACGCTCGTTTAAGTTAGGAGTTTGATCTATCTTCAACAAGAAATTCGGGTTTTCTGCACTCTGTTTTTGTGGGTTTTTCTATTTTCCAAGTTTTCTAACAGCAGCTATTTCATTTCACTTCTCTGTCTTTCTTCCATTAGTTTATGCTTCGTTTTGTTCCTAAATTCATGAGTTTGATCCCTCCTCAACTTTCGTTTGAAGAGGTAAGGATTCAAGAGGTCGAAAAGGGATTCTAAAATTAGATTTCGGTTGATAGTGTTGTTATGTTTTGGGTTCAAGACCATCTATGTTAATGCTTCAAGTTTTTGCTTAATTTCTAGTTATTGAATTAGTTTTTGGTTAAATTCCAATTTCCTGTATGTGGCAAAGTTGAATTGAATATTTGAATTCTTGATTCCAAATTCTTTTTGTTTTTTCCCGTATAAAAGCTTGTTCATTTTGGATTTTTATTTTCTACAAAGGTTGAAATTTCCAGTATCATGACTTATGCAATTTTGATTTTAAATTAGTAACTCCAGCATTGTTACTTCTTAGTGGGCATTCTTAATTGATAATTCAAATCGGGTTGCCTTAAGATTAATTATTATTTTTTAATTAATTATGAAATTTTTAACAAGTAAATTTTGGATTTTCAATATTTCCATAATGAGCTAATTTCTCCTTAGGGATTCAAGTTAGTGAATGCCCTAGAGGAGAGATGTGAAGCTTAAAGGCATATTCAATCTAGTTAATAATCGAGACTTTGTTTATTTTTGTTGAATTAATGTGGGTAAACCTAGTCGGCCAACTAGCGTTGCTTGTCAAAGCTTGAACTTAACATCGAAAGAGTTAAGGAAAAGCCGATGTCACAAAAGCAATGGAGGAAAAGGCTTAGAAATAAGTCCTAAACATCGACCCTAGACATAGGGCAAGACTCCAAAACCGCTAGAATTGTGCGCTAAATCACCTAAGTTAGATTAGCCATAGCCATATAGGTTTAATCACTTAGCCTCCTAAAGATTTTGAAGCAAAATCGAATAGGAGTTGAATTCGGTTTACTTAGTTCTCGTGTATTAACTATGATTGCAATTGCATTTTAAGTAGCATTTCTTTCCAAAGGGGCATAAGCAACTTGGATCCCGTTCTTTTTAATTATTGACTTTTCACTTATTTTATTTAGCAAAAACAACCATTCAAGCATTTTTACATCTTTGGCAACCACAATTGCAATTTACAAACAAATTTTGTGTCGTCTCACTAGATTTTGTTAAAACCCATTCCCTTCGGTACGATACTCTGGAATACTCCAGTTTTTATTACTTCGATCAAGTGCACTTGCGTGTTGTAGCGAAAAAGCACCTATCGTAGCAAGTTATTTATGCATTCTAGAAAATATTTTGTAATTGTTTGGCCAATGTTTAATTATGAGAAAATTGGGTTTTTGCTTGGGAAAGAAGAACTCAAATTTAGATTTGAATGTATAACTGTTGGTGAATTTTTGCATGGGAATGGAATTTTCGCTGATAGAAGCCACAATAGAATTTTATTCAATGCCATGTTTAGTTATAAAAATAGACTGGAATGTTGATTTATCACTAAGCATGAGGGTTAGTTGGGCTTGGAAAAGTCAACTAATAAATTGGGTAATTTATTGGCTTATAATTGTAATTGATGTAAATTGTCTCTTATATAGACTGAATTGGTTTTATGAAATTAATTCTTTGTTTCAAGAAGGTTCCCTTTAAATGTCTCCAACCTTGTAAATAGTTAATTTAGGTTTAATTTGATTTTTCTCCTATTGTTGGTTCTCTAGATAAAATTGAGCATTGGTAATTATAGTACTTAATTAAGCTAAGAAATCCAATCCCTGAGATCGACCCTGGCCATTACTACTGCAAATTGTAAAAGTCTGGTTAATAATTTTATTTGATAGAGCCTTTGACAAGCTCTTTATCAAATTGGCATTGTTGCGGGAGATTGGCGTATTTTAGTTTAATTAATATTGTGGTGAAAATGCTTAATTTTAATTTAGAGTGTAATTAGTGTAGATAATTTATTTTTTTTGGAAAATTGTATAACTCGTCTTTTGTGTTTTATTCTTATTTTTATTCTTATTTTATTTTTATTCTTAATTTTATTTTTTTATTATTTACTTTCTCCTTTGGTCCTATTGTATTTTGTTCAAGTTCACTTGGTTTATGCCCAGAGCTAGGGAGAATTTGAAACCCTCTGATCTAGAGATTGAGTGTACCTGCAGACGAAACCGCCAAATTCGAAGAGAAACGTAAAATCAACAAATGGCGGGTGAACAAGCAGAGGAGCAAAAGGCTATCAGGGACTACTTTAAGTCTGTCTTTCCTGTAGAAAGCTCTGGAATAGTCCATGCACCCATCACTTCAAATAATTTTGAGTTAAAAACTGGCCTGATTAAGATGGCGAGGGACAGTGCTTTTCGAGGACATCCTACAGAGGACCCAAACTTACATCTAAAATATTTCCTTACTTTATGTGGAACTGTTAATATTAATGTTGTGTCTAATGACTCTATTCGCTTACGTTTGTTTCCCTTTACATTGCAGGACAAAGCTCAAGCTTGGTTGGAGAGCTTAGAGCCTCAAAGTATTGCCACATGGGACAAGCTGACCCAAGCTTTCCTTACTAAATTTTTCCCACCAGCCAAGACTGCCAGACTTAGAACAGAGATTGGGACATTCAGGCAGTTTTAAGGTGAACAGATGTTCAAGGCTTGGGAACGGTACAAGGAGCTGCTTAGAAGATGCCCACAGCACAGTTATCCTGACTAGCTACAAATCCAATTGTTTTATAATGGACTGAACGGAAATATGAAAACTATCTTGGATGTAGCAGCTGGAGGAACGATTTTGTCAAAGACAGTCATGGAGGCAAAGAACCTGCTTGAGGAGATGACTGCCACTAGCTATCAGTGGCCTACCAAGCGCTCAATTACAAAGCCAGTGGCTGGAATCTATGAAATCAATGAGGTAAATGCTTTAAAAGCACAGATGGCTTCTTTGACTAATGCTTTGTCTCAATTATCAGGTCTAGGCAACAATTCTTCAATTGGATCATTAGCAGCTACCCAACATCAGTAATATGGAGGAGATTCGAGCATGGAGCAAGTCAACTACGTAAACAACCGGGGGTACAACCAGGGCGGCAATCACATGCACAACTCATTACCTACACATTCCCACCCAGGTTGAGGAATCATGAGAATTTTTCGTATGCTAACAAAAGAAATGTTTTGCAGCCCTCTTCGAACTATGCTTCCACATCTCAATCAGCAGAAAAGAAGTCGTCATTGGAAGATATGATTGGAGCTTTCATTGCTGAATCGAATAAGAAGACGGCCCAGTTGGTGGAGAAGATGGAAGACATTGCTTCTGGACATGGGAAAGCTATACAAAACCTTGAAGTTCAGATGAGTCAGATAGCCACCTCTTTGAATGTACTGCATAAAGGGAAATTTCCTAGTGACACATAAATTAATCCTAAGGAGCAATGTAAAGCGATAAGTCTGAGAAGTGGGAAGACTTTGGGAGGACCTGTGAGGCACCACAACGATAAGGATGATGAATCACAAGAGAATGAAGACAAAGAAGACACACATGCACATGAGGATGCAAAGACATCTAGTCCAATTCTTCCATCTGTCCTGAATCAGATTCCTTACCCTCAATGTTTTAAGAAGCAAAATTTGAATGTTGAGTTCTTTAAATTCCTCGAAATATTTAAAAATCTTCAAATAACCATTCCTTTTACAGATGCCTTGGAGAAAATACCGAGCCACTCAAAGTTCATGAAGGAAATCTTAACAAACAAAAGGAAGTTTGGGGCCTCTGAAACTGTATGTATGACAGAAAAGTGCAGTAACGCACTCCACAAGAAGTTACCACTCAATCTAAAGGATCCAGGGAGTTTTACTGTTCCATGCACTATTGGTAGTTCTTATTTTCATAGGGCATTATGTGATCTAGGTGCTTTTGTTAATTTGATGCCTTATTCTGTGTACAGGACGTTGGGTCTCGAAGAACTAAAGCCCACAGGAATTTCTCTACAATTGGCTTATCGCTCCATCACCTATCCTAGAGGTATAGTAGAGGATGTCGTGGTAAAGGTAGATAAATTTTTAATTCCTACAGACTTTGTAGTGCTCGATATGGAGAGCGATGATGACATTTTCATCATCCTGGGACGACCTTTCCTAGCCACAGGGGAAGCTTCCATTAAGGTGAAGGAAGAAAAGATATCTTTTCAGGTAAAAGACGAAAAGGTAACTTTCGATATGTGTAAAGCAACGAAATACCCATGCGAAATGAGCCAATGTATGTTTGTGGATGATATGGATAATTTGACTAATGAGTTTCAAGAAGTGATGTTAAACAGGGATTCGTTGGAGTGGGTGCTCACCAAGGATGTCGGCGTGGATTCATGCAAGAATTGATTCACCATTTGAGCCTCGTCTAACTAAAGACGTTAAAGAAAGCGCTTCTTGGGAGGCAACCCAAGTTTCCTTTCCCTTTCTTCTGAGTTGTGTTTTGTTATTTTTCTTTATCGGTCTAATCTAGAATTTTGGAGTGCCATTAAATCTCGTTCCTGTTTTGCAGGACCTCGATCGTGTTGGTGATCTCTTTGTCCCATCTCATGGATCTCGAATGGAGTGATCTTCCCTTCGTATCAGGCCAGTATTGTTCACTCATTTTGCCATTGTTCTTGCATGCTTTAGATTATTTTCTTTACATTGAGGACAATGTTGAGTCTAAGTTTGGGGGTGGGCAATACTTCATAGTCCTGATAATTTTGAGCATATTTTTTTCAATTATGGAGCATGTTCTAGATGAATTCTATTGCATAATCATGAATAAAACAGCTTAAGAAATGGTCTAGATGATAGTTTTTGCAGTTTTCCTTAATTCTGAAAGCATGCCCTGAATTGAGTATATTTAAATTTTTCTTAGATTTCCTTGCAACACATTGAGCACATAACCAATTGTCTATTATGTTCGAATGCTTAGGATAGTATTATTGAGTCTAGAGGTTGTTGTCACCCCGATACGCCTAAGAACTGATTACAAGTTGACTTGCATGATGGTTTGTGATTGAAATCTGTTGAATGAAGAATATATTTGTCTTTACTGATTTTTTCATGCTTAAAGATTTTTTTTTTTTTTTTTTGCATGTTTGATCAATAAGTTGTGCTTAAAGTATGGGGATCAAAAGAGCTACCTTCACTGTGATCAATTAGGCCATCCATTGAGCAAAAGCTCTAGGTAAGGGTCCCTACAGTGGAAGTGTGGAAGCTAGGGTCCTTAAGAAAGAAAAAGATAAGTGTGGGAGTTAGTAAGCCCTATGTAAAATGTGCTTAAGTAGATTGCTTGCTTGACTGTGAGGAGGCTAGAAATTAGAACTTAAGACCAGTGTAGGGGGAAAACGAATTAAAGACTCTTTGAAATTTTCTAAAGCTAGTAGAAACTAATAGAAAGGAGGTTAGGCACACACACACGCAAGGAATGAAATAGTTTAAATTTAAATTACGTGATGAAAGGGTGTGTTGATGTTTTCCTTCATTGTTTTCTATTGTTTGGACCATTCATGCCAGAAGTTGTAATTATGTAATAGAAATTCATTATATGGTTTTGCTGTTTTGCTCGAGGACTAGCAAAAATCTAAGTTTGGGGGTATTTGATAGTACTCAAATGTGTGCTATTTCTAGGCTTAGATTTGTGTTAGTTTTGTATGTTTAGATTGAGCTTTCATGCATTTATTTATTTATTTTGTAGGATTTGAGCAAACATGGCGAAATAGAGCTTGTGAGGATGATATGGGTATTTTTTGGAGCTTAAAGGCATGATTTGGAGGCTTGGAATCGAAAAGAGCACAAGATAAAGCCTCATGACCCGAGAGGATAGCGTTGAGATGCTGTCCATAGCGTCTCAACACTATCCTTGCAGCTATCCAAATTCGATTTCCCGTAGAAGTAGCGTCGAGAAGCTACTTTATAGCGTCTCGACGCCAGAAACGTGCGTGCGAAGATTTTCGTCCGTAGCGTTGAGACGATGCATATAACATCTCAACGTTGCCCCGATTTTCCATCTTTATTCTGCGAATTAGGTCACAGCGTCGAGATGCTGTCCCTAGTGTCGAGACGCTGCCTTGAGGATTATAAAAATAACATTATGGCTGCGATTTTGGGGAGACCATTTTGGAGAGAGACCAGTCTAGAATCGATTTCTACTTCATAATTGGGACCAAGAGAGCACTTTTGAGAGTCGAGGAAGACATTCAAGGCTCGAGATTGCGGCGTTTCACAATGGGAACGAGTGTGGCATGCATCAGAGAGTTTTTCCCTTCTTCCTTATCTATTTTGCTGTCTTTGTTTCTTTAGATATTGCTTAAGTTTAATCTGTAGTGAATTTTGAGAGATTAAGTGTCTTGAACTTAGTTTGTTTTCACTTGTTTGTTTTAATTTTAGAGACATTTATATCGTAGCAAGTTATTTATGCATTCTAGAAAATATTGTTTAATCGTTTGGCCAATGTTTAATTATGAGAAAATTGGGTTTTTGCTTGGGAAAGAAGAACTCGAATTTAGATATGAATATATAACTGTTGGTGAATTTTTGTATGGGAATAGAATTTTTGCTGATAAAAGCCACAATAAAATTTTATTCAATACCATGTTTAGTTATAAAAATAGATTGGAATGTTGATATATCACTAAGCATGAGGGTTAGTTGGGCTTGGAAAAAGTCAACTAATAAATTGGGTAATTTATTGGCTTATAACTGTAATTGATGTAAATTGTCTCTTATATATACTGAATTGGTTTTATGAAATAAATTCTTTGTTTCAAGAAGGTTCCCTTTAAGTGTCTCCAACCTTGTAAATAGTTATTTTAGGTTTAATTTGATTTTTCTCCTATTGTTGGTTCTCTAGATAAAATTGAGCATTGGTAATTATAGTACTTAATTAAGCTAAGAAATCCAATCCCTGAGATCGACCCTAGCCATTACTACTGCAAATTGTAAAGGTCTGGTTAATAATTTTGTTTGATAGAGTCTTCGACAAGCTCTTTATCACCAAACTATGAATCCCAATTAGGGAGTGGGGGCTAATGTTATGGGTGAAATTGGACCAAGAGAATAAACTCAATTTACAAGAGAAATTAGAGGCAAAACCAACAGGGGAAGCCCATTGAGGAACAAATTTGGGCCAATATGAAAGAATCGACCTACAAAACAAAGAAGAAGAGAAAACCTTTGGCCCAAGCCCAAGTTCACCCTACATGCTCGACCTAGGCCTCATAGGCTGAGGGCAACCAGATGGTCGGCCTCTCAAGGGGGCACTCGCCAAGCATGCCCCAGGTTCGTTATTCCCTGGTTTAGCTTGGTTCGGTTTCCCTAATCCTAATTTGCCAAGGAACAGAATAAAACCCTAAAAGGGTCATATAAATATCATTCTTCAACCTGAAGAAGGTAAGCTCCTCCTCATACTAAAAATCCTAGCTTGCTATACTTCTACCTCTCTAACTTAAGCATCAGAGTGTGTGTGGCAAGCACCACACCAGTGTATAGATTTTTCTTTTTTTGTAGGCCGTGTTCTTTCCCCAAACAAATTTTACCGTTGCTATCATGATGCATATAATTTACGTTACTGCAAGCGTATGGGTCACATAATATAGTAATTTAGAGTAGTTCGAGTATCGTCTCCTTAGGGATTAGAATTGCTAATTTATTTAAGTACCAAAATACTCTTAGTTTTATTTAGAGAACAAAATCAAAGCAAACGAGCTAAGCTACAAAGCTAAAATAGAAACCAATAGATAAAATGGTGACACAAATATGAGAGATAATTCGATTGGAGTTCATTTCATTATTTGGACCTTAATTCACTTAATTAATTAGGCAATTAGATAAAATTAGATGCTCAATTCATAAGTCTAGAAGTCTAAAATCATGGAATCTCTCGCCAGTCTCCTTCAATTCTCATGCTAAGTGAATTGACCTGCATGTCTGTTGGCTTAATTAACTAAAACATGGTAGTAAGGACTATCATTATTAACCTCTAATGTCTATTTATTAGCTATGTTGTCACTTGGGTAAATAAACACTAGTCATACATTTAAGTTCTTATCTAACTTATTTCCGTCGAGTTTCCATTAGAAAGCATTTGATTTAATCAGTGATCTATTAACTAACCTTCACACCATCTACAATTAATTCACCATTAATCTTATTGTCACTCAAGTAATTAATTAATTGACATGCATTAGTGCTAAACTAAGTTTCCTCTCTCAAGCTCAACTTAGACATACCTTAGTTAACCAAAGATCAGTAATTAAAAGCATTAAATACTAAATGCATAAACGAACATAAATATCAATTAAGCTAAAATTACTAATTAATTAAGTAAAGGTTCAATAAACTACATCACACCCATAGAAATTAGAGTCTAGTTGCTCATAATCACCAAATAATCCTCTAAACTCCAAATTATAACCACCAAAAATAAACCAAAATCAAGGGAAAAGGGAAGAAGTGCTCAAACGATGTCGATCCTGTGTTTTCGTGGTGATCTACAATGAACCCGAGCTTCATGATCTTCAATTCTGCTCCAATTATCCCCCCAAATCCCTTAATTTAGGTATAAAATCAAGATTAGGGCTAAAACCCTCGGTTTGGCATCCTTTTCCACAAAGAGAATGAGAATAATATATACTGTCCATAGCGACAACATGGAGATGCTATTCAAAATGTAACTTTTTCTTTAGTTGAGTAAGGGTTGCGTCAAGACGCTACAAGTAGCATCTCGACACTACGAACGAAAATCCAAATATGTGCATTTTGAGCGCTGAGCACTGCGTTGCGACGCCTCCTAACTAGTATCTCAATGCTACCCTCTCGGGTAGAATGGCTTCAAAGCTTCATTTCAAGAGCGTTTCGACGCTTTAGACAGCGTCTCAATGCTCTCCCCTAGGTTCTTCAACTCAAACATCAACTCTTCTCTTCTTGGATCTTCAATATGGCTCTAAAAGGCTCCAAAATCATCAAAATATCTTCAAACACTTCGATTTTGCTTCTCAAGCTCTGAATCTACAAAATAAAAAATAAATGGCATCGAAGCTCACAAATTAAGCACAAAACTAGCCAAATAATAAGGATAAAGTAGCATATTTTGTGTGCTATCATGTCACGTCAAGGTCAAGTGCGTTACCATGTCCAAATTTTGGCAACAAACAGGGGTTGTGTGAAACTCCAACTGTACAGACAATTTTTCTTTTTCATGTGAACATTTACATTAAAATCATAATTAAACAGAAAAAAAAAAGTGTAGCTTTAGAAAACCCATTAACACTTTTTTCTTAATGAACCCATTCACACACTTTTGAACTTTGGTCAAGAGACATTAGAAACATATTTAAAAAGTAAAAAAAAAATTGTATAGAAAAGAAGGTAGAGTGGTTACGCAAGCTTAATTTTCAAATACAAAATTGTCATTCAACCAATCCAAATTTTTTAAAATACACAGAGATAAAATTAGATATTAGAATCCTAATTTAAAGAAAAAAAAACTATTACCGAGAGTGTTAGGAATGCTAACAAAGTCTCACACTGGCTAAGGAAGGAAGAGATCCATAATATATAAGTGGGGACAATTATCTCCATTGGTATGAGGCTTTCTGAGTGAAACAAAAAACAAAGCGTTTATGCCCAAAGTGGACAATATCATACTAATGTGGAGATATGGCGAGGGTTGTTGTGCTTATCAATTGGTATCAAAGCCATGGTCTAAAAATCTAGCTATGTGTCGGAGAACTCATATTCCAAAAAGAGAATTAGTGAGCCTTGGTCGTGCTCTATTTGGGTGTTCTACCACTCGCTTGGGTAAGAGCAAGTGTCATGCTCTATCAAGGTGTTCTCTTTCTCACCTTGATAAGAGCAAGTGTGATCCGTGTTTGTGCTCTATTTGGATGTTGCCTCGAGATGAAGACGTCAAATCCTTCCACTCCCAACTGAGAAGGATGGAAGGATTTATTCGAGGGGAGGCTCAAATGTTGGAGGGGATAATTGTTAGGAGTGCTAATAAAGTCCCACATTAGCTAGGGAAGGAAGAGATCCATAATATACAAGTGATGACAATTATCTACATTGGTATGAGACCTTTTGGAGGAAACCAAAAGCAAAACGAAAGAAACCAAAGTTATAATAAAACAAACTTTAATTAATATTTTTTTTTGGATGAAATACAAATATAGGAAATATTTCTTCATAGGCAATGGTCCAAAGTATTATTTGGGAGGAATACGTCAGATATTAGCATAGAAAATAACGTAGTGAGAGGTATACTTATACATGGAAGGAATCAAATAAATTCTAGTTCAGCAATATTGCCATATCATGCATTCAATCTCTGATTGGATGAAGAATCCAATGTTGTCGCCACAAACAACTTAATTACAACACACAAGGGACCTGTTCAAATGCTGTCGTCTTATTACACTAAATACTAAACTAACCTGTCTTATGTTTTACATTAAGCCAAACCCCAATCTGTCTCATCTATGCAAACTAAAACTTTGTTTGTTTCTTTGCCTTTTTTCTTGTTTGGTGATGCAGAGAGCAATATAGATGTGTGTAATCTAACCTTTAAAAGATTAAAAAAAGAAAATCCATCATTTTGAGTTTATTAGGTCAAAAATGAATGAAAAGCCAATCCTAGATGATATGGTTACCACGTGTACTTCCTCTTGTAGATCGTAGGTCTAAATCTTCACTCCCTTAAAAAAGAACAATATTTGGCTACTTGTTGGTGTGTAGCCAAGTATTAAAATTTCTCATTTTCTACCTTTCTCTTTCATAGCTGTCAAAAATTATATTGAAAAAAAATATGTGTGTAGTTAAGTAATATTCTTAAAAAAATTATATTGAATAAAATTATGTATTTTTTTTTTCATTTTGGAAAATAATGTTAATCCGAAAAGTGCTTCCAACTCTTTTCCAACATGCTATTCAAGGAGGATCCTTCCCACCCAATCTGCCTCCATCTAGTAATATTAATATGTACATTTATCATTTGTTCTTTTGAGAAAAAGTAACTTATTATAAAGGTAAGGCAGATATTCAAATTTCCAACTTTAAAAAAAAAAGTTTAATAGTACGTTAACTAAGTGAGGTTAAATAGTTGTTTATTTAGTTTCTAATATACTATGAAAATTTTCAATTATATCTTTGAATTTGGTGGTTCTACATGTATAGTTTAATGATGGTGTGATATGTCGATTGGACATACATTAATTTCATTTGGTATGACATGATAGATAAATAATAGAAGAAAGTGGATAGCTTATACAAGCCAAACACTAGCATTGCCTTCTATTTGAAGCAACAAGTCAAATTCCTTTTGGAAATTATGTCATTCTGTTATGTCTGGCCCATCCAGTATCTTCTACCACTTGTACCCACCACATTGTATCAAAAATGTCTAATGTCAGACATATCACATCGTATTATATCATTTTATTAACAGATATTAATTAACCATAAAAATTACATAGAATCATAACTCTAAATTTAGAGACGTAATTAAATCTTTTCAAAGTTGAGGGACTTAAATAGACACAAACATCAAATTTCATAATCACATTTTTAATGTATAATGTATTTTTCAAATGTCATATCATCATCATCTTATACAATTCTAAGATAATTTATAATTTATAACTACATTATTATTAATAAGTAGGAGTTAGAATTTAAAAGAGAAATTTACCTTAAACATAAAATTATAAGTGATGACTAATTCTAAACAGTAGAGTTCATATTGCACTCTCTCTGATGGGAAATCATTTAAAAATAAAGCCAAAACAATTGCTTAAATCATCAACCTTTGGTCACATCGAAGAAAGCTGCCAATAAACAAGGCTAACAAGCTACTAATTTTGGACACAAAATTACGTTATTTAGACAGAGTTGGAGCAGCTTCTCATGTTAAACGACAACCATAAACTCTGTCTTTGAATGACATTGCAATCATCGGAAACAACAAAAGACAAACTAACCATAAAAACAACTTTATAATTATGAACTCATCAGTCCGATAACCTATATAAACTCTAAAACTCTTCCATCATATTTTCATGGAACATACATAAATTCAAACGGAGAGAACACAACATTGAATTAATATGGACTTTACAGTTCTAAATTCAGAGATGTGTTCTATCAAAAGTGATTCCATGGCCGTCAAGTGCATAAAGAGACGGCGGAGAAGTGCTTCTTCTTCCTCAACAGTTGGAGGTGATCAACCACGCAAATCAGTGGCAGACCAATCCACTGCCACAAAAAGAAGCTCTAAATTTCGTGGAGTTAGCAGGTATTGAGAATAAGTTAAAAAAGAAAAAGAGAACAAAAATTTTATTTTTTATTTTCTTGTTCTTTTAGAAAATTTAATTTGATCTTTCATGTACAGCATCATTTTAGTTCATTAACAAGCCATTTAGATATAGATTTTGATAGTTGCATCCACTCAGTGAACTTCAAAAAATTTCAATTAAACTTAACTACAAGTTTGGTCCATAAATTTTTAGGTTTGATTTTTTTTTTTTTTTTGAGTTCGAAAACATTTGGGGAATGAAGGATTCGAACCTCTAACCTCTTGATCGATGATACATGTCAATTACCGTTGATGATACATGTCAATTACCGTTGAGTTAAGATGGTGGTTATTTGATCTATATACTTTAAAAAGTTTTTAATAGTCTTCAGTTATATTTATTTTGGTCCATGTGCTTTAAAAATATTTTTAATAGGTTCATAAATTATAAATCACATATATTTTTCCAAAAATTAAGTATAGATGAATAAGATAGTATCAAATAAAGTGGATAGCTACAAGTTTCATTGTCGTGTCTAAAAAGAATTATAAATTATTGTATATTTAGCCAAATAATAAATATGCTCTAATCTAAACTTAGGCTTTTAATTAGGTTTAATTAATAGTGGTTTAAGATAGGACCATGATAGGAGGTGTCAAGTCCAAATTTCTATAATATTTTTTTTCCAAACTAATATTAACAGTTCACATGTTGGTTTCATAAATCAAATTAATATCCAAGCTTGATGGAGTGTTGAGACCATGAAAATCATCAGTTCTTCTTCCTAGCTACTTTACAATATTCATTTCTTTTGTCTCTTGAGAATAACCAAGTTTGAAAATGAGCAGACATCGATGGACAGGACGATTCGAAGCTCATTTATGGGACAAAGCGTCTTGGAATCCAACACAAAGGAAGAAGGGAAAGCAAGGTAAATGCAGTTTTGGGGAAAAAAAAGTCTCATTAAATTTAGCAACCTTCATATTGGTCTTTGTGGATTGCTCATAATTTTTCTTGTTTGTGTTGTGTTATGTGATTATGACCACCCATTGGAATAAATGGAGCAGTTTATTTAGGTAAATTGTTGAAGTAAATTGTATATAGTTGATGACATTTGAATATCATTAGGTATATAATATAACATATATATGATGAATGTGTTTAATAAAAAAATAGGAGCTTATGATGAAGAAGAATCAGCTGCTAGAGCATATGACTTGGCTGCACTCAAGTACTGGGGAACATCAACTTTCACCAATTTCTCGGTACCATTTGATTTATTTTGTTTCAATAATTATACTTGTTTTATTAATAATTTTCTTTGTTTAGAACCCATTTAATAAGGTTTTCTTTTTTTAAATTTTTGGAATACTGCTCTTAAAACTATTATTATGTACTAACTCTTTTTTTTTTTAATGTTTTATTTGTTTAGGATTTTAAATTTTAAAAATACTTTCAAAATTTTAGTCAAAAGTTGAAAACAAAACTAAGCTTTTGAAAGCTATACTTTTGATTTTAAATTTATGAGAGTATATTAGGAAAAATAAATAATAAATAAGCATAAATTGTGTTTTTTTTTTTAAAAAAAAACTAAAAACAAAATGTTACCAAACTCTCTCAAAAGAGGGCTAATAAATAATAATAATCTACCATCCTGTGTTATTATTTAAAAGTAAGTATACCAAATGGTCTCAAATCTTTAAAATAATTCTCAATTTGGTTCTTAATCTTTTAAAATTCTCAATTTTGATCCTGTTCATTCCATAAATCATGGTTAAAATACGTGTTAACAAAAAGTTAATTTGTATTAATAAGTTATTCTTTTATTAACATATTGACCCACCTATCAACAAAATCTATTTCTTTCAAATGACATGTTTACTTATCCAAATATATTAATAAAATAGTAATTTAATGACACTGTGTGTGCGCTTTAAATTAACAATTTAACAATGTTTTTTAACAAAAGAACATAATTAAGAATTTTTAATGCATTATTTTGTGCATAGACATATAATGTAAATTGAGAATTGTAAAGGCTTAGGTCAAATTGAGAATTTAAAATCATTCGATATATTTGGCCATTATTTAATGTTCAATAATGTATTGATGATTATTTTGTGCAGGTATCTGACTATGAGAAAGAAATTAAGATAATGAAAACTGTGACAAAGGAGGAATACTTGGCCTCTTTAAGAAGGTAAGAGTAAAATCTAGAGCATAGACATATAATATATATATTATTGACTAAGAGGTTAAAATTTTGAGTCCTCACCTTACGTATTATTGAACTCAAAAAAAAAAAAAAAAACCTAAAAATCTTGTATTTTCTTCACTTTGTAAACCATATCCATGGACAAAGCTTCTAATTTGGTTTCCTTTCACTCTTGGCAGGAGAAGCAGTGGTTTTTCGAGAGGTGTATCCAAATATCGAGGAGTCGCAAGGTGACGATCATATTGTTATCTTAGGCAAAAGAACAATACTTGATTGTTCCCCAGTGTGTAGGAATCTTTTTGCTTCCCACCATTTAATTGTTGACAACAAGGAGAGAGAAAACACAACAAAAAGAGAGAACTATGAAAAATATTTTCTATGTCTTTGTTGTCAACAATTAAATGGTGGGGTGCAGAGAGACTTCTACACATCGGGGAGCAATCAAGTATTTTCCTAAGCAATAACTACGCATCTAACATAATTGAAATAAAATATTGTAAATATAGAAAAAAATTGTAATACTATTCAATCCATGATTACCATAATTATAGTCATTCAATATATTAGATTAACAAATTACTGCTATGAATATAATCCATAAATATTAGAAGAATGGTTGATTATTTAAACCACGATTATCACATAAAGAAGAAAACATATTTATAATCCATCAAACGATGGTAAATAAATTTTTAGGGTAAAATACACCTTTAGTCCATGAAATTCAAACTTAGTTTCTATTTGGTCCTTGAATTTTCAAAGCTAACACTTTTGATCTTTGAGATTTAAATTTAGTTTTTGTTTGGTCATTGAGATTTCAAAAGTGGCATGTTTGGTTCTTAAGGTTCAAAATTGATTTCTAATTAGTCACTGGAGTTTGAAATTAGTTTCTAACTGGTCCTTGAGTATAAAAAATAAAATATATATACAAAATATTCTAACTCGTTTAAAAAATACATATCATCAAAGTCTAATTAGCATGTATTAACTACTACGTCATCATTTAATTAGGTCAATTAAAATCAACTTTATGGACCATGTTTAGGAGTGCAAACAAAGTTTCAAATTGGCTAGGGAAGGTAATGATTATGGGTATATAAGTGAAGACAATTATCTCCATTAGTATGATACCTTTTGGTAAAAGTAAAAAACAAAGCCATGAAGGCTTATGCCCAGAGTGAACAATATCATACCAATACAAACTTAGATTTATTTTATTCATATATTTTTTAATTTTTTAATTTAACCACTGTGATTTAGGATTTGTTTGGAATGCCTTCTAGTTAAACACTTTTGAAAAAAAATATTTTTAATAAAAATGTTATTATATCTTACATTTTTTTTCAAAAGTATTTTAAATAACAAATTTGTTTAGTTGCACATGTTTTGAAAATTTTTAATTGAACAATACTTGGGTGCATCCTGGGCTGTACTCTTCTTTTTGCAGCCCACTCGAACCACATAGCAGAAAAAATTCAAAAATATTTATACAAAAAAAAGTTTGCCACATGGCAAACTATGGATGGGACAACTTGATGGTGAGCTGCACCAAGTTTTTTCCTTTTTGATTAATCACTTTTAAGTCGTTCTTGGATAATTCATCTATCAAATGCTTATTAAAAAAAGGTTTTTAAATTAAGGTCAATTTTCTTTTAAACACTTTTTATTTCTTAATTTTTTTTTAAAGAAACCATGTCTGATCACATAAAATCACTTAATAAATTATACTAAACACACGTTCTTATAGAAAAGTCAATTTTGTTCAAAAAGTATTTTTTCATAAGGTATTCCAAACGCTAATAATCTCCTAGATGTCAAATGTATAAAGAAAAAATGACAATGTTCATCATGTAGATTTATGGATATTGTTTGCGATTTCTCAGAACTCAATAGGCGTGAAATTGACACAGATGTGGAATTAAACACATAAAAGACAAAATTGAATAATAATAAAAACGAATTATTGCTATTTGCAGACACCATCACAATGGGAGGTGGGAAGCAAGAATTGGAAGAGTATTTGGGAACAAGTATTTGTACCTTGGAACTTACGGTGAGCAGCTTCTTAAATTTATTCAGTACTTCAAAGGCATGATTCATAAATCTAAGAGTTTAATGAGTATTAATTCATCATTTTTCAATGGAGTTGCAAAATTTGTATAGAAATAATGTGTAATATAAAATTGTATGTAGGTACACAAGAGGAGGCAGCGAGGGCATACGACATAGCAGCAATAGAATACAGAGGGATAAACGCAGTGACAAACTTCGACCTGAGCAGTTACATAACATGGCTTAAACCCCAACAACAACAACAACAATACCATTCTCCTCGACCACCATTATCCTTCTCACAATCGAATGACTTTCTTCCTATCAGCTGCTTCCAACCCATCATCACTAATAATAATAATAATAATAATAATATCATTCCAATTGCCCCAGAAATTACGTCCGATGACACTCGTACTACCTCTCGCTCAGCCCTGGGCCTCCTCCTCAAGTCCTCCCTCTTCAAACACCTTGTCCAGAACAACCTTCTCGATAATAATCTCAACGAAGAAGAAGAAGAAGAAGAAGAACATCAAGATGAAGCTACCGGCCTGTTTTCTCATCCTAATCCTTACTTCCACTTTCATTTTTAGTTCATCATATTTTCGGGTGCGTGGGGAAAGTGTCTTTCTTGAATGGTTGCAAACATATTCAAGAAATGTAATGCTGATGAACGTTTGAAATATCATAATCGTACGCCTGAGGATGATTTTACGTACTATACTATCATGCTCTTATGTAAAATTCTAGCTAGCTTACATCTCAGTGTGGTGTTTGTGTCCAAATGACTTTTCACTGTTTGTGTCAGTAGTAGTTATAAAACAATGACTAAAATTGGATATTTAAAAGTACATGAACTAAAATGGAATAAAATTCAGAATACAGGAACCAAAATGGTATTTTAACCAAAAAAGAATATACCTATAAGGTGACTTAAGATTGGTAATGGGTGAGGACAAACGTAGCGCCTAGTGGTAACATTTTATGTTATGTGTTGAGAATCTCACATTGAAAAAATGTAGAGAGACCTCATAATTTATAAGATACATGGGCTACTCCTCTCATTGCCAATTTGTTTTAAGATGGAACCCCATGTTATCTAATATTATGAACTTCTAAATAAGTTTTTAAGCTTAATTTTGGAGGAGATTCAAATGAGAAATTATTCGGTGAGGCCGCCACAATGTGGCTGATAATTTTTCACCGAATCAAGATAAAATATGTATACATTATACTTTGACAAGCTTAACTTTTAAAAACAGTATCGCTGCCAAATCTGGCTTAAAAATAATTATCATTAAAAAAAAAATCTAAATAAGTTTCAAACATTGTATAGGACAACAATTATTTTCCGTAAATAAAGAAAATAATAAAATGCACGTGCCCGGCTACTGAATAAATATAATTTACATACAACATATTATATTCAACTCAAATTTTATTTTTTTTAATATTACATGAGATGGAAATTAATTATTTTTTATACAATTAATGCTACACTATATCTGCATAGTCTATGTGTCTATATATATAAAATTAGCAACATTTGAGCGAAATCAAAATATCATAATACTTTTTGAAACTAATATTTTTTAAGTTTTGTTATGTCTATAAAAGAAGAAAAACAACGAGACACTAAAAAATGGTTGCTTGGACGTTGAGACCAAAAAAACAATACTAATAAATTAATAATAGACTTAAAAAAGTTGAAAGCAAACAATTAAAAGTATAAACTTGGCTTAATCTCATTCAAATTTTAGTTTTAGCTTGCCTTTGCTACTTCCTCCCTCAATGCTCTTAAGCTACTCAAAACCGTCCCCACCACCCACCACTAACCCGTCACTCTCCAACATTCTTAAACCTCTTCTCATTATATATACTATGTAATGTTTCTCCCAATTCCCCACCATCACTCAAAATCTAACCTCCAATTCCTTACTCTAATGGCAACTCCATCTCTGTTTCTCTCATTACTTCTTCTGCATTTAGCCTCAAAATTCGACCTTGTCCATTCCGATCCCGACCCGCTTCAAGATTACTGCGTAGCGGACCCGAAAGCTTCCACATCTTCCTTCTTCAATGGCATACCTTGCATCAACCCTAATTTGGCTGATGTAAGTCACTTCAGAACATCGGCTCTATCCCTACCTGGAAACACAAAAAACCTCTTTGGATTCAGCGTTACACTTACAAACACTCAAAACTTACCTGGAATCAACACATTGGGCTTGACATTGGCTCGAATTGACATTGGACCCAAAGGGATTGTGCCCCTTCACTCGCACCCACGAGCCTCGGAAGTGACCATTTGCTTGATTGGCCAAATGGTTGTGGGCTTTGTTGACACTTCGAATCGTGCCTTCACAAAGAAAATTGGGCCTGGTGAGTCGTTTGTTTTTCCAAAGGGGTTGGTTCATTTTATGTACAATGAAGACTTGAAGAACTCGGCTGTTGCAGTTTCTGGTCTCAATAGCCAAAACCCTGGCGCCCAATTACTGGCATTGGCTGCTTTCACTTCTAAACCTGAAATCCCTCGAGAAGTCTTGAAGAAATCTTTTCAAATTAGTGAGTGTGAGATCTCTCATATTCGTAAAAGTCTTGGAGGATGATGTTATGGTCTTGTAAAATTTGAATGTTTTGTTGTAATGTTGGCTGACTTATTTATAAAAGTAATTTATGTATGGACTCTTATTATACAAGTATTAGATTACATAAAGTTTCATCTCAAAACTAATTGGCAATAAGAGGAGTAACTCATGCATCTTATTAAGAATGTGAGGTCTTTCCATCTTTTCAATGTGGGATCCTCAATATATAACAAGAGTCTAAAAGTATGAACATTTACCAAAGTTGTTCGTTTGGGTTGTTGGATTACATTTATGTTTACTATTTTTCATTTTTTGTTTATAACTTTTATTTAATTTTTAGTAATTATTCTTTGTTTCTTTTTTCTTGTTTAAAAAATGTTATTAAAATTATAATAAGATAACGTAAGATTGGTTTTTCTTGTTTCTTTTTAGTTTTGTTTAAAAAAAACATAAATAATATTATAAAAGTTAAAATCTCTGAACTTTTAGGTTTGTGTCTATTTGGTCCTAAACATAAATATAAGATTGGTTTTTTTGTTTAAAAAAATATCTAATGTGAGAGGTGTTCCATAATATTTTACCCTACTTGTGTGAATATTTGCATGAGATGGGGTGTGTGTCGATGGTGCACACTACATGTTCCAAAGAAGCTAGAGGAGACAATTCAACATATTTTTTCTCTGAGTGCAACTGATCTGAGCATATTTCCTTCCAGGTTGTAAATAAAATGTATGTGGATGAGGTAAAATCACACACAAAACTACTGTTTCTAGTAGATAAAAGTGGAGAACATTGTGCAAAAGTAATATAGTGAAAAAATATTCTAAAGTTCATCTCCACGCGGACTATAATTTTTAGGAGCAATGTAATTACTTACTAGTTATGATAACAGTGAAAGGTAACAAATAATGGTTGAATTTGGATTTATATTTTTTTTCTATGAAAAATAAAAGAAAAATTCTAAGGAAATCAATTAAAAGAGATAACACGACATGATTCACAATATTCAATGAGAAGGATTCAAATATTCGACAAGATGAAATGAATTAACTGCAGGTGATTGTATAGATGGTACTGAATTGACTAAAGAAACAGTGTGATTTCTTGTCGGAGAAGAAATAGGTGAAGCAGAAGATTGTGATGAAGTTGCAGTAGATAGTTGGTTAGATTTTTTACGATAACCAGGAGGATATTCGTGCAACTTATAGCAATGATCAATGATATGTCCTTGTATGCCGCAATGCGAACAGATTGGACGATCCTTGCATTGACGTGTTGTTGTATTGTTCGAAACAGTGGAAGAAGATTGAAGAACTAATCGTGCTGCAAGACCAACGACTGAAGAAGGTGTAGGAAAATCTGTAATTGGCCTTTGTTGCTCTTCTTGTGAAATTAGAGAAAAAACCCTACTGATTGAAGGTGGAGGATCCATCAATAGAATTTGTCCCTTAATTTGACTAAAAGACTCATTGAGACCCATAAAAAAATTCATTAAATACTCATAGAAAAATTCACCAATCGATTGACTTCCTCCATAAGTGCAATGACCACAAGAACATCCTAGACGATAAGTCTCATATTCATCCCATATGCATTTAAGTCTCGTGAAGTACATGCTGAAAGATTGTTGTGCTTGAGTGATGGTTGCAAGATCACGCTTGACTTGAAAATTTCGAGGACCATTTTTGCGCTGAAATCAATCCTTTAAGTCAAGCCAAATAGCACGAGCCGAGTAAGTAAAGATAAGACTAGCAGAGATTGGCTTAGAAACAGAGTTTAAGATCCAAGTAATCACAAGGTGATTGTTTCGAATCCAGGCCGGGAGGAGATCACTAGTGGGCTTTGGAAGAGTTCCATCAACAAACCCAAGCTTATTCTTGATTGAAAGTGCAATCAGCATTGAACCACTCCAAGAGAGACGTAGTTGTCTTCAGTGAGCAGTTTTGAAACAAGCACTAGATTAGAAGTATCTTGGTGATGAGCCTAAGTATTGAGGCTTATTTAGCTCTAACAAACTTAAGTTATGCTTGGTAATCCATAGAAATTATGTGAAGAAGTTAGAAAATCATAGAAAGTATCAGTAGTTCTGTGAAAAATGTATTGGTAATAAAATAGAGTAAAAAGAATGAAAGAAAGACTAAAAGTTGTGTTTGATGTAGGGCATTGGAAAATTGCAATTTCAGATTGCAATTGTAATCTGATTTGGCAATTGAGCAGCTACAGATAAGGAAAGAATTTAAGTCCACGGCTTGTCTAATTAAGGAAAGCGATCAATCACCTTGATATATTTCTGCACATATGTTGGAACGAATTAAGGGAGCATTGGAGAATTGAAATATTAGATTGCAATTGCAATCAGATTTGGCAATCAGGCAGTGACAGATATGGAGATAACCAAAAAAGCTATTGTATTTTTCAAGAAAAAAAATCCACGTTTTTTGCTTGATTTCAACACAATCCATGGAGATTATTTGGTCAATGGAAGGAGATCAACTAGGATTGCATACAAAGCTTGGAGTTGATGAATTTTTGTAATTCTAGTTTGATCAATTAGGATTGCATACAAAACTTGGAGCTAATACAAAAAGGGTTAGTAAAAAGTAGATTACGCACAAACAATGGATACAAGAGCTTAGACATATGCCATTTTTTACCCTAGACGTAGGGCAAAAGACTCCAATACCACTAGAATTGTGTTCTAAATTTATCTAAGTACGATTGGCCATAGACATATAGGTCCAATCACTTAGTCTCCTAAAGATTTTGGAATCAAAATTGAATAGGAATTGAATTCGATTTACAATTATTTGCGTAGGTACATATTACAATTGCAATTTAAAATGAAAATTCACAACTTATGGGCAATGAACATTCTTGAGCCTCTTTTTTTTGTTTTTGCAATTTTATTACTTAGCATTATGTTTTTCTTTGCTTTTCACATAACTACAATCCTATTTTGCAATTGAGTTACCCAAGTTGCAATTTTTGAACAATCTTTGCTATTTCCAATCTTTTGTTAAAATCTGTTCCTTGTGGGATCGATAATTCGAAATACTTCCAATTTTATTACTTGCATCAATAGTGTACACTTGCATTGGGCTGAACATCTTTTTTTATTTTTAACCTACAAGTTTCACTTGATCAAGTTATTGGTGACGTTGCCGAGGAACGACATTACTAACAAAAAAATATTTAGCACAAATTGTGAGAAGATTGCAACTACAATTTTTTTTCTATTACAGATTGTGAGAAGATTGCAATTGCAATTTCTCCTATTGCAGGATGATCGACTGAAAACGTATGGGCTTTTAGAAGAAAACTTTTGAATAGAAAAAGTCTTCAGTCTAGTGTAAGTGCACACTGTCAAACAAGTAGTAGTAGGAAATATTCCAGAGTATCGATTTCACAAAGAACGGATACAACAAATCTAAAAATTAAGGCAAAGACGTTCACACAAAGCAACCTCGATAACCAATGATGGAGACCGTAGGATATGTTGACACATTTCCTTCTCCCACTTACTATTTTGAAATAGGTTTTCTCTTACTTAGAAAAATTAAGCTAATCTCATTTATCTAAGTTCCCAAGCTACCTTTCATAACCCTTATGTTGTTAGATTGATTTTAATGTGAATTACTAAGTTTTTTAAACTATTAAAAATTAATCACATTATGAGCATGCTTAGTGAAATTAAATAAAATTTGACTAATTCAACTCCTAGGTCGGTTCCCAGTTAGAGGTGTTCCCTTTCGGTCAGCTTAAATACCCCAGTTTAGACAGAACCTTCCACAGACAGAGTTCCCTTATAGTCAATTTTTATTTCAAATTCATTAATCTTTAATTAACTATTAATTATTAGATTAATGAACATAAGTGAACTTATAAATAAATGTTTTTAATCCTATTAAAAATAACTCACTTGGATAATCTAAAAAATCCATCATTTTAAACCCTTTTAAAATAAAAGATTATCCTAAATTCTAATCCCATTAGAAATCAATAAAGATAAATTAAATTCAAATTTTAAACTATTTAAAACAAGAATCAAGAATATCTTTAATTAAAGGAAACTTTATTCTTATTAGGAAAGCATGCAATCTAATTATGAAAGCAAATATCCTAATTCAAATTTTCAATCAATTTTCAAATATAACAATAATATTCAAAAATATGAAAAATATAAACTAATTAGGAAAACATCTTAATTCTATTAGGAAACAACCTAATCAAAATTTTCAAATATAAAAATTATATTAACAAATATAATTAAGATGCATGATTATGTTTATCCTATAGTGGGATTTTAAATTTAAATGACATACTTTATGCAACAATCAAATAATTTAAAACATACATCTCATGCATAATTAAAAATAGCAAAATTGACCGGCATATTTGGCATATCCTAAGAAATTGAAAATAATTTAAATTTAATTATAATAATTTAAATCCAAGACATATCTTGGTATTCAAAATCTCTTTCCTATGTTAAATCCTCTAAATTTAGGTTTTAGTAAAACCCTAAATTCATTTTAGCCCTTGCCGCCGCCAACGTACGATACAATACCAACTTCAACACATCTCACGCCATTGGATTTATATGCTTGAACTCACACTCCATTCATCGATCAACGAAGGACTTCTCCTCCAATTTGAAGATTGTCACCACCGATTGTACATTGAAATTGAATTGCCGACAATTTCACATTCAAGAATTCTTCCATTCAAAATTTGTTGAATTAGTGCATGGACGCCAGTTAAATTCCATTATGCTAGTTGCTGCTACATGGAGAACACTTCCCCACCAAGTGTATACATTTGGCACCGAATACAACACTAGATGAATTTCTTTTTCTACCTTTGAAATTTCAACAGCCAAGTTGTCTTGTATTGGGCCAATGTACATATCCAACTCAAAATTGAGTTGTTAAAACCCATCTTAATCAATACCTTTTGAAATTGGATTTGAATGATCATGATGATAGAATCTTAACCACATTAATCTTTGACATGAATGAAAGTTATCGGCAGCTTAAGAACAAAACTTTTTTTTTTTAATTAAAAAAAAAACTTAACTTTGATGAGTTTTACATTTGATCTAATTAAAAGTAATTAAATCTAATGCTAAATAGCCTAAATAGCCAATTTGCAAACCACATATCACATATATGATACTTAAATTAAAATACCCACCATATACAATTTTAATTTTAAATAAGAATCAAAGACCGCTATGATACCAATTGATAGGAATGAACTCTTCATCCGCAGCGGAAGCATTGGATCATCTTTGATTTATTTAGAATTAAACACAAAATATACAAGGTTAAACAAAACACTTACATTGAAAATAATATTA
This sequence comes from Trichosanthes truncata, assembly GCA_033996785.1. NCBI lineage: Eukaryota > Viridiplantae > Streptophyta > Magnoliopsida > Cucurbitales > Cucurbitaceae > Trichosanthes > Trichosanthes truncata. The sequence goes on from JAWPNB010000004.1 coordinate 15,064,975, forward strand.
TGGAGAATATTCTGGCAGATCTTTATCTCTTCCACAAAGTCTTCCTGGCTATGACTCGAACACGGGACCAAGACTTGTGGGAGCCTCTTGAAAGAAAATCCTCAAGGGATTGGAGAGGATCCTCAAGGGATTGGAGAGGAAGAGGTCTAGAGAGAATTCTCTAATTCTCTCTATTGAGGAGATGTCTGTTGTGAAGAATGCACAATGACTCTCCCCTAGAGTCCTATTTATAGTGGTCTAGGGAAAATAATTAAATAATATATTTTAAGATCTAATATATTAAAATACATTTATCTAATCAATTTGAATCTTATTCAAACCGTTTAAAATTCTCCTACGACATTTATTTCCTAATTTGAATATAATTCAAATTTAATAAATATCTTTTATTTAATGTATCTAATATACATTAATTATTTTAATATTTACAATAAATATATTTTCCTCTTTTATATTTAATATATCTGATATATTAAATATTAATTTGAACACTTCAAATTAAATATTAATTTGAACACTTCAAATTAAATATTAATTTGAACACTTCAAATTAAATATTAATTTGAACATTTCAAATTTTAATATTTAATGTATCAAATACAATAAATATATTTTCCTCTTTTATATTTAATATATCTACTATATTAAATATTAATTTGAACACTTCAAATTTTTCTTTCAACTAAATTGATCTTTTTAGTGTTACTATGAGCTAGAAAGGGGACCTTATGGACCGACAGATTATAAGCTCCAATGATACAAAATTAATTAATTAAACTCTTTAATTAATCAATTTTCATTCATTAACTCTAGGGTCACTCCAATATAGACCTAAAGTTGCACTCTTATGCACTGTAGGACAAGTTGTGTCCATTGATATAATCACTACATGTAAGTTGATCCTTCAAGAGTTGTTCGTAATTACAGCTTAGTCAAAAGTTCGTTTTACTCCTATAATTACATCTTGCACCTTAAGTACCACTAATCTTCTAATGAACAATCTGTTTATAATCTAATTATAAACTAAGTCCCTCTCGGGCCAGTGAGAGGGTGGGGCCCCATTGTTCAAGTCTCGAAATCAGCACTTAAGGGAACTACTCATCTACTTACCCTATATGGGAAGGAGTGAATTCCATCTTGTGAGATTATGTTTCCAGCTCCCTATTTGGTCAAGTCCCCAAAATTGTAGGTATATTGAATCGGCTACAAAAGCCACTCTCACCCATGCAAATCAAAGGACAAGCCCTCATAGGCAGGAGTTCATAACTCACTCAGGATTAAGATCGAGTCGCATATGATTATCCTGATGAAATATTAATCTTCTCAATTAACGGATTTATAAAGAGAGATTAAATATTTCGTGGTCCAGTCTTATACAAACTCATTGTATAAGATACCCCCACTCACATGTCTCTACATGAATGATTTGGAACAAATCATTTGTAACTATTACAAAGTGGGCCGTATCAATAATGTTACTAGGATAAGGCACCCAACCTTATCCATATACTATGATCCTTTAGGTTATTTCTTGAACATGATCCTCTCGTATGTCAACCACATACTGTTCAAGATTACACTAATAACCTTGGATTTTTCATATAATGGATAATATTATATTGCAAATAAAATAATCAAAATTATTATTCATTATTAAATAAATAATTAATTACGAGGCTTTAGGGCATAAATCCCAACAATCTCCCACTTGCACTAAAGTCGGCGAGACATGTATCTTAGGGCATACTCTATACCCAACATGTTCTCCCACTTGCGATTACAAGGGAAAAATCAAACTTTCAAGAGATAAGTTCCACCTCTTCAATCAATCTAAACTCAACCTTTTTCAAGGAGAGTAAGATCTTCACACTAGACTTTCGACAGGGATGGATTGAAGTTTGGGCAGCGTTCTTCCTCCTTTAAGTCGAGAAAACAGAAAATAATAAGTGCAAAAAGAAAAGTGGTCTTCAAGTCGTGAAAACGATCTTGGACGACTTTTTCGTGGCTTAAATCTTCATATTTATAGCCTCCAAATGCTAGGGTTTCCTCCCTGGAAGTCTAAGGCAAGAATCGAATCTTTATGAGTTTGATTCGTGGAAAATATTTTGAAATATCAACATAAAATCAAGCTTCTAGATTTTTTCCCTTATTTTTTGGAATTCTGTCTCCCAGGTGAAATTGCAGTTGCAATTGGAGTCGCAATTCTAGCAGTTTTCACTTTTCTACATAAAAACATCAAAACTCATCAAAAATCAATTATTTTTCTCTTATTTCCTATTTCTCATCACAAAATAACACTTTTACTGATTTGGGTTATTCTCATATCAATTTGCTAACAATTATGAACATATGAGCATGAATTCTTGCAAATAACCTAAGTTTAGAGGACTAAAAATACATAAAATATGAGACTCGTCACAGGAGGAGTTGGATTTCACTTACAATACTTGTAGCATAGATTGCAATCAAATTGCAATTGCAATTGTCCTCTTCCCAAGAGAAAGTTTGATTCTTGTTACATTGTTTTGTAGGTTGAGGGAGAGCAATTGCAAGAAGAGAAAGACACAACATAGGATTTGATTGCTTAAGATAATCCACAGGATGGAAGTAGACATCATTGCAGCACTGAGCGCACAAACCTCATCAGTAAGCTACATGATGGAAACTTTGATGATGGAAAATCTCATAGCTCCTGTTAACCCTATCTCTTCTATTTCTTGTATTTATTGTAAAAGAAGTCATTTATTTGAAAATTGTCCATATAACTCCAATTCTTTGTGTTATGGATTTCTACCCAGCTTTGCAAATCAACATCAGTACCAGTGTTTCCAACGAGGACAGATGATTCCAAAAGAGCCTAGCATTGAAGAACTTGTGAAGGAATATAGGGCAAAGAATAATGTTGTGGGGCAAAGCCAAGCCGCATCTCTATGAAATTTGGAGATCCAGATTGAACAAATTGCAAATGAATTGGAGAACAAATCCCAAGGAATCTTGCTCGACAACATGGAGAGTTCAAAACAAAAAGAATAAGAATAAGAATGCGAAGTGATGCCACTAAGTGGATCGAAATTTAAGACTTTGAACTCCCAATAAAAACAAGAAGCGCTCCAACACTTGAAAACACTAACAAGCCAGAAATGAGAGAAGAGATCAAAGAAGAACCACCTCAAGAAGAGAATGAACCATTAAAAGAGGTTGTGGTGAGCTATCACTATAAGAATTTTTAGATTCTCCAACAAAACATTTCTACACGCTACCTTTTTGGTCTGGAAAAACAAGTTATGCCAACGCTATTATGACCCGTCAGTAATGTCTCCAAAATACCGATGATAAAAAATAACAGTTGAAATTATCTCAAGAAACTCCGACAATTTGAACGAACCGTTGGAATTTCCCAAATAAAGACTGACGGTCCAATTAGACAGTTGGGCTTTCTCTGGGAAATCCCGATGGTTTGGTTGGACAATCAGGATTTCCTCAAGAAAGTCTGACAGTCCAATTAGATCGTTGGGCTTTCTGGAGGAAATCTTGACGGTCCAACCGGACCGTTGGGATTTGTTGGTTGAAGGGGCTTGAAAATGAGCCCCTTTCTCTTTTCCCCAAATCTTTCATTACCTCCAAATATTTCATTTCCCACCATTTCTTTTAATATTCTCTCCCAAGTCTCTTCTCCCAACTCCCTCTCCCAAATCCTTCAAGCTGCTACACCACCACCCAACTTTATCACTGTCGCCGACCAGCCATCACCAGACACCGTTGTCGACCAACCACCATCGAACGTCACCATCGACCAGCCACAATGCCTCCAGTAGTTCCTTTTCCAATCAGTGCATTTTCTTCTTCTCTCATTTTTTTCTTCATCAAATTTTATGAAATGGTTTGGGTTCTTCTGCTTAGTCTAAGAAATATAAAAACATTGACTATTAAAAACCATTTCAATGTCGAAGAGGAAAAAAAAGGAAGTTTGAACATAACAACGAGAGAATTGGCAGACTTTGGGGTGGGGGCTCTGCTCGTTTGTGCTACCATTTCTGCTCCTAGAATCGACGTTTTCATCTCTTTTTCTCAGCACATGTTTTGTTTTCTTCTTCCAATTTTTCACTTCACGAAGTTGATTCCGTGTTTTTATGCTTTGGGTTCTTCTTCAATTCCCAAAATTTCACATAAATTTTGGTGGGTTCTATGCAATAATTAGATGGAGGATACAAATTGAATTTAATTACGATTTGGGGGAAAATTTCATTGGTTTTTGTTTCCATTACAAGTTAAGAACAACATTTGGATGTTACAACCATACATAAGAGGCATTTTGTAATTTTAGACTTTTAATTAATACCAATTGGCTCTAATTGTTCATGATTCATATTAGTGGATATAGAAGTTCTTGCAACTGCCGCTGGAAGCAACATTTGGTCTACAAATGTCTAGTTTAATTTGCCTACCAGTGAAAATGCCATTGAAATTTCTATTAAGATTTGTTATCTCTGTGTGAATTTTGCTTGATTTTTTATAAAAGGTTAGTTGGAAGCAGGATTAGGGAGTATATTAGAAATCAAACAGGGATTGAGCTAAGCAAAAAGCAACAACCGAGTGGGGGGGGGGGGATAAACTTGAAATTGAAAGCCGCATCTACTGAATTAACTGTGTGATGTGCATCTTATATAGAAGACATGTATTCTTCTTTGACTTGTGAATTTGAAGACAATGATTAATAAGACTTTTTTTGAAATTATGTAATCATTTTGCAGCCATAGAATTCAATTTGAAAAAATATTTTTCTTTTATCTATGACAAATAAAAAGAATCGATCGAAGCTACCTTTTAACTATCGTTCTGGGTCTAAGACATTCATTCATATACGATAAGCAAATGTAGGGTTGAAAAAATATTACTTCTATCATTTTCTTGTTTTTCAATATTAATAATATATTAAAATATTGAATTACAAATAACAAAAGAAGGTGTTGAACTAGGACCAATCGAGTTATCGGAGAAAACTAGATATAAAGAAGGAAAGGGGTGGGTGAATCTAGCAGCCAGCGTTGCTCATGTAAGTTTCCTACTCCTAAAGTTAGTTTATGAACTTATCACTTGAATAATATTTATTTTAATGTTTCTTCCAGAGTCAAATGATAGAGTTGCAAGAGAAACCAACTTCAGAAGAGTCCCAACCAGTTGCCGAAGATGAGATCGTCGAAACTATTTCGGGTTGCCGATCGAGCCACGTAAAAGGCATGGGTTGGGGACCGAAGCCAAAAAAGAAAAGGTGTAGCAGCTCATCATCTATTGGAGAAACAAAATGAGAGCATGAGTTTAGTGTGGAGTTGGCTCTATGGTCAAAAAATGCACATCGAAAGGAAGAGCTGAATAAGACAAAGGAAGAATTGAGTCATGCCAAAGTTGAAATTGATTTAACGAGAGAAGAGTTGGAACGAGTTAAGACAAATGAAACTCATACTAAATATAGACTTGAAGACGTCGAGACTCGAACTAGTATGGAGTTGGCTAGCCTTCGAGCAGTGCTTACGCAAATCATGCATTAATAAAGAGGGCAGTCTAAATAGGTATGATCTCTCTACTACTGTTTTGAGCTTGGATTGTGGGAGGGGGGGGGGGGGGGATAGCATGTTTTGAGAATGAATTGAGTTTAGGAGGGTAGGACCAAAACATGCTTATACGTTTTGTGTATGGCTATCATGCAGTTATGGTAGCCAATAATTTGAGTTTATTTGGTTTGTATGAGTTTCTTTGAGTTTATGTTCACGATCGTTGAGTTTTAGATGCTATGAATGTCTATTGTGAAGTTTTAGGCAAAACTAAATATATGTTTCGTAGCTTTTTTGACAAATCTAAGTTAAGTCTTAGGTAAATGTGTTTGTAATTCTTGTTTTAGAAAAGTTACTTGTGTAATATTGTAACTTTGGTTTGCTTCAGAAATTTAGATTTGGTTGTGTCTTGTTAAATTTGGTGTTATGCTTATAAAGTTTATAGATTTGATGGGTTGATATTGTTTAGTATCTTTGAATTTATAGTCATGTGCACTCTGAGTTTTAAATGCTATCTATGCCTATGAGAAGTTTTAGGTAAAACTCTTTTATGTTTTGTAACCTTTTTGTCTAGTCTTAGGTAAATGTGTTTGTAATTCTTGTTTTGGAAAATTTACTTGTGTAATTTTGTAACTTTGGTTTGCTCGAGAAAGTTAGACTTGGTTGTGTCTTGTTAAATTTGGTTAGCTTTTAAAGTTTTGATTCTTTTAGTTTGTTATAAATTTGATCTGTTGATTCTTTGGTTTCTTTGAGTTTATCTTTGAGTTTCTTGGATATGGTTGCAGCTATCCTGCAGTTATGGTAGCCAATGAATTGGTTTGAGTGTAGGTTATTGCTTAGAGATTGATTTGAGAATAGAGAGTGGGTGAGAAATTTTTTGGAGTGTGAGGGGGGAGTGGATATGGTACTTATTGATTGTTGATAAGTTTAGTTAAGTTTAAGTTTGTTTAAGTTTAGGTTAAGCTTGGCTTAAGTTTAGTTAATTTGGTTGAACATGTTTGGTTACTTAGTTAAGTTTTGGTAATTCATTCCTTTGAGAAAGTTCTAGGTAAAACTATTCTTGTTTTGTAACTTTTGTTCATAAGTTCTAAGTTAAGCTTTAAGTTGATGTGTTTGTAATTTTGGTTTTGAAAAAATTACTTACGTAGTTCATTATAATTCGATGGGTTTATTATTTGGTTTGTTTGGGCTTATGTTCATGATTTGAGTTTTAGATATTATATATGTCCATAAATTTTGAGAAGTTTAGGTAAAACTATTATGGTTTAAGTTTTAGGTAAATGTTTTGTAACTTTGATTTTGGAAAAGTTACTTATTAATGTTTTGTAACTTTGGTTTACTTGATAAAGTTAGTTCAAAGTTTTAATCATTTTTGTTAAGTTTTAATGAGTTTATTTGTGAATATGATAACTTTTAAATCTTTACTTTGATTGTTATAGTTCGTTATAATTCGTTATAAGTTATTTGATTACGTTGATATATATAATTCCATTAGTTCAGTTGTTGATGTTTGTAAGCCTTGACAAATTTTAAGTAATTTTAGTTGTGTGTTGTAAAATTGGTAACTTAATTACTTAAGTTTTGATATGTTCTTCATTAATTTTGAAATGTTAGTTTAATTTGAATGTTATGTGTTAGTTTTGATCTTATGTTCATTATTGTCTTTGTTTTTCTTATGTTGGGTTCAGTCAATATTATTTTGAAGGTGGATTACATGAAGCTGATGGAAACTTCTGAAGATTTCGTTTCTAAATTATGTTTATTTTGTGTTGAAATTTATTTTTATCTTCTATGAATTTATGAACAGTGTAATCAAATTTGGTTTAATATAAAGTTTTATATTATTTATTTGGTGTAGAATTCGTTTTAGATACAACAACTTTCAAATTATAATAAAATATTGAAATTATGACCAATACAAGCATTTGCCAACGCTTTATGAGATTTGGTCCATCATTTTGGTCTACCTTTCCAGGAAAGGCCAACGCAAGCTTCTTTGGTTGGCCTTCCCAAGAAAGGCTGACACAAGTTCTTTGGCGAAAGGCCGACGCAAGATTCTTTGGTCGATCTTTCCTTGAAAGGCCGATGCAAGATTCTTTGGTCGGCCTTTTCAGAAAGGCCAACCCCAATTCGTTGGTTAGCTTTTCCTAGAAACACCGACCAAAGAAGCTTGCATCAGCCTTTCCTAGTAAGGTTGACCAAAGAAGCTTACGTCATACTTTCCAGAAAAGGCCGACCAAAGTAGTGGCGTCAGCCTTTCTTGGAAAGGCTGACCACACCTCAAAAAAGCGTCGAGGAAAGTTTTTCCGACGAGGAATTGCTAACCAACCTGCCGACACAAGATTTGGCATCGGAAAAGCTTTTGTCAATGCTTTTTTGGCCTTTCTTGACGCTTTTTGGAGTAGCGAAAAGCCAAAATTCTTGTAGTGTATACAGTTACAATTTCACAGCAAATGAAATCCAAAGTACTCTTGATACTAGAGTGCCCTATTTTCACTTATTGTAGCTTCCAAGAAACGCTAAATGAAGAATAATGTTGAGAAGAGAGCATGACGGATGACAATTTGCAAGATGCCACACAAGTTGCGACCCCAATCTCTACTTTTAGAAGCGTGTGTAAATCTCTTGAGCATGCAAGACCCGTGGTGATCAAAGTACCTTAACTAAGACTAAAATCTCGTCCATCATCAAGACCTAGGTGCAAAATGAAGTAACACGATTGCGGTCTCCCTACTGAAATTGGATAAGTTTATCTTTTCTTTCTTTTTCTTTAAAATTAAAAATTAAAAGAAAAAGAAAAAGAAAAAATATTTTGGTGTGGTTGATGGGACATGAATTCAAATAAAAAGCTTTTGATCAAAAGGGAACTCTGTCTAAGGCAGATCCTGGCTAGGTTGAGGTACTTAAGTTAACCATTAGGGAACACCTTTACCTAGGGACTTACTTGGGAGTTGAATTGATCGAGCTTTTAATTTGAAATTCATCCTCTTTTTTATTTTCTTAAAGTGCATGAACTTTTTGATGATTTACTTGTGAGTCTCAGAAAAAGAGCAAGTAAGAAAAGAGAATAGGAAGTTGTAGCCAAGTTTGGAGTCGCAACATTAGAGTCAAAAGAAAAAGAACTCAAATCTGACCAACAGTTGAAGAAAGGCAAGCTAAGGTCCCATAGGAAATTGCAGTTGCATCTCCACCACAAACTGCATACAACTCATCTATCACCTTCTATGTACAATTCAATGCTAAGCTCGCTCACATAAAGAAGCAGAACATGGTTATCAGGCGTACGTTTGTGAGAGGGATTAGAAAAGCTTTCTTAGTGAGGCATCGTTTCTGAGGTCTAGGGGAAGTTCTTTCTTCAACCCTATCTTTTCTTGCTTTTGTTTAAATTTGATTTATTTGCTTTTTTATTTTGTTTTGTTAGGTTAGAATTTATTGTTTTCCTAGTCCTGTTTGTTGTTGTTTGTTTGTTTTTACTTTCGAGCACACTTTTTGGAAGAAAAAAAATCTACACCTCGCACAAGCATGCCATAAAAATTATGTTTCAAAAACGAGTTTGCAAATTGTTTGCCTTGGTGTTTTATTAAAAAGCCCTTGATGATGATACCTAGAACTTTTTTAACTTTCAAGTGCTTTTATACATAGCTTTGAGTTTTCAAAACCATAAAAATTTATCAATTCTTTTTCTCCATAAAACATTCAAACTCAAACTCCCCATGTGTTTATTCCATTATGCACTTAGGAGAGTTTAGCTTCGATGCTTAGCAAGTTTAATGACCAAAATATGTACCCCAACCCCTAGTTCTTTCTAGTTCTTAGTCAATGGGGACATTGACCCAATTAAGTTTGGGGGAGTGAGTTTTATAATATTGTTATTGTAATAATATGTTGTTGTAATATTATTGTAATACTATGTTCTTGTAACAACTGCTAGGACTCAAAAAAATAGGGATACTCCTCTTTCCAGAGTTAACTGAGTAACCATGGGCAGTCATAACAACTATGATTTCCTTTGCATGAAAGATTAACTTAGGAAGTGAGTATGTGAAAAAGGTCTTAGTAGTAATTTGTGCTCGTAGTCAACTACTTTCACCACAAAATGTTAGTAAGTTGGAACGAACTTACAAGTGAAAGTAAGACTCTTTAAAAAAAAGAAAGAAAATGAGGCCTAGCGCAAGCTTTGAATAAGTTTGGGGGGGAGAAAGAAAAATGCTTGTAATGCGAGTGAGCTTAGCTTGTTGAACAAATTGAAGATCACCCTAGACTCTATGACTAACACTTAGGTAGGATAAGCATAATAGGTGGGTTTGCATAAGAATGTTTTATCTTGAAAAAAAAAAGTTTTATGTGAGAAAATCTTGAAGTTGTGTAAAGTATTAAGAGTTTGAAACCTCTCTTGAAGGGCAACATTTTTTTCAAAACACCATTCGAAAGTATCTTGTGAAGCCTTTACTTGTGTATGTTGTTATTTGTATTCTAATTGCTTGAGGACAAGCAATAGCTTAAGTTTGAGGGTGCGATGAGCCTCAGTATTGAGGCTTATTTAGCTCTAAAAGACTTAAGTTATGCTTGGTAGTCCATAGAAATTATGTGAAGAAGTTCGAAAATCATAGAAAATACCAGTAGTTTTGTGAAAAATGTATTTGGTAAGAAAATAGAGTAGAAAGAATGAAAGAAAGACTAAGAGTTGTGTTTGATGTAGGGCATTGGAGAATTGCAATTTCATATTGCAATTGCAATCTGATTTGGTAATTGAGCAGCTACACAGAAGGAAAGAATTTAAGTCTACGCCTGGTCCAATTAAGGAAAGCGATCAATCACCTTGATTTCTACATAGATGTTAGGACGAATTAAGGGAGCATAGGAGAATTGCAATCAAATTTGGCAAGGCGTAAGTCCGTTGGTAAGCCGCGTGTTCCCGTTGCAGACGAGCAGTTCGTGAAAAAGATATTTTGTTAAAGCAATATTACTTTTATCTTTCAAAAATATTTTGATTTTTATGAAGTAATGTCAAAGTTACTCAAATCTTTGATTCCGAAGAAGTTACTCAAAGATATTCAAAACGTTGGCGTTAGCTCTAGTACTCAAATGATTCCCGGAGAATCATTTACTCAAAATGAAGAAGCTTACAAGGCAGAGAAGAATGCCAATTTACTCAATAATTTGAATGAATTACTCCAAATAGCTCGTGTTGAAAAGCAACTTGCCAATTGGAGTATTCCTTAGTTAGATCCAAAAACAATCTATTACAGGAATACTTTCAATTTTACTCAAAATTGGGGAGTCAAGATTATGGAGAACACTATCGCCATAAAAGACAACCCAGAATCATTGAATCTCTTCATAAGGGATTTAATACTCCAACATCGAGAAGAATATTCATTCATACACCTTGGTGTAGTCCAGGTAGAAATTAAGCCACTTTTCAGAACTGGTTTGAATACTCCTGTCCTTTCTAACTCTCAGGGACAAGAGGTTCAGAAATTTCCAGGACTCTATTCTGGGAATGATTGAAACAAATCTGGAAAATGGTCCAGCCTATTTCAATTGCTATCTGCATTATTCTCTTTCCTTAAGAGATCCCATCATACTCAAATCTTTGATTCTTGATGTTCACTTCAAAGATCTGAATGTAGAACCAGAAACTTATGGATTCGTAACTATATTCAGAATTTGCTATCGTTTGATGAAGACTCAGATAGCACCAAGAGCTCTAAGGGCTTCCCCTAGAGGCACAACAGTACTCATAGAAGCCAATACTACGAGAGCCAACGTAGAGACTCCAAGAAGATTATCCTGGGAAGACATCACCAGGACATCTCACTGGGTTTTGGACAGAGCCGTAGCAACTCCAGCACCAAAACAAAAACAACTTACTCAATTAGTTGAACACCCAGATGGATCTGTTGAGATCAGTTTCCAACAACCTTTGCCAACCGGTCCAAAGATTTCAAATTTTGCCTCTTCAAGGCAAAGTGTTTTGGAATTTAGAGGTGAAGTTTCATCCTCAACAAGTTTCGAACAATAAGAACCATTGAGAAGATCTCTCTCTGCGAAAATCAACTCAGTGGATTTCAACCCTCGCATACAAGAAAGTAGGTATGTAAGGCCAAGCTCACCTACTCAAACAGATATGGACTCGGCAAGCCGATTCAACGAGCTTAATGTTATATCTGAAGAATTCAAGGTCAACATGGAAAGTCTAAAAAAGAATTTTCTTGACCAACAATGGAAAATACCTAGAGAATTCTTCTTTAAGGCATACGATGCAGAAGAAAGAGAAAATTTCAAGAAAACATGGATCTCTACCATGAAAGAACTTGAAAGAAATATTCCTTTCTTCGAGTGGTTCGCTAATCAAAATGGCTATAGTCAAGAAGTGAACACTCTCAAAGAAACTCTCTGGAAAACATCATATGGAGAGATTTCAGATACTCATCCACCACTAGAGCAGATAGAATTCAGAAGCTCTAAGGGTAATATAGTTGTTGATGCTCCATTCAAGAAAATATCCTTGAATGAAGAAGAGAAGAACCCCTCCAAAGGAATCAGAGGAGTTCATCTTCAAAACAACTATACAAACAAAATTCTGTCCACAATGGCAGAACAAATGTGTAGGATTGAAGAAAAGGTTTTCACTCATCTAGCACTCACAAGGGATTTTCTGCTACCACATCAAGAATTCCTATAGTAAGAGACCCTCTACCAGTCCTTTATAGAGGATCAAGTGGATCCATCCCTTTACTCAAAAGCAAAGAGTAAGTTATGTTTGAAAAATTCATGAAGAACTTGTCAAGCTAAGTGGAAAAGGTCCACAAATCAACGTACTCAAAGACGAAGAGATAGAGGACATGATTCATGCTATGCAGCAGAATGCTAACTCTGATGAAGAAGATCCTAAAGAAATTAATAGGATCTCAAAGCAGTATTCAAAGAGCAACCCAAGGACTTATTATCCGAGGGCTAACCATCTAGATTTGTCTATTGAAGACAGATCTTTTATTCAACACTCATCATATGACGGTCAATCCATTTATGAATGGAATATTGATGGTCTTTCTCAATATCTGATCATGGGAATTATCCAGGAAATGTTTGTTGCGAATGCAGCATACAATTCAAAAGGACATAATGATCATGATAGCGCTCGCCTTTTGATTATCAATTTTACTGGACAACTAAGAGGATGGTGGTTAACTACTTTCACATAAGCTGAAAGAAGAAAAATTATTACTCATAGATCTCCAATTGATTCAGGAGATTCCTCAAAATCGCCTAGAATAGAAGTGGCAACTACTTCAACGACACAAAGTGGTACAGGTATGACTGTTGATGTACCGACAATACCACCTCGTATTCCAACAAGCAGAGATATAAAAGACGATGCAGTCATAACCCTCTGCTTCACAATAGTCAAAAACTTTGTCGGAGACTATAAGGAATACCAGAGTCAGGCAGGAGAATATCTCCAAAAATTAACCTGCCCAAAACTCCAGGATTTCCAATGGTATAAAGATACCTTTCTGACAGAGATCTATAAGAGAGCAGACACCAATAGTCCTTTCTAGAAAGAAATATTTATAATTGGAGTGCCCAAAATATTCAGCTCAGAATTGATGATCTATCTCCGGGAATTCTACAAAGGAAATATTCCCTGGGAGGATGTCACTTATGGTGAAATCTGTCAATTTGTCATATCCCAAGCTGGCAAACAATGTCTCGAAGCCGCAAGGATCGAGAAGCAGAATAAAACTAGAGAAAGGAAGCAAGAGTTTGGACAATTCTGCAAAACATATTTTTATCAAAACCATACTGAACCTCCATCAGTAAGGGCAAAGAAAAGACATGGAAAACCCAAGACTTACTACTCAAGGCCATACATCAACAGACCAACTGTGTCTAGATCTCATCGGCAATACCCTTATCAGAAAACTTCTTATGATAAGAAGAATCCCAGAGGAAAGAAATTTACCAGAAGAGATTCTTCAAAAGTCCAATGCTACAAATGCAGAGGATATGGGCACTATGCTCCAAAGTGTCCCGTTAAGAAGAAAATCAATAAGCTTAGTATCGATGAAGATATTAAAGCTGAACTACTCAATATTGTCCGAACAAATTCAGAAGAGTCAGAATATGATTCAAATGAATACGAAGGACAACTCCTTTATTTACAAGAAGAATCGATTCCTACTCTTCTTCAGAAGGAGAAATTCAAGCTATTCATAAACCTAGAGGCAAAGGTAAACGATTATGTGATTGCTTTAATTGCATAAACGTTTTAACAAAAGACCAGGAGTTACTTTTTGAGGCCGCAAGCAACATCACAGACGTGGCTCTCAAGAAGACAATTCTCAACAGACTAAAGACTTCTCTCCAAGATGAAGTAAAACATGCAGAAGAAGATTCTTCAATTACTACTAAATATCCTTCTATTGAAGACGTCTATGCATTTTTCAAGAAGGAAAAAAGAGAAGTCAAAGTTTCAGACTTAAAAGCTGAAATAAATCAACTCAAACACAAAGTAAAACAACTTCGTTCAGATTATCAAAATGATATTTCTCAATTAGCTGTTGAAGTCGCACTGATTAAGTCAAAACATGCAACTTCCTCAGAAATCAGTGAAGGTGACGAAGCAAGACCTTCAGAACCTTCTCCAGAAGAAGCGTCATTTTTGTCGACTCTACAAAGGGTTCAATATCAAAAATGGTACGTCAAAATATCCTTAAAGATACAAGACTTCAAATTAAATGCAATAGCTCTGGTAGATTCCGGCGCAGATCAAAACTGCATTCATGAAGGACTTATACCATCAAGGTATTTCAAAAAAACAATCGAAACCTTGAGAGGACCAAATAATCAACCATTATTCATAAAGCACAAGCTACCTGAAGTTCACATCTGCAACAATGGAATTTGTTTTGTGACTTCATTCTTACTCATCAAGAACCTAAATCAAGGAGTGATTCTAGTTACACCTTTTATTACTCAATTATATCCTTTTCAGGTAACTGATGAAGGAATAGTATCAACCGTCCTTGAAAATACAATTTTATTCAAATTTCAATCCATTAAGAGATGATGATCTTAATGTGATTAAAAGAATCAACCTTAAAGAAAAGCATATTGATTTCTTGAAGGAAGAAGTTAGCTTCAAGAAGGTTGAAAACCAGCTCAAAGAACCTGGACTTCAGAAAAGAATCCAGATTATTCAAAAGCAGATTGAAGAACAAATCTGTTCCACTCATTTAGATGCTTTTTGGACAAGAAAGAAACATATGGTTACCTTACCATATGAAAAGGATTTCAAGGAAACAGACATTCCAACTAAGGCAAGACCAATCCAGATGAACTCTGAATTATTAAGCCATTGCCGGAAGGAAGTCGATGAACTACTCAAAAGGAAGCTGATCAGACCATCTAAGAGCCCTTGGTCCTGTGCAGCATTTTACGTCAACAACCAGGCCGAAAAGGAACGAGGAGTTCCAAGACTGGTAATAAATTACAAACCCCTAAACAAGGTTTTGGAATGGATTAGGTATCCAATTCCTAATAAAAATGATTTACTCAAACGCATTTCATAGTTCTGCTGACAGAAAATTACGACCTGCAACACCAAATTAACATAATTTAGTGCTTTTTTTAGCTCCCATTTATGTAAATACAACAATTAAGAATATCCAAAGAAGCTATTTCAATAACAACAGTTTTAGGGGATTCCAAGCATGAAAATACTAGAATTAAACTCAAATAAAAGGACTTTAGGCATAAAGAACTAACTAATAACTCTCATTTGGAGAGTTATCACTTGCCGCAGCATTGACCTTGCGCTCATTGTTCAAGCGTCGAGACGCTTGGGACAGCGTCATCTTGACATTTTATCTTTCAGTATCAAGTAGGGGCTCCGTGGAGTGTCTCGACATTGTTCCTTGGGGCATTTTGTTCATTTCTTCTCCCAATCTCCAATTAAGGTTTGCATGACCTTGGATAAACTCGAATCAATCCCGAACACTCCAAAAATGTCAAAAATCTCAAATAAGCTTTGAAATGCTCTTCAGACTAATTTTCCTACAAAATGGAGAATTAAGCACGTTAAATCAATAAATACCACAAGATTTAGGCTTAGAAAATTAGGACTTTCTGTTGGGATTTATGCCCTAAAGCCTCGTAATTAATGATTTATTTAATAATTAATAATACTTTTGATTATTTTATTTACAATATAACACTACTACAAATTTGGCCTTTATTGACGCGTGACTTCATCGTATAGTCGACGCTTGTGACAAAATATCGTCAACAAAAGGTTTATTTTAACTTTAAAATAAATGATTAATTAAGAAATACATATATCGACGACTATTGAACGTCAAGAAACATTTATATTTAAGTTGACGCAATAAACCGTCAACAATGATAGCTTTATTGACAGCATTTCTAAAAAATTCCATCAAAATTGGGTGAGCTCCGTGTTTTGTATTCGTTGACGGCTATTACGAGTCAACTATTGATTTTTTTGTTGACACCCAGAAGGAGGCTATTGTTGACGGCCATTCGCCGTCAACATATGTTCTTCTTATCAACGATCAATGACCATCAACATAGGGTGTTTTATTTTTTTAAAAAAATTATTTTAGTCGAAAAACATTAGTTAGGGCAAAATTTTTCCCAAAATCTCATTCCCTCCAAGTCTTCTCCAAATCGCGCCTCCCCCTCCAAAACGAAAATTCCCTCTTCACGCATCTTCTTCCATGTCTTCTTGATTTTTCCCCTCTTCTCACATCTTCCCTCTCTCCCACAATCTCTGGCGACTGGCAAACTTAACGTCTCACTTCTTCGCATCTTCTCATCTTTTGCGGTAGTGTTTCCTTCACC
This sequence comes from Trichosanthes truncata, assembly GCA_033996785.1. Lineage (NCBI taxonomy): Eukaryota > Viridiplantae > Streptophyta > Magnoliopsida > Cucurbitales > Cucurbitaceae > Trichosanthes > Trichosanthes truncata. The sequence goes on from JAWPNB010000004.1 coordinate 15,081,393, forward strand.
ACCGAAGACGGCGATCTCCCTCCTCCTTCGTCTCTGAGTTTCCTTCGACGCTTGCTGTCGCCCTCGTGGTTCTGCTTTCAGTCACTGTCGGGGAGAGTATCTAGCTTTTTTCATTGCTAGTATCTTTGTTTTCTACATGTTCGTTGTTCAACATAATCGACTATTCTGGGAGTGCTCTACTAATTGCCGGTGTCTTTGATTTATGCTTGTTTTTTAAAATTTCTGAAGGTATTTGAGTAATTAATCAATTGGTTATTTTGAATGTATGTTTATGCCTCGGTCTCTGAGCGCAATTGATGTTTCCCAATTCAGTTTCTCATTCTCTCTCCATAGTTTGAACAGTTGGATTTCTAATGCCCCCAAAATGATGATACATACACTGTTTTTATGGATTATAATTTTGAAGTTTTAGAGAAAGACATGTCTCTTTTGTGCCCTTGGCTATTGCTTCTCTCTTGTTGCGTGGGTTCCCTCCCTGGACACATAACCCTTATGTTTTTCAATTGATGGCTAATATAGATTAAATCATAATTAACATGTATATATTACATAATTATAAGTTATTGTTTGTTGTTGTTCCCTGGTTATTAAACTTTTGTTGTTATTATAATATGCTCGTGAAGAGCATTTTAAAACTAAGTTGAATTTATTTAACTAGAGGATGAATATGGCCTTTACAGATTGTTATACAAACACCATCATATCCAGGAATACATTGTGCAATTTTGCATAATTCATACATTCCTATGCTATTGCTTTGACTTTTGGTCTTACGTACTTTATTCGCAGATGCCAAAAGTTGGAATATTGCTTGGCTTTGAAGTTAGTCTACATTCTTAGGAAATTGGGCATTCTTGCACTCTTTTTAAAGGAGTTGAATTTCTTTTTTTCTTGTGAAAAGTATGAACATAAGAATATTGATTTTTAAGTTGACTATTATTTAACTTTAAGATTGAATTATCATTTTTGTCCCCTAGGATTTGACTTGGTTTTAATTTAGACTCTGGTTTTAAAAGTTTCAATTTAGTCCATATAATCTTAGTTGAATTTTCAATTTGGTCTTTATAGTTTTAAAAACAATAGTGAGCTTATATACAACTATTTACACTCATATATATGTGTATATGAACTTTAAATTATGTTTTTGTTATTATTATGTCGTCGATAAGTTATGGACCAAGAAATCGCGGTAGGCCCATATCAAACTTCCAACAAATGGAGGAATCCAATGAAGATACTATTAGAGAGCAAGGAGATTATTCTATAAATTCAAGTGCTTAGGGTATGTGTTGATTTCTTTGAAAAAAATCCTTTTGTTTCCTCTAATATTAATGTATTAATATTTGATATTTTTCATGTAGGTTCTAGTACTAACAGTCAAATGACAATTAAAAGGTAATATTTATGAGACTCTCTTCTTAAAACTCTAACTTGTTCTAAAGTGTTGGATTAGATTATGTGTTGGAGTTTTATGACTATTTTGCAGTTATGGTAGTCATAGCTTAAAATTAGATTGGACATAGAAAAGTATGGAAGTTCATTTACATGTTTATATTGACTACTTGGTATAACTTGAGTGCTATGAGTGTCCTGCAGTTATGGTACTCATAGCTTAAAATTAGATTGGACATAGAAAAATATGGAAGGTCATTTATATGTTTATGTTGACTACTTGGTATAATTGGAGTGCTATGAGTATCCTGCAGTTATGGTACTCATAGCTTAAAATTGGATGGACATAGAAAAGTATGGAAGTTCATTTATACGTTTATATTGACTACTTGGTATAACTGGAGTGCTATGAGTATCCTACTGTTATGGTACTTATAGCTTAGTTGTTTGTGTTCATTATTTTGATAATCTTAATTGTTTGTGTTGATAAGTTTTGTTTTCGATTGAGTTGTTATGTTCTTGCATTTAGTTCTTTAAATAAGTATAGTTGTTTGTGTTTAATGGTTGAGATCTATAAGTGTTGTTGTTATGTTTATGCATTTTTATCCTTCGCCATTGTTTGTGTTCTAATTTTTTGATAAGCTTAATTGTTATGTTGATAATTGAGACCATGAGATTGCTTAAGATAAAAGAAGATCAACTTTAGTTTGGTGGGAGGGGAGACTTTGATGAAGGAAAATAGGTTAAAGCATTTGAGTACAATGGAGGTACAAAGAATTATAAAGAGTATGATATTGTTATGCTGATAAGTTCGTTTTCCATTGAGTTATTATGTTTATGAGTTTTGTTACGTTGTTGAGTTTAGTTCTTTTATGTTGATAAGTTATTTTGTTGTGTTTGTGAGTTTTGTTATATTGTTGAGTTAGTTCTTTTGATAAGTTTAGTTGTTTATGAGTTTTGTTACGTTGTTGCAATTAGTTTTTTTTAACAAGTTTAGTTGTTATGTCTATGCATATTGATCCAACATACCATTGTTTGTGTTCATTATTATTTCATAAGTGCAGTTGCTCATGTTCATTATTTTTTATAAGTTTGGCTGTTTCATTCAAAAGTTCGGATGATTTGAGAAAAGTTCATAAGTTTTGTTATAAGTTTAGTTTCACAAGTTTTGATGAGTATGTTGTTCGTGTTCATTTGAGTATATGTATTCTTTAATTCCATTTTTTATTCTCATGCTTACATATTTTATTTCTTTTTATTTGTCAAATGTTTGCATCGACGATCTTGAGTACATATTCACTCTGGATGGAGCTTATTTTTTTGCAGTTGACGAGACAAGCTAAATTTAGCCAATCAGAGTTCGATGATATTAGAGTTGAGTTGTGTGATTTCATAGCACAGTACATGTGATGAATGTTTGTAACATTACTTGTCTCAGTTGTTAGTTTTTAAATAACTTGCTTGATATGATACGTTGTTATGATACTTCTTTGTAGATACGTTTAGCTTATTAGTTAATGGAAATCTACTGGTTCATTTATGATTATGTATTTGGATGAAAATTATTTCTAGATGAAAATGTGGTTAAAATCCATAAACTTTAAGTGATGTTGTTATCTACTCTTGTGTGAATCTATGCAACTATAACATTGAGAGCTATGTAATTGTTGGTTTACAGTGGAATTGTTAGTTAGTTTTGTGTGAAATGCAGGTTCGTAATTACGCTAGCTAGTTGTGAAACTGCAAATTTGATAATTTGGTACCTTTAAATACAGGTTGTAGAGGAGGGATGGAAAAGATCTGGATTTTTTTTAAAATTTTCTCTAATTACGTATAGTTGACGGTTAAAAAACGACAACAAAACTATTATAATTGACGACTCAAATCAATCAACAAATGTGTCAAACTTGACAGCACACAACGTCAAGTATAGTTATAAATGACGGCTAAAACACGTCACAACATGATTATATTAACAGTAAAAAAATATCAATAAAAGAAGTATTATTGATGTTTTGGTATGAATGTTGACGGTGACAAAATGTCAACTATACCCTATATTGATGGCTCATAAACGTCAATAAAGATGTTATTGTTGACGGTTATAGGTTATAGTTGATGGTTAATACATGTCAACATTACTATTATTGATGGTCAAAACACGTCAATAAAAACATAACAGTTGAGGTTTATTGACCGTCAACTAATATAGAATTGTTGACGTTTTATATATGTTTACACCGCCATTATTGACGGCCAAAAAATGTCAACAAAAGTGATAGTTGACATTTTTTAGCCATCAATAAAGGCCAAATTTGTAGTAGTGTAATATTATCTATTATATGAAAAATCCAAGGTTATTAGTGTAATCTTGAACAGTATGTGGTTGACATACGGGAGGATCATGTTCAAAAAATAACCTAAACAGTCATAGTATATGGATAAGGTTGGGTGTCTTATCCTAATAACACTATTGATGCGGACCACTTTGTAATAGTTACAAATGATTTGATCCAAATCGTTCATGTGGAGACATGTGAGTGGGGGTATCTTATACAATGAGTTTGTATAAGACTGGACCACGAAATATTTAATTTCTCTTTATAAATCCGTTAATTGAGAAAATAATAATTTCATCAGGATTATCATATGCAACTCGATCTTAATCCTAAGTGAGTTATGAACTTCTGCCTGTGAGGGCTTGTCCTTTGATTTGCATGGATGAGAATGGCTTTTGTAGCCGATTCAATATGCCTACCATTTTGGGGACTTGACCAAATAGGGAGCTGGGAACATAATCTCACAAGATGGAATTCACCCAATCCTCATACAGGGTAAGTAGATGAGTAGTTCCCTTAAGTGCTGATTTCGGGACTTGAACAATGGGGCCCCACCTCTCACTGGCCTGAGAGGGACTTCGTTGATGGTTGGATCATAAACAAATTGTTCATTAGAGAATTAGTGGTACATAAGGTGCAAGATGTAATTACAGAGATAAAACGGACTTTTGACCCAACTATAATTACAAACAACTTGTGAATGATCGACTTGCATGTAATGGTTATATCCATGGACACAACTTGTCCTACAGTGCATAAGAGTGCAACTCTAGGTCTATAAAGGAGTGACCTAAAGTTAATAAATGAAAATTGATTAATTAAATAGTTAAATTAATTAATTATATATCATTGGAGCTTGTAATCTGTAGCTCCATAAGGTCCCCTTGCTAGCTCATAATAATACTAAAAGATCAATTTAGTTGAAAGAAAATTTGATGTGTTCAAATTAATATTTAATATATTAGATATATTAAATATAAAAGAGAAAAATATATTTATTGTATTTGAAACATTAAATATTAAAAATTTGAAATGTTCAAATTAATATTTAATTTGAAGTGTTCAAATTAATATGTAATATATTAGATATATTAAATATAAAAGAGAAAAATATATTTATTGTATTTGATACATTAAATATTAAAATGATTAATGTATATTAGATACATTAATAAAAAATATTTATAAAAGTTGAATAAGAGTCAAATAAATAAATATTGTAGGAGATTTGAATGAGATTCAAATAAGTATAAGATATATTTTAATATATTAGATATTAAAATATAATATTTTAATTATGGCGAAGATTTGCCCTTGGTCTCTATAAATAGGACCCTTGAGTTGAACTATTAGACATAACGCACATCTTTTCAATAGAGAATTAGAGAATTCTCTCTAGACCTCTTCCTCTCCAATCCCTTGTAGATTCTTTTTCAAGAGGCTCCCACAAGCCTTTGATAGGGAATAATATAATTAAACCCAAGCAGAAGCGTAGGAATCGGTTTGAGTTTATTTAGAATTAAATAATAATATTATGGTTAAGCATAACATACCTTGAAAATATGGAGATTCTTCTGACAGATCTTTATCCCTTCCACAAAGTCTTCCTGGCTATGACTCGAACACAGGACCAAGGCTTTTGGAAGCCTCTTGAAAGAAAATCCACAAGGGATTAAAGAGGAAGATGTCTAGAGAAAATTCTCTAATTCTCTCTATTGAAGAGATGTGTGTTGTGAAGAATGCACAATGGCACCCCCCTAGGGTCCTATTTATAGTGGTCTCAGGAAAATAATTAAATAATATATTTTAATATCTAATATATTAAAATATATTTATCTAACCAATTTAAATCTTATTCAAACTGTTTAAAATTCTCCTACGACATCTATTTCCTAATTTGAACCCAATTCAAATTTAATGAATATCTTTTATTTAATGTATCTAATATACATTAAGTATTTTAATATTTAATGTATCAAATACAATAAATATATTTTCCTCTTTTATATTTAATATATCTAATATATTAAATATTAATTTGAACACTTCCAATTAAATATTAATTTGAACATTTCAAATTTTGCTTTCAACTAAATTGATCTTTTAGTGTTACTATGAGCTAGCAAAGGGACTTTATGGACCTACATATTATAACCTCCAATGATACAGAATTAATTAATTAATTTTTATTCATTAACTATAGGTCACTCCACTATAGATCTAGAGTTGCACTCTTATACACTGCAGGACAAGTTGTGTCCATTGCATGCAAGTCGATCTTTCACAAGTTGTTCGTAATTACAGCTAGGTCAAAAAGTCCGTTTTACCCTTATAATTACATTTTGCACCTTAGTATCACTGATTCTCTAATGAACAATATGTTTATAATCTAATTATAAACTAAGTCCCTTTCGGGCCAATGAGAGGGTGGGGCCCCATTATTCAAGTCCCGAAATCAGCACTTAAGGGAACTACTCATCTACTTACCCTATATGGGAATGAGTGAATTCCCTCTTGTGAGATTATGTTCCCAGCTCCCTATTTGGTCAAGTCCCCAAAATGGTAGGCATATTGAATCGGCTATAAAAGCCACTCTCACCCATGCAAATCAAAGGACAAGCCCTCACAGGCAGGAGTTCATAACTCACTCAGGATTAAGATCGAGTCGCATATGATCATCCTGATGAAATATTAATCTTCTCAATTAACGGATTTATAAAGAGAGATTAAATATTTCTTGGTCCAGTCTTATACAAACTCATTGTATAAGATACCCCCACTCACATGTCTCCACATGAATGATTTGGATCAAATCATTTGTAACTATTACAAAGTGGGTAAATAGTGTTACTAGGTTAAGGCACCCAACCTTATCCATATACTATGACTCTATAGGTTATTTCTTGAACATGATCCTCTTGTATGTCAACCACATACTGTTCAAGATTACACTAATAACCTTGGATTTTTCATATAATGGATAATATTATATTGCAAATAAAATAATCAAAATTATTATTAATTATTAAATAATTAATTAATTACGAGGCTTTAGGGCATAAATCCCAACAGCCTTGGCCCTGTGTTCGAGTCATAGCTAGGAAGACTTTGTGGAGGAGATAAAGACCCGCCAGAAATATCTTCATATTTACTTCAAGTAAGTTTGTTTAATTAATCTTATTTTTAGTTTAATTTTAAATAAAATCAAAGACGATCTAATGCTTCCGCTGCGGAGTGAAACATTCATTCCTTCACTTTTTGAGTCCTATCAATGGACAATGGTGGAAAATTGCAATTGCAATCATGGTAGATACAAAAGAAAATGGAAATAAAAATGGAAATTTTGGATTTTGCTCAATTTTATGGATATTCTCAACATACCTTCCCTGATTCTTGACATTAATGACATGGGTCTTTCGATACACTAAAGTTCACAAAAACTTTAGCTTTTGGAGGCTATAAAAAGGCGGGTAACACACTCAAAAAGATGTCAATTGTTCACGTCACATTCTGCTATTTCTTCTTCTTTTATCATGTTGATCGTCCCTCTTCATCTTCTACGGCCCCTGAAACTCAATCCAATCTAGGTGAAAATCTTGGATTGTTAAGACCCATTTCATCTTGAAAGAGGTTGGAGTAAGTTAAATTGAAAGAGAGGGCGTTAAAAGGTGTCAAGTTCTACAATTTTTTAAAGTTCCAAATTTCATTCCAGCTTTTCTTTTAAGTTTTAATTCTATTTAGCTATTGTATTTTCTATGTTAAAGTGCTAAACTTATTTCACTTTTATTCCAGTCCTTTAAGTCAGTTTGGTAACTTCAGTTTAAGACTTTACATTTGATTATTGCAAGGTTATTTCAATAAAGTTTGATTTCAATTTAGTGTTGAATCCTTCTTGTTTGAGTTTTATTTTCTCCTCACTGCTACAAGTTTTTTTTTCTATTCAAGCTATGGAGTTTATTTTGTTTCAAGTGTATTTATTTTCTTCTTTAATTATGAACTAATCCTATCTTTGAGATTCAAGCATGTGAATGCTCTAGAGAAAGTAGCAAGGCCTAATTGTAAGAGCAACTTGCTTACTCTATAGGTTGTTTGCATTTATTAACTTTTAATTCTCATTATTAGTCTAGATTAATCGTATAGGTTAATCTACATCAATTGAATCTAATTCTAAAAAGGTTAGATAAAGTTGGGATTGCATAAAAGCAATAAAAGAAAAAGCTTAGACATAAGAATTTGTTTTTGACCCTAGACATAGAGCAAAACCTTTAAAACAAAAAGGATTGTGTTTCAAAATCAACTAAGTTTGTATTAGCCATAGAAATATCAGTTTAATCACTTAGCCTCCTAAGGATACTTCATAGAAGGTCCAATAGTTTTTGAATCCCATCTACATTGCTTAAGAGTAGAGTCAAGGATTGCAATTATAATTAGACCGTAATTCCAATCAAAAGGGCACAAGCATGTTTGGATCCCTTCCTTTTATTATTCTATTTTTCTACAAAAATCCATCACAATCTTTGATTACTTTGGTTACCTTAATTGTAATTTGAGAACAATTTTTCTATCTTTTTAAATTTTCTTATATTCCTTCCCTATCAGATCGATACTTTGGAGTACTTCCAATTTATTACTTGTGTCGACAATGTGCACTTGCACTAGACTGGAGCTTCTTTTAAAACCAAAAGTCTTTTATATTAGCTCACACGTTTCAGTCGATCAGTAGGCTAAGTGCTCCACAAGTGCAAGGAATTGTAAGAAAAAAGTAAATTTACTTGAATCCTAGACATGCTTTCATATTTCACAACAATTACAAATATTACACTATTCAGAACACATTACATGTCCTCATCATACACAATACAACTGAATCATCATAATCATGCACAAAAAAATTTCATTAAACATAAATCAGATCAGAACAACAGAGCATCCTCCCAAACTTAAAGCATACATTGCCTTCAATGTATAAACTAATCAGACGAATTAAGCATACTTAAGGACAATTAAAAAGGTAAAGGCAAGAATAATACTGCCTTGGAGTACGTGAGAATCTCAATTTAGATCAATCACTTGGGTGCATTATGAAGGAATTCTTCTCGAGCTCCTAAAAATATCACCCAACAGGAACACAAGATCAACACAAACTAAACTAAAAGAAAAAGAACAAACAAAAGCAAAACACCTAAAAACAAAAAAAAAGGAAATAAGCTTGGGTTGCCTCCCAAGAAGTGCTTATTTAACGTCTTGATACCTAAATCATGCTTGTTCCATTGATTTTATGAGCATATTGTGTATTTTATAGGTAAATTGAGTGCAAGACACTTTTTTGAAATAGTATGTTGACTTTGTATTTTTACGTGATTAATTCATTATTTTGTAGGATTTTGAGCATAAGGCACATTTCGGGAGATTCTACATTGAATCATAGTTCCAATGAGCCAAATCAAAGGTCATTTGGACATTCGAGCAGAAAGATATGGCAAAAATTACTAGTGTTGTCTAGAAAGTAGCGTTGCACATTGTCACAAGTCCTAGATGCGCACGCTACAAAACAGAATTGCAACGCTGTCGCGATTTGTATAAATTCATTCTTTTCGAATTTAGGGTTAATCCTCTCGAACCCAGCCCTCGTTTTTCCATTTCTTCGCTTGTTTTTCACTGTTTTAGATAGCTTTTGCTTCCTTGTTTTATTTTGGCTATTATGGCCTCGAAATTGATGCAAATGAACTCCAGCTAAGCAAAAAATACTGATTCGGAGGACATCATCGGGATTTCACATTGTAACGCCATGAGGTTCTGCATTTAATACATTTAATTATTGCTTTGAATGTTTTTTGCTTCTTTATTTTCATTCCTAAGCATATTCGTAGGTAGGCCCGACAACCCTATACGCGTTGAGCATGCTTAGCCTAGCTATGTGAAATCTTGAGTTTTTTTAACTTATCAAGAGAGTACTTAATTTGAGTAGCAATAGGACTTAGGTTTGGTGAGTTTGTGAGCTTAATACAGTCATGAAATACTTAAGGAATCGAGTTCTAAAGAAGTAAAAAGTGTAACGGTTAATCTAAATTCGCCACTTAGATTAGTTTGAGCATCCCACTAACTCTAGGAATTACTAGGGCTTAAACGATGAGTCTTGAGCATGGAACGTTGCGACCGTGGCTTGGGTTATATCGTCCCTAATTTAGGATTAGTTTGAGGTTTAATAAACATCTCATTTAATTAAACTGCACTAGAGGTTATTAGAAGCTCTCTCGAGTGTCTCATTGGGCTTGTGGGTGCATTCAAAGAATGATTTACAATTTCGAGTTATCATTGATTGGCGTAACTAAATTATATCTCGACGTGACCCCTTCGAATTGGTGCCTAGTTTGTCTAATCCCCTTTTCTGCTTTAGTTTAATTTTACGCTATTTACATTTTCAAGCATGTTTACAATTCTTGCATAAACCCCCCCAATTACCTTTTTAATCCAAATTTAGAAAATCAAATACCAAATTACATGCCTCCTCGTGGATCGACCCAGTCACTTTTTGCTGCAAATTGTGGTTGGTTTATAAATTTATTTGATTTTGTGTGACAAGCACTTTCACGTCTTTAGCTAGACGGAGCTCGTGTGGGCTTTCAAGGCACATAAAAATTCTTCCATTTCTTTGGGCCCCATTTCCCAAAGTCAACAAAACACACCAGAGTTAGTAAAAATACTAGCTTCTCATGGGACCCTAAAGTAGAAATATTTTTGGTATTTTTAATTAATGAAAGCATAAAAGGTGGAAGATCAAAAAACAAAGACTCTGACATGGACTCGTGAGAACAAGAAAAAGAACTCTCAGGATAAAGAGAAGAACCAGAAGATAAAACAGAACAAGGTTATTCAGCCTCAAACTCTACCCCCTGATTGTACTCTTCTAACAAATAAGGTTTATCCTCTTTTTCTTCCTCACCGACTCGATCCTGGTATGTGACTAAACACTCTAATTCCTTTCCAATATCCGTAACCCACTCCCTCAACTAGCCAAACTCAATGGTATCGAAAGAATTAGGTTCCTAAAAGGCCACCAATGAATCAATGATCAAGTAACTCACTGGATATCCTATTGAAGTGGGTTGCACTTCACTAACCTCTCCTAGGGTCTAGAGTCACTCATTCAATTCTACTAATTGCACACTCATAGCTCTAGACTCCTCTATAGACTCTCTCAACAATTGCTCTAACAGAGATTCTATCTCTAAATGGGATACTTGAGGGGTATAACTATTAAAGGAAAAATTAGGAGATGGTGTTGGTTCTTTGGGCTCAAATTTATCAAAAGCCATCTAAATTAATAAAACAACTAAAAATAGGCTCAAATGCAAACACAAGACAATCACACAACTAAAAACAACGGACCAGGACTCAAAACAAAACAAAACAAGCAAGAAAAACAAGAACTAAGCAAAGATACACCTCTAAATTAAAGCAAGCAATTTCTTCATAATATTAATTATATTAAAACACATCAATCCTCGACAACGGCTCCAAAAACTTGATGCGTACAATTTACATTTCCGTAAGTGACTAGGTCAAGTAATATAAAACGGTATTCTTACCAAGTATCGAATCTACAGAGATTGGTTTTAATTCAATTAAGTAGTTGGTAGCACACAAAAGAGTGCTATTTCTAGGCTTAGATTTATGTTAGTGGACTTTGATGTTGTTATCTATTTAATTTAGTTCTATGACATTTTAGTGGACTTTGATGCTATTATCTATTTAATTTGTAGAGTTCCAGTAATTGGAGTCAAACTGGTGAATTGGATTAGATTATAGACAAAAATGATCTTAAAGGAGTGCTTTTGGGCAAAAGAGACAAGGAGAAGAGTTGCAAAAGCCTAGAGACCCGAGAACATAGCATTGCAACGCTATGCATGCAGCCCTCCAAAACCATATGTCCTCACGCAAAGCGTTGCAATGCTGAAGCCTAACACTGCAATGCCAGACTCAATTTTTTTCCTATTTTATCTGATTTGAAGGGACAACATTACAACACTGCCCTATCGTTGCAATGCTATCTCAACAATATCAATGGAAAGTTTCATTCATGCTAAAGGAGTCGTTTTTTAGAGACAAAAACTCTAATTTCGATTGGAGCATAGTTTTGGGACCTAGAGGACACTTTGGAGAGCTAAGGAGGAGATTCAAGGCTGGAGACGTAGGACATCACAACGGGAACGAGTGTTGGCACGCGTCGTCCAGTTTTTCTCTTTTCCTTTTACTTTGTTTTCTTCAATTTTAGGATTCTTTGAGCTGAACCTTTTGTATTAATTTGAGTATTTTAGACTATTGGATGGTTGTGATTGTAGAACTTACATTTGATTTTGAGTTGTTGTATATCGTAATGCTATTTATGCAACCTTGTGTTTATTCTCTTGACTTGTGGCCAAAGTTAGTCTTAGAATTTGAGTTTTAGCATGAAAGAGTAGAACTTGAATTGCTATGTGGTTGCATAATTAATAACAGAGTATTGTATGAGAATGAATATTTTGCTATTAGATATCATTAATAGAATTCCGTTAATTCCATGCATTAGTAGTAAAAATAGAACGAAATGGTAATTTATTACTTATAGGTGAGTTTAATTGAGCATGAAAAAGTCAATTAGATACATTAGAAATTCTTGGCTTATTGTTGTTGCATATTATAACTCTTCCTAGTCAAATTAAGTTTGTGCTTCATGTTTAATTCAATCTCCAATTTCTCTCTAAATGGACTCCAAAGCATGTAATTAATTAGTTTAGTTTTATTTTCTTTTTTCTCAAGGTTTAGGTTCTCTAAATAAAGTTAGGTGTTAGTAACTATAATACTTAATTAATCTAAAGAAACTCAATCCCTATGGAGACGATAACTTGATATTCCATATCACTATATTAAAACTTGACGCCATACACTTGCGGTTATTTGCAAGCACTTAAAATCACGCAATAGTACTGCAAATACTTTCACTTAGCTTTATTTAGAGAAAACAACCAACCGAAGATAAACTAAACTAATGACAAGAAAATCAAAGCAAGAAAACGGGAGACACAAACCTGAGGGATAGACTTGGTAGAGGATTAATTACTAATTAAACAGTCAAATATGACTAACTCGACAATGAATTCATAAGTCTAGAAGATCTACATGCATGGAATCTCCTTGATAACTTGTAGAAATACAAGTTATTTTAGCTTATTAAATAAATCATATGTGTTTAATTCAGATGTTATTGTCGCACTAACGTTTATTATTCTCTTTATTTGATATAATTTTTATGACTAATATGTATAGCTGAAAAGAATTACTTTGGAAGCATGGATCATAAATTCGTTTATTTTCAGGAGAATTATGCGTCGAACTTGGAGCAAAGAAAAAGGATGCACCGAAGTAATAAGTGAAACCTTGAACGCACAATGATGGTGGAAGATTCAGTCGCCTGCTTAGAACCCGTCACTTCAAAGAAATCATTGCTTGAGAAAAAGTTGTGAAGAGAGTTAATGAGCGACGTGTCCAAAGCACATTGGACCACTATACACGTGAATGGCGTGATGAACGTTAATTGGACCAAAAGAAAGAAAAGGGGATTCAACTTGGTCTGAATAGCATGGACGATGTGACAAGGATGACGTGTCTTCTGACTATTGGACGAACTTAGATGTACACACCCGAAGACTCAAATTGGAGAGAGTTAGCCATTAGAGAATTTCTTCAAGGAAGAAATAGAGAGAGTTAGTTACACCGATTGGCAGCATGCAAGCAAAATTAACATTGAAGCAGAAACATGAGGATAACTTATTCTTCATTCTTTTCATCCCTTTGGCTCTCTCTGTCGTTATTGTATTAATACATTTACTAGTTTTAATACAGTAGAATAGTAGCATTTAGTTGTTCTTCACACTCGTTGAATTCTGCTCATGACACTTTGCCTGTATTAATTTCCTTATGAGAAGTATGCCATTTTCCTTATGTCTCTTAATTGTTATAATTATGTTCTATCACATGAGTAGCTAAATCCCATATGGGGATGGCTAAGGAAAACTGTAGTATGTGTTTACTCTTGAATACTCAATGAATGCTGGTAGTTAAGCCTTAGTTTTCTTGGGTGTATAAAACTTGTTAGTACTAATCTCCATTTGGCTAGCCGAGAGAAGTGAAAGCATGTATTCATACTGGGATGGTGAAATATGTTTAAATACCAAGAAAAACAAGAGTGAACATCATTCACAGGGTTGTCTTAGGAATAAGATAATAATCTTATAAGTTAATTGAATAAGGAGAAGTCAACCATTATGCTGAGCAAAGGAATATGAATGCATAAAGCACTTAGCAATCTTCACGGAAGTGTAAGAATAAGTAGGTATTCTTACTTCTAAGGAATAACAACCAACAGGAGTGAACAATATTCATAGTCATATTTACTATAAGGATCCTTAGCCAGACCCTTACCTTTATTTATTAAAATCAATCATTTGAGTTTTTAGTGTTGAACATTTGAAACCTTACTTTGACTTGCTACCATCACTGCATTGAACCACTAAATTTTGGATTCTTGCACTTTACATCTTTAAAATCCCTGAGGATATCGACCTCGAAATATTCACCGAATACTACTTGCTTATGTTAGGTTTATACTTAGACTTTCCGTAAGAGTGACAATAACCGCATAGGACACATATTTGAGCGCATTTTACTCTTCATAACTAGCGCATGTCCGTGCAAATCCTAACATATTGAGTCCCAATCAAATTATTCTATTAATAACCAGACCACGACACTCTTGTCGGTCTCCTCCAATCTTAAGTACTAATTAACTGACCTAGGTATCCCTAGCGTTAGCTAACTTATACAAGGCATTAAGACTCTTTATTACAGACATCTATTCGTTAATTATCAGCCCCACTATGACTCAGGTAATTAACCAACAGTCATGCATTCGATTCTAGCCTAAATTTCTCTTCGTCGAGTTTTCACTTAGTAACAATGCAATTAAGTCGTATCCAATTAATTAATCTTCAACACAAACGACAACTAATTAACCTCTAATCCCATTGTCACTCGAGTAGCTAATTAATCGTGCATTAAGCTAACTAAGTATCATCCGTCGAGCTCAACCTAGTTCTACTTCAACTAATTAACGAACATTATTTAATAGCATTAAGGTCTAAATGCATAAATGAATTCAGAATCTTAATAGTCATGAATATCCATAAAAACAAGTAATTAGTCCAAGTCAATCAACAATTAAGCATAAATCAATAAGCAACAATTGAATCCCAAGAATTTAAGGATTAAACAATACTTAATCAGTCAAGACAACCCATAATCCCTAAATTACGGCCACTAAGTTAACTACAAATGAAAGAAAATGGAAGAAATTGTAAACAAATAATGATCTCGCGTTCCCGAGATGATCTCCCAAGATGTTGAGCTCCAAGGTCTTCAAAATCCACTCCAAAACTGCTCACAATCACTCCCAATACCCTCAAATATAGTCTAGAATCAAGAATAGGGCTTTAACCCTCAGTTTGGCCTCCCTTTGGACGATGAGAAAATGAAGAATAAACACCCTTTATCGAGACAACATTGAGACGCTAGAAATAGCACTTCAAAGCTGTCTAATCAACAGTGTTTTTCCTTCAGCACGCGCCCCCAGCATCGGGATACTATAAGTAGCATATTGACGTTACGGACGAAAATGGTCTTCTGCGTGTTTTAAGTGTCAAGTCTAGCGTTGCAACCCTATCTGTTGGCGTTAAGACTCTATGGACAGCATCTCAACGTTGGGCCCTTGGATTTGGCTTCCAAAACTAGCTGCAACATGGCATTGAAACACTCTCGACAACATTTCAACGCTCACCCATGTTCTCAACACTTCATTCTTTATCTTTTCTCTTCTTGGCTCTCCAAAATGGCTCAAAAAAGGCCCAAAACTATCCAAACAACCCTCGAACACTCGATTTTTCTCTTCAAGCTTGGTTTCTACAAAATAAGCATAAATAAGCATAAAAGCTTACAAATTTTTAACAAAACTAGCATAATTATAAGGAATAAGATAGCACTAAATGTGTGCTATCAGCAGGCATAGTCCAAACCACGTAAGTTTTTTGTATTCTTTTCTTCTCTAACTTTATTTATATTTTCTATTACCATAATTTAGGTTGAGTTTATTTCTACTGCGTATTAGCCTAAAATTATAACAAGTGGTATTAGAACATTTGGTTTACTAGAACTTGATTTATTAGTGTTTCGTTAATTGAGATCTTTCAGATATGGCAATTGTAAAACACCACGTACCACTTTTGAATCGTAATAATAGATTTTTATTATGGCAAGCTAAAATGCAGGCAGTGCTTGTTCAAATGGACTTAGAAGAAGCTTTATTAGGAATTACTAAGATGTCTGTGTCTTGGACACAAGAAGAAAAATAAAGCAAAGATCGAAAGGCTCTTACTTTAATTCATCTTCATTTGTTAAGTGAAATTTTGCAAGATGGTTTGAAGGAGAAAGTGTTCCAGGTTTATGGCTAAGGTTAGAGCAGTTATGCATGATGAAAACTCTAACTACTAAATTTCATTTGAAGCAACGATTATTTTCTTATCGTATGGATGAAGTAACATCTTTTGATGACCATTTAGTTGGTTTTAAGGAAATTATCTCGGATTTAGAGTCTATGGAGGTTAGTAATAAAGAAGATTTGGCTTTAAGTTCATTATGTTCTCTACCTCCCTCATATGCAAATTTTAGAGATACGATATTATATAGCGTGATACTCTCACTTTAAATGAAGTATATGATAATTTTTTCTCTAAGGAGAAAATAAAACATATTACTAGTGGAGCTGAGAATTCAGCAGAGGGATTATTAGCTCAAGGGAGAACACAAGAGAAGAAAAGTAATGGCAATCGGAGAAATCGGTCAAAATCTAGAAATAAAGATAAAATATACAATTATTGTAAAAAGAAGGGTCATGTTAAATCTGAATGCTACAAGTTACAAAATAATAATAAAAGAGTTGTTGTAGTTCAAACGAGAAAACAACCAAAAAGTTCTGGTTAGACTGATGTTGTTGAAGGTGCTAATAGTGATGGTGATCTCTTAGTTGCTTCTGATAACAATTTAAATACTTCTAGTGAATGGATTCTTGATTCAGGATGTTCATTTCATATGTGTCCTAATAAGGACTGATTTTCTACATATGATACAATGTCTAAAGGTGCAGTATTTATGGAAAATAATACATCTTGTGAGATAGTTGGTATTGGAACAATTAGAATCAAGATTTTTGATGGAGTTGTCAGGACACTTGGTGATGTGAAACACATTTCAGATTTGAAGAGAAATTTAATTTCTTTGAGTACTCTTGATTCAAAAGGGTACAAGTACACTAGTGAAGGTGGAGCTTTGAAGGTTAATAAAGGTGCTTTGACAGTTGTGAAAGGACAGAAAAATTCTGCCAATCTATATGCATTGTAGGGTTCTATAGTTCTGGGTGATGTAGCAGTTTCCACACCTTCTTTATATGATGATGACATTAATCGACTTTGGCATATGCATCTTGGGCATATGAGTGAAAATGGAATGGTCGAGTTGAGTAAGAGAGGGCTCCTTGATGGACAGAAAATTAGTAAGATAGAGTTTTGTGAGAATTGTGTGTTTGGAAAACATAAACGAGTTAAATTCATGAAAGGTATTCATAATACAAAGGGAACACTTTATTATATAAACTCTGACCTTTAGGGACCAATTAAAGTACCTTTTAAAGGTGGTGCACACTACATGTTAAGCATCATTGATGATTTCTCCAGAAAGATTTGGGTGTTCTTCTTAAAGCAAAAGAGTAATGTGTTTTCTATATTTAAGGATTGGAAGACCATGATTGAGAAACAGACAGGGAGACAGAGAAAATACCTTCATACAAATAATGGTTTAAATTTTGTTATGATGAGTTAATGTCCTCTGCAAGTCAAAGGGAATTGTTAGACACTTAACAATTCGTCATACTCCACATCAAAATGTAGTAGTAAAGCGATGAATTAGATGTTGCTTAGTGAGGTGTGTTGTATGTTATCAAATGCAAGCTTACCTAAACCTTTGTAGGTTGAAGCTACTATTTTGGCATGTCATCTTGTCAATCACTCTCCTTGTATATCTCTTCAGAAAAAGACACCACAAGAAGTGTGGTCCAATTTTCCTACCAATTATTTAGATCTAAAGTTATTTGGTTGTCCTGCTTATGCTCACGTGAATAATGGTAAACTTGAACCAAGATCCTTGAAATACATCTTTATTGGTTATAAGCCTGGTGTTAAAGGATATAAGTTATGGTGTCCCAAGACTTAAAAGGTAATTGTTAGGATAGATGTTATAGTTGATGAATCTTCTATGTTGAGTAAGCAATCTTCTAAAGAAGAGTCTTCAAATAAGATTCAGCAAAGTTCGCATGTGCAAGTGGAGTTTGGGTTAAAGTCATCTTCCATATCAAATCAAGATGATGCTTCTACTTCTGATACTTTTACTTCCGGTGTTTCTTTAGAGATTCCTCATAGGGCTGATACTTTTTCACCGTTACAAGCACCATAGCAATATCCTATTGCTAAAGACAGGCCTATAAGAGAAATTAGACCTCCACAAAGATATGCAAAGGCTGATTTGGTTGCTTATACTTTAAATGTTGTTGAAGATATTGATGCCAGTGGGGAACCATCTACATTTACAAAGGATGTAAAATGTAACAACTCTGATAAGTGGATGATTGTTATGCAAGAAGAAATTGAGTCTCTACATAAGAATGGTACATGGAATCTTGTGAAACTTCCTCAAGGTAAGAAAGTTGTTCGTTGCAAATGGGTATTTAAAAGAAAGGAAGATATTCCGAGAGTTGAGAAAGCCAGATATAACACAAGGTTGGTTGCTAAGGGCTATAATCAAATCCCTAGTGTTGATTATACTGATGTATTTTCTCCAGTTGTGAAGCATAGCTCAATTCGTGTACTGCTTGGTATTGTAGCTATTCATGATCTTGAACATGAGCAGTTAGATGTAAGAACTGCATTTTTACATGGAGAACTTGAGGAAGATATTTATATCCATTAGCCAGAGGGTTTTATAGTTTCAGGAAAAGAAGACTATGTTTGTCTATTAAACAAGTCTCTTTATGGCTTGAAATAGTCACTTAGACAGTGGTACAAGAAATTTGACTCTTTTATGACTTCTAATGATTTCAAGAGAAGCATTTATGATAGTTGTGTGTACTTCAAGGAAAATTATAATGGGTCATTTGTGTATCTTCTCTTATATGATGACAATATGTTGATAGTTGCTAAAGATATAAGAAAAATTAGACAAGTCAAAACAGAGCTCAATGAGGAGTTTGATATGAAAGATTTGGGAGCAGCAAAGAAAATACTAGGTACGGAAATTGTGAGAGATAGAAAGGCAAGAAAACTTTACTAGAGCCAAAAGGGGTATATCAAGAAAGTTATGTCTAGATTTAATATGCACAAAGCCAAGCCAGTTAGTACTCCTTTAGCATCGCATTTCAGACTATCATCTATTTTGTCTCCATAGTCAGATGATGAGGTTGATTATATGTCTCGATTTACTTAGTCCAGTGCAGTTGGGTCTCTTATGTATGCAATGGTTTGTACTCACCCTAATTTATCATATGTAGTTAGTGCAGTCAGCCGATATTTGAGCAATCCTGGTAAAGAACATTGGAAAGCAGTTTAGTGGATATTGAGATACTTACGAGCTACTATTGATGTTTGCTTGCATTTTGAGAGAACTAGAGATGGAGTAATTGATCACGTGGTGTAACACCCAACCCTTCCAAGTAATTAACTTCCAATTTTTTGAAAATGTAATGTTGGGTTAATTTTATGTTATTATAGTTAATTAAATTCTATGTTAGGGATTAATTGGGAGAATAAGGAATTGATTTTAGAAAATGTTCTAAAGTATGTTTAAGGGCATTTTTGTAAAATAGAGAAGATTGGAACCAAGCCAAACCTAGTTTTAGCTTTAAGAGGCAAGCTTGCACGTAGCCTAATGGCTTATTCTTCAAGCCATCATCTTCTTCCCTTTCTCCTTCATTCACAAATCAAGCCCCCGTTTTAGACCCATCTTCTTTTCTTCTTTATGCTTCACGATAGCTAGATTTTTTTGTTCCTCACTCATCACCGTCTTCGTCCTTCAACCTCTCACCAACGTCTCCTTCTAGCAGCGAACCAGGGAGCAACCGGCAGCAAAAACGTGAGCTGCCATGAGTTTATTTCCCGACTAGTTTTCTCTGACCAGTGGTGATCCACGATCATCGGCAACTACAGAGGACGTGTTATGGTGATTTTCCAACAACTGCAATGGAGGTTTCGCAAGCAGCAAGGTAGTCCTCACGTGCTCGCTTCTCTCTCCCCTTCGCACATTTTTTTCCAACGTGTTGGCGTTATCCGACGAAATGGTGTTCCAGCATGAGGTAAGTGTCGTTTTGGTGGAGTTTTTGTTGTTTCGAAACTCACTCATAAAACTTTGGACTCAATTTTAGAATAATCATTCCGATTTAGCTTTGAAACCATGAGTTCTTCACAATTTTGGTTGTTGTCCAGCATGTATTTAAACCCTCATAGTGGGTGTTGGTGAGTATCGATGACCCACGAGCTTTCCAGATTAATGATAGATTTTTTATTAACCAGGCGTTAATTAATTTTCTTTTTTTTTTCCTTTTCCAGTTTGTGCTAGGTGGTGCAAAATGTTTCCTTGAAGGAGTTTGAACTTGTGGAATTAGTTATTTGTTTTGCCAAAAAAAAAAAACGTTAAGTAGCCAATTGGATAAATTTTGAGCCTTGGATAAGAAGCATGTTTAGTTTTGGAGATGCGTGGCTGTTTATGATTTATGTTTTTTTTCTTAATTGATTGCCAAAGCATGTGGCCATTAAATGACCTGCTTTGTTAAACTCTCAAGTATGGATTTGACAAAAGTGTATGTTAGCACGTGGATTGGAGGGGTCTAACTAGGAAGTGCACACTTTTGAATGAATGATTTTTTTTTTTGCAAATTAGAGAGCCTTTGTTTAATGTGAACTTATTGAAGCTAATCATGTTCTAGTTTCAATTGCCTTCCCCTTGTGTCATTCATGCTCTATGAAAGTTTTCATGAGGTACTATGTTGGGATGGGTCTAGCTCTATTAGGGTGTTGCCAACTAACCTCTGGTGGAACTTTGCCTACACGACTGACCTGCAAAGGAACCATAGTTGGAAAGGCTTCAGGGTAGCTCCCCTCTGTGTTTAGTGAGTTTTTTTTTCATTAGGTACTACGTTTGGGAGAGGTCCAGCTTAGTAGGGTATTGCCAACTAACCCCTAGTTGGTGCTTGATCCTACTCAACTGACCTGCATAGTATCATAGTTGGTATTTAGACACATTTTCTACAGAGATACTGTGATGTGAGAGGCCTAGCTCTACCAGAGAGATGCCATCTAGCCTTTGGTAGGACTTTGCCTCACAGGACTGACACACATAGTATCATAGTTGGTTCAGATGGGGATAGGTTTATTATTTACTGAGTTAGAATGTTCTGAATTTTTTAGTTAAGGTTCTCGAGGCTTCAAAACACATTATAGTGTGACCCAAATAGACATGGAGATTTCTCTTTTCATGCCTACAATCAAGGTTCCTAATGTTATCAGAACTCGAACAATCAAGCTAGGCAGAACCCCATAAGTTTTGTTTAAGTTTCATGTCTCTTTTGATTGTTTCTAGCTTTAGCTCCTCAAGTGGGCTACTTACTGAGTATATTTTTATACTCACCCATACTAATTTACTTTCTTTTTCTGATGGTGCTTAGATCTACAAGGTGCGCGGTGTAGGCAATCAGCTTGGCGAGGCTATAGGGATAACTCATGACCATCGTCTCCTAAGGTTTTATGATTTCCTAGTTTCATGTTTTCCGTACAAAAGTTTCTTGTTTTACTTATTTAAACATTTATTTATTTGTTCAAGCGCATTTACCTGGTTCAGTTTATCTTGACTTCTATCATCTTTTTTTAGTAACGAAAAGATCTTTCTAGCTTTCATGACTTTTTGCACGAGTGTTTTCCAATTTTTTTATTTTGCATGCATGTGGTAATGATCCTTAGAGAACTTCTTCATAGGAGGTCAAGACATTACACATGGATTCTGATTTTGTTGGAGATCTTGACAAAAGAATATCTCTGACATGATATGTGTTTATTGTTGGTGGTTCTGCTATTAGTTGGAAGGCTACTTTACAAAATACAGTTGCACTGTCTACAACTGAAGCTGAGTATATGACTATTACAGCGGCTTGTAAAGAAGCTATATGGTTGAGGTGACTGTTTGGTGAGCTTAGTGAAGATTTATAGATTACTGCAATCTTTTGTGACAATCAAAGTGCTAGCTTCCTTACAAAAGATCAGATGTTTCATAAGAAGACAAAGTACATTGATATTCAATGCTATTTTGTACGTGAGGTCATTGCTTAAGGTGACATTGTTGTGAACAAGATTAGCACCTAATAGCATGTAAATATGCTATCTTATTTCCTATTATTTTAGCTAGTTTTGCTATGATTTTGCGTGCTTTGATGCCTTTTTGTGGCTAAATTGCAGAAACCGAGCTAAAAAGTAAAATCGGAGTGTTCGAGGGTAGTATAGTCATTTTGGAGCTATTTGGGCCAATTTGGAGAGCCAAGAAGAGAAGAGATGATGCACTAGCAATTGGGGCCGAGAGGACGGCGTTACAATGCCCAATTATATGGTGTAAACCCGAGAGCTAGAGTTGCAACGCTGCCCTGTGGCGTTGCAACGCTAGAAACGCGGGGAGAATTGAAGTTTCGTCCGTAGCGTTGCAACGCTACCCCTGTGCGCAGCATCAAAATGGTAGTATTTTGGACAGTATTGCAACATTGTCCCTAGGGTTGCAACGCTGTCACGATGGCTAGTATATATTCATCGTTTCATCTTCGTCCAAAGGGAGGCCATTTCGATAGGGAAAGCCCTAACCTCGATTCAGAGCTATTCTTGAGAGTTTTGGGGAGGATTTATGAGCGTTTTGGAGTGAAATTGAAGACCTTGGAGCTCCGTTTCGAGTTTGATCACCTCAGGAACACAGGATCGTCCTTCGTTTGCACTTTCTTTCCCTTTTTCTTTCATTTATAGTTATTCCAGTAGGTTGTAGTTAGGGATTTCTGATTGTATTTGATAAACATGCTTAGTTAATTCCTAAATTCTATGGGTTGTTGTAGTTTTTGGACCATTGCACTTAATTTGCTTATTTAAGTAGTAATTGTGCTTGATTAAGTGGTTTTGTTCATTTATGCATTGGGTCCTTAATGCCTTTAACAAAGCAAGGAATAGGGGTTAAATGATCGTTAGTTTAATTGAGCTCGACAGAGTAGATTAAACTTAGAAAAACAATGCAGAACAATTAAATTCCGCCTAAGTGACATTGGGAAAACGAAAATTAATTGAGGTTTGAAATGAAGGTTTGTTAATGTCGGGTGAGAATTAATTAATGAGACGGACACGATATTTAATTAATTACACTCGAGGTTTGGAGGAGACCGACAGGAGAGTCCATAATTTTAGGCTTCTAGACTTATGAATCAAATATTTAGTTTGCCTAATTGCTAGTTTAATTAAGTAAATTAAGGTCCAAAAATGCAATCAACACCCATAGAATTACCTTTCGACTTGTGTCTCCCATTTATTTGTTTTCTAAGATTAGAATTTATTTTCCTATATGCTCTTGTGTTCTGTTCTCTAAATAAAGTAAAGTGAAACTATTCGCAGTACTTAATTGAATTAAAAACTAATCCCAGTGGATACGATACTTGGTACTCACATACCGTTTTATTATTACTTCGATCGCATGCGTTGCCGGGGATTGGTGTATTCTAATTCAATTAATATTGTGGAGAAATTGTTTGCTTTAGTTTAGAGGTTTTTATTGCTTATTCTTTGTCTTTCTTGCTTGTTTTTGTTTTTATTTGAGTCCTGGTCCTTTGTTTCTGGTTGTGTGATTATCTGGTGTTTGATTGAGAGCCTGTGGGTATTTGTTTGATTTTATTTAGATGGCTTCTGATAGATTTGAGTGGCCCTTTAGAGAATCTTAGCCCGAAGAACAACCACCACTATCTAGTTCTTTTTCTTTTAGTCATAGTTTGAACCACGTAAGTTCTTTGTGTTTTTTTCTTCTCTTCTTTGTGTTATTTTCTTCTCTGACACTATTTATATTTTTTTTTCCATAATTTAAATCTATTTTATTTTTGTTGTATATTAGCCTAAAATTATAACAGTACCAGTTATCTAGTCTTCCTACACTCAAGAGAGTAATATCTCACTAGGCACCTGAAACTAAAGGGTAAGCCTCCCCCAAACTTGCATTTTTCTTTAACTCAATAGCACTAGCTTTCACACAACTACTGCAGGGACCCTTACCTAGTGCACTCGTTTATGCCTAGTTGATCACAACAGAGGTAGCTCTTTTTGCCCTTGATCTTTTTAACCACTATAAGTTATTTTCTTTCACTTTTTCTTCTTTCTTATTTTCTTTCTTTTCTTTTTTTTCTTTTTTTTGTAGGAAAATAGACATAATTTTTTCCCTAGTAACACATTACAACTTATCATGCAAGTCAACTATCAAATAGCACTTAAGCCTATCGAAGTGACAATAAACATATGCACAATATAAAACTGCTCTAAGCCTTCAAAACTAACAAAAGATAGTCTAGGGTGCTCAAAATTTGCAAGAAATTCAAAGCAAAAAATTTTAGTTTACTCAAATCCAGAACATGCCCTCATATTTCACACAAAATTGCATAAATATCATTATTAAGAACAAATCACAAGTCGTCCTGATCGCACTCAATGCAACAGAACCATCATATATATCACAAAAAAATTTCAACAACATCTCAGAATAGCAAAACATCCCCCCAAACTTAAAACATACATTGTCCTCAATGTATCAACTAATCAAACTAAGCAAGCATGCAAAGGGACAAATAAAAGATAAATGAAAACGATACTGCCTTGGAGTGCGAGAGAATCCAAGGTGATAGCCTGAACAAACAACTGGAGTGCAATGTGGAAGAAATTGTGATTCTCGAGCTCCTACAACAGTCAACGAAAAAGTGAGATCAACACAAACAAAAAGAAAAATTGGAAAAAAAAAAAGACAACTAAAAGGAAAGAAACTTGGGTTGCCTCCCAAAAAGCACTTATTTAACGTCTCTAGCTAGACGGGCTCGAGTGGGCTTTCAAGGCATATAAAAATTCTCGTGTTTCTACCGACCCTTCTTCCTAGAATAGACAAAGCAAACTAAAGCTAGCAAGCTTACTAGCTTTTCATAGGCTCCTGAAACATACATATTTTTATATTTTTAATTAATAAAAGCATAAAAGGAAAAATACCAAAATAAATTGACTCTGACATGGACTCTTAAGAACAAGAAAAAGAACACTCATAATAAAGAGAACTATTAGGAGATAAAATAGACGAATGTTGTTCAGCCTCAAACTCTACCACATGAGCATCCTCAACTAAAACAATAGGTTCATCTTCTTTTTTTTCCTCACTGACTCAATTCTGGTGTATGTCTAAACACTCCAATTCTTCTTCAATATCAATGCACCACTCCCCTACATACACAACCTCAGTGGTATCGAAAGAATTTAGTTCTTGAGATGGTACAAATAAATGAGTGGTCAATTGACTCACTTGCCATTCTAACGAAATGGATCCCACTTCACTAACCCCCTTAGGTCTGGAGTCTCTCATTCAACTCTGCTAATTGCACACTCATAGCTCTAAACTCCTCTATAGACTCTCCCAACTTTCTCTCTAAGGGAGATTTTTCCTCTAATTTGGCTACCTTGGGTCTCTCTTGAGTTTCTGCTAAACTCAAATGCATGGCTCTATACTCATCCATATAATTTTGAAATATGAGCTCTAAGGGAGAGTTTTATGACAAGGGAGTATCCGTAGAAAAGGAAAATCTGGAAGATGGTGTTGGTTCCTCAAGCTCAGATTCCCTAAAGGGCCTCCAAATCTATCAAAAGCCATCTAAAAAGCAATAAAGAAATAGGAGTCTAGACGAATGTTGTTCCCTTCAATTGGTATCAGAGAGAAACATATATATCACATAAATCTAATGTTCTTTTAATAATTTGAGTAACATATATATCAATGATTTATCACTCCAACAATTGAGTACCTTAATGGGCTAAGTTTCACTAAAACATTAAACGACATAAACTTCAGGCATCCTGGATATAACTCTTCTTCTACTTCATGAAATATTCCATTAAACCAATGTCTCATCTTGCTCATCTAGTTCTCTAATAATATCTTTAAACATTGGACCATACAAATCATTCATCATTTCTAGCATCTCATCCTCAGTACTTCTAACTCTAGCTTGATTTCTAAGATTTCCTTCATCTTCTCTCTTTCCAACAAAATCTAAAAATGTACCGCCAAAAAACTTTGAACTGGATCTTAAAAATGGAGAAAGATATACATTTTCTTCTTGGAATATCCTACTACAATAGTTTACACCTTAGATGTCAGTTGGCATTTTGTAAACAATGATAGAAGACCTTAATGTTGACGATTTTAAGAAAACTCGCCTTTTTTACAGAAATTTATGGAAATGGACGAAAATTTGGTAAAAGATGGGTTAATAATTTTCCGTACAATTTTAATGTCCATGCAAAACTGCAAGTATACGGTGTCAAGTTTTAGTAGAGTGAATTGAGTTAGAGTATTGTCCTCAAGATTGGGTTTCCAATTTAATTGATCACTATAGTTACTAACATTTAATTTTATCTAGACAATCATAAAGTAAGAATGAAGTAAACTAAATCTAAATCTAAATATTTATAGATTGAAGACAACTAAAGGGAATATTCTTAAGACATATTATATCTATTAAACTCTAGCTTAATCAAATGTACTATTTAAATTTAACATGCAACAAATTATAAGCCAAGAAGATGATTAATAATAATTGAATTTTTCAAGATCAATTAATTCTCCTACTTAATTAGAAAACTAACATGTCTGTCTAGATTTCCAAATAAAGGAAAAGATTAACAAACTTTTTTTAATGGCTTCCAAGAAAATTCTTCATTGTCATGTAAGAATTTACAAATGGTCGTGCATTCAAATCTAGATTTAAATCTTACTTTTTCAAGCTAAAACTTAAATCATTCATAACTATACCTTGGCCAAAAGCAAAGAATTACGCACATGAATACATGAATAACCTTGTTGCAATATAAAAGAAAACTGCTCATTAAATTAAACTTTCAAGAGTTCAACAAATAACAACAAATTTTAAGAACAGAGTTTAGTAACTCAACATTCACAAATAAAACCTAAACTCATCTAACAAGTCTAAAAATAAACTACAAGGAAAAAGAGAAAAGATAAAAACTCTCTGATGCGTGCCAATCCTCGTTTCCGGCGTGATGTGCCGCAATTCCAAGCTTTGAATTCCTTCCTTAGCTCTTAAGAGTATCTTCTAGGTCCCAAAAACTAAGCATAAATCAAAATTTGGCTTTTTCTCTTCAATTGGTCTCGCACATCCATAGGCAAATAGTCCTTTTTATACTACCAAGACAGCGTGTCGAGACACTATCATCCTAATCCATTTCGAATTCAGAAATTCAAGTAGCGTCAAGATGCTATGGACAAAAGGAGCCTAATCGCACGTGTTTTTGGCATTAAGACGCCCAAAAGTGGCATCTCAACACCACCCTTGCGGAATCCCATGCTTGATTTGCTACAGCTAGAGTGTCCCAATGCTCTCAAGAGCGTCGAGACGTAAGGACCTCGATTTTCTTGGCTCAATTTACTAATTGATGCCAATTTGCTTCCTTTTCGTTCATAAGTCTCCCACATGCTTGGTTCTGCCTCAAATGCTCAATAACTATAAAATAACCAAATATATACGTGAAAGCACTGAAATACAACACAAACTAGCAATAAATTAAGTTTTAAGGATAGCACATTTTTTGTGCTATCAAATACCCTCAAACTTTGCCTTTTGTCAGTCCTCAAGCAAAATAAAACAAAACCATGTTTCAAAATACTAAATACATGCAAGTGATTCATGCCTCAATAATCCAAAATATCATAAAATCTACAACATACCAAAATATTCAAATAAAGTCTTTCATCAAGAAATTCCAAAAATAGTTTCTTTTTACCTTTGCGTGTATGTGTGTTTAGCCTCCTATTTCAGTCTTTATAACTTGGGAGTAGTCTTATAAGCCTTATGCCTTATCCTCCCCTTACTCTAGCTCTAAGTCCTAATTATTAGGTCTCCTCACAATTCAAGAAAATAATATGCCACTAAGATACTTCTCATAACCCTCAAACTTGAATTTTTATTTATTTATTAGTTCATTAAGACACTAGCTTTCACACATCTACTGTAAAGACCCTTACTATGTTAAGATTTATGCCCTAAAGCCTCGTAATTAATATTTTAATATTTAATAATTATTTTATTATTTTTATTTGTAATCTATAATTGTAACGACCCTATAGGCTCAGAACGCTACCTAAGAGTCATTACTAAGTCACGTCGCTATATTACCGAAAATTTCGGCAACATAACGGCGTAACTACGCGAAAACCAAAAATTTGACCCTTCCTGATAAGACATAGAAAAACACACTTCTAAGATTTTCAAACAACCTCCTAGCATCCAACAAACTTCTCAATATGATGCTAGGGTTCAAACAGCAGAAACCAAATACACGTGCACGATTTAAAAAGAAATGTTAAAAGATTTTGAAACATCCTCCTAAACATTTAAAAACTTGACATGAGATCTATGTACATCTAGAAACATAAAAGAAGCGGAATAGCGATCGGTCAGCTCCCATGACTCGAGTAGCTGATCTCCGGTCACGCGCTAGGGCCGATCTTAGCCTTACCTGAAAACATTTTAAAAAGGAAAAGGGTGAGTATTAACGAATAATACTCAGTAAGTCCATCATAGTTTCAAAATAAGAGTTTCAATCACATGCAATATGTCATTTTAAATCATAAAACCATCGTAAACCATCGCTTTAGTAGGGGACCTAAAATTCCTTTTATAAACCATGTACTTTTCCTCGCAGCTCTCGTGAACGATTAAATTCTCCCGAGGGCCTCGTGAACAGTCCGAAGACAGTTTTTCCATCGAATAGAGTCCTCCCTACCTCTGAGAGTTAAGCTCGAAAGCTAACATACATCATGGAGTCCGAAGACTCAGCCCGAAGGCTACCATCGTAGAGTCCGAAGACTCAAGCCCGAAGGCTACCATCGTGGAGTCCGAAGACTCAAGCCCGTCGGCTACCATCGTGGGGGCACTCTCGAACCCCGGGAGCATAGAGAGTCCGAAGACTCGGGTTCCCTCAAAACCCACATAAAACTTTTGGGAGAATTATCGTCACGGCCTACATAAATCTTTTCATGAGCACACAACACATGCATGAGGTCCCATTCGTTTTAGAACATAGTTATGAATGCATAAGTCATAGCAATCGCATTTCAAAGACATACATATAATACACTTTCTTTCTTAAATACTTAACATGAAAAACATAAACTTTCAAAGTAAATATAGAGCTAGCTCAAGGTTTTGAAAACTTCTTTCGTTGTGAGATCCCTTACCTTATATCTTTACTTACTAAAATACCCTTTCTTCACTAGTAATGAGCTTCTTGAGTTCCCACTCCAAATACGAACCAAGGTCCTCGACAATTCACCTAAAAAGTGTTCTAAACGTGTCTTAAACCATCCAAATTACGCTAAAACACATTCTATCATTAATAACTCGACGAAACGGACCAAATGGCAATTTTTACCCAACTCCGGCGAGCGGCGGCGCGTGGGCTTCACGGCGGCGGCGCGTGGGCGCCCGTGGCCGGCGCGTGAGGACTCCGATCGGAGCGTGAGAGCGCGTGAGAGCTCATTTTCGTGCGAAGCTCGCGGATTTGGGATTTTCCGGCAGCTGGGGTTAGTTCACGGGCTGCAGAATCGACGAGAAGGCCCTCGTTCAGCGGCGCATACGGCGGGGTTGCGATTTGAAACTTCCGGCGAGCTGGTCGGTGGTTAAATGGGCAGGTTCGACGACTGCAACCGTTCTCCGACCGACGTGCTGCTGTAGGAGCTTCGACTGAAGTGGAAATGAGGGATTTGGCCGGCGGACGAAGAAGAAGAAGAAACCGCCGGAAGATGGGTGTTCTTCGTGAGTTGCAGCGAGCGAAGAAGACGAAGCCGGCGGCGAAGAACAAGCTCCGGCGAAGCTGTCGACGGAAGAAAGGAGAGAGAGAGTGATTTCGGAAAGGGAGACGATCGAGAGACGGAGGTGATCGGGAGGCAGCCTTCGCGTGAGAGAGAGAGAGAGAGATCGGGAGGGAGGGGTGTCGCGAGGAAGAAGAAGAAAGAAAAAAAAATAAAAATAATAATAAATAATAATAAAATAATTAAAATAATAATAAAATAATAAAATAATATTATATTAAAAAAAATCAAAAATATCTTCTCTAAAAGACCATAATACCCTTTTTGACCATTATTTCTTTCCATTTTTGCCCTCCTAACCTTCCAAAATTTCAAATTCACTCTAAAATCAATATACTTAAGAAATTTTATCCAACTTGATTTCCATAATTCAAAATTACTGTTTCTAAATAAACCGGTCGTTACAATAATATTCATTATATATAGAATTCAAGGTTATGAGTGTAATCTTGAATAGTATGTGGTAGACATACGGAAAGATCATGTTCAAAAAAGTAACCTAAATGGTCTATAGTATATGGATAAGGTTAGGTGTCTTATCTTGGTAACACTATTGATATGGCCCAGGAACAATTACAAATGATTTGATCTAAATCAGTCATGTGGAGAAATATGAGCAAGGGTATACAATGAGTTTGTATAAGACTAGACCACAAAATATTTAATCTCTCTTTATAAATCCGTTAATTGAGAAGATTATTATTTCAAAAGGATGATCATATGCGACTCGATCTTAATCCTGAGTTAGTTATGAATTCATGCCTGTGAGAGTTTGTCCTTTGATTTGCATTGGTGAGAGTGGCTATTATAGACAATTCAATAAGCCTACCACTTTGGGGACTTAACCAAATAAGGAGTTGGGAACATAAGTTTCACAAGATATAATTCACTCCCTCCCATGTAGAGAAACTATGAGTAGTTTCCTTAGGTGCTGATTTCAAGACTTGAACAATGGGCCCCACCCTACTGGCCCAATAGGGACTTAGTTTATAATTAGATTATAAACAAATTGTTCATTAGAGGATTAGTGTATTTAAGGTATAAGATATAATTATAGGGGTAAAACAGACTTATGACCTAGCTTGAATTATGAACAACTCATGAAGGATCGACTTGCATATAATGGTTATATCCATGGATGCAACTTGTCCTGCAATGCATAAGAGTGCAACTCTAGATCTACAGTGGAGTGACCTAGAGTTAATGAATGAAAATTAATTAATTAAAGAGTTTAATTAATTAATTTTGTATCATTGGAGCTTATAATATGTAGGTCCATAAGGTCCTCTTGCTAGCTCATAGTAACACTAAAAATGGATCAATTGAGTTGAAAGAAAACTTTGAAATATTCAAATTAATATTTAATATATTTGATATATTAAATTTACAAGAGAATAATACATTATTAAATAAATTATATATTAAATTTGAATAAGATTCAAATGGATAATATATGTTGTATGAGATATTTGAATGAGATTCAAATATATTAAATATAATATATTAGATATTATAATTTGAATTGGACAAATATCTTATCCTAAGTTCCTATATAAATAGAACCCTTGGGTTGAGCCAAATAAGAAGCTCTCTACACTTAAAATTCTCTACAATTTTCTTTGATAAGAAGCTCTCTACACACTCAAAATTAGGACTTGCTAAAGTACTGTCTACCCCCAAACTTAAAACACACATTGTCCTCAATGAAATAATAAAGCCAAAGCATGTAAGACAATGAAAAGAATAGAAGGGTGAATGATACTCAAAACAACCTAATCTAGAAAATAAATGAAACAGCCTAGCCTAACAAAATAAATGAAAGGAAATATGAAGGATAGAAAACTTGGGTTGCCTCCCAAGAAGCGCTTTCTTTAACGTCTTTAGCTAGACGAGGCTCAAGTGAAAGACTCAATTGTTGATAGAATCATTGCCATTAATATTGAGAGCTAACTCCAGAGGATCCTTATTCAGCACAAACTTTTGATATTCATCAGTCAACTCATCCACATCATCCACAATCATACATTGACCTACCTCACACTGGGGTATTTCATTGAACTCTTCATATCAAAAGTTACCTCTTCGTTGTTAACTCGTAGAGATAACTTGCCTTGTTGCACATTGATTAAAGCTTGCCTCATGGCAAGGAAAGGTCGTCCCAAAATTATGGAAATCTCATCATCTTTCTCCATGTCTAGCCCCACAAAATCTACAGGGAAAAAAATTGTCAATCTTAACAATAACGTCATCTACTATACCTCTAGGGTACATGATAGAATGGTCAACAAGCTGCAAAGAAATAGTAATGGATTGAACTTCTTTTAGAACTAAAGTCTTGTACACAAAATAAGGCATTAAGTTAATAGACGCTCCTAAATCACACAAGGCCTTATGAAAATATGAACTTCCAATAGTGCAGGGAATAGTAAAACTCCCTAGATCTTGTAATTTTTTAGGTAGTTTTCTATGTAATGTTGCACTCCACTCCTCAGCCATCTGCATAGTCTCGAAGGCTCCAAACTTCCTTTTGTTTGCCAAGATGTCCTTCATGAATTTGGCATAGCTCGGTATCTGCTCCAAGGCGCATCTGCAAAAGGAATAGTCACATGGAGTTTCTTAAACAGTTCCAAAAATTTAGAGAATTCAGCATTCAAAATTTTCTTTCTAAAGCATTGAAGGTAAGGAATATTATTAAGTATAGAAGGGAGAGAATAACTAATAGGCTTTGCAACCTCGGGTACATGTGTAGCTCTCTTTTCTCCTTCTTCAACAAATTATTGAACCTCATCCACTGTATGCTTCCTAGGCTCTCTCATCTACTTTCTACTCGTCAATGTTATAGCTTTGCACTGCTCCCTAGGATTTACTTCTATGTCACTTGGAAACTTCCCTTTCTACAGAGTATTCAGGAAAATTGCAATTTGGCTCATCTAGGCCTCTAAAGTTTTAATAGCATTTCCATGTCCATAAGCAATGTTATGCATTTTTTTTCTAGTTGAGTTGTCCTCTTATTGGATTCTGCAATAAATGCTACAATCATATCCTCTAGAGAGGATTTCTTCTCAACTGGCTGGGATGTGGAAGGAAAAGTTGAAGAAGGCTGCAAAACATTCCTATTATTAGCATAAGAAAAATTTTCATGATGCCTCAAACATGGGTGATAATGTGTAGGTAGAGAATTGTGCATGTGATTACTACCCTGGTTATATCCTTTATTGTTCACATAATGGACCTGCTCTATGCTCGATTCTCCATTATGTTGTGAATGCTGAGCAGCTGCTAGTGATGCTATAGAAGAATTGTTCCCTAAACCTAACAATTAAGATAAAGCATTAGTTAGAGAAGCCATTTGTGCCTTCAGAGCCTTTACCTTACTAACTTCATAAGTTCCAGCTACTTGTTTGGAAATTGATCGCTCAGAGGGCCATTGATAGCTAGTAGCTGCCATCTCTTCTAGTAAGGTCCTTGCTTCAGAAACTATTTTGGACAAAATTGTCCCTCCAGCTGTTGCATCAAGGATAGTCCATGTATTCTTATTAATCCCATTGTAAAATAATTGGATCTGATGCCAATCAGGATAACCATCGGGACATCAAGGATAGGCAAAGTCCTTTTTATACTATCGAGACAGCATCGAGACGCTGGGACAGCATCGAGATGTTGTCATCCTAACTCGTTTGGCATTCAGAAATTCAGGTAGCGTTGAGATGCTACAGGCAAAAGAAGCCTAATCGCACCCGTTTTTGGCATTGAAACACCCAAAAGTGGCGTCTCAACGCCACCCTTGCAGAATCTCATTCTTGATTTGTTACAGCTAGAGCGTTGAGACACTAGGGCCTCAATTTTCTTGACTCAATTCTTAATTTCTCTTTATTTGGTTGCTCTAATTGATGCCAATTTACTTCTTTTTCACCCATAAGTCTTCCAAATGCTTGATTTTGCCTTAAATGCTCGATAACTGTAAAATAACCAAATATATACGTGAAAGCACTAAAATACAACACAAACTAGTAATAAAACAAGTCTTAAGGATAGCACATTTTTTGTGCTATCAATAACCATCACCAAAAGACGAAACAACGTCTTTTTGGCTAACTGTCATCATAGGTTAGTGCAAAATGATGTTGTTTTATTTAAGTGCCCATGAACTTAAAATGTGCGTGCAATTCTTAGGCAAAACAACGTCATTTTAGTGAACCGTCATCAAAAGGCCTTGTTAAAACAACATTATTTTGATGACATTTTGATTTCAGTCCTCAAAATGATGTCGTTTTAAGCTTAACTGTCATAGCCCTAACTCAAAATGACATTGTTTTGAATATTGTTTTCACCTTCAAACTCTTATGCATTCAGACCTTCCTTCTTCGATAGTCCTACTTTAATTTCTCCTTTCATTATTTGGCGCAAACAGCAACCCATGACAGACAAGGACAATGGCGGTAAACGACAGTTGAGTATTAGCAAAATGTACGTACTTGAGTGATGTCACTTATGTTAGTTAAATACCAATCTGTCACATACTGTGCCTTGATAAGCTGATTTGATACACAGGAACCATGAAGCTGTAGATAATTATGCTCTTTTTGGCTCTTTAAGATTGAGTGTGTTGTGAGCGGATGGTATTATTATTGTATACGCCTGTATATATTTATGTGTTCTATTATATAAACTAGTTATAGCTACTTATTTCATTTCTTACTTAACAAGGAGAGATGGATGGAATTTGGACATGGCCTTGAATTAACCGATTAATTGAAAAGAAAAATAATTTGTATGTATGGTAGTATCAGTCGATCAATAAATCATGTGGAGCAGATTGAGAATATTCAGTCCAATTACAATGGAAGCATGTGTCAATGTCCTCATGGATTTGTTGTGGTTAGTGCATGTCTATGCAGTTGTTTTCAACTCTTTTGACTAGCTAAGTAATGATCTAATATATCTCTGGTATGTGGTGTTTTGTTTAATTCTTTTAATCACGCTAATATAATTATTTCATATTTCTAGTATGTGGTGTTTTGTTTAATTCTTTTAATCACGCTAATATAATTATTTCATATATTAATATGAAATTTTACCAGTATGACCCTACAGAAAATGATAGTGTGGAAGGACTGAGTCTGAATGCTGGAGGTCCAAATTTAGCTACTTTTGGGATAAGTGTTAAATTTTTTTACCCTGTCATAGATAGTTCACATAGATTTTGCATGTGACCCTAGTACATTTTCTTCTCAAATTTACGAATGTTAGAATTTTGAAAAGAAAACCACCAACAATTGTCTCACATACCAAACTCCAAACCTTAGTGAAGATTTGGAGTTTGGTATGTAGGAGAGCCAAAAAGATAGCACGTAGTGAGCAGGGGTGGATCTACAGTAGGCCCGGGGGGGCTGGAGCCCCCCCTGAACTTCATTATAAATCCTATTATTATATAAAAACTTATAGAAATTAACAAAAGATTCCTTTGTCTCAGTGGTGTGAGTGTGCCCTAGCGCCCCCTACATTCCGGGTTCGAGCCTTGGATTACCTAGTACATTTTCTTCTCAAATTTGTCGATAAATGCCGAATTTCTTGAAGTGATAGTGATGAACTCGTTGAGGATGATTTGAGCATTGAAGAGGATAATCCATGAGCAAATTTAACACTGTTGAAATTTATTTTATCACATCTTTATTCTTTTTTGTTTTGTTTTAAAGAACATATTTATGTTTTCTGTTGTCTGATAACTTGTAGAATACAAGCTATTTAGCCTTAAAAAGTAGATTATCTTGCTCCGAGAAATAGAAGAATGCATGCGTTAAACTATGTTTTTATGACTTTTTAATAAAAAAAATCATCATCTTCTGAAATGCGTTGAATTGGAATAAAAAAAAGAAAATTGTGGGAAAGGAGAAGAGATTACCTCTCCACGATGGTCTGAGATGAAAGAGGGAGGGTGCGAAACTAATAGAAAAGGAAATTGTGGGCAAGGAGAGAAGATCTTTCAAACCCTAGATCCTTATTACTTTCTAAACTCATTGACCCAAGACCCATTTGAATCCATTTTATATCCAACTCGTTTATTATATAGTCAGCTATTTAACCCACATAGTCAACTAAATACAAAAGACCACCTCATTGACATATGGATAGCTAACTACCCCCTACTCAATCCGTTAGTGACTTCTAACTGAATAGACTATTTATGAGGATTTATCAAATCATAGAGATGAAATTCTAATTTTTAATACCATAGGGACTAAATTCTAACTTTTTCCAAACCATAGAGACAAATTTAATTTCAATTTTATTTTTTTTAGAGCACATTAAGTAGGGGTTTTTTTTTTTTTCTTTTTGCTATGTTGGATGATGTGGTATTTAGAGTTTAGTTTGGAGGCTATCTAAAGCCTTTCCATTAGGTTGTTTAGAAAGTTCATATACCAAGAAAAGATAAATCTAAAAATTTAAACCTCGTTTAATAACCATTTAGTTTTTTATTTTTGAAAACTGTGCTGGTTTTCTCACCAGTTCTCTATAATGATTTTCATCTTTCCTAAGAAAACATTTGAATTTTTAGTCAAATTCCAAAAACAAAAACATGTTTTTAAAAATGACTTTTTTTTTAGTTTTCAAAACTTGACTTGGTTTTGAAAACATACGTAAAAAGTAAATAATAAAATAAAGAAACTCATATTTGTAAGTAGTATTTATAAGCTTAATTTTCAAAAATCAAAAATCAAAAATCAAATGGTTATCAAACGGGCCCTAAAAATCAAAATGAATTTAAACTTTCCGCTATCATCAAAATAACGTGATTATTTTTTTAAATTTCAAGTGTTAAAATAGATATTCATATACCAAAATAAAATAAAGCTAAAAATTTATGAAGATTTAAACCTTCCACTATTATCAAGGAATATTATTAAAACAAATGAAAATAAGATGTGCGTCCAATAAATCTCCAACTACTCCAAATTCTTGAACAATCCTATTTTACCTAAATAGTTTTAAATATAATCTTATTTACTAATTAATTTGACTTTGCCAATATTAAAAATAAAAAATAAAATAAAAAACTCAAAAATAATATTTATTAAATTTAAGGAAACAAAGGTAAATAAATAATAAGAAAAAATGTCATAATGAATATAAAAAGTATTGCGAAAAAAATATCAATTTTTACCCTTACACTTACCAAATTACAACTTTCAATTTCATCAAATTATACCTCAAACTTAGATAAATATTGTAATTTTAACCTTTAAATTTGAAAAGTGTTGCTATTTTAATTATCTGATAAGCTTTTTTCGAAAGATCATTGAATTCAATTTAATAAGTCAACCTAAGCTTAGCTTAACTAGTTTAGGCATATATTCTCAACCAAAAGGTGAAATGTTCGAATTCTCCACTCTTATACGTTGTTAAACTAAAAAAAAAAAATCAATTTAATAAAATTGAAAGCTAAGAGTGAAAATGGCTACAAATTGTCAAGTATAGAGATAAAAATTGACAATTTTTTTTCTGAAATAAAATAAAGAAAATTAATCCACCTGCTCATTATAATCTTAGTAGTCTCTTAATATCAAACCATTATTTTTAACTAATTTATTAATCATAATAGATCCTACTTTCAAGAATTTATTTTCCTTATCCTTAGATTTTTCAAAACCTTCCATCCTTTTTCCTAGGTGAGGTGCTAAATAATCGTATTTGTCCCATCAAGACCAATACAACCACCTTGGAGCTATGACCCCCAAAACACTACGCTACAATCTCCTTTAATTGTCTAATTCTAATTCTTCTCCCGATCCACACTTAAAAACATATTTGAGAGTAATTTTAAAATAGTTCAAATCACTTTCATCAAGTTTAAAATAACTTTAAAACATGTTTTTAATTATTCAAAATCGAGTTTAACGATTGCATTTAAAAGTGAACATTGAACATGAAAATCACTTTTTAATAAATCACTTGGGGGTGTTTGGCCCCTGACTTGAGTTGAGTTAAGTTGGATTTTAAAGCCAACTCACCATTTGGCTCATAGAGAAATTAACTCTTCACAAAAAAACTCAATTCTACCAACTTGCTACAGTGTTATGATATTAACTCCACCGACTTGTACAATAACCCTATTAACATATTTTATCATCGATTCTCCAATGACCAGTGGTCACATTCAGCGACCTTCTCTAAAACCGCTGGAGTACCTCCAACGACCTCCGACGACGACTGACGGCCACTACCGACTACCTTCTCTGATGACCGATGACAATCGCTGGCAACCATATTCGACAAACCGACATTCACCTCTTGCGATGTCTCCAACAACTATCGCCGACAACAATTTCCAAGGGCCGACGGTACTCTCATGGTTTAAAATAATATGAAATGCACATGTACTTAGTTGGCTTGACTCTCTGCTCCAATAATCTTTCTTCAGACTTACAAACTTGACTCATTGTTGGTCATTACTTATATTTTGTGGATCATAATTATGTTTTGTAAATCATGTAAATAAGTCTTTGATGACCTACTAATATTTTGTGAATGACTTCTACATGACACTAATGTTAGAATATATTATTGTTTTCTTATCATCTTGAAAAAGTAAAATACTACCATTTTCTTTTCCAAAGATGTTCAATTTAGTACATGTGTTTAAACAAATATAAAAAAACAATGTTCCTTTGCTAAAAGAAAAATAATTTGAGTTTAAAAAAAAAAAAACCTCATAATGAAGATCCTATTAATAATTGAAAAATGCCATAATAAAATCCTCATTTGTAAGTTTCAAAGAAGTTCAATGTGTGTTTGAAACTTTAGTTTTTTATATTTTGATAGAAGTTCAATTTGTGTTTAAAGAGAAAACAAAATTCAAGTACATTGCCTTTTTTCCATTCATCAAGTACTATTGTTGTTATAAAGAATGCAACATTTAATTTTTATAAATTGAAAGAAGTTCAATGTGTAATGCAAATATTTAATTTCTATAAATTGAAAGAAATTAAATGTGTAGTAAAAAGAGAAAACAATGTTGCATTGCCTATAGCTTGGAAGAAGTCAATTTCTAAAAAAAAAAAAGAAAGATAAAGAATGATGTTTTTAAAAAATTTTAAAAAAAAGATCAATGTTGAAATATATTATTTTTTGGAAGTGAACATCTAAATTCAGTGTTGGAAAGTTGGAAAAATATGTTTCTTGATGAATGATTGGAAAATAATAAAAATAAAGGAAACAAAGCAATCAACTAAAAATCAGTTTACTTCGAGTTACAAAAAACTGCACCATATACTCCTGAGACTGTAAGAAGCCATCAAACTTACCAATATGCACATAAAATCAGTATTCTCTTTGATTATTCTTCTGCAATCTATCTTGAAACTTACCATTTATAAGAAGCCATCAAACTTACCAATATGCACATAATTCAATGGATAAAACATACTTATTACCATCTCAAATGTTGATGGTTCAATCATCTCCACCACAATGGTTGAACAAAGAAAAACAAATAATGATATATGAACCTAATCAAGCTCATAACTCAACGCAACCTGAACCGTTTGAATTGAGCTAATCAAATTTTTTACATCGAGTTTCTAACACACTCAAGTAATCCAAACGGAACAGTAATTTTCTGCCAAGGTAGTTGAGGAATCCCAACTTTAGGGTAATATATATGAAGTGAACCAATAAGATACTCCCCCTCCTTATTGTGAAGATTCATGTAAGGAGCAATAGAAGCATATTTCACAGTTACGAATGAA
Source organism: Trichosanthes truncata (assembly GCA_033996785.1). Classification (NCBI taxonomy): domain Eukaryota; kingdom Viridiplantae; phylum Streptophyta; class Magnoliopsida; order Cucurbitales; family Cucurbitaceae; genus Trichosanthes; species Trichosanthes truncata. Next base: position 15,121,204 of record JAWPNB010000004.1, read on the forward strand.
TATACGAACATTTAGGGTTAAATATTTCAAGGCCAAATCATTGAAATATTTCCCATTAATGAAAGGGACAAGCAAAATATATTCACTAATCTACATAAAAATTAGAGGGGGGATACCAAACTAATAGCCGTGAAGGAAAAAATAACTTCAATCAAACCTCCTTATTATTCTTTTTGCCTCTGATGGGTTTTGGGGGAGTTTGAAGGTCCCAAGCAGAGCTCTCAAACACTTTATGTAAATAAATCATGGAAGCACAGCTCTCACTTCTTTCCTATCTGCTCCATATGACTGCAATCGAAATTAAGGTGGTAAGACAACAAGTATAGAATTCACTTCAAACTTATTTTTATCAACGCATGAACACAAATCATTCCATGCAGGTGCTAAGAAAATCATGGAGACTTCGAAGGGACTTCCAAAGGCATCCTTGAAATTACTCAGTTCGACACAGAAAAACGACTTTCAACCACAATTTTCCCTCGGATCAATTGGCACAAACAAGAAAATCCTCCATTGCGATGTGAGATAAGAGGGGTTGGAAACAGCACGTGATGATCAGCAGAATTGAATCAATTGGGTGAACATGGCTTTAATTATTCAAAATCAATTTTTATGGTATGAAAAATGCATTTAAAAGTGCAAAATCAAACATTAAGTTGATTTTGAATGATTAAAGGCATGTTCCAGTGTAATTTTGAACATGATAAAAGTGATTTTAACCATTTCAAAATCACCCCCAAACATGCCCAAAATAATGAGGTAAAAACCCCAAAACACCTATCCTTAAAGAGAATTTAGCATTTAGCACACCATTCTTACTTCTATTTCTTTTGCTCTAGAAAAAAGAGTTGTGTTAAGAAGAAAGAATGATATTTTACAGATTAGCCATCATTCCATTTCACGTGTGAATTTCATAATGATGCTCTGATTTAGCATTTATGCTCAAGTTCACTTCATATTTTGTAATGGAACAGTTGTGAGAAAGGAAATGAAGAATACCTCAGTTCCGAAACCTTTCACATACACATTTGTGAAAAGTTCAGAAGGATCTGGCAATGGATTTTCCTGAAACATGGCACAAGCAACAATTATCATTCGTATCTACTCTTAACTAAGATACCATGCAAAATGTTTCCTAGTGATGGGTTCATAAATGAATGTATTCCATAAATTTGGACATGCACAAACACAATTTGAACTATTCATATTTCATTTATTTAACTACATGCTCCTCACCTTAGCTTGAGCAATAGCCTCATCAACTTCTCTTCTGACTTCCTTCTCAACATCCTAATGAACAAGAAAGAAACAGTTTACTTGTCAAAAAGGTTCAAAGATCTCGGTCAACCACTAAACAAAACGATGCATTGCAGGTGAAGCATTTGAACGGTCTAGGTAGGAGACAACATGATAATTAACTTAACAACCAACCAATTATATTCCAAATTACAAACGACAAAAGTTAGCATCCAGATCCAAGTTCAACAATATACCTTTAGCTCCTTTTCAGTGGCCAGATCATAGGATATTATCAGTTTTCTTATTCTTTCTATGGGATCACGTTCCTGGTATTAAATCATAATGAAAACAATCAAAACTCAGAATCTGGTTCTATGAAAAAATATAGTGAAATGCTATTTAGAAAATGATGAATATCCAAAAAGAAGCAAACCTGTCTAACGCCAGAGATCTCATCACGTGTTCTGTATGTGCTACCAGGATCAGACATAGAGTGACCATGATACCTATAGGTGTCCATTTCAAGAATCTGAAGAGAAACAAAGAGAAAACATAAATATATTTACATTTACTAGAAGGAAACCACCATGTGCCTTATTTATTTATTTATTTTGATAAGAAACAAAGATATAAATTAAAAGAGTGAAAGAACAACAGCTTAGGGACCAGGGAGAACCCCCTCCCAATGAGACTAAACCATCATGTACCCAAGAACAAGGTCCATTCTTTAAAACATGTTCCTTAACAAACTTGGTCCATTCTTCAAAACATGTTCCTTAGCAACCATGATACATTTACCAGAGAGGACTCACAATTGGTCCATTCTTCAAAGCATGTTCCTTAGCGAACTTGCAAGCCTGTTTGACAGCTAGAGCATCCATACCATCCACCTGTAACCCAAAAATTATGATCATAAGTTCCTTTCCCTTTTTTTTCCTGACAACTCAAGTAAGCAAGGAAACAACATCCAAAAAAGAAGCCACAAATAAATAAGATATAAGACATTGGAGGGTATCGTTTGAGGATCCCCAAACTTTCAAGGAAACTCCAGATTTAGTAAGAGGAGGGTTTTGAACATAAATATCAGAATGAATCCAGTCTATGATGTTCAAAAGAAGGTCAATAAGATTGCGAAAGGAGCACTGCCACAAACAGAAACAACCATGATATGAACATAGAAAGCAATAACCAAGCAAAGAATAGTAACAAGAAACTCTAATGAAAGCATCAGCACCAGCAGCACAAGGAGGGTATTCGTTTATTCACATAATCCAGTGTAGTATTGGCACCATGCTCAGATTAACTATCAACACACCTCCATCTTTGGTTACATGAAATGAAGCAACATGCAAACTCTGTTTGTAAGAAAAAATATCAATTATATTGAAGAAAAACTAAAAGCACTGAATTCCAATTGAAAGTGAGAAACACTATTTGAAACAACAAATTTGACAAATTCAAACGGAGAAAATAACTGTTTCTTCAGAGAACACAATGGAACATAAGTAGTGTTAAAGGCAAGGCATACTCAGAGGCAACCACAGACACATACAAGCATCATCCACATAAAATATTTTTTAAAGTATATATATTTGTGTGCATATATATATATTAGAATATCATATCAATGATATCATAAAGATAGCTTACATGGGATGAGACTCGAGGTTAGGTTTTTGTACACTTTAGGAACCCTTGGAATGCAATCTCAACATTTTCCCATTTTCTTACCCTTTGTGAAATACTCTATTGCAGACGGCAGCAAGATCTACTACTAAGAGGATCCTTGGATTCCAGATGTTTCTATTTAACATTTTTTTTTTCTATATAACATATTATTCATCCCTAGCTAAGAACATCCCAATTTCCTCTATTTTGTTACTGATGGGGAGCTCTTCCTATTTGGATATCCATTTTTGTAAAGCTTTTTTATGATAGAGATCAGCGAGTTAGTGTCACTTCTCTTTTTGTTAAGAAACCAGAAACTTTGTAGAGAAACAGCCAGACAAAAGGAACAAGTTAGCCTCACTTCTTTCTGTTATTAATAGCATTTATAATTATCCTAAGCATAGAGATTGTCACATTTGGGCTATTATCCATACAACATCTTCACTTGTAAGTTGTTGTATAGTCGTTGGCCATAGATTTCCTACACCTATATTCAGTAATTAGGGCTTGAGAATCTTTTCTTTCCTTTTCTTTTCTTTTCTTTTCTTCCTTTTGGTAGCTTCCAAGTTTCATGTTGGTTGGGTCTTGTTCTCGTGCAACCCTTTTTGTACTTCATTCATCTTAATGAAAGTTGGTTTCTTCTTCAATGTATACAAGTACTCACGACAAAAAGGAGAGGATATTTTAGATAAGAAATATATATATATGTATATAATTACGCATCCATTATTTTTAAGAGATTAAGAAACTGTAGATTGAACTTCTTCGATGACCTGCAAAAGACACCTAAGGCAATGTTTAGGTGAAGGCACTTACCATGGATAGCCATCTAGCACAAGTGGTGTATCCTGCCTCACACAGTGCCTCAAAGAAACTTTAAGAACCCATCACACTCTTCCGTGTGTGTGCGTTTGTGATATATATATATATATATATATATATATATATGACACAAAGTTGCCTTAAAAGCATAAAACTATGGTAATATTATCAATATTTGACCATATTCGTTTTCTCTTCACCATACAACACACTACTGTGAAAAAGATACTTACTCCGTCACTGAAATCATCTAAATGTCCAATTGTACAAGTTAGTGTTTATCAATAAGTACTCAGAATTTCAGATATAAAACAGTAGAAAATGAAACAATAGTAGCATTAAGCTGACCAATTTCCTAAGTTTCTCAAATATGCCTTCAAGTTTTCATTGCCATGATTTTTTAAGAATATTACATCACATGTAGCGGTGGAGTTTACGACATCTTCGAAGAAGTACAGATGCCTTAACCGTTGAGCTATGCTCATGTTGACTCAAGCTTCTATTGACGTGATTATCAATTCTTTTTGTTTTAAAAATCTACACCCACTCCAAGGCCCAGACTTTGGAGACATCAAAGGTTTACGTTATTAACCTCACCAAAAGATTTGAATACACAACCTCTAGGTAGATGTTACTCAAAGACTACAGGCCTTAGCCAACGCGGGTTGACAACTAGTTCAATTGCAATTTGGATAAACTTGATAATATTTTTGGTGAAAACCATAGAAGTGCCAAACTCTTGCCCAGATACATAGGGTAAGTGTTAGCCACTTCACTTTCAATTTCAATTTACAACATTACGCACATAGTGGATTCAAGTAGATGGCAGAGAAGTCTTTGGAATAAATCATGGGAAAGCTATAAAGTAGCAAAGAAGACACAGTAACTTTGAACCTCACGTTCATGGTTCATGTTCTTGTGTGTGACTTTGTATATTATCTGCCCAAATTATTTTCACTAACCATGCAAGAATCACACAAACTACCACAACATTTCTTAAAGGAGCGAACATATGACGAGAAAAAAAATTGAGAACCAGCATCAATAATAGATATTATGCCATTAAAATATGGGGATAGAGAAGCCTCACTTTCAATCCAGGAACGTAGTCCCCACGTTTATAATAAGCTGGACTCTTCGCTGCTCTCCACTCAGCAGTCCCCATACCATCTAACAAAAATCACAATCACAATCAATTACATTAAACTAGATTGTGATAAATAGATACAGCAAATAGAATTCCAACGTTCAATTTGAGGTTGAATTTTTCAGTAAATTCTTACAATGGTTGTTCTCGCAGACGAGAATGACAGGCAGATCCCAAAGCGCAGAGATATTAAGCGCCTCGAACAACTGGCCCTGATTCGCCGCGCCATCGCCATAAAGAGCAAAAGTAACAGTCTCATCCTTGGAATACTTTTGCGCAAAGGCCACTCCACATCCAAGAGGCACCTGAGCCCCAACAATACCATGGCCGCCATAGAAGCCAGCGTCCTTCTTATAGAAATGCATAGAACCACCTTTACCCCTCGAGCACCCAGCCTGTCTGCCCATTAGCTCCGAGAAAACCTCCAAGAGGGTTCCTCCACGACCAACGAAGGTACAGTGATCGCGATAAGCAGTAATAATCGCATCCTTCTTCGTAATTGCAGCCTCCATTCCGATAGCGACGGCTTCCTGACCATCGTAGAGATGACAAAATCCGCGGATCAACTTGGCCTTGTAGAGAGAGTCAGCGGCGATTTCCATCCGGCGCATCAGCGCCATGTCGCGGAAGAATCCGAGCAGCTCCTTGGGATTGGTCTGGACAGAACGCGACGGCTCATCGCACTTGTGGGCGGTGAAGGGGACGGATGTCTCGACGGTGAGCGTGGAAGAGTCATCGGCGGCTGACGAGATCGAGCGGCGGAGAGAGGAAGAGTATGAGAAACCGGCGACGAGCGGCTTGAGGAGACTGGATCGGGAAGATGCGGAAGCTGCGTGAGAGATAGCCATGTGAATCGCGGGATCAGAAGGAAGGTTTGTTGAGAGTTTGAGGTTTGAGAAAAGACTGAGGAAGAAGGACGGTAGGTTCGGGCTACCTAACTACAGACTTTAATTCATAATTAAATTTGATTATATTCCATTTTGGCTTCGACTTTCTCTTTTTTTTTTTTTTTTTTTTTTGAACGATTGAACGGCCTTCCCAATTTATTCAATCTCTAAATGGCTGGGATTATAATAGTATGAGCTATAATAGTCTGTAAAATTATATAATTTGTATTTAGAATACATAGTCATTTAGTCTAGATTACATTATAATTCACACGTCAAATAATCCTTAAGGGCCTATTTGGGGTAAGGGTTATAATAATTTGTGTTATAATAACATGTGAAGTACTCTGCACCCTAAACGCATACTATTATAACCCCAGACTAAACAACTCTGCATTTTAAACAATATTATATTATTTCACAGATTATTATAACTCACAGACTATTATAACCCATGTTATTATAACCAACTTAGTGCCCCAAACAGCCCCTAAAATTTAAAACGATTGGTTTTGATATCTAAGGCAGATTTGATAAATATTTTTTTTAATTAAGCTTTCACTTATGAGTTTGTTGTTTTGTTATCTACTTTTGAGAAATTTAAAAAAAAAATAGTCTTAAAAACTTGTTTTTGATTTTGGAATTTGGCTAAGAATTTAGGGTTTCACTAGAAAAGATAAAAACATAGTGAAAAACAAGTACAATTTTCAAAAATCAAAAACAAAAAGTCAAGGCTCGGTTTGATGACAATTTGGTTTTTTGTTTTTGGTTTTTTTAAAATTGTGTTGGTTTCCTCTCATCATTTTTCTATAATAGATTTCATATTTTCTTAAGTAAACATTTGAATTTTTAGCCAAATTCAAAAAATGAAACACAAAGTTTTTGAAACCTTCTTTTTTGAGTTTCTAAAACTTGACTTGGTTTTTAAAAACATATGTAAAATGTAGATAGCAAAATTAAAAAAAACCATTAGTAGAAGTAGTATTTATAAACTTAATTTTAAAAAATTCAATATTCAAAAATTAAAAACCAAATAGATATCAAACGAGACTCAAATGATTTTCAAACAAGACCTAAACTTTGAAGTTTGTTTTATTTTAGTCACCAAACTCTTAAAACATTTGTTTTAGCTCTTAAACTTTTGAATAATCATTTTAATTTTTGTCTTTATTTTGTTTTTAACAAATAAACTATGTAACTTCGAGTTTACTTACTAGCATATTAATATGAGCATGATTTCATACCATATAGGTTAAAGAGCATTGGACAAGTAGATACTAGATAAAAATAATAATAATAATAGTAATACATATATCAAAATGAATATTTTTTAAAATTTAAAAGTTAAAATAGACTTTTGAAGAGTTCAAATACTAAAAGGAAACAACATTTAGGAATCAAAATCAACATTTTGAAATTTCATAAATTAAACTAGAATAAATTTGAAAATTTGAAAATTGTAGCACCAAATAGGATTTGAACTCTAAATTTAAATAATAAGAAAATAAAGAGGAAACTCGAAGCTGTCCTAATTTGTAATTAACTGACAAACAGAATTCCCCCCCAATTTGTAATTAACTGACAAACAGAATTCCCCCCCCCCCCCCCCCCCCCCTTTTTTTAACATGTCTGCAGAGACTGCGACATGTGTTTCACGTGAATTTAAAGTCGTTTTATATTTTCATTAATTTATTGTGTATTAGTACATGTTTAATCTTATATTCTTGTATTTTATAAGTTGTTCTTTATGTTTTATATAAACTAAATATGTAGGATCGTATGACAACACTAGATGGGTGAATAGGGTTGCTTAAATAAATTAAAAAATTTTTTAAAAAAATTAAACTAAAATAATGTAATCCAAACTAATCAATATAGACACCCTAAAAATTGTAGAAATATAGAACAATTTTCCTAAGTATGCAATCTACTCAAATAAATAATTAAATAGTGGAAATAAAAAGTGCAAAGAGGAAGAGATAACATAAAAAAAATTTATAGTGGTTCGGAAATTCTTACTCCACTCCCCAAGACTCCTTCTTGGATATTTTACTGGTCCTCTTACGGGTGCGAACCAAACCGATTGGCACTCTTTTTAAGGGTTCAAGAGTCAACCCCCAACCGATCATTTTGCAGGTTCATGATCCAACCTATTTCGATCCTTTTAACGGGTTCAGGATCAAACCACTGCGATCCTTTTACTAGGTTCAGGATCAAACCACTACAAATCCTTTTTCAGGTTCAAGATTAAACCGCTCACTCAAAATCCCAAGGTGTACCCACACCTTAATACAAAACTCAATTGAAATGGTGAAATAATTTAAAGGCCCACAAAGAAACTCTCACGAAGAGTAGGTTTACAAGTTTTAACTCAAAAGAAACAATCTAATCTCTCATATAAAATTCTCTCACATGAAAAATATAAAATGATTGAGCTTTGAAGAATGATCAACAATGAAGAATGTTTGAGAGAAAATTTTAGCAATTTTTGGAGATGAGAGTTGTGAAATGAGAGAGAAAATGATATTTAAATGGAGTTGTAAGGAATAAGTTTGAGTCATTAGATCTAGGTTAAGATGGATCAAGGGTGGAGGAAATTTGAGAGGAAAATGACAAAATAATGATTAAAAAATAATTTTAAAATGCCTCTAATGGCTATTTAAAAATGCCACGTATCCCAATATTATTTGTCCACGTCATTGCTAAATAGCAGTTTTTCTCAATCTTCTTTTGCCCATAACTTTCTCGTTTGACGTTCGATTTGAGCGATTCAAAATGCGATGGAAATCGTCTTTCCGAGCTCTACACTGTGGATACTTTAAAACACTAAAATCATCAATAATTCATAGGTTTGTTATCATCAAAATATATAGTCGTATGATTGAAGCTCGTAAAGCTAACAAAATAACCAAGAAATAATAGAAATTACATCATCATATAATGGAGTTAGAAAAATATTTGAAAAAAATGTTGAATTTTTCTAATGGTTTTTCTAATTAAACGGTCCCGATCCCAATGCATGTTCTTATTTTATATATATATATATATATATATATATATATATATATATATATATATATATATATATATATAACCCTAAACTATATAAATTTATGATTTTTTTAGTTAAAAAATTGTGGGGAATTGAACTTTGAGAGGGTAATTCACATCTCATTTATTGAGCTATATGCTTAGATTGATATAAATTTATAATATATAATTCCATAAATTTGTTATTTTACAAGCATATGCTTTATACCACGTTGTTTGTGAAGTTTAAGTACTGAGATTTGTTTGTGTTAATATTTAAAACTTATGAATTTTAATTGATTTGGATAAATATTTGTCATTTAAATCAAGTATACTTAAATTTTAAGAATTTAAGTCATTTAACTGAGAATTTCACGAGAGATATTTAAACTTATAATATCAAGCTGCATTGTTTGTTTCATGTATATTTATTTTTTAAAACTCAAGTAATTATTATTCAAGAATAAAAATATCACACGAACCATGAGATTTTATTATCCATCTAGAAGATGAATTTTTTTTTTACTTGGACCTTTTTTCTTAGAAAATGAGAAGAGAAGATGAGAAAGAAAAGTACTCACTAATATGTGTAAATTGATTTTAATTGTTTTAAATCATTAATTAATTAATTATCTAATATAAATATTTTGATTAATTAAAATATTTTTTAATTAAATCTAATAATTTAAATTAATTTTTCCATAAACAAATCCTATAAAACAAACAGAAACATTTAACTCTCAAACATTAATTATTCTGCATATTCAAACACATACATTTATTATCTAGGCGTTTAAATCATAGGTTTTTAACTCTCAGATATTTAATATGTGCAATTCAACGGGCTGTTATAGCCATTCGATTTAGGACGTTAAAATTTAGTCCGTATACTTTAAAATTTGTAACAATTTAATCCTATCATGAAATTTATTGATAAGATTTAATAAAATTTCTTCCATAGGTAGATAATAAACTAATTAGGGATCCAATATGTTTATAAACTACAAAGTGTAAATTGTTAAATAATAAAAATCTACATTTAATTTTGATGGAATTTTTATGTCATAAATTAAATTGTTACAAATTTGAGAGTATAGGGACTAAATTATTACGTACTAAAGTTCAGGGACTAAATTGATACAAATCAAATTGAGGAACTAAATTGTTATCTCAATAAAAGTTATGGGACCAAAAATAACTTTTCACCTTAAAATTATATTTAAAAAAAAACTCCCAATAAGATATAATACATGAAGAAGTAAGAATACTCTCCCAAGCTTTAAAAATAGTGTTGAAAGAAATTATTTCTCCACAGAAGTTGATATATATTGTGAATATGGCATATGTAAATGCCCATTCCACATGCCCATTTGTTATCCATGCCAAGTGGCATTTTCTCCATAGCCAAAGTGTCTTCTAAATGCCATAGATTGATGTCCAAATGTACCACATCATCCTCTCTTAAATTGCCTATAAATAGAGAGATTTTTTGGAAAAGAAAAGACACCAATTTTTCCTCCCATTTTCTCTAATTTTTGTGTTTTTAATTTGCCATAAATCTCCACTTTCTTTTGTTTATACTATATATATATATATTCTTCATATTTCATCTTTTGTATTATTATTATTATTATTATTATTATTATTATTATTATTATTATATGTTTTGGTAAAGTTTTGGTGCCCGGTTTCGCCTCTCAATTTTACAACAATATATATGTTTTTTCTCGAAGGCCACCATAAATCAAGAAATGAGATTAATATAATAAGACAAAATCCAATTAAAAAGGCCAAAGCCACCCCAAAGAAAATAGGAAAATCATTTAGCCATTATTTTCAACTCAAGAAAAGGTCCAAAACAGCTTTTGAAGAGAATATTTTGATTTTCCATAACTATTTTGGTCCAGTTTGATAATCATTTAGGCTTCGTTTGATAACCATTTGGTTTTTAGTTTTTAGTTTTTGAAAATTAAGCTTGTTTTCTCCCAATTTCTCTATAATGGTTTTCATCTCCATTAAGGAAGCATTTGAATTCTTAGCCAAATTCTAAAAACAAAAACAAAATTTTGAAAACTACTTTTTTTAGTTTTCAAAACATGGCTTGGTTTTTGAAAACATAGATAAAAAGTAGAAGACAAAACAAGTAAAACCATAGGTGGGAGTAGTATTTATAGGCTTAATTTTCAAAAACCAAAAACCAAAAACCAAATAGTTATCAAACGGGGCCTTAGTCTTTTGTTTTAGAAAATTGTGCTTATTTTCTCACAATTTATTTACAATGCTTTTCAATTTTTCCAATGAAACATTTGAATTCTTAGCCAAAATCAAAAAATAAAACAAGTTTTCAAAAACTACATTTTTAAGCCTCATTTGTTAATTATTTAATTTTTTGTTTTTTATTTTTGAAAATCGTGCTTGTTTTCTCATCATTTCTCTATAATGAGTTTTACCTTTCATAAGAAAACATTTGAATTGCCAAATTCCAAAAATAAAACCAAGTTTTTGAAAACTACGGCTCTGTTTGATAACCATTTGATTTTTTTTTTTTTTGAAAATTAAGCCTATAAATACTACTTCCACATATGAGTTTCCATGTTTTCTTATCTACATTTTACATATGTTTTCAAAAACCAAACCAGTTTTTGAAAACTAAAAAAAATAGTTTTCAAAAACTTGTTTTTGTTATTGGAATTTAGCTAGAAACTCAAATGTTTTCTTAAGAAAGATGGAGACTATAGTAGAAAAGATGAAAATCATTTAGATAAATAGTGAAAAACACAAGTAAAATCTTCAAAAATCAAAAACTAATAACCAAGTGGTTATCAAACGGGGCATACTTTTTTTTAGTTTTCAAACTTGGCTTCGTTTTTGAAAATATATGTAAAATGTAGATAACAAAAAAACAAAAAAACTCATATAGGTAGAAGTAGTATTTATAGGCTTAATTTTGAAAAGCCAAAAACCAAATGGTTATCAAATAAGGCTTCGTTTTCAAAACTTGGCTTGGGTTTTGAAAACATTTTGTAAAAAATAGATAAAAAAAAAAAACTCATAGATAAAAGTAATGTTTATAAATTTAATTTTTAAAAACTTAAAACCAAATAATTATCAAACGGAACCTTCATTATCTGTTTTTTTGTTTTTTGTTTTTGAATGTTGGAAAAAATGTTCTTTAAACTGTGAATATATTTTAAAAAGTAGTTTTAAAAAGTAGATTTCTATTTTTCAAAACTTAAACTCTTTTAGGAAGACTATTTTTCCCAGCAAAATTCTCTCTCTGAGAATTTTTCTCTCCTAAATTTTCATCTCTTTATAGTTTTTAAGTTTAATCATACAAAATACCTCTCAATTGAACTTTAAAGTAAATTTCAATGACGTCATTGAACTTTCAAAAGTTTCTTTTTTATTCTTGAACTTTAAACTTTTTTCAAAATTACCCTTCCATCAACTTTTCTGTTGAAATAAAGACGAAAAAGTGACATGAAGGTGACTTATAAAATAGTGTACTTGTGGCAAATGTGATAGGTTTCAATTATGCTCCTGAACTTTAAGTGAGGTTTCAATTATGTTCTTATCGTTTGAAAAGTTTCATTTTAACCCTTAACCATTGACATTATTTCAAAACAATCATTCCATTAACTTCTCCATTAAAATTAAGTAAAAAATATAATGTGGCCCTAAACTTTAATTTAGGTTAATGTCCTTATAGGTTCACTTGTCTTGGATTTCTTTATGTGTCCTTCCTCTTCTCCATTCATATCATAACATTAATTTTTGTTAATTGATAATGAGATAGAGGTCCAAGTGTTGTCCATCCTTCAAGATTTATTTACTCCTAGAAAATTTTGTTTTCGCCAAAATCTTTTGATCGTGAGAAGAAGCAAACAATAATAATTTACCTAAGGATTACAAGATTTGCCAATATGTCCATATATATCTGTAAATGGGAGGATTCAATATTGATATAAAGTATTAATTGATCTCTCTAATATCTCGTATAAATGTCCATAAAACATAAAAAAATATCATCAATAGTCACCAATATGAATATAATATAAATACTAATAATAAGATTTTTAACTTATTTAGTAAGTGAGGAACTCAATTATTAATTTAAATAGTTTTATAGATTTTTTTTATTTATAAGAAATATTTGTCGATATTAATGTATCATCCACATATCCTTAAAATTAAAATCTTGATATCAACATTGACATCGATATTTTAATCCTTGATAACCCTAATAAAAAATTTTCCCCTACCCCTAAATTATATAACGCCATTTCAAATATGACTAACACTCTTTGATGTTCTTTTGCAGCTCACCACCACGTCATATTTTCATCTTCATTTTAAGGGGCTGTTTGGTTCAAGGTTTCTTATATGTTTGGCAATAATAGATACCTGAAAATAAGATTACTGGGAATAATTGATTGATGTGTTTGGTTGTACACCTTGGAATGCTAATTTTTATAATAATAAATGATATTTTTATCTTTTTTATGAAATTAATTTTATAATTTTTATATAATTATGATGCATTAATTAATGAACTCTTCAATAAATAGATGTATAATTTTAATTGAATAAATAATTGTAAAAAGTTATATTTATATACTAAATTATTTCAATTAATTATATATATTAAATAGATTATTAATTTATTAAAGTTTCAATAAATACACAATTACATTAATTTAGTTTATTTTTATAGAGGAAAAAAATAATTTTACCCATAAACATGTCACTGTGTATAAATTTTCACTCTAAACTTTTAATTTTTACCCTTCAACTATTGAATAACTTTACCAAAACTCACAAAATTTAACAAAATGTAGCTCTAACATTGTTTTTCTTTGAAATCTTATTAATTTTGTACCATACCTATGTCTTATATAATTCATTGAAAGCATATGAAAATACTTTTTTCAACGAATTTTCAAAAGAAAACTTATTGGATGATAGAAATTGCAAAACTTTTTTAAGTTTAAGGTTAAGATTACAATACTTATCTAAGTTTTGGTACAATTTAATGAAATTAAAAGTTCAGAGTAGAAATTGATACAACTCGACAAACTTAGGTGTAAAAATTGATTTTTTTTCTTTTTATAAATGAGAATTCGTTGTGTATATTTTTAATCAATCAATTAGTTATAATTAATTTATTACAATTTTTAATAATTTATTTATTACAATTAAATAATTAATTAAGTTAATTCAATACATTATTATAAAATGATTTCAATATAATCGTGTTAATTATAAAAATTAATCTAAATAAATTAATTTTAATAGAATAAATAAATATATTCAAAAGAAAGATGAATATTAACAAAAATAAGAGAGAGAAAGAGAAGGGCATGAAGAAAACCCATGCTTTTGCAAGGGTATCAAATACCCTTACTCATGAGTATACAAAACCCATGGGAATAACTCATTCTCATGGCTAAGGCTCCAAACCTTGTACCAAACAGGGTATCCAAAGCTCTTGTTCATTTCTATCCTCAAAACCCTTGTACCAAACGGCCCCTAAGTGGGTAAGCTAATGAAATGATTGTTTTGAACTAATTTCAATGGTTAAGAATTAAAATAAAACTTTTGAAATAATAAGGGTATAATTCAAACATATTCTAAAGTTCATGGGCATAATTGAAACCTCCCACCTTTGCCAAGTGTACCTCTATTTTACAAGTCACCGTCACATCGCTTGTATGTCTTCATTTTAATAGAAAAGTCACCACCTTTGCCACGTGTACCTTTACTTTTTCTTTCGTTCATTTTTCTATCAGTTTATTTTTCTTTTTAGTTCAACTTTTTTCGAGTTTATCATTACTTAACTTACTTAAAAATGTTTTCATAACTGCCCGATGGAATATTTTGTATCGAAACGGTGAACGTAAATTTCATGATTTAAAAAAAAAACTAATTGTAAGTAACTTAAAAAGGATTGAACTAAAATAACTGCCTCAGACCTAGTTCATGTTCTTTGAACACAGTGAAAGCTCAAGTTATGGATTCTAATAAGTAGAAATCGCAAAGAAAAATGAACAAGAGAAAAAAAAGTAGATGCAACAGCTTGTAGTAATCGTCAAAATCATAAAACAGAGAGATTAGATACCGTAAATCGCTTTTGGAGTTGTGAGTTTGAGGATTCAAGGTCTTTGACAATTTGTGAGTGAGAGTGATCAATGTTGTGCTTAAGATCGAGAAGATCCTTGAGATTAGATACAGTGCTCAAACTTAAGCATTTTGAGAAGGCAACTTGAAGAAACCTGATATGCTTCAAACAATTCATATCATACTGTGAAGGCCAACCGATGAACAAGGAGATCTCCACTTCAATATTTAGAGTATCAAACTTTATGAGGAAGGAGAATGAGTGGAGAAAGAAGCTTCAATGCATCATGAAAATACCAAACTCGAGAGCATCATTTTAAGGATTATTTAGGGTTTGATATCCTTAAAGTTGTGTTTTCATGTAGTTCTTATTGCAATCTTCTGTTGGACTTTAATTGTGATATTGTAAGTCCAAGACCTATCTTGAAAGACGATGCACATTAGTATTAGTAAGAATCTTTTAGGGGTCGTTTGGGCCCCCGTTTTAGACTAGTATGATTGGGCTATAATAGCCCACTCTGTGTTTTGGGCTAGGGTTTACATAACACAGGTTTAGGGCTATTATAACCCATGGTTTTGTTACAGTCTTGCCTCCGATTTTTGTGAGTTATTGTCCACGCATACGACATGCCTTCCATTCTACTCACCCTCTCGTTTTCCCTTTTTTGTTTAATCTTTGTCTTCGTCCCTTTGGTTTTTCTCTCTCGAAAGCTTTATGTGAGCTCTATCTTCCTGATATGTGTTTATGAGTTTCGCTTCAGACTTGCTACTAAACTCCTTTCCCTTCTCCAGATTTCTTTTCCCTTCAATTTCGTACATTTTGGCAGTTAAAACCCCAGCCCTAAACGAAACAAGATCTAGGATTTTTTTCCAGATCTACCATCCGAAACCCTATCCCCCCGCTACTTTAAAACATCAATGTTCCCCTTGCCGCTTCCTTGCCACTTCTTCATCCTTTTGTAGCTTTGATAATTCTCATTCATGAAGATTATTTGGCCTTTAAACTTAGTTATACTTGTGATTTTTATTCATATTATTTAATGAAAAATAGAAAAGTGGTTGAATTTAATCACATTATTGTTGGAATACCTTTAAATTAAGTAAGTTGAGAAAAGAAAACAAAAGAAGAAAAAAATTCCCACTTACTTAATGTTTTGATGCAGGATTTTTACGGAATACAACAACAAAATTTTGATAGATCTGGAAATTAAGAAAAAACGCAAATTTTGGGATTTTAAGCGAGAATATACCCACGATTTCAGCTAGATTATGAGCTGTAATTGTCAATCAACCAAGAGGGAAATCCTAGCATGAAGTCTCTATATATTTTGGAGAAGAAGACTGTAAGAGGGAGCTCGATTTTGGAGGAGAATTTTCATTTCTATTTTTGGGTTTTTTGAAGAAGGCTGCATTTTCTATTTTCATTTTTTTTAGCTACTGATTTGGTTGTAATTTCTTCTACATTTTAGCCCCTAAACTCTTCCTCAATCCCATCTCAACGTGAGTTGGAGGTGGTGAAGAATGATCTTTTGTTCGATTGAGTTAGTGTAGTTTTTACATTCTTAAATTCTTGTAATTTTTCATTCTGTTAGTTAAATCTCAGAACTTTTAGCTACTGTTTTGTTCTTCTTTTTCCCTTGAAATTTCTTCTTGAAGTTATTTAATTGTTTGAACTCTTTTGGGTATTGAATACATAATTATCCTTTTGGAAAAATTGGTTGTTTCTCTTATTCATTCTCTTTGGTTTCAATGAATTCTTATAATTTCAAGCTTACTATTTTTGTTAATTTTATTATGATGATCTAAATTTCCTTAGGGATTCAAGCTTGTGAATGCCCTAGAGGAAAGATGTAAAGCTTGATAGCAAAAATATTCTAGCTAACACTTGAACTAATGTTTGTTTTTGGTGAGTTCAATGTTGGGTAAACCTTAGTTGGTCATCTAGTGTTGCTTTCCAAGCTAAACTTAATATCGAAAGGGTTAATGAAAGCGGATGTCGCAAAAGCAATGGAGGAAAAGGCTTAGACAAAAGTCCTGAAACATCAACCCTAGACATAGGGCGAGACTCCAAAACCACTAGAATTGTGCGCATATATATCTAAGTTAGATTAGCCATAGAAATATAGGTTTAATCACTTAGCCTCCTAAAGATACTTCATAGAAGGTCGAATAGGAGTTGAATTCGGTTTACTTAGTTCTTGAGTTAGTTACGATTGCAATTGTCTTCTTGTTGCATTTTCTTTCCAAATGGGCATTAGCATCTTGAATCCCTTCTTTATTTCCATTGAATTTTCAAACGATTTTTCTTTTAGTCAAAACACCTCATAAATCTTTTATAGCCACGGTTACTTTAGTTACAATTTGTCAACGATTTTGTGCTATCTGCCATCTTAATAAATTTTATCAAAACTCGTTCCCTTGCGATACTCTGGAGTACTTCTAGTTTCTTATTACTTCGATCACGTGCACTTGCGTGTAGCACCGATCAAGCTTCCTCTCGATTTCTTGGGTCAGTGAGGCTGCATGCTCTATCGATGGAATCAGGCATAAAATTGCTTGGTAGGGGACAAACGGGTACATGCTTGGAGCTTGGTGGTGGATTCGACTACTAAGGTTTGTTTTCTAAACCTTATTACCGGCCGGTGATAAGTTTAATGTTAATTTTCTTTTCCACATACACTTCAATTTGTTCTGCCTCTGTTATTTCCTCTTCTCTCCATTTTCCTATTGGTTTTGCTCTTTGTTTCTTATTTCAACATGCTTATGTTGCTCTCTGTTTCTTATATCAGCATGCCTATGTTGTCTATGTTATTTTGAGTATGCCTATGTAGTCTCGAGTTTGCTCTTTGTTTCTTATTTCATATTCTCTCCATTTTCCTCTCTATTTTTAATAAATTGGGTTCCTGTTTTTTACATTACTTTGTTGTGTTTCATATGCTCTCCATTTTTCTCTTCGGTTTTAATAAATTGGGGTTTTGTTTCCTAGCTTGCTTTGTTGTGTGAAGTCAATTTTTTAATGAAGCATCTCCTATCTCTGTCTATGTTGATTTTTGGTATTGTTTCCTGTCAGATCTGACCATGATTTGTCTCCAATTGAGTATATTCTGTAAACAAAATTTTGTTTAGGTTGTGTTGTGGATTCGAGTTCTTGGTTTCTATTTTTCATGTTACTTTGTTGTCTTTGATGTTCCTTCTGGGACAACAATATTCAGTGAAATTCAAATTTAGAATGATGAATTTCCTATCTCTGAGGCTGATCAATCCTTTTCTTTTCTTTTCTTTTTTGTCTTGTTTATTATTGCTACATCTACCCACGACTTTTATCCGAATGAGTATTTTTATGAAATAAAATTTGATTGTGTTGTTATAAATTGAGTGGATAGGGTAGGTGTCTTTATTTAATGAAGGGGTTGGTATTTGAATAACATGTATCAATGAGTAGTGTATTTACAACCTTCTTTTTTTTAATAATATTTTGTATTAACGTGTACTTGTCCCCATCCTTCTAATAAATATCATGGTTAGGTGCACTTACGATAATAAGTGCTCCCAATTTCCTTTTTCTAACTACCACCCTCTTATATCCTCTTTAAATATTGTTTCATATTATTATCTACTTTGAGGACAATTCACTCTCCAAGCAACTTCTCTTTACGGCATTTGGTGAGTGCCCTACGACCTTCCTTCTTATTCATCCTTCATATCTTTTATTCGTGCATTCTCTTTTTCTTTATTACTAATGCATCGTCTCTGATAGTTATAAGGTTGGACTCCTTTGAATTCCTGCATCTTCCTGCCTCTGTTCATCATTACCTCTTCTAAGGTGATGCATTTTCATCTTCTACTAGTTTTATTGTTGTGAAATCAAGTATGAGCACTAATTTTTCTTTGTGTATCTTGACAAGGTTGGAACTAGTTAATAAATCGACCTTAGTTTGAGGTTTGTTCATCTCAAAGCTTGAACATTTCATTATGTATATTCTGCCTCTTTTGAAAAATAAGAACATTTTCTTGGATACTTGTTTGTGTTGAACATTTTCTTAGTTGTATATTTTGTTGATTTTTTTTGATAAAATTGAAAATTTGCCCATGTATTTGTTTGCATTCATTAGACACTCCTTTCTTTAGAGATGTCTATATTAATTTGGTTTGTTTGTAATTTGAAATGATACATATTCTTCCATCTAGAATTGTTTTGTAATGAAAAATTGTATGCAAAGTGGTTTTTTTAAATTAACCATCTATTTTTTGAAATATGTTGGAAACCGAAAAAAAATTGAACAAGTAAGTTTACAAATTTACCATGTTCTACAAATCAATCCAAGAAGAAAAAGATAGAAAAGGAAACTGGTAGAGTAAAAAGGGTGTTTGAATCAAAACAAACAAATATTTTTTCGCAATATAATTTTTTAAGCAAATTAGACGATAAAATGGAGAAATCTGTTTTTAAGCATAGAAAAGATCACCAATATGTTTTTCCAAATTTAAGCAATATAATTTTTTATGCGAATAACACGATATAATTTTTTAACAAAATAACGAGATGTTTTTTCACGTATAATTTATTGATGGCCAATATCAAAATATTTTCAAAATTGATATCATTATTTTCTAAACCAAAATAGAAATGAATTTTGGTTTCGACAATTTTTTTTCAATTAGAGCAACAAAAAGAAGTTTAATACAACAAATTGATGGGTTTTTGAATTAGAGCAACAAAGGAAATAATAGTGTATGTTTTTTTTGCAATAATAGTTACATTCCCAAATCACATCATAAACCGAACCCTAAATCCATACACCAAATCATATACCCTAAATCAAACCACAAACCCTAATCTAAACCAAGCCACAAACCTTGGTCCAAACCCCAAATTCTATACCCTAAACTAAACCACATATCAAAACCCCAAACCTTGATCCAAACCCCAAACTCTATACCCTAAACCAAACCACAAACCAAATCCCATCAACTAAACCCTAAACCAAACCACAAACCCTAAACTAAACCAAAGCCCAAACCTTGATCCAAACCCCAAATTATATACCCTAAACTAGACCACAAACCAAATCCCATCAACTAAACTCTAAACCAAACCCCAACTCCTAAGGTGAACCACAAGCCAAACCCTAAACCCATAAACACAAAACTTAAAAATCATAAACACAAAACTTAAAAACCAAACCATAGACCCTTGACATAAAACTATGGACCCTTCACTTAAAAACTATAAACACAAAGTTAAAACCCTAACCATGGACCATTTACATAAAATTAAAAAACAAAAACCCAAAACTAAAAAACACTAACACTAGTTAATACTTGATTAACTGATTGTACCTTTATGTTAGGGTTATGGAGAAATCAAAATTCAATGTCATCTTCGTTGGTCTTAACCCAGGAATTTACACATCGTGGGTTGAATGCCACAAAGAGGTAAAGGAATTTAGGGGAGCGGTCCACAAGTCATATATAAGCTTTGCAAAAGCATCATATACATTTAGGCAGTATAATTTGGCAACAAGTGGCCAATCTTCTACGATTGAGCCTCAATAAGATGGATATAGCCTACAAGAAATGAGTTCTGGTCATGTAGGAAAACCCCTTACTAATTTGTCATTAGTGATAGATTTTATTATTGGAATGGTCGTAATGTATATTATAGGGGTTGCTTTTAATTGATGTCCATGTGATTTACGCATAAAGGAAAGTAAATAACAAATCAGACATCTGTCTTTCAGAAACGAATCCAAATCCTCTTCAGTTACTATGGACTCATGTGAATTAGTTGCCATACTGACAGCCTTCACCACATCCCAACATTAGTTACTTATAATATTAGAACTGTATATGAACGACCATATGAGAATAGAACACCATCACCGTACATTCGATATCACATTAGGCAACTAGCTTTCTTTCGATTAATCTATGAGTCTGACTTATGTTGTTGTGAAAGTACAAGGATGGGTAGAAGATGTTTTACCATACTTTGCACGTTACTTAAAACAACGAGCGGGTTGGTCAGAACCGAGGTCGTAGATGTAGAAGAGAAAGTCGCTATGTTCTTGCACATATTGACCCATGACGTGAAGAATTGTGTAGTTCATAGACAATTTGCAAGGCCTGGTGAGACTATTTCTCGGCATTTTAACTACGTACTCAACGCAGCGTTGCGACTCCACGAAATCTTGCTGAAGAAGCTAGAACCAATCCCAAACGACTATTCGGATGAGAGATTGAGGTGCTTTTAAGTATTTATAATTTCTCTCTCGAACAATTATACGATGTGGGCTACTATAGGATTACATACCTAAAAGAATGTTGGCTATATTGTGTGAACACAGAATTGTCTGGGCGCGTTAGATGGTATATACATCAAGGTAAATGTTAGGGCTACTAATCGCCCATGGTATACGACGGGGAAGGGTGACATTGCAACCAATGTATATGTTGTTTGCGCTTCGAATAGGGAGTTCATATTCGTCTTATCAAGATGGGCAGGGTCCACATCTGATTCTCGGGTTCTTAAGGATGCAATATCACGATCTAATAGTCTAAAGGTTTCAAAAGGTAAATGAACACCTACCGTATTCATTATTAACCACCATGTTGGTAAGGTTATTGATGTAACCCATACTAATTTGTACAAGATAATATTATCTATGCGATGCTGGATACCCTAATGCAGAAAGATTTATGGCTCCATATAAAGGAGAACAGTACCAGCGTGGAGGAGGGAACACACCGACTACTCCGAGAGAATTTTTTAACATGAAACATTCTTCTGTAAGGAACATGATTGAAATGGCATTCGGTCTACTGAAGGGGAGATGGGCCATTCTCCAAGGAAAATCAAACTACTTAGTATAGATCCAAGGTCGAACCATTAATGCATGTTGTATCATTCACAACTTTATCAGTCGAGAGATGAGTAAAGGTACATCGTCGGATGAATTCGATGAGGTGGACTCATCTTCAGCTTCCATTGGGAGGGGGAGAACATCAATTTCATTGAGAGTTCCGATGAATGGAGCTAGTGGAGAGATGGTTTGGTTGAGAAAATATTTTCAAAATGGAAGTTGTGTAACCATTAATGCTTTTAATTTACTTACTTTTGAAAATTGAACACATATCAACTTATGTCTCCTTCTTGATGTACTTATACTAACTATTTGTTTGAATTCGAGATTGTTCATGTGCTTCATTTTCCTTTGTTATATACATTGTTCGCATGAGTATCTAACAACTATAGTACATGACAAACTTAACTGTGTAAAGATGTACGTATGGATTCACTAGAATGGCAGGTGCTACTGCTGCAAGAGCCCCAAAGCACATGTGGACAAAAATCAAGGACGCGAAGCTAGTGGAATGCCTTGTCGTGTTAGTTCAGTCAGGCAGTTAGTGATTCGACAATTGCACCTTCCGTCTCGGGTACCTGACACAGTTGAAGCGTATGCTGAGGGAAAAGCTCCAAGGCTCTAAAATTCAGTCCACCATAATAGATTGCAAGATACGTAACCTGAAAAAGCAATAACACGCAAATGCAAAGATGCTAGAACCATCTTACAGCAGTTTCGGGTGGAACGATGAATTCAATTGTGTGGAGGCAGAAAAAGAAAATTTTGACGAATGGGTAAAGGTAAGCTTCCAGAGTTACTTTATATTTGATACATGAAATTGTATAACAGTTGTTGACATGTTCATGCAGGGTCATCTCGCTTCGAAGGGGCTGCGAAACAAGTCATTCCCCACCTCAATGATCTGGCCTTTGTATTTAGAAAGGACCGTGCTACGGGGGTAGGTGCAGAGACCCTTGGGGATATGGCATCAAATACAAAGTGCATAATGAGGTGCATCTGGGTGGCTCCCAGGAGTATTACGTCCCTATTCCGCTGGGTTTTAAGCATGGAGTGGACGTGTCGCAAGAAGACATGCAGGAGACACCAACAAGTTGAAACAACGTAGCATGGACTTCTTCCAGAAGGACAAAGATGAAGCGAAATGCGTATCACTTAGAAATGGTGGAGGTTGTATGCAACTCGATGGACATGCAAGCCACTCACATGAAGATGATTGCAGAATGGCCGAAAGAAACGTGTGCGTGGGGATCGAGCAACGACAACAAGTTGTGGACTAGCTGTACAAGGTTCCAGAGTTGGATTCTGCCCATATAGCACGCCTTATGACTATTATCTTCACCAATGCCCTGGAGACCGAGAGCTTCCTATCAGTTCCAATAGAGTTGAAATGAGAATATTGCATGTACCTCCTCAGCAAACACACCTCATCAATCTTCTTCTTAGATTTTTTTTTTATTATACCACACCACACACACTATACTTTTGGAATCTTTGTAAATTTTTAAAATTATTTTTTATGCAATTGTGGGTGGGGCCCAAAATTGTCAAACACAACTCCAAAATATATTTTTTGTGATGGAAATAATTATTTATTATTTAGTTTTAGAAAAATTAATATCTAATATAGCTCCAATTATATAGTACAACAAAAAATTAAGAAAAAAAATAGTCACACTAAACACAGCCTTCGGAACTCAATGTTATACAAATTTGCACCCCAAACACAGATTATTATAACCCAGACTAAAATAATCTACACTCCAAACACAGATTATTATAACTCAGATTAAAAAATATATATAATATATTATTTAACATCATGCAATCAATTATCCATTCAATTTTTGCATAGAAATCAAACGATTTAAAAAATGAACCCTATAAATTATTTATAATGTTATGGTACTTTAGTGAGTTAGAACAAGTGTCGCCGTAGGGTAGGTCAAGTGTTCTTTCACTAAACTGAGACAATCTCAATCAAGTATTATACAAGAATAACTCTTATTCCTATAATATTTAGTTACCATTAGTTTGGTCAAATACATTATTAACAACTTTAATAAGCTCTTTGTAAGTGTGACCCATCATTTTAGATCCAGTAGTTTTATCCCAACAAGTGTCGTCGTAGGGTAGGTCAAGTATTGGAAACAAAACTACAATCATATCTTTCTCAGGAGTTCACCCTAATATTGACCCATGCAAACACCTTCCGTAGGGGAACGATCCAAAAGCCACTATGAGACCCTACATGGATCTCACGTTGTGAACCAATAATGAAGAGCATAGGATATGTTGACACATTTTCTTCTCCCACTTACTATAATACTTTCTCAAAAGATTCACCTTGATATTGACCTATGCAAACACTTTCCGTAGGGAGGACGGTCCAAAATCCGCCACAAGGCCTCACATGAATCTCACGATGTGAATAAATAATAGAGACCATAGGATATCTTGACATATGTCTGTTGCTTAGCAGAGTGTATGCAAATTCAGAATGAAAACACTCCTAAATGTGCAAGTATACACAGTCTAATGCAGCAAGTGATAAGTATTTTTATATCGTCTCCTCAGGGATTAGTTATGTGGATTTTTGCAATGCCTAAGTTGATTTTAGTTAGGTAACAAGAAATAAACATCAAATGGTGCAATGAAATTAAAAGAACTAAGGAACAAGATTGAAAAGGTACTAAAATGCTGTAACAACAGGAAAAACAGTAAGTAAAATGAGACTAAACAGAATCTGTGAAAAGGGATCAGGATTAGGGGTAAAATCTTGCTTCATCAAACTAAATGCTACAGCATATATCATGCTTCAACACTCAATGCATGTTAATTCGCGGATTCTTTCCAGAATTCCCGAGAATCAGTGATTAACTCCCATTAACCTCTGAAATTAAGCCCATAACTGCAAACTTTAGGTGGGTTACTATCCCTAGTGTCCCCAATTACCTTAGAGCATACTCCTAATCAGAACTAATGCTATGCCATGCAATCAGTTCATCTCTCCCTTTCCCAAGTTTAAGAAAAACTCAGCTTAGATAAGTTGGCCAGACAATTCCAAGCTAAAAATGAAGCACACAAGGCATAGGAGTGAAGATTATGCAAGTATACTATCTCATTCAGCAAAAATCAACAATAAATCCCCTAATCCCTCACCCAAGGGGTGATTAGTTCATAATTACAAGAAATGACAGCAATAAAACAGTAAGAAAAGTCTGAAATAACATTCTAAATCCTGTCTTTAATATCAAAATGCTGGAAAATGAAGAAGTACTGTAGAAACTAGGAGAAATGGACAAGAAATGATGTTGGGCAGCTCCTTTATGGCAGGATTCCCTCCTTTCTAGAAGTGGATCACCTCCCTAGAAGGATTCTTCTTCTTCTATCGATTTTCAGCCCCTCCAAAATGTCTAATCTCCAAGCCCCTCCAAAAATGGCAAGTTAGGGCTTTATACCTCTCCTATTTCTTGAAATCAGGGTTGAGTGGGCATTTTTAGACTAATGGCAGCACCTCATTCGTTCAAATCAGTACAGGTGTTATAAATTGTCCACGTCAATTAATGAAATAATTCCCACGTGCGTTTTCTGTAACTAATCTCAGGTAAATGCTCCAGCTTTAATAATGCTTTATCAAACACAACAATTGCTCCAGCAATCTTGACTTTCCATCAACAGCAAAGCTCTAGCATTACAGGTTGAATTTTCCAGACTTAGCTATCTTTACCTTCAACCATTGGTCTGCATACGTCAAAAATAGCACATTTAAGTAATATTATGCCTTAAAAAGCTCAAAAGTGCTTTTCACATGAAAATGGACTTCTTTACTACTAAGTCATCAATTTAAAGAGGCTTCTAAGTACAAAAGTACCTAAAATAGTGCTTTTAAGTCACAAAATCTTCACTAAAACCCCCTAAATAGCTCTCATTCTAAGAGCTATCAATGTCCTTCTCCTGTTAAGTATTTTGAAATAGAGTTTTCTATTACTTAGACAAATTAGGCTAATCTCATTTATCTAAGTTCCTTAATCTACCCTTATGTTGGTTAGATTGATTTTAATGTGAATTACCAAGTTTTTAAACCCTTTTAAAAAAATTAATCACATTATGAACATGCCCAGATCATAATTCAACTTCCATGTTAGTTCTCAGTTAGAGGTGTTCCCTTTCGATTAGCTTAAATACCCCAGTCTTAACAGAACCTTCCATAGACAGTTCTCCTATAGTCAATTTTTATTTCAAATTCATTAATCTTTAATTAACTATTAATTATTAGATAAATAAACCCAAGTGAATTATTAAAGCCTTTTGTTTTAGTCCTAAAAAAAACTAATTCACTTATTGGATAATCTTAAAATTCTATCATTTTAAACCCTTTAAAAAAAAATAAAAGATCATCCTGGATATTTTATTCTAATCTTATTAGAAAAGATAAATTAAATTCAAAACTTAAACTATTTTATCTTTGAATTAAATTATCTTTATTTATGGAATACTTAATCTTATTAGGAAATTAAAATATCTAATCTTATTTCAATAGAATTTAATCTTATTAGGAAACATGGATTTCATTTATGAAAGGAAATATCCTAATTTAATTTTCCAAATATAATAATTATATTCAAAGATACGGAGAATATAAACTTATTAGGAAATCATCTTAATTCTATTAGGAAACATCCTAATCAAAATTTTCAAATATAACAATTATATTCAAAAGTAATTAAGATGCATGATCATGCTTAACCTATGGTGGGATTTTAATCTAAATGACATACTTTATGCAACAATCAATTAATTTAAAACATACATCACATGCATAATTAAATTAAACTTAGCAAATTGACCGATATATTTGGCATGTTCTAAGCAATTGAAAACAATTTAAATTACAATAATTTAAATCCAAGACATATCTTGGTCTTCAATATCATTCCTTGTTTGAACCATTCCAAATTTATGATTTAGAAATCCTTAATTTTCAATTGCAATAACCGACATCAAGAAACAAATTTGAATTGAAGGATATTTTTAACAATTACAACAAATCCTAAACCTTTTGGGTTTTACAACTGATCTAATCAAAGCAATAAAACTAATGTCAAATAGTCTAAACAATCAATTTGCAAACCACATATATCACATATATGAAATTAAAATACCCACCTGTATCGACCGAGATTTTTAGGTATTAATTAAAGTTTAATTTTGAAATTTAAATTAATTATAAGGCAAATTTCATGTTTAAAGTTGTGCATTGAGATTTAATTTTGGGACTTATATAATTGAAATTGGAGATTTGGAGGGTAAATTGGGAAGAAAGAAGGGAAAAAGAGATTTAATTGATGTTTGGGGCATTTTTGTAATTTGAGTGAGTTTAAGCCCAAGCCAAGCCCATGTATAAGCCAAGCCCTAATTTCTCTCTTTATTATTTTAAATGCACGCAACCCTAGGTGAGTTTTAAGCCAAGCCAAGCCAAGCCGAGCCATCATCTTCTCCAAACTTCTTCTTCTTCCTCTTGTGTGTTCGACAACCACCTCCATTGAAGCAGAATTTTTCTTCCTTCTTTCCCTTCTGCAGCTCACCACCGCCACACCACCTCAGGCCTCGCCACTCTGCCGCACGTCGCACACCGTCGCAACCGAACGCCTCAGCTCCGGACGGATCCACTAACAGCGAGCGCTGCGCACATATCCGGGAATCCCGACTAGATCTGCAAGCTCAGGCCGATCCGTTCAGCTCCGTCGTGTCTCACATCGCCGTCGCAAGGTGACTGAACCCACGCCGTTGTCAGAGCCGAGCACTGCGCGCCAGATCTGCGGACTGCTTCTCACGCCGTCGTAGTACGCCCACGTGTCGTCGTCTCCCTATCCGCTTTTCGAAGCCCGAACAGTCCCGCTCTCGATCGTGTTCTAACTTGGGTAATTTCAATACTAAGCCAAATCTGATTTAAGGACTTTAAAATTGGATTGATCGTTAATTGTTGAACTAAATTTTGGAATACCCATTGTAGGTGGAGGTTGGTTTGACAAAAAATTGAATCAAGCCATCATTTATTCGGTAAGGTTCAGTTCTGTTTTGGGGTAGGAATTGAGGTAAATTTCTCATTCTAAAAGCAAGCAAATCCTTGAGTATATGTTGGGCTTCAATTCTAAGATTTGGATTGTGTTGGAAAAAAAGAAATTTATTATCTCCTAATTCTTTTACTAAGTTTGGGAGGTAGTTGGATTTTAGGATGATTATGAAAGATGAGTTTCTTAGGGATAAGTGGAGTTATTAAACCAACATCTTAGGGTGATTTTTTTTAGAATTGGAGTTGAAGGCTATGAATGTCAAGCATGACCTTGTGGGAATTTTTGTAGGTTTGCCAAAGGATTTCTGAAATAGGAGTTTGAGGATTTTTCTTGAGCATTGGCCAAGGTAAGGGACCTTATGCCGGTATGCTTAAATGCAAGTTAGGAACTAAATTAAAAAACTGCATTTGAAACAAAAAGCTTTTATAAATGTTCCATTATGATTTTTTGTTGAATTTTAAAATGCTTTATTATATATGAAAAGGGATTTTCACTTGTTGATTGCCAAATATTCTTGTGAATGTGATGCATGAGTTATGGTTTATGATTTATGATGAATGACATGAGAATGTTGCTTTGTATTGTATCATGGAATGAAAAATTTAAAATGCTTTGGGACCTCATGCATACATATGAATTTTCATGATAGAATGATTTCGAAGGCTGTGGCAATTATCCCCCTAAATTTAAAGATGTGCATCTAAATGAAAAGGAACCTGAAAATGTGAAATGAAAAGGAACCTGAAAAGGTTAAAATGAAAAGGAACCTGAAAAGGTTAAATGGAAAGGAAAGGTTAGGTTGGGTTAATTGTCCACATTAAGCCAAAGAGAAAAGTTAAAAGAGAAACGTTTCAATTATGAAAATGTTTTGTGTGGTCCCACTAGAGGAAAAAATTTTAAAAATCACTTTGTGTGTGTTTGCATATCCTGACCACGGTAGTGAGGTCACTTACTGAGTATTTTAAATACTCATTTTCAAAAATGTTTTTTTTCTTTTCAGGTAAAGGCAAGGGCATCCTAGGCGAATGACATGATAGTTGCTGCAAGAGGCCATGGGTGACCTATAGAAGTTTCCCTTCCGCAATTTCTTCATTTTTAGCATTTTTAAAATATCTTTTTAGTAGACGTGTTATGAAAATTAACTCAATCGTTAAATGTTTTTAGTTTATTCTTATGCTTTGAAATAAAGGGATCCCGAGGTAAGGTTTTTGATTGTTTTTATAAAGGTTTATTTCTTTTTGAAAGATTATTTAAGTTGATTTTGTTATTTCATTAGCATGCATTTAGTAACGCTTCTAGAAAGTCTAATAGGAAAAGTATGGTCGTTACACCACCATACAAAACCTTAATTCTAAATAAAATTCAAAGATTGCTCTGATACCACTTGAAAGAACTAATAGAATTAAACCCATAGCGGAAGCATTGGAATCGACTTTGATTTTATTTTTGAATTAAAATATAAACTTAAGGTTAAACACAAACCATACATTGAAAATAATAAGAAGAATATTTTAGAGAGTCTTTTTCTCCTTGTATTCCAACTCCAATGAGGTTGAACTCTAAGTCTTCCATAAAGTCTTCCTTGCTATGACTCGAACAAATGACCAAAGAGGTTTGTGGGAACCTTCTTGAAAATAGAGAGAGGGAATCTGAGGAGAATTTCAAGAGTTATTTTCTCTTGTGAAGAATGCACACAATGGCTCACCTCTAGAGTCCTATTTATATTGGTCTAGGGAAAATAATTAAATAATATATAATATATTAAAATATATTTATCTAACTAGTTTGAATCTTATTCAAAATTTTCCAAATTCTTCTACGACATCTATTTCCTTATTTGAATCTAATTCAAATTTAATAAATATCTTTTCTTTAATGTATCTTAATACATTAATAATTTCTTTGATATTTAATGTATCATATACAATAAATATGTTTTCCCTCATTTAATATATCAAATATATTAAATTTAATTTGAACATTTCAAAATGTTCTCTCAACGAAATTGATCTTTATTTGTTCATATGAGCTAGCAAGAGGACCTTATGGATCTACAGATTATAAGCTCTAATGATACAAAATTAATTAATTAAACTCTTTAATCAATTAATTTTCATTCATTAACTCTATATCACTCCACTATAGACCTAAAGTTGCACTCTTATGTACTGTAGAACAAGTTATGTCCATGGATATAACCACTACATGCAAGTCGATCATTCACGAGTTGTTCGTAATTACAGTTGGGTTAAAAGTCCGTTTTATCCTTGTAATTACATGTTGCACCTTAAGTACGACTTATCCTCTAATGAACAATGTGTTTATGATCAAATCATAAACTAAGTCCCTCTAGGACCAGTGAGAGGGTAGGGCCCCATTGTTCAAGTCCCGAAATCGGCACTTAAGGAAACTACTCATCTACTTATCCTATATGAGAATGAGTGAATTCCATATTGTAAGATTATGTTCACAGCTCTCTATTTGGTCAAGTCCCCAAAATGGTAGGCTTATTGAATCGGCTACTAGAGGTGCAAGGAAAAATCGAAAAACTGAAGAAAAAAAAATCGCTTAAACAGACCGAAATTGATGTCGGTTCAGTTGGAACTGGTTCGGTTTGACGATTTTGGTTTTCAATTAAAGAAAACAAAATATTTTCAGTTGGTTTCCAGGTTTAACAAAGCTTAACCGAATATACTCGAGCCGACAGTACATTACTTATATTAAAAAATGAAAACCATATCACATGAAGATGGCAGTCCTGTTGGCGTGAGATTCGGTATAACAACATTGAGTTCACGAGTTCGATTCCTGAGTAGAGCACATCTTTTTATATTATGACACAATAAATCACTGCCTAGCTAGCTTGATAGCCCATAAGCCTCATGGCCCATTTCCTTGGCCCAACACTAGCGTGCCTGGTTTATACATATCAGTGAACCGCCTAAACCTTTGGTTAATCAATTCGGTTGTAAATTTGTAGCAGTTCGAGTCGATTTTCTGATATGTCTACATATAATTGACGATTCACTGCAAATCAAAGGAAAAACCCTCACAGGCAAGAGTTCATAACTCACTCAGGATTAAAATCGAGTCGGATATGATCATCCTGATGAAATATTAATCTTCTCAATTAACAGATTTATAAAGAGAGATTAAATATTTCGTGGTCCAGTCTTATACAAACTCATTGTATAAGATACCTCTACTCACATGTCTCCACATGAATGATTTGGATCAAATCATTTGTAACTATTACAAAGTGGGTCTTATCAATAGTGTTACTAGGATAAGACACCCAACCTTATCCATATACTATGACCCTTTAGGTTATTTTTTGAACATGATCCTCCCACCCATATGTCAACCACATATTGTTCAAGATTACCCTAATAACCTTGGATTTTTCATATAATTGATATTATATTATAAGTAAAATAATCAAAATTATTCTTGATTATTAAATAAATCATTAATTATGAGGTTTTAGGACATAAATCCTAACATAGATCTTGTATGCTCTAGAAATCTTCAGGCTTGACTGGTCCTCAAACTTGTGGAGAGGTTTCGACTTTGGATTGAAGCTTTGATAATCAAGGTTAGTCATTTCTTCTTCCCCTTGAGTGGTTCTTTGTGTGTATACTAGGTGTTGTCATGTGTGTTTAGGAGGTGTTTGTTCATACAAGAGTTACTTAAGTCACTTGTGGTAGGATTGAGTACATCATTTGGTATCAAAGTTTTTTCAATGCCTTTGATTTTGTATTATTTGGTATCAGAGCTTAGGCTCAAGATCGGACATATCTACATCTATCTATCTATCTTTTAACTATGATTATAATTTGTTTATGCAAAATCATTTGTTAAGTTGTCGTTTAAACAAATTAGTTTTAATGTTAAAATTTCTTCAAATTGAAAACCAACTCCAAAACAAATAATGGTTAAAAAATACTTTTGGTTCCTGAAATTTCATGAAAATAACAATTTAGTCATTAGACTTTAGTTTGTAACGATTTAGTATCTTGTATTTTATAACAATTTAGTCATTGTACTTTAAAATTGGTAACGATTTAGTTCCTATCATGAAACATATTGTTAAAAATTTAATAATATATTTTTACATAAGTAGATCAATAAATTGATTAGGAACTAAATGTCTTTATAAACCTACAAAGACTAAGTCCTTACATAATACAAATTGAGGGATTAAATTGTTACAAATTTTGAAGTACTTGAGCTAAATTGTTACATACTAAAGTTTATGGACTAAATTGTTACAATTTGAAAGTACAAGGATAAAATTGTCACAAACTAAAGTTCAGGGATTAAATCGTTACTTTTATAAAAGTTGAGGGACCAAAAGTTCTTTTTTAAACCATAAATAATCAATCGAAGCTATTAATTTGGCCAACTCATTGATATGATATTAAAAGTATTAAAGTCTATTTACATTCCTCTATGATAATTTTTCTTTTTTAAGTTTTTTTTGGTAAGTCATTTGCTATTAAGCCAATAGTTTTTTTTTTTTTAAGTTCAATAAAGGTGGAGGATTTGAACCTCTAATCTCTTGGCGAAAGATATATGCCTTAACCAGTTGAGCTATTCCATGCTCAAGTTGGCTATTAACACAATACGTCATTGATGTAGAAAATGTAATGACTACTAATCCATTTAAGATCTTTACTATATTAAAACGTATGATAAAGGAAAATCATCTTTAACCTATTTGAAGTAGATATATCTTTAAAATTGTTAAATTTATCTCCAAAAATGTAATATATACTTTATTTATGTTCACTACTTATATTAAAATTAAAATAATATTTATATTCTAGAATTAAAATGAACCCAACTAAATTTAAAATATTTTTTTTGTTATGGGTAAAATTAGACCGTAAGGACAAACCCAAATTACAAGAATAAATTCAAAGAGCCAAGCTAAGAAAAAGAGACCCAGCACGAAGCACATAAAGGATCGGGCCATGGAGCGAAGGAAAAAAGAAGGGGATTGGGCCGAAGCCCAATCCAACTTCTCGCCCTTGGCCCAATCCAACTCCTCGCCCTTGCCCCTGGCCTATAAGATCCCAATTTGGCTCGATCCGGTCCTCTTTTAACCTAATCCGTAAAGAAAACCTAAAAGGTGATGATATAAATACTCTTCTTCCATTGGAAGAAGATAAGTTTCTCCTTATTTTCTAAATCCTAACTTGTGACACTCATTCACTCTTTGACTTAAGCATCGGAGCCTGTGTGGCAAGCACCACACTAATGTGCAGGTTTTCCTTGTTTTCTAAGCCACGTTCTCCCACCCTAAAAAAAAGTCACTGTTGCTGTCATGTGGAGATCAGGTGAGATTTCTCTTGTCTAGGATTTGGCAACAACAGTTGACACCATCTATGGGGAAGAAAAGTTTGCTTGAAGAATTTGCACACCAATTTGCAAAGATAAGCAAAACGATGGATAGGAAGAATAGAAACCTAAACGAAAACAATTCCAACAGAAGATTGGGCTTCAAAAAATAAATCAAAGATGACTAGCACCTGATGGCTGAGGTCAACCACAAGGAGCCCGAGGTCGACCATATCGTTCAAGCTACACGGCAGTACGACCCACAAGGAAACAAAGTCAGCCAAACAAACAGAATAAAATCTATCATGTACACGACATCAAAGAGCCAAGGTAAAGAGACGAAATTGAGGCTGAGGCCGAGGCAAGGATAAAACCCTAGCCTTAGATCAATGTGAAGAAGTGACAAAGTTAAAAAGCATAATCGAGAAGAAGAAGCGACAAATAGTCTTAGTCGAGGCTAAGGCAAGTACTCTCCTAGGCATCGAAGCGACATATCTGAGAAGCGTCATTGAATGGAAAAAGCAACAACAAAGCCTAATTGTGGCCAATTTCGAGGCCGAGGTCGAGGTTGAGGTCGAAGCAAATTTTGGTCCCAAGGCCGAGGCTAAGGCAAACTCTAAGGCTAAGGTCGAGGAAAATGTTGAGGCAAAAGTTGAAGCGAACAGTCTACCATGGAGGGTAGAATTACTGAAGATTCAAAGCAGGCTAGATCATATCCAAGGGCATATGCACAAGGTAAAAAATGCAGGGTTTGATATTGAGACTTTGATAGAACATGTAGATCTACCTTTTTACTGATGAAATCATGAGTGTGGAACTACCTCCCAAATTCAAAGTTCCAAGGATCAAACCCTATGATGGAAAAAATGACCCTGTAGAGCATCTAGACATGTACAAATAGTGGATGGAACTTCATGGAGTGCAAGATGCAATCAGAAGCATAGCCTTTTCATTCACTTTAGTGGGACAGGTAAGAAGTTGGTTCCGTAACATAAAAAGAAGATCTATAGGTTCATTCAAGGAATTGACTCGAGCATTCGTGACACAATTCCTAGGATGAAGAGACAAACGCAAGCCAACAACTCACCTACTTTCCATCAAACAGGAATCCAAAGAAACCCTACAAGAATATATTACTCAATTTAATAGTGAAGCTTTATGTGTTGAAGATTGCACTGATGGAGCAGCGTTGATGGCCATAGTCAATGGACTCAGAGGTCGAAGACTCATACGACCTTTGGGAAAGAGAAAACCCACATCGTATGTAGAGCTCATCACTCGAGCTCAAAAGTACGTGGGTGCAGAAGAATTAATTCGTGCTAAAAAGAAAATTGATGAGCTTGAAAGATGATCAAATCAATTAAATTATAGAAAAAGACCAAGTGAGACATTACATTAAAAGGTCAAAAGACAAAAGATGGATGATCAGAAGCCACTTCACCTTGGCCACTCCTTCAAAAGGTTTTAGATGTACACTCTAACATTAGTTCCCCTTGAACATATTCTAATAGAGGTACGCCACTCAAACTTATTAAAGCGGCCTGAAAAATGAAAGCAGGATCAAACAAGAGAGATAGACAAAAATATTGACTCTATCATGAAGATCATGGGCATATGACTCGAGACTGCTTTCAGTTGAAAGATGACATTGAAGCTTTAATTCGCAATGGATTTCTAAAGAAATACATCGCTAAGAATGCCTGATAGGAGACCAAGGCTGACCCCATAAAAGGCCGAGACCGACCCCAAATTTTCTTCATATAGATACTCAAGCAAAAAAATCTTCCTACAAGCAAAATCCTCCTTGAGTAGGGGGCTAAATAGGGGATATGTCTTCCTATTAAACAAAAGGCAAAGAAGCTACTTAGAGGATATGTCTCCTTATTAAATAAAAAGCAAAAAAAAAGTTACTCAGGGGATATGTCTCCCTATCAAATAAAAACAAACTCATATTATGAATCACAAAAGCAACAAAAGGTAGAATTTCATAAGACTGGAATAAAACAATGTCAAAGTTGACCAGATGGTCATATCTGGTTGAGGTCGACCACATGCTCATATCTAGCCGAGGTCGACCATAGGATCAAACCTGGCCAAGGTAGACCATAGAGCCATACCTTACTCATTTTCCTTCAATACAAAGATATGAGACTATTCATTATGAAGATTGTTCAACATGAAGCTAAAGGCTCACTAAGAAACATCAAGGTTGAAGCCATGACTAAAGTTGTATTGATGATCAAGAATTAACAACCTTCAGTTCAATTCAAAAGATAATTCTAAGAAATCAAAACAGTTGACTGGGGGCTACCTGAGACCACTATAGCTAAGCTAAGGCCAAGACTATTCAAATCACTAGTTTTAATTAAGAAACGTTTCAACCCAGTCGAAGCTACAACGACCAAAGCCAAGATGAATGGAAGCCCTTAGTTAAGCCACAGAAGGTAGGTACTTCATTTTACTTGCAAGCGTTTTCCTAAGTTATTACAAGCTTTTGGGTAGAATAGAAGTACACCACACAAAAGTCAAAGATACACATCAGAAGATGTCATTCATTATTATGAGCACAATTAGTAGAGCATATAGAAAGGAAAACACCATTAGGTGTTAGAGAATAAAAGGAATCGGCCTAAAAGAAAAACTCCTCACCTCGACCTCCACATGAGGCCGAGGCCGAGGTCGAGGAGCACACTTTGTTTCAAGGGACATGTGTGTCACATGCTCATGGCCATGACACTGATCGGTGTACACGTAAGGGCACATGATCGAAGTAATTATAAAATGGCACAAGAGTACCGAGTATCGTATCCCACAAAGATTGGTTTCTAATTCAATTAAGTCCTGTGAATAATCTTAATTTATTTAGAGAACAAAAAGCAAGAGCAGATAGGAAAATAAACACTAATCCTAGAAAGCAAGATAAATGAGAGACACAAATGATAGTTAATTCTATGGGTGAAGCTACAAACGGAATGCTTCACTTTAGCGTGTTTCTAGCATTGCAACGCCATAAGGCAGCGTTGCAACGCTAGTTCTCAGGTTTGCACATCAATTTGTGGCATTGCAACGCTATTTCAAGCGTTGCAACGCCATCTTTATGACCCCAATTACTTGTTCAACATCTCTTCTCTTCTTAGCTCTCTAAAATGGCCCGAAATAGCTCCAAAATGACCAAAATACCCCAAACACTCTGGATCTACTTCTTTAGCTAGATTTATGCAAATTAAACACAAATAAGCATCAAAGCACACAAAATCATAGCAAAACTAGCTAAAATAATAGGAAATAATTGCATGCTATCAAATACCCCCACACTTAAACCTTTGCTAGTCCCGAGCAAAGCAAAACAAAACCACATATATGAATTAACCATTACATCAAAGTGACCCAAACCTCAATGTTCCAAATAACAATATAAGCACAATTAAAGGAAATACTCAAACACATCAATTCAACTAGCAAATTTAAAGCTTAAACATGTCCTTCCTTACTAATATGTGCACAACCTTCCTTATTTTGACGTCTACAAACCCAAAAAGATTTATAAAATCCTCCGTTCATCTTTCTCTTACACTAGCCCTAAGCACCAATTATCAAGCATTCTTACACTCAAGAAGGTAATATATCACTAGGTGCCTGACACTATCTCTGGGACAAACTTGCATCACTTTAATGATGAGGGCACTAGCTTTCACACAACTATTATAGGGACCCTTACCTAAAACACTCGCTCGATAGGTGGCCTAACTGATCACGACAGTGACAGCTCTTTTTACCCTCGACTCCTTTCAAGACATTACAATCTTCTTTTTCTTCTTTTTTTTTTTCGTTCACTAAAATGATTTTTTTTCCTTTAAGTTCACTTTTTTTTCTTTCTTTTAACAGGAAAATAAATAATTTTTTTTCCTAAGCTCAACATTACACCCTATCATGCAAACACACATTCAAACCAGAATTTAAGCCTATCGAGGTGACAACGAACATCTGGAAATTATAAATCTATTTTAGGCCTTCAAAACTACTAATAAGTAAGCTGAGTGTTCCACAAGTGCAAGAAATTCAAAGAAAAAGTTTTAAATTTACTTTAGTTCTAGACATGCTCTCATATTTCACAAAAATTGTAAAAATATCACATTCAGAACATATCACAGGTTGTCCTCATCACACAGATGCAACAGAATCATCATATAATTCACAAAAAAATTTCAATAGCAACTCATATTCAGATTAGAACAACACACATCCCCCCATACTTAAAACATACATTATCCTCAGTCTCTAAATTAATCAGACTAATTAAGCATGCCTAAGAACAATTTAAAAAGATAAATGGAAACTGATATTGCACTGGTGCGCGAGAGTAACCTCGATTCAGCCTGATAAATCCACTTGGGTGCAATGTGAAAGATATAATTCTCGAGCTCCTAAAAATAATCAACGGCAGAAACATGAGATCAACACAAAACAAACTAAAAGAAAAACATAAAAAATAACAACGAAAAGAGAACTAAGAGAAAGAAAGCTTGAGTTGCCTCCCAAGAAACGCTTATTTAACGTCTTTAGCTAGACGGGACTCGTATGGGCTCTCAAGGTATGTTAAAATTCTCCCATTTTTTCAGGCCCCTCTTCCTAGAGTCAACAAAATAGACCAAAACTAGTAGAAACACTAGCTTTGCATGGGACCTTGAAGTAGAAATATTTTTGGTATTTTTAGATATAAAAAGAATAAAAGGGAAAAAATCAAAATAAAAGAACTCTGACATGGAATTGTGAGAATAAGAAGAACACTCAAGAATAAGAGAATAATCAGAAGATAAAATAAACAAAGGCCTTGCAACCTTAAACTCTACCCCCTGAATATCATCTACTAACATAGGTTCATCTCCTCTCTCATCCTCACTAACTCGATCATGGTGTGTACTAAAACACTCTAATTCTTCCCCTATATCTATAACCCACTCCCTCACTACCCAAACTCAGTAGAATTAAAAGAATTAAGCTCCTGAAAGGCTATCCGTGAATCAGTGGCCAAGTGATTCGCTGGACATCCTAAAGAAGTGGATCCCACTTTACAAACCTCTTTTAATGTCTGGAGTCTCCTCTCTATCTCATCTAATTGTACACTCAAAGCTCTAGACTCCTCTATATACTCTTTCAATGTTCTATCAAAGGGGGATTCTTCCTCTACTTGGGCTTCTTGAAAATAATTAGGATATGGATCAAGGGTCCAAATGCACTCGTCATTACCATACATGGGATTTTTATAACTTATAGATTCAGTATGATAATAATTAGGCATTTGATAACAATGAAATGCATAACCCTCACTAAAAGGCACATAATCTAAAGAGGAATAACTACAAGGAAAAGAAGTAGAAGGTGATGTTTGTTCTTCGGGCTCAGATTTCCTAAAGGGCCACCCAAATCTATCAGAAGCTATCTAAATAAATCAAACAAACAACCACAAGCCCTCAATCAAACACACGATGCAACACAACTAGAAATAAAGGACCATGACTTAAGAAAAAAAAAACAAAACAAGGAAAATTAAAAGCAAAGCAATAAAAACCTCTTAATTAAAGCAAGCAATTTCTTCACAATATTATTCTAATTAAAATACATGAATCCCGAAAATGATGCCAAAAACTTGATCGGTGTACACGCAAGCGCATGTGATCGAAGTAATAATAAAACTACACAAGAGTACTGAGTATCGTATCCCACAGAAATTGGTTTCTAATTCAATTAAGTACCGCGAATAATCTTACTTTATTTAGAAAACATAAAGTAAGAGCATATAGGAAAATAAACACTAATCCTAGAAAGCAAGATAAATGGGAGACACAAATCTATAGTTAATTCTATGGATGTTGATTGCATTCTTGGACCTTAATTTACTTAATTAAGCTAGCAATTTAGGCACAATCAAGTGTTCGATTCATAAGTTTAGAAGCCTAAGGTTATAGAATCTCATGTCGATCTCCTCCAATTCTCAAGTATTATTAACTAACCTAGGTGTCCCTCAGCGCTAGCTAAGTCATACAAGGCATTACGACCCTTCATCACCGACCTCTAGAGATTAATTATTACTTCTTCTGTCACTTAGGTAATTAATCTATAGTCATGCTTCAAGTTCTAGTCTAAGCTTATCTCTGTCGAGCTTCCACTTAGTAACTAATCAATTAGACTGTGCTCAATTAATTAATCTTCAGCACGAACTATAATTAATTAACAGTTTATCCCGCTGTCACTTGGGTAGCTAACTAATGTGCATTAAGCTAACTAGGAATCTCCTGTCCTAGTCCTACCTCAATTAATTAATGAACACAATCTAAGGGCATCAAGTCTAAAATGCATAAATGAACATGAACACTAATTAAGCCACAAATACTAATTAACTAAGCAAATAAAGTGCAATGGTCCAAAAATTTATAACAAACGATAGAATTTAGGGATTTAATTAAACATATTCAGCAATTACAACTTAGAAATCCCTAATTACTGTTAGCTTTACGAGCTTCAATCATATGACTATATGTTTTGATGATAACAAACCTTTTAATTACTAATATTTTTAGTATTTTAAAGTATCCACAGTGTAGAGCTCAAAAAGAAGATTCCAACGAATTTTGAATCACTCAAATCGGACGTCAAATGAGAAAGTTATGGCTAAAAAAAGATTGAGAAAAACTGCTATTTTGAAATGGTGCGAACGAATAACATTGCGACACGTGGCCATTTTTAAAAGACCGTTGGAACCATTTTTTAAATTGTTTTTTAATCATTCTTGTAATATTTTTCTCTCAAATTTCCTCCACCCTTGATCTATTTAACCTAGATTTAATGGCCCAAATTTTACCATAATTTTGAACCTTATTTAAACAAAAATTTCCCTATCTTTTCAACATCTCTCCTCTCTCAAACTTATTGAAAGACTCTCTCCCAATACTGCATTGTTATCCATTCTTCAAAGCTCCATTTTTTATTATAATCTTTTTGTGACAGATAATCTTTTTGTGAGGATTAGATAATTTTGAGTGCTTCAAACTTGTGTATCTACTCTTATGAGAGTTTTTATTTTTGTGGGGTTTTAATTTCATCTTTCAATTGGGTTTTGTATTAAGGTGTAGGTACAATGAGTGGTTTAATCCTAAACCCGAAAAAGGATTGTAGTGGTTTAATCCTGCGAAAAAAGATTTGTAGTGGTTTGATCATGAACCTGATAAAAGGATCGAAGTTGTTTGATCCTGAACCCATTAAAAGGATCGATATAGGTTGGATGTTGAACCTGCAAAAGGATCAGTTGGGGGTTGACTCTTGAACCAGTAAAAAGAGTGACCATCCATTTGGTTTTCACCCGTAAGAGAACCGTCACAGTAAAATTCCCAAGAAGGTGTCTTGGGGAGTGGAGTAGGGATTTCCAAACCACTATAAAAACTTTTGTTGTTATCTCTTCCTCTCTACTCTTTTAGGGGCCGTTTGGGGCGCAGAGTTGGTTATAATAGTCTGTGGTTATTATAGTCTGAGGGTTATAATAATCTGTGGGGTATAATAGTATGTGTTTGGGGTGCAGATTATTTTAGTATGGGTTATAATAGTCTGTGTTTGGAGGGCAGATTATTTTAGTCTGGGTTATAATAGTCTGTGTTTGGAGTGCATATTTGTTTAACATAGAGTTCTAAATGCTGTGTTTATGCTGACAATTTTTTTCCATTTTTTTTAATTATACAAGCAATGGTATATTAAATATCAAATTTTCAAATTTGAAATAAAAAAGATTTGTTCCATGAGTTGACCATTTTGGAGTTTGAGATGCATAAAATAATTGCTATCATTCATTATATAAGCTCCATATTTAGAGACGTACAATGATAACTTATATTCTAACTCCATAGGTATACAAAAAAAAGGTTTTCAAGGAGTGATAGTTGTCAATAGAAACCACCACCCGAATGGCACAAAAGAATATCATACTATATACATAGTTCCAAAAAAGATAAGATGGTTTGTTATCATCCAAAAAAGTAATATGAAGAAGGGTTAATCAGCTGTCTTTCTCAAGGAGGAGCTGGCAGTAGTCCAATTTCAACTCTGGAGGAACAGACAAGAAGCTCTCGGACGCCAAGACATCACGGAAGAGGATATTCATAATCTGTGCTTTGGCCCGGTTATTCAACTCTGGGATCATATACAGTTGGCTCACAATTTTTGCGCGTACTTCGACCTCCACTGCACGCTTCTCTTTTGGCTATTTTGCAATCATCTTCAAGTGGGTCGATTGCATATCCATAGCATTCCGTACCACATCTACCATCTCAGAGTGATAAGGAGATCATTTCCTCTTGCTACCCCTGGAGGAAGTCCCAACTGCGTTGTTTTGACTGGTGGGTGTTCCTTGCATCTCCTTTTGGGCCATGTCCATTCCTGGGTTTGACCCCGGCGGTATTGGGACATAGTATTCCTGGGAGCCACCAAGGTTAATCCTGGGAGCCACCAAGGTTAATATCTTCATCCATGTGCTCTCCTATATTGGATGCCATATTCCCAGGCGTCTCCGCAGATGCTCTTGTAGCTCGATCTTTGCCGAAGACAACAGCCAAATCATCAAAGTGGGGGAACGACTTATTTCGCAGCCCTTTTGAAGCCGGATGACCCTGCATGAGGATAAAAGTATATGTTATAAAATGTTACAGAAGTTATAAGGGGACTATACAATCTTACCTTTACCCATCCATCGAAAGTCTCATTTTCCACCTCAATGCATTTTAATTCGTCATTCCAACCAAATCCACTACAGCCTGATCCTAGCATCTCTGCAATCGCATGATATTGTTTTTTAAGGGTTCGAACTCTGCAATCAATGGTGTTTGACTGAATTTCACTGTCTGGTATCCTTTCCCTCATCATACGTTGTAGTTGCATCAAGTAGCCAGGTCGGAATGTCCCGTTGTCTGATCTCCACCCTTCGGACTGGACCAACCACATAAGGCACTCCACTACCTTCGTGTCCTCATTCTTCGTCCATGAGTGCTTGGGGGCTCTCGGTGCACCTGACATTCTGCTAAATGCATACATACATTGTTGTACTGTTTAGCTAGAACGTAAGAGAATGCTTCATTTACTTTTTTAAATAAAATACATAACATACTTAATTATAGTACAACATGTGGTTCCAAAACAACGGTTAATTCAGAAATATCCAAAAAACATAAAGAAGTCCTAAATATAACAAAACAATCAAGAAAGCATCAATTATTACGTAACTCTCATTCAGAAAACATTTGTTGGGCCAAATCATCTCTCCACTGGCTCCATTCATTAGAAGTCTCAATGAAATTGATGTTGTCCCCCCCGATAGTAGCAGAAGTAGAGTCCACCTCGTCCAAGTCATCAATCATTGAACTTTCTCCCATCTCTCGGTTGATGAGGTTGTGAATGATGCAACACACCGTGATGGTTCGACATTGAATTCGTACTAGATCGTATGATTTTCCTCGAAGAATGACCCATCTACCCTTCAGTAGTCCGAATGCCCTTTCAATTACATTCCTTGCAGAAGAATGCTTCATGTTAAAAAATTCTCTTGGAGTAGTCGGTGCATTCCGTCTCCCATGCCATTCGGATAGATGGTAGCGTTCTCCTCTATACGGTGCCAAAAAACCCTCTGCATTAGGGTACCCAGCATCGCATAGATAATAATATCTTGTACAATGTGGAACCGTTTAATCTATTGTCCTAGTATTAGGATGGTTAATAATTAAGAAGGTGCTCATTACCCTTCGGAACCTTCAGCCCGTTAGGTCGTGATATTGCATCCCTAAGCACCCGAGAATCAGCTGCGGACCCTTCCCACCCTGGTAAGACAAATATGAATTCTCCAGTCGTATCGCAAACAGCAAGCACATTGGTCGCAATGTCACCCTTCCTCGTCCTATACCTTGGGCGATCATTGGCACTAACATTGACCTTGATGTACGTACCATCTAAAGCACCGAGACAATTCTGCGTTCACACAATAAATGGAATATTTATTTACGTAATTAACCCTAGAGGACCCCACATTTTACTATTGTTGGATTTAAAAATGATTTGTACCTCAAACCATTTCCATTTCTCATCTGTACATGAGTTAGTGATCGACTCTAGTTTCTTCAGAAGTATATCGTGTAGTCGCAATACTGCGTTAAGGACGGAGTTGAAATGCCTAGAAACGGTCTCACCAGACCTTGCAAATTGTCTACGAACTACTCGGTTCTTAACGTCATGGGCTAAGATGTGCAAGAACATGGCTACCATCTCTTCTACATCTACAACCTCTGTTCCGACTAAACCTCATGTTGTCTTAAGTAAAGTACATAGTATGGAAAAACATCTTCTGTCCATTCTTGTACTCTCGCGACAACATAAGTCAGACTCGTGGATGAGCCGAAAGAATGCTAGTTGCCTAACGTGATGTTTGAGGTAGGGTGATTGGTGTTCTATTCTTTTATGGTCGTTCATATATAGTTCTAATATTAGAAGTAAATGATGTTGTGATGAGGTGAAGGCTCCCAATATAGCAATTAGTTCCCGTGAGTCCATAATATAGGAAACGATTTAGATTGGTTCCTGAAAGACAAACGTCTAATCAAATACTAACTACAATCCAATATGGCAACTAATTCCCATGGGTTTAACCCATGATCTATAAATCCTTGAGTTAAGGACAATCAATCAAATACTAACTACGATTAGGGTTTGAAAGTTTTGTGTTTATGGTTTTTAAGTTTAGTTTATGGGTTTAGGGTTTTCAAGTTTGGGTTTGGTTTATGGGTTTAGGGTTTTTAAGTTTGTGTTTGGTTTGGTTTAGGGTTTGGAGTTTGGTTTAGGGGTTGAGTTTAGGGTCAAAGAAAGCATTACATTTCTCATTCACTTTACATTTTTTTTAACTCCAAAAAAGTACAAAATTTCTAATATCATTATACAAAAAACATCCTATTATGTATGCAAAATTATTTTTCTTTTTTAATTCAAAGAAATCATCATATTTGATATCCAAATTTCATTTTTTTGTTTTAATTATACAAAAAACATCCTATTATGTATGCAAAATTATTTTTCTTTTTTAACTCAAAGAAATCATCATAT
Source organism: Trichosanthes truncata (assembly GCA_033996785.1). Taxonomy (NCBI): domain Eukaryota; kingdom Viridiplantae; phylum Streptophyta; class Magnoliopsida; order Cucurbitales; family Cucurbitaceae; genus Trichosanthes; species Trichosanthes truncata. The sequence goes on from JAWPNB010000004.1 coordinate 15,165,524, forward strand.
TTCTCATCCAAAGTTCATTTTTTTGTTTTAATTATACAAAAAACGTCCTATTATGTATGCAAAATTATTTTTCTTTTTTAATTCAAAGAAATCATCATATTTCTCATTCAAGTTTTTTATTTTTGCTTAATCCAAAAAAGTCTAAAATTGGTTGTATCCAAAGTTCATTTTTTTTTAAATTAGGAAAAAAAACATCCTACCATGTAGAAAAAATTGATTTGTTGTTTTAATTCAAAGAAAGCATCATATTTCTAATTAAAAAATCATATTTTTTTAACTCCAAAAAACTGTACAATTTCTCGTTTTCATTTTTTTTAGTCATACAAAAAACATCCTATTATGTATGCAAAATTATTTTTCTTTTTTTAATTCAAAGAAAGCATCAAATTTCTCATTCAAATTTCTTATTTTTGTTTAATCCAAAGAAATCCTAAAATTGGTTGTATCTAAGTTCTATTTTTTTTTGTTTGGTTTTAATTAGAAAACAAACACATCATATGTATGTAAAATTGATTTTCTGTTTTAATTCAAAGAAAGCATCATATTTGTCATTCAAATTCATTTTTTTTTAATCCACAAAAGACTAAAAATTGGTTGTATCCGAATTCCATTTTTTGTTTCAATTAAAAAAAATATCATACTATTTATGCAAAATTGATTTTATGTTTTAATTTAAAGAAAACATCATATGTCTCATTTAAATTTCTTTTTTTTTATTAATCCAAAAAATGCCTACAACTAGTTGTATCCAAATTTCATTTCTTTGTTTTAAGTAACAATCAAGATCCTAATTTGTATACAAAACTCATTTTATATTTTATTTCAAATAAAAGCATCATTTTTTCTATTGAACCCTCGTTTTTTTTTCATGTTCAAACTTCATTTGTTTTTTTACTTATAAGAAAACAATATTTTCTATAAAAAAATGTCCCCTTTTTGTTTATTAAAAATAGAATTATTTATGTTTTGCATTATTTTTTTCATTTTTTTGGTTGCATCCAAAAAACAAAAAAAAAAACAAAAAAACAATACTTTGTATTCACACATGCTTGGTAAAGGGCAAAAATTTCATCATAAGTACTTCAATCCACATATAACATATGACCAAATTGTTCTAAAGAATAAAATATAAAACGTACACATTTTCAAGTATAAGAAAAATGCATAATGAAATCAAGTGTCCCAATGTTTAGTTTGAATACATAAGGAAATAAAGTTCACACAATGTGCCATACAAATACATAACGAAAGAATCCTCAGCTTTAAATTAACGAACCTCAAAAAAGGTCAATGAATGACGTACTTTCTAACCCTACAATATAAAAAAAAAAAATTTACTACCAATCTATAACAATTGTAAACTTAAATACATGCAAGTGGAAAAAAAATACCTTTTTGTAGGCGGTGATGAGCGAATGGGCATCAAATGTGACTGGATTTCTAGTAAGTAAACCCCTTCACATGTGGGATAAGATATATTAATAGAAACTCACAAATATAAAATAAATGAAGCATATATATATATATATATGAAAGAAATGGATAGGAAAGTGGTAAGAAAGAACTCACCAAACAGAGCACGGAAGGTTGAGTGTGGAGTTATCCTCAAAGTATAGCATAAGTGTGATGTTTTATATAAAGAAGATATGATGGAAGAGTAGTTGTTAGCAAAGGGTTAGGTGCACTTATTAGTGCACCTAACAAATTTAAGAGAACTAGTGAAATCAGATAGCCCCATTAATTACATAACCATCCCTTTTAAAAAAACAGAGGCAGTGGTACAATTTTTTATAAGGAAATAAATGCATCTACCTCATTAAAGGCACACAACCACCAACTAAACAAAATATAGCATATATCATAGAACATGGTTGTTCCATAAATCAAAGAACAATAGTATTGAAATTTTTGATTCATTTAGACCGGCCTCAGAGATATTTCTCGAAATTCATTCATAGAAATAGAATTTCAGAAAACATGGTTGTTCCACAAACAAGGAGCCAATGTCAAATATAACAAACTGATAAAAAAAAAACAGAAACCAAAATATTGGCAACAAATATTGCAGTGGATAGTAAAAAAAAAATTGCAATTAGTATTAAAACAAACAGTACGAATGGATTTTATAACATCCATGTATATCTCAGCAAATAAGCTCGATGGAAACTCATAAGAAAAAACATAACAAAATCAACCGTGTGATGAAATGTACAAAAAAACAGGGAACAAAAGTTAAATCATAGCAAATATGGCAACAAATATTGCAACAAGAAGTAAAAAAAAAACAACATAATGAAGAATTTCACAACCATGCCAATCTCAGCAAATCATCTCAATAGGAACTCATCACTGGCCAGTGAAAAAGAAAAGAGAACAAACCTTCATTAGTGATCGGCTCCCCCTACCAAGCTTCGTTTTTTGTTCGGATGTCCCCTACCAGGCAATTTCAGACCCGATTCCATCAAATAGAGCATGCAACTTCATATACCGAAACAACCCATGGATATGAAAATATAGAGGGAACGGCAACAGAAGCGGCAAGGGACTCGAAACGGCGAAGGACTTGAAGCAGCAAGGGGAGTGAATAGTCGAGGTTATAAATCTGGAAAAAAAACAAAAACAGAACATACACCAATAGGAGGTTGGTTAGGGTTTCGACCGTGGAGAAAAAAAATCGGGGATTTAGTTAAAAAATAACAACATATTAACGAAAATAAATGATAATTCTCAGTTATGAGAATTATTTAACTCTAAAACTAAGTTGTTCTTGCCAGTTTTGTGGATTTTGTTGAATAACAAGTGATCGCTATGCTTTGCTACAACACGCAAGTGCACGTGATCGAAGTAATAAAGAAACTGGAAGTATTCCAGAGTATCGTACCCAAGGGAACGGGTTTAACAAAATTTACTTAGAATGACACAAAATTGCTTGCAAAACACAATTGGGGTAACTAGGACGCAAAAATATAAGAGTTTGGTTTTGTAACAAGAGTGAATGAAAATTCAATGAGTTACAAATAGGGATTCAAGTGATTCAAGCACCTTTGGAAAAATGCGATTCAATTTGCAATTGCAATCATAGTTAACATGTGAGAACTAAGTAAACCGAGTTCAACTCCTATTCAATTTTGATTCAAAATCTTTAGGAGACTAAATGATTAAACCTATATGTCAATGGCTAATCTAACTTAGATACTTAGCTCACAACTCTAGTGGTTTTGGAGTCTCGCCCTATGTCTAGGGTCGATGTTCAGGACTTATTTCTAAGCCTTTTCCTCCATTGCTTTTGTGACATCGGCTTTCCCTTAACTCTTTCGATATTAAGTTCAAGCTTGATGAGCAATCACTAGTTGGCCGGCTAGGTTTACCCAAATCTAAATTCAACAAAAGCAAACAAAGTTTACATGTTAACTAGATTGTTTATGCTTTAGAGCTTTACATTTTTCCTTAGGGCATTCACCAACTTGAACCCCTAAAGAAAATTTAGCTCATTGTGGAGAAAATGAAAATCCAAAAGTTATTTATTAAAAACTTCATAGTTTACAAAAGAAAGAGGTAATTAATTTCAATTAAAACCTAATTGTTTCACCAAGTAAAAATGCCCACTAAGAAAATAAAATTCCCTAAAGTATACTACTGGAATTCAGATTTTGCTTACCAAAAGAAAAACCCACGGGTAAATAAGCTTATTAATGAAATTGAACAATTTTGACTATGAAAATTAACACTTCTTCTTCTTCCCACTACCTATAGTCTTTAGAACTTAAGCAAAATTCAGAGAGTAGTACAACAGACTTAATCATCAAAATACTGCCCACAATCCCTTAATTCGATCGATTCAAAATTCGTTCAAATCTTTGAATCTTAATCTCTTCAACATTCGTCGATGAGAGATCTTATTTCGGGAATTAGGAGTAACCAAATCACGAGCTAATAAAAAAAAAGAAAGAAACAGAAAAGAAATTTATGGCTTGCTGCTGTGTTGAAGCAAAGTAGAAAAACCCATAAAAATAAAGTGCAGAAACTTCGATTCTTCGTTGAATAAAGCTAAATTCAGAAACTCTTTGAGCTACACTGTAAGAAAGAATTTCTAAAACAACAGAGAATCTTGACAAAACTGAACTAATGAAAATTATGAACTCAGATGTTGCTGCTGTCGAAGAAGAAAAACAGAAGAATAAAAACCCAAACGAAAATGAAATTCTCTCTCCAGAAGAACGCCTATTTCATCTCTTCGGCTTCCTCGCTCTTTAAAGACAATCCGAGCCTCCTCCTCCTTCCAAATTTGGATCCTTAATTATTGGGTAGATTTTGGACATGATATTCACGCTGGAAATTCTCCATAAATTGTGCAAATCACGCGAATCTTGGTGATCTCCGCGAATTCCGTTCTTGACTTGTAAGTCCAGAGAATGCAATTCGCATTGCAATTGCATTCTTCTTCCTTGTTCTTCACCTTGCATTGCAATTGGGAATGCAATTGCATTCCCTTTTGCAAAGTCTTCAAATATGCACAAAAAAAACATCAACTTAAGCCAACTTTCTTGGATCTTTCCTCTTAATTCATTTTTTTATCAGATTTCAACAAGCTTGCATGAATTTATTAAAAATGTTATTTTTATCTTGCTTGTTATTCAACAAAATCCACAAAACTGGCAAGAACAACTTGGTTTTAGAGTTAAATAATTCTCATAACTGAGAATTATCAACAAGCAAGCTAAAAATAACATTTTCAAATAAATTCAGGCAAGCTTGTTGGAATATGATAAAAGAAGGAATTAAGTGTAAAAATGCAAGAAAGTTGGCTTAAGTTGAGTTTTTGTGCAAATTTGAAGAAGTGAAGAAATTGCAAATGAAATGCAATTGCATTTCCTTGGGAAGGCAAGGTGAAGAACAAAGAAGAAAAATGCAATTGCATTCTCTGGATGTATAAGTCAATTTTGGAATTCTCGGAGATTCACCAAAATTCACGTGATTCGCTCGATTTATGGGAGAAATTCAAGCATGAATCTCACGCCCAAAGTCCACCCAAGAATTAAGGAGCCAAAGATGGAAAGAATAGGCTCGGATCATCTTTAAAAGGAGAGGAAGATCGAAGAAGAGGGGAGGGTAGTTTTAGAGAACTCTGTTTTTCGTCTGGGTTTATTTTTCTGTTTAATTTCTTTTGGACAGCATCCAGCAATTAGAATTTTTTTATTGTTTTCAGGATTTCATTATTGCAGTCTTGCTTGATTAAGTTCTGAATTTTGATCTATCTTCAATAAAGATCGTTTTTTTATTGCATTTTGTCCTCGTGGGTTTTTCTGTTTCTCAAGTTCGAACAGCAACTTTTCGATCTCCTTCATCTGTTTTTCATTCTTTAATCTTTACTTGTTCTAATCCTAAATTCATTGGTTCGGTCCCTTCTCAACTTCGCTAGAGAAGGTGAAGAATTAAGAATTCGAAAAAGGATTCTAATTCGACCATGGTAAGGAAGTCGGCAGTAATGCTTTGTTCTGGGTTCAAACTTGTTTTATATTAATATTGGACTTAAAGTTTCTTTGGTTTAATTTTAGTATTGGAACATTTTTGGTGAAGGTCCATTTTTCCTGTATGTGGCAAGAGAGGAATGAAAAGTTGAATTCCAAATTCCAAATTTCTTCTTTCCATACAAAAGCTTGTTATATATGGTATTTTTGTCCAGAATCATGTTTTAAGTAATTTCGATTTAATTTAATAACTCTATTTTTGTTATTTCCTTGTGGGTATTCGTAGTTAATATTTGCCATTAGGTGCTTTAAGGTTAATTTCCTTATTCTATTGCATCAATTATGAATTTTACACAAAGAAAGTCTTGGGTTTTCATTATCTCCATAATGAGCTAAATTCCCTTTAGGGGTTCAAGTTGGTGAAAGCCCTGGGGGAAAAATGTAAAAGCTCTAAAGCATAACCAATCTAGCTAGCATGTGAACTTTGTTTGCTTTTGTTGAATTTAGAGTTGGGTAAACCTAGTCGGCCAACTAGTGATTGCTTGTCCTGCTTGAACTTAATATCGAAAGAGTTAAGGGAAAACCGATGTCACAAAAGCAATGGAGGAAAAGGCTTAGAAATAAGTTCTGAACATCGACCCTAGACATAGGGCGAGACTCCAAAACCACTAGAGTTGTGTGCGAAAGTATCTAAGTTAGATTAGCCATAGGCATATAGGTTTAATCACTTAGTCTCCTAAAGATTTTGAATCAAAATTGAATAGGAGTTGAACTCGGTTTACTTAGTCTTCACATGTTTAGTCAAGATTGCAATTGCATTTGAATAGCATTTTTCCAAAGGTGCTTGAATCACTTGAATCCCTATTTTAACTCCTTGATTTTCCATTATTTTCTTTAGCCCAAAAAAAAAAATCATCCCAACTATTATTTTCACCCACGGTTACCTTAAATTGCAATTTGTCAACGATTTTGTGGCATTTAAAATTCATTTTATTAAAACCTGTTCTCTTGGGTACGATACTCTGGAATACTCCAGTTTTTATTACTTCGATCACGTGCATTTGCGTGTTGTAGCGAAAAGCACCGATCAATAAACCTCAGCGTTTTAGATCATAGAAAGGGAGAAAGAGATCAAAAACTCACCTCAAAGTTGGTGAAGGAAAACAGACCAAATCGAAGGACAAAATGGATGGAAAAAAACAACGATTTAGTGAAAAAATAGCAAGAGATTAAGGAAAATAAATTTCATCGATTTAGATCTACAAAAAGGGAGAAAGAGATTGAAAATGAACCTAAAAATGGGGAAGGAAAACGGACCAAATCGAAGGACAAAGTGGATGAAAAAAAAAACAGCGATTGAGTGAAAATAGCAAGAGATTAAGAAAAATAAACCTCAGCGATTTAGATCTACAAAAAAGGAAGAAAGAGATCGAAAAGAACCTCAAAATGGTGAAGGAAAACAGACGAAATCGAAGGACAAAGTAGATGGAAAAAAAAAAGGATCGAACTCATCAGAAACCCTTCGGTGAAGAAGATGAAGAAGACGAACAGAGAGGAAAATGAAGGAAGATGGGAACAAAAACCAACATCGCAATAATGATGCTTAGAGAGAAGTGATGCAAACCCGTGGAAAATCGTGTGGAGTAAAACATTGGAACTGTTGATAAACGGTGGGTATGATAATAATAACCATCGTTTATAATAATTGGTGGGCCAAACAGGGAGTGGGCTATTTTAACCCACCCAACCCAACTCATTATTGGTGGCCCAAACGACCCCTTAATTTCTATTATTTAATTATTTATTTGAATAGATTGTATATATAGAAAATTTATTCTATATTTCTAGTATTTTTGGGTGCTTATTCGATTAATTTTTTATTGAATTATTTTTGCTTAATTTCTTGAAAAGTTTTAAATTTGAGTAAACAACTCTATTCACCTCCTTCTAGTGTTGTCATACGATCCCACAATTACAATCACTAAAGTAACTACAATTGAAAAGAAAAAGGAAAGAAAATGTAAACGAAGGACAATCTCGTGTTTTTGAAGTGATCAATCTCAAACCAGAGCTCCAAGATCTGTAAATCCGCTCCAAAATGCTCATAATACCCTCAATTATGGTCTGGAATCGAGATTAAGGCTTCAATCCTCGAAATGGCCTCCTTTTGGACGAAGAAGTGATGAACTTATACTGTCTATCATGACAACATTGAAACGCCGTCCAAAACACTGCCACTTTTCCTTGTGTGCAAGGGTAATGTTGCAATGCTATAAGTAGCGTTGCAACGCTGCCGATGGAATGCTTCACTTCAGCATGTTGGCGTTGCAATGCTAGCTCTCGGGTTTGCTGATAGCACTCAAAAGTGTGCTATTTCTAAGCTTAGATTTGTGTTGGTTTTATATGTTTAGAATGAGCTTTCATGCATTTTTTATTTATTTTGTAGATTTTGAGCAGTTGAAGCTACCTCGACTCTCCATGTTTTTCATGCGAATTAGGGTACAGCATCGAGACGCTGTCCCTAGCGTCTCGACGCTGTCCCGAGGATATAAATACAATATTATGGCTTCGATTTTGTGGAGACCATTTAGAGAGGGACCAGTCTAAAATCGATTTCTACATCATATTTGGGACCAAGGGAGCACTTTTGAGAGCTGAGGAAGACATTCAAGGCTCGAGATCGCGGTGTTTCACGACGGGAACGAGTGTGGCATGCGTCAGAGAGTTCTTTCTTTCTTCCTTATTTATTTTGTAGTTGTTGTTTTTGGATGTTTCTTAAGTTTTCGTAGAGATCAAATGTCTTGAACTTGGTTTATTTTCACTTATTTGGTTTAATTTTAGAGACATTTATATTGTAGCAAGTTATCTGTGCATTCTAGAAATTATTGTTTAATCGTTTGGCCAACGTTTAATTATGATACAATTGGGTTTTTGCTTGAAAAAGAAGAACTCGAATTTAGATCTGAATGTATAACTATTAGTGAATGTTTGCATGGGAATGAAATTTTTGCTAATAGAAGTCACAATAGAATTGATTCAATACCATGTTTAGTTATAAAAATAGACTGGAATGTTGATTTATCACTAAGCATGATGTTTAGTTGGGCTTGGAAAAGTCAACTAATAAATTGGATATTTTATTGGCTTATAACTGTTATTTACGTAAGTTATCTCTTTTATAAGATCAAATTAGTTTGATGACATTAAATCATTGTTTCAAGAAGGTTCCCTCTAAGTATCTCCAACCATGTAAATAATTATTTTAGGTTTTAATCTGACTTTTCTTCTATTGTTGGTTCTCTAGATAAAATTTGACCGTTAGTAATTATAATACTTAATTAAACTAAGAAATCCAATCCCTGAGATTGACCCTGGCCATTACTACTGCAAATTGTAAAGGTCTGGTTAATAATTTTATTTGATAGAGCCTTCGACAAGCTCTTTATCATTTGCATATCAATTTGTGACATTGCAATGCCATTTCAAGCATTGCAATGCTGTTTTCACGACCCAATTGCTTGTTCAACATCTCTTCTCTTCTTGGCTCTCCAAAATGGCCCGAAATAGCTCCAAAATGACTAAAATACCCTCGAACATTTTGGATTTGCTTCTTTAGCTTGGTTTTTGCAAATTAAACACAAATGGGCATCAAAGCACACAAAATCATAGCAAAACTAGCTAAAATAATAGGAAATAAGATAACATAATTGCATGCTATCACACACCCTTGGTTAGCCCAACTACCTTTTCTGAAATTCAAATAAAAGAAAGAATGGGAAGACCCAAGGGCGACATTGGTCTAATAATGATGAAGATCGAAGAACAGAGAAAAAGATCAAGACTGAGAAACAATGAAGGACTCTACGGGATCCCAGATGAGAAGAGAAACTGGGTCAAGGCAAAATTTCCCACTGCACCCTCGGCCTAAGGCACTTTTCATCATGCATGCCTTGATCAATGATCTCCTCAAATCATCCATTTTTTCCTTCTCTAGTCCATACAAAAGCCATCTGAGTTAACAGTTGCACTATGTTCACGTTCAGTAGTCCATGAAGTTATAACTTGTCAGAAAAGTGCTTTTGAAAGCAAGAAGCTACAAAAAGTACTACTTAATGGTAAAAATAAACTCCGAAGGGGAGATTCTTAAACATATGGAGGTCCAAAGTCATCCCCATGGGGTTGGACGAGCTATCCTATGGATGATCCAAGAATTAAGAAAGAGAAATAAACTAAGAATTAACCAAGGCTTAAACTAGACCATGTAGGAGAGAGGATTGGGCCAAAATGGCCTAACCCCATCCTCAGCCTTGGCTAGAGCCCAACTTTGCTCAGGGGGCGTGTGCCATGCACGCCCCCAATCCTTGGACAATTGGTTTAGTCTGGTTTGATCTTCCTCCTAACCACAGTTTATAAGAAAAAGAAATGGAGAGCCACAAGATCAATCATAAGAATGAAAGCAAAAAATTTGGGTTCCAATCCAGATACGGTAAATTAAAGCCAAAATTTGGAGCCTACTCCAAATAAGGCAGATTATGTCGTGCAAACAAAGCACAAAACATGAAAAACTCTAAAGCACTTAGATGAAGAGGAAGTGCCTTGGAAGGTTGATTGAACCCTAAAAAGATCTAGTTTACTGATCTTGGCAACCCAAAAATTTGAGGAATATCTAATAATGGGTCCCTATTGAGCACGACAAAATAAGCTTCATAAAGCTTAGCAAAGAGTAATGAATGCAAAACTCTACTTAGGTGTAGAAGATGCAAGCCCGAAAGATTGATTGGGTCCCTAAAAGGGACTTGGTTAGTTGATCTGAGCAGACCAATAATCCGATATGAATCTCGCGATGAGCTTTTGAAAATAACAAATGAGAAAATTTTGGTTACATATAACCAAGCACATACATCAATGCTAAAGACAAATTCAGACACAAAAATATATACTCCCAAATTGAGCTTTAAATGTCTAGCCCATGAAAAGCTGAACCACAAATCCCAACTTAGAAGTGGGGACTTAATGTTATGGGTGAAATTAGACCGTAAGGACAAACCCAAATTACAAGGAGAAATTCAAAGAACCAAGCTAAGAGAAAGAGGCCCAACACGAAGCACACAAAAGATCGAGCCACAGAGAGAAGGAGAACATGAGGGGATTGGGCTGAAGCCCAATCCAACTCCTCGCCCTCGACATGAGGCCAAGGCCGAGGAGGTGGTCGGACTCAACCTGAGATGAGGTCTACCACGACCCATTGAGGGGGCGCACCATGCATGCCCTCGACCTATAAGATCCCAATTTGGCCCAATCCGATCATCTTTTATTCTAATCCGTAGAGGGAAACTGAAAGGTGATAATATAAATACTCTTTTTCCATTGGAAGAAGGTAAGTTTTTTCTCATTATCTAAATCTTAACTTGTCACACTCATTCACTCTTTGACTTAATCATCGGAGCCTGTGTAGCAAGCACCACACCGGTGTGTAGGTTTTCCTTGTTTTGCAACATTCTTTCCTCCTCAAACAAATTCACCGTTGTTGTCATGTGGAGGTCAAGTGAGATCTTCCTTGTCTGAAATTTGGCAACGACATTTTTAAATCTCAATCAAATTAAAAAATATTTTTTAAAGAAAAAAAATTATGTTTTTATTTTTAAATTGGTTAAAATTTTATAAATACTAAAATAAAATATAAAATTATTATTAAATGAAGTCTTAAATTTCAAAAACACATGTGAAAATCACATTATAGCACTTAAAATTTTTTTAGTTACAAAAAGGTTGAGCAAAATACTTTGTTTATCGAAAATTCCAGCAAACATAGACTAAGAATGATGAAGTACACAAAATTTTAAATTATAGAAAACACCCATGAACTTTTCTGTTTACTGCAAAAATACTCATATTTTTTAAAAGTTACAATATTATTATTGACATTTTGTTTTAAAACTACTATTGGAGTAGAAATCCTTTAAAATGTTGAACAAAAAGTCAATGTGAAACCAATGTGTCAAATTTCGAGCGACATGTCGACATTTCGGTTGACATGTCACTATGTCGACAGCCTCAACATCCAAGGCAAGAGAAAGTTGATTTTCTCCTTATATCGTCGACATCCTCCAACATTTCGTGATATCTCGACTAGATATTGAAGAAATTTTGAATGAAAATATTTTTATCTTATTCAACCTTGCAAACACCCAGTCGTTAAAGCCCAAATTAGTAATTTGAGCCCAAAGTGTGAATAAAAGCCGAACGAGAAGTACCATTTATATAGAAAAAGCTAGGCTTCACCCACTCAACCTTACCGATGTGGGACTGGCTTTTCCTCTTGTTTAGCAACTACTCTCTCCATCTCCTCTCTCCCACCCTTATCTCCCACCCTTATCTCTCTCACGTCTCACCATTTATTTTTCTCTTTTCTTTTATTTATTTTAATTAAATTGATATAATTTCTATTTTTTTTTATTATTCTCCTTTTGTCGTATACCTATGTTTCAATTATAACTAAAGAGTATTTCATATTTGTTTGGATATGGAAATTATGAAGGGTCTAACTAAGCTATAATAAATTCTTATTAACTAATTTGCACTATTTCTATTGTCATTTTTTTCAAAATTTCTGTTGATACCAACATTTCTATATAATTATAACCAGTGGCGGATCCATAACTGTATGTTAGGGGGGGCTTTATATATTTTGATTAAAAAGTATGACTGGTTTTTTAAGGCCAGAATTCATAACTATATGCTATATTTTGATTAAAAAGTATTATTGTTTTTTTTAGGTTAAAAGACACTTTTGGTTCTTGAACTTTCATGAAAGTAACAATTTAGTCCCTCAACTATGGATTGTAACAATTTAATCCTTGTACATTCAAATTGTAAACAATTTAGTTATTGTACCTTAAAATTTATAACAATTTAATCTTAGTATGAAAATTTTCATTAAAATTAAGTTTAAATTTTTATTATGTAACGATTTAGTATTTGTTATTTGTAAACATATTTAGTCCGTAATCAGTTTATCAATATATGTAAAAGACATCTTATTATATCTTCACAATATTTTTCACGATAGAGACTACATTTTTACAAAATTAAATGTACATGGATTAAATCGTTACCAACTAAAATTTAGAGATTAAATTTTCACTTCTATGAAAATTTAGAGACTAATAATATTTTTTAACCTTTTTTTTATATAAATAAAGAAGAAAGAGAATAAAATTTAGAATAATTAAGTATAATTTTTTGTTTTACAAGAATTATAATTTTTTTTATTAAATTAATATCTTAAAAACAATTCATTAAAATTTAAGAATATTTTTATTCATATTCATTTATATTTTGTATTAAGAAAAAAAAATTAAAGAATAAATTTAAACTATTATATATTTATTATTGTTCTATATTTATAAATGGTAAATATATATAAATTGAATTAACGTCTTAAATTATTTCTTTTAAACGGCATTTATATATGTAAATCATTTAAAACATTAACATTTTACTTTAATATATAAACTGAAAATAATATATAAAATGTATTTAAGAAAAAGAAAATAATACATAAAAGGGCGCCTATGAGAGGGAAAAAAATGTAAAAACGGTAACATCGAAAAAGAAAAACAAAAAAGGGGAATCCAAAGTGAACTCAGAAACTAAGCGAGGATTGCTAGACTTATGCGGGGGGCTGAGCCTCCATGGCATCAAGCCAGAAGCCGTTTTTGGCAATTTATGTGAAAGAAATGATACTAATACAAAGCTGTTTTCAACTTGAGGGTGGCCCATAGGTATACTATAGCTCCGTCACTGATTATGACTTATATTTTTAGATATACTAATTAAAAATGGTCAATTATTACCTAATTAAGTCACAATTAAAATTTGATTAACTAATTCAAATAATTTTCATTAATTTCTATGATTTCTATTATTTTTTCTAAAATTTCTATCGACATCGACATTTTTATTAATATTTTTATAGACTTCGACGTTTTTGTCAACATCGACATTTTGAACCTTGTGTGGAATGACGATCTTTAAGGCTTAATCGAGTCAAGCAGATCTGTCATTTTCATATCATTTTAGGTCATCATCACATTATTTTTTAAGTAATTTTAAAATATTCATGAAAGCTGAAAAATAATAGTGTAAAGATATATTTTTATAATTCAGCCTAAAAAAATGTCACGCTTGTTCCAAGTTCCAACCGACCACGTCCACAAGACCACGACGTAAAAAGTCAAACGGCGTGTGGCATTTGCTGGCCACACATGCAAAACCAAAGCCAAAAATCTTCCGTACAATGCTTCCATTTTCGTTCTTCAGTTCGCGCTGTGGCCGTTGCTAGTGGTGGCGTTTTTGCTTCTTCAGTTCTTGCCATGTAATGTAACACATTCCTAATCCTACAGATTTATGAGATGTCCTCATCACTCTGTTCGTCAATTCGGGCACTGGCGCCGCAGTTCTGGCGGCAGAAGAACTTGAGATTCTTCATATTGCTTCAATCCAAGAGATGTATTTGCTTCGCGCCTCGCTTCGTTGCTTGTTTGAGCAGCAACGACGACTCTGTTGCAATCCCCAAACCGGCGCCGGTATTCACTCTCTCAAAGTTTGTTTTGGAATTCGACCTCTAATCGTCTTTTTGTTTACTTCTTCTGGTTTTCATTTTGGGTCGCAGCTGGCCTTCGATCCGGCGGAGGATCTGTACGGACTTGGCGTCGATTTAAACCCAAGGTTTAGTATCTAATCTTGAGTTACGCTACTATTGGGCTTTAATTCTTGTGACTTGAGTAGATTTTATGGTGAATTTTTCTATGGTTTCTGTCAGTTCTACATTGACCATTTAATTTGACACGGGGCTTAGATTTGAAATCAAAGCTTAGAAGTTAATTGTGCATTTCAGGAATTCAGCTTCTAGCGCACCTGAACCCAGGTCCTGGTTTGGCCCAAATGGTCAGTATATTAAAGAGCTACCATGTCCTAGTTGCCGAGGCAGGGGCTATGCGCCGTGTACGGAATGTGGAATTGAAAGATCCCGTGCAGACTGCTCCGTGTGTAATGGAAAGGTATATGATCTAGCAGACTAATTGACCATGCTAGCTCCTCCATCCTCAATTCCAATTCCAACCATGTGGTTGATCTTGATTCTTAGTATATTTTTGTCATACCCAAAAGTACTCCCCACTTACGATTTTAAGTGATTTATGAGTGCTTTTAGAACAAGTCATAACCCCCTTAAAAGACTTGATGAGAAAAGTGCTTTTTTCCTAACTAATTGTTTGGGAAGTATTTAAAAGCACCTTTAAGAACATAGAACAAAACATCAAAGTGATTTGTCTTTAAATACTTTAATAATCATAGTCCTTTGCTAAAATTCTTTTTCTTCAAAGTACTCCCAAACAAATCATTACTTTAACTTCTTCTGCTCTCATACGAGTGTTGGAATTTAATATGTAAAATAAAGGTGCCCAAGTATACAAACCTGTTGAACTGAATTTATAAGGCCTAGTGATCGACCTCTATAGTAACAGATGGCTGGCAGATGATTTGTAGGACCCGAAATACTAGTCAAAACTATTTCATCCAGTGTTAGCACATTCATCTCGATTTGGAAATAATCATATAGCATGGAAATGTTGGTTGTTCTGCCAGGTTCTATTTGTTTGTTTACCTTTACCTCATGTTGCCAGGGTATAGTGACCTGCCACCAATGCTTGGGAGATCGTGTCATATGGGAAGAGTCCATTGATGAACGACCGTGGGAGAAAGCACGCTCCATGTAACTAACATCCTTCTCTTTCTTTTGTTCCTGTTGGTTTTTATTCTTGTTGTAGTTTTCATTGAATGCTAGCTTTTAGGCAGTGAAGGAGTTGGGCTCAGAGAAAATTTATTTCTGGCGTTGTTCTCTATTTTACTGGGAGAATTGAGAAATAATCATGGATGATAATCATGCCTCCTTTCAATTCTTAAAATCTAAAACCAAAAATTATTCCCTCAACTAGAGCATCTCTTTCCAATAAGGAGTGGATGTACTCTGCTCCAGATTCTTTGAATAGATCAGACGGTTAGTTATATAAAACGTAGAAGTATTTTATGGATATTTGAAAAGGTGCGAATGAGACATTTTAGAATAATCTTGATGTGGGTTTAGGTTTTTAAGATCAATCTCGATGAGGGTTCAAGTTTTTGAAATCAATTTGTAAGGGAACTAATAGGGGTTTATGGGTAGGAGTAGTATGATATTAGTAAGGGTATAAGGGTAATTAGCTAGGGAGCTAGTTAGTGTATTTGATTATAAATAGAGGAAGGGGGATTGAGGGAAGACAAGCCATTGTTGAGTGATTTAGGGCTTGAGTTAGCATAGTCAAGAGAGGGAAGGTTCCAAGTGCCTTATACTTGGTTTATCTTGAAGTACTTGATCCTTTACATTTCAATATATTTCAGTTCTTGATTCTAGTTAGGTGGAACCCTAACACAATTTTGATGTAATGTAAACAGATTTGATCGTGGTGTTGAATTGGGTATGAGTCATGCATTTAAAATGAAGAAAAATAGCATAAGTTTAGCTTTAGTCTTTATGATGCGTTGTAGAGCAATGATAATATAGAAAAGTGATCTATAAAAAGGATAAAGTGTTCAACTCTTATAGTGTTATTGAGGTGAGCACGTCTTGCCTTTGGCACTTTGTGCACCTTCGGTGAGGCACACAACGCCATTGTCACATTTTCATCGTTTGCTCCCTTGCAACCAAAAATATAGTAGGTTGGCCATTGTCTTGTAAGAATACTCAAGGTGCACCCAAGTTGGCTGGACACTCATAGATGTCAAAAAAGAAAAAAAACTTGGCCTCCCTTGCTGAGACTTTCTGTTTCTGGAGGCGTATCCTTTCCTCCTTCAACTGGCATATGGCTCTCCCACTTTATAAGGAGAAAACATTTTATATTTGATAGTTTTTAATGGTCCTTATGGGTTGAAAGGAACTAACAGAATCTTCAATGATAAGGAAAAAAAACATTTGCTAGTTTTTTTGAATCATTGTCCTTTTTGGCTTTCACTTGGTGTAAAAATTTGTTAGGGTTCCACCTAACTAGAATCAAGAACTGAAATATATTGAAATGTAAAGGATCAAGAACTTCAAGATAAACCAAGTATAAGGCACTTGGAACCTCCCCTCTCTTGAGTATGCTAACTCAAGCCCTAAATCACTCAACAATTGCTTGCATTCCCTCAATTCCGCTCCCTCTATTTATAACCAAATACGCTAACTAGCTCCCTAACTAATTACCCTTATATCCTTACTAATATCATACTACTCCTACCCATAAACCCCTATTAGTTCCCTTACAAAATTCCCCTCTATGTCATAGTTATAGTAGGAACCCTCTTTAAAAAAAAAAAGCATACCACTTCTTCAATTGTGCTCCAAACGATTAGGGACCTTCACGAATCAATGCCTCCTTTCCCCTTGGTTAGGTAATCAACTCCTTCTTGCCCATTGATTAGGTAATTGATTGCTCCTTGAACATGATCACCTGAAATTGCCACACTCCCCTCTTCATCTTCTTTTTAAATTCTTTTGTGCTTCTCCCGATATCAATATTAAGTTGTCCCTCTTTGTGTTTTGGTAATAGTTTTTTTTTCTTCTGTCTCTAAGGTAGATTATCCAGACCCCAATTTCTTTATGTTTTGGAAATTTGTTTCGATTTATAAATTTTATTTGTTTATAATTCAACAATCTAAATTCTATTTTTTTTTTTCAATTTTCCAACTAATTTTTTTAATGACTTAATGTTTGTATGGAACCTTGAATATTGTTTGGCACTTGGCTTTACTTTTTATCAACATTTTCACGTCCTGAACATTAGTATTTTATGTCTGCTGACATTCTATAATTGTATTCTATCATTATGTAACACAAGGGTGGTTTTTCAACTTTACAACTCAAAATGATAAAATAATCTTCTCCATCTTGAAATTCTCCATACCAACATCACTATCAATCAATTTTATCCAATTTTATTGAATAAATTCTCAATCATTATGTCATCATCGCAGCAAAAGCGAAACATTTCTTATCAAAAAAGGGAAGCATTTTTTTTATGGTGCAAAAATGTACAACCTTTTGGTCTTTCTAGTTTATCTTTTTTCATCTCCAATTGGAGATTCTTCTTGTAATTCACCTTTTGGTGCTTGGAGTTCTCTCCATTTCATTCATCAATGAAATTGTTTCTTTTACCAAAAAAGGGAAGCATTTCTTTTTTCCTGTGATCAGTTATCACTTGATGACTTTGATTCTCTTCTAAAAGAAAAGTTATCTCTTGATGACAATTCTTTTATTGGTTCCTTTCTTTTAGCAATCTTGCCATGTCAGTTTTTTAATCGTAATCCAGACAGCTATAATAGTGAATGTGTTACAAGTCATACATCCTGACTTTGTAACAATGATATATAGTTTATGAGTACCTATTTCCCAGACCCAGTTCGGCCTAATGTTTCTCTCTAGTTGTTTGTTTTCAATAAATTTATCAATTTTCCGTACTTTGTTTTGCAATCTTGGGTCTGTAGGTCTAATTCCAGATAAATCTTTGTGGTTTTGGGTATCTAAGTTTTTTCATGTGTTTATATCATGTTAGTTCTCCATTAAGAATGAAGGAAGACGATGAAGTTGATAACTTGGAAATAAAGCTGGAAGAAAAGAAGAAATCAAAGCGTGTTTACCAATCACCTCCTCCTGAAGTTGGATTAAAGATCAGTCGATCATTAAAAGTTTGTTCTCTACCTTCCCTTAATGTGACCTGTTAGCTATTTCATGCATGCTGCATTGTTGAAAAGATGACCTAAATGACTAAGGATGGACATATGCGTACTGAGATCCCTCAGTATCATAAGTAGAACAAGCATGTAGTCTCTCGACTCTCCAGTTGATGTTGAGGAATACGGTTATAGTCAATAAAATGATTTTACACTTGAGATTGAGAAGTATAGCTCTCAAAATATACTTGTTTTCCAGTTACCAATCCATGAATTTAATCTTTGTTGTTTAGTTGAATGGTTGCAGAGTCTCAATGCCAAAACAGGTCTATTTAGTAAGAGAATGAAGATTATCCATCGTGACCCCACCCTTCATGCCCAGAGAGTGGCTGCAATTAAGGTATGTTCTTGAGGTAATTTGTCTTCTAGCATTCTGTTTTTGAATTTTGTAACAACCCCACTTTTTTTTAACATACTAGTTAGGTTTACTTACTAAAATGCAATGAGCTGAAGTGTAGTAGTAAACTTAATAAAATAAAGTAACTGGGATCTCATGAACTAAATTAGTTCAGTCACTTATATTACTGAAGTTTTATGATATTTAACTGTTTGAGAAAACAATGAGACTGAAACGTAAATGGAGTTATCTATTGTGACCCCACCCATAAAACCCTGAATTTGGACACTTTTATATTGCTAGAAGTTTTGTGAACATTTAATTGTTCGAGAAATCAATGAGACTGAAATGTAATGGAGTTTATACCACTACACACATGATGCAATAAAATATCTTTGTTATCACTAGTCCCATCTTCCTTGAACATGTGAAATCTTTAAGTAAAGCAGTAGGTGGTTCCATACTTGAGGAGCTGATTGTATTTAACTGAATTGGCAAGCCAATCATCACATGTATATATTTTTGATATCCATGATGGTTTAGGCCAACTTACGTGCATCTCAATTAAACTCGTAGGACAACCGCTCGACATTTAGTTGCCAAAGAAACTTAGGGTGTGTTTGGAATACATTCTAGTTTAAGCACGTTTTTGAAAAATATTTTCAATAAAAATGTTTTTATAACTTACATTTTGTTTTTTTGCTTTAAATAACAAATTTTTTTAATTGCACTATATTCGAAAGTGATTCTATTAATTACAAATATGTTTTTTTTTCTTACTACATATATGGAAGATTTTCGGTTAATTACTTCAATTCATTTTTGGATAATCTATCTCTTAATTGTTTCTTTAAAATGGTTTTTAAATTAATTCAATCTTTTTAAAGTGCTTTTTATTTATTATGATTTAAAAAAAAAAAACTTTTGATAATCTTAAATCACTCAAAAAGCTATACTAAACACACTTTAAATTATTAACTTTTTCAAAGGTGCTCATAGAAAAATAGATTTTGTTTAAATAACAGTTTTTTTAAAGCAGTTTTTTTAAACGTTATTCCAAACACACTATTAATAAGATTTTGTTTAAAAGGTTTTTTTTTTAAAAGTTATTCCAAACACACTATTAGACCGTCATGAGACAAGTTAGTTTTACCCTATTGATGACAATGTCGCAATAGTAATTCAACCTAGTATGAGAGGAACTGTTGATTCGCACAATTGGTCATCGTGCTGGGTTGAAAAGCTAGTGGCGCGAAGTTACCGTGTGTTGGATTATGGTTGAACGCCTATAAGTCAGAATTCGGGCTAGAAGCGACGTATGCGCCCATTGCTCGATTGCCGACCAACAGTAGAGGCCTTCCGACCCCCAAAGGCACATGTTGTTGGCTCAACCCTCGTGACAGATGAGTCGCGGGGGCCGCCTTGTAACGTAATTCCCACCGAGCAGTAGGTAGAATCCTTTGCAGACGACTTAAATACGCGACAGGGTATTGTAAGTGGCAGAGTAGCCTTGTTGCCATGATCCACTGAGATTCAGCCCTTCGTCTCTCTGATCCCTCCTTCA
Source organism: Trichosanthes truncata (assembly GCA_033996785.1). Taxonomy (NCBI): domain Eukaryota; kingdom Viridiplantae; phylum Streptophyta; class Magnoliopsida; order Cucurbitales; family Cucurbitaceae; genus Trichosanthes; species Trichosanthes truncata. The sequence continues at coordinate 15,185,700 of JAWPNB010000004.1, forward strand.
AAAATAACACACTATTAATAGGATATTAAATCGTAGGTAGGTGGCCACCATGCTTTAAACTCATATTCTATGTCCTTTATTTATTTTAATCGGTCCTATGGGCACAGAGTGGTTGGCGAGCCCATCATCATGCCCATCATTATTACTTTTGGGGTAACCGTTTTGAAAAATGAGTTTACAAGCTTTTACAATTACAGGTGTTTATAAAGAATGCTTGAGGCACTCAAATTACCCAAGTTTGCCCATACCGTGAAATTTGATTTGATTCATACTCAGAATGAAAATGGGAAGTTAGCCAAATTAAGAGCCCTGGTTCTCTTTTTTGAATGCAAATTTTTTCAATATAATTTTCTTAATACTTCAGTGAGACTTGTTTGGTAGCCAGTACAAAATATAACCGTACAAGATTACCAATTACATTTTGTTCTAGTTTGGGATGTTTCAAATATATTGCTTTGATTGTTACTCTTTAACATTTAAAAAAAAATGATTGCAAACGTAAATAAAATGAAATTCGATTTAGTTCTGGTTGTACTAGATGGTTATGATGTTACCAGGTGATATCTGTGGATAACAGATTTTCTTTTCTTTTTTTTTTTTTATGGGAATTATGCCTGAATACCAGAAATGGTTCACAGGCTGAAAGAACTTATATTTCATTTTGCAAAATGCATGTAGTTATCAAACAATTTCAAGCCCCCTTAACCTGTATGCTCCTTCAAATATATGATCTTTTCTTTGTAACACAGAAAGCCAAAGGAAGTGCTGAAGCAAGAAAACGTACTTCTGAAGCTTTGAAAGCATTCTTTAGTGATCCAGAAAACCGTCAAAAGCGGAGCATTGCAATGAAAGGTCAATTTTTGTGCTCAACTTTCTAAATGCCTAGTTCATCTTTCATTATAATAAGAAAGCTATAGTAATTTTATTTTATTTTTATTTTTTGATAAGAAACAAGAGATGTATTAAAACCAAAAGGAGGAACACAGCCTAAGGGTAGAGGGGTGAGGAACCCCCCTCCCAAACAAAATCAATTTTTTTTTTGATAGGAAACAAAGAGGGATCAAATATGAAAGGCACACAAAAACGACAGCCTAAAGGCAAGGGGTAGAGCAAACCCCTCCCCAAAACAAAAACTATAACAACGCTTTTCAATTTAGTTGGATCATGGATAAGTTGTAATTACAAAAGATTTTTCTGTTCTTTGTGCACCACCAAGAAGCTAAAGACTGCACATTAAAACAAAAAGGAGCAGAAGGGGAAGCCTTTGTTATAGTATATATGTAGATTTAGGAGCTTATTAATCCTTTGTCCTTTATTGTAATTTTACTTTTACTAGTTTAGGGCTTCCATGTATGCCTATATATATTTGGCTCTATTGTATAGAATGAATAGAAAACTCTCATATTTGATCTCACAATAACATGGTATCAGAGCCATTAGGTCTTTCCTAGGCAATTAGGGTTTTGTGAGTTTTTGAGAATTGGGAACAATTAGGGTTTGAGGTTTGGAACACCTTTTTGGAGGGTTTGGTCTTCTACCTTAGGTTTTGTGTTTCACCACCGCTGCCATGGTCCGCCGTCGCCACCGTCACCGGAATCTGCCTCCGCCTCCGGCGCCGCCCGTCTTCGGTGTATTTTTTGTCACCGCCCAGACCAAACGAAAGCCCATTTGCCGATTAGCAGATACGTGAAATTTGGCTGGAAAAATCCCTACGCGGGACCTCACGCGCCGCTTGAAGGTTTTGGCGTCATTCCCACGCGCCGGCGCGTGTGAGCGCGTGGGTTGCTCCGATTCTGTGGCTTGCCGTTTCGTCCAACTCCCGAACTGTTTATGTGGTTCTTTTGGTCATAATTGGCTCGTGTTAGAAGTTGGTTTGGAAAAGAATTAGAGGTTTTTTGATTGGGCACTGTTTTCAGATCAGTTTTTCAGAAGTTTTGCAGTCATTTGGGTCTGATTTCGTGATTTCAGATTTGATTTTGTGGTTTTACATTCGTCATTGATCTATGGCAGAATGAGAACTCGAAGTGATGTCTAATGTGGTTCAATCGCAGCCTCAATCCACCTATGGTTCATCTAAGAAGCCATTTGTTATTTCTATTGCCGAGTTTGCTAAATTTCAACAATACCAGAAATCATCGAAAGCATCTTCTTCATCATTTGTGCTTACCCCTATTACAACCATTGCTGGGTCAGGTAACATGAATCATTGTCTTCTCTCATCTTCTACCAAATGGGTCATAGACTCTGGTGCTACCGATCATATGACAGGTAATCTCAATTTGTTTTCCACCTTTTCTTCATCTACATCCCTTGCTAATGTTACTTTGGCAGATGGATCAAAATCGTTTGTCCTTGGATCTGGCACAGTAAATCTAACCCCATCTCTTTCTTTATCATCTGTTCTACATTTACCTCAACTTTCCTTTAATTTGATCTCTATTAGTAAACTCACTCGTGACCTTAATTGTTGTGTCTTATTCTATCCTGGCTATTGCTTGTTTCAGGATCTTGTGACGAAGAAGATTATTGGTAAAGGACATGAATCTGGAGGACTTTACACTTTTGATCATCAAGTACCAAAAGTTGTCTGCTCTGGAGTCGTTTCTCCTTTTGATGCCCATTGTCGTTTAGGTCATCCATCTCTTTCAGTACTAAGAAAGCTTTGTCCTCAATTTCATAACTTGTCTTCATTAAATTGTGACTCATGTCGATTTGCCAAACTTCATCGTCTTAGTTCGAACCCTAGAATCAATAACCGAGCAAGTGCACCTTTCGAATTAGTTCATTATGATATTTGGGGTCCTTGTCCAGTTGTGTCCAAATTTGGATTTCGATATTTCGTTACCTTTGTTGATGATTACTCTCGCATGACTTGGTTATATTTTATGAAGAATCGTTCTGAGTAACTTTCTCATTTTTGTAACTTTCATGCTGAAATTCGAACTCAGTTTGGTGTTTCCCTTAAAATCTTGAGAAGTGACAATGCTGGTGAGTACTTTTCTGAAACACTTAGTGCATACCTTTGTAAGCATGGAATTCTGCTGATACTCCATCACAAAATGGAGTTGCTGAACGAAAGAATAGGCATCTTCTTGAAACTGCAAGAGCATTATCATTTCAAATGCGTGTTCCAAAGCATTTTTGGGTTGATGCAATTTCCACAGCCTGCTTCTTGATTAATCGTATGCCTTCATCTGTTCTTAAAGGTCAAATTCCCTATCATGTTTCATTCCCTATCATGTTTTATTCCCAACAAAACCTTTGTTTCCTCGAGCCGAAAATATTTGGTTGTACTTGTTTTGTTCGAGATGTTCGTCCTAATCTGACAAAATTAGACCCCAAATCTTTGAAGTGCATCTTCTTAGGCTATTCTCGTGTTCAAAAAGGATATAGATGCTTTTGTCCTAGTTCGAATAGGTATCTTGTATCTCGCGATGTTACTTTCTTTCAGGACAAACCTTTCGGTTCATCTTTGCCCAGTACGAGTCAGGGGGAGGATGACGATCTTTTTATCTACACACTTGTGTCTCCTACACCTTCTTCCGATCCATCTCCTTTGACATCTGCCCCTACTCACCCACCTATTACTCAAGTCTACTCTAGACGACAACAACCTCCAAGTGAATGTCTTGTACCAAAAGATTCTTCGTCATCAAATCCATGACCAAGTGACGAGCTTCCTATTGCTCTTCGTAAAGGTAAACGTTCATGTACTTTTCCTATATCTTCTTTTGTCTCTTATGACCACTTGTCATCTTCTACATGTTCGTTTATTGCATCTCTTGAATCTATCTCGATCCCTAAAACTATTCATGAAGCCTTGTCCCATCCTGGTTGGCGCAATGCAATGATAGAAGAGATGAATGCCTTAGATGATAATGGTACCTGGGATTTAGTATCTCGTCCTGTAGGAAATAAAGCTATTGGATGTAAATGGGTGTTTGCAGTTAAGGTCAATCCGGATGGTTCAGTTGCTCGATTAAAAGCCCGCCTTGTTGCCAAAGGCTATGCTCAAACCTATGGGGTTGATTACTTTGATACATTTTCTCCTGTCGCTAAATTAACTTCTGTCAGGTTATTCATTTCCATGGCTGCTTCTCAATGTTGGCCTTTGCATCAGCTTGACATTAAAAATGCATTTCTCCATGGTGATCTTCAGGAGGAAGTTTATATGGAGCAATCACCAGGGTTTGTTGCTCAGGGGGAGAATGATAAAGTTTGTCGCCTTCGCAAATCTTTGTATGGGTTGAAACAAAGTCCATGAGCATGGTTTGGAAAATTTAGTCAAACACTTAAGCAATTTGGAATGAAGAAAAGCAAGTCGGATCACTCTGTCTTCTACCGACGAACTAAGAGTGGTATCATTCTGCTTGTTCTATATGTTGATGATATTGTTATCACTGGAAATGATACATCAGGAATTTTATCTCTCAAAACTTTCCTCCAAAGTCAGTTTCATACTAAAGACTTGGGAACGTTAAAGTACTTCTTGGGAATTGAAGTAATGAGAAGTAAGAGAGGTATCTTTATGTCACAAAGGAAATATGTGCTTGATTTGCTATCTGAGACAGGAAAATTGGGAGCCAAGCCATGTAGTACTCCAATGATGCCTAATCTGCAACTTACAAAAGATGGAGAACCATTTAAAGATCCTGAGAGATATAGAAGATTGGTTGGAAAGTTGAATTATCTTACAGTGACACGACCAGACATAGCTTATTCAGTAAGCATTGTGAGTCAGTTTATGTCTTCACCTACAGTGGATCATTGGGCCGCAGTACAACATATTCTATGTTATTTGAAAGTTGCACCTGGACGTGAGATTTTATATAAAGATCATGGTCATATGAAGATTGAGTGTTTTTCAGACGCCGATTGGGCAGGATCAAGAGAAGATAGAAGATCGACTTCTGGCTATTGTGTTTTTGTTGGAGACAATTTGGTCTCATGGAAAGGTAAGAAACAAAATGTAGTCTTTCGATCGAGTGCTGAATTAGAATACAGAGCTATGGCACAATCAGTATGTGAAATAATGTGGGTACATCAACTATTGATCGAATTAGGCTTCAATAGTACTGTTCCAATCAAGTTGTGGTGTGACAACCAAGCTGCCCTTCATATTGCGAACTAAACATATCGAAATTGATTGTCATTTTGTTCGTGAGAAAATACAACAAGGTTTGGTGTCTACTGGATATGTGAAGACTGGAGAACAATTAGGAGATAGTTTCACAAAAGCTTTAAATGGAGTTCGAATAGATTATCTTTGTAACAAGCTGGACATGATTAACATATATGCTCCAGCTTGAGGGGGAGTGTTATAGTATATATGTAGATTTAGGAGCTTATTAATCCTTTGTCCTTTATTGTAATTTTACTTTCACTAGTTTAGGGCTTCCATGTATGCCTATATATATTTGGCTCTATTGTATAGAATGAATAGAAAACTCTCATATTTGATCTCACAATAACAACCTTATCTTCAAAACGGCGACAGTTCCTTTCCAACCACAAACTCCACAACATAACCCTAACAGCCATAGCCCAAAGAACTTTACCTCTTTTCCTAAGATTCCACCTAACCAAAACCTCAACGAACCAATCATCCATATAATTAGGCAAGCAAAAGGAGAAATTTAATTCATTGAACAACCACGGCCACGCTTTAGAGGCAAAAGGGCAATGAAGGAACAAATGGTCTAGAGATTCTTCATTTTCCAAACACATTAATCAAACATTTGGCGACAAAGCCCAATGCCCACATTTCTTCTGAAGAAGGTCATGTGTATTAATTCTTTTATGGGCCAGAGACCAAAGGAACACCTTCACCTTCTTGGGAGCTCCATTCTTCCAAATGGCATCAATCAAGGGAACTCTCAAAGAGGAGGGGGAATTTGTAAACTTCAAGTAGGCTGATTTTGCAGAAAAACTCCCTGATTTTTCTAAAGACCAAACTGCTTCATCAACCCTTTCTCTTAGTCGGATGACATCAATCTGCTCAATCAGACCAATTCAACTAGAAATCTCCAATCAAACAAACCTCTTATAAGGCCCAAATCCCAATCATTAGCCTTGTTCCTCCAACATTCTTCCACAGTAGCTTCTTGTTTCATCGAAATACTGAAAATATTCGGAGAAGAAGAAGCTAGAGTTGTATCTCCAACCCAGACATCTTTCCAAAAGCGAGTCTTACTACCCTTGTTCACCTTAAAAGAAAGGAAACCGAAGAAAACAACACCATTTTTTGCAATTTCAAACCATGGCCTACCTTTTGTGCTGCCCTTTGGAGGGAGGGTGCACCAGCCATGCTGATCAATACCGTAGATACTCACAATAACTCTCCTCCAAGGAGCTTCTTCTCTAATGAATCTCCAAGGCCATTTTAGGAGTAACGCTCTATTTTCTTGCTGAAAAACACCTAGGCCGAGCTCACCATACTTCAAAGGCAGAGAAGTTTTTCCCCAGTTTACAAGATGATTGCAGTTGGAAATTTCCTGCTTTCCCCAAAAAAAATCCCTCACCAACTTTTCCATCTTCTTTATAACTCCCATAGGAGCTTTTAAAAGAGAAAAATAGAAGACCGGAAGACTGCTCAAAACCGACTGAGCCAAAGTCAAGCGCTCACCTATAGAAATTGGAAAAGATTTCCATTTGTCAATCTTGTGTTGAAACTTCTCTATCAAAGGATCCCAAAAAGAGAGGGCCTTAAAATTGCCTCCCAACGGGAAGCCCAAGTAAACAAAAGGCAACGAGTCAAGGCGACAACCAATCTTGGAATTGATCCTGCACATTTAGACCAATGAGGGCAGTTTTTGTAATATTTAGAGCAAGGCCCGAACACTGAAGGAACAAAGAGATAATGACCCACCAATTCTTTAGAAAAGATTTCTCAGCTGGACAAAAAACTATGATATCATCGGCATACTACAGATGAGTTACCTTCACATTCTCCTTCCCAACATTTAAACCCTTCAAAATCCTCTTTTCACAACAGTAGTGAACCAATCTACTAAAAGAATCTCCCATCAAAGTATAAAGAAAGGGAGACAGGGGATTTCCCTGTCTTAACCCCCTTTTAGCCAAAATCTTACCCCAGGGTCTACCATTGATAAAAATGGAGAAATTTGTTGTGAAAGACAGCCCCTCATCCAGCCCCTCCATTTTGACCCAGAGCCCTTTATGTCCAGGATAAAATCCAAATAATCCCAATCCACTTGTCATAGGCCTTCTCATAGTTGAGCTTCATAAGGACACCTTTTTTTCCCTTCGAGATGCAATCCCCAACTATTTCTGAAGCCACTAGCATAGTGTCATGGTCATGCTTGTCCAGGGCGTGTTGCTCGTGGCCGCATGCCCATTTCAACCCCTTTTTATCATGCTTTCATGTCATGTATTTCATTTAGCATTGTAGTTTACTTTCCTTGTAATTTTGTTGGTGTATGACTCCTAGCCATTTTCATGTTCAGTGTTTTTAAAGGCTCAAGGCGCACTAAGGTGCAAGGCGCAAAAAAAGGCGCGGGCTTTTTTTGTAAGGCGCACTATATATAAAAAGTCATAAAATATATATATACATATATATATATATATATATATATATATATATGTATGTATGTATGTATATATACATGTAGCAATGCCTTGAATGCGTTTAGAGGTTTTACAATTTTTTTAAAATAATAACTAACCTAAACCCATAATTTGGACTTAAAAAATTAAAAAAAAAAAAGAAATTCAATAATCCCTAGAGGCGCGTGCTCCCGCGCGCCTCAAGGGCTTCATGGAAGGCACGTGCCTTCTTACCAGCGCCTCGCTTCTTCGAGGCGAGGCGCTTCACATGCGCCTTGCGCCTCGCCTAGGCGTGCCTTTTAAAACACTGTTCATGTTCAAGCCTGTCAGAGGCATAAATCCTAGAATGTACTATAGAGGGATGCGACTAATTGTCAATTTTTCCTACTCGGAGTTATATGCTATTTAAGCTGTTGTTGTCCCTTACTTGCTTACTAGTGTATAACAATTTTTTTCTCAAATGTTTTCAAATGCTCTCTCTCACGTTTTAATAAAACTATTTTCTCTCAAAACGTAAGCGGAGGCTAGACCCTACACCCAAGTTGTCCGCAACTTTCTATTTTCGTACGGCTGACTTGCTTGCCGGGTTAGAGCAAGTGCTGCATAATCATTGTCCCGTTGTGAAAGAGTACGATTGTGATAAGTGGTATCAGAGCCGAGTTGGCTCCTTGAAGTAATCATGTTCGCGACTAAACAGTTGGGCAAGGCCCATGTTGACCGATTGACTGAGATTGAAGAGCAAATGCTCTTCCTGATAGAAGTTCTTGATAATGTTCAATTTTTGGAATCTCGCTTGGATGAGATTGCCGCCAAAGCCGACGTGATTGACGCGGTAGCTGGTTGCTTAGACGGGATGCCCATCCAAGAATTGATGATGAGGTTAAGGCCTTGGAAGATAAAGCCACACGACATGTTGGTGTCTGAACTTTCTGAAGGTGTGAGAGCTGCCATCGATATTGTTAAGGCAGAGGTGGCAGATTTGAGTGCCCGAGTGAATCTCACCATGAGAGTGGTGGGAAATCAAGCCCCGACTAGGGGCGTGGTCCAATTAAATAAGGTAAAAATGCCCGAACCTAAGCTTTTTTGTGAGGCTTGTGATGCAAAAGCTCTGGTGAACTTCATATTTGACATGAAGCAATACTTCAAGGCCACAAGTACAGCATCCGAAGATTCAAAAGTTACCTTGGCGACAATGCATATGGTGGATGACGCCAAGCTATGGTGGAGATCATGTTATATGGACATCCAAGAGGGGCAATGTACCATTGATACGTGGGAAAAGTTAAAACAAGAATTGCACTCTCAATTCTTCCCAGAAAATGTGGAAATATTAGCAAGACGCAAGTTGTGAGAGTTAAAACACAATGGGACAATTCAAGAGTACGTGAAGCAGTTTGCTGGGCTGATGTTGGACATCCGAGACCTGTTCGAGAAGGACAAGGTCTTATGCTTCGTTGAAGGGTTGCAATTGTGGGCCAAGTCCAAGCTTTATGAACAAAGAGTACAAAACTTGTTAGAAGCTTATGCAGTCGCAGAACGTTTGTTCGATCTCACCAATGACCTAAGTAACGGGCAATCTCAAAACATGAGACGAAGTCAAACTTCACCAAGTAGAGACAACAGAAATTATCGACCTAGCTCTCCTACAAGTGGGGGAGGGAACGAGCAGAGAATTGAAGGGGGAGATTGAAGGCCTTTCCAACAAAAGGGGGGAGATGCATGGCGAGCGTCAGCTCAACAGTACATTGCTGGTCAAAAGCTCCCTTCTTGTTATATGTGTCGGGGGCCCATCGAGTTTACGAATGCCCATACAAAGTTGCCCTGAAAGCTTTTCAAGCCTCGTTGGCAAGTACTTCAGGGGCCAAGGAGGAAACCTTTAAAGCAGAGACCTTACTTGAAGAAGATGGGGACGACTCCTGCATTGGAGCCTCGAAATTCCTATCGGCCTTACAAAAGAAAGTGGAAGGGACGAAGGAATCAACACCACGTGGTCTTATGTACGTCGACGCATGGATAAATCAGAAACCCACAAAAAGTATCATGGTCGACTCAGGAGCAACCCATAACTTTATGATTGAAGCAGAAGCCCAATGGTTGAACTTATGTTGGGTTAGAGAAGTGAGAAAGATCAAAGCTGTCAATTCAGCAGCCTTACCGATTTTGGGTGCTGCACGAAGGGTGACAGCGAAATTAGGTGTTTGGATTGGACAACCAGACTTTGTGGTCGTCAAGATGGACGACTTCGACATTGTGTTGGAGATGGAGTTTCTCCTCAAACACAAGGTTATACTGATGCTGCTGGCAAAATGTTTAGTAATTATAGGGTCTAATCCCACCGTGGTCCACACCAAACTAAGACAACCGAATGGGGTGAAATTACTATCAACCCTTCAGCTGAATAATAGCCAAGACAAGCGTTGCGACGTTAGGTTCCATGTCATTGACCAACCTTGTGGAAGAAGGAATCATCAAGTTTATAATTCTCCCAAGGAATGAAGGCCAAGACCTGAAGTTGCTTGGAAGTATTCAAAGGAAACACCAGGGTGCACGAATGAATGAGTCATGCAGAATCGACCCCCTTTAATGAGAAAGTATGAGGCACTGATCCCACAGATCACCCTGAAGAACGCCTTTGAGGCATTGGCAGAGAGAACGCCTTTAGAAGTCAGTCAAAGTAGGAACGTGAAGAAGTTCCTAGAAAAGTGGAAAAGCCGTTGTGAACGCATTGGAGATTTGAAGACAGCTGCTCGTGAGACCGCCGAGTTCAAGTAGAGTTGGTTGATAGGTACGTCAACCATTTAAGTGGGGGAGAATGTCACGGTCATGCTATGCCCATTTCAACCCCTTTTTATCATGCTTTCATATCATGTCTTTCATTTAGAATTGTAGTTTACTTTCCTTGTAATTTTGTTGGCGTATGACTCCTTGTCATTTTCATGTTCAAGCCTGTCATAGGCATAAATCCCAGAATGTACTATAGGGAGATGCGACTAGTTGTCAATTTTTTCTATCCAGAGTTATATGCTATTTAAGCCATTGTTGTCCCTTACTTGCTCACTAGTGTATAACAATTTTTTTCTCAAATGTTTTCAAATGCTCTCTCTCTCACGTTTTAATAAAACCACTTTCTCTCAAAACGTGAGCGGAGGCTAGACCCTACACTGAAGTTGTCCGCAACTTTCGATTTTCGTACGGCTGACTTGCTCGCCGGGTTAGAGTAAATGCCGCACAATCGTTGTCCTTTTGCAAAAGAGTACGATTGTGACACACAACATCCAAAATTTGGCGGCCTTCAACAAAAGCAGCTTGCAAATTGTCTATAGTGAGAGGCAGAACCTTTTTTAGTCTTTCTCCCATACTTTGGAAATAATTTTATAAAGCGAGGAGACAAGGCTAATTGGTCTAAAATCCCCCACCTAATTTGCTCTCACCTTTTTTGGGATCAAGCAAATGTAGGTCTCATTGGTACGCTTGTTAATAATCCCCTTCTCAAAAAAATCATGGAACACCTCAACTAAGTCTGCTTTCAAGATGTCCTAGGACTTTTTTAAAAATTCATTTGTCATACCATCAAGCCCCGGAGATTTTAGAGTTCCCAGACTACTTACAGCTTTGTGGATTTCGTCTTCTGTGAAAGGTTGTTCTAACCAAGTCGACTGTTGATCCGTTAAAGGGGCCCAGTCAATCTGATAAACTTCCAATCTCTGGCCTTCTGGTTTCTCATACAGAACTTTCTTCGATCTCCTCCTCATGTAAGAAGAAATAGATTTTCTACTTTTTCTAGCCGTCATCTATTTGTGAAAAAAATGAGAATTTTCATCCCCCTCCTTAAGCCATTGAAGTTTACACTTTTGCAACATCAGACTTTGTTCCTTAGTCACCAGTCCAGCAGCTCTGATTTTAACAACCTCTCTGACTATAAAGCTCACTGTTCAGACTTCCTTGTTCTTCAAGCTTATCAATCTCATCAATTCTGTCTATCAAAGACCGTTTAGCTTCTGTAATGTTTCCAAAATTCTCCTTATTCCATTTAATTAGCAACTGCTTAAGGCCTTTTAATTTCTCCATAAAGGCAAAACCTTCATCCTGAAGGGTGCAAATCCCGCCACCACTTTCTAACAAGGTTCAAAAAGTTTGGGTGGTCTGGCCAGGCATTTTCAAACTGGAAAGGGGAAAGCCCCCACCTTTGGTTTCCCAAAGCGAGCAGCAGGGAGAAGTGGTCAGAGGTTGGTCTCGAAAGCCTTTGCAGAGATATCTCTTTAAATGTATTGAACCAGCTTAGAGAAAGTAAGAACCTGTCAATCCTAGTGGCAATAGGCACCTCCCTCAAATCTGACCAATTGAAAGACCCATTATTTAGCGCAATATCAACTATGTTTTCAGATTCAATGAAATTGTTGAAAATCCTCATACTTCTCGTGATTCTACCTCGCTTGGACTTCTTTGAGATCCATCTCACCACATTAAAATCCCCAGCCAAACCCCACAAATCAGAGCACAACCCAGCTAAATCTTCCAATTCTTGCCAAAAAACATCCCTACCATGATGCGATGGGGCCCCATAAACCCCTGTGATCCACCCCTTGAAGCAGCTATCATAGGAGAATAGAAATCGAGAACAAACCTACCACCGATTCGTCCAACCAAAATAACATCCCTCTCCCCCCCCCCCCCCCCCCCCCCCAACCTCTCTGCATCTAAAGCAACCCAGCCAATACGTTTTGCACTCGAAATAGATAGTATTTTTATTGTTAAATGCTTTTAAGTGATTAGATTCCTATAGGAAAATAAACATTTCACTATTGTTTTGGTTTTCCGATATTGCTATAATCTTTCTTGACTAACAATTTACTTTCACCTTAGCATTTTACTTCTGCAAACATTTTACTTGAAAGTAGAAACTACAATTTTTTTCCTTTGATATCGTCATTTTCATCACAAGTTGGAGAGAGTTGTACACATCTTCTTCCTCTTCTGGTAGGAGACTGTCTTCCTCTTCTGGTAGGAGACTGTGAGGCCTCCAATTGTGAAGTCTTATAGTAGGACTGTACGAGGGGCAAAAAGAGAAATTTCAGCTCTGACGGTTCGTTGGTGGAGTAGTGGAACATGCTGGTGAGGGCAAAGAGAATGTTGTTATGTAGGGGGAGTGAGTCTGAGGTCATTGTGAATTTGTGGATTTTGTGGCTGAGTGGCTCGGTAGGAGAGGTTCCCAGCTCTCTCAAAATAGCTGATTGCTTGTGTTCTTTTCGTTTTGCTGTCTTGTGGTTTTCTGTGTTCTTTTGGATTTCGTGTTGAAGGGAAATCAATAGAACAGTGTGTTCTTGTTCTCTCTGTTGTTGTGGTATTGTTGTGTTTTTGCAGGTGAATCATTGAAGGGTAAACCTTACAGAGACAAATTTGCATAAACCGTCAAGAAAAAAACAGTACATTAGTGATGAGGGTTCAACCTGAAAGAGGCCGATGGGTTTACAAAAAATTCCTTAATTCGCATTATTAAAAAAAATTTGTAACTTCTTTTTTTAAAATTTTGGGAATGAAACAACTTTTCATTGAAAATATGAACAGAAATAATTGTACAGGGTACAAACTCCTGAGAGAGTGAGAAAAAAGACAAAAAACAAAATAAGAACAACCTCAACAAGGAGCATTACATCCACACAACTTAAAATAAAAAATGAAGAAAGCCAAGATTCGTCAACAAAAAAAAGACCCAAGGACATCGGCACTGAAATAAGGACACCAAAATACTCCGAACTAAATAAAAATTGTAACTTGAAATATTTTTGAAATGGAACTCCAAAGGGAGACCTTGAAAGTTGAAATGCATATCACATTCTTCCTTACTCCCTCTAAATAAATTCTTGAAAATTTTGTAGTTCTGTTCTAACCAAACTTATCATACCATCATCGCTTTAACTGCATTTTCCCTCCCTTAGTTTCTAACTTCTCTTGAAGGGATGGCCTATAAATTGTTCAAGGCTAAGAGAATAAGGGAAACACTGACCATGTTGAACTCTTCTAACAAGGAAAACCAAATCTTTTGGGTAATCTGCAATGAAGTTAGAAGTGATTGTCCCCTTTCCTGTTGCAAAGACAGAACATGTGGTTAGTAGATTACTGTTAGGATGTCTTTTTGAATAGTTGCTGCCACATTTATACCTCACAACAACAAATTTTAGTTAAAAAATCTAACCTTCTATGGAACTTCAGTTTACCATATGGGATATTGAATCTTTCACAATTATAGTTTCTCTTTTATTTTTTCTAATTGGAGAGCTTTTTTGTATTTCCTTTGGAGTGGAGTTTCCCCCATTTCTTGTTTAATTTCATTTCATACCATCAATAAAATTGTTTCTTATCCAACAAAAAAAGTTACAACTTACCAGAAAATTTCCTCTGCTTTTTAAACTCCAAGAAAACCTATCAGCAGGGAACAATAGAGAAAAATTTAAAATTTTAACTTTTTATATGATTTTTTAAAATCTAAGATGAACGAAGAGGGGGGCGATCGACCCCCTCCTTCCTTTTACTTTGCCCCTGACTATCAAGGAGGAGGTTTCATTTCTGATTTTTCTAGAATGGTGAGCTCCCCAATTTCTTTATCGTAAAGTGGCCCGACAAATAAGTGCTTCCAAGTACGTACTTCTTTGTCCCATAAATTCCCAACTGACTCAATTTTCATGCTGGAAATCTGGAGAAAAATCTGGGGAATGTTAGTATCAGAAGTTTATCAGTTATCCAGGTATATCATAGAAAAGTTTGTAGACCCATTTCTGATTTTGATGGAAAAGGAATTCTGACCTATTTTCTTTTCCTGCATCACAAACTTCCAGGGGCAGTTTCTTATGAGGTTTTTGTTAGTCAAGGTGAACCAGCCATATTCATCCGCACCATGTTTACTAAGTAACTGCATGCCACTAGGAGGGAGTCCCTCTCATTAGAGAATCTCCAAACCCATTTAGAGACTAGGGCATTATTACTTTCCTTCACCCACGCCAATGCCACCTCTTTCCACCCGATTAGAGATCTACCAAAATTAAAACCTTCATGGGCACGCATTAAGCGTCGTCTTCTCAAGAGACCACATTTGAAGGCATTTGAAATACTGACAGAAAGTAGACAAGTCTTTTAGAAGGTATCCCCTCGTGTAAAAATGCCTTTTTTCCCATAAGACAAGTCTTTTAGATGCTCTTTCAATTTAGTAGAATTGAGAAAACTATGAACTTACTTAAACAAGATATGTTCTATAGGTTGTACAACTGTGTCTTTGAGTTTGAGATCTTGGGGGGTTAGGTATAGGTAACTTGAGATCCCGTAACAAAGCCCTTTTGGCGAAGTGGTTATGGCATTTTCATCTTGACTCTTCTTCTCTCTGGCATGAGGTCATTGTAAGTATGGGCCGTCCCCTTTCGAGTGGACTGCGTGTGGAGGTCAAGGCACGTCTAGGAACCCTTGGAAAGGCATTTATGAGGAGTATCCCTTCTTTTCTAGCTTCGTTCATTGTTCCGTGGGGGATGGGAGGGATACTTTTTTCTGGGAAGATAAATGGCTGGGGGATAGACCCCTTTGCTCTGTGTTTCCTCGCCTTTACCATTTATCTTTAATGAAGAGTCACTCAGTGGCTGATGTGTTATCTCATCTTGAGTCTTGTCCCTCTCCTTCGTTGGGCTTCCGCCGTCCTTTGTCTGATAGGAAAATGACGGATGTTGTTGACCTCCTTTCTTTGTTGGGACAGTTTCGTTGTGTTTCGGGGAGGAGGGATGTTCGGTGTTGGAGCCCTAGTCCGTCTACCGATTTTTCGTGTAGGTCTTTTTTTCTTTGCCTTGTTAATCCCTCTCCGCCCTCTTCCCCGGGGGAGTCTGTCTTTGCCTCACTATGGAGGGTGAAAATTCCCAAGAAGGTTAAGTTTTTTGTCTGGCAGGTTCTGCACGGAAGAATTAACACCTTAGATAGGGTGGCGAGAAAAGTGCCTTCCTTAATGGGGCCGTGGTGTTGCATTCTGTGTAGGAGGTCTGCCGAGGATATTGATCATGTGCTCTGGAGTGGAGCCGTGTTAGGAGTGGAGCCGTTTCTTGGAGGAGTTTGGCCTTGTTATTGCTAGATCGAGGGGTTGTCGTGAGATGGTCAAGGAGTTCATCCGTTTTCCTCCTTTTCGGGGGAGAGGAAAGTTCTTGTGGCAGGCAGGGGTGTGTGCTATCTTGTGGGGGCTTTGGGGGGAGAGAAACAACAGAATCTTTCGTGGGATAGAGAGATCGTCTTGTGATGTGTGGTCCCTAACTAGATTCTTTGTTTCTCTTTGGGTTTCTGTGTCCAAGCCCTTTTGTAATTATACTCTTGGTCTTATTTTGCTTGACTAGAGACCCTTCTTGTAGGCTGCCTCCCCTTTTTTGTGGGCTCTTCTTTTTGTATGCCCTTGTATTCTTTCATTTTTTCTCAATGAAAGCTCGGTTTATTCTAAAAAAAAACTGTGTCTTTGAGTTTGATAGGAATGCCATTAGAGGAAAATTAGGAGTATTATATGGGTATATTAGTAATTAGTAGGGAGTTGGTTATGGTAGTAGGGAGTTGGTTATGGTATTTGGTTATAAATAGGGTGTGTGGGAAAAGGGAAGTTAGGCATTAATTCAGTGAGTTTGGTCTATGAGTGAGAGTGCTCAAGAAAGGGGAGGGTCCAAGTTCCTCAAATTACTTGGTTTATCTTGTAGTTTGGTTATCTTTTATATTTCAATATATTCAAGTTCTATCAATTTGGTATCAGAGCTGTTCGAATCTGGTCATGGAGTTCGATGCAAATGTACGGTGGAGATATTGAAGTTTGTGGATCGTTTCAATTCGATTCTCTATTCGTTTCAAGTTGAAATGAGGCAGAGTTCCAAAGAAATTGGAGAGAATATGGGTTTGTGTCAAGCTGCAATGAAAGAGAGTTGCAGAGAAATGAAAGAGAATTACAATAAAATAGCTTAGAGTTTTGGAGAAATAAAAGTGGAGATTCTATGGACAGAGAGAGAAGAAGAGATTGCAGAGAAGAAGACAAAGGTAATCGGTGAAGCAAAGATGGAAAAAATAGGAGCATCGAAATCAGAATCTCAGATTCTGATTTCGAGAGAGAAGAGCAAAAAGCGAAGGAAAGAAATCGGCCTAGTGGAAGCAAATTTGGGCGGAAGAAGATAGAAAATCGAAGGCCAAAAGCTGTCAAACGTGGATCGCGCTCAATGAGGTTGAGAAATTTCAAATACAGGGGACGAGCATACTTTGGAATCAGAGATGGAGCATTCCAGAATCCAGGAAATCGATGGAGAGAAAAAGTGTGAAAAAGAGAGAATCGGTTGAGGAGGAAGAATGAGACCGTACGGAAGCGATGGAGAGGAGATGTAGGACAAACCGGAAAACATGGCTACTGGAAAACGCCGATGAAGGATTGGGGAGGCCGATCGATAGTTCTCCAATATTCAAAAACCTCGCACAAGGGGACTCAGAAGCAGTTCAAGATGAAGGAGGCAAAATGTCCAAGGGTGACTCGTCGGCAAGTAGAAATCGCGGGTAAGGAATGTTCAACGAGAGATCACCTTCGACGGCTTCTTCTATGGTTGGAGATGAAAACTCGAAGGAGACGCCGGCGCAAGAGGAGTCAAGAAGAAGCGGCGGATGAATGAGAGGTGGGCGGTCATGTAGAACATGGAGAAAAGAAGAGAAAAATGATCGATGGAAGGAGTTGCCGGTGACGATGGATGATATGGTTGGAGACGAAGACTTGCAGCTGGAGGTGGGAATGCATTTTTCGTAAAGAGGAAGGCAAAATTATCCCTCATGTGCAGTGTCAGAAAGTGGGGCCATGGATTTGGAAAAAAGTTCATATTAACTTTGGGCTTGATTTTGGGCTATTACATAAATTTGTTCCGGCCGGAGTCAATAATAAGAAGAAAAATAAGCAACCTGGGTTTATGGGTTGTTGGGATGGGCTGCCTTTTTTTTTTTTAATAAAAAAAACCAGATTATGACCCAGCTTGGCATCCTATTCACGTGGAAAGAGCCACCTTAGCCGCCGGAAGAAACTTCTTTTCTACAGTTCTTGCACGCCATTGAACACCACTGTTGTTGATCACTGTTGCTGCTGCCTAACATTGTCCGACCACTCCCACCAACGCATTGTTCCAACTAGGCTTTGTATTTTGAGGGAAAAAAAAAAGCTCTGTACCTAATTTTGGTATTTGTGTTTGTTTAACCACACCTTGAGGACAAGATGTGTTTTAGGGGCGGGTAATGATAGGAATGCCATTAGAGGGAAATTAGGAATATTATATGGGTATATTAGTAATTAGGAGGGAGTTGGTTATGGTATTTGGTTATAAATAGGGTGTGTGGGAAAGAGGAACTTAGGCATTAATTCAGTGAGTTTGGTTTAGGGCTTGAGTGAGAGTGCTCAAGAAAGGGGAGGGTCCAAGTTCCTCAAATTACTTGGTTTATCTTATAGTTTGGTTATCTTTTATATTTCAATATATTCGGGTTCTATCAGAGTTCTCCAGTAGAATTGAGAAAACTGAGAAACTAGGATTACCACCCTAGGATATATATATATATATATATATCCAAGTAGTTAAGGGTTCATGCTCCCATAGTGTGTCTAATATTAGAACTAGAAGCTTGGGCCAAAACCTCACGGGATTCAAGATTCATGCTGTCATGGTAGTTTTGTTGAGGCTGATCTTCATTCCAGCAAACCTTCCCAAAACTGAGAGCACTGAAAATTTGTCCGACCCTTTGTCTTGGCTCCAAACATAAGAATATCATTGGCAAAATGCAAATTATTAAGGATTATGTAAAAGATTATTTTTTCTAACTGAATGTGGTTGAATTGATAAACAAAAAGAGTTATTTACCTTGTAGTCGGTATTTAAAGTTTTTGCTAACTGAATGTGGTTGAATCGATGAACAACTTTAAACCTACAAGTCTTAGTTGGGAAGGGGATTGCCATATGTTCACAAACTGTGTCTTTGTGGGCGTTTGTGACAAAGCTCTTTTGTCATTATCGGTTAGAATTGATTTCTCTTGATTGGAGACTCTTTTTGTAGTTTGCCTCCCTTTTGTATGAGCTCTCTTTTTGTATGCCCTTTTATTCTTTCATTTTTTCCTCAATGAAAGTTCGGTAATTATCAAAAGAAAAAAGAACTGCATGCAGGTTGTTCTGTGACTCGTGGAAATTTCCCAAGTGACCAACACGTTACTGAAAACAATTACCTTCTTTCAAGTATATTATACTGAAGCTGACATTGACAAGCTGCTTCTTTATCAAATGTAGGAGTAAAATTTTACTGTAAAAACTGCGGACGTGAGGGGCATCGAAGACACTATTGTCCAGAACTTAAGGAAGATTCCATTGATAGGCGATTCAGATGTCAAGTATGTGGAGAGAAGGGCCACAACAGAAGGACCTGTAAGAAGTCTAGGTTGAACAGTAAACCAATGATCGCAACAATTCAGCGTCATTGCAGGATATGTGGTGTAAAGGGCCACAACAGGAGAAGCTGTTCGAAGTCCGAGATGAGCCCTCCATATAGCACAGGAATGCATTATCCCCATCGTCAGAATCGTCGCAATGTGTTGAGCCAGAATTTGATCAATGGAGATAGGATGGCTAATGAAAACAGCAGAGTGAGGCAGTATCACTGTGGGATCTGCAATGAAAATGGTCACAATCGGCGGAACTGTCCCAATATCGACAGGAAAGCTAACCGTACAACTCCTAGAAGAACATACGCCTGCAAACTATGCCATGAAAAAGGGCATAATAGTAGGACATGCCCAAATAGTAATATGAACAATCTACAGAAAAATCCTCCAGGCGCTGTAAACCAATGAACTTTCTAATTGTATGGTAATGGCATTGCAATTCAACTAAATTGATCACATAGATATGGCGGCTGAGTAAGTTATTCTTGTTTTTTGTTTTTCCTTTCTTTCGGCTGTAATCATCTTCATGCACATGCCAAAGCTAAAGCAATGGTCAGGAAAAGATTGAACAGGACGCCTTGGATCATCGGTTTGATGTGTCCTTGTCTTCGATTGGTCTACGATTTTGTCTTAGGTCATTATAATCATTTTATTTTTGGTCTTATGTTTTTTAAAATTGAGCTTTTAAACACCAATTTCACATGTTTTTATTTTTAAATTTGGCTAAGAATTTAAATGTGTTCGTAATAAAAGCTATTTCTATCTATGTTTTTGTTTTAAAATTTTGCCAAGAATTCAAACAATGTGAAAGCCTATAAAAAAAAATAGTAAGAAAGCATACATAATTTTTAAAAATAGAAAACTAAAAACTAAGGTTTCGTTTGATAATCATTTGATTTTTCGTTTTCAATTTTTGAAAATTAAGCCTATAAATGCTACTTTCACTTATGGATTTTCTTGTTTTGTTATTTATTTTTTAGCTATGTTTTAAACAATGAAGCCAAGTTTTGAAAACTAAAAAAAGTAGTTTTAGAAACTTGTTTTTGTTTTTGGAATTTGGTTAAGAGTTCAAATATATTTTTTAAGAAAGATGAAATCCATTATAGAGAATTGATGAGAAAACAAAAACAATTTTAAAAAATAAAAAACCAAATGGTTATCAAACACGACCAAAATCATTATCCAACAAGACTATAGAAATTTTATATTTTGTATTAGCAACAATTTGACTTAGAGGCCGTTTCTAAGGAATTTAAATGATTGGTATCATCAAACGCTTAAAAATATAAATGTTTGATGTCTTTAGATAAGCATATTTGTTAAAAAAAAAGGATAATAGCATTTGTTTGGAAAAAAAATACCTTTTTGGTCCCTCAATTTGTAAACAAGTTTCTATAGAATTCCTGAGTTTCAAAATCCAACAATTAAGTCCATTAATTTGGTAAAATAGTCAATTGAGTTCCTTCAGGTTAACCACCAAGGCCGGTGCCGGCGTCTTTTAAATTCTTCTTTCTCTCTTCCCTTCCCTTCCCCTCCCCTCTCTTCCTCCCTCATTTTTTTTTTTCTTTTTCTTTTTTCAGATTAAATACACACACATAATCCCTCACCAATCCCATCTCCTTCTCCTACCTTCCTCTCCTTTTAAATCTCTCCAAAATCCCTTCCATTCATAAATCCCACCTCTTCTTCTTTCATTCGCAAATCCACCAATAAAGCTCCACCTTCAAACCTTCATTTCCAAATGGCAATCAACAAGAAGAACCTCATGACATTTCCTCCCATTTTGAAATCCAAAGCAGCAGATCATACTTATTCCATCGAGCCATGGGACTGGCCCTCCTGCTACCATCCCAAAACCCTCTCATTCCTGAGGCGGAGGTACTTGAGTCATAGAATGGTTGGATGGCAGAGCGGTCGTGGCGGGGGGCGAGGGGGTTGACAGAGTGGATGTCGGTGTCGCAGGAGGGTCAGAGGGTGACGACGTCAGCATTGCAGGTGATGGTGGCTGGAGCTTGCTCGCAGACCTCGCAGAGCCAGACGCGTGGGCGGCGGGTGCCGGAGAGGGGTGGATTTGGGCATCGCAACAGAGGCAGAGGAAGCCGGCATCGTGGTGGCAGAAGAGAGAGGCGGAGGCGGACTTGCAGGAGTAACAGAGGGGTTTGATGGTGGCGACGCTAGCCCAGATGAAGAATAAGATGATGATATCAGAGATATTGTGGAGGAGTTTTTTTTAATAATTATTTTTATTTTTATTATTTTATTATAATAATCATTATTTTTATTCCAAAAATCATTATTTTAATATTAAGAATTCCCATGTCAGCAATCTATTAAAAAATTAATGGTGGTTAATGTGAAGGGACTCAATTGAACTATTTTACCAAATTAAGGGACTTACAGTGTTATTAAAATCGTTCGATTCACGAGTTGTATCGTACGATTCAACTCGAAACGAAGGGAAATCAATACAGATCGTGGTTTTGAATCGAAAATGAGAGGTATCGTACGATTCGAAACATTGAATCGCACGTATCGGCTTGAATCGCAACGATCTGATTCAAAAATCAAAACTAAAAAAATAAAAATACTATGTGTTGCGGCATTGCCGGCGTGTTAGCCGGAGAAGAATGACTTTGTGGAGCTAGTCGGAGAAGAAGACTTCGCGGTTGTCAACAATGGTGGATAATAGAATGGACGAAAATCACGAAGAGTAGGGTTGAAGAAGAAGAGGTTGGAGGAGACTTTGAGAAAAATGAAAATGAAAGTTGGGTGGGGACTTTGGAATACGAAAAGGATTAAGGAAAAGTGTGTTGAAGAAGTTAAGAAGAAAGAGAAATGAAAAGGTCACATAAAAAGAGAAATGAAATGATAGCTTGTGAGTAGAGATGTCCACGGGGCGGGGCGGGGCCAAGGAATGGATTCCTCGTCCCTGTCCTCGCGAAATTCCCCATTTAATTTTGCGGGGATCGGGACGGGGATTTCCCGCTGGGAATTCGCGGGGATCAGGTTCCTTGTGGAGAATTTTTTCCCGTTCTTTTTATTTTTATTTTTTATTTTATCTTTTTTATTTTTTTAAATTTATTCTCAACTATAATAAAAATTATTTCTAAATGAAAAATTTTCAATATAATTCTATTGAAAGAAAATGTTATAACATTTCATAATAAAAAAAATAATATACCATAAGTAAAAATACTATAATGTCGAAACAACTTAATTTCTAAAAATTCAAATTTCAATATTACAACATAGTCTTTAATTTTTTTTATAACGAAATAGTCGTAAACTAATTCCTACTATAGTTTTTTTTTTTAAAAAAAAATTCTATTTATAGGTAATAATTAATATATATATATATATATTACTAATCGGGGCGGGGTCAGGGACGGGGAATATATTCCCCGTCCCCGTCCCCGTTTAGCCAACGGGGAAAAATTTCTCCGCTCCCTCCCCCGTTCTCCGTGTAATTGGGGATTTCCCGCCCCCGTTCGGGGTGGGTCCCTGCGGGGCCCCAGCCCCGCGGGTTAAATGGACATCTCTACTTGTGAGTTGTTTTGTCACTTTGAAATTTGGGAAGAGAATAAATAAATTAATATAACTCTAAAATATCTTTTAAAACCTTGCCTTTCTCTCATACACGTTTGAGGTTCCCAATTTTCATGATATGTGACTCTTCCATTCTATTGATTTTGACAATTTGTTTTTATTTATTTATTATTTATGATCTATCAGCTGATATTGATTTTGAATATATTGAAGTCAATAGTTGAAATATTGAAACTTGGAAACAAAGGAGTTCTATTGTTTTTAATGTTTTTAAACTTTGAAGTTAGTTTATGTTTTGATCTTGTTTTGGGATTATTTAATATTTGGCTACTTATTTCTCTATTTTAGTCTTTACTATTAATATTTATATTTCAATGTTATTTACCAAACTAAAACTTACGATACACGATACACTAAAATTTAATTTCGATACTCGTTCCGTTTCATGAGTTAACAACCTTGGGGACTTAATTGTTTGATTTTGAAACTCACGGACTCAATAGAAACTTGCCTACAAACTGAAGGACCAAAAATGTATTTTTTCCTATTTGTTTTTATTGGAAAATTTATAAAGATGTTTTGGAATATTTAATATTTTGAGAGTTATGTTTATTTTGCAAGATTTTGTATGAGTATGTCTTAATTATGTATTGTTCCAACATTACCCTTATCAATCATAATATATTTTTTTTATGTTAATTTAATATAATTTTAATTTATATAATATAATATTTTTGTTTTTATTGGTTTAATATATTATTTTATCAATTCAGTTTATAATAACCTTTTGGATTAAATTACAAATTTGCTATATCATTCATATACGTACATAATTGATAAAGTATATCAATGATACACTTCGTCATATCAAGTATATCATTAATATAAATACCGGTGATATATTTTATGTTAGATATATTACTGATATATCTAACACGAAGTATATCACTGATATACCAATATCATTTATCCAATTTTTATTTCATTAAAAAAAGAAAAATTTTACTATATTCGAATTTAACAACTTTGTTTTCCTCAATCTTTATATAAAATAATAGCATTTTGATCACTCCAAACCAATATAGATTATATAACCTCACTTCCATTATATCTTTGGCCCTAATTATCTAGTTGAGGATAATAAACACAATTCAAATAACCTACAACCTTGCCAACAAGAGCATAGCTGTTCAAATCCCTCCACTCCAAATGTTGTTGAATTCAAAAAAAAAAAAAAAAAAAAAAATCCTACAACCTCAATGTCTCTACACCCTGGATTAAATGTTTTGGAGTTTCCAACCTTTTTTTCACAGGGCATATGAGGAAACTAAGGAACTTTTTTTTCTTTAATATTGTATTTTTTAAAACTTATTATTAAAATATATTTATTTTCAAACTATTTATTAAAATATGGTAATTTTAAATAGCTGGATGTAGTTCGTCTCTTCAAGAGATGACTTCCACTAAAGAGACGAACTCCACCATGCGACAGCAAAAAAATTATTCATAAATGATCTCTTCAAAAGACGACTTATGTGCAAATATTAATGAATATCTTTGTTCGTATGTTGGCAGCTAACCACACTAGTAACTAAGGTGACTTGAGTTTGATCCTAGTAGAGAACCTGTTTTTAGTTCTTTTTTCCTTCCTTTTTTCTCTCTCCATTTTTCCCTCTCTTTTTTTCTTCTTTTATTTCTTTTCTTAAAAATCAAATAAGATAACTTAAGTTTTTAAAAATATTTTAATCAAATTAAATATTTTATTTCAATTTATTTAAAAGAAATTGAAATTTAATTAATTATTAATTATTCAAACATTTTTTTTAATATGAGTTGTTTTTTATTCTCCCGTCTTTCTCAATTTATTTAGAAAGAATTACGTGATAATTTTTCATATCACTTTGATAAGATTTTAAGAGAAGAATAACTTTATTTAGGTAATTTTGAGTTGTTTTTAAATGAAATCAATTGAAAATAGCTATAAGTTTATCAAACATGAGTGTTTTAAATGAACTTTAATTAAATATAAAATCAATTAAAATTTCATATTAGAAAAGAAAGTGTTTGAATAATGAATACTTAAGTAAATTTCGATTTCTTTGAATAAATTGAAATATAATGTTTAATTTGCTTAAAATACTTTAAAAATTGAAGTTATCTTATTTGATGTTTTAGAAAAGAAATAAAAGGGAAAAAAAAAAGAAGGAAAAAAGAGGAAAAAGCGGAGAGAAAAAACGGAAGGAAAAATAAAAAATAAAAAAGGTGTAATCATTCTTTATTTGATGTTTTAGTCTAATGATTGTTTTTAGTGGCAGAGTTTATAAATCATTCTTTATAGAATTTATCTTTAATTTATATATAATATATTAAAAGGCCATAATATTTGATAAATATTCTTGGTGTTATAAATACACTATTATATATGGTAGATATTCATTGGACTTCATTGGATTACTTGGAGCTCACATTGGATTACTTGGAGCTTACATTGAATTACTTGGAGCCTACTCACTTGGATTACTTGGAGCCTACTTAGATTACTTGGAACTTACTCACTTGGAAGACTATAAATATGTGTAGTGTGAAGGTTTCAAATAAGAGTAAGATATACCAAAAGGAAAATTCACTTGAGAATACCAATCTATCTACTTTGCTCTCCTTTTCTACATTGTGTTCTTAAGTTTCTTAAGTTGTTCTTGTTCACAACATGTTATCAGCACAAGCCTGATCTACCATTTTCTTTCCTAAAGGTAAATTTGAATTCATGGTTTATGATTCATCTCATTTTACATGTTAAGTTTGTGTAGTTCGATTCATAAAATCAAATGCTTAACATAAAAATTGACTATAAGAAACACTCTGTCTATGGATAGTTTTGTCTAGGCTGAGGTATTTAAGCTGACCGAAAGGGAACACCTCTACCTGGGATCTAATCTGGGAGTTGTAAATTAGTCAATTTTGTGTTTTAGGTAATGTAGTAGTTAATTGGATTTCTTTTAAGAAGTTTAGTAATCTTTTCATAGAGAAAACATGTTATATATATTAGATATATGTTTTATAAATAGAATGCAATATAACAATGCTACAATTTTTTTAGCATGCATGCATGGTGTACTTATTAAAATTCTAATGTAAGTATACTTCTTTTTGATAGTTTTACAATGACAAATCTTACAAAACTAGAGTTCGCAGCTCTTGATATTAATGGACATAACTACTTGTCATGGGTCCTTGATGCCGAGATTCATTTAGATGCCATGAATCTTGGAGAAACAATTAAAGAAGGAAATAATGCATCTATTCAAGAAAAGGCAAAAGTTATGATATTCCTTCGCCATCATCTTCATGAGGGATTAAAAATAGAATACCTTACAGTAAAAGATCTCTACAACTTATGACAAAGTTTGAAAGAAAGGTATGATCATCAAAAAACTGTTATTCTTCTAAAAGCTCGTTATGACTGGATGCACCTGTGGTTGCAAGATTTTAAATCAGTAAGCGAGTATAATTCCGCATTATTCAAAATTAGTTCAAAATTGAAGTTATGTGGAGAGAGAATTACTGATGAAGATATGTTAGAGAAGACATTATCTATTTTCCATGTCTCGAATATGCTCCTGCAGCAGCAATATCGAGAGAAAGGATTTAAAAAATATTATGAACTTATTTCATGTCTTCTTGTGGATGAACAAAATAATGAGCTATTGATGAAAAATCATGAATCTCGACTAACTGGAGCAACACCATTCCCTGAAGTGAATGCTATAGTGTCTAATAATCGTGGTCGAGGTCGTGGTCGTGGTCAAGGTCGTGACCGCGGTGGAGGAAGAAATAATAATTCATTTCGTGGTGGTCGTCATTCAAATTTTAAGAAGACCACAAATAATGATGATCATAAAGGAAAATTTCCTCAAGGAAAGAGTTCTAAAAGTGTCGAAAACCAATGCTTTCGATGTGGCATGAAAGGGCATTGGTCTCATACCTGTCGTACGCCTAAGCACTTAGTAGACCTCTATCAAGCATCATTGAAGGAGAAAGGAAAAAAATGTAGAAGCAAACTTTGCATTTCAAGAAGATGATGTATTTGACCATTTCAACACGACACATTTAGATGTTGCTGACTTCTTTGAATCTCCTAAAGAGAGAATTGATGCAATTGAAGAAGTAGGAAATACTTCATATGAAAATGTCCAATATTAGTACTGCTTTTAATTTCAGCATTGTATGTATTTCTAGTATAAGTATTTTTTCTTCAAGTTTAGTTTTAAGACTTACTGTAATCGTTTTTTTTAATGAAGAATCATGACCACTTCTCATATTTTAGCTTATCCAAGGATGAACAATGAAGATTTATGCTTGGCAGATAGTGCAACTATACGCACACCATACTTAAAAGTAGAAAATACTTTTCCAAATTGATAATGCTTGAAGAAAATGTCAATACTATATCAGGTTATGCAAACTTGATTGAAGGTTTTGGAAAAGCAAACCTTATCTTGCCTAGAGGAACAAAATTCACAATTAATAATGCTTTGTTCTCTAGCAAATCAAAAAGAAACTTATTAAGTTTCAAAGATATACGTGACAATGGTTATCATGTTGAAACTAATAGTAAAGATAATATAGAGTATCTTTATATCACATCTATTGTTTCACATGAAAAACGTATATTAGAAACATTGCCTGCTTTTTCTTCTGAATTATATTATACTCATATACGAGTAATTGAAACCTATGCAACAATGAACCTGAAGTTCATGGATCTAGATATATTCACTGTTTGGCATAATCGATTGGGTCATCCTGGGTCAATAATGATGAGAAAATTATTGAAAATTCACAAGGACATCCATTAAAGAACCAAAAGATTCTTCAAACTAATGAGTTGTCATGTGTTGCTTGCTCTCAAGGAAAATTAATTATTAGACCATCACCATCTAAAATGGGAATTGAATCACCTACATTTTTGGAACGAATCCATGGTGATATATGTGGACCTATTAACCCACCTAGTGGACCATTTAGATATTTTATGGTTCTAATTGACGCATCTAGCATATGGTCACATGTGTGTTTATTTTCAAGTCGAAACTTTGCATTTGCAAGATTACTTGCTCAATTAATCAAATTAAGAGCATAATTTCCTAATTATACAATTAAAAGTATTCGTCTTGATAATGCTGGTGAATTTACATCTCAAGCATTCAATAATTATTGTATGTCCATTGGGATAAATGTTGAACATCCTGTAGCTCATGTTCATATTCAAAATGGTTTAGCAGAATCATTTATAAAACGTTTGCAATTAATTGCTAGACCAATGCTTATGAGAGCAAAGCTTCCAATATCTGTATGGGGTCATGCAATTTTGCATGCAGCATCACTTATACGCATTAGGCCAACAACCTATCATAAGTACTCCCCAATGCAATTGGCTTATGGGCAAGAGCCAAATATTTCTCATCTACGCATATTTGGATGTGCAGTATATGTTCCAATTGCTCCACCTCAGCGTACTAAGATGGGTCCCCAAAGGAGGTTAGGAATATACGTTGGATTTGATTCCCCATCAATTATTAGATATCCCGAACCCCTGACGGGTGATGTATTTACTGCACAATTTGCTGATTATCATTTTAATGAGACAAATTTTCCAACATTAAGGGGACGAATGAAGAAGTTGAAAAATGAAATTAAATGGAATGCATCATCGATGTCTCATTTCAATCCTCGAACAGATCAATGTGAACTAAAAGTTCAAAAGATAATTCATTTGCAAAATATTGCAAATCAAATGCTAGATGCATTTACAGATATTAAGATAGTGACCAAGTCACACATACCAGCTGCAAATGCTCCATCTAGAATTGAAATCCCAACACATCAAGTTGCTACAACTAATGAGTCTGTGGCACGCCAGAAGCGTGGTCGACCGATGGGTTCCAAAGATAAAAATCCTCGAAAAAGAAAAGTAGTTAATAATCAAAATGATCCAATTAAGGATATGGATATTCCAGAAGAAATCCTAAATATGACTCCTCATAAAAATATTGAAGAAAGTCAGATACTTGAGGATAATAATGAAATTTCCATAAATTATGCATGATAAGGAAAAGATGGAACCGAAATGATATAGTTGTTAACAACATTTTTGCTTACAATGTTGCCCATGATATTATTCATGAAAATGATGATTCTGAACCAACATCTGTCGAAGAATGTCGACATAGAAATGATTGGCTTAAGTGGAAAGAAGCAATCCAGGTAGAATTGAACTCACTTTCAAAATGTGAGGTTTTTGGACCAGTAGTTCAGACACCAGAAGATGTCAAACCTGTGGGATACAAATGAGTATTTGTAAGAAAAAGAAATGAAAAGAATAAGATCACAAGATATAAAGCGAGACTTGTTGCACAAGGATTCTCGCAAAGACCTGGTATTGATTATGATGAGACATATTCTCCTGTGGTGGATGCAATAACATTGAGATATCTAATTAGCATGGCTGTATATGAAAAACTTGACATGCATCTAATGGATGTAGTCACAACATATTTATATGGATCTTTAGATAATGATATTTATATGAAAATTCCTGAAGGATTAAAGATACCAGAATCATATAATTCAAATGCTAGAGAATTATATTCGATCAAATTACAGAGATCCTTATATGGATTAAAACAATCCGGACGAATGTGGTATAATCGTCTTAGTGAATATTTGTTGAAAAAAGGGTATAAAAATAACCCTATTTGTCCATTTGTCTTTATAAAAAAATCACAGTAAGAATTTGAGATGAAAGATCTTGGAAAAACAAAATTTTGCCTTGGTCTGCAATTTGAACATTTAGTAGATGGGATATTCATTCATCAGTCAACTTATGTAGAAAAGATTTTAAAAAGGTTTTACATGGACAAAGCACACCCATTGAACATTCCAATGATAGTTCGATCACTGGAAATGAAAAAGGACATATTTCGGCCTCGAGAAGATAATGAAGAACTACTTGGTCCTGAAGTACCATATCTTAGTGCGATAGGTGCACTTATGTATCTTACTAATAATACACGACCTGATATAACATTTTCAGTAAATTTATTAGCTAGATATAGTTCTTCTCCCACAAAAAGACATTGGAATGGAATTAAGCATGTACTCCGTTATCTTTGAGGGACGATTGATATGAGTTTATTTTATTCGAACAAATCGAACTTTGATCTAGTTGGTTATGTAGATGTGGATATTTATATGATCCATATAAAGCTAGATCTCAAACGGGTTATCTATTCACATGTGGAAGAACTGCTATATCATGGCGGTCTATAAAGCAAACCATTACAGCCACCTCCTCAAATCATGCTGAGGTTCTTGCAATTAATGAGGCTAGTCGAGAATGTGTATGGTTGAGATCAATGACTCAACACATTCGTGGAACATGTGGCTTGCCTTGTGGCAAAGATTGTCTAACAATATTATACGAAGACAATACAACATGTATAGCACAAATCAAATGAGGATATATTAAAGGAGATAGAACGAAGCATATCTCACCAAAGCTCTTCTACACCCATGATCTTGAAGAAAATGGTGAAATCACAGTTCAACAAATTTCTTCAAAAGATAACCTGGCAGACTTATTTACGAAAACATTACCTACCGCAACATTCGAGAAGTTGGTGCACAACATTAGAATGAGACGACTCAAAGATTTCAAGTGATGTTTCCATGAGGGGGAGTAAAAGTACTGCACTTTTTTTCCTTGACGATGATTTTTTCCACTGGGTTTTCCTAGCAAGATTTTTTTAATGAGGCAGTTGTTGAAGTATATAAATAATGTACTCTTTTTCCTTAATTAGGTTTTTTCCCATTGGGTTTTTCCTAATAAGGTTTTAACGAGGCATACAATTTATATACAATGAATATCTAAGGGGGAGTGTTATAAATACACTATTATATATGGTAGATATTCATTGGACTTCATTGGATTACTTGGAGCTCACATTAGATTACTTGGAGCTCACATTGAATTACTTGGAGCTCACATTGAATTACTTGGAGCCTACTCACTTGGATTACTTGGAGCCTACTTAGATTACTTGGAGCTTACGCACTTGGAACACTATAAATATGTGTAGTGAAGGTTTCAAATAAGAGTAAGATATACCAAAAGGAAAATTCACTTGAGAATACCAATCTATCTACTTTGCTCTCATTTTCTACATTGTGTTCTTAAGTTTCTTAAGTTGTTCTTGTTCACAACACTTGGACTATTGTTTTCCTACTTTAATTTATACATTTACAAAAATGCCATTAACATGAAATATTAATAATTATTTTATTATTTAAATTTAAATGTTAAAAGTGTAATTTCTTTCTCTTCCATTAATTACAAATTTATTCTACTAAAAAAATGCATGTTTATTAATTTATTAAAATTAATATGATTAGTTTTAAATATTATTTTGGAAATAAACTAGAACTACTTCTCTATCAAGATAAAATTAGATGGTAATCGATAAATTAAATTATTGTTAATTTATTATCGATTGAGTAATATAATAGTAACGTAGTTAAAAAAAAAAAAACAATCAATATTATTGTTATAATATTAATTTTCTAGAAAAGAATATCATTAGACAATTTGGAGTGTTATATTATAATAGTGGTAAATTATAGGGTGATCATCGGTCGGTCGACATCGGTTTTAGGTAAAAATCGACGCTGAAAATCAACCAGTCGTATGAAGTAAAGCAGGGGTCTTTTTTTAATTCATAATATATAGTCAGTCGATCGGTTGATTTGGTTTAGATTTCATGGATTGATTGACCGACATTCGATTTTTCTTTTTTAAAAAAACTGACACTGATTGATCTATTTTTAAAATCGATCGACTGACGTTGGTTTAGTTGGTTTTGATCGATCGGGTCAATTTTCAGTCCAATGTTGTTCACTCCTAGTAAATTATATAGTATTAAATATTACATTAAAATAATATTTTAATACACATATAACTATAGTATGGATTCAAAATTAATAAAAACGACTTTGAAAATTCATTAAAAATTATTATGAACAGATAAAATAAAAACAATACGATCATTTTTACTTTGAAAATTTATATGCTAAAGCTTACATAATTTTTTATTTTAATTATACTAAATAATATTCATTAGTTTTTATTTTAGTACAAACAAAATATATAATATAAATTCAGCCAAATATAACTAAGGGCGCGTTTACTTACCCACAATCATAATGAAAATTATGGGCTCACTTCATTTCCATTGATGGTGTTTTTCAAAATCAAGGATGAGAATCAAACGTGGGACTCACTCCAAAATATGCAATACCATTATTGTTCCTGATTATGCTAAAAAAGGTGATCGATTTCATTCACATTCCTTATTACGTCGGACACACAATCTTTTTTGTTTACTTTACACCATTTACTCTTTCTCTCTTCTTTAACCACCTTCAAACTTTTTTTAATTATTTTTTATTTATGTATTTATCTCCTCCCCTCACTTTCTTCCCACATCCTCAATTTCAACAGTGGTGTCTTCTTTGGTTAATTAAGATCTCACTCTAGGTCTAGCTAATCATCCGTGCAGTTGCTGTAGTGTAATGTAATTTATAAACTGGGTTTTGCCATTAATGCTTCCTTCTAATTGGTTTTGGGATCTGATTACATTAGATTTAGATTTACTTTTGATTTGAACCCTTGTAATTAGAATCTACCCACCTATCTATTTTCTTCTTGTTTTAACCGAGTTAACTTTCTCGGTGGTAGATTCAAATGTCAGCTTTATTTCTTTCCCCATTTTTTAATTTGAAATTTCTCCCTTGGGACGCTTCATTCCAAAGTTAGAGTAATTTTTAATTGTTTGATTCAATTCATCTTGTTTCTCTATTGATCAATTGGAATCTTTAGTTATTACTTATTATTATTTTTTTACTTGACTTGGCTTCTGGTTGAAATTGTTGGGTTAAGTCACCTTCCTCACCCACCTTTATCAGCTTTCTTTTATTATTGGGTTTGAATTTCTGTTACTGATTCGTTTAGCAAGCTGACTTTTTGGGGTGTTTTAAACTAAACCTAGTTGCTTGTTTTCGATTGTGATTTTTTGGAGGGATGTGATAAAGGTTTCGAGAGAGAAGAAGTGACAGAGTGGGGTCTTCATTGGTCAAGCTCTCACTCTAGTTCTAGCTCTCGCTCTGACTCTGGCTCCGACTCTCGATCTAGCTTTGGCTTTACCTCTAGCTCTGGTTTTGGCTCCAACTCGAGCTTTGGCTCTGAGTCAAACTATCGAAAGTGGTAAAATGAATTGGTTGTTGTTACTGATAATCTCTCTCTTGCTCTTGTGCTCATTCTGGCTCTTATTTGATCTGCTATGCTCGTTCTCTCTCTCATTCAATCTATTTTGATCATGTGCTTTCTCTCGCTCAATCTACTCTAAAAATACAAGTAATATCATTTAAAAAAAATTAAATAAACAATATTATCTTTTTGAAATAAATTAAATAATATTATCTTATTACTATATATTTTAATGTTTAAAATTCTATGCTTTTTTAATTTTAATATAGATATTAACAGTTTTTCAAGTATAAAAATTTGAATAAGTAAATAACAATAAAAAAAGACATTTTAATTTAGGTAGCATATTCTTTAGTTAATACATTTTAATTGATTAGAAATATAAAAAAGCATTCTAGTAATCATTAATATTTCATTATGATTCCAGATGGAAGTAAACAACATCAATGAGTTTCTGATTACGATTCTAGCCAACTCTTAGTAAACAACATCAAAGGAATACCATTCCCATTTTGATTGATTTCATCTCGGTTGATTTTCATTACGATTTCAGTCCATTTCGATCGTGGGTAAGTAAACGTGCCCTAACTTTTAAAAGAGAATATATAAGAGTATTAATCATTTTTTGTAACGACCCTATAGGCTCAACACGCTACCTAAGAGTCATTACTAAGTCACGTCGCTATATTACCAAGAATTTCGGCAACATAACGGCGTAACTACACGAAAACCAAAATCTGACCCTTCCTGATAAGACATAGAAAACACACTTCTAAGATTTTCAAACAACCTCCTAGCATCCAACAAACTTCTCAATATGATGCTAGGGTTCAAACAGCAGAAATCAAATACACGTGCACGATTTACAAGAAAGGTTTAAAAGATTTTGAAACATTCTCCTAAACATAAAAAAAAAAAACTTAACATGAGTTCTATATACATCTAGAAACATAAAAGAAGCGGAATAGCGATCAGTCGGCTCCCATGACTTGAGTAGCTGATCTCCGGTCACGCGCTAGGGCCGATCTTAGCCTTACCTGAAAACATTTTAAAAAGGAAAAGGGTGAGTATTAACGAATAATACTCAGTAAGTCCATCATAGTTTTAAAATAAGAGTTTCAATCACATGCAACATGTCATTTTAAATCATAAAACCATCGCTTTAGTAGGGGACCTAAAATTCCTTTTATAAACCATGTACTTTTCCTCGCGGCTCTTGTGAACGATTAAATTCTCCCGAGGGCCTCTGAATAGTCCGAAGACATAGTTTTTCTGTCGAATAGAGTCCTCCCTACCTCTGAGAGTTAAGCTCGAAAGCTAACATATATCATGGAGTCCGAAGACTCAGCCCGAAGGCTACCATCGTGGAGTCCGAAGACTCAAGCCCGTCGGCTACAGTCGTGGGGGCACTCTCGAACCCCGGGAGCATATAGAGTCCGAAGACTCGGGTTCCCTCAAAACCCACATAAAACTTTTGGGAGAATTATCGTCACAGCCTATATAAATCTTTTCATGAGCACACAACACATGCATGAGGTCCCATTCGTTTTAGAACATAGTTATGAATGCATAAATCATAGCAATCGCATTTCAAAGACATACATATAATACACTTTCTTTCTTAAATACTTAACATGAAAACATAAACTTTCAGAGTAATCATAGAGCTAGCTCAAGTTTTGAAAACTTCTTTCGTTGTGAGATCCCTTACCTTATATCTTTACTTACTACAATACCCTTTCTTCACTAGTAATGAGCTTCTCGAGTTCCCACTCCAAGTACGATCCTAGGTCCTCGACAATTTACCTAAAAAGTGTTCTAAACGTATCTTAAACCATCCGAATTACGCTAAAACACATTCTATCATTAATAACTCGACGAAACGGACCTAATGGCAATTTTTACCCAACTCCGGCGAGCGGCGGCGCGTGACCGGAGCACGGCGGCGCGTGGACTTCACGGCAGCGGCGCGTGGGCGGCGCGTGGGGCTTCCAATCGGCGCGTGAAGGTTCGTTTATGGTATGTTGCAGCCCGATCTACAATAATCCGAGGTTATTTTGCTGAAAATCGATCAAACTCAAGCTCAAAATGCCAAACTCCTCACGGAACGAAAACCCACCTTGAAATCGCGGCGGAAATGGTGTTTTCCGGCGATGTTCAGTGCTGTGGCGGCTTCGAACACTCCACGGCAGCGAGTTGCTCTGTTCGGCGAGGCTAGGCGTTCGTGGCGGCGGAGCTTCTGGTTCACGGCGGACGTGGGTTGCGCGCGCGAACCACAGCAGCTCGGAGGGCGGCGGTTCAGCCTCTGCGCTGCCGGCGAGGAAGAAGAAGAAGAAGAAATCGGCAGAGGGTGGGTGTTCGTGGCGGTCGGCGACGGCGTGCGGCGGGGCTGGAGCTTCGGCGAGAGAGAGAGAGAGAGAGTGTGTGTGTGTGAGTTCGGGAGGGAGACGACCGAGAGAGAGAAGAAATTTTCTTTTTTTTTTTTTTTTAATAATAATAATAATAATAATAATAATAATAATAATAATAATAATAATATCAAAATATCTTCTCTAAAAGACCAAAATGCCCTTTTCTTTTCCAAAAATTACCAAAATACCCTTAAAATAATTAAATTCATAATAAAACTTTACCAAAGAGTCTCGGGTGTTACATTTTTAAATTGATATTTTTTGAATAAAAAGTAATTTTAAATTGATATGTTAATCATACTAAAAATCAGCCAAAAAATTATTAAATATCTTATTAAACAAAATATAATTGATAAGAATTTTATCTTTTGAGTAAATGTAAATTTAAACACACCATAAAGTTGTGATAAATATATGGAATTTAGAAAACTTTGAATATTGGAAGTTTTGTCTTTTCATTTTCTAAAATATTTAAGAGTTGACTTTTAATTATAATTAGTTATATAGTTTTAATGATTTG
Source organism: Trichosanthes truncata (assembly GCA_033996785.1). Taxonomy (NCBI): domain Eukaryota; kingdom Viridiplantae; phylum Streptophyta; class Magnoliopsida; order Cucurbitales; family Cucurbitaceae; genus Trichosanthes; species Trichosanthes truncata. Next base: position 15,221,513 of record JAWPNB010000004.1, read on the forward strand.
GAAATTCAAATTTTTTTTGTAATGTTTCCATCATCTTCCTTCTTTCACCATTTTTTTTATTACCAACTTAAAAATTCTTTTTGCCAAAGTGAGCATAGCTCAGTAGTAATTGATATGTATCTTTGACCAAGAGGTTAGAGGTTCAAATCCCACACTCCCAAATGTTGTTGAATTAAAAAAATAATAATTAAAACTTCTTTTTAGTTATATGTGAATGTGAATTGAGATGATCCAAGTTGTACACATAAAGATAGAAAATTGAAGTCGGGCACTTGCTTCAATGGCAATGGAAGATGGAATGGAAATAGCATGGCTGGAAAATTTTCCCAAGAGCTTTAATTATTATGCAGACAATCCTTGCACATGAAGCCAGAAACTCCAATTTAAATTTGCTTCTGTTTTTTTATTTTTATTTTTATTTTTTTTAAAATTTATTATTTCCGTTTCATTGTATTTCAAAAAAAAATAGGGAAAAAAAATCCAAGAGCTCTTTTTTTCTTTCTTTCTCTACTTTTAGTTCTACTTCTTTCTTTTTAAATTTCTTCAATCTTGAAAATACTTTAAGATGTTAGAAGATACATTTAGAGAACATAGAATACATGTGTCGAATCACTCATGTCCATATTTTTAATTAGGTTTGATGAATTGTATGATGATCTATGTTTACAATTATCAAGTGAAATGAACTAAAAAAACAAGTAAAATGTAAATTTATTTTAATGAAGTTGTGTATAGACACAGATCTTGATTTTCATCTTCATTACTTTTTTGTTTGTCCTTTTCTTTTTTCATTCGAAATAATTTGTGCCGCTTTTGAATTTATTGATTTAATTTTCAGTAGATTCAAATTCAATAAGAAAATTAATATGTTTATTTTGTTGTAAAATTGAGAGGCGAAATCGGGCACCAAAACTTTACCAAAACATATAATAATAATAATAATAATAATAATAATAATAATAATAATAATAATAATAATAATAATAATAATAAGTGTTGGAATATAAAAGGAGTATATATATATATAATATAAACAAAAGAAAATGGAGATTTATGGAAAATTAAAAACAAATGAAATTAGAGAAAGTGGGAGAGAAAAAAAAAGATTGGAGAGATTTCTATATCAAAATGTGTCTAATTATTTATCCACCAAAAACCACTATTTATAGGCAATTGGGAGAGCATGATGTGGTACATTTGGACACCAATCTATGGCCTTTGTTGGACACATAGAAGACACTTTGGCTATGGAGAAAATGCCACTTGGCATGGATATCAAATGGGCATTTGGAATGAGCATTTACATATGTCATATTTACAATACTCCCCCTTAAATGCCCATTTATATAAAATATGCCTCGTTAAAACCTTACTAGGGAAAAATCCAATGGGAAGAAAAACCCTAGTGAAGGAAAAAGAGTACATATTTTATATAGTTTACTATAATACATTCGCTCCCCCTCATGGAGACATCACATAAAGTCTTTGAGTCGCCGCATTCCAATGCTATATACTAATTTATCGAAGGTTGCAGTTGGTAATGCCTTTGTAAATAAGTCAGCCAGGTTATCTTTTGAACAAATTTGTTGTACAGTGATATCGCCATTTTCTTCAAGATCATGAGTATAGAAGAGCTTTGGTGAGATATGCTTCGTTCTATCTCCTTTGATATATCCTCCCTTGATTTGAGCTATACATGCTGTGTTGTCTTCGTATAACATCGTTGGAAGAGGTTTACTTGAAGACAAGCCACATGTCTCATGAATGTGTTGTGTCATCGATCTTAGCCATACACATTCTCGACTTGCTTCATGAATAGCGAGGATTTCAGCATGATTTGAAGAAGTGGCCGTTATAGTCTGTTTCACTGATCGCCACGATATAGCAGTTCCTCCACATGTGAATAGATAACCTGTCGAGATCTAGCTTTGTGTGGATCAGATAGATAACCAGAATCTGCATAACCAACTAGATCATACTTTGATTTGTTAGAATAAAATAAACCCATATCAATTGTCCCTCGAAGATATCGGAGTACATGCTTAACTCCGTTCCAATGTCTTTTTGACATGAACTATATCTAGCTAATAAATTTACTGAAAATGCAATATCTGGTCTTGTGTTATTAGCCAAATACATAAGTGCACCAATTGCACTAAGATATGGTACTTCAGGACCAAATAGTTCTTCACTGTCATCTCGAGGTCGAAATATATCTTTCTTTATATCCAGTGAACGAACTTCCATTGGAATGTTCAATGGATGTGCTTTATCCATATAGAATCTTTTTAAGATTTTCTCTGTATAAGTTGATTGATGAACAAATATCCCATATGCTAAATGTTCAATTTGCAAACCAAGGCAAAATTTTGTTTTTCCAAGATCTTTCATCTCGAATTCTTTCTTAAGATATTCTATTGCCTTGGATAACTCTTCAGGAGTTCCAATTATATTTAAGTCATCAACATATACAGTTATAATAGCAAATCTTGATTGAGATTTCTTTATAAAAACGCACGGACATATTGGATTATTTTGGTATCCTTCTTTCAACAGATATTCACTCAGGCGATTATACCACATTCGTCCTGATTGTTTTAATCCATATAATGATCTCTGTAACTTTATTGAATACAATTCCCGAGAACTTGATTCATATGTTTCTGGTATTTTAAATCCTTTCGGGATTTTCATATAAATGTCATTATCGAGAGATCCATATAAATACGCCGTGACTACATCCATTAGATGCATATCAAGCTTTTCATATACAGTCAGACCAATCAAATATCTTAGCGTTATTGCATCCACCACAGGAGAATATGTCTCCTCATAATCAATACCAGGCCTTTGCGAGAATCCTTGTGCAACAAGTCTCGCTTTATATCTTGTGACTTCATTCTTTTCATTTCTTTTCCTTACAAATACCCATTTATATCCCACAGGTTTGACGTTTTCCGGTGTTGGGACTACTGGTCCAAAAACCTCACGTTTTAAAAGTGAGTTCAACTCTGCTTGGATTGCTTCTTTCCACTTCGGCCAATCCGTTCTACGTTGACATTCTTTGATAGATTTTGGGTCAAAATCGTCACTTTCATGAATAATATCGTGAGCAACATTATAAGAAAAAATGTTGTCAATAATGATATCATTTCGGTTCCATCTCTTTCCTGTTGTAACATAGTTTATAGAAATTTCATTATTATCCTCAAGCGTTTGATTTTCACCAATACTCTTTTGAGTAGTTGTATTCTGGATTTCTTCTGGAACATCCATACCTTTTATTGAATCATTTTGATTCTCAACTACTTTTCTTTTTCGAGGATTTTTATCTTTAGAACCTATTGGTCTACCACGCTTCTGGCGTGCTCCAGACTCATTATTGACAACTTGTTCCTTTAGGATATCAATTTTTGATGGAGCATTTGCAGCTGGTATATGATTTAGTCACACTTTTAGTATCTGTGAATGCATATGGTAGTTGATTTGCTATATTTTGCAAATGAATTATCTTTTGAACTTCAAGTTCACATTGATTTCTACGAGAATCTAAATGAGATAATAACGATGCATTCCATGTAATTTCTTTTTCCAACTTCTTAATTCCTCCCCCTAATGTTGGAAAATTTGTCTCATTAAAATGACAATCAGCAAATCGTGCAGTAAATACATCACCCGTTAGGGGTTCAAGATATTTAATAATTGATGGGGAATCAAAACCAATATATATTCCTAACCTCCTTTGAGGACCCATCTTAGTACGTTGTGGTGGAGCAATCGGTACATATACTGCACATCCAAAAATTCTTAGATGGGAAATATTTGGCTGCTGGCCATAAGCTAATTGCATTGGGGAGTATTTATTATAAGCTACTGGCCTAATACGTGCCAGTGATGCAGCATGCAAAATAGCATGACCCCATACCGATGTAGGAAGTTTAGCTCTCATAAGCAATGGTCTTGCAATTAGTTGCAGACGTTTTATAAATGATTCTGCTAGACCATTTTGTGTATGAACGTGAGCTACAGGATGTTCAACACTTATCCCAATTGACATACAATAATTTTTAAAAGTTTGGGATGTAAATTCACCAGCATTATCAAGTCGAATGGTTTTAATTGTATTATCAGGAAATTGTGCTTTTAACTTAATTATTTGAGCAAGTAATCTTGCAAATGCAAGATTTCGACTTGATAATAAGCATACATGTGACCATCTGCTGGATGCGTCAATTAATACCATAAAATATCTAAATGGACCACTTGGTGGGTTAATAGGTCCACAAATATCACATTGAATTCGCTCTAAAAATGCAGGTGATTCAATCCCCACTTTAGCTGGTGATGGTCTAATAATTAATTTCCCTTGAGAACAAGCATCACATGACAACTCATTGGATTGAAGAATCTTCTGGCTCTTTAAAGGATGTCCATGTGAATTCTCAATAATTTTTCTCATCATTATTGACCCTGGATGACCCAATCGATCATGCCAAACACTGAATATTTCTGGATTCATGAACTTCGGGTTCATTATTGCATAACTTTCGATTACTCGTATATGAGTATAGTATAATCCAGAAGAAAAAGCAGGCAGTGTTTCTAATATACGTTTTTCATGTGAAACAATAGATGTTATATAGAGACACTCTATATTATTTTTACAATCAGTTTCAACATGATAATCATTTTCACGTATATCTTTAAAACTTAATAAGTTTCTTTTTGATTTGCTAGAGAACAGAGCATTATTAATTGTAAATCTTGTTCCTCTAGGCAAAATAAAGTTTGCTTTTCCAAAACCTTCAATCAGATTTGCAGAACCTGATATAGTATTGACTTTTGCTTCCAGCATTGTCAATCTAGTAAAATATTTTCTATTTATGAGTATCGTGTGCGTAGTTGCGCAGTCTGCCAGACATAAATCCTCATTGCTCATTTTCGAGTTACTCAACATATTGAAATTGTTCATATTTCTTCATTGAAAAGAAAAGAAAAACGATTACAAAGAGTCTTAAATATATATACAAACAAAACAACAACAAAAACATACTAAACAGTATTTAATTATATATTTTCATACAAATCATCCTCTACTTGTTTGATTGTATCAATTCTCTCTCCAGGAGATTCAAAATAATCAGGTACATCAAGATGCATCATATTGGAGGGGTCAAACACATCATCTTCTTGAATGACAAGATTTACCTCCACATTCTTTCCTTTTCCTTTTTCCTTCAGGGAAGCTTGATAGAGATCAACAAGGTGTTTTGACGTACGACAGGTACGTGACCAGTGCCCAGTCATTCCGCACCGGAAACATTTATGTTCATCACCTTTTGAACTTCTATCTTGTGGAGCCTTTCCTTTATGATCATCACTTCGTGTGGGTTTCTTAAAATTATAATGCCCACCACGAAAATAGGTATTTCTTCCTCTACCGCGGTCCCGACCTCGACCACGACCACGACCTCGACCACGGTTATTAAAATTCACAGCATTCACTTCAGGGAATGGTGTTGCTCCAGTTGGTCGGGATTCGTGATTTTTCATCAATAACTCGTTATTTTGTTCAGTAACGAGAAGACATGAGATAAGTTCAGAATATTTTGCAAAACCCTTCTCTCGATATTGCTGCTGCAGGAGCATATTCGAGACATGAAAAGTGAAAATGTCTTCTCTAACATATCAACATCAGTAATCTTTTCTCCGCATAATTTTAATTTTGAACTAATTCTGAAAAGTACGGAATTATACTCACTTACTGATTTAAAGTCCTGCAACCTCAGGTGCATCCAATCATAACGAGCATTTGGAAGAATAACTGTTTTTGATGATCGTACCTTTCTTTCAAACCTTGCCATAGAACGTAGGGATTTTTTATTGTAAGATACTCCATTTTCAATCCCTCGTGAAGATGATGGTGAAGGAAGATCAGGGATTTTGCTTTTTCTTGATTTGATGCATTATTTCCTTCTTTAATTGTTTCTCCAAGATTCATAGAATCTAAATGGATCTCAGCGTCAAGGACCCATGACAAGTAGTTATTTCCATTAATATCCAGGGCCGCAAATTCTAGCTTTGTAAGGTTTTCCATAATAACACTATCAAAAATAATAATATATTCATATTAGAAATTTCACATAAACCAAATGCGTAAAAATGGCTTACCTATAAGACTTACCTTTAGCGGAAAAAATGACAGAGTTTCGTGCTGATAACGTGTTGTAAAATTGAGAGGCGAAACCGGGCACCAAAACTTTACCAAAACATATAATAATAATAATCATAATAATAATAATAATAATAATAATAATAATAATAATAATAATAATAAGTGTTGGAATATAAAAGGAGTATATATATATTTAATATAAACAAAAGAAAATGGAGATTTATGGCAAATTAAAAACAAATGAAATTAGAGAAAGTGGGAGAGAAAAAAAAAGATTGGAGAGATTTCTATATCAAAATGTGTCTAATTATTTATCCACCAAAAACCACTATTTATAGGCAATTGGGAGAGCATGATGTGGTACATTTGGACACCAATCTATGGCCTTTGTTGGACACATAGAAGACACTTTGGCTATGGAGAAAATGCCACTTGGCATGGATATCAAATGGGCATTTGGAATGGGCATTTACATATGTCATATTTACAATATATTTAAATTATTTCCTATTATTCTTATAACAATTTTAGAAGAAAGATACTGAAAGTTATAAATAAGTTTCTTTTGGTAATATTTTACATTGATTGTGTTGATGTGTAAATTCGGACAAAGGGAATGCACTTGATATGCACAAGATTCAAAAGTGAATTTGTAATTCGAGAGAATAGGTGACTTGCAAAACAAAAACCTACACATCGGTGTGGTGGTTGTCACACAAGCTCCGATGCTTAAGTTAGATTAGAGTTGTGAGAGCCTAGGCTAGAGTTTAGAGCATGAGAATGAAGTTACATTCACTAGAGTTATCATAGTCTATTAATTATCTGAGGGTTTGACCAAGATTTTCCATCGAATCTAGAGGGGTCTATTGGCTGTGGCCTGTCCCAATGACCCTAAACAGAGGGCTTGGCCCACCTCGACTCGCCTTAGCCTCGCCCTAGGCCGAGGTGGGCTATTGGGCTTTTGGCCCAATAGTCTTTCTCCGCGAGGGTCCAAATGGTCCCTAGGAGCAGTTTGGTAAGATCGAGCCGGGTCGGCTTGGCTTAGCCCGATTAAGGCCAATTTTGGCCTGTGCCTGTTTCCACCTCTGTTCTTCATAATTGGGTACCTCCTTTAGTCTTGGGATGGTTGGTTAATCAAAATTTATGCATAACATTAGCCCCCACTCCACTCCCAAGTTGAGATTTGTGGTTTAGCTCTTCATGGGCTGAACATTCATAGTCCAAATTGGGAGTATAGACTTTCTCTTTGATGAATATAATTTTGCTATTATAGGGTTGGCCTTGTATTTTCTTGGGCTTTTGCTTGGGAATGACCCATCAAGCCGATTAGGTTGACTTTTTGTCTTTCCTAAACTTTAAAAGGCTCTAACGTAGGTCCTAGATTTTATTTTGGAATGACCTATCAAGTCCATTGGACTGATTTCTTGGCTCTCCAGGACTTACGCCCCATTTGGATTGCGTTTGCAAGCCTAAAAAGTAACTATGGGAGAATCTCAATCGCTTAGGCTATTTGGTAAACAAATTATTTATTAATCTATCAAGAATCACTTTTCAATTTACTCTGACATGCAAAAGCTAACATATATCAGCTTTTAGATTTAGCTTTCCTAAAAATCCGCCACTTTCTCTAACTGTTTACAAATCTCAAATTTATCATTCTACATACACACACGCACACATGCATGTGCGCGTGCGCACACACACAAATATTCACATCTATTCTTTCTTATATCAATAAAATTTTGATTGATTCAAGTTTTTTTTAACAATTATTTTTCTTAAATTTTTATCCAATAATTTAGATTAAACAAAATTAGATGAAATTTAAATAATATAAAATTTTCAATAATTATCTTATAATAAATTATCAATTAAATATCAATATGAAAATAATTGAAATAATAAGCCTACTTTGGTCATTATAATTAGGTCACAACAATTTAGTATTAATTTACCAAACACCATAACTAGTTTTTTCTACTTTAAAAATGAAATTTACCAAACACTATTTTACTTTATAGAGCTGATTTTTCTAAAAGCAAAGTTGTTAGCAATTATTTTAAAAGCTACAACAATCCCAAACTAAGCCTTAGTCTTCTCAGACAAAAATTAATGTTTGTGCTTCTGTGACCAACTTCTGCACATTTTATGTTTTTAAAACCCATCTCAGATTTTTGGGTTGCCAGGATCAACTAAGCAAACCCCTTTTGGAGGCCCAACCAATATTTTAAGCTCGCGTCCTCCACACCTAAGCGAAATGTTGCATGAATCACGTTTTGCTCAGCTTTATTAAACTTGCTTTGTTGTGCTCAATCGGAACCTATCGCGAGGTTTCCCTTGGATTTTGGGTTGCCAAGGTTAGCCAACCAAATTCTTTTGGGGCTCAACCAGCCTTCCAAGCTGTTTCATCTGCATCTAAGTGGAGTTTTGTGTGTTTCGTGCTTTTGTCTGTCTCATTAGACTATCTTACGTAGGAAAATCTGTCTTATTCGAGGTGGGCCCCAGATTTTTGGCTCTCAATTTGGACTTAATTGTAGGCTTGTTAATCCTGGCCTGTTGGCCTTGGCTAGCCTCCATTTTTTTTTACCAATTTTTCACTTAGAAAATTGTTTGAATCCCAATTGGGTTCCCCAAGGACAAATTTCTTTTATGTGAATAGCAAAGTCTCTTTTCGTAGTTCCTTAGCTAATTTTCCTTTTGTTTGAAAGGGAGACATATTCTCTATCTAGCCTCCTAATCAATGAGGACTTTCCTTGCAATGAAAAGTTGCATTATTATGCATTTAAAATCTTATGACCTTTAGCTTGGCTTTTTCTTTTGTTGGGCATGTTGAGTTCGGTCCATTTGGGGTGGGTCCCAAATTTTAAGCTCTTGCTTGGACTAAATACTTATGCTCATTAGGCTCTAATTAGCTTCCAAGTCGGTGTTTGTCATTTGTGGCCAGTGAAATTTATAGTTCATTATGCTAATAAACTAGCTTTACCAATTATTCTGCATTTAAAGTATAATTTTTCATGAACATGATATTTCTCATGTGATATCAGAAGTTCAATGAAAATACTTCTTCAGTTTGAGGTTTAAGTGATTGATGCATATGAAATGTCTTTTTTTTCTTCATCTTCTTTCTTCTTTCTTCTTTTTTTTTGTTTGTGATTTATTTTTTTGTTGATCCAATCTAAGCCCCCACGTCTTCATTCTTTATTGATCTTGTTCGTTCTAGCCTAGGATTTTCCTTTTCTTTGGTTTCTAACTATGGGTGTGAAATTGATCCATGTCTTTTACCAAAAGACTTTTTCCTTTAGTGAGATCGTGAAACAGTTCAACATAGCCTTGATTTTCTCAATTATGGTGTCCAAGGTAGAACACTCTCGTTCCCCACAGACGATGCCAACTATTGATGCACAAATCCAAGCAAAGGGAACGCATCTGAACTGCACATGATTCGACATTCAATTTGGAATTTTGGGGAAGAGCTGACTTGTAAAATAGAAAAAGCTGCACACCAGTGTGGTTCTTGCCACACAGGCTTCGATGCTTAAGTTAGAACATAGTTGTGAGAGTGTAACTAGAGTTTAGAGTATGAGGATGAAGTTATCTTCAATAGAGTTATCATAATCTATTTATCTGAGGGTTTGACCTAGGGCTTCCTGTTTTCCTTTAGAAATTGGACCTAAAGGGGATCAAATCGGATCCCAAGAGGTCTATTAGTTGTGGCCTGTCCAAATGTCCCTAAGGGCATGTTTGAGAGTGATTTTAAAATGGTTAAAATTACATTTTTTGTATTCAAATCACTCCGAAACATGCTTTTAATTATTCAAAATCAATTTTTATGGTATGAAAATCGTGTTTAAAAGTATAAAATCAAACATTAAGTTGATTTTCAATGATTAAAAGCATATTTCGGAGTAATTTTGAACATGACAAAAGTAATTTTAATCATTTTAAAACCACTCCCAAACATGCGCTAAATAGAGAGCTTGGCCCACCTCTGCCTCGACTCAAGTAGAGGTGGGCTATTGGGCTTTTGACCCAATAGTCTTTCTCACAGGGTCCAAATGGTCTCTAAGAGCGATTTGGTTGCATCGAGCCAGGTCAGGCCGGCTTGGCTCGGCCCGATTCAACCCAATTTTGGCCTACGCATGTTCCCACCTCAGTTCTTCATATATGAGCCCTTCCTTTAGTCCCGAGATGGTTGGTTAGTTCAAATTTACTCGTAACAGATTGTATTAATTTTTTTCTTTTCCTTACTATTCCATTAAGTTATTTTTATTTGATAGTAATATTTTTTTTATAGTATTTCAAATGTTTATTCTTGCATATCATTTTGTTATTTTGATTTTGTATATGCTAATTTTATTCAAATCTAGCAATTTTTTTTAAAAATTTTTAATATTAATAACAACAATAAAACAAATATATTATATTAAACTATATCAACTATAATTGAATAAATATTATTTTTGAAACAAATATACCTAAATAAATATGTTGTTTATTATTTTTTTTTAAATGTTGTTTGAAATATGGAAAAAAGAAAACCTTATAATATATTCCCAGTATAGGACTATTTAAATTAAATAACTTAAAGGGAAAACTTAAAATTTTAACCTGTTAGGAAAAATGAAAATTGGAAAATAATAATTTAGTATCCACTATTTGATAGATTTTAATACAAATGTGATATTTAAATATAAATAAATATAAAAAGTTTTCAAAATAATTTTTTTTTGAGAAGATTAACCTTGCTTTTTTATTTTAGTTGTACTAAAAGGAAAAAAAATTGCTTTTTTTTTTTTAAATATATATAATACCTAAATTATCTTTAAAGTAAAAAGAAAACTTGACTCTCTTGAATTGGAGAAGTAGGGTCACAAATGCTATGTTAAATTGGTGATATGAAATATTATTATCAACTTTAATTTTGTTTTCCACTATCTTCTCTTAAAAATGACTTTCATAATGTTTTAATTAAAAATAAATAGAAAAAGATAGAAAAAGGGAACTGTAACCACTTAGCCATTAAAATGAATAAATTTTTCAATCCCATTTCACCACCTCCTATGATCTCTCCCCCTACCTCCCTCAAATTAGATTTTTTTTTTTAAAAAAAAATGCAGTTTAAAAAAAAAAAAACAAAACTAGGAAAGTCTTCAAACTAATTTCAGATTTAGAGTAGATAATTTGTGTACATGGACCATGAATCATCTAATACGTGACCCATGTATACGTTTTCATAAATGAAACGAGGTTGGGGGCTGCGATTAAATAGATAACGCGTACATGGGCCGCAAATCATGTGACACGTTGCACCATCTGGTGATTTTGGACACCCGAAAGCCATGTGGAGCGACACAATATTCATTTACATGGTACACGATTTTCATCTGGATCACACATACCGGGTACGCGTATTAGGGTTAAACTCACATACTATGTACCCAAATTTTGTGGTCCCTAAATTTACCCACCTTCCTAATCGACTCCCACACCATCTCTGTAAAGCCTCACTCCACTGCTTTCTTTCCTCACCTCACTGATTTCCTCGCCCAGACAATTGTCGTCGCCCCTCCACCGGCCACTAGCTGCCCCTCCTTGTTGTCGTCTTCTAGTCTTTCGCTGCTGTTGCTGTTCGCCTCTGTCACTGGCAATAGCAAGTTTTTTTTTTCCTTTCTTTTCATTCTTTGAATATGTGAATGTTTTTGTTATAGATTTATTTAGTATTGAGTTTTTTACACCGATTTATGTTTTTAGGCTTTTTTTTGACATGATCTATTTACTTTAGCCTTATTTGGGACAGATCTACGTGTTTTTGGACTTATTTTAGACCAATCTTCATTTTTTTGGACTAAAGTTTGGACTGATCTACATATTTTTTATTTGATAATCTATGATTCTAGTTATAGTTTTGGGCTGATTTAGACTATTTTGTATGCTTGTGGACTGATCTATATTGTTTTTGTACTGATCTATGATTGTGGTTGGTTTTTATTAGTTTTAGATTTTAGATTTTATGCTTTTGGACTAATCCAGATGGTTTTTGGATTGCTTTTGTGGTTTTTTTTTTATTAGTTTTAGATTGGGCTGATTTGGATCGATTTAGTGTTAGGGTTTTATGGGCTAATTTTCATGCTCTTTATTTAATTTATGGAACCATAGTTCTTTTTTTAATTAATTTTTGTAAATTAAAATTAACAATAATTAATTTTATATTATAATCTAATTAAGTTTTTCTTATAAACTAACTAATATTTCATTAACAATTTTTTAATTTTGTACAGTTGTAGTTGGTAAAATATGTCATTACATTGTGAAGAATTAGTGATACTTGAACCTAAAAATGGTGGGGATAGTGATATAGAGGTAGAAGTTAATGAAATATTTTGAGTGAACTTGAATCTTCCTCCTCCTCCCCCCTTCTCCGGTCAAAATGAAAAGGCATCTTCAAATTTTTTTACACATATAAATTGAGAGATTATTGATTCAATATGTGAAGTAGGGTCTACATTGGAAGAAGGGGAAAGATGTGTAAAAATGGACTCACATATAATATCTAAAGAATTGTTATTTGAGAGTAAACAAGATCTACAACTTGCCATAAAGCAATATTGTGTTGCATAACATTATCAGATTACTGTGGTGGAATCAAATAAAGATATATGGTATGTGAAATGCAAACAATGGAACAAGGGTTGCAAGTGGAGGCTTCGTGCTTGTCAACGTAAAACCCATGAAAATTTTGAAATTACGAAACTTGAAGGGGAGCATTCATGGTTGTATCCAAAACTCACACAAGATCATTCACAACTTGACTCCAATTTAATTTGTAATGAAATTCAAAACTTTGTTCGATGTGATCCTGGTGTGAAGATATCGGTCCTGCAAGAAACTATTAAAAAGGACTATGGATATTGTGTGAACTACATATGTGTATGGCAAACTAAGCGAAAAGCTATAATTAAAGTTTTTGGTAATTGGGAGAAATCATATGAAGAGCTTCCATATTGGTTGAATGCTCTTGTACACTACAATATAGGAACTCAAACTCAATGGGATTTGATTCCAACTGACGTACCAGGTAATCATATTTTTGGTCGAGTTTTTTGGTCATTTGACCATGCAATAGAAGGCTTTAAATACTGTATACCAATGATTCAGATAGATGGTACACACCTTTATGGCAAATATAAAGAAAAATTATTGATAGCCTCATCCATGAACACAAATGAGCAGATATTTCCCCTTGCTTTTGCTATAGTTGAAGAGAAAAATACTTCTAGTTAGTCATAGTTTTTACGTGCCTTGCAAGCATTAGTTACTCAACAAGATGGTATATGTTTAGTTTATGATAGACATGGAGGCATCCTAGCTGCTGTGGATAATGAGAAAAATGGTTAGAGTGAACCAAGAGCATACCATCGCTGTTGTCTTTATCATGTGGTTAATAACTTCAATAACAAGTACAAATCGAAGCAATTGAAAGATTTGGTTTCTAAGGTAGGACGTCAGCAATAAAGGTGCAAGTTTGAGTGATGTATGAAAGAATTAAAGCGATTAAGCCTGATTGTCTTGAATTTTTCTCTTGTATAAATGTAGAAAAATGGACACAATCACGTGACAATGGGCATCACTATAGATGGATGACTACAAATATAACTGAATGCATTAATGGAGTTTTTAAAGGAGCTAGAATGTTACCTATCACAACATTGGTTAAGTTAACCTGGTATTGAACAATTATGTATTTTGAAGATTGCCAAGAAAAGCTCAGTATAACACTAGATCGTGGTGATGCATATACTGAATTTTCTTTACAAAAGCTCAGGAGGTGGGAAAAGAGAGTTGCTTCACATACTGTGAAGTCTGTTGATGGAGAGACACAAAGTTTTGAGATTGAAATAGGAATTAGCTTGATTTCTCCATACAAAAGTCAACAAACACAAGTTGTGAGCTTGAAAGATAAAACATGTACTTGTAACAAGTGGTAGTCTTTCAAGATTCCTTACTCTCATGTGATTGCGACATGTAATCAAATTCATTTGGCACATTTGTGTTTTGTTGATGAAGCTTACAAAATCTCACAATACCAATGATGCTTCGAAGCTCAATTCCATCCTGTACAACATAAAGCTTATTAGCTAGAGGTAAAATTTGATATACTCCATCCAAACAAGAATCTCTTGAGGGAAAATGGACGACCAAAAACTTTCCATATTCATAATGAGATGGATTGGTGAGAAGCTAATACAAAAGTGAGTTGTAGATTGTGTAAGAGAGAATGACATAACAAAAGTACTTGTCCATCTCGTAACTTAGGCGCATCTTCAAGTCATGGATGAATAAGGTCTATTTTGATTTGGTTTTTTTTAACATTATCGCTATTTGATTAATATTAAATTTGATTTCATTAATTTTCAATAGACAGGTATGGAGCTAATGAGTAATGGACTTTATTTTCTTATTAGCAACTTTTTTGTAATAAACTTTATTGTTTTATTAGCGACTTTTTGTAATGGACGTTATGTCTTATTAGATTCTTATTTGTAATGGATTTTTTTTTGTAATGGACTCTATTGTCTTATTAGATTCTTATTTGAAATGGACTTTTTGTAATGGACGCTATTGTCTTATTAGATGCTTATTTGTAATGGACTTTTTCATAATGGACTTTATTGTCTTATTAGCTTATTTTTCATAATGGATTTTATTGTCTTATTAGATTAATTTTTGTAATGGATTTTATTGTCTTATTAGATTAATTTTTGCAATGATTTTTTTTTTTGTAAAATTACTTTATTGTCTTATTAGCTTCTTATTACTTTAAAATTTGAATTCTAGATTATTTGTGTTCTTAATTTTTCTGTATTAAATATGGATCTTGGATCATCTAATTCAACCCAATTATACTTACAACATACACATCGTTTCCAATCAATATGGGATACCCAATCTACTACTATTCTACAATGTCAAAGAAAGGAGGCAGTAGTCCATCGCAACATTGATTTGGATCAACATATTATTCCTTATCTATAATAGGCTGGATTTTGGGGGGTCGCACAAATTGGATTTATCCAATTAGATTGACATCTCATCACTGCATTAGTGGAGCGATGGAGATCTGAAACTCATACATTTCACATGCCCAGTGGAGAGTGTACCATTACACTCCAAGATGTTGTTATCCAATTTGAACAACCTGTTGATGGATAGTCTGTAACTGGATCATTACAGTATAATTGAGGATAAGTATGTGAGTTAGGAGTTCGACCTCATGAACTGAATGGGTCTAGGTCATTATGTGGTTGGCAACACAATTTACAGAGTTACCTCCAGATGCTGATGACATTACATGTAACGACCCCAAAATTTAGCCTAATCTAGGGATCGCCATTGAACTTACAACCTTTATGCCCAGAAACCGAAAATTTTGGCAGCATAATGGCATAGCTATAAGCTACTCAAAATTTTCCTGGAACATGTTAAGCTAGAAACACAACACTTCTATAACCAAATGACAATAATGCCAAGCTTCAACTTCGGAAGCTACTAAAGATCCTGAACAACTAACATTTTAAATGTACAAAGGGCTCAACAGATTCTTAAATTTATGTCAAAACTCAAGATTTAACTCAATCTAGGATAAATAACTCAAAGTCTACTACAATTGCCTAATGACAAAGGACAAACAATAATTAAATCTATAATTAAATACCCAGAGTCACAAGTCAACTAAATCAAAATTTAAAATCTAAGAATAAAAAAAAATAACAATATCCCGATCACAACTAGGTCCAACTACTAACAAGATAAGACTAGGTTAATCCCAACAAAAGCAACACTAAATAAATAATGATTGGGTATGATATTTCTTTTCTCAAGTCTCCTCTTCAGCACCACAATGCTCGTAAGAATCATCATCACCTATAAAATTTGTGGGTGGGTTAGTAGACAACACGTATTGGTATGTGATCGGTGTGACCCACAAGCGCATGTGATCGAAGTAATAATAAAGCGATATTCCTATCAAGTTTTGTATCCACAGAGATTGGTTTTTAATTCAATTAAGTATCACGGATAATCTCACTTTACTTTATTTAGAGAACATAAAGCAAGAGCAAACAGGAAAATAAACACTAATCCTAAAAAGCAAGATAAATGAGAGACACAAATCAATAGGTAATTCTATAGGTGTTGATTGCATTCTTGGACCTTAATTTACTTAATTAAGCTAGTAAGTAGGCACAATCAAGTGTTCGATTTATAAGTCTAGAAGCCTGGTCATGGAATCTCCTGTTGGTCTCCTCCAATTCTCAAGTATTAATTAACTAACCCAGGTGTCCCTCAGCGCTAGCTAAGTCATACAAGGCATTACGACCCTTCGTCACTGACCTCTACAGATTAATTATTACTCATGCTGTCACTCAGGTAGTTAATCTATAGTCATGCATTCAGTTCTAGTCTAAGCTTATCTCTGTCAAGCCTCCACTTAGTAACTAATCAATTAGACGATGCTCAATTTAATTAATCTCAGCACTAACTACAATTATTTAATCGTTTATCCCGCTATCACTTGGGTAGCTAACTAATTGTGCATTAAGCTAACTAGGAATCCTCTGTCGAGCTCCACCTAGTCCTACATCAATTAATTAACGAATACAATCTAAGGGCATTAAGCCTAAAATGCATAAATGAACATAAACGCTTAATAAAACAACAATTACTAACTAAAATAAGTAAATCAAGGGCAATGGTCCAAGAATTTATAACAACCCATACAAATTAGGAATTAACTAAACGTAATCAACATTTACAACTCAAAATCACTAATTACAGCAACTAAAGTAACTACAATTGAAAGAAAAAGGGAAAGAAAAATGAAGGATGATCTTGTATTTTTGAGGTGGTCAATCTCAAACTCAAGCTCTAAGGTCTTCAAATCTGCTCCAAAACGCTCACAAATAATCCCAATACCCTCAATTATGGTATGGAATCGAGATTAAGGCTTCAACCCTAGAAATGGCATTTCTTTGGACGAGGAGAATGCGAAGAACTTATACTGCTATCGTGACAGCATTGCAACACTAGGGACAATGTTGCAACGCTATCCAAAACATTGTTGTTTTGATGCTTTGTGTAGGGGTAGCGTTGCAACGCTATGAACGGAATGCTTCACTTTAGTGCGTTTCTAGCGTTGCAACGCCAGCTCTCGACTTTGCACATAAATTTTTGGCGTTGCAATGCCATTTCAAGGGTTGCAACGCTGTCTTCACTGCTCCAATTGCTTGTTCAACATTTGTTCTCTTCTTGGATCTCTAAAATGGCCCGAAATAGCTTCAAAATGACCAAAATATTCCTGAACACTTTGAGTTTACTTCTTTAGCTTGATTTTTACAATTTAACCATAAATAGGTATCAAATCACACAAAATCATAGCAAAACTAGCAAAATAATAGGAAATAAGATAGCATAATTGCATGCTATCAGTATGTAGCTCACATATGAAGAGCCACCAAACAACATACAAGACAAACATCATGCTATCCATAATAATTACACAATTAGACATCCTCGTTATACATGAAAAGTAAATAACGATCACAACATGCTAGACACATGAATCAACACGTCATGCATGCTCACTCGGGCTCAACAAGCTCATTCAACATCATTCGTCACTCGATACCCATAACTTAACTATCACAAGGCTTTATGAGATTGACTCCTTTGAGAAATGTTGATCCCAATTCATTTTATCCAAGGCCACTGACATTCCCCATTGGCCCAAACTATTTGTATCCAGGGCCACCGACATTCTCCGTCGGCCCCAACTTATTGTATCTAGGGCCATCGACGCTCTCCGTAGGCCCCAATTGATTTTTCATCAAAGACCATCAGCTTTCTCGAGAATCTTAAATACCTGTCTTTCTAGACTTAGCGCACCGACCCTAACTATCTTAAAACAAGGCCATCGATGCTACTCTTAAGTCGACTGGTGACATACCACCCCTTGATCACTTGATCGAGGCACCTAATATTCACCCAACTATTCTTTATACACACAGTCCTCAAACCTCTTTCTCACAAGAATTCACGAGTCCTAAGCAGGTTTCTAAATCATGCTTTATGTCAAACCCACATAAAACATTATGCTAAAACTCATTAATGTGCTCAACATACAACTAGTAAGCTTTTCAGATAATCTCAACACTGCAACATACTCAATATCACAAGATCATAGCACAAAACCAGACAATGCCCATCAAACAAAAAGCCATAACTACCATAAACAATTTGTTTAACAACACACAATCACAAAAGCATATTCAACAAGTCCGAAATATATCAAAGAGCAGTACAACTCATTAAAGTATTCATAGTAAAGCAATTAAAGCATACAACATGCTCGCAAATAAGCAAACAGATCCTACAGGTAGAATTCTACTTACCTATTGCGATCCTAAGTTAATCCAAGAGATTCCATAAACAAGATAGACATGGTTTAAAGATTAAAACTAAGTTTGATAACCTCATTCAAAATAGAAAGAGTGTTCAAGAGGAACTCTCTTAACCAAAAAAAATTTAAACCTTGCTCGAACACTCTGAAACTGCTTCAAATCCTAAGACCATAAGTATTCAAGGTTAGGGACATACCTAAAGTAATATAATGGAGTTCGAAAGGGCTTAAACAACACGTTACCACCTATATCTTACCTAAACGAACTTCTATACTGGCTGTCAAAAATTTGGAGGAGTTTGAAACTAGTTTGAATCTACAACCAAGAGTTTCCAAGGTTTAGAGACTAAACTAATTTAATCTAGTTCGAAAGAGTCTAAAAGTGTGCTGAAACTTATCGAACTGCACCAAACGACTCAAATGCTTGCTGGACGGTGTTCGACGAGGTTTGATTTCATGAATCAGAACACTTTAGACTATGGGTAACTTGATTCTAGGCTATTCGAGTTGTGGGTCACAGTCGAAAGTGTTCGAAGTTGCATATAAAGGGTATCCAAGCATTATGAACTAGTTTACAACAATTTAAAAGAGTTTGAAAGGAGTTTAGAGCGTCCTTACCCACTGAATCTTACGGAAAAAGACTTGAATCTTTGATTGAAATCGTTCGAAAATGCTTAATCCTACATAAATGAAGTTGTTAGAGAGCGGGTAATGCAATTCTAAGGTTGATTGGACATGGGTTAATGTCAAACCTTACCGAAAAGAGGCAAAACGTTGGTAGTAACCTGCTGAAATGCGAGAAGTAGAGAATACGTTGCTGGTCAGGCTAACCACAGTTGTGAATCACAATTGACACGAGGGGAGAAGACGTTGAATGCTCAGGAAAAGCTTGTGTGGAACATTTGAATGTAGAAGAAACTGATATGCGTGTGGGTCTCGCATCGTGAGTCCGCTGGAAGAGTGGGAGGAGGTGGTTGCCACGTTGCATGGGTTCTATGTGCGAAAGAGACAGGTCACCGGCGTGGTCTCGAGCGACTGTATGGGGCCTCGTCTGAAGCAAAAGAAATCGAGGCTGAGGAAGAAGAAGAAGTCGAATATGGTTTGAGGGGGTGTTTACGACTGGTACATGTGAAGAAGAGGGGAAGAAGATGATATTAAGGGCTAGGTTTAATTCTTATTCCCTTTCTTTTAATATCACCTAAATGAAAATGCCAATAAGTAAAAGGAAACATTTTAGACCTTTATAAATTCTCAATCTAAACTCTAAAAGATTTGAAAAATCCTAAATGATTGAGAATTTGGATTTCTCTTGAATTTTGGAGATAGAATCTAAAATTAAACTTCCAAACTTTAGGAATTACAGATTTAACCAAAAATCTCTTTTCCTTAAAGTGTTAGAAATATAATTTACCCACTTAAGGGCTAAACTCGAAAAATTCTAATTTTCTAAATTAGAACTCTGACAAAATAAACTAAGTCCAATTGCTCTAAAATAGCCTAATTTTATAATACAGGGCGTTACATCACAATACAGAGATATGCAATAGCCAATATAATGAACCTTATTGGAGGGTTTTTGTTCGTCGACAAGTCAAATACATTTGTCCATCTCATGTTTCTTCCTTTGTTGGGAAACTTTGAGATAGCCGGCCAATATTCATGAGGTGGTGCCTGCCTTGCATAGTTGTATCGGGAATTATGTCGAGCTAGTAGTGCTAATGCCTTAGAAATAGCAGGTCGACAAATACTACTACAAGTATGGGCAGTCGATCGATTTTATACCATTGCACCATAACGCCAGCTACAAACCCATGATCAGTATGTTAGTTGCCCACTTAGTGCTCGGTATGTTTTATTTACATATTATTTATTATAAATTTAAATAATTGAATGTTTTAATTATATTATATATATGTGTAGTTGGAATGACATTTTAGCTGCCTCTGAATAATCTTCTAACATGTTGATTCACTATCATATTGCATTTGATCGTCTTATGCACAATTAGGTAAACCTATAGTTTATTTTAATTGACATACAAAAATATATTAATATCTATTTTAATTATTCTAAATATTGTTTACTAATTTAAGATCATTTGGAAGCCATACACGAAATTATGGCATTGTTACCTAATTATTGCCATAATGGGCAAGACATTGGTTGGCTGTAAGCATTCTCATATGCTTTCATATTGTAGAGTGACATCAACCAAATTGGGTATTTAGACAATTTGGAATGCGGCAAACAGTGCCACCATATTATGACACAAACACACAATTGCATCAGTTAGACTTGTGAGGTAAAGATGATCACGATTAGCGATGACATCATGCAACATGTATATCACTATGGCGTGCACGTTGTGATCATTGTGCATTAGGAGACATAGTAGATAGGCCGACTATGTACAATGAGTACATAACTTAATATGACTCAATCATGAGGAGGTATATCACACATGATGGTGCTTATTATGCTTGCACAGTAAAAACTACTTACCAAATTCGCTATAATTAAATTTTAGTTATATATATCTATATTAAATTATATTAATCTTTTAATATTAAATTATTTTTCTGTATAGAATAACTTTGTTTGAGATGTACAACAGTACTCAATAGAACAAAGTTTACCTGCTTTAGGTTTTGTGTGAGTAATATGTCACAACTGTAACTAATATAATTGTTACGTGTTTTTTTGGACACGCAATACCACAAGTGTACGATGTCAAGTTTTAGTATAGTGATTTGAGTGCATAATATCTTCCATAGGATTGGTTTTTCGACTCCATGAATACTAACATCCAATTTTATTTAGAGAACTAAATTTTAGAGAAGAATAATAAGCAAAACAATTAAAAACAATGAGAAACTTCAAGGAGAGAAAACCTAGGGCATTGACTTCACCAACTGAACTATTGTTTTAGTTAGGCTAAATTATAGAAAATACCCCTAAGCTATAGGTTTTGTTTCAATAATACCCCTAAACTTTAAAAGTTTCAAAAACACATCTAATCTTTAAAAAAACGTTCAAAAATACCCTTACCATGAAATTTTGGATGGAAACCGTTAAAGTTTAGTTTCAATAATACTCCTAAACTTTTAAAAAGTTTCATAAATACCCCTGACCTTGAAAAACGTTAAAAAATACCCTTATCGTTAATTTTTGGATGGAAAACGTTAAAGTTTCATTTCAATAACATCATTGACCTTTCAAAAAATTTAAAAACTACTCTTACTCGAAAATGATTCTTCTTCTTCCTCCCTCTGCAGATTCTTCCTCCATGAAAATTAATGAGAATGAACATATTATTAACATTTGAAAGGTCATAGTAATAATTTAACCAAATAAACTCAAAAAATCCAAAATTCATAACCACAACCCTCGCTCATAACTCTCCAAAGATGGAAAAAAAAAGGCTAAATTGTTGTTGGGATGGATTTGGAAACCTAAATGGGCAAATTCAGTTATGGATTTTTTCAGTTTTTCGAAGTTGAAGGATAATTCATCATCATCTTGCTTTGTGGGATCAATTTCTAGCTTGAATTTGTTTAAATAATTCATCTACCCAAATGCTTGAATTTGACGTCAAATTGTGGGGATGAAAAATAAATTCTCGATGACCTACCTACCGCTTCCATCTCTAGGTTTGTTGTTTTTTATTGCATCAAGATTAACACTTGAATTTGAAGTTCATTTGTGACTTTGTGTTTGCTTTAAACTTCTGAATTTTCCTTAACAATCATTAATGTAGCATTAAACTTGGAAATTAAAGACGCGCTACAACTAACAGACCAACGAGCTAAAAAACACTAGCTAGTTCGGTTAGTCCGCAATAACTTTCTCTGTGTTGGTGTTGCGTAAAATTATTCAATGCAATACCGCAAGTGTATGAGTCAAGTTTTAATATAGTGAAGAATGTTAGAGTATCATCTACAGGATTGGTGTTCTAGTTCACTTAATTATTACGAATACAATCACCCAATTTTACTTAGAGAAAGAAATAGAAAGATGAATAAGATCAAAACAAAATAAAGACATAAAATAAAATACGAAGAACAATCAAGAGAGAGACATCTTAGGGAGTTAATTTCATCAATTAGACCAACAATTTAATTAATTAAACAACCAAGATTCACATGCAAATAATCCATAGGTCAGGAAGACCAAGGTAAAAACTACCTTTTACGAGCACCATTAAATTAAATGTCAAGGGTATTAATGAAACTTTAACGTTTTTTATCCAAAACTTAACGAAGGGTATTTTTGAACGTTTTTCAAGGTCAAGGGAATTTTTGAAACATCTATAAAATTCAGAGGTATTATTGAAATTAAACTTTAATGGTTTCCATCCAAAACTTAACGGTAAGGGTATTTTTGAACATTTTTGAATGATCAGGGGTATTTTAAAAACTTTTTAAAGTTTAAGGGTGTTATTGAAAAAAACCCATAGTTTAGGGGTATTTTCTATAATTTAGGCTTTTAGTTAATTAACTCAAGATTGATCATGCATAACCATAAGCAAGAAGTTTATAAAATCAAAATACTTTCCCAAGCCCAATTGAAACTCATGCAAAATTATAAGTCGAACATGCCTGTCTAAATTTTAATAATGAGCATGACATTAAGCGGCTCCCTATAATGCTTCTATAAGAATCCTCCACTATCATGCAAGAATTTAAAAATAGTTATGTAGTTAATTATTCTAGCCTAATTGACACTTTTTCAAGCAACAACTAACGCCAAGAAAACAAGTAAACTTTGGCCAGAAAATTACTTGTATTAAGAACATAAAAGCATAAATAGTTATGAAATACAATCAATTCAAGAATTAATAACTAAAACATAAAGTTCATTAGCTAAATCAATCCCTTAGATAATAGTCTAGCCACTCATAACCACAAAACTTAACCCTAGACTTAATACAAAATCCATAATGAAAACTACAAACAAAAAGAGGAAAGATAAACTCTAATCATGTGACAATCCTCGTTCCCAATGCACGTCACGATCTTGAGCTTCGAACTCTTGTCCTTAGCCCCCAAGAATCTTCTTTAGCTCTCACAATATTGTAGAAGTCGAATTAGGGTTTTTGCCTCTCCAAAACAGCTATCCTTTTTTCGCAACTCAAAGTGATATATTTATAGAAATCGTGACAGCGTCTCGATGCTGCCCTTCCAAAACTTCGCATTTTCAAATAAGGCAAGTAGAGTCGAGATGCTAGGCTACAAAGTCCCAAAGCTACGATGGGAACTTAGCTCAATTCGCAGCATTGAGCAAAAAGGCGTTGCGACTTTATTCACCTAGTGTTGATGCATTAATAATGTCTTAATGCTGCCTGCACGAGATCCTTGGCTTGTTTTGTTGCAAATGTGAAGTTGAGATGCTCTTGATGGCGTCGCAACGCTGTCCCTTTGGGATTTTTGCTCAATTCTCTTCTCTAGCTTCACTTGGCTCCTCATTTGATGTTCAATTACCTCAATATTCGCCATGATCACTCAAAAATCTCTACTTTCTCTCCAATTGCTTGATAACTAAAATTTAAACAAATAAACTTGTACAAAACACTGAATAGACCATAAAACGAATGAAAAGCTAAGCCTAATGATAGTACATTTTGCGTGCTATCAAACACCCCCAAACTTAATATTTTGATAATCCTCAAGCAAACTAAAACAAAACCACATCATGAATCAACTATAGCATGGTAACAACTCAAGCCTCAATGATCTAAATAACAAATTAAAACAATAAAAGAAAGAATTCAAGCACAACCATTCATCAAGAAATTTAAATTTAATCCCCTTCATTCCTTTCGTGTGTGTGTGCATAATCTTCCCTAATTCAGTTTTTACAAGCCCGAAATAGTTTTATAAAATTCTCAATTTGTTTTTTCCTTACATTGGCCCTAAGTTCCAATTATCAAGCCATCCTACACTCATGAAAGTAATACTCACTGAGGTACATAAAATAATACACAGGTTTAGACGCCCCTAAACTTGCCTTTTTTTACTTTAATTAAAGGACCCTAGCTTTCACACATCTACTGTAGGGACCCTTACCTAGAGCACTTGCTCAATGAGTGGCCTAATTGGTCACAGAAGAGGCAGCTCTTTTTGTCCCTGATCTTTTTAAGCACAACAAGTTGATTCTAATCACACAATTTATTTCTTTTTCAGCAAATATATGAAAAATCAAATATAGGTGAATTACATGCGTTATCTGATAGTTTCAACATCATAAACTATCATGCAAGTTGACCTTCAAATCAATTCTTACGCCTATCGGAGTGATAACAAACATCTATATAAAATAACCCCATTTAAATTTAACTTAATTTCAGGAACATGCTTTCATACTTCATAAGAAATTGAAAAAAAATTCATTATCTGGATCACATCCTAGGTCGTCCTAATCATCAAGATGCAATAGAATCATCACAAAAATTTTCATAGCATGCTCAAAACTCATCGCAAAAGTACAAAGTACTCCCACCCCCACACTTTAAAACATGCATCGTCCTCAATGTAAAAACTACTCAACATGCATAAGGACAAAGAAAAGATAAGGGAGGAACGATACTGTGCTAATTAGAGAGAAACAAACATATCCATTTCATCATATCACGGGAGCGAGAATGAGGAAATTGAACTCCTACCAAAACATGGCAAAGGAACAAGGTAAAAACACATGACAGAAAACTACAAAAAACAAAAAGAAATAACTAATTCAAAGAAGGATAGAAACTTGGGTTGCCTCCCAAGAAGCACATTGTTTAATGCCTTTAGCTAGACGAGGCTCATGTGTATGCATTAGGGTGGTTGCTTGCACTTGAACTCACCTTACATTGACTTCTCATGATTATTCAATACTGCGTCTAAGGAGTCACTCAAAACAACAAACTTTTCACACTTTGAAGACAGAGAATTTGATAAATCAACTCGGAGACAAGTACTTACCTCATTAGATGAACTTTGGGGGTGAAAGATTTGGAACTCTACTTTTTCCTAACCCACTTGTAAGGTTAGTGTACCTTTGTGCATGCTAATGCCCGCCTTACTCGTGGCTAGGAAAGGTCTCCCAAGGATGATTGGGATCTCTGCATCCTCTTCCATGTCTAGTACTACCAAGTCCATTGGGAATATAAACTAATCTACCTTAACTAGGACATCCTCCATAACACCCCTAGGATATATGAAGGAATAGTTAGCTAGTTGTAGTGATATGATCATTGGTTGCACATACCCCAAACCTAGTTTTTTGTATATAGAAAGGGGCATCAAGTTAATACTGGCCCCCAAGTCACACAATGCCCTATGAAAAGAAGAATTCCCAATAGCACAGGGAATAGTAAAACTCCCTTGGTCCTTTAATTTTTGAGGCAATTTCTTCTAGATGATTGCACTGCACTCCTCAGTGAGGTTGTGATATGAAAAGTTATTTCTATTGAATTTTCTTGCTAAACCTTGCTTGTTTGAGGAGTTTTGGTTACTTAAGTTCCTAATTTAGTACTTTCTTGCTTATTTGGCTAAGTATTGAGAAAACCTTGATTAATGTTTGGATTCTTGCAATTTGTGAACTTAATTGTTGCAATTTATTGCTCAAGTAAGAGCATACTTAATGAGTAGAGAGTTGGAGTACAGTGTAGCTGATTGAGTTGGTTTGCTTTAGCAATTCTTCACAGAGAAGCTAATTAATTCACACATGTAAGGAGTCTTTTCATTAATTGAGCTATCCAAAATGAGCCAGTTGGAATGAAGTGGACCAATGGGAGGCTGCCAAATTTATTCCCTATCTATTCAACCCTGATTTTGATGGAAAAAATGGGGGTATTTAAGCTGTTGTTTTTGATTGGAAAAGAGGGCTGAAAAAGGTTAAGAGTTACAGATTGGAGAAGAAGAAAAGGGGAGGACTATCTACTTTGGGAAAAGTGCTGAAGAAGAAGGAAGAATCCTCAGAAGTTTGCTTCCCTGATTTTTTTCTTTTCTTTTCATTGTTTCTCTTCCTTTCTCTTGTTGTTTAATTATAAGCTTTTATAATGGAACTTTCATTAGTTGTTTTTAACTCCATTTCTTTCATTATGAGCTAAGTTTTTTTAGGCAAGGATTGGGGACTCTTATATTGTAACGAGGCTAAGTTGTATTAATGTTGATTCACACTAATTTGAAGTGTTTTTAATGCTTGATAAATTATGTTTGGCCAGCCTTCTTCATCTATCATTCTCTTGTATTTTGGAAAAGTAATAGGGAATTGGTTGCTTCAAATCACATTAAGGCTGATTACAAGTTAGCTTGCAATGAAATGGGTAGGTTAGGGATAATCACCCACTTAATACACACAAGTAATGAGCCTAATTTAAGTAGTTTAAATAGGAATTTAGCTACTAATTAAGGAAATCTGGGAAGATTCCGTTTTAGAATGCTGCGTGGTGTAAAATAGCATAGGTTTTGCTCCAGCATTGAGTTCTCAAAACAATATAAGAAACCCCTGATCCAAGCATGCTTTGACCTCTGAGTACTTTTTCCTGTCAAGCTGCTTTTTGTTATTTTATTACCTTATATAGTTTGAGTTTGTTGCATGATTGTTTAGTTTTAAAGTTACTCTTGGAAGCATTAACTTGTTGTTTTCTTTTGGTTACCCTTTAATTCATTAAAAACTATACTCAACTTGGTGAAATTAATTAGCTAATCCCTGAGGAAATGATTAAATTACTTATCACTTGTTGCACTAGACTGTGTGTACTTGCACATTAGGAGTATTTTAATTGCAAAATTAATTCCACTTTAGCTAAGGAAACAAGTTTTTGGCGCCGTTGTCGAAGATTAGTGAGATTTTTACTTTGTTTGAGTTGTTTTTAGTAATTTTGAGCTTAAAGAAAGGTCTAACTAAAGTTTGATTTCTCTGTTTTTCAAGTGCAGTAATTGTGCATGAATGACTTTCCAAGGTTAGAATTTGTTTTGGATCCTGAGTCTGAGAGAACATTTCATAGAAGGAGGGTTCAAAGGGAAAGAATGACAGATTTACGTGGAGGTTCCCTAGATCTTAACAATCCTCAAAATAACCCTGAAAACCAACTGATAAAGAGCTTGTCGAAAGCTCTATCAAATATAATTATTAACCAGACCTCTCGAGAATTGGATTTCTTAGATTAATTAAGTACCATAGTTAGTAGTGCTTAATTTTATCTAAAGAACCAACAATAGAGGAAAATCAAATTGAAACCTAAGATAACTATTTACAAGGTTGGAGACACTTAGAGGGAACCTTCTTGAAATAATGATTTAATTCCTTAAAACCAATTAGGTTATAAATAAGAGATAATTTATATAAACAATAATCATAAGCCAAGAAATTACCCAAATTATTAGTTGACTTTTCCAAGCCCAACTAAACCTCATGCTTAGCTATAAATCAACATTCCGGTCTAATTTTTTTTATAACTAAACATGGTATTAAGTAAAATTCTTTTATTGGCTTCTATTAGCAAAAACTCCTTTCCCATGCAAGAATTCACTAACAGTTATACATTCAAATCTAAATTTGAGTCCTACTTTTTCAAGCTAAAACCCAAATTTATCAAAACTAAACATTGGCCAAACGATTAAACAATACTCTCCAAAATACATAAATAAATTGCTATAATATAAATATCTCTAAAATAACCCAAACTGACGAAAACAAACCATGTTCAAGACAAGAGTCAGTCTATCAAAATTCACCAATTACAACTAAAAACTCAAGTAAACATCTAAAAACAAAAACTACAAAATAAATAGGGAAGAAGGGAAAAACTCTCTGACGCGTGCCACACTAGTTCCTGTTGTGATACGCTGCGATCTCGAGCCTTGAATGTCTTCCTTGGCTCTCAAAAGTGCTCCTTTAATCCCAACTATGAGGTAGAAATCGAATTCAAACTGGTTCCTCTCCAAATGGCCTCCTCGAATCCGCAGCTAGAATTTCCTTTTTATAATATCGTAGCAACGTCGAGGTGCTAGGGACAACGTCTCGATGCTGTGACCTAATTCGCAAAGTAAAGAAGAAAAATTGGGGTAGCGTTGAGATGCTACATGCAACGTCTCAACACTAAGGACGGGGAATGCCCTGTGCGCGCATTTTGGGCGTTGAGACACCCAAAAGTGGCCTCTCAACACCACTTCTGCTGAAATTCGAATTTGGATGGCTACTTTTATGGCATTGAGATGCTATGGACAACGTCTCAACACTATCCTCTCAGATCCCATAGCTTCAGTGTAGCTTCTCCTTAATTCCAAAGCTCCTAAACACACATTTACGCTCCATTTGCTCCAATATCTTCTGCAAGTGATAAATTTCGCTTTGTTTGCTCGAATCCTACCAAATAAACAATTATGTGGATGAAAGCACATTTTAACACTACGAACTCACAAGAATATAAGCTTAGGGATAGCAAACTTTTGTGTGTATCAAATATCCCCAAACTTAGATTTTTGCTAGTCCTCGAGCAAAATAAAACACAACTCTCAAATTAATAATTGCAAACATGGGGCTCAAGCTTCAATATTCCAAATAATAAATAAATTACAAAAGCAGAAATTAATCAAACACACCCCGTCGCTGAGAAATTTAAATTTAAAACTCTACTCCATTGTGTGTGTGAAAACTCTCCTATTTTAGTCTTTATATGCCTGGAACAATTTTATACAACCCTCAGTTCATTTTCCCCTACTTCTGGCTCTATGTTCCAATTATTGGGCCTCTTCACACTCAAGAAAATAATAAGCAACTAGGGTGCCTTAAACACGGGGTTGGCCTCTCCCAAACTGTTATTTTCTTAATACTTTGATGGACACTAGCTTTCACACTTTCATTGTAGGGACCTTTACCCAAAGCACTTGCTCAATGAGTGGCTTAACTGAACACAACGGCGGTAGCTCTTTTTTGTCCTTAATTTTAAGCACACAAGTTGTTTTTGTTTTTGTTTTTATTTTCTTTTAATTAAGATATAAATCATAGAGCTCAACTAGGCAAATATGTAAACATGAATTCTCCTAAGTGTAACATTATTAACTATCATGCAACTTAGCCTTCTAACAGGTTCCTAGATCTTTCAGGGTGAAAACAAACTTGTGGACCATATAACCCTATTCTAAGCCTTCAAAACCAAAAACAGGAGAACTAGGTGCATTATTTTTATTAGGGAATTAAGCAAAAAATTTAAATTTGACTCCATTCAGGGGTATGCTCTCATATTTCCACTATTGCAAAATATCATTATTTCAAACATATCCTAAGCTGTCTTAGCCACCATTAATGCAATAAAATTCGTCCAAATCATACTAACACATTTTACCTTTAACCTAAAAAAATATTTTAAATTTAACCTAAAAAAACAACATGCTCAGAAACCAGGACTTGAAAAGTACTGCCTATCCCCAAACTTAAAACTAGCATTGTCCTCAATGTAAATGATTGAATTTAGATCATAAAAGGATAATGGAAAAAAAAAAAAGAGTAAACATTACTGCCTTGATAAAACAAAGTATCTATAATGTCCTAAGTGAATGAAAGGAAGAGGGTCACTTGAATGATCGATGGGCTGCATAATGGGAACAAGATTTAATGGCACTCCAACTTTCTAAATTAAATATTGGCCAAGAAGAACTTTCTTTAACATCCCAAGAAGCGCTTTCTTTAACATCTTTAGCTAGATGAGGCTCAAATGGCGAATCAATTCTTGCACAAATTCACGCCAACATCCTTGGTGAGCACCCACTCCAAAGGATCCTTATTCAACATCATTTCATGAAAATCATCGGTTAAACTATCAATATCATCATACCTTGGCTCACTTCGTAGGGGTATTTCATTTCCTTGCTCATATCAAAAGTTACCTTTTCATCTTTTACCTGAAAATATATTTTTCCTTCTTTAACCTTGATGGAGGCTTCCCCTGTAGCAAGGAAGGGTTGTCCTAGGATGATGGGAATATCATCATCACCCTCCATATCGAGCACCACGAAGTCTGTAGGAATTAGGAATTTGTCTACCTTTACCACGACATCCTCTACTATACCTCTAGGATAGGTGATGGAGCAGTCTGCTAACTGTAGAGAGATTCCTGTGGGCTTCAGTTCTTTAAGACCCAATGTCCTGTACACATAATAAGGCATCAAATTAATAGAAGCACCTAAGTCACATAATGCCCTATGAAAATAAGAACTACCAATGGTGCAAGGAATAGTAAAACTCCCTGGATTCTTTAGCTTGGGTGGTAGCTTCTTGTGGAGTGCATTACTGCACTATTCTGTCGTGCATACGGTTTCAGAGGCCCCAAACTTCCTTTTGTTTGTTAAGATTTCCTTCATAAACTTCGAGTAGCTTGGTATTCTCTCTAGAGCATATTCAGATTTTTCTTCTTGAAACATTGAGGGTAAGGAATCTGATTCAGGACAAATGGAAGAATTGGACTAGATGGCCTTGCAGCCTCATGTGCAGGTGCGTCTTCCTTATTTTCATTCTCTGGTGATTCATCGTCCTCATCGTTGTGGCACATTACAGGTCCTCCCAAATGCTTCCCAATTCTCAGACTTATAGCCTTACATTGCTTCATAGGATTAACTTCTGTGTCACTGGGAAATTTTCCTTTATGCAGTGCATTCAGGGAGGTGGCTATTTGACTTATTTGAACCTCTAGGTTCTTATAGCTGTCCCATGTCTGGAAGTAATGCCTTCCATCTTTTCCTCCAACTGATCCATTCTTTTGGTTGATTAAGCGATGAAAGCTCCAATCATATCTTC
This sequence comes from Trichosanthes truncata, assembly GCA_033996785.1. NCBI lineage: Eukaryota > Viridiplantae > Streptophyta > Magnoliopsida > Cucurbitales > Cucurbitaceae > Trichosanthes > Trichosanthes truncata. The sequence goes on from JAWPNB010000004.1 coordinate 15,252,922, forward strand.
CAAGGATGGTTTTCTTTCTGCTGACTGAGATGCAGAAGCATAGTTCGAAGAATGCTGTAAATAGCATATGAAAAGTTCTCATGATTCCTCAAACCTGGGTGGTAACGTGTAGGTAATGAATTGTGCATGTGATTGCCACCCTTGTTGTATCCCCTGTTATTTACATAGTTGACTTGCTCCATGCTTGACTCTTCTCCATATTGTGGATGTTGTGCTACTGCGAATGATGCAATTGAAGAGTTGTTACCTAGACTTGACAATTGAGACAAAACGTTAGACCAATCATGTTTTAAATGCTCAAAATCCCTACTTTTGAGCTTAGACCAGTCATGTTTTAACTGCTCCAAACCATAGGTCAATTCCATGGATTATCATCTGAGGATCCTCATTTTCATTTGAAATCCTTTTTAGGGGTTAGTGATTCTTTTATACTGTCAGGAGTGTCTAAGGATGCCCAAGGTTGAGTTTGTTTCCTTACTCCCTTAGAGATGTAGCCAAGACATGGTTAAATGCACTTCCTTTAGGGGCAGTAAATTTTTGGAACAGTCTAGTAGAAAGGTTCCTTGTTAAATACTTCCCACCCACTAGAAATGCTAGATTTAGAAATGAAATTGGGGCTTTTCAGCAGTATGATGATGAGACCTTGAGTGAAGCATGGGAGAGATTCAAAGCATTGCTTAGGAAATGCCCTCACCATGGACTCCCGCACTGTATACAAATGGAAACATTCTACCATGGGTTAAAACATAGCCACTAAACAAGTTGTGGATGCTTCAACTAATGGGGCTCTTTTGTCAAAGACCTATAATAAAGCCCATGAAATCCTTGAAAGGATATCATCAAACAATTATCAGTGGGTTGATTCAAGAAGTAACCTAGGTAAAAAAAAATAAGGGAGTTTTGGAATTGGATACCTTAACTGCTATAAATGCCCAAATCTCATCCATGGCCAACATGTTGAAAAAATTGACTGGGAAATATAATGCAAAATGTCCATAATGTACAGAATGCAACTGTTGTAAACCAAGTAAGTACAGAGTCCTGTGTTTACTGTGGTGATGGCCATACTTTTGAGTTTTTCTTCAGCAATCCAGCTTCAGTATGTTATATAGGAAATTAAAACAGTCAAAGGAACAATCCTTATTCTAATACTTACAACCCAGGTTGGAGAAATCACCTTAACTTTGCTTGGGGAGCCCAAGGAAGTAATTCTCAATCCCCTCAAGTACAGCAAAAGGTGAATTATCCACCAGGTTTTGGACATCAAAATTATCAGGACTTAGAAAATCACCAACCTAGGCCCCAACAACAGCAAAAAGCAATGTCCCCTCGACATATTCTAGGTATATCTCTTGAAAGCTTGATGAAAGAATACATGGAAAAGAATGATGCTGTTATTCAAAGTCAACAAGCCTCATTGAGAAATCTGGAATTGCAAATGGGTCAACTAGCTAATGAGTTAAGGGCAAAGCCTCAAGGAAAGCTTTCCTCTGACACTGAATACCCAAAAAGAGAGCGGAAGAAGCAAGTGCAGGCCATAGAATTGAGAAGTGGGAAGCCATTAGTTGAGGAAGTAGAGGTTAACAAGAGAAAACAGAAAGTGAAGGACACTACTTTCCAAGTTGAGGAAGAAAAAAAAAGGATAGATTGAGCCTAAAGGGATAGAGAATGAGGAAGTTGAGATTATACCTAGAGCTGAGCTTTCAAGAGAGAATCAATGTGTATCTACCACTGTTCCTGAATTTAAACCACCTCCTCCACCTTTTCCTCAAAGGTTGAGGAAAAAAAAAAAAGAAAAAGAAGCTCACTTTGAGAAGTTCATGGACATCTTAAAAGAAATTCATATAAACATACCATTGGTGGATGCTTTGAGGCAAATGCCTAATTATATGAAATTTCTTAAAGATGTGCTGATAGGAAGAGCAAGGTTTGAGGAATTTAAGGTAGTATCCTTAAATGAGGAGTGTAGTGCCATTTTGAGAAAAATGATCCCAAACAAAGAAAAAGACCCTGGATCCTTCACCATTCTTATTTCTATTGGAGGAAGGGAATTGAGACGAGCTTTGTGTGACTTAGGAGCTAGTATAAACCTTATGCCTTTGTCCGTTTACAAGAAATTAGGCATAGGTGAAGCTAGACCTACAACAGTCACTCTACACCTCACTGATAGGTCCATAACTCACCTTGAAGGAAAAATAGAGGGCATTCTAGTTCAAGTGGACAAATTCATTTTGCCTGCTGATTTCATAATCTTAGATTATGAAGCAGAAAAAGAAGTGCCTATAATTTTAGGGAGACCTTTCCTTAAGATAGGAAGAATAGTGGTGGATGTGTATGAGGGAACAATCACTCTTAAAATGAATAACTAGCAAGTGAAATTCAGCATCTATGATACAGTGAAGTATTCAACTGATGTGGAGGAGTGTTCTGTGATTCAAGTGCTGGAAGAAGTGATTAAAGAAAACACTGAACTAGAAATGCTAGAGCATCATGTTCAGTCCTATGGAGAAATTACAGTAGAGGATTTGGAAAGCAGCAGTTTAGATGGGGATGGTGAGAGTTTAGCTGAGGTGTCTAGTTTTAAGAGAGTGTTTGAATCTCTAGAGTTAGGAGAAAGAAAAACACCACCAATGCAACCATCTATATGTTAGGATTTGTGCCCTAAAGCTCATTTTTGTAATTAAACATTTTCTCATTTGTTAATAAAATAAGTTATTATTTTATATTGTGTATAGCATTATCCAATATTGTGTAAAATCCAAAGTTTTTATTGTAATATTGAACAATATGTAGTTGACATATAGGAGGATCGTAATCAAGTAATAACCTAAAAAGTCTATAATATATAAATAAGATTGAGTATCTTATCCTGGGAACACTATTGATACGGCTCACTTTGTAATTGTTACAAATTATTTGATCCACATCATTCATGTGGAGACATGTGAGTGGGGGTATCCTATACAATGAGTTTGTATAAGACTGGACCACAAAATATTTAATCTCTCTTTATAAATTCTTTAATTAAGAAGATTAATATTTCACAAGATGATCATATGCGACTAGATCTTAATCCTAAGTAAGTTAGGAACTTCTGCCTGTGAGGGCTCGTCCTTTGATCTGCATGGGTGAGAATGGTTTTTTGTAATCGATTCAATAAGCCTACCATTTGGGGACTTGACCAAATAGGGAGCTGGGAACATAATTTCACGAGATGGAATTCACTCCTTCCCATATAGGAAAAGCAGATGAGTAGTTCTCTTAAGTGTTGATTTCGAGACTTTAACAATGGGGCCCACCCTCTCACTAGCCCGAGAGGGACTTAGTTTATAGTTAGATCATAAATAAATTGTTCATTAGAGAATCAGTGGTACTTAAGGTATAAGATGTAATTATAGGGGTAAAATGGACTTTGACCCAACTGTAATTAATAACAACTTGTGAAGGATCGACTTGCATGTAGTGATTATATCCATGGACACAACTTGTCCTACAGTGCGTAAGAGTGCAACTTTAGGTCTATAGTGGAGTGACCTATAGTTAATGAATGAAAATTAATTAATAAAAGAGTTTAATTAATTGATTTTGTATCATTGGAGCTTATAATCTGTTGGTCCATAAGGTTCCCTTACTAGCTCATATAAACAAATATGGATCAATTTCGTTGAGAGAAATTTTGAAATGTTCGAATTAAAATTTAATATATTTGATATATTAAATGAGGAAAAACATATTTATTGCATATGATGCATTAAATATTAAAGAAATTATTAATGTATTAAGATACATTAAACAAAAGATATTTATTAAATTTGAATTAGATTTAAATAAGGAAATAGATGTCGTAGGAGAATTTGGAAAGGTTTGAATTTGATTCAAATTTGTTAGATAAATATATTTTAATAAATTAGATATTAAAATATATTATTTAATTATTTTCCCTAGACCACTATAAATAGGACCCTAGAAGTGAGCCATTGTGTACATCCCAAATAAGAGAAAGAAACTCTAGAGAATTCTCCCCCCATTCTCTCAAGAAGGTTCCCACAAACCTTTTTGATCAAGTTCGAGACATAGCAAGGAAGGCTTTTGTGGAAGATACCAAGTATACAATAAGAACTTATTTTATTCAAGGTATGTTTATGCTTAACCCAAATATTATTATTTTGTTCTAAATAAACTCAAACCGATTTCGAAGCTTCTGCTAGGGTTTAATTAGATTATTCCCTCCACTATAAAAGACCTTCCCACCCTCGAGCTAAAGTCTTTGCCAAACCATTTGAAATGTGCCTTTTTGGGAGAAAAAGAGACACTACCTATTATCATGTCAGCAAGTTTGCTGCCCAAGGATGAGGAGATGTTGCTGAACCTGTTAAAGAAACACAAAAAGGCCATGGGTTGGACTTTGGCTGATATTCAAGGTATAAGCCCTTCCTTTTGCATGCACAAAATTAATTTGGAAGAAGGAAATTTCAAGTCTATTAAGAAGTAAAGGAGACTCAATCCAACCATGAAAGAAGTTGTCAAAAAGGAAGTAATTAAGTGGCTTGATGTTGGTCTCATATGCCCTATAACTGATAGTAGTTGGGTTAGCCTTGTCCAATGTGTACTAAAAAAAGGTGGGATCACAGTTGTGACAAATGAGGCAAATTAGTTAATTCCCACTAGGATAGTGACTGGGTGGAGAGTGTGCATAGACCATAGAAAGCTTAATAAAGCCACTAGTAAATATCACTTTCCCTTACCCTTCATTGACCAAATGTTGGATAGGCTAGCTGGCCAAGCTTACTACTACTTCTTGGATAGGTACAGTGGCTATAATCAAATCACAATAGCACCACAGGATCACTAAAAGATCACTTTTACTTGCCCTTATGGGACTTTTTCCTTTAGGAGGATGCCTTTTGGTCTTTACAATGCCCCTGCAACCTTTCAAAGGTGTATGATGGCCATTTTTTTTTTCTGATTTAGTTAAGAATATCATAGAAGTATTCATGGATGACTTCTCAGTCTTTGGGAAATCCTTTGAGGCTTGCCTTGTGAATTTGGAAAAAGTGTTAAAAAGGTGTGAAAAGACGAATTTGGTTCTAAATTGGGAAAAATGTCAATTTATGATGAAAGAGGGCATTGTGTTAGGTCATAGGATTTCAGAAAAGGGTCTTGAAATGGATAGAGCAAAAGTAGAAATTATTGAGAAACTTGAGCCACCAACATCAGTTAAGGACATAAGGAGTTTTTTAAGGCATGCAAACTTCTATAGGAGGTCTATCAAGGATTTTTCTAAGATATCCAAGCCTTTGTGTACTCTTTTGGAAGCAAACAGGCCTTTTGAATTCAGTTATGAGTGTTTAGCTGCTTTCAAGGCTTTAAAAACCGCTTTAACCACAACCCCCATCATGTCAGGACCTAATTGGCAATTGCCTTTTGAGGTTATGACTGATGCAAGTGATTATGCAGTTGAAGCCATGTTGGGTCAAAGGCATGGGAAGCTTATACATCCTGTATACTATGCTAGCAGAACTCTCAATGATGCTCAGTTGAATTATACAAGTACAGAAAAGAGTTGCTAGCCATAGTGTTTGCCCTTGAGAAATTTAGAGCTTATTTGGTTGGAACTAGAGTCACCATTTTTACGGATCATGCTACTATCAAGTACCTTTTAGCTAAGAAAGAGGCAAAACCTTGGTTGATTAGATGGGTACTGGTATTGCAAGAGTTTGATGTGGATATTAAAGATAGAAAATGTTTGAGAATCAGGTAGTAGATCATCTCTCTAGGCTTGAACCAGGAAAAATAATGCCTCAGCAATATGAAATCATAGATGAATTCCCTGATGAGCAGTTTTTTACATTAGCTCAAGTTCAGGAAGTTGAAATCCCTTGGTATACAAATTTTGCTAATTATGCAGTTAGTAGCATTTTCCCTTTGGACTTAACAAGGCAGCAGTTAAAAAAAATTGTTCATGATTCAAGGACTTACTTTTGGGATGAGCCTTGCCTTTATAAACAGTGTGTTGATGGGTTGTTGAGAAGGTGTGTTGCTCAAAGTGAGTTTAGTTTTATTTTCGAACATTGTCATGCTTCACCTTATGGAGGCCATTTTGGTGGCCAAAGGATAGTAGCTAAGGTGTTTCAATCTAGATATTATTGGCCTTCCATTTTTAAGGATGCTCACATGTTTAGTAAGGCTTGTGATAGTTGTCAAAGGAAAGAAAACATTGGGAAAAGAGATGAGATGCCCCTTAAATACATTTTAGAGGTTGAGTTGTTTGATGTGTGGGGGATAGATTCCATGGGCCCATTTCCTCCTTGCAAGGGGAACCTATATATCTTGGTGGCTATGGATTATGTCTCAAAGTGGGTTGAGGCAATGGCTTGTCCAATGAATGATGCCAAAACAGTCATGAGACTTTTTCACAAACACATCTTTACTAGGTTTGGGACCCCCTAGAGTTTTAATAAGTGATGAAGGTTCTCATTTTGAGAACAAGGCAATGGGTTCACTTTTGGCCAAATATAATGTTAAGCATAGAGTCTCTATTCCCTATCACCCACAAGCCAATCGGCAAGCTGAAATTTCCATTAGGAAAATTAAAGGGATTCTTGAAAAAGTGGTGAAACCAAATAGGAAGGATCAGGTTAGAGGATTCTTTATGGGCCTACATAACAACCTTTAAAACTCCTTTCGGGATGTCACCATATAGGCTAGTGTTTAGGAAAGCATGTCACTTGCCTTTGGAATTAGAGCATAAGACATTTTGGGCCTTAAAAGAGTTGAATTTGGATTTAAAAGCTCCTGGAAATTTGAGAATGCTCCAACTGCATGACTTAGATGAATTTAGGAGGTTCTCTTATGAAAATTCCAAGTTGTATAAGGAGAAAACTAAAGCATGGCATGACAAGAGAATTCTACCTAAACAATTTGAAATTGGACAAAGGGTGTTGCTGGACAAAGGGTGTTGCTATACAACTCAAAGTTGAAATTATTCCCTGAAAAATTAAAATCCAAATAGTCTGGCCCATTTTCAGTAACAAATGTCTCATCTTTTAGTACTATCACGATTAGGGATGATAGAGATGGGAAGAAGTTTAAGGTAAATGGGCAAAGACTAAAACATTATTATGGGAAAGAGTTTCAAATAGGCATAGCCTCTTTCAATTTGGAAATTGTGTGAAGACAACATGTGTTTAAGGAGCTGGAAGTTGTAGACCTATTTTTTGTGCTGCATTCGTTTTTCTTTTGTAATTAGTGGTTATTTCACTTTCCATAATCTAACTTAGTTTCTTAATTGCTAGTTTGTTTACTTGTCAATTTTGTAGGTGTTCATTAAACCTTTTCACCTAGGCAGTCACGGGTTTGCATTGAAAGAGAAAAAAAAATTAACTACACGGAAATGACAGTTTTGGAAGGGAGACAAAAAGAGAAAGAAGTTCAATTTTTGGGTGGCTCAAGAATCCTTGATCAGAGATGCTGTAGCATTGAAGGATGGAAATTGGTAGAGACTGTCATAGCAGTTTGAAACTGACAGAAAGGACACTGTGAAAGGACTTCATTTGATTTGCTTTGATCCACCCCACCTATAGCTTTCAATTCTCAGCCTTGTTTCTTGAAATTCGAAGCTTTTCCTTTGCATTAGAACCATAAGTGCTAAGACACATTTGAGTTTTTCCCTCGTATTTCCAAGGCCACTCTCAATTCTTTCTTCCTTTATTAACTCGAGATTTTCCTGAAGAGAAAAATGCCTCCAAGGACAAGAGGAAAGATGGTGAAGGAGATTTAGAGCACGGAAGAGCAATTCATTTAAGAGGAGAGAGTTACAACAGAATCAAGGACTAAGTCTAAGTTCTCCAAATCCCCAAAATCTAAGGGCAAGCAAGTTGATACATGGAAAATCAAGCTGAAGAACAATTGGTGAGCCCATGGGTATCTCCTCTGTTTCAAAAATGTCAAAGAAGAAAGTGAAAGGAAAAAATAAAGCCATTGAAGAACAGGTGGAGGTGGAACGGTTTATTAATGAGGCAGCGAGAAGGAGGTTTGAGGAGTACAAATCCAAGGATCTTTTCCACAAAAAAGGTTTCCCATCTCCTATCAGTGAGCTTCCCCATTTTCTCATGGTTGGAATCACTAATTTGGGATGGGAAGTACTATGTCAAGAGCCAGAATCAGTGATTGTACCCTTGGTCAAAGAATTTTATGAAAATATTGACATTCATGTTGAAAATCAGTCAATAGTAAGGGGTAAACTAGTGGACTCAAGCCATTAATGATGCTCTAAGCTTAGAGTCTTTTCCACATGCAACCTATAATGAGATGGCCATAGCAAAACTGGGGCCATAACAATGCTTGCTTCTTACCTAAAGCCTGAAGCTCATGTTTGGTTGTCTTTCATTAAGGTGAGGTTTCTTCCAACCACTCATGATATGACAGTATCAAGGGATAGGGTTCTTCTGCCTTTTTCTATAATGAAAATTCTAAGCATTAACGTGGGCAAAATCATTGCAGAGGAGATTGAAAACTGTTTTAAGAAGAAATTAGGCAAGCTATTTTTTCCAAACCTCATTACTATGATGTGTTTAAAGGCTAGGGTGCAGTACTTTAGTGATGATGAGGTGTTAAAGGGCAAGGGATCGTTGGATACTTCCACTGAAGCACCAATTAAAAGTTTGAAGGGGTCCAAGAAAGGAAGTGGCTTAGCTGTGGGAATTGATCATTTGCTAAGTCAACAGGAGGTCATGCTCCAAATGCTGGAGCATTCTGAAGCTCAGAATAGAACCTATTGGGATTATGCACAAAGAAGGGACAATACCATCAAGAAGGCCATGCATGCTAATTTTTCAAAGCCTTATAAAGCTTTTCCTAGATTCCCTGATCATTTCCTTCAAGCTTGGCATCCCCCATCCCCATCTAAAGAAGAGGAAAAAGAGCAAGGCCAATATCCTGGAGATGAGGAATGATGTTGCCAAAGAAATCTTAATGGGGTAGATACTTGACCTTCTACTTTCTGCTTGATGATTATGTATTTTGAATGCCATTGTTGCTGTTTTTTTTTCTTGTTTGCTTTAAGTTGTTTAGCTTGTGTTGTTGTGGTGAAGTGGTATGTTGTAGGAAGCTTCTAGTTCTTTTCTTTTTGAAATGTCTGCTTATGTATTCATGTGTTTAGAATGTGAAAAAAAAAATTATGTCTGTCAAAGTGTTGCAAGTATGGTTGATCTTCTTTTAATGAAAGTTGAATTATGTGTTTGTGTTTTCAAATTTCTAAATTATTCTATTTGGGCTCAATCTAACTGATAAATACTCAATTTTTCTCTTAATCTAGCTTAAGTTAAGCAAATCCTTCACCTTACTGAGTTTCTAGTTAGATGCTCAAGAGAACTCATTCTTTATGCTACATGGCTTAACAGGTTAGTAGGACTTTTTGCCTTTAGTGGTCTTGACTTTATCACCCAACTCATTAAGGACAATGAGTAATTCAAGTTTGTGGGTGAGGTAAACCTTAGTAAGAAAAAAAAAAGAAAAAAAGAAGAAACCAAAAAAAATATATATAGCTTCAAAGGGCATTCCTCTTTTCTTAAGAGCTTATTAGGCCTTCAAAAGAAAAATTCTAGAGGGTGTTTAGCTTTGTGTTCATTGTTAGGCAACCTTCATCACCAATGTTGGCGTTTAAATCGAAGGTGCAAAGCTAAAACACCACTTTTCCCTCTTGCTTAGGTGAGCTTCATCACAAATGTTGCCATTCTAAGAACTATGCGAAAGAGTCATAAGAGAAGAGCTTTTAGAAAATGAGTGTTGGCCTTGTTGATTTGTGCCTGGAAGCTAAGGTAACTTGCATCACAAATGTGGGCATTCTTAGTCTAAAGGCCAAGATTTAGGGGATCCTTTGAAAGCTTCAGAAAAAAAAAAGAGAAAAAAAAATAGTTTGGTAATAAAGAATGAATAGAGACTAATGGAGTGCTTGGGTCCTAAAGAGTTGTTAGAAGTGAAGTTTGGAGCTGCATAATGAGTTGTATAACTGATAGGCTAGTCTAGTGAGCTGTAAGTGGAGTGTATGAGCTAAAGCTTAAGTTTGGAATAAGTGGAAATTTGAAGCATGTGTTGGACTTGGTTGAGCCCTTTTAGAATTGCTTGGATTTTTGAACTGTCAGTACATAATTTAGTTTTCCTAAGGGAGTAGCTGTTGTTTGCTACTTTTCAAGGGTAGTGTGAGGATTTGCTGAGTCGGCATGTCGAAGTTTGGTATAAATTCATCGTTTTGAGTTCGAATTAAGGGAGACCTTTTTAGGGTTTTTAGCCTAAATTTCGATTTCATGCCGTCTTGGGACCCATGGAGCACAAATTGGAGGATTCGGGAACAATTTTTTAGGCTTAGGAGTGTAGGATTCGAGGTAGGAGTCAAGAATCTGGTGCCAACGGTCTTTATTTTTGTTTTCTTCCTCTTTTTCATGTCTCTTAGGGTTGTAAGACTTGCATTTATGTACTGTTTTAGTATGTTGATGGGCTGATTTAATTAGTTTAGGGGTTAAGAGCACGTTTAGTGTTGTAATTATGGTGTGATTGGATTTTATTTCTTTTAATTGCCTTGTTAAATTTCATTTAGTTGAATTGTTCTTAACGCCTCTTGTTTATTGGTCATTAATGAGTTGATCACAGTCCTAAATTGAGCTTGAAAGAGATAATTTAGGATAGACCTAATTTAATTAATGCCCTTAAATTTCCTAAGTGACACAGTGATAACAATTGACGGTGAGGCTTAATACGAGTGCGCTTAATCTTAATTAATTAATCAATTAACGTTAAGGACATTTAGCTAAGCGATTTATTAAGCGTGTTCGAATGAGATCAACAAGAGATTTTGATCGGTTTGGCTCTAGGTTTTTGAAATTAACAAAAACCAATTAATTGACGTGTTAAATTCCCATAATTGCAACCTTGCTCGATCCCCTAAACTTCCCCTTGATTTGGTATCTCCAACCCTTTTAATTAGCTTTCTAATTTATATTTATTTTTCAAGCTTTTCTTTATCCCTAGTTTTTGCCCTAAATAATTCCAGTTATGATTATTTCTAATAATTAATTAACTAGAAAAAGGCTTCCATCTAGCTTCCTCGTGGAATACGATACTCAGTACTCTTATGCCGTTTTATTATTACTTCAATCACGTGCACTTTCGTGTACACCGATAAAGTTTTTGGCGTCAATGCTAGGGAAGCAACAAAGTTTTTTTTTTAGTTGATTAATATTATGAAGAATTAGGAGGAATTAATTTCGTATTTTTATTTTTGTGCTTTCTTGAGGTTTTAGTGTTTTTGCTTATTGTTGTTTGTTTTTGTTTTTCTTATGAGGTCATAGTGGTATATGCGTAGCGATAAGGGGGCTAACCTTTTGTCGTTAGATCTTGAAATTTACAGGACTTGCAGGAGGTTAAAGATAGAAACTCGAATCACTATGGCAAAGCACAATGAAGAGGAAAGGAAGTCGATTTGGAACTATTTCCAACCCATATTCCCGATAGACCATTCTGAGATTGTGCATGTGCCCATCCAGGTGAATAATTTCAAGCTGAAGACGGGGTTAATTCAAATGGCGCGGGACAACTCGTTCAAAGGGCATCCATCAAATGATCCACATTTTCATCTCAGATCTTTTCTTGAGATCTGTTTCATGGTAAAGTTGAATGGGATTTCTCCTGATACCATTAAACTGAGGCTTTTTCTTTTTTCATTGTAGGACAAAGCGAAGGACTGGCTCGAAGTTGGGTATCATATCTTCATGGGACGAGTTAGCCTAGGCCTTTTTTATTAAGTTCTTTTTCCCAGCAAAGACGACGAAGCTGAGAACGAAGATTGGTACATTCTGCCAGCTCGACGGGGAGCAATTGTATAAAAGCTGGGATAGATATAAGGAGATGTTGGGGAAGTGCCCTCAGCATGGATATCCGGATTGGTTGTAGGTGTAATTATTTTATAATGGATTATCTTCTAATACTAAAACCATTCTTGATACTAGTGCATGAGGGAGTTTCCTTAAGATTACAGTAGATGAGGCACATGCGTTGTTGAGGAAATGGCTGTTATGAGTTACTAGTGGCCATCAGACTGTTCCATCTCTACATCGAGATCTGCTGCAAGAATTTATGAGTTGGACGAGGTAAGTGCTTTAAAGGCTCAGATGGCTTCTTTAACTAACGCTTTGAATAAACTTTCTACTTCAATAGCCACCCAATCTATTGCCTTGTTAGCAACATTGAACACAAAAGGAGACGAGGAGTAGTCTGTGGAGCAGTGCCAATCTATACAGAATAGAGGATATTGGTATCGAGAACTTCATAATCGGAATTTACCCAATTTTTACCATCCAGGTTTGCGTAATCACGAGAATTTCTCTTATACTAACTAAAAAAATGTTTTGCAGCCACCTGGGTTTGTAGGAACATCAAGTCAAGAGAAGAAATCGAACCTGAGGGAGATTATGGGAACCTTCATTAAGGAACAAAGAGGAGTGAACCAACACTTGCAAACGACCATCACCACCCTTGCCACGACGGTGAGTGGCCACGACACTGTATTGAAGAATATGGAAGTTCAGATAGGGCAAATCGCCAACGCAGTCAATGCCCTCCAGAAGGGAAAGTTCCCTAGTGATACTGAAGTGAGCCCATGGGAGCAGTGCAAAGCCATAACACTGAGGAGTGGGACCCAGTTACGAGGGGTGTTGAAGACTTGCATGGATGATGAGGAGATCGAGAGTCTAGGGGTTGTTTTAGAAAAGACCACACCAAGTAAGCTTTATGACCTGTCTTTGCATTTTAGTTCTGCTAATGGGGAGAAAATAGTGATGAAGGTGAGGAGAAGAGATTTGAGAAGGAATCAGAGAAGAAAGAAAAGAAGATGAAAGAGAAGGCATTCCAAGAGCCGTCGAAAGGAGAAAATCATGAGGCATCAAGGTGTAGACCAGTAGATAGGGGTGCACACATTAGTCCTCCTAGAAGACATGGAGAGTGCCCAACATTTAACTACAGGGAGTTACCATACCCTTATAGTTTTAAAGATGTTAAATTAGATGCACAATTTGCTGATTTTTTAGATATGTTTAAAAATTGCATATTAATATTCCTCTTATAGATGCTCTTGCGAAAATGCTTAACTACGGGAGATTTATGAAGGAAATGTTATCAAAGAAGGAGAAGTTTGAGGTCAATGCAGTACTCAGGCTGTCTAAGAAGAGCACTACAATCTTAAAACAAAAGATGCCCTGAAACAAAAGGATTTAGGGAGTATTACCATCCCTTGTGAAATTGGTAATTTAACTATAGATAGAGCATTATGTGATTTGGGAGTCAGTATTAACCTCATGCCTTTATCTTTGTTTAGGAAACTTGGATTGTAGGAAATTCAACCCATAGATATTACCCTCAAGCTTGTCGATCAATCAGTTGCGAAACCGAAAGATATAGTAGAGGATGTGCTTGTTAGAGTTAACAAGTTTATTTTTCCTATAGACTTCGTCGTCCTAGACATGGAGGAGGATGAAGAGATCCCAATCATTCTTGGGAGGCCATTTTTAGCCACTACTAAAGCGGAGGTGAGCATGCATTAAGGTAAGCTAGCTCTGCAACTGGATGACTATATGGTAATTTTCCACATCTTTGACCCTATTAATCCTTTTGGTTATGAAGATAAGAGATTTAGGGTTGATTTAATGGAAGTAAGACCTTCAGGGCATAGTGATAAAAATAGGCCTCGGGATTTTGAAATGTTGGATGCCCCTCATTCTTCTTCTGATATATCTCCTGCTGTTTCATTATCTGATTCAGAAAATTTGAGAAATGTTGGTTTTGATGACATGTGTGTTGACTTTGTTTCTATCGATGATGTCTTTGCTGATGAATGTTGTTTTTTGTCTTTGAGAAAAAATGATGATGATGTTAGTGTGTCTAATGGCCTTGGCTGCATGTTGACTGAATGTGCTTTGAGTGAATCCATCTTTTATGTGAATCGTTTGAGTGTAGGTGTTCAACATGTTTTGAATACTGAGTATGTGTTGATTTTATTGAAAACAATAATTTCTTTCATTGCCATAATACTATGCTCGATAAGAAAATGAATTCTGAGAAGAATGAATTTGAGGATTTGATTTTGAATGATTTGTCTGTGGAGAGTTATGAGCATGATTCCGTTGTGCCTCCTCGTTTGAGTCCTGTCCTAGATGGGAATCATGAGGAGATGTTTGCTTTAGGTGCTCAAGATACTTCTTTTTCTTTTCCTGTTATTAATAATTCTTTCTCTCAGTGTGTGATTGGTTGTCCTAATGATAAATTTGTGGGAGATTGTGCTGTTGGTATTCAAAATATAGGACGAAGGGAGGATGTTAACTTCTTTATCTTTGAGCCACCTTGAAGAAGTGTTTAGGGAACGTCGAGCTAATGACGCTAAACAAGCGCTTCTTGGGAGGCAACCCAAGGGTTCTTTATCTCATTTAGTTCATTTTTGTTTGTGTTGTTAGTCGAATAAATGGCTTCTGTTTGTTTTGCAATTCCCTTTGGTTGTGTGAAATTGATTATGCTCATTATTGGAGCTCTCAATTTTTCAGGGAAGTACCGTCACCCTTGATCTTTTTAATTGTTCTTTTTGCATGTTAAATGTGTTATGTAAACATTGAGGACAATGTTTGGTTTAAGTGTGTGGGGAATGGTGCTAGGTTGTTGTTGAGATTTTGAATTGATTTGAATCGAATTGTTGAATTTTGAGAATTTTGGAGAATTTTGAATTGATGAGACTGTGTGCTGTAGAGTTGTTTTAGGATTTTTGTATACTTTAGTGATTATGAAGTTCTATGATGTGTGCTTTTTAGTGGATTATTTTTGCATATGTATTGTGAAATTTGAAGCATGTTGAAATCTGTGTAATTTAAAATTTTTGCTGTGGAATCTTTGCATATGTTGAGCACATAGCCTAGTATTGATGAGTTGAAAATTTAGAGGAATTTTATGTTTTCTAGAAGTTTGTTGTCACTTCGATAGGCTTAAGGCTTGGATTGTAAGTGAACTTGCAAGATAGTTTGTAATTTTGAGCTTAGGGGTAAAAAAAAGCACGCTATTTGCCTACGAAATAGAAAAAAAAAATTGAGCTAAAAAATGTGTTAGTGTAAAAAAGGAAAAGAAAAATAACTTTGCCTGAGATTTAGTGTTCGAGGGGTAAAAAGAGCTACCTCTATTGTGATTAGTTAGGCCATCCATTGAGCGAGTGCTCTGGATAAGGGTCCCTGCGATAGTTGTGTGAAAGCTAGTGCCCCTAATTGTTGTAAAAAGCAAGTGTGGGGGAGTACTACCCCGTAGAGTTCAGGCACCTAGCTTTATATTACTTCCTTGATTGTGAGGGAGCTAAATTGGGTCTTTAGAGCCAGTGTAGGGGGAAGATGAATGGAGGAATGCATAACACTTCTTTAGACTAGTAAACGAGTCAATATTTAGGCTATGCACACAAGCAAAGAGTTTAGAGTCCATCTAAATTGCTCGTGATTTAGGCATGTTCTCATTTCATTGTTCTTGTTCTCTAATTCCACTGAGTACATTGAGAATTGAGTCATTTTTAAATGCAATTTTCTAAAGCATTTATCTTTGTAGTAGGAGTTTGATTTTGCTTTGCTCGGGACTAACAAAAGGTTAAGTGTGGGGGTATTTGATAGCACTAATATAGTGCTATATATATGCCTAATTATTTGCTAGTTTTGTGTTTAATTGTGAGCTTTTACATTGAAATTTTGTATATTTCAGGAAATCGAGCATTTTGGAGCCTAATTGGACTAAAATTGGAGCTAAGTATGAAGAAAGGAGGCTTCACAAGCTAGTTTGGCCATGAGGATGGTGTCTTGACGCTTAAAAGAGCGTCGAGACACTGTATTTTGATGCTTACACCCGAGAGCTAGTGTCGAGACACTGTCTTGTGGTGTATCGACGCTAGAAAGGCACGCGAGCTAGGCGTTCCGTCTGGAGCGTTGCGACGCTGAGGGCATTCACATTATTGAAGCAATGCGTTTCTCACAACGTTGAGATACTATGCCTAGTGTCTCGACGCTGCATCGAAGTCTGGTATAAATTCATCATTTTGAGTTTGAATTAAGGGAGACCTTTTTAGAGTTTTTAGCCCAAATTTCAATTTCATACCTTGTTGGGACCTATGGAGCACGAATTGAAGGATTCGGGAGCGATTTTTTAGGCTCAAGAGTGCGGGATTCGAGGCGAGAGCCGAGAATTTGGTGCCAATGGTCTTTATTTTTGTGTTCTTCCTCTTTTTCATGTCTCTTAGGGCTTAAGACTGGCATTTATGTACTGTTTTAGTATGTTGATGGGCTGATTTAATTAGTTTAAGGGTTAATAGCACTTTTAGTGTTGTAATTATGGTGTGGTTGGATTTTATTGCTTTTAATTGCCTTGTTAAATTTCATTTAGTTGAATTGTTCTTAATGTCTCTTGTTAATTGGCCATTAATGAGTTGATCACAGTCCTAAATTGGGCTTGAAAGAGAGAATTTAGGATAGACCTAATTCAATTAACACCTTTAAATTTCCTAAGTGACATAGGGATAACAATTGACGTGTAAGGTTTAATATAAGTGGACTTAATTAATTAATCAATTAACGCTAATGACACTTAGGCAAGCGATTAATTAAGTGTGTTAAAATGAGACTGACAGGAGATTTCTATTGGTTTAGCTGTAGGTTTTTGAAATTAACAAGAACCAATTTATTGACGTGTTCAATTCCCATAATTGCAACCTAAGTTGTGGTCGATCCCTTAAACTTCCCCTTTATTTGGTATCTCCAACCCTTTTAATTGGCTTTCTAGTTTAGATTTATTTTTCAAGCTTTCCTTTATTCCTAGTTTTTGCCCTAAATAATTCAAGTTATGATTATTTCTAATAATTAATTAACTAGAAAAAGGCTTCCATCTAGCTTCCTCTTGGGATACGATACTTGGTACTCTTATGTCGTTTTATTATTACTTCGATCACGTGTGCTTGCTTGTACATCGATCACATTGATAGGCGCGTAGACTATCCCAGACTGCTCAGCAGGAAACACAGGCTGGAAATAATCTCTGATAGACTTTTTCTCCTCCTTTCCTGCAGGTTGGTCTGCCATCGATTCTATTCGAGCTCTCCTTTCCTTTTGATTTCTTTTGCAGGTTCTCTCAATTTTAGAGTCAAAAGGGGCTAGAATTGCTTCTTTGTCCCTTCGCATAAACAACCCAAGGTTTAACAAAAAGTTAATAAAACAAAACAAATAACAAAACTAATTCAATAAAAAAACGAAAATAAAACAAAAATTCTAAATTAAGACCGGATGAATTCTCCACAATATCAAATGATCTAAATAATGCCAATCCCCGACAGCGATGCCAAAAACTTCTTACGTGTTTTTGTGAACATGCAGTACCGCAAATGTACGGTGTCAAGTTTTAATATAGTGATTAGAGTGCAGAATATCGACCACATAATTAGTTTTTCTAGATCAAATGACTACCATGAATACTAACATCCAATTTTATTTAGAGAATCAAATTTTAGAGCAGAATAATAAGCAAAACAATTAAAAAAATGAGAAACTTCAAGAAGAGAAAACCTAGGGAATTGACTTCACCAAATTAGTTAATTAACTCAAGATTGATCGTGCATAACTATAAGCAAGAAGTTTATAAAATCAAAAGACTTTCCCAAGCTCAATTAAAACTGATGCAAAATTATAAGTCTAACATGTCTGTTTAAACTTTAATAATAAGCATGGCATTAAGCAACTTCCTATGATGTTTCTAAAAGAACCTTTCACTATCATGCAAGAATTTACAGATAGTTATGCAATTAGTTATTCTAGCCTAATTGATACTTTTTCAAGCAACAACTACAACCAAGAAACAAGTAAACTTTGGCCAGAAGATTACTCGCATTAAGAACATAAAAGCATAAATGGTTATGAAATATAACCAATTCAAGAATTAATAACTAAAACATAAAGTTCATTGGCTACATCAATCCCCTAGATAAAAGTCTAGCCACTCATAACCACAAAACTTAACTCTAGACTTAATACAAAATCCATAATGAAAACTACAAACGAAACAAAGGAAAGAAAAACTCTAATCACGCGACAATCTTCGTTCTCGATGCACATCACGAGCTCGAGCCTCGAACTTTCGTCCTTAGCCCCCAAGAATCTCCTTTAGCTCTCCCAATATTGTAGAAGTCGAATTAGGGTTTTGCCTTTCCAAAACAGCTCTCCCTTTTCTACAATTCAAAGTGATATATTTATAGAAACCGTGATAGTGTCTCGACAATGTCCTTCCAAAATCGCTCATTTACAAATAAGGCAAGGTAGCGTCGAGACGGTAGGTTACAATGTCTCGCAGTATTGAGCAAAATAGCATTGTGACTTTATTCACCTAGCATTGAGTTGCTAATAACAACGTCTCAACCCTGCCTGCACGGGATCCTTGGCATGTTTTGCTAGAAATGTGGCATTGAGACGCTCCTGATGGCATTTCAATATTGTCCCTTCGGGATTTTGGCTTAATTCTCCTCTTTTACTTCACTTGGCTCCCCATTTGAAGTTCAATTAGCTCAATATTCACTAAAATCACTCCAAATTCTCTAATTTCTTTCCAATTGCTTGATAACTGAAATTTAAACAAATAATCTAGTGAAAAACATTGTATAATCATAAAACTAATGAAAAACTTAGCCTATGGATAGCACATTGTGTGCTATCAATAATTCAACAAAAAAATAGACTAATTGTTGATGACACCGATAGGACACATGCTCGTCGTAGATGCCGACGACAATGAGCTGAAGACATTCTAGAGGCACACATGGACCAAGAACCTCTTGTAGTTGATGATCAAATTTCAGCTTCTCCTACGTACTCACTAGAGGTCCAGACCAACATTGCTTCAAGTTTTGGTCATCAACAAGAGAATTATGCATAAGATCCATTACTACCTATTGTACAACAAGATATTGATGATATAATTCATCATCAATCACACTTTGATGTTCCTCGGCCTCGTCGTGGAGATCGTTTGAGAAGATGACCACCATGTGGTACATGAGTGTTTGAGTGATATTTTACCTTATGTATGTAATTATTTGTTAAACCTAAAATACTTATTAATCATTAGACATTTGTTCGATCTAATTTCATTATTTGCAAAAAAAAAACTACTTATTTCATTTCAATTGACTAGCATTGTATTTTTAAATACTTAGATAATATCTTTTTTTTAATTCCAACCTCAAATTTTGGAAATATATTTTATAAGTTTAGTAGCCAAAAAATGGGTAAATCGTGTATGTGGAACACGAGTCCTATGTAAATCGTGTACGATATACACAAGTAACTCGTTAATTCCACCTCACCAACCATGTGTTAGCACACGTAAATTGTGTACATGGTACACGATTCTTATACCTTATTTTAGAAAATACTTTTCTTTCTTACCCTAGATCTGTAATTTTTTTTTTACATTATTAAAATTATTTTTCTCAAAACTACTCCAATTTTGTCAATTTTTATTTAAACTTCATTATTCATAAAATTAGCCCCCCTAAAATTTTCTCAATGTAACAATAATAAAAAAAAATCTCCTCAATGTAGCGGACCCGCATAATTTTTTTTACCTCTAAACCCACAGAAATAAATACGTAACGTGCAAATCATGTGTTAAAATATTAGTACTTTAAAAAGTATCACTCGATACAATAAAGGGTCACATTAATGTAAACCATCTAACTTATAAAGGGATAATTAATATTTCTATCATATATATATATATAACACATTTCATTCTATATCAATATATTTCTGAAACAAATATATATATATATATATATTTGTTTCAGAAATATATTGATATAGAATGAAATGTGTTATTGCCAAAATTCGGATAGAGTAACGCACTTGGTCTTTACGGGACAACAACGACAAAATTTGTTTGGGGGGAGGGGAAGAACGTGGCATGCAAAACAAGGAAAATCTGGACATTGGTATTGCCACACAAGCTTCAATGCTTAAGTTAGCACAGCAAAGTTAGGTGTGACAAGTGTTTCGAGAATTAGGAAGAACTTAAATTCTTCTCATTGAAGAAGAGTATTTAGATGACCCTTTTAGGGTTTCCCTTGACTCCTTTTTGAATTAGGTCAAAAGAAGACAGGATTGCACGAATCAAGGGCACGAGCTGAAGTCGGCCATGAAACTTGGGCTTCGACTCAAGTTTCCCTTCTTTCTTTTTGTTGGTTTTTTTTTTCAAAATGCACCTCTCTATTTGGCCATTTAGAAGGATTTGTCAGTGAAAAAAGAGGTGTTGTTGCATGCTACCTAGGATTTGATTTGTTTAAAAAAAAGGAAAAAGGAAAAGATTGGGCTTGGGCTTGGGCTTGGGCTTGGGCTGGCAAAATGAAAAGAAAGGAAAAGAGGCCGTGGGATTAGGGAGAAAAAAAGAAGGGTTGGGCATTTTAAAAAAGAATTAAATATTTATCATATAACAACGGTTCGATTCAGTTTCATTCGATTTTTTAGAGCACTAAATTGAGAACTGAACCGAATTCTTTGGTTTTCCAAAGGACTAAATCGAAGAACCAATTTTTTAAAGAAAACCTAACCAAACCAGTTAGTTTGACTTGGCTCGATTCGTCGGTTTGGACCGATTTTTGCACATCCCTAATTATGACTTAATTTAGATAAGCATAAAAAGAAAGAATTTTAAATACCAAAAATAATTTTAAATATAAAAAATCTTGCAAATCATAATCCATTTAAATTAAGGGCAAATAAGGAAAGAAATTATAATAAAATTGAATAAAATAATGAAAGAGTATATAGTTGTAAATATTTTGTCGGAAGATATATAACTGTAAATTGGTTTTATAGATGGTATTAGATTCAACAATTGCCCTATAATTTTAACCTAGAATTTCAAAATTATTCAAAAGTGAGTCGTTGAGCTTAGATGACAAGAGTGATGAAACATGATGGAGAGAGAAAAAGGGAGTGCTAAAAGTTACATAGAAGTTTTCTGATGGGGAGAGTCAGAGATTTGTTCTCATGCAAATTTCACCCATTTGTTCTTAATTAAAGACAATTTCGGACGATTTGACCCAAAAAAAAAAAATCTGACGAGTACAATAAGTTTATTAAATAATTTTGTTGAATTAGAAATTTCGGTCAATTACAAATTGTCATATCATTATAAATTAATGACAAAATTATAAATAATTAAATTTAAGACCAATTACAAATTAACATGTATCTCAAATTTAATTTGAATACAAAAGTTAGCAAATCTTAAATTACAAAGCCACATGTTTTCATTATGACAATTTGACCAAATAATTAAATTTAATTTGATCAAATTGGGTCATATAATATTTTGATTAAGCTTTAAATAAAACTAAAAATTCAAATGGTTAGACCCAAAACTAGCAAAATCTAAGTCCAATGGTTGGACCCAAAGGCTATTAAAGCCCAAGTCCACATGCCGATGGAAAACTCTAAAAATAGAATAGCTCCCTTCCATTTGAAAGTTTCAGAAATTTAACTTTCCAAAGAACTCAAAGAGAATTCAGAGCAAAAAATGTTAGAAAACTCCTTAAAATCCTTAGGTGTTGAACACTCCTTCAATATCAAAAACTCTTCAAGATTAAGACTTGAAGACCTTAAAGACTGATTGAAGGAGAACAAGCTGCAAAACCCTCGAGATAAATTCACATTCGAGAACAAGCTGCAAAGCCCTTGAGACAAATCCACATTCAAGAACAATCTACAAAGCCTCGAGACAAATTCACATTCGAAAACAAGCTGCAAAGCCCTTGAGACAAATCTACGTTCGAAAACAAGATGCAAAGCTTTCGAGACAAATTTACATTCGAGAGCTGCAAAGCTCTCGAAACAAATATACATTTGAGAGAAAGAATCAGAGGATCAAACATTAAATATTCTACTCCACTATATTTAAATCAATACAAATCAAGTTTCTTTACCCTTATTAAATTTCTTTAAATTTCTTTGTTGAAATTAAGAAAAATAACAGAAAAGCATATAGAAAAGCAAAAATATTGTGAAACAGCAATACATTTTCTTTCCAGCAAAATGACCAAAATTCTCAATAACATTCTTATACAAGATCTAACTCATTTCTGCCCATCTAAGAGATGAGGCCTCTATAACCTTCCTTAACGTTGAAGGTTTGATCTCCAATAGAAATTTGCTAAACTAAAAAAAGAATTAGAAAATAAAAACACTAATTTCTAGAAATCTTGTCCTCAAATGGACTTTGAACGAGACGGCCCCAAGTTTGTTGATCTCACTTTTCTTGAGACTACCCAAAATTGGTATTGAACTGTGGTTCCAAAAGCTCCACAATAAATACAAGCATATCTGCTCAAAGAGTGTTGTTTTTTCGATATGAAAAGAAGATGAGTGCAACATTTTAGTGATAATTTTTCAATTGAAATTGAATTACAGAAAACAATAAGCAGAATTCTTATCTCAGATATGCAGGAAAAATGCACTTCTACATTGTCGAGTCCACTGTGAGGCCACGCGGAAACGTAGCTACCAACCGAACAATGCCCAAAGATCTTGGCAACCCGGGGAAAAGAACAGTAACCATACCATGATACAGAACATTGGCCGATAAATGCATTCCTCAGAAAAACTGTAAGATATATCCTGCTGTGCATTCTAGCTATTAATCTCCAAACTCCTTGACTTCGCCGTCTGGAATAGAAAGGACCACCTTAGTTACTCATGAACTTTACGGCAAACCCAGAATATAGTTATTAAAGTTATTTAAAAGAAGCATTACCAGCAAGAGTGATAGCCAAGTTCGCTTGAGCATCGGCTTCAGAATTTAGATTCTTTTCAGGATGAAAGACAGAATGTCAGAATTTCAAAGAATGAACAAGTAAAAATATCAACAGATATGAAATGGATTCAATGGTCGCTAGAATTGGCATCCAGTTTCATTGAGAACAACTTTTCTTCATTCTTTTTCTCTGATAAGAACAATTCCTCATTCTTCAATAGAAATAATTATACAGACAGTTTTAAGATTGGTTTTAGCCAGATCATGAGTGTCTGTATTTTTTATTTTTTTTGAGTACGCAAGTGCCTTTCTGTTGTTGGACAAATAAGGCGCAAACTCTAACTTGACTTAAGATCACTGGTTTATCAAAAAACTGAACTAGAAGAAGGCTTACAGTTTAAGCCTATATTTATATGGGTAAAAGTAGACACGTCGAGTATGTATGAAATCAAGCCTGTAACAACCATAACAATAAATCAACAAACGTGAAAGTGCTCATTTAACAGCTCTGGCATCAATTTGTTCAATAGGACTTGTCATGGTGAAACAAATGAAACTAAGGTTCAAAATTCTTTTTACCACCTTCCGATTTCAATAGCAAAGAGCCTACACTAAATTCTTATGAGCACAAGAAACAATAATATACAAAAACCAACTATACAACACCGTGAGATATGCAAATAAAAAATAATTAATGGTACTAACCCTTAGTACATGACTGATCTCGAACGAGAGAAATTTATCCTTCAGCTTGATAACTTCATTACATAGCTCAGAGATGTTCTCATTTTTTACCTTCCATAATCCTTGAACCTGTTCAAACGAAATATGCTCAGTTTAAAATATATAAGAAAAAGGGGGACAAACGAAGATGCCATGAAATAAAAAAAAACGGATGGATCCAGCTGCTTGCACAGAGAGGTAGGACTAAGAGATAGGGTTGCTTTTGATATAGAGGTTAACATTTACAAAATACAGGTTCCGAAGTCCCTAATATTAAATATTCAAACAAACACTGTATTTCAGCAAAACCATGCTCTACTAGAGAAAGAAACTGAGGATGAGAACTTGAAAATAAAACTAACCAAAAGATGTGGCCGGATGCATTTTAATTCTTTAATTGCAACAAGTACGCATAGTAATTTTCTAACTCCATATAAGAACTGTGTTTTGGTTCAAACTCTGGATCTTTCCTAAAACTTTCTATTAAAGAACCTCCACAATGCTGATCCACAAAAAACAATACTAGAAATTTAAAAGAACTCATGTATAGAAGAGAGCTACATTCACGATATACTTTTCAAATCGAAGACAAGAGCTGTTAACATCTCAATAGAGAGATGATTTTTTGTTGATGCCGTTAACCAGAAAGTCGCACTGCTGTAATAAAATTTCATCCCATGTGTTGACAAAAGGAGCAATAGATAGCAAGCAAAAGTTTTAGGAATTAGAGTGCTTTAAGCAAAAGTTCTGTAACTTCTTTTTGCATTTGCCAATTTGAGTGCTTTCTTCTAACATTCATGCCAATTGGGAAGTTCCTCGTATTCGATACGACGATATTAGCTTTCATGCAGTTTGGATTAATTATTTCCCCTCAATACAAATGTTTCTTACAATATAATAATAATTTTACAAGGTTTGATAAAAGAAATCTTTAAATACAAAGTTTTCAGCTTGAACTTCTTGCTAACTCCTAAGATCAACCATTAAACCTATCCCTTACCAAGAAAAAAAGGAACCTATTTAACAAGTTTACAATAAGTAGAAACAAGAAATAAATTGAAAAAGCAAAAACAAGATAAAAAAACCAACACAACAAAATTGCGAAAAAGATTTTAACCAACCTGCATACAGACAAGTTTGGAGTCACCTTGGACATGGATCCTAGTGAACCCTTTCTGAAGTGCATACTTCAACCCTAAAAGAATAGCTCGATATTCAGCAACATTATTGGTTGCTATACCTAGGCCTTCACGCAGTCTACATATCTATTCCAAGGGAGAGAGAGAGAGATCAGATATACATAAATAAGAATACATGAGTAATGTGGCTTCCAAAGTTAAAATGTATACCACACTCCCATCATGGGCTCGCAGAACAGCTCCTGCTCCAGCTTGTCCAGGATTTCCTTTTGAGGCACCATCAAATTCTAGAAAGCAAGATTCCTGTACATGAAATATTATGATGGCAATCAAAATCTGTTGGGTAAGTTGAATATTTAAACTTTGGGGTTCCATTCCATTGTATTGTGGAAAGATCATTTCAGAATCCGGACACTAAGATAAAAGCACGATTAGCAGTTGGTTTAGCAACAAAACTAAAAAGAGATTCCACTAATTTGCATCCTCGCACTTTTATCATAAAATATGATTATCGTCAGGAAACCACAAACCATTTATTAGTTTCATTTTGGCCTTTTTTAGTTAAAAGTACCATTTCAGACCCCAAAATTATATATTTGTATAAAAACTACCATGCTAACAACATTATTATGATCATAATGAAATTGAGGACTTGATATCAGTTGACAGATGATGCGAAAGTTCTGAAGGTTTACAGAGCTGGCATGTTTTGAATGATGTTACAGCAACACAAGGAAACAATCAAATAAATAACTAGTTTAGAAACAGAAATTAGTTTCTAATTAAATGACTAAAATAAAAAATTGATAAAACTCAGAGGACAACAAACAAATGTTAGTAATTTACTTCTTTTTAAATCAACCAATTAAGCAACACTAGGCAATAAATACTGGATCACATGAACCCAATTATAGAGCTACAGAAAAGAGAGTGCATTTCATAGTATTGGATTGGTTAATAATTATGACATCACCATGACTTTGACTTACACGGTTAGAGGATAGTGCTCGGGACACTATGGAATCCTCCAACTTGACATGTTTCCTCAAGAGATCTTTTGATGTAGGAGTTAAAACAGTTGACCCCTGCAAACATTTAAATCTAAATAAGCCACAAATAAACAAGCATTGACAACAATACCATAAGTTGCATATTAGTACAGTGTAGCAAGTCACTTTGTACAAGCATTATTTTCTTCAATTAAAATTGTAGTTTAGAAGATATCATGAAATTCAACTTACAATATTTTCTGATACAATAGACTCTCTTGATCTCTTCTTTATGGCATCCTGGCCAGAAGCTTCACCTTTAAGAGAAATAGCCCCATCCTGGCAAAAAGAAACATTATATAAATATATACAAACTAATGCTAGAGTGCATAAAAATGGTCCAGGTAGGAGATTGGAATATTTTAGATGTTCTTGATAGGACAACTGCTAAACTCTGGATACACATAAAAACAATTGAAAACCTAACATCCTAATTTTTCAATTGGAAAAAAGCGATATTTATAAAATGTTTTATTTGGTCATAGTTTACAGCCTTTAACGTCTGACTTTAAAGTGCAAACTGTATTAGTTATACTATTCTTTCTATAAGACAAGAAACCATGTTCTCCACAAAAATAGAAAGTTACAAGGGAAAGGAGGACGTGGGGTACAAACTCGAAATTGTGACCCAGGGAGACTAAAATAATATGCTCTTTTCCCGCAAACATTTGTAGAGCATCCTTAATGACCAGGAAGATAAAAGGTGTCAAACTCACCCTCCTCAATAATGACCAAACTGGGATGATCTAACATTTAGGAAATATTAATAAGTGGGATGCTCGAGTAAGTCTAGATATAAGAGAAGACCTATTATCTGTTTCCAAGCTTTTTGTTATATAATTCATGACAGAAAATGTCTCTTAAAACTTTTAACTCAATAACCTTCCAACTAACGAAACATCATACATGAAAAGTGCAAGGCACGAGCGAACCGAAAAGATCAGGTCTCATATCTGCAGCTTTGATAGTGTACAGAGCATTCTTAAGCCCGACGGAGGCAAGATATTCCTCAGTGTCTTTTGGCAATGAGTGTCCTTTATACACGCTAACAGGAAGATCACATATCTGCCATAGAAAAGAAAAGATAACACTCCAACTTAATCCACTAAATCAAATGCACCAATTACAAGAAATGCGCAGCAATGAGTAAAATTAACAAAGAACTATGCTTCTCAAGGAAAACATAAGCTTGGAGCAACAAACAGCCCGCTGAGAGTGAAAAACTAATCAATCACTGAACAAATACATTAACAAGAAAGCCGAGGTGCACCCTCAGTAGATCAGTCAGTAAAAGTTTGCAGAGAAAAACAAGAATTCAGGATGGAAAACAAAATGTATACCAGTTCATTAAGAGAGCTTTATAAAAGGGGCTCTAATGTGAAAGGTACACGCGAGAAACGAATCAATCAAGTAGGGCAATAGCTCAAGAAGAACAAATACATTAACGGCAAAAATCACTACTCGAAGTTGAAAGAAATGAATACCGAAGATCCAATTTGCGCCTGACAATCACTAAAACTTTTATAGACTCCAAGAACATCCCCCTTGCGAACGACAAAGAAGTCGCCCTTCTCCGGTTCCATAGGAGGAGATTCAGAATCAAACTTGGGCGATGGAGAAGCACCCTTGCGGACTTTTCGAGAGGAATAGCACCGTAGACGGAATCTGAAGCACAAGGAATCTAAAGCAGTAGCGTTAACAGCGACGTTGTGAAAGCTTGAGGTCCAGAAGGGATTAGAGCAGCCATGAATGGAGGGGGAAGCAGCAAAATCAAGAGTTGTCCTTCTGAAAATGGCGCGAGTATAGGTAGAGACTTGCGAGAAGCAGTTCATCAGAGAGCAATTTCCGACGAACTATTAAAGCATTCCACAATTCCCAATTTAAACCAATGTCATCCAATTCCAAGCAGCCCAATTCCTATAAAAAAACAGGAAAGTTTTGCTCCAAGGACTCTCGTCTCGAGAGCCGTTTTATTTCATTTCATTTTCTTTTAAATTTAAATTTAATTATGACTTCAATTTTTGGAACTGACAGAATGTTAAATTATGCCAGATTTATTTGAATGTTCAAAAGTTTCATTGTATTTTTAAAATTTAAATTTGTTTCTATTCAAAGAAAAAATTTGGTCAATCTCCAATTATCATGTTATGCCAAATTAATGACAAAATTATAAATAATTAAATTTGGGACCAATTATAAATTGACACATGTCACAAATTTAATTTAAAGATAAAAATTGACAAATCCTAAAATGAAAAGGTCACAAAGACTTGAATTTGGTCTGGGTCATATGGAATTTGAGTCAAAGTTAAACAAAACTCAAATTCAAATGGTTAGGTCCAAAACCAACAAAGGTCAAGTTCAGTAGTTGGGCCCAAAAGCCATTAAGGCTCAAGTCCATATGCCCATGAAAAGTTTTATAAATAGAATAACTCTTCTTCATTTGAAAGGTTCAGAAGTGGAAAATCTCAAAATGAGAACTTAAAGAGAATTCCAAAACAAAGATTAAAAGGCTCCTCAAGGTCTTGAAGATCAAACACTCTCTGAAATAAAGTCTTGAAGATCATAAGACTTTGAAGATCATAAATCTTTTTGAAAAACTGAAGCTCTCAAGACAAATTCACATTCGAAAACAAATTGCAAAGCCCTCGAGACAAATTCACATTTGAAAACAAGCTGCAAAGCCCTCAAGACAAATCTACATTCGAGAACAAGCTGCAAAACTTTCGAGACAAATGTACATTTGAGAGAGAATCAGATGATCAAACATTAGAGATTGTACTACACCCACATAAATCAATACAAATTAAGTTCATTTAATTTACACATGTCAAATTTCTCTTTTGAAATCTTGTGTGAACAAAATGACATGCCCAGTGGGACCATCTTTACCTTCCATCCTTTCTCAAAACTCAAACTTTTCCAAAAGGATTTCTATCTTTAATCACATCAAACCTTCAACTACTAAACTTTTAGACTTTTAGAGGATGAGTATGGTCACGATAAAAGAAGAAAACCAATACTTAACTTCTATCTTAACTTGGCCTTCAGCTTTCCAAAGGCCAAGCGTTTATACATCGAAGAAAAAATCAACCTTCAACATCTGCTTTTGATCCTCTCAAAGCGACAAACAATCAACATTAAAGAAAGATGAAGACCTTGGATGCAAAACCGTTTAATGTAATAAATGAAGACAAAAAGATTCATATTATGAAAAGAAAACTTTTTGTTCTCATAAATACAGAAGCTTTCCTGAAAGTGAAGCAAAATCTCATCATTTTAATCAATTTTACAAATAAAGGATATGATAACAACAATAATGAAGATAAGAACATTTAAAATCTAAAAGCTCCTTATCGCAAGAGCCTAAACTGCATGATGCTCCTGGCCCGCATGAGCTTACAAGGTAAACGACCCAAAAAAAATATCTTTGAACTACGTTATGATTTAATCCCTTTCACTCAAAAGATATGTAGGCAGCTTAAAGAAAAAAAAACTTTAAGTTCAGTCTCCAAAAAAAAAATATTCCTATCTCCATGAAACAAGATGTTACAAGTTGAATGCATACGAGAGGGTTTAGCTCGTTTTAAGTTTGAGCTTTGTTCCCCTCAAGTTCATGGCAACGTTTGCTTGCCTTAAGTTTGTAGCATTACTCGTTTCAAATTCAAGGCTTCCCTCACATTCAAGTTCAAGTCTGGAGCTTCGCTCGCGTCAAGCTCAAATTCAAGGCTTCACTCCCTTCACGTTAAAGTTTGAGTTTTGCTCGCCTTTAAGTTCAAGTTCAAACAAAAGCTCGCTGCAAGTTCAAGTTCAACATTCGCTTGCTTCAAAGTCTAGCTTGTTGAAGGATGAACTAAGAAGATGAATTGGCAAGGATGAAATTTGAGCATGAATTAGAGGACCATTCTTGGTCACCCCCTCAGAGGAATTAGCAAGGATGAACTTTAAGCATGAATTAGAGGACCATTTCTGGTCACCCCTCAGAGAAACTGTCAATGATGAACTTGGAGCATGAAAGAGAGGACCATGCTGGTCACTCCCATAGATGAACTAGTAGGATGAGCTTTGAACTTGAATTGCAAGTAGAAGAGGACCACTTTTAATTCCACTTGAATCAGGAGTTGGCCACCTCCAAAGTTGAATGGGGGCATCTTGACTGCAAATCAAGAACAACACAAGCATATATCCTTTAAAAAAAACCACTTACCCATTTACCTAGTAGATGGAAGCATTCTTCTTTTGCAGTCAAAATATTGGCAAGATAATGTTAATAGGAAAAAAGAAGGAAAAAAGAAGAGAAAAAAATGGATAAAAAGAAAAAAAGAAAATCAAAGTAAAAAAAAAAAGGAAAATATGCTAAATAAATTAAAAAAAAAACCATGAGCAAAGAAAAAAGAAAGAAGTAGAAAAAAGGAAGCTGATGGGTTAAAAAATTTTGAAGCTTCAGGCAAGCATAAAAAAAGAAAAATCTTTCTTTGCCATCACACGGCCAGAGAACGAGTTTATAGAAAAATTAAAAAAAAAAAAATATGCCAGAAGTTATCAATAGATGTTGGAAAATTAATCTTCTCCTCTGCATAGACTCCCACAGCTAGGAACTCGTTTAGTTTAGTTGAGCAAAGTGAACCAACTTGCAATGGAAAAGATCAATGCATCGATGCATTGGTGCAATTGTGAAGAGGCTGACATGCTCTATTTATAGTGGAAAAAAAGATCAAATCAAAACCAATTTGGACAGTTTGAACCAAATAGAATCATCTCAAGGATTCAATTACCCCAACCAAATTCTAAATCCTACTTCTAGCTCAAATTTGGTAGTCAATAAATCTTTCTACAAAGAATCAATCTTCACATCTTATTCCAAATTTGAATAGAACTCAAACTCTATTCTAACTTTAGTCAAAATTCATTTGGATTATTCTACTTCAAAATTGGAATGACCTCAAATTTTTCTCCAACCAAAATTCAAGTCAAAATTGGCAGAATTTGACACCAAATCGAATTTTAACCTCAAATTAAAATTTGGGCATAATCCAAAATTTATCCCAAATTAAAAGTTAACAAAATTAATTCTATCCAAATCAAAATTGTGGTGAAATTTTAATTTTATCTCAAAAAGCCAAAATTTGGGCATAATCCAAAATTTATCCCAACTCAAAATTTTGATAAAATTAACTCTACCCAAATCAAAATCATGGTGGAATTTCAATTTTATCTCAAAAAGCAAA
Organism: Trichosanthes truncata; assembly: GCA_033996785.1. Lineage (NCBI taxonomy): Eukaryota > Viridiplantae > Streptophyta > Magnoliopsida > Cucurbitales > Cucurbitaceae > Trichosanthes > Trichosanthes truncata. Next base: position 15,283,912 of record JAWPNB010000004.1, read on the forward strand.
GTTTGGGCATAATCTAAATTTTATACCAAGTCAAAATTGGAATAAATTTCAAATTTTTTTCCAAGTTCAAATAAAAATTGGTTAGAACTCTAAATCCTATTCTAAGTTCTAATAAAAATTTGGGTAGAATTTTAACCTTGCCCCAAGTTCAAATTGTGAATTAAGGTAGAGCATAAATTCTACTAAGTTCAATCAAAATTTTATGCCAAATAAGAAAATCAAAATATTGACCCAAATTCCTTTGAGATTCGGTTTTGTGGGTACCCTCAAGGAATGAATTAGCCTAACATATTGTACTCTCTTGGCACCAAACTCCCTTGTGCTTCTTCTGCTTTTACTGAATTTAGATTCTAAATGTTAGTTTAACTTAGCCACTTAAATTAGCTTGCAATGTTGAGTATGATGCTGAAAAGGTTGGGCAATAAACGCTTTTCGTAAAAGGGATATAGGAGAAGAGCCTAGGCACAAGGTTTTGTTGTTAACCTTAGACATAAGGCACGCATGTAGGATAAAAAAAGTTGTATGCTTAAATAGCTAAGATAAATTGCTCATAGACATATAGAAACAATTATTTGGACTCCTAATGGTGCTTGAAATCAAGGCTGAATAGGAGATGAACCTAATTCATAATACAAGGTAAAATATAGTGACTATGCAAGCGCAAACTGTTAGCATCATTACTTAGGGAAGCTTAATTGAGTCCCATATTTTCATTTATGTTTTTATTTACATTACCATTCACATCCTTCAATATTTATTTAGTTACAATTGGTTGTATTAGTAAGCACTTTATATAACTCTAAATTTCGTTAACAGTTTTTGTGGGATCGATACTTGGAATATTTCATTTTATACTACTTGTGGACAATGTATACTTGCACTAGGGTTGAAATCTCTTTTAAACTATTTTGCCAAAACTCTACGCTTGTTTAAGCATCCATCAAGTGACGAAGGTATACATTTTCTAAATCGAATTGTTGCTAACTTACTCTCTAAATATAATGTCAAGCATAGAGTGGCAACTGTTGCGTGATTTTTAAGTGCTCACAAATACCCACAAGTGTACAGTGTCAAGTTTTGATATAGTAGTGAGTTGAGTATCGTCTCCACAAGGATTAGAATGCATTAGCCCTTAATTAAGTAGTATAGTTACTTTTACTCAATTTTATTTAGAGAAACAAAACTTTAGATGAGGTCAAAAACAAAATAAAATCTAAAACTACTATATACAAAGTTGGAGTCCAATTCTTGAGAAACATAATGGTTGATTGAATTAAGCATAACTTTGTAGATAAAGAATTGATTTCATGCAATTATTCCTAAGCCAAGAATTACTAAGTGATTAATATCCTCTCTCAAGCTCAATTGAACTCATGCCTAGCAATAAATCAACCTCTCGGTCTATTTCTATTACTAAATAGGGCATTACACGATTCTCTTAAGGCTTCTAGAATTAACTTACCACTCTTGTGCAACAAATTAAATCTAGTCATGCATCTATTGTTCTAAGGATAAATTTACTCTCTCTCGAGCTACATCTAGCCTAACATGCAAAACCATGGCTAAAGGTTTGGACAATAATAACGAGATGCACAAAAGATGTAAAAACATGCATTTAATTACAAAATCAACAAATATTCAAATACACAACCATTCTTATCTAAATACATAGTTAAACAACATTAAAGTCCATAACAAAACTCCTAAAAAGCAAAAGAAAAGTTAAAGGAAAAGAGATTAGACTAAGGTCGCGTGCCAACACTCGTTCACGACGTGAAGTCAACGATCTTGAGCTTTGACTCTCCTCCTTGTCTCTCCAAAAGTCTCATCTAGGCCCTTAGACAGTGTATGAATCAATTTAGCGTTTTGGTCTCTAAAAAATGACTCCCTTTGAACGAATAAAAAGTTCCCTTAAATAGTGTCGAGACAACATTGCAACGCTAGGGGCAACGTTGCAATGCTATCCTTAGCATTTTGCAAAAAAGGAAAAAATCTCATTCGACCAACATTGCAATGTTGTGCCCTCAGGCCTTCCATGTTGAAAGGTAGCTTCATTGGTGTTGCAATGCCATCTTCTTGGGTCCAATTATCTTGTCTTCCTCTTCAACACTTGAATCCTCATTTTTGGCCTCAAATTGCTTCAAATTCGTCCAAATACTCTTCAATTCATCAGTTTTGCTCCAAATGCTCTATTTCTGCAAAATATACATAAAAACACATGAAATCTCACATAATCATAGCAAAATTAGCATAAAACTAAGCCAAAAAATAACACTATTTTGCATGCTATCAAATACCCCCAAACTTACATTTTTGCTAATCCTCGAGCAAAACAAAACCAAAATCACAATTCCACGAGATTCAATACAAGATTCACGACTCAAGTCTCATTTATCTAATTGATATAAAACAATAGAAATAAGCCTTAACATACCCTTCCTTAAGCAATTTAAATTCTATCTATTACTTCTTTGCGTGTATGTGTGTTAACTTTCTTTCTACCATTTTCTACTAACTTTAGACACTTTCACCAAGACTTTCCTTCGTTTTCCCCCTACACTAGCCCTAAGTTCCAATTTCAAGCCTTCTCACACTACAAAGAGCAATCTACTTAAGCATTCATTTTCTTTCTTTTCTTTCTCTTTATAAGGGTTACTAACCCCCAAACTTATCTTTTTCCTTCTTACGAAGATCCTAGCTTTTACACTTCCATTGTAGGGACCTTTATCTAGAGCACTCGTTTAATGGATGGCCTAACTGATCACAATGGATGTAGCTTTTTTGATCCCCACACATTAAGCGCACAATATTGATGGAACATGATTTAATTTTCGTCAAACATGCTAAAAAATCAATAAAGCTAAAGATTTTCTCTTAACTCAATAGATTTTAATCACTAACTTTCATGCAAGTCAACTATTAATTAGTTCTTAAGCCTATTGGGATGACAACAACCTCTAGACTCAGCAAAAGCATCCTAGTATTCGAACATAATAGGAAGTCAGCTATGTGCTCATGGTGTTGCAAGGAGATCAAAGATCAAATTCAAATATACTGGATTCAGGACATGCTTCAGAAGTCATTCTATTGCCAAAAAAAAATCACTTAGATTACTTCCTAGGATGTCCTAATCAATCACCATGCATTATAAATCATTCAAACATGCTTAAGATCGAAAAAAATTTGCTCATAATTATCAAGATTGCAAAGCACTATCCACCCCCCAACCTAAAACTTACATTGCCCTCAATGTGACATGCTCAATAAAATAAACAAGGACACAGATAGAATGAGTGAATGATACTGGTCTGATAAGATGAGAGACAATTCCATGAGAATTCTTTGAATTGGTTAGGAGGTTACTCAATAAAATTGAGGTCATGCAAAAAGGGAACGAGGTTTACTTGGCACTCTTTTTCAAAGACAACCTATACTAAAAAAGAAAAACAACAAACAAACAAAAAACGTAACTAAGCAAAGGAAAGAAAATGTTTGGGTTGCCTCTCAAGAAGCGCTTTCTTTAATGTCTTTAGCTAGACTAGACTCATGTGGATTTAATCAACTTGAGTTTGAATATTTGCTATTGAAATTCCTGGTCAATGCCCATTCTTAGATCCTTATTCACCATCAATTCATAGAGTTCATCAATTAATTCATCAACAAAATCAATCAACATACCTTGAATTACCTCACAAGGGTATCTCATTACCTTATTCATACTTGGTTACCTTCTCATTATTGATTCAAAGGAATAACTTACCTTATTGTACCTGGATAGAGGCTTCCCTTGTTGCTAGGAAAGGTCGTCCTACAATGATAGGGATCTCATCATCTCTTTCTACGCAAGCACAACAAAATCAGCATTAATTAAAATTTTAGTAACCTTCACTACAACATCCTCTACTACACCTCGAGGATAAGCTAATAAATTATCTACGAACTGTAGAGAACTGTTAGTAGGTTTTAATTCCTTGAGACCTAATGTCTTGTACATACAATAAGGCATCAAATTAATAAAAGCACTGATAGCATGCATAAATGTGCTATTAGGGTTAGTTTTATGCTAGTTTTGTTATGATTGTGTGTGCTTTCATGTATTTTTATGTATATTTTAGAGAAATCGAGCAATTGGAGCAAAACCGAAGTTTTGAGAAGTATTTGGATGAATTTGGAGTAAATTAAGGCCATAATTGGGTATCCAAGTGTTGAAGAGGAAGAATAAAGCTTGTGAGCCAGAGAGTATAGTGTTGCAACGCCATCTGTAGCGTTGCAACGCTACATCAGTAGCCCTTGGTGAAGTCCAACAGACATATTGTTGCAACGCTACTTACAACATTGCAATGCCATCCAAATTTATATTTTCCTTCTTTATGAAATTCGAAGGGACAACGTTGCAACGCTGTCTCGACTCTATAAAAGGGAACTTCTTTATTCGAGCAAAGAGAGCCATTTTGAGAGACCAAAATCATAAACTCGATTCAAGCACTGTCTAAGGACATGGAGGAGACCTTTGGAGAGCCAAGGAGGAGACTTAAAGCTCGAGATCGTGGACATCACGTCGAGACGAATGTTGGCACGCGATCTAAGTTTCTTCTCTATTTCTTTTCCTTTTCTCTTGAATTTAGGAGTTTTTGTGGGTTGTACTCATGTTGTAAATCTTTGTTTAGACCCTTGATTGGTTGTAGTTGTTGAACATTTAGTTGATTTTTAGTTTAATTTATATATTGACGTCTTTTATGCATCTCTTTATATTGTCTTAACCTTTGGCCATGGTTTTGCACGTTTAACTAAATTTAACTTGAGAGAGTAAGTTTAGTTGTAGAACACTAGATGCATGACTAGGTTTAATCTATTGCATGAGAGTGAGTAGATTAATTCTAGAAGCCTTAAGAGAATCGTCTAATGCCCTATTTAGTAATAGAAATAGACTGAGAGGTTGATTTATTGCTAGGCATGAGTTCAATTAGGCATGAGTTCAATTGAGCTCGAGAGAGGATATTGATAACTTAGTAATTCTTGGTTTAAGATTGTTAGTATACAATCAAATTATTAATCAATTCAAGTTGGGCTTAAGGTAATCAACCATGTATGTTTCTCAAAATTGGACTCCAAAGCATGTACATAGTAGTTTAGATTTTATTTGTCTTTTTGATCACTTTAAAGTTTTGTTTCTCTAAATAAAATTGGGTGTAATTAATTGTGGTACTTAATTAATCTAAGAACTCCAATCCCTGTGGATAACCATGACCACTATTATTGTAAAATACTTAGAGGTCCGATTTTTATAAATTTAATCTTGATTGGACCTTTGACAAGTCCTTTATTAAGAACCTAGGTCACATAAAGCCTTATGGAAATAGGAATTGCCAATAGTACAAGGAATAGTAAAACTCCCAGATCTTTTAGTTTGGTTGTCAACCTCCTATTGAGTGCATCACTGCACTCTTCAGTCATGTGTACGGTCTCCAATTTCCCAAATTTTCTTTTGTTAGTTAAGATATCTTTCATGAACTTTGTGTAACTTGGGATCATCTCCAATGCCTCTGCAAAAGGAATAGTCAATGTAAGCTTTTTAAACAATTCTAAAAACATAGGAAAACCTTCATTCAAATTCTTCTTTTTGAAGCGTTGAGGATAAGGAATCTGATTAGCCACAAAAGGAAGACTTGGATTTGTAGACTTAGGTGTAGGTACAACTTCCTCCTCTTTTTCCTCAGTAGATACACCATCTTCATCATGGAAATGCCCCACAGGTTCTCCCAAATGTTTTCCACTTCTTAGGTTTATGGCTTTGCGTTGCTCTCTAGGGTTGATCTCTGTATCACTTGAAAACTTTCCTTTATGCAAAGCATTCAGGGAAGAAACTAACTGACTCATTTGCACTTCTAGGTCTTTTATTGCACTCCCTTGGCCACCAACGATCCCATCAATCTTTTGTTCCAATTAGTTCATTATGTTATTTGATTCAGAGATGAAATTTCCAATCATTTCCTCCAAAGAGGATTTATTTTCAGCATGATTAGAGGATGAAACTGTAGGAGACTGCAAAACATTCCTGTTATTTGCATAAGAAAAATTTTCATGATACCTCAAACCTAGATGGTAATGAGTAGAAAGTGAGTTCTGCATGTGGTTTCCTCCTTGATTGTAACCTTTATTGTTCACGTAGTTTACTTATTCAACATTCGAGTCTGATAAGGATACAATGGACTCATTGCTGTCAATTGAGATAAAGCATAAGTTAGGGATGCTATTTGTGCTTTCAGAGCATTTACCTCACTTTCGTCATAGATGTTGGCCACTGGTTTTATCATTGATCGTTTAGTATAGTAGGCCATTAATAGCCCGTGGCAGCCATCTCTTCTAGCAAAGTCTTGGCCTCATATACTATATCAGAAAGAATAGTCCCTTTAGCTACTGCATCTAGAATGATCTTGGTCATTCCATTCAGCTTGTTATAAAAAAGTTGAATTTGCACCCAGTCTGGGTACTCATGCTGTGGGCACTTTCTCTGGAGGTCCTTATACCTCTCCTAGGCCTCAAACATCTGCTTTCCTTCTAGTTGTCTATATGTTCCAATTTCAATTTTGAGTCTAACAGTCTTAGCTGGTGGTAAGAATTTTGATAGGAATGTTTGGGCAAGCTCCTCCCAAGTGGTGATGCTTTCTGGCTCCAAACTTTCCAGCAAGTCTCTAGCTTTATCCTATAGAGTAAAAGGAAACAAATGTAAGTGAATAGCATCACTAGAAACACCATTAATTTTAATAGTTACACATAAAGAAATAAAATATTTCAAATGAGAATTGGGGTCCTCTGTAGGATGTCCTCTGAAGGGGTTGTCTTTGGCCATCTGAATGAGACTAGTTTTTAGATCAAAATTGTTTGCTGCTATAGGTGCATGGACTATCCCTAAGCTTTCAGCAGGGAACACAAGTTTAAATTAGTATAGCCTTTTTCTCATCGATCTGCTCTTATACTATTGATAAGTTTAGGTTTTTTCTTTGAGCTTGACGGTTTTGAATACAAGTATGCTCGATCTCAAGATCGAAGGGCACTAAAGTTTCTCGAATTCTGGGCATAACTATGGAAGCCTAAACAAAAGAAAAAAAAAAACACTAGTAAAGAGCAAAACTAAACAAACTAACTAACTAACAAACTACAAATACAATGAAACAATGGAACTTAACAAAAAGTACAAAAATAAGGAAACAAAGAAATTTACATAAAATACAAGAAACAACTAAACATACAAACTAAAAAAATACAAAATATACAACAAAAAGATGCAACAAAGATAAAATACAACAAAAACAAAAACACAAGGTATACATATTTTACACTAAAATACATAATCTACAAAAATTATAAAAGGATAATATACAATACAAGAAATAAACATACTATACAGCAAAAACAAAAATACAAAAATACACAAAATATACATAATCTACACTCTAAATTAAAACCTCATAATTTCACCACAATATTAATTCAGTCTAATGATACGCCAATCCCTGGCAATGGCACCAAAAATTTGTGCATGATTTTTAAGTGCTCACAAATACCCACAAGTGTACGGTGTCAAGTTTTGATATAGTAGTGAATTGAATATCGTCTCTACAAGGATTAGAATGCATTAGCCCTTAATTAAGTAGTACAGTTACTTTTACTCAATTTTATTTAGAGAAACAAAACTTTAGATGAGGTCAAAAACAAAATAAGATCTAAAACTACTATATACAAAGTTGGAGTCCAATTCTTGAGAAACATAATGGTTGATTAAATTAAGCACAACTTTACAGATAAAGAATTGATTTCATGCAATTAATCCTAAGCCAAGAATTACTAAGTGATCAATATCCTCTCTCGAGCTCAATTAACTCATGCCTAGCAATAAATCAACATCTCGGTCTATTTTTATTACTAAACATAACATTAGGCGATTCTTTTAAGGCTTCTAGAATTAATTTACCACTCTTGTGCAACAAATTAAATCTAGTCATGCATCTATTGTTCTAAGGATAAATTTACTCTCTCGAGCTAAATCTAGCCTAACATGCAAAACCATGGCTAAAGGTTTAGACAATAATAACGAGATGCACAAAAGATGTAAAAACATGCATTTAATTACAAAATCAACAAATATTCAAATACGCAACCATTCTTGTCTAAATACAAAGATAAACAACATTAAAGTCCATAAAAAAAACTCCTAAAAACCAAAAGAAAAGTTAAAGGAAAAGAGATTAGACTAAGGTTGCATGCCAACACTCGTTCCCGGCGTGAAGTCCACGATCTCGAGCTTTGAGTCTTCTCCTTAGCTCTCCAAAAGTCTCATCTAGGCCCTTAGATAGTGTACGAATCGATTTAGGGTTTTGGTCTTTCAAAACGGCTCCCTTTGTGCGAATAAAAAGTTCTCTTAAATAGTATCGAGACAACATTGCAACAATAGGGGCAGCGTTGCAACGCTGTCCTTAGCATTTTGCAAAAAAAAAGGAAAAAATCTCATTCGGCCAGCGTTGCAACACTGTGCCCTCGGGTTTTCCATGTTGAAAGGAAACTTCATTAGCGTTGCAAGGCTATAAATGGTATTGCAACGCCATCCTGTCAAGTCCAATTACCTTGTCTTCCTCTTCAACACTTGAATCCTCATTTTTGGACTCAAATTGCTTCAAATTCGTCCAAGTACTCTTCAATTCATTAGTTTTACTCCAAATGCTCGATTTTTGCAAAATATACATAAAAACATATGAAAAGCTCACATAATCATAGCAAAACTAGCATAAAACTAAACCAAGAAATAACTCTATTTTGCATGCTATCAGCAACTACATACCATTTTCAGACCAATGGGCAGGTAGAATTGTCGAATACAGAAATCAAGACTATCTTGGAAAATACTGTTAATGCATCGAGAAAGGATTGATCATTACGACTAGAGGATGCACTTTGGGCCTATAGGACTACATACAAAGCTCCCTTGGGAATGTCAACTTATCGGATTATTTTTTGGAAAGCGTGTCATTTGCTACTTGAGCTGGAGTACAAGGATTCTAGGTACTAAAGAAGCTTAATTTTAACATGGACCAAGCAAGAACCAAAAGGAACTTACAATTGAACGAGCTTGAGGAACTTCAACATTTCTCCTACAAAAATGCCAAGCTTTACAACGAGAGAGTTAAGAGATTGATGGGTGGCTGCTACGCGAATGCCAAAAGAAAACTCAAGTGCACGCTTTCACAAACAAGTAATATATGGAGTATTCCAAGTATCGAACCCAAGAGAATGGTTAATAAAAACTCTCCAATTAACAACACAATTGCTTACAAGTTACAACTGAAGGTAATCAAGAAAACAAAGATATTTTGGCGTTTTGTGAAAACAACTAAAACTGAAAGAGGAAAGAAAACAATGATGAGAAAGCAGGGGATTCAATTTTGGTTCAAACCTGGGAAATGCGCCCACCATGCGCCCGCAAATTGCTCAATTAAGTTCGGCTATTTCAGAGATCCTGCCTCTTGTGCCCGCATACTGACTCTTTCGAGTTCTGTACTATTTAGACAGAATGATGCTGCAATACACCTGCAACTTACCTTTTTCGACACTTAGATAAGTAAATCAAGTTCAACACCTATTCAACTCCTTTTCCAACAACCTTTAGGAGACTAAACAATTTAAAACTCATATGTCTATGGCTAAATTCACTTATATGATGTAAAACACAACTTCAAGATTTTAAAGATTTTTGTCCTATGTCTAGGTACAAAAAGCAAAGTTCTATGTCTAGACTCTTTTCCTAGATTACTTTTAGGAAAACGCATGTTGACTCCGACCCTTTAAGTATTGAAATCTTCACAAACTATGCTAACTCAAATGGCTAGTTTAAGCTAACAATGAAACTTAAACTCACTAAAAGTAAACTTAGCTAAATGTTGAGCAAGTTCACAAGAAACACATGGGGGTTGCTTATTTCCTTTTTAGGCTATCCACATAATTGAATCCCCGCCAAGGAGTTTAGCTACTCATCGGAGAAATACATAAAGTGCAGAAAGTAAAAAGATAACAAATAGACAAAAGAAAACAATTCATTAAAATAAATAAACTTGAATACACTTTGAAGTATGAATCCAATAAAGAACTAAAGAGCTTAAAACTTGAATTAAAAGAAAAATAGAAACTTACAAAGCTGGAAAATAAAATAAAACAGCAAGTACAACTCCTAAAAACTTATAGAACTGGAATGAAAATTCTAAGAATAAAAAGAACTCTAAGATGTTTTTCCTTTCTAACTTGTTCAACCTTTTTCAAGGAGAATCAAATACCTACTCCTCATTCTTTCGAAGTTGGAGTCTGAATGAAATATGAACAGAGCTTAGGGGAGACTCGGAGTGGTGGCTAAAACTTTGAAATAAAAACGACAGAATTTTAGGATGAAGAGAGTTCCTTACTTTGAGCTCTATTTCAAATGGAGGATTGAGCTGCCTTTTATAGGCTTCATGCCTAGGGTTTGTTGCCAAGATTAGTGTGGAGAAGCTTGGTCGATCATATTCGTTGATTTGAGGAGTTTTGATTGAGAATGTTTGATAAGATTTACAAATCATGCGAATCTTAGAGAATCTGTCGAAAAGGTCTAGATGCAGGCACATTTGTATTGTTGTCGAAATGGCCTTGCTTCTTTTCTGCTTTACTTGAAAACTGCTTTTGCCTTCAAATGCTGGCGCATTCAGGTTGCAGATTTGATGGATGTTTTCTTATTTGCTTTAATTGCGACTTGAATGTGGGCGCATTTGGATTCTTTTTCAGCCTCTATACAAAAACAACAAAAATTAACACTTTTCTTTACAAAAATTACTCTAATTACACCTAAAAACTTATTTTTACAAAATCAAAACTTCAAACATATGCACAACTTTTTTTTTTACTTAAATTTGCCCTAAATGACATGAGATATAACTTTAAACACTCACTTTATAAGCAAATAGCTTAGTTTTTAGGGCTCAATAACACTCATAAATGAGCGCTATCACACCCCCAAACTTAGCTTATTGCTTGTCCTCAAGCAAATTTAAGCAAAAACAAACAAGCAAACAAGTAACAACATACATTCTAAGGAAGTTTTGAAAAAAAATTGTGCCTTTCAAGAGAGATCTCAACTCTTAGTACTTACACAACCTCGATGTTTCAACCCATGAGACCTTACTTTTTCCTTTTCAAGACAAACCATTCGCATGCAAATCTTCCTACCTTGTTTATCCCACCTAAGGCTTAGTCATAAGGTCTAGGGTGATTTCTTTGGCTAGCAAGCTAAGTTTAATTCTTTCTAAGTACAAAAGACTATAACTTCCGACTATAACTTCCGCCAAACTTATTCAATGCTACTGCTAGGCTCTTTTCCTTTTTTTTCTCTTTCTCATTTTTTCTAAGGAAAGTCTTTCTGTCACATTGTACTTTCGCTCCAACTTACTAACACTTTATGGTGAAAGTAGCCGAGTACGAGCACAAGTCACTGCTAAGACTGTTTTCACATACTCACTTACTAAGTCAACCTTTCATGCAAAGGAAATCATGGGTGTCATGATCACCCTGGTTACTTGGTTAACTCTGAAAGGAGGAGTATCTCTTTTTCTTGTTCTTTTTCCTCTTTTTTCCTTTTTATATATGAGTCCTTAGCAGTAGTGTCATGATACATCGACATTTTGGCATTACAACTCAAAACTACAATACACCTCACACCCCATACTTAAATGGGTCAATGCCCCCATTGACTTAGAACATAAGGCATAAGCAGGGTTAAGGTACAAATTTTGTTGTGACTAGACTTGCTAAGCATCGAACTAAACTCTTGTAAGCAGACTAAGTAATCTAAACACAAGGAGAATTTAGATTTAAATGGTTTATGAAGAAAGTAATTGATAAGGTACATGAAACGTAAACCCAAGTTTGCATAAAGTATGTGGAAGTTGAAAGAGCTCTAAGTATTATCATAAAGGACTTTTTAACTCAACACCCAAAGAAAGCAGATTGAACACTTGTTTTTTAAATTCAAGCATGTGTTAGGTGTAAGGAAAATCATTTAAGAAGAAAGTGTTTTTTACAAACAAACAAACAAAAGAAATGCAAGCTATACTAGAAAGCATCAAATCTATCGTATGAAAGCAAGTAAACTAAGTATGAAAGCAATAAAGATAGAATAGAGAAATGATACTCCCCTAAGAGGTAGAGGATGAATCATCTCTCTGTTGGTCCACATGATCTAGGAGAATGGCAAGGAAGTCAATAAGTGCAAGGGTTTTGCCCTTGGTCAGCTTTGCGAGGGCCTTTCGAATGGCCTCGTCTCTCTCTCATGCATAGGCCCAATAAGTCCTACTCTGCTTCTGAAGTTGGTCTATCTAAGCTTGGATGTCTTCGTGTGGTGGCTCAGATGGTCCTAGAGTGACTGGTGGAGGAGGATATGTAGCTGCATTTTGTGGGCCCGAAGGAGTGATTGGTTGCTTCTTTGGAGAAATCAGTTTCTGAGTGTGCAAGGCCTTCAACTTGTTAATGGCCATTAGATCCATAGTGGCCTTGCACTTATTGATCTCTTCTGCTTCTTCAAGTTCTAACCCTGCCCTCTTGCAAAGTTTAGTAATCAGGGGGAAGAAGAAAAGACATTCCACGTTTCTTCTCGCGCAGGCCACTATCTCTTCCCTCAGGATCCAGCCTATGTTCAGCTCGAGGCCTTTGTAGATGTAGTACAACAACATGACCCTCTTTTGAGATATGGTGGAGTCATGTGTGTTGGGATTTATGCCTTAAAACCTCGTAATTAATGATTTATTTAATAATTAATAATAATTTTGATTATTTTATTTGTAATATAATATTATCCATTATATGAAAAATCCAAGGTTATTAGTATAATCTTTAACAGTTTGTGGTTAACATACGAGAGGATCATGTTCAAGAAATAACTTAAAGGGTCATAGTATATGGATAAGGTTGGGTGCCTTTATCCTAGTAACATTATTGATACGACCCACTTTGTAATAGTTACAAATGATTTTATCCAAATCATTCATGTGAAGACATGTGAGTGGGGTATCTTATACAATGAGTTTGTATAAGACTGGACCACGAAATATTTAATCTCTATTTATAAATTCGTTAATTGAGAAGATTAATATTTCATCAGGATGATCATATGCAACTCGATCTTAATCCTCAGTGAGTTATAAACTCTTGCCTGTGAGAGCTTGTCCTTTGATTTGCATGGGTGAGAGTGGCTTTTGTAGCCAATTCAACATACCTACCACTTTGGGGGCTTGACCAAGTAGAGAGCTGAGAACATAATCTCACAATATGGAATTCACTTTTTCTCATATAGGGTAAGTAGATGAGTAGTTTCCTTAAGTGCTGGTTTCAGGACTTGAACAATGAGACCCCACCCTCTCACTGGCCCGAGAGGGACTTAATTTATAATTAGATTATAAACAGATTGTTCATTAGATAATCAATGGTACTTAAGGTGCAAGATGTAATTATAGGGGTAAAACAGACTTTTGACCCAAATGTAATTACGAACAACTCGTAAAGGATCGACTTGCATGTAATGATTATATCTATGGACACAACTTGTCCTATAGTGCACAATAGTGCAACTCTAGGTCTATAGTGGAGTGACCTATAGTTAATGAATGAAAATTAATTAATTAAAGAGTTTAATTAATTGATTTTGTATAATTTGAGTTTATAATCTGTAGGTCTATAAGGTCTCCTTGCTAGCTCATAGTAACACTAAAAGATCAATTTAGTTGAAAGAAAAATTTGAATGTTCAAATTACTATTTAATATTAGATATATTAAATATATAAGAGGAAAATATATTTATTGTATTTGATAAATTAAATAGTAAAATAATTAATGTATATTAGATACATTAAATAAAAGATATTTATAAAATTTGAATAAGATTCAAATAAATAAATATTGTAGGAGATTTGAATGAGATTCAAATAAATATAAGATATATTTTAATATATTATATATTAAAATATAATATTATGGCAAAGAATTTCCCTTGGTCTCTATAAATAGGACCCTTGGGTTGAGCCATTAGATATAACACATATCTCCTCAATAAAGAATTAGAGAATTCTCTTTAGATCTCTTCATCTCCAATCCCTTGTGGATTTTCTTTCAAGAGACTCCCACAAGCCTTGGTTCTGTGTTCGAGTCATAGCTAGGAAGATTTTATAGATGAGATAAAGATCTGCCAGAAATATCTCCATATTTACTCCAAGTAAGTTTGCTTAATCTTAATTTTTAGTTAAGTTTAAATAAAATCAAAGACGATCTAATACTTCTGCTGCAAAGTGAAATGTTCATTCTTTCAATGTGTTGTAGGCAGGATCCTGTTCTTCATGAAATGGAGCTAGATATGTTTAGATTTATGCCCCAAAGCCTCATAATTAATGATTGATTTAATAATTAATAATAATTATGATTATTTTATTTACAATATAATATTATCCATAATATGAAAAATACAAGGTTATTAGTGTAATCTTGAACAGTATGTGGTTGACATGCAGGAGGATCATGTTCAAGAAATAACCTATATGGTCATAGTATATGGATAAGGTTGGGTGCCTTATCCTGGTAACACTATTGATATAACCCAATTTGTAATAGTTACAAATGATTTGATCCAAATCGTTCATGTGGAGATATGTGAGTAGAGGTATCTTATACAATGAGTTTGTGTAAGACTGAACCACGAAATATTTAATCTCTCCTTATACATCTGTTAATTGAGAAGATTATATATGAGTAGGATGATTATATATGACTCGTTCTTAATCCTGAGTGAGTTATGAACTCCTGCCTGTGAGGGCTTGTCCTTTGATTTGCATGGGTGATAGTGGCTTTTGTAACCGATTTAATATGTCTACCATTTTGTGAACTTGACCAAATAGGGAGCTGGGAACATAATATCATAAGATGGAATTCACTCCTTCCGATATAGGGTAAGTAGATAAGTAGTTCCCGTAAGTGCTGATTTTTGAATATGAACAATGGGGCCCCACCCTCTCACTGGCCCGAGAGGGACTTCGTTTATGGTTGGACCATAAAAAAAATTCATTAGAGGATCAGTGGTACATAAGGTGCAATATGTAATTACAAGGGTAAAACGAACTTTTGACCCCACTGTAATTACGAACAACTCGTGAAGGATCGAATTGCATGTAGTGATTATATCCATGGACACAACTTGTCCTACAGTGCATAAGAGTGCAACTTTAGGTCTACAGTGGAGTGACCCTAGAGTTAATGAATGAAAATTGATTAATTAAGGGGTATAATTAATTAATATTGTATCATTGGAGCTTATAATCTGTAGGTCCATAAGGTTCCCTTGCTAGCTCATAGTAACACTAAAAGATCAATCTAGTTGAAAGAAAAATTTGAAATGTTCAAATTAATATTTAATTTGAAGTGTTCAAATTAATATTTAATATATCAGATATATTAAATATAAAAGAAGAAAATATATTTATTAAAATATATTTATTGTTTTTGATACATTAAATATTAAAATAATTAATGTATATTAGATACATTAAAGAAAATATATATATATAATTTGAATAAGATTCAAATTAATAAATATCGTAAGAGATTTGAATGAGATTCAAATACGTATAAGATATATTTTAATATATTAAATATTAAAATATAATATTTTAATTATGACAAAGATTTGCTCTTGGTCTCTATAAATAGGACCCTTGGGTTGAGCCATTAGACATAACACACATCTCCTCAATAAAGAATTAGAGAATTCTCTCATGACCTCTTTCTCTCCAATCTCTTGTGGATTTTCTTTCAAGAGGCTCACACAAGCCTTGATCTTGTGTTCGAGTCATAGCTAGGAAGACTTTGTGGAGGAGATAAAGACATGCTAGAAATATCTCCATATTTATTCGAATGTAACTTTTTGCTTAACCTTGTATATTTTGTGTTTAATTCTAAATAAATTAGAGACGATCCATTGCTTCCACTGCGAGATGGGGAGTTCATTCCAAAAGATTTACGACTCTGTCTTGATGTTTGAAGGCACCAAAGTCCGCACTTCAGTCTGCAAAACTCTCCATTCAGTGCCCTCTTGTGTAACGAACTCTAGGCCTTTATGTAGCTGCTCCTCAGTTAGATTGTCAATGGCATCATAAGTTATAGGGTTCCTCAAAGAGGGTAACATGTAGATTCGGTTGATATCTAGTGCAGAGTACCGCACTGTCCTCCCTCTGAGTTCAAACTCGTTCTTTGTTTCATCCCCCAGGTGGGCATAAAACTCCCGAACTAGTTGCATTGCCACCTTGTTTGGCTACTCACAAAACCACTTCCATCCCAACCTGCCAATGATATCTTTGATGAATTTTGGGATGGGGCCTGTCTTGTTTGTGAAGCCCTTCTCGCACATGAGCACTCTGTCCCCCATGATGACTTTTCATTTGTTGAGGTCGAATGAGGGTAGCGCGCTCCCCACATGACTCTCTGTAGTGGCGTGGTGAGTCCTCAGCCTAAGAGTGGTTTGAGATTTACTCCTCTTCTTCTTCTCAGTTGTCCTCTTGGAGGGTTTAGGCATCTCGCTCTTTGAGATCTTCTGCAAGTCGCTCTTAAAGAGGAGAGCTTTATATAGCTCCCGACCTTCTTCTTCTTTAGGAGTGAGCCCCTCATCTTGTACTCGAACAGGTCGTCAAATTCATCTTTACCTTCCCCCTGTTCGTCAGAATGTGCCTTGGATACGGTTGCATCTACAGCATTGGCCTTAGATGGCTTTTGCTGGTCTTTTGGTGGTGGTGGTGGTGCTGTCTGGTTCAAATGTGGTCTGGATGCAACTGCATTTGCTTCTTGCACAAATTTTTTGTTTGTGGCTGCAATCCTGACCACATTTTCTTCTTCTTCTTTTCTCATTCTTCTCTCAGCCTCTTCTCGAAGCTTCTCAGCAAGCTCCATAGCCTTGGCCTTTTCAACAGCGACCATGGCTGCCTACTCATATGTGGGGATATCCTCTTGAGCCACTTGTTCGTTAGTTTGTGTGGATTCAGGTCCACAACTTCCTCTACTTCTTCAGTTGGTGAGATGTCCCACCTTGACTTTCTCTTGTGTGTGGAGAGCCTATTGACCCTGTGTTTTCGAGGTGAAGAGCTTGAAGTTGATACTTGAGTAGTGGTCGAGGTGGCTGACTTTGTGGGAGTGGATGAGTTGCCATTGGTACCTCCAAATGCGCTGCAGATGTAGTCACATTTCCTCCTTCATCAACTAGAGGAATTCTAGACTGTTGGGCCAAATACGCCACATATGCGGGCATATTTAACCTTTCTTCGATAGGGCTGGCTTTGGGTGGATGAACATGGGTTGCGGGCACATCAAGCTTTATTGCCTCAGGCTTGGCAAGCTCTTGAGGCTGGACCAATTGCACTGCAGATGTGGTCGCAACTGGGCCATTTGCCTTCTTATCGCTACTTAACACGAACTTCTTCTCTATCTTATTCTTCTTCGTGTAAACAGCCATACATTGGCCTAGGCTTTCTGATCTTGCATTACCAGCTCTTGGCATGCCTTAAGGTCTTTTCACCGTCCTTCGCATAAGTAGGGCTAGCTCATCCCTAGAGTTTAACCCCAAGCCTTTGATGGCCTCCTTGCTTATCTAGGCTATCTTCCTCAAGTTCTTTTCCCATTCTTTTGATCGTTTCGGCAATGGTGAACCCATGGGAAGAGTACTCGAGGTCGATTTCCTTTCCTCACTTTGTGTTTTCTCGTTGGCTTAGGGCTTGAGCGTGTAGTCGATGCCACGGCCTTGGCTGGCGGAGGAGGTTGCTCTGTGGCTAACTTCTGGCACTTGTAAGTGACTTTATTTTGCTCCATTCCTTTCGAATTCACCTACAAAAGAAAGGGAAGTGGTTTTCTGCCTTATCTTTGAAGAAAAGAGGTGAATTTGCCAATGGGTTTGCTCGTAGAAAGTGATTGGAGGACTCGGCTGAATATGGTCAGAGATGGTGCTTGAGATGTAAGAAATGTCAAGGAGTTGGGTGTTTTGAAAATTTCGAATAAGTTGACCTGGGTTAATGGTGGATCCTATTTATAGGTTTCGAAATTTCCAAAAACAACCCCCTTTCTTTTTTTAATTGATGTCACCACTTCCTTATCCAGTTCTTGGTCTATATGCGGCCACAAACCTGGCTGCAATTTTCTCTCCATGTGCAGTCCCTGCAAAATATAGATTTAGGGCCAAATGCACCTGCAATCAGGCCGCATTTGCTTTATGTGCAATTCTCAAAATGCGGCCGCAATCCCAAATGTATTTCTCCTAATTGAAACCTGCAATAAACATTATGCATTTGGAATGCGGTCACATTTGGACCTTCATTTCCAACTTTCACCTTAAGCCTTGAAATGTCACAAGGCTTTCAAAACTCCCTACACACTAACTCAGAATATCAAAAAGTTCACACACTTAAACATAAAAGAAGAATCGAATCATATACAAGGTAGACTTGGACTTAAAAGTTTGATTAATTCAACTCCCAAGTAGGTCCCCAAGTAGAGGTGTTCCCTTGCAGTCAGCTTAAGTACTTCAACCTAGACAGGATCCTCCTAAGACAGAGTTCCCTCTTAACCAAAACTTATAGTTCTAATGCATTAAGTCACATGTTCACCAGTTACACCAAATTTTTTTTAATATTTTTTTTAACAATAAAAATAAAAGCAATATATACATATTTACAACACATCACCTGATGTTCTTAATCCAGTTCTACTAGGGAGATTGAGGCCCTATTCCTGCTTAGGCCTTCTCCCCAGTATGGTTTGACTCTCTGTCCGTTTACTTTAAAAATGGTCCCTTTTCTATCCTGCAAATCAATTGCTCCGTATGGATATACTTTAGCAATTGTAAAAGGTCCGGACCATCTGGATCTTAGCTTCCTTGAAAAAAGTTTCAGTCTTGAATTGAACAGTAACACATGTTGTCCTTCATGCAGTTGTTTATCGAAAATCTTCTTGTCATGCCATCTATTCACCTCCTCCTTATAAAGCTTAGCATTTTCATAGGAGAAGTACCTTAATTATTCAAGCTCGTTCAACTACATTTTTCTTAATACACCTGCATCATGCAAATTAAAATTTAGCCTTTTTAGAGCCCAATAGGCTTTGTGCTCCAATTCTAAGGGTAAGTGGCAAGCTTTCCCAAAGACAAGCTTGTATGGAGACATTCCCAATGGAGCCTTAAAAGCTCTCTTGTATGCCCATAGTGCATCATCGAGCCTAAGAGACCAATCTCTTTGCGCTGGATCAACTGTCTTTTCTAGAATTGTCTTGATCTCCTTGTTCGATAATTCTGCATGTCCATTCGTCTGTGGATGATATGTAGTTGCAATCTTGTGCCTTATGTTGTACCTTGCAACCAAATTTCCTATGACCCTGTTCATAAAATGAGTTCCCTCGTCGCTAACCAACACCCTTGGTGTACCAAAACGAGTAAAGGTGTTCCTATGAAGAAACTTCTTCACTGTCTTAGCATCATTGGTAGGTGTTGCCACAACCTCGATCCACTTAGACACATAGTCTACTGCAAGTACGATATACAAATTCCCAAAGGATGGCGGGAAAGGCCCCATGAAATCTATGTCCCACATGTCAAAGATTTCCACCTCTAACATGTAGTGCATTAGCATTTCATGTTTCAATATTAAGTTCCTCGTTCTTTGGCATTGATCGCATCCCTTAGCGAACAAATGTGCATCCTTGATAAGAGTTGGCCAAAAGTATCCACATTGGAGTACTTTAGCTGTTGTCTTAGTACCTGCAAAATGGCCTTCATATGGGGCTTATTTGACAAGCTTCTAATATCTTCGGGACATCCTCCTACGCAACACATCTTTTGAGCATATGATCTGGTCCTAGCTTGTAAAGGTAAGGTTTATCTCAACAGTAGTACTTACTATCATGGTAGAACTTCTTCAATAGCTGCGATGTTGCACTTGGTGGAGTATGCCCACACCAAGTAGTTAGCTATGTCAGCATACCATGGTAACTCAATTGCTTTGACTGCCAACAACTGCTCGTCTGTAAAAGTTTCATGTATCTTATTTGAATTATCCCTCTAAGCCTCCAACCCTAATCTTGACAAGTGGTCTGCAACCTAGTTTTCTATTCCTTTCCTGTCTAAGATTTCCAGATCAAACTCCTGCAAAAGCAAAATCCATCTGATGAGTTGGTGCTTAGCATCTTTCTTTGACAGAAGATACTTTAGCGACGAGTGGTCTGTGTGGGCAATCACTTTTGTCCCGACCAGGTAGGATCTAAATTTGTCGAAGGCGAATACAACTACAAGCAACTCCTTTTCTATTGTGGTGCAGTTAAACTGTGCGTTATTCATGGTCTTGTTGGCGTAGTAAATAGGATATATTATCTTGTTCCTCCTCTGTGCCAGCACTGCACCTACAACAAAATCACTTGCATCGCACATAAGCTCGAACGACTAACTCCAGTTAGGTTGAATCATTATAGGGGCCGAGCTTAGCGCATCCTTCAACTTGTTAAAAGCATTCAAAAAATCCTAGTCGAACACATATGGTTTATCAAAGTCTAGCAACTTGCATAAAGGTTTAGATATGTGGGAGAAATCTTTGATGATCTGTCTATAGAATCCAGCATGACCTAAAAAGCTTCGGATCTCCTTTACTCATGTAGGTGGAGGTAGTTTTGCAATCTGCTCCACTTTTGTCTTGTCCACCTTGATGCATTTCCTTGAGATCTTGTGTCCTAGGATAATGCATTCTTGCACCATAAAATGACATTTCTCCCAGTTAAGCACAAGGTTGGTGTCTTCATAGCGCTGCAAAACCTGTTCAAGATTCATAAGACAATGATTGAATGTTTCTCCAAAAACAGTGAAATCATCCATGAAAATCTCCACGGTTCTCTCCACCATATCTGAGAAAATGGCCATCATGCATCTCTAGAAGGCTGTTGGGGCATTGCACAGTCCAAATGACATCCTTTTGAAAGCAAGGGTTCCATAGGAACATGTGAATGTCATATTCTCTTGATCTTCTAGAGTTATCGTGATCTGGTTGTAACCTGAATATCCATCCAGAAAGTGGTAGTACTCCTTCCCTGCAAGACAATCCAACATTTGATCAATAAAAGGCAATGGAAAGTGGTCCTTCTTTGTGGCTTTGTTGAGGTGGCGGTAGTCCATACACACTCTCCATCCTGCAGTAGTCCTTGTTGGAATAAGCTCATTCTTCTCATTTGTTACAAAACAACCATCCCCCTTTCTTTGGCACGCACTGCACTGGGCTAACCCAACTGCTATTTGCTATGGGGTAGATTACTCCTACATCAATCCACTTCAAAATTTCTTGGCGAATCACCTCCTTCATAACCGGATTCAATCCCTTTGGTTCTCTATTGACTTTTTGGCTCCCTCCTCTAGATTGATTTTGTGCATGCAAAAAGAATTGCTAATTTCTCATATGTCTGTTATTGTCCATCCTAGTGCCTTCTTGTGCTTGGAGAGTACCTGCAATAAAGAAAATTCATCCTCGGCAGTGAGGTTTGCGAAGATAATTACTGGTAGAGTCTCATCATTTTCAAGAAATTTGTATTTCTGGTGAGATGGAAGTGGCTTGAGTTCCAGCACTTGTGGTTCAATCACTGAAGGTTTTAGTGGCCCTGCTCTAACATCTGCTAGTCTCAATGCACTTGGTTCTTCAAATGCAGACGCATATGCAACAGCAATCTGCTCCTGTTTAGATTCTTCTTCAAACTATTTTTCTTCAAAATTTTCACTTGTAAAGCTGTCTTCCTACAAATCATAAAAATCAAACGGATCACAGAGTTCTAAACTCGAGCATGCCTCTGATTCCCCTGGGTAGTGCATCGCCTTCATCACATTGAATGTGATGTATTGGTCATTTACTCGCATAGTCAACTCCCCATTTTGGACATCTATAATCGTTCTTCCCGTGGCTAGAAAAGGTGTTCCCAAGATGATTGGAACTTCCCTGTCCGCCTCGCAATCTAGGATTATGAAATCTGCAGGAAAAAAAATTTGTCCACCTTAATGAGGACATCTTCAATCAACCCGATGAGCCTGGCTATAGACCTGTCCGCCAACTGCAAAGCTGCTGTCGTGGGTCGAGCTCATCCAATTCCTAGCTGCTTGAAAATAGACAGAGGCATCAAGTTGATGTTAGCTCCTAAGTCGCATAATGCTCGTCCAATTATCATGCATTGAATAGTAAAGTTGCCTGGATCTTGCAATTTAGGTGGAACTTTGCTTCTTAAGAGAGCACTGCAGTTCTCAGTGAGAGCTACAATTTTGTATTCTCCTAGCCTTCTCTTTTTAGTCAATATGTCCTTTAAGAACTTGACATAATTGGGTATCTACTTAAGAGCTTCCTCCAACGGAATGTTGATGTGCAACTGCTTGAGTATGTCCAAGAACTTATTAAACTGCTCGTCCTTGTTCTTTTTTTGGAATCTTTGTGGGAATGGTGGTGGAGGCCTGACACTTTGATATAAATTTTCCTGTTTCTTCACTAGTGTCGCCTTCTTCTCAAGTTCAGTTTCCCGGTGCTTTGCTGCCGTATTTCCTGCAAAATTTTCATTCAAAGGAATGTCCTTCTGTCTTTAAAGCTGCTTTATGGTTGCAAGAGTGGTAGCATCACTTGCAATTTCTTCATTTAAGTCCTTATTCACTTCTTTATCAACAACATTTCCCTGCAAATTTTCCTGTAAAGAGAAATCAAAAGAAATTTGTGGAGATTTGCACTCTACTGGCATCTCGGGATCAACATACTTGAGTCCACTCCTAAGAGTGATCTCTTTGCAATGCTCCTTTTTTTCTCTATGTGAATTCTCCGTATTGATTGGTAATACTCCTTAAGGCCCGTTCTTCATCTCGCTCGCCAATATTCCAACCTGTAATTCAAGATTTCACAATGAAGCAGCATGACTTTGAATGATGGCATCATTCTTAGCCATGAACTTCTTCATAAGGGTCTCTAATGAAGAGTTTTGAGTTGATGATTGTAGTTGCATTTGTCTAGCATTCTTCTGTGTATGGCTGTTGTGCTTGATTGTTGAAACCTGGTGGAAACCCCTGCTTCACATACTGATTTAATGTGGTCACATTCTGTCCTCCCCAAGAGAAGTTAGGTTGTTGTCTCCAACATGAGTTGTACGTATTCAAGTAAGGATTTGACCTGTTCTGCCCTAATAAACACACAGAGGTAGGGTTGTATGGACAATTGTCATATAGATGGCCTTCACTGTAATAAACACAAGTAGGTGTTGAAATTTGATTCAAAGCAGCAATAGGGTCCTGGTTCCTCATAGTGAAATTCTTAAGAGTGTTGTTCATTACTGAGATCTGCGCGCTCAGTGCTCCTATTGCACCTTATATACACCTGCAATATTTTTAGTAGAATGTGTATCTTCATCTCCCCACCGACTGTTATTGGAGATGATTGCATCTAGAATCTCATTAGCTTCATTGACTGTCTTTCTCAACAAGGATCCATTTGTTGATGCATTAAACAAGGTCTTAGAGCCCTGGGTCAATCAACTGTAAAAATGCTCGATCAAAAGGCAGATTGGTAAACCATGATGTGGACATCTCCTGACTAACTTAGTGTTCCCATGTCGTATCTACGCCTTCATTCGGACCCTGTTTAAAAGTTATAATTTCCCCTAAAATCTTAGCATTCTTAGTTGGTGGAAAATATTTTAAAAGAAACTTTTTCGACAAGTCATCCCAAGAAGTGATCGAGTCAGATGGGAAAAAATCTAGCCATGCTTTTGCATTACCCTGCAAGGAAAAAGGAAAAAGCTTCAACCTCAATGTCTTGCTTGATACTCCATTCATCTTGAACGAGTTGCATATCCTCAAGAATTACTTCATGTGCTTGTGAGGATCCTCATTTGGTAATCCTGCAAATTTTCCTATAGTTTGGAGCATCTGAAACATTATTGGCTTCAACTCAAAATGAGCTACCTTATTGTTTGGTTCCATGATTCCTGTATTAAGATTATGGAAAGTTGCGGCCGCACAATCCCTTATGGCTCTATCTCATTCATCTACAATAAAAATGAGATTTTGCTGCACTGCTTGCTGTTGTGGTTGTTGTTGTTATGACTCATCATTGGGTTGTGCTCTTCTTTGCTGCTCACGAAGAGGAACAACTCCAAGTGGATCCATTGAAAGTTCCTGAAAAACAGAAAATTCTTGCAAAACAAGTCCTTCTGGATTCTCCTGTGCGCTCAACTTGTAGATCACTTCTTTTCCTAATTTACTCTTTATGGCACCGACGAAAAGTTTGCTCTATCTCATGATCAAAATCACCAGGGCAAGGCCCTTTGTGCATGCACCAACTTTAACCTGCAAACCTACAAAATAGAATTGAGTCCCTATGACAGAGTCCAAATACGATCGCAAATCGATTGCAATTCTGTTGAAAAACTGAAAAAATGTTTGTTCAACAGCCGCTCCCCGATAACTGAGCCAAAAACTTGATGGGTGGCTGCTACGCAAACTCCAAAAAAAAGCACAAGTGCACGCTGTCACAAACAAGTAATATATGAAGTATTCCAGGTATCGAACCCAAGGGAACGTTTAACAAAAACTCTCCAGTTAACAACACAATTGCTCACAAGTTGCAACCGAAGATAACCAAGAAAATAAAGATATTTTGGGGGGTTTTGTGAAAACAAGTAAAACAACTAAAACTTAAAGAGGCAAGAAAATAATGATAAAAAAGCAGGGGATTCGATTCTGGTTCAACCCTGGGAAATGCGCCTACCATGCACCCAAAATTGCTCAACTAAGTCCGGCTATTTCAGAGATATTGCCTCTTCTGGCCGCATACTGACTTTTTCGAGTTCTGTACGGTTTAGACAGAATGCTGCTGAAATGCACCTACAACTTACCCTTTTCGACACTTAGCTAAGTAAATCAAGTTCAACACCTATTCGGCTCATTTTCCAATAACCTTTAGGAGACTAAGAAATTTAAAACTCATATGTCTATGGCTAAATTTGCTTAGATAATGTAAAACACAAGTGCAAGATTTTAAAGGTTTTTGTCCTATGTCTAGGTACAAAAAGTAAAGTTCTATGTCTAGACTCTTTTTCGAGATTACTTTTAGGAAAACATGTGTTGACTCCAACCCTTTCAGTATTGAAATCTTCATAAACTATGTTAACTCAAATGGCTAGTTTAAGCTAACAATGAAACTTAAACTCACTAAAAGTAAACTTAGCTAAATGTTGAGCAAATTCACAAGAAACACATGTGATCAGTGTACATGCAAGAGCACGTGATTGAAGTAATAATAAAACGGTATTCTTACTGAGTATCGTATCCACTGGGATTGGTTTTTAATTCAATTAAGTACTGCGAATAGTTTCACTTTACATTATTTAGAGAAAACAACCACAAGAGAAGGTAAACTAAACTAAGGACAAAATATAAATGCAAGAAAGATAAATGGGAGACACAAACCTAAGGGATAACTTGCGTATAGGGTTAAGTACTAATTAAACAGACAATCATAGATAATTTGACAATGAACTCATAAGTCTAGAAGCCTGTGGATGTGGAATCTTCTGTCGGTCTTATCCACTCTCAAGTACTAATTAGCTAACCTAGGTGTCCCTCAGCGCTAGCTAAGTCGTACAAGGCATTACGACCCTTCGTCACTGACCTCTATAGATTAACTATTACTCCTGCTGTCACTCAAGTAATTAACCTATAGTCATGCATCTAGTTCTAGTCTAAGTTTATCTCTATCGAGCTTCCACTCAGTAACTAATAAATTAGACTAGTCTTCAATTAATTAATCTTCAACACTAACTACAATTAATAAACCTTTTACCGCTATCACTCAGGTAGCTAACTAATTGTGCATTACGCTAACTAGGAATCTCCTGTCGGTCTCCTCCTAGTCCTACCTCAATTAATTAACGAACACAATCTAAATGCATTAAGCCTAAAATGCATGAATGATTCAAGCCTAATTAATCACAAACATCAATTGAACAAGCAATTAACCCAATAGAAATCTCAATTAAACATAAATCCAATTAAGTACAATAAGTCCCAAGTAATGTAGGGACAAATCTATATATAAATAGCTATTACAGCACAAGTGTCCCTAAATTGAAGCCTATACAGTAGCTAAAATTGAAAGATAAATAGAAGAAAATGCAAACGTAAGGTCGATCTCGCGTTCTTGTCTGATCTCCACAGCCCTCGAGCTTCGGATCTTCAATTCTGCTCAATTCCGCTCGCAAATGCTCCCCAAAACCTTGAAGAACAGTTGTGAATCGAGATTAGGGCTTCTCTATTTATTTGGTCTCCCCTTGGACTAAGATGAAGCGATGAATATATACTGTCTATCAAGACAACATTGCAATGCTAGCAAAAATACTGTCGTTTTGATGTTAACCATAGGGGTAGCGTTGCAACGCTACGGACGAAAATCTTCACATCAGCGTGTTTCTAGCGTTGCAACGCCACAGGGCAGCGTTGCAATGCTAACTCTCGGTTTGCACAATACATTTGGGCGTTGCAACGCCATTTCAAGCGTTGCAACGTCGTCCTCTCGGTCCCAATTGTTAGTGCATCATCTCTTCTCTTCTTGGCTCTCCAAAATGGCCCAAAATAACTCCATAATATCCAAAATACCCTCGAACACTTCGTTTTTGCTCTTTAGCTCAGTTTCTGCAATTTAACCACAAAAAGGCATCAAAGCACACAAAATCATAGCAAAACTAGCCAAAGTAATAGGAAATAAGATAGCATAATTGCATGCTATTAAATACCCCCACACTTAAACCTTTGCTAGTTTCGAGCAAAGCAAAATAAAAGCCATAAATGAATCAACAATTGCATCATAATGACTTAAACTTCAAAGTTCTGAACACCTAAATACTCACAATTAAAGGAAAAAGTTCAAACACATCAAATCATCAAGCAAGTTTAAATTTAAGCTTTTCATTCCTTGCAAAAATGTGCACAACCTTTCTTATTTAATCCCTAAGAACCTAGAAAGATTTATAGAATCCTCCATTCATCTTTCCCCTGCACTGGCCTTAAGCACCAATTATCCAGCTTCCCAACACTCAAGAGAGTAATATCTAACTAGGGTGCCTGAACAACTATAGGTTATGCCTCCCCCAAACTTGCATTTTTCTTTATAACTCAAGGACACTAGCTTTCGCACAACTGTTGTAGGGACCCGTACTCAGAACACTTGCTCAATGAGTGGCCTAACTGATCACAACAGATGCAACTCTTTTTTCCCTTGATCAATACGCACTACAAGCTAATTTATTCTCTTTTTCTTTTCTTTCTTTCTTTTTCTCTTTCTATTCTCATTTTCTTTTCTCTTTCTTTCTTTCAAACAGGCAAATAGACACGAGTCCCATCTTAAGCTCAACATTACAGACTATCATTCAAGACAACCTTCAAACTAGAACTTAAGCCTATCGGAGTGACAACGAACATCTATATTAAATAATTTTGTTCTATGCGTTCAAAACCACTAATAAGTAGGCCAAGTGCTCCACAAACGCAAGGAATTCCAAGAAAAATTTAAAATTTACTCAAATCCAAGACATGCTCTCATATTTCACAAAAATTTCAAAAATTACACTGTTCAGAACACATCACAGGTCGTCCTCATCCTACACAATGCAATAGAATCATCATAGAATTCACAAAATTTTCAAAAAAACTCAATAAGAATAGCAAACATCCCCCCACACTTAAAGCATACATTGTCCTCAATGTATAAACTATTGAACTGTCTAAGCATGCTTAAGGAAAATTAAAGAGATGAAGGGAAGAGTAATACTGCCATGGAGTGCGAGAGAATCCTCGATTCCAGCTTAATCAACAGAGGTGCATGATAGAAGAGATAATCTGAATCTCAAGCTCCTAAAACAACCAAGCACGGGAACATGAGATCAACACCAAACTAAAAGAAAAAAAAGCAAACAAAAACAAGAAAACAAGAAAGAAAGAAAACAAGGGAAAGAAGCTTGGGTTGCCTCCCAAGAAGTGCTTATTTAACGTCTTTAGCTAGATGGGACTCGTGTGGGCTCTCAAGGCACATAGAAGTTCTCCCATTTCTTCGGGCCCCCCTTCTTAGAGTCAACAAAACAAACTAGAGCTAGCAAGATAACTAACTTCTCATGGGACCCTAAAGCAAAAATATTTTTTGTATTTTTAAATAATAAAAAGAAAGAAAAAAGATCAAAATAAAAGGACTCTGACACGGACTCGTGAGAACAAGAAGAAGAACACTCAGGATAAAGAGAAGAATCAACAGATAAAACAGACAAAATCCTTACAACCTCAAACTCTATCCCCTGAACCTCCTCAACTAAGATAGGCTCCTCCTCTCTCTCATCCTCACTGACTCGATCCTGGTGTGTGCTAAAACTCTCTAGTTCCTCCCCAATATCAATGATATTCTCCCTCGACTGCCCAACCTCAGTAGGATCAGAAGAATTAGGCTCAGGTAAGGCTACAAGTAAATTAGTTAAGTAAATTAGTGGCCAACTGATTCACTATCCTACTGACTTCACTAATACTCTCCCCTTTGGTCTGGAGACTCTTAAGCATTTCATTTAATTGAAAATTCTAGCTTTAACCTCCTTTAAATATTCTCTCCATGTTCTTTCTAGGGCTACTTGGGCTTCTTGAAGAGAATTAGGATATGGTTCATGGGTCCAATTGCACTGGTCATTATCATACATAGGATTTTCATAACTCATAGATTTAGTATGATAATAATTAGGCATTTGATAGACATGAAACACATAACCCTCACTAAAAGGCACATAATCTAAAGAGGGATAACTATAAGAAAAAGAACTAGAAGATGATGTTTGATCAACGAGCTCAGATTCTCTAAAGGGCCACCCAAATCTATCCGAATCCATCTAAATAAATCAAACAAAAACATAGGCTCTCAAACAAACACCAGATAATCACACAACAAGAAACCAAGGACCAAGACTCAAATAAAAACAAAAACAAGCAAGAAAGACAAAGAACAAGCAATAAAAGCAAGAAATTTCTCAAGAATATTAATTGAATTAAAAGACACCAATCCCCGGCAACGGCGCCAAAAACTTGATCAATGTACAAGCAAGCACATGCGATCGAAGTAATAATAAAACGGTATTCCTACCAAGTATTGTATCCACTGGGATTGGTTTTTAATTTAATTAAGTACTGCGAATAGTTTCACTTTACTTTATTTAGAGAAAACAACCACAAGAGAAGGTAAACTAAACTAAGGATAGAAAATAAATGTAAGAACGATAAATGGAAGACACAAACCTAAGAGATAACTTGGGTATAGGGTTACTAATTAAACAGACAATCATAGCTAATTTGACAATGAACTCATAAGTTTAGAAGCCTTTGGACATGGAATCTCCTATCGGTCTCCTCCACTCTCAAGTACTAACTAGGTAACCTAGGTGTCCCTCAGCGCTAGCTAAGTCGTACAAGGCATTACGACCCTTCGTCACCGACCTCTATATATTAACTATTACTCTTGTTGTCACTCAGGTCTATAGTCATGCATCCAATTCTAGTCTAAGTTTATCTCTATCGAGCCTCCACTCAGTAACTAATCAATTAGATTAGCGTTCAATTAATTAATCTTCAGCACTAACTACAATTAATTAACCTTTTACCTCGCTGTCACTCGGGGTAGCTAACTAATTGTGCATTAAGCTAACTAGGAATCTCCTGTCGGTCTCCTCCTAGTCCTACCTCAATTAATTAATAAACACAATCTAAGGGCATTAAGCCTAAAATGCATGAATGATTCAAGCCTAATTAATCACAAACATCAATTGAACAAGCAATTAACCCAATAGAAATCTCAATTAAACATAAATCCAATTAAGTACAATAAGTCCCAAGTAATTTAGGGACAAATCTATATATAAACAACTATTACAGCACAAATGTCCCTAAATTGAAGCGTATACAGTAGCTAAAATTGAAAGATAAAGAGAAGAAAATGCAAATGTAAGGTCGATCCTATGTTCCCGTCGTGATCTCCACGTCCCTTGAGCCCCAAATCTTCAATGCCGCTCACTTCCGCTCACAAATGCTCCCCAAAACCCTCAAGAACAGCTTTGAATCGAGATTAGGGCCTTCCCTCTCGATTTGGTATCCTCTTAGACGAAGATGAAGCGATGAACATATACTGTCTATCGAGACAGAGTTGCAATGCTGTTTAAAATACTGCCATGTTGATGCTGCGCACAGGGGTATTGTTGTAACGCTACGGATGAAAATCTTCACATCAGCGTGTTTCTAGTGTTGCAACACCACAGGGCAGCATTGCAATGCTAGCACTCGGGTTTGCACAATACATTTGGGCGTTGCAACACCATTTCAAGCGTTGCAACGCCGTCCTCTAGGCCCCAATTTTTAGTGCATCATCTCTTCTCTTCCTGGCTCTCCAAAATGGCCCAAAATAACTCCATAATGTATACAATACTCTCGAACACTCCATTTTTGCTCTTTATCTTAGTTTCTGCAATTTAACCACAAAAAGGCATCAAAGCACACAAAACCATAGCAAAACTAGCTAAAATAATAGGAAATAAGATAGCATAATTGTATGCTATCAACATGGTGGTTGCTTATCTCCTTTTTATGGTATCCACATAATTAAATCCCCTCTAAGGAGTTTAGCTACTCATTGGAGAAATACATAAAGTGCATAAAGTAAAAAGATAACAAATGGAAGAAAGAACACAATTCATTGAAATAAATAAACTTGAATACACTTTGAAGTATGAATCCAAAAAAGAACTAAAGAACTTAAAACTTGAATTAAAAGAAAAACAGAAACTTACAAAGTAGAAAATAAAATAAAACAACAAGTACA
Source organism: Trichosanthes truncata (assembly GCA_033996785.1). Lineage (NCBI taxonomy): Eukaryota > Viridiplantae > Streptophyta > Magnoliopsida > Cucurbitales > Cucurbitaceae > Trichosanthes > Trichosanthes truncata. The sequence continues at coordinate 15,314,889 of JAWPNB010000004.1, forward strand.
ACTCTTAAAAACTTATAAAACTGGAATGAATATTCTAAGAATAAAAAGAACCCTAAGATGTTCTTCCTTTCTAACTTGTTCAACCGTTTTCAAGGAGAAACAAGTACTTACTCCTCATTGTTTCGAAGTTGGAGTTCGAATGGAATATGAACAGAGCTTAGGGGAGACTCGGAGTGGCGGCTAAAACTTAGAAATAAAAACGATAGAATTTTGGGATGAAGAGAGTTCCCAACTTCAAGCTCTCTTTTAAATGGAGGATTGAGCTGCCTTTTTTAGTATTCACGCCTAGGTTTGTTGCCGAGATCAGTGTGGAGAAGCTAGGTCGATTAGATTCCTTGATTTGAGGAGATTTGATTGAGAATATTTGATAAGATCTGTAAATCCCGCGAATCTTGGAGAATTTGTTGAAAAGGTCCAAATGCAAGCACATTTGTGGGTGCATTTGTATTGTTGTCAAAATGGCCTAAATGCGACTGCAGTTCTGAGCGCATTTTGGCTTTTTTTTTTCTTTACTTGAAAACTGCTTTTTGTCTTCAAATGCTGGTGCATTCATGTCGCATATCTGATGGATGTTTTCTTATTTGCTTCAATTGTGGCTTGAATGTGGGCACATTTGGATCCTTTTTCAGCCTCTACACAAAAACAACCAAAATTAACACTTTTCTTTAAAAAAATGACTCTAATTACACCTAAAAAGTTATTTTTACAAAATCAAAACTTCCAACACATGCAAAACTTGTTTTCTTAAATTTTCCCTAAATGAAATGAAATATAACTAAACACTCACTTTCTAAACAAATAGCTTAGTTTTTAGGGCTCAACAACACTCATAAACGAGGGTTATCAGAGATGGCATTATCAAAGGATTCATGGTAAGAGTTTACAAATAAGGAAACGTTTTTTATTATTTAACTCCCTTTGAAGTTATTTCTAGGTAAGTTTAGATCGAGAAGGTCAAGACCGGTCATAGTGAAGCAAGTATACCAACATGGAGAAATGGATTTGCAGGACAGCCGTAGAAATATATTCAAGGTCAATGGTCAAAGAGTCAAACCTTATTGGGGAGAAAGCTAGAACCAAAGCAAGACTACGATCTCCTTAGTGGAGATCAACTGAGTATTCAAGTATATTTTTTTATCCATGAAAAAAAATAGTGTGGTTGATAAGTCAAATCAAAAGTCATGATCAAGAGGGAACTTTGTCTAAGGCATATCCTGTCTAGGTTGAGATTCTTAAGTTGACCATTAGGTAACAACTCTACCTAGAGACCCACCTGGGAGGTGAATAAATCAAACTTTTAATTTGAATGTCACAAAAATAAGGAATCTTCCTCATTTGTTTGAAGTCTATGAACTTTTTAATGAGTTTATATGTGTTTCAAGACAAGGAAGAGTTGAGTGAAGGAAGTGAGAAGTAAAGGTCAAAGAATCACAAAGTGTTAGTTTAGGCACTTTGCCACTACAGTTTTTCGTAGAAGAAAAATTATGCGACTGCATAATTCCCCAACAAACTTGGTGACGTCATTTAAAATTTCATGCACATGGACCCCATTCGAAAACATATAAATATGTGAGAGACTCTCCTTCTTCCATTTAATTTTGACCTAACTCTCTTGAAGTCAAAATTCTCAATCTCTCAAACACTCTCAAATCAAGGCTCACGATTCCTTCATTAATAGCAAAGAGACTCATGCCCTTCACCACTGATCACATCATTGATCCTCAACCATTGCGCTCTGAATGCCAGCATTGATTTGAAGACACTCATACCAAGCCCATGTGTCAAGAATTCGTGGCCAAACAAGACCCTCATTCAAAGAAGCAAGAATTGGCCAAGAAATCTCAACCATGCTCAGGTCTTGATCAAAAGTGGTTCCTAAACCCTCGATTTCTAGGGAAGGAGGTTCGATCAAGTCCAAAACAGTCTCTTCGATTCCTTTAAGCCAAATTCAATAATACTTGAGTAAGAAACTGCTCAAAATCTAGTCCAAGGAATGGTATTAAGAGATTAGAGCAATAAAATATCAAAGGAGAGAATCTTTGGCTCGAGTAATGATGAATACATAAAGCCTGAGGATGAACCCTCCAAGCCGTGGAAGCCGGTTCATCAATCAAAGAAGTCACAAAATCATCTAAAGGGGTAGATGAGGCTACCCCGTTTCTCTTGACAGGCCATGAGGAGTATAGTGAGTGTATGAATAAAAGAGGAAGGCTAAGAAATAAGTTCAGGACTAGGGGTGAGAAAGACTGACTAAGGAGCCTCGGCTAGCAAGGCCAAGGGCCAAGGTGATGTACCAAGATTGCTAGAATCTTTGCAATGAGTTATTTCTCAAAGAGTTTGGAACGATTTGATTCAAGCGGTTGTAGCTCAAGCAAGAGGGATGGAATCGGGTATTATGCTGAGCAAGAAGCCTAAGAAGACTTGAGGGCTTAAATTAAAGAAGAAAAAGAGAAAAATGAGAATTGAGGAAGAGCTAAGTTTGAAAAGAGATGTCGAAGAAAGACAAAGAAAAGAGAGTAAGAGACAAGAAGAAGAAAAAGAAAAGACAAGACAAGAAGAAGAAATAAGAAAACAAGAAGAGGAAGATGAGAGAAGAAGGCAAGAAGTTGAAGATTTCTTATCTCAGTTTGCACCCGCATCTTTGGCATAAACTGAGGAAAGGGAAGAAGAAGTCATCCCAAGTAAAGAACCTGAACCAGAGGCCTTTAGGGGGCCTAATGAATAGTTAGATAAGTCACTCCACCACTACCATCATCATTAAAAGAGTAGCCAAGTTCTAGAAGCTGAGTGACAAGATCCAAGTATGTAACTGCAAACCAGTCGCAAACTGAGGAAACTAGAATTAAGAAGCTGATCAGGAAACTAGAATTAAGAAGCTGATCAGCAAGGTGAAATTCCACTCGAACCCTTATTTGAATATGATACAAGGGGGATGACATCTGAATGCAGCTCTTCATCTAAGAAAGATGCTGAGAAGGAACAAGATGATGAAAGGGAGGAGGAGGAAGCTGTAAGGATATAATCGTCATTTACATAAATTTAAAAAAAAAAGAAGAAGAAAAGAGAAATCGAAAATTAGTTTGGTTTTGAAAAAAAAAAAACAAGCAAAGAACCAAAATAGGAAACCAAAGAACCTTTAGACATGTGTGGTGTGTGCTTGTGGTGGTTTAGGCTGACATGTGGCAAATGTTTCCTTAAATTAAAAAAAAATGAAAACAAAGTTGGTGTGGCTTCACATGAAAAAGAAAAAAAATGGTAAGGAATATTCAAGCGAAGTTCAAAGAGAAAAATAGAAGAAATGAATGAAATTGGAAAGAAAAGGATAAAACCTCCATTTAAAGAGAAAGAGAGAAGACAGTGGATTTTGATAGAGAAATCACAAGGATCTCAAGAGAGAGAGAAAGATTTGAGAAGATTGAAGGACTTCATTGAAGTTTTGTTGGTGAAGACTTCCAATTTGGTAAGGCTTCAAAAAATTGTTAAGAGAAACTAAGAAAAATTGAAGTTTAACAGTAGATTTTATGGGTTTTCGTCTTTAAGCTCAAAGGATTTTCATGGGTTTTCAACCCTTAGTTCAAAGAATTGTTATTATTTGATTAAGAATTTTAGCCTTAATCTATGGGAGAAAGAAAGAGTGTTTAATGTTTATACAAGGGAGAAAGAAAGGGAAGGAAATGCTAGATTCGGATGGTGGAAATAGAGAAGTAAGAAAGGGGATAGAGGATTTGAAACTGAAAAGAGGATTTAAAAAAAAAGAAAAAAAGAAGAAGAAACCCATTTCCAAGAGTCTTTGATTTAAACATTGGTGGATGACGGAATAAAAAGGAAAAGAAGGAAAAATAAAAAAGAATAATAAAAGAGAGAAGAGCTCCATGTTTTGGCTACGGAGGAAAATAAGAGGAAAGGGAGGAGAGAGAGAGAGAGTAAATGAAGAAGTTGAAGAAGGAGAAAAAAAATAAAATAAAAAAAGAGAGATGTGTGGTACAAGTTAAGTTTAATGAAGAGAGAGAGGATTTATTTGGAAGCCATTCACATAAGGGTTTAAAGTTGGATAAATAAAATATTGTTTTACTATAACAAAATGTGATGGAAGTGAGAAATATGTGAAAAGGGAGAGAGAAATATCTTTTAATTGGGAAAGGACAATTTGTACTTGGTAATAAATAGATGATAGAGAGAGATTCATTTAAAGATTTGACTAATTGATGATGTTTAAGGATGAAGAATTTGTTTGATAGGTTATAAGATGAAGTTAGTGATATTTCCCTATTGGAAATAATTTGTAATTTGTGTTATGGTTATTGAAATTGCAGGTTGAACCAAAATTGGAGAGTAGCTTGTGAGTCAAAGCATTATCGACAATAATTTTATGAGTGGGTTATTTTACGACATGTTTTCATTCTTTAATTCTTATTGTGGAATTGCAGAGTTATAATTATATATGATTTTAGAGAAATCATTCTGAATTTTCAAAAATTATATTCCAGTATATTTATGTTTTTAGATGGATTTATCGTTTAAGTAATATTTGAGGTATTTTAATGTTATTTGAGAATTTAGAAAAGTTTTGATGTTTATTGAGAAATGCATGAGGTTAATGAAATGTGGTTTCAGAAAGAGTATGATTTTGGAAATTATTTATGTTATCTGAGAGATTTGATGAATATTTCAGAATTTATAAATGTTTAATATTTTTTGAGAAATCTCTCAAGTTTATGAATTATTATTATAGAGGAAGAGAATGAGTTTTAGAATGATTTGAGAATCAAGAGTTTTTATGTTGAAAGTGGTTTTCAAACCACTAAGTCTATATACCCATGGTGATTACCTGTATATTATGTGAATGTGTTTCAATAATATACTAGAGAGAGAGAGGTCTTTGAGACCCACTCTAGCACACACATAGGCTTTGGGCCATGTGTTAGGGTGCTTAGTCCTTTGGGGGCAACTTTGTGTGTATGTATGACCGAGATGGTTTTGCTGGGTATGGATGTATTCTATGCCTAGTATGATAGAGATTTCCTCTACTATGTACCTTGAGATTACTCAGTGCATAGTATGACAGAGATATATTCTGCGATGTATCTAGAGATTACTTGATGCATAGTATGACAGAAATTGATCTGTTGTGCATATGGAGATTACTCTACGCTAGTTTGAAAGAGATTTGGGTACAGGTTTGGTGATGAGTTTTACTAGCTTATTCTTACGTTTTCAAGAGCTATAATTGTAGATTTCTCTATGCTTTTACTAGTCTGTGTTTATAATTCAAGAGTTATTGTTTCAAGAGCTGCAATCTTTGTTGCGTTGTTTATGTTTCCAAGAGTTTTTGTTACAAATTTACTATGTTTCAATTATGTGGAGAGTTTCTAAATTGTTCATGATTTATATTATTTTTACAGAGTTTGAATTATATTTATTGTGAAAAGAGTTTTTCTAAAAGTTATTTTCTTATAAACTTACTACTCACTAGGCTTCTTAGCTCATTCTTTTATCATTATTTTACCACTAGGTTGCTCTTGAGTTTCTTCAAGAGTTGGTTGTTCAGAATATGTCGCCACTCTTATCTATTGAAGGTAAAGAGTGTAATATTTGTTGCACTAAATATGGGATGTCTATAGAGGAAGTTTAGCTTTAAGATAAAAGATACTTGATAATATATTCCATTTCACACTCGGAGTCAATTGTTGTCACAACTCGGCTTAGGTTGGTAGGGTACCTAGGGTGGGGTGTGATAGAAGCTACTGAATCTAATGAGATTATGGAACTAGATGACGATCAGATTCCAATCCCATCAGTTCTAAAGAAGAGACAGAGAGAAGAGCAGTTTGAGAGAAGGACCAAGAATAAGAATGATCCTATTTTTGCCAAGAAGCTAAGGAGAAGGTCCATTCAAGCTTTGCCAAGCTAAGCTCCTTGATAGTACACAATATGTGCTATCTTTAGGCCTTATTTTATGCTTGTTATATAGTTTAAATGTGTACTTTTATGCCTATATTTGTTTTTTATGTAGAAATTGGGCATTCGAAGAAAATCAGAGCTTTTAGAGATATTATGGCAAAAAGGAAATCATTTGGCGTCAAATTAAGAAGCCAAGTTAAAAGAAAGAGGTGATTCAAGTCAAAAACCATGAGGCCACAGCGTTGAGACGCCCTTATGGCATCAAAACGCTTATTTTGTAAAAAATTCAGCATGGTTTCCCGCACATATAACATCTAGACGCCCTCAAGTAGGGTCGAGACGCTATGAACGTTAACTCTCCATCAACCAAAAGAACACGCGTGATCAGTTAGAGGTTGCGTCCGTAGCATCGAGACGTTGTGGGTAGCATCTTGATGCTACATCAAAATATTTCATTTGTCGCGTGTTTAATGCAACGTCAAGGCGTTGTCCCTAGTGTCTTGATTATGTGACTATAAACTTGATTTTTTTTTGACGATTTTATATGATTTCCTAAAAGGTTTGAGATTCCTAATTCAAATTATAGACTCCCAATACATTTAGGATTTGAATTGGACCACTATAAATACACTTATTCTCTTCACTGAAAGACACTCAACTTTGGAGAGCACAACTCTAAAATTCTACATACAAGAGGGAGACGAAAATTGAGAGAAATATTGATGGCCAAGTTCGTGGTCATCATAGGAGACAAAAGATCGACACACCATTATAATTTTTATCTTCTTTCTTTTTATTTAGTAATTGGATGTTGTTTAAGAGTTTAGATTTTGTGATAGTGAACATGAGTGGCTAAACTCTTTTCTTATTCTTGGATTGATGTAGTCATTAGACCTTATGTTTTAATTAATTATTTAAATTTCATGGTTGATTGTCTTTTATTTCATTCATGTTTTTATATTCTTAATGCTTTTAATCTTTTGGCCATAGATTAAATGTTTTGTTGGTATAAATTCACGTTTGAGAAAGGTAATTTAGATTAAGATCTTAATTGTATGACTCGTTCTAACTTGAAAATGATTAGGACTCCTTTCAAAGTTGTTAATGAAGGAACTTAATGCTATGCATATCATTAAAAATCATCAAAGATGTAGTGATAGTTCTCATTTTTTAGAATTATTTAGCATCCAAATGCAAGTTATTCTTGAAAAGTCTTCTTTGTAAAACCACAAAATTTACTAAATTGGAGCAAGTTTGAATAAAAATACTTGAACATGCTAGGAATCTCCCAAAATGTTAGGATTATGTCAAAATAGCAATAGAAGGCTGGAAAAGACATAAAATTGATGATTATTTTTTTTTGCAGGTATTGGAAATTGTGAAAAATTGCAATTGCAATCTGGGTAGATATGGAAAAAAAGGAAAAAAATCCAAATTTTGCATGATTTTGGGAAAAATCTATGATTATTCTTCAGATTTTCAGCTCGATTGATTTGGGTCCATTAGCACAAGGTGGGAGAAGGAAACCCTAGCTTATGGAGGCCTATAAAAGGGACAAAGAAGCCGAATTAAGGGGGAGGATCCTCCCTCACGAAGCTGCTGTTTTTGTTTTTGTTTTCTGTTATTTTTCTTCTTGTTTCCAGCACCTTCAAGCCCCGATTATCAGTCCAATCTAGACGAAAATATCATATTGTAAAGACTCAATTCCCTTTGAAAGAAGTGGGATCGAGTTCGATTGATGAAAGGGGTGGGAATGGTGTTTTATTGCATTGTATTTTGTGTTTTTCTTTTAGCATTTAGTTTCAGTTTTGTTCTTCAGGTTTTTTCTCAGTTCTAGTTGTTGTATTCTCAACTTTAAGTTATTGTTATATTCTTATTTCATTCCAGTAGTTGAACTCAAAGTGTAGTTTCACTATCTTTATTCTTGCAAGTTCATCTCAATAATATTAGAATTCAGTTTCTTAGTAATTTCCTTTCTTATTAAGTTTTGATTTCTTTTTAGCCATTTGTATTTCTTTAGTTATGAAGTCTCTCTTATTTAACACATTTTTTTTCTCTTATTCAATTATGAGTTAAGTTTTTCTTTGGGATTCAAGCATGTGAATACCCTAGAGAATGGAATGAAGGCCTAAGTGTAAGAGCAACCTTGCTTACTCTATAGCTTGTTTGCTTTTATTAATTTTTAATGCTCATTATTAGTCTAGATTGATCGTCTAAATTAGTTACACCAATTGAATCTAATTCTAAAAAGGTTACATAAAGTTGGAATTTTATAAAAGCAATAAAGAAAAAAACCTAGACATAGGAATTTATTTTTTACCCTAGACATAGGGCAAAACCTTTAAAACAAAAAGGATTGTGTTTCAAAATCAACTAAGTTCATATCAGCTATAGAAATATTGGTTTAATCACTTAGTCTCCTAAACATACTTCATAGAAGGTTGAATAGGTGTCGAATCTAGTTTATATTGCTTAAGAATAGAGTCAAGGATTGCAATTGCAATTAGGCTGCAATTCCAATCAAAAGGCCGCAAGCATGTTTGGATCTCTTCCTTTTATTCTTGACATTTGTTTTCTTGTCCACAAAAATCATCCCAAATTTTATTTTACATTGGTTACCAAAATTGCAATTTGAGAATAATTTTTGCTATCTTTTTTTAATTTTGTTGTATTCGTCCCCTGTGGGATCTACTTTGGAGTACTTCCAATTTTATTACTTGCATCGATAGTGTGCATTTGCATGGACTGGAGCTTCTTTCAAAATAAAAAATCTTTATTCTAAGCCCACACGTTTTAGTCGATCATGTAGGTTTTGCCATATTGCATAAGAATTGTTTGTCCTTAAAAGAGTCATTCATGATAAAAGACTTCTAGACTTATAAAATATTTACACGATCAATCTTGGATATTTAAGTAGCTTAAACATAGGTCTAATAAGTAAAATCAACTCCCTAGAATAGTTTCTTCTTTGATTGTTTCAAATTTTTAATCTTTTTATTTCAAATTTCACAACCATCATTCAATTTTATTCTCTAAATAAAATTGGGTGATAATATTCATAGTACGTAAGTGAATTAGAAAACCAATTATGAGGACGATACTCAAACACGCTTTCACTATATTAAAACTTGACCAGTACACTTGTTGTATAGCGCAAAAATTACGTAACACTCCTGCAGCCTCTTTTCCACCAATGAACCCGTTTTTGAAGCCTTCAAAGAAGTAGATGTCAAAAGGAGGATGGAGATAATCAAGAGTAGAGACATGATGATGAGAAAGACTTCTCATAGATTGCTAGATCACTCCCTGAGTTCATTACCAAGATCACTACCCCACTACAAATGGCAAGACTTCTGCGTTCAAACACATACGGCTACCATAAGCTTAGTAAGGGAGTTCAATGCTGGATTGGGGAGTGAGGAGGTTAGTGTGGCAATGGTAAGGAGTAAGATAGTGAGTTTCTCGGCCCTGGACATCTATAGAATTTATAAGATAGGCCCAACCATAAACACTCGAGGGAATGAAATCATTAGGAGCCCTATAGATAAACAATTGAAGGAGGCTCTAAAGTTGGTGGCACATAAGGGGATTGAGTGGAAATCGTTCACAACAGTTTCAGGACCTTGGTGCTAAGTGACATCATGGATGAGCCAGCCTTGTGGCTGAAGAAATGAACATTTCACTCCCCAACATAAGCATTGGATCGTCTTTGATTTTATTTAAAATTAAACTAAAAACAATAAGATTAAGCAAACTTACTTGGAGTAAATATAGAGATATTTCTTGAGGGTCTTTATCTTCTCCACAAAGTCTTTCTGTTTGTGACTCGAACACATGACCAAGGCTTGTGGGAGTCTCTTAAAAGAAAATTCACAATGGATTGGAGAGGAAGAGGTCTAGAAAGAATTATCTAATTCTCTATTAAGGAGATGTGTGTTAGGAGATATGTGTTATCTCTAATGGCTCAACCCAATGGTCCTATTTAAAGAGACCAAGGGCAAATTTTTGTCATAATTAAAATATTATATTTTAATATCTAATATATTAAAATATATCTTATACTGATTTGAATCTCATTCAAACCTCCTACGATATTTGTTTATTTGAATCTTATTCAAATTTTATAAATATATTTTATTTAATGTATCTAATATACATTAATTATTTTAATATTTAATGTATCAAATACAATAAATACATTTTCCACTTTTACATTTAATATATCTAGTATATTAAATATTAATTTGAACATTTCAAATTAAATATTAATTTTCAAATTTTCAAATTTTAATATTTAATGTATGAAATACAATAAATATATTTTCCTTTTTTATACTTAATATATCTAATATATTAAATATTAATTTGAACATTTCAAAAGTTTCTTTCAACTAAATTAATCTTTTAGTATTACTATGAGCTAGCAATGGGACCTTATGGACCTATAGATTATAAGGTCTAATGATACAAAATTAATTAATTAAACTCTTTAATTAATTAACTTTCATTCATTAACTCTAGGGTCACTCCACTATAGACCTAGAGTTGCACTCTTATGCACTGTAAGACAAGTTGTGTCTATGAATATAATCACTACATGCAAGTTGATCATTCACGAATTGTTCGTAATTACAGTTGGGTCAAAAGTTCGTTTTATCCCTGTAATTACATCTTGCACCTTAAGTACCACTGATCCTCTAATGAACAATTTGTTTATGATCCAACCATAAACTAAATCCCTCTCGGGCCAGTGCTCCATTGTTCAAGTCCTGAAATCAGCACTTAAGGGAAGTACTCATTTACTTACCCTATATGGGAATGAGTGATATCTTGTGAGATTATGCTCCCAGCTCCCTATTTGGTCAAGTCCCCAAAATGGTAGGCATATTGAATCGACTACAAAAGTCACTCTCACCCATGCAAATCAAAGGACAAGCCATCACAGACAGGAGTTCATAACTCACTCAAGATTAAGATCGAGTTGCATATGATCATCCTGATGAAATATTAATCTTCTCAATTACTGAATTTATAAAGAGATATTAAATATTTTGTGGTCCAGTCTTATACAAACTCATTGTATAAGATACCCCCACTCACATGTCTCCACATGAATGATTTGGATCAAATCATTTGTAACTATTACAAAATGGGACGTATCAATAGTGTTGTCAGGATAAGGCGCCTAATCTTATCAATATATTATGACGCTTTAGGTTATTTCTTGAACATGATCCTCCCGTATGTCAACCACATACTATTCAAGATTACAATAATAACCTTGGATTTTTCATATAATGAATAATATTATATTGCAAATAAAATAATCAAAGTTATTATTCATTATTAAATAAATTATTAATTACGAGGCTTTAGGACAAATCCCAACAGTGGCTGCACTTCATCAAGAACGAACTCATCCTTACCACCCATGACTCCACCATTTCACAGGAGAGGGTGATGCTCCTATAGTGCCTCTACAAAGGTATTGACCTTGATATTGGGAGCATCACTCGAGATGAGATAATATCATGTGGGGGGAAGACGGTGGGGAGATTGTTTTTTGGCTCTTTAATCACTCAACTTTGCCACAAGGAAAAGGTTACTAGTCGAAAGGTAGAAGAAGAGAGCTTCACCAAGCACACCATTGATGCCCAACACGTTACAAGGTTGAAGTTGTTGAATCCTCAGAAGAGGAAAAAGGTCGTAGGTGCACAAAAAACTCCTTTACCTACAACAACTCCTTTACCTCGTCACTCAACAAAAGCATTCTAGTGTTTGAACATAATAGAAAGTCAATTATGTTCACGTGTTGCAAGGAAATTATAGATAAAATTTAAATGCACTCAATTCGGGACATGTTGCAAAGATCATTATATTGCAAATAAAAAAAAAATCACTTAGATTACTTCCTAGGCTATCCTAATCATTCATCATGCATTATAAGTCATTCAATCATTCTTAAGATCGAAAAATTTTGCTCAAAATTTGCTCAGAATTATCAAGACTACAAAGTACTACCGACCCCCAAACTTAAAGTTTACATTCCCCTCAATGTAACATAATCAATGAAATAAATAAGGACAAGGATAGAATGAGTGAATAATATTGGCATGATAAGATGAGAGACTGTTCCTTAAGAATTCCTTGAATTGGTTAGGAGGTTGCTCAGTATGATCGAGGTCCAACAAGATGGGAATGAGATTTAAATGGCACTTAAATACCTATACTAGAAGAAAAAAGAAACTAAAGAAAAATGGATAGAAAATTTGGGTTGCCTCCCAAGAAGTTCTTTCTTTAACATCTTTAGCTCGACTAGAATCTTGTGGTCTCTAAAGGTACATAAAAATTCTCCCATTTCTTCGAGCCCCTTTTCCTGGAATCTACAAAACAGACCAAAGCTAGTAGAAACGCTAGCTTCTCGTGAGACCCTGAAGTAGAAATATTTTTGGTATTTTTGAATAAGAAAAGCATAAAAGGAGAAAGATCAAAATAAAAAGACTCATACACAGACTTGTGAAAATAAGAAGAACACTCAAGGATAAGAGATGAATCAGAAGATAAAACAAACAAAGGTCTTATAGCCTCAAAATTTACCTCATAAACCTCATTAACTATGATATGCTCAACCTCTCTCTCATCCTCACTGACTCAATCCTGGTGTGCATCTAAATACTCTAGCTCTTTCCCAATACTAATAATCCACTCCCTCGATTGTCCAACCTCAGTAGAATCGGAAGAATTCTGCTCTTGAAAGGCTATCAGTGAATCAATGATCAAGTGACTTACTGGATATCCTATAGAAGTGGTTTTCACTTCGCTAACCTCCCTAGAGATTTGGAGACTCTTAAATATCTCATCAAATTGTAACCTCCTAAATCTAGTCTCCTCTGTAAATTCTCTCAACATTCTCTCAAAGGAGGATTCTTCCTCTAATTGGGCTTCTTGAAAGAAATTAGGATATGGTTCATGGGTCAAAATGCATTCATCATTACCATACAAGGAATATCCATAACTCATAGATTTGGTATGATAATAACTAGGCATTTGATAACCATGAAACACATAATCTTCACTAACAGGCTCATGATCAAAAGATGGATAAATAACAGAATTAGAAAATGGTGTTGGTTTTTTGGGCTCAGATTCCCTGAAGGGCCACCCAAATCTATTAGAAGTCATTAAACAAAACAACAATTAATCACAGGCTCTCAAGCAACATCAAATAATCACATAACCATAAACAATAGACAAGGACTCAAAAGAAAACAAAAAACAATCAAGATAAAAACAAAACAAAGATAAACCTCTAAATGAAAGCAAAAAGAAGGAACAAAAAAAATATACACTATTTACACTATAAATTAAAATCTAGCACTTTCACCACGATATTAATTAAACTAAAATATGCCAATCCTCGACAACGACGCCAATTTGATAAAAAGCTTGTCGAAAGCCCTATCAAATACTAATAATTTACAGTAGTAGTGGCCTGGGTAGATCACATGGATTGGATTTCTTAGATTAATTAAGTACCATAGTTAATTATGCCCAATTTTATTTAGAGAAACAAAACTTTAGAATGATCAACAAGACAAATTTTTTAGAAACATTAATGGTTGATTAACTTAAGCACAACTTTGTTAAATAACGAATTGATTTCATGCAATTAATCTTAAGCCAAATGATCAATATCCTCTCTCGAGCTCAATTGAACTCATGCCTAGTAATAAATCAACCTCTCGATCTATTTCTATTACTAAACATGGCATTAGACAATTCTCTTAATGCTTCTAGAATTAATGTACTCACTCTCGTGCAATAAATTAAATCTAGTCATACATCTATTGTTCTATGGATAAATTTACTCTCTCGAGCTAAATCTAGCCTAACATGCAAAACCATGGCCAAAGGTTTAAGCAATAAAAATTGAGATGCATAAAAGATGTAATTACAATCATTCAAGTACAAAATCAACAACAGTCTAAAACATACAACTATTCTTGTCTAAATACAGAGATAAACAACAATAAAGTCCATAACAAAACTCCTAAAACTCAAAAGAAAAGTAAAGGGAAAGAGATTAGACTAAGGTCGCATGCCAACACTCCTTCCCAACGTGAAGTCCACGATCTTGAGCTTTGGGTTTCCTCCTTGGCTCTCCAAAAGTCTCATCTAGGCCTTTAGACAATGTATGAATTGATTTTAGGGTTTGGTCTCTCAAAAACAGCTCCCTTTGCTCGAATGAAAATTTTTTCCTTTATAAACATCGAGACATCGTTACAACGCTAGGGGAGTGTTGCAACACTGTCCCTAGAATTTTATAAACAAGGAAAAAGTTTAATGTGGTTGGCATTGCAAAGCTATGTCTGCTAGCCTTCAAGACTGAAGAGCTGCTGATGTAGCGTTACAACGCTATATGAAGCAAGCTTGTCGAGAGCTCGTCAAATTAAAATTTATAAACCAATCCTAAGCTACTTGTAGCATTGAGTCGACCGGGTCGATCTCAGGGAACCGAATATTAATTTCTCAAGTTAAATTTGCAAAAGATAAAGCAATTAAAAAGGGGGGGTTTGTATTTTTATATATAAAATAAAACATAAACAATAAAGATAGAGATAGATCAAATCTTACCAAAATCCAATTCAAAGGTACGGTTCTACTCAATTGCAAAAATTGATCATAGGCATTCAAAATATTTAAACTTAACAATGCAAGCACTTGGTCAACTTATTAGGAAACCCCAAAAAGTAGAAAATTCCCTAAGGTCATTAACTCTAACAAACGTCAAGTTAATGCTAATTACCTAAACAATTTTGACGAAACCGCTCCAAATTATTTAGATAAAGGCATTAAGTGCTTTGGAAGGACCAAGACAACAAATTAGGTGAAATAACTTTAATCTAATTAAGATGCTCCTTTAATTCCTAGAATTAAACATGCAAGCCATGTAATATGGAAACCCACAAAACATACACATGTAATAATCCTAATGCTACCGGTTCATTCAACATGACAATTACGGATCATGATCATGACTAGCAATCAAACATGTAAAGCGATTAAGGCGTCAATTCAATCAAAATACATGCTTATAAAATTAACACGGGAATCAAAGAATACTTGCAATTGAAAGAAAACTACGTTAAGGTTCAAACCTCACAATATTGCAATTGATTACAACCGACCTCTGAACTGGAAACGCGAAGTTTAGCTGAGCATCGTGATAAAATTTGATACCATTATTGTCTAAGGAGAAAAGAGAAAATGAGTCTAAAGACTCTCTAAAAACGTCTAGGCCAAGAGGCCAAAAAAAGGATCCCCCTTGCTGTCCATAAGAAGGCTTAAATAGCCTTGAAGTAGACAACTTACACAAGTAAGAAATCCTAAATTCTAGAAAGATATTTTTCCCAAAACAATTAGGGAATAATATTTAAAATAAAATAAAATAAAGTAAATAATGTTCTCTCTTGTAAAATGCTGGAAAATACATCTAAAACTCAAAAATCCTTCCCTAAATTCTCAAAACAAACATAGAATGTTGCAAATAAGGAAAGTCTCTGGATTGCGCAGTCTTCATTATTTTGCCCATAACTTCTTCTCCAAACCTTGGATCAACGTGATATTTATATGGTTGGAAATATAATTCCGAGATCTTTAAAATGATATCTAATTTGGATATATTCCCAAACGTGAGCAGCAAGATAATGGGAACGGAAGTTGGCACAAAATATTCTCGGGTACAGCAGTTTTCCAGCAGGAGCAGTAATCACTCAAAATGCCATAACTTTCATAATACTTATTGGAATGCAATGAGTCTTATACCGTTGGAAAGATAATTAAATAAGCTTCGATTTGATACCAAATTTGAATATATTTTCATCTCTAAATATCATGATATGATCGGTCAAATTTGGTATAGAAATTCAGTTGCTCGAATCACCTCCAATTTGGTCTGAATTAATTCCGAAATGGTGCAAACTCTTCAAAACATGTGAATTGCTTGAATCCCTAAAAAATAATAATAAAACACATAAAATCTTTCTAATTAACAAGAAATAAGTGTAATTAAATAGTACTTTATAGGTCCTATCACTATACTCTCGGGTTCACAAGCTCGTTTCCTTCTCTTCAACACTTGGATATTCAATTATAGCTCCAATTTGCTCCATATTCATCCAAATACTTCTCAAAACTCCAAATTTGCACCAATTGCTCGGTTTCTATAAATTATACATAAAAATACATGAAAGTACACACGATCATAGCAAAACTAGCATAAAACTAAACCTAGAAATGGCACACTTATGCATGCTATCATGGCTGCATCATGGCAGCATTTAGAAGCTGTTGGGCAACATCTCAACATTGTCCGCTCGGATTCCAATGCTATATTTTCTTCCTTATTTTCCTTAAATCTTCAATTCTGGCCCAAATTGCCTCATTTTTGCATTGTAGTTGTCTTGATCTATGATTCCTCATTGAAATGCTTGATTCCTACAAAATAAACATATGTGACGTGAAAATATCCAATAAAAGCATCAAAACTAATAATAGCTAGACTATAAAAATAGCTCACAAAAGTGTGCTATCAGATACCTTGGACATCAATTACCTACGGCGAATTAATCCAATGTGTTCTCCATGAAGGTAGAAGACTATATATTCAAATCAAAAGGCATGAGAAGTTAAATTCTTCCAAGGCTGCAAGGCAAAGGGAGCTTGGAAATTTTTGTGGTATCTACTATTACAGGGATACCACAGAGCCACCTTTAATTCTTGCAAAGAAATTATGCTCCAGAAAGAAGCACAATTATTCAAGCTTTATTACAACAAAGAAGAAAGCTTATATTCCTTATAAGCAGACTCCTTATAAGA
Organism: Trichosanthes truncata; assembly: GCA_033996785.1. Classification (NCBI taxonomy): domain Eukaryota; kingdom Viridiplantae; phylum Streptophyta; class Magnoliopsida; order Cucurbitales; family Cucurbitaceae; genus Trichosanthes; species Trichosanthes truncata. The sequence continues at coordinate 15,331,668 of JAWPNB010000004.1, forward strand.
AGAATACCTATAAAGGAAGTTCTTTGAAAAAGGGCAAGAAATACTCAAAGAAGAAGGATATTTCTTCAGTCCAATGCTACAACTGCAGGGGATTCGAACATTATGCTCCAAAATGTCCCATGAAGAAAAAGGTAAATGAGCATAATACCCAAGATGATATTAAGAAAGAATTACTCCAAGTCTTTAGATCTGACTCTAAGGAATCCTCTTATGAAGAAAGCGATTCAGATGAAGGGCAATTCCTAAACTTCAAGAAGAAACATATTCTTATTCTTCGTCAGAAGGAGAAATTATTCATAAACCCAATTGCAACGGGAAAAAATTATGCAATTGCTTTAATTGCATAAACGTTCTTACTCAAGACCAAGAGTTGTTGCTCGAGACAGTTTGAAATCTCAATGAAAACACTCTAAAGGAAATTATGTTAAACCGTCTAAAGGAATCCCTAAAAGAAGACGGTGCAAGATCTTCAAAGTTTACCAGCTGGATAACTATGGAAGATATCTTCCAAAAAATCAAAGAGTGCAAAGAAGCTACAAATTCTAATTTACAATTTAAAATCAACAGACTAAAAGAAGATGTCAAACAGCTTCATCAGGATTACCAAAAGGATATTACTCAATTATCTTCAAGCTAGCTATTTTTAAAGCAAATCAAGAAGCCAATATTTTTGCTGAAGTCGAAGAAGATTTCAAAGAAAATGGTGAAGAAGCCTTTCTAGAAACTATTACAAAAGTTCACTTCCAGAAATGGTATGTTAGAGTACCCTTAAGGATACAAGACTTCAAGTTGACTGCTATAGCTTAGGTCGATTATGAAGCAGACCAAAACTATTTGCATGAAGGAATAATACCTTCTAAGTATTTTGAAAAAACAGTTGAAACACTTAGAGGAGCAAACGAACAACCACTGTTATCAAGCATAAACTTCCAGAAGTCCATATATGCAACAATGAAGTTTGTTTTGTTACTTCATTCTTGCTAGTCAAAAACCTAAATCAGGTAGTGATTTTAGGTACACCTTTCATTACTCAACTTTATCCCATCATTGTTTCTGATGAAGGAATATCTTCCATTATTTTGGAGAAAGAATTCATGTTCAAGTTTGTGGATCCAGTACGAGAAAGCAATATCTTGACAATTGGAGTCCCAAAACTTAACAAGATCTCTTTAAAAGAAAAACAAATATCTTTGTTAAAGGAAGAAGTCAGTTTCAAAAGAGTTGAAGAAAATTTGAAGGACTCTAATATTCAAGCTAGAGTTCAAGACATCCAAACCCAAATAGAAAAGGAAGTTTGTTTTTCTCATCCCAATGCATTCTCGGAACGGAAGAAACATATGGTAGAATTACCATATGTAAAAGGGTTCGAAGAATCAAATATTCTTACAAAGGCTCGTCCTATCCAGAAGAATTCTGAGTTATTAGGACATTGCAGAAAAGAAATTGATGATTTACTAAAAAGAACGTTGATTAAGCCATCAAAAAGCCCATGGTTGTGTGCAGAATTCTATGTCAATAACCAAGCAGATAAAGAACACTACGCCCCACGACTGGCTATCAATTATAAACCCTTAAATAAGGTTTTGGAATGGATTAGGTATCCAATTCCAAACAAATCTAATTTACTCAAACGTTTTCAAATGCCAAAATATTTTCAAAATTCGACATGAAATTAGGATTTTGGCAAATCCAAATTGTCGAAAAGGATAGGTACAAAATAACATTCAATGTATCTTTTGGCCCGTACGAATGGAATGTTATCCCTTTGGGTTAAAGAACGCTCCTTCTGAATTCCAAAAGATCATGAATGATATTCTTGAATCTATTCAAGATTTTTCAAGAATCTATATCGATGGTGTTTTAATTTTTGCATCTGGTATAGACCAACATTTTTCGTCTACACTATGTTTCAGATTTTATTCAAAATCTTCGACCAATTTGTAAACCCCTTTTTCAAAGGTTGAAGAAAGAAAGCATTCCTTGGACAGCAGAGCATATGCAAGCTGTAAAAAAAATTAAAAGTTTGGTCCAAAGTATTCCATGCTTAAGTCTTATCGATGAAAAAGTAAATCTTATCGTTGAGATCGATGCGTCAAACATTGGATATGGATGAATGCTAAAACAGTGTCATGATAAAAATGAATCAATAGTATGATTCCACTCAGGAGTGTGGAATAGTACTCAAAAGAATTACTCGACAATCAAAAAAGAAATTTTAGCGATTGTCTTGTGTATTCAAAAATTTCAAGGAGATTTAATCAATATTTTTTTTAATAAAAACATATTCTCGTGCTTCAAAATTTGTGTTTAGAAAAAGATGTTAAAAATCTTGTTTCAAAACAAATCTTTGCCAGGTGGCAAACAATTTTATCATGCTGCGATTTTGAGATACTACCTATAAAAGGGACTCAAAATCCATGAGCTGATTACCTCTCAAGAGAGTCTCTCTCAAAACTCTAAAATCTTTCTCTCTCCTTGAGAATATGGGTGGTAAGAAAGATAAGGCACATGCCTCATTTTCTTCCTCAAAGGGAAAGGCTAGCGACTAAATCTACTTCAATGAAGTTAGAGCAATACGCTCTTCCTGATAACGGATTAACTTAAGTATAGACATGATCGCATAGACATGCTTCTGGAATTCAAATAAGAGAACCTTCATGTTCTCCCTCAAATGATGCCTTCTTCATCCATAATTATACCACATATGTCTGAAACTACTCAATCTGTTGCAGGTTCTTCCACCTACAACCATGTGGTGTCTCGTACACCTCATTTTATTCCAAAACATGTTACCACATGATACTTTCAAAAATCTCATGTTATACATGAAGTTCTGATTGAACACGAATGGGAATCGAAAATTTCAATTTCATGCCTGATTCTGTGCTAAAATCAAGAACATTTTATGAGTTGATTCTCGTCGTCTCAAAGTCAGCCGAAATTACTCATATTGCTTATAGGAAAGATCCTACAGTAATTACTTACTCAAAATTAAAGATCTTTAGGGCTCCTACTCCTACAAAATGGAACCAAAAGATCTATATGGAGAAGAAATTTTCAATCAAATTTAATCCTCCTACTTACTCATACAAGGATTATATTAAAGCTTTGACTGTAATTCTTTGTTTTCAAGCCTTTAATCATTCCTGGTTTATTCAATTTTGTAAAAATTCTCATAAAAACTATTTCCCATTATGGTTTATTGGTTGGTGGAAAAACTTCAACCTCTCTGAAGAAAATTTTCCAACCCCTATTCAAGAATCCTTTCACTAATTTTCTCAAAACATATACAAAACGTCATTCACCTTAAGCTTTCGGTTCGCTTTGTATTTCTAGATTCCATGGATTTTTTGTTGGAATCTTTCTACTCAAAATTGCAAGGGAAATTAAATACCTTGTAAAAACTTTGAAGGTTAAATGGTGGGAAAAATATAATTTCACCCATGCTAACCTACAAACCTTGGTTTGCGGACACACCTCATTACCAAGATCTTTCAAAAAAGAATTAACAGGATTTCCAGAAAAACAAATCCGCCCTGCTGGCTTCCTTAGCACAAACAACCACTGAGGCTGATTTGCAGAGGATACTTTTGCAAGTAGCGTCGTCTCCTAAATTGTCTTCTCCACCTCTTTCCATCATCAATGAAGAAGAATACGAAATAGACCTCAATCATCCCTAAAATTAGGATAGTTTATCGATTGCTGAGTCATTAAACTAGGATGATCGAAATGTCGTTAAACTACCACACCTTCAATTGGACCATAACAGTCCTTAAACTACATATTAAACCAAAAAGTCTTTAAAATATATTTTACTCAATTAAAAGATGAGACATAGTATTCAATGAGTCCTAGAGACTAGTTATAATAATAATTAAAGAAAAAAAGAAACTTTTTGCAATTGTGAATTATAAAGAAATGGAAAAATAAAAGAAAAAAGCATTAAAAATATATAAAAATAATAAACCATATATTTTTTTAAAACTAAAGCTTTTACATAATTTCAAAATAGATCTAAAGAATCTTTGTTAAAAAAAATTACCTTAAAATTTCCTCATATTTAATAAGTATTTCATAGATATACAAGTTAATTTGTTTCTTCAGTCAAATGTGATCAACATGATATGATTGTCATATTTTATACATTTTCTATACATTTTCTTAAAACATGTCTAATGGATAAATAAATAAATCTTACTTTCATTTTTTTTTAATATATTATGCTAGAAAATTTTGTATTGTGTACATTTGTTTTATTCTCTAAATAAAATAATTAAATTAAAATAAAGTTTATATAGTTAAAACAAAATCAACCGTTAATAAAATAAAAAAAATATACTTAGTTTCGCCTTTGATGTTCATTAGAAATTAATTTAAAATAAAAATATATATAGTTTTAATCACTATCTTTATTGCTTTACTTTCAATTAAAATAATGAGATTTTACTTGCATCACATAGGTCTCTTAACTAGTAAACAGTACATGCTGTGTATGATTATAATTTCATTATCTAAAATTGATAACCATTCAACAAAAACACACCCACATGTTAATTAAAAAAAATAAAAATAAAATAAAAAACAACCTATTTTTGTAATCTTTCAATTCTGTAGCTATGAGTGAAGGGGGAGACTCAAGCCCAAGCCCAAAAATGTGGATAAAACCCATTTTAAATTGTCTGATCATTCTAATCAAAAGGGACTCGTAAAATTCTCAAACAATTCTCAAACAACAAACTAAGGTTATATTTGATAACTATTTAGGTCTCGTTTGATAATCATTTAGTTCTTGATTTTTAGTTTTTTAAAATTAAGCCTATAAATACTACTTCCACATATGACTTTCCATATTTTCTTACCTACTTTGTAGATGTATTTTCAAAAATTAAGCCAAGTTTTGAAAACTAAAAAAATTAGTTTTCAAAAATTAGTTTTTGTTTTTGAAATTTGACTAAGAATTCAAGTGTTTTCTTAAGAAAGATGAAAATCATTGTAGAGAAGATGAAAGCCATTGCAGAGAAAATGGTGAGAAAACAAACACAATTCTCAAAAATCAAAAACCAAAAATTAAATGGTTATCTAATGGAACTTTAATTTTTTATTTTTGGTCTTTGAAAATTAAGGGATTAACTACACAAATGGACCTTATTAGGGACCCATATTTCACGTGTGTCCATAAAGATTCAATTTTTCATTTTTATTTGGCAGGATTTGATAGGAATTCAAATTTTCAAGCCCAATTAAAAAGAAAAACAAATTAGAAAAAGGAAAAGACCAATAGCATTTATTTTTTGAAAAAAACTTCCATAAACGTGCCTTCCAGTCACATTTACTTTTGAAACAAGTTCCATAAACGAACCTTCCCACTCAAAAGACCCATTGTTTTTCATATCTTCCAATTTCTTTCCCTAATTTATCATTCCAAAAATGTTTGTCATCGTATTTTGCTCAATTGTTGTAGATGATCAATTAGGATTTCTTCGCCAGTGATATTTTCTTCCGTTCAAGGTTGAATAACATAAAGTATATACTCTTGATCAAGAGGGTAGAGGTTCGAATTCCCCCACCCACAAGTTGTCAAAAAAAATTCAGTTCACATTTCACAGTATAAAAATATACCATCTATACAACTTATATACTATGTACCGCAATCTGATAATAAGCTTTAACACTATTATCAGTAGCAAAATCGATTTAGAGGGTCTATTTTGCAAAATCTTTTAATTTTCATTGTTGCCCTAACAATATTCCTTTGTTAATCTATCTCTTGAATCGATTTTGGGGGTGTATTTGAACCTTTACCCTTGAAACGATTTATATTGCATTTTGGGGTATATTTGTTATCCTAACAATATTAGAGATAGAACTAAAAACAAAACAAACAATACTAGAGATATGTTCGACTATTTCTATTGTATTTTGTGGGTATACTTACAATCACTGTTAGAAAGATGTTAGACTCGTTATGAACAAATCAATAATACTTTGTGGATATATGTACAAAATATTTTAGACATTTTGGGTTAGTTCGATTCTAATAGTTACAAAAATCTTGAAAGAAAAATATTGTGAGAATATATTTAGTAGTCTGGGGCTTTTTTGTTAAATAATAATGTGCGAGTATATATAACATAGTATGTATATATAATATTGTAGCATGTATTTAACATTAAAAATATTAATGTTATCCAGGGGCACTTGGGAAATTAAAACTGTATGCAATGTCGTTATAATTAATCTATTTTGTAATATGCTATATTGTTGTCTAAGCAATGAGATGTTGGATTCTGATATATAGAATTGTTGTGGGGCAAACATAAAACAAAGAAGAAAGCACTTCTTATTGATACTAATTTTGCATATACACATGTTGTAAGTGTTTATTTTCTAGTAATATATAGTGATAGGTGTGTAATATAACTTAGTATATTTGGTATATATGAATAAATTCAATGGTATTTTGCAATTAAGAAGGACTAGTCCATTTGAAAAGAGATAAAATAAGGTGAAAGATGTGTTGAACAATCATTGAGAAGGAGCTACCGTAGAGTTTTCATGCCTATGAAGATATTGAGATCACCCTGCATTTCGAATATTGACTCAGCAAAAGAAAAAAAAGTGAGAAAAGTTTCACTTCTCAAGATTACAATGGACCAACATTCAACTTGTTGTACAAAATTAGAGTAAATTTAGAATTGATGACTAATGGACTAGATGATCCAGTTTGTTATAATCATGATATTAAATTTCTGTCGACATGTCGATATTTCCATTAATATTTCCACATGTCCATGGGTTCGACATCGACATAAGGGGGAAATTGACATTTCCACTATATGTACAAAATTGATGAAATATAAAAAAAAATAGTAAGAAAATATAACTTAATGTGAATCTAATATTGTAACAAGTATTTTAACTCATTTAAAAAGTGTAGAATGTTCATTTATTAATTTAAATATTTTTTTTGAATTTTTTGTATTTAAAATTTTTCCAAAAATATCTATGGACATCAACATTTTATCGATATTTCCAACGACATTTCCATAAAATTGAGACATCGACATTTTCGTATACATCGACATTTTTAAATATTGGTTATAATTGATTAACATTTTTTTGTAATACACTTTGATTTGTCGACGATTGTTTCTTTTTACATGGAAGTTATGAAGTGGTGGAAATAATATCAAACAATTCAGTTTTATGAATAATATTTACAAAGTCATAGAAATATATGCATTTGTTGAAATTGTTGAGGAGTCCTTTTTAAAGAAACATGGTATACAAAATACATACTCTGATTATATTATGTTAATTAACCAATATTTCTATATTATAACAGGTTGTGAATAGAAGTTTTGGTGGATAACATACGTTTCTTCTGCTTGTGTATAAGAATTGGTTTGTACCTATAATAATATATATGAGGTATATATTACAAATATATGAAATTATTGTGTACCAACATTTTGCATAAGTTAGAAAATAAATATATATCCAGTATGAATGTCAGATTATAAAAATTTAATAGGATCAAACAATATATATATGCATATATGAAAAATATATATAAGGTATTAATCTTATTAAGGCAAACTTACACACTGGTGGCAAACTGAAGGGACAATTGTGCGGGTAGGAAAATGAAAAAAAAAAAAACAAATGAAAAAATGAAAAAAAAAAAAAAAAAAAGGTAAAAAAGCAAGTTGACTCCTGAAATGAAAAAATATAAGAAAATGGATGCTTCCCAGCAGCAATGTGTGGCGGCGCAAAGAAATGAAGGAAATGGAAAAAAAATAAAGAGGACAATAAATGTTGAGTAATAATTACAGGCTTTTAATAATTTAAAATTTAAAATATCATTTAAAATAATAAAGATTATATTATTTCCTTAAATGAAAATGCTTATTTAAGGAAACAAAATATGATAAAATATAATATTTAAATTTGGAGCTTCAATTCGGGGAAGGGTATTGGTATTATTGTACTAAACAATTTTGAAAAATCCCTAAATTTAGAGATGTTGGACATTTGTGAAAGAAGAGTTGTAAAATAATCTATCCACCATAATTTCTCAAAATTAAAGCTATAAATATTACTTTCAAGATTTTTTTTTATTAATATTGTAGATTTTCAAATTTATTATAAAAATATTATATTTTTCAAACTATTTATATTAATATTGTTGTTTGAATGGTGTGGAGGATGGTCATCTCTTGAAGAGACGATCATCCTCCCGCGTATTGATGGTCGTCGACCATGTTTAGATTTTTAGAAAAAAAAAAAAAACAGGTGGATTGTCGTCTCTAGAGACGACCATCACACAAAATTTACGAAATATTTACAGCTGGCGTATTTGGCCAATTAATCACTCTAAAATGTAAGAGACTTAGGTTTGAGCATTGTGGATCGCAGTTTTCTAACTTTTTATTTCTTTTTTTCCTTTCGTTTTTCCTTTCTTCTTTTTCCTCTATTTGTTTCTTTCTTTTTTCTTTCTTTTTTTTTTCTTTTATTTGTTTTATTTAAATCAAATAAGACATCTTCAATTTTTTTTTAATATTTTAATTAAATTGAATATTATATTATAATTTATTCTTTTTTAAGAAATTGAAATTTATTTTAAGTATTAACTATTTAAATATTATATTGCAATCGACTTTGGGAGAAGATCAACTTTGTTTAGGTCATTTTGAGTTGATTTTAAATAAAATTATCATGTTATTCAAAATTATAACGTAATTATTTCTAAATAAATAAAGAAAAATACAGAAATACGAGAGAATGAAAAATCACTCATATTAGAAAAGAAAATATTTAAATAATTAATACTTAAATAAATTTCAATTTATTAGAAACAATATTAAATTACAATATAATATTCAATTTACTTAAAATATTAAAAAAACTGAAGATATCTTATTTGATTTAAATAAAACAAATAAAGAGAAAAAAAAATAAAGAGAAAAAAAAATAGAGGAAAAAGAAGAAAGAAAAAAATGGAAGGAAAAAAAGAAAGAGAGAAAGAGGAGGAAAAAAAAGAAATAAAAAGTTGAAAACTTTGTTCCACAATGCTTGAACCTATGTCTCTTACATTTTAGAGTGGTCAACCGATCAAATATGCCAACTATAATATTTGAAAAATTTTGTGTGATGGTTGTCTGACAACCATCCCCCTGTTTTTTTTTTTTTCTAAAAATCTAGACATGGTCATCTCTTGAAGAGCAACCATCAATACATGAGAGGATGGTCGTCTCTTAGAGACAACCATCCACGCCATTAAAACAACAATATTAATATAAATAGTTTAGAAAATGCAATATTTTTATAATAAGTTTGAAAATCTACAATATTAATAAAAAAATCCCTACTTCTACCTATGGATTTTCTTGTTTTGTTATCTACTTTTTACTTGTATTTTCAAAAATCAAGTCAAGTTTTGAAAACAGGAAAAAAATAGTTTTTGAAAATTTATTTTTGTTTTAATGTTTCTTTATGAAAGATGAAATTCATTGTAGAGAAATTGGGAGAAAACAAGCTTAATTTTTAAAAACCAAATGTTTATCAAACGGAGCCTAAAAGACCAACATCAATCATTCGTACATAAATCAAAAATAGCTACACACTTTTTTGAAATTTAGTAAGCAAATACACTTTTCCATTTCAACCTCTCATAGATTACTTCATTGCATTTTAAAAATTAAGAATTTCAATATGAAGGAGAAAAGAAAAAAAAAAATCAATAGTGGGTTGGCACCCACCACCACATGGGTGTAATCGGAAGCTATGGTATAACCTATGAATATTTTCAAACCCCAAATCGAAAGCTTAATAGTGTCCACCTTATGAATTTGTCTTTGAAAATCAATAATGTTTGTGTCCGCTGTGTGTTGCCGTTGGAGAGGTAGATATAACATTTTGCAATACACAAAATTATAAAAAGAAAAAGAAAAAGAAAAGTCTACATATTTCACTTCAATTTTGCCCCCCTAATGTTTAGAAGTTTCTTTCAAAACAATCATCTATTAGCAATTTTCGTTAAAATGCCTCATAGAAATTTTGAAAAATCAGAGGTAAAAGTTAAAGCTTTTAAATAATGAAGCAAATTTTAAACCAACCGCTTATGTTTGAGGCATTTTTTCTAGATATATGAGTAAGATATATTGTTTCAAATATAATTAAAATTGCTAACAAATTAAAAAATTTATGGTAAAATTAAAACATAAATAAAGGACATTTTGTGTAATTTAACAAAAAAATCAATTTTATTTTTAGACAAAACTTACATTTTCACTAGTTAGCATGGATTTCCTATTGACCATCTTTATGTTTTTTACAAATATGAAAAAGAAATACAAAAATAAAAAAAGAAGAGAGATATTTTTTCTTTTTTAAAAAAGATAATAAATAGCTATCAAATTTTTAATCCGGAAGAGAATTTTTACTAACCAGTTAGAAGGTAAGTATTATTATTTATTTTCAAAGGTTGTGATGTATTATTATTTATTTTCAAAGGTTGTGATATATATCAATTGATGTGGAATGCACTACTTCATGCTTTTGTTAGTTTTTTTCTTTGCACGTGCAATCACTTTTCCATATTTAAAGAAACAAATCAAGTCTTTATTATAAGAGAGAAACAGAATATAAGTATATAAAATGTTTTTATGTTTAGTTTTTGTTTTTCTTTCCTTCTTTTTGGGTACCAAAACCAAAGTTGCATTGTTTGTGTTAATTATAAGGCTTGCATTGGAAGCCAAAAAGGACAAGGCTTTGTTTCTCTTCACCTCCTTTGCCCACTAACTCCCTAACTTGCCAAAATCATTTCTATTATATTTCATAAAAGTTACAAGCTTGTTCATGTTCTTCCCCCCCTTTCTCTTTTCATTTTATTCTTCCTCTTTCCCTTCACCTTTCACACATCTCCTTGGGAAAATATATGCCTTCTTTTTTTTTTTTTTTTTTATTCTTTTACTCCTTTTCTCTCCCATTTTCCATCTTTTCTAGCATGTCCACTTTTTTTTCTAGGTTGCAGATGATTATAGGAGCGTTTTGGTTAGATTGTATTGGATTTAGAGACTTTTTTTTAACCCAATTCAATTACTCGAATTGTAAATTTGTCCAACCTAAGCAACTCTAGTAAGATGATGAATCTAATCCAATCCATTAACATCTCTCCCTTCCAATAGTAGTAGATCATTTGGGTCTCTCAGTTATATTGTTCTCAACTTAAAAAGAGCTCTAAGAACTATAAGTTACTAGTAATAAGTATATAATAACCAATCAACAATGTAGATAACAGACAGAAGTACACAAGTAGAAAAGAGGGGAGAAAAGAGAAGTGATTAACCGGAAAGTAGGCGTGTTTTTAATGAGAAAGAGATGGGGCGGGGATTATGATGTGAATGTGTATGATTAAATATAGAAGTAGATGATTGAAGAGAAGACTCTTTTAGGCTCCACTCTTTGAAATGGAGAGGTCCAGCCACTACCACAAAGCAAAGCAAACTAATAAAGAAAAGAAAGCAAACACACACACGCTCCCTCGAGAATAGGCAATGCTCACACATTATCAGCCTTTCTTTTAGATTTCATGGTATCCAAAGTTAGATTGCCAAAGCCCTACAAATCACATAGACCTCTCTGTTTTTTTTCCCTTTGATTAATACAAAAATACCATGGGTACTATTAATAAAATAGGTAATTTACACCATGTATATCTGAGTGTCCGTGGTTCACTACATTTTTTATAACCAAGTAGGTTTGTTTAATCTAATTAACTATCGATGGAAATTGAGTTAAACTTAATCGATCATTTTGTTTAATTTTCTCCATTTGGAACATATTGGATCTAATTTTATACTACTATGTTCTGAATCCAACTTTCAGTCTAATATATAAGGACAACTTTGAAAACATAAGCTAGTCTCTACTGATATCTCAATAGCATTAAAAGTTTCAACATCTTAAATTATTTCAATATTAAGACACACATAAACTATAAGAACTAATTTTCTCACTTTTAGAATCAAAAGAATTGAGTATAGCATAAAAACAAACGAAATCAATAAGTTTGATTCAATTTAGTTCAATTCGTCATTCTTTTTTTTTTTAAAGAGGGTGAATGAAACATTATAATTAGTGTAAAGAATGGTGTGATTATTAAAGAGACAAAATGTGGAACTTTTTGAGGTATAAAATTTGGGTATAAATGGGGGGAGGGGATTGCATATATTTGCTTTTCAGCTGCCTTTTCCTTTAAATATCTTTTGTTTGTTTTTTTAGGGGAATGAGAAATCTGACATATATATTGTAATGGGGACTATAAGTACCCCATGGACTTGATTGATATATTGCATTCACCATAAAAATCACCAAAAAGAAAAAGAAAAAAAAACATATCTAAAAGAGTAATTCATTTAGCATCATTCTAGCTTTTCAACTTCTTTATTCTCCAAAGGGCCCAATCAACTTTTTGATTTACAACCAAATATATTATTATTATTATATTTTTAAAAAAATAATAAAAAAAACCAGTAAAGAAGCTCAACTTAAAGGATACTCTAACTTTGTCATCACCACCAAAAGTTGGTAATTTTCCCCATGGAAAAGGATAAGATAGTAAAGGGAGAGAGATTCTCTGCCTTACATACCAAATACCATTCCCCACTTTTATTTTTAATTTGGTGAGGGAAAGAGAAGTTTTGGCTTTATGATTGCCCTAATACTTTGGATTCCCTCTCTCTCTCTTTCTCCAAATAAAATTATGTACCTTTTTATGCATTTAGGAATAAACACTAACATTTTTGTGCCACCCATGTTTTTTTACTATACATAACCAATAGAATATCACTACCTTTCAAATGGAAATTTGCAAAAGTCTTATGTGGGTTGGCCCACCATTTCTATTTCTTATTTTTGTAATATTTGTGTCAATTTTATTTCTATAGGTTTCGATTTGATCCTTGAATTTTTAGTTTATTCGAATTTTATATTTAAAGACCTATGTTATTGTTGATGTTATCTTAATGTAGTGTTAATAGTCAATCTTAAATATTTTCAAAGTACATTATCAAATCTATCTTTTTTTTTCCAAAATATTTCTACCATTACGCTTTTGCTAATGATAATTAAGAAATTAAAAATCAGCTAAAATCCTAAATTAGTAAATTTGGACCCAACCCAAATCCATACATTCAGTAACTATCTTCACATGCATTTATAAGTCAATAACTAATCATCATGTAAATTTTGAAAGTACTTTTAATTAGCCAAAAAACTTTTCCCTATTCCTATAAGTCATACCAAATTTCATTTTTATTCTTTTAACTTTATTCGATACAACATTTTAACATTTACATGTGTAATATTTTTTCGAACAGTCCTAGTTATTTCTTAGCAGTCCACATGTCATACTCCCATTGGCACATATAATATATCCACTCCTCCCACTCCCACCCTCTTCATCTCTTGATATATATAATGGGTAAATGATAGGTCTAAGTTAGTAATGAATAAAACTGGCTATACTATGGAATATATATATTGTGTAAAAATGATCTGGCTTTCATGATGAAGGGTAATGGGTGGGAAATGGAAACCCAATCCAACAAAAAAATATCCAAAAACTCTTTCACAATTTCCACTTTTTTTCACTCATCACCATCCCATCATGGTATTTTTTTTAAAAAATAAAAATTATCAGGTAATAGATAAAAAGCCTCCCCCTATGAGAACCATACATAATTTTTGTTCTTTTTTATAATTTAAACCTTTTTAGATTCTTATACTTCTAGATATAGTTATTTGGATCCCAAATCATTTTAGCTCTTATTATTATTTTGCCGTGAAATAAAACATGAAATAGAAGCCACATAAACCGGCTAAAGCAGGTATTGAGGTAGTGCACATAACAACAAAATAATAATAAGTACAAAAATAATTATTTTTTAAAAGTTTAGATAGTTTGAAAATTCAAAAACTAAAATGAAATTTAAACCATTTCTTTTTGCTATAGGATTGAAAACGATTTGAATTTTTGAAACATTTAAAATTAGTTTCAAATAAAAATACATAATTGATATTTTTTAAAAATGTTTACCTTGTTTGAAATTATTTTTTAAAAGGTTAATTAATTGTAAATCTATGATAATGAAAGGGGGGAAATTAATGTGAATGATTAATGAGTTGCATTATGAGTTGAGTTATATAGTGTAGATTTGGGCACAAGATTTACAAGTGGACTTCAGGTGGGTGGTAGGATCCACATTGTTGGACACACAAAAAATAAAAAAATAAAAAATCTTCTTCGTATAAAGCACCACCCTATAAAAGTTCAATATTTCATTAAAAGGTGTCAAAATAATATAAACCAATATCAATAAAAATATAAATTACTTATTTATTAATCAAAATAAGATTTAAAATTAATTTGTTTCCACAATTTTTTTTTAGAAATATTCCTCGACATCAAAATATTTCTAAGGTATACAACCGTTCAATGTTCTTTTTTTTTTTTTTCATCTATTAGGGACAAAAAGACATTTTCACATTACCAAAATATATTATATATGTGTACTTTGGGGATTTGTTCTTAAAGTTTTGCTTTTGGTTTCACTCAAAAAATCTTCTACCAATAGAGAGAGTCCTTACTTATAGGTTCATGATCTTTTCCTTATCTAACCAATATATGACTTTATTTGAATTTTCATCTCATCAACAGTATATTAGTTTATATTTATTAGCAGTCAATTACTTTGGTTAGTTTTAATATATATAACAATCATTACTGTTAAGGTTATTTAGATCTATAAATTGAGTTTTTTGTATGGATGACCTTCAGGCGGAAATGAAATATGATCGACTTTTTGAAACTAATAACGAATAACCTTTTGCTGCCGTTCGCATCTCGGTGAATTTTACTGTAGCGTGGAAGCTCACGTATGGAACTACTGCTCTCGGTCGTTTGCAAGGCCACTACGTCTCTTGGTATTGCACCCATTTGTGTAGTTTTCGATTTTTATCAATTTTTAGATTTTATTCCTTTCCTTTTGTTTTATTTCGTTTAATTTTCAATCCAGAGAGAGCTCTATATGAGAGTTGTTTGCTCTCGTGACTCCCTCTCGATCTCTCTCTACATTTTAGCTTTTATTATTATTTTTTTACTTTTGATTTTTTTTTGTACTCATGATTGTTCTTCTTAGTTGCACGTATTGAGGAGACTTGTGATTTTAAGGGGCCAAATATTAAGACAATTAAGAACACAATCACAGTAACTTGCATCCAACCACCCACCAACATTTCAAACATATTTATATCTATATAATAAAGAGTTATTTAAGTACTTTAATAAATCTATGAACGTGCAAAAGTTGATCTAAACAATGTTCTACAAGTTTGTACATACTACTAACGATTGAGATCTTAGTTTTTAAGAGGCCAAAACTGAACTGACAATTAAGAAAACAATCAAATTAACTTGCATCCAACCACCCATCAACCTATCAAATCTATTTATGTCTATACACATAAAGAGTTATTTAAGTGCTTGAAGCGAACATATGAACGTGCAAAAGTTGTTCTAAACAAGTTTGTATATACTACTAATGATTGAGATTTAGTTTCCTCCCATCAACCTTGAAACGCTGGTTTACGTATTGGAATCAAGTGGCAAGCATCACCATCATCAAATTGACATTCAAAAGTAGATACGTGCAGAAGTATTATTCTTGTGTGGTGACATTTTGATTCAAATGTGTTTTGTTGTTGAATATCAAAAGTGTTTTGAAGTTGGTTTCAAAATGGAGTAAGAGAGTTTGATCACATTTCGATTCAAATGTATTTTGCCGTTGAATATCAAAAGCACGATCACTTTGTCAAAATGGAGTAAGAGAGTTAGAGTAGTTTTAATGCAAAAGCGAGCAAGAGAGAAAAAAATTATTAATTAGCCGAAAGCGAGATCCAAGGTAGATAGCTGAGAGGGAGGGCCGAGAGCCGATAGCAAGGGCCAAGAGTCGATAACTTATTGATTTTTTTATTTGTTTATTTTAAACATTTACTCTTATTTATTCACTTTAATTTGAAGGATGGAGACGAAATGTTTATTTGTTCGATTTGGAGGTGACTGGGATGAAGAAACGAATTGTTACATATGTGGAACATTGCAAGGGATGGTGGTGTCGAGCCGTTTGAAGTATGAGGATTTAAAAGATCATGTATACAAGATTACCAAAATTCAACTATCAGAATTTGACATTATCACCAAAATGAAATATGAGTGGCACTACGATTCCCCTCCATTGTTCATAACTGATGATATTGATGTCAGATTCCTCCTTCAACATCCAAACGTGTTAAAAGTCTAACTATGGATAACGACTGTAGAGAAACGGTAGGAAGAAGACAATGCCAAAATGAATAATAAGAATCAAAATGTGAGTGTCAACCATTCGGGTTTTAGGGGTTTTGACATACAATAGATGGAATCATTCCACATGCATCAATAGGAGCATGAGATTCATTCCTACCATCCTTGCATTGGGAGTACCGAAATGAATGACGTGCCATCAATGCTTTCATTAGGCAACAACATTGACCCATGGGTTTTGTAGCTCGAGCACAAGGGACTCATCATCATTGGGGGTGTAAATGATGCATGGAATTAATATAGACCTGAGTATGGGAACTTACATAATGAGAAAGACATGGAGTATGAGTCCAATATGGAAACTGAGCCCGAGACCAACGTATAAACTACGCCTGAGACTAACGTGGAAACTGAGACTGAGACTGAGGCCAACGTAGAACTAAGCTTAAGGCCAACGTAGAACTAAGCTTAAGGCCAACATGGAAGCTGGGCCTGAACATTTTGTACACCCTCAAACAGTAATTGCACGAGTGCTTGAGGGGAGGGTAAATTGTCCGGTGGTTCGGAATGAGAATTGGTCGACTGTAGAAGCGGGACTATCTGTACATAATATTGCGGGATCGTTTGTACATAATGTTGGAATCACTGGGGACATAATCATACATGCGACTGGGACTGATGTTGAGGTAGGACAAATATTCTTTTGAATGAATGACCTGAAAAACAGACCATCAGTGTTTGCTATGAACAACAACTTTGAGTTTCGAGTTTCGAAATCAACAAAGGATTTATATAGTGTGAAATATATGAACAAGACCTGCAAATGGAGACTCTGTGCACTTCGGATGGATGGTTGTGATATCTTCAAGATCTCAAAGTACACAAATGTGCACACGTGCTTGATTGAGTTGTTGAACCACAACCGTAGCCAACCAAGCATTGATGTATTTGGACACTTGATCAAGGACAAGCTTTCAGGACTTGGTCGTGTCTATAACCCCAAACACATCATTGAGGATGTTAGGCAAGAATATGGTTTAAACATAAGCTATGACAAAGCATAGCGTTCAAGAGAAACAACACATGCTCTATCAAAAAGGTCTCCAAAATACTTGTACGTCATGCTTCATGCTTATGTAGAAGCCCTTAAAATAGAAAATCTAGGAACCATATTCAAGATACAACTTGAAGAAGAGTCCATACATTTCAAGTATCTATTCATGGTGTTAGGTCCTTATATCAGTGGTTATGCCAATTCTCAGCTGTTGTGTTAATTTTTCAAGCTAAATAAAATTCCATGCGTTGAACTATAAACTTTTAAATATATGCTCAAACCCTTCAAAACTTCTTTAAATACATGCACTAACTCGCTATTCACTCCTATTATTAATGGAAGTATACACTAATAACAGACAAGTAATACACTAGAGTATTCCAAAGATCGATCCACAGGAAAATGTAATTCTCACACAAGATTTGACTGATTCTAATGCAGTAGATTTTAGAACAAAATATTGATGATACGCGGTTAAAATAAAAACACAAAATTAACAACACTTTAGATGCAAGAAGATTAAATAAGCTTGGTTTAAAATCCCCCTATATTGCTCTTCCTTCTGAATTAGCAATATAATTATGGATTCTTTCTCAATTAGGACTAGGTACCTACATACCCTAACTCTTTCGAGAAGGATGTTAAGAACAATGAACCCCTATATTTCTACAGCAAATTCAGTACATGAAAACTGACCTATTATGCTCTACCAATGGATATCTTATGTAAAAAATATCCTAGCAATTAATACTCTTGATCCTCTTGAAATTTCCACATATTTTAACCCTTTCATTATTAAAACATACTTTTACTTCACTTTGGTTGGCCAAATGGAAAGAAGCAATGAAAGAATTAATAAAATCAAAAGAAAATTGAGAAATCATCCATACATATATTGCTTCATTTATCAGAGTTACAATATAGGGTTCACCAAAAGCCAAATCATGAAGATTTAGCCACTCATGGTGGTGAAAGATGAAAATAAAGTAGAAATATGATAGTAGGCAAAATAGTGCTATTTCTTGGCTTAGTTTTATGCTAGTTTTGCTATGATTATATGTGCTTTCATGTGTTTTTATGTATATTTCTTAGAAACTGAGCATTTGGAGTAAAACCGAAGAATTGTGAGATATTTGGACAAATTGGAGCAACTGAAGACCATATGTGAGGATTCAAGTGTTGAAGAAGAATGACAAGGCTAGGGGACTTGCAGGTATAACGTTGCAACGCTCCTTATAATGTTGCAACGCCATTTAAGAAGCCTGTCAACCTTGAAATCCCGAGGGCACAATGTTGCAAAGCTGGCCGAAGAATATTTTTTTCTTCTTTGCAAAATGCTAAGAAAAACATTGCAACGCTGCCCCCAGCGTTGCAATGATGTCTCGACTCTATTTAAAAAACTTTTTCATTCGAGCAAAATGAGCCGTTTTGAGAGACCAAAAATCCTAAACTCGATTCAAGCACTGTCTAAGGACATGGAGGAGACCTTTGGAGACCTAAGGAGGAGAATCAAAGCTCAAGATCGTGGACATCACGTTGGAGACGAGTGTTGGCACGCGACCTAAGTTTCTTCTCTATTTCTTTTCCTTTTCTCTTGAATTTAGGAGTTTTTGTGGGTTGTACTTATGTTGTAAATCTGCGTTTAGACCCTTGCTTAGTTGTAGTTGTTGAACATTTGGTTGATTTTTAGTTTAATTTATATATTGACGTCTTTTATGCATCTCTTTATATTGTCTTAACCTTTGGCCATGATTTTTCATGTTTAACTAAATTTAGCTTGAGAGAGTAAGTTTAGTTGTAGAACACTAAATGCATGACTAGGCTTAATCTATTGCATGAGAGTGAGTAGATTAATTCTAGAAGCCTTACGAGAATCGTCTAATACCCTGTTTAGTAATAGAAATAGACAGAGATGGTTGGTTGGAATAACATAGTTAACCTGAACACTCATACATGTACATGCAAAGAATTTGAATTTTATGAGATATCTTGTTCACATGCTATTGTGGCAGCCAAGCACCACAACATCAACCTGTATAGTCTTTGCAACCCGTGTTATAGTATCAAGTCGCTTATAGTTGCATACGCGTAGCCGATTTGTCCAATTGGTCATATGTCAGAATCGAAGACGCCCCCTAGTTATGTGCCAATGGAAATCCTCCCGCCGTGTTGAGTACCTCAAGTTGGACGGTGACTGATAGCACACAAAATGGTACTATTTCTCGGCTTAGATTTAGGTTAGTTTTGTGTATTTTTAGTGGATTTTAATGCTTTTACGTCATAATTTGCAGGAATCGAGCATTGAGAGCCAAATAGAGAATTTGGAGTGGTTTGGAGACAAAAAGAAGCTTAAAGGAAAGCTTTTGGGCCAAAGAGGCAAGGAAAAGAAGTGCACAAGCAACTAGTCCCGAGAGCATAGTGTTGTAAAGCTATACAGAGTGTTGTAACAGCCATACATGTAGCCCTTCAAACCTAGCAGACAACACACAGAGCGTTGCAACTCCAGCCTCGAAAATCTTTTCCTTATTTATTTGTTTCGAAACGTTGCCCCTAGCATTGCAACGATGTCTCGATAATGTAAAGGGAAATTTTTAGTTTCGTGCAAAGATAGTCGTTTTTTAGAGACAAAAATCCTAATTTTGATTTATACATTGTCTTGAGACTTAGAGGTGGATAGCATGTATTTATGCTATCTTATTTCCTATTATTTATGCTAGTTTTGTGATTATTTTGTGAGCTTTTATGCCTATTTCTCTTAATTTTGTAGAAACTGAGCTTGAGGAGCAAAACCAAGTATTTGAGAATATTTTGGTGGATATTGGAGCCTTTTGAAGCTTAATTGAAAATTCAAGAAGATTAAAGATGTTATTTGACCATAAGGCACGTTCGGGAGATTCTACATTGAATCACAGTTCCAACGCATCTAACCGGAGGTCATTCGGACACCCGAACGAAGAGATATCGAAAAAATGGTCGACGCTGCCTCAAAATTTTCTATAAAAACCTCATTTTTTGCGCCGTTTTGGGAGGCCAATCCGAGAGTTGGAGCCCTAATCTCGATTCCAAGTTAAAATTGAAGGTTTTGGGAGCAATTGGGAGCGTTTGTGGAGCATTTTTGAAGATCCAAAGCTCGAGGGACATGGAGATCACGACGGGAACGTGGGATCGACCATTGTTTGCTAATTTCTTCCTTTTCCTTTAGTTTTAGTTTCTGTTTTGTAGCTGTAAACTAGGAACTCAGAGGTTTAATTGTATGAATATTATAGAATCTTTGTTCCTAATACTTGGAATTTTGATGTAGCCATTAGACTTGAGTTTTTTAATTGATTAAATACCTTGATTGAATGCTTTTTGTTTCATTCATGCTTTTATGTATTTAATGCTTATAATCTCTTGATCAAAGATTGTTTGCTTTATTGGTCTGAATTTGTGCTTGAAAAAGTATGGTTTAGGCTAGAACTTAATTGCATGACTATTTGTAAATTCTTGCATGAAAGTGGAGAATTCTCTTAGAAGCCCTTAAAAGAAGTTGCTTAAAGCCTTGCATGTTATTAAAATCTAGATAGAGATATTAGGTTTATAACATTGCATGAGTTAATTGTGCTTGAAAGAGTCAGTTAACACCTTCACTTCTTGGCTTATGGAATATTTGCATGACAAACTTGGTAGTTTTCGCTGTAAGTCTAATTGGTGAAATTGATTCCCTAGGATATCTCTCTCCTATTGTGTCTCCATTTATCTTTTACTTTCTAGGTTAGCTCTTTAGTTTAGCTTGTTTGCATTTGATTTCTTTCTCTAAATAAAGTTAAGTGAGAGTAATTACAGTACTTAAATGAACTAAGAAATCCAATCCTTGTGATTGACCCTGGCCACTATTATTACAAATTTTAGAGGTTTAGGTTTGTAAATATATTTGATAGAGCCTTCGACAAGCTCTTTATCAAATTGGTGCCGTTGCCGGGGATTGGTGTACTTTAATTCATTTAATATTGTGAAGAAATTACTTGCTTTAATTTAGAGGTTTTTATTTGTTTTCTTTTATTTTTGTTGCTTTGTTTTTGTTTTGAGTCTTTGTCTGTTGTTCTTGGTTGCGTTGATTTGGTGGTGTATGCATTTGTGTGAAAGCCTAAATTTAGTCTTCTTCGATTACGATCATGGCTTTTTACAATTCTAAGTGGCCTTATGGGGAGTTTCTAACCACCCAAGGACAAACACCCTCCTTCAATTCTTACCCAGTAGACTACCCATTTTATGACCCCGTGAATGTTAATTATGGTTTCCATGGATATCAAGTGTCTAATCATTACCATTTTGAATCTATAAGTTATGGAAATTCCTTTTATAGTAATGATATGGGCACTTGGACCCAAAACCTTGTCTATCCCAACCAAATTAAGAAAAACTCTTCCCTTGAAGACCTATTGAAAGAATACATTTTGGAATCAAAGGTTCGAAGTTTTTGTCAGACTGAAACAGAGAGGTTGAATAGGATAGAAGCAAAGGTGGAAGAAAATGGGGCTGCACTAAATCGTATAACTCAACAACTTTGTCAGATAGTTGAATTCCTTAAGGCCCTACATGAGCAAATTTTTTTTAATACCACTGAGGAACAACATTCTAGGATGATATATATCGATGATAGTGGGGATGAGTTGGAGCAGCTTGATGCACACCAAGAACAGGTTTGTGATGTTGGAAAAAGTAGCGAAACCACATTGCAAGAGGAAATCCAGGTGATAGAGTATGAGGCTGAAAAGCCTACCCTTATTTTATCTCCAGAAACTTCTCTTAATCATGATCTTTCTTTTTCTTATACTCACGAGTCTAGTTTGCCTTATTTTGATTTTTCTTCTTTTATTACATTAATTAAAAATACAAAAAATATTTTTGTTTCAGGGTCGCATGAGAAGCTAGTGTTTCTACTAGCCCTGGTATGCTTTGTTGACTCTAGGAAGAAAGGCCCGAAGAAATGGGAGAATTTTTATGTACCTTGAGAACCCACACAAGTCCCGTCTAGCTAGAGACGTTAAACAAGGGCGTCTTGGGAGGCAACCCAAGCTTTCTATCTCTTAGTCTTTCTTTTATTTTTATGGTTTTCTGTTTTTCTTTTAGCTTTGTTTGTGTTGATCTTGTCTTCCTGTTGGTTGATATTTCTAAGAGCTCGAGAATAATATCTCTCACATTGCACCCATTGATTAGGTTGAATCGAGGAGTCTCTCGCACTTCAGGGCAGTATTACTCTTCCCTTTATTTTTTTAAATTGTCCTTAAGCATGCTAAAATAGATCTGAATAGTTTATACATTGAGGACAATGTATGTTTTAAGTGTGGGGGGTGCGTGTTGTTTTGATTGAGCTTTTATTGAAATTTTTTTGGTGATTATATGATGATTTTGTTGCATCGAGTGTGATGAGGATGACCTATGATGTGCTCAGATTAATAATATTTTTACATTTTTTTGTGAAATATAAAAGCATGTCTAGAATTCAAGTAAATCTAAAAATTTTGCTTTGAATTTCTTGCAGGTTGTGAGCACCTAGCCTATCGTTTGCTAGTTTTGAAGGCTCAAAGTAGTTTTATATTGTCCAAAAGTTTGTTGTCACTCCGATAGGCTTAAGCTCTAGTTTGATGGTTGACTTGCATGATAAGGTGTAATGTGTTACTTAGGAAAAAAAAATTGTTTGTTTTGCCTGTAAGAAAAAGAAAAGAAAGTGAGCTCAAAAGAAAAACCATTTTAGTGAAAGAAAAGAAAAGAAAAAAAAAAGCTTGTAATGTATTGAAAAGATTCGAGGGTAAAAAGAGCTACCCCTGTCGTGATCAGTTAGGCCACCTATCGAGCGAGTGCTCTAGGTGAGGGTCCCTACAATGGGTGTGTAAACGCTAGTGCCCCTGACATTAAAATGATTCAAGCTTAGTCGGTCGATTTGTTCATTTTCAGGCACCTAATAGCTTATTAACTTTTTGAGTGTAAGAATGCTAGAGAATTGGTGCTTGGGGCCAGTGTAGGGGGAAGATGAATGAAGGACGCTATAAACCTATTCTAGGCTTGTAAAGACTACTTTAGGAGGGCTATGCACACACACATGCAAGAGATGAAAAACTTAAATTCGAGTTTGCTTGATGAATAGTTGTGCTTGAGTATTTCCTTAAATTGTTATTATATTATTATTTAGAACATTAAGGTTTGAGTCACTTTGATATAATGGTGAATTCATATATGTGGGTTTTGTTTTTACTTTGCTCGGGACTAGCAAAGGTTTAAGTGTGGGGGTATTTGATAGCATGTATTTATGCTATCTTATTTCCTATTATTTATGCTAGTTTTGTGATTATTTTGTGAGCTTTTATGCCTATTTCTCTTAATTTTGTAGAAATTGAGCTTGAGGAGCAAAACCAAGTATTTGAGAATATTTTGGTGGATATTGGAGCCTTTTGAAGCTTAATTAAAAATTCAAGAAGATTAAAGATGTTATTTGACCATAAGGCACATTTTGGGAGATTCTACATTGAATCACGGTTCCAGTGCATCGAACCGGAGGTCATTCGAACACCCGAGCGAAGAGATATAGCAAAAATGGTCGACGCTGCCTCGAAATTTTCTATAAAAACCTCATTTTTGCGCTGTTTTGGGAGGCCAATCCGAGAGTTGGAGCCCTAATCTCGATTCCAAGTTAAAATTGAAGGTTTTGGGAGCAATTGGGAGCGTTTGTGGAGCATTTTTGAAGATCCAAAGTTCGAGGGACATGGAGATCACGACGGGAACGTGGGATCGACCATTGTTTGCTAATTTCTTCCTTTTCCTTTAGTTTTAGTTTCTGTTTTGTGGCTGTAAATTAGGAACTTAGAGGTTTAATTGTATGAATATTATTAGTATCTTTGTTCCTAATACTTGGAGTTTTGATGTAGCCATTAGACTTGAGTTTTTTAATTGATTAAATACTTTGATTGAATGCTTTTTGTTTCATTCATGCTTTTATGTATTTAATGCTTATAATCTCTTGATCAAAGATTATTTGCTTTATTGGTCTGAATTTGTGCTTGAAAAAGTATGGTTTAGGCTAGAACTTAATTGCATGACTATTTGTAAATTCTTGCATGAAAGTGGAGAATTCTCTTAGAAGCCCTTAAAAGAAGTTGCTTAAAGCCTTGCATGTTATTAAAATCTAGATAGAGATATTAGGTTTATAACATTGCATGAGAGTTAATTGTGCTTGAAAGAGTCAGTTAGCACCTTCACTTCTTGGCTTATGGAATATTTGCATGACAAACTTGGTAGTTTTCGCTGTAAGTCTAATTGGTGAAATTGATTCCCTAGGATATCTCTCTCCTATTGTGTCTCCATTTATCTTTTTCTTTCTAGGTTAGCTCTTTAGTTTAGCTTGTTTGCATTTGATTTCTTTCTCTAAATAAAGCTAAGTGGGAGTAATTACAGTACTTAAATGAACTAAGAAATCCAATCCATGTGATCGACCCTGGCCACTATTATTACAAATTTTAGAGGTTTAGGTTTATAAATATATTTGATAGAGCCTTCGACAAGCTTTTTATCAGAGGTCACTTTGAAGAACCAAGAAGGAGACTCAAGCCTCAAGATCGCAGGACATCACGACGAGAACAAATGTTGGCACGCGTTGTTCAGTTTCTTCTCTTTTTCCTTCACTTTGTTTCTTGACTTTAGGACTTTTTGTACTGAATATGTGATGTAATTATGGGTATTTTAGTCTCTTCAATGATTATATTTTTTAACTATGTTTGATTGTTGATTTATATTTTTTTTTTTTGCAGCTTTTTTTCATCTCAAATCAATTATCTAAGCTTTTGGCCATCGCTTCGCATATTAGATTAAATTTAGCTTGAAAAAGTAAATTTAATTAAGGAGCTTAGATGCATGACTAGGATTGATCTATTGGATGAGAATGAATAGGTTAATACTAGAAGTCATTAAAAGAATGTCTTAATGCCATGTTTAGTTGTAGAAATAGACCGAGAGGTTGATCTATTGCTTTGCATGAGTTTAGTTGGGCTTGAGACAATCAATTGCATAGTTTTGTAATTCTTGGCTTAGGGTTGTTGCATGTTAATTAATTCTCCAATCGATTTCGTAGATGCACTTAATGTGATTCAATCCTCAATGTCTCTTTAAATGGACTCCAAAGCATGTAAATATTTAGTTGAGTTTTACTCGTATTCCAATCTAAGTTTAGGCTCTCTAAATAAAATTTGGCATGAGTAATTACAGTACTTAATTGAACTAAAGAAAATCAATCCCTATACATTTTTGAAAAGTTCAAGAAAAGTAAGACTAAAGTTGAATATCAATTACGTAACTAAGTCTATCAAGACTATGATCATAGTGGAAAGTATAGGAACCTGACATACTAAGATTAGTTGATAGAAAATGGAATTCTATCCCAACCCTAATCACCAAGTACAATTGTGTGAAATTGTACTGCAAGAGGAGAAATAAGACCATGTTAGACATTATCACATAAAAAATGAGTTACATGCCGTTACCAGACTCTGGTTAGGATATGCAATAAAGATTGCATAAGTGAATATGCATTCCTTCCAAAAGTGTCTTCAAGACAACTTTGGGATTATAGAAGAGTAGTGATGCAAGCTTGTCAAGGGTTCTTCAAATTACAATTTATAAAATCGATCCAAATTAAAGATTTGTAGTAATTAATAGCCAACCGGGTCAAACCATAGGGAACAAAAATTAATTTCTCTAGTTAGATTTCTTAAAGACCAGACTGGGGGTTCTTGCATAAAGAGGGAAAAATAACTAAAACTAAAGCAAGGAAAATAAACGATCTTACCACGTGTACCAAGTCGGAGTATGTTGGGTTAACGATGTAAAGTTAATCATTGAAACTAATGTGAGATTCAATTTCATAGTTTATCACCTAATCAACTTAACAAGAAAAGCCGAAAAAACCCCTAACGGTCCCCTAATTAAATAATAAGTTCATGTTATATTTACATATTATATATTGTTTAGGTTGTTTTTAGTTAGTTTTCCTATAGTTTTTGGATTTAATTCATGCATTTCTTTTATTTTTATACGTGATCAGGGATTTCATTTTGAAGGCCAAAGTTTGAAGATTCAAGCTGAAGGCTTAAAAAAAAATTACAATGCCTAGGCGCCACAGACTGTTAGGGAAGGCAAATGTTAGAGCTTAGGTGCTACGAACTTTGATTTTGAATTTGGGATGTGTGCCTAGGGTTTTTTGGCCTATAAATACATCTCTTTATCAAATTTGAGGGGATTTGGAGAGGGAGAACGAAGGGAAGACAACTAGACACTATTTTGGAGGATTTGAGCAACCGAATGGAGCAAGAGTGACGATTGGAAACTCGTGGAATCTCCGGGATTTGTTTCGTTTCACTTTTTCCTTATCTTTTCTTGGTTGTAATGGCTTCAATAGTTTTAGTTAGGACTTTTGTTGATATTTTCGTTATGAACTATTTCACTCTTTCTAGGCCTTTGATGTAATCGCTATTCGAATCCTATTCTTCCTAGTTAATAGTTGATATTTCAATTTCGTATTTGGTTGTGAAAACTTTTTTGAGTTTAATGCTTGTTTAGATTTGGCCACTCTATGCATCGATTTCATGTCATAATTCGAGGTTGAGAGACAAGAATTATTGATAGATCTTAATAGTTTTTCCTAATTTATACATGAGATAGAGATATCCTCGTAGATTTTGTGACAAATTTTAGGTTCTACGTTTGTCATATTTGAATGGTTGGAATTATCATAAAGATATAGGCAATTTACTTTTCAAATAATATTGTTATTGCTTGAAAGAGAATATCGAGTCTATAGGGTAGAACTTGTCAATAACTTAGAAATAGAATTTGCTTCAACTATTAATGAATGAAGAGTGGGAGAAGATAACGATGAAGTCATAGCTCTAGATCCTTTAGAAATTGAATTTATCCTTCGTTTTACTTGGTTAAATTTAGAGCTTTATTTTGTTCAATTGCAAACAATTTTAAAATTTCATCCATTTTTTATTATTCGGTACTCAGATAAAATCGAGGCTAACGAATTTAGTAATTGGTACCATTCATTTCCTGTCGAGAACAATTTTGGTAATTCAACTACTATATTACTTATAACGATTCGTACACTTGCAAATTTGAGTTACATTAAACCAATTCAACCTAGCATTGAATTAATTCTAAATTAACCTAATTAGTTGGGCATGATAGCATTCCATACTAACGAGCTAATCGCATTAGGCTCTAGGGATTGATTAGGACGAATTAACTAAACTAGATTGGTAGATCTAATCTAATTAACATGCTCTTCCTAATTCGAAGGCCTATCATGCAAACTACGAATGGAGTGAACAACACCTAAACGCAAATACGAGCCGACCTATTTGCTACTCAAATTAAGCATGCATTCTCGACAATTACAGATCTTAAACAACATACATAGCGTAATAAACAATCATGATGCGATTAAGTCGTCAATTTAATCTACAATCAAGCTCATAAATCATATAAGAATTAAGAGATAACAACCATTGAAATTAAACACGAGATCTCACAAAATTACATAGTTACCGACAATACACCCGATTTGGCGTCGAAAGTCTAGCCGGTCATCAAAAGGGCAAAGCTCGTCACTGAGGCTCAATCAAAACACCTAAACTAAGCCTAAATCTAATGAAAACAGTAAGGAGAATGCTAAAGTGGTCTCATGGTAGTGGAAAAATGAGAGACCAAATGACCTAAGTGGGAAAGAATTCCTTTTATACTAAAACTGGCAGCGCCAAGACATTGTGGGTAGCGTCGAGATGCTCCTGACGAAAATCATGCACGTGGCTCTACAGCATCAAGACACTGAGACTAGCGTCGAGATGCTACCCAGTGTTTAGGTAGCCTCTCCGCAGTATTGCGCTATTGATGCTAGACCCTTGGCTTGCGTAGCGTCGAGACGCTAGGAGTAGCATCTCGACGTTGCTCCCTTTGCACCCATTCTATTTTGCAGCGTCTTGACGTTGCTTTGTGGGGTCAATATGCTCTCGACATTCTGTCATTTCTTTTATTTCTTCATCTTCGGTTGATCAAATGACGTCTAATTTGCTCCAAATTAAACCTTGAATTGCCATAAACCATCTAAGATAGTCCATTTGCTTGATTTTCTATAAAATAATCAATTGAGCACATAAATACCTATGAACTAGTATGAAATTAGTAAGATAAAATTGGACTTTTCTGGTCCTATCACAACCCCCAACCTAAATCTTGCTAGTCCTCAAGTAAGGCACAAATAAAACAAACAAAAGAATCATGAATCATTAGTTGCACACATATAACTCGAATCTCAATGCTTAAAATAACGAATCATTTGCAAACGAGAAGTACAGTTAAGCACAGTCCATCAATGAGGCACTTAAAACTTTTACCTATTATTTCTTTTGTGTGCATGTGTGTAGCCTCCCTAAAGTAGTGTTTATGAGCCCGATATAGGTTTATAAGATCGTCAATCCATCTTCTCCCTACACTTGCCTTAAGAACTAGCTATCAAGCCATAAAACAATCAAGAAGGTAATGTTTTACTAGGCACCTGAAGAGCAACAACATGGATCCCCTAAACTTGTATCATTTTAACTCAAGGGCACTAGCTTCCACACTATTGTTGCTGGGACCTTTACCCAGAGCACTCGCTCAATGGGTGGCCTAACTGATTACAACAGAGGCAACTCTTTTTACCCTTAATCTTTTTTACTCGCTACAAGTTCATTTTCTTTTCTTCTTTCTTTCTTCTCTTTTCTTTTCAATTCATTTTTTTCTTTAAGCTCAACTTTTTCTTTCTTTTTTCTCTTGTAGGAAAATAACCATGCTTTTCTTCCTAAGTAAGACATTACAGACATTCATGCAAAAAATCAGCCATTGAGCTAGCTTATAGGCCTATTGGAGTGACAACAAACATATAGACCCAATAATTCCTCCCTAAGCGTTCAAAACTACAAAAGGTTGGCTAACGTGCTCCAAACTTTGCAAGAAAATGAACAATTTTTTTTTAAATAGGCTCAAATTAGGACCGACTTTAACAGTTGCAAATAAAAAGGTATAGAAAGCATTTCATCAATTGTCCTAATCACATGGCATGCAACAGAATCATCAAACAGTTCATGCTCAAAAATTTCAAAATTTTGCTAAAACCTTCATAGTCCGACTCACAATGCTCAAGACTCAGCATTAAGCTCAATAACATAAAACCACCTCCAACCTTAAACGATACATTATCCTCAATGTATAAATAAGTGAAAGAGTAAGGAAAAATAGATAGGGAAACAGAAACACTCCCCTGATATGGCTCGCATGTAGGCGGTGGTGTGTCGCCCTCCACAGATGATTATTCTTTCCTCCTAGGTTAATTTATTATCTACAAAAGAAACAAAACAAGCTAAGTTACAAAAAACAAACAACTAAAAGAAATAAAGGAAAGCAATTTAAATTTAACACCTGGCTGCCTCCAAAAAACGCAAATTTTTATAATCAATTGCTTCACTCATCGTGTGGCTCGCGTCAGGGCACGTAAAAATTTCCGTATTTCTTCAGCCCTTTATTCCTTGAATCTACAAAGCCCACTATACCAAACAAGCTTGTTAGCATCTGATGGGCTTCAGAAAAACAGGTTTTTTTTGGTATTTTTGGTTAGAAAAAGCATAAAAGGCAAAAGATCAAAATAAACAAGCTTTGACTCGAACTTGTGATAACAAAGAAAAAAATACTCATAAATAGGAGATGACTGATAGCACACAAAAATGTATTATTCCTAAGCATGATTTCATTGCTAGTTCGTGTTATATTTCGGTGCCTTTACATATTCATTTGCTCATTTTGTAGATTTTGAGCGTTTAGAGCAAAACCAGAGTTTTTGAAGTATATGTGGTGAAAAGAGCCTTATTTGACATTAATTTAAGTCACCAAAATGGGACATGAAAAGTTGCAGTTAGAATTTCCGAAAGGATAGTGTCTAGACACCATCTAGAGCATCAAAACACTAAGTATTTAGGACCTAAAAGACACTCTTGAGAGCTAAGGAAGAAATTCAAGGTTTGAGATTATTGCACATCACGTCGAAAACGAGGATTGACATGCATCAGAGAGTTTTTATCTTTTTCCTTTTTCTTTGTAGTTTCTTTTATGGATATTTATATGAGTTTACGGTTTTATTGTGAATTTTGAGTGAATATACTCTATGCTTATGATTTATTGTTATTTGTTACATTCATAAACATTTTATTTAATTAGCAATTTTTCTTTATATTTCAATAAGATTATTCCTGTGTTTTTGTGCTTAATGCTTTGAGTCTTCTGGCCAAGGATTAATTGTTTTCTTGATTTAAGTTTAGCTCGAGAGAGTAAAATTTAGATTAGAACATGGATACATGTCTGGTAGTAATTTCTTGCATGAGAATGAAGATTTTTCTAATATAAGCCATTAAAAGAAGTTTCATTAATGCCTTGCATGATTGTAGAAAATAGACAAAGGTGTTGATTTTATAATTAGGTAAAAGAATTAATTGAGTTTGTGATGGCATGCATAAGTGTGCAATTTCTAGGCTTAGTTTTATGCTAGTTTTTCTATGATTATGTGTACTTTTATGTATTTTTATGTATAATTTACAGAAACTGAACAATTGAAGAAAAATCAAAGTTTTGAGAAGTATTTGGATGAATTTGGAGCAAATAAAGGCTATAATTGGGGATCCAAGTGTTGAAGAGGAAGAGTAAAGCATTAGAACCTGAGAGCATAACGTTGCAACGCAACTTGTAGCATTGCAACACTACATCAGCAACCATTCAGCATTGGAAACCAGAAGACATAGTGTTGCAATGCTACTTACAGCATTGCAATGCCATCCAAATTTATATTTTCCTTCTTTATGAAATTCAAAGGGACAGCGTTGCAACGCTGCCTCTAGCGGTTCAACGCTGTCTCGATGTCTATAAAAGGAAGTTGTACATTCGAGTAAATGGAGCTGTTTTGGAGAGACCTAAACCCTATTTTCGATAGAAGCACTGTTTGGAGGTCTAGAGAGCATATTGGAGAGCTAAGGAGGAGACTCAAGGCTCGGGATCATGGGACATCACGTCGGGAACGAGTGTTGGCACGCGTCATCTAGTTTTTCTCTATTCTCTTTACTTTGTGTCTTTAATTTTAGGATTTCACGGACTATTTTTGAATGTATTAGAGTATTATAGACTTATAGTTGATTGCATCATTGTTATAAGACTATGTTTGATTCATTGAATGTGTTTGTAACGTCTTTTACGCATCTTGAATTAATCTTCTAAGCTCTCGGCCATAGCTTTGTATGTTAAGTTAAGTTTAGCTTGAGAAAGTAAATTTAACTAAGGACTTAAATGCATAACTATGATTAATCTATTGCATGAGAAAGAATAGGTTAATACTAGAAGTCATTAAGAGAATTTCATAATGTCATGTCTAGTTGTAGAAATAGACCGAGAGGTTGATTTACTTCTTGCATGAGTTCAATTGGGCTCGAGAGAGTCAATTGAATATTTTAGTAATTCTTGGCTTAGGACTGTTGCATGCTTCATAATTCTATAGTCAATTTCATAGTTGTGCTACATGAATTGCAATTAACGAATGTCTCTCTAAAATTGGACTCCAACTTTATACATAATAGTTTAGGTTTTATGTATTTGTCAAAAGAATCAAATCAAAGTTAGTTTTCTCTAAATAAAATCGGGCACAATTAGTTGTGGTACTTAATTAATCTAATAACTCTAATCCTTGTGGATGACCCTGGCCACTATTATTGCAAAATATTTAGACGTCCAATTTTTTTAATAAATTTAATCTTGATAGGACCTTCGACAAGTCCTTTATCAGTTTGGAAAAGTTAATTAGTAATAATAATCTTCTTGGCTTATAAATTGTTACATGTTAAAGTTAAATTAATTAATTAAGATGGAATTTAATGAAAGCAATTTAAGTTTTACGAATGTTGCCTCTGGTTGTCTTCACTTTATAAATATTTAGATTTAGTAAATCTCACTTGATGGTTAGTTAGATAAAATCAAATGTTAGTAACTGAGAACGATACTCAACACTTAAATTCACTATACTAAAACTTGACCCGTACTCTTGCGGTTTTGCATTACTTAACTAAAAAGGCATGCTACAATGACTCAAAAGATAGAACAGACATAGGCTTTTCAACCTCCAACTCTATCACCTGGATCTTCTTTTCGAACTGAGGCTCAACGTCTTTCCTTGTCTCACATACCTGGACCTCACATAGCACAAAAATGTCCTCATCACTATCTAAGTTTACCTCATCAAAATAACATCTTATCTCAGGGATGTCGATAGGTGGTTGCTCTTATGATCTCTCCAGCCTAGCCATTGAATCATCCAACTAGATGATTTGGTCACCCAGCCTTCGCAACGCATCTCAAGCCACCTCTTGAAACTGAAAAGTATTATTAACAAGCTCATAAACTATCGCCTCTAAAGACGTACCTGAGTTTGAAGTTTGATGGCACAGGCTTTATTGCTCCTCCTAGTATCCATAGGATTGATCCCACTTAGGACCGTATGGATCGTAATGTGTGTAGTGATTTCCAGGAAATCCAATAGTTAGGCATTTGACATGAAATCTCACTACGGGGGCATGCTTCGATGGGAAACGAGCACATTCTACATCCCTCCACTGATTGCCTTTGCTCTACAAACATCTAAGACACTAAAGAGGTTAATTCAGAACTTTGAGATCTTAGCTCACCAACCTCAACAATGCGCGAGGCACCAATTTGCAGTATGTTGGGCTAATGATGTAAAGTTGATCATTGAAACAAACGTTAGATTCAATTTTGCAGTTTATAACCTAATTGACTTAACCAAAAAAGTCGAGAAGCCCCTAACGGTCCCCTAATTAAACCAATTCAATCTAGCATCGAATTAATTCTAAATTAACACAAATAGTTGGGCACGATACCGTTCCATACTAACAGGCTAATCGCATTAGGCTATAGGAATTGATTAGGACGAATTAACTAAATTAGATTGGCCGATCTAATCTAATTAACATGCTCTTCTTAATTCTAAGACCTATCATGCAAACTACAAATGAAGTGAAAAACTCCTAAACACAAACATTAGTCGGCCTATTCGCTACTAAAATTAAGCAAGCATTCTCGACAATTACGGATCTCAAACAACATGCATAGCGTAATGAACAATCATGATGTGCTTAAGTTGTCAATTTAATCTATAGTCATGCTCATAAATCATACAAGAATTAAGAGATAACAACCACTGAAATTTAATTGAAATTAAACACAAGATCTCACAAAATTACAAAGTTACCTACAATACACCCGAATTGGTGTCGAAAGTCTAGCCGGCCATCGAAACAGCAAAGCTCAACACTGAAGCTCGATCAAAACACCTAAACTAAGCCTAAATCTAATAAAAATAGTAAAGAGAATACTAAAGTGGTCTCATGGCAGCGAAAAAATGAGAGACCAAATGACCTAAGTGGGAAAGAATTCCTTTTATACTAAAATCGATAGCATTGAGATGCTATGGGTAGTGTCGAGATGCTCCAAATGAAAATCATGCCTGCGTCT
Organism: Trichosanthes truncata; assembly: GCA_033996785.1. Lineage (NCBI taxonomy): Eukaryota > Viridiplantae > Streptophyta > Magnoliopsida > Cucurbitales > Cucurbitaceae > Trichosanthes > Trichosanthes truncata. The sequence continues at coordinate 15,365,717 of JAWPNB010000004.1, forward strand.
CTACAACGTCGATATGCTACCCAACGTTTAGCTAGCCTCCCCGCACCGTTGTGCTATTGATGCTCGACGCTTGGCTTGCGTTAGAGTAGAGTTTGGATGTTGCTCCCTTTGCACGCATTCTATTTTGTAGTACCTTGACGTTGCTTTGTAGGATCAAAGCGCTCTCGACAGGGGCAAGTTTTTTGCTCCTTCATCTCCGATTGATCAAATGACGTCTAATTTGCTCCAAATTAACTCCGAAATGCCATAAACACTCCAAGATAGTCCATTTTCTCGATTTCTTGTACAATAATCAATTAAGCACATAAATACCTACGAACTAGCATGAAATTAACAAGATAAAATATGACTTTTCTAGACCTATCAAGTGGTAAAGTTAGTTTATAGCACTTTAGAATTTGGGAATGTTAAACATACATGCTAAAACAAACTCAAAAAAAGTTGAAATATGTTCAAAGATATACCTAAGTATAGGTTATCCCTAAGGAGAAAAACAATTGTCTTTTGTACGATCCTAAAGAGAATATGATGTTTGTATGACCAATGTCACTTTTCTATAAGGAAAAATAAGAGACCACAAACCTTCAACAAGGTATGATTGTGTTGATAAGTTGGTTTCAAGTGAAGCCACTAAATAGTTGACAAAAGTTGTTAACAATTAAATTACATTTGAGAGTCAAATGGATCATAGTCATGGATTGGATAGGCCTCATCGTAGTGGGAGAGTTATGAGATGACTCAACCGTTACAAGGGCTTAATTGAAGCCAAAATTTCCATATTAGATGACAAAGTTGAGGGCTTATTGACCTCAAAATAACAATGAGGGATATTCACAAGGATCAATAGGTCAAATTCATGAATCTTAAGATAGAGTTCATGTACTTCATCTTTGTCTGGAACTTGTAGATCTTTTTTATGGGGTCAAACCCAAAGGTTAAAAGCGATTCTACAAAGAAAAAGATATGTAGATTAAAAGGACAGACCTTCAAAGTGATACTAGTAAAGGTTAAATTTTCCACCATATTGCCATACTAAAATCTATAAGCATTCTGTGATACATTTTTTCATATGAGATATGAGATATGGATGTTTAGACTTCTTTTCTGAAAATAAATCTTAAAGAGTTCATCTATACAAATTAATCAAAGAGGTTAGATTTCTAAGATCAAAGACAAAAAAGTTTGCAAATTGTAAAGGTTCATTTATTAAATGAATTTTACCATTAAATCTTGAATATAAGGTTTGATAAAAGTATCTAAACCTATGACTTTGGATAAATATTAATGAAGCTTGTATAGACAATAAAAATATTAATTGCTTAGTAGATTTTTCTCATGTTTTATGTTGATGACATTTTACTCATTATGAATGATGTAAGATTTCTATCAAACATAAAAAGTTGACTACCTAACCAATTCCAAATGAATGATTCGAAATTATTCAGTATGTTTAATATATCCAAAATGGAGATTTCAAGGACAAAATAGTAACTTTGTCTCAGACATCTTATATTGACTAAAATGTTGTCATGTATTTGATGCAAAACTAATAGCATGCAATTATGCTATCTTATTTCCTATTATTTTAGCTAGTTTTGTATAATTTTGTGTGCTTTGATATCTATTTGTGTTTAAATTGCAAAAAATGAGCTAAAAGAGCAAAACCGGAGTGTTCGAGGGTATTTTAGTCATATGGAGCTATTTCGGGCCATTTTAGAGAGCGAAGAAGAGAAAAGTTGAAGTATCTAGTTGTTGGGACCAAGAGGACGGCGTTGCAATGCCCAAATACATTGTGTAAACCCAAGAGCTAGCGTTGCAACGCTGCCCTGTGGCGTTGGAATGCTAGCAACGCGAAAAGAAGTGTTGTTCCGTATGGAGCATTGTAACGCTAATTATAGAGTTGCAACGCTACCCCTCCGCTGAAGCCAAAATGGCTATGTTTTGGACAGCATTGCAACGCTGTCCCTAACGTTGCAACGCTATTACGATGGGTAATATATATTCATCGTTTCTTCTTCGTCCAAAGGGAGGCCAAACCGTGGGATACAACCCTAATCGCGATTCCAAGATGATTTAGAGGGATTTAGGGAGCAATTGTGAGCGGATTTGAGTGGAATTGAAGAATCTTGAGCTCGAGGACCAAGGAGATCAAGACGAAAATGCGGGATCGACTTCAGTTTTCCATTTTCTTCTCTTTTCCTTTAATATTAGCTACTGTATTGGTTGTTAATTTAGGGATTTAGGAGTTTAATTGCTTTATTATGAGTACCTTTATCTCTAATTATTTGGGATTTAATTGTTGGATATTGGATTTATGCTTAATTGTTGAATGAATTGATTTAATTACTTGTTTAATGGATGTTAATCGCTTTTTGGCTTTTGAATCCATTTGTGCATTCAGAGTTTAATGCTTTTAACCACTGTTCTATGATTAATTAGTTAAGCTCGAAAGAGAAATTTTATAGGATTAAAATTGGCAATTAATTAATTACCTGAGTAACAATGGGAGTCAAGGTTAGTTAATTGTAGTGTTTGAGAAGATTAATTCATTTAGCAATGGTTAATTGATTCGTTTGCTAGTGTATGCTTGATAGAGATTAGCTAGTTTAGAACTGAATACATGAATGATGATTGCTTGGACCCGACAATGATAAGAGCAGTTGTTAGAGGTCTGTAATGAAGGGTAGTCATGCCTTGTATTAATTAGATACTTGAGATTGGAGGAGACCAACAGGAGAGTCCATGTTCTTAGATTTTCTAGACTTATGAGTTTACTACCAGGTTAGATGTGAATGTCTGTTTTATTTGAGTAGTTAATCATATACCCAAGTCTATCCCTTAGGTTTGCGTCTTCCATTTATCTTGCTTTCTATGTTTAGATGTTTATTTCCCTATTTTCTCTTACTTTCTGTTCTCTAAATAAAGTAAAGTGAGATTATTCACGGTACTTAATTGAATTAAAAAACCAATCCCAGTGGATACAATACTCAGTACTCTTGTACCGTTTTATTATTACTTCGATCACATGCGCTTGCATGTCACACTGATCAAAAACTTCAAAGAATGATAATGTACTGTTCTAACATGAAGTTAATTTTGTCTAAGAAAGAGTATCCTAAGACATCTCAAATGTTGAGAAGATAAGATTGATTATCTATGCTTGAGTAGAAGACAATCTATTGAGATTTAACATTTAATATACAGTAAAGTATGTTAACATATATTAGTTAAACATATGATTTAACCATTGAATGAAAAATTAATTTTTTTTCCTCAAAGTATCTATAGATAATGAGAAATTATATTCTCGTGTATAAGGTTAAAGATTTGATCTTTACAAGGTACATTGGTTCTTACAAAGATTTAGGGAAATTTATGTCAAGATTAAGTTTAATTACCCTAAATGGTAGAGTATATATTGATAGCACTAAATTAGTGCTATATTTATGTCTTATTTTAGCTAGTTTTATGCTATAAATGTTAGCTTTTATGTCGATTATTTGCTTATTTCAGGAATCCAAGCAATTGAGAATGAAATTATGAATTTTGGAGCAAAATGGTGAATATGAAGCTATTTAAGAGCTTTTGGATGAGCTAAGGACAAGAAGAGTTGAAGCACAAGCTTTTGGGCCTGAGAGGATGGCGTTGCAACCTTTGAAATGGCATTGCAATGCCACAAATTGGTATGCAAACTCGAGAGCTAGCATTGCAACACTGCCTTGTGGCGTTGCAACAGTATAAATGCGCTCAAGAGCAAAGCTCCGTCCGTAGTGTTGCAATGCTACTTACAGCATTGCAACGCTACCCCTATGCATTCAAAGGAACGACAGTGTTGAAACGCTGTTGCGACTGCAACCTTTATTCATCATTTTCTTTCCGAATTAGAGGAGGTCATTTAGGGTTTTAGATGCCCAATTTCAATTCCTACCCTCTTGGGACCTGTAGCTACGGATTGGAGGTGTTCGAAAGCAAAGTTCGACGCTCGGGAGCGTGGATTTCAAGGCGAAAGTCAGAATTTCAACGTCGACGGTCTTATCTTTATTTTTCTTCTCTCTTTTCATGTATCTACTTGCTATAATATATAGGATTTTGTGTTGTTATCTGAATATGTTGGGCTAAATTTGTATTTAGGGATTAAGAGCATGATTAGGTTTGATTTTATATTGGATTAGACACTTTAGCCATTTAATTCAATTGTTATATTTCATTTAGTTGGGTTGCGCTTAATGCTTCGTATTAACTGGGCATTAATATGTTGATTTAGTCCTAAATTGAGCTCGACAGAGGATGTTTAGGTTAGACTTAGTTCAATTAACACCCCTAGGTTGCCGAAGTGACATAGGAACAACAATCGAAGGGTGGGGCTTAATATGGGCGGGCTTAATACAATTAACTAATCAATTAACGCTAAGGACACTTAGGTAAGCGATTAGTTAAGCATGTTCAAATGAGACCGACAAGAGATTTCGACCGGTTTAGCTCTAGGTCTATGAAATTGGCAAGGCATAATTAAATGGCCGGTTAAAATTCTCATAAAAGCAACCTAAGAGTTCTCGGTTTCCCTAAATTTTCCTTAATCAGTACCTCCCATTTATTTTGCTTTCTAGGATTAGTGTTTATTTTCCTATTTTCTCTTACTTTCTATTCTCTAAATAAAGTTAAGTGAGATTATTTGTGGTAATTAATTGAATTAAAAACCAATCCCAGTTGATACGATACTCAGTAGGAATACCGTTTTATTATTACTTCGATTTCATGCGTTTGCGTTCTTTACACCAATCAAGTTTTTGGCGTCGTTCCAGGGATTGGTGTCTTTTAATTTGATTAATATTGTGAAGAATTGTTTGCTTTAATTTAGAGGTTTATCTTTGCTTTTCTTGCTTGTTTTTGTTTTTGTTTGAGTCCTGGTCCATTGTTTCTAGTTGTAATGTGATTTGGTGTTTGATCGATAGCCTATGTTTTTTTTTTGTTTGATTTATTTAGATGGCTTCTGATAGATTTGGGTGGCCCTTTTAGGGAATCTGAGCCCGAAAAGCAAACACCACCTTCTAGTTCTTTTCCTTTTAGTTATCCCTCTGTTAATTATGAACCTTTTAATGAGGGTTATGGATTTCATGGTTACCAATTGCCTAATTATTATCATACTAAATCTATGCGTTGTGGAAATCCCATGTATGGTAATGATCGGTTCACTTGGACCCATGAACCATATCCTAATTATTTTCAAGAAGCCCAAGTAGAGGAAGAATCCTCCTTAGAGAGAACATTTAAAGAGTATATAGAGGAGACTAGACTTGGGAAGTTGCAATTAGATGAGTTTTTTAAGAGTCTCCAGATACCTAAGATGGTTAGTGAAGTGCAAACCACTTCGTTAGGGTGTCCAGTGAGTCACTTGATCACTGATTCACTAATAGCCTTACCTGAGCCTAATTCTTCCAATCCTATTGAGTTTGGGCAGCCGAGGGAGTGGATTATAGATAAAGGGGAGGAACTTGAGTATTTAGATGCACACAAGGATTGCGTCAGTGAGGATGAGAGAGAGGATGAGCCTATCTTAGTTGAGGAAGTTCAAGAGGTAGAGTTTGAGGTTATAAGGCCTTTGTCTGTTTTATCTTCTAATTCATCTATTATTCTTAAGTGTTCTTCTTTTTATTCTTACAAGTCCGAGTCTGAGTTCGAGTCTTTTTATTTTGATCTTTCACCTTTTATGTTTTTATTATTCAAAAATACCAAAAATATATCTGCTTCAGAGTCTCATGAGAAGCTAGTGTTTCTACTAGCTCTGGTCTGTTTTGTAGATTCTAGGAAAATGAGCCTGAAGAAATGGGAGGATTTCTATGTACCTTAAGAGCCTACACGATACTACGTCGAGCTAATGACGTTAAACAAGTGCTTCTTGGGAGGCAACCCAAGGGTTATTTCAGTTTTTTAGTTTTAGTTTGCTTTTTTTTTTTTGTTTTTAATTGAATAAATAGCCCTTGCCTGTTTTGCAACTCCCTTTAGATTGGTAATCGATCATGCTCATCAAAGAAGGTCTCTTCAATTCAGGGAAGTATCGTTACCCCTTTATCTTTTTGCATGATTAATTGTCCTTTTTGCATGATTAATTGCTCATTTAAACATTGAAGACAATGTTTGATTTAAGTGTGGGAGGAATGGGCTAGGCGGTTGTTGAGATTATGATATTTTGTTAAATTTCGAGAATTTAGGCTTAATTTGAAATTTTTGATGATTGATTGAGAATGTGTGTTGTGGTGTTGTTTTAGGATTTTGTATGCTGAAGTGATTAAGAAATTTTATGATTTGTGCTCTTTATTGGGTTGTTTCTGCATATGTATTGTGGAATCTGAAGCATGCTGAAATTTGGGTAAATTTAAAATTTTTGCTTTGAATTCTTTGCAAATGTTGAGCACGTAGCCTAGTTTTGATAAGTTGAGCATGTAGAGGAGTTTTATGTTTTTAAGAAGTTTGTTGTCACTCCGATAGGCTTAAATCTTGGTTTGTAAGTGAACTTGCAAGATAGGTTGTAAGATTAAGCTTAGGAGTAAGAAAAAGTGTTCATTTACCTGTGAAAAGAAGAAAATTGAGCTCAGAAAAAAAAATTAATGATAGTAAAAAAGAAAAGTTTCTTGCATGACCATTAGGTGTTCGAGGGTAAAAAGAGCTACCTCTATCGTGATCAGTTAGGCCATCCATCAAGCGAGTGCTCTAGATAAGGGTCCCTGCGATAGTTGTGTGAAAGCTAGTGCCCCTGATTATGGTAAAAAGCAAGTGTGGGGGAGTACTACCCCGTAGTGAGTCTAGGCACCTAGCTTTTTATTACTTTCTTGATTGTGAAGAAGCTTAATCGGGTCTTCGAGCTAGTTTAAGGGGAAGATGAATGGAGGAATGCATAAAGTTACTTCGGATTAGTAAACGAGTCATTATTAGGCTATGCACATACACATGCAAAAAGTTCAAAGTTTCTTTTAAATTTGCTCGTGATTTAGACATGATCTCATTCCATTGTTCTTGTTCTTTAATTTCACTTTTGAGTACATTCAGAATGGAGTCATCTTTTGCACGCAATTTTCTAAAGCATGTATCCTTTTAAGGAGAGTTTGATTTTGTTTTGCTTGGGACTAGCAAAAGCTTAAGTGTGGGGTATTTGATAGCACTAAATTAGTGCTATATTTATGCCTTATTTTAGCTAGTTTTATGGTATAAATGTGAGCTTTTATGATGATTATTTGCTTATTTCAGGAATTCAAGCAATTGAGAATAGAATTATGAATTTTGGAGCAAAATGGTGATTATGAACCTATTTTAGAGGCCGAGAGGATGGTGTTGCAACCCTTTAAATGGCGGTGCAATGCCACAAATTGTTATGCAAACCCAAGAGCTAGCATTGCAACACTAGAATGCTCGCAAGAGGAAAGCTTTGTTCGTAGCGTTGCAACACTACCCCTGTACAGCGTTTTGGACAACGTTGCAACACTATCCCTAGCGTTGCAACACCGTCGCAAATGCAACCTTTATATTCATCATTTTCTATCTGAATTAAAGGAGGCCATTTAGGGTTTTAGACCCCCAATTTCAATTCCTACCCTCTTGGGACCTGTAGCTACGGATTGGAGGTGTTCGGGAGCAAAGTTCGAGGCTCGAAAGAGTGGATTTCAAGGCGAAAGTCAGAATTTCGGCGTCGACAGTCTTATCTCTGTGTTTCTTCCCTCTTTTCATGTATCTACTTGCTGTAATACAGAGGATTTTGTGTTGTTATCTGAATATGTTGGGCTAAATTTGTATTTAAGGATTAAGAGCACGATTATGTTTGATTTTATATTGGATTAGACACTTTAGCCATTTAATTCAATTGTTATATTTCATTTAGTTGGGTTGTGCTTAATGCTTCAAATTAACTGAGCAATAATATGCTGATTTAGACCTAAATTGAGCTCGACAGAGGATGTTTAGGTTAGACTTAGTTCAATTACACCTCTAGGTTGCCGAAGTGACATAGGAACAACAATCGAAGGGTGACGCTTAATATGGGCGGGCTTAATACAATTAACTAACCAATTAACGCTAAGGACACTTAGGCAAGCGATTAGTTAAGCGTGTTCGAATGAGACCAACAGGAGATTTCGACTGGTTTAACTCTAGGTCTATGAAATTGGCAAGGCGTAATTAAATGGCCGGTTAAAATTCTCATAAAAGCAACCTAAGAATGCTCGGTTTCCCTAAATTTTCCTTAATCGGTACCTCCTCCCATTTATTTTTCCTTCTAGGATTAGTGTTTATTTTCCTATTTTCTCTTACTTTTTGTTCTCTAAATAAAGTTAAGTGAGATTATTCGCGATAATTAATTGAATTAAAAACCAATCCCAGTCGATACGATACTCAGTAGGAATACCGTTTTATTATTACTTTGATTGCATGCGCTTGCGTGCTTTACACCGATCAAGTGATTTGATCTTTATAAGATACACTGGTTCTTACAAAGATTTAATAAAATTTATGTCAAGATTAAGTTTAATTACCCTAAGTTGTAGAGTATATATACAAGTGAAATATTCTTGCTTGTGAAACAAACAAAAGAATTTGTATAACTCAAAAGAGTTCCATCTGAAAGGTGTTTCATATATGATTAACCCTATCACACTTTATTATGATAATGGTGGTGTAATGGCTAAAATTAAGGAACTTAGAAATACCCATATATGGTAAAACATATTGAGAGAAAGCATTATGGTGGTGACCAAGATGACATTAAATGACAGTTATATTGTCTTTATCTATATACAAAGGCTCTCTGGGCTAAAGTGTGAGAGTCACCTAGAATGTTTAGAATTGCGAGACATGTCTCATCTTCTCTAGAGCAAGTGAAAGAACATGTTGGGCGTATAATCTAGGATACATATCTCATCGACTTTAATGCAAGTGGAAGATTGTTAGAATTAATGCCCTAAAGCCTCGTAATTAATATTTTAATATTTCATAATTATTTGACAATTATTTTATTATTTTTATTTTCAATTTATAATGTCCATTATATAAAAATCATACGTTATTAGTGTAATCTTGAACAGTATGTAGTTGACATATGAGAAAATCATGTTCATAAAATAACCTAAAGGGTCTAAGTATATGGATAAGATTGGTTGTCTTATCTTGATACCATTATTGATACGACCCACTTTGTAATAGTTACAAATGATTTTATCCAAATCGTTCAACTAGAAGCATGCGAGTGGGAGTATCATATACAATGAGTTTTTATACGATTGGACCACGAAATATTTATTCACTCCTTATAATCCATTAATTGAGAAATTTAATATTCCAACACGATGATCATATGGGACTCAATCTTAATCATGAGTGAGTTATGAACTTCTGCTTGTGATGGCTTGTTCTTTGATTTGCATGGGAGAGAGTGGCTCTTGTATCTGATTCAATAAACCTACTAATTTGGGGACTTGAACAAATAGGAAGTTGGGAACATAAGTTTCACAAGATGAAATTCACTATTTTCCATATAGGGCAAGAAGATGAGTAGTTCCCTTAGCTGTTGATATTGGGACTTGAACAATGGGGCCTCATCCTCTCACTGACCCAAGAGGAACTTAGTTTATAATTGGATTATAAACAAAATTGATCATTAGAGGATCAATGGTACTTAAGGTGTAAGATGTAATTATAAGGGTAAAATGAACTTTTGACCCAACTATAATTACAAACAACTCGTAAAGAATTGACTTGAATGTAATGTGGCTATATCTATGGACACAACTTGTCCTACAATACATAATAGTGCAACTTTAGGTCTATAGTAGAGTGAACTAGAGTTAATGAATATAAATTAATTGATTAAAGAGTTTAATTAACTAATTTTGTATCATTGGAGCTTATAATATGTAGGTCCATAAGGTCTAATAATTCTCATTTATGAGGATTATTTGGCCTTTATACTTAGTTATTCTTGTTATTTTATGTATGTTATCAGATAAAAAGGCTAGCAAAAAGTTGGTTTGAATTGAATTATTCTTGGAAGCCTTTTAAATTAAGTATGTGGAGAAGAAGAAAAAAAGATGATGAAAACTGCGCTTACTTAATATTTTTGTGTAGCAAATTCAAGATTGCAGTGGAATTGTAATTGCATTGTAATTTCAATTCTTCACAGATCAGGAAAACGATAGCAAAATTGCAATTGCATTTCTGCACAAATTTGAAAAATGCACAAATTACGAGACCAATGTGATTTTTGGAAAAGTTATGAGATTCTTCTCCACAATTTTAGCAAGAAAAATTGACCATAATTTCATTGTTCAAGAAGGAAACTCTAGCCCAAATCCTCTATAAATATATGAAAAGAAGCTGCGAGAAAGGGATCGAAGATACAAGCAGTTTTCATTCTTGTTTTGTTGTTGTTCTTCACGTTTCTACTACTGTTTTTTTTTTTTTTTTTCTGTTCCAACCCCTTTGAACTTCAAAACTCAATCCTTCCTCAACTAAAGTTGAAGGAAGTAAAGACTCAATTCCCTTTAAAAAAAGTGGAGTTGAGTCGATTGAGTAAGAAGTGAAAAAGGGGTTGTGTCCTTCCATTTTTTATAATTTATTTTCTGCCTTTTTGAAGTTAATTTGTTCCAATTTTAGGGAATTTTATCTATTGGTTTTATTTTTCCCTTTTGTAATTTTCTTTTTAGTATAATAGTTGTTGAGGTTTGTTTTATCTGTTTGAATTTCTATTATTTCTCATATCAATATTAAGTTGTTATATTCAAGTCTTTGCAGGAATTTTTTCTCCCTTCTTTTATTTGTAGTTATGAATTTTCTAAACTTTAATTTACTGTTTTCCATTCTTTCAATGATGAGCTAAGCTTTCCTTTATCATTCTTATTAATTTTCTAATTATTTTCATCAACAAAAAAAAAGACTCTCCACATTTTTATAACATTGGTTACCGAAATTGCAACTTGAGAACAATTTTTTCTATCTTTTGAATTTAGTTGTATCCGTTCCTTGTGGGATCGATACTTTGGAGTACTTCAAATTTTATATTACATGCATCAACAGTGTGCACTTACACTGGATTGGAGCTTCGTTTTTAAACTAAAAATCTTTTCTTAAAGCCTTCACGTTTCAGTCGATCAAGTTTTTGGCGTTGTTGTCGGGGAATGGCTTTACTAACAAAATTCAATTTTGTAGCACAAATTGCAATCAGATTGCAATTGCAATTGCAATTATCCTCATTCCAAGAGAAAGCCCAATTCTTATTTACATTGTTTTGCAGGTTGAGTGAGAGTAATTGCAAGAAGAGAAAGACACAACATAGGGTTGGATTGCTTGAGATAATCCACAGGATGGAAGTAGACATCATTGAAACATTGAGCGCACAAGCTTCATCATTAAGCTACATGATGGAAACTTTGATGATGAGAAATTTCATAGCTTTTGCTAACCTTAACCCTTCTATTTCTTGTATTATTGTAAAGGAAGTCATTTATTTGAAAATTGTCCTTATAATTCTAATTCTTTATGTTATGGATTTCTACCTAGTTTTGCAAACCAACATCAGTACCAGTGTGCCCAACAAGGGAAGATGAATCCAAAAGAGCCAGCATCAAAGAACTTGTGAGGGAATATAAAGAAAAGAACGATGTTCTGATGCATAGACAAGCCGTATCTCTATGGAATTTAGAGATTCAAGTGGAACAAATTACAAATAAATTGCAGAACAGGTCCCAAGGAATCTTGCTCAACAACACAGAGACTTCAAAACAAGAAGAAAAAGAAGAATGTGAGGTGGTGACATTAAGTGAATTAGAATATGATGATCTCAAACTCCCAGTAAGGAGCCATAAGGGAGAGAAGAGATGAAAGAAAAACCACCTCAAGAAGAGAAAGAACCACCCAAGGAAGTTGCAGTGAGTTATGCAGTTGCAATTTCACAACAAATAACATCCAAAGTGCTCCCGATACTAGAATGCCCTACTTTCACTTATTGCAGCTTGTAGGAAATGCTAAATGAAGAAGAATGCAAAAAAGAGGGCATGAAGGATGACAATTTGCAATATGTGACACAAGTTGCAACCACAATTTCTACTTTTGAAGGCACATGTAAATCTCTTGAGCAGGCAAGGCCTGTTGTGATTAAATCACCTCAACTAAGACTGAAATCTCATCTATCATCAAGACCTAAGTGCAAAATGAAGAAATTTTCAACTTTTGGAATTCCAATGAGAATGAAGAAGCTTGATTAAGAAAATCTCTGTTTAAGGAAAATCCTGTCATGCCTGAGGTATTCAAGTTGACATCCAAGGGAACACCTCTATCTGAGGATTCACCTGGGTGTTCGATAAATCAACTTTACGTTCTAAATTGGAAATTTCAAAAAGTTAACTATGGCTTAGGAGAAATTGTGTGAACATTTTGATGCTCTACTTTTGAGTTTCAGGTGAAGTAAAAAAAGAAGAAAAATACAAGGCCAAAGGAAAATATAAGAAGAAATAGCGAAACTAAGAATTGTAATCACAATTGCAAAAGTAAGTTGCAGTTGTAAATTCAAGATACTCAACCAAATAGGGCATATTGGGACTACGTCAAAGAAAAGAATGAAGCAATAAATTTCCATGCTATCTGATGAGAATGCTAACGCAAAAAGCGCAAGTGCACGTTGTCCAACAAGTAATATATGGAAGTATTCCAAGTATCGAACCCAAGGGAACAGTTAACAAAGAGTTTTTCAGTTAACAACACAAGTACTTTCAAGTTGCAATCAAAGGTAACCAATTAAATAAGATGTTTTTTGGGATTTTGTGCAATGAAAATAAAGGAAACTAAAAAAATAAATAAGAAAACAGTAATGAGAAGTAGAGGGTTCAAATATGATTCAACTGTTTTTTATTTATTTCTATTTCAAGCCCTTTGAACTTCAAAACTCAATCATTCCTCAACTAAAGTTGAAGGAAGCAAAGACTCAATTCCCTTTGAAAAAAGTGGAGTTGAGTCGATTGAGTAAGAAGTGAAAAAAGGGGCTATGTTCTTCTATTTTTTAGAATTTATTTTCTGCCTTGTTGAAGTTAATTTGTTCCTGTTTTAGGGAGTTTTTGCTACAATTTTTATTCTTCCCTTTTGTAATTTTCTTTTTAGTGAAATAATTGTTGAGGTTTGTTTTATCTGTTTGAATTTCTATTATTTCTCATATCAATATTAAGTTGTTATTCAAGTCTTTACTGGAATTTTTTCTCTCTTCCTTCTTTTAGTTGTAGTTATGAATTTTCTAAACTTTAATTTACTGTTTTCCATTCTTTCAATGATGAGCTAAGTTTCCCTTTATCATTCTTATTGATTTTTCAATTATTTTCATCAACAAAAACACATCTCCACATTTTTATAACCTTGGGTACAAAAATTGCAATTTGAGAAGAATTTTTGCTATCTTTTGAATTTTGTTGTATATGTTCCCTATAGGATCGATACTTTGGAGTACTTCCAATTTTATATTACTTGCATCAACAGTGTGCACTTGCACTGGACTAGAGCTTCGTTTTTAAACTAAAATTTTTTTATTAAAGCCCCCACGTTTCAGCCGATCAAGGTCCCCTTTGCTAGCTCATACTAACACTAAAATGATCAATTTAGTTGAAAGAAAATTTTAAAATATTCAAATTAATATTTAATATATTGGATATATTAAATTTACATGAGAATAATTTATTATTAGATAAATTATATATTAAATTTGAATAAGATTCAAAGGGATAATATATGTTGTAGGAGATTTTAAGATATTTGAATGAGATTCAAATATATTAAGTATACTATAATATATTAGATATTATAATTTGATTTTGGCAAATATCTTATCCTAAGTTCTTATATAAATAGGACATTTGGGTTAAGCCAAAGTACAAGTTCTCTACAAAAGAAAACTCTCAAGAATTTTCTTCCCAATTCTTTTTTTTTTCAAGAGGTTCTCATAAGCCTTTGTCCTATGTTCAAGTCATAGCAAGTAAGATCTTGTAGTGGATATTCAACCTCGTTAGAATTGGAGCACAATAAGTAAGGACCTGCCAGAATTATTCTCCATTTAGTTCATAAGGTATATTTGCTTAACCTAATTTTTTGTTTAATTCTAAATAAATCAAAGCAGATCCCAATTTTATTTCTAATTTTTTAGAAATCATAGTCTTCTGTTGTAGGGTGAAGTGTTAATTCCTATCATATATCATTTTGACCACTCTGATTTAGAAAAAAACATGAAACATTCACATTAAAAAAGAAAAGTAACAACCTTCACATTATTAAAAATATATATATAGAAAACTGACTATAATAAAAAGAAAAAAATAAATAAAGAAACACCAAGTGCATATAATATTTGATGAAGCTGGAGGAAGAAAAGTTCAGATCAGTCAGTGGTCGAGTTCATTGAGATCTCAGTCACAATCACACCCTAACTCCCACCCTGAAGACGGGTCCCCATCCTTCTGCTTTCGATTCAGTCTTTGGACTTCGTCTCATTCCTCGTCATGTAGAGACCTTGGGGGAGGCTGGTTGAAGGAAGGTTCGGACTGTTCACCATTCTCCGTGCTGACCTCCTTCTCAAGAACAACGAATGGCAGTGGTTGTTTTGGGGTCGAATCAGGGGACGGAGTTGAGACGTGTCGATTGATGGAATCGACTACATCTTTTGTAGAGAACACCATCATGGACGAGTTCTTCAGGAAAGGGGGTATGAGTCATTTGACTGGGACAAAGGCTCTCCAAGGTAGTCAAAGAAACTTTCATCTGAGGGCATGGTTGAAGATAGGGAGAGTTAAAGAGAGAACTCAAAAAATGGGATGATTGATGATTAAGGACAATAATAAGGTATGATTTAAATAGCATTTGGAACGATAGTGTATTAACTGTATCGTCGATTCATATGCCAGTGTAATTAAAATGTATCCATGTAGATACACGTCCTTATGAATACCAAAGCGCACTTGAGTGACATTGTCTCACTGAGACATATTACCAAGATTATTAATCGAGATCGAGATGCGAGACCGAGATTATTAATCAAGATTACTTTTTAAAAGTGAATGAGATTCACATTGTTTCTCATATTTTAAAACTCGAGATCCATATTTGAGATTGCAGTTGCATTGACTACAAGAATAATGAAGTATGTACATATATCACGATAAATTGTAGATGGTCCATTAAAAGAATGGGCTATCCGCATACAGTTGAACCGCATATTGTAGTCTAAAGTCACGAATATTATCCTATCTAAGTGACTCTAATTCACTACCCGTAACTAGATACTCTAAGAATTTACAACAAAAAAATCCACAATCTCGTGCCCTACTAGGTTGCTGATGAATTTCATCTGGACGGGAGAACACCCATGGAGATTTTGGAAGATCTGGGTTGCCAGCATGCACTTTGCAAAAGTCAGCAACAACGGGATTGTGTGAGAAAGTGGTTGTAGGTGCTCTAGAGGTTCCTCCACACTAATGTAACTTGGCATGGTGTCGCGTACTATTAGTTCCCCTTTGTTCATATCAATGGAAAGGAGCATCTAGTACTCGTTGATGTTAAGGGGAGTGTACACGAAGTTGACCTCAACCCAACCTGGCTTGTAATCCGGGGACTCTTCAAGGACGTAATCCATGTAGCTCTAATCCTTTAATCAAATAGATACCTGATCTACACTAGGCTTATCCAAAATGTCCTCAGCCCAAACTGGCTTGTAATCCGAGATGGGATCTCTCCTGCTGATACCTACAAGTCATACATAACATGCATTAATGAATGAAGATAAATATGTAAAACTCTTACTGGAGAAGCCCTTGAGCTCATATCGTTGGTGGAGCAAGTGAATGGATAGGAGGAGGAGGGATGTCCTCCATCTCAGTAATGGATTCTGTGGGAGCTAAAGGATCATTCTGGCTTGTCGAAGTAGGAGGGATGTCCTCCTTCTGAACCACGGGAGGATCAACGGAGGGAGGCAGCATATAGATGATGTCAGTGGAGGTGAGAGTAATGGACTCGGTGGGAGCTGGAGGATCATTCTAGCTTGTCAAAGGAGGAGGGATGTCCTCCTTCTGAACCATGAGAGGATCAACAGGGGAGGCAATCGATCAATCATCTCAGTGGAGTTTGGAATAATGGACTCAGTGGGAGTTTGAGGACCTGAAGGACCCTTACTCTTTTTTGGAGTACAATAGCTGTCATCCAAATGATCTTGTGGATCATTATTGTTGGTTGAAGCATGAAGGTTGTCATCAATGGGGGGATGGGGCAAATCAAGAAAATCCATGGAGTGAAAAGTAATGGACTCAGTACAAGCGGGGGGGAGGGGAGCGGTCATGTGGAACAATAGCATTTTTCAAGTTTGGCACGAGCCCTTCACTAGCAAACATCGGTGGCATGTCGTCTAGGACATCATCCATCGTGTCGTTCCCTTACATAGGACAAAATATAGATTACCAATATATATCAACGATGCAAAGGGATGTGACCTCATACAAACATATTTATGTACATACATACTTTGCACAACCTGTGTAACAATGAGGTGATGGTCTTCAATTCTAACCTAACTTTCTTGCAAATCATCTTTCACTCCATGCAAATCATCTTTGACCTCATGTAACCCATTTTGGACTAATCAGACACGACTATTCAGTCGTTGCAAGTTGACGTGAGCTTGTCGATGGCTCGTTAAATTAAAATTTATAAACCGATCCTAAGCTACTTGTAGCATTGAGTGGACCGGGTCGATCTTAGGGAACTGAATATCAATTTCTCAAATTAAATTTGCAAAGGAGAAAACAATTAAAAAGGGGGGTTTTGTATTTTTATTAATAAAATAAAACATAATCAAATAAAAAAAAGATAGATCAAATCTTACCAAAATCCAATTCACAGGTACGGTTTTATCTATTGCAAAATCGATCATTGGCACACAAAACGATTTAACTTAATCATGCAAGCACTCGATCAACTTATTAGGAAACCCCAAAAAGTAACAAATTCCCTAAAGTCATCAACTCTAACAAACGTCAAAATTAATGCTAATTACCTAAACAATTTTGACGTTTTGACGAAACCGTTCCAAATTATTTAGATAAAAGCATTAAGTGCTTTGGAAGGACTAAGACAACCAATTAGATAAAAATAACTTTAATCTAATCAATATGCTTCTTTAATTCCTAGAATTAAACATGCAAGCTATGCAATTATGGAAACCCATAAAACACACACATGTAATAATCCTATTGTTACAAGGTTCAATCAACATGACAATTACGAGTCATGCATCATGACTAGCAATCAAACATATAGAGCGATTGAGGCGTCAATTCAATCAAAAATACATACTCATAAAATAAACACAGGAATCAAAGAATACTTGCAATTATAAGAAAACTACATTAAAGAACAAGCTTCACAACATTGCAATTGGTTGCAACCGACCTATGAATTGGAACACTTACCTTAGTTGCTCATCGTGATGATGTAGCCAAGGTTCATCATTGGTTAGATATAGTGCCAAAAGAAAAGTAAAGGAAAAGGGAGAAAAACTCTAAAAACTATTGTCTAGAAATATTACACTCGGAGAGAAAAAATCCCCCTCTAGCTATCCAAAAGAAGGCTTAAATAGCCTTGAAGTAAACAACTTACACAAGTAAGAGACCCTAAATTGTAGAAAGATATTTTCCCAAAACAATTAGGGAATAATATTCAAAATAAAATAAAATAAAGTAAATAATTTTCTATCTAGAAAAATGCTGGAAAATACATCCAAAAATCGAAAACGCTTTCCTAAATTCTCAAAACAAACATAGAATGTTGCAAATAAGGAAAGTTTCTGGATTGCACAATCTTCAGTATTTTACCAATAACTTATTCTCCAAAACTTAGACCGATGTGATATTTATATGGCTCGAAATATCGTTCAGAGAGCTTTACAATGGTATCTAATTTAGCTATATTCCCAAACTTGATCAGTAAGATAATGGGAATGGAAGTTGGCACAAAGTATTCTCGAGTACTACAGTTTTCTAGCAGGAGCAGTAATCACGCAAAATGTCATAACTTTCATAATACTTGGTGGAATGCAATGAGTCTTATATCTTTGGAAATATATTTCAATAAGCTTCAATTTGACACCAAATTTGAATATATTTGCATCTCAAAATGTCATGATGTGATCGGTCAAAATTGGCATAAAAATTCAGTTGCTTGAATCACCTCCAATTATCGGGTGTTTCCACATATCGAGGTCAGAATTGGATCGGGTGTTTTCACGTCTCACCGTAGTGCCCGATTTGTCTTGATTTCCTATTGATGAACAAGAAGGAAAAGAGAACTATTGGTTTTTTTGACTCGCGCCTATATATATATATATATGGAGCAGGTGAGTACACAAGCCGGAGGCTGATTTTGGTTTCTTGAGTTAGTGGGTTTTCAAGCTCATGGAGACAAAATCTCTTTAACATATAAGGACAAAATCAATTGAATTTGAAATTGAAATTCAATTTTTTTATTGGAGTTCAAAATAAGCTGGGTAAAAAAAATTAAAAAGATTTCAGTTGATTTTGAAATTAGATTTCAAATAAGTAACGTGAAACTAAAATTGAAATTCTAATTTGGAATGGTTTCAAGAAGGAAGAAATTGAATACCAAAATATGTCTTAAAAATTCAAATGCTGTAATTTTGAATTTAGTCTTTAATTTCTAGGATATGCCAAATATGCCGGTCAATTTTGTTAGTTTTAATTATGCATGTGATGTGTGTTTTAAATTATTTGATTGGTGTATAAAGTATGCCATTTAAATTAAAATCTCACCATAAGTTAAGCATTATCATGCATCTTAATTAATTTTTTTATATAATTGTTATGTTTAAAATTTTGATTAGGTTGTTTCTTAATAGAATTGAGATGCTTTCCTAATAAGTTTATACTTTTCATATCTTTGAATATAATTGTTATATTAGAAAAATTAAATTAGGATATTCCTTTCATAAATGAAATCCATGTTTTCCTAATAAGATTAGGATTTCCACTTATTAAAAATATTATTGATTATTGTTTAAAATAGTTTAAATTTAGTTCATTTATTTGTTTCTAATTGGATTAGAATTTAGTATAAACTTTTAATTTAGTTTTAAAGGGTTTAAAATTGTAGAATCTCAAGATTATCCATGATGTGAATTAGTTTTTAATAGGATTAAAAATAATGTTTAAATTCACTTAGTTTCATTAATTTAGTAATTAATAGTTAATTGAAAATTAATGAATTTGAAATAAAAATTGACTATAAGGGAACTCTGTCTATGAAAGGTTCTACTAGATTAGGGTGTTTAAGTTGACCGAAAGAAAACACATCTATCTGGGAACTGACCTGGGAGTTGAATTAGTCAAATTTTATTTAATTTCACTAAGCATGCTCATAATGTTATTATTATTTTTTTTTTTTTTTTTTTTGAAATAGTTTCAAAACTTGGTAATTCACATTAAAATCAATCTAACCAACATAAATGTTATGAATGGTCAATTGAGAAACTTAGATAAATGAGATTAGCCTAATTTGTCTAAGAAAAAGAAATCTCTATTTCAAAATAGTAAGTGGGATAACGATATGTGACAACACATCCTACAATTTCCATCATTGGTTCACATCATCAAATTCATGTGGGGCCTCGTGGAGGCTTTTGGACCGTCCCCCTACGGAAGGTGTTTGCATGGGTCAATATTAGGGTGAACTTTTGAGAAGGATATAACTATAGTTTTGTTTCCAATAGTTGACTTACCCTATGGCGGCATTTGTTGGGATAAAAACTAAGGATCTAAAATGATGCGTCACACTTACAAAAGGTTTATTAAGGTTGTTAAAAATTTTCAAATTTAATATTTAATTTGAAGTGTTCGAATTAATATTTAATATATTAGATATATTAAATATAAAAAAGAAAAATATATTTATTGTATTTGATACATTAAATATTAAAATAATTAATGTGTATTTGATACATTAAATAAAAGATATTTATAAAATTTGAATAATATTTAAATGAATAAATATCGTAGGAGATTTGAATGAGATTCAAATAAGTATAAGATATATTTTAATATATTAGATATTAAAATAAAATATTTTAATTATGACAAAGATTTACCTTTAGTCTCTATAAATAGGACCCTTAGACTGAGCCATGAGACATAACACATATCTCCTCAATAGAGAATTAGAGAATTCTCTTTAGACATTTTCCTCTCCAATCCCTTGTGGATTTTCTTTCAAGAGGCTTCGCCTTGGTCATGTGTTGCAGTCATAGCTAGGAAGACTTTGTGGATGAGATAAAGATATGCCAGAAATATCTCCATATTTACTCCAAGTTTATTTAATCTTTTTTTTTTAGTTTAATTTTAAATAAAATCAAAGACGATCCAATGATTCCGCTGCAAAGTGAGACGTTCATTCTTTCAAATAGAAAATTAAAAACTTTCTCAAATTATCTATGGATAATAAGAAATTTTTTGAATTAAAGATTTGATCTTTACAAGATTTACTAGTTCTTACACAGATTTAGGAAAATCTATGTTAAGATACATTTTTCCCTAAGTGGTAGAGTAAGGTATACAAGTTTAATGTTTTTTATTCTGAAGCAACAAAGGAACTTGTATGACTATAATAATTCCTTAAAAGTCTGAAAGGTGTTTCAAATATAATTTAGTTAATCCTCTTTATTATGATAATAGTAGTGCGAAGACTAATATTAAGGAAATTAGAAAATACCAATGTATAGAGAATCATATCAAGAGAGAGAAAGCATCATGGTAGTAACCAAGATGCTTTTTAATGACAATCGTTTGGATCTATATAAAGACTCTCTAGACTAAAGTGTTTGAGGGTCACCTAGAATGTCTAGGATTAATAAACATGTCTCATCTTTGCTAGGGCAAGTGGGAGAACGTGTTGGGTATAGAGTATGCCCTAGGATACATGTCTCACCAACTTTAGTGCAAGTGGAAGATTGTTGGGATTTATGCCCTAAAGCCTCATAATTAATGATTTATTTAATAATTAATAAGAATTTTGATTATTTTATTTACAATATAATATTATTCATTATATGAAAAATTCAAGGTTATTAGTGCAATCTTGAACAGTATGTGGTTGACATATGGGAGAATCATGTTCAAGAAATAACCAAAAATGTTATAGTATATGGATAAAGTTGGGTGCCTTATCTTGGTAACATTATTGATAAGACCCACTTTGTAATAGTAACAAATGATTTGATCCAAATCATTCATGTGGAGACATGTGAGTGGGGGTATCTTATACAATGAGTTTGTATAAGACTGGACTACAAAATATTTAATCTCTTTTTATAAATTCGTTAATTGAAAAAATTAATCTTTCATCAGGATGATCATATCCGACTCGATCTTAATCCTGAGTGAGTTATGAACTCCTGCCTGTGAGGACTTGTCCTTTGATTTGCGTGGGGTGAGAGTAGCTTTTGTAACCGATTCAATAAGCCTATCATTTTGGGGACTTGACCAAATAGGGAGCTGGGAACATAATCTTACAAGACGGAATTCACTCCTTCCCATATAGGATAAGTAGATGAGTAGTTCCCGTAAGTGCTGATTTCAGAACTTGAACAATGGGGCCTGACCTTCTCACTGGCCCGAGAGGGACTTGGTTTATGGTTGGATCATAAACAAATTGTTCATAAGATGATCAATGGTACTTAAGGTGTAAGATGTAATTACAGGAATTGACTTTTGACCCAGCTCTAATTATGAACAACTCGTGAAGAATCGACTTGCATGTAATTGTTATATCCATGAACACAACTTGTCCTACAGTGCATAAGAGTACAACTCTAGGTCTATAATGGAGTGACCTAAAGTTAATGAATGAAAATTGATTAATTAAAGAGTTTAATTAATTAATTTTATATCATTGGAGCTTATAATCTGTAGGTCCATAAGGTCCCCTTGTTAGTTCATAATAACACTAAAATATTAATTTGTTCAAATTAATATTTAATTTGAAGTGTTCAAATTAATATTTCATATATTAGATATAGTAAACATAAAAGAGGAAAATATATTTATTGTATTTGATATATTAAATATTAAAATAATTAATCTATATTAGATACATTAAAGAAAATATATTTATAAAATTTGAATAGGATTCAAATAAATAAATATAGTAGGAGATTTGAATGAGATTTAAATAAGTATAAGAGATATTTTAATATATATTAAAATATAATATTTTAATATATTAGATATTAAAATATAATATTTTAATTATGGCAAAGATTTGCCCTTAGTCTCTATAAATAGTACCCTTGGGTTGAGCCATTAGAGACGACACACATTTCCTCAATAGAGAACTAGAGAATTCTCTTTAGACTTTTTCTGCTCCAATCCCTTGTGGATTTTCTTTCAAGAGGCTCCCACAAGCCTTGATCCTTTGTTCGAGTCATAGAAAGGAAGACTTTGTGGAAGTCTTAGAGTTCAACTTCATTAGAATTGGAGCAAAAGGAGAAAAAGACCTGCCATAATATTCTCCATGTTATTTTCAATGTATGTTTTGCTTAGCCAAAATTATTTTTTGTTTAATTCTAAAATAAAATCAAAGTCGATTCCAACACTTCCGTTGTGGGTTTAATTTGATTATTCCTTTCATTATGACATAACTCAATTAACCAAAGATCACTGATTAAAAGTGTTAAACACTAAATGCATAAATGAACATGAACATCAATTAAGCCAAAATTACAAATTAATTAAGTAAAGTTCCAATAAACTACATCAAACCCATAGAAATAGAGTTTAGCCACTCATAATCACCAAAATAATTTATAAACTCTTAATTATAACACTACTATAAACTATAAACTTAAGGAAAAAGAGAGAAAAACAATCAAACTCAAGTCGATCTCGCATTCCCGAAGCAATCTCCACAAATCCCAACTCCAAGATCTTCAATACCAGCCCCAATTTCTACTCCAAAACCTTCAAAATTTGCGAAGAATCGAATTAGGGTTGAAAACCCTAGGAATGACCTCCAAAAATTAGTCCCAAAAAGATAAAGAAACACCCTTTATCGAAACAACGTCAAGATGCTACGGATAATGTCTCAACGCTATCCAAAGGACGATGTTTTTCCTTCAGCGCTCGCCTCCAGCATCTAGACGCTATAAGCAGCGTCTCGATGCCATAGATAGAATGGTTCTTGTGTGTGCATTTTAAGTGTCGAGATGCAACAGGGCAGCATCTCGACGCTTGCTCTCGGGTTTTCAACATCAAATGTAGTATCTTGACACCTCAACCGTCCTCCTCTCATGTTCTTTTGCCTCAAACATCACTTCTTGGCCACTTGTCTTCAATTTTACTCAAAAATGGCTCCAAATTCATCTAATTTACTCCTGAACCCCAAATTTTCTCCTTAAGCTCAGATTCTATCAAAGAAGCAATAAATCAACATAAAAGCATGCAAATTAAGCAAAAAAAAACTAGCCAAATAATAGGTCGTAAGATAACACTATTTGAGTGTTACCAATGGTTGTCGTGATAACCATGATCGTCTTGATTACCATGATCATCATAAGCAGATGACCATGATCAATATGATGACCATGGTCATCCTGATGACTATGACCATCCTGCTTATGACCATGATCATCATGGTGACCATGACCACCCTCATGCTCATGATCGACCACCATGTCTCAATATTGCTGCTCGGCATCTGACATGTTGAGTGCTGGTGTTACCACTGTCTGGATTAAACAAACAAGAACATGTATATATAAATAAGCAATTTAGAAAAAAGACTTATGTTTCCTTATTTTAAATAATTGTTCAAACCTTACGATAGTCGAACACGTTTTTCCTCAACCACTTGAATGTAACTGATTGTTGGCAGAACCATCAAAGCATGTGAGGCACTGTATCGTCGTTCATTCGAGTGGCAGCCTGCCTTGCTAACGTGGATAAAGTCTTATACACCCAAACCTATAGTTGTACAAAATGTATCATCATACATTAAATAAAGTAATGCAACATGAATACACGAGTTATGGAATGTATAATAACTGGAAAGCATGGGGGAACCCGATGAGACTATACTTCACCATATAGTTCTTATTAGAGGTGACCTTCTACTTGTACACCCCAGCCTTGTCCTTCAACCCATTCTAAAGTCCCTTCAATGTCCTCTCCCATATGATGGTTCTCCAATCAAGACTATTTAAATAGTCCAATTGCTCGACATCCCAAAAAATTGATTGATCAACCACAATCTTCTTCTCATCCTTCCTCATCATCGTAAGCTCCTTATAGTATACTAGTGTAACCTTCACTGCATCATCGTCACCCTTGAACACCAAGGCCTTACACTTTTCCTCCAACCTAGACAGGTGAATGTCTTTATTATTGATATCATCAAGAAAGTACTTACTACGCAAATCTTGGACATCAACTGATGCATCCTTCTCAACATCTCTACTAGAGGTATGCCACAATCCAGTCATCAATAGAAACTCTTCCTTCTAGAAGGACACGATTGTACTCCTCAAATCGAAGCTCATTACATCTGGTCTCTCGTCTACAACCTCCCTTAGTAAAATGTTGTGCACCAATGGGCTATTGAAAACCATATTGACGTCCACAAACCGCCCAAGTTCTCTTGAACAAATCAAGCTGCATGGCATAAGCTTCTTCTTCACAATCTCCTTTGCATTCCAAATGTGCAACAAGCAGGTACCTTGGTCTGGAAAACAATCAGCTTCATTGATCTTGAAAACGAGTGCTATTTCAATAATCCTGCATTATGTATACAAACTATCAATTACGATAAGGTACACACAGCAAACAGTGGTTTGAAAAAAAACAAATTTCATTTTAACTCTTGACAATCTCTCTCGACAACTCTCCATCTCTTCTTAATCTCTTGACAATCCCTCTCGTCTCCTTCTACCAGTGCTCACTATGGCTCATAAAAAATTGATTTCATTTTAACTCTCAACAATCTCTCTCGACGACTTTCCATCTCTTCATAACATCTTGACAATCCCTCTCGTCTACTTCTACCGGTACTCACTATGGCTCAATTTTTTTTCCAAGGTCACTCAATCGCTCCATAAACCATCCACAACTACTCCAAAACCCTACCTTCCCATTAACCCGACAAAATCAATCATACCCACGCCCTTAAATCACCATTCAACACTCAAAAAATCCTAAAACATAATCGAAAAATATGGAAGGTATAGACAATAAACAGTTCAACGACAAGATTTAGAACAAAAATCGATCGAAAACGAGAAAAAGATAAGTCTACCACAGAATTGATGAGAGAGTTTAACCCTTCCAGCCACTTATGATGATGACATCGAAATGGAAATTGAGTTGCTCGTGCATCTCTAATACGCAGAAAAAGGCCAAATTTTATGTCCAATGGTCAAACACACGAAAACATAGAGAGAACGAGATGAATCAATGAAAAGAAGAAGGAATGGAGGGCGGTGTTGCCTTCTAATGTGTAGCTTAATTTTCTTAAACAATTTCCACGAGAATGTGCAAGTGTACACAATAATTGCAGCAAGTGATAAGTAAATTATCGTTCTCCACAGGGATTAGTGCAGGAGAATTTACTAAACTAAACCTAATTTGTAGTGAACTCAACACGGTAACCAAATAATTAAAATTGGGTTAAAATCTAATCCAGTCATGCTTCAACAAAATAAAAGCAATAGCAAGAGAATAAAACTCAGAAAATGCTAAAAAAAAAAAGTGCGAGAAAAACTTGCAACAAGATATGTAAAACATGCTCGGATTAAGAATTGTCTGTATTTTCTCGAAATAAGAATGCTGCAACAAGAACTTTGCTCCCTCAACCCACACAGCAATAAACGCGTAATCCTCTCAGATTTCCAATAATTTGTGGTTTAATTCCCATTAACCCACGCCAAATTAAGCTGCTGTAAATGTGCATTAGGTGGGTTGTTATCCCTAACCTCTCCACTTAGTTAGCTACTAACCCAAACAAGGAGCTAATGTGGTTTTGAGTAATCGGCCTCTCCTATTTTTCCCAAAACTCAAGGAGACAATGCCCAAAATGGTTGGCCAAACGAAATCGAGCGTAAACAATAAAAACACTCTAAAACCATATTGAAAGAGCTAAGGAGCCTCAACCCCTTATTTAGATTAATACCACATTCCTAATCCTCACCTAAAGGTGATTTAGTTCATATTACAAGCTGAAAATAAAGGAAAACTGCAGTAAAACACCATAATGTAGAATCTAATTACAAGAGAGAAATCAAAAGTAAAAGAAAATAATAGAAGGGAGAAGAAAAGCCAGAAATAGAAGCTCTTGATGATGATTTCTCTTATCTACAGCTCATTTTCTGCTTGGGTTTTCTTCCTTCAGCCCTTTTATCGACTTCTTCCTCTCAAAATTCGATTTCTGCCTCTCAAATTAGGTCTCTCCTTTCCTAAAGACGGCTGCTTGCTTTAAATACAGATGCCCATCTTGATTTTAGGGCTACTTAGGTCAAACAAGATGCATGGCGACTTCTCATTGGATGGATGACGTCGTTTTGGTTCATTTACGCCAGCTCAATTAATGAATTATTTTTTCATGTGATGTATCACGTGATGTCTTTCTGTAACTTAAAATGCCAAATAATTTGCACCAACAATTCCTTTGCTAGACAAATGCTCTCTCATAGTTCTGCTGATAGGATATTTAAATTACAACCTGCAACACCAAATATTCATAATTTAATGCTTTTTTTAGCTCCCATTTATGTAAGTACAACAATTAAGAATACCCAAAGAAGCTATTTCAATAACTACAGTTTTAAGGGATTCCAAGCATGAAAATACTAACATTAAACTCAAATAAAAGAACTTTAGACATAAATGACTAGCTAATAACTCTCATTTGGAGAGTTATCAAGTGGTCGTTGGATTGGAAATTTAAATGAATGTAAAAAATAAATCAAAAGTAAAAAAATAATAATAAAAGCTAAAATTCAGAGAGAGACCGATAGGGAGTCACGAGAACAAACAACTATCATCGACAGCTCTCTCTAGATTTGGAATTAAATGAAATAAAAAAAAGAAAGGAATAATATCTCAAAATCGGTAAAAACTAAAAATTACCCACGTGTGCACAATATCAAGACCGATACTGAAAGAATGAACGTTTCACTTCGCAGCGGAAGCATTGGATCGTCTTTGATTTTATTTAAAATTAAACTAAAAATTAAAGTTAGGCAAACTTACTTGGAGTAAATATGGAGATATTTCTAGATAATCTTTATCTCCTTCATAAAATCTTCCTGGCTATGACTCGAACACAGGACCAAGGTATGTGGGAGCCTCTTGAAAGAAAATCCACAAGGGATTGGAGAGGAAGATGTCTAGAGAGAATTCTCTAATTCTCTATTGAAGAGATATGTGTTATGTCTCATGACTCAGCCCAAGGGTCCTATTTATAGAGACCAAGGGAAAATCTTTGTCATAATTAAAATATAATATTTTAATATCTAATATATTAAAATATATCTTATACTTATTTGAATCTCATTCAAATCTCCTACGATATTTATTCATTTGAATCTTATTCAAATTTTATAAATATCTTTTATTTAATGTATCAAATACACATTAATTATTTTAATATTTAATGTATCAAATACAATAAATATATTTTCCTCTTTTATATTTAATATATCTAATATATTAAATATTAATTTGAACACTTCAAATTAAATATTAATTTGAATATTTCAAATTTTTCTTTCAACTAAATTGATCTTTTAGTGTTACTATGAGCTAGCAAGGAGACCTTATGGACCTACAGATTATAAGCTCCAATGATACAAAATTAATTAATTAAACTCTTTAATTAATTAATTTTCATTCACTCCACTATAGACCTAGAGTTGCACTCTTATGGACTATAGAATAAGTTGTGTCCATAGATATAATCATTACATGCAAGTCGATCCTTCACGAGTTGTTCGTAATCCTTCACGAGTTGTTCGTAATTACAGATGGGTCAAAAGTTCATTTTACCTCTATAATTACATCTTGCACCTTAAGTACCACTGATCCTCTAATGAACAATCTGTTTATAATCTAATTATAAACTAAGTCCCTCTCGAGCCAGTGAGACGGCGGGACCCCATTGTTCAAGTCCCGAAATCAGCACTTAAGAAAACTACTCATCTACTTACCTATATGGGAAGGAGTGAATTCCATCTTGTGAGATTATGTTCTCAACTACCTATTTGGTCAAGTCTCCAAAATGGTAGGCATATTGAATCAGCTACAAAAGCCACTCTCACCCATGCAAATCAAAGGACAAGCCCTCACAGGCAGGAGTTCATAACTCACTCAGGATTAAGATCGAGTCGCATATGATCATCATGATGAAATACTAATCTTCTCAATTAACGGATTTATAAAGAGTGATCAAATATTTCGTAACTCATTGTATAAGATACCCCCACTCACATGTCTCCACATGAACGATTTGGATCAAATCATTTGTAACTATTACAAAGTGGGCCGTATCAATAGTGTTGCCTGGATAAGACACCCAACCTTATCCATATACTATGACCCTTTAGGTTATTTCTTGAACATGATCCTCTCGTATGTCAACCACATACTATTCAAGATTACACTAATAACCTAGGATTTTTCATATAATGGCAATATTATATTGCAAATAAAATAATCAAAATTATAATTAATTATTAATTACAAGACTTTAGGACATAAATCCCAACAGGTACTTCCACGCTGCATGCAAGATCCACCGAGATGTTGACAATAGCAAAAGGTTATCCATCATTAGTTTCAAAAAATCGGTCATATTTCATTTATGCCTGAAGGTTTAGGTCATCTGTACAAAAAACTCCTATAAATTAAAGTAGAGAAATCAAGTGAAATTACTGTGAAATACAGGAAAAATGTATAATTTAACTTTTACTATTTTGATTTGGAAAATAATATCATTTGTATTCATTCTAAATAACCTAATTTTTTTCTTAACTTAATTTTTTGTTTAATTCTAAATAAATTAAAGCCAATCCCAAATTTATTTCTAAATTTTTTAGAAATCATAGTCTTTCCCTGCAGGGTGAAGTGTTCATTCCTATGATATATTATTTTGACCACTCTCATTTAGAACAAAACATGGAACATTCACATTAAAAGAACAAAAGTAATAACATTCACATTATAACAAAAAATAAAGAAAATCGACTTTAATAAAAAGAAAAAAAAACATACATTGTGAGAAAAAAAAACAAGGAAACACCAAGTGCATGTAATATTTGATGAAGCTAGTGGAAGAAGAAGTCCATATCAATAGGTGGTCAAGTCCAACGAGATGTCAATCATAGTTACACCCTCACTCCCACTCTAAAGACGAGTCTCTATCCTTCCGCCTCCAGTTCGGTCTTTGGACTTCGTCTCCTTCCTCATCATGCAGAGCCCTAGAGGGCAGTTAGTTGACAAAAGGTTCGAAATGTTCACCATCCTTCGTGTTGACCTCCTTCTAGGGAACAGCAGACGGTAGTGGTTGTTTAGGAGTTGAATTAGGGGACGCAGTTAAGATGTGTCGATTGATGGAATCAGCTTCATCTTTTGTAGAGAACATGGGCGAGTTCTTCAAGAATAGGGGCATGAGTTGTTTGACTAGGACAAAGGTTCTCTGGGGTAGTCCAAGAAACTATCATCTGAAGGCATAGTTGAAGATAGGGAGAGTTAAAGAGAGCACACACAAAATGGGATGATTGATGATTAAGGATGATATTAAGGTATGATTTAAATAGTATTTGGAATGAGATTGTATTAACTGTGTCGTCGATTCGTCTGCCAGTGCAATTTAAATGTATCCATGCAGATATATATCGTTATGAATACCAAAGTGCACTTGAGTGGTATTGTCTCACTGAGAGTTATTACCAAGATTATTAATTGAGACCGAGATGCGAGATCGAGATTATTAATCGAGATTACTTTTTAAAAGTGAGTGAGATTCACGATTTTTTATTATATTTTAAAACTCGAGATCCATATTTGAAATTGCAGTTACATGCGAAGTACTGGTGTAACCACTGTCTGATTTAAACAACAAGAAAATGTATATATAAATATGTAAAATAAAAAAGTCTTATGTCTCATTATTTTAAATGATTGTTCTAACCTTACAACAGTCGAGAACCTTTTGCCTCAACCACCTGAACGTAACTAATTGTTGGCAAGGGCATATGGTGAGGCACTGCATCGTCATTCATTTGGGTGGCATCCTTCCCAGCTAACGTGGATAAAGTCTCATACACCCAAACATACAGTCGTACAAAATGTATCATCCTACATTAAGCAAAGTAATGCAACATGAATGCAGGAGCTATGGAACGTATAATAACTGGAAAGGATGGAGGAACCCGATATAGTTCTTATTGGAGGTGACCTTCTACTTGTACACCCCAGCCTTGTCCTTCAACCCATTCTAAACCCTTCAACGTCCTCTCCCATATGATGGTTCTTCAGTCAAGACTATTTAAATAGTCCAATTGCTCGACATCCCAAAAAATTGATTGATCAACCACAGTCTTCTTCTTATCCTTCCTCATCATCGCAAGCTCCGTATAGTATACTAGTGTAACCTTCACTACATCATCGTCACCCTCGAACACCAAGTCCTTACACTTTTCCTCCAACCTAGAAAGGTGAATGTCTTTATTATTAATATAGGGAAGTACTAAAGATGTCCATGAGGCAGGGCGGGGATGGGGATGGCTTCCCCGTCCCCGTCCTCGCCCCCCATTTGAATCTCCATCCCTACGAAATTTGCCTTTAAATTTTGCGGGGATCGAGGCAGGGATTCTCCTCGAGCAATTCGCGGGGATCGGGGTTCCCCGCAGAGAATTATTCCCCGTTTAGTTTTTTTTCCTTTTTTTTCAGAATCAAATAATTCTTTTGATAAATTTTTAAGTAGTTAACTTCCATGGGAAATATCCATTAATTTTCAATTACATTGTTAATTATTCATGAAAAATCTTCATTTAAATAGTTAATATTCTATAAAAATATATATATATATATATATATGTATTTAAAGATAAAATTCTTAAACCTCCTAATAAAAACAAAACAATATTTCATATCCAATTATCTAATTAATTCATTCATATAATTCAAACATATCCAATTATCTAAATCATTAACAATAAAATTTTAAATGATATATATATACTTATACACATATATACATATATATATTAAAATATAAAATATAAAACAAATTAAATGGGGAAGGGAACAGAGAACGAGGACGGAGAATACATTTTTTGTCCCCATCCCCGTCCCCATTTAGCTTGAGAGAAATTTTTTTCCCCACTCCCTCCCCCATTCCCCCCCTAAACAGGGATTCTCCACCCCGTTAAGGTAAGTCCCCACGGGGAAAATGGGCATCTCTAGTGAAAGAGTTAATATCACAAAAGCGGAAGCAATTTTGGATCTTAAGCACTAAAAGTACATCAATTTAATCAAACAAACAGCATGCTCAAAATCGAAAAATAAAGTATAAGAAAACTCACCTTTGAAGCTCAAATTCTCCAAACTCGTTGTAAATTTCTAAGCACGAACACTTCGTGGACCAACTCTAGTATCTTCCCTACTATCCTCAGGCCTTGGAATGGATTGTGAGATCCTAGTTTGAGAGAATTTTGAGAGAGAGATGGCAAAGGTCTGTAAAAATCTGCAGCAATTTTTTTTTATCAAAATCTCCACATCCCTTGTGTTTCATTGCTAATTAAAGCCATTAACAAGCTTCATCAAGCTTGCTAAACATGACAACACATAAGCAAGGAGGTTAGTCATCAAAGAGGTGTCCAATTTTGGTGAATTTTGAGTTTGAGAGAGGTTAGTCATACAACCACCACAAACTTCAACATTTCCCACTTTGAAATTCAATTTTGTAATTTAAAATTAATTCTAAATTAATTTTAAACAAAATTGATTATGAATTAATTAATTATTTAATTTAATATCAAATATTAATTAAATAACCGGATCAAATCCCAATCTCAAAATCGACCTCTCGAACTTGAATCCCTATTCATGTATTAGACTGAACCCATATTTAAATCATTTTAAATATGTCCATCTCTCTTCCTCATAGTTTAATTATAATTAAACTATGATACGTTAAGTATATCGCATATAATTAACGTTTACTCCCAAAACCCGAATTCAAACAATTCAAATTCTTTTCTCTCATATTGTTACAAGGCTTAGTCCAAGCTAGCAAGGAGGACCTAATGGACCTACAGATCATGAGCTCCAACAATACAAGACTAACCGGCCAAACTCTTTAGCCAAGCTAACCAACATTAGTTAACCGCCGGGACACTCCACTAAAGCCCAACGACTGCACTCTCCTCACTGTAGATATATTTCTATCCACTTGATATAATCATGATTAGTAAGTCGACCCTTCATAGGTTGTTTGTTATTACAGCTGGGTCTAATAAACCGTTTTACCCTTGTAATTACTTCTTATTCCTCAAGTCCCACTGATCCTCTAATGAACAATTGGTTTGTGGTCCAACCAACAAACCGAATCCCTCTCGGGCCAATGAGAGGATGGGGCCCTTTGTTCAAGACCAAGAGTCAGCACTTAAGGGAACAATCTCTCTACTAAACCCTAAAGTGGGTAGGAGTGAGTTCCTTCTTGCAGGACTATGTTCCCAGCTATCTACCCGATCTTATCCCCAAAATGGGAGGCTTATTGAGTCGGCAATCTCAGGCCACTCTCACCCATGAAAATCAAAGGATAATCCTGAATAAACAGGAGTTCATAGCGTGCTCAGGACTAAGATCGAGTTACCTAGGTCATCATATGAAATAGTCAGTTATGACAATAAACGAAGTTAAAAAGTCTAAGTGACTATTTCGCAGTCCGGTCTTATGCAAACTCATTGCATAGGATGCCCCCACTCACATGTCTCCACATGAACGATTTAGGATCACATTGTTTGTACTATACAAAGTGGGCTGCGTCCATAGTGTCCTCAGGATAAGGTACCCAACCCTATCCCTATACTATAGACCATTCTGGCTATTATTCGAACTTGATCCATATTCATGTCTCCACATGAAGTTCAAGTATACATACTATAGCCAAGGGTTCTTAATTTGTTGGATTTAGGTTAAAAGGACGCAATTCACTTTATTCAATAACACCTTTACTGAATAAACCTCAATAACATCTTTATTGCAAAATAGAATATACATTCAGTTTACAAACCACGAGTTTTAGGACATAAAACCCAACATCTAGGAAGTACTTACTACACAAATCTTGGACTTCGACTAATGCCTCATTCTCAACAGCTCTATCGGAGGTATGCCGCAATCCAGTCATCAATAGAAAATTTTCCTTCTAGAATGGCACAATCGTACCCCTCAAATCGAAGCTCATCACGTCTAGTCTCTCATCTACAGCCTCCCTTAGCAAAATGTTGTGCACCAATGGGCTATTGAAAACCATATCGATGTCTACAAACTGCCCAACCCAAAAATTGTAGTTCTCTTGAACAAATAAAGTTGCATCAATATAAGCTTCTTCTTCACAATCTCATTTGCACTTCGAATGTGCAACAAACAGGTACCTTGGTCTGGAAAGCGATCAGCTTCATTGATCTTGAAAATATGTGCCATTTCAATAATCTCGAATTATGTATTCAAATTATCCATTACGATAAGATACACACGACAAACAGTGGTTTGAAAAAAAAAAGGATTTCATTTTAACTCTCGACAATCTCTCTCGATGACTCTCCTTCTCTTCTTAACCTCTCGACAATCCCTCTCATCTTCTTCTACCGGTGCTCACTATGGCTCAGAAAAAATGGATTTCATTATAACTCTCGACCATCTCTCAACGACTCTCCATCTCTTCATAACATCTCAACAATCCCTCTCATCTACTTCTACTGGTGCTCACTATGGCTCATATTTTTTTCATGGATGGTCAATTTGGTCACTCAATCGCTCCATAAACCATCCATCGCTGTTTTGAAACTCTACCTTCCCATTAACCTGACAAAATCAAACATACCCACACTCTAAAACAAACATTCAACACTCGAAAAATCTTCAAAAGCAATCAAAAAGTATGGAAGATATAGACAATAAAATAGTTCAACAAAAGGATTTAGAATAAAAACTGAACAAAAATGAGAAAAAGATAACTCTACCACAGAATTGATGAGAGTTCAACCCTTCAAGCCACTTATGAAGACGAAATTGGCAATTGAGTTGCTTGTGCAGCTCTTATACACAGAAAAAAGAAAAATTTTCAGTCCAACGGTCGAAACACGTAAAACATAGAGAGAGCGAGATGAATCAATGAAAAGAAGAAGGAATGGAAGGGGGCCATTAGATTGAGAATTTAAATTAAAGTAAAAAATAAATCAAAAGTAAAAAAAATAAAAGCTAAAATTCGAAGAGAGACCTAGAGGGAGTCATGAGAGCAAACAACTTTCATCGAGAGCTCTTTCTAGATTGGGAATTAAATGAAATAAAAAAAGAAAGGAATAAAATCTCAAAATCGGTAAAAATAAAAAATTACCCATGTGTGCACAATATCAAGAGACGCGGTGGCCTCACAAACGACCAAGAGTGGTACTTCCATACGTGAACTTCCACGCTGCATGCAAAATCCATCGAGATACTGATGGCAGCAAAAGGTAATCCATCATTAGTTTCAAAAAGTTGGTCATATTTTTTTTTTCGCTTGAAAATTTAGGTCATCTATACAAAAAGAACTCCTATAAATTAAAATAGAGAAACAAAGTGAAATTATCATGAAAACATAGGGAAAAAATGTTTCATTTAACTTTTATTATTTTGATTTGGAAAATAATATCATTTGATGGACATGACGTTGAAACACATGATTTCTTTTTAATTGCAAAACAAAAAGTATCTTTAAAGGGAAAAAAATCTATGGATGTTGAAAAATTAAACTTGAAACAATGTGAAAATGAATAATATTTCACTAAAAAGATATATTTCAACATTAATTTAAAAACTCTAACTTATCAACCTCCATCCACCAAGGGATAATAATATGGAGAAAAATAGTAAACACCCCACCTTCTCCTTTGTGTTTATAAGTTTAGATTGATATTTTGATAAGTTCCTGATAACGCTCATTTATGAGTGTTATTTGGCTCTAAAAACTAAGCCATTTGCTTAGAAAGCGAGTGTTTAATGTTATAATTCATGTCATTTAGAGAAAATTTAAGTAAAAACAAGTTTTGCATGTGTTTGAAGTCTTGAATTGATAAAAATAAGTTTTTAGGTGTATTTAAAGTCATTTTTGTTAAGAAAGTGTTAATTTTTGTTGATTTTGTGTAGAGGCTGAAAAAAGAACCAAATGTGCCCGCATTCTGGCCGCAACTGAGACAAAAGATAGATGATGCAAGAGATATGTGACCAAGATGCGTCAGCAATTGAGAGTATAAGCCAAAATTCCAACTGTTGCAGGAAAAGCTCAAAATGTGCCCAACTATGCCACCTCATTTAGGCCATTTCGACAACAACACAATTGCGCTCAACTATGTGACCGCATCTGAACCTTTTCGACAGATTTTTCCAGATTCGCGAGATTTGCAGATAAAATCAGATAAAATCAAATATTCTCAATCAAATCTCCAAGGATCAAGGGATATGATTAGTCAAGCCTCTCCACACTGATCTCGACAGAAAACCCTAGACCCTGAGGTCTATAAAAGGCGACTCAAGCTTCAATTGCAAAGGGAGCTCGAATTTCTATCTTCTACACCAAATTCTACAGTTTTTCTTTTAGCCGCCATACCGAGTCTCCCCCAAGTTCTGTTCATACTTCATTCGGACACGAACTTTGAAAGAAGGGAGTGTAAGCACTTGTTCTCCTCGAGAGAGGTTGAACAAAGTCAGAAAGAAGGAACAAACTTTGGGTTCTTTATCGCTTTCATTTAAGTTTTTATACTTTCTATTTTCTTTAAAAGTTTAGCTACTATTTTTATTCTATCATTCAAGTTGTAAGTTTCTGTTCTTATTTAATTCTAATTCTTCAAATTGTAATTCAAGCCATTTTTCAATTTCGCACTTTTAATTCAATGAAGTTTATCATTTCTCATTCAAGTTTTCTTTTTACTTTCTGCACTTTAGTTTTCTTTTCAATGAGTAGCTAAATCCTTAGAAAGGATTCAATCAAGTGGATACCCTAAAAAGGAGATACGCTCCGCCATGTGATTCAAGTAGCTTTGCTTAACATTTAGCACTGTTTGCTTTTATTGAGTTTAAGTTTCATTGTTAGCTTAAACTGATCACTTGAGTTAGCATAGTTTGTGTGAGATTCAATACCGAAGGGGTTGGATCGAGCAAGCGTTTTCATAAAAGCAATGTAGGAGAAGAGTCTAGACATAGAACTTCGCATTTTGTACCTAGACATAGGACAAAAACCTTTAGAATCATTGAGTTATGTTTCTTATTTATCTAAGTTAAAATTAGTCGTAGACATATGTGTTTAATTGCTTAGTCTCCTAAAAGCACTTAGAAAATGGCTGAATAGGTGTTGAATTCGATTCACGGTGTTAAGTGTCGATTAGGGTAGGGTACGGGTGCATTTCAGTAGCACTTTGTCTGAATCGCACAGAACTCGAAAGAGGCAGTATGCGGACGCAAAAGGAAAAATCTCTGAAATAACCAGACCTAGTTAAGCAAGTATGCGGGCGCATGGTGGGCGCATTTCCTTAAGGTTGAAACAGATTTGAACTCCATGCTTCTCATTATTGTTTTCTTATCTTTTCTTTATTTTTATTGCACAAAAACCCCAAAATATTTCATTTACTTGGTTACCTTCGGTTGCAACTTGAGAGCACTGTGTTGTTAATTGAAAAGTTCTTTTTGTTAACCGTTCCCTTGGGTTTGATACTTGGAATACTTCCATATATTACTTGTTGGACAACATGCACTTGCTCTTTTGACCCACTAGTTCCCATAAACTATCTTGTAATAAGATATATTGAAACATTAAATAATACTATGTTGACATTACTTAGATTACATTATGATTTTAGTCTCTATAATTTGAGCTTAATTTTCTTTTAGGTCGGTTTAGAATAACTTTTCAAATGCTTAAAAAGTGTTTTTAAGTGTTAAAAGAAAAATTTTAAGATATTGGAAGTCATTCCAAAGAAGCCCTTAGACTCTATTTGGGATTGTTGTAGCTTTTGAAATAATTACTGGTAACTTTTCTTTTAAGAAAATTAGATGTCATATATACGAAGCAAATTAGTGTTTGATAAATTTTAATTTTAAACATAGAAAAGCAAGTCGTAGCGTTGGGTAAACTCAAACGAAATTATTGT
Source organism: Trichosanthes truncata (assembly GCA_033996785.1). Classification (NCBI taxonomy): domain Eukaryota; kingdom Viridiplantae; phylum Streptophyta; class Magnoliopsida; order Cucurbitales; family Cucurbitaceae; genus Trichosanthes; species Trichosanthes truncata. The sequence goes on from JAWPNB010000004.1 coordinate 15,403,182, forward strand.
AGTTTAGCTATAATGACCAAAGTAAACATTATTTAAATTATTTTTATATTGATATTTAATATCAAATTTAGTATAAAATAATTATTTTAAAATATATGTAATTTAAATTGCAAGTAACTTTGTTTAATCTAAATTATTTGATAAAAATCTAGGAGAAACAATTGTTATAAAAAATTGAATCAATCCAAATTTCGTTGATATAGGAGAATAGACGTAAAAAATAAGGAAGGATAGATTTTGAATTTTTAAAATTTAGTTAGTGAAGATATCAGATTTTTAGGAAAGCTGAATTCAAAAGCTAGTATGAGCGTGCTTTTGAACGTACGAGTAAATTGAAAAGTGATTTTAAATAGATTTAAAAATAATCAAATTTATCAAACAACCTAAACAGTTAAGATTCTTCTCTAATCGTTTTTTGCTCCTGCAAATGCAATCCCAAACAGGGCCTTAGTCTAGTTTCAAAAGTTCCCTTCATAAACTCTATAATTTGGGTTAAATCTTTCAAAACATTTTTGTTGTTATTAGATATTAACATTTTTTTTATGTGGCACATTCCTAATTTAAATGCGACCGATGAAAGAGACGATGAGTTAACATTTAAAATGGAGTCGTGTGAAAGTTAGATTGTTTTACTATATTAGCCATAGTTGTGTATTAGGGTTTGAGTTGGATAAAAAATTGTTAAGGACAACAAATTTGTTATATCTCCACAATGATATGATATTATCCACTTTTGAGATAAGCCCTCATGGTTTTGCTTTTGGTTTCAAACAAAAGGTCTCGTACCAATGAAGATATTGTCTTCGCTTATATACCCATGATCTTCATCTTTTCTTGCCAATATGGAGACTTTGGTTGCACTCCCAACAATCATTCCCTCAAATAAAGTACCATCGAGCCTCCTCTTTCTAGATTCATCAATTTTTTTATTCGACACTGATGGATTCTACCGACACGACTAAGGCAAGGGCATGGCTTTGATACCACTTGTTAAGGACAACGAACCTCTCCACAATGGTATGATATTGTCTACTTTGGGAATCAGCCTTCATAGTTTTGCTTTTAGTTTCACCTAAAATCTCTCATACCAATGAAGATATTGTTCTTACTTATATACCCATGATATTCCCCTTTTCTAGCCGATGTAGAACTTTGGTCGCACTCCCAACAAAAATAGATGATAAGGATTTTGAGGAAAGAGTAAATGAATTGTGTAGAAAAACAAATTGTGTAGAAAAGAAGTGGTCTGATCTTCAAAAACCATAATTCTCTCTCTCCCCTTCCCTTCATTATCCTCTTACATTTCTTTTTTTAGTTCAACAACATGTTGGGGTGAAAAGATTTGAACTTCTGACCTCTTGGTCAAGGCTACGTGCCCTAACAGTTGCGTTATGCTCAGGTTGGCTCATTTCCTCTTCTATTAATTTCATAAAAGTCAACGATATTTTAGAAGATTAAACCAAATCACAAAAACTACATAACAAAAAAACTTTTAAAATCCTAGAAACCCAATCAAAATCAAACTAAAATCATACAACAAACTTCAATCGAAAAGGACAACCAACACAAAAAAGAACGAAACTAAAACTCCTAAACAAAGAGGGACGAAACCCGAAAAACATAGGACAATTAAAATAGTACATCTAATTAGGTTAAGGGATGGAATTCAAACCTTTTCAAAATTTGAATTGCAATAATTGAAAAAATGGGAGGATAGAAAAAGAGAAAGAGGGACAATAGTGATGTGAGTGATGGAAAGGGGCATGTTGAGAGAAGCTAGAGAGAAAGGATGATGCTCCATAGAATGGATTCCATGTGTTGAAGGTTTAGGGGACTATAACTATAAGATAGATAAAAAGGAAGGGATGTAGAGCTGGCTGTCAGATGCCCTCTCTTCTCGTAGCTTTGGTGTATATGTGTGTGTGTGTATTGGGCCATTGTGTTTTTGTTACTACATGCAAATAAACTAATGTACCATCCTCTTTCTCTCTCTTCTTCTTTTCTATTTGTTTTTTTCATCTTTGTTTCTTTTTCAATTTACTCATCCTCTCTCCTCTTCATGTATAACCCCTTTCCTAATTCAAAATAACATTGTGTTTTCTTGTTTTCCTTTTTGTGAATGGAGTTAGATGATAAATTAATTGAACATGCTTTCATTCTTTTTTAGATTAACGACATGTGGGAGTGAGAATTGAAACATCTAACCTTTTGGCCGAGAATATATGTCTTAACCAGTTGAGTTATGGTCAAGTTGGTACATACGATGTTATTTTAGTAATTCATAAATGAGTATGGTACATTTAAGATACAAGTACATGAGTCACGTTCTCTATATTTTAATTTTTTATTTACTATCTAGAAACCTTTTTTTTTTTGAAATATTGAATAAAACTTTATGAAGTCACAAAATTTAATTTTTTGAAATTCTAGAAAGAAGAAACAATAAAGCTATATTGACAAAAGTGTTTACTCACCCTTTTTTACTCTAGGAAAAGGACAAACTAAAGAAAATCTCCAAAGGCATATTTCCATTTCTCTTTCTAAACCAATAAGGGAATTATACGAGCAAGAAATGAGATTTTGATTCCATAACTATGATATTGAAGCCAATTCAAACAATAATCCCAAACGTCAATACTTCAATCCTTCACTTCCGCAATTGTTGACCTAAAAATATATGTGTATATATTACCTCTCACAAGGATGAAAGTATAATATAATCCCTATTGCGATCCACATTTGTTGAACTAATAAAAAACAAAACTAAGATATTGAATATCTCACGATGTTAAATATTAAATAAGTATTGAAATGAAGTTGAAATTAAAATGGAAAACATGAAGATTATGACAAAAATAAAAATAAAAAGTGATTTGATTGAATTGAGTAGAGAAAGAATGATGTGGAATTGATTAGGAATTGAATATGGGGGGAGATAGGAGAGGGTGGCATAGTATCGGCCTGCCTATAAATAGATTAAAAGAAAAGGGTGGGAATTGGTTGGTGGGGACATACAATACAATTCCAATATTAATGCAATGCAATGCCCTATGCCCCCTATGCTCACAAAACTAACTATCTGTCACGCTCAAATGCTCCGTATAGTTTTGTTCACTTTACCCTCCACAAAATTCAAACTCACATTTTATTTTATTTCATTTTATTTCATTTTATCTTATTTTAAATATGTATAATGCCTCAAACTGGCTTATATTTTGGTCATTATAAAAGAACCAACATTTTTGTTCATATCTTAATTTTGCTTCTACAAATTGATAATGTAGCTACAAAAAGGGAAATTTGTGGAGATTTTCTAGTAAAAATTTTACATACAACCTGCCTTCATGGTTTGCCATAACCATATTTAAAGATAGTGTAGAACACATTCAATGAAATAATATTTACTTAATGATGTGTAAAATTATGAATCAAATAATGTATTAACACACGTGCATAAATGCATTAGAGTTACATAGGTTATCATGGGTAATGTGAGTTTTTTTTTTTTTTTTTTTTTTAAATTTCTGGATATAGGAAATTAAAATAAACATTAAAGTAAAAAGTATAGATTTTTGAGAAGAAAGTTGATAGAAAAATGATATTGAAGCTAGAGAGGGAGTGGTAAGAAAAACAAAGCAGAAGGGAACAAAAGCAGCAGCTGTCAATCACGTGCAACGCAGAGTTCCAAAGTAAAATATTGAGAAAATTATTAATCATATATTTGTATTGTTTCTTCACTTCAGTGACAAGTACAAGACGCATGCAAAAACCCCACAAACACATCTTCCATTTCACTTCGTATTTGTTTAAATTAAAGTAAATAACACATTTTCAAATTTATGTCCTCAGTATAAATATATATTTATATATATATATATATGGTTAGGCCAAAACATGACATTGGAAGGCCAACGAAAGAAACAAAGTACTCAATTCCCGCCAAAATTACAACAACTAAGACACACGCATGATACGCACGTGCCCACAGTAATTAATTTAAACTCAAAGCTCAAAACTCATAAAAATATATATATATAAATAACAGAGAGATAGATGATGGATGGATGATTCTTCTTCTCTTCCATTTTATTGTTTGGGGATTCCACCGTTTGAGAAGGCTGCGAAGAAAGGAAACTGAAATCGTGTGCCGCTGCATTTTCTTTTCTTTTCTTCTTCTTCTTCTTCTTCTTTTTTTTTTTTTTTCATTTTCACAAACAAGAAAATAATTCAAAATTCTTTTCTGCAAAATTACCTACTTTTCTCTTTCCTCTTCATCAACATCAGTGAGGGTGGGGCCCACAATCTCTATATTCTTTCAAATCAGTAATAAATGCTGGCTCTGAATTCAACCCCCACCACTTCTTCCTACACTCTTTTTTAGTTTTTTCTTTCCACTACTTCCAGTTCCTTGCACTATATATTGCATTCATTCGTATACTAAACAAAAACAATATAAATAAAATCTGTAACCTTTCTTTCTTTCTATTTTTTTTATTTTCTCACACCAAAATAATATCTACAACAACAACAACAACCAAACCTCCTTCTTTCCTTGGGAATCTGCAAAATCCATTATACACCAATTCCACTGTCCCCAGTCCGCCAAGAATTTTTTTTCCTTATTTTTATTTCTTTTTCTGAAGTGGGTTTTGGAAATTACCCAAAATAAAAATTAAAAAAAAACTCTTCCATACATTTCACTTATGTATATACGACGACGCACAATCAATCTTGGACCCCTTTTCTTTTCTCCTTAATCCTTGTTTTTCTCTCTCTGTGTCAAATTATATATATATATTAAGATGTTTTTTTTTTTTTTTTAGATAAGTTTGGACCACCACCACCAAACCATCACCCTTTTTCTTCTGTTCCCCTTTTCTTTCTTTCTTTTTAAATTTATTCGTCTGCTCTTTGCTTGGAATTTTCTTTGTCATCTTCTACCCACACGCAATTATTCAATTTTCTCCTTTTAAAAGGTAACCTTGATGATGAGGAGGAGGATGATGAGTCACTGTACCTCAACCCAGCTCGGATTCTAACTCGGAGCTGCGGTATCACTTTCGGGGGCTTCCTCCGATGACTCTCTGCTGTTAATGGCTGCATTAACCGATAACACCCGACAATTTTCTCCTATAGAAACAAGAAACAGAAGCGTTATTAACTCATCTTTAATTTGAAGGAAGAGATAATGTTATACACCCCACCCACACTCACTTTGCTGAGTCCATTGCACCAAGACTCGGCATGTTCAGGATTCAAGAGGGTCAAATTCGGAATTTCATTTGCCGCACAAAGTAAGGCTGCGGCAGCAATGCAGGAAGGCCAGTACTCAAGAAAGCTAGCGTCTGTAATAATTAATAATCTACCATTATTAAGCTAAATTATCAAATGGGGTGCTACCAATTAAATGCGTCTATTGCTAGCTAATAATGAATAATGATAATAAGTGTGTATTCATGTCTTAATGCGATGAGTTCATTAACTACCTCGAATATTGGACAGAATAATTTCAGTGGAGCGTGAGTTGAGAAAACTGGAAAATGTTCCGGTGGGATCAACTTTGTAGGCGAAGAATCCGATGAAGCTGAAGGGTGTTACAGATCGCAGCCGCCAATTCAAAGTTGTCAGCACAAGAAGCTCCATCCTACGTATTGTTCTAGGTTCAAATATATATTTTGCTCCTTCAATCTATGAGGAGGATTCCATTAAATTTCTTCAATTGCATTAGTCTAAAATTAAAGTTGAAATCTGCCAAAATGGAAAGGAATTTTCAATTAAACAAAAGTACCTGGAGATCCAGGAAAGAAGGAACAAGGGGCTCCTCCATTTTAGCTGCAAGTGACAAACAAGCCACTGAAAGAAGCTGCATTGGCCACCCATTTATTTCCTGAAAATTAACAACGTTCAACGATAGAACCAGAGATCAATATCAATATGAAACGCCGCCGTTGTACGCGCATTACCCATGACTAAACAGCACCAACCAATTTACTTTTTCCGTTTTTTTAATCAAGAAACAGTTTGACAATGGATCGAACGTCAAGTCTGTAGTGTCAATTTTTGGGATACGATTAACGAATAAGAACAGATTTCTCAAAAGTCAATACACACAAAATTACGAATCGTCGATAAGTACTCATTATGATCAAAGAGATGACCAATCACGGTAACATCAAACTAACTTTAAAGCAGAACATAATAATGAACAAATTTGACGCTATGATTTTCTCAAAAAAGCAAAAGTGACTTTTACCGGCAAGCGGCGAGAATAAAGGAATCGATCCAAGTAGTTGACGGAGAGGTATGCGGTAAGTGGTTGAAAACCGTAATATGCTTGAACCTGAAAGAACAAATACAGCACGATCGATCAGTACTCGTCGTCTTCACTGACAATAAACAATACATATCCTTTCATCACGTTTTCCAGAAATTAATTCCAATATTTCACATAAAGAGATGGTTAATTGTGCGAAATTGCGAATAAATTCGCCAAAGAAGGCAGAGCGATGTGGATTGAAGAGAATCAGAAGCCTCCATGGAATCGGAATCGGAATCGCTCGATTACGGTCAAGCGGTTGGCTTCTTAGACTGAGAGAGATACAGACGCAACAGTTGAAACCAAGATTCTCCTCAAAGAAGATTAACCTAGATCCGCACCACGAGAGTACCGCCGACGATTCTCATCAATGGAGTAACATCGCCGGTCCGTCGTAGAGGCATAATGGTAAAAACGAATGGAATTACAAAATCCGATCATCGAGACGCCAGTACAGTGAAGAGAGCAGAAAAGGTTTCGAATCCAATACCTTGAGAATCCATGCAACAGAGTCAGCTCTAGCAGAAGAATCCAACGATTGAGACTGAAAGCGCGACAAGTAATCAATCCCAGGAACGAAGTGCCTCTCGTCCTCTATGAAACTGGCGATAGAATCCTCACTACTGGCCGGCGATTCAAAATCCGACGAGTACTCCGGCGACTCTCCAGACAAAATACCGGAGGAGTCCTCGTCACAGAGTAGGTGAGAGTCAATGAAGCAGTCGGAGGAAGAAGAGATCGACATAATCGGAACTGCGTATCCCTCATTCTCTTCCGGCCACCATCATCCCCATCCGATGCAGAAAAAGCCGCCGGAGATTCCAACAGAAGAAAAAAACGTGGAAGTGATGTGGGTATGAGAGAGATAGTGAGATGAAGATGAATTTGGATGGGAAATGAAGAAGGGAAGTTGGGTTGTATATATACAAATTGTAACGGGAAAATGTAGAAATTCCGTTGGGGACAGAACCGTAAGAGCTGAGAGACTAAAAAGACTTCCGATAATATTCGGAGTCGTTGTCCGTAATACGCTTGTTTTTTGTTTTTTGTTTTTTTTTTTTTAATGGAAAAACAAAGGAAAAAATCGCCTCTTCGAAAAATAAATTGAAAAATTAATTCTATGGACCAGCCTGAGGCAGTATTCCGTTTTATTGTTAAGCTGCGTAGTGTGGGGGTTTGTTTGGCTCACCCGCGGGTATAATAGTGTAAGGGGTTTCATTAACTCACCCGCGGGTATAATTGTGTAAGGGGTTTCATTAACTCACCCGCGGGTATAATTGTAGGTGTGGTTACCTTAGATGCTAGTGCCACCTGGAGCCATATGTGGTTTTTTTTTTCCCCTCCCTCTCACCGCTTTGGCTGTGAAAATTTGTAAAGTCTCTCACTTGTGATCTAATCTTCTCCTTTGTCATTTCCTATAAACAATTGAATAATAATTGGATAATATACATATATATATATATATATATATTAAACCATAAATTTTAACTTTTGTGAAATATTATTTCTTTTTTAAGGAAATTTAAATTTTTTTCTCCAAACTTCTCGTTAAGAATTAATAATTTAAGCAGAAATTTTCTTAAAAACAATATTTTATTTAATCAAGATTTTAAAAATACAAATTATAAAGAGAGAATAATTCTTAGCGCGAAATTCGATTCCTGTAAATTAATTAATGGAGAATTTTGTGGGGACGGAAAAGTCATATACAGCCCTGCTTCACCCCATTAACATCCCTACTATAACAAAATTAAATTTTGTGTCTTATAAGACCATGATCTTTCAATTTTATGTCTCATAAGTTTGTGAATTTTAAAAAATATCAAATATGACTATGACCTATTAGACACAAAAATTAAAGTGCACTACAGGATTTTTGGCTTTTTTGAAGTTGGAAATCGTCGAGAGAAGCTAAAAAAGTCAGAAAAGGCTCTCCTGATGTTTTTTCCTACGTCGAGAGAAGGTTGGCAGAGCCTTAGCCGACACTAGAAACTCCGGCATTGACAAATCCTACTTCTGGCATTGGCAAAAGCTGGATCTACAGACGCCAACATTTTCGGCTTCGGCAAATCCTCTGCACAACCAAAATGTCGATGCCAAATAACAGTGTCGACAAAGTCTGCATGTTGTAATATTTTTTCTTAATTTTAGATCTCCAATATTTTTTTTCATTCAAATCTTCATGTACCTAAATAAAATATATACAAAATAAAATGTATTCTGAATTGCATTCAAAATATATTTTATATTAATTGAACAAATCAAAATATGTTCATACAAATGTCCTCAAACATCCTAAATATTTTTCATTCAAAGTTGGAAAGATAAAAATAAAATTACATAAAACATTTAGGGGGGGGAAGCTGCTCTCGTAGATGCATCCTAAATGTCCCCCGCATAATCTTGCTCATACATTGACCCCAAGGCACCTAAAAATGTAAATTTTAATTATGTTAAATACTAACTCGATAATTTAAAATTATCAAACAAAATTAAACTTATCAAAACTTAGAGAACATTAATTGAACTAACAAAAATTTAACTTATCCAAACTCTATCATACAATCCCAAACTCCATCAAACACCACAACTAAGGCCCCGTTTGATAATCATTTGGGGATATTTGGGGCACTGAGTGGGTTATAATAGTCTGAATTATAATAGTATGTGGGTGATAATAGTCTATGGAGTTATATAGTCTGTGTTTAGGATGCATAGTTATTTAGCCTAGGTTACAATAGTCTGTATTTGGGGTGCAAAGTACTCCACAGACTATTATAACGCATATAACTCATGCCCCAAATAGCCCCTTAGTTTTTAGTTTTTGGTTTTTGAAAATTAAGCCTCTAAATACTACTTTCACCTATGGGTTTTCTTGTTTTATAATATACCTTTTACTTATGTTTTTAAAAACCAAACCAAGCTAAAAAAAAAAAAAAAAAAAAAAAAGTAGTTTTCAAAAACTTGTTTTTGTTTTTGGAATTTGACTAAGAATTCAAATGTTTTGTTAAGAAAGATGAAATTCATTGTAGAGAATTGATGAGAAAACAAACACAATTTCTAAAAACCAAAAAAAAAAAAAAAAAACAAAATGGTTATAAAATAGAGCCTAAATTTAACCTATTCAAACTTATACACATAAGAACTAAATCGAATTTTTAGCCAATAATCTAAACTCAAAACGATCTTGTGGCTCCCTAAGAACAAATATATCAAACAATCTCACACCCCAACAAACACCACAACTATACTTAACATATTCAAACTGTTAAGAGTGCGACCAAAGTCCCACATCGGCTAGATAAGGGGAAGATCCTGGGTTTATAAGGAAATGACAATATCTCCATTAGTATGATGCATTTTGGGTGAAACCAAAAGTAAAGTCATGAGAGCTTATGCCCAAAGTGGACAATATTATACCAATGTGGAGATATGTCAATTGTCATTATCCCTAACAAGTTGAATCAAAGCTTTAGGTTCGTAGTTTCTTGAATTTTTTAGTATGCTCTGTGGTTGCAACATTGTCTGAACTTCCATATCATAAAGGATTTCTTGAAACGAGCTACAACTGGTATTGTGAATAGTGTGAGTTATTCACTATTTGCAGATTCGCTAGGAGTGAAGTAGATATGTCAAGTTTTATGAGTCCAGTGAAGATTGAGGTGGAGAAAATTGATGGAAGGATAAACTTCGGCTTGTGGCAAGTGCAAGTCAAGGACGTGCTGATACAATATGAGTTACACAAGGCTTTGAAGGGAAGACTAAGCGATGATGGTGGCCTAGTAGAGTCTAGTGGTAGTTCCAGCAGAGGTTCAAAGAAGTCCAACATAAGTAATGAAGAATGGGATGAATTGGATTTAAGAGTTGCAAGTGCAATCAGACTAAATTTGGCTAAGAATATTATTGCAAATGTACATGGAATTTTGAGGACCAAAGAGCTTTGGGAGAAGCTTGAAGTGATGTATCAGGCAAAGAGCATCTCAAATCGACTGTACCTAAGGAGCAGTTTCACATGATGCGAATGGAGGAAGGTACAAAAATCTCAGATCATCTGAGTGTTCTCAATGATTTTGTCTTTTAATTGGAGGTGATCGAAGTTAAGATAGAGGATGAGGATAAAGCACTCAGGCTTATCTTGTCACTTCTATCTTCTTATGAACACATGAAACCAATCTTGATATACGGGAATGAGACTTTAAATTTTGCTGAGGCTACTAGTAAACTTCTATTAGAGGAAAGAAGGTTAAAGAGTGACAAGCCTACTTCATAGGAGGATTTAGCACTGGTCAAACTGAAACGTTGGGCTTAAAGAAAATATTTGTAAATTAAAACAAAGCTCCAGTCTAGTGCAAGTGCACACTGTCGATGCAAGTAATATAAAACTTGGAGTATTCTAGAGTATCGATCCCATAGGGAACGGATACAACAAAATTCAAGAGAATAAGCAAAGACGTTTTCAAATTGCAATTATGGGTAACTAATGTAAAACAATAAGTGAGATGGTTTTTGTTGTTTTTGAAAAGAAATAAAAATGATAAAAGAGGGATTCAAACGTGTTTTTGCTCCATTGAAAGAAATTGCGACCTAATTACAATTGCAATCCTTTGAACACTTAAGTTTTGTAAACCGAATTCAACACCTATTCGGCCATGAAGTATCTTTAGGAGGCTAAGCGATTAAACCGATATTTCTATGGCTAATACGAATTTAGTTAATTTAGAAACACAATTCTTTTGGTTTTAAAGGTTTTGCCCTATGTCTAGGGTCAAAAGCAAATTCCTTTGTCTAGGCTATTTTCCTTTATTGCTTTTATGAAAATCAAATTTTTATCTAACCTTTTCAGAATTAGACTCAATTTTTGTATACTAATCTAGGTGATCAATCTAGACTAATAATAAGCATTAAAATCAATAAAAGCAAACAAGCTATGGAGGAAGCAAGGTTGCTCTCACAATTAGGCCTTTATTCCTATCTTTAGGGCATTCACATGCTTGAATCCCAAAAAAGGAATTGGCTCATTATGATGGGGATGAAAAACAGTAAATTAAAGTATAGAAAATCCATAAAAAGCTTTGAGAGATCAACTATATTAAATGAAAATTCAACAAATGAAATTTCTATAAAAAAAAAAATCAGAACTGAAACTTACAAGAACTTACAAGAACTAAATGAACAAAAATAAACAACACTTTCAATAAAATCAATCCAACAAGTTACAAAGGACAGTAGCAAAACTTACGAAAATTCAAAATATTATGGAAATAAAGCTCACAATAACAATTGTCTTTGTTGTGAATAAGATAGGACTCAATAAACCTAAAGTAAAGAATTTACAAGAAGGAAATAAAATTTAAAAAAAAAAAAAACAGTAACTAACAAATAGTGAGCATAACGTAAGAACACTGCTGTATTCCTCGCTTTGATCAACCAAGAGCACTTCACAGGCGATCAACTCTTCACCTCTTCTAACTTTTATTAAAGAGGGATCAATCTCGAAAATTTCAGAACAATATGCTAGAAAATGACAAAAAACGTAGAACTAAGAACAGTGGGCGAGCAGAAAAAAAACAGCCGCGTTTTGCTTCGTTTCCCCATTTTTATAGGCATTGAGGGCTAGGGTTTCCATCTTTGTGCTCCTTCAATCATGGGTCAAGGTTTGGGCATGAGATTAGGCTGAAAAATCTCCTAGAAATCGCATAAACTCCATGGATTCTGGTGCATTCTCGTGATCTCCGCAACTCTTGAAAATTCCAAAAAATGCAATTGCATTTCAAAAGTGGAATGCAATTGCATTTTCTTCATTGCTCCAAATTTGCACAAAAACATCAATTTAGCTTAATTTTCATTATCTTTTCAACTTCTTTCTTCTTTTTAAATACTCCAATAAGCTTTCATGAATTTATTTCATAAACATTATTTTTAGCTTGCTCATTATTTAACAAAACATACAAAAATGACAAGAACATCTTAGTTTAGGGTTAAATAATCCTCATAAATGAGAATTATCACACCCCCAAATTTGAGTTATTGATTGTCCTCAAGCAATCAGATTCACAATATTCAAACATAAACTGCAACAAATATCCAAGGTTCTTGATAGAACAGATGATCCTTGATCTGCTAACACGCAAGTGCACGTGATCGAAGTAATAAAGAAACTGGAAGTATTCCAGAGTATCGTACCAAAGGGAACGGTTTTAACAAAATCTATTTTGAATGACACCAAATATGTTTGCAAATCGCAATGGGGGTAACCGAAAGTTCAAAATGCGAGAGTTTGGTTTTGTTTAACAAGAGAGTGAAAATTCAAAGAATAAAATAGGGATTCAAGTGATGCAAGCACCTTTGAAAGAATGCGACTCACTTTGCAATTGCAATCATAGTTAACATGTGAGACTAAGTAAACCGGGTTCAACTCCTATTCGATTTTGATTCAAAACCTTTAGGAGACTAAGTGATTAAACCTATATGTCTATAGCTAATCTAACTTAGATACTTTGCACACAACCCTAGTGGTCTTGGAGTCTCGCCCTATGTCTAGGGTCGATGTTCAGGACTTATTTCTAAGCCTTTTCCTCCATTGCTTTTGTGACATCGGCTTTCCCTTAACTCTTTCGATATTAAGTTCGAGCTTGATGAGCAAGCACTAGTTGGCCGGCTAGGTTTACCCAAAATTAAATTCAACAAAAACAAACAAAGTACACATGCTAACTAGATTGTTTATGCTTTAGAGCTTTACATTTTTTCTTAGGGCATTCACCAACTTGAACCCCTAGAGGAAATTTAGCTCATTGTAGATAAAACAAAAATCCTAAAATAATTGATTGAAAAATTCATAGTTTTAAAGAGGAGAAAAATAATTCTAAAGAAAACCTAAGTAGCTTACCAACAAGTACAATTGCCCATTAAGAAAATAAAATTCCCTAAATTATACTACTGGAGTTTGAATTAGCCAATAAAAAGAAAGAAAAAGAATTTGTGGCTTGCTGCTTGTTAAGAAAAGTAGAAATACCCATGAAAGTATATTGCAGAAACTGAATTCCTCGTTGCAGAAAGCTAAAATTCAGAAATCTATTGAGCTAAATTGTAAGAAAGACTTGCTAAAACAATCAAGAATCGAAACAAAACAAAAAATTAATGAGCTTAAGCGTGCTGCTGTCGAAGAAACAGAAAAACAGAAAGTAGAATAAAACCCAGGAAGAACGCCTCATTCAACATATCAAAACATTGAATTAATACAGAAGTAAATTATATAGCTAAGATTGAATAGAAACTGAAAATATCAAAGCAGAAACAGAAGCATAGAACAAAAACAAAGCTGCTGTAAATTGACAGAAAAAGAAGACGAAAAACAGAAAATTCGGAACTGTGGGCGAGCAGTCAAACCCAGCCACCATTTGCTTCGTTTTCCACCATTTTTATAGGCGTTGAAGGCTAGGGTTTCCATATAAATCATCCTCAATCCATGGGCTAACTTCTAGGAATCAAATCGGGATGAAAATCTTCCAAAATCGTGCACAAAATCCATGATTGGCGTGATTTGCGTGATTTTCGGACTTGGTCTGTAATTCCAGAGAATGCAATTAGATTGCAATTGCATTCTCCTTCCTCTGTTCTTCACGTTACATTGCAAATGGATTGCAATTGCATTCCCTTTTGCAAAGTCTTCATTTCTTCATATCCAAATTCTCCATAAACTGTGCAAATCACGCAAATCTTGGTGATTCCTGCGAATTTCGAGCTTGACTTGTTGTTCCATAGAATGCAATTGGTTTGCAATCGCATTCTCCCTTCCTCTGTTCTTCTGGTTACATTACAAATGGAATGCAATTGCATTCCTTTTGCAAAGTCTTCAATTCTGCACAAAAGACAACAACTTAAGCTACTTTCTTTATCTTTTCTCAAAATTCTTATAATCATCAAGTTTCAACAAGCTTGCATGAATTTATACAAAATGTTACTTTTATCTTGCTTGTTGGTCAACAAAAATCCTCAAAATTAGCAAGAACAACTTGGTTTTAGAGTTGAATAATTCTCATAACTGAGAATTATCAATCCTCTCAAGGGACATCTCAAACTCATAACACATGTTTATCACAACCAACTTTAATCCCACCTTAGTCTTGACCTTAGCACTTTTTACCCATACTTCCCTAAAAATTGTATCCCTACTCTTCTAGTTTCATTTTTCTTGCTTCCTATATAGGTCATCCTTTGATAAACAACTTGACTAAATAAAAGAAAAACTCCCCCAAACTTATTTCTTTTTACTACCAAGCTATTCAAACTTGATTTTTTTTTTCTTTTTCTCTTTTTTTTCTCTTTTTTTTAGAGGGGTTCCTTAGTCAATTGTACCTTCGTTCCAACTTACCGACACTTTGTGGTGAGGGTAGTTGGCTACGAGCACACATCACTACTTGAAACCATTTTTAACCTACTCATTTCCTAAATCAACTTTCATGCAGAGGCAATCATGGGTGTCATGACTTTCCCTGGCTACTTGGTTAATTCTTGGAAAGAGGAGTATCCCTTTTTTTTTTTTGAAGCTTGGTATCCTTCATACAACAACTCACAACATGTTTACATTTTATGAATTGCAAAAAATGAATATACAACGATGTTGGGTCAACAAAAATAATGTAAGGTGTCTATCCCCCCCCCCCCCCCCCACTCCCAAACTTAAGATGTGGCAATGTCCTCATTGACTAGTTTGCTTTTGGGTGGTTGAGATGGCCATATATATTAACAAGCTTAATAAACCTAGAAATATAGAGACACAAGCTAAGGTGAATTGGTGGTGGGGTGCTAAGGAAAGCACAGAAGTCATAAAGTTAGGTGGATAACTGAGAAGTATTTAATGAGCCGAGCCTATTCCAAATATCATCATCAATGATTTTTAAACTTTGAGACATATTTGGGAGACATACAAAAACAAGAGATCAAACATGATTGACACTAAACTTCAAACAGAGGATTTTATCGAGCACACTTTGGGCTAACAAGTGCAAAGGCAACCACACCCTGTTCTCAAACATCTATGGTAGAGGTCTACCCAACCTAGTGGCAACGAGCTCTCTTTCCTTTGGTAAGTGCATTTGGATGTTGTCTAAGATGTTATACCTTGCCCATAATAGCTCTAGATTAAATTGCGACATCTGGAAAGGGATGTGCTCGACCTTGATTGGGCTCAAGATGTGATAAGCCTTAGAATTAAGGCTTATTTAAGTCCCAAGTGCTCAAAATATTCGTGTTTGTCCTAAGATTAATTGAAAATAGTGGAAGATTGCTTGAATTTAAGGAATAATTGAATGTGATAGCATTTGGAAAAGAATTCTAAATAAATTGATTCTTTTTGCAGAAATTATGGAAATTGCTAAATCAGATTGCAAAATCTGATTTTGCAATTCTGGGCAGAGAAATTATGGAAACCAAAATGTGCGCAAACGAAGAAACCCATACATGGAAAGATCAATTTCCGCACGATTCGAGGGAATTTGAGCATGATTTTTGGGCAATATTCAACCCTAATGAAGGCCTATAGATGGGGAAGAAGAAGAGGAGCTATTAATCGGATTTTGAGGGCGATTTGAAGGATCAATTTCATGGGTTTTTGGGTTTTAAAAAAGGAAAAAAATCTGCATTAAATCCATTCCGAAAATCTTCAATTACAGCCCGATTTGGAGGAATTTAAGCACGAAATTTGGGCATTCTTCAACCCTAATGAAGGCCTATAAATGGGGAAGAAGAATTGGAGCTAAGCATGGGGTTTTGGAGGCGAATTCAGGATCAATTTTTCGTGGGTTTCAGTTTTTTTGAAACTCTGTTTTTTTTTTTTCCAAAAACTTTTTGTGTGTTGCTTGTTGTTTTGTCTTCAATTTTCTTTAGTTTCGTATTACGAAGGGTTGCTTAAACAATCTATAGTCTTCAATTGATGTATTTTGAATAAATTTTGAGTTTAATTCCAAGTCAAGTTCATGGGTTTTTCTTCAATTTTTCAAATGCTCTATTTTCTGGAATTTTTTTTTATTTTTGTTTTAGCCAAAAATTCAGTTCTGTTTAAGTTGTATTTTTGCTCTTTGGGTTGTTAGTTGCAAGAGTTATTTTGTTGTTTTTTTTATATGTGCACTATGGTTAGCCATTGTTTCTTCATAAAATTGATGTTTTGATTTGAAATTGCTACCAATTTGCCTTAAATTTTCTATTCACAGTGGGAATTTTTGGTGGGTTATTTAGCTACTTGTCCAGAATTGGGTAATTTTTATTATTCCAATCATCTAGCCTACACTGCTATTAGAATAGAAGTTATGTATTAATTTACTTGTTGACCACCATTAGCAATTTCTTCAACTTTCTAATATGAATTTTTCTTCAATTAGTTTTAAGATTTTTATTTTTATTATGAGCTAAGCTTCTTAGGGGGTTCAAGGATGTGAATTCCCTAAGAAGTAAATGTAGCCAAAATTTCAATAAAAACCAAGCCTACATCTCAATTATTTGCTTGTGTTGATTAAAATTCCGTTGAGATCCTAGATTGATCAACTAGGGTATCAACTCAAGCTTAGATCTAATACCGACGGGGTTAGTGATAAGCGGATTTCACACAAGTGATGGAGAAAAAGAGCTTAGATATAAGCCAATTCCTTACCCTAGACATAAGATTAAGGATTCCAAAACCCATAAAATTGTGAACCAAATTATCTAAGATAGAGGGACTATAGACATATAGGTCTCTCACTTAGCCTCCTAAAAACCTAAATTAAAGGTAAATAGGAGATGCAATTTTGGTTTACAATTGAGTGTGGAGTAGGTTGGAATTCCAATTTTGGCTTGCAATTACGACTTAGGGTAATGACATTTTTGAGCCCCATTTTTATCCAAATCCTTTATCATTTCATTTTATAAGTTTATCTAATTTGCCATCCAATCTTGCCAATTTTAGATTATGCAATTCAATTCTGCAATTTTTGGTTATTTCGCTTATTGCCATTTTAGATTTTGCAATTCAATTATGCAATTTTTCTTAATGCGATTATTGTCATTTCTAGATTCTGCAATTAGATTATGCAATTTCTAATTTTACCAACACACCAACCCAACTTTATCTTTGCAATTTTAGTTTTCTAGTTGCAATTTTCCTTACACTTTTTCTTTACAATATTTTTGTTACTCCGTTCCCTGTGGGATTCGATACTTGGTACTCAGATACCATTTTATATTACTTCGATCGCGTGCGCTTGCGTGTTACAGCCGATCAAGATGGGACCTAGACTTTTTAACCATGAAAGAATGAAGGAATGACCGAGAAGAAAGGTGAAGACTAGCGATCAACTTGGACGCCATAAGCTACTTAGATTGGTGACTGGTAACAACACAGCTCGACAAGACAACAATGTGTGAATATAGACACTGTCCATCTCTTTTATATATAGAAATCGTTCATCCATCACAACCATTAGATGAATCTTATCTTGACAGATCGAATCGAAGGAGGAGAAGGGGGTGTCTGGGACTCGAATCGATACACAAAGCGACATTTGACACCGGCCCATTCACCCAAAAGCACATGCACTAATAGGCAAGATCAAACCATGGCTGACTTGATCCCATCCTTTGGTTAAGAAAGATCAACATTGACTCGTAAATGGAGCCAATGTTATGAGTCGAATTACAGGTTGCTACGCTATCCAACTAAGAGACAAGTATTTGAGCCTCTCAGACATGCCAAGGTGAGGATTGGGTGAAGGTAATGTCGTTCCTGACCTAACTTGCCAGTCGATCTGTCCTTGCACAAGGATAGTATTGGTGGACAATTCGTTGGTCTTCTAGGTATGATGTGACACTCCTGATAGGCAATCCTTGACACATAGCCGTTTATAAAAGGCGGAGACCCTCTCTCCTTAAGGCATGCAAAAAAACCACCACTAAGAGGAACACATTTCTCCCAACTCGAACTTATATACATTGAACTTAAGCTTCGAAGTGTACGAGGTCGAACACCACACTGTTGCAAGTTCCCATTTGCAAGTGAAATCAAACCAGAATTAGGGCCTAGTTGCATTCAGACTCCACCTCGGCATCACACCCCGGATGAGAATTTGCATCAACAGAAATTGTGTAAATTGTTTTGATAAGAATTTTAAATACCTATAAGTATGGTTTGATTTTAAGTTTGATTCATTTCAAATTGAAAGTAATTATGTTTTAATTTAGTTACTTATGAAAATTGTTGTAAAGTTTGTATTTTTTGATGGGAGGAATTTTATTGAAATTGTTATTTGAAAGTACACATTTTATTGGAATGTTTTTGAAAGAACTTTGATAAGGTTATCCGAAGATGCCGATTTTTGTATTTTAGGGAATGTTATGATTATTTGGGGTAGTAGTCTAAACTAGAATTGGTGGAATTATTTCGACTTATTTGTGGGAAGATACATTTATGGGAAGGCAAATATGTGGTTAGGCGTTCATTTGGAATGAATATTCACGTGTGTTATTCACTCGTGGCCTCACAAGTCATACTTAAGTAATTGTATTGATTGTTCTAGTTGATCGACAACTTCAATTGAAAGTTTTGATTGATTGAAACTTATTTGTGAGAAGACATATATAACTGTGGTTTGACATTCCTTTGGAATGAAATTTACGTGTGTTATTCACTCACGGCCTCACACACTTAAGTAATTGTAATGAAGCTTATTTGTGGGAAGAAACATATAATTGTGGATTGATATTCCTTTGGAATGAAGATTCATGTGTGTGTGATTCACTCACGTGGCCTCACACTTAAATAACTATATTGATCGTTCTAGTCGTTTTTTTAATTGGCAACTCTGATTGAATGTTCTAATTGAATGATTGGTGTTACCGACATGTAACTATATATGTTTTGAAAGCTTTCCAAATAATAGATCTTCCTGCTCTGATATTTGAAATTATTAATTGATTTAAAGTATTGTTTAAATTGAAAGTATATATTGATTGAAAGTTTTATCTTATTGAAAGTTCATTTGAAGGTTTTGTTTTGTTTTTTTGTTTAATTATTGAATGATTAATAGTTTCAATTTGACAGTCTTGTTGAAAATTTTGGTTCAATGGAAGCCTTGTTCAATTGAAAGGAAAGCTTTGTTTAATTGAAAGATTTTGGTTTTGAAAACTTTATTTGATTGAAAGATTTTGGTTATGAAAGCAATGATTAACTGAAAGTTTTGATTTTCTAAAAGTTTTGGCAGTTATATTAAAGGTTTTGCAAGGAATTGTATGTTGTTTATGATTATTTTGAAGAAAAATGAATTTTAAAGTTTGTACTCATTTTTGTTTTTCTAAAATATTTTCAGATGAAAGATTAAGTGATAGTTTTGAAAGAAGTGAAACTTAACATTCTCTGACACGAGATATTGAAAGTTATTGTCAGAGTTTTGATAGATTATTATAGAATATTTTGTAAGAAATTACTTCCAATGAATTGTTTATGCTGTTTTAAGTATACTTATGTTATGATTTTACATTAAAGATAGAATAACCGTATTGAAAAATATGAATTGTTACATAAAGTAAGCAACAAGACCATATAAAGAGCCCGGTCATGCAAACAATTTACACCATGATTTTTCACATGGAAGTCTATGTCACATTAGTTGTATTACTTAATTTTTCATACATATATATTTTTTTAAAAAAAATTCTTTTATAATCAAATTATATTTTAGAACTTTGTAAAACATGTAAAACACATCAAACTAGTACCACTTAAAATATGGATGAAATATTAAAAATATTAACAAAATATCATGACTAATGTAAATATAAAAGAATAAGGATTAATTTTTTTTTTCTTGGATAACAAGGAGATTAAGGGATGCGTTTGGAATTGTGGTGGGACACGTAAAAGTAATTTCGAAAAAAACTTAGCCATTTTAAGGTATTTAGTAAATTTATTTTATTTTATTTTATTTTTAGAAAATCACTTTAAAACTCTTTTGATTTTCAAAATCTCTTCAATTGTAACTTCTGATTTTAGCTTTGCGAATAATCAGAAGTCTTTCTTTTATATGGTATATTTTTTTTACATCATTTCATACATTTTTTTTCATGAAATCAATTCTTCTAGCATTGTTTTGTCCAACTCGCTAAACTTGAAGCAAATTCAAGTGAAAATTCTTCCTCTTATTTTCTTCGCATTAGTAACAATTTAGGTATTTTGTGTTGTTTAAACTTTTTTTTTTGGCTCTGGTAAGTTAAAAAAATTTAACTTATAACAATTCACCTATTGAATATGAACATATAAATAAGTAAAATAATTTATGTGTTTACCTTTGTCATTATACCTAAACCACAACAATTTAGTTTGAATTTACCAAATGCTTTGATCGGTTTTTTTAAGTTTAAAATTGAAATTTATCAAATATTAATCTGCTTCATATGACAGCTGATTTTAATTATTTTAAAAGCTACAACAATTCATACATAGCCTAAATATATTTAAAAATGTGAAATATTTGTTCATGTTAATTTACAAATTTATTCATATAATTATACCAGAATGAAATAAAGGGTAACAAAATTTCCCATTCATTATAGCGAGAGGAAAAAACGAGGAAGACAAACAAAACAATGGCGTCGCCCGGACTCGAACCGGAGACCTTCAGTGTGTTAGACTGACGTGATAACCAACTACACCACGACACCAGATGCCATGTGGGCTGCGTACAAATTTATAGATTTCTTAATAACAAATTGGATTATATAATCAACCGTCTTGGAAAACGGCCTCTATCTTTAGCTTCAGTGGGAATTCATCAACAGAGATGCTCGATTCGGCGTCCCTTCACTGCCGCTTCACCCCGACTTGGCCGTCACTGCCACAAAGTTGCCATAACTTTCTTCTCCCAACATCATACACTGCCTTCTACAAACTCCACTCACCATGCAATCTCAATTCCGCCAAATTCCACTCACCCCATTTCAGTTTTTCTCTTGTTCATGGCTTACGACGAATGGGTTTTCCTGTTTTTGCACTGACGAAGCGTGGGAAAGGCGCTGTTGGCCTCAGTCAGCAGAGTGATTCCGACATTGAGTTCGATGAATTTTTGGACGAGGATGATGCTGATTTTCAGGACGAGGATGAGGACGAAGATGAGACGCTTTTGCCCTTAAAGAACATGAGAGAGTGGCTTGCGGCGAGGCCTCGTGGATTTGGAGAAGGGAAGGAGTATGACACCTCGATTGAAAACGAATTGCTACAGGAAATAGAACAGAGTAAGGCAGCTCAGGCTGCAAATATCAATAACCTCAAGAACCTGTCTACTTCCGAGCCCAATTCTGGTAGAAATGTCGCAGAGATAAAAGGTCGGTCTCAATGTCCCTCAAATTTATAAGTCCTGGTTCATTTTATTTTGCTTTATCGAGCCCCATTCTTTCATTCTTCGTCATTGAGTCTGATTCTACAACTTGCTGCCGAATTCAAATGTTTGTTTAGCTCTTCTCCTTTGACTCCTAGCCTCTTTCTTTTTTTCCTTACTTTTTGTTTATGGGTATAGACATATCCCTAGAAAGATTAAGAGTGCAGGGCTTTAATAATTGTAGGCAAAAAGAGCATGTAGCTTTGGAATCTAGAAATATTAGCTACTTTTCAAATCATGGCTATGCTTATCTGCCTCATTTTCCATATCCTGCTGTGCTGGTAGCATATTCATCTTAATCTCCTCCTGTATGTGGGTCTCTATCTAGAAGGAGTTGCTCAGCTACCTACCTCCACCATGTATTATGACCGTAAAAGGCATACAAAGGAGTAGTGGTAGTGGCTTCGCATGGAAAGTAGGATTGTACCAATATTCTACCCAAACAGCTATTGAGCCCAAAGATGAGGTTTCTCATAAGTAAAACATTGAAGTACGATCACCTCCGATTGGCTGTGGACTGTGCGTGGTAGGCAGTTCTTTGTTTCAAGATGGTGACCCTTGGTTTCAAGATGGTGACCCTTGCGTGAAACCAATTCCCTTTATGGCAGAAATTATTCAATGTGACCGTCATATTATTTTTGAGTTCAACGACGTATAGGTTGGGATTTGAACCTTTTAACTTTTTGGTCGAAGATATGCCCTTAACTAGGTGGGCTAAATTCAGGTTGGCATGAGGTCGCCATATTATGGTTACCCCTTCCAAAACTCTATGATTTATGGTTTATATATAATTTTAGGCTTCTCTCTTACATCCGAGGTATACAACCACCAATCATATTGTTCCAGCTTCTTCGAATAATTTCTCCTCCAAGATTCATACAAAATTTCATGTCAGTGAATAGGTGTCACAGAGGAATAAACTGTGCGTAGCTGGTAAGTTAATCCTCAACAACAAGGATTGTATCCTTACCATGACTAGGGTACTACGAAATTCATAGTTATCTCTAAGATTTTTTTGGACAAGAGAATGGGTTACAAAAACCAGCTTGGGAGAGTGATAAAGTTTTGTGACATTGGCAAACTTCAAAGTGGCCAATAAAGAAACATACGGGTTGTTCCAATCCAACCAAGAAAAACCAGTCTTCAGGCATTGAAAAATCTTCAGGCACTATGTGTATCCGCTGATGGGGCTAGCCAATGTTTTAAAAGGCTAAAGGCAGCCTCGAGGATTTTCCTCTTGAATTGGCGAGGCGCAAGCTTCGAGGCGGTATGAGGCGTAAGCCTCAATTTTAATTAAAAACATTATACAAATCCTAAATTTTGGGAACAAGTATTGCTAAACATAATACTTATATAAAAGTATAAAAACTTAAACAAAAATTTTAAAAGGATATCTTTAACATCATTACTATTATCACTACTAGGATTGACTTATTCTATAAATTTGTCTTCAATGTTTTCAATGTTTTTAAAGCCTAAGTAGGAAAAGTAGTAGTAGTTCAAATTGTTATAATTCAAACCCTTATATTTTTAAAGAATGGAGCAAATTAATACTATTCTTCTAATCATTATATGAGGCTTAGAGGCTTTAAGCATCAGTGCGTTTTCATAGAGGCGTAAGCCTCTTTTGGTCCAAAGAAGGCGTAAGTCTCGAGGCTAAAAGTTAGAGCCTTGCTTCAAGGCATAAGCCTCAATAGCCTTTTAAAACATTGGGGCTAGCATGGTATTCTTGGTGTAGTAGTTGGATGATAAAGGCTACGAGGAATGCTACTACGCCCTTTATAAGTTAAAGTTTCACTAGCTAGCTGAAATGCTTGTGAGCTATGTGCAGTGCACTATTTTTCAATTGAGCTACAATTCACACCAAAACAGTTGTTTTGTTCTACTAGTGAATGTGCAGAATCCCATTGTTGAAAGTGAGTCCAATGCCTTACAAGTATGCTGTAAGCCAATTTTCTTCCATTGCATGATATTTGCTCCAATGCCTATCCTTGACTTCTTGCACTCTGCCATTAATGGTTTATGAATTATAACCTATGAAAAAATTGGGTTATGATCATGGCCGGTTTAGTTGTTGTCATGTCACAGACTCACATCAGCTTCCTTATTCCAGCTAAATCGACTCTTTTTAAGTTGTGATTCTACTTTTACCTAGTTAAACCAAGGAACCCTCTTAGTTCTTTGAAAATCTTGATGTTGGCCAATGCAAAATTAGCTTAGAAGGATTTTCTACCACCTCTTGCCAGAAATGATTTGGTCTGAGGACTCAAATTTTGGTTGTGTGCACATTTCTTGGCATTAGAATAACAGTAATGCACTGATAAGTCTTCTTACCCCAAACATAGATGGCCCATATGTGATGGGAATACCATTAGAAATGTTAATAGGTGTAGAGGGTATATTAGTAATTAGTTAAGGAAGTTGTTATGGCGATTTGTTATAAATAGAGGGAGTGAGGAAGGACGAAGGTAGAGAATAGTTTAGTGGCTTAGGGCTTGAGTGGTATCTCAAGAAGGGAGGTTCCAAGTACTTCAAATACTTGGGGGAGTTGGGGAGTTATATTCTAATTTCATTATCTTTTATATTTTAATATATTAGGGTTCTATCAAGTAAAATTATCAACATCTCTTCACATAACTTTGCATCTAACTCCTTGGCTAGAACCAAACTGCTATGATAGAACCCTAATATATTGAAATATAAAAGATAACGAAATTACAATATATCTTTGTCTAGTGTTCTCTTTTCAGAACCAAATTGCTTTGTCCTTAGGCTCTTCTCTTTTGTTGGTTAATATATCTGTCTCTTATAAAAAAAAATATAAAAGATAACAGAATTACAATATAACTCAGGTACTTGGAACCTCCCCTCTTGAGATACCACTCAAGCCCTAAGCCACTAAACAATTCTCTACCTACCTCCTTCCTCTATTCCTCTATTTATAACAGATCACCATAACTAGTTCCTTAACTAATTACTAATATACCCTCTATACTCTAATAACATTCCTTTTGGTATTCCTATCAATATTTTACTCCAAATTCTTGTTGTACATCAAGATATATCATCAAAGAAAACCGAGAATTATAATTTTAACAAATAGTAATGTAAAATATCCAAGAACTTGCTAATTTCAATCATAATCAAGTTTGACACAAAATTAAGTCTCTTAAATGCACAAGGATCTAGGGCAATGATGGAAGAGATTATGGGAGAAGGGCAATTTTTTGTGGCAAGCTTGTTTTTTTGTGATAATTTGGGGGATTTGATTTGATTTGAACCATAGAGTTTTTAGAGTGAGTGAGAGGTTGTGGATGGGTTATGGGAGGTGATTAGATTTAATACCTCAGTTTCGGCCTTGGTGGCTAAGGTTTTTTTTGTAATTACTAGTTAGACCTTATCCTTTTGGATTGGAGCCCTTTTTTTGTAGTTCTTTGAGTCTCTTTGAGCTCCTTTTGTTGGAGTTTTTTTTTATGCCTTTGTGTATTCTTTCATAATTCTCAATGAAAGTGCAGTTCTTATAAAATTTTGATTAATGCACAAAATCGAACATTGAATAACTCTACCAAAACTCACAAATTTCAACAAAAAAGAAAGGAAATACGAACCGTTCTAATGTTGTTTTTCTTTGAAATCCTATTAATTTCATACTTGGGACGTATGTCTTATTATTCATTGGAGGCACATGAGTGATGAAAATACTTTTATTAACGATTCTTCCAACGAATACCTAGTAGGAGGTAAAGATTACAACACTTATTCAAGTTTAAGGTAAAGATGACAATACTTTTTTAATTTAAGGAAAAGATTGCAACAATAGTCCAAGTTTAAGGTGCAATTCGATGAATTGAACGTTTAAGTTTAGGGGTAAAAATTGATTTTTTCCCACAAGTCATAGTATTAGACTCCTAATTATTATCTTGCAATAATATAGGAAAAAAATAATTTCTTCTTCTTCTGATCGCATCCTGTCTGATTTTTAGCCAAACTGTTGCAAGAAATCCACTCCAGACTTAATGGATAATCATTGATGAATTTTCGTGATTATAATTCTTTTCCTTGTCAATTGTAGTTTAATCTAACCTTGAGATCATGCATTTCTTCAGCTCCAGAAATTGTTAGTACTGGAGTTCGTGTACGCATTGTCAACCTTCCTAAAAAAAAGAACATTCACAGAGATCTGATGGTGGCTTTTAAAGAGTTCCCTGGAATAATCAATATAACTCCTGCAGTCCTTGGAAACAAGAAGACTAGGGATCCAATCTGCAAGGGTTTTGCATTTGTTGATTGCAAGTCTGAAGGAGATGCCATAAGGTATGTTTTGTATGTGAGGAAATTATAGAACCAATAGAAATTTAGCTCTAATATTTTCATAAGTTAGCTTCGGAATACCAAAATTATTTAGTCAAAAAAAGGTATCAGCAATAAAATCGGTGAAGTACATTCTTATTGCAAAACTCTTGAAGTGGTTGAATGCGTTTAGCTGATTTTTCTTACAGATGCTGAATGTTTTCTATATTTTTCTTGGAGGAAAGTAGGGGAAAGACTCACATTAATTCAATTGGTGTTGAGTGGATTTCCTTGATAGTTCATATGGTAATTGCGAGTACTTTCTAAAGATGATCTCTCATTGCTTTCTGAATTTTCATTCTTTTGCCACCTTTTCAGTAGGAATGGCAGTAGAGTCTACATTCTGGGAGTATCTTTGGTTTTGTTATGAACCTCTCTCTTTACAGTTCCCACTTCTTTGATCTCAGCTCTATCTAAAAAATTTTCAGTTTCTTGTCTCTTGTTCACAAGTTGGAACAAACTCCGTTGATTTTCAGTTTCAAAGGGCTCCTTCATTGAGAGATAGAGGAGTTAGCTTCTTTTTACTTCAACCATTCGTTCTTTCATCTAGGTATAGACACCTACGTTTGTGGGCCTCTCTTTGAATTTTGTTCTTTTATCTCCTTAATGAAAGTTGGTTTTCCTTTAAAAAAAAATTGTGCTAGCTACTTACATTTGTGCACTCTGAGATCATCAAGTCCTAGCTATGTACATTTGTACATTCTGAGAACATCGCATCTTTACATGTTTTGGCATTACGTTTATGAATGATTTCTAGGTTTCATATAAGGCATGATACAACATTTATGCATCCACAGTCCCTAATAAATTGGTAAAAACTAAAAAAATTGACATTCATTTCTTCCTCAGTTTTTTGCAAGCATTTTCTGGACGGTATCTTACGTTTGGAAGGGTTCAGAAGCAAATAAAATGTGAGATAATGAATCGACGAACTTCCAGTTCTGCTCGTGAAATTTCAGTGGGTAGTACCAATCATTCTCAACTTATTATTTCTGAAGATGAAGCAGAGCAGGTTGCTGTCTTGGACATGGATTTAGCTGATGAAGTCATAAGAACAAGGGTGCAGGATATTGAAAAAAATCTGGCATCTGTCAATGTATTACATTCAGATGATGAGGATGGTAATGGTGCAGAATCAAGATCAGAGTCCAACATTTGGGCACCATCCCGAAAGGAACTAGAGAAAATCCATGAACTAGAAGAAATTCTTCCTCAAGGAAGAGAGGAAGTTCCTAGGGAAATTCCACCTATCAAAGGGAAAGCGAAGGTTTCAAAGAAAAAACAACCCAAGGAAAAAGGAGAGAATAAATCATTGATAGGAATTCCAGGATCTGCAAAAAGGTTATGCTGCATCAAGTGATTGTTTAAAACATGGTTTTACATTTTATGATATGAAAAATTAACTTAATTTGCTTTCTATGTTAATGCAGGTTAAGGATAAAGGAGAAGGCCGTCTTAACTGATGTGTACTCGAGATATGGAAAGAAATCAGCTTTGGTCTCAAATGAAGGGAACTAAATGGAGTGGATATTCTCTGAAATTAAGAACGTAAGAACTTTAACCTAAAACTCATATGAGATGTGATTGCAATGCAGAAACTTGATTTTCTGGGTGATCATACCAATCAAATTTGTTCAGTTAGAGGTCCCTTCAATGGACTTATGATACATAAATTTTGGTCTTTTTCTAACTCATCCCCTTTTCCAAATTCCTAGTTCATTGACTCTGTAATATCTAAAGAAGTCCTAGTTCATTTGTTCAATCTGGTTTCTCACTTTATATGCTGCAGCAAATATGCTGATGAAGGATGCAACAACGGTCGCGTCTCTTGCCTCCATCTTGTGTATTAGTATTTCAAGTCAGATTCCTGCCAATAATGAGAATATTATGATGTTGAAATAGTTGGAATCACCTATCTTTCATGAAAGGTTTTGTTTAGGAAGCAATTTGGAGTTGATAGCAGTTGAGAGTTTTTCAAGTTCATTGGTTGGGTTGTTTTGGGTTAATGGGTGCCTTTGACTAGTAATTTGGTGTGTAAAATTGTGCAATCCTCGAATCCAATGCCAATTGTTTATGAAGGCGATAACTGTATATAGCAGTTTCCTCGCCTGCAGGATAATTTTAACTGTAGATCAATGATTAACTTGTTTCTGCCTTTCATTCTCTTCTGATTCTCTCGCTCTCTTCATTGGCTTTCTGTTTTCCTGTGATCTTCAATTTGAAGATAAGTATTGTTCAACAACATGTGAAGGTGGGGATTCGGACATAGATAACACCTGTCAGCAAGATTAGTGGTGGGGTGTCTTAGTTCGATTTAAAATGGGAGGTAAGTCATATTGCTTCAGTTAATGGTAATTTCTCTCGACGTAAGTGTGGTTTTTTCTTTCAAGGAAAAATAAAGACTTTCTTTTGTTCTTTTCACTTTTAAAAAATTTTAATTGTGTTTTTTTTTCAGTGAAAATTTAAAAGGTCACTGTTGTAGAGATTAGTATTATTCTTATTTGAGTTTGTCAAAGTTAGTAGCCATTTGTGTACTGTTGATATATATTTTGAAATATGTAAATTAAATCATTGTTAATTTATACCCCGGATAATTTTGTAGGTTATTTGACAAAATTTTTTTAGAGTTAATATGTAAAATTTGCATGCGTTGTATATATCTATGTATACATTTTTAATCGTTTATGAATTTCAGTCTATCAGTGATATATGTTTTGAAATAAATATTTTATTTGTTATCAATGGAAATTTGTATGTAATGTCCTTTTTGAAAAGTTAATATAAAAAATACAGAACTAGAGATAACTGGAAGCATCATGCTACCTTGGGACTGGGAGAGGGCAAAAGCTCTAAGAAGCTATAGCGGGACACCATTTTTTCACTTGAAACTTTCTTTTTGTTATTGAAGTGGATATAGTGGAAGCTATAAGGATTTGAGAGCACTTGATTGGGGTAAGAGAAGCTGGTTCTAACAAATTAGACATGCAGACTTTGTGTATTTGGAGCATGGTATTAAATTTTCGTCGACATGTCGATATTTCCATCTATATTTCTACATGTTCATAGGTTCGACATCGATATAAGGGAGAAATCGACATTTCCACTATACTGTACAAAATTGATGAAATATTAAAAAAAAATAGCAAGAAAATGTAACTTAATGTGAATATAATATTGTAACAAGTATTTTAACTCATTAAAAAAGTGTAAAATGTTTATTTATTAATTTAAATATGTTTTTTGAATTTTTTGTTTTTAACATTTTTCAAGAAATATCCATCGACATTGACATGTTATTGATATTTCCATCGACATTTCCATAAAATTGAGACTTCAATATTTCCGTCGACATCGATATTTTAAACTTTGATTTGGAGTACCTTCTAGTTTAAGCGCTTTTTTGGGCATGTAATAGAGTGACTCATCTAACCCTATTTGAAAGGAGGCTCATGGTACTTTATTCGAGTGGAAGATTGTTGGGAATGCAACTAAAGTCCTACTTCGGTGAGACTAGGGAATAATCATGATACGTAAGTAAGGATAATAATTTGGAGATGGTTCGTGTATTGTAACGTATCGTGTATCGTAAGTTTTAGTTTGGTAAATAACATTGATGGTTCGTGTATTGTAACGTATCGTGTATCGTAAGTTTTAGTTTGGTAAATAACATTGAAATATAAATATTAATAGTAAAAACTAAAATAGAGAAATAAGTAGCCAAATATTAAATAATCTCAAAATAAAATCAAAACATAAACTAACTTCAAAGTTCAAAATACCCAAGAAAATAAAACAACGAACTTCAAAGTTTAAAAACATTAAAAACAATAGAACTCCTTTGTTTCCAAGTTTCAATATTTTCAATTATTGACTTCAATATCTTCAAAATCACCATTTTGGCCATTTTTCTCTTTACTTCCTTCTTCCAATTTCTTAGCTATAAAATAGTAAGACGGTAAAAGAAATACTTGGACTAAATCTTCAAATATTGTAACTTTTGTGAGAGTAGCTTTCCAACTTTCAAATCTTTATCCAAGCTTTAAAATATTGTATTAGTGGCTGGTTGTTCTTCTTTATAATAAAAAGTAGAACTTTTGATATTCTAACTAGGGGTGTGCACGGTTCGGTTTGGTCCGGTTTTGGCCAGAACCGACAACCGAACCGAACCCCTCGATTTTTAACAATTGTAAACCGAAAAAACAAATAGTCTCCTCAATTTCAATTTAAAATCGAACCAATCTGTTTGGAATCCGATCGGTTCGGTTCGATTTTAAACCAATTTTTAATTTTTCCTTTGCAAATTAATTTTAATTCATATTTTACATCCTTGGTGAGTTTCTGAGAAATAATAGAAAAAAGCCATTTTAGATCTGTGTTCTGGTACAAGAAGGAAGGTGAGGGAAGGAGAAGCCATTTCAGATCTAATACAGAGATGTGAGGTGAGGAGAGAAAATGAGGAAAACGTAGAAATCGAAAATGAGAGAGGAGAGAATGGCTACTACCGTGAGTTACGCCGGCAAGGGAGATGATTCTGAAAAGAAAAGCGGCCGGTGAGATCGGGTGGGCAGTGCGCTGTGCATGTTGGCTGTTGTTCCTTGTGATCGACGAGCGGCGACGTTATAATAGAGTGGCGGCAAGATAAAGGGCGACGGCGAAAGGGAGGGATGACGGTGAGAGGGAGGGGCGACTGCCATAAGAGAGAGTGAGAGACGATAGATGAGAGGAGAAGAGATGAAAGAGGAGAAAGGAGAGGAGATGACAAAATGGGGGAGCATTGATTTCTTTAGGGTTTGAAAAGATACCCTAGTGGGCTGGGCCTTTAATTATTATTGGGTGGGCTTATATGTGAGTTATTTTAATAACTATAATTCGGTTCGGTTTTATTCGATTTTATTAAGAGCCAAACTGTGAACCGAACCGAAAATCTCGGTTTTTAAAGATTTCAATCCGACAAAACTGAAAATTTCTAAATAACTGGACCGAACTAGTCGGTTCGGCTCGGTTCTTCAGTTTGGTTCGGTTTGTGCACACCCCTAATTCTAACTACCCCACGTTAATGAAGAGGAAAAGAATAACCATTTTGAAAAAAATAATAAATAAATAAAAACAAATGGTCAAAATCTAACCGAATGGAAGAGTCACATATCATGGAAATTGGAAACCTCAAACGTGTATGAGAGAAAGGCCAGGTTTTAAACAATATTTTAGAGTTATATTAATTTATTTATTATCTTCCTAAATTTTAAAGTGACAGACAACTCACAAGCTATCATTTCATTTCCCTTTTTATGTTACCTTTTCATTTCTCTTTCTTCTTAACTTCTTCAACACACTTTTTTTTAACCATTTTCGTTTTTCGAAGTCTCCACCCAACTATCATTTTCGTTTTTCTCAAAGTCTCCAACCCTCTTCTTCTTCAATCCTACTCTTCGTGATTTTCGTCCATTCTATTATCCACCATTGTTGACAACCGTGAAGTCTTCTTCTCCGGCTAGCTCCACGAAGTCATTCTTCTCCGGCTAACACGCCGACAATGCCGCAACGCACGATACTTTTTTATTTTTATTTTTTTAGTTTTGATTTTTGAATCGGATTGTTGCGATTCAAGCCGATACATGTGATTCAATGTTTTGAATCGTACGATACCTCTCATTATCGATTCAAAACCACGATCTATATCGATTTTCCTTCGTTTTGGAGTTGAATCGAATGATTTTAATAACATTGATTTGTGCTTTATACTCCAGATTGGCAACTTGTTTACTCTTTCTAATTTATATCATAAATACTACACATTTTATATATGTTAATTATAGTAAGAAATTTAGCATTTATGTAATAAAATTGTTTGCATAATAAAAATATAAGTCAACCTGTTTTTAGTATGCATTTATTATCAAATTATTCTTTTAATTAAAAAAAAAACCACGATTTTTATCTTACTGTTTCCATTTTTTCAATTTTTTTTTTAAAACTCAGTAAGTTCAATGCATTTTCGGTTTAGGATTGTTATTTTCTCATTTCCATTTGTTTCTTCTTCTTGTCCTTGCCATTTTCCTCTATATTTTATGCTTCTTGCAAATATTTTTGCAATCTCTTTCTACTTAGTTTCCATTTTTCTATTGCATGTTTCTATTTCAATACAATTATTTTTTGTTGACACAATGTCATCATCTTAATTTTCACCCTGTGACCACATGGGGAAAACTATACATTTAAATCAATGTCACAAAGTATATTTCATTGTAATGTATCATAAAACAAATCGTATATACTAATTATATATTAAATATGCTTATAATTTAAAAAATATATTCTTTTATATTTTTCTTTTCTAACTAAAGAGTTCTATAATTTCGATACACATGTTATGAGAAATATTTTGTTTGAAATAATTAGCCCATGTTTGAAATTGATGGTTTAGTTTCATCCTTAAAATGGATAGTGGTTAGAATTTTGCATTTAATATTGTCCATTGGCTTCCCTAATTATATGGTATCATCTTTATATGTAATATCAATACACATATACTACAAATCATCTATACCGTGTATGTAACATTTTATAAATATTTGTGATATAAAACTTAAAAGTATAATGTTGACATATTTAAAATGTTAGATATACTATAAATATACAGCCTCTTTATGTCCAATACGTACATTATATGCTCCTCTTTGTTCTTTGTATATTTGACTTATTTTTGCACTAAAAACAAATGAAAAATAAACATAGATTTTACATGAATGTATAAAAGCAAGATTTAAATCCTTGACTACTGTTTTTCCTCTCTCAAATAAATAAAGTTTCATTTGATAACCATTTTAACTTTTTTTTTTTTAGTTTTTAGGTTTTATTTATGAAAAATATAGGTGGTTTGATAACCAATTTTATTTTTAGTTTTTAGTTTTCCAATTTTTTTTTGAAATTTTAGATAAATTAATAAAAAAGTTTTTATAAACATGTTTATATTTTCCAAAATCTAAAAGTATTTGTTCTAACAATATATATTTTCTCTTTTGGTAAATCTTTCTCAAACAAATCCCTTTTATCTCTAATTTTTTCTCTCCAAAAAATTTTCCCCTCTTAGTTTCACTCTCAAATTTTTTTTGTATTATTTTTTTTTTATATCTATCATGTCTATCCTTTTTTTTCTTCTAAGTTTCTAGCATCTCTCTAACTTTTATTTCTAAAATTTTAATAACTTTCTAAAAGTGTACAGAACCCTAGTTGGAAGAGAATGGGAGAAAAGAGAGCAGAAGAAAATTCTATATTGACATAAGTCCAAAAGAGGCTGTAATATATATATATATATATATATATATATATATATATATATATATATATATATATAAAAGCAGTCCTTTACACAAAAGAGCCACTTGGCAGCACAATAAAGGGTAACCAAAAAATAAAGAAACTAACTCAGGAATTCAAATAGACAGAGGACAATACAGAAAACTAAACCAGAAACCAAAATAATAACCCTTAATCTAGAGATGATGCTACAGATGGGTTTTCAGATTCAGTGGGTGGATTGGATCATGACTCCAACTTTTTCCATTATTTTAAATAGGAAGCCAACTGGTCTCATTTTACCAACAAGAGGACTTCGGCAAGGAGATCCTTTTAGCACTCTATCTTGTCTTATTGTGCTCTGAGGGACTTTCTGCTTTGCTTGACAATGCTGCTGAGAAAAGGTTTATTACGGAACTCTCTATTTCACGAACAGGACCACAGGTAAACCATTTCTTCTGCATAAAGCTACAGCTCATGAGGCGGCAAACCTCAAAGGAATTCTCCTAGATTATGAATGAGCTTCTGAACAAAGTGTAAATTTCGATAAATCTGCGATGGTTTTTTCACCAAACGTAAATGGTGAGTGCCAACGGTATATGTGATAGAACCCGAATATATTAAAATATGAAAGATAACAAAACAGTAAGATAAACCAAGTAATTTGAGGAACTTGGACCCTCTCTAACTTGAGATCACTCAAGCCCTAAACCAAACTCACTAAATCAATGCTTCCCTTCTCCCTATCCCACTCCCTCTATTTATAACCAAATACCCAAGCTATTTTACAGATGAAAATTGTGAACAATCTGGTTAAGTATCTGGGTTTGTCTTCCTCTTTCTCTAGATGTAAACAAAATGATTTTAAACCTATTAAAGATAGTTTGTGGAAGGTGGTACATTGTTGGAAGAGTAATTTGTTCTCTGTAGGGGCAAAGAGATTCTGATCAAGAATGTGGCCCAAGCTATACCAGTCTATGCAATGAGTTGTTTTAGGTTGCCAAAGAGCTTATATGTGCTGTTTACCAAGTTAATTGCACAGTTTTGGTGGGGTTCAGGTGATAACAATAAGAAAATTCATTGAAAAAAATGGGAGAAGATGTGTTTACCAAAAGAGTTGGGTGGTTTAAATTTTCGTGGTCTTCAAGCCTTTAATCAAGCATTAATCGCAAAACAAGTGTGGAGAGTGCTGAAGAATCCAA
Organism: Trichosanthes truncata; assembly: GCA_033996785.1. NCBI lineage: Eukaryota > Viridiplantae > Streptophyta > Magnoliopsida > Cucurbitales > Cucurbitaceae > Trichosanthes > Trichosanthes truncata. Next base: position 15,437,744 of record JAWPNB010000004.1, read on the forward strand.
GTTTAACAGTCTCCAAGATTCTGAAGGCTAGGTATTTTCCAAACTTTGATTGTTTAAGTTTGAATTTGCCTTCCCTCCTCTTGTTCTTATTTTTGGAAAAGCTTTATCTGGTTGTGTGAATTACTGAAGTTAGGACTGAGGAAAAGGGTTGGAAACAAGAGATCAATAAAGGTGTTCTTGGACCCTTGGTTACCAAGGCCATCTTCTTTTAAGGTTTATTCTCCACATTTGTCAAACTCGGATCTGCTTGTGAGTGATTTAATTACTCATTCCTTTAACTGGGAATTAGACAAGATCAATTAGTTATTCCACTGTGACGAGGTGGAATTGAGAGAAGAGGATGAATGGGTTTGGCATCATGACAAGTACAATAAGTATACAGTTAAAAGTGGTTTATAAGTCACAAATGCTAGTCTCGTATGCTGGACCTTCTACAAGTTCTAATCTGTGTAAGGAGTGGTGGAAAAAGCTATGGAAAGAAAAAGTTCCAAATAAGATTAAACATTTTGTTTGGAAATCTTTCCATAATTGTATTCCCACAAAAGAAAATTTGTCGATGAGATATAGTTGGATTTAAGCACCTATTGCCCAATTTGTCGAAGAAAGGAAGAATCAACTGGTCATGCTTATTTGCATGCAAAAGATCAAGGCAAACATGGAACAGTATTCTCCTGAATTATGGGATGGAAAAGTGTCCAATATTCAAATTCAGGATAGATGGATGACCCTTTGTAGACATTTATCTCAATCTGAGTTAAATTGTTTTTAATGCCATTACAGTTTCCTCTAATAACCTGCCTATATCCATTTTTCTAACGCATACCTGAATGCGTTTCTGGCTATCTTCTTCTTCTTCTTCTTTATTTTTATTTATTATTTTTTATTTTAAAAAATTGTTTTAATGCAATTACAATTTCCTTTAAAATAACCTTTTTTTTACGAACCTGCCTATTTCGACTATTTCCATTTTTTTTTTTAAAAAAAACCTGCCTATTTCCATTTCTTTAAAAAAAAAAAAACATGTAATGTTATTTACAAAATATTATGTAAACGTTATATAATTTCAAAATTTCCTTTATTTCTAAATTACGTGATTTTGAGATTTAATTTAGACTTGATTTTATTCCTTGATTATTTTATTTTCATTTTACTTACAACAACAACAACAATACTAATACATTATTTTTTTTCCAATTCATTGTTCAAATATATCTATATAATCACTACAAGAAAGTTGGCCTATTTCGACCATTTTTTATCGAAGGTTATAAAAGACCTTCGAAAAATATATACATTTATCAAAGGCATTTAAAAAGCCTTTGAAAAATATCTACTTTTTATCGAAAGTTCTTAAAAACCTTTGAAAAAGATATTATATTTATCAAAGGAAATTCAAGTCCCTTGAAAATTATATTACCCTTTATCAAAGGTATTTAAAAACCTTTGATAAATATCTACTTTTTGTCAAAGGTTCTTAAAAACCTTTGAAAAAGATATTATATTTATCAAAGGACATTCAAGTCCTTTGAAAATTATATTACCTTTTATCGAAGGTATTTAAAAAACCTTTGATAAATATCTACTTTTTATCAAAGGTTCATAAAAACCTTTGAAAAAGATATTATATTTATCAAAGGACATTTAAGTCCTTTGAAAATTATATTACTTTTATCGAAGGTATTTAAAAAACCTTTGATAAATATCTACTTTTTATCGAAGGTTCTTAAAAGCCTTTGAAAAATATATTATATTTATCAAAGGAAATTAAAGTTTTTTGAAATTATATTACCCTTTATCGAAAGTATTTAAAAAACCTTTGTTAAATATCTACTTTTTATCAAAGGTTGTTAAAAACCTTTGAAAAAAATATTATATTTATCAAAGGAAATTAAAGTCCTTTAAAAATTATATTACCCTTTATCAAAAGTATTTAAAAAACCTTTGATAAATGTATACTTTTTATGGAAGGTTCTTATAATCCTTTGAAAAAGAATTTTTTAATCTAAAAAATATATATCTATTATCCCCAATATTATATTTAAATAAATTCCTTATATTGTCTTTTCGCTGCAATTATAAAAGTATTATAATCAACATTATATTCAAACTCTTCACTTCTTTCACCTTCTCGAAATTCACCAGCGATGAAGTTCGCGTACAGTTGTCTTTCACCAAAGTTGATTCGCTCGTCATTTGCTTCTGAAGGTTTTGATCTCTCTCTAGTCTTAAATGTTTCTGAAGGTTCTGAAAGTTGATTCTCTCTAGTCTATTTGTAGTGACTGAATCAAGCAATTCGTCTCGGAATGCCGTTGTTTTGCTTCTATGTGATACTCGCTGTTGATTTAGGAATTAGCAATTTCGTCTCCAGGTATGATTCCTCGTCTCTTTCATCTTTGGACTGTTGTATTCATGAATTGTGTAGTTAGAATTTCTTTCCTAAGAATGCATCACTTTGCCCTAATTTTTCCATATCTCTCGATCTCTTCTCAGTCTTGATTCCACTCTCGATTCCCTATGTTCGTGAGACTAAATGTAGTTAGTTGGATCATCGTGATAAGGTTACCTAAATATGAATTTTCTACTTCATCTAATTTTTAGTTTCAATTTTCTATAATTGGTAGCTTTTCAAGAGCCTCCCTCTTCCTCCATCTTTTACAGAAAGAAGGCTTTTAATGCACGTTTGCGAATCAAGATATGTCTTGCACTTGTATTCATGAATTGTGTAGTTTCCATTTTTCTGTAATTTGTTTAAGTTGTGATGTTTTTTCAAATAAATGTTGAAAAAATGAACTCGAGAATCAAGATATGCCTTGTAAGGTTTGTTTATTTTGAAGGGAAAATCCATGGAAAATTGAGTTCCAGTTAGATATCTCTCTCAAGCCTCCCCTGTTTTGAGGTTGAGTCCCTTGATGCTTCCTGCTAGATTTACAAGGTTTTTTAATCTTTTTTTTATGGTTGTATCTGAAAACATGTATATGGTCTTACTGAATGTTTGGATGTCTACTTACGAACTTTGTCCTGTTTTTGTTTTTTGATTGACTTTGCAGCTTACTCTTTTAACTCTGGAAAACAATACATGATTTTCAAAAAGTAATACTATGATTCTCTAGTGCAAAGAAGAAACCATTCAAAGCAACACTTGTTTGTAAGCAGAGGACTAGGAGATTGCTTCCTTTCCAGGTGATTTTTGAAATTTTGCTAGAAATTGATATAAGATAACAAATTTTCTTTTCATTTAATTAGTGCATTATATATTTGAAGCACCGGCTTAGAGTCTAAGAGATCTTATAGAACTTTCCATAAAAATAATAGGACCTTTAGAGGATGAATGTGCAATCTTGTGGGGAGGTTTTTGTGGCAAGCGGGTGAATGTGCAATCTTGTGGGGTTTGTGGGGAGAGAGAAATAATAGGACCTTTAGAGGAGTTGATAGGGGCATTCGAGCGATGTTTGGTCCCTTGTTAGGTTCTATTTTTCTCTTTGGGCATCAGTGAACATGGTTTTTTGGACGTCCTTGTATTCTTTCATTTTTTTTTCAATGGAAGTTTGGTTCTCATATGAAAACACTATTTAGAAAGTGAGGTCCAATGCTGTCTTTTCAAAGAAGAAGAAAAAATGTTGTCTAACACAAGATTGTTATCAGCAACACCAATAGGAATCATTTTAGAGAAATTTGTTTTGAATCAAATCTATGACCTATATAGTCTCAAAAGCCACTGATATTTCCATAGTTTGATTCCATGGGAGTCTGCTATTAGGTAGTTTTCTCCTTGGAAGGACTTTTTCTGTTCTAACGACCATGACGGTGGTGACGTCGATGGTTGCACGTCAAGGTGCGCCTATGGCTGCACATCAAATATGTATGCAAGTATGGTTAGCAGTATCTATTCTTATTGATGCTCTTGCTACTTCTTGTCAGGTACATCTATTTTTACCTCATTTTCTTTATGAGGAGTTTTAATACTTGGAGTACTCTTTCTCTCATAAACTGATATTGTTTCCTTGTATTTTCTGTTGTTATCTGCATCATGGTATTCTTACTAACAAAAATCGCATCCTCAGATCTCAACCTTCATTGTTTTTTCTGTTATACTGACTATTAGTCTACATAAAAGTTATCATATAAGACAATTCATTCAATTTATAATAGCATGCAAACCCAATGAAACATTGAGAATGAAATGCAAGATTATAACATTTTACAAAGCCTTTAAGCCTTAAATAGAGATAAATTAATATCAGCCATGGTTGCCAACAGTATTTTTTAAAGCTCGAGGCACATTAAAGCACAATAGCCCTCCAAGACTAAGCGTGAAGGGAAAAAGAAAAGGGTGAGTTTTATGTATGAGATGCACAATAGAAAAATGTAAATAAATCCTTATATACAAAGAAAAATAGTATTATGAATAATAAGATGATGAAAAGTTTAAGAAAATAGAGATTTTATTCAAGATTGTAGGGAAAGAATGAATATTTTCTTAAGAATGTTCATGAGTTTCTTCAAGATGTAGAAAGTAGAGCTTGAGGCGTGCGCTTCTCATTAAGGGAGAAGCGAGGCATAGGGGCCGCACCTAGGCACGTGCCTTAGTGGGCTTTTAAAACACTGGTTGCTAATTTCCTAATTTTCTTATAACTCTTATAGTTAAATCTATTCCAAATTCATGAAAGAAATAGTATGGCGTGTCACCATGGTTTCCTCTGTTCTTCTCTCTGACCTTGAAATTACCTACATTGATAGGTTATGGTTGCAAGTGCTGTATTAAAAAGTGATTACAAGACTGCAAAGAAAGTTACTGGCTTAGCCTTAAAGGTAGCATTTTATGTGTGCATTTGAGTTTCTACGCTTTAATTAGAAGTCTTTTGAGCAATATTTGATGTTTCTACAAATAGACATGGAGTTTTATAAGGATTTATCTATACCATACAGGTAGGATTGCTCGCAGGTATCATATTATTTGCAATCCTTGGAGCATCTTTTTGTCATTTGGCCCCTTTGTTCACCAAAGATCCTCATGTTTTATAAATTGTTAGAACCGGAATGCTGGTAGGTTACGCAGTTTCGTTTGAACAAAACTGGTCTATACTATACCTGTAGTGGATACTGGTGGTAGATAGGAGCTCCTAATTGGCTTGAAAAAAATTAGTGAGAACCACTCATTTATTAAATGCAATGTAAATATATCAACAACGTCATAAAGTAGGTAGAGCTCTCACTTACTGGTGTGCGAATCAAGTTTTGCTCCTCCCTAATTAGTTGAACTTTTTCATATATGTGGCTCTCACAATGCTTTCATTGAATCTTGTACAGTTTGCAAGTGCCACTCAACCTTTGATTTCTCTAGCATTTTGTCTTTGATGGTCTGCATTATGGTGTTTCAGATTTGTTTTACATATAGCATCGAAATTAAGTTCTCTTGGTACAAATAGTTGTGACTGTCCAAAATATTGTACTGTTTTGGATCTCAATGGTTTAACTTTTTTGGAATTATGATAGAAAGTTCTTATAGTTTTAATATTGTGGCTGTATAATGTATGGTGGAGTATAAGATTGTTGACCTAATTTACTTGTTGTATCATTTGAATGAGTTTCAATTTCATATAAGCTCATCATTTACAGTGAGAACTTTATTATATATTTGAATCTATGAAGTGTGGGGTTGGAAAGCTTAAGTTCAAGTTTATGAACTTTGCAACTAGGTACGTAATTGGTGTTTGAGCTATAGATTTATGGCTTGAAAAGGTTATTAGTTTAATATAATTTAAATTTACTATTGTATTCAAGTGCTAAAGGTTTTGATAAGAGGCTTTTCGAAGGATTTACAATTATCAATAAAGAAGTATTTCTGAAGGCTTTAAAATCTTTGAAAATAGTATTATAAACCTTTAAAAATAATAAAAACCTTCGAAAAAGATAATTGACAATAAATAATTATCGATAAATAATTTGACAATTTTTGAAGACATGTGACCTTTGAAAAATAATAATTTTCGAAGGTTAACGTGACCTTTGAAAAATATTAATTTTCGAAGGTTAATGTGACCTTTGAAAAATATTAATTTTCAAAGGTTAACAAATCTTTGAAAAAAACTTTTTCGACGGGTTCTATTTCGACACTTTTCAAAGGTTGAATTAACCTTTGAAAAAAGATTTATCGAAGGTCTATTAAGTGTTTTTTCGAAGGTTGTGACCTTCGAAAATAGTCAACTTTCTTGTAGTGAATAGTATTATATTGTATTAAGAATTTGTAAAACTTTACATAAAATAAAATTAGAATAAATCTTTTTTTTTATTAACATATATATTTTTTCTTTTATCAATATATATATATATATATATGTTTTTTGGCTTAAAAAAAAAAGAACATTGTTATAAAACAAGAGCAAACAAGAAACAATTAGAGAAGAGGAGAGAAAAGTTAGAGAGGAGATGTATTCTCTATTAAATTGTATTTTTCAAAGGGTACACAACCACTATTTATAGGATTTACAAGATATACACAAATTCTATGAAGAAAAGGAAATCTTCTTTTAAATCCCAATTCAAAAAAGGAAACTTAGAGAAGATAATGAGAGGGATAATTGGAGTAGATAATCCATGAGATTATGGGCATCAAATAAAAATATTCCAATGTAATTTGGAATATTTATAATACTCCCCCTTCAGATGCTCATTGTATATAGAATATAGTCTCGTTAAAAGCTTACTAGGAAAAAATTCAATGGGAAAAAATCCTAATGAAGGAAAAAGAGTCAATTATTCATATACTTTAACAACTGCCTCATTAAAAACATTACTAGGAAAATTCGGTGGGACAAAACAACAGTCAAAGGAAAAAGAGTGCAGTACATTTACTCCCCCACATGGAAACATCACTTGAGATCTTTGAGTTGTTACATGCTAATGTTGTGCACCAACTACTCAAATGTCATAGTAGAAAACAATATTCGTAAATAAGCCTGCCAAGTTGTCTTTTGAACAAATGTGTTGAACAATGATGTCGCCATTTGCTTCATAGACTGTCATAATATAATAGTTCTTCCACATATACTAAATAACCTATCTAAGATCTAGTTTTATATGGGTTAGATAAATAACCTGCATCTTAGATAAAAAAAATTAGATCCATATAAATTTATCCTCAAATAAAATATAATATATGTTTAATATCTTTATGTTAGAGAAATACTATATAAAATTTATTGAAAATACTATACCTATCATATCCTATTAGTAAAGATACATAAGTGCATCTATTGCACTAAAATATGGTACTGCAAGACCAAGAAGTTATTCATTATATTCTTTAGGTTGGAAGATACATTTCTTCACATAAAGTGAACAAACTATCATTGAAATGATCAATGAATATATTTTGTCTATATAAAATATTTTCTATACAAGTTGATCGAATGGAATTCCATCTACTAAATGTTCAGTTTTTAAGTCGAGGCAAAACTTTGTTTAATGAAATCTTTATCTCAATTTCTTTCTTAAGATATTTAATTGCTTTTGAAAGCTCTTCAGGAGTTCCAATTATATTCAAATCATCAACATATATAGTTGTAATAACAAATTCTGACTGTGATTATTTCTTTATGGATAAATAGAGATATTTTTATACTCTTATTTTTCAACAAATATTCACTAAGATAATTATTCCACATTTAGTCGAATTGTTTTAATCCATATATAAGGATCTCTGTAATATAATTTTTTAAAATTAAATAATTTTGGTATCCTTAATCTTTTAGGGATTTTCATAATCCATATATAATGATCTCTGTAATATAATTCTTTAAAATTATATGATTTTGGTATCCTTAATCCTTCAAGGAATATCATTATCAAGAGATCCATATATATATGGTATAACTACATCCATAAGATGTATGTTAATCTTTTTATACAAAGTTAGGACAATTAGATATCTTAATGTTCTTGCATCGACCATAGAGGAATATGTCTCCTCATAATCAATACTAGGCTTTTTGAGTATCTTTGTGCACTAACTCTAGCTTTATATCTCTTTTTCTCTCAAATAACCATTTGTATCCTACATGTTTGACATCTTCTTGTGTTTGGATTTCTGGTCTAAAAATTTCACATTTTGAAAATGAGTTTAATTATGTTTGGTTTGTTTCTTACCACTTAAATCAATCCTTTCTATGTCGACATTATTCAAAACAAATTCTAGTTTTAGAATCCTCATTTTTCAGAAATAATATCAAGAGTAATATTATAAACAAGAATGTTGTTAACAACTTATCAGTTCAGTTCCATATTTTTCCTATCATGACATATAACTTATTGAGATCTCTTTATTATCCTCAGGTACCTCTTTCAACATTTCTTCTTACTAGTCATGTTTAATATTCTTTCTAGAATATATCTATTTGCTCAATTGAGTTTTTTCGATTATTGAATACTTTATTTTTTGAGGATTTTTATCTTTGGAACTCATTACTCTATCATGCTTTTGACGTGTGTAAACTTATTGGTTGTGACAACTTGTTGTGTTAGGATATCAACCATTGACGGTGCATTTGCAGCTTAATCACTTTCTTAATTAGCATCTGTAAATGCATATGACATTTGATTTGCAATATTTTGTAAATGAATTATCCTTTGAACTTCTAGTTCACATTGATCTATATGAAGATCTAAATGAGACAATACATAATTCATTTTTTCCAATTTCTCAATTTCTCCCCCTAATGTTGGAAAATTTGTCTCATTAATGACAATTAACAAATTGTGCAGTAAACATATCACCCATCAGGGGATAATTAAAGGAACATATATTTCTAGCTTCCTTTAGAGACTCATCTTAATATGATGTGGTGGAGCAATTTGAACATTTACTGTACATTTAGAGGGCGTTTGGCCCACCTATTCGAAATCAGAACCCTTGGATTTGAAACATTGAGGGGTTTGAAAGTCTGGGAATTAGATAACAGTATTTGGGGTGCAGTGTTCTGAAGCCTAGGAATCAGAAAACAGTGTTTGGGGTGTAGTGTTTGAAAGCTTGGGAATCAAAATGTTGTGTTTAGAGTGCAGTGTTTTGAATCTGGGGTTGTACAATTTTTATTTTTTTCCCCTTTGCTACTTTGTTCTCTCTTTTTTCCTTATTTTCTAGTGGATCTCTTATTAGTTATAGGACCTCTTGTGTAAGTTGGGTTATTTATTTTTAAGGACTTTTGAATGGACCTTCCAATTAGTTTAGGAATGAGAAAAAGGAAATTGATTTGATTTGAGTCCTTTGTTGCTTACAGCTTCGAGCATTGTACAATATAATCTTTTACCTTTCATTATTATTCATTGATTCTTTTCGGATTTGGGAATTAAAGTGATAATTTGTAACGACCCTACTTATCAATTTAGACTTCCTAGGGACGTTACCACATACATTCTACTATAAATTCAGAAATCTTTAATAAAGACACAAAAAGATCCAATCATTTATTAAACAATCAAAAACTTTAGCTTGGGATCCCTTTATTTCAAAACATAAGAATAAATCAAAACAATAAAAAAAAAAATAATTTGTAGAACTCAACAGTTAAAAGGTCATAAAAAAAAATAAATAAAATGCTAGCATATAAGAGTTTGCGGAAGTGAAACTTTTCTACGTCACCCATGGCCTCTACAACAACTACCAAGTCATTCGCCCATGATGCCCTTGCCTTTACCTGAAAAGAAAAATATTTTTGAAAAGGGTGAGTATTTTACAATACTCAGTCAGTGACCTCACTACTGGATCAGGATATGCATACACACACATAATGAGTTTTCGAAAACATTTTCTTTCTTTCCTTTGATGGGACCTAAATTCCTTTCATAGCGGAAACGTTTCTCTTTCAACTTTTCTCTTCGGCTTAATGTGGACAATTAACGCAACATAACCTTTCCTTTTCATTTAACCTTTTCAGGTTCCTTTTCATATAGCCTCGTAAGGCTCCTTTTCATATAGATGTACATCAATAAATTGAGGAGGGTAATTGCCATAGCCTTCGAAATCAATTTTTATCATGAAAAGATAATGTATGCATGAGGTCCCAAAGCAATTTAAACATTTCATTCCATGATGCAACACAAACAACATTCTCACATCATTTACCATAAATCAAAACCATAAACCATGCATAACATTCATGAGAAAATTGGGAAAACCACAAGTTAAAATCCATTTTTATATATATAACAAGCATTTTAAAAATTTATCAAAAATCCATAATAAAATATTTATAAAAGCTTTTTATTTCAAATTAATTTTTTCTTTTCAATTCAGTTCCTGACTTGCATTTAAGCATACCGGCATAAAGTCCCTTACCTTGGCTAAGCTCAAGAGTCCAATTCACCCAATTGCTCACCAAAAATCCCTTCGCTTTGAACCTTAGTCAAACAATTTGGAGCCTAAATCAAACCATCCCTAAGGTTAGAAACAATTCCGAAAATCCATAATTAAATCCCAAAGTTCCTTCCACTAACTAAAGTTCCAAAATTTAGAATAAATTCCTTAACATTTAACTTAATCTCAAATTGGTGGTTAAACTAAATTCAAAACACAAGGTTCTTGATTTAATTGAACTCTCAAATTTAATCTACCAAAAATCCAAAACTCCAAGGATTGGCTTGATTTTAGGATGGAGAATTTACCTCCGTTCTTTCTCCAAACCGACCCAAGCTTTACTAAATAAATGGTGGTTTTGTTGGGTTTTGTGTCCTAAAACTCGTGGTTTTGTAAACTGAATGTATATTCTATTTTACTATAAAGATGTTATTGAGGTTTATTCAGTAAATGTATTATTGAATAAAGTGAATTTTGTATTCTATAACCCAAATCCAATGAACAAAGAACCCTTGGCTATAGTATGTATACTTGAACTTTATGTATGACATAAAAGTGGATCAAGTTCGAGTAATAGCCAAAATGGTCTATAGTATAAGGATAAGGCTGGGTACCTTATTCTGGGGACACTATGGACGCGGCCCACTTTGTATAGTACTAACGAGGTGATCTTGAATCGTTCATGTGGAGACATGCGAGTGGGGGCGTCCTATGCAAAGAGTTTGTATAAGACCGGACCGCGAAATAGTCACTTAGACTTTATAACTCCGTTTACTGTTTTAACTGACTATATTCATACGATGACCTAGGTAACTCGATCTTAATCCTGAGCGTGCTATGAACTCCTGTTTATTCGGGATTATCCTTAGATTTGCATGGGTGAGAGTGGCCCGAGATTGCCGACTCAATAAGCCTCCCATTTTGGGGATAAGGCCGGATAGATAGTTGGGAACATAGTCATGCAAGATGGAATTCACTCCTACCTGCTTTAAGGATTAGTAGAGAGGTTGTTCCCTTAAGTGCTGACTCAGGGTCTTGAACAATGGGCCCACCCTCTCATTGGCCCGAGAGGGATTCGGTTTGTTGGTTGGACCACAAACCAATTGTTCATTAGAGGATCAGTGGGACTTAAGGAACAAGAAGTAATTACAGGGGTAAAACGGTTTATTTGACCCAGCTGTAATTACGAACGACCTGTGAAGGATCGACTTACTAATCATGGTTATATCGAGTGGACAGAAATATATCTACAGTGAGGAGAGTGCAGCCACTGGGCTTTAATGGAGTGTCCCGGTGGTTAACGAATGTTGATTAGCTAGGCTAAAGAGTTTGGCCGGTTAAATCTCGTATCGTTGGAGCTCATGATCTGTAGGTCCATTAGGTCCCCTTACTAGCTCAGACTAAGCGTTGGAATAATTTGAGAGAAAAGAATTTGAATTGTTCAAATTCGGTTTTAGGAGTAAACGTTAATTATATGCGATATACTTAACGTACTATAATTTAATTATGAATTAAAACCACAAGAAAGAGAGAGGAACATATTTAAATGTGATTTAAATATTTGTTCGGTTTAATACGTGAATAGGAATTCATGTACAAACGATTGGTCATAAAAGAGAGGGATTGGTCTAATTATTTAATTAATATTTGATATTAAATTAAATAATTAAATTAATTAAATGGTTTAATTAATTAATCAAGTTTTTAAATTAATTTTGATTTAAATGAAACTTGACTAATCCTATATATCCAACCTAGTGTTGTCTTCCATGGGAAGACAAGTGTTGTCTTCCATGGGAAGACAAGTGTTGTCTTCCATAGGAAGCCTAATGAGGTTTCATTAGTGCCTATAAATGGGATGAAACACAAAAGGATTGAGTGAATTTTCTTTGATAGTTTTTTTTTTAAACTATCTTGAGCTCTCTTTCTTTCTCTCTAAAAATTCTCTTAACAAAGGATCCCACAATCCATTCCAAGGGCTGAGAATAGTAGGGAAGACTCTAGTGGTGGTCCAAGTATTGTTGGTGATCCAAGATTTGCAAAGAATTTGGAGAATTTGAGCTACAAAGGTATGTGTTCATACTTTCTGGTTTTTTCTAGTTTAGAGCATGTTTTTGTTTGGTTAAATTGATGTACTTTGAGTGCTCGAGATCCGAAATTACTTCCGCTTTCTTAATATTAACTCCATCAATTGGTATCAGAGCAATTTTGAGCACTCAATTTGCATCGGTTTAAGCTCGGTGGGTATCATTTAGAAATTCAATTTTCTGGGCGTCTAAAGTGGTACTTTCGGTTTTGGCATTTTTTTTGAGCTTCATTTTGTAGTCCGTTTTGTAATTGCCCTAGCGTGTATGGGCTTTAATGTGTGAAGAAGAGTCTGTAAAAAAATTGGTGTCATTAGAGTCCATATAGGCTTCCAATTTGAAGTGAGAAGGTGAAGTGTTCAAGCTGGAAAACAGAGCAGAAGCTGCTGTTTTTTTTTCGCCCATGGCCGGTTCAAGTTTTTTCAAGCTGGTTCGGGGCGGTTCGAAGAGTTCGGAAGCGTCTCAACCTAGTTATTAAATTATTCTTGTAATAATTTAGTTGTTTGCTTGCCCGTGATGCCAAAACCGGTCCACTTTAGTGTGTTTAATTATTTATGCATTATGAATGTATGTTTTAATCAAATCCATATTTGTATGTGCATAAAGTATGCCATATAGATTTAAAATCCCACCATAGGAAGCATGCTCCATGCATTGAAAGTATGTTATAAGTGTTATAATGTATAGTATGCATGTTTAGCATTTCATAAGTTTTAATATAAGAGTTGTATTAATTTTATGAAATAGATGTTGTATGTTTTAAGTATAATTAATATAAATGTTATATTAATTAAAAATAAAGCATACAACATATAGTTGCCTTAGTATAATATAATTGTTATATTAAATGCATCAAAGCATTTACATGCATAATTCATGTGATGAATTTTTACTCTATGTTTATTTAATTGTTCATGTGATGAATGATCAAGCACTCAAACATAGAAATGCGTACAAACCTAGGGTTTAATTATTTAGTTTTAAAATGGTTTTAGAATTAAAATAATTAGACCATAGGTTATCTAGTTCTAATAAGATTGGAATTAGGCAACCAATAATTTATAAACTATGATTAAAGAGGGACTTTGTCTAAGGAAGGTTCTGGCTAGGCTGGGGTATTTAAGATGACGGAAACGGAACACCCCTACCTGGGAACCGACTTGGGAGTGAATTTAATCCAGAGGTTTATAAATTATTCCTCGTGAGCGACGCTAATTAAAAAGTTTAATTAAACTCGTAGACCTAAGTTTTTTAAAGGGTTAATAGACTTAGGTAATATCAAAATAATCGTTATATTGATAGACTTAGGTATATTAATAGCCGGAATATGCCTAAGTAAAATTATACCCAAACCGTCTAAAATACTTAGTGGGAGTGAAAAAGTATATATGATATATCAATTTCCTCTTACGCTCTCTACGAAGTTCACACCGTGAGATTTATGCTCGGCCTCGTGATGTCAATAGGGCATCCCCATTCGGATGGTGTTTGCATAAATCAAGAGCAAGGTGAATGGAGAAAGTATTTATAGTAAGTGGGAGAAGGAAGTGTGTCAACACATCCTACAGTCTCCTCCATTAGGTTGGACCGTGAGATTCCCATGTTCCGCCTGCAGGTTGCCCGTAGTAGCACCATCCATTCGGAGGGATGTAACATGGGAGTCGGAACAACTCAAACTCCAGAAATGGATAGGGTCTCCTAGGTCTATTCCCAGCTTTGACTTTTCAATTCGGTAGCATTGTTGGGGCCGACCTCTGAGGTCTGAAAATGGCGAGTCACACTTACAAGAATTACTAAGTGTTAGTAAATTCTTGACCAAAGTAGTGATAACTAGAATGCTATAGGAATAAGAGTTATTCCGGTATTAGCATTTAGTCAAGAATGTCTTGGTTCAGTGAAGGAGTGATTGACTGCCCCTCGGTAGCGGTTGCTCTGACTCACTGAAGTATCGTTGCAAAAACAATAATGAGTTTATGGGTACATTATTACTTTTGCTAAATTTTTTAATTGGATAATGTAATGGGTTAGAAGCAATTCACTAATAGAATATGTTCCATTTTTCAGCATGTCGAGCTCTTTAATCCAGTTACTAGCCTCCGATAAATTAAACGGCGATAACTACGCAACTTGGAAATCGAACTTGAATACAATTCTAGTTATCGATGATCTAAGGTTTGTCTTAACAGAGGAATGTCCTCTCCCTCCCGGCTCGTCTGCAAACCAAATTGTTCGGAATGCATTTGACAGATGGACTAGGGCTAATGATAAAGCCCGAGTCTATGTCTTAGCCAGCATATCTGATGTGCTATCTAAGAAACATGAGAGCATGATTACTGCTAAGGAAATCATGGGATCATTACAGGCGATGTTTGGACAATCGTCCTCATCCATCTGTCATGATGCTCTCAAGAATGTTTACAACTCCCGTATGAAGGAGGGAACTTCTGTTAGGGAGCATGTCCTTAACATGATGGTCTACTTCAACGTGGCAGAAGTAAACGGAGTTGTCATAGATGAGAATAGTCAGGTTAGCTTTATAATGGAATCTCTTCCGAAGAGCTTCCTACAGTTCCGCACCAATGCGATGATGAACAAGATAGAGTATAATCTGACTACTCTCCTCAACGAGCTACAGACTTTCGATTCCCTAATGAAAACAAAGGGAAAAGAGAAGGAGGCAAATGTTGTCACTTCGAAGAAGTTCCCAAGAGGATCGTCTTCTGGGACTAAGTCTGGTTCTTCTTTTTCTAAGAATAAGGGTATTCAAAAGAAGAAGAAGGACAATGGGAAGGGAAAAACTCCCGCCATGAATAAACGCAAGGCTAAAGCCACAGATAAAGGAAAATATTTCCACTGTGGTGAAGATGGGCATTGGAAAAGGAATTGCCCAAAGTACCTTGCAAAAAAGCAAGCTGAGAAGGCAAGACAAGGTAAATATGATTTACTTGTTGTTGAAACATGTTTAGTGGAATATGATGATTCCGCCTGGATATTAGATTCAGGAGCCACTAACCATGTTTGTTCTTCTTTTCAGGAAACTAGTTCCTGGAGGCAGCTTGCAGATGGTGAGATAACTCTCAAGGTTGGAACAGGAGAGGTTGTCTCAGCCAGAGCAGAGGGAGCGGTGAAGTTGTTGTTTAGAGATAGATTCATTTTACTAGAAAATGTACTTTTGGTTCCTGGAATCAAAAGAAATCTTGTATCTATCTCTTGTTTGATTGAACATATGTATAAAGTATCTTTTGATTATAATGAAGTGCTCATTTGCAAAAGAGGTGTACGAATATGTTCTGCTAAACTTGAAAACAACTTATATGTGTTAAGACCAACAGAGGTAAAAGCTATTTTGAACACTGAGATGTTTAAAACAGCTGATACTCAAAATAAAAGGCAGAAATTTTCTCCAAGTACCTATCTTTGGCACTTGAGACTAGGCCACATTAATCTCAATAGGATTGGGAGATTGGTTAAGAGTGGTCTCCTAAGTCAGTTAGAAGACAACTCCTTACCACCATGTGAGTCTTGTCTTGAGGGAAAAATGACCAAACGACCTTTTTCTGAAAAAGGTTATAGAGCCAAAGAACCCTTAGAACTTGTACATTCAGATCTCTGTGGTCCAATGAATGTCAAAGCTCGAGGAGGGTATGAATACTTCATCAGTTTCATCGATGATTATTCGAGGTACGGCTATCTTTACCTAATACATAATAAGTCCGAAGCCCTTGAAAAGTTCAAGGAGTATAAGACAGAGGTTGAGAACATATTAGGTAAGACGATTAAAACACTTCGATCAGATCGAGGTGGAGAGTATATGGATTTGAGATTCCAGGACTATATGATAGAACATGGAATCGTATCCCAACTCTCAGCACCCAGTACACCTCAGCAGAATGGTGTATCTGAGAGGAGAAACAGAACCTTGTTAGACATGGTTCGATCTATGATGAGCTATGCTCAGCTGCCTAGTTCGTTTTGGGGATATGCAGTAGAGGCTGCTGCATATATTTTAAACATGGTTCCCTCTAAGAGTGTTTCAGAAACACCTTATGAGTTATGGAGAGGGCGTAAAGGAAGTTTACGTCACTTCAGGATTTGGGGGTGCCCGGCACATGTACTAGTGCTCAATCCAAAGAAATTGGAACGACGTTCAAAATTATGCCTATTCATAGGATACCCCAAGGAAACGAAAGGTGGTCTATTTTACGATCCTCAAGAGGACAAGGTGCTTGTGTCGACAAACGCCACGTTCTTAGAGGAAGACCACATAAGAGATCATCGGCCTCGAAGTAGAATTGTATTGAGTGAATTTTCTGGGGAAGCTACAAATAAATCAACAAAAGTTGTTGATCAAGCTGGTCTTTCTCAAGAGTTGAGAATGCCTCGACGTAGTGGGAGGGATGTTAGACAACCCGACCGTTACATGGGTTTGACTGAAACCCAGGTCGTCATACCTGATGATGGCATTGAGGATCCATTGACCTATAAACAGCAATGAATGACATAAATAAGGACCAGTGGATTAAAGCCATGGACCTCGAAATGGAGTCAATGTACTTCAATTCTGTTTGGGAACTTGTAGACCAACCAGATGGTGAAAGACCTATCGGTTGTAAGTGGATCTACAAGAGGAAACGAGACCAAGCCGGTAAGGTGCAAACCTTTAAAGCTCGACTTGTGGCAAAGGGTTATTCCCAACGGGAAGGGGTGGACTATGAAGAAACCTTCTCCCCTGTTGCCATGCTTAAGTTGATTAGAATACTCTTGTCCATTGCCACGTTTTATGATTATGAAATTTGGCAAATGGATGTCAAGACAGCCTTTCTGAATGGCAATCTTGAAGAGAGTATCTATTTGGTTCAACCAGAGGGGTTCATAATTAAAGGTCAAGAGCAAAAAGTTTGCAAGCTTAAACGATCCATCTATGGATTGAAGCAAGCATCTAGATCCTGGAATATAAGATTTAATACTGCGATTAAATCTTATGGCTTTGAACAGAATATTGACGAACCTTGTGTTTACAAGAAAATAGTCAATACTACTGTAGCTTTCTTAGTCTTGTACGTAGATGATATCCTACTCATTGGAAATGATGTAGGATTCCTGACTGACGTAAAGCAATGGCTAGCGACCCAATTCCAAATGAAAGATTTGGGAGAGGCTCAGTTTGTCCTTGGAATCCAAATTGTTCGGAATCGCAAGAACAAAACGCTAGCATTGTCTCAGGCATCTTATATTGACAAAATGTTGGTTAGATATAAGATGCAGAATTCCAAGAAGGGTTCATTACCTTTCAGACATGGAATTCATTTGTCGAAGGAACAGTGTCCTAAGACACCTCAAGAAGTTGAGGATATGAGATGCATTCCCTATGCATCAGCTGTCGGTAGTCTGATGTATGCCATGCTGTGTACTCGACCCGACATATACTATGCAGTGGGAATAGTCAGCAGGTATCAGTCCAATCCAGGATATGATCATTGGACTGCCGTTAAAAACATCCTCAAGTATCTTAGGAGAACGAGGGACTATATGCTTGTGTATGGTGCGAAGGATCTGATCCTTGCAGGATACACTGACTCTGATTTTCAGACCGATGTAGATTCGAGGAAATCCACATAGGGATCAGTGTTCACTCTTAATGGAGGAGCAATAGTTTGGAGGAGTATAAAGCAAGGTTGTATTGCTGACTCTACCATGGAGGCTGAGTATGTCGCAGCTTGCGAAGCAGCGAAGGAGGCTGTATGGCTTAGGAAATTCTTTACTGATTTGGAAGTTGTTCCAAATATGAATTTGCCTATCACCCTTTATTGTGATAATAGTGGTGCAGTGGCAAATTCTAAAGAACCTAGAAGCCATAAGCGCGGAAAGCATATAGAGCGCAAATATCATCTCATCAGGGAGATTGTGCAACGAGGAGACGTGATCGTCACACAGATCCCTTCAGAGCACAACATTGCTGATCCGTTTACAAAGCCCCTCACGGCTAAAGTGTTTGAGGGGCACCTAGAGAGTCTAGGACTACGGGTTGTATAGTAGGGCAGTTTTTAACCTCAGCATGTTTGACTCCATTGACGTTTTAGTCCAAGTGGGAGTTTGTTGGGTTTTGTGTCATAAAACTCGTGGTTTTGTAAACTGAATGTATATTCTATTTTACTATAAAGATGTTATTGAGGTTTATTCAGTAAATGTATTATTGAATAAAGTGAATTGTGTGTTCTATAACCCAAATCCAATGAACAAAGAACCCTTGGCTATAGTATGTATACTTGAACTTTATGTATGACATAAAAGTGGATCAAGTTTGAGTAATAGCCAAAATGGTCTAAGTATAAGGAAAAGGCTGGGTACCTTATTCTGGGGACACTATGGACGCGGCCCACTTTGTATAGTACTAACGAGGTGATCCTGAATCGTTCATGTGGAGACATGCGAGTGGGGGCGTCCTATGCAAAGAGTTTGTATAAGACCGGACCGCGAAATAGTCACTTAGACTTTATAACTCCGTTTACTGTTTTAACTGACTATATTCATACGATGACCTAGGTAACTCGATCTTAATCCTGAGCGTGCTATGAACTCCTGTTTATTCGGGATTATCCTTAGATTTGCATGGGTGAGAGTGGCCCGAGATTGCCGACTCAATAAGCCTCCCATTTTGGGGATAAGACCGGATAGATAGTTGGGAACATAGTCATGCAAGATGGAATTCACTCCTACCTGCTTTAAGGATTAGTAGAGAGGTTGTTCCCTTAAGTGCTGACTCCGGGTCTTGAACAATGGGCCCACCCTCTCATTGGCCCGAGAGGGATTCGGTTTGTTGGTTGGACCACAAACCAATTGTTCATTAGAGGATCAGTGGGACTTAAGGAACAAGAAGTAATTACAGGGGTAGAACGGTTTATTTGACCCAGCTGTAATTACGAACGACCTGTGAAGGATCGACTTACTAATCATGGTTATATCGAGTGGACAGAAATATATCTACAGTGAGGAGAGTGCAGCCACTGGGCTTTAGTGGAGTGTCCCGGTGGTTAACGAATGTTGATTAGCTAGGCTAAAGAGTTTGGCCGGTTAAATCTCGTATCGTTGGAGCTCATGATCTGTAGGTCCATTAGGTCCCCTTACTAGCTCAGACTAAGCCTTGGAATAATTTGAGAGAAAAGAATTTGAATTGTTCAAATTCGGTTTTAGAAGTAAATGTTAATTATATGCGATATACTTAACGTACTATAATTTAATTATGAATTAAAACCACAAGAAAGAGAGAGGAACATATTTAAATGTGATTTAAATATTTGTTCGGTTTAATACGTGAATAGGGATTCATGTACAAACGATTGGTCATAAAAGAGAGGGATTGGTCTAATTATTTAATTAATATTTGATATTAAATTAAATAATTAAATTAATTAAATGGTTTAATTAATTAATCAAGTTTTTAAATTAATTTTGATTTAAATGAAACTTGACTAATCCTATATATCCAACCTAGTGTTGTCTTCCATGGGAAGACAAGTGTTGTCTTCCATGGGAAGCCTAATGAGGTTTCATTAGTGCCTATAAATGGGATGAAACACAAAAGGATTGAGTGAATTTTCTTTGATAGTTTTTTTTTTAAAACTATCTTGAGCTCTCTTTCTTTCTCTCTAAAAATTCTCTTAACAAAGGATCCCACAATCCATTCCAAGGGCTGAGAATAGTAGGGAAGACTCTAGTGGTGGTCCAAGTATTGTTGGTGATCCAAGATTTGCAAAGAATTTGGAGAATTTGAGCTACAAAGGTATGTGTTCATACTTTCTGGTTTTTTCCAGTTTAGAGCATGTTTTTGTTTGGTTAAATTGATGTACTTTGAGTGCTCGAGATCCAAAATTGCTTCTGCTTTCTTAATATTAACTCCATCAGGTTTGATTCGATCTTGTCACACCAACCTCCACCTACAATGAGTATTCCAAAATAGAGCCCAAAAATTAATGGGTAAATCTCCAAACTTCCATATCAATGCCCAAAATCAGAATTCTATTGTGAAATCCATGAGTATACAACACGAGTAAGCTTACCCATGCGAAAACAAAGTGAAACGGGACTGTTCAGTACCGAGAATCGCCAGAAAAACGACCCAAAAACAGAGCAATCCGTCGGGTACCCAGATCTGCAGCACGGCGGCGCACGAGCGGACGGCGGCGGTCTGGCGTGGCAGCAATGGCGAGCGGTTCGGGAGGTGGTCTGGCGGTTCGCGGCTTCGTCTGAAGCTGTTCGGGTTTGCGCGTGGGGCGGCAGCGTGAGGTTCGGCAGATCTGGCGGTGGCGTTCGTGAGGCGGCGAGTCTGTGGCGGCGAGCAACTGTCCGATGGAGAGGGGTGCTGGAAAATTTTTCTTCTTTTTCTTGCTACAATGGTGGTTATCGAAACACAAAGGGAAGGAAGAAGAAGATGAAGATGATGGCTGGCTTTGGGAGTGGCTTCAAGAGCTTGGCTTGACCTAGGGCTGCGTGCCCATTAAAATAAGAGAGAGAGTTATTTGGGGCTTGGCTTACTATGGGCTTGGGCTTGGCTTAATCACTCTTGAATTACAAGAATGCCCTAAACCTCAATTAATTCCCTTTTTTCTTCTTTCTTCCCATTTTACCCTCAAATTCTCTAATTTCAAAAATGCAAATCTTAAAAATTAAACACCAATACACCTTAAACATAAAATTGGCCTTTCAATTAAATTAAATCAAAAATTTAATGCCTTAATTAATACCTGAAAGTGCCTGTCGTTACATAATTCTTCTAAATCAATATGATGATTTTGTTATAATTTGTGAGATAGCAAAGTTCTAGCAATGGAATTAGAGTTAGATTTTTGTTCATCGTTTGAGTTTGATTTAGAAAGCATTAGGACCTGATTAGAAACGAATTGCTGCTTCATCTTAGGCGATTACGACTTCCTCAAGCGAATTGGAGGTTCCGAGTTAGATTCTTCCAAATCCATCTGTATTTCCAATATTATGTATGTTTTTTTTTATAGTTTTTTTTATATTATTCACGAAAAATCTCTTTATTAATCTATTCATCTCAATTTATTCTTAGCATCTTAGATTGACTTCCTTATCTTTGATATGGTGTTGGCTTTTACTTTGTGTTTATGTATTATAAGTTCTATGAATTCATTTAGAACTTTGTAGGGTAAAATTTTGTATTTAAATAATTTGGTATTTACAAAATTTAAGAATATGTATCAAATTGTCCTTCAATTAGATAGAATTTTAATTGTTATGTTTTTTTTTGTTGGCATTTCTTGTTTTAAGGTATTTGGAATAATTTGACTTGTTTTGATTTGAATTTTAGATTCGACATAATGTATTTTGATTAGATGTTTTGTTAGTGGCATTTTTTTTATAAATCTTTTAAGGTAAATGTTATGTGATTTTCAACCTAGGTAGATTTTTAATTATTATGTTTGTGGACAATTTGTTTTGTTTTGATTTGAATTTTAGATTAGATATAATGTATTTCAGTTAGATATTTTGCTATGGGCATTTTTTTTAATCTTTTGAGGTAAATGTGATGTGATTGTCAATTTAAATTGATTTTTAATTATTATGTAATTTTGATTTTTTGTTGACTAACGATTTCTTGATTTAAGGATTTGTGAAAAATCAGTTTGTTTTGATTTGAATTTTAGATTGAATGTAATTATAAGATAATTTTAGTATCTAGGATACAAATTTTGTTGAGGGGTATTTGTGTCATTTAAAAATTCAAAAAATCGTTTGGCCATTTTTTCAAAAAAAAAAAAAATTCTATGGCTTTTTTCAAAATGCACATTTAAATATGGCCATTTTTTCCGTGACCCCATAAGAAAATGCAGCAAAACCACATGTTGGAAATGAAAACCATCAAGTTGCACTGTTCAAAACCACCGGGTTATACCGTTCAAAACCATGGTTGTGTTTAAAAAATCTTGGGTTTTGAACATAGTGGCCCAAACACCGTTTTGCATTTGGATTCCAAAACCAACCAAACCCAAAACGATAGGTCAAACACCCCCTTAAAATTTTACAGAGGGAATATCTTTAGCATATAACATGATATCATATAGATATTAGAAGCTCTCATAAATGATTTTGCTAAACTATTTTATGTATGAACATGAACTACTATTCAACACTTTTTCCTTGAGAGCAAGAAACACATGATAGAATTTATTAAGAAAAAACTTTGTTAGCTTTAAAGCTTCAATCCAACTAAATATTTTGATGATAACAAACTCAATTTTTTGGACTAACCATTTTAGTATTTCAAAGAGTCTATTTTGTAGAGCTCGAAAAGACGAGTCCAATGCACTTAAAATCGTTCAAATCAGAGTCCAAACGAAAAAGATACGAGCAAAAGAAGATTGGACATAAATTGTGACATGACATGACACATGGTAGATGATGTGGCCAATTTGCTGACATGGCAGATGATGTGGCACATAACAGTCAAATTTACTGACGTGGCATCCAACGGCTACTTTTGCTGACGTGGCATCCAACAACTAATTTTGCTGACTTGCGCGATGACGTGTCATGATGATGTGGAAGTGACGTGGCTTACGTAGACGAATAAAAAGAAGACGTGTGGCGAGCTATTAGGAATTCAAAAATTCAAATATATATGTGTGTGTTAAAAAAAAAAAATTAGCGTTGCAGCTGGATCCACGCACCCATGCGCGCGTGCGCTACATGGCCTTGTGTGGCCTTTAGAAACTCGTGAGTACGAAGAATTGTATAGTCTTGCGACTGTGTTTCGTTTTGTCCGGCTAGGTATTTTTTTAAATTCCCTTTACATATCAAAATCTTTTCCAAAAACTCCTTGCTTTGATCCTAGCCATCCATCTCTTTGCCCTAAATCAAATGGCTGATATTAGTCCTCATTCTCCTAAAAATTGAGAGCTTTTGTCCATCAAGAAGATACACAGTTCAAAAACTTCCAGCGGCAAAAAAATTCTCTTTGAGCTCTCCAAAAAGTTTTCAATTCTCTAAAATCTCACCATTCTCTCAACCGGCAAATTTGCAATTGTGTTAGCATTGTTAGAGTAAATCCTTTGATCCAAAATCAGTGTATTTTTTCTTTCAAGAAGTAATTTTGTTCTTTTTTATTCTTTTGGGAATTTGTATTAAGCTGGTGTGGGATACACCTTGGGTTGTGAAAAAAAGAAATTGGTTTAATTCTGAACCAGCAAAAGGATTTGAGTTTCTCTTTAGCCTAAGAAAAAGTGGGTCGTTTTGGTGTGGTTCTCACCCGCAAGAGGATCAATTAGTAAAATACCCAAGGAGTCTTGGAGAGTGGAGTAGGCAATTTTCTGAACCACTATAAAACTTCAGTGTCTTCTTCTCTTCTCCTTTTATTTTTCTTTCCCTATTTTCCTTGTTGGTTAATTTCCATTTGACTGCATGATTTAGGATTTACTTTGCCTTGGTATTTGAGTACTTAGTATTTGCTTTGGGTTGTTAATTAGTTTTATATTAGAATTTTTTTTGGTTGATTTCTTGTTTAGTAAAGTTTAGAATTTTAGGTTAAAATCAAATAAATAAAAATTGTTAGACAACCCTATTCACTCCCCCCTGCCCCCCTCTAGTGTTGCCTTTAGATCCTACAAACTTCTGGTTCTATGATTGATCTCCATGTGAATTCTTAAAAAAAATTATTACAACAAATCTTAAGAATAAAAAAAAACAAAACTTAATAAAAAAAACTTGAAATATGAAAATTCAAACTTAAACTAATAAACATAAAAGAAAGATACTGTTAAACATTCTCATAATCAAAAGAAGTATTTGTTACTCTTTCAAAAGTGTCAATCTTCTCTTCAAGGAGATTCAAAGAAATTAGTAGCATCCAAATGTGTCATATTTGAGTGGGTCAAAAAGCTTAATCATCTCTTCGAGAGATTAAAAAAATTTGTAACATCTAGATATATTATATTTAGATGGTCAAAAAGATTAATTATCTCTTTAGGAGATTCAAAGAAATTTGCAAACATACAACGTGTCGTATTTAGGGGGTAAAAAAAGATTAATTATCTCTTTAGGAGATTTGCAAAGTTTGTTTCCATATTTTCCCCCTTCAAAATACTTATGTTGGTTATATCGACTTTAATGTGAATTACCAAGTTTTATTTAAAAGTTAATCACATTATGAGCATGCTTAATGAAATAAAATTTGACTAATTCAACTCTCATGTTAGTTCCCAGGTAGAGGTGTTCTTTTTTGGTCAGACAGAACCATCCATAGACAGAGTTTCCTTATAGTCAATTTTTATTTTAAATTCATTAATATTTAATTAACTATATTTATTATTAAATTAATGAATCTAAATGATTTATTACTCCTTGTCTTCTTCCTCTATTATGACCTCAATCCCAACCATAATAAGTAAATATTACTATATTCACTTCAGGGAATGATATTAAACTAGTTGGTCGAGATTCGTGATTTTCCATCGATAAGTTATGCAACTACAGGTGCATCTAATTAAGTGAGCAATTCTTGATTTAAAATGCGCAACTTCAGGTGTATCTAATTAAATTGAGCACTTTTTGATTTAAAACATATAATTAAAATGAACACTTATTGATTTATGCAACTTCAAGTGCATCTAATTAATGAAAATTAGCTTTAGGAAGAATAATTGACTAATGTATATGTCCTTCAAACTTTGTCATATGATAATTCCAAAAGTTCATCCATATGACAATAATTCAAATATATAGCACTCAAATAAATTTCATTGTTAATATTCATGACAAATAATTTTTGCCATTGATAAAAATTATTTATTAAGAATTTTAACTCTAATTTTGTCATGGTAAAATCAACAATTCAAGATGTATGCAGCCTAACCTATGGTGGTTTTAATCTAAATGACATATTTTATGCAACATTCGAATAAAGTACATAACATGCATAATTAAATTAATCAAAGAAAAATTGACCGATATATTTGGTATATACTAAAAAATTGAAGACAATTTTAAATTCAAATTCCAATCCAAGACATATTTTGGTCTTCAAATTTCTTCCCTTTTGAGCCCAATCCTTCGCATTTAGAATTCCATCTACCACAAGGAGTGTTTCAAACCAACACTTCTCATCAAGTATTTGGAATTGATAGGGCATGTACACCGATAAATGGAGTGTTAAAATCAACACTTCTTATGAAGTATTTATCAAGTTGAATGTTAAAGGAGTTCTCATGATTTATTTAAAATTTCCAATAAGCGTAGTTAAAAAACCCTATTGAACTTGAAACTCAAAAGTCACCGGCCGGCATGTGTTGTTTTCAGATCAATCGCCAGCGTGCAATTTTAATCTTTCTTGCTTCAGTTGTTTGCAAGGGCTGCTTTAGGGAGTTACTTCCTTGTGGCAAAGTTGGTATACAGCAATTCAAGAATGCTTGTTCCCGTTTTTTTTTTTTTCGATATTACAAAAAACTTAGACGTACAAAAATTACAGAACTCCTAATCCTTGTAGGTTTCACAAATGATCTAATCAAAGCGATTAAATCTATATGTCAAATAGCCTAAACAATCAATTTGCAAACCAACTCCAATCTCCATACTCTTTAGCAAAAAAAAAAGTAGTAGAGGCTCGTGCTGTTATAAAACAAGAGTAAACAAGAAACAATTAAAGAGAAAAGTAATTAGAGGAGAGAAAAGTTAGAGAAGAGATGCATTCTCTATTAAATTGTATTTTTCAAAAGGTACATTAATTATAGGATTTACAAGATATACACAAATTCTAAGAGAAAAGGAAATCTTTTTTTAAATCCCAATTCAAAAAGGGAAACTTAGAGAAGATAATGAGAGGGATAATTGGGGTAATATTCAAATGTAATTTGGGATATTTATAATAAACATATATATTTTTCATATAGTTTACATCTCTTTTTTTTTCATACATTTTTCATATTTATATTTTTAATACATTTTATAAACTTCTTTATGTTTTTTTTTATCAATAAATATATATACATCTCAACGTATATATTTTTTTGGCTTAAAAAAAAGAACATATATATTTTTTTAATACATTTTATAAACTTCTTTATGAGTTTTTTTTTATCAACATATATATCTTTTTTGGTTTTCAAAGAAAAAAACATATATATTTTTTGTACAGTATATATATCTTTTCTTTATCTTTTTATCACTTTTACTTTTTTTTTTAAAAAAAAGTAGTTGAATCCATACATTTAAACAAATCAAAACAGATGACAGATCACAAATTTACTAACCAAATCATCTGCATTCATATGTATATATGAGAAAAAAAATGTACAAAATCAAATATATGAAGAAAATCATAGACGCTGACAAAATCAAATGTACTAACTATATCATTCATACTAATAAAAATATGCATAACTTGTATTTCTAATTTCATTTTAATAAATTAACTTTTTTTGCTATCAAAATTTCAAACCTATCTCTCCCTCCCTAATTTAATCTCTTGAAAATTTCTCGTTTTCTCTGCAACATCGATATATCTCTCTAAAATGGTGTTATTAGACAAGCTTAAACACAAATCTTGAATGGACAGTTACTCCTAATTAATCTGATGGAAAACATAAAACTCTTAGGATGAATTACTTAATTGGAGTCCATATATTCCTAAAAATAAATTGTTAAATTAAAAAAAAAATCATACTCTTAGTATATTAATTCTTAGGGTTTCCATATACTTGTTAAAGTTACTCGCTTAATAAATTTATTAGTAAAATATTATTAACTGCAAAAGTACTTGGATTCAAGATTCCTTTTGCAATAATGTTGAAAAAGAAAGAAGAGAAAAAATGAATGGGAAAAAGTGTTCATTCATAAAGGATTCTTGTTGCACTATGAATGAATTGCATATATCCCACTAATGCGTCTTGGTTCATACATTTTTTGGATATATCCCACTTAATGGCTCTTCTTTAGGAATCTAGTTTTTTTGTGAGCATGAAGGGGCAGGCACAAACCAACTTATAAATAGATGGTTTCAACGAAAGCATTCCAATGAAGGAGTTATAGGGTGATTAATCATGTGGCTTTTAGAGTTCCCTTACAAGCACTTCAGAGGAAAACATATCTAAAAAATTGAAAATTTCTTTCTGAAGTGTTTGGGGGAACTCTAGATGTCGCTTGGTCACGATATCAACTATATCCAAATTTTAGAAACATCGCAAAGCTTTAGACAAATTCACTCTCTTTTATCATTGTTGGGATTGTTGGGAGTACGACGAAAGTCCCTCATTAACTAGATAAAGGGAAAATCATAAGTATATAAGTGAGGGACAAAATATCTCCATTCGTATGAGGTTTTTTGGGTTGACAAAAAGCAAAGCTATAAAGGTTTATGCCCCAAAGTGGACAAGATCATACTATTGTGAAGATAGGTAGATGTTTCTTATTGTCCGGCTTTGGACAACTTCCTTCTCTTTTTTTGTTACATATCTTGTTCACTCTTCTCTTGATCAATTTTCTTTTGGCTTCTGACTCATCAATATCATAAGGGCCAACCTAATATCAATACTTAAGGCCCTTTTAATAACCATTTATGGTTTTTAGTTTTTGAAAATTGTGTTTGTTTTCTCACAACTTCTTTACCATGGTTTTCATTTTTCTTAAGGAAAGATTTGAATTATTAGCCAAATTTCAAAAACAAAATTAAGTTTTTAAAAACTACTTTTTTAGTTTTCAAAACTTGGCTTGGATTTCTTGAAACTTTCTTAAAAAGTAGATAACAAAACAAAGAACCCTTTAGGTGAAAGGAGTGTTTATAAGCTTAATTTTCAAAAACTAAAAACAAAAAATCAAACTATTTAGGCCCCGTTTGATAATCATTTGGTTTTTAGTTTTTGGTTTTTGAAAATTAAGCTTGTTTTCCTCCAATTTTTCTACAATAGTTTTTATCCCCCTTAAGAAAGTATTTGAATTCTTAGCCAAATTCTAAAAACAAAAACAAGTTTTTGAAAACTATTTTTTTTAGTTTTCAAAACATAGCTTGGTTTTTGAAAACATAGGCAAAAAGTACATGACAAAACAAGTAAAACCATAGGTAGGAGTAGTATTTATAGGCTTAATTTTTAAAAACCAAAAACCAAAAACCAAATGATTATCAAACGGGGCCTTAGTTTTTAGTTTTTGATTTTTTAAAATTATGCTTATTTTCTCATCATTTTTCTAAGAGCCTGGTTGTTTTACCGAAGTTCGGCATGGATTTTGAGATGGATAAAAATTATCGTTATTTGTTATATTGGTTTTGAAATTTTAAAATCCATGTATTTATTATAGGTTGTTAAAAAAGTCCCTTGAAACATAGGATTTTTTTACCCATCTAGAAGATGAGATTTTTTTCCATGGGGTATTTAATTAGGAGAGAGAATGCATAAAAAATCGTGATTTGCTTCTTCAACAACCATGATTTTTCTTCTTTCAGCGTAAGTTTGTTTCTTCTAGTGTAATCTTCTTCTTCAGAGAGTATCTTTCAACACAATCTTTGGCTAAGGTTAGTAGATATTTTCTCATTTCTTGTTTTTCTTTATTTTATTTTATTTTTTTTGTAGTTATGCGCATATTTTTGCAACTCTATTTTTATTTTGTTCGAGTTTATTAAAAATTGTGGGCTTGGGAGAAGGATTCGAATGGACTTGGGTTTTTGAAGAACATTTTTCTAAGCAATGGATCAATGATTCAAAAACTTGTTGATTATTTTTTTTAAACATGATTGAATGTTAATACTTCTATTTATTATATGTTTAATTATGATTTTATTTGGTTATAGGAAGGGAAAAAAACTTCCACTCAAAAAAGGTTTTTGACAATTTTGTTAGTTCATAAGCATGTTATTTAAATTCTAGGAACAAAACCTGCAAAACAAACACATACATTTAATTTACAGACATTAAATTCTATATTATCCAAACACTGATATTTATTATCTCCAAATATTTAAATCCCATATTTTTTAACTCCCAGATCTTTAATATCAAACAAAACCCATGATTCAAACAGGCCGTAATGGATTTCAGCTTTATTAAGAAAATATTTGAATTCTTAGTCAAATTACAAAAACAAAAACAAAATTTTGAAAACTATTTTTTTGTAGTTTTCAAAACTTGGCTTGATTTTTGAAAATATAGGTCAAAAAGTAAATAACAAAATAATTAAGAAACCCATAAACCCACAAGTGAAAGTAGTATTTATAGACTTAATTTTCAAAAATAAAAAATGTTATCAAACGTGGTCCAAATGATTATCAAATAGGACCTAAAATTTTCTTTTTCATTTTTTTCCTTTTTCAAGTTTTATAAATATGCATCTTCCAATCTCTCCTTCATATGGACAAAATTATGCAACTTATAAACATTTCAATCATATTTCTTTTTGTTTTTTTTTCTGTATTATAATTTTTTCATTTGAAAATTCTTCAAAATGCATCATTGAAATTAAGGTATAATATGTATATAAACGGCAGTTGATTTAGAAAATCATTTTTAAATTACGCTTATTTGTAAAATCTAACCATAATTTTTGGGATTGACTTCTCCAAAAAATCTAATGACTCTCCTAACTAACTTTTAAAAAATTTAATTTTATCTTGTCACACTAAATATAGTTCAGGTAATTAGTATTCACCATCAGCCAAGAGATCAGAGATTTGAATCTCCACCCCAAATATTTCTAAAATAATATTTGACGGTGATTATTTTGAAAGCTACAACAAACTCAAACTAACTTTAATTGTTTTTGAACTTTTATATATGTTTCATCATTTTCGTTTTCTTTTTAACATTATTTTATTGCATTTTTATATAACATTATTTAAGTTTTATATATGGATAGTTATATTTTTATATTACTATAATATATATGTTGAATTTAATTATGTATGATAAAAACGATGAATGTTGATCGAACCAAAATAGATAGTATAAGAAAAAGAGAAGTATCGAAGTTCATAAACACCACACAAAGTACTTTCTTTTCTACACAAATGCTCAAGCTAATATTGAGAAATTAGAGAAAAAAACAAGAGAGTCATTTGTACTGATAACGTTCATTGCATAAGATACTAATTACCATTTCAAAGGTCGATGGTTCAATCTTTCACCCAGTCATTGTTAAACAAAAAAAAAAAAAAAAAAATCCAAAAATGTTTTTTAAATTCTACACTAACTATAATTTTATGAACTTCTAAATACATATGTATAAACATTTAATGTACAACCATACAAGTAATCTAATATAATACAAAAGTTGAGTTTATATATAAAAATTATTATTTTTTTAGCTCAACAACATTTAGGGTGAGGGGATTTGAACATCTGATCTTTTAGTTGATAGTACATGTCAATTACTGTTGAGTTATGCTCACTTTGACATATATAAAAATTACTTTACTTCAATAAGGTAAAAACCACAGGCATATATATACATATATATGCTTAAATAAATAATTTATTAAGTGAAAAGGTGAGCACTTCAAATTTTATTAATTTGCATATGAGCTAACCCCTTAGGAAGAAAGGTTTTGTTGGACGCCCATGGTTTAAGGTCCTTTTTTAAAAAATGATGATATTAATGTTAACACTTTATTCACTTGGTTGAAAATAACTTATGTTTTAATTTATTGCAATATGCATACCTCTAATTACCTACAAAATAAAAAACCTACTCATTTAATATGACCCAATATGTATAACTTACATGACCTAAAATTGCTATCTGTTGTAGTTAATCATGTTGGAATTTGTGAAGCTTAATCATCAAAATGACTTAGTTTGAGACTTTTTGGAAGGTTTATTCGAAGCATGGATTAAGAAAATAGAGAAAGGGAGCAAAAAAATGTTACAACATTTCATAGAGCCAAAAACTCAAGGAGTGACCATTGAGGGCACCGATTTTGAGCACCTAGGTGCGCCACTTTAGCACCAAGGTGCTATCCTAGAGTGTCGAGGTGCTGGACTCAAAAGCAAAAAGAGATTAAAGGCATTAGTGCATGCTGCCAACAAAATAAACACAAATATCATTTATTTCCTAGAGTAATCACACAAAATAAACACATATATCATTTATTTCCATGAAAATTTGATAACATTCTCATTCATAACTAAACACAGTAATATCTTATTCTCAGACATCTTAATTTCCAGCACCTTATTTTCAGACATCTGTTCCCCATGGACATCTAACAAAGCCTTAAACCAAAACCGTTCCTAAGGAGTTTTAGTACAAGGAATGAAAGATGAGAATGGGTAAGGGTTTGTGATACCCCTCTTTGGTATAGATTTATAGAGTTGGACAAGAGAATGATATATTTCCATACATCATTTATATACATAGATAAGGATATTCTATGTCCTTACAAAAATATAAATTTTCTCTTTGCCCCTTTCTTCCTTTCATTTTCATTTTTATATGTAATTTATTTTGAATATAGTTAATTAATTAAAATTAATTAACTAATTGACATTGATTTAGAAAAATCAATATAATTAATTATTTAATTAGAATAAATCAATAATAATTTATTAAACTATGTACTTAATTCATTTTTACAAATAAAAACTTATTAAATAAATGCAATTACTCATTTATTGAATGAATTAATTAATTAGTTAACCCATCTTAAATATATTTAATTAGTTAATTATAATTTGTTAAATTAAGTTAGTACGAAAATTCATTTTTCAGCAATTATAATTAGTTACTTATTGATTATTTATAATCAATTAATTATTTTTGAAATTAATATTTATTAGTTCATTTATTATTAACCTATCATAATTATAAAATATTTTTGAAATGTTCCTTATTAACATATCATCTTTTTCTCACTCTTTTTCTTACTTTTTTTTTCCAGTGTTTATTAAAATATATTTCTTTTTATTTAGAAAGAATAGGAAAAATCACTTACCTCGATCAAAGCTCATTAACAAACAATCCAATTTGCCTTTGAAATAGGGTCAACTCTTAGAAGCCCTAATATAACCAACATTAGTCAATATCCCAAATCTCTTTTGCAATGATTTTAGAATAGATCTGAAGACTACTCAAATCTATGTAATACCTTACAAGAAAACTGCTTTTTGCTATAAAAAAAAAAGAAAAAAGAAAAAAGAGTAAGATCTGAAAAGTGTATAAAAGCACTTTCAAAATTTAAAAAAAAAAAAAAAGAAAAAAAAAAGAAGAAGTTTTCATGTAACAATCAAAACAATAAATCAAAACTTTACTAAAACAATTAGTGGAAAATTATTGTGCAAAAAGAGTCAAAATAACACAAAAACAGTCTAAAAATAAAAAAATACAATTGTGAAAATTTCATAACTTTATATAAAAAAATAGAGGGAAAAAGTGCACAACTAATTAAAACTGATTTTTTCTAACAAAATCTCTTAAAAAGTTATAAAAAAATTATTCTCTTCTAATTAGAAACACCGCAAATTATTAAGATCTAAAATAATCCTCACAAAATTGAATTTTAATGACAAAGAATGAAAAATATTAGGGAGAAAACTTACTACCCTGCTGTGACAAAGAATGAAAAATAAAAGTTATAAAAAGTCTCAAAGCTTCGACTTTGTGTACCCTGCTTTTTATTTTTTTGGGCCAACGGCAGTAAAAGCTAAAATTAATAGTGCAACCATTTAAAAAAAAATACAATAATAATAGTGCAACTTGAAAATTGCCCAAAGTAATAGTAATTATGAATGTGGCTAAGCGTATTTTCAGGTAGATTTGAGATTAATTTTTTTCTAAATCATCCCTAATGTGGATTCGTTATTCTCATGTTTTTTTTTATTATTTTATTTTGCAAAAGATAAGGGCAAAAAAAACTGTAGCATTATCAGAAGAGAAAAAGTAGGGATTACAAATTCCAAAATTAGAAAACGTAAATTAAAAATAACCCCTATAATTATTTATTAAATCTACACCGTACCCTGAAGAATAAGAAAAAAAAAACCCTGTGAAGTACATCTTGTAATTGTTTGCAATTGAATCTAAATACTAGTAGGGTATGAGATTGAGTTTGAATAACATTTTGCAATATGAGTCTTGTGAACTCTAAGGCATGATAGAAGATAAATAATGAAATTACATGAATAAAATTTTAAGCATATGATAATTGATATGACAAAAGTAAATACACATTAATTTAGGGATTGAAATCCCTAAATCCCTCGTAAGAATGTGGTATGCAGATTAAAAAAAAAAAACCCAAAACACATGAGAAATTATTCGCTGAGGCCAGAACAATGTGGTAACAGTCTTTCACTATTGGATGGAGACATAGAAGTACTTCGAATTTATATCCAATGGTTATTAGAAACATGGAAATTATTGAATCCACATTCAACTGTTATCATGAGACAACTACATTGTAGCGGCCTCATTCAATAATTTGCCCTCAGGTCATGGTTATAGCTACACTGGAATAGGGTTTATTTTAGACTGCAAAAAAAAAAAAAAAAAATTAATGCTCTTATATGTAAAGTCGTCCATCGACATTTCAGAGGGTTGTCACACTTGAAAAATCAGAAACTCAACTTCAGTTTTCTCTATTTTCACGGTTAACGTACAAAGAAAGTTGTACATTGAGGTATGTTTCTTGATCTACTGAGAGTGGAAGAACTTCTGCAAGGTATGTACATGCATTTACCTTGTTAAGAATCTCACATTGAAAAAAATGAGGAAACCTCACAATCTTTGTAAAATACATGAGCTACTCCTTCCTTTACCAATTTGTTTTGAGATAGAACGTCAAATTAAAAAAAATGAAGAGACCTCACATCTTTATAAGATATATGAGCTAATCCAGGTTCATCTAATACACCTCTATTTTCGACTTACACTTCTTTGGTTGAATTATACTTTTTGGAAAGTTAGGGTTGAAGATAACTTCTGCCCTTGGTTTAATTTAAACGAAACCTTGATTTTTCAAATCCCAACTCTTCCTTGTGTTTTGTGTTGTGGGGATTTTGTTAAAGATGTCGAAATATTAGAAAATTATACAACATCTAGGACCTACGTATTATAATTATCTTTTAGGTTTTATATACTATTGTTGCTATATGATACCTTTAAATAAATTGAGTTTAAATCGCGAAATTCCCTTTTTTAACTGCATAGGTATGGCAAAGGTGAAAACAAAATCAAAGACACAGGCAAGTGCGTGGTTAAAGACAATCGGTGTGATCCCTACAAAGAAACAAGCAAAACAAACATCGACTATATCATTGGGGAGCGAGGAAGAGGCAATTAATACAAGTTACTATTAGGCTATTTGTAATGCCCCATGTTTTTAGATAAGAATAATTATATTCTTTTGGAGAAGAATTTGGATTTTTTTTTTCTATGTCTGTTTAATTGAGGTTAAATTAAGACAATTAAATTTTCTTATTTTTGGATAAGAGATCTTGAATTAAGTCTAAAATTCAAAATTTTGAGAATTTAATCATTCCTAGGAATTTTTAGTTCAAGTTTTAAAAGCTGGCCTTGACCCCTAAGCTCTTTCCTAGATTGAAGGTAATTTGGAGCATTATGTTGCAGTTTAAAATTAAGAAAGGTCGAAGAAAATAGGGAAGAAAGACTTCTGAGTCACCTAGGACATCAAATTATTATTCATATTTTATTTAATAATTTTGATGATATATTTTATTGTTCTCCAACTTTATCCCTTTTATGACATATTAAGTAGGGGTATTTTTGTCTTTTTACTATGATCAATGATGTGGCATTTGGAGTTTTGGGAAGCTATCTAAAGCTTGACCTAGTAGGTTGTATAGAACAAATTTGTTCAGTTTTTTTTTATAATTTTTTATATTATTCACGAAAAATTTCTTTATTAATCTATTCATCTCAATTTATTCTCAGCATCTTAGATTGACTTCCTTATCTTTGATCTGGTGTTTGCTTTTACTTTGTGTTTATGTATTATAATTTTCTGTGAATTCATTTAGAACTTTGTAGGGTAAAATTTTGTATTTAAATAATTTGGTATTTACAAAATTTAAGAAAATGTATCAAATTGTTCTTCAATTAGATAGAATTTTAATCGTTATGTTTTTTTTTGTTGGCATTTCTTGTTTTAAGGTATTTGAGATAATTTGGTTTGTTTTGATTTGAATTTTAGATTCAACATAATGTATTTTGATTAGATGTTTTCACTACAAAAAAAATTGGGGTTCTTAAGCATCCTGCTGACTTTATGGCTTGGAAAACACTTGATGAATCATATAGTTTATTTGCTTCGAAGCCTCGAAACGTTTGACTTGGATTGGCAGGTGATGGATTTAATCCATTTGGAAATATGAGTCTCTCTTATAGCGTATGGCCAGTCATTCTTATCCCATATAATTTGCCACCATGGATGTGTATGAAAGAGCCTTATTTCATGTTGTCATTACTCATTCATGGACCTAAAGGTCTTGGTAATGATATTGACATCTTTTTACAACCATTAGTTGATGAACTGAAGTTGTTATGGGAGGTAGGGGTTGAAACTTATGATGTTCGCTAAAATAAAATTTTAACATGCATGCTGCATTATTATGGACAATTAATGATTTTCCAGCATATGGAAATTTATCTGGTTGGAATACAAGAGGTACCTTAGCTTGTCCTTCATGTAATTTTGATACTCGATCACTTTTTTTAAAAAATAGTGGGAAAATATGCTACATGGGTCATCGTCGTTTTTTAACCATAGAACATGAATGGAGACTACAACAAGAGTTTTTTTATGGACTTATTGAAAAAGAATTGCCTCCTAAGGAATTGTCTGGAAGTGATATTCTTGAACGTAACAAGTGAATCAATTTGGAGAACATGTATTTGGACAAAGTGTGAAAAAGAGAAAGCGCTCTAAAAACTGGCTAAAGAAGAGTGTATTCTTTGAGCTACCTTATTGGAGCACTTTATCGTTGCGACATAATTTAGGTGTCATGCATATTGAAAGAAATGTTTGTGAAAATGTGATTGGTACGCTATTGGATATTAAGGGGAGGACTAAAGATAATTTGAAGTCTCGTCTTGATCTTCAAGAAATGAAAATAAGAAAGGAATTGCATCCAATGTAAGAAGAAAACAAAGTGTACTTACCAGCTTCATGTTGTACATTATCATTGGATGAGAAAAATGCATTTTGTGAGTACTTAAAGACATTAAAAGTTCCCGATGGATTCTCCTCGACTGTTGGAAGGTGTGTCAATCTAAAAGAAAGAAAAATATTTGGTCTTAAAAGTCATGACTATCATATTATTATGGAATATTTGCTCCCATATGCATTGCAAGGATTAATGAAAAAGGAAGTTCGAGATGTATTGATTAACTTGAGCA
Organism: Trichosanthes truncata; assembly: GCA_033996785.1. Taxonomy (NCBI): domain Eukaryota; kingdom Viridiplantae; phylum Streptophyta; class Magnoliopsida; order Cucurbitales; family Cucurbitaceae; genus Trichosanthes; species Trichosanthes truncata. The sequence continues at coordinate 15,474,524 of JAWPNB010000004.1, forward strand.
ACTTTTTTAAGATTTTGTGCTCAAAAGTGGTTAAAATGGATGATCTAAATATTATTGAAGCTAAAATTATAAGAATTCTTTGTAAAATGGAAATGATGTTTCCTCCATTTTTCGATATAATGGTGCATTTATTAATCCATTTACCAAATGGGGTTAGAATTGGTGGACCAGTTCAATATAGGTGGATGTACCCATTTGAAAGGTACTTAAGTCAGTTAAAAGCTTATGTACGCAATCGAGCTCATCCGAAATAATCTATAGCTGAAGGTTACATCAGCAGTGAATGTATGATGTTTTGCACCAAATATTTTCATACCATTGAGCCTAAGTTCAATCAAAAGAGAAGAAATGAAGATAATGATCATAGTTCTTATGAAGGAATATCTATCTTTAAACCAGTTGGTCGTCCTATGCGACCAGGTAAACAATCAAGAAGGCTAACGGTAGAAAAGTGGAGACAAGCTCATACTTACATTTTAAAGAACTGTGATGATGTCTTACCATATATTAGGTAAGTAAAATTTCCATTAGTGATCTTTTTTTAATATTTTAAAATATAACCTAAAGTTTCTTTTATTTTTTTTAGTGAGCATATACATGGATTACGACATGTTGATGCCAAAAATGCACAAAGAAAGCATGATAAAGAGTTCATAGAATGGTTTGAAAGTCATGTAAGTGAGAGAAAACATAATAGTTGTAATATTTATTTATCGATATGCAATTTCTACTCAGTATTAAACATGATAATATTGTGTATGTAGGTTACTAAATTGTATAATGATGGAAACAATGAAGTTGACAAACAATTATTAGATTTATCTCGAGGTCCATCACAAGAAGTAATATGCTACAAAGGATATATTGTTAATGGATTTAGGTTTCATATAAAGGATGATGATGATTTAAGAAAAACACAAAATAGTGGGGTAGTAGTGAGAGGAATTGACAATCGAGAGTACTTTGGCATTGTGCATGATATTATTGAATTGCAATATATGGGCGGAAATAAAGTAGTTGTGTTTAAATGTAAATGGTGGAATATCAACAGTCGTGGTAAAGGAATTAGAATCAATGATCATGGACTGACTAGTGTGAATACGACCTACACATTGGCTACAAATGAGCCATTTGTATTGGCATGCCAATCTGAACAAGTTTTCTACCTTGAAGACAGAAGAAATCCAATCTGGTATTTTGTGTTGAAAATTGATCCAAGAGATTATTACAAGATTCCTGTAAACGTAGATGAAGATTGTCAAGAAGAAGATGGTGATGGAGGAATTTAATATTGTTGGGACCTTTTGAATCATGGGTCCCTTTTCTTTTTCCCTTGTTTAATTTCTCTCCCTCTATCTCTCCACTTTCAGTTGCAGTTTCTATAGTGTTTAATTTTTCTCTTTTGATACAAAGCTTGAATTTGACATTGCTTCAAAACTAAATAGCCTTCCATTGACATTTGAAAGAGAAGTCATCCATATCTCTCTAACGTCTCTCAACATTGCCACAACAAACATCAAAAAGTGGTTCAGCAATCAGTAAGAGTCTCAATATGACTCTGATCCCTCATTCTCTTTACTTTCTTTCAATGCCCATTTGCTGATTTATTGTCATATTTTTTTTCGTTTTGCTGTGATTGTGAGATGTGTATTCTTGAGGTTGTTTGTTATATTCTCTTTCAAATCAATCCATAGAATACCCAGGTATGACATTCTTTATAGGAAGCTGTACTTTTTACACATTCCAATGTTGTTTACGTAACTTATATAATAAAAACATTCACAATTCTAGTCCATTGTAATGACAATACCTGGTGCTGAAGTATGAGCCAGGAGCCATATTAATTTTAAACTACTATAGTTGAATTATGTTAAACACCTTGGGTTTAGGTACGTTTGAAAGAAAGATTTTTTTGTCCCTACCTTTTCCATATGCCATGTCTATAGCAGGAATACCAGCATGTTGCAGAAAAGCTGCAAAATTCGATTGTTCACTTTCTAGTCTTCCAATCTTAGTCTGCAGCGTTCGAGTTAAAAGAGGTTAAAAGAGACATTTTATTGTCAATTTCAGAGTCAGTTTCATAATCTAATCACCTTAAAGTTGCAAGACAGCTCCTAAAAGATTCTCTACCTTGGATTTACTGGTTCCAAACCATGAATCATAGACAGTCTGCGACGAGTTGTTAGGATCGAGAACCTTGAGAATCAGATAGAATAAGGTCGATATGAGAAGCACATTGATGTCTGAAGATTCCAGTGTCAGAATAGAGTGAAGTGACCATACCAATTGAGAAGCTTGTTTGAGCTTTTCATCAAGCTGTGGAGTTGCAAAGGCAACAAATCCTTCTGGTTCATATACTGCATTGTCAACATTTATGTAAGCAACAACTCTCGAAGCCAGTAATTCCCTGTTCATGTAAGCAACAAAAACTTCCTATAAAGCAGAGTTTCCACTTATTTCCATGCTGTTTGAAATGAATGTTGAGGTTTAGAGATCATTTTTGTGCACTTTTTGGCCAATATGTTGGGCCCTTTTGCTGCTTTTGCTCTGTTTTAAGATTCTGCTTTGTCTTTGGTTTAAATGATAATGATATTCAACTGGTTAAACCAATATCTGAATTGGTTCTTTTTCCTTTGTAAATGCAATAATATGAAGAAAAAATTTTCTCTGCTACTTGTTTCTTTTCTTTTCTTAATTGATGTTATTGCTTGTTCTAATTGAATGTGCAATTTCTTTGGTAGGTGCAATACAACTTAATTGAAAAAGGATGAAAAGCTTCGCATCACATAAAGCAAAGATTAAATTCAATAATGGAAATAGTATGGATAGTCGTGAGAATAGTATGACTACATCTACATGTAATCAAATAGTTGATGATCAACAATCTTCAGCCAAATCAAGAACACAAGTTGGTCTAGAAGCTTCATCATTGTTTACAGGAGAAATTGGATCAACTATTAGTCATGAAAAGTTTGTTAGTGCAGGTAATATTCTGTTTGGATATATTATTTTTATTTGATTTGTTGCTAACTTGTTTTCTCTTTTTCCTTTGTACTTTAGAATCTTCTTTTGTAGGACAAAGAAAAGTACGTGATCCCACACGTAATCTCAAACTTGTTAAATTACCCCGTGGGATTAGATTTGAAGTATCATGGAGGAACAAAAGACCAGTTGGAGATAATGCTGATATTTTCAAAGCCCAATGCACTATCTTAGCTAGACAAGTCAATTTTACTCCTCTACAAGTGAAAAGTTGGAGAGCTATTGATACAACAACAAAAAGGAAACTATTCGAGCTTACATTGGTATGTGTTATAAATATTTAGTAGTTATTTTACTTATTTCTTGCATTATTAAATTAAAATTATCATTTTCTTTGTAGGAGCGGTTTAAAGTTGAAGGTTGCGAGACTTCAGTATTGCTTCAAATTCATCAATCTTAAAATAATTGGAGAGATAGCTTAAAGAAAAAATGGTTGTACAAATATGATACAGTTGCAGAAGTTTGGCCAATATTCCACAAGAAATTACTAGAGACGATCTAGAATATCTTGCAAAGTTGTGGAAGTCAACTGAATATCAGGTTATATTCTAGAACTTTGTTTTCTTGTACATAAAAAAAGTTTGCTTATTGCATTAATTTGTAGTGATGCTCATTTTTCTATATTTTTGAAATGTAGGAGATGTGTGAAAGGAACCAAAAGAATCGTTCTAAATTGAACGTATATTACACATGTGGTTCACAAAGTATACAACAAAGAGTTGAAAAGGAGGTAAAACAACAATTACATAAACTTCTTTTAATTTAGTCAAATGATCTAATATATATTTTTAACTTAAATATAGGTTCGGGACACTAATAAAGAACCTAGTCGAATTGGAATTTGGGAGCTATTGCATCTGAGAAATAATGTAATGGTTTTGAATGAAACTACACAAGAAAAAACGGTAAGTAACAATACTTTCATCACAATAGACAATTTCAAATTCCTCAAAACAATAACCACTTTCCAAACCACAAAGTCTGTTTCTTCACTTTCTGCCTACACCCATCATAGTGAATGTTCACTCTGAGATCACAAGTCTATAAAAATAAAACAAACCTACCAAAAAAACCCAAACAAGAGAAAAAAAACACAATCACACACAAAACAAAAGATTCCTTTAGACAAGGTAGTAGAACGATATACCCTTTTCTTTTTCTTGTTGATTTTGTTTTCTGTTTCTAATTCTTTCATTTCAATTCTTCTGAGTTCTGGGTTCTGGGTTCTATACTGTGTTATTTTGGTATTTGTCCGGTTTGGTTTTTGTTTTTAATGGTACTGATAGTACTGATGGCCTTCTTTTAGTTTTTGAGGCTTCCCCAGGGATGGGAGGGTTGTTTTTTGCATGAGAGTTTTATTACAAGGAGAATTTTCTGTCCCTGATGTTGGTTTTGACCCAACTTTTGGTTTTAATGGATTTATAGTTTCGTTTCTTTTACTTCTATACCTAGAACTTCCATGTTATCTATCTTTATGTTCATCTGAGTTAGAGAAAGTGTATGTTATCTAGTGGTAGAGACAGGCATGGGCTTGTATGCCGTGTTTAAAGAAAATATGTGATATAAGAAAACCATCGATATTTGATGATAGCATAGGGGATTGTGAATATTAAATAGCCTTTGTCCCTAAATTTTCTCAACCTCTTGTTTGATATTTGACCAATTTTGCTAGTCCTCAATATCTCTTTGTGAACAAGTATAATAATAAATAATATTTCCAGTACTTGATGTCTTCTTTTCTTTAAAACTCTATTTATACTTGTGCTAGCTTTGAATTCTAAATTTTGAATTTGTATTTGTAGTCGGAACTCAAATCATACGCTTCTCAAGTGGTTGATGGTACACTTGACATGAATGAGGACGAGATTTTTGTGCAAGTTTTTGGACCAAAGAAACATGGACATGTTCGTGGTTATGGGGTAGATGTTACTCCTTTCGAGTTGTTTGGATCATCTTCTAATGTACGTGATCTTGAGCGTCGTCTTAACGAGTCTGAACAACGTCTTCAAGAATCTGAACGACAAAGAAAAGTCGAGGTACAAGCACTCAAAGATCAAATTGTTGAATTAGAAAATCGTTTTGAGGATAGATTTAAAACAATGATGGCAGAGATGCTTAAACAATTTGTTACTAGTTGATTGAGTGTACTAGTTAGATGTTTTATAATTTTTGTAGTTATTTTGTCTAAGTCGTTGCTATAAAAGATGTTGATATATTTTCTGCTTCTGAATTGAAAAAATGTAGTAGCAGTGAGTAGTTTTTGTCTTCCTTGGAATAAAATGATTTGAGATTGGTTGTGCTTCATGGAAATTTTGCTTGGATCTTTCTGTTTTATGATAGTCATTCAGTGGGATTGGTTTTTATTGGTTAAGTTCATGAGCGAATAGTCAAAGTCAAGTAATAATTGATGTGATGGCTGAGTTGTGGGGAAGTGTGGTGGTTTATGTTTTATTCTAGGATTTTTCAATTAGGTAAATTTCAAAAGGTTTGTTCATTTGATTCTGACTCTTGAATCTAAATTGTGATTTATGATGTGGTTTTGTTGGTGTTGTGGCTGTTGTTAACAATTTTCGATCTCTTTCGAGTGCGGATTGGATGTTATTTATGTAATTGCATGTTTTGTATTCAAGTGCTAAAGATGTTTGTAAAAGGTTTTTTGAAGGATTTACAACTGTCAATAAAGAAGTATTTCTGAAGGCTTTAAAATCTTTGAAAGTAGTATTATAAGCCTTTAAAAATAATAAAAACCTTCGAAAAAAATAATTGACAATAAATAATTTGACAATTTTTGAAGACATGTGACCTTTAAAAATAATAATTTTCAAAGGTTAATGTGACCTTTGAAAAATATTAATTTTCAAAGGTTAACAAATCTTTGAAAAAAACCTTTTCGACAGGATCTATTTCGACACTTTTCAAAGGTTGAATTAACCTTTGAAAAAAGATTTATCAAATGTCTATTAAGTGTTTTTTCGAAGGTTGTGACCTTTGAAAATAGTCAACTTTCTCGTAGTGTTTGTTAGTGACATTTTTTTTATAAATCTTTTAAGGTAAATGTTATGTGATTTTCAACTTAGATAGATTTTTAATTATTATGTTTGTGGACAATTTGTTTTGTTTTGATTTGAATTTTAGATTGGATATAATGTATTTCGGTTAGATATTTTGTCATGGGCATTTTTTTTTTAATCTTTTGAGGTAAATGTGATGATATTGTCCATTTAGATTGATTTTTAATTATTATGTAATTTTGGTTTTTTGTTGACCTACAATTTCTTGATTTAAGGATTAGTGAAAAATCAATTTGTTTTGATTTGAATTTTTGATTGAATGTAATTATAAGATAATTTTAGTATCTATGATACAAATTTTGTTAAGGGGTATTTGTGTCATTTAAAAATTCGATTGAAAAATTCAAAAAAAATTGTTTGGCCATTTTTTCAAAAAAAAAATTATATGGCTTTTTTCAAAACGCACATTTAAATATGGCCATTTTTGTCGTGAGCCCATGAGAAAATGCAGCAAAACCACGTGTTGGAAAGTAAAACCATCAAGTTGCACTGTTCAAAACCATGGTTGTGTTTAAAAAATCATGAGTTTTGAACATAGTGGCCCAAACACCGTTTTGGATTTGGATTCCAAAACCAGCCAAACTCAAAACGGTGGGCCAAACACCCCCTTAAAATTTTACAGATGGAATATCTTTAGCATATAACATGATATCATATAGATATTAGAAGCTCTCATAAATGATTTTGCTAAACTATTTTATGTATGAACATGAACTACAAGATATTCAACACTTTTTCCTTGAGAGCAAGCAACACGATACAATTTATTAAGAAAGAACTTTGTTAGCTTTAAAGCTTCAATCCAACTAAATATTTTGATGATAACAAACTCAATTTTTTAGACTAACCATTTCAGTGTTTCAAAGAGTCTATCTTGTAGAGCTCGAAAAGACGAGTCCAATGTACTTAAAATCATTCAATACGGAGTCCAAATGAAAAAGATACGAGTAAACGAAGATTGGATAGAAATTGTGACACGACATGACATGTGGCAGATGACGTGGCCAATTTGTTGACGTGGCATGGTGACGTGGCACATAACGATCAAATTTGATGGCATGGCATATGTGGCATCCAACGGCTACTTTTGCTAACGTGGCAATGACGTGTTATGATGATGTGGAAGTGATGTGGCTCACGTGGACGAATGTTTGGTTGTTTATGCTATGCATCTACTTTGACTGCTCATAGAACTAAATTTCAACCACGAGCACGATCTTGCATTTTTCTTGGTTATCCACCAGGTGTTAAGAGATATCAATTATATGACATTACCTCAAAATATTTCTTTTAATTCCAGACATGTTTTCCATGAGGACACATTTCCTTTTCACTCTGTTACTTCCTCACCTAAACAAATTGATCATTTTCCTTCTGTAGTCTTGCCCACTACTTACACGATACTTATGTTGATTTTAATGGCGACTCTCAGCCTTTGGTCCCTGCTACTAAATCACAATCTCTGTCTATTGTTGAAGCTGCAGATCCGAGTCCTAGTGCTCAACATTTGGTTGAAACGCTACCCGAGTCTCAAACATCCACTGTTCCAATGGTGGATGTTTCTCCTCCTACATGTCTAGCCATTTCTCAAGCTCTTAGAAAGTCAAAAAGACTTATCAAGCCTCCTTCGTATCTTCAACAATACCATTGTAACCTTTTACATAGTCAAAATTCTTCCATGCTTGATTTGTCTACTACTGCTCATCCCTTGCATAGATTTATTTCTTACTCTTCTTATTCTCTTGCCATAGTCATTTTCTTATGCAAGTATCATCTCACTTTGAGCCTCAGTCTTATCACCAAGCTGTTAAATGGGATCATTGGCGAGAAGCTATGCGTGCTGAATTGGGCGCCATGGAAGACAATAAAACTTGGTCTATTACTTGTAACAACCCGAATCTACTACGACACGCTAAAGCGGAAGCACGACCTAGTTACCTCGCTCATGCCCGAAATTTCGGCAACATGACGGCGTAAGTAGAAGAAACCAAAATTTTACAACAACCTGATAAGAATGAAAAACACTTCTATAACTCAGATAAAACGCTCAGCATTCAACAAACTACGACAAATATGCTGAGCTTCACATCAAACACAGGATTTTAAGAAACCCTAACCCAATACACGATAACTAAAGAATATTTAGAATTTACAGACCAAACATACATCAAGGAACAAGGAAACAAAACTAAGAATGAAAAACAAGGAAAGGGAATTGGATGGAGTCTCCATAGTCTCGTTAAGTCGTCACCTACGTCATCCGCCCCAAGATTGTACACAATCTGCAAAACAAACAAAGTAGCAACCATGAGTATAAACATACTCAGTAAGTAGCCCACTTAAGGGTCCAATGTTTAAAGAAACCATACCAAGCTCTTACTCACGCTCGTGTTTAGATTTCAAATACTTCCTTCAATTACTTTAAGAGTCCATTTAACCTTCCACAACATTCACTACTATTTGACCCTACTTCGAGTCATACCTGCGAGTCCTGTAACTTAGAACCCAAACATGTGAAGGTCCATAACCCTCACACTTATCTCAGCAGATAAATCACACTTAGGCTAGCACACAGGCGCTAGGGAACGCATTCCCTATGCTCAACATACTGGCGAATCATCTCTCAGCTAGCACACGGCAATAGGAAACGCATCCCTATGCTCAACACAGTGGGGACTCACCCCTAAGCTAGCTCACCGGCGCTAGGGAACGCATTCCCTACGCTCAACATAAATCCTTGGGGTCCTCGCCCCTATGCTAGCACCCACGGCAATAAGGATCGCAACTCTTATGCTCGTCACAAATCTCTGAGAACAACGCCCCTATGCTAGCCTCATCAACACTCTAGGGGAATCGCCCCCTAACTCATTACTCTGGGGATAACGCCCCTTTTTCCTAGCATCACAAACACAAAAGTTGTCCTGGCACGTACATCTGCTTCTTAATCTCAACTCATCAACCATCCAACTATCGCTCGCACACTCTACCTGAGTCCATCCCGGTAAGGCATTGTCTCGAGCACTACCAACGAGCCATGTAACTTAGGTTGACTAAGGCCGTGAAAGCAAATAACTCTCACGCCTACATACAATAGAACATCACCCATCTATGCTAGCATACAGGCAATAAGGGACGCATCCCTTATGCTCAACATAATTGAGGAATCACCCCTAAGCTAGCACCACAGGCCATAAGGATCGCAATCCTTACGCTCAACACAGTGGGGAATCACACATAAGCTAGCACACAGGCGCTAAGGATCACAATCCTTACGCTCAACATAATTGGGGAATCACCCCTAAGCTAGCACCACAGTGAAGGAACACAATCCCTCACTCTCATCACATCTAGTCAACCTAGAGTTACAGACTCGCCCAGGAGAGACATAAGGTCAGGTGGCTCTTATTTTATCAAGCTACTTGCATTTTCGCACTTCTTTTGGAATCTCGAGGGTAATCTACCATACCAAAATCATTTGTTATATCCGGACCACGTTCACAACCTGGCCCATAGTTCACAAGCACATACCTGTGCTAGCGGCACATAGCCCTCCATCCCTTTTAATCCAGAATTCAGTTCCATAACCACTCTAGAAATCAGGACGACCATTAACCCTCTACTCACATTCGGGCCCAACTGAAATACGTTAAACATGCCCATTCATCTGCTCATTCTAAACACACGAAGCACTAACCATGACCCTGCCCACTGAAAACCCTTAAGGTGTTTCAAATCAGTCTCCAGTCCAAATCAACCACCCCAACACCCTATGCTCAGTCAGCTCAACCATAACTCGAGAAAAACTAAACTTCATCCAACTACTTAAGTGTTTCCAAGCATTTCGAGTAAATCAAAAACCCATGCGTAAGCACTTTTAGGGGACTACATTATGATCATGAACTTTGCAGGCTAATCACAATCACCATTCATGAATCTCGAGTATAAGCTAATTTAAGGTTCTATACACTGGCCACAATGATCAATCTTTAGTTTACAATCTTAATTCCTTTAACTAGAACAACTACACATTTAGGTCACCTTAAACTCATCACAATAATTCATATTAATTTAACCAATCACGCCATCTTCCATATACTCATATTTACACAAAATGACTATTCACAAATCTCCACAATCATGTCCAAACTCTTCCAATTACAACCTTGGACAAATTCATAAAGTATTTCATACGCTAACATAATGATCTCGAACTTTAAGCCTCTAATTCCTTTATTCCCACAACTTAGGCCGTTTTAGCTCAAGGCTACTTCTAGACATATCTACTAACCATTTCATACTTCTTAAACATAGTTTTCAAGCATTCTTTCACAATTATCACACTATCAAACTTACATTTCAATCAAAAGGAATTTGAAAGGCTTAAATCCAAATGACCACTTACCTCGAATAGAATAATTAATATTATTCTAGCAGTGAGAATCTCTTTCAAACTCTGGTCTTCCTGCTTAACCTTCAATAATCCAATAAAAATAAGGATTATAAAACTTGGTCCAAGATTCTTGAAATTTCATAATTGAGCTCCATTTAGTTCTTTTTATTTCCTTAGACCGATTTTAATTTAGCACAATATCTCACCCAAATAAAAGTGACCGTGCCGAACCTTTAACCTTGCTGGAAATTTATATATTTGTCTCCAATTCCATAGTTTGATTCTCAAATCAATATCCTGAAAATTAAATCCATTGATTAACGATCGATCCCATTTAAAGTCCTTAATTAAAAACAATTGAGTAACGAAATTACCCAAGTCAGAACACGATCGTAACCGGGACCGTTCGAGCTCGAAAATTGGAATCGGAGACGGCGCGTGGCCGGAGCACGGCGGCGCGTGGCGGTCCAGCGACGGCGGAGCGTGGGCGATCGTGGCCGGCGCGTGAGGACTCCAGTTAGCGCGTGGCTTACGGATATGGACAGATCCGGTCTCGGCGGGTCGGATCTGAGCTCCGTGCAGCGTTTTTCGGTGAGGTCTGAGCTACTCAGCTTCGGGTGAGGTTCACGAGCTGCAGAACCGTCGAGGAGGCGTCCGGCGAAGTGCTGAACGCGACTTGGGAGCTCGCGCGGCGGTGCTGAAGCAAATCCCGCGATCGGAATTGCGTGGGTCTTCGATTCGGAGCTCCGACGGTCGTTGCGAGGCTGGACGGCGAGTGGTTCTGTTCGGTGAAGAAGAAGAGGAAGTTCGGCGAGCTGAGGTTGGTCGGCGATTGAAATCCGGCGAGTCACTTGGTCAGAGACGCTTGCGGTGGCTGCCGGCAGAAAGAAGACAGAGAAGAAGCAAGCAGATGGAGGAGTTCGGCCGAGAGAGAGAGAGAGAGAGAGAGAGAGAGAGAGAGAGAGAGTTCGGTGAGGGAGAGAGTCTCGTGAGGAAGAAGAAGATAAAAGAAAAAAAAAGGAAAAAAATAAAATAAAATAAAATAAAATAATAAAAATAATAAAAATAATAAAATAAAATAATAAAATAAATAAAAAAATTAAAAAAAAACAGTGGATAAGGATGGGATTTTCTTTTTCTAAAAGAAAATTCCAATATTGCCCCTTGACCAAACAAAAATTCCAAAATTGCCCTTTTTTCTCATTCCAAATTGCAAATTAACCTTAAAATTTAAATTACCCAATGAAAATCATTCCAACTTAATTTCCATAATTTGAAATTAATGCCTGTAAATAAGCCGGGTGTTACATTACTTCTCTACCTCGTGGTAAGCACTCTATTGGTTGTAAATGGGTTTACAAGATCAAATTCAAATCGGATGGTTCTGTTGAACGTACAAAGCTCGCTTGGTTGCCAAAGGGTACACTTAACAGGAAGGTTTAGATTTTTTTGAAACTTATTCTCCTGTTGCTAAACTTGTCACTGTCAAGCTTTTGCTTTCAATTGCATCTATTCGTCATTGGTCACTTATTCAACTTGACGTCAACAATGCCTTTTTGAATGGTGATCTTTTTTAAGAAGTATATATGGATCTTCCCCCTGGGGATCATGCGTCTTCCGAATCTACAATTAAAGAATAAAGGCTTGTATGTAAATTGCACAAGTCTATATATGGTCTTAAGCAGGCTTCACGACAATGGTTTTCTAAAGTTTCTCAAGTTCTGCTTTCTCATGGCTTCTCTCAATCTAAATCTGATTATTCTCTTTTTACTAAAGGCACCGGTGACTCTTTCATTGCTTTATTGGTATATGTGGATGACATTATTATTATTGGTCCTAATATTAATGATCTTTCAGCTTTGAAGAGCTTTTTACATGACAATTTCAAATTAAAGGATCTTGGATCTTTAAAGTACTTCTTGGCTTAGAGATTGCTCGGTCTACTAAAGGCATATTTCTTTCTCAGCAGCATTATGCCTTACAGTTATTAGAAGATACTGGATATCTATGATCTAAATTTGTTACTTCTCCAATGGATCCAAATTGTAAGTTGAGCTCCTCTGAAGGTGACATTTTACAAGACCCCCTCATTTATCGATGTCTTATTGGACGATTGCTTTATTTAACAATATCTCGCCTAGATATTACTTTTGCTGTACACAAACTTAGTCAATTTGTTTCCTAGCCTCGACAACCACATTTGGGTGTTGCATACCATCTCTTGCGTTATTTGAAATCTTCTCCAGGACAAGGTTTAATGTTTTCTGCTCGTGCTTCCTTTCAATTAAAGGCTTTCGCTGACGTTGATTGGGTTCCTGTCAAGATTCTCGACGATCTATGTCTGGTTTTTGTTTATTTTTGGGAGATTCACTGATTTCTTGGTGTGCTAAGAAACAAACTACAGTCTCAAGATCTTCTGCTAAAGTCGAATATCGTGCTCTTGTTGATGTTGTTAGTGAACTTGTTTGGGTTCAACAATTATTGAAGGTTTTTCAAGTTGATTCCACTTTGTCAGCTTTATTGTCTTGTGATAATCAAGCAATTGTTCATATTGCCTCTAATCCAATTTTTCATGAGCGTACAAAACATATCGAAATTGATTGTCATTTTATACGTGAGAAGACAGTTGATGGTGTGATCAAATTGTTGCCAATTCGCTCTCAATATCAACTTGCCGACATGTTTACGAAAGCTCTTCCTACCAACCTCTTGAATACTCATTTGTCCAAGATGGCCATTCTCAACCTTCATAGTCCATCTTGAGGGGGGAGTATTAGATTACTGGTGTGAAAATTAGTTTTGTTGTATTTTGATTAGTTAATAGTTAGCCAACTAAGTTTGTTATAATTTGTTATAATTTGTAAATTAGTTAGGATTTTATTTGTAATTCTCTCTTAAATAGACTTCCATGTACAGTTTAGAAAGGTAGCAGTAATTAAAGATTATATTTCATTTTGTGGACTCAAAATCCATCGATAAGTTATGCAACTACAGGTGCCATCTAATTAAGTGAGCAATTCTTGATTTAAAATGTGCAACTTCAGGTGTATCTAATTAAACTGAGCACTTTTTGATTTAAAACATATAATTAAAATGAGCACCTATTGATTTATGCAACTTTAAGTGCATCTAATTAATGAAAATTAGCTTTAGGAAGAATAATTGACTAATGTATATATCTTTCAAACTTTGTCATATGATAATTCCAAAAATTCATCCATATGGCAATAATTCAAATATATAACACCCAAATAAATTTCATTGTTAATATTCATGACAAATAATTTTTGCCATTGATAAAAATTATTTATTAAGAATTTGAACTCTAATTTTGTCATGGTAAAATCAACAATTCAAGATGTATGCATGCTTAACCTATGGTGGTTTTAATCTAAATGACATATTTTATGCAACATTCGAATAAAGTACATAATATGCATAATTAAATTAATCAAAGAAAAATTGACCGATATATTTGGTATATACTAAAAAATTGAAGACAATTTTAAATTCAAATTCCAATCCAAGACATATTTTGGTCTTCAAATTTCTTCCCTTTTGAGCCCAATCCTTCGCATTTAGAATTCCATCTACCACAAGGAGTGTTTCAAACCAACACTTCTCATCAAGTATTTGGAGTTGATAGGGCATGTACACCGATAAATGGAGTGTTAAAATCAACACTTTTAATGAAGTATTTATCAAGTTGAATGTTAAAGGAGTTCTCATGATTATATATATATAAATCTAAATATTTGAAATTTCAAATAAGCGTAGTTCAAAAACCCTGTTGAACTTGAAACTCAAAAGTCACCGGCCGGCATGTGTTGTTTTCAGATCAATCGCCAGCGTGCAATTTTAATCTTTCTTGCTTCAGTTGTTTGCAAGGGCTACCTTTAGGGAGTTACTTCCTTGTGGCAAAGTTGGTATACAGCAATTTAAGAATGCTTATTCACGTTTTTTCTTTCGATATTACAAAAAACTTAGAAGTACAAAAATTACAGAACTTCTAACCCTTGTAGGTTTCACAAATGGTCTATTAAAGCGATTAAATCTATATGTCAAATAGCCTAAACAATCAATTTACAAACCAACTCCAATGTCCACAAACACTCTTTAGCAAAAAAAAGTAGTAGAGGCTCGTGCTGTTATAAAACAAGAGTAAACAAGAAAAGAATTAGAGAGAAAAGTAATTAGAAGAAAGAAAAGTTAGAGAAGAGATGTATTCTCTATTAAATTGTATTTTTCCAAGGGTACACTAATTATAGGATTTACAAGATATATACTAATTCTAAGAGAAAAGGAAATCTTCTTTTAGATCCCAATTCAAAAAGGGAAACTTTGAGAAGATAATGAGAGGGATAATTGGGGTAGATAATCTATGAGATTATGGACATCTAATTAGAATATTCAAATGTAATTTGGTATATTTATAATAAACATATATATTTTTCATATAGTTTACATCTCTTTTTTTTTCATACATTTTTCATATATATATTTTTATTACATTTTATAAACTTCTTTATGTTTTTTTATCAATAAATATATATACATCTCAACGTATATATATTTTTGGCTTAAAAAAAAGAACATATATATTTTTTTAATACATTTTATAAACTTCTTTATGAGTTTTTTTTATCAACATATATATATATTTTGGCTTTCTAAGAAAAAAACATATATATTTTTTGTACAGTATATATATCTTTTCTTTATCTTTTTATCACTTTTACTTTTTTAAAAAAAAAATAGTAGTTGAATCCATACATTTAAACAAATCAAAACAGATAACAGATCACAAATCTACTAACCAAATCATCTGCATTCATATGTATATATGAGAAAAAAAATGTACAAAATCAAATATATGAAGAAAATCATAGACGCTGACAAAATCAAATGTACTAACTATATCATTCATACTAATAAAAATATGCATAACTTGTGTTTCTAATTTCGTTTTAATAAACTTTTTTTTCTATCAAAATTTCAAACCTATCTCTCCCTCCCTAATTTAATCTCTTGAAAATTTCTCGTTTTCTCTGCAACATCGACATATCTCTCTAAAATGGTGTTATTAGATAGGCTTAAACACAAATCTTGAATGAACAGTTACTCCTAATTAATCTGATGGAAAACATAAAACTCTTAGGATGAATTACTTAATTGGAGTCCATATATTCCTTTAAATAAATTGTTAAATTAAAAAAATTCATACTCTTAGAATATTAATTCTTAGGGTTTCCATATACTTGTTAAAGTTACTCGCTTAATAAATTTATTAGTAAAATATTATTAACTGCAAAAGTACTTGGATTCAAGATTCCTTTTGCAATAATGTTGAAAAAGAAAGAAGAGAAAAAATGAATGGGAAAAAGTGTTCATTCATAAAGGATTCTTGTTGCACTATGAATGAATTGCATATATCCCACTAATGCGTCTTGGTTCATACATTTTTTGGATATATCCCACTTAATGGCTCTTCTTACGAATCTAGTTTTTTTGTGAGCATGAAGTGGCAGGCACAAACCAACTTATAAATAGATGGTTTCAACGAAAGCATTCGAATGAAGGAGTTAGGTGATTAATCATGTGGCTTTTAGAGTTCCCTTACAAGCACTTCAGAGGAAAACATATCTAAAAAATTGAAAATTTCTTTCTGAAGTGTTTGGGGGAACTCTAGATGTCGCTTGGTCACGATATCAACTATATCCAAATTTTAGAAACATCGCAAAGTTTTAGACAAATTCACTCTCTTTTATCATTGTTGGGATTGTTGAGAGTATGGCCAAAGTCCCACAATAACTAGATAAAGGGAAAATCATAAGTATATAAGTGAGAGACAAAATATCTCCATTTGTATGAGGCTTTTTGAGTTGCCCAAAAGTAAAGCCATAAAAGCTCATACCCCAAAGTGAACAATATCATACCATTGAGGAGATAGGTAGAAGTTTCGTATTGTCCTTAACAATCATGATGGCTTTGGACAACTTCCTTCTCTTTTTTTGTAACATTTCTTGTTTACTCTTCTCTTGATTGAGTTTCTTTTGGCTTTCGACTCTTCAATATCAAAAGGGCCAACTTAATATCAATAGTTAAGGCCTGTTTAATAACCATTTATGGTTTTTAGTTTTTAAAAATTGTGCTTGTTTTCTCACAACTTCTTTACCATGGTTTTCATTTTTCTTAAGTTTTACATTTGAATTATTAGCCAAATTCCAAAAACAAAATTAAGTTTTTAAGAACTAATTTTTTTAGTTTTCAAAACTTGGCTTGGATTATCTTGAAAATATTCTTAAAAAGGAGATAACAAAATAGGTGAAAGAAGTATTTATAAGCTTAATTTTCAAAAACTAAAAACAAAAAATTAATTTATAACTATTTGTTTTTTTGTTTTTGGTTTTTTTTAAAATTATGCTTGTTTTCTCATCATTTTTCTATAATGAATTTTAGTTTTATTAAGAAAACATTTGAATTCCCAGTCAAATTACAAAAACAAAAACAAAATTTTGAAAACTATACTTTTTTGTAGTTTTCATAACTTGGCTTGATTTTTGAAAACATAGGTAAAAGGTAAATAACAAAATAATTAGGAAACCCATAGGTGAAAGTAGTATTTATAAGCTTAATTTTTAAAAATAAAAAATGTTATGAAACGAGGTCCAAACGATTGTCAAATAGGGCCTAAAATTCTCTTTTTCACCTTTTTTTTTTCTTTTTCAAGTTTTATAAATATGCATCTTCCAATCTCTCCTCCTTCATATGGAAAAAATTATGCAACTTATAAACATTTCAATCAGATTTCTTTTTGTTTTTTTTTTCTATGTTATAATTTTTTTATTTGAAAATTCTTCAAAATGCAACTGCCATCATTGAAATTACAAACATCTTGAATTTGAATCACGATTTTAAGGTATAATATGTATGGACACAACTTGGGTGCAACTGAGCTGCACCCAAGTGTGGTGTTGCCCACCTTACAACCACAGGATTTAAAAAAAAAACAAAAATTAGATTTGTGTGGTTGTAAAGTGGGCAGCAGGCTGCACCCAAGTTTTTTCCAATATGTATATAATGGCAGTTGATTTAGAAAATCATTTTTAAATTATGCTTATTTGTAAAATCTAAACCGTAGCTTTTGGGTTTGACTTCTACAAAAAATCTAATGACTCTCCTAACTAACTTTTCAAAATTTTAATTTTATCTTGTCACACTTAATATAGTTCAATGGTAATTGATATGCACCATCATCATAGGTTTGAATCTTCACCCCAAATATTTTCAAAATAATATTTGACAGTAATTATTTTAAAAGCTATAACAAACTAAAACTAACCTTTAATTGTTTTTGAACTTTTATATATGTTCCATCATTTTCTTTTTCTTTTTAACATTATTTTATTGCATTTTTATATAACATTATTTAAGTTTTATATATCGGTAGTTATGTTTTCATGTAACAATCAAAATCATAACTTTACTAAAACAATTAGTGGTAAAATTCCTTTGCAAAAAGAGTCAAAATAACACAAAAACAGTCTAAAAATAAAGAAATACAATTGTGAAAATTTTCATAACTTTATATAAAAAAAAATAGAGGGAAAAAGTGCACAACTAATTAAAACTGATTTTTTCTAACAAAATCTCTTATAAAGTTATAAAAAAATTATTCTCTTCTAATTAGAAACACCGCAAATTATTAAGATCTAAAATAATCCTCACAAAATTGAATTTTAATGACAAAGAATGAAAAATAAAAGTTATAAAAAGTCTCAACGCTTCGACTTTGTGTACCCTGCTTTTTATTTTTTTGGGCTAACGGCAGTAAAAGCTAAAATTAACAGTGCAACCATTTAAAAAAAAAGACAATAATAATGGTGCAACTTGAAAATTGCCCAAAGTAATAGTAATTATAAATGTGGCTAAGCGTATTTCCAGGTAGATTTGAGATTATTTTTTTCTAAATCATCCCTAATGTGGATTAGTTATTCTCATGTTTTTTTTTTTTTTTTTTTTTTAATTTTATTTTGCAAAAGATAAGGGCAAAAAAAACTGTAGCATTATCAGAAGAGAAAAAGTAGGGATTACAAATTCCAAAATTAGAAAACGTAAATTAAAAATAACCCTATAATTATTTATTAAATCTATACCGTACCCTGAAGAATAACAAAAAAAAAACCCTGTGAAGTACATCTTGTAATTGTTTGCAATTGAATCTAAATACTAGTAGGGTATGAGATTGAGTTTGAATAACATTTTGCAATGTGAGTCTTATGAACTGTAAGGCATGATAGAAAGATAAATAATGAAATTACATGAATAAAATTTTAAGCATATGATAATTGATATGACAAAAGTAAATACACATTAATTTAGGGATTGAAATCCCTAAATCCCTCGTAAGAATGTGGTATGAAGATTAAAAAAAAAAAACCCAAAACACATGAGAAATTATTCGCTGAGGCCAGAACAATGTGGTAACAGTCTTTCACTATTGGATGGAGACATAGAAGTACTTCGAATCTATATCTAATGGTTATTAGAAGCATGAAAATTATTGAATCCACATTCAACTGTTATCATGAGACAACCACATTGTAGCGGTCTCATTGAATAATTTGCCCTCAGGTCATGGTTATAGCTACACTGGAATAGGGTTTATTTTAGACTGCAAAAAAAAATAATTAATGCTCATATATGTAAAATCGTCCATCGACATTTCAGAGGGTTGTCACACTTGAAAAATCAGAAACTCAACTTCAGTTTTCTCTATTTTCACTGTTAACGTACAAAGAAAGTTGTACATTGAGGTATGTTTCTTGATGTACTGAGAGTGGAAGAACTTCTGCAAGGTATGTACATGCATTTACCTTGTTAAGAATGCCACATTGAAAAAAATGAGGAAACCTCACCATCTTTATAAAATACATAAGCTACTCTTTCCTTTACCAATTTGTTTTGAGATAGAACCTCAAATTGAAAAAAAAATGAAGAGACCTCACATCTTTATAAGATACATGAGCTACTCCAAGTTCATCTAATACACCTCTATTTTCGACTTACACTTCTTTGGTTGAATTATACTTTTTGGAAAGTTAGGGTTGAAGACAACTTCTGCCCTTGGTTTAATTTAATCGAAACCTTGATTTTTCAAATCCCAACTCTTCCTTGTGTTTTGTGTTGTGGGGATTTTGTTAAAGATGTCGAAATATTAGAAAATTATACAACATCTAGGACCCACGTATTATAATTATCTTTTAGGTTTTATATACTATTGTTGCTATATGATACATTTAAATAAATTGAGTTTAAATCACGAAATTCCCTTTTTGAAACTGCATAGGTATGGCAAAGGTGAAAACAAAATCAAAGACACACAAGTGCGTGCTCATAGACAATCGGTGTGATCCCTACAAAGAAACAAGCAAAACAAACGTAGACTATATCATTGTATAGCGAGGAAGAGGTAATCAATACAAATTATGTTAGGCTACTTGTAATGCCCCACGTTTTTAGATAAGACTAATTATATTCTTTTAGAGAAGAATTTGGATTTTTTTTCATGTCTGTTTAATTGGGGCTAAATTAAGACAATTAAAATTTCTTATTTTTGATAAGAGATCTTGAATTATGTCTCAAATTCAAAAATTTGAGAATTTAATCATTCCTTGAATGAATTTTTAGTTCTAGTTTGAAAAGCTAGCCCAAGTTGACCCCTAAGCTTTTTCCTAGATTTTGAAGGTAATTTGGAGCATTATGTTGCAGTTTAAAATCAAGAAATATGGAAGAAAATAGGGAAGAAAGACTTCTGAGTCACCTAGGACATCAAATTATTATTCATATTTTATATTTATAATTTTGATGATATATTTTATTGTTCTCCAACTTTATCCCTTTTATGACATATTAAGTAGGGGTATTTTTGTTTTTTTACTATGATCAATGATGTGGCATTTAGGGTTTTGGGAAGCTATCTAAAGCTTGACTAGTAGGTTGTATAGAACAAATAATGATGAATTGAGTTTTAGCCTTTGAGCTTTTTTCTTTCAAGTTTAGCCTTTGACCTTTTTGATCATTTTGCAATTCATGTGTTTGTGTTGCATACCAAAAACATTCAACTAGGATCGATCATCTATCTTGTGGAGTGTTCTACTTTTAGGCCAAGAAACTTGTTGTTTGTCTTAAGAGCTTTGATCTTAAGGCAATCCGTGTCTAAGCTAAACGCCTTAGGGTTGAAATTGAATAGATTTGGGAGTTTTAGTGTTTATGAAATTAGGAAAACATATCCAAAAGGTTCTTAATTCCAATTCACTATGGTTTTCATTTCATTGGATATTAGAGCAGTTCTGGTATTATATCATTGGTATCAGAGCCTAGGCATGCCTCTAGATATCGGAATGTTAATTCAACAACCTTAGATGTTAACAAAAACCTTATGAATCTTAAAACAATGTAAATTCATCACCCAACAACCCCTTACTCCCAAGATTCCCAAAGAAGATTTGCATTTTAGCTAACCATAAAAATATAGTAATAGAAAATAATTATTTATTATTTTTTTTTTTGAGTTTCCAACAAGTTGGAGTGAGAATTTGAACTTCTAACTTTTTAATTGAAAGTATATATAATGCATTAACTAGTTGAGCTATGCTCATATTGATATAATAAAATTATGTGACTACCATAATTGCATCAAGATTATAACCCTACAAGATTTTATTTTCACAAAAGAAAAGAAAAGTATTGAGGTGCAACCAAAGTCCCACATTGGCTAAGAAAGAGGAAGATCATAGTATATATGTGAAGAATGACAACTCTATTAGTATGAGGGCTTTTGGAGTGGTTTCAAAAATAAAATCACGAATACTTATGTCTAAAGTGGACAATATCATATCATTGTTGAGGTATGTGGGGTCACTTAGTTTGTCACTAGCAAAAAGTTTAATAACAAATTGATGGAATCAAATTCTCATTCATAAAGCAAAAGCTGATGAACACGTTTCTACCCTAGAAAGGCTGCAAACCACTAGTCAATCAATTATGTAAAATTAGTACAATTTATTCTATATCATTTACGAACTTTCGTTGAATTAATTTTTTATATCAATGTCTTTTTACCGTTGTATATAAGTGTAATGTAAATCAATCACTAAGCTCCTGTTTGATGACCATTTCATTTTTGGTTTTTGATTTTTGAAAATTGTGTTTATTTTTTTTTTATCATTTTTCTACTATGAATTTTATCTTTCTTATAAAAATATATGAATTCTTAACCAAATTCTAAAAGCAAAAACAAGTTTTTGAAAACTATTTTTTTTAGTTTAGACAAATAGAATGTTAGTTATGAACAACTTTTATACAGCTAATTCATGAGTTTATTAGCGCTGGCTTCTTAAGCTCGAATGGAAAAAGGATAAAAAGGCACAGTTACAAGCTGATAATCAAACTAAAGAGAACCAAGCTAAAGCTGAGGTTATTCAAAACAAGCAATATGCTTCCATTAATGAAAACAACTAAGAAGTACGGATACAGATATGAGACACGAATACGACAAGATACAGACACGGCGACACGTCATGTTTTAAAAATCTAGGATACAGACATGGCTAAGACACGTTTATTAAAATATACATTTTTAAAAATATATATCATTTTTATATCAAAAGGAAATTCAAAGTCAATAAGTTTATACATTTATATGCTTAAAAAAATGAGTTTGATGTATTTCGTCCTCAAACTTTATTATTTTGTTCTATATTATTATGTGCTTGTTTAGTATACTTAATTAACAAGTGTTCATTACGTGTCTAACAAATATTAGACCTACATTGACTTTGTACAACTCTTGTCTAACACATATTTATTGTGCTTACAAGTGTCTGATATGTGTCCAACAAGTATTAGAGTGTCCAAGTGTCGGACACGGACACGGTAGCCAAATTAAAGTGTCCGTGCTTCTTAGAAAAACAGTAAGCAATCTGTTCAAACAAAGCTGAATTCTTGCAGATTGCCAAATCACGACCTTGGATTGACTCCAGATGAACGGCAGCTCTTTCCTTTTATGCTTGTCCAAATCTTCTTCAATTGAATTTTGTCATTGTTTACTGATAAAAATTAGCAATCTCCCTCATATTACTGATAAAAATTCAAGGAAAAAAAAAAAACAGCAATCTCCCTCATATTACTGATACTTTATTTTCTTTCCCTACTAGAATTTTCAAATTAACTTCGGAAATGTTATGTTATATTTGAAAAATGCTTGTAATTCGTCAAAAAACACATGTCCTATAACTTTTAAATAGAATCAAGAAAAAATAGTTATGAATTAGTAATAAGTTTGAGGATATGAAATTGTTTTTTTTTTCTTTTCAATTTTGAAAGTTATGTCAAACTTATTAGTTAGTAATATTGATATCATGATCTAATTAATAAATTGTTGAATATAGGGTTTCCATTATTTCATAATATCAGTAGACTAGAATTTACCCACGAAATTTTAAATGGAGAATTCGTTTCCTCAAATTCAAAATTACTTCATGTTATTTCTGATCGAGTAGCCTTAATATAATAATTATTTATTTGTTACTTACATGATAAAAGAATAAATTCCAATATTTGATTCTAGATTTGGAATTTGCTTTTGTTATTTTCAAAAAGAAGATAGGATGAGAAGAAAAGATTAGAAAAAGGCATCCTAAAAAGTGTTGTAACACAATGGATTCTCTTTTGGATATATATCACTTCTGCGTCTCGGTTCAAACCCTAATAGCTCTCGATAGGTATTTAGATTCTCACCTAACATGTAGAAGATATGGCATGTGCATGCAACTTATAAATAGGTTTTGAAGGAAAGCATTAGAAGGTAGAGTTGGAAAAATGATCGATCAGTTGTCTTCTAGAGTTCCCTTGCAAACACTTCAGATGGAAATAACCAAATATTAGAATTTCCTAT
The DNA here is from genome assembly GCA_033996785.1 of Trichosanthes truncata. NCBI lineage: Eukaryota > Viridiplantae > Streptophyta > Magnoliopsida > Cucurbitales > Cucurbitaceae > Trichosanthes > Trichosanthes truncata. Next base: position 15,497,985 of record JAWPNB010000004.1, read on the forward strand.
TGAAGTGTTTGGGGGAACTCTGGGTGTCACTTGATCCTAATATTGACTATTAATTCCAATTCAACGAGAAACTTGCACAACTTCAGCTTTTGAATGCAATTTCATTATCTTTTTTCTTTAAAGTTTCTCTTGTTTATTTTTAATTTTTTCCAAATATTTTAGCAATTGGCCTTAACAAATAAGGATATCGAGGAATATGAAAACGATGTTTTGATCTCACAATCATTCCTCGACTTCTTATTTTCCTTTTTTCTTTTCAGATAATTTTCATCTTTTATACTCCAACCACTCTCCTCCATAAAATGGCTGACGAAATTCAGTAACTGGTAATGTTTAATTTAGTCGTACATTCTTGATAAATGTTTGAAAATTTAAAGTCATCTCTATTCTTCTTTTTTTTGTTTCGAATTTCAATTAACATTTGAGATTTATTTATTTATTTTTACCGAAGCTTGACTTGTAATCTTCTATTTGAATGAAGGTTTCAAGGTAGGTTGTTTATAAAGATTGTGTAGTTGATTTAATGGTTCTAACCTTATAGCTAGGTTTTAACATTTTTTTTCCTTTCTAATATTTAATTACTTTTTGCTTATTAGATATAACATTACTTATGTTCTATTTGTTGTTGATAGTTACTTTTTGGCGTTGAATTTAAATGCCTATGAAAATAGGAACCTTAGAAAAATTAATTATATATAAAAAAGTAGTTTTTTTTTTTTTTTTTTTTTGATAATTAATAAAACAAAAGAGAACCAACTAGAAACAGCCTCCACTTAATAAACCAGTGGGCTCCTTAACAAGTTCAGCCTGAACGATTCTGCAGACCTTCGCCGGCACCTCTTCCATCCAAACTCCGTTCAAATTTTGCACCAACGCCATTCTCGCTGCACCATGCGCCACCATATTCGCCGTTCTTCTACACCACAAGAACGAACAGTGCTCGAAGCCTTTCGAAAGTTCCCGAATCTTGTCCACCAAAACACCCACTCAGAAATGTCGATAGTGTGTGATCGAAGAAGATCAACAACCCGAGATGAATTGGTTTCCACCTCAATCGAAGATATCCCAGCTTCCATGGTCGTGATCATACTTTCTCGAATTGCTAATGCCTCCATTGTGTCAACATCCTGAATAAAAGGTACCAATTTCATCAACATAAACATTACTTCCCCCTTTTCATTTCTAGCGATTGCTCCAATACTGCTGGTTTTCGACTTTCTGTCAATTGTTGCATCTGTATTGAGTTTATAGTTAGGAAAACTAGGCGGAACCCATTCAGAATAGTCCCTCGGTCCCTCACTCACAAATGGCCTCTGCCTTCCTTGAAAAGATCTAAAATGAGCAAGGTACTCTGTAACCCAACTCCACCCATCTTCATGCATCTCCCCTGAGCCCCCATTTGTAAACAACTCCTTATTCCTGTTATTCCAGATCCACCAGCACATAACCACAAATTCTTCAAATTGAATAGCCGACAACTTATATTTGCACCACCATAATAGATCAGCCGAGTTCCTTATAGACTGAGGCCCTGGCAAAGGATAAAACGGTGAATTCCGCCAATGAGTCTTCACCTTTTTACACTCCCAAATAGCATGAAAAATTGTTTCCTCCTTCATTTTACATCGAGGACATCCCCTTTGAACCTCCATACCCCTCCTCCGAATATTAGCTTCTGTTGGGAGATAATTATGATATAATTTCCAACAGAAAATCTTCACTTTATTAGGTATTTGCCTACCCCACATAAATTTCCACCATTGATGAATTGATTCAGAATTTGAGCAACTAGGTCCCTCCCTCAGAGAGCAAGCCAGATTATAGCCACTCTTCACAGTGTAATGCCCATCTTTTCCGTAATGCCACACAAGCCCATCGGAGGTTACAATCCTTGGTCTTGGGATCCCAAGAATAGTAGAAGCATCTTCCTCCTGAAATATAGTATGGATGAGGCTAGTATTCCATGTTCCATTTGAATTCAACAAGGAGCTAACTTTCGCTTCTGGATTAATCTCTCCCTTATGAATGATTCGTAAGGTAGGAGTTCGTGGGATCCACTTATCATTAAGGATATTGATTGACTCTCCATCCCCCACTCTCCACCTCACCCCCTCTTTCAGCAAACACCTCCCCCACATTAGACTTCGCCACACAAAATATAAAAAAGTAGTTGAAAAAAAAAAGTATAGCCGTGTCCCTAAACCTATACCGTAATAGCACAATTATATACAAACAATTTAAAAGATATAAAATTCAGGCTAAGAATAAAAAAATTTTAAAAAAAAAAAACTTCTAGAGGTCTAATTTCACCTAATTAATTTTCAATTATTTTCCCTAATAATTGTAGGTAAGATCTCTAATTTATCTAACTACTATCTCTCACGAGAAAGATAGGACTAGTCTTTAATTATAACAATATTCCTATTGAGAATTCAAAATTGGAAATCAATTAATTAGGTCATGTTGTTTATGCTAATAAGATTTTTCCAGTCTCTTTGATTCAACCAAGCAAATTTGAAGGTGGAATTTTTAAATGAAATTACATTGTCTAGGAGGGGAAACCACGCACTAGTAAAAATCAATAACATTAATTAATTGCAAAAAGCTACATAGTACAAAAGTGGAATGAGGCTGGGTCAATAGAGAAAGTTTCATGGAAATTTTGTTTTGGAAAGAGTATACTTTATTGATTGTCTGTGAGAAACATACAAGGATCAAAGATTACATAAAGAAAACTTGCCAATTGAGGGTGATAGTAGAAGCGTCATAGTTGGTAAAGAGCTTAGATTTTATAGACCAAAGGGACGCAGTCATACATATGTCGTCCCATATCTTTAGAAATGCTATGACAGTTGTTCTTGAAAATCCTATTGTTCCTCTCATTCCACAAAACCCATAATGTAACCAAGCCAAGGTTCTGTAGCAAAAGATTCGACTGCTTTTCTTTGGGGTTTATCGAAGACCTCTTCATAGGAGAAATATATACATATGAAAGAAAAAATATATACATATGAAAGAAAAATTATGGAAGACTGGGACGGTGGAAAGTATGAGTCCATGGAAGCTACAAAGAAAAGGAATTTTTTGATGAAGGAAAACAACTTTCATCCTCAAAGGTACGAAATTTATCAAGCAAAAGCAAAAGTAATATTTGGGGTTGGTTATATTGAGTTTCTTTATTCATATAACTCTTTCATCTTCTATGTCCAAGGTTTAGCCCTAATTTTTCATAAATTAATCATGAGGGGAAGACTCCAAAATTTATTTGTTATTTATGGTTTCTTACCCCTCAAAAAGTTTGTTTCCATCCAAATATTTGATAGTTAGAGGAGGAACAATATTTTATCCTAATCCTCACCATTTGAAATGTGACTTAGACCCTTTAATTTTATATATACCTCACCACCATATCACATTTTCCATCATCATTTTAACAAGAAAGCTAGTAGCACAAAAGTGTTGTTTTGCACAATTTCAAAAATTAAGGGACGAAGTGAAATTTTTAAATGATAGGGGCATAATTTTATAACTTATCCTAAATGAGAAGAACTTGTATTTTACTATTTTTTATAAATTGAAGGCAAAGAAGAAACTGTGGAGACAACAAAAACACTTAGAAAAATTTCTAATATTTTTTTTCTCCTAACCTCACGTTCTCTTCTACACTATGAATTTTTTTTTACCCACCCTCTCTCTTTTCTCCCCCCTGTTCCCCCCACTCATTATTTTTCTCCAATAAATTCTCTCTTTTTCTTTCCCAAATTTTCTCTCTTTTTTCGTTTCAATTTTTCTCCTTTTCTCCAACACATTCTCTCATTGTTTCATTTAAAACGAAATGCCAACGAAAAAATATCTTTCACAACCGTGTCGAGTTTTACATATTCCCAAATAGGATTTTAATATAAATGTATTTACATATTATTAGCTAGATTTGTTCTAGCATGATTCTATGCATTATATATATATATATATATTTGAGTTATTTGTAATGTTGAAAGTTCTTCAATAATATTTTAAATCTTTATTTTGGTTAAATTGATTATACTACAATCTTTGTATATTATGTCAAAAATCCTATTCTTGTTAATTTTTAACAATTGTGTTATAAATCTGAGTAAATATTTGAATAAATTTCAACGATGAAATAAAAAATATTTGGAATGTCAATATTCAAGATTCTTGAGATGAAGGTCTTGAGATGTCAAGATTTAATTCTAATATTTTTCTTAAAAAAAGGTCCTAATCTTTTATATTTGTATTAAAATATTATTTCTTAATTTTTTTTATTTACTTCCATAAATAAACTTTCATTTGCAATCGCTTTAAAAAAAATGTGTAAATATCATTTTACAAAGTTCATTAACTTTTTTTAACAAAACTTTTTAAATAAAAAAATTCGACGACGGAAATTGAATTATTGGGATGCCTATTCATCAACACAATTGAGGATTAGGGAATTGCTTTAGGATGCTTAGGCTTGGTTCCTTAAATTTTGTATATTAATTAAAAATCTTCCCTTTCACACTTCCCGTTTCAGGAGATTTTCTTAAAAAAAAAAAAAAAAAAAACTAATTTTGTAAAAAAAAAAAAAAAACCCTCAAAAGGAACTAATTATAAGAGTTTAAAAATCATTTACTTGTATACTTTTTTAAGATTAATAAACTAATTTTTTTTATATATAAAAAATTTTATGATGGAAATTAGAGAATTTAAGATGTTCGTTCTCTAATGTTGTTGTCTAATTTTGGACAGAAGAACACACATGAGTTCTACGTGATAGCAAAGGTGAATTTGATTGAGGGGAAAAAACGTGGCCTGCAAGACAAGAAAGATCTGAACACTGGGGTGGTGCTTGCCATACACAGACTCCAATGCTTAAGTTAGAGAGTGAATGAGTGTGACGAGTTAGAGTTTAGAAAATGTGGAATAACTTACCTTCTTTATCATGAAGAAGAATATTTATAAGGCTTTTCTCATGCGAATTCCTCAATCCCTGGCAAATTAGGAAACGGAAAAAGTTGGAGATCGGCCAGACCAAGTCAAGGGAGCCAAAGGAGGTGGGCCTGACCCCATGGTGGGGTTGGCCCATGTGGTCGGCCACGGCCTAAGCCGAGGCCGACAAGGAATTTGGGTCTTCGGGCCCAAATTCATGCCTCCTTATTTTTTGGAGGCCCGGTCCCTTTTTTCTTTTGGTCAAATTTGATCTATTTTAGCCCATTTTGAGTTCTTCTTTGCATATTTACCCTTCCACTTTCTTTATAATTCAAATATGTCCTTATGGTCAAATTTTACCCATAACATTTAATATTCTTGAGGTAAGGAATTTATTTTGGCTCATAATTATTATTAATTACCTTTTTTAATGATGATGATTAATAAATTAGGAGACATTTAAAAAAACTAACAAACATTTTCTTTAATAAAAGGTTATCTTTTCAAAAGAAACAACTCCAATAACAGATGAAAATTTGGTAATCATTTTTTGAACGAGTGTTGTATCACTACAAAATTTTTTGGCTATGCCAACAAAAGATCTCACAAGGCATGAAGTTTCATTGACATAGCCAACTTTTGCTAGCAAAAGTTGGCCATGCCGACAAAATTTCATGCATCTAGAGATCTTTTTGCATGTCATAGCCCACCATGTTTCACTTCTCCCTTCACTTTTTGGACCTATCCTAACGCTTTTCATCGTGTCGGGAAAAGTCACGATAAATTAAAATCCTAGCCCTCTTCTTTTTCTTGCTTTTCTCTCCGTTTGTCTCCACCACGTCCTCTCTCTTCTTCTTCTTCTTCTTCCTTTTCTTTCCTTCTTGTCTTCATCTTCTTCTTCTTCCCCATTATTCTTCCTTATTCAGCCTTCACCGGTGCCTATCTCTTCCATTTCTGACTTTTTCTTATGGTTTTGATGGCATGGAGCGGCGGTCTGAACAGTTTGCTCGTTCTTTCGGCGGTGTGGATGATTTCTTTGGTTGATTTTGTGTAGGTTAATTAAAATTTCAGTTCTTTAATTTGTTGGTATTTTGTTTTTAGTTTATTTAGTATGACTAATTTGGATGAATTTTGGTGATATAGCATGATTGTTTTGAGGGAGAAAACGCCGTGGGTAGCTTGGATTGAGCCTATATTGAGCATTGAAATGTGATTAAAGTGTTTGTTGAGTAAAATGCAAGGCCGCAAGTGAATGAGTCAAGTTTTAATATAGTAAATTTGAGTATACGAATGTCATCTACAAGATTGGTTTCGTTAGTTCAATTAATTAATGTGAATATTACCCACCCAATTTTATTTAGAGATCCAAATTGAATGACGGGTGAAGTTATGACAAACAAAAACAATGCAATAAATGATGAGACAAACTTCAGGATAAAAAGATCTTAGAGAAGAGAATTCACTAATTGGACTAACAATTTAGCTAAGAGAATATCAAATGATGAATTACCATGTAATCATTCTATAAGATAAGAAGAAACATGTGATAACTGACCCTATCGAGACAATTAATTCTCATGCAAAGTTATAAAATTAACATCACTGTCTAGCTTTTAGTAACATGCAAGATATTAAGCAATGTTCTTTTAGAAACTTCTAAAAGAGCCCTAATCATTCTCATGTCAAAGCCACCAATAGTCATGCAAGTAAGATCTAATCTAAACTACCATTTCTCAAGTATAAATTCAGATCAACAGAACAAATAATCAGTGACCAAGAGATTATAAGAATTAATAACATAGAAGCATGAATGAAACAAGAGATAATAATTAAAAGCATTAAATCAACTAAATTGCAAGGTTCAATGACTACATTTATCCCTAAGACAACCAATTTAGATATTTTGTTTCTCTTTTGAATGTTGTTGATGGGGTGGGTCGTGTAAAAGTGATGAATTTGGTTCTGGGTTGTGTTGTCGTTTGGAAAAACTTGTGTTAGGTTTGCTGGGTGGTGATCAAATATGCTTGATTTTCTTTTTGTTGAGAATTCGTCGTCGTTATGGCAGTGGAATTTCGTGGTTATGTGCGTTCGTTTTTTTTTTTTTTGTGTATTTCTTGGGATTGAACGTGCATTTCTTTCCAGCTCATGAAAATCTTTGTTTCGTTATTTATTTACTTTTTTTTCTGGGTTTTATTGTTGAACGCTACGTATATATGTTTGAGAAATTGTTCATCGCTTTGCGTCTTGGAAATTTAATACTGTTTTGGTGTGTGTACTAGAGAATTCTTCTATGGTTTCGTGTTTCTTTTGATTTAATGTATTTGCTTAGTTTTAAGTTGGTGGTTTTATCTAGATTTAATTTAGATAGTATAATATTTTCTAAATTTTGATCTTTTTAGATTTTAAAATTTACAATACGTTGGTTATATTGGTTTATATTATATCTAGATTTGATTAGACAATATAATATCTTTTTAAATTTTGATATTTTTAGCTTTTTAGAATTTACATTATATCTTAGTTTTAAGTTAGTGATTTTACGTTGGTTTATATTGTATCTAGATTTGATAATCTTTCTAAATTTTGATCCTTTTAATTTTTTAGAATTCACAGTATACAGTGCATCTTAGTTTTAAGTTAGTGATTTTATGTTGTTTTATATTATATCTACATTTGATTAGGTAGTATAATATCTTTCTAAATTTTGATCTTTTTAATTAGTTTGTTAGAATTTACAATACAATTTATATTGTAACTAGATTTGATTCGATAGTATAATATCTTTCTAAGTTTTAATCTTTTTAGTTTTTTAGAATTTACAATATATCTTAGTTTAAAGTTAGTGATTTTATGTTGGTTTATATTGTATCTAGATTTGATTAGATAGTATAACATCTTTCTAAATTTTGATCTTTTTAATTTTTAGAATAGAATTTATAGTATGTCTTAGTTTTAAGTTAGTGATTTTATGTTGTTTTATATTATCTAGGTTTGAGTAGGTAGTATAATATCTTTCTAAATTTTGATCTTTTTAATTATTTTTTTATAGAATTTACAGTATATCTTAATTTTAAGTTAGTGATTTTACGTTGGATTATATTGTATCAAGATTTGATTAGATAGCATAATATCTTATAAAAATTTTATCGTTTCAGTTTTTTAGAATTACAGGATATCTTAGTTTTACGTTAGTTATTTTCTGTTGGTTTATACATTGTATCCAGCTTTGATTAGATGGTATAATATTTCTTGATTAAAGTATCGATTTTTTTTTCTTGATTTTAGGAGTGGTTTTTATGTTTGAATCAGGGGAATTTTGGGCATTTTTTAATGATAGAAAGATTCTAATTTTAGTATTTAGCCATTTTTACAATTAAAAAGATGTTTGTCTTTTTTCAAAACGCCTATTTTAATTTTGCTATTCTAGCTGTTAGCCCTTTTTAGAATTCAAATGCTTTTCCTATTATCTAGTCAAATACTACGGACGGTTTGGCGAAAAGTAATTTTAATCACTTAAATACAGTTTTCACACCTTTTATATAAGATAGTTCAAACTCACACTTAGGACACATTTAATTTCCAACACATATTTGTTGATTTAAATTTTCTTTTATAATTGTGTCAAAAGGCTGAAAAGGAATGATGAGTAAAAAAAGAAACCATGCAAAGAATAAGGTTCCTCCACCAAGGATTCTCTTCAGCAATAGAATATTGCATGCATCCCTCTAATGCGTCTTGGTGCAAATCCTAAAGAATCGCAAGATGCACAAGCAACTAAAGTATTATCCTTCTTTTTTGAAGGAAATAATTTAAATGTAGAGTTAAAAAAATGATAAGGTATCTAGGGTTCGCCCTGGCAAACACAAATCGAAATAAAACACTTCAAGGGATGTTTGGGGCTCTGAGCATGTTAAAACAGTCTTGAGTTGTTTATGTGTGGAGTTAAGCAGTCTGTGGAGTTAGATAATCTGTGTTTGGAGTACAGAGTTGTTTAGTTTGAGTTTAGGAAATTTGTGTTTATGGTGTAGAGTTGTTTAACATGGAATTATGAAATTTGTGTGTTTATGCTAGCTGTTTTTTTCTACATTTTTTTGTTGTACTATACAATTAGAGTTATATTGTATATCAATTTTTCAAAATTTAAATAATAAAGATTTGTTTCCATCAAAGGAAATATTTTTTCATTTTCATTTTCATCTATTATTTGATTTAGATAACTAAAGACATTTTTCAAGGAATTTCCTTCGAAATTATCATAATAGAAAATCTTTGTTTTTAATTAATTCTATTATTTTTTTAAAAAATATACAGTTTACTAAAAACATTTGTTCTAATGACCTAAAAGGTATATATATATATATATATATATATATATATATATATATATATATATATTAGTTAAAAAATTAATTGCATAACAATGTTTGATGTTTAATGTAAAAGATTGTTGAGGAAAATCTTTTGTTCTAATTTTAACTTTCAACTCCATTGCATATCTATTGCCTATAGCTTATAGAAATTTAGCATTTTATGGTTAAACTTACTTGGTATCTATTGTAACTCCATCTTTTATGGATGGTTTGTTTTTCTATGATTTCAAAACCTAAAAAGTTTTAAGTAAATTTTATGTTTATTATTGGTAACGCCCCACGTTACTAAATTAGGCTAATTTAGAGTTAAGTTACGGCTTGAAGTCGATCTCCAAGTCTATTATTTTTAAATAATTGGACTCCATTGTTCTTGGGGTTCTAATTTGGGGAATTAGAATTTTAGTTTAGCCAAGTTTGACAAATTAAATTTCTAATAATTTTAGGAAAAGGGATTTTTAGTTAAATCCTTAATTTTCTAAAGTTTGGAGGTTTAATTCTAGGTCTTTATCTCTAAATTCAAAAGGAATCCAAATCTTTTATCAGTTGGATTTTTCTCAAATCTTTAGGATTTTAAGATGGGTTCAAAAATTTGGAAAAGAGAAAGATATGAATTTTTTTTCAAGCCCTAGTTCTTTTCTCTTCTCTTCTTATTGGGTATTTTTCCTATTTTAGAAGAAATTGAAAAGGAAAACAAAAGAGACAAAAATCCCTAGCTTTCTTCTTCTCTCTCCCTCTCTCCCTTCTTACGTGAAACCCCAACCAGCCGCAAACACCTTCCCCTTGATTTCTTATTCCTCTCCGATAGTCTCTCCCTCTCGACGCCGGCGACCTTTGCACGATGCCCTCGCCAGCAACCCATGCAGTAGTCCTCTCTCCAACAACATGAATCACCCTCGAACGCAACTCTAGGCTACACGAGCTTCGATTAGCAAAACACCCACGACTTGATTCAGGCTTGCTCGTGGGTATCGGAGTCTCGTTCTCAACAACCCACACGATGATTTGCATTTTCCAGCAATACCCACATGAATTGAACCTCGAATCACCTTAGCCTTGTAACCCACGCTTTCGTCGACCTTCGATCTAAATACCCATGGATTGACGACTTCATATCTTCAATTTCAGGGCCTTTCGATCAACTGATAAAGGACTTGTCGAAGGTCCTATCAATATTAAATTTATAAAAATCGGACCTCAAAATATTTTGCAACAATAGTGACCAGGGTCATCCATAGGGATTGAAGTTCTTAAAGTAATTAAGTATCACAGTTAATTATGCCTAATTTTATTTAGAGAAACAAACTTTAGAGTGATCAAAAGAAATAGAATTTAAACTACTATTTACAAAGTTGGAGTCCAATTTTAGAGAGACATTCGTTAATTGCAATTCATGAAGCACAACTATGAAATTGACTAAAGAATTATGAAACATGCAACAGTCCTAAGCCAAGAATTACTAAAATATTCAATTGACTTTGTTGAGCCCAATTGAACTGATGCAAGAAGTAAATCAACCTCTCGGTCTATTTCTACAACTAGACAAGGCATTATGAAATTCTCTTAATGACTTCTAGCATTAACTTATTCATTCTCATGCAATAGATTAATCATAGTTATGCATCTAAGTCCTTAGTTAAGTTTACTTTCTCAAACTAAACTTAACTAACATACAAAGCTATGGCCAGGAGCTTAGAAGATTAATTCAAGATACGTAAAAGACGTTGCAAACACATTCAATAAATCAAACTTAGTCTTATAACAATAATGCAATTAACTATAAGTCTATAATACTTGTATACATTCAAATACAATCTGCTAAATCCTAAAATTAAAGACACAGAGTAAAGAGAATAGAGAAAAACTAGACGACGAGTGCCAACACACGTTCCTGACATGATGTCTCGAGATCCTGAGCCTTGAGTCTCCTCCTTATCTGTAAACCCGAGATTTTTCCTTGGAATTTCTTTAAAAAGAAATTTGTTAAAACATTTTTGGGAAATTGTTGTATAAGGAAAAGATGAATAAAACAAAAGAAAGGGTAAGGGAAAACAAAAAGGAGTTATGTGTTTTGGTATGTTTTGTTTTTAAAAAAAAAAAAAAAAAAGAAAAAGAAAAAGAATTGAGGGAATGGATAAGCTTCGGGAGCACTCACCCATTTTCTCCCATTTGCTTCTCTTTTATTAAAAAAAAAACAGAGCATTTCGTGGGATAGGTTGAAGAAAGAGGAAAAGAGAGCTTGCTGGGTTGGAAGTTGAAGAAGAAGGGGGAAAACTCAGCACAAGCCTCCATGGCATCTAGGTGATCAACTGTACTCACTACTGTTGTTTAGATCGTTTTGAGCTCCACAAGAAGAGTTAAGAGGTGAGATTTATTTTTCTTGAAAGTTAACCCATTTTCGAACAAATTTTGTGAAGGAAGCTCGAGCAAAATCTGACTTTAAATTATTGATTTGCGAAGGGGAAGACAGTGGAGAGATTTTGCTGTCAAATCTGAGAAACCTCTGGTGTTTGGGACGTTATGATCTGTAGGATTTGAATCAGAAGCTCCATTAGGTATGTTTGGAAAGCTTATTTAATTTCCTATAACTTTCATGAAGAAGTCATGAGTAAAAAATGATTGGAAGTGGCTTTAAATTTCAGGTTAGGTGTGGTGTGCAGCAGAAAAACGATTCTGGAAATTTCAGAAGTTTATTTTTCGGGAAGTAGTTTTCGAGGTATTTACGGATACATCCTTTGGGAATTTCGATTTCATTCCTTCAGATAAGTTTTAGATGGTTCAAAAAGGAAGAGTTTGGTATAAAGTACATCATTTTTGGCCAAGTAATGAGGAAGTGATGAGTATGTGAAGTTAGGGTATGGAAGTGGTAGAATACTGGAAGTAGATAGAATGGTTTTGCAATTCTAAGCTTGGAGTTCATGAATTCAAAGTTCTAATTCTTGGTTTTGGTTTATTTGACAGGCCAAGAGGAAATAGGTCAAGTATACGGGCCGAGAATCTAGATCTAACGCTGTGAGTGACAAAACGAATTTCGAAAACATATTCTATGCTTGAATTCATGTCTATGTGAATATAAGACTTCTTAGGAATGAATTAGCTTAAATGTTTTATGTCTTCTGAACACATGGTTATGAGCATACATGATTGCCTAGGAATGATTTTAAATGCTCGTTGTGAGCTTAGATTTTTCCAACGAAATTTACATGTGAGCATATGTTTATTGATTTGCTAAAATCTAGTGAAAATGTTATGATTTCAGGCAAGCATGCTCTAGCAGGTAATGTTTAAAGATTATCATGTGTTTTTCTGAGACTCGAATGAGTAAATGATTGAGATATTGAGCCGAGGCTGGTTAGTACCGCGTGCACACAGGTCGTTTTCTGTTGTCAACGTTGAGTCTACTCCGTGACAACAATGCTGTCGTGAGTGCTGGGCGGGCCCCACTACGACAAAGACGATGGGAGTGCTGGGCGAGCCCCACTACATCGTAGAGTGAACGTTGGTTGTACTGGGCGTGCCCTACACAACGTAGATTGTCATATGTTTCTAGATGGTTAATATTCTTGGTATGCTTTGCGAGTTAATAGTTATAAACTCAGTCACTCACTGAGCTTCCCAGCTCATTCTTTCAATGTTTTCCAACTTTTCAGGTAGTGATCGAGCTCCCGGTGCCTGAAATCCCGCCATAGTCTGCCGAAAGCTCTACGAGTTTGATATTTTGTACTTGGGTGGAACTGTATAGCAAGTCCAAACATTTTGTAGATATTCTGAGAGGAACGTATAGTATATTCATGTATGCACTAGTGGTCGTGGTTGTGTAAACCATGGTTGGGATGTATTTTGGTTGTAGTACTCCCTACCCGCTTAGAAGTTCAAGTGGGGTTTAAGTAGGACTGCTCCTTATGTATGTATAGTGACTTTCAAACTTCCGCTGTGTTGTGTTTAAACATTTTAATTCAAGTATAGTATGTTTATCAGGTATAACAGGGTCACATGTATCGTTAGGGAGGAAACGATGTCTGTTGGCTTCACGCCATCTTCCGGGCTAAGTTAGCAGGTGATTCGGGAGGGGGTGTGACATTATCTCTCTAATATGCTCTCTAGATCTCCAAACAGTGCTTCTTTCAAAAATAGGGTTTAGGTCTCTCTAAAACGGCTCCCCTTGCTCGAATGAAGAAGTTCCTTTTTATAGAGTTGAGACAGCGTTGCAACGCTAGGGGCAGTGTTGCAACGCTGTCCCTTCGAATTTTGTAAAAAGAGAAAAAATATATTTGAGTAGCGTTGCAATGCTATAGATAGTGTTGCAACGCTATGCCTACAAATTTTCAAGGTTAACAAGCTTCTCAAATAGCGTTGCAACGCTATGCCCTTGGGTCCAAATGCCTTGTTCTCCTTCTTCAACACTTGAATCTTCAAATATAGCCTTAAGTTGCTCAAATTTGTCCAATTATCTCACAATTCTCTGGCTTTGCTCCAAAATACCCAGTTTCTAAGAAATAAACATAAAAATACATGAAAGTACACAAAATCATAGCAAAAATAGCCTAAAACTAAGCCAGAAAATAACACTATTTTGCATGCTATCAATCACCAACCAACGAGGATTTAGTTCTGTTTCACATTGATTGGTAGGTTTTAATGTGTTTAGTTCCTTTTTTAATGTGTTTTAAATGTTGTAATTTAGTTTCTAACCAATAGGATCTTTCTTTTTACAGCTTCAAACCAATTCAATCCCCTTGGAACACTTTCAAATTTGAACCAGCAAGGTCGAGGTCCTTTTTGGTAAGTCTTAGAGCCCTTTTATCTTTTTGAACTTGTTTAAAGTGCCTTAAATCAGTTTCTACGGCTCGGTGGCCCTTTACTTGTAGTTTAAAATCGATTTGGGGTCTTTTTGGACACTTCCAACAATTACCCAAGTCCTTTTGGGTAAGGATTAAGTGGTGAGACTTTGTTTAGGCCGTTTCAAGCTCTTTTAAAGTACTTTAGCTTCGTTTGTAATGCTTGGGACTCTTTTGCTTTAGGTTCGGTTTGGTTTTAGACTATTCAAATTAGCTTCTAAGCTGAGTTTAAGTATACCTCACCTTGAGCACATTGTGGTTTGGTTGTGGATTTTCGAACTAAGTTTAACCTCTAAAGCTTATTTCTTGGTATAGGAACCTCTTGGAATAAGTTTAGGAGTGTTATAGTAAGTAGAGTTCTACCTGATGAGTCTGTTTGGCTGTGTGAAGCATGTTGTTTGTTTTAATTTTATTATTATTATTATTATTATTAATTATTTTTTTTGATTATATATATATATATATATATATATATATATATATATATATTCCCATGAACCGTTATGCGTTATGTGTTTTAATATGTTGTGTATGGAATGTAAGCATGCTGAATGTTGAGATCGCTTGAGATGATATGATGTTATGGTGCTTATGATTAAAAACATGTTGATGTTGTTGTTGGACTGAAAGCATGGTCTAGAAGGCATATTTAGGATTGCATCTTGAGTTGTGTGGGCCTGATTAGTTGAGGATAGAGGACCTTGAGGTTTTGGAAAAGGAGGATGCTTCTCGGGTATAAACGACTGGGAACTAGCATTGTGTTGAAAAGAAGTGGATTGGTTATCAGGATCCCAGATGAAAATTGTCGTGGCTGATATTGTTTAAGGAAAGAAAAGTATATGTCAATACCACGAGTAACATGGTTGGGGGTTGATATTGTTGGGTTTTGTGTCCTAAAACTCGTGGTTTTGTAAACTGAATGTATATTCTATTTTGCAATAAAGTTGTTATTGAATAAAGTGAATTGTGTATTCCATAACCCAAATCCAATGAACTAAGAACACTTGACTATAAGATGTATACTTGAACTTTATGTATGACATCAAAGTAGATCAAGTTCGAGTAATAGCCAGAACGGTCTATAGTATAGGGATAGGGCTGGGTACCTTATCTTGGGGACACTATGGACGCAGCCCACTTTGTATAGTACTAACGATGTGATCCTGAATCGTTCATGTGGAGACATGAAAGTGGGGGCATCCTATGCAATGAGTTTGCATAAGACTGGACCGCGAAATAGTCACTTAGACTTTTTAACTCTGTTTACTGTTTTAACTGACTATTTTCATACGATGACCTAGGTAACTCGATCTTAATCCTGAGTGTGCTATGAACTCCTGTTTATTCGGGATTATCCTTAGATTTGCATGGGTGAGAGTGGCCCGATCGCCGACTCAATAAGCCTTCCATTTTGGGGATAAGACCGGGTAGATAGTTGGGAACATAATCATGCGAGATGGAATTCACTCCTACCCGCATTAGGGTTTAGTAGAGAGGTTGTTCCCTTAAGTACTGACTCCGGGTCTTGAACAATGGGCCCACCCTTTCATTGGCCCGAGAGGGATTCGGTTTGTTGGTTGGACCACAAACTAATTGTTCATTAGAGGATCAGTGAGACTTAAGGAACAAAAAGTAATTACAGGGGTAAAATGGTTTATTTGACCGAGCTGTAATTACGAACAACATGTGAAGGATCGACTTACTAATCATGGTTATATTGAGTGGACAAAAATATATCTACAGTGAGGAGAGTTCAGCCACTGGGCTTTAGTGGAGTGTCCCGGTGGTTAACGAATGTTAATTAGCTAGGCTAAAGAGTTTGGCCGATTAATCTCGTATCGTTGGAGCTCATGATCTGTAGGTCCATTAGGTTCTTCTTACTAGCTCGGACTAAGCCTTGTAACAATTTGAGAGAAAAGAATTTGAATTGTTCAAATTCGATTTTGGGAGAAAACGTTAATTATATGCGATATATTTAACGTTTCATAGCTTAATTATAAATTAAACTATGATAAAGAAGAGGTGGACATATTTAAATTTGATTTAAATATTGGTTCGGTTTAACACATAAATAGGAATTCATGTTCGAACGTTCGATTTGAGAAATCGAGATTGGTCCAATTATTTAATTTGATATTTGATATTAAATTAAATAATTATTTAAAATTAATTAAATTGTTTAATTAATTAAAAATTAATTTTAATTTAAAATTAATTTTATATTAATTTTGAATTAAAATTAAAAGAGAATTCAAATTCATTTAGAAATGAATTTTGGACTAAATTCATAACTTGATGAACAAGCTTCTTGCTTATCCTTATCATCTATGTGTTGGCTTCTTCACAAAGCTTAAAGAAGCTTGTGGTTTGTTTTAAATAGAAAGAAACATCATGGATAAAGTAGATTTTGCAGAAAATTTTACATTATCTCAGTTTTACACCTTTACCCATTATTCTTCCAAATTCTCTCAATTAAGGATCCCACAATCCGTTCCAAGGCCTGAGGATAGTAGGGAAGACTCTAGATGAGGTCCACAACTGGTTTGTGTTCAAATAAAGCCTACGGATTGCTTCAATTCTGAGCTTCAAAGGTAGTGTTTTTCCTTTTCTGTTTTTTCCAGCTTTGAGCATGTTTTTAGTTTAGTAAAATTGATCAAATTACAGTGCTTAAGATCCAAAATTGCTTCTTGGTATCAGAGCAATTATGAGTACTCAATTTGATTCAATCTGAGCTTGGTGGGTATGATTTTGAAATCGAATTTTCTGGGAGTCTAAAGTGGTACTTTCGGTTTTGGCATAAAAATTGAGCTTCAATTTGTAGTCCGTTTTGTAATTGCTCAAGAGTGTTTGAGCATTAATGTGTGAATAAGAGTCTGTAAAAGTTTCGAGTCGATTGGAGTCCGGGAAGGTCTTCAATTTGATGAGAGAAGCACGAAAAGTCTCAAAATTTAAAAAACAGAGGAAGTTTTCTGCAATTTTTTTCCGGCTTCAGTTTGTTCGCGCGTGCAACATTTTTTTCTAGATGATGACGTCAGCGGTCCAATTGATGACGTCAGCAAGCCGGTTCAGCCTTTTACAGCCCGGTTCAGCCTTTTGGCGGTCCGATTCAATGGTTTCCGGTCCGGTTCAGGCTGGGTTCAGACCGGTTCTTCACTCTCCAGCCTTTTGGGGTTCGGTTCAGCTTATGTTCGGTCCGGTTCAGGTCAGTTTGGCCCGGTTTTCCCTTTTGAAGCTCGGTTCAACTGGTTTTTAGCCGGTTCAACCTTTTTCAAGCTGGTTCGGGGTGGTTCGAAGGGTTCGGAAGCGGCTCGGCCTAATTTCTAGATTATTATTGTAATAATTTAGTTGTTTGCTTGTTTCTGATGCTAAAACCGGTCCACTTTAGTGTGTTTAATTAATTATGCATTGTGAATGTATGTTTTAATTAAATCCCTGTTTGTATGTGCATAAAGTATGCCATATAGATTTTAAAATCCCACCATAGGAAGCATGCTCGATGCATTGAAAGTATGTTATAAGTGTTATAATATATAGTATGCGTGTTTGGGGTTTCATGCAAATTAATATAAGAGTTATATTAATTAATGAAACAAATGTTATATGTTTTAATTATAAATTAATATAAGTGTTATATTAATTAAAAAATTAAACATAGAACAAATAGTTGCCTTAGTAGAATATAATTGTTATATTCAATGATAGAAGTATGTTATAGGTTGTCTTTATTTTATAAGTGTTATAAAATGAGATAGACTTTTAAAAACTATAACAAAGATAAAGGCATGCTCACTTTGGGTTAAAAAATTCCAAATGCAATGAGGAATAAGGACTCGATCCGTTTTAATAGTTAAAATAGGTCGACAACTTGTAAAACTAAGGTTACAAGAGAACTCACCCGGTGAGATCCTGTCTAAGGCTGGGGGTATTTAAGCTGACGGTTTACGGAACACCTCTTACCTGGGGATCAATCTGGTTCTTGAGTTATGTTAACCCAGTTTTATGAGCATGCACGCGTGAGATGAAAGGTTTTAAAGCGTTTATCACCTAGACATAATAGGTAAAAATGGTTTTTACCTAGACTTAGGTTATATTGTCTTAGCTGGAATATGCCTAAGTAAATTTATACCCAAACCATTTAAAAAAAAAAAAAAAAAAAAACTTCGTGGGAGTGAAAAGATATATATGATATATCAATTTCCTCTTACGCTCTCCACAAAGTTCACACCGTGAGATTTATGCTCGGCCTCGTGATGTCAATAGGGCATCCCCATTCGGATGGTGTTTGCATAAATCAATAACAAGGTGAATGGAGAAAGTATTTATAGTAAGTGGGAGAAGGAAGTGTGTCAACACATCCTACGGTCTCCTCCATTAGATTGGACCGTAAAATTCCTATGTTCCGCCTACAGGTTTCTCGTAGTAGCACCATCCATTCGGAGGGTCGTAACATAGGAATCAGAACAACTCAAACTCCAGAAATGGATAGGGTCTCCTAGGTCCATTCCCAACATTGTCTTTTCCATTCGGTAGCATTGTTGGGGCCGACCTCTGAGGTCTGAAAATGGCGGGTCACACTTATAAGAATTACTAAGTGTTAGTGAATTCTTGACCAAAGTAGCGATAACTAGAATGATATAGGAATAAGAGTTATTTCGGTATTAGCATTTAGTCAAGAATGTCTTGGTTCAGTGAAGGAGTGATTGACTGCCCCTCGGTAGCGGTTGCTCTGACTCACTGAAGTATCGTTGCAAAAACAATAATGAGTTTATGGGTACATTATTACTTTTGCTAAATTTCTTAATTGGATGCATGTAATGGGTTAGAAGCAATTCACTAATAGAATATGTTCTATTTTTCAGCATGTCGAGCTCTTTAATTCAGTTACTAGCCTCCGATAAGTTAAACGGCGATAACTACGCAACCTGGAAATCGAACTTTAATACGATTCTAGTTATCGATGATCTAAGGTTTGTCTTAATAGAGGAATGTCCTCCCCCTCCTGGCTCGTCTGCAAACCGAATTGTTTGGGATGCATTTGACAGATGGACTAGGGCTAATGATAAAGCCCTAGTCTATATCTTAGCCAGCATATCTGATGTGTTATCTAAGAAACATGAGAGCATGATTACTGCTAAGGAGATCATGGGATCATTACAGGCGATGTTTGGACAACCGTCCTCATCGATCCGTCATGATGCTCTCAAGTATGTTTACAACTCCCGTATGAAGGAGGAAACTTCTGTTAGGGAGCATGTCCTTAACATGATGGTCCACTTCAATGTGGCAGAGGTAAACGAAGTTATCATTGATGAGAAAAGTCAGGTTAGCTTTATAATGGAATCTCTTCCAAAGAGCTTCCTACAGTTCCGCACCAATGCGGTGATGAACAAGATAGAGTATAATCTGACTACTCTCCTCAACGAGCTACAGACTTTCGATTCCCTGATGAAAACAAAGGGAAAAGAGAATGAGGCAAATGTTGTCACTTCGAAGAAGTTCCTAAGAGGATCGTCCTCTGGGACTAAGTCTGATTCTTCTTTTTCTAAGAATAAGGGTATTCAAAAGAAAAAGAAGGATAAAGAGAAAGGAAAAACTCCCGCCATGAGTAAACGCAAGGCTAAAGCCACAAATAAAGGAAAATGTTTCCACTGTGGTGAAGATGGGCATTGGAAGAGGAATTGTCCAAAGTACCTTGCAGAAAAGAAAGCTGAGAAGGCAAGACAAAGTAAATATGATTTACTTGTTGTTGAAACATGTTTAGTGGAACATGATGATTCCGCCTGGATATTAGATTCATGAGCCACTAACCATGTGTGTTCTTCTTTTCAAGAAACTAGTTCCTAGAGGCAGCTTTGATCCGCTAACACGCAAGTGCACGTGATCGAAGTAATAAAGAAAATGGAAGTATTCCAGAGTATCATACCCAAGGGAACGGGGTTTAACAAAATCTATTTTGAATGACACAAAATATGTTTGCAAATTGCAATGGTGGTAACCGAAATTTCAAAATGCAAGAGTTTGGTTTTTTAACAAGAGTAAGTAAAAATTCTATGAAAAAAAAAATAAAATAGGGATTCAAGTGATGCAAGCACCTTTGGAAGAATGCAACTCAATTTGCAATTGCAATCATAGTTAACATGTGAGACTAAGTAAACCGAGTTCAACTCCTATTCGATTTTGATTCAAAACCTTTAGGAGACTAAGTGATTAAACCTATATGTCTATGGCTAATCTAACTTAGATACTTCGCACACAACCCTAGTGGTCTTGGAGTCTCGCCCTATGTCTAGGGTCGATGTTCAGGACTTATTTCTAAGCCTTTTCCTCCATTGCTTTTGTTACATCGGCTTTCCCTTAACTCTTTCGATATTAAGTTCGAGCTTGATGAGCAAGCACTAGTTGGCCGGCTAGGTTTACCTAAATTTAAATTCAACAAAAGCAAACAAAGTACACATGCTAACTAGATTGTTTATGCTTTAGAGCTTTACATTTTTCCTTAGGGCGTTCACCAACTTGAACCCCTAGAGGAAATTTAGCTCATTGTAGATAAAACAAAAATCCCAAAATAATTTATTGAAAATTTCATAGTTTAAAGAGGAGAAAAATAATTTTAAAGAAAACCTAAGTAACTTACCAACAAGAAAAATATCAAATTAAGAAAATTAATTTCTCCTAAGATTAGCTACTGGAATCAAATCCTGTTTTCAAGAGAATAATGAAACCCACAGGTAACTCAAGAAAAATACTGGAAATCAATTTCTATTTTAAAAGAACAAGGAAACCCACGGAAAATCCATAATATGGCAAAACAATACCCAAAAGAAAAAGAGATATAAAGAACAGAATTGCAAAACTGCAGAAGTCGAGAACAAGAACTGAAAAACTAATGGAAAAACCCGTAA
This sequence comes from Trichosanthes truncata, assembly GCA_033996785.1. Classification (NCBI taxonomy): domain Eukaryota; kingdom Viridiplantae; phylum Streptophyta; class Magnoliopsida; order Cucurbitales; family Cucurbitaceae; genus Trichosanthes; species Trichosanthes truncata. Next base: position 15,519,024 of record JAWPNB010000004.1, read on the forward strand.
CAATATGCAGAAAATTGCCTTCTTGTCGATTGAAGCTAAAAATCGGAGGATCTCCGTGAATACAGTGTAACGAATAAACACCAAATTGAAAAGAAACTGATCTAATACAAAATTGAATTCGAATGGCTGCTGTCTACGAAGGGAATAAACCCAGAAAAATTGCTTAAGGAATAGAGAAATTAAAACCCAAGAAAAACTGCTCTCGGGAGAAAAACAAAGACAGAAACTAAAACCCAAAAAAAAACTCCTCTTCCTCTTCGGCTTCTTCCCTTTTTAAAGTCAAAGTCGAGCTTCATCTCCTTCCAAAATTGGGTCCATGATTCGTGGGTAAAGTCTGGACAAGATTATCTTGCTGGAATTTCTCCATAATTGGTGCAAATCGCGTGAATCAGGGTGATTCCCGTAAATTTCGAGCTTGCCTTGTTGTGCCCTAGAATGCAATTCAGATTGCATTCGCATTCTCCCTTCCTCTATTCTTCACGTTACATTGCAAATGGAATGCAATTGCATTCCTTTTGCAAAGTCTTCAAAACTGCACAAAAGACAACAACTTAAGCTACTTTCTTCATCTTTTCTCAAAATTCTTTTATTCATCAAGTTTCAACAAGCTTGCATGAATTTATACAAAATGTTACTTTTATCTTGCTTGTTGGTCAACAAAATCCTCAAAATTAGCAAGAACAACTTGGTTTTAGAGTTGAATAATTCTCATAACTGAGAATTATCAGGGTTGGAACAGGAGAGGTTGTCTCAGCCAGAGCAGTGGGAGCGGTGAAGTTGTTGTTTAGAGATAGATTCATTTTACTAGAAAATGTACTTTTGGTTCCTAGAATCAAAAGAAATCTTGTATCTATCTCTTGTTTGCTTGAACATATGTATAAAGTATCTTTTGATTATAATGAAGTGTTCATTTGCAAAAGAAGTGTACGAATATGTTCTGCTAAACTTGAAAACAACTTATATGTGTTAAGACCAACAAAGGTAAAAGCTATTTTGAACACCGAGATGTTTAAAACAGTTGATACTCAAAATAAAAGGTAGAAACTTTCTCCAAGTACCTATCTTTGGCACTTGAGACTAGGCCACATTAATCTCAATAGGATTGGGAGATTGGTTAAGAGTGGTCTCCTAAGTCAGTTAAGAAGACAACTCCTTACCACCATGTGAGTCTTGTTTTGAGGGAAAAATGACCAAACGACCTTTTTCTGAAAAAGGTTATAGAGCCAAAGAACCCTTAGAACTCGTGCATTCGGATCTTTGTGGTCCTATGAATATCAAGGCACGAGGAGGGTATGAATACTTCATTGGTTTCATCGATGATTATTCAAGGTAAGGCTATCTTTACCTAATACATCATAAGTCCGAAACCCTTGAAAAGTTCAAGAAGTATAAGGTAGAGGTTGAGAACATATTAGGTAAGAAGATTAAAACACGTCAATCAAATTGAGGTAGAGAGTATATGGATTTGAGATTCCAGGACTATATGATAGAACTTGAAATCGTATCCCAACTCTCAGCGCCCGGTACACCTCAGCAGAATGGTGTATCCGAGAGGAGAAACAGAACCCTGTTAGACATGGTTCGGTCTATGATGAGCTATGCTCAACTGCCTAGTTCGTTTTGGGGATATGCAGTAGAGGCTGCTGCATATATTTTGAACATGGTTCCCTCTAAGAGTGTTTCAGAAACACCTTATGAGTTATGGAGAGGGCGTAAAGGAAGTTTACGTCACTTCAGGATTTGGGGGTGCCCGGCACATGTGCTAGTGCCCAATCCAAAAAAATTGGAACGACGTTCAAAATTATGCCTATTCGTAGGATACCCCAAGGAAACGAAAGGTGGTCTACTCTACGATCCTCAAGAGGACAAGGTGCTTGTGTCGACAAACGCCACGTTCTTAGAGGAAGACCACATAAGAGATCATCGACCTCGAAGTAGAATTGTATTGAGCGAACTTTCTGGGGAAGCTACAGATAAATCAACAAAAGTTGTTGATCAAGCTGGTCCTTCTCAAGAGTTGAGAATGCCTCGAAGTAGTGGGAGGGATGTTAGACAACCCGACCGTTACATGAGTTTGACTGAAACCCAGGTCGCCATACCTGATGGTGGCATTGAGGATCCATTGACCTATAAATAGGCGATGAATGACATAGATAAGGACCAGTGGATTAAAGCCATGGACCTCGAAATGGAGTCAATGTACTTCAATTCAGTCTGGGAAATTGTAGACCAACCAGATGGTGAAAAACCTATCAGTTGCAAGTGGATCTACAAGAGGAAACGAGACCAAGTCGGTAAGGTGCAAACCTTTAAAGCTCGACTTGTGGCAAAGGGTTATTCCCAGCGGTAAGGGGTGGACTATGAAGAAACTTTTTCTCCTATTGCCATGCTTAAGTCGGTTAGAATACTCTTGTCCATTGCCATGTTTTATGATTATGAAATTTGGCAAATGGATGTCAAGACAGCCTTTCTAAATGGTAATCTTAAAGAGAGTATCTATATGGTTCAACCAAAGGGGTTCATAATTCAGGGTCAAGAGCAAAAGGTTTGCAAGCTTAAACGATCCATCTATGGATTGAAGCAAGCATCTAGATCCTGGAATATAAGATTTAATACTGCGATTAAATCTTATGGCTTTGAACAGAATATTAACGAACCTTGTGTTTACAAGAAGATAGTCAATACTACTGTAGTTTTCTTAGTCTTATACGTAGACGATATCCTACTCATTGGGAATGATGTAGGATTCCTGACTGACGTAAAGCAATGGCTAGCGACCCAATTCCAAATGAAAGATTTGGGAGAGGCTCAGTTTGTCCTTGTAATCCAAATTGTTCGAAATTGCAAGAACAAAACGCTAGCACTGTCTCAGGCATCTTATATTGACAAAATGTTGGTTAGATATAAAATGCAGAATTCCAAGAATGGTTCATTACCTTTCAGGCATGAAATTCATTTGTCGAAGGAAAAGTGTCCGAAGACATCTCAAGAAGTTGAGGATAAGAGACACATTCCCTATGCATCAGTTGTCGGTAGTCTGATGTATGCCATGCTATGTACTCGACCCGACATATGCTATGCAGTGGGAATTGTCAGCAGGTATCAATCCAATCCAGGATATGATCATTGGACTGCCGTTAAAAACATCCTCAAGTATCTTAGGAGAATGAGGGACTATATGCTTATGTATGGTGCGAAGGATCTGATCCTAGCAGGATACACTAACTCTGATTTTCAGACCGATGTAGATTCAAGGAAATCCACATCGGGATCAGTGTTCACTCTTAACGAAGGAGCAATAGTTTGGAGGAGTATAAAGCAAAGTTGTATTGCTGACTCCACCATGGAGGCTGAGTATGTCGCAGCTTGCGAAGCAACAAAGGAGGCTGTATGGCTTAGGAAATTCTTTACTGATTTGGAAGTTGTTCCAAATATGAATTTGTCTATCACCCTTTATTGTGATAATAGTGGTGCAGTGGCAAATTCTAAAGAACCTAGAAGCCATAAGCGTGGAAAGCATATAGAGCTCAAATATCATCTCATCAAGAAGATTGTGCAACGAGGAGACATGATCGTCACACAAATCCCTTCGAAACACAACATTGCTAATCCGTTTACAAAGCCCCTCACGGCTAAAGTGTTTGAGGGACACCTAGAGAGTCTAGGACTACGGGTTGTAGTAGGGCAGTTTTTTTTACCTTAGCATGTTTGACTCCACTAACATTTTAGTACAAGTGGGACTTTGTTGGGTTTTGTGTCCTAAAACTCGTAGTTTTGTAAACTGAATGTATATTCTATTTTGCAATAAAGTTGTTATTGAATAAAGTGAATTGTGTATTCCATAACCCAAATCCAATGAACTAAGAACCCTTGACTATAAGATGTATACTTGAACTTTATGTATGACATCAAAGTGGATCAAGTTCGAGTAATAGCCAGAACGGTCTATAGTATAGGGATAGGGCTGCGTACCTTATCTTGGGGACACTATGGACGCAACCCACTTTGTATAGTACTAACGATGTGATCTTGAATCGTTCATGTGGAGACATGAAAGTGGGGGCATCCTATGCAATGAGTTTGCATAAGACTGGACCGCGAAATAGTCACTTAGACTTTTTAACTTCGTTTACTGTTTTAACTGACTATTTTCATACGATGACCTAGGTAACTCGATCTTAATCCTGAGTGTGATATGAACTCCTGTTTATTCAGGATTATTCTTAGATTTGCATGGGTGAGAGTGGCCCGAGATCGCCGACTCAATAAGCCTCCCATTTTGGGATAAAATCGGGTAGATAGTTGGGAACATAGTCATGCGAGATGGAATTCACTCCTACCCGCATTAGGGTTTAGTAGAGAGGTTGTTCCCTTAAGTACTAACTCCGGTTCTTGAACAATGGGCCCACCCTCTCATTGGCCCGAGAGGGATTCGGTTTATTGGTTGGACCACAAACCAATTGTTCATTAGAGGATCAGTGTGACTTAAGGAACAAGACGTAATTATAGGGGTAAAACGGTTTATTTGACCGAGCTGTAATTACGAACAACCTGTGAAGGATCGACTTACTAATCATGGTTATATCAAGTGGACAGAAATATATCTACAGTGAGGAGAGTGCAGCCACGGGGCTTTAGTGGAGTGTCCTGGTGGTTAACGAATGTTGATTAGCTAGACTAAAGAGTTTGGCCGGTTAATCTCGTATCGTTAGAGATCATGATCTGTAGGTCCATTAGGTTCTTCTTACTAGCTCGGACTAAGCCTTGTAACAATTTGAGAGAAAAGAATTTGAATTGTTCAAATTCGATTTTGGGAGAAAACGTTAATTATATGCGATATACTTAACGTTTCATAGCTTACTTATGAATTAAACTATGATAAAGAAGAGGTGGACATATTTAAATTTGATTTAAATATTGGTTCGGTTTAAAACATGAATAGGGATTCATGTTCGAACGTTTGATTGAGAAATCGGGATTGGTCCAATTATTTAATTTGATATTTGATATTAAATTAAATAATTATTTAAAATTAATTAAATTGTTTAATTAATTAAAAATTGATTTTAATTTAAAATTAATTTTATATTAATTTTGAATTAAAATTAAAAGAGAATTCAAATTCATTTAGAAATGAATTTTGGACCATATTCATAACTTGATGAACAAGCTTCTTGCTTATCCTTATTATCTATGTGTTGGCTTCTTCACAAAGCTTAAAGAAGCTTGTGGTTTGTTTTAAATAGAAAGAAACACCATGGGTAAGGTAGATTTTGCAGAAAATTTTACATTTTCTCGGTTTTAGACATTTACCCATTCTTCTTCCAAATTCTCTCAATTAAGGATCCCACAATCCGTTCCAAGGCCTGAGGATAGTAGGGAAGACTCTAGAGGAGGTCCACAACTGGTTTGTGTTCCAATAAAGCCTACGGATTGCTTCAATTCTGAGCTTCAAAGGTAGTGTTTTTTCCTTCTCTGTTTTTTCCAGCTTTGAGCATGTTTTTAGTTTAGTAAAATTGATCAAATTAGAGTGCTTAAGATCAAAAATTGCTTCCGCCTTCTTAATATTAACTCTTTCAGATATGCCGCTATTAGGTGGCGAAACCTCGGGTTGATATTGTTTAGTTTGATTTATACACCTTTTTGTTGCAATTGAGTGCTTTATCTGGTAGTTCTTGATACTAGGCTTGACTCGTTCTTGTGTTTGAGAGTTTGGGAATATTGTGTTGTGATCAGCTGGAGTGCAGTTGAGTTGTTTGGTTATGGGGTGATAAAAGTGTTGTTTTATTGTCTAATGAGTGCTGGAAAAATTTTGGGTAGCTTGTAGTTACGCCGTTATGCTGCCAAAGTTTCTAGGGCATATCGGTTATGAGTTTAATAATGCTCCCTAAGTTAGGTTAAAATTTGGGGGCATTACATTATCATATGAAATTAAATGATATTTTTATATAAGAAAATTTACAAAAAGGAAAGTTATATTTTGCTAGTTTTCCTATAATTTTAAAATTATCAGTTAAACAAAAATTTTAACAACTTGGCGTACATATATTTCATCCATGTAATAGTCACTAATGAAACACACCCTTACCAAAATAGTCATATTTTGCAAGATTTCCTAGAATTTCAAAGTAAGTTACTTAACATCAATGTCGATGTTGATGGAAATATTGAGGTCTCAATTTTATAGAAATGTTGATAGAAATATCGATAAAATATCAATGTCGTGGATAAATTTGGAAAAATTAAAAAACAAAAAATTCAAAAAGAATATTTAAATTAATAAATAAACATTTTACACTTTTTAAATATGTTAAAATATTTATTATTAACATGGGAGGGAGGGATAGAGAAAGATGGAGAGAGGGAAAAATAGAAAGATAAGGTTCTTCGATAAATGTGCAGATTTCAATAGTGAACACTGTTGAAGTTGGTGGGGTTGAGTTATTTACCCACTGTGTTGTGAAGTATGTGGGCCCATCAAGAGTGGGGTATATTATCCCACTCCACCCAACTCCAAGTTGGTGGGCCAAACACCCTCTAAAGCATTATTATTCTTTTTTAAGAACACCTAACACATTAGGTTAAATTAAAAAAAAAAATCGATATTTAGTTTTCTAGATTAAAAAAAATTATAAAACGTAAAATAATACTAGTGAATAAATATGATTTTATATTGAAAAAATTGCACAAACTACCCTTGAACTATGAAGTTTGTTATAATCACACCTCTAAACTTTTCATTTGATCAATTAGCCCCTTGTACTTTGTTAAATGTTGCAAAGTATAGGAGATTGATTCATCAAATTAAAAATTTAAGGGTGTGATTGCAACACTTAACAAAGTACAGAAGGTTGATTGATCAAACTAAAAGTTCAAGAGTGTGATTGTAACAAGTCCCATAGTTCAGAGATGGTTTGTGCAATTTTTTTTTTCTTTTCTATATTAGAAAAACCTAAAAAAAAAAGGTAACAAATCACCATCCTTGTTTAGTTTTTTTACTCCTTAAAAATCAAGCCTTAATAACAAATTATGGCTAACATGAACCTACCTCAACATTTAATTCACAACTTTCTTCTCTTCAAGTCAGAGATTTGAATCTTGACTTTCATATTTGTTGAACTAAAAAAAGAAAACAAAGCGGTTGATTCCTCACAGCACTTAAATTTAATTACTTGCATCATTAAAGGAAGACTTGAAAATCGTTGAATTGGGAGCTACAAAGTCAATTACCGCTGAGCTAAGCTCACTTTGGTGACTTTTAAGGTTATTGTTTTTTAGCAAAATAGTTTTTCATATGTACTTTTTGGAAGAAAAAAATTAACCAATTGTTTTTAAGTATTTTAAAAATTTTCAAAATAACTTCTAACTATAGCCAAATGTCATGTTATATTTGAAAAATGCTTTTTTAAGTATCATTTTCTACAATTTTAAAAGTCCTATCAATGTCAAATTTATTTTTAGTAATTTATAATATTATAGTCAGGTCATAATTGACTCTAGAAATTGAACCACATTTAACAAGAAATCTAGGTCGTCAAATAAAAAAAATTACTTCATATTTCCCATTTAAATAGACTTTGTTATGGGTAAATTTGGACAACCAAGTTAAACCCAAGAAACAAAAGACTATTGGGCCAAATATAGGTCAGATTCGAGATCCAGAGGTAGAGCCAGACTAAAGAAGACGAAGTGAAGGGCCGAGTTGACCAAGCCGAGCAGAACCGGTTCATCCTGTTTGGTCCCTCTTCGCTTACTCCTCTCCCTCCGTGAGTTCATCCCCTTCCTAAAACCTAATAGAATTAGGTTTAGGAAAAAGCCCATCATATAAATACCCTGCTATAGCTTCAATAGAGGTAACTCATTCTCAATCTTCACTCTCCAATAGCTTGTTACACTTTTCCCCCTCTAACTTAAACATCAGAGTGGCTGTGGCAAGCACCACACCGGTGTGCATCTTTCTTTGTTTTGCAGGCCACCTTTTTTCTCTTATAACTACAAATTCATTGTTGGCTTCATGTGCAAATCAGGTGCGTTCCTTTTGCCCAGATATGTGCATCAACATTTGGCCCCATTTATCGAGATCGAGAAGGTTTTTACCAAAGAAACTCGCATACCAACACTGAGAATGAACACGAAGGCCATGGATCTGAACCACACCATGGAAGAAGAGAGTTCCGATCAAGAGCATCACCCAAAGAGAACGAGAGAATAAGCTTTTCAGACAATGGAAACACAGCCACCGAGGAAGAGCCCTCCTCAGCCTCAACTTGGGAAGACCTCACCTCGACCTCAATCTAAGGGAAGCCAACCTGAGGAATTCGAAGCACTGAAGAAAAAGGTCGATGGGATGGATTAGAACCTGACATGAATTCTACGAATCTTAAATCAACCTGAGCCTGAAACTTTATGTAAACAAAAAGAGATGGAGCAGTTAGGCTTCATTTGTGGCCCTACCAAGGGAAAAACCCAGATGAACGAGGAGATGGGTGATACAAACACCCAAAGCAACTGAAAGGCTGAACTTAGGCATGAACAATTGAAAAAAGCAACACAATAAGTAAAACAAGATTAGCCAAACCATCGAATCAAAATCCACCACCCGCACAGCAACTGAGAGCCACGACCAGGGGAGTCAGAACTGAGGCTGAGGCCGAGGGCGACCCCACTATGATTGAGGCTATGAAAAAACTCTAGGAATAAACCAGTACATAGGGGGCTCGGATCTGCAAAGCGTGATCGAGAAAAAGAAGTAAGAGAAAGCATTGGCAAAGGACGAGGCAGAAAGTTCACCATGGAAGGCAGATTTGCTAAAATTACAAAGCGAGATAGGTCAAAACATGGAAAAGGTAAAAGATACTGACTTTGATCTTGATGCTTTGTTGGAACAAGTGGATTCTCCTTCTACTGACAACATAATGGAAGTACAACTACCTCCAAAATTAAAGGTTCCATCAATCAAGCCGTATAATGGTAAGAGAGATCCTATTGAACATCTGAATACATATCGATCATGGATGGACCTCCATGGAGTATAAAACGCCATCAAATGCAAGACTTTCTCTTGTACCCTAATAAGGGTAGCAATGGATTGGTATTTGAAGCTTAAAAGGAAATCAATAGGGTCTTTTAGAGAACTGGCTCGAGTATTGATGACACATTTTCTAGGAGGGGTGATAAACCTTAGAATTAAGGCTTATTTAACTCCCAATTGCTTAAAATATTCTTGTTTTGACTTAAGACCATTTGAAAATAGTCGAAAGATTGCTTCAATTTAAGAAAGAAATAAATATGATGGCAATTGGGATAGAGTTCTAAATAAATTAATCTTGTTTGCAGGAAATATGGAAATAGCAAAATCGTGATTCTGCAATCTAGAGCAGCATACTTGGGGAAATTGCAAAATCAAATTGCAGAATCCCAATTTTGCAATTTTTTTTGGAGTAGTAGAAAAGTTCAAAAAAGGAAAAAATCTGCATTTAACCCATTCCAAAAATCTTCAATTACAGCTTGATTCGGGGGATTTTGAGCATGAAATTTTGGCATTATTCAACCCTAATGAAGGCCTATAAAAGGAGAGAAGATATTTGAAGAATGTATTCGTTTTTGGAGACGTTTTTGAAGTTAATTTTCGTGGGTTTTTCTCTTGTTTCTTCTCTGTTTTTTGTTGTTCTTTATCCTCTGTTTTCCAGTTTTTTTTTCCTCTGTTTTATCGAGAATGGCTGCAAGTTTTTCTTCTGTTTAGCTTTGATTTTTTTTCCAATTTAGTGGTGATTTGGGTTGTTTAGTTTTTGTTGATTTAGTTTCTGTTTTAGTAAAGATTTGGATTGTTTAGTTTTTGTTTTAGTTTATGTTTTAAGACTCAACTTTGTTTTAATATAGTTTCTGTTTTTATATACTTTAGTTTCTGTTTTGTCTCAATTCTAGTTATGTTTATGTTTTTGGTTTTAGTTTTCTTAGCTTATTAATGGATTTCTTTTGGTCCAGAACACATTATTATTTTATGAAGCTTAATTAGTGTTTTTTTTTTTTGGTTTGTCATTTGATGTTCTGTTTTCTTTAAAGTACAACAAAGCAATTTTTACTTCCCTTAAATTTAGTAAAACAATTTTCATTTCCCTTAAGTGTTATTTTTAGAATAATGCAATAGTCTAACCTTAATTTTATATGGAGCTTATTTTAATTTTTAGCTTAGTTTCTTATATATTTATTGTGAGCTAAACTTCTTAGGGGGTTCAAGGATGTGAATTCCCTAAGAAGTAATTGTAGCCAAAATTCCAACTAAAAACCAAGCCTACATCTCAATTGTTTGCTTGTGTTGAATAAATTTCCGTTGAGATCCTAGATTGATCAACTAGGGTAGCAACTCAAGATAATATCTAAAACCGACAGGATTAGTGATAATCGGATTTTGCACAAGTGACGGAAGAAAGAGCTTAGACATAAGTCAATCCTTAACCCTAGACATAGGGATTAAGTACTCCAAGGCCCATAAAATTGTTGAGCTGAATTATCTAAGATAGAGGGACTATAGACATATAAGTCACTCACTTAAGCCTCCTAAAAATTTAAATTCAAGATGAATAGGAGAAGCAATTTTGGTTTACAATTGAGTGTGGAGTAGGTTGGAATTGCAATTTTGGCTTGCAATTACAACTTAGGGAAATGACATTCTTGAGCTCCATCTTATTCTAAATTCTCTTTACAATTTCATTTACTAAGCTTATCTAGTTTGTTATCCAATATTGCCAATTCTAGATTCTGCAATTCAATTCTGCAATCTGTGTTATTTCAATATTGCAGATTCTCCAATTCAATTATGCAATGTTTGTTATTTCAATATTGCAGATTCTCGATTCTACAATTAGATTCTGCAATTTTTATTTTTATTTTTATTATTTTTTTTTTTACTAGCACACCAATCCAACATTACTTTTGCAATTTTTAGTTTTAAGTTGCAATTCTCCTTACATTTTGCTTAGCAATATTTTTGTTACACCATTCCCTGTGGGATTCGATACTTGGTACTCACATACCATTTTATATTACTTCAATCGCGTGCGCTTGCGTGTACACCGATCAAGGGGGAAACCAAAAGTAGCCTACAACTCACTAGCTAACTATTAAATAAGGGCAAGAGAAAGCTTGTGCTAATATATAACTCGTTTTAATAGTGAAGCACTGCAAGTTGAAGGCTATACCGATGGAGCTGCATTAATGGTTGTGGTTAATAGACTCCGAGATCGAGGATTTATACGATCCTTGGGGAAGAAGGAACCAATGTCATATGTTCAACTCAATTCTTAGGCATAAAAGTACATGAGTGCAGTGTTAGGATTTATGCCCTAAAGCCTCGCAATTAATGATTTATTTAATAATTAATAATAATTTTGATTCTTATATTTGCAATATAATATTATCCATTATATGAAAAATTCAAGATTATTAGTGCAATCTTGAACAGTATGTGGTTAACATACGGGAGGATCATGTTCAAAAAATAACCTAAAGGGTCATAGTATATAGATAAGGTTGGGTGTCTTATCCTAGTAACACTATTGATATGACCAACTTTGTAATAGTTACAAATGATTTGATTCAAATCGTTCATGTGGAGACATGTGCATGGGGGTATCTTATACAAAGAGTTTGTGTAAGACTAGACCACGAAATATTTAATCTCTCTTTATAAATCCGTTAATTGAAAAGATTAATATTTCATCAGGATGATTATATGCGACTCAATCTTAATCTTGAGTGAGTTATGAACTCCTACCTGTGAGGGATTGTCCTTTGATTTGCATGGGTGAGAGTGGCTTTTATAGCCGATTCAATATGCCTACCATTTTGGGGACTTGACCAAATAGGGAGCTGGGAACATTATCTCACAAGATGGAATTCACTCATTCCATATAGGGTAAGTAGATGAGTAGTTCCCTTAAGTGATGATTTCGGGACTTAAACAATGGGGCCCCATCCTCTCACTAACCCGAGAGGGACTTAGTTTATAATTAGATTATAAACAAATTGTTCATTAGAGAATCAGTGGTACTTAAGGTGCAAAATGTAATTATAGGCGTAAAACGGACTTTTGACCCAGCTGTAATTACGAACAACTCATGAATGATCGACTTGTATGTAATGATTATATCTATGGACACAACTAGTTCTACAGTACATAAGAGTACAACTCTAGGTCTATAGTGGAGTGACCTATAGTTAATGAAAGAAAATTAATTAATTAATTTTGTATCATTAGAGCTTATAATATGTAGGTCCATAAGGTCCCCTTGCTAGGTCGTAGTAACACTAAAAGATCAAGCCATGGTCCTGTGTTTGAGTCATAGCCAGAAAGATTTTATGGAGAAGATAAAGATCTACTAGAAATATCTCTATATTTACTCTAAATAAGTTTGCTTAAACTTTATTTTTAGTTTAATTTTAAATAAAATCAAAGATGATCCAATACTTCCTCTGTGAAGTGAAATGTTCATTCCTTTCAATTGGTATTAAAGCGGTCTTTGAATTTTTATTTAGAATTAAAGTTTTACATGGTGGGTATTTAAATTTCATATATGTGATATTTGTGGTGGTTTGAAGATTGATTGTTTAGACTATTTTACATTAGATTTATTCCTTTGATTAGATCATTGTAAAACCCATAAGGGTTAGGATTTCATGTATTTTACTTGAATGACTACGATTGCTACAAATTTCAACCATCTGCGCTGAAGAAGCCGACGGCGAAAAAGTTCATGAAAAAAGAAATTCGAGATTGAAGTCCAACATATTCGGTTGGAGTTTTATTATATTATTAAACGTTCTTGCATCATAAATTGGTGAAGGGGTGTTTGTTGTTATATTCCAAGTCCAAGGTTCAATACTTGAGTAAAGTAGTTTTTTTTTTTTTTTTTTTTTTTTTTTTTTTTTTTTTTGGGTAAATTTGCGGCGGCTGGTGCTATAATTGGAAAACAAGATTTAGGTTTCTAAACTCTAAATTTGGATGGCCAAACACGGAAGATATTGAAAACCAAGATATGTTTTAGATTTAAATTATTTTCAATTTCTTAGGATATGCCAAATATGCCGGTTAATTTCGCTATTTTTAATTTAATTATGCATGAGATGTATGTTTAAATTGTTTGATTGTTGTATAAAGTATGCCATTTAAATTTAAAATCTCACGATAGGTTAAGCATGATCATGCATCTTATCTATTTTTGAATATAATTGTTATATTTGAAAATTTTTATTAGGTTGTTTCCTAATAGAATTAAGATTAATTTCTTAATATAATTGTTATATTGGAAAATTTGATTAGGATGTTTCCTAATAGAATTGAGATATTTTCCTAATACGTTTATATTTTCCATATCTTTGAATATAATTGTTATATTTGGAAAATTAAATTAGGATATTTTCTTTCATGAATGAAATCCATGTTTTCTTAATAGAATTAGGATATATCCTAATGAGATTAGGATTTCCTTAAAATAAATATATTTCTAATTCATGGTTTAAATAGTTTAAAATTTGAATTTAATATATCTTTATTTGTTTCTAATAAGATTAGAATTTAGGACAATCTTTTAATTTAGTTTTAAAGGGTTTAAAATGGTAGAATTTCAAGATTATCCATAGTTTAAAAATTGAATTTTATTCATCTTTATTTGTTTCCTAATAAGATTAAATTCTTTTAAAATAAGATTAGATCTTTTAATTTCATAATAAGATGAGATCTTTTAATTTCCTAATAAAATTAGGTCTTCCATAAATAAAGATAATTTAATTTAAAAATAAAATAGTTTAAGTTTTGAATTTAATTTATCTTTTATTTTTTTCTAATAGGATTAGAATAAAATATCAAGGATTATCTTTCAATTTATTTTAAAGGGTTTAAAATGATAGATTTTTAAGACTATCCAAGTGAATTATTTTTTCTAATAAGATTAAAAACATTTATTTATAAATTCACTTATGTTCATTAATCTAATAATTAATAGTTAATTAAAGATTATTGAATTTGAAATAAAAATTGACTATAACGGAACTCTATCTATGGTAGGTTCTGTCTAAACTGGGGTATTTAAGCTGACCAAAAGGGAACACATCTAATTGGGAACCGACCTGGGAGTTGAATTAGTCAAATTTTATTTAATTTCACTAAGCATGCTCATAATGTGATTAATTTTTTTAAATAATTTAAAAACTTGGTAATTAAAATCAATTTAACCAACATAAAAGTTATGAATGGTAGATTGAGGAATTTAGGTAAATGAGATTAGCCTAATTTGTCTAAGTAAGAGAAAACCTTATTTCAAAATAGTAAGTGTGAGAAGAAAATGTGTCAACATATCCTACGGTCTCCATTATTGGTTCACATCGTGAGATTCATGTGGGGCCTTGTGGCAGCTTTTGGACCATCCCCCTACGGAAGGTGTTTGCATGGGTCAATATCAGGATGAACTCCTGAGAATGATGTGATTGTAGTTTTGTTTCCAATACTTGACCTACCCTACAGCGGCACTTGTTGGGATAAAACTACAGGATCTAAAATGATGGGTCACACTTACAAATGGCTCATTAAGGTTGTTAATGATGTCCTTGACCAAACTAATGGTAACTAAATATTATAGCAATAAGTGTTATTCTGGTATAAAACTTGGTTAAGATTGTCTCAGTTTTGTGAAGGAATACTTGACCTACCCTACGGCGGCACTTGTTCTAACTCACTAAATTACCATAGCATTATAAATGATTTATAGGGTTCATTTTTCAAATCGTTTGATTTCTATGCTAAAATTGAATGGATAACTGTTTGCATTATGTTAAATTTTATATATATATATATATATATATATATATATATATATATATATATATAATTCAATATTATGTCAGTTTCTCTCATAATTTTTAATTTTATTACTGATAAGTCAAAATTGAGAAATTGTATTATTTGGAAAAGTAACATTAACACTATAATGGTAGTGTAAAATTTTGAATTTGTCTTTATTGAGAAATGTTCTCAAAACATGTTGCTAATGTTATTCGAATTGTTCGTGAAGCACATGATTAATGAATCAAAAATAAACGAGATAACTTGTACATATTCTCTTAGTTGACATGTTAGGTGTCAAGTTTAGAAGATAAAGAAAATGACAACAACATATAAGATGTTGAAGTCAACATAAGCTAAATTTAGAAAATTGTCTAAATGATCTTTAAGTATTACAAAAATCCAAGAAAAGAAACCAAATGACTGAAGCTATATAAAATGAAATAGTTCCAAAATTATTTAGGATAGTCATAATGAGAGGAATTTTTGAAATATCTCTATGGGAAGAATAATGTAGATGAAAGTAAATTTGATTTACAAGATTTTTGGTAAAGAATAAACAACTCCACCTAGATAGTTGATATAAGATCCACTATCAAATTTTATTATTTATTACATTTAATATGTAATTCTTGGAAAATACTTAACATGTAGAATAATTTCTACATAATGGCACCAGGAAGCCCATCTCAGTTAGTATAGTGGGAGACATTAAGATGTCATTAAGTAATAATTGTTAATTAATGCTGAATGTGGTGTTTTATTACGACAAGAAAAATTCAATTTCTCAAACTTATTACTAAAAGGTTCATATAGTATGAATTATTTTTATATTTCAAAATTGTTTGAAAATACATTCAGTTAAAAATAAGAACAATTTGTATTTGTTAAAATGTTGACATATATCATACTATAAAATACTGAGATATTTAGGATTATAGAATCCAAAATGAAAAGACAAATTGTTTTCTCCTAAAAGATACTTGACTTTGGCAGTTATGGTTGATAAACATCAACCAGAATAGAATGAAGACTTGTAAGAGGTAATTCTCTAAAAGTTAGAGTTAATTACTTTACATGTCTGTTGATCTTGCATTTTATGCAAGATAATCATTGGGCTTTTATTGGATAAGGCTTCAAGGCCAAAGAATACTAGTTAACAAAAGTTGTTAACAATTTAATTACATTTGAAAGTCAAATGGATCCTAGTCATGAATTGGATAAGCCTCATCATAGTGGGAGAGTTATGAGATGACTCAACCTTTACAATGACTTAATTGAAGCCCAAAGTGTCATGATAGATGATAAAGTTGAAGGCTTATTGCCCTCAAAGTGAGGCTAATGGCAAATGGTTAAACCTAATAGGAGAAAGTAGACTGTGAGTAAACTTTCTCACTTGTTGCCATACTGAAGTCTGTAAGCATTATTTAATTCATTGTTGCATATGAGATATGAAAATGAATGTTTAGAATTCTTTTATGAAATCTTAGATAATGTATCTACACAAATCAATCAGAGATTTATTTTCAAAGATCAAAAGAATAAAGGTTGGCAAAATAATAAAGGTTCATTTATGAAATGAATTTTACTATTAGATCTTTGAATATAAAGTTTGATCAAAGTATCAAAATCTATGACTTTGGATAAATATTAATGTAACTTGTATAGACAAGAAAATCATTAATTGCTTAGTGAATTTTTCTCATGTTTTATGTTGATGATATTTTTACCCATTATGAATGTTGTAAGATGTCTAACATAAAAAGTTGACCAAATAAGTAATTTGAAATGACTCTGTATATTTTATATGTCCAAAATGGAGATTTTAAGGACAAAATGTTAACTTTGTCTCAAACATCTTATATTGACAAAATTGTTGTCAAATATTTCATATTTATGTGTAAAGAAGAGTATCCTAAGACACCTCAAATGTTGAAAGTATATGATATGCGTAAATGAGACTGAACATTTAATATACAATTGGTTAGCATATATCAGTTAAACGAATGGTATGACCATTGAGTAGAAAATTAAAAACTTTCTCAAATTATCTATGGATAATGAGAAATTTTTGTGTATGGAGTTAAAGATTTGATCTTTACAAGATACATTGGTTCTTACAAAGATTTAGGAAATCTATGTAAAGATAAATTTTAACCTAGGGGGTGGAGTATGGTATACAAGTTAAATTGTTTTGCTTGTGAAGTAACAAAATGACTTGTATGACTCAAATAGTTCCTTAAAGATCTGAAAGGTGTTTCAGATATAATTTAGTTTATCCTATTTATTATGATAATAGTGATGCAAAGACTAATATTAAGGAAATTAGAAAACAGCAACGTACAGAGAATTATATCGAGATAGAGAAAGCATCATGGTAGTGACCAAGATTGATTTTAATGGTAGTCGTTTGGATCTATATAAAAAAACTCTCCAGGCTAAAGTGTTTGAGGGCCACCTAGAATGTCTGAGATTATGAGACATGTCTCATCTTTGCTAGGGCAAGTGGGAGAACATGTTGGGTATAGAGTATGTCCTAGGATCCATGTCTCGCTGACTTTAGTGCAAGTGGGAGATTGTTAAGAGAAGCACAGGTAGGGTTGAAAAATGTTTCTTCTATTATTTTCTTGTTTTCCATTATTACTAATATAATAAAAACATTGAGTTATAGAAAATAACTTAAGACGGTGTTGAACTTGGACCAATTGAGTTATTCGAAAAAACAAGATACAAAGAAGGAAAGGGGTGGGTGAATTCGGCAGCTAGGGTTGCTCATGTAAGTTTCATACTCTTAAAGCTTGTTTATAATCTTATTACTCGAATAATACTTATTTTCATTTTTCTCCCAAAGTCAAATGATAGAATTGCAAGAGGCACCCAGTTCAGAAGGGTCCCAACCACTCACCCAGGCTGAGATTGTCGAAACTATTTGGGCCACGTTAAAGGCATGGGTTCGGGACCAAAGCCAAAACAGAGAAAGTATAACGACTCAACATCTAGTGGGGAAACACAATGAGAGCATGAGTTGAGCGTGAAATTGGCTCAAATACGATCAGAAAATACACATCGAGTAGAAGAATTGAACCAAACTAAAGAATAATTGAATCATGCCAAAGTCGAAATTGTGAACACGAGAGAAGAGTTGACTCGGATTAAACATAGATTGGAAGAAGCCGAAAATCAAACTTCAGATGAGTTGGATAGCCTCCGAGCAATGCTTACACAATTCATCCACTCACAAGGATCATCTAAATAGGTATGATCTCTCTACAACTACTTTGTGTATGGCTATCCTGTAGTAAAGGTAGCCAATGATTTGAGCATTGGAGGGGGAGGGGGTTCGTACGCTTAGAGATTGAATTGAGATGGTTATACATAGTAAGACAAATTGTGTATGGCTATCCTACAGTAAAGGTAGCCAATAATTTGATTTTAATTGGTTTGTATGTATGTTCATGATATAGTTGAGTTTTAGATGCTATGTATATATGTTCGTAAATTTTGAAACGTTTTAGGTAAAACTACTATGTGATCTACACTTTTATTTGTCTAAAGTTTTAGTTAAATTGTGAGTTTAAGTTCTTAAGTTTTGAGTTTATTTGGTTTGTTTGAGTTTATGTTCATGGTAGTTGGTTTTCGAAATAGTTGCTTATTATGTTTAGTAACTTTTGATTTACTTGGTAAAGTTAGTTTATTTGGTAAAATTTTGATTGTTTGAGTTCGCAACAAAAGGGTTGATTATTTGGTTTCTTTGATCTTATGTTCATGATGGTTGAGTTTTAGATGCTACGTATGTGTATTGAGAAGTTTAGTCAAAACTCATATATATGTTTTGTAACTTTTTTGACAAAGTAAAGTTGAGTTTTAAGTGTGTTTGTAATTTTTGTTTTGAAAAAGTTACAAGTAACTTTGGTTTACTTGAGAAAAGGTAGATTTGGTTGTGTATTGTTAAATTTGGTGTTATACTTCTAGAGTTTTCATTCTCTTAGTTGGTTATAAATTTGATGTATTAATTATTTGGTTTCTTTGAGCTTATGTTCATGATGGTTGAGTTTTAGATGCTATGTATGTCTATTGAAAAGTTTTTAGGTAATACTCATACTTTTTGATAAGTCTAAGTTAAGTTTTAAGTGTGTTTGTAATTTTTGTTTTGAAAAAGTTATTTGTAATTTTGTAACTTTGGTTTACTTGGGAACATGTAGATTTGGTTATGTATTATTAAATTTGGTGTTATACTTATGAAGTTTTCATTCTCTTAGTTGATTATAAATTTGATGTGTTGATTATTTGGTTTCTTTGAGCTTATGCTCATGATGGTTGAGTTTTAAATGCTATGCATGTCTATTGAAAAGTTTTAGGTAATACTCACATATGTTTTGTAACTTTTTTTGATAAGTCTAAGTTAAGTTTTAGGTAAATATGTTTGTAATTGTGATTTTGGAAAAGTTACTTACGTAGTTTTATAACTTTTCTTTACTTGGTAAAGTTAAATTAATTTGGTTGGTTTTACTTGGTGTTATACTTATAAAGATTTGTTTGTTATAGTTTGATGAGTTTATTATTTGTTTACTTAGTAAAGCTAGATTAGTATAGTTGTTTTGATTGTTTTAGTTCGGTATAATAATTTGATGAGTTTATTATTAGTATACTTAGTAAGTTAGATTAATTTTGTTGTTTTGATTGTTTTACTTCGTTATATTCATGGGTTTTGTAACTTTAGAAGTTAGTAGAAAGTTTTGATTGTTTTTGTTAAATTTGTTTTTTTTAGTTCCTTATAATTCGTTATAAGTTATATGATTTTGTTGGTATATATATATATATAATTCATTAGTATTAGGTCTATATGTTAAATTATATGTAAATGTGTTTGTGCTTTTGGTTTAGAAAAAGTTACTTATATGGTTCTATAATTTGGTTTACTTAGTAAACTTAGATGAACTTGGTTGCTTTATCAAATTTGGTGTTTTGCTTATATAGTTTTGTAACTAATTAAATTTTGATACTTTTGAAATATTAGTTTAGTTGTTATGTGTTTATAGTTTTAATCTTATGTTCATGTCTTTGTTTTTTATAGGTGGGTTGAGTCGACATTATTCTGAAAGCAGGACAAAGATTTACCATGAAGATGATGATAACTTATATTCATTAAACTTTTGTTTCTAGATTAGATTTATTTGTGTAGAAGTTTTATTTTATCTTGTATGAATTTATGAACAAAGTGTAATCAAATTTGCTTTAATATAAAGTAGTATTCGACTTATTTTGTGTACAATTTATTATAAGTACAACATGTTTAAATTATAGTGAAAATTTAGACAAAAATCTCTTGAAATTAATAAAATATCAAAGATAAAGTAATGCCAACCAAATTTGTGGTTTGGTCGGCCTTTATGGGAATTGCCGACTAAATTGCATTTGGTTGGTAATTTAACATATTGCCGACCGAATTTGTGATTTGGTCGGCAATTGAACGAATTGCTGACCAAATTGCGTTTAGTAGGAAATTCAAGGAATTGCCGACCACAAAGTGGTGTCGGCATTTCTAGGAAATGCCGTCGCCACCAAAATTTGGTCGACAAAAGCTTCCTCGACGAGGATATGCCGACGATTGTGCCAACGCACTTTTTTCCGTTGGGAATACCTTTTCCGATGGTTTTTGGACTTTTCCCGACCAATTTTAGTGTTGGAAAAACTCAAAATTCTTGTAGTCTACAAAAACCGAGCAATTGGAGCAAAACTAGAGTTTTGAGAAGTATTTGGATGAATTTGGAGCAAATTGGAGCTATATTTGAGGATCCAAGTGTTGAAGAGAAGGAAACAAGTTTGTGAGCTCGAGAGTATAGCGTTGCAACGCCACCTATAGCGTTGCAATGCCACCTATAGCGTTGCAATGCCATACAAGCGGCCTTTCAGCCTTGAAGTGCAGCAAACATAGCGTTGTAATGCTACTTACAGCATTGCAACGCCATCCCAAATGATATTTTCCTTTCTTATTTTATTCGAAGGGACAACGTTGTAACGCTACCCCTAGCGTTGCAACACTGTCTCGACCTTTTAAAAAGGAAGTTTTGCTATTCGTAAAGGGGAGCCGTTTTGAGATACCAAAAACCCTAAACTCGATTCAAGCACTGTCTAAGGACTTAGAGGAGACCTTTGGAGAGCCAAGGAGGAGACTCAAAGCTTGAGATCGTGGACATCAAATCGGGGACGAGTGCTGGCACACTACCTAAGTTTATTCTCTATTTCCTTTTTCTTTTCTTTTGAATTTAGGAGTTTTTGTGGACTGTATTAAGGTTGCAAATCTGTGTTTTTAGACACTTGTGTGGTTGTGTTTGTGTAAGACTTGACTGATTTTAGTTTGGTTTATATATTGACGTCTTTTATGCATCTCTTTATATTGTCTTAACCTGTGACCATGGTTTTGCATGAGCTTGAGAGTGTAACTTTGGTTATAGAACATAAGATGCATGACTATGTTTAATCTATTACACGAGAGTGAGTGAATTAATTTTAGAAGCCTTAAGAGAATAACTTAATGTCATGTTTAGGTTGATTTGTTGCTATGCATGAGTTCAATTGGCCTGGAGAGAGTCAATTGATTATCTAGAAATTCTTGGCTTAGGATTGTTAGTATAAAATCAAGTCACCAATCAATTCAAGTTGAGCTTAAGGTAATCCACCATGCATGTTTCTCAAAATTGGATTCCATAGCATGTACATATTAGTATAGATTTTATTTCTCCTTGATTCTAAGAATTTGTTTCTCTAAATAAAATTGGACATAATTAACTATGGTACTTGATTAAATCTAAGAACTCCAATCCATGTGGATGACCCTGGCCACTATTATTGAAAATTTTAGAGGTCTAGTTTATAAATTTATATGATAAGCCCTTTATCAAGAGACCTCAACAGGTGGGAAATATTCATTTTCCCCACTTGGCCCTACAAGAGCCGTAACTTCCTCAGAATTCTATGAGATGTTGATGATGTTTGGCGTCCTAGTGTCACGTTCATAATACTCACAGTCAAATGGATTGCTTGGGGAATGAGGAGGGCTCGGGGTCAGAGTGTAGTATGTCGAGGGTGTAGACCATAAAACGGGAAGAGAATAGTCGAATGAGGAAGTAGGAGATTGAGAGTTGGGACGAGTAGGAGATGGAGAGTCGAGAGGAGAACGATATGGAGAGTCGGGGAGGAGAAAAAATGGGGGATGAGCAGACAAGGATAGGACTAATAGACATTTTGGAAGATATGGGATTCTTGGTTTGAATCGTGAATTGGATGGCCTCAATTTTTATGAAGTGATAAATAGTGCACTGATTGTGTGCATTGACTTAGAGTAAATCAATCTCGTCACCTACAAACCATAATTATTGTGTACGTCATCTACAAACTCAACTCTCGCGTTCGCGATTATAATCATGACTACCACGAATACTTTACCTACCTATATCGCATTGAATTGTCAACCGCAATGATGGTTGCATTTTTGCTCGCGATTACCATCGGTATTATCATGAGCACGATCACAAATACTTTTGTAGATTGCACTGCGTTGTTAAGACCTTGGTGATCGTTGCATTTGTGGTCGTGATTACCATCATTACTATTGCAAGCACAATCACAAGTATTTTTTGAGGTTTTATATTGCATTGCGTTGTCAGTCGCAATGACTATTGCGTTCGTTCTCGCGATTACCATTGATACTAGCGCGAGCATGATCACAAATACTTTTATTGCTTTATTTTTTGAGTCCTCATATCATCCATCCCATATTTTATTATTAGACCATTTACTCGTGCTTAATAAGTCTCAGATTTAGGGACGTAGTCCATATACTTTATTTTGTAACGATTTAGTCACTGTATTTTCAAATTTGGAAGTCCAGATTATAATTTACTTCGTGTAATGACAGTTGATGAAATGAAAATATTACATTCATAATCACCAAGTATATATATATATAAAAATATATATATACATCACTAAGTATATATATATAGAAAAAAAAAACAAGATACATCACCAAGTATATATAGAGAGAGAAAAAAAAAACAAGATACATCACCAAGCATGTATATATATAGAAAAAAATAAAATACATCATTGATTCAAAAATAAGCCCGCCCATCACCCCGCCAACCATTCATTTCTCCCTCGCCAGCTAGTCATCCCTCTTCCTCCTCTTCCCATCAGGCATGCGAAGAGAACCTTCACCTTCATGCATCCTCCTCTTCCCTTTTTTGTCCGACCTAGGCATGTTTACAGAACATGTTGAAGAGGTCGATTGGAGTACGGGTTTGTTCACACTCGGTGGCGAACCCTACGGTTGATCGTTTGGAGTAGATTTGGGGGGAGGGTAATGAGTTTGCAGTCGTTGTAGTTGGTCATTTGGAGTAGTTTGAGGATGGTTTACATAAAAACTGGCCATAAACTCCATCAAGTCCCTCTCCTCCTCAGCCTTACTAGAGGAGATGTTGATGGTTGTCAGCATGGGAGGAGTGTTGGGATTAGACTCCAGGGTAAGGGGGGCTGATGGGTAGTCGAAGAAATTGTCGGAGGAGGAGTTGTCCATTCCGTTCGAAGTAGAGTGTTTTGAGAGATGTCCACTCCTTTCGAAGTAGGGTTTATTAATAGGCAACATAGATAGCCCATGCCAAAGGTTGCCATCATTACACGAGGAAATCAATGTTGTTCGGATTCGTGATCACATTATGCATTAACAATGCAAGAAGCACGAACGCGAAGTCCATCGATCGTGCATGAACTGAAGGTTTGGAAAACAACATTTAAGATATCGTGTGCATGAACTGAAGGTTTGGAAAACAGCAACACAACATTTAATACTTCGTGATCATGCTCGCGTTCGTATTTACAACACGAACTTGAGCATGCAGTCAAGTGCCATATTCCACTAACAACTTATATCGTGCTCGCAATGACATCTTATACCTCTTGCGAGCATGCAAACAAGTCTCTTATTCCATAACATTCTATGGACTTTTTTTTTCTTATTTTGGTTCTACATAATACAACAAGAATGATGAATCACATACAAATATATAAATATATTTACATCTCAAAAAAATTGTTTGCATATCACCAAAAAAATTCTTGTGACCATATCTGTACAGCATATTGCCTTTTAATGAAATGCATGTTTTGTTGGGTGAGTGTATTCATGCATGTTTTAGTTATATGATACTCCAAAAATTTGATCACGTAATACCCACAATCCAGACCATGAGTCTATTGATTATGTATTGTTGGTCTAACCACTACCCATTTTGACTACTGTAATACTTAATGTTCTTCGTAGAATCCACAGGATGACAGCAACGACGTCAAGTCGCTAAAAAACGGCTCCATCTTCTGAATCAGTTCAGTGTCAGAGACGTGCTTCGGCATGAAGTCATGTACAATCACCCTAGCCTTTATTAGGTCAATACACACCAGCATCCAATGCTCTTAAATATTGATTGGCCTGTATACGTGTTGACAATCGAACTATGCTGGCTTATTTCCCTTGTGCATTTACGTAGTCCATAAAAGATTGGTCGTTTCCACCCCACCATTCAACCTGCACATTAGGGTCTTGGCTTAACCCTAGTTTGTAGGAACCATCAAGTGACATCAAAAACTCCTGCAAACCATTTTTTATATTAAAATGGATTAAAACATATATAAAACACGAACACATAGTAATGAACACAAAGAACAAAAAATATAATACATAACATCGACCATAAAAGCACCGCCGTCAATGGTAAAGGTGTGTTTACAAAAATCGGGGCTCGAGTGAAGCTTTTGTTTAATGAACATAAAAAGGATATCCATGTCCTGCATAATGCCATATTCTCATAATGAGTCATATGTAATGAGTAAACCGCTTGAAATATCAAAATGGTTTTAGAATACTTATGGAAGCGTGAAGCCATTCTTGTACCATGAACTGCTTGAAGAAGGATTTATCACACATCACGTACTCAACGGCACAAACTTCATCATTAGTTGAAGTATCACTTATCCATTATTCGAACGCCCTCTTATATGAGTCTAGGATATGGAATAGTGGATTGTATACCTCAAGTAGACTTTTCATTGCGTGCTTGGTGGTCTCCTCAATTACACTTGTCGGTGTTCACTTTGAGGTTTTGCCCTTCTTTGAGGGTTGTCCTGGGGTATACTTGTCTGCGGGCTTCCTATTACTTTAGGACCAAAGAAGATTAATATGATTCTAAACATCTGTGGCCACCGATGCATTCTCCACCTGCTCCTGCACATCAGTGGTGGACTGTTCCACCACCTGTTGAACGGTGGGGGCCACTTTCTCTCCAACATCACAGGATACCTGTTCATTGTAGCCTTCAGTGGCCACTTCTTCATCTTCAATGGAGGCCACCTTTTTCTTATCCACATCAGTGGCCACTTCATCTCCTCCACCTCCGGTGTCCATCTCCTCCTATTCCCGTGGCCGCTCGTTCACCCTCATCAACAATCGGGGGGCATGTTCATCTCGCATGGTAGCGTGGATCAATTGTTCCACCACTTTATCCACCGCCGTCTCGAAATGACCCCCAACCTCTTCGAGACTTTTTAGGGCATCATCAACTATCAGCCTGTCCTACACAGTCAATTATCGTATTAGTTACATGTTTCTACCAAATACACAATTAGTAAATAAACCACCAACATAGACATACCTTACACAAAGAATTTAAGATTGAAGTCGAACTCTTTAGCTTTGACTTCACTTCACTAAGCTCGGACTTCACTGTGGCCAGCTCGAACTTCACGCTACTAAGTTCATCATTGGACGACCTCGACAGATGTTGTGTCTCCCAGTCATCTGTCCTTGTCGTTGATGTACTCAGCCCATGTGTAGCCTGCTCGTTTGCATCTGTAGGGGCCTCAAGTATCCCGACCTCAAAGAATTCTTCAGGAAATTGATTTCTAAAATCTTTGAAATCATCCCTGTTTGTAGTCGGTTGGGTTCAAGAGGCCTCTAGATCACCAACAACGTCATGTATAGGTCATTAGTCGACTTGAGTCTCCCAGAATTGCATCTCAGAATCCGACTCTTGGATTTTCGAAATAACCACCATCTACATATAGCAACATCAAAATATAAATAAAAGTTTAAAAAAACACAATAGTTGAATACAAGTCATTAGGGATCGTGTACAACCTTAGTTGAGTTGAAGACATCTCGAAGTACTATGTTCAATGAGACCAGTGGGAGGATGTCCATCTAAGCATGTAAGGCACAGCTTCAAAGTTCAAACGTGTTACAGCCTTCCCTTCCAATGAAGGTATAGTCTCATATGCCCATACTAAAAATAAGTAAACAAATAACATTTACTAATTTCGTCAAGCAAAAACAAAATAATTAAAGATAACAATACATTAAGCAATAGTACCAGAAAAGAAAATGGAAATCCATTGAGACTGTACTTCATTTCGAATCCTTTATTTGAAGCTGTCATCTTCTTGTAGTAAGCAGCTTTATCCTTCATCGCATTTTGTAGACTCTTCAACGTCTTATCAAATATGATATTTCCCTAGTTAATATTGTTGAAGTAGTCCATATCCTCCACATCTCTAAACAATGAATTGTCCACTGTCGTATTCACTCTATCCTTGCCCATCATTGCGACCTCAGTGTAATAGACAAGGGACACCTTCACTGTATCCTCATCATTCTCAAACTCTGCCTTCAAATACTCCACTTCCAAGTCCTTTGAACTCATCTAATCTATATTCTTAAAGTACTTGTTTCGAAGGAAGGTGGTGGATATGTGTTTCTTACGTCCAATACCGGGGGACGGCCACAATTCGGTAATCAGTAGGAAATTCTCCTTAGAGAAGGTGGCTACCGTTCCCCCTATTTGGAAGCTCATTACATTCGGCCGCTCGTCCACAACCTCCCTTAGTAAAATGTAATGAACCAGTGCACTATTGAAAACCAATTCAACATCAACACAACGCCCAAATATGGTCTTCCTGAACATATCAAGTTGTGAGGGCGAAAGTTTTCCCTTCACCACACCGTTTGCCTGCTTCAGGTGCGACAAGTTGGAAATTTGTGTAGGGAATCTATCTGAAGGAATGAACTTTTCATCCCGCAGCGGAAGCATTGGATCGTCTTTGATTTATTTAGAATTAAACACAAAATATATAAGGTTAAGCAAAAACTTACATTGAAAATATGGAGATTCTTCTGGCGGATCTTTATCTCATCCACAAAGTCTTCCTTGCTATGACTCTAACAAAAGATCAAGGCTTGTGGGAGCCTCTTGAAAGAAAATCCTCAAGGGATTAAAGAGGAAGAGGTTTAGAGAGAATTCTCTAATTCTCTCTATTTAGGAGATGTGTGTTATTCAAAATGCTTCAACCCAAGGGTTCTATTTATAGAGACAAAGGGAAGATCTTTGCCATTATTAAAATATTATATTTTAATATCTAATATATTAAAATATATCTTTTATTTATTTGAATCTCATTCAAATCTCCTACGATATTTATTTATTTGAATCTTATTCAAATTCTATAAATATCTTTTATTTAATATATCAAATATATATTAATTATTTTAATATTTAATGTATCAAATACAATAAATATATTTTCCTCTTTTATATTTAATATATCTAATATATTAAATATTAATTTGAATACTTCAAATTAAATATTAAATTTGAACATTTTTAATATTTAATGTATCAAATACAATAAATATATTTTCCTCTTTTATATTTAATATATCTAATATATTAAATATTAATTTGAACACTTCAAATTAAATATTAATTTGAACATTTCAAATTTTTCTTTCAACTAAATTGATCTTTTAGTGTTACTATGAGCTAGCAAGGGGACCTTATGGACCTACAGATTATAAGCTCCAATGATACAAAATTAATTAATTAAACTCTTTAATTAATTAATTTTCATTCATTAACTATAGGTCACTCCACTATAGACCTAGAGTTGCACTCTTATGCACTGTATGACAAGTTGTGTCCATAGATATAATCATTACATGCAAGTCGATCCTTCACGAGTTGTTCGTACTTACAGTTGGGTCAAAAGTCCGTTTTACCCCTATAATTACATCTTGCACCTTAAGTACCACTGATTCTCTAATGAACAATATGTTTATAATCTAATTATAAACTAAGTCCCTCTCCGGCCAATGAGAGGGTGGGGCCCCATTGTTCAAGTCCCGAAATCAGCACTTAAGGGAACTACTCATCTGCTTACGCTATATGGGAAGGAGTGAATTCCATCTTGTGAGATTATGTTCCCAGCTCCCTATTTGGTCAAGTCCCCAAAATGGTAGGCATATTGAATCGGCTACAAAAGCCACTCTCACCCATGCAAATCAAAGGACAAGCCCTCACAGGCAGGAGTTCATAACTCACTCAGGATTAAGATCGAGTCGCATATGATCATCCTGATGAAATATTAATCTTCTCTATTAACGGATTTATAAAGAGAGATTAAATATTTCGTGGTCCAGTCTTATACAAACTCATTGTATAAGATACCCCCACTCACATGTCTCCACATGAATGATTTGGATCAAATCATTTGTAACTATTACAAAGTGGGCCGTATCAATAGTGTTACCAGGATAAGGCACCCAACCTTATCCATATACTATGACCCTTTAGGTTATTTCTTGAACATGATCCTCTCGTATGTCAACCACATACTGTTCAAGATTACACTAATAACCTTGGATTTTTCATATAATGGATAATATTATATTGCAAATAAAATAATCAAAATTATTATTTATTATTAAATAAATTATTAATTACGAGGCTTTAGGGCATAAATCCCAACACTATCAACATCACTAAACTTTCGTGCCATTTCTTGAAGGTCAGATTAAAATTCAGAATCAGCATCATGATTTTTCGGACAATTTAAAAACATGTTTACAATAGAAGTCACAAATAAAGAATAAAGTTGCAATCACCCTCGCGCTCGCGCCCATAATGATTATATCGCGAGCGCAAGTGCGAATGAGACCATAAACGCGAGTTCGGTGAGGGAACGAACGCGATTCCCTGCCCTTTTGAAATACACACAGTCATTGGTCTACAACAACCAAAGGCACCGAACATGTACAATGGAGGGTTATCGAGTCACAACAAACAACATTACAATCTTTGTGTTAAGCCCTAGCATTAACAAATCCGATTGCACACAAAACATACATGCATACCAAACAATTACCCTATTCACCTTACAAGAACATTTGTTTCAACCTTTAGAATCGCAACAAGACGAGTAAAATCTATTTTATTAAGATGATTGAAGGAGTGAAAAAACAAATCGTTTTGAGAGATGACAAAAGTTCTAAAGTTCTTGTTGGACGAAAGTGTACAAGACCAAGGGTTGAATAGGTCGGAAGTTCTAAGTACTGTAGAAGCCATAGCACAGTTGGGAGCACTGAGTATCTATTTTAAGTTCAAGTTTGAAGGAAAACGAACAATCGGTGGGGAAGATGAATAAAATATTTTAAATACCACACGCGACGGGGTTCTTCTTTGTGCTCGCAATTTAACCAATTGTCGCTATTGGGACCATTTACTTCTTCGCGCTCGCGAGCTCGTTTTAAGCCTTTCTTCGGGTTCAAGATAAATGTAACCTTTGCATTCGACATCTGCGTTATGCCCTCGAACACGAAAGGGTATTAATGAGTATTCGTGCTCTAAATAGTATTTGGTGACATCAACAAAAGGATATCTTTCATTATTTTCAAAATCTAGGTCAATCGCCATTTTTTTAATAGAATTCAGGGTATCTGTACAAAAACCCTAAGGGGCCATTTAGTACAAGGGTTTTAAGGATGGGAATAAGCAAGAGTTTTGGATACCCTTGTTTGGTACAAGGTTTGGAGGATTTTCCATGGGAATGGGTTTTGTATACCCATGAGTAAAGGTATTTGATACACTTGCAAAAGCATGGGTTTTCTTTATGCCCTCCTCTTTCTCTCTCTTATTTTTGTTAATATTCATCTTTATTTTGAATATATTTATTTATTCTATTAAAATTAATTAATTTAGATTAATTTTTATAATCAACCCGATTATATAAAAATTATTTTATAATAATGCATTGAATATTAACCTAATTAATTATTTAATTATAATAAAAAAATTGTAATAAATTAATTATAACTAATTGATTGATTAAAAATATACACAATGAATTTTCATTTATAAAAAAAAAAAAAAAAATCAATTTTTACACATAAGTTTGTCGAGTTGTATCAATTTCTACCATAAACTTTAAATTTCACCAAATAGTAACCAAACTTAGATAAGTATTGCAATCTTAACCTTAAACTTAAATTTTTTTTGCAATTTCTATCATCCAATAAGTTTTGTTTTGAAAATTTGTTAAAAAAAGTATTTTAATATGCTTTCAATGAATTATACAAGACATAGGTATGGTACAAAATTGATTAGATTTATAAAATAAAATTTAAAAAAAAAAAAAAAAAAAACAATGTTAGAACTACATCTTGTTAAAATTTGTGAGTTTTGGTAAAATTATTCATTAGTTTACGGGTAAAAATTTAAAGTTTAGAGTGAAAATTGATACATGGTGACGTGTTTACGGTAAAATTGATTTTTTTTTCTTTACAAAAATAAACTAAATTAATGTAATTGTGTATTTGTTGAAACTTTAATAAATTAGTAATCTATTTAATATATTTAATTAATTGAAATAATTTAGTTTACAAATTATAACTTTTTACAATTATTTATTCAATTAAAATTATATATCTGTTATGATCAATTAATTTACATCTATTTGTTGAAGAGTTCATTAATTAATGCATGATAATTATATAAAATTTATAAAATTAATCTCATAAAAAGAAAAATATATCATTTATTATTATAAAAATTAGCATTCTCAACTGTATAACCAAACACAATAATCAATGATTCCCAACAATCTTATTCCTAAACATCTTATTTCCAAGCATTTATTATTGTAGGCATATAAGAAACTTTGAACCACGGCTCGTAAAAGAAAAGAGGCAAAGAAAATACTAGGTGATGTGTAAAAAGGAAAAAGATGGTTGAAAAAGAAAACAATAATAATAATAATAATAAACCCTAATTTTGGTGTTTATGCGCCGCAAGAAACCCCCCGTCACCATCTTCACGTTTCTTTTTCCTCTCCTCACGCAAGCGGCGGCCTGATCTTCCTTGCGAACGTTGGCGACCTTCAGCCTCCACCACGTGACGCCGACAGCACCTTGTCGACGAACCTGAGTATCGACGATGAAGTAGCTACAGGCCGCCCTTCTGGTGTATTTGATGAACAGCAGTCGTGAACTGCATGTGCGAAACCTTCCAATAGTGATCGACGAAAACCGTCACAATCTAGCACCCACGAAACAACAGTAGCCCACAAACCCAATCTGCTTTAGTTTCAAGACCCACGCATCTATTGAACTCAAACCAGCGAGAAATTTGGGGCATCTTTGGTAATATTTTTGTGAGTAACGATCGCTCTTAAAGATTTTTTGAAGTTGATTAAAGTTTCAGATTGAATTTCTAACCTTGGAACCCCTTATTGTGTAGTTTCGAACTGAACAATCAAGGTCCAAGGGCCTCTTGCGTAGAGGACCATTTGGGTATTTCTCCCAAATACTTTGGATAAGTTTTACCCTTCAAGATTTAAGCATGGAGTTATTATTATTTTTTGGGAAAAAAGCATTTTTGACCCCTAAACTTTGCATGTTGTATCAATTTTAACCCTAAACTTTCAATTTCATCAATTTAAACCTCAAACTTTACAAATTGTATCAATTTTAACCCTAAATTTTTAATTTCATCAATTTAAACCTCAAACTTATATAAGTGTATCAATTTACACCCTCGATTAAGTTTCCATTTCAATCCTTATTAGAAAAGTTTTCCACACATGGCCAAAGTCATGTGTTTGCTCTATAATAGGTACGTATTTGTTATTTTTTAAAAAAAAAAATTAAAATTGCTAAAGAAAATTGGAGTAGACTCTCCATAATGTCTTTCAATTTAGAGCATGACTTTTTTTCACATTTTTTTACTTTTTATCTTATCTGATTCTGATGTTTTTTTTCCATTTAATTAATTGAGGGTATTTTAATTGTAAGGCATGATTCTACTCAATCCACCAGCTTTTAGTATAAACAAAACTTATTTGCATCATATTTTTTCTCAATGGAGTAGTCTCCTTTTTGAATCGTTTGCTTTTTTTTTTTTAATTTCTCATCGGTCTTTAGCTTGATTTGTCCTCCTCCCACTGCAATGGACGTGAGACTTTCAGAATCATCACCCTCGTTAGAATTTTTGTCTTTTTTCTCTCCGGCATCGATGTCACTTTAATCCCCTGTATGATTGTCGACGGGGCCGACAAGGTCGGCTACACCAGTTCATTGTATTCATGGGCGTCATTTTGTTTGCCATTGCCTTTTTTGTTCTCTCCCGCATTTTAGCTGAGCTCAATCTTCTTTATACTGTCGTCATTAGTATCGACACCAATGGCGAGGGAGACACACAAGTGTTCATTTTGTGTGAGTCCTACTTTCGAAAGTCAAGTTTGTGGTTTTCATGATGGTGGCGATTCGATATGTAATTGTTTAATTATTCTTTTAGTAAATTTATTTATTTTTAAATAACAAATATGTACCTATCATAGAGCAAAATGTGGCTTTGGACATATGTGAGAAATCTTTCTAATGGTGATGGAAACGAAAACTTAAAGGAAGGTGTAATTGATACACTTATTCAAGTTTGAAGTTTAAATTGATGAAATTAAAAGTTTAGGGTTAAAATTGATACAATTTACAAAGTTTGAGGTTTAAATTGATGGAATTAAAATTTTAGGGTTAAAATTGATACAATTTGCAAAGTATGAGGTTTAAATTGATGAAATTGAAAGTTCGGTGTTAAAATTGATACAACATGCAAAGTTTAGGGGTCAAAAATGCTTTTTTCCCTTTTTTTTTTTTTTTGAAATTGTTTTGAAGTTGTTCTAGCATGCATGTATTAATGACCTTAGTATAGGTCTTAGAAAGTCGGGTCATTACAAATTGTATGGTTTTATTAGCCAAAAAAATTGACAAAACCGAACTAATGTATACCCTTATGATTATGAATGGGCGCCATTTTAAAATTTAAAGTATATATTGATTATGATAGTATATCAAAACCATTGCATTGCCATTATTATGAAAGCTTTGTAAGGGATTTTAAAGAATGATTAAAGAAAATAAGGAAAACAATATTAGTTAAATAAATGTATTATTGAACTCACTAAGTGGTAGCTTAGCTTAAGCTTGAGAAGATTGAAGATCCTGAGATTCATCCTTGCTTGTGTTGTTTAGTGTATAACTGAAAAAGGAGATGGTGATTCCTCCTCCAGTTAAGCCACAACCCAGTATCTAAAGCCATATGTCTTAAAGATGCACTTCACAAACAAATATGTGAGCGCCCAGGTGATCCACTCCGTAACGGCCGACGTTGCTTCAGCTGCAAGCTCTCGCAAGAGAAGGCACTGCGGTCGAGCATGGAGTCTACGAGGGATGTGGCTGCTGCTGCAAAGATTGGGAAATCGTTGGGAGAGAGGCTTTTGCTTAAGGGAATTCCAGCTGCTTGTGTGCACTTGAAAAGAGAACAAAAATATCATGGTAAGGTCAAAGCTGTTGTTGATTCTGTGAGGGAAGCAGGTATTAAGTTTCTTTGAATTCTTTTTGTTGTTGTTCAATTTGCTGCATTTTGGCCCTCCTTGAAAATAGTTGCCTCATTTGTTGTTGGCTGAGTTTGGATTGGTAATTAACCTGTTGATGCATTATTGGACTTTTTGTCTTTGTCTTGATGGTAAGTGAGTTTGAGATGATTAGTGAGATAGAGTTTTAGGTGAAATGTCATTTCATACAAGCATTTTTGGGAAATAAACCATAATTAAGAGGTTACATATATGTATTAGGTAGTTCCTAATGTTTTTTTTTCTTTTCAATGTATCGTGTTATCAATTTGAGCCTAAACTGATTAAGATATAAATTATAATTAAAATAAAAATAGAATCTCTACAATTGCAAGTAAATAGTATTGTTAGAATAGAAATTTTGGCGAATCAGAAATTGTCACGTCATTACCCAACATTAATGACGAAATTATATTTAATTAAGGATTAATTAAATTGTCAAGGATCCCTAAATTAAATTATGGTGAATCCAATTGAATTATGTGAAATTTGGGCTAATTTTAGACGAAAATCTAAAGGGCTAGGCTCTAAAATCAGCCTGGCCCAGTCTAAAGGTTAAGCCCAAAGTCAACTAGATTCAGTTTAAAAGCTAGGCCTAAAGTCAACCAGACTCAATTCGACTGACAAGCCCAAGCCCACCTAGAGGCCTTTAGGAACTCTATAAATAAAAAGCTCCTTCCTCCATTTCAGGGGTTCATAAGTTGAAACTCTCTAGAGAACTTAGAGAGAACTCTTGAAGATCAAACACTCTCTGAACCAGAGCCTTGAAGATTAGAAGACTTTGAAGATCGAGAACAAGCTACAAAGCTCTCGAGACAAATTCACATTCGAGAACAAGCTACAAAGCCCTCAAAACAAATCTACATTCGAGAACAAGCTGCAAAGCCCTCGAGATAAATCCACATTCGAGAACAAGCTACAAAGCCCTCGAAACAAATCCACATTCAAGAACAAGCTGCAAAAGCCCCCGAGACAAATTCACATTTGAGAACAAGCTACAAAGCCCTCAAAATAAATCCACATTCGAGAACAAGCTGCGAAGCCCTCAAGACAAATCCACATTCGAGAACAAACTGCAAAGCCCTCGAGACAAATGTATATTTGAGAGGAAGAATCAGATGAACAAATTAGAGATTGTACTCCACTACATTCAAATTAATACAAATTAAATTTATTTACACGTGTCTCATTTCTCTTTCTTTGTTGAAATCACGTGTAAACAAGTATATTGTGATATTTCTCTATCCATTTTCAACCATTAGTATATGGTTTTTTTTAATTAAGATGTAATATATATTTAAAATTAATTTATAAAATGTTTATATGAATGAATAAGAAGATGTTAAGATGAGTGTTTTCGATTTTATAAAATTAAATTATATTCTAATGTCTAACTACTTTTTTTTTATATACTTTAATAAGACCATAATTTTTCACATGCACTGCACATGCTAAGGACTAGTATATATAAATGAAATCCTTTGGACCCTAACTCTTACGCATAACCCTAATTCTAAGAGTTATCAAATTCCTAGCAATTGGTATCAAAACATGATCAATTTTGAAGTCTCAATTTTTGGGCGATTATCCTTATTTTAATTCAAATTTTGTTGATTTGAAATTTTTTTAGGACGAAGATATCATATATTAAATTTGATTATTTTTGTATTAGTTAAGAGAGTTGATATATTCTCTTCGACTACCTTTTCTTCATTTTTTCAGGCATTGCAGTGCATTTGCTCATCAACAGTAGGTGTTTGACAACGACATTGGTGTTCCCAGCAGTGTTGTAAGTCCATTGGTAAGTCGTATGTTCCCTTTGCAACAAGTACACATATATCTGAGAAGGAGAAGGAAAAGTTTTTGAGAATAAGATATTATCTTTCTTATCTTTTGGATAAGGATCAACATTTAATTTTGATGTCCAATCTCTTAAAAGGTTTGGTCTCAAAATTTAAATCAAATGAAGAATCAAAAGCCCGAGAAGCTCAGAAGGCAATAATCAAAGCAGCTGAAAAACATTGATTCAAAGAAGGCGATTCTGCAGAGGTTCGCTAGAAGAATGAAGCTACCAGTATTGGAAAGATCGAGATAGATCTTCTAAACTGGAATATTCCAAATGCAGATCCTTAAATGATTTATCAAAGAAGTACATTCAATTTTACTCAAAATTGGGGAGTAAGGACGGTAGAAAGTACCATTTCAATTATTCATAATCCAGAGTCTCTAAGTTTATTTTCTAGAGACATGATTCTCAAGCACCAACAAAACTACAGATTTCTTAACATCGATCTTATTCAGGTAGCAATCAAGCCATTATTTAGACGATGTCTCAACACTCCAGTTTTGTTATCTCTAAGGGAAAAGAGACATTTGGACTACAATAATTTTTTACTAGGACTTATTGAGACCAATATGGAAGGAGGCCCGATCTGCTTCAATTGTTATCCAAATTACACGGTGTCGCTAACCGATGCAAAAATACTCAATACTTTAATCCTCAACATCTTCTTCAAAGGATTAAAACTTGATCAAGAAGTTGAGGGTTATGCAATAATCTTCAAGATCCACTATCGATTGATGCATACAACGATAGCCCATCATTGCCTTATAACCTGTAACGCCCGGTTTTTTTTTTCAAGAATGTTAATTTTGAAATTTTAGAATTTAATTTGAAATAATTCCCAATTTACAATTTTTGTTGGGTTAATTTGAAATTTCATGGTTTAAAAAGGGCAAATTTGGAAAGCAATGATTGGTCAAGGGGCATTTTTGGAAATTGGAAAGTTGTTTAAAAAAAAAAAAGAAAAGAAAAAGAAAAGAAAAAGAAAAAAAATATCATCCTTATCCACTTCTTTATTATTATTTTTTTATTATTATTATTACTTTTATTTTTATTTTTATTATTATTTTTATTATCATTTTTATTTTCTTTTTTTTCTTTTTTTTCTCTTCTTCTTCCTCCCGATGCTCTCTTCCTCACCGAACCCTCTCTCTCTCTCTCCCTCTTCCCGCCGTGCTCTCTCCCTCTTCCCGCCGAGCTCTCTCCCTCTCTCTCGAAAGCTCTCTCTCTCTCTCTCTACCCGAATACCCACCCATCCACCGCCTGCAACTTCGTTCATCTTCTTCTTCGCCAACCAGCTCAAGAAACAGCCACGTCGCTCGACCTGCACACCTCGCCGGAGAAATACTTTCATACACTCGCCAGATTTCTTCTTCTGCTCGTCAGCGCCGCCCAGCTCCGCCGCCACGAACACTCAGCCAACTGCCGCACCTCTGTTTTCGATCGCCGGTGAAG
This sequence comes from Trichosanthes truncata, assembly GCA_033996785.1. Taxonomy (NCBI): domain Eukaryota; kingdom Viridiplantae; phylum Streptophyta; class Magnoliopsida; order Cucurbitales; family Cucurbitaceae; genus Trichosanthes; species Trichosanthes truncata. Next base: position 15,555,944 of record JAWPNB010000004.1, read on the forward strand.
CCCAGTTGCAGCTCGCTGCAGAACGCCGTCGCACGCCTCGTCGGACGAAGCTGCTATTGCACACGCGCCGGAAGCTCAGTTCGAACATCGGGTCTTCGCTGGAGCCACGAACGAGCCAGATCTGACTCGCCGAAACCAGATCTGTTCGAAACGAACAGTCACGCGCTGCCACGCGCCGTCGCCGGACCTCCACGCGCCGCCGTCTCCGATTCCAATTTTCGAGCTCGAACGGTCCCGGTTACGATCGTGTTCTGACTTGGGTAATTTCGTTACTCAATTGTTTTTAATTAAGGACCTTAAATGGGATCGATCGTTAATCAATGGATTTAATTTTTAGGATATTGATTTGAGAATCAAACTACGGAATTGGAGACAAATATATAAATTTCCAGCAAGGTTGAAGGTTCTGCACGGTCAATTTTATTTGGGTGAGATATTGTGCTAAATTAAAATCGGTCTAAGAAAATAAAAAAGAGACTAAATTGCAATTAAAAATTTACTCTTGGACCCTTTGACTGAATTATTGAACTTTTGAGATTACTGGACCAAGTTTTAAAAATCCTTATTTTTATTGGATTATTGAAGGTTAAGCAGGAGACTAGAGTTTGGAGGAGATTCTCACTGCTAGAATAATATTAATTATTCTATTCGAGGTAAGTAGTCATTTGGATTTTAAGCCCCTTTAAATTTTTAAATGATTTAGATTTATGTTTGATAAATTGCGAATTGTGAAAGCATGCTTGAAAGCGGTGTTATGAGATATGAAATGATTAGTAGATATGTTTAGAAGTAGTCTTGAGCTAAAGCGGCTTTAGTTGAGGTTATAATGGAAATTGGGGCTTAAAGTTGCGATTTTATCATGTTAAAGTATGAAATACCTAAGGAATTGCCCAAGGCTATGTTTGGATGAGTTCAGACACGTTTGTGGTGAATTGTGAACAGTCATGTTTACCTAAATATGAACTTGTGAAAGATATCTAGGTTGGTTAAATTAATAGGAGAATTATCGTGTTGGGCTTAAGATTGCCTGAACTTGTTGCTAATTTCGTTAAGGGATTCAAAGTTACAAACAAAAGATGAAAATGTGTCTGAGGTTATGAATAAAGTTGATTATGTTTTCCCCCGTAAGCATAAAAGTATAGATAGTGGTACTAAATTAGATGTTGTAAGTGTTTGGGCTTGGTTAAGGGCTGAGGTAGAACACCTTAATCTGATGTGTTTAAATGTGAATGGAAGGGCGTTGGTTGTTTTGAGTCCTAGCATGGTTAGAGGATTTAAATTCTGGACTAATGGATTGAAGGACTTTATGTCAATGACATAGGTATGGGTTATGGCTACGTGTAGTTCTTGTTTAGAAGTACCATTGAACTAGGGTAGTTCTTACTTGAGATTTGTGTTTGTGGTCTATAGCGAAAGATCACCATGATACGATTGTGGTTGTTTAATGAGAGGTGGACCTGGATCATAGGTCACGAATAACTTCTTTAAAAGAAAGAGAAGTGGGTTGTTTTAGTGTTGACCTAAGAAGTAAGTAGCCTTTCGGATTGGTCCGTTAGAATTTGTGTCTCGTCTATATATATATATATGAGGCGTAAGACGTTGTAAATGTTGGAAAGGCTTGAAGGTTGCTTCCTCTCTGTGTTTATGTGAATTAGGGGATGATTCCCTTTGTATGTGCTTTTGAACTTCGGTTCAGGTTGTGAAAATGGTTTGAAAATGATGAATGATTTGGGTATGGTGGATGACCCGAGAGGTCTTGAATGCGTTGGGAAAGTGCAAAGGCCCGTTAGTTTGATGCTATCTACCCTAACTCTATTCTTTCGTGCGAGTTGTAAGCCTAGAACGTATGTGATGTGATGAGCATAGGGGATGCGTTCCCCTAGTGCCTGTGAGCTAGCTTAGGGGTGATTCCCCACTGTGTTGAGCATAGGGGATGCGTTTCCCTATTGCCTGTATGCTAGCTGAGGGGATGTGTTCCCTGGTTGCCTGTGTGGCTATCATGATGTGATGAGCATAAGGAATGCGTTCCTTATTGCCGATGAGCTAGCTTAGGGGTGATTCCCCACTGTGTTGAGCATAGGGATGCGTTTCCTATTGCCGTGTGCTAGCTGAGAGATGATTCCCCAATATGTTGAGCGTAGGGAATGCGTTCCCTAGCGCCTGTGTGCTAGCTTAGGGGTGATTCCCCATTATGTTGAGCGTAGGGAATGCGTTCCCTAGCGCCTGTGTGCTAGCCTAGGGGTGATTTATCTATTGAGATGAGTGTGAGGGTTATAAACCTTCACATGTTTGGGTTCTAGGTTACAGGACTCGCAGGTATGACACAAAGTTAGGTTCGGGTAGTAGAGAATGTTGTGGAAGGTTAAATGAACTTTTAGAATAACAGAAGGAAGTATTTGAAATCTAAGCACGAGTGTGAGTAAGGGCAATATCCTTCTTTGTATGATTTCTTTAAACATTGGACCCTTAAGTGGGCTACTTACTGAGTATGTTTATACTCATCCTTGCTATTTTGTTTGTTTTGCAGATTGTGCACATCCTAGGGGTGAATGACGCAGGCGACGACTTGACGAGACTATGGAGGCTCCACCAAATTTCTTTTCCCTGTTTAGTCTTTAGTTTTGTTTCTTTGTTCCCTGTTGTTTGTCGGTCTGTAAAGTTAAATGTTCTTTAGTTTCGTGTGTCTAGTTAGAAGCTTTTAGACTTGGTTGTCTGTTAATTGAGCTCAGCATCATTTATCGTAGTTTGGAGGATGCTGAGTCTGTGATCTGAAACATAGAAGTGTTTATATCTCTTTCCAGGTCTTTGTAAAATTTGGTTTCCTTCTAATTACGTCGTCATGCTGCCGAAATTTCGGGCATGAGCGAGGTAACTAGGTCGTGCTTCCGCGTTTAGCGTGTCGTAGTAGGTTCGGGTCTTGACATAACCTCTCCAGAAGGAGAGACCCTCCTCTTCGGAGCAAATGTTGACAAATCCATGATAAGTGTCCCAAAGACATTATCTTGGGAAGAAATAATAATTGAAGACTGTCAGTTAACTTTAATAAAGCTTCTTTATTAAAGTAGAAGACGACAAGCACAGCTCGACGCGTGATGATAAAGATTCGTTCTTATTTTTCTTTTTTCAATCTTATCTTTTATTTTGTCTTCTTGTAATTATTACGTACAACTTTATTGCTTTTTAAAAGTTATTTGTCTTATTACTTTTTAGAGAGTAGATTCTTAATCAGATTGAGCCAAGCAGGGTCTTGTCCTATCGGTTCGAATCTTATCATTTAATTTTCTGCATTCAATTGTAATTTCAAACCTATAAAAGACTTTCAAATTGTACTCAATAGGCATCGAGAAATATTTATAAGCTTTTCTTGTGCGATATTTACTCAGCCTTCCTAAGCCCAGAAACCCGATTGTAATCAAAAGCTTACGATCCTAATCTTACCAACGGACTTTCTAGGCTTTTGATTAGGATAAAATTAGGATAAGATTTCTTCCCAAGATAATGCCTTTGGGACATTTATCACAGATTTATCAACATTTGCTTCGGAGAGGAGGGTCTCTCCTTCTGGAGAGGTTATAAGGCAGCGAGGGACTATCGTTCTATGCATCAATCGATAGTGGATCCCGAAGATTACTACATAACCCTCAACTTCTTGATCAAGTTTTAATCCTTTGAAGAAGATGTCAAGATTAAAGTATTGAGCATTTTTGCATCGGTTAGCGACACTGTATAATTTGGATCACAATTGAAGTGGATCGGACTTCCTTCCATATTGGTCCCAATAAGTCCTAGTAAGGAATTATTGTAGTCCAAATATCTCTTGTCCCTTAGGGATAACAGGACTGGAGTGTTGAGACATTGTCTGAATAATGGCTTGATTGCTACCTAAACAAGACCGATGTGAAGAAATCTGTAGTCTTGTTGATGTTTGAGAATCATGTCTCTAGAAAATAATCTTAGAGACTATGGATTACGAATAATTGGAACGGTACTTTCTATCGTCCTTACTCTCCAATTTTGAGTAAAATTGAATGTACTTTTTTGATAAATCGTTGAAGGATCTACCTTTGGAATATTCCAGTTTAGAAGATGTATCTCGATCTTTCCTATATTGGCAGCTTCATTCTTCTAGCGAACCTCTGCAGAATCGCCTTCATTGAATTGGTGTTTTTCAGCTGCTTTGATTATCGCCTTCTAAGCTTCTTGGACTTTTTGACTCTTCATTTGATTTAAATTTTGAGATCAAACCTTTTAAGAGATTGGACATCAAAATTAAATGTTGATCCTTATTGCAAAAGATAATATCTTCTTCTAAAAAACTTTTCCTTATCCTTCTCAGGTATCCGTGTACTCGTTGCAGGAAAAACAGACGGCTTACCAACGAACTTACAACACTGTCGGGAACACCAATGCCCTTGCCAAACACCTATTGTCGACGAGCAGATGCATTGCAATGCCTGGAAAAATGAAGAAAAGGTAATCAAAGAGAATATATTAACTCTCTTAACTAATACAAAGAGAATCAAATTTAATATTTGATCTCTTCCCTCAAAAAATTTGAAATCAACAAAATTTGAATCAAAATAAGGATATTTTGAGTTTTTGTATACAATTGTTAACAAATTTGAGTTTTTGTTGCTTGATCTTCAAATCAAATCATGGTTGCTAAAAAATACATAGAAAAAAATCAACAAAAAGCCAAATTTTTAGGAGGATAAAGCGGGATTTTTTTAAAGCTTGTTAGTGGAGGTGGTAGATTTTCCAAGAATCTAATCCCAAAAGCTGCTAACTACCAAATTTTGTAATTCAAAAGTGATTTTTTAAAAATTAATCTACAATAAAAAAAAACGCTTTTGTTTCAAAATCACTTTCATGCATTTCAAAAACAGTTCCAAACGAACCTAACTTTTATAGAGGTCCATCATCCCAAAGAAGTGTTAGTTGTTAATCCAATGAATAACAAGATAGTTTTTCTTCAAATTCTCAACAGCATATATTCAGTCAAATAGATTTGCATCAATGTAGGAGCATTAGCAAATATGAAATATCAGTATATATTCCTATTAGACATTATGAGGAGACACGAAGAGACACAATATACTTGTATTCTTCTAACCGAAATCTTATTGGAAAATAAGAGCATGTAGATCACTCCAAACCAATATAAATTATATAACCTTGCGTCCTTTATATCTTTTTGCCCATATATCCTAGTTGATGATAATAAACACAATTCAAATAACCTACGCAACCTCAAAGTCTCTACGCCCTTAAATTAAAGTCTCGTTTGATAACAATTTTTCTTTTATTTTTTTTTAAATTGTGTTTGTTTTCTCCTCATTTCTTTACAATGAATTTCATCTTTCTTTAAAAAAAATATTTGAATTCTTAGCCAAATTCCAAAAGAAAGACAAATTTTTGAAAACTACCTTTTTTAATTTTTCAAAATTTGGCTTGATTTTTGAAAACATATGTAAAATATAAATAGCAAAACAAGAAAACTTATCGATGGAAGAAAGTAGTATTTATAAGCTTAATTTTTAAAAATCAAAAACTAAAATGATTATCAAACAAAACCTAAATGTTTTAAAGTTCCCGACCTTTTGTATAGGATATATATGAGAGAACTAAGTTCCTAGACTTCTATTAGTAGGAGAGTTAAATCATCCTTTATAGAATTTATACTTCAACAAGTATCGTTCAATGCAATAGACGGTCACATTAATGTAAACCATCTAACTTATAAAGGGTTAATCAATATTTCTAAATCCTATAGTTAAAATATTAACGAAATATAAAAATTGTCAACAAAATATGACTAATATAAAACATAATATAAATAATTAAAAAAAATACTTTTACTTATGAAGTGAAATACTCTTTTATGAATTTCTTGATCTTTGACTTTTTGAGAAACATTCATTAACATCAACATTTTATCCCATTAACATTTCGATTGAACACTCCTGTCGACATCCATATTTAAAACTTAGTCTCATCTCATGCATGAAAAGATTAGAACAAAAAAATCAGAAACATATAAATTATTGGGCTCATCATAACTTTACTAGACAGAAGACTTTTGAAATACTATACAAAAAAGTGGAAAAAAGGTCTCAAAAACAACCACAAAGCCAACACAACATGGCATGAAAAAGTGGGAAAAAATTTTATCCAAAACTTATCCTATTATCCTTTTGGATAACCTGCAAAGTAGGAAAATTTTGAAAAGCTTGATCTTACCTTGATGAACAGATTCCATCATTCTGTCTTTATTTTTCAGCTTCCAGCTATGTTGGTTCTGAATTTCAACTTGATGCAAAACCAGAATACCAGACACAAAACTGACGACCAAATCTCACGACCGACAATCTGCTCCGATCGCATTTGGTCCCAGGTTCACAAGTTGTTTACCAGAAGAACTTGGGAGCAACACGTTACAGTTCATGAAAATCTAGATCTTGATGCCAGATTTCTATCATTCTTTTTACAAGGACGAGTTGAATGGTCTGATCATTTAGTCATCTCATTAAAACAGCCAGATTGTTGTAACTTGTTATGTTAATAAGAGTACCACTGCCCCGTTGCAAATTGGCTTCTACAAATCGTTTCCATGCCTTCAATGGCCTATTTGCTTCGCTAAATTCAGAGTTGCCTCCTGTTCTATAATTCCTGAACAAGCCTCTGGCTGCAAAACTCATGAACTCGGTAGGATCGATGTAACCACGCATTCTTGATATGAATCCACCCTCTTGAGACAGACGCATTCTGAAATACCAATCAGAAACGGGTCGTTCTACTGAGGAAACATCCAAATCGGGCTGGGTTTGAGTTTCTTGCTTTGTGGGAGAATTGTAGTCAATAGAAGTAAAGCTCCCCATGCCAAATGACTCCCAATCAATTTGCTGCAAGATCATGGCTGCTCGTTCGGTGCTACTCATTGAATGATTTTGCACATCCATTGCTCGATCATGTGCTAGTTTTTCTACTTGAAGTTTCATTTCATGCAACCGATTTCCAACTCTTGATGTAACTGCATCATATAACTTTCCCCTAGAGACCTTTTGTGCACTTTCAAAGTGGAGTAAATCTTCAAATTCAATGGGGTCACCTATAAGAATTGTCACCTGAAGATTCCATGATAAAAACCACAAAAGAATATTTGACAAAGGTAAAATAAATAATGAAAAAATATAAGTCCACTGTGAGAGAGAGACAGAGTTGTAAATATAACATAATTGACAAGTACCCTACTGTTAGACAACCTACCGTCTTTCCAATCTTTGGAATTTTAGCTCCAATAGGCATGATCTCCTGCATACCCGTGTGAACAAATGGGATTACTGTAGGAACGATGTCTGCATCTAAAATCAGCCTGCCAGGATATTGATATAAAATGGTAAGCATGCTTTGTAAAAAACAGAAGAAAAGGTAGGAAGCCGTGCTGTGATAGACAACAAAGATTCTATGACAAAATTCATCCATGGAAAAATGCACATTCCTTAATAGCTCAAGACTAAAAGGAAAAAAAAACACTCACACACACTTCCAAATTTGTTTCTGTAAGACTTCGCTGAAGTTCCCAAAAATCTAGATCTTCAAAAGTACAATCCCTTAATTATAAACTAAAAGAACAGTTCCACAGATGCTCACCTTCCAATGCCTCTTTTTGAAGAACCCATTGTTTTTCCACCATCTCGAGAACGACTCCCCTCTGGAAAGATGTGAACCCACCCTCCAAGATTCAATTTTGAAATAGCCATGTCCATACCCTAGAGTCATCAAGACAAAAAATAAGGTGAGAAAACTAACAAGTATATGAAAAACTAAAATCCAAGTTAAATTACGCCAACACTTCAACACAAAATCAGTCCATGCACATATCAATAGACCATATGATTTTTCCCACTACACTGCACTTTAAGAAACGTGGAGTTTAATCCATCCAAAAATGTTTATCTAACAGTAAAAGAAAGTACCAAGCAACTGACATATGGGGGAGGAGAGGGATCCAAACATTTAGTGAACTATATTCTACTATTAAGTATTCACATCCCACGGTGATCAGATTGGAATTCAAGGAGGCACAGAAAAAAGAAAGAATGTTACAACTTTATGTACAATACTAATATTACATTCTCCAAGATCCTTCACGCCAGAAATAAAGGGAAAAGTTCAGAAGTTAGAAAGTTATGTCACTCATTGCTAAACTCTACTCTGATTAAAGATGATAAATGAAGTATTTGATCATGTCTATAAAGAGGTAATTGGAAATAATCCATTCAAGGCAACCACAAACAAGTCCACCACATTTCAAATGATAAACACTTGGTACTCCAACAAGTGTACATAATACTTCAGAGCCAGTATAAGACAAGTTGGAAAGCCGCAATACCTTCTGATAAATACCATCACCACGGGCAACTGGCAGAACTTTCACAGTACTAAAAAATGCAGAAGTGACAGGATTGCTAAAACATCGATCCGTTGCACATAGAGTCCATCTCAAGTTATGGGCATCAAAAAGTATACGAGGAGGAAGTAGTGCTGCAATCACAAAAGGGTCATCTACAGAGGCCACATGATTGCTAACCTGAAAAAAATGGGAAGAAAAATACAGTGCTCCATTGTTACCACAAATTATTCAAGTGAAGTATGCACATATAATGCTATACACTAACATATTCCAGTTTTCAATTCTTCAAATTTGGCGATGCATCTAGCACTAGCAAAACCAGGAGGAAGCATCTAAAAATGCAATGAAAACATATTGATATAGATCCTCACTGTAACAAGAGGTTGGTCCTTGGGTCTATGCAGCACAGCTTTGTGTAGTTTCTCCAAGCCATAGACCTATAAGAGAAACCAAATGATCAAAACAGATGACAAATAAATGAGTAAGTAAAAAGAAAACCTCAGACTCCACTCATTTCAGCACCTGAACACGATTCAAACCATGCATAAACACATGGCAAACATTCCCAAGAACAGGAACAGCTACAGCCTGAAGCATCCGAAGAATGACTGATTCTTCTCCATCACTGAAATCCTTGCCAACTATCTCCATAAAAATTAAACAACTCAAACTTAGACAATTCAGCTTTTGCAGAAGCCATAACTCAAAACAATCTCTACAGAATACATAGAAACATATGAACATGCAATCGATTAATTAAAACACAAGCTTAAAAGCATCTACTAGAAAAGAAATTCCTAGGCCGAAAATATTAGCTCCTTCAAGAGATAAATCTCGTAGACTCGTACATAGCCTCAAGCTCCAAGGCAACTAGCTACACAAGAGATCTAAATAAAAAACCACAAGCAACAAAGGGAGCGATGGAAAAAGAAATGGCACCTCGCTTGCGATAAAAAGCAGTGGAAGAGGGCAAATCATGGCGAAAGTCACGAAACCTTTGAAGCCAAAGACGAATCGTGAAGGAGAAGTAGCCATCAGAGAAGATGGCCGGTTTTCGGTGGTGGCTGTCGACAGCAACACGAAAGCGGTCCCTGAGGCGAAGTTGCAGGGAGCGAGCCTTGTTCTTCCAGAGATCAGTCCGGTCGAGGAAATTCACAGCCATAGCATTTCACAGAGAGGATTCAAAGTAGAGAGGCGAGAGATCGGAGTGTTAATTGTAACGCCCCTAAAATTTCAACCTAGATCGGAGTGTTAATTGTAACGCCCCTAAAATTTCAACCTAAGGGAACACTACTAAACTTACAATTGTAATGCCTAGAAAATTTCGACAACATAACGACGTAATTTCAAAACTACCCAATTTTTTTTAACACTAGGCAAACAAGACTATCACACTTCTACAACTAGATTAACCAAACAACAACTTCCACACTTCCTAACAACTGCACAACACACTCAAACTCCTAGTATGCACAACTTCACAAGTCGCTAAACAACCATAACTTTATAAGACACCAAAATTAAGAACATAATTCCCAACAAGCAAACTAAATCCAGTAACTAAGCTTAATCGAAAGAACCTACCTACGCTCACAATTTAAGTAAGTCACAACGAATATGAATAAAATGAATAAGGTCAAACCATAACTCAAGAACTAGTTGGAACAACTAAGATTTATCCAATCTACTCAAAAGAACTTCTATTATTAAAAGTTAAGCTAATGGCATCCTCTCGTCACACCTCCTCTTCATCACCAAGTTCCTGATAACTTAAGCCTGCAAAATTGTTGGTTGGGGGGAGGAGTCAGTACAAAGGTACCAATAAGTAGCTCACACCTAGTGTGCCACTGATTATCAAACAAACAAACATCATGTTGTTCACACGTATCCAACATGCTTATCAAAAGTTAACACAAGTCTCATGCTCAACATACACAAATAGGTAGAATAAACACAAGGCTAGCCCAACGCGTGAATTCCCACACCATGCCATGCACACTCAAGCTCCATGAACAAACTCAATCAACATGATTAGCCCACAACCAAGACTGACCCTTCGAGTTGCATCGACTCCTGACCATTTATACCCAAGGCCTCGATGCTTCCCTATAGAGCTCGACATTCAACCCTTGACCATTTATACCCAAGGCCTCGATGACTAGCATCGTATTGACCCTTGACTATTTAGACCCAAGATCTCAATACTTGCCTCAAGACTCATCACATCGACCCTTGACGATTTATACCCAAGGCCTCAATGCTCCTCTATATCCAACATTGGTATGTCGACCCCTAACCATTTATACTCGAGACCTCGACACCCAATAATGACATATCAACCCTCAACCATTTATACCCAAGGCCTTGATATTCACTTTACTTTCCTTAAACAATATCAGCCCTCGACCATTTAGACCTGAGGCCCTTATATTCATCTCACTTCATTTTATCGCAACGCTAGTCCTCGACCCTTTATACCCGAGACCCTAGCATCCTCCTTTAACACAAACTCAAGGTCCTCTAACCTCCACTATTCAGGCTCTCACAACCCATAATGTAATCCTAAACCTGCTTTTTAGACCATTTTTCTAGCCCAAAACTAAAGCACGCTCACAACATAAAAACCATGCTTATCACAAATAACATATCACAACAGCTCAACATGCTTAAACATCACAATATGCTCAACAAGACATCTCAAAAACTCAACAACTTAGCATACTCAAGGAAAGACCTATTAGATCAAGGAGATATAGATATCGCATAAGAACAAATATGAAAACATAGAGCATGCTCTACACAATCAAACAGACTCCACAGGTAGAAACTACTTACCTCATTCTATAGAGCTCTTAATTTAGTCAATGGGTTCCTGAAACAAGAGGGGCAAGGTTTAGAGACTATACTCAGTTTGAAATCCTTAATCGAAGCCAAAATGGTGTTCAGGAGGAATATTCTTAAGGGTGAGCAAAGGAAGCTGATAAATCAAGTCGGTCGACCAAAACCGACCAAGGTTGGTCGGTCAGTTTTATGCCATAGTCAGTTGAAGGTCAGTTTTGCACATTGCAAAACCGACTATTGGTCAGTCGACGAGCCCAAGGGCTCAAACCGACAGAACATTAAAAAAAAAACTTGTTGAAACACGCGCGTAGGCAACAGTGCTGTTGTAGTAGGTCTCCTTGGGAAGACCATCATGGTCTTCTCGAAGAACATAATAATTAAAAAAAATATTTTTTTTTATCTTATTTTTTTATTTTCGTCTTTTCAACTTCTCCTTTCTTATTCTCTCCTCTATCTTCTTTTCATCTCTATTTCTTTCTTTCTTTCTTTTCTTCTTCTTCTTCTTTTTTCTTATCTTCTTCTCCTCTCCTCCTTTTCTTTTTTCTTCTTTACTTCTCCCTTTCTCACTTTTCAATTCTTCTTTTTCCTTCTTTCTTATCTTCTTCTCTTCTCTTCTCCTCTCCTCTCCTCATTTTCTTTTTTCTTCTTTACTTCTCCCTTTCTCACTTTTCAATTCTTCTTTTTCCTTCTTTCTTATCTTCTTCTCTTCTCTTCTCCTCTCCTCTCCTCATTTTCTTTTTTCTTCTTTTCTTCTCCTTTCTTCTCTTCTTCTTTTCTTCATTTTTTCTCCTTCTCACTTTTTTTCGTTGAGTTTGTCATAGGTACAAAAGCGACCAACCAGTGTAACTAACCCCCCCAAAATCGACTAGAACCAACCATCGAAAACTGATATGTCGGTGGTTGGTGTCGGTTGGGACCAAAAACGACCCCGACCAACCAATGCCACCCCTAGATATTCTCACACAAAGTCACCCTTAGACCTCCACCGAACACTCCAACTCCGACCAAAACTACAAGAGAGAGCATCCACGGTAACCTAATTTATAGAACCCTACACATGTATGGGCCCTTACCACTCAATTCTTAACAAAAAGGACTTGGATCCTTGCTGAAGGTGTTCGAAAGGACTCCGAATTTATTCAAGACTACAAACAGAAAAGTCTCAAGCATGAGAAATTGATTTACAGCCCTTAAGGGTGAAAAACACGGTGAAACTTACCATAAGAGGTCAAAACCTCGCTGTTTGGTGTTCAAATCTGCCCGACTAATCTGACTTTTATGGCTTATGGGTAAACCAAATCGAAGCTATTCGGGTTGTGGGTCATTGCCGAAAGTATTCAAAACTGCAAACAGGGACGGACTTTTCAATGGTTACAAACTAAACTAACATTCTTAATAAGAGTTTGAAAGAGACTTAGAGCAATAATTACCCACAAATTCTTACCCAGGTTCAAATCCTTGCTGATTGTGTTCGATTGGGTTCGAAAATTGCAGAGCGAAAGCCGTAGGTCGTGGGTTCTCTGTTTTGAGGCCGAAGAACACGTGGGCCAGCGTCAGAACGCCCCGAACAGCACCATCTTAGGCCTGGCGTCGTGGAGAAGGAAGAGCTACCGTCGAATCACGCTGAAAACGCGTGGGTTGGGCTGTGCGCAAACTCGAATAGCTGAAAGGGGAAGAGTCGCCGTAGTCCGATCGAACATACAAGCGGAAACACGCCGTCGCGAGGAGTTGCAGCCGTCGGAGAGGGGAATCGCGTCGTCACTACTTGTACTGGGTCTCGCCGATGTTGAAGAAGACTCGAGGCGTGCGTGGGTGTTGTCGATCGAAGAAGGAGCTTGAAGGGGCGTACGGCTAGATCAACGTGAAGGAAATGGAGAAGATGAACAGTGGGGCGGCTGATTTCACGAGAAGGAGAGGGGAAGAGAGTGAAGTTAGGGCTTGTTTTGCTTTTTTTTTCCCTTAATTTCCTTTCTAATTTCTCCAATTGTGCAAAATGCCCCAAATAAGTAAAAGAGATAAAAAGATTACAGGGTTTCTAAATTCCCATGTCTTTTTAGTTTCCAAATTTTAAACCCAACTTAAAAATCTAATGTTCGCATATGGATTTAGTAAGAAATGATTTTAAATTTTAATATTTTAAAAGATGAAAATGATTTTAAATTTTTATTTGCATTTGAAGACCAAATTGATTTGAAATCACCAAAATTAAAATTTCTTATTTAGATGATCAAGAGAAATGAAAAGAAAGTATAACATTTTACTATTATACCCTTATGGATTTTGTATAAGATTATTTTAATTAATAATAAAATATTTTAATATCAAATAAGATTATCAAATGCATATAATCATGAAAACATACCAATAATCAAAACAAATCAAATTATTAAATTAAAATTTACAAATGTTATCATTAGTGTTAAAAATGAAGATAAAAAAAATTGCAAATGCCTTAATTTAAATGGAAAAAAAATTGAACCCAACCGAATCTAAACAAAATCCATCAAAAGAGATTTGATTTGTTCTATCCAGCAAAGGAAAAAATCAAAAGAATCATTTTTTTTTGTTGATTTCTTATTCAACCCAATGTATGAAACACACAAAACGGATTATGCGAATGAAAATTGTGGATAACTTAGGAAAATATTTAGGCCTTCCTTTGCATTTCACCCATAATAAGTCCAAAGATCTAATGTTCCTAAGGGAAAAAATCAAGGTGTTAGTAGGGTGGAAAGAAAACTTGTTTTCTATAGGTGGGAAGGAAATACTTATTAAGGTCTTAGCTCAAGCTATACCAACATACGCTATGTCATCAATCAGATTGCCAAAATCCTTATGTGATGATATAACTCATTATATGGCAAGGAAGGTGGGGTTCTTCTATAAGCCACAAGAAAATTCATTGGAGTAAATGGAATTGGTTATGTAAATCAAAGGAGAAAGGGGGTTTGGGTTTCAGGGATATTAAAGGTTTTAACCAGTCTCTGATTGCAAAACAGATTTGGAGAATCCTTAAATACCCATGCTCATTAGTAGTCAGATTGCTGCAAGAAAAATACTTTAAGAATTCTACTATTCTAGAAGCAAAGATAGGGCCTAACCCCTAGTTTACTTGGAGGAGCATAATTTGGGGAATGAAGTTACTGTTGAAGGGACTTCGTAAAAGGATAGGAAATGGAGAGAATACAAAAGGTGTTTGGTTCGCCATGGCTACTGCGAGAGAGTACTTTAAGAATCGTAACTCCAAGCTGCTCAGAAATGGGAGATCTAAGAGTTTGCGATTTGACGACAGAGGAAGGCCATTGGAATTTACATAAACTAAATGAGACACTGTAGCAGGAAGATATCGATATAGTAACTACAATCCTAATTTGTAAAACCTCGATCAAAGATGAATGGATTTGGCATGACACGAAAAATAGTGAGTTCTCAACTAAAAGAGCTTATAAGGTTTTTATGACTTCAAAAATAGAGCCATCAGGTTCAAAGGGTGAAGGAGAGGAGAAATGGTGGAAGGCTTTATGGAAACTGTAGCCCGTTGATGATTTGAGGAGCCATCAGGTTCTAAACTCACAATTTAGCAGCACATAGTCTAATTGATGATTTGGGCTAGAAGTGGACTGTAAGCCCACCAAATTGGTTGTCAAGTCTTTTAATTTTAGATGTTATGAACTGTAGCCCGTTGGGCATTATTTCAAATTAACGAATGACTCTTTTCTTCAAAAAAAAAAGAAAAAAGAAAGACAACACAAAACTAAAAAAATATACATAAAGGAAAAAAAGTCAATTGAATCAATATAAAAGGAACAAAAAAACATATTATTCTTATCAAACCAATAAATTAAAAAAAAAAGTTTAAGAAGATGAACAAAGCAACAAAAAAAAATCACATCTAGTTTACTTGTCTATAAAAAAACACTTGTTGAAATTGGAAAAGTTGCATTAAAAAGATTGAAATTATTGTTATCAATTTTTAGAAAATAGCAAAATACAATGGAAAAACAAAATAGAAACCCAACCTTGAGTTTGCTTTAATGGCATTGAGTCTGAATATAGAAGAAATATCAATAGGTATGAAGTTAAATAGAGAAAAACTATGGTGAAGAAATTATCGTAAGGGAAAACTATCGTGAAGAAACTATTATAAGGGATGGGGTAAAATTGGAAACAATTTTTTTGAAACTTAAAATCCTAGCCAAGGTTCGAAATGTTGATGTCGATGGAAATGTCAATATCTAAATTTTATGGAAATGTCGATGCAAATGGAAATGTCGATGGAAACTTCGAGAAAATTTACGGAAATTGTGAAAATTGATGAAAATTGTTTGAATTAGCCAATGAAACTTTGATTATGGCTTAATTAGACTATAATTGACCATTTTTAAGTATCACATCTAAAAACTAAGATAATATTTAGATATAAATATCGATTGAAATGTCGATGTGAGCAGGAATTTGAGAAAAAAAATATAGAAATTGATTATAATTATTTGAAGTATTTTATGACACTTTAATTATGGTTTAATTATACCATAATTGAATTATTTTAACATCATATAATATATCTAAAATATATGCAATATTTATATTCAATGAGACTTTAATTATGATGGTTTAATCAAACTATAAATATAATTAACCATTCCTATATCCTAATTGACTATATAAAATAATATCAAATATTGGTAATTAGAGAAGATATGACATATTTGTATGTGACAAAGTAATTGTGAATTGCTTAATATAAAATGTACATGTATAATACCAAAAATATGACATTGGAGCATCTAATCCAGAATTTTGATAATTTTGATAGAAATTACAATATTGCTCCCAAGTCATCATATATTGAAAATGTTGAACATAGTTGCTTACATGAAAATGATATGACTCATACGACCAACATATAGACCTTATTCGTAGATACATCTCATCAGTCTATGGTCCTTGATTTTCAGATGGATGATAACTCTGTGGTGGAAAGTTAGGTTGGATATTGCTATGACCAGGACTTGAAGAATCATCATAATTTGAGTAAGAATAATTACCTTGACCATAGCCTTGTTGTGTGTCATTGATGCTAATGCTCATCATTTCCATACTTGGAAGTAAGGAATTCTCATCCAAATTTGTCGAATAAAATTATCATGCATCTCTATGTCGATAGAACAGTTTACCAATAGCAGCAATCCCCTCACCACCCTCTTGAGATCCGTAGTCCTCATCTTGAGTTGACATGGTCAAATCCAGCCTCACATGAAAAATGACTTATTCATGGTTCATTAAATTGTCATTTCTCAGCTTGGTAACCACTTGAAGTCCCAGCATTTGTATCACCTCCTCCACCAGATGTATTATCATCATCATTGCCATCGTCCGTACTGTCATCGTCTTCGTCATTTGTTGACTTACCTGTACGGAGCTTTTTTCTCACTTTTAGAAGTTTCGCTTCAGAATAACCATATTCTAAACAAACATTAAATTGATAATCATTTAATTGGTCGTTAGGCATCCTAACTTCTTTATTTATTACTTGCTCCATATTGATACCGGTCTCTGCAGCCATGTTGGCAATCTCGGGGTCTAGATTGCCAGACTCATCATCCAAATGTGTTGGTCGGACCCATTGAAAAAGTAGGTCATCACCATCATCATTTAGATCTGCCACGACATCTACCAAATCGATGTAATCTTTTTCTGCTACTTTTTCACCTTTGGCCCCATATCTCTAAGCTTCAATTTCATGTTGTAGTAGCAAAAAACAAGTTTGTGGAGCTTTTCGTAAGCTAACTGATTACGTTGCTTTGTATGGACTAAAGCAAACGTACTCCAGTTTTGCTCACATGCAGATGACGAAGCCGTTTGAGACAAAACCCGCATAACTAGCTTCTATACTGTAGAGCACGTTTACCATACATGCCCCACTAATGGGTTGTACAGACACAAAAAAATAATAATAGATAAAAAAATTAGTATTTTCTTATCTTTACTTTAATTTAATTGGTAGTAGATAATCATAATTTTAAATGCTACTTACATGGTTGCAATTTGTTTCTTGATTTTATCGTACCTCATTCTCCAAAACTCATTTTGGCATCTCTAAAATATATAAACTGCATTCAAAGATTATGTATTAGGTGAATTTATATGAATTCAAATTTAGATAATTATCTATTGATTTTTTTTCTATAATTACCTCCATTCCAAAATCTCCAGCATTTAGGCAATCTAGAAATAATTTATAATATACTGTATGTACAGCCTCAATAAAATTGAAATCCATTCCAATACCATGAGTGTATTGATATTTTGGATTCAAATAATGAGCTACAAATGATATAACAATTTGGTTAGTAATACTAAAAAATTCATAATTGATGTGATGAATAAAATTGACAAATTCAATTTCCAAATTAGTTCCCAAGTAGGGATGTTCCCTTATGGTCAACTTAAATACTCTAACCTAGACATAACTATCTTTTAAAAAAATTATTTAGCCAATTTGTTCATGCTCAGCTAATAGTAATCAATGAGAGTGAATAAAATTAACTAATTCAATTTTCAAATTAGTTCCCAAGTAGAGGTGTTTCCTTACAGTCACCTTAAATATCTCAACCTAGACAGAACTATCTCTGGAAGATAAATTATAGTCAATTTATTCAAATTTATTAGTCTAATAGAATAGTAAATACAATTAATGAAAATAAAAACATACTTAATTTTAATTTAATAATTAATTTTACCTACAACATAAAGAGGATGATAAAGTGTCTTGTCCCATCGATTGTCAATTACTTAGTTGATCCAGCCTCTACCTTTGATCTGATTGATTCTAGATTTCAAATTTTCAACCAAGCTATAAATAACAGGCATCGTTGGAACAACCTCAGAGTCCACAATTCGAAGAGCAGTGTACATTGGCTCAAAAATATTGACAATGCTCTCCACTTGATCCCAAAATAAGTGATTCAATACGCGAGATTCAATTTCTTTTCCAATTTTTGTCTGGCTCAACTTGTCATTAAACCATGCATCATCAGTGAATAGCCATTTTAATCTAGGTTTCTTCTTCAACATGCTACTTAATGCAAGATAATTTGTTGTGAATCTAGTGGCACCAGGTCGGATAATATCACCTTCACATATCTCATGCATTTTACTAAGTAACCATCCATGATTATATATATAATTGGCTACCCCTCGTACAGCTCTAATAATATTGTCTATGATGCCCTTTTACCTATATCCTCAAACATTAAATCTATGCAATGAGCTGCACAAGGAGTCCAATAACATTAAAATTTTTAATTATCAATTCTCCAGCTTTCTTGAAAGCAGAGCCATTGTCTATCACAATTTGGACTACTTTCTCACTCCTTATCTCTCGTACGACATTCTTCAAGAGATTATAAATATATTTATGGTCTTTAACTTGTTTAGAAGCATCAACTGACCTTAAGAAGGCAGTACCATCATAATAGACCATAAAATTGATGATGGATAATTTTGTTGGTCTTGTCCATCCATTAGACATGATCGTGCAGCCAAAAGTTTCCCATTTTTTTTTGTTCTTGAACATATTTTTCCATATCTTCATACTTCATATCTAAATATTTATTGCGAGTTACATACAGTGAGGGTACTTCAACTCCCATACCTACAAAATGAAAACTCATTTGAATTAGGATTTATGTAAGTACAATTGTATTACAAAAAACAAACATGCTTGAAAATAGTTAATAAGCACACTTACTAGCTTTTTGTATTCCCACAACCATATTTTTTAAAATGATGCGACTTTGGTTTATTGGGTGCAATATTGTCATAAATAAAAAAAATGAGAGATTAGGCGTCCAACATTTTGTCTAATGGCTCCTCCTGGCAACATATCCTTTAATTTTTTTTGTTTGGCTCCTTCAGACTTGTAGTATGAGGGCTCCTTCATACTACTAGCCGTTGGAATTTACTAGAGCCTTGACCTCGCTCAAGTCCACTTCGTCGCATATCTTCCTCCTCTTGGGCCGTCTTTCTTGAGTTACGTATAACTTCACGATAATGTTTTCTTTCTGAGTAACTCATAGTCATATCAAAGACTTCAATATCCTCGTCACTACTGTCATCAACTTGATGACCTTTCAGATTGGATCGTAAATCCTCTTGAATTTCTTTCATTTTTTTTGTTTCTCTAATTTTTTTCGTCTCCTTCATTTTCAGTTGATATGCAATTTGTTTCTTCACCTTTGGTGGCACATTTAAACAAGGTTTGGTTTTCTTTTTAGGATCATTTTCAGATAAATGATGTTTGAATCTAGTAATGCCACCGCTTTTAATCACTAATTGGCAAAAATTGCATACAGTGCCAAATTTGTTTCTATCCAATGGAATGCAACAAGCCCAGGCTGGATCTGAATGTCCTTCTTCCATCTATGAACACTATTAATAAACCAAAAGTAAAACTTTGGTTAAATTGTGCTTTGTAAATTGAGAATTGTAAATTTGTAAAGTAATAGTTAATCTTAAATTCTTAATTGAGATTTGAGAATTGTATCAATATGATATATGGTAATAAATTCTTAATTGAGATTTGAGCATTTCCGACAAAATTTTAAAAACAAAAATTTGGACAAATTTATAAAATAAAATAAATAATAATGATAAATGATATATAATATATTAATATATAAAATCTAAATTATATTATATTATATTAAAATTAATATTACATAATTACATAATTAATTTATTAGATTCAACTTTCAAGTAATATTAATTTTAATATAATAGTTGAAGTTGTAGACTGTAGTTTACGGTTTACCAAATACCAATTACGATTTATGGAAGAAAAAAAAAGTTGAAGTTGACTTGACTCATGACTGAAGTGTGAAGTGTGTGTGTCAGACGCCTGCGAGGTTGAGGCGTGCACACCAAAGGATGAGTTTGACCAATTAAAAAAAAACGAAATATGCTGACATGTCGTCGAAAGGGGGGAAAAACAACATTCCCCCCAAACGACATGTCGAGCGACATTTAATAGCATGATCTTATCAAATCCAACCTATTTGGAATGGAAAAAAATTTCAAAAAAACAAGATTTGAAATCACAAACGATTTCAAATCTCTCACTTTTTTTTTTTGGCATCCAAACGCGTGAAATGATTTCAAATCATAACGGATTTGAAATCATCCGAAATCAAGGGGTTCCAAACAGAGGGTAAAGATTTTAGGAAGACTCATTTGGTTAAGGATTTGGGTTTCTTTTGAGATTCTGAGATAAGTGGTTAACTAAATAAATAAGAAATTACACAAATGTCAAATAAATTTCAGCTTTCTTTTGAGCCAAGTCATTTGAAGTCTAATAGAGGGTTGAATTGGCATATATGCCTATTATATTTTGTTGTAATTGATGTGAATTTGTGAGGAAAGAAAGTAGAAAAATAAAATGGAATATTTTCCATAACTGTTGGACTAATATATTTGAAAAATCCCCCAAATCTCCACATATCTCCCATAATTCCCTCGAAATCATAACTTCCCTCCCACAATCTTTTCCAAAATAGAAATCGACCTAAATTTGTTTTCTCTTTCGTGCTTGACGTCATCATAAGCCTTCGCCATCACCCAGTAGTATACATGCTCGTCCTCGAAGATTTTCAATCAACCCCCCACCACCGCCATATGTTGCTTATTGTGCTCACCATTTTCCAACAATCACCCAATGACATAGGCTTGCAATCGAGGAAATTGAGCATTTGGGAATGAAGCTCTCCTGGCAAAACAGCAAGAAAATCGCATATTGTTTAAATTAGAGGATTTTTAGGTAAATCCTAGATATGAGGAAAGTCTACAAATTTGAATGTGAATCCTCATTTTCTTTGTTTTTTTTCAATGCAATGGAACGACCATTGACCGCATTTATCTTCATGATTTCGGGGTTTACTTTTAGTATTTTGTCACTTCTTGTCAAGTCTCAGACTTAAGATGGAGCCAATTCTTCTCTCTCATTGTCGCCTCCATCTTTGTCATCACCACCTCCGCCACGACCAATGTATATATATATATATCTAAACTACAAAGATTACATACTATGTATATATATGTTCATACAAGGTAAATAGTTTTTCATACTAGGCATATATGTTTTTTTGGTATACTATTTTGTTCCCAAAGCTTAGAAGTTGCATACAATGTATATATTTGTTCAAATTAGATAAATAGTTTTTCATACTAGGTTTTTTTTTTCTTACACTATTTGTGGGGTTACATTATTTAATTTTTATGCTTAAATCTTTTAGTTTGAAGGTATAAATTATATATTCAGGGTATGTAAACAAAGTTATTGTATATATACAGTTAAATTAAGTAACAAATGTATGTTATAAATGCAAGTATATAATATATAATAACGGTATGTAAATAGAGACATACACAAGCATGTATATTATGTATAATTTGCATATTGTAAATGGAAGGAATGTTGATACAAGTGGAGAAAATTATTGGAGAATTTATAGGTTTTTATAGGTGCATATATCATATATATCTATATTACAAATCATCGCTTAAGCACCTAGCTCTACAAACTAGAAATCCTCGCAAACAGAATTCACGACAATTCAAATAGGATTTCATTATAAATCTAGAAAGTATTACATATTCACAAGTTTTTTTTAGTGAATTTGATATTCACAACTAAGTTACTTAATATACCAATATAAACATGATATGAAACATATAAAAGTCATATAGAAAACTAAAATCATTGTGATATGAAGTATATATAAGATATATATGAGTTATATATTTGCATAATAATAAATTTCTCAAAATATTTTGTTGCAACCGAATAAAAAAATAAGGGGTATACATGATGAAGAATACAAAAGTAGTAGGAAGAAAATGAAATTGAAGTTATGGATGAAGAATACGCCAGATATTTTTGTAATAATTACGAGTTATTATGTGTAATAATTAAAAGATATATTTTTTAAAATTAGATCTATCATAAATGTATGGAATTAATTTTCTTAAAAAAAAATATGTATTACTAAGAAAGTATAAATTCAAAATGGATAATTAAATATAAAGAGATAATATTAAATGAGAATAATATTATACAGAAAATAATAAAAAAAATAATTTTAGAAAACTTCAAAATCGTGAAAAATACAACAAACCAAAAGAGAGTCTATAATGGTATAAATGAGTTGCAGACAAAACAAATAAAGAAAAAAGTGATGGCAAAAGAAAAAAAATTTGAAGACAAAACAATGAAATTAGAGAATAATATAGTGATATAATGATATCCAATACTAAAATAATTTACCTTTAATTAGGGGTGATGCAAATAATTGAAAATCGAGGAAATCGAATCGATCCAGTGGCTTGGTTTGAGTTTTCAGCAAAATATTGGACATCTTCGTTCCTATTTGGAGAGTCGAAAATTTTTGGTTCAATTCGATTTTTTTTTCAAAAAACCATCCAAAAATCGAACCAAATCGTGGTATATATATACCTTAATAAACAACCCTAAATCCCTTATGTTTTCATTCAGCTAGCGTTGTTTTCACTTTTTCCTCCTTTGTATTTCCAATTTCGTAACCCTAACATCTCTCTCACTCTCAGTCACTGTTCTTTGAATTGTAGCCATCCAGCGATCTCCAGACACCACCACCACACCTCTCTGACTCTTTCTTAGTGTTCTATTTAGTCTACTTTAACTGCCACTGTTCTTCGAATCTCCAACCACCTCGTCGACATTGTCGCTCACTCTCCCCAGGCCAACGTTCTTTGAATCTCGATCTTCAATTGCCAAGAATGAGTGTGATTAAGAGAAATTTGAAGCTGGGATCAATAGCCAAAGTGAAAGAAAGTAGACTGTATTTTTCTATAATTTTCATGAACACACAACTCATTCCTAAGCTACAAATAGGTATGGGAAGGAGAAAATACTTCCAATTAAGGCTCAAAATAATTACCCTTGATTGAATTCTTTACAAGGAAAGACATTACTCTGCCAAATCAAAGAATAAAGGAAAGTCTTGGGAGAGATGGAGAGCATGTACATATCTGAAGAAATAAGATGAAAAAGGAAATAAAAAGGAGTCATTGGCAACGTTAACAAAGAGCAAGGCTGGCAAGGCTATCTTCACACAACTGGAGGATTTGCAATCATATGCCATCTGTATTGAGCCGATGGATTTGTGTACGAAAACTGGGTTGATGGCCAATTTAATCAAGAATGTTTTAGGTATTGACTAACTTGTAATTAATGTGTAGTATTGTTGCCTTAAAATTGGATTCAATCTCATAAGTTTCTTCAAAAATCGAGAACCGAACCGCAGTAGAACCAAATCGAGTAAAAATCGAACCAATGGTTTTGTCTTTTTATTGGACATTGGCTCGGTTCCTCTATTAGCAAAATCGATCAGTTCAGTTTAGTTCTTGATTTGGCCTAAAATCGAAGAAAATCGAACCGATAGCACCCCTACCTTTAATGAAAAATATCTATTGTATATATATTGATATGAAAATTAATGGTAAATATGTTGACATGTAATTAATTGTAAAATCATTTTCCTTGAATGAACAATATAATTATTAAAAATATCATATACAATAGCATCATAAATATAAAAATATGCAGAAACTTTAAGGGTAAAATTGGAAGAAAAATATTGTAGAAAATTGAGTCAAGCTAAAGCTGATTTTTTTCCTAAAAATTGACATTTGTGAAATATAGGTTTCAAAATGAGGTATTTGGCATAATTTCTGTAAAATCTAATTCCAAACTTTAGGAAATTAAAGATTTAACTAAGGCTTCCTTAACCCAAAATTAATAGAACTTAATTTATCTAACTTAGGGACTAGACTAAAATTCTAATTTTTTAAATTAGAATCCAAAGAGCAACTGAGTCCAATTATTCTAAAATTAACGGGTAGAAGAAGACTTTAAGGAGTAATTTAACATTTACATTTGTAACGGCTGACATTTTCAGGTATTAATTAAAGTTCTAATTTTGAAATTTAACCTAATTTTGGAATCAATTTCATGTTAATGGTTGTGTGTTGGAGTTGAAAATTTTAGGTAAAGAAGGAAAAAAATAGGATTTAAAAGTTTGTGGCATTTTTGTGATTATGGTGACTTTTAGCCAAGCCATTCAAGCCCTAGGTTGTCTTTTGTCTTTATATGGCTCCACACGCAGCCCAAGGAAGCCACTTTTGAGCCTCCAAACTCATCTTGGCTCCTCCATCCACAATTTGGTCTCCTTCTTTTTCTTTTCATCACCATCATCTCTTCCAGTCCTTTTTCCCTCACTCCTCATGGCAACCACCCTAACCAACCCCACCAACCTGTTTGAACAGCACCTCACAAGTCTCCTTTGAGGTTTCCAGCTGTGGTGAGTGGGGCGTGCGAGACCCATTATGTAGCAGCGTCTCTAACGCAATTTTCAACAGCGTACGAGACGGCCACGAGTCTCAGATTGGGATGTAGGGGGCTGGGCATGGCGATTCGGGCGATTTTTAGGTGAGGTTTATTTTTGACAAGCGTGGGAGGCGAACGTGGGTTATGTTCAGCGTGGGTAAGCATTTTTCGGTGGCATTTCGCAGTGAGTTTTAATTTTTTTAAAACAAGTTTCAAGTGATTTTAAGATTTGTTGGACTGTTTTTGGTGATTAAGTGTTAACCCATGGAGTTAGTGTTACACTCGGCTCTTCAAGGTTTTTATTTTTATTGGTGTTATTATTATTATTTTCTCCCGCCTTAATTTTGAATTTTTTGGGAATTAAAAGCATTGTTGTGTTGACCACATGGAGGGTAAATTAGGGGGGAAGAAGGGAAAGAGAGGTTTAATGTGTGTTTGGGGAATTTTTGTTATTTAGGTGAGTTTAAGCCAAGTTAAGCCCAAGGAGAAGCCAAGCCCTATTTTCCCCTCTCTTCTATTTAAACTGCACGCAGCCCTAAGAATAAGTCAAGCCTCCAAGCCAACCCTCAAAGGCAAGCCATCATCTTCTTCATCTCCTTCTTCTTATTCCCTTGTGTTCGACATCCATCTTCTTGAAGCAGAAAAAAAAATTTATCACTTCAGGAGCTCTCGACTGTCCACTGGTCAGATGTACACGCAAGCGCCCGCGATCGAAGTAATATAAAATGGTATGTGAGTACCAAGTATCGAATCCCAAGGGAACGGTGTAACAAAAATATCGTAAAGCAAGTGTAAGGAAAATTGCAACTTAAAAACTAAAATAGCAAAAATAAGGTTGAGTTGGTGTGTTAAGAAAAATTGCATAATCTAATTGCAGAATCAAGAAATGGCAATGTTGGAATAATGAAAATTGCAGAATCTAGAAATAGCAATGTTTGATAGCAAACTAGATAGACTTAGTGAATGAAAATTCAAAGGAAATTTTAAATAAAGGAGGCTCAAGAATGTCATTGCCCTAAGTTGTAATTGCAAACCAAAAGTACAATTCCAACCTATTCTACACTCAATTGTAAACCAAAATTGCTACTCCTATTCACCATGTTTTTAGGTTTTTAGGAGGCTAAGTGAGTGACTTATATATCTATAGTCCCTCTATCTTAGATAATTTGGCTCAACAATTTTATGGGCTTTGGAGTCCTTAATCCCTATGTCTAGGGTAAGGATTGGCTTATGTCTAAGCTCTTTTCTCCATCACTTGTGTGAAATCTGCTTATCACTAACCTCATTGGTATTAGATCTAAGCTTGAGTTGCTACCCTAGTTGATCAATCTAGGATCTCAATGGAAATTTGTTCAACACAAGCAAACAATTGAAATGTAGGCTTGATTTTTATTGAAATTTATGTTACAATTACTTCTTAGGGAATTCACATCATCGAACCCCCTAAGAAGTTTAGCTCATATTAAAATCTATAAGAAACTAAGCTAAAAATCAAAACCAACTCTATGTAAAAATAAATTGACTAATGTATTATTATAGAAATTAAACTCAAAAGAACCAAAATTGGTGTGCTAAACTTGAAGGGAAATGATAGCTATTTTGCTACACTACAAAGGAAAACAAAACATTAAAAGACAAGCCAAAAAAAAAAAAAAAAAGAACAAATTGAATTACACTTTCATGAAGAGAAAAAATAAAACAACCCTCATCCAAAAGAAAAAATATGCAATAAGCTGGACAGCCCATAATCCAAGTGTTCTTATTCAAAATAAAACATAATACAACTCATGAATAAAGCTTGAAAAGAACATCACTCCACTGTATTAAAACAGAAACTAAACTTGGAAATTTTGATAATACATAAAATAAAACTAAACTTGACAGAAAACAGAAAATAGAGGAGGAAAACTAGGCAGAACAGAGAAAATTTTGGACGAAAACCCACGAAATTTCTACTGAAATTTGCCTCCAAAACGCCCTACTTTTCTTCACTTGAATAGGTTTGAATAAATTGAGGGAAAAATAGAACATAACTTTCAGTAGTCTCGAGAAAAACAGAAAACAAAAAACTATAGAAAACATAGAAAAAAAAAGAAAAACAACTCCAAAACGTCATCAAAAACAAATTTCTTAGCTCCTCCTCTTCTTCCCCCTTTATAGGCCTTCATTAGGGTTGAAGAATGCCCAAATTTCGTGCTCAAAATCCCCCAAATCATGCTGTAATTGAAGATTTTTGAAATGGGTTAAATGCATATTTTTTTTTCCTTTTTTGAACTTTTCTACTACTCCAGATTGCAGAATCACGATTTTGCAATTTCTACATTCCCTGCTCCAGAAACAATTGCAAAATCATGAATTTGCAATTTGATTTTGCAATTTCCACATTCCCTGCAAACAAACTTAACTTTTTTAGAATCTTATCTAATTGTCTTCATTCTTATTTTTTTCTTATTTTCAAGCAACTTTCAACTATTTTCAAATGATCTTAAGACAAAACAAAAATATTTTAAGTAATTAGAAGTTAAATAAGCCTTAATTATGTTGGGATTTATGCTCTAAAGCCTCGTAATTAATAATTTATTTAATAATTAATAATAATTTTGATTATTTTATTTGCAATGTAATATTATCCATTATATGAAAAATCCAAGGTTATTAGTGTAATCTTGAACAGTATGTGGTTGACATACAGGAGGATCGTGTTCAAGAAATAACCTAAAGGGTCATAGTATATGGATAAGGTTGGGTGTCTTATCCTGGTAACACTATTGATACGACCCACTTTGTAATAGTTACAAATGATTTGATCCAAATCATTCATGTGGAGACATGTGAGTGGGGGTATCTTATACAATGAGTTTGTATAAGACTGGACCACGAAATATTTAATCTCTCTTTATAAATCCGTTAATTGAGAAGATTAATATTTCATCAGGATGATCATATGCGACTCGATCTTAATCCTGAGTGAGTTATGAACTCCTGTCTGTGAGGGCTTGTCCTTTGATTTGCATGGGTGAGAGTGGCTTTTGTAGCCGATTCAATATGCCTACCATTTTGGGGACTTGATCAAATAGGGAGCTGGGAACATAATCTCACAAGATGGAATTCACTCCTTCTCATATAGGGTAAGTAGATGAGTAGTTCCCTTAAGTGCTGATTTCGGGACTTGAACAATGGGGCCCCACCCTCTCATTGGCCCGAGAGGGACTTAGTTTATAATTATATTATAAACAAATTGTTCATTAGAAGATCAGTGCTACTTAAGGTGCAAGATGTAATTATAGGAGCAAAACGGACTTTTGACCCAACTGTAATTACGAACAACTCGTGAAGGATCGACTTACATGTAGTGATTATATCAATGGACACGACTTGTCCTACAGTGCATAAGAGTGCAACTTTAGGTCTATTGTGGAGTGACCCTAGAGTTAATGAATGAAAATTGATTAATTAAAGAGTTTAATTAATTAATTTTGTATCATTGGAGCTTATAATCTGTAGGTCCATAAGGTCCCATTGCTAGCTCATAGTAACACTAAAAGATCAATTTAGTTGAAAGAAAGTTTTGAAATGTTCAAATTAATATTAATTTGAAGTGTTCAAATTAATATTTAATATAAAAGAGGAAAATATATTTATTGTATTTGATACATTAAATATTAAAAATTAAAATGTTCAAATTTAATATTTAATTTGAAGTGTTCAAATTAATATTTAATATATTAGATATATTAAATATAAAAGAGGAAAATATATTTATTGTATTTGATACATTAAATATTAAAATAATTAATGTATATTTGATATATTAAATAAAAGATATTTATTGAATTTGAATAAGATTCAAATAAATAAATGTCGTAGGAGATTTGAATGAGATTCAAATAAATACAAGATATATTTTAATATATTAGATATTAAAATATAATATTTTAATTATGGCAAAGATTTTCCCTTGGTCACTATAAATAGGACCATTGGGTTGAGCCATTCTTCACAACACACATCTCCTCAATAGAGAGAATTAGAGAATTCTCTCTAGACCTTTTCCTCTTCAATCCCTTGGGGATTTTCTTTCAAGAGGCTCCCACAAGCCTTGGTCCTGTGTTCGAGTCATAGCCAGGAAGACTTTGTGGAAAAGATAAAGATCCGCCAGAATATTCTCTATAATATTATTTTCAAGGTATTTATTGCTTAACCTTTGTATTTTAGTTTAATTTTAAATAAATCAAAGACTATTCCTATGCTTCCGCTGTGGGTTTAATTCGATTATTCCCTTCAAATTCTAAGGCTTATCACCCACCTCAGACCGCCACACCGTCGTTCGCCGCCCACTCCCACGTTACCGAATCGTCGCTCAAACCCACTCCTAAACCGCCGTCTCTACAGATCCGCGAACGTTGTCGCCACTGCAGATTCACGAACCGTGGGCCATCGCTCAACCACACGCCACACGCGCAGTCCTCCGCACTCCGGGCTGTCCCTCATCAAATCGTCGCGCCTCCTCCAAATCTGCACGCCACTGCCTTCGATTTTCCTCCATGCCGTCCCTGCAGATCTGCAAACAGGGTCCGATCAACCTCTTATAGTCCGTCGAACCTTCATTTATGGGTAAACATTAGTTTCTACACGTTTTCTTTGATGGTTGTGATTATGGGTAAGATTAATTCATGAATCTTGACTTTGTTTCAAGGATACCCATTCCGTTTCAGCATCAAAATCATGAGCGCTGCTCCCTTGAGTCGTTGTCCATTTGTATTTGGGACTGTTGGAGTGAGATTTTTTCGGTAAGTCTCAAAGGTCCTTTGAGTTTTGGGTTTCATGGTAGATTAAATTCGAATGTAAAATTAACCCATAAAGTCAGATTTACCCACCAATTTGAAACTAAGTTAAATGCTAGAGACTTAATTCTAATTTTTGGAATTTTGTTACATATAGTTTTGGCAAGAGTGGTTGAGTTTTGAGTTGCCATTTATCATGGGATTGTTTAGCCTTTTCTCTAAGTATCATAGTGAATTAGGTGAACTAAATTTAGTTTGGTGGAAGGAATTTTGGGTTCAATTATGGATTTTAAGAATTGTTTCTAACCTTAAGGATGTTTTTGATTAGGCTCCAAATCATTTGATTGAGGTTCAAGGAGGTGGAATTTTGGTGAGCCTTTGGGTGATTTTGATTCTTGAGCTTAGCCAAGGTAAGGGACTCTACACTGGTTGCTTAAATGCAAGTAAGGAACCAAATAAAAAAAAAAAAAAACTTTCATTTTAAGGAAAAGTTTTCATGAATGTTTTTCCTTGTGGTTGTGATGCATGAGATATGACTTGTGATTGAATTATGTGAGAATGTTACTTTATGTTGCATTGTTGGATGAAAATTTAAATTATTTTGGGACCTCATGCATACATGTGTGTTTTCATGACAAATGGTTTCGAAGGCTGTGGCAATTACCATCCTAAAATTTATAGATGTACATCTAATTGTAAAAGAACCTGAAAAGGTTAAATGAAAAGGAACTTGAAAAAAGTTAAATGTAAAGGAACCTGAAAAGGGTTAAATAAAAAGAGAACGTTAGGATGCGTTAATTGTCCACATTAGGCCGAAGGAAGAAAAGTTAAAGTAAAATGTTGTTCCAAATATGAAAAGGGTTTAGGTCCCCATGGATGGAAATTGTTTTTAAAAAAAAGATTGCATGTGTTTGCATAAGTGGCTTGTGTGTGCATATCCTGATCCGATAGGTCACTTAATGAGTACTCTAAATACTCACCCTTTCCAAAAATATTTTTTTTTAGGTAAAGGCAAGGGTATCCAAGGCGATTGACAGGACAATTTGCTGAGAGGGGCCATGGGTGACTTAAAGCTTTATTTTCGCATTTTTAGTGCTTAGCACTTTAGATGTCTTGATGGTAGATGTGTTATGGAGTTGTTTCGATTGTTAAACGTTTTGCTTTATTTTCATGTTTTGCAACGAATTTGAAGGGGTCTTGAACCAAAGAATTTTGATTGTTTAGCAAAAAGTTTAATTCTTTTTGTCTATTATTAAAGTTTGTTTTTTTTAAAAAAAAATTTCATTAGCATGCATGTAGTAACGTCCCTAAAAACTCTAATAGGAAGTTGGTTCGTTACAGTTGGGATTTAATTTTAGATTACTCATTATACATGGAGGTCGGATCATTGAGATTGAATCAAAACAACCTCGGGTTAGCAAGCGTTGGATTATGTTTTGGGTAAGAATGAAGAGGATTTTTGTTTCCATCTATAACCATTTGGACCCTTGCTTGGATGCAAGTTTTAAACTCTAAATTTTTGGAGAACCTTATTGTTTATGCTTGGATAATTTTTTTTTATTAAATTAAATTTCAAGGGGAGTTTTTAGAGGATTTGGTTCAAGTTTTTGGGAATGCCAAGCACTAATTTACCCTCTTTTACAATTTATGCTAGGTGGTGCAAGGTGAGTGCTAGGAGGAGACTTGCACTTGCGAAATTTTTTTTGTTAGTTTTGCAAAGAGAGTAAATAGCCAAATTGGATCAACCTTAAATGTTTTGGATAAGATTGTCCCTATTTTTGAAGGATGTCATTGGATAAACATGACCTGATATTCTTGTATGCGGAACATGTTGAATTTGCTGGTTCGTTACTTTATAATTTCTTGAGTTTGAGATTCGCCTAAGTATGTTTAGTATGAGGACATTGAGGGTTTGACTTTTGGAATAGGCTACTCATGGGTGTAAAATTTACAGCATGTATAAGGGCTTTAGGTGAATGATGCTTATGCTTGAAACTCATGTAGGATTACGTGAAGGACGCAGTTAAAGGAGTGATTAGCTTAAAACCTTACTTGCTAGTGTCAATTACCTTCCTCATGTCATGAATGCTTCCTTGGAAGCTTTTGAGTAAAATTTGTATGTATGATTTTATGAATCTTTCATGTTTCTAGCTTGAGGGCCACTCCTTTCATGTTTACAGCTTAAGGGTCACTCCCTTCATGATTAAAATGTATGTTCTATGGGTATTGTGTTAGGCCTACTAGGAGACTGACAACTACCCTCTAGTGGTGTCTTGCCTTACAAAGCTGTCACTTACAATATCGTAGTTGGTCTAGCTTGGGGATAGGTTAGTTGCTTAGTTAGACAAAAAGTTACATTACCACAGCTAAAGGTTCCAATGAAATGACACAATAATGTTTTCTATTAAGCCAAGATCCCACGTGATATTTTATGATGACTATGTTTGTGTGTTGGTTGTTACAGCCCTCAAGTGAGGCTATACTTACTGAGTATTTTTATACTCACCCATACTACTTTACTTTCTTCTTCTTTTTTTTTTAGACGGAGCTTAGACCTACGAGGTGCGTGACGCAGGCATGCAACTTGGCGAGGCTATGGAATTAACAACGGACCTCTCTAGGATCTTAGATTAAATATCTAGTTCATGTCTTTCCTATATTTAAGTTATTTCATTTTTTCACTAATCTAGTTTCATTTTCCGCTTTTACTAATTCTTTGTTGGGATCCCAAAATCAAAGTTTTATGATTCTTATTTTTCGCACTTTAATAAAAGTTTTATTTGACTTCCATGAGTTTTAGCATTTTCTGCTCCAAAAGTTTTTACTTTTCATGCATATAGTACGACCTTTAGATATTACCTATAGAGGAAGTTAGGTCGTTACAAAATTAGCCTAATTTAATAACGTGGGGTGTTACATTAATTATGGATTTGATTGTAGAATAGGAGGGTTTGATTAGTGAAGGAAAAATGGGGCGAGGGGAGGAGAGGGGTTTTTGTTGTGTGTGTGTCGGTGTACAATACAGATGTTTTTCGATTCTAGTCATTAGATGGCTTCACTTTCATGTTATTCCTTTATATCCATTTTTGGATTTAGAACAATAAATATCTTCCATGGACCATAATTAATAATAATTTTAACAAAAATGAAAATATATTTTTCATTAATATCAATTATTTTATTTTATTTATTTTTTCAAAGTTATTTTTATTGGCCTTTTTAGCTTTGGATTCTATAGATTGAATGAGTTTTCTAAACAAAAAAAAAATGTTTTGAGAAAAAATCAATTTAGAATCCTAAACTTGTCCAAATGTATCAATTTTTACTCTAAAATTTTAATTTCATCAAATTGCACATGCACTTCAAACTTAGATAAGTGTTACAATCTTAAACTTAAACTTTAACAATTGTTGCAATTATTACCCTCTAATACGTTTTTGTTAAAAAGATGATTAAAAATTTTATTCTCATATGTGTTCAATAATTATAACGCATACGTACAGTAATTTTTTTTAAAAAAAATCAACATTAAAGCTCAATTTTTGTTCACATTTGTGAGTTTAGCAAAATTATTCAATTGTTAATTTGTGCATTGATGAAACTTAATTTTGTGAAAAACTAGATTTTATATAAATTTGTAATATTATGGATATTTTTATATTCTACATCAATTTTGACTAACAAATGAACTGAACTAAACTACTTACACCCCTAGCCCTCACAACTCATGCACAACAACGCAATTATCGAAGGTACATCTAATCACTAACTTTAAGCCCATCATGTGGGCTACCTCCAATTCTCTACCAAAAGCGACAGAAACCTCATCAATCTCTTTCCTTTTTTTTACCCCATGTCACCATACGAAAGATGCACAAGGACGTAAAAAGGGGAGACTGATCGTGTTCGTCAGGCACGTCAAATAAATTTAGAGTCCACACCATAGATACTTTGCAATACAGTGGCAGGGTCGATCCACAGGGAGGCCAAACTTTAGTTATTATCTTTCTTTAATTGGACAGTGTGACGGAACTAGAGGGTTGGTGTGATAACTGAAGTTAAGGAAATTAAAATGTATAAAAATGAAATTAAAGGCAGAAAGTAAAACAACTTACTAATAATGCCAATTCAGAAGATCATCGAGCCCAACCATGTAATTTCTACCCCAAGTTTGTAATTAATTTCAATGTGCAATGTACACGCTTAACACCTAATAAATTCCAACAAAAAAACCGCCAAAATTCTAATCCCTTATGAAATTAGCCCAACCTAGCATCGAACTAACTCTAAATCGGCTCTAAGGGCTGGTCACTATAACATTCCATACCCTCTAAGACGATAGCATTAAGCCTAGGATCGATTAGGAAACTTTAACTAAATGGATAGCCAATTAATTAAAGAGCTAATTAGTCTTATAAGGCACAATTAATTCACACATGAGTATAAACCCAACTTTTATGCAATTTAATGGTCTAGATGCTACTAAAATGTACAAGAGACCTAAACTAATCGTAAAGAATCTCAAGCTAGTAATGAATCGAGAAAAGCATGCATGATTTGTCATATCCACATACTAAATCAATTCTATAATGAAAGCAAGAAGACAATTATGCTAAAATAGTGTACGATATGAAATTAATAACAAAACCTCAAGGAATTACATGGTAGAGTCCCGGTTCGCTCCCAAAATGGCGTAATTCTGTAGTCGAACAACGCTAAATCTACTCTCGAGGCCATAATACAAGCCTCTAAATGAAATCTACCCTAAAGAACTGTAAAATAGGGTGAAATGTAGAGAGAAATCAAGTTTGGGGGTTGTGGAGGTGAAGAGATTAACCTAAAATCACAAAAAATCAATTTGTACTACAGGTTGCAACATTAAGACGCTGCCCTTAATTGGATCAGCGTTAAGGGGGGCTAACCGCAACATCTTAGGATGCTTACTATTACAGCGTCGAGCAGCTTGGGACAATGTCTCAACACTGTCCTACATCCGCGAGTTCTGTCTTGCAGTGTCGAGCGAGGCCTCCATTTGGCGTCTCAATGCTCATTAGGGGCATAATCGTCAATCCATCATATCTTTTAGCTCGAGTGTCTGATTGACCTCTGATTTGGCTCGTTTTCACCTTGATTCGACGTAAGATCTCCAAAACGTGCCTTGGACTCGTTTTGCTACAAAATACACATTTAAGCATATAAAAATTCCAATAACTACAAAGTTTAGGCATATTATATAGGTACTTTTTGAGTTCTATCAGAGACTATATTTAAAGAAAAATGAAAAGGAATTAAAAAGAATGTGCATAATTCAAAATGATGGTTTCCAATTGATCCTTCCATCTTGACAAGTGAGAATCATGGTATCATAATTGCTCTTCCCTAAAACATTTCATGAGGCTCTGAAAGGATCATTAGCATTAGGGGTGTACATGGGTTGGGTTGGATTGGGTTAGAGGAGTTTTTTGGACCAACTCGAAAATTTGGGTTAATCCATTCTATGACCCAAAAGAACCAAATAGAGTGTACAACCCAACCCAACCCTTATATTCTCCGGTTGGGTTGGGTTCGGTCACCTGGTTGTTAAATTTTATTTTATTTTTCTTAATTTTTTTACAGAAATTCAGAGAACTAGCATCAAACCCTAACACAAAATACTATTTTCCTTCCAAGTCTAACTCAAAATGCTATTTTCCATCCAAATCTAACTCAAAATAGAATCAGATTAACCAACATATCAGATAATTTTACTCCAGAAACAACAAGCTTTATTAAAAGAAACAAATTAGAAGCTTTATTCCAAAAAGAAAACAGATCAGAAGCTTTATTCAAAAAAAAAAAAAAAGATCAAAACCATCTAACCTAAGCCAAAATAGAATTAGAGTATACACAAAGTTGAGCGACAGTAAGGTGAGAGGGAGGAGAGGTGACGGAAACGACGATCGACAAAAGGATATTGTGGTGAAAGCAAGATGAGGGGAGGCGACGACAAGGCAAGGTGACAATCAATGAACAGGGAGGTGAGATGACGATCGACGGACGGTGAGACAAGGCAAAGTGCGAGGGATGACAAGGCGAGGCGACGACAAACTAAATGAGAGGGAGAAGAAGTGTAGCGTGCGACAGGGAGAGGTGAGGAGAAAAAAAGAATGAGAAAGGAGGGGCGTATAAATGATTTTGGGGAGAGGGACGAGTGTGCTTTTAAATTAAACCCTAGGTTTTTATTTATTTATTTAATACAACTTCGATTCGATTCAGGTTGAACCAACCTAAATTCTGTTAACCCGGAAACCGAACCAAAAATTTGGTTCTGCAAAAAACCAACCCAACCCAAACTAATATTTTTTTTAACCCAACCCAACCCTTATGGTTTGGGTTGGGTTGGGTTGTTTGGGTTGCTCGAATTATCGGGTTATTTGAACACTCTTAATTAGCATATGAAAATTTTGAAATTTGCCAAAGTATTGCCAATGTCCAAGTAGTTGACATCAACCACAGTATCTCCAAGATCATCTAGAAAGGTTCAATTGTGTAGTCAAATGTTTAGCTTCCACATATTACTTTAAAGAAAAATGATAATGTAATGAAATTAATAAATGATTCAATCATAAATTAGTTCTTCTTTGAGCACATTGTCTATTTAGTTCTTGACTTTAAAAAGTCTCAGCTATGTTTTTGAACTTTGGATTATGTCACTATTTAAATTTTACTATTAATATTGTAAATGAAATATCGATATAGCATATCTATTAGATAAAATGCTACATAAGTCACCATGACATGATAAAGCAATAGCATACACATGTGAACAACTACTGAACACACTAAAGAGTAAATTATTACATCTAGATCTTCACTTGTTTTTGCCTTGTTATGTCAGGTCAAATCAACTAACCATTATCTAATGGACATATCATGTCAACGTTCTATCAATAATTTTAACAATAGGGTTAAATAAGTGCATTTTTCAAAATTAAAAAAATATAATAGAAAAAATAATAAACACTTCTCAAAGTTCAAGAACCAAATAAACACAATGCTCAAAGTTGAAGAATAACAAATCTCAAGATAAAGAGCTCTAAGAAAGTTAGAGAAACAAACCTTCATAAATAGTTCTTGCTACATGTACATACTAAGGCATGATATCTCTGTATATGATTCCATCTGGATGAGCATCCAACACCACAAGAATGCCTATCATGAACTTTTTTACAACTTTTCAATTGATGGGAAATAAATAGGATTACCAAAAATGTTGTGGAAGAGAGAACTAAAACAAACCTTAGTTTGACATGTAAACAAATATTTCTTTGTCTTATAGATATATCTGGGTAAGTTTGAGTGCAACTCAACTAATTTCATAAGACAACGGTCCAATCCAATAATATTTTACAAAAAAAAATGTAAGGTATTTAGTACTTTGAGATACGTGTCTACTATAATTTAATCCATAATTCTCTCTTCCTGTAATAGAGATGGTTGCTCTATGATTGAGGAGGTGCTTATAAACTCTCCCTTCCATGATAAAGACAAAGTCATGTGGCATGTTTATGTAACGACCTGACTTTTTTTTGGACATAGACTAACTAAGGGCGTTACTATATGCATGCTAAAAACAGTTAAAAACTTGCGAGAAAAACTATGGAGAGAAAGCACTTTCTTAAAAGAATCAAAACTCTTTATCTAGGATCCCAATGAAAACATTGTAAAATATGTAATTCAATAGAACAACAAATTTAAGGAATTCTCATAGCATAACTTAAAAAAAAAAAAAGTTTAAAAGCATAAAATAATATGAATGCGGAAGCTATGCTGACTTTGACCCTATGACATATTCAGCAAATAACCTTAGTCACTCGCCTTGTACAATCTTGCTATTTCTTGAAAAAAAAAGTTTTAGAAAATGTTAAGTATTAAAAATACTGAGTAAGTGACCCTACTGCTAAGGACAGGATATGCAATCACATGCAACATGACTCATGCTATCATGATTATAGTGGGACTTAAAACTTTGCCTCTTTGGTTTCCACTCATTTCCTTTGTGTTCCTCGAGTTGTGTATCACTTTCATACACATGGTCCTATGTACATCATTTTCACATATACAGAACCTACTGGACATGCATCACTTTCATACACCCTAAGCCTCTCTAGGTGTGCATCACTTTCATACATAGGCATGCATCGCTTTCATTTATACCCACCCTAAGCACATCACTTTCATGTACTCAGAGCCCCAGACAAATCATATAAGAAAAGGAGGGAATCTGTTTAACATTTAATGACATTTATGAGCATACACACATGTATGAGGTCCCACATAAAAACATTAGTTTCATAACATGATGCAACATAAGAGATTGTTCATTCATAAACTACTTCATCTTTCACATACTTGACATACAAGCTATCTCATTCACATCACATATCATTCATGAATTTCATAATACATGACTATTTTTAAACATTCACATACAACATTCTAGGCAACAAAAAAGTACCCAACCAAGCCCTAAGGCATTCAAGCAATAAAACCACTTACCTTAATAGCAATTCGACAAAGACCAGGAGCTACTTTTTGAGGCCGTAAGCAACATCACGGATGTGGCTCTCAAAAAGACAATTCTCAATAGACTGAAGACTTCTCTCCAAGATGAAGTAAAACATGGAGAAGAAGATTCTTCTATAACTACTGAGTATCCTTCTATTGAAGACGTCTAAGCTTTTTACAAGAAGGAAAAATGAGAGGTCAAAGTTTCAGACTTAAAGGCTGAAATAAACCAACTCAAATACAAAGTAAAACAACTTCGTTCTGATTATCAAAAGGATATTTCTCAATTAGCTGTTGAAGTCGCATTGATTAAATCAAAGCAAGCAACTTCCTCAGAAACCAGCGAATGAGATGAAGCAGGACCTTCAGAACCTTCTCTAGGAGAAGAATCATTTTTGTCAACTCTGCAAAGGGGTTCAATATCAAAAATGGTACGTCAAAATAACCTTAAGGATTCAAGATTTCAAATTTAATGCAGTAGCTCTGGTAGATTCTGGTGCAGATCAAAACTGCATTCATGAAGGACTAATACCATCAAGGTATTTCGAAAAGACTATCGAAACCTTGAGGGGAGAAAATAGTCAACCTTTATTCATAAAGCACAAGCTACCTGAAGTTCACATATGCAACAATGGAATTTGTTTCGTGACTTCATTCTTACTCATTAAGAATCTGAATCAAGGAGCGATTCTAGGTACACCCTTTATTACTCAATTATATCCTTTTCAGGTAACTGATGAAGGAATTGTATCAACCGTCTTAGAAAAGACATTTTATTCAAATTTATTGATCCATTAAGAGAAGATAATCTTAATGTGATTAAAAGAATCAGTCTTAAATAAAAGCAAATTGATTTCCTGAAGGAAGAAATTAGTTTCAAGAAGGTTGAGAACCAGCTCAAAGAACCTGGGCTACAGAGGAGAATCTAGATTATCCAAAAACAGATTGAAGATCAAATCTACTCCACTCATCCAGATGCTTTCTGGAAAAGGAAGAAACATACGGTTACCTTACCATATGAAAAGGACTTCAAAGAATCAAATATTCCGACTAAGGCAAGACCAATTTAGATGAATTTTGAATTATTAAGCCATTGCCGGAAAGAAATTGATGAATTACTCAAAAGGAAGCTAATCAGACCATTTAAGAGTCCTTGGTCCTGTGCAGCATTTTACGTCAACAACCAGGCCAAAAAGGAACGAGGAACCCCAAGACTGGTAATCAATTGCAAACCCTTAAACAAGGTTTTGGAATGGATTAGATATCCTATTCCAAATAAAAATGATTTACTCAAACGCATTTCAAATGCAAAATTGTTTTCAAAGTTCAATATGAAATCAGGATTTTGGCAAATCCAGATTGACGAACAAGACAGGTACAAAACAACATTTAATGTACTTTTTGGTCAATACGAATGGAATGTTATGCATTTTGGCCTAAAGAACGCTCCATCCGAATTCCAAAAGATCATGAATGATATTTTGGAACCTATTCAACAATTTTCAATTATCTATATTGATGATGTTTTAATATTTTCATCAAATATAGATCAACATTTTAGCCATTTAAAAAGCTTTATTCAAACAATAAAGTATAATGGTTTAGTAGTTTCAGTTAAAAAGCTTAAACTTTTTCAAACAAATATCAGATTTCTAGGTTTTGATATCCATCTTAGACTATTAAAACCTATTCAAAGATCTCTTGATTTTACTCAAAATTTTCCTGATGAAATTTTAGACAAAACTCAGTTACAAAGATTCTTGGGATGTCTAAACTATGTATCAGATTTTATCAAAGATCTTCGATCTGTTTGCAAACCACTTTTTCAAAGGTTGAAGAAAGAAACTATTCCATGGGGACATGCTCAAACAAAAGCAGTCCAAAAAATCAAAGATTTAGTCAAAAGCATCTCATGCTTAAGTCTTATCGACGAAAAAGCAAATCTTATTGTCGAGACAAATGGTTGGAAGATTAAGTAACAATATGGTGAAATTACTTCAAAAGCAGTTGTTTCATGGATAGATTGAGACATATGGTTGGAAGATTGAGACAAACCTAAGAGGGTAAGTAATGGGGTTGGGTCTCTAGGAGTAGATGAAGAAGAATTATGAGAAGGGAAAGGGTTGGCAAAAGGAAAGGTGGTTTCATAAAAGATGACATGGCAAGAAACAATGGATTTGTTGGTCAAGGGGTTATAACATATATATCCTTTAAAATCAAGAGTGTAACTAAGGAAAATATGTTGAGAGGTTTTGGGTTCAAGCTTGTGTGTAGTGTAAGATTTTAGTAAAGGGTAACATGCACATCCAAAAAATTTTAAATGATGTAGATCAGAAGTATAACTAAAAAGTTTTTCAAACGGAGATAACATGTTGAGAGAATAAGATGGCATTTGATTAATAAGAAAAATTGTAGTCTAAAAGGCATAGGACCAAAACTCTAGAGGAACATAAGAATGAAAGATCAAAGACATGGTAGTTTCCACAATGTGACGGTATTTTCGTTCAGCAACTCCATTTTGTTCAGGGGTATAGGGACATGATTTTTTATGAAAATTTAGAGTACAAAAATGAACGAACAGAAATATTACAAAATCCACCACCTCCATCGAAGCAAAAACATTTTAGTTTTGTTGAGAGAAGATTTTCAACAAAAGGCACAAATTTGCTAATAATATCATTAACATCATGTTTGTAAGTAAGAGGAAAAATCCAAGTAAATTTGCTAAAATCATCAATGAAACTAACATAGCAGCGATACCCATTAATAGAAATTAGAGGAGAAGGTCCCCATACTTTGCTATGAACAAGTTCAAGTGGAGCTAAAAGAGTAGAGAGAGACAAAGGAAACGAAAGTTTAGACATTTTAGCTTTCAAACAACTAATGCATTTGCAAGTAAAGACTAGAGAAGATGAAGAAAGACCAAGACATGACAAACTAGAGCGTACAATTTTAGGAGCAGGATGTCCAAACCAATGATGCCATAATGAACACTCTTGTTTTGCAAGAAAAATGTAATCTTTGGTGTGTAGACCGGAAGAAGATAATGTAGACGAGTTGGGAATGGGATATAGTCTATTGATGGTTTTACTAGTGTATAATATTTTGCCAAAGACTTTATCTTGAATGAGGAACCAGTTAGTGTCGAAGACAAAAATGCAATTATTATTAAGG
Organism: Trichosanthes truncata; assembly: GCA_033996785.1. Classification (NCBI taxonomy): domain Eukaryota; kingdom Viridiplantae; phylum Streptophyta; class Magnoliopsida; order Cucurbitales; family Cucurbitaceae; genus Trichosanthes; species Trichosanthes truncata. The sequence goes on from JAWPNB010000004.1 coordinate 15,597,126, forward strand.
CAAAACTTATGAACAGATAAGAAATTAGTAGGAAGGGTAGGAGTATGAAGAACTTTGAAAGATTAAAGGTATTAGAGGAGGTAGAAATTGCACAACTGCCTGTATGTTGTATATTTAGAGGTTGTCTATTATCCACTGTGACAAACTCTTCACCATTATAGTTGTTGGAGAGATTGAGATTGGCCCAATCATTAGTCATATGAACATTACATCCGTTGTCAGATAACCAAAAATTGTTAAAATTATTAGGAGATGTGGACTCATTGTATTTACTACCATAGCAGCTAATTGTGTTGGAGGATGACGACTCGAGTTGTAGAAATTCATCTGATTATAACAGTCAAGTGCTCAATGTCCGGGCTTTGAGCAAATTTGACATAAAATACGTCAAAGGCCCATTTGATTATCCAGGCACGAATTGATGATTGGAGCTAGCAGGCTCGTTGAATTGGCCTTTCCTGAATGGATAAGTGAAGCCTCCAGGTTCATTTACTATCGCAGAATCGTGCCCAAGAATACCACATCCAGTCGCCCCATTTCCTGACCCAAATTGATGACCGCTGTTCTAATAAGAAAAAAATGGAAGATGCTGCGTTTCAAAATTAGGGTTCCTGCCATGTTGTCCACCTCTTCCACATAAATTGAAGGCAAGTCATCCACGTTCACAGGAGAAAGTTGAAGCTGTCGAGTTGATGGGCTTAAAAGCAGTCATGGCTATTGTTATCGGTTCATAAGCAATATTCATGGAGACAACCTTTTCTTCAGTGATGAAGAGAGCGTGAAGTTCTTCAAGGGATATGGAGCCATTGCACGTATGGATGACGTTCAAAAGGCATTGAAGACAGTCGACAATCCATTCAAGGTGTCAACTAATACTTTTTCATCATCAATTAAAACAGAGGCTGCAACTAACTTGTCAACAATTTTTTTAATTCGACAAGTATACCAATTGATTCAGATGATAGCTTCTTAATAGTGTATAAAGCATATCGTAACTCAAGAATATTAGATCTTGTCTTTAAAGAATAATGTTTTTCTAAAGAAATCCAAAGAGCGTTTGAAGAAAGAGACCCAACAACATGTGCAAGATTGGATGGAGAAAATGTGGCATTGATTAACGTGATGAGGGCTTGATCACGAGAGATCCATTGAAGATAATCATGACTAACCTTAGTTGTGATGGTACCAACTGGTGCATGGATAAATTTGTTCGGCTTAGGAAGAGAGTCATGAATATGCCCAAATAGAGAGTCAGCTTTCGAAATGGATGAAACTTGAAATTTCCATAGTACATAGTTGCTTGAATCTAAGGAAGTGAAACAAGATTGCAAATATTGGATAGGAGAAATAGTGGTGATGAGGTCACTAAAGCAGTAACAAGATAGGAAGAGTCGAAGGTGGCCGCCATCAAGAAACCCTAAAACGATGAAAAGCTAGAAAAAAATTTAGAGAAGCTCTGATACCATAAAGAGACTAACCGAGAGAGAGATGAATTGTATGTAATAACTTTACATGATTTCTATTCATCCATGAGAGGAGAATTTATATACATTTGAATGTCAAAATTACTAAAGAAATGGCACAATTATAGCTACAGTATTTGCAATAGAGAGCAATAATTATGGGAAGAATATTTGGAGCATTAAAGGCAATTATTTGTCTAATAGAAACAAGGTGGGGATTGTAGATCTGAGGTCATTGATCGTGGGTCAGTGTCGAAACTCGTAGGTCTGAAGCAAATCGAGCTATTTGTGGAGGTGGGCAACATTGAGATGCCGATGCTAATTGTTGAGGGTGTGATAGTACTAATTTAGTGCTATAATTTAGCCTTAAATTCTAGTTAGTTGTGGTGTAAATGTGCGCTTTTATGTGGATTATTCGTGTATTTCAGGAAATTGAGCAATTGGGAGTAGAATGAATGAATTTGGAGCTATGTATTGATTTTGAAACTTAAAAGGATCAATTTTGAAGCTAAGTACAAAGATTGAGGCTGCATGAGTTGTTAGGGTCGAGAGGTTGGCATCAAGATGCTTAAAATGGCATCAAGACGCCAATTCTTATTATGCAAACTCGAGAGCTAGCATCTCAACGGTGTCTTGTGGCATCTCGACACTAGAAACATGTGCTCATGAAGAAGTCTGTCCAAAGCATTGTGATGTTGTGCGCTTAATAAAATGGTGCGTTTGACACAACATCGAGACACTGTCCCTAGCATCTTGATGCTACATCAAGGCCTGCTATATATTCATTATTTCGTGACTGATTTTAGGGAGACCAATTTAGGGTTTTAGCCCCACGTTTAGATTTCTTACCTTATTGGGACCTGTGGAGGATGAAGTAGAGTGTTAGAGAGTGGATCTCGAGGCTCGAGAGCATGAATTTCGATGCGAGAGTCAAGAATTTGGCGACAACAAGTTTCAATTTTGTTTTCTTCCTTTTCTTTCGTAGTTCATAGGGCTGTAATGATGGGTTTGATGTACTGTTTTGTAATGATGTTGGGCTGAATTTAGTTGTTTCGGGGTTAAGAGCACATTTAAGATTACTTTTATGGATTGATTGATACTATTGCAATTAATTTCTCTATTTGAATTCATTTGAATGTTTTGTGATTAATGCTTCTAATTAATTGACCATTAATTAGTTGATTCTACGCTTGAATTGAGCTCGATGGAGGAAATTTAGGATCGAATTAATTCATTCAATGTCCTTAATTTGCCTAAGTGACATAGGAATAACAAATGATGGGTAAGGCTAATGATGAGCGGACTTAATTCAATTCAATTGATTTAATTAATGCTAAGGATACTTAGGTTAATAATTAATTGAGCGTGTTTGATTGAGATCGACATGAGATTTTAACCATTTTTGCTTGAGGCTTATGAATTCATTAGAGTAAATTAATTGGCAATTTCAATTAACCATAATTATGTTCGAATGTGTGCTCGATCCCTTAAACTTCCCCTTAATTATTGTCTCCACTGCTATTTTAATTGCTTTCTAGTTTAGAATTTAATTTCAAAGCATCCTTTTGTTTAGAGTTTTCCCTAAATAATTCCAACTTCCAGTATTCTTAATAATTAATTAAATCGAGAGAACTCCTTGTTCACCTCCCTGTGGATTCGACACTTAATATAGTTACCATTTTATACTACTTGATCGCGTGTACTTGCGTGAACACAGAATAGGGTGAGCTGAAATTACGTCGAAGATAAAGTTGCATAGAGGGGAAAATCACTTGTTGCTGCTATTTGAGGTTGTGGTTGCCAGAAATCACGTCAAACGTATCGGAGAAGAAGATGCTCGCGCTCACTATTGCAAATCTAGGCCACTAGAACATCAATGCCGACATGGGACTTTGTGGGTTCAAGGTTCGTGTTGCAACAGAATCGTCATGGGTAAGCTTAAATCGCATCGTGAATGTCACAAAGTCGATGCATTTTACAAGAAAATCATGTCGTTGGAGATCTATTCATGAGGCCACCATCAAGACACCCACTTGGATCAGTCGCACGTTGCCAAAACGATGTGGGTCATAGAAGAAGAGATTCAATGGAGGAAAATGCCTGCTGAACGCGCGACACTCGTGGTGTTGAAGGCTAGTGGCATTGCATGAGGTCACCAGAGAAGGGAGGCTAGCGGCCTTAGAATGAAGGAGATGAAGAAGATGGTCGTGGTTTAGGCGGCTGATAATGAGAGAGATGAGGAAGAAGAAGACAAAACAAAGTTAGTGTTATTTTTTTTTTCTATTTTCTTTTATTTTCCCTTCTCCTTTTCCTTTGTCTATTTTAAAGTAAAACCCAAATTAACTTCAAATAAAGGGAAAATTCTTTGAAGATAAAACTTGTTTTTTTTTTCAAACTTAAACAAAAATCCCAAGAAAAATCAAGTTCTTAAAATTATGAATTTTAGACTAAAATTAAAAATCTCTCATTCAAAATTCTTAATTAAATCCACAAGTATTTAGATTCAAGAAAATCCCAATTATTCCAAACAAACTTAAATTAATCTCCAAAATAATAAAATCAGTCTTATATTAAGACGTAGAGCGTTACAATCTCCTACCTTAAGAAATTTTGTCCTCAAAAGTTTTGTTGGTAAAAAAAATCTTGATTCTTAGCTCTAATCTTATCTTCTCTCCAAGTTGCTTCTTCTATCATTTGTTTCCTCCATAACACTTTTACTAAACCAGTTGTTTAATACTTAACCTTGGTCTCTTTAGTGAGAATCCTAACAAGTTTTTTTTTTCCTCTATGCAGAATTGCTTTCAAGTATAAAGGTGTTTCGCTAATTGCACACTCAAGCGCACGTGATTAAAGTAATAATGAAAATGCACAAGAGTACCGAGTAGCGTATCCCACGAGGAAGCGAAATTGAAATTCTCTTGAATTAATTAATTAATAAAAATAATGATGATTGGAATTATTTAGGTAACAAACTAAGGAAGGGAAAGCTTGGAAACAAATTCTAAACTAGAAAGCGATTAAAAATGGTGGAGACAACAATTTAAAGGGGCGTTTAGGGGAAAGATCACACATTAGACCATTATTATGCTAATTTGAATGTGCCAATTAATTAACTCTCTTGAATCCATAAATTTAGAGCTAAAACGATCGAAATCTCCTATCGGTCTCAATCGATCACGCTTAATTAGCTATTAACCTAAGTATTCTTAGCGTTAATTTAGCTAATTAATTAAACTAAGCCTGTTTGTCATTAATCTCAACCGTCAATTGTTGTTCCTATGTCACTTAGGAAAAATTAGGGTGTTGGATGAATTAATTCAGTCCTAAATTTCCTTCGTCAAGCTCAATTCAAGACTAAATTCAACTAATTAATGGCCAATTAATTAGAGGCAATGCACACAATTCACCCAAATGAATCTTAAAGAGTAATTAATTGACAATTGAATCAAAAGCATGATAACGTATCTAATTGTTCTCTAACCCCTAAACTAAGCAAATCAACCCATAATATCCATTAAACAGTACATCAAACTCTATCTTACAACCCTAGGAATCATAAAAAGGAGGAAAACAAAATCTAAACTCGTTGATGCAGTAATCTCAACTATCACCTCAATTTTCATAATCCCAAGCCTCGAAATCTACTATTGAACACCTTCAATCGTCCTCCACAGGTCCCAAGAAGGTAAGAAATCGTAAAAATGGCCAAAACCCTAAAATTGGTCTCCACTAATTCGGCCACGAAACGATGACTTTATAGCAGAAATAGTCACATCGTCGAGACATTAGGCACAACATCTCGACGCTGTGCAAAATGCACCGCTTCAATAACTCGTGCGCCCTAGCGTGTGTTGAGACGCTGAGGGTAGCGTCACAACGCTTCAGACGGACAACATTGCGCACGCCTTTCTAACGTCGAGACACCATAGGGACGCTAGCTCTCGGGTTTGTATCAATAAGGATAGTGTCTTGACGCCATTTTGGGCATCTCGACGCTGTCCTCTCGCCTCCAATAGCTAGTGCAACACCTCTTCTCATACTTAGCCTAAAAAACACCTCCATTTAAGCTCCATATTTAATGTGAATCCTCTTAAATCATCACTTCACTCCCAATTTCTCAATTTCCTGAAATACACGATATATTCACATAAAAGCTCACATTAATACAATAAACTAGCTAAATAACGACATAAATATAGCACTAAATTAGTGTTATCAAAAGGTCCTGGTTCAACACATGCGAAGGATCATCGATGCACTTCTTTAACAAAGGCACATGAAAACACATTACCACTAACATCAAATTCTAACTTTTTGCACCTTAGCAAGCCTTTTAGAACCTAATTCGAACATTCCATCTAGCCATCAATTTGGGGTCTAAACGCAATATTGAAATCCAACAAAGTTTCAAGCATGGTATTAAATGTCGAGCGACATGTCGAAATATTGCTTGACATTTTGGCATGTTGATGGGGTCGATATATCGAATGGGGAGAATTTCATTTTTCTCCCATTTCCACGAAATGTTGACGAAACTTCAAAATTTCAAGGTCTCATCGACATGTCGTAGGGATTTTGTATGGCATGACTATCGTTTTTTAATGGTATAAATTACATAATTATATTGTAAGACCCAATTTTGGATTTCTAGTATTTATATGGTATAATGGTTATTTGATTTTTCAAATGTCTTGAAAGAGGAGAAGTTTGGAATAAATTAGAAGTAAAAGGAAATTCAAATTTATGGGGTAATTTTGTTGTTAAAAAGAAAAATAAATAAATAAATAAATAAAAGAAGCTTCTAGTGGAAGCTTTTGGTTTTACTAAAAAAAATAAAATAGAAAATAAAAAAAGGGAGAAAAGTGGTGGCTTCACGTGAGTCACACACAAAAGGAGAAAAAAAATAAATAGAAAAGAAAGGAAAGTAAAGGAAAGAAGTGTTTGGGAATGAGGGGAAGAGGAAGAGAAAAAGAGAAGAGGATTTTGATAGAGAAACTACAAGGAGCTCATGAGGGAGAGAGATTGGAGAAGATTGAAGGACTTCAAAGAAGTTTTGTTGGTGAAGACTTCTAATTTGGTAAGTTTTCAGAAGATTGTTATGAGAAAGCAAGAAAAATTGAAGTTTAACAATAGATTTTATGGGTTTTCATCTTTAAGTTCCAAGGATTTTCATGGATTTTCATCTTTTAGTTCTATAAATTTTTATTGATTGATTAAGAATTTTAGCATTAATCTAAGGGAGAAAGAAAGAAAGTTTAATGTTTATAAAGGGAGAAAGAAAGGGAAGGAATGAAAAATAATGTTGAATAAAAATGGAGTAAGCTAGTTTGTTGGTTTCATTTTGTGGGTTGGAAAGAGAAGGCACAAAACAGAGGAGGAGAAGGAGGAGAAGAAGAAGAAGAAGAAGAAGAAGAAGTAAGTAAATTACAAGGGAAATGATTGAATGGTACAAATGAAGAAATGAGGATAGATGAGTGTTGTTGGAGAGAGAAAAGGTTAATAGAAGAATTTGTTTAAATAAAATTGGGACTTGATCAAGTAGAAAATAAAATTAAACAATGAAGAGAGAGAAACCCATTTGAGAGATTTCCTTCACATGGGAGAGAGGCCTTTTGGGAAATGGATTATTTTTATGGAATGAAAATTTTGTGTAAGGGAGAGAAAGAATAGGATTTTTAATTGGAGGAAAAAGACAAAACAACTTTGGTAATAAATAGTTGAAAGAGAAAGTAAAATGTGAAAGATTGGACTTATGGGAAAAAAAAAGAGATTGGAAATTGGAATATTGATTTTTGGTTAGTTAGCATTGTAATTTTATAATTAAATGTTTTGGAGAATGATTTTTGTTGTGGTTATCAGAATTTAGGTTGAAAGACAATTGGATTAGCTCACGATTTGGAGTGTCAACGACAATGGTTCTATGAGTGGCTTATTTCTACGAAATGTTTTCATTATTGAATTATTATTATTGAATTTCAAGTATTCAATAATTTGATATGATTTTAGAGTAATTGTTATGAGATATTCAGAAACTTTTTATGAATTTTTAGTAATCTTATGATTTTAGTTCCAGTTATCATTTTAGAGATGTATTTGAGATATTTCATAATTATTGAGGAATATATGGGGTTTATAAAATGTGGTTTTAGAGAAAGAATAGCTTTGGAAATGTTTTATATTATTTGAGAGATTTGATGATTATTTGAAAAATTATAAATGTTTAATGTTATTTCAGAAATCTCTCAAGTTTATGAAAAGTTGTTTAGAGCAAAAGAACACGATTTTAAGCAAGAGTTTGAGAATTAAGAATTTTATGTTAAAAGTGGATTTTTAAACCACTAGATTTTTGTACCCATGATGATTACCCATATGCTATGAGAATGCGTTTCCATAGTATACCCGTGTGCTCAGGTGGCAGGGGATACAGGGGAATGTAGGGGCCATTAGGTGCCGAATCCGGATTCCGAATCCTAGTCCAAATCCTAGTCTTGAAGCATCACAGATGATAGAGTTTGCTCTACGTCCACGTATGACAAAGATATGCTCTGCTATGTATCTCGAGATTACTCGATACATAATATGACAGAGATTGATTTGCTATGCGTATTGAGATTACTCTACGCCAGTATGACAGAGATTTGGGTACATATTTGGTGATGAATTTTACTAGTTATGTTTATTCTTTCCAAAGTTGTAATCTTAGTTGTGTTATTCTTGTTTTCAATAGTTGTTTTATTTACAGACTATAATGTCTTTAAATGATCTCGAAGGTTTCTAAATTGTTCGTGATTTACATTATTTCACAGAGTTATAAACTTCTGTTTAGTAAGAGAATTATTTTTCCTGAAAATTTATTTTCTTATGGAATCACCACTCACTGGGCTTTTAAGCTCATTCTTTTGTTTTTAATTTTTCTACCAAGTTGTTCTTGAGTTTCAACAAGAGTTAGCTAATCAGAATCTGCCGCCTGTCTGGTCAAGTCATTACATGTCATCTATTGTAAGTAAGGAGATAAATTTTGACTACATTGATTATGGGATATCCATAGATAAAGTTAGATAATGAGAGAAGAGTTAAAGACTTGGCAATATATTCCATTGCACATTTGGGGTCTATTGTCGTCACAGTTCACCCTAGGTTTGGTAGAGTAATCTGGGGCGAGGTGTGACATATATACACGCCACCATCACCTCACATCACGTAAGTCTTAACTGATGCCTGCAGAAGTTAGGTGGCTGGGATTCGAGGCGTCTTTTTTTATTTTTTATTTTTTATTTCTTTTCGTTTACTAAATATGTAAATTACAATTTTCACAAAGAGACAATGGTTTGCTATTACTACTTTCTCTCAGACTCAACTCTTAAATAATTTGAATATACATATATACTAAATAATAATTATATATATATATAAATATATACAATTTTCACAAAGAGACAATGGTTTGCTATTACTACTTTCTCTTAGACTCAACTTTTAAATAATTTGAATATACATATATACTAAATAATAATTATATATAAATATAAATATAAATATAAATAAATAAATATATATATATATTTCGTTCCCGTTAGACAGACACATACTTACCCTTCTTATTTTTTACCTTTTATTTTTACCTTTTTACTTTTTATTTAATTAGTAAATAGTTTTTTTTTTTTTTACCTTTTCATTTAGTTATCTCTTTCACATCAAATTTTACAATTCTTGAACCAAAATTTTAAATTTTTGGTGACATCGACATTTTAATATAAATATTATATATTTTTTAGATATGATGGTTAAAAATAATCGATTATAGTATAATTAAGCCACAATTAAAGTTTCATAAAATCATTCAAATAATTTTAATCAATTTCTATATTTTTTTCAAAATTTCTGTTAGCATCGACATTTCAATCAACATTTACATCACATTGTCTTAGTTTTTAGATATAATGATTAAAAATAGTCAATTATAGCCTAATTAGGCCACAATTGAAGTTTCATTAACTAATTTAAACAGTTTCCATCAATTTCCATGATTTTCATAAATTTTTTCAAAATTTTCATTTACATTTTCATTTCCATCGACATTTCTATAAAATCTAGACCTCGACATTTCCATTGACATTGACATTTCGATTATTGGTTCCACGTACCTTCTATAAAGTTTGCCGAAATGCCAATGTAAATCGAGGGTCTCTATCTAACTCTATCAACCATGGAACATCATGAAGCCTAACTATCTCCTTTAAGTATAGCTCAACCCACCTTTCCACAAGATAGGTGACCTTATCTCGGATAAAGCGTGCAAACTTTGTTAGACAGTCCAAAATTATCTAAACTATTGTGTAGCATTTCACTATCCTTAATAGCCATATGATACAATTCATAACAACATTTTTATTTCCTAACTGAAATGCATAAGGGTAGTAATAAACCATTAAGTCTTTGCCTCATAGCTTTCACTTATCGGCATGTCAAACAATTACTAACAAACTGAGGAACCTCTTCTTTCATCTTCACAAAATGCCACCAATGATACTTCTTGAGATCCTTATACATCTTGGTATTACAAGGATGCACTAAAAAAGTGTTTTGTGTGCCTTCTCTAATATCTCTTTCTTAAAGGATAATCCTTTGGCACACATAGTCTTCCTTGGTACGAAAAGATAGATAGTCATTGCTGAGGGTAAAATCTTTTAATTTACCTCACTCATGTATTTAACCAAATTTGGGTCCTCTAATTGAGCATCAACAACTTGTTGTGAGCTCCAAGTCATGGGTGGGATAATTAAACCTATGTCCCTTTAGTTGACATAAGACATAAGCAATAACATTTTCACGCTACATTAGTACATACACAACCTAGTTCTTATCTTCAAGCATCACTGTAACTACTAAACTTCTTGTATCTTCAAGAACATTTAACATTAGAGCTGGAGTCAACCAATCCTATAACTCTCGAAAGCTCTTCACATAGCTTTCACTGTAAGTAAAAGTGATGTTCTTGCCTTCTATAATAGCCTGTCAAATTGTGTCAAAGGTGTTGCTAAGCTAGAAATATGCTGAACAGACCTCCTATAATAACCTACCAAATTAAGGAACTGCAGATTTTTGTCACTTACTAGGTCTAGGCGAATGATGAACTATTTCCATTTTAAAAGGGTCCACTACAATACCTTCCTCAGTAGCTAGTGCATGAGAAACGAAACTTGTCCAGTCATATCTCATACTTTGAAAACATTAGCATTGAGCTTACTACTTCTTAAGATTGATAAACTTACTTAAGGTATACTTCATGTTGCTTTTTAGTCTTAGAAAAAACTCATATGTTATCTATAACTATTGATAGCATTGTAAATGTGCTATTTAATATGGTTAATTAATGGTAGTTCGAGGGAATTTTATGCATTTAATGGTTAATTTATAGGAATCGAGCAACAACAGGTAGATTGAGTCGTTTCACTCATCTTTGGGCTAAAGGGGTAGATTTTAAGTTCAAAGATATCAACTAAGGCATGGAAGAGTGAAGATGAAGCCCAAATGACCGAGGAGGTAGTGTCTCAATGCCACAAAGGGCATCAAGATGCTTGCAGAGTGCTTATAAGCCTATTTTGCCGAACAGACAATGTCTTGATGCCCCTCGATGCTACAGAAAGGGTCTGGTCGACGTTGATAGCGTCTCAACGCCAAAGACAACGTCTCGATGCTATGAGGTGCTAGCGTCCGAAGCGTCTCGACACTTGTACCCAACATCTTGATGCTATCATGATTACTATAAATACCTCTTTTTGCATTATGTCAAAACGTAGTTAGTTTTCTTAGCCACTTTCATTAGATGATAGTTTAGAGTTTTTTTAGCCTTTCTTTATTGCTTTTTAGCCTTTTAATTTAGTTTAGTCATTTTGGATCAAACCATACAGTTGGGCTACGCTATCCCAATGGTCGGCTACTAATTCGGAGGTTTGTCGGGCTTAATTATGTAATATTGTGAGATTTTGCTGTTGTTTGCTATCAATTTCCTTAATTAAATGTTTTTTAACTCTTGTTTAGATTATAAGCATGCTTGTCTAATTAAATTGACTCTTTAATAACGCTCGTATATTCAATCCTATGCACGAGATCATGATATGTAATTGTTTTTATTAAGTGGGTTTAAGTAGGAAATAGGTCGGTTTGTGTGTGTGATTTGGAGGCTTTTTCTTTAATTCATAGCTTGCATAATAGGCTTTAGAGTTAAAAGAGCTTTTGAATTAAATTAAGCTATCGAGTTTAATTAGGAAGCCTCAATCATTCCCTCGAGCTTAAGGTAGTTAATTAATTATCATGGAATGCGATCGTGGTAAGCTAATTGATTAATAACATTTCACTCAACATATTTGAAAATTAAGGTCCGATAACCATTTAGTTTTTAGTTTTTTGTTTTTTAAAATTAAACCTAGCTATAAATACTACTTTCACTATGGATTTCTTTATTTTATTTCCCACCTTTTACATATGTTTTCAAAAATCAACACAAGTTTTGAAAACTAAAAAAAGTAGTTCTCAAAAACTTGTTTTTGTTTTTGAAGTTTGGCTAAGAATTCAAATGTTTTCTTTAGGAAGATGAAAGTCATGGTAGAGAAATGATGAGAAAACAAGCATAATTTTCAAAAACCAAAAATTAAAAACCAAATTGTTATCAAACATGGCCTAAGTAATTTCAATTAAAAATCACATACATTACAAGATTAAAAAAATATCTTATACAAAAATAAAACTACATTGATAAATAAATAATCATCTTAATTAGCATAAATTTAAAAGTCTAAAAGAATAAAACTCAAAATTTCTACCAAATTTTGTACTTTGGATGACATTTTTCCTCCTTTAAATCTCTGCTAATTCACTAAGTATTATATTATGTGAGTTTATTAGTAGGCAATTTTTATATTTACCAATAGTGAGGGACTAAATAAAAATATATTAAAATATATATAGCTGAATTGAAAATTTTTATACAATAGGGACTAAATTGACAAAACACTCAAACATATACTAAGCCATAAAAATATTCAACCTACTAAATAAGATTGTATTATAAGAATATATAAAATTAATCTTAAGCAATTTTTGAAAAAATTATTGTTTTGAATAATATTTTATCCAAATTACATACAATTTAAAATAAAAAAAATTACACGTGCAATGCACATGGTAAAACACTAGTATATTAAAAAGTGAGAATCTTGAAAAAAAAAATTTGGACACTTTTGTCCCTTCTTTAATTTACTAATTTACAAAATGTGCCATTAAGAATTAATTATAAATATTAAATTAGTTAATTAATTAAATATCAATAATAAATGTTTAGAATTCTTAAAACTTGGAATGTAAAAGGTTTCCTACAACTTCAAATATTTATTACTTTAATTATAATTCATAATAGAATTTTAAAAGTGGTAGAATTCAAAAGATTTTGTAACTCTCACCTTTTACTCTTATAAAAATGAGTTTTCTTCACTATTTTTTTTACTAACACTTAGATTTTCATTATTTCTTTATTCTTATTCTCTCAACTCATTGCTCTCAAAGCCTCTTCAATCAAAGCATCTCCAAATGTTGGTGGCACATTCAAGTTGCAAGGGACGATGTTGATGCATGTGCCGAATTTATATCTTGAACCCAAACATCTCTAAATGTTGGCAAGTTGTATTGCATGCATTGTATCAAATTTATATCTCAGACCCTAGACAACTCTAATTTATAAAGTAGAATAATAGTGTTTTTCTATCAAGTCAAGTGAACAAATCTATTTTAAGAAATGATTGTATCGCTAGGGTTTTGAATTATTTTACTACTTTTTATTTATATTATTATTATTTTATATTCATTGTATTGTTATTTTTTTGTAACTTAAAAATTTTGTTGAAAAATATAAAAACTTATCAATCAATTTTACAAGTCTATCTTCCTTTTGTTGGCGAAAAATTATGTAACTACTAATATATTTCTCACAAAGTTTTAAACTAATTATAAATAGTTATAAAGTAATTAATTAAAAATAATTATCAACAATAATTTCTATGTAATATGAAAAGTTGGAATACGCAAAGTTTGGTCCATGAAGTTGAACAATCTTTCTTAAATTATAATTATAATTAATATGAAATCAAATTAATAAACTAATTTTATTTTTATTAAGGTTGAAGAGTTAAAAATATAACAAAAAGTTAGGCTCAAAATATATAGAATTTTTAATTAACTAACAAAGTAATTAAAAACAATAATAGATTCAAATTAGGTAAAATAACTTTTTCAAAAAAAAAAAATGAAAGAAACTATATAATTTTTAAATAGATATAATAAAAACAATAAAATGTAACCTAAATTTCATTAAGAATGTGGCATAAGGTATAGCAATTTAAATGCACCCATAAAGATTAAATGCATGAAATGTGAAAAGGTAGAATATAAAGGGTTTGGATCAATGTAGCCAAATGAGTTTAAAATTAATATTATTATCAAATTATATTTAATTATAGAGCATAAAATTTTTTTAATGTCAAAAGTTCTATAATTATTTCATTCTCTTCGACTCTAAAATTGTCTCTTTCCTCCAAAGTTTTAAATTAACTAATTATCAAAAATAATTTTTATGAAATATGAAAAGTTAGAATGCATAAAATTTTATCATTTCATTTCCAAGAAGTTAAACAAATTTTCTTTAATTATAATTATAATATAAAATCAAATTAGTAAATTAATTTTATCTTTATTAAAGTTGAAAAGTTCAAGATATAACAAAAAGTTAGCCTGAAAATATATAAAATTTTTAATAAACTAACGAAGTAATTACAAATAATAAAAATGAAAATACCTAAATTAGGTTAAATATTTTTATCCAAAATAAGAAAAATGAAAATACCTTATGTTTTTTTTTTTTAAATTGATCTATTAAAAACAATAAAATGTAACCTAAAATTTATCAAGTATGTGGCATGAGATAGTGCAATTTAAATGCATCTATATGGATTAAATGCATGGAATGTGAAAAGTTGGAATGTAAGAGATTGCACCAATGTAAATAAATTAATTCTAAAATTAATATTTTTATCAAATTATATTTAATTATAGAATATAAATTTTTTAGAATGTCAACAGATTTATAATTGTTTCATTCCCTTTAACTCTAATCCACTCACTTCCACAACAATTCAAAAGCTCCATTTTAAGAAAATTAATAAAACAATTAAAAAAAATTAAAGTATATACTAATAATAACAATTAAGAAAATAATTAAGATTTTGATGGAGTGAATGATCATTGACAAAATAGAAATACATAAGTTAGTTTAGATATCATGTATATTATTCTTGTGTAAAAAAAATCACAAATGATTTTCACATACAATTCACATTAATTAAAATAAAAAATAAATTAAAATTTCAATATAAAGTATTTATCGAGATAATAATAATAAACCTAATAAAATAAGAATTTTTTACAAATGCATTCTTTTTAATCTTAATGTTTTTTTAGAAAGATCTAAATAAAGCATTATAGATTACAAATTCTTTGTAGAGCATATTACAAATTACAAACTTATTTTAAATATTAAATTCCTAATCTTTTATGTTTAAAATTTGAAGGATTATGTAATTTAATTAAAATTGTAAAAGTTTTATTATATTAAATTATTTAAAACAAATAAAAGAAAAATCAATTTAGTTGTACGAAACTAATTTATTACCTTTGTAAGTTTTAATATTGATAATTATTAGTAAATGGTTTACAAATTTAGTTTTTCAAATTTATTACCCTTGTAAGTTTATCAACATTGATAATTATTAGCAAATAGTTACAAATTTAATTTTTAAAATCAATCAATGCAATTACTTATTCATATTTCGACTTATGAAATATATAAATGTAGCAAAAGTAGAGTTCTTTGTACACAAGACAATCTCTACAGTTGAGTTTAGTGAGTTGCAGTTATATGATGTCAAAATACTAGAGAACACGATAGCACATGTGTTGGTTATCGAAGCTGATAAGAGGGAAACAAATGAAATGTGGAATATCAATTTCCATTATGTATGGGTTCTTGCACTAGCGAACATAGATGGAGTAGAAAGCTTTTTTGTTATTTAGTTTCTGTTCGAATTTATTATATATGTTCTACAATGTAAAAGTATTTAACATTTTAATCACTATACCGTAGCCAATTGAAGCACCACCACTCTAATGTTAGTTTCAAGTGTGCAATTAGACCTCAACCATGGTTCTACTACTTCTCTAAGTTCTCTCATTTTTCTTAATTTTTTTTTTTAAAATTTATTCTCTGAAGACTCTTGGTGTTATTTATTAATATATTCTTTTAAACTTACATTACAAAATATTTTTGAACCTTAACCAAAATTTTTTTTTAAAAATATGGAAATGTAGTTTGCTATTTTTCAAATTCAAATCTAACCCTTGATTAAATTATCAAATTATTTTTAACTGAATAAATAAAAGGCATAATAACATAGTAAAATTAAATTTAATATCATGATAATTAATAACATTTTGTTCAAATCAAATTAAAAACCATACACACGTTAGCTTAAAAAAAATATACATGTTTAAAAAAAAAAACACGTGCAGTTGCATGCGGTAATACACTAGTGGTATAAAGAGATATGAAGTTATATTGATTATTAAAACAAAAAAAAAAATGTTTAATGGTCACTCACCCCTATAAATACAAGGCTTTCCATTTCTAAAATGAGCTTGTCTCTCCCTTACAACTTAATCATGGCATTCAAACTTGTGTTCTTTATAGTCTATTTGCTAGTTGTTGTTTCTTTTGTTGAATTTTCTTACTGCTTTAAGTTCAATTTCACAGTGTCTTTAGATGGTAGGGGAAACTTTGTTAAAGTTAGTGATGCTATAGCAGCAGCACCTAACTTCAGCACCACCAGATTTTATATTCACATCAGACCTGGAATTTATAACGAACACATTGAAGTTCCAACTCAGAAGACATTCATTGCTTTGATTGGAGATGATGCTTCTACAACCATCATCGTTAACAATCGAAGTAATGGCACTGGATTCTCAACTGCAACTTCTGCAACTCTCAGTAATCTTCAATTCTCCACCAACATAAATTTGATGACAGCATGTTAATTTTGTTCACTTCTTATTCACCATATTTGGAAATTATAAAATACTAAAAACTGCTTCATTTGCAGCTGTGAATGGTCAAAACTTCATGGCTCAGTTCTTGACTTTTCAAAACTCTGCTGGGCCAAACAAGGGCCAAGCTGTTGCTGTTCTTGACCAAGCTAAACACACAGCATACTACAAGTGTGTGTTTTTGGGTTATCAAGATACACTCTACGCTGGAGCAGTGCCCCAATTCTTCAAAGAATGTGATATATATGGTAGTGTTGACTTCATTTTCGGGAATGGGCTTGTAGTATTCCAAGATTGTAATATATACGCTAGATTATTAGGCATTGACAGTACAGTGACTGCACAATCGAAAGCAAATTTAGAGGACCAGAGCGGCTTCATCTTTCAAAATTGCAATGTGACAGTGTCACAAGAGATAGCATCGTCAAGTAGGGATAAGGTAATAGTGTTTCTTGGACGGCCATGGAGAATGTATTCAACGGTTGCTTTCATTGAGTCATTTCTTGACAATGTAGTTCAACCTAAAGGGTGGTTAGAATGGTTAGGAACGCCAGTGAACTTATTGTTTTATGCCGAATACAACAACAGAGGTGCAGGAGCTGACACTTCCCAAAGGGTGGATTGGCCTGGTTACCATGTATTCCATAATGCAGCAGATGTTGCAAATTTTACAGTTGAAAACTTTATCGATGGCACTAACTGGTTGCCAGAAACTGGCATACCGTTTAGGACTGGTTTATAAAGTTCTGTTAAAATGCGTAGCTTTGTTATATATAGATATACAAATAATTAATAAAGGGGCATTGTAATTAAATTTTGATTAAATGAATAGTTTGATTTTAAGAAGCTTAATTAATAAATAGTCGTACTTTATCCATTCTGTGTGTAAACTGATCAAAATGCTTAATTAGCTCAACCAATTTTGCTCTTTCCAATGTCTTCCCCTAACAAAAAGAAACCTCATTTTTTAAATTTTAAAGCAAAGATAAATACTCCTGAGAAAGAGTAATTGGACCATAAATGGGAAGATATATGCTTTCTTTTATACATGAATAGAGTAGGAGACACATGAATGAATTGATTTCATAAGGATAAGGAAATTGCTTGACAAAGTTATATTTTCATGAGGACACATCAATGACAAGTAATATATTTCGAGTTTAAGAAAATAATAGCCAACCCTCGTGAAAAAATACATTAAATTAAAGTTGGATTGACGATTTGAGATGGTGATTAACAGTAACCACAAACCATTTATTTAAAGAAAAAAAAAAACAAGAATAAAGGGTACAACCAAATACATGAAAATAGTTAAAATTAAAAGTGGGCGTACCTAGCAAACATGTATACGATTACATTTAATGAGATTCGTCATTCGCAATGAAAGAATTAAGAGGGAGCTCACAAAATCATATCGGGACTTCCAAACTGAGGGTTCTGGTGTAAATCCTTCAAAATCAATCTCACAAAGAGCTAAATAGTTATCAATTTGTCCCAAATCCATATTCAAATCTGAATTTTGTTGCTTTAATAGTTCCTCCTCCAATAAAACTTGTAAAGAATCTTTGCTCATTTGATATTGTGTCATGCAGTTCTTAAAGACTTGTCGTGTCCGATTATCCAATTGCCCATTTAGAGTTTGATTTAAGAGGTAAGAATGGTCATCGACGACAACCTGAAGAGTTTGGTTGATGAATATGGCGAGAAGACCCGTCAAATTTGACTTTAAATCTTCATGAGGATTTGAGTCTATCACCGAAAAGCAAAGATCTTTCAACTCTTCAGTTTTGTTGCACGTGTCTCCAACGAAATTGTTTGCCACTGCAGAGAAAACCAGAAGAGTGACGAAGACAACAACAGCCGGTAACTGATTCATATTGGCCTTTTTCTTCTACTATCTGAAGAACACTAAAGGGAATAAGATGTATATTTATACATACAAAGATTACGAGTAATTTTTCTCTGTAAATGAACATTTAATCATTTAATTTGTAATACAGGAAATGAAATATTGCCCATCTTTATTACCTTACCATGTAAAGCAACTTTAACTTCTAGAGAAGGCCTTCTTTCATGGCTGAAAATAGTGGTTGTCACTAATCAAGTTTCAGTTTAGCTTTTTGTTTTTGTTTCTACTGTCAAAAACGACAATGCAAAGAAAAAACGTTTTCTTACATTTTTTTTTCTTATATTTGGCATAAAGGAAATGAAATATTGTGTATTATTATTACTTTGGGCATAAACAATGAGACCGATAGTTTTGTATCGTTGAATGTATGAGAGAGAAATTATTGTACAAGTATCTCGCTTTTGTATCCAGTGGTTATTAAGAGAAAGATAAATTTTAAGATATAAATCCGATGATTTTAAAGAGACAGCTACATCGTGGCAACGTAACCTCATTGAATAATTTGTCCTCTGTCACGTCTAAAATGTATGGTCGTTGCTAATAAAATTTCGGTTTTGTTTTTTTGTTTGACTATATTACCTTACCATATGTATATTTTTTGAACTTCTAGGAGTCCTCTTCCGCAGATGAAGAGAGTGGTTGTTGCTCAATAAAGTGTCAGTTCAGTTTTCAATTTTGTTTGTTTTATGAATTATGATGCAATTGTCAAGAAATGAAGAAAAACGTTTGTTAGCATTTGCATGCATTATTATTACCTTACCAAATATATATTCTTTCAGAAACGCCTTACCATACGCGTATATATACATATATATATGCAATGATTCTATTTTTTTTTTAATTTCAAGCTGGTAATCTAGGATAGTTAATTATCAATTAAGATTCTATTTTCTTTATTTTAAGCTAGTAATCTAAGGTAATTAATTATCAATAGAATTAAGATTCTATTTTATTTATTTCAAGTTTTTTTCAGTATAACAAATGTAGAGTATGTAAATTTGAATCTCGGACCTAAAAGAAAGGAGTACATGATAATTATCGTTGAGCTATGCTCAGTTTTGTTGTTTTATTGCAAGTGAGCAATGGAAGATAATTAAATATCAATTAAAACCTATCTCAATAGATAAGACATCTATGATTTTTTTTTTAAAGGTTAAATGTTTGATTCTTCTTTGTCCTTCCATTTGTATGTTGAACTAGCAAAATGAAATGACTAATTAATTTTTATAGTAGAAAGTAGCTAATTAGAATTTCATTCGGTTGCTTCTTAACATAAAATATGTTTATATAAAAAATAATTGGTAAAATTTAATATATATAGCTATATGAATTCAACGTCATGTGAGGTGGAAATTCAAACTTCTGACCTTTTGTAAAAGAATATCTTGATGAGTTGACTTAATACTTTAGTTGGCATCTTATTAGGATCATTTTTTTTAAAAATAATTATTAGGATCATTTAAACTAAGAAAAATACACCTTTTTGGGGTATATATATATATCCATTTATTGCAAACCTCTTTTATGATTTTTTTTTGGCCAATAGGTTTTTGTTTCTAATTGAAATCAAATTGATAACTAACAAGAGTGTGGCACTACTAATCAAGACATTAATAAATTATCCTTACCTTTTAAATCAAAATATTCTAAATGTAAATCATATTGTTAGAAGGTTTTTTTTTAGGAGAAATGACTTTTAATAAAAGCGCTTGTCTAGGAAGATCATCACTTGATCCGACCTTTAACTTTGTTTCATGTAGATAATGGTGATAGTTGGCAATTGCTAACAAATTAATTAAGTTAATTATAGTTTTATTTATGTTACGATGCAAATATGGGGAAATTTTAACCAACAATTTTTAACAGATACTGCTAATATCTTTGCCGAACATTGAATTTTAGTTTATCCCATAAAAAACCTAAAATTCCTGTGGCTTTCGTAAAACATTTCATACTAATAGTCGGACTAAAGTCAAGATATCAAATCATTTTAAAAGTAGAAATTTCCTCAGTGGTGGATCTAGAATTTTGATTCAGGAGACTTGAGTTAAAATTTCATAAAAATAATATACGAGTAAGCAAACCAGAAAAATCATAAATAAAATAAAATAATTAATTTAATACACCACAATTTTCTTTAGTTATGGATCCAAAAATTTATATTAGGAGAGCACACAAATTCGTATAAAGATAATTTGAGTTTTTAGAAATGTATAAAGATAATTTAAAACACATTGATATATATTAATATCATTTTATTTAATTAGAAATATGACTGATTTTTCTATATCAATATACAACAAATGGAATGAAACTTGAAATTTTAGGCCCCATTTGATAACCATTTGGTTTTTGGTTTTTGGTTTTTGAAAATTAAACTTGTTTTCACATGATTTCTCTACAATAGTTTTTATCTTTTCTTAAGTAAACATTTGAATTCTTAGCCAAATTCCAAAAACAAAAACAAGTTTTTAAAAACTATTTTTTTTAGTTTTCAAAACTTTGCTTGATTTTTGAAAGCATACCTAGAAAGTAGAAAACTAGACACAGAAACCTGTAAGTGGAAGTAGTATTTATAAGTTTAATTTTAAAAAACCAAAAATAAAAAACCAAATGGTTATCAAACAGAGCCTTAATAATTTACTAAAAGTTTTAAAATATTTTTATCTATTTTCAGTTATATTTGAGACAAAATCAAATAAAGCAAATATATATAATATTTATTATTACTTCATATTTGTAAACATTTTAGGGATAAATTTGAAATTTAAAAGAAAATATAATTTAGAATGATAATTTACCAGATAAAACGTCTAAATTATTTACTATAAATTATATTTTTGAAACATAAGAATAATGACTTATTTTTGGTGAAAAATGTAAGTATTATTAATGAATATTATTCACTTTATTTAAATATAAAATTGACTTTTGATATATTTTTCAATTGATGATTTATCTGGTTGAAAATTATATTTTATCTGGAAACTAAAAAGAAAAAGTAACTTAGGTTAAGGGAGAGGCCGAGCTTCGAACCAAGGAACAAAAACGCAGGCAGAGGGGGCTAAGGCCTACTTGACAACAGGCCGAGACTGAATTTTGAGATTTAAACCAGAATGTTTTATACATATAAATATACTTTTCTAAGTTTAGGTCGTCCTCATGATATAGTTATATTAGTAATATAATATCTATAATGAACTTAAAATGCCTATAATATTAATCTCCTAGAGATGCAATCTGTGCTTGGTCTACCTCTGGAACTCCAACAACATTTTTAGATGCATTGTTGCCTTATGATGCTCTAACATTTGACCACTGATAATTATTTGATCAAGAGATTCTCTCTAGTATAACAAAAGCTTCATTATAAGATTTAGAAAGTAATGCTCCACTGCATAGAAGCATCCTAGAACCATTCCTTAGGAGTTTAACCCATTATAAAATATTTCCATTTAAATATAGTGTAGTAAATCATGGTGGGGTGCATTTTCTTAATAAGTCTTTAAAGCATTCTCATGTCTCATTTAATTGTAACTAATTTCTATCATATATTTAGCATTCCTTGTAGGGAGAAAATATTATTTATCCATAAAGTTTTCCACTAAATCATTGCAAGTGACAACAAAATCTTGGGGTAAAGAATTTAACCATGCAGTAGCTAGCTCTATCTTTAATAGAAAAAGAAAATAGTGCTTCCTTAGTGAGAAAAAGAATCACTTGCCCCAAAAAATGACTTTAAAGTGTAAGTGAAGATCTCAATTAAGCATTTCACTGAATTGCTCCATGGTCTACAAAATTTGAAACATCACAGGTTTCAGTGTTGTGATGATTGCAGGCTTAACTATCAAGAAATGAAGTTGATTGAATATTAGAATTATGTAGTCTCTGATGCTATTCTCTCTCTATTATCTGCCAAGCATAACTAGAATGTTATTTTTAACTTCTCCAACTTCAACTGCAGGGGTTGAATATATTGGGATTCACACAGTTGGCAGATTCATATTAAGATTAAGAGAGGGTATTCCATAATCTCTTTGTGCTGCTTTTAATTTGCTCACGCAACCTTCTCTTTAGTGTTCTCTTAATCTATATTCAAAGTTTACCTTTCTTTCAGGCACTAATGCACCTTGCCAAATCAAAATAAAGATATTAGTCTTAATCCCATATAAGAGTAATTAAAGGGAATAAATCGCTTTTAAAAAGTAATCTATGATCAAGTCCCTAGCACGACGCCAAAAACTTGGTGTACTTATAGTTGTGTGGCAATGAAGTAGAATGTGATCACAAACCATTGTAAACGTAAAAAATGTGTGCAAGTATACACAAACTTTACCACGTAATATCATAGGAAAGTATTCCAAGATATCTCTCATATCCACAAAGACTTGAATAGACATTTTTTTGGGTAATTGCCAAAAATGAGACAAAGAAAGGGGTATTTATAAAGAGATTTGGGATGGTTTTTAATTTTATAGACTAATATGACTTTTAAGGGTATGAAATTACCATGTTACCCCGTTTCAAAAATCTCTAATTTTACCTTTGTTTTGTTCATCTCTCACATTCATGCAAATTATCCTCCTCAACGCATGACCACTCTAGGTGATAGCTCTCGCAACAGCGATGTATCCGACACCAACTGACAACGATGACAGTGACCTCTACGCCATTCTTCATAGTTTCGGCATGCCATTTATTGAAATTTCTCTCTTTGTGATAAAGGAACTATCTCAATTATGCTTGAGAACTCTCCCACCAACAATAATAAGAAAACCCTATTAACGAATTGATAAACAGCTCCAAGAAAGTCAAACATATTTTTTACTTGGAAAATTGATCGATAATCAAGAAGAAAGGATATCTTCAAGATTTCGAACTCTCCACAATCTAATAGATCAAACTAGATTGAAAGTTCTATACATGCATTCTAACACAAGAATATAAAGAAAGCATAAAGCTTGAGAGACTACAACTCAAATATGAGATTTCATTCAACTTTCAACTTGTGTTCAAATGACAAAATGACAACATTATATATAATAATTGAATAGACACATTGAAAGGACACAACCCTTTACCCATGCAGTCTAAATTCAGCCTCCAACCCTTCAAATCCATACATGAACCATATTAAATGTAAATACATGAATTTAATAGGTACATAATGCATTAAAGATGTGAATGAATCTGGATTTTTAGATTCATTATGACTCTTAGATGAAAAGGTGTATTCTCAATCTTGAAAGAATGCAACTCTTCACTATGTGTAGACACCTTAGCTTAGAGGTGAGCATTCAATGCTTCTTGAAGTCTTTTAGCTCTAGCTCTTGTCATTGGACCTTGTGGCATAATGATTGCCTCATGATTGGGTTGAATTGGAGTTGACTTCCATTGACTTTGAGTATGAGCCTCAATTGAGTTTGCTTGAGCTTGTTGAGCTTGGTATTCTTCTTGCAGACTTCTCTCATAGTTTTCTTGGTCATATATTTTCTTATCACTTTGGGTAGGCTTGACAAACTTTGTTTACACCATTTACTAAAATTTCTCTCTTTGGGTAGGCTTGACAAACTTTCTTCAAAGTTTTATACCTTTTTGTCGATGAAAAATTTGCTTCTTTTTACATTGTTGCTTGAGGAATAAAATGTGATTTGTTGAGTTTTTTTTTGTTGTTTTTGAGGTAATTGACTATGAATATTTGATTGTTAGTTTGTTTGTGCTCTTTAATATTGTATTGGTTTCTAAGTATGAGATATTGTGAGAAGAAAAAAAATGAATGAAAAAGTCTCTAGTTAGAGTCAATTAGGGTCAATTTTTTATTTATATTGTACTTTTACTATTTTTATTTTGAAATGTTTAGCTATGAATTTGTAACGATTCGACTTTTTAGACTTAGACTAACTAAGGTTGTTACTACATGCATGCAAAAAAATAATTGACGTGAGAAAGGCTATGGAGAAAAAACACTTTGTTTAAAACAATCAAAGCTC
Organism: Trichosanthes truncata; assembly: GCA_033996785.1. Classification (NCBI taxonomy): domain Eukaryota; kingdom Viridiplantae; phylum Streptophyta; class Magnoliopsida; order Cucurbitales; family Cucurbitaceae; genus Trichosanthes; species Trichosanthes truncata. The sequence continues at coordinate 15,621,638 of JAWPNB010000004.1, forward strand.
TTTAGTTGGGATCTGAATGAAAACATTATAAAACATGCAATTCAAAAGAGTACAAACAAATTTAAGGAGTTCTCACAACATAACCTAAAAAAAATAAAAGTTTAAAAGCATAAAATAACATGAACGCAGAAGCTATGATGACTTTGACCCCATGACACATTCATCAAACAATTCCAATCACTCGCCTTGTATGACCTTCCCTTACCTGAAAAAAAAAAAAGGTTTGGAAAATATTGAGTATTAAAAATACTCAGTAAGTGACCCTACTGCTGGGGTTAGTGATAACACTCATTTAGTGCTATCTACTTCCTACTATTTTAGCTAATTTTGTTATGAATTTGTGAGCTTTTACGCCTATTTACATTGATTTTGTAGAGACTGAGCTTAAGGAGCAAAATCGGAGTGTTCACGAGCACTGTGATGGTTTTAGACTTTGTTTGGACCATTTTTAGAGTTGAGGAAGAGAAGAATTGATGGTTAAGTTAAAGAACCCAAGCGAGGGCGTCGAGATGCTCTTTAAAACATCAAGACACCCATAGTTTGATGATTCAAACATGAGATCCCAAGGGGACAGTGTTGAGACGCAACCAATGGCATCTCAACGTTGTCAAGAAGTGTATCAATGCCAAGCTTAACACTCAAAACACGAAGGAGAAAGTTTTCGTCTGTAGTGTCTTGACGCTACCCTTGCGCATGCTTTAAGTAAAACACTCGTTTAATAGGTGTGAGACGCTGCGTCGATTTGAGGTTTAATTAGATCATTTTTCATTACGAAAAGAGGAGGCCAAATGAGGAGTTTTACACCCTAAGTCAAGATTAAGAGAGAATTGAGGGGAATTGGGCTGGTTTGAAGTGGTTTAATCGAAGATCTAACACCCGAGAATCGTGGAGATGGTAGGAGTGATGGATCAACACACAACGAGTTTTCTCCCTTCTTCTCTTTGATTTTCTACTATTCTCTTACTGTAATTGATGGATTTTGGGTTTACTGTACTGAATTGTGCATTTATTTGATTAGATCTTGTAGTTTAGGGATTAATTGAGCTTTTGGACCATGAATTTCGTTAATTGAGATTGTGTAATTGATGTTGATTGAACTCTTCGTACAATAAATACTTAATGCTTTCAATCTCTTGATCAAAGTTTGATTGCCTAGTTGTTTAAATTGGTACTCAATAGAGAACAATTTAGATTAGAGAGTAATTGTATAACTAATGCTCGTTTGGACACAAAAGTGATAAAAATGGTGTTAGGGATCGATGATGAGGTTTCATAATGAGCGTGTGATTAATTACTAGTACGAACATGTAACTAATTAATTAGGCACGAGATTTGGAGGAGCTCGATAGAGAAATCCAATTAAAATTACCTCTAGATTCAATAATTTGATCTATATCGATTGCATAAGCCCGTTAATGAAGTTATTGGTCCAATTGGTGAGATTAATCCCTAAGCTAGTCCTTAATTTGACCGTGTTCAATTTCTCTACTCTTATTTTACTTTAAGTCATTTAATTCTCTAATTTCTTACATGTTTAACTAATTTGATTTCCTAAATAAAATAGAGCGTTAGTATTTGTGGTGTTTAGTTGAATTAATTTACTAATTCCCCAAGGAGACAATCTTTGATACTAATCATTGTATTACTTGGACACATGCACTTGTGTGTGAACAGTCAGGATATACAATCACATGCATATGACTATGTTTTTGTGACTATATTGAGACCTAAAACTTTACTTTTAGTTTCCCTCATTTTCATTTCTTCAGAATGAACATCACTTTCTAACACATGGCGAGAGAGCCGGAGAGGGAAGAACGGGAGAGGAAGATTTCGGGGAAGACAGAGGGGACGGGAGGGAGCTGGGGGAGAGAGAATCAAGGGGAGACAGAGGGGACGGGAGGGAGCTGGTGGAGAGATAAGGATGATTTTTTTTTAAAATAAATAATAATAATAATAATAATTTAATTGAATTAATTTTTAACTATTTTTTTTTTTAAAAAATTGAGTGTTACACCTTATGTATCTAAGTTAAAATTAGTCATAGACATATTTGTTTAAGTACTTAGTCTCCTAAAAGCACTTAGAAAAGAGCTGAATAGGTGTTGAACTCGATTCATGGTGTTAAGTGTCGGTTAGGGTAGGTTGCGGGCAGATTTCAGTAGCATTTTGTATGAATCACACAGAACTCGAAAGAGGCAGTATGCGGGTGCAAGATGCAGAATCTCTGAAATAGCCGGACCTAGTTAAGCAAGTTTGGAAGCGAATGGTGGGCACATTTCCTCAAGGTTGAAACAGATTTGAACTCCTTTCTTCTCATTACTTTTTTCCTATCTTTTCTTTAGTTTTATTTTTATTTTTATTGCACAGAACCCCCCCAAACATCTTATTTAATTGGTTACCTTCGGTTGCAACTTGAAAGTACTTGTGTTGTTAACTGAAAAGCTCTTTGTTAACTGTTCCCTTGGGTTCGATACTTGGAATACTTCCATATATTACTTGTTGGACAATGTGCACTTGCGCTTGCTTTTGGCGTATAGCAGACGCCACTGTCAACAACCAATAAGATAAAATAATTTTAATCTAATCAAGATGCTTCTTTAATTCCTAGAATTAAACATGCAAGTTATGCAATTATGGAAACCCATAAAACACACACATGTAATAATCCTAACGCTACAAGGTTCAATCAACACGATAATTACAGATCATGCATCATGAATAGCAATCAAGCATATAAAGCGATCGAGGAGTCAATTCAATAAAAAATACATACTCATAAAATAAATATAGGAATCAAAGAACACTTGCAATTATAAGAAAACTACATTAAAGTTCGAGCCTCACAACATTGCAATTGGCAACACAGACCTAAGAATTGGAACACTTACCTTAGCCGCTCATCGTGATGATGTAGCCAAGGTTCTTGGTTCGATATAGTGCCAAAAGAAAAGTAAAGGAAAAGGGAGAAAAACTCTAAAAACTATTGTCTAGCTAGAAAGATTATACTTGCAGAAAAACCCCATGCAACTATCCAAAAGAAGGCTTAAATAGCCTTGAAGTAGACAACTTGCACAAGTAAGAAACCCTAAATTCTAGAAAGATATTTTTCCAAAACAATTAGGGAATAATATTCAAAATAAAATAAAATAAAGTAAATAATTTTCTATCTTGCAAAATGCTGGAACATACATCCAAAAATCCAAAATATTTTCCTAAATTCTCAAAACAAACATAGAATGTTGCAAATAAGGAAAGTTTCTAGATTGCACAATCTTCAGTATTTTACCAATAACTTCTTCTCTAAAACTTGGAATAACATGATCTTTATATGGACAAAAAGATATTTCGGAGAGCTTTAAAATGGTATCTAATTTGACTATATTCCAAAACATGATCAGTAAAATAATGGGAACGAAAATTGGCACAAAGTATTCTCGGATACGATAGTTTTCCAGCATGAGCAATAATCACTCAAAATATCATAACTTTTATAATATTTAGTGGAATGCAATGAGTCTTATACCATTAGAAAAAGAATTCAATAAGCTTCGATTTGATACCAAATTTGAATATATTTTCATCTCAAAATATCAAGATATAATCAGACAGAATTGGTATAGAAATTCTGTTGCTCGAATCATCTCTGATTTGGTCCGAATTAACTTCGAAATGTTGCAAACTCTCCAAAACATGTGAATTTCTCGAATCCCTAAAAAAATAATAATAAAACACGTAAAATCCTTTTAATTAGTGAGAAATAAGTGTGATTAAATAGGACTTTATAGGTCTTATCATAAATTAAACCAGACCTTGTCTTTGACAAGGACAATTATTGTTTGACCATTATTGAATACCTTTATTATAGATCATGTTAGGTAAAGAATTAATTTCGTGATACATGGAAGGGATTATCTCGATGTAATGACGTATGATCGTCTATCAGTTTCTTGACTTGACATTGATATCATGATATGAAGATGAAATTTATATCTTCTATGCGCATTATGTTTATGAACGTATATAGCAAATAATGTCAAATGGGCCAAGTGGGAGAATGTTAGATTTTTTAAAACTTAATATTATTATTAATATGACCCATATACATTTATTTCTATCTTAATGTTTTAGGCTCGCTACATTAGTGGGTTAATTAATTAAAAAGTAATTTTCCAAATTAACACCCTGATGGAACGTATATATATAAAGATATAAACCTTAGAGATAGGTCTTCTCTCTATCTAATACTGAAGATGTCACGCCCCCAAAATTTAGACTAAATTAAGGGACATTACTAAACTTACAACCATTATGCAGCAAAAATTTCGATAGCATAACGGCGTAACTACAACAATACCAAATTTTTTTTAGTATCTGTTAGACAAAAGATCACACTTCTATAGCCAAATAACTAGATAACCATCCAAACTCCAACCTCATAACCACTAAAGAATCAGAATCAGTCAACAACCCAAGCAAAACAAAACAAAACTTCCTCAGTCATCTTCAAACAATTCAATCTTTAACAGACAAAGCAACCTAACAAATCTATTACAGGCTCCAACTCAAAAATAAATCACCAAAAATACTCCAACTCAAAATAAGAGAAACATAACCTACCAGTAACACTCAAGCCTCATAAAAGAAGTCTCACCAACCTATATTTCAAACTAAACACTCAAGCCTCATAAACAAGTCTCACCAACCTATATTTCAAACTATCTAATAAGTTTATAAGCCTACTCTAAAGAAATAAGAAACAACAGTACTAAAACCATAAGCTTGAGACAACTATAAATATAAATCAATTACACTAAACTCAACGAGACAACTACTAGATGAATAAGTATCCAACTATGGTCTTTCTCCTCTCATGCCTCCTCTCCAGCATCACCAGGGTCGTAGTATTTGTCATCACCTACAAAACCTGGTGGTGGGTCAGTACATAACACGTACTGGTAAGTAGCTCACACTTGAGGAGCCATCAAACAACATACAACATACAAGTCAACATTATGCTATAAACATCCATCTAAAATGCTCTTTAAACATAAGGTAAGCAAAACATACAACGCACAAGTCAAAATATCAAGCCATGCATACTCGAACTATACTCATGCTCCATGACTCACTAGACTTCACTGAATCACTCAAGTGCATAACTTAGTCCTCACAAAGCTCTCCAAGGGCTGACCCTTCGAGATGTATCAACCCCTGTCCATAGTTACCAGGACCTCAACACATCTCTACGGAGCTCAACGTACGATTCCTTGTCAATAGTTACCAAGGTCTCGAACTGTGCATCGACCCTTACCCATAGTTACCAAGGCTTCGATGACTCAGCAATGTATTGACCATTGCCCATAGTTACCAAGGTTTCAATATTTACCTCCAAACTCATCACACCAACCCTTGTCCATAGTTACCAAGGTCTTGGTATTTTCATCGACCCTTGCCAATAGTTACCAAGGCATCGACAACCTAGCAATGTATTGTCCCTTGTCCATAGTTACCAAGGATCCAACACTTGCCTCAAGATTCATTACACCGATCCTTGTCTATAGTTACCAAGGTCTCTTGACATACTAGCCTTCAACAATTTTTACTGGAGGCGCACTAATATTCACCTAGCTTTCTTTTATCGCATCCAAGGTCCTCTAACCTCACCTAAACTCACTAGAATGCATAAAACCTACAAATCATACTCTTAGACCATGCTTATGCCCAAAGTTACATAAAACACCCATGACATGCTTTTACCATCGTTGCCACCCATTTATTAAGCATAACACCATAATATCAAACCAATCTCAACAAGGCAACATGCTTATCAACGTAACATGCTTATCACAAGAAAACAACGCAACATGCTTATCATCCCAAAATAATTCAAGCAACAACTCAGCACAATGAGCAACTCAAAATATATAGAGATCCAGGAGAAATAATCATATATAGCATAATGTAACAAAATTAAGCACACAACATGCTAGCACACAAGCAAACATACTCCACAAGTAGAAACTACTTACAAAACTTCATGAAAAGCTCCTAAAGCAAGCCGATTAGGTTCCTAAGCATGGTAGACAAGGGTTAGAGGTTAGAATTCCATTTGAAATCCTTAATCGAATTCGAAAGAGTAATCAGGAAGGATGCTCTTACCCAAAATGACATTAAACTAAGTTCGAACACTCCGAAATTGAACCAAACTCTATAACAAAGAGTATTCAATGTTAAGAACCTATCTAAAGTACTTTAATGGAGTTTGAATGGGTCTAAAACACGCTATTACCTACCAAACGCTGCCAAAAGGCCTCGAAAACTTGTTGGTCAGTGTTTGAAAGTGATCGAATGAGCCCGAAACTACACACCAAGGTTACCCAAAGGTTAGAACTAAATTAACACACTTTACAAAACTTTATTTGATTTGCGAAAGATCTTAAACGCATTAAAACTTACCGAAAGCACCCTTATGCTAGCTGTTTGCTGTTCGAAGGTGTTCGAATCGATCCCAAACTGCAAACTAAAGGTTCCTACATGTTAGAACTAATGCTACGATACTTAAAAGGATATACGAAAGGTCAAAAACACGGTGAAACTTACCGAACAGCCTCAAAGAGACCAGAACGCTTGCTGGAAAACTGGTTTTCAGCACCAAAAGGTCTCAAACTCGGTCTAGGCGATGTGCAACGGGGTTCAAACTGCAAATCAATGTCATTTAGGGGGTGGGTGATAAGTCTCAGTTACGAGGATTATTTAACCCTAAAACTAAGTTGTTCTTGCCATTTTTGCATATTTTATCGAATAACTAGCAAGCTAAAAATAGCATTTATAAGATAAATTTATGCAAGCTTGTCAGAGTATGGAAAAAGAAGAATTAAGTTGAAAATATAAAGGAAAGTTAGCTAAAATCGTTATTTTTGTGCAGATTTGAAGAAATGAAGAAAATGCAAATGAAATGTAATTGCATTTCCTTGAGAAGACAAGGTGGTGAACAAGAGGGAAAATGCAATTGCATTTTTTGGACTTCTAAACCAAAGTGGAATTCACGAAAATTTACCGAGATTTACGAAATCTACTCGATTTATGGGAGAAATTCCAGCCTAAATTCACGCCCCAAGTCTACCCAAGAATAAAGGAGCCCCAAGATGGAAAGAAAAGGCCTCGGAATATCTATATAAAAGGGAGGAAGAATGAAGAATAAGGGGATTATTCAGTATTCGGATTTTATACTCTGTTTTCTGGTTTATTTTTCTGCTATTTTTTCATGTTCAGACAACAAGCTACAACTTTTCTTTTCCAGGATTTCATTTCTATATTTTTGCTCTTTAAATTCTAAGTTTGATCCCTCCTTAACGAAGGTTCGAGGAGGTAAAGATCCAATTGCCCGTTAAAGAACTTTGGTTCGATCAAAGCAAGAAATTTCCATGAGTTTTGTTACTCTGTTTTGTTCAATTCCATTTTGTTTTAATTCTTCATTTTCTGCTCGAGTTTAGTTATTTGCCTCTGTTTAAGCCCAATTTCTTGTATGTTGTGAAGTTGAATGAATTATTGAGTTTTGGGTTTCAATTTCCTTCATTTCCAAGCTTGTTAATTTCTAAAATTTTCATTTCCACTTGGTTTTATTTTTTTTTTTCCGTAGCTTCAATTTTGAATTTCCCGTAGCTTCAGTTTTAATTTTCTTGGAAGCTTTGTTTTATAATTCCTTTGTGAATGCTTAAAGTTGTAGAATTAGTTTAATAAAAAAAACATTCTTAAATAATTTAGCTTGGCTGCCTTATAATTCTATAAATTATCTCCCTTTATTCGATTGATTAAATATGAGTTTTATAGCACTTAAAGTTTGGGTTTTCCTTTCTCACATAATGAGCTAATTCCTCCTTAGGGATTCAAGTTAGTGATGCCCTAGAGGAGAGATGTAAAGCTTAAAGCATATTCAATCTAGTTAACACTTGAGACTTTGTTTGTTTTTGTTGAAATAACGTGGGTAAACCTAGTCGGCCAACTAGTGATTGCTTGTCAAGCTTGAACTTAATATCGAAAGAGTTAAGGAAAAGCCGATGTCGCAAAAGCAATGAAGGAAAAGGCTTAGACATAAGTCCTGAACATCGACCCTAGATATAGGGCGAGACTCCAAAACCACTAGAGTTGCGCGCGGAAATATCTAAGTTAGATTAGCCTTAGAAATATAGGTTTAATCACTTAGCCTTCTAAAGATACTTCATAGAAGGTCGAATAGGAGTTGAATTTGGTTTACTTAGTTTCTTGAGTTAGCTACGATTGCAATTGCATTTTTTTCGGCATTTCTTTCCAAAGGGGCATAAGCTACTTGGATCCCATTTTTCTTAATTATTGACTTTTCGTTTATTTTCTTTAGCAAAAATAACCTCTCAAGCATTTTTACACCATTGGTTACTGCAATTGTATTTTGCAAACAAATTTTGTGTAATCTTAGTAGATTTTGTTAAAATCCGTTCCCTTGGTACGATACTCTGGAGTACTTCTAGTTTCTTTATTACTTCGATCACGTGCACTTGCGTGTAGCAAACGTTGACCAGTGGGTAATCCAAATCTAAAGTCGATTAGGCATGGGTATGTGTCAAATTAAACCTCGTCAAACAAGAAGGAATTTGCGCGGGTCTGCTGGAAATCCCGTTTTTGGCAGTAAACGGCTTCGAATGTGGGTTGTTTGGAGCTCAAACAAGCTAAAATTACAAATCAAAGGTGTTTAAGGTATGGGTAACTAAAGTTTATTTGGCATGGGTAAGGTACAAACCTTGTCGAATGGAGAGAAATCATGTGGGTCTTGCTGTTGGCAGGTTGTTGGTGTTCGCGAGAGAGAGAGAGGGATAAATCGTCGTCGAAGCTTGTGTCGTTCGTGGGTTGAAGACGTGCGCTCGCCGGAGGGAGCTGTTGCTCGAGTCGTAGGAGCAAGGAACGAAAGAGGGGGAGAGATCGTCAGAGATGAAGAAAATCGAGAGGGGAATGGCAGTTTTCGTGGGTTGTTACTGAAGGGAATAATCTAATTAAACCCAAGAGAAAGCGTAGGAATCGGTTTGAGTTTATTTAGAATTAAATAATAATATTATGGTTAAACATAACATACCTCAAAAATATGGAGATTCTTTTGGCGGATCTTTATCTCTTCCACAAAGTCTTCCTCGCTATGACTCGAACACAGGACCAAGGCTTGTGGGAACCTCTAGAGAAAATTCACAAGGGATTAAAGAGAAAGGGAAAATCTTAAAATATATCTTATATTTATTTGAATCTCATTCCAATCTCCTACGATATTTATTTATTTGAATCTTATTCAAATTCTATAAATATATTTTATTTAATATATCAAATATACATTAATTATTTTAATATTTAATGTATCAAATACAATAAATATATTTTCCTCTTTTATATATAATATATATGATATATTAAATATTAATTTGAACATTTCAAATTTTTCTTTCAACTAAATTGATCTTTTAGTGTTATTATGAGCTAGCAAGGGGACCTTATGGACCTACAGATTATAAGCTCAAATGGTACAAAAATAATTAATTAAACTCTTTAATTAATTAATTTTCGTTCATTAACTATATGTCACTCCACTATAGACCTAAAGTTGCACTCTCATGCACTGCAGGACAAGTTGTGTCCATATAAATAATCATTACATGCAAGTCGATCCTTTACGAGTTGTTCGTAATTACAGCTGGGTCAAAAGTCCGTTTTACCCCTATAATTACATCTTGCACCTTAAGTACCACTGATCCTCTAATGAATAATCTATTTATAATCTAATTATAAACTAAGTCTCTCTCGGGCCAGTGAGAGGGTGGGGCTCCATTGTTCAAGTCTCGAAATCAGCACTTAAGGGAACTATTCATCTACTTACCCTATATGGGAAGGAGTGAATTCCATCTTGTGAGATTATGTTCCTAGCTCTCTATTTGGGTCAAGTCCCCAAAATGGTAGGCATATTGAATCGGCTACAAAAGCCACTCTCACCGATGCAAATCAAAGGACAAGCCCTCACAGGCAGAAGTTCATAACTCACTCAAGATTAAGATCGAGTCGCATATGATCATCCTGATGAGATATTAATCTTCTTAATTAACGGATTTATAAAGAGAGATTAAATATTTCGTGGTCCAGTCTTATATAACTCATTGTATAAGATACCCCCACTCACATGTCTCCACATGAATGATTTGAATCAAATCATTTGTAACTATTACAAAGTGGGTCGTATCAATAGTGTTATCAGGATAAGACACCCAACCTTATCCATATACTATAACTCTTTAGGTTATTTCTTGAACACGATCCTCCTGTATGTCAACCACATACTGTTCAAGATTACACTAATAACTTTAGTTTTTTCATATAATGGATAATATTATATTACAAATAAAATAATTAAAATTATTATTAATTAATTAATTAATTATGAGGCTTTAGGGCATAAATCCGAACAGTTACATGAAGAAGAGGAAGAAAGAGAAGTCGAAGAAGATGGTGAGAGAGGGGCTATGTAAGGCTCAGAGGAGAAGAGAGGGAAAAAATTTCGGGTTTTTTTAAAAATTATTTTCTTGTTTTTAATTACTTTCTTTTTACCCAAAAATACTAAAACCCAATGTTTTAAAAAGGATAAGACCTTGGGGCTAACTCTAAATTCCAATATTTTCTCTTCTTTACCAAAACTAAAACTCTAAATAGGGAATCTAAAGGATTGAGATAAAATCTAATCAAAAAGGTATTTTGGTCCTTTTTGAATTTGACAATAAATTCTAAAAATTGAATTCTTAAACCTTGAAAATTATAGAAACTTAATTCACCAAACTTAAGGAGCTAAGCTTGAAATTCTAATTTTCCAACTAGCATTCTAATGAACATCGAGCCTAACTACTCTAAAATCGGCTAATTTTATAATGCGGGGAATTACATAAGAAGTTTCTCTCCATTAAGAAACCTAATCAAGCTCTAAAGGAAGGTCAAGAGAGAGCAACATAATCCTTTTTTATGAGATCAATATCATGGATTGATGTATGCTACTCTAACTCATGTAATTTAAAATATACATAGAGGGATTCAAGCCTTTGACCTCTTGGTCGAGGGTACATGTCAATTACCGCTGAGTTATGTTCACTTTGGCCCATTAAAATGGTAATTAATTAAGTGTCTTATGTATTAAGCTATGCTCGGATTAACAATACATATATTTATTAAGTAAAAATATGGAGACAATTAATGGAAATAATAGTCAAATAAAACATTTGACAATATTGAAAAAAAATTCAAGAGGCTACAAATAATTCATATATGTAAATTTAAGGCGTATATAAATGAAATTGACATGATCAACGTTCTCACAAACCATTAAATAGAAGATGTTGTCTATTTGTGTATATAGACTAACAATTAATTGGAAAAAGCTTGGGTGCAGAGCCCTCTTTGTGCATCCGGCCACCAAATTGTCGATTCACAACTTGCTATGTGGTAAGGTGTTTTTCTTCTCTACTGTGTGTTGGAGTGGGTTGCCCAAAGATGGGTGCACCCTCCAAGTTTTACCTTAATTAATTCCAACCTTTCATTTTAGAAGGGAACTTGCTTTTGTGTTTGTGAAAAAGACTGAAAAGCACATATGAGAGAAAAGCATGCCAAAAAAAAAAGAGGTTCTATCTACAAAAGATTCTCTATGTGAAAGAAGTGCATATGTCCCATCTATGCGTCTTGGTTCAAACCCTAGTGACTCTTCATGGGTATCTATCTAGATTTTAAGGCATGTGCCACTACTTTTATATATAAATATAGATGGTTTTGAAGAAAAGTATTTGAATATAATATAGGGTTAGGCAATGTTTGATCTGGCATCTCCTAGAGTTCCTTACGAGCACTTCAGAAGAAAGTGTCCTAGAATCGGAAATTTTTTACTGAAGTGTTTGGGGGAACTCTGGGTGTAACTTGGTCCCAATAATATAAACCGCTAATTTCCATTTCATGAATTTAAACTTGCCGGTTTTGGGGCAATTTTATTATCCTTTTGGGTAAGCTTTCTTATTCGTTCATTTCTTTGGTACTTGGCCCTAAACCAAGATGGTTATTTAGGAAATACAATAATCTTGCTAAAATTCATCTTCCATCCTAAAATCACTTTCCATAAAATGATCAAAATAAATTCAACAAACTATAAAAATTTCAGTCATCTATAGTGTTTCTTTTTCTATTTCTTTTTTCCTTAAAAAAAAAATCAATCATAGATATACTTTGGTAAATGTTTGAACATTTTTTTGATGCAAGAAAAACAAGAAAACAAACAGAAAGGCAAAAACCACTGAGGACAGATGTATTTAATTCGTAGCAAGAGATAAGAGCCACTGGGGAAAAATCAGAAGCTGCAAGTTGTTGCTTGAAGCTTTTTGCGTTTAGACTTGTTCGAATGCGAGATAAGGAGATGCTAATTCCAAAAGTGGAAGAGAGGGCGTGGCGCTGTAGAGAGTTATCCGATTCTGCCACAAGCGGTATGGTTTTTTGTTAATAACAGCTTTAATTTCCAGAATAGAAACCTTCTTGAAGTAAATGTAAATGCATGTTTGAACATTCAAACTCATTTCTATTATATTTTCCATTATATTTTTATGCAGGATTTCAACAACTTATCATCTTCTATCTGAATTAAACTTTTACCCAGTTGGATTTGAAATCATTTTACGAGTTCAAAAAAGCTAGTAATTTGAAATCTTGTTTTTCTGAAAAAAATTTAGATTCCAAATAGGTTAGATTTGACAGAATTTTAATTCAAGCAAACTCTTTCTTCCATATTCAAGGAAACTCACCGTGATTCAAGCAAATTGGTTGAACATTGGTTGGATAAGCAAATTGGCAGGGTTCAGTAGCTGGTAATGGGGGTGCTAAACGTGAAATAGGGTTTAGAAAATACAAAAGCTAGGATGGTTAAGAAAATGTAAAACTAAAACAAGTTGCGTAGGAATGAGAGGAAATATATATATATATATATATTGAAACAAAGAGGTAAAGATAAATAGGGAATGCGAAAGAAAAATATATATGATGTAGGTTTTTTTTTGGGAAAAAAATATAATGGAGGGAAATAATTTATTTATTTGGTTTTGATTTAGCTAATTTCGACCTTACTTTTTTTTTTATTTGAATTAAGATTCTTGCAACTTTTTTTTTTAAATTTATTTTTGACAATAATGATGACATTTACAAGTTTTATTTTATTTAGTTGATTTTTTTTTGATTCAATGATACATTTCATAATTATGAGTAATTGATATTGTTATTTGATATTAAAATATTTTATTATAAATAATGTAATTTCCTCCAAAATTAGGGCATACTAGTAAAATTTTATACTTTCTTTTAATTTCTTGTGAGCATCGAAACAAGAAAATTTTATTTCAGTGATTTTAAATTACTTTGGTTCCAAACAGTATAAATAGTAATCTGAAATATTTTTTTCGTTTTTTAAAATTCTGGAATTTGAAATTATTTTACCTAAACCCATATGCCAAACAGAGCATCAGAGCATAGGTTGGACAGTTATAAAAGCTGTAGCACTTGATTTGACGATTATAAATCTCTTGGCTTAATCATTTTCTTTTTTTCATTTTTTCCTTTTTAATTATTTAGTTTTTTAAAAACAAAAACCTATCATACTTTTTTTTAAAGAAAATCACCCATTTTTTTTAGGAATTTGTTGAATTTCAAAATTTTGAACACAATACAACTTCTAGGACCCACATATCACAGTTGTTATTTTGATTTTTATGCCATTTGTAGAACTCATGTATTATGGTCGTTGTTATAGAAGATGAAGGAAATATAGTAATTTTTGTCTTGTTATATATAGTTATTGCATGTATATAATTTTATATACATAAGTATGTATATGATTTTATATAGTGATCTTATGAGTTTACAGGACTGTAGTAATATAAACTACAATATAAATTGTTGATATATTTATTTGCATGTATATACTATTATACGCAAGTATTTTATGTGTTTAATTATATGTATAAAACTATAGACTTTGATAATAATTGTGGTATATTTAGTACTCCTAGATTACGTTATAGGGTATATAAATGCAACGTACATAGAACACTATTGAATGACAATATTGTGGGTATATACTTATTTGTGTAATTATGATGGTTTGAAAAAATGAAAAATCAAGTTTTGATTAGTGGCATTTGGTGATATAAGATTCAAGTAGACATGTCAGAAAAAAAATAATTGTAGTTGATATCTTGAATTAAGGTAAAATTGATAGATTTGTGAATAATTAGAAATAAATTTATGCAGATTTGAACTGCCAAAGATCTAGGAAAGATGAGTCAAATTCAATTAGAGAGGGTTGAGATTTTTCTTTTTTAAAAAAAAGTTTACTTACAGTTGGGGGATTGACCGCAAATATCTGTATATACCCGGGGCATAAATAGAATAAATAATTATTCACTCTCCCCTCCTAATAAATCAGCAGCCATGATGCCAAATATTGCAACTCTTTAGCCATTTTTCATTTCAGCTATTTTTTTTTATAGCTACTCATCACAATTTCTCTTAAAAAATCAAAATACATATGTCAAACTTGAGCATAGCTCAATTGATTAAAGCTTATATTCTCAATCAAGAGGGTCAGAGGTTCGAATTTCCCACTCCCACATGTTCTCAACTAATAAAAAAAAGAAAAGCAATACACAGCTACAAAGATCTACATACGCAATTATATATAACAAAAACAAATAGACTTCTACGTCAACCTAAGTATAGTTTAACTAGTAAGATATTTAGCTTCAACGAATAATTCAAAGGTTCGAATCTCCCCACCCCTCATGTTGTTGAACTAAAAATAATAATAATAAATAATCAAGCCACAAAATTTTGATCTTAAAAATACAATTGAGAGCAAAAGAGTTTGCATGTATGATTGTCAATGGCGAAACAGAAGTCTCCTTTGATCAACTTTGGAACTACCAACTTATAATTTTCTAATGCATCAGACATACAAATTTCCTGAAATTAGAAGAGAAAACAAGCATTTATGATCACATCATCTGTAATGAAATCTAATGCATACTATTAGTGAGAAGACTAATGCCTAAAGTCCAATAATTGTGCTATGAAAAAGTTAAAATTTAAACTCATTAGTCTATCACCAATCTGTATAGCATGGAATGAACAATTCAATCATGCAACAGAAGTTAGGAATTCACATTGGCGCTTTGCAAAACAAAATATAGAGAAGAAAATACACTTGCTTCTAGAAAGATCTTTCTTGTTGGATCACAAACATATTTTTCAATTAAACAATTTAATTAGAAAAAGGGCTCCTTAATGAGATGATGAATCTAATTCATTAATTAAAAGAAAATCAATTGCATAATCAAAGAATCATTATGCCAACGTGAATATATAGCTCAATTGATATAAAATATATGCCCTCGAACAAGAGGTCAAAGGTTCGAATCTCTTATCCAGAGACGGATGCACGTTGGGGCTGAGGGCACGTGCCCCCCTGACATTATGCATTTAATATATATTTCAAGGGTTTTTCATATAAAATATCAAATTACTTCATTGGTTTGTTGGTTTGGAGGGGCACCAACATCTTAGCTCTTGTGTATGTCTTGAGTTCAAATCCCAATAACCAAACTTCTTTTTTTTTTTAATAATTATTTTGTGTATATATATTTTATCAAAAAAGTGTGCATTTTGAGTTAATCTTCATTTTTTGCTTTTGTAGGTATAAACGCTACAATTAAATTCATATATATATAATTTAAATTTTGCAATATATATATGTTTATATATTTTTTCAATTTTTAGTAAGTTGAATGTGGTTAGAGTTTGTTCGCACGTAAATTTCAGTAAATAAATAAGAACACGTGCAAATGAAACTTTTGTATTTGTATAACTTTGAATATAGTGGAATACAATCTCTAGTACTTGATCCTCTGATTCTCTCTCTTGCTTGTATGTTTCACTTGAGGGCTGTAGAGCTTATTCTCGAGATTGAAGCATCAACAGATTCTTGGGATTTCGAAGAAGTGTTCTTGATCTTCGAAGAAGTATTTTTTGTTCAGGAGGTGTTTGATCTTCAGGAGCTCAAGGAGTTTTCTGGCATTTGTTTCTGAATTCTCTCTGAGATCTCAAATTTCTGAACCCTAAAAATGGAGGAGGGGCTCTCTATTTATAGAGTTCCTTAGGGCCTCTAGATGGGCTTGGGCTTGACTATGGACTAGGCCTGGTGGACTTTGAGCCTGGTCCTTAGACTGAGCCTGATTAACCTTGGGCCTAGCCTTGTGGGCTAGGATTTATTGACTTTAGGCCTAGACTTTGCTGGATTAGGGCCTCCTATTTGGGCTTAGTCTAAAATTGACCCAAATTTCATATAACCCAATTGCATATTGGGATTTACTTTAATTTAATTTAGGGATACTTGCAAATTTAAATAATCCCTAATTAAATAAATAATTTTGCCACTAACTTTAATTAATGACATGGAAATTTCTTATTGGCCAAAATTTCTATTCCAACAAATGCCCACTTTTCGAGATTTATGCACTAGTATATGTCAGTGAATCTCGAAAAAGATAATTTGGAATCAAAATTTAAGGTATTTGCTCCTAAATTGGACTTCATTTGATGTGTCAATTCATCAAAATATGAATTTGGGTCATAATTTTGATTTCCTTACTTGGCATTGAACTTTGATTTGAATTTTGGTAGAATTTATGTTCTCCTTAATTTAAAATTTGAATTTTATTTAATTTGAATTTCAAGTAGTATTCAAATTATACCCATTTTTTTTTAGGGTATAGTTTAGAACCTACCGATGAATTTGAATTTGAAGCTTGAATTTGGAGTGTCCAAATTTCACTTTTTGAGATAAAAGTCTATCCAATTATATTTGGAATTGGAATAGAACTTGAATTTGGATTTCAATCAAATTTTGATTTGGGATAAAATTTGGATTATGCCCAAATTTCACTTTTTGAGAGAAAAACCTACCCAATTATACTTTAGAATTGGAATAGAACTTGAATTTGGACTTTAATCAAATTTTGATTTGGGATAAAATTTGGATTATGCCCAAATTTCACTTTTTGAGATAAAAGTCTACCCAATTATATTTTGGAATTGGAATAGAACTTGAATTTGGACTTTAATCAAATTTTGATTTGGGATAAAATTTGGATTATGCCCAAATTTTGCTTTTTTTGAGATAAAATTCTACCAAATTTGAATTTTGGATTTGGAATAGAATTTTAATTTGGCTTGCAGTCAATTTTTAATTTGAGATAAGATATGCCAAAATTTAATTTGAGATGATATCCTGCTCGATTTCGATTTGAATTTTGGAATAGAACTTGGATTTGAGTTTGCAGTCAACTCATCCCAAAATTCAAACTTTAATATCCCAAAATTTGAATCCTGCATGATCTTTGGATTCAAATTGGTTTTGATTTGATGGCATTATCTTTGAATTCAAATTAGATGTGATTTTATCTTTTCCTCCACTATAAATAGAGGAGATGGGCCTTCCATCAATTCACATCAACAAAGAGTAAGTGGAGCTTCACATTGAGGAATGAGGAATAGGCAAGTCCCAATTTTATTATTATTATTATTTTTTTTTACATTTGCAAGACTTGCAAATACTTTCCTATAGAAGAGAATATCATAAGGTAAACATGTAGGTAATTTTTTTTAAAACAATATATATGCCCCCTTGTTTTTTTATTCTTGCTTGCAGCTAAGATGTCTTCTTCAACTTTGAGATGTCTTCTTTAACATCGAAGGTGACCAACCCCTGATTCAGGAGGAATTTAGGATGGCCCCTTTCGACTGCTTCGGCGTCTTCGACGTCTTCTTCTATTTCGAAGGTGACCAACCCCTGATTCAGGCGGAATTTAGGATGACACATTTCGACGGCTTCGACATCTTCTTTAATTTCGAAGGTGACCAACCCCTGATTCAGGCGGAATCAAGGATGGCACCTTTCGGCCGCTTCGGCACATTCTTAAATTTTGAAGGTGACCAACCCCCTGATTCAGGTGGAATCAAGAATGGCACCTTTCGGTAGCTTCGGCACATTCTTTAATTCCAAAGGTGACCAACCCCTGATTCAGGCGGAATCAAGGATGGCACCTTTCGGCCGCTTCGACACATTCTTTAATTCCGAAGGTGACCAACCCCTGATTCAGGCAGAATCAAGAATGGCACCTTTCGGCAGCTTTGGCACATTCTTTAATTCCGAAGGTGACCAATCCCTGATTCAGGCGGAATCAAGGATGGCACCTTTCGGCCGCTTCGGCACATTCTTAAATTTTAAAGGTGACCAACCCCCTGATTCAGGTGGAATCAAGAATGGCACCTTTCGGTAGCTTCGGCACATTCTTTAATTCCAAAGGTGACCAACCCCTGATTCAGGCGGAATCAAGGATGGCACCTTTCGGCCGCTTTGGCACATTCTTTAATTCCGAAGGTGACCAACCCCTGATTCAGGCAGAATCAAGAATGGCACCTTTCGGTAGCTTTGACACATTCTTTAATTTCGAAGGTGACCAACCCCTGATTCATGCGGAATCAAGGGTTGCACCTTTCGGCCACTTCGACACATTCTTTAATTCCGAAGGTGACCAACCCCCTGATTCAGGCGGAATTAAGAATGACACCTTTCGGTAGCTTCGGCACATTCTTTAATTCTAAAGGTGACCAACCCCTGATTCAGGTGGAATCAAAGATGGCACCTTTCGGCCGCTTCGACACATTCTTTAACTCCGAAGGTGACCAACCCCTGATTCAGGCAGAATCAAGAATGGCACCTTTCGGCAGCTTCGACACATTCTTTAATTCTGAAGGTGACCAATCCCTAATTCAGGCGGAATCAAGGATGGCACCTTTCGGCCGCTTCGGCACATTCTTTAATTCCGAAGGTGACCAACCCCTGATTCAGGCGAAATCAAGGATGGAACCTTTTGGCCGCTTCGGCACATTCTTTAATTCCAAAGGTGACCAACCCCTGATTCAGGCGGAATCAAGGATGACACATTTTGGCCGCTTTGGCACATTCTTTAATTCCGAAGGTGACCAACCCCTGATTCAGGCGGAATCAAGGATGGCACCTTTTAGCTTTGTTATACCCTTTGAAGACTCGACCCTAACTCATGTGGAGTTAAGGGCAGTCTTGTTTTACCTTTGGAAGACTCGACCCTAACTCAGGTGGAGTTGAGGGCGGTCTTTCTTTAGCTTCACCCCTTTCTTTTTTTTTTTTTCACTTGTTTTTACCTCTTTTTTTTCTTTTTTTTTTCATGCTTTTTTTTAAAACTTTTTCCTTATTTAATTTTTTTTAGGAAACGTTATCCCACTATTTTCTCAAATGACTCTCATCTACCATCCAGGTAAATAAAGATTTAATCTCTTTTGGGAATCTCTTTCTTTTTTTTTTTAATATTGGGAAGCCCCCCTGTGAAGTTTGTAAAACAAACATAAAGGTGACCAACTCCCAACCTTTTTTCTCCCTACAATTCGTCTTGGGAGTTCATAGTGACCAGTGATAGTCATTTTCTTTCTTTGTAGTCCAAGATTAGAATTCATTTTTGCAATGAAGAGGTACAAAGCCTCTAATCTTGAAGATGAAATGGCGTTGAATCCCTCTGAACGAATTTTTTAATTTGACGAGCGGAAACAGTCGAACTTAAGTGAACAAAACATGAACCCCTAACTTGCAGTGAGTGAAGATGCTTGAACCTTAGGAATGTGAGCAATGAACTAACTTGAAAATAACAAAGTTCTATCGTATACATCCAACTTTCATCATCTTGCTTCATGGGGGTGGAAATGCCTCTTTCTTTTAGGAGGAGACTGAACTTAAAGATTTTTTTTTCTTTAAGTTGCCTACGTACCCTTTGAGTGGAAGGGATCAAGTCATAACGAAGTTCAAATGAATACATTTTTTTATTAAGGTCGTTCACCTTTTAAGCTCATGCGGGCCAGGAGCATCATGTAGTTTATACTCTTACGATTAGGAGTGTTTACATCTTATGCATAAAACTTTTTAAGAAACTTTCCGTTGATAGGGCCAATCCTCAAGCCATCTTTATCCACAATTTTGTATGCTCCATTGGTGTAGACTTCTTTGACGATGTAGGGTCCATCCCATTTAGGTGTGAACTTGTTTCCTGTATGTCGCGTTGTGATGATAGGTCTTCGAACAGCAAGTACTAGATCACCAACTTGAAATGATCGGGGCCTGAGATTTTTATCGAAGGCTTTGGTCATTCGTGCTCGGTAACATTCTAGAGCCTGTTGAGCATCTAGTCTTCTCTCATCCAGCGCTTCTAGCTCTTGGAGACGCAGTTTTGCGTTGTCTTCTGTAGTCAACCCTTCTTGTACAACCATTATGAGCGATGGAATTTCTCTTTCTAATGGGAGCACAGCCTCCACTCCATAAACGAGGGAATAAGGTGTGACCCCTGTAGGAGTGTGATGCGTAGTTCGATAAGCCCATAACGCTTCACCAATCCTTTCCTGCCAGTCTCTTTTTGTCTTAGAGACTACCTTGTTCAACAAGTTGCATAATGTCTTATTAAATGCCTCTGCCAAGCCATTCGCTGCAGCATTGTACATGGATGACTTGTACTGCTTGAACTTGAACTTCTCACACAACTTGTCCATTAAGCTGTTGGAAAACTGCCTCCCGTTATCCGTCACGATACGATGTGGGATGCCGTATCGGTAGATGATATGAGTTCGGATGAAGTCCACCACATTTTCTTTCTTGGCTTCTCTTAATGCGACTGCTTCGGCCCATCTTGAAAAGTAGTATGTCGCTGCCAGAATATAGGAATGTCCTGCTGACGACTTTGGTGTTATTGGACCAACAAGATCGAGCCCCCAAGCTTCAAAAGGCCATGAAGCAACAGTTGGATGGAGAGGTTCTGGCGGTTGATGTATGAAGTTTGCGTGAAACTGACAAGCTTCACACTTCTTTGCATACTCCATCGAATCATGGATCATCGTGGGCCAGTAGTAGCCCATCCTTTTTAACTGGAAATGAAGTTTTGGACCTGACTGGTGAGCACCGCAACGCCTGAATGCGCCTCCTCTAGTGCTTTGATCGACTCTTCTTTTCCAAGGCATCAAAGGAACAGTCCTTCATAAGAACGACGATAAAGAGTCTCCTTGTAATAGATGAATCAGGAGGCTCTTCTTCGTACATCAGCCTTACGTCGCGGATCTGTGGGAAGCTTCCTATGCTGAAGATATTCTATGATAGACTATCGCCAGTCTTCCTCTTCAATGGCATAGACAGAGATCATTTTTACTTCTTGATGTTCACCATTGACCGGTGGCATGATCCACTTCTGACAAAGTGAGATGTTTATAGTCACCTCATCTGAGATCGTTAGGGCGGTGGCCAAATTTGCTAGCGCATCTGCCTTCTTATTTTCTGACCTTAGAACATGCTCCAGCATAATGCTATCAATTTTTGCCATCAGCTGCCTTGCATAGCTGAAATAAGGCTTCAAGTCCTTATGCTTCACATCATACTCAAGCAAAAGTTGATTGATAATCAAATTTGAATCGCCATAGATTTCTATGTACGTTATGTCGATCTCTATAGCCATTTGGAGGCCAATTATTAGCGCTTGGTATTCAGCAACGTTGTTCGAGCATAATTCACGGAGTGTGAAGCTATAAGGGAGCATGTGTTTTTCAGGCGAGATAAAGACAATGCCTGCCCCCGCTCCATTTCTTCGTGCCGCACCATCAAAATACATGGTCCAAGGCTCTGTGATTTCCACATAGAAAACTTCTTCGTCAGGAAAATCCTCGCATAACTTCCAGTCTGATGGAATTGGGTGATTTGCCAAGAAATCTGCCAAAGCTTGTCATTTTACCGCCTTTTGAGATACATAGACAATGTCATATTGCTGGAGTAAGATTGCCCATTTGGCCAAACGTCCAGAAATAATTGGCCTCGACAAGATGCACTTTATAGGGTCAGCTTTCGCCACTAGGTGCACTGTGAAGGCTTGCATGTAGTGCCTTAGTTTGTCAATAGCGAAGAAAAGAGCTAGACACATCTTTTCGATTGGAGAGTAATTTACTTCAGCTCCATTCAGAGTCCTGCTCAAGTAATAAAGGGCTCGTTCCTTCCCTTTTTCTCCTTCTTGGGCTAGCAATGCTCCAAGCGACCTTTCCTGCGCAACGATGTACAGTATCAACGGCTTTCCTGCTATAGGGGCGCCTAAAACAGGGGGATTAAGCAAGTACTTTTTGATGCTGTCAAAAGCGTTTTGACATGCTTCATTCCATTCGAAGTCTTCTCCTTTCTTCATTAACCTTTGAAAAGGCTGACATCGACCGGCTAAGTTGGAGATGAATCTCCGGATATAGGCCAAACGACCTTGAAGGCTTCTCAACTCGTGTAAGTTTCTTGGCCTTGGCATTTTTTGAATGGCGTCAATCTTTGACTGATCTATTTCAATCCCTCGATGTCTTACCACAAATTCGAGGAATTTTCCTGAGGTGACACCAAATGCACACTTGAGAGGGTTCATCTTCAACTGATACTTCCTTAGTCGATCAAAGACCACTTTCAGATCTTCCAAATGATCTTGTCTTTTCTTGGACTTGACGACGAGATCATCGACATAGCACTCGACGTGTTTATGCAACATATCATCGAAAATATTTTGCATGGCCCATTGATAGGTTGCACCAGCATTCTTTAGTCCAAAGGGCATTACCTTGTAACAATATATCCCTTTTGGAGTTCGAAAGATTGTCATTTCTTCATCTGCAAGAGCCATTCTTATTTGGTTATATCATGATGATCCATCCATAAAAGATAGAGCTTCGTGTCCTGTAGTGGCATCGACCATGATCTCAGTGATAGGCTGTGGGAAGTCGTCTTTTGGACATGCATTATTCAAATCGCGAAAGTCAACGCAAACGCGAAGTTGCCCATTCTTCTTTCTAACAGGAACGATGTTCGCTATCCACGTCGGATATTTTACCTCGTGGATAAACCCTGCTTCAATCAGCTTATTGACCTCCGCTTCAATTTGGGGAATCAGCTCTGGTCGAAAGCGTCGTTGAGCTTGCTTGACTGGTTTATATCCCATTTTGATGGCAAGATGATGGACATCTACTTTTAGATCAAGTCTAGACATCTCTTTATACGACCAAGCAAAGACATCTCTATACGAAGTGAGCAAGCTCATATATTTGCCTTCCTCCTCACAAGTAAGCGGTGCACTTATAAAAGTTGGACGCGGCTCTTCTGGCGTACCCAGATTCACCTATTTAAGCTCGTCCACTGTAGATTGGCTGCCATCTTCAAACGGAAATGGTGCCTTGTCTGCATCTTCTTCAGACATTTCAGACTCTGTTTCCTCTTCAACAGTGATATGGTGACATGAGGTCTCACCCTCCTCTTATTCCAAATCCTCTCTTGAGGGGTTGGTGGTGACGACATCACGTCGCTTTACCCTCAACGAACCTTCTGTGTTGACTACAACGAAAGTTTTTCTCTTCATTCGAGAGGGAAAGGCACTGAGAATTTCTCCATCATTCTTCATTTCAACAAAGGACTTATCTTTTGAAGTCTCCACCGGGCAATCATGTTGAAGCCGGTCAAAGACTGACGATGGAGAGTCCCCACCTCTTGACGTGGTTACACTTAGCCTTTGAAAAGCTGATGGCCGCGTCACGGTTGAGGTTGAAAGTGCATCTTTTCTCTCCGTCGTAGGCACACTTAATCTTTGAAAAGCTGACGGTCGTGCCAAAGTTGGGGTCGAGGAGGAACTCTTTCCTTCGCATGTGGGCATATTTAACCTATGAAGGACTGAAGGTCGAGCAGAATCAGAAGTTGGAGCTGATGAAGCACTTTCTCCCTCCTTAGCAGGCACACTTATCCTCTGGAGAGCCGAAGGCCGAGTGGAACCAGAGGTGGGAGGTGACCCCTCTCCCTCTATTGGAGCCATGCTTAATAGCTGAAGAGCTGAAGGTCGCTCTACTGATGGCCCGACACGTCTAAAAACAGAAGTCCTTCGGTTGCGTCTTCCTTTACATTTGAATCATCGACCTCCTCTACTGTTATATGATTTGCGTCTGCCACCTTCACCTTCCCTTTTCTCGTTATGCGAATTGGCTCAGGGGACTTATACCCAAGTCCTTTCTTTGACACCGGCAAAACATAACCCTTTTTCAGAAGTTTCTTCTATGTTGAAGAGAGCTCAAGTCTTTCATAGAAGATTTTTAGACTTTTAAACTCGGTGTGAGACGTAAAGTCATAGTCTGCTTTTGCTAAGAATTTATACGCCTTCGGGTCGAATCCGTCATTCATTCATCTTTCAGGCAGAAACGTCTTCGCTTGGTCATCCACAAGTTTCTTGACCTCCTGCTTTGTTATCTTCGTGAGAGGCGTGACAAAGTTTTCCTTCAGGATTTCAATGTCCCCGACTCTCAAATTCCTTGAACATTCAGCAAAAGGTGCTTTGCCCTTCTTACGTCGCGAGAAGGGGACATAGCGTAAGATAGGAACACTTGAAGTTTTCTCATCTTTCAAAACCTTGGACTTTGCAGAGCTCGTAGAGGCTTCCCTTCTTTTTGGGGAGGGCTCGTTCGTCTCTTCGAATTTTCTTTCCTCACATCAATTTGTGATTTTGACTTGGATTCACTACCACTTTTGATCAAAGGGATCTTGGCTGATACAATTTCTCCCACGCCGTCACCCTTCATATAGAACTTTGCATCAGCACAATGGGACTCGGCTTCCGAAAATGGATTAGTGTCCGCTTCCACCTTCTTGATGCCATCTTGGTAAAACTTGAAGTTTTCTCATCTTTCAAAACCTTGGACTTTGCAGAGCTCGTAGAGGCTTCCCTTCTTTTTGGGGAGGGCTCGTTCGTCTCTTCGAATTTTCTTTCCTCACATCAATTTGTGATTTTGACTTGGATTCACTACCACTTTTGATCAAAGGGATCTTGGCTGGTACAATTTCTCCCACGCCGTCACCCTTCATATAGAACTTTGCATCAGCAAAATGGGACTCGGCTTCCGAAAATAGATTAGTGTCTGCTTCCACCTTCTTGATGCCCTCTTGGTAAAACTTGAAGCACTGATGTAACATAGAAGTTACGACCCCGTTTCCATGAATCCAAGGACGACCCAGAAGCAGCTTGTAAGTGGTCTTGGAGTCTATGATGTGGAACAGGGTATCAGCTTTTAGATCTCCAATGATGAGCTTTAAGCGTACCATGCCAATGGCTCGTTGCCCACCTTGGTTGAAGCCTTGGATCACCAGTTTGCTGTTTGACAGCTATTCCGTCAAGATGCCTAACTACTTCATTGTCGACTTAGGCATTATGTTGACAGCCGATCCGTCATCGATAAGGATTCGACCAACTCTCTGCTCTCAAATGTACCCCCGAGAAAAATAGAGGTCTATTGTGGGGCTTCGACCCCAGCAGCAGGTCTTCATCTGTAAAACCTATTGACATACAACACGACGCACATGTATGTGCCGTAGAAGTTGGAGCACTTGCACTGTCGGAGTCTATCAGCGCCTCAATAAGAGCGCTTTTAGCTGCTTGAGGGAGTGACAACAGGTCCTCTGTACTGAAAGAGGATAGGTTTTCCAACTCAGTTGTCACCTCAGATGAGCTTGGAGAATCCTCACTTATGCTGACAACATGACATGCAACCACATCAAGTGCTTCACCTTGTCCAACACTTAGAAAGTTCTTTGGAAAAAATTCCTCCAGAGTTATTTGTTGTCGAGGCCGGAAGAGATTCTCATCTTCTTTCGTAACGCATGCGAGCTTCCTTGCATTCTTTTTTCCTTTCTTCTTTTGCGACTTTCTTTTTCTCTTATGCTCTCGAAATAGCCGAGATTCCTTTTGAGCATAACTTTGTTGTCGCTTCTTGCGACGAGTCACGATGGTCCAGCCTTCGTTCTCATCCTCAGATGGTTCACTCTTTCCTTGAACGTATTCTTTTTGGAATCCTCCCTCTTGATGGTTCTTGCTCGGGGCTTCCTCCTTTGACCAGACAACGATAGGTTCAAAGGATCCGAATTGAATTAAGACTTCTTTTTGCTCGTAAGAAAGTCTTGTAGGCAAATGGACTATGGGCTGAGCCATTATAGCCGCATGATTTGTTTGAGCCACTTCATCAAGATCTAGCTCAATTTTCTTCTCACGAGCTAATCTCATAATCACCCCTTTGAGCACGAAACATTTCTCCACGGGGTGGCTAATGACTCGGTGGTATTTGCAGTAGTTAGGATCATTCACTTTTCCTAACTCCTCTGGCCGTTTGCATTCTGGCAACTGAATAAGTTATTTTTCCAGCAACTGTTCCAGCATGTCTGGAACATCAGAGTTTGGAAATGGATAAACTTTTTCCTGTCTCTCTTTCAAAGTTAGGCGACGTCTCTCGCCCCCATCCGGTGGTTTTTCTGCCTTAAGTTTTTTTTCCCTTCTGAGTTAATTTAAAAGGTGTCGTATTGACGACCATAGATTCTTTTGCAGTAGCACCCTTCGAAACCTTCTCGGTGCTCTTCACTTCCTTCCTTTTTTTTTTTTTTACATCTGGGACTAGAATGTCTTTACTTCCTCTAGCAGCAATGCTTAGCTCCATGTCACGAGCTCGAGTTGCTAACTCTTCAAAGCTGCGGGGTTTTATGCCCTGTAAGATGTAAAGCAATCCCCAGTGCATACCTTGGATGCACATCTCTACAGCAGATAGTTCGGTGAGCCGGTCTTTGCAGTCGAGACTTAGAGCTCTCCAGCGATTGATGTAGTCGACGACAGGCTCGCCTTTTCGCTGCTTCGTATTGGTGAGCTCCATCATACTGACAGTTCGCCTCGTACTGTAGAAGCGATTAAGGAACTCTCTTTCAAACTGTTCCCAACTATCGATCGTCTCAGACTCAAGGTCAGTATACCAGTCGAAAGCATTTCCTTTCAAGGTACGGACGAACTGCTTGACTAGAAGGTCACCGCGAGTTCCAGCATTCTCGCATGTCTCAACAAAGTGAGCGACATGCTGCTTAGGATTACCCTTCCCATCGAACTGCTGGAATTTTGGAGGCTGGTACCCCACAGGCATCCTTAAGTTGTCAATTCTCTTAGTATACAGTTTAGAGTACATGAGAGAATTTTGAGTGGGTCCGCCATATTGAGCTCTAATGGAGCTCATAATCATATTCTGCAGCTACTGGACAGACAAAGAAGCAACTGAAGCCGAGTTTTGTGGCTGATCTTCCTAGACAACAGTCTTCCCCTTGTCAGTCTTCTTCGCAGCAGGGGTCTGACTCGACTCAGCAACTTCTCGATTTTGCATTTGATTTTTTAGATAGGCAATCTCTTGGTCTCTTTCTTCGACTGCCTTCATAAGAAGGTTGATCTTCCTTTCCATCTCCGCTATCCTTTCATCGGAATCTACATCGGCCATCATTACAGACATCACATCTGGATTTGAGGTCGTCTTCGATTGACTGACAACGGGAGTGGATTGATCGAACAGCGGGTTGTCCTTGACAACAACCCTATCCTTAGAAGATTCCTCGATCAGTTTGACAATTCTACTTGCAATTGCGTCAAGGGTTCGATCTTCGTTTATTTCAACCCCTTGAGACCGACTACGAGTAATTGGTCCCGTGTATGCGTCATTGAAGCAGTAACCTTCGATGCAGCTTTCTTGGGTGCCATTGCGTTACTTGGAAGAGAAAGAGATGAGAGGTAGAGATGGTCCCACTGGGCGTGCCAATTTGTTCGCACGTAAATTTCAGTAAAGAAATAAGAACACGTGCAAATGAAACTTTTGTATTTGTATAACTTTGAATATAGTGGAATACAATCTCTAGTACTTGATCCTCTGATTCTCTCTCTTGCTTGTATGTTTCACTCGAGGGCTGTAGAGCTTATTCTTGAGATTGAAGCTTCAATGGATTCTTGGGATTTCGAAGAAGTGTTCTTGATCTTTGAAGAAGTATTCTTTGTTCAGGAGGTGTTTGATCTTCAGGAGCTCAAGGAGTTTTCTGGCCTTTGTTTCTGAATTCTCTCTGAGATCTCAAATTTCTGAACCCTAAAAATGGAGGGGCTCTCTATTTATAGAGTTCCTCAGGGCCTCCAGATGGGCTTGGACTTGACTATTGGACTAGGCCTGGTGGACTTTGAGCCTGGTCCTTAGACTGAGCCTGATCAACCTTGGGCCTAGCCTTGTGGGCTAGGACTTATTGACTTTGGGCCTAGACTTTGCTGGATTAGGGCCTCCTATTTGGGCTTAGTCTAAAATTGACCCAAATTTCATATAACCCAATTGCATATTGGGATTTACTTTAATTTAATTTAGGGATACTTGCAAATTTAAATAATCCCTAATTAAATAAATAATTTTGCCACAACTTTAATTAATGACATGAAAATTTCTTATTGGCCAAAATTTCTATTCCAACAGAGTTTAGTTAATTTTTTTAATTCTACACAAATACATACAAAACAAAATAATCTTAATAAATATTCTAGAAAAAAATAATTGCATAAAAAAATTTAATTCTACTTTTAAAAAATCTTATATCTTATATATTTCAAGTTCTACTCTTTGCTTATATATTTTGGTGAATAATTTTTAAATGGTTTATTATAATTTTGTAATTAATATTACATATTCTAAATATTATATATCAGTACACTTAAAATTATATTTATATGAAGGTTAAATTACATATTTAGTCTCTTAATTTTAAAATTTGTGTCTAATAGGTCTTAAAGTTTTAATTTTGTGTTTAATAAGTCGTTGAACTTTAAAATGTCTAATAGATCCACAAACTTTCAATTTTTTTATGTAATAGAGCTTAGATATATTAAAAAAAAAATTAGGATTAATTGGTGTATTAAACATAAAATTTATTTTTGTATATAGTTGAGCCTTAAACTTTCAATTTGTAACTAATATATACAGTTAAATTTTTTTCGAATAGATTGAAGACTTATTAGACACAATTAAATTTTATGTCTAATAAAACATTTAATTTTAATTTTTTTTGAATATGTTAGAGACCTATTAGATACAAAATTGAAACTACAGAAGTCTATTGGACAAAAAATTGAAATTCAAGTCCACTTTAAACACTTGTAAAGTTCAGAAACCATATAGACACAAATCTAAAAATTAACGACTAAATTTAATGAGAACTTGTGCCCCCCAACATAAAGTTCTGGATCTGCCACTGCCCTATCCTAGATATTATTGAACAAAAAAAAAATCAAAGAATCATTATTATATTTATCATTCTTCCATCACATGTGTTCATCGCATTTTAACGTGCTAGCAAAGAAACCTAATGAACCTATAAGTGTGTGAGATTTAATGACTTAAAATTAATTAGTGAAACTATTTGATGAATCAATTCTTACCACATTAGGTAACTCTGCTATAAACAAGGGGTTGCACTTTGATGCACCACATATAAGTTATGTCCATGTATATATAATAGTTACCTAGAATTGGACCATTTACAAAGTGACTTATGAGTTATGACTGTACGTAGCTAGGAGAAATTATTATTTTTCCCTTAAAGATACCTGTAAGTTGCATTGATCCTCATAATAGGAATGAACGATTCACCCTATAGTGGAAGACTATAATTTCTATCCAATTTAGAAATAAAGTTTGGGATTGGTCTTGAATTTATTTAAAATTAAACTAAAATAATAGAGGTTAAGCAATAAATATCTTGAAAGTATATAAATAAAATTCTAGTGGGTCTTTAAGACTTCTTATGTTCCAGCGAGTCAAATTTTCGAGACTTCTATAAAGTCTTCCTTGCTATGACTCGAACATAGGACTAGAGCTGGTGGGAACTTGTTTGACAGAAACGAAACATGAAAGTAAAAGTTCAAAGAGAATTTTGAATTTTCTCTATAGAGGAGACGTGTGTTTTGGCTCAACCCAAGAGTTCTATTAAAAAGAATAATATATTAATATATCAAATACAATAAATATATTTGGTCTCATTTAATATATATCAATATATTAAATTTTAATTTGAACATTTCAAATTTTCTTTCAACGAAATTGATCCCTTTATGTTCTTATGAGCTAGCAAGGAGACCTTATGGACCTGCATAGTATAAGCTTCATTTTACCCCTATTCGTAACTACAGTTGGGTATAAAGTTCATTTTACCCTTATAATTACATCTTATATCTTAAGTATCACTGATCTTCGAATGAACAATCTATTTATGATTCAATCATAAACTAATAAGTCCCTCTCAATTGACAGGGTGGGGCCCCATTGTTCAAATTCCAAAATCTACACTTAAAGGAACTACTCATCTACTTTCCATATATGGGAAAGAAAGAACTCTTGCTTGTGACATTTAATGTTCCTAGCTCCCTATTTAGTCAAGTCCTCAAAATGATAGGCTTATTGAATCAGCTACATAAGTTACTTTCACCCATGAAAATTAAAGGGCAAACCCTCATAGGCAGGAGCTCAAAACTCACTCAGGCTTAAATTAAAATCGAGTCACATATGATCATCATTTGAAATATTAATCTTCTAAATTAACAAACTTATAAAGAGAGATTAAATATTTTGCTGTCCAATTTTATACAAACTAATTGTATATGATACTCCACTCACATATCTCTACATGAACGAGTTGGATCAAATCATTTGTAACTGTTACAATGTATCAATAGTTGTTACGTACCAAGATAAGACACTCAACCTTATCTACATACTATAAATACTTTAGGTTATTTCTTGAACATGGTCCTACTCTATGTCAACTACATACTATTTTAGAGTGTACTAATAACCAAAGTGATTTTTCATTTAATAGATAACGTAATCTTGTAAATAAAATTAATCAAAATTATAAATAATTATTAAATAATAAAACATTAATTTTGAGGCTTTAGGAACAAATCTCAACACCTCAAATGGAAAGTCTTCCATTATTTGATCTTCAACATTGAAAAATTCTTTTTCGAGCTACAAGAAAACGTGTACCTGTTGCCCAAGATATGGACGAGCACTCAAGGAAATCACTTTTATATAGATTTTCCTAATATGGAAGGGTGTCACACTTGTATTTTCTATAGTTAGAAAATTCATAATCAATTAATATTACTAAAATAATTGTCAAGCCAGAACTAAATTTAGGTTCTCTAACCATTTCATTTCAATTATAACAAAAAAAAAAGAAAAGAAAAAGAAAAGAAAAAACTCTAAGAAAAAGCACAAAAAAAGATTAGAGCTTTTGCAATAAATGGATACATTTTTCATCATTCAAATGAACATAATAAAATTGCAAGATCAAATGAACACAATAACATTGCAAGATCAAATGAACACAATAACATTGCAAAATAAAAAATATGTCATCAAATATTTTTTTTCTATAAAATTTGATTGATTATTATTTAAATAAATGTGTTATATGTTGAGAAAGAGCACAATGAAATTCATATTTACCACATTTGCACGGAAAATTAATGAATTGTCTTCAATTGTCAGCCGAAAATAAAGTATAAAATCATTGTATAATATATATATATATATATATGGATGGTAAAGTGTTTCTCAAAAAGATACAAATATATATTATTGGTAAAGTAATAATAATGCACAAATTGCATATAATGTATATGGTTAGGTCTTCGTAAAAGTATATATATAAATATATTTGATTAAGGTCTGTCGAAAAAACATATATGTGGCAAGATAATAATTAATATTTTACAATATTTCATTTTCTTTATTAAAAACGCTAGAAAATAATTCTTGTTTGAAAGTAAGATATATAAAAACAAACAAAATAGAAAATTAAATTGATGTTTTGTCAGCAATCACACTCTCTTTCACCAAAATGGATGGATGATATTCTAGAAGTTAAAATATGTATATGATATGGTAATAATATAATGTGCAACATTTCATTTGCTTTGTTTCAAAGGCTCGTAAATATTTATTTATTTCCAAAGAAAATGGTTTGTTAATCTTCTATGAATAGATTTACAAATTATACTCAAATGTACTGATCTTGCATGGTGGAAGACTAAGTTTTGACAGTGAAAGGATCAATATGAATCTGCCACAGCCCACAGACCAATATTGTGGAAACCAAAACCAAAATGGCAAAACGATTTTGTTTGAGACACATGAAACAAAGCTATAGATTTGGGAGATCCTTGCATTTCTATGGTACACTTCTAATCCTCATGAAAATTTAAAATCAAAATTAACTTGATGGATTTTTACCATAGTCATCAGCCAAACTCTTCATGTTGTCACTAATTATCATTATCACCTTTTACATCGAAGTCTAAATAGACAATTTGATAATCAAACCCGACGAGTGTTTACGGAGTGCATGAAATAGTATCATATCAGAAAAGATTATCTAAGATTTATATCAATGGAGGAACTATTAAAGTAGCATAATGCAAATTTGAATATGGATTTGGGACAAGTATTGACAACTATTGAACTCTAATGAGATTAATTATTTAAAGTTTACATTAACATTCATGACTTGAAGTCCAATGGTTTTGTGAACGCCCTCTTAATTCTTTCCTTGCAAATGACAAATCTCATTAAAGGTAACTATATACATGATTGCTTATCATTTCACTTTTTTTTTAATAAATGAATGATTGCTTATCATTTCACTTTTTTTTTTAATAAATGGATTATACTTTAGTGTAATCACCATTTCAAATTATTAATCTAATTTGATGAGTTACACTCTTACTTACTATACAAGTTGACTATTATTTTCTTCAACCCTAAATACATAACTTGTGAGTGACGAGACATGCTTCTCTTTTCTTGGCTACTTAGCATCAATGAAACTTAATTCTTATTACTTAGCTAATTAGATTTTTTTTTTCAAAGGTACCCCCTTTCTAAAAAATGAAAATTCCCTTATAAAGTTAGGACGACATTCATGTTTTCTTTTACCCAAAATCCTATAAACAGTCGTCAGTCATTATATTGTTTATACTTGTGACCATTCTCATCCGTCATTGGTTCAAAGGGGTCGCATTGCATTCATTATTCTACCTTCGTTGTAATCTAATGTATAGTCACTTGTAAGTGCCAATGAACTAATCACATGCATATAAGTATGAATCATATATAAAGATATATAATAATCATAAATTTATCTTTTCTTAAACTTAAAAGAATGGGTTTCTTGTTACTATAAAGACCTATTGAAAAGAGCAAAATTTGTTGCTATGGAACTTCATTCACCTTGCACTAGTTCACAAATCCACATTATTCATTTATTCAAAGTTTAGTTACATATAACTTACAGGCCAGTCCTAAAAGGTATGCCAGTTTCCGGTAGCCATTTAGTCCCATCAATGAAGTTTTCAACGGTAAACTTTGCGACATCCACTGTTGACTGTATTATGCAGTAAATGGTAACTAGGCCAATTCACTCTTTGGGAAGTGTCAGCTCCTGGACCAGTATTATTAAATTCTGCATAAAATAGTAAATTCAATGGTTCACCTGGCCACTCTGACCATCCTTGTGGTTGAACTACATTGTCAAGAAATGACTCCATGAAAACGACCGTTGAATAGTTTCTCCATGGTCGTCCAAGAAACACAGTAACATTGTCCTTGCTTGATGTTATCTCTGGTGACACTGTCACATTGCAGTTTTGGAAGACGAAGCCACTCAAGCTGTTTATGTCGTCTTTGGATTGTGCAGTGATTGTAATATGAATGTCTGGTAATCGAGCATATAAATTACAATCTTGGAATACTGCAAGTCCATTTCCAAAAATAAAGTCAACAGTCCAATATATGTCACACTCCTTGAAGAATTGGGGCAATGCTCCTGCATAAAGGGTATCTTGATAACTCAAAAACACACATTTGTAGTACGACGTGTGGTTAGCCGTGTCAAAAACAGCCACCGCTTGGCCTTTGTTTGGTCCAGCAGAGTTTTGAAAAGTTAAGAACTGGGCCATGAAGTTTTGACCATTCACAGCTGCAAACAAAACATTTTTAGCTTTATTTTCATAATTTCTAGAATATGATGTGGAGGAAATTAATATGCATATGTCAACCTTGTTAGGCCATGTTTGGGAGTGATTTTTAAAAGGGTCAAAATTACTTTTTTCATGTTCAAAATTACTCCGAAACATGTATTTAATCATTAAAAATCAACTTAATTAGTGTTTGATTTTATACTTTTTAATGCGATTTTCATTCCATAAAAATTGATTTTGAATAAGTAATTAAAAGCATGTTTTGGAATGATTTTGAATATGACAAAAGTGATTTTAACAATTTCAGAATTACTCTCAAACATGCGTTTAGTGGGAAAGTTAAGGCTTACTGAGGGTTGCAGTTGCTGGAGTTGAAAATCCAGTGTCATTACTTCGATTACCAACGATGATGGTTGTAGAAGCATCATCTCCAATCAAGGCAATGAATGTCTTTTGAGTTGGAACTTCAACATACTCCCTGATAAATACCAGGTTTCACGTGAATATAAAATCTAGTGGTGCTGAAGTTCGGCGCTGCTGCAATAGCGTCACTAATTCGAACAAAATTTCCAGTACCATCTAAAGACACAGTTACATTAAACATAAAGCTATAAGAAAATTCAACAAAAGGATTGATGACAATTAGTAAGTTAACTATAAAGAACACAAGTAGTTGAAATGCCATGGTAAAGGTGCAATGGACAAGCTAATATTGAATGCAAAAGGGTTACTAGCTAGCTCTTCAACTTTAGTTTTCAAAGAAATGTGCTCTTGAAATCCTAGTTTGCTTGAACTTTTGAAAAGGGAGACCTTGTATTTATAGTGGTGAGTGACCATGAGGTTAGGGTAAGAGGGTGGGCAGCTTAAATATTGTTTTGGTTGACTAAGAAATGGCATCTTCATTCACATACCATAATAGCTTGCAAAGAAAAAGTAGACTTTTTTTTTTTTTTCGTGAAAACGAATGGCTAAGGCCCCCGTTTGATAACCATTTGAGTTTTTGTTTTTAGTTTTTGAAAATTAAGCTTATTTTCTCTCAATTTCTCTACAATGGTTTTCATCTCCCTTAAGGAAGCATTTGAATTCTTAGCCAAATTCTAAAAACAAAAACAAGTTTTTGGAAACTATTTTTTTTAGTTTTCAAAACATGGCTTGGTTTTTGAAAACATAGATAAAAAGGAGATAACAAAACAAGTAAATCCATAGGTGGGAGTAGCATTTATAGGCTTAATTTTCAAAAACCAAAAACCAAAAATCAAATGGTTATCAAACGGGGCCTAAGAGAATATTTTCCTATATTTCATCAATGGCAGTTTCTTCCTCGTTGATACTTTTATAAAATAATCAACAAGTAAATAATAGAAACCTATACACAACTAGTCAAGAAATTCTAGATTTTGGTTACTTGTAAACCCTCGGAATATGAAACATGGGTAGGCTACAAATTATGAAGTTAATGAAACATCTTTTTTACCAAAGGGTATGATTCCTTTTAATGGCTGTAGTTCTCTCTCTCTCTCTATATATACACACATTTATATGTATATGTATGTATGTAAATGTATTTTTAAATGTATTATTTATTAGAGAATTAACGACATTTCAAAAACTACTGTGGCTGTAACGCCCGGCTCATTTAGGAGTTTAAATTTTGAATTTTGGAAATTAAGTGGATTGATTTTCATTGGGTAAGTTAAATTTGAAGGTTAATTTGAAATTTAGAAGGAGAAAAAGGGCATTTTTGGAATTATTGTTTGGTCAAGGGGCATAATTGTCTTTTTGGTTTAATTTTTGAGATAATCTTTTCTCTCTCTCCCTTTCTTTTTGTGCTACCCGAAGTCCTCCCTTCCTTAACCCATTTTTTTTCTTCTCTCTCTCTCTCTCTCTCTCTCCCTCGGCCGAACACCCATCTCCACCCTTATTCTTCTTCTTTTTCTTTCTCTCCGAGCAGCAGCCGCCGACCAACCTCAGCTCGCCGGCCTTCTTCTTCTTCTTCTTCTTCCTTGCCGTGAGCTTCTCGGCCGAATACCTCTCCACCGGCGGTTTCTTCTTCTTCTTCTTCGTCCGCCGGCCTATCCCTCGATCCCACCTCAGTCGAAGCTCCTACAGCAGCACGTCGGTCGGATTTTGATTGCAGTCGCCGGATCCGTTCAGTACCGAGCAGCACCGATCGCCGCAAGCCTCGCCGGAGTTTCAGATCTCATCGGATTTGTATTTACGCAGTGATCGGAGCCACTCCAGGAACGGATCTGTCCAAATCCGAAGTCAACGCGCCGATTGGAAGTTCCACGCGCCGGCCACGCGCCGATCGGAAGTCCCACGCGCCGCCGTCCGCCGCCGCACGCGCCGCCGTCTCCGATTCCAATTTTCGAGCCCGAACAGTCCCCGTTATGATCGTGTTTCGATTTGGGTAATTTTGTTACTCAATTGAATTTACTTAAGGATTTTAATTGGATCGATCGTTAACCAATGGACTTAAATTTCAGGATATTGAATTGAGAATCAAACTACGGAATTGGAGACAAATATTTAAATTTTCAGCAATCTTTGGACCTCTAAGTTTGGGCAAGAATCAAGCTCGTAAATTATTTATTCGGCTTATGTAAGTAGTCATTTGGATTTAAGCCATTTAAATTCCTTTGAGATTGAAATGTATGTTTGATAGTTTGATAGTTTTGAAAGCATGCTTGAAAGCGGTGGTTATGAGATATGAAAAGGTTAGTGGTTATGTTTAAAAGAAATCTTGAGCTAAAACGGCCTAAGTTGTGGTCATAAAGGAATTAATGGCTTAAAGTTTCAAGTTTAATATGTTAGCATATGAACCTCTTTAAAGAATTTATTCGAGGTTGTAATTGGGCAAGCTTGGACATGAATGGAGTGATTTGTGAATAGTCATTCTTGCCTAAATTATGAGTATGTGCGCGATGTCGTAGTTGGTTAAATCAATATAAGAATTATGGTGCTGGGCTTAAGATTGCCTGAAACTAGTTGCTACTTTAGTTAAGGAATTCAAAGTTACAAGTGAATGAATGAATGTGGTAGGGTGGTTTGACCCAAAAGGTTCCAAAAGTGCTGTGAAAGTATGAAAGCCCGTTAGATTGATGCTTCCAACCCTAATTCTGTTGTTTCGTGCGAGTTTGTAAGCCTAGAACGCCTGTGATGTGATGAGCATAGAGATGCGTTCTCTATTGTCGTGTGCTAGCTTAGGGGATGTGTTCCCTGGTTGCCTGTGTGGCTAATGAAATGAGTATGAGGGTTATAGACCTTCACGAGTTGGGTTCTAGGTTACAGTACTCGCAGTTATGGCTCGAAGATAGGGTCAGAAAGTGTAAAAAGTTGTGGAAGGATGAATTGGACTTCTGAGATGTTTGGTTAGTTGTGGAGTGCAGAAAACTTGAATTTTAGATTGATTGGTTGATTGGGTTCAATGCTTTTGGGTTCAGGTTGAGTTAGGGGCTGTAGTAGAGCACCCTAAAGTATGCCATACTCAGGGTCGGGGACCGTATTTTATGTGTTCAGAATGGCCTTATGTTTGGGCTGATTTAACAAGTTTTGGATGGGTCCGAATGTGAGTAGAGGGTTACTGGTCGTCCTGATTTCTAGAATGGTTATGGAACTGAATTCTGAATTAAAAGGGATGGAGGGCTATGTGCTGCTAGCACAGGTATGTGCTTGTGAGCTATGGGCCAGGTTGTGAATGTGGTCCGGATATAACAAATGGTTTTGGCATGGTAGATTACCCTCGAGATTCCAAAAGTGGTGCGAAAATGCAAGGATCTTGATAAAATTAGAGCCACCTGATCTTATGTCTCTCTTGGGCGAGTCTGTAACTCTAGGCTGACTAGATGTGATGAGAGTGAGGGATTGTGTTCCTTCACTGTGGTGCTAGCTTAGGGGTGATTCCCCAATTATGTTGAGCGTAAGGATTGTGATCCTTAGTGCCTGTGTGCTAGCTTATGTGTGATTCCCCACTGTGTTGAGCGTAGGGATGCGTTCCCTAGCGCCTGTGATGCTAGCTTAGGGGTGATTTCCCAATTATGTTGAGCATAAGGGATGCGTCCCTTATTGCCTGTATGCTAGCATAGAGGGGTGATGTTCTATTGTATGGAGGCGTGAGAGTTACTTTCTTTCACGGCCTTAGTCAACCTTAGTTACATGGCTCGTTGGTAGTGCTCGAGACAATGCCATACCGGGATGGACTCAGGTAGGGTGTGCTAGTGGTAGTTGGATGGTTGATGAGTTGAGATTAAGAGGCAGATATACGTGCCCGGACAAGAATTGTGTTGATGAGGCTAGCATAGGGGCGTTATCCCCAGAGAGTTGTGACGAGCATAAGGGTTACGATCCTTATTGCCATGAGTGCTAGCATAGGGGCGAGGACCCCAGAGATTTATGTTGAGCGTAGGGAATGTGTTCCCTAGCGCCTGTGAGCTAGCTTAGGGGTGATTCCCCACTGTGTTGAGCATAGGGATATGTTTCCTATTGTCGTGTGCTAGCTGATAGATGATTCCCCATTATGTTGAGCGTAGGGAATGCGTTCCCTAGCGCCTGTGTGCAAGCCTAGGGGTGATTTATCTAATGAGATGAGTGTGAGGGTTATATACCTTCACAGGTTTGGGTTCTAGGTAATAGGACTCGCAGGTATGACACGAAATTAGGGTCAAATAGTAGTGAATGTTGTGAAAGGTTAAATGGACCTTTAAATTAGTAGAAGAAAGTATTTGAAATCTAAGCACAAGTGTGAGTAAGAGCATGGTATGATTTCTTTGAACATTGGACCCTTAAGTGGGCTACTTACTGAGTATGTTTATACTCATGTTTGCTACTTTGTTTGTTTTGCAGATTGTGTACAATCTCGGGACGGATGACGCAGGTGACGACTTGACGAGACTATGGAGACTCCATCCAATTCCCTTTCCTTGTTTTTCATTCCTAGTTTTGTTTCCTTGTTCCTTGATGTATGTTTGGTCTGTAAATTCTAAATATTCTTTAGTTATCGTGTATTGGGTTAGGGTTTCTTAAAATCCTGTGTTTGATGTGAAGCTCAGCATTTTTGTCGTAGTTTGTTGGATGCTAAGTGTTTTATCTGAGTTATAGAAGTGTTTTTCATTCTTATCAGGTTGTTGTAAAATTTTGGTTTCTTATAGTTACGCCGTCATGTTGCCGAAATTTCGGGCATGAGCGAGGTAACTAGGTCGTGCTTCCGCTCTAGCGTGTCGTAGTAGGAATTCGGGTCTTTACAATGGCTCTCGTTTTCCACAATCAAGGATTAAAATAAATGGATAAGTATGAATTCATAACCAACTATCAATGGATTATAATTAAACATATTATTATAGTGTGTATTCAATTAAGCTCTTAACAATCAATGAATATGCTCAATTAGTTAAAACATTATAACTTCGACAAAAAAGATACAG
This sequence comes from Trichosanthes truncata, assembly GCA_033996785.1. Lineage (NCBI taxonomy): Eukaryota > Viridiplantae > Streptophyta > Magnoliopsida > Cucurbitales > Cucurbitaceae > Trichosanthes > Trichosanthes truncata. The sequence goes on from JAWPNB010000004.1 coordinate 15,661,128, forward strand.
GTTTGAATCTCCACTCCACGTGTTGTTGAACTTAAAAAGAAAAAAAACAATGGCTAGTACAAAAAAAACAATACAATGTTCTTATTTTAATTTAGACTAATATATCAAAAAGCCACAAAAAAGATGTCTAAACCATGCCAAAGTGAGTTTGGCTCAACGGCAATTAGCACATACTCTCAATCAATGTTCCAATCACCCCACTCCCAAATATTGTTGAACTAAAAAAAAAAGCTACCATATTTTTGCATTTATATTAAAGAACTCAATAATTTTTTTTTTTTGAAAGTGATATTTTGAAAAAGATTAAATAATGCAATAATAAAAAGAAATTATTCAATCATTTTTCAAAACATGCATATCTCCACGATGACAAAATTTTTTATATAGCCTAGCCCTAGATAGGTATTGATATTACTAAAAAATAATAGTTATGACTTAAATCATCACATTGATTGTGGTTAATGTTAACCAATTAACCAAATTAGTATACATTTGTTAATATATGTTTTTTTTATAAAGAATATGTGTTAAAATATGTTGATTTATACTATAGATGTCACATATGCTAATTTCGTTAAAAGTAAAAGGCATGCTTCCTAAATTACAATTTCTAAAATATAAAAGTATGATTAGAATGGGAAAAAAAAATCTGAAACAATGGTTCTAATTTAAGTTTGATTTCTACTTGATTGAATATTGTTGATGGAGGATTACAAGCAATAGGAATTTGAAAATAACAGTGAGAGAGCTAATAAAGAACATTGCTCACAGTAGCAAATAAATCTAAATCTAGTTATTTTTGTGTTGGTTTTGAAAACAGTTCGAAGAGGTCGTCTCTGTCAAGCAAGTATTGAAGATGTTAAGTGATCAATTGTCGACTTATCCATTTAGATTTTAATGGATAAAATCTAAATAATTATCCAAAATACCATTAAAAATACGGTTGAGAAATATGATAAGAACGGTATTCAAATTTGATTCGAAATCCATTTGTTTCCATTATACATAAAAGAAAAACTTTAAAAAAAGAACCAGACGAAGTTGAATAAAAAAATATACTAAATGTGGGTTTAGTTGACCATGGTTGTGTACCCACGAGAATTATTTATAGGTTAAATTATCAAAAATACTCCTGAACTATGAAGTTGGTTTCAATTATACCCCTGAACTTTGAAAAGTTTCATTATAACCCTTGAACTTTTAAGTTTGTTTCAAAACAACCCTTGAGGATTTTGTTCGTTAAACTTATGGACAAAAAATGACGTATTTGCATATGTTTTGATTTTTTTTCAACGTATATGTTCAAATATGTTCACATAAGCAACAATACAAATGCAAAAACATCACTTTCCATCCATGAATTTAACGAAAAAAAGTCTTCAAGGGTTGTTTTGAAACAAACTTCAAAGTTCAAGGGTTAAAATGAAACTTTTCAAAGTTCAGGGTATAATCGAAACCAACCTCATAGTTCAAGGGTATTTTTGATAATTTAACCTTATTTATATCGACAACATTTTCACGCCTTATTAAGGAAATGAGTATCCTGACACTTTATAAGGAAAGTAATGACATTTATATTACAAAGAGAATTAAATAAGGCAAGATTGTTGGCTAGTATCTGGCATGTGAATAAGGTGAAATATATGTTGCCATATTTGAAAGAAATAACCTTTATGGAATTAAGGTTGAATCTAATTATCCTTGTTGTCAACATCACTTATTAATGTTGTTTTAGCTACATTATATAATATTATTCATTGAAAACACGAGTTACCATATGTGCTTTAATACCCTTGGAGAAAGTGAGATCAAAAAAACCATTTCAACATGTACTACATTAGGAAGGATGTTATACGTGTTTTATTGCATTTTGACCAATTTTGTGACAACTCATGTTATTAAAAGTTCGAGATTTTTATATTGGTTTAAGAGTACCATTAAAAAAAAGGCTACAATTAAACATTACTAAATAGCATTTTAAAAGACTATATATAAAAACTTCTTCATAGCTTTTTAATAATGCTATAAAAATGTTGTGACTTTAGAAGAAAGTTTCCATATCTTTGAACAAATACTATCATAGATATACAATATAAAGCTATAATTGTTAGCGCTTAGCAATCATAAGAATTAATGACTTTCTAAAAATGTTATTATAAATTTTACATAGCATTTGAATCAACAAAATTTCATTTTTAATAATTATATTATATTGTCATTAAATGTATAATAACTTCTAAAATGTTTTTTTAAATTTTTTTTTATGATAATAAATTCTATAACTATATTATTATATGAACATTATTTTATACATTTGTAAAAAAAAAAAAAAAATTCTTTTCAAAGCCATTTTAATGCGTTTTTATATCAGTGTAACAAAGTTTAAGTATGTCGCTGCCACAGCACGATAACGAGTGGCCAACATCCTTTAAAAAGTTGAGTTTTTTGTTATAAAGTTTGGAGTCGTTATGAACTATTATTAGAGTGTGATTGGTCACTCATTTAAAAAGAAAATTGTCTATAAAAATAGAGTTAAGTTTGGGAGCCTTTTTTGTGCGTAAAGAAAGTATTAGCACCCTACAACACTCATCAAGACGATTATTGAATCTTTCCCATGTTATGATCTTGATTAGTTTTATTAAAAGAAAAATGGTCATTTGAGTTTATAAGAAATCATGTTTTGTTGTTTTTATTAATTTAAGAATGACTCATTTTGTCATATCTTAAACTTCAAGAGTGAGGAAGTATTTGACCAATTTGAGTGAGATTATTAGCCATCACTTGATGTATGTTGGAATCATATTCTCAAGCAATAAGAAAATTTCTCATCCCAAGAGTATAAGAAATTTGACATTCTCAAATTATCCATCCCATTGCAATTATTTTTAACTTGTTTAGTTTTTCTTTATTTGAAGCTTTTGGTTGTAGGACTTTCATGCACCTTGAGACTAATATATGAATTTATTTATCTTGAGTGTACACTACGTTTTTTTCTCTTTCGAGTTCAACAACATGTGGAGGTGGGGATTCGAATCTCTAACTTTTAAGTCATGGATATATGTCTTAACTAGTTGAGTTATGTTCTAATCAGTTGAGTTATGCTCAAGTTGGTTAGTTTACTACTTGACTCTAAAAAAAGTTGATTTTAATATATATATATTTAATAAGAAAATTTTAGCTTGTATTTGGTTAAAAGTTTTCATATAAATGTAGTTTTGAAAGATGTTTGATTCTTAATTGGTTAAGAAAGAGTTATTGAATATAAGATTAATTAAAGGAAGAAAATCAAGTTTTACGAACATAACAAATTCAATTTATTTGGTAAAAAAAAAGGAATTGTAATTGTTTTAGAAGTGATTTAACTTGGCAATGGAAAAGAAAATATATATGTATAAAAAGGTTTCTACTTCTTTTGAAGGGGAAAGATGTATTAATTTTGAAAAGAAGTCTAAGATATGGTTTTGGTCATTTCCAACAAAATTACAAATTTCTTTAATAGCGAGAGTATCTTTGAGAAAATAAATTAATCTTATTTAAGTGAAAATTTCAAAAAAGGTTTTTTTTGTTCGATATATATTTCTTCAAACGAATATTTTTTAATCATTTTTTCTTATAATATATTATATTTAAATTCTGTAAATTATAATTCTCAACCTTCATTTTAGGTGAAGATTTTCACCTAGTTGATTCGATCCGTTCAATCAGAGCACAACAAAATTTGACTTAAAAAAAATCTCAATTATCCAACAATTTCAAAAACATAAAATAGAGCTCCTATGGATAGAAAAAGCAAATAAGAAATTAAGAAAAATAATGGTAGATATGAATTTTGAGATTTTACCTCTCAAATAATTAAAGTACAATAAGATCGCATAGAAACTAAGAAGACAAGCGGGGGAAAAAAGTGTTCTGTCGAGAAGAGTTACCCCTTTTCCAAATGTGCTGCAAACTACTTTTGAGAAATGGCAGGTTTATTTGGATCGACAATTCATCTACAACGAAGGGGAACGATTGAAGAAAAAATGATAATAAAGGTCCTTTCTTTCTTAGATAATTGTGAGCGGCTTGTGGAAGAAGAGAAGAAAGCAATTATGGTTGTTGCTTGAGTGACCGAGATCGCCTATGATCCTAAGCCAATATCGATGATGATCAGTGGCAAATCTATAACTTTATGTTAGGGAGCTTGATATATTTTAATATTAGTTTTCATGAAAACTATTGCTAATTTTTTTATAGGTTAAAAAACACTAGTCTCTAGACTTTCATGAAAATAACAAGTTAGTCATTGTACAAATTTGTAATAATTTAATCCTTAAACTTTAGTAAATAACAATTTAGTCCTTCACATTGGTCCCTAATCACTATATCAATAAGAAATCTCATTAAATCTTAACAATATTTTTTAAAGTACATGTACTAAATCGTTACAAACTGAAATTCATAGACTAAATTATTACTCTCATGAAAGTTATTGTATCAGGACAAGCTCGAACTCACGCCTCTCAGCCCCAGTAGCCAGGGGGCTTGACGAGTATACCAACAAGCCAAGAAATATTTTATATGAAAAATATGGAACAACACTATACTAATATAAATTCCTTTTCAAGTTCAGAGAGGCTCAAACCCCCTGGGTGTTGTAGCTCCACTCCTGATTCCCAAAATGTTGTTGAACTCAAAAAAAAAAAAAAAAAAAAATCATATTTTTGCATTTATATTAAAGGGCTCAGTGGGCTGAGAAAAATTTGACGAGCATTGTTCAATAGCAAAAGAGAGCAGGGGGTTTATTTGAAGGTGAGTGTGGAGGAGGGGGAAAATGGTGAAAGGTTGAAGAGAAAAAAATGGTGGAATCAAAGTCGACTTTTTTCTTCTTCTTTTTTTTTTTTTTTTTGGTAATGCTAAGGGGAAGAAGAGGGAGAAAAAGATGAAGGGAGATTTAGGAAAAGAAGATGGAAACGATGTTGCTAGAGAGGGAAAAAAAGTGGTGGAAGAGAGACATTTTCGGAGAAGAGAGCTAGATTTTTGGGGAGTGCCAAAAGAAATATTTGAAAAAAAAAATCCATTTTTAGGGGGAAAAAACCCTTGTCCTGGGTAGGAAGGTTCTAGAATTTTTTTTTTTTTTAAAACAAGCATTATGTTTAAATACTTTTAATCAACAAAGGTGTTTGCAGTTGGGGCATGGGATTTATTTTTTCTTCAGCAGTTGGGGTCATGGCTCATTGGTGTGAGTATTACTTTTTCAATTTCTCTTTCAACTAAATTGATCTTTTTAGGGTTACTATGAACTAGCAAGAGAACCTTATTGACCTCTAGATTATAAGCTTCAATGATACAAAATTCATTAATTAAACTCTTTAATCATTTTTTTTATTAACTTTAGGTCACTTCATTATAGACTTAGAGTTGCACTTCTATATGCATTGTAGAACAAGTTATGTCTATATGGACATAACTTGTTCTACAATGCATATAGAAGTGCAACTCTAAGTCTATAATGAAGTGACCTAAAGTTATAGATATAAACTTTACATGCAAGTCGATCATTCACAGGTTGTTTTCACAGTCTGTTTTTGCTACATCTTATACCTTATAGATGCAATCATAAACACTTTATTTATGATGTAATCATAAAGTAAGTCTCTCTTAGACCAGTGAGATGGTGGGCCCCATTATTCAAGTCCCAAAATCAGTACTTAAAGCTTTGTTCGATAACGTCTCTGTTTCCTATTTCCTATTTCTTGTTTGATGTTTGATGTTTCCTGTTTGTTGTTTTTTAAGAACTAGAAATAAGAATATGTTTGATAACTATTTATGTTTTTTGTTTCTTGAAAAAAAAAATAGAAACTTGTTTGATAACCATTTATTGTTTCTTGTTTCTTTTTTCTTTTTCCCTTATTTTATAGTTTAAATAGAATTTAGTTATATAATATAAAAAATATATAACATGCATTAAAATATATAAAAAAGAAATTATCAAAAGTTTACATTATCTAATATAAATAAGTCTCGATCCAAAATTAACAATAATAAAATTGTTTCTATCCTTCAAATGATACTCTTTTCTTTTTTTGAATTCAACAACATTTGGGAGGGGGATTTGAACCTATGACCTCTTGGTCATAAGAAATGTTGCTCAAATTTGATCTACAGTGTTATCTCTCACTCGAGTCATTCGCCTTAAATGATGTCTACTCAGATCTAACTCAATTATATTACTCTGTAAATGTCATGGTTGTAAAATATTAAAGTGAAGCCAAAGGCATGTTTTAGTGAGCAAAATTTATATATTGCCAAAATTCTAAATTGTTCCAAGTGTACTAAAAATTAAAATAATATATAAATATATATATTGAAAAATTCAAAATTCAAAATTCAAAAAATATATAAATATACATATTGCACAATTAAGAAATAAATAAAAATAATATATAAATATACATATTGCACAATTAAGAAATAAATAAAAATAATATATAAATATACATATTGCAAAATTAAGAAAAAAAATAAAATAAAGGTGTATTATATAGGATTTGAAACCAAGATCAAAATTTCAATGGAAGCATAAGCGCCCAACTGGTCAACAAGCCAAAGAATAAATTTGGTACTAATGGGAACGTAAATATATAAGAAGCAAAGCAAAAACGGAACAAAGAGAAACTACTATACTCTTAGTAGTTTCTAAAATTCAACCCCAATTTTAGAAACGTTTTTCAAATTTTGAAAATAAGAAACGGGATGGATTATCAAACATGTATGTTTCTTAAAAAATGAGAAACGGGAATGTTATCAAATAGGCCCTAAGGGAACTACTTATCTACTTCTCCTATATAGGAAAGAGTGAATTCCATATTGTGAATCTTATATTCCCGCTCTCTATTTAGTCAAGTCTCTAAAATGGTAGGTTTATTGAATTGGTTACAAAAGTCACTCTCATCCATGCAAATCAAAGGACAAACCCTCACAGGAAGGAGTTCATAAAACTCACTCAAGATTAAGATCGAGTCGCATATAGTCATTATGTGAAATATTAATCTTCTCAATTTATAAAGAGAGAATAAATATTTCACAGTTTAGTCTTATACAAACTCATCATATATGGTACCCCCTGATAGGACGTATAAAGTTTTATTTAATCACACTTCAGTCTTGTTAGTTAGATAGTTTTTATGTGTTTTCATGTTTATTTTGTAGGGATTCGAGCAAAGATGTATTTAGAGACTCTATGTCGAATAACGATTCAAACGAACCAAACCGAAGGTCATTTGGACACTTGAGCGAAAAGTTGGAGCAAAATTACCAAATCTGTCTAGGGAGCAGCGTCTCAACGCCGCTCAATGCCAGCAGCGTCTCAACGCCAGACTTGACGCTGCTCAACACTAAGCTACTGTTTTTGCCCAACGCTTCTCGACGCTGCAGTTTGGCTTGCTCAACACTAGTAGCGTCTCGACGCCGCTCAACGCCACACAAAATAAGCAATTATTCTTTCCTTAATCGCAAGGGCAGCGTCTCAACGCCACCCTTGGCGTCTCAAAGCTGCCCAAGCCCTATTTATAGCACTTTTTTTCACTTTAGGTCAGGGACTTTTGCCTCATTTGCTTAGACTTTGAGAGAGAGCTTTTGAGAGCTTTTCTCCTTCTACTTTTACACTTTTATTGTAGCAAATCAAACCATGTTTAACGGGAGATATACTATACGATGCTTGGCTAAACTCCACGTTTCCAGTTCAGAGGTCGGTTGTAATCAATTTCAATATTGTGAGGCTTGAACCTTAACGTAATTTTCTTTTAATTGCAATATTTTTTGATTCCCGTGTTAATTTTATAAGCATTTATTTTTTTATTGAATTGACGCCTCGATTGCTTTACATGTTTGATTGCTAATCATGATGCCTGATCCGTAATTGTCATGTTGATTGAACCGGTAGCGTTAGGATTATTACATGTGTATGTTTTGTGGGTTTCCATATTACATGGCTTGCTTATTTAATTCTAGGAATTAAAGGAGCATCTTAATTAGATTAAAGTTATTTCATCTAATTAGTTGTCTTGGTCATTCCAAAGCACTTAATGCCTTTATCTAAATAATTTGGAGCGGTTTCGTCAAAATTGTTTAGGTAATTAGCGTTAACTTGACGTTTGTTAGAGTTAACGACCTTAGGGAATTTGCTACTGTTTGGGGTTTCCTAATAAATTGACCAAGTGCTTGCATTGTTGAATTTAAATATTTTGAATGTCTGTGATTAATTTTTGCAATTGAGTAGAACCGCACCTTTGAATTGGAACTTGGTAAGATTTGATCTATCTTTATTCTTATTTGCTTATGTTTTATTTTATTTATAAAAAAAAAAAATCCCCCTTTTTAATTGTTTTCTCCTTGGCAAATTTAATTTGAGAAATTAATATTCGATTCCCTGAGATCGACCCGGTCCACTCAATGCTACAAGTAGCTTAGGATTGGTTTATAAATTGTAATTTGACGAGCCCTCGACAAGCTCGCATCACCCCTACTCACATGTCTCCATATGAACGTTTTGGATCAAATTATTTATAATTGTTATAAAGTGGGTTATATCAGTAGCGTTACCAGGATAAAAAAGCCCAACCTTATTCATATACTATAGACACTCTAGGTTATTTCTTGAACATGATCCTCTTGTGTGTCAACCATATACTGTTCAAGATTACGCTAACAAACCTAGAATTTTCCATGTAATGGATAATATAATATTACAAATAAAATAATCAAAATTATAAATAATTATTAAAAAATAAAACATTAATTACAAGGCTTTAGGCCTAAATCCCAACAATCTCCCACTTGTACTAAAACCGATGAGACATATATCTAATGACATACTCTATACCCAACATGTTTTCCCACTTTCCCTAGAGAAGATGAGATATATCTTGGAATCCTAGACATTAATTATAGGTGACCTTCAAATAATTTAGCCTTGAGAATCTTTGTATATAGATCAAAACAATTTTCATTTAAAGCCATCTCAGACACCATCATGAAGCTTTCTCTCAATATGCTTTCCTATACATTGATATTTTCTAAATTCCTTAATTGTAGCCATTTGATAGGACCAAAAAAGTCTTATTTTATGCATATTAATTTAGGCTAGTTCAGAGGTTTTTATGAGCTTAATTGATTATTTTATAGGAAATTGAGCAAATGGAATATCTTGTAGCGGTTGTAGCATTTCGAGGTTAAATTTGAGCAAATTAGACATCATTTCATCAACTGGAGATGAAGAAGCAAAAGAAGTGACAAAATTGCCCATGCTAAGAGCATCTCAACTCCACAAAGCAGCGTCAAGACACTGCAAAACAGAATGCATTCAAAGGGAGCAACGTCGGACGCTATACAAGCCAAGCATCGAGCATCAATAGCGCAACACTGCGGGGAGGCTAGCAAAACGCTGGGTAGCATCTCAATGCTAGTTCCAGTGTCCTAATGCTTAGAGACACACACATGATTTCCATTCGGAGCGTCTCGACGCTTGGACCAGCATCTCAACATTATCGGTTTTAGTATAAAAGGAATTTTTTCTACTTAGGTCATTTGTCTCTCATTTTTCCGTCGCCATGAGACCACCTTACGCGATTCTTTACTTTTTTCCTTAGTTTTAGGCTATTTTTAGGAGTTTTGATCGATCCATGGTGTCAAACTTTTCCGTTTTGATGGCCGACTAGACTTTCGATGGCGATTTGGTGTATTTTTAGGTAACCTTATAATTTTATGAAATTATGTATTGAATTTCTTTATCAATTTCAGTAATTTACTTATTGCTTAATTCTTGTTTAATTATGAGCTTAACTATAGATTAAATTGATGACTTAATCGCATCATGATTGTTTATTACACTATGCATGTTGTTTAATATCGTAATTGTCGAAAACACATGCTTAATTTGACTAGCGAATAGATCGGCTCGTGTTTGCTTTTAGGGGTCGTTCACTCCATTCATAGTTTGCATGATAGGTCTTACAATTAGGAGAGAGTATTAATTAGATTAGATCGGCTAATCTAGTTTAGTTAATTCGTCTTAATCAATTCCTAGAGCTTAATGTGATTAGCCTGTTAGTATGGAACGCTATCATGCCCAGCTAATTGGGTTAATTTAGGATTGATTTGATGCTAGGTTGAATTGATTTAATTAGGGGACTGTTAGGGGCTTCTCCAGCTTTTTCGGTTAAGTCGATTAGGTGATAAATTGTGAAATTGAATCTTAAGTTTGTTTTAGTGATCAAAGTTACATTGCAGACCGACATACTAGCGAAGCTTGTCACACTCACCAAATAAATTTATAAATCGGCTCACACCAAGAATCGTAGTACTTAATGGTGACTAGGTGGAACACAGAGAGGCAAGTAATTGGTTATTTTAATTTTCTCTCTAGACTTAAAACTAAATGCTGGATGGGGGAAGAGAGGGGAGATTTCATGCAAGGAACTGAAAATAGTAGGAAATAAAATAATGAAAGGAATTGAAATAAACTGAATTTAAAGGCATGCAACTGAAGTTCAAAGCAAAGAAAATTAATAAGGAGCTCACAAATTAAGTAAAAGTGCTAATTCAAGGTAAGTCGAGTTTATTTTGCAGCATTAATCATATGATTACTCTAAACATGCTCAATTACAGCCATTTAAGACCGATTGAACTCCTCGAGACACCATAGGGGCCTCCCTCAAGGAACCAGGATTCCAAGACTTGGGACAAATCAGAACACAACAGTTTTAACACAATAGGCCCTTCGAATTAAGCTATTGCACGCTAATTAATTCTAATGCCTACCATGTACACGAACTTAAGTAATTTTCCATAATCAACTAACGTAGCTATTGACCCATTACTATTCAAATTAAGCTAGAGATCGAGGATGCCTACAAGTACATCTAGCATAGTTAAGTAATCTCTAAGTTAATCAATTTGTTAGATCAATAAATAAGGGACAACTAGGAATAAGCACAAGAATCAATAACTTTTAATATACTTGAATTAAACTCAAAATCCTCACACATGTTTCAAAACTAATCCCTAATTACCTTGAATTAGCCGAAATCTCTAACCGGACATCATTTGCATCGATCCTGGGGCCATTATACAAGCCAAAATACCAAAAAAAGTTTAAAACTATCTAAAATAGTGATAGAGGGGAAGGGGAAAAGAAATTGCAAAAGGGTTGTACAAGACGAGAGAATGAACCCTAATTCAGAAATGATGAATTTATAGTTGTCGCTGCAACGTCGAGATGCTGTGGACAGTATCGCACAACGCTTTGAGGGGGGGAGGACTTGCGATAGTGTCGAGACGCTATCCAACATCTGAGGCTTTGTGTTCCAGTTGCGAGTAGGTGCTCCGTGCAAGGTCTCAACTCTCCTCAGGGGCATTTTGGTCAATCTCATGTTTCTCTTCACTCTAGTACCCGATTAACCTCTGATTTGGCTTGTCTTAACCCCAATTTCATGTACCATCTACAAAATGTGTCGTGAACTCAAATTCCTACAAAATAGGCAAGAAATCTCATAAAATCCCCATAACTAACACGATTTAGGAATGATAAAGTATGGACTTTTCAGGTCCCATAACATACTCCGAATTGGTGCCCGTGGTGAGATTGTTTTACTTTTTAGTTTTCTTTATTTTATTGCTTTATACAAACCCCCATTGTTCGATCAACAAGAAATCTAGCTAGAGAAATTAATTCTAGTTCTATGTGGTTCGACCCAGTCCACTGTTAATTACTACAAATCTTTAATTTGAATCGGTATTATAAATTGTAATTTGAAGAGCTCTCAAGAAGCTCTGTCAAATTTGGCGCCATTGTCGGAGAATCATTTAATTGATTTCACTATGTTGGGTTTCTTATTTTAAATATAAAAAAAAAAAGTTGAATAAATGCCTATTTTCTAATGGTAGAGAATTTCTAGACATTTGGAAGAGCTGCTCCACACGTCAACGAGGTTAGTGAGCTCAAATATAAAATTTCTAAATTAACCTCTTTAGTGTCTCAGATGTTTGTAGAGCAGAGGCGATCAGTGGAGGCATGTAGAATATGCTAGCTTCATGGACACCCCACCGAAGCATGCCCCCAGTTGTAGCAAGATTTCTTGCCAAATGCTTACACCATTGGAGTATTTCCTGGCAATCACTACACACACTACAATCCCTACGGTCCTAAGTGGGATCAATCCTATAGATACCAGGAGGAGAAGCAGAGCATGTGTCATCAGACTTCAGACTCAAGTATGTCTTTAGAGGTGATAGCTTATGAGCTTACTGAAAATACTATTTAGTTTCAGAAGGAGACTAGAGTTGGGATGCCAAGCTTGGGTGACCAAATCATCCAATTGGTTGATTCAGTGCTGAGGTTAAAAAGTCCACAAGAGCAACCACCTATCGACACCCTTGAGGTAAGAAGTTATTTTGATGAGGCAGACTTAGATAGAGATGATGAGGTTTTTGTGCCATGTGAGGTCCAGGTATGTGAGACAAGGAAGGATGTTGAGCTTCAGTTCGATGAGGAAGACCGGGTGATAGAGTTTGAGGCTGAAATGCCTACATCTGTTCTATCTCTCAACTCATCTCTTATTTGTGTTGATTCTTTTCTTTATTCTCACGAGTTTGAGTTAGGGTCTATTTATTTTGGTCTTTCGCCTTTGATACTTTTTCTAACCAAAAATACTAAAAAGATCTATCTTTCTAGAGCCCATCAGATGCTAACGAGCTTGCTTGGTTTAGTGGGCTTTGTAGATTCAAGGAAGAAGGGGCTGGAGAAATACAAGATTTTTTACATGCCGTGACACGTGCCACAAGGCAAGTTGAACAATCAATTATAAAAATTCGCACTTCCTAGAGGCAGCCAAGTGACAAAATTTTAATTGCTTTCCTTTATTGCTTTCAGTTGTTTGTCTTTCATAGCTTAGCTTGTTTTGTTTCATTTGTAGGTAATAAAGTGACTTAGAAGGAAAAGATAATCATTCTTGGAAGGCGACACACCACCACCTACGCACAAACATATCAGGGGAGTTTTTCTATTCCCCTATCTATTTTCCCTTTCTCTTTGTCTTTGCGTTATTATTTAGTTATATTGAGGACAATGTATTGTTTTAGATTTGGGGAGATTTTATGTTATTGAGTATAATGTTGAGTCTTGAGCATCTATGCATCGGACTATTAATTTTTTAGCAAAATGTTGAAATTTTTTAGCATGAACTGTTTGATGATTCTATGGCATGCCATGTGATTATGACAATCGATGAAACTATACCTTTTTATTTGAAAATTGTTGAAGTTGAGAATGTTATCCTAATTTGAGCATATTTTTTAAAAAAAATATTTGATTTTTATACATGTCTTGAGCACATTAGTCTACCTTTTGTAGTCTTGAAGGCCTAAGGTAGCATTATGGGGTCTATATGTTTGTTGTCACCCTAATAGGCTTAAGGACTAGTTTGAAGGCAATCTCGCATGATGGTTCATAATGTCTTACTTAGGAAGAAAATCATGTTTACTTGCTTCCAAGAGAAAAAAGAAAGAAAAAAAAGTTAAGCTTAAAGAAAAAAAAATGAATTGAAGAGAAAAGAAGAAAGAAAGAAAATAAAATAAACTTGTAGTGAATTTAAATGATCAGGGGTAAAAAGAGCAATCTATGTTGTAATCAATCAGGCGATTCTTTACTATTTTTATTAGTTTTAGGCTAGTTTTAGGAGTTTTGATTGATCTATGGTATCAGGCTTCGCCGTTTCAATGTCTGGCTAGACTTTCGACATCGATTCGGTGTATTATCGGGTAACCTTATAATTTTGTAAGATTATGTATTGAATTTCTCTATCAATTTTAGTAGTTTACTTATCTCTTAAATGTTTGTTTAATTATGAGCATAACTATAGATTAAATTGACTACTTAATCGCATCATGATTGTTCATTACACTTGCATGTTGTTTGAGATCCGTAATTGTCAAAAACACATACTTTTGAGTAACGAATAGGTTGGCTTGTGTTTGCATTTAGGGGCTGTTAATTACTCCATTCGTAGTTTGCATGATAGGCCTTAGAATTAAGAGAGCTTATTAATTAGATTAAATCGACCAATCTAGTTTAGTTAATTCATCTTAATCATCCCTAAAGCTTAATGCGATTAATCCGTTAGTATGGAATTCTATCGTGTCTAGCTAATTCGGTTAATTTAGAATTAATTTGATGTTGGGCTGAATTGGTTTAATTAGAGGACTGTTAGGGACTTCTCTGACTTTTTCTGTTAAGTCGATTAGGTAATAAACTAAGAAATTGAATCTCAAGTTGGCTTCAATGATCAAAGTTACATTGTAGCCCGACATACTCTAAATTGATGCTCGTGGTGAGATCGTTTTACCTTCCTTACTTTTAGTTTCCTTTATTTTACCACTTTATGCAAACACCCTTTGTCTGGTCAATAAAAAATCTAACTAGAGAAATTAATTCTAGTTCCATGTGTTTCGATCCGATTCACTGTTAATTACTACAAATCTTTAATTTGGATCGGTATTATAAATTGTAATATGAAGAACCCACGACAAGCTCTGTCACCATTGCACTACCATTATCATAATATAGTGTGATAGGCTTAATCTTTTTTGTATTAATTTAACCTTCAACATTTAATGCTAAATTATAGAAAATATCCCTGAACTTTAAAAAGTTGCATTAATACCCTTGACCATTCAAAGAATTTCAAAAATACCCTTACCATTAAGTAGGTGGATGGAAAACATTTATCCTAACCGGCATCACTTCCCTCTTCATTTTCCTCCTTCTTCTCACTCTGTAACGACTCGCCTCTTAAACTAAAATACTGAGGGTTGCTACGACATGAATGCAAAAGATGACTTTTGAAAGTATCGAGGAAAGAATACCAAGTTAACAAAAAGCATTTCGAAAAAATACTGCTTTAATAATAAGAGAGTTTGAGTTCGAAATCCCACCAAATCATTTGTTTTCAAAACTGAACGAATAAAGACTATTTAAATAATTACACATAAATGAATAGCGCATAAGACATGAAGCTAGAAATTTCTAAGATCCTAAGAAATTCTTGTCCAACACTGTCTCCATAGCCTCGCTAGAATGAACGCTTGATAAAGGGCTTGTTGAAGGCTCTATCATATAAATTTATAAACTGGACCTCTAAAAATTTGCAATAATAGTGGCCAGGGTCGATCACAAGGATCTAAACTACTATTTACAAGGTTGGAGTCCAATTTTGAGAAACATAATGGTTGATTAAATAAAAGCACAACTTTGAATATAGAGAATTGATTTCATGCATTCAATCTTAAGCCAAGAATTACTAAGTGATCAATATCCTCTCTCGAGCTCAATTAAACTCATGCCTAGCAATAAATCAACCTCTCGGTCTATTTTTATTACTAAATATGGCATTAGGCGATTCTTTTAAGGCTTCTAGAATTAATTTACTCACTTTCGTGCAATAAACTACATCTAGTCATGCATCTATTGTTCTATGGATAAATTTACTCTCTTGAGCTAAATCTAGCCTAACATGCAAAACCATGGCCAAAGATTTAAGCAATAAAATTGAGATGCATAAAATATGTAAATACAAGCATTCAATTACAAAATCAACAAAGTTCTAAAACATACAACCATTCTTGTCTAAATACAGAGATGAACAACAATAAAGTCTATAACGGAACTCCTAAAAACCAAAAGAAAGGTTAAGGGAAAAGAGAATAAACTAAGATTGTGTGCCAACACTCGTTCCCGACATGAAGTGCATGATCTCGAGCCTTGAGTCTCCTCCATAGCTCTCCAAAGGTCTTCTCTAGGCTCTTAGACAGTGTAGAAATCGAGATTATGGTTTCGGTCTCTCAAAAATGGCTCCCTTTGCATAAAACTAAAATTTCTCTTTTATACATCGAGACAAAATTGCAACGTTGTCCCTTCGAATTTTATAAAAAAGGAAGAAATCCTCTTTGGCCATAATTGAAATGCTATAAGCAGCATTGCAATGCTATGCCCTCGGATCTTCAAGGTTGATAGGCTTCTCAAATGGCCTTGCAACGCTATACCCTCGGTCTAATTGCCTTGTCCTTCCTCTTCAACACTTGAATCCTCAAATATAGCCTTAAGTTGCTCAAATTTGTCCAATATCTCACAACTCTCCGATTTTGCTCTAAATGTTCGATTTCTGAGAAATATACATAAAAACACATGAAAGCATACATAATCATAACAAAACTAACATAAAACAAAGCTAAGAAATATCACTATTTTGTCCACTATCAACGCCTCATCACACGCTTCGTAAGTTTTTGCACCATCTAAAAAGAAAAGAAACATAGCATGGGTGAGTATAAAAATACTCAGTATGTAGCCCCACTTTCGGAGTTGAAGTCGTAATCATATATAAAACTCACATTAATGAAAATATGTGGGGTCCTGGCTGAATTACACAAACATGTTCTGAAAACATGACAGTATACTATACTTGCTATAGTGCCTGTGTTGGGTAGTCCTGTAAGGCGAAGCATCACTAGAGGTTAGTTGGCGACCCTCCATAGTTGCTAGGCCTCTCCCAACATAGTACCTCACGAAAATATTCTGACTAAGTATAGAAGGAAACTATCCCAAGTTGTACCAACTATGGTACCTATGTGGGTCAGTCTTATAAGGACAAGCGCCACTAGAGGTTAGTTGACGATCCTCTAGTGGTACTAGGCCTATACCAACATAGAACCTCATGAAAATGTACACAACATATAGAGAAAGATAATTGTCACTAGCAATAATCATGAACTTAAGAATAAACATTCGTATAACTGAGGCCCTCTATAACATGCTACACATTAAAAGTCATCCAGTCCTAATCATCAATCAACCAATCGGGTATCTCAAGTAGTTGTTCTCAATCATACAAGTTAGGGTTCCTGTTCTCATTCAACTAAGACTTTAGGATGTCCTTCAAAATTAGGTTACTTAGCTAAAATGACCATGAAACAAAGTTGGTCCTATCTATAGGAGTTCTTGCTCAAACCTAAACCATTCTTAACATCAATCAATAATAGGACCATAAAAGTTCTATATTTATCTTGTTCATTAAGGCTAGCTCTAAGGAATTTAATGCTTAATTGGTTAATTTACATGAATCAAGTAATTGGAGCTACCTGGAGAGTGACAATCAATCTAGGGTTAATTCGAAGCTAATTGGACTTTAATTGATCAACAAAAACATGAAGAAACAAAAAAAATTATCGAAATGCCCCTATCGAGAGTGTCTCAATGCTTCAGATTGTGTCAATATGCCAAAATGGACAGAATGCTAGGATTCAAGGCAACATCGAGATGCTGCTTATAGCGTCTTGACGCTGTCAAGACAAGCATCCAGTAGACCTCGCTCGATGCTACAGATTCACCTCCCTCGACACTGGTAGCTTCTCGACACTACTTACAGCGTCTCAATGCTACCGCAAGAACTACAAATGTATTTTTGTGTTTAGGTTAAATGCTCTTGAATTCCAACAACCGTCTTTAACATTTCTCTTCTCCCCTTTATTGTCTCTTTACACTTTGAGCAAAATTAGGAAGTTTTTGGATCGAACCATGGGGTCAGGATCCGTTCTTGTAATGTCCGGCTAAGTTTTCAATGCCAATTCAAAGGTTTATCGGGTTTATTTGTAACGATGTGAGAATTTTGTATTAAATTGTTTCTATTTCAGTAGTTAAACATCCTTTGGTTCTTGAATTCATCTTGAGCATGGTCGTATAATTAAATTGACGACTTGATTATGCTTGTTTGTTCATCACTATGTATGATCATCGTGATCTGTAATTGTCATCAATGTCGTGCTTAATTTTAGTAGTAAATGGGCTGGCTCATGTTTGCATTTTAGTGGCTAACTCCTTAATTTTGTAGTTTGCATGATAGGCCTTAGATTCAAAGGAGCGTTCTAATAAAATTTTCTATCTGGTTTAATTAAAGGGACTTAACCAATCCCTTGTGCTTAATGCAATTGATCTGTTAGCATGGAACGCTATCGTGCCCAGCTAATTGTATTATTAATTCGATGCTAGGTTGAATTAGTTTAATTATGGGATCTTTAGGGGCTTTTCCAGATTTACCAGTTAAGTCGGTTTAGTGTTTAATTATGAAATTGGATTTGTATTGAGTTTTCATTGATCAAAGTTACAGAAATAAACCCGATTGACATCCGAATTGGTGCCTTGGTAAGATCAATTTTTATTCCCTTACATTTAATTTCCTTTTTATGTCATTTAATTTTAGTTATTTTACATTCCAGTTAAAAACTCCCCCACATTACGATTCTTTAATCCAAATAGCGAGAGAGAATAATTAAATCGACTCCCTGTGTTCGACCTAGCCTACTAGACCTACAAATTTAGCCAGGATTGATAATATTAATTTTGACAGGCCTCGACAACTCGGTTTGTCAACAACTCAACATTTTAATTTGAGGATTTCATAAATTGAAAGTTACTAGTTGATAACACTCATTTATGAGTATTATTTAGCCCTAAAAACTAAGTTATTTGCTTAAAAAGAGAGCATTTATTATTATATTTCATGTCATTTAGAGTAAATTTAAGTAAAAACAAACTTTGCATGTGTTTGAATTGTAATTTTGGAAAAATAAGTAATTAGGCGTAAAAAGAGTCATTTTTATTAAGAGTTTGTTGATTTTTGTTGCTTTTGTGCAAAGGTACAAAAATGGCCAAGCTGCACCGGCATTGAGGTGGCATTTGGAGAAGAAGAAAATGTGCTTAAGTGTTGAACCTTGTAAAATGTGACCTGAATGCGATAGCATTTGAAATTAGAAGGCAAATTTCAAATGAAGCAGAAAAGTAAGAGAGATGCGCCTGGATATGCGACCACATTCATACCGTTTCAACAGACAGTAAATGCACCCACAAATGCGTCAGCAATTGGACCATATGGACAAATTCTCCAAAATTTGTGAATTTGACAGATTTTATGGAAGATTCTGATAGGACTAAAATAGTCCTATATTATTCTTGCCAATTCGTGCTAATTCGTTAGTATTTTATGTGTTTTATTGTTCATTTTGTAGGAATTCGAGCAAGAGAAGTGAGGTTAATTCAGACCAAATCAGAGGTCGTTTGAGAAACTGAGCACGAAGAACCATAGAAATGACCTTTTTTCCCTTGAAGCAAGCGTCTAGACACTACCATAACGCTCAAATGACGTTGCAAAGATGATAGCACACTTTTGTGAGTTATTTCTATAGTTTAATTATTGTTATTTTTGATGTTTCATTGGGTATTTTCACACCGTATCCGTTTATTTTGCAGGTATTAAGCACTTGAAAGAGAAATTAGAGATGAATACAACAACATGACAAAAATGAGGAAAAATTGACTAAGAATTGGAAAACTAAGAGAAAGGAAGAAGAAAAGGGACCAGTAGACCCGAAGGGATAGCGTCGAGACGCTGTCCAGCAGCGTCTCAACGCTGCCACTATGAAGCCAGGCATGCTGTGAAGACAGCGTTGAGATGCTGTCCACAGCGTCTCAACGCTGACAGGAACCACGCGCGTGTTTTTTCCGTTAGTAGCGTCGAGACGCTGTCCACAGCGTCTCAACGCTACCCCATTTTCCCTTAATTAATCCGTGTACTAGGGCACAGCGTCTCAACGCTGTCTCAAGTTTATAAATTCGGATTTTGCGTGCGAAATTGGGGGAGGGAGAGAAAAAAGGGACCACTTTCGAAAATTGAGTTTGAGGACCGAGACAGAAGATTATGTGGAGCACAAGTAAGAGTTTTAACGTTGAAGATCGTGATATTATAACGGGGACGAGGCTCACGTGACGCATTAGTTCTATCTCAAACCTTTTACTTAATATTTTTGTTGGTTTTGTATGCAAATTTTAGAAGTGTTATAATGACCATGGGTAGCTAAATTTGTTTCCTTAGGGCTAGATGGAGCCGTTGGGCTGACAATTTGTTGATGTGGTTGATTTGAACTATTGTATTTCTTCCTACTCATGCAATCGTTTTATTAATGTCTATGAACTCTTGATCAAAGTTTATTTGCCCTCATTAATCTGAATTTATGCTTGAAAAAGATTAATTTAGATTTGACTTCGATTGCATGACTAGTAGCTATTGTAGCATGAAAGTGACTAGAATTCTACTAGAAACCATTAAAGAATTTAAACTTAATGCTGTGCATGACTATTAAAGGCTAGATAGTTATATTAGTCTTATAATTTATGCATGAGATTCAATTGTCCTGATAGGGCCAGTTGTTATTTGAACTTCTTGATTTTTGGCTTGGAATTACATTAGTTAATCTTTCATTCAATTAATTTGCTAGCTCGATAGGTAAAGTCTAGTCCCTAAGGTTTTCTTTCTCCTGATTGTCTCAATTTTATTTTGTTTTACTTTCACATATTCTAACTCACCATTTGATTTTTATCTCTAAATAAAATTGGAGGGTTAAATTTATGGTAATCAAGTGAATTAAATAACTCAATCCTGTGGACGACACTTGTACTCTATCTCACTATATTAAAACTTGACCCGTGCACTCGCGGGCTTGCAAATTTATCGCAACAAAAGAGCAAGTGAGTTTTCAGGGCAACATTGAGACGTCGTCACAAGTATACACATGCCAAGCCTCACTCGACGCTGTGGTGAGACCCCTTAATGTTGGGTAGCACCGAGACGCTGTTTGTAGTGTCTCAATGCAACTGCGATTTGTATAAAAGGAAAGATTCGCTCTTAGGTCATTTTGTCTCATTTTTGTCTGTTGCTATGAGACCTTTTTAGGAGATTTCTCTTTGTTTTTCATAGTTTTAGGCTTAGATTAGTATTTTTGATTGATTCTCTATGTCGGGCTAAATTGGTTCGATGTTTGACTAGACTTTCGATGTTGTTTTGGGTTCTAAACATGGTATTTATGCAATTTTTATGTGATTTTGAGTATTATTTCCTTATATTACAATATATTTTGTGGTTTTTAATATATGTTTTATACATAGTAATCTTCTAATTTCGTTAATCTGACAAATTGGCTAAATTAGCAAGTTCATATCTATGTTTGAGTAACTGTATGAGTCCTCGGTCTCTTGCTTAATTTTAGTAGTACTAAGCCAACAACCACATTAATAATTAGTAGATTGTGCTTCATTACTTCGCAAGTGGTAGGCTTTAGAGTCAATTGCACGTAGTGGTTAAATTCAATAGGCTTGTCGAGTTTAATTGTTTCGTTTAAACCTATCCCAAGCGCTTAAAGCTTCTAATTAGCTAGTGTGGAACATTCTGTAATGTCCTAGGCCGAGGATTCATACCAGAATTCAGAATCCATATTTGGAACCTGACGGCCCTGGCATTCCTCTACATCCCCTGCGACCTGGTCACGCTACCTACTTATCTTGAGTTGCTTGTGAGAGTGAAGACTATCCCCACAAATCAACACGAGTCCTTTCAGCATGTTTTGTCCTCACTTACATCATTCCTAGGAAAATTTCTAGGAGGTCACCCAACATAGGATTTCTCTAAGTCAATCACGCATAACTTTGGAGTTCCTACGATTGAGCCACCAAAAGGAAGGTGGACCTTGTTGGTATAGATAGTAATTATCAATTCTTTTAAGCCTTTCTTAGCCATGTCTTGCATAGTCTCAGGATCCTTCTCATTCGGATGTGGTCTCGCTTCATTCATTTACCCCTTCTGAACTTGAGTGTTACATGCTCACCAGCTTCTGCTTTGGTTTGTCCCCGAACCACATTTTACTAGGAAAGATTTCTCTTTGATACCATCTGTAACGCTTCAGGCCCAGGATCCGAACCATGATTCAAAATCTGGATTCGACATCTGACACCCCGACATTCCCCTATATCCCCTACAACTTGGTCACGCCACCTTACTTGTCTTAAACTGCTTCTAAGAGTGAATATTGTCCCCACAAACCAACACGGGTCCTTTCAGCATGCTTTGTCCACACTCACATGCTTCCTAAGAAAATTTCTAGGAGGTTACCCAACATAGAATTGCTCCAAGCCAAGCACGCTTAACTTTGGAGTTCCTATGATTAAGCCACAGAAAAAGAAGGTGCACCTTGTTGGTATAGGTAGTAACTATCAATTCTTTTAAGCCTTTCTTAGCCTTGTCTTGCATAGTCTCAGGATCCCTTTCATTCTGGTGTGGTCTCTATTCATTCATGTACCCCTCCCAAACTCGAGTGTTACACGTTCGCCCCCAGCTAGTGAGTTAGTTTAGAGTTGATTTAGGCATTAAAATCTCGACTGCTTTAAGGGAGGCTCCCACGGGATTCTAAAAAGTCTGATAGGTCTTAAAACACTGTGATTTACCTTTTTGATGATTGATTATTTCATAGTACCTGTTTACCCTTGAATCAATGCTCGAGGTGAGGTCATTATCTTTATTGCTTTCAGTTTTGTCCGTCTGTTTTTTATGTTTTATATCAAATCCCCCTAGTCCATGTCAGTCTGTGTCAATAAGAATAGCCAATTAATAGAAATCAATTTATTTGGTTCCCTGTGTTTGACTCGATCCACTATGAATGACTACAAGTAGTTAATTTTATATCAGTATTATAAATATATTTGATTGAGCATTCGACAAGCTCTTATTAGATTCTCAATCAAATCTCCTCAAATAAAGGGATATGGTTGATAAAGGGGTTTGTCGAAGGCTCTTATCAGTTTAATTTATAAATTGAACCTCTAAATATTTTGCAATAATAGTGGCCAGGGTCATCCACAGGGATTGCATTTCTTAGATTTAATTAAGTACCATAGTTACTCACACCTAATTTTATATAGAGAACCTAAACTTAGATTGAAACAAGAATATAAAACTAAGCTAAATATTTACAAGTTGGAGTCCATTTAGAGAGACATTGGAGATTGAATTAACATGAAGCACAAACTTAATTTTACTAAGAAAAGTTATAACATGCAATACTATAAGTCAAGAATTTCTAAGTTATCTAATTGACTTTTTCAAGCTCAATTGAACTCATCCATAAGTAATAAATCATCATTTCAGTCTATTTTTACTACTCATGCATGGCATTAACAGAATTCTATAAAGACATCTAATAACAAAATATTCATTCTCATGCAATACTCCGTTATTAGTTATGCAACCTTATCTCAATTCAAGTTCTACTCTTTCAAGCTAAAACTCAAATTCTAAGAATTAACTTTGGCCAAAAGTTACGAGCATAAACACAATGATGCATAAATAGCATTACAATATATAACAACTCAAAATCAAATGTAAGTTCTACAATCACAACCATCCAAGAGTCTAAAATATTCAAATTAATACAACTCAAAGAGCCTTAAAATTGAAGGAAACAAAGTAAAAAGGATAGAGAAAAACTGGACAATGCGTGCCAACACTCCTTCTCGACGTGATGTCCCACGATCTCGAGCCTTGAGTCTTCTCCTTATCTCTCCAAGTTGCTCTCTAGGTCCCAAAGCAGTGCTCTTTATCAAAATTAAGGTTCTAGGCTCTCACAACAGCTCCCTTTGCTCGAATGACAAAATTTTCCTTTATAGATATCGAGACAACATTGCAACGCTAGGAGTAGTGTTGCAACATTGTTCCTTGAATTTTATAAAAAAAGAAAATTTTTGATTTGTCTGGCGTTGCAACGCTATGTCTGCTGGTCTCCAAGGCTGAAAGGCAGCAGATGTAGCGTTGCAATGCTACAGATGGCGTTGCAACACTATACTCTCCGGTTCACAAGCTTGTTTCCTTCTCTTCAACACTTGGGTTCTCATTATAGCTCCAATTTGCTCCAATTTCATCCAAATATTTCTCGAAACTCCGATTTTGCTCTAATTACTCGATTTATGTAAATTATACATAAAAATACATGAAAGTACACACAATCATAGAAAAACTAGCATAAAACTAAGCCTAGAAATAGCACACTTATGCATGCTATCAAATACCACCAAACTTAGATTTTTGCTAGTCCTTGAGCAAAACAAAACCAAAATAATAAATTCACAAAATTTCAATATAAGATTCATGACTTAAGCCTCAGTTTTCTAATTGATATAAAACAACAGAATATGGTCTTAACACATTCTTCCTTAAGCAATTTAAATTCTATCCATCTCATTCCTTGCGTGTGTGTGAGTGTATAATTTCCTTTCTATTATTTTCTACTAGCTTAAGACACTTTTACCAAGACTTTCCTTCGTTTTTCCCCTACACTGGCCCTAAAAAAATTCATCTGAAACCTTAAATTGAAAATTCAAAACCTAAGGGCACTCGTTACCCACTAAAATTTTCCAAAACAAGAACCTAACTCTTGCTGATTTGACTTCGATTAGCTCCAATTTCGTTGATCTGAGCTCCAAACACTATGGATAATCTACAACGGGATTAAAAAGCATATGGGTCACACCTAAACCACCTAAAAATCGCCACAAATCAGATTTGAAAATAGAGTCATCTCAAACTAGCTGCCGAAAGAAAAACCCACGCCCGTCGCTTGCAAAACTTGAATATGTCGTGTGTGTCCGAAGGCTAGAGAAGGGAGGACGTGCCACTAAAACACTAATGGAACGTCGATCAAACCTCCAGTTCAAGTTCTGAATCGCACTACTATACGAATATGTCATGCGCCCCATGCCACAGAACTTGTCAAAAGAAGACGTATCATCGTTGAACTCATCGAAAAGAGAAAATTAAAGACGAAGAAAGGGGGTTGTGGTGCTTCATGAAGAGGGGAGAAGAAATTAGAGAGAGAAAAGGCAGAATTAAGGTTTCTTTCCCTTATTTATTTTCTCTTCATTTTTTCAACCCCTATGACCTCATCATGACCTCATATATAAGTCTTACCCCTAATTTGTGCCCCTTTACATACTAAAATCTCTAGTTAGGCCTAAATCACTTAAATTAACCTACAACCTTAACTCATGCTAGCCCAATGAAAATCAATTGACCCCAAAATTAGATTAAATGGAATACAAAGTAAGAATATACAGATTAAATGGAATACAAAGTAAGAATATACGAGGCATTTCATTCTCTCATTTGGTTCAATCCATGGCTTAACACTTCCTCATTTCTCCTATTTGTTCCATCTCTTCTTAAATACCCTCTTAACTATCCTAAACTACCGCCTTCTTCTTTGATAGCACACAAAATGTGCTATTCGTAGGATTTGTTTTAATTGCTAGTTTGTGCTATATTTCAGCGCTTTCACGTATTTATTTGGTCATTTTGTAGATTTCGAGCGTTTAGAGAAAAACTAGAGTTTTTAAAGTAATTGTGGCGAAAAGAACCTTATTTGACATCAATTTAAGTCACCAAGTTGGGACATGATGAGTTGTAGCCAGAATTCTCGAGTGGATAGCGTCTAGACGCCATCTAGAGCATTGTAAGCACAGCGTCGAGACACTACCATGCAACGTTGAGATACTTTGAAGTAGCATATCGCAAGCCTCCCATCACAAAGAAATGCACGCTAGAAAATTCCATCTGTAGCTTTTCAACGTTGCATGTAGCATTTTGATGCTAACTATTTTTCCAAATGCAAGACGAAAGATGAATGGGTGTGTCGAGATGTTGTCTCGATTTTTCTAATTTTACACTAAATGGGATTGCAGCGTCGAGACACTATCCCTAGCGTCTCGACGTTGCTCCGCACTATAAAAATGGGCCTTACTTTTGAATTTGGAGAAACCAGTTGGAGGGAGAAAAGCTAGACTTCTATTTTTACTCAATTGTTGGGACTTAGAAGACACTCTTGAGAGCTAAGAAAGAAATTCAAGGTTTAAAATTGTTGCACATCACGTCAGAAACGAGGATTGGCACGCACCAACGAGTTATTATCTTTTTCATTGTTATTTGTAGTTTCTTTTATGGATTTTTAATGAGTTTAGGTTTTTATTGTGAATTTTGAGTGACAAAACTCCAATCCTAGGAACTGATGTAATCAGCTTAGTTTTTGTGTTTAATTAATTTAAAGTCTTTTTATATTGCAACAATCATTCATGTGTTTGTATGCTTAATGTTTTTATTCTTTTGGCGAAAGAATAATTGTTTGCTTGATCAAAATTTTAGCTTAATAGAGTATAATTTATATTAGAACTCGAATGCATGACTATTTTTAAATTCTTGCACAACAGTGAAGAGTTCTTTTAGAAGTCCTTAATAGAAGATTCTTAATGCCTTGCTTGGTTTTAGAAAATAGACCGACATGTTGATTTTATAATTATGCAAGAAAATTAATTGAGCTCAAAACAGTTTGTATGAATAGAGAATTGAGCTCGAAAGAGTCAATTATGTCTTTTTGACCTATGATTGTATGCATGATTAAATTGGCTTGTAAATTAACCATGAAACCAATAGATGAAGTGAATTCCCTAAGATGTTTCCCTCTAATTGTCTCCACTTGTAAATATTTAGATTAAATTTTAGTTAATTCATTCTTCCTTTCTGATTCTCTAGATAAAATTAAATATTAGTAACTATGATAATTAATTAACGTGAAACCAAATCCTGAGGACGATACTCTTTACTCAAATTCACTATACTAAAACTTGACACTGTACCCTTGCAGTTTTGCATTGCTTACCTAAAAAGTCACACACAACAATTTTTTGGCGTCGTTGTTGGAGATTGGCAATTAATAAGTTTAATTGATATTGTGGAGAAAGCATGTGATCTTAATCTTGATTGTAATTATTGTATATTTTGTATAATCTCTGTAATTTTTTTAAATATTTTTAGTTTCTATTTATTTTCTCTATTTATTTTTAATTTTCTCATTTATTTTGTTTTTGTTTTCTTTTTTTAGCCTCACTTGGTGCATGCCCAAAGTAGGGAGCTAAATTTCAAACAATGCTAAATATAGTTTGTGAGAACTTAGGCATTTTGAACCGAGAATTTGCCTTTTTCTATAATGCACTAGAACATTTGCCCATAGAACAAGATAGGAGTGAAAATGTTTTGTCATTATCTGTCAATAAAATTAAGGAAATTAAACCTCCTGCATTAAAATTAAAACAGTTGCCTGCACATCTTCGTTATGCTTTACTAGAAAATTCTTCTACTTGTGATTATATCTATTGAATTGAGTAAAATAGAAGAAGAAAAATTGATAAAAGTCTTGCGTGACCATCGTTCTACATAAGGGTGATCTATTGATAACATTAAGGGTATTAATCCATCTATTGTCATGCATAAAATCTTGATAGAGGATACCTTTAATCCATCAGTGGAACACCAAATGAGACTGAATCTTACCATGAAAGATGTGGTAAAAGCTGAGGTATTGCAACTTCTAAATGCAGGAATTATCTATATCTGATAGTTCTTGGGTGAGTGATAGGATTAGAAAAGTCCTAATTTATCGTGCTTAATTCATGTCAGTTCGTTGGTTTTTATGAGCTTAATTGAAAATTTTGTAGGAATTTGAGCATTTGGACCATTTTGGAGTGTTTCCATTCTTTTGGAGAAGATTTGGAGGTCATTCGAGCAAGTGAGCATGAAGAACAGGTGAAATGACCCAAATGCCCCTGATGAGAGCGTCTCAACACCAAAAAGACAGAATGCTTCGAAACAAGACACTGTACTGAATTTCAGTATTAATGCATCTTCTACTCTTTGTTTGATTAATGAGCATGTTCGTGGAATAAATTGACAACTTATTCGCGTCGATTGTGCTTGTTTATGCTATGTGCGTTACTTTAGATTCGTAATTTTCGAGAGTATGGACTTAATTCGAATAGGGATTGGGCTGAAGCATGAGTGTGGGTTAACGACTATCCTTAATTCATAGTTTTCATATTAGGTCCTAGGAGTAAAAAAGCATTTTGATTAAACTAGACCGGCCAATCTAGGTTAGTTAAATCTTCCTAACCAATGCACAAGTGTAACATGGCTAATTAAATTGCACGAAACGCTATCATGCCCAATGTGATAATGAGTTTAGAATTAATTTGGCGCTTGGTTAAATTAGTTTAATTAGGGTGACTTCTCCGGCTATTCTAGGAAGTCGGTTAAGTGCATGTTTACTAAAATTGAGCCTTGCTTGGTATTTCTATGATCGACATTACAAAATTAAATCTGACATAATCCAAAATGGTGCTTGGTAAGATCTGATCTTTTCTCGTGCTTGTTAATTTTACACACTTTACAGCATTTAACACAAACTCCCATATTACGTTCAATAACCTACTGTGTTAAGAAAAAGTATTCACCAATGATTCCCTGTATTCGACCCAGCCTACTATTACTGCAAATTTAGTTAGCCGATATTATAAATTTATTTGACCGGTCTAATGAACCCGATCAAATTGACCCAATTATCGGAGAATCGACGTGTTACTTTTTCTTTTTATTTTGGGCCCCAACCTTTCTCTTTTGTTTTGTGTATGATCACTCGTTCTTCGCAGGAACATCTTGGACTGTAATTTTTTCCTGAGATTGTGAATGAAGAGAGACACTTGAGAAGATAAGCAGAAGAGAGAGAAAGCGAGCTAAACGAAGATATCCACTCTAACCTCGATGAAGTAGCAAGAGAAGAAATCATGGCCGAGCTCACGTTGAAGCAATTAGTGTCCCCTGACCTAAATCAACAACCCTTCTGCATCACCTATCTAGAGACTGAATGTGATTTTGAGCTTAAGCCTAGTTTAATTCATTTGTTGCCTATCTTTCATGGCTGTGTAGTTGAAGATCCATGCAAACACCTGCAGGAGTCTCACATTGTCTGCTCGAGGATGAAGCCCCATAGTGTGACGGAGGAGCAAATAAATCTAAGGGTGTTCTCGTTTTCGTTGAAGGACCAAGTGAAAGATTTGTTGTATTATCTGTTGTCGAGAATAATCACCACTTGGGTTGAGATGAAGAGGTTGTTCCTGGACAAGTTTTTTCTTGCTTCTCGAGCTATGTTGAGATAAAGATCTATGAGATTACACAGATCATCGGAGACTCTATATGATTACCAGAAGAATTTCAAGAATCTTTGCACGAGCTTTCTCTACCATCAGATCTCAGACCAACTGCTTATACAATATTTCTAAGAAGGACTGCTTCTGACGGAGAGGAGCATGAGTGATGAGGAGCATGAGTGATGCAGCTAGTGGTGGTGCCATGGTGAACAAGACTTGTACTGAAGTGAAGCTGTTAATCTTGAGCATGGCAGAGAATTCTCAACAATTCAAAATGCGTGAACCAGCACCCTTAGGAGGAATGGCTCGACTGAAAGAGGTTAGTGATCTAAAATCTCAATTATCTTAATCTCATGCACTAGTTGATTGTAGCAAAAGCGCAGGTGGTGAAGGCATGTGGCATGAGTTCCATAGTAGACCACAACACTGATGCATGCCCTTAGCTCCAAACGAGATCAATGCCTGAGGTCAATGTAGTGGGCGGGTACGCAAGCAACGAGAACCATAATCAGAACCTGTGCTTGAGCCACTACAACCCTGAATGGTGAGACCACCCCAACTTTAGCTATGAGAATCAAGGAGGCTACAAGAAACTGCCTCAGAACTTCAACCGTCCACCACCAGTACCGATGCAACCTCAGGCTCAGCCTTCAAGTCCAGGTACACCCCTTGAGGACATTGTTAAAAGCCTTATTGAGAATTCTTTGAAGTTCCAACAAGAAATGCACCTGGGTAATGCAAAAGTTGGACAACCAAATCACCCAGCTTGCCACGTCAGTGAGAAAACTAAAGGCCCAGAACTCAGAGAAGTTATTGATAGCACACAAAATGTGTTATCTCTGGACTTTACTTTTGTTATTCTCTATAGCGTATTCAGTGTTCTTCACGAGTTTATTGAGTGAAATTTAAGTTATTGAGCATTTGGAGCGAAATCGGAGAATTTAGAGATACCATAGTGAGTTTTGAGTTAATGGAGCTCAAATAGAGAAGCCAAGTGAAGAAAAGGAGTGGATTCTGCCATGGATCCCGAGAGGGTGGCATTGAGACGCCATCAGTAGTGTCTCAACGCAACATTTGCAGCAAAACGAACCAAGGAAACCGTGGAGGCATCGTTGAGACACTGCTTACAACGTCTCAATGCTAGGTGAATACGGTCGCAACGCTGTGAGCTCAACGCTACAGATTGAGCAAGAACAAACTCGTAGCATTGAGACACTGCAATCAAGTGTCTCGAAGCTACCTTTCCTATTTAAAAAAACGTGCTCATTTGGAAGGGCAGCGTCGAGACTCTACAACCTAGCGTCTTGATGCTATCACAATTTCTATAAATACATCTTTATTTGCTTGTACAAAAAGATAACCTTTTTGGAGAGCATGAACCCTAAATCTGACCTTCACTCTATCTTGGGAGCTGGGGGATACACTTGGAAGTGGGAGAATGAGTATTCGGAGCTTGAGATCGTGGCGTGCATCAGGAAGGAGGATCGCATGTAATTTAGAGTTTTTCTTTACCCTTTTTAGTTTGTACTTCTTGTTATGGATTTTGTATTAAGTCTAGATTTTAGTTTTTTTAGTAATGAGTGGCTAGACTTTAATTTAGGGGATTGATGTAGCCACTAAACTCAATGTTTTAGTTTAAGTTCTTGAATTGATTTTACATCATATCATTGTATGCTTTTATGTTCTTAATGGTAGTATCCTTTTGGCCAAAGTTTACTTGGTTTATTGGCTTTGATTGTTGCTTGTAAAAAAATCAATTAGGGCTAGACCAATTAATTGCATATCCAACTGTAAATCCTTGCATGAGAATGGAGGGTTTTTTTAGAAGCGTCATAGGATGTAGCTTAATACCATGTTGTTTTATTAAAGTTTAGATAGACATATTAGACTTATAAAATTGCATGAGTTCCAATTGGGCTTGAGAAAGTCTTTTGGCCTTTTAAACTTCTTGCTCATTGTGATGTATGATCATTCTTGAATTAAATAACTCAAACATTCATTTAGTTGGTGAAGTCAATTCCCTAGGTTTTCTCTCCTTGCAGTTCGTCCCTATAAAATCACTTTGTTTGCCTTTATTCTCTAAAATCTTAAATATCTAAAAAAAATTGGATGTAAGCAATTGTAATTATTAATTGATTCAGAAAACTCATTTTTGTGGATGATACTTGCACTTAACCATTATATTAAAACTTGACACTGCACACTTGCGGATTTGCAGGGTCACAAAATCACCTAACAAGTTTTTTGCGCCGTTGTCGGGGAATGGAAATTATGTAGATCAATTGATATTGTGGAAAAAGCATTCGGTTTTAGTTTAGGGTTTTCTTTTGTTTTCTTATTTTATTTTATTTATTTATTTTTGTTTTGATTTTTGTTAAGATTCGAGCATTGTATGCGAAAGAATAGGAAGGCACTCTTTGCCCCCTTTGATTTTGAAGTTGAAAGAACCTACAAAAGAAACCAAAGAGAAAGGAGAGCTCAAGCTACAATCATGGCTAACAAATGAGAGGAGGAGGAGCCAAAGGCCAAAAGGGACTACTTCCAGGTAGTGTTCAACGCTGATCAATTTGGAATAGTCCATGTACCAATCAATGCCAACAACTTTGAGTTGAAGATGGGCCTTATTCAGATGACGAGAGACAGCGCATTCAAAGGATTTGAAACTAAGGATCTTAATTCTCATTTACAATTTTTTTTAAAAAATTTGTGGCACTGTTAAGTTAAATGGTGTCTCTATTGATGACCTTCGCTTACACCTTTTTCCCTTTTCTCTGCAAGACGAAGCGAAGGACTGGTTAGGATCTCTAAAGCTTGGGAGCATCACAACTTGGGACAAATTGGCCCAGACATGCTTGACTAAATTCTTTCTACCTACCAAGGCCGCCAAGCTTAGGACAGAGATAGGAACTTTCAAACAACTAGATGGTGAGCAGTTGTTCGAAGCATGGGAGAGGTACAAGGAGTTGTTAAGGAAATGTCCCTAACATGGGTACCCTGACTAGCTTCAAGTTCAATTGTTCTACAATGGGCTCATAGGCAACACTAAGACAATCTTAGATGCAACAACTAGAGGAACTGTTCTGGCTAAAACTGTAGAGGAAGCCCGAATCTTGCTTGAGGAAATCGCAGCTACAAGCTATCAG
Organism: Trichosanthes truncata; assembly: GCA_033996785.1. Lineage (NCBI taxonomy): Eukaryota > Viridiplantae > Streptophyta > Magnoliopsida > Cucurbitales > Cucurbitaceae > Trichosanthes > Trichosanthes truncata. Next base: position 15,693,207 of record JAWPNB010000004.1, read on the forward strand.
TGGCCAAATGATCGCTCAAATCCTTGAACAGAGGCTGGTCTTTATGAGTTGGATGAAGTAAGTGTCCTTAAATCTCAAATGGCATCTTTGACTCATGTTTTGTCCAAACATGCAGGGACAGAAACTTCTCAATCAATTGCATCCATGGCAGCTACCGAAACTCATCAATTGGGTGGAGAATCTAGCATTGAGTAGGCCCATTATGTAAACAACAGAAATTTCAACTTTGGGGGCCAGAAAATGCAGAACAATATTCCTTCTCACTACCATTCGGGTTTGAGAAATCATGAAAATTTTTCTTATGCGAATAACAAGAATGTTCTACAACCTCCTCCAGGTTATGCATCCACCTCCTATCAAGCTAAAAAGAATCCTTCCCTTGAGGATATGTTGGGGGCATTCATCACTGAATCAAGGAACATAACTAATCAATTGGAGAGTATTGTCAATGGACATGGTACAATCATCAAAAGCATAGAGGTACAAATCAGTAAGATGGCCACCACCTTGAACAATTTGCAAAGAGGTAAGTTCCCCAGTCATACTAAGGTAAACCCACCAGAGACTTGTAAGGCCACCAGCCTGTGAAGTGGAAGGGCATTGATTGGATCAAAGAAAAAGTCAGCTGAGGATTCCATTCCAAAAGAGGTATAGGAGCCTGAGGACGAGATTCAAAAGGCAACACCTAAACCTACCATTGAGAAATCTGCTAAGTCTCATATCTCTATAGTTCCTAATTCTATTCCATATCCTTAGCAGTTTTAAAAGGAAAAGCTTGGTTCTCAATTTGAAAATTTTTTAGATGTTTTCAAAAAGCTTCACATAAATATTCCTTTCGCAGATGATTTGGAGTAGATAAAAAATTATGTGAAGTTCATGAAGGAGATTGTTGCTTAAAAGAGTGTATGCAATTTCAGAATGAAAACACCCCAAATGTGCAAGTATACACAGCCTAATGCAGCAAGTGATAAGTATTTTTATATCGTTCTCCTCAAGGACTAGTTAAGTGGATTTTTGCAATGCCTAAGCTGATTTTAGTTAGGTAACAAGAAATCAACATCAATTGGTGCAATGAAATTAAAAGAACTAAGGAGCAAGATTAAAATGGTGCTGAAATGTTGGAACAACATGAAAACATTAGATAAAATTAGACTAACAGATTCTGTGAAAAGGGATCAGGATTAGGGGTAAAATTTTGCTTCATCAAACTAAATGCTATAGCATAGATCATGCTTCAACACTCAATGCAGCTAATTCGCTGATTCTTTCCAGAATTCCCAAAGAATTAGTGATTAACTCCCATTAACCTCTAAAATTAAGCCCTTAATTGCAAACATTAGGTGGGTTACCATCCCTAGTGTCCCCAATTACCTTAGAGCATGCTCCTAATCATAATTAATGTTATGCCATGCATTCGGTTTATCCCTTCTCTTCCCAAAGTCAAGATAAACACAACCTTGATGAGTTGGCCAGACAAATGCAAGCTAAAAATGAAGCACACAAGGCATGGGAGTGAAGAATATGCAAGTCTACTATTTCATTCAGCAAGAATCAACAATAAATCCCCTAATCCCTCACCCAATGGGTGATTAGTTCATAATTAAAAGAAAAGACATCAACATAACAGTGAGAAAAGTCTCAAATAACATTCTAAAGCTTGTTTTTAATATCAAAATGTTAAAAAAAATAAAGAAATACTGTAGAAACTAGGAGAATTGGACAAGAAAGGGATGTTGGGCAACTTCTTTATGGCAGATTTTCCCCCTTTCCAAAAGTGGATCACCTCCCAAAAAGGGTTCTTCTTCTTCTTCTCAAAATCCTCCACCTCCTTTGTCTAATCTCTAAGCTCTCCTACCAAAAACGACAAGCAGGGGTTGTAAACCTCTCCCCTTCTTTGAAATAAGGGCTGAGTGAACATTTGAAGACTAATGGCAGCCCCTCATTGGTTTAATTCAGAACAGGTGTCATAAGTTGTCCACCTCAATTAATGAAATAACTCCCACGTGCCTCTTGTGTAACTGATCCCAAATAAATGCTCTAGCTTTGCTAATGCTTCATTAAAAATACACCAATTGCTCCAGCAAGCTTGACCTTCTATCAACAACAAAGCTCTAGCATAGCAGGTTGGATTTTTCACACTTAGCCATTTTTACCTTCAACAATGGCCTACACAAGTCACAAATAGCACAATTAAGTAATATTATGCATTAAAAAGCTCAAAAGTACTTTTCACATGAAAAGGGACTCCTTTACTACTAAAACATCAATTCAAAGAGGCTTCTTAGTGCGAAAGTACCTAAGATAGTGTTTTTAAGCCACAAAATCTTCACTAAAATACCTTAAATAACTCTCATTCTAAGAGCTATCAGAGATCATGTCAAGTAAAAAGAAGCTAAAGGCCTATGAGATAGTTAGTCTTACTAAGGAATGTAGTCCAATCATTTAGAGATAATTGCCTCAGAAATTGAAGGATTCAGGTAGTTTCACTGCTCCCTATACTATTGGCAAGTTTTATATTATAGCCTTATCTGATTTGGGCTCCAATATTAATTTTATGCCCTTCTCTGTTTACAAGCAACTGGGCTGGGGGAAATGAAACCAACAACGATTTCACTACAACTAGTTGACCGTTCCATCACATACCCTAGAGGCATTGTGGAGGATGTCTTAGTGAAGATAGACAAGTTCATATTCCCTGTAGACTTCATAGTATTGGACATGGAGGAGGATGCTGAGATCCCGATCATACTAGGGAGACCTTCTTAGCCACCAGTAAGGTAGACATTAGCATGCATAGAGGTACACTAATCTTTAAAGCCCAAAGTTCAGATGATGAGGTAAGTACTTGTATCATAGTTGAGTTGGCAAATTCTTTGTATCCTGACTATGAAAAATGTGTAGTTTTGAGTGATTCTCTAGATGCGGTGTTCAATAATAAAAATAAGGTGAAAGAGGGTGAGCTTAAGGGCAAGAAACCACCCAAAATAAGACATGAGCCCGATCTAGCTAAAGACGCTAAACAAAGCGCTTCTTAGGAGGCAACCCAAGTTTCTATCCATTTTGTGTTAGTTTTTATTTATTTTTCATAGTTTTTTGTCATGTGTTTTACTTTGTCTCTTTTTCTTTGTGTAATAGGAGCTCGAATTCTTCCACCTGGCTCCCTTAAGATGATGAAAAGATTGTATCTCCCTTAATCAGGATAGTATTGTTCACTCCCTCATTTTTTTTCTTTGTCCTTATGCATTTTTTAATATTATATACATTGAGGACTATGCATGTTTTAAAGTTTGGGAGTGGGAGTTATTTGTACTTATTGTTTGAGTCTTGAGCATGTTTTGAAATTTTCTTTGATGAATCTTTTGCATATTGATGATTATGAAGGCTTAGGATGTGATCTCATTAATAAAATTTTGTATAATCATTTGAAATATGAGAGCATGTCCTGAAGTTGAGTTCAATTTAAATTTTTCTTGGATTCCCTTGCAACTTTTGAGCACTTAGCATTCTCTCCTTTAGTTTTGAATGTTTAGAACAAGATTATTTTGTTTAAAAGTTTGATGTCACCTTGATAGGCTTAAGAACTGATTTGAGATTCAATCTGCATGATGGTTTGTATTGTTGTATCAAGAGTTTATGCGTGAATGTTGCCTATATTGATTTTTTTGGATGTTGAAAAGAAATTTTTTTTTTGGCATGGTTGAGTCAATACGTTATGTTTAAAAGGATCAAGGATAAAAAGAGCTACCTTTGCTATGATCAGTTAGGCCACTCATTGGGCTAGTGCTCTGGGTAAGGGTCCCTACAGTGGATGTGTGAAAGCTAGGGTCCTCGATTTAAAAGTACAAAAGAAAGGCAAGTTTGGGGGTTGTCCAATCCATTTTTTAAGTGCTTCAGTGAGTCATTACTTGAGTGTAGGAGGGCCTAAAAATTGGAACTTAGGGCTAGTGTAGGTGGAAATCAAATAGAGGACTTTATAAAATTGTTCTAGGCTAGTAAAGATTAAAAGAGGGAAGGTTAGGCACACACACGTGCAAGGGATGAGTAGGATGAAATTTCAATTTCTCGATGAATGGTTGTGCTTGAATTCTTTCTTTGATTGTTGGATTCTTTTATTTGAATCTTTCAGGCTTGAGTTATGTTTATGCACTAATGAATTCGTGATATGGTTTTGTTTTGTTTTGCTTTGCTCGAGACTAGCAAAAGTTTAAGTTTGAGGGTATTTGATAGCACACAAAATGTGTTATCTCTAGACTTTACTTTTGCTAGTCTTTATTGCGCATTCAATGTTCTTCACGAGTTTATTTATTAAAATTTACGTTATCGAGCATTTAGAGCAGAATCGAAGAATTTGGAGACACCATAGCGAGTTTTGAGTTAAGGGAGCTCAAATGGAGAAGTCAAGGGAAGAAAAGGAGTGGATTAGGCCAAGGATCCCGAGGATCTGGCATTTAGACGCCATCAGTAGTGTCTCAACGCCACATTTGCAGCAAAACGAACCAAGGAAACTGTGGAGGTAGCGTTGAGACGCTACTAGCCTCTCAACGCTTGTTCAATAGGGTCGCAACACTGTGAGCTCAACCCTACAGATTGAGTAAGGCCAAACTCGTAGCATTGAAACGCTACAATTTAGAGTCTCAACGCTACCTTTCCTATTTCAAAAATGTGCACATTTCGAAAAGCAGCATCGAGATGCTGCAACCTAGCGTCTCGATGCTATCACAAGTTCTATAAATACATCCTTATTTGCTTGTAGAAAAAAAGAGTCGTTTTGGAGAGCACAAACCCTAAAATTGATTTTCACTCTATCTTGGGAGCTGGGGGATACTCTTGGGAGTGGGAGAACGAGAGTTCAAAGCTTGAGATCGTGGCATGCATCGGGAACGAGGATTGACACGTGATTTAGAGTTTTTCTTTCCCCTTTTTAGTTTGTACTTCTTGTTATGGATTTTGTATTAAGTCTAGATTTTAGTTTTGTAGTAATGAGTGGCTAGACTTTAATTTAGGGGATTGATGTAGCCACTAAACTCGATGCTTTAGTTTAAGTTCTTGAATTGATTTTACATCATATCATTGTATGCTTTTATGTTCTTAATGGTAGTATCCTTTTGGCCAAAGTTTACTTGGTTAATTGGCTTTGATTGTTGCTTGTAAAAAAATCAATTCGGGCTATACCAATTAATTGCATATCTAACTGTAAATCCTTGCATGAGAATGGAGGGTTCTTTTAGAAGCATCATAGGAAGTAGCTTAATACCATGTTCTTTTATTAAAGTTTAGACAGACATATTTGACTTATAAAATTGCACGAGTTCCAATTGGGCTTGAGAAAGTCTTTTGGCCTTTTAAATTTCTTACTCATTGTGATGTATGATTGATAATCCCATGAATTGGGATTAGTTTAGCATCCCCTCTTGCTTATTCGAGTGGAAAGCACACTTTTATCTTATTTTTAGTAACTTTCTTGTTAATTTTAATTAAGAGTCGGATTTTTGTTTAGTTTTCCTTTTTCTTATATGTTTAGTTGGCTTAGTGTGCTTTGTTTTCCTTTTGTTTTGTAGTTTAAGAAGTGAAAAAATGCTCGTTGAGGTGCTGATGCTGCAACATTGTGCAGCATTGCTCAGCATTGGCAGTCTGGCAGAAAACGGAAATGTGGGTCCATTTTTTATGACGTAATAGTAGTTTTTGGTCTTTAAACCCATTCTGATGGGCTGAAAATGGAAAAGAAAAAAAAATCCCAAAGCAATTATTGGAAGAATGAAAACCCTAATTTAGGGTGTATGGAAAAAACGTGAGAGAGAGGAGGGAGAGATCAATCGCAAAAAAAACCAGAGGAGGAGAAAAAGAAGAAAAAGAATACAACACACTACAACAAACTTGACTTTTAATGACAGTCTAAAAAATTCAAGCGCAGAAACAATGATGGTCAAAGAAAAAATCGCGCAAAAATGGAAAAAGGAAAAAAGTTTAAGTTACAATGTCGGTCAATGACCGACATTGTATCTTTACCTTTAATATTGGTCATTGACCGACGTTATATGTCCTTTTCTTTTTTTATTTTTACTTTTGCGCCTTTCCTTTCATTAACCTACACTTCCTTTCTCTCTAACATTCATCGCACCGCCCTTTTCTCTCTCGAGCTCCGATTTTGGTTTTAGGGTTTTTTCTGTTCAGAAGACCAATGGGTGACCTCAAAATTCTCCCTCCCGCTCTGATTTTCATCTTTTCATCTCTTTCCTCTTTGGATTTAGTATTTTATTTCAGTCTCACGGTATTGCCGAATGTAGATTTGATACCGGCGAAGTTTCTTTTTAGATGCTCCTTTCTGATTTCTCTTCTCTGTTTATAGCCTTTCATTGAGATTATTCTTGTTCTTTGATTTGAGTTGTCATCTCTGTAAACGTTTAAATGCGACGGGAAGCTTATGCGAGGAAGATTCTTACTTAGAGGAAGCAGAGTAGTCATATATCTGCACATTTAATTCAGTAAATCGTGTAATTTTGCAAAAAAAAAAAAACACACCAATTTCTTCTCTTCTCCCCATGGGTTTTTGCCCTTCACCATCACAGTTCGCTGTGAGTTTCTTTTCAACACAACATAAGTCACTAATGTTCATGAATTTCATTTTGCTGTAGGTAGCAGGTTGTTCGTGGCAGTTCAAATCTGCAGTTGTTCGTGGGTTTCTTCTTTGTGGGTTTTTTCAGATCTACTCCGAATCATCTCAGATCCAAGTCGGATCTCTTTAGATCTACTTCGATTTTCAAGTCTCAGTCGTTTGTGTGCATAAACTCTAATCCATCGGCTTGTTTCCAAGGTGAAATTCTCTTTTCCTTTAGATTTGCCAAAATTTTACACTCGGATTGACTGATTTCTTGGTCGGTCATTTATCTACTTGTTATGAGAAATTATCTTTTCTTTTAGCTTGCTTCCAAGTGTTTATGTTGCACATAAACTTATCAGAATGTGTTGATTTTGCTAACAATGAAAATTTGAATATTGAGCATTGATCTCCATTGCATGTTTATAAACTTATCAGAGAGGTTAATGGCTTGTACAATACCTTTAATCTTTTAATATGTCAAAAGGAGAAAGTTGGAGAATCATTTTAATACCATTTTTTTTATTCTCTAATCTTGAAGAGATTTTTGTTTGTTATTCTCTAACCATTGTAAATCGTCTTTCAACAACCAAGAGGTACACATCGTGGAAAGGAGAACACTGTTGAAAATTCTGGCCTCTTAGCTACCTTTAGAAACAATCAAGTAACCAAAACCACACATTATTTAAATACAATATTTAACACAACACAATATTCAATTTGTATATATATGGATGGAACTTGTGAATTGTTTCTGAAGTCATTCAAAGAATTGATTGAGATGAAGTGAAGTTGAAACTTGTAGATGGCTCACAGATAATGACAAAGGTTATTCAAACTTCAAACTTCAAGGGAATTGACTTAACTTTCTTCTAGTAGTATAGTATATCCCAGTTTTTAATTCTTTGGTGAATTGGATCTTGTTTTCTGCCTTGTAATTTTCTTTTGCATTTGCATTTTTCGTCAACAAGACATAGGCTTGTTTTCGTGGCATTTGATTGAGGTGTAAAACAAGATTGGTTTGTAAATACTCCAGAATAGTGATTTCCAATTGTTTTTATCATGTGTCCCATATCCAATGAGGCATGGCAGTTGTAATATCATCATTAAATGAGAAAACAGAACACAAAAAGTATAAAAAATTTTAAATACAGAATCTGGAAATAACTTGATATGTTCCATGTATGAAATAATGTCATGTGGGTCATTACATGGTAAATATTCTAAGAGTCTTTTTGTACAAGAATACTTGTCGTTGAATGAAGTTATCTTGTTAATTGTTATATACCACAAAAGCACCTTTTTTAATCAAAGATACAAAGTTGGGGTAGAGATTTAAATTCTTAGGGAATGTTTAGATCATGATTTGAATAAGCCTGAATATGTGTAGTTTGGTGTTGGAAAGTTTGAGTTTCCACGGTGTATGTTTGATTTGAGTGTATGATTCATAAAATTATATAGTTTGAGATTAATAAACTTACATATCAAATGTAGCCTCGACTTCAGAGTTTATATAAATCCAACTTGTGAGTCAAACATCCTTTAATTTTGTAAGTTGAGTTATTAATGACGGGTCAAAACACAAATATGTTTAAATAGATACATATTCTACGTCTCGAAGTTTACATATACAGCTTTGAGAGACTAAATTATTAGTTAATTTGCAGAAGCTTTGGAGGGTGTGAATGCTCTTGGGATCCTGACATGCGTGCTTCTTTCTTTGTAGATACTTGACAGTACTCCCTATATATTATATGGCTTCCTTTCGCCAATTATTGGTGGAGATGGCAAAAGAGAAAGAGCATGCCTTATGAAAATGTTTGGAGCAGACTGCTGAGCATGTGGCTGCCTTGTGACCTTCATCATCGTTTTGGTATAACTCTCTCTCTTCCTTTTTTTTAATTAAATTTATCTTCTCTAGATGACAAGTTCTCATGTCATTGCAGATAACGAGAATTCAGCAATATCCATAAAGTTGGATCGAAAAAAACCAGGTTTTCCATTAGAACTTTTGAAAAATTTATCTATCCCTCATGCTTAGAGAGAGAAAGGCAGAAAGAATTCTCGAAGCATCTTTAGCTCAATCCTTCAGCTTTGATATCCTCTTCTCTTTATCTGCCTTTGTTAGATTCTCATGATCTCTCTCTCGCATTCTATCTGATGTTTACAGACGAACATTTCACACACCAAGATTCTTCATTCTGTCTCTGGTGCGTTTCTTTCTCGATCTGTGCTTTTGTAGTTTAGATTCTGCTTTTTTATTTTTGCATTTGTCGGTTGTTCGTGGAATGGTGAAGTGATTTGCTTCGATTTTTGCTACGTTTCGTTTGCATTTTTTGGTTTTAGTAAGTATTGATGATGGTGGCCTCTATTATCGCTCTCTGTTGCTCTCTCCCATAGCCCTAATTTTCTTTCTTTTATATTTAAAGCGTGTCTCTTTTGTGGAAAAATCTGCAAAATCTACTCCAAAACACTTAATGTCACAAAACCTGCCCCATAGCAAAATATGTAAGCAAACAAGCAGTGGATGAAGATATGAATCTGAAATTTACTCCAAAACACTTAATGATTCTCATTCTAGATCTGCTTCAAAGCTTCTCAAATCTCCTCTTTTTTATAGTTGCTCCATTTTCTTCAAAGAGGGAAGTGTCATCATTTCATATTTGTGTGCGGTATTTTGTTGGCGAATGTTTTTAAAGAATAAGTTCTTGGAATCAAGTCAGAATGTCGTGAATGAATATTTTGGAATTACCCTTAAGCTTCCTCTAGAATTTTATTTGCTTGTGAATGTTCTCTATAATGTAGTTTATGTTTAATCTTAATGTTCATTTGCAAAATAATTAATTGTTAGAGTTATGTAGAATTTGTGCTTTCCTACAACAATTTCAGCACAAAGTCTCTCATTATTTGATCTCAACGAATCAGGCAATTGTTTCAGGCAATTGTTTCCCTTTCGGCCATCCTCTCTCTCTGTTTTTTTTTCCATTGTTACATTAATTTCCAAGCTTTGGGTTTTTTTTTTCTTCTTCTTCGAAATTGATTGCACATATTATCTTTCAATATTCTTATTTAAACTATTTATTTTTAACCAAATCTCTATCTCCTAATACACTTTATATTTGCTATGCATTTGTTAGAATTAAATCGATGAAGAGCAACCTAGTAGTAACAATCTTGTTCTATATGAACGCATATATTTCATTCTTTGGAAAATATGTAATTAGGCAGCAAATAGCTTAAGAGCTTTGATGATCACTCTTTTATGCTTATCATTTTCTGTTATAAAGTATTACAAATAGCTTTGTTGATTTAGTATCCGTTTTTCTTAAGTTATCTTGGTTACTTTTTAATCATTAGAGATATTTCAAAGAGTGAGATTGTGTAAAACAATTTAATGTGAAACCTCTTTGCTGATGTGTTGAGATAAAAATTTCATGCGAAGGGGCCAAAACTATGTTGATTTTTGGTATGTTCTTGTTTCACAAAAATCCATCTTTTACGTACTTAGGTTTTCTACTAGAATAAAGAGATTTGTTTACTTCATCAATGTAGTGTTTTGATCATTTGAATTTTATCTTTTTCTTTTCAGGTCTTGAAAATATTTCTAAGCCAAACCAAAAACTTGCAAAGGATGTGTCCTACGAAAGGAAAATTTCCAACTTATGGATTGTATTAAGCTTTTCTCAAAAACTTGACTTTAAGTGTTTAAATCTTCTTTTATACTTGTTCATTATCTATTGAGTTTATTTTAGTCTTTTTGCAGTTTAAGACTTTAGATTCTGAACTTCAATTTTTTAATCCTTTGTTATTGTTCACAGGTTGGAACTTTCATTGCATATATGAAATAATGATTAATAACCATTGATAGCAATGGAATAATTTATGGTTAATTTGGTTACTTCTGAGGTAATCTTTATTCTTGTTGGTTTTTGTTGTTGTTTTTTTTAGTTTGTAGAAGATCGGTTGCTACAGTACATCCTTGGTATGATCTTCAGATTGGTACCTTCATGTCTATTGAATCATTGTTTTTTGGTACTTTGAAGTCAGATTACAAGTTGTATGGTATAAGAGTAAAATATTTTGTTAATTATGAAGTTAAATCAGTAAATTTTCTTTGAGTTGTGGCCTTCTCCGCCATCTTCTTATCCAATTTCTAAGCTCTACCTCTGTTTCTATGGTTGTTTAATTTGTTTTTTCGCTATGATTATTGTTATTATCTTTTGGTTTGTAGTTTTAGGATTTTTGTTTCCTGGGCACCCACTCAATTTGTGATTACTAGTAGGAAATAGAAGGATGAACGGCTTCTTCGGTGAAGACCATAGTTAGTAGGAAATGTTCTTCAACAAATGAACAATTTTCTCACAACTTACTGTTGCCTTAGGTACCAGCCTTCACTTCCTATTGAGCGGGTGAAAATATTTGTAGAGTATAACTATGAGGAGGTAATGACATGTCCTAGCCACCGTATTTATTTATTTATTATTAAACTTTTGTATTGCAAAGTGAATAATTTGTTGCTTTTTCATACTACAGAAGGCTCACCTCGTGATTATGTCCAAGTACATCCTCTAACATTTGTCCAAGTACATCCTCTAACATTCTGTCCAAGTTATGGCATTTTATTAGGTTTGTTCTGTTTCTATCAAGCATTTTGAAGCTTAGATTTTGCTTATTTTCAACCATATTTTATCTATTCTCCAGTTCTAGAAACTTTGGAATGTGGGAAATATGAATGTGGATCTGCATTGAATTGTTCAATGGTTGTAATTTGAGTTTGGGTTTGTTGTTTCTTTGTGTTTGAATTGTTCTACAGCTTGAGCATGCATTTTCTGATTGTTTGAAAACTGTGAACAATTGGGGTTTTTGTTATATTCATTTAAGGATTGGTATCTTGTTGATTGGGTGTGGTTATTGAGTTTGTTTATTGTTTGATTTTCTGTAGATGACTAAAAGGGGGTTTCATTGTTCACAACGAGTTTCGAATGAAGAAAAATTATTCACAGGGTATTGCACCACAACATTCAATAATTGTCAATAAAAGGGTCTTTCCTTTGCTGTAAGATTGGATGGTATGGTGCTGCCCTACACATAACAATGCTTAGCTCCTATAGGTTCTGCCCAGATGGTGGTTTAGGGAAAATTTGCTTGACTTTTAATTTTTTCATTATTGTGCTTAGTCATCTTGACAACTTTAAAACATAAATTTGCCTCTAATTACTTATTGTGTTATAGTTATCTTACTTTGTAAGCTTCTCTTTCATGACATTTTGTGTTGAAAATAATTGTTGGTAAACTTTTCAGTTTGAAAATTGAAATATTGTTACTTTATTGATGTGCATCCATTGTTATATTGATTTCAAGAAAATAGTTATTGTGACATTTTGTTGGAAGCATTTTTGCCGTGTGTTTGACTTTTAACTTTTTCATTATTGTTTGATTTTTAACTTTTTCATTATTGTGCTCTCTCTCTCCTATTTTTCTAGATTATTTAAGTCTATAGATGGCGCTTTTATGTTGTTATACAGGCTTGTGAATTCTTGTCAATAGATAGCTTGCTTTTCATTGTTGAACTGCATGCTTGACCCATTCCTTTGAATTTGTTATCTTGAACTTTCAATTTAACTTTCTTATAGTGCTTTTAAAGTGTTTGAGCTTATGGTTTTAGCTTCTTCATTTATTTTGATTTCATTTGTTTTGTGTCGATCTTGAAGCTTTAAGTTAACCACAAAGAAATAAATTTTGTTTACAGCATTTCAACTATTGAGAGGTCTTTTTTGTCTATGGGTGCTTTTAAAGCAATGATTTTTGGATTTTGTAGGGTGCAAGTACTATGTACAAAAGTATATACGAGAAATGCATATATCAACAAGAAGAAATTGACGAGGTTCAAATAGGATGGGCAGAATTTGTTGGAAGATGTGTAGACTTATGAATTTGTTATCTTTGTATACATTATGCAAGTACTTTTGTTTAAATTTTCATTTAGTAGGATAGTTGATATTTTTAATTAATTGATATGTTATTAGTTAAACGATTTGTTAATTTTTTTTATTGTATTACATATTGTATATTTTATTAATTAAGGTTTTTTATTGAGTTAATTATTTTGTAAAAATAATAATATTATTGATATTTTATTTTGTGCATAGGTTGAGAAAGATAAATATTTTGGTTAGTTATGTGTGCAACCAATAATTTTTTTTTATTAAATTATTCACGAAAAGATGACGGGCATTGTCTGTCATTAAAACAGACATTTAATGACAGACATTGACTTTTAATGTCATACATTGACCGACATTAAAAGTTAACCGTCATTGTAGGCTACGATGACAGACACCTTTTAATGACGGGCATTGCCCGTCATTAAAAACCGTCCGTCATTGTAGCCTACAATGACACTCGAAAAGATGACGGACACAAGTCCGTCATCATTTCCCTTTAATGACGGGCAATGCCCGTCATTAAAAGCCAAATTTGTACTAGTGACAGCATGAAAGAGGAAGAAGCTTCTTCGGAATTTCATTCTTCAGCTACCCATTCTATTTATCTTCTTCTTCTTCTTAAGTTTATGTATCTTGCTCTTAGTTTTCTTGAAACTTTAGTAGACTAAGTTGTTCCTAGTGTTGCTATTTTGTGAATCTTCACTTGAACCTAAGATGTTAATGAATTGTAGCTCGTTTCTTGTTATTTTCTGTGTAAAAGCCATGGGCTAATTTTCTTTGGGCTGCAATTTATGGAGTCATAGCTCTATTTTTGGAGCCCTTGTGCTATGGAATGCTATAGAAGTGTAGTTTGCTTATGGGTCTTTTATTTCTTATTGTTCTTCTTGAGAATGATCAACTTGGGAAATAATAAAAGTTTGTTTTAATTCTGAAAATGTTAAAATAAATGGAAATAGCATAGGCAATGCAAGTAGGTTCATGTCTTGAATTAGGAATGAATTTAAGGGTATAGACATATACGTTTGGCTTGTAAACATAGGGAAGTTGGTCTATCCATGTGTTTGAAAGCTGGGTTTTCATAGACATATGTTAAACTTTGCTTTAGAACTGCAATTCGAGGATTAGAATTAATTTTCGAAATTAGTTTTCAGATTTTCCGTTACTACACAGTGGAGTAATGCTGCACAGTGCTATAGCATCACACAACATTAGGAAGCAAAAATTAGCAGTGATTTCATAAATTCCACCGCCTTACTCATTTGATTCTTGAATTGTTTGTTATCAATTTTAGTTGCTCATTTTCTTTAAATTGCTAGAGTTTAATTTTCTTGTGTCGTGCTTGCTTTTTGTTAACTTTATGTCTCTTAAGTGCTTTAGAATTAGCATTAGTGATATTCAAGTTTACAAACTTTGCTTACTTTAGTCTTCGTGGGATCGACCTTGTCCACCAATTACTACCTACGATTGTGTATGCTTGTGTAGTTAGTTTTTGCACAACAAGTTTTTTTCATTCTTGAATTAAATAACTCAAACATTCGTTTAGTTGGTAAAAGTCAATTCCCCTAGGCTTTCTCTCCTTGCAGTTTTTCCCTTTAAAATCGCTTTGTTTGCCTTTATTCTGTAAAATCTTAAATATCTAAATAAAATTGGACGTCTGTAACTGTAATAATTAATTGATTTAGAAAACTCATTTCTGTGGGCGATACTTGCGCTTAACCACTATATTAAAACTTGACACTATAGACTTGCAGCTTTGCATGGTCACAAAATCACGCAACAATTTTTTTATGTCATTGTCGGGGAATGCCAATTATGTAGATCAATTGATATTGTGAAAAAAGCATTCGGTCTTAATTTAGAGTTTTCTTTTATTTTATTATTTTTATTTTGTTTTATTTTTTTAAGATTCGAGCAGTGTATGTGAAAGAATAGGGAGGCACTCCTTGCCCCCTTTGATTTTGAAGTTGAAAGAACCTACAGAAGAAACCAAAGAGAAATGAGAGCTCAAGTTGAAGTCATGGCTAATCAAAGAGAGGAGGAGGAGCCAAAGGCCATAAGGGACTACTTCCAGCCGATGTTCAACACTGATCAATCTGGAATAGTCCATGTACCAATAAATGCCAAAAACTTCGAGTTGAATACGAGCCTTATTCAGATGACGAGAGATAAGGCATTCATAGGACTTGTCGACCCTAATTCTCATTTACAAAATTTTTTAGAAATTTGTGGCGTTGTTAAGTTAAATGGTGTCTCTGCTAATGCCCTTCGCTTACGCCTTTTCCTTTTTCTCTATAGGACAAGGCGAAGGACTGGTTGGAATCTCTATAACATGGGAGCATCACCACTTGGGAGGAATTGAACCAGGCATTCTTGACCAAATTCTTTCTACTTGTCAAGGCCGCCAAGCTTTAGGCAGAGATATGAACTTTCAAACAACTTGATGGTGAGCAGTTGTTCGAAGCATGGGAGAGGTACAATGAGCTGTTAAGGAAATGTCCCCAGCATGTATACCCTGACTAGCTTCAAGTTCAGTTGTTCTACAATGGGCTCACAGGCAACACCAAGACAATCTTAGATGCAACAGCTGGAGGAACTATTCTAGCAAAAAATACCCAAAAGAATGTTGAGAAAATTGAAGAACCTTCCCCCATACCCACTCGAGGTATATTGTTCAATCCTCCCTTGAATTTGAGTTCTTATATGCCCAAGGCTCCTTTTTCTAGCAGGTTAGCAAGGTCGAGGTAAACATTCCACTCCTGGAGGCAGTTAAGAAAATCTCTAAATTTTCCAGATTCCTAAGGAAGTGGTGCACGATAAAGAGAGCCTCAAGAGAGAAAGTTAAGAAAGAGGTAAGTGAAAATGTTTCTGCCATGTGTTTGAAAACATTGCCTAAAAAATGCTCTGACCCTGAAATGTTTACATTACCATCCGTAATAGGAGAGAGAGATTAAGCATGTCATGTTAGATTTAGGTGCATCTATTAATGTTATGTCTTTGTCTGTCTACAAGGAGCTTAATTTGAATGGTTTGCATGAGAATGGCCTATGTATTCAACTGACATATCGTTTTGTTGTGCATCCCCTTGGTATTGTTGAGAATGTGCTTGTAAAAGTGAATGGCTTGTTGTTTCCTACTGATTTCTATGTTCCTGATATGGGCAAAAAACCTATTCATGCATCTGCATCCATCTTATTAGGTAGGCCTTTCATGAAAACAACAAAAACGAACATTAATGTAGACGGAGGCATAATGTATGTCTTGTTTAATGGGAAGGTTGTAGAATTTAAAGTTTGTAAGAATGAGGAGTCTTCTAATGTTGTGAAATCTTTGTGCGAATTAGATGATTTTGAGTTGTAGGACATGTCATTAGGGAACTTTGAGATGATGGATGATGTCGGTTCGAGTTTTAAGGAACCAGGTTGATGGTGCCATATGGAAAGTTGAAAAATTGACTCTAAACATTTGTGCTTCCTGGAGGAAGGTAGGCGTTGGACATTTACTTGCTTTCTTTGTTCTTTGCTTTTTGTTTTTCGTTGTTGGGTTGTTTAGTTTGTTGCTTGTTTTGTAGGAGTTTGATTGACCTGAGGAGGAAAGAATTATTTTTCTTGAAGGAAGTTTGATACCACCCACTTACGAGCTACATTTTCAGGGGAGTTTCTCAGTTCCCTTATCATTTCTCTTGATACTTTTACTTACTTATACATTAGAGACAATGTAGGATTTAAGTTGGGGATGGTGATTTATGATTTGAGCAGATTTTGAATGTTTAGCATGTTGATTGAGTCCTGAGCACCTAAAGGTCGGACTTTTGATTGATTATGTTAAACATGCTTATGATGAAAAAATTTGAAGAATTTATGAGCTTGAATTGGTGATGATTTGATTGCTTGTCTTATGATGAGGAAAATTGATGACATGCTTGTTATATCACTTTGATAGCATTTGTTGAAGTGTGTAAATGTAATCCTTGTTTGGCCTATTTTTTAAAAATTTTCTTGACTTTCCTACATACTTTGAGCAGTTAGCCTACTTTTTGTAGTCCTGAAGGCTTAGGGTAGATGATAGCATGCAATTATGCTATCTTATTTCCTATTATTTTAGCTAGTTTTGCTATGATTTTGTGTGCTTTGATGCCTATTTGAGATTAAATTGCAGAAACCAAGCTAAAGAGCAAAATCGAAGTGTTTGAGGGTATTTTAGTCATTTTGGAGATATTTCAGGCTATTTTGGAGAGCCAAGAAAAGAAGAGTTCAAGAATTTAGTATTTGAGGCCAAGGGGTGGCGTTGCAATGCTTGAAATGGCGTTGCAATGCACATTTTCATTGAGAAAACTTGAGAGCTAGAGTTGCAACGTTGTCCTGTGGCATTGCAACGATAGAAACATGCTGAAGTGAAGCTCTCCGTCTGTAGCATTGAAACGCTGCTTATAGCGTTGCAACGCTACTCCTATGCGCATGGCAAAACGATGGCATTTTGGGACAACATTTCAACGTTGTCCCCAGCATTGCAAAGCTATCGCGACAGAGGCTATTTATTCATCGCTTCTTCTTCATCCAAAAGGAGGCCAATTCAATATAAATTACCCTAATCTTGATTTCAGAGCTTATTGGGTGGATTTTGGGAGGATTTTGGAGCTGAGGTGAAGATTTTGGAGCTCAGGTTCGTGGTGGATCACCTCAGGAACTCGGGATTGACATTTACCTAAGCGTTTCTTCCCTTTTTCCTTTATTTTTTAGTATCTAGATTAGGTTGTAATTAGGGGATTTTTGTTGTAATTGCTGATTATGTATAGTTAAATCCTTAATTTCTATGGGATGTTGTGATTCTTAGACCATCCATTGCACTTAATTTGCTTTATTAATTAGTAATTGTGGCTTAATTAAGTGTTTATGTTCATTTATGCATTTTAGACTTAATACCTTTAGATTGTGTTCATTAATTAATTGAGGTAGGACTAGGAGGAGGCCGACAGGAGATTCCTAGTTAGCTTAATGCACAATTGATTAATTACCCGAGAGACAGCGGGATAACTGGTTAATTAATTATAGTTAGTGCTGAAGATTAATTAATTGAACACCGTCTAATTGATTAGTTACTAAGTGAAGGCTCAACAGAGATAAGTTTAGACTAGAACTGGATGCATGACTATAGATTAATTACATGAGTGACAGTAGGAGTAATAATTAATCTATAGAAGTCAATGACAAAGATTCGTTAATGTCGGGTGCGAATTAATTAATGAGACAAATACGTGATTTAATTAATTACACCCAAGACTTGGAGGAGACCGATAGGAGATTCCATGACCTTAGGCTTCTAGACTTATGAATCTAACACTTTGGTTATGCCTAAATTGCTAGCTTAATTAAGTAAATTAAGGTCCAAGAATGCAACCAATACCCATAGAATTACCTATCGATTTGTGTCTCCCATTTATTTTGCTTTCTAGGTTTAGTTGTTATTTCTCTGCCTGCTCTTTCTTTCTGTTCTCTAAATAAAGTAAAGTGAGATTATTTGCGATACTTAATTGAATTAAAAACCAATTCCAGTGGATACAATACTTGGTACTCTTGTGTTGTTTTATTATTACTGCGATTACGTGTGCTTGCGTGTACGCTCGATCAGTAGAATTATAAGGCCTATACATTCATTGTCACCTCGATAGGTGTAAGGGCTAGTTGGATAGTCAACATGCTTGATAAGTTGTAATGAGTTGTTTAGGAAAAATATGTGATCATTTTCCTGTGAAAGAAAGAAAAGAAAAAAAAAATTGAGCTTTGAAAGGAAGAAAAATGAAGTGAAAAGAAAAGAAAAGAAAAGCAAGTGTGAAAAGAAAGTAAGTTTGTAACAAGTAAAGATGAGTCGAGGGTAAAAAGAGCTACCGCTGTCGTGATCAGTTAGGCCACCCATCTAGTGAGTGCTCTTGGTAAGGGTCCCTACGACAGTTGTGTGAAAGCTAGTTCCCTTAGTTTTTAAAGTGATGCAAGTTTAGAGGATCCCCATTGTTGTTTTTCAGGTGCCTAATAACCTATTACTCTCTTGATTGCTTGGAAGCTTGATAGCTTGTCTTTAGTGCCAATGTAGGGGGAAGATGGGTCGACAGCTCTATAAACCTACCTCGGCTTGTAAGGATCACATTAGGGAGGTTGCACACATACACGCGAGAAAGATAAAAAAGAGTTTTAAAGTGTCTCAATGATGGATAGTGTTTTAGTATGCTTCTCTTATGTAATTGTTGTGTTATTCTTAAGCATCGAGGTTAGAGTCACATGTTTGAAATCAATGATTTTGTTTATCATTTTATTTGTGTCTTGCACGAGAACTAGCAAGATTTAGGTTGGGGCTAATTTGATTGGACCAGACAAGTCTTATTTTATCGTGCTTAATTCATGCTAGTTCGTTGGTTTTTACGACCTTAATTGATAATTTTGTAGGAATTTGAGCATTTGGACCATTTTGGAGTGTTTGCATTCTTTTGGGGATGATTTGGAGGTCATTCGAGCAACAGAGTATGAAGAAGAGGTAAAATTACCAAAATACATCTGGTGAAAGCGTTGAGATGCTAAAACAGGCATCTCAACGCCAAAAGAAAAAATGCTTCAAAACAGGACCGCATCGAGATGCTATAGGGAAGACGTGGCACAAGGCTCACTCGACGCTGTGGCGAGCCTCACCTCAATGCATGTAGCGCTGAGACGCTGCCTGTAGCATCGAGACGCTACATCAATCACTATAAAATACATTTTTTTTCATTTTAGTTCATTCTCTCCCAATTTCAACAACTGTTTTTTGCAAATTCTCTTTACTCTCTACTGTTTTAACACTTTTTAGCCCAATTTAGATATATTTAGACCGAGCCATGGGTTCGAGTCTTGAGGAATCGATGTCAAGCTAAGCAATTGATGTCATTTTGGAGGTTTGTCAGAATTTCAATTTGTAATGTCGTGAGAATTTGAACTCAATTGTATTGAATTCCAGTATTAATGCATCTTTTAGTCTTTGTTTGATTAATGAGCATGATCGTAGAATAAATTGACTTATTCACATCGACTGTGCTTGTTTTTGCTATGTGCGTTACTTTAGCTCCATAATTGTAAAGAGTACGTATTTAATTCAAGTAGCGATTGGGCTAAAACATGAGTGTGGGTTAACTGATAACTTGTAGAATACAAGTTATTTAGTATCCAAAGTTAGATTATTTTACTGAGAAATAGAAAATGCATGCGTTGAACCATGATTCTATATCTCTTAATAAAAAAAATGATCTTCTAATGAAATGCATTGAAATGAGTTAAGAAAGGATTGAAAACCATTCCTAAAGATCTTAATCTTGAATGAATAGGAATTAGATGTGCTGAAGCCAGAAGAAGCAGCTTAAGGCAATGAGCAAAGAATGAAATGTCAACACGAGGGGTCGAAGAAGCAGATTATGTCCAAAAGTCACAAACAATCACATCAATCAATCATTACGATAAATCAGAAAGTTTGCGGCTCAAGAAGTTAACATGGCACGAGCTCATTGGATCAATTTAGTAGAAGCTGGTGTGGCTAAATTTTGTTGGACCTCAATGGAAACTTGTGTTCAGAATGTGATGGGCTGATTTGAACATCAAATACGTGGTAAGTTTTGAATGGTTGAGTGCATCTGTATAAACTACAAGCTAAAATTGAAAAAGGTTGTTGACTCTCTTTCGTTTTTCATGTTTAATGTCGTTGTTCTACTTCATCTTCAATCTTCAAGCTTTTGGCGATCATTTAAGCTTTCAAATTGAGTTCCAACTACTTTATTTTCGTGTTTCCCTAAATTCATAGTTGATAACTTATGTTTAAAGTTAAACCTTGAGCATCTACATTTTATTTTAGTAGTTGAAGTGTGTAATTAATAGCTTAGTTAATTAGATGTTCTGTAATCATTCTATTTAAGAAATTATGTGATAATACTAGCATATTTCTTCTCATTTGTGTTTCTATCTCTTATTATGAGTAGCTAAATCTTTAAAAGGGGATGGCTTAAGAGGAACTTAGTATGCAAAGCTTAAACTGCAAAAAATTGTGGAGTGCATTTCCTTAGTTTTCTTGGTTGAAATAATTCTTCCATTGCTAAACTCTATTTGGCCAACTGAGGGAGGTAAAAAAAACATTCATACTGAAAGGGTGAAAGTGTGTGGATCGTCTAAGGAAAGCAAGAGTGTGTATAATTCACTAGGTTGTTCTAGAAATAAAATAACTAATTGTAAGTGAAAATGGATCGGACTTCATATATTATGTTGAGCATAGATGCATGACTGCATAATGCACTTAACATCTCACTGGAAAGGGTTAAGATAAGTAGGAACCTACGCTTCTAAGGTAAATCACCCAACTATGTTTGGTAGTTAAAGGTATTACATACTAAAGGAATATAATCTAAAGCCAGACCTTGCTTTTCCTCATTAATTTATTCTATACTTAGCAATTGTTATATAATCTGTTGCGGTTAACTTCATCCATGCAATCTTGCAAACCCCATTGTTTTCACCCACTGTGTTCGTTGTCGTTAAGAAATCAATTACAACAAAGAGTAAGTACCTGAGGATTAGACCTCAGAATATCTTCGAGTACTACTTGCTTATTTATACTTGAACTCAACGTAAGGTTGACGAGTTGTAGATTAGTTAATGTCATTCTTGTTTCTTTTTTTTTAATTATCTAACTCCCAGCACATGAACGTGTACTACATGCATATCTTAACCAACATTTTACCCGATTACAAACGCAGCATTAATGGCTATCCTTGATTCATAATTTGCATGTTAGGTCGTACCAATAAAAGAGCATTTTGATTCATCTAGACCAGCCAATCTAAGTTAGTTAAATCGTCTTAACCAATCCACGAGCATAACGCGACTAATTCAATTTCATGGAATGTTATCGTGGCCAACTTAATAATTAGTTTAGAATTAATTTGGCACTTGGTTAAATTAGTTTAATTAGGGTTGACTTCTCCAGCTATTCTAAGAAGTCGGTTGAGTGCATTCTTACTGAAATTTAGCCTTGCTTGGTATTTCCATGATCAACATTACAAAATTGAACTCGACATAATCCAAAATGGTGCCTGGTAAGATTTGAATCTTTTCTCATGATTTTATTACTTTTAAAAGCATTTAACACAAACCCCCTTTGTTACGCGTAATAACCCGATGCGTTAAGAAAAAGTATTCACCAATGATTCCCTGTGCTGGCCTACTATTACTGCAAATTTAGTTAGGAAGTATAAATTTATTTGACGGGTCTAAAGCACTCGATCAGTGAGTCCTGTGCAGGTTGTTTCAAAGAAAGTGGGGATGACTGTGGTTAAAAATGGTAACAATGAGTTCATCTCCACTAGGATAGTAACTGGGTGGCGTGTCTGCATCGATTATAGGAAGCTGAACAATTCTAATAGAAAATATCATTTTCCTCTTCCTTTTATTGATTAGATGTTTGATAGATAATGATGGCTATTCAAGTTATAATCAGATTTCCATTACTCCTGAGGATCAAGAAAACACCACATTCACATGCTCATATGGGACACGTGCTTTCAAGAGAATGCCGTTTGGATTATGCAACGCCCCTGCCACCTTTCAGCGTTGCATGATGACCATTTTTTCACGATATGATAGACAAGATTATGGAGGTTTTTATGGATGATTTTTTAGTTTTTGGATCTTCTTTTGATTTTTGTTTGCATAATATTTCTCTTGTGTTGCAAAGGTGCGAAGAAACTAACCTTATACTAAATTGAGAGAAATGTCATTTTATGGTCAAGAAAGGTATTGTTTTAGGGCACAAAGTTTTTGAAAAGTGACTGGTGGTAGAGCAAGCAATGATTTATGCTATTGAACAACTTTCACCTCCAGTAAATGTGAAAGGAATCCATAGTTTTCTAGGACATGCGGGGTTTTACAGGCGTTTTATAAAATATTTTTCTAAAATTGTGAAAACGTTGTGTAATTTGTTTGAAAATGACTCTGCTTTTGTATTTTCTGATGATTGCATGCTAGCATTTAATTTATTGAAAGAAAAGCTAACTTCTGCACCTATTATCGTTGTACCAGATTGGAGTTAGCCTTTCAAGATTATGTGTGATACTAGTGATTATACTGTAGGAGTAGTCTTAGGCCAACGTCGTGATAAAATATTTATTATGCAAGTAGAACTCTAGATAATGCACAACAAAACTATACTACCACTAAAAAATGGATTCTTGCGATTGTATTTTCTTTTAAAACATTTAGGCCTTATCTGTTAGGGACTAAAGTGACTGTTCATACTGACCATGCAGCTCTCGGGTATTTATTTAATAAGAAAGATGCTAAACCTTGATTGAATAGATGGATTCTTCTTTTACTGGAGTTCGATTTTGACATAAAAGATAGGAAAGGATGTGAGAATGTGGTAGCTGACCACCTGTCTAGAATAGAGCATGAAAGCAATCAACAAACCTTCCCCATCACAGAGGATTTTCCTGATGAAAAACTATATTAGGTAGAGGATAAATTACCATGGTTTGCTGGTATGTGAACTTTCTTGCAGAAGAAGTAATACCACCAAACTTAAATCTCAGCAGAAGAAGAGATTCCTCCATGATGTGAAATTCTACTTTTAGAATGACCATCTATTATTCAAGGTTTGCTAAAATTAGTTCATTAGAAGGTGCGTACCCCTTGAGGATGTAGCTAAGATTATTCATGATTGTCATTCTTTTCCATATGGTGGGCACTTTGGACCAACTCATATAGCTGCAAAGGTATTGCAATCAGCTTTTTCCTGGCCTGCTCTTCTTAGGGATTGTTATACTTGTGTGAAAACTTGTGACAAGTGGCAAAAGACATACAATATTTCTAGACACCATGAACTTCCTTTAACTTCAATTTTTGAGGTAGAGTTATTTGATGTTTGAGGTATAGATTTTATGGGTCTTTTTCCCTCTTTCCGTGGATATTTATACATCTTAATTGTTGCAGAATATGTATCTAAATGGGTAGAGGCCATTGCCACTAAAATGAATGATACTCGTGTTGTCTTAAAATTTCTGTACAATAATATTTTCATAAGATTTGGGACTCCAAGGGCTATTATTAGTGATGAAGGTTCACATTTTGCAATAAATTTTTTGATTTAATGCTTACAAAAGATGGGGTTAAGCACAAAATTTTCTTAGCATATCATCCTCAAACTAGCGGTTAAGCAGAGATTTCAAACAGGAAAATCAAACAAATTTTGGAGAAAACGGTTTGAACCAACAGAAAGGATTGGTCCTTGAAATTGGATGAAGCACTATGGATGTATCACACAACCTTCAAAACTTTAATTGGTACATCACCTTATCATTTGGTATTTGGGAAGGCATGTCATTTACCAGTGGAGTTGGAACATAAAGCTTATTGGGCCATCAAGAAGTTGAACTTTGATATCAAGAAAGTAGGCAAACAATGATTGTTGCAACTAAATGAAATGGAAGAATTTTGTGGCCAAGCATATGAGAATGCCAAGTGATACAAAAAAAAAAAAGAACTGGAAGATGGCATGACCAGAAAATTCAAAGACGATGTTTCACACCTGGACAACAAGTACTTTTTTTTAATTCTCATTCGCGTTTGTTTCCATAAAAACTAAAAACAAGATGGTTCAGTCCATTTATCATCAAAAAGGTATTCCCACATGGAGCTTTAGAGTTACAAGATAGTAATGGACAATCCTCTAAAGTCAATGGCCAACGTGTGAAATACTACTGTAGGGATAAAGAGCGACAATTGGAAAACATCTTCCTAGGGGAACCTAAGTGAACCACTTGAGCCTCGTCTAGCTAAAGATGTTAAAGAAAGTGCTTCTTGGCAGGCAACCCAAGTTTTCTATCTTTCCTTTGTTTTATCAGACTAGGTTGTTTCCTTTCTTTTATTTTATTTAGACTAGGTTGTTTCATTTATTTTCTAGTTTAGGTTGTTCTGATTTCCATTTAATCTCGTTCCCACTTGTGTAGGACCTCGATCATTCAGCTATTTTCCTTTTTTCATACACTAAGGATACTTTGGAAATTCCCTCTAGCATATCAGGGTTGTATCGTTCATGCTTTTATTTTTCTTATTGTCTTGTATGTTTTAGACCTATTATTTCATTGAGAACAATGTGTGTTTTAAGTTTGAGAGTGGGTAATACTTTAGCAAGTCTTGATTTTTTAGCATATTTTAAAAAAATTTAGCATGATATGAATGAATATTTAATCTAATGCTTGTGATAACGACTGCCTAAGATGTATGCTAGAATTTGGTTGTTCACAATTGCTGAAATATGAGAATATAGCATAAATTTGAGTAAATTTTTAAAAAAAAATTCTTTCATCTCTTGCATCTTTTGAGCACATAGCCACCTATTTTTTGGTTTTGAAGGCTTAGAATAGGATTATTTGACATTTTATTTGTTGTCACTCCGAAAGATCAAGGATCTAATTAGATTGTTAAATTGCATGATAGGTTATAATATTACATATAGGGAAAAAAAGCTTGCCTTCTTGCTATTTAATTTTGTGCTCACATAGAAAAATCAAAAGAAAGAAGAAAAAGAAAAAAATTGTGCTTAAAATGGGACAAAAAGAGCTACCTCTACTATGATCAGTTAGGGCCACCTGTAAATTTATGGGTAAGGGTCCCTACAGTAGATGTGTGAAAGCTAATGTCTTAAGTAATTAATTAATAAAAAAAAATTCAAGTTTGGGGGTTATGTAAAGTATCTTAGTTTCATATTGCTTTCTTGAATGTGAGGAAACCTAAAGTTGGAACTTGGAGCTAGAGTAGGGGGAAGATGAGGCGTAGGGCTTATAAGACTTTTTCAGACTTATAAAGACTAAAATAGGAGGCTAGACACACACACACACACAAATGATAAAAATAAATTATTTTTGAAATTTCTTAATGAATGGCTTTATTCAAATGTTTTAATATGTTGTGGATTTTCTAAGATTTAGCTTTATTGAGTCATGAGTCACTAGTATGCATTTATTATTCTAAAATATGGTCTTGTTTAATAGCTAGTTTGTGCTATATTTCAGTGCTTTCATGTATTTATTTGGTCATTTTGTAGATTTCAAGCGTTTAGAGAAAAATTGAAGTTTTTGAAGTAAATGTGGTGAAAAGAACCTTATTTGATATCAATTTAAGTCACCAAGTTCGGACATGACGAGTTGCAGCCAGAATTCTTGAGAGGACAGCGTCTAAAGGCCATCTAGTGCGTCAAAACGCTTTGAAAGCAGCATTCCAAGCCTCTCAACTCACAAGCACAACGTCGAGATGCTGCCTTGCAGCGACGAGACGCTTCCAAGTAGCATATCGCAAGCTTCCCATCACGAAGAAATGCGAGCTGGGAAATTCCATCTATAGTGTAGAGACACTACATGTTTTTCCAAATGCAAGATGAAATAGGAATGGCAGCATCGAGATGCTCTCTTGATTTTCCTAATTTTACACGAAATGGGATTGCAACATCGAGACACTGTCCCTTGCGTCTCGATGTTGCTCCACACTATAAAAGGAGCATTTGCTTCCAAATTTGGAGAGACCAATTGGAGGGAGAAAAGTCAAACTTTGATTTCTACTCAATTGTTGGGACTTAGAAGACACTCGTGAGAGCTAAGGAAGAAATTCAAGGTTCGAGATTGTTGCACATCACATCGAAAACAAGGATTCGCACTCATCAGAGAGTTTCTATCTTTTTCCTTTTTCTTTGTAATTTATTTTATGGATTTTTAATGAATTTAGGTTTTTATTGTGAATTTTGAGTGACTAAATTCCAATCTTAGGGATTGATGTAATCGGTTTAGTTTTTGTGTTTAATTAATTGAAAGTCTTTTTATATTGCAGCAATCATTCATGTTTGTATGCCTAATGCTTTTGTTCTTTTGGCCAAATATTAATTATTTGCTTTATCTAAATTTTAGCTTGAAAGAGTAAAATTTAGATTAGAACTTATTGCATGACTATTTTTAAATTGTTGCACTACAGTGAAGAATTCTTTTAGAAGTCGTTAATAGAAGATTCTTAATGCCTTGCTTGGTTGTTGAAAGTAGACAGACATGTTTATTTTATAATTATGCTAGAGTATTAATTGAGCTTGAAAGAGTCAATTATATCTTCTTGACTTATGATTGTTTGCATGATTAAATTGGCTTGTAAATTAAGCATGAAACTAATAGATGAAGTGAATTCTCTAAAATGTTTCCCTCTAATTGTCTCCACTTGTAAATATTTAGATTAAATTTTAGTTAATTCATTCTTCCTTTTTGATTCTCTAGATAAAATTAAATTTTAGTAACTATGGTAATCAATTAAACTAGAAACTTAATCCTGAGGATGATACTCTTTACTCAATTCACCATACTAAAACTTAACATCGACACTTGCAGTTTTGCATTGCTTAACTAAAATGTCACACACAACATTCTTCCTCTCTTTTCCAATTCCAATTCCAAATTCCTCCTCCCATTTCCCTCATGGAATGTACTTGGACTTTTTTGGCCCTTATGTGATTTGTGAAGATGTAAAGTATTAATAAATAATAGGTATACAAATGGGATCACCATGGATGGCGATGGAAAGATGAACTGAGGTTTTACATGCAAGAATTATTATATGTTTATGACTGCATTTGTTGAGCATGTATGACCAAGGCGCTTTAATCATGCAATATGAACTCCAAGGAAGATGTGAAGAATGCTATCCAAATTTACAACAAAATGGACTTGCATTAAATGCACTCATGCTTCATTTATGACGAACTCGAGATAAAGTAAAGTTTCATTAAAGTCGAAATCAAGTTGCATTTAATCAACTCAAGTGAAACTCATCCTTCATTAAAGAACAATCAAGCTTCATTTATGGAAGAAGAGCTTCAAGATACTTCAAGTGGGGCTTTATTTATTCTTTGACGGTTACAAACTATTGATTGGCTTATTAGAAGTTTAATTCTCGAATTTATGGATCTTTCAATGTAATTATCAATTTTAAAGTTTTGTTTTCAATGTTTTACGTTACAATTTAGCTAGTGGACATTATGGTATTGGTGTGCATGAAAGTTACAACCCTTCAATTGACCATAGGTTATTCCAGGGTTGATTTTGAGGCCATATAAAGCCATGTAAGTTGTACTTAATTGGAGAGAGATTTGGAGATTTAATCAAAAAGAGCCATGAGGTTTATTTTAACCTAGAGCTAAAGTTTCTTTGCAATTCTATGTAGTTTAGGTAGCATGCTTAGAATCATTCAAGCTTGACTTGATCAATCTTGCTTGTGGAGTGATTCGAATCTCAAACAAATTTTCTTGCCTTGAGATATTTGATCAATAAGGTAATCTGGTTTTTACTTTTCTTGAGTTGGTTTTCAAAGTCGTTTTGGGGTTTTTGAGGTTGAGTTCTAAAGGTCTTGTTTCTTAACAATATTGTTAGATCCAATCATCAAAGGTTACTTAACATTTTAGTATCAGAACCTTTGGTATCTTTGATTTCATTTTGATTTTGGGGTTTTTAGCATTTGTGATATTGGGGTTTGCATATCCATAATTAGATCTAATTGCCTAGGGCTTACTTATCAACCTGTCAAGGAATCAATGAATTTGAAGCATTGAAAATTATCTTACTTCTATTGCTATATCCATTTTATGGAGAGATCAAATCAAATCTACTAGAATGTGAAATTTAAAGTTGTTTTTCATCGATTTTTTTTCATGAGAAAATAATATATCAAAAAACATTGAATGTAAACTTGCCATAGTGTATCTATTTTCAACCTAAACTTTCAATCTAATCAAATCCTAAAGTGTTGCAATTTTATATTTGTTCAAATTCTTCTCATTCATAACTAATTTTAACAAAATGCAACGTGAAATCTCAATGGAAAAGAGGGATTTGGAATCAATTGGAAAATAGGGGTAGAAGAAGGGGATAGTTTTAGAGATTAATGAATGGAATAAAGGGAGTAAGAGGGTATGAAGGAGAGGGGAAAAAAAGGGAAATGAGGAAATGTTAGGCCGTGGATTGGAGTAGATGAGAGAGAGAAGAGAGCTAGAGGAAATGGAAGAGGGAAGTTATGTGGTTAGGATAAACATTTTTCATCCACCTACTTAACGATAAGGGTACTTTTGAAATTTTTTAAAAGGTCAAATGTATTAATGCAACTTTTTAAAGTTCAAGGATATTATTTAAATGAGATACAAAGTTCAAGGATATTTTCTATTATTTAGCTAGCATTTAATTAAAAATATTTTTTTCCAAATTTTTGAGAATTTTAATTTATCTAACTTAAAGGATGGTAACACTCATTTATGAATGTTATTTAGCCCTAAAATCTAAGCCTATTATTAAGAAAGCAAGTGTTTATTATTGTATTTTATGCTATTTAGAGTGATTTTAAGTAAAAACAAGCTTTGCATATGTTTGAAGGCATGATTTGTGAAAAGTAGTAAAATAGGTGTAAATAGAGTCAATTTTGTTAAGAAATTATTAAATTTTGTTGTTTTTATGTAGAGGCTGAAAATAGACCAAAATGCACCAGGGTTGCAATCGTAATTGAAGAACAAGTGTAGAAATTTTTCTAAGTGCTGAAGTAGAGGAATTGTGCTAGCCTTACGATCGCATCTGGACCTAACTCGATAGAAGATTTCAAAATCTCAAATTTGGCAAATTTTTAGTAGATTTTCCACCAAATCTCCTCAAATCAAGGAGCCTTGTTGACCAAGCTTTCTCACACTGATCTCAGCAGAAAATCCTCGACTTTGAAGTCTATAAAAGGAGGCTCAAGCATCAATTTCAAAAGAGCTTGGATCTCTATCTTCTCCAACATTTTGTCATTTTTATTTCATTCAAGTCGTCACTTCAAGTCTCTCCCATTTGTTGTTCATACTCCATTTGGACACTAACTTCGAAAGAAGGAAGTGTAAGTTCTTATTCTCCTTAAAAAATGTTGAATAAGATACAAAGGAGGAACAAGCCTAAGGTTCTTTGTGTATTTCCATTGAGTTGTATTTTCTATTTTTCTTTAGAATTTAGTTGTTGTTTTTGTTTTTATTTCAAATTGTAAGTTCTGTATTACAAAGGAGGAACAAGCCTAAGGTTTTTATTTCTAGTTGTAGTTTCAATTATGTTCTTCATTCTAGTTGTATCTTTTCATTTACAAACTTCAAGGTGTATTTCCATTCGTTCTTCTCAATATAGTATTATTCTTTATTTTCAACTTTCTCTTCTTACTCTCTACTTTTGTTTTCTTTACAACTATGAGTTGAACTCCTTCAAGGAGATACAATGACGTGGATACCCTAAGAAGGAAAAAAGCTCTACCATATGTTTAAGTAATTTTGCTCAACACTTAGCATTGTTTGCTTTTATTGAAGTTTAAGTTTTATTGTTAGCTTAAACTGGCCAATTAGGTTAGCATAGTTTGTGTAAGACTCAATACTGAAAAGGTTGGGTCAAACACGAGTTTCCATAAATCTTGTATTTTTCTTATGGGATTTTTATTGAGTTCAGTATTTGTAACGGTGAACATGAGTGGCTAGACTCGTTTATCTTAGGGATTGATGTAGGCATAAGACCTTATGATTTGATTAACTTAATTCCTTGATTGATTGTTTTATTTTCATTCCTTCTTTTTGATACGTGCTATTATCCAGCAATAAATTATATAACAGGATGTGCAAGTGGACACATAAGTTGTAGTAAGGGTAAGTAAATTATCGTTTTTCCACAGAGATTAGCAATTTAACAACCAAACCAGAATTAATCACTTAGCAAATTCGAAAGGTAACCAAAATAAGGAGGCTTTTGTGAATTAAAAAAATGTTGAAACAAGAATAAATGCTAAAACAGAGTAGGAAAGCATAGCAAAATAGAGTAAATGAATAAATGTGTAAGGGGTTTGTATTATAAACTAAAGCAAGTTCAGATGAGGGTAGATTCATGCGCTAATTAAACTCCACAATTGAGACATTCATTAAACTCTCTCGATTCACAACAGCATGCAAGGCACTCTCCCACTAAACTCTCTCGAATCACCTAATAGTAGCAGTATAACTCCCATTAAACTCCCATGTTATTTATTACCCATTATTTTATGTGTGCATTAGGTGAGCTATTATCCCTAATCAACCCACTTAGAAAGCTTCTAACCTAATTAAGGCTAATGTGATTCCCAAGCTCTCAGCTTCTCCTAATCCTCATTAATATCATAGAAACACTACTTCAACTCGGTTGGCCAAATAGAGTCAAGTTCAAACATTAATCACTCTCGAAAATCAAATGAGAAAGCAAATGAAGCTTCAACTATGAAATTAATTAATAGTAATCATCCCCCTAATCTTCACCTTATGGTGATTAGTTCATGATACAAGAAATAAAAGCAATAAAATAGTAATAAACATACATTATGCTATAATGTAAGTAAATTAAACACTAAGCTAAGGGAAGAAGAAAACGGAGAAGAACTCCTTGCTGGTGTCGTTTCCGCAACTCTGGTGAAAGTCTTTTCTCTTTTAGCAAGCTCTGTCATAACTTCACTAATCTTCGTTGCTCCCCTTCTCTCCTCCCAATTCACATTCAAAAATGGCATCTCCTCAATTTAAAGCTGTTTATTTCCGAAAACGAGGGTTGAGGACATTCTCGACACATGGCGTTCAACCACAGGCTTCTGCATCCAAATTGGAATATTCTGATCCAGCTCATTTAATAAATTGTTTTACACATGCGACTTCCACACGAACTTCAGATCCAAAATATGCTCCAACAGACTAGATAGCCTTCGTATCCTTCAATTCAATGTCTTGCATTATATAATGGCTTTGTTCCTTCAATCTCTGTATTTTTCACCTACATTTAACAAGGAATTCAATTATCCAGCACCCAATAAGTATCAAATGCAAAAGCTCAAAGATAGAAAAATTCTAAACACAAAATATACTAAAATGCTCCTATAATCACCACTTTCTAGCCCTAATAACTCTTCTTTGGAGAGTTATCACTTTTATGTGTTTAATGCTTGTAATCTCTTGATCACAGATTATTTGTTGGTTGGTCTGAATTTATGCTTGATAAGGGGTGGTTTAGACTAGAACTTAATTGCATGACTAAGGGTAGTTCTAACTTGTCAATAATTAGGGCTCCTTTAGAGGTTGTTAAAAGAAGTGATCTTAATCCCTTTACTTGTTATTACTTATGCTTTCTTGAGTTATGGAATATTTGCATGATCAATCTTGGTTGTTTGATTAATTGAATTATTGGTCTAATAGATGAAATCAACTCCCTAGGATATTTCTCTCCTAATATTTCTCAATCTTTTATTTTCAGTTATTGTTTTGATTTAATTTTGTTCATCCATCGATTTCTTCCTCTAAATAAAATGGCGTGATTGTATTTGTGGTAATTAAGTGAACTAAAACACCAATCTTGAGAACGATACTCTTACACTCTTTTTACTATATTAAAACTTGACATGTATACTTGCAGTAAGCAACAATTTGTACAAAAAAAATTTGGTGTCGTTGCCAAGGATTGGCAACTATTTAGTTCACTTAATGTTGTGGAGAACTCACTATGTCTTACTTTAGAGCTTTATTTTTTATTTTCTTTTTTATATTAATTTTTATTTTATTTTGTTTAGGTCATTGGTTATGTATGTGAAAAGATAAGGAAGCAGTTTTAGTTCCTTTTGACCCTAAAATTGATAGAACTTACCAAAAGAATCAAACAGAGAAAAAGGACAAGGTTGAATCCATGGTAGATCAGCAATAACAAGTAGTACAAGAAGAACAGAGGGCCATCAGAGACTACTTCATGATGAAGGGCTTGTCAAAGGTTCTTATCAGATTAATTTATAAACCGAACCTCTAAAAATTTTGTAATAATAGTGGCCAGGGTCATGCACAAGGATTGGAGTTCTTAGATTTAATTAAGTACCATAGTTACTCACACCTAATTTTATTTAGAGAACCTAAACTTTGATTGAAACAATAATATAAAACTAAGCTAAAAATTTAGAAGGTTGGAGTCCATTTAGAGAGACATTGGAAATTGAATTAACATGAAACAGAAACTTAATTTGACTAAGAAAAGTTATAACATGCAACACTGAAAATATATTCAAATTTGGTATAGAAATTCAGTTGCTCAAATCACCTCCAATTTGGTCCGAATTAATTCTGAAATGGTGCAAACTCTTCAAAACATGTGAATTGCTTGAATCCCTAAAAAATAATAATAAAACACATAAAATCCTTCTAATTAACAAGAAATAAGTGTAATTAAATAGGACTTTATAGGTCCTATCAAACACTATAAGCCAAGAATTTCTAATTTATCTAATTGACTTTTGCAAGCTCAATTGAACTCATCCATAAGTAATAAATCACCCTTTCAGTCTATTTTTACAACTTATGCATGGCATTAACGGGTTTCTATAAAGATATCTAATAACAAAATATTCATTCTCATGCAATACTCCGTTATTAGTTATGCAACCACATCTCAATTTAAGTTCTACTCTTTCAAGCTAATACTCTAATTCTAAAAACTAACTTTGGCCAAAAGTTACGAGCATAAACACAAGGATGCATAAATAACGTTACGATATACAACAACTCAAAATCAAATGTAAGTTCTACAATCACAACCATCCAAGAGTCTAAAATACTCAAATTAACACAAGAGGTTCAGCTCAAAAGAATCCAAAAATTGAAGGAAATAAAGTAAGAGGAAAAGAAAAAGACTGGACGACACGTGCCACACTCATTCCCGTCATCATGTCCCACAATCTCGAGCCTTGAGTCTCCTCTTTAGCTCTCCAAAGTGCTCTCTAGGTCCCAAAACAGTGCTCCTTATCGAAATTAGGGTTCTAGGCTCTCAAAACGACTCCTTTTTACAAATGGCTAACTTTCCTTTTTATAAGGTCAAGACAACATTGCAACACTAGGAGTAGCATTGCAACATTATCCCTTCGAATAAAATAAGAAAGGAAAATATCAATTGGGATGGAATTGCAATGTTGTAAGTAGCGTTGCAACGCTATGTCTGCTACACTCCAAGGCTGAAAGGCTTCTTGTATAGCATTGCAACGCTATACTCTCGGCCTCACAAGCTTGTTTCCTTCTCTTCAAAACTTGGATCCTCAAATAAAGCTCCAATTTGCTCCAAGTTCATCCAAATACTTCTCAAAACTCCAGTTTTGCTCCAATTGCTCGATTTCTGTAAGATATACATAAAAATACATGAAAGTACACACAATCATAGCAAAACTAGCATAAAACTAAACCTAAAAATAGCACACTTATGCTTGCTATCACTTCTAGCCTATGTTTCCTGTTGAGCAGTTTGAAATAGTTTATACACCCATCAATGCCAATAACTTTGAACTTAAAACATGCCTCATCCAAATGCCTCAAGATAGTACATTGATAGCTCTTAGAATGAGAGATATTTAGGGTGTTTTAGTGAAGTTTTTGTGGCTTAAAAATACTATCTTAGGTACTTTTTGTACTGAAAAGCCTCTTTGAATTGATGTTTTAGTAGTGAAAGAGTCCCTTTTTATGTGAAAAGCACTTGTGAGCTTTTTAATGCATAATATTACTTAATTGTGCTATTTGTGACTTGTGTAGGCCATTGCTGAAGGTAAAATGGCTAAGTGTTAAAAATCCAATCTGCTATGCTAGAGCTTTGTTGCTGATAAAGGGTCAAGCTTGCTGGAGCAATTGTTGTGCTTTTGATGAAGCATTAGCAAGACTAGAGCATTTATCTGGGATCAGTTACATAATAAGCACATGGGATTTATTTCATTAATTAAGGTGGACAATTTATGACACTTGTACTAGTTTAAACCAATGAAAGGCTGCCATTGTTCTTAAAATGTCCACTCAGCCCTGATTTCAAAGAAGGGGAGAGGTTTAAAGTCCTTACTTGCCGTTTTTGGTAAGGGACTTGGAGATTAGACAAAGGAGGGAGAGGATTTCTGATAGCACTCAAATGTATGTTATTTCTAGGCTTAGATTTGTGTTGGTTTTGTTTGTTTATAGTGAGCTTTCAAGCATTTATTTATCTATATTGTAGATTTCGAGCAATTGGAGCTAAACCGAACTTTTGAAGCTATTTGAGCTTAATTTGAGCTTAAAGACACACTTTGGAGCAAAGAAGATAAGTAGAAGAAGCATTACAAGTGAGAAGACCCGAGAGGATAGCGTTGAGACGTTGTCCATAGCGTCTCAACGCTATAATTGCAGCCATTCAAAACCAATTTCCCGCAGAAGCAGCGTCGAGACGCTACTTTATAGCGTGTCGACGCCAGAAGCATGGTGCTCGAAGATTTTTGTCTGTAGCGTTGAGGCGCTGCGTACAGCGTCTCAACGCTACCCCGTTTTACCTTCTTTACTGTGCAAATTAGGGTACATCATAGAGACGTTGTCCCTAGCGTCTCGACGTTGTCCCGAGAATTATAAAAAGAACATTATGGTTTCAATTTTTGAGGGGCGACCATTTGGAGAGGGACCAGTCTAGAATCGATTTCTACATCATATTTGGGACCAAGGGAGCACTTTTGAGAGTTGAGGAAAATATTCAAGGCTTGAGATCGCAGTGTTTCACGACGGGAACGAGTGTGGCACGCGTCAAAGAGTTATTTCATTCTTCCTTATTTATTTTGTAGTCGTTGTTTTTGGATGTTGCTTAAGTTTTCGTAGAGATCAAATGTCTTGAACTTGGTTTATTTTCACTTATTTGATTTAATTTTAGAGACATTTATATTGTAGCAAGTTATTTATGCATTCTAGAAATTATTGCTTAACTGTTTGGCCAACGTTTATTTATGATAAAATTGGGTTTTTGCTTGAAAAAGATGAACTCGAACTTAGATCTAAATGTATAACTATTAGTGAATGTTTTCATGGGAATGGAAGTTTTGCTAATAGAAGTCACAATAGAATTTTATTCAATACCATGTTTAGTTATAAAAATAGACTGGAATGTTGATTTATCACTAAATATAAGGGTTAGTTGGGCTTGGAAAAGTCAACTAATAAATTGGATAATTTCCTGGCTTATAACTTTTTTTTATGTAAATTATATCTTCTATAGGGCCAAATTGGGTTTATGAAATTAAATCATTGTTTCAAGAAGGTTCCCTCTAAGTGTCTCCAACCATGTAAATAGTTATTTAGGTTTTAATCTGATTTTTCTTCTATTGTTGGTTCTCTAAATAAAATTTGAGCATTAGTAATTATAGTACTTAATTAAGCTAAGAAATCCAATCCCTGAGATCAACCCTGGCCATTACTATTGTAAATTGTAGAGGTTTAGGTTTATAAATATATTTGATAGAGCCTTCGACAAGCTCTTTATCAAATTGGCGCCATTGCCAGGGATTGGCGTACTTTAGTTTAATTAATATTGTGGTGAAAATGCTTAATTTTAATTTAGAGTGTAATTAGTGTAGATAATTTATTTTTTTTGAAAAAATTGTATAACTCGTCTATTGTGTTTTATTCTTATTTGTATTTTATTTTTATTTTTATTCTTAATTTCATTTTTTTTTATTTACTTTCTCCTTTGGTCTTGTTGTATTTTGTTCAGGTTCACTGCCCAAAGCTAGGGAGAATTTGGAACCCTTTGATCCAGAGATTAAGTGTACCAGCAGATGAAACCGCCAAATTCGAAGAAAAACGCAAAATCAACAAATGGCGGGTGAACAAGCAGAGGAGCAAAAGGCTATCAGGGACTACTTTAAGCCTGTCTTCCCTGCAGAATGCTCTGGAATAATCCATGCACCCTTTTGCTGCAAATAATTTTGAGTTAAAAACTGGCTTGATTCAGATGGCGAGGGACAGTGATTTTCGAGGACATCCTACAGAGGACCCAAACTCACATCTAAAATCTTTTCTTGCTTTATGTGGAACTGTTAAGATTAATGGTGTGTCCAATGATTCTATTCGCTTACGTTTGTTTCCCTTTACCTTGCAGGACAAAGCTAGGGATTGGTTAGAGAGCTTAGAGCCTCAAAGTATCACCACTTGGGATGAGTTGGCCCAAGCCTTCTTGACTAAACTTTTCCCACCAGCCAAGACTGCTAGACTTAGAACGGAGATTGGGACATTCAGGTAGTTTGAGGGTGAACAAATGTTTGAGGCTTGGGAACGGTACAATGAGCTGCTCAAAAGATGCCCACAGCACGGTTATCCTGATTGGCTACAAATCCAGTTGTTTTACAATGGACTGAACGGAAATACGAAAACTATATTGGATGTAGCAGCTGGAGGAACTATTTTGTCAAAGACAGTCATGGAGGCAAAGAAACTGCTTGAAGAGATGGTTGCCACTAGGTATCAGTGGCCCACAAAGCTCTCAATTACAAAGCCAGTGGCTGGAATCTTGAAATCAATGAGGTAAATGCTCTAAAAGCACAGATGGCTTCTTTGACTAACGCTTTGTCTCAATTATCAGGTCTAGGCAACAATTCTTCAATTGCATCGTTGGCAGCTGCTCAACATCCACAATATGGAGGAGATTCGAGCATGGAGCAAGTCAACTACGTAAACAACCGGGGGTACAACCAGGGCGTCAATCACATGCACAACTCATAACCTACACATTACCACCCAGGTTTAAGGAATCATGAGAATTTTTCATATGCTAACAATAGAAATGTTTTGCAATCCTCTTCGAACTATGCTTCCACATCTCAATCAGCAGAAAAGAAATCGTCATTGGAAGATATGATTGGAGCTTTCATTGCTGAATCGAATAAGAGGACGCCCAGTTGGAGGAGAGGATGGAAGGCATTGCTTCTGGACATGGGAAAGCTATACAAAACCTTGAAGTTCAGATGAGTCAGATAGCCACCTTTTTAAATGCACTGCATACAGGGAAATTTCCTAGTGACACAGAAATTAATCCCATGGAGCAATGTAAAGCGATAAGTCTGAGAAGTGGGAAGACTTTGGGAGGACCTGTGCGGCGCCACAACGATGAGGATGATGAATCACAAGAGAATGAAGACAAGGAAGACACACCTGCAAATGAGGATGCAAAGACATCTAGTCCAATTCTTCCATCTGTCCTGAATCAGCTTCCTTATCCTCAACGTTTTAAGAAGCAAAATTTGAATGTTGATTTCTCTAAATTCCTCGAAATATTTAAAAATCTTCAAATAACCATTCCTTTTGCAGATGCCTTGGAGAAAATACCAAGCTACTCAAAGTTCATGAAGGAAATCTTAACAAACAAAAGGAAGTTTGGGGCCTCTAAAACTGTATGCATGACAAAAGAGTGCAGTAACGCACTCCACAAGAAGTTACCACTCAAGCTAAAGGATCCAGGGAGTTTTACTGTTCCCTGCACTATTGGTAGTTCTTATTTTCATAGGGCATTATGTAATCTAGGTGCTTCTATTAATTTGATGCTTATTTTGTGTACAGGATGTTGGGTCTCGAAGAACTGAAGCCCACAGGAATTTCTCTACGATTGGTTGATCGCTCCATCACCTATCCTAGAGGTATAGTAGAGGATGTCGTGGTAAAGGTAGATAAATTTTTAATTCCTGCAGACTTTGTAGTGCTCGATATGGAGAGCAATGATGACATTCCCATCGTCCTGGGATGACCTTTCCTAGCCACAGAGGAAGCCTCCATTAAGGTGAAGGAAGGAAAGATATCTTTTCAGGTAAAAGACGAAAAGGTAACTTTCGATATGAGTAAAGCAACGAAATACCCATGCGAAATGAGCCAAGGTATGTTTGTGGATGATATGGATAATTTGACTAATGAGTTTCAAGAAGTGATGTTAAACAGGGATCCGTTGGAGTGGGTGCTCACCAAGGATGTCGGCATGGATTCATGCAAGAATTGATTCACCATTTGAGCCTCGTCTAGCTAAAGACGTTAAAGAAAGCGCTTCTTGGGAGGCAACCCAAGTTTCTATCCTTTTTCTTTAGTTTGTTTTTTAGATGTTTTCCCTTCTAGTATAAATAGTTGAGTGTCATTTAAATCTCGTTCCTGTTTTGCAGGACCTCGATCATTTTGGGTGCTCTCTTTGTCCCATCTCATGGACCTTGAATGGAGTGATTTTCCTTTCTTATCAGGCCAGTTTTGTTCACTCATTTTTGTCATTGCTCTTGCATGCTTTTAGATCATTTTTGTTTTTTTACATTGAGGACAATGTAGATTCTAAGTTTGGGGGTGGGCAGTACTTAACAATCCTGATAATTTTGAGCATAATTTTTTCGATGCTTGAGCATGTTCTAGATGAATTCTATTGCGTAATCATGACTAGGACAACTTAAGAAATGGTCTAGATGATAGTTTTTGCAATTTTTTTTAAATTTTGAAAGCATGCCCTGAATTGAGTATATTGAAATTTGTCTTAGATTTCCTTGCAACACATTGAGCACATAACCGACCGTCTATTATGATCGAATGCTTAGGATAATATTATTTAGTCTAGAGGTTGTTGTCACCCCGATAGGCTTAAGAACTGATTACAAATCGACTTGCATGATGGTTTGTGATTGAAATCTGTTGACTGAAAAATATATTTGTCTTTATTGATTTTTTTTTTTTTTTTTTTTTTTGCATGTTTAAAGAAATTGTTTTCATGTTTCATCAATAAGATGTGTTTAAAGTATAATGATCAAAAGAGCTACCTCCACTATGATCAGTTAGGTCATCCATTGAGCAAAAGCTCTGGGTAAGGGTCCCTGCAGTGGAAGTGTGAAAGCTAGGATCCTTAGGAAAGAAAAAGATAAGTGTGGGAGTTAGTAACCCCTATGTAAAATGTGCTTAAGTAGATTGCTTGCTTGACTATGGGGAGGCTAGAAATTGGGACTTAAGGCTAGTGTAGGGGAAAAACGAACAAAAGACTCTTTGAAATTTTCTAAAGCTAGTAGAAACTAATAGAAAGGAGGTTAGACACACACACACGCAAGGGATGAAATAGTTTAAATTTAAATTACTTGATGAAAGGGTGTGTTGATGTTTTCTTTCCTTGTTTTATATTATTTGGACCATTCATGATAGAAGTTGTGATTATGCAATAGGAATTCATTATGTGGTTTGCTCTGATTATTAATTATTTAATAAATAATTGTTTTTCTCGAGGACTAGCAAAAATCTAAGTTTGGAGGTATTTGATAGCACTCAAATGTATGCTATTTCTAGGCTTAGATTTGTGTTGGTTTATATGATGTTGATGAGGTTAGTTCCCTAAAGTCCCAAATAGCATCTTTAACTCACGCTTTGACTAAACTTGCATGAGCAAGAAACTCCTAATTTATTGCATCCATTGCAACTGCCCACAATTCTCAATTATATGAGGAACTTGACATTAAGCAAGACTAACATGTCAACAATAGAAATTTTGGCTATAGGAGCAATTAGATGCAGAACGCATTTCCAAATCATCATCATCCTAGGTTAAGAAATCATGAGAACTTCTCTTATGCTAACAATAAAAATGTTTTGCAACCTCCTCTAGGTTATGCATCTACATCTCAGTAACTATAGAAGTAACCATCTCTTGAAAACTTGGTTGGAGCCTTTATTGTGGAATCTAGAAATAGGACAAATCAGCTTGAGAGTATAGTAAGTGGTCATGGAACAACCATCAAGAACATAGAAGTTCAAATCAATCAAATGGCATCCACCCTTAATACACAACAAAAAGGTAAGTATTCTAGTAACATTAAGGTGAAGCCAAGGGAGCATTGCAAAGCTGCTACTTTGAGAAGTGGAAAGTAACTAGATGAACTAGAGAGGAAAGAGGTTGAGGATCTAATCATCATTAAGGAACATGAGACAATGGAAGAAGTTACAAATGAGGCAACACCCATTTCTAAAGCTGAAAAACCTTCTAGTTCTACTCTTCCCACTATTCCTAATTCCTTATCCCAACGTTTTCAAAAGGAAAAAGATTGATTTTCAACTTGCTAAATTTTTTGATATATTTAAGAAGCTTCACATTAATATTCCTTTTATATATGCATTGGAACAAATGTCAATTTATGTGAAGTTCGTGAAGGGAATAATAGCAAAGAAAAGGAAGCTAGAGGCATATGAAACAGTGAATCTCACTAAGAATGTCATGCCATAATTTAGAAGAAATTACTTCAAAAATTAAAAGATCCAGGGAGTTTTACTATTCTTTTCACTATTGGTAGTTCTTCTTTTCAAATGGCATTGTGTGATCTTGGTGCTAGTATTAATTTGATGCCTTAGGTCTTGGGGAAGTGTAGCCTACTACAATTTCTTTGCAATTGGCTGATCATTCTCTCATACATCCTCGACGTATTATTGAGGATGTCTTGATTAAAGTTGATAAATATATCTTTTCTATAAACTTTGTGGTCTTGGATATAAAAGAAGATGTTTATGTTCCCATCATCTTTGGACGACATTTTTTAGGCACTGGACGAGCTTTGATAAATTGAGTAAGGTATGTTGACTCTGATAGTGAATGAGGACGAAGTTGTCTTTAATATATATCCATATATGAAGTATCCAAACGAGGTTAGTACATGGTAATAGTATTTATATTGTTGATGTAGCCACCTATTTTTGCCTGGCTTCTTTTTATAAAATTGATTGCTAGTTTTTTTTTTATGTTTGTTATTTAAATTTGCTCATTATTGGAATGTCTCCACTTTGATATTTGTTTGTTATTTGCTAATTTTACTTTTTTATGCCTTTTATTTTATTTTTTCTTTTAAGTTGTAAAAGCCATAATTTTTGGATAAAAACAAAGTTTGGTTTTGCTTGACCATAAGTTGTTGGTCCATTTTGGTGCTAAGCTCATTTTGGCATGTTTTCAAATTGCAAAACTTGGTTTTTGGTTTAATACACAAAAGTGGAAATGATTTTGGGTTTTTATACCCCTCTTTTCCTTCTTCAAGGGGGGATCTCCATCCATACACCGAAAGAAAAAAACCCTAGAAGAAGCTTTTTTTTTTTTTCTCATCCATAGCACAACACACCACTACATCCATCTTCTCACAAAAAAAAACCCTACAAGTCCCATATTCATATACACATCCAAACAAATATCACAACCACACATGCATTGAGAAGTAGACAAAAAAAAATAGTGAGCTTCATTCAAATCCAACAAAAGTCCATAACACAAAAAAAAAACCCTAACTTAGTTGGAGGTTGCATTTTGGTAGGGCTTTGTCCCAAGGATCCGCGCCTCAAACAACAAGCTAGTTGGTTGTTATTGTTCTCAACTTCTAGATCTTCTTTTCTCTACCTAAACATGCCCTGAAAAACAGTAGTTGAGTAAGGGTATTAAGAGTTTACTTTTACTTTTATTGTTTCTCTTCTCTTTTTAATTTTATTACAATGTGAATCTTTACCTATTTTTGTTTTACATTATGTCTTAGATCTTTTGTTTGATGCCACTGATTTTTTTTATGGTTCATCTTCCCTACCTATCTACATTTTTTTTTCATTTTTTCTCCTTCTTGGCTCTTAAGTTTGGTAAAAAAAAAGAGAGAAAAAAAAAGACAGAGCAAGAGAAAAAAGGGAAGCAAAAAAAAACGTTGTAAAAAACAAAAGAAAAATGTTGTCTACATACCTGTAAATGAGAGACTCTTGCTTCTGGTTTTTTTTAAAAAAAAGGAACAATGGTGAGAGAGTTTGAGGTTTTTTTTTAAAAGAAGAGAAAAAGATGAAAGAAAAGAGAAAGAAGGAGAGTAAAGCCATTTTTTAAGTTGTCTAAAAAAAAAAAAATTAAAACGTTGCATCAGTGGCAGTGCCACTGACGCACGAAATTGGGCAGCACAATTGTCGCCCAGCCCTTCTTTTTTTTACAAAAAAAAATTAATTATTATTATTATTATTATTATTATTATTATTATTATTATTATATAGATATACGTACTTCCATGTCACACAACGTTTTTTTTTAGTTATTATTATTATTATTATTATTATTATGTTACTATGTAGAGCCCAGTTTTCATTTTTTTTTTCAAATTTTGTCTATTTATTCTAAATTTCTATTTCACCTAGTAAATTTCGTGTGTGGCACTTATATATTTATGTGTATTTATTATTATTTTCTTTTGAAAGGATATATCTACTTTTTTTTTTTAAATGTTGTGTTTTTTTAATTAGCACATTTTCTTTGTACTATTTTTGTGTAGTTTAAATGTGAATATATTTATTATTTATTATTGTTGTAAAATTGATATTTGTATGGTAATTAGTACATGTTTTTTTTTAATCTTTAAATCCATATTGTTTATAAAAAAACTGTCCGACGATGGAATCTAGAAATATTTGGGAGTTCGATTTTCTAGTTTTCCTAAGGTGAGGATTCGATTCTTTGGAAGTCGAAGGTTGATTCCAATATGTTTTTTTTTTCTTAAATTTTTAACATGCTTGTATATTGTGTTTGCTTGTTTACTTGCCATGATTTAATTAATTTATTTTGCGATCTTATTTTATCTTCAAATTGTATATTATGCTTCATTTTGATTGTCTTGATTGTCTTTAATTTTTTTTTTTCAAATTTGCTTTTCAATTTTATTTTTCTTTTTATAAAATTATTACCAAATCTTTTAAAGTGCCTTTTTAAGTTTGTAAAAGATTTGTGACCAAAAAAACATTGTTTCTAAACCCTTTTTGTAATATCTTTCTAAAAAAAAGTGGTTTTTCTTCAAAGCCTTTTTCCTAAAAATTCGTACGATGGAATCTAGAAATATTTGGGAGTCCGATTTTCTAGAACTCTTGAGGTGAGGGATCATTATCTTTGGGAGTCCGAGACTTTGATCCCAAGAAAAAATGAATTTAATTAAAACATTTTTTTTAAAAAAAACTTTCTTTTATAAAAAGGCTATTCTATGACGGAGTTGAGAAATTGTAAAATTTTCTCATATTCTTGAGGTGGAGAATTTTTCCTAAGTTTTTGGGAATATTTCTAACATAGTCAAATTGATGGATATTTATCTACTTATTTTATGGGATCATGACTTCAAATATTGGAGAAATGAGAGGTAAAATAAGACATTGTTTTAAA
Source organism: Trichosanthes truncata (assembly GCA_033996785.1). Taxonomy (NCBI): domain Eukaryota; kingdom Viridiplantae; phylum Streptophyta; class Magnoliopsida; order Cucurbitales; family Cucurbitaceae; genus Trichosanthes; species Trichosanthes truncata. The sequence goes on from JAWPNB010000004.1 coordinate 15,736,792, forward strand.
ATTATTTTTTCCCTAAATAAGCTTTTTGTCTAAAATTTTTTGCAATTCAAGATTGAAATTTGGCCACCGTTTTAAACGGGTGTTGTGGGGTGCTAACACCTTCCCCACACACAAGTATCTTCCGAGCCCAAATCTGGTTTCCGCATGCCGTTTTTTTTTCCTTCTTTTTTTCAAAAAAAGTTGTTTTATTTTATTTTGGTGCCCAATCACACCATAAAAAGATTGGTGGCGACTCCTTTTTAAAACCTCCTTTTTCGAGGATGTCGGCCGCTCCGCGTCACAGGTACGTGGCGACAGCTTGGCGACTCCACTGGGGACGTGAGGTTCTACCTCGAGAGTTAGGCCATTTTTTTTTATTATCTTGAATTGCGTTGTTCTTTAATATTGCTCTTATTGTATATATTGCTTTTGTTATCTTTATTATTTCACACACTATCACAAGCCTCCTACCCGGGCTTTTCCTAGTAAGTTTAGAATTGAGGATGGAGTAGTGTCGACCTTCAAGGAGCATACGCTTCCGTGCAGGCACACAAAAAATCCTCACTCAACTTGGTCATTCAGTCATATATATGACTTTGTGACCAATTTGAGGGCCTTTTACTTTTAGGACCTTAGAATTAACTTCACTTGTTTATAGCTTTTATGCCTTGCGTGCTTACTTTGCTCGTTTTTTTGGCCATCTCCTTATGTTTGTTCTCTTTAACCTTTTTTTTTTTTTCTTCATTCTGTCATCCATATATCCTCTCATTGGCATCTACATGGCCTAATTAAGTTGAGAATCATTTCATTAGTTATCATGCATAATCCTAGATTGGTAAGCATGTTCATTTGCTTGTTGTGTCACCATTAGACTACTTAGTCATTACTCATTGTGGGTTTTTTTTTTTCTTTTAAAATCATCATTGAATATTCACCTTAGGCTTTTAATAAAATTGGCATTGTTATTAAAATAAACATTAGGTTTTGAAACCTCGCATGCATACACTTCCTGCTAGTAATAAGAAACTTCGAATTAATTTAATCCTTCTTTTTCTTAAAAAAAAAGATTTAAAGAGTCAAAAGTGTTACAAAATAGCGTGAATATATCTTCATCCCATCATCATTATTGGATTAGAAAGAAAGCAAGGATCATGGAAGATCAGGTTAACGACCAAGTATAAGCGCAGTCCAACCAGACGTGAAAAAGTAAAAGAAGCAAATGGCAAACATTTTGAAAACCCTCAATGCAAGAAAGGAAAAGTTAGTGACATGGGCATTACTACAAGCAGAAATGGGATAAAACCAAATATTAGATGATACTCTTCTTTATTCTCCAGGGTCTACAACTCAAAAGCTATCAAATCCACCACTGGCAAGAATGACGTCGTACCCTAGATTGTTTCTGAAGCAAGTTCCTAATCAAGTCCTTCAGCAAGAGAGTCAGGAGAATGTTCCAATGTTCACTCCACACATGGAGAACTGCAATAGAATTTATGAAGATTTAGGCGATGTAAGAAGGTTAGGTCTTCTAGAAGAAAGACTGTGGGTAGTAGAAGGCATCGATGTCTATGGAGATGTTGACGCAAAACAACAGTGCTTGATCTCAGACATGGCTATTCCACCCAAGCTCAAGCTGCCAGAGTTTAAGCTGTGCAATTGGGATTTCAAAAAGTTGTCAATTGTTACTGAAGAAATGCAAGAGTAATAACCCTCGGTTGTGCCTAAGGTCATAATGATACCTTTGTAATAGGGGCACTTTAATCTTTCGCTTGAAAATGATTGTAATAGTTTTCGCGATGGACAACGATAGCCTCTTAAATGCTGCATGATTGACCCTCTCGTACTTAGAAAGAATTTTGGCTTCGTTTATGTTGTGCTCGTTTGTTCAATTTTTCTAAAGAGCTCAACCTAGCTTATGCCATCAACCTTATCTTTTGTGCTTAATCTAAAAATAATCTAGCAAGTCTCTGTGTTTCGCGCCTGACGGCTGCTGGTCTCAAGAGAACTTGCTCCTTTAGCTCAAGACTAAGAACTTTTAAACTCCTTATTTCTAAGAAAAGGAAAAAAAAAAGAGAGTTTGGGAGCCTTACCACTGATTTTAAGTTTGGGGGGTAAGGTGACCGTAAGAAAAGTAATAATCTATTATGGGAAAGTGCACCTCAAAGAGCACTCCTCTTCTCCTAAGGACTCACTCCTCTCCCTCTAAAAGAAAAAAGAAAAAGAAAAAAATGATGAATAAAAGAAGGGATGAATGATTGTCTGACTGTTGAAATCTCCCAAAGCTTAGGTGAGCTTCATACAAAGATGTCGCCACTCTGAGAATTAAGGGGAATGCAACAAGAGGGTTGAGCCTAAAGGAACGAAAGTTAGGAGAATGAATGTCTTGCCTAATGGGTCATAAGCCTAGAAGCTAGGGTGAACTTCATCACCAATGTTGTCATTCCAAGATGAGAGGCTATGACTTAAAGGATTCTTTGAGTGTAAAAAAAACTGATAAGTAAATAAATAAAATAGAAATTAAAAAAACAGGTGATGACTTAAAGAGTTATAAAGAGTAGGGGGATTAAAAGTTCTTATAAAGAAGCTTAAGGGTTGCACAACGAGCTCAATGACTGAGTCAGTAGTTAGGCAAGCTGTGGAGTCTGAGTACAAGCCAGACATTTTCGTGTTAAGTGCAAAAGATTGGGAACATAGGTAATAAGGAGTGGTTGAGCTCTAACAAAAACTTAAGTGGGTGTAATATATTAGCAGCCATTATTCTGTAAAGAGTACATTGTGGTTATAGTTGCGCATTCCCTTTGTCAGTATTTTCTAACCAGAGAGTGAATCTGTTGAAAGGCTTCAAATAACAAGGACATTAAGATTGGAAATGACATTGATTTGTGGATTAATTTCAAAGTTTCATCTTTAGTCTTAAGAGCAGCATATGATATGTTGCCCGAGTAACTAAAATTAATAGAACAAAGAGGAAAGGACAACCATGCCATGCCAGGAACCTCTGAAAGTAGTTTGAGTTGACATTTTGTCCACAAAATGTGCTTATTTGAGCCTCACAGTTTGCTTCATCGGTTCAAGGATGAGTTGAGGTGTGCATAGTTTGGATACAATGATTCTGAAGCATCGTTTCTTGTGTGCTTAAAAGTGAGTTGGTGTAATGGAAACACCTAACAAAGTATCAAGAGATTTTTGTTGACCAACGGGCAGTGGAGTATAAAGACTGGTATAGGGCTATTGTATGTCAATTCACACATCAACTCGGGCAGTTCCCTTTTCCTTAATATATGGCATGAAAGTGGTTTCACCAATTGAAGCTAAAGTACCATCCTTCTGAGTATGAATCATCCCTTTGAATATGATTGCATTGTGTAGAAGTCAACTATATCAAAGGGATTTAGCTTTAGCTTATGCAAGAAAGTTTGAAAACAGAAATTTAGTTTTGAAAAGGATCCTCCCATTTCAGAATGATCATCGAGGAAAGTTATGAAGGAGCCTACTTAATAAAAAGGCCTTCTTTGGTGAAGTATTTATGAAGGGATGAATCATCCAACTTGACAAAAGCAAATCTTGCCAATAAAGTATTATGCAATTGGCCTTCTTTGCATCCACCATTTTACCATCAGTTTCAAAGCTTCGAGATCGTTTATGTGGTCATCGTAAGAGTTCTTTCAATGAAATTTATGGACTCTTATGTCAAGTAACCACTCTTAATCTTGTCTTAAAAGTCTCAAGGCGAGACAAAAGTCAAATCATAATTCAAGTCCATGATACCACTATGGAGAGGTATAAACAAACTATTTTGTGCACTTTAACCTTTTTTTCTCTTTTCCAAAAGAAATAAGAAAATGATAAAAGTTAGCACTAAAATGAACATATCAATCACAAGCATATACATGCATGCATGCATCCATTTGTGATATTTATCTTTATGCTTGATTTCCTATGATGGTGTTTGCCTAAGCATGTTCCTTTTACTGTGTCATGTGGCGCTTGTTTATCCCTGGCCCTTGACACCTTGTGTTGTGGTGGTGCTTGTTTATCCCTGGTCCCCAGCATTTTACTCTTGCTGCGATGGCATTTACCTCCAGCTTGTCACTTTTGCTGAAGTGGCGCTTGTTTATCCCTGGCCCTTAACACCTTGTGATGTGGTGGTGCTTGTTTATCCCTGGCCCCCAGCATTTTACTCTTGTTGCGATGGCATTTACCTCTAGCTTGTCACTTACTGTAGTGGCACTTGTTTATCCCTGGCCCTCAGCATGTTTCTTTTGTTGTGTCATGTGGTGCTTGTTTATCCCTGGCTCTTGACACTTTGTGTTGTGCTGGTGCTTGTTTATCCCTGACCCCTAGCATTTTACTCTTGCTGCGATGGCATTTACCTCCAACTTGTCACTTTTGCTGCAGTGGCGCTTGTTTATCCCTGGCCCTCAGCATGTTTCTTTTGTTGTGTCATGTGGCGCTTGTTTATCCCTGGCCCTTGACACCTTGTGCTGTGGTGGTGCTTGTTTATCCCTGACCCCCAACATTTTACTCTTGCTGCGATGGCGTTTACCTCCAGCTTGTTACTATTGCTGCAGTGGCGCTTGTTTATCCCTGGCCCTCAGCATGTTTCTTTTGTTGTGTCATGTGGCGCTTGTTTATCCTTGACCCTTGACACCTTGTGCTGTGGTGGTGCTTGTTTATCCCTGGCCCCCAGCGTTTTACCTTTGTTGCGATGGCTTTCACCTCCAGTTTGTTATTTTTGCTGTAGTGGCACTTGTTTATCCTGGGCCCTCAGCCCATGTTTCTTTTACCATGTCATGTGACGCTTGTTTATTCTTGGCCCTTGACACCTTGTGCTGTGGTGGTGCTTGTTTATCCCTGGCCCCCAGCGTTTTACCTTTGTTGCGATGGCTTTTGCTGCCAGTTTGTTACTTTTGCTGTAGTAGCATTTGTTTATCCCTGGCCCTCAGCCCATGTTTCTTTTACTATGTCATGTGGCGCTTGTTTATCCCTGGGCCTTGACACCTTGTGTTGTGGTGGTGCTTGTTTATCCCTGGCCCCCAGCGTTTTACCTTTGTTGCGATGGCTTTTGCCTCCAATTTGTTACTTTTGCTGTAGTGGCACTTGTTTATCCTGGGCCCTCAGCATGTTTCTTTTACCATGTCATGTGACGCTTGTTTATCCTTGGCCCTTGACACCTTGGTTGCGGTGGTGCTTGTTTATCCCTGGCCCCAAACATTTATCTTATATATATTATGCATAGTGTTGGTTGCATTCTTGACTTCCAAGAAGCCACCCCCTTTGACACTTTTATAATATGATGAGATATTTAAGTATGCATCTAAACTTCAACCAAACAAAATAGTGTCTATACCTTCGTCCACCTTCTACTTCTACAAGGATGTACGAAGGGGGGCATGTTGTAGCCACCTATTTTTGCCCGGCTTCTTTTTATAAAATTGATTGCTAGTTTTTTTTTTTATGTTTGTTATTTAAATTTGCTCAATATTGGAATGTCTCCACTTTGATATTTGTTTGTTATTTGCTAATTTTACTTTTTTATGCCTTTTATTTTATTTTTTCTTTTAAGTTGGAAAAGCCATAATTTTTGGATAAAAACAAAGTTTGGTTTTGCTTGACCATAAGTTGTTGGTCCATTTTGGTGCTAAGCTCATTTTGGCATGTTTTCAAATTGCAAAACTTGGTCTTTGGTTTAATACTCAAAAGTGGAAATGATTTTGGGTTTTTATACCCCTCTTTTCCTTCTTCAATGGGGGATCTCCATCCATACACCAAAAGAAAAAAACCCTAGAAGAAGCTTTTTTTTTTCTCTCATCCATAGCACAACACACCACTACATCCATCTTCTCACAAAAAAAACCCTACAAGTCCCATATTCATATACACATCCAAACAAATATCACAACCACACATGCATTGAGAAGTAGAGAAAAAAAACAGTGAGCTTCATTCAAAGCCAACAAAAGTCCATAACACAAAAAAAAAAAAAAAAAACCCTAACTTAGTTGGAGGTTGCATTTTGGTAGGGCTTTGTCCCAAGGATCCGCGCCTCCAACAACAAGCTAGTTGGTTGTTATTGTTCTCAACTTCTAGATCTTCGTCTCTACCTAAACATGCCCTGAAAAACAGTAGTTGAGTAAGGGTATTAAGAGTTTACTTTTACTTTTATTGTTTCTCTTCTCTTTTTAATTTTATTACAATGTGAATCTTTACCTATTTTTGTTTTACATTATGTCTTAGATCTTTTGTTTGATGCCACTGATTTTTTTTTATGGTTCATCTTCCCTACCTATCTACATTTTTTTTTTCATGTTTTCTCCTTCTTGGCTCTTAAGTTTGGTAAAAAAAAAGAGAGAAAAAAAAGACAAAGCAAGAGAAAAAAGGGAAGCAAAAAAAAACGTTGTAAAAAACAAAAGAAAAATGTTGTCTACATACCTGTAAATGAGAGACTCTTGCTTCTGGTTTTTTTTAAAAAAAAGGAACAATGGTGAGAGAGTTTGAGGTTTTTTTTTAAAAGAAGAGAAGAAGATGAAAGAAAAGAGAAAGAGGGAGAGTAAAGCCATTTTTTAGGTTGTCTAAAAAAAAAAAAATTAAAACGTTGAGTCAGTGGCAGTGCCACTGACGCACGAAATTGGGCGGCACAATTGCCGCCCAGCCCTTCTTTTTTTTAAAAAAAAAATTAATTATTATTATTATTATATACATATACGTACTTCCATGTCACACAACGTTTTTTTTTAGTTATTATTATTATTATTATTATTATGTTACTATGTAGAGCCCAGTTTTCATTTTTTTTTCAAATTTTGTCTATTTATTCAAAATTTCTATTTCACCTAGTAAATTTCGTGTGTGGCACTTATATATTTATGTGTATTTATTATTATTTTCTTTTGAAAGGATATATCTACTTTTTTTTTTTAAATGTTGTGTTTTTTTAATTAGCACATTTTCTTTGTACTATTTTTGTGTAGTTTAAATGTGAATATATTTATTATTTATTATTGTTGTAAAATTGATATTTGTAAGGTAATTAGTACATGTTTTTTTTTAATCTTTAAATCCATATTGTTTATAAAAAAACTGTCCGACGATGGAATCTAGAAATATTTGGGAGTCCGATTTTCTAGTTTTCCTAAGGTGAGGATTCGATTCTTTGGAAGTCCAAGGTTGATTCCAATATGTTTTTTTTTCTTAAATTTTTAACATGCTTGTATATTGTGTTTGCTTGTTTACTTTCCATGATTTAATTAATTTATTTTGCGAGCTTATTTTATCTTCAAATTGTATATTATGCTTCATTCTGATTGTCTTGATTGTCTTTAATTTTTTTTTTTCAAATTTTCTTTTCAATTTTATTTTTCTTTTTATAAAATTATTACCAAATCTTTTAAAGTGCCTTTTTAAGTTTGTAAAAGATTTATGACCAAAAAAACATTGTTTCTAAACCCCTTTTGTAATATCTTTCTAAAAAAAAAGTGATTTTTCTTCAAAACCTTTTTCCTAAAAATTCCTACGATGGAATCTAGAAATATTTGGGAGTCTGATTTTCTAGAATTCTTGAGGTGAGGGATCATTATCTTTGGGAGTCCAAGATTTTGATCCCAAGAAAAAATGAATTTAATTAAAATATTTTTTTTAAAAAAAACTTTCTTTTATAAAAAGGCTATTCTATGACGGAGTTGAGAAATTGTAAAATTTTCTCATATTCTTGAGGTGGAGAATTTTTCCTAAGTTTTTGGGAATATTTCTAATATAGTCAAATTGATGGATATTTATCTACTTATTTTATGGGATCATGACTTCAAATATTGGAGAAATGAGAGGTAAAATAAGACATTGTTTTAAAAATATTTTTTCCCTAAATAAGCTTTTTGTCTAAAATCTTTTGCAATTCAAGATTGAAATTTGGCCACCGTTTTAAACGGGTGTTGTGGGGTGCTAACACCTTCCCCACACACAAGTAACTTTCGAGCCCAAATCTGGTTTCCGCATGCCATTTTTTTTTCCTTCTTTTTTTCAAAAAAAGTTGCTTTTATTTTATTTTGGTGCCCAATCACACCATAAAAAGATTGATGGCGACTCCTTTTTAAAACCTCCTTTTTCGAGGATGTCGGTCGCTCCGCGTAGCAGGTACGTGGCGACAGTTGATGTCACTACTACTAAGTTTAGGGAGTTGGTTTTACTTGTTGATCCTCTTGAGAAATGCATGTTTGATTTGGCCTTTGAAAACTTAGGGATATTAGATCAGGACATTTCTTTTTATTGTGATGCTTTGAATCAATTGCCCATAGGACACTTTAGGAATGAAAATTTTTGAGTTTATCCATTAATGAAATTGCACAAGGCTTTTGCACATGAGTTGAAATAATTACCTACACACCTTCGAAATGCTTTCTTAGGTGAATATTCTGCTTATCCTATCATTATATTTGCATCTTTGAGTAGTAAAAGTGCTGCGCAATTTTTGTGTAATACCGCTAGTGTAGGGGTCAAGTTTTAGTATAGTGAAAGAGTGTTCAAGTATTGTCCTTGAGATTAGTTTTTCAATTCACTTAACTATTATAAATATTATCACCCAATTTTATTTAGAGAATAGAATTGAATAATGTTTGCAAAATTTGAAATAAAACAACAAAGATTGAGACAATCAAAGGAGAGAATGTCCTAGGAATTTGATTTCACCTATTAAATCAACAATTAAACTACTTAAACATCCAAGATTGATCATGAAAATATTTCATAAGTCTAGAAAACTTATATCATGAATTACTCTTTCGAGGACAAACAATTCTCATGCAATATGGAAAAACCTACATCTTTGATGATTTTTAATGATATGCATAGCATTAAGTTCCTTCATTAACAACTTCTAAAGGAGCCTTAATCATTATCAAGTTAGAACTACTTTTAGTCATACAATTAGGATCTAATCTAAATTACCTTTTTCAAGCGTGAATTTAGACCAACACAACATTTAATCCGTGATTAAGAGATTAAAAGCATTAAGAATATAAAAGCATAAATGAAATTAACGACAATCAATCAAAGAATTCAAATAATTAAAACATAATGTTTAACGGCTACATCAATCCCTAGAATAAAAGAATCTAGCCACTCATGTTCACTATAACAAAATTTAGACTCTTTAACAACACCACAATGAAAAGTACATAATAAAAAGAAAGAAGAAAAACTATCGTTGGCAAGTGATCTCCACAAATCTTGATCTTGAATTAAGGTTGAACTCTTCAACTTTGCTCTTCACTCTCAATTGTACGTGGAATTTAATCTAGAGTTTTCCTCCAAAGTTTGAATGCCTTTGAGTGAAAAGAATGTGGGCATTTATAGTGAAACAATCTAAATCCTAAATTAATTGGGAAAATCCAAAACCATTTAGGAAATCTTCAAAAGTTGTCCAAAAATTGAAAATTCTCGTCGTAGAATCTCAATGCTGTCAAGCATTGAGCGGTGTCTCGACGCTGTCAAGCATTGAGCAGAGCATCTCGTACATTGCACAACCAAAGCATGTTTCTTCAATGTGTAGCATCTTGATGCTATCCCCTAGGGATTTATGGCTTGATTTTGTCTCCTCTTCACTTACTTCCTCAAATTCATGTCTAGTTAACTCCAATTTCATCACAATCCTTCTAGAAACTCCAATTTTGCTCCAGAAGCTCAAAATCTACAAAATAACCTAATATAAACGTGAAAGCATACATTTAAGTCTCAAAACTGGCAATAAACAAAGCCTAAAGATAGCACATTTTGTGTGTTATCAAATACCCCCAAACTTAAGCTTTTGATAGTCCTCGAGCAAAATAGAACAAAACCAATATATGAATGACACAGAGCTTGTCAAACTCGTCAAATAAAATTTATAAATTGGACCAACTAATATTTTGCAATATAATGGCCAGGTCGATCCACAGGGAAGCGTAAGCGCAATTTTAGTAGCTCGCTTGCTTAATTTGGATTCTGAGTAACCAATAAGGGGGGTTGGTGCTTCATTAAATAGTTAATGCGAGGGAAAATAAAATGCATGAAAGAGAATGAGAATAAAAGCAGTGAAAATTAACAGACTAACCGGATACTGATTCATAGGATCACATTGGGATTGGATTCATTAACACCAATCATTAGTAACAAAAGATAGAGTAGTTTCATGCTTGATTATACTCACACGTCTAAATTAAGCACAAACGAACTTCTAATTAATCCTAGTGCAGATCAATTAATCAAGTGCTAATTATACCCAAAATCAATCTTGGGGACAGTACTAATCCTAGCCTGAGATTGTCGTGTGCCATACTACAGACCAATCGTTTAAGCTCTAGAGTTAATTAGAAATAGTGAATTGCTCGAACTAACCTAAGTGGCAAGTTTAGATTAGCTCTCACACTTACTTCCTCTTTAGGCTATAGAATCTTCTAGTCGTTCATGACCGCTCACAGCTCACAAACTCACCGATTCTAATGCCTAATGCTACTTAAACACATACTAAGATAAAGGAAAAACATGCATAACAAAGCTAAGCTAATTCGACGCATTAAGGGTTGTCAAACCCAACTACGAATACGCTTAGGAATGAAATCAAAGAGGTAAAAGATAAATAAGCTGAAATGAAGTTGCATTAATAACAAAACCTCATGGCAAGTAAACCCGACGATCACCTCCGAATCGGCATTCTCGCTTAGCCGGAGTTGGTAGTCTCCATACAAATGTCCATTATTTGCATTCACTAAACTAAACTAAGCTAAACTAAGGATTAGGAATGAAGAAAATACAGAGAAAAAGGGTGTGAAGATAGAAAAATGGAGGTTGTTCATCAATGGCTTCCTTGCCCTAAATGGAAAATATGCTTTTATAAAAGTCGACGTAGCGTCGAGACGCTATAGGCAATGTCTCGACGCTGTCCTTAATTAGACCAGTGTCTTTAGGAGTTGTCGCAGCGTCGACCTACGCTCAATGTTCAAGCATTGAGATGCTAGGGATAGCGTCTCGATGCTACCCTACATCCACGCACTCTAAACTTGCAACAGCATCTAGACGCTTGGGACATCGTCTCGACGCTACCCTGCACCTTGACATTTTGTCTTTCAACATCGAGCGAGGGCTCCGTGGAGCGTCTCGATGCTGCTCCCTGGGTAACTTGGTTATTTCTTCTCCAATTATTCAATTAGGGCTTGCATGACCTCCGGATATGCGTGAATCAGTCCCGAACACTCCAAAAAGCTTCAAAAACGTCCAATAAACTCCAAATTGCTCCTCGGACTAATTTTCTACAAAATAGGGAATTAAGCACGTTAAATCAGTTAATATCACAAGATTTAGGTATAGAAAATTAGGACTTTTTGAGCCCTATCAATGAATCAACAATTGTATGCATGTGACTCAAGCCTCAATGTTTTAAACAACAAAATTTTCACAACAAAAGAAAATACAAAACCACAACCATTCATTACGAAATTTAAATTTAATCCTTTTCATCCTTTACGTATGTGTGTGCTTAGTCTTTCCTATCTTAGTCTTTATAAGCCTAGAATAGCTTTATACGACCCTCAACTCGTTTTTTCCACTCTGGCCCTAAGTTCCAATCATCAAGCTTCCCCACACTTAATAAGGTAATATGCCACTAGGGTGCCTGAAAAACGGGGTAGGCCTCCCCAAACTTGAATTTTTCTTTCTTTTTGGTGGACATTAGCTTTCACACATCCACTACAGGAACCCTTACCAATGGCACAAACTCACAGGTGGTCCTAACTGATCACACAGAGGAAACTCTTTTTGTCCTTAATTTTTAAGCACAACAAGTTATTTTTAGTTTCTTTGAATGATAAATAATACAATGAAAAGCAAATAGGCATGAATTTTCTCCTAAGTGTAACATTACTAACTATCATGCAAGTTAACCTTCTAATTAATTCCTAAAACGTTTCGAGGTGATAACAACTGATAGTGCACGAAAGTGTGCTATTACTTGGATTTATATTAATGCTAGTTTATGGTTTTAAAATATGATATTGATGTTTTTTGTCTGTATTTTTTAGATTTTAAGCTAACAAAGCAAAACCGAGCAAAAGGCAAGTATAAGGATGAAAAAGTAAGTAATTTGACTTCAATTGGAACTATCAAGTGAAGAAGAGAAGATAATTGAAACAGAGAACCCAAGGCCAGAGACACCATATCTGCAGCCTCATAAGTTAGACTTTCCGCACACATAGCGTCGAGACACTACTTTATAGCGTTGAGACGCTGAAAACACGTGCGCCATGCTCTTTCCGTCCGAAGGGTTGAGACGTTGCATGTAGTGTCTCAACGCTACCCCGATTTTCCTTCTTTACTATGCAAATTAGGGTATAGCGTCGAGATGTTGTCCCTAGCGTCTCGACGCTATCCCGATTATTATAAAAAAGTCTTTTTGGCTGCAGATTCGTTTTGGAGAAAATACACCCTAGTCTCGAATCACAACCAGTTTTTGGGACCTAGAGAGAACTTTTGAGAGCAAGGAAGGGATTCTAAGCTCGAGATTGTGGGACATCATGACAGAAACGAGGATTAACACACATCTAAGAGTTTATCTCTCTTTCCATTCTACTTTGTTGTTGTTTTTGGACTATTTCTAGAGTTTAGATTTTATTATGGTAGACTTTGAGTAGCTAGACTCTTGTAGCTTGTAATGGTTGAGACTTGGATGAACTTTTGATTTATAGTACATCAAAACATTATTCATGCATCTACGTTTTTATGTCTGAGCTTGTGGCCAAAGTTTAGTTATCTTCTCTAATTTGAGTTTTAGCTTGGGAAAGTAGAACTTGAGTTTGAGTGTGGATGTATGACTAATAGTTCGTTATTGCATGGGAAAGAATAATTTATTATTAGAGGTCGTAAGAGATTTATTTTATTAGCATGCTTAATCGAAGATTTAGACTGGAAGGTTAAGGATTCGTTTTGGCATGAACTTATTTGGGCTTGGAAGAGCCAAATAACTAATCTAGTGATTCTCTTGGCCAATAATTGTTGTGTATGTTATTTATCATAATCACACCAAGTTAGGCGTCATGGCGGAACATTGCTTGCATATTTTCTCTAAAATTGTCTCCAATTTTCTAAATAGCATTTTACGTTTTAATTTGACCTTATCACAAATTTTGGTCCTCTAGATAAAATTGAACATTAGTAATTGTAATACTTAATTAAATTAAGAAAACCAATCTATGTGATCGACCCTGGCCACTATGATTACAAATTTTAGAGGTTTAGGTTTATAAACATATTTGATAGAGCCTTCGACAAGCTAGTTATCAACAAGCATCCAAATCATATAATCTAATTCTAAGCCTTCAAAACCATAAATAGATAGATTATGTACTCTAAAAGTGTGAGGGAATCAAAGAAAAAAATTTAATTTAACTCAATTCAGGAATATGTTCTCATATTTCCAAAAATTGCATAGCAACTTCGTTTAAAACATATCCTAGGTTATCCTAATTTCAAGAATACAACATAATCATCATACAAATCATGCTCAAATTTTTTTTTAAAATCTCCATAAATTATGCTCAGACAAAATTATTCCCCACCCCCATACTATAAAACATACATTGTCCTCAATGTATAAACCACACAACAAACTCAAGCAAGCATAAGGACAAAGAAAATAAAAGAGTGAACAATACTGCCTTGGTTAGTGAGAGAATCGACATGTTCATCAATGTAGAGGAAGAAGATGATAGCGATCAAACTCCTACAAAAGTAATCAACAGAGACATAAGTACAAAGACACGCAACAAACTAAAATAAAAATAAAAAACTGAAAAATCTATAAATTAAGAAAGTAAGCTTGGGTTGCCTCCCAAGAAGCGCTTGGTTTAACATCTCCAGCTAGACTATATTTCTCTTTTCAAGGTACATAAAACTCATCAATTTTCTTTGGCCCCTTCTTGCTTGAAGCGATATAATCTACTAGGTTCAGTTGGCTCATTTGCTTCTCATGGACACTTGAAAGATAAATATTTGTGTTATTTTTTTTAATTGAATTATGAAACTAAAAGAAGAAAAATAAAAATTATGCATACTAGACTTATGAGCATAAGGAAAAGCAAAGTCAAGATGAAGAGAATTTTTTGGAATTAACACAATGTTGGGCTTTTCAACCTCATACTTCATCACCTAAATTTTTCTTCAAATTTGGGTTCATTTTCTTTCCATATCTCATAAAACTGCTTCTGGTGTGTTAAAATTCTCCAACTCATCCCCTTTATCTATGTACATTCCCCTAGAATGACCTACCTCAATGTAGGGCCTTAAGTGTTTCAACTATCTGACCAAGTTATATAGTTATACGATTTAGTGCAACTTCATTTTTTTCCACCGTAGCTTCTATCCTATCCAACTTTTCTGATTCAGCCTTACAAAAGCTTATAACCCTTGATTCCAAAATATAATCTTGCAATAGGTCTTCAAGGGAAGGTTTTTTCTCAATTTAGTTGGGATATTCAAAGTTTTGGGTCCAATTGCCTGCATCATTACCATAAAAAGAATTTTCATAACTCATAGATTTAGAATTTTCATAGCTTCTACCCTATCCAACTTTTCTATCCTATCCAACTTTTCTGATTCAGCCTTACAAAAGCATATAACCCTTGATTCCAAAATATAATCTTGCAATAGGTCTTCAAGGGAAGGTTTTTTCTCAATTTAGTTGGGATATTCAAAGTTTTGGGTCCAATTGCCTGCATCATTACCATAGAAAGAATTTTCATAACTCATAGATTTAGAATGGTAATGATTAGGCACTTGATATCCATGAAAGCCATAAGTAACATTGTAATTCACATGGTCATAAGGGATGTAGTCTACTTGGTAAGAATTGAAGGAGGGTGTCGGTCCTTGAGTGGTCAAAAACTCCATAAGGCCACATAGAATTATAAAAAGTCATGATTTGAATAAAAGAAAACTAAATTCAGGCTTTTACACAAATGCAAACACCACACAATCAACTCAACAAGAAAAAAATATTTATATAAAAAAGAAAAGAAGAAATAAAATAAACAAACTAAACAAAAGTAGTAAAAATAAGAAAAATAAAACTTTAAATTAAGATCAAGTGATTTCTCCACAATATTAAGTGAATTAAATAGTTGTCAATCTCCGACAACGGTGAAAAAATCTTATTGCGTAATTTTTGCACAATACCAAAAGTGTATGTGTAAAGTTGTAATATAATGAAAGAGTGTGCGAGTATCGTCCTCGGATTGGTTTTCTAATTCACTTAAGTATTATGAATATTATCACCCAATTTTATTTAGAGAATAGAATTGAATGATGGTTGCAAATTTTGAAATAAAACAATAAAGATTGAGACAATCAAATGAGAGAATATCCTAGGGAGTTGATTTCACCTATTAGACCAACAATTAAATTACTTAAATATCCAAGATTGATCATGCAAATATTTCATAGAGGCAATTGTAACAATGGAAAAAAAAGTTTGGCCCAATTGCAAGGGTGTCTTCTCTTTATTCCTCTAGCAAAAAAAGTCAACTCGGCCCAAATGGAATCTGCGAAAAGTCCAAAATAGCCGTTCATTTAATCCCACTTTTTTAATCCCACGTTTTTACAATATGAAGTATATCAACAATCTATCAGTGATGTACTGTTGATATGCCTAATATGAAGTATATCAGTGATAAACTATTGATATACTTTATTTAGGTATATCAATGAAATGAAATTTCTAATATTCAATATATCAATAGTATATCAAAAATACTTAATATGAAGTATATCAAGAATATAACAGTAATTTATATTCAATATATCATATATACCTAATACAAAGTATATCGACAATATACTACTGATATACTTTATTTAGGTATATCAATGCAATGACATTCATAATATAAAATATATCAACAGTATATCGATAATTCATAATTAGTATATTAAATATACCTATTTGAAGTATATCAAGTGTATTATCAATAATTCATATATGAGATACACATAATATGAAGTGAAAGAATAAACGTTTCACTCCACAGCGGAAGTATTTGATCGTCTTTGATTTTATTTAAAATTAAACTGAAAATTCAGATTAAGCAAACTTACTTTGAGTAAATATGGAGATATTTATGGCAGGTATTTATCTCCTCCACAAAGTATTCCTGGCTATGACTCAAACACATGACCAAGGTTGTGGGAGCCTCTTGAAAGAAAATCCACAAGGGATTGGAGAGGAAGAGATCTAGAGAGAATTCTCTAATTCTCTATTAAGAAGATGTGTGTTATCTCTAATGGCTAGGTCCTATTTATAGAAACCAAGGGCAAATCTTTGCCATAATTAAAATATTATATTTTAATATCTAATATATTAAAATTTATTTATTTATTTATTTGAATTTTATTCAAATTTTATAAATATCTTTTATTTAATGTATCTAATATACATTAATTATTTTAATATTTAATGTATCAAATACAATAAATATATTTTCCTCTTTTATATTTAATATATCTAGTATATTAAATATTAATTTGAATACTTCAAATTAAATATTAATTTCAACATTTCAAATTTTAATATTTAATGTGTCAAATACAATAAATATATTTTTCTCTTTTATATTTAATATATCTAATATATTAAATATTAATTTGAACATTTCAAATTTTAATATTTAATGTATCAAATACAATAAATATATCTTTTTTATTTTATATTTAATATATCTAATATATTAAATATTAATTTGAACACTTCAAATTAAATATTAATTTGAACATTTCAAATTTTTCTTTCAACTAAATTCACCTTTTAGTGTTATTATGAGCTAGCAAAACGACCTTATGGACCTACAGATTATAATTAAAGATTTTAATTAATTAATTTTCATTCATTAACTATAGGTTACTCCACTATAGACTTGGAGTTGCACTTTTATGCACTGTAGGACAAGTTGTGTCCATGGATATAACCATATATGTAAGTCGATCCTTCAGGAGTTGTTCGTAATTACAGCTGGGTCAAAAGTCTATTTTACCCCTGTAATTACATCTTGCACCTTAAGTACCCCTGATCCTCTAATGAACAATTTATTTATGATCCAAACATAAATTAAGTCCCTATTGGGCCAGTGAAAGAGTGGGGCCCTATTGTTCAAGCCCCGAAATTAACACTTAAGGGAACTACTCATCTACTTACCTATATGGGAAGAAGTGAATTCCATCTTGTGAGATTATGCTCCTAGCTCCCTATTTGGTCAAGTCCTCAAAATGATAAGCCTATTGAATCGGGTACAAAAGTCACTCTCACCCATGCAAATCAAAAGGCAAACGCTCACAAGCAAGAGTTCATAACTCACTCAAGATTAAGATCGAGTCACATATGATCATCCTGATGAAATATTAATCTTCTCAATTAACGAATTTATAAAGAGAGATTAAATATTTCATTGTCCAATCTTATATAAACTCATTGTATAAGATACCCCCACTCACATGTCTCCACATGAACGATTGTATCAAATCATTTGTAACTATTACAAAGTGGTTCGTATTAATAGTGTTACAAAGATAAAGCACCCAACCTTATCCATATACTATGACCCTTTAGGTTATTTCTTGAACATGATCCGTCCATATGTCAACCACGTACTGTTCAAGATTACACTAATAACCTTGGATTTTTCATATAATGGATAGTATTATATTGCAAATAAATAATCAAAATTGTTATTAATTATTAAATAAATCATTAATTACGAGGCTTTAGGGCATAAATCCCAACATGAAGTATATCAGTGATATATCAGTAGTATATACTTGATTTTAGCTCTTTACCTTATTAATGGATTTTGGTCACTACTTTTTTGTTGATGCACTGGTTTGTAGTTGATACAATTGTCTAGTACTATATCTATAGTGAATTAATGAGATAGTACCAATATACTTCATTTTAGGTATATTGTTTCACGGATATACCTAATATGAAGTATGTCAATCGTATATCAATACTACATATTCATTATAGTAGATATACTACTAATGTACTCTATTTTAGTTTTTGACTTTATCAATCGTTATTTGTCACTTAAAGTGATGAAGCATATCATTCAATGAAGTATATCACTGATATACTATTGATATACTCAATGTTAGGTATATCATTGATATACCAAATATGCAAATTATCCTTAATATGTTACTGGTAAACTTCATATAGAGTATATCATTTAACTGATATACCTAAAAAGAAGTGTATCAGTAGTGTATCAGTAGTATATCAGTAATAGACTATTAGTATACTTCGTTTTAGGTATATATCAATTGACTAATATACCAAATGTAAGTATACCAAATATATTACTGATATACTATTGATATACCAAATATAAAGTATATCAGATATACTACTGATATACATGTTGATGCACCAATGAGGGTAAAATTGGAATAATAAAAAATGAAAATCGGATTTAAAAAATTCTTGCTATATTTGTACATCTCCAAAAATCATGGCTAGATTTGCAAATATCTTAATATTTTTTACTACCCATTACAATTCCCCTATTTCATAAGTCTAGAAATCTTATATCATGAATAACTCTTTTGAGGACAAACAATTCTCATGCAATATGGCAAAACCTACATCTCTTATGAGTTTTAACGATATGCATGGCATTAAGTTTCTTCATTAACAACTTCTAAAGGAGCCCTAATCATTATCAAGTTAGAACTACCTTTAGTCATGCAATTATGATCTAAATTAAATTACCTTTTTCAAGCATGAATTTAACATTTAATTCGTGATCAAGAGATTAAAAGCATTAAGAATATAACAGCTTATATGAAATTAATGACAATCAATCAAGGAATTCAAATAATTAAAACATAAGGCCTAGTGGCTACATCAATCCCTAGAATAAAATAATCTAGCCATCCATGTCCACTATAACAAAATCTAGATTCTTTAACAACACCATAATGAAAACTACAACATAAAAGAGAATAAGAAAAACTATTGTTGGCAAGGTGATCTCCACAAATCTTAATCGTGAATTAAGGTTGAACTCTCCAACCCTACTCTTCACTCTCAATTGTATGTAGAATTTAATCTAGAGTTATCCTCCAAAGTTTGAATGCCTTTGAGTGAAGAGAATGTGGGTATTTATAGTGGAACAATCCAACTAAATTAATTGAAAAAAGATCTATTTGAATTAGGAATCCAAAACCATTTAGGAAATCTTCAAAATTCGTCCAAAAATTAAAAATTCTCGGTGTAGCATCTCGACGTTGTCAAGTGTTGAGCAAAGCATCTCAACCCTACACTTTACACCCAAAGCATGTTTCTTCAATTTGTAGCTTCTCGATGCTTCATTGTAGTGTCTCGACGTTATCCCCTTGAGATTTTTTCTTGGTTTTCGTCTTCTTTTCACTTAGTTCCTCAAATTTTTGTCCAATTTACTCTAATTTCATCATAATTCTTCTATAAACTTCGATTTTGCTCCAGATGCTCGAAATATGCAAAATAACCAAATATAAACGTGAAAGCATACATTTAAGCCTCAAAACTAGCAATAAACAAAGCCTAAAGATAGCGCATTTTGTGTGCTATCAAAAAGAAGAAAAATTGTTGAGAGTTTTACGTATGCATCACTCTACATTAGGATGGTCTATTAGTGATATATTAAAGGTATAGGTCCATCTATTGTCATGCATAAAATCTTAATGGAAGATACCTTTAGTCCATCAGTTGAGCATCAAAGGAGATTGAATCCAGAAATGAAGAAAGTGGTAAAAGATGACGTATTGAAACTTCTTAATGCATGGATCATTAATGTTATATTTGATAGTCCTTGGTTGAGTCCTGTACATGTTGTACCTAAAAAGGGAGGCATGACAGTAATAAATAATGAAAAAACATGAATTCATCTCTACGAGAACAATAATTGAGTGATGTGTTTGCATTGATTATAGAAAACTAAACAAAGCCACTAGAAAGGTCCATTTTCTTCTTCCCTATATTGTTCAGATGCTTGATAGATTGGCAGGTTATCCTACTATTATTTTCTTCATGGTTATTTAGGTTATAATCAAATTGTCATTGCTCCTAAAGATCAAGAAAAAATAAAACTCACATGTCCTTATGGTACTTTTTCCTTCATGTGAATGTCATTTGGGTTCTGTAATACACTATCACATTTCAACACAGCACGATGACTATCTTTTCTGATATGGTGGAGGAGATTATGGAGGTTTTTTGGATGATTTTTTAGTTTTTTGTTCTTCATTTGATTCTTCTTTACATAACCTTTCTCTTGTGTTGCAATGTTGTCAAGAAACTAACCTTGTTCTAAATTGAGAAAAATGCAACTTTATTGTTACATAAGGTATAGTTTTGGGTCACAAGATTATTGAAAAGGGGCTAGCAGTTGGCAAAGCAAAGATCTCAGCAATGGAATAGTTTTCTCCCCCAACAAATGTGAAGGGAGTTTGTAGTTTTCTTGGACATGCGAGTTTTTACAGGTACTTTATTAAATATTTTTTAGAAGTTGTAAATTTTTCAAGGTCATTTATTATGCAAGTAGAACTCTTGATAGTGAACAATACAATTACACCACTAATGAAAAAGAGTTGCTTGTTGTTGTCTTTTCATTTGATAAATTTAGGCCTTATTTGTTAGGAACTAAAGAGATTGTCCATATTGACCATGTAGTTATTTGTTATTTATTTGATAAGAAAGATGTTAAACCTCGCTTGATCATATAGGTCCTTTTATTGCCAAAGATTGACTTTGATATTAGAGATAGGAGGGGTGTGAGAATGTGGTAGCAGATCATTTTTCTAGGATTAAGCATGAAAGCGACCACAAGACTTTCCTTATTGCAGATGACTTTCCTAATGAAAGACTGTATCAGGTTTAGTCTAATGTACCTTGGTCTATTGACTTTGTCAATTTTCTTGCAGGAAGAGTAATGGCACTAGACTTAAATTCCCAGCAAAAGAAGAAATCTCCACATGATGTGAAATCCTACCTATGTTATTCTAGATTTGTTTAAATCAAATAATAAGAAGGTTCATTCCCTCTGAGGATGTGGCAAAAATCTTGCATATGATTGTCATTCTTCCCCCTTATGGTGGTCACTTTGGATTTATACATACTATAGTAAAGGTATTGCAATCTAGTTTCTATTAGCCTGCTCCTTTTCGTGATTGCTATACTTTTGTAAAGTCTTGTAATAGATGCCAAAGAAGAGGAAATATTTTTACACAACATGAGTTATCCCTAACTTCTATTCTTGAGGGAGAGTTGTTTGATGTGTGGGGTATTAATTTTATGGGTCCCTTTCAACACTCTTCTCGTGGATATTTATATATCTTGGTTGCTGTTAATTATGTTTCTAAATGGGTAGAAGCCATAGCTACTAAAAAGAATGATGCTCATGTTGTGTTACATTTCTCCATAAAAATATTTTTACAAGATTTGGCACTCCACGAGGGCTCACATTTTTGCAATAAATTGTTTGATTCAATGCTTGTCAAGTATGGAGTTAAACATAAAATCTCTTTACCCTATCATCCTCAAACTAATAGTCAAGCTAAGATTTCTAACGGGAAATAAAGAAAATTTTGGAGAACCACAGTTCGCAGAAATAGGAAGGATTGAGCCTTGAAATTGGATGAAGTTGTACTTTGGGCCAGTTGTACAGCCTTCAAAACTCCAATTGGTGCATCTCCATATCAAGTGGCATATGGTGTGGCATGTCATCTACCTATTGAATTAGAATGTAAGGCTATTGGGCCATCAAAAAGCCAGACTTTGACCTCCTCAAAGTTAGGAACAACGTTGGTTACAACTAAATGAGATCGAGGAGTTTCGTGGCCATGCATAGAATTCCAAGTTGTACGAAGAATGAACTACAATATGACATGATCAACAAATTCAAAGACATTCTTTTGCACCTGGACAACAAGTACTTCTTTTTAACTTTCCTTTACGTTTGTTTTCAGGTAAATTAAGAACCAAATGGTCAAGCCCATTTACAATTAAAGATGTGTTTCCACATGGGGCGTAGAGTTGCAAGCTAGTGATGAACGGTCATTCAATGTTAATGGGCAACAAGTTAAACACTATTGTGGCATGGAAGAATGACACTTGGCAAACATTTACCTTTATGAGCCTAAGTGATGCACACTAGCCCGATCTAGCTTTAGACGTTAAATAAAATACTTTTTGGGAGGCAACTCATAAGTCTTTATTTAGTAGTTCTTTCTTTCTTTTGTTGCATGTCTGTCTTTATCCTCTAAAGAGCCTAATCACCATAAATTTCTAATTTTGGTGATGATGTTGAAGTTTTTTATTTTAGGAAAATAAATGACAAAATACACAAAATGAAAATATAAAATTTCTCATCTATAATACCATTTAATTTTTAAAAAAAAAAGTTTGATACTCATTTAATTTAAGGAAACTAAAGTAATATATGAAAAATTACAATTAATTTTAAATAAATTAGGAAAAAAAAAAAGAAAAAAGAGAAAATGGGGAGAGTTTACCTCATGTAGTCCATTTTGTATATAGTATAGATATGGTTTAACACCTCCCCAAAAAAACTTCCAAATCTTTTTCTTTTTCCTACCTTAACGTCTCTCTTCTCCACTTCACTCTATAAAAGTATAAATTTTGACGAATTGCAAATTGTCTTATCATTATTTTAAATTAATGCCAAAATTACATATCATTAAATTATTTTTTATCAAATTTGTATCGACAGTCTCTCTTAAAGTATTTTATCACCCTGACATCTTGCTACCCCTACTTTTACTTGGCACGCATTTATTATATTCTCTTCCCCCTCTTCCCCCATTCATACATTTCTCATTATTTCTATTATTTAGTTTGTATTCAGTTACTCAGTAATCTATTTACATACAATTACAATATGTCCTATTACTCTCATCCTCTTAAAAAAAATCCTATAAACTAACATAAATAAAAAGCCCAGCAGTTATCTTAACCACTCTGTTTTTGTTTTAATTTTAAAAAATATGTTTAATGACCATTTTCTGTTGCCTACTTTTTTTTTTTTTTTTTGGTAGAAAATAATATATTTTAGCAAATTTCAACCCTAAAGAAACCAGTTTTAAAATGTACTTTAAAAAGACTAGTGCACCACTTTTTGATTGTTTCCCCAGTATTCATTAGTTTTTATGTAACACCCAATATTTTTTTTTTCAAGTAATTTGAAGTGGAATAAAGTGTTTAGATCATAAGTAAGTTATTTGTACTATTTTGTTTGATTGGATTAATTTGGAACTTAGAAAGAGGAGAAAGGAAAAATTGGAATGAAATGCTGGTTTAAGGGCATTATTGGTTTTTAACCAAAAAAAAAACAATAAACATTATTTCTCTCTCTCTCCACCCAACATCATCTTCTTCTTCTTCTTCCGCCGACTACTCTCCCCGCCGACAACCCCACACCACACTGCCATCTGCTACAGATCTGCTCGCGAGGCAAATCCGCCATCCCTTATCCAAGATCCGCGAACCGCCGTAAGCAGCACTGTGCCTCGCCCACCACAGATCTGTACTGATCCGTCCGCCGTCAACCTCGAGTGGTCGCACCGCTGCTCGTTATACCACCGTGTCGTCGTCCGTAGCCTCCTCTCTCCCTCTCGGTTTGCACAGACAGCAGGGGGTGTCGTTTTGGGGTCAAATTCTGACGAACCCAACGTTGTACAACCTTGTACAACCCCGATTTGGAGTAGGTAAGTATGCTAGTGTTGATTCAAAGCGATTTTTTGATTGGTAAAAATGTTTTTGGTAGTTGTAGCAATTTTGAGGCTAACCCATAAAGATTTGGACTTAATTTTAGATTACCCATAGCATTTGGGCCTTGGATTTGCAAAATTAAACCATTTGGAGTTAATTTTAGTGGCGATTCAAGTTCGAAATCTAAGGCGAGGACGTGGGTAATGCTCTAATCGACATGGGTAAGTGTCCGACATGAATTTGAGGTGGTTTGTGATTTTAAATTGATTGGTTAAGGCTGGTTTTAGTGGATAAGTCGGAGAATTAAATGACTCATTAATTGTAGGATTCAATTACAGGACACCCATCGTGTTTAAAGGCCATTTTGGGCAAGATTGAGTCATTCGAGTTGCTGTCCAACAACTTCCAGTATTATTTTGGGGTAAGTTTTATGTGGGCATTGTGTTTTCCAACACAATTAAGACTAAGCTTGAGTTGGAATTAAATTGGCCCATGAATTAGGACTTTTCGTGGAGTTTAGAGACTATTTTGGTACTTTTTAAGCTTAACCACATATTTTTGGGTGATTTTAGCTAGGTGGCTAGGTGGTACTAAGTGTTCAAGAAGGAATTTTCGATCTTGCATGGAGTATTATTTAATTTCGCCTTTGATGTAAGTAGTCATTTGGATTTAAGCCCTTAAGTTATTATTTGATTTGGTTGATGTTTGTAAATTGGTGAATTGTTTACGCATGTCTGGATTTTTGTTTATGAAGCATATGTTGGTTAGTAGTTCTGTGCAAAAGTTGTTTGAGCTAAAAGTGGCCTTAGTATATACCTAGTATGGAAATAGGGGTCAAGTTTTGAGTTAAATGTGGTTAGCTTGTGTGGCACCTTAAGGAATTGCCTAAGGGTGTGGTTGGGTAAGTTTGGTTTATGTTTGTGGAGAATTGTGAATAAACATTTGTGCTTAAATTATGTGTATGCGGGACATGGTGTGGTTGGCTAAATTAATCTGAAAATTATCGTGATGGGCTTAAGGTTGCCTAAACTTGTAGTTATTCTTGTTAAAGGATTCAAAGTTGCAAACAAATGGATTCTATTTGTGATTTGTGTGTAGAACCTTGGATTAGTTTGTGCCCAAGGTTTATGAATGACTTTGATTATAGTTTCCCCTATAAGCGTATATGTATGGATAGTTGTTTTAAACTTAATGTTCATAAGTGTTTGGGCTGTCTGAGATGGTTGGTTAGCTGCGGAATGCAGAATACTTGAGCTTTTAGACTGAATGGTTGGCTGGGGTTAGTTCTCTTGGGTCTTTGAATTGGGTTAATGGTCGATTTAGAACACCTTAAAGGTATGCAGTGCTCATGGTCATTGTCCATGTTTCGTGTATTCAAAATGGTACAGATGACAGGGCATGTTTAACATGTTTTGTTGGATTTGAACATGGATGGGAGAATAAGGACCGTTATGATTCCTAGCGTGTTTAGGGAGTTAGCACTGGAAGAAACTACTTAGGGCTATAAGCTGCTAGCAACTTCCTAGGAAAGGGAGAAGTTGGTTGTCTTCGTGCTGGCCTAAGAGGTAAGTAGCCATTCGGATTGGCTTGTGTAAGAACGGGTATGCAAGGAATGTGGGTGTAAGGCTTGCTGAGCTAGTTTATATGAGAGGCAAGCTTGTTGGAATGTCGGTGATTTGTGTTTTGCTTGAATAGGTATGAGGCTTAGGTGATATGGGATTCGTTTGAACTTATACTTGAGCCGAGTCTACCTAAACTTGTTTGACGTTGAATTCGTATCTCTTGTTGTGTTTGTGAACCTCGGGCTAGGTTGTGGATGTGGATCTGACATGATGGATGATTTGGTATGGTGGATTACTCTTGAGGTTCCAAAAGCGTTGCAAGTGTACAAAAGCCCGTTAGACTAGTGTCACCTGCCCTTATGTCTCCCCTGGGCGAGTCTGCAACTCTAGGTTGATGTGATGTGAGTGGGCATGAGGGTTGCTTTCCCTTTTTTCTTATGCTAGTTCAGGGGGCGATTCCCCCACCGCATCCAGATTGAGGGTTATTTTCCTTCTTCGGCGATTCTCCCACTGTGTAGGTTGAGAGTTGCTTTCCTTCATCCAGTGTGCTAGCTTAGGGGCAATTCCCCACCGTTTGAGTATGAGGGTTGCTTTCTTTCATTGCTCTATGCTAGTTAGAGGAGGGTATTCCCCCAAGAGTATAGGCGTGGGAGTTGTTTTCTTCCACTGCCTTAGTCAACCTAAGTTACATGACTCGCAGGTAGAGCTCGAGACAATACCATACATGGGTGGACATGGGGTAGGGTGTGCGAGCTTTAGCTAGCTGGACGATAAGTTGAGGTTAAGTAGGAGCCCATGCGTGCCAGGACAACTTTTGTGATGTGATTGTGAATTTTGGACCCTTAAGTGGGTTGCTCACTGAGTATGTTTATAATCACCCTTGCTACTTTGTTTGTCTTTACAGATGGTGCATGACCACGAGGCGGGTGACAAAGGCGATGGCTTAACGAGGCTATGAAGACACCACCGAAATTCTATCCCTGTGTCTAGTGTTTAAATTTGTATCTTAGTTCTTGTCGTGTGTTGGTTTGTAAATCTTAAATTTCTTTTATTTTCGTGTGTTTAGTTAGAATTTCTTAGATTCTCGCGTCTGTTGGTTGAGCTCAACATATTTTATCGTAGTCTGATGAATATTTTCTTTGAGATATAGAAGTGTTTTTATTCCTTTCACGTCTATGTAAATTTTGGTTTCTTCGAAGTTACGTCGTTATGCTACCAAAATTTCGAGCATGAACGAAGTAACTCAATTGTGCTTCCGCTTTAGAGGGTCGTGTTTTTAGGGTCATTTACATTTTAAAACATTAAAATGAAAACACATCACAACCAAACAGGACATGAATTTTTCTTGCATGGTATTTTGAAATTTTTTAAAAAGAATATGGATTACTGAATTTAAAGAAACCAAAACAATAGATGAAATGAGAAACTAAAAACAATTACAATTTTTGGTGTTAAAAAGAGAAAGGGGTAAAATGGAGAGTTTCTCCCGTGTTGCATTTTATATTGGCAACATTTTGTATAAAAAAAATAGAAAACAAAAAGTAATAAACATTCGCTGCAATCTGAGATATTTGTGAGATCCGAGTCAATTTGTATCAATTAAACAAATAGTTGGAATTCCCAACGTGATAGAAGCCAATACTAGCACAGACAGTTTCCACAATTACATTGCCAAAACAATAGTGAACTACTGGAATATAAACAGAGCAGCTGATGCAAAATTCAACAAACCAACTTTTTTCATTTTATTAAAAGCTCATCCGACATAACATACAAGAGGAATAACGTTATTTCATCTTCACAAGACAAAGAACCAATACTTGAATAAAAAATGAAAGACAATGGGATAACATTTCTACAAACATAATCAACACCTACCCACCTAATAAGAGACTAAAGGGATAATTAAGCAGCATAAAAATCATAGCCCATGCTGTGATTTATGGCTTGATGAATTATCCATACGTTTTCTTTGATGTTAAGGTCGATGGTATACGTATTTCGTTCGAGGATCCACAATCAGGCCCTTCCCTCCATTTACTTCTAAGTCATGCCTGCATTTATCACAGAATGAGGCGTCTGGTTTTTCTTAATCAAAATAAAGAGACGCATAAGGCACCTATGCTCTAAATTTGAGGATGTGCACAAGTTTCTCAAGGTATCAACCTTTAATTAATAGAAAGAAAAAAAAACCATTGTTCAGAAAAAGTTTAAAGTAAGCATTAACTCACTGAAATACAAAGTCGGGGATGGTCAACTGCTCACGAGGAACATATTTGAACAGCTGCAGCAGTCGATCAATATACACAACTTTGTTCCATACCTGGACATCAGTTACTTTCTGGTTACAAACACTTTTAATATCATTCAGTGCTAAAAAAATAAGAGATTGTAACAAACTTTAAACCTACTACATTATCCACAAGCAATTGCATGGCAAATACTGCAGCTTTCAATCCAAAGGTTGGGTGAAGAACATATATTGCCTATAAAAATCATACAGATTGATGAGATAGATAAAGGCAAATTTTTGCTCTGCACGCATTTAGCATGGGAATAAGTTGGAGTCCATACATGGAGATTACGCTGGTGTTTTCGGCCCAGAATCTGCTGCAATCTTTTCATCCATCCTATGTCTGGCCTACTAACAGTACATCATAGACCATAAACATGGTCAGAGAAGTTGGATAACTTCTGGATAGACTACTTATATGATGCAAAATCAAGAACAGAATGTGCACAACTACGTTTCATTATGATAGTTTCAATAAAGGTCAAGGCTATCCTTCCTGTTACAGTGGGAAGAATGATAGAATTCAATTAAAAAAAAAAAGAATTGGTTTATTTGGGTCCAAGAGCTGTGGGGGAAAAAAAGAAGATTGGAAAGATTGTGATTCGGTAGTCATCTTGCAAGAGTCCAAAGTGACTAAGGTCAACAGATCCACTTATCAAATTGTTATGGAGTTGGAGGCACGATGGCTACTCTTTCTAAGGGGCTATTTGGGGTGTTGGGGGCATCACTGTGATTGAAGATGAGCTTTAATTTTGTATGTGGGGGGGACAGATCCTTCATGCTATCTATTAACTTCAAATGGAATATTGATTTCCGGAAATGGATTGCTGTGGTCTACCAGCCTCCTTAACGAGATTTTATTTCATGTGGAAATCCAAGATCTTGCGGTCCTCTGCTCAGGCTTGTGGTGTATGACAGCGTGTTTAAATGTTTTGAGATATGCTGTGAATAAAAAACATTCACAGATCTAGTTCTTTTGAAGAGACTTTATTGGATCATTGTTATATATCAATAAACCGAGCTTCCATTATAAAATTAAAAGAAAACACAAGCACGTACAAAAACAATAGCCCAATAAAAGGAGTCTTTTTTAGGGATCATTTCTTTCATGGAAATCCTGGACGCCCATGAATAAATTCTCGTATCATGGCAAGTCCTTCATTATGGACCCGGACTTGATGAAATGGTCATTGAGACAAAGAAATGTGTTTGATAAGCATTTCCTTTTGCAGAAAGCATTTTCTAAATATTAATGTAATTAATGCCTAAGAGGGGCAGCATGAAATTCCAAAAAATTCTCATTCTCTATGCTTTTTATTTGAAAACTGTGTTTCGATCATACCACAATTCCTAACTTGTTTCAGACAAATATGGTGTGTTTCAGTATTTTGGATGGATATCATTCACTGGAGCAGGAGATATAATTATTGTTAGCTTTTGCCAAGTTGACTTCAGATTGTCAAGGCCCAAGGGTATGTTTGTATAGCTTTGAGTTGTGTTGCCAGGTATTTGGGGTGATTTTTATGTTTTAGCAGAACATTTTGGACTTTTTAGTTCTTTAGATTACGCAGTCGGGCCGTGGTTTGGTTCATGTGTTTAGCTGTCTTTCTTTTCTTTTTCCTTGTAAATAACTGATGTTTCTTTGCAATTTTTCATTTCCTCAATGAGAAATTCTGTTCCTTGAAATTTGAAAACAATTGGAACATCCTAAATATTAATGCAATTAATACTCAAGGGATACATGCATGATATACCAAAAACTTCCATTGTCTAGGCTTTCCATTTGAAAAAAGTGTGTTTCATCCCACATCCTTGTGCTCGTTTAAAATAAATATAGAAGATCACTTGAAGTAGATATTACTACACTTACGGCTGTAGAGATGCTGCTGAGTGGAAGTACACAATTGTATATGGCTTCTGTATTAATGGCTCAAATTCCTGGAATTTAATAACATATCTAAGTACATAAACTAAATAATGACATGGCACATAACAACAAAGAGAGGATGTTCCAGAAAGTAGTGGCAAGATTTAGAGGTCAGGAACCACATATACTACTTTGAGTAGAGTTTCATGTACTATCATTGAATAGAATGAAATCAACTCAAATGGAAATAAATTCTATATAAGATCGTTTTTAATCACTACGTAACAAATAAAAAATATGAAATTCTTATTGAGACTATACTCTATGTTATTAAATGTTCAAACAAAATGAAAAAAAATAAAAATAAAGAATATCCCTTGGTGAATGGTTTGTAAATGGGCCAAGCCATAACCTGAGGAAAAACATTTTTAGGATCTCTGTCCTATTCTAACAATTCCCTAACATCATAACTTTCTCCTATTACGCTTATTCCATGGATACTATATACTTTCCTTGTCTTAAATTATTTGTATATTTATGTTCCCTAAGTGGATTATCTTGAGGCCTATATACATCCAAGATGAGCCCGCTGAAATATGTGCTAAGTATGCAATATAGAGAGTGTGTGCATGTGTATACAAAATTTTGGACATGGAAAACAGGTATGAAACACATGGCAACTTACACAACACACATGGAGACGCCCAAGGGAATCATGTGCAGCATATAGTGACCACAACTACTAGAGAAGATGAAGAAAATACTATTGCAAAGAAATATAAAAATAAAAATTTAAAAAAAACTGATCATTTTTTAGTCTAGCGTACAGATTTCCATCAAGAACTATAACATAGGGAGGAGGGTGACTACATCACAGAAAATAAAATAATTGATTGATTGATTAATTACACAAAAATGTAAAATAAACATAAAAGTAGGTTTAAAAAGGATAGAAAAGAAACAAGATCGGTTATGGAGGATGCAAGAAATTAAAATTTGTAAACCCATAAAACAATAGAAAAAATGTTGAGGTAACAGTGGCAGTGGCATGACATCACAGAAAAGACAAAAAAGAGTAGAGAGGCTAACGCCCCTCAAGCCTCGAAGGCTTAAGCAGAGAGGCTTCAGCCTCTTTTTATGTTGGCATGGGCGTAAGCTTCGAGGTACCTCACAACTGCCTCACCTCAAGGCTTATGCCTCAAATGATTTTAAGAACATCATGTACAACACTGCATGATTATTTAACAAAGCATGATATTGAAAAAATGGTTGATTCATTGTGTTCTGTATCCATATCTATACTCATGCTTCTTACGAGTCTTAAGATATAAAAATCTAATATGAGAAACAAATACATAGTATTCAAGATTAGCATTAAATTACCTTTACAACATAGAGCACAAATCGCTCAAGGTCAAGACAACGCAGTAGAAAATGTGCTCCCACAACAACCATAACAGGGCGACCCTCACTATCAACTCCACCACGGTAACTACAATAGATTATAATTGTAGGCATCTCAAGTTAGTGATATTATCATAAATGCACAAGAACCAAATATGCTCAGGAATGTAACATAACTACTTCCATCTTTGTCGTGGAAGTATCTCTCTTCTGGTTTTCACAAACCTCCTACTAATTAATTAACATGCCGAAGAGAGACATAAACTAGAACTCAGTACATTCCATAGTGGGAAACAACATGATATTTCTCAATAGACACTTCTATTAACCACCGACACATATAAACTCTAATGACTCACAGAAACCAACTTCCTTGAAATGTTCACTCTCTACAAAGCCAGCTCTAACAAAGCCCCTCAAAAAGTAAAGATTGAAGAGCAGTAAATAAATAAATATTAATTGGCCTGAAGATCCAGAACTCCAAGAGCAACTATTATGGGATAAATGATTTCAACAAAGGTAGCATAAATTATTATCTCGTAAACAAAATTCTATGATTTTGTTGTCTTGTTTTTCTTATTTACGTCCACCTCACCTTTTGATTGTGCGGGTGGAGGATAGCGGACCACTATATATATATATAGGCATGTGGAAACAAACAAGAAATTTGATACTCACACAATTTTCATCTCCCCAATTTCAGAGAGACTAAGAGAATTTGCTTTAGCAAGGTATCTTGAATGAAGTGAGTATTCTTCAGCAGCAGATAAAGGAGGTCCACCAAGGTCACCAAATCCAAGCATTCTACCATAATTCCATCCAGTCTGAGCCTTTGCAGTTTTTTCCCATTGTTCTTTGCGTCTTTGATCTGGATCTTTGATTAAAGCCATGAAAGTAGGATCCAGGTATGAATCCAAATATGATGAGTTCCTAAAAATACCAAGCACCATTAGTCAAGTTAAAATACCTTTAACAGATGCAATGCAACAAGGATTGAGAAGACCCAATCACAAAACAAAACTATGTGACAACAGACCAAGGAACCATATTTGCTCTTGAAAGTTGTAATGACCAAAGTAGATGAAGTCCTGTGCGGGAATGGAAATAAAAGAAGAATACGGCACCATGCAGATTAGCAATAATCAGTCCTTTTTCATTTTTCCTTTTCTTGTTAAGAAACTAAACTGTTTACTAAAAAAAGAAACACATATGAAACCAGATGCGGAAATGAAGCAATTCCAGATTACAGGTTTCACCTTCATCTGGGCAATGATGCAGTAATGCCCGTGGTTTCTATTCCCACCCATCAAATTGTCTCCGGTGATACTAAGAAATGCAAGGCGGTTACTTTGCAGCTACTAGAGGCTTAAGGCAGGGAGATCCCCTGTCCCCCTTCCTCTTCACTATCATTCCACGCTCTCAGTCGTACGGTACACTTTTTCCTTGAGAAAAGAATCCTTAAGGGCTTCATTGTGGGTAAAAATGCAGTGGAAGTTTCCGTCCTTCAGTATGCTGATGATATGATTATCTTTTGCCCAGATGAGGCCAATGTTTTAAAGTGTTGATGGGATATCTTGGAGGTGTTTTTGATAGAATCAAGGCTTTCGCTAAACCTCTCTAAAACTTCGTTGATTGGAATAAGGTAAGGAGGAAGTTGATGTTTGGGCGGTTGAGTTTCAATGCCATTCAGAATCCCTGCCTATAAACTATCTAGGCTTCCCTTTCGGAGAGCTTTTAAGAATCCGTTGATTGATAAGCTCAGGGCTACGCTCGATGTGTGGAGATGTCTCCTTTCTAAAGGAGGGAGGGTGACCCTTGCCCAATTAGTTCTTAATAGCTTACCTATCTACTACTTTTCACTTTTGAAGGCCCCGAAGTTGGTTATTAAGACTATGGAGAAGATTATCAGAGACTATATATGGAGTGGAGGTGATTATAAGCCTGGCTGTAACTTAGTTAAGTGGGGGTGGACAGCGTTGCCAACCTCCCTTGGCGGCTTAGGAGTGGGTTCCCTTGTGCATTGGAATACTTCCTTACTCACTAAATGTCTTTGGAGATTCACTCAAGACGATTGCTCTTTATGGAAGAAGGTTATCGCTAGTATTTATGGTACGCTCCCGCTCGGGGTGGAAGACTTCAGAGTTGAAAACAAAGAAAGGAAATAGGTCGTGGGTTGACATTGCTCAACACTACCCCTTCTTTGATCGGTTTGTTTGATTTAAGGCTAGTTGTGGGAAAAATATTCGGTTGTGGGAGGACGCTTGGGTTGATCCAATTCCTTTGAAGGTGAATTTTCCTGATCTTTATGTGGTCTCCAATAAAAAAGGAGCCTCAATTTTTGAATGTTGGGACAATGATAATCAAGCTTGGAATTTGGGGTTCATAAGAGGTCTTTTTGATAAAAAGCTTCATAATTGGGTGGCCCTTGTGGTGAAACTTAGTTCGATGCAGTTGGGGGATGGAGTTGATCGTGTCCTTTGGTCCCTTGAGGGATCAGGTAGCTATACTTACAAGACGGCCTCCCAAAATCTCTCTTTTAGACCCACTAACGTAAATATGGTCCTAACTACGTTTAGAGGCCTAAACACTTATGATAGAGTGCAAAGAAAGGTTAGAGGATGGTATATCTCACCTTCAGGTTGCAGGTTATGTTTAAAGGAGGGGGAGTCTCTTGATCACTTATTCCTCCATTGTGATTTTGCATATCGTTCGTGGAACTACGTAGCCGATCTGTTAGGCATTTCTTTTTTGCCTCCCTAAAAAAGTGGATGATTGGCTCATGGAAGGGCTTTATGCTTGGAATTTTATAGGAAAGGCTAAGGTGATGGGTAGCTATGCGTTTAGAGCACTTTTATGGCGCTAGTGGAAGGAAAGGAATCCTAGAACTTTTGAAGATAAGTCCTTACGTTTCAACTTCTTTTGTAACTAAGTACAAAATATGCCCTCTTGGTGGATTTCTTTACACACCTCCTGATGATTATTAGTACCTGGCAGGCTCTTTTGGTGTAGTTTTTATTTGGGGGTACTCTCTACCCCCAACCCTTAGGTTGTTCCCTTTCTTTTGTGGAATATATCCCTTGATGTTTCTTATCCAAAAAAAAAAAAAAAAAAAAAAACCGCAAGTGTAAAATGACAATTATCTTGCTTTTGCACCATTGCTATCGGGCTTTTCATTTCTAATGGCCTTGAAGGCCGCACGTCCTACCAAGAAAATGGTAACCATCAGGTAGAACAGAAATGTCTTCTTAGTAGGATTAGACAGGGAAACTAGATTTTGAAGAGTGAAATTTGAGGAAAGAATGAACTAAGGTTGGCAGCCAACATGATGATTGGAAGAAATGATTGAAAAGGTATTCGGGGTACCTTAAAACTTGAAGTTTTTCAGTAATTATTGTCGGATGCTGGAAGTTTTTAATCGAAGTGGGTATCTGGAGGTAATAACACTATCGAATGAAGGAGATCAAACAAAGTCTAGAAATTCCGGCAGGATCAAATCATGAAGGGTGAAGGTCATTAATACAGTACTATTTAGGCTCCAAGAATGAAGAAAACTAGAAAATGAGGGTTTGAAACCTGAAAAGGAAGGGCAGAGTAGACAGACTTCAAAATCCTCAGGCACAAAACAGAATAGTGTTGGAGAGGGACTTTGATAGAATTTTATAAGAAAGGGTTACTCCAATCCAACGACTATTTTGATAGAGTTTTGATAGAGTTTTATGAGAAAGGGTTACTCCAATCCAACGACTAGCTTGCAACTTGGGAAGCTAAAAGGAACTTCGTTAGGGAAGATTGCCTGCTTAGATGTTCCACATTGAGGGAGAGGTGAGAATCTTACGTCTTAGACTCTTGATGAAGAACGAAGAACCGATCATCAATGCTAGGGGATTTTTCAGAGAAATTTGAACCATGGAATCAATGCATACATGGAGAGCCAAACGTATTTTCTGCTATAGAAAGGGGGTGGGCAAGGCAGAGTGGGAGGCAAAGTGTGAAGATTCAAAACCTCACTTTTTCTCTGCAAAATGAAGAAACCTTATTATGGATAGGGAATAAATGCCGCAGGTATATCTAGAGTACAAGGAAAAACAATAAGCATGTCAAAATTGTATGCAGGCATGTATGTACTGGAATCAGATGTAAATACTGTAGATTTTTTCCTCCATGAAGGTGGAGATCAATGCGGAACAGGGGGAAACAATTGGTGGCTGCATTTCATCCAAACTAATCGGCTGGCAGGTCGCTTAGTTCCATGGAAGCGTTTCTGCATATCTGATAAAGTTCAATAAGATATTGGTCCTTGCTCAATGGATGGTTAACGAGTAGGTTGGCCAAAAGAAAAGGAGAAAGATTTAAGGGGATAAAAAGTACATGGATTGGGATTTTTTTTGGATAAGATTGACTTTGAGAAGGCCTATGATCACGTGGATTGGGTTTTCTTGGATAAGATCCTGGCGAAAAAGGCTTTGGATTTAAGTGGAGATCGTGGATTTGAAGCTACATTAGGACGGTTAAGTACTCAATCCTTGTAAATGGTAACCCTATGAGAAGGATTTGCACTCCAAGAGGTCTGAGACAAGGTGACCCTTTCTCTCCTTTTCTTTTTTTTTTTTTATTCTAGACATTCTTAGCAGAATTATTTCAAAAAGGGTGGAGGGCAACATTCTTGAGGGCTTTCAAGTTGGGAAGGATAAGGTGCCCTTGTCACATCTCCAATTTGCCGATGATACAATTTTTTTCTCTTCTGGAAAGGAGGAATCCTTTCTTAATCTGAATCAAATTTTATCCTTTTTTTCCATCTATTATGAGTCTTAGGATTAATAGGATTAATAGAGGAAAATGTCAGATTTTAGGTCTAAATTGTAACCCTCCCAAGCTGGGTAGATGGGCAGCCTTTGTGGGGTGTGAGGTTGGTGTGTTTCCTTCTTCCTATTTAGGTCTTAACCCTAGGAGCCTTACGTTTTGGGACCCTGTCATTGATAAGATTCGAAAGAGGCTTGCATCTTGGAGGAAGAGTTTTTTTTCAAAGGGTGGGAAACTTACCCTTATTTAGTCAATTCTAAGTGGCATCCCGCCCTATTTTATGTCCCTGTTTAGAGTCCCTAGTGCAGTTAGTATGGTTTCTGAGAAGTTGGCGAGGGATTTCTTATGGCAGGGGGGTTGATGAGGGGAAAGGTTCACATCTTGTGAGATGGGAGGTGGTGTCCAGGCTGTTGGACCAAGGGTAGGTATAGGTAATATAAGGGCGAGAAACAAGGCCCCACTGGCAAAATGACTAGCAATTCCATCCTGAATCTAACACCTTATGGCACAAGGTCATTGTAAGAAAGTATGGTCCTCACCTTTTCTAATGGATCGTTGGCAAGGGTTAAAAGGCACTTCAAGGAACTCGTGGAAAGATATTTCGACTGAGCTTTCCTTTTCTTCCTCAGTTTGTTTAGGGTGTGGTGGGAGATGGGAGGGATACTTACTTTTGGGAGGATAAGTGATTGGGGGATAGACCCCTCTACTGGGCCTTCCCATTTATATCAGTTGTCCTCTTTGAGGAATCATTCGGTGACTTCAATCCTCTCTCATTCTGAGAAACCACCTTCTCCTTCCTCACAGTTCCGTCATCCATTGACCAATAGGGAGACAACTAATGTTCTGGCTCTATTATCTTCGCTGGGTGACTTTCACTTTAGCTCTAGTAGGGGGTATGTTCACCTTTGGAGTCCTTGTCTGTCAAAAGGCTTTTCCTGTCGTTCTTTCTTTCAGTGTTTGGTCAATTCCTCCTTGTCGAGTGGTTCTATTTTTAAATTTGCGTGGAAGGTGAAGATTCCCAAGAAGGTTATGTTCTTTGTGTGGTAGGTTATGCATGGAAGAGTTAACACCTTGGATCGAATCTCGGCCAAGGGATCCATTTTGGTCGAGCAACATTTTTGTTTCTTTGCAAAGGGCAGCGGGAACCTCGATCATATCCTATGGAGTTGTGAATCTACTAGTGCGGTTTGGAGTTGTTTCTTTGAGGCATTCGGCTTTTGTTTTGCCAGCTTTCAAGGTTGTAGGGAGACAATCGAGGAGCTTCTTCTCCACTCACCTTTCCATGAGAAAGGGTTGTTTTTGTGGCAAGTCAACGTTTGTGCTACTGTGTGTAGTCTTTGGAGCAAGAGAAATAATAGAATCTTTAGGGGTCAGGAGAGAACTTCTAGCAATCTTTGGTCCCTTGTTAGATTCTACGTTTCTCTTTGGGCTTCGTGACAAGGCATTCTTGTAATTACCCTCTAGGTCTTATTTTAATTGATTGGAGCCCCTTTTTGTAGTTTGGCTCCCTTTTGTGGGTTTTTTTTTTGTATGCCTATGTATTCTTTCATTTTTTCCTCAATGAAGGTTTGGTTATTCATAAAAAAAAAGGGGATAAAAAGTACATTACCATGCAAAGGAATCGGGTTGAAGTGAAGGGTAGTGTTGACAACTTGACACAAGGCTTAAAGACTACACAAATTTTAATTTTGGGCGGGAAGTGAGTTTTACTCATACGGACTTGAACCTTACATAAAACCAAGAAAGCATTAGGAGGATGATGAGTGAGAAGGGCCTACGGAAGGACATCAGACCAGTGAATTTAGCCATCTCCCACAGGGGAAGATGACTTCAACAACTGCAAGATTAAGGAGACATGACCTCTATGCTTCCTCTTTCAACATAGAGAACTCTTACTTGAGTCTAAGCAGTAGTACAACTTCCTTTCTTATGAAATAGACTCCATGTCATCAATTCTCTGTTGTCATTTGTGTGCATGAGAGGGGTTTAAGAATCAAAAACTTGATTTTAAAAAAAAAACACTGCCCTCCTTGATAATGGTAGTTCTTACAATTTCTAGCGGTTAGTGCTTTTTGACATAAGAGCATTTCTGCAACTGGTGCGACTTTAACATGGCTATAAACATGAGACATTAGTTACATAATAAACTTGTACAATGATAACAAATATTGATAACCAAAAATCTAGCATCCTTTTGACTTATTAACAACTCATTTCCCAAATAGAATGTAACAAATGAACCACTATGGGTTGGTCTAGTGGTCAATAAGGGTCGTGTAAATAATAAATGGTTTAGAGGGAATGGATTCAAGCCATGGTAGCCACCTACCTAGGGTTTAATATCCTACAAATTAACTTGGCAACCAAATTTAGTAAAGTCAAGAGAATGACAAACACGTGTTGGACACGGATATGTCCGGACACGCTCTGAACACGTGTCCGACATGCAAAATTCCATATCTCCTTTTTTTATTATTATTTTTAATCTCAAAACACGTGGATATGCCACAAACACGTCACTGACACACCATTCAAAAACCCAAACCTTTCAAGTGTTGACGATAGAGACGGTGTTGATAGAGAGGTGGTCAGCTGCAAAATGGCGGCATTGGCAGAGACCATCGGCATTGAAGTCCCTCAAAGGTAGGGAGGAAGATCGAACGAAGAAAAGAATGGGGGGAGGGACGGAAAGAATGGAGAAGAAGAATCCGATGAGGGAGGGATAGTAAAAAGGAGGTAGGGAAGAAAATTTTTAGGGTTAGGGTTTTTTTTTTTTTAATTACAAATTTTTTTTATAAATTTTATTTTGTGGGCTTTTAATGGGCACTTTTGGCATGTTGGGCTTTTGTTTTTATTGAATTTAAGTGGGCTCATATGACTTATTAGATTTTATGTACATTTAAATTTTAAACTAAATTCAATGGACAATTAAATTTTCAATTTTTTTTAAATTTTAATTATTATTAATAGTTAGTAAAAAAAACTAAAGTATTTGGGTTTGATCTCTTAATATCATCTAATAAAATATAAAAAAATGATAATGTGTCCCCGACGTGTCCGTGTCCTACATTTTCAGAAATTGGCGTGTCACCGTGTCTGTGTCATGTCCGTGTCCGTGCTTCTTAGGTCAAGTGATTGTCCCTTGAGAATAGTCGAGGTACACAAGTTAGCCAAAACACTCACAAATATTAAAAAAAAAAAAACAAATGGTCTAAAGCAATCATGACCATCCCTTCCAGGTTGTAGAATGAGAGAATGAGAAACTTTGATGAGGTGTGGGATTTAGCTAGGTGGTTGGCCCCTTCATGGTGTACTTTTTCTCTTTACCACATATTTGTAAATATAATCTCCCTTGTAATTTTGCTGATTGGAGTCCACTTTTGTAATCCCCATAGGTTGTAGGGTTGATCGCTCATCTACCTTCGTGTATTTTCAGGTTATCAATATAGTTTTGTTTCTTTCAAATAAATATAACTGGTTTGGAAGTCTTGATAACAGTAGACAATGTCGATGAAACAGATCAATGTCATCAAATTCATGGCAACTCTTACTCATACAAGTATGCAATTCCCGTGAATCTACCATTTGAAGATGAAATATTTTTTCGAAAAAAAAAAATTGTTATACAGTATACCGCATAAATCATTTCACTAACCTCCGTGTCAACCTTACATCACTGACAGGAGGATCATCAGGAACTTGGGGAGGTTTCGAAACATTCTTTTTGGGCAAAGGTTTTATCCTGATTTTCCGCTCGTCTATAATGGTTTCACCATTCTCATCTCCAACATCAGCAGGAAGTTTTGACAATGCAACTTCTTCCTCATGTTTATCACGAGGAAAGTACAGAGGAAGCAACCTGCCTCAGAAATGTATAAAAGCAGATAGAATAAGTCCAACATGGATTATTATATTTTATACAGCATGGAAAATATAACCTTCAGGAATGACAGGCCTCGGTTACTTGAGAGTGAAGTACCTTTTGTATATTTCTGTATCTACTGATGATGTTGTACAAAATACAACAGCTTTAATTTCATCTTTCTGCTTCTCAAGAAAACGACGCACAGTTCCTAAACAGAAGAAGAAGAAAAATTAAATGGAGATGTTAAATTTTCTTTTCGTTTCTTTTCTTTCTTTCTTTCTTCTTTGTTTTTTCAATAAGATGTTAAATTAGAGTTCCAACAAAATTTATCAGATAATTGGAAAAACTACTTTGGTAGCATATCAATAAGTTGATCAAGTAAATAGTTGTAAGCCTAAGTAATACTAACATAGACTTTACTTTAGAAACATTTGGCATGTATGCCACTACATACTGAAGATTTCATCATCTCAGATGATTTAAATGCAATCACTGTGCTGATTTAAAGAAAGCAAGTTGGTAACAATCAAAAATCGTGAACACTATATGCAAATGGACCTATAAACATCAAAGGAAAATAATAAAAGAAGGGATTAAAAATTTAGAAACAACTTTTCACAATTTTGTTTTTCTTATACTAGAGCTTGCTGGCATGGATCAGTGCAAGTTCCCAAGCCCAACTTCCCTAGTAGGTTAGGTCCAAAATGCTTCCTAGCCCCTGCCTCGATAACATCTCTACTAGGTCCAAACACGCTAGGTATTGGCAGTTAATGGAAGTCCATAATTAGTGAACATAGTACCACGTGAAAAATGAAATCATAGTAGAATAGAAATATAGACAACTTAAAGGAACATGTAGGGAAATATCTCACTTATTGCTACGTGTGCAGCAGGTTCACGGGGATAGTTTTTTGCCTCTGTATATATACAACCCATAGCAATGCTGCATTAAATTGCCATCAACATGTAAGCTAAAAATACCAAGAGATGCAAAAGATGAGCAAACAATATGGAGAAACAAGAATGTAGCATCAACTACTTTCACAACCTCTGAAGCCCATTTTCAATGAGAAGTTCAAGGCAAGAACGGTAGCAATGGCTCAGAGCATTCTCTGCAGCAGTATGGTATTTGACTGCATATTTTGGACCAACAGTATGTATGACCTTCCTGAAAGAACATGGTAAAGATTAAATTGAAGTGGGAGAAAATACAACAGAAGTGAGGTTCAGTTTTTATAGAAAAATGTATAGGCCTTTACTCTGAGATCCAAACATCAACTACATACTCACCTAGCAGGAAGGTCGTAAGCATTAGTGACTTTTGCCATTCCTGTGCGACAACCACCCTTCAGGAAGTGAAAGTGTATCCAGTGAGTCAGATTTTGACATTCTTATTGTCCACAGAAGTGCGATAAAGAAACTTTTCTGAAAATAGTGAAATCCATATTCCATTGTATCTCCAAAACGATTCGTAATTTTTTCTTATAAGATATATGCATATATTAATTTGTGAAAATCTTTAGTTCTTAATCAGGGTAAAAGCAATAAAAAAAAGCCTAACTGAAGAAAAAAACAATCACAGGCGTACAAGTGCTCCACATTCTTCTGATAGACCAGGTCCTGCTGCAGCATGCAAACCAGGGCTACTGTGCGCTTCATCCAAGTTCTGTATAATGTAATTGTACAATCAGAAGAGATTGCATATACAGAAATTAGTAGCCTATTTTATTTTATATAAACTTAACCAAAAATGGAATTTTCTGATTACAGATACAAATCCGATATTACAAATCAATAATTATCTACAATATAACTCTCACCAAACAGGCTTTTATGCTAACAGGTTTTAAGGTGAATAGGCCATACGCCACCACCATGTCTACAATTGCGCTCGTAACCTCTACATTTCTTTTACTACGAATGAGTTAAGGTACTGTCAAGTCAGAAACAATGAGCAAACCATCTCTACAGTCTTTAGAGGCATGACAATTGTACATAAAATTTAAGTTATTCCAATACATACCAATCAAATACTCGGTGATTAATTCCCCCCAGTACAATAAAGATAGCAACCAAATAGCATATTATAGTGAGTTAGTCAGACGTCCGTCCATTTTCATCACTTGTTCTTGACTCATCATCTCATTCTCATCTATGTGCTTGGCTTGATCATCATGTGGAACCATTTCAAAAGATGGTTAGAGTTTCTGGTTTGTAATTCTATCCACATCTATTTTGTGGAGTGGGTTTCCATTATACTCTATTTTGGTGCACCCAGATTCAGTTCACCTCTATATAGATGGTCGCATGGTCGCATGTGACACGACCTATCCATCAACTAATGACACTAGAAGAACTTGGTTCCAAGGTGATGCTAGTTTGGTCTTGCAGATAAAAAATTCAATCAAGAGTCAGGTTGTTGGTTTGATTAATCAATGGTGAGTTTGTGGAGGAGTTACTTGAATATTTCTATACTCTTCATGAAACTCTTTCAATAGCTCAAATGCTGAATGGTGAGATTTCATATTAGGCTTTGTTCCTATAAAGCCTCTAAAGCATTCATTTCTCATAACCAAAAATATTAGCCTATACCTGTTTGCTCTGAACTCACAAAGTTGGGACCCAAAATCTTTGCAATATACTTTCTTCAATTATCTCGAGTTCGAAAAGGATATAAGTACCATTATCCTAGTTTAAATTTTGTACCACCTAATCTTACTTTCTTTAAAGATGCTTCCTTTTTAATTATTTTTTTTTCTAATCATCTCCTAGTAGTCAAGAAGTGCACATGGGGAGGACAACGATCTTCTTGTCTATATTGTTGTTTTCCCTAGCTAGGGTTGTCTCCCCTACTCCATCTTCGTCAATATCAATTCCTATTGGCCCACCAGTAACTCAATTATACTCTAGCCGACAACAACTTCCAGGTGCATGTCTTGTACCAAAAGATCCTTCATCATTTGATGCAGGAACAAGTGATGATCTCCCCTTGCTCTTCATAAATGTAAATATCAATGTACTTATCCTACTTCCTCTGGTATCTCATACAACCATTTATCATTTCAAACTTGCTTATTCATTCCATCTTTCATACAACTGTTCACGAAGATGGTTGTCTTGGTTGGCATGATGCAATGTTAGAGAAGGATGATTTTCTTAGATGATGATAGTATCGTAGTACTTGGAATTTAGTATGTCTTCCAGCAGTCAAAAGTCAACACTAATGGAGGATATGAAGCTCTCATCTTCTATCTCCTTTAGAAAGGACCTATGTCCTTTCAACTTTCTTAGACAAAACTTTCAATACACCCAGAATTTAAACGTTGCTTAAACTCAGGCATTTAGATTTTGGCTCCTTGGTATTCACATCATGGGTATTTTTTCAAGAATCTCTTAAGGTAAGGGGATCACCATCTAGCTACATCTTGCCAATGGAAGCAATTGCACAATGGCAATGT
The DNA here is from genome assembly GCA_033996785.1 of Trichosanthes truncata. Lineage (NCBI taxonomy): Eukaryota > Viridiplantae > Streptophyta > Magnoliopsida > Cucurbitales > Cucurbitaceae > Trichosanthes > Trichosanthes truncata. The sequence continues at coordinate 15,779,796 of JAWPNB010000004.1, forward strand.
GATCTTGAAGTTGATAAACGATATTTTATCCCATGTGAAATAGGCACAGGTTTCCTAGTCGATTAGACATGCCAAAAACTAATAATTAACGAAATTTCACTTTGAACTAATTTCCCCACTAATATATCCCATTTCAAATGATATCACCATAAAGCTCAACCACATAAAATCACATTATTACGAGGGATAATTATTACGCATTGATGTCGTCTAAAACCAAAGAATTGAAATTGTTACTTGCAATTGGTTCCTATGCTTGCATCTATTTCTTTTTTTTTTTCCTTCTTTTTTGTAATGTACAGAACTCGGGGCTGAGATTTTTCCTTTTGTATTCCTTTGGAACTCTTATTAAGTTCTCGGGACTTTCGGCATCGCTTTTCTTTCCCTTTTGTTTATTTATTAAGGTTTTCGATTTCAGAAGGAAGAAGGAGAGGAAGAAGAAGAGGAGAAGAAGATTAACACTCACCTCGTTTGTAGAATTCACGACGGCATCTACCTCGAGATTCCATGGATTCCCCCTCCACAGATATATTTTGGAATTGATCTCATGATCGACGGGAAATCTGGAAACGACTCCATTACTACCACCGTCTGCGTCAGATGGAGACGTCAGAGGATCAGGAAAGTACGAATTAGAGAAGGAAGGATCTTCGTTAACGAACTCCAACGAAGACCTATGTTCTGCATCACTCCAGCGTGGAATTTGATCCAAATTTACAACATAATCCACGCTATCTGTTGTTGTAGTTGTGGCCTCAGATGTAGCCACTGTCCTGTACATTTTAACAACGCCACCAAGTCCTTGCGAACCTTAGAAATCGATTGCCCATGCAAAGACCCACACTCATCAGAGAAATCCCCGAAACAAACCCTGTAAAATTTTCACAAGAAAGACCAAACAAAGTTCCATAAACAATCATGAGTCAAAGAAATCAAAGAAAATCTCATAAAGTATAATAAAAACCGGTTTCAATTTCAAATCATTCCATAGCAACCGAAAACGTACTCAATTTGATTTCGCAACCCTAACCTGACATTTTCCGAAGAAACAGGAAGCAAATAACAAAAAGGAAATTGAAAAGAAATGAAAGAAATTCAAAAAAATTGATGATGAGAGAAGGATTGAGAACCTGCGAATTCCTTTCGGGATTTCAGAAAGTGTTCTTCCTTTTTTTTTTTTCCTCCGACTTTTGTTCTTCGGATAAAAAAAATTCCAGCTAATTTTGACGAAGTTGATGAGCCAGCGAAGCACATTCGGATCCGGAGATAATTACGACTTAATTTCGAAAAATGTTTTTTTTTATTTGTTTCTTTTTGTCTTTTTTCCATCCGATGTCGTTCGTTGCACAGTCCACTTGCTGTCTCCAAATTTTAAACGCACAAACTTTTTTAATTAAAAATAATGGCACCCAAAAGTTCCAGTTTTAGAAAATTGGGAGTGGATGGCAGATTTGATATTAAAGTATCAACTTTTTTTTAATAATATGTTTGAGGTGCAAAGTACTCCACAAATTATTATAATAAAGGTTATTATAACCTACGCTTCAAACAGCTTCTAATATATAATGTATTAACTTAACACAATCTTAGAAAAATCTTATTGGATTATTATATCTCTTCATCAATTTTATACTTTATAAAATATAGTTTATTAGCACCTAAAAAGTTTGTTGACAATTTTTTTTTCATATATGTTTGTTCACACAAGATTTCTGAAAAAATTTGATGTCGTGGAAATAAACTTGATTTTATTGAATTTGAAGTAGTGTAATTTATAATCCTCTAGAGGGAGATTGAATCTTCAATTTGTAGTTGGTGAAGAGACGATCAATTTGTTGAAGCTCTCCAGTCATTGAATCTTATGAATTCTAAATCTTGGACCTTCTGAATTCTGAATCTTGGATCTTCTGAATTCCTTGACTGAACTTGAAGCTTCTGAATTCTAACTCTTGGAGACTTTAAACTCTCTGACTGAATGCTCTGAATTAGGTGACCTCATTTATTTATAGAGTTTAGTGGACATTGCATGAGCTTGGGCTTGGTTGACTTTAGGCCCAACTTTTAGACTTGGGCTTATTTGGGTTTAATCCAATCTTTTTTTTTAATAAACTTGGATTATTTAAATTTGGCTCAATCCATTTTTAGTGATCTCGGGCTAAATTAGCTTCAGGTCTAAATGTCATGTGGCATAATCTGATTGGACTAGTTTAAGTTGCCCATTGGATCAAATATTGGATAGGTGACATTATTTAATTTTTTAATTTTCATGTCTTTTAATTTAATTTGAGGACACGTGTAAATTTGTAATTGATCCCAAATTTTATTTTATCATTAAGTGGCAATTTGTGATTGGCCAAAATTTATTATTCAATAATGTTGCTTATGACATTATTTCTAAAAATGAAGATCTTGAATCAAATTTTGTTGAAAAATATTAGCGTAGAGATGATTGAGTTGAGTGGAAAGAAGAAGTCTAAATAGAACTAAATTCATTTTTAAGTTTTTGGATTAATAATCCAAACATCAAAAGATGTCAAGCATGTGACATACAAACAAGGATGCAGAAACCGATATTCGGTATCGTGAATTTATGGATATATCGATAGATATTTCAGAAAAAAATCATGGATATCACGAAAACTTAAAAAAATATTATAAATTTTTTTGTGAGACTTTAGAATAAGTTTCTTTAAGCAATAAACTACTACTTTAGGCATATATATATCACTAATTATAAATCGAACATGAATATTAATACAATAATAAATAATATTGAAGGTCGAAAAGTGAATGAACTTGAATACTTCATTGATACAAAATTCTAGTCATACAAGTACATGATTTAGTAATAAGATAATTACTTTGGAGGTATTAAACCAACATTAATATAGTTGATTTGATAGTGACAATACTGCTCCCAACTCAAATTATTTTAAAAAAATTCGAACATAATTTGATATATGTCACGCATGAGTATCATGATCAACTCCAATGACACCAATAGGAGGATACATTTCATCAAACCATGTGTCATCTAAATGAGGATGCTCTGAAGAATGAAGATAATATAGAGGTTCTGAATCTTAGTCTGGATCATCTTCAAGTAGAAGTTGTGGACCCCGTGTATAGATCTATGTATTTGGTTCTTGACTATAACCATAAGTACTATAATCACTTGAATGAATGTAGTTACTATTGCTATAGTCATAGTTAGACATATTGTCTATGTTCATACTCAATGTCCAAACTCATCCCTTTCATACTTGAAATGACAGATTCTTCATCAAATTGAGCATCGTAACCCGTGGATCTTCTACTGATGAAAGGTTTTCCTATTGCTCCAATTCCTAGTCCACTAACTTTATGGTCATGATTGGAGTCTTGTGTGGCATTAGTGAATTGAGACTCTCCGGTGAAGGTGATAGCACTCAAATAGTGCTATTTTATAACCTATTATTTTGCTAGTTTTCGAGTAATTATGTGTACTTTGATCCCGTTTATTGTTGATTTCATAGATTTCGAGCTTGATGAGCAAAATCGGAGTGATCGAGAGATTTGGAGCAGTTTGGGAGCTAATTAGAGGATAAATTGAAGGCCCAAAGGATGAAAGAATGATGTTTAAAGTGTTGAGCCCAGGGGAGAGCGTTGAGATGCTCTTTAGAGCGAATTAACACTCATATTTTGAAGCTGCAAGCATTACCTGAGTGGGCAACGTTGAGACCTAGTCCATAACATCTCAATGCTACATCATAAAGTCAAGATGCCACCTTCAACGATCAAGATGCGCGAAGGTTGACTCCGTAGCATTGAGACACTACTAAGGGCGTCTTGATGCTACCCTGCTGACAGATTAATAAAACGATACATTTGAGCAGCGTTGAGACACTGTCCCTTGCATTGAGATACTACATCGATATAAGGTATAAATTATTCTCATTCTCCACGGATTGGGGGTCCAAATTAAGGGGTTTGCAACCCTAATATCAATTAGAAGTAGAATATGGGAGATTTGGAATAGATTGGAGCGGTTTAATTGAAGATCCAAGGCTCGAGGATCGTGGAGATCATGACGGGAGTGGAAGATCGACACGTGTTGGTTAATTTCTTCATTTCTTTTTTATTAATGTAATTGACATTATGTTTTTTATCAAAGCCTACTGGACTTTGTGGTAATTATGAGTGATTAGGTTTTGTATTCTAGGGGTTAATGTAGCCAATTGGACCATTTAATTTCTAATTGATTGGATTGTGTAATTAACTTGCTTAAATTTCCTTTATGCAATTTTAGCTTAATGTCTTTAGTCTTTTCATCAAAGATTAATTGTCTTGTTGGTCTAAGTTGATACTTAGGAAAGGGAGCTTAGATTAGATCCCAATTACATGACTAATGATCGTTTGGACATGGGAGTGATAAAATATCATTAGAGGTTAATAATGAAGGGTTGAAATGTCGTGCTTGTTATTAAAGATTACAGGGATGTAGGTTTAGTAATTTATATGAGATTAGGAAGAGCTCGGGAAAGTATTCCTTCAAAAAATGACTTCTAGACCCTATGAAATTGGTGTAAGTCGATTGCATGTATCTAATCAATTAAAATAATGGTCCAATAGGTAAAATTAATTCCCTAGAATAGGTCACATTTTTAATCTTAGCTTTAATTGCTTCATTTAGTTTATTTATTCCAATTTTTGAGTGCTCTTTTGATTTCGGTTTCAAAATAAAGTTAAGCATGATTATTTGCGGTAGTCAACGAATCAAAAATTGTCAATTCCCTATGAAGACGATATTTTAACTCAATAATAGTTATATTATTTAGCTCGTGCACTTGCGATTGCGCAAAATACACGCATCAGAAGGGTTTGAGTCCTTCATGTTTTTCACGTCCTCCAACATTTTCCATAACGTGACTGCCTCCACCACTACCATTACCATCACTATTACCATCACCATCACCATCACCTCCATCATCTAAAGGAATGAACGTTTCACTCTGCAGCGGAAGCATTGGATTGTCTTTGATTTTATTTAAAATTAAACTAAAAATTAAGATTAAAAAAACTTACTTGGAGTAAATATGGAGATATTTCTGGCAGATATTTATCTTCTCCATAAAATCTTTCTGGTTATGACTCGAACACAGGACCAAGGCTTGTGGGAGCCTCTTAAAAGAAAATCCACAAGCGATTGGAGAGGAAGAGGTCTAGAGAGAATTATCTAATTCTCTATTGAGGAGATATGTGTTATGTCTAATGGCTTAACCCAAGGGTTCTATTTATAGAGACCAAGGGAAAATCTTTACCATAATTAAAATATTATATTTTAATATTTAATATATTAAAATATATCTTATATTTATATGAATCTCATTCAAATCTCCTACGATATTTTTTATTTGAATCTTATTCAAATTCTACAAATATCTTTTATTTATTTAATGTATCTAGTATACATTAATTATTTTAATATTCAATGTATCAAATACAATAAATATATTTTCCTTTTTTATATTTAATATATCTAATATATTAAATATTAATTTAAACATTTTAAAATTTTCTTTCAACTAAATTGATCTTTTAGTGTTACTATGAGCTAGCAATGGAACCTTATGGACCTACAGATTATAAGCTCCAATAATACAAAATTAATTAATTAAACTCTTTAAATAATTAATTTTCATTCATTAACTATAGGTCACTCCACTATAGACCTAGAGTTGCACTCTTATGCACTGTAGGACAAGTTGTGTCCATAGATATAATCACTACATGCAAGTTGATCTTTCACGAGTAGTTCGTAATTACAGCTGGGTCAAAAGTCCGTTTTACCCCTGTAATTACATATTGCACCTTAAGCACCCTGATCCTCTAATGAACAATTTGTTTATAATCTAATTATAAACTAAGTCCCTCTCGGGCCAATGAGAGGGCAGGGCCCCAGTGTTCAAGTACCGAAATCAGCACTTAAGGGAACTACTCTACTTACCCTATATGGGAAGAAGTGAATGTCGTCTTGTGAGATTATGTTCCCAACTCCTTATTTGGTCAAGTCTCCAAAATGATAGGCATATTGAATCAGCTATAAAAGCCACTCTCACTCATGCAAATCAAAGGACAAGTCCTCACATGTAGGAGTTCATAACTCACTTAGGATTAAGATCGAGTCGAGATCATCCTGATGAAATATTAATCTTCTCAATTAACAGATTTATAAGGAGAGATTAAATATTTCGTGGTCTAGTCTTATACAAACTCATTGTATAAGATACCCCCACTCACATGTCTCCACATAAATGATTTGCATCAAATCATTTGTAACTATTACAAAGTGGGTCGTACCAATAGTGTTACCAGGATAAGGCTCCTAGCCTTATCCATATACTATGACCCTTTAGGTTATTTCTTGAACATGATCCTCTTGTATGTCAACTAGATACTATTCAAGATTACACTAATAACTTTGGATTTTTCATATAATGGATAATATTATATTCCAAATAAAATAATCAAAATTATTATTAATTATTAAATAAATAATTAATTACGAGGCTTTAGGGCATAAATCCCAACATGGTCATCATCACATCATCGTCATCATTACATTGATCTTGTTGACATTGATATAACTGTTGCTCTTCTTCAGTAGTTAAGTTGTCATGTGTGGCACACATGTTTCAGTCAAAAGAGTCCATTGAACGATCATCACCACTACTTGAACCACTACTTATTACATCTTCATGTATCACACTTTCAACATTAATACCTTCTTCTTATGCAGCACTAGCAACTCGTGGATCTAGATTACTTTTAGGATCATTGAGGTGTGCAGGTCGAATCCACATATATAGTGTATCATTGTCTTCATCACCTGGGACAGCCCCAACCTCAAGCAAATCCAAATAATTAGTAGTTTCTACTACATTTTCTGCTTCAGCTTTCATATCCCTTAATTTCAACTTCATATTATAGTAGCAAAAAACTAATTGTTCCAATCTTTTAGTCGATTCTGCTGTTTAGTGTGTATCAATGCGAACGTGGTCTAATTTCTTTCACAAGCTAAAGAGGAAGTAATTTGAGACAAAACTTGTATTGCTAATTAATCTCGAATAGTGGGAGAGCTTGATCCATACATTGTCTACCATTCACCTAAAAAGTAATCATGTATATAGTGGTGGATCCAGGAATTTTATATAGGGGGCACAATATACATAAAAATGCAATTAAAAAAAAATCTATAATGAAGTTTTAAAAACTATGCATAGATTCATAAATGAACTAATTTAATACATAATACATTATAACTGTCCTCTTCGAGTTTTCATGTTATGAAATAACTTTATTATCTAATTCGTTAAATAAAAATCTTTCTTAATATATGTTCAATCCATGATAACTTTATTATCTAATTCGTTAAATAAATCTTTCTTAATATATGTTATGAGACAATCATTCATCCATTTATCTCCCATTTGATTATGCAATCGAGTCTTTACAATATTCATGGCAGAAAATGTTCTCTCTACAGTAGCTGTTGCAATAGGTAAAATCAATGTCAAGGTGAGTAATCAAATAGACTAATGGACAGATCGTATCTTTATCCGTCACGACCATTTTGACTACAAGATCACTGATGTTTTTTAGCTCAACAAACTTAATATTTAAGCGCACATCAATAATGTAATTTTGAAGTTGATTCTCAAGCACAGAGAGCTCAATAACTAAAAAGTCTCTTGCATAAAATTGAGCAAGCCAATTGAGTTTTTGTCTATCCAAAACAACAAATGAGTTACTTGAATTCAAACATGTCAGAGTTACTTGAATTCAAACATGCTAGACAGAGAAGCAATTCAATACTTGTTTCAGTAAAATGATTATTCAATTCTTGAAGTTGGATATGAATGACTGCATAAAAAACTTCAACCCAATAATGATGCAAATTTGTAATTGGTTGAGATTTTTGCCGTTGTCGTCCTCAAATAAAAAACATATCATCCATCTTAAGAATTTGAATATCATGGCTATTGTAGAAATTAGAAACTGCATCCAACAACGAATCCCAACTAGACTCACTTGCAGTTTGTAGTCTTCTTTACAAATTTTGACTAAATTCATTGCATTCACAATATCTTGATCTTTTATTTGTAATACTTGAGACAACTCATTTGTGATTCCTAAGATAATTTTCATAAAATGCATATGAAAAAATAAAGTCAAATGATTGGATCAAACTTATTAGAGTCTATGCTTCATATTTTTGTCCTGAATTTGATCCACCTTGTACAATTGTTTCAAGTACATCAATTACTGATGAGAACATTGTATAAAACTTGTTAAAGTGTTGTAATGTGATCCCTATCGTGTATCTCCTAGTCGTTTAATCATTGTCTCTTAATTTGATCATTGACCACTTGATAGTTCACCATTATTTAAAGCTTAAAAAATTTCCATGTTATGTATCTCTTGTAGAATATCTCAACGTTTTGCTGATGCCCCAATAACATTCACCACATTTGTAACAATAAAAAAAAAACCAAAAATTTCCACATAATTTTTTGCGGTAGTTATAAGAGATGATTGAAGCTGATGAAAAAAACAATGAACGTAAAAAACACTTTCATTTTCTTTCAAAATAAGTACTTTCAGTCCATTGAATTCACCTTGCATATTACTTGCTCCATCATATTCTTGTTCTCACAAATTAGTAATGCTTAACCCATGTTGAGAAAAAAATCCATCTATAGTTTCCTTAAGTGATAGAGCACTTATACTTGCAACATGTATGATTCTTAGAAATCGTTCAATCACATGACCTTTATCCACATATTGCAATACAATTGACATTTGCTCTTTTGAAGATATATCTTTGGATTCTTCAATCAAGATAGAAAATAGTTTATCACCATATCTCTTATAATTGCATTAACAATTTCTACTGCAAAAGAATTCACAATATTTTTTTGAATATTAGGTGCAATCAATTTCAAATTATCTAGAGCATTTTATAAAGTCACAGCTTTAATATCCTTCTTGTGGTTGCATAGCCATCGTAAAAGTTCAAGAAAATTACCTTAATTTTTTTAATCTGCTGTCTCATCGTGCCCACAAAATGGAAGCCCTTAGCATAATAAAAATCGAATACAATCAATTGATGCACCTAATCAAGTTCAATACTCAACTCACGCTTGATCTAACATCCTATTAAAAAAGATCTCAATATGTTGCTCTTGTTTCAAAAGAGCCTCACATTTACCTCAAGCTTGATTGTGTGCATATTAAGACCACCAACATAAATTTACAATTTCTCCGTTTTCTTCCCATTAGAAAACCCTTCACTTACAAAACATTCACCTCCTGATTGTTCACTAACTTCTGGTTTGAACAAATAGCAATATAAATAAAATGCAGTATCCTTTGAAATACTCTATTCTAACTAATTAGAATATTCATTAAACCAAACTAGATTAAATCGTCTTAACTTTGCTCCAAATTTCTTAAATGGAAACATATGATTTCGAGGCTGACAAGGTTCTTTTTTTAAATATGCTCTACAACCTTGATCTTGAATAGTAGAATTGTAGTCATAAATTTTAATTCTTAGACTAGGATCTGTCGGTAGTTCTCCTAAATTGACTTCTGTATAAGACCTATCAGAATTAGTATTACTTTTCTTCTCTGAAGATGATGACTTTGTTGTTGTTTTTCTTTTATAATATCTCTCAATTTTGATCTTGAGTTAACTCTACACAAATATTAATAAAAAAAAACATATTACATCAATTAAAAAGTATAAAAACTAAAAGTCTAAAAAGAATCTCAAACCTTTCAATAAAAAAAAAAAAAAAAAAGAATTCGAATCTTAGTTGTCAATGATATATTTGACAAGTGACGTACAATTTTTGTCGCTTAGTATTAACTCTGAAATTAAATAAAAAACACAATATCAATAATGTAAATAGAAAGTGAAAAATTACTTACAAATAAAAATAAACAATGCATTTTCGATAGAGTTGAAAATTTGTGTGCTATTGAGAGTAAAAAACTTTTTAAATTGGAGAGAGAAAAAATACACAGTGACAAATGACGACTTGGGAAAGGGGGCACGTATGATACTGCATAGGAGAAAATGCTAGAACACCTTGATTTTGTGTGCAAAATTTAAAAAATAATAATTAGAGTGAGTCTTAAACCTATGACCTTCGGGATTCAAGCGTGCCTCATGCCAATAATCTAAGCAATCTTTTTAACATTTCAGTCACATCTAAGTATATTGATTGGTTGCTACACGCAAGTGCACGTGATCAAAGTAATAAGAAATTGGAGTACTCTAGAGTATCATACATAAGGGAATGAGTTTTAATAAAATTTATAAAAATGGCACACAATCGTTGCCAAATTGCAACTTAAAGTAATCGTGGGTATAAAAGATTTATGAGATGTTTTGGTTAAAAGGAAAAATTATTTGAAAAATCAATGGAAATGAGGAAGGGATTCAAGATGCTAATGCCCATTTGGAAAGAAATGCAACAAGAAGGCAATTGCAATCGTAGCTAACTCAAAAACTAAATAAATCGAATTCAACTCCTATTCGACCTTCTATGAAGTATCTTTAGAAGACTAAGTGATTAAACCTATATTTCTATGGCTAATCTAACTTAGATATATCTGCACACAACTCTAGTGGTTTTGGAGTCTCGCCCTATGTCTAGGGTTGATGTTTCAAAACTTATGTCTAAGCCTTTTCCTCCATTACTTTTGTGACATCTGCTTCCTTTAACCCTTTCGGTATTAAGTTATAGCTTAGCAAGAAACACTAGATGGCCAACTAGGATTTACCCAACATTGAACTCACCAAAAGCAAACAATAGTTCAAGTGTTAGCTAAATTGTTTTTGCTATCGAGCCTTACATCTTTCCTCTAAGGTATTCACCAACTTGAACTCCTAAAAGAATTTTAGATCATCATGAATGGAGTAAAAAGTAGTAAATTAAAAGTCTTCAAATGCATAACAAAATTGAGAAGTGAAAGAGGAGAAATTCGGGTTCAATGAAGATTCAAATAAATGGTAATTCTATTAAAATGAACACTAACATTTAACAATTTGTAACAAAGCTTGAGAAACGAAAATATTACAACAAGAGAGCTACAATGGAAAAGAAATAACAGTAGCTAAAACTCCCTATGACATGAAATGAATAAAACGAAATCTAAAGTGAAGAACAAATAAAGAGACCCGTTTCACTCCTTGCTTAATCATCACAACCACTCTTTCTTCAAAGGCCATTGGGTCTTTACCACCTCTAACTTTTTTTGAGGTAGGATTAAGCTTCGGAGCTTCATGGGTCTGGAACGAACAAAAAAAAATAGCAGTAAAATAGAATAGAAAACAACAGCCCGAAGGTATATTTGTGTGAGAAAAACCCATATGCTTTTGCCTCCATTTCTTCCTTCTTTTATAAGCTTTATGGGCCAGGGTTTCCATGTTTGTTCATGTGTAGCTTGGGTCAACTTGCCTTGCGGAATTCATGGAGAAGAATAACATAAAATCCACAAAATTTTGCTAATCTCGTATTTTCTGCATTTTCTAGATTTTTGCAATGCAATTGCATTTCTGTTGCATTGTTTTCTAGATATGCCAGAATTGGCAATTGTATTTCTATTGCATTCTTCAAATTCCTGCACAAAAACATCAAGTAAGGGTGGTTTTTATTTTCTTTTGCTTTCTTTTCTCCACTTAATTTAAAAGGCTTCCAACAATAATTCAATTTGAATCAACTTTTTGTTAGCCTTTTTATCTAATAACACACCTAAAATAACAAGAATAACTAAGTATAAAGGCAAAATAATTCTCATAAATGAGAATTATCAAATATATATATATTCAAAAACACATTTATGATTTATATTAAAAATACAAAGACAAGATAATTTGAGGGGGGCATGGCCCTACATGGATTTGCCCCTGTGTATAGATCAAATAAGTATCATATGGTAAGATTTAAAATATGTTAATTTTAAATTTGGATGTGAAGTTCAAGATATTAATTATTACCTAAAATCATTGTAGAATGAGATGCAATAGCAACACTATTTGAGAAGCTTCTTTTTACATCTCTAAAGATATTAATGATTACCCAGAATTATGGTGTTGAAGTGAAAATACAATGTCAAAAGCTCACCATATTAGGTTGGAAATGAAAACTCACAATAATAACATGTAGACAAAAAACATGGATATTTTGCCAAGATTCGGTGATATCATCATGATAATTTGGCGATATTTTGTTGAGATTTAGGCAGAACTTTGATGATTATTTGCCACAAATTCTGCAAAATGTCCACGATTTTTTCTCATGTGAGCCAATAAATCCTTGAAATGTGATATCGTTGATATATCGACGATATATCTCCGAAAACGAGGTAAAAATGATCCTATATGCTAGAATCTATGTCGACCCTCCTAAAATACACTGATATATTGGCATTGTATTGACAATTTTTAGTGATTTTTGCATCCTTGGCAAGAGTATAGTTACCCATTTAGTCAATTGTTCAAAAATAATTGGTTTGGATAAACGTATTTGATTGGATTAGCTTTTGCCACTAACTGCACTATGAAGACTTGTATACAATATATAGTTTCACTTTCTTCTTCCTTTGGAGGTATACATACTTGACCTTTAAAAAATTAAAGAGCAAATAATTGGAGGGAGTATTTAAGATGTTGAGTGACAAATGAAATATTGTTTGACATATCAAGATATTGGAGGATCCGACATCTCAATAAAAGGGTAAGTTTCATTTTCTTAAAATCTCGAAGAAATATCATGTTGTTGAAAAATATGGAGGAAATCTCTATAAATGTCAAGAAAATATCAAGAAATATTGATAATCTCTACAACCTCTCTCCACCAACAACAATAAAAATGAAGGGAGTGGGAGTAGTTTGCTTATAACAATAACAACAAAATGGGGCAAGTTACTACAACAACTATAGTCTCTAAATTAACTTCAAAATTGTGATATATAACTACAAACAACAAGGAATTTGGTCCAATTCCCGATTCTTGTGAAGCTTGAATTTGTATACTTTGATCGGATTCTCCTATAGTAATTCAAACAAAATAATAATAAGATTACCGTTACCAAAATTAATATTATACATAATGCTTGCAAATAGTCATAAAAAAATTTACTAAGACCATGGAAGATGGTTGGCTTTTTGGCTCTTGTGCACATTGCAATTGTACAATTGGAGTTTGCTTCAAATATGATAATTGAAGCCAAAGAATAGTGGGATTATACATAATCTTATATTTCATTCAATCATATAAGTAATGCAATGTAATACTAGTAATAACCGATCACTTACAAACAATAATGGAGACGTGGCACTTCCCAATCATCCACTTCGACTTCGACTTCTACTTGGGGTTGCCTATGACAATTGAATAAACATTAAAAAGAAGTCACTTATAATCATTAAAATTAACTCACTCATAAGCACTTGTAAACATATTGATGTTTAGAAGCTTGCAATTGCCCACTTAAGCTTAGGTTGCTCTATCACAATTAAATAAACATAAAAAAGAAGTTAATGAATAAAAGTTTGAAGGTAAGATGCTCATACTGATTCTTTAAACACTTGTCCTCCACCGCTTTGTACTAAAGTTCCCTACAAAATACTTCGGTAAAAGTAAGCTATCTCATCTACAAGCAACAATTATTTTGAAAACATATTAACATTTTACTAACATTCCCTTTACAACTCATTTTGTTATGTTTGGTTAGATGGAAAATAGGGCATGTCATGGAAATGTTCTTTCTACTCGTTTTAGTAGGTGGCGTCTTCTTGTCCCACTCTCTTCATTGCAATTTCTTCGGCTGTCTAGGTTGTCTTCTTGTAATTGGAGAGAGAATAGTGTCATAATCCACACTAGCCATAAGTTTTCACCATAGATGGGATGAATCATGTGAGCATAAAATTTTCATACATGGCTATAGAGTAGCAATCGTCCACGTAGTATTCAGCTATACCAGACTTGTAGGATATGGAACTAACAGTGTGCTCACATGAGAGTCCAATCAACTCCCACTTCCAACACGAACAAGTTCTCTCATCCAAGTCCACTATATATGTCTCGCTACCACCCTTACTAACCTCAAACTTTTCACCTTCGGACGAAGTAGAAAGCCAACTTCTACTTTTTTCTTATCCTCTTCCAACTTTTTCTAAATCTTTAGACATATTCTTCCCTCAACATTTTTCATCTTCTCTTTATTTTTTTGAAATCTTCTCATGAGTAAAGTAATCCATTCATCTATCCCAATAATTAGTTTGTCTCTGGCTTCTAATATGGTGGCATGGTAGCTTCACACATTTTATTCAAGGTGGTATCACATTTTGGGTAGCCACTAAATGCATACTTACACCACAACAAACAGGAGGATTGCGATTAGCCAATTATAAGCTTCTTCTTCGTACTTTTGACTGTCTTCATCACCTTTAACCCATTCTTTTTGAATTTTCACATTGGAAGCTTTCCACATTAGATCCTTAAGTTGTTTGCCTGGGTACTTTTTCGCATATTCTTGTATAAATGTTAGATACAAAATTGGTGCTCCACACTCGATAATAACTCTTCAAATGTTTGGACCAACCCTTACAATTTGAAAGTAAAACATAAGATCAAAATACAAATATATAATCAAAACAAAGGTTAGTAAAACACACCTTCTGGTTACTTATGAACGTCCACCTATGCTCCCTTTTATCACTGCTATCAATTAATAATTGCTTCAAAAACTTTGTCCATGAGGTCTTGCATTCCAGTACCTCAACTATTAGAAAGACCAAGGGATACACTCAAGGTTCGAAATGTTGATGTCGATGGAAATGTCGAGGTCCAAATTTTACGAAAATGTCGATGGAAATTTCGGGAAAATTTATGAAAATCGTGGAAATTGATGAAAATTATTTGAATTAGTCAATGAAACTTTAATTGTGGCTTAATTAGACTATGATTGACCATTTTTAAGCATAATACCTAAAATTAAGACAATATTTAGATATAAATGTCAATTGAAATGTCGATGCGAGCAGGAATTTTGAAAATAAATATGAAAATTGATAAAAATTTTGAATTATTTTATGAAACTTTAATTGTGATTTAATTGTATTAGAATTGATTATTTTTAACTATCATATCTAAAATATATATAATATTTATATTAAATGTTAATGGAAATGTCGATGTTAGCAAAGATTTTGGAAAATTTTGGAAAATTGTTTGAATTATTAAATGAGACTTTAATTATGATAACTTAATTATACTATAATTAACCATTCTAAATTGACTATACAAAATAATATCAAATATTGATAAGTAGTTACAAAATTGAAGGAGATATGAAATATTTGCATATGATAAAATCATTGTGAATTGTTTAATATAAAGCTCTTAATTTAAGAAAGAACTTTGAGAGAATTTGAGAGAATTTTAGTGTAATAGAGATTGAGGTGAAGAAATTAAAAATGAACTATATATATACACATACATAAAATTAATGTGTATTAAATAATTTAAATTTAAGTACTTTTTTCATTGTGTTAAAAAAAAAAGGAGCATGTGCGCGTCAGGCAGTTAAGTCAGTCAATTGACTGATGCATTGACTGATTGACGCTATTAAAAAAAAGGCCAAAACTTAAAATGTCCATGACATGACGTGGAAATCTCGAAATTTTGAAGTGGGGGGAAAACATTTTTCCCCCATCTGACATGTCGACCTCGTCGAATTACCAAAATATCGAGCGACATTTCAACATGTCGCTCGAAATTTTACACCATGCCTATAACACATAAGAGTTGGCCTCCATAGGATCCTTTTAGGTGGCATCCATCCATCCCAATAAATGGCCTACACCCAGCCAAGAAGCCCGTCCTCATCCCGTCCAAACATATATAAATTCCCTCAAATATAAGAGATGACCTCAGATGTTTATCCATTACCAAACAATCATAAGCACCAATGCTCAATTTAACATTACTACCTCTATATTACCCTATGTAGCTCACCACAATAGTCCATATTGTTTGTATGATTCCCTTCAACCATCTCCATAGCTTGTCTCTTTGTTCTACTCCTCGATATATTGACAACATACTCCTATTAGATCTTCTCAATTTTACACTGCTACCACTATTACCCCATAGTAGCTCACCACAATAGTCCCACAATTTTTCATATTGTTTGCGTGATTCTCTTCAATCATCTCCATATTTTTCCTCTTTGTGTCTGCCTTACTCTTTAATATATTGTCAATATAATTTTGTTGGATCTTCTCTTAAATCGTGTTCACCTTTACGTTAGGTTGCTCTTAACTCTATTGATTTACTTGTTGGCCAACCACTTCGAAGTTACCCTAATGTTCTTGAATGACTGGGTGCAAGTATATTTATCAACTAGAGTCCTTAACAGAAATGTCTACTCACCCTTCATTCTAGTCATGCAAGTAACTCACTTACATGATTTTTAGCATATAACTCAAACCCTTATCCTATCCACTTTGTCATAATGAATCGACCATCCTTTAGTTTATGACATACTCAAACACATCTATCTTAAACTCATCTAAGGAGCTAAACAACATGCAAACTTCAAAGTAGATTTCATAAGGTTCCATCACATTTTTAAATGATGAAAATTTGACGATGTCATCCTCTAAATCTGAGTCAGAAAAATTAACTGAATCTAAACTACACTCTCTATCTTCCTAAACATTAACTTCACTACTATGCCCCAATCCATTGTTCTCCTCACAGTTTCCCTCATAAGCTTCTTTACCTTTTTCTTTCGTAGGTTCCAACTCATCATTTAAGTCATTCTCACAATTAGAAAAAAGAATATCATCTACGTTATCCTCTACATCAGATACTCGATCAAGTCCAATCTCATCATCATCGTGTGTATGCCTTCGCTACATGCTCTACATACATATTTATAGCCACATTTCCATTTAATACAATTACAGAAGCCAAATCCATTGCTGATTTATTGATAACACACAATATGTGCTATCTTTAGGCCATATTTTATGCTATTTTTTATGCTTAAATATATGCTATCACGTTCATAATTGTTTATTTTGTAGAAATTGAGCATTCAGAACAAAACAAAGATTTTAGAAGAAATATGGTGAAAAATGAGCTAATTAGGAAAGAAATTAAATAACCAAATTTGGAGATAATTTTTGGAGAAAAAAATATTTCTAATTTGATTAAATTTTGGATTTCTAATTTGATTAGATTATGGATTCCAAATTTGATTAGATTTTTGATTCCTAATTTTATTAAATCATGAATTCCTAATTAGATTAGGATATT
Source organism: Trichosanthes truncata (assembly GCA_033996785.1). Lineage (NCBI taxonomy): Eukaryota > Viridiplantae > Streptophyta > Magnoliopsida > Cucurbitales > Cucurbitaceae > Trichosanthes > Trichosanthes truncata. The sequence continues at coordinate 15,797,177 of JAWPNB010000004.1, forward strand.
GATTGACCCATTATAAATACCCACATTCTTTTCATTTAAGGCATTCAACTTTGGAGAGCACAACTCTAAGATGAAATCAACTCCCTAGGATATTCTCTCATCTGATTGTTTCAATTTTTATTAAAATTGTTTTATTTAAATTTTGCAATCATCATTCAATTCTTTTCTTTAAATAAAATTGGGTGATAATATTCATGGTACTTAAGTGAATTAGAAAACCAATCCCGAGGATGATACTCGAACACTCTTTCACTATATTAAAACTTGACCCGTACACTCGTGGTATTACGCAAAAATTACGCAACATTTATCAGAGTCTATTATCTTAAAGCAATCATCAATACCTCATACCACAACTTTTTCCATTTGAAGGACTTATTAATGTTAAATAACTCAAAATAAACCACAAGTCAGAGTCAAGTTTCTAAGAAAACCATTTCAAACCTCGTATATATATATATCCAGACTCTTTTCTACCCTACCATAGTGATAAGGCTTAGAATTAAGGCTTATTTAACTCCCAATTGCTTAAAATATTCTTGTTTTGACTTAAGACTATTTGAAAATAGTTGAAAGATTGCTTCAATTTAAGAAAGAAATAAATATGATGGCATTTGGGATAGAGTTCTAAATAAATTAATCTTGTTTGCAGGAAATATGGAAATTACAAAATCGTGATTCTGCAATCTGGAGCAACAGACTTAGGAATGTGGAAATTGCAAAATCAAATTGAAAAATCGTGATTCTGCAATCTAGAGCAGTAGAAAAGTTAAAAAAAAGAAAAAAAATATGCATTTAACCTATTCTGAAAATCTTCGATTACAGCATGATTTGGGGGATTTTGAGCACGAAATTTGGGCATTCTTCAACCCTAATGAAGGTCTATAAAGGGGGAAGAAGAGGAGGAGCTAAGACATTCATTTTTGGAGGCATTTTTGAGTCAATTTCGTGGGTTTTCCAAATCGAAGCTCTGCTTTTTTTTTTTCTACAGAATTTTGCTCTCTATTTTGCCAAGAAGCTTCAGTTTCTGTTTTTATTTTTCTTTTTCAATTCATCTTGTATTATGGACAGTTTTTGACATTTCAACCTTGATCTCCAGTTGATTCCTTCTTTTATATTAAGTTTTTGTTCTGTTTTCATGGGTTTCAATTTGCTTTCTCATTGTTCAACCTTTACAGTTCTGTTCTAAGTTGTTTAATTTTTGTTTTTAATCCAGTTTATCCAATCCAATTCAAGTGGTACTTGGATTGTTAAGACTAATCTTCTCCTAGAAATAGTAAGAGATTGAGTCGATTGAGATGGGGTAAAAATTAATTGAACAATTATTGAAGGATTTGTGTTCTTAATTCAATTATGTTTTGTGCTTTTATTTAAGTTTCAAAAATTATTGGTATGCTTACAGATCTATCAATTTCAAAGGTAGAAGGAAGAAAATTGAATTTTCCATTGATGCCTCTGATTCTTGTTTTTAGATTTAATTTGAGAATTTTAAGAAGCTCTTGAGGTTAAGTGCCCAGATTTTCTTAAGCTTACCTTACTGTCATAATTGTTCCAATATTACTTAGGATAGAATTTGTATTAATTAGCAATTTATTCAACTTTCTAATATGAATTTTTCTTCAAAAATTAGTTGTAAGATTTTTATCTTCAATATGAGCTAAAACTTCTTAGGGGGTTCAAGGATGTGAATTCCCTAAGAAGTAAATGTAGCCAAAATTTCAATAAAAATCAAGCCTACATCTCAATTGTTTGCTTGTGTTGAATAAATTTTCGTTGAGATCCTAGATTAATCAACTAGGGTATCAACTCAAGCTTAGATCTAATATCGACGGGGTTAGTGATAAGCGGATTTTGCACATGTGATGGAGAAAAAGAGCTTAGACATAAGCCAATCCTTACCCTAGACATAGGGATTAAGAACTCCAAAGCCCAAAAAAATGTTGAGTCGAATAAATCTAAGATAGTTGGACTATAGACATATAAGTCACTTACTTAGCCTTCTAAAAACCTAAATTCAAGGTGAATAGGAGAAGTAATTTTGGTTTACAATTGAGTGTGGAGTAGGCTGGAATTGCAATTATGGCTTGCAATTACAACTTAGGGTAATGACATTCTTGAGCCATATCTTTATCTAAATTCCTTTTTGAAATTTTTAGTTTGCTATCTCATTATTTCCATTTCTCGATTTTGCAATTAGATTATGCAACCCTTGTCAATTCAATATTGCAATTTCTTGATTCTGCAATCAGATTCTACAATTTTTCCAACACACCAACCCAACTTTATTTTTGCAATTTTAATTTTCAAGTTGCAATTCCTTTACACTTTGCTTACAATATTTTTGTTACACCGTTCCTGTAACGACCGGCTTATTTAGGAGTTTAATTTCAAATTATGGAATTTAGTGGAATGATTTTCATTTGGAAAGTTAAATTTGAAGGTTAATTTGAATTTTAGAAAGAGAAAAAGGGCATATTTGGAATTTAATAAGTTGTTAAGGACATTTTTGAAAAGTTGTTTAAAAAAAAAAAAAAAAAAAAAAAGAAAGAAAGAAAAGAAAACAAAAGCCCATCCTTATCCTTATATATTTTTTTATTATTTTATTTTTTTTATTATTTTTATTTTATTATTATTTTATTATTAATTTTTATTTTTTTTTCTTTTTCTCTTCTTCTTCCCCGATACACACACACACACTCTCTCTCTCTCTCACGCGAACGCCGGCCTCCCGATCACCTCTCTCTCTCGATCGTCTCCCTCTCCGATAACACTCTCTCTCTCTTCCTTCCGTCGACAGCTTCGCCGGAGCTCGTCCTTCGCCGCTGGCTTCGTCTTCTTCGCTTGCTGCAACTCACGAAGAACACCCATCTTCCGGCGGTCTTCTTCTTCTTCTGCTTCTTCTTCTTCCTCGGGATGCCGCCGGCAGCACGAAAGCTCGACGGAGAGCTACATCACGCGAGTCTCCAACGCCTCGCCGGAAACTCGCGAGCAACGACCGTCGGAGCTCCAAATCGAGGACCCACGCAGTCCCGAACGCCGGAGAAGCTTTGAACCGAACACCCATCCACCGTCCGCTTCTTCCTCTTCATCTTCTTCCTCCGAACGAACGCCGGTCGACATCGTCTACGTTAGCCTCGCCGGATTTGGATTCGCAGGTGGTGTCTCGCCGGAAGCTGTTTCCCTTCAACCCGAAGTTGGGCAGCTCAGATCTCACCGGAAAACGCTGCACGAAGCTCAGATCCGACCCGTCGAGACCGAATCTGTCCAGATCCGGGAGCCACGCGCTGATCGGAGTCCTCAAGCGCCGGCCACGAGCGCCCACGCGCCGCCGCTCGCCGGAGTTGGGTAAATATTGCCATTTGGTCCGTTTCGTCGAGTTATTAATGTTAGAATGTGTTTTAGCGTAATTCGGATGGTTTAAGACACGTTTAGGAAACTTTTTAGGTGATTTGTCGAGGACCTTGGATTGTACTTGGAGTGGGGACTCGAGAAGCTCATTACTAGTGGAGAAAGGGTATTTTAGTAAGTAAAGATTTAAGGTAAGGGATCTCACAACGAAAGAAGTTTTCGAAACCTAGAGCTAGCTCTATATTTACTTTGAAAGTTTATGTTTTTCATGTTAAGTATTTAAGAAAGAAAGTGTTTTATATGTATATTCCTTTATACGCTAGTTCCATGAGTTCTATTTGAGTTTTCATGTTAAAAAGAATGGAAATGATATGTATGTCTTTGAAATGCGATTGCCTTGACTTATGCATTCATGAGTATGTTCTAAAACGAGTGGGACCTCATGCATGTGTTGTGTGCTCATGAAAAGATTTATGTAAGGCCGTGACGATAATTCTCCCAAAAGTTTTATGTGGGTTATGAGGGAACCCGAGTCTTCGGACTCTCTATGCTCCCGGGGTTCGAGAGTGCTCCACGATGGTAGCCTTCGGGCTGAGTCTTCGGACTCCACGATGGTAGCCTTCGGGCTGAGTCTTCGGACTCCACGATGGTAGCCTTCGGGCTGAGTCTTCGGACTCCACGATGTATGTTAGCTTTCGAGCTCAACTCTCAGAGTTAGGGGAGAACTCTATTCGATGGAAAATTATGTCTTCGGACTATTCACGAGGCCCTCGGGAGAATTTAATCTTTCACGAGAGCCGCAAGGAAAAGTACATGGTTTATAAAACGAATTTTAGGTCCCCTACTAAAGCGATGGTTTACGATGGTTTTATGATTTAAAATGACATGTTGCATGCGAGTGAAACTCTTATTTTGAAACTATGAGTTACTTACTGAGTATTATTTGTTAATACTCACCATTTTCCTTTTAAAATGTTTTCAGGAGAGGCTAAGATCGGCCCTAGCACGTGACTGGAGATCAGCTACTCGAGTCATGGGAGCCGAGCGATCGCTATTCCGCTTCTTTTATGTTTCTGGATGTACATAGAACTCATGTCGAGTTTTTAAATGTTTAGGAGGATGTTTCAAAGTCTTTTAACCTTTCCTTGTAAATCGTGCACGTGTATTTGGCTTTCTGCTGTTTGAACCCTAGCATCATATTGAGAAGTTTGTTGGATGCTAGGAGGTTGTTTGAAAATCTTAGAAGTGTGTTTTTCTATGTCTTATCAGGTAAGGGTCAAATTTTTGGTTTTCGCGTAGTTACGCCGTTATGCTGCCGAAATTTTCGGTAATATAGCGACGTGACTTAGTAATGACTCTTAGGTAGCGTGTTGAGCCTATAGGGTCGTTACAGTTCCCTTGGGATTCGATACTTGGTACCCACATACCATTTTATATTACTTCGATCACGTGCGCTTGCGTGTACACGATCACATAGTAGTTCACAATCACATTAAATTCTTCCATGCTCGTTGAAAATGCACATAATTAAACTTTCATCAGTTTATCATGCAAAAGCTAGAGAATTCTACCCTGTCATAATTAGAAGTAGAACATGGAAAACAGAACTCACTGATGACTACTATCAATTTATACTTAGTCACGACCACAACACTGACTACCTTCTTCAATTGTCAGGACCCTTGTCAGCTAAGAAAGAAAAAAAATAGCTTAATGACCACTATCACTATTAGCAAAGAAACGACAAAGAAAACAAAACTTCCTTACCTTCAAAGGCACCATCTTCAATGGAACAACAATAAACTTCAACGACGTTTTGTTCAATAGAATAGTTAACTTCTTCAATTGTGAGTCAACTTTTACAAAGAAATGGTTGCCTTCTTCAAACATCGGTCAACTGTCTTCTTCTTCAACGGAATGGTCATCTTCTCCAACTAATGTCAGTCAAACTGTCATCTTCTTCGCATCAACGATCTTCTTTTTCTTCGATTTTTTTCTTAGCGTAAAATGGCTTTCTTTGTCAATTTTACCCTAGCGTAAAACAATCTACTTCACCAAGTGATTTTAACCTTAATGTGCTGCTAACTCAAAATGCTAACAAACATTAATCCCTAATGAAGAAGCAAAATGATATAGTGCTCTGTAGGAGTATTTTTGAACAACTCTATTTTTATCAAAATCCCAAGAAAAATGTTGCGTTTAGGAAAACTCAAAACTCTATGCAAAATGCTGCATTTTCTCTTAAAAAACCATAGTAAAATGACATTGTCTCACCCTTCATTTAAAAAAGCAGCCATGTCCTACATGCTAGGCAACCTTCCTTTGAATTTTCAATGTGCCACGAGGTTCTCCATCTCTTCTACTGACTGTAAGGGTACTTTAATTTTGAACTTTTTAAAAAGGATAGGGGTATTATTGAAACGAGGCCCAAAGTTCAGGGGTATTTTATATAATTTAGCCTTTTATTTTTCTTTGTTTATATATTTGAATATTGACTACTTACTATTGATATTTTAGATTAATCATCTTGATATACAAGAGTTGGATTGAACAATCTAAAATTAGTAAAGAATATTTTGATGGAGTCAATTCTTTTTTGAATATTGCCTTTGGGAAAGCGTCTCAAGATGGAAATACATTATGCCCCTGTAAAATATGTGGAAATGCATTTTGGTTGAATAGAGGCAATAATGTGTATGATCATTTATTATGCAATGGATTTGCTAGAGGATATACTGGTTGGGTTTTTTGTGGTGAATCTATTTTGGATCATTCAGTTGGCCAAGATCATTGATTGAATGAATCTACCGTTCATGAAAATTCAGAGTACATGAATGTGATAATATGCGATACATGCTGCAAGAGACTTTTGGATATTTAGATGAGAATACATCTAAAAGAGTAGGTGAAAATGTTGAATCGTTGAATAGAGAAAGACCAAATATTGATGCTTTAGATTTTCATGATTTAATTAGAGATTGTAGTAGTGAGTTATATCTAAGATATAAAAAATTTTCCTAGCTTTCATTTATCATGCATCTTTACCATATCAAATGTATGAGTGGTTGGAGTAATAAGTCATGTTCATTACTTCCTAACTTATTATGCGAAGCATTTCTATAGGGGATTAAATTGTCCAAAAATTTTATGAATAAAAGAAAATTATAAAAAATTTAGGACTTGGATAAGAAAAGATTTATGCATGTCCTAATGATTATATGTTATATTGGAAAGACAAATTAAAGAATGAATCATGCACCACTTGTGGTACTTCAAGATGCGTAAAAAAGGAAAAAGAGTCTGAAGAAATATCAGAATCATAATAAAAGAAAATGACAAATAAAAAGAAGGCTGCTAAAATATTATGCTACTTTCTAGATATGAAAAGATTCATGCATATCCTAATAATTGTTTGTTATATTGGAAAGACAAATTAGATAATGAATCATGCACCACTTGTGGTACTTCAAGATGGGTAGAAAAGGAAAAAGAGTTTGAAGAGTATTACAATCATAATAAAAGAAAACGACAAAGAAAAAGAAGGCTGCTAAAATATTATGCTACTTTCTACTAAAGAGTAGATTACAAAGGTTGTATATGTCTTCAAAAACTGCTATCACACATGCGGTGACACGACGAAGGATGCAAGACGAAGGATGCAAAAAAAAAAAAAAAAAGAGTTTTAAGGCATCTAGCTTATTTATAGGCTTGGGAAACATTTGACATGAAATATTTAGAATTTGCATCAGATTCTTCGTAATGTTAGATTAACATTAGCTTGTATTGGATTCAATCCTTTTTTTTTTAGTTCAACAACATATGGGGGTGGAAGAATCATTTGATCTTTTGGTTGAGGGTATATACTTAAACTAATTGAACTATGCTCAGGTTGGTGGCTTCAATCATTTTGAGCTCATGAATTGGAGTTATAACATGTGGCTTCCTTAGATGTGTATGAAACAAAATAATTCTTTCTATGTTAATTCTTGGTTGTAAGATGCCTATAAATAATATAGATATATACTTCCAACCAGTAATTGATAAACTCAAATAACTATGGGACATTGGTATTCCTACCTATGATGCATTTAAAAAAGAAATGTTCACGTTTTGTCAACTGTCATGTGGACTATCGGTAATTTTTTTTAATTTGATAATTTATTTGGACAAAATACTGGTTCTAAATATGCATGTCCCAACACTTGCTCATTAACATTAAAATTAATAGGTCATAAATTTTATCATGGTCGAAGATTTGATGGTAACATTAAAGATTAATTGGCCATTGTATCACTGTTAGGTTTTGTAGTACTTCAAGAATTACTTAATGCTAATGTGGTTTTAGGGAGAAGTACATTGAGTGGAATAAAAAGGGGATTTGGAGTAGATAATGTGCAATATTGGAAAAAAAGAAGCATCTTATTCTCACTTCCTTATTGGGAGTTTAATCTTAGTCATCATAATTTGGATGTAATGTATATAGAAAAAATTGTATGGAACAACATATTTGAAATGTTGTTAAATGACCCAAATAAAAGCAAGGATCATTTGAATGCTCGATTGGATCTTCAATTATTAGGTACAAGACATGGAATTTACCCTCCTATCATTATGGAGAAACTTCTGTCTGTGGCATTATTGATAGCATGCATAAGTGTGCTATTTCTAAGCCTATTTTTATGCTAGTTTCGCTATGATTGTGTGTACTTTCATGTATTTTTATGTATATTTTGTAGAAACCGAGCAATTGGATCAAAACCAGAGTTTTGAGAAGTATTTGGATGAATGTGGAGCAAATTAAGGCCATAATTGAGTATCCAAGTGTTGAAGAGGAAGAATAAAGCTTTAGAGCCCAAGAGCATAGCGTTGCAATGCCACTTGTAGTGTTGCAACGTCACAACAACAGCCATTCAACATTGGAAACCAAAAGACATAGCGTTGCAACGCCATCCAAATAAATATTTTCCCTTTTTACAAAATTCGAAGGGACAGCGTTGCAACGATGCCCCTAGTGTTGCAACGTTGTCTTGACATTACAAAAGGGAAGTTTGTATTTCGAGCAAGGGGAGCCATTTTTGAGAGACCAAAACCCTAAATCAATTCATACACTGTCGTCTAAGGACTTAGGTAAGACCTTTGGAGAGATAAGGAGGAAACTCAAAGCTCGAGATTGTGGACTTCACGTCGGGAACGAGTTTGACACGCGACCTTAGTTTATTCTCTTTTCCCTTTACTTTTCTTTTGGTTTTTAGGAGTTTTGTTATGAACTATAATGTTGTTTATCTCTGTATTTAGACAAGAATGGTTGTATGTTTTAGAATTTTGTTGATTTTGTAATTGAATGATTGTAATTACATCTTTTATGCATCTCGATTTTTATTGCTTAAACCTTTGGCTATGGTTTTGCATGTTAGGTTAGATTTAGCTTGAGAGAGTAAATTTATCCATAGAATAATAGATACATGTCTAGATTTAGTTTATTGCATGAAAGTGAGTAAATTAATTCTAGAAGCCTTAAGAGAATCACCTAATGCCATGCTTAGTAATAGAAATAGACCGAGAGGTTGATTTATTGCTAGGCATGAGTTCAATTGAGCTCGAGAGAGGATATTGATCACTTAGTAATTCTTGGCTTAAGATTAATTGCATGAAATCAATTCTTTATCTGCAATTATGTACTTAATTTACTCAACCATTATGTTTCTCAAAAATTGGACTCCAACTTTGTAAATAATAGTTTAGATTTTATTTGTCTTTTTGATCACTCTAAAGTTTTGTTTCTCTAAATAAAATTGGGCATAATTAACTGTAGTACTTAATTAAATCTAAGAACTTCAATCTCTGTGGATGACCCTGGCCACTATTATTGCAAAATACTTAGAGGTCTAGTTTTTATAAATTTAATCTTGATAGGACCTTCGGCAAGTCCTCTATCAATTATGCATAGTCTTACAAAGGATGCTATCAAAAAATGTTAACTCTATTATAATTCAATTATGCTTTTTTTTTTTTTGTTTAAAGAGTTGTGTTCTTTAGTGCTCCGTGTAAATGATCTTTTCAAACTTCAATCTTGTATCATCATTACACTTTGTTAGTTGGAAAGAATATTTTTGCCATAATTTTTTTTTACTGTTGTATCGATCTATTAAATTTTTCATCTATGCAGGGAAACTAAACTTGTTGGCCATGTACAATATAGGTAGGCGTATCCCATTGAGAGGTACTTAGGAAGTTTACACTTCTAAATCTTATTTATCATTATGTTGATTTTTTCTAATTCATATAAGAAATATTGCATGGGTCTTTGGGCAAACTCAAGTCCTCTGTGAGGAGAAACAAAACACATTTAGAACGTTCTATAATATCAATTGTTAGATTGAAAAACTCAAACAATGGATATCAAATGAAATAGCTTTTGATAAAAACTTTTGATTAAAATCACTACTACAAATTTGGCCTTTATTGACAGCTAAAAAATGTCAACTATCACTTCTGTTGACGCTTTTGGCTGTCAATAATGGCGGTGTCAACATATATCAAACGTCAATATTGCTATATTCGTTGACAACTAATACACGTTAACTATTATGGTTTTATTGACGTGTTTTCACTATCAATAATAGTAATGTTGACATGTATTAGCCATCAACTATAACCTACAACCGTCAACAATAACATCGTTATTGAGGTTTCAGAGCCGTCAACGTAGGGTATAGTTGACATTTATTAGTTGTCAACTATAACCTCCAACCGTCAACAATACCAACGTTATTGACGTTTATGAGCCGTCAACGTAGGGTATCATTGACATGTAATAACTGTCAACTATAACCTCCAACCGTCAACAATAACATCGTTATTGACATTTTTGCACTGTCAATGTAAGGTATAGTTGACATTTTCTTACTGTCAACATTCATGCAAAACATCAATAATACGCCTTTTTATTGATACGTGTTGGCCGTCAATATAAGTTTGGCTTGACGTGTTTTAGCCGTCATCGATAACTATAGTTGACATTGCGTGCTGTCTAATATGACATATTTGTTGACAGCTATAATCCGTCAATTTTAATCTTTTTAATGTCTTTTTTAACCATCAACTATACATATTTGAAAAAAAAAAAGATATTTTTCACCCCTCCTCTACAACATGCATTTATATGTAGACATATATTAAATTCGTATTTTCAGAACTAGCTAACAATTATCAACTTGCATTTCACACAAAAGTAGGTAACAATTCAATTGCAACTCAACAATTACATAGCTAGCTACAGATTTCATCCAAAATCATAATCACAAATGAACCAATAAATTTCCATTAACTAACTAATAAGCTAAACGCATCGTTCCAAGCAAGTTGCTAAAAAATGCTAACATCTGAGACAAGTATGTTACCAAAGATTCATCACATGTATTGGGATACAAAATCACACAACTCAACTTTAATATCGTCAAACTCTGATTGGCTAAATTTACCTTCTCTTGTCAACTGCAAACAAATAAGTGTACATAATACAATAAAAAAGTTTAACAAATTAAAAAAAATTTAAAAAAATAAAAATAAGATCAAATTTGTACCACATCTGTAATCACTTTGCTTCTATGAGTTATTATATCTCGTATGAACTTCATAGTGTAGTACCCACACTCCGTATTACCCAATTGCTTAGCACACTATATAAATAGTTTAAAACGTGTAATAAGCATACTTGTATATATATTGATAGTAAAAAAATAAATTGAAATGATTACCTAAACAGCCACCCAATTAAAAATTAGACTTCTAATTTTGGTTTGAGCATAAAACATCCTTATAGCCCTACGTACAAATAAGAATAAAAAGAAGTTAATAATTATTTTAATAAGAAACATACATATGCTAAAATAATAATAACTTATGTATTAACTATAGTTTTCACATAGTCGCAAATGCCATGTCTGATGGAGTCGATCGACCAAATTGTAGAACTCTTCAATGATATAAGCACCAACATCCAATGGTTTCTAAATACACAATAATCAGCCAATAAAGTTAGAATATATACAAAAAGATACAAGAAAATTAATAATGACATGTTTTTGCATATTTACTCTAGATTACAAGGACATATCAACAATTTGTTCTTAATCTCTCTTAGCCTATTACATAGGAATTGAGAGCGTTGCTCTTCAGGTCCTGAGCCATGCGAAATAAATGATGGCTGAAGGAATGCATATTGTTCCAAGATGATTGGTTCATATTTGCACAAGTATCTAAGATTAAAGAAAAACATATTAAAGTTAAAAAGATAGAAGGAAATTAATAATATTTGACAAAATTAAATACTACTTATGTAAGCCCTAAACTCTCTTTTGATCCTATTGCACTTATACATGAAGGTTGATACATGTAACTTGGTATAGGTTGCACTGAAGGATGCCGTGGTAGAATTTGAGAATCTCCTAAGTTGTGGACTATAACGTGCACAAAGCTTCATAAGGAGACAGGTTAGGCATTGCTATAAGCATATTAAAGGTTCAGTTGAAGTAAGTTAAGGTCATGAGCAAGTTGGGTACACATTAGGTGTATGTTGTGTTGAATACAAAAGCTGTAATTTCTAAGTAAATTAGTTAAAATTTCTTTACAATTTAGGTGGATTTAAAAGGACTTAAAGTCTAAAGAGAGAAGGAGGAGCTGACCATTATACACAATTTCTTTGGAGTTGGTTATTAAGGAAGGATGAGCTATCCAACTCTTGTGAATTCAGTAGACAGCTGAAAGCTCTAGGAAGTGGGTTAACTTCAACCAACCATATCTCTCAATCCACTTGAGCAAATCCGATGATTCGTAAGCCAAAATCTCAGAAATTTAATGAAGAATAGGTCTGACAAAGGTTGTGAGAAAATAAAAAGAGGAAGGTCGTGAAAACTTAAGAAAACCGAGAGGTGTTCCAGTTTCTCGGCCAGCAGAACAAGGTGAAGAAATCTGAAGATTTTAAGCTCTTGAGGACGAATTAGAAGCTTAAATTTTGAGGTAAGTAAGTTTAGACATTGTATTTGAGGGTTATCAACTAAAATGTGGTGGTTGTTTTGCTAAATGTTGAGAAACCCATGCTGGAAGTTGAATATGTAAATTTTGGTTCAAAAGAGAAAGGGCTAGAAAGAGAGTAAGGAAGATGTGCTTCCAATTTGTTATACCTTACAGCCAAGTGTGTTCAGTTACTATGCTATGAGTTATGTGACTAAATTAGATCTAATTTTGGGCCAAGTAGAAAAAGGGATTAATGTTATGGATTTCATTTTAAGGGCAAACGGAGATAGGCGAAGCTTATATCCTTGGGAGTCTTCCGGTGATTGTGAGTGGCTTTGTTTGAAAACCTATGCTTTGATCTTTATTCAAAAGCTTACTAGTGATGGATATTGAAGCATGCTTAAACTAATTTATATTCATTTTTCATTGAACTCCTATTAATAAATGGCGGTGTTGAAAGTTAAGCATAATTGTAACTAGTTGTTACTCCGCGTTCAAGCATGAAACCTAAGTTTGGAAGTAGGTTTTCTTGGAAGTACCTTGCATTAATCCATTCTAAAACATGGTTGAATTGCCCAAACCTTAAAATATGATTGGTTGGCTATGTTAAAGAATTTATGCGTTCAGAACACGAAAAATGGGTTTGGTCAGTGAGTTCTCCTTTAACCGTACGATGAACTTAACTATTGGCATGACACTCGACGTTGGAAGCTTGTTTAAAATGAAAGTTTGTGTTTATGTTGAGAACTTGCTAAATGTGATTCCAAACTATGTTTCTAACTATTTAAAGCATGCCTTGTATATTATTAACCCCCGGTACCAAAGGACATGAAGAAGGTACCTGCGAGAGAGAAAACTTGACCCCCGATACTAAAGGACAGTGATAAGGTATTTGGGTGGTAGTTGGTCTGGCCCCAATACTGAAGGACATGGAGAAGGTATTAGGGGAGGCCAGTGAGCTTAAATGGCATTCCACGTGCACGTGAGAGAGGTATTGAAGCTGTTGGTTTAGAGAGGACTCTGCCACAGCTAGGGTTTGGAAGGGTACCATGCTACAAATTTTCTTTATTATGAGTTACTACGTTTTGAAATACCTATTTTTGATTTTGATGCTACCTTATGAGTTCTTATGCATTGCTTTTCGGGGTGCTTAAATCCTGTAATTTGGCGGCCTTGTTGAAGTACTTTTGATGCTTTATCTTTGAACGCATAATCTATTAAAGTAGTCACTCACTAGGCTTCCCAACTCACGTTTTCAACATGTTTTCTCTTCTCAGGTAGCAAACGAGTTCCCGGTGCTTAGCCTCATTAAGACCTGTTTGCCACCACGCCTCTTTAGCTCCTTGTATATATACTTATACATGTATATAGTTTTGAAATAAAAGCATTCTAGCCGGGTTGTAATAGACTTAAGTATGTTATGACTTAGTATGCAAACCTAGTATGAGGGAGTGAATGTATCTTGCTCAGGTGTGCAACTGTGTGCTCAATTTTACTTGTTCATACATATTGCGTTGTGTACAGTTTCAGGTGGATGTTAGGTTGGGCTGGGAGTGCTAGTAAGAGGGCTGGTATTCTCTGTCTTCACATTCCTTCCTAGGTTAGGCAAGTGAGCTGGGAGGGGGTGTGACAACTTACGCGATATAAGCCGATATAACTGAGCTTGCTAGTTCCTCCATCATGCAGAACTGCTTAATGCTATTTTTCATCAGTGAAAGTTGAAATTGTAGCCAAACACATGCTTAGGTATTGAGATGTCTAAATACTCATCTTTCATGTCCTCTAAAAATCTAAGCATCTATTTAACTGATACTGGCATTTGCAATTGTGACACATCATTCTTGGGTCTCGTCTCTTTTAATGCAGCTAGCTCACAATGAGTTTTCTTATATTCCTATATAAACAATGTTATATATTAAAACAAATAGACATTAATCTAACAATAAAGAGTGCTTTTAAATAAACTTACATTTTCTTCTTTATCTACAATTACAAGACTTTTTGGCCATGGAGCATGAGAGCCAATACCCCCATTATTATCATTAGAGTTCTCTTCATACACTTGTTCATTAATGCTGTAATCTAAATTTGGCCCTACATTATTTCTAGAATAGCCAGTAAGGGTTTCTCCGTGCCAAATCCAATTATCATATCTTTGGTCGATACCATAAGTGGTTCCTGACTTCATTAGTGTTGACAATCCTCAAATTTACACACTTAACACATGGACATCGTATAGAAGTTCTACCACTCGCATGTTCACACGCAAACTCAATAAAAGTTTCAACACCTTCTTCATACTCTTTAGATAATCTATCTTTCGACATCCATAATTTATCCATTATGTTATAACCTAATCAATGAAGTCAATAGAAATGTTTCAATTTATAAAAATAAACCATCATCAAAATACAAAACACATTAAAATTATGAGACAGATCACAAAACACATTTACTTATGAGAAATGATCACATACAATTACTCGACATTCTTACACTACCCTCGTTCTCATTTCAAATTGATCACATACGTTTCAAGAACAAGAACATGCAAGAAAGATCCCAAAAATTTAAAAAAAAAGAAACAAATAGGAGATAGTTTCACACTTTCCAATTTCAATTCTTTCAACAAACAACCAGTTCCAATGCAAATTAAAACAAATAAACAAATCAATAATTAAACAAATACCTAGCAACAAATCAACATTAATTGTGTTGATTGAGGTCTTTATGCTTCTTAAACAAGACAACTCAGTAATGGTCCACAACTCAATTACAAAGTATAGTATGTGCAAATAGAACAATCAATCTAATTAAGCAAATTGAACACCACATTATCATTTGGTATGAGCACCCCCACCAACCACCGGTCCTTCTGCACAACTCTTAAGATACTAATTTTCTCTCTCTAATGCAAAATACAGAACCAATAGAAAAACACAACCCTAATTCGTCGATTGGCAAAACAAATTCGAAGATTGAAAGATGCAATATAACATAAAATCAAATAAATTACCTGGAACTATCGAGACGATGAGAACAAAGCAGGAGATTGGAGAACAATAGCTCAATTTCAGTATCAAATATGACCAAAACGAAGAGAGAAACTGTACATATAAATTTAGAAAGAATGAGTGGATAAACAACAAGCACTTCTTTAATTTAAACAACATTGACCACTCAATAGAATGATTGAAATCCGACAAAATAGCCCACTATTGCCCATGCAAGCACTTCTTTAACCAACATTGACCACTCAATAGAATTTATCAAAGAGAGCAACCACTTCTAAAAGAAAATCACTTTTTATTCTCAACACTTTCAATTCTAATGTATATACAAATTCAAAGGCAATCAATTGTAAATGTATAATTTAATATCAGTTGTTAAAAATCCAATACACTCTAACAAATAAAAATATATAAGTGTGAAAAGACTAAGTAATGGAAATAAAAAATAGAAAGAAACAAAACAGAAATTTCCAAGTATTTCCTAAGTACAATGTCCAAATATTTTCTAAGTACAATTTTCAAGTATTTTCTAAGTACAATGTCCAAATATTTTCTAAGTACAATTTTCAAGTATTTTCTAAGTACAATGTCCAAGTATTTTCTAAACAAAATTTCAAAAATCAAATTTCCAAGTAACAATTAGTTCAAAGTATTTTCTAAGTACAATCTCCAAGTAATAGAACAAAAATTTTTCATGATGAATTTCTCTAAGTAAAAATTTCAAGTAACAGAATCAAATGGCCTCATTTATTTTGGTAATCCAGATCAGTTTAAAAAAAAAATTAGGGCTGTTGGACATACGAAGTGAAGCAATTTAATGGTCGTTGGACTTAACGGCGTGAAGCAAAGGGCTGTTTGGACTTACCGACGTGAAGCATCAGGGCAGTCGGACGATTGATTGAAGTTGACGGCGGCGAAACAAGGGGAGCAGAAGAGGAAGTCGACAACGACGAGGTTTGTTGGTTTTTTTTGTATGAAAATAGAAGGATGTCGACGGCCACAGCTGATCAGAGGAAGAAGAATGAAGTCCGATCCACGACGATGGTGCTAGAGGAAGAAGAAGGTGGGTGTCAATGGTGGGGGTGTTCGGCGACAGTAAACTGAGGGAGAAGAGATCTAAAATCGAGTAGGGTTATTTGGTTTTATCTTTTATTTTATTTAATAATAAATAAACCAAACGATGTTGTTTTGATTAAAATGATTTTAGTAACAAAATAAAGCCCCTATGTTGACGGTCTATGCCCGTCGATAAAAGCCATATATGTTGACGGCTATCGACCGTCAACAAAGGCCCTCTTCTGCGCGTCAAAAAAACAATCAATAGTGCACGCATAATAGCCGTCAAGGAATCCAAAACACGGAGCTCATCCAATTTTGACGGGATTTTTCGGAAATACTGTCAATAAAGCTATCAATGTTGACGGTTTATTGCGTCAACTTAAATATAGACCTTTTGTGACATTCAATAGCCGTCAATATATGTATTTCTTAATTAATAATTAATTTTAAAGTGGAAATTAACCTTTTATTGACGGTTTTTTGTCTCAAATGTCAACAATTCCAATAAGTCACGCGTCAATAAAAGCTAAATTTGTAGTAGTGAAAACAAGAGCAACCTCGCTCTGATACTAAATTAATACACTTTTTGCCAACAATTAATTTAAACAAAAATTCTTGCAAATTTCATACGAACAATTTCATCTCAAATTAAAAACAAAGAATTAACAAAAACAAAATCAAACACCTTATTTAAATTCTAATATCTAGATTGGTAAAGGAATATGTGTTCACACGTAATTTCAACAAAGAAATGTAACACGTGTAAATGAACTTATTTTGTATTAATTTCAATATAGTGGGTACAATCTCTAGAATTTAATCCTCTGATTCTCTCTCCTGTTTGTATGTTTCACTAGAGGGCTGAAGAGCTTATTCTCGAAATTGAAGCTTCAATTGATTCTTGGAGTCTTGAAGTCTTCGAGTTTTGAAGTGTTCATGATCTTCAAGGAGTGTTCTATGTTCAAGAGTTATTTGATCTTCAAGAGCTCAAGGAGTCTTCTAATCTTTATTTATGAATTCTCTTTGAGATCTCAAATTTCTGAAGCCCTAAAATGGAGGAGATAACCTCTATTTATAGAGCTTCCATGGGCATGTGGGCTTGGGCCTTTTAGGCTTCTGGGCCCAACCATTGGACTTAGGCTCTTCTAAATTTGGATCTAGCCCTTCGGGCTTGGATTTTGCTGGATTAGGGCCTCACATTTGAGTTTTGTCTAAAATTGACCCAAATTTCATATAACCCAATTGCATATTTAGATTTGCCATAATTTAATTTAGGGATGCTTGTAAATTTAATTAATTCATAATTAAATAAATAATTTTTTCACTAACTTTAAGTAATGACGTGACAATTTTTGATTGGCCAAAATTTCTATTCCAACAAATGCCCCATTTTCGAGATTTATGCACTAATACGCATAAGTGAATCTCAAAATAATAATAATAATAATAATTTAGAATCAAAACTTAAGATGTTTGCTCCTAATTTAGATTCCATTTGATGTGTCAAAATTTAATCAAAATATGGAATTTTCATAATTTTGATTTTTCCCTTTTCTTTTTCGTTTTGACACACTTTTTTTTTTCCAATTCATCAAAATGTGAATTTGGGTTAATACTTTGATTTTATTGTTTGGCATAAAATTCTGATTTGAACTTAGTAGAATTTATGTTCTACCTTAATTCAACATTTGAACTTGGGGCGACATTAAAATTCTACCAAATTTGTTTATTAGAACTTGGAATAGGTTTATAGTTCTACCCAATTTTATTTGAACTTGACATAAAATTTGAAATTTACTCCAATTTTAAGTTGGGATAAAATTTGGATTATGCCCAAACTTTGCTTTTTGAGATAAAATTGAAATTCTACCATGATTTTGATTTGGGTAGAATTAATCTTATCAAAATTTTGAGTTGGGGTAAAATTTGGATTATGCTCCTGGTAATTTGATTCAAATTGAATCAAAGTTCAAAATTTATCCCAAGTTGAACTGATTTGAATTCGATTATAATGAATTTGAATAAAATTCCATATTTGGCCATAATCCAATTTAATTTCGAATTTGAATCATGATACCGAAATAGTTTCAATTAAAATTCCTAATTTGATAAAGATTTCAAAATATGATTTAAATTAGAATCCAAATGAAATTAGGATTTTAATAAACTTTTCTTTCACTATAAATTGATAAATCAGATTTTTTTTTTCTTTTTTAAAAAAATCCCCTTTCTTCATCTTCTTTATTTTTTCATCTTCACGCCAACAACAATCATGTGATTTTTTTAGCCACCTCTTCTTCCACATCATCATCATCATCATCTTCTTTTTCTTCTTCACGCCAATAACAACAGGTGAGATTTTGATTTTTTTTTTTTAAAATAATCACGTCATCTTTTTTTTTTTTTTCGCGATAACAACAAGTTTGTTTTCTTCTTTTTATTTCTTTTTTTTTTTGTTGTTCACCTTTTAAGCTCATGCCGGCTAGGAGCAACTTGTAGTTTATACTCTTATGATTAGGAGTGTTTACATTTCACGTGTAATACTTTTTAAGAAACTTTCCTTTGATAGGACCGACCCTTAAGCCATCTTTATCCATGATTTTGTATGCTTCATTTATGTAGACTTCTTTGACGATGTATGGTCCATCCCATTTAGGTGTGAACTTTTTTTTTTCTTATGCCGAGTCGTGATAATTGGTCTTTGAACAGTGAGTATTAGATCATCGATTTGAAATGACCGAGGCGTGAGATTCTTATTGAACACCTTGGTCATTCGTGCTTGGTAACACTAGCGCTTGTTGAGCATCTAATCTTCTCTCGTCCAATGCTTCCGACTCTTGAAGACGCAGTCTTGCATTGTCATCTTTAGTCAACCTTTCTTGTACAACCATCTTGAGTGATAGAATTTCTCTTTCTAATGGGAGCACAACTTCCACCCCATAGAGGAGGGAATAAATCGTGACCCCTGTAGGAGTGCGTTGTGTAGTTCGATAGGCCCATAATGCTTCACCAATCTTTTCATACCAATCTCTTTTTGTCTTAGAGACTATTTTTTTCAACATGTTGCATAAAGTCTTATTGAATGCTTATGCGAACCCATTTGTTGTGGCATTGTACATAGATGACTTGTACTGCTAGAAGTTAAACTTCTCTCATAGTTTGTCTGTGAGGTTATTAGAGAATTTCCTTCCATTATCTGTCACAATACAATGAGGAACGCCATATCGGTAAATAATATGGGCTCGAATAAATTCTATAATGTTTTCCTTCTTTGCTTTTCTAAATGGGATAGCTTCAGCCCACCTTGAAAAGTAATCAGTCCTTGCAAGGTTGTAAGAGTGTCCTGTTGATGACTTGGGTGTTATAGGTCCGACAAGATCGAGCCCCTAAGCTTCAAAAGGCCACAAAGCTACAGTTGGATGGAAGGGCTTTGGTAGTTGATGTATGAAATTGGCATGAAATTAAAAAGCTTCACATCTCGTTTGGTACTCCATTGAATCATGGATCATTGTATGCCAATAGTAGCCCATCATTTTTAATTAAAAATGAAGTTTTTGACCCGACTGGTGAGCCCCACAAATGCCTGAATGTGCCTCCTCTAGTGCCTTAGTTGACTATTCTTTTCTAAGGCATCGAAGGAATAGTCTTTCATAAGAACGACGATAAAAGGGTCTCTTATAATAGATGAATCAAGAGGCCCTTCTTCGAACATCAGCCTTACATTAGGGATCTGTGAGAAGCTTCCCATGTTGAAGATATTCTATAATAGACTGTCGCCAGTCTTCTTCTTCAATGGCATAGACAGAGATCATATTTATTTTTTGGTGTTCATCATCAACTAGTGGCATAATCCACTTTTGACAATGTGAGATGTTTAGCGTCACATTATTTGAGATCGTTAGGGCGGTGGCCAAATTTGTTAGAGCGCCTTCTTATTTTTTGACCTTGGAACATGCTACACCATAACACTATAAAACTTTTTCAGTAGCTGCCTTGCATAGTCAAAATAAGGCTTCAAGTCCTCATGCTTCACATCATACTTGAGCAAGAGTTAACTAATAATCAATTTTGAATCACCATAGATTTCTAAGTATGTTATGTTGATCTCTATAGCCATTTGGAGACCAATTATTTGTTAGGAATGAACTCTTCATCCCACAGTGGAAGCATTGGATCTTCTTTGATTTTATTTAGAATTAAACAATAAATTAAAGTTAAGCAATAAATACCTTGAAAATATGGAGATTCTTCTGGCGGGTCTTTATCTCCTCCACAAAGTCTTCCTTGCTATGACTCTAACAAAAGTCAAGGCTTGTGGGAGCCTTTTGAAAGAAAATCCTCAAGGGATTAAAGAGGAAGAGGTTTAGAGAGAATTATCTAATTCTCTCTTTGAGGAGATGTGTGTTGTTCAGAATGCTTCAACCCAAGGGTTCTATTTATAGAGACCAAGGGAAGATCTTTGCCATTATTAAAATATTATATTTTAATATCTAATATATTAAAATATATCTTTTATTTATTTGAATCTCATTCAAATCTCCTACGATATTTATTTATTTGAATCTTATTCAAATTCTATAAATATCTTTTATTTAATATATCAAATATATATTAATTATTTTAATATTTAATGTATCAAATACAATAAATATATTTTCCTCTTTTATATTTAATATATCTAATATATTAAATATTAATTTGAACACTTCAAATTAAATATTAAATTTGAACATTTCAAATTTTAATATTTAATGTATCAAATACAATAAATATATTTTCCTCTTTTATATTTAATATATATAATATATTAAATATTAATTTGAATACTTCAAATTAAATATTAATTTGAACATTTCAAATTTTTCTTTCAACTAAATTGATCTTTTAGTGTTACTATGAGCTAGCAAGGGGACCTTATGGACCTACAGATTATAAGCTCCAATGATACAAAATTAATTAATTAAACTCTTTAATTAATTAATTTTCATTCATTAACTATAGGTCACTCCACTATAGACCTAGAGTTGCACTCTTATGCACTGTAGGACAAGTTGTGTCCATAGATATAATCATTACATGCAAGTCGATCCTTCACGAGTTGTTCGTAATTACAGCTGGGTCAAAAGTCCGTTTTACCCCTATAATTACATCTTGCACCTTAAGTACCACTGATTCTCTAATGAACAATATGTTTATAATCTAATTATAAACTAAGTCTCTCTCAGGGCAATGAAAGGGTGGGGCCCCATTGTTCAAGTCCCGAAATCAGCATTTAAGGAAACTACTCATCTACTTACCCTATATGGGAAGGAGTGAATTCCATCTTGTGAGATTATGTTCCCAGCTCCCTATTTGGTCAAGTCCCCAAAATGGTAGGCATATTGAATCGGCTACAAAAGCCACTCTTACCCATGCAAATCAAAGGACAAGCCCTCACAGGCAGGAGTTCATAACTCACGCAGGATTAAGATCGAGTCGCATATGATCATCCTGATGAAATATTAATCTTCTCAATTAACGGATTTATAAAGAGAGATTAAATATTTCGTGGTCCAGTCTTATACAAACTCATTGTATAAGATACCCCCACTCACATGTCTACACATGAATGATTTGGATCAAATCATTTATAACTATTACAAAGTGGGCCGTATCAATAGTGTTACCAGGATAAGGCACCCAACCTTATCCATATACTATGACCCTTTAGGTTATGTCTTGAACATGATCCTCTCGTATGTCAACCACATACTGTTCAAGATTACACTAATAACCTTGGATTTTTCATATAATGGATAATATTATATTGAAAATAAAATAATCAAAATTATTATTAATTATTAAATAAATTATTAATTACGAGGCTTTAGGGCATAAATCCCAACATTATTAGTGCTTGGTATTCAGCAACATTATTCGAGCATAACTCACGAAGTGTGAAACTATAAGAGAACATGTGTTTCTCGGGCAAAATAAAGACAATGCCTGCCCCCGCTCCATTCCTTCATGTTGCATTGTCGTAGTACATGGTCCAGGGCTTCGTGATTTCAACACAGAAGACTTCTTCATCAGGAAAATCTTCATATAACTTCCAATTTGATGGAATTAGGTGGTTCGCTAAAAAATTTGCTAATGTTTGTCCTTTTACCACTTTTTGAGGTACATAGACAATGTCATATTGCTGGAGTAAGATTGCCCATTTGGCTAAGCGTCTAGAAATAATCGGTCTTGACAAGAAGTATTTTATAGGGTCGACTTTTGCTACAAATGCACCGTGAAAGCTTGCATGTAGTGCCTTAATTTGTCAATGGCGAAGAAAAGGGCAAGACATATCTTTTCGATTGGAGGGCAATTTATCTCAACTCCAATCAAAGTCCTGCTCACATAATAAAGGGCTCATTCCTTACTTTTTTCTTTTTCTTGCACTAGCAATGCTCCAAGCGACCTTTCTTGCATGGTGATGTACAATATTAGCGGCTTTCCTGCTATAGGGGCACCTAATACAGGTGGATTGAGCAAGTACTTCTTAATGCTTTCAAAAGCGTTCTGACATGTTCATCCCACTCAAAGTTTTCCTCCTCCTTCATTAACCTTTGAAAAGGTTGACATTGACTGGCTAAGTTAGAGATGAATCTCTGGATATAGGCCAAACGACCTTGAAGGCTTCTTAACTCGTGCAAGTTTCTCTCCCTTGGCATTTTTTAAATGGCGTCAATCTTTGACTGGTCTATTTCGATCCCTCGGTGTCTTACAACGAACATGAGGAACTTTTTCAAAGTCACGCCAAATGCACACTAAGAGAGTTCATCCACAACTTATATTTTCTTAGTCGATCAAAGACCACTTTTAGATCTTCCAAATGATCTTTTCTTTTCTTGGACTTGACCACAAGATTATTGACATAGCACTCGACATGTTTCTGCAGCATATCATCGAAAACCTTTTTCATGGCATGTTGATAGGTAGCACCAGCGTTCTACAGTCCAAAGGGCATCACATTGTAACAATATATCCCTTTTGGAGTTCGAAAGCCTGTCATCTCTTCATTTGCAAGAGCCATTAGAATTTGGTTATAACTCGATGATCCGTCCATAATAGACAGAGTTTCATGTCTTGTAGTGGCATCAACCATGATCTCAGTGATGGACAATGGGAAGTCGTCTTTTGGACATGTATTATTCAAGTAGCGAAAGTCAACGCAGACTCGAAGCTGTCCATTCTTCTTTCTAACGGGAACAATGTTTGCTATCCATGTCGAATATTTTATCTCACGGATGAATCATGCTTCAATCAACTTATTGACCTCTGTTTCAATTTGGAGAATAAGCTCTGGTCGAAACGTCTTGAGCTTGCTTGACTGGTCAATACCCCTATTTGATGGCGAGATGATGGACAATTACTTTTGGATCATGTTCGGGCATCTCTTTATAGGACCAAACAAAGATGTCTCTATATGAAGTCAGTAAGCTCATATATCCTCCTTCTTCCTCACAAGTAAGTGATGCACTTATAAAAGTTGGGCACGACTCCTCTGGTGTACCGAGGTTCACCTCTTTAAGCTCATCCACTATTAATTGCCTGCCAACTTCAAGCGAAAATGGTGCTTCGTGTGCATCTTCTTCAGACATTTTAGCCTCTATTTCGTCTTCAACAGTGATATGGTGATAAGAAGTCTTACCTTCTTCTTATTTTGAATCCTCTCTTGAGGGGTTGGTGATAACGATATCACGTTGTTTTACCTTCAATGAATCTTTTGTGTTAATCGTAATGAAAGTTTTTCTTTTCATTGGGGAAGGAAAAGCACTGTGAATTTATCCATCATTTTTCATCTCAATAAAGGACTTATATTTTAAGGTCCCTACTGGGCAATCATGTTGAAGCTGGTCAAAGACTGGTGCAACAGGCTTCGCACTCCTTGACGTGGTTACACTTAGCCTTTGAAAAGCCAATTGTTGCGTCACAGTTGAAGTCGAAAGTACATCTTTCCTCTCCATTGTGGGCACACCTAATTTTCAAAAGGATGATGGCCGTGCCAAAGTTGGAGTCGATAAGGTATTCTCTCCTTCACCTATGGGCATACTTAACCTCTGAAGGACCAAAGGTCAAGTGGAATTAGAATTGGAGGTGACGCCTCTCCTTTTACTGGAGCCATGCCTAATTGCTGGAGAGCTGAAGATCGCCATTGGTGGCCTAATGTTTCTAAAAATAGAAGTCCTTCGGTTGAAAATTTTCTTTTCATTTTAATCATCTATTTCCTCTTTTGTTATGTGGTTTGCATCTGCCACCTTCGCTTTCCCTTTTCTTGTAATGCGAACTGGCTCAGGAGACTTATATCCAAGTCCTTTCCTTGACGCAGGCAAAGTATAACTCTCCTTCAGAAGTTTCTTCTGTGTTGAAGAAAGTTCAGGTCTTTCATCAAAGATCTTTAGATTCTTAAACTCGGTGTGAGTCGTAAAGTCATAACTTGCTTTTGCTAAAAGTTTATACCCTTTCGGGTCAAATTCGTCCTTTGTTGGTCTTTCAGGCATAAATGTCTTCATTTGGTCATCCACAGGTTTCTTGACCTCCTACTTTGTTATCTTCGTGAGAGACGTGATGAAACTTTCTTTTAAACTTCGACGTCTCCAACTTTCAAACTTTTTGAACACTTCGAAAAAGGCGCTTCACCCTTCCGGTGTCAAGATAAGGGGACGTAACTCAAGACAGGAGAACTTGAGATTTTCTCATCTTTAAAACCTTAGATTTTGCAAAGCTCATAGAGGCTTCACCTTCTTTTGGGGCATGCTCATTTGTCTCTTCAATAGTTTCTTTTCTCACGTCAACTTGTGGTTCTGACTTGGGTTTACAACCACTTTTGATCAAAGGGATCTTTGTTGGTATAGTCTCCCTTATGTCGTCACCCTTCATATAAAACTTTGTATTAGCAAAATGAGACTCAGCTTCCGAAAATGGATTAGTGTTTGCCTCCACTTTTTTGATGCCATCTTGGTAAAACTTGAAGCACTAATGCAACGCAGAGGTTGCCGCCCCATTTCCATGAATCCAAGGGCGGCCTAGTAGCAACTTGTAGGTGGTCTTGGAGTCTATGACGTGAAATAGGGTGTCAATATTTAGATCCTCAATAATGAGATCTAAGCGTACCATACCAATTGTTGGTTGCCCTCATTAGTTGAAGCCTTGTATCACCAATTTTCTGCTCGATAACTCTTCCATTAAGATGCCTAATTGCCTCATGGTTGATTTAGGCATTATATTAACAGTTAATCCATCATCGATAAGGATTCGGCCCCTCTATTCTCGAATGTAACTTGAGAAAAACAAAGTTCTATTGTGAGGCTTCGACCCTAGCAGCAGATCCTCATTCGTAAAACTTATCGATATGTAACATGTCGCGCATGTACGTGCCGTAGATGTTGGGGCACTCACACTATCGGAGTCCATTAATGCCTCAATAAGAGCACTTTTAGCTGCCTGAGGAAGTGATAATAGGTCTTCTATGTTGAAGGATAATAATTTTTCTAGCTCAGTTACCATCCTTGATGAGCTTGAAGGATCTTCGCTTGTGCTAACAACATGACATATAATCACATCAAGCACTTCTTCCTGACTATCACTTAGAAAGTTCTTTGGGAAAAATTCCCTAAGAGTTACTGGTTTGTCAAGGATGGAAGAGATCTCCGTCCTCTTTAACAACATAATCGGCTTCCCTACACACTTTTTCCCTTTCTTCTTCTGCATCTTACTTTTTCTCTTACCAAAAAAGTCAGGATTCTTTTCGAACGTAACTTTGTTGTTGCTTTTTGCGATGAGTCACAATAGTCCAACCTTCATTTTAATCTTCAGTTCGTTCAGTCTTTTCTTGAACGTACTCCTTTTGGAAGCCTCATTCTTGATAGTTCTTGCTTGAAAGCTCCCCTGAGACCAAACAACAATAGGTTCAAAGGATCCAATTGAATTAAGCTTCTTTTTCACTCATAAGGCAGTCTTGGTGATTGAACCCTAGAATGAATCATTATAGCTGCATGATTCGCTTGAGCCACTTCATCAAAATAAAGCTCAATTTTCTTATCACGAGCCAATCTTATAATCACCCATTTCAGCACGAAACATTTCTCCACTGGGTGACTAACAACTCAGTGGTATTTATAATAGTTAGGATCATTTACATTTCCTAACTCCTTTGGCTGCTTGCATTCGAGCAGTTGAATAAGTTTTTTTTCCAACAACTGCTCCAACATTGCTGAAACATTAGAGTTTGGATACGGATAAACTTTTTCTTGTCTTTCTTTCAAAGTTAGGCGACGCCTCTCACCCCATCTGGTCATTTTTCCGTCTTAATTTTTTCTCCTTTTGGAGTATTAAAGGGGTCGTATTGGTGACCACAGATTCTTTTGCAGTAGCACCCTTTGAAATCTTCTCAGTGCTTTTCACTTCCTTCTTTTCCTTTTTCACATACGGGACTAAAAAGTCTCTACTTCCTCTGGCAACAATGCTTAGCTCCATGTCATGAGTTCGAGTTGCTAACTTTTCAAAGCTATGGGTTTTATCCCCTACAAGATGTAAAGCAATCCCCAGTTTATACTTGGATGCACATCTCTACAGCGAACAGCTCAGTAAGTTGGTCTTTGTAGTCGAGACTTAGAGCTCTCCAACGATTGATATAGTCGACGACAAGCTCACCTTTTTGTTGCTTTGTATTCGTGAGCTCCATCATGCTGACAATTTGCCTTATACTGTAGAAGCGATTCGGGAACTCTCTTTTAAACTACTCCCAACTGTCGATCATTTTAGGCTCTAAATCAGTGAACTAATCAAAGACATTCCATTTCAAGGTATGAACAAACTACTTGACTAGAAGATCACAACAAGTTCCAACATTATTGCATGTCTCAACAAAGTGAGCAACATGCTGCTTAGAGTTACCTTCCCATCAAACTGTTGAGATTTTGGAGGTTGGTATTCGGTAGGCATCCTCAAGCTGTCAATTCTCTTGGTGTATAGTTTGGAATACGTGAGAGAACTATGAGTAGGCACGCCATATTGATCTCTAATGAAGCTCATGATCATATCTTGTAGCTGCTGGACGGATAAGAAAGCAATCGAAGCCGAGTGTTGTGGTTGATCCTCCTGGATCATAGTTTTCCCCTTGTCACTTTTTCTCATAGCAGAGTCTGACTTTGACTCAGCAACTTCTCAATTTTGTATTTGATTATTCAGGTAGGTGATCTCTTGATCTCTTTCTTTGACCGCCTTCATCAAGAGGTTGATCCTCCTTTCCATCTATGTTATTCTCTCATCATAGTCTACATCGGCCATCATTACAAACATCACATCAGGATTCGAAGTCGCCTTCAATTGATCGGAAGCAGAAATGGATTGGTCAAACAGAGGGTTATCTTTATCAACAACCTTGTCCTTGGAAGATTCCTCGATCATTTTTACGATTTTTCTTGCAATAGCGTCAGGGGTTTGATCTTCATTTATCGTAATCCCCTTGGAACGATAATGGGTAACTGGTCCCATGTAGTGTCGCTTGACGTAGTAACCTTTGATGCAACTTTTTTTGGTGTCATTATTTGACTTGGAAGATAAAGAGATGAGAGGTAGAGAGGTCCCACTGGGCGTGCCAATTTGTTCACACGTAATTTCAACAAAGAAATTGTAACGCTCCGCGTTATAAAATTAGGCTATTTTAGAATATTTAGACTTAGTTATTCGTTACAGTTCTAATTTTGAAAATTAGAATTTTATTAGTTTATCCTTTAAGTTGGTAAATTAAAATTTCTAATGGTTTTAGGGAAAAGAGATTTTTAGTTAAATCTTTAATTCCTAACGTTTGGAAGTTTAATTTTAGATTATATCTATAAAATTCAAGAGAAACCCAAATCCTTAATCATTTAGGATCTTTTCAAATCTTTAAGAGTTTAAAATTAGGAATTCCTAAATTCTAGAATGTTTCCTTTTACTTATTATCTTTTTACTTTTGGGGAATTAAAAGAGATAAGGAATTAAAAATCAAAACAAAGAGAAAAAAAAAAAGCCCCTAAGACCTTCATCTTCATCTTCTTTCTTCCTCCCCTCTCCCTCACGTTGAAGCTACTGGCCACCTCTCTTTTTAGTTTCTCCTTCTTCGACCAACACTCCCTTTCCAGCGATCCCACGCGACGGCGGCGGCTCAAGCATATCTGTTTTGCAGCAACAGCACGAAACCCACGCGTTCTCCTTCAATTCGACGAGGTATAGCTCATACCCTTGCTAAATAAACTTTAGTTTTGGATTAACCATTCCTTAAACATCTCTTATTTGCGATTTTATTTTGTTTGGACTCAAAACAGCCCACATTCGAAGCAATTTTCTGCAAAAAAATGGGAATTACAGCAGACCAATGTGAGTTCCTTCTTGTTTGACGAGGTTTGTCACTTACCCATGCCTAATCGACTTTAGTTTTGGATTACCCATGCCTTAAACATCTCTTATTTGCGATTTTAGCTTGTTTGGACTCCGAATAGTCTACATTTGAAGCCATTTACTGTCAAAAAACGGGATTTACAGCAGAGTTTCAGTCGGTTTGGCACTGTTGGGTAAGTTTTAACATGTTTTGGACTTTTCGCAAATCACTTTAAGTGTTATGGCTTAGGTCCTAACGTGTAGGAACCTTGCGTTGCAGTTTTAGGTTGATTCGAACACTCTCGAACACCAACCAACAGTAATTCGAGCTCATTTGGATTAGTTTAGTAAGTTCCAATAAGTTTCAGCAAGTCTTTAAATCCTTCGAACTAAAATAAGATGCGTTAGATTAATTTCTAATTCTTGTAAACTTGCGTTCGTAGATTGGGCTTAATTTGGAGTATTCGAGTAAGGCTCAAAGTTCTCTTTAGGTAAGAAAATCCTTCCAAACACTCCTTTAGTTTCAATCTACGCTTTGGAGTTGTTTTCTAACTTCTAAATTTTTAACTTATCGTGTAGGAATACCTTGGAATATCCTAGGGACGTGGTAAGTAGAATTCTACATGTGGGGTCTGTTTGCTTGTGTGCTAGCATGTTGTATGGAAAATTTCGTTATATTATTATTTATATGATTATTTCACTTGAACCTCCATATGTTCTAAGATTTTGTTGTGCTTAGTTGATACTTGGGATGTTTGTGATGTTTAGTATGTTGTAATGACCTTTTGTGATGAGCATGTTGTCTTGTGGGGATTTGTTTGATCTTGTGATATGTATGTACGATGAGTTGTTGGCTTGAGTTTCCAAAGCATGTTATGGATGTGTCTATAGTTTTTGCATGGTTTAAGAACCATAATGTAGGATTCATAAATTCTGATGAGTTTTACAGGTTGGATAACCTTGTGTGTGAAAAAGGAAAGTTGGGTGAGTACCAATTGCCTCGAGTAAAAATGGTCGATGGGTGGTATGTCACAATAGGACTTAGAGTAGCATCGATGGCCTTGTTTTAAGATAGTTAGGGTCGGTGCGCTGAATCTAGAAAGGTAAGTATGTGAGATCCTTGAGAACGTTGATGGCCTTTTATGAAAAATCAGTTGGGGCCGACGGAGAATGTCGGTGGTCCTGGATAGCATCAGTTGGGGCTGGCGGAGTGGGTCGGTGGCCTTGGATGTAAATAGTTGGGGCCTGCAGAGAATGTCAGTGGCCCTGAATAAAATCAATGAGGA
Source organism: Trichosanthes truncata (assembly GCA_033996785.1). NCBI lineage: Eukaryota > Viridiplantae > Streptophyta > Magnoliopsida > Cucurbitales > Cucurbitaceae > Trichosanthes > Trichosanthes truncata. The sequence continues at coordinate 15,827,283 of JAWPNB010000004.1, forward strand.
TCAACATGTGTCTCGAAGGAGTCGGCCTTAGAAAACTTTATGTGAGTTATAGTATGAGCATGGAGTGAACTCAAGGTTTGAGATTAGGTTGACTTGACTTTGCCTGAGATGTTGATTTATGGGTCTAGTATATTGTGATCGCTACTTACTTTCCATGTATGATGAGCATGCCTAAGTTTATAATTATTATATAAACATGATGTTTTGCCTTGTATATTGGTTGGTGGCTCCTTAGGTGTGAGCTACTTGCCAGTATGGTTGTGTACTGACCCACCACAGATTTTGTAGGTGATGATGATTATGACGAGCCTGGTGGTGCTGAGGAGGAGACTTGAGAAGAGAAAGACCCTAATCATATGTTACTCAATTAGTGTTGCATTTGTTGGACTTAGTTTAGTTTTATCTTGTTAGTAGTTGGACCTAGTTAATCGGGATATCATTATCTCCTTTTTGCTGTCCAAAGAGTTAAATTTCAGTTCATTTGGCTTGTGACTCTGATATTTAAATTATAGATGAAGTTTTGTTAGGTTTAATAGTTGTTTGTCCCTTGGGTTGGGCATTTGTAGTGGACTTTGAGTTGTTTTCCTTAGTTGGAGTTTCGTCTTGAGCTTGACTTTGAATTTAAAAACATGTTGTGCTTTTCATATGTTTAGAATGTTGGTGGTTCTGATTCCTAATGGTTCTTGGGTTGGAAATCTGGAGTTTGGAGTGATCCTTGGTGATTATAAATATAGAAGTGCATTTTGTTGTCTAACAGGTACTAGAAAAATTTTGGTATTGTTGTAGTTACGTCGCTATCCTGCCGAAATTTTTGGGGCATAATGGTTGTTGGTTTAGTAATATCCCTTAAGTTAGGTTAAAATTTGGGGCGTTACAGAAATATAACACGTATAAATGAACTTGTATTTGTATTAATTTCAATATAGTGGAGTACAATCTCTAGAATTTGACCATTTGATTCTCTCTCTTGTTTGTATGTTTCACTTGAGGGTTGAACAACTTATTCTCAAGTTTGAAGCTTCAATTGATTCTTCGAGTCTTGAAGTCTTCAAGTTTTGAAGTGTTCTTGATATTCAAGAAGTGTTCTGTATTCAGGAGGTATTTGATCTTCAAGAGCTCAGGGAGTCTTCTGATTTTTGTTTCTGAATTCTCTCTGAGATCTCAAATTTCTGAACTCCCAAAATGGGGAGATCTTCTCTATTTATAGAGCTTCCATGGGCATGTGGGATTGAGCCTTTTAGTCTTCTGGGCCCAACCATTGGACTTGGACTCTAGTAAATTTGGGCTTGGTCCTTTGAGCTCGAATTTTGTTGAATTAGGGCCTCTTATTTGGGTTTTGTCTAAAATTGACCCAGATTTCATATAACCCTATTGCATATTTAGATTTGTCATAATTTAATTTAGGGATACTTGTAAATTTAATTAATCTCTAATTAAATAATAATTTTGTCACAAACTTTAAGTAATGACATGAAAATTTTTGATTGGCCAAAATTTCTATTCCAACAATATGTAAAGATAAAGTTCTACCAACCAAATAAACATAGAAGAGCAATTAATGACAAGAACAAATTATAGCAATTAATTTCATACAAGAAGATATAATAACAAATTAAATGCACAAAATAAAATAAGATAGGGATAAAGAAAATAACACAAAAAATTTAGAGTGGAGTAGGCTGAGTGGTTCTGCACTACCCATCCAACTCCACTCCTCAAGCTCCTCTTGGGTATTTCATTAGAATAATGAACAACCCTTTTCATGGCTCAGAGTCCAACCGTTCCAACGTTTCTTTTTTGGAAGCAAGAACAAACTCGATCCTTTCCGAGGTTCAAGACCAAACCGTTACAACCTATATTTTTTAGGATTAAGAGAAACCCTTAGAATAGATTGAAAATGTAGGAACAATTTCACAAACTCTCTCAAAAGAGTAGATGCACAAATTTAAACTCACAACTATGTAAGAAAAGACTTCTTACAATTAAAACCTCTCAAATGGCTAAGAGAAATAAGAAATGGAAGCTCAAAATTGCTTTAAAATAGTGAAAATGCACTTCAAGATGTTTTGAAATTTTTAGAATTTTTTTTCAATTTTTTTCGAGCCTTAAATAAAGGAGAAATAGCAAATTTGACCGTTGGTTGCCACATGTCAACTTCTGATTGGCTGCAAAAAAGAAATTCAAAATTAATAATATTATAATATAAAATTAATATTATAATATTTATAAATAGAAATATGACTGTTGGATATTATTTTAATATTAAAAAATATTTCCTTTTTTTTTATTTAAAAGCCAAATAGCCACATGTCACTTTTCCAATGGTTCGCGTGTTGCCATGACATCGTCCATGTCAGCCTTTCTGACGGTTGAAATGGCAAGTCACTGGCCACATTATTGCCACATCAGCCAATTTGGCCTTTTGACTTCCACATCATTTGCCATGCCAGTGCCACATCATCTATGTCTGCCACTTGTCATGCCACGTAAGCTTTCTCCTACTATTTTGTTTTGCCCATAACTTCTTCATTTAAGCTCCGATTCGAATGAGTTAAGATGTGTTGGAATCATCTTTTTGAGATCTACATAATGACACTTCAAAACACTAAAATTGTCAGTAATCAAAATTAAGTTTGTTATCATCAAAACATTAATTAATTAATCAATTAAAATTCATTAATCAATTAAAATTCATTAATTTGAAATTAAAGGCCAAAAAGCCAACACAATCTCTGTGGTATTGAAAAAAATTTGCTCTCCTCTTAGGTCTTAAATCAATCACACAGTTCTTGCATGCGAAGACAACTAGCCCTTAACTCTTCAATGTACTCTCGCACTAGATCTTCTAAGGGAGATTTCTTCTCAATTTGGTTAGGAAAGACATCCTGATTCCAAATGTACTCATCATTACCATAAAAATAATTTCCATAATTTATAGTCTCAAAATGGTAAATGAATAAGCATTTGATGACCATGGAACCCATAATCAGTATTCACAGGGTCATAAGAGGTGTAATTAAATGGAAAACGATTGAAGGATAGTGTTGGTTCTTGGGTATGTTGAAACTCCCAATAAGGCCACCCATAATTATTGAAAGTCATGATCTCAATCAAAGAAGACTAAATACATGCTCTCTAACAAAAAGCATACACCAGCCAACAACACAACCAAAAACAAGGGATTGGGACTCAAAGTAAAAACAAAATTAAACAAGAAAAACACGAATAAATAAAATCACTAAATTAAAACCAAGTGATTTCTCCACAGTATCAAATGAACGAAAAATGTCGCTAATCTCCAGCAACGACGCCAAAAACTTGTTGCATGATTTATGCACAATACCATAGTGCACGAGTCAAGTTATAGAATTGTGATTACGAGTATGAGTGTCGTCCTCAGGATTGACATTTTTAATTCATTTAATTACCATAAATAATCTCACTCAATTTTATTTAGAGAACAAACTCAAATGAAGAGCATAAAAACTAAGAAGAATAAAGACAAAAAATAAAGACAGAGACAATCAAAAGGGATAACATTATAGGGAATTAATTTCACCAATTGGACCATTAGCTTAAGTAATTAAACACCTAAGATTGAGCCAACATTATTTCAATAGATTTAGAAGTTTAATATCAAGCATGACTATTTCGAGCTCACCCAATTCTCATGCAATGAATTAAAACCTACATCTCTGCTAATTTTTAAGGACATGCATGGCATTAATTCCCTTCATTAAATAACCTCTAATAGTGCCCTAATTATTCCCATGTCAGAACAACCTAATCATGCATTTAGGATCTAATCTAAATTACCTTTTTCAAGCGTTAATTTAGACCAACACAACAAATTAATCTATGATCAAAAGACTAAAAACATTAAGAATCAAATGCATGAATAGAATTAATGCTAATCAATCTAAAAGTGTAATTAATTATGATAAAATTTGCCCAATGGCTACATCAATCCATAGCATTGAGAGTTTAGTTACTCATAATCACTAAAACACAATCTAAATTCCTAATTACAACCATAATTTAAAATCCAAAAACTAAGGAATGAAGAGAAAAAATCAATGGCGTGTCGATCTCCACGAACCTCGATCTCTGAATATTCAAGTAACGCTCCAAAAGCCTCTCCAAATCTCCCAATTTAGTGTGAAATCGATTTAGGGTTGAAAACTGTCCAAAGTGGCTCCCTTTAATTAGTAGCAAAGAGTTGTATTTATAAAGAACCGAGGTAGCGTCGAGCACTAGGGACAACGTCTTGACGTTGTACCCTAGTGCACGCAACAAATAAGGAAAATATGAGTAGTGTCGAGACGCTGCTTAATGGAAAGTAGCAGACATGCCTTTTGAACGTTGAGACCCATGTGTGCAGCGTTGAGACACCATTGGGTAGTGTCTCAACGCTGCCTTTGCGGTTTGAAAGCTTGGCTTATGGCAGCGTCTCAACGTTGCTCTCTTGGGCATTCTAACTTGATTACGTCTCTCTTCTTCCTCAATTTTCTAATTATCATCCAATTTTCTCCTTTTTCGCCTCAATATCTTTTGAATACTCAGTTTTGCTCCAAATGCTCAAAATCTACTATTGTTAATTATGGTAAAAATTAAGGTAGTCTTGTATTTCGTATTTTAGGTTTATTGATCTCTTTTTGTATTTTGTATTATTTTAGGTATATTTTAAGATTTTAATTAGGGTAGAATATTCTTTCCTTTTATGCGTTTATTGTACCTTGTATTTATTCTATTGTTTTGTATAGTTGAGGTATGAAAGAAAATACACCAGAAAACTTCATGGTATAATAGTAGAAATAAAGTCGTAGATTTTTAACCTAGTTTCTATCGTTGCTGTCATCACCACCACCAGAGCTCTAACCATCGTCATCACCGGTCATCTCCTCTGACAGTCTCTCTCTCTGACGGTACCCTCGCAACAGCCGTCTCCCTTCGATGCTAAGATCGTAAATTGCAACCCTCTCCAATCGCGAATCGCGACTCTCTCCAATGGCGAAATTGCAACTTTCACCTATAGATAGCTTCAATGCAGATACCTCCGACGCAAACATCGTCGACATTCCACGCACTCAACGTTGTCAGCTCATTGCCGACGACTGTTGTAAATGACTGATTTGTTTTTTTTTTTTACATAGTTTTGACCCAGTTCTCTACCGCTTTTAGTCATTTTCTCTTCTTAGCAGGTTGAATTTTTTTTGGGAATATGTCTTATTCTTCCAAATCAATCGACCCAATCTCCAATGGTCACGGTGGATATGATTTATCATCACCCGCCTATATCATAAGCCACAAACTGAATGATCATAATTATATCCAATGTTCACAGTTAGTTATGATGTTTATCTATGACAATGGTAAAGTCGAGTACCTCTCGAAAGAGAATATGCAACCTAAAGGAACTAATCCGAAATTCAGGAAGTGGAAAGTAGAAAATAACATGGTCATGTCATGGTTAATTAGTTCCATGACCAATGCGATAGGTGAAAATTTTCTTTTGTATGGAACAATACATCAGATCTGGGAAGCTATCAAGGAAACATACTATAATTAGAAGAACACTTCTGAATTGTTTCGACTATAATCAATTCTTCATGATATTTGAAAAGGTGATCAATTTGTTATTGAGTACTTTAATACTTTGTCCCATCATTGGCAACAACTGGATTTATTTGAAGTTTATACTGAAGTGTGTCACTGATACAACCTAATACACGAAAATTCTTGGTCAAAAGAGGACATTCAAATTCCTTCTTAGTATGAACCAAAATCTTGATGACGTTCGAGAGGTCGAATCATGAGAACCAAGCCATTGCCAACTCTCTGTGAAGCCGTCTCTAAAGTAAGGCAAGAAGAAAGTAGGAAAAGTGTAATGATAGGCAAACCAGAATCGGTCTCTACAGTTTTGGAAACATCTACACTTGTTACTCGTAGTTTTAACCCAACAGTACCAGGTGATAATAAGCAGAGACGAGAGAGACCTTAGTGTGAACATTACAAAAAGGTGGGTCAGATAAAAGACACATGTTAGAAGATCCATGGGAAACCTAAGCATCGCAATGATCGTGATGGTAGGGCGTATGTGGCTAACGTAGCCTCTGATAATTCTGTCAATTTAGGGAGAACGATATTTAGTAAGGAACAAATAGATGCACTGCCAAAGTGTTGAGATTTATGTCCTAGCCTCGTAATTAATAATTTATTTAATAATTTTGATTATTTTATTTGCAATATAATATTATCCATTATATGAAAAATTCAAGGTTATTAGTGTAATCTTGAACAATATGTGGTTGAAATACGGGAGGATCATGTTTAAGAAATAACCTAAAGGGTCATAGTGTATGGATAAGGTTGGGTGCCTTATCATGACAACACTATTGATAGTGCCCACTTTGTAATAGTTACAAATGATTTGATCCAAATCCTTCAGTTAGAGACATGTGAGTGGAGGTATCTTATAGAATGAGTTTGTATAAGACTGGACCACGAAATATTTAACTCTCTTTATAAATCCGTTAATTGAAAAGATTAACATTTCATCAGGATGATCATATGCGACTCGATCTTAATCCTAAGTGAGTTATGAACTCCTGCTTGTGAGGACTTGTCCTTTGATTTGCATGGGTGAGAGTGGCTTTTGTAGCCGATTCAATATGCCTACCATTTTGGAGATTTGACCAAATAGGGAGCTGGGAACATAATCTAACAAAATGGAATTCATTCATTGTAACGCCCGACTTATTTACGAGCGTTAATTTCGAATTTTGGAAATTAAGTTGGGATAATTTTCATTAGGTAATTTGAATTTTAAGGTTAAATTGGAATTTAGAATGAGAAAAGTGGCATACTTGGAAGAAAAGAGTTGGTGTAAGGGCATTTTAGTATTTTTTCTTTTTTTCCCTCATCCTTATCTTTTTCTCCATCTCCTTCTTCTTCCTATCTTCTTCCTCTCTCTCCCGAAGCTCTCTCCCTCACTCTCAGATTCTCTCTCTTCGTCCGATTTCTCTCTCTCTCCCTTTCCGTTCGGTTTCTCTCCCTCCCGTCGACAACCCAGCCCATCGTTGCCACACTCCCGGTCGCTGAACGAAGCTCCAGCCACTCAATCCGCCGCAGATACGTCGCCGGCCAGTTCAATTTTGCAAGCGTCGACTGTTCGCTGGAGTGCGTAGCTTCGCCGGTCTCTTTCGCTTCCAGCTCGTCTGCGTGCACCACCTGCTGCAGCTCGAGCCGCCAGCTTTGTCTCTCCCTCTCGGTTTTCTGTACAAGCAGCAAGATGGGTGTTGGTTCGGTGGTTGTATAGCCTCGTTTGTTCTCGATTCCAAGTGGGTAAGTTTATTCAACAACAATCTAAGTGATTTTGAATTTTAGAAGTTGGTTTTAAGTACTAATTTGGTGATTGGAAGTTGACCGATGGATTTTTATGTATGATTTTAGACTACCCATAGCCTTTGGATATCAAATACGTAAATTTGGACCTCTTGGAGCCAAAGTCAGCTAGATTTCAGTTCGTTTCGATGTGGGAAATGCTCCTATTGTAATGGGTAGGTGTTCTGAAAGTGATTCAAAGTGATTTATGGGTTGTACAACGAAATGGAAGGACTTAGTTAGTGATTTGAAATTAACCCACATCGTGTTGGATTCTATTTTAGAATATCCATTGTGCGTGAAGGTCAAGTTGTCGAGTTTGAATCAATTCGACAACATTTCAGCAAGCAAAGGAGTTGTTTGGGTAAGTTTACTTGGATGATTTTTATCTCAGCTTGTTCGAACTCTTAGTCGGATCTTAGCATGGTTTGTTGACATTCGTAGGACTTCATTTGGTGATTTGGAATGCTTTGGAAGTGCCTATTATTATTACTTAAATTGGTAAGTAGTTATTTGGATATTAGCCCCTTTAAGTTTCCATTTAAATTGATATATGTTTGATAATTTGGAAATTGTGAAAGCATGCTTGAAAACCATATTTATGAAGTATGTAGTGATTTGTGGGTTGGTGTAGGTGTTGCTTGAGTTGTAAATGGTCTTTTATATGGTTATAATGGAAATTAGGGGCTTAATGTTTTCGAATGGCTTATGATTTAGCATGAGTAGCACTTTAAGAGAGTAGTTGTTGGAATTGGTGTATGTTAAGTGGCCGTGGGTGTAATTCTTTCAAGTATGAAGTATAGGTGTGACCATGTTGGTCGTGGATGTGTCGCTTGGTAAATAGTTCGGAAATGAGATTTTGCCTTATTGTACCTACACCCAAGAATTTAAAGAAATTTGTCAATTTAGTTGAGTGGCTTGGTATAAGTCATGATTCCTAGGGGGGTGCTCCTAAGGATTTGGCCTTGTGAATTAGTAAGGGATTTGGTTATAGATTAACCCTCTGGAATGCATAGTTGACTATGATCGTGGTTCCTTATAAAGTAAGGACGTATGGGAAGTTAGTTTAGATTGTATAAGCACGCATATTTGGATTGTTGTGATTTGTAGCTTGAGATGGAATTCAGAGTGGCTATAAAACCTCGAACGTTGAGCTAAATGACTAAATGGTTTAGTAATCCTTGTGTTTGAAGTATTTGGAATGACGAGTTGTGTTTAACTTGTTTGAGACGGGCTAGGGGCCGATTTCTGAGTTAAATGGTTGATGGCTTTATGCTACTAGCACACATATGAGTTTTGATTAAGTAAAGTTTTGTTTAGAAGTGCCATTGAACTAGCACATAAGTTTTTACTCGAGATTCGTGCTTGTAATCTATGGCGAAAGCCATTATGATGAGTTTGAGGTTGTTGTTGAAGGTGGGCCTGTGTCATATGCTACGAATAACTTCTTAAAGGAATGAGAAGTGGGTTGTCTTGATACTGGCCTAGAAAGTAAGTAGCCTTTCAGATTGGTCTGTTAGGATTTGTGTTCGCCTATATATATATATATGAGGCGCAAGGTGTTATAAATGTACGGAAAGAGTTGAGGGGTTGCTTTCCCTCTTTGCTTGGGCGAATTAGGGGGCGATTTTTCCCAGTGATTGTGCTTGTGAACTTCGGGTCAAGTTGTGAATGAGGTTTGGGAATGATGAATGACCCGAGAGGTTCCAAAATTGTTGTGAAAGTTCAAAGGCCTGTTAGATTGGTGCTACCTACCCTAATTCTGTCGTTTCGTGCGAGTTCGTAAGCCTAGAACACATGTGATGTGATGAGCACAGGGGATGCGTTCCCTGGCTGCCTGTGTGGCATTTGTGATGTGATGAGCACAGGGAATGCGTTCCCTAGCTGCCTGTGTGGCATTTGTGATGTGATGAGCATAAGAAATGCGTTCCTTATTGCCGATGGGCTAGCTTAGGGGTGATTTCCCTATTATGATGAGCATAGGGGATGCGTTCCCTATTGCCGTGTGCTAGCTTAGAGATGATTTTCCAGTATGTTGAGCGTAGGGAATGCGTTCCCTAGCGCCTGTGTGCTAGCTTAGGGGTATTTTTCCCATTATGTTGAGCGTAGGAAATGCGTTCCCTAGCGCCTGTATGCTAGCATAAGGGTGATTTCTCTATTGAGATGAGTGTGAGGGTTATAGACCTTCACAGATTTGGGTTCTAGGCTACAGGACTCGCAGGTATGACACGAAGTTAGGTTCTGGTAGTAGAAAATGTTGCGGTAGGTTAAATGGACTTTTAGAATAACAGAAGGAAGTATTTGAAATCTAAGCACGAGTGTGAGTAAGGGCAGTTTTCTTCTTGGTACGGTTTCTTTAAAAGTTGGACCCTTAAGTGGGCTACTTACTGAGTATGTTTATACTCATGCTTGCTACTTTGTTTGTTTTGCAGGTTGTGCACATTCTCGAGGCAGATTGACGCAGGCGACGACTTGATGAGATTATGGAGACTCCACCAAATTTCTTTTCCCTGTTTAGCTTTTGGTTTTGTTTCTTTGTTCCCTGTTGTTTGTTAGTCTGTAAAGTTTAAATTTCTTTTGTTTCCATGCATTTGGTTAGAAGTTCTTAGGTTCTTTTGTCTGTTGCTTGAGCTCAGCATCATTTAACGTAGCTTGGTGGATGTTGAGTATGTTCTCTGAAACACAGAAGTGTTTATATCTCTTTCCAGGTCTTTGGAAATTTTTGGTTTTCTCCTAATTACGTCGTCATGCTGCCGAAATTTTGGGTATGAGTGAGGTAGCTTTGTTTCGCTTTCGCATTTAGAGAGTCGTAGGAATTCGGGTCGTTACATTCATTCTCATATAGAGTAAGTAGATAAGTAGTTCCCTTAAATGCTGATTCGGGACTTGAACAAAGGGGCCCCACCCTTTCACTGGCCCAAGAGGGACTTAATTTATGGTTGGATCATAAACAAATTGTTCATTAGAGGATCAGTGATACTTAAAATGCAAGATGTAATTACAGGGGTAAAATGGACTTTTGACCAAGTTGTAATTACGAACAACTCGTGAAGGATCGACTTGCATGTAGTGATTATAGCTATGGACACAACTTGTCCTACAGTACATAAGAGTGCAACTCTAGGTCTATAGTGGAAGAACCCTAGAGTTAATGAATGAAAATTGATTAATTAAAGAGTTTACTTAATTAATTTTGTATCATTGAAGCTTATGATCTGTAAGTCCATAAGGTCCCCTTGTTAGCTCATAGTAACACTAAAAAATCAATCTAGTTGAAAGAAAAAATTTGAAATGTTTAAATTAATATTTAATTTGAAGTGTTCAAATTAATATTTAATATATTAGATATATTAAATATAAAAGAGAAAAATATATTTATTGTATTTGATCCATTAAATATTAAAATAATTAATGTATATTAGATACATTAAATAAAAGATATTTATATAATTTGAATAAGATTCAAATAAATAAATATTGTAGGAGATTTGAATGAGATTCAAATAAGTATAAGACGTATTTTAATATATTAGATATTAAAATATAATATTTTAATTATTGCAAATATTTGTCATTGGTCTTTATAAATAGGACCATTGGGTTGAGTCATCAGACATAACACACATATCCTCAATAGAGAATTAGAGAATTTTCTCTAGACCTATTCCTCTCCAATCTCTTGTGGATTTTCTTTCAAGAGGCTCCCACAAGCCTTGGTCATGTGTTCGAGTCATAGTTGGAAGACTTTGTGGAGGAGATAAAGACCCGCCAGAAATATCTCCATATTTACTCCAAGTAAGTTTGCGTAATTTTATTTTTTTTAGTTTAATTTTAAATAAAAATCAAAGACGATCCAATGTTTCCGCTGCGGAGTGAAACGTTCATTCCTTCAAAAAGATCATCGGTTACACAATATCGGGAGTAAGACTGGTTGCATAGAAAGTTATACCTATTGCCTTGACTTAACCCTAGAGTGTAGACACTAGAGCATCAAATTAGATGATAGGGAATGCATCGTTGTTCCAAAACTATTAAGTTGACACCTCAAACTCCTTCGTGAAAATTGCAAATTGGTCATACTCCAAAATGGCTAGGACTGGTTCAATTAGAGTTACTCAAAATTTATATCTTAACTCTGTATTACATTTACCAAACTTGGATTATAATTTATTTTTAATAAGTAAATTGATGCATGATCTTAAATGTGTGACTAATTTTTATCCAAACTTATGTATTTTTTAAGATTTAGAATTGGTGAAGATGATTGGTAGTGTTAAACTTTTTTTTGGACTCTATCTTCTCAATTATGATTAAGGCTCCCTAGCAATTGGAGACAAGTCTTCATTTTTATCTTCTTTTATTTCTAATAGTAGTAAGTTTTCTTCTTATGTCAACAAAGACAGTAAAATTATGTTATTACTCTATCAGTTAGGTCATCCAATTTTTTTGTATCTCTTCAAACTGTTTCCAAACCTTTTTCATAATAAAAATCCTGCATTGTTCAATTGTAAGATTTGTCAGATTTTCAAGCATACTCTAAACTCCTATCCTCACATTGTGTCACGGTCGTATTTCTCCAACCGCGCGGCGCCATGATTTTTCGCCTTATCATGGCCAGCCTTAAGGGGAACTCAAGCCCCAATCTACTTTTCGCCCAGCTTTGTGGCTTAGTCGGACCTTAGGCGAGGTTATTCAACTTAACCAAGCTTCATTTATCATGCAGCGGAAGTATACTTGGCCATACACGTCGCCCGAACGTGTATGTTCACTCAAATGCGACTCTAGCCGACTTGCCTCTACTCTAGGCCAAGTCCTAAGGCTCAACCTTGCCTCTACATTAGGCCAAGGTCATCACAACTCAATGTCGCTTCTTGGGACATCGTCCCTCAACTCTCCTTCATGTCCACAACGTCTCTACATCAGTCTGGAACTTTACCGAGACTCATTCGGACCCTTATTGGGGCCAAAACGGCCTTAAAACGCTCAACCGGAGCTTATCGGGTGATTTCGGCACTTATCGGGACTTACCGGGTGATTATAATGCTTACCGGGTGAAACCGATGCAAACCGGAGCTTTTCGGGGCATTATAACACAAACCGGGACATATCGGGTAAGTACCATCCAAACCGAAAACTATCGGGTCCCACTGATGAATAGTGATGCCATCCCGAGCCTCGGGAGGTCATCGAACTTAGCTTCTCACTCGGACATGTTATCGATATCCTTCCCATGGGTCGCCTTCATAATCGGGCCTCTCGGACATCCATCCATCCGAGTTATATTGAGGCATGGATCCTTCCGTGTCCATGCCGAGTCATTCTCGGGTCGCTGGCCGCTACCGGGTCCTATGGTCGAACCTCTAGCCCATGGGAAGGGGCGCAATGTCGGCACACCCGTGCCGCCCGACACTGTCTTAGGAAAACCCATTCCATAAGAAGACGCCCAAGACACTAGTCTTGCAGACGGTCGCCCACACCATGACACACGCATGTGCCATGGGGTAGCTCGCTTAGGCCCTGAGGCTCAGAGGTGGTGGAGAGCTGACACCATGCCTCCCCCTAAGGTAGCATATTGAGATTTTCCTTCCTGGCACCCTTGCACGTCAATTTGGCGAGGGATCATACGCCAGCGTGGAGCGCTCGTCTGGACTCCGATTGACACGAAATCTGGCGAGCTTCTATCTTGTCCATATACGGACTTAACTCCAGAGCCGCACGTCAAAACTCATGACGGAACCCCGACTTTCGAGGATATGGCTCGGGGCCCCATCTGGCCCCCACTAAGCTTGTAGATGCCACCTTAGACGACATGGTTGACTTCCTTTTTCCCCAAATCTCAACTTGGCATTCATGCCTACATATCTTGGTGTGTTGGATGATGCACCGTCCTCCTCGGTCGCATCATGGCATTCGTCTTTTCTTGGCCCTCGCGTGGCCATATGGGCGACACTCGCGTGTCGCCTGTGTCTGTCTGCGCTATGGGGGTCACAACCTGCTCTCTTCTTAGCATGGTTGTGACACTCTCCCCCACTTAAACTAGTCATCGTCCTCGATGACTCACTTGGGGGCACAATCCACTTCATCACACCATGGATTGTGACACTCTCCCCCACTTAAACTCGGCATCGTCCCGATGACGATCCGCATTTGGGCTGGCTGCTACTTGACTTGCTCGAACAAACACTCGTGCATCAGATGAATAAGAAACTGCAACAGAACAAACATTGGCACTCTCGCCAAAACGGAACCTGGGGGACACTTGCCCCATCGTAACCTGGGCACTCTTGGCCCGAACGAAACATTGGCACTCTTGCCAAAACGGAACCTGGGGGACACTTGCCCCATCGTAACCTGGGCACTCTTGGCCCGAACGAAACATTGGCACTCTTGCCAAAACGGAACACGTTGCAGAACTATCCACTGAGCTGCACGTAACGGATGCACCCCGCGGGGTGAGGCTCGCAAGCCTACCACTATCTCTCCGTGGCATCTTCGGTAACCGGAGCAAAGTCTAGAAGCTTGTAACACAGCCCTCTCTTTTTGCACTTGGTTGGCACTCCCCTTCAGCCAACATTCTCTGGCCACCTGCTGTGGCAAACCACTCGAACAAACGGAAACCCAACGCCTCTGCGCTTCTTGTAACTCTCTTCGGAACCAGGGCAAGCACTCATTCTCTCGAGGCACTTCCCTTTTGTGGCACTCCTGGCCATAAGTCGTCCACTCTCGGACTGCAACAACTTCTTCGCTTGTGCACTCCTGGCACATTTCTGGGGCACACACGGCCCAAATCTTCGTCTGTGAAGCCATTCGCTTAGGCATTAGCGATATGACTTAAGGGACACACTGGCTCCATCAATTCGGAGCATTCTTCTGGGACAAGCAACCCATTTTCTCGGGTTCTTTCCCACTCAACAAAACTGGCGCTTCACTCCGCCGAAATTGTCCACCCATATAGACTTTCTTTATCTGCATAACTTTTGCACTGGACCGGCGCATGTCACTCTGAACACCGGCTTGTCTGCTTGCAGCCATTAGCATTATCCCTTTGCTGTAAATGGCTATTTGGAAGGCACCCTACCTGGTACACCTTCTGATTATCGCTCTATCGCACAACGGAACGTAACCCCAAGTTTTAGGCAAACGTACTTGGGTCTTGCATTCTGACGGGTAAGACTTCCTTCGCGGAGCCTCGCTTCAACCCACAACTGTCTCTGATACTGACAACACAACTGCCCTGCCGTTCTCGCGACACTCTTGACACACTTGTGAAGTTTTCAATTCGATTCTGGGTTCTGTTTTCTCTGTCTCGTCCGACTATGCACAACAAAGTTGGCTCTGATACCACTTTGTCACGGTCGTATTTCTCCAACCGCGCAGCGCCATGATTTTTCGCCTTATCATGGCCAGCCTTAAGGGGAACTCAAGCCCCAATCTACTCTTCGCCCAGCTTTGTGGCTTAGTCGGACCTTAGGCAAGGTTATTCAACTTAACCAAGCTTCATTTATCATGCAGCGGAAGTATACTTGGCCATACACGTCGCCCGAACGTGTATGTTCACTCAAATGCGACTCTAGCCGACTTGCCTCTACTCTAGGCCAAGTCCTAAGGCTCAACCTTGCCTCTACATTAGGCCAAGGTCATCACAACTCAATGTCGCTTCTTGGGACATCGTCCCTCAACTCTCCTTCATGTCCACAACGTCTCTACATCAGTCTGGAACTTTACCGAGACTCATTCGGACCCTTATTGGGGCCAAAACGGCCTTAAAACGCTCAACCGGAGCTTATCGGGTGATTTCGGCACTTATCGGGACTTACCGGGTGATTATAATGCTTACCGGGTGAAACCGATGCAAACCGGAGCTTTTCGGGGCATTATAACACAAACCGGGACATATCGGGTAAGTACCATCCAAACCGAAAACTATCGGGTCCCACTGATGAATAGTGATGCCATCCCGAGCCTCGGGAGGTCATCGAACTTAGCTTCTCACTCGGACATGTTATCGATATCCTTCCCATGGGTCGCCTTCATAATCGGGCCTCTCGGACATCCATCCATCCGAGTTATATTGAGGCATGGATCCTTCCGTGTCCATGCCGAGTCATTCTCGGGTCGCTGGCCGCTACCGGGTCCTATGGTCGAACCTCTAGCCCATGGGAAGGGGCGCAATGTCGGCACACCCGTGCCGCCCGACACTGTCTTAGGAAAACCCATTCCATAAGAAGACGCCCAAGACACTCGTCTTGCAGACGCTCGCCCACACCATGACACACTCATGTGCCATGGGGTAGCTCGCTTAGGCCCTGAGGCCCAGGGGTGGTGGAGAGCTGACACCATGCCTCCCCCTAAGGTAACATATTGAGATTTTCCTTCCTGGCACCCTTGCACGTCAATTTGGCGAGGGATCATACGCCAGCGTGGAGCGCTCGTCTGGACTCCGATTGACACGAAATCTGGCGAGCTTCTATCTTGTCCATATACGGACTTAACTCCAGAGCCGCACGTCAAAACTCATGACGGAACCCCGACTTTCGAGGATATGGCTCGGGGCCCCATCTGGCCCCCACTAAGCTTGTAGATGCCACCTTAGACGACATGGTTGACTTCCTTTTTCCCCAAATCTCAACTTGGCATTCATGCCTACATATCTTGGTGTGTTGGATGATGCACCGTCCTCCTTGGTCGCATCATGGCATTCGTCTTTTCTTGGCCCTCGCGTGGCCATATGGGCGACACTCGCGTGTCGCCTGTGTCTGTCTGCGCTATGGGGGTCACAACCTGCTCTCTTCTTAGCATGGTTGCGACACATTGCTTATTGATAAGCTTTAGAATTAAGGCTTATTTAACTCCAAATTACTTAAAATATTATTGTTTTGTCTTAAGACCAATTGAAAATAGTTGAAAGATTGCTTCAATCTAAGAAAGAAATAAATATGATGGCATTTGAGATAAAGTTCTAAATAAATTAATCTTGTTTGCAGGACATATGAAAATTGCAAAATCAAATTGCAAAATCGTGATTATGCAATTCTGGACAATAGAAAAATTCAAGCAAGAACGAAAATTCCTGCGCAAAACTCATATATGGAAATCTTAATTACCGCATGAATTAAGGGAATTGGAGCACAAATTTTGGATGAGTCAACTCTAGAAAGGATCTACAAAGGGCGGGTGAAGAAGAGGCAGCAACACATTCGGTTTTGGAGACATTTTTGGAGCTTATTTCGTGGGTTTCCGTCAACTAAAAGCTCTATTTTCTGCAGATTTGTTTTTACTCTATTTTTAGCCGAGATTTTAAATTCTGTCTTAGTTTTCTTCAAATTCTACTTGTATTATGGAGAGTTCAATCTCTGTTCTCCATTCAATTTCTTCTTGTATTAAGTTTAAGCTTTAATTCAGTCTCTGCCTTTGGGTTTTTCAACATTAATACTCTGTTTTATGCATTTTTTTTGGTTCATTCTTGTTTTGCTGAGGATTTCAGCATTCTGTCTTCTATTTTTATTCAATTTTCTGTTTTTGTTGAAAAGTTTATAAACCATTAAATTCAAAAGAAGAAGGAAGAAGATTGAATTGCCCATTGATGCCTCTGATTTTTGTTTTTAAATTTAATTTAATTTGAGAATTTTAGTCATCTTGAGGTTGAATGCCCAGATTTTCCTGGGTTTACTGTCACAATTATTCCTTTAAGCAAACTATTCATAATATATTTTTGTGTTAATTAGCAATTTCCTTAATTTTCTAATATGATATTTTCTTCAAAAATTCGTTGTAGGAATTTTACTTGTAGTATGAGCTAAAACTTCTTAAGGGGTTCAAGGATGTGAATTCCCTAAGAAGTAATTGTAGCCTAAATTTCAATAAAAACCAAGCCTACATCTCAATTGTTTGCTTGTGTTGAATAAATTTCCATTGAGATCCTAGATTGATCAACTAGGGTAGCAACTCGAGCTTATATCTAATACCGACGGGGTTAGAGATAAGCGGATTTCACACAAGTAATGGAGAAAGAGCTTAGACATAAGCCAATCCTTACCCTAGACATAGGGATTAAGGACTCCAAAACCCATAAAATTGTTGAGCCGAATGATCTAAGATAGAGGGACTATAGACATATAAGTCACTCACTTAGCCTCCTAAAGCCTAAATTCAAGGTAAATAGGAGAAGCAATTTAGGTTTACAATTGAGTTTGGAGTAGGTTGGAATTGCAATTTTGGCTTGCAATTACAACTTAGGGCAATGACATTCTTGAGCCCCATCTTATTCTAAATTCCCTTTGCAATTTCATTTACTAAGCTTATCTAGTTTGCTATCCAATATTGCCAATTCAAGATTCTGCAATTCAATTTTGCAATTTTTGTTATTTCAATTATTGCCATTTATAGATTGTGCAATTAGATTTTACAATTTTTTTAACACACCAACCCAACATTATTTTTGCAATTTAGTTTTCAAAGTTACAAATTTCCTTACACTTTTCTTTACAATATTTTTGTTACACTGTTCCCTTGGGATTCAATACTTGGTACTCACATACCATTTTATATTACTTCGATCACGTGCGCTTGCGTGTACACCGATCACTTATAAACCGTCAAGTCTTTTTTCATTGATTCAAAGCGATGTGTGGGGCCCTTCAAAAATAAAAAATATCTCTAGGGTCCAATGGTTTGTTTCCTTTGTTGATGATCATACATGGGTTACATGGATCTTTCTTATGAAAGAAAAATCTGAAGTTCACCAACATTTCAAATAATTCCATAATATGATTCAAACTCAATACCAAACCAAAATTCATGTCCTCAAAATAGACAATGCAAAAGAATTATTTAGTTCATGTCTTGGGGATTACCTATAAGCTTAAGGGATTCTCCATCTTAGCATTTGTGTTGACACTCTCCAACAAAATGTAATGACTGAACGCAAGGATCGTTATCTCCTTGAAGCCACTCGATGTTTAATGTTCTCTACTCATGTTCCAAAATTCTATTGGGGTGAAGCTATTCTCACTGCCACATACTTGATCCATCATATGCCCTCTAGTGTTCTTGGATTCTCCACCCCTCGTTAAGTCTTTCTCCAATCATTTTCTCATCTTCGTGTTCAGTCTCTTGATTTAGACCTTAAAGTTTTAGGGTGTAGTACCTTTGTTTACACTCATTCGCAACATTGTAGCAAATTGGATCATTGAGCCCATAAATGCATTTTCTTGGCCCAATCAAAGGGGCTACAAATGCTACTCTCCTATCACCAAATGAATGTTTGTTACTATGGCTGTCACATTCTTTAAACATCTACCATACTATACCAAAACTTATTGTCAGGGGGAGAAAGTGAGTGACAATCAGTAGTGAATCTTGTTACTTGAGACTGAACCCGAATCCGCTCTTCACCCTCATTCTCAAGTCACGATTTCAATTTCACCAAGTGTTCTCTCCCAGTATATCCTGAAACAAATTCAAGTGTCATCCCTCCAATTGCCAGTGAAAGTTTCCTCGCCTACACAAGGAGAAACAAACAAGTTGAGAAAATTGATTCTAGAACAAATCAACCCTCCCAAGCGTCTAAATCGATTCTAGCTTCTAATAAACAATCTATAAGTGAGGATAAAGGTGAGCTGCCAGATGTTGTAATTTCAGAAGTTGATGATTTAGACTTACCAACTGCAGTAAGGAAAGGAATTAGGAGTTGCACTATTCACCCTATTGGAAACTATGTGTCATATGATGGGTTATCTAAGTCATATCGAGCATTTCAGGTGCCAACCAATATTCATGAAGCACTGAAGAATCTGAGTTGGAGAAAAGCTGTACAAGATGAGATTGAAGCCCTTAAAAAAATGGCACGTGGATAGTGACAGATCTACCTAGCGAAAAACAAACTGTTGGATGTAACTGGATATTTATAGTGAAACGTAAGGTAGATGGGAGCAATGAGAGATTGAAGGCCAGACTTGTTGCTAGAGAATTCACTCAGTCTTATGGGATTGACTACCAGGAAAACTCAACACTAGTTGCTAAACTCAACATCATAAGAATTATTTTATCTCTAGCAACCAACCAAATTGAGATCTCCAATAGTTAGATATTAAAAATGCCTTTCTGAATGGTGATCTAGAAGAAGTATACATGAATATTCCTCCTAGACGTAAAGAGAATTTTAATCCAACAAAGGTTTGCAAACTTAAAAAATCTCTCTATGGTCTTAAACAATCTCCTCATGTTTGGTTTGGTAGATTTGCAAATTTTGTTTTCAGTCTTGGATATTTATAATGCCAGTCAGACCATACTCTATTTATCAAAAGGAAGTCTGGAAATTTACTTTCCCTCTTAATAATATATGTTGATGATATCATTCTTTCTGGAAACGATGAATTGGAATTACAAATGTTGAAGAAGCACTTGGCTCAAGAATTCAAAGTCAAAGATCTAGGAAATCTCAAATATTTTATAGGTATGGAGGTTGCTAAGTCAAAAAGATATAGTTGTATCCCAAAGGAAGTACGTGCTAGCTCTTATTAAAGAGACTGACATATTAGGATGTAAACCAGCAGATTCTCTTATGAACCCTTAAAAGAAAATTGGACTCAATCATGAGAGCACACCTATGGATAGGGGGAGATACCAACGTCTTGTAGGGCGTCTTATATATCTCTCTCATACACGTCAAAATATTGGATTTATCATCAGCATGGTTAGCCAGTTTATGCGTAGTCCAATGAAGAACATATGGATGTTGTATATCGAATCCTTAGATATCCAAAGATGACTCTTGGAAAAGAACTGTTTTATGAAAAAAATCGACAAGAGAAACATTGAGGTATATTCTGATGTAGATTGAGCAGGTGACATTACAGATAGAAAATCTACCTTAGGTTACTGTTCCTTTGTATGAGGTAATCTTGTTACATTGAAAAGCAAAAAGCAGTCTGTGGTTGAAAGAAGTAGTGCATGAGCTGAATTCAGAGCAGTTGCTCATGGCATGTGTGAAGACATATGGATCAAGAGAGTCTTAAGTGAATTAGGAAAAGACTGTTCATCACTAATACAGATGATGTGTGATAATCAAGTTGCAATAAGTATTGCAAAGAATCCAGTTCATCATGATAGGACAAAACATGTTGAAATTGATCAACACTTTTTCTCAGAAAAAGTCAATAATGAAGTGGTTCAACTCAACTATGTACCTATTAAACGATAGTTAGCAGATATTCATACCAAGCCTTTACCAAGACCTAACTTTGAAGATTTGAATAGCAAGTTGGGATTATATCATATATACAACCCACCTTAAGGGGGAGTGTTGTTAATTACGGTCAAAGTTAGGGCAATCGTGTATTTTGTATTTTAGGTTTATTGATCTCCTTTTGTATTTTGTATTATTTTAGGTATTTTTAAGATTTTGATTAGGGTAGAATATTCTTTCCTTTTATGGGTTTATTGTACCATATATTTATTCTATTGTTTTGTATGGTTGAGGTATGAATGAAAATACACCAAAAAACGTCATCTGCAAAATAACCAAATATGATCGTAAAAGCACCAAATAAAGCCATAAAACTAGCAATAACTAAAGCGTAAGAATAACAAATTATGTGTGCTATCACTCCTTGCCTAATCGACTACACATGTGTGACTCACACGTTAGTAGGGAAAGCAAACTTGTCATTGAGGACCTTACAAGGGCAGCCCCTTGCCCAATCGACTAATTTGGAGATGGAAGTTTTAGCTATTGCTACTACAATCTTTTTGGTCTTCTGGGGTTTCTTTTCCCATAAAAAAAGGAAAGAAAAGAAAAAAAGATAAATCACACCGCCTAAACTTTCAATGTTGTGTAGTATGTTTCTAAACTTCAAAAATTATCCAATAAATTTCTAAACTTTCAATCTTATGTTAAATAGAGGTCTCTAAACTTAAAAAGGTATAAATTAAAAATCTATAGATATCTATAAGACTAAAATTGAAAGTTTTTGGACCTATTAAATGCAAAATTAAAATTTTAAAGGCCCAACGTCACTTTTCAAAGTTTAGGAATGAATTAAAAGCAACTCTGAAAGTTCAATGACCAAACTTATAATTTAAGTAAAATTATTAAAAAAAAAATCTAAAAACTCTTAAAATTATTAATTAAACTAAAATTGTATTTCTTATTTATCAATAATAATTTTTAACTGGTCAAAAAATTAGAATCTCCCACCGAATTAAACAAGTAATAATAATAATAATAATAATAGTTTATAACCCAACTAAATACACAATCCTCAAAAGTTTCTAGAAAAGCATTACATAAGAGCCTTACTTAAATGTTACAAAGTTAACCTTAACCAATGATAACAGAATTTATACTCAGAAGAGGCCCTCATCCTCAAGAAAGATTAAAATGGGAAACGAAATAACTAACAAGACCTCATTTTGCTTCAATTGCTTCACTCTGCTAATCCTTCCATCTGATGAATGCCAAACAGTAGGATTAAAATGGCTTGCTTTGAATGCAAGATCTCTATGGCAGAGACTTTGGGACCTTGAATTAGGAACATTTTCAGCTACAATGTCACAGTTCAATCAATCCACTCCAGCCTTTTGCTTCAACATTGAAATGAAATTGTCCCTATCCTCAGGCGACATGCCCTCTGCCGAGCAATCTCCAACTCCCCATTCGGCACCACGGATGCAATATTTGTCAACAATTTTCTGATGGTTCCTAGGTTTTGCACAAAATCAGAGCAATTTCAATCAGTTCACAGCATTCGTTCATTGACGAACCTGAAATACGAGTGAAATCTTATTTTACTTTTCCTTGTTCAACTTTGATCGCTCGAGAAGTTCCTTCAGCAGAGGAGAGGATTTGAATTTGGCATCAGCTTCGGCGTATTTCTTCTGGTTTTCTTCTGCAAATCAGTTTCAAAAGTTAGGTATATAGAATGATAGAAGCGTTTTTCTCCTCTGCAAATAAATTTAAAGGTAATCCAACCATTGAAGCGATTGAGAAAGTCGATTTGAGGCAATTGCGGACCAGGAACTGATTCGATTCCGGAAAATCCTGATAGAATTCCGGCATTCGCTGCATATAATCGGCTAATTAATCAGTTTCAGATTCCTAATAGGGCGAATCGATTCTTCTATCGAAGAAATTTATCGAAAATCAAGAATTACCAAAACGCAAAAAATCGATTCCGTAAAAAGTTATGGATAAGATTAGGAACAACAAGAATAAACACCTAATTTCGCAAACAAACACAAAAATCACTCATTAAATCAACTGGTAATGGCTACAATGCAATGTTAAAACCTGGAGTCGGCCACATGAGAAGGGAGATCGAGGCGGCCAACGCGATGGATTTGTGAAGAATTGGCGAGCACAGTAAAGAGGACGACGCGAACCGAGAAGAAAGAGAAATTGCAGGTTTCTCCATGGAAGTGAATCGGGCACTGTTGTGAAGGTTAGAGGAATTTTCAGAGGGTAGAAGGGTTGTGGATGGAATTCGAGGAAATGGTTGAGGAAGAAAGGGAAGAGATGAGGAACCCATTGTCTCTGTGTTCTTCTTCCCTCCACTAAACGTCCGAGTTGAAAATAAATAAATATATAATTTTGATAATGGTAAACCGTGTTAGAGTTTTTCTAAGTCGAACTAACTCTACTTGGCCCATAAAAATAAAAACTAATTCTACTTGGGTTGACATTACTAAGAAATAGGGGTGGTAATTCAAAAGTATGTGTATAGCAAGTTATAGCCAATTTGAGCATAATTGAATTGTTAAGGTCCGTTTGATCGATGGTTGTTGATTTTTAGTTTTTTAAAATTAACCTTATAAACACTACTTCTATCTATCCATGTGTTTCTTTATTTTAATATCTACTTGTTATAGATGTTTTCAAAATCCAAACCCTGTTTTGAAAATTAAGAAAATTAGGTATCCTTTGATAACCATATGTTTTTTTTTTAAAATTAAACTTATAAACACCACTTCCACTTATGAGTTTCTTTGTGTTGTTATCTACTTTTTACACATGTTTTTAAACCAAGTCGAGTTTTGAAAACTAATAAAAAAATAGTTTTGAAAAACTTGTTTTTGTTTTTGGAATTTGGATAAGAAGAACTCAAATGTTTTGATCTTACGAAAGATAAAAACTATTGTAGAGAAATGGTGAAAAAACAAACACAATTTTCAAAAGCCAAAAACAAAAAATCAAATAATTATCAAACGAGACCTTTGTTTTTTTTTGTTTTTAGAATTTGACTAAGAATTCAAATGTTTTATTAAGAAATAAAAAATTAACCAATGTAAAGACATCGTGAAAAAACAAACAAAATTTTCAAAAACAAAAAACTAAGGCCCCGTTTGATAACCATTTGGTTTTTGGTTTTTGGTTTTTGAAAATTAAGCTTGTTTTCTCCCAATTTCTCTACCATGGTTTTCTTCTCCCTTAAGAAAACATTTGAATTCTTAGCCAAATTCTAAAAACAAAAACAAGTTTTTGAAAACTACTTATTTTAGTTTTCAAAACATGGCTTGATTTTTTAAAACATAAGTAAAATGTAGATAATAAAACAAGTAAATCCATGGATTGAAGTAGTATTTATAGGCTTAATTTTCAAAAACCAAAAACCAAAAACCAAATGGTTATCAAACTAGGCCTAAGCGTTTGATAACTATTTGATTTTTTATTTTTGGTTTTTGAAACTTAAACCTGTTCACACGAGATTTCGACAAAAAAAATTAACACGTGTAATGAACGTATATTTGTATTAATTTTAGTATAGTGAGTACAATCTCTAGTATTTGATCCTCTGATTCTCTCTCATATTCTTGATCTCCGTGACATGTTCTTCGTTCAGACAATATTTGATCTTTAGGAGCTTCTGGAGTCTTCTGAGCTTTGTTTCTAAATTCTCTCTGAGCTTCTTCAGTTATGAACCTCTCGAATGAAGTATGAAGCTCTCTATTTGTAGAGTCCCTCAAGACCTCCAAGTGGGCTTGAGCTTGTTGGATTGAGCCTAGTTGATTTTAGGTCAATCCTTTAGATTGCGCTTGGTTGACTTTGGGCCTAGCCATTTGAACTAGGTCTGGTTGACTTTGGGCCTAGCCATTTGGACTGACCCTGGTTGATTTTGGGCCAACCCTTTTGGATTTGGCTTGGTTGACTTTAAGCCTGACCTTTTGGATTAGGCCTGGACTTTGCTAATTAGGGCCATCAATTCGGGCTTTTGTCTTCTAAATTTCAAATAACCCAATTGTGTACTCAGATTTACCATAATTTAATTTAGGAATCTTGCAAATTTAATTAAACCCTCATTAAATATAATTTTATCATCAATGTTGGGTAATGACATGACAATTTTGGGTTGGTCGAAATTTCTATTCCAACAAATGCCTCCTTTTCGAGATTTATACACAAGTATGCATGTGTGAATCTTGGAAAAGTTATTTTGGAATCAAAACTTAAAATAATCCTAATTTGGACTCCATTTGATGTGTCAATTTAATCAAAATATGGAATTTGGTTCATAATTTTGATTTTGTTAAGGATGGTTCACCTTCACAACGGCCTCAATTTCAAAACTGGAGGTGACCCAATTTCTTGCTAAGGATGGCTCACCTTCATGGCAACTTCCCCACCGAAGAAGGATGTTCAACACCCCTTGTTAAGGATGGTTCACCTTCACGACGGCCTCAATTTCAAAACTGGAGGTGACCCAATTCCTTGCTAAGGATGGCTCACCTTCATGGTGGCTTCCTCACTGGAGAAGGATGTTCAACACTGGAGGTGACCCATTGTTAAGGATGGTTTACCTTCATGGTGACTTCATCTTCAAAATTGGAGGTGACCCAATTCCTTACTAAGGATGGCTCACCTTCACGGCGGCTTTAACTTCAAAACTTGATCGTGATTTAGACCTTCAGCTTCATAATTGTTTCCACCACAATTATTTTGATGTCGCTTCTTCCGCTTTTTTTCTGACTTTTTTTTTTCTTTTGTAGGACCATGGTGTACTTCACGGAACTTTCAGATGAGGGGGTGAGATGGCTCGTCATTTTAGACAACACGAAACAACCCACCAAAAGCGGGACCATCCTCCTAGTGGGGAAGTCCATTAAGGAATTAGGATCTGAGTTAGACAGTACGCATTTCTTGCCTGATTTATCTGTGGACAAGCCTCTAAATAAGAACCCTGCAAACAGAATGTGGATCCTGCAGTCTCCCTTCCATAAGAAGAAACCGAATGAAGATCCAACGCCAACATTAGGGCGTCAAATCATAGAAACCCAAATTCGTTTGAAATTAAATGGAGAGTTGGGCTACATTGCCAATTATTGGGAATGGCTCGAACTTTCTGTGGCTAGGAACTAGAGGGTCCTGCGATGCTCCAATTTTCTAGGAGCTGTGATGACCTCCTTGTACACCTATGACCGTAACCACGACATTATCCGATCTTTTTGTGAAGCCTGGTGCCCTGCAACAAACACCCTCCATACCTCGGTCGGAGAGGTATCCCTATCTTTGTGGGATATGTGGAACTTTGGATGTCCTCCTGTTAAGGAAAAATTCTACGATGAGACCATTCTCCCTTGGGAGGAACTAATGGGCGCATAGGACCAAGCTGACTCTCTGCCGAAGAGTTGTAGTCATCTATTTCATGCCTATCATCATATCGCGTCTCAATAGATGGAGAGGCAACAAATTCCTGTGCAGATGTGGATTTCTTCTGGTTTAAGGGTGGCTTGAGGTATCTAAAGCCCCCATCACGTAGGCCAAGGAAAACTTCTCATCCTCACTCTATGCATAATCTCGACGGCTCTACTGCTCAGGAGTGTGATTGGTCTGACAACGAGCAAAAGTTGTTTTAATCCCTTGGCATAGAAGAGGAATGGAAAGACCATACATATTTGGTCGCCTTCCTTTCATGTTGGCAGTGTGTTTTCGTCTTTTCCTACAAAAGCACAAGCCTTCTTTGCCCTTGTGTATTTAAGGTTGCGACCCTCATGGCAGAAGGGACCTTGTTTAACCTTGCAGTTCCAGTTCTGTCCAACATCTACCATGGCCTCGGCTAGATTTACAACACTCTGCACTCTACCGGATGTTCAAAAATTTTCTTTCCCATCCACTATGTCCATGGATGGCTTGCCCATTATTTCGGCATGCATTATAAGCCTTTCACTAGAGTGATGGGGCCCTGAATGGATGACTATTCTGGGGAAGGTGGCGCAAAATACTTTAGCCCCTCTGAAGCTCGTCAGTTGATCCACTGGGGTGCATTCATATTGTGGGATGTGAACCTTGCTTTCAGGAAGAAGGCAAAGACTTTGCAGGATGTCAAGGGCCTGTCATTTTCGTCTTCGTCTTTTTTCATAAGTCTTCGATCATGCTACTTATCTTCCCTCCATGGAAAGCTAATGACTATCGAGGCTTACAGCCCCTATCGCTTTGGTCGAAAATTTGGTTTTTACCAAGATGTGCTCAATGACTTGCATGAGGATCCTCTTCACGTCAGTCTGGAGAATGTCGTTCGTTCTTGGTGAATTTATACTAAGACGTTGACCCCATCCCGTGTGTATCTCCCTGTGTTTGAGTTGAACCCTTGTGCTCAAACTACTTAGGCTTACAAGAATTGGTGGTTACGAAAACACGAAAACTATCTCGAGGAAGGCCTTCAACTTTTAGCGAATAGTCTTCCCCCAGAATAAATCTGCCAAAGATCCAAGTACGAGTGGCGTGGGAAAGACTATTTGTGAAGTGTCGGCCGAGACACCAACCAAACGAGGAGATTTTCTTGATGGTGACGATGCTAGCCACAATAGCAATGATGACTGTTATTGGAAGAGACCAAGAAAAATGGAGAAGGTGGCGACTCCCAAGGCCATCCCTTTTGAGGGTACTTCAAAGGTCCCGCCGCCTCATGAACCTTCTAGACCTTGGGTTAGTGCCTCTTTTTTCGCCCTTCTATTTAAATTGTTTAGCATTTATATATTGACTTAAGCAATCTTTTTTACCTTGTAGGGCTCTTTAGGAGATTAATCGCCAACAAGCCGTCACGTTCTGAACACCTTCCCTGCGCAGATCGGATCATTTAGAGTGCCATCCGACAGGGTGATGACTTCGACCTCTTCTATTGCTGTTGATACACAACCTCAACAAGAGCCAAGAGAGGTGCAAGTTGTTGTTTCTGAGGCTTCTATCTTCAATGCTGACAACATGATTTTGCACTTTTCTGACATACAACGTCAGGCTGCGCAAACTATGTGGGAGGCTGCCCAACAAAAACTTGCTCGTGCCTCTTTTGAGAAGGTTCCCTCTCTAGAACCAAAAATGAACAAGATATTTCAGATCATCTCCAGTGTTGATGCAACAAACTTGCCACCACTTCGCCAGTTCATAGATGGCTACTTTCATCATGTGAGAAAGTATAGCGAACTAAGGCGGTTGCATTCGTCCAAGCTTACCCTGGCTCAGAGGGATCATAACTTGGAAAAGCTTCAGAGTAAATTGGACAATATATCATCAACTGAGAGTCTCTCTCTTGAAAGGGAAAGCGCACTCCAGCAAGAATCTGAGCAGAAACTTCTTGAGATTGAAAGGCTCAAAGTCCAATTCAAAACCTTAGAGTTTGATCACGAGAAAATTTTACTCCGCATCTCAGAAGAAAAGAAGTCCTCAGATCAGCGACAACTGGAAATCTCCAAGATACGTGAAGAAGTGAGTGCAATTGAAAGCACCCCTATCACAAGTGAAAAAGACGCCAAGTGCGTTACAGTGCTTGGTGATTACTTAGAGGGTGCACGACAAGAACTGCGAGACTACAACTGGACAATTTAGCCTTTTTTTTTCTTTGTCTTTATTGTTATCTTCTAGACGTACTATTGGCCCAATTGGCCCATTTGTAACCCTATTTGCTCATGAAATAATAATATATTCGAATTCTACTTCTAGCTTGAATTTTTTTTGTTTATTGCTTTGACTGAACTTAAAGTTTTTTTTTTTTTTTGTTTCCTTTAAGCTGCCTACGTACCCTTTTAATGGAAGGAATCAAGTCATAACGTAGTTCATTTAATACGTATACTTTTTTCTTTCAATTGGGCCGTTCACTTTTTAAGCTCATGCGGGCCAAGAGCAACATGTAGTTTATACTCTTACGATTAGGAGTGTTTACATTTTATGCATAAAATTTTTTGAGAAACTTTTCGTTGATGGGGCCGATCCTTAAGCCGTCTTTGTCAATGATCTTGTATGCTCCATTTGTGTAAACTTCCTTGACAATGTAGGGACCATCCCACTTCGGTGTAAACTTGCTTCCCGTATGTCGTATCATGATGATTGGCCTTCGAATAGTGAGCACGAGATCACCAACTTGAAATGACCGCGTTTAAGATTTTTATCAAATTCTTTCGTCATTCGTGCTTGATAACACTCCAACGCTTGCTGAGCATCTAATCTTCTCTCATCGAGTGCTTCCAACTCTTGAAGTCGCAACTTCGCATTATCTTCTGTTGTCAGACCTTCCTGTATGGCCATCCTCAATAACGGAATCTCTATTTCCAAAGGGAGCAAGGCCTCTACCCCATAAATGAGGAAATAGTGTGTAACTCCGGTGGGAGTGCGATGCGTAGTTCTGTAAGCCTAGAGTGCTTTACCAATTCTTTCTTGCCAGTCTCTTTTTGTCTTAGAGATCACCTTCTTCAGGAAGTTGCACAGCATCTTGTTGAAGGCCTCTACTCATTTGCTGCAACATTATACATGGATGACTTGTACTGCTTGAACTTGAATTTCTCACACAACTTGTCCATTAGACTGTTGGAGAATTGTCTCCCGTTATCTGTCACGATACGATATGGGATGCCATAGCAGTAGATGATGTGAGTTCGAACGAAGTTTGCAACATTTTCTTTCTTGGCCTCTCTTAGTGCTACTACTTCAGCCTATCTTGAAAAGTAAATTGTGGCTGCAAAGATATAAGAGTGACTTGTTGATGACTTAGGCGTTATCGGACCAACAAGATCGAGCCCCCAAGCTTCGAAAGGCCTTGAAGCAATAGTCAGATGTAGTGGCTCTAGTGGATGATGGATAAAGTTTGCATGGAACTGACAGGCTTCGCACTTCTTTGCATACTCTATTGAGTCATGGATCATCGTAGGCCAGTAGTAGCCCATCCTTTTCAATTTGAAGTGGAGTTTTGGACCCGATTGGTGAGCCACGCAGACGCCTGAATGTGCCTCCTCTAGTGCTTTGGTTGACTCATCTATTCCTAGGTATCGAAGGAATAGCCCTTCATAAGAGCGACGATAGAGGGTTTCTTTATAATAGATAATCGGGAAGCCCTTCTTCGTACATCAGCCTTGCATTGGGGTTTTGTAGGGAGCTTTCATGTTGAAGGTATTCTATAATGGGATGTCGTTAGTCCTTTTCATCAATAGTGTAGACGGATATTACGTTTATATCTTCACGATCATTTTCGATGGGTGGCATGATCCATTTTTGACAAAGTGAAATGTTCATCATTGCATCTCTTGGAGTCGTCATGGCAGTGACCAAGTTTGCTAGTGCGTCTGCTTTCTTGTTCTTTGTTCTTGGAATATGTTCGAGTGCTATGTTGTCAAACTTTTCCAACAGTTGCCTTGCGTAGTCAAAATAAGGCTTCAAGTTCTTTTGTTTTACCTCAAACTGGAGTGTGAGTTGATTAATGACTAATTTTGAATCTCCATAGACTTCTATGCATGTGATGCTGATCTCCATGGCCATCTGAAGGCCAATTATTAATGTTTGGTATTCAGCCACATTATTCGAACATAATTCACTGAGTATGAAGCTGTAAGGAAGCATATGCTTCTCTGGTGAAATAAGGATGATGCTTGCCCCCACTCCATCTCTTTGTGTCGCGCCATCGAAGTACATGATCCATGGCTCCATGCTTTGAACATAGAAGATCTCCTCATCGTGCAGATCCTCGCACAACTTCCAGTCTGATGGAATAGGGTGACTAGCCAAGAAATCAGATAACGCTTGTCCCTTTATCGCCTTCTGAGGCACGTAAACAACGTCGTATTGTTGGAGCAAAATTGCCCATTTAGCTAAACGCCCAGAAATTATCAGTCTCGATAGGACATACTTGATCGGGTCAGCTTTTGCTACAAAGTGCATTGTGAATGCTTGCATGTAATGCCTTAGTTTGTCTATAGCGAAGAAAAGAGCAAGACACATTTTCTCAATTGGAGAGTAGTTTACGTCAGCCCCCGTTCAAAGTTCTACTTAGGTAGTAGAGGGCTCGCTCCTTCCTTTTTTCCCTTTCTTGTGCTAGAAGTGCTCCGAGTGATCTTTCCTGCGCGACGATGTACAATATCAATGGCTTTCCTGCTACCAGAGCACTTAATATAGGGAGATTGAGCATGTACTTCTTGATGCTTTCAAAAGCGTTCTGACATGCCTCATCCCACTCGAAGCTTTCTCCCTTATTCATTAATCTTTGAAAAGGTTGGCATCGACCAACCAGGTTGGAAATGAATCTCCTAATATAGGCCAAACGCCCCTGCAACCCTCTCAGCTCTAGTAAGTTTATCGACCTCTGCATCTTTTGGATGGCGTCGATCTTTGACTGGTCTATCTCGATCCCTCGATGTCTTACAACGAACCCGAGGAATTTTCCAGATGTTACGCCAAATGCACACTTGAGAGGATTCATCCTTAGCTGATATTTCCTTAGGCGATCACATGCCATCTTTAGATCTTCTAAGTGATCTTGTTGCTTCCTAGACTTGACCACGAGGTTATCAACGTAACACTCAACATGTTTGTGAAATATGTCATAAAAAAACTTTCTGCATGGCACGTTGATAAGTGGCACCAACATTCTTCAACCCAAAGGGCATCACCTTATAATAATATATCCCCTTAGGAGTTCGAAAAGCCGTCTTTTCTTCAACTTCTAGAGCCATCCAAATTTGATTATAACCCGATGATCCATCCATAAAAGACACAGTTTCATGTCTTGTGGTGGCATCAACCAGAATTTTTGTGATGGGTAATGGGAAGTCGTCTTTTGGACATGCGTTGTTCAAGTCGCGAAAGTCAACACAAACGCAGAGCTGTCCATTCTTTTTTCTGACAAGAACAATGTTGGCAATCCATGTTGGGTATTTTACCTCGCGAATGAATCCAGCTTCAATCAACTTATTGACCTCTGTCTCAATTTAAGGAATCAATTCTGGTCGAAAATGTCGCTGAGCTTGCTTTACTGGTCGATACCCTTGTTTGATGGTGAGGTGGTGGACAACCACTTTCGGGTCAAGTCCTCGCATCTCTTTAAAAGACCAATCAAATACGTCTCTATACGAAGTAAGCAGGTTCATGTACTTGCCCTCTTCTTCAAGAGTAAGTGACACACTTATAAAAGTGGTTCGTGGTTCTTCCATCATGCTAAGATTCACTTCTTTAAGTTCGTCCACTGTCGACTGACTACCATCCCCAAGTAGCTGTGGAGCTCCGTCTGCATCCTCTTCAGACATTTCAGCCTCCGTTTCTTCTTTAATTGTGATGTGGTGGCAAGAGGTCTCACCTTCATCTTGCTCTAAATCCTCTTCTAAGGGATTGGTGATCGTTGCTTTACTTTTAACAAACCCTCTCTGTTGACCGCAACAAAAGTTTTCTTTTCATTCGAGAGGGAACAATGTTGTGAATGTCTCCGTCCTTTCTTTTCTTGCTACAGGACGAATCCTTTGATGTCTCCACTGAACTTTCAAGTTGAATTTGATTGAATACTAATGCGATATGTCATTCATTTCTCGACGTAGTTACACTTAGCCTTTGAAAACTGATGGTCGTGTCGCAGCCGAAATTGAAAGTATATTCTTCCTCTCCTTTGTGGACATGCCTAATCTCTAGAGGGCTGACGATCGCACCGAAGTTGGTGTTGAAGAGGTACTCTTTTCTTGGCATGTAGCTATACTTAACCTTTGAAAGGCCGAGGGCCGAGTGGTATCAAAAGTTTGAGCTGATAAGGTACTTCCCTCTCCCATAGTGGGCTTGCTCAACCTTTGAAAAGCTGAAAGTCGAGTGGAGCCAGTATTAAGCGGTGACTCCTCTTCTCTTATTGCAGCCTCACCCAACCTCTGCGAGACTAGAGTGCGTGCAATTGGTGGCCTAATACGCCTAAGAGCGAGAATCCTTTGGTAGGTGTTTTCCTTTTTTCTTTGATTATTGACTTCATTCACCATTATGTGATTTACGTCTGCCATTCTTTCTTTTCCTCTTCCGGTAATGCGAACAGGCTCGGGTGACTTATATCCAAGTCCCCTTCTTGACGTAGGTAGGGTGTAACCCTTTTTTAAAAGCTTATTTTGCATCGAGGACAGTTCGGGTCTTTCGTCAATGATCTTTAGACTCTTGAACTTGGTTTGCTTCGAAAAGTCGTAACCTGCTTTTGCCAAAAGCTTATACGCCTTAGGGTCAAATTTGTCCTTCGTTCGTTTCACATGTAACACTACCTTTACTTGACCATCATCGGGTTCTTGACATCTTGTTTTGCTATCTTGGTGAGAGGCATGACAAAGTTTTCCTTCAGGATTTCAACATCTCTGACTCTCAGATTCCTTGAACATTCAGCAAAAGGTGATTCGCCTTTCTTGCGTCAAGACAGAGGGACATAGTGCAAGACAAGGGGACTTGGGACGTCTCCATTTTTCAAAACTTTGCCTCGTGCAAGGCCTAGTGAGGCTTCATCTTTCCTAGCATCAGGCATCTTTGCTTCTTTGAAGATTTCCTTTTTCTTCTCAATTTGTGGCTCTGACTTGATTTGGTCGCTGCCTTTGATTTGGGGGACCTCCACAGGTACGGTTTCTCCTATGTTGTCGCCCTTCATGTAAAATTTTGCATTAGCAAAATGGGACTCAGCCTCTAAAAATGGATTTGTGTCAGCCTCCACTTTCTTGATGCCATCTTGGTAAAACTTGAAGCACTGATGTAATGTGGAAGTTATCACCCCATTTCCATGGATCCAAGGGCGACCAGCAGTAACCTGTAGGTTGTTTCAGAGTCGATAACATGAAACAGAGTTTCAGCTTTTAGGTCACCAATGATGAGCTCTAAGCAAGACCCCCTTGATTGAAGCCTTGGATTATCAATTTGTTGTTTGTCAACTCCTCTGTCGAAATGCCTAGTTGCTTCATAGTTGACTTAGGCATTATATTGACGGCTGATCCATGGTCAATGAGGATTTGACCGACCTTGTGTTCTCGAATGTATCTTGAGACGAACAATGGCTTATTG
This sequence comes from Trichosanthes truncata, assembly GCA_033996785.1. Lineage (NCBI taxonomy): Eukaryota > Viridiplantae > Streptophyta > Magnoliopsida > Cucurbitales > Cucurbitaceae > Trichosanthes > Trichosanthes truncata. Next base: position 15,860,920 of record JAWPNB010000004.1, read on the forward strand.
TGAGGTTTTAACCCTAGCAACAAATCTTTATCAGTAAAACCTATTGACATGCAGCAAGAGGCACATGGGCGAGCCATAGAGGTTAGGGCGCTTGCACTATCATAATCTATCAAGGCCTCGATGAGAGCACATTTGGTTGTCTAGGGGAGTGACAATAAGTCTTCTATGCTGAAGGAAGATGAGCTTCTTAGCTCGGTTGACCTCTTCAACGAGCTTGTCAGATCTTTATTGGTGTTGATGGCGTGACATGCAACAACCTCAAGTGTTCCTTCTCGACTGTTTTCTAGGAAGTTATTTGGGAAGAATTCCGCTAAAGTAACTACTTGTCGAGGTCGAAAGAGCTCTTCATTTTCTTACACAATAAGATTCAACTTTCTGGTCGTCTTCTTTCCTTTTCTCCTCGGGTGTTTACTTCATCTTTTTCACTCCTGAAACAGAAGAGTTTCCTTCTGAATGTAGTTATGTTATCGCTTTTTGCGACAAGTCACGACAATCCATCCGCTATTTTCATCTTCAATCTGTTCACACCTCTCTTGAATGCTCTCCTTTTGGTGGCTTCTTTCTTGAACATTTTTGCTTGAGGCAATCTTTTGTGACCAAACCGCAATGGGTTCAAAGGACCCAAACTGGATCAGGCACTCTCCATCCTTGTGCAAGGGGATTGCAGACGGTTGGACATTTGGATTTGTCATTATTGCGGCGTGATTTTTTTGAGCTACCTCATCGAGATCTATCTCAATTTTCTTCTCACGAGCCAATCTTAAAATCAGCTCTTTCAAAATAAAACATTTCTCCACCGGATGGCTAACAACACAGTGGTACTTACATTAATTAGGATCTCCTACCTTTCCGAGCTCCCGTGGTTGTTTGCATTCCGGGAGCTCAATGAGGTTCTTCTGTAGCAATTGCTCTAACATGTTTGGGATGTCAAAGTTTGGAATCATATACACTTTCTCTTCTCTCTTTCAAAGTCAGGCAGCGTCTCTCGTCCATTTTTTGTTACTTTTTTGGCTTGGTTTCTTTTCCTTTTGAGTAAAACTTTAGAGTTGTTGTGTTGAAGACCATGCATTCCTTGGCGGCGCTCTTTGTAGTCTTCTTTGTGCCTTTAAACTCTTTTCTTTCTTTCTTCACGTCTGGGACTAGGAGGTCTTTATTCCCTCTAGTAGCGATGCTTAGGTCCATGTTGTGAGCATGGGTTACTAGCTCCTCGAAAGAACGAGATTTTATCCCCTACAAAATATAAAGTAGTCCATAGTGCATACCTTAGGTGCACATTTCAACAACATATACTTCTGTGAGTCGATTTTTGCAGTCAAGGCTCAGGGCCTTCCAACGGTTGATGTAGTCAAAGACAGGTTCACCCCTGCGCTATTTGGTGTTGGTGAGTTCCATCATACTGACAGTTCGCCTCGTGCTGTAGAAGCGATTCAGGAAATATGTCTCAAACTGGTCCCAACTGTCAATCGTCTCGGGCTCTAAGTCGGTGTACCAATCAAGGCATTCCCTTTCAAGGTACGAACAAACTGCTTGACTAGGAGGTCACTGCGCGTCTCCACATTCTCGGATGTTTCAACATAGTGGGCAATATGTTGTTTCGGGTTGCCCTTCCCATCAAACTGTTGGAATTTTGGAGGCTAATATCTAGCAGGCATCCTCAAGTTGTCGATCCTCTTGGTGTACAATTTGGAGTACATGAGAGGGTTTTGAGTAGGCTCGCCGTATTGAGCCCTAATAGAGTTCATGATCATGTTCTACAGTTGTTGGACAGATAAGGAAGCAACTGAAGTTGGGTGTTGTGGTTGCTCCTCTTGGATGATAGTCTTCCCTTTGTCATTCTTTCTTATAGTAGGGGTTTGACTTGACTCAGCCATTTCTTTTCTTTGAACTTGATATTTCATATGGGCGATTTTGAGATATCTTTCTTCCACCGCCTTCATCAGAAGGTTGATCTTTCTTTCCATCTCTGCCATCCTCTCATCGAGATCTACATCAACCATCATAACAGACATCACATCAGGGTTCGATGTCTCCTTCAGTTGACTAGAAGTGGAATGGGCTGGTCAAACAGCGGGTTGTCTTTGATAATGACTTTACTCTTGGCAGACTCATCAATCAGTTTTATGATTCTGCTTGCAATTGTGTCAGGGGTTCGACCTTCACATATCTCAGCCCCTCTTGAACGACTGCGAGTAACTGGTCCCGCGTATGTGTCACTTGAAGCAGTAACCTTTGATGCAGGTTTCTTTGGTGCCATGATTTGATCTGAAGGAGAAAGAGATGAGAGGTAGAGTGGTCCCACTGGGCGTGCCAATCTGTTCACACGAGATTTCGACAAAGAAATTTAACACGTGTAATGAATGTATATTTGTATTAATTTCAATATAGTGAGTACAATCTCAAGTATTTGATCCTCTGATTCTCTCTCCTACTTGTATGCTTTGCTCGAGGGCTGAATAGCTTGTTCTCGAGGTTGAAACTTCAATGGATTCTTGGAGTGTTCTTGATCTCCGTGACGTGTTATTTGTTCAGACAGTGTTTGATCTTTAGGAGCTTATGGAGTCTTCTAAGCTTTGTTCTTGAATTCTCTCTGAGCTCTTCAATTATGAACCTCTCAAATGAAGTAGGAAGCTCTCTATTTATAGAGTCCTTCAAGGCCTCCAGGTGGGCTTGGGCTTGTTGGACTGGGCCTAGTTGATTTTGGGCCAACCCTTTAGATTGGGCCTGTTGACTTTGGGCCTAGCCATTTGGACTAGGTCTCGTTGACTTTGGGCCAACCTTTTTGGACTGGGCTGAGTTGACTTTAGGCCTAGCCATTTGGACTGGGCTTGGTTGACTTTTGGCCAACCCTTTTAGACTGGGTTTGGTTGACTTTGAGCCAAACCTTTTGGACTGGGTTTGGACTTTGTTGATTGGGGCCTTCAATTCAGGCTTTTGTCTTCCAAATTTCAAATAACCCAATTGTGTACTCAGATTTTCCATAATTTAATTTAGGAATCTTGCAAATTTAATTAAACCCTAATTAAATATAATTTTATCATCAATGTTGGGTAATGACATGGAAATTTTGGGTTGGTTGAAATTTCTATTCCAACAAAACCTATAAATATTACTTTTACATATGGGTTTCCATGAGGGTGAAGATGTAGTTGGAAGAGCAATCCCCTCCGATGTACATAAGAAATGATTGTGATGTTGAATTTCTCCTCTTCTAAGAAAATGTTTCAAAGTTGCAAGTATTTATAACAACCGTACAAAAGAATGATGTGAACATGCAACTGGATGAGGATGTGCAACAATCTTATGATGTCAATTCTCATGTGATGGTTGAGAATGAGGGTCTGGACATGAAAAATGTTGAATAATTGAACATGTATAGAGAGGAGGCGGAGAAACCATTGTATGAGACGAGGGTCTCCCTAGACGACAATAACCTATGGGTCATATTATACTCACCATTGTTCTCAACATCATCATATGGACTTAAATGAAGCATGAGACTTATATAGAGCAATGCATGTGAATCGAAACGAAGGAGTCCAAAGTCACCAGGTGGATTGTCCAGATGTTGAGAATGAGATAAGGCCCACTCCAACTCTAAGGACACCTGATTGTGCCCATTCTCAAGTTAGACTGTCGATTACTTTTTTGCTTGATCCGTCTTTGTCTGGCTTTGCTCATGGTGTTGATGTTGAGGTTGGTGAGTTATTTTCTGTAAGAAGGAATTAAAGAACAAACTCCCGATGCTGGCCATGAGCAAGAATTTTGGGTTCAAAGTAAAGAAATCCACAAAGGATTTGTACACTGTGGAATGCATCGACAAGGCTTGTACATGGAGGCTTTAGACGGTGAAGGTGGAGGGAACCGAAATGTTTAAGATAAACAAGTATGTGAATGCACACACATGCTCCATTAAACTGCCAAATCATGACCATCGGCAAGCGAGTGCTAAAGTAATCGAGCACATAATTAAAAGTAAGTTTGAGGGAGTTGGTCGTGTGTATAAGCCAAAGCACATCATTGAGGATGTCAGACAAGAGTATGGGATGAATATAAGCTATGACAAAGCATGGAATGCTAGGAAAATGACACATTCATTTACTAAGGGGACTCCAGAAGACTCGTACTGTCAAACATCACCAAACTAATGTTCATAACTTCATATATCAGACCTTTCAACTCATCGTATCTGACAATGCTCAACACGACTACCCCTATTAGCCAACCTCCAATATAACAGTTCACAGTCTCATCCCAACTGCGACCGTATCGAATGAATAGGGGGATTTCTTGTCCATTCTTAAAAAAAAGTAAATAAATATAAGTAGTAGTTGATCCGGACGACACGCAAGTGCACGTGATCGAAGTAATAAAGAACTGGAAGTATTCCAGAGTATCGTACCCAAGGGAACGGGGTTTAACAAAATCTATTTTGAACGCCACAAAGTATGTTTGCAAATTGCAATGGGGGTAACCGAAAGTTCAAAATGTGAGAGTTTGGTTTTATTTAACAAGAGAGTGAAAATTCAAAGAATAAAATAGGGATTCAAGTGATGCAAGCACCTTTGGAAGAATGCGACTCACTTTGCAATTGCAATCATAGTTAACATGTGAGACTAAGTAAACCGGGTTCAACTCCTATTCGATTTTGATTCAAAACCTTTAGGAGACTAAGTGATTAAACCTATATGTCTATGGCTAATCTAACTTAGATACTTTGCACACAACCCTAGTGGTCTTGGAGTCTCGCCCTATGTCTAGGGTCGATGTTCAGGACTTATTTCTAAGCCTTTTCCTCCATTGCTTTTGTGACATCGACTTTCCCTTAACTCTTTCGATATTAAGTTTGAGCTTGATGAGCAGGCACTAGTTGGCCGGCTAGGTTTACCCAAAATTAAATTCAACAAAAACAAACAAAGTACACATGCTAACTAGATTGTTTATGCTTTAGAGCTTTACATTTTTTCTTAGGGCATTCACCAACTTGAACCCCTAGAGGAAATTTAGCTCATTGTAGATAAAACAAAAATCCTAAAATAATTGATTGAAAAATTCATAATTTTAAAGAGGAGAAAAATAATTCTAAAGAAAACCTAAGTAGCTTACCAACAAGTACAATTGCCCATTAAGAAAATAAAATTCCCTAAATTATACTACTGGAGTTTGAATTAGCCAATAAAAAGAAAGAAAAAGAATTTGTGGCTTGCTGCTTGTTAAGAAAAGTAGAAATACCCATGAAAGTATATTGCAGAAACTGAATTCCTCATTGCAGAAAGCTAAAATTCAGAAATCTATTGAGCTAAATTGTAAGAAAGACTTGCTAAAACAATCGAGAATCGAAACAAAACAAAAATTAATGAGCTTAAGCGTGCTGCTGTCGAAGAAACAGAAAAACAGAAAGTAGAATAAAACCCAGGAAGAACGCCTCATTCAACATATCAAAACATTGAATTAATACAGAAGTAAATTATATAGCTAAGATTGAATAGAAACTGAAAATATCAAAGCAGAAACGGAAGCATAGAACAAAAACAAAGCTGCTGTAAATTGACAGAAAAAGAAGACGAAAAACAGAAAATTCGAAACTGTGGGCGAGCAGTCAAACCCAGCCACCATTTGCTTCGTTTTCCACCATTTTTATAGGCGTTGAAGGCTAGGGTTTCCATATAAATCATCCTCAATCCATGGGCTAACTTCTAGGAATCAAATCGGGATGAAAATCTTCCAAAATCGTGCACAAAATCCATGATTGGCGTGATTTGCGTGATTTTCGGACTTGGTCTGTAATTCCAGAGAATGCAATTAGATTGCAATTGCATTCTCCTTCCTCTGTTCTTCACGTTACATTGCAAATGGATTGCAATTGCATTCCCTTTTGCAAAGTCTTCATTTCTTCAAATCCAAATTCTCCATAAACTATGCAAATCACGCAAATCTTGGTGATTCTCGCGAATTTCGAGCTTGACTTGTTGTTCCATAGAATGCAATTAGATTGCAATTGCATTCTTCTTCCTCTGTTTTTCACGCTACATTGCAAATGGAATGCAATTGCATTCCTTTTGCAAAGTCTTCAATTCTGCACAAAAGACAACAACTTAAGCTACTTTCTTTATCTTTTCTCAAAAATCTTTTATTCATCAAGTTTCAACAAGCTTGTATGAATTTATACAAAATGTTACTTTTATCTTGCTTGTTGGTCAACAAAATCCTCAAAATTAGCAAGAACAACTTGGTTTTAGAGTTGAATAATTCTCATAATTGAGAATTATCAGTAGTAAACAAATATAATTATAAAAAAAAACACAACATTGGAAACTCTCGCTCTCGTTCATTCATGCTCGCTCTCGCTTTCGCTCCTTTAGGGTTTAGGGTTTACTTACTCTTGCTCTAGTTCTACCTGTCTCGCTCCAATGCCATAGTAACCAACGCTCTAAAACTAGAAATAATTTCAAAACATAACACATTTGTACCATAGAAACGTAGGAAGAAAGTAGAAGAAAGCTTTCAAAACCTAAACCCTAAGACGTTTGTTCTATGTTTGAAACATATAAGGAAATCTTCCAAAAATATAAAACACGTATTTGAACGTACCTATTTTTTTTAATGTGGATTGGTTGATGCTTGGCATTAGTTATACATGAAGAATAGTTCAAAGGAGAAAAAGTTCGAAAGTAAGTTTGAACAAATAAGAAAACAAAGGAAGAAATGATTTTTATTAGATATAAACCATAGTAATTTTCTTTTATTTATTTATTGAGAAATATTGATTGAGATATTTTCTTTGTTAGTGTTTTCAGCTAATAAACCACAATTTCATCTCACACAGTGTCTGTACATACCATTGAAAACTTACCATAATCGGGGGATCAGAAAACGACAATCCATATAAAGGTGAGAGTGAGGGCATGAGCGAATGAGCGCGCGAGAGCGAGTACAACATTCGTAAAAGGCGCTTGAGTGACATGTACAACGAGAACGAGAACGAGTCAACGTGCGTGAGAGTGAGACTCTGAGAGTGAGAATCTTATAATAACCAAAATATTTGCTGACGTGGCTAGAGAGAGCGAGAACGAGAATTGTCAGTGAGAGCATTACTATGTGTGAGAGCATGAACAAGTGAGACGTGTTGGGATTTATGCCCTAAAGCCTCGTAATTAATTAATTATTTAATAATTAATAATAATTTTGATTATTTTATTTACAATATAATATTATCCATTATATGAAAAATTCAAGGTTATTAGTGTCATCTTGAACAGTATGTGGTTGACATACATGAAGATCGTGTTCAAGAAATAGCCTAAAAAGTCATAGTATATGGATAAGGTTGGGTGCCTTATCCTGGTAACACTATTGATACGACCCACTTTGTAATAGTTACAAATTATTTGATCCAAATCATTCATGTGGAGACATGTGAGTGGGGGTATCTTATACAATGAGTTTGTATAAGACTGAACCACGAAATATTTAATCTCTCTTTATAAATCCGTTAATTGAGAAGATTAATATTTCATCAGGATGATCATATGCGACTCGATCTTAATCTTGAGTGAGTTATGAACTCCTGCCTGCGAGGGCCTGTCCTTTGATTTGCATGGGTGAGAATGGCTTTGTAGCCGATTCAATATGCCTACCATTTTGGGGACTTGACCAAATAGGGAGCTGGGAACATAATCTCACAAGATGGAATTCACTCCTTCCCATATAGGGTAAGTAGATGAGTAGTTCTCTTAAGTGCTGATTTCGGGACTTGAACAATGGGGCCCCACCCTCTCATTGGCCCGAGAGGGACTTAGTTTATAATTAGATTATAAACATATTGTTCATTAGAGAATCAGTGGTACTTAAGGTGCAAGATGTAATTATAGAGGTAAAACAGACTTTTGACCCAGCTGTAATTACGAACAACTTGTGAAGGATCGACTTGCATGTAATGATTATATCTATGGACACAACTTGTCCTACAGTGCATAAGAGTGCAACTCTAGGTCTATAGTGGAGTGACCCTAGAGTTAATGAATGAAAATTGATTAATTAAAGAGTTTAATTAATTAATTTTGTATCATTGGAGCTTATAATCTGTAGGTCCATAAGGTCCCCTTGCTAGCTCATAGTAACACTAAAAGATCAATTTAGTTGAAAGAAAAATTTGAAATGTTCAAATTAATATTTAATATATTAGATATATTAAATATAAAAGAGGGAAAATATATTTATTGTATTTGATACATTGAATATTAAAATAATTAATGTATATTAGATACATTAAAGAAAATATATTTATTAAATTTGAATTGGATTCAAATTAGGAAATAGATGTCGTTGGAGAATTCTAAAGGTTTGAATAAGATTCAAATTGGTTAGATAAACATATTTTAATATATTAGATATTAAAATATATTATTTAATTATCTTCCCTAGACCACTATAAATAGGACCCTAGGGGTGAGCCATTGGGCATTCTACACAACACACATCTCCTCAATAGAGAGAATTAGAGAATTCTCTCTAGACCTCTTCCTCTCCAATCCCTTGTGGATTTTCTTTCAAGAGGCTCCCACAAGCCTTGGTCCTGTGTTCGAGTCATAGCCAGGAAGACTTTGTGGAGGAGATAAAGACTCGCCAGAATATTCTCCATATTTTGAAGGTATTTATTGTTTAACCCTTATATTTTGTATTTAATTCTAAATAAATCAAAGACGATTCCTATGCTTCCGCTGTGGGATTAATTCGATTATTGCCTTCAAGAGCGGCCTCATACTGCCCTTGTGGGTAATTTTCCCACGTCAGAATGGGTCATATTTCATTACTTTCGATCGACGGGTTAGATTGCATTAAAGGGCGGAAAACGAGGTCTTCCGTACAAAAACTCCCTCCCCCCTCAAATTATTGTTAAAATATATATGTGGTTGGTTGGTGAGCTATGGAGTAGCGTTGAGTCTGTGGAGTAGTACGAGTGTTCAAAACTGCTCAAAAGCACACTTCCCTTTTTATTGTTATTTTGCAATACATATATTATTTTATTATTTTAATTTGTAGTACACTAACCGGTTAAAAAAACTAAATTTTGTTTTCAATTTTCTCACTTACGTATACATTATACAAATATTTTTAAATCTTAAATAAATTATTTCAGAAAAAATTAAATGCTTTAAAAACTTAATTATATTTTGATAAAATATTTTAATTTTGTGTTTAATTGAAACTTGAATTTGCAATTTTGTAACTAATAAATACATTAATTTTAAAAAATGTCCAATAAGATCGATTAGATACAAAATTATTTTATGTATAATATAACATTTAATTTTTATAAATTTTGGAATATGTGAGATCTATTAGATACATTTAATTTGCATAAAAAAAAACTTAATTCTATTTTAATAAATATTTTAAGTTTCATTATTTGCTTATATATTTAGATGGATAATTCTATAATTATTTATTATAATTTTGTAATTGATTTTATTTAATCTAAATATTATATATCAACGCATTTAAAATTATTCATACGAAGAAATTATAAGTTTAGTCTTTGAATTTTTAAATTTGTGTCAAATAATTCTCTGAACTTTTAATTTTGTGTCTAATAAGTCCTTTAAAAATGTCTAATAAATCCATGAACTTTCAATTTTATATCTAATAAGTTTTAGACGTATTGAAATTTTTTTAAAATTAACTATCTTATTAGGCATAAAATTTAATTTTGTGTCTAATTGAAACTTAAGCTTTCAATTTTGTAACTAACAAATACATCAATTTTAATATGTTGGGATTTATGCCCTAAAGCCTCGTAAATAACGATTTATATAATAATTAATAATTCTTTTGACTATTTTATTTGCAATATAATATTATCCATTATATGAAAAATCCAAGGTTATTAGTGTAATCTTGAACAATATGTGGTTGACATACGGGAGGATCGTGTTCAAGAAATAAACTAAAGGGTCATAGTAAATGGGTAAGGTTGGGTGCCTTATCCTGGTAACACTATTGATACGACCCACTTTGTAATAGTTACAAATGATTTTATCCAAATAGTTCATGTGGAGACATGTGAGTAAGAGTATCTTATACAATGAGTTTGTATAAGACTAGACCACAAAATATTTAATCTCTCTTTATAAATCCGTTAATTGAGAAGATTAATATTTCATCAGGATGATCATATGCAACTCAATTTTAATCTTGAGTGAGTTACAAACACCTGCCTGTGAGGGCTTGTCCTTTGATTTGCATGAGTGAGAGTGGATTTTGTAGCCGATTCAATATGTCTACCATTTTAGGGACTTGACCAAATAGGGAGCTGGGAACATAATCTCACAAGATGAAATTCACACATTCCCATGTAGGGTAAGTAGATGAGTAGTTCTCTTAAGTGCTAATTTCGGGACTTGAACAATGAGGCCCCACCCTCTCACAAAAGAGGAAAATATATGTATTGTATTTGATACATTAAATATTAAAATAATTAGTGTATATTAGATACATTAAAGAAAAGGTATTTATAAAATTTGAATAAGGTTCAAATAAATAAATATCGCAGGAGATTTGAATGAAATTCAAATAAGTATAAGATATATTTTAATATATTAGATATTAAAATATAATATTTTAATTATGGCAAAGATTTTCCCTTGGTCTCTATAAATAAGACCCTTGGGTTGAGCCAGTAGCTATAACACACATATTCTCAACAGAGAATTAGAGAATTCTCTCTAGACATCTTCCTCCCGATCCCTTGTGAATTTTCTTTCAAGAGGCTCTCACAAGCCTTGGTCCTGTGTTTGAGTCATTGTAACGCCCTGCGTTATAAAATCAGGCTATTTTAGAAAATTAGACTAAGTTATTCGTTATAGTTCTAATTTGGAAAATGAGAATTTTGAATTTAGTTCCGTAAGTTCGATAGATTAAGTTTCTTTAATTTTGGGAGAGATGATTTTTAGTTAAATATTTAATTCCTAATGTTTCGAAGTTTAATTTTAGATTCTATCTCCAAAATCCAAGAGAAACCCAAATCCTCAATCCTTTAGGATTTTTCAAATATTTTAGAATTTAAATTGGAAATTTATAAAGTTCTAGAATGTTCCCTTTTACTTATTGGCTTTTTCATTTTGGAGAATTAAAAAGAGAGGAGGAATTAAAAACAAAAAAGAGCAAAACCCTAAATTCCCTTCTTCTTCCTCTCTCCCTCTCATATTTTTGTGTAGCCACCAAACCCATCTTCAATCGATTCTTCTTCTCCTCCATCATCAACCACCTCACCTCCGACGCACCCAAGCCCCAACCATCATCTTCTTATTTGGCCACGCCTTCAGCGACCTTCAGCAGGCGCTTTTTTTTCTCCAGTGAACCCATGCACGAGGCGACGCTCCCCTTTCAACCACAGAATTCGTGAGCTTCCCCTAAAGAACGACGAGTGTAGCTTCGAGAGTTTGATGATTTTTGATAGCACTCAAAAGTGTGCTATTTCTAAGCTTAGATTTGTGTTAGTTAGTATGTTTAGATTGGGCTTTCATGCATTTATTTATTTATTTTATAGGATTCGAGCTAACATGGAGAAATAGAGCTTGTGAGGATGATATGGGCGTTTTTGGAGCTTAAAGGCATGATTTGGAGGCTTATAATCGAAAAGAGCACAAGATAAAGCTTCATGACCCGAGACGATAGCGTTGAGACGCTGTCCATAGCGTCTCAACACTATCCTTGCAGCTATCCAAATTCGATTTCCCGTAGAAGTAGCGTCTCGACGCTACTTTATAGCGTCTCGATGCCAGAAATGCGCACACCAAAAGATTTCCGTTCGTAGCGTCTCAACGCTGCTTACAGCGTCTCAATGCAACCCCGATTTGCCATCTTTAATTTGCGAATTAGGGCACAACATCTCGACGCTGGCCCTAGCGTCTCGACGCTGTCCCGATGATTATAAATAGAACAATTGAGGTGCGGATTGGGGGAGACCATTTGGAGAGGGATCAGTCTATAATCCATTTCTACTTCATAATTGGGACCAAGGGAGCACTTTTGAGAGTGGAGGAAGACATTCAAGGCTCGAGATCGCAGTGTTTCACAATGGGAACGAGTGTGGCACGCGTCAGAGAGTGTTTCCCTTCTTCCTTATTTATTTTGTAGTCTTTGTTTTTTGATATTGCTTAAGTTTTAATCTGTAGTGAATTTTGAGAGATTAAGTGTCTTGAACTTAGTTTGTTTTCACTTGTTTAGTTTAATTTTAGAGACATTTATATTGTAGCAAGTTATTTATGCATTCTAGAAAACATTGTTTAATCGTTTGGCCAACGTTTAATTATGAGAAAATTGGGTTTTTGCTTGGGAAAGAAGAACTCGAATTTAGATCTGAATGTATAACTGTTGGTGAATTTTTGCATGGGAATGGAATTTTCGCTGATAGAAGCCACAATAGAATTTTATTCAATGCCATGTTTAGTTATAAAAATAGACTAGAATGTTGATTTATCACTAAGCATGAGGGTTAGTTGGGTTTGGAAAAGTCAACTAATAAATTGGGTAATTTCTTGGCTTATAACTCTGATTGATGTAAATTGTCTCTTCTATAGACCGAATTGGTTTTATGAAATTAATTCTTTGTTTCAAGAAGGTTCCCTCTAAGTGTCTCCAACCTTGTAAATATCTATTTAGGTTTAATTTGATTTTTCTCCTATTGTTGGTTCTCTAGATAAAATTGAGCATTGGTAATTATAGTACTTAATTAAGCTAAGAAATCCAATCCTTGAGATCGACCCTAGCCATTACTACTGCAAATTGTAGAGGTCCGATTATAAATATATTTGATAGAACCTTCGACAAGCTCTTCATCAATTTTATACCTTCTTCGGCGTGGGTGTTCGAACAATGGCAATCCAATGACATTTTTCTCCTTTTTGACAAGGTTAGTCATTGACCCATGCCCAATCGACGTTTGTTTTGGTTTACCCATTTCTTAAACATCCTTGATTTGTGATTATAGTCTCATTTGGACATCAACCAACCCTTGTTTGAGGCTGTTGGGAGTCGATTCGCGAGTTCGAGTCTCATTCTCACTGACCCAGCAAGGATTTGCATTTTTCAGCAAACAACCATTTGAATCAAACCTCGAACCACTCCGATTTGGTGACCAACACTTCGTTTAGTGCTCAATTGAGTTACCCATAGTCTAAAGTGTTCTGATTCGTAAAATTGAACCTCGTCTAACAAAGTTTAGCAAGACTTCCAATCCTTTTAGCACTGATTGGTAAGTTTTGCCACAATTTAGACCTTTCGCAAATCCATTTAAGTATTATAGCTTTGGTTCTGACATGTTGCAGTTTAGGATCAATTCGAACACATTCGAACAACAAACACCAAGTGTATGAGCTATTTCGGTAAGTTTTAATGCATTTTAGATCTTTTGCAAATCACTTTAGGTGTTATAGCATATGTTCTAATGCATGAGAGCCTTCTGTTTGCAGTTTCAAACCAATTTGATCTCATTCGAACACTCCTAGCACGTATTCAAGCTCATTTGGTGTAGTTCGATAAGTTTCAACACACTTTTAGACTCTTTCGAAGTAGATTAAGTTTGTTCAAATCTGTTTGAGTGAGTTAAAGTGATAAGACCTTGTTTAGAGTCGTTCGGTGTCAAATAAAGCACTTTGGATGAGTCCAAAACCCTTGGGTACCCTCTGTTTGCAGTGTTGAATACTAGCAAACACATTCCAGCAGTTATCTAAGTCTTTTGGTAAGTTTTAGTGGGTAAAGGCTTGTTGTATTTTCTTTTCGAATTCAACTAAGTATTTGAAATCTTCTTATAACTATTGCAACTCTTCTAATTTAGGTTCGAATTAGTTTTGGGCTATTCGAATAAGATTTAAGATGGCGTTTGGGTAAGTTTAGTGATAAATTCCCTTGAATAACCTTTGGGAATTGAATAAGAATTTCGAATTGAGTTCTAATCTCTAAGTATAGTCTCTAAATCTTATCATTCTTGTTTAGGTACCTCATTGGGCTATTTGAATAGTTTTAGAAGCATTTTAGGTAAGTAGAATTCTACCTGTGGGGTCTGCTTGCTTATTTGTGACCATGTTGTATGCTTTAATTGCTTTATTATGAATACTTGAATGAGTTGAATTGCTCTTTGATATATTTTGGACTTGTTGAGCATGCTTTTGTGAATATGTGTTGTTGAACAAATTGTTATGGTGGTCGTGGCTTCATGTTTGATGCGCATGGTGTAATTTTGTGCTATGATATTGTGATATTGAGCATGTTGCAGCATTGAGATTGTCTAATAAGCATGTTGGTTGTATGTTGAGCACGTTTATGAGTTTTAGCATAATGTATTTTTATGTGGGTTCAACATAGAGCATGAGTTAAAAACTTGTTTAGGACTCATGCATTCTAGTGAGAAAGAGGTCTGAGGATCGTGTGTAGAAAGAATAGTTGGGTGAATATCAGTTGCCTCGGTCAAGTGATTAAGGGGTGGTATGTGTCACTAGTGAATTTATAAAAGTAGCATCGATGGCCTTGTCTTAAGATAGTTATGTGCTTAGCATAGAAGGGTAAGTATTTGAGATTCCTGAGAACATTGATGGCCTTTGATGAAAAATTCAGTTAGGGCCAACAGAGAGCGTCGGTGGCCCTAGATGCAAATAGTTGGGGCCGACAGAGAATGTCGATGGCCCTGAATGTAAATAGTTGGGGCCGGCAGAGAATGTCGGTGGCCCTGTATAACACTACAAGAATTTTTAGATTTGCTGACGAAATTTTTCCCGACGCAACACTTTTCGTCGGGAAAAACATACTTATCCCGACGAAAATGCTTGCGTCGGGAGATCTTTTTCCGCGCCATGCGAAAAGATAAGCCGACGTATTAAAAGGCTATGCTGACGCTTTTTAGCATCGGGAGAAGTGAATTAAGTGAAACACGAGTTTCACTTTTCTCGATGCTTTGTTGACCTATGCCGACGCTTTTTTTGCGTTGGAAAAAGTCGCAAAAAATAAAACCCTAGCCCTCTCTTCTTCTTCTTCTTCTCTTCTTTTTCTTTTCTTTTTCTCTCTTCTTCTTCTTCCTTTTCTCTCCGCCGTCAACATCTAAAACCCCATACTGTCACCTCAATTCTTCTTCTTCTTCTCCTCCATTTTCTTCCATTTTCCTTCACCCATGCCCTCTCTCTTACATTTTCAGTGGTTTTCTTGTAGGTTTTGACGGCATGAGGCGGCGGTCCGATTTGGGCATTTTGAGGGAGAAAATTTATGGAGTTTGCTACTTTGGAGGTATATAGAATTTTTACATTGTGTTTCTTCTCCATTTTCTTCCATTTTCCTTCACCCCATGCTCTCTCTCTTCCATTTTCGGTGGTTTTCTTGTAGGTTTTGACGGCATGAGGCGGTGGTCCGATTTTGGGCATTTTGAGGGAGAAAATTTATGGAGTTTGCTACTTTGGAGGTATATAGAATTTTTACATTGTGTTTCTTCTCCATTTTCTTCCATTTTCCTTCACCCCATGCTCTCTCTCTTCCATTTTCGGTGGTTTTCTTGTAGGTTTTGACGGCATGAGGCGGTGGTCCGATTTTGGACATTTTGAGGGAGAAAATTTATGGAGTTTGCTACTTTGGAGGTATATAGAATTTTTACATTGTGTTTCTTCTCCATTTTCTTCCATTTTCCTTCACCCCATGCTCTCTCTCTTCCATTTTCGGTGGTTTTCTTGTAGGTTTTGACGGCATGAGGCGGTGGTCCGATTTTGGGCATTTTGAGGGAGAAAATTTATGGAGTTTGCTACTTTGGAGGTATATAGAATTTTTACATTGTGTTTTTTTTAGCTTATTTAAGATTTAAACTTGGTTATTAAGCCTTTTGAAGTTTAAAATTTTACTTTGAATGTATTATGTATTCAAAGTGTAATTTGGAGAATATTTGTGTGATTTGGAGGCTATTTATATGATTGGTGTTTAGTTTGGAGCTTATTGTTGGATTAAAGTATGATTAAATCGTGATTTTGAATTTATTGTGTGTTCAAAATGTGATTTGAAGTGTAATTATATTTGATTAAATTGTGATTTGTAGGCTCTTTATGTGATTAAAGTTTGATTTGAAGCTTATTGTGGGATTAGAAGTGTGGTTTTGAGCCTATATTTGTGTGAAATTGTGACATTGAGTCCAAGTGTGTGATTATTTGATTTTGAGCCTCTTGTGTGTGATTAAAGTTTGATTCTAATCTAATTGTATAATTTGATTTGTAGGCTATTTTGTGATTTTTATCCTATTGAGCCTATTGAACATTAAAATGTAAGTGTTAATTTTTAGCTTACTTTAAGGTTATATATTGAGTTAGAGTGCTTATTTTGAGCTTAGTGAAGATTTTATTGTGATTTTATTCTCTTAAAATCCCTAAGTGCCTTGTATATGTATGTACTTGGAACTAGGTTGGTGCACAAAATGCCATACTCAAAGACACATTTTCCTTAATATATCCTTGGAGGGTTAGAATGGAATTTATTTAAGATTAAGTACTTTTGGATGTTTGGGGGTTAGTTTAAGACATTTGGAGAGAAGTTAGACACTTTTGGAAGATTTTGGAGTGAGTTTGGGATGAGTTAATCATCTAAAATTTGTACATTAGACACTTTGGAGTGAATTAGGTACTAAACTTGCATTAAATTTTGTCTATAATTAGTAATAGTTTCGACTTTTGATTTTTAACATCATTAATAAACTTTTGTTTTATAATTTTCTATCTATAATTAGTAATAATTTGTCAATTTTTTGAAGTAGGCTTATTTTGATCATACAATGGCATGCACACAAGAGGGTCTCTTCTAACTAGGTATGAATGATTTATTTGATGTTATAAAATCATTATAAAACTTATTGTCTTTTATATGTTTGGTTGTATGTTATATTGTATTATACGTTTAATTATTAGCTTATATAGGTATTTAGAAGTTATTGTACCCATAATTGGGTCTAGAAATCGGTTTAAGTGAATTATTGTCAAAGTTTTTGCTTGGTTATATGACTATCCTGCAGTTATGGTAGCCATTTAAATAGAGAGTTAGTTTCAGTGAGTTAGACACATTTTTTTAAAGGTTAGATATTGGATAAGCTAGTGATTTTAAGTAAGAATAGATAAGTTAGACACTTTTTTTAGGTTTAGTTTGGGTGAGTTAGTGGAATGTGTAAGAAGGTTGTTTGAGTGAGTTTGTGATATTTGAAGTAAGAATTTCAATGAGTTGGGAATGTTTGTTGGTTTTTAAAATATGCTTAGGCACATTTAAGACACTTTTATAGTATTGGAGGGTGGGTTGTGTGCTTTAAGTTCACTTTAGGCATTTTTCTAGCTTTCTTTGAGAGTCAAAATGATACTGATAACTTTGTAGGTTTTAAGGAGCATAGTAGACTCTTTTGGGTCATTTTGAGTTATTTTTTGCCTCAAAATACGCTTAGGCACTTTTAAGACACTTTTGTAGCATCTTGGGGTGGGTTGTGTGCTTTACACTTTAAGCACTTTAATTTCTAGGTTTCTTTGAGAGTTAAAATGAGACTTATACTATTTTTAAGCACTTTTTGGCCACTTTGTAGGTTTCGAGGGGCGGAGTAGACACTTTTAGGTTGTTTTGAGTTAGCTTTTCGCCTCAAAATATGCTTAACCATCTTTAGGAAACTTTTGTAACATCGGAGGGTTGGTTGTGTGCTTACGGCACTTTCTAAGTTTCTTTAAGAGTTAAAATGACACTTAAACTCTTTTTAGTCACTTTTTGACCACTTTATAGGTTCTAAGGGGCGAAGTAGATACTTTTAGGTCGTTTTGAGTTATTTTTTGCCTCAAAGTATGCTTAAGCACTTTTAAGACACTTTTGTAGCATCAAGGGGTTGGTTGTGTGCTTAAGTTTCACTTTAAGCACTTTCTAAATTTCTTTGAGAGTTAAAATAACACTTAAACTCTTTTGTGTTTTAGTTTCACTATAGGCACCTTATTTTATTTTTTGATTTATATTTAAAAAAATTTCACATTATATTTTTTTTTCAGTTTTGTAGTTGTGTAATCTTGAAGACGTATTTCTAAAAATAAGGACGAAGACGAAGATTGAAGCCTTCAAGATTAATTGTTTTCTTTCCGATGTATTTTTTTCTTCTTTCAAACTCTAGTAGAAGTAGATATTGAATATTTTGTAATCAAATTATTGCATTTCAATACTATTATTTTTTTATGATATTATTCTTTGTTTAAACATGATACTAAAATGAACTATCAAGTAGTATATAAATAAATAAATAAGAGAAAAAAAAGTAGGATTTACAATTTTGCCGACGCACATTGCGTCAGCAAAAGTAAACTTCTCCCAACGCGTACATTAGTCGTTGGGAGAAACTTTTTCCCGATGCAATGCCATTTCGTCGGGAGTAGCTTTCCCGACGACTCTATGCCGATGAAATTGCCGACGAAATATTTTTATTGGCCAAGACGTTTTCCGACGCAATTTAGACTTTTCCCGACGCTTTTATTGCGTCGGGAAAAGTGAAAAATCTTGTAGAATTAAAATCAATGAGGATCAACGTGTCTTGAAGAGTCGGTCTTAGAAAGCCTTGAGCGAGTTATAGTATAAGCATTGAGTGAGCTCGAGGGTTGAGATTACGTTGAGATGACTTTACATGAGATGCTAATTCATGGGTCTAGTGTGTTGTGATCATTATTTACTTTCCATGTACGATGAACATGTCTAATTTCGTAATTGTTGTGTATAGCATGATGTTTGCCTTGTATGTTGCTTGGTGGCTCTTCATGTGTGAACTACTTACCAGTACGTATTATGTACTAACCCACCCACATATTTTGTAGGTGATGATGAGAACTACAACCTTGGTGATGCTGAAGAGGAGCCATGAGAAGGGAAAGACCATAGCTAGCTCTTTATTTACTTTAGTAGTTGTCCTTGTTGAACTTTGTTTAGTTAAACTACCTTTGTAGTTGGTTATGTTGCATTGCAAGCTGGTTATTGGAGTGTTGTTTCCTTCTTAAAAATTTTAAGTTTGAGTTTGGTTTATCAGAGGTGTATTATTTATGTTGAAAGTTTAATAATAGACATTTAGTGAATTTACCTTTGCGGATTGTGTTTGCTTGAAATTAATGAACTGGTCTAGTACTTTACATATTTAGCATGTTGGTTCATTTGTGAATCTTCAATAACATCTTGAGTTGAAGTTGGAAGTCGTGGTTTGGTTACTCTGGATATAGAAGTGTTATTTTTCTTTCCCAACATGTGCTACGAAAAATGTTGGTATTGTTGTAGTTGCGTCGTCATGCTGCCGAAATTTTTAGGGCACATTGGTTGTGAGTTTAGTAATGTTCCCTAAGTTATATTAAAATTTAGGGTCGTTACAGTCATAGCCAGGAAGACTTTGTGGATGAGATAAAGACCCGCCAAAAATATCTCTATATTTATTCCAATGTAAGTTTTTGCTTAATCTTATTTTTCTTAGTTTGATTTTAAATAAAATCAAAGACGATTTAATGCTTCCGTTGTGGAGTGAAACAATTATTCCCTTCATAATAAATGTCCAATAGGACCTATTAGATACAAACTTAAATTTTATGTCCGATATAACATTTAATTTTTATAAATTTCAAATATGTAAGACCTATTAGATACAAAATTGAAACTGTAAGAATCTACTAGACACAAAGTAGAGAATCCGGGGACCTACTAGACGTACAAAAATCTAAAAGTAAATGGATTAAATTTATTTAACCTTATATGAACTTGTGACGATAACATGAAATCTTGGATGCGCCATTGGTTCTGACCCTATTGTTTCAATTTTTTTCTCTTAAAAAAGAAAAAGAAAAAGAAAAGAGAGACAAGTATAAAGTAAAAGGGGCCTAAGATAAAATGTTCTGGAAGTTGGTTGTTGTCATATCAGATCAGCTTTTGTTCTACGCTCAGGGTGAGGTGCGTATCCGGTCGACCAAACACACTTGCCTAGATTCTCTCTACGTACCTACCTCATATACATAAACAGATCCCAAGTCCACATTCAGACGACCATCGAGAAAGGAATTAAATTAAATAAGCTTATATAAGAGACCATATTATTATATATTCAAACAAAACACTTGCAATTAAAAAAAACTACTGATATGTATGGCGATGATGGTGGGGTTAAGGGCTCCAGTTTTGGTGATGATTTTTGTGCAAATCTCGTACGCTTTGATGAACGTAATGTACAAGTTGGCTGTCGAAGATGGCATGGATATGAGGGTTTTGGTTGCTTATCGTGCCTTCTTTGCTGCTGCTTTTATGCTTCCTCTTGCTCTTCTTATTGAAAGGTTTTCTTTTCTCTCTCTCTCTTGTGTTTATTTTTATTTCTATTCAAATTTCATATGTTTTCTTTCTAAAAAACTGGCAAATTCAAAAAAAAACGTATGGCCCTCAGTACTTTTGTTATGTTGTTCTCTCTCTCTCTCTCTCTCTCGTTCATGGATATGCTTTTATTGTTGTTAATCTGGGAACAAACTTGGATGTCCTTAAATTATAGGAAAACAACTATATATATATATATATATATATAGCAAGAATTGCCTATCAACTATAGTGTCAAGTTATAACGTAGTGAATGAATCAATGATAAGTCAAATGAGTGTCATTTTTTAATATGAGTGTCATTTTCTAGATTGAGAATGTAGTTCAATTATACGTATACAATTTACTCAATTTTATTTAAAAATTAAACCATGGAATTGAATAAGAGAATCAATTAATACAAAAATTAATTAAAACAATTGCTGGAAAAAAAAAATCAATGCGAAAACACATAGAAAATTGATTTCACCAATTGCAATTGGAACTATGAATCCGGTTAATTAATTAATTAGGATGGAACAAATTATCAAATTGATAGGTCAAGAATTCTTCAATACTAACTGCCTCTCTTGCGCACCAGTTAGTTTTCCCTGCCAAGTAAGAAGCTAATACTCCTATGAATTTCAATATTTAGCAAATTAAGCATTAGGAACAAGTTTTTTTTAATTATGACCACTAAAGGTATAGTTTTTTAATTATGACCACACTAAAGGTGTCGTAATAAATCTCTCAATCTTAAAACTTTTTCCGTGATGTTCATCTCAATTAATCCAACTTTGATCTCACATGTCCCAACCATAAGATTTTAAGTACAAGTTCAATCAAACTGCGACTTGTAGATCAAAAGTGTCAAGATCGAAGATAGAGAAACATAAAAAGAACAATCAATTATTCATTTCATCAAGAGAAATAATCAATAAAACCATAAAAATATAGTGGTAACGTCAATCCTTAAAATAAGAGTCTAGGCAATTCATTGAGCCAACCAGAGAACAAAGTCTAATGTAAGAGTTCATGGACAAAATCACAATGTCAAAGAAAAAGAGAACTTAAAGTTGTCTTGAAGGCACATCCCTAAACTGCACCTTGATCATCAGCCTTGAAAATCCCTTCTGAGATTTCTTGGTCTCCAATTGTTCTCCTTTTGCCCTCATTTCACTCTCTATTGAATCTCTTGTAAGCATCAAGGCACTTCAGGTGAGCGCTTAGGCATTATCATCTTTGAATTTAGTATGAAATGCTATATGCAAGTGCATAAGCACTTCAAATTGGGACCAAGTGCTAACATCTTTCAAAACATCCATCTTAGATCATCTATATTCTTTATATGCTCGATTCCTATAGAATATTAATGTAGACCAAATATAATAAAGATTAACAAAAAGAATTTGAGCGGTAATAATCCCTTAAATTCTAACAACCATATTAAATTTAAAAAATAATCTACAAGAATATAGATAACTTAAAAGGTTGTGGAGTCAAATTATAGTGGTCACCACCATCCTGGTTTTAAGAATCTATGGAGAACAAGAGATTTATATTTACTCTAAACTATATTAAGTAATTATGCTTTTAGGGTATGGTGGTGGTTTGTTGCAAAATTTTAGTTAAGGTAACAACTGAATTGACAAGGTCCAATGCTAGCACCAAACGGTGAAAATTAGGGTTGTACGTTAGTTGGTAGACTCCAATTTTGGGGACAAACAAACGTTGAAAACCAACCATTCGATTTTGGTCCATCGAAGAACGTCAATTTTGGAAGGTTTGATAGAATTGACTGATCGACCATACTGATGGTCAGTTAGTTTTGGCTGAAACCAAGGTAAAGAGGGGGTGAACCGACAAAAAGGAAGCCTAGAGATCTTTTTTCTGTGTAATTTTTTTCAATGAACTAAGAAGAAGAGAGAGCTTATTGTTGTTGTATAGAAAGCGAGATAGAAAACTGGGAAGAAAAGGAGCTCAAGGTAGAGAGAGGAGGAAAGGGGAGAGAGGAGAAATGGAGGTTGAAAGAAAGGCGAGAGGAGAGAAGGAAGAGAAGAGAAAGAACGAGATTTGAAATGGAGCACAACTTGAGTGCAGCCTAGGCTGCACCCAAGTATTATGTAGCTCACTTTACAACCACAAGAAGATAAAAGTTTTAGTTCCTTTTTTGAAAAAAAACTTGTGGTTGTAAAGTAGGTTGCACAACAATTGTGTGCAGAATCAACACTTGAGTGCAACCCATGCTACATCCAAGTATTTTTCTTTGAAATTAGAGGAGGGAGAAGGAGAGAGAGAGAAAAGGTGGTATGAAAAGAATTAGGCTAACAGGCAATCATTTTTCAAAAAGAAATTCTAAGTTGTTTTGAGAAAACTAGTGGTGCCGCTGGTTTTCTCAAAAACCACTTGCACGCTAGTTTTTCTTTATTATTATTAAACAAGTTACTTCAATTGGTCGATGAATTTTAGCATATTTATTACTCCAACTAATTGACACCGACTGTGAATGTCAGTTTGGTTGGTTCTAGTTAGTGGATTAGTTTTTCTGAAAATTGGTGTACACCCTAGTGAAAAGAATATTAGAGAGGGGTGGAGGGAGACCAGTGTTTAATTAGAGGCGCTTGAAACTAATGAAGGATTTTCTAAATAAATGCTTAGTACTTATGTAATTTAGTACCCTAATTGAAGGCAAAATTAGTTATAACATTTATAGGGAGTATATCTTAATATCTCCAACCTAGTGAGTATATCTTAATATCTCCAACCTTCTCTTGAGAATTGAGCTTAACATATTGTTAGTAGCAAGTAGCTTAGTAGGGCAGTGCCACACATATTGCTATATGCAAGCGCTCAACACTAGTCACAACTACGTTGATGGATGTGACTTTTAACTGTATCTTTATTGGTATGATATCTCAAGATATGATATGATATCTTAAGATATGATATGATAGCATTAAGTATATTTTTTGTAAGCCATGCATGTTGCCATTGTTGAGTGTCTTGTCTAATCAAATACATTCGTTGCTGTTTAGGCATTAGATTCATAGTTGATGGATGGTTGGTTGATTGATTGAACCCAAACTCAGCCTCATGCGCTCTTAGACCTTACTAGCTTTTTTGCCAAACCGATTAACATGATTGTTAATTTGACAACTATGGTTCCCATGCATTGAACTTGGACCTAGAAAAAATTCTCCTTCCCTCTTTATCAAATGCAAGTTGTCAATAGGGTGGATTCTACCATGTAGATTTAAAAAAAAATTAAAATTAGGCTTGTAATAGTGGTGATTACATAGTATTAAAGTATGGAATCTTTAAGTTCAAACGGCAAGACTATAATATTAGTTTTTCTCTGTTTTTATATGATAGTGTATGTGTATATATACAAAGATACATAAGGTTCCCAAACTTTAAAATTGTTACTAAATATGAGTATAATGTTTCATATTTTGCCAGCTCGATGGAAATTAAATGCACAATTGTTAGCTTATTGCACGAGTTCGATTCGAGTTTGATGGCTGACAAAATTCTTGTCATTTTTGTTTATAATTATATTCGTTTACAACAAAAAGAAAATTTATTGTTTTTAGTTTTTACAAAAGATATAAAAACTCAATTTATTGATTTAAAATAAATAATTTATTCTTTTAAATCTCGTAAACCTATGTTGTAGGCTATATTTTCTTTAAATAATTTAAATCTATCATATCTATAAATATGAAATAATAAGAAATATTTAGACCTCATTTCATAATCATTTAGTTTTTGGAAATTGTGTTTGTTTTCTCATCAATTCTCTGTAATAGGTTTCATCTTTTTTAACAAAAACATTTGAATTCTAAGTCAAATTTCAAAAACAAAAACAAGTTTTGAACTACTTTTGTTATTCTCAAAACTTAGCTTGATTTTTGAAAATATAGGTAAAAGGTAGATAACAAAACAAGAAAATCATAGTGAAAGTAATTTTTATATGCTTAATTTTCAAAAACTAAAAACCTTTCTTTCTCTTTCTTCTATATTTATATAGAAAATTCAGTTATACTTCAACAAACTTAACAGGCTAAATTACATGGTCCAGACACAGATTCCTCAACTTTAAAGAGTGTCTAATAAGTCTTTAAACTCTCAATTTTGTATTTAATAGGTCCCAAATTTTTAATTTTATGTATACTAGATTCATGATCTATTAGAGTCGTTTTAAAGTTTAGAAAATTTATTAGATACAAAATTGAAGGCTTATGGACTTTATTTGAAAATTTTTAAAATTTAGGGTTCTAATATAAACATTTTTGAAAGTTTGAGGACCAAACTTAAAATTTAACCAACCTAATATTAAAATATATAAACTAATACCAATATAATGTATTCCAAATTATTTTTACACGAATTGAAGTCTTCATGATATAAAGTTATGGATCAACCACTACGTGTGTATACTCTCATACTAATATTTATTATTATTATTATTATTATTATTATTATTTTGAGAACCTCATGCTAATATTTAAAATAAACCCATACATGAGATCAAATGTTAGTCTGATCTACATGCTTAATTAAAAACTTTTAAATTTAACGGTAATTCATAAGGTCCTCAAATTTCATACATTGAGTGTTAAGATCTTATTATGTAAGATAAGTCTAAATGTATATAAGCTTATCTAAACATTTCCAATTTAAAAAATAATAATAACAATAAAGAAAGATTCTTATATGAGGCTTGACATATGTAGTTTTAAAGTTTTTATAAATGACTAAAAGTGTCTTTTTAAAAAAAGGATAGTGTATGGATTACTTTTTAAAAAGCGATTTTGACAAAAGAAAAGTACTTCCTATAATTTTTTTATAATAAAAGGTAGTTTGAAAAAAGTTAAAACGCATTCAAAATACTTAGGGTTGTTTGGTTCACAGGTTTAGGAAATTTGTTAAACATAAATCTATTAAGTCTGAAGTTGTTAAGTCTGTGGTTAGATTGCGTTAAGTTTGAGTTTGTTAAATTTGTGTTTGAATTTTAATTTGTTAAACATGAGTTTATTAAAAGTGTATTTGGTTGGTAAATTTAAAATTTGTAATAAATAATAAAAAAAATATTTAATTAAATTAATAAAAACTATATATTAAATTATATTTAAAATGTAACTTTTATTATGAAACTAGATAGGATTATTTTAGTAATAAATAAAATATTTTTAATACATTTGTTCACTCAATTTTCTTTTCAGTAATTATTTTATAGAATAAATATTTGATTGTTCATGAAAATATTTTTGGACTTTTTATCAAAGTGCAAACAAATATAAACAAATTATTTTAAGTAAATATATCCAACATAAAATTAACCATAAAGAAAATGTTATCAATTGTTTATTTAATTATTTATAATTTGTTATGCTAATTAAATTTATTTACCACTTATTGTCAAAACTTAACTTTCTATATTTAACTAATGCATAAGGTTATAAAGTTAAAATATTTTAAATAATATTATTTTAACAGCTATTAACTCTAAGATAAATTAACTAAAATAGTTTAATTCATTAATTTTACAAAATTATGTCTTTTGATTAACTATGATAACATGATTTTTACATTTTTAGAAAGAAAATAAGTTTAGAAAAATTATGGATTTAGAGAAATGGAAGTTTTTTTTTTTAAAATGGAAACGTATATATTAAATTTAGGTTTATATAACTTGTATGGTTTAGAATTTATAATAAAATATTTTTTATTAGAATTTACATGTTCATAAATTTTTTAAAATATAATAATAATCTTCTTATAAATCAGTAATTATTACTTTGTAAATGAATAGTTTATTTTTAATACTATTGTTAATCTAAACACTTTTTAAATAATTATTTTGTAAAAATAAATATTTAGTTAGTTTTGTAATTATGTTTTTCTAATATTTATCAATGTGGGAACATAATACAAAGAAATTACTCGTTATAAAATGTATCCTTATAATTACTCTAAAACATGAAAGTTTATAACAAAGTCCACATATCGATTTATGAGTTAATTATTACTTCTGAAATTTTAACTAAATTTATTTACTTATTTATTATAAAATTATCATTAATTAATTATTTTTATTTAGTTAATATATTTTATTAAAATTTTAATGCATTTTAGGAGAGTGATTAAAGACAAAATATGTAGGTTAAATTACACATTTAGTCCTTGAACTTTCAAAATTACAAATTTAGTCCTTAGACTTTCGAATTTTTTAAAATTCACAGGTCTAATAGACAGAAAATTAAAATTTTAGGGTTCCATATTAGATACAAAATTCAAATTTATATCTAATAGATCAATTAATTTTTAAAAATTTTGAATTTAACAGGGACCTATTAGACACAAAATTAAAAGTGTAGAAACTTATTAGACATAAAATTTAAAG
Organism: Trichosanthes truncata; assembly: GCA_033996785.1. Taxonomy (NCBI): domain Eukaryota; kingdom Viridiplantae; phylum Streptophyta; class Magnoliopsida; order Cucurbitales; family Cucurbitaceae; genus Trichosanthes; species Trichosanthes truncata. The sequence goes on from JAWPNB010000004.1 coordinate 15,887,666, forward strand.
TTTAGGGACCTATTAGACACTTTTGAAAGTTTAGGGACCAAATAGATACGAATTTCAAAGTTCATGGACTAAACTTGTAATTGAACCAAATATGTATTATATGCAAACTTGGAGAGTATAAATAAAGTACTGTAGCAGACCTGATAAGTAAGATAAAGTACTGTAGTAAACATATGAGGTAGAATAATATGTACTATAGCAAATTTGAATTTACAAAACTGCCAATCAAATGTGATTTTGGTTAAGCAAATCTATAGTTCCGACTTCTGCGATAGAGAACCCAAACACAGCCCCTTAGTTTTCTTTCAAGTGATTAGTTTTCTTTCAAAATGCTTGAAAAACTGTTTCGTATGAATAATAATAATAATAATAATAAAAGTCATTCCAAATTCCTCTTAAAAAAAAAAAAATCCAAATTCACTTTTATCTTTTTAACTTCTGAAATAATTAATTAATAATTATCATAAAGCTTATTGTAACGAATATCATATTATAAAATGATCTGATGCTTAATTATTTAATGAAAATTGCAGGAAAAGCCGACCAAAACTTTCGCGGGCGGTACTTTACCAAGCATTTCTTTGTGGATTATTAGGGTAAGGTTTCAAAGGACATGCACTCCCTCATATACTTTGATTATATTTTATTATTAGGGTAAGATTCTCTCTAGCTTTTATTATATTTCCTTTCTTCAAAAAAAAAAAAACAAATGCACTCCCTAACTTATTATGTCTATTTTTTTTTTATTGGATATGGATAGTTTTATTTTATTATTATTATTTATTTTTTTGCTCAACAACATATAGGAATAAAAATTAGAACATTTAACTTCTTTATCGAGGATAAATGCGTTAACCAATTAATTATATAATAAGATGTAATTTTGAAAATTCTAAAATACTTGGCTCAATTGATAATAATGCTTTTGTTTTTAAAAATTATACTTGCTTCATTTTAATTTCTTAAGCTTGTTCCTTATCTTTTTTAAAAATTCATTTGAATTCTTAGTCAAATTTAAAAAACATAAATAAGTTTTTAAAAACTATTATTTTTTAGCTTTTGAATTTGGCATAGATTTGAAAAATGTTTAAAAAAAAGTAGATATATAGCAAAAACAAAGAAAAATATAGATGAAAGTAGTATTTATAAACTTAGTTTTCAAAAACTAAATAGTTATCAAACAAAACTTTAACTTTTTTAGGAAACATTTTGGGTATGTTTAGAAATTCTATTGGTATAAATAAATATTTTTGTCTTATTCGAAATTAGAACTTATCCCTAAGAATACCATGTTTAGAAGTAATATAAATTGCTTTTAGAAAAAGTTAAAAGTACCTAAAGCCCTTTCTAAAAAAAACATTTGTTGAGAGTGCTAATGGGCAAAGCGTTTAATTGAAAAACACTCTTACTAATCTAAAGTAAGATATTAAAGTGATTTATTATTAAACATTTTTTATAAAAAGGTTTATAATTAAACTACTCAACCTAGGATTAGGAATACTCTCAAAAACACCTTTTATTAGCGCTTAAACTAAAAGTTCTTCTAGTAAAAGTGCTTTTCCACAGGGCCTTCTAAACCCACCATTTGTCTAACGTAAAACTAATGATACAGGGTAACACTTGCACAAAACTTATACATTGAAGGCCTAGCTTTGACCTCTGCAACGTTTGCTGTAGCTGTGACCAATCTCAATCCTGCATTCACATTCATCATAGCAATTTGCTTTCGGTAATCATTTCCCAAATCCCTAAACTCTCCTTTTCTTTTCCACCAAACTTGGTTTTTTTATTTTTTATTTTTCATCTGTTTTAATTTACGCCAAAAATATACTTTGGTTTTAAAGGGCATTAAATTTTAGAAAACTTTCAATTTACCATGTTTATTTTTGGGATTCTTTTAACTAAAATATTATATTTTTAAAAATAATATGGTATGTTTTTTTAAGTAAATTTGATTGTTTGACAATTGATTTTTCTAAAAGACAAAATAAATAAATAAAAACTAAATCATCTATTTGTATGCACAAATATAAAAATTTGATCTATAATCATTCATGGAAGAGATGGTTTCAGTTCAATTACATTTTTCTATGGTATAAAGAAACCTATATTCATTGTAGCGACATTTTTAAAGACAAATGTTGAAATTTCAAACCATTTATTGAACATATGATTTTAGTTCAATTCATGAGACTAAAATATAATTAGAAAATTGGGCTAAATACACTTTTGATCTTAAAATTTGTATCTAGTGTCTATTCGATCTCTAAAGTTTCAAAATAGACACTTTTAGTTTTGAAGTTTGGAAAATGTATATAAATAGCCCCCAGCTCAAATTGACCATTTGTTGACTTGTTGATTAGCAAATTATATTAATTTTATATTAAAGTTTGATGATTGGACAATGGATTCCTTCTTCTCCTTATTGGCGACCGTCGCCAGTGTGCCATCTCCTCATTCTTCTTAACATTCATCACCGCTACACTAGTCTACTGAATGGAGAAGTCTGAAGGGAAAATGGGAGCTTCCTTCGTTCAGACTTGAACGAAAGAAGAAATTCCCTCTTTTGTTCAGGTATGAGCTTCCCTTTCGTCCAGCTTCAAAGGAAGAGGGAACTCCTCTCTTGTTCGAACCTTGTTCATATCTAAATGGAATGGAAGGGTCGATCCATTCATACCTGAGCAGAAGGGAGAGTTCCCTTCCATTCAAATCTAACACAAGGGAAGCTCTCTTTCCATTTAGACTTTTCTATTCCAAACAATCAGTGCAGTGACGGTCATTGAGGAGTGGCGGCAGTGAACGTTGACGAGAAGAAAGGAGAAGGCACACCGGTGAAGGTCGCTGAAGAAGAGAAATTAGAAAGAAGCTAGAAACAAGAAAGAGAATGGGAGAAGAATCAGAAGATTCACCTCACATCGTCCAATCATCAAATTTTAATATAAAATTAATATAACTTGTACAATCAGCAAGCTTAGTCATTAAGTACTTCCACGTCATTTTTCTGTTACTTAACTAACGTCAGTTTGAGCTCAAATACCATTTAGATACATTTTCTAAACCTCAAGAAGTGTCCATTTTGAAATCTTAAGGATCAAATAAACACTAACTCCAAACCTCATAAACCAAAAGTATATTTTGTTATAGAATATTTTACAAATTACAAAGTATTTTTATTAGATTAAAAAAATGTTACATTACAAGTTTAGTCTCTCTGAACCTTCAATGTTTGAGTCCAATAGGTCTTCAAACCTTAAAAAGTGTCTAATAGATTTTTCAACTTTCTATTTCTTGTTTAATAGATCTTTTGAACTTTAAAACTATAATAAATTTATAAACTTTCAATTTTTTGTCAAGTTCAAAACTATAGTAAGTTTATAAACTTTCAATCTTTTGTCTAATAGATCTTTAAACTTGAAATGTATCTAATAGATTTTAGAAATTTCAATTTTTTGTACAATAAATTCAAACTTTTAAAAGTGTGCATTAGTCTCTTAAATTTCAATTTTGTAATTCAACATTTTTTAAACTTTACATTTTATTAAAAACAAGATTGAAAAATATGACCTATTAAAACAATTTTAAAATTTTAAGGATTAGATTTATGATTAAAAAAAATGCAATGATAAGTCTAGAGTATAGCTGGACATTGTTCATCAGATCAATATGAACACAACTTATTCGTTAAAACATTTCAATCTTCTCCAAAACTTTTGATTTTTTTTTTTGAGTTCAACAATATGTGAGTTGGAAAATTTTAAACCTCTAATGATCTCTTCGTTGATGATATATATCTTAATCAATTGAGTTAAGTTCAAGTCGGCCTCCAAATATTCTGTCTCTGATCTCCACCTACTTTTCTTTTTAACCCTCTCTCTCCTCCTATATTTATATTAGGTTAAATTACAAATTTGGTCCCTATAATTTTTTAAAAAATAAAATTTATCTCTATAATTTTAAATGTTAGAATTAGTCTCTATAGTTTGATAAAACTTTTATAAATAGTCTCTTTATGGACTTGACTATTTATGAGAGTTTTATCAAACCATAGAGATTATTTATGAAATTTTATCAAATTATAAGGACGAAATTTTAACTTTAAAAACTATATTCTAACTTTTTGTAAACCATAGGAACTAAATTTATAATTTAACATTTGTATTATAACTTAGCATTCTTAATTATGTGATAGTAAATTTTGGGACGAAGCAGGATTGAGAAATTAAGGGTAAGAACAAAGGCAGGGAAGGCGAAGGTTGTGGGGACAGTGGTGGGGATTGGTGGGGCCATGATTTCCACATTCTACCAAGGCATTCAACTTCCAATACCCACCGCACATCTCAATGTTTTGCATCACAATCCGGCCCCACAAGCCCACGTGGCATCATCTCAGGACTCCTTCACCAGACGCCTTTTCGGCTCCATCTTTGCTCTTGCCAGCTGTGTAGCTTATGCTCTCTGGTTGATAGCTCAGGTTACCCAAAACGTATCGCATTTGTTAGCTTAAATTACAACTACAACTATATTCCCTTTCACTTTTTAATTTCTAAACTTTTAAAATTAATAGAATTTAAAATTTTTAACTTCATGTCTAATAGGTCTATAGATTTTGAAAGTTGCAAAAAATTCATGACTCATTCTATATTTTTAAAATTAACAAATCTATTAAATATAAAATTAAAAGTTATGTCTAATAAGATCATAAACTTTCAATTTTACATCTCATAAACCTATGAATTTTTAAAAAAGTCAAATAGGTCAATAACCTATTATATATAAAATTGAAAATTCGGAGACTTATTAAACATAAAATTAAAAATTTAAAAATCTATTAGATATAAAATTGAAAGTTCATGAATTTATTAGATATAAACCTAAAAATTTCAAGGACTAACTTGTAATTTAACATGTTTATTGGTATAATAACAATGAGAATACTTTACTGTTTGTAAAATAAAATAGGGTAAATATATAAGGCGATCCCTGATCTTTTAGGCAACTATTTATTTGATTTTTCATCTTTCAAAATTCTCAATTTAACATTTATTATGTATTAAAAATTCTCAATTAAATCTTTATGTTAAAAAAAAATGGTTAAAATTTGTTGATATAAAGTTGATGTGTTATTAAATTAATCTTTTATTGACCTATTTGGACACGTGGATATATACTTCTTGCACATGCCATTTGGAAGAAATGCTTTCTGTTGATGGACAAGTCAAAATTTGTTTACGAACAAAGTTAGATTGCATTATACTAATGCCCAACAAGCAACAAGTCTACCTGTTAATAAAATAATTATTTAATGATATATCAACTTTTTGTTAACAAATTTTAACAATTTTTTAATTGAATGACCTAATTGAAAATTTTTAACACACCAAGGATAAAATTGAAAATTTTAAAGGACCAAAAACAAAATTGAAAATTATCCAAAAGATTAGAGACCATTTGACACACTAACCTAATAAAAAGAATATATCAACCAATTATGTATTTGAATAATGAATAGAAAGATCAGTAAGATACAATACAAGAACTAAATTAATAGGCGAAACTTCAATCAATTTAACCTTTTAAACTTTTAATTTCATCATACTTTTGTGGTTGAATTCAGATAATTTTATGTAATGATTTGAAGTGTTTGGTCAGTTGAATATCATGTGATTTATTGGTTGAATAAATGATAAATTTTTAATTTAGTTGTAAAGGTATATTAGTTGGACTATTTATTCAAATTTTAGAGTTCAAAATCGAATGGTTGAAATTGAAAATTTGAGTTTAAAATTAAGAGGTGGTAATTTTGTAGGGGAAAATGAACGAGTCGTACCCATACTATTACTCAAGCACAGCTCTGATGACAGCAATGGGGTTTGTTCAGTCGGTTCTTCTTGCACTCTGCACAGAGAGGGATTGGAATCAATGGAGGTTGGGCTTCGACATTAGGCTTCTTTCAGCTGCTTATTCGGTACTCCCTCCCTTTCTTCAAACTAATTTCTTTTTTTAATAATAAAAAGTGTAAAAATCCTAATCAATTTTTTTTTAAAAAAAAGTGAAAATGCTGCATGTTATTTTGGTTCAATTTTCCCTTTATTCATCTTTCTTTTATTGTCATGACAAATAACTGAAAAGGTATTTGCACAGAAAAATTCCCTCTCTACATATGATTGTCATAGTTAATTTTAGAGTTCCTAAATTAGCTGCACCCAAACTAGTTATAAAAATATGGTTAAATTACAAGTTTGTGTCTAATGGAGTTTTGAACTTTAGAAACTTTCCATAGATCTTTAAACTCTTAATTTAGTATCGAATATGTCCTTAAACTTTCAATCATGTATAGGTCTCTCACCTTATTTGACATTTTTTAAGATTCACAGATCTATTGTATACAAAATTAAAAGTCTAGGGTTCTATTAGACACAAAATTCAATTTTATGTTTAATAGATCCATTAATTTTAAAAAATGTGGAATGTGCCAAGAGTTTATTACACACAAAACTGAAAGTATAGGGATAAATTAACTATTTTTAAAGTTAGGCGACCAATTAGATACTTCCGATCATTTTTGGCAGGGAATTGTGGCATCTGGAGTGGTGATTGCACTTATATCTTGGTGTTTGACCACAAAAGGGCCACTGTTTGTGTCAATCTTTAACCCACTAGCAGTTGTGGTGATGGCCATTGCTGGTTATTTAGTTCTTGATGAAAAGTTGCACTTGGGAAGGTATCTTTTTCAATGCTCCTTCTCAACAATTTCAAATTTCTGTTTTCAAATAACCTTCAAAATCTAAACTGAATGTTGAGTGTGTGTGTGTGTTGCAATGGTGGCAGCATATTGGGGGCAACTCTGATTGTTTGTGGATTGTATATTGTATTATGGGGTAAGAGTAAAGAGTTGAAGAATACAACTGAAACAACGTCTTCTGAAGGCCTCCCAACTACGACCGAATCGCTCTGACTGTATGTTGACATTGCTGCAAATGCATAACCGTGATGTTTTGACATTGTGAGGATTTTTTTTATACGTAAATCACGAGCAAGTAGAATGGTGAAAACATCGACATCTCTTTGGAGAAAGTTGTTTTTGTGTGTAGCAAAAATTGCCTAGTATGATGTAAAGTTTTTAGTATGGTAATGAATAAGAAGGGTATTTTCCTCTAGATCGATTTAGGTTTCTAACTCTCTCTCACTTAAGTATCACATATATTATTTGCTCCGTTCTATTTAGAAATTAATAAATGGAAAGAAGAGATTTTAATAATGCAAAAACTAAAACAAATGTTGAGGAAATATCAAAGGGAAAACATATTATGGAGTTGATTTTACTCACTAAACATGCAAATTAATAAGTTAGTCAAGCAAAAACTAAACAATCACTAAAATAAATAAATAAATAATCATAATATTTGATTAGATAATTGCTCATGGAATAAATTTATACTAAAGCACTTTTATTAAAAGTAATCTCAAATTCACTACTTTTTTTTTTCTTAAAAAACCTAAACATTTTCCATATATAAAATTAAGAATTAAATGCCACACCAAAGCTACATGCAAATCTTTCTCTCTCATAACTGTGTTAACTAACCATGTGGAAGATTTAGAAAGAGGACGAATTATTCAATGAGCCGCCACATTCATAATAACTGCCAGAAAGAGAGAGCTTTCATGAAGGGGACCAAACTGCTTCCAACATTAAAGAGTGAGCAATTCCATTTGAATTGCAACTCGCATCAGAAAGAGGTTTCATCAAAAACTTTTAGCAAAAAAGCGAATGTCTCACCCTAAATTCTAACTACATGAAGCAATTCTCCTCGACAATTATTAATTGGAATTCTTGGAGAGCATCAAACTCTAGAACCACTTATATGAAATTCATGGATGGACCAAATTGATATGATCAGAACCTTAGCGAGTTGGCCTAAAAAACTCCTTGATTATGCAAATCCCTAGAACACAAACACTAAAACCTACAAGATCAGTTAGTTCAACTAAAAGGGAAAGCTAGATGCAGCTTACCTTTAGGTCAAATACTGTAACGCACCAAGCCCAAGATTTGGACAAGGATTTGAAATATGGATTCGAGACCTAAAGGCCCTAGTATTCCCCTGTATCCCTTGCCACTTGGTCACATTACCTACTTGTCTTGAATTATTTCTGAGAGTGAAGGTTGTCCCCATAGACCAACACAAGTTCTTTCAACATGCTTTGTCTGATAGGAATGAACACTTCATCTCGCAGTGGAAGTATTGGATCGTCTTTGATTTTACTTGAAATTAAACAAAAAAAACTAAGATTAAACAATAAATACCTTTGTATATTATGAAGATATTTCTGGTGGGTCTTTAATCATCTTGCTCCAACTCCAACGAGTTGAAACTCCAATTTCATAAAGCCTACTTGCTATGACTCGAACACAGGACCAAGGCTTGTGGATGTCTCTTCAAAGAAAATCCACAAGGGATTGGAGATGAAGAAAATCCACAAGGGATTGGAGATGAAGATACCTTGAGAGAATTCTTTAATTGTCTATTGAGGAGATGTGTGATATAATGACTCAACCCAAAGATCTTATTTATAGAGACTTGGAGCAAATCTTTGTCATAATTAAATAATATATATTTTAATATATATATATATATATATATATTAAAATATATTTATATAATCTATTCGAATCTTATTCAAATATTTTAAATTCTCCTATGATATTTATTTATTTGAATGTTTTTCAAATTTTATAAATATTTTTTCTTTAATGTATCTAATATACATGAATTGTTTTAATATTTAATATATCAAATACAATAAATATATTTTCCTCTTATATATTAAATATTAACTTGAACACTTCAAACTAAATATTAATTTGAACATTTCAAAATTTTTCTTTCAACTAAATTGATCTTTTAGTGCTACTATGAGCTAGTAATGAAACCTTATGGACTTACAAATTATAAGCTTCAATGATACAAAAAATAATTAATTAAATTCTTTAATTAATCAATTTTCAATCATTAACCTTAGGTCACTCCATTATAGACCTAGAGTTGCACCCGTATGCACTGGAGGACAAGTTGTGTCCATGGATATAACCATTACATGCAAGTCGATCCTTCACGAGTTGTTCGTAATAACAATTGGGTCAAAAGTTTGTTTTACTCATGTAATTACATATTGCACCTTAAGTACCACTGATTCTCTAATGAACAATTTGTTTATGGTCCAACCATAAACTAAGTCCCTCTCGGGCCAGTGAGAGAGTGGGGCCCCATTGTTCAAGTCTCGAAATCAGCAATTAAGGAAACTACTCATCTACTTACCCTATATGAGAAAAAGTGAATTCCATATTGTAAGATTATGTTCCCAACTTCTTATTTGGTCAAGTTCTCAAAATGGTAGGTTTATTGAATTGGTTACAGAAGCCACTCTCACCCATGCAAATCAAAGGACAAGCCCTCACAAGCAAGAGTTCATAACTCACTCAAGATTAAGATCAAGTTATGATCATCTTGATGAAATATTAATATTCTCAATTAATGGATTTATAAAGAGAGATTAAATATTTCGTGGTCCAATCTTATACAAAATCGTTGTATAAGATACCCTCACTCACATGTCTCCACATGAACGATTTGGATCAAATCATTTGTAACTATTACAAAGTGGGCCACGATAAGGCACCAAACCTTATCCATATACTATGACCCTCTAGGTTATTTCTTGAACATGATCCTCTCGTATGTCAACCACATAATGTTCATGATTATACTAATAACATTGAATTTTTCATATAATAGATAATATTATATTATTATTATTAATTATTAAATAAATCATTAATTACGATGCTTTAGGGCATAAATCCCAACATTTGTCTTCACTCACATGTTTCTTAGGAAAATTTTCAAGAGATCACCCAACATAAGATTGCTCCTAGCCAAGCACACTTAACTTTGGAGTTCCTACGATTGAGCCACAAAAAGGAAGGTGTACCTTATTGGTATAAGTAGTAATTATCAATTCTTTTAAGCTTATCTTAATCATGCTTACATAGCATCAATATCCCCTCTGATTCGGATGTAGTGATGGTTTATTCATGTACCCTTCCTATACTCGGGCGTCACAAATACCTAAAAGAAAGAACCCAAGTCTTTCCTCCTAGGCTGAAACACTCCACAAATTTGATGACCAATCAAACTTGAATGTTTCTAAGATATGCAAATTCTAAGCTATGCATAAGAATTGCAAAAGGGGGTTTCAATGCACGTGACAATTGAAGGGTCTGTAAAAGATACTACAAGAATTTTGACGTTTTCTGATGCCAAAAATCATTGGAAAAAGCCAAAAAAGCTTCAACAAACGTTTTTTCGACCCAAAAAATGTCGTCAATAGATCCTCATTAGGACAACTTTTGCCGATGCCAACGAAACGCGTACTACCTGCCTTTCTAGGAAATGGACCAAAGCTTTTGGTTGGCATTTCTTGGAAAAGCAACAAAAAATTTGGCATCGACCTTTTTTGAAAAGGCCGACCAAAGCTTGTTTAGTAAGCCTTTCTTGGAAAGGCTTACCAAAAAGTAGCGTGGGCCTTTCCAAGAAATGTCGACCAAACAGTTTTGGTCGACATTTCCTGAAAGACTGACACCATGATTTTGGTCGGCCTTTCCATAGCCTTTCATGGAAAGGTCAACGCCACAACTTAAAGCGTCGACAAAACTTTTGTGTTGGCCATTTTACTAATTTCAATTTTTTTTTATTAATTTCACTATAATTTAAAATTTGTTGTACCTAAAATAAATTGTACACAAAATAAATCAAATAAAACCTTATATTAAACAAACTAAATTTGATTACACTTTGTTCTCATAAATTCATACATGATAAAATTATAACTTTAACACAAATAAAACCTAATCTAGAAGTGAAATCTTCTAAAGGTCCCATCATCTTCATGTAATGGTCGACCTGCTTTCAGAATAATATCAACTCAACCCACCTAAGAAAAGCAAAGACAATAATGAACAATCAAAACTATAAACATATAACAATTGAATTAAACTAACATTTCAAAAGTAATGAACAATAATATCAAGTTTTAATTAATTACGAAACCAAATTACACACACATAACAACTAAAATTACTTGAAACTTTTCAAAACTTATAAACATCTAATATTGAACTAATGAACTATATATACGAACAAAATCATCTAACTTATTTCTTCAAAAAAAGAAGAAAAAATAAATCATCTAACTTAAAACGAATTATAATGAACTAAAACAACCCAACCTTAAACTTAAAAATTATCATATTCACACCTAAACCCATCCAAACTTAACAAAAGCAATCAAAACTTTAAACCAACTTCCAAAGGTACAAAATCCATGTGTCTATCATAATAAGTAACTTTTTCCAATGAACTAATACAATCATTACTTTACAAGTATAACACCAAATTAATCTAACTTTACAAAGTAAACCAAAGTTACAAAACTACACAAGTAACTTTCCCACCCCAAACGAAAATTACAAACACATTTACCTAAAACTTAACTTAGGCTTGTCAAAAAAAAAGTTACAAAACATATAAGAGTTTTACCTAAAACTTCTCAATAGACATATATAGCATCTAAAACTCAACGATCATGACATAAACTCAAAGAAACCAAATAATCAACCCATTAAATTTATAACAAACTAAAAGAATGAAAACTCTATAAGCATAACACCAAATTTAATAAGACACACTAAATCTAACTTTCCCAAATTAGCCAAAGTTGCAAAATTTACTCCAATCTTTGTTCATCTTTATCCTTAATTATACAATTTTCAACTCATGGTTAGTGAGAAGTTAAATCCAATAGGATTTGACAAAAAGTTAGATTTAACTTCATCCCAAACCATTAAGGTATAAATGTTTTGGCTATCAAGCTGAAATAAACAGTTTTTGGCTAGGAAGTTGAGCTACAGATTAAATTGAATATCTTAGGTCCCATTTCACAACCATTTGGAATGATGTTTCCACTTTTTGGATCTAGAAATGTTTTTTGGTTTTTGGGATAAACAAACAAGCCACAATTATTCTAACTTGGGCCTCATGAGTTTGTTAAAGTCTAAAGACAATACTTATGGTTTGTTAAAAATTATGGATTTAAGACAAAGGTTTGTGATGTCTTGACAAATCAAATTACTTTAAGTCAATTTCTCAACAACTTTTGTTAAAGATGAATTCTAAGCATTCAATTATTTTGAAATTGAGTTGAAGTAGTTTGAATACAAACATAACATTTATGATAGTAGGTGTCATTCTCAATAAACTATAAAATACAAAGAGAAATAGAGAAAGAAATATAAACTCACCTCAAACAAGCCACAATTATTTAAACTTGGGCCTAATGGGTAAGTTTATTTTAACAACAGTACTTTTGGGCTCAAGGATGTTGTGGAACAAATAAGAAAGTTTGATTTAAATATGGGCTAGGTATGAAAAACTTTTGTATATTCTATATTGGTCCCAAAAATGTTGTTTTTTTTTAAATTTTAGTATTAAATTCAAACATAGGGTGAGGATTCAAATGTATGACAAAGGTTTGTGATGTCTTGACAAATTAAATCACTTTCGAGTCGATTTCTCAACAACTTTTTATTAAAGATAAGTTCTAAGCATTCAATTATTTTGAAATTGAGTTGAAGTAGTTTGACTATAAACATAACATTTATCGTAGTATGTGTCTTTTCATTTGAGTTTTTTTAGTACAATTAATGTTAGGAGTGATGATATGAACCTTCAACCTCAAATAAATAAGTATATGTCTTAACCCTTGGTAAGCTACATAAGCTAAGTTAAATTTGAATTCTTCCGTTTTCACAATATCTTAATAAACTAAATTAAATTGAATATCTTAATAAGATAAATTAAATTGAATATCTAAATAAGCTAAAAACCAAAACAAAGACACCAAATACATATATATCTATTTCTTTTCAATAAACTAAAAGTAAAAAGAGAAATAGAGAAAGAAAGAGTTATTCTCACCTTAAACAAGAATTCACCACCGAAATCAACTCAAAACCTAACTTAAGCTTACTTTCAACACTCCAAAACGGAAGAAAAACCTAAAATAAAATAATAACGATTAAATTAATGGTTAAATTACAAGTTTAATCTCTAAACTTTAAGCGTCATGTCTAATAGATTCACGAACTCTCAATTTTGTGTCTAATAGGTATTTGAGTTTTTTAGAAAAATGTCAAATATGACTAGAGGCCTATTAGACCTAGAATATCCAAAGAACCAACACTCTTAAATCTTAGAAATCTATTATGCACAAAGTTTAAAATTCAAAGATAGGTCAGACAATTTTAAAATTCAATCACCTATCAGACACAAAATTAAAAGATAAAAAATACAACACTAAAAAATTCCAAAAGTTCAAAAACTAAACATAAAAAAAACTAAAATTATTTTCAAATCAACCGATTTTTAGATATTTCCCCCCCTTAAAAACCCACTCAAACAAACCCAATTAACACATAATCAAGAAGGAAGAGAGAAAAAAAAAAAAAAAAAAAAAGAAGCCTCGGCCACATAGAAACGCCAAGCCAAAAAACTTTCAAATCTCAAAATCCCCAAATTTCTCCACCAAGCCAAAATCTAAATCCACGTTTAAAAAAAATACAAAAACAGAAACAAAAAAGCCATCTGAACAAGCCCCATCCCCATGCCAATTTGAAGAGAGATAGAGAGACTTTCTCAATTCACTAATATACACGATTGCAGACAGTATTCACAATACACTATTTCTCAATTGACGATTTCTCAATTCCCAACCAACCCAAATCTAAAAACAATAGAAAAAAACCAAAACATAACACACAAAAAAATCGATTAAATTGAAAATAATTTCGGCACGACCTCAGTGCTAAATCGTTTAATGTCGGTTGCTCTCCAAGGTGAATACAATACCCTTCATGGACATGCACTCATCAATGAAGGATTGAAATCAAGATTGCTCGATAATTTTCAAGAAGAAGAAGATGAAAACTGAAAACCTTATCGTTCTCGTTTGAAACGAAACAATAAAAAGAAAATGAAAAAGCGTTTTCAGATCTACACCATCAATAAGACGTTTTCAGATCTACATCATCAACGAGAGAATGTTCAGATCTGCACCATCAATAATGCAAAAAACGTTTTCAAACGATAACAAATTAAAGAACATGATTTAAAAAAAACGTTTTGGTTTTAATTTTAAGAGGAAAAAGAAATAAAAATTACTTTATTTTTCGTGCAAGCACGTTTACCCGAACCCATCGACCAAACGGTAGCGCGGCAACACGTGTGTGAGAAGGTATTTTAAAACCACTATAACCACTTTTTACCAATTCACATATAGCCTTTACTATATAAACTACCTCCACTTCTTTAAATTTTCCAATGTGGGACAAAGTATTCCATTTTCTATTTGAGTTTTTGGGCTCAAGCCCAAGTCATTCCCAACATTTATTATTCTTCAAACAACAACACATAATACATTGATCAAAGCCTCCATTTCCCTCAGCCTCTGTTGCATCTGTGATTAAAATTGTCCAGACATTTTTAAACGTATGATGATTTTATATTAGATGCATGTGCTTACTTCTTACAGAAAGAGCAAATGGCCCAAGTATTTCTTTTGTTGAATAGAAAATTACAAAGAAAGTGGTTGAGAAGGAAAGTTCCTTATTAGGTTTATTTTCTAATTTTGGTTTTTGTTTTCTTAAATCACCAACAACTAAGACTGGTATGCTCCAAATGAGAGAGAGACAGAGATTTATTAGAAAAGTAATCGGCGGTGGCGATCAGAATGAAAAAGGAGGGTGGCAGAGGGTTAGGAGTGGTGGATGAGAAGAAGAAAAAGAAAAAGAAAGAAAGGTGAAATGAACCTAAAACTGAACACACTAATGCGGAAGCATAATTGAGTTATCTCGTCCATGCTTGAAATTTCGACAGCATGACGGCACAACTTCAAGGAAACCAGTTTTCAAGAACCTGGAAAGAGACATAAAACACTTCTATGCTTTCGAGAAGACACTCAACACCCACTAAACTACACAAAAGGGTTGAGATTCACCAACAACAACCACGAATACAAAGGACTTCTCAGAACCAGAGAAACAAGGAAGACATAACTATAACTTACAAAACAGAGTTTGCAAACTATCATGAAAATGACCTAACAAAAGAATATACAATAATATTGAGCCTAGGGAGAAGCTAGATACGGTTTGGCATAAGTTCAAGCAAAACCCACATCACCAAAGCCTCAAACATAATCAAGCAAAACACAAATCACCGACATTCAAACAAATTTGTTTCTCAACAATTCACGCAAAACATGCACCATATACATTCTTTATACACAAGACCTTAGCAAGAAAATCCAAAAGGCTACGTACCATCTCGATCAACTCCAAAATTGATTAGCTCCTCTTCTTAGAAAGGTGCAACTCCATCCCAAGAAATATGAGAGACCAACCCTAGCAAACACAACCTCTAATACCAACTTCTAAGATGCACAAAAATGATTCAAACTACACAGTAATAACTTAAAGAAGTGAAAATTAACTTCCTAAAACTCGATTGGTCCCAATGACCATTGTACAAGGGTTCCAACCTTTAAAACTTGCTAGCCATAACAACTATAGTTGTTGATTTAAAGTTTAGCACGCCTCAAATTGATTAATTTAGCCTCCAATCGTGATGGGTACCATAAAGTGAAATCGATAAGCCATGGGTCAACTCAAAACTACTCAAACAATGTCTAACTAAGCAATTAACTCACTAAACACCTTAATCCAAAGCCGAAATGCTTATCCACGACCAAAAGAGTAAAGCCCACACCAAAACGAACTCTAGAACGCCCAATGACAACCTCCAAAGCCACTGTCCACGCAAGAAATTGACAAAAAAATTCAACACACCCAAGTGAATGTGTGAGAGAGAACACGAGAGAGAGAGAGAGAGAGAGACGAAAAGAGAGATTGAAAGAGAGAGGGACGAAAAGGGATAGAAACAGGGAGAGGGAGATCAAGGGAAAAAGAGAGAATATAGGGGAGAGGGAAAGGAGATAAGGGAAAGGAGAAAAGAATATCTTTATTATTTTATTAATATTTTTTTTATTAAATAAATAAAAAATATTTAAAACTTTTATAATTTACATAAATATAGTTATCTCCCTTTTTTTTTACACTCCCTTTAGGTTTTATAAAGCCCAAAATTAAGCCTCTCAACACTTAATTAACCAACTAAACAAGACTAAAATTCATTAGAAATTCCACAATTTCTGAAACTTAACGCACCTGAATAAGTCGGGCATTACAAAAGGAGAAGAAAAGGAGGGCATGCGACAGTCAAAATCGGGTAGGAGGGCGGTGGCGGTGTGTGTAGAGGTGTGTGGCTGGTCGACTGTGGCGTTGGTGGCTTGAACAGTGGCAGTGGTGCGACGGTGTGTGAAGGGATTAGGAGAGGAGTTGGGAGTTAAGGGAATAATTGAATTAAACCCACAACAGAAGCATTAGAATCAACTTTGATTTTATTTTAGAATTAAATTAAAATAATTTAGGCTAACCAAAACATACCTTGAAAAAAATATGGAGAATATTCTAGAGGGTCTTTTCTCCTTGTGCTCCAACTCCAATGAGATTGAATTCCAAGACTTTCACAAAGTCTTCCTTGTTATGATTTGAACAAATGACCAAAGAGGTTTGTGAGAACCTTCTTGAAAATAGAATGAGAGAATGAGGAGAGAATTCTCTAGAGTTTCTTTCTCTTATTTGGAAATGCACACAAATGGCTCACCTCTAGGACCCTATTTATAGTGGCCTAGGGAAAATAATTAAATAATATATTTTAATATCTAATATATTAAAATATATTTATCTAACCAATTTGAATCATGTTCAAACATTTCCAAATTCTCCAACGACATCTATTTCCTTATTTGAATCTAATTCAAATTTTATAAATATCTTTTCTTTAATGTCTCTTAATACACTAATAATTTCTTTAATATTTAATGCATCATATAATAAAATGTTTTTCTTCATTTCATATATCAAATATATTAAATTTTAATTCGAACATTTCAAAATTTCTCTCAACGTTATGGACCTACAGATTATAAGTTCCAATTATACAAAATCAATTAATTAAACTATTTAATTAATTAATTTTCATTCATTAACTATATGTCACTCCACTATAGACATAGAGTTGCACTCTTATGCACTGTAGGACAATTAGTGTCTATGGATATAATAACTACATGCAAGTCGATCCTTCATGAGTTGTTCGTAATTACAGATGGGTCAAAGTCCGTTTTACCCTTATAATTATATCTTACACATTAAGTACCATTGATCCTCTAATGAACAATTTGTTTATGTTTATGATCTAACCATAAACTAAGTCCCTTTTGGGCCCGTGAGAGGGTGGGGCCTCATTGTTCAATTTCCAAAATCAGCACTTAAGGGAACTACTCATCTACTTACCCTATATGGGAAGAAGTGAATTCCATCTTGTGAGATTATGTTCTCAGCTCCCTATTGGGTCAATTCCCCAAAATGGTAAGCTTATTTAATCGGCTACAAAAGTCACTCTCACCCATGCAAATCAAAGGACAAGCCCTCACAGGCAGGAGTTGATAACTCACTCAGGATTAAGATCGAGTCGCATATGATCATCCCGATGAAATATTAATCTTCTCAAGTAACGGATTTATAAAGAGATATTAAATATTTCGTGGTCCAGTCTTATACAAACTCATTGTATAAGATACCCCCACCCACATGTTTCCACATGAACGATTTGGATAAAATCATTGGTAACTATTACATAGTGGGTCATATCAATAGTTTTACCAAGATAAGGCACCCAACCTTATCCATCTACTATGACCCTTTAGGTTATTTCTTGAACATGATTCTTCTGTATGTCAACCACATACTATTCAAGATTACACTAATAACCTTTGATTTTTCATATAATGGATAATATTATATTGCAAATAAAATAATCAAAATTATTATTAATTATTAAATAAATTATTAATCACGAGGCTTTAGGGCATAAATCCCAACAATCTCTCACTTGCACTAAAGCCGTTAAAACATGTATCCTAGGACATACTCTATACACAACATGCTTTCCCACTTGCCCTAGCCAAGATGAGACATGTCTCGTAATTCTAGACATTCCGGGTGACCTTGATCGGTGCTACACACAAGCACACATGATTGAAGTAATAAGAAACTGGAAGTACTCCAGAGTATCGTACCTAAGAGAACGGATTTTAGTAACATTTATTAAGATGGCACAAAATTGTTGATAAATTGCAACTAAAGTAACCATGGGTATAAAAGATTTGTGAGATGTTTTGATTAAAAGAAAAATCGTTTGAAAAATCAATGAAAACGAGAAAGGGATTCAAGTTGCTAATGCCTATTTGAAAAGAAAATGCAACTAGAAAGAAATTTCAATTGTAGCTAACACAAGACACTAAGGAAACCGAATTCAACTCCCATTGAATTTTGCTTTCAAAATCTTTGGAAGGCTAAATGATTAAACTTATATTTCTATGGCTAATCTAACTTAGATAGTTTTGCGCACAATTCTAGTAGTTTTGGAGTCTTGGCTTATGTCCAGGGTCGATGTTTTATTTCTATGCATTTTCCTCCATTGCTTTTGCGACATTCGTTTCCCTTAACTCTTTCAGTATTAAATTAAAACTTAACAAGCAACACTAGATGGCCGACTTGGTTTACCCAACATTGAACTCACCAAAAGCAAACAAAGTTCAAGTGTTAGCTAGATTACGTTTACTATTGAACCTTACATCTTTCCTCTAGGGCATTCACAAACTTGAATCCCTAAGGAAATTTAGCTCTTCATAAAGAAACTAACAAAAAATAGTATGTTAAAATTGCTAAAACTCATTGATACAAAAGAATGAAGATGTAAAACAACTAGCAATTCAAATTTGATTTGAATACCCAATTGCCAAAAAGATGAATTTGTATTCAATATCCAAAAGAAGTTCCAACAATTAAACAACTTCAAGAAGAAATTTCAAGGGAAAGGAAAGAACAAAACAACAACTAAACTTCAGAATTTAACTTACGGAAAGGAAATTACAACAACTTGAAGAAGTCGAAAGAACAAACTACACTAAAACTCGTTGCTCGTGGCTCAATTGAACATGAAATTGATCTTAACCACTGCCAACTTCTGTTTTATGGGATTGAAGGAGAGTTCAGAGACTAGAATGTAGAAGAAAATTAGAACAACAACTAACAAAATTGAAAAATAAAAACTATAGACGATAGATGGTAAGGAAATAAAACCCAAAATTTTCTTTTAAAAAATGAGCTCCTCTTCACGGCTTCTTCTCCAAAATTTATAGGGACTTCGTGTTAGGGTTTCCTTATTCGTTGATGCACATATATAGCTAAGAATCCAGTTGAATTCGTGGGTATTTTCCTTCTCAAAATTCCTTGATTTGCGATTTTCCTTAATTTTCATATTTGTCGAAATTGCAATTGCCATGCAATTGCAATTCTGTTGCATTCTACAAAAACCTGCACAAAAAATTAAGTGTGGATTTCCTTTTTCTTTTGTTCTATTTTCTTAACTCACTTAATTTAAGGGGTCTTCCAATAATAATATAATTAAATTCAACCATTTCCTACTTTTCATCCAATAATATGAATAAAATCACAAGCATAACTAAGTTTGAAGGCTAAATAATTCTCATGAATGAGAATTATCAGACCCTCAAACACTTTAGCCTAGGGAGTCTTTTTTTATAGATCCAAACGACTGCCATTAAAGGCCATCTTGGTCACTACCATGACGCTTTCTCTCTATCTATATGATTAATTTCCTATACATTGGTGTTTTCTAATTTCCTTAATGTTAGTCTTTGCATCACTATTATCATAATAAAGAGGATATACTAAATCATATCTGAAGCACCTTTCACATTTTTAAAGAACAATTTAAATCATACAAGTCTTTTTGTTGCTTCACAAGCAAAACAATTTAACTTTGTATACCATACTCCACCACCTAGGGTAAAATTTATCTTAACATAGATTTTCTAAATCTTTGTAAGAACCAATGTATCTTGTAAAGATCAAATCTTTTACTCCATACACAAAAATTCTCATTATCTGTACATAATTTGAGAAAGTTTTTAATTTTCTACTCAATGGTCATACCATTCATTTAACTGATATATGCTAACTAATTGTATATTAATTGTTAAGTCTCATTTATGTATTAATTGTCTCCCACTTGGAGTAGATAATTAATCATATGCTCTCAACATTTGAGGTGTCTTAGGATACACTTCCTTGGACATAAATATCAAATATTTGACAACAATTTTGTCAATATAAGATGTTTGAGACAAAGTTAACATTTTGTCCTTAAAATCTCAATTTTGGACATGTAAGATATATTGAGTCATTCTAAATCACTTATTTAGAATTGATTACTTAGTCAACCTTTTATGTTAGGTAGACATCTTACATCATTCGTAATGAGTAAAATATCATCAACATAAAACATAAGAAAAATCCACTATGCAATTAATGATTTTCTTGTCTATACAAGTTTCATTAATATTTATCCAAAGTCATAGATTTTGATACTTTTATCGAACCTTATATTCAAATATCTAATGGTAAAATTTATTTCATAAATGAACCTTTATTATTTTGCAAACCTTTTTGGTTTTGATCCTTGGATATAAACCTCTCTGATTGATTTGTGTAGATGCATTATCTAATATTTCTTTTCATAAAAGAATTCCAAACATTCATTTTTTATATCTCATATGCAACAATGAATTAAATAATGCTTGCAGACTCCAGTATGGCAACAAGTGAGAAAATTTATTCGATGTCTACTTTCTCCTATTAGGTTTAACCTTTTGCCATTAGTCTCACTTTGAGGGAAATAAGCCTTTCTATTTTGTCATTTAACATGACAACTTGGGCTTCACTTAAGTCCTTGTAAAGGTTGAGTCATCTCATAACTTTCTCACTACGATGAGGCTTATCCAATTCATGACTAGGATCCATTTGACTTTCAACTGTAATTAAATTGTTAACAACTTTTGTTAACTATTTAGTGGCTTCACTTGGGACCAATTTATATCACTATCTCACCTTATTAAAGGTTTGTAGTCTTTTATTTGACATTCTTTATAGAAAAATGATATTTGTTATACAAATACCTTATTCTTTTTAGGACTAGATAAAAGTCCATTTTGTACTCTTTAGGGGTAGCCTATACTTAGGCATATATTTGAACATATACAGCCTTTTTAGGCTTGTTTCAGCATGTAAGCTTAACATTCACAAATAATGAAGTGTTGTAAACTAGCTTTGCTACTCTTCTATAATCTCAAAATTGTCTCGTAGACACTTTTGGAGGGAATAATGTTCACTATACAATCTCTATTGCATATCCTAACCAGAGTTTTGTAATGACGTGTAACTCACTATTGATGTGACCATGTCTAACAAGGCTTTGTTTCTCCTATTGTAGTACAATTTCACATAAATGTACTTGGTATTTACAATAATTAAGATAAAAAACCATTTTCTATCAATTAATCTTAGTACGTAAGGTTCTTGTACTTTACACTATGATCTGATCATAATGTCTTGATTGACTTACCTAATTAATTTTCAACTTTAGTCTTAATTTTCTTGAACTTTTCAAAAAAAAAAAATGTAGACTTATGTTGTATGAGGTAAAGATACTTGTACCTTAAATGAGCATCAACTAGAGTGATGAAATATTCATGACTTTATTTGGCATTTACATTCACTAGATCACTTGGGTTAGAATGTGAAAGCCCAAAGTATTATTTGACATTTTAGCCTTATCTAATAAAGGATCAATGATTATCTTGCATGAAAGTCAAGATCTACAGACATGTAAAGTAATTAACTAACTTATGGAGAATTACCTCTTACTAGTCTTTTCATTCTATTCAAGTTGATGTTAATCAATCTTAATTGCCAAAATCAAGTATCATCTTTTAGGAGAAAACAATGTCTTTCTATTCTGGATTCTATAATCCTGAATATCTCAATATTTTGTAGTATAGTATATGTAAACATGTTAACATATACAAATTGTTCTTATTTTTAGCTAAATGTATTTTCAAACAATTTTTAAAATATAAACTTTAATACTTCAAAGTAATTCATACTATATGAACATTTTGGCAATAAAGTTCGAGAAATTGAATTTCTCTTATGGTTACTAAAAACACCATATTCAGCATTAAGCAACAATATTTAGTTAATGACATCTTAATGTCTTCCACTACACTAATTGAGATGGGTTTCATGGTGCCAACCTGTAGAAACTATTCTACATGTTATGTATTTTCCAAGAATTACATATCAAATGTAATAAAGAATAAATTTTGATAGTAGATTTTGTATCAATTATCCAGGTGACGTTATTTATTCTCCACTAGAAATATAGTAAATCAATTTACTTTCATCTATATTATTCTTTCCATAGAGGTATTTCAAAAATTATTCTCATTGTGACTATCCTGACTAATTTACGAATTATTTCCTTTTATATAGTTTCAGTCATTTGGTTTGTTTTCTTGGAATTGTACAATACTTAAATTCGAGATCATTTAGACAATTATCTAAATTTAGCTTCTTTTGACTTCAACATGTCATATGTTGTTGTTATTTTCATTATCTTCTAAGCTTGACATCTAACATGTCAACTAGGAGATATGTGCAAGCTATCTCGTTTTCTTTTGATTCATTAATCATGTGCTTCACGAACAATTCAATTAACATTGGCAATAGGTTTTGAAAACATTTCTCAATAAAAACAGATTCAAAATTTTACACTTCCATTATAGCGTTAATATTACTTTTTCAAGTAATAAAATTTTCTCAATTTTGAATTATCGGTAATAAAATTAAAATTATGAGAGAAATATTCATCATATTAAAATATATATTATTTAACATTACACAAATAATTATCCATTCAATTTTAGCATAGACACAAATAATTGAAAAATGAACCCTATAAAACATTTCTAATGCTATGGTACTTTAGTGAGTTAGAACAGGGCCGTCGTAGAGTAGGTCAAGCGTTCCTTCACTAAACTGAGACAATCTCAACCAAGTATTATACTAGAATAACTCTTATTCCTATAATATTTAGTTACCATTAGTTTGGTCAAAGACATTATTAACAACCTTAATAAGCCCTTTGTAAGTGTGACCCATAAGTTTAGGTCCAGTAGTTTTATCCCAACAAGTGCCTCTATAGGGTAGGTTAAGTATTGGAAACAAAACTACAATCCTATCCTTTTAAGGAGTTCACCCTGATATTGACTCATGCAAACACCTTCTGTAGGGGGACGGTCCAAAAGCTGCCACGAGGCCCCACATGAATTTCACAATGTGAACCAATGATGGAAACCGTCGGATGTGTTGTCACATATCCTTCTCCCACTTACTATTTTGAAATAGATTTTCTATTACTTAGACAAATTAAGCTAATCTCATTTATCTAAGTTCATCAATCTACCCTTTCATAACCCTTATGTTGGTTAAATTGATTTTAATGTGAATTACCAAGTTTTTAAACTATTTCAAAAATAATAATAATAATAATGATCACATTATGAGCATGCTTAGTAAAAATTAAATAAAATTTGACTAATTCAACTCTCAGGTTAGTTCCCAGTTAGAGGTGTTCTCTTTCGCTCAACTTAAATACCAGTCTAGACAGAACCTTCCATAGACAGAGTTCTCTTATAGGCAATTTTTATTTCAAATTCGTTAATCTTTAATTAACTATTAATTATTAGATTAATGAACCCAAGTGAATTATTAAGCCATGTTTTTAGTCCTATTAAAAAACTAATTCACTTATTGGATAATCTTAAAATTCCATCATTTTAAACTATTTAAAACAAATTAAAAGATCATCCTGGATATTTTATTCTAATCTTATTAGAAAAAGTTAGAGATAAATTAAATTCAAAACTTAAACTATTTTATCTTTGAATTAAATTATATTTATTTATGGAAGACCTAATCTTATTAGGAAAGATCTAATCTTATTAGGAAACAAATAAAGATAAATTAAATTCAAATTTTAAACTATTTAAAGCATGAATCAAAATATTGATTTCATTTATGAAAGGAAATATCCTAATTTAATTTTCCAAATATAACAATTATATTCAAAGATATGGAAAATATAAACTTGATAGGAAAATATCTCAATTCTATTAGGAAGCATCCTAATAAATTTTCCAAATATAAAAATTATATTCAAAATTAATTAAGATGCATGATCATGCTTAACCTATGGTGGGATTTTAATCTAAATGATATACTTTATGCAACAATCAAATAATTTAAAACATATATCACATGCATAATTAAATTAAAACTAGCAAAATTGATCGACATAGTTGACATATCCTAGAAATTAAAGACTAAATTCAAAATTACATAATTTGAATTTCCAATACATATCTTGGCCTTCAATTCCATTCCTTTGTTGAGCTTCCAAATTTAGGGTTAGAAAACCCTAAAATATATTCTCAATATCACGATCCGGCCCACCTTCACGCTGAAAATCCATCATTGCCGCAAGTTGCATCCGATGACAAGAACTTTCAATTGAAGATTAACGTCGATGAATCTTGCCGGTAGTCACACATAAGTTCACGGCTGATTGAAGTATAATTTCGTTAGAATTGCCGATTTGAAGCAACAAACACACCACCGTCTGCCCTAGCTTTTTATATTAAAAAAAAAATAATTTGCATTTGCCGAATGAAACTCTGTTTTGAAGATAAATCCACAAAATAAGGTTGTGTTCACACTGCTTTTTGTGAATTAATTTTCACTTGAGTCCACCAAAAAAATTAATTTGCATATGTTTTTTGTAATCTTGAGTTGATGCAATATCATTTGTTAATAAAGATATGCAAGAACAAGCTCCAACTTGAATTATCTTCCTAATGATATAGGACTTGATTTGGATGTTGAACTTCCGTCTCTTATTGAATTACACAAATTTTGAAGAATATTACATACAAATCCTAGGCTCTTATGAGTTTTTACAAGATCTAATCAAAGTTTTAAATCTAATGCCACAAATATGCCTAAAAAGTCAACTTGCAAACCACATATATTACATATATGAAAAAAATAAAATTTCCACCATCAAATTTTAATTCTAAAGAAAATTCAAATATTTCTCCAATACCAATTGAAGGGAATAATCGAATTAAACCAATAGTGGAAGCGTTGGAATCAACTTTGATTTTATTTTAGAATTAAATTAAAATAATTTATGCTAAGCAAAACATACCTTGAAAATACACATGGAGAATATTTTGGAGGGTCTTTTTCTCCTTGTGCTCCAATTCCATTGAGGTTGAATTCTAGGACTTCCACAAACTCTTCCTTGCTATGACTCGAACAAATGATCAAAGAGGTTTGTGAGAACCTTCTTGAAAATAGAATGAGAAAATGAGGAGAGAATTCTCTAGAGTTTCTTTCTCTTATTTGGAAATGCACATAAATAACTCACCTCTAGGGCCCTAATTATAGTGGACTAGGAAAAATAATTAAATAATATATTTTAATATCTAATATATTAAAATATATTTATCTAACCAATTTGAATCATATTCAAACCTTTTCAAATTCTCTTACGATATCTATTTCCTTATTTGAATCTAATTCGAATTTTATAAATATCTTTTCTTTAATGTATCTTAATACATTAATAATTTTTTAATATTTAATGTATCAAATACAATAAATATGTTTTTCTCATTTAATATATCAAATATGTTAAATTTTAATCGAATATTTCAAAAATTCTCTCAACACAATTGATCCCTATTTGTTTATATGAGCTAGCAAATGAACTTTATGGACCTACAGATAATAAGCTCAAACGATACAAAATCAATTAATTAAACTCTTTAATTAATTAATTTTCATTCATTAACTATAGGTCACACTCCACTATAGACTTAGAGTTGCACTCTTATGCACTGTAGGACAAGTTGTGTCCATGGATATAATCACTACATGCAAGTCGATCCTTCATGAGTTGTTCGTAATTACAGTTGGGTCAAAAGTCCGTTTTACCCCTGTAATTACATCTTGCACATTAAGTACCATTGATCCTTAATGAACAATTTGTTTATGTTTATGATCTAACCATAAACTAAGTCCCTCTTGGGCCAGTGAGAGGGTGGGGCCCCATTGTTCAAGTTCTGAAATCAGCACTTAAGGGAACTACTCATCTACTTATCCTATATGGGAAGGAGTGAATTCCATCTTGTGAGATTATGTGCCCAAGCTCCCCATTTGGTCAAGTCTAAAAAATGGTAGGCTTATTGACTTGGCTACAAAAGCCACTCTTACCCATACAAATCAAAGGACAAGCCCTCACAGACAGGAGTTCATAGCTCACTCATGATTAAGATCGAGTCGTATATGATCATCATGATGAAATATTAATCTTCTCATTTAACGGATTTATAAAGAGAGATTAAATATTTTGTGGTCCAGTCTTATACAAACTCATTGTATAAGATACCCCCATTCATATGTCTCCACATGAACGATTTGGATGAAATCATTTGTAACTATTACAATGTGGGCCATATCAATAGTGTTACCAGGATAATGCACCCAACTTTATCCATATACTATGACCCTTTAGGTTATTTCTTGAACATGATCCTCTCGTATGTCAACCACATACTGTTCAACTAATAACCTTGGATTTTTCATATAATGGGTAATATTATATTGCAAATAGAATAATCAAAATTATTATTAATTATTAAATAAATTATTAATTACGACACTTTAGGGCATAAATCCCAATAGGGAGAAGGTGGAGAGAAATGGAGAGAAATGGTGGATTTTGGGGGGAAATGGTGTTTTTAGGGAAGAAGAAAGGAAGGGCTCATTTTTTAGCCCTTCCAAATAAGGAAAACCTGATGGTCCAACTGGACCGTCGGGTTATCCTAGGGCAAGTCCGAGGGTCTAGTTGAACCATCAACCTTTCCTTAGGATATCCCAACGGTCTAGTTGGATCATTGACATTTCATTTGGAAAGGTTGATCACCCAATGGGACCGTCAACCTTTCCTAAAGAAATACCTACGGTGCAATTGGACCATTGGCCTTTCTTAAGGAAATATTAACTATCTAATTGGACTGTCGACATTTCCTTAGGAAAGGTTGACTGCCTAACTAGATCGTCAGCCTTTTCTAAGGAAATGTTCATTTTCCAAGTTTAGGATTTCTTGGGCATTCCCGACAGTTCTAAATAGTGTCGGCTATACCTATTTTTCCCCACTATATTTTTAGCATAGAAAAATATTGTGTTGTGAAAGCCTAAAATTCTTGTAGTGAGATTCCAAACACTAAAATTCTCATTTAGTCAAATTCTTTTTACAAAGTAGGAGAAGAGTGTTATTTATAGTCTCCACTGAATTGAAAATACACGACAAGTAAACTCTAGAATAAAATCTTCAAAAAAATTTAAAATATCCCAAAACACCTACGAAGTAGCTTGGAAAAGAAAACAACACTCAATCAAATGTCCTATAAGATTTGACCCAAAAATGTGACAAGAAAATCCTAAGGACAAAAATTACATTCCAAAATTAAAAAGGAAAGAAAATAAGGAAAATTGTGGTTGGCAATTAAGGTTGCTATCGTGTAGATGGGGAGCACATGCAAGTAAATGAGGGTGCAAGCAATGAGAAAAGAGCACACGTTGATTGATGTGGGGATATGCACTAGTTAAACGGGTGGTAGGTAAGCGCACATAAGGTAAACAATGGGCACAAGTAAAGTTGTGTGCAAGGGCGAGCAACGAACACCATTTTTGAGTTGTGCATGCATATGAAGTGCACACCTATGTCCTATCAATGGCATTGGTGTATTAGCATACATGCATGGAGGTGCCTTATTGGCACACATGGGGGCGACAACCGTTGAGCACATGGTGCATGCAACTTTATGAGGTTAGCAGCACGCTCAGGGGCATGCATTATTGGCCAACATTGTGCTCTAGTGCTGTTGGGTGTTAGTTGGTAGCATGGTTAGGCATTGGTTCTCTATAATTTGGTTGATGTTCTTCATCATTGGTATGAGGTGGATCATGATCATCTTATCTCCTTCCTTTAAAAGGTTTCAACCTTGAATCAACAAAATTTCCTACACATAGAGGAAAAAAGTTAGTATCTTCAAAATAAAAGTGTATCTTATACTCACCATGCAGAACAATCTAAATTTCTTGATTTGATAATGATCTCCTCAACCTGCTTTTGGTTTGTCTCTCAAAAGATCTTTCTTCATTCTAAAGGTGTTTCTAAAGGAATGAACGTTTCACTCCACAGCGGAAGCATTGGATCGTCTTGATTTTATTTAGAATTAAACAATAAAAATTAAGGTTAAGCAAAACATACGTTGAAAATAATATTATGGAGAATATTCTGGCGGATCTTTATCTCCTCCATAAAATCTTCCTGGCTATGACTCGAACACAGGACCAAGGCTTGTGGGAGCCTCTTGAAAGAAAATCCACAAGGGATTGGAGAGGAAGAAGTCTAGAGAGAATTCTATAATTCTCTATTGAGGAGATGTGTGTTATGTCCAATGGCTCAACTCAAGGGTCCTATTTATAGAGACTATGGGTAAATCTTTGCCATAATTAAAATGATATATTTTAATATCTAATATATTAAAATATATCTTATACTTATTTGAATCTCATTCAAATCTCCTACGATATTTATTTATTTGAATCTTATTCAAACTTTATAAATATATTTTATTTAATGTATCAAATATACATTAATTATTTTAATATTTAATGTATCAAATACAATAAATATATTTTCCTCATTTATATTTAATAGATCTAATACATTAAATATTAATTTGAACACTTCAAATTAATATTAATTTGAACATTTCAAAATTTTCTTTCAACTAAATTGATCTTTTAGTATTACTATGAGCTAGCAAGGGGACCTTATGGACCTACAGATTATAAGCTCCAATGATACAAAATTAATTAGTTAAACTCTTTAATTAATTAATTTTCATTCATTAACTATAGGTCATACCACTATAGACATAGAGTTGTACTCTTATGCACTGTAGGACAAGTTGTGTCCATAGATATAATCATTACATGCAAGTCGATCCTTCACGAGTTGTTTGTAATTACAGTCGGGTCAAAAGTCCGTTTTACCCCTATAATTACATCTTGCACCTTAAGTACAACTGAACCTCTAATGAACAATTTGTTTATAATCTAATTATAAACTAAGTCCCTCTCTGGCCAGTGAGAGGATGGGGCCCCATTGTTCAAGTCCCGAAATCAGCACTTAAGGGAACTACTCATCTACTTACCTTATATGGGAAGAAGTGAATTTCATCTTGTGAGATTATGTTCCCAGCTCCCTATTTGATCAATTCCCCAAAATGGTAGGCATATTGAATCGGCTATAACAACCACTCTCACCCATGTAAATCAAAGGACAAGCCCTCACAGGCAGGAGTTCATAATTCACTCAGGATTAAGATCGAGTCACAATATGATCATCATGATGAAATATTAATCTTCTCAATTAACGGATTTATAAAGAGAGATTAAATATTTCATGGTGCAGTCTTATACAAACTCATTGTATAAGATACCCTCACTCACATGTCTCTACATGAATGATTTGGATCAAATCATTTGTAACTATTACAAAGTGGGCCGTATCAATAGTGTTACTAGGATAAAGCACCCAACCTTATCCATATACTATGACCCTTTAGTTTATTTCTTGAGCATGATCCTCTCGTATGTCAACTACATATTGTTTAAGATTACACTAATAACCTTGGATTTTTCATATAATGGATAATATTATATTGCAAATAAAATAATTAAAATAATTATTAATTATTAAATAAATCATTAATTCCGAGGCTTTAGGGTATAAATCCCAATAGTTTCCATATCCAATCATTTGACTTGTTTATCTTATGCTTAAATTTTCTTGATTTCAACTTGGTGTTTGACATTTGAATTCTCCTAAATACATCACCTTGTGTTTTTGACCATTATAGTGCTTAGAGAAAGTTTTGGACACATGCTTATCTATAAATTCTCTTACATTAGACTTCATTTGTTCAGGGTTACCTACATAAAAAAGTAACACAAAGTAATAACGACAAATATATCTCATTATACATACTATGAAGTACAATCTTATTGTCATCATCATGTATTCTTGCAAGCACTTGGAAAGAAACTCTGTTTTTTTTTTTTGGACGGGGGTGGTCAAACTCGAGGTATTATTCTTTAGCATATGTTAGGAATCTCCATTCCTTTGGTTTCAAATTTATAAACTTGGAAAAGTTTGGTCTTTGGTCTACAACTCTCTCCATTGGTTCCATCTTACCTGCCCATTGGAATTTCTCTTTTTGTAATTCTTGAAAATCATCATAAAGAGAAATCAAGTTAGTGACTTTAAGACTTAATTCGTATTTACCTTGTAAGGCGATCTTAAAGTCATGAGAAGATGGTAGGGTGAGTCTTTTTTGTTCCATCTTGACTAGAAGAATAAACATGTTCGTGACACATATGATTGTTGGATCAAGACCAATTGAAAAGACCAGAGTTTATATTTTGGCAAGCATAACTAATGTTTTGGTCAAACAGCTTGAAAGCATGACGACAACATATGAGATGATGGAGTCACTGCATGGAATGTTTGGTCAGCCTTCAAATCAAATAAAGCATGACCCTCTCAAATTCATGCATAACGCACACATGAAAGAAGGATCATCATTGCAGGAACATGTTCTCAATATGATGGTCTAGTATTTTAATGGGGATGAAATGAATGATGCTATTATAGATGAATCCTGTCAAGTTGGTTTTATTCTAGAAACTCTTTCCAAGAGTTTTCTACAATTTTAAAGTAATGTTGTTTTGAAAAAAAATATTTATAATCTCACTACTCTTCTGAATGAATTGCAAAGTTTTGAGTCTATGGTGAAAAATACAAGAAAAAGTGGAGAGGCAAGTGTTGCCACTTCGAGCAAGTCAAGTATGGAGGTTTGACCTTTGAAACTAAGTCTAGGGCTTTAATCTGTGGGACTAAGAAATGGAAGAGGAAACCTAGTGAGAAGCATAATAAAACTAAAACTACTCCAAAAGGAAAGAAAGTCAAGGTAGATAAAGTTTCAAAGGGAAAATGTTTTCAATGCAACGAAGAAGGGCACTAGAAAAGAAATTGCCCTAAATACCTTGAAGAAAAGAAGTCTAAAGAAGGTAAATTTGATTTACTTGTACTTGAATCTTGCTTAGTTGAGGATGCTAAATCCACCTGGATAATTGATTCAAGGCCACTAATCATGTTTGTTGTTCTTTTTAGAAAAGTGACTCTTGGGAGCAGTTAAATGATGGTGAAATGATCATGCGAGTAGGCACGGGGGAGATGGTGTCAGTAGTAGCTGTTTGAAGCATTAAGTTATTTTTTTTTACAAAAATTTATTTAATTTTAGACAATGTGTATTTGGTTCCTAAAATTAAGAGAAACTTAATT
This sequence comes from Trichosanthes truncata, assembly GCA_033996785.1. Lineage (NCBI taxonomy): Eukaryota > Viridiplantae > Streptophyta > Magnoliopsida > Cucurbitales > Cucurbitaceae > Trichosanthes > Trichosanthes truncata. The sequence continues at coordinate 15,919,375 of JAWPNB010000004.1, forward strand.
TCAGTTTCTTGTTTAGTTGAACAATTTCATTCTCTGAATTTTTCTAGTAATAAAGTTGTTATTTCAAAAAATGGTATTGGGATTTGCTCGACATTAATTAAAAATCACTTGTATGTACTAAGACCGTTAGCATGTAAGACGCTTTTAAGCACTGAATTATTTAAGTCTACTAAATTCATAATGAAAAGGTATTTTTTTTTTTCAAAAGATGATACCTATCTTTCGCATCTAAGGTTGGGTCACAGTAATCTAGATAGAATTGAAAGATTAATAAAGAATGGTCTTCTAAATAAGTTAGAGTTAGACACTTTACCAATTTGTGAATCTTGCTTAGAAGGAAAAATGACTAAAAGACATTTTACTAGAAAATTATACATATCCAAAGAACCCTTGGAACTTATATATTCAGACTTATGTGGTCCGATGAATGTTAAAGCCAGAGGAGCCAAAGGAGGTTATGAATATTTCATCTCCTTTGTAGATGATTCAAGATATGGGTATCTTTACCTAATGCAACATAAGTCTGAAGCCCTTGAAAAGTTTAAGGAGTATATGACTAAAGTTGAGAATTTATTAGGAAAATCCCGAATCATGGTGGAGAGTACATGGACTTTCCAACTCTTAGCACCTAGAACACCTCAACAAAATGGTGTTTCAAAAAGAAAAAACAAAACCTTGTTAGACATGGTTCGATCTATGATGAGCTATGCTCCATTACGAGATTACTTTTGGGGATATGCAATAGAGACTGCATTTTACATATTGATTGTGGTTCCATCCAAAAATGTCTCCAAGATACGTTTTGAACTATGGAATGGGTCATAAAGCTAGTTTACAACACTTCAGGCTCTGGGGATGTCCAGCACACGTGCTAAAAAAATCCAAAGAAATTGGAACCTTGTTCTAAAGTGTGCCTATTTGTAGGTTACGGTGGTTACTTTTATAGTCCTGAAGAAAATAAAGTATTTGTATAGACAAATGCTACTTTCTTGGAGGAAGACCATATGGGAGATCATAACTTCGAAGTAAGATAGTGTTAAATGAATAGATTTCCAATGAGGTTGCTAACACATCAACATTAGTTGTTGACAATTCCATTACATGTGAAAGTCAAATGCATCCATGTCAAGAATTGGAAATGCCTCGTCGTAGTGGGAGGGTTATGAAACATCCTAACTGTCACATGGGCTTAACTGAAGCTCAAGTTTTCATAACTGATGACAACATTAAGGATTCATTGACTTTTAAAGAAGCAATGAATGAAATTGACAAGGATGAATGAATTAAAGCCATGAACCTCAAAATGGAGTCTATGTACTCAAACTCAGTTTGGGAACTTGTAGATCCTTATAATGGGCTAAAACTCATAGGTTGTGAATGGATTTACAAAAGAGAATGAAGAGTAGATGGAAAGGTACATATATTTAAAGAGAGACTGGCGACAAAAGGTTATACTTAAAGGGAAGGAATGGACTATAAGGAAACTTTCTCCCCTGTTGCCATGTTGAAGTCTATACACATTCTCTTATCAATTGCCACATATTTTGACTATGAGATATGTCAAATGGATGTTAAGACCATTTTTCTAAATGGAAATCTTGAAGAGAGCATCTACATGAATCAACTAGAGGGGTTCATAAACCAAGGTCAGGAGAAAAAAGTTTGCAAGCTTAAATAATCTATTTATGGATTAAAACAAGCATCCATATCTGAAATATTAGATTTGACAATGTCATCAAATCATATGGCTTTGAACAAAATGTTGATGAACCTTATTTATATAAGAAAATCATCAAGAATACAGTAGCTTTTCTCATTCTATATGTGGATGATATTCTACTCATTAAGAATGATGTGGGTATTTTTACTGACATTAAAAATTGGCTAGCTAAACAATTTAAAATGAAAGATTTGGAAGAAGCCCAATATGTTATAGGAATCCAAATAATAAGGGATCGCAAGAATAAAAGACTAACCTTGTCTTAAGCATCTTATATTGACAAGATTCTTGTAAAATATTCGATGCAAAATTCTAAGAAGGAAAATTTGTCTTTCAAGCATAGAATTACACTATCTAAGGAATAGTATCCTAAGATACCTTGAGAGGTTTAGGATATGAGACGGATTCCCTATGCCTCATATGTAGCCAGTCTAATGTATGCTATGTTGTATACAAGACTTGACAAATGTTATGTAGTAGGGATAATCAATAGATATCAGTTAAATCCGAGATATGATCATTAAACTATTCTCAAGTATTTACAAAAAACAAGGAATTACAGGGTTGTGCGTGGAGCTAAGGATTTGATCCTTACAGGATACACTAACTATGATTTTCAAACTGATAAGGATTCAAGGAAATCCATATCAGGATCATTGTTCGCTCTATGTGGATGAGCTATAGTATGGAGGAGTATCAAATAAGGATATGTTGGAGACTCTACCATGGAAGTTGAATACACAGCTGCTTGTGAAGTAGCAAAGAAAGTTGTATGGCTTAGAAAGTTTATAATTGATTTGGTAGTGGTTCCAAACATGGATAAGTCTATCACTCTTTATTACGACAATAGTGATACAGTGGAAAACTCTAAAGAATCTAAAAGCCACAAAAGAGAGAAGCAAATAGAGAGAAAATATCATCTTATTAAAGAGATCTTGGAAAGAGCAGATGTGAACAGCAAAAAGATAGCATCTGCAAATAATGGTGCTGATTCTTTTACAAAGGCTCTCAAGTCTAAAGTGTTTGATAGTCATATAGAAAGCCTAGGTTTATGAGATATGTCTCATCTTCTTTAAGGCAAGTGGGAGAAAATGTTGGGTAAATTGTATGCCCTAGATTACATGTCTCACTGGCTGATAGCACACAAAATGTGTTATCTTTAGGCTTTGTTTATTGCTAGTTTTGAGGCTTAAATGTATGATTTCATGTTTATATTTGGTTATTTTGTAGATTTTGAGTATGGAAAAAAATCGGAGTTTCTAAAAGAATTGTGATGAAAGTGGAGTTAATTGGACATAAATTTGAGGAACTAAGTAAAAAGAAGACAGAAACCAAGCCAAAAATCATGAGGGGATAGTGTCTAGACGCTATAGATTGAAGAAAGATGTTTTGGTTGCGCAGTGTAGGGTTGAGACACCACTCAACGCTTGATAGCGTCGAGAAGCCGGAGTAGTGTCAAGACGCGACGACGAGAATTTTTAATTTTTTGATGATTTTTAGAAGATTTCCTAAATGGTTTTGGATTCTTAATTTAAATAGATATTTTTTCAATTAATTTAGGATTTGGATTGTTCCACTTTAAATATCCACATTCTCTTCACTCAAAGGTATTCACTTTTGGAGAGGACAACTCTAGGTTAAATTCTACATGCAATTGAGAGTGAAGAGCAAAGTTGGAGAGTTCAACCTTAATTCAAGATCAAATTTTGTGGAGATCATCTTGCCAATGATAGTTTTTCTTCTTCCCTTTTATTTTGTAGTTTTCATTATGGTGTTGTTAAAGATTCTAGATTTTGTTATAGTGAGCATGAGTGGCTTGATTCTTTTATTCAAGGGATTGATGTAGCCGTTAGACCTTATGCTTTAATTATTTGAATTCCTTCATTGATTGTTATTAATTCCATTCATGCTTTTATATTCTTAATGTTTTTAGTCTTTTGATCACTAATTAAATGTTGTGTTGGTCTAAATTCATTCTTGAAAAAGGTAATTTAGATTAGATCCTAATTGCATGACTAAAGGTAGTTCTAACTTGATAATGATTAGGGCTTTTTAGATGTTGTTAATGAACTTAATTCTATGCATATCGTTAAAAATCATCAGAAATGTAGGTGTTATCATATTGCATGAGAATTGTTTGTCTTGGAAAGAGTCGTTCATGATATAAGACTTCTGGACTTATAAAATATTTGCATGATCAATCTTGGTTGTTTAAGTAGTTGAATTATTTGGTCTAATATGTAAAATAAACTCCCTAGGATATACTCTCCTTTGATTGTCTCAATCTTTATTAGCATTGTTTTATTTCAATCTTGCAACCATCATTCGATTCTATTCTCTAAATAATTTGGGCGATAATATTCAAGTACTGAAGTGAATTAGAAAATTAATCATGTGGACGATACTCGAACACTCTTATCACTATATTAAAACTTTACTCGTACACTTGCAGTATTGCAAAAATTATGCAACATTGGCTTTAGTGCAAGTGGGAGATTGTTATGATTTTTTTCCTAAAGCCTCATAGTTTTGTAATAACATTTTCTCATTTATGAATAAAATAATTTATTATTATTATTTTTATAAATTATGTGTGTAACATTATTCAGTTGTCGTAAAAATCTAAGGTTATTATTGTAATCTTGAACAGTATGTAGTTGACTTATATGAAGATCTTGTTCAAGAAATAACCTAAAGGATCTATAGTATATGGATAAGGTTAGGTGTCTTATCGTGACAACACTATTGATACGATCCACTTGTAATAGTTATAAATGATTTGATCTAAATCGTTCATGTGGAGACATGTAAGTGGGGTTATCATATACAATGAATTTGTATAAGACTAGACCGCGAAATATTTAATCTCTATTTATAAATTCGTTGATTGAGAAAATTAATATTATACAAGATGACTATATGCAACTCGATCTTAATCCTGAGTGAGTTATGAACTCCTACCTGTGAGGGCTTATCCTTTGATTCGCATGCATAAGAGTGGCTTTTGTAGTTGATTGAATAAGCCTACCATTTTGGAGACTTGACCAAATAGGGAGTTAGGAACATAAATTTCACAAGATGGAATTTACTTCATCCCAGATAGGAAAAGTGGATGAGTAGTTCCCTTAAGTGCTAATTTTGGGACTTCAACAATAAGGCCTCACCCTCCCACTCACTGACCCAAGAGGAACTTAGTTTATGATTGGATCATGAATGGATTGTTCATTAGAGGATTAGCAGTACTTAAGGTATAAGATGTAATTAAATGGGTAAAATAGACTTTTAACTCAATTGTAATTACTAACAACTCGTGAAGGTCCTCGCTAGCTCATAGTAACACTTAAAAAGATCAATTTAGTTGAAAGAAAAATTTGAAATGTTCAAATTAATATTTAATATATTGGATATATTAAATGAGAAAAATATATTCATTGTATTTTATACATTAAATATTAAAGAGAAAAATATATTATGTATTAGATACATTATATTAAAGGGTACAATATATATGAAATTTGAATGAGATTCAAATAGTTAAATATATGTTGTAGGAAATTTTAAGAGATTTGAATGAGATTCAAATATGTTAATTATATATATTATAATAAATAAAAATAATTTAAAATGCATTAACGAATTTTTTATAAGAACTGTCGCAGAAGATATGTTAAAATATTGAAATAGAAGCTAATAACCACTTTTATTAAAGGATATTGGAGCCTTTTTTTTTTGTCAATGGCTACAACTTAAGATATCGATATTACTAGTCTTGAGCTATTTAAATTATTGCATTAAAGAAAAACCGTTGCATAAAATTGTAACTATTTTAAAAATGTTGCTATATCATATTACCGATGCTATTGAAGTGATTTTTGTTGCAATTGTTGCATATCAAAATTGCTATTATTGATCTTGTAGCTGATAAAATCGCTACAACAAGTAAAGAAAATCTGCTATATTAACTTGCAAAAGTTTATAAAATTGTTGCAATAGAAACCCATACTACTGTTATTAAAGGTCTAAATCAATTTTTATTTCAATGATGTGGATCAAGATAACATTGTTATTGGTCTTGCAACAATGTTCAAATTGTTGCAAAAGCAAGCCCTTGATCACTATTATTGAAGGCATTATTATAGCGGTTTTGACTTTCTTTTCTAACTTTTTCTAAAACTGCTAGGATTTACATTCCATCGCCGCATTTCGTAGTGATTGAAAAATCATTGCCATATAGTTTACAGCAGTTTCAAACTGCTGCAAAAGGCCAATAAAGTGTTATTATATATGCTTTTTCTTGTAGTGAGCGTCATTAAAAAATTAATGTAACTAAAACTTAGAATAAAATCTTCAAAAATTAATAACAAATCTAAAACAAATAGAGAATATAATATTCTCTAGCCTAACTTGGAAAATAAAATAGCTTAATCAAATATCTTAAAATATTTGGTCTAAAAATAACAAGAAAATCATAAGGACTGAAATTACATTTCAAAATTGAAGAGGAAAGCAGATAAGGAGAACAATGGTTAACAACTGGGTTGTTACTATGCAAATGGAGCACGAGCACAGGAGTGTGAGGGTGCAAACGATGTGCAACGGGTGCATGTTGATTGACATGGGGCACGCTGCAAGCAAGTGGCATAAACATAAATGTCTGGCGTGGGGTGTGGAGAAATTGAACAAGTAGTGTATAGGTGCATGGATAGGGTAGATAATGGGCATCGACGAAGTTCTACGCAAGGGTGAACATTGTCATGTTGGCATGTGCGCATGGAGTTGCTGATAATTTGTAACACCCGACATTCAAGTACTAAGTCAATTTCAGCAAAAGATTAATTAAAAAGGAATAAGAAGAGTATTTGGGGGTAGTTTGGTCTTATTGTTATTTTAGTTAAGTGAAAAAGAAAGCAAATGGCAAAGCTATTTTTTTTTTAAAAAACAAAGTAAAATATCTCTCCCACTCTTCTCTCTCCCCGATTTTTTTCCTTTCTTCTTCTTCTTCTTCTTCTCCCCTCCGATTCCACGCCCACCTGCAGCCTCACAAATCGGCCACCGACGTCACCTCAGTCTAGGATCTTCTTCTTCCTCTGGCAATGGTCAAGCAACAAGCAGGTGGGCAGTGACAATCCCTGTAAAGCTGCACTTTTCGGGCTCAAACCTGCAGACCCATGCAATGGTGGGCACGTGGTTAGGAAGCGGCGCGATGGGTCTTTCGCCAGCATCTTTCCTCTTCCATTCACGAGAAGTCGAGTTATGGGAGGGTTACTTTTCCTCCTTATCGGCTGTGTGAGGATGTCGCCATTCAGATTCGCGTCATCGCGCCTGATTTAGAGTCCAGCCACATGCACCACCGATTTGGAGTCTAGCCATGCACCGCCACTCCTACACCTGTGGTCAGCAATTTTTCGAATACCCACGACCTCATATTTCTAGATCTATAAGGGGAGTTTTGCTTTCAGCCATGAAATTCTGTTATTCTTGTGTTTCGAGTGTGATCCATGACTTGTTGGACTCCGTTTTAGATTACCCATAGCCTTTGGATATCAAATACGTAAATTTGGACCTGTTCAGAGTCAAACCAACAAGGTTACTCGGCTGTTCAACAAGGATTCAACTTCAATTGGTGAGTTTTAGTTGGTCTTTTAAGAATTTTTGAGTTCGATTAAAGAGTATAAGCTTCGTTATAATTTATGGAATCTCTTTTGGGCGGTTCTGAATTGAAGAAATTAAAGTTCAAAAGTGGTTTGAATTAAGAAATTGTTTGGGTATTTCTCTGGAATATTTTTGGATAGGTTCAAATTAAGGAAATTACGATTCAAAGGCAGCCTTGGGTTAGATGCCAATTTGGTAATCTTCTCCAAGTATTTTCATGTTGGGCAAAGGACCTCTTTGGTAGGAGTTGATAGTCATGGTTCTTGGATTCATAGCCAAGGTAAGTAACCTAATTGGATAACTCCCCAATGCTTTGGAGTGGAGTTCAAGGATTTTGTATGCATGTTTGATTGAGTGCTTATGAGTATGATTCTTTTTCGTATTTGCTTAAGCATGGTTAACATTAAATGGTATGCTTAGTAAATTACATAAATGTTTGGACTGAGTGGCTAAGTAGTGTCTACTTGAACTGCTTGGGTTTTTGACTGAGTGTAGCATGCTTGAAACACTCGAATGGTTGGTAAAGGTTTAGTATTTAATGTTCTGGGGCATTATCCATGAATCTTTTGTGAGAATGGTTTAGGATGACTTGTTGTACTTAACATGTTGTAGTGGGGCTTGAACATGAATGGGGAGAATAATGACCGTTAGGGTTCCTAGCGTGAGTAGGGAGTTGGATTTGAAGGAGCATGCATAGGTTAATATGCAGCTAACGTGCGTAGGAGCCATGGTTAAGTGAAGGTCTTGTTTAAGAATGTTTTCGAGCTTATACATGAGTTTATACTCGAGATTCATGATTGATGGTTGGTGGAAAAGTTACGATTAGTGATTTTGTTGTTGGTTAAGGCGTGGCCATGAGGATATTTTGGTAATAGATGAACTTAATCATAAGGTCATGGTAGCTTGGTCCTAGTGTGTTCGTGTTGAGATTGTGTATACAATTATGCTTAGAATCCCTAGGTTGGATTTGTGAGAGAGGTTTATGACCTGTTGAGTGGCTAGGTGTGGTGATATAACCATTGACGTTCTAAACGTTTGTGAGTGAGAAAAAGGTCGTTGTTGGCATCACATACCCTTTCCCCATATGAGCATGCTTACTAAGAAGTTGTGAGATATGCTCGACATGAAGGTTGCTTTCCTTCATATAGTGTGCTATCTTGGGGGGGGGGGGGAATTTCCCCACTGTATGTGCTTATGAAACTCGGGTCAAGTTGTGGGTGTGGTTTTGACATGATGGGTGGGTTTGGCATGGTGAGATACCCTGGAGGTTTCAAGAGTGTTGTGAATGAACAAAAGTCCATTAGGCTAGTGCCACCTACCTTTTCCTTTTTTCCTGTGTGAGCATGTATTTCTAGGATGTTGTGAGATAGGATAGGCATGAGGGTTGCTTTCCCTTTTTGCTCGTGCTATCTTAGGGGGTGATTCTCCCATGTTGTTTAGAATGAGGGTTTCTTTCCTTCATTCGGTTAGCTAGCTTAGGTGCAATTCCCCACCGTTTTGAGCATCGAGGTTGTTTTCCTTCATTGCGTTGCGCTAGCAAGAGGGGGCGATTCCCCCATTGTAGGCTTGAGGGTTGCTTTCCTTCACTGCATTAAACCAGTCTAGGTTACATGACTCGCAAACATAGCATGAGGCTATACTAGAGAGGGATGAGGCTTGGGGTAAGGTGAGTGGGCATTTAGCTAATTGAAGTGAATGTTTGAGTTTGAGCAGGAGCCTGTGTGTTAGGGCTGAACTCTTCTTTGGGTGCTTTTGTACTCTAGACCCTTAAGAGGGCTACTTACTGAGTATGTTTATACTCATTCTTACTACTTTGTTTGTGTCTTTGCATATGGTGCACAACCACGAGGCGGGTGCGGAGGTGATGACTTGACGAGGCTATGGAGACACCACCAGAAGTTTCTTTCCTTGTGTTTAGTGTTTAGTTTTGTATCTTTGTGATTTGTCGTGTGGTTGGCTTGTAAATCCTAAATTTCTTTTGTTTCCTGTTTCGGTAGAATTTCGTAGTTCTCATGTATGTTGGTTGAACTCAGCATGTTTTATCGTAATCTGGCAAAAGCTGAGTGGTTTCTCTAGGTCATAGAAGTGTTTCTATGTCTCTTTCCAGGTTCTTGAAAATTTTGGTTTCCTTGAGGTTACATCGTTATGTTAGTGAGATTTCGGACATGAACGAGATAAATCAGTTATGCTTTTGCATTAGTCTGTTTAGTTTTTAGGGTCATTACATAACTAAAAAATAACTAACAAGTTATTTAGCCTAATTTAATTTATTATTTGCCTAAATGTTTTAGAAAACTTAGATTTTGAAGTATTTTTAGGAAGAATTTATGATGAAATATTTTCCAGCTATTTGTAGTCACGAAAGCGCACGCGATCAAGTAATATAAAATGGTAAGAATTGCCAAGTATCGAATCCTCGGAGAATTGGATAAGTTCAATCAACCAATTATTATACTTACTTGCATCTAATTTTATTTAGGAAAAATAAATGCTAAAATTGTCAAACACAAGAATTAGATGAACTAACAAAATGAAAGCATTTAAATAAATTGGAGCATAATTAACAGAGCTGAGCTTAGGACCTTAATCTCACCTAATTGGCCATCATCAATATTAAAGTTTCTTGCAATTAATTAAGCAATTTACTTGAGTTTAAAGGTACAATTATCAAGGAATCCTCTATCGATCTCATCCAATTCTCAAACATAATTAATTAACTCACGTGTATGTCTCATTAATTAATTTTGGCATTAACGAACCTTATCAGAGATCCTAATTGATGCTATTATCAGTGTCATGTCCAAACATCAACCATTATGCAATTAAACTCTAATTTATGCATTCTTTGTCAAGTAATAACATAAATCAGCTAGGCATTAAATCCTTGATTAGGGGATTCAAAGGATTAAACACATTGCATAAAAGTAGAATGGCTAAATCAACTACAAAATCCCCAACTAATCTCCATTACATGGTCCAAAGGCTTGATTAAGCCCTAAACTCTACAATCTAACCAAAATTCATCATAATTCAATGCATTACAGCCACAATCCATTTAAGAATCACTCAATCACAGTAGAGGAATACAAAGAAAAATAGAAGCAAAACCCATTACACGTCGATCCATCGCTTCCACTACGATCTCCACAAACCTCGAGCATCAGATCTTCAAGAATTATGCTCTAAATCAGCCCCGAACCCCTCCAAACTCTCTTAATTCGTAGATTAGGGTGTAAAACCCCCAAATTGGCTCCACCTTTCCATAAAATAGAAGCTAAACTTAAGTCTGGAAATCGATACAACGTCGAGACGCTGTTCGAAAAACAACATTTTTGCTAGGCGAGAGCAAGTAGCGTCAAGACGCTACAAATGTAAATGATCTCCTCCGTGTTTTTGCAGCATTGAGACGCTTGCTCGCAGATTGGACGCCAAAAGCTTGGCATCTAGACACCATTTTCAGCGTCTAGATGCTGTCCTCTCTGGAAAACTTACCCAATTTTAATCATTTTCCATCCTTAGCCTCAATTTGCACCACTTTTTGCTCCAAACTCAATACCATTGCTTCAAACTCATAATTTTCGCTCCATTTGCTCAGTTTCCTAAATATATAAGATAAATCCAAATAAAATCTCATAAATCACCACAAAACTAGCTAATAATTGGGCAATAATATAGCACTAATTTAGTGTTATCACTAGCGCAATGTGCATGTTAAATTCTTGATCATAATTTTTTTCTTACCAAAATAGCATGAAATCCTTGAAATTGCACTAGTTCTAATGCATTGTTGTACTAGAAATATTATTGATTCATGCACTACAAAACTGTCGCCGTACCAGAGGTGATTTGACCAGCAGCTAATGCACTAGAAAACCAAAATGGGATCGCACGCCAGAATGTGTTGAGGACTATTGTCGTACAACACTGTGTTTGAAATCACCTACCAAAAAGCCGCACCAGATGGGGGCACTACTAAACATAGTACCTGCATAAAGCATCTTTGTCTGGGCGCATAAAGGTCATTGATTGGCAAACACAGTCATTATATATACATCCTTACTCCCATTTTAGGGCAAGTTGGCAGCCTTGAAATTTGAGAAGAACATTCTCTAAACATTCTCCATTGAATTCCTCTCATCATCTTTTTCATCTTTGACATAAAAGTTTGGAGCAGCAGTGACAATGTTGCCATTTTCAAGCAAGAAGAAGACCACTACTGCAGATTAGTTTACTGCTTTAGTTCTTTCTTTCGTGTTTTCTTTCTATCACATTTCACTATTTTATTATATGAACATTTACTGCACTATGTTTCTTTTAACTTGTAATATGAGCTAATTTCCTTTCAAGACTTGGCTCGATGATCCTCTATTTTACTATCTCCATGTTTTAGCAAAACTTTTATGAATCAACGTATGAATCTTCTTCTTGGAAATGTTTATTGAAATTATTTTTGTTCGTTTGGCCAATCGATATAAAGTAGTAGCATGTTTTAGGCATTGAAAGTGTTGAGGTGTGTGGAAATTCTCATGTTGAACGAGCGTGAACATATTTCAATAGGTTGTTTTAGGGATAATCCAACCACTTGCATAAAAGAGGGCGGTGTTATCTTATAATAGAAACTATACATAGGAATATAACGATTTTAATTGTGCACAAAACTGCATCGAAAGAGCAATTCTAACGCCCCAGGACAAGGATTCAAAATCCAGATTTAGCACCTAACGACCCCGACATTCCCTTGTGCCCCCTACGACCTGGCCACACGACCTACTTTTCTTAAACTACTTTTGAGAGTGAAGACTGTCCCTCACATACCAACACGAGTCATTTCAGCATGCTTATCAGCATGTGAGTGAGGACAAAGTGTAATGCCCAACGCTCTCAGGTAAAATAATTTTTTTTTTGCATTAATTCTAGTTTAGTTTTCTCACTAAATCAATTTTGGGGTAAAATTGATCACTTTGGGCTCGTTGGAGTTTTTATTATAATTTAACTTAAGGGTTTGGGCTTAAGTGTGGGCTATAATGTTTTAAAAAAGGGGAGATGGGGTCATGGTGAGGTCATAAAGAAGGACAAAAAAGAAACCCTAATAATTTTCTTTCATCATCTATTTCCTTCCTTCTTCATGATCTCCATCTTTCATTTTCTCCTATCTCCCTCGTCGGCACAACCCTCTAACCAGCCGCCTTCAGCATGCCGCTGTCACTTAGTCACCGCTGCTGGGGATTCACATCGCCGCAGTCTGGGGTTTCGCTCCTCCACATCGCACTATCGCAACCGTTCATCGCTTAGCCACTTGCAAGTTCCACTGCCTATCACTCAGCCCTGCTTCAAGTAGCTTTGTCGCTGTAGTTGATCGCCACGACCGATGATGATCGAAGCCCAGCATACACACCACTTCTCCACTGATGGGCAATGTCGTTTCGAATACCCACGACCCAATAAGCCCGTTGTTGCGTAATTTTTGTGCAATACTGCAAGTGTATGGGTCAAGCTTTAATATAGTGAAAGAGTGTTCGAGTATCGTCCTTAGGATTTGTTTTCTAATTCACATAAGTACTATAAATATTAACACCCAATTTTATTTAGAGAATAGAATTGAATTATGGCTGCACGATTTAATAAAACAATTCTAATAAAAAATGAAACAATCAGAGGAGAGAATATATTAGGGAGTTGGTTTCACCTATTAGACTAAAATAATTAAATTACTTAAACATCCAAGATTGATCAAACAAATCTTTCATGAGTCTAGAAGTCTTTTATCATGAATGACTCTCTCGAGGACAAACAATTCTTATGCAATAAGGAAAAACCTACATCTCTAATGATTTTTAACGTTATGCATAGCATTAAGTTCCTTCATTAACAACTTCGAAAGGAACTCTAATAATTATCAAATTAGAACTACCTTTAGTCATGCAATTAGGATCTAATCTAAATTACCTTTCTCAAGCGTGAATTTAGGCCAACATAACATTTAATCAGTGATCAAAAGATTAAAAACATTAAGAATATAAAGGCATGAATGAATCTAATGACAATCAATCATGGAATTTAAATAATTAAAACATAAGGTCTAATGGCTACATCAATCCCTAGAATAAGAAAAAAGTTTAGCCACTCATGTTCACTTTCACAAAATCTAAACTCTTCAACAACATCAAATTACTAAATAAAAAGAAAGAAGAGAAAAACTATACTTGTGTGTCGATTTTTCGTATCCATATGATCTCCACAACGTGACCTTGAATGTTTTTCTCAGGTCTCTTCTCACTCTTGTATGTAGAAATTTAGAGTTGTGCTCTCCAAAGTTGAATGCCTTGAATGAAGAGAATGTGGGTATTTATAATGGGTCAATCCATATCCTAATCTAATTAGGAATCCATAATCTAATCAAATTAAGAATCCATAGTCTAATCAAATTAGGAATCTAAAATCTAATCAAACTAGGAAATTTTTTTTCCTCTAAAATTTATCCCCAAAATTGGTTACTTAATTTCTTGCCCAATTAGCTCATTTTTCACCATATTTCTTCTAAAATCTTCATTTTGTTCCAGATGGTCAATTTCTACAAAATAAAAAACTATGAACGTGAAAGCATATATTGAAGCCTCAAAACTAGCATGAAATAGGGCCTAAAGATAGCACATATTGTGTGCTATCACCCGTATTTGTCAGGTAAAGCTTGTTTACAACTTGGTTCTTGATCATTTCTGGTGTTTTGAAGGTAACCCACGTTGGATATAACTCCGTTTTAGGATTCCTACATCTTTTGGGTCTCAGATTTTCAATATCAAACCTTTCCTAATCAAAACTAGCAAGCTTTTGGAGCCTACTTTGGGTAAGGATCAGTGAGTAAAGTTCGTTTTAAACCCAATTGATCTCTCGATTAAATGCTAGATTTTAAGCGTTGACTTTTGGAATTTTATTGTCTAGTTTGGGTTTGTTTGATTGGTTGTGGAGATTTGTCATTGGATACAAGATCGCTTAGGTGTTTCCTTCAACACTTTTGGGGTAAGTTAATTTGTTAAACTAAAGTCCGAAGTTGATCTTTGAAATTTAAGCCCAATGTTGTGAATTTCAAGTAATTGTCACTTTGAAAATTATTATAGGTTGGGCATGATCTCCTTAGTAGGAGGTGGCAGTTCCTTATTGTTGGATTCATAGCCAAGGTAAGTAGCCAAATTGGAACAACTCTATTTAAGTATTCGATATGGGGTACATAGATTTTGGAATACATGTATTGATTGGATGATTAAGATTTTCTTAAGCACGTGATCTAGCATGTTGGTTTGGGATGATCTGTTTAGAATAAACAGTAGTTTTCTTAAGTATGAATGTTTGGGTAGTTGATTCAAAATTGAATAAGCATGACTGATTGAGATGTCTTAGATGGTTGTTTAGCTACAGAATTCAGAATGCTTGAGTTATTTGATTGAATGATTGAGTACAATATCTTGAAATGTTTGATTAGTTGACTGAGTATAGAGTACTTGAGCTATTTGACTGGCCAGTTGGCAAATTAGAATACTTTAAAAGTATAGCAAGTTCAGGATTTCTATTCATGTATAATATGTTCAGAATGACAAAAAATGACTTCTTATGTTTAGCGTGTTTTAGAGGGGTATGAGTATGGAATTAACTAGTAATGAATGCTACGCTTTTTAGCATGTTTAGAAGGCCTCAATTAAATGCACGTATGTTCTTAAGACTCATGTAAGTGGCAATTACCTTCCCTTCATGTCATGTATCATGATCGTTTCATGTATGTTTCACGTATGTTTCCATGAGGTACTATGATGGGATGACCTAGTTCTGTTAGAGGGTTGCCAACTATCCTCTAATGGCGCTTTGCCTTGCATGACTAATCCACATTGGCACCATAATTGGTACAGCTTTTGGGGCAACTCCTCTCCATGTTCACTGAGTGTGTTTTTTTTTTCATGAGGTACTATGTTGGGAGAGGTCGAGCTCTATTAGAGTGTTGCCAACTAACCTCTAGTAATGCTCAATCTTACATGTCTAACTCACATAGGCACCATAGTTTGTAATCATACACACTTTTTCAAAGATACTGTGTTGTGAAAGGCCTAGCTCTACCAAATGGTCTCTAGCTAACCTCTAGCGGCACTCTGAATTACAGGACTGACACACACAATATCATAGTATGTTCAGTTTTGGGGATAAAGTTAATTGTTCACTTAGGTAGAATGTTCCATGTTTTCAATTAAAGCCCTTATGTATAAAAAACAAGAATGAATAAGTTAGTCAGAATCCCACATGTTTTCAAGTATCATGAATGTTGTAAGTATTTGCAGTTTCAGCCCTCAAGTAGGCTACTTACTGAGTATTTTTATACTCACCTATGCTACCATTCTTTTTTTTTCAGATGGTACATGACTTACAAGGCGTGTGGCGAGGGTGTTTAGTTTGATGAGGCTATGGAAACAGTATCAAACCAAAGTCTCTTAGGATCTTAGGAAAATCTTAGTTTCACGTTTTCGTGCTTCGATTTATTTACTTAGTTAACTTTATTTCTTTATTCGTTGGTTTGTAAATAAATGTATATTGGAATCCCGAATTCAAAGTATTGTGAATTCTGATAAGTTGTAATAATCAAATATTTTGTTTTCGCTTACTCGAGCTTCCTCTTTATTTTCAAAAGTCCACCTTTTACATGCATGTAGTAGTGATCCTCAGAAATCCAGTTTAAGAGGTCGAGTCGTTACACAAAGCATGTTGAAAGGACCCATGTTGGTTTGTAGGGACAATTTTCACTCTCGAAAGCGGTTCAAGAAAAGTAGGTAGAGTATCCAGGTTGTAAGAGATGCAGGGGATTGTCAAGACCAACAGGTGCCGAATCCAAATTCTAAATCCTAGTCCAAATTCTAGGCCTAAAGCGTTACATCAGTGCATGAGGGACCTTCTACTTAGATTCACATAGTTGAGTAGTCAAAGAGTCAAGCCTTGTTCCATTCCTTATATCTTTTTCCTACTGAATTATTATTGCTTTTGATTACTGCATTTTACATTACCACACCACATCCCCAACCATTTTTGTTGATTGGTTATCTTTCTATATTCCCTGTAGATTCGACCCTAGAATACTCAAGGTACTACTTATTGATACATTGTGTAAACTTGTATTAGTGCATCAGGTGACAAGATTCTGCGTGATTTTCCATTTCTACTACACTACTCCCACTTTTATACCTCACATTCCGCAACATTCGCCAGCACATATCACCATACAATACAACATTTTATCCTAACACCAGTTGCCTCGTAGGCTCAGGCATGGGCCATTGTATCTAGGACATGGTACTTGCAACTTTGTGAGCTTAGCAACGTGCAGGGGTGCAACTAGTGGTCAACATTGTGCACTGGTGTGTGTAGGGTGTCGCTTGGCATCATAGTTAGGCATGAGTTATGCCTAATTAGTTTGTTGGCCTTCACCAATGGTATGAGGTAGATCATGATCATATTGCAATTAAGCAAAGTTCTTCATGAATTGCTATGATCTCAACAGGATGAGGCCAAAAGGAATGGCAAAATTCCTCATCATAACCACTTTGGTTGTACCACTTTCATCTCTACAAATTACGCCAACACTTGTGCTATTCAAATTTCATTTACATGTAGCATCCACATTGATCTTGATCCAATGACAAGGTGAAAGGTTTCCAATTGACACCTTCACTGCGATTTTAATTATTGGGGCGTTGGTCTATGTTCTTCATATCTAGTTCTTGTAAGAAATCATCTAGGTAATCTAAAATCAATTAATTCATTCTAGACCTAAACATTGATGATTTGCTTGTTATTACCTGCTGAGGATCCCACATCGAAGAGATGAAGAGACCTCACAATCTTTATAAGATACATGTGTTACTCCTCTCATTGCCAATTGATTTTAAGATGAAACCTCATGTTCATCTGATATGGTATTAAAGCTCATGAAGTCCGAACAGGTATTTAGTCCAAAAATTGGGATCCGACCCAAGAATGGTGAACCCAAAGAGACACAATCTTGAAGGGGCATGTTGAGGATCCCACATCAAAAAGATGAAGAGACCTCATAGGCTTTATAAGATACATAGATTACTCTTTCATTGTCAATTTGTTTTAAGATGGAACCCCATGTTCACCTAATATTACCCACCAAATTCTTATCACACCATAGGGCCAACATCAAACACACATAATCTCCACATCTTCCTTTAATAAGGTCTCCATTAGGAAGAGAAACCTATCATCAATACTTTGATTGACCTCAAAACCACAAGGTCTGGATTCTTAATAGTCCTAAGAACTTGTTGAGCTAGTTAAAACCTTCAAGATGTCAAATTCACTTGTATTAATTGATTTGATTCCATATGATCTTATAATTTTAAAAAAATGAAAAAGAAATACTAGTTCGATCATTTCGATTACAGTTTGGTTTTTAGGTGAGTTTCATTATTACTTTGATTAGTTTTAGTTTAATTCTAATCTATTTTGTGCACTCGGTTTTTTCTTGGTGCGCAATTGATTGTGAGCCTACAGTAATAAGTTTAGTCCCTTTATCTCAATTTTAACCATTGAGACGTTTTAGGGCCTCTGATAATTGTTTAGGCCCCATATGATAACTATTTGGTTTTGGTTTTTAAAAATTATCCTTGTTTTCTCACAATTTCTCTACAATAGTTTTTATCTTCTCTACAATGATTTCCATCTTTCTTAAAGAAACATTTGAGTTTCTATCCAAATTTAAAAAACAAAAACAAGTTTTTAAAAACTATTTTTTTTTTTAGTTTTCAAAACTTGGCTTGGTTTTTGAAAACGTATGGAAAAAGTAGATAAACTATGATTCATGTGTATGGAGAAGCCCTGGAAATTGCTAACTTAGGCACCATGTTTGAGGTAGAACCTAAAGACTCCATCTATTTCAAACATGCTTTCATGGCATTGGGGTCTTGCATCAGAAGTTATGCAAGCATGTGAGATGTCATCATTGTTGATGGGTCCCATTTAAAGGAAAGTACAAATGATGCATGTTGGTTGGTGTAGGAGGGATGCAAATAACAACCTTTATCCATTGGCATATGCGATCGTGGACAATGAGAACGATTGGTCATGGACATGGTTCATGACGAAACTAAGTTAGCCATTGGAGACTCCTCGAACTTGATTATTGTTTCAGATCGCCACTCGAGTATTGCGGATAGTGTTCAAGTTGTATTCCCCACAGCTTTTCATGGAGTGTGCACCTACCATCTGGAGTCTAATGTGTTCGACCACAGTTGACATGCATACTGGGTCCTAAATTCCATCATCTGCTCTTGTACAAATGTTGAAGTCTCTACGCTTGTCACTAGGTACTCGAACCATTTAGCATAGAAAATCCTACAGTCTAAAGAATCATGTTGTATGTCGGAGTTCTTTGCACGATAAATGAGCCACGTGGATGTTCATATACCTGACTTAACACTAGGGACATCACAGAAGTAGAGTAACGAGGGTAGTGTGTCCGCGAGGGGCTCCAAGAACTTCTCAATGAGCCCAAGTTTGATATACGAGGGGTATGAGTCATACACCAACAACTGTCCTCTCTTCAAGTCCATGGCCAGTAAGAACCAATACTCCTTCATGTTGACGGGGCAGTACACGAAGTCAACTTCTTGCCAAGCAGGCTTTGTAGTCGTCGTGCTCTCGTTTCACGAACTCGATATAAGTATCCTCTGCTTCTCATGCCAGTGTGGCTTTGAGCAAATGCTTGTCCTTGATCTTGCGGTAGATGCTTTCTTTAGTTTGCAACTTTAAATAAGCCTGCAAAAGACAACACGTGCATTGTGAGTTGTTATGATACTCAAACAAACTGGCACACACATAATTTTATAGTCAATACATACTAGGATCCCCGTAGGCAATATATGGTGAATTGGTGTATGTACATTTCTGGTCGAGCGAAGAGTTTCCTCTTGATAAACATGAATAACGTGTTTTATAGTCTGAATGGAAGAAGCTATTAGTTACTACATATGAAACTAGATAGTAATAAATATTAAACCAACGAAGAAAGGTACTTACATCACAGTTGACCTAATAGCTTAATGTTAGCAAGTCTCTAAAGAGTTTCTTCCCCATGCCTGTCGCCATGGTGCCAATGCTAGGTCGAATCTCTGCGTCCGTGTTCAAATTCTGGATCCACCCCATCATCGCGTTGAACACGCAAGAGTCTACACCGTGGACCGAATTGTAAACAAACGACTACTTATGCAGTGTTGTAATCATACCAGGGAGTGGATATCAACTCTCCTTCTGCTGTCTCGGTAACTCCTCATTCTACTTCTTTTCCAGGTCTAAAAGAGTATATCGGTCCGACGCCTTCCTCTTTCGGATACCCTTCCTAAGGAGCATATCAAGATCAGATGCAATCGAGCTAGTGGGGCTCTCGCTGGCAATGGAAATGGTAATGTCGACGTCCTGAATGGTGAGGCGGGTGAGTTGGTGTTGATCATCGCACTGGTGTCAACAAGGACTAGGGCGCTGGTGTTGTCGGGGTTTAAAGGGTGGAGGCGATGGACTTGAGGCTCTATAGGGTGGCGGCAGTGGTGTGGAGGCTGGCGAGCACCGCATTGGTGGTGTAAAAAATACGTGAGGTGGAGATGATGAGGTCAATGAAGGTTAGAATGGAAGTGGGAATGGGGAGGGAGGACCCGATGGTGGTGGTGGGGATGATGGACCTAGTGGTGATGATGGACCCAGTGGTGATGGT
Source organism: Trichosanthes truncata (assembly GCA_033996785.1). Lineage (NCBI taxonomy): Eukaryota > Viridiplantae > Streptophyta > Magnoliopsida > Cucurbitales > Cucurbitaceae > Trichosanthes > Trichosanthes truncata. The sequence goes on from JAWPNB010000004.1 coordinate 15,939,507, forward strand.
GGACCCGGTGGTGGTGGTGGGAATAGTTAGAAGGGGGAGGGAGGACCTGGTGGTGGTGGTGGAAATGGGGATGGTAGACCTAGTTGACGTGAGCTTGTCTAGGGCTCGTCAAATTACAATTTATAAACTGATCTTAATATCAATTTCTCAAATTAAATTTGCAAAGGAGAAAGCTATTAAAAGGGGTGGTTTGTGTTTTTATAAATAAAATAAAACATAAGCAAATAAAAAAAAAAGATAGATTAAATCTTACCAAAATCCAATTCACAGGTACGGTTTTGTCCAATTGCAAAATCGATCATAGGCATACAAAACGTTTTAACTTAATCATGCAAGCACTGGATCAACTTGTTAGGAAACCACAAAAAGCAACAAATCCCCTAAAATCATCAACTCTAACAAACGTCAAAGTTAATGCTAATTACCTAAATAATTTGGCATGAAACCATTCCAAATTATTTAGATAAAAGCATTAAGTACTTTGGAAAGACCAAGACAAACTGGTTAGATAAAATAAATTCAACCTAACCAAGATTCTCCTTTAATTCCTAGAATTAAACATGCAAGCTATGCAATTATGGAAACGCATAAAACATACACATGTAATAATCCTAACGCTACAAGGTTCAATCAACACGACAATTACAGATCATGCATCATGAATAGCAATCAACCATATAAAGCGATCGAGGCGTCAATTTAATCAAAAATACATGCTCATAAAAATATAGAAATCAAAGAAATACTTACAAATATAAGAAAATTAAATTCAAGTTCCAGCCTCACAACATTGCAATTTGTTTACAATCGACCTCTGAATCGGAAACCTGGGGTTTAGATAAGCATCGTGATAGTATATCTCCCATTAAACATGGTTCGATTTGCTACAATAAAAGTGTAAAAGTAGAAGGAGAAAAACTCTCAAAAGCTCTCTCTAAAAGTCTAAGCAAAGGAGGAAAAAGTCCTTGACCTAAAGTGAAAAAGTGCTATAAATAGGACTTGAGCAGTGTTGAGACGCCAAGGGTGGCATTGAGATGCTGCCCTCTTGATTAAGGAAAGAATAATCGCTTATTTTGTGTGGCATTGAGTGGCGTCGAGCATGGCGTAGAGACGCTACTGGTGTCGAGTAGCGTTCAGTAGCGTCAAGTATGGCGTTGAGATTCTGCTGTCGTTGAGACACTGCTCCCTAGACAGATTTGGTAATTTTGCTCTAACTTTTTGCTCAGGTGTTCGAATGACCTCCGGTTTGGCTCGTTTGAATCATTATTCAACATAGAGTCTATAAATACGTCTTTTGCTCAAATCCCTACAAAATAAACATGAAAACACATAAAAACTATCCAACTAATAAGAGTTAAGTATGACTAAATAAAACTTTATATGTCCTATCACAACCCCCAACCTAAATCTTGCTAGTCCTCGAGCAAGGTAAAACTAAACAATCTTATGACTAATTAGTTGCATATCAATGACTCTAATCTCGATGCTTTAGGCAACAAAACATTTGCAATGGAAGAAAACAATCAAACACATTCAATCAATGAGAATTTTAAAACTAATCCCTTTATCCCTTACGTGTGTGTGTGTATAGCTCCCCTTATATGAGTCCTTATAAGCTCGATAAGGTTTTATTCGATCCTCAACTCGTTTTCCCCCTACTTCTGACTTTAAGACCAATTCTTAAGCTTCCCTACACTCAAAAGGATAATAGAAAACTAAGGTGCCCCGGGATAGGCCTACCCCCAAACTTAGATTTTTGTTTATTTTGATGAGCGCTAGCTTTCACTCATCCACTGTAGGGACCCTTATCCAAAGCACTTGCTTGATGGATGGCCTGACTGATCACAATAGAGGTAGCTCTTGTTGCCTTTAGACTTTTAAAAATATGAAATCATTTTTTTTACTTGAGTTTTCATTTTACCACAGTAATAAAGGCAAAAAAAACATGCAATTACTCCTAAGTTTCACGTTACTCAACATCATGCAAGCAGACTCTTAAACTAGTTCCTAAAATCATTCGAGGTGACAACAAGAATCTAGACCAAATAACCCAATCTTAAGCCTTCAAAACCATAAACAAGAGGGCTAAGTGTTCAAAAAGTATAAGGGAATCAAAAGACAATTTTTTAAATAGGCTTAAATCAAGCAAGCATCTTCAAATTTCAAGCATTTCAAATGGAATTACCTAAAGCACCTCCTAGATAGTCATAATCACCTAATATGCAACTAACTCATCGTGCAATTTAAGCTCAATTTTTTTAAAAAAAACTTAACGTTCACTGCTTAACATGCTCATGAATAACCCTAAACATGCAAATCTAACGTTCTCCACCCCCAACCTTAATTAATACATTGTCCCAAATGTATCGCTAAACAGAGTTACACAAACAAAAAGCAAGAGGAACAGAAAAAACTCTCCTAGGTTTTGGATGGCTTGTAGGTGGTGGTGCATCTTTATCCTCAATTTCTCGTCCCAAGTGCAACACCAACAAAAGAAAAAAAATAAAACCAACTAAGAAAAGGAAATAAATAACTGAAAGGAAATAAAACAATTAAAGCACTTAGGTCACTTCCCAAGAAGCGCAAATTTTTAACGTCGTTATGCTTGACAGGGTTCATAAGTGTCAGGGCACGTAAAATTCTTGCTTGAAACAAATTATTATTTTTTCTATTTTTTATATAAGGAATGAAAGGCAAAAAGTTAGACTCAACTGACTCAAAAGAAATAAAAGAATTTGAGGACTCATGAGAATAAAGAAAAGGAAATTCAACATTAAGAGAAATGCAAGGGAATAGAACAGGTGAAGGATTTTCAGCCTCTAACTCTATCACATGAATCTCCTCTTCGGGTGTAAGCTCAGATTCCTCTTTAACCTCACAAATTACCTATTCTTGGCATGGCGTGAAATTCACAACCTCTTCATCACTGTCTATGTCGATCTCCTCATAAATTCTTACTTCAGTGGTGTCAAAAGAGTGTTGCTCTTGTAGACTCTCCAGTCTTCTCACTAAATCAACCAACTGGGTAATTTGGTCACCCAGGCTTTGCATTCCAGCTTGAGTCTCCTTTTGAAATTGGAGATTTTCCTTCTGAAACTGAAGAGTACTATTAGCAAGTTTGTAAACTATAGCCTCTAAAGACATACATGAGTTTGAAGTTTGAAAGTACTGGCTCGACTAATCCTTCTGGTATCCATAGCCAAAGCTAGATTGATCACATTCAAGATAGGGACCGTAAGGCTCATAGTTCATTTGATGACCAGGAAATTCTCCCATAGTGTAGGCGTTACGCATGAAATTCCGCTGCAATTGAGGACATGTTTGAGTGGGATGCCCTTGAAACGAACAAATTCTACATGTCTCCACTGTTTGTAGTCTCCCTACAGTGACTTGAAGAACTGAGGAGGTTAAATCAAAAACTTGAGATTTAAGTTTACTAACCTCATCAACGTACAGGGCAACTCCACTAAACTAATACTGATAAGATTCCTTTGCCATTAAAGAAAAGGTGAAAACACATAAAACTCAAATAGAAAGTTTTATTTATTTATTTTATTTTTTTATTTAAATCAAATTTAACATAAAGAAATGGTTCCACGGCAATGCGCCAAATTTGACGCGAGCTTGTCAAGGGCTCGTCAAATTACAATTTATAAATCGATTCTAAGCTACTTGTAGCATTGAGTGGACCGGGTCGATCTCAGGGAATCGAATATCAATTTCTCAAATTAAATTTGCAAAGGAGAAAGCAATTAAAAAGGGGAGTTTTGTGTTTTTATAAATAAAATAAAACATAAGCAAATAATAATAAAAAAAGATAGATCAAATTTTACCAAAATCTAATTCACATGTACGATTTTGTCCAATTGCAAAATCGATCATAGGCATACAAAACATTTGAACTTAATCATGCAAGCACATGGTCAACTTATTAGGAAGCCTCAAAAAGCAACAAATCCCCTAAAATCATCAACTCTAACAACGTCAAAGTTAATGCAAATTACCTAAATAATTTGGCACGAAACCGTTCCAAATTATTTAGATAAAATAATTAAATACTTTGGAAAGACCAAGACAAACCGGCTAGTAAAATAACTTCAACGTAACCAAGATGCTCCTTTAATTCCTAGAATTAAACATGCAAGCTATGCAATTATGGAAACTCGTGTGTTAGGACATATAAAGTTTTATTTAATCACACTTAACTCTTGTTAGTTGGATAGTTTTTATGTGTTTTCATGTCTATTTTGTAGGGATTTGAGCAAAATATGTATTTATAGACTCTATGTCGAATAACGATTGAAACGAGCCAAATCGGAGGTCATTTGAACACCTGAGCAAAAAGTTAGAGCAAAACTACCAAATCTGTCTAAGGAGCAGCGTCTCAACGCTGCTCAACGCTATGCTCAATGCTAGTAGCGTCTCAACGCCAAACTTGACGTTGTTCAACGCTAAGCTACTATTTTTGCTCAACGTTGCTCGACACTGCGGTTTGGCTTGCTCAACTCTAGTAGCGTCTCGACGCCATGCTCGACGCCACTCAACGCCACACAAAATAAGCGATTATTCTTTCCTTAATCGCTAATGCAGCGTCTCAACGCCACCCTTGGTGTCTCAATCTGCCCAACTCGTATTTAAAGCACTTTTTGACTTTAGGTCAGGGACTTTTGCCTCATTTGCTTAGAATTTTAGAGATAGCTTTTGAGAGCTTTTCTCTTGCTACTTTTACACTTTTATTGTAGCATATCAAACCATGTTTAATGGGAGATATACTATCACGATGCTTGGCTAAACTCCACGTTTTTGATTTAGTGGTCAGTTGTAAACCAATTGCAATGTTGTGAGGCTTGAACTTGAATTTAATTTTCTTATATTTGCAAGTATTGCTTTGATTCCTATATATATTTTTTATGAGCATGTATTTTTTATTGAATTGATGGCTTGATCGCTTTATATGCTTGTTTGCTATTCATGATGCATGATCTGTAATTAGTGTGTTGATTGAACCCAGTAGTGATGGTGGTGTTGGTGGGGATGTTGGACCCAACAGTGATGGGGATGGTGGACCCAATGGTAGTGGTAGAAATGGTGGGAATGGGGATAGTGGACTTGGTGTTAGTGGTGGGGATGATGGACTCAGGCCACTGATCGACATGTAGGTCTGGAGACTCAACTTAGCAGTGGTCCTCATCCTACATAAGACAAAACACATGTTAGTCGAGAGCATGAGAATAATCCAAATATTCTTTACATATTGTATTGCATACCTTGCATATTCTATGTAGTAACTCAGAGATGGTGATCAAATGAGACTTCACCTCTCCCATCTGCCACTTCAAGTCGCCCATCTACGACTTCAACTCCCCCACAGACTCCTCGACTTGATAGACACGAGCATCGATGCTACGAAGATAACCCAAGCTCAATGAATCCTCGTGTCTAGGGTGTCGATCATGGGTCAGCAATCGCTCGTGGGGAGATGATCGTTCTCTATTGGTCTTGTCCTTGATCTGAGGATCAGTTTGTTCATCTTTAGTCTGACCCTCTCTAGTTTGACCCTTTATGGTCTAACCATCAAAATGCATCTCAAACTATTGGTTGTCTTCATCATCGTCGTCGTAAACCCTATGACTGACTTGAGTATCGCGGTACTGTTGCTCAGCCTCCGACGTAACCACCATTTGTCACAAACAAGTAGATGTTAGGATAATAAAAGTACATGAAACTATATTATGTAATACGCAAGTGAGTGCATTCTAACCTCTGAGGAGTTGAATACATCTCGCTCCAACACCTTATATGGAATGGAGTGGGAGCATGACCATCTCCTAATGCGAGGCACTGCACCATTATTTAGGCTAGTCGCAATATGACCCACTACTGACAACAGTGTCTCCTATGCCCATACCTAGAAACAACATAACCCTAGTTAGTTTACAATATACTACATACAAATAACAAGCTAATTTTAATTTATTATAAAATGTAGAATACCTAGAAAGTATAAGGGAATCCAGGAAGGTTATACTTAACAATATAATTCTTATTCGTTTTGTCCTTCAACTTGTATGTTGCAACCTCGCTCTTGCTCTCGCTCGCTCTCGTTTTCTTTTCACTCTCGCTCTTGCTCTTGCTCTTGCTCTCATCCTTGCTTTCATTCTCAGAAACTCTACAACATTCATACTTTCGTTCTAGTAAGCTTGCTCTAGCTCTATAGCTCTCGTTCACCCATATCCATTTCGCTCAAAACCCCAACTTGCTCTAACTCTATCACTTTCGACCCTGTATGCTCGATCTAGCTCTATTGCTCTCGTCCCTGTAAGATCGCTCTAGCTCTACAACTTTCCCAATCAAACCCACCCACTATCGCAAACATGCACAAAATCAGAACAATCATAAACCTTGCCCTCTATCACAAACAGTTTAAAAGAGAAAACAATGAACAAAAACAATAAACGAAGGAACGGTTGATGATAAGCGGATTTCACACAAGTGATGGAGACAAGATCTTAGGCATACGCTAATTTTTTACCCTAGACATATGGATTAAATACTCCAAAACTAATAAAATTGTTGAGCCAAATGATCTAAGATAGAGAGACTATAGACATATACGTCACTCACTTGGTCTCCTAAAACCTAATTTCAAGGTGAATAGGAGTAGCGATTTTGGTTTAAAATTGTGTGTAGAGAAGGTTGGTTACAATTTTGGTTTTGCAATTTACAACTTAGGGTAATGACATACTTGAGCCTCATCTTCCCTCATTGAGTAATTTTCCTAGCATCTTCATTTCTATTTTACATTTCTTGCACTTTTGATTTTGCAAATTCGTTTCTGCAATCAGTTTTTTCAATCTGTTCTTGCAATTGTTTTTGCAATTTTTTTTTGCAATTTTGATTATGCAATCTGTTTTGCATTTTGACTTTTATTACATTGCTATTTCACACCAACCCACAATCTATTTTTGCACTTTTAATTTTCAAGTTGCAATTTTACTTATGTTGTTATTTTTATAATATTTTTGTTACACCGTTCCCTGTGTGATTGATACTCAGGAATACTCTTGTTTTATTACTTGCATCGACAATGTGCACTAGCACTGGGTTGAACGTATTGTAAGATAGAATTGCAATTTCTCTTTCTATTGCAAGAGGACTGAATTTCACTTGCAAAATAAAAAAATTTGTAGGGTAGATCCAGTGTATGCAAAAAGAACCTCATCTCTTTGAGCTAAATCCTGAGATAGAGATAACCTTCCACCGGTGCCGTAGGCAGCAAATAAGGAAGAAACAGGAACAACGCGAGTTGAACACTCGAGAGAATTTTGAGGAAACTTGTTTGCAAGAACACTCATGGATAAACCAGAAGATGGACCTCGAGTTAATCCACTGGGAAATGAGAGCCAAAACAATGGGCAAAACAACAATGTTTAGCAACAAACTATTCTTGTGCAAAATCCTATTTTTATTGCAGAAGAGAGAAACAGGGCTATCAAGGATTATGCAGCTGCTACATTCCAAAATCTGAACACCGGGATTGCAGAACCAATTATAGATGCCAATCACTTTGAGCTGAAACCCGTGATGTTCCAGATGTTAAATACGATAGGACAATTTGCAGGATTGCCGAATGAAGATCCGCACAAACACATAAAGACCTTTTTGAGAATCTGCAATTCGTTCAAATTGACGGGAGTTTCTAATGACACTTTGAGGCTGAAATTGTTCCCTTTTTCTTTCAGGGTAACAATAAGGCATGGCTGGATTCCTTTCCCCCAGACTCGATCACCACTTGGGACGAACTTGCAGAAAAGTTCCTTTTGAAGTATTTCCCACTGACCAATAATGCGCAGATTAGAGGGAAAATCATAACCTTCAAACAAGGACTTAACGAAGGGGTAGATGCAGCATGGGAGCGCTTTAAGAAGTTAGTGCGAAAATGTCCACATCAAGGATTGCCATCTTGCCTGTTGATCGAGCACTTCTACAAGGGGCTGACACAAGCTTTGAAAACTCTAGTCAACACATCTGCCAATGGATCTCTACTCAAGAAAACTGTGAACGAGGCAGATGAAATCTTGGATGCAATGGTATCCAACAATAGCCAATGGGGAGAAGAAGAGCCAAGCAACACCCAAAATGTTGTAGATATGCACGAAGTGGATGCAATTGTAGCATTAAGTGCGCAAAATTCAACGATGAATAATACCTTAAAACCATTACTTTGGGGAATCAGGTCTTTGTTGCTAATCTGAACCATATTGCCACTTTTAGTTGCTCTTATTGCAATAAGAATCATCTTGTTAACAATTGTTCTTACAATCATGCATCTGTATGCTATGTAGGGCAAAATGGGTCAAATCCATACTCAAACGCATGCAACCTAGGTTGGAGGCAGCACCCGAACTTCTCTTGGGGAGGGCAGAGCACAAGCGCATCAAATTCAAACCAGTATGTGAATCAAGGAACTCTGCCAGGATTCAACAATCAACCATCGCAGCTTTATACACAAAAGAATGCTCCACAATTGCAACCGCAATCGTCAGCACAAAATTCTTCATTAGAAACTCTAATGAAAGAATTCATGGCTAAAAATGAGGCCATCATGAGTAAAAATGATTCCATCATTTAGGGCCAAGCTGCCATCATTCAAAGCCAAGCTGCATCGCTGTGAAATCTTGAAGTACAAGTTGGACAACTGGCAAACGAGATGAAAAATAGGCCACGAGGAGCATTGTCCAACACAACAGAGAACCCCCAAAGAGAAGGGATTGAACACTGCAAGGCAATCACATTACGTAGTGGGCTAAACTATGAAGGGCCAGAGAAGACAAAGGAAGTAGAAGTAACTACTAGAAAATCGGAAAAAGAAAACCCCTGAGAAAGAAAACCAAGAAAAAGGAAAAGCCAAAGACAAGGCATAGGAAGAAAAAGTTGACACCAGACAGGCTGAAGCCAACAACAAGACATTTGAAACAAGGAACCCTGAACCAATCTACAGACCACCACCTCCGTTTCAGCAAAGACTCAAGAAGAAGAACCAAGACACACAATTTAACAAGTTTTTAGACATTCTTAAGCAATTCCACATTAACATTCCGTTAGTAGAGGGACTTGAGCAAATGCCTAACGACGTTAAATTCTTAAAGGACATTTTGATAAAGAAGCGAAGTTAGGGGAGTTTGAAACAATTGCATTAATTGAGAATTGCAGCGCATTATTGAGAAGTAAAGTACCTCTAAAGCTGCAAGACCCAAGAAGTTTCACAATCCCCTGTATGATTGGAGGAACTTTGTGATCTTGGAGCAAGCATTAACTTGATGCCCTTTTCATTTTTTAAAAAGTTAGGAATTGGCGAGGCAAGACCTACCACAGTAACATTACAATTAGCGAATAGGTCAATAGCTCGACCTGTAGGAAAGATTGAAGATGTGTTAGTTAAAGTAGACAAATTTGTCTTTCCTACAGACTTCATCATTCTAGACTATGAAGCTGACCAAGATGTTCTGATCATTTTTGGAAGATCGTTCCTAGCTACAGGCAGAACTTTGATTGATGTCCAAAAAGGAGAACTCACGATGCGAGTAAATGATCAGGAAATCAAATTCAACGTACTCAATGCATTAAGATACCCAGGAGAAATAGAATAATGTTCAAAGGTCGAGATCAAAATTGAAATTTTAAGGTTCCATTAAACATAAAATTCAAATTTATATTTAATAGATTAATTAATTTTTAAAAATTTTAAAATTTTTATGGACCTATTAAATACAAAATTAAAATTCAGGGAGACCTATGAACATTTTTTTAAAGTTCAGGAACTAAATAGACACAAACCTCAAAGTTCGAAGAGTAAACTTATAATTTGACCTATAAGTATTAATAATAAAAAAAAATTAATTTATTTAAAAATAGTGAAATGTTTATTTATTAATTTAAATATTTTATGAATTTTTTTCCATAAATATTAATCTACATGAACATTTTAGACGTTTTCGTCCCCCATCCCCATCTATAATTAAAACCCCGTTTCCATGCCATTCAAAATTCAACCCACTTCATAAAAATCCATCCAAAAAAGAAAACCCTCCATAAATAAATAAAATATCAGATGAAAAACAAGATCAAAATGAAAGATGGTGCAATTGGTCAATCAAAGTCAAAGTCAAGTAAGAAACAAGCATCTAGCTGGAGAATATGCCAAGTTTTTCTGTTTCATATTTCATCGATAAGAATTTGGGTGTCCCAGCAATCTTCTCCATACCTGTTCTTGATCCGTTCCCATGAATAATCTCATCCCTCTCCTCATCCTTCTCATCTCCGTCCTCCCCATATCAACCCAATCCAAAGTCTCCATTTCTCTTTCCCCTTCCACTCTCTCCAAATCCGGCGATCCAGTCCAAATCCGATGGTCTGGAATCGAATCCCCCTCCAATCTCGACTGGCTCGGAATTTACTCGCCCCCAAATTCATCCCACAAGCATTTCATCGGCTACCTCTTCCTTTCTTCTTCTCCGGGCTGGGAATCGGGCTCCGGATCCATTTCGATTCCCTTAGTCAACCTCCGATCCAACTACTCCTTCAGGATTTTCCGGTGGACCGAATCGGAGATTGACGACAAGCATCATGACCACGACCACAACCCTCTGCCTGGAACAGCGCACCTCCTCGCGGCCTCGGAGGAGCTCCGATTCAGTCCCGGCCGGGGTCCGGAGCAGATCCATCTGGCCTTCACGGACCACGATGACGAAATGAGCGTGATGTTCGTGACGGAGGATGGATCGGAAAGGTATGTGAGGTATGGAGAGAAGAAGGAGAAGCTTGATCAGATTGTTGCGGCTCGTGTTGAGAGATACGAGAGGGAGCACATGTGCGATTACCCTGCTAATGATAGCATTGGCTGGAGAGATCCTGGTTTCATTCATGATGCTGTTATGAAGAAATTGCAGAAAGGAGCTAGGGTTTATTACCAGGTAACTTTTTTTGCCTAATTTGGGATTGTGTTGTTTCTGATGGAATTTGTTATGCTATTACTTTTGGGTTTTAATCATTGACCTTGGTAGTTCAGTTAACTAAATCAAATGGTTTTTATGATGTTTGTTTAGTGAAGAATTATGCAGCTTGTTTCAAATGTTGATTCATTGTGTATTCTGCTCTGCTACAGCCATGAGAAATCATGAAGAACATTGTACTATATGATGGTTCTATTGCATGAACTGCTGTTGGTTGACTAATTATGATTTGAAAAGCTAAAGGCTTAATCTCATTAATGGATGCATTCAAATTAGAAATGAGGTTGATGGTGCTTTCTTTTTTTTGCTTTTTTTTTTTTGTTGAGTTGATTATACCATCTAGGTAAAGAACTATAATGCAATGCTGTTTGCTTTTACCAGGTTGGAAGTGACTCTAAAGGTTGGAGTAGTATTCAAAGCTTTATGTCACGTAATGAGGACTCAGATGAAACAATTGCTTTCCTTTTTGGTGACATGGGAGCTGCAACACCGTACACGACCTTTGTCCGAACACAGGAGGAAAGTATATCTACTGTTAGGTGGATACTCCGTGACATTGAAGCGCTCGGTGACAAACCTGCATTTGTCTCTCACATTGGAGATATCAGCTATGCAAGGGGTCATGCGTGGTTGTGGGACGTTTTCTTCAACCAGATTGAACCTGTGGCATCTAAGGTTGCATACCATGTATGCATTGGCAATCATGAATATGACTGGCCTCTTCAGCCATGGAAACCTGAGTGGGCCGCCGGTATATATGGTAAAGACGGGGGAGGAGAATGTGGGGTGCCGTACAGTTTGAAGTTCAACATGCCAGGAAACTCTTCAGAACCTACTGAAACCCACAACTTGCCTACTCGAAACCTTTACTACTCTTTTAACATGGGATCAGTGCATTTTGTATACATATCAACAGAAACCAATTTCCTTCAAGGAAGTAGGCAATATGAATTCATAAAGCGTGATTTGGAGTCCGTTGATCGGAAGAAGACACCATTCGTGGTAGTGCAGGGGCATAGACCCATGTACACGACGAGCAACGAACTTAGAGACACCCCATTGAGGGAGAAAATGTTGCACCATTTGGAACCATTGTTTGTGAAAAACAACGTGACATTGGCATTATGGGGTCATGTCCATAGGTACGAGAGGTTTTGCCCGCTCAAAAACTACACTTGTGGAAGTATGGAGGAAGACTGGGAGGCATTACCTGTCCATCTCGTTATTGGGATGGCTGGACAAGATTGGCAGCCAATCTGGGAGCCAAGACCAAACCACCCAGATGACCCGATCTTTCCACAACCGAAGCGGTCGATGTACCGTGGAGGCGAGTTCGGGTACACCAGATTGGTTGCTACAAAAGTGAAGCTTACAATCTCTTATGTTGGAAATCATGATGGAGAGGTACATGATTCCGTCGAGATTTTGGCATCGGGACAGGTTCTAGATGGCGTAGTTGGTGCAAAATTCATCAACAGTAGTGTTGATAATTCCAGGACCGGGAATGCGATACTAGAATCCTCATTCTCATGGTATGTGATGGGAGCAAGTATTTTGGTTCTTGGAGCCTTCATTGGATACATTATTGGATTTGTTTCACATGCAAGGAAGAATTCCATTTCAAGAAATAGCTGGACTCCTGTGAAGACTGAAGAGTTGCAATGAAGTGAAATTGGAGGCTAAGTTACAGATGTAAAATCTTTGTATGGTTGCAACCATGTTTGAATCAGAAAGGGGAAGTGTTTGTAAATAGATATTGACATTCTGTTACTGATCAAAAGCAGTGTGAAGCATCTATCTATTTGTCGAATATTGGGTTTTTGTATCTAATGAAATAACACAGAATATTTCAATGGGACAAAATAGATGAAATGAGAAGTTCTTGAGATTAGTACACTGGGACAAATTATGTTTTGATTTTCATACTGCGAGTCAATTTTTTTTTAGGTCCCGTTTGATAACTATCTGATTTTTGGTGTTTAATTTTTGGAAATTCAACTTATAAACACTCATTCCCACCTATGAATTTCTTTGTTTTGTTATCTACTTCTTACAAATATTTTGAAAATTCAAGCCAAGTTTTGAAAACTAGAAAGAGTAGTTTTTAAAATTTTCTTTCGTTTATGGAATTTGGCCACAAATTCAAATGTGAAATGATGAGAAAACAAACACAATTTTCAAAAACCAAATGGTTATTAAATGGGGCATGAAATATCAAATTAAATATTGTTTGTAGAATTTGTGTCAAATCAAATTTTTTAAAAAACGTTTATGTAATTTACAATGATTTATGTGATTTAAAATTGAGTCTAACAAGTAGTAGTCAACAATAGGGCAGATTACAGAAACAATTTCTAAATTATAGTGTTTATTGTAATTCCACCAATAAACTTTTAAGGAATGTTTGAGGCGCTGAGTGGGTTATAATAGTCTGTGGAGTTATATAATTTGTATTTAAGATACAAAGTTATGTAGTTTGGGTTATAATTATAACCCAGACTATTATAACTCACGTCTCAAACAGCCTTTTAATGGTAAAATTTAGACCCTCCAACTTTCAAATGTGTAAAAATTAGTTAGAAAAAATAGGTGAGAGAGAAAAGTCTTAGTTATGGGTTATAATAGTCTGTGGAGTTATATAAGTTGTATTTAAGATACAAAGTTATGTAGTTTGGGTTATAATTATAACCCAGACTATTATAACTCACGTCTCAAACAACCTTTTAATGGTAAAATTTAGACCCTCCAACTTTCAAATGTGTAAAAATTAGTTAGAAAAAGTAGGTGAGAGAGAAAAGTCTTAGTTATGGGTTATAATAGTCTGTGGAGTTATATAATTTGTATTTAAGATACAAAGTTATGTAGTTTGGGTTATAATTATAACCCAGACTATTATAACTCACGTCTCAAACAGCCTTTTAATGGTAAAATTTAGACCCTCCAACTTTCAAATGTGTAAAAATTAGTTAGAAAAAGTAGGTGAGAGAGAAAAGTCTTAGTTATGTGATATTTCTCTTTCTCTCTCATGTTCTTCCTTATTTCTTTCCTACTTTTTTACTCATTCTCCTCTTCTTCTCCTAAAATGGAAGAAAACAAAATCCTGGCAGTGGACAAACCATTTACCATTTGGAACAACAGAAAATCTTCACGTTCGAATACCTTGCTAGCATAGCTGCAAATACTTTTGTTGTGCAAAAACTCACTACACAAGCATACGCAATCGTAGGTAGTCAATGGTAAATAAGGTCGATCCTACGATGACTAATATAAGGAAATTCGTTGAAATTGAGCACAAGCTTGTCAATACAAAACTAGACTAACTAATGCAATTAAACCTGAAAATCGACTAAAAGCAAGCACGAAAGCAACTACTAAGCTAAGAGAGAGTTAAAAAGGAAAATGATAAATTTAAACAAAGACTTGAGAGGCTAAAATGATAAAACAGAGGGATGGAATTTAGAAAAGCAGTGGCTGTATTTTGCCCAGTTGAGGTCAGCAATGCTATAGAATTAGACATCACAATGTTATACAGAAGGGGAAAATCACATGAAACTGATCCAAAATCTTCTTGAACTCGTTTTTCTTGCCCTTAACACTAAGTCAAATATATGTCTATGAAAACACAATGCTAAAGAACACTAATAAGACCCAAATTCTCCAAAATTACAAGCTTAGAATGTATGTCCACATCCTACAACTTCTACCCCTTAAGGAGAAATTACTTGCTCTATTTGTGTTAATCCACCAATTCCTAACCCTTGCAGTATTAAGAACTAGCTTGTGTCTTACCTAAGGTGATCAAACTCAAGTAAGAACTTGCAATAAATACCACAAATGAATGTATAACTTCATAGAAATGCATTGAATCAAGATATTTCAAACAACCACTTCAAACTTTAAATTTTAGCCCTAAAAAACTTAGCTCATAACTTAAAATCAGAAAATAAACCAATAGAATTGAGAGACAACAAACATAATGAGAATAATCTAAGAGTTACACCAAAATGACTGCAAAAATATGCTAACCTAGCTCAAAGCTTAAGAAAAACTAAGGTCAACACAAAATCAACAAGCTAGAATGTAAAACTAAAAAGAAAATGAGGAAGAAAGAGTAGAGGATGATGGAGCTTCTTCTTCTGAAAAACAGCTTGAAAATCGCAGCTCTCTCCTTCTTCCCTTTCCATTTTTTGGATTTTTTTTCTCTTTTTTTGGCTCTCCTTGTTTCTTCCCAATGGCTTTTTCTTTTCTTTATCTTTAAGGGGTGATCTGGAGCTCTCCACATGGTTGTTGACTATTGGCCCTTTTTTAGCATTTGATGACTCACACGTTGATGTAATACCTAGATTTTGTGTAAAATTTCGTTTCCATAAATGTGGTTTGCGATGGTGTAGTGTTGCTGACCACATTAAGCTGCCTACTCATAAAATTGGTCCAAAAGCCCAACAACCCAAAAGTTTCTTTAGCCCAACTTTAAATTCAAAAAAAACTTGTCCACTTGAGAGAAAAATCAATAAGAATTAAGAAAGAATAGGTGATTTTTCAATACTCATGCTTGCTTAATTAAGTAACCAAATAAGAGCCACAAAACTGACAATGGAATGCAAATATATAACTCAATTTTTAACTAGATCTAAGAATGAAATTGCAATAATTTACTGCCATTTCATGGGAGTATCATACTTCTTCTCAATTTGCTTGGTATTAAAACAAGATACCCAAATTATATCCATAAACAAGAAACAAGAATAATGGCAGCCACTAAAAGTCGGCCTCTTCAACAAATTTCATCCACAATCTTTCCTCTTCGATTTTCTTTCCAACTTCAACAACTTTTTGTATTTCTCATAAAAGCTTTTAGTATTTCAATGGTCATTTGACAGTGGTCAAACCTAACTTTGAGCTTCGAATCAAAGCCATAGGTAAAATTTCTGTCAAACCTAACTTGGAGCTTCGAGCGTGAAAAGAGAGAAGAGAATGAGAGGGATGGAGAAGGAAAAGAAAGAGGAGAGAGAAATATCACCTAACTCAAAAGAAGTAATAAAATAAAATAAAAACCGTCTCTTCCCTCCAAAAATTGTAACCATAGTTAGCAAAAGGATCTAATTTTTACACGTGAAAGTTGGTCTAATTTTTTCAATTTATGGTTTAATGGTGGAATTGCAACAAGTTTAGTAATTTAGGGGTGGTTTTTGCAATTTTTCCTAGAAAATATTTCATTATGTTTGATTATAATAAATATTGTTGTGTATTTATTTTGTAAAAATGAAGTCTTGATATAAGGTTGAAGTTGAGAATGATCAAACAGTTGGAGTTCTATGGTCAAATAAAGCGGGAGAATATGCACCTAATGCATGGTTAGTTGTCAAATTCTTGGTAATATACATCAAACTACAACTTTTACTTATCCATTGTTTTTTTTCTTATAAGAAATCGAACTTTCATTGAGAGAAATGAAAGAATATACAAGGACATACAAGAAAACAAGTGCCCCACCAAAAAACTCAAAACTAACTACAAGAACGAAGCCCAATCCAAAAGAATGATGCCAAGTTGATAATTACAAAAATATCCCATTAATGGACGGCCACAATGATGAGTTAAATCTAATTTCCTTCCAAAGCTCCTCACCCAATCTCTCAACCCCTCTAAAGATTCTAATATTCCTTTCAAGCCACATGCCTCACAAAATGGCAAAGTTGAAGCAAGCCTGCCACAAGACTCTTCCTTTCTAGCAAAAAAGAGGGTTTAGAAGAATTTTCTCGAACCTAGTGATCGGAGCTACATGCAAGTGCAAGTAATCGGAGTAATAAGAAACTGGAAGTACTCAAGAGTATCGAACTCATAGGGAACAAATTTTAACAAAATCTATGACGATGACACAAATTTATTTACAAAATGCAATTGCGGTAACCAAGGGTGTAAAAATGCTTGAGAGGTTGATTTTGTTAGGGAAATAAACGAAAGTCAATAATTAAGAAAAAAAGGATCCAAGTTGCTTATGCTCTTTTGGAAAGAAATGCTACTAAAATGCAATAATCGTAGTCAACACAAGAGAACTAAGTAAATCGAATTCGACTCCTATTCAATTTTCTTCAAAATCTTTAGGAGACTAAGTTATTAAACCTATATTTCTATGGCTAATCTAACTTAGATAATTTGGAGCCCAATTCTAATGGTTTTGGGGTCTCGCCCTATGTCTATGGTTGATGTTTAGGACTTATTTCTAAGCCTTTTTCTCCATTGCTTTTGTGACATCCGCTTTCTCTTTACCCTTTTGGTATTAAGTTCAAGCTTGATAAGCAATCACTAGTTGGCCGGCTAGGATTACCCACGTTATTTCAACAAAAACAAACAAAGTCTCGAGTGTTAACTAGATTGAATATGCTTTTAAGTTTTACATCTCTCCTCTAGGGCATTCACTAACTTGAATCCCTAGGGGGGAATTAGCTCATTATGGAAGAAATGAAAAACCACAACTTAATTGGTATAAAACTCATATTTAATCACTAAAATAAGGGAATTAAAATTTAGAATAATAAGACAAACCAATTTCAAATTTATTAGGAATACCTTGATGTAAAATTAATCCAACAACTCAAAATACTCACAAAGAAGATTTAAGGACAGTGCTGAAATTCAAGAAGAACACTTTCATTGTCTTTCAAACTAGCTTTGAAACCAAACTTTGTAAAATACAATAGTAACACTTATTGAAGAATTGAAAATCCTATGGAGATATAACTCCCACAATTCAACTAACAAAATCAAGAGCTCAATTGTTACTCAAATTCAACAACTAACAAAATATTAAATTAAAACAGAACTCCCTATAGAAATAGAAATGAATAAAAACAGAGGAACAACACTGGATTGAATAATTTCCTTGCTTTGATAGACCCACACACACCTTCAAAGGCAGTTGGAAGGCAGTTGGATCTTCACCTCCTCGAACTTTCGTTGAGGAGGGATCAAACTCGAGAATTACAGTGCACGATGACAACTAACTGCTGTAAAAAAAAAAAGAAAAAAAGAAAACTCGAGCTGTTGTTCGACAGAAAAAAAAACCCAAATATGTTTTACTTCGTTCTCCCTGTTTTTATAGGCATTGAGGGCTTGGGTTTCCATCTTCGTGCTCCTTTAATCTTGGGTCAACTTTAGGGCATGAGAATGTGCTCAAAAATCTCCTAGAAATTGATTAATCTCCATAAATTTTGGTATTTTTCGTGATTCCCACGACAATTGAGATTTCCAGAAAATGCAATTGCATTTTTCCCTTTGTTCACCATCTTATTTTCCCAAGGAAATGCAATTGCATTTCAAAAGTGGAATGCAATTGCATTTTTGTACTTGCTCCAAATCTACACAAAAACAACAAATTAGCTTAATTTCTATTTCTTTTCAACTTCTTTCTTATGTTTCAATACTTCGACAAGGTTTTATGAATTTATTTCATAAACACTATTTTTAGCTTGCTTGTTATTCAACAAAACACACAAAAATGACAAGAACAACCTAGTTTATGGTCAAAGAATCCTCATAAATGAGAATTATCACCTAACAGTACCCTCTGTTATGAGCAAGAACAACCTTGAAGGTCATCAGAAACTGACTCCATAGGGAGCAGACAAAAGGGCACTCCCATAAGAAATGGTTGAGGTCCTCCTATTTTCTGCCAAGATTACTTATCAATAAAATGGAGTAAAAAAAAATATATAGAGACGGCTTGCATATACGGGAATCTGTGTGTTAACATCCACAACCTACAAAAGAGAAAGGACTATCTCAATATTCAACTAACATCATTATAGTAATTGTTGAAGTAGCAAATGAGAGATAGACTCAAGGTTTGATATCTTAGAAAATTGTTAGGATGTCTATGTGAATAATATTTTATAGAGAAAGAGAGTAAGACTCTAGAGAATCCCAATATAGAGAAGAACCGAGAATCATGCCTTGGATCATTCTAAGTGAGAATGTGATACCATAAAAAAATAGGATTTAGAGATCTATCAAGTCGAGTGGTTGAGAAGATGGACAAAGGCATGTTGTTGTATGTCAAGTTAAGAGAACAAAATTGGACATATTCGAGTCGTGATTTACCCTCTTTGACAAATTCCAAGAAAACAAGAGTTATTGTAGTTTCTTTTAGTTCAACAATATATAAGGGTATAGATTTGAACCTCTAATCCTTTGGTCGAGGATATAATACTTTAACTAGTTGAATTATGCTCAGGTTGATAACTTATTGTAGATTGTCTTTATTGATTATGTCATTGGGAGTGCAATATATGTCAAAGTGAGCATAGTTCAGTGGTAATTGACATGTACCATTGACCAAAAAGTTAGAGGTTCGAATCCTCCCACCTCAAAATGTGCTTGAACTAAAAAAACAAAAACAGTGCAATATATACATTCATAATAATCTAATTAGAAGTATAATAGGTATAATTTATCTTACAATGTTTTAACATTTTAATTTTACTCCAATCGTTTAACTTTTGCTAGACATTTTAACAAAAAGTTTTAATGAAGGATTTCTTTTTAAATAAATTAAAATTTTGAAAGTAGAATTGAAAATCATTAAAAACAAATTTAAAACCATACATGGACATAAGTAAGAGGCGTTTGGAAGAATTTAGGGGCTGTTTGGCGCGCTGGTTTGGAATCAGAAACCCTGGGGTTTCTTGGCTGGAATCAGAAACCCTGGGGTTTCTGATTCCTGTGTTTGGGGTGCAGGGTTGTGTTGGGCTGGTTTGCTGAAACCTGTGTTTGGGGTGCAGGGTTGGGTTGGGCTGGGTTTGTTTAGTTTGTTTTTTTTTTATAATTTTTCAAACTGTTTATTATTTTAAAAAAAATCTTACACTGTTTTTTTTTCCTACTCCATTTTTTTAACTTCATAATTTTTTTGGTGTGTTACATACCAACTATTTAACCAATTATGTAGAGCAATTGTTACAATTATAGTTCAATTTGAATTATACTATGTGTAGTTTGTATAACTATATGCTATCTCATTCACTCCACTCATGATGACATAAAATTGAAGATTATGCGTAGCAACAGATAATTAATAGGTGCAATGTAAGAATGGTGTTGCCAATGGTAAAGTAAAACCAAAAATTAGAACTAAGATCTAGTTCTAAAAATATCATAACACACATTCCAGATGAAATGACAAGAAAGTAGAAGTAGTTGTCCAAACACAAATGTAAGTCATAAGAGTGGTAGATGAAAGTGATGAAAAAAGAGTTAGGTTCTAGGTGCTTTCCCCAAAATTTTCACGTAGTAATCATACTTCCAATCTGGGGTGAATGTAAAGAAGGAGTTCAACATCATACTATCCGAGAGAATAGTCTTTGCAATAGCCATTCAGTCTTGCCTTGTCATCCCTGGGATCGCCTTTAGTTTTGCATATAGCTCGTCCACGCTGGCCCTTTTAAAATATTGACTAGGTGGTTGGGTCGCTAGGGTGATTGTTGGAGTGGTCATTGGGGTGGTTGGATTGATGGGGTGTTTGGGTATGCCGAGGTGGTCGCCGGTGGTGATTGCAAAGTGGTCAGGTCGCCGGAATGGTCGTTGGGTGGTTTTCAGCAGTAGTTGTCGGGTTGCTGGAGTGGTCATCAGGGTGGTCATGTCGCCGGAGTGGTCGCTGGGTGGTTGTGGCAGTGGTTGGGTTGTTGGAGTCGCCACGGTGGTCACCAAGTGGTCGTCAATAGTGGTTTTGGGTGGTTGGGTTACCAGGTTGTCGGGGTAATCGCCGAAGTAGTCATCATGGTGGTCAGGTCATCGGAGTGGTCACTAGGTGGTTGTCTACGGTGGTTGCTAGGTGGTCAGGTTTTCGAGGTGATCGTCAACTATGGTTGTCGGGTGATCGGGTCATTGAAGTGGTTGTTGTCGGTGGTTCAGGCAAGTCGGGTTGTTTGAGTGGTTGGGTTATCAGGGTGTCTAGTTGTTGAGGTGGTCGAGTCGCAGGGGTAATCGTTAGATTGGTCTGTCGAGTTCTCATCGCAGTGGTTGTCTGAGGTAATCGTCAGCGGTGGTCGGGTCACCATTGTAGTCGTCAGAGTTGTTGTTATCGGTGGTTGTTGGGTGGTCGCCGGAGTTGTCATCAGAGTTGTTATCGAAGTAGTCGCTAGAAATGGAGAATGGTAAATGGAACTGGTCTCTAGAGTTCTCATCGCAGTGGTCGTCGGAGGTAATCGTTAGCGGTGGTCGGGTCGCCGATGTGGTCGCCGGAGTTGTTGTCGGAGTGGTCATCGGAGTGGTCGCCGGAGTTTGTTGTCGGAGTGGTCGCCGGAGTTGTCATCGGAGTGGTCGCCGGAGTTGTCATCGGAGTGGTCGCCTGAGTTGTTGTCGGAGTGGTCGCCGGAAATGGAAAATGGCAAATGGAAGAGGAAAACATGGCACAAACCCCATAGGGTTGCACTGTTGTAACCCATGGGGTTGTGTTTCAAAACCAAGGGTTTTGAAACACCTTGTGCCAAACATGGTTTTGGGTTTGGAACCCAAACCCATCCCAACCCAAACCCATGGGCCAAACGGCCCCTTAGCGAGCTTCCAATATTGCTGATTGTCATATGAGTCTATGACAACCTCACTATTGTCACACCTCGTGCATGTGTTTATCAATCAATGGTGGGAGTTACGAGGTAGTTTTTGATTTTAGGCTTAGAAAGTGCTAAAGATTTCAAATGCAATGACACATTTAATGTATTTTAACAAATATTTTTATAAGTTAAATTAAAGTTTAGTCTATAAAATTTTAGGTTTGTGTCTAAAAGTTTCTCAACTTTGAAATATATCTAATATGTTCCTACACTTTCAATTTTGTGTCTAATAAGTTCCTAAATTTAAATGTCTAATAGATCCTTAGACTTAAGGGTGCACATCGGCAGGTCAACATTGGTTTTCAACTCAAACGAATGTCAATCTTTGACCTATCAGTTTTGGTCAATTGGAGACTTATAATTTTCTAACCTTTGTACAAACTGATCGACCATTATCAGTTTAGTTGGTCATTTTCTGGTGGATGCAAGCGATAGAGTAAGAATGTGTATGTGGCTAAAAAGAACTAGATGCAACAAAGAACTAAGAGGGAGATGGAAGAAGAAATGAGAAAGAGTGAGTTTTTTTTTTAGTACAACAAATGTGGGGCATGAGGATTTGAACCTCCGACCTCAAAGGAAGGAGTACGTGCCAATTACCATTAAACTATGCTCACTTTGATGACAAAGAGTGAAAGTTGGAAGATAAATTAAGAAACAAAGATAAGGAAGAGAAGTAGAATGAAAAAATAAAATAAAATACGTTAAATTACAAATTTAGTCCATGAACTTTGAGATTGTGTGTATTTAATCTATGAACTTTTAAAAGTGTCTAATAGGTCCTTAAGGGTCGTTTGATAACCATTTTGTTTTTTGTTTTTTGTTTTTAGGTTTTTTGTTTTTAAAAATCAAGGTTGTTTGGTAACCAATTTAGTTTTTAGTTTTTTAGTTTTCACAAACGTTTTTTAATTATAAGGAGAAAAAAAAAAGTTTTAAAAAATCGTTTTTGGTTTTTCTAAAACCCACCGCATGCACCACACCACACCACTTACATCCACACGCTGGTACGTGGTAACTGGTAAGTAGAGATGTCTATTTTGCCCGTCGAGATGGGGCCCCGCGAGGCCCAACCTTAATGGGGCAGGGGAGGGGGTGGAGGAAAAAAATTCTCCACGAGCTAAATGGGGACAGGGACGGGGAATGTATTCCCCATCCTCGTTCCCCACCCCGTTTAATCTTTTTTTTTTTTATATTTATATTTTATTTTTTAATATATATATGTATATATGTGTAGAAGTATATATATGTCATTTAAAATTTTATTGTTAATGATTTAGATAATTGGATATGTTTGAATTATATAGTTAAACATTTTAATAATATGTATGGATTAATTAGATAATTTGATATGTAATATTGTTTTGTTTTTATTAGGAGGTTCGAGAATTTTATCTTTAAATATATATTTTTTAATAGAAAATTAACTATTTAAATTAAGATTTTTGATGAATAATTAATAATATAATTGAAAATTAATGGATATTTTCCATATAAGTTAACTATTTCAAAATTTATCAAAAGAATTATTTGATTCTTAAAAAAGAAAAAAAAATTAAACGGGGAATAATTCCTCGCGGGGAACCTGATCCCCGTGAATTATTCCCGGGGAATCCCTGCCCCGATCACAGCGAAATTTAACTGGAAATTTCGCAGGGATGGACATTCAAATGGGGGGTGGGGACAGGGAAGCCATCATCGTCCCCGCCCCGCCCCATGGACATCTCTACTGATAAGTCCACCACTCTCGAGCATTTTTCATTTTTCCTTTTTTTTTTTTTTTTTTTTTTTTTGCAAAGTTAAAATCCTTATTTTATTTTAATTTCCTTAAATCTTTTGTTGAGCATCGTTGGAAAAAAGAGCAACTATTTTGAGCAATCTTTTGAGCAATCTTTTGAGCAACTATTTTAATTTCCTTAAATTTTTTAGGTTAATTGTACAAGTTTCTTTTTACCATCTCTAAAAAATTGAGATATCTTTCCAAACTCCCTGGTCTAATTTGGATACTTTGAATTATGCTACATATGTATATGTGTGTGTGTATATATATATATATAATTAAATAAAAATTATTTTTTATTAAACAAATTGATTTTATCATATTGATTTCAATTATGTCAAATATGTCTTGATTTCTATTATTTATTGTGGAGAAAAATATCATTTACTTGAGTTTAGAAATGGTAAAGTCAACTACGAGGGTAGAAAAGAGTTATTCTACTTTGAACACGTTCATCACTTCACAATGTGATCGAGAGATGCTTCGAGATATTAAAATCTTGATTTCTTATATTTTGAAGCAAATGCCTTTATATCCTATAAACAGGCAAAATATATACCTATAACATGTTGTGCAGTTAATTATTTTATCAATTGATCAATCATAATTGTTACTTACATGTTTTAGATATGTTTATTTTGTTATTTGTCTTTCAATCGACTAGTTAGTAGTTATTATATTTAGATTAGTCCTCGGACTTTTTACAATAATAATAATAATAATATAAATTATAAAATAGTTTATATTTTATTTTATAAAAAATATAAAATAAAAAATGGTTATCAAATGGCCTCTTGGTTTGTTGTTTCTAGTTTAAAAAATAGAAAACAAAAAATTGTTATTAAACATGTTTGTTTTTTTGTTTTTAAAAATAGAAAATTTATAACAATCAAAAACCAAGAACAGAAGATAGAAAAATCAAAAATCAAAAACTGAAATGGTTATCAAACGGAGTCTAAACTTTCAATTTTTTTTCTAATAGATCCCTGAACTTTCAATTTTGTGTCTTATAGGTCATTGACAAATTCAAATTTTTTTTAAACTAATTGATCTATTAGATATAAGTTTGAATTTTATGTTTAATAGAACCCTAAAATTTCAATTTTGTGTGTAGTGGATCCATAAATTTTAAAAAATTCGAAAGTTCATGAAGTAAATTTGTAATTTAACCAATAAAATAAGAAAAGAAGACACAGAGGGGAGAGAGTGGAAGGAAACAGAGGGAGGGAGAGAGATTATGTAAAAAAAAAAAAGAAGAGCATTTACTTAAATGTTTTTCACGTGAATCAGATTCATAATGATGGTGAGGGATTATTAGACCTTCAATTTTGTGTCTCATTGTACTCTAAACTTTGAATTTTTTGCCTACTAATTTTGTGAAATTAAAAAAAATGTGAAATAAATCAACGCATATTAGCAAAGGTGGATCACTGAAGGGACTAAGCGCCATTCCCTCAAATTTTGGCAAAAAAATAGTAATTTAAATTAATGCATAATTAATTATAAAAAAATTATGATTTTTATTAAAAATAAAAAGAAAAATACGTTTTAATTTGAGTATAGTGAGTACAATCTCTAGTACTTGATCATTTGATTCTTTCTCATGCTTGTATCATTCACTTGAGGGCAAGGTTAAAATTTGGACTTGGGATTCTACCCAATTTTTTTGTTTGAATTTGGAATAAAATTTGAAACTTATTCTAATATTGATTTCGGATAAAACTTAGATAATGCCCAAATTTTGATTTTAGGAATTTAATTTAAAATTTGGCCAAATTGTGGTTTGGGATAAAGTTTGGATTATGCTCAAACTTTGATTTGAGATAAAACTAACTTCTACTGGAATTTTTCTCTTTGATAGAATTTTGGCTTGAATTTGTAGAAATTTGAATGTGCCCAAATTCTAATTTAGCAAAAGGTTCTCAAGATAACTTGAAGTTTAGGTGAAACTTGAAGTTTTATCCCCTTGACTCTAAAACTAAGCAAGCAGGTGGATTTGTCTTGAAATTGACTTGGATTAAAAAAAAAAAAAATTGGATTGAATTTAATTTAAAACTTCGGCTCGATTTTCGAATATCACCTTGAACTTGAAATTTATTCTAAACTTAAATAGCATTTGGAATATGCCCAAATCTGTCTTTAGGTAAAAAAAAATCCAAATTTTATTCTGACAAAATTTAAATTATACCCAAATCATAATTTAGGATTGATACTCAATATATATATATATATATATATTATTGAACATAATTTGGATGTTATCTAGCCCTGAACAAGAATTGAATAAACCCTTTAGACCACTCCCTTGTGATTTAATTTGGAACCACGATATTGCATCAATCATAACCAAGTTGCATAACATATTTGAAACTCTCAAAAACATTAAAATCATACATTCCTGATTTCAGTTGCTCCCAAATCTTTTTTTCTTTAAAAAAAAAAACGATTATACGAGAATTACAAGTCCATTGTAATACAATTCCAATTGCCTACGAATCTCTGATTTCATCCTTGAGCTGAAGATTCAGTTTTTTCATAGAGTACTTTCATATTCATTTTAGATTTGATATGAAATCTAACCAAAAAATTGAAAGATTTCGATCCCGAGGACTCCTATAAATACCATGCGAGATGGCTCCCTCCTCATTCAGCCTTGACTGTAGATCTAGTGTTGAAGCTAGTTGTTTGCCAAGCTCGAGTATCGCTGCTGGTCTGTGCCGGACATCAAGCTTCAGCCGCCACAGGTTTTCGACAAGCTACCATTGTCGCGTGACCATCGGATCGCCCAAGCAAGAGTTGCCGTCGCTTAGACCGCCTCAGTCGTCAAACTGCTGTATGTTGCTGCCGTCGACATAAATTTTAGAGAAAAAATAGAATTGAGAGGAGATAAAATCAATCTGGAACTCTACTTGTTATTCACTGCTTTGAAAAATATATACAGTCAAGAATGTATAAAAATAGGCAGAGAGAGGGGAACGTGGAGGTCGTTACAATCTCAACGAATACAAAAAATAAAGGCAACAAAATAGCAACTGTTGTGTATGTGTACAAAGTCAAACAACAGAAAAATAAAGACAAGAAAACTCAAATCAAAACACTGCTGTTTCGTGAGTGAGTTTAACATTCCCCCTCAAACTTGAGGGTGATGGGATCACACATAGTTTGTGTCTGAGGTTGCTGAAGTTGTTTGTACTCAGAGGTTTTGTTAATCCATTTGCAAGCTAATTTGCTTGGCCAAAACTTTCTCTTTAATGAAATAAATATCAAGCTCAACATGTTTACTCCTTGAGTGAAAGACCGGATTAGCTGCTAAAAACAGGGCACTCATATTGTTACACCAAGCTATAGGTGTTGTTTTGCTAGGATGACCAATTTCAAATAAGAGTGATTGAATTCAATTAACCTCAGCTGCAACATGAGCTAATAATCGATATTCTGACTCTGTGCTAGACCGTGCCACAACATGTTATTTCTTGGATGACCAAGAAACCAAAGAATCACCAATAAAGACACAATATGCTGCAATGGATCTTGGGTCATCTGCATAACATGCCCAATCTACATCTAAGAAGGCAACTATCTGAAAGGAGGTGGACTTGGGTATGCTCAGCCCATGAGACAATGTTCCTTTTAGGTAGCAAAGGACTCTTTTTACAGCTTGCTAGTGTACATGTGTAGGTGATTGAAGAAATTGACAAAATTTGTTGACAATATAAGCGATGTCTGGTCTGGTGTTAATCAAGTACTGGAGGGCACCAATAGCACTTCAATAAACTGTGGAATTGGGTAAGGCTTCTCCTTCATGGGCTGACAAGTGTTTTCCCATCATTGTTGGCGTGGGGCAAGACTTAATGATAGACGACTTGTCAAAGGTCCTATCAAGATTAAATTTATAAAAACCAAATCTTTAAGTATTTTGAAATAATAGTGGCCAGGGTCATCCACAAGGATTGAGTTTTCTTAGATTCAATTAAGTACCACGGTTAATTATGCCTAATTTTATTTAGAGAAAACAAACTTTGAATTGGTTCTTTTCTTAGATAAAGACAAAAAAAAAAAAAAAAAACCTATCCTATTATGTACAAAGTTGGAGTCCAATTTTAGAGAGACATTTGTTAATTGCTATTCGTGAAGCACGACTATGAAATTGACTACCGAATTGTAAAGCATGCAACAGTCCTAAGTCAAGAATTACTAAAATATTCAATTGACTCTCTCGAGCCCAACTGAACTCATACAAGAAGTAAATCAACCTCTCGGTCTATTTCTACAACTATGAATGGCATTACGAAATTCTCTTAATAAATTCTAGTATTAACCTATTCATTCTCATGCAATAGATTAATCCTAGTTCTGCATCTAAGTTCTTGGTTAAATTTATTTTCTCAAGCTAAATTTAACTCAACATACAAAGTATGACCGGGAGCTTAGAATATTAAATCAGGATGCATAAAAAACGTTTCAAGCACATTCAATAAATCAAACATAATTTTATACAATCATGCAATTAACTAAAAGTCTAAAACACTAAAATACATGCAAATACAGTCCACTAAATCCTAAAGTTGAAGACACAAAGTAAAAGGGAAAGAGAAAACTGGATGACGCGTGTCAACACTCGTTCCAGACTTGATGTCCAGCAATCCCGAGCCTTGAGTTTCCTCCTTAGCTCTCCAATGTGCTCTCTAGACCTCTCAGACAATGCTTCTATCGAAATTAGGGTTTAGGTCTCTTCAAAATGGCCCCCTTTGCACGAATGAAAAAGTTCCTTAAATAGAGTCAAGACAGCGTTGCAACGCTGGGGGCAATGTTGTCCCTCGAATTTTATAAAAAATGAAAAAATTAATTTGGCTAGCGTTGCAATGCTGTGAACAGCGTTACAACACTATATTTACTGGTCTCCAAGGCTGAAAGGCTGTTGAAGTGGTGTTGCAATGCTACAGATGCCGTTGCAACGCTATACTCTCGGGTTCACAAGCTTGTTTCCTTCTCTTCAACACTTGGATATTCAATTATAGCTCCAATTTGCTCCAAATTCAACCAAATACTTCTCAAAACTCCGGTTTTGCTCCAATTGCTTGGTTTCTATAAAATACACATAAAAATACATGAAAGTACACACAATCATAGAAAAACTAGCATAAAACTAAGCCTAGAAATAGCACATTTATGCATGCTATCACTTAACGTGCACCATGTTTAATTTGTCCAACAAGTTCAGCATGTATTTTTGTTGATTCAAATGAAAACCAGTGCAATCTCTACGTACTTCAACATCAAGAAAATATGAAAGTTCCCCAGTGAGAACTCTTTATTTAGGTCAACAACAAACTGATCAACTACATTCTTGCTGATTACTAGTGACCACTATGTCATCAACATAAATCGATACATAAATTTGAACATCACCTTTTACAAAGTAAAAAAAAGAGTTGTCTGCGCTTGATTCCTTGAAGTTCCCGCCAAGCAAAACATGTTTAAACCTCCTAAACCAAGCTCTAGGAGCTTGTTTTAGTCCATACAGTGCACAGTTTAATTTACAAACATGTTGTGATTTTTCTTGATTCACATAACTGAAGGGAATAATCGAATTAAACCCACAACGGAAGCATTGGATCGTCTTTGATTTATTTAGAATTAAACTAAAATACAAGGGTTAAGCAATAAATACCTTTGTATATTATGGAGATATTGTTATGGCGGGTCTTTTTCTCCTTGTACACCAACTCTAATGAGGTTGAATTCTAAGACTTTCACAAAGTCTTCCTTGCTATGACTCAAACAAAGGACGAAAGAGATTTGTGGAAACCTTCTAGAAAATAGAATGAGAGAATGAAATTGATCCCTATTTGGTTATATGAGCTAGCAAGGGACCTTATGGACCTACATATTATAAGCTCCAATGATACAAAATCAATTAATTAAACTCTTTAATTAATTAATTTTCATTCATTAACAATAGGTCACTGCACCATAGACTTAGAGTTGCACTATTATACACTGTAGGATAAGTTGTGTCCATGGATATAATCACTACATTCAAGTCGATCATTCACGAGTTGTTCATAATTACGGCAGGGTCAAAAGTTTGTTTTACCCCTATAATTACATCTTACACCTTAAGTACCACTAATCCTCTAATAAACAATTTGTTTATGATCTAACCATAAACTAAGTCCTTCTCGGGCTAGTGAGAGGGTGGGGCCCCATTGTTTAAGTCCCAAAATCAGCATTTAAGGAAACTACTCATCTACTTACCTATAAGGGAAGTAGTGAATTGCATCTTGTGCTATTATGTTCCTAGCTCCTTATTTGGTCAAGTCCCCAAAATGGTAGGCATATTGAATTGGTTACAAAAGCCACTCTCACTTATGCAAATCAAAGGACAAGCCCTCACAGACAGGAGTTCATAACTCACTTAGGATTAAGATCGAGTCGCATATGATCATCTGATGAAATATTAATCTTCTCAATCAGAGGATTTATAAAGAGAGATTAAATATTTTGTGGTCCAGTCTTACACAAACTCATTGTATAAGTACCTCACTTACATGTCTCCACATGAATGATTTAGATCAAATCATTTGTAACTATTACAAACTAGGCCGTATCAATAGTGTTGCCAGGATATGACACCCAACCTTATCTTTATACTATGACCCTTTAGGTTATTTATTACACATGATCCTCCCGTATGTCAACCACATACTGTTCAAGATTACACTAATAACCTTGAATTTTTCATATAATGGATAATATTATATTGCAAATAAAATAATCAAAATTATTATTAATTATTAAATAAATCATTAATTACGGGGTTTTAATGCATAAATCCCAACAATAACCTTCAGGTTGAGACATATAGACACATTCTTCTAATTGACCATTCAAAAAGGCATTATTCACATCTAATTGCCTAACATTCCAATCATAATTTTCTACTAAAGTCAACATGATGCGAATAATTGATGACTTAACGACTGGACTAAAGGTTTCTTTGAAGTTAATACCTAGATTTTGATGAAACCCTTTGGCTACCAACTGTGCTTTGTGCTTTTGTTTGGTTCCATTTGAATTCCTTTTTATTTTGAACACCCATTTGCATCCAACAATATTCATTCCAGGTGTGCAAGGAACCAAAGTCCATGTTCTGTTTTTGTCAAGGGCCTCCATTTTTGTTTCCATAGCATTCTTCCACTCAACTGATTGTAGAGCTTCTTTTACTGATCTAGGTTCCTGAACATCCAAGCTATTTACATGATATGAAAGATAACTGTAGGTTTTTGGTTTGAATACACCACGTTTAGATTAGGTTTGCATAAGATGTAGGGAAGAAGGTTGGGGAAGTTGGCTATTAAGGTTTGGTGTGAGGTCAATTTGTTCATGGATTGGAACATGATCTACTGGATCATCATTACCTGATTTTGAAGAAGTCTCCAAGGATGGTGCTATTGTAATTGATCTTTCTTCAGTTGTTGGGCTTAAAGAACTAAACCTTCATGTGTTTGATTCAATAGATTGTGTTGGATTAGATTGATTGGTTGGACAAGGTGCTTGATTTTGTATACTGAAGGTATTTGAGTGCGGCGAGGGAAAACCAACACAAGACACAATGGTTTTATATGACTCTTGTTTTGTAGGAGAGTTGGTTAGAAAAACTATTTTTGAAAGGAAATTCATTTTCATTAAATACAACATGCCTAGAAACATATATTCTTCCACTTGAGCTTAGACACTTATAGCCTTTGTGACCTTCACTATAGCCTAAGAACACACATTTAGTGCTGTGAAATTAGAATTTATGAGATTGATAGGGTCTAAGGCAAGGAAAACAAGCACTCCCAAATACTTTTAAAAAGGAATAATCTGGTTTTCTTTCAAAAGCTCACTCCCATGGTGATTTGAACCCTAAGACAACTTTAGGTAACCTATTTATGAGGAACACATCTGATGTAAAAGCATCCCACCAAAATTTTAATGACATGGAAGCTTGTGCTAGTAGGGTGAGACCTATTTTCACAATATGCCTATGTATCCTCTCAACTAGACCATTTTGTTGGCTCGTGTGTGGACAAGGATGCCTAAATTCTATTCCATTCTCTTTTAAAAAGTTTGAAAAACTCCTAAACTCACCTCCCCAATCAGTTTGAAGTGTTTTTATCTTTCTCTCAAACTTGTTTTCCACAAAGGTTTTATACTGAACAAAAGATTGTAAGGCTTGATCTTTGTATTTGAGAGGATAAATATAAGTTAGGCGAGTATAACTGTCTACAAAACTAATGTAGTAACGATAACCTGAGTTAGATGCTATAGGTGAAGGTCCCCATAGGTCACAAGCTATAAGCTCAAGTGGTTGTTTTGCATGAAAATTTGAAACTTTGAAAGGAAGAGCATGAGATTTACCATATTGACAAGCATCACAGAAAATACTAGTTTCATTATTAAGAGCATTTACATTAACAGACTTGAAGACATGAAAAAGTACCTTATTTGATGGATAGCCAAACTGTTGGTGCCATACATCTCTAGACACACTGGACTGACTCAAAAAGGGAACATTTGTTGACTTGCCTACTGGACTTGACTCTAAGGAACTGAAATTTGACTATAATTGCTCATTTGGCGACAAGCTGAAGAAACTTCTGATTTGAGATGATTTGGCAAGAGGAAGATCTACTTAATAGAGTCCATTTTTAAGTGTTCCTTGCAAAAGTACCTTCCTTGTTTCTTTGTCCTTAACTAAGCAATAAGAATAGTGGAACTCAATAAAACAACAATTATAAGCGGTGAGATTTGCAATACTAAGAAGATTTCGTTTAATTTGTGGTGCATACAGTATATTTTTTAGAATAAGATCAGGCTAATTAGGTTGTTTTAAATTAACATGGCTATGTATTATGTGTGAAATAGAGATTGATTACCATTAGCTACAGTTAATTTTCTCTTACCATTGTAGTCAATCTTAATGTTCAGGTTCCCCAAATTAGTGGTGATGCACTATCAGCAAGCCAAGATGTATCAGCAACTATTTCTGGGGTGGCAACATAGGTCGTGCTTCCATTTTCCTAAGCGTTAAAGGATGGGATCCTAGTGTGTAGTCCATTAAATTATCTATTCAACCTCTTGAAACATATCATTGCAGCATGGCCATATTTTCCACAAAGTTGGCAAGTTGGTTTTGATGAGTTGTTTCGGTAATTTCTACTCCTTCCACGTCCTCTACCATTTTAATTTTCTCTTGAGTTTCTGTTTTGTCCTTGCTAGTTTTGTCCTTGCTGTCTATTTGCCTCTTGTTGGTTGTGGACATAATAAGCATACAAAGTCTCGACATTCTCATTTCTGCTAACAACATTCAGTCTCATAAGGGTATTTTCAAATGTTAGTAAGGTAGCATATAACTCATGCCGATTGATAGAATCCTTACCTTAAATTTGACAAAGAATTGGAATTTACTTAGCTTCCAATCTAGATAAGATGCAGGACATTAAGTAGTTGAAAGTCACTGATTCTCTAACTAGCTTAAGGTTCTCGGAGGAAGTACTCGGACATTCTCATAATTCCTTTTTTGGTAGTTTGTGATAACATGCATGAATGTGCTATTTTCAGGCTTAGTTTTAGGCTAGTTTTGTTATGATTTCGTATGCTTTCATGTATTTCTATGTTTATTTCTTAGAAACCGAGCATTTGGAGTAAAACTAGAGAACTGTGAGATAATTGGACAAATTTGAGCAACTTAAGGCTATATTTGAAGATTCAAGTGTTGAAGAAGAAGGACAAGGCAATTGGACCCGAGAGTATAGCGTTGCAATGCCAAAGAAGAATCCTTTCAACCTTGAAGACCCAAGGGCACAGCGTTGCAATGCTGTTTATAGCGTTGCAACACTGGCCGAAGAAGATTTTTCCCTTTTTAAAAAAATGCTATTGACAGCGTGGCAACAATGCCCTTAGAGTTGCAACGCTGTCTCGATCTATATAAGGGAATGTTATACTTCGAGCAAGGGGAGCCGTTTTGAGAGACCAAAAACCCTAAACTCGATTCAAGTACTGACTAAGGCCATAGAGGAGACATTTGGAGAGCCGAGGAGAAGACTCAAAGCTCAAGATCGTGGACATCACGTCGGAGACTAGTGTTGGCACGCGACCTAAGTTTCTTCTCTATTTCTTTTATTTTTCTCTTGAATTTAGGAGTTTTTGTGGGTTGTACTTATATTGTAAATCTGTGTTTAGACCCTTGCTTGGTTGTAGTTGTTGAATATTTGATTGATTTTTAGTTTAATTTATATATTGACGTTTTTATGCATCTTGCTATATTGTCTTAACCTTTAGCCATGGTTTTGCATGTTTAACTAAATTTAGCTTGAGAGAGTAAGTTTAGTTATAGAACATTAGATGCATGACTAGATTTAATTTATTGCATGAGAGTGAGTAGATTAATTCTAGAAGCCGTAAGAGCATAACTTAATGCCATGTTTAGTAATAGAATTAGACCGAGAGGTTGATTTGTTGCTAGGCATGAGTTCAATTGAGCTTGAGAGAGGATATTGATTATTTAGAAATTCTTGGTTTAAGATTGTTAGTATAAAATCAAGTTATTAATCAATTCAAGTTGGGCTTAAGGTAATCAATCATGCATGTTTCTCAAAATTGGACTCCAAAGCATGTACATAGTAGTTTAGATTTTATTTGTCTTTTTGATCATTATAAAGTTTTGTTTCTCTAAATAAAATTGGGCATAATTAACTGTGGTACTTAATTAATCTAAGAACTCCAATCCCTTTGGATGACCCTGACCACTATTATTGCAAAATACTTAGAGGTTCGATTTTTATAAATTTAATATTGATAGGCCTTCGACAAGCCCTCTATCAGTTTGCAAGACATATCTCAACTGGATGATTCTTGCTTTGCTTGCTACCCCGCATTGGTCTTCAAGCGTGCACTAAACTTCTCTAGAGGTTTTGAGATGCACAACTTCACACGCTACAGAAGGAGTCATAGAGCTGAATAACCACCCCAACAAAGCTTGGTCAGTGACCCTCCATTCTACATATTCTGTATTGATAGGTTATGGACCAGTTGATTGCTCAGAGGTTCCTGCTCCATCTGTGATAGCAACAAATTCATCCGGTTGGGTCATTGTGCCCAAAACAAAACCATCAACTCTCTATTCTCTTAAGATTGCAAGGACCATCCCTTGCCATCGAGAATAATTTTTATCATCAAGTTTCACTATTAGAACATTTCCCAAAGGATGGTCGAAGGAATTGTTCACCTGTGAAGTTGCAGCAACTGGAATTACTTGGGATGTTGTTGTAGAGTACTCTTCAGTGGTCATTGTAGCGTTTATTGATATTCTCTGATACCAACAGAAATTTTAGAGAAAAAATAAAATTGAGAGGAGATAAAATCAATCTGAAGCTCTACTTGTTATTCACTGCTTTGGAAAAAATATATAGTCTAGAATGTATAAAAATAGGTAGAGAGAGGGGAACGTGGAGGTTGTTACAATCTCAACTAATACAAAAAATAAAGGCAACAAAATAGCAACTGTTGTGTATGTGTACATAGTCAAACAACAGAAAAACAAAGACAAGTAAACTCAAATCAAAACATTGTCGTTTAGTGAGTGATTTTAACACGTCACCGGAGTCTTGCCATTCACCGCCAATCTTTGTGGGTGTTGTTGTGCTTCACTTGCTGTCAGATCCTATGGGAGTGGGCCGCCGTCACTGCAATCACCGGAGCTCGCTGCCACTAGGATAACGCCCGCTGCCGTTCATTCTCACCGGAGGAGAGAGATAGATGGGTGTGAGAGAGAAAGGAAGATGGAGACGGAGACATGAAGAGCTTTGGGAAAAGAGAGAAAAGAGAGATGGAGTTTGGTGGGGGTGGGCTTGCAGCTGAAAAAGAAGCGGGAGAGAGAGAGTTTTTTCTTTTTTTTTTCTTTTTTGTTTTGTTTTTTTTTTTTGTTTTCGGGTCCTCCTTTTTTTTTTTTCCTTTTTTTAACAAAGGTTTTTTTATTATTATTTTTACCCAAAAAAGTGAATGGTTTTTTTTTTTTTTTTTTTTTTTTTTTTTAAGGATTTTTTTTCAACAAAGGCCTTTTTTTCCCTTTTTTTTTACCCAAAAACTTGAAAGACTCTTATCCACCAAGGAGCCCAATATCACCAAGGCCTTATGGCCCAACGTTTGTAGGCCTTTTTTTTTTTTTTGCTTTTCTTTCTTGTAAACCTTTTCTTTGCACCTTAATTTGTTTGTATATATTTTTATTTTGACAACCTTTTCTTTTCTCTCTTTTTTTCGTTCTTTTCTTTCAAAATCCTTTTGTTTATGTTTGTTTTCTTCCTTTTTGTTCCAAACCTCTTTCAAACAAAAAATTTTCCAAGTCTTTTCTTTTTATCTGTTTTTTTTAACACTTTCTCATACTTTTTTCTGTTTTTTTTCCAGATATTTGCATTACTTAAGTAGGGATACAAATATTTTTTTTCAAAAGAGAACATCTATGTCTACCATAAGGTATTTTTTTAATTAAAAAAACGTGTATGCCTCCTTTGTTGTTCTTTTGAATTGCAGCTACGATGCACCCTTCTGTGGTATTTCAACTCTAGAGCTGACCAACTGACTCACTTTCCTTGCACCTTCAACTTCGAAGGTGACCAACCCCTGACTCAGGCGAAGTTAAGGATGACTCAACTTCCTTGCTGCTTCAACATTGAAGGTGACCAACCCTTGACTCAAGTGGAGTTAAAGATGGCTCACCTTTCTGCTTCAACTTCGAAGGTGACCAACCCCTAACTCAAGTGAAGTTAAATATGGCTCACCTTCTTTACTGCTTCAATGTTGGAGGTGGCCAAACTCGTGGCTTAAGCTAAGGATGCTCACCTTCACGACTGCTTCAACTTTGGAGGTGACCAAACCTCTGGCTTAGGCTAAGGATGCTCACCTTCACGATTGCTTCAACTTTGGAGGTGATCAAACCTCTGGCTTAAGCTAAGGATGCTCACTTCACGAATGCTTCAACTTTGGAACTGACCAAGTGGCTCACCTCCTTTACTGCTTCAACTTTGACGAAGATGAAGCGAGGTCGCAGACGAAGATGAAATGGAGCCGCCGACGAAGACGAAGTGAAACCACCAAAATTTGAAGATGAGGTGAGCAAAGCTTGAGCATAAACTTATGGGAGCAAATCTCGAACTTTGGAGGGAGATAAACCTTTGACTTGGTGACTTGGAAGAGTGAAGCGAGAACCCTAAACTTAGAATTTGGAGAAGCGAAGCGTGAGTTCCAAACTTGGGGGAGCAATAGCAAAAAGTAGACTACAAACTTGGAGGGGCGACGACGAAGCGCAAACTTTGGACTCAGAGCGACGACGAGCCACCGAGCTTGTAGATGGAGCCAAGACGAGGCCTCCCAACTTGGAAATGGAGCAACGAAAAAGCCTTCAAACTTGACTAAAGATTGACGATGAAGCTTCTAGACATGGTGACGAAGCAACGACGAAGCCTTCTAACTTGATGAAGGAGTGAGCGACTACAAGCCATCCTAACTTGGTAGTGAAGCAAATAATGACATACCCTCCTGACTTGGAAAAGGTGCGAACGACGACGGATGAAGCCTCCTAACTTGGTGAAGGAGCGATGATACATCCACCATGCGTACGATTACAATGCAAAGAAGCTTAACGCAGCAACTGCCACGTTGCGACTATCCAACAAGACATCTATCTAAATCTTAAATCATGGCCAGGAAGGAAAAGGGCTTATGCTTTTGTTGTGACGAAAAACTACACCAAGGGACACTATTGTAAAAAGAAGAATTGAATATTATGTTGGTGCACAACAAAGAAGACGGACTGAGCGGTTAACTGAAGTAGATATGGTTGAAGAACCAGTAGCGATGCAAGACGTGGAAGTCGGAGACACCATCAATCTCCCATTAAATTCAGTCAACCCAAGGGACTATCAAAATGAAAGGAATAATCAAGGATCAAGAGGTCATTGTGTTGATTGACTGCGGAGCCACACACAATTTTATCGCTCAAAAGTTTGTTGATTCCTTGAAACTTCCCCTCACTAAGATTGCCAATTATGGGGTAGTTATGGGTACAGATGCAGCCATTAAAGGGAAAAGAGTATGCACAATTATTATGCTAACAATTGCGAACCTTACAATAGTAGAAACTTTTCTCCCATTGGAATTATAAGAGGTTGACTTAATGCTCGAAATGTACTGCCTCAACACCTTAGGAGTTACAGAAGTAGACTGGAAAGCACTATCCATGAGGATAGCAATCTCATGTAATGTTCAAGGGCAATCCAGCCTTAACAAAAGCTCGAGTAACATTGAGAAAAATGATGAAGTCGTGGGATGAATAGGATCAGGGACTTTTAGTTGAGTTCAAAGCTTTAACTACAGAGGTTTTGATGATGGAGAATGAAGCAGATGTACAGAAGGTTACCTTTCTGAACTCAGTACTCTGCTTACTAGACGATTATAATGATGTGTTCCAATTACCTGTGGGGTTACCTCTGAAAATAGACATCGATCATCGTATTTAGATTGCTAAAATTATACCACTAGTTAATGTGCGTCCATATCGTTACATTGAGTACAGAAGAGTGAGATTGAAAGGTTAGTTGATGAGATGCTTCACGTCGGAATAATTTGTCCAAGTACTAGTCATTTTTCAATCTCGGTGTTGCTCGTAAAGAAGAAAGATGGGAGATGGCCGTTTTATGTCGATTATCATGCCCTTAACAATGTGACCATACAAGATAAGTTTCTTATACCCGTGGTCGAATAATTGTTAGATGAATTACATGGATCTGCATTTACTTCAAGATTGATCTTAAATCTAGATAGCAACAAATCCGCATACGCGAAGACAATGTGGAAAAGACAGCATTCAGAACTCATGAGGGTGATTATGAGTTATTTGTTATGTCCTTTGGTTTGAAAAATGTCCCTCTGACCCTCCAATTTTTGATGAATCGCGTGTTCTGACCATTTCTTTGTAAATTCATACTTGTTTTCTTTGATGACATTTTGGTTTACTGTAACGCTTGGCTTATTCAGGGGCATTAATTTAAAAATTTTGGAGTTAAAATTTGGTTTATTTCGTTGTTGGGCTAAATGGAAATTTGAGAGTTGAAAGGGGAAAAATTGGAAGGGTTGAGGGCATCTGTTTTTGGATTAAATGAAAAAAGAAGAAATTCTCCCCTCTCTCCCCGATACCCATTACTTATTCTTCTTCCTCATCTCCTTCACTTTTCTTATTCTTCTTCTTTTTTTTTTCTTCTTCTTCTTATCCTCATTCTCCCCCTGACTGAAGAATCATATGTCTCTCTCTCTCTCTCACCAACCTGTAGCTTCTTCTTCCTCCTTTTGCCTCACCTAGCCTGAACCAGCCACCGCCTATAGATCTGCAAAATGCCTAACGCTGCATGTTCTCACCATCGCTCACCATGGCAGTCGCACGCCATCGCCGCTGCAATTCTGTCCAACCATTGTCGTACCTAATCGTTGATTTCCACAGCACGAGCATGCCGCCTAGATCACCGCCGGATTTGCCGTAATTCCCCTCTCTGGCTCAATCTGCACCAACAGCAAGGGGGTGTTGTTTTGGGGTCATTTTTTTGGCAAGTCTATTATTCGTACAACCACCTTTTGTCTCGATTTGGAGTGGGTAAGCCTTTCAATATCAATACAACATGGATTTTGGTTGTTTTTCAATATTTTGAGTTAACTATGGATCTTTGGACTTAGTTTCAGAACACCCACAATGTTTGGATTCTAGATCTGCGAAGTTGAGCTTTATCAAAGGAAAACCAACAAGATTTCGAGCCGTGAAACCGCAGTTAGAACATGTTTTGACGTGGAATACCTAATAAAGGACTTGTTGAAGATTCTATCAAGATTAAATTAATAAAAATCGGACCTCTAAATATTTTGCAATAATAGAGGCCAGGGTCATCCACAGGGATTGGAGTTCTTAGATTTAATTAAGTACCATAGTTAGCACACCTAATTTTATTTAGAGAAATATAACTTTGGTATCAAGGAGAAATAAAATTTAAACTAATATGTACATGCTTTGGAGTCCAATTTTGAGAAACATGCATTGTTGATTACCTTAATCCCAACTTGAATTGATTAATAACTTTATTTTATACTAACAATCTTAAACCAATAATTACTAAATTATCATTATCCTCTCTCAAGCTCAATTAAACTCATTCTTAGCAATAAATCAACTTCGCGGTCTATTTCTATTACTAAACAGGGCATTAGGTGATTCTCTTAAGGCTTCTAGAATTAATCCACTCACTCTCATGCAATAGATTAAACCTAGTCATGCATCTAGTGTTCTAAAACAAAACTTACTCTCTCAAGCTGAATTTAGTTAAACATGCAAAACCATGGCCAAAGGTTAAGACAATATAAAGAGATGCATAAAAGACGTCAATATATATATTAAACTAAAATTCAATCAAATGTTCAACAACCACAACCAAGCAAGGGTCTAAACAGATATTTACAACATAAGTATAGCCCACAAAAACTCCTAAATTCAAGAGAAAAGGAAAAGAAAAAGAGAAGAAACTTAGGTCGTGTACCAACACTCATCTACGATGTGATGTCTGCGATCTCGAGCCTTGAGTCTCCTCCTTAACTCTCCAAAGGTCTCATCTATGTCCTTAGACAGTAATTGAATCAATTTTAGGGTTTTTGGTCTCTCAAAACGGCTCCCATTACTTGAATGAAACATTCCCTTTTATAGAGTTGAGACAGCGTTGCAACGTTGTCCCTTCGAATTTTGTAAAAAAGGGAAATATCTATTTGGATGGTGTTGCAACGCTATAAGTAGCGTTGCAACTCTATGTCTATTGGTCTTCAAGGCTGAAAGGCTATTGATGTAGCGTTGCAATGCTACAAGTGGCATTGCAACGCTATGCTCTCGGGTTCTAAAGCTTTATTCTTCCTCTTCAACACTTGGATACTTAATTATGACCTTAATTTGCTCCAAATTCATCAAAATACTTCTCAAAACTTCGATTTTGCTCCAATTGCTCGATTTCTACAAAATATACATAAAGATACATGAAAGTACACACAATCATAGTGAAACTAGAATAAAAATAAACCTAGAAATAACACACTTATGCCCACTATCAATACCAATTGCGATTGAAGGTTGTTTGGGGTGAATTTGGATCATTCGAGCTACTATCCAACGGGCGTTGAGCTCGATTTGAGGTTACCCATTGCGTTTGGAGGCCGGATTGTCAAGTTTGGACCAATTCGACATCAAATTCAACAAGTGATGGTGTTGTTTTGAGACTTCGTTTGGCCGATTAAGGATCAAGCATTTGAGTTCTAGCCGCTTTCAATCTTGGAGTAATTTGTGTAAGTAGTCATTTGGATTTAATCCCCTCTAAGTTCCTATTTGAATTTGATATATGTGATAAAGGTTAGCTTGTCTAAGGCTCCTATCAGATACATTTATAAATCAAACCTCTAAATAATTTGCAATAGTAGTGGTCAGGGTCATTCATAGGGATTGGAGTTCTTAGATTTAATTATCATAGTTACTCACGCCTAATTTTATTTAGAGAACCTAAACTTAGATTGAAACAAGAATATAAAATTAATCTAGATATTTACAGGGTTGGAGTCCATTTAGAGAGACATTGGAGATTGAAAAAGCACAAACTTAATTTGACTAAGAACAATTATACCATGCAACAAATTTCTAATTTATCTAATTGACTTTTTCAAGCTCAACTAAACTCATCCATAAGTAATAAATCACCATTTAGATCTATTTTTACTACTCATGCATGGCATTAAAGGAATTCTATAACAAAATCTAATAACAAAATATTCTCCCTCATGCAATACTTCGTTATTAGTTATGCAACCACATATCAATTCAAGTTTTACTCTTTCAAGCTAAAACCCAAATTCAAGAATTAATTTTGGCAAAAAGTTATGAGCATAAACACAAGGATGCATAAATAGCATTATGATATATAACAACTCAAAATCAAAAATAATTTCTACAATCACAACCATCCAAGAGTCTAAAATATTCAAATTAATACAACTCAAAAAATCCTAAAATTAAAGGAAACAAAGGAAAGGAAAAAGAGAAAAGCTGAATGACACGTGCCAACACTCATTCCCGATGTGATGTCCCTCGATCTCGAGCCTTGAGCCTCCTCCTTAGCTCTACAAGATACTCTCTAGGTCCCAAAACAGTGCTCATTATCAAAATTAGGGTTCTAGGCTCTCAAAACAGCTCCCATTGCTCGAATAAAAAAAATTTCTTTTATAGTGTTGAGACAACGTTGCAACGCTAGAGGCAGCGTTGCAATGCTTGAGGCAGCATTGCAACATTGTCCCTCCAATTTTATAAAAAAGGGGAAATTAAATTTGGCTAGCGTTGCAACGCTGTAAGTAGTGTTGCAACACTATGTCTGCTGGTCTCCAAGGCCGAAAGGGTGTTGAAGTGGTGCTACAACGCTACAGATGACATTGCAACGCTATAGTCTCGGGTTCACAAGCTTGTTTCCTTCTCTTCAACCACCTGGATATTCAATTATAGCTCCACATTGCTCTATATTCATTCAAATACTTCTCAAAACTTCGATTTTGCTCCAATTGCTCGGTTTCTATAAATTATACATAAAAATACATGAAAGTACACACAATCACAACAAAACTAGCAAAAAATTTGTGAATTATGAAAGCATGCTTGAAAACTATGTTTATGAAGCATGTAATGGATAATGGATCTATTCAGAAGTAGTTTTGAGCTAAAATGGCCTAAGTTTGTGGCTATAATGGAAATATGAGCTTAAAGTTTTGAGTTGATTGTAGTTAGCATGTGTAGAACCTTGAATGAGTTTCTACTCGAGGTTTGTGATTGGGTGCCTTTGAATATGCTTCTTTTTAATATGTGCTAGAGCATG
Organism: Trichosanthes truncata; assembly: GCA_033996785.1. NCBI lineage: Eukaryota > Viridiplantae > Streptophyta > Magnoliopsida > Cucurbitales > Cucurbitaceae > Trichosanthes > Trichosanthes truncata. The sequence continues at coordinate 15,981,877 of JAWPNB010000004.1, forward strand.
GTTGACGTTGGATGATAGGCTTAGTAAAGGGCTTAAGCAGGGGCTCACTTTATTATGTTTTGGCATGGTATTTCAAGGAATTCAATGATTGAATTGGGTGGATTGTTATAGTCGTGATTTCTAGTATAGTATTAAAGGGGTCTCGATCGTATGTATGATTTTTAAAATTAACTTGTTAGAGCTTGGTTATTGAGATAATCCTGGGAATGCATGTATGACCTTGATTGTAGTTCTCTATAAGCATAAATGTATGGTTAGTTGACTTAAACTGAATGGTTGGGCTGGTTGAGATGTTTGGTTAGCTGTGGAACCCTAAGCGCTTGAGCTAATGGACTAGATGGTTAAGTAATGCTTGGTTGGTTGACTGCGTACAGAAAGATCAATTTGTTAGGTTGGCTGACTGGAAATCTTGAACACCCTAAGGGCATATGAAGTTCAGGATCCTTGCTTATGGTATTTGTGTTTACAATAGTTCGAGACGACTTGTTCGCTTAACACGTTTTAGTTGGGCTGGGTTGTACATGGGAGAATAGGGACCATTATGGTTTGTAGCTTGTTTAAAGGATTAGCATTGGAAGAAGTTGTGTAGGGCTTTATGCCACTCGTAACTTCCTAGAAAAAAGAGAAGTTAGTTGCTTTCGTGTTGGAATAAAAGATAGATAGCCAATTGGACCAACCTATTAAGGTCGTGTATGAGAAGAATTTATATGGAGAATGCTTAGTTTGGTTATATGTTGAGCATGTTAGCTTGAGTGGTTATGTAGCATTTTTGCTTGAACGCGTATGGGTATTGGTGGTGAATTAATTGCTCTACACTTGTATTTGCGTCTGGTCTACCTAAGCATGTGTGGTGTTGAGTTTGTGTTTATGGTTATGCATAATATTCATGGGTCGAGGTGAGTGTGAGGTTTATGATCTCTTAGGTGGTATATCCCTTGACGACCTAAGTGCATTGTGGCTAAGCAAAAGCCTATTAGGCTGGTGCCATCTACCTTTTCCTCCATGCGAGCATGTAGTCTTAGGATGTTGTGAGTTATTAGGGGGCGATTCCCCTAGAGTGATGTGCGTGAGGGTTATGCTAGCTTATGCGGTGATTCCCCCAAAGTGATGAGTGTGGAGGTTGATTTCCTTCACTAAGTGATGCTAGCATAGGGGGTGATTCTCTCATAATGATGAGCGTGAGGGTTCATTTCCTTCACTGAGTGATGCTAGCTTAGGGGTGATTCCCCCTGAGTTATGAGCATGAGGGTTGTTTTTCCTTCACTAAGTGATGCTAGCTTAAGGGGTCATTCCCCTAGAGTGATGGGCATGAGGGTTGATTTCCTTCAATGAGTGTTGATAGCTTAGGGGATGATTCCCCCAGAATGATGAGCTTGAGGGTTATTTTTCTTTCACTGAGTGATGGTAGCTTAGGGGGCGATTCCCCCAGAGTGTTTAGCGTTAGGTTGCTTTCCTTCGCTGCTTTAAACCAGCCTAAGTTACATGACTCGCAGGTATAGCACGAGGCAATACCAGAGAGGGTTAGGCTTGGGGTAAGGTGGGTAGGCACTTAGCTAATTGAAGTGAATGTTTGACACTGAGTTGAAGCGTGCGAGCTAAGAACAGAGCCTCCTTTTTCTGGTTTTGAACTTTGGACCCTTGAGTGGGTTGTTTACTGAGTATGTTTATACTCACTTTTGCTAATTTGTTTGTGTCTTTCCAAATGGCACACAACCACGAGGCGGGGGACAGAAGCGAGGACTTGACGAGGCTATGGAGGCACCACCAGAGTTCTATTCCTTGTGTTTAGTGTTTAAATTTGTATTTTAGTTATTGTCCTGTGTTGGTCTATAAATCTTAAGTTTCTTTTATTTCCGTGTGTTTGATTAGAATCTCTTCGATTCTTGTGTCTGGTTGGTTGAGCTCAGCATATTTTTTTTTTTTGTAGTTTTGTGGATGCTGAGTGATTTCTTTGAGACATAGAAGTGTTTATATTCCTATCAGGTCTTCGTAAAATTTTCTTTTCTCATAGTTACGCCGTCATGCTGGCAAAATTTTGGGCAAGTGCGGGGTAACTCAGTCGTGCTTCCGCATTTTTTCTATTGTGTTTTTAGGGTCATTACAGTTGGTATCAAAGCCCTAGTTTCTAGGTTCTATAAACTCGCTTACATCGTAAGCATCGGTTTCTCCATATCCGCGTGCAAGAAGGTTGCCTCGCCCCCCCAGGTTTGTCTTTTGCCACATGTGAAAAGGAACGTAGAGTTAATGTTTGTATTGTGGTTCATTGTTTCTTGGCATGTGGGTTATGAAGTAACCCTTAGGTTGATTTATGTGTGTGTGATTGTGACTTTATGGAGAGGATGATTTATGTAGGGTAAAGTTCTTTAGTGTCCTTGGGCATTGAGGATGGTAGTTAGAGGAAACTACTTTTCAGGTCTAAATTACCTTTTGGGTTCATTCTTTCAGAGTTTAGGGTTCGTGAACCAAGAAAGTTATTTTCGTCGTTCCTCACTTGTAATGAAGCTCGAGAGTGACTAGGCTAAGTGTGAATGGGTGGAAATGTGGAACCCCAATAAGAGAACTTGAAGGGATAGGAAATAGGGAGATGTTTCTCTCTCATTGAGGAAATGTTTTGCTCGATAATGGAAAGAGACTTAATGGTCTTAATGAAGGAAAATATGAGGAAATAGAAAAGTGTTATCGAAAAGCTTTGTTTTCTCAGGAGACAGAAAGGGAACGAATATGTTGAGGTTCCTAATACTCAAGTATGGTATGATTTGTGATTAGAAGTTGTTAGATGTGGTGAAAGGAATTTGGTTAGTAGTTGAAACTCAGAACTTCGTAAGCTTGGCTAATGTAAGTACATGAGATTTTTGTTATGAAACTTAGCTTGGTTCGTGAGATCTTTCTCCTGAGGTGAGCATTTAACCCTACAAAATTCAAACCGTGAGAGAGAACTTTGTTAAGGCTCCGCCTTAGGCTTCCCAAGGAGTTGAAGGGAGCAATCTTTTAATTAAAATCCATTATTGGTATTAGTTGCTAAAGAGCTAGAAGTAGAACCAAAAAGGTGGTTTGAATATTAGTGACTCCAATGGATGGAGTTGAGGCGGTGACAGTTGAAAGTCTGGATCAGATAGAAATGAATTTGGAGGTTGAGGGTGTGAGATGAGGAATCTAGATGGCGATTTAAAGGATGGTGACAATAAGGATAAACCTACAAGTTCAAGTGTGGGTTTAGGTAACAATGGAGATTGGAGCAGTGGTGGCGGTACAGGGTCCTCGAACCAAGAAAGTGATGAGAAGAACTAACAACAGAGTTGAAACTCGAGCAACGATGGTGGTGATAAGTTTGGTGGTCAGGGATGAGGTTGGAAGGTGGCACTCGATGAAAATGAGAAAAATAATTGGAAAGCATTTGGTCCTTCTAGTGGCGTGGATTATAATTTTTGTTGGAATGGTGGGACTAAGGATCAAACAACAAAGAAGGATATGATTGTAGGTGCTAGAAATGTTGTAGGTTGGGGGTATGGCCAACTCTGCAAATAGAGGGAAGTTGACATCTAGTTGGGGCAGGTGATTGAGGATAATGTCTCATTTCAAGTCCGAGCTCTAATTTCGGTAGATGATCTTCCTAGGACACGTGGTGTCGAGAGATCGATTTCAGTGTTTCCAATAAGAGTAGAATTAGTAACCAATTGGCCTTGGCCAGTTGCAGTCAGTGAGGTACGTGAATTGCTAGGGGTTGTAAGTTACTTTCAATGTCATAACTTCTCTAGTGTAGTAACACCTCTAACGTAGTTAACTTAGTGGTGCAGTTGTTCATTTGGAGTAAGGCTTATGAAGTGTGTTTCCAAGAACTCAAGCACAGGTGGGTTTTAGTGCCAGTGCTCATGTGGAGCTGGAGAGTTGATGTCCATGGTGATGCTCTCGAGAATGGGTTGGTTAAGCCTTAGTGTATCTTGGTACGGTGATTGTTTGCTTCATGCCGATTGAAGGTTTACGAATACAACTACCTGACCTATGGTTTGGTGTTAGTAGTTATGGTCTTTGCCTTGAAAATTTCGAGGCACTGTTGGTTTGAGGAGAAGGTTCAGGGTTTTCATAGACCATAAAGGCCTAAAATACTTTTCGTTCAGGAGTTAGTTATGTTGTAGTGCAGATGGTTTGAGTTGGTAATAGGTGTGGTGTTGAGTTATATTGACATCAAATGGAAGGACCTAGAGCTCGTAGTTGGTAGTCTGCATCCCTAATGGTAACACGACGAAGGAGCATTGAGATTCGGACAAAAAGGGAACATGACAAACATTTCGTAGGGATCATTTGAAATTTTGGGGTGGATTGGCCCTATACACGTAGTTTGGCAGGGTCACCTTTCTCTTCACAGTCATGATGTACTTCAGGTTTCTATGTGGCGTAAGTACATGTTAGATTCAGTATATGTGATTGGTTCCATGCTTTTGCGCTTGAACGAGAACCTGAGTTATGGAGAAGCATACACAAATCCTTGCAAGGGATCATAAGACTCTGGTAATAAAGAGATAACCATGGTTAAAGTTTTGTGGCAGAGCATCAGCTTGAGGAAGCAACTTAGGAGCATGAGGATGAGCTGCAGGCAAGTTACCTAGAGCCCTTTGAAGACTAGCCACTTTCGAGGACGAAAGTTCTTAAGGTGGGTAGAATGTAACGCCAGGCTTATTCAGGGTGTTAATTTCAAAATTTTGGAGTTAAAAATTGGTTTATATGGTTGTTGGGCTAAATGGGAATTTGAGAGTTGAAAGGGGAAAAATTGGAAGGAAGAAGTGGTTGAGGGCATCTTTGCTTTTTGGATTAAATGAAAAAAAAAAAGAAGAAATTCTCTCATCTCTCCCTGATACCCATTCCTTCTTCTTCTTCTTCTTCATCTCCTTCATTCTTCTTCATCTTCTTTATCATCATCATCATCATCATCTTCTTCTTCTTCTCCTTCTCCTCCTTCCCCCCCATCGAAGAACCATCTTTTTCTCTCTCTCTTTCTCTCTCTACAACCCACAGATTCTTCTTCCTCCTTCCGTCGCACCCAACAGGAGTCAACCATCGCCTGTAGATTCACAAATCGCCTGCAACTATGTGTCCTCACTATCAATCACCATGGCAGCTGCACACCGTTGCTGCTGTAGTTTCGTCCAACTAGTCACTGCAACACCTAAGCGTTGATCGCCACAGCACGAGCACGCCACCCAGATCGCCACCGGATCTGCCACAATTCCCCTCTCTTGCTCGATCTGTACCGACAGCAAGTGGTGTTGTTTTAGGGTCGTTTTCTAGCAAGCCTATTATTCGTACAACCGCCTTTTGTCTCAATTTAGAATGGGTAAGCCTTCCAACATCAATACAATGTGGATTTTGGTTATTTTTTAGTATTTTGAGTTAACTATGGATCTTTGGACTTAGTTTCAGAACACCCACAGCATGTGGAGCCTAGATCTGCAAAGTTTACCTTAATTAAAGTAAAACCAGTAAGGTTTTGGGCTGTGAAACCGTGGTTAGAACGTGTTTTGATGTGGAATACCCATTGTGATTGAAGGTCGTTTTGGGTGAATTTGGATCATTCGAGCTACTATCTAGTAGGTGTTGAGCTCAATTTCGGGGTTACCCATTGCATTTGGAGGCTGAATTATTGAGTTTGGACTAATTCGACATCAAATTCAGCAAGTGAAGGTATTGTTTTGGGACTTTGTTTGGCGATTCAGGATCAAGCATTTAAGTCCTAAGCTGCCTTGAATCTTGGAGTAATTTGTGTAAGTAGTCATTTGGATTTAAGCCCCTTTAAGTTCCTATTTGAATTTGATGTATGTTTAAAAATTTGTGAATTGTGAAAGCATGCTTGAAAACTATGTTTATGAAGCAGTTTTGAGCTAAAATGGCCTAAGTTTGTTGCTATAATGGAAATATGGGCTTAAAGTTTCGAGTTGATTGTAGTTAGCATGTGTAGAACCTTGAATGAGTTTTTGCTCAAGGTTTGTGATTGGGTGCTTTTGAATATGCTTCTTTTTGATATGTACTAGAGCATGGTCGACATTGGATGATAAGCTTAGTAAAGGACTTAAGTAGCGGCTCACTTTATTATGTTTCAACATTGTATTTCAAGGAATTCAATGATTGAATTGGGTGGATTGTTATAGTCGTGATTGCTAGTATAGTACTCAAGGGGTCTCAGTCGTATATATGATTTCTGGAATTAACTTATTAGAGCTTGGTTATTCATATAAGCCTTGGAATGCATGTATGACCTTGATTGTAGGTCTCTATATGCATAAATGTATGGTTAGTTGACTTAAATTGAATGGTTGGGCTGGCTGAGATGTTTGGTTAGCTGTGGAACCCCGAACGCTCGAGCTAATGGACTAGATGCTTACGTAATGCTTGTTTGGGATGGTTGGATGTCGTTCGAGCACAGTATGCCTGAAACGCTTCGTTGGTTGACTGCATACGGAAAGCTCGATTTGTTAGGTTGTCTAACTGGCAATCTAGAATACTTAAGGGCATACGAAGTTCAGGATCCTTGCTTATGGTTTTGTGTTTAGAATAATTTGGGATGACTTATTCGCTTAACATGTTTTAGTTGGGTTGGGTTGTAAATGGGAGAATAGTGACCATTATGGTTCCCAGCGAGTTTAAAGGATTAGCGTTGGAAGAAGTACGTAGGGCTTTATGCCGCTTGTAACTTCCTAGAAGAAGGAGAAGTTAGTTACTTTTGTGTTGGTGATAGCACTCAAAAGTGTGCTATTTATAGGCTTAGATTTGTGTCAGTTTTGTATGTTTAGATTGAGCTTTCATGCATTTATTTATTTATTTATTTTGTAGGATTCGAGCAAACATGGAGAAATAGAGCTTGTGAGGACGATATGGGTGTTTTTGGAGCTTAAAGGCATGATTTGAAGGCTTGGAATTGAAAAGAGAACAAGATAAAGCTTCATGACCCGAGAGGATAACATTGAGACGTTGTCCATAGCTTCTCAACGCTACAGCTGCAGCTATCTAGATTCGATTTCCTGTAGAAGTGGCGTCGAGACGCTACTTTATAGTGTCTCGACGCCAGAAACATGTGTGCCAGAAGATTTTCGTCCGTAGCTTTGAGACGCTGCGTACAGCGTCTCAACGCTGCCCTGATTTGCCATCTTTAATCTGTGAATTAGGTCACAGCGTCGAGACGCCGTCCCTAGCATCGAGACGTTGTCCCGAGGATTATAAATATAACATTATGGCTTTGATTTTGCAGGGACCATTTGGAGAGAGACCAGTCTAAAGTTGAATTCTACCTCATATTTGGGACCAAGGAAGCACTCTTGAGAGCCGAGGAAGACATTCAAGGCTCGAGTTCCAGGTGTTTAATGACGGGAACGAGTTTGGCACGTGTCAGAGAGTTCTTTCTCTTCTCCTATTTAATTTGTAGTTTGATTTTCAGACTTTCGTATGGGTTTAGCATTGTAATTATGGATTTTTAAGGATTAGACTCATGTGTTTAAACTTGATTGTGATAGATAGTTAATTTTAGTTCGAGATTTATAAATTTCAATTCTTACTTATGCATGTTCGTCGTTTGATTAATTCTTTGGTCAGGAGTTAATTATGTATGATCTGAATTATAGCTTGGGAGAGTAAAATTTGAATCTAGATTAGCATGCATAACTATTAGTAATTGTGAGCATGTGAATGAATTGTTTGCTAATAGAAGTTGTCAAAGAAATCTTGCAATGCCATGTTTAATTATGAAATTTAGACTAGAAAGTTAATTTAATAATTAAGCATGAAATTTAGTTGGGCTTGAGAAAGCCAATTGAATGTATCTGCAATTTCTTGGCTTATAAGAGTTGAGTGTTTGGCTAATCTTGTAATTGGGTTATCTTGGATTTAATTGGTAAAAATCAATGTTTAACAAAGGGTTCCCTCTAAGTGTTTCCAACACTGTAAATACATAGATTAGTTTATTTTGTTATCTATCTCTTAAATTTGGGGTCTTTAGATAAAATTGAGCATTGGTAATTGATCGGTGTTCACGCAAGCGCACGCGATCGAAGTAATATAAAATGGTATCTGAGTACCAAGTATCGAATCCCACAGGGAACGGAGTAACAAAGACTTTGTTTTGCAAAAGTGTAAGGAAAATTGCAAATTTGAAAAGTAAAAATGCCAAAATCAAGTTGTTGGTGGAAAATCGAAATTGCTAATTCAATTGCTAATCCAGAATGGCAATGTTGGAAAGACTAAAATTGCAGAATTAAATTGCTAATCCAAATTGGCAATATGAAGTGGCAAATTAAATAAACTTAAGAATGAAATGATAAAGGATGGGGCTCAAGGATGTCATTGCCCTAAGTCGTAATTGCAAACCAAAATTGCAATTCCAACCTACTCCACATTCAATTGTAGACCAAAATTGCATCTCCTATTACCTCAAAATTGGGTTTTTTAGGAGGCTAAGTGGGGGCTCTATATGTCTATAGTCCCTCCATCATAGATGATTTTGGCTCACAATTTTATGGGTCTTGGAGTCCTTAATCCCTATGTCTAGGGTAAGGAATGGCTTATGTCTAAGCTCTTTTACTCCATTACTTGTGTGAAATCCGCTTGTCACTAACCCTGTCGGTATTAGATCTAAGCTAGAGTTGAAACCCTAGTTGATCAATCTAGGATTTCAGCGGAAATTAAATCAACACAAGCAAACAATTGAGATGTAGGCTTGGTTTTTCTTGGAATTTTGGCTAAATTTACTCCTTAGGGAATTCACATCCTTGAACCCCCTAAGAAGTTTAGCTCATATTTTTAATGAAAAACATAAAACTAATTTTAAAGGAAGATTTCATAATGAAATTTAATTAAAATGGCAAGGGTAATTAGGTAAATTTCTTTCTTTCTCCTTCCTTGCTTTGATTTCTTCTCCAGGAACTCAATTGAAAATAACACAAAACAGAGCACATAAGCAAGCTCTCCGATTGATTCCTATTCCACTCATTCTTCTCCAATCGATTCAATTTCCTCCACCTTTAGAGAGAATTTGATCTTAACGATTCAAGAATACCTTGAATCGGATTGGAAATCTAAGGAAGATGCAGAAAATTGTTGAACAATCCGAATTGAAGGAAACTCTAAACAAACGAGAAATTCGAATAGATTTGGAGTTTTCTACACAATACATTCACTTAAGAGCAAAAAGAGAATACCCAAAACCATTCGTTGTGACAAGACCGAAGAGTTGATGCATTGAAATTAAAATTTTTGGTAACAAAATCAACGAAAACCGAAGCAAAACAGAGGACTAAATGCGAACAAAAATACCTTTGAATGAACTTGAAACCAACATAAACTTGAATGAAATTACAATAAATCGAAAGACAAGTAATTAGGCAATTGTCTGTACTACAAACTAGAAGGGAAAATTGAATGGAAATTGACTAAAATGAAAAACAGTAGCAAAAACCAGCAAACAGAGCTGTCCAAAAACCCAGAAAAACCAGAAAATAAACTTCCGTTTTGACCCTCGAATCGTCCCCGCTTCTTCTACGATCTTCAATCTCCTTTTGTAGACCAATCTAGGGTTCCAATTTGCCAAGAATAACGCATTAAATCCCTTGATTTGTGCGAGAAATTCACTGCCAATTATGGGTTCATCAATCACGAAATTCCCGAATTTTCCATATTTGAAGCAGCTGAAGATTGCCATTTGATTGGTTTGGCAATTCGTTTGGCAATTCCTTTGGCAATTCCTGCAAAATAATCACAATACTTAGAAATCTTTTCCAATTGCTACAATATTTCAATTTTTCCTTCTTTCAACCATTTTTCACCATTTTCCATTAATAATAGGACAAACAAGAGTTCTTTTGAGCAATTTAGGATTTAAATAAGCCTTAATTTCACGGCTTATCAGTAATTGTAGTACTTAATTAAGCTAAGAAATCCAATCCCTGAGATCGACCCTGGCCATTACTACTGCACATTGTAAAGGTCTGGTGATAGCACACAATATGTGCTATCTTTAGGCTCTATTTTATGCTAGTTTTGAGACTTAAAAATATGCTTTTCACGTTCATAATTATTTATTTTGTAGAAATTGAGCATTTGGAGAAAAACGAAGATTTTAGAAGAAATATGGTAATAAATGAGCTAATTAAGCACCCAATTTTGGAGACAATTTTTGGAGAAGAAAAACATTCCTAATTTAATTAGGTTACGGATTCCTAATTTAATTAGGTTATGGATTCCTAATTTAATTAGCTTATGGATTCCTAATTTGATTAGATTTTGGATTCCTAATTTAATTAAATAATGAATTCTTAATTAGATTAGGATATGGATTAACCCATTATAAATACCCACATTCTCTTCACTTCAAGGCATTCAACTTTGGAGAGAACAACTCTAAATTTCTACATACAAGAGTGAGAAGAGACCTGAAGGAAATATTCAAGGCCAAGTTGTGGAGATCATACGGAGACGGAAAATCGACACACCAGCATAGTTTTTCTCTTCCTTCTTTTTATTTAGTACTTAAATGTTGTTTAAGAGTTTAAATTTTGTGATAGCGAACATGAATGACTAAACTCTTTTCTTATTCTAGGGATTGATGTAGCCATTAGACCTTATGTTTTAATTATTTAAATTCCATGATTGATTGTCATTAATTTCATTCATGCTTTTATATTCTTAATGCTTTTAATCTTTTGATCACGGATTAAATGTTATGTTGGTCTAAATTCACGCTTGAGAAAGGTAATTTAGATTAGATCCTAATTGCATGACTAAAGGTAGTTCTAACTTGATAATGATTAGAGCTCCTTTCGAAGTTGTTAATGAAAGAGCTTAATGCTATGCATAACGTTAAAAATCATCAGAGATGTAGGTTTTGCCTTATTGCATAAGAATTGTTTGTCCTCGAGAGAGTCATTCATGATAAAAGACTTCTAGACTTATGAAATATTTGTTTGATCAATCTTGGATGTTTAAGTAATTTATTTATTTTAGTCTAATAGGTGAAATCAACTCCCTAGGATATTCTCTCCTCTGATTGTTTCAATTTTTATTATAATTGTTTTATTTAAATCTTGCGTCCATCATTCAATTCTATTCTCTAAATAAAATTGGGCGATAATATTCATAGTACTTAAGTGAATTAAAAACCAATCCTGAGGATGATACTCGAACACTCTTTCACTATATTAAAACTTGACCCGTACACGTGCGGAATTGCGCAAAAATTACGCAACAAGTTTTTGGCACCGTTACTGGGGATTGGAAATTATTTAATTCACTTAATATTGTGGAGAACTCACTCAGTCTTAATTTAGAGCTTTATTTATTTAATTTATTTATTATTTATTTATTTATTTTTTAAAATCTTTGTCCATGTTTCTGGTTGTGAATTTGTATGAGAGCCTGTGTTTAGTCTTCTTGAATTAGATCATGGCTTTCTATAATTATGGGTGGCCTTATGGGGAGTTTCACCCCCCCCCCCCCGAACCAACACCATCCTTCAATACTTCCCCTTTTAACTATACCTCTTGTGACACTGTGAATGTTCCATATGGTTTCCATGGTTAGCAAATGCCTAGTCATTATCATTCTAAGTCTATGAATTATGGAAATTCTTTTTATGGCAATGATGAATGCATTTGGAACCAAGATTCCTATCACCCAATCCAAATTGAAGAAAAACCTTCTCTTGATGTCCTTTTGTTAGAGTATATTTTAGAGTTAAGGGTTAGAAGTTTTTGTCAAAATGAATCAAAGAGGTTGGATAGGATAGAGGCTATGGTGGAAGAAAATGGGGCTGCACTAAATCGTATAGCTGTGCAAATTGGTCAATTAATTGAAACACTTAAGGCCCTACATGAGCAAAAAAATTTCAATACCATTAAGGCATGTCACTCTAGGGGAATGTACATAGATAGTGGGGATGAGTTGGAGCAATTTGATACACACCCAGAATATGTTTGTGAGGTAGAAAAAGATAGTGAACCCATATTGCAAGAGACAACTCAGGTGATAGAGTATGAGGCTGAAAAGCCTAGCTTTATTTTATTTCCAGAAGCTTCTCTTAATCTTGATCTTTATTTTTCTTATACTCACGAGTCTAGTTTGCCTTATAGTGAAATTTCTCATTTTATTTCATTAAACAAAAATAACAAAAATATTTCTTTTTCAGGTGCCCATGAAAAGCAAGTGACCCTACTAGACCTAGTAGGTTATATCGATTCAAGCAAGAAGGGACCAAAGAAAATAGAGGAATTTTATGTGCCTTGATGCATGCACATGAGTCCCGTCTAGCTAGAGACGTTAAATAAAGCGGTTCTTGGGAGGCAACCCAAGTTTATTGCTTTCTTAGTTTTTAATTTTTCATTATTTCTTTTTCTTCTAGTTTGTGGTGTGTCCTTGTTCTTATGTCTCTATTGATTGTTTTTGTAGGAGTTTGATCACCATAGCCTTCTCCCACAACTATAATGACGATGTTAACTCTCTCATTTACCAGGGCAGTATTGTTCACTCTTCTATTTTCTTTGTCATTTGCATGCATTAGTAGATTGTGTAGTTTATACTTTGAGGACAATGTATGTTTTAAGTTTGGGGGTGGGGAATACTTTTGTTGAGCTCTGAACATGAAAAAATATTTTTTTAGCATTATTTGAATGAGGAACCAATTGCATTGTTATGATTAACACAGCCTAGGATAAGTTTTAAATAATGATGTTTGCAATTGTTGAAATATGACAGCATATCCCTGAATTGAGTAAAATTTCAATTTTTTTCTTTGATTCTCTTGCACTTTTAGATCACAGTCTTCCTATTTATGGTTTTGAAGTCTTAGAATTAGGTTATATGATCTGAATATTTGTTGTCACCTCGAAAGGCTTTAAGAACTAATTAGAAAGTTAACTTGCATGATGGTTAGTAATGTTACACTTAGGAGAAAATTATTTTCTATTTACTTGCCTATCTGCTTTCATTGTATCACTATTCATTCAAGGAAAACTAAAATACTTGTTCTGCCAAAAAAAAAAAAAAAACTAACTAACTAAGGACAAAAAGAGCTACCTTTGCTGTGATCAGTTAGGACCACCTGTGAGTTGATGGGTAAGGGTCCCTGCAGTGGATGTGTGAAATCTAGTGTCCATCAAACAATAAAAAATAAATAAAATAAATAAATAATCAAGTTTGGGGGAGGCCTACCCCAGTTTTCAGGTACCCTAGTGGCATATTATTTTCTTGAGTGTAGGGAGAAATAATAATTGGAACTTAGGGCCAGAGTGGGGGGAAAACAAGTTGAGGATTGTATAAAACTGTTCCGGGCCTATAAAAACTGAGATAGGAAAGGCTAAGCACACACACACGCAAGGGATAAAGAGAATTAAATTTAAATTTCTTGAAGATATGATATGCTTGATTTAATTCTACTATTGTGCATTATTTGTTATTTAGAACATTGAGGCTCAAGTCACTTGCATGCAATTGTTGATTCATAAAGTAGTTTTGAGTTATTTTGCTCGAGGACTAGCAAAAACTTAAGTTTGGGGGTATTTGATAGCACACAATATGTGCTATCTTTAGGCTTTATTTTATGCTAGTTTTGAGACTTAAAAATATGCTTTTCATGTTCATAATTATTTATTTTGTAGAAATTGAGCATTTGGAGAAAAACGAAGATTTTAGAAGAAATATGGTGATAAATGAGCTAATTAAGCACCCAATTTTGGAGACAATTTTTGGAGAAGAAAAATATTCCTAATTTAATTAGGTTATGGATTCCTAATTTAATTAGGTTATAGATTCCTAATTTGATTAGATTTTGGATTCCTAATTTAATTAAATAATGAATGCCTAATTAGATTAGGATATGGATTACCCATTATAAATACCCACATTCTCTTCACTTCAAGGCATTCAACTTTGGAGAGAACAACTCTAAATTTCTACATACAAGAGTGAGAAGAGACCTGAGGGAAATATTCAAGGCCAAGTTGTGGAGATCATATGGAGACGGAAAATCGACACACCAGCATATTTTTTCTCTTCCTTCTTTTTATTTAGTATTTAAATGTTGTTTAAGAGTTTAGATTTTGTAATAGTGAACATGAGTGGCTAAACTCTTTTCTTATTCTAGGGATTGATGTAGCCATTAGACCTTATGTTTTAATTATTTAAATTCCATGATTGATTGTCATTAATTTCATTCATGCTTTTATATTCTTAATGCTTTTAATCTTTTGATCACGGATTAAATGTTATGTTGGTCTAAATTCACGCTTGAGAAAGGTAATTTAGATTAGATCCTAATTGCATGACTAAAGGTAGTTCTAACTTGATAATGATTAGAGCTTCTTAATGCTATGCGTAACGTTAAAAAACATCAGAGATGTAGGTTTTGCCTTATTGCATAAGAATTGTTTGTCCTCGAGAGAGTCATTCGTGATAAAAGACTTCTAGACTTATGAAATATTTGTTTGATCAATCTTGGATGTTTAAGTAATTTATTTATCTTAGTCTAATAGGTGAAATCAACTCCCTAGGATATTCTCTCCTCTGATTGTTTCAATTTTTATTATAATTGTTTTATTTAAATCTTGCATCCATCATTCAATTATATTCTCTAAATAAAATTAGGCGATAATATTCATAGTACTTAAGTGAATTAGAAACCAATCCTGAGGACGATACTCGAAAACTCTTTCACTATATTAAAACTTGACCCGTACACTTGCGGAATTGCGCAAAAATTACGCAACATCTGGTTAACAATTTTATTTGATAGAGCCTTCGACAAGATATTTATCAGCTGGCTTAAAAGATAGATAGCCAAATGGACTAACTTGTTAAGGTCGTGTATGAGAAGAATTTATATGGAGCATGCTTAGGTTGGTTATATGTGGTGCATGTTCGCTCGAGTGGTTATGTAGCATGTTTACTTGAACGTGTATGGGCATTGGTGGTGAATGAATTGCTCTGAACTTGTGTATTTGAGTGTTGTCTACCAAAGCATGTGTGGTGTTGATTTCGTGTTTACGGTTATGCATAAGATTCATGGGTCGAGGTGAGGGTGAGGTTTATGATCTCATTGGTGGTATATCCCTTGATGACCTAACTGTATTGTGGCTAAGCAAAACCCTGTTAGGCTGGTGCCACCTACCTTTTTCTCCGTGCGAGCATGTATGCCTAGGATGATGTGAGTTACTAGGGGGAGATTCTCCCATTATAAGTTATTGTTCTAGCTTAAGGGGCAATTCCCCCATTGTGAGTGATTGTGCCAGCTTATGGGGTGATTCCCCCAGAGTGATGAGCGTGAGGGTTGATTTCCTTCACTGAGTGATGCTAGCTTAAGGGGAGATTGCCCAATAGTGATGAGCGTGAGGGTTGTTTTTCCTTCATTGAGTGATGCTAGCTTAGGGGGCGATTCCCCCAGAGTGAAGATAGTAAGGGTTGATTTCCTTTATTAAGTGATGCTAGCTTAGGGGACGATTCCCCTAGAGTGATGAGCATGAAGGTTGTTTTTCCTTTATTGAGTGGTGCTAGCTTAGTGAGCGATTCCCCCAGAGTGATGGGAGTGAGGGTTGATTTCCTTCATTGAGTGATGCTAGCTTAGGGGGTGATTCCCCTATAGTGATGAGTGTGAGGCTTGTGTTTCCTTCAATGAGTGATGATAGCTTAGGGGGCAATTCCCCAGAGTGATGAGTGTGAAGGTTGTTTTCCTTCATCAAGTGATGCTAGCTTAAAGGGCGATTCCCCAGAGTGCTTAGTGTCACAATCGCACTCTTTGAGATGGGAGGACGATTGTGCGGCCCTTGCTCTAACTCGGCAAGCAAGTCAGCCGTATGAAAATCGGAAGTTGCGGACAACTTTAGCGTAGGGTCTATCCTCCCCTCACGTTTCGAGAGAAAATGGTTTTATAAAATGTGAGAGTGAAAGTATTTTGAAAACGTTCAAGAAAGAGTTTTGTTATACACAAGCAAGCAAGTAAAGGACAAACAATGGCTTCATTAGCATATAACTTCGGGTATGAATGATGGACAACTAGTCATACCCCCCTATAGTACATTCTAGGATTTTACACTACGACAAGCTTGCACATGAAAATGGCAAGGAGTCATACGCCCACAAAAATACAAGGAAAGCTAACTAGAAAGCAATAAGACATATATACAATGAAAGCATGATAAAAAGGGGTTGGAATGGGCATACTGCCATAGGCAACACGCCTTGGACAAGTATGACCGTGACACTTAGCGTGAGGGTTTCTTTCCTTCGTTGCTTTGGACCAACCTAGGTTACATGACTCGTAGATTTAACACAAGGCAATACCAGAGAGGAGCAGGCTTGGGGTAAGGTGGGTAGGCACTTAGCTAACTAAAGTGAATGTTTGAGACTGAGTTGATGTGTGCGAGCTAAGGACAAAGCCTCTTTGTATGGTTTTGAACTTTGGACCCTTAAGTGGGCTGCTTACTGAGTATGTTTATACTCACTTTTGCTACTTTGTTTGTGTCTTTGCAGATGCGGAACAACCACGACGTGGGTGACAGAAGCGAGGACTTGAAGAGGCTATGGAGACACCACCAGAGTTTTGTTCCCTGTGTCTAGTGTTTAAATTTGTATTTTAGTTCTTGTCGCATGTTGGTTTGTAAATTTTAAGTTTCTTTTGTTTTTGTGTGTTTGATTAGAATCTCTTCAATTCTTATGTCTGATTGGTTGAGCTCAGCATATATATATATTTGTTTTTGTAGTTTTAGGTCTTCGCAAATTTTGATTTTCTCATAGTTACACCATTATGTTGCCGAAATTTTGGGCATGAGCGAAGTAACTCAGTCATGCTTCCACATTTTGTCTATTATATTTTTAGGGTCATTACATTTACAGTATTGATTTGGATGAACATATACATCATTTGACTAATGTGTTTAATATATTGAGGGGCAATTAGTTGTATGCCAATAAAGAGAAATGCTAGTTTGCTTGAGATAGTATTAAGTTCTTGGGCCATTGGGTGTCGGTTGAGGGATTGAGGGCTAATTTAGAGAAAGTTTGTTCCATTGTTGCTTGGCTTTGCCCTTAAAATGTACGTGAATTAAGGAGCTTCATTGGGCTAACCGGTTATTACAAGCATTTAGTGGCCAATTATGGTCGTATCGCAACCCTTCTTCATCAAGTGATAAAAGGAGGAGGTTTTGAGTTGACTGGCCAAGCAACTGAATCCTTCGAGCAACTTACTCAAGCGATAGTAATGATCCTTGTTTTGGCCTTATCGAATTTCAGTCAACTCTTTGTGGAAATCGATGCTTCGGGCACACGTTTGGGAGCTGTTCTTGCCCAACAGAAGTGGCCAATTGCATTATTTAGTCACACACTATCTCAATAAGCTCGAGCAAAATCAATCTATGAAAGAGAGCTTATGGCAGGCGTATTGGTTGTGGAACATTGGCAATCATATTTGTTAGGTAGAAAATTCATTGTTCAGACAAATCAAAGGACCTTGAAACATCTTCTAAAACAGAAAGTTATCCAACTAGAATATTAGAAATGAGTCTCTAAATTACTTGGTTATGATTTCGAAATCAAATTTCATCCTGGATTGGAAAATAAGGCTGTCGATGCTTTGTCAAGACTCTCAAGTGTGGTTCAACTAGTACACTTATCTGTACCAGCCATTATTGATGTCGAGGTGACTAAGAATGAGGTTGCGAACGATCCAAAATTAGTTCAGATCATTCAAAGGCTTCAAAATGATGAGGATGAACTATCAAAATTTTTACTCCAACAAGGGACATTGAAGTACAAGAACCGATTAGTATTATTTAGTATTGAAGTACAAGAACCAATTAGTATTATTCAGTACCTCGTCCTTAATTCCAGCTATCCTCCATCTATATCATGCTTCGATGTCAGGGTAAAAGATTGACTGGGGAACTCTTGAGCACAAAGAATAAACCAAAATCTAAAAGTGTCCCCCCCCCCCCAAAAAAAAAAAAAAAAAACTTAAAACAGACAATGTCCCCATTGTTCCCAAACTTATTAAAAAACATGAAAGGGACATACATAAAAGTGGCATAAGTAAAAGAAAGGCGATCACACTAAGGCAAGGCAAACCAAAGGGAAATGACAAGGGGCTAAGCGCCTAAGGTGACGAACTTTAACAGTGCTCAGCTAGATACTTAGAGGCATATGAGTCTAGGCAGACAGAGATAAACTAAAGGAAACCCCATCACACAAAGCTCTCAAAAGGAAACTCAATGGCCTAAGCAAACGAACGCACAGGCGTAGTTTATGAACAAAGAATTTTAATGAATTATCACGAGATGGTCGGGGGGCTGAATTAAGGCAGAATAAAACTAAAAGAAATAAATATAGCAGCAAATAAAACTCATTGATATGCACGATAACAAATGTTTCATTGATTGTTAAAACGCAAATGCACAGATAATAAAAAAGGAAATTGTAAAAAATGACAGGGCAAGCAAAAAAAAAGGATAAATTAAATATAACATAATTTTAACTAAGCCGAGGAGCAGTGGATCAAGCAGTTGAGTCAGATGGCAGTGTAGACTAAAAGGAGTATTTCCTGTGTTGTGCGCTGAGGAGCGCAAGTGGCTTATCAGGGACGGCTACATTTGGCGCAAGCGTCCAAAAGACTCCACCCAACGATGAAAATAAAGCAGGAATGCTTCTAAGTGTCTATTCACCGTATGAACAACCCGATTCACCTATTCTCGAACCATGGCGTGCAACTGGCCCCCTTGAATCGCATCCTCTGCACATTGCTCTTGGTTTGATGATTCTGGTTGACGCACTATAGTAGGCCACGATGACTTGAGATTCTCATTCACAACTTGGTTAATAGTTGGAGGAGGGGGAGTCAAATTTTCTTGGGTGCTAGGCAAGGACATCTCTAAAACAGGTAGATTGGAGGCTGGATTTTGGGATGCTACTTCTTCAGCATACGAGGAAAACCCTTCAACCTTAGGTAGGGAGGGGCTTTTAGACGCAACTATAGTCTCAGTGTTTTCAATATTTGGGGGCAAAGGAGGAAGCACAGGAATTTCAATTTGTAAAGCGGCAGAAGCAGGCTGGGACTTATGGATTTTTTTAGAGCGAGGGGCTGATTGGGGTACTTTCTCTTTACCTTTCTTAGTGGACGCAACAACAGGCTTTTTGGCTGGCTTGGCTACTGGGGCCTTGGATGAAGATATGATGCACTTAGGTAAGCCCTTAGCATTGGTCTTAGTGTTTGCGAGGACACGAGAATACAACAATTTGTTGAATTGCAAAGTCATGTCTTTCACAGGCTCGTCAGGCTTGAGCTACGCCCTCGCGTTGGTCGACAAGTCGCACACTAGCCATGAGAAGAAAAAACTCCCCTTGGGCTTTTCAAACATTGCTCTGACGCCTGCTGTGATGATGTCTCCCAAATTGACTAGATGCCTTTAATCTAACAATAACAAAGGATGACGCGCGGAGTGGTGAGAAAATGATCATGCGTTTTGGGCATGATCCTATTCTTTATTGAGGCCATCCAAATGGGTGCCTCTAACGTGAGCATACAAGGCAACAAGTGATGAAGACTGGTTGACTCTTTGACTTTCCACATGGCTCCTTCAAGTGCCAGGGTCTTAAGCACTTCTTCTAGAAGGCTCTCCTTTGTGGAATTCATCAGCGCGTTGCCTAGCGCATTTTTTAGATCTAGCATCCCAAACAACTGGTTGATCACTGCGCCACTATACGCTACCCGGCTGCTCCTCACCATGAATTCTTCGATTTCTTCATTGTAAGTTGTCGCGTAGAAATCCCTTACCAGGTTTGTGTAGTAAATGGGTCGCTACATGTAAAAGCCCCTCAAGCTGTTCTTTTCTATGGTGGAGCTGACTGCCTTTGGGAGCTCAGAATCTATAGGGTAGAAACCCCTCTCTGGAAAGGTCACCTTGCCTTTCTATTACCCATCCTTCTTCTTCTGTTCTTTGAAGGTGCATTATCCTTTGCGCCAACCTCCTTTTCTTTTCTCTTTTTCTCTTTTTTCTCTTTTTCAAGGAGGTGGGTTGGACGATTACCTTCCGTTTTGATGCAGGGACTCTTTACTTTCTTCTCACCAGGCGCTCTTCCATTTCAGAAATAGGGACTTCATCTAGGCTATTGTCTGATGTAACAGAGATCGCCTCAATTTCTTTCTTGCCTTAGTGCTCCTCTCATGCTCTAGCACCTTGTTGGTTCTCCACCTCTGAATCCACAAATGCCTCAAGCACCTCAATATTCAAATCAACTTAAGCAGGCAACTTCTCTACCTCGCTTTCCCTAGCAACGCCCACCATGGGCACCTCTCCAGATTTTTCCACCGTGCTACTCAATGGACCAACTTCTTCTTCTCTTCCCACTTCACCAACTATCTCTTCCAAGATCTCTACAAATATCTTCTATGTAGGATCGTATGACAACACTAGAGGGGGATGAATAGGGTTGCTTACAAAAAATTTAAAACTTTTTCAAAAGAATTAAACTAAAATAGTTTAATAAAAACTAAATGAATAAGCACTCAAAAAATGCTAGACATGTAGAACAAACTTTCTAAGCATGCAATCTACTCAAATAAATAATTGAACAACGTAAAGTAAAAGAGCAGAGAGGAAGAGATGGCACCAAAAGTTTTTATAATGGTTCGAAAATCCCTACTCCACTCTCCAAGACACCTTCTTGAGAATTTTACTGCGACAGTTCTCTTACAAGTGAAAACCAAATCGATTGCCATTCTTTTTATGTGTTTAAGAGTCAACCCCCAATTGATCCTTTTGCAGGTTCAGTATCCAACGTATATCGATCCTTTTAACTGGTTAAGGATTAAACCACTACGATCCTTTTACCAGGTTAAAGATCAAACCACAACAAATCCTTCTTCGGGTTCAAGATTAAACCGCTCACTCAAAATCCCAAGGTGTACCCACACCTTAATACAAAACCCAATTGAAAGATGAAATTAAAACCTCACAAAAAATAAAAGCTCTCACAAGAGTAGATACATAAGTTTGAAGCTCTCAAAATTATCTAATCCTCACAAAATAATTATTATAATAAAAATGAAGCTTTGACGAATAACTAACAATAGAGTATTGGAGAGAATCTTTCAATAAGTTTGGGAGAGGAGTGATTATGAAAATAGAGGGAAAAAATGTTTAAATAAGGTTCAAAATTAGGGTATAATTTAGGCCATTGGATCTAGGTTAAATAGATCTAGGGTGGAGGAAAATGTGGGAGCAAATGGTAAAAGAATGATTAAAAAATAATTTTAAAAATGGTTCCAACAGTCTTAAAAAATGGCCACATGTCGCAATGCTATTTGTCCGCATCATTGCAAAATAGCAGTTTTTCTCAATCTTCTATTTCTAACAATATTACCATATTCATCCATTTTATTTCTAAACACCCATTTAGTACCTATAACTGAATGATTACTAGGATGCAGAACTAACTCATGCACATTATTTCTTTTAAATTGATTTAATTCTTCTTGCAGAGCAATTAACTAGAACTCATCACATTCAGCATCTTTAAAGGACTTTGGTTCAATTTGAGACACAAAAGCAAGATTATTCAAAGCATTTAAAGAAGAGTGAGTTCTTACCCCTTGAGATACATCACCTATAATTAGCTTCTGAGGATGGTGAGTAGAGAATCTCCAATCATAAGGGAGGGTTTCCTCTGGCTCTTTCTAAGTCTCATTTGCTATTACTTCTGCATCCTTATCTTGAATGCTCAAATCCTCAAAAGGTTTTTCTAATTCATCACTCATAGACACTTTATTAAATGCAACACATTTTTCATCAAATACTACATTCATTGACTCCTCAACCACAAGAGTTCTTTTATTAAAAACTCTATATGCTTTACTACATGCAGAATATCCTAAAAATATGCCAATGTCAATTTTTGAGTCAAACTTTCCAAGTTTCCCTTTATCTTTCAAAATGAAACATTTGCAGCCAAAGACTTTGAAATAGTTGATACTTGGAATTTTATCATTAAAAAGCTCATAGGGAGTTTTATTCAAAACAAGCCTTATTAAAAGTCTATTCATTACATAATATGCAGTATTAACAGTGTATGCCCAAAAATATTTTGGCAAATTAAATTCATTTAACATGGAGGTGGCTAATTCTTGTAAAGACCGATTTTTTCTTTCTACAACTCCATTTTGTTGGGGTGTTCTTGAGAGGAAATATCATGAGAAATACTATTTCTTCACAAAAAATTTCAAAAGAAGCATTTTCAAATTCTCCTCCATGATCACTTCAAATTTTTGAAATCGTAAACCCTTTTCATTTTGATTTCTTTTTGAAAAACTAATAAAATATTTTAAAGCTTCATCCTTATGAGATAAAAATAAAACCATGATAGTGATGAAGAGCTTGTCGAAGGCTCTATCAAATATAATTATTAATCAGACATTTACAATTTGCAGTAGTAATGGCCAGCGTCGATCTCAGGGATTAGATTTCTTAGCTTAATTAAGTACTATAATTACTAATGCTCAAATTTTATCTAGAGAACCAACAATAGAAGAAAAATCAGATTAAAACCTAAATAACTATTTACATAGTTGGAGACACTTAGAGGGAACCTTCTTGAAACAAATATTTAATTTCATAAAACCAATTTGGCCCTATAGAAGAGATAATTTACATAATATACAATTATAAGCCACGAAATTACCCAATTTATTAGTTGACTTTTCCAAGCCCAACTAAACCTCATGCTTAGTGATAAATCAACATTCCAGTCTATTTTTATAACTAAACATGGCATTGAATAAAATTCTACTGTGGCTTTTATCAGCGAAAATTCCATTCCCATGCAAAAATTCACCAACAGTTATACATTCAGATCTAAATTCGAGTCCTTCTTTCCCAGCAAAAACCCAATTTTCTCAGAATTAAACGTTGGCCAAACGATTAAACAATGCTTTCTAGAATGCATAAATAATTTGCTACGATATAAATGTCTCTAAAATTAAACCAAACAAGTGAAAACAAACTAAGTTCAAGACACTTAATCTCTCAAAATTTACTACAGATTAAAACTTAAGCAATATCTAAAAACAAAGACTACAAAATAAATAAGGAAGAAGGGAAAAACTCTCTGACGTGTGCCACACTCGTTCCCGTTGTGAAACGCCAAGATCCCGAGCCTTGAATGTCTTCCTCGGCTCCCAAAAGTGCTCCCTTGGTCCCAATATGAGGTAGAAATCGATTCTAGACTGGTCCCTCTCCAAATGGTCTCCCCCAAATCGCAGCCATAATGTTCTATTTATAATCCTTGGGATAGCGTCGAGATGCTAGAGCCAGCGTCTTGACGCTGTGCCCTAATTCACAAATTAAAGATGGAAAATCAGGGTAGCATTGAGACACTATACGCAGCGTCTCAACGCTATGGGTAGAAATCTTCTGGTGCACGCATTTCTGGAGTCGAGACGCTATAAAGTAGCGTCTCGACGCTACTTCTACGGGAAATCGAATTTGGATAGCTGCAAGGATAGAATTGAGACGCTATGGATAGCATCTCAACGCTATCCTCTCGGGTCATGAGGCTTTATCTTGTGCTCTTTTCGATTCCAAGCCTCCAAATCACGCCTTTAAGCTCCAAAAATGCCCATATCATCCTCACTAGCTCTATTTCGCCATGTTAGCTCGAATCCTATAAAATAAATAAATAAATGCATGAAAGCCCAATCTAAACATACTAACTAACACAAATCTAAGCCTATAAATAGCACACTTTTGAGTGCTATCAGATATCGTTGAGGAAAAACATTTACAACCTTTTTGAAGAACTAAAAGGTGCAATAGCGACAGCGTTGCAACGCTAGGGACAACGTTGCAACGCTATCCAAAACTTCAATGTTTTCGCAAGTGCACAGAAGTAGCATTGCAACGATGTAAGTAGCGTTTCAATGCTACGGACGAAGCCTTCATTTTACGTGCGTTTCTATCGTTGCAATGTCATAGGACAATGTTGCAACGCTAGCTCTCGTGTTTGGCCAACAATTTTGGGCATTGCAACACCAATTCAAGGGTTGCAGCGTCGTCCTCACGACCCCAACAGCTTGTGCACCTACTCTTCTCATCCTTTGCTCCTCCAAAAGCTTTAAAATATCTTCATATTCAACATAAAGCTCCAAATTCATCAATTTCTCTTGGAACTGCTCGGATCCTTGAAATCATCAATAAATCAACTTAAAAGCTAACATATATAGCATATCAATAGCTAAAATAAGGCATAAATATAGCACTAATTTAGTGCTATAAAATATCCCTACACTTAACCTTTTGCTAGTCTCGAGTAAAACAAATTTGAACTCTCCTTAAAAAGATAAATGTTTCAGAAAATTGCATGCATAAGTGACTCAACTCTCAATAATATCAAAAGTGGAATTAGAGAACAAGAACAATGGAATGAGAACATGCCTCAATCACAAGTAATTTAAAAGAAATTTTGAACTCTTTGCGTGTGTGTGTGCATAGCCTAATGATGATTTGTTTACTAATTCAGAGTAGTATTATGCTCTCTTCCATTCATCTTCCCCCTGCATTGGCCCTGAGATTTAACCATCCAGCTGACTTACACAAATTCAAAGTAAAACTTAACTAGGATGCCTGATTTACTAGATGTCCATCACACAAATATAAATATATAAATATATATACTTCTTTTTTTTCAATCACCCAAAGGCACTAGCTTTTGCACATCTACTATAGGGACCCTTACCCAGAGCACTCGCTCAATGAGTGGCCTAACTGATCACAGTAGAGGCAACTCTTTTTACCCTTAAGAATATTAAGCTCAACAGTACTGCCTTTTTCTTTCTTGTCATACTTTTCTTTGTAAATGATTTTTCATGTTTTCCACAACAAGCTAATAAAGATGAATTTCCTAAGTACAATGTTACCAACAACCATACAAGGTCACCTACTAATTAAACCTTAAGCCTATCAAGGTGACAACAAATATATGGAAAACATAATACTCCTCTAAATACTCAACTAATCAACACTAGGCTACGTGCTCAACATTTGCAAAGAATCCAAAGCCAAAATTTTAAATATACCTAGATTTCAGCATGCTCAAATTCCATAATACATATGCACAAACAATCCACTAAATATCACAAATCATGGAATTTCATAATCATCTCAACATGCACCATCTTGAAACAACTCTACAACACACATTCTTAACAACAACAAAATTTTCAATTTAAGCCAATTTCTAATAATTCAACAATCTCAACGACAACCTAACACCATTCCCCCCCCCCCCCCCCCCACACTTGAACTATATATTGTCCTCAATGTATACAATATAACGAAAAGGAGAATGATATTGCCCTAAAATTGAAGTGTCCATTATCAACCAAATAATCCATCATGAAAATAAGAGAGTGATAGCATGCAATTATGCTATCTTATTTTCTATTATTTTGGTTAGTTTTGCTTTGATTTTGTGTGCTTTAATGCCTATTTCTGGTTAAAATTGCAGAAATCGAGGTAAAGAGCCAAATTAAAGTGTTCGAGGGTATGTTGGACATTATGGAGCTATTTCAGGCCATTTTTGAGAACCAAGAAGAGAAGAGCTGAAGAATATAACATTTGGGACCGAGAGGACGGCGTTGCAACACTTGAAATGGCATTGCAACGCCCTATTATATGGTGCAAACCCGAGAGCTAGCGTTGCAACATTGCCCTGTGGCGTTGCAACACTAGAAACGAGCGAAGAATTGAAGTTTCATCCATAGCGTTGCAACGCTACTTATAGCGTTCAACGCTACCCCTGCGTTGAAGGCAAAATGACTGCGTTTTGTGACAGTGTGGCAACGCTGTCACGACAGAGGGTATTTATTCATCCTTTTCTCTTCGTCCAAATGTAGGCCATTTCGAGGGTTGAAGCCCTAATCTCGATTCCAGACCATACTTGAGGGTATTTGGGAGGATTTGTGAGCATTTTGGAGTGGAATTGAAGACCTTGGAGCTCGGGTTTGAGATTGATCACCTCGAAACGCGATATTGTCCTTTGTTTGCACTTTCTTTCCCTTTTCCTTTCATTTATAGTAATTTTAGTGGCTCTAATTAGGGGTTTTTTGTGTGTAATTGCTAAACATGTTTAGTTAAATCCCTAAATTCTATGGGTTGTTGTAATTTTTGGACCATTGCATTTTATTTTCTTTATTAATTAGTAATTGTGAATTGATTAAGTGTTTGTGCATTGTGTTCTTAATGCCTTTAACAAAGCAAGGAATAGGGGTTAAATGATCGTTAGTTTAATTGAGCTCGACAGAGTAGATTAAACTTAGAAAAACAATGCATGACAATTAAATTCCGCCTAAGTGACATAGAAACAACGAAAATAAATTGAGGTTTAGAATGAAGGTTCGTTAATGTCGGGTGAGGATTAATTAATGAAACGGACACGAGATTTGGTTAATTACACTCAAGGTTTGGAAGAGACCGACAGGAGAGTCCATAATTTTAAGCTTCTAGACTTATGAATCAAACACTTAGTTTTGCCTAATTGCTAGCTTAATTAAGTAAATTATGGTCCAAGAATGCAATCAACACCCATAGAATTACCTTTCGACTTGTGGCTCCCATTTATTTACTTTTTAGGATTAAAATTTATGTTCCTATCTGCTCTTGCATTCTGTTCTCTAAATACAGTAAAGTGAGATTATTTGCGGTAATTAATTGAATTAAAATCAATCCCAATGGATACTATTCTTGGTAGGAATACCATTTTATTATTACTTCGATTGCGTGTGCTGGAGTGTACACCAACCAAAGAGCAAGGCTCAACCACGAGCACCTACATAAAGAACGATAAGCGGGAGCATTAGATAAGTGTAAAACTCCTTCACTAACTAACTACAAAAATAGAAAAGAAAACAAGTAAAGAGAATTTGACGCCTGGCAGCCTCCAAGAAGCACAAATTTTTAACATCAGTTGCTTGACGGTGAGTTAGCACAATTTGTTCATCGTCCAAAATAATCTTCTCCAGGCGCCTTTCTTCAACGCCATAATAACGTTTTGTCCTCTGTGCATTTACTTTGAAAGTTTTTCCTTCGCTATCCATGAGCTCGACTGCACCATATGAGGATACCTCTATAACTGTAAATGGCCCTGCGCACCTCGATTTCAGCTTACCTGGGAACAAATGCAAATATGAGTTAAACAAAAGGAATTGCTGACCCGATACAAAATAACGATTCCAAATCATCTTATTGTGCCATCTCTCTGTCCTCTCCTTGTACGACTTGGCATTTTCATATGCCTGGGTTCTAAACTCCTCAATTCATTCAATTGAAGTATGCGTTGTTCTTGAGCTTTTTGTGGGTCAAGGTTCAACTTGTTGATCATCCAATATGCTTTGTGCTCCAACTCCAAAGGTAAGTGACGAGCCTTTACAAACACCAATCGATACGGTAAGGTACCTATCGGTGTTTTGTAGGCTGTCCTATACGCCAAAAGAACATCGTTTAGCTTCCATTCTTAATCTTTCCTATTTGTCTTCACTGTCTTCTCCAATATCTGCTTAATCTCCCTATTAGAAATTTAAACTCGTCCATTAGTCTGGGGATGATAAGCCAAAGATATCTTAAATGGCGGGTTTAGCTCTAGGTCTATGAAAATGGAAAGACGTAATTAAATGGCGGGTTAAAATTCTCATAAAATCAACCTAAGAGTGCTCAGTTTGCCTAAATTCCCCTTAATTGATACATCATCCCATTTATTTTTCTTTCTAGGTTTAGTTTTTTATGTTTTCATATATGCTCTTGCTTTTTGTTCTCTAAATAAAGTAAAATGACATTATTTGCGGTACTTAATTGAATTTAAAACCAATCCCAGTGGATGTGATACTCAATAGGAATACCGATTTATTATTACTTCGATCACGTGCGCTTGCATGTCACACCGATCAAGTTATATGCGTCATTGTCGGGGATTGGTGTATTTTAATTCAATTAATATTGTGGAAAAACTGCTTGCTTTAATTTAGAGGTTTATCTTTGCTCTCTTGCTTGTTTTTTGTTTTTTCTTTGAGTCATAGTTCTTTGTTTCTGGTTGTGCTGCATTGTGTGTTTATTGAGCCTGCTTGTATTTGCTTATTACTTTTATATGGCTTCTAATAGATTTGGGCGGCCCTTTAGGGAATTTGAGCCAGAAGAACAAACACCACCTTCTAGTTCTTTTTCTTTTAGTTATCCCTCTTTAGATTATGTGTCGTTTAGTGAGGGTTATGCATTTCATGGTTATCAAGTGCCTGATTATTATCATACTGAACCTTGAGTTATGGAAATCTCATGTATGATAATGATGAGTGCATTTGGACCCATGAACCATATCCTAATTATTTTCAAGAAGCCCATGCAGAGGAAGAATCTTCCTTGAAAAGCATGATGAGAGATTGTTTAGAGGATTCTAGAGCTCTTCATGCTAGCTTAGAAAAGTTGAATGAGAGTCTCCAGACCCAATGGGAGAGTATTAGTAGAATAGGTAGGACAGTGAATCAACTGGCAATTGATTCACATGTACTCTTTCAAGAGAAAAATTCTTTCGATTCTACTAAGGATGGGCAGTCGAGGGAGTGGGTTATAGATTTAGGGGAAGAGCTAGATAGTTGTAGTACACTCCAGGATCGAGTCAGTGAGGATGAGAGTAAGGATGAGCCCATGTTAGTTGAGGAGGTTCAAGGGACAGAATTTGAGGCTGTTGGGTCTTTGTCTGTTTTATCTTATGATTCATCTTTTATTCTTGAGTGTTCTTCTTCTTATTCTTACGAGTCCGTGTCAGTCTTTGTTTTTTGATCTTTCACCTTTTATGCTTTTTTATTAAAAAAAATTACCAAAAATATTTATGCTTCAATGTCTCACAAAAAGCTAGTGTTTCTACTCGCTTTGGTCTGTTTTGTAGATTCTAGAAAGAGGGGCCTGAAGAAATGAGAGGATTTCTACGTACCTTGAGAGCCCACACGATACCATGTTGAGCTAATGACGTTAAACAAGCGCTTCTTGGGAGGCAACCAAAGGGTTATTTCAGTTGTTTAGTTTTAGTTTGCTTTTGTTTCTATTTTAGTTGAATAAATAGCCTTTGTCTATTTTGAAGCTCCCTTTAGTGCTAGAATTTAATCATGCTCATCAATGGAGGTCTCTTCAATTCAAGGAAGTACCATTACCCCTTTATCTTTTAATTGTCCTTTTTGCATGTCGAATGCTTATTTAAACATTGAGGACAATGTTTGATTTAAGTGTCGGGGGAATAGGCTAGGTTGTTGTCGAGATGTTAAATTTTGAGATTTTGGGCTTAAATTGAAATTTATGATGATTGATTGAGATTGTATGTTGTAGAATGGTTTTAGGATTTTGCATGCTTTTGTGATGAAGAGATTCTATAATTTGTGCTCTTTAGTAGATTGTTTTTACATGTCTTGTGGAATTTAAGCATGCTGAAATTGGGGTAAATTTAAAATTTTTGCTTTGAATTCTTTGCATATGTTGAGCACGTAGCCTAGTGTTGATTAGTTGAATATTCAGAGGAGTATTATGTTTTCCATATGTTTGTTGTCACCTCGATAGGCTTAAGGTTTGATTAGAAGGTGGCCTTGCATGGTTGTTGGTAACGCTATACTTAGGATTATCACGTTTGTTTGCCTGCTGTGGAAACATGAAAAATCATTTACGAAGACAAGCTTGAAAAGAAAGAAAAAGGCAGTACTGTTGTGCTTAATGTCCCCAAGGGTAAAAAGACTTGCCTCTGCTGTGATCAGTTAGGCCACCCATTGATCGAGTACTCTGGGTAAAGGTCCGTGCAGTAGATGTGCAAAAGCTAGTGCCTTTGGGTGATTAAGAAAATAAATGAATATATTAGTGTAAAGGTCGACAAATAAATTCAGGCATCCTAGTTTTGTTTTACCTTCGATTTGTGTAAGTTAGCTGGATGATTGAATCTTAAGGCCAGTGTAGGGGGAAGATAAATGAAGGAGTGCATAATGTTACTCTAATTTAGTAAACAAATCATTATTAGGCTATGCACACACACGCAAAGAGTTCAGAGATTCTTTTAAATTGCTCGTGATTTAAGCATGTTCTCATTCCATTATTCTTGTTCCTAATTCCACTTTTAAGTACATTGAAAATGGAGTCATCTTTTGCTTGCAAATTTCTGAAGCATTTATCTTTTAGTGGGAGTCTGATTTTGTTTTGCTCAGGACTAGCAAAAGCTTAAGTGTGCAGGTATTTGATAGCACTAATTGTGAGCTTATTTTAGCTACTTTTATGCTATAAATGTAAGCTTTTATGTCGATTATTTGTTAACTTCAAGAAACCGAGCAGTTCCAAGAGAAATTGATGAATTTGGAGTTTTATGTTAAATATGTAGCTATTTTAGAGCTTTTGGAGGAGCTAAGGAGTACAAGAGATGGTGCACAAGTTATTGGGGCCGAGAGAACAACGTTGAGACGCTTGAAATGGTGTTGCAAAGCTGCACTGTGGCGTTGCAATGCTAGAAACACTCTAAAAAGAAGAGCTCTATTCGTAGCGTTGCAATGCTACTTACAACGTTGCGACGCTACCCCTTCAAAGGAATGACAGCATTTTAGACAGTGTTGCAACGCTGTCACGATTGTAGCCTTTATATTCATCGTTTTGTTTCCAAATGAAGGGAGGTCATTTAGGGTTTTAGTACCCCATTCTCGATTCCTACCCATTGGGGACCTGTAGATACGGATTGGAGGTGTTCGGAGGTAAATTTCGAGGCTTAGGAGAGAGGATTTCAAGGGGATAGTCGGGATTTCGGCATCGATGGTCTTATCTCTGCTTTTCTTCCCTCTTTTTATTTTTTTGCTTGCTGTAATATAGAGGATTTTTTGTTCTTATCTGAATATGATGGGCTAAATTTATATTTAGGGGATTAGAGCAAGATTAGGTTTGGTTTTATGTTGTAATTGATACATTGTCATTTAATTCACTTGTTATGTTTCATTTAGTTAGATTATGCTTAATGCTTAGTATTAACCGACATTAATATGCTGATTTAGTCCTAAATTGAGCTCAATAGAGAATGTTTAAGGTAGACTTAGTCCAGTTAACGTCCCTAGATTGCCAAAGTTACATAGGAACAACAATCAAAGTGTGAGGCTTAATATCCGCGGGTTTAGTTCAATTAACTAATCAATTAACGTTAAGGACGCTTAGGTAACCAATTAGTTAAGCGTGTTTGAATGAGACCTACAAGAGATTTTGATCGGTTTAGCTCTAGGTCTATGAAATTGGAAAGGCGTAATTAAATGGACGGTTAAGAGTGTTCGGTTTCCCTAAATTTTCCTTAACTGGTACCTCCTCCCATTTATTTTTCCTATCTGCTCTTGCTTTCTGTTCTCCAAATAAAGTAAAGTGAGATTATTCACGGTACTTAATTAAATTAAAAATCAATCCCAGTGGATACGATACTCAGTAGGAATACTGCTTTATTATTACTTCGATCACATGCACTTGCTTGTCACACCGATCAATCACTGATCAGAGTACACACAAGCACATGCGATCGAAGTAATAATAAAATGATATTTCTATCGAGCATCATCTCCACAGAGATTGGTTTTTAATTCAATTAATTACCCTAAATACTCTCGCTTAGCTTTGATTGAAGAGCAAAGATAGAGAAAAGATAAACTAATCTAATGACAAGAAAATAAAAGTAGAATGATAAATGGGAGACACAAACACAAGGGATATGCTATAAGTAGCGTCTCAATGCTACGGAGGAAAATCAACCTTCGTGCATTTCTAGCATTGAGCAGGATGTTTCAAGGCCACTTGACAGTGTCTAAATGCTATAGATAGCGTCTCAACGCTGTCCCCTGGGATTTGGCTTCTATTTTGAGTTGTAGCATGCCTTTGAGACGCTCTAGACAGAGTCTCAACGCTCTCCTCTATTCTCAACACTTCATAACTCATCTATTCTCTTCTCAGCTCTCTAAAATTGCCCAATTTAACTCCAATATTCACCAAAATACTCCCAAACGCTTGGTTCTGCACCTCAAGCTCGGTTGATACAAAATCAAGAGAAATACACATCAAAGTACACCAAATCATAACAAAACTAACTAATAAATAGACATAAATATAGCACTGAATTAGTGCTATCAAATACCCCCACACTTAAAGCTTTGCGAGCTCTGAGCAAAGCTAAACAAAACAGCTGATAGCACTAATGTCTATCATAATGACTCATGTCTCAATGTTCTAAACCGCTGATAGCATTAATTTAGTGCTATACTTATGCCTTATTTTAGTTAGTTTTATGCTACATTTGTGAGCTTTTACGTTGATTTATTGTTGATTTCAGGAATCCGAGCAATTGAAAGCGGAATTATGAATTTTTGAGCTTTAAGTTGAATATTGGAGCTTTTTCAGACCATTTTGGAGAGCCAAGAAGAGAAGAGTTGAAGAATTTAGCAATTGAGGTCTAGAGGACAATGTTGGAACGCTTGAATTGGCGTTGCAACACTATAATTTTGCCTTTGGATCAGAAAGCTAGCTTTGCAACGCTACCCTATAGCATTGCAATGCTAGAAATACACTGAGAGGAAATGTTTCGTCCTTAGCGTTTCAACGCTACCCTTGCGCGCAACATCAAAATGGCAGTGTTTTGGACAGCGTTGCAAAGTTGACTTTAGCGTTGCAACGCTGTCACGATAGACAATATTATTTCATCGCTTCATTTTTGAATTAGAGGATTCCATTCAGGGTTTTAGACACCCATTTTTGAGTCCTACCTTCTTAGGACCTGTAGAGGCACATTGGAGGTGTTCGAGAGTAAAGTTCAAGGCTCGAGAATGTGAATTTCAAGGCAAAAGTTAGGATTTTTGCCTCAACGGGTCTTGTATCAGTTTATTTCCCTCTTCTCATGGATTTACTTACTGTAATACAGAGGATTTTTCTTTGTTTTGAGACTATGTTGGGCTAATTTCGTATTTTGGGGATTAGAGCACGATTAGGTTTGGTTTTATGTTGTGATCGACACTTTAGCCATTTAATTCACTTGTTTTATGTCATTTAGTTGGATTATGCTTAATGCTTTGTATTAATTGGCCATTAACATGTTGTTTTAGTCCTAAATTCAGCTCGAC
Source organism: Trichosanthes truncata (assembly GCA_033996785.1). Taxonomy (NCBI): domain Eukaryota; kingdom Viridiplantae; phylum Streptophyta; class Magnoliopsida; order Cucurbitales; family Cucurbitaceae; genus Trichosanthes; species Trichosanthes truncata. The sequence continues at coordinate 16,015,031 of JAWPNB010000004.1, forward strand.
AAAAGATGTTTAGGGTAGACTTAGTCCAATTAACGCCCTTAGATTGCCGGAGTGACATAGGAACAACAATCGAAGGGTGAGGCTTATCATAAGCGGGCTAATTCTTAATTAACTAATCAATTAACACTAAGGACACTTAGGTAAGCAATTAGAAGCTTGTTCGAATGAAACCGACAAGAGATTTCGACAGGTTTAGCTATAGGTCTATGAATTTGGCAAGGCATAATTAAACGACAGGTTAAAATTCACATAAAAGCAACCTAGGAGTTCTCAATTCCCCTAAATTGGTATCTCCCTATCTTTTAATTGCTTTTTAGTTTAGTTTATTTTTCCAAGCATCTTTCGTTAGCCATTTTCCCTAAATAAATCCAATTTCGATTATTCTCGGTAGTTAATTAACTAAAAAGAACTTCGATCTCGCTTCCTAGTGGATACGATACTCGATAGGAATACCATTTTATTATTACTTAGATCACACTCTCTTTGGTGTACACCGATCAAGTTTTTTGGCACCGTTGCCAGGGAAGCGATGACGTTCTATTTAGTTAGTTAATATTGAAAAGAAATTAGGAGTTAGTTTAGGGGTTTTTGTATATATTTTTGTACATATTTCTGTTCGTGGCTGTTTCGTTGCTTTTGTTTTTTATTTTTATTTATTTTTAGTTTTTGTTTGGTTTGTTTTTCTGAGGCTAATATGCTATATGGGTAGTGATAAGGAGGCTAATTTTTGCCTCTTGATCTCAAATTTGATAGAACTTGTAGGAGGTTAAGGAGAGAAGCCCAAATCATTATGTTAGATCATAATGATGATGAGATGAAGCTGATTATTAACTATTTCCAGCCCGTATTCCCGACAGACCATTTTGGGATTGTGTATGCCCATCCAGGCGAACATTTTCAAGCTAAAAATGGGACTGATTCAGATGGCACGAGACAACTCGTTCAAGGGGCATCCTTTAGAAGACCCACATTGGCATTTCAAATCTTTCCTTGAGATCTGCGAAACTGTAAAGTTAAATGGAGTTTCTCCAGATGCCATTAGATCGAGACTTTTTTCCTTTTCATTATAGGATAAAGAAATGGACTAGCTCAAATCCCTAAAGCTGGGTAGCATATCTTCATGGGACGAGTTGGCCCATGCCTTCCTAACGAAATTCTTCCCTCCAACGAAGACAACGAAGATGAGGACGGAGATTGGGACATAATGCCAGCTCGATGGAGAACAACTATATGAAAGCTTGGAAAGCTGCAAGGAGATGTCGAGGAAGTGTCCTCAGCACGGCTATGCAAACTAGTTACAGGTACAATTATTTTATCACAGTTTGTCCTCGGGTACTAAAACCATTCTTGATACGAGTGTATAAGGTAGTTTCATGGCTAAGACGGTGGATGAGGCACATGCTCTTTTGGAGGAAATGGCCGCAACAAGCTACCAATGGCCATCACACCAATCAACCTCCACTTTGAGGACTGCTGCGGGCATATACTAGATTGACGAGGTAAGTGTGTTAAAAGCTCAGATGGCTTTATTAACTAACGCGTGAATACATTTTCAACAGCATGAGCTATAAAATCAATTGTCTCGTTGTTAGCGTTGAACTCAAGGGAAGTCGAGGATCAGTCTATCGAGCAGTGCCAGTACGTGAAAAACAGAGGCTATGGATATCAGGGCCTTCAGAAATATAATTTACCAAATTACTACCATTCAGGTTTGCATAACCATGAAAACTTCTTTTACGCTAACAAGAAAAATGTTTTGCAGCCACTTAGGTTTGCAGGAACATCAAACCAAGAAAATAAGTCTGACCTGGAGGTAAAGATGGACACGTTCATCAAAAAACAAGATAAAGTGACCTAGCAATTGTAGACAATCATTTCATCCCTTGCCACGACAGTTAGTGGCATGACACTGCACTGAAGAACATGGAGGTTCAGATTGGGCAAATTATCAATGTAGTCAACCTCCAAAAGGGTAAGTTCCCCAGTAACACTGAGGTGAACACTTAGGAGTGGGGCTAAGTTATAGGAGGTGTCGAAAAAGGGTGAAGATGAGGAAAAGATAGAGGGTCAAGAGGTTGTGGCAAAAAAAGCACACAAGGTAACCTTTCTAACCCATCTCTTCAGTTTAAATCTGATGATAGTGTCTGTGGTTCAAGAAATGAAACAAGAAATGAAGTTGAGAAGAAAATAATAAAGAGATTTGAGAAGAAGAACGAAAAGGAGACTGAGAAGATAAGAAAAACCTTACTGGACTTGATTGCTGAGGAGTCCAAGGAGTTGGCGAGGGATGTTGAGGTACTTAGACCCCAACTGGTGGATAGAGGAGCACACAAAATTCCTAGGAGACGTGGAGAGTGTGCTACATTTAATTACAGGGAGTTACCCTTTCCCGAGCACTATAAGGATTCTAAATTAAATGAGTAGTTTTCTTATTTTTTAAACATATTTAGAAAATTGCACATTAACATTCCTTTTGTAAAAGCGCTTGCCAACATGACTAATTATGGGAGGCTCATGAAGGAGATGCTTTCGAAGAAGAGGAGATTCGAGGTAAATGTTGTGCTCAGCTTGTTTGAAAAGAGCACATCCATTGTGAAGCATAAGATGCCCAAGAAACAAAAGGACCCAGGGAGTATTACTATTCCCTGTCAAATTGGTAGTTCAATGATAGATAGGGCATTATGTGACTTTGGTGCAAGTATTAATCTCATGCCTTATTATGTGTTTAGGAAACTTCGTTTACAGGAAATCCAGCATCTAGGCCATTAAATTGCATAAAAGCTAGGTTTATACTCACGTGTGAATTAATTGTGCCTTAGAAGACTAATTAGCTCTTTAATTAATTGGCTATCCATTTAGTTAAAGTTCCCTAATCGATCCTAAGCTTAATGCTATCGTCTTAGGTGGTAAGGAACGCTATCGTGCCCAGCCCTCAGAGTCGATTTAGAGTTAGTTCGATGCTATATTGGGCTAATTTCATAAAGGATTAGAATTTTGGCGGCTTTTCCGTTGGAAATGATTTGGTGTTAAACGTGTACATTGCACATTGACATTAATCCCGAACCTGGGATAGAAATTACATGTTGGGGCTCGCTGACTTCCTGAATTGGTGTTATTAGTAAGTGTGCTTTACTTCCTGCCTTTCATTTCTATTTTATGCATTTTAATTTCCTTTATTTCAGTTATCACACCCTACCCCCTAGTTCTGTCACATTGTCCAATTAAAGAAAGATAATAACTAAAGTTTGGTCTCCTGTGGATCAACCCTGCCACTTTATTTCAAAATATTTGTGGTGTGGCGGCCTATAAATTTATTTGACGAGTATGACGTACTCAATCTATCTCTGATAGCACATATTTAGTGCTATAATTCTTCTATTTATTTAGCTAGTTTTGTGTTGAATTTGTAGACTTTGGCGTGCATTTCTCATCTATTTTAGGAAACCGAGCAATTGGGACCATTATAGTGGAATTGGAGTATTACTATATGATTTGGAGCTTAATTGGAGGAGTTTTTTAGGATGAGTATAAAAAAAGGAGCTACACTAGCTATTGGGGTTGTGAAGACGGTGTTGCAACGCTTGAAAGGGCGTTGAAATGCCCAAATATATGGTGCAAACTCGAGAGCTAGCATTGCAACGCTGCGCTGTGGCGTTGCAACGCTAGAATCACGATGAGGAGTTGTTGTCCGTTCGTAGCATTGCAACTGTGCCTTCATGCACGCGAAGGAAACGACATCGTTTGGACAACGTTGCAACGCTGTCGCGACATCAGCTTTAAGTTATTCGCTTCTTTGCTCTATTTGGGGGGCGAACACTTAGGTTTAGACCACTTTTACGAAAACATAGCAAATTGGGATAGTTGGGGAGTCTTTTCAGGCTATTCGATGAAGGATTGAGGCTCGAGATCACGAAGATCAAGGCAAAAGTCGTGGATCGCGTGGTTTTTGCTCTCTTTTCTTCTTTTTCCTTTTGAGTTGCTATAATTGGGCTGTAATGACTTATTTGATGACTATTTTAATTATGTTTAGTGGCTAATTGCTTTGGTTTGGGGAATTAATGTAGCTAATGGACCCTTGTAGTTAATTAATTGACCTTTATTCATATTGTATCTCATCTTAATAGATTTGTGCATTGGGTTCTTAGTGCCTTTAACAAAGTAAGCAATAGGCATTAAATGATCGTTAGTCTAATTGAGCTCGACAAAGTAGATTAAATTTAGAAAAATAATGCATGATAATTAAATTCCGCCTAAGTAACATAGGAACAACGAAAATTAATTGAGGTTTAAAATGAAGGTTTGATAATGCCAAGTGAGGATTAATTAATGAGACGGACACGAGATTTAATTAATTACACTCGAGAATAGGAGGAACTCGACAGAGGATTCCTTGGAATTAGACTTCTAGGCCTAGTAATTAGATGAGATAACAATATTAATAGCCTAGTTAATTAATTGCAAGATTCAATTAGTGAAATTAATTCTCCAAACGTCTTTAATCCTGTTGTTTTTATTTGTTAGCTTTCCTTGCATGTTTTGATTTGTTTTGATCACTTACTACTCTCTTTATTTCTCTAAACACAATCAATTGTAATTATTTTCAATATTCAACCAACCATAATAATTCCTTATGGATATGATATCTGGTATACTCATACCACTTTATTATTTGGGCCCGTGCACTTGCGGTAACGCATAGCTGTGCTAAAATTAAGTTTTTGGCACCGTTACAAGGGAATTGGCATCGATTTGGTTGATATTGAGAAGAAAGCAGTTGATTTTGATTTAGAGGCTTTTATTGTTTGCTCGTTTAATTTTTAGTGTTGTTTAATTTTATTTAATTTTGATTTTGTGAGGAGGCCATTGATGTATGCGAAGTGATAAGATGATTAATCTTTTACCTTTAGATTTAGAAATTGACTGGACGTGTAGACGAATTTGTAAGGAGAAGAAAACCCAAACTAAGATCATGGCCGAGCAGAGAGAAGAGCCTAAGGCAATTCGAGATTATTTTTAGCTGATTTTCACGACAGATCACTCTGGGATAGTGTACACGACTATCCAAGCAATGAACTTTGACCTGAAGACAAGATTGATTCAGATGGCTCATGATAGTGCTTTTAGAGGACACCCAACAAAAGATCCACAATCGCATCTACGTTCATTTTTAGAAATTTGCAGAACGGTAAAAATGAACGGTGTATCTTTTCATGCTATTAGTCTGAGATTATTTTCCTTTTCTTTGCAGGATAAAGCAAAGGATTAGTTGGAATCGCTTGCACCATGGAGTATTAAGTCATGGGATGAGTTAGCCAAGTGTTTCTAACAAAAAAAATTCCACCTATAAAGACAACCAAATTGAGGATGGAGATTGAGACTTTTAGGCAATTGGATGGAGAACAGCTCTACGAGAGTTGGGAGCAGTACAAAGAGATGCTTCGAAAGTGTCTTCAGCATGGCTATCCTAACTATTTTTAGGTACAAATATTTTATAATGGTTTAGCCAGTGCTACTAAAACTATTCTTGACACTGCTTCGGGAGGAAATTATATGCAAAGACTTTTGAGGATGCAAAGGCCCTATTAGAGGAGATGGCAGCTACAAGTTCCCAATGGCTTATTGATCATTCAATGTCAAAGTCAGCCATTGGGATTTATGAAATTGATGAGGTTAATGCACTAAAAGCATAAATAACTGCATTAACTAATTCTGTGAATAAACTTTTTGTTTCAGGAACATCCCAGTCTATTGCTTCCTTAGGAGCAGCGAATGCCATATCACATAAGGAGCCGATGGTGGAACAAGTTCAGTATGTCCAAAACAGAAGTTATAGATATCAAGGGATCTGGAATTTAGTGCCCACCCATTACCACCCAAGTTTGTGAAACCGCTAGAACTTTTCTTATGCTAACACTAAAAATGTTTTGCAACCTCCTTCAGGTTTTACATCATCATCGAATCACCAAGAGAAGAAACTAGACTTGGAAGCTATGTTATCAGCAATGTACAAGAAGTTTGTTGATGTTGGTGCTGAGGTGGAAGGTTTTATCACCAAGATGAAATCCGATAACAAGCAGGTAACTGACAATTTGAATAGTGTGACTAATGTTGTTAACACTTTGACAAATACAGTGTGTAGTCGCGCAACCAATTTGAAGAATTTGGAGGTTCAGATGGGACCGATTGCGAGTGTTGTTAATACCCTGCAAAAAGGTAAACTCCCAAGTGATACTGAATAAAACCTGAGGGAGCAGTGTAAGGTGATTACACTGAGGAGCGGGACACAGTTGAGTGAGCCAGAGCAGAAGGTAAAAACTGAAAAGGAGAAGACTGAGAGTAAAAGGGCTGTGGCAGAAAAAACCACATTAGGAAAGCCTTCTAACCCTTCTTTTCCTTTGATTTTTGCTAATGACGTATATCCTCAAGCAATGAGGGATAGTGATGAGATGAAAAAAGAGAAGCAGTTTGAGAAAAAGAGAGCATGGAAGAATGGTGAAGAAAGAAAAGAATTTTGCAAGGAGTTGACTTTGGAGGAAATCATTGAGGCACCTAGGTGTAAAATGTATGATCGTGTGACACATCTCAGTCCTTTGAGACAACGTGGTGACCACCCCACATTTGATTACAGGGAGTTTCCCTTTCCTCATCTATTTAAAGATGTTAAATTAGATGAGTAGTTTGCTAAATTTTTAGAAATGTTTAAGAAATTGCACATTAACATTCCACTTGCAGATGCATTAGCAAACATTCCTAATTATGGAAATTCTTGAAAGAAATGCTTTCAAGGAAAATAAAATTGGAGGTGAATTAGGTGCTGAGTATTTATGAGTATAGTAGCACTATTCTACAGAAGAAGATGCCTTTGAAAAGAAAAGATCCAGGGAGTCTTACTATTCCTTGCACTATAGGCACTATACATGTAAATAAGGCATTATGTGATTTGGGAGTGAGTATAAATTTGATGCCTTTTTCTGTCTACAAGAAGCTTGGTTTGGGGGAAATTTAGCCAACTAGCGTCACTGTACTTCTTGCTAATCATTCTTTAGCGCATCCAAAAAGGTATTGTAGAAGACGTCTCAACGTTGTCCCCTTGTATTTGGCTTCTAATTCGAGCTGTAGCATGGCGTTGAGACCTTTTGGATAGCGTTGAGACGCTCTATTCTGTTCTCAACATTTCATAACTCATCTCTTCTCTTCTCGGCTCTCCAAAATGGTCTAATTTAACTCCAATATTCACTAAAATACTCCCGAACACTCAATTTTGCACCTTAAACTCGGTTTCTACAAAATCAAGAGAAAAACACATCAAAGTAAACAAAATCATAGAAAAACTAGCTAATAAATGGGCATAAATATAGCATTAAATTAGTGCTATCAATCACACACATCCATCAAATAAGTAATTAAACCAAATCATTTAACAATTAAGCATTAAAACAATATCCAACAATTAACCCATGTAATTAGAGACTAGGATACTCAAAATCATACAATTAAATCTCCTAAATCCCTAATTTACAATCTATACAGTAGCTACAAATGAAAGGAAAAGAGGAAGAAGTGCAAACGAAAGGTCGATCCCATGTTCTTGAGGCAATCTACCTTGAACCCTAGCTCCAATTCTTCAATTTCGCTCAATTTCGCTCACAAATGCTCCCCAAAACCATCAAGAACAACTTTGAATCGACATTAGGACTTTCCCTATCAGTTTGGCCTCATCTTTCTTGAAGAGAACAATATTTTTATACCTCTATGGAAGCAACGTTGAGACGATAGGGAGAGCTGAAAGGAATAATCGAATTAGACCCACAACAAGTTTGTGTCCCTAAATTATTTTTCATTTAATTCTAATATACCCCCATTCACAGTGGAAACATGTGAGTGGGGGTATCTTATACAATGAGTTTATGTAAGACTGGACCATGAAATATTTAATCTCTCTTTATAATTTCGTTAATTGAGAAGATTAATATTTCATCAGGATGATCATATGCAACTCGATCTTAATCCTGAGTGAGTATGAAGGTCTGCCTGTGAGGGTTTTTCCTTTGATTTGCATGGGGGAGAGTGGCTTTTGTAGCAGATTCAATATGCCTGCCATTTTGGAGACTTAACCAAATAGGGAGCTGGGAACATAATCTCACAAGATAAAATTCACTTCTTCCCTTATAGGGTAAGTAGATGAGTGGTTCCCTTAGGTGCTGATTTTGGGACTTGAACAATGGGGCCCCACCATCTCACTAGCCTAAGAGAGACTTAGTTTATGGTTAGATCATTTACAAATTGTTCATTAGAAGATCAGTGGTACTTAAGGGGCAAGATGTAATTACAGAGGTAAAATGGACTTTTGACCCAGCTGTAATTACGAAGAACTCATGAAGGATCGACTTGCATGTAGTGATTATATCCATAGACACAGTTTTTCCTACAGTGCATAAGAGTGCAACTCTAGGTCTATAGTAGAGTGACTTATAGTTAATGAATGAAAATTAATTAAATAAATAGTTTAATTATTGATTTTGTATCATTTGAGCTTATAATTTGTAGGTCCATAAGGTCCTCTTGCTAGCTCATATAAACAAATAGGGATCAATTTTGTTGGGATCAATTTTGAAATGTTCAAATTTAAATTTAATATATTGGATATATTAAATGAGGAAAAACATATTTATTGTATATGATGCATTAAATATTAAAGAAACTATTAATGTATTAAGATACATTTAAGAAAATATATTTATTAAATTTGAATTAGATTCAAATAAGGAAATAGATGTCTTAGGAGAATTTGGAAAGGTTTTAATATGATTCAAATTGGTTAGATAAATATATTTTAATATATTATATATTAAAATATATTATTTAATTATTTTCACTAGGCCACTATAAATAAGGCCCTAGGTGTGAGTCATTTGTGTGCATTCCAAATAAGAGAAAGAAACTCTAGATAGTTCTCCACTCATTCTCTCATTCTATTTTCTAGAAGGTTCCCACAAATCTCTTTGGTCCTTTGTTCGAGTCATAGGAAGGAAGACTTTATGGAAGTCTTGGAATTCAACCTCATTGGAGTTTGAGCAAAGGAGAAAAAGACCCTCTAAAATATTCTCCATATTATTTTCATGGCATGTTTTGCTTAACCTTAATTTTTATTGCTTAATTTTAAATAAAATTCAAGTCGATTCCAACACTTTCGTTGTGGGTTTAATTCGATTATCCCTTCAAGAGCATCTCGATGCTGCACCGAAAAGACGCGTTCTCCTTGCGCGCGCGTCCAATGTTGAGACGCTGAAGGCAGCCTCTCGATGCTCTAGACGGAACTCCACTGATGGTCGTGTTTTGAGCATTAAGACGCTACAAGCCAGTGTCTTGACACTTGCTCTCGATTTTGGCACTTCAAATGTGGCCTCTAGACACCATTTTCAAGGTCTAGATGCTTTCCCCAAGGATTCTTTTTCCAAAACACCACATGTTCTCCTCTTTGATCTCCAAAATTGCTTCAAAAGGCTCCAATATTCATCATAATACTCTTGAACACTCGATTTTCCTTCTCAAGCTCATTTTCTGAGAAATCAAGATAAAAAGGCATCAAAGCATACATTTTAAGTATAAAATTGGCATACTTAATAGGAAATAATATAGCATAATTACATGTTATCAGTGTACATAGTCTTAATATTGATGCATTTACTAATCCAGAGTAGTGTTATGAAATCCTCCATTCATCTTTCCCCTACATTGGCTTGAAAGACTCAATTCAGCTCCCTCACAATCAAGTAATATCTAGTTAGGCGCCTAAACCACTACGGGGTAGTACTCCCCCACACTTACTTTTTACATTAAATCAGGGGCACTAGCTTTCACACATCTATTGTAAGGACCCTTATCTAGAGCACTCGCTCAATTGATGGCCTAACTGATCACGACAGAGGTAGCTCTTTTTACCCTTGAACATGTTTTTACTCAACACAAGTTTCTTATCTTTTCCTTTCTTTTTCTTTTCACTATTTTTTTTTTCTTTGAGCTTATGTTTTTTTTTTTTTGGCATGCATATAACATGCTATTTCTTACCCCTAAGCTCAACATTAAGCTCTCATGCAAGTTTACTTACAAACTAAGCCTTAAGTCTATTAGAGTGACAACAAACTTCTAAAAATCACAACACTTATCTATCATCAACATTAGGCTAAGTGCTCAACAAGTGCAAGGATTCAAAAGTAAAATTTTTTAATTTACTCAAATCCCATCATGCTCAAATTCCACAAAGAACATGCAAAAATAGTCCACAAACATAGGCGTAGCACTGTTCCTTGTCCTCAATGTTTACACCCTAACAAGAAATTTAAACATACAAAAAGGACAAACTAAAGATAGGTGTGACGATACTGTCCTGAAAGCAAGAGACACCAACAATATAGCGCACAAAAGACATTGGAAAATTGAAAAGTTGTGTGGATCTCAAGCTTCTGACAAACAAAATCAAGATAGAGTCCACTTTATTCAACTAACAAAGCAAACAACAGGCAAAAACAACAATTTAAAGCTTGGGTTGCCTCCCAAGAAGTTATTGTTTAGCTTCATTAGCTCGATGTTTCCCTCTAAACTTCTCATAGTGGCTAAAAAATGAAGAAATCACATCCTCTCTCCTTCCTGCATTTTCAATGCTAGCAACACATCCTCCCATAGAATTAACATTAACTGAAATAATCAATCACGGAGAGAATGCAAGGCAAGAAAGCAAATAGAATCATTATTATCAAATAAATTAGACATCTCCTCGTGATTCCCATAAAAAACATGATTCGAACAAGGAGGAACAACATTATAAAGCTCATTAGAAAAACCAATCATATTATTCAACATTTCATCCTCAAAGTCATTCTTCACAAAATTCTTTTTCCTATCAAGAATTCCATCATGTATATTTGCAACAAAATCACTATACTCAAGAACATGATCTATCACATGCTCAATATTTAAAACCCTATGAACTCGCATAATCTATTAGCATAAAAAATAGATTTACTTAAAGCACATTCATGAAGCATACAGTCAGGGCGGTCAGACATAACAACCACATTATTATTCACATTTAAACAAAAATTCACATCATCATACGTCAAACTTCTCTAGCACTTTCAATAACAAAATTAACATCAGAACCAACCAAACTATTCTCTACATTTTCAGAATTAATAGAAGATATATCAGCAGGGGTATCATGCATTCTAATATCAACAAGCCTATCAGAATTATTATCCACGACAGAAGGAGAAGTCTCAACAAGTTTAACCCTATAACATCTATCTTTATTCTCAAAAGCATCTAAAGGGAAAATGCTAAACCTTACCAATTAGTCATCGACTTGCAGAGTCAATGATTGAAGGTACACGTGATCGAAGTAATAATAAAACGGTATTCCTACCGAGTATTGTATCCATTGGAATTGGTTTTTAATTCAATTAAGTACTGCGAATAATTTCACTTTACTTTTTTCAAAGAATAGAAAGCAAGAGAAAAAAGGAAAAATAAACATCTAATCCTAGAAAGCAAGATAAATGGGAGACACAAATCGATGGGTAATTCTATGGGTGTTGGTTGCATTCTTGGACCTTAATTTACTTAATTAAGCTAACAATTTAGAGTAACCAAGTATTCTATTCATAAGTCTCGAAGCCTAAGGTCATGGAATCTCCATTCGGTCTCCTCCAAATCTTGGGGGTAATTAATTAAATCACGTGTCCATCTCATTAATGAATTCTCACCCTACATTAATGAATCTTTATCACTGACCTCTATAGATTCTTTATTACTCCTGCTATCACTCAGGTAATTAATCCATAGTCATGCATCCAGTTCTAGTCTAAGCTTATCTCTGTCGAGCCTCCACATAGTAACTAATCAATTAGACGATGCTCATTTAATTAATCTTCAGCACTAACTATAATTAATTAACCGTTTATCCAGCTGTCACTCAGGTAACTAACTAATTGTGCCTTAAGTTAACTAGGAATTCTCTATCGAGCTCAACCTAGTCCTACATCAATTAATTAACAAACACAATCTAAGGACATTAAGCTTAAAATGCATAAATGAACATAAACACTTAATCAAACCATAATTACTAACTAAATTAAGCAAATCAAGTACAAATGGTCCAAGAATTTACAACATCCAGTAGAAATTAAGGATTTAATTAAACATATTCATCACTTACAGCACAATAATCTCTAATTACAACCACTAAAGTAACTAAAATTGAAAGGAAAAAGGAAAGAAATGCAAACGAAGGACAATCTTTTTTTCCCGAGGTGATTAATCCTGAACCCAAGCTCCAAGGTATTCAAATTTGCAACAAAATGTTCACAAACTCTCCCAATACCCTTAATTATGGTCTGGAATTGAGATTAGGGCTTCAACCCTCGAAATGGCCTCTATTTGTAAGAAGAGAAAAAGGATAAATTTATATTGTCTATCAAGATATCGTTGATACGCTAGGGACAGAGTCTCAACACTATCTAAACGACTGCATATTTCCATGCGCGAGCAGAGATAGCGACGAGATGCTATAAGTAACATCTCGATGCTCCGAACAGAAATTAGCTTCAACGTGTTTCTAGTGTTGAGCACGGCGTTGCACACTACTGATAGAACTAATTTAGTGCTATATTTATGCCTTATTATAGCTAGTTTTACGCTATATTTGAAACCTTTTACATTAATTTATTGTTGATTTTAGGAATCCGAGCAATTGAGAGTGAAATTATGAATTTTGGAGCAAATTGATGAATATGGAGCTTAATTAGAGCGTTCGGAGGAGCTAAGGACAAATGCGAAGGAGCACAAGCTGTTGGGACCAAGAGGACGACGTTGCAACCCTTGTAATAGCGTTCCAAAGCCTAATTATCTGGTGCAAACCTGAGTGCTAGCATTGCAAAGCTGCCCTGTGGCGTTGCAACGCTAGAAACACATTGAAATGAAAGCATCCGTCCGTAGCATTGCAACGCTACACCTTTGCACTTGCAAAAATGCCAGCGTTTTGGACAGCATTGCAATGCCAATGTTGTCCCTAGTATTGCAACGTTGTTGAGACTGCAGACTATTAATTCATCGTTTTGTTTCTAAATTAGAGGAAGCCAATTCGAGGGTTTTAGCCCTAATCTCAATTCCAGACCATATTCGAGAGTATTTGGGAGGATTTGTGAGCGTTTTGGAGCGGAATTGAAGACCTTGAAGCTCTGTTCGAGATTGATCACCTCGAAAACATGGGATCATCCTTTGTTTGCACTTTCTTTCCCTTTTCCTTTCATTTATAGTTATTGTAGTGGCTATAATTAGGAATTTATTTGGGTTGTAATTGCTGAACATGTTTAGTTAATTCCTAGTTTCTATGGGTTGTTGTAATTCTTGAACCATTGCACTTAATTTTACTTAATTTATTTTGTGATTGTGGTTTAATTAGTATTTATGTTCACTTATGCATTTTAGGCTCAATGCCATTAGATTGTGCTCGTTAATTAATTGAGGTAGGACTAGGTTGAGCTCAACAGAGAATTCCTAGTTAACTTAAGGCACAATTAGTTAGCTACCCGAGTGACAGCGGGATATACGGTTATTTAATTGTAGTTAGTGTTGAAGATTAATTAATTGGGCACCGTCTAATTGATTAGTTACTAAGTGGAGGCTAGAAAGAGATAAGCTTAGACTAGAACTGGATGCATGACTATAGATTAATTACTTGAGTGACAGCAAGAGTAATAATTAATTTATAGAGGTCAGTGATGAAGGGTCGTAATGCCAGATGAGAATTAATTAATGAGATGGACACGAGATGTAATTAATTACACCCAAGGTTTGGAGGAGGCCGACAAGAGATTCCATAATTTTAGGCTTCTAGATTTATGAATCGAATACTTGGTTATGCCTAATTGCTAGCTTAATTAAGTAAATTAAAGTCCAAGAATGTAATGAACACCCATAGAATTACCTACTGATTTTTGTCTCTCATTTATCTTGCTTTTTAGGATTAGAGTTTGTTTTCCTATTTGCTCCTGCTTTCTGTTCTATAAATAAAGTGAAGTAAAATTATTCGCGGTATTTAATTAAATTAAAAACCATTCCCAGTGGATACGATACTCAGTAGAAATACCGTTTTATTATTACTTCGATCACGTGTGCTTGCGTGTATGCCCGTTCAACAACCCTAACCTTGTTGTCTCCACCATTTTCTTTGTATGTTTTTTGGTTTAATATCCTTTCCAATCATATTTTAGTTATCTTTTTCATAAATAATTCAAGTCATCAATATTTCTAATAATTATTCAATTCAAAAGCAACTTTACACTCCCTGAGGATTCGATACTCGGTACTCAAATACCATTTTATACTACTTGATCATATTCGCTTGCGTGACGTTGAACAATGTGATAACGCTTTTGAACTTCAACAACAAAACACATAGGAATTGAAACTACAAACAAAAGTATAATAAAAATAAACAACATATTTGCACGTATACCTGTTTTTACTTGAAGATGCTTTGTAAGTGATTCCAAAACGTAAGACAACATTTGAAGGTTGATGTAAGGAAAATAAGATCATTGTATCATCTATGTATATATATGTTTACAAGATATTTTGTACGTTCATATGTTTGCTTCAAGCACTTAAACTATTTACGCGTATTCTATAAGTGTATGAACATAAATAGATTTGAAAGGTTGATGGGTGGTTGGTTGGATGCGAATTAATTCGACTGTTTTCTCCATTGTCAGATTACCTTCGCCCATATTTAAAAAGTAAAATGAACCAACAGTTCAATACATAAGTGTGAAAGTTAATGTGATTGTGCTCTTATTCTTTTCAAACTTTCTATCTTAGTTACGATCGGCCCTCATTTTACGTGCAACTGACAAACACAATCATAATTTCAAGTGTAATAAAAAAAAACAAATCCAAAGCGTAGGAGTGAGAGATATGATAAGGACCAATGAAGAAGAAACCGAAAGTGTCGTTGGATTATTGTTTAAACGAATCGACAATGATTGGGAGAGAGGCTATGAAAACTTCACCGACAACTGAGATTGGTATTCCAGACACTTGATTCCCCTAAAGTAAGAGAGTCGTTGGATTGGGGTTTAAACAAAAAGTGCAAGTGAAATAAAAGAAATGAAAAAAATCGAGAAAGACTAAGACTGGTATTTCATACGCTTGTTTCACAAGTGCAAGTGCAATAAAAATAATAAATCGAGAGTGCGAGATTGAGAGAGGCTATGATACAGAGCAACGAAGAGCAAACTGAAGGTGGCCTTTAGCGCTCTCGAGAACGACTGGGAGCTAGAGACTATGAAAGCTTCACAAACGACAGAGACCGGTATTCACATAGGCTTGTTCAGGTGGGGAACGCTTGTAAATTCATCACGACGCTGACGGTAGCAAAAGGTTACCCATAGTTAATTTTAGAAACCAAGTCATATTTTGTTTTTCTCGCCAAAAAGAGGTCATCCGTACAAAAAACTAAAATTGAATAGACAAAAATGCCAATCTTACAAAAATAACTCCTTAAATAAGGATTTTAAAAAAATAAAAATAATATATATATATATATATATATATATATATATATATATCACTTAAAAATACTACTGTCAATACCTGCATCGGTCGACTGATAACACACAAAATGTGCTATTCCTAGGCTTTACTTTTGTTAGTCTTTACAGTCTATTTAGTGTTTTTCACGAGTTTATTTATTGAAACCAAAGATTTTGGAGATACCATGGCAAGTATGGAGCTAATGGAACATAAATTGAGAAGCCATGTGAAACAAAGGAATGAATTGGGCAAAGACACCCATGAGCATAGCGTCTCAATGCTATAGGTTCAACCACTCAAGCCCAAGATCCCACACGAACAGCGTTTGAACGCTGTATTGAAGCGTTGCAACACCTGAATCACGCATTTGAAAACCCATCATATCCGTAGTGTTGAGATGTTGTGCTATTTCTAAGCTTTACTTTTGTTAGTTTTTATAACCTGTTCAATGTTTTTCACAAGTTTATTTATTGAAATTTCAGTTATCGAGTAATTGGAGCGAAACCGGAGATTTTGGAGATACCATGGTGAGTGTGGAGCTAATGGAACATAAATTGAGAAGCCATGTGAAGCAAAGGAATGAATTGGGCAAGGATACCCGTGAGCATAGAGTCTCAACGCTATAGGTGCAGCCACTCAAGCCCAAGATCCTGCACGAATAGTGTTGCAACAATGTATTGATGTGTTGCAATGCCCGAATCACGCATTTGAAGACCTGTCATATTCGTAGCGTCGAGACACTACCGTATAGCATCTCAACGCTACTTGATTTTTACCAAGTTTGTGCGATTCTTTGGGACAGCGTTGCAATGCTGTATCGATATTATAAAAAGAAAAGTTTGCCTATCGATTTGGAGAGCCAATTTGGAGAGCCACAACCCTAAATTTGACTTCTGCATGTTTTTGAGAGTTAGATGAAGCTTTTGGAGCATAGAAGAGGAATTTTTAAGCTCGAGATTGTGGAGATTATAGTGGGAACATGGATGGACACATCACATTAGTTTTACCCTTCTTTCCCTTTTACATTGTAGCATTTATTTTAGTGTTGTGCTTGAGTTTAGATGTGGTAATAGTGAACAATGAGTAGCTAGACTCTTTTCATCTTAGGGTTTTGATGTAATCGTTAGACTTGAGGTTTTAATTGATTACATACCTTGACTGAATGCTTTTGTTTCATTCATGCTTTTATGTATTTAATGCTTATAATCTCCTGATCATTGATTATTATTTTATTGGTATGAATTTGTGCTTGAAAAAGTATGGTTTAGGCTAAAACTTAATTGCACAACTATTTGTAAATTCATGCATGAAAGTGGAGAATTCTCTTAGAAACCCTTAAAAAAAGTTGCTTAATGTCTTGCATGCTATTAAAATCTAGATAGAGATATTAGGTTTATAACATTGCATGAGAGTTAACTGTGTTTGAAAGAGTCAGTTAATACGCTCACTTCTTAGCTTATGGAATATTTGTATGACACATCTTGGTAGTTTTGGCTGTAGTCTAATTGGTGAAATTGATTCTCTAGGATATTTCTCTCATGTTGTGTCTCCATTTATCTTTTTATTTCTAGGTTAGCTCTTTAGTTTAGCTTGTTTGCATTTGATTTCTTTCTCTAAATAAAGTTAAAAGAGAGTAATTATGGTACTTAAATGAATTAAAATCAATCCTTGTGGAGATGATACTCGATACTCGAAATCACTATATTGAAACTTGACCGTACACGTTCACTTGCGCGATTGCATTTTACGCAACATCCACCTAGTATAAATACCAAGAAAGTATATCGAAAGCTCACTTGTCAGTAGTCAATTTGATTATAACTCAATCGATAAGACATCTATCATCATATTAAAGATGTTGTTCGATTCCTACCCGTGCAATTATTGTTGAACTCAATAACCACTAGTACAAATTTGGCTTTTAATGACGGGCATTGCCCGTCATTAAAGGGAAATGATGACGGACTTGTGTCCGTCATCTTTTCGAGTGTCATTGTAGGCTACAATGACGGACGCTTTTTAATGACGGGCAATGCCCGTCATTAAAAGGTGTCCGTCATCGTAGCCTACAATGACGGTCAACTTTTAATGTCGGTCAATGTATGACATTAAAAGTCAATGTCTGTCATTAAATGTCTGTTTTAATGACAGGCAATGCCCGTCATCTTTTCGTGAATAATTTAATAAAAAAAAAATTATTGGTTGCACACATAACCAACCAAAATATTTATCTTTCTCAACCTATGCACAAAATAAAATATCAATAATATTATTATTTTTACAAAATAATTAACTCAATAAAAAACCTTAATTAATAAAATATACAATATGTAATACAATAAAAAAATTAACAAATCGTTTAACTAATAACATATCAATTAATTAAAAATATCAACTATCCTACTAAATGAAAATTTAAACAAAAGTACTTGCATAATGTATACAAAGATAACAAATTCATAAGTCTACACATCTTCCAATAAATTCTGCCCATTCTATTTGAACCTCGTCAATTTCTTCTTGTTGATATATGCATTTCTCGTATATACTTTTGTACATAGTACTTGCACCCTACAAAATCCAAAAATCATTGCTTTAAAAGCACCCATAGACAAAAAAGACCTCTCAATAGTTGAAATGCAGTAAACAAAATTTATTTCTTTGTGGTTAACTTAAAGCTTCAAGATCGACACAAAACAAATGAAATCAAAATAAATGAAGAAGCTAAAACCATAAGCTCAAACACTTTAAAAGCACTATAAGAAAGTTAAATTGAAAGTTCAAGATAACAAATTCAAAGGAATGGGTCAAGCATGGAGTTCAACAATGAAAAGCAAGCTATTCATTGACAAGAATTCACAAGCCTGTATAACAACATAAAAGCGCCATCTATAGACTTAAATAATCTAGAAAAATAGGAGAGAGGGAGCACAATAATGAAAAAGTTAAAAATCAAACAATAATGAAAAAGTTAAAAGTCAAACACACGGCAAAAATGCTTCCAACAAAATGTCACAATAACTATTTTCTTGAAATCAATATAACAATGGATGCACATCAATAAAGTAACAATATTTCAATTTTCAAACTGAAAAGTTTACCAACAATTATTTTCAACACAAAATGTCATGAAAGAGAAGCTTACAAAGTAAGATAACTATAACACAATAAGTAATTAGAGGCAAATTTATGTTTTAAAGTTGTCAAGATGACTAAGCACAATAATGAAAAAATTAAAAGTCAAGCAAATTTTCCCTAAACCACCATCTGGGCAGAACCTATAGGAGCTAAGCATTGTTATGTGTAGGGCAGCACCATACCATCCAATCTTAAAACAAAGGAAAGACCCTTTTATTGACAATTATTGAATGCTGCGGTGCAATACCCTGTGAATAATTTTTCTTCATTTGAAACTCGTTGTGAACAATGAAACCCCCTTTTAGTCATCTACAGAAAATCAAACAATAAACAAACTCAATAACCACACCCAATCAACAAGATACCAATCCTTAAATGAATATAACAAAAACCCCAATTGTTCACAGTTTTCAAACAATCAGAAAATGCATGCTCAAGCTATAGAACAATTCAAACACAAAGAAACAACAATCCCAAACTCAAATTACAACCATTGAACAATTCAATGCAGATCCACATTCATATTTCCCACATTCCAAAGTTTCTAGAACTGGAGAATAGATAAAAGATGGTTGAAAAAAATCAAAATCTAAGCTTCAAAATGCTTGATAGAAACAGAACAAACCTGATAAAATGCCATAACTTGGACAGAATGTTAGAGGATGTACTTGGACAAATGTTAGAGGATGTACTTGGACATAATCACGAGGTGAGCCTTCTATAGTATGAAAAAGCAACAAATTATTCACTTTGCAATACAAAAGTTTAATAATAAATAAATAAATACGGTGGCTAGGACATGTCATTACCTCCTCATAGTTATACTCTACAAATATTCACCCGCTCAATAGGAAGTGAAGGCTGGTACCTAAGGCAACAGTAAGTTGTGAGAAAATTGTTCATTTGTTGAAGAACATTTCCTACTAACTATGGTATTCACCGAAGAAGCCGTTCATCCTTCTATTTCCTACTAGTAATCACAAATTGAGTGGATGCCCAGGAAACAAAAATCCTAAAACTACAAACCAAAAGATAATAACAATAATCATAGCAAAAAAAGAAATTAAACAACCATAGAAACTGAGGTAGAGCTTACAAATTGGATAAGAAGATGGCGGAGAAGGCCTCAACTCAAAGAAAATTTACTGATTTAACTTCATAATTAACAAAATATTTTACTCTTATACCATACAACTTGTAATCGGACTTCAAAGTACCAAAAAACAATGATTCAATAGACATAAAGGTACCAATCTGAAGATCATACCAAGGATGTACTGTAGCAACCGATCTTCTACAAACTAAAAAAAACAACAACAAAAACCAACAAGAATAAAGATTACCTCAGAAGTAACCAAATTAACCATAAATTATTCCATTGCTATCAATGGTTATTAATCATTATTTCATATATGCAATGAAAGTTCCAACCTGTGAACAATAACAAAGGATTAAAAAATTGAAGTTCAGAATCTAAAGTCTTAAACTACAAAAAGACTAAAATAAACTCAATAGATAATGAACAAGTATAAAAGAAGATTTAAACACTTAAAGTCAAGTTTTTGAGAAAAGCTTAATACAATCCATAAGTTGGAAATTTTCCTTTCCTAGGACACATCCTTTGCAAGTTTTTGGTTTGGCTTAGAAATATTTTCAAGACCTGAAAAGAAAAAGATAAAATTCAAATGATCAAAACACTACATTGATGAAGTAAACAAATCTCTTTATTCTAGTAGAAAACCTAAGTACGTAAAAGATGGATTTTTGTGATACAAGAACATACCAAAAATCAACATAGTTTTGGCCCCTTCACATGAAATTTTTATCTCAACACATCAGCAAAGAGGTTTCCAACTTAGTTTTTATGGAATTTTTATCTCAACACATCAGCAAAGAGGTTTCACATTAAATTGTTTTACACAATCTCACTCTTTGAAATATCTCTAATGATTAAAAAGTAACCAAGATAACTTAAGAAAAACGGATACTAAATCAACAAAGCTATTTGTAATACTTTATAACAGAAAATGATAAGCATAAAAGAGTGATCATCAAAGCTCTTAAGCTATTTGCTGCCTAATTACATATTTTCCAAAGAATGAAATATATGCGTTCATATAGAACAAGATTGTTACTACTAGGTTGCTCTTCATCGATTTAATTCTAACAAATGCATAGCAAATATAAAGTGTATTAGGAGATAGAGATTTGGTTAAAAATAAATAGTTTAAATAAGAATATTGAAAGATAATATGTGCAATCAATTTCGAAGAAGAAGAAAAAAAACCCAAAGCTTGGAAATTAATGTAACAATGGAAAAAAAAACAGAGAGAGAGGATGGCCAAAAGGGAAACAATTGCCTGAAACAATTGCCTGATTCGTTGAGATCAAATAATGAGAGACTTTGTGCTGAAATTGTTGTAGGAAAGCCCAAATTCTACATAACTCTAACAATTAATTATTTTGCAAATGAACATTAAGATTAAACATAAACTACATTACAGAGAACATTCACAAGCAAATAAAATTCTAGAGGAAGCTTAAGGGTAATTCCAAAATATTCATTCACGACATTCTAACTTGATTCCAAGAACTTATTCTTTAAAAACATTCGCCAACAAAATACCGCACACAAATATGAAATGATGACACTTCCCTCTTTGAAGAAAATGGAGCAACTATAAAAAAGAGGAGATTTGAGAAGCTTTGAAGCAGATCTAGAATGAGAATCATTAAGTGTTTTGGAGTAAATTTCAGATTCATATCTTCATCCACTGCTTGTTTGCTTATATATTTTGCTATGGGACAGGTTTTGTGACATTAAGTGTTTTGGAGTAGATTTTGCAGATTTTTCCACAAAAGAGACACGCTTTAAATATAAAAGAAAGAAAATTAAGGCTATGGGAGAGAGCAACATAGAGCGATAATAGAGGCCACCATCTGATACTTACTAAAACAAAAAAATGCAAACGAAACGCAACAAAAATCGAAGCAAATCACTTCACCATTCCACGAACAACCGACAAATGCTAAAATAAAAAAGCAGAATCTAAACTACAAAAGCACAGATCGAGAAAGAAACGCACCAGAGACAGAATGAAGAATCTTGGTGTGTGAAATGTTCGTCTGTAAACATCAGATAGAATGCGAGAGAGAGATCATGAGAATCTAACAAAGGCAGATAAAGAGAAAAGGATATCAAAGCTGAAGGATTGAGCTAAAGATGCTTCGAGAATTCTTTCTGCCTTTCTCTCTCTAAGCATGAGGGATAGAGAAGCGAGAGATTGGAGGGATGGAGAATAATATCGCAAGGTGAGAGAGGAAGATTTAGGGTTTGAGAGCGATGCAAGTTCTACCGTAACGCACTTCAGAGATTTTAAGTTTTTTTCATTCAGCGCTTTTTTTTTTTAGAAGCGCGGTTTTATTTTTAATAGCGAATGATATAATGTCGGTCATTGACCGACATTATAGCCTTAATTTTTCTTTTTTTTCCCTTTGGCATGTTTTTTCTCTTGTGCGTCATTGTTTCTAAGAGCGATGTTTTTTAGACTGTCATTAAAAGCCTGTTTTGTTGTAGTGAACAAAAGAGCTCACATGTCAGTAGTAAAAAAAGTGAGATTGGAGGCAGCTGGCTCTAAGGTTTAGGGTAGATTGAAAAGGCAACCTCAGTATGAACTAATGGTGTAGGTGACGCAATGTAGTTTAAGTTTAATAGGTTGGATTTGCCAATCTATCATAGAAAACCAACCACAAACGTCTTTGTGTTGTCTCTGACAATTTAATGCAAAAAACCACAGCTGGTTGACATGGCCTCCTACATTTCTCTGTACATTTAATTGACATGCTAACTGTTTACACGTAATTAGCTAATTGGCTATGATTATGAATGCTCATAATTCATTCACTAATGGCATCTTTCCATTCCTCAACAATAATTTTCTTGGATCGTCATCAAGAATCTTCTACCACAATATCACTAGAAATCTAATACCCATTATTATTATTATTTATTATATTGTTTTGAAAAAAAAAAGATTAAAATAAAATTTTGGTGTCTTTACTTTGGGCTTCATTCTATTTCAATCATTGTACTTTCAAATGTCCAAATTTAGCCCCTGCACTTTCAGTAAAGCTTAAAATTGGTCTCTACTGTTATTTTGAAGTTAATTTTATTGAAATTGGTTAAATAATAATAATAATTTTCATTCAAGAAAAGACACAATGTGAACATATTTTCAAAAATTTATAGAGTAAAGGTTAATAGAAACTTTTTTTTTTATATAGAAAAGTTTACAATAAACTAATAGTAGAGACCAATTTTAAGTTTTATTGAAAGTACATGGACGAAATTTGGACATTTGAAAGTATAGGCACCAAAATGGAATGAAACCCAAACTACAAGGACCAAAATGGTATTTTTACCCAAAAAAAAAAAGAAGCAAAGCGTATCTCTTTCCAGATAGCAAAAGGAGAGATTATTCAATCAAGCCGCACAATGTGGCTGATAGTTTTTCATCTTTTGATGTGTGAGAAAAAAATTATAAGTACTTTACTTTTGTATCCAATAATTATTAGGGGGAAAATATATTTTTATATCTACATCTAAAGGTTATTAAGTTTTGCAGCCTCATTGAATAATTTATCCTTCAAATTAAAGTATCTCTTTTCGCATTTATCTCTCTAAAATTTAACGGTGATCAACATTAATTTCTTACTGAGTGAATAGGTTAGTATTATCCCTCTCACTCCCTCACTATGTTTTTACTTTACTTGTTTTCTGCAAGTACTTTATGATATATACACTAAATCTACATATGGTTAAATTACAATTTTAGTTTTTGAACTTCCAAGGTTGTGTCGAATGTGTCTAAATTTTTAGAGGCATCCAATAGATCTTTGAAGTTTAAAAGTGTCTAATAGATTCGTAAACTTTTAATTTTGGGTCTATTTTTGTCGTATTTGATATTTTTTTAAAAAAATTATAAAACAATCAGACACAAAATTGAATTTTGTATTTTATAAATTCATGATCTTTCAAATTTATGTTTAATAGGTCCATGAATTTTAGAAAAATATCAAATATGACTAAGAATTTATTATACAAAAAATTGATAGTTTAGAGAGCTATTAGACACTTTTAAAGTTCAATGATCTATCAGACATTTTTTAAAGTTCAGAAATCTATTAGACACAATCTTAAAAGCTCATAGATTAAATGTGTAATTTAGCTTGTATATATAGGGCAAGGAGTTTTGAGTGCAAACCGAAATTGTGGAGACTTAAGTTGGGAGAGGGAGGAAATGACCGTTACTTATTCAGTACGAACAACTTCATTGGTAGGCAAACATGGGAATTTGATCCAAATGCAGGCACAACGGAAGGGCGAGCTCAACTCTTATTACCAAAACCGCAATCATGTCAAATCTAGTACTGATTTGCTTTGGAGATTTCAGGTTTTCTTTGTTCAATCACTCAAACTTGCATTTGTCATAATAATAATTACTAGGAGGTCGTTTGGTATGTTCTTATTTCTCATTTCCGATTCTTGTTTCTGATTTTTAAAAACATTTTTAAAACTATATACAAATGTTGGAAACAATAAAATTAAATTTCTTCTTTTTTGTTCATGTTTCAATTTTTTCTCAAAACATAAATAAAAACATTATTGTATTATTCTTGATCTATAAAATAAAGAATAAATATAGCATAAAATTTTTGAATATTTAATTTGAATTTAAAACATTTACTTTCTAGTTTAAAAATTTTAGAGAAAAAGAAATAGGAAATGGTTATCAAAGTCGTTTTTGTTTACTTTTTGAATAATAAAGAATAACAATAAACAATAAATTGTTATTAAACATAGATATGTTTTTTTTTCATTAAAAAGGAGAAAACGAGAAACAAAAAACATGAAATGAGAAATAAGAAATAAAAAACAAGAATGTCACAAAAAAAAGAACTCCAAAATTAATTTAATTTAGATAATTCGTAATTTTTTTTTTATTTTTGGTGGTGCAGTTTCTACGAGAGAAAAAATTCATACAAACAATTCCAAAAGTGATGGTGGAAGAAGGAAAAGATACTGAGAAGGAAATAATAATAAAGAATGAAACGGTGAACATTGCATTAAGGAGAGCTGCAACTTTCTTTGTAGCCTTGCAAAGCAATCATGGCCATTGGCCTGCAGAAACTGCTGGCCCTTTGTTCTATTTACCTCCTCTGGTACGTTTAATTAATTTAAATTCATATTATCTGTTAATATGTAATTCGTAATTCATTCTTTTGATCCCACCATGTGAATAGTGACCAACTTTCTTTTTTTTTTTTTGACAAAAAAGGTATATGCACTATACATTACAAGACATCTTAATAATATATTATCAGAAGAGCATCAAAAGGAAATCCTTCGCTATGTTTATTGTCATCAGGTAAAACCTTGACTAACTAGTTTGATTTATATGGATGTAATAAAAAGAAACTTGGCTTGATAAACTTCTTACTTATTTTAATATTCATTCATTTATTAAATATAATATATAAATTAATTAATAGAAATAATATATCATGTCAAGAAAGTAAGAGGAGTTTATAGTTCTTCACTATGAACTTAGTCATTTTAAAATTGAACCATGACGTTACAGAATGAAGATGGTGGATGGGGATTACATGTTGTAGGAGAAAGTTGCATGCTTTGCACTGTTCTAAACTACATTGCATTACGTTTGCTTGGGGAAGGACCTGACATGGATGCTTGTGGTAGAGCTCAAAAGTGGATTCTAGATCATGGAGGTGCCCTTTACATACCTTCTTGGGGAAAGATTTGGCTTGCAGTGAGTACTAGAACTTCTCTTAATTTGCACATTGTTTTATTTTTATTTTAAGCAAATTGAACTTACGAGAACTAGTTCCATGATAATTAGATTCTAGGTGTGTACGAGTGGGAGGGAGCAAACCTTATGCCACCGGAATTTTGGATGTTTGGAGATATATTACCTATAATTCCAGCAAGTCGTTTATGTCATTGTCAGTTGACATATTTTCCTATGTCGTACTTATATGGCAAGCGATTTGTGGGACCTCTTACTCCTCTCATTTTACAACTACGAAAAGAAATCTATAAGGAATCTTATAACAACATCAAATGGAATCCAGCACGACATTACTGTGCAAAGGTATTTATTAGACAACTCAAGTTCAATTAAAGAGCATAAAAGTAATTATAGTGAAAGAGATTAAAAATGAAAAGCACAACAGTTAAAATAGTTTAGGTCTCGTTTGATAACTATTTGGTTTTTGGTTTTTGGTTTTTGAAAATTAAGTTTATAAATACTACTTCCGCCTATTGGTTTTCTTATTTTCTTATATACTTTTTACCTATGTTTTCAAAAATCAAGTCAAGTTATGAAAACTAAAAAAAGTAGTTTTTGTTTTTAGAATTTGGCTAAGAATTCAAATGTTTTGTTAAGAAAGATGAAACTCATTGTAGAGAATTGGTGAGAAAACAAGTACAATTTCTAAAAACCAAAAACAAAAAATCAAATGGTTATCACACGGGGCCTTAGTTATAAGACAGAGTTAGTACAAGAACCTCCATTCACAATAACCTTGCATTATAGAGCTTACAGATTGACTTATGGTTAGGTGACTAGGCATATTTATCTATCATGATTAAGAAGTCATTTGGAATGTCTTTTTAAGTACTTAAACAGTCATTCCAAACGAGTTGTAATTAAAAAAGTATTTTTAAGTGAAAAAAAAGTTTTTCAATACTTAAAAAGTAATTCCAAGTAGGTCCTAAATAACTCCTAGAGTGATCACAGAGGTCCAAAACACAAAAAGAGTACAATAAAGAACTTAACTTAATGCTTTTTCTTTTCTGTCAATTGAGGAAGAATTACACTAAATTTATTGAGATGCAATCAACAAACTTTCCTAAGAATCTAAACAAACTCCTACCAAGAACTTAGCAGTAAAAGAAGTATATTGGTTACAACAAAAATTGACTTTGAATCTTAAAAAACAGCAACTAAAAATTAATGCAGTAGCCATTAAGTGCACTAATTTGTAAGACCTCCCGTTAGTGCATGCTTACGGTCCATAACTCCAAGGGCATCTCTAAACTTCTCAAATTTAGACTTGTCTAGAGCCTTCGTAAATAGTTTGCAACTTGATTTGTGGTAGAAATTCCTTTGAGTTTAATTTCATGACTCAGAACTTTCTCTCTAATAAAGTGATAACGAACATCGATATGTTTGGTTCTTCGATGTATAATTGGATTCGAAGCAAGTTTAATGGCACTTTCATTGTCACAATAAATTGACACAGCATAATCGAATTGAGAAAAATATCTCCCATCAAACATTTTAGCCAAACACATTCCTGGGCAGCCATTGTTGTTGCCATGTACTCAGCTTCGGTGCTAGATAAGCAACGGTAGATTGCTTCTTGCCACACAAAGAAATGATTGTTGCAACCATGCTAAAAAAAAGTACCCCGAAGTTGAACGACAATCAGTTGCATCACCTGCCTAATCTGCATCGTAAATCCTTTGAGAAAAAAATTATCACACTTTCTGTAAATAAGTCCATGTGCATGAGAACCCTTTATGTATCGAAGGATTCTTTTTGTAGCATATAAATGTGGAATTCTTGGGTTTTACATAAACTGAGAGATAACACTAACTGAATAAGAAATTTCTGGTCTTGTGATAGTTAAATAAATCAAACTACCAGCAAGTTGTCAAAACCTTGTAGCATCTTTTAGCAATTCTCCATCCTCCCTCTCCAACTTGAGAAGTCCATTTCTGTTGACTCCCCCATACCAAAGCTATCTAGGAGCTCTTTTGCATACCTTTTTGAGATACAAAATAGCCTTGATCTAATCTTTCCCTCTAAACCAAGGAAGCATCCAATTTCTCCCAAGTTCTTCATTTAAAACTGGAGAGATAAATCAGTTCTCAAGTGAGAAATTCCAACTTCATCATCTCCAATAATTATCATGTCATCCACGTACAGTAAAACTAGTATTTTCTTCTTTGATTCTGATTTTATAAACAAGCTAGAGTCTGAATTAGAAACTTTAAATCCATAAAAGATGAAATATTGAGCCACTTTACCATACCAAGCACGTGGTGCTTGTTTGAGACCATACCATGCTTTCTTTAATCGACAAACATGATTTGGAAATTGTTGGGAGATGAATCCTGGTGGTTGTTCCATAAGCACTTCACGATCCAACTCACCATAAAGAAATGTATTTTTTACGTCAAGTTGCCATAACCTCCAACTTTTATAAGCAACAACAGAAAAGATTGTCCTTACTGTAACCCTCTTTGCCACTGGACTGAAGGTCTCCTCATAGTCCAACCCATGACTTTGAGAAAAACCACGAGCTACTAGGCGGCCTTTGAATCTATCAATTTTCCATCTAGTTTCTTCGTCAATCGATAGACCCATTTGCATGTGATTGGCTTTGAATATTCTGGTCTTGGTACAAGCTCCCATATCTCATTTATTTTTAAAGCATCAATCTCTTCTTGCATGGCTACTTCCCATCCTAGACACCCTTTGGCTTTTTCATAGCAAGTAGCAATAAAAAAACATGAGGCCACAGTGCAATGATTGAGTTGGTCTTTATAATCCTTGAAATAATTTGGCTTTTTTGTATGTCTTGTTGATCTTCTAACAGTTTGCTCACCATTTTCTAAATTTGGAGAATATAATGTTGAAGATTCACTTCGAGGAACATCATCATAGAAATCTTCAATATTTATTTGAGAAAACATCTCCAGCTTGCCTTTATCATCACCAAGCTCAATAGTTGAATATCATCACCAGGCTCAATAGTTGAATAGGAAGATATTTCATCAAATACAACATCTTTAGAAGTGATAAATTTCTTTGTCTCAGGAACCATGCATTTCCACCCTTTCCTACATGAGTCATAGCCAACAAAAACACATTTTTTTTTGCTTTTGGATAAAGTTTGGTTCTATTATTTTTTTGGAACATGAACGTAACAAGTTGAATCAAACACCCAAAATAGTCTACACTGGGTTTCATACCATATAAGATCTCAAAAGGAGCCTTTTCTTTACTTGGCCATGGAGGTAATCGATTTATTACGTGACATGCACATTGAATTGCTTCTATGAAATCTCACGTGGAAGGTTCTTGTCATGTATCCATGAAAGACTCATTAAAGAGAGATGTGCTAGCTTTCTTTCAACTACTCCATTTTGTTGGGGGGTGTTGGGACGTGTCATTTGTCGTTGAATACCATTGTTGGCACAGTATTGAAAGAAATCATCTGACATGAATTCACCACCATTATCACTTCTCAAGCATTTTATTTTCTTCTCAAACTCCTTCTCTACAAGATTCTTGAATTTAACAAAGTTAAGTAATGCTTCACTTTTTTCTTTCAAAAAATAAACCCAAGTGTACGTGGAATAATCATCTACCAATACCATCACATAATGAATACCACTATAACTAGATGTTTTTGTTGGTCCCATTAGATCCGTGAGAATTAATTCAAACAAACCTGATTACGGCTAGATAAACTCTTGAAAGGAAGACGATATAATTTTCCATATTGGAAACCTTGACAAACCACTTCCTCATGTATATCTTTGAGAGTTGGTAAACCATCTACCAATTTCTTTGTGGAAATTTGCAGCAACATTTGATAGCCTAAATGACCAAGTCGAGCATGTCAATGATTGGACTTTCTGTTTGACTTTTCTTTTCCACATATGCCTCTCTTGCTGACATGACAAATAGAGAGTCTTTCTTCTTACCAATGAGAACAATATCAGCTACAATATATTTCACGTTGTCAAGTACCTTCACATCGTTTGGACCAAACAAAACATATTTTCCAGAGTTAGTTACTTGAGAAACTGAAACCAAATTTTTCTTCACACCTGGAATGTGGTAAACATCGTTCAACTTGACATTTGCATTGTCAACACGAATCTTGACATCACTTTCTTTCATTACTAGATAGGTTGAGTTATCAACTGTGATAATGGCTCGTTCCCATTATGTTGAAGCAATTATGAAAATAATGAGTCATTTCTAGTTACATGATGTGAACAACAAGAGTCAATGATCCATTCTTTGGTATAGTCAATGTAATTTGTTTGAGTCACATTGTCTCTTCCTTGAACTACTCCAGTAGTAAAGCATTGCTCCCAACTAAGTTGTTCGCCATCTTCTTCTTCACATGCAGCATTTGCTTTAAAAAGCTTTACTCGACAGTTTCTCTCAATATGGCCTACCTTCTCGCATCTATAACACTTGAAGGATTTGTTTCCCTGTGGACTATTTTCACTACCTCTCCTTTCATTTGTGCTACCTCCAAAAAAAATTCTCTAGAAAAAAGAACATCATCAAGTTCATAATTTGAACTCATAGCCATTTGTTTAGCCAAGGCTTCTTGATTTGAGAGCAAGCCTTCCAAATCTTTAACTGATGGTTGTTTTTCCCACCCTTGAATGGATGTAACGAAAGGAGTGCATTCCTTTCTCAAGCCACGAATAAGAAATCTTGGTAAACGAGTCATACTAATCTTTTCCTCTAGATCTAGCTCTAAAATTTCAGGACATATATTTTTAACACGAAGGAAATATTCTGAGATAGTCATACCTTTTTTCTTTAACATCGCCAATTCATTTTCCAAGAGTTGTAGTCTTGTTGAGTTTTTCTTAGAGAATAATTTCTCAAGAATATCCAAGACTTCCTTGGGTGAGCTAACATCACGAACGTGTTTATTGAATTCCTTGCTAATTGATGTCCTTAAAGAAACAGTGCTTTCCCACATTTGATTTTCCATTTCCTTCTAGCTTCTGCATTTTCAGAAGTGTCAGCTAGAATTTGATCAGAAGCAGAAACTAGTTCCCAAAGATCTTGACCTTTGAGAAACGCCTCCATACACAATCTCCAGTATTTGTAGTTTGTTCCTACAAGTTTCTCCACACCATACTGTGTGTTTGAGCTACTTCCACCAGTAATCTCCATCGTGAACTTTCAAACTTCTCCAACAAAGAATTTGATAGACAAGAATAATGACATAAACTTGGCTTCAACTTGGCTCTGATACCATAACACACAGAGAGTACAATAAAGAACTAAACTTAATACTTTTTCTTTTTCTGTTAATTGAGGAAGAATTACACTAAATTTATAGAGATGCAATCAACAAACTTTCTTAAGAATTATAAACAAACTCCTACCAAGGACTTAGCAGTAAAAGAAGTAAATTGGTTACAACTAAAATTGACTTTGAATCCTAAAAAACATGTAGTAGCCATTAAAATGCACTAATTTGTAAGAGTCCATTCCATTAAGCAAACTCATAAATGTATAAAGGAGAAAAAATATTTTTTTTTTAAATTTTTTTATATCAACTTAATTGCTCTCAATCTCTATTCTCCTGATTTTTGTTTATATGAGTATGTGTTGCATGGTAATTATTAGGGGTGATACAAATAACCGAAAACCGACTAAACCGAATCGAACCGAACCGATCCATTGGATTGGTTCGGTTTTTTAGCACAAAATTGGACATATCGGTTTGTATTTAGAGAAAACCGAAAATTTTCGGTTTGGTTCGGTTTTTGATTGAAAAAACCATCCAAAACCGAACCAAACCGAGGTATGTATATATATATACCCTTAAACATAAAATCGAACCATTTGGGCCTAAAACCGAAAACCGAAAACCCTTTTCTTTTTTTTTTTACACAAAGATGGGAAAAAATGAACAATGGGTTAGAAAAAGAACAAAAGTCCATTTGGGCCCAAAACCGAAAACCGAACCGACCAAAAACCGAACCATTGGTTTTATCCTTTATTGGACATCGGTTCGGTTCCCATTTTTTCTAAACCGATCGGTTCGGTTCGGTTTCGGTTTAGTGTAAAATCGACCAAAACCGAACCGATATCACCCCTAGTAATTATTGTGAATTTTCTCAACTTTCAAAATATTATTTAATGAATTTTCTCATATAAAATATAACGCTACCTCTTGGATAATAGAATTTTTTACAATCACACTAAATTGGTTCCCTTGATTTAATCTTTTAAAAAATTGAGATTTTCGGCTTGGTTTACGATTTAGCATTTAAAAAAATCAAATGAACTAAACCGAACCGAAAACATAAATAACTAAAGATTTTCCTAGCCCAACCCCAGAAATAGTCTAATCATCCAGCCCTATCCATTTACTTTAACTAATAGCCAAAGTCCAAAGGCCAATTAGATTAAGGTTTCTAATTTTGAAACCCTAAAAACATCTCTCCTCTCACACTCACGTTAACTCTTCTTCCCCTTCTTCACCATCAAGTTCTCTCACCCTCCCACCCTCCCCACCATAATCTTGCTGTCGTCGCTACCTGCTAGATTTCTTAGTCGTTGTCCGCCCTCCTCAACCATGCCAACTAAATCTCAAAGAATTAATCACCACTGTCGCACTTTCACTGCTGCGTTTTCATTCTTCCCTTTCTCTTTACTCTTTCATCACTTCATTATGCTCTCTCTCTCTCTACGATTTCTCATGTTTCCCTCTCGCTCTCTGTTTTTTCATCTTCCTCTCTCCCTCTCTCCATTTTCTCATCTTCCCATCTCCCTCCACTTTTTCTCATTCTCTCTTTTCCCTTTTGCTTTCTCACTATCATTGAGCACAACAACAAAAACCAGTTAAAAACCGAGCCAAATCAACGAAAATCAAAATTTAGATATACCAAAATCGGATCGAATTGAATCGTGCACGTCCCTAGCATGAATATTATCTACCACACACAACTATTGCATATAGTTTCTTTTTAAGTCAAATAGACTATATATTAGCTTTTGTCAAGCCAATATATTACATTAGAGGTGGAGAAGGCAATTACTAGCAATAAAACTGGGTTTCGAACAACTAAGTGTGTGTTTGGGCATGATTTTAGAAAATATGATTTATTTATGTGTGATTTATTAAAATTAATTTTTATATAATCATTTTAGTATTTGGTTCTACACTTTTAAAAGTGATTTTAATACAATCAAAAGTGATTTTGAATGGTTGAGGGAATGTTTGAGAGTGACTTTAGAATAACTATTTTTAACCTATGTCATTTAATTATAATTATTTTTGTAAAAGTATTTAATTATAAATTATTTTAATATTTGGTTCCACACTTGTAAAAGAGATTTTTATTTAATTAAAGTTATTTATTAATGATTAATGTTTGCTTTCAAAAGTGATTTTAGAATGATCAAATTGCTAAAAAGGGCATTACATTTGAGAGAAGAAAAATTAAAGGATGGTCAACAAAAGTTATAGAGATAGGAAAAAAATTACTACAAAAATAAAAATTTACAAGAGAAACAATACAGAGCTAAACAAATGTTTTTAAGACAAAAAAAGGTTAGAGATAGAGAGGGACAAAAATGTTAGTGTAAGACAAAAAAAAGAGAAAAAATAGAGAGAGTAATAATTCAAAGATTAAAAAACAAACTTAGAAAGACAAAAATTTTAGAGAGAAAAATTTAAAGGGATAAGAAGAAAAAGAAGAAGAAGTTAGATGGAGGGACAAAAAATTTCGAAAGAAAAAAAGTTAGTATAAGAGGTAAAAAAAAAAAATTTTTAAGTTAGTAAAAGAAGTAGAAAATCATAGAGAAGATAAGTTAGAGAGATACTGAAATTATAGAGGGGAAACAAAAATTTTAGATATAAAAAAGTTATAGAGATTTAAAAAATATTGGAAAGAGAAATAGTGAAAGAAGACGATAAAACCTTTAGAAATAGAGAAACAATAAAGTTAGAAATAGAGATTATAAAAACTTTAGAAGGAGAGAATAAAAAATTAAAGATAAATAAAGATGGGAAGGACAAAAGTTTTATAAAGGAAAAAAATAAAGTGAAATATGAGGACTTTTTTAAATTTTAAAATAATGGCCGTTTTAAAACAAAATCTCTTCCAATCATTTGCCCAAAATCACTTACAAATCATGTTCCAGGTGATTGACCGAGAATCACTTAAAGTAATTTTGAATTCTTTGAAAGTCAGTTATCTACCATTTCTAAACGTCACTATTTTTAAATTTCCATTAGAAATTTTCCTTCTTTAGATGAACTTAAAACTAGAGAAGGAATAACTAGAATCTAAAGTACTTTATATACCTCTTAGCTTATTAAATATTATAAATATATCAACATACTCATTTCCATCTTTTTTTATTTTTTGGAAAAGTCATTTCCATCCTAATTGATTTATGGAAAGTTTTATTTTTCAATTTAATCATAAGCATATGGTTTTTCATTCAACTGTGTTGAAGTATTCTTCCTGTAGAAATTATAACACTTTAGCTCATTTTTCTCGCTAGATCTCAATTTTCATTTTTAGTCCTCTCATTATTTTTCACCTATGATTTTTTTTTTAGAATTTAATTATTAGATCGACTTTGATTTTATTTACAATTAAAAAAAAATACCTTTTAACAAGAGAAGATATCTTCTATTTTCACATTTGATCTTCCTTGTGATATCACTATTATTGGATCAAGAGAGGGAAACCTAGTTGAGAGCAAAATTAAAAGAAGATATCCTATGTTTTCACACTTGAAGGAGAGAGTAGAAGGAAAAGTCCATAAATAGAAATTTTCCTTTTTCTTGTGAAGTTATTGAAAGGCTAACCCAATGGTCTTATTAATCTTTGAGTCAATGGCTGATGGACTCAAATATCTCACTATTGACCACCCATAGAGTATCCATGAGCTATGAGCTACAACCTAAATGCCCAAATATACAGACCTAACATGGACTCTATTTATGGGTGGTGAAATGTTTTCTTGTTATCTTTCAACCTTATTGAATCATAAGTGATATTAGGAGCTAGAAAGAGACCTTATATGCCTACAAAATATGAGTTTCAATGATCCAAGGCTAGTCAGTTATCATTATTAAACTAAGGTCACTTTTGTCATTAAAAACACAAATAAAGTTTTGCACTGTCATGTGGTATAGAGCATGTTGTGTTTATGAATGAATATAATATTTTACATCCAAATTCACCATTCATGAGTTATTTGTAAATTATGGCTTGTCAAAACATCTATCTTGTTATTGTTTATTGTTGTAACATTTTAATATTTAATTAGTTTTAAATATGAGTTTCTTTTGAGTTAATAGCGATTTTAGTTTTTTATTCTTTTAAATAGAAAAACGTGTTTGTGAGATGTTAAGGGTTTAACAAATTTGATTATGTATTTATTTTCTATATCTAAAAAATCCTATAAATACCACTCTCACAAACACTTTCAACACACAACTTTTCAATCTTCTTTTCTCTCTAATTTCTCATATTTCTCTATTTTGCTCTTTTAAGAGCAATTGGCCAAAATAAGGGTATTCTTTGTTGTGGAGTTTTGAGCTCAACCTCATAGTGCAGAGTGGTTTGAGCTACACAACGTTTCAATTAGGTTGTTGTATCCTAGAGGGTGCAAGCCAGAGAAGAACTGTTGCACCGATGGTTGATAAATAAATATATACTACAGAGGGCTTGAATCTCCTTAAAGAGAGCGAGAAACCCGCGCCTCCACCTAATTGTTTACGTGTTTGTTTCTCAATATTTATCTCAATATTTACTCCATTTTCCTATGTTATGTGTAATTCCCCCAACATTTTTAAGGAGATTCCAACATGGAGTCTACAATTGAGAAGTCTAATGAGAATATTGGAGATCTCAACAAGCATTTTCGATTTAAAGGAGTACACTTTAAGAGATGGAAGGGAAAAGGGTTGTTCTACCTTAATCTTCTCAAAGTGGCTTATGTCCTCATAGAAAAAACCCAAAGAAGATTGATACTGAAAACATGGGCATTGAAGAGTCGTGGAACACCAAAAGAAAATTGATAAGTATGATAAAGATGAGTACAAATGTCGGTACTATCTTTTAAATTGCCTTGCTGGTCATTTTTATGATTATTATGATACTACTTTCACATCAGTCAAGAAAATATAGAAAGCTTTGCATAATAAATATGATACTGAAGAAGCAGGCGCGAAAAAAATATGCTGCAAGGTGCTTCTTTCGCTTCCAAATGGTAGATGGAAAATCTGTAGTAGAGCAAGCACAAGACTTTCAGATGATAATAGCTAAAGTAGCATCTAAAGGAATTAAAGTTGGAGACAATCTTATTGTTGCCGGCATAATTGACAAGCTTCCATCATCATGGAGAGAATTTTAGAAAAATATGCGTCATAAGCAAGAAGAAATTTCTCTAGAAGTGCTAATTACTCGCATTCATGTGGAGGAAGAGGCAAGAGGGCAAGATGCATTGATTCAAGAAGGCAATGAAAATTCCACCAAGGTAAATCTAATCTCTTCTAATGATAGTTTACCTATGGGTCAGATTCCTAAAACAGTCATTTAAAGCCAAAAAAGAGTTATATGAAAACAAATAATAAACCTCATAAGAAAAATCCAAGCCAAGTGAATAAGAATCAAGTATATCCTCAACACATAATAGCAGTTTGCTTTTTTTGTGGCAAAAGTGGACATATTGCTCGATTTTGTAAATTTCGAAAACATGAACCTGTACCTCAAGCAAATATTACCGAAGAACCATTTGTGGATATGATAATTGATATTTATATGGTTCAAAGTGTTGAAGGATGGTGGGCTGAATCTGGAGCCAATATACATGTTTGTTATGACAAAGATTGGTTCAAAGTTTATACTCCTTTTAAGGAGCCTAAAACAATAATGCTTGATGATTCCCATACTACCCAAATTATGGAAACTTGTGAGGTTGAATTAAAATTCACCTCTGGAAGGGTTCTAATTTTGAAAGATGTGCTTTATACACCCTCTATGATGAAGAATTTAATGTTGAGTTATCTTCTTAATAAGGCTGGCTTTAAACAAACTATGGAATCTGATCAATATGTGATAACAAAAAAGAAAATTTTTGTTGGAAAAGGTTATGCTTGTGATGGAATGTTCAAATTGAACATTAAGAATATTAATAAAGCATCTACCAGTTCGATTTATATGCTCTCTTCTTTAAATTTTTGGCATGCTCGTTTGTGTCACATAAATAGTAA
The DNA here is from genome assembly GCA_033996785.1 of Trichosanthes truncata. Taxonomy (NCBI): domain Eukaryota; kingdom Viridiplantae; phylum Streptophyta; class Magnoliopsida; order Cucurbitales; family Cucurbitaceae; genus Trichosanthes; species Trichosanthes truncata. The sequence goes on from JAWPNB010000004.1 coordinate 16,051,856, forward strand.
ATATGTGGGGGTGATGAGTAGTCTTGGATTAATTCCTAGTTTAAAAAATGATTTTGAGAAATGTGAAATATGCAGTAAAGCTAAAATTACAAAAGGACCTCATAAAAGTGTTGAAAGAAATACCGATATTAGAGTTAATTCATACAGACTTGGGTGAATTTGAAGGAATTTTAACTAGAGGATGAAATAGATATTTTATCACTTTTATTGATGATTTTTCAAAATATACTCATGTTTATTTATTGAAAAATAAAAGTGTTGCTTTTGAGAATTTTAAAAAATTTCTCCTTGAAGTTGAAAATCAATTCGGTAGAAAGATTAAAAGAATTAGAAGTGATAAAGGTCGAGAATGTGAATCATTTGAATTCAATTCATATGTTAAATCATTGGGAATAATTCATGAGACTACACCACCATATTCACCTGCTTCTAATGGAGTAGCTGGGAGAAAAAATAGAACCTTAATTGGTTTGACTAATGTTATGCTATTAGAATCAAGTGCATCTTTTAATCTTTGGGGTGAAGCGGTTTTGACTACTTGTCATGTATTAAATAGAGTGCCACATAAAAAGATAAAAATTACACATTTTCAATTGTGGAAAGGGTATAAGCCAAATTTGGGATATTTAAGAGTTTGGGGATGTTTAGCTTTTGTGAGGCTAACAGATCAAAAAATACCTAAATTAGGGTTTAAAGCTGCCACTTGTGTTTTTCTTGGATATGCAGTTCACAGTACAACCTATAGATTTCTTGACATTGAACATAATGTGATTTTTGAATCAAGTGATGCAATTTTTCATGAAGAAAAATTTCCTTTCAATTAAAGAAATAGTGGGGGTCACAGTTGTGAACAAGCTTCCTATAGTTTGGCTCTTCTACTCTTACACCTATTGATAATAATGAAAACAACTCTCCAGTTTAATTAAGGAGGAGTAAAAGAGCTAGAACTATAAAAGATTTTGGTCCTGATTTTTATGTTTATAACATTCAAGAAACATCAATTTCTTTGCAAGAAGCTTTGTCATCTCCAAATGCAATTTTTTGGAAAGAGGCTGTGAATGATGAAATGGAATCACTAATTTCTAATAAAACTTGGAAATTAGTTGATTTGTCACCAGGTTGTAAAACTATAGGGTGTAAATGGGTCTTGAGAAAAAAAGCTAAAACTAGATTGTAGTATAGACAAGTATAAAGCTAGACTTGTTGCAAAAGGTTTTAAACAAAAAGAAGACTTAGACTTCTTTGATATCTTTTCTCTAGTTACAAGAATCACATCCATTAGATTGCTAATTGCAATTGCTACAATTTTTTATATGAGTATTCATCAAATGGATGTGAAAACAACTTTTCTAAATGGTGATTTAGAAGAAGAAATTTATATGGACCAACCTGAAGGTTTTATAGAACCTGGGCAAGAGAAGAAAGTGTGTAAGCTTACTAAATCCTTATATGGCTTAAAACAAGGCCCAAAGCAGTGGCATGAGAAATTTGATTCTTGCATGCAAAATAATAGTTATAAACCAAATGAAAGTGATAAATGCATCTATTATAAATCATGAAAAGATTCACATGTTATTATCAACCTATATGTTGATGATTTATTGATCTTTGGCTCAAATATTTTTGTTATAAATGAAACAAAAAATTTATTGAGAAGCCATTTTGACATGAAAGATCTTGGTGAGGCTAATTTTATTCTAGGTATGAAAATAAGAAAAACCTCATATGGGTTTTTTCTTGACCAATCACATTATATTGAGAAAATACTAAAAAAAATACAATTATTTTGATTGTAAACATGTATCTACTCCATTTGATTCAAGTGTTCACTTGTTTCCCATTGAAAATAAAAATGATGTAATTAATCAAAATGAGTATGCTAGCGTGATTGATAGCCTACGGTGTGTAACTGATTGCACTAGACCTTATTGCATATGCAGTAGGAGTTCTTAGCATGTTTACAAGTAAGCTAGGTAAAGAACATTGGCATGCTATAGATCGTGTTATGAAATATTTATTGGGAACAAAAGACTATGGCTTACTTTATAAAAAATATCCTGCTCTTGTTGAAGGATTTTCTGATGCTGACTGGAATACATTGTCAAGTGATTCTTTATCTACTATAGGGTATATTTTTACCTTGGGAGGTTATGCTATTTGTTAGAAATCTGAAAAACAATTATTGTCAACTCTACTATGGAAGCAGAGCTTATTGCTTTAGCTTCAGCTAGCAAGGAAGCAAGTTGACTAAGAGATTTATTATATGAAATTCCAATGTGGGAGAAACTAATGCCTCCTATTTAGATAAATTGTGATAGCACTGCCCAATTGGTAGAGTAAAAATTCATTTTTATAACGGTAAATCCAAACCTATAAGAAGAAAACACAGTATTGTGAGATCCTATGTGAGTAATCGGATTATTAATGTGAATTACATTAAATCTTGTGATAATCTTGCAGATTCATTAACAAAAGCCTTGAATAGAGAAAGGGTCTGGAATACATCGAGGGGGATGGGGTTGAAGCCCTTATGATTGTCATGAGCCATATATAAGGATACCCACCTAGTGATTAGAGATCCTAAGAACTAGGTTCAAAGGGAAAAACGAATTATAAGGTGGCCGTAAATATGCACTATCTTTATATATTGATCAATCACTATGATGTGAGTGCATTTATCTTATAACGTAATGGAGAGTTGAGTTTTTCAATAAACTCTTAATAAAATCTGTAGCTCTTATGAGTGGGGTGTCGTTGTTATAGGAGCAACCCTTGACAGATTTTACCTATATGAGTGTGAGAGTGGGGTTGTTCTCTATGAGGATATGGGGCTTATTCTCACATACACTCATGAAATTCTGGGATCAGCACACGACCATAATGTGCTAACCAATAAAGTTTATTTCAACACCTGGATAATTATGTGTGGATAATAGTTCTCTATTTCCCCTTAAGTGTTAGAGTTCAAGTCGGAGACCATTACTAACGTTGGAGTAGAGATTATTATTTCATTAGTACAGGTTCAATGCAGAATCACATCTTTATGATGCATAATTATCTTTCTTTAAGTCAATTGATTTTGATTATTTTAAATATTAAAATGAGTGGGGGAATGTTGTAACATTTTAATATTTAATTGGTTTTAAATATGAGTTTCTTTTGAGTTAATAGCTATTTGAGTTTTTTATTCTTTTAAAAAGAAAAACGTATTTGTGAGATGTTAAGGGTTTAACAAATTTAATTATGTATTTATTTTCTAGATCTAAAAAATACTATAAATGCCACTCTCACAAACACTTTCAACACACAACTTTTCAACCTTCTCTTCTCTCTAATTTCTCATATTTCTCTAATTTGCTCTTTCAAGAGCAATTGGCCAAAAGAAGGGTGTTCTTTGTTGTGGAGCTTTGAACTCAACCTCATAGTGCATAGTGGTTTGAGCTACACAACGTTTCAGTTGGATTGTTGTATCCTGGAGGGCACAAGCCAGAGAAGAATTGTTGCACCGATGGTTGATAAATAAATATACACTGCAGAAGGCTCAAATCTCCTTAAAGAGAGCGAGAAACCCGCGCCTCAACCTAATTGTTTACGTGTTTGTTTCTCAGTATTTATCTCAATATTTACTTCATTTTCCTTTGTTATGTGTACTTCCCCCAACATTTATTTAATCTTGAAGTTAGTTAGAGGGTGAAACTCCATTGTTGAAGTCTCAAGTCAAAACTTAAGGACTACTTATCTTCTTTCTCAATGTAGAAAGGAGTCAATTTCATTCCCTCCAACTTTTGTAGGACTCATCTTTGAATCCATGGAATTCTTAACATACAAAACAAAATTATGTTACATAGTAACATCAAGTTGTTGAGGATCCCACATCAGAAAGATGAGAATCTCATGAGTTACTCCTCTCACTGCCAATTGGTTTTAAGATGGAACCTCATATTCATCTAATATGGTATCAAAGCCCAAAAGGTATTCGGTCTAAAAATTGGGATTCGACCCAATAATGGTGAACTCAAAAAGGCTCCATCTTTAAGGGACATGTGGAGGATCCCACATCGAAAAGATGAGAAAACCTCACAATCTTTATAAGATACATGGGTTACTCTTCTCATTGTCAATTGGTTTTAAGATGGAACCCCATGTTCATCTAATACAAGTTAAGAGGTGGCTAACGTTTAACTTATCTTGAGAGTACTCTTGTAATCATGGGATGACAAGAAGTGTGTTCTCAAATAATCTTGTAATATGAAAAAATACAACAACCAATAGATTGTTTGGGTTGAGTTGATTTTTTTTTCAAAATCAAAATGGTAGTTCATTCATGGCTTGAAAAACCAGGGACCAATTCAACTTGAACCAACCCATATTCAAGGTATTAAAGAATTTGCGTTGACATGTTGACATTTTCATTAACATTTTTACATGTCCATGAGTTTGACATCGACATTTTCACATGTCCACGAGTTTGACATCGACATAAATGGTAAATCAACATTTTTGTTATACCGTAAAAAATCGATGAAATATATAAAAAAAAAATAGCAACAACATATATGTGAATACAATATTAATAATAACTATTATTTTAACTCATTTAAAAAATGTAAAATGTTTATATATTAATTGAAATATTTTTGAATTATTTTTTTAATACTTTTCCAGAAATATCTATCGACATCGATATATTATCAATATTTTCATCAACATTTCCATAAAATTGAGACCTCGACATTTTCGTCGTCATCGACATTTTAAAAACCTTTTGCCTATGTTGATAATATATATACACACACACACACGTTCCATCAATCTCTCCCTTCACCTGGAAACCCTCCATTCTCTATCTAGCACCTCTAATGGCCTCTTCTTCATAGCTCCATTCTCTATGAGCTTGTTTGATAACGTTCCTATTTCCTGTTTCTTGTTCTCGTTTCTAATTTTTTAAGAAACGGACTTGTTTGATAATCCATCTCGTTTCATGTTTCTATTTTTTTAAAAAAACAATTCTAAAATTAGAAGAAAATGTCAGAAACTACAAAATGTAGTTTCGATTTGCACTGTTTCGTTTCTAAATGATTTCCAAGGCCCTCTGTGAGGCACATTACTCTCCCTGTGTGGCAAGCCCTATTTCCTCTAAGATGAATCCCCTTCTCTTTAAGTTAACTCTCTCTCTTTGCACATGGTCTCTCTCTCATCTCTTTCTCTCTCTAGTGCTGCATTTTTTTTTTTAATTTCTCTCATATTTATGCAATTTATTTTATTATCATTGTAAAATTAAATCTCATTATGCAATCTTACTCTCTAGGTTTTTCTTTTCTTTTCATTGTTTTTATAAATATACTATTTTTCATATTCTGAAAATAATTCTCCTATTAATTATTTCTTTGTTATAGATTTTAGTGGAAATGGCTGGAAAAGTATAAAAATTGAGCAATTCATAAAAATTATTAAAATTAATGAATAAACATTACACCGTTTTAAACAAAATTAAAATTCTTATTATAAATATTATGTTCACGTTAATGATATTTTGTTAATAATTTTTTATATATTTTCTAATTTTTTACAACATAAATATGCTCACCTATTATTTCAATGAATATATCGACATATCGGTAGAAATTTCATCGAGATACATGCTAATTACCGCTGAGCTATGCTCATTTTGGCTATTATTATTTTCAATTTTGCTTTAAGACTTGAATAGTATTACATATCATAAACTTGTTGTAATTGTATTATATTTGTTTTGATGCTTATTAACAACTTTTTATATTATATCTACTAGATTTTATTTCAACTAAGAACAAGAAACAATAAATAGTTATCAAGCACATTTCTGTTTCCTTTCTTAAAGAACAAGATACAGAAATAGTTATCAAACATGTTTATGTTTCTAGCTCTTAACAAACAAGAAACAAGAAACAGGAAATGAGAACGTTATCAAATGGGCCCTATATTTCTCAATCTTCTTTCATTCAATTATCGATCTCCATTCAAAGATTCCCTTTTAAGATTTAGCCTTTGTACAATTGAATAGGTTCGTCACCTTGTCCTTCCTCTATCACTCACGGCCATTTTTTCTTGAAAAGACATCCCTACCAACATGTTGGTTGAGAACTAGACATAATAACTCTTGGTGTAACAACCCAACCTCCTAAACACAACATTACTCTACATGCATGCTATGGAGGCCCCAAATGTGAAAATAGAGTGTTTATTTACAATCAAGCCTTAGCAGAAATAAAACAATAAAGACAATGAGAAGTTTTATTTGGGATCCAACAAAAATATTTAAAAAAACATAGTTCTAAACATCAAGGCCTCAAAGTTTCAAAAGAACTAATCTTAATTGAAAAGAGCATAGCAAAAGTGAATCTCAAATAAAAACTCATCAATAAAAAACAAAACAATAAGGGAAATGTGGAAACATGACTATCTACTGCTCTCATGGCCCTTCAAGCAAACCTTGACACTCGCTTTGGGTGCCCTTGCCTTTACCTGAAAGAAAAATATTTTAAAAAAGAATGAGTATTTAAAATACTTCGTAACTGACCCCAATGTCGGGTCAGGATATGCAAACATATGCAACATGACTTTTAAGAAAACAACTTTTCCTCTAGTGGGACCTAAGACCTTTTCATAATGGAAATGTTTCCCTTTTCACCTTTCTCTTCGACTTAATACGGACAATTAACTCATCCTCTCATGACCTTTGCTTTTCCTTTTCTTTTTATTTTCCTTTTCATTTTCCAACTCCTCAGTGCATAATGGCCTCCTCTTGAGGCTTTACCCTAGTTGATTGTTAGTTGGCATCCAATCAGGCCTTAGCTCATAAGCCCCTCATTTTCATTTAGATGTACATCAACATTTTAGGAGGGTAATTGCCACAGCCTTCGTAAATATTTAGTTATTTCGTCACACATATGCATGAGGTCCCAAAAACATTTTCAATTTTCATTTAGTGATGCAACATAAAATAACTTTCTCACATAAATCACCACACACCATAAATCATGCATCACAATCATAAGAATTATCTTTGGCAATCATACGAGTAAAAATCATTTTAATTTAAAACATAACATTTTAAAGTTTAGTTCCCAACTTGCATTAAGCAATACGGCGTAAAGTCACTTACCTTGGCTTTAAACAGTAATGAAAATTATTAACTCCTATTAAGGAGCTCTTTCGACCCACCTACATCGATTCCAAAAGAACTTGTTACTCGACCTTTGAAAATTTTGAACCATTTCTCCCAAAATCAACTTAAACTTTACTTTCAACAAACTTTCTTACCCAAAAAGGTTCAAAGAGGAATTATCCACACACTTTCTAAATTAAAGCCGCCTTCGAACCTCAATCAAACCAATTTGAAATTGTCCACAAAAGTTCTTAAAATTAGAGATCAATCTAAAATCCACCATTGAACTTGAAAGCTTATGAGTCTTCACTACTCACCAAAACTGTGCGAATATCGTGATTCTAACATCGAATCAAAGTGGGTATTCTAGAACGGGTCATGACTCAAAGATTAGACTTAACCACAACCAAAAATCATCAAAAACTTGCAACAAAACCCAACTTACCCATGAATTGAAGGCTCACCAGACTGGAGAGCAGCGTCTCGCAAAACGGGAGTGCAGCGGCTCATGTCCAGAAACGGCGATGGTAGTTCAGGTGTGGCTTCCGGAAACTTAGCGTGGCGTGTAGCAATTCATGCCCAAAAAGGAGAATTGAGGGAGGTAAAGCCTAAGGGTTCATGCCCAATAAAAGACAAAATGGGCTGTTTAAACCCTAAATCACATTTCCCTTTCCCAACTTGCTCTATCGTAAACTCAAATATTAAGGTCTCGTTTGATAACCATTTAGGCTCCATTTGATAACTATTTGGTTTTTGGTTTTTGGTTTTTTGAAAATTAAGCCTATAAATACTACTCACATCCATGGATTTACTTGTTTTGTTATCTACCTTTTAGCTATGTTTAAAAAAATCAAGCCATGTTTTGAAAACTAAAAAAAAATAGTTTTCAAAAAGTAGCTTTTGTTTTTAGAATTTGGCTAAGAATTCAAATGCTTAAGGTAGATGAAAACTATTGTAGAGAAATTAGGAGAAAACAAACTTAATTTTTAAAAACCAAAAACCAAAACTTAAAAATCATCCACGAGTTAGTGTAGTGGCACTTGAAGAATTTGACTTAGATTTGAATGAAACTTTAAATGGCTCTTGATTTATTAAAAATGCAATTCTACTCCATTGAATGCAACTTGTGTTTAATTCTACCTCATGAAATGGCACTTGAGTTTTTAGAAATGAAAATAGAGTTTGTTTAATGTAACTCCAACTTGATTCTCCACCTGCATCAACATGTAAAGAACTCCATTATCTTCCTTTAAATATTTTTCCAAGCTCACTAAAGATTGAACCATGAAGAATTGAAGCTTGTTGAAGCTTCTCAAGGCTTGATCTTGTAATTGGATGTTGAGGCATAACAAGACATTCCTTGGTTCACATCAAAACATATTTAATTATTTTATATAGCGATTTGAAAAGTAAAATGAAGAGTTATTTCTATGAAACTAGAACATGCTAGATTAGTTTGTCCTACTTTATTATGTACTCATTCCTACTTCAACACATTCATATATTATAGTTGTCTTTTTTTTAGAAGAACAACAAATAAGTTAATATATAACATAAATTCAGGAATAGTTCAATGTAGATCTATTGAAATAGATATTCTTAATTAGCTACTTAATTAACCAAGTAATTCTTTTTTTTTTTTTTTTTGTTATAAAAAAATACTTTTCATATTACTTTTACATAGTGAAATATTTCACTCATTAAATATTTACTATTAATTTAGCTCACTAAAGTAATGATAATTAAACCTATTTTTTATCATTAAGTTTTTGAAATTGAATGTCATCCAAATTTATGATTTCTTAATAGACAAAAACAAAATATTGAACTTGGGGAATAAATTATAACTATCTTAGTAATTTATGGGTAAATAATATAACTTTCTTTTACTTATTAACAACAGTGACATTGTAACAACTTTGAATGTTTATGGGTATAATTGATCAAACTAAAACTCCAAAAACAACATTATAACAATTATAATAGTTGAGCGGAGGAATTTTCAATTTATTCAATATTATATATCATAGGGCTCTCATTATCTTGATTGCATTGAATAATACAGGAGGACAATGCTTTGATCGTCCATTGATTCAAAAGCTAGCATGGGATGCTCTTTAATACTTTAGAGAACCTCTTTTTAGTAGTAGGACATTTAAAACAGTAAGAAATCGTGCTATGCAGATAACCAAGTGCCTCATTGATTATGAAGATCATTGTAGTCATTACATCACTATTGGATGTGTGGAAAAGGTTTACTCTTAACTTAATTTGTTGGTTGATTACTTTAACTACTATAATAATTAAATAAATTGTAATCATATTAATATGGTAAAGGCCTATTAAACATGCAGCGATTATTCATTGTGGCTTGTTGGGCTAACGATCCTAGTGGAGAACCTTACAGGAAGCATCTTGCTAGGGTCAAAGATTACTTATGAGTTGGTGAAGATGGAATGAAGATGCAAGTTAGTATTATTCCTTAATAGTTCTTTTTTTGTTAGAATGTTATATATAAACATGCATACACACACATTAGTTCTTCATATTTATCACTTCATTTGATACATATGTGTATATAAATACATATCTATTCATGTGAGCAAAGTTTTGGTAAATAATCTTGGGATGTTTCTTTTGCCATTCAAGCAATTCTTGCTACTAATCTTCACCATGAATTCTCAGACACACTAAAGAAAGGGCACAACTTCATAAAAAATCATAGGTACACAAGTTTTCCACACATGAACAATTAATGAGTGTGTAACTGATTAACATTGCCCTTATTTTTTAAAAATAAATATTTATATATGTTATATTACTTGGTTTTGATACATATAAAGATCACAGAGAATCCTTATGGGTGACTTCCAAAGCATGTATCGTCATATATCAATATTTCACTCACATGACCTCATACTTAAGTAATTTTATTGAATGTTCTGGTCGATCTTTATCGACAACTTTGATTGATTGTTTTGATTGTTTTGATTGATTGATTGGTGTTACTGACGAGTAACCATCATATATATTCTGAAGGCTACTCAAACAATGCATCTTCCCACTCTGATATTTGAAAGTATTGATTGATTGAAAGTACTGTTTCAATTGAAGGTATTTATTGATTGAAAGTACTGTTTGAATTGAATGTTTTGACATTTGAAGGTTTTAGTTTGAAAGTTTTGGTTAGATGAAAGTTTTGTTCAATTGAAAATTTTAGTTTTGAAAGCTTGTTTGATTGAAAGATTTTTTTTTTTTTTAAAAAAACATCAATTATCTGAAAGTTTTGATAGTTGTATTAAATATTTTACAACGATATTTGTATTTTTTTTTTTTTTATGATTGTTTTGAAAGCAAATGACTGAATGAATAGTTGACTTTTGATTCAACTATTGAAAAGATTTGTTAAATTGAATTTCTATGTTTTGTTTTGAAGAAAACGAATTTATGAACTTGATGTAGAAGTTGCTTATTGAGTATTTCTATACTCATTTTTGTTTTTCCAAAATGTTTTCAGACGAAGGATCAAGTGATAGTCTCAAAACAAGTAAAGTTTAGAGTGTTGGGATTTATGCCCTAAAGCCTCGTAATTTATGATTTATTTAATAATTAATAATAATTTTGATTATTTTATTTACAATATAATATTATCCATTATATGAAAAATCCAAGGTTATTAGTGTAATCTTGAACCATATGTGGTTGATATATGGGAGAATAATGTTCAAGAAATAACCTAAAGGGTCATAGTATATAGACAAGGTTGGGTGCCTTATCCTGATAACACTATTGATACGACCCACTTTGTAATAGTTACAAATGATTTGATCCAAATAGTTCATGTGGAGGCATGTGAGTGGGGTTACCTTATACAATGAGTTTATATAAGACTAGACCACGAAATATTTAATCTCTTTTTTATAAATCCGTAATTGAAAAGATTAATATTTCATCAAGATGATCGTATGTGACTCGATCTTAACCCTGAGTGAGTTATGAACTCTTGCCTGTGAGGACTTGTCCTTTTATTTACATAGTGAGAGTGGCTTTTGTAGTCGATTCAATAAGCCTACCATTTTGGGGACTTGGCCAAATAGGGAGCTAGGAACATGATCTTACAAGATGGAATTCACTCCTTCCCATATAGGATAAGTAGATGAGTAGTTCCCTTAAGTGCTGATTTTGGGGCTTGAACAATGGAGCCCCACCCTCTCACTAGCCCGAGACGGACTTAGTTTATGGTTGGAACATAAACAAGTTGTTCATTAGAGGATCAGTGGTACTTAAGGTGCAAGATGTAACATTCTGTAAAAAAAAAATAAAATAAAATAAATAAATAAATAAAATAAAATAAATAAATAATAATTTTTTTTTTTAAACTTATCTTCTTCCCGCAGCTCTCTCTCCCCGAAATCACACACTCTCTCTCTCTCTTTCCCTCGCATGAACTGCCGTCGTCCAGCCAACGACCGCCGGAGCTCGTCCTTCACCGCCGACTCTTTCTTCTTCTTCTTCCTCCTGTCGCAGCGCCCGCCGAACGACAACCACTGCAAACCACGCACCGCTGAGCTTCAGCCCGATCCGCCGCAAACCACCGCCGAAGGCTCACGGACCAGTCGCCGGCTGCTTCTTCTTCTTCCTCGGGATATCGCCGCCGGCCGCACGAACGCTCAGCCGAACACCCATCCACCGTCTTCTCCGTCTTTTTCCGTCTGCAACCCAACCGCGCCACCTCTGTTTTCGATCGCCGGTGAGGCCCCGCCGCAGCTCGTTGCCGAACACCCAACCCACGCCAGTGAACGCCTCGAAACTCACCGGAAAACGCTGCACGAAGCTCAGATCCGACCCGTCGAGATCGAATCTGTCCAGATCCGGAAGCCACGCGCTGATCGGAGTCTCACGCGCCGGCCACGCGCCGCCGTGAAGCCCACGCACCGTCGCTTGAGTTTATTCTCGCAGCAAGTCGCTGGTTTAAGCACGAATCTGACCAGAAGGGGGCCGATTCTGTCCAAATTCGAAGTCCACGCGCCGTTTGGAAGCCCCACGCGCCGGCCACGCGCCGCCGTCCGCCGCTGCACGCGCCGCCGTGCTCCGGTCACGCGCCGCCGTTCGCCGGAGTTGAGTAAAATTTGCCATTTGGTCTGTTTCGTCGAGTTATTAATGTTAGAATGTGTTTTAGCATAATTCGGATGGTTTAAGACACGTTTAGGACACTTTTTAGGTGATTTGTCGAGGACATTGGATTGTACTTGGAGTGGGGACTCGAGAAGCTCATTACTAGTGAAGAAAGGGTATTTTAGTAAGTAAAGATTTAAGGTAAGGGATCTCACAACGAAAGAAGTTTTCAAAACCTTGAGCTAGCTCTATATTTACTTTGAAAGTTTATGTTTTTCGTGTTAAGTATTTAAGAAAGAAAGTGTTTTATATGTATATTCCTTTATACGTTATTTCCATGAGTTCTATTTAAGTTTTCATGTTAAAAAGAATGGAAATGATATGTATGTCTTTGAAATGCGATTGTCTTGATTTATGCATTCATAAATATGTTCTAAAACGAATGGGACCTCATGCATGTGTTGTGTGCTCATGAAAAGATTTATGTAAGGCCGTGACGATAATTCTCCCAAAAGTTTTATGTGGGTTATGAGGGAACCCGAGTCTTCGGACTCTCTATGCTCCCGGGGTTCGAGAGTGCCCCCACGATGGTAGCCGACGGGCTTGAGTCTTCGGACTCCACGATGGTAGCCTACGGGCTGAGTCTTCGGACTCCACGATGGTAGCGTTCGGGCTGAGTCTTCGGACTCCACGATGTATGTTAGCTTTCGAGCTTAACTCTCAGAGTTAGGGAGGACTCTATTCGATGGAAAAACTGTCTTCGGACTGTTCACGAGGCCCTCGGGAGAATTTAATCGTTCACGAGAGCCGCAAGGAAAAGTACATGGTTTATAAAAGGAATTTTAGGTCCCCTACTAAAGCGATGGTTTACGATGGTTTTATGATTTAAAATGACATGTTGCATGTGATTGAAACTCTTATTTTGAAACTATGATTGACTTACTGAGTATTATTCGTTAATACTCACCCTTTTCCTTTTTAAAATGTTTTCAGGTAAGGCTAAGATCGGCCCTAGCGCGTGACCGGAGATCAGTTACTTGAGTCATGGGAGCCGAGCGATCACTATTCTGCTTCTTTTATGTTTCTAGATGTACATAGAACTCATGTCAAGTTTTTAAATGTTTAGGAGGATGTTTCAAAATCTTTTAACCTTTCTTTGTAAATCGTGCACGTGTATTTGGCTTTTCATGTTTGAATTCACTTGGCTTTCTGCTGTTTGAACCCTAGCATCATATTGAGAAGTTTGTCGGATGCTAGGAGGTTGTTTAAAAATCTTAGAAGTGTGTTTTCTATGTCTTATTAGGTAAGGGTCAGAATTTTTGGTTTTCGCGTAGTTACGTCGTTATGCTGCCGAAATTTTCGGTAATATAGCGACGTGACTTAGTAATGACTCTTAGGTAGCGTGTTGAGCCTATAGGGTCGTTACACAAGATGTAATTATAGGGGTAAACAGACTTTTGACCCAACTGTAATTTCGAACAACTCGTGAAGGATCGACTTGCATGTAATGGTTATATCAATGGACACAACTTATCCTACAGTGCATAGGAGTGTAACTTTAGGTCTATAGTAGGGTGACCTAAAGTTAATGAATGAAAAATGATTAATTAAGGCCCCGCTTGATAACCATTTGGTTTTTGGTTTTTGGTTTTTGGTTTTTGGTTTTTGAAAATTGTACTTGGTTTCTCACAATTTCTCTACATTGGTTTTCATTTCTCTACAATGGTTTCTATCTTTCTTAAGGAAACATTTGAATTTCTAACCAAATTTCAAAAACAAAAACAAGTTTTTGAAAACTACTTTTTTTAGTTTTCAAAACATAGCTTGGTTTTTGAAAACATAGGTAAAAAGTAGATAACAAAACAAGTAAATCCATGGATGGGAATAGTATTTATAAGCTTAATTTTCAAAAACCGAAAATCAAAAACCAAATGGTTATCAAACGGGACCTAAAGAGTTTAATTAATTATTTTTGTATCATTGGAGCTTATAATCTATAGGTCCATAAGGTCCCCTTGCTAGCTCATAATTACACTAAAAGATCAAATTAAGTTGAAATAAAAATTTGAAATGTTCAAATTAATATTTAATTTGAAGTGTTCAAATTAATATTTAATATATTAGATATATTAAATACATAAGAGAAAAATATATTTATTGTATTTGATACATTAAATATTAAAATAATTAATGTATATTAGATACATTAAAGAAAATATATTTATAAATTTGAATAAGATTCAAATAAAGAAATAAATATCGTATGAGAATTTAAAAGATTTGAATAATATTCAAATAGATTAAATATATGTATTTTAATATATTAGATATTAAAATATATATTATTTAATTATGGAAAAGATTTGCCCCAAGTCTCTATAAATAGGACCTATGGGTTGAGCCATTATAGCACATATTTCCTCAATAGAGAATTAGAGAATTCTCTCTAGACATCTTCTTCTCCAATCCCTTGTGAATTTTCTTTCAAGGGGCTCCCACAAGCTTGGTCATGTGTTCGAGTCATAGCAAGTAGACTTTATAGAATTGGAGTTTCAACCCCTTTGTAGTTGGAACGAGAAGATTAAAGACTTGCCAGAATATTCTCCATATAATCGTAAGGTATGTTTGCTTAACCTTAATTATATGTCTAATTCTAAATAAATCAAAGTCGATTCCAACGCTTCCGTTTTGAGTTTAATTCGATTATTCCCTTCATAGCATTCTGGCACAAGACTTAGAAAGCTATTATTAAGGATTCGATAGTTTATTTTAGAAATCATTTGTAAGAAATTACTTCTGCTGAATTTGTTTAAGTTTGTTTTAGTTTCTAATTGTTACACTTATGCATTGTTGTTAGAATGATCGTATTGGAAAATAGGGGTTGTTACACGACGTAATGGATGTGGAATTAGAAAGCATTAAGAGTGAAGTTAGAAAGATTCCTATGATGAAGAGTCATGTGGCTAACTTGTCGAAGATTTTCGATGAAATAGTGAAAGCGTTAGCAGCAATAGCAACAGAGATGGCTTATCTGAGAGTGTTGTTGTCATCCTCAACAGTGATTGAGGGGTCGAATTCCAAAAAGAAGGGAACTAAAGAATCAGGCGAAAAGAAAAAGAGGTTCGTTGGTCACTTTTTGAAGGATTCAAAACCTAGTGACGCCAATGGTACTAGTGGGGATCGTATTAAGTTTAAGAAAGTAGAGATGCCCGTTTTCAAGGGAGATGATCCAGATTCATGGCTATTCAGGACTGATAGGTATTTTCAACTCCATAAACTCACTAATTGTGAAAAGTTAATCGTGGTTGTGGTAAGTTGTGAAGGGGAAACTTTAAATTAGTACCACAACATGGATGAACTAGAACCATTCAAAGATTGGAAGGACCTGAAATTCAGATTGCTAGATCGATTTCATGTGGTGCAAGAAGGAAGCGTGTGTGGTCGATTCCTAGTCGTGAAGCAGGAGATGACAGTCCATGAGTATCGAAAAACCTTCAAATGGTTGGTGGCGATGATATCTCATCTGCTAGATGAAGTGTTGGAGAATACTTTCCTGGATGGCCTAGACTCAACTATACAGGACAAGGTGAAATGTTGGGAGCTCACTGGGCTGAATACCATTATGAAGAAAGCCCAATTAATCGAAGTCAAGCACTAGGGGTCTCATAAGATGTCGGCCTTAGCCTCAAAATGACAAACCACTAGTCCCAAAAAAAAAAAACAAAAGCCTAAAGGAATTTTGTTCGTTCGCAACGCTCTTAGAATCTCCAAGGTAACTACTTTGCCAGAACCACCAATCGTGTTCCCAAGAAAAAGGGGGAAACGCCAAGCACATCCAATGGGGGAAACACCCCCTAAGTTATCACAAGCAAAAGGGAAATACAACCCTAATACCCAACATATCTCACAACACCCATGCCTCATACATATTCAAGCATTCATGCTACAAAGCGTTCAAGTAATTATGCCCCAATCACACTTGGACCAAAGCTTTACAGTTAGGTTCATCTCCCAACAAAGGAATCCGGTCGCATCTCAACAAGTAACCAAAATCACTAATAGTGACCTTTCCACTAACCAACATTCTTGGATCTCGAGCAGAGACTCGTGTATAAACTTATCAACCATTTTAAACAATACCTTCACCAATCCATGGTCTCTATGCACGCTTGCAACATATTGCCCTAAGCTGCTCCTTTCAAACCCAACCCTCTAGTCACGCTAGGAACCTCAACAGTCATCAGTATAATACATTAAGTACACCAAGTTGTCCTAAACCATTCTAACACAAGGATTCCAGAACCGTTCAACCCACAACCACGTGCTCCACAAACAAAATTTTAAGCATGCTTACTCATTCACAAAACTCCAAAGAAAACACATCCACCATACCAAAGATCATGACAAACCAACCAGATGTGAGCCTCATACTTGAGGAGTTTACTAGCGCATAATTGAAAGAACATACTCAACCAGCCCAAACATTTAGCTTAAATCAAACATCCACACATTCATGCCTGTAGTAGACAATCCTAGTCACTCACGCATTCTAAGGTTCAACTCCATTACCAAGCTCGACAAGTTCTTTCAAATTGATTACTTGCAACAACATACACATGATGGAAACCCCTCTAAATACCACAACAAGGTTCAGGGATGTTGCAAACCCAATCACAACCTTAGGCAAATTCGTAAAGTACTACACATGCTAATTATAATAAGCTCGAGTCTTTAAGCCCCTATTTCCATTATAGCCACATAGTTGGGCCATTATCAACTCAAACAACCTCTACACCGATCACTAAACATTACATGCTTCATAACAACATTTTTGGGATGCTCTTACAATTTGCAAGTTCTCAAACATACATTAAATTCAAAATAATGAACTTAAAGCGGCTTAAATCCAAATAACTACTTACCTCTTTAAGTAACAATAATAGACACTTCCAAAGAGTCTCAAATCGCCCAATAAATTCCCAAAACAATGTTGGGATTTATGCCCAAAAGCCTTGTAATTAATGATTTATTTAATTATTAATAATAATTTTGATTATTTTATTTCCAATGTAATATTATCCATTATATGAAAAAACCAAGGTTATTAGTATAATCTTGTACAGTATGTGATTGACATACGAGTGGATCATGTTCAAGAAATAACCTAAAGGGTCATAGTATATGGATAAGGTTTGGTGTCTTATCCTAGTAACACTATTGATACGGCCCACTTGTAATAGTTACAAATGATTTGATCCAAATCGTTCATGTGGAGACATGTGAGTGGGGATATCTTATACAATGAGTTTGTATAAGACTGGACCACGAAATATCTAATCTCTCTTTATAAATCCGTAATTGAGAAGATTAATATTTCATCAGGATTATCATATGCGACTCGATCTTAATCCTGAGTGAGTTATGAACTCCTACCTGTGAGGGCTTGTCCTTTGATTAGCATGGATGAGAGTGGCTTTTATAGCCGATTTAATATGCCTACCATTTTGGGGACTTGACCAAATAGGGAGCTGGGAACATAATCTCACAAGATGGAATTCACTTATTCCCATATAGGGTAAGTAGATGAGTAGTTCCCTTAAGTGCTGATTTCGAGACTTGAACAATTGGGCCCCACCCTCTCATTGGCCCGAGATGGACTTAATTTATAATTAGATTATAAACAAATTGTTCATTAGAGGATCAGTGGTACTTAAGGTGCATGATGTAATTACAGGGGTAAAATAGACTTTTGACCCAGTTGTAATTACAAATAGCTTATGAAGGATCAACTTGCATGTAATGATTATATCCACGGACACAACTTGTCTTACAGTGCATAAGAGTGCAACTCTAGGTCTATAGTGGAGTGACCTATAGTTAATGAATGAAAATTAATTAATTAAAGAGTTTAATTAATTAATTTTGTATCATTGGAGCTTATAATCTGTAGGTCCATAAGGTCCTCTTGTTAGCTCATAGTAACACTAAAAGATCAATTTAGTTGAAAGAAAAATTTGAAATGTTCAAATTAATATTTAATATATTAGATATATTAAATATATAAGAGGAAAATATATTTATTGTATTTAATACATTAAATGTTAAAATAATTAATGTATATTAGATACATTAAATAAAAGATATTTATATAATTTGAATAAGATTCAAATAAATAAATATCGTAGGAAATTTGAATGAGATTCAAATAAATATAATATATTAGATATTAAAACATAATATTTTAATTATGGTAAAGATTTTCCCTTGGTCTCTATAAATAGGATCTTTGGGTTGAGCGCGTCTTTTTAACCCAAATCCAATAAATTAAGAACCCTTGGCTATAGTATTTATACTTGAACTTCATGTGGAGACATGAATATGGATCAAGTTCGAGTAATAGCCAGAATGGTCTATAGTATTGGGATAGGGCTAGGTACCTTATCTTGGGGACACTATGGATGCAGCCCACTTTGTATAGTACAAATGATATGATCCTAAATCGTTCATGTGGAGACATGTGAGTGGGGGCATCCTATGCAATGAGTTTGCATAAGACCGGCCGCGAAATAGTCACTTAGACTTTTTAAGTCTGTTTACTGTCATAACTGACTATTTCATATGATGACCTAAGTAACTCGATCTTAATCCTGAGCACGCTATGAACTCCTATTTATTCGAGAATATCCTTTGATTTGCATGGGTGAGAGTGGCCCGAGATTGCTGACTTAATAAGCCTCCCATTTTGGGGATAAGACCGGGTAGATAGCTGGGGACATAGTCCTACGAGAAGGAATTCACTCCTACCCGCTTTAGGGTTTAGTAGAGAGGTTGTTCCCTTAAGTGTTGACTCCAGGTCTTGAACAAGGGGCCCCACCCTCTCATTGGCCTGAGAGGGATTCGGTTTGCTGGTTGGACCACAAACCAATTGTTTATTAGAGAATCAGTGGGACTTGAGGAACAATAAGTAATTACAGGGGTAAAACGGTTTATTAGACCCAACTGTAATTACGAACAACTTGTGAAGGGTCGACTTACTAATCATGGTTATATCAAGTGGACATAAATATATCTACAGTGAGGAGAGTGCAGCCGTTGGGCTTTAGTGGAGTGTCCCGGCGGTTAACGAATGTTGATTAGCTTGGCTAAAGAGTTTGGCCGGTTAGTCTCATTTCGTTGGAGCTCATGATTTGTAGGTCCATTAGGTCCTCCTTGCTAGCTTGGACTAAGCCTTGTAACAGTATGAGAGAAAAGAATTTGAATTGTTCAAATTCGTTTTTGGGAGTAAACGTTAATTATATGCGATATACTTAACGTATCATAGTTTAATTATGAATTAAACTATGAGGAAGAGCAATGGACATATTTAAAATGATTTAAATATGGGTTTGGTCTAATACATGAATAGGGATTCAAGTTCGAGAGGTCGGTTTTGAGATCGGGATTTGATCCAATTATTTAATTAATATTTGATATTAAATTAAATAATTAAATTAATTAATTAATTAATAATCAATTTTGTTTAAAATTAATTTAGAATTAATTTTAAATTACAAAATTTTCAAAGTGGGAAATATTGAAGTTTGTGGTGGTTGTATGACTTACCTCTCTCAAACTCAAAATTCACCAAAATTGGACACCTCTTTGATGATCAACCTCCTTTCTTATGTGTTGTCATGTTTAGCAAGCTTGATGAAGGTTGTTAATGGCTTTAATTAGCAATGAAACACAAGGGATTTGGAGATTTTGAAAGAAAAAAAAAATTTGCTGCAGATTTTTACAGACCTTTTCCATCTCTCTCTCAAAATTCTCTCAAACTAGGATCCCACAATCCGTTCCAAGGCCTGAGGATAGTAGGGAAGACACTAGAGGTGGTCCACGAAGTGTTCGTGCTTAGAAATTTGCAACGGGTTTGGAGAATTTGAGTTTAAAAGGTGAGTTTTCTTATGCTCTATTTTTCGGTTTTGAGCATGCTGTTTGTTTGATTAAATTGATGTAATTTGAGTGCTTAAGATCCAAAATTGCTTCCGCTTTTGTGATATTAACTCTTTCAAACACATATCTCTTCAATAGATAATTAGAGAATTCTCTCTAGACCTCTTCCTCTCCAATCCCTTGTGGATTTTCTTTCAAGAGGCTCCCACAAACCTTGGTCATGTGTTCGAGTCATAGCCAGGATGATTTTATCGAGAAGATAAAGATCCGCCATAAATATCTCCATCTTATCTCCAAGGTATGTTTTTCTTAGCCAATTTTTTTTTTGTTTAACTCTAAAATAAAATCAAAATCGATTCCAACCCTTCCGCTGTGGGTTTAATTCGATTATTCCCTTCAAACAACACCTCACTTCGACGCTGAATTTGATGTCGAAGTAGTCCGATCACGAAAATCCATCCTTGAAATGCAATTGGAGTCCTTCAACTAATCCCAAAAATAATGGAGTAAGCTTAACAACATTAAGACGGCCCCTAAACTGCACAAGAAGGGTCTAAACACACTAATAGCATGCACGACTGTGCTATTTTTAAGCTTAGTTTTTGGCTAGTTTTGCTATGATTTTGTATGCTTTCATGTATTTCTATGTTTATTTCTCAGAAACCGAGCAATTTGGGCAAAATTGGAGAATCATGAGATAATTAGACAAATTTGGGCAATTTAAAGCCATAATTGAAGATTCAAGCATGGAAGAATAGGAACAAGGCTATTGGACCCGAGAGTATAGCGTTGCAATGCTCATTATAGAGTTGCAACGCCAAAGAAGAAGCCTTTTTTACCTTGAAGACCGAGGGCACAATGTGTCAACGCTGGCTGAAAAAGTTTTTTCCCTTTTTTAAAAAAATGCTATGGACAACATTGCAACACTGTCCCGATTCTATAAAACGATAAGTTGTGTTTTGAGAAAAGAGAGCCGTTTTGAGAGACCAAAAACCTTAAACTCGATTCAAACACTGTCTAAGGACATAGAGGAGATCTTTGGAGAGCCGAAGAGGAGACTCAAAGCTTGAGATCGTGGACATCACATCGGAAATGAGTGTTGGCATGCGACCTAAGTTTCTTCTCTATTTCTTTTACTTTTCTTTTAGATTTAGGAGTTTTTGTGGGTTGTACTTATGTTGTAAATCTGTGTTTAGACTCATGCTTGGTTGTAATTGTTGAATATTTTGTTGATTTTTAGTTTAATTTATATATTGACGTCTTTTATGCATCTTGCTATATTGTCTTAACCTTTGGCCATGGTTTTGCATGTTTAACTAAATTTAGCTTGAGAGAGTAAGTTTAGTTATAGAACATTAGATGCATGACTAGATTTAATTTATTGCACAAGAGTGAGTAGATTAATTCTAGAAGCCTTAAGAGAATAACTTAATGCCATGTTTAGTAATGAAAATAGACCGAGAGGTTGATTTTTTGCTAGGCATGAGTTCAATTGAGAGCTCAAGAGAGGATATTGATTATTTAGAAATTATTGGCTTAAGATTTTTAGTATAAAATCAAGTTATTAATCAATTCAAGTTGGGCTTAAGGTAACCAATCATGCATGTTTCTCAAAATTGGACTCCAAAGCATGTACATATTAGTTTAGATTTTATTTTTTTCTTTGATTCCCAAGTTGTGTTTCTCTAAATAAAATTATGCATCATTAACTGTGGTACATAATTACTCTAAGAACTTCAATCCCTGTGGATGACCCTGGCCACTATTATTGCAAAATATTTAGAGGTCCAACTTTATAATCTTAATCTTGATAGGGCCTTCGACTAGCCCTTTATCACACACCACCAATTAATTTCAATTCAAACCTGCTCTTTACCGTATTGAACAAACTCCAAGATCTAAATAATTCTTACCCAAACAATGGCCCACGCTTGCTGGACAACAACTTTATTTGTCTAAAAAACGTCTCAATGGCCTCCAAAAATTGATGTGTATCCTGTAAAAAACTTAATTCGACGCACAAGGTCACTTTAAGTGACCATTTAATAACCAAGACAGCTCATACAACTCCATATTCTCCCACTAAAACAGTGGTGAAATCTCACCTCATTAAATTCCTCAATTATAAATGCCTCCAACCTTAGTCGAACTCAAATCGTTGCCGAAATTAACTCCAAATAGCTTGATTTTGCGAATCCAAGACCCAAATGCTATGGGAAATCTAAAATTAAGTTAAAAACTCTTGGGTTAATCTCCAAAGCCAATACACCACCTCAAATTGAATTTATAAATCCCAAAACGTCTAGAGTCGACATCGAACAACTTACCCAAATAGAAAACGAGTTGTTCATGACTGTACAAGGTCAAACTCGTTGGAAATCAGACCTGAACGTGCAGTGGCGTGGTTGTAGCAAAGGCGTGCAACGCTTATGATTTCGCAAGCGACTTGTAGCGAGAGTTGGAGGCATGCGTGCTAGCATGCGGCGGAGCGACTGATCTACGTGGGCTGCACGATGAGTCGAACATCGACGTGGGTCTGTGCGTGTGGTAGTCCAACAGGAAAGAGAGAGAGAGAGAGACAATCGGTGAGGGAGAGACATTTTTGGGAGAGAGTGAAAGGATAAAGAAGAAGAAGAAAAAGATAAGGAAAAAAAAGTATTATTTATTTATTTATTTATTTAATCCTAAAAAATGCCCTCAACCACCCTTTTTCATTCCATATTTTCCCTTTCAACTCTTTCTAAATTTCCATTTAGCTAAAATCAACATACTTATTTGAGAATTATTCAAATTGAATTCCAATTTTTTTTTTAAATGAATGCCCCTAAATAAGTCGAGCGTTACACAAGCTTAACATTTTCAGACTTAAGAATGTCGAACTTGTGCGCCAAACGTCCCCTTTGTGTCTATTTTGTCTTTGAATTTTAAAAAATGACACTTAGTCTCCAACGTTTGAAAAACGGTTCCAAATGGTCTCTAAAATTTCATGTTTAATTTTTTTTTTTTTGGTACCTAACCTCTCAAAAATTTTGTTTTAATCTTTGAATTTTGCATAAAAAGTTATTTTAGTTCTCACTACTATTTTTTTTAGAATGTTCAATGTTGTTGCCAAATTTTGGACCAGAGAAATATCACCTGACCTCCACGTGACAATGACGATGAATTTGTATTATTGAGGAAAGAACGCGGCCTGCAAGACAAGAAAATCTTGGACACCAGTGTGGTGTAGGTCATATAGGTTCCGATATTTAAGTCAGAGAGAGTTTTTTAGAAAGAGTTAGAGAGTACGGTGAAGGTGCTGATGAATAGCATGTTGGTAATCCAAGGCTTAAACCAAGGAGGGCAACGAGCGATTGACATGGTGTGCTTAAAACTCATCATTGGTGACTGAAAAGCTGAAACTTTGTTTCGTGTCATTTAGTCTAAAACCACCTACAAGTTGCTACTAGGTTGCCCTTGGATTCATGGAAATGGGGTGATAACTTCCACATTGTATCAGTGTTTCAAGTTTATAAAGGTGGCATCAAGAAAGTGGAGGCTGACACAAATCCATTTTTTGAGGCTAAGTCCCATTTTGCTGATGCAAAATTTTACGTGAAGGGCGATAACATGGGGAAAACTACACCGCGGAGGTCCTCTTGATCAAAGGTGGTGATAAACTCAAGTCATAGCCACAAGTTGAGGTGAAAAAGGAGACTGTTAAAGAAACAAAAGTGTCTGACCCTAAGAAGGGTGAAGCCTCAATGAGCCATGCAAGATGCAAGGTTTTGAAAGACGAGAACATCCCAAGTTCCCCTGTCTTGCGCTACATACCTCTATCTCAACGCAATAAGAGCAATGCACCTTTTGCATAATGTTCAAGAAGTTTAAAGTTTGGTGATATCGAAGTCCTGAAAGAAAGCTTTATCATGCCTCTCACAAAGATATCAAAACAAGAGGTTAGGAGGCCTAAGGATGATCAAGTGAAGGCAGTTCTGCCTAAGAGACAAACGAAGGATGAAATTGACCTTAAGCTAGTAAAGGCAGGTTACGACTTTTCAAAGCACACCGAGTTCAAAAGTCTAAAGATCTTTGATGAGAGACCTGAGCTGTCTTCAACACAAAAGAAGCTTTTAAAAGAAGGTTACACTCTATTAGTGTCAAGGAGGGGACTTGGATATAAGTCACCTGAGCCGGTTTGAATAATTAGAAGAGGGAAAGCAAGAGTGGCAGACGTAAACAACATAACAATGGATGAAGTTGATGATAAAAAGGAAGAGGAAAACATCAACCAAAGGATTTTCGCTCTTAAGCGTGTCAGGCCGCCAGTTGCACACTTTTTAGTCTTTCAGAGGTTAGAGGAGGCTACAACAAAATAAGAGGAGTCATTCGCCAGTACTGGCCCTACTTGGCTTTCATCTTTTCAAAGGTTAAGCAAGCCCATTGCGGGAGAAGGAAGTACCTTGTCAACTCAAGCTCTCGGTTCCACACGGCCTTCAGCCTTCCGAAGATTGAGTATGCCCACGATGAAAGGGTAGTACTTCACAAACTTCAGCATCGTCGCATCCATCAGTTTTCTAGAGGTTAAGTGTGATCACAACAAGAAGTGAGGCACCTGCCACTCCAGTCTTCGACCAGCTCAGTCATGAAAACTCGATGAGGCTCTAGTGGATAAGTTCGTTAGTAGAGTGAAAAGTGACAGGGACATTCACAACGTTGTTCCCTCTCAAATGACGAGAAAACCTTTGTTACTGTCAACATGGAAGGTTTGTTAAGGGTAAAATGACGTGATGTAGTCATCACCAATCTCTCGAAGGAAGATTTAGAGCAAGATGAGGGTGAGGCCTCTTGCCACCACAACACAATTAAAGAAGAGACGGATGTTGAGATATCCGAAGAGGATGAAGACAAAGCGCCACTTCTACTTAAGGGTGACAGTCAATCAATGGTAGGTGAGCTTAGGGAGGTGAACCTCAGTATTGCAGAGGAGCCACACCCAACTTTTATAAGCGAGTCACTTACTCGTGAAGGCCGAATATATAAGCCTGCTCACCTTGTATAGAGACGTCTTTGCTTGGTCATATAAAGAGATGCTAGGACTTGATCCAAAAGTGGTTGTCCATCACCTTGCCATCAAACAGGGGTATCAACAAGTTAAGCAACCCCAACAACGTTTTTTACTAGAGCTTATTCCTTAAATTGAGACAGACACCAATAAGTTGATTGAAGTCGGATTCATTCATGAAGTAAAATACCCAACATGGATTGCCAACATTGTTCCTGTCAAAAAAAAAAAAGAATGGACGCCTCTGAGTCTGTGTTGACTTTCGCTACTTAAACAACACATGCCCAAAAGATGACTTTCCATTGCCCATCACTAAAATTATGGTCGATGCCACCACAGGACATGAGGCTTTTTCTTTCATGGATGGATCATTAGGTTATAACCAAATTTGGATGGCTCTCGAACATGAAGAAATTATGACTTTTCAAACTCCAAAAGGGATATACTGTTATAAGGTGATGCCCTTTGGATTGAAGAATGTTGACGCCAATAATCAACGTGTCATGCAGAAGGTTTTCAACGACATGTTGCACAAACATGTTGAGTGCTACGTTGATGACCACAAGTCTAGGAAGCGACAAGATCACTTAGAAGATCTGAATATGGCGTTTGATCGCCTAAGAAAATATCAGCTGAGGATGAATCCTCTCAAATGTGCATTTGGCGTGACTTCTGAAAAATTCCTCAAGTTTGTTGTAAGACATCGAGGGATCGAGATAGACCAGCAAAGATCGACGCCATCCAAAAGATGTTGAGGCTGAGAAACTTACGGGAGTTAAGAGGTCTTCAGGGACGTTTGCCCTATATCAGGAGATTCATCTCCAATCTAACCGGTCAATGCCAACCTTTTCAAAGGTTAATGAAGAAAAAAGAAAGCTTTGAATGGGATGAAGCATGTCAGAACGCTTTTGAAAACATCAAGAAGTACCTGCTCAATCTCCCTATATTAAGTGCCCCAGTAGTAAGGAAACCATTGATATTGTACATCGCTACGCAAGAAAGATTGCTCGGAGCACTTTTAGCAAAAGAAAGGGAAAAAAGGAAAGGAGCGAGCTCTTTATTACTTAAGTAGGACTTTGAACGGAGTCGAAGTAAATTATTCTCAAATTGAGAAAATGTGTCTTGCCCTTTTATTCACTATAGACAAACTAAGGCATTGCATGCAAGCATTCACAGTGCACGTAGTAGCAAAAGATGACTCGATTAAGTACGTCCTATCGAGACTGATAATTTCTGAACGTTTGGCTAAATGGGCGATCTTGCTCTAACAGTATGACATCATTTACGTGCCTCAAAAGGCGGTGAAGGGACAAGCGTTAGCTGATTGCTTGGCTAGGCACCCAATTGCATCATACTGGAAGCTATGTGAGAACCTACCCGATGAGGAGGTCTTCTATGTTCAAATCATGGAGCCATGGACCAAATCTTCGATGGCGCAGCACGAAGAGATGGAGTAGGGGCATCCATCGTCCTTATTTCGCTGGAGAAGCATATGCTTCCTTACGACTTCACGCTTAGTGAATTATGCTCGAACAATGTGGCTAAATATCAAGCATTAGTAATCGGCCTTCAGATGGCCATGGAAATCGGCATAACATGCATAGAAGTCTATGGTGATTCGAAATTAGTCATTAATCAACTCTCACTCCAGTATTATGTAAAGTACAAGGACTTGAAGCCTTATTTTGACTACACAAGGCAACTACTAGAAAAGTTTGACAAAATGGTACTCAAATATATTCCAAGGGCAGAGAACAGGAAAGCAAACGCGCTACCGAAATTGGCCACTACCCTGACGATCTTGGGGGATGCAACGGTAAACATTTTACTTTGCCAAAAATGGATCGTGCCGCCAATCGAAGATGAACATGAAGAAATAAACGTGATATCCATCTATGTCATTGAAGAGTAAGACCAGCGACGCCCTATTATAGACTACCTCCAGCATGGGAAGCTCCTCGCAGAGCCTCGACGCAAGGCTGATGTGTGAAGAAGGGCTTCTCGGTTCATTTATTATAAAGGGACCCTTTATCGTCACTCTTATGATGGACTATTCCTTCGATGCCTATGAACGGAGGAATCAATCAAAGCACTAGAGAAGGTGCATTCAGGCGTCTGCAGGGCTCACCAGTAGGGTCCAAAACTGCATTTCCAATTGAAAAGAATGGGCTACTATTGGCCTACAATGGGTTGAGACTCAATGGAGTATGCAAAGAAGTGCAAGGCTTGTCAGTTCCACGCGAACTTCATACATCAACTGCTAGAGCCTTTACACCAGACTGTTGCTTCATGGTCTTTCAAAGCTTGGGGGCTTGATCTTTTTTCCCCAATAACACCTAAGTCATAAGCAGGACACACATATATCCTTGCAACAATGGATTACTTTTCAATATGGGCCGAAGCAGTAGCACTAAGAGAAGCCAAGAAGGAAAATGTTGCAGACTTCATTCGAACTCTTCTACCGTTACAGCATCCCACATCGTATTGTGACAGATAACAAGAGACAATTCTCCAACAGTCTAATGGACAAGTTGTGTGAGAAATTCAAGTTCAAGCAGTACAAATTGTCTATGTATAACGCTGCAGCAAATGGGTTGGCAAAGGCGTTCAACAAGATGCTATCAACTTGCTGAAGAAAATGGTCTCCAAGACAAAGGTAAGAAAAGATTGGTGAAGCACTATGGGCTTACAGAACTACGCATCACACTCCCATAGGGGTTACACCGTATTCTCATTTCTATGGGGTAGAGGTTGTGCTCCCTTTGGAGAGAGAGATTCTATCATTAAGAATGACCGTACAAGAAAGATTGACAATAGAAGATAATGCAAATTTGCGCCTTCAAGAGTTGGAAGCACTCGATGAGAGAAGATTAGATACTCAGTAAGCATTGGAGTGTTATCAAGCACAAATAACCAAAGTATTTGATAAAAATCTCAAATTGCGGTCATTTCAAGTTGGTGATCTTGTACTCATCGTTCGAAGGCCAAACATCACGACGCGAAATACGGAAAACAAGTTTACACTCAAGTGGGATGGCCACTATGTTGTCAAAGAAGTCTACACAAATGGAGCATACAAGATCGTTGGTAAAGACAATTTAAGAATCGGCCCCATCAACGAAAAGTTTCTAAATTTTTTTTTTTGCATAAAATGTAAACACTCCTAATCGTAAAAGTATAAACTACATGTTGCTCCTGGCCCCGTATGAGCTTAAAAGGTGAACAACCCCAATTGAAAGAAAAAAAATGTATTTGTTTGAACTACGTTATGACTTGATCACTTCCATTCAAAAGGTACGTAGGTAGCTTAAAAAGAAAAAAAAAACTTTAAGTTTAGTCTCCTAAAAAAAAGCATTTCCACCCACATGAAGTAGGACGATGCAAGTTGGACGCATACAAGAGAGCTTTTCTCACTTTAAGTTTGAGCTTTATTCTCTTCAGGTTTGGTTTGTTGCTCACTTTCTTAAGGTTTAGGTATCTTCACTCGTTGCAAGTTCGGGGTTTGCATTTTGTTCATTAAGTTCGGGGTTTGCACTTCGCCTACAAAGTTTGGGGTTTGCGCTCTGCTCACCAATTCGAGGATCGCGCTCCGCTCGTCAAGTTCAAAGTTCATTCGCCATTGCTCACTCCCTTGCAAAGTCAAGAGGTTTCGTTCGCCATCGCTCGTTCTTCCGCCCAGTTATTGATGGCTTAGGCATTATATTGATGGTTGATCCATCATCGATGAGGATTTGACCTACTCTCTGTTCTCGGATATTCCCTGAGACAAACAAAGGTCTATTGTGAGGTTTTGACCCTAGCAGTAGGTCTTCATCGGTAAAACCTATTGGCATGCAACATGAAGCACGTGCATGCCATGGAGGCTGTGGCGCTTGTACCATCAAAGTCTATCAGTGCCTCAATAAGAACGCCTTTGGCCACCTGAGGAAGTAACAGTAGGCCTTCTATGCTGAATAAGGATAAGTTTCCTAACTCATTTACCATTTATGATAAGCTTGCGGGATCTTCACTGGTGCTGACGACATGACACGCAATGACATCGAGTGCTTCTTCTAGGCCATTATCTAGAAAGTTCTTTGGAAAGAATTCAACCAAAGTTACCGTCTGTCAAGACTAGAAGAGATCTTCGCTTTCTTCCATAATAGGCTTTAGCTTCCTAGTAATCTTTCTTCCTTTCTTCCTTGGAAGTTTGCTTCTTCGCTTACGCTCCCGGAACACACGAGATTCCTTCTGAGCGTAACTCTTTTGTCACCTAATAGCACACAAAATGGGTTATTCCTAGGCTTTACTTTTATTAGTCTTTATAGCTTATTCAGTGTTGTTCACGAATTTATTTATTAGAATTTCAGTATTTGAGCAATTGGAGAAAAGTTGGAGATTTTGAAGATACCATGGCGAGTGTAGAGCTAATGGAACATAAATTGAAAAGCCAAATGGAGCAAAGAAGTGAAATGGACCATGAATTAGTAGCCTCTCAACACTACAAATGCATCATACCAAGTCAAGAAGTCTGCAACGCTGCATGTAGCATCTCAACGCCAGGAGATCAAGGTCACAATGCTAGAAGCTCAATGCTGCGGATTGAGCAAGTCCATCCACGTAGTGTTGAGACGTTACAACCTAGTGTCTCAACGCTACCTTTCCTATTTTGAAAACACGCGTTTTTGGAAGGACAGCGTCTTGACGCTGCAACATACCGTCTCGACGCCGTCACAATTTCTATAAATACTTCTTTATTTGCTTACGAAAAGAGAGAGTCGTCTTAGAGAGATTAGAACCCTAAATTGATTTATGCACATTTAAAGAGACCAAAGAATATACTTGGGAGTAGGAGCAAAGGTTTGAAGCTCGAGATCGTGATGATTACATCGAGAACGAGGATCGACACATCACAAGAGTTCTTATTTTCCTTTTAATTTATAGTTGTCGTTATGGATTTTTATATTAATCTAGATTTATTTTCAGTGATTATGAGTGGCTAGATTTGTGTCCAGGAGATTGATGTAGTCGTTAAATTCGTTATTTTAGTATTAATCCATATCTTGATTATGCTTATTAACTATTTACGTTTGAATGTTCTTAATGCTTGTTGACTTTTGGCCAAAGCTTGCATGATTCATTAGTCTAAGGTCTTGCTTGAAAGAGTAGTTTTTAGACTAGAATAGTTTCAAACATAACTATTTGTAAACTCTTGCATGTGAATGAGGAGTTCTCTTAGAAGCATAAAAAGAAGTTCTTAATGCCTTGTATGTTATTAAACTCTAGACATATACAGTAGGTTTATAGCATTGCATGAGGTCAACTGGGCTTGGAAAAGTCTTTTGATATTTTTACTTCTTACTTATAGTTATGCATAATCATATTTTTTATTAATTAATTAAAATAATGGTTCAATTAGTGAAGTCAATTTCCTTGGTTTTTCTCTCTTGGATATCTCCCTCTATTTTTTTTTTTAATTTTATTAACCACTTTTCTTTCAACGTTATATATATTTTTTTCTCTAAATAAAATTGGATGTTATTATTCATGGTAATCAAGTGATCTAGAAAACCATTCTTGAGGACGATGCTCTGCACTCACTAATCACTATACTAAAACTTGACACCGTACACTTGCAGCTTTGCATAGTCATAAAATCACGCATTATCACCTTTTGCGACGAGTCACGATGGTCCATCCCTCATTTTCATCTTCAATCTGTTCACATCTTTCTTGAACGTTCTCTTTTTGGCGACTTCTTTCTTGAACGTTCTTGCTTAAGGCCTTCTTCTGTGACCAAACTGCAATGGGTTCAAAGAAAAAGACCCAAGATGGATCAGGCGCTCTCTATTTTCACACAAGGGGATTGCAGATGGTTGGGGACACCTAAATTCGCCATTATCACGACATGATTTGTTTGAGCTATCTCGTTAAGGTCTAACTCAATTTTCTTCTCACGAGCCAATCTTAAAATCAACTCTTTCAAAATGAAACATTTTTCCCCCAGATGGCTAACAACATGGTGATACTTGCAGTAATTAGGATCACCTAATTACTGCATTTAGGGAGCTCAATGAGCTGTTTCTCCAGCAATTGCTCCAACATATCTGGAATGTCAAAGTCCGAAAACGGGTACAGTTTCTCTTGTCTCTCTTTCAAAGTCAGGTGACGCCTCTCGCCCGCTTCCTGTTTCTTTTTAACTTGGCTTCTTTTTCTTTTGAGGAAAATTTTAAGGTGGTCATGTTAAATACCATAGATTCCTTGGCGGCGCTCTTTGTAACCTTCTCTATCTTTAACCTCTTTTCTCTCCTTCTTCACGTCTAGGACTAGGAGGTCTTTATTCCCTCTGGTGGTGATGCTTGATTCCACATCGTGAGCACGGGTCGCCAACTCTTCGAAGGAACGAGTTTTTATCCCCTGCAAGATATAAAGTAGTCCCTAGTGCATGCCTTAAATGCACATTTCAACAACAGATACCTCTGTGAGTCGGTCTTTGCAGTAGAGGCTTAAGGTCCTTCAACGGTTGATGTAGTCGATGCTAGTTCGCCCTTGCACTATTTGGTGTTTGTGAGTTCCATCATACTGACAGTTCGCTTTGTGTTGTAGAAGCGATTCATGAATTCTCTCTCAAACTGCTCCCAACCGTCAATTATCTCAAGCTCTAATTCAGTGTACCAATCAAAGGCATTCCCTTTCAAAGTATGAACAAACTGCTTGACCAAAAGGTCACTGCGCGTCCCAACATTCTCACATGTTTCAACAAAATGAGCTATATGCTGCTTAGGGTTGCCCTTCCCATCAAACTGTTGGAATTTTGGAGGCTGATATCCCGTGGGCATGCTCAAGTTGTCGATCCTCATGGTGTACGGTTTGGAATACATGAGAGGGTTTTGAGCTTCGTATGGAGCCCTAATTCATGATCATGTTCTGCAATTTTTAGACAAACAAATAAGCAACTGAAGCTGGGTGTTGCAACTGCTCCTCTTGGATGATAGTTTTCCCTTTCTCATTCTTTCTTGTAGAGCGGTCTGACTTGACTGAGTCATTTCTTTATTTTTAATTTGATTTTTTAGGTGGACAATTTCATGATCTCTTTCTTCCACTGCCTTCATCAGGAGGTTGATCTTTCTTTCCATCTCCATCATCCTCTCATCATAGTCTACATCGACCATCATAACAGACATTACATGAGGATTCGATGTCTCCTTCAGTAGACTGGAAGCGAGAGTGGACTGGTCAAACAGTGGGTTGTCTTTGACGAAAACCTTGACCTTGGAAGATTCATCTAGTAGTTTTATGATTCTTCTTGCAACTGTATTAGGGGTTCGATCTTCACTTATCTCAGCCCCATTAGAAAAACTGCAAGTAACTGGTCCCGCGTAGATGTCGTTTGAAGCAGTAACCTTTGATGTAGCTTTCTTTGGTGCCATAACTTGATCTAAAGGAGAAAGAGATGAGAGGTAGAGAGGTCCCATTGGGCGTGCCAATTTGTTCACATGTAATTTCAACAAAGAAATGTCACACGCGTAATGAACTTGTATTGTATTAATTTAAGTATAGTGAGTACAATCTCTAGTATTTGATCCTCTGATTCTCTATCCTGCTTGTATCCTCTACTCGAGGGCTGAAAGAGCTTGTTCTCGAGGTTGGAACTTCGATCGATTCTTTAAGCATTCTTGAACTTCGGGAAGTGTTCTTCGTTCAGACAGTAATTGATCTTCAGGAGCTTGTAGAGAGTCTACAGCTTCATTTCTGAATTCTCTCTGTGCTTCTTCCGTTCTTAACCCCTGAAATGGAGGAGGGATCTCTCTATTTATAGAGTTCCTGAATACCTCCAGGTGGGCTCGGGCCTGTCTGTTGGACTGGGTTTGATTGACTTTGGGCCTAACCTCTAGATTGGGTCTGGTTGACTTTGGGTTTAGCCTTTGGGCTGGGCTTGCTAATTGGGGCCTCCGATTCAAGCTTTTGTCTAAAATTAACCCAAATTTCATATAACCCAATTGTATATTGGGATTTGCCATAATTTAATTTATGGATCCTAGCAAATTTAATTAATCCCTAATTAAATACAATTTTGTCATCAATGTTGAGTAATGACGTGGCAATTTCTGACTGGTCAAAATTTCTATTCCAACAATATATATATATATATATATTTCTAGCTTTTTCTTGAGTTGATATAAATTGATATGAATGTGTTAAGATTTGTGTTTGACAGATATATATACAAGGATTATCCGCGTCAATTCCTTAATGTTGTGTCATTTAGTATCAAAGTTACCTGGTACCAAAGGCTCTCAATTTCAAGAAAGAATATTCATTGAAAACTTAATCGCCCCTCCTCCCACCCCTACTTGTCATAATTGTTTTTTCTCCTGTCTTCCTTTCTGAGCAGGGATATTAAGGATCTAGTAACAATGAATTTCATAATTACTCTTTATTTTAATTTGATTTGTTAGTCAAACATCTTTTCAGTTTTGAGAGCTATACCTTATGTTATTTCATAGTAACTATCTTCTAACTTTTAGTTTTTGGGAATTTTTACGATCACCCTTATCAATGAAAAGTTACCGTTTCTTAAAAAAAATATTAAAGTAATAACAAATAAAATAATAAGTGATCTCCTTTTTATTCAATAAGAGATCAAAGATATTGTACTTGCCCTATCTATGGGTGGAACTCACTGCATCATCTCATTTTTTAATATTTATTTTCATATTTATGAATTTCTTTTAAATTCAAAAAAAAAAAGACGTCAAAGTGCGACAAGGGAAGTAAGTCTTTCACAAGTTCTGTCTCTCGTTTATTTTCGTGAATAACAAATAAATTCCTATAAAAGAGAAAGAAAAAATGTTATGGTGTCACTTATAATAATTATTTTTGAATTCCTGTATAATTTCTGCAATGCTTCTGTCTTGATAAGAACAGTATAATGAATTGCTATGATCAGTTTCATCGACATGATAAATTTTAAATATTGATGTAGAGCAGTGTATAGTAATGAAGTACCATTGATGGCATGCAAGAAGAATTCAGAACTTGGTTTTGAACAAGTTTCCATCTCCTTTTAACTTAAATTTGGTACAAATATTGTATAACCCAAGTGACAGTCCTCGCAAATATTTTCTTTTTCATACCACTCAACTTCACAAAAAACAACAGATACTCATAATGATTAATCAATAATCAACAATGACTCCCACAATTTTTCTTTTTCCATCAAATAAATTTATTACTCCACCTAAATAATCATAATGATTGACTGATTCTGTTAACGGTAATATTCACAAATGTATCTATCTACAGTGACAAAACAGGGTTACAGCCAGTGAAGATTATATGGCATCTTGGTGTGGAGTAGGGTCGTTTCCTCTCCTAAGAAAAGGCGAAATAGAAGCAGTGATTGACTCAGAATTCTCCAACACCATGTATATACACAACATGCATAAACCTGTTAATCCAGAGCTCTTAGCTTCAAAGGCAGATTGGTTCCATAAATATGCAAAAAGAATCTAATTTATCCCTAATATAAACAGAAACAAGCCCTGAAAAATTTTAACAAAAGAGGGGGAAATTGCAAATAGGTAGATATCTGCTACGCGACAAATCAGACGGTAAAACTAATTAAACTAATATGCCCCATTATGATGAGTCGAAGAGGAGTTAAACATGGAGAGCATAGAAAAATGTCGGTTAAACTACTATTCTAGACTAGTTATCGTACTCTCAACTTTTGTTCATTCTGGTTTTTGTTCTTTCAAAATGTTCATTTAGGTCCCTCTACTTTCAATATTGTCCATTTTAGTTCTTGTACTCTCGAAACGTCCGTTTTTGTTCTTGTACTTTTAAAAAGTGACCATTTTGGTCCTTTCTTTTTCTTTTTTATCTCATTTTTTTCGATCACAATTTCATCACAATGCTACACTTAATAAATTTTTTGAAATGTAGTCATAGCTTTGTGCTAAAGAGTTTCATTTGTGATAAAATTTTGCAAACCAAGACAAAAATGGTTACTTTTTAAAAGCACATGGACCAAACCAAACTTTTTGAAAGTAAAAGGAATAAATGAACAAAAGTTAAAAGTATAGGGGCCAAAATGAACATTTTGAATGTACAAAGACCAAAACAAACCAACACTAAAAGTATAGAAACTAAAATAGTATTTAAACCAAAAACGTCCTATCAAATCATCATTCAATATTTCTTTTCTTGTAGGATATTGGATGTCCTATCAAATTGTCATCCAATTTTGCAAACCAAGACAAAAATGGTTACTTTTTAAAAGTACAAGGACCAAACCAAACTTTTTGAAGTACAAGAAATAAATGAACAAAAGTTAAAAGTATAGTGGCCAAAATAAACATTTTGAATGTACAGAGACCAAAACAAACCAACACTAAAAGTATAGGATCTAAAATAGTATTTAAACCAAAAATGTCCTATCAAATCGTCATTTCTTTTCTTGTAAGATAGCAGAAATAGGGGCAAGTTGGGAGACATACCCGTGTAGGCAACTGTAACACCTGAAACCAATCTTCCAAGGACTGAGAGGGCGTAGAGACAAACAACGACCTGGAGAAAGATTTACATAATTGCAATTTACATATCCATCACGAAATGAGGAATGAATACAGCTATTCCTTTTAAGAAGATGGTTTGGAAAGATCTTAGTAAGTAGAGCAACTTAGCTCACGCAAGCAAAGTCAAAGATAAACTGGTAAAATCTACCATGGAAAAAATAATATGTTCTGATGAAACCTCTTCGTTTATCAATGAAAATCAATACCGATTATTCAATTTTCATTATCTGATCTACTCAATAAATGGATAAGCACCTCGGGTATGCAATTTGTCTGATAGATATACTTATTTATTTACTTTTAGGTTAAATTACAAATTTAGTCCCTAAACTTTCAATTTTGTGTCTAATATGTCTCTGGACTTTCAATTTTGTGTCCAATAGATTCCTAATTGTCTAATAGATCTCTAAACTTTCAACTTAGTGTTTAATAGGTCCATGAACTTTCAATTTTGCGTCTAATAGGTCCGTGAGCTATTTTATATTTTTTAAAATTTACGAAAGTTTTGTATACAAAAATGAAAGTTAGGTCTTATTAGATTTGTTAATTTTTCAAAATGTCAAATATGACAGAGACCTATTAGACACAAAATTGAAAGTTTAAGGATCTATTAGACACTTTTAAAGTTCAGGGACCAATTAGACACAAAATTAAAAGAACTTATTAGACACTTTTCAAAATTCAAGAACCTATTAGATACAAACTTGAAACTTACTTTTATAATACCAACATTTTGGACTCCATGCATGGATTGTAAGAAAAGTTTGAGTTTCACGTGGCAATAAAAAATGTCCATATGAATTTGTCTAGGTTCACTAGATGTAATGGTATGAAAGCGGTAGCATACTAAGCTTTTTTCATAACAAGGAAAATGTTTATTCCGAAATGTCTGTGTACAGAAAAGGATTTAGGAAGACAATATATTGTAACCCAAACTCCGCCCAAAGTGATTGCAAAAAGGCCCTCTAATTGCCATTAACCAAAAAAAAAACGTTGTAATTGGAAAAGAGTTTGAATGGTAAAAGAAACAAGTACACCATTTTGTCATAGATCCAACATTCTGAATAGTTGTTAGTCTAATATGCAAAAATACCATCAATGCAGAAGATAACTAAAAGTAGATGAGAGTAAGACATGGAGAGTGAAGCAAAGTAGGTCATTGGATGCACAAGATCAAAATGATAGGTTGGAATTAAGAAGATGTCATGCAGAATACACGTTTTTTTTTCAATTGGCGTGTTCCCTGCTATTTGCGGTTCTGTGTTTGAGCTGGAGGAAAAAAGGAATCTCTACTCCGTTTACATTAGACTAAGTTGGAACCAGGTACTTTGATTAGAAACGTCTCTGGTGGAGCTTCTTCAATCTCCATGGATTGCAAGTTTGTTAAAGAACTAGAAAAAGGATTGTTATCCCTTTTGGAAAAAAAGCAAATGAAAAGTCTTTTTTTTTTTCCGGAAACTATACAAGATTGTTGAAGAAATTTGAAGGGAAAAGTTCATGAAAAGGAAGCAGCAAGCTTATTTTGGAGAGGATTTGTAATATTTTCACAATAACCTATATGGGGCCTTCCTTCGATTTTTTTTTTTTTTTTTTTTTTTTTGATAAAGAACCGAGCTTTCATTGAGAAAAAAAATTTGAAAGAATACAAGAACATACAAAAAAACCAAGCCCACAAAAGGGAACCTGGGCTCCAGCCAAGTAAAATAAGGCATAAAGGATAATTACAAAACAAACGCGTCACCGACGCCCAAAGAGAAACATAGAATCTAACCAGGGATTATACATCACTAGGATCCCTCCCAAGCCCTCTAAAAGTCCTATTGTTTCTCTCATCTCATAAACCCCATAAAAAAGCGCAGATCCCCGCCTGCCACAAAAATTTTCCCTTTTTCCAAAACGGCGGATGGGGGAGGAACTCCTCTAACATCTCCTGAAAACCTCTACACCTAGTAAACGGCAAACCAAACACCTCAAAGAATGAGTTCCAAACTAATCGAGCAAAAATGCAACTCCACAGAAGATGGTTGAGGTCTTCCTCCATCATCTGACAAAGAATGCATCAAAGTAGACCAATCAGGGAAGACATCTTTCTCAAGAGCTGATCAAGAGTATTTACTCTTCCATGGATGACTTGACCAACAAAGAACTGAACCTTTTATGGAACTTTCACCTTCCACAAACAAGAAAAAATTGACTCGCCAAACGAGGAGGGATTCAATAAGCAAACCCTCATTGGGCTCAGGGCCCCAAGAACGAAAGTGCCTCCTCCCTAGTCTAAGAGCGACCTCCCCAACAAGCCTTCCTTCTATTTCGTATAAAGCAGAGGGTTGCAAAAGGAATTTTGGGTAAGAAAAGAAATAGATTTTGCAAAAAATTAATAGGATTGCACTTTTGTAATTACTGGATGGAATTGGCATGGTGACTGGTTTGCAATTGCTTAAGCCTTAAAGGTGCATTGTGATGAGATAGGTAGGCTATTCCATTTCATGTAGACAAATCTTTGCTCAAATGCAAAATAGAAAAGTTGCCGATGAATTATATGAATTGGTTGGCCGGATAAAAGTGGGGATTTTCCAGTTGAAGTTCAAAAGATGGAACGCTATTAAAAATGAGAAACTGAATGTTATTCCCTGTTATATTGGAGGGACAAAAATTTGAGAGGCATGCCTTTGGTGGTTTGGAAAAAACAGATCTTTGAAGATTTCGGTGGTTTGGAAAAAAACAGATCTTTGAAGCCTTAGGAGGGGTTTCATTGAATGTGCTTCAATAACTATAAACTTGATTAACTGCTTTGAAACTTGTACAGAAGTTAAAAGAGATAATGATTTGTGCGGTGGGTAGCCCTTGTCCAAGAAATTTGTTAGATTGCAGTGCTTTGGTCCATAGCAAAGATTTGTGTTATGGAAATTCCGTTGATGCAATTCAATGGGCGAAGAAAATGAAAAATGAACCAGATCTATAAAAAAAAATAGAATTTGATGCAATTCAATGGGCGAAGAAAATGAAAAATGAACCAGATCTATAAAAAAAAATAGAATTTGATTTGTAAAGAGGTAGATGAAAAGATAAAAAAAAAATTCAGGCTGTGAAAGTGGAATATAATACACATAGGTGGGAGAGTTTGGTTCCAAGAACATTCTTTAATGCCTGGTAGTTTGTGAAATACCAAAGAATATGAAGCGATGCCTAAAAGTTCTAAAAAATAAATAAAGATGTGAACATGGTAGTCTTATTCAACCCCTTTCCTTAAAGGAGTTCATTTTTTTCTTCCACGAACTAGGCCACCGTCATCAATAGCTTCCAGGTCTACTGGTATTACTACTCTCGTCTCTGCCTTGTTCTCAAGCATATTCCCTGTCATGATCATTCGCTCCAGTACCAACTCTGTTAAGTTCAGTAGTGGGGTGGCAAGGATTTCAAGTTGTTGCCATAATTGATTTGCTGTCCCTTCCTGGTTCAAAGTGAAGAATTGCTCATATAACATATCATGTGGCTAAAAATTGAGCTATAGGAGTTTTTTCAAGTCTATCCATGGAAGAATTGAACTCCATCCAACGAAACTAGGTTGGAGCATCCTTGGTCATACTCAGAATTATTGTTTCCTTTTCAATTCACTTATCTTATTCAGCTTAAAAAATCACTCAGAAAAATCTATCCATCAAGATTGTTTCCCACAAACATGGCCAATTTGATCTCCAACACCATTACTTCTCTGACTTTAGTTGGCACTCAATTCAGCTCACTTGATTCCCTCTTCACAGTTTCCAACTAGTTCAATTAGTTGTTTCCCTTTTCCAATCTCCACTATCAGTGGCCTTGTTGGGGCATCCTCTCCAAGTACTCCTCCGTCGGCATCAACAATACTCATTCCCTCTACGAATGCTGCAATGTTCTTCTCCATTTAGCAATTTCTTCAACTCCCCAAACATGGTTCCCACTCGCATTTTCATTGCTACAATTTTTTTATTTGTAAGAAACCAAGCTTTCATTAAGTAAAATGAAAGAATGTACAAGAGCATACAAAAAACAAGCCCGCAAAAGGAAACTCACAACTAACTACTGGAAGGAATTCTAATCCAAGAGAATAAAACCAAGCTAATAATACAAAAAGCCCAATGGACAAACGCCCACAAGGAGGCATTAACCTAAGAACCTCTCATAATTCCTCCCAAGATCTCTCCACCCCTCTAAAAATCCCATTGTTCTTCACCTGCCAAATCCCCCCACAAAGCTTCAAAAAAAAAAAAAGTCTGCCACAAAATTATGTCCTTATCATGAAAGGGAGAATTCAGGAGCACCTCCTCGAAAGATCCACAACCTCTGCTTCGAGCTCAATGAAGACCAAAAGAACTTAAGCACTGGCTCCAAAGGGAATAAGCAAATTAGTAATCCCACAACAAATGATTGATGTCCTCCTCCTACCTCAATCAAAGAACACACCATCGTGGATGCAATACATGGATACAATCTAAGGTGTTCACTCTACCACGCAACACCTGCCAAGCAAAGAACTTCACTTTTTTTGGGGATCCTAACCTTCTTGTGTTCATTGCTACAATTCAATTATCCATTTTCCTCACTCATGTCATGCCCAAGAGCAAAGCTCTCGTAGTAATTTGATAGAACCAAGCACAAGTATTGTGATGAAATATATGCCTTCACCATATTTGTGTTGCATGTCCATGTATGTGCTTCTTAGCCTGCCACACACAAAAGGTTTAAGTTTCCTATGAAATAGGTACTAAACTTTATTCACATAAAGGTTCGCCCAATGTTAAGTTGTTAAAATACTTTGGCGTGCCACAAGGCTGACTATGGTACACTTTACCCTCTCTAATCAGAAGACCTTCAAAAGTCCCGGGCATATTGGATTGTAGAAAGAAATGAATGTGTGCTTCTTCCAAATATGCAATTTCAGATTCCCCTATTCGTGTTCATACAATAACATAAAACTCAATGAAAGGGAGTCTAGTTATTAGTTACCAAAACTGTGAAGAAGCGGACTAATGTACAAGTTAATGAGAGCAAAACTGTGTAGAAGCGGACTAACGTACAAATTAATGAGAGGAATACCTTAACAAAAAGCCTCTTGTCATGCCCTGTTGCTGCCACTCTCAGAACAGACTCAGCCGCACCTATGGTATTGGCTAACCAAGCTATCATACTATTAGCAGTATCCTGCGATATTTGCCACTCAAGTGGGTCCACCGGTACCCTGCAAATCATTTGAATTTTGGCTTACAGATTACAACTCAAGATCATTACGCGACAAGGATATGCATACAGATGGAGGATCTAAGTTCAACAACATTTCTTTCAAGAAATCTATAAAAATTGAAACCGACTAACATGTCCGTTGACATTGAATTCTTATCAAAATCCCAACGATTTTAAACAATCTCCAGGAAGTTCTCCAATCAAGAAAACACCCTACAAGCATAGGCTTCACATGAACGGACAAGGCAAGCAACGAAAAAAGGATCATCTGTTATCCAATGAACGATTCAAAGAAAACACATAATTGGGCAAAACAAAGAGGAAAAAGGGGGGATGCTTACGAGACATTCATATGGCGGAAAAGAAGGCCAAGAATGGCGAGAGAGCAAAGAAGAACGATGAAAACGTCAGCAACGAGGGAGAGGAGACTGGAATTTCGATAGGCGCAATGGTAATAAACCAATGAACCGCAAATCAGAGCTACAAGGGGTTTCCCTACTTCTGTCTTGCAGTTGATCGTGCGATTCACCATTTCTGTGTCTTTCAAGCCCTCGCTCCTCCGCCCAATTTGGCTCATCGTCAACCGTCTGTCAATTGCTTATACAGAATACGATTCGTCAACTCGTAATGCCCCCCATTCTTTCTTCCCTTACCTTCCTAAAATTTACAGAAAGACGTTTTCTTTTCCTTTTTTTTTTCATTTAATTCTCACTTCTTAAAATGTTTTCTTACGTACATTTCATTTAGGTTAACCTCGAAGTTTGTATCTATTTTAGTGTCTGAACTTTTAAAATTATAAATTTAGTTCATGGACTTTTGAATTTTTTAAAATTCATGGGTCTAAAGACAAAATTAAAATTTTAGGATTCTATTAAACATAAAATTTAAATTTATATCTCATAGATCAATTAATTTTTAAAAATTTTAAATTTGAAAGGGACCCATTAGACACAAAATTAAAAGTTTAGAGACCTATTAGACATAAAATTGAAAGTCTATGGACCTATTAGACACTTTTGAAAGTTTAGGGACCAAATATATACAAACCTCAAAGTTCATGGACTAAACTTGTAATTGAACCTTTCATTTATTAGTTAGAACTTAAAAGGTCTCACGTGAAAGATAGTGTCTATTAATATATATATATCTTATGGTAAAATACATTTTTTGATTTTGAAGTTTGAGGTTAGTATCTATATTGTAAGTTTGAGGTTAGTATCTATATTGTCATTGAAGTTTAAAAGAAACATTTTAGTCTCTGAATTTTGAAACAAAGTTCTAAATGAGTTAAATTAACCGTTAGTCAACTGACGGAAAAATGACATGGCAATTAGTTGTTGCTTATTTGCCAAATATATATATATATATATATATATATATAGTAATTGGATTGAGTGAGTTGGCTTCTTCTCCTCTTTCTTTTTTTTTTTTTTTTTTGTCCTTTATCTTCATACTATCACTTGTCTATCATTGTCGCTGCCTCTACTAATGAACTTAAGAAGTTTATTAAAGAAAGATTTTCAAAATCTAAAAATTTTTCCTCCAAATCTAGCCAACAATAAGAAAAAAATGGGAAAAAATCACTTTACATTTTGGCAAAAGAAAATCTAAAAAACTCCTAAAATCTCTCAAAAACTTCCAAATTTCACCTTAATATCCTCATAATCCGGTCAAATTTTGGAATGAAAAGAAGTCATTAATTATGACTCTCCTTCCGCCCCGTTTCACGTCACCTTTTTTCGCCACTCAGCCCTCCAAAACACAATGCAATACATCGTTGTGGAGAAGTTGATTTAAGGCTAGAGAAACATCAAGAGCGATTTAATTAACGTAAATAATGAATAAATTAAGAACTCACATAGAACTTCTAGGCTTATCAAAAGAAAAAAAATTCAGATCTAGAAAAAAGTTTTCCAAATATGAAAATGTTCTTTTTGTAGAAGAGATGCCAAGCAGCAGTGGAGTCTGAAGACAACAAGTGGCAATGATGGAGGAGGGAACGACGACACTGGAAAGTTCATCGAGGAGTGGCGCGGAGAGCTTGCCAGAGAAGGAGATGAAAAAGGAAAAAAAAAAAGAAATGAGTAAGAAGATGCCAAAAAGAAGTAATATAAAAATTAATATAATTGTCAAATCAGTCAGCTCAATGAACAACTAATTGCCATGTCATTTTTCTGTTAGTTCACTAACGGTCAATTTAACCTTAGGGACCAAAGTATTTCTTTTGAAACTTCATGGACCAAATAGACACTAACCTCAAACTTCGGGACCAAAAGTTTATTTTACCCTATATATTATTTTAGGTTAATTTAAAATGAAAGAAAAAATATACTTTTTGTCTCTGAAGTTTCGGTTTGGTTACATTTAGGTTCTCGAGTTTTTAAAATTGACATTTTAACTCCTAATGATGTAGAATCTTTAGGAATCTTTCTTGATCCTTTTCATATACTGAGTTTTGAATGTGTGTTTATCATGTGGTTAAATGTTTTATCATCGTTCTTTTATTTTTATTTGGAATTAGTTGTTTACAAAGCTTTTAACGTGTGGTAACTAGCTTTAGTCATTTGTTTAGTCTAACATATTAGTTTGTTGAGCTTTGTTAGGAGAAAATCCAGCCTATAAAGATGGCTGCTGATTCATTTTGGAAGATAATAATTTTTATAAAAAAAAAAAAAAAAAAAAAAAACTTAGGGGTTTATGTATGGAAGACCCATTTTCACACGTTTTAATGCGATCTGACCTATCACTCAAAAATAATGAAATTTGACCCATTCTGACGTGGCAATGCGCACAAAATTACTCACAAGGGCAGTATGAGGTAGTCTTGCTTGTTCACACTCTCGCACATAGTAATACTCTCGCTGACAATTCTCGTTCTCGCTTTCGCTAGCCACATCAGTAAATATTTTGGATCTTACAAGATTCTCGCTCCCGGAGACTCACTCTCGCACACGTTGACTTGTTCTCGCTCTCACAGTACACATCACTCGAGTCGAACTTTACGAACGTTGAACTCACTCTCGCGCGCTCGTTTTCTCATACTCTCGCTCTTGTTCTCACTCTCGCTTTGAACAATATTTTTCGTCACTCAAGAGAGCCTTTTACGAATGTTGTACTCACTCTCGCGCACTCGTTCTCTCATGCTCTTGTTGTCGTTCTCGCACTCGCTTTTAACAATATTTTTCGTTTATTATTGCTCCCAGGTTTTTCTTCAATTGTTAATTTACTATGAATCCATGCTCGATGTGAAGAACGATATGAAAAATGTAAACTTGCATTCCAAATTAGGGAGGTCATACAAAGAAAAAAAACAACAAAAAAAGAAAAAAGAAAAACAAGTCGGCCGACACCCCACTTCCGAACCTATTTGAAGTCAGATGATATTATCACCAGTGGCAACCTTTTGTCATCTCCCCTCCCCCTCTTATTTCCCACGGATGTGCGGCTGGACCCTTCACCAGTAGAACGAGATTTTTTTTTCTTCTTTCTTCGATCATCGCTCTCCCTAAGCAT
The DNA here is from genome assembly GCA_033996785.1 of Trichosanthes truncata. NCBI lineage: Eukaryota > Viridiplantae > Streptophyta > Magnoliopsida > Cucurbitales > Cucurbitaceae > Trichosanthes > Trichosanthes truncata. The sequence goes on from JAWPNB010000004.1 coordinate 16,096,383, forward strand.
GTTCCCAGAACATGCTGAAGGGGCCGATTGGGGTGTGGGCAGAAGGGAAGTAGTTGGTGGCAGTGGTGGTGGTGGTGGTGTTTGGGAAGACTATTCTTCCTTAAGCCAATTTGTCAAGAAGTCCTCCAGCTCACGCTCTTCTTTCGCTTCGCTGGAGGAAATGGTTGTAGTGTTCGGCGAGGGCGGGTTTCTAGAGTTTGACTCCCCCAATAATGGGGCTGACGGGTATTCAAAAACTATCGTTGGATGAGTATTCCATTTTAGGTGAGGAAGTGTGTTTAGTGAGTAAACCATTTTAGGGTTTATTAATAGGCAAAATGGATTGACATGCCAAAGGTCGCCATTAATGAATCCACGAATGGATTGACATGGATGCAAGGCACCCTTCTGTCTCCCCAACCACGAGCATGCAAGCTAACTGATAGCACACAAAAAGTGCTATTCCTAGCCTTTACTTTTGTTAGTTTTTTATAGCTTATTCGGTGTTTTTCATGAGTTATTTATTGTAATTTCAGTTATAGAGCAATTCGAATGGAACCGAAGAATTTGGAGATACCATGGCAAATAAGTGTTGGGATTTATGCCCTAAAGCCTCGTAATTAATTGTTTATTTAATAATTAATAATAATTTGATTATTTTATTTGCAATATAATATTATCGACTATATGAAAAATCTAAGGTTATTAGTGTAATCTTGAACAGTATGTGGTTGACATACAGGAGGATCGTGTTCAAGAAATAACCTAAAGAGTCATAGTATATAGATAAGGTTGGGTACATCATTTGGTAACACTATTGATACGGCCCACTTTGTAATAGTTACAAATGATTTGATCCAAATCGTTCATGTGGAGACATGTGAGTGGGGGTATCTTATACAATGAGTTTGTATAAGACTGGACCACGAAATATTTAATCTCTCTTTATAAATCCGTTAATTGAGAAGATTAATATTTCATCAGGATGATCATATGCGACTCGATCTTAATCCTGGGTGAGTTATGAACTCCTACCTGTGAGAGCTTATCCTTTGATTTGCATGGGTGAGAGTGGCTTTTGTTGCCGATTAAATAAGCCTACCATTTTGGGAACTTGACTAAATAGGGAGTTGGGAACATAATCTCACAAGATGGAATTCACTCATTCCCTTATAGGGTAAGTAGATGAGTAGTTCCCTTAAGTGCTGATTTCGGGACTTGAACAGTGGGGCCCCACCCCCTCACTGGCCCGAGAGGGATTTAGTTTATGGTTGGATCATAAACAAATTGTTCATTAGAGGATCAGTGGTACTTAAGGTACAAGATGTAATTAAATGGGTAAAACGGACTTTTGACCCAACGTAATTACCAACAACTCGTGAAGAATCGACTTGCATGTAGTGATTATATCAATGGACACAACTTGTCCTACTGTGCATAAGAGTGAAACTTTAGGTCTATAGTGAAGTGACCTTAGAGTTAATGAATGAAAATTGATTAATTAAAGAGTTTAATTAATTAATTTTGTATCATTTGAGCTTATAATCTGTAGGTCCATAAGGTCCCATTGTTAGCTCATAGTAACACTAAAAGATCAATTTAGTTGAAAGAAAAAATTTGAAATGTTCAAATTAATATTTAATATATTAGATATATTAAATATAAAAGAGGAAAATATATTTATTGTATTTGATACATTAAATATTAAAACAATTAATGTATATTAGATACATTAAAGAAAAGATATTTATTAAATTTGAATTGGATTCAAATTAGGAAATAGATGTCGTAGGAGAATTTTAAAGGTTTGAATAAGATTCAAATTAGATAAATATATTTTAATATATTAGATATTAAAATATATTATTTAATTATCTTCCCTAGACCACTATAAATAGGACCCTAGGGATAAGTCATTGGGCATTCTACACAATACACATCTCCTCAATAGAGAGAATTAGAGAATTCTCTCTAGACTTATTCCTCTTTAATCTCTGTAGATTTTCTTTCAAGAGGCTCCCACAAGCCTTGGTCATGTGTTTAAGTCATAGCCAAGAAGACTTTGTGGAAGAGATAAAGATCTGCCAGAATATTCTCCATATTTATCTCAAAAGTAAGTTTTCTTAATTAATATTATTTTTAGTTTAATTTTAAATAAAATCAAAGACAATCCAATGCTTCCGCTGTGGGATGAAGGGTTCATTCCTATCAATAAGGAGCTATTGGAACATAAATTTCGAGGCCATGAGAAGCAAATGAAGGAATTGGGAAAGAACACCTGAGAGCATAGCGTTGAGACGCTATGTATAGCATCTCAACGCTATAGGCACAGCCCAACAAGGCCTTGATCTCGCACAAATAGCATTGCAACGCTGTATTTTAGCATTGCAATGCCAGAAACACGCGTTCAATTCTTGTAAAGTACGTAGCGTTGAGACGCTGCAGTATAGCGTCTCAACGCTACCCGATTTTTTCCAATTTTGTGCGATCCTTCGGGACAGCGTTGCAAGCTGTCCCTAGCATTGCGACGTTATCCCGAGAGTATAAATAGAAAAGTTTGCCTATTGATTTGGGGAGTTGTTTTTGGGAGAAACTAAACCTAAACTCGATTTCTACTCTATTTTGGGAGACAAGGAACATTCTTGGGGCAGAGAACGAGAGTTGGAAGCTCGAGATCGTGGCGTGCTTTGGGAATAGGCATTGACGCGTGACTAGAGTTTTTTCTTTCCCCTTTTGTTGTAGTTTCTTGTTATAGATTTTGATTTAAGTCTAGATTTTAGTTTTGTGGTAATGAGTGGCTAGACTTTTATCTAGAGGATTGATATAGTCGCTAAATGTGATGTTTTAATTTAATTTCTCGAACTGATATTACAACACCTTGTATGCTTTGATGTTTTTAATGCTAGCATTGGAACGCTGCCCTGTGGCGTTGCAACGCTAGAAATGAGTGCATGAAGAAGAACTTCGTTCGTAGCATTGCAACGCTACCCTTGCGCCCAAGGAAAAATGGTGGCGTTTTAGGACAATGTTGCAATGCTATCCCTAGCGTTACAACGCTATCACGATAGAGGGTATTTATTCATCATTTTCTCCTCGTCCAAAAGGAGGCCATTTCGAGGGTTTTAGCCTTAATCTCGATTCCAGACATATTGGACGATATTTGGGAGGATTTGTGAGCGTTTTAGAGCAGAATTGAAGACCTTGGAGCTTGGGTTCGAGATTTATCACCTCGAAACGTGGGATTGTCCTTCGTTTGCACTTTCTTTCCCTTTTCATTTTATTTAATTAATTACACCTGAGATTTGGAGGAGACCGACATGAGATTTCATAATTTTAGGCTTCTATACTTATGAATCAAACACTTGGTTATGCCTAATTGCTAGATTAATTAAGTAAATTAAGGTCCAAGAATGCAATCAACACCTATAGAATTACCTATCGATTTGTGTCTCCCATTTATTTTTCTTTTTAGGATTAGAATTTATTTCTCTGTTTGCTCTTTCATTGTTTTCTCTAAATAAAGTAAAGTAAGATTATTCGCAGTACTTACTCGAATTAAAAACCAATCCCAGTGGATATGATACTTGGTAGGAATATTGTTTTATTATTACTTCGATCACATGCGCTTGCGTGTACTTCGATCAAGCTTTTGGCGTCGTTGCTGGGGATTGGCATCTTTTAATTTGATTAGTATTGTGGAGAAATTGTTTGCTTTAATTTAGAGGTTTTTATTGCTTTGTTCTTGTTTTTCTTGCTTGTTTTTATTCTTGGTTTGAGTTCCGGTCCTTTGTTTCTTGTTGTGTTGCATCGTGTGTTTGGTTGAGTCTGTTTTTAATTATTTTATATTTTTAGATGGCTTCTGATAGATTTGGGTGGCCCTTTAGGGAATCTAAGCCCGAAGAACCAACACCACCATCTAGTACTTTTTCTTTTAGTTATCCCTCTTTAGAATATGAGCATTTAGTGAGGGCTATGTGTTTCATGGTTATCAAATGCCTAATTATTATCACACTAAATCTATGAGTAATGAAAATCTTATGTATGGTAATGATGAGTTCACTGGGACCCATGAACCATATCCTAATTATTTTCAAGAAGCCCAAGTAGAGGAAGAATCTCCCTTTGATAGAACATTGAAAGAGTTTATAGAGAAGATTAGACTTGGGAGGTTGCAATTAGATGAGTTGTTTAAGAGTCTCCAGATCCCTAAGATGGTTAGTGATGCGCAAACCACTTCTTTAGGTGATCCAATGAGTCACTTGATCACTGATTCATTGATAGCCTTACTTAAGCCTAATTCTTCTGATCCTACTGAGGTTGGGCAGTCGAGGGAGTGGAGTATAGAGATAGGGGAAGAGCTAGAGAGTTTTAGCACACTCCAGGATCAAGTTAGTGAGGATGAGAGAGGAGAGGAGCCTATTTTAGTTGAAGGGGTTTAGGAGGTAGAGCTTAAGGTTGTTAGGCCATTGTATGTTGTACCTCATGATAGTTCTCTTTATCCTGAGTGTTCTTCTTCTAATTTTTACGAGTCTGTGTCAGAGTTGTTTTATTTTGATCTTTCTATCTTTTTATTAATAAAAAATACATAAAATATTTTTGCTTTAGGGTCCCACGAGAAGCTAGTGATCTTGCTAGCTCTGGTATGTTTTGTGGATTCTAGGAAGAGAAGCCCGAAGAAATGGGAGAATTTTTATGTACCTTGAAAGCCAGCACAAGCCCTGTCTAGCTAAAGACGTTAAATAAGCACTTCTTGGGAAGCAACCCAAGATTTCTTTCTCTAGTCGTCTTTTCTTTGTTTTTTTGGTTTTTTTTTCTTTTTAGTTTGTTTTGTGTTGATCTCATGTTCCTATTTAGTGATTGTTTTTTTTAGGAGCTCGAGAATTATACTCTCACATTGCACCCAGTTGATCATGCTGAATTGAGGTTGCTCTTGTACTCCAGGGCAATATTGTTCTTCCTTTTATTTTTTTAAATTGTCCTTATGCATGCTTAATTAGATCTGATTAGTTGATACATTGAGGACAATGTATGCTTTAAGTGTGGGGGGATGTGTGCTGTTCTGATTTGAGCTTTGTTGAAATTTTTTTGTGAATTATATGATGATTATGTTGCATCTGTGTGATGGGAACAACCTGTGATGTGTTCTGAATAGTGAATAGTTTTGTAATTTTTGTGAAATATGGGAGCATGTCTGTGATTTAAGTAAATTTAAAATTTTGTCTTTGATTTTCTTGCAAGTTATGAGCACCTAGCTTATCTTTTGGTTAGTTTTGAAGGCTTATAGTAGTTTTATATTGTCTAGAAGTTTGTTGTCACTCTGATAGGCTTAAGCTCTGGTTTGATGGTTGACTTGCATGATAGGATATAATGTGTTACTTAGGAGGAAGAAAAAACATGTTGATTTGCCTGCAAGAAAAATAAAAAAAAAAGAGCTTTAGAGAAAAATCATTTTAGTGAAAGAAAATAATAATAATAATAATAAGCTTGTCGTGATCAGTTAGGCCACCTATCGAGCGATTGCTCTAGGTAAGGGTCGCTAAGATGGGTGTATGAAAGCTAGTGCCCTTGACATTAAAGTGATGCAAGTTTAGCTGGACGTTTTGTTTATTTTTAGGCACCTAGTAGCTTACTACCTTCTTGTGTGTAAGAACGCTAGATAATTGGTGCTTAAGGCCAGTGTAGGGGGAAGATGAATGGAGAACTCTATAAACCTATTTTGGGCTTGTAAAGACTACTTTAGGAGGGTTATGCACACACACACGAAAAGATGAAAGGCTTAAATATAGATTTGCTTGATGAAAAGTTGTGTTTGAGTATTTCCTTAAATTGTTCTTATTTGTTATTTGGAACATTGAGGTTGGAGTCATTCTGATGTAATGGTTAATTCATATTTGTGGTTTTGTTTTGCTTTGCTCAAGACTAGCAAATGTTTAAGTGTGAGGGTATTTGATAGCATGCAATTAAGCTATCTTATTTCCTATTATTTTAGCTAGTTTTGTTATGATTTTGTGTGCTTTGATGCCTATTTGTGGTTAAATTATAGAAACCGAGCTTAAGGAGCATAAATGGAGTGTTTGAGGGTATTTCGATTGATTACGAAGCTATTTTGGGCCATTTTTGAGAGCCCAGAAGAGAAGAGATGATGCACTAGCAATTGGGGCCGAGAGGACGACGTTGCATTGCTTGAAAGGGCATTGCAACGCCTAATTATATGGTGCAAACCTGAGAGCTAGTGTTGTAACGCTACCCTGTGGCATTGCAATGCTAGAAACGCACGCATGAAGAAGAACTCTGTCCGTAGCATTGCAACGTTACCCCTTCGCACAAGGCAAAACAGTGGCATTTTAGGATAGCGTTGCAACGCTCTCACAATAGAGGGTATTTATTCATCCTTTTCTCTTCATCCAAAAGGAGGCCATTTCGAGGGTTTTAGCCCTAATCTCGATTATACACATATTGGAGGGTATTTGGGAGGATTGGTGAGCGTTTTGGAGCGGAATTAAAGACCTTGGAGCTCGGGTTCAAGATTGATCACCTCGGGAATGCAGGATCGTCCTTTGTTTGCACTTTCTTTCCCTTTTCCTTTCATTTATAGTTATTTTAGTGGCTGTAATTAGGGATTTCTACTGTGTAAATGTTGAACATGTTTAGTTAATCCCTAAATTTCTATGGGTTGTTGTAATTCTTGGACCATTGCACTTAATTTTACTTAATTTAGTTTGTGATTATGGTTTAATTAGTGTTTATGTTCATTTATGCATTGGGTTCTTAATGCCTTTAACAAAGCAAAGAATAGGGGTTAAATGATCGTTAGTTTAATGGAGCTCGATAGAGTATATTAAACTTAGAAAAACAATGCATGACAATTAAATTCTGCCTAAGTGACATAGGAACAACGGGAATTAATTGAGGTTTAAAATGAAGGTTCATCAGTGCCGGGTGAGGATTAATTAATAGATGGACACGAGATTTAATTAATTACACCCGAGGTTTAGAAGAGACCGATAGGAGATTCCATAATTTTAGGCTTCTAGACTTAAGAACCAAACACTTGGTTATGCCTAATTGCTAGCTTAATTAAGTAAATTAAGGTCAAAGAATGCAATCAACACTCGTAGAATTACCTATCAATTTGTGTCCCCATTTATTTTGCTTTATAGGATTAGAATTTATTTCTTTGTTTGCTCTTGCATTGTTTTCTCTAAATAAAGTAAGATTATTTGTGTTACTTAATCCCAGTGGATACGATACTCAGTAGGAATACCGTTTTATTATTACTTCGGTCATGTGCGTTTGCGTGTACTCCGATCAGAGCTAGAGCGAGCTTACAGGGACAAGAGCGATAGTGCTAGAGCGAATAGTTAGGGTTTTAACCGAAACTAATAGATTGGGTGAACGAGAGCTATAGAGCTAGAGCGAGGTTATTGGAACGAGAGGGTTTCTACAAATGAAAGCTTAGGGTTTCTGTGAATGAAAGCAAGGACGAGAGCGAGAGTAAGACCTAAACGTAAATGAGAGCGAGAATGAGAGCGATAAGCGAAAGCGATAGCGAGAATTTGGTTTCTAATATGCCATTTTCTGTATGCTGTGTTTATTTTTTTTCCTTTATGTTTTATTTTATTCTTACTGTTTGTGCAAATTATGCAGTACTGAGATGGTGGCAGTTCTATGAATCACCAAGGATGATTGGTTCCCTAGCCAAGCTTTTAGTCTTTCCCACATAAGTAGTGCAAATAAAGTGGTAAAGAAGAAGTTGACCCCTAAGCAGATGAAAATGTTCTGAAGGACCGTTTTTGGGTGATTTGTTGATGTGGACTTGGTTTTCAACAGCTCGTTGGTGCATCGCATCCTCTTGAGGGAGGTTGTTGACGGTCAAAAGGATGTGATGAGGTTTGACCTAAATGGTACAGTGGTGCAGTTTTCAAAGGCCAAATTCCTCATGATGACTAGGTTGTGGCCATCACCTGATAGAGGACATCAGGCAGAGGTCTCAAATGAAGCCCTGTGACTCAAGTACTTTGATGGCATGGGCAATGAAATCCGTCTTGATGCTTATGAAGATGCATATAAGGGATTGCAGTTTGAGACTGACAGGATGCAGTGAAGGTGTCCTTGATCTACTGCACTGAGATGGCCATGATGGAGAAGAATAAATCAAAGGCCGTGATTGATAGGTCCCTGTATGGGGAAGTTGAAGACTTGGAGTACTTCAACAGTTTGGATTGGGGGAGCAGAATTTAGGATAGGACAGTTCATGGCCTTAAGGCACGCTTAAGGGGACAAGGTTGCAACCAGGGTATTAAATTTCCGTCGACATGTCGACATTTCCATCGAAATTTCCACATGTCCATGGGTTTGACATCGACATAAGGGGGGAATTGACATTTCCACTATACCGTACAAAATTGACGAAATATTAAAAAAAATAGCAAGAAAATGTAACTTAATGTGAATATAAGAATGTAACAAGTATTTTAACTCATTTAAAAAGTGTAAAATGTTCATTTATTAATTTAAATATTTTTTTTGAATTTTTTGTTTTTAAATTTTTTCCAGAAATATCCATCGACATCGACATTTTATCGATATTTCCATCGACATTTCCATAAAATTGAGACTTCGACATTTCCGTCGACATCGACATTTTAAACCTTGGTTGCAACATACAAGTTGAAGGCCAGGACGAATAAGAATTATATTGTTAAGTATAACATTCCTAGATTCCCTCCTACTTTCCAAGTATTCCACGTTTTATAATAAATTAAAATTAGCTTGTTATTTGTATGTAGCATATTGTAAACTAACTAGGGTTATGTTGTTTCTAGGTATGGGCATATGAGACGCTGTTGTCAGTAGTGGGTCATATTGCGACTCGCCTAAATAATGATGCAGTGCTTCGCATTAGGAGATGGTCATGCTCCCACTCCGTTCCATATAAGGTGTTGGAGCGAGATGTATTCAACTCCCATAATGTTAGAATGCACTCACTTGCATAACATAATGTAGTTCCATGTAGTTTTATTATCCTAACATCTACTTGTTGTGACAGACGTGGTCACATCTGTACTGGTCATGTCAGAGGCCGAGCAATAGTACCGTGATACTCTGGTCGGTCAGAGGGTCTACGACGACGACGATGATGATGATTAAGAGTTTGAGATCCATTTTGAGGGTCAGACCGGAAAGGGTCAGACCGATCTTCAGATTAGGGAGGAGACCGAAGAGGGTCAGACTGATCCTCAGATCAAGGAGGAGACTAGAGAGGGTCAGGCTGATTCTCAGATCAGGGAAGAGATCGATAGGGAGCGTCCCTCTCCCCACGAGAGAGCGCTGACCCATGATCGACACCCTAGACACGACGGTTCATCGAACTTGGGTTATCTTTGTAGCATCGATGCTCGTGTCTATAGAGTCGAGGAGTCTGTGAGGGAGTTGAAGTTGCAGATGGGCAACTTGAAGTCAGAGATGAGAGAGGTGAAGTCCTATTTGATCACCATATCTGAGTTATTTCGTAGAATATGCAAGGTATGTGATACAATATGTAGAGAATATTTGGATTAGTCACATGCTCCAGACTAACGTGTCTTTTGTCTTATGTAGGATGAGAGCCACGACTGGGTTGAGTCTCCAAACCTACTTGTCTATTAGTCAGCGGAGTTAACCATCCCCATTCCTACCATCCCCACCACTACCACCGGATCCACCATCCCCCACCAGCACCACTGGTTCCACCACTCCCATTCCCACCATCCCCACCAGCACCATTGGGTCCACCACCCCCATTCTCACCATCCCAGCCACCCCCACCAGGTCCACCGTCCCCATTCCTACCACCACCATTGAGCCCACCTTCCTCATTCCTTCCACCATCACTAGGTCCACCATCTTTATTCTTGGCCCCACCACCAGATCCACCTTCTCCATTCTCGTTATCCCCGCCACCACCATCGAGTCCACCATCCCCATTCTCGCCACCAACACTGAGTCCACCTTCTCCATTCCTTCCACCACCACTGGGTCCACCATCCCCATCTTCATCTCCTCCCCATTCCCACTTCCACTCCGACCTTCACTGACCTCATCATTTCCACCTCACGTATTTTCGACACCACCTACTATGTGATCGCCGCCACCCTACAGAGCCTCAAGTCCATTGCCTCCACCGCCCTAAACCCCGACGACACCAGTTCCATAGTCCTTGTTGACACTGACTCCACCCGCCTCACCGACTCTATTTGCCTCGTCTACTCCACCCGCCTCGCCATTCAAGATGTCGATGTCACCGTTCCCATTGCTAGCGAGAGCTCCACTAGCTCGATCACATTCGATCCTGATGTACTCCCTAGGAAGGGTATTGAAAACTCTTAAATTAAGAGTTATATGCTACCATTTCAGGATTTAATTGTCAAATTTCATCTCATCATATTGTGGAAAGCTCCTAACTTTGAGTTATTTTTCTCTAGGTTTAATTTTGATGTAGTAACATTATTATCAAAGCAAGATTATAGTAATTAATGAGCTTTGTGTGATTAATTCAAGGTTTGATTAAGAAGGACTCCTGAAGCTAAGAGCAGCAATTACACAATGTTTTGTTGGAGCAAATCTAGCAATTTAAGCCAACACAAATTTCGCACGTGAGACTTGCTGCTCATTAAATGATTTGGAATATGTTAGTACAGTCAGCGTGTTTCAGCCAACAGAAGCTCGCCACGTCACAGGACCTGTCTAATCAACCCTTATTTGCATAAAGAAGGGGTTATATTTGTTGGGCAACCAGTTTTTGGAAAGGAGGGGAGGAAGAGAGAGGTTTGGAATCGAAGATAGAGAGAAAATGAGAAGAGCTCCGATTCAGGAGGCCATGGGCGAAATTTTTCCAAATAAGGAAGGTTTTTCTTAGGGGATTTGACGCCGATGTTGAACCAAGCTTTTTGGGACAACATTCCGTCTTCTTCTTCTACTTTTTCTTCTTCCATTTAGTTTTTCTGAACTATTTACTTCATGGTTGTATTTCGATTTCTTTGTTGTAGATTTTACATTATGAACTAATCACCATAAGGTAAGGATTAGAGGATGATTGCTTTTGATTAATGTTATAACTGAGTATATTTCATTTCCTTCAATTTGGTTTTTAAGAGGTTTAATTCATTAGCTCATTTTCTTGTGGCCAGCTGATTTAAGCAGCGTTCCTCTGATTTCTAGGAAGAATAAGAGGGGTTGAAAGCTTAAAAACCATATTAGCTCCTTGTTAGGGTGAGTAACTAGCTAAGTGAGTAGGTTAGGGATAATCACTCACCTAATGCACACACAATACAGTGGGTTAAACTGTGCTGAAGTAATGGAAATGAAACAATATATTTTAGGTGATTCGAGAGAATGCCGTGAAATCTGTTGTGGGTTGAATGGAGTGAATATTTACTCGAGTTGTAACCTAATTAAAGCATGACTTACCTCGAATCCAAGCTTTTGCATTAGCTCAAGGTACCTAGTCCAGTTGTTATTTGTTCATTTACGATTCCTCTGTTTTTCTTGTTTCAGCAAGTATTTTGTTCCAGCATTAGTTATTTTATTTTAATTCAGTTCCTTAATGAATTTTCTAAGTTACAATTTGTGTAAACCCGGAATCCCTCCTTGAAAATTCTTAAGAAAAAATGTATTGGTAAGCTTGTTAAAAAAAAAAGAGAAAGAAAGGTGGAATGTGTTGTATTGTTTTTTCTAAATAAAAAAAAAAAAAAAGAAGAAGAAGAAACTAAAACAAAAGAGAAATGGAAAGTGGAAGGTGTATGTTTTGTTTTAAAAAAAAAAAAAAAGAAAAGGAAAAAGGAAATGTGGGAATGGATAAACTTTGGAGCACTCACCACCAAAAAATAATTAAATAAGTTTTTTTAACCCATTTTCTCCCATTTGCTTCTTTTTTATTAAAGAAAAATAGGGCATTTCGTGGGAGAGGATGAGAGAAAGAGAGGAAGGAGGATTTTCTTAGTTTTGAAGTTGAAAAAGAAAGGGAGAAGATTCAATTCAAGGTTGCATGACAGATTTGGTGGTCAATCCTGCTCACTGCTGATATTTGGGTTGTTTTGAGCTCCACAAGAAGAATTAAGAGGTGAGGTTTGATTTTCTGGAAATTTAACTCATTTTCAAACAAATTTCGTGAAGGAAGCTCGAGCAAAATATGATTTTATGTTAATGATTTGTGAAGAGGGATTTGAAGGAATGTTTTTGCTGTCAAATCTGGGGAACCTCTGTTTTTTTGGATGTTCTGATCTGTGGACTTCGAATTATAAGCTGTATTAGGTATGGTTGGAAAGATGATTTAATTTCCTATAACTTTCATGAAGAAGTCGTGGTTAGAAATTGACTAGAAGTTTCTTTAAAATTCATGTTAAGTTCAGGGTGCAGCAGGGAAACGAGTCTGGAAAGTGCAGAAACCTATTTTGTAGGAAGTAGCTTTCGAGGTATTTACGGACATATCCTTTAGGAATTTCAATTTCATTCCTTCAGATAAGTTTTAGAGGGTTCAAAAAGGAATAGTTTGGTATAAAGAACATCATTTTTGAGCAAGTAGTGGAAAAGTTATAGGTGTGTGAGTTTAGGGTATAAAATCTGTAAAGTGCAGGAAATAGATGGGAGGGTTTTTTTGCAACCCTAGGCCTTAAGTTCATGAGGTCAAGATTCTAATGCTTGGTTTTGTTTATTTGGCAGGCCAAGAAGAAATAGGACAAATTTACGGACCGAGAATCTAATATTAACGCTGTGAGTGACAAAATGAATTCTGAAAATAAATTCTATGCTTGAACTTGTGTTCATGAAAAGAAAAGACTTCCTAAGAATGATGTAGCTTAAAGATTTATGGTCTCTTGAACACATATTCATAAGCATATATGGTTTCCTAAAAATGATTTAAATTGTTCGTTGTGAGCATATGTTTACTGATTTTCTGAAATTAGAAGAAATACCTTAATTCCAAGTCTACATGTGTTAGCAAGAACTGTTAAAGGTTTTCATGTGTTTCTCTGAGACCTGAATGAGTTAATGGTTGAGATACTGAGCCCGAGGTTGTATAGTACCGTGTGCACACAGGTCATTTTCTGTTGTCGACGTTGAGTGTACTCCGTGACAACAATGCTGTCGTGAGTGCTGGGCGAGCCCCACTACGACAAAGACGATGGGAGTGCTGGGCGGGCCCCACTACATCGTAGAATGAACATTGATTGTATTGGGCTAGTCTTACACAACTAATTTGTCATATGTTTAAAATGGTTAATATTTTGACACATTTGCTGGACTTCTGTAAAAGCTATTGATGTTATATGTTATGATTTACGAGTTAATAGTTTTAAACTCAGTCACTCACTGAGCTTCCCAGCTCATTCTTTCAATGCTTTTCCAACTTTTCAGGTAGAGATCGAGCTCCCAGTGCCTGAGATCCTGCCATCGCCGCCGAGGGTTCTCAGAGTTAGATACTTTGTATGTGGGTGGTATTATATAGCGAGTCTGCTCGTAGTGTAGATAACTTAAAAGGAACGTATAGTTTCATTTGTGTATGCACTAATGGTCGTGGTTGTGTAAACAACGAGTGGTTGTGTTTGGATTGTTCAAGTGAGGTTTTGAACTATATCTGCTCCGTGTGCATATGTAGAAATTTTCCAGGGTTCCGCTGTGTGATATGTAAAGTATTTCGTTTACAGGTATGGTTTGTTTATCAGGAATTAAAAGGGTCATAGGTATCGTTAAGAAGTGAAACGATGCCTGTTGGCTTCACGCCTTCCTCCGGGCTAAGATAACAGGTAGTTCGGGAGGGGGTGTGACAATTTGAGTTACTGAGAGTTAATTTGTGGTAAATAGAAGAATTAATAATCTTTGTGGATACGATAATTTACTTAGCACTTGCTACAAAAGTATGTGTACACTTGCACATAGACATCATAATATTGCCAAATTATTCACATTACTCTAGCAATGTATCAAGGTTTTGGTGCTGTTGTTGGGGACTAGTTAATTTTTCCTTTACTTAATTAATTTTTAGTAACTTGAGCTTAATGAATTCTGAGATTGTTGTTTGTTTGGTCTTGATTCAGGTGGTTTGAGTTAGTGCATGAGAAAATTTCCTCATTCTCTACACTACAATTTGAAAATTGAAAGAACATTTCACGTACGTAGAAGGGAACAACGAGGGAGAAAACATACAATGGAACATGTTAATCCTCTAGTGAGACCTGCAAATCATGAGGACTTACCAGAGCATCAACGGGAACATTTTGGAAATCCACCTAGAGCTGGAGTAAATGAAGCAGTTGGTCGACAAAATGATGCTCATAATCCTATCTTTGTGGCGGATGATAGGGAGAGAGTTATTTGCGCCTTTGCTATGCCTTCTTTTGATGCGCTAGGAATTGTTGGACACGATTTAGAAGTTTGAGTTGAAACTCGTCATATTCCAGATGTTGCAATCTATTGGACAGTTTCATGGACTTCCTTCAGAGGATCCTCACTTGCATTTAAGAAACTTCTTAAGTTTGAGCGATTCTTTCAAGAACAGGGTGTGTCGAAGGGTGCTAGAAGATTAATTTTGTTCTCATATTCTTTGCGAGATCAAGAAAAATCATGGCTGAATTCCTTTGGACCTGGAACTATAACTTCGTGGAATGATTTGGCGGAGAAGTTTTTTATGAAGTATTTTCCACCAACTAAAAATGCAAAACTTAGAGGAGAGATAGTGGCTTACAAGCAGTTTGACGACGAGACTTTCAGTGAGACGTGGGAAAGATTCAATGAGCTACTCAGAAAGTGTCCTCACCATGGTCTGCCCCACTGCATCCAGATGGAAACGTTTTATAATGGCTTGAATATGGAAACGCAGAATATGGTAAATGCATTAGCAAATTGAGCCCTCCTAGCTAAAACTTTTAATGAAGCATATGAGATTCTAGAGAGGATCTCAGCAAATAGTTCCTAATGGTTGGATGTTAGAAACAATCCAAGGAAAAAGAACAGGAGAGTGCTTGAAGTCGATGCATTAACTTCTCTTAGTGCTAAAATGACATCAATGGAAAATCTTCTGAAAAACTTGCAGTTGGAAAATACAAATCTGAATGCGGCAGCAATTAATCAGGTAAGAGCACAATCTTGCGTTTAATGTGGAAAAAGGCATACATTTGAGTCTTGTCCAGCCAATCTTGTATCAGTCTATTACGTGGGACATCATAATATGCAGAAGAATAATCCCTTCGGGGGTGGAGGAACTATCCGAATTTCTCATGAGTGGTCAAGGGAATGTTGCACAAGGAAATCAACGACAAAACAAAATGAATTTTCAACCTGGTTTTGGGCAGATCAACAGAATATGTCGCAGCATAAGAAAATGAATCGACATATACCAGGAACATCATTAGAGAGTTTGATAAAGAATATATGGTCAAAAATGACGCAGTGATTCAAAGTCAGCAAGCATCTCTGAGGAATCTGGAAATACAAGTCGGGCAGCTAGCAAATGAGCTGAAGACTAGACCTTAGGGTAAGCTACCTTCAGATACAGAGCTTCCAAAGAGAGAAGGTAAGGAGCATGTTCAAGCTATTGAATTATGAAGGGAGAAACCTCTTGTTCCAGCAGAAAAATTAAGCAAGCAAAAACAGAAGTTTACAGAGTCTGCAATGCAAACAGAGGAAAGAATAGCAGTTGAACCTGAGGCTTTAGTATCACAAGAAGAAGAGAATGCTGAAAATACAGAGAATGTTGAAAATACAGGGGATGCTGAGAATGTTGAAGTAGAAGAAAGTGCTAGAGCAAAACGTCCAACAGCAACATAGAAGACAGCTACTGTGAATCCATCATTTGTGCTGCCACCACCACCATTTTCCCAACAATTAGAGAAGAAAAATCAAGATCAGCAATTCAAGAAGTTCTTCGATATCTTCAAGTAGTTTCACATAAACATTCCACTAGTTGAAGCTTTGAAACAAATGCCTAATTATGTGAAGTTCCTTAAAGATATCCTAACCAAGAAGAAGAGACCAATGGAATTTGAGGTTGTGCCTTTGTCAGGAGAATGTAGTGCTATAGTTGCCCATCCCATTCCTCTTAAGCTTCGAGATCCTGAATCATTCACAATTCTAGTGTTAATTGGAGGAAAAGAAGTAGGAAGAGCCCTCTGTGATCTAGGCGCTAGCATAAATTTGATGCCATTGTCTATTTTTCAAAAATTAGGAATTGGAGAAGCAAGGCCTACTACCGTGACTTTACAGTTGGCTGATTATCCTGAAAGGAAGATTGAAGACATTTTGGTACAAGTAGACAAATTTATTTTTCCAGCTGATTTCATCATTTTGGATTATAAAGAGGACAAAGAGGTACCAATCATTTTAGAGAGACATTTCTTGGAAATTGGAGGTACAGTAGCTAATGTGGCTAAAGGAACAATTACATTGACTGTAGATGATCAGGAGGTGAAATTTAATGTGTTAGACGCTATGAAATGCCCTATGGAAAGAGAAAAATGTTAAGTTGTTCACATCCTTGATGATTTAATATAAGAGAATTTTGAGCTTGAATTGCTAGTGTAGCATGATCGAATGTTTGGAGAAATTTCACAAGAAGACTTAGATAGCTGCAGCAAAAGATCCGAAGTGAAAAGTGTGAAGGAATTTCCAGGATATAGGAGATTATTTGAATCGTTGGAGCTGGCTGATAGACAATCTCCACCAATTCAACGATCAATCAAGGTGCCTCCTATGTTAGAATTGAAACCTCTACCTACACATTTAAAGCATGCATATTTGGGAGAAGAAGGAATGCTGTCAATCATCATATCAACAAATCTTTCACCCGAGGACGAGCTACTGCTTTTAGAATTGCTGAAGCAATACAAGAAGGCGATCGGATGGACATTGGCAGATATACAGGGTATAAGTTCTTCCTTCTGCATGCATAAAATTAACTTGGAGGATGGAAATTTCAGAACCATTGAAAATCAGAGAAGGCTTAATCCTGCAATGAAAGAAGTGGTTTAAAAGGAAGTGACCAAATGGTTGGATGCCAGAATCATTTATCCAATTGCTGATAGCAATTGGGTAAGCCCTGTGCAGTGTGTTCCTAAAAAGGGAGGTATGACTCTAACTGTTAATGAAGAAAATGAGTTGATTCCAACTAGAACAGTAACAGGGTGGCGAATTTGTATGGATTATAGAAGATTGAACAAAGCCACCAAGAAGGACCATTTTCCACTTCCGTTTATTAATCAGATGTTGGATAGATTGGCAAGGCAAGCTTATTATTGTTTTCTTGATGGGTTGATAGAGGGCTTGTTGAAGGCCCTATCAAGATTTAATTTATAAAAACCAGACCTCTAAATATTTTGCAATAATAGTGGCTAGGGTCATCCACAGGGATTGGAGTTCTTAGAGTAATTAAGTACCACAGTTAATTATGCCTAATTTTATTTAGAGAAACAAACTTTGGAGTGATCAAAAGAAAAATAAAATCTAAACTACTATGTACATGCAGTGGAGTCCAAATTTGAGAAACATGCATGGTTGATTACCTTAAGCCCAACTTGAATTGATTAATAACTTGAATTTATACTAACAATCTTAAACCAAGAATTACTAAGTTATCAATATCCTCTCTCGAGCTCAATTGAACTCATGCATAGCAATAAATCAACCACTTAGTCTATTTCTATTACTAAATAGGGCACTAGGCGATTCTCTTAAGGCTTCTAGAATTAATCTACTCACTCTCGTGCAATAGATTAAACCTAGTCATGCATCTAGTGTTCTACAACTAAACTTACTCTCTCAAGCTAAATTTAGTTAAATATGCAAAACCATGGCCAAAGGTTAAGACAATATAGCAAGATGCATAAAAGATGTCAATATATAATCTAAACTAAAATTCAACCAAATGTTCAACAACTACAACCAAGCAAGGGTCTAAACACATAGTTACAACATAAGTACAGCCCACAAAAACTCCTAAATCTAAAAGAAAGGTAAAAGAAATAGAGAAGAAACTTAGGCTGCGTGCCAACACTCGTCTCTGACATGATGTCCACGATCTTGAGCTTTGAGTCTCCTCCTCGGCTCTCCAAAGGTCTCCTCTATGTCCATAGACAGTGCTTGAATCGAGTTTAGGGTTTTTGGTCTCTCAAAACGACTCCCTTTGCTCGAAATATAATTTTTCTTTTTATAGAATCGAGACAAGGTTGCAACGCTAGGGTTAGTGTTGCAACACTGTCCCTTCGAATTTTATAAAGAAGGAAAAAATCTGTTTGAGTAGCATTGCAACGCTATGCTTGCAGTTCTTCAAGGTAGAAAGGCATCTCAAATGGCATTGCAACGCTATAAAGAGCGTTGCAACGCTATGCCCTTGGGTCCAAAAGCCTTGTTTCTCTTCTTCAATGCTTGAATCTTCAATTATAGCCTTATGTTGCTCAAATTTGTCCAATTATCTCACGATTCTCCAGTTTTGCTCCAAATGCTCAGTTTCTGAGAAATAAACATAAAAATATATGAAAGCACACAAAATCATAGCAAAACTAGCCAAAGGCTAAACCTAAAAATAGCACATTTATGTATGCTATCATGGGTATTCGGGGTATAATCAGATTACCATCACTCCTCAAGACTAGGAGAAAACAACATTTACATGCCCCTATGGAACATTTGCTTTCAAAAGATTGCCTTTCAGGTTGTACAATGTGAGCAACATTTCAGTGCTGCATGATGGCAATATTTTCAGATATGGAGTCTATAATGGAGGTATTTATGGACGATTTTCGGTATTTGGAGAATCTTTCCAATCCTGTTTAGAGAACTTGGGTAAGGTATTGCAGAGATGTGAAGAGACTAACTTGGTGTTAAACTGGGAAAAATGTCACTTCATAGTCAACGAAGGAATTGTCCTTGGGCACAAAATTTCTAAGGCAATAATTGATGTTGATAGAGCAAAGGTAGAAATTATTAAAAAATTGGAGCCACCATCATCAGTCAAGGGAGTACGAAGTTTCCTTAGGCACGCAGGATTTTATCGAAGATTCATAAAAGCTTTTTCAAAAATATCCTGTCCACTTTGCACCTTGTTGGAAGTCAATCGAACATTCCAATTTTCTGAAGAATGTGTAAAGGCATTTAACACCTTAAAGACATCATTAGTTACCGCACCAATCATTGTTGCACCAAATTGGAGCATGCCATTGGAAGTCAATTGCAGAATCATCCATCCAATTTATTACGCCAGCAAAACCTTGAACGAAACTCAATTGAATTATACCACTACTAAGAATGAGCTTCTAGTTGTGGTGATGCTTTGGAAAAATTCAGATCGTATCTCATTAGAACCAAAGTGGTGGTTTATACCAATCAAGCAGCATTAAAGTACCTATTGGCGAAAAAAGATGCAAAACCAAGGCTAATAAGATGGGTGTTGCTTTTGTAGGAGTTTGAACTAGAGATAAAAGACAAGAAATGATCAAAGAACCAAGTGGCTGATCATCTCTCTAGAGTGGAGCAGCACAAAAATTTGATCCAACAACCTAAGATAGCAGATGCGTTTCCAGATGAACAATTATTGGTAGTCTCAAAGGTGGTGGACAATGAAACTCCTTGGTATGCTGATTTTGCTAACTATTTGGCTGCTAACATTTTACCATCTGAACTGTCTAAACAACAATTGAAAAAGTTTCTCTATGAGGAAAAATTTTACTTTTGGGATGATCCATATTTGTTTAGACATTGTGTTGACAATATTTATAGAAGGTGTGTTTTTGGAAGAGAAATTCAATCAATTATTGAGCATTGTCATGCTTCTCCATACGGTGGACATTTTGGAGGGCAACGCACAGCAGCAAAAGTCTTCCAATCAGGTTTTTATTGGCCTACTATTTTTAAAGATGCACATTTTTTTAGTAGAACATGTGACACTTGTCAAAGGAAAGGAATGATAGGAAAAAGAGATGAAATGCCCTTAACTTACATTTTAGAGGTTGAATTGTTTGATGTTTGGGGTATAGATTTCATGGGGCCATTTCCTCATTCTTTTTGCAATATCTATATTTTAATGGTTGTTGAGTATGTATCGAAGTGGGTTGAGGCTATGGCTTGCCCTATAAATGATGCTAAAACTGTCTCAAAATTCATGCATAAGCACATTTTTACACAGTTTGGCACACCTAGAGTTTTAATTGGCGATGAAGGGTCTCATTTGTTTAACAAGATGCTTGACAATTTATTGGCAAAATATCATGTGAAGCATAGGATCTCAACAACTTATCACCCATAGGCTAATGGCCAAATCGAGTTATCAAATAGGGAAATAAAGGGAATACTTGAAAAAGTTGTGCATTCGAATAGAAAGGACTGGTTCCATAGGTTGGAAGATGCTCTTTGGGCATATAGGACAGCTTAAAAAACAGCTTCAGGTATGTCACCTTACAAGTTAGTTTTTGGTAAATCTTGCCATTTACCTGTAGAATTACAACACAAAGCATTTTGGGCCCTGAAAACGTTGAATTTTAATTATACTCATGATGGAGCACTAAGATTGCTGCAGCTTAATGAGTTAGATGAGATGAGGCTTGCTGCTTACCAGAGTTCAAGGCTATACAAAGAGAAAACTAAATCGTTGCATGATAAAAGGCTATTGTCGAAGCATTTTGAGAAAGGACAAAGAGTTTTACTGTTCAATTCTAGATTAAAATTATGTTTAGGAAAACTAAGTCTAGATGGTTTGGTCCTTTCACAATTATGGAAGTATTTCCCCATGGTGCAGTAACTTTGCAGGATGAGAAAGATGGAAGAGAATTCAAGGTGAACGACCATTGAATCAAACATTATTAGGGAGCAGAAATTCAGCAGAAGCTTGCTTCCATGAGTTTGAAAGAAGAGTGACAGAGTAATGGAATTGCAGAAGCATTGTGTAATGTTGAATATTTTTATATGCTCTAGAATTTATTATGTTAGTTGAATTTTTTTTATTTACTTCATGAGTTTAATGGTTTTATTTATCGTGCAGATCTTTTATTTTGTCATTTGTGAGTAGTCAAATAAAAAGGGAAACATATTCTATATATATAAAAAAAAAGACAAAGAAAACTTCCTTTTTTGGATAAGGAATTTAAAAGGAGTTGGTGTGACAGCTTTAAAGACAGAGCATTTTTCGGACATTTTAAATCGAGTGGTTGGGGATTAATTTGGAGAAGGCATGCAAAGGGTGTGGCAGCAAATTATATGGGGAAGCGATATGGGTTTTATGACTAATCAGACAACGTTAGCGTTTTCAAGGATATACCGTCATAAAGGGCAATTTTGGGGGGATTTCAAATTTGTAAACTTTGCGAAAAAGACCAATTTACCCTCATCTTCATTGTCTTTAAATTAAACTCTAGCCCTTCAATTAACCCCATCTTTTTGCTACTCCAATTCGAACATTCCAACTCCAATAATTTTCTCTTCTCTCACCGAAAAAATGCAAGCTAAAACTCACTGGTCAAAGCTTCAAGAGGGTGACCCTTCTGAACCAGTGGAAGCAGAGGTTGTTCTGGAGCAAGAAAAGAAGAAATCACCAAAGAAGAAAAAGAAGAAGGTCATGAAAGAGATGACCCCAGAACCACAAGTCGAAGCTAATGAAGCTACCGAAAAAGAACTCATTATTCAAGAGCAAGTAGAAGGAGGAGAACCTATTGAACCATGGAAGAGACTGCAGAAAGAGAAGTAATTCCAGAAGTGGAAGAAGTACTAGAGCATCAGAAAAGTCGAGAAATTAAGGAACCACCGGTGCAAAGCCCAGTGATTGATGAACCAGTAACAGAAAAATCGCCGGAGAAAGCTAAAAAGAAGAGGAAAAAGAGGAAGCTTTCTGCGGAAGCATCTATGGAAGACGAAATTATAACTGAGGAAATGTGACTAGAGGAGCACGATTGATAAGCCTTAGGATTAAGGCTTAATTAACTCCCAATTACTTAAAATATTCTTGTTTTGACTTAAGATCATTTGAAAATAGTGGAAGATTGCTTGAATTTAAGGAAGAAATGAATGTGATGACATTTGGAATAGAATTCTAAGTAAATTGATCTTGTTTGCAGAAATTGTGAAAATTGCAAAATCAAATTGCAAAATCGTGATTTTGCAATTGTTTCTGGAGCAGGGAATGTAAAAATTGCAAAATCAAATTGCAAAATCGGATTCTGCAATTCTGGAGCAGTAGAAAAGTTCAAAAAATAAAAAAAAATTTGCATTAAACCCATTCCGAAAATCTTCAATTATAGCCCGATTTGGAGGAATTGGAGCACAAAATTTGGGCAATCTCCAGCCCTAATGGAGGCCTATAAATGGGGAAGAAGAATTGGAGCTAAGCATCGGGATTTGGAGGCGAATTTAGATTGAATTTCGTGGGTTTTAAGTTTTTTTCCGAAACCTCTGTTTTTTCGTTCTTCTTCGGTTTTAGCCAAGATTTTCAATTTTAATTTTGATTTTTCTTCAGTTTTGTATTATGGAGAGTTGCTTGAACAATCTATATTCTTCAATTGATGTATTTTTGAATTAAGCTTAAGTTAATTTCAAGTTAAGTTGGTGGGTTTCTTCAAAAATGTTGCTCTGTTTTCTACACTTTCTTAAGTTCTTTTTTTGGTTACTGTTTTTTTTTTTTTTTTTTTTTAAATTTTCCTTCTTGAATGCTGAATAGTGTGGAAGTTCCCCTTGGCTCTCAGTCGAATTCAAGTGTGAATTAATCTGTGGGGTAATCCAGTTTCGTTTGCAAGTTTCTTTAGAATTCGTTCTTGATTTCATCTTTATATTGATGCAAGATTGTCCAATTTAATTTCTGCACTTTCCTTCGATTTATCCAGTCCGATTCAAGAGCTTCTTGAATCGTTAAGATCAATTGTTCCCTAAAAGTGGAGGAGATTGAATCGATTGGATTGGAAGGAGTTGTGTTAATTATTGAATGAATTTATGTTGAATTTATCCTCTGTTTTTGTTCAAGTTTAGTTTCTGTGGGAGCAGTTTTTTTTTATTTAAATTCAATTTCTGTGGGATTGTTTAACTTCATCAATATCCAAGGGCAGAGAGAAGAATGATGAAAACTCATATAGATGCCTCTTGATATTGTTGCTTTAATTCCCATTAAGAATCCTTCCTTGAATTCCTTGTAGTTTTGCCAAGAATAACATTTCAAGTTATTATTCAATTATCTAATTTACACAATTTCTAATATGAACTTTTTCTCAAAAATTAGTTTTAAGATTTTTATTTTTATTATGAGCTAAGCTTCTCAAGGGGTTCAAGGATGTGAATTCCCTAAGAAGTAAATGTAGCCAAAAGTTCAATAAAAACCAAGCCTACATCTCAATTGTTTGCTTGTGTTGAATATATTTCCGTTGAGATCCTAGATTGATCAACTAGGGTATTAACTCAAGCTTAGATCTAATACCGACAGGGTTAGTGATAAGCGGATTTCACACAAGTAATGGAGAAAAGAGCTTAGACATAAGCCAATCCTTACCCTAGACATAGGAATTAAGGACTCCAAGACCCATAATATTGTTGAACCGAATTATCTAAGATAGAGGGACTATAGACATATAGGTCTCTCACTTAGCCTCCTAAAAACCTAAATTCAAGGTGAATAGGAGATGCAATTTTGGTTTACAATTGAGTGTGGAGTAGGTTGGAATTGCAATTTTGGCTTGCAATTACAACTTAGGGCAATGACATTCTTGAGCCCCATTTTTATCTAAATTCTCTTTGCAATTTCATTGTCTAATTCTATCTAGTTTGTTATTTCAATATTGCTATTTCTAGATTCTGCAATTCAATTCTGCAATTTTTAATTATTTCGATTATTGTCATTTTTAAATTCTGCAATTTTATTTTTAACCAACACACCAACCCAACTTTGTTTTTGCATTTTTAGTGTTCAAATTGCCATTTTGCTTGACATTATTTTTGTTACTCCGTTCTCTGTGGGATTCGATACTTGGTACTCAGCTACCAAGTTTTTGGCGCCGTTGCCGGGGAACGGCAGTTTTTAACAAAAATTTTGTTTTTAGCAAAAATTGTAAGACAAAGTTGCAATTTCTCTTTCTATTGCAGGAGGGCAGAATTTCACTTGCAACATTGCAGGGTAGATCCAGTGTATGCGAAAAGAGCCTCATCTCTTTGAGCTAGATCCTGAGATAGAGAGAACCTTCCACCGGCGCCGTAGGCAACAAAGGAGGAAGAAACAGGAACAATGCGAGTTGAACACCCGAGAGATATCTGTGGAAACTTGTTTGCAGGAACCACTCATGGATCGACCGGAAGATGGACCTCGAGTTAATCCACTTGGCAATGAGGGCCAGAATAATGGAATGAACAACAATGCTCAGCAGCAAGCAAATCTTATGCAAAATCCCATATTTATTGCAGAAGAAAGGAACAGAGCTATCAGGGATTATGCAGCTGCTACATTCCAAAATCTGAACACCGGGATTGCAGAACCAATCATAGAAGCAAATCATTTTGAACTGAAGCCCGTGATGTTTCAGATGTTGAATACGATAGGACAATTTGCTAGATTGCCGAATGAAGATCCACACAAGCACATAAAGACTTTTCTGAGAATCTGCAATTCATTCAAATTGACTGGAGTTTCTAATGACACGTTGAGGCTGAAATTGTTTCCTTTTTCTTTACAGGGAAACGCGGAGGCATGGCTGAACTCATTTCCCCCAGACTCGATCACAACCTGGGACGAACTTGCAGAAAAGTTCCTTTTGAAGTATTTCCCACCGACAAAGAATGCACAAATTAGAGGGGAAATCATAACTTTCAGGCAAGGAATAAATGAAGGAGTAGATGCTGCATGGGAGCGTTTTAAAAAGCTGGTGAGAAAATGTCCACACCACAGATTGCCAGCTTGCTTGTTGATCGAACACTTCTACAATGGGCTGACACAAGCTTCGAAGACTCTAGTCAATGCATCTGCCAACGGATCTCTACTCAAGAAAACAATGAACGAGGCAAATGAAATCTTGGATGCCATGGTGTCCAACAATAGCCAATGGGGAGAAGAAGAGCCAAGCAACACCCGAAATGTTGCAGGAATGCACGAAGTAGATGCAATTGCAGCTTTGAGTGCACAAATTTCGGCGATGAACAACACCTTAAAATCCTTAACTTTGGGGAACCAGGCCCCAATAGCTTCCATTAATCAAATTGCTACTCCACCTTGTATTTATTGCAATGATAATCATATTGCTGAAAATTTTCCTTACAATCCGACTTCTGTCTGTCATGTAGGACAACCCAGGGCAAACCCTTATTCCATTACATACAACCCTGGATGGAGGCAGCATCCCAATTTCTCATGGGGAGGGCAAGGTGCAAGCACATCTAATGCCAATTCATATGGAAAGCCAGGAGGACCGCTAGGATTTAGCAATTCACAGCAACAAACTTATGTACCAAAGAATGTAGCACAACAGCAAGCTCAACTTGCAATACACAATTCATCATTAGAAGCCTTGATGAGAGAATATATGGCCAAAAATGAAGCAAATATGGCTAAGAATGATGCCATTATCCAGAGTCAGGCAGCTTCACTACGAAGTTTAGAAATGCAGGTGGGGCAGTTGGCGAATGAGTTGAAACACCGACCTCAAGGGACATTACCGAGCACAATAGAGAATCCTCAAAGAGAAGGGAAAGAACACTGCAAAGCAATCACTTTACGCAGCGGGCTCAACTATGAAGGACCAAAGATGCCACAAGAAGTGGAAGAAGTAATCCCCAGTAACACTGCAGAAGAGGAGAAGGAAATTGCAGAGAAAGAGAAAGGAAGGCCAAAGACAATGCAGAAGAAGGAAAAACGAACACCAATGAGGTAGAAGCTAACAACAAGACCTTTAAAGCAAAAGACCTTGTACCAATCTATAGACCACCACCACCGTTTCCTCAAAGACTCAAAAAGAAAAACCAAGATACCCACTTTAACAAATTTTTGGACATTCTCAAGCAACTCCACATTAACATTCCGTTAGTGGAGGCACTTGAGCAAATGCCAAATTATGTTAAATTTCTCAAGGACATCTTGACAAAGAAAATGAGACTAGGAGAATTTGAAACAGTGGCGTTGACAGAGAATTGTAGTGCATTACTGAAAAGCAAGGTACCACCCAAGTTGAAGGACCCTGGGAGTTTCACAATACCATGCATGATCGGAGAGATAAACGTCGGGCAGGCCTTATGTGATTTAGGGTCCATCATCAATTTGATGCCTTTATCAGTTTTCAGAAGATTAGGGATAGGCGAAGCTCGTCCCACCACAGTAACCCTACAATTGGCAGACAGGTCAATTGCACACCCCATTGAAAAAATAGAAGATGTGCTGGTAAGGGTCGACAAGTTTGTATTCCCAGCCGATTTCATAATCTTGGATTGTGAAGCAGATCGAGACGTCCCGATAATCCTAGGGCGACCATTTTTAGAGACTGGCAGAACTCTGATTGATGTCGAAAAAGGAGAACTCACAATGCGAATAAATGACCAGGAAATCAAGTTCAATGTACTCAATGCATTAAGATACCCAGGGGAAATAGAAGAATGTTCAAGGGTTGAGATCGAAGAATATGCGCAATTGTATGAGTTTCAAGAGCAACCAAAAGAGGAAGAAGACTGCAAAAGAGAAAATGAATTGGCACTATCAGGAAATCTGAAACTTGAAGGAAGTACAACCAGCGCTATTGTTCAACTACCAATGGAAGCTCTCCAATACAAAACTGAAGTAGAAGTGGTCAGGACTTGTGATGATTCGACATGGAGTTGTGGATTTACAAGATGGACAAGGTAGCAATGTCAAGGCCAATGGTTAAAAAGTCAAGCTTTATTAGGGAGAAAACCGAAGGAGGAATGAAGGATCGATCTCCCTGATCAATTTTGAGTTAAAAAAAAAAAAACAAAAAAAAAACAAAACAAAAATTTAAGGGAAACTTTCAACTTTTGAAATTCCAATATGAATGAAGAAGTTAATTCAAAAAAGCTCTGTCTAAGGAAAATCCTGTCTAGGCTGAGGTACTTAAGTTGACCGCTAAGGGAACACCTCTACCTGGGGATTTACCTGGGAGTTTGATGAATCAACTTTGAGTTCAAAAATTGGAATTTCCAAAAAGTAACTTTGCATTGAGAAAAACTTAGTGAACTTTCTGATGCTCTACTCTTGAGTTTCAGGAAAATATAAGAAGAAAGAGCGGGAGGAAGAAATTGTAGTCGCAATTGCGAAAGCAAAATTGCAATTGCAATTTCAGGGGAATTCTTTGCAAGACTTCCAACAACCCCGAGGACAGTAATGGCAACAACAACACATTTTTCTCTGCATAGGGGAGTCTCTCTTTAACCTATCTTTCTAGATTTGTTAATTGTTATGTTTTTGGTTTAAGGTTTAGTTAAGTTCTTGTATGCTTATTTAGTTTAATTGCTTTCATGAATTCTGAAAAAAAATTTAAAAAAAAAATCTATTCCTCGCACAAGCATGCCATAAATATCATGTTCCAAAAAGAAGTTTGCAAACTGTTTTCTTTGGTGTTTTCTTAAAAAGCTCTTAATGATGATACCAAGAGTTTTCTCAACTTTCAAGTGCTTTCACACATAGCTTTGAGCTTCAAAATCATAAAACTTGATAAATTCTTTTTCTCCATAAAACATTCGAACCCAAACTTTCCTTGTGTTTATCCCATCTAATGGACTTAGGAGAGTTTAGCTTCGATGCTTAGCATGTTAAGTGACCCAACTATGTACCCCAACCCCTGTACTTCTAGTTCTTAGTCAATGGGGACATTGACCCATTTAAGTTTGGGGGGGTGAGTTTTGTAATACTACCAGTGTAATATTATGTTGTTGTAACAGTATGTCATTGTAGTATTATGTTGTTGTAACAGTATGTTGTTGTAATAGTATGTCGTTGTAACAGCTGCTACGAATTTCAAAAAAAAAAAAAAAGGATACTCCTCCTTTTAGAGTTAACTAAGTAACCAGAGGTAGTCATGACACTCATGATTTCCTCTGCATGAAGGTTAACTTAAGAAGTGAGTATGTGAAAACGGTCTTAGCAGTGATTTGTGCTCGTAGTCAACTACTTTCACCACAAAGTGTTAGTAAGTTGGAACGAAGGTACAAGTGACAGTAAGACTCTCATAAAAAAAAAAAAAGAAAGTTCAAAAGAAAAAGAAAATGAGGCCTAGCAGCAGCTTTACATAAGTTTGGGAGAGAAAGAAAAAGACTTATAATATGAGTGAGCTTAGCATGTTGAACAAAGAATATCACTCTAGACTATATGACTATGACTTAGGTAGGATAAGCATAATAGGTGGGTTTGCATAAGAATGTTTTATCTTGAAAAAGAAAAGTAAAAGTTTTATGTGAGAAAATCTTGGAATTGTGTAAAGTGTTAAAAGTTTGAGACCTCTCCTGAACAATATATTCCTTTTTTCAAAAATACCATTTGAAATCATTTTGTGAAATGTTTTCTTATGTATGTTGCTTTGGTTTCTAATTGCTTGAGGACAAGCAATATCTTAAGTTTGGGGGTGTGATAAGCCTTAGGATTAAGGCTTAATTAACTCCTAATTGCTTAAAATATTCTTGTTTTGACTTAAGATCATTTGAAAATAGTGGAAGATTGCTTGAATTTAAGGAAGAAATGAATGTGATGACATTTGGAATAGAATTCTAAGTAAATTGATCTTGTTTGCAGAAATTGTGGAAATTGCAAAATCAAATTGCAAAAATCGTGATTCTGCAATTGTTTCTAGAGCAGGGAATGTAAAAATTGCAAAATCAAATTGCAAAATCGGATTCTGCAATTCTGGAGCAGTAGAAAAGTTCAAAAAATGAAAAAAATCTGCATTAAACCCATTCCGAAAATCTTCAATTACAGCCCGATTTGGAGGAATTGGAGCACGAAATTTGGGCAATCTCCAGCCCTAATGGAGGCCTATAAATGGGGAAGAAGAATTGGAGCGAAGAATCGGGATTTGGAGGCGAATTTAGATTGAATTTCGTGGGTTTTAAGTTTTTTTCCGAAACCTCTGTTTTTTCGTTCTTCTTCGGTTTTAGCCAAGATTTTCAATTTTAATTTTGATTTTTCTTCAGTTTTGTATTATGGAGAGTTGCTTGAACAATCTCTATTCTTCAATTGATGTATTTTTTAATTAAGCTTAAGTTAATTTCAAGTTAAGTTGGTGGGTTTCTTCAAAAATGTTGCTCTGTTTTCTGCACTTTCTTAAGTTCTTTTTTTGGTTACTGTTTTGTTTTTTTTTTTTTTTTTTTTTAAATTTTCCTTTTTGAATGCTGAATAGTGTGGAAGTTCCCCTTAGCTCTCAGTCGAATTCAAGTGTGAATTAATCTGTGGGGTAATCCAGTTTCGTTTGCAAGTTTCTTTAGAATTCGTTCTTGATTTCATCTTTATATTGATGCAAGATTGTCCAATTTAATTTCTGCACTTTCCTTCGATTTATCCAGTCCGATTCAAGAGCTTCTTGAATCATTAAGATCAATTGTTCCCTAAAAGTGGAGGAGATTGAATCGATTGGATTGGAAGGAGTTGTGTTAATTATTGAATGAATTTATGTTGAATTTATCCTCTGTTTTTGTTCAAGTTTAGTTTCTGTGGGAGCAGTTTTTTTTTATTTAAATTCAATTTCTGTGGGATTGTTTAACTTCATCAATATCCAAGGGCAGAGAGAAGAAGGATGAAAACTCATATAGATGCCTCTTGATATTGTTGCTTTAATTCCCATTAAGAATCCTTCCTTGAATTCCTTGTAGTTTTGCCAAGAATAACATTTCAAGTTATTATTCAATTATCTAATTTACACAATTTCTAATATGAACTTTTTCTCAAAAATTAGTTTTAAGATTTTTATTTTTATTATGAGCTAAGCTTCTCAAGGGGTTCAAGGATGTGAATTCCCTAAGAAGTAAATGTAGCCAAAAGTTCAATAAAAACCAAGCCTACATCTCAATTGTTTGCTTGTGTTGAATATATTTCCGTTGAGATCCTAGATTGATCAACTAGGGTATTAACTCAAGCTTAGATCTAATACCGACAGGGTTAGTGATAAGCGGATTTCACACAAGTAATGGAGAAAAGAGCTTAGACATAAGCCAATCCTTACCCTAGACATAGGAATTAAGGACTCCAAGACCCATAAAATTGTTGAACCGAATTATCTAAGATAGAGGGACTATAGACATATAGGTCTCTCACTTAGCCTCCTAAAAACCTAAATTCAAGGTGAATAGGAGATGCAATTTTGGTTTATAATTGAGTGTGGAGTAGGTTGGAATTGCAATTTTGGCTTGCAATTACAACTTAGGGCAATGACATTCTTGAGCCCCATTTTTATCTAAATTCTCTTTGCAATTTCATTTTCTAATTCTATCTAGTTTGTTATTTCAATATTGCTATTTCTAGATTCTGCAATTCAATTCTGCAATTTTTATTTATTTCGATTATTGTCATTTTTAAATTCTGCAATTTTATTTTTAACCAACACACCAACCCAACTTTGTTTTTGCATTTTTAGTTTTCAAATTTCCATTTTCCTTACATTTTGCTTGACATTATTTTTGTTACTCCGTTCTCTGTGGGATTCGATACTTGGTACTCAGATACCAATTTATATTACTTCGATCGCATGCGCTTGCGTGTAACAGCCGATCAACGATGTTGCAACAATGAAAGCAAAGGCGAAGAAAAAGGGTAAGACAAAGGTGGAGGAGAATACGAGGTTTCCTTGGGAAAGATTCATTTATGCTAAAGCGAAAAAAAAGTACGAGTTAAAGAAAAGAGATTTCTGGCAGAGAGAGGATTTGATTATGACTTGACTAAGTTGCCTCAATTTTTAAGATCTAGGATTGAGAGTCATGGGTGGCAGGAGTTAGCAAAGCAGCCAAGTGAAGCTCGAGTGCAGGTTGTCCGTGAATTCTATGCAAATCTGGACCCGAACGAGGGATATTTTTCCATCGTAAGCAAAGTTCCAGTAGACTGGTCACCTGAGGCCATTAATGACCTGTATCATCTAGAGGAATTCCCCCATGCAATGTTCAATGAAATGGTTACTGCCCCCTCTGTGGAGCAGTTAAATTTGACCGTTAAAGAAGTGGGGGTAAAGGATGCTCAATGGAAGGCTTCGAATGCCGGAGCCAGAACCTTTCAGGCAACATATCTCACAAATGAAGCAAACGTGTGGCTGACCTTTGTCAAACTTTGTCTCATACTGACTACTCATGATTCAACTGTGCCCATGGCAAGAATCCTACTGACATTTTCAATTCTCAAGGAGTTAAGCATCAACATTGGGAAGATTATTTCTAATCAAATTAAGAGCTGCGTGAAGAAGAATGTTGGGAAACTATTTTTCCCAAACACAATTTCCATGTTGTGTGATCGGGCTGAAGTGCCTAGACATTCTGATGATGACACACTCTTTGATAAGGGTGTTATTAATCCAAGCAGCATTCAAGGCCTACAGAGAAGGGAAGGAAGCTCCCAAGCTGGTGGTCTCCTGAGAGGGATAAACAAGCTTTTGGAATTA
Organism: Trichosanthes truncata; assembly: GCA_033996785.1. Taxonomy (NCBI): domain Eukaryota; kingdom Viridiplantae; phylum Streptophyta; class Magnoliopsida; order Cucurbitales; family Cucurbitaceae; genus Trichosanthes; species Trichosanthes truncata. Next base: position 16,127,924 of record JAWPNB010000004.1, read on the forward strand.
CAACACCAATTGCTACAGCGGGTTGAGTATGCAGAAATGCAGCAACAAACCTTCTGGATTTATTCTCAGAGGAGAGATTTGGCTATTAAGAAAGCTTTCCACAACAACTTTCAGAAGTCATTCCCTGCCTTTCCAACCTTCCCAGAAGAAATATTGACTCCATGGATCCCATCACTTGTTGACCAACCATTTGAAGAAGAGGATATTGAAGACTCGTCCAAAGAAGAAGAATAAGGGATGTAGTCTGTTTACCTTTTAGTTTATCTGCATTATCTGTTTAATTTTAGTTATTTCTGTTTAGTTTTTGTTCATTTTGTTTTTCTAGCTTGTTTTTGTTGTTTAAGCTTTTCTTCAAAGTAGGCTAGTAAGAAGAAAAGAAAAGCTCTTTGTCTGACTCATGTTTTAGAAATGTAGTGATGATCTTCTACTCTCTTAGTAAAATGAAAGTATGTTTTGCTTCAGCCCCCTAGTTTTTGATTGAATGCTGAATGAATTGTTTCTTGCCTAAGCCTGTTACAAAAGTAATTAAATTGAAATAGCATAATTAGAAATTGCATGTCAAATAAGTTGTGCTCTGCCTATACCCTAAATTCTTATGCTAAGTCAAATTAGACCCTGTATTCAATACAGCTAGATGATTGCTGATGATGTAGCATTTTAGGTTATTAAATCTTTTGCACAATCAGTCCTAAGCTTTAAATAGATTATTATAGCACCATCCATTTTAATCTTAGAAGTCTAGGAAAGTTCATTCCCAACCAAGTGATAACAAGTTTACTTCCTTGTCTAATTCTAGTCTTTTCAGCCAGCTTGTAATAAGTTTGGGGGTTTTCCCTTTACTTTATCTCATTGGGAACACTGAGCGATTCAAGTTTGGGGGGTCGTGTTAAAGTTAAGTTGCTAAACCATTTTTTAGGATTTTGCTTGTTAATTTTTTTTTAGGATCTACTCTTAGGGAGCACTCCTCTTCCACTCTTAAGATGAACTCCTCTCCCTTACAAGCAAACCTAGCATGTTTAGCAGTTTGTTAAAAAAAAAAAACTTTAGCTCAGAAAAAGGGTTTTACTAAAGCAATCTCTATGTAGATTGTGCTCGTAGATAGATGTTTTCACCAAAAAGTGTTAACATTCTAGAACTTAGGTATAAACTGCATAAAGAAGCTTTGAAGAAAAAGAGAGAGAAATAAAAGGATGAGTGTTAGCCTGATAGTCACAACTCTCCTAGAGCTTAGGTGAGCTTCATCATAAAATCTCGCCATTCTGAGAAGCAAGTGGGAGTGACATGAGGGTCAATCTTAAAGAAGAAGTGGAATGAGTGTTATTCCTATGAGGTGATGAGCCTGAAGGCTAGGGTGACCGTCATCATAAAATGTTGTCATTCCAAGAAATAGGGTTGTAACTTCAAGGATCTCCAAGAGAGTAGTAGGTTTTTTTTATATTAAAAAAAAAAAAAGAGAAAAGAAGAGTGCAAGTTTTGTGCTAGCTTAGACGATTAGTTTTAAAAAGGAAGCACTCTTGTGTAAGTTTGGTCTTGGGATTGCATAGTGAGCTTGAGGATTAGAATTCATAGGTGATAAAAGCTTTGGAGCTAAAAGGTGTCTAGTTAATTCTTAGGCATGTGCAAAAGAACTAAATTTGAAATCTTGAAGCAGGACAGCTTGTATTGAGTCGCAAGAGCAAATTTGATGCTAGAGCATTATTGCAATGGTGACAATGCATATAAGAATTTAGTGGTCAAGTACAAGTAGCTATTGGCATGTACAGATGGAAGATGCATCACTCGAGGACGAGTAATGATTCAAGTTTGTGGAAAGAAGACATAACTGCGTAAAGTCGTTCGTCGGGAAAGTCTTCTTTTATAGGGAAGGTCTGCACCTCTGGCTCATGCACCAATCGAAACAAATGATCTGCCACGACATTCTCACAGCCCTTCCTATCCCTGATCTCACAATCAAATTCCTGCAACAAAAGAATCCACCTAATCAAGCGAGGTTTCAAATCTTTCTTACTACAGAGATAACGAATAGAAGCATGATCTGTATGCACAATTACTTTCGAACCAAGTAAATAGGGCCAAAATTTATCAAAAGCAAACACAACAGCAAGCATTTCTCAATGGTAGTATAATTCTGTTGAGCACTATCCAGAGTTCTACTTGCATAATAAATAGCCCTAAAAAACTTGTCTCTACGCTGTCCTAAGACTGCTCCTAATGTATAATCACTAGCATCAAGCATGATTTCAAATGGTTGACTCCAATCAGGTACAACTATCATAGGTATAGAAGTCAACTTATCCTTAAGAACTTGAATGCTAGCATGTAATCCTCATTAAAAATAAAAGAAGCATTTTTCTTAAGTAAATTACATAAGGGTTTAGTAATTTTAGAAAAATCTTTAATGAAATGATGATAAAACCTTGCGTGTCCTAGAAAGCTACAAACTCCCTTAACATTTACTGGAGGTGGAAATTGCTCAATTGCATAAATCATAGCTCGATCTACTCCATTCCCTTTGCAGATACCTTGTGGCCAAGAACTATACCTTCTTTTACCATAAAACGACATTTCTCCCAATTAAGAACAAGGTTAATTTCCTGACACCTCTGCAGCACACGAGAAAGGTTATGCAAACAAGAATCAAAAGAAGTACCAAAAACGCTAAAATCATCCATAAAAACTTCCATAATCTCCTCGACAAAATCTGCAAAGATAACCATCATGCAACGTTGGAAGGTGGCAAGTGCATTACACAACCCAAATGGCATTCGCCTGAAGGCGTATGTTCCATAAGGGCACGTGAATGTTGTCTTCTCCTGGTCCTCAGGTGCTATCGCGATCTGATTATAACCTGAATAACCATCCAGAAAACAGTAATAATGTAACACCCGAGATTCTTTGGGTAAGTTTAAAATGTTGTTTTGGTAAAGTTTTATTATGAATTTAATTATTTTGAGGGTAATTTGGTGATTCTTGGAAAAGAAAAGGGCATTTTGGTCTTTTAGAGAAGATATTTTGATTTTTTTTATATAATATTATTTTATTATTTTATTTTGATTTTAATTATTTATTATTTTGATTTTAATTATTTTTATTTTTTTCTTTTTTTTCCTTTCTTCTTCCTCGAGACAGCCCTCTTCCCCCCCCCGATTTTACTCTCTCTCTCTCTCTCTCTCTCTCTCTCTACAGAACGCCGGCTGCCGAGAGACTCCAGCCACGAATCTCGCCGGCGATCTTCGTCTCTCTCCGATCCTCCGTCTCTTCGTCTCTCGATCGTCTCTCTCTTTTCTTCCCCGCCGGCAAACGAGCAGCTCCCTCTCCGATTAGCTCGTGCGAAGGCTCCGATCGCCGAAGCTCCAGCTCCGCCGCACGCCGCCGCCGCACGCTGTCGCCGACAGCCACGAATCCCGCGGCACAACCGCCGTCCGCCGCTGCTCGCGAGTAGCCTCGCCGTGAGTTTCTTCGCCGGACGACAGTAGCCTCGCCGGAGCTTGTTTGTTTCAGGGAATCGCCGGCCACACGATCAACAAACACTGCACGAAGCTCAGATCCGACCGGAAAGCCCAGATCCGTGAGTCTTGCACGAAAACGAGGCTTCACGCGCTCTCACGCGCCGATTGGAAGCTCCACGCGCCGCCGTCCGCCGCTGCACGCGCCGCCGTGCTCCGGTCACGCGCCGCCGCTCGCCGGAGTTGGGTAAAAATTTGCCATTAGGTCCGTTTCGTCGAGTTATTAATGATAGAAGGTGTTTTAGCGTAATTCGGATGGTTTAAGACACGTTTAGAACACTTTTTAGGTGAATTGTCGAGGACCGAGGATCGTACTTGGAGTGGAAACTCGAGAAGCTCATTACTAAGAGAAGAAAGGGTATTATAATAAGTAAAGACTTAAGGTAAGGGATCTCACAACGAAAGAAGTTTTCAAAACTTGAGCTAGCTCTATGATTACTTTGAAAGTATATGTTTTTCATGTTAAGTATTTAAGAAAGAAAGTGTATTATATGTATGTCTTTGAAATGCGATTGCTATGACTTATGCATTCATGATTATGTTCTAAAACGAATGGTGTGTTGTGTGTTCATGAAAAGATTTATATAGGCTGTGACGATAATTCTCCCAAAAGTTTTATGTGGGTTTTGAGGGAACCCGAGTCTTCGGACTCTATATGCTCCCGGGGTTCGAGAGTGCCCCCACGACTGTAGCCGACGGGCTTGAGTCTTCGGACTCCACGATGGTAGCCTTCGGGCTGAGTCTTCGGACTCCATGATATATGTTAGCTTTCGAGCTTAACTCTCAGAGGTAGGGAGGACTCTATTCGACAGAAAAACTATGTCTTCGGACTATTCAGAGGCCCTCGGGAGAATTTAATCGTTCACAAGAGCCGCGAGGAAAAGTACATGGTTTATAAAAGGAATTTTAGGTCCCCTATTAAAGCGATGGTTTACGATGGTTTTATGATTTAAAATGACATGTTGCATGTGATTGAAACTCTTATTTTAAAACTATGATGGACTTACTGAGTATTATTCGTTAATACTCACCCTTTTCCTTTTTAAAATGTTTTCAGGTAAGGCTAAGATCGGCCCTAGCGCGTGACTGGAGATCAGCTACTCGAGTCATGGGAGTCGACCGATCGCTATTCCGCTTCTTTTATGTTTCTAGATGTATATAGAACTCATGTTAAGTTTTTTTTTATGTTTAGGAGAATGTTTCAAAATCTTTTAAACCTTTCTTGTAAGTCGTGCACGTGTATTTGATTTCTGCTGTTTGAACCCTAGCATCATATTGAGAAGTTTGTTGGATGCTAGGAGGGTGTTTGAAAATCTTAGAAGTGTGTTTTCTATGTCTTATCAGGAAGGGTCAGATTTTTGGTTTTCGTGTAGTTACGCCGTTATGTTGCCGAAATTTTCGGTAATATAGCGACGTGACTTAGTAATGACTCTTAGGTAGCGTGTTGAGCCTATAGGGTCGTTACAGTTGGTATCAGAGCACTAGGTTATAGGTTCTGTAGACTAGCTTACTTCGTAAGCATCAGGTATCCCATGACTAAGTAGTGATTTCCAGTCATCGCGCAGGTACGCCTCTGAAGTAAACTTTTAATTCGTTTGTTGAAAAGCATGTTATTTTTATGAAATGATTCATATGTGAAATGTATTTTTAAGTTAAGGAAAGTTTAAGAAAAGTTGAAAAGTGTGATCCCTTTTGATGTGGAGGTTAACTTGTTTATGTTTGTTTGTTAAGTATGCCGCCTAGAAGGAGAGGCAGAGGACGGGGTAGAGGACGTGGTGCTGGTAGAACACATGATTTACCTCCTGAGATGCCAGTGGAACAGGAGGTGAATTTTGGGGCAAGTTCCCCTGTTGCTCAGGGTCAACCTGATCCAGTTATGGAGCCTGCAAATCCTACGGTTGCGTCGTTGATGTTAGAGGCGATGCAGAACTTAGTACAAGCGACCGTGACGACCCAGTTAGCGCAGATGGGTCAAGTTTCTACGCCAGCTTCATTACAAGCCCGTCACTTGAAAGACTTTAGAAAGTATGATCCAAGGGCGTTTGACGGATCCTCTGGGGATCCTACAGTGGCGGAGTTATGGTTGTTCTCTATGGAGAACATTTTTCAGTTGATGAGTTGCCCGGATGAATATAAAGTTTCTTGCACCACATTTATGCTGAGGGATGATGCGTACCTATGGTGGGAATCTGCTCAGAGGACCATAGGTACAGGAGGAGGAGTAGTGACGTGGCCGATGTTCAGAGAGGCTTTCTGGAACAAATATTATCCTGCGACTGCACGATACAAGAAACAAGAAGAATTTCTACAACTTAAACAGAATCGACGTCCAGTGGATGTCTATGAGAGGGAATTCACAAGGTTATCTCGTTTTGCTCCCGAGCTGGTAGATACTGAGGCCAAGAAAACAGAGCGTTTTGTAATGGGTTTGGATCCTCAGGTTAAAGGTGTGGTGCAGGCTGTAGCACTTCACAACTATGCTGCTGCGGTAAGGACAGCAGAGTTTATTGTTGCAGGCCAAATGAGTGAGATTCCTATGGTCCAAAACCCGAGTCAGTTATCCTCTGGTCACAAGAGGAGATGGAGTCAGGCGAACTTGAATCCCCAGCGTTCTCAACAGTCTTCACAGTCGTCCATGAGGTCACAGGCCGCTTCTAGCCAGAGACAGCAAGTGAATAGACCGGGACCTAACACTGGGGAGAAACCTCGTTGTAATGAATGTGGAAAGTTTCATTGGGGTCAGTGCCTGATGCGGTCTGGGTTGTGTTTTCGATGTAAAAAGGAGGGACATAGAGCTGAAAATTGTCCTACCCTCCCAAACAGGAGAGGCCAGTCTTCGGGTTCAGGTGGAGTAGGACTTAATAGGCCCACACTTCAGCAAGGGAGAGTTTTTGCTAGTACCGGCAGGGAGGCTGGTAACTCAGATGCTGCAGTTACAGGTACGCTTCCCGTTTTGGGATACCTTGCATTCGTATTATTTGATTCAGGTTCTACACATTCCTTTATTTCTGCGTCTTTCGGGAGACAAGCTGAGTTAGAACTTGAGCCATTACCCTCTGCTTTGTCTGTTGCTACTCCGATGGGGTTGAGTCTATTAGCTACTGAGGGGATTAAGAATGGTAAGATGATAGTTTTCGACCACGAGCTGGATGTGAATTTAATAGTCCTCGAGATGGAAGGGTTCGATGTTATTCTAGGCATGGATTGGCTGGCTTTGAACCATGCTAATATTGATTGTTTCCGTAAAGAAGTGGTGTTTACGCCACCAAAACAGGCCAGTTATAAGTTTAAGGGGACTAGAACTGGAGTTAATCCAAGAGTGATATCTGCTCTTAAAGCGAGAAAGCTAGTTCTTAAGGGATCATGGGGTATCTTAGCTAGCATTGTGGAAGTGAGACACACCGAGGTTCATGCATCGTCTGTGCCTGTGGTGAATGAATTTCTAGATGTGTTTCCTGAAGATCTTTCAGGGTTGCCTCCCGTGAGAGAAATAGACTTCACCATAGAGCTTGAACCAGGAACCGCTCCTATCTCTAAAGCTCCTTATAGAATGGCACCAGCGGAATTGAAAGAGCTGAAGTTGCAACTGCAGGACCTATTGGATAAAGGTTTTATTCGACCTAGCGTATCTCCTTGGGGAGCACCGGTCTTGTTTGTAAAGAAGAAAGATGGAACCATGCGACTGTGCATCGATTACAGGGAATTGAACAAAGTTACGATTAAGAATAAGTACCCTCTTCCTCGTATCGACGACCTCTTTGATCAGTTACAGGGAGCGTCGGTGTTTTCAAAGATTGATCTGAGGTCAGGGTACCATCAGTTGAGGGTCAGAGAAAGAGACATCCCTAAGACGGCATTTAGATCACGATATGGACATTTTGAATTCACGGTGATGTCTTTTGGGTTGACTAACGCCCCTGCAGTTTTTATGGACTTGATGAATAGAGTATTCAAGGAGTTCCTAGATGCTTTCGTAATTGTATTCATTGATGACGTCCTTGTATACTCTAAAACTGAGAAAGAACATGAAGAGCATTTGAGAAGAGTGTTGACGACTTTGAAGGAGAACCAGTTGTACGCGAAATTCTCCAAGTGCGAGTTTTGGCATACAAAGGTGTCTTTCTTAGGACACGTAGTGTCAAGGGCAGGGATTTCCGTAGATCCAGCGAAAGTAGAGGCTGTAACGCTATGGCCTCGTCCGACTACAGTTACCGAAGTACGGAGTTTCTTGGGTTTAGCAGGTTACTATAGACGGTTCATCCAGGATTTCTCTAAGATAGCTACGCCTTTGACTCAACTAACTCGCAAGAGCAAGTCATTTGTCTGGACTGACGAGTGTGAAGCAAGTTTCCAGACACTTAAACAGAGATTGGTATTAGCCCCTGTTCTTTCTGTGCCTGAGGGAACAGGTGGATTTGTAGTTTTCACTGATGCATCGAGGAAAGGGCTAGGAGCAGTGTTGATGCAAAGTGGAAAGGTTATAGCCTATGCGTCTCGCCAGTTGAAAAGTCACGAGCAAAACTACCCAACCCATGATTTGGAGTTGGCCGCAGTTGTCTTTGCCTTGAAGATCTGGAGGCATTATTTGTATGGTGAGAAGATTCAGATCTTCACGGACCATAAGAGTTTGAAGTACTTGTTTACACAAAAAGAGTTGAACATGCGGCAACGTAGATGGTTAGAGCTGGTAAAAGACTACGAATTAGAAATTCTTTATCATCCCGGTAAGGCAAATGTTGTCGCAGATGCTCTCAGTAGAAAGACTGTACATACTTCAGCTCAGATCACTAGTCAGGATGAGCTACAGGTAGAGATGGAGAATGCTGAAATTGCAGTTTTGATAGGTGAAACGACTACACGCTTAGCTCAGTTGACTGTGCAACCAACTTTGAGGCAACGTATTATAGTCTCTCAGCGATTGGATCTTAGTTTAATGGAAAAGCTACGACAAATCGGCACTGAGCAAGCTCAAGAGTTTTCTATGTCTTCAGATGGTGGACTTCTGTATCAAGGGCGATTATGTGTACCTAATATTGATGAATTGAAAAGTGAAATTTTGACTGAAGCGCATAGTTCGCCATTTTCGATGCATCCTGGTAGTACCAAGATGTATCAAGACCTAAAACAGATTTTTTGGTGGCACAGTATGAGAAAGGATGTAGCGGAGTTTGTCAGTAAGTGCTTAGTATGTCAACAGGTTAAAGCGCCGAGACAGAGGCCAGCAGGATTGTTGCAACCATTGAATGTGCCTTTGTGGAAATGGGATGAAATCTCTATGGATTTTATTGTTGGGTTACCCAGGACGATGAGAGGTTACACGGTGATTTGGGTCATCGTGGATAGGCTTACCAAATCGGCGCATTTTCTTTCGGGTAAGTCTACATATTCTACAGAGAAATGGGCGCAAATCTATATGCAGGAGATAGTGCGATTACACGGAGTTCCTGCTAGAATTGTCTCGGACAGGGATGCCCGTTTTACTTCTAACTTTTGGAGAGGCTTACAGAAAGCTCTGGGTACTCAGCTGGATTTTAGCACTTCTTTTCATCCCCAAACGGACGGACAGACCGAGCGATTGAATCAAGTTTTGGAGGATATGTTACGTGCATGTGCGTTGGATTTCCCAGGTAGTTGGGATACTTACTTGCACCTGATGGAGTTTGCCTATAACAATAGTTATCAGGCTACTATAGGAATGGCACCGTTTGAAGCTTTGTATGGTAAAAGATGTAGGACTCCAATATATTGGGATGAGGTCGGTGAACGACAGCTTTTGGGGCCAGAGTTAGTTCAAGTCACGAACAATGCTATTCAGAAAATCAGGGTAAGAATGCAGACTACACAGAGTAGACAGAAGAGCTACGCTGACACAAGACGAAGGGATCTGGAATTCGAAGTAGGCGACCATGTGTTTCTTAAAGTGGCTCCGATGAAAGGAGTGTTGAGGTTCGGCCGGAAAGGAAAGTTAAGTCCGCGGTTTATAGGGCCGTTCGAGATTCTTGAGCGAATAGGCCCTGTGGCTTATACATTGGCATTACCGCCATCTCTCTCTGCGGTCCATGATGTATTCCATGTCTCGATGTTAAGAAAGTACGTGCCGGACCCTTCGCATGTGATTGACTACGAGCCATTACAGTTGAATGAAAATATGAGTTATGAAGAACGGCCGACTCGAATTCTAGCAAGAGATCGTAAGACCCTTCGTAACCGAGAGATTAATTTGGTTAAAGTTCTTTGGCAGAACCATCGGATGGAAGAGGCTACTTGGGAGCGTGAAGACGAAATGCAAGTCAAGTATCCTGAACTATTCCAAGACTAGGAACTTTCGGGGACGAAAGTTCTTAAGGGGGGAAGAATGTAACACCCGAGATTCTTTGGGTAAGTTTAAAATGTTGTTTTGGTAAAGTTTTATTATGAATTTAATTATTTTGAGGGTAATTTGGTGATTCTTGGAAAAGAAAAGGGCATTTTGGTCTTTTAGAGAAGATATTTTGATTTTTTTTATATAATATTATTTTATTATTTTATTTTGATTTTAATTATTTATTATTTTTATTTTGATTTTTTTTATTTTTTTCTTTTTTTTCCTTTCTTCTTCCTCGAGACAGCCCTCTTCCCCCCCCGATTTTACTCTCTCTCTCTCTCTCTCTCTCTCTCTCTCTACAGAACGCCGGCTGCCGAGAGACTCCAGCCACGAATCTCGCCGGCGATCTTCGTCTCTCTCCGATCCTCCGTCTCTTCGTCTCTCGATCGTCTCTCTCTTTTCTTCCCCGCCGGCAAACGAGCAGCTCCCTCTCCGATTAGCTCGCGCGAAGGCTCCGATCGCCGAAGCTCCAGCTCCGCCGCACGCCGCCGCCGCACGCTGTCGCCGACAGCCACGAATCCCGCGGCACAACCGCCGTCCGCCGCTGCTCGCGAGTAGCCTCGCCGTGAGTTTCTTCGCCGGACGACAGTAGCCTCGCCGGAGCTTGTTTGTTTCAGGGAATCGCCGGCCACACGATCAACAAACACTGCACGAAGCTCAGATCCGACCGGAAAGCCCAGATCCGTGAGTCTTGCACGAAAACGAGGCTTCACGCGCCGATTGGAAGCTCCACGCGCCGCCGTCCGCCGCTGCACGCGCCGCCGTGCTCCGGTCACGCGCCGCCGCTCGCCAGAGTTGGGTAAAAATTTGCCATTAGGTCCGTTTCGTCGAGTTATTAATGATAGAAGGTGTTTTAGCGTAATTCGGATGGTTTAAGACACGTTTAGAACACTTTTTAGGTGAATTGTCGAGGACCGAGGATCGTACTTGGAGTGGAAACTCGAGAAGCTCATTACTAAGAGAAGAAAGGGTATTATAATAAGTAAAGACTTAAGGTAAGGGATCTCACAACGAAAGAAGTTTTCAAAACTTGAGCTAGCTCTATGATTACTTTGAAAGTATATGTTTTTCATGTTAAGTATTTAAGAAAGAAAGTGTATTATATGTATGTCTTTGAAATGCGATTGCTATGACTTATGCATTCATGATTATGTTCTAAAACGAATGGGACCTCATGCATGTGTTGTGTGTTCATGAAAAGATTTATATAGGCTGTGACGATAATTCTCCCAAAAGTTTTATGTGGGTTTTGAGGGAACCCGAGTCTTCGGACTCTATATGCTCCCGGGGTTCGAGAGTGCCCCCACGACTGTAGCCGACGGGCTTGAGTCTTCGGACTCCACGATGGTAGCCTTCGGGCTGAGTCTTCGGACTCCATGATATATGTTAGCTTTCGAGCTTAACTCTCAGAGGTAGGGAGGACTCTATTCGACAGAAAAACTATGTCTTCGGACTATTCAGAGGCCCTCGGGAGAATTTAATCGTTCACAAGAGCCGCGAGGAAAAGTACATGGTTTATAAAAGGAATTTTAGGTCCCCTATTAAAGCGATGGTTTACGATGGTTTTATGATTTAAAATGACATGTTGCATGTGATTGAAACTCTTATTTTAAAACTATGATGGACTTACTGAGTATTATTCGTTAATACTCACCCTTTTCCTTTTTAAAATGTTTTCAGGTAAGGCTAAGATCGGCCCTAGCGCGTGACCGGAGATCAGCTACTCGAGTCATGGGAGTCGACCGATCGCTATTCCGCTTCTTTTATGTGTCTAGATGTATATAGAACTCATGTTAAGTTTTTTTTTATGTTTAGGAGAATGTTTCAAAATCTTTTAAACCTTTCTTGTAAATCGTGCACGTGTATTTGATTTCTGCTGTTTGAACCCTAGCATCATATTGAGAAGTTTGTTGGATGCTAGGAGGGTGTTTGAAAATCTTAGAAGTGTGTTTTCTATGTCTTATCAGGAAGGGTCAGATTTTTGGTTTTCGTGTAGTTACGCCGTTATGTTGCCGAAATTTTCGGTAATATAGCGACGTGACTTAGTAATGACTCTTAGGTAGCGTGTTGAGCCTATAGGGTCGTTACAAATAAGGATAACCTGTTAACCTGTCCAACATTTGGTCAATAAAAGGAAAGGGAAAGTGATATTTTCTAGTGGCTTTGTTAAGCTTCCTATAGTCAATGCACACATGTCATTCAGTCACTGTTCGGGTTGAGATATCTTCATTTTTTTCGTTCTTCACAACTGTCATCCCTCCTTTTTTAGGTACAACCTGCACGAGGCTTACCCAAGAACTATCAGAAATAGCAAAAATAATACCTGCATTTAACAATTTAATCACCTCGTTTTTTACCACTTCCTTCATGGTAGGGTTAAGTCTCCTTTGGTGTTCTACAGTGGGATTAAAGTCATCCTCTATCAAAATTTTATGCATAACAATCGATGGGCTAATACCTTTAATATCACTAATAGACCATCCTAAAGCAGACTTATGTGCACGCAACACATTCAACAATTTTTCCTCTTCTACTTTACTCAACTCAGCATCAATAATCATAGGGAAAGTAGAAGAGTCACCTAAGAAAGCATAACGTAGGTGAGCAGACAATTGCTTTAATTCAGGAGGAGTGTCAACTTGCGCACAAACAGACTCAAAGATCATTCCCTCCTCCCTATTGTGTTCTATAGGTGCCTCTACAACATTATCACAAAATAGGCATGCTCACAATCCAGATTTGTAGACAACTCACCACACAAATCAGACATGCCAACCTCAAACTTATCAGCAAGAGTCATTAACTCAATACATTCATCCACAATAGTATCCAAAGCATCAATCATATGGCAAGTACTAACCTCATCGGGTTGTTTCAATGCCTTAAACATGTTGAACACTACCTTTTTATCATTTACGCGTAGAGTCGGAGTTCCTATGTGAACCTTAATCAGAGTGCTTCCTATAGCCAGAAATGACCTCCCCTAGGACCTCTGCATCTTCCTCCATGTCCAGGATAACAAAATCTACAAGGAAAATAAACTTATCACCTTTAACTAAAACATCCTATAAAATACCTTCTGGGTATGTCAGAGAACGATATGTCAACTGAAGCACTATGCTTGTCAGTTTAAGCTCCCTTGCTCCAAGTTTCCTGAAAACACTAAGAGGCACTAAATTAATACTCGCCCCTAAATCGCAGAGTGCCTTTTTTTATGTGAACACTACTAATAATACAAGGGATAGTGAAACTCCCTGGGTCGTTCATTTTCTGTGGTAGCCTCCTCTAAATAATAGCACTACACTCGGCGTTCATCTGCACTCTTTCATCCTTTTCAAACTTCCTCTTGTTTGCTAGAATTTCCTTCATAAACTTCACCTAATTGGGTATCTGTTCAAGCGCATCAGCAAAAGGTATATTTATGTGAAGTTTCTTAAAATGCTCGAGAAATTTAGCAAACTCATCATCTAACTTTTGCTTTCTAAATCTCTTAGGATACAGAATTTCATTGGGAACAAAAGGTATAAAATTAGATAACTTCCCTAAATTAAGTTCTTGAGGTGCTTCCTCTTCCTCTGCTACCTCTTCATCGATATCCAGTTCCTTTCTTGTGCTTGGCACATCTTCTTTCTTACGATCGGGCTCATTCAGTTCTTTCCTACTTCTTAGGGATATGATTGTACATTCCATAAGTGGGCCAGCATGAATAACATGTAAATCACTCTTACCTCCTTGTAAACTATCCAAGAGTTGAACGCGCATCAACATCACTGTATCATTCACTATGAGAATTGCTCCTAGTCTCCTCTAAAAATCTCCCCATAATTCTTTCGAGTGCATTTCTCTTCTCTTGAGATTCTAGGTGGTTCTCAACATCTTCAGGCTTAACCTTTTTAACACAACTGCATCCAACGCTTCTTGTGCTCACAACTTGAACATGCTCGGGACTAGGTTCCTCATAGTCCTCCTTCCGTCCTGTCTCTGTCAATTTATTCAACGCCTTTGTTAGTGTTTGAACTTGGAATCTAAGAGCACTAACCTCGTTGGCTTCACAGGCTCCCTTATGTGATGTAAAAACCTCTAACGGCTATTGGTAGCTTGTGATAGCCAACTCTTCTAATAGGGCTCAAGCTTCCTTCACTGACTTAGCTAGAAAATTCTCTCTAGCTGTAGTGTCAAGAGTAATTTTGTTAGTACTAAGCAACCCATTATAGAAAAGTTGTACTTGAAGCCAATCGAGAAATCCGTGTGGTGAGCACTTCCTTAACATATCCTTATAGCATTCCCACGCCTCGTAAAGCTGCTCCTCCTCTTTTTGCTTGAAGATGCAAATTTCTGTTCTGAGCTTTAATATTTTGGCAAGAGGGAAGAATTTTGTGAGAAACGCCTTCGTTAGCTCCCTCCAAGTTGAAATACCTCAAGGGGTTAAAGAATCGAACCAATCTCTCGCCATATCCTGCAAAGAAAATGGAAACAAGCATAAATTAACAACATCAGAGCTAACACCATTAATTTTTACTGTCCCACTGATATCAAAAAACGTGCGTAGATGATAGTACGGATCCTCCGATGGATGCCCCCAAAATGCACTGTCTCGAACCATATGAATTATACAAGCCTTTAGCTCAAAATTGTCTACAACGATGGGTGTGTACGCTATTCCAGAGTAGTCTGCATGTAGCTCAAGCAAAAAATAATCTCGAATCGCCTTATTTTCCTCATCCATGGCTAACGAATTTAGTTAAAAACGCTACGGAGCGTCCTACAAAATTAAAAACAAGCATAAAAACTCCAAGAACGCTATTAAACACCTTAATGCTCCATAAAAAAGCCATAGATCACCCAACAAAAATAAAACAAAGAAATAGAGAAGACTAATTAAAAACAAGAATATAAACTCCTAAATTAAGATCAGACACTTTCAGTACAATATTAATTGAATTAATTGCCAATTCCCTGGCAATAGTACTAAAAACTTGATTTGGGTACACGCAAGCGCACGCAATCTAAGTAATAATAAAATGGTAAATATTACCGAGTATCGAATCCTCAGGGAATTGGAAAGGGTTAATCAATTAATTACCATTCTTAATCGCGTCTAATTTTATTTAGGAAAGCAAACCGCCAGAAGAACATGCAATGAAAAAGACTAAAAATAAGCAATAAAGGAATAAATGGGAAAAGCTTTAATTTAAAGGCCGAGTTTAGGACATTAATCTCACCAATGGACCATTTATTAAGTCTAACAAGCATTTGTTATTAATTAAACAATTTAATTGAATCTAAGGGTAGTGTATCATGGAATCCTCTGTCGAGCTTTTTCAAATCTCGGGTGTAATTAATTAAATTATGTGTCTGCCTCATTAATTAATTCTCACCCGGCATTAACGAACCCTATCATTGACCCTAATTGATGCTCTTATCACTGTCGTGTCCAAACATCAATTATCTTGCAAATTAAGCTCTAATTTATGCACTCTTTATCAAGCAATAGCATAAACCAGCAGTTCATTAGCTCCTTGATTAGGGGATTTAAAGCATTGAGAACATTGCATGAAATTAACAATGAATAACTAATCACAATTTCCCAATTAAGTTCAATTACATGGTCCAAAGGCTTAATTAAGCCCTAAACTCTACTATCTAGTCAAGGTACTATTGGGTTTTATGTCCTAAAACTCGTGGTTTTGTAAACTGAATGTATATTCAATTTTGCAATAAAGTTGTTATTGAGGTTTATACAGTAAAGTTGTTATTGAATAAAGTGAATTGTGTATTCCATAACCCAAATCCAATGAACTAAGAACCCTTGACTATAAGATGTATACTTGAACTTTATGTATGACATCAAAATGGATCAAGTTCAAGTAACAGCCAGAACGGTCTATAGTATAGGGATAGAGCTGGGTACCTTATCCTGGGGACACTATGGACTCGGCCCACTTTGTATAGTACTAATGATGTGATCCTGAATCGTTCATGTGAAGACATGAAAGTGGGGGCGTCCTATGCAATGAGTTTGCATAAGACTGGACCGCGAAATAGTCACTTAGACTTTTTAACTCCGTTTATTGTTTTAACTGACTATTTCATACGATGACCTAGGTAACTCGATCTTAATTCTGAGTGTGCTATGAACTCCTGTTTATTCGGGATTATCCTTAGATTTGCATGGGTGAGAGTGGCCTGAGATCGCCGACTCAATAAGCCTCCCATTTTGGGGATAAGACTGGGTAGATAGTTGGAAACATAGTCATGCAAGATGGAATTCACTCCTACCCGCCTTAGGGTTTAGTAGAGAGGTTGTTCCCTTAAGTGCTGACTCCAGGTCTTGAACAATGGGCCCACTCTCTCATTGGCCCGAGAGGGATTCGGTTTGTTGGTTGGACCACAAACCAATTGTTCATTAGAGGATTAGTGGGACTTAAGGAACAAGAAGTAATTACAGGGGTAAAATGCTTTATTTGACCCAGCTGTAATTACGAACAACCTGTGAAGGGTCGACTTACTAATCATGGTTATATCAAGTGGACAAAAATATATCTACAGTGAGGAGAGTGCAGCCATTGGGCTTTAGTGGAGTGTCTCGGTGGTTAACGAATGTTGATTAGTTAGGCTAAAGAGTTTGGCCGGTTAATCTCGTATTGTTGGAGCTCATGATCTGTAGGTCCATTAGGTTCTCCTTACTAGCTCGGACTAAGCCTTGTAACAATTTGAGAGAAAAGAATTTGAATTGTTCAAATTCGATTTTGGGAGAAAACGTTAATTATATGCAATATACTTAACGTTTCATAGCTTAATTATGAATTAAACTATGATAAAGAAGAGGTGGACATATTTAAATTTGATTTAAATATTGGTTCGGTTTAAAACATGAATAGGGATTCATGCTCGAACGTTTGATTTGAGAAATCGGGATTGGTCCAATTATTTAATTTGATATTTGATATTAAATTAAATAATTATTTAAAATTAATTAAATTGTTTAATTAATTAAAAAATGATTTTATATTAATTTTGAATTAAAATTAAAAGAGAAATTCAAATTCATTTAGGATTGAATTTTGGACCAAATTCATAAATTGATGAATAACCTCCTTGTATTTCCAAATTCACCAAAATTGGCCACCTCCTTGTTGATTAATCCTTCTCATCTATGTGTTGTCAAGTTTAGCAAGCTTGATGAAGCTTGTTAATAGCTTTAATTAGCAAAGAAACACAATGGGTAAGTAAAAATTTTGCAGAAAATTAAGAATTTTTCGGTTTTAGACCTTTGCTCTCTCTCTCAAAAATTCTCTCAATTAAGGATGCCACAATTAGTTTCAAGGCCTGAGGATAGTAGGGAAGACTCTAGAGGAGGTCCACAACTGGTTTGTGTTCAAATAAAGCCCACAGATTGCTTCAATTTTGAGCTTCAAATGTAGCGTTCTTCCTTCTCTGTTTTTTCCAGTTTTGTGCATGTTTTTAGTTTGGTAAAATTGATCAAATTAGAGTGCTTAAGATACAAAATTTCTTCCGCTTTCTTAATATTAACTCTTTTAGGTACATCATAATTCAATGCAAAACAACCAAATCCATCTAAAAACACTCAATCACAGTAGAGAAAAATAGGGAAAATAGAGAGATAAAACCTGTTACGCATCAATCCATCGTTGCCACTACGATCTCCACGAACTTCGGCATCGAATCTTCAAGCAATCCGCTCTGAATCAGCCCCGAACCTCTCTAAACTCTCTCAAACCGTGGATTAGGGTGTAAAACCCACAAATTTGCCTCCCAAAAAAAATGATGAAGAAATGAAGTATTAGAAGCTGTAATCAGAACAGCGTTGCAACGCTGTCCAGGGTAGCGTTGCAACACCATTACTAGCATTGAAACACTACAGACGGAACCTCTTCTATTTAGCGTTGCAATGCTAGCTCTCGGGTTTGCACACCAGATTATGGCATGCAATGCCATTTCAAGTGTTACAACGCTGTTCTCTCGGCCCCAACAGCTTGTGCACCTTCTCATCTTGTCCTTAGCTCGTCCAAAAGCTCTAAATAAACTCCATTTTCACCATAAAGCTCCAAGATTCACAATTCTACTTTCAATTGCTCAGATTACTGAAATCAACAAAAATCAACGTAAAAGCTCACAAAGATAGCATAAAACTAGCTAAAATAAGGCATAAATATAGCACTTATTTAGTTCTATCAGGAATGCACGACAACTACAAGCCTGTTTGGCAGGAAGTTGACTTCGTATACTGCCACGTCAACATAAATGAGCATTGGTTCTTATTGGCCATGGACTTGAATAGGGGACAATTGTTGATGTACGACTCATACCCTTCGTACATCGAACTTGGGCGCATCGAGAAGTTTCTAAAGCCTCTCGCGCACACACTACCCTCGCTGCTCTACTTTTGTGATGTCCCTAGTGTCAAGCCAGGTATGCGAACATTTGCATGGCCTGTCTATCGTGCAAAGAACTCTGACATACATCATGATTCACTTGACTGCGGGATCTTCTGTGCTAAATGGTTCCAGTACCTGGTGACAGGCGCATAGACTTCTGCATTTGTACAAGAGCGGATGATGGACTTTAGGACCTAGTATGCGTGTCAATTGTGGTCGAGCACTGAGTCATTTTGATCGGGGTGGGTGTTTTATTGTCAAAATTTGTAATATTTGATGGGGTTTGGGGGTTTATTGTACAGAACTTTAATTTTTTGTGCATCTAGCATAAAAATGTCTTTACAATTCTACAAACGTTGGTTCTGCCTTTACAGGAGAGTGAGTATGAGAATTGTAAGCGAGAGTGATACCAAACGAGAGCGAGAGCCAGAACAATTTAGCGAGAACAAGAACGATATCCATGTTTAACATAATTATAACGAATGGGTAAATCATCCATGAGAGCAAGAGATAGCGAGAGCGAGTCAATTGTTAATAGCTAGAGCGAGATTGGTATACACATTTCTTAGTTACATAAACGCAAATGAGAACGAAACGTCAACGAGAACGAGAACGATAACGATAACGATACGATAACAATAACAATAAAGATAATGAGCGCGAGAGCGAGAGCGACAACCAGATTCACAAAGAGATAAAAAAAAGAATGCACTGTGCTATAACACATCAAACCAACTGGTTCAAGTACATACAGAAACATGATACAAAAACACAAACATAGTATACAGATAGAAACATATCTACTGATCCGATTAGTTGAATATGGTGGTTTATAGAGGCTGATTGCATGACTGCTAGTTGTGTTCGAAATTCCCACACCTACCACATTTTCATGCTCGACTGTGTACGCCTGCAGAATGGATTCTTTGTACCCTTTTCCGTTCAACTCGAGCAACTCTCTTCGGTGGAAGTATTTTCATCTTCACATAACCAGGCAGTTGCGGCCATTCTGATACATGCCCAACTGGGTATATAGGCTCCGCATATACTGCCTGAAGAGCTTTAATGGTATAACACTTATTACATACACTAGACGGGGTGATGTTGCGTTCTCTAGCAGCAATAATAGCATGCGAACATGGTATTTCGTACAAGTCAAACTGTTTGCAAGTGCATTGCTGAGTTTGAAGATTAACAATACCATCCAACACGCTACCTCAAAGTTGACTGAACCGTGAACTGAGCCAACTGAGCAGTAACTCTCCCACCACCATTACTATCCCCGAACGTTCCATATCAGACTGTAAGTGGGCCCTAAAAGTAATCAAAGTTGAGGTATGAGTTGTCTTCCTACTGATGGCATCGGCAACAACATTCGCCTTGTTCAGATGTACAAGATTTCCACATCATAGTCCTTTACCAACTCCAACCACTTGCGCTGCCTCATGTTTAACTCCTTTTGAGTGAAGAATGAAGATCTCGATATTCTCTCCATACAAGTAATGTCTCCGGATTTTCAAAGCAAAGACCACCACTACTAACTTTAGATCATGAGTTGGGTAGTTACACTCGTAGTCCTTCAACTGTCTGGAAGCATAAGCAATCACCTTCTCTTGCTGCATCAACACACAACCCAGACCTTTCTTAGATGCATCACTGTACACCATAAAATTCTCTTCTCTTTTTGTCTAAATACAGAGATAAACAACATTATAGTCCATAACAAAATTCCTAAAAACCAAAAGAAAAGTAAAGGGAAAAGATAATAAACTAAGGTTGCGTGCCAACACTCATTCCCGACGTGAAGTTCACGATCTTGAGCCTTGAGTCTCTCCTTAGCTCTCCAAAGGTCTCCTCTAAGCCCTTAGACAATGTATGAATCGATTTATGGTTTTGGTCTCTAAAAAATGGCTTTCCTTGTTGAATAGCAAAACTTCCTTTTTATAGAGTCGAGATAGCGTTGCAACGCTGTCCTTAGCATTTTTCAAAAAAAGGAAAAAATCTTCTTCGGCCAGCGTTGCAATGTTGTGCCCTCAGGTCTTCAAGGTTGAAAGGCTTCTTCTCTGGCGTTGCATCGCTATAAGGAGCGTTGCAATGCTATATTCTTGGGTCCAATTGCCTTGTCCTTCTTCTTCAACACATGAATCTTCAAATATAGCCTTAAGTTGCTCAAATTTTTCTGATTATCTCACAATTCTCTGGTTTTGCTCAAATCGCTCGTTTTTTGAGAAATAAACATAAAAATACATGAAAGCACACAAAATCATTGTGAAACTAGCATGAAAATAAGCCCCAAAATAGCACACATATGCATGCTATCAGCAACCCTTGAGTCACACTGGCTTGCATCTGCAATGAAGAACACACCCTCCATGCCATCACAAAACAGGGTACACAACCCACTAACTAGTCTCTGCAATGAAGGACACACCCTTCATGCCATTACAAAAAAAGGTACACCACCCACTAACTATCACATCACATAATCATCATAGGCAAACATGCTCCAGGTGGGGTAGTAGGTGTCACTAGCCTAAAGGTCCTAAGTCATACGGTAACTCTAACAAGGTTCTCAAGACCATATCGCCATAACAATTAACAACACACAAGATCAGGATAGACATGTCTTACAATTACAATCAACAATTACTCAGATCATGTCCTCATATCATAAACACCATTCATGAACCTCAAGCATAAACTCATCGCCTCAGGCATAAACTCATCGAAGGTTCTACACATGATTCATAAAACACCAATCATGAACCTCAGGCACAAACTCATCCAAGGTTCTACACACGAATCATAAGCACCAATCATGAACCTCAGGCACAAACTCATCCAAGGATCTGCACATGAATCACATATGCCAACCATTGGTTTGCAACTTTGAATCCCTTAACAAGAATAGCCACGTGTTTAAGCAACCTTAAGCTCATCACGATAAATATTAGATCAATTCAGCCAACCACCCCATGTCCCGCATACACATATTTAAGCACGCATGTTTATTCACAAATCTCCACAAACATAAACCAAACTTATTCAATAACAAACTTAGGCACTCTCTTAAGGTGCTACACATGCAAACCACAATTAACTCGAACCTTTAAGCCCCTATTTCCATTACAGCCACATACTTAGGCCATTTTTAGCTCAAAACAACTTCTGCACAAATCCACTAACCATCACATGCTTCATAAACACAAATTCAGCATGCTTTCACAATTCACCAATTTCCAAACATAAACCAAATCAACTAATAACGTAAAGGGGCTTAATCCAAATGATTATTTACTTCTTAGGCAAAAATAAATAATACTCCAAGCAAGACCAAAAATTCCTTCTTGAACACTTAGCACCACCTAGCCAATTTAGAGCAACACTCAATTAATCCATGGCATGAAGCAAAAATTACCCAAAATTTTCCAATAATTAACTTGGGGTTTGACATGATAAGGTAGTGAAAAATCTCACCTTTCAAACTCACCCAACAGTATATTAGGTTGCTGAATTTTGTGCAAAGACCACTTAAATTCAAATGTCCGACCTCCACATACAATGGGTACCCTTCAATTAAATCCAACAATTTAAGTGTAAGCTTAAACACATCAAAACTGCTCCTAAACTTCACAAAAGGCCTAAACATGCATCCAATTACTCTTAACTTAAGCTAAGCCTTTTATGTAATGATCACTTATTGTTGGGATTGTTGGGAGTGCAACCAAAGTCCCACATTGGCTAGATAAGGGGAAGATCATAGGTTTATAAGTGATGGACACTATTTTCATTAGTATGAGGCCTTTTGGGTGAAACCAAAAAAAAAAAAAAAACCATAAGGGCTTATGCCCAAAGTGGACAATATCATACCAATGTGGAGATCTGTCGAGAGTCGGTTGTCCCTAACAAGTGGTATCAGAGACAGGCCCTTGACTTAGCCATATCGGTAGAATCCTCATGTGTCGAACAAAGAAGACGAGCCTCAAAGGCATAGTCATAGTGAATCCGTGGTTGAGCATTCAGATGCGGTGTGCTCCAGTGAGGAGTTGACAGCACGATGTACTCCAGTGTGGAGTTGACACCGTAGTATACTCCAGTGAGGAGTTGACATCATAGTATACTCCAGTGAGGAGTTGTCGGTAATTTGCTCTAGTGTAATTCGGAGGGATGACTATTTGAGGGAAGCTCGAGATGGTACTTTGTTTGAGGGGAGGATTGTTGGGATTGTTGGGAGTGTAACCAAAGTCCCACATTGGCTAGATAAGGGGAAGATCATGGGTTTATAAGTGAGGGACACTATCTCTATTTGTATGAGGCCTTTTGGGTAAAACCAAAAACAAAACCATGAGGGCTTATGCCCAAAGTGGACAATATCATACCAATGTGAAGATCTGTCGAGAGTCGGTTGTCCCTAACATTTATCAAAGCCCAATAAATTCTTACCCAAAACAGTGATCCATGCTTGCTGGACAGACCCGAACAATAACTTTAATAGCCCCAAAAACATCCCAAATGGCCTCCAAAGGCCATGGGTATCCTGTAATTCGATCCAGCAACCAAAGGGTCACTTTAGATGACAATTTAACAAATAAAACAGCTCTTATTAATCCATAGATAATCTTAAAACATCGCCGGAAATCTTACCCAAACGAAACGAAGTCCAAACGTGGTTGTATCGTGCCAAGACCCACCGAATTCGTTGTTGTAAAAAGTCTATAATGACCCTGAAGGATTCGACTTCGTTGTTGACCCACCCAATCGAGAAGGAGATCGAACCCGGACAATCTAGACGACAGCGGACGGATCTGTGCACTCCAACGAGGGGCTTCTGTTCATGAGGGAGAAGAAGAAAAAATATATCGAAGGGGATGGGAGGTTTTGATTCGGGGAGAGAGAGAGCGAGAGGGGGAGAAAGAGATACGGGGAGGTGGGGGGTTTAGTTGAGGGAGAGTGAAATGCTAAGTAATATTAAAAAAAAAAAAGATAAACTAATAATAAAACAAAAAGAAGATCCCAAAAATGGGGGTAGTTGCGTGAAAGGGGGATTGAATTTGGGAGTGAATTTTTTTTTTCAAATCCCTAACCACACCCATCAATCAAAAAATTCCCTTTGTGCCCTCCCCAATCTCAAATCCCAAATTCAAATAAAAAAAACAACTTAACTCCAATTCACCTTTTTCATACGGTATGCATCCAATAGTACATAAAAAAAATTGTCGGGCATTACAACAACACTGCACCCCAAACACAGACGTTCTAACTCCCCAGACTAACTCCTACTCCCTACAACTCCTTGCCCCAAACAGCCCCTTAGTGGTCTTGAAGACACCTTGTATAATGTCTATTGCAATGCCTACAATACTTCAAGGCAATTATGGGAGGCATTAGACAAGAAGTATAAGTTGGACAATGCTATTACTAAGAAATTCCTTGTGGAAAAATTCTTAGATTACAAGATGATTGGTACCAAGTTGGTAGTCAATAAGATGGAAGAATTGTAAATTATCATTAGTGTTTTGCAAAGAGAAGGATTGGACATTAGTGAACCATTCAAAGTTGTTGTGATCGAGAAATTGCCTCCTTCCTAGAAGGACTTCAAATTTTATCTCAAACACAAGCGAAAGGAACTGTCCATGAAGAATCTTGCTGTTAAACTTCGCATAGAAGAGGATAATAGAAAATGAAACAAAGTTCCGCTGGAAGTTGAAGTCAAAGCTCATGTTACTGAAGTTTCAAGTTGTGAACCTAAGAAGCAACAATTCCAGAAAAAAGAAAAAAAAAAACATGCATCTTGGGGCGAGGAATGACATCAACAAATGCACTCGTGAAAACTGATGGGTTTGTGGTAATTGTGGCCATACAGCTGCAGCTTGTAGACACAAGAAGGGACAAAGTTCCAACCATCAAGCCAATGTTGTGGAAAATGGCAATCTAGTTGCTGTCATTTTTGAGGTAAATATGACTTCTAACACCAAAGGCTAGTGGATTGATACTGGTGCTACTAGGCACATTTGTAAGGATAAGTCATTGTTCACCTCATATGAGAAGCTAGATGGTAGCGATAAGCTATACATGGGAAATGCTTCAACTGCCTTTGTAGAAGGTAAAAGGAAGATCATATTAAAATGGACTTTTGGAACGACACTTACCCTCAACGATGTGTGGCATGTGCCAGAGATTCGAAAGAATCTAGTGTCTGGAACTCTACTTAATAAGAATGGGTTCAAGCTTGTATTTGAGTTAGATAAATTTATTTTGACAAAAAAGGGTATGTATGTAGAAAAGACTATCTGAATGATGGCATGTTCAAACTGAATGTATTGGCATAAATGCCCAAGATAAGTCATTGTTCACCTCATATGAGAAGCTAGATGGTAGCGATAAGCTATACATGGGAAATGCTTCAACTGCCTTTGTAGAAGGTGAAAGGAAGATCATATTAAAATGGACTTCTGGAAAGATACTTACCCTCAACGATGTGTGGCATGTGCCAGAGATTCGAAAGAATCTAGTGTCTGGAACTCTACTTAATAAGAATGGGTTCAAGCTTGTATTTGACTTAGATAAATTTATTTTGACAAAATGGGGTATGTATGTAGAAAAGACTATCTGAATGATGGCATGTTCAAACTGAATGTATTGGCATAAATGCCCAAGATAAGTCATTGTTCACCTCATATGAGAAGCTAGATGGTAACGATAAGCTATACATGGGAAATGCTTCAACTGCATTTGTAGAAGGTAAAAGAAAGATCATATTAAAATGGACTTCTGGAAAGATACTTACCCTCAACGATGTGTGGCATGTGCCAGAGATTCGAAAGAATCTAGTGTCTGGAACTCTACTTAATAAGAATGGGTTCAAGCTTGTATTTGACTTAGATAAATTTATTTTGACAAAAGGGGGTATGTATGTAGAAAAGACCATCTGAATGATGGCATGTTCAAACTGAATGTATTGGCATAAATGCCCAAGATTAATAATAATAACAACTCTCTTCTGCTTATATTGTTGAGTTGTGTGATGTATGGCATTCTAGGTTAGAGCATGTCAATTATCGTTTTTTACATAGAATGGTAAATTTGGGACTATTGCCTAATTTTAACATTGATAATAGACACAAATGCAAAGTTTGTGTTGAATCAAAATTTGCTAGAAAGTCATTTTCATCTATGGAAAGAAGTAATGAGGTACTTGATTTAATCCATAGTGATGTATGTGACATGAAAAATACCCCCACAAGAGGCGATAAGAGGTATTTTGTCACATTCATTGATGATTGTAGTAAATATTTCTATGTATATTTATTACATAGTAAAGATGAAACCTTAGATGTTTTTAAAACATATAAGGCAGAAGTTGAAAATCAACTTAAGAAGAAAGTAAATGTGCTTGATTAGGTAGAGGTGGTGAATATAAATCATCAAACTACAGCACCTTATACACAACAAGTCCATAAGACACCTGCTCTGATGCATAACTTGTTTGTTTGCTCTTAGGTTTCACTTTGATTTTCAAACTTTCTTTCATGTCGAGGATTGTTTGATTTTATAGTAAATTTGTGAAAGAAAATGTTGGTTTGAAATATTAAAATGAATTGATGTTTCATTTCCAAATTTAACATATGGAAGTTAAATTTGTTGTTACTTGATTTGAGTTCCAAAAGTTTCAAAATGGTTTGAAACATAAAAAATGGATTGATGTTTCATTTTCAAATTTAACATATGAAAGTTAAATTTGTTGAGTTATGTTTGAATTTTGTAAGTAACTACTCAATTGAGTTATATTTGACATATGTTACAATGTTTATATTTATTTTATTTTAAGAGAGTTACTAAATTGCTAGCTTATAAATAGCAACTTGTTTCTTCATTTGGAGTATTCCATTCCATTTGGAAGAGTTCTTTTCTCCTCTCTTTCTTTCTTTGGATCTTGAGTTGAGTTGAGAGCAAGTATCCAAGAGTTCTGCCAAATTCGGATAGTTCGAGGTTGTTGTTCTACCTGAATTAGTCGATGTATCCTACTGAGATGAACGTTGTAGTCTACTTGCAACCCATGCAGAGTGAATAATTGTCTTCAGGACAACACTTTGTAAGCGTGCCACGACTACTTATCACAAAATCTTGAGGTTTTGTTCATTTGTGGTTATTGCAATTTATAACCTTTATTTTTCCATCTGGTTTACTTCTTGTGTTTGGAAATTGTCGTTACATATAGTATCTGTACGGTTATTTACACTATAATTTTTTGTAGCTAGTTAAGGTGTAATCAGTTTGCTACTATTACTCTGTTATTATATACATCATATTCTCCAACAAAAAATCTTTTCCAGTCACCCATCAAGTCAGATTGCCCCATTATTAAAGTTTCAGATGAAAATCAACCATCAAGAAGTGATATTTTGATACCGAATAAATTATCCTCACTAATCAAGGCGAGCAGTTTGCGATTTAAAAAGATTCCCCCTTATGTTCCAGAAGGAGTCAGTCAGAACGCTAAATTTTTCTTATTAGTTTCTTTTATTTCTTGGTTTTCACGGGGTTTGGGGGTTAGTTCTAAATGAGTTAGCTTGCTTAATTTTTACTTAAGATTTGTGGAGGTCATTTATATTGTTGGTGCTTTTGTTTGGATTGATCATGTAAATTTGTCCAGGGAGTTTCAGTTGCTTCTAGCTCAGTTCATACTGTCTACTCTACTATGCGCCTGTTTAGGTCATCTTTTTGGATTATGCCAGAGTTTGAAGTTCTTTGGAGTTTTTTTTTTTGTTTGACTCAACCCTGCATTTGATTAGAATCTTTTATAAGAAGTTGAAGTATGTGAAGGCCTCATATCAGCTTTGATAGTTTGGTGATTGGTTAGTTGTCTCCACACTACAAGAATTTTTCCATTTGCCGATGTTATTTATTCCGACGCTTTAATAATGGTCGAAAAAACGAGGTAATGCCTACGCTTTGTTAAATGGTGGGCAAAAGTATAGATAAATCCTGACGATTTTTGAATTAGTCGGCAAAAAGGAAAAGAAAGGTCGACCAATTTGAATTTGGTCGGCAAAATGAGGATAAATCTCGATGATTTTATCATTGGTTGGAAAAAAGAATAACAAAGCCCGACCATAATTTTTTTGGTCGCCAAAAAAGAGGATAAATGCCAATGGTTAAATAATTGGTCGGCAAAATGAAAGAGAAAGGCCGACCATTTGTCGCTAGAACCGCCGACAGTTTGCATAACGGTCGACATTTGTCACTAGAGATGCCAACCATTTGCAAAACGATCGATATATATGGACCGAACTACCTACCATTTGCAAAACGGTCTGCAATTTTCTATCAAACCGCCGACCGTTTTCAAAACGATCGGCATTAAGGTCGAAACCGCAGACCGTTTTGCAAAACAATCGGCATTTATGGAGGAACCGCTGACCATTTTGCAAAACAGTCGGCATTGATGGATGAACCGCCAATCGTTTGTCAAAACAGTCAGCATTGACGGTCGAACTGTTGATGGTTCGATCAGACCGTCTACGGTTCTTTATGATAGGGGGGCTCGAAATTGAGTCCCCCATTCCCTCTAAAATTTCCCTCTCTCTCTCCTTTTCCCCCCATTTTCTCTCCTCCCTTCTCTCCCACCATCTCCATACCTCCACTCCCTTCTCTCCCACCCACCACCCACCGACTGACCTCCTCCCTAGCCACCATCGCCGGCGACCGCCCATCCGTCGCCTGCCCAGCCGCTGCCGCCGCCCGTCCACCCTCCTCTTTTCTGTTTTTCTTTTTCTTTTTTTCTTCTCTTCTACACTCACCCACTCTCTTCGGCACCACCCACCCTACCGCCAACTACCCAACACACTTCGGTGCCGCCGCCCCCCACATTTCTTCCATCG
Organism: Trichosanthes truncata; assembly: GCA_033996785.1. NCBI lineage: Eukaryota > Viridiplantae > Streptophyta > Magnoliopsida > Cucurbitales > Cucurbitaceae > Trichosanthes > Trichosanthes truncata. Next base: position 16,156,074 of record JAWPNB010000004.1, read on the forward strand.
CCGAACCTTACAACCTTGCCGCCACTCTTGGATTTTGGTAATTTTGTAAAGTTTTTCTTTTTTTAGTAATTAATATACTTACATTGAAGATTATTTTGCAAATCTATTTAAGTTTATTGTGTTTTTATTTTTGTAAACTCAGATATGTAAGTTTGAACATTTTTGAACAATCTCCAACAAAGTTTCTAGCTTCTTTGGTTAAGATAAGTATGTAAAAACCCGCTTTTAAACATTTTTGAACTCAGTAAAGTATGTTAGAGCATTCAATAAATTATTTTTTGTAGTTTCAAACTCATTCGAACACTTTTGACCAAGTATTAAGTATGTTTTGGTGAATTTTAGGTGATAAATTTATGTTTATGCTTTTTCGAACTCAGTTAAAATAGTTTAGATTGGTATCTAACCTTTGAATTATTTTATTTTATCATTTGGTTTGGTTTCGGAGTAGTTTCGAATACATTTGAACACTTTCGAACTCATTCAGACACTTTTATCAAGTATTAAGTCTGTTTCGGTGAATTTTAGTTGATAAATCCATGTTTGGGATTTTGTCGAATTCAGTTAAAATAGTTTAGATTGGTATTGAACCTTTGAATTAATTTTTTTTTAGGATTTAGTTTCATTTTGGAGTAGGTTTGAACACTTTCAATCTCATTCGGATACTTTTCATCAAGTATTGAGTATGTTTCGGTGAATTTTAGGTGATAAATCTATGTTTAGGATTTTGTCGAATTAAGTTAAAATAGTTTAGATTGTATCTAACCTTTGAGCTATTTTGTTTTATGATTTGGTTTCGTTTCGGAGTAGTTTCGAATACTTTCGAACTCATTCGAACACTTTTTATTTTGAATTAAATATGTTTTGGTGAATTTTATTTGATAAATCTATGTTTAGGCTTTTGTCAAACTCAGTTAAAATAGTTTAGATTCGTATCAAACCTTTGAATTATTTTTTTTTAGGATTTAGTTTCATTTTGGAGTAGGTTCAAACACTTTCGATCTCATTCGAATACTTTTCATTGAGTATTGAGTATGTTTCGGTGAATTTTAGGTGATAAATCTATGTTTAAGCTTTTGTTGAACTGAGTTAAAATAGTTTAGATTGATATCTAACCTTTGAATTATTTTGTTTTATGATTTAGTTTTGTTTCGGAGTAGTTTTGAATACTTTCAAACTCATTCGAACACTTTTTATTTTGTGAATTAAATATGCTTCGGTGAAGTTTAGGTGATAAATCCATGTTTGGGCTTTTGTCGAATTCAGTTAAAATAGTTTAGATTGGTATTGAACCTTTGAATTATTTTTTTTTTGGATTTAGTTTCATTTTGGAGTAGGTTTGAACACTTTTGATCTCATTCGAATACTTTTCATCGAGTATTGAGTATGTTTCGGTGAATTTTAGGTGATAAATCTATGTTTAGGCTTTTGTCGAATTGAGTTAAAATAGTTTAGATTGATATCTAACCTTTGAGCTATTTTGTTATATGATTTGGTTTCGTTTCGGAGTAGTTTCGAATACTTTCGAACTCATTCGAACACTTTTTATTTTGAATTAAATATGTTTTGGTGAATTTTATTTGATAAATCTATGTTTAGGCTTTTGTCAAACTCAGTTAAAATAGTTTAGATTGGTATCGAACCTTTGAATTATTTTTTTTAGGATTTAGTTTCATTTTGGAGTAGGTCCAAACACTTTCGATCTCATTCAAATATTTTTCATCAAGTATTGAGTATGTTTCGGTGAATTTTAGGTGATACATCTATGTTTAAGCTTTTGTGAATTGCGTTAAAATAGTTTAGATTGGTATCTAACCTTTGAGAATAACTCTTACTTTGAGTTTGTACTTTATAGTAGTAAAGAAGTAGATATATATATCTTTGGTTTATTTGTACTTTAAAATTTATTTTTAGTTAATTTGTAATGTTGATTATTCTTATTCATGAGTAGTGAAGTTACAAATTACATTGTATTGGTTATTCTCTTTAGTAAATTAGGTTGGTTAGACTTTTTAACTAGTTCTAATTGGGTTGTGTAGACTAAGTTCTAGATGAGTTATATAATTTGTTGGTTATATAATTATGACTTATGTTGATTAGACTTTTTATGTTGTTTGCATTTACCTAGCCTATATTTTTGATGGATTACACGGTGATGGATTGATTAATTATGCAATAGTCAATGATTAATTAGCATAAATCAACCACTTGCCCAAGATGAGATTGTTGAAACTATTTTGGGTCGTCGATCGAGCCACGTTAAAGGCATGGGTTGGGGGCCAAAGTCGAAACATAGGAAGTGCTCATCATCTAGTGGAGAATCACAACGAGAGCATGAGTTGAGCATAGAATTGGCTCAACTACGGTCGGAAAATGCACATCAAGTGGAAGAGTTAAATGAGACAAAAGAGGAGTTAAATCGTGCCAAAGCTGAAATTGTAAGTACGAGAACTAAACATGAAGAAGTTGAAACTCGAACTATAGCCTAGTTGGCTAGCCTTCTATCAATGCTTACTCGAATCTTGAATTCACAAGGAGGACCATCTATATAGGTAATGATCTCTCTACTACTATTTGTGTATGGCTATCCTGCAGTAAAGGTAGCCAATGAGTTAAATATTGGGGAGGGGGGAGGGGGGAGGGGGGAGGGGGGAGGGGGAGGAGGAGAGAGGAGGTTAGTATGCTTCAAGATTTAATTGAGTTTAGGAGGGTCAACAAAAACACACTTATACGTAGTGAGACAAGTTGTGTATGGCTATCCTGCAGTTATTGTAGCCAATTATTTGGTTTATATGAGTTTTTGTTCATGATAGTTGGTTTTGGAAAAGTTACATATTATGTTTTGTGACTTTAGTTTATTTGGCAAAGTTAGTTTATTAAGTAAAATTTTCATTATGTTAGTTCGTTATACATTTCATGGGTTAATTATTTGGTTGCCTAAGTACATGTGTTTGAAAATTTTGTTTTGCAAACTAGTTTCTTGTGTAATTCTTAAAGTTTGATTTGCTTGGGAAGCTTAGATTTGGTTGTGTTTTGTGAAGTTTTGGGTTATGCTTATAAAGTTTTGAAGCTTTTAGTTTGTTGTAAATATAAATTTGATGGGTTGGCTATTTGGCTTCTTTTGAGTTTATGTTCATATGGTTGTTTAGTTTTAGATGCTATGTATATGTATGTATATTGAGAAGTTTTAGGCAAAATTCATTTCTGTTTTGTAACTTTTTGACATGTCTAAGTCAAGTCTTAAGTAAGTGTGTTTGAAAATTTTGTTTTGCAAACTAGTTTCTTGTGTAATTCTTAAAGTTTGGTTTGCTTGGGAAGCTTAGATTTGGTTGTGTTTTGTGAAGTTTTGGGTTATGCTTATAAAGTTTTGAAGCTTTTAGTTTGTTGTAAATATAAATTTGATGGGTTGGCTATTTGGCTTCGTTTGAGTTTATGTTCATATGGTTGTTGAGTTTTAGATGCTATGTATGTATATTGAGAAGTTTTAGGCAAAACTCATTTATGTTTTGACATGTCTAAGTCAAGTCTTAGGTAAATGTGTTTGTAATTTTTGTTTTGAAATAGTTGCTTGTGTAATTTTGCAACTTTCATTTGCTTGAAAAACTTAGATTAATTTGTAAAGTTTTGATTGTGTTAGTAGGAAATAGTTACTTATTATGATAGACACATAGGTTTAACCTTTGCAAGTTAGTTTAAAATTTTGATTATTTTTGCTAAGTTTGAATGGGTTTAGGTGTGAATATGATAATTTTGAAGTTTAAGGTTGGATTGTTTTAGTTCCTTATAATTCGTTATAAGTTAGATGATTTCGTTGGTATATATATAGTTCATTAATTTCAATTTTGGATCCTTTTAAGTTTTGAATAGTTATAAGTAATTTTAGCGTTGTTACGTGTGTTTTGAGTTTGGTGACTTAATTAATAATTTTAATATTATTGTTTATTACTTTTGAAATGTTAGTTGAATTCGGTTGTTACTTGACCATTCATATTATTGTCTTTGTTTTTCTTAGGTGTGTTGAGTCGATAATATTATTCTGAAAGCAAGCCGACGATTACATGAAGATAATGGAAGCTTGAGAAGATTTTACTTCTAGATTGGGTTTTATTTGTGTTAAAGTTATACTTCTATCATGTACAAATTTATGAGAACAAAGTGTAATTGAACTTGGTTTGTTTAATATAAATGTTTTATGTAAGTAATTTTGTGTACAATTTGTTTTAGGTACAATCAATTTGAAATTATAGTGAAATTAATAAAAATAAATATTGAAAATAGAAATATGGTCAACACAAATTTTTGCAGTATTTTGGTCGGCATTTCCAAGAAACGCCAACCAAAATTCATTTAGTCGGCATTTCTAGGCTTTTTCCCCCCAAAAATCATATGGTCGGCATTTCCGAGTTTTTGCCGACCAAAAAACGTATAGTCGGCATTGCTTGGACATGCCGACCAAACAGTTTTGGTCGGCATTTCTGACTTTTTCCAACCCAAAGTAGTTTGGTCTGCATTACTTAGCAAGGCCGACCAAACTCTTTTGGTCGGCAAAAGCCGGAAATGCCGACCAAATCTTGTTTGGTCGACATTGCTTGGAAAGCCCAACCAAACTGTTTGGTCAGCATTTCTGACCTTTGCGACCAATATTTGTTTGGTTGGCATTTCTTGGAAATGCCGACTAAATTATTTTGGTCAGCAAAAGCCGAAAATGCCGACCAAAACCAAAAAACGTCAACAAAAGTTACCCCGACGAGGATTAGTCGACAAATGTGCCGACGACTTTTTTTCCGTCTGAAAAGTCTATGCCAACGCTTTTGGGGCTTTTCCCAACCAATTTTGACGTCGGAAAAACTTGAATTTCTTGTAGTGCCAGCTCAGTTCATCTCTTGGTTTATTCGGTTTGTTTCTGCAGGATTACTTTTCTCATCACAGTGTTCTCTCTGTAGGCATTTGCTCTTCTATGTTATATGTTTTTTTTTTGGGACATTTTCTTATTGTTGTTTTCTGTTTTCCCTCCCTCCTGGAGTTTATATCTTTTGAGCATTAGTCTATTTTCATTTTTTCAATGAAAAGTTTCGTTTCTTATTCAAAAAAAAAAATCAGATCACTTAAGGTCATTATAGACTTCTAGGGGCTTTTGGAAGGGACCTTCTTGGGGCTGATCGGCTTTAAGTTAAAATGTCTAGTACCAAATTTTGCAGCAAAGAGCTCTGTTACAATTTTTCAATTAGAAATGACTAGGCCACCCTCCTGAATAGGTTTTTTTAACCTTTTCCCATTTAATATGCGGCTGATGAATCTTATCCTTGTTTTCGGACCAAAAGAATTTGTAGAAAGCTTTCTTAATATAAGTTGCAATTTTGGTAGGAATGGAAAATAGAGATAAGAAATAAATAGGAAGATTTGCTAGAGCAGCTTGAATGAGGGTTTGTCTCCCACCCTTTGAAATATAAGAATGATTCTCAGCCTCGTAATCTTTTCTCAACTTCATCAATAATAGGTTGCCAAAAGGATAGGGACTTTGGATTACCTTGTAAATGGAGACCTAAATAAGAGGATGGCCAATTTCCAACCTTGCACCCAAACTTTTCAGCCAAAAAATAGATCGAGGAAGCATCACAGTTAATCCCAAGGAATTTTGATTTTTAGCGATTTATGTTTAAACCTGAAGCTTCCTCAAACATCTTGACAAAAAATTAATCACAAGTGTTAATGGGACAAATTTTTTTGAGAGATTCCAAGCTAAAAACCACAACACGAAATGGATACATCATTTCCAGAAAAAATTAAGGGCTCGTTTGATAATGTTCACGTTTCCTGTTACTAGTTCTCATTTCTCATTTTTTAAGGAATAGACGTGTTTGATAAACCATCCTGCTTTTTGTTTCTAAATTTTCATAAACATTTCTAAAAAATGGACAGAATTTGAGAAACTACAAAAAGTAGTTTCTCAAGATTATGTGGTTGTTTTTTTTTTCAATTTTCATGCATGTACACCCCATATTTCTCTCTCTCCCCCCTTTCTACCCATCTCTCCTCTTTCTCTCACCTTTCTCTCTCTTTTATGATAACTTTTTTTTTCTTTTAATACTTCCTTTATTCTTTTCATTTTTTTCTCTCTCTCCTTTCTCTTCTCCTCTCTTTTCCTTTTCCTTTTGTTTTTTTATCCTTTCTCTTTTTTTTTTCTTTTCATTAACGAGCCTTTAGCTATTATTTTCTATTTAAATCACAATTATTTTCGTTCAATTTTGGTAGGTTTTTAATTTCTTTTTATTAAATAAATAAATTAATAGGATATTTCATGTTTACCACTGTCAAAGAAATTTTTTTTTTCTTTTTTCTCTTTTCAGATTTTATTTGTATATGATTGTTAATGAGAAGCACATGCATTTTTTGAAGAAAAAAAATAAAAATAGAGTTTAATATTGAATTAAAGAAATGAGGGTATGCTCGATTGTCTAACCTTAAATAAATGTCTCATTACCAAGTCAACACACAAAAATATATATCAATAGTATGTTGTGCAATAAATTAATGATCATTACAAATTTACAAAGATTGTTAGACAATTTACAAATTAGTCTAATTGAACTAACTCATATAAACTGAGAATTGGCTGGAGTGAGAGACAACATTGCAAATCAAATTTGAACAACATTTGAAAGATCAATTTTATTATTATTGTTTTTTGGGGGAAAATTGTAAAAATCACCCCTGAAGTATGGTGGCTGTAACAATTGCACCCCTAGATTTTGATCTGTAAAAATTAAACCCTCACACTTTCAATAATGTAAAAATTAGACCTGACTTTCAAGTAGGTAAAAATTAAACCCTCAAGCTATGATAAATGTAACAATTAGATCCATTTTACTCTATTTTTCTCTCATATTCTCTCTCTCTCCTCATTTCACTTTCTCTACTTTCTCCTCTCCCTCCCTTTAATCACCCACTCTATTTTATTTGCTAGAATTTCTATTCTTGAAACCGTTAGCACTTCCATCTCTAAATTGTTGTTGTTCTTCTTCTTCTTTTGCAGCTCTACAAAATGAGGAGATTAATTGTTAGATTTCAATGTTACTGCAATTTGCAACCTATGACTGTAATTGAGGATTGTTTAGTTGTTTAGACATTGAGGTCCCTATTTCTAAATCTCTCCCAGCCAAGCATTGTTGTGGATTTTAAGCTTTCATAGCCAAGCTATGGATTATCATTTATATTTTATCCACAACGGCTTTTGATGATTTCCTGATACAAACTTTGTTATGAATTTGATGTTCTTTGTGTTATCCCTATACGGGATATTTTGAGAGACTATCGAAAATGGAAAAACTTTTCGAAAACCTGTCATGACTTTTTTTTTAGAAGGAAAACAAATTTGATTGATGAATGAAATAAAGGGAGCTTAGAAAAACTCCCAACACTAAAAGGTGAATTACAATAAAGCTCGTCAATTGGAAATAAAAGAAGAAAGACTATAGCCATTAAAAGGGTGTTTATTTTGACACCAATACAAAGAATGAAAAAGAATCAAATCCATGAAACAATAAATAGTTAAGAGTCCCTGAATATTCTTCCATTACATTCACACTATAAAAACCAGAAGAAGACTCTATTTATAGCAAGCCATAAATGATAAGAATGAATGTTTCACTCGACAGCGGAAGCATTGGATTGTCTTTGATTTATTTAAAATTAAACATAAACATACAAGGTTAAGCAAACTTACATTGAAATTTGTGGAGATATTTCTGGCATGTCTTTAATATTCTTGCTCCAACTCTTATAAGGTCGAATCTCCAAGACTTCCACAAATGTCTTCCTTGAAAGAGAATCTACGAACACAAGACCAAGGCTTGTGGGAGCCACTTGAAAGAAAATCCACAAGAGATTGGAGAGGGAGAAGTATAGAGAGAATAATCTAATTCTCTATAGAGGAGAGGATGTGTGGGATCTTCTTTTGGCTCAACCCAAGGGTCCTGTTTTTAGGGACTTAGGCAGAATCTTTGCCAAAATTAAAAAATATATTAAAAAATATATATATTACTTATTTGAATCTCATTCAAATATCACAAAATCTCCTAATATATATTCAACCTATTTGAATCTCATTCAAATTTCAAATATATATTTTCCTTTAATGTATCTAATATACATTTTTCTCCTTTACATTTAATATATCAATTTTATTAAATATTGATTTGAACATTTCAAATTTTTCTTTCAATTAAATTGATCATTTAGTGTTACTATGAGCTAGCAAGGAAACCTTATGAATCTATAGATTATAAGCTCCAATAATACATAATTAATTAAACTCTTTAATCAATTAATTTTCATTCATTAACTCTAGGTCACTCCACTATAAACCTAGAGTTGCACTCTTATGCACTATAGGACAAGCTGTGTCCATGGACATAACAACTACATGCAAGTCGATCATTCACGAGATGTTCATAATTACAGTTGGGTCAAAAGTCCATTTTACCCTTGTATTTACATCTTATACCTTAAGTACTATTGATCCTCTAATGAACAATTTGTTTATGATCCAATCATAAACTAAGTTCCTCTCAGGCCATGAGAGGGAGGGGCCTCATTGTTCAAGTCTTGAAATCAACACTTAAGGAAACTACTCATCTACTTATCTTATATGAGAAGGAGTGAATTTCATCTTATGAGATTATGTTCTCAGCTCCTTATTTGGTCAAGTCTCCAAAATGGTAGACTTATTGAATTAGCTACAAAAGTGACTCTCACCCATGCAAATCAAAGGATAAGCCCTCACAAGCAGAAGTTCATAACTTACTCAGAATTAACATCGAGTCACATATGATCATCCTGTGAAATATTAATCTTCTCAATTAACGAATTTATAAAGAGAGATTAAATATTCTATGGTCCAATCTTATACAAACTCATTGTATAGGATACCCCCCCACTCACATGTCTCCACATGAACAATTTTGATCAAATTATTTGTAACCATTACAAAGTGGGTCATATTAATAGTGTTACAAGGATAAGACACCCAATCTTATCTATATACTATAGACCCTCTAGGTTATTTGTTGAACATGATCCTCCCGTATATAAACCACATACTGTTCAAGATTACACTAATAACCTTGAATTTTTCATCTAATGTATAATGTTATATCGCAAATAAAATAATAAATTATTAATTACGAGGCTTTAAGGCATAAATCCCAACAATAAAGTCTTTTGAACACCATGGAAAGGATGTCCCACCAAATGGAATCAAGTAACTCATATGCGCTGTTCGGCATGACCATGAACCATCCAAAAGTATCAAGCATAGTTACCCAATACCGTGATGCAAAGGTGCAATGTGCTAAGAGATGATAAGATGATCAGGGTACACGCAAGCGCACACGATCGAAGTAATAATAAAACGGTAAATATTACCGAGTATCGAATCCTCAAGGAATTGGGAAAGTTTAATCAATTGATTACCACACATAATCGCGCCCAATTTTATTTAGAAAATTAAACGCTAGAAGAACATGCAACGAATTAAACTAAAAGTAAGCAATAAAAAGAATAATCAAATGGAGCGCAAAGTAAAGGACCGAGTTTAGAATATTAATCTCGCCAATGGACCATTTATTGAGTCTAACAGGCATTTGTCATTAATTAATCAATTTATTTGAATCTAAGGGTAGTGTACCATGGAATCCTCTGTTGAGCTCCTCCAATTCTCGGGTGTAATTAATTAAATCATGTGTTCGTCTCATTAATGAATTCTCACCCGACATTAACGAACCCTATCATTGATCCTAATTGACGTTATTATCACTGTCGTGTCCAAACATCAATTATTATGCAATTGAAGCTCTAATTTATGCACTCTTTGTCAAGCAATAAGATAAACCAGCAGTTCATTAAATCCTTGATTAGGATTTAAAGCATTACAAACATTAAATAAAAATACATTCGAATAATCAATCAAAAATCCCCAATTAAGTTCAATTACATGGTCCAAAGGCTTGATTAAGCCCTAAACTCTACAATCTACTAACAGTAAATCATAATTCAGCACAAACAACCATAATCCATCTACAATCAGCCTAAAAATAGCATAAAAATAATGAAAAAAATAAAGTAAAAGCCCGTTGTGCGCCGATCCATCGATCCCACTACGAACCACACGAACCTCGATGCCGGATCTTCAACAAAACCACTCCAATTCAGCCCCAAACCTGCCTAAACACTCTCAAGTCGTGGATTAGGGTGTTAACCCCCTCATCTTTTCTTAATTGATGACTAAACGAAGAACTAAAAGGCTATAATCGCAGCAGCGTTGCAACGCTGTCTAAAATGTCAGCGTTTCCCTTGTGCACATGAAGGTAACATTGCAACTCCATTAGTAGCGTTGCAACGCTACGAATGGAATCCACCTTACTAGCGCCTTTCTAGCGTTGCAACGCCACAGGGCAACGTTGCAATGCTCACTCTCGAGTTTGCATACTAAATTGTGGTGTTGCAATGCCATTTCAAGGGTTGCAACTCCATCCTCTCGGCCCCAACAACTTAAACTTCAACTCTTCTTCTCCTTAGCTTCACAAATGCTTTAGAATAGCTCCATATTCAATATAAAGCTCCAAATTCTACCAATAATCGACATAAAAGATTGTTCGGATTTATGCCCTAAATCCTCATAATTAATAATATATTTAATAATTAATAATAATTTTGATTATTTTATTTACAATATAATATTATCCATTATATGAAAAATCCAAGGTTATTATTGTAATCTTGAACAACATGTGGTTTACATACGAGAGGATCATGTTCAAGAAATAACCTAAAGGGTCATAGTATATGGATAAGGTTAGGTGTCTTATCCTGATAACACTATTAATACGGCCCACTTTGTAATAGTTACAAATGATTTGATCCAAATCATTCATGTAGAGACATGTGAGTAGGGGTATCTTATATAATGAGTTTGTATAAGACTGGACCACGAAATATTTAATCTCTCTTTATAAATCCGTTAATTGAGAAGATTAATATTTCATTAGGATGATCATATGCAACTCGATGTTAATCCTAAGTGAGTTATGAACTTCTGCCTGTGAGGGCTTGTCCTTTGATTTGCATGGGTGAGAGTGGCTTTTGTAGCCGATTCAATATGCCTACCATTTTGGGGACTTGACCAAATAGGGAGCTGGGAACATAATCTCACAAGATGGAATTCACTCATTCCCACATAGGGTAAGTAGATGAGTAGTTTCCTTAAGTGTTGATTTCGGGACTTGAACAATGGGGCCCCACCTTCTCAATGGCCCTAGAGGGACTTAGTTTATAATTAGATTATAAACAGATTGTTCATTAGAGGATCAGTGGTACTTAAGGTTCAAGATGTAATTATAGGGGTAAAATGGACTTTTGACCCAGCTATAATTACGAACAACTCATGAAGGATCGACTTGCATGTAGTGATTATATCTATGGACACAACTTGTCCTAGAGTGCATAAGAGTGCAACTCTAGGTCTATTGTGGAATGACCTATAGTTAATGAATGAAAATTAATTAATTAAAGAGTTTAGGCCCCGTTTGATAACCATTTGGTTTTTTGATTTTTGGTTTTTAAAAATTAAGCCTATAAATACTACTACCACCTATGGTTTTACTTGTTTTGTCATATACTTTTTGCCTATGTTTTCAAAAACCAAGCCATGTTTTGAAAACTAAAAAAAGTAGTTTTCAAAAACTTGTTTTTGTTTTTAGAATTTGGCTAAGAATTCAAATACTTCTTTAAGGGAGATGAAAACCACTGTAGAGAAATTGGGAGAAAACAAGCTTAATTTTCAAAAACCAAAAACCAAAAACCAAATGGTTATCAAACGGGGCCTTAATTAATTGATTTTGTATTATTGGAGCTTATAATCTGTAGGTCCATAAGGTCCCTTTGCTAGCTCATAGTAACACTAAATGATCAATTTAGTTGAAAGAAAATTTTGAAATGTTCAAATTAATATTAATTTGAAGTGTTCAAATTAATATTTAATATATTAGATATATTAAATATAAAAGAGGAAAATATATTTATTGTATTTGATACATTAAATATTAAAATTTGAAATGTTCAAATTTAATATTTAATTTGAAGTGTTCAAATTAATATTTAATATATTAGATATACTAAATATAAAAGAGGAAAATATATTTATTGTATTTGATACATTAAATATTAAAATAATTAATATATATTTGATATATTAAATAAAAGATATTTATATAATTTGAATAAGATTCAAATAAATAAATATCGTAGGAGATTTGAATGAGATTCAAATAAATATAAGATATATTTTAATATATTATATATTAAAATATAATATTTTAATTATGGCAAAAAAATTTCCTTAGTCTCTATAAATAGGACCCTTAGGTTGAGTCATTAGACACAACACACATCTCCTCAATATAGAGAATTGAGAATTCTCTCTAGACCTCTTCCTCTTTAATCCCTTGTGGATTTTTTTTCAAGAGACTCCCACAAGCCTTGGTCCTGTGTTCGTGTCATAGCCAGGAAGATTTTGTGGAAGAGATAAAGACCCACCAGAAGAATCTCCATATTTGGAAGGTATTTATTGCTTAACCCTTGTATTTTAGTTTAATTCTAAATAAATCAAAGACGATTCATATGCTTCCGCTATGGGTTTAATTCGATTATTCCCTTCAAAGATCACATTTATAGCATAAAACTAACTAAATTAAGGCATAAATGTAACACTAAATTAGTGCTATCATAAGGATCCAAAGAGTTGGAACAACACATCACACACAAGATGGTGAAAGGGCAAAGTGAGGCATCCTCCTTTGAAGACGATCAGCTGTATTGATAGCTCTATGACTAATCTCCCATAATAAAATTTTAATTTTTTTAGGATAAACATCTGTCTAAATGTCCAAGCAAAGGTGGTTCAATCTAGGGCTAATATCATGCACTAGATCACTCATGAGAGACTTGACTGTGAAAACTTTAGAAGAGTCAAAAGGCCAAATCCAAGAGTTATTTATAAGCTGCAAGATAATTGGCGATAACAGATTGGAGAGGTGAGCCCATTCAATGACCTTTAAATCGGTGAGATTATGTCGAAGCCCCAAATCCCAAGCAACATGTGAACTATTCCAGACTTGAGCTATTGTATCAAGTGGTTTATTAGTTAACTAAAAAAGTCTAGGAAAAGTCGTAGCAATCTGCCCACGATTCAACCAAGAATGATGCCAAAAAGAAGTGTGAAGACCGTTGTCAATACATCTACAGATACAATTGGCGACAAGTTCAATGGTAGTACAAATAAAATGCCATGGGACTTATAAGTACCTCTCATTATAGCTGTGGGCCACAGACAATTCACCTCTGATGAAAAATATTTACCAACAATGATATTGTGCTAAAGTGTATCTCACTCATGTAAAAACCTCCATATCCATTTAGCTAACAAGGCATAGTTTCTGAGCTAAAAATTACCAACGCCTAATCCACCGAAGAATTATGGTAGTTGGGTTTTCTCCCAATTAATATTATGCATTCTAATGTCACCTCTAGACCCTTTCCAAAAGATCTCTAATAAGCTTGCCTAGAGTTCTAGAAACTTTAGTTGGTAATTTGAATAAAGAAAGGTAATAAGTAGGCATATTAGAAAGAGTGACTTGAATAAGGGTATGACAACCACCTTTCAATATGAATGCATACTTCCAACTGTAGAATTTATGTTTGTAGGATCTAATGGCAACACTAGAGGGCGGGTGAATAGGGTTGCTACCAATTTTTTTTATTTTGATTTTAATCTAAAAATCTAAGAACTAATTAAAAAAAAAAAACAATGAGCGAGTTCTAAAGCAACCACAATTCGCAATCAGGATAATTTATTGAGCAGCAAAGCAGATTTAATCCTAAAGCATGCGTTGAACAAAAAATGTAAAAAATTGGAAGTCAAGAGTAACGGAAGAGAACACTGAAAATTATAGTGGTTCGGCAAATTGCCTACTCCACTCCCCAAGACTCCTTCTTGGGTATTTCACTACGTGATCCTCTTGCAGGTGAGAACCAAACAGATACGACCCTCTTTTTCCCAGGCTAAAAAGAAATTCCAATCCTTTACTGGTTCAAGATTAAACCAATTTAATTTTCACTCATCCCAAGGTGTACCCCACACCTTAATACAAATCCCAAAAAAATTAAATAGAATAAAATTTGCTTCTTGAAAGTAAAAGTACACCAATTTCAGATAAAAGTATTCAATCTAACATTTCTCACACAATTGCAAAATTTTTCGGTTGAGAGAAAGGTGAGAGTTTTTGAGAATTGGAGGCTTTTTGGAGAGTTGAAGGAGAATTTCAGCTTCTAGAAAAAATTCTAAACAATGGCCTGTCTTTGATGAACAACAAGCTCTCAATTTTTTAGAAAATGATGACTAATATGAGCCATTTGATTTAGGGCAAAAAGGAATGGATTCTTAGGATCAAAGGAAGGAATTTTGGAAATGATTTTTGATATGTAAAGGGAATTAAAAAGATACCCAGTTGGATAGATAGAAAGCGAGTCGCGAGAGTGCAGAAGAAGGCGTACTCGCACATTTCTGAGGAACACGCCAGAAGCGTGTAATGCACGCACGCGTGGGCACATGGATCCGGCGGCAGTGCTGCATTTTTCCTCCTTTTTTTATGTTTAATATATATATATATATATATATATATATATATATATATATATATATATATATATATATTTCAAATTTTGAATTTCAGACAGCTTCTCGCCATGTGTCTTCTCTTTATTCGTCCATAAATGCCACGTCACTGCCACATCACCATGACACATCATTGTCACTCAGCAAAAAGTAGTCGTTGGATGCCACATCAGTAAAATTGACCGTTATGTGCCACGTCAGCCACCACGTCAACAAATTGGCCATGTGTCATGCCATGTCACAATTTTTGTCCAATCTTCTTTTGCTCGTATCTTTTTCATTTGGACTCCGATTTGAACGATTTTAAGTGCATTGGACTCGTCTTTTCGAGCTCTACAAGATAGACTCTTTGAAATACTGAAATAGTTAGTCTAAAAAATTAAGTTTGTTATCATCAAAATATTTAGTTTGATTAAAGCTTTAAAGCTAACAATCTCCCCCTTTTTGATGATGTCAAACCTATAAATTATGCATATATTCTCAAACAAATTCTCTCCCTTTTGTTATCACCAAAAAGATGCAAAAGAAAAATTCTCCCCCTCAAACATATAACTAATGAAACATAATGCTCTCCTTCAATTTAAAATACAACAAAAAATATGCTCCCCCTATCAAACATAGTATTGTCATTAAACGTGAAGGATACCAAGTGCAAGTCTATTTTTACAAAATGTGTCTTCATTTAGAGCTTTTGTAAAAATATCTATTACTTGTTTCTCTGTATGCACATAGTTAATGACAATATGAACATTTTGCACATGCTCTCTAAGGAAGTGATGTCTTATGTCGATATGTTTTGTCCTAGAGTGTTGAATGAAGTTTTTGGTTAAATTTATTGAACTAGTATTATCACAAAAGATAGGTACTTGTTCAAAATTTAAGCCAAAACGGAAGGTATGTTTCATTCATAAAACCTAAGAACAACAACTAGCAACAACAATGTATTCGACCTCAGTAGTGGATAATGCAACAGAGTTTTGCTTTTTGCTATACCAAGAGACTAGTGAGCTGCCTAAGAAATGACATGTTCCACTAGTACTCTTCCTATCAGTTAAACTACCAACAAAGTCAGCATCAAAATATGCAATCAAGTCTAAAGATGCATTCTTAGAATACCATAAACCTAAGTCAACAGTTCCAAGCAAATATTTGAAAATTCTTTTTACAGCATGCAAGTGTGATTCTTTTGGACACGATTGAAATCTAGCACACATGCAAACACTGAACATAATATCAGGCCTACTCACAGTTAAGTAAAGTAGAGATCCGATCATATCTTGATAAGCTTTAATATCTACGTTTTTACCTTTTTCATCCTTATCAAGCTTTGTAGTGGTACTCATCGGGGTCTTTGCTGCTTTTGCATTATCGAATTTAAATCTCTTGAGTAGATCCCTTGTATATTTCTCTTAATTTATGAAGATTCCTTCTTCAGGTTGTTTGATTTGAAGCCTAAGAAAGAACTTGAGTTCTTCTATCATGCTTATTTCAAACTCACTGTGCATACACTTATAAAATTCTTAACTAAGAGAAGGGTTAATGGCACCAAAAATAATATCATCAACATAAATTTGCACTAACAACATGTCATTTTCTTTGGTTTTGATGAAAAGTGTAGTATCGATAAGTCCCATTTTCAAGCAAAAATTTACTCAAACGATCATACCAACCTTGAGGAGCTTGTTTAAGACCATAAAGAGCTTTATTTAATTTAAAATCATGAATTGGATGGTCAAAGCTTTCAAAACCAGGAGGTTGTTCAGCATAAACTTCCTCCATTATAAAACCATTTAAAAAGGTACTTTTCACATCCATTTGAAATAAAGTGAAATTCTTACAAGATGCAAATGCAAGCAACATGTGAATTGACTCAAGTCTTGCACCAAGAGCAAATGTTTCCTCATAATCTATTCCTTCTTCCTGATTGTAACCTTGAGCAACTAACCTAGCTTTATTTCTAACAATATCACCAGATTCATCCATTTTATTTCTAAACACCCATTTAGTGAAGGAATGAAGGTTTCACTCCACAGCGGAAGCATTGGATCGTCTTTGATTTTATTTAAAATTAAACTAAAAATTAAAGTTAAGCAAACTTACTTGGAGTAAATATGGGGATATTTCTAGTGGATCTTTATCTCCTCCATAAAATCTTTCTGGCTATGACTCGACAGGACCAAGGCTTGTGGGAGCCTTTTGAACGAAAATCCACAAGAGATTGGAGAGGAAAAGGTCTAGAGAGAATTCTCTAATTCTCTATTAATGAGATATATGTTGTGTCTAATGGCTCAACCCAATGGTCCTATTTATAGAGACCGAGGGAAAATCTTTGCCATAATTAAAATATTATATTTTAATATCTAATATATTAAAATATATCTTATATTTATTTGAATCTCATTCAAATCTCCTACAATATTTATTTATTTGAATCTTATTCAAATTCTATAAATATCTTTTATTTAATATATCTAATATACATTAATTATTTTAATATTTAATGTATCAAATACAATAAATATATTTTCCTCTTATATATTTAATATATCTAATATATTAAATATTAATTTGAACACTTCAAAATTTTCTTTCAACTAAATTGATCATATAGTCTACTATGAGCTAGCAAGGAGACCTTATGGACCTATAGATTATAAGCTCCAATGATACAAAATCAATTAATCAAACTCTTTAATTAATTAATTTCCATTCATTAACTATAGGTCACTCCACTATCGACCTAGAGTTGCACTCTTATGCACTATAAGACAGTTTGTGTCCATAGATATAATCATTATATGCAAGTCGATCCTTCACAAATTTTTCGTAATTACAGTTGGGTCAAAAGTTCGTTTTACCCCTATAATTACATCTTGCACCTTAAGTACCACTGATCCTCTAATGAACAATTTGTTTATAATCTAATTATAAACTAAGTTCCTCTCGGGCCAGTGAGAGGGTGGAACCCCATTGTTCAAGTCCCGAAATCAACACTTAAAGAAACTACTCATTACTTACCCTATATGAGAAGGAGTGAATTCCATATTTTGAGATTATGTTCCCAACTCCCTATTTGGTCAAGTCCCCAAAATGGTAGGCATATGGAATCGGCTACAAAAGCCACTCTCACCCATGCAAATCAAATGACAAGCCCTCATAGGCGGGAGTTCATAATTCACTCAGGATTAAGATCCAGTTGCATATGATCATCCTGATGAAATATTAATCTTCTTAATTAACGGATTTATAAAGAGAGATCAAATATTTCTTGGTCCAGTCTTATACAAACTCATTGTATAAGATACCCCCACTCACATGTCTCCACATGAATGATTTGGATCAAATCATTTGTAACTATTACAAAGTGGGTTGTATCAATAGTGTTGCCAGGATAAGACACCCAACCTTATCCATATACTATGACCCTTTATGTTATTTCTTGAACATGATCCTCTCGTATGTCAACCACATACTGTTCAAGATTACACTAATAACCTTGGATTTTTCATATAATGGATAATATCATATTGCAAATAAAATAATCAAAATTATTATTAATTACAAGGCTTTAGGGCATAAATCCTAACATTTAGTACCTATAACTGAATGATTACTAGGACGCAGAACTAACTCCCACACATTATTTCTTTCAAACTGATTTAACTCTTCTTGCATAGCAATTAACCAGAACTCATCACATTTAACATCTTTGAAGGACTTTGGTTCAACACAAAAGCAAGATTATTCAAAGCATTTAAAGAATAGTGAATTTTTACCCCTTGAGATACATCACCTATAATTAGCTCCTGAGGATGGTGAGTAGAGAATCTCCAATCCTGAGGGAAAGTTTCCTCTAGCTCTTTCTGAGTCTCATTTGGTACAACTTCTGTGTCCTTATGTTGAATGCTCAAATCCTCAAAAGGTTTTTCTAATTCATCACTCACAGACACTTTATTAAATGCAACATGTGTTTCATCAAATACTACCTTCATTGACTCCTCAACCACAAGAGTTCTTTTTATTAAAGACTCTATATGCTTTACTACAGGCAGAATATCCTAAGAATATGCCAATGTCAGTTTTTGAGTCAAACTTTCCAAGTTTCCCTTTGTCTTTCAAAATGAAACATTTGCTGCCAAAGATTTTGAAATAGTTGATATTTGGGGTTTTATCATTAAAAAGCTCATAGGGAGTTTTATTCAAAATAGGCCTTATTAAAACTCTATTCATTACATAAGATTCAATATTAATAGTTCAGCCCAAAAATATTTTGGCAAATTATATTCATTTAACATGGAGGTGGCTAATTCTTTTAAAGACTGATTTTTCCTTCTACAATGTCATTTTGTTGAGGTGTTTTAGAAGAGGAAAAATCATGAGAAATACCATTTTCTTCACAAAAAATTTCAAAAGAAGCATTTTCAAATTCTCCTCCATGATCACTTCTAATTTTTGAAATCATAAAACCTTTTTCATTTTGAATTCTTTTTTAAAAACTAATAAAAGATTTTAAAGCTTCATCCTTATGAGATAAAAATAAAACCCAAGTGAATCTTGAAAAATCATCAACTATAACAAAAGCATAATGTTTTCCACTTAGACTTGCAACTTTAGTAGGTCCAAAAAGGTCCATATGTAATAGTTGCAAAGGCCTAGAGGTAGAAACTATTTTCTTTGGTTTGAAAGAAGACTTAGTTTGTTTACCCATTTGACAGGCATCACAAACTTTATCTTTTTCAAAATTTAATTTTGGAAGACCTCTGACAAGGGATTTTTTAGAAATATTTGAAATTAAATACATGCTTGCATGACCTAATCTTCTATGCCACAGTCAAGGATCATCATGTATGGTAGACAGACATTTATTATCTACTATAGAACAATCAATCAAATCAACTGTATAAACATTTCTATCTCTATTTCCAACAAATAGGAATTTTTTAATCACATGCATTTTCAATTATGCAAATTTTGTTACTAAAAATTACCCTATAGCCCTTATCACATAATTGACTAATACTTAATAAATCATGCTTTAATCCATCAACTAGCAGAACATCTTCAATAAAGAAACTTAAACCATTACCTATGTTACCTTTGCCAATGATCTTACCTTTTTTGTCGTCGCCGAAAGTAACATATCCTCCGTCTTTCTTTTCTAGCAATGTAAATTTTGTGTGGTCAGTCATGTGTTTTGAACACCCATTTGTTGGGATTTATGCCCTAAAGCCTAGTAATTAATAATTTATTTAATAATTAATAATAATTTTGGTTATTTTATTTGTAATATAATATTATCCACTATATGAAAAATCCAAAGTTATAAGTATAATCTTGAACAGTATGTGGTTGACATACGAGAAGATCATGTTCAAGAAATAATCTAAAGGGTCATATTATATGGATAAGGTTGGGTGCCTTATCCTGGTAACACTATTGATACAGCCCACTTTGTAATAGTTACAAATGATTTGATCCAAATCATTCATGTGGAGACATGTGAGTAGGGGTATCTTATACAATGAGTTTGTATAAGACTGGACCACGAAATATTTAATCTCTCTTTATAAATCCGTTAATTGAGAAGATTAATATTTCATTAGGATGATCATATGCGACTCAATCTTAATCCTGAGTGAGTTATGAACTTCTGCCTGTGAGGGCTTGTCCTTTGATTTTCATGGGTGAGAGTGGCTTTTGTAGAAGATTCAATATGCCTACCATTTTGGGGACTTGACCAAATAGGGAGCTGGGAACATAATCTTACAAGATGGAATTCACTCATTCCCACATAGGGTAAGTAGATGAGTAGTTTCCTTAAGTGTTGATTTCGGGACTTGAACAATGGGGCCCCACCTTCTCAATGGCCCGAGAGGGACTTAGTTTATAATTAGATTATAAACATATTGTTCATTAGAGGATCAGTGGTACTTAAGGTGCAAGATGTAATTATAGGGGTAAAACGGACTTTTGACCCAGCTATAATTACGAACAACTCGTGAAGGATCGACTTGCATGTAATGATTATATTTATGGACACAACTTGTCCTACAGTGCATAAGGTGCAACTCTAGGTCTATATTGGAGTGACCTATAGTTAATGAATGAAAATTAAGTAATTAAAAAGTTTAATTAATTGATTTTGTATCATTAGAACTTATAATCTGTAGGTTCATAAGGTCTCATTGCTAGCTTATAGTAACACTAAAAGATCAATTTAGTTGAAAGAAAAATTTGAAATGTTCAAATTAATATTTAATATATTAGATATATTAAATATATAAGAGGAAAATAGATTTATTGTATTTGATACATTAAATATTAAAATAATTAATGTATATTAGATACATTAAATAAACGATATTTATAGAATTTGAATAAGATTCAAATAAATAAATATCGTATGAGATTTGAATGAGATTCAAATAAATATAAGATATATTTTAATATATTAGATATTAAAATATAATATTTTAATTATGGCGAAGATTTTCTCTTGGTCTCTATAAATAGGACCCATTGGTTGAACCATTAGATACAACACATATCTCCTTAATAGAGAATTAGAAAATTATCTCTAAACCTCTTCTTCTCCAATCTCTTGTGGATTTTCTTTCAAGAGGCTCCCATAAGCCTTGGTCTTGTGTTCGAGTCATAGCAGAAAGATTTTATGGAAGAGATAAAGATCCGCCAGAAATATCTCCATAATATTATTTTCAAGGTATGTTTTGCTTAACCTTAATTTTTATTGTTTAATTCTAAACAACATTAAAGACGATCCAATGCTTCTGCTGTGGAGTGAAACGTTCATTCCCTTCAATTGGTATCAAGCAATCTTTGAGTTTTATTTAGAATTAAAGTTTTGTGATGGTGTGTATTTTAATTTATCTTATATGTGATATATTGTGGTTTGCAAATTGATTGTTTAAGCTATTTGACATTAGATTTATTGCTTTGATTAGATCATTGTAAAACCCATAAGGGTTAGGATTTCATGTATTTTACTTGAATGACTACAATTACAGAAAATTTCGATTATATGGAATGAAGAAGTTGACGGCGAAAAAGGTTCACGAAAAGAAAAAAAATCGTGAATCGAAGTCAATATTTCTGCTAAAAAGTTCATAATAAGATTCAAGAATCTGTGATGGCTCATTGGTGAAAGATTGCATGCTATTAACTTTGTGTCTTCCAGGATATGTCTTGAATTTAAATTATTGTAATTTAAATTGTTTTCAATTTCTTAGGATATGCCAAATATGCCGGTCAATTTTGCTATTTTTAATTTAATTATGCATGAGATGTTTTAAATTGTTTGATTGTTGCATAAAGTATGTCATTTAAATTTAAAACCCTGCCATAGGTTAAGCATGATCATGCATCTTATCTTATTTTTTAATATAATGTTATATTTGAAAATTTTGATTAACTTGTGTCCTAATAGAATTAAGATTAATTTTTTAATATAATTGTTATATTGGAAAATTTGATTAGGATGTTTCCTAATAGAATTGAGATATTTTCCTAATACTTTTATATTTTTCATATCTTTGAATATAATTGTTATATTTGAAAAGTTAAATTAGGATATTTTCTTTCATAAATGAAATCCATGTTTTCCTAATAGGATTAGGATATATCCTAATGAGATTAGGATTTCCTTAAAATAAATATATTTCTAATTCATGCTTTAAATAGTTTAAATTTTGAATTTAATATATCTTTATTTGTTTCTAATAAGATTAGAATTTAGGACAATCTTTTAATTTAGTTTTAAAGGGATTAAAATAGTAGAATTTCAAGATTATCCATAGTTTGAAATTTGAATTTAATTCATCTTTATTTGTTTCCTTATAAGATTAAATTCTTTCAAAATAAGATGAGATATTTTAATTTCCTAATAAGATTAGGACTTCCATAAATAAAGATAATTTAATTCAAAGATAAAATAGTTTAAGTTTTGAATTTAATTTATCTTTTATTTTTTTTTCTAATAGGATTAGAATAAAATATCCAAGATTATCTTTTAATTTGTTTTAAATGTTTTAAAATAATGGATTTTTAAGACTATCCAAGTGAATTATTTTTTAATAGGATTAAAAATATTTATGTTCATTAATCTAATAATTAATAGTTAATTAAAAATTAATGAATTTGAAATTGACTATAAGGGAACTCTGTCTATGGAAGGTTCTGTCTAAGACTGGGGTATTTAAGTTGATTGAAAGGGAACACCTCTAACTGGAAACCGACCTGGGAGTTGAATTAGTCAAATTTTATTTAATTTCACTAAGCATGGTCATAATGTGATTAGTTTTTTTTTTTTTTTGTTTAAATAGTTTAAAAACTTAGTAATTCACATTAAAATCAATCTAACAACATGGGGTTATGAAAGGTAGATTGAGGAACTTAGATAAATGAGATTAGCCAAATTTGTTTAAGTAAGAGAAAACCCTATTTCAAAATAGTAAGTGGGAGAAGGAAATGTGTCAACATATCCTACGGTCTCCATTATTGGTTCACATCGTGTGATTCATGTGGGGCCTCATGGCGGCTTTTGGACCGTCCCCCTACGAAAGGTGTTTGCATGGGTCAATATCAGGGTGAACTCCTGAGAAGGATAGGATTGTAGTTTTGTTTCCAATACTTAACCTACCCCACGACAACATTTGTTGGGATAAAACTACGGGATCTAAAATGATGGTTCACACTTACAAATGGCTCATTAAGGTTGTTAATGATGTCCTTGACCAAACTAATGGTAACTAAATATTATAGGAATAAGAGTTATTCTGGTATAAAACTTGGTTGAGATTGTCTCCATTTAGTGAAGGAATACTTGATCTACCCTACGACGACACTTGTTCTAACTCACTAAAGTACCATAGCATTAGAAATGATTTATAGGGTTCATTTTTCAAATTGTTTGATTTCTATGCTAAAATTGAATGGATAACTGTTTGCATGATGTTAAATTATTTATATATATATATATATATATATATTATGTCAGTTTCTCTCATAATTTTTAATTTTATTACTGATAAGTCAAAATTGAGAAATTTTATTAATTGGAAAAGTAACTTTAACACTATAATGGTAGTGTAAAATTTTGAATTTGTCTTTATTGAGAAATATTCTCAAAACCTGTTGCTAATGTTATTTGAATTGTTCATGAAGCACATGATTAATGAATCAAAAGTAAACGAGATAGCTTGTACGTATTCTAGTTGACATGTTAGATGTCAAGTTTAAAAGATAAAGAAAATGACAACAACATATGAGATGTTGAAGTCAACATAAGCTAAATTTAGAAAATTGTCTAAATGATCTCAAAATTAAGTATTACAAAAATCCAAGAAAAGAAACCAAATGATTGAAGCTATAT
Source organism: Trichosanthes truncata (assembly GCA_033996785.1). Lineage (NCBI taxonomy): Eukaryota > Viridiplantae > Streptophyta > Magnoliopsida > Cucurbitales > Cucurbitaceae > Trichosanthes > Trichosanthes truncata. The sequence continues at coordinate 16,180,187 of JAWPNB010000004.1, forward strand.
AAAAGGAAATAGTTCCTAAATTAGCTAGGATAGTCATCATAAGAAGAATTTTTTAAATACCTCTAGGAAGAAAAATATAAATGAAAGTAAATTTGATTTACTAGATTTTTGGTGGAATATAAATAACGTCACCTAGATAGTCGATATAAGATCTACTATCAAGATTTATTCTTCATTACATTTAATATGTAATTCTTGGAAAATACATAACATGTAGAATAGTTTCTACAAGTTGGCACCAGGAAGCCTATCTCAATTAGTGTAGTAGGAGTCATTAAGATGTCATTAAGTAAAAATTGTTACATAATGCTGAATATGGTGTTTTTAGTAACCATAAGAGAAATTCAATTTCTCGAACTTTATTACAAAAATGTTCATATAGTATGAATTACTTTGAAGTATGAAAGTTTATATTTTCAAATTTGTTTGAAAATACATTTAGCTGAAAATAAGAACAATTTGTATATGTTAAAAATGTTGACATATACTATACTACTAAATACTGAGATATTTAGGATTATAGAATCCAAAATAGAAAGACATTGTTTTCTCCTAAAAGATGATACTTGACTTTAGCTGTTAAGGTTAATTAACATCAACTTGAATAGAATGAAAAGACTAGTAAGAGGTAATTCTCTAAAAAGTTAGTTAATTACTTTACATATATATCTGTAGATCTTGCCTTTCATGCAAGATAATCATTGAGCCTTTATTAGACAGGGCTAAAACGCCAAAGAATACTTTGGGCTTACACATTCTAACCCAAGTGGTCTGGTGAATGTAAAGGTCAAAAAAAGTCATGAATATTTCGTCACTCTAGTTGATGGTCATTCAAGGTACAAGTATCTTTACCTAATATAACATAAGTCTAAATTTTTGAAAAGTTTAAGAAAATTAAGACTAAAGTTAAAAATCGATTAGGTAATTAAATCTATCAAGATATTATGATCAAATCATAATAGAAAGTACGGGAACCTTACGTACTAAAACTAATTGATAGAAAATGAGTTTCTATCCCAATTATCTTAATACTAAGTACAATTTTGTGAAATTGTGCTGCAAGAGGAAAAACATGACATTGTTAGACATGGTCACATCAATAATGAGTTATACACATTTACCAAACTCCGGTTAGGAAATGCAATAGAAATTGCATGGTGAACATGATTTCCTCCAAAAGTGTCTACGAGACAATTTTAAGATTATAGAAGAGTAGTAAAGTTGGTTTACTTCACCATTTGGGAATGTTAAGCTCACATGCTGAAACAAGCCTAAAAAGCTTGTATATGTTCAGAGATAAGCCTAAGTGTAGGCCACCCCTAAGGAGTACAAAATAGTTTTTATGTAGTCCTAAAACGAATAAGGTATTTGTATGACAAATATCATTTTTATAAGGAATGTCAAATAAAAGACTACAAATAAGGTGAGATAGTGTTAATAAATTGGTTCCAAGTGAAGCCACTAAATAGTCAACAAAAGTTGTTAATAATTAATTTACTTACATTTGAAAGTCAAATGGATCTTAGTCATGAATTGGATAAGCCTCATCGTAATGGAAGAGTTATGAGATGACTCAATCTTTACAAGGACTTAATTGAAGCCCAAATTGTCATGTTAGATGACAAAGTTGAAGGCTTATTAGCTGCAAAGTGAGACTAATGACAAATGGTTAAACCTAATAGGAGAAAGTAGACTGCGAGTAAATTTTCTTATTGTTGCCATACTGAAGTTTGTAAGCATCATTTAATTCATTGTTGCATATGTGATATAAAAAAAATGAATGTTTAGAATTCTTTTATGAAAAGAAATCTTAGATAATGCATCTACTCAAATCAATCATATATGTTTATTTTCAAAGATCGAAAGCAAGAGGTTTGCGAAATAGTAAAGGTTCATTTATGAAATGAATTTTACCATTAAATCTGTGAATATAAGGTTTGATAAAAGTATCAAAACCTATGACTTTGGATAAATATTAATGAAGCTTGTATAAACAAGAAAATCATTAATTGCCTAGTGGATTTTTCTCATGTTTTATGTTGATGATATTTTACTCATTATGAATGATGTAAGATGTCTATCTGACATAAAAAGTTGACTAAGTAACCAATTCCAAATGAGTGATTTGGAATGACTCGGTATATTTTACATGTCCAAAATGGAGATTTTAAGGACAAAATGTTAGTTTTGTCTCAAACATCTTATATTGACAAAATTGTTGTCAAATATTTGATATTTATGTCTAAGGAAGTGTATCCTAAGACACCTCAAATGTTGAGAGTATATGATATGCATAAATGAGACTGAACATTTAATATACAATTGGTTAGCATATATTAGTTAAACGAATGATATGACCATTGAGTAGAAAATTAAAAACTTTCTCAAATTATCTATGGATGATGAGAAATTTTTGTGTATGGAGTTAAAGATTTGATCTTTACAAGATACACTGGTTCTTGCAAAGATTTAGGAAATCTGTGTAAAAATAAATTTTACTCTAGGTGGTGGAGTATGGTATATAAGTTAAATTGTTTTGCTTGTGAAGCAACAAAAGAACTTGTAAGACTCGAATAGTTCCTTGAAGATCTAAAAGGTGTTTCAGATATGATTTAGTCTATCCTCTTTATTATGATAATAGTGGTGCAAAGACTAATATTAAGGAAATAAGAAAACATCAATGTATAGGGAATCATATCGAGAGAGAGAAAGCATCATGGTAGTGATCAAGATGGCTTTTAACGGCAATCCTTTGGACCTATATAAAGAGACTCTAAAGGCTAAAGTGTTTAAGGGTCACCTAGAATGTCTAGAATTACGAGACATGTCTCATCTTTGCTAGGGCAAGTGGGAGAACGTGTTGGGTATAGAGTATGTCCTAGGATACATGTCTCGCCGGCTTTAGTGCAAGTGGGAGATTGTTGGGATTTATGCCCTAAAGTCTCGTAATTAATAATTTATTTAATAATTAATAATAATTTTGATTATTTTATTTGCAATATAATATTATCCATTATATGATAAAATCCAAGGTTATTAGTGTAATCTTGAACAGTATGTGGTTGACATACGGGTGAATCATATTCAAGAAATAACCTAAAGGGTCATAATATATGGATAAGGTTGGGTGTCTAACTTGGTAACACTATTGATACAACCCACTTTGTAATAGTTACAAATGATTTGATCCAAATCGTTCATGTGAAGACATGTGAGTGGGGGTATCTTATACAATGAGTTTGTATAAGACTGGACCACAAAATATTTAATATCTCTTTATAAATCCATTAATTGAGAAGATTAATATTTCATTAGGATGATCATATGCGACTCGATCTTAATCCTGAGTGAGTTATGAACTCCTTCCTGTGAGGGCTTGTCCTTTGATTTGCATGGGTGAGAGTGCTTTTGTAGCTGATTCAATATGCCTACCATTTTGGAGACTTGACCAAATAAAGAGTTGGGAACATAATCTCACAAGATGGAATTCACTCCTTCTCATATAGGGTAAGTATATGAGTAGTTCCCTTAAGTGCTGATTTTGGGACTTGAACAATAGGGCCCACCCTCTCACTGATCCGAGAGAGACTTAGTTTATAATTAGATTATAAACAGATTGTTCATTAGAGGATCAACGGTACTTAAGGTGCAATATGTAATTATAGGAGTAAAACAAACTTTTGACCCAGCTGTAATTACAAACAACTCATGAAGGATTGACTTGCATGTAATGATTATGTCTATGGACACAACTTGTCCTACAGTACATTAGAGTGCAACTTTTCACTTTTACCATAAGTGATATTCAATCCAAAAGCCAATTCAAAGATTTTGATCAAGTCAAAAAGATTCCCTAACATCTTCTAATAAAAAACGAGAATAATAACGTACCATCAACAAATTACAAATGGGTCAAACAAAAAGAAGAGGTACCAACTAGATGAGTCAAAGTTCTCCACAAACTAGCTCCATGTGATAATAGAAGACTAAGACAATCAGAGACCAAGATAAAAAGAATAGGAGAGAAAAGATCCCCTTCTCTAATACCTCGAGTTAGGATGATTTTACCTCTAGGTCGTCCATTAATAATAATCGACATGCGAGAATAGACGATTAAAACAATCAGAAACCAAGATAGAAAGAAAAGGAGAGAGAGGATCCCCTTGTCTAGTACCTCAGTGGGGATGATTTTACCTCTAAGGCTATGATAGATAAGATCCAAAAGAAATTTGACCGATGGAAAAGGTTCAATTTATCAAGAGGAGGGTGGTTGACTTTATGTAATTTGATTTTATCCTGTATTCCTTTATATTACATGTCTCTTTTCCTTATGCCTCCCAAGGTTAGTCTGATAATGGAAAGATTGATGAGGTCTTTCTTTTGGGAAGGAAATGAAGTCGACAAGATTAATCATTTAGTAAGATGGAGTTGGGCTGGCAAAGCACAATCTGAATGGGGTTAGAGATTCATTTATGAGATGGGTTCTTTTTGGTGATTCAATCATTGGAGGTTTTGAAGTGTATAAACTCAACTTTAATTGCTAAATAGGGTTGGAGATTCATTCATGAGACAGATTCTTTTTTGGCGAAAAGTTGTTATGAGCATTCATGTTTCCAATTTCTATTAATGGCATACTTCCAGTAAGAACTTGTTGAGTTTGCGTAGCCCTTGGATGAATATTTCTAAAGTACGGAAGTAGGTAAACTAAAGGGGAAGGTTCAAAGGCCTATTTTTTGGAGGATCTTTGGGTGGGTGATAAACCTTCGTGCCTTTTATTCCCCTGTCTTTACTACCTTTCGGAAAAAAAATGTTGCATTTGGTGGTTGTGGTGTTGTCTTTCCCTGATCTTTCTTCTTCAATCTCTTTGTGGTTTCGTCATCCTCTAACTGATAGGAGGCGATTGATGTGGCGGGTCTTCTATTTATCCTTCGAGATCAGTTTATTACTCTTGGGAGGAATGATGATAGGGTTTGGACCCCCAATCCTTTTAAGGGTTTTTCTTGCCACTTCTACTTTCTTTCTCTTTCTTTGTCTCTATGCCCTACCTCGTTAGCTTCTAAGGCTTTTGTTCTTGCCTTTCTTTGGAAGGTTAATATTCCTAATAAGGTCAAGTTTTTTGCATGGCAAGTTTTACTTGAGAAGGTTAACACTTTGGATCGCATTTAAAGACATTCTTCTCTAATTTTGTTTCTACAATGGTGCATTATCTATAGGAGGAGGGAGGAGGATCTGACTCATTTACTATGGGAGTGTCAATTTGCTAGGGGTCATTGGAGGAGTTTGTTTATTGTTTCTGGAGTGCGCTATAAAGATGGGCAGTCTTTGCTGGAGGTTGTGCTCTTGCATCCTCCCTTTAGGGAGGAAGGCAAAATGTTGTGGCAAGCTAGCTTCTTTGCTATTTTGTGGGGTATTTGGCTTGAGAGAAACAATAGGATTTTAGAGAAAAAGAGAAGGCGGGTGAGGAGGTTTGGGAGCTTGTCAGGTTTAATGCTTCCTTGTGGAAGTCAATCACTCGACCTTTTTGTACTTATGGTCTTGGTCTTGTTCTTTTTTATTGTAGCCCATTTTTGTAGTTAGTGTTTGGGCTCCCTTTTCTTTCAGACTTGTTTTTTGTATGTCCCTGTATTCTTTTATTTGTTCAATGAAAGTTCGGTTTCTTATAAAAAAAAAAAGTATGGAAGTAGGTGGTGTCTTTGGCTTTATTTAATATAGGTAATGGTAGAAGAATTTCCTTGTGGAAAGATCCTTGGCTCAATAATTCTTCTTTGAAAGTTATATTTCCTCGGTTGTTTCTGGTATCTTCATCCCCCAATGGCTCGATTTTTTATCATTTGGAAGTTGATACCCTCTCATGGAATATTTTCTTCAAAAGATTACTTAAGGATGAGGAGATTATTGAGTTTCAGATATTGGCTTGTGTTTCTTCGATTAAGGCTAGGCTTTCAAGTGATTCTAAGAGGTGGTCTCTAGAACCTTTGGGCTTGTTCTCAATTAAATCGTTAACTTGGCATCTTGCATTTTCTTCTCCTTTGGATATGGATTAATTTACAACATTATGGAAATCTAAAAGTCACAAGCATATTAATATTTTAATATGGATTATTCTCAATTTATCTTTAAATAGTTCAAAGGTTCTTCAAAGGAAACTTTTGTTGGCTTTTTCGCCCTTAATGTCTAATTAATTAATTAATATTTTGATGGTAACAAAACTACTATTAATTACTAATAATTTTAGTGTTTTGAAGTGTCAATAGAATAGAGCTCGGAATAACGATTCAAACGCCTCTTGAATCACTCAAATCAGAGTTAAAACGAAGAAGTTATGGCCAAAACAAATTTGAACGGAAGATTCCCGACGCGATGTCGTGGCAGCTAAGTCAGCATTGTGGACCATTTAGAGAGTGACACGTGGAGCTATGGGGAAGTGACACTTGGTGGGATTTTTGTTTGTTTTAAAATAAAAGAAAAATAAAATTATATATATATATATGTATAAATTACCGTTGGTTTGTGTTTAAATTTTTTTTTTTTTAAAAATGAAAGTCAGAATGCATTTAATGCATCTAACGTTGAGTTTAAAAAAATTATATTTATATATATACTTTTTTTTACTGTTACTTTTGTATTATTATTATTATTATATTATATTATATTATATTATAACTTTTATTTATTATTTACTTTTTTATTTATTATTTTTTTAATCTCCACTGTTCATTTTACTTTTATCACAATCCAATGACTCAAATTAAAATTTGATTTTTACCTCATTTCTCTCTCTTTTTATACCATCTTCTTCTCCAAAAATTACACAAGTTTTACAATTTTTCAATCCTCCAAAATCCCAAAAAGCCTCCATTGTTTCTCTCTCCAAGCTCTCAATTTTTTCTTTTCATCTTATTCTTGAGAGAGAATTATTGTGTTGTGAGGATTGATTTGTGAGAGTTAAATTTGTAAATCCACTCTATTGAGAGAGTTGTAAGTGTGTTCTTTAAAAATTCAAAACTTTGTAACGGTTTGATCCTAACCCGTGGAAATGATCGAGTTTGCTCTTGAACTCGTAAAAAGAGTGGTATAGCGGTTGGACTCTAATCCGTGGAAAGAGTCAGTAAAGTTTTTATTCAAATTCCCAATAGGCGCTTGGGGAGTGGAGTAGGTCGAGTTTGACCGAACCGCTATAAAATTACGGTGTCATCCTCTTTAACTCTTTCTTATTTACTTTTGCAAATTAATTGCAGTAATTTATTGCATGCTTTAATTTATTCTTAATAGTTTATTGTGTTAGATTGAATTAAGTTTTCATACTTTACTTATTGCATTAATTATCCTTTTTATAAGTTTGATAATTAGATTATTTGTGCATACTTAGGAAAAAGTTTTATTAAACCCTATTCACCCCCCTCTAGGGTTGCCATACCGATCCAACAACTTCCTTTGCATTGTGTTTCGCCATTAGTTTGCTCATTTTGTTGTGTATTAGACACATTTTCTTTGATTTGCTCCTATTCTCGACTAGTTTGGGCAAAGTTGTTTTCCGTTTTCAACCTACATTGTGTTTTTTTACAGATCTTTTAAATAGAATGTGTTTTAGTTACTTTTTGGTCTTCCTTTGTCGTCCAAATCCAAGGTTCTGTTGTGCAATGCAGTGAAAGCTATTCTTTCGAAGCTTTGGTTTGAAGAAATCAGAGGATCTTTCAAAACAAGCATCTCTCCTCTTTTGAGCGCTTTGACTTGGCTTAACATCAGGCTTTATTATGGTGTTCCCTTTCAAAATTCTATGTTGATCATTCTATTCAAGATTTATGCTTGAATTGAAATGCTTTTATTTTCTCCTTTTAGTCTTATGTTTTGTTATTTTCTTTTTGTTTCGTTTTTTTCACTCTCGTATGGAGTTTGTATTTTTTTAGCATTAGCCTCTTTTCATTACATCAATGAAAAGTTTTGTTTCTTGTTCAAAAAAATAATAATAATTGAAATGCTGACACTAGAGATACAACCACGAATCCAATTCCTCCATCCAAGTCCAAAACTTTTAGCCAAAAAGATTGTATCCAAAAAATCTCAATCAACTTTATCAAAAGCTTTTTCCAAATCTAGTTTCTTGTTGCATTTAGTCTAATTAATTCATAAATCCAATTGGTGAATCAACTCCCTAAGACACGTTTCTCCGTGAATTTTCCTCATTAGTTTAGTTTTGTTATTTTTAATTTCACTCTCATTCCATATCTATCTCTAAATAAAATTGAATGTTAGTATTTGTGGTACTTAAGTGAGCTAAAAACTCAATCCTGAGGACGGTATTCATAATTTCATTATACTATATTAAAACTTGACCCGTACACTTGCAGTTAGGTGATTTTTCGCGAATCTGGAGTACAATGACTACAAACTTGGTTGGGCAAAGGTAGGTTTTGTGTACGCTCCACTAAACATGCATGGGCACTAGTTGCTTGTGGCCCTCAAAATGAATAAGGGGGAGATAGTGGTCTACGACTCCATGCCATCGTACATCAGTATGGAGGATCTGGCAAAGAATCTAGAGCCATTGTCTCACATTGTGCCATCATCACTAGACTTCTGCAACATCTACGAACTGAAGCCCTGATCGACGTTTGCTACAACACACAAGTGCACGTGATCAAAGTAATAAAAACTGGAGTATTTCAGAGTATCGTACCCAAGGGAACGAGTTTTAACAAAATCTACTGAGACGACACAAAATTTGTTTACAAATTGCAATTGTGGTAACCGAGGGTGTAAAAGTGTTTGAGTGGTTGTTTTTGGCTAAAGAAAATAACGAAAAGTCAAATAGTAAAAAGAATGGGATCCAAATTGCTTATGCCCCTTTGGAAAGAAATACTACTTAAAATGCAATTGCAATCATAGTTAATACACGAAAACTAAGTAAACCGAATTCAACTCCTATTCGATTTTGTTTCAAAATCTTTAGGAGACTAAGTGATTAAACCTATATTTCTATGGCTAATCTAACTTAGATAATTTAGAGCACAATTCTAGTGGTTTTGGAGTCTCGCCCTATGTCTAAGGTCGATGTTCAAGACTTATTCTAAGCATTTTTCTCCATTGCTTTTGTGACATCCGCTTTCCCTTAACCCTTTCGGTATTAAGTTCAAGCTCAACAAGCAATCACTAGTTGGTTGACTAGGTTTACCCACGTTAATTCAACAAAAGCAAACAAAGTTTCGATTGTTAACTAGATTGGACATGCTTTTAAGCTTCACATCTCTCCTCTAGGGAACTCACTAACTTGAATCCCTAAGGAGAAATTAGCTCATTATAGAAGAATTGAAAACCCAAAATTTACTTGCTGTAAAATTCATAATTAAAACAATGAAATAAGGGCATTAATCTTAAGGCAAACCAATTTGAATTATCAATTAGGAATGCCCATAAAGAAATTGGTAACAATGCTGGAATTACTAAATTAAAATCATAATTGCATAAATCGTAATACTGAGAATTACAACCTTTGTAGAAAATAGAGTTCCAGAAGTGACAAAGCTTTATTACGGGAAATAGGAAATTGAAGTCTAGAATTCAACTATTCATTCAATTTTGCCACATACAAGAAAGTGGAATTCAATCAAGACTAATTCAATAACTAGAAATTAAGCAAAAACTTGATACATTAAAACAGAATGGTATTGAACCTAAAACAGAACAATGCTACCGAAATTCCTTACTGTGGTCGAATCAGAATCCCTTTACGAACTCTTGAATCTTTACCTCCTCGAACCTTCGTTGAGGAGGGATCAAACTCAGGAATTTAGGAGCAAAACGAAGCATAAACTAATGAAAGAAAGACAGAGAATGAAACTGAAACAGCTGCTGTTCGAAAACTTGGAAAACAGAGAAACCCACAAAATAGAGTGCTCAAACCGCTTCGTTCTCCCCATTTTTATAGGCATTGAGGGCTAGGGTTTCCATCTTTGTGCTTCTTCAATCATGGGTCAATGTTTGGGCATGAGATTAGGCTGAAAATTCTCCAGAAATCGAGCAAATCCCTTGGGTTTTGGTGAATTTTCGTGATTTCCGTAATAAATGATAAGTCTAGAAAATGCAATTGCATTGCAATTACATTTTCTCTCTTGTTCACCACCTTGCCTTCTCAAGGAAATACAATTGCATTTCATTTACATTTTCTTCATTGCTTCAAATCTGTACAAAAACAACAATTTAGCCAACTTTTCTTTATTTTTTTCAACTTATTTCTTTTTTGTCCATACTCCGACAAGCTTGCATGAATTTATCTTATAAATGCTATTTTTAGCTTGCTCGTTATTCGATAAAATATGCAAAAATGGCAAGAACAACTTAGTTTTAGGGTTAAATAATCCTCATAATTGAGAATTATCAAGCCCCATCTCCCTAGAGCACCATGGTTGATCACCCATCTTAAGACTGTGAATAGGCAAAATACCATAACTCTGGACTGTGGGATTTACTTTGTTGTAAACACTTAGAATATTTAGTTACGGGTGCTTGTTGGGATTTATGCCTTAAAACCTCGTAATTAATGATTTATTTAATAATTAATAATTATTTTAATTATTTTATTTGCAGTATAATATTATCCATTATATGAAAAATCCAAGGTTATTAGTATAATCTTAAACAGTATGTGGTTGACATACGAGAGGATCATGTTCAAGAAATAACTTAAAAGGCCATAGTATATGGATAAGGTTGGGTGCCTTATCCTAGTAATACTATTGATACGATCCACTTTGTAATAGTTACAAATGATTTGATCTAAATCGTTCATGTGGAGACATATGAGTGGAGACATATGAGTGGGGTATCTAATACAATAAGTTTGTATAAGACTGGACCATGAAATATTTAATCTCTCTTTGTAAATCTGTTAATTGAGAAGATTAATATTTTATCCAGATGATCATATGCGATTCGATCTTAATCCTGAGTGAGTTATGAACTCCTGCCTGTGACGGTTTGTCTTTTGATTTGCATGGGTGAGAGTGGCTTTTATAGCTGATTTAATAACCCTACCATTATGGAGATTTGACCAAATAGGGAGCTAGGAACATAATCTCACAAGATGAAAGTCACTTCTTCCCATATAGGGTAAGTAGATGAGTAGTTCCCTTAAGTGCTGATTTTGGGACTTGAATAATGGGGCCCCACCCTCTCATTGACCCGAGTGGGACTTAGTTTTTGGTTGGATCATAAACAAATTGTTTATTAGATGATCAATGGTACTTAAGGTGCAAGATGTAATTACAGTGGTAAAATGAACTTTTGACCCAACTGTAATTACGAACACTCGTGAAGGATTACTTACATGTAATGGTTATATCCATGAACACAACTTTTCCTACAGTGTATAAAAGTGCAACTCTAGTTCTATAGTGGAGTGACCTAGAGCTAATGAATGAAAATTAATTAATTAAACAATGAAAATTAATTGATTAAAGAGTTTAATTATTTATTTTTGTATCATTGAAGCTTATAATCTTGAGGTCCATATGGCCCCTTTGCAAGCTCATAGTCATACTAAATGATCAATTTAGTTGAAAGAAAATTTTGAAATATTCAAATTAATATTTAATTTGAAGTGTTCAAATTAATATTTAATATATTTAATATAAAAATGAAAAATATTTTTATTGTATTTAATACATTAAATATTATAATGATTAATGTATATTAGATACATTAAAGACAAACATATATATTTAAAATTTGAATGAGATTCAAACAGGTTAAATAAAGATCGTAGGAAATTTGAATAAGATTCAAATAGGTATAATATATATTTTAATATATTAGATATTAAAATATAATATTTTAATTATGACAAAGATTTGCCCTAAGTCTTTATAAATATGACCCCTAGGTTGAGTCATAACAGACAACATCTTCTCAATAGAGAATTAAAGAATTCTTTCTAGACTTCCACTCCAATTCCTTGTGGATTTTCTTTCAAGAGGCTTCCACAAGTCTTGGTCCTGTGTTTGAGTCATAGCAAGGAAGACGTTATGGAATTCTTTGAACACAAGAAGTAAAGAATTGCCAGAATTTTATCTCCATTAAACTAAAGATATGTAAGTTTGCTTTTTATGTTTAATTCTAAATAAATCAAAGACGATCCAATGCTTCCGTTGCAACATGAAGAGTCCATTCCTATCAGTGCTGACTTAAACACCCTTACACAGGAACGTATTAAGGACTTTAGATTTTAATATGTATGTAAACTGTGGGCTAATCACCCCTTTTCTAAGATTAATTAACAATACATATTTTTTTGTACATCTGTGTGTTTCTTTTTTGTGCGTCTCAGTCTATTGATGTCTGTTTCCTTCTTCTTTTCAATCCTCGTCTATTATATCATGTTGTTCATTCAGTTGGGTTCGTTAACTTTCTGAACACAAGGAATTGCAGGAAAATAGCAAAGATTTAACCTCTAGTATAGTTTTTTTCTTTCTTTCTTCTTATTGATTATCAATGACTTTATGGTCTCATCATCGTTTAAATTTTCCTACCAGCTTTCTTCTCTCTTCAAGGAACATTTTTTCTCCAAAAAAGAAATACCCATCTCGCTATTTCTCCTAAATCTCCCATTAAAGTGAAGGGCGTTGCAATCAAAATCAACCTCTAAACGAGCCTTGAAGTCTGATGTGTTGTCCCAAACAATGCCTCTTCACCGTCAAAATCATCTACACGTACTCGCGACTTTAGCACAAAAATCCCTCACTGTCGTTGTTCAAGCACTCAAAAAGAATCTCTTTCCAAAGTCATGGGTAATTTAGTCCAAAAGCTTCGCGATGAATGGGCTATTTCATTAATGCAACCCAGTGGTTGTTTCACAATAAAGACATTTGAAGATATTATTATCTTTCATTAGGTATTTTGGTATTTTATTGAATTCCTTCTTTGGGTCGATGCCAAATGAAATTAGCAAGCTTAACCTTCAAATCTTGGATTTTTTCTTGGAATTTTTTTAATGAGTTGTTGCTTATTTTGCTAATTCAATACAAGACTGAGAATTTTGATCTTAGTCAGAATCATTTTACCAATTCTCTACCTAATGGATTTGTTCCAGTTTGAATTTCTGGAAAAAAAATGGTTCTTACAATAACTGCAATGGTTCTTTATGAGAAGATGAAGCTCACAGATGGTGAGTGGTGGTTGCTTCTTTGTAAACATGAAGACAGACCGCTTATTCAAGGTTAGTGCTGGAAGAAGGAAGTGGGTATTGTAAAATTTGACCTTGCTTGTTTGGCATTTTATTTACAACATATAAATCCATGTCAGCATCAGATCATGCCTATACAACAACTATGTCATTATTTTGTTAGTTTATTAACAACAACTTAATGATAGAGACAAAATAGTCACTTTTTAAAAGTTCAAGAACTAAAATAGACATTTTGAAAGTATAGAGACCAAAATAGAACAATGCTGAAAGTAGGAGTGAGCAAAAGGGACTGAAAAACCGAGTCAACCGATCGAAACCGACTAAAACGACTTCGGTCAATTGGTTTATGTAATTTTTCGGTTTGAGTCGATTTTACACTATGTAAACTGACCCATCGGTCATTCGGAGACTCCTAAAGAGAAGGAAACCGATAGAACTGACCGAACTTTAAAAAAAAAAAAAAAGAAGCAAGCTCGCATGACCACTGCGGCAGCGACATTAAATGTTGTTGCAACCTTTACTTTGGGAAGACCATCACTTCTTTGGTCTTCCCAAGGTCTGACTATTAAAAAATAAATAAATAATTTTTTGTTTTAATTTTTCATGCATTCAAGCTTCTTCTCTCCTCATTATTTTGGACAGTTCTTTCTTCCTTCATCTTCTCTCATTTTTCTCTCTTCTTTTCTCATTTTCTTCTTCCTTTCTTCTCAAGTTCTCATATTTTCTTTTTCTATTTTTTTTTCTTATTATTCATTCCTTTTTCTTTCTTCTCCCCTTTTTTCTTCTCTGTTTTTTCTTCTTCTTTATTACAGGTTTTTCGTTTCACTTTGCTGGACTCATTAAACCGACCAAAATTGATCGACTGACTGATGATCGGTCGGTTGACGTAATCAACTGACAACTCCTCCAAAACCGATTAAAATCGATCGTCAGAAACTGACATGTTGGTGGTTGGAGTCAGAATGAGCCCAAAATTGATGTTGGCCGATTGATGATCACCCCTAGCTGAAAGTTCAAGGACCAAAATAGTATTTAAATCTAAATACTTTTAAATTAAAGGGAAAAATACACTTTTGATCTTTGAAGTTTGTGTTTGGTTGCATTTAACATTTATTTTATGAATAATTTAATTAATGTTCCTTGTTCATTTTGCAGACTTAGAGCAATATGAAAGTTTCTTGTTAGGACTTGATCCTCAGGGTGGCGAGGGTAGCAGCGACAGTGAGTCTATTGAAGATGAAAATGAAAAAGAAGAAAGGAGGAAGAAGAAGAAAAAGAGAAAGAAAATGAAAAACAAAGATGAGGAAGAAGATGAAGATGAGGAAGAAGAAGAGGAAAAGGAAGTAAAAGAAGAAAAAAAGGAAAAAAATTAAAAAAAGAACGAAATGTAATTTAAAAAATATTTTATTTTTAAAAATTAAAAAAATTATTTCTTAATAAAACAAATGCAACATTAGCTTCTGTTAGTTATAGTAACGTAAAATTGGACGAATGGACCAAAATATAACGAAATTTAAACGCAGTTAAAACTGTTGAGTTTTGAAAACTTATAATATATTTTACTCAATTAAAATAAAGTTTGATTCGACCAAACTCATCACTTAACAAAATCCCCCACATCAAAACCCGCACCCCCCTGCCAGACTTTCCAGTCCATCAAATCCACAATACACACCGGCCATTGCCAGGGGGAGAATAGGAAACCCGCACACGAACTCGAACTTCGCAGGAACTAGAATGCGGCACCAATTTTCATTTACAGCATTCTCCCTGATCCTCTTCGTTTTCGCTTTTGCTCACGAATCCGTTCTCTGCAAAACCTTGAAACGAGATGGTACCTTCTCATGTTCTTCTTCTTTGCGATCCTTCTCAAGGTTTATTCGGTTGAGTTTTACAGTAGGGTTTTGTTTGGGGTTTTGTTTTTTCTTACAGTGAAAGCATTGAATGAGATCAAGGCCTCTCTCGGTTGGAGAGTGGTGTATTCCTGGGTCGGAGATGATCCCTGTGGTGATGGCGACCTTCCACCTTGGTCCGGCGTTACCTGTTCCACTCAAGGGGATTACAGAGTCGTCACTGAATTGTATGCCTATCATCTTCAACCGAAACTTCGAATTTTTGTCTCATTCCTTGTAGTTGTTGCTATTTTAAATATCCATAAATTTACAGCTACTTCATGAGAAGGTTTGCTTTCGGAAGTGCGATTGCCTCAAGAAATGTTGTTTGAGAACTAATTTCATATTTATTTGTGATCATTTCTTTTCAGAGAAGTCTATGCGGTTTCAATCGTTGGACCTTTTCCTGTCGCGGTTACCAATCTCTTGGATCTTACTAGGCTGTGAGATTTCTTCTTTCGCTGATTTTTGTCCTAATTTATTCTTCTTTTTACTCTACCATGGGAATTATGAACTGGGAGATTGATACGTGGATATGCCTTCTAGACATTCTTCAATTGTTTTCATCCTGGTGCTATACTCTTCTGATAATGAGTAGCCAATTGCTAACAAATAATGTTTAATATTCGACATTTAGACTTCTTTGATAAGTATTTTGTCTATGGTTCTTTTTTTGAAAATGAAACTTTAAAAACTACATATATCATGTTTTCTTTTTTCAGATTTTTTCACTCTGAAAAACACTTTTCAAATTTTAGCCAAATTTTAATAATAAAAGCAAGTTCTTGAAAACTACTTTTTTTTTTAAAAAAAATTTGGCATCTAATGTTATACAATTTTTATAGATTTATTAACTCTTTTTAGAATTTAAATAAAACGGGTTAAGAGGAAAATAGATTTGCACCTCTTCAAGATGCTCATGATTTGTATGCCTGCGTTTGTTCTTCTAACAGGGATTTTCATAATAACAAGTTGACTGGACCAATTCCTCCTCAAATTGGACGGTTAAGACGTCTCAAAATTCTGTACATCCCTTGTACTCTTTTTTGTTATTTACCTGGTTCAATTCAACTATATATATATGATATGTACATGTGATGGATCATGATCTAGTTGCTGTGGTCTCAAGTTTTGTGTTTTTTTTAATCATTTGTTGATGCCTAGTTGATTTATAGTTTTGTGTTTTCCCTTTCTCAGTAACTTAAGGTGGAATAAACTTCAAGATGTCATCCCTCCCGAGATTGGTGCGCTAAAGAGTCTAACTCATTTGTGAGTAATTTTAGTTTCTAGTATACATTGTTTGATCAATATCTTTGCATTTTAATCTATTCACTTCTGTCGCAATTTTGAGCTTATGCAGATATTTGGGTTTTAATAATTTCAAAGGGGAAATTCCCAAGGAGCTTGCTAATCTTCGGGAGCTTCGCTATCTCCATTTAAATGAAAATCGCCTTTCAGGGAGAATTCCTGCTGAACTGGGCACCCTACCCAATCTTCGTCACCTGTAAACTTCTGTTATTTGGATCATTTTGCTATGGAAAATAATATAATATAGCTGTTTATGTTTGACTTGACATTTTGATTTTTTAAAGGGATGTTGGTAACAATCATTTAGTAGGAACCATCAGGGAACTGATTCGCATTGAGGGTTGTTTTCCATCGCTCCGAAACCTGTAAGTTAAGTGAAGTCAGGAAGTGTCGTAGTCAATTTTTGTTTGAAATACTTCTTTTAATTAGTTTATTCTTATTTCTGCATGTAGGTACATAAACAATAATTATTTTACGGGAGGAGTTCCATCGCAGCTTGCAAACCTGACTAATTTGGAAATTCTGTAATCTGCTACAGCTCTCTTTCTCCCTCCTAATCATCCCCCCCCCCCCCCCCCCCCCCAAAAAAAAAAAAAAAAAAAATTGTAATCCTATATCATCAGTTTTTTCTGAACATTTGTTTTGTTGGGTGTAGGTACCTCTCCTCCAATAAGATGTCTGGGATAATACCACCTGGAGTAGCTCATATTCCGAAGTTGACTTATTTGTAAGTCTGTTCTTGATTTTCAATTCTTGTATTTTTTATTTGGTTGAATCTGAAATTTGTGTTAAGCTTGTTACTGTTAAGAAGTTACTAAGTGCAAAATTTTCCCTTTCTAACGAGCAACAACTTGCCATAATAATGTATACAGTTCATAGATCGCTTCCCTAAATTAGGAGTATGGGGGAAACTGAATCCATTATGAAAACCCTGGAGACAATGATTTGCTTCCTTATGTTAAGAAAAGAAGCCTACAGACCATTTGTTTTGTTAGGGCATGTCCGGAACTGATTTTAGAATAGCTAAAATCATTTTTGTCATGCCCAAAATCACTTCAATTTTGAAATTAACTCATTCAAAGCACTTTTGATCAAATCAAAACCAATTTTAAAAGTGTATAATCAAGCGTTAAAATGATTATATGAAAAACACTTTTAATAGATCTTTGGTAAACAAATCATTTTCCCTAAAATCACTATTTCTATAATCACTTCCAAATATGCCATTAGTATCTTTTCCATTATCATTATTTATTGTAAAAACACATAATTATCAATTATTTTTCCTTTTCGATTTCAGTGTCTTATTTTCCTCAATACACAGTCGCAAGTATTTTTTTTTCCTTCATATGATCATTTGTTTCCTTCAGCTTCTGCTTATGAACTGCAAAGGTTTTAATTTTAGGTACTTGGATCACAACCAATTTAGTGGAAGAATCCCTGATGCCTTCTATAAACACCAATTCTTAAAAGAGATGTGAGTGTCTTCTATATCCCGAATTCTAAACTCAAATTTCACATCAGTGGTTGTTCTGTTGTTATTTTTCTGAGGCCATGTTGTTTATAGGTACATTGAAGGGAATGCATTTCGGCAAGGCGTCAAGCCAATAGGTTTCCACAAGGTTCTTGAAGTTTATGATGCGGAATTCCTTGTTTAATCAGTAAGTTGAATAGGGATTGTAGCATTCTTGTTTAAGTATACACGTATGCTCATGTTGGCAAAAACCTGGCTCTGGATGTTCGCCATTATAAACTATTTGGAAGAAGTAGGTAAAGGTTGCGATGTATATAGGAGCATGATTCACTTGTTGGAATTAACTGAATAGTATGAACCATATTTGTACTAATAGAATGTAAAGTGACGCTTGTCCTTGCTGCAGCCTGCACCTTTGAATGTTTGTCAAAGCTGAGGAATTGAGATATGTTGAAAATTAAATATTTTAGTTTTAAAATACAAAATTAGGGAAGGTTTTCACTTCTTTTTCGGTTCAAATATTGGTCAGTATAATAGACTTAATGAAAGCAAAAAGAAAGGGTTAAATTATACTAAATATCCGTGAACTTTGGAATAGGTTTTCCATTATGCTCCTAGATTTTGAAAAGTTTCATTTTCATCTATGAACTTTAAAATTGTTTCGAAAAATACCCTTTGAAATTGTTCCAAAGATACCCTTTGAGATATTTTTCATTAAAATTATGAATGAAAATTGACACGATAATTTATGTGTAAAAATTAAAATGCTATGTGAAATCATTTACCAATACCATTCATGTAAATTAACGTGACAGTTGATCTATAAAAATTGATTTTGTGAATGATGTAAATAATATCAATGATATCGTTTTTAGTTGAAAGAAATGGTAATCATGATCTTAATATTCTATATAGTTGAAATTGAGTTTTTATTTTTTATTTTTTTGAGTTCAACAGTATGTAGAGTGAGGGGATTCGAACTTGTGACCTCTTAGTTGAGAGTATGTGCCTTAATTAGTTGAAATTGAGTTGTAAATGATTTCATATGCACTTTCCAATTTTTACTATCAACTATAACGTCAAATTATGTCCTTCAGTTTAATGGAAAAACTCTTTAAGGTATTTCTTTTGAAAAAAATTCAAAGTTCAATGGATGAAATGAAACATATTCTAAAGTTAGGGGTATTTTATATAATTTAACCTAAAGAAAATAACTAGAGAGAAATTTGAGAAATAATGTTTGAAAATGATAGCATCGGTGTTCATGGGTTGGGTTGTGTTGAATGAATTATTTTGATGCGTGGATCTGACCAAGGTCAAATATTTGATTCACACGATCTAGTTTAAAGATGGGGGCAAATGGTACCTGCAAAACAATTCAAGTGTACACTAGTGTGGTGGCTCGCCAAACACACTTCTATGCTTAAGTTAGCTAGAGTTTTGTGTGACGTGTAGTCGAAAGTAGGGTGGTATCACTGTAATTTGAAGATCTCTTGTTCATTTATACCGGATGACCTAGAGTTTCTCAGTCAACCTTTCCTCTTCAGGATGGTCTGGTCATTCAGTTCATTTTAGGGAAAGGCAGTTAGGAAAGCTTGGCTCATGGCCTCGACCCTTGGCTCGACCAAGGGTTTTACCTAGGGCCTCGGCCTCGGGGATTGGCCCAGGGAGTGACCGACTTGGGACCAGCCTGACTTCCTTTTGGGCTTAGCCCATTTGCGACCTGAGCTGAATTTTACCTATAACAGTGGTGCTTGCTCTCAAATTTCGGTTCATGGATTTGGATCATACTGGACCAAATACATGAAATATATTTTGGGAGTATGATATGGGCTTGGCCCAATAGATGGTGAGTCCCCCACATTTGGGTCCTCAATCATGTTGTGGAGCACTTGCAATTAGGTGAAACACATTGGTTTGGAAGAACTTGGAGGTTCAGCCTTGGCGCCTTGGCGCCATGGAATCTCAGTGTTGTGGATGTCAGACTTGAGTGGGATACGACCTTAGCTTGGGTTGAGGGGATCTCAACGCTTTGATGCCCTTGTTGCAAAGTGCACGTAGGGGTCGGCCTAGGCGCTTAGGCACCAAGACCCTTTGCATCACTTCGACGTGCAACTGATTTGTTGAGGAGTAGGTTGTGCATCTCCATAGGGGTCAGCCCTAGAACCACCTCACTTACCAACTCTCGGGTCAAATGATTTCTACTTCAAAGTGTGAGTTATAGTTTTGATTTCTACTTGAAAATTATATGTTTTAACTGCTTTTACAGCAGTTTTATTGAAATTTTCAGATCTGATTTTTAGGTTAAAAAGTAGAAAGTTTTATTTCTTTTAGTGTTAAAATCTTAGAAAATTTTGTTTTATAAAAAAGAGATTTTTTGGGTCTAATTGTCCCTAATTTAAGATAGTCTTGAAGGTTTTAAAGGCTCTAGTATTGAAAAATGTTTGATATTTTTAATTTGTATTGAAAAGCATGAATCTTAGCAAATTCCTGAGCACGTTATTGTGGATTTTAAGGTGTTTTAAATTTTGTTTTCAGTGTTGTTTTTGTAGTCTAAGAATCTTTATTTTTTCTAACTTTTTATGCAGAAAATTATTTTGAATGAGAAAATTATATTAGGTGGATTAGATTTCTTACATTTAGAAAAGTTTTTGGACCCTTAAGATAGATTTTCGTTTCTAATCAATAAAATATTGGATATGTTTAGGCCTCTAGGAAGTTGGCTTTTGTTCAAGAAATCTAAAATTGAGGATTGTAGGATTATCGATCGAGGTAAGGTGTTCTATATCCCTTCCAAAATAGAAATTTTGATTCAATTGTATTTGGATTATTGTTATTTGACAAAATATTTGAAAACAAGCTTTGTATGATTTGCAAATTGATTGAAATTGTATGTTTTAAATTGTTTTGTTTTTGTTTTTTTTTTTTTTTTTGATAAATGAAAGTCTATTGATTGGTTTGAATATTTTTGAAAAGTATTTGATTGACTTGAGAGTTACCCGAAAATGCTAGCTTTTTCTTTTTGGAGAATGTTATGCTTATTTGTAGTAATAGCCTAAAATAGAATTGATAGAATTGTCCTGGCTTATTTGTGAGAGGACACATTTGTGGGATGACATATTTAAGATTTGACATTCTTTTGAAATGAAGATTCATGTGTGTTACACTCACATAGCCTCACACTTAAGTATATCGTGTTGGGATTTATGCCCTAAAGCCTCGTAAATAATTATTTATTTAATAATTAATAATAATTTTGATTATTTTATTTACAATATAATATTATCCATTATATGAAAAATCCAAGGTTATTAGTGTAATCTTGAACAGTATGTGGTTGACATACATGAGGATCATGTTCAAGAAATAACCTAAAGAGTCATAGTATATGGATAAGGTTGAGTGTCTTATCCTGGTAACACTATTGATACGACTCACTTTGTAATAGTTACAAATGATTTGATCCAAATCGTTCATGTGGGGACATGTGAATGAGGGTATCTTATACAATGAGTTTATATAAGACTGGACCACGAAATATTTAATATCTCTTTATAAATTCATTAATTGAGAAGATTAATATTTCATCAGGCTGATCATATGTGACTCGATCTTAATCCTGAGTGAGTTATGAACTCCTGCCTGTGAGGGCTTGTCCTTTGATTTGCATGGTCAGAGTGGCTTTTGTTGCCGATTCAATAAGCCTACAATTTTGGAGACTTGACCAAATAGGGAGTTGAGAACATAATCTCATAAGATGAAATTTACTCATTCCCTTATAGGATAAGTAGATGAATAGTTCCCTTAAGTGCTGATTTTGGGACTTGAACAATGGGGCCCCACCCTCTCACTGACCCGAGAGAGACTTAGTTTATGGTTGGATCATAAACAAATTGTTCATTAGAGGATTAGTGGTACTTAAGGTGCAAGATGTAATTACAGGGGTAAAACGGACTTTTGACCCTGATGTAATTACGAACAACTCGTGAAGGATCGACTTGCATGTAGTGATTATATCAATGGACAAAACTTGTTCTACAGTGCATAATAGTGCAACTTTAAGTCTATAGTGGAGTGACCCTAGAGTTAATGAATGAAAATTGATTAATTAAATAGTTTAATTAATTAATTTTGTATCATTGGAGCTTATAATCTATAGGTCCATAAGGTCCCCTTGCTAGCTCATAGTAACATTAAAAGATCAATTTAGTTGAAAGAAAAATTTAAAATGTTTAAATTAATATTTAATTTGAAGTGTTCAAATTAATATTTAATATATTAGATATATTAAATATAAAAGAGAAAAATATATTTATTGTATTTGATACATTAAATATTAAAATAATTAATGTATATTAGATACATTAAAGAAAATGTATTTATTAAATTTGAATTGAGTTCAAATTAGAAAATAGATGTCGTAGGAAAATTTTAAAATGTTTGAATAAGATTCAAATTGGTTAGATAAATGTATTTTAATATATTAGATATTAAAATATATTATTTAATTACCTTCCCTAGACCACTATAAATAAGACCCAATGTGAGCTATTGGGCATTATTCATAGAACACACATCTTCTCAATAAAGAATTAGAGAATTCTCTCTATACTTTTTCCTCTCCAATCCCTTGAGGATTTTCTTTCAAAAGGCTCCCACAATCTTTGATTTTGTGTTAGAGTCTAGTCAGGAAAACTTTGTGGAGGAGATAAAGACCCGCAAAAATATTTTCCATATTTATCTCAAAAGTAAGTTTTCTTAATTAATATTATTTTTGGTTTAATTTTAAATAAAATAAAAAACGATCCAATGCTTCCGCTGCGGGATGAAGAGTTCATTCCTTCATATCGTATTGATTGTTCTGGTTGGTTTTTATTGACAACTCTGAATGAAAGTTCTGATTGATTGAAACCTATTTGTGGAAAAGTACATTTATGGTTTGACATTCTTAGATTCATGTGTGTGTTATTCACTCACGTGGCCTCATACTTAAGTAATTGTATTGAAGCTTATTTGTGGTTTGGCATTCCTTTGGAATAAAGATTCGTGTGTGTTATTCTCTCACGTGGCCTCACAGTTAAGTAACTGTATTGAATATTCTAGTCGATTTTTATCAGCAACTCTGATTGAATGTTTTAATTTTTATGATTGGTGTTACCGATGGGTAACCATCATATATGTTCTGAAGGCTATCCAAATAATGTATCTTCCCACTATGATATTTGAAAGTACTGTTTGAATTGAAAGATTGATGGATTGAAAGTACTGTTTGAATTGAAAATGTTTATCAATTGAAAGTTTTGTTTTATTGAAATGTTTATTCGAAAGTTTAGTTCTTTTAAAATATCGAATGATTGATAGTTTTAATTTAATAGTTTTGATATTTGAAAGTTTTGGTTAAAAGAAAGTTTCATTCAATTGAAAGGTTTGATTTGAAAGCTTATTTGATTGAAAGATTTTAGTTTTGAAAGCACCGTTTGTCTGAAAGTTTTTAACTAGAAGCTTTGACAGTGGATTAAAAGTCTTTATAAAGATTTATATTTTGTTTAAGTTTTTTTTTAAAGAAAATGAATTTCAAAGCTTGATGTGGAAATTGCTTATTGCGTATTTTGTACTCATTTTTATTTTTTAAATGTTTTCAGATGAAGGAGCAAGTGATTGTTCTTAAAGAAGTGAAGTTTAGCATTCTGACACTGAACATTGAAAGTTTTTGTTAAGGATTTGATATTTTATCTTAGAAATCTTTTGTAAGAAATTGTTTCCATTGAGTTGATTAAATTTGTTTTAGTTTCTAATTGTTACACTTCTGCATTATAGTTAGAATGAACGTATTGAAAAATACAAGTTGTTTTATTTGTTATCACCAAAACATATGGTATGATTGAAACTCGTAACCCTAACAAACAAAGGGTTCCATTTATAGGAACATGGTTGAATCTTTGCTAAAATCAAAATAATATATTATAATATTTAATATATTAAAAAAATATATTTGACATATTTGAATCTTATTTAAATCTCACAAAATCTCCTACAATATATATTTAACCTATTTGAATATCATTCAAATTATATATATATATATATATATATATATATATATATATATATATATATTCCTTTAACAGACCTAATACATCTTTTATGAATATATTTTCTATAATAAGAAGTCATATTGGATTAGGTAAGTTACTCAATTCATATGAAGTAGATCTTTGATTTTGAGTGTATATCTTCGTTTCATCAAATTAAAATATTGTATATTATAAACTCAATCAAGAATCAATCCCATATATTTTAACGTCACATCATCACTTTCATCATTAAATTTTAATGTATTGCAGGTATAAGCCTGAAAAAAATAAAGAAATACATAAAGAATGAAATCAATACTTTTACAACATCAAAGAAAAACTTGAAAAAAAACCCAAACGTTAGGGACTAAATTATACACTCAGCCAAAAATCTTTACATTGTACATAACTTGGGCCTTTTTTTTGGTCAGTAATAATTGATTTTAATCTCTCTGTTTTTCTTTCATCTAGACTAAACCGCACTAATTTTGCCACTTACAAATGTCCAATGTCAGCAATAGATATACCTTCAAGATCAGCTTGAACAATTTGTTTATTCAACTCTTCCAAAAGCAACTGTATGTTACCTATTTGGAGGTGCGTTTTGTCCCCTGCAATGAACTCATTGACAACCCCATTCAATTTGATGGAGCTGCAACCTGGTACCTTCTCAACCCCTTTCAACTTCATCATCTTCCTCACTCTTTTAGCATCCCCATGCTTCCCCAAAGCAGCATACAAATTTGAGAGCAAAACATAAGCCCCACTATGTCTTTCCAATTGAAACAGCCTCTCAGCAGCAACCTCAGCCTGCTGCATTTGCCCATGCTTGCAGCAAGCGCTCAGAAATGCCCTCCAAGCCACTGCTTCCTCTGAAGGGCTGGCTGTGTTTGGAAGCCTTTGAATCACTCCCTCTGCTTCCTCTAACCGCCCGGCTCGACTCAGCAGGTCGATTATACACCCGTAATGTTCAGTTTTTGGCTCAATTTTGTGTATTGTTGACATTCTGTTCAATATCCTCAGGCCTTCATTGGCCATACCTGAGTTGCTACAAGCAGCCAAAATGGCTATGAAAGTTATGTCATCCAGTTTGATTCTAGCTTTTTCCATCTCTATGAAGAGCTTGAGTGCGCCTTCTCCATCTCCATGCATTGCCATTCCTGAAATCATTGCGTTCCAACAAACAGTATCTTTCTGCGGCATTTTATCGAACAGGTACTTAGCGAGATCTAAATGCCCGCATTTTGCATACATATCAATCAGCCCAGTGCTCACTCGGAGAGTTAATGGCAATCCCAGCTGACCCACATACCTGTGAATCCAAATCCCAGTATCAAGAGCTCCCATATGAGCGCAAGCACAAAGGATTGTCACAATTATGGCTTCATCAGGCTCTACTTCAGTCAGCTGCATCAGACGGAACATGTGCAGCCCCTCCTTGAAGCAATTGTTTTGCACATACCCAGATATCATGGCGCCCCATATTCCCCTATCTTTAATCGGAGCCATGTCAAACAACCCTCTTGCAGTGTTAACATCTCCCATTTTTGCATACCCATAAATCATAACCGTCCATGACACAGCACTCAACTCAGGCATTTCGTCAAACACCTGTCCTGCATCTCTCATGTTAACGAACGCGCAGTACATTGCAAGCAAAGAATTACTCACAAATACATCCAATACAAAACCCAATTTTACAGTACAAGCATGAACCGACTCTCCGAGATGAAATTTTTTCATCCTGGCGCAAGCTTTTAGAACGTAAGGATGAGTATAACTATCAGGGGCGATCCCATTTCTTAGCATTGCAGAGTATATAACAATGGCGTCGAGAAATTCACCTCGGAGCAGAAGGGCTTTGATCATGGTATTGCAGATGCAAATGGTGGGCTGTTGAATGTGTTGGAAGAGCTTCAATGCGTGAGAAAGGCTGCCATGGCGTGGCTCTGCACAAAAATCCAACAGCCTGCTTAACACGAAGCTGTTATTACCAAGTCCAGATGTAAGAACCCGTGCATGAGCTTGCTTTAGCTGGTTCATATTTAGGCATTTTTGCAGCAATAACAGACATCTCTTAGAACTACTTGACATGGGGAGCTGCCTTCAATAGCTACCATCTGATCTGGTTTCTTCTTAAATTACGATGAAATCTATGGACCGATTGGCAACTCTCTGCCATTGTTAATAGCAGACGAAAAGCCATCAAATCCATTGTCTTCTCCTTCCTTTTGATTTTTATGTCTGATAAGGTAATGTTTTTCTGTTATGCAATTTTTTAATGGAAAATACTTGGTACACCCATGTACATTTTTCTTTTTGCTGTTGTATATTTCATGTGGGCTGCATGAAGATGGGTGCAGTCATGTAGTCCGTGTTGCACCCAAGTATTTTTTATTTTTTATTTTGTTCAATTATTCCATTTCGCTGTATTCTCACATCATTGTTTTGTAAATTTTCTTATTCATTTATGCATTTTTTTTCATTTTCTCGATTTGGGTTGTTTATCCAATTCAAACATAGCTTAATGGACAAGTTCTCATTTCTTTTCCCAAGGTTGAAAGTTTAATCTCTCATCGCCACATTTGTTGAACTAAAAAAATTGATATTGTTGATGCACAAATTTGGTCTAAGAAAATAGTCGAATCTACATTAGGTGTGTACAAATAACTCGATAACTTGAACAACCCAACCCAAACAGTAAGAGTTGGGTTGGATTAAGATTTTTTTTTGGTTTGTATTGGGTTGGTTTTTTTTTTTTTTTTACAGATTCGAAATTTTGGTTCAGTTCACAGGTTGAGAACTTTTTGGTTCCGTTCAACCCAAACCGAACCAAATTCATGATATATATATAAACAAAATCCTAATCGTGTAACTGCTTCACGCCTGTTAAATTTGAATAAGTCCTTTTTTGTTAAGTCAAATTACCTATTCCATAGGTTTGCTTCCTATTCTTATGTTTATCCTAATTTTATGGAAGCACTAAACTTAGTTGTATTGAAGCCTATATAAGGCTTTGTTTTAATGGAATTCATATTAATTCATTCTTCACTTTCTTCTTTATTTCATATGTGCTCTCTCCTTTAAGTTTAACAAGTGGTATCAGAGCCAAGTTGTTCCTTTATCTTCCACGATAGCTAGCAAGCAAAAGCAATGGCCTCAGACAACTATGTGCAACCAGCAATTCCTCGCTTTGATGGTCATTATGATCATTGGAGCATGTTGATGGAAAATTTTCTGCGGTCCAAAGAGTATTGGACCATTGTTGAAGCAGGAGTGAATGAACCAGCAACTGGAGTTGTCTTGTCAGAAGCTGAACAAAAGAAGCTAGAGGAACGAAAATTGAAGGATCTTAAGGCAAAGAATTATTTATTCCAAGCCATTGATCATGCCATCTTGGAGACCATTTTGCAAAAAGATACATGCAAGCAAATTTGGGACTCCATGAAGAAAAAGTATCAGGGCACAACGAGGGTGAAAAGACAGCAACTCCAAACTCTTCGCAAAGAGTTCGAGATTCTTCAAATGAAGCAAGGTGAGTCCGTGGATGTGTACTTCTCACGGACCTTGGCTATAGTAAATAAGATGCGGATCCATGGAGAGAAGATTGAAGATGTAGCTGTGGTTGAAAAGATTCTTCGGTCGATGGATTCTAAATTTGCATATGTGGTTTGTTCAATTGAGGAATCAAAAGATATCGATAACTTATCAATTGATGAATTACAAAGTTCTTTACTTGTGCATGAGCAGCGAATGACGTCAAATACAAGTCCAACTGAAGAACAAGCCTTGAAGACTTCAACCCATGGTGAAAACTCAGCAGGAAGGGGATTAAATAGGGGTCGTGGTCGAGGTCGTGGAAAATGGCAAGGAAGAGGAAGAGGTGGTGGACATGATCAACACAACCAAACGTCCAACAACAACTCGAGATTTGATAAGTCCAACATTAAATGCTATCGTTGCCATAAGTTTGGTCATTACAAGTCTGAATGCAGGACCAACCTTAACCATGAAAAAGAAGAGCAATCCAATTTCCTAGAGAAAAAGGAGCAAGAAACACTATTGATGACGTGTCACCACAATGATGAACTTGGACCAAACATATGGTATATAGATACTGGCTGCAGCAATCATATGTGCGGTAACAAGTCTCTCTTTTCTCATTTGGATGAAAATTATCATTCTACTGTATCGTTTGGTGATAATTCTAAAGTAAATATTGTGGGTAAAGGCAATATTCAAATTAAGACCAAAAGGGGCAATGTTGAGACTATATCAAATGTGTTTTATATTCCTGATTTGAGAAGCAATTTATTGAGTGTTGGACAGCTACAAGAGAAGGGCTATGTCACAACCATCAAAGAAGGCGCTTGTGAGATATATGATCCAAGGAGAGGATTGATAGCTCGTGTTGAAATGGCCTCAAATAGGCTGTTTCCACTCAAACTAGAAGGTTTGGAATTATGTTTCAAGACTAATGTAGATCAAGACTCCACATGGCTTTGGCATTTGCGATATGCCCACCTGAATTTCAAAGGTTTGCAGGTCCTTTCTCAAAAGAAAATGGTGGTTGGCCTTCCCCAAATTTCTCCTCCTATAAAAATATGTGAAGAATGTGTCGTTGGCAAACAACATCGTGAAAATTTTCCAAAAGGCAAAGCATGGAGAGCACGTAAACCGTTGGAGTTGATTCATTCCGACATATGTGGCCCAATAAACCCAATATCAAATGGGAATAAGAAATATTTTATTTCTTTCATTGATGATTTTTGCAGGAAAACTTGGATTTATTTCTTGCAGGAAAGGTCAGAAGCATTCTCAATTTTCAAGAGCTTTAAAGCGGTTGTTGAAAATGAAATTGGAAGGAAAATCAAAACTCTTCGAACGGATCGTGGAGGAGAATACATGTCACAAGAATTTGTAAATTTTTGTGCTGAGCATGGAATTCGACGCCAGTTGACAGCAGCTTACACACCTCAACAAAATGGTGTTGCTGAAAGAAAGAACCGTACTATCCTCAACATGGTTCGAAGTATGATTGCAAATGGAAGAGTTCCAAAGCAATTCTGGCCAGAAGCAGTAAATTGGGGTGTTCATGTTTTAAATCGAAGTCCCACTTTTTCGGTTAAAAATATGACTCCTCAAGAAGCTTGGGATGGGCGTAAACCATCAGTTGACCACTTTAAAGTGTTCGGGTGCATGGCATATGCACACATTCCTGACGAGAAGAGGAAGAAGCTAGATGATAAAGGTCAAAAATGTGTCTTTCTTGGCATTAGTGAGCAATCAAAGGCTTACAAATTATTCAATCCAATCACAGGTAAAATTGTAATTAGTCGAGATGTTATATTTGATGAACTAAACACTTGGAATTGGACAGAAGACACTCTGGAGCAACAACCAATACCTGTGAACTTTGAAGACAATGATGTATCTTTGTCATCACAACCTGGAAATCCAGTGCAACAATCAGTTGAGGCTACTGAGGCTCAAACAGAAGGTACAAGCTCAAGATCACAACGAGTTAGAAGAAGACCAGCATGGATGGAAGATTATGATGTTGGTGGTTATCTTTCTGATGAGGCACTTGTTCATTATGCTTTATTATCAGAATGTGATCCATTAACTTTTGAAGAAGCTGTCAAAGATATAAAATGGAAGCAGGCCATGGATGAAGAGATTAAGTCGATAGAGAAAAACAACACTTGGGAGCTATCAGAACTTCCTGAAGGGCAAAAATCCATTGGTGTTAAATGGGTTTATAAAACGAAGCTGAATAAAGATGGCCAAGTAGACAAGTACAAGGCTCGTCTAGTTGCAAAGGGGTACAAGCAACAAATTGGCATTGATTACAATGAAGTTTTCGCTCCAGTTGCAAGACACGATACTATTCGAATGGTGGTAGCATTGGCAGCACAAAACAATTGGAAAATTCTTCAAATGGATGTAAAATCAGCCTTTCTGCATGGAAACTTGAATGAAGAGGTTTTCGTAGATCAACCCCCTGGCTATGTTCAACAAAATAACAAAGGAAAGGTATATCGATTGAAGAAAGCTTTATATGGCTTGAAGCAAGCTCCTAGGGCTTGGTATAGTCGAATTGAGGCCTACTTTATTAGAGTTGGATTTGAAAAATGTCCATATGAACATACTCTCTTTATTAAATTTCAACCTCCGAATAAGATTTTGATAGTATGTTTGTATGTAGATGATTTGATTTACACAGGCAATGATTCAGTTATGTTTGAAGAATTCAAGCAGTCCATGATGGCAGAGTTTGAAATGACAGATCTAGGGATGATGCATTATTTTCTCGGCATTGAGGTAATGCAATCAATAGCTGGAATTTTCATAAATCAGAAGAAATATACACTGGAGATCTTGGACAAGTTTCAAATGAAGAATTGCAACTCAGCCACAACTCCAGTTGAACCCAGTTTGAAGCTCACAAAGGACCATGAAGGAAAGAAGGTCAATAGTACTCTCTATAAGCAAATGGTTGGAAGCTTGATGTACTTGACAGCTACAAGGCCTGATATTATGTATGCTGTAAGTTTAATTAGCAGATTTATGGAATCTCCAACTGAACTTCATCTCCTTGCTGCCAAAAGAATCTTACGTTACTTAAAAGGGACTCCTGATCTTGGCATATTTTATCAAACAAGAAGAGAACTAAACCTCGTTGGTTTTAGCGATAGTGATTATGCAGGAGATTTAGATGACAGAAAAAGTACTTCAGGGTATGTTTTCATGTTTGGTTCAGGAGCTATCTCATGGTCTTCCAAAAAGCAGTCAATTGTCACATTATCTACCACTGAAGCTGAATTTGTAACAGCAACATTATGTGCATGTCAAGCCATCTGGTTGAGGAACATTCTTGA
The DNA here is from genome assembly GCA_033996785.1 of Trichosanthes truncata. Classification (NCBI taxonomy): domain Eukaryota; kingdom Viridiplantae; phylum Streptophyta; class Magnoliopsida; order Cucurbitales; family Cucurbitaceae; genus Trichosanthes; species Trichosanthes truncata. Next base: position 16,210,996 of record JAWPNB010000004.1, read on the forward strand.
GAAGTTGCATTATAAGCAAGAAGAAGCATCTATCATTTATTGTGATAACACTTCAGCAATCAAGCTCTCAAAGAATCCTGTCTTGCATGGACGAAGCAAACACATTGATGTAAGATACCATTACTTAAGGGATCTTACAAATGATGGAATCATCAAACTAAGCTACTGTAGGAGTGAAGATCAAGTTGCTGATATTTTAACCAAGCCTCTCAAATTAGCAACATTTGTGAAGCTTCGGAATTTGCTTGGTGTTGTCCCTTTGTCTAGTCTAAACTAAATACTAATTGCATAGTTTTTAGTTTAAGGGAGGGTGTTAAATTTGAATAAGTCCTTTTTTGTTAAGTCAAATTACCTATTCCATAGGTTTGCTTCCTATTCTTATGTTTATCCTAATTTTATGGAAGCACTAAACTTAGTTGTATTGAAGCCTATATAAGGCTTTGTTTTAATGGAATTCATATTAATTCATTCTTCACTTTCTTCTTTATTTCATATGTGCTCTCTCCTTTAAGTTTAACAAGCCTTCAACCCTTCACCTCGCGCCCCTCCCTCTCTGAAATCTCAACTCTCCCTCTCTCGATACTCGACTCTCACCCGTCATCCTCGTTCGCAGTTCGTCGTTCGTCGCCGACAAACATTGAATGTAGTACACATGCCCCTTTCCTCTCGTAGTTTGCTGTTCTGACGCTTATCATCACTGCCGATTTGTTTTTGTCGTTGCTAAGATCCAGATCAGTTTTAAACAAAAAAAAAAAACAGTACGAATTTACAAGGTCCTCTTCGAAATGGTGATTTATGTATGAATCCTTCAATGGATTTTAAATTCTTTGGTAGACTCTGATTTTGAAGCGAAAAGATAAATGGTACTATAGTTTAAGGAATTGAAGTTTGAAGAAGAAAATATGAAAATAGATGGTTATGTATTCACTTTTTTAGTACTTATTTTTGGAGCTCTTTAAAAATTTGATGAATGTATATTTGGATTATTGGTACTTTAACTTATGAAAGTTTGATGAAAATTTGTACACAGATATGATGAATTATACCTTTTAAATTTGATGAAAGTTTTTCTAGAGCTATTTGTCTTTGAAAATTGAACTACCTGACGACCCAACCCAGCCTAACCAAAAAATATAAGGGTTGGGTTGCCAACCCTATTCAATTTTTTTGGGTAGCAGGCCCAATCAACTCAAATTTTTGGGTTGGTCCAAAAAATTCTCCCAACCCGGCTCGTGTACACCCCTGATCTACATTATCGTTTCAGTTCGATTTCGAGTCAAATATGAGATGTAGTGCCTACAACCCAAGAAACTGCACACTTTGTGTGATGTTAGCGCAACATACTTTGATGTTTAAGCTAGATGATGGTTTATGTTCTCAGCAAAAGTAGGAATTGTGTAGTGTACTTTGCACATGAGGTTTCTGCCCTTATTTGTAGATGGGTTAGCCTAGGATTTTTGGCCATTCCAAGTATTCTGCATGCAACCATTGTGGATTAACACAATCAATGAATATGTATAGAAAATTAATGGCATCATATTCTTCATTGTGAATATGCACGATCTTGGAAATCAGGAAAATCTCATAGGACAACCACACGACTCTCGGGTTGGCTCTGCTTTTTTAGGAATAAGAGCGACCTGACAAGCTCTTCCTCGACCCCCGAGCTTGTCGATTTGGCTCTTCTTAGGAAAGAGTTGGTCCCAATTCAATTGTGGTCCCCTTTCGATTCTTAGCTAAATTCAATATTCAAAAGTTCACCTGTGGCTATAACAGATATGGATACATGTCAACATGATATATCTTAACTAATTAAAGTATTATACATTATCATAAAAGTCTGATAGGAACATTATTACCTTATAAATGTGACTCTATTTTATTCATACTTTGATCAATGTGTAATAATAAATTGGTGCTTGCAAAATTAAAAAAAAAAATAAATGTTAGCAGAAAGAATAACTGCCCAACCCAAATAAGAAATACAAAAGGCCATAATGTCCTTTGATGTTGAATGAGTGTTGATATACTTTATTACTACTAAAATACATGTTATATGAATGCTGATACACCTATGTTATACTTGAAGTGGATGATAAATGAGTGTTGATATATTGTTGATATACTCGATTTACTACTAAAATGCATGTTCTATGAATGTTGAGAGACACCCATATTATACTTTAAATGAATGTTGAATGAGTGTTGATCGACTCGATTTACTACTAAAATGCAAGTAGACAATGATGCAAACAAGAAAAACTTCCAAAAAGGTTGATATGGACAATGTACATTCAAAGACTCAACCAAAACCAACACCAAAAACCTTAAGTTTGTACAAGCGGACATTGTAAAATGGCAAAAGTTTCTCCAATAAAGACACGACAATCTCTAAGAAAGAAGACTACTGATTATAGTGAACTTAGTTTTGATCTATAGATTTCACAAAATGACTGAACACATTTTTCTTTTGGAATGGTAATTCAAACTTAATGGTTTTTTCTTTATTGACAATGTACTCAAAACTATGAAGAATAATATGTTGATAATTTCAGCTTGTAATCCTTTAGGAATGACAATATATGTTGCAACATAATTATATTACCAAATTGTATTTGATATTTCTTTGATTTAGATTATCATTGATATTAGGAGTGATACTTGGTTTGGTTTCTTCGATTTTAGGTCCAATCGAGAACCGATCGGTTTGACTAAAATGGGAATCGAACCAATGTCCAATAAAGAACAAAATCGTTGGTTCGGTTCCTTGGCAGTTCAATTTTCGATTTTTTTTCCTCCAGTTTAGACAATAGACACTCATGAGGATAAATCGAATTCAATGCTCCCTTGCACTCATATGGAATTTCACATAACAAAGTACAAACATTCTTTTTATTTTTCCACCATTTCGAAAACCAACATGTTGGAAAGAGGCTTTCACAGAACAAACAATTTCTATAATTGGAAGAAACGAAACTGAAGAAATAAAATTCAATTTGAAAAACAATACTACAAATTACAATAGAGACCACCCAAATTACAATCGAATTCAATTTGAAAGCCAATACTACCTGAACGCAGTTGGGAGTGCGGATCACTGCGATGGCGTCCGACGTCTGGTGAGGTGGCTGAAGACAACGCTAGCGGGAGCAACGACGAACAGTGGCGGTTGAACGTTGGTGGCTGAACTGAAGACTAAAGAGAACACTGGTATAGGTGGTTGCTGGCTGGAGATGGAGAATGCTAGTGTGGTGGTGATTGGAGAACACCGAAGCAGAGATGGGATGATCGGTGAAGGGATTGAGAGAGAGAGAGTAGTTTTACAAATGTTGGGATTTGCGAATGACATTGGAGAAAGGAAAACATAAAATCTAACGCTCTGTTTGATAATGATTTGATTTTTGAAAATTATACATATTTTTTCATCAATTCTCTACAATAGGTTTGATCTTTCTTAAGAAAACATTTGAATCCTTAATCAAATTCTAAAAACAAATTTTTTTTTTTGAAAACTACTTTTAGTTTTCAAAACTTGGTAAAAAAAATAGATAACAAAACAAAGAAACCCATAGATGGGGCAATATTTATAGGTTTAATTTTCAAAAATAAAAAATAAAAAACCAAATGGTTATCAAACGAGGTCTGGTTTATTAAGGTATATATATATATATACGCGTTGGTTTGATTCAATTTTTTACTGGTTTTTTCAGACGAAAATAAGACCAAACCATTTTTTTTTTTATTTTGTCTAATTACAAACCAAGAAGTCCAATTTTATGCTAAGAAACTGAACCAATCCACTTGATCGAATCAGTTTGATTCGGTTCATCAGTTTTTTGATTTTTTTGTTGCACCCCTAATTGATATACTTCTTATTAGGTACATCGTTCATATACATATATCACTGATATACTTTATCTAAAGTATATCAACGATATAGAGATATCATTGATATACTTCATATCAAGTATATCATTGACATATAAATATTAATGATATATTTTATATTAGGTATATCATTGATTTACCTATATCATTGATATATCTAAGATGAAGTATATCACTGACATAACAATATCATTTACTCATTTTTTTACTTCATTAAAAAAGAAAAAGTTAGTAACACACAAATTGTTGTATTAATGATATATTTTATATTAGGTATATCATTGATTTACCTATATCATTGATATATCTAAGATGAAGTATATCACTGACATAACAATATCATTTACTCATTTTTTTACTTCATTAAAAAAGAAAAAGTGAGTAACACCCAAATTCAACAATTTTGTCTTCCACAAGCTTTATGTTACATCAACCATATGTATATATTTGATTTAGTATATCATTGATGTACTTTATATTAAGTATATCAATGATATAGATATATCATTGATACAATTCATATTAGGTATATCGTTGATAAACACGCATCGTTAATATACTTTATATTAGGTATATCACTAATATATCTAATATGAAGTATACTAATGAGATAGACACATATATCATTTACTCACTTTATATTAAAATTAAACTAACTTTGTCTTCTACAACCTTCTTAATACAAGCAATTAAAAATGTACATAAATGAAAAGAAAAACGAAATGGTAAATCTATCATTGATGTACCCAGTTACTCATATACGTGCCAATTAACTACAACTCATTGATATATTAAGACATGCCAATCAAATAACAAGTTGATGTGAAAAACTCACTACTCAAGCATACACAATTGTATATAATATAGTTGGTAGTCAAGGTCGATTCCATAGGGACTAATGTATGCAAATTTGTTGAAATTAAGCACAAATGCACTATTACAAAACTAAAAGCAATGAATGTAAATAATTATGCAAATCCAATACATTTAGCACAAATTCTATTAATTCACTAAAAAGACTTAACTAAGTAAACACTAGGTATGATAAATGACTCAAGTGAGCTAATTGCGTACTAAAATGAAAAAATTGAGAACTGGAATTTAAGAAATTTTGTACCTGTTTTGTCTAGTTGTGGCAACAATGTTATGGTATTGAATGCAATAGAGTCATACAACAGGGTAAATTACTCAAATCAGACTCGAAAACTCGTATTGTCTTTAACACTAAGTTAAACATATGTCTATGAAAATCCAATGCTAAGGAACACTTGTGAGACTTCATTTCTCCCCTTCACAAGTCTAGAATGTATGTCTACACTCTAACAATTTCTACCTATTAAGGATAAATTACTTGCATCATTATTTGTTTTAATCCACTAATTCCTAACCTTTTTAGTGTTAAGAATAAGCTTGTCCCTTAGCTAGGGTGATCAATCTCAAATAAGAACTTCAAATAAACACCACAAATGATTGTATAACCTCATAAATGTGCATTCAAGTAAAAGGCTCCAAACAAACACTTCAATCCATAAATCCCAGCCCTAAAAACCTTAGCCCATAACTTCAAAATAGATAACAATCCAAAAGAAATAAGTAATAACAAACATTTTTGAATTCAAGCTAAGGCAATGAGAGTCAGCTCTAGTGCAAGTGCACACTGCCTTAATAAGTAGTAAATGAAGTATTCCAAGTATCTATCCCATAGAGACTATGTATATATTCAACTGCTAGTAAAACTATTATCAAATTGCAAAGGATGGAAACCAAGAAAAAATTATGGTGACTTTTGGTGATAAAACAAGTAAATGAATGCAATAAGTAAGAATGCAAAGATGTCAATGGCAATGGAGGATTCAACTACGTTTCTACCCTAAATGGAATATGCATCCACTATGCACCAGCAGGTCTGTTGCATTTTACCTATGTTGTAAATCGTCCTCTCCTATTCAACCTTTGTTTCAAAGTATCCTTAGGAGTATAAGCAATTGATCGTATATTTCTATGGTAAACTTTTACTTAGATAAATAGCACACAACCCTATTTGATTTATAGGAAACCGCCCTAAAGCATACACGTAGTCGATCATATAGCAATTCCTAAAAAGAGCAGGCCAGTAAAAATCTGATTGCATTACCTTTGCAATTGTACGAGTAGGTCAAAACCATATGGAGAAGAATGATAGTCATGTATAATCTTAGCTACATCCTCAAGGGGTATGCACCTCCTGATTAATTGATTTGAGTAAACCTTGAATAGTAAAGGGTCATCCCAAATGTAAAATTTCACATCATGGAGGAATCTCTTCTTCTGCTGAGAGTTCAAGTCTAGTGACATTACTTCTCCTACAAGAAAGTTTACATAATCAACAAATCATGGTAATTTAGTCTCTACCTGATATAGTTTTTAATTCGAAAATTTTTATGTGATGGGAAAGGTTTGTTGATTGCTTTCGTACTCTATTCTAGATAGGTGGTCAACTACCGCATTTTCACAACCTTTCATGTCTTTTACGTCAAAATCGAACTCCTGTAAAAGAAGAATTCATCTAATCAATCGAGGTTTAACGTTTTTCTTATTAAGCAAATACTTGAGAGCTGAGGGTCAGTATGAATAGTCACTTTAGTCCCTAATAGATAAAGCCTAAATTTATCAAAAGAAAATACAACTACAAACATTTCTTTCTCAGTGGTAATATAATTTTGTTGTGCATTATCTAGAGTTCTATGATAAACCTTAGTATTGAGGATTATTTAACTCTCAATGGCTTAAGTTATGCTTGATTTTCTTTAGAATTATATGAAGAAGTTAGCAAATTCTTTGAAAACATCAATAATTTTATGGAAAATACATCAGATAAAAAGATTGAGTAAAAGAGGAAAATAAAGACTAAAAGTGGTGTTTAGTTGCAGGACATTGGAACATTGCAATTTCGGATTGCAAAATCGAAATTGCAATATGATATTGCAATCCAGCAGCAGTAGAAAAGGAAAGTCTTCGACTAAAGCAAATATGGAATGCACTCGATTCTCCTCCATTGTTGCATGATTTTCATAGAAGTTTGGACAAAATTAAGGAATCAAAAACTCTAGTTTTGAAGGCAATAAAATGAGCAAATGGGTGTTGACAAAAAGGGTGATCTTCACTAGTTTTTCCTCAAGGAAAAGATTGATTTTATGGGTTTTCTTCTTCGTGTGTTTTGTCCAACTGCGTGGTTACATCCGAGAAGTCTTTTTGTACTTCCTTAGCTTCGATCCAATCCAAACGAAAGTTTGGATTGTAAAGATTCATTCCTTCTCAACAAAGAATGGGGTTGAATTGATTGAAATCTAAAGGAAAATAATGGGTTTTATTCAATTTTTTTTATTCCATCTTGTTCTTAGTTTAGTTTGAATTTGATTTCTGCAATTCAGTTTGGTTGAAATTCTTTTATGTTTTATGTTCTTTTACCTTCTGTATTAATGATCGACGTTTGCTACAACACGCAAGTGCACGTGATTGAAGTAATAAAAACTGGAGTATTCCAGAGTATCGTACCCAAGGGAACGAGTTTTAACAAAATCTATTGAGATGACACAAAATTTGTTTGCAAATTGCAATTGTGGTAACCGAGGGTGTAAAAGTGCTTGAGTGGTTGTTTTTGGCTAAAGAAAATAATGAAAAGTCAAATAGTAAAAAGAATGGGATCCAAGTTGCTTATGCCCTTTTGGAAAGAAATGCCACTGAAAATGCAATTGCAATCATAGTTAACACTAGAGAACTAAGTAAACCGAATTCAACTCCATTTCAAATTTGCTTCAAAATCTTTAGGAGGCTAAGTGATTAAACCTATATTTCTATGGCTAATCTAACTTAGATAATTTAGCACACAATTCTAGTGGTTTTGGAGTCTCGCCCTATGTCTAGGGTCGATGTTCAGGACTTATGTCTAATCCTTTTCCTCCATTGCTTTTGTGACATCGGCTTTCCCTTAACTCTTTCAATATTAAGTTCAAGCTTGACAAGCAATCACTAGTTGGCCAGCTAGGTTTACCCACATTATTTCAACAAAAACAAACAAAGCCTCAAGTGTTAACTAGATTGAATATGCTTTAAGCTTTACATCTCTCCTCTAGGGCATTCACTAACTTGAATCCCTAAGGAGAATTTAGCTCATTCTGGAAATATTGAAAACCCAAAATTCAATTGCTATAAATCTCATAATTAATAACCAAGATACCAAAATTAAATTCCTAATAATGGAGTAAAAAAAAATGAAATTTAAATAAAAAAAATTGTGAATTTAAATCAATAATCCAAAATACTCACAAAGGCAATTTATATTCAATAGTGGAATTCAAAACAACAACTTCATTAACCTTTAAATAATTGCAAATAAACCTTCCAGGTAGTGATGAAACTAATTGAGAATTTCATAACTTAGAGTTATAATTTCTTCATATTTACGAAAAAACAAAGGAGAACAAAATCCATAGTTCATTGATTAATTCAACTTCTATAACTTACAAAAATTGGAGTAAACAGAGACCAAATATAAGAGTAAAATTAAGCAGAAAAAGAGAGGAATTAAACAGAATAAAACTACAAAAACAGAGTAACAATGCTAACGGAAATTCCTTGTTTTGATTGAACCAAATACTCCTTCAAGGGAAGTTGGATCTTCACCTCCTCGAACCTTCGTTGAGGAGGGATCAAACTCAGGAATTGAGGAGCTAAATACAAGAATGAAATATTGAAAAATGACAGAAAAACGTAACTTGCAAGTGTTGTTCGAAAATGAAAAATAGCAGAAAAACAGAGTTGCTTCTTACTTCGTTCTCCCCATTTTTATAGGCATTGAAGGCTAGGGTTTCTATCTTTGTGCTCCTTCAATCATGGGTCAATGTTTGGGCATGAGATTAGGCTGAAAATTCTCCAGAAATCGAGCAAATTCCGTGGGTTTTGGTGAATTTTCGTGATTTCCGTAATAAATGATAAGGCCAGATAAAATGCAATTGCATTGCAATTGCATTTTTCTTCTTGTTCACCACCTTGCCTTCTCAAGGAAATGCAATTGCATTTCATTTGTATTTTCTTCATTGCTTCAAATCTGCACAAAAACAACAATTTAGCTAACTTGTCTTTGTTTTTTTCAACTTATTTCTTCTTTGTCCATACTTCGACAAGCTTGCATGAATTTATCTTATAATGCTATTTTTAGCTTGCTCGTTATTCGATAAAATATGCAAAAATGGCAAGAACAACTTAGTTTTAGGGTTAAATAATCCTCATAACTGAGAATTATCAATTAACATTGGAGTTGAGTTTTAGATTAAAGGAGCAATTGAAGTTTAATTTTCTGACAATTTTGGTCATGGGTTTACTATCCAGTAAGTTTATTTTCAATTTAATGAAGTTTTGATCATTGCTTTCTTCAACTTTGGCCTTCAAAGTTTACTATTTTTTATGTTACAACACTTTTCATTCCCTTAAGTTTTGTTTTAGATTAAGTATTGTAGTTACTCCTTTCATCATGAAATTTATTTTCAAATTTTACTTAGAAGCTTTTGAGTTAGTTATGAGCTAAACTCCTCAAGGTGTTCAAGGATGTGAATTCTCTAAGGAGTAAGTTGAGCTTAAATTGAAAAGAACAACTAAGCCTACATTTCAACTGTTTGCTTGTGTTGAATTAAACTCTTTGTGGTCCTAGATTGATCAACTAGGGTAGCAAACTAAGCTTGGAACTAATACTGACAGAGTTAGTGAAAAGCGGATTTCGCACAAGCAATGGAGATGAGAGCTTAGACATAAGTCAATCTTTACCCTAGACATAGGGCAAAAGACTCCAAAATTGAGTAAAATTGTATGAGCCAATTGATTTAAGTTAGAGGGACTATAGACATATAAGTCACTCACTTAGTCTCCTACGAACCTAATTACAAGGTGAATAAGAGTAGCAATTTTGGTTTATAGTTGTGTGTAGGTTAAGGTTGAATTTGCAATTTGATTTGGTAATTTACAACTTAGGGCAATGACATTCTTGAAGCCATATCTTTTCCTCATTGAGTATTTTTCCTTGCTTCTTCATTATTTTTGTTTCGCACATTTTGCAATTCATTTTTGCAATCTGTTCCTTGCAATTTTTATTTTGCAATTTTGATTATGTAAATATTTTTACATTTTGATTTTTATTTCTATTGTTGTTTTACACCAACCAAATTCTGATTTTGTAATTTATTTACCAAGTTGCAGTTTTGAATACAATTTTGCCTTTGCAATATTTCTGTTAAATTGTTCCCTGTGGGATCGATATCCAGGTCTGTTGGGATTTATGCCCTAAAGCCTCGTAATTAATAATATATTTAATAATTAATAATAATTTTGATTATTTTATTTGCAATATAATATTATCCATTATATGAAAAATCCAAGGTTATTATTGTAATCTTGAACAGTATGTGGTTGACATACGAGAGGATCATGTTCAAGAAATAACCTAAAGGGTCATAGTATATGGATAAGGTTGGGTGCCTTATCTTGGTAACACTATTGATACGACCCACTTTGTAATAGTTACAAATGATTTGATCCAAATCATTCATGTGGAGACATGTGAGTGGGGGTATCTTATACAATGAGTTTGTATAAGACTGGACCACGAAATATTTAATCTCTCCTTATAAATCCGTTAATTGAGAAGATTAATATTTCATCAGGATGATCATATGCGACTCGATCTTAATCTTGAGTGAGTTATGAACTCTTGCCTGTGAGGGCTTGTCCTTTGATTTGCATGGGTGAGAGTGGCATTTGTAGCCGATTCAATATGCCTACCATTTTGGGGACTTGACCAAATAGGGAGCTGGGAACATAATCTCACAAGATGGAATTCACTCCTTCCCATATAGGGTACGTAGATGAGTAGTTCTCTTAAGTGCTGATTTCGGGACTTGAACAATGGGGCCCCACCCTTTCACTTGCTCGAGAGGGACTTAGTTTATAATTAGATTATAAACAGATTGTTCATTAGAGGATCAGTGGTACTTAAGGTGCAAGATGTAATTATAGGGGTAAAACGGACTTTTGACCCAGCTGTAATTACGAACAACTCGTGAATGATCGACTTGCATGTAATGATTATATCTATGGACAAAACTTGTCCTATAGTGCATAAGAGTGCAACTCTAGGTCTATAGTGGAGTGACCTTAGAGTTAATGAATGAAAATTGATTAATTAAAAAGTTTAATTAATTAATTTTGTATCATTGGAGCTTATAATCTATAGGTCCATAAGGTTCCCTTGCTAGCTCATAGTAACACTAAAAGATCAATTTAGTTGAAAGAAAAATTTGAAATGTTCAAATTAATATTTAATTTGAAGTGTTCAAATTAATATTTAATATATTAAATATATTAAATATAAAAGAGAAAAATATATTTATTGTATTTGATACATTGAATATTAAAATAATGTATATTAGATACAATAAAGAAAAGATATTTATTAAATTTGAATTGGATTCAAATTAGGAAATAGATGTCGTAGGAGAATTTTAAAGGTTTGAATAAGATTCAAATTGGTTAGATAAATATATTTTAATATATTAGATATTAAAATATATTATTTAATTATCTTCCCTAGGCCACTATAAATAGGACCCTAGGGGTGAGCCATTGGAAATTCTTCATAGCACACATCTCCTCAATAGAGAGAATTAGAGAATTCTCTCTAGACCTCTTCCTCTCCAATTCCTTGTGGATTTTCTTTCAAGAGGCTCCCACAAGCCTTGATCATGTGTTCGAGTCATAGCTAGGAAGACTTTGTGGAAGAGATAAAGATCCGCCAGAATATTCTCAATGTTTATCTCAAAAGTAAGTTTTCTTAATTAATGTTATTTTTAGTTTAATTTTAAATAAAATAAAGACGATCCAATGCTTCCGCTGCGAGATGAAGAGTTCATTCCTATCAATTGGTATCAGAGCCTACTTTGATTTTTATTTAGAATTAAAATTTTGCATGGTGGGTATTTTAATTTTGTTCATATATGTGATATATGATTTTGCAAGTTGATTGTTTAGGCATATTTATGGCATTAGTTTTTAATTTTGATTAGATCAAATGTGAAGCCTGAAAGGATTACGATTTCTTTGTAATTTTTGTTTCAAATTTCTCTAATTACTGGAAAAGAGAAAGGCCAATCTGTGGACTCATCCTTCAGTCAAAGTGCCGACGATCAAGAGGAGGAAGAAGTGTTGTTTAGGCTGGTAATGAATACACTTCAATTGGATGACGATGCAAATTGATTTAGGCAGTGAACAATTAATTCACGTTAAGAGAGCTGGAACAAATAGCCAACCTTGATACTTGTATTTTGATTGATGGCCCAAAGGCCCAAACTTCATGTGTGTGTGTGTATATATATATATATATATATATAATTAATTAATTATATGATGAATTCAGAAGGTGGAAGTTGATTACTCCAAGTGTATCAACGTATGTGCAGTTTGTTTTGTACAAGCGGTAACGACGGCTACTACAGAAAGAGAAGAATTTTTGTTTAACTCTAAATTTGGAATAGTTTAAAAAAGAAAAGATTTTGAAGACCAATATATGTCTTGAATTTAAATTATTGTAATTTAAATTATTTTCAATATCTTAGTATATGCCAAATATTCTGGTTAATTTTGCTAGTATTAATTTAATTATGCATGAGATGTATGTTTTAAATTGTTTGTTGTTGCATAAAGTATGTCATTTAGATTAAAATTCCACCATAGATTAAGCATGATCATGCATCTTATCTATTTTTGAATATAATTGTTATATTTAAAAATTTTGATTAGGTTGTTTTCTAATAGAATTAAGATTAGTTTTTTTTTAATATAATTGTTATATTGGAAAATTTGATTAGGATATTTTCTTTCATAAATGAAATTCATGTTTTCCTAATAGAATTAGGATATATCCTAATGAGATTAGGATTTTATTAAAATAAAGATATTTCGAATTCATGCTTTAAATAGTTTAAAATTTGAATTTAATATATCTTTATTTGTTAGAATTTAGGATAATATTTTAATTTAGTTTTAAAGGGTTTAAAATGGTAGAATTTCAAGATTATCCATAGTTTAAAATTTTTAATTTAATATATCTTTTATTTTTTCTAATAGAATTATAATAAAATATCCAAGATGATCTTTTAATTTTTTTTAAAGGGTTTAAAATGATAGAATTTTAAGATTATCCAGTAAGTGAATTATTTTTTAATAGGATTAAAAACATTTATTTATAAATTCACTTATGTTCATTAATCTAATAATTAATAGTAAATTAAAGATTAATGAATTTGAAATAAAAATTGACTATAAGGGAACTCTGTCTGTGGAAGGTTTTGTCTAGACTGGGGTATTTAAGCTGACCGAAAGGGAACATCTCTAACTGGGAACCGACCTGGGAGTTGAATTAGTCAAATTTTATTTAATTTCACTAAGCATGCTCATAATGTGATTTTTTTAAATAGTTTAAAAACTTAGTAATTCACATTAAAATCAATCTAACAACATAAGGATTATGAAAGGTAGATTGAGGAACATAGATAAATGAGATCAGCTTAATTTGTCTAAGTAAGAGAAAACTCTATTTCAAAATAGTAAGTGGGAGAAGGAAATGTGTCAACATATCTTACGGTCTCCATCATTGGTTCACATCATGAGATTCATGCGTGGCCTCGTGGTAGCATTTGGACCATCCCCCTACGGAAGGTGTTTGCATGGGTCAATATCATGGTGAACTCCTGAGAAGGATAGGATTGTAGTTTTGTTTCCAATACTTGACCTACCCTACGGCGGCACTTGTTGGGATAAAACTATGAGATCTAAAATTATGGGTCACACTTACAAATGGCTCATTAAAGTTGTTAATGATGTCATTGACCAAACTAATGGTAACTAAATATTATAGGAATAAGAGTTATTCTGGTGTAATACTTGGTTGAGATTGTCTCAATTTAGTGAAGGAATACTTAACCTACCCTACGACGACACTTGTTCTTACTCACTAAAGTACCATAGCATTAGAAATGATTTATAGGGTTCATTTTTTAAATTGTTTGATTTCTATGCTAAAATTGAATGGATAATTGTTTGCATGATGTTAAATTATATATATTTTTTAATATTATATCAGTTTCTCTCATAATTTTTAATTTTATTATTGATAAGTCAAAATTGAGAAATTTTATTACTTAGAAAAATAACGTTAACATTATAATGGTAGTGTAAAATTTTGAATTTGTCTTTATTGAGAAATGTTTTCAAAACCTGTTGCTAATGCTATTCGAATTGTTCGTGAAGCACATGATTAATGAATCAAAAGTAGACGATATAGCTTGTACGTATTCTCCTAGTTGACATTTTAGATGTCAAGTTTAGAAGATAAAGAAAATGACAACAACATATGAGATGTTAAAGTCAACATAAGCTAAATTTAGAAAATTGTCTAAATGATCTCGAATTTAAGTATTACAAAATTTCAAGAAAACAAACCAAATGATTGAAGCTATATAAAAGGTAATAGTTCCTAAATTAGCTAGGACAGTCATAATAAGAGGAATTTTTGAAATACCTTTAGGAAGAAAAATATAAATGAAAGTAAATTTGATTTACTAGATTTTTGGTGGAATATAAATGATGCCACCTAGATAGTCGATATATGATCTACTATCAAGATTTATTCTTCATTACATTTAATATGTAATTATTGAAAAATGCTTAACATGTAGAATAGTTTCTACAAGTTAGCACCAGGAAGCCTATCTCAGTTAGTATAGTGGGAGACATTAATATGTTATTAAGTAAAAATTGTTACATAATGCTGAATATGGTGTTTTTAGTAACCATAAGAGAAATTTAATTTCTCAAACTTTATTACAAAAATGTTCATATAGTATGAATTACTTTGAAGTATGAAAGTTTATATTTTCAAAATTGTTTGAAAATACATTCAGCTAAAAATAAGAACAATTTATATATGATAAAAATGTTTGCATATATTATACTACAAAATACTGAGAAATTCAGGATTATAGAAATCCAAAATAGAAAGACATTGTTTTCTCCTAAAAGATGATACTTGACCTTGGTTGTTAAGGTTGATTAACATCAACTTGAATAGAATGAAAAGACTAGTAAGAGGTAATTTTCTAAAAAGTTAGTTAATTACTTTACCTGTCTATAGATCTTGCCTTTCATGCAAGATAATAATTGGATCTTTATTAGATAGGGCTAGAACGCCAAAAAATTCTTTGGGCTTACACATTCTGACCCAAGTGGTCTGGTGAATGTAAAGGTCAAATAAAGTTATGAATATTTCATCACTCTAGTTGATGATCATTCAAGGTACAAGTATCTTTACCTAATACAACATAAGTCTAATTTTTTGAAAAGTTCAAGAAAATTAAGACTAACGTTAAAAAATCGATTAGGTAATTAAATCTATCAAGATATTATGATCAGATCATAATAGAAAGTACATGAATCTTATGTACTAAAACTAATTGATAGAAAATGGGTTTTTATCCCAATTATCTTAATACCAAGTGCAAGTTTGTGAAATTGTGCTGCAAGAGAGACCTCTTCCTCTCTAATCCCTTGTGGATTTTCTTTCAAGATGCTCCCATAAGCCTTGATCCTGTGTTCGAGTCATAGCTAAGAAGACTTTGTGGAAGAGATCCGCCAGAATATTCTCCATGTTTATCTCAAAAGTAAGTTTTCTTAATTAATATTATTTTTAGTTTAATTTTAAATAAAATCAAAGACGATCCAATGCTTCCGCTGTAGGATTAAGAGTTCATTCCTATCAAGGTCAATATTCAGGAATGCTCATATTTTATTACTTGCATCTATAGTGTGCGCTTGCACTGGGCTGAACATCTTTCTTTATTTTTAACCCAAAAGTTCCACCCGATCATTCTACTTGCATAATAAATGGCCTTCAAGAGTTTATCATAACGTTGGCCTAAGACTGCTCCTACAACATAATCACTAGCTGTTGGGATTTATGCCCTAAAGCCTTGTAATTAATGATTTATTTAATAGTTAATAATAATTTTGATTACTTTATTTGCAATATAATATTATCCATTATATGAAAAATCCAAGGTTATTAGTGTAATCTTGAACAATATGTAGTTGACATACGAGAGGATCATGTTCAAAAAATAACCTAAAGGGTCATAGTATATGAATAAGGTTGGGTGCCTTATCTTGGTAACACTATTGATACGACCCACTTAGTAATAGTTACAAATGATTTGATCCAAATCGTTCATGTGGAGACATGTGAGTGGGGGTATCTTAACAATGAGTTTGTATAACACTACGAAATATTTAATCTCTCTTTATAAATTTGTTAATTGAGAAGATTAATATTTCATTAGGATGATCATATGCGACTCGATTTTAATCCTGAGTGAGTTATAAACTCCTACATGTGAGGGCTTGTCTTTTGATTTGCATGGGTGATAGTGACTTTTGTAGCCGATTCAATATGCCTACCATTTTGGAGACTTGACCAAATAGGGAGCTGGGAACATAATCTCACAAGAAGTAATTCACTCCTTCCCATATAGAGTAAGTAGATGAGTAGTTCCCTTAAGTGTTGATTTCGGGACTTGAACAATAGGGCCCCACCCAATCACTGACTCGAGAGGGACTTAGTTTATAATCAGATTATAAATAGATTGTTCATTAGAGGATCAGTGGTACTTAAGGTGCAAGTTGTAATTACAGGGGTAAAATGGACTTTTGACTCAACTGTAATTACGAACAACTTGTGAAGGATCGACTTGGTGATTATATCCATGGACACAACTTGTCCTACAGTGCATAAGAGTGCAAATCTAGATCTATAGTGGAGTGACCTATAGTTAATGAATGAAAATTAATTAATTAAAGAGTTTAATTAATAGATTTTGTATATTTGGATTGTTGGGATTTATGCCCTAGAGCCTCATAATTAATAATTAATAATAATTTTGATTATTTTATTTACAATATAATATTATCCATTATATGAAAAATCCAAGGTTATTAGTGTAATCTTGAACAATATGTGGTTGACATACGAGATGATCATGTTCAAGATATAACCTAAAGAGTCATAGTATATGTATAAGGTTGGGTGTCTTATCCTGGTAACACTATTGATACGACCCACTTTGGTTACAAATGATTTGATCCAAATCATTCATATGGAGACATGTGAGTGGGGGTATCTTATACAATGATTTTTATAAGACTAAACCACGAAATATTTAATCTCTCTTTATAAATCCGTTAATTTAGAAGATTAATATTTCATCAGGATGATCATATGCTACTCGACCTTAATCTTGAGTGAGTTATGAACTCCTGCCTGTGAGGGCTTGTCGTTTGATTTGCATGGGTGATAGTGGCTTTTGTAGCTGATTCAATATGTCTACCATTTTGGTGACTTGACCAAATAGGGAGCTGGGAACATAATTGCACAAGATGGAATTCACTCATTCCCATATAAGGTAAGTAGATGAGTAGTTCCCTTAAGTGATGATTTTAGGACTTGAACAATGGGGTCCCACTCTCTCACTGGCCCGAGAGGGACTTAGTTTATAATTAGATTATAAACAGATTGTTCATTAGAGGATCAGTGGTACTTAAGGTGCAATATGTAATTATAGGGGTAAAACGAACTTTTGACCCAACTGTAATTACAAACAACTCGTGAAGGATCGACTTGCATGTAATGATTATATCTATGGACACAACTTGTCCTACAGTGCATAAGAGTGCAATTCTAGGTCTATAGTGAAGTGACCCTAGAGTTAATGAATGAAAATTGATTAATTAAAGAGTTTAATTAATTAATTTTGTATCATTGGAGCTTATAATTTGTAGGTCCATAAGTTCCCCTTGCTAGCTCATAGTAATACTAAAAGATCAATTTAGTTGAAAGAAAAATTTGAAATGTTCAAATTAATATTTAATTTGAAGTGTTCAAATTAATATTTAATTTGAAGTGTTCAAATTAATATTTAATATATTAGATATATTAAATATAAAAGAGGAAAATATATTTATTGTATTTGATACATTGAATATTAAAATAATTAATGTATATTAGATACATTAAAGAAAAGATATTTATTAAATTTGAATTGGATTCAAATTAGGATATGTTGACACATTTCATTCTCCCACTTAGTATTTTGAAATAAGGTTTTCTCTTACTTAGACAAATTAGGCTAATCTCATTTATCTAAGTTCCTCAATCTACCTTTCATAACCCTTATGTTGTTAGATTGATTTTAATGTGAATTACTAAGTTTTTTTTTTAAAATAATCACATTATGAGCATACTTAGTGAAAATAAATAAAATTGGACTAATTCAACTCCCAGGGCGGTTACCAGTTAGAGGTGTTCCCTTTCGGTCAGCTTAAATACCTCAGTCTAGACATAACATTCCATAGACAGAGTTCCTTTATAGTCAATTTTTATTTCAAATTCATTAATCTTTAATTAACTATTAATTATTAGATTAATGAACATAAATATTTTTAATCCTATTAAAAATAATTCACTTGGATAGTATTAAAATTCATCATTTTAATCCCTTTAAAACAAATTAAAAGATAATCCTGGATATTTTATTTATGAAAGAAATTATCATAATTTTAATTTTCCAAATATAACAATTATATTCAAAGATATGGAAAATATAAATGTATTAAGAAAATATCTCAATTCTATTAGGAAACATCCTAATCAAATTTTCCAATATAACAATTATATTAAAAAATTAATCTTAATTCTATTAGGAAACAATCTAATCAAAATTTTCAAATATAACTATTATATTAAAAAATAGATAAGATGCATGATCATGCTTAACCTATGGTGGAATTTTAATTTAAATGACATACTTTATGCAATAATCAAATAATTTAAAACATACATCTAATGCATAATTAAATTAAAATTAGCAAAATTGACCAGCATATTTGGTATATCCTAAAAAATTAAAAATAATTTAAATTACAATAATTTAAATTGAAGACTTATCTTGATCTTCAATATCTTATCCTTAGGAACCATTCCAAAATTTAGAGTTAAAACCATAAATTTATCTTTTTATCTTTACGAGCTTCATCTGCCGCCCATACAATCCGTCTGCTTGTTGTTCATCTTGCCTTATATTAACAAAACCACTGGCGACTAGAAGCACACCGCCTTCAGGAACTTTCACAGCCACTTGAATCTTTTGCTAGTCAAATTTGGCTGCCTATTGTTTGACCTTCGATTCAAGATTCAAAGCATACTGCATGCTTTACCCAATTGTTCGTAAATCGTGGCAAGCCAGGAGCTTCATGTCAAATACTATTTTAATGCCAACTCGTTCAATTGGAAAGCATTTAATTGATTTACAGCCCAGTGGGTTTCACTTGAAATTAATAATATCAACAAGCATTGACTAGTCAAAACAAAATTCCAGTCAATGTAAACATCCTATGCATGTTATGAATTTAGAAAAAATACAAGCAAAATTTATGAACTCTTAAGGCTGCATTAAAAAAAAATTATTGCCACTCAAGTAATGCTTTTATCGCTTGAAGCAAATACAACCACTTTCAATTAGCAACTTGTCTTCTTTTTCTCACAGAAAGAAAAAAAAAAAAAAAAAAAAAAACAAGAACCCTAAACCCATATAAATAGGATTACATTTGATATAATCAAAACGGTAAATCTTGGATGTCCTAGATTTTTGGTGGAAACAAAAGCATAATCCTTCTCAAGAAAATTACACAGTGGTTTTACAATTTTAGAAAAAATATAAAACGCCTATAAAACCTTGGATGTCCTAGAAAACTATGGACTCCCTTTACATTTACTGGAGATGGAAGTTGTTCAATAACATAAATCTTTGCTCTATGAACCTCTAGTCTCTTTTTAGAAACTTTGTGCCCTAAAACTATATCTTGACCATAAAATGACATTTCTCCTAATTTAGTACAAGGTTAGTTTCTTGGCACCTTTACGACAAAAGAGAAAGATTATTCAAACAAGAATCAAAAGTGGATCCAAAAACTGAAAATGATCCACAAAATCCTCTATAATCTCATTTATCATGTCGTGAAAGATGACCATCATGCAATGCTGAAAGGTGGCAGGGGGTTGCATAATCCAAAGGGCATTTGATAGGACAAGAAAAGTCCTATCTTTCTCTATCTAATTCGTGCTAGTTTGTATAGTTTTCATTGTTTAATGTCCATTTTGTAGGGAATCGAGCAATAGGAGCTTTGAGGAGCATTTGCACCTATTCAGGTTAATTTGGAGCTAACTAGAGGCCATTCGAGCACCCGAGCGAAGTTTAGAAGCAAAATGACCATATTACCTCTGGGGGAGCATTTAGACGCTGAAAAAATGCTGAAAGGAAGAATGCTCGGTTTCAGGACAACGTCGACTAATTTTCCCTTAAGCAAGTGCTACAAAAGCTCGAAGCATTAGGATGCCTCATGAAGTGGATGATAGAACTTAGTGAATACGATTTCACTACAAATCAGGACATTGATAAAAGGGCATGCAGTGGCAGACTTCATCGTTGAGTTAACTCCACTATAGACTAAGGTCGGTCCAACAAAAGTCGTGGCTGACCATCTTTGACATACAATGGAGATTAATGCTCTTCATTTAGAAGATCTAAACTCGCCTTGAAAACTTTTCGTTGTTGGATCCTCCAACATGAAAGTATGCAGAGCAAGAATCTTACTTGAATCCCCTGAAGGAGAAAAGTACGAATATGCTCTTAGATTCAATTTTACCACCTTAAATAATGAGGCATATATGAAGCACTTATAGCAGGACTAAAGCTCGCCAAAGGGATAGGAATTTCCAATCTCTTAGTCTTAAGTGATTCCAAATTGATCGTGAAGCAAGTGATTGCTAAGTATCAAACTAAGGAACAAAGAATGGAAAAGTACCTATCAAAGGTTAAGGAGTTGCTGAAAGAGCTTGTTGAAGGCTCATCAAATACATTTATAAATTTCGATCTAAAATTAAAGACTTGTAGTACTTAATAGTGGACTGGGTCGAACCATAGGGAGCCGATTATCGATTTCTTTTAGTTTGATTTCTTATTGACATGAATAAGGGGGGATTTTAGACATAACGCAATAAAATAACAAAAATTAAAGACAAGGAAAAATAAACCATCTAGAAAAATAAACGATCTAACCTCAGGCACTGATTCGGGGTAAGTCAGGCAACAATGTCATTTCGATCACAGATAACCAATGTGAGAATTAATTTAGCAGTTTATTACTTAATCGGCTTAACCGAAACAGCCGGTAAAGCTCCTAAGGATCCTCATAAATAAGCTTATCCAATCTAGCATCGAATTAACTTCTAAACTAACTCGTTATAGTTAGGCGCAATAATGTTTCATGCTAACGAGGCTAATTGTATTACGAACAGGGATTGACTAAGACGAATCGACTAAACTAGATTGGCTAACCTAATTCAATTAACCCACTATCCTAACTCTTAAGACCTATCGTGCAAAATACATGAGAGATAAGACTCTACTATGCAAATATGAGCCGGTCCTATTGCTACTAAATACTTAGCATACATAAACACATTCGACGCAAATAGGTTGTCAGGCTACTGATAATTCTCATTCATGAGGATTATTTGACCTTTAAACTTAGTTATACTTGTGATTTTTATTCATATTATTTGATGAAAAATAGAAAAGTGGTTGAATTTAATCATATTATTGTTGGAAGATCTTTAAATTAAGTAAGTTGAGAAAAGGAAACAAAAGAAGAAAAAAATTTACACTTACTTTATGTTTTGATGCAGGATTTTTGCGGAATGCAACAGCATTGCAATTGCTATGCAATTGCAATTTTTCTGCAGATCTGGAAATTAAAAGAAATCCGAAAATCAAGGGATTTTGAGCGAGAATATACCCACGAATTCAGCAAGATAATTAGCCGTGATTTTCCATCAACCAAGAGGGAAACCCTAGCATGAAGTCCTTATATATTTGGAGGAGAAAGCCGTGAGAAGAGAGCTCGATTCGGAAGGAAGAATTTGTTTTGTTTTTTTTTGGTTTTCTTCACCTACGACAGTAGTTATTATTTTATGAATTTTTGTTATGTTGTTCTTCTTCCTTAAAGTCCAGAATCTCTTTCTCAATCCCATCTCAACAAGAATTGGGTGTGGTTATGAACAAATTTCTTGTTCGATTGGGCCTAGAGGAATGAGTTTTTAGGATAGTTAAGTTCTTATTCGATTTCTGCAAGCATTGTATTTTTGTTTCTGTTATTTTCTTTAAAGTTAGTTATTGGTTTGTTATTTTCAATTTCTGCAAGTTTTTATTCTCTTTTATTTGACTTTGAAAGCTACTGTATTTTGATATATAAGTTTATTGAAGTTGTTAATTTGTTGGAGTTTCTTCTGGGTATTAAATTAGCCACTGTTTTGTTTTTCTTTGTCCTTGAAATTTCTTATTGAAGTTGTTAATTTGTTGCAATTTCTTTTGGGTATTAAATCCAGATTAATCTTTGGTAAATTGAGTATTTAAATCAAATTTAAATTGCTATTTGTTTGCCTTTTCACCCTCTTTTTGTATCAATGAGTTTTAGCAATTTTAACTTATTATTTTTTTGTTAATTTCATTATGAAGAGCTAAATTTCATTTGGGATTCAAGTTGTGAATGCCCTAGAGGAAATATGTAAGGCTCGATAGCAAAAAAATAATTTAGCTAATTCTTGAACTATTGTTTGGTTTTGGTGAGTTCAATGTTGGGTAAACCCTAGTTGGCCATCTAGTGTTGCTTGTCAAGCTAAACTTAATACCGAGATGGTTAAGGGAGGCGGATGTCGCAAAAGCAATGGAGGAAAAGGCTTAGACATAAGACCTGAAACATCGACCCTAGACATAGGGCGAGACTCCAAAATCACTAGAGTTGTGCACAAAAATATCTAAGTTAGATTAGCCATAAAAGTATAGGTTTAATCACTTAGTCTCTTAAAGATACTTCATAGAAGGTCGAATAGGAGTTGAATTTGGTTTACTTAGTTCTTGAGTTAGCTACGATTGAAATTGCCTTCCTGTTGCATTTTCTTTCCAAATGGGCATTAGGATCTTGAATCCCTTTTTCATTTCTATTGATTTTTTCAAACACTTTACCTTTAGCCAAAACAACTCACAAACTTTTTTTTTATACCCTCGGTTACTTTAAGTTGCAATTTGTCAACGATTGTGTGCCATTTTTATAAATTTTATTAAAACTCGTTCCCTTGGGTATGGTACTCTGGAGTACTCCAGTTTCTTATTACTTCGATCACGTGCACTTGCGTGTAGCATTCGATCAGCTATTCTACGAACACGTTCATACATTAAAGTGAGAATTAAGAGATAATAACATTCTAAAATTGATATGGCTACTTGCTACTTAAACTAGCATAATGAATAAACTCGACGTGATTAAGTTGTCAATTTAATCTTCAAGCATGCACGTGATTTAAACTAGAATTAAGAGGCAAAAAGCTACTGAAATTGTATAAGAAAATTAATTACAAAATCTCACGAAAATACATTGTACCTTAATTACACCCCAATTAGCATCGAAAGTCCATTTGGCCATCGAAACGGTGAAGCCCGACACCGAAGATCGATAAAAAATACCTAAAACTATCATAATATAAAGAAAACTGATAGAAAAGGTCTCAAAGATAGTAGAAAATGAGAGAAAAATGACCTAAGTTGGAAAAATAGCTTTTATAGAAATCGACGCAACCAAAGTCAACCTCCAGTGTTTCGTAGCATTGAGGGAGACTTGTGTGTGCATGTTTGCGATAGAGTCTAGACGTTGCCCTGTTTCAAGGCATTCTGCCTTTGCAGTGTCTTGACACTTCAAGTGGCATTGAGTTGGTCTTGTATGGGGCATTTTGGTCATTTCACTTGTTCATCTTGCTTGGTTACTCAAATGACCTCCAAATTGAACCGAACTAACCTCATTTGAATGCAAACACTCTAAAATACACCTTATTCTCGATTACCTTTAAAATGAACAATTAAGCACATAAAAACTAAAAAAATTAGCAAGAATTAAGCACAATAATGTAGAACTTTTCTGTTCCTATCAGTTACTCGCCTCATTCCCCAAATATGAGTTCAAGCAAATTCCAAGATCGCAAAACGCCAATGCTGATTCTCTAGCTCAATTGGCAAGAACATATGAAACTGAACTTAACAGAACTATTCCAGTTGAAATATTATTTGAGCCAACCATATGCAAGGAAGAAATCATAGAAATTGGTGCAACATTTTTTAGAGAAGTTGAGGCTAAGGCTGAGAAAAGGGTTGAGGCCAAGGCCGAGGAAGAGGGCGAGGCCGAGGATGGACGATTCGAGACCAAAACAGAGAAAAATCCTTGTTGGATGGATCCCATATTAGAATATTTGACAATCTGCCCTCAGAAAGAGTAGAAGCCAAGCGGTTACAAAGACGATTATCTCATTACCTACTCAGAGAAGATAAACTTTATAAAAGAAGCTACACAATGTCACTATTAAAGTGCCTCACACCTACTGAAGCAGAATACGTGATGAGAGAAATCCATGAAGGAATATGTGGCAACTGTTCTGGAGGTAGATCTTTATATCATAAGATTGTAAGACAATGTTGTTATTGGCCAACTATGCTTCAAGATACACAAAGCTTTGCAAAGGCATGTGATCAATGTCAACGCTTCACTCCAATTCCAAGGCAGCCGCCTGAACAATTGACAAATATCATGAGTCTGTGGCCTTTCATACAATGGGGAATAGACCTTATTGGATCTCTTCCCCGAGACAAAGGACAAACTAAATTTGTAGTGGTAGCAGTGGATTATTTTACAAAGTGAGTTGAGGCTGAAGCACTAGCAACCATCATAGAGAAAAAGATATCTAACTTTGTATGGTGAAACATTGTCTGTCGTTTTGGAGTTTCTAATGTTATCATCTTTGATAATGGAAAACAATTTGATAATGCAGCCTTTAGAAAATTTTTCTTAGATCTTAATATCGAATATCGATGTTCATCTTCAGCACATCCACAGGCTAATGGTTAAGTGGCAGCAGTGAACAAAATTATAAAGTTGAATTTGAAAACAAAGTTTGAAAGTTTGAAATGAGCATAGGCAGAAGAATTTCCTAATGTACTATGGGCATACCGAGCAATAGTAAGGTCTACTACATGTGAAACTCCCTTCTCACTCACTTATGGGGTAAAGGCAGTCATTTATGTGGAAATTGGTATGCCTTCACTAAGAGTAGAACAATTTGACCATCAATAGAATGAGGAGTCGATGAGATTATGTCTAGATATACTAGAAGAGCAAAGAGAAAAAACTCATTTTTGAGCAGCAGAATACAAGAACAGAATTGCAAGATATTACAATGTAACAGTCAAGAGACAAAACTTCAAAGAGGGAGAACTTGTATTGAGAAAAATCATGCATAATATTAAAGATCCATCCACATGTGCATTATACCAACGTGGGAAAGACCATACTAAATTGCAAAGGTTGTTAGACCTAGAACATATACCCTAATCGATCATAAAGGGAAGATACTTTTTCATCCATGGAATGCAGAGCCCTTGAAAATCTATAATTAGTAGATAATTTTATATAGAACTTTTTATATTTTCAATGCATGCAGTTGTACAAAATATTTAGTTAATGAAAATATTTATTTTTTTGTAAAGTCATTGTATTTGTAACACCTGAGATTCTTTGGGTAAGTTTAAAATGTTGTTTTGGTAAAGTTTTATTATGAATTTAATTATTTTGAGGGTAATTTGGTGATTTTTGGAAAAAGAAAGGGCATTTTGGTCTTTTAGAGAAGATATTTTGATTTTATTATTATTATTATTATTATTTAAAAAAAAAAAAAAAAAAGAAAAGAAGAAAATTTTCTTCTCTCTCCCTCGCGCATCTCTCTCTCTCTCTCTCGCCGAAGCTCCCGTCTCCGCCGCACGCCGCCGGCCCCTCCTCCTTCTTCTTCGTTCTCACCGAGCAGCAGCCGCCGAACACCCATCCATAGTCGTTTTCTTTTTCTTCTTCAGCCTCGCCGGAGCTCACGAACCGCCGGAGCTCCACCTGAGCTGAACACAGCCACCGCCGAATCCATCGGCTTCTTCTTCGTTCCGTCCGACACCCACGGTCGATCGCCGGTTTCTGTTCGCGAAATTCCGAGTCAAGCAATCCATCTTATTCTTCGTCTTCTTCCTCTTGAGTAGCAAGCCGCCACAGCACTGAACATCGCCGGAAAACACCATTTCCGCCGCGATTTCAAGGTGGGTTTTCGTTCCGTGAGAAGTTTGGCATTTTGAGCTCGAGTTTGATAGATTTTCAGCAAAATAACCTCGGATTATTGTAGATCGGGCTGCAACACACCAGAAGCGAACCTCCACGCGCCGTTTGGAAGCCTCACGCGCCGGCCACGCGCCGCCGTTCGCCGCTGCACGCGCCGCCGTGCTCCGGTCACGCGCCGCCGCTCGCCGGAGTTGGGTAAAAAATTGCCATTAGGTCCGTTTCGTCGAGTTATTAATGTTAGAATGTGTTCTAGCGTAATTCGGATGGTTTAAGACACGTTTAGGACACTTTTTAGGTGATTTGTCGAGGACATTGGATCGTACTTGGAGTGGGAACTCGAGAAGCTCATTACTAGTGAAGAAAGGGTATTTTAGTAAGTAAAGAGTTAAGGTAAGGGATCTCACAACTAAAGAAGTTTTCAAAACCTTGAGCGAGCTCTATGTTTACTTTGAAAGTATATGTTTTTCATGTTAAGTATTTAAGAAAGAAAGTGTATTATATGTATGTCTTTGAAATGCGATTGCTATGACTTATGCATTCATAACTATGTTCTAAAACGAATGGGACCTCATGCATGTGTTGTGTGCTCATGAAAAGATTTATATAGGCTGTGACGATAATTCTCCCAAAAGTTTTATGTGGGTTTTGAGGGAACCCGAGTCTTCGGACTCTATATGCTCCCGGGGTTCGAGAGTGCCCCCACGACTGTAGCCGACGGGCTTGAGTCTTCGGACTCCACGATGGTAGCCTTCGGGCTGAGTCTTCGGACTCCATGATGAATGTTAGCTTTTGAGCTTAACTCTCAGAGGTAGGGAGGACTCTATTCGATGGAAAAACTATGTCTTCGGACTATTCAGAGGCCCTCGGGAGAATTTAATCGTTCACAAGAGCTGCGAGGAAAAGTACATGGTTTATAAAAGGAATTTTAGGTCCCCTACTAAAGCGATGGTTTACGATGGTTTTATGATTTAAAATGACATGTTGCATGTGATTGAAACTCTTATTTTAAAACTATGATGGACTTACTGAGTATTATTCGTTAATACTCACCCTTTTCCTTTTTAAAATGTTTTCAGGTAAGGCTAAGATCGGCCCTAGCGCGTGACCGGAGATCAGCTACTCGAGTCATGGGAGCCGACCGATCGCTATTCCGCTTCTTTTATGTTTCTAGATGTATATAGAACTCATGTTAAGTTTTTAAATGTTTAGGAGAATGTTTCAAAATCTTTTAAACCTTTCTTTGTAAATCGTGCACGTGTATTTGGTTTCTGCTGTTTGAACCCTAGCATCATATTGAGAAGTTTGTTGGATGCTAGGAGGTTGTTTGAAAATCTTAGAAGTGTGTTTTCTATGTCTTATTAGGTAAGGGTCAGAGTTTTGGTTTTCGCGTAGTTACGTCGTTATGCTGCCGAAATTATTGGTAATATAGCGACGTGACTTAGTAATGACTCTTAGGTAGCGTGTTGAGCCTATAGGGTCGTTACAGTATTCGAAGTATAAAATTGTCATAACAAGATCTTCCCCAAATAAAGGCCACAAAGGAGTATACTTCCCTATTAAACAAAAGTAGAGTATGCTTTCCTATTAAACAAAAGTAGAAGAAAATAAGGGGATGTCTCCCTATTAAACAAAAACCATGTAAAATTTAGAATTAACAAGACGAATGGAAACAGAGCAATTTAAAAATCAGGAAAAAGTGAAGGAAGCCGAGGCTGACCTCATCTCGAGCCGAAGCCAACCCTCCCCTATGAAGGTTGAGGTCAACAATGACCAATGAAGGTTGGAGACAACTAAATCTTTTTCCCTTAATTAACATTTTCTTCCATTATTAAGATGTAGGAATTCTTTTACATTGAAACATGGGGGGTTTAACCATAGCCTATGAAGCATAGGACGACCAAACCCGAACGGCTGACCAGACCCAACCAAGGTTGACCAAACTAGGCACGTGCAACAACATATCCAGCAAATCCCTCCTTCTCCAGAATTCAAACCCTGATCATTTTTTCTTCTCCTCCCTTGATGTCTACCTGAAATGAAGTTGCAGTTTACAAACAAAGTGCTTTTGAAAAAGCAAGAAGCTACAAAACATCACAAGATGACAACAATAAACTCTTACGAGAGATAGGGAAGTCTAAAACCACCCCTATGGGGTATATCACTTGAAATTCAATGACTACCTTGAACTTATATGTTCTCCAAGAAAACGGCACATATCACAAATCCAAAGGAGAATCTTACCTACAGGAAAGACCGAAATGTTCCCTATATAGGGTTGGACAACAATCTTGGGGAGAATCCAATGATGAACCTTGGAACCTTAAATTTTCTCCAAGAAAATGGACGAACACATGAATCCAGAGGGGAATTTTACCCTCCGAGAAAGACTGAAATATTTCCTACGGAGTTGGATGGCAATCTTGGGGAGAATTCAAGGATGAACATTGGAGCCTTAAATTTTATTCAGGAAAAATGGACAAACACATGAATCCAAAGGAAAATCTTATCAACCAGGAAAGAAATAAATGTTCCCTACGGGTTTGGATGGCAATCCTGAGGATAACCTAAGGCACGCCTTAGAACCCTAAAATTCCTATGGGAAATTGGAGAACATGGAACTTTAGGAAGATTGAAATAATCTCCACGGAGTTAAACAACAATCCTAAAACTAATTTGAGACTCATCTCGAGATGCCACAATGACTCCAAAAGAATAAAAAATCACTTCCAAATCAGGCTCCATGCAGTTAGTTCATAAACTCACACTACAAATCCTAACTGGAAATGAGGCTAATTGTAACAACCAAAGAAAAAAAAAACAAAAGAATTTTTATTTTGTTGGTTTTTTTTAAAACCTTTTTGAATTAGGATTTTATCATTTTTTTTTTTAAATTAGGAGATAAATCTTTACTTTCTTTTTTAAAAAAAAAAAAAAAAGAGAAGATAATCTTTTAAGGGTTTTGATTAGAGTTCTTTTAAAAATGGTCTCTTAAACCCTAACATTTTTGACAAAACCTTTTGACGACAAAAAAGAGAGAAAAAAGAAGACGTTCTGTAGTTTCTTCTTTAAAGAAAAAGCAGTAAGTTTTCTTCCCTTCAATTTTCAAGTTTGTTTTCTTTCTTGATTGAATCTTTCTTGGAAAATTTTGAGTTTTGTTTTCATTCTTGATTATTTAGAATGAAAAGATTCTTAAAATCTTTTGCCCTAAAAAGTTTTTTAGGTTTTTTTTTTTTTAGTTTGCTTAATTCGTTATCAAAGTTTTTCATCTTATAACTTTTGGATTAAATTGAAGGTTTTGATAAAGAAAAAATTTTCAGAATTTTGCAGCTTTTATTTTCCCCTAAATTTGTGACTGTTTTTAGTGTTTTTTGGGTTCTTTTAGCACAAGAAAGTTTACCAAGTATTTGTTTTTGAAGTGTAATTTATACCTTTGATTTCTACATGAAAAGAGTATGTTTTAAAGGTTTTTACAGCAGTTTTATCCAGAATTTTCAGATCTGATTCTGATGTTAAAAAGTGGCAAATCTTGATTCTTTTAATGTAAAATCTTGAAGAATTTTGTTTTATGAAACATAAAATTTTCTGGGTTATTTGTCTATAATTTATGATAGTTTTGAAGGTTTTAAAAGTTGTAGGATTGAAAATTTGTTTGGTATTTTATTTTGTATTGAAAAGTATTGATCTTACCGATTTTAATATGTTTTTAATTGGGTTTTAAAGTGCTTTTAACCCAGTTTTTTTCAGTGCTGTTTTTTTTTTTGTCTAAGAACCCTATTTTCCTTAACTTTTTATGCAGAAAATTGTTATGAAAGGGAAAAATTGGATAGATAAGATTGTTTATATTTTAGATAAGCTTTTGGAACTTTAAGATAGAATTTTGGTTTTTGATCAATGAAGTATTGAATATGTTTGAACTTGTAGGAAAAGTTGATGATTGTTCAAGAAAGGGGACTAGATTTGGAATTGAGATTGAGATTGAGAATTGTAGGATTATCGATCGAGGTAAGTAATTTCCACATTCCTTCCAAAATAGAAATTTTGGTACACTTATGTTTTGAATATTGTTTATTTGACAAATGTTTGAAAGTATGTTTTGTATGATTTGAAATTGATCAAAATTGTTTTGTATGCTTTAAAGTGTTTTTCTATTTAAAAGTATGTTTTCCGTTTTGGATAATTTGAAATAAATGTGTTTTGATTGATTTTGAATTGAAAGTAAGTTTGTTTTGGTTTTGAGTTTGAATGGTTGATTTGATGAATCTTTATTGAAATTGTTATTTGAAACTACATGTTTTGTTTCAAATGTTTACAAAAAAATTTTGATCGATTTGATAAAGGCTATCCGGATATGCCAATTTTCTATTTTGGGAATACTTTGCTTATTTGTGGTAGTAGCCTAAATTGGAATTGATGGAATTGTTCTGGCTTATTTGTGAGAAGACACATTTGTGGGAAGACACATTTGTGGTTTGGCATTCATTTGGAACGAAGATTCATGTGTGTGTTATTCACTCACGTGGCCTCACACTTGAGTAATTATATTGATTGTTCTAGTCGATTTTATCGACAACTCTGACTGATTGAAGCTTATTTGTGGGAAGGCACAGTTTGTGGTTTGGCATTCCTTTGGAATGAAGATTCATGTGTGTGTTTCACTCACATGACCTACACTTAAGTAATTGAATTGAATGTTCTGGTCGATTTTCTACAACTCTGATTGAATGTTCTAATTGATTGATTGGTGTTACCGACGGGTAACCATCATATATGTTCTGAAGGCTACCCAAATAATGCATATTCCCACTCTGATATTTGAAAGTAATGATTGATTGAAAGTACTGTTTGAATTGAAAGTTTCGATACTTGAAAGTTTGGTTAAATGAAAGTTTTGTTCAATTGAAATATTTTTGTTTTTTGAAAGTTTTGACTGAACGTTTTAATAGTTGTATTAAAAGTTTTGCAAGGATATTTGTATTTTGCATATGATTGTTTTATCATTTCCTTGTCACCAACAACGAAGATTGTTAATTTTTTTTGAAAAAGCCTAACAATGAAGCTTAAGTTTGTATTCAACTTTTTTTTCATTTATTGTTCTGACTTTTTCACATCACCATTGTTCTCATTGAATTTCTTTTTTTTTTTTTTTTTTTGTTATTATGTTTCACAGTTATGAAATTTATTAAATTCAATTTTTTTTCTAGAAGAGCATATTTAGTATTAAACGATTTAATATAATGTTTGGTCATTTATGTATGTTTTGTATGTATAATGGTTTATTTTTTCCATACTGAATTATCATGTTACCAGTGGCAGATCCAAAACTTTATTCTAGGGGTACAAATTCATATAAAGTTTAGTCCATGAACTTTTATTTTTGTATCTCTATAGTCCTTGTATGATAGGTCCCTAAATTTTCGATTTTGTATATTAGATCCCTGAAATTTCAACTTTGTATCCAATAGGTCTCTTACATATTCGAAAATTATATTTTATTAGACATAAAATTTAATTTTGTGTCTAATAGGTCGTATTGGAGATTTAAAAAAAAATTAATGTATCTATTAGTTACAAAATTCAAAGTTTAAGGTTTAATTAGACATAAAATTCAACTTTATGTCTAATAAAATAATTAATTTTTAAAAATTTTGAATATGTCTAAGACCTATTAGATTCAAAATTGAAAATTCATAGATATATTAGACATTTTTAAAGGACTTATTAGATACGAAATTGAAATTTTAAGGACCTATTAGTTATAAGTGTGAAAATTCAAAGACTAAATGTGTAATTTAACATTCATATAAATATAATTTTAAATGTATTAATATATAATATTTAGTTTAAGTAATAGTAATTACAAAATTATAATAAACTATTATAGAGTTATCTACCTAAATATATAAACAAAAATGAAACTTAACTATTTATCAAAGCTTTTTTTTAAAATAGAGTTAAGTTTTTTCATGCAATTAATTTTTCTAAAACAATTTACTAAAGCTTAAAAAAAAACTTGTATATTTGTATTTGTATGAATTATGCATATGTGAGAAAAATTTTAAAAATAAACTAAATTCTAACTGGTTCAAGTGTACTAGAAATTAAAATCAATATATAAAATTGAAAAATGAAAAATATATAATAAATAATACAAATAATATATGAATAGTACATATCTACGAAATTATAAAATGACATTAACAAGGTAACCACAACTTGAAAGCAGAACCAAAGAATTATCAAGTCGGAATAGCACATTCGTGCCTCCTTGACCAACGACACTAACGAACCAAAAGGATAAATTGATATTGGATATGAAAAATCATGTACATAAATTCAAATGATAATTTGAGGGAGCCATGTGCCTTTGCCCCAACGTAGATTCACCCCTGCATGTTACTATGGTTTATGCTTTATAGTACATAATGGTCAACAGAATATCATTTCCTTCTCTCTCTAATTTATATATTTCATGGTACCTTTCTTTTGTACTAAATTTTTATGTGTCAATGTTGAGTACATAATGATAAATATATACCATGTTTTTATGTGAGATCACCAACTAGTTTATACATCAACATATATATATATATATATATATATATATATATATATATATATATATATATATATATATATATATATATATATATATATATATATATATATGATAGGATTGCTTATAGGGGTATATTAGTAATTAGCTAGAGAGTTAGTTATGCTATTTGGTTATAAATAGAGGGAGTGAGTTAGGAGAAGGTAAGCATTGATTTAGTGAGTGTGGCTTAGGGCTTGGGTGAGAATGCTCAAGAAAGGGGAGGGTCCAAGTTCTTCAAATTACTTGGTTTATCTTATTGTTTTGTTAGGTTTCATATTTCAATACATTTGGGTTCTATCAATTTGGTACCAGAGCACAAAACAGTAAACCAAACCCACTAAATCAATGCTTACCTTCTCCTAACTCATTCCCTCTATTTATAACCAAATACATAACTAACTCTTTAGCTAATTACTAATATACCCTTATAAGCAATCCTATCATTACCTGTCCCTAAAACACACCATATCCTCAAAGTGTGGTTAAAGAAAAATCTAAAAATGGGATCACGATCAAAATATAACCCTTTTTTTTATGTGTGCGGTCAGTGGTAAGCAGCAATGACCGGCGGCGACAACACAAACGGTGGTTGGCGGCGGTAGTTGCCAATGGGCAGCAATAGTGTTGGATTGTGGCTGGAAAAACTGATGGGCAGTATCTTACAGCTGCCAAACTTGGAATTAAAATGGGCCTCTTTCAATTTAATAAAACAAAGCCCATTTAGAGATAATTTCCTAAGTCCATGATCTTATTTACTTCCAAATTCTTCTTTCTGAAGATTCACATAACTAGCCAACTTCATACGCACTAGGGCTTCATGAAATTTGTGTTGGTGACTTCCCCCAAATTTCAACTCTGTCCACGCCTGTGTTTGCTGCCGACGTCCGTCAAGCACTAGTCTACTTTCATTGTGATTTTCTCCATGGCCATCAACCTTCAATTCCTCCGCCACAACGCTTGTGTCTCCTCCAAGTTTTTATCTCCCACCATAGAAGC
Organism: Trichosanthes truncata; assembly: GCA_033996785.1. NCBI lineage: Eukaryota > Viridiplantae > Streptophyta > Magnoliopsida > Cucurbitales > Cucurbitaceae > Trichosanthes > Trichosanthes truncata. Next base: position 16,244,861 of record JAWPNB010000004.1, read on the forward strand.
AGTTATCATCGGCAATCTTTTCCAAGAATTTTTGCCTTTATCTCCTTGAATTGTTGCCTAGTCCCTTCATGAGAGGTTTTCAGGTATCGGCGGACAATCGGCCTCCCCCATCCATCACCGGCGTTTTTCGGTGGCCATATTTTCCGTATTGTCCTACATCTGCTCTCCTTCGCTTCCATACAGTCTAATTCTTCCTCCTTAACTGGTTCTTTCTCCTTTTCGCACTTTTTCTATCCATCAATTTCCTCGGATTCTAGAATGCTCCATCTCTAATCCTAATACATGCTCGTCCCTTGTATTTGAAGTTTCTCATCCTCTTTGAGTGCGATCTACGTTTGCGAGTTTTTGGCCTCTTCCGCCCAAATTTGCTTATACTTGGGCGATTTCCTTCCTTCGCTTTCAACTCTTCTTTCTCGAAATCAGAATATGATTTTAGTGCTCCTAGTTTTTCCATCTTTGCTTCACCGATTACCTTTGTCTTCTTCTCTGCAATCTCTTATTTTCTCTCTGTCTAATCTCCTCTTTTATTTCTCCAAAACTCTTAGCTATTTTTCTATAATTCCCTTTTATTTCTCTACTTTTTTCTTTCATTACAGCTTGACATGAATTCATACTCTCTCTAATTTCTTTGGAACTCTGCCTCATTTCGGCTTGAAACGAATCAAGAATCGAATTGAAACGATCCACGAACTTCAATATCTCCTCCCGTACATTTGCATCTAACTCCATGGCCAGAACCGAACAACTCTGATACCAAATTGATAAAACCCAAATGTATTGAAATATGAAATAGGGAAAAGTACATTTTTGGTCCCTCATGTTTCAGGTTTGTGTCTATTTAGTCTCTAGGTTTCAAAATCGGACAATCAAGTCCCTGAATTTTTTGAAATAGTTCTATTAAGTCCCTCCATTGTTAACCACAGTTAATTTTTTAACAAATCGCTGATGTGGAAATTTTTAATATTAAAATAATAATTTTTTAAATACAAATAATAATTATTATAATAAAATAATAAAATTAAAAATAATTATTTAAAAAATCTTCTCTCTCCCCCTTCCCTCCACTTCCATTGTGCCCATTCTTCTTCTCATTTCCTCTTCCCTCACCTCCGACGTTCCTCCCCCCCTTTTTTTTTTTGTCTTTTCTTCCTCTTCCAAGTTTCCTTTTTCTTCCTCCTTTTTCTTCTTCTTCCTCTTCCTTCATCTTTCTTCTTCCTCTTCCTCTTCCTTCTTTTTTCCTTTTTTCTTTCTTCTTTTCCATCGTCGGCGAGACCAATCTTTTTCTCCAACGTTCCTCCGGCGAGCCTCTGACAATTGGTGAATGGAGGCACAAGCATCCTAGAGTTCCGACAAGTTCAAACCCACGACGCTAACTTTTTTTTTTCTCTTTCTTCGTCCCAATTGCCTCTTGAAATGGAGGAGGGATTTTCATTATTCTTCTTCAAAACTCACCCCATCCCCTTATTCTTCTTAAAAAAACTCAGATTTGGGGGTTCATATTTGAATTTTTGTAGAGAAAAAACCCACCCTCACCCACTTCTTTTTTAAGAAGAAAAAAAAAGCCAAATCTGAAAAAACTCATCCCACCCCCACCTACACTGCATTTTTTCTTCTTTTTCTTCGTCTTTGGTTGGATTGGATGAGATTTTGAAGGAAATTTCAGATCTTAAGGATTCGATGGGAGGGATGCCGGCAGAAGAAATTTCAGATCTGAAAAAAGAGAAAGAAGAAGAAGAAAAAAGAAAGAAGGAAGAGAAGGAAGAAGAAGAGAAAATGGAAAAGGAAAAAAAAAAGAATTGGAAGGGGCCACGAGCACAGTGGAGGAAAGGGGGAGAGAATATATATTTTTCTTAATTTTTAATTTATTATTTTATTATAATGATAATTATTTTAATATTGAAAATTTCCACGTTAGCAATATGTTAAAAAATTAACTATGGTTAACGGTGGAGGAACTCAATAGAACTATTTCAAAAAATTTAGGGACTTGATTGTCCGATTTTGAAACCTAAGGACTAAATAAATACAAACTCTAAATATGATAGACCAAAAAGGTACTTTTCCCTATGAAATATAACAAACAGTAACATAAACCAAGTAATTTGAGGAACTTGAACCCTCCCCTTTCTTGAGCACTCTCACCCAAGCCCTAAACAGAACTCACTAAATCAATGCTTACCATCTCCTAACTCACTCCCCCTATTTATAACTAAATAGCATAACTAACTCTCCAACTAATTACTAATATACCCTTATAAGCAATCCTATCAATATCCTACATACACGTATATAAATCATAATCATCCTACAATTTTTATAGATAATAATTTCATTCACCTACGTATGGTTTACGATGGTTATTGGAATGTGATAGATAATTATTAACAAGTTTTTGAAATTATTATTCTTGAGGAAATGTCATTCATTAATTTGATTGAAGCTATAATGCACAAACTGGGGAGCATATGTAATTTGGATTTGGTAAGAAATAGTGAAGAAGTCTATGCTAACTCGACTTGTTTTGACATTTTTTTCTTTTGGGCTTTCACTTTGAAAAATAATGCAACTTGATTTGTATGTTTTATATGAAATAATATATACATACCTAATACATAACACACATAATACCTCTAAGTCTATTATAAGTACTTCAGCTTCCTTTTGTATATTAGACATATTTTGTATTGTAAGTACTTCAGCTTCCTTTTGTATATTAGACATATTTTGTTTGAACTCTCCAACAATCTTCTACTCAGGCTTGTTTGTTTCTTATTTCCAATATGTTTTACTCTCACTATTGCATAGTATTATAGATACACAAAAAAAAAAACATTCATTTAATTAGTACTAATATACAAAATGTGCTATTATATACTATACACTATTAAATATACTTTTTTTTAAACAAAGAAAAATCTATTAATTAAATTAAAATGCCATTAGCTACGTCACAAGAGCTCCCAACACGGGACTCGATTTTTAACAACCAATCTAGAAAATTGTTAATCCATAGATCAGAATGTCTATGTACTCCTTTCCTAGCTAATTCATGAGCAACTACATTCAAATCTCTAGGTACATGTGTAAAAGAAATGGTTTGAAATTGTTCCTTAACTAATAAAATATCTCGAACGATGGTATGCGTACCTCTTCTAGCACTTCTTCAAATGAATTAATCATATTAATACATTCCAAAGAGTATGAAAAAATCGCTATGTGCTCACATATCCAAACCCATTCTCTGTACGAGTCTAATTCCTTCAAGAATAGCAATAGCTTAAGCCTGTAAAGGCCTGTTTGGTTGATGGTTTTTAGGGGTGGGAATGGGCTTGGGCCTTTAAAACCTATGTTTGTTTGAAGGTTTCAATTTAAATGCATGGGAAAAGGCTTTTCCCAGACATTCAATTTAAAGTGTACCCAAAGGGTTTTCCAAACCTATCCAAAACCATGGGTTTCCAATTCTTCTCCAGCCTCCAGCCTCCAGGTACGCTCTGTTGTTTCTCTTCGTCTTCTTCCTTCTTCTTTTTTTTCTGTATTTTCTTTTCCTTCTCCTTTTTTTCAACCCTCCTTTCCTTTCTTCTTCTTCTATTTTTCTTTTCATTTTATTTTAGGTATGTTTCATTTTCTTTTTTTTTTCTTAACGTGATCTTTTTCTTGTTCTCCTTTTTTATTTGTGCTTTTAATCTGATCCTTTTTTTTTCTTGATTTTCGTGTTAGTCATTGCTCTCATTGATTTCCATTTTAATTTTGTATTTGTTCTTGTTTTGTGGTTTATATCTAAATCTGTGATTACGTTTAATTTTGTACAGAGAAAAATACATAGAAATGAGATTTGATTCCTTGGCTATTGGGAGTTGGTTAGGTTTTTGTGGATGAAAGTTCCTTTGACCTTCTCCTTTTGCATAGAGTGTATGTAAAAAAAAAAATCTCTATAATATGTATCCCTAGTTCGCCACTTTCAACCGATCTGATCGATTTTTTTCCCTATAGTTGGTTGAGTTTTTATAATTGGGTTTTTGTAATGCAATTAAAATGTAGCTTCATGGTTTTTGTATGGCAGGTAAATTTGAGGAGGCTTACTCTATGCTCGCAGAAATGGAATCCTGAGGTTGCAGACCAAATTTTCTTATATATAGTACCCTTGTGAGTTAGTTGCAGACCAAATTTTCTTGTATATAGTACCAAATTTTCAAGTTCTTCTCTACCTTATCATTTTAGCCTTAGAATGTTTTGAGTTGATTCTCTTACAAACAGGACTTCTGGACAAAATGGAAATTGTTGATTCTTTTCTGTTATTCTAGTCTGTTTTTGGTATTTGTTATTAGTTTGAGTGATGAATTACTAAGAATAGCGAGGAATTTAAATGTTGGCACATCGTTTTCTTGTTGTGATACTTTTGAGACTTTGAAAATGAAGTTGTATATAGCTTAGTAATATGATTGTGAACAAAAGAATGTATGAGTCCAAATGCCATATAGACCTACAAACTATTGGGTCTTCTATTTCAAATCCAACAAGGAGAATTTTGTTTGACATATAATTTAAATTTTAGTTTCTTTTTTTTTTCTTTTTAAATGAAATTAGCAAGAAGATGGTTAGATGGTTAGTTGAAATTCTCAAGCTTAAATTTCACTCTTTGGCTTTTTGGGTAGTATTTTGAGATCCAGTTGAGTTGAAATTTGCCTTCTTTTCTATCTTTTTGTTGAGTTCTTAAAAGTTGCCTTCTTTTCTATCTTTTCATTGAGTTGAAATCTGCCTTGTTTTCTATCTGTTCCTTCTTGTTTGTTTTGTTTGTTTGTTTGTTCCATTTAAAACTTGTGTGCAATAATATTCTCGATATAGTATACTTATAATATTATATCACCTAATTATAGATGTGATTTTGAAAATGTTGTTTATTATGCAGATATGAATCACATATCTTTAGCTACTGAACAACAAATTCTTGTTATCTTGTTGCCCTGTTTAGAGATATTAAAACAAATAATGAAAACATATTTCCTATTGGTAGTAATGCTTATGTTTAGAGGACAAACACATAGAAGACTTATGGGTGGAAGTTCTTTCTATAGACATCGAATTAGACAAGTAAATTTTTTTCTTCTAATACATGAGAGTGATTTAGCATGTTTTGAGACTACACGTATGAATAGGAGATGTTTTACTAAATTATGTCACTTGCTTAAAACAACTGGAAAATTAAGAGGCACAACAAATGTAGAAGTTGAGGAGATAGTTGCAATATTTTTACATATCCTTGCACATGATGTCAAAAAATAGAGTTATACGTCGACATTTTGCACGTTTAGGAGAAACAGTTAGTAGGCATTTTAATACAGTTCTTAACTCTGTGTTACGGTTACATGAGTTATTACTTAAAAAACCTAAGCCAATTACAACCATCTGCTTGGACGAAAAGTGGAAGTGGTTTAAGGTAAATTATTATGTAGTTTTAATCATATTTAAATATTAATAAGTGGTTTATATTGGATGTGACCTTAATTAATTTAGAGTTTTCTTTGTATTTAGAATTGTCTGGGTGCATTAGATGGAACCTAAATTAAAATCAACATAGGTATTCTTGATAGACTTAGGTACCGAACAAGGAAGAATGAAATTGCAACCAATGTGTTAGGAGTTTGCTCTCAAGATATGCAATTCATCTATGTTTTACTTGGATGGGAAGGTTCAGCTTCTGACTCAAGAGTTTTACGAGATGCTGTATCTAGAAGGAATGGATTAAAGATTCCAAAAGGTAACCCATGTATAATATTTGGATAGGTATATAGTTTAGGTCGGACTTTATAAATAAATTTGGATTAGAAAAAAGTTTTATATACATTCTCAAGTATTCAATTGGTTTATTTAGGTTGTTACTACTTATGTGATGTTGGTTATACAAATGGTGAAGGATTTTTAGCACCTTACAGAGGACAACGATATCATTTAAATGATTGGATACAAGGATACCAACCAAGAACTCCAGCTGAATTTTTTAATATGAAGCATTCCTCAGCAAGAAATGTAATAGAACGAGCATTTGGACTATTAAAAGGTCGATAGGCTATTTTTCGAGGAAAATCTTATTATCCAGTAAAAGTTCAATGTCGGATGATCACTGCTTGTTGTCTCATTCATAATCTTATAAGAAGAGAAATGTCTGTACATCCTTTAAAAGAAGAAGTTGGAGACACTCATTCAAGTACGTTTGACATGAACAATGATCGAATAACACATGTTGAAAGTTCAAATGAATGGACAAATTGGAGAGATAATTTAGCAATTGAAATGTTTGAGGAGTGGAGAGGTATTAGGCATTAGTATTGTTATTATTTAGGGAGGTTTCCTGATGATGTAAACAATCAATTTCTTGCTTTTTTAGATCTTGTAAGATTTTTCGAAATGTTATGAACTATTAGTTTGCTACTTGTATCTTTATGATATGTGTATTCATGCTTGTTTTCATTTTTATATTATGTTATATATGTTTTTTGAGTTTTAATAGTTTAATATGTGATGTGAATCATAGATATGGATGATAGTGAACAATCTAGAGCTGGTGTTATCTAATATTGGCACTTGGAAGGCTGATAATGGGACTTTCAAACCAGGATTTCTCATTCAAATAGAAAAGTGGATGGCTGAAAAAATTCCTAAATGCGATCTTAAGGCCCAACCACACATAGAGTCGAGAGTTAAATTATTGAAAAAGCAGTATAATGCAATATCGGAGATGTTAGGCCCAAATTGTAGTGGATTTGGATGGAATGATAAAAATAAGTGCATAGAAGCTGAAAAACATATATTCGATGAATGGGTAAAGGTAAGTAAAAAGAACTTTTTTATTGTTAGTGTAATTTTATCATAATGTTATCAACATGTATTAAAATGTATTTATATTTGTTTTCACAAAGTCATCCAACTGTAAAAGCCTTAGAAACAAGCATTTTCCATTTCTCGAACAATTAGCCATTGTTTTTGTAAAAGATAGGGTCAATGGACTTGGTGTAGAAGGTCCAGCTGATATGTTTGAAGTAGTGGAACGAGAAATGGGCCACAATGAATTCTTGGGAGGAGATAGTTTTTACGTGTCTGATCCACCAATCGTTGGAGGGGAAGAACTGGATGGACCGATGTCAATGAGTGAAGCACCATTAAATAAACAATCTACTACACATACATCAAATAGGTCTAGTAAGAAAAGAGCAAGGAGCGTGGACCCATTAGTAGTAGCAGTGAATGGGTTTGAGAATGTTATGAGTAGTCATCTTTCAAATGCTAATGAAAATATTCAAGAGATTGCCTTATTTTATCGACAAGTAGCTGAACGAGAATCTACCAGAGAGGAATGTCGAAATTCATTAGTAAGTGAAATTAGAAAGGTGGATGGATTGAGTGTTCGACAGAGGGTTCGAGCTGGTAAGATTATCACCAAAAATCAATCCCATATTGATTACTTCTTTAATCTTTTAGCTGATGAAAGGTATGATTTTTTGATGGAGGTTTTGTAAGAGAATGTTGATCTTTAGTTTTTGTGAATAATGTTGACTCTTTTATGTAATAGGAGGTTTTATAACATGGTATGTATGGGCATTTATATTTTTTGTGCCCTTAACAGATGATGTAATATCTTTATTTTGAGCTAGCATGTCATTGACATGCTATGGATGGATGATGTAATATTCATATTTTTGTGCCATGATTAAATATCCTCATTTCGAATTAGCATATCACTATATCTTGTATTTATATGGTCTACTACGAACATGAAACTATGAGGAAAATAATTGATTGTATTTGATTTTTGAATTATAACATTTATCATTAATCTTTCAATTTAATTATTACACTAATTAATAATAATTAGTATATTATTTATAATAAATTTACTAATGAATGAAAATTAAATCAAAATCTAGCTACGTAAAATTATTTTAATAATTTGACTTAATAAAAATAAATTAACAAATGTGATAAAATTGTTGAAAGTAATTGCAAGAACAAATAGAAATATTATTTATTATATGCAATTCTGATAGCATTCCTATGCAACACCAAACACAGACATCATTTATTCCCATGAAAATCTGATAACATTCCCATGCATAATCAAACACAGTTATCTTTGATTCCCATACATCTGATTTCTAGGTATCTTATTTCCAGGCATCATATTCTCAGGCATCTAAACTAAACCTCAAACCAAACGGCCCCTAAAAGAGAAGTAGTTTAAGGAACAAAACCATACATTGCTGCCAATATCCGACCATCTGAATTCCTGATAACCGAACCAAATCCCATCGGAGCCAATTTTCTCTTGAGTGTTGCTTCAAATAAATTTCCTTTCTCTTGTAAGAGAGCATGAAGATTCCTCTCAATTCCATTAATTTGTGTAAAATTAAGAGGATGGGGCTTATTATAAGCCTCCTTTAACAGAGCTCGATGTTCCTTGATCTGCTGTGTCAATCTAGAATTCACCCTTCTTCCCCATTTTCCCAGTACCCCTGCACAATGTTCCAAAGTTTTGTGGAGAGGGTACCTGAATCAAAAGTCTACTATCCCAAGACGCATTTTGTGAAATCAACATTCCGAATGCATAGTCCACATCTCTTCAAAACGAAATCTAAACTTTCTCTGACGTCGATCCAAACCCCTGTCCTTATAGCCCAACATCATAATTTCAATCAGTCTATGATTCAATTTCGCCCAATCTAGATTATTAACTCTAAACTTGGAAAACAAGGAATAGAAAGCGTTGTTAGCAATGAAATGATCTAAACGCAAGCTAACCTGAACATTTGGATCCCTTCTATTGCACCAGGTAAAAATTCCTCCATTGTAACCAAAGTCTCAAAGGTTACAATCATCTAGGACTCCTCTAAAATTTGAAATCAAATAAGGTTCTCTCTCCTCCCCCTCCTACCTTCTCATAATCCTAGAGAATCTCTTTAAAATTCCCTCTAACCAACCAAGCCGAATCGTCTGAATTATATACGGTCTACACATAACTATAAATAATATAAACAAACATATATATATATATATATATATATATATATATATATATAATATTTACACCGTTAAAGAGTTTCTAAAACATATCAAATTTAAATATCAGCATGTAATATATATTTCATGAATATGTACTACCAAATATTAGAATATCAGCATTCAGCGTAACAGTAGACCATAACGAGCAAGAGTCTATCTATTAACTTTTTAGTATATATCATCTAGTATATATTTAATGACTATATACCAATAAATACTGTTGACTGAGAAATTTCGATCAATCTTCAATTGTCACGTCATTATTCCAAATTAATAACGAAACTATAAATAATTAAATTTGGGACCTATAAATTGACATGTGTCCCAAATTTAATTTGAAGACAAAAATTAGCAAATAGTAAAATTGAAAGGCCACATGTTCAAACAATTAAATTTAATTTGGTCAAATTGGATTATATGAAATTTGGGTCAAAGTTTAATAAAACTCAAATCCAATTGGTCAAGCTCAAAGCCAACCAAAACTCAAGTCCATGGTTGGGCCCAAAGGCCACTAAAGGCCCAAGCCCACATGCTATGAAAACCTCTATAAATTAAATAGATGAATTCTCCTTCATTTGAGGGTTCAGAAATTTTATTCTCCAGAGAATTCAGAGAGAATCTTTGAGGTCCTTAGGTGCTAAACATTCCCTAAAGTCCTTAGGTGCCAACACTCTTTGAAGACCATAGTCTTTTCAAGACCCTAAAGATTGATTGAAGCTTCAACCTCGAGAACAAGCTGTATAGCCCTCGAGATAAATCTACATTCGAGAACAAGCAGACAGGTCTACGTATGAGAACAAGTTGTGAAGCCCTCGAGACAAGTTTACGTTTGAGAACAAGCTGCAAAGCTCTTGAGACATTTGTACATGAGAGAGAAAGAATCAGAGGAACAAATTAGAGATTGTACCACACCCACAAGATTAATACAAACATTAAATTTATTTACACATGTCTCATTTCTCTCTTTTTTTTTTTGTTGAAATCATCGTGTGAACAAATACAATAAAACTTAACATTAACGAATGCAATAAAACATAACACTATAAAGTTTATAAATCAATAGTATGTCATATCAGCAAAGAGAGTTTTTAAAATCAACATCATTTAGTATATATTTAACGAAAATATATACTAATCAATCGATTAGGGCAAAAAAAAAGTTGAAGAAGAGTCTGAAATTACAATAAGGGGCTGTTTGGCGCAGGGAGTAGGAGTTAGGAAGTCTGGAGTTAATAAGTCTGGGGAGTTAAGAAGTCTGTGTTTGGGGTGTAGAGTTGTTTAGTCTGGAGTTAAGAAGTCTATGTTTGGGGTGCAGAGTTGTTTAATTTGGAGTTTTGAAATCTGTGTTTGGAGTGCAGATAACTGTTTTTTTTTTGTACAGTTTTTTTCTACAATTTTTCACAATTCCATTATTAGTGACCTCTTTATATGAATCCTAAAAATGAGAGTTTTGCTTCTTATTGTATGTATCTTTCACAAATTTGTTTGAAGAAGAGAAAATCAACTTTCAAACAAAACCTTGTATTATGTTTCAATATTTTCACATTAATGTCATTTTTTTTCAAATGGACAAAAAATAATTAGTTTGGATTTGGGAAATTAATTTTTGCACCTTATTGTATGTTTCATTCATAAATTTATTTGGATAAGAAAAAAATTGCTTACACTGAAAAACCTTATATTATGTTTTCAATATCCCTCACATCAATGTTAATTTTTATTGAAGGACCAACATAAGTTAGATGTATGACATTAAGAACATTACACAAATATAATAGAACATGACGGAATTTATATGGCAACAATGGTAAATTTCATGGTTTCAACAAAAAAATAGTGAGTGGTCAATAAAGGCCACATTCATGGTTACAACAAAAATATAGTTAATGGCCAAAAAAGGCCAAGTTCATGGTTACAACAAAAATAATAGTTAATGGCCAAGGAGTCAAACACATTTCCTAAGACCGATCATGATCGTTAATTACAAATAACAGACGTGGTAAAGGATATAACAATGATATTCATTGGAGCACAAAATAGGGTGAAGTAAGATAGGTCATTCCCTTCTTCCTAGAAGGAACATGCAGTAATCTTGTTCGTCTTCCATCGGGACAGACAAGAAGCTAGCGGTCTTCATTGGATTTGTGAATATGATGTCCATTAGCGTTATTCAGTCTTGTTGTGACAACGACGGTGTCAATTGTTTTAGAATGTCTGACACATTCGTGCGTCGGCTATCATCAAGAGTGAAGTTTGATTGAGGCCAGGATGCAATCCGCTCTAGCTGGGTGTTTTGCATGTCCATTGCTGAGCGAAAGATGTCTAGCATTTCAGACTGATATGATGAACGTTTCCTTTTGCTTTCATTCGACATTGTGGCTGATCTTTGAAGCCTGCTAGTTGGTGTCCCTGGATTTTCTTCCTCATTCAGATTGCCCGCTCCATCGAAGATTGGGGGTTCTGGTAAATGATGTTCTTGGGATACTCCCATCTCCACGTCTGCATCCAGTGGCTCGGCATCATTGGATGCCATGTCACCAAGAGTTTCTGCAGCTGCGCCCGTCGTACGATCCTTGAAGAATACAAATGCCAACTCATCAAAATGGGGGAATGGCTTATTTCGAAGTCCCTTTGCACCAAGATGACTCTACATTCCCAAACAAATATATTTTTATTCGTAGTTGGTAATGTAACTAATAATATGCATGATTTGAATATGTAGTATTACCCTGACCCATGAGTCAAAGATGTCCCTCTCCACATCTACGCACTTGAATTCTTCATTCCATCCAAAGCCACTACACCCGGATCCTAACATCTCAGCAATGGTTGTGTATTGCCGCTTCAGGGTCTTAACCCTACAATCTATTGTGTTTGTTGATTCAATACTACAGTTTTGTATTTTTCCTTTCAACATTCGCAGTAGATGCGCTAGGTATCCGGGCCTGAAGGTGCCATTGTCTGACCTCCAACTTCCCTCGTGGACCATATGAACGAGGCACTCCACCAGCTTGACATCCTCGAACTTAGACCAGCAGTGCTTCCTAATTCTACATGCATATATACACATCACCTCGAAATTAGCTTTGTTGGGTCATATCGCAATAAGTATGTACGATCGTAAATGGAATAAAACATACATTCAATTAAATAAGTTAAAAAGTTTGGTGCAAAAGTTCACATGCAACATATGTACATCCACTACTTAACAGAAAGTACAAATGATCGAGTTTAGTTCATAACATAATAATAATTGTCATCCTCCATGATCATTCTCGTGTCCATTCAACAAACATTCGTTCAGCCATTTCGTCCTCCTGGTGGCCCCATTCGTCAGAACTTTCAATAAAACTTATATTATCTTCACTTAAGGCGGTAGACGATGCGTTTTCATCTCCCCATTCTTCATACCCTATACTAGAACCCATCTCCTGACTGATGAGATTATGGATGAGGTAGCATACTGTAATTGTTCGACATTGCATCTGAACAGAGTAGAAGGATTTCCCCCGCAGAATGGCCCATCTCCCTTTCAACACACCAAATGCCCCTCTCTATTATGTTCCGTGCAGAGGAATGCTTCATGTTAAAAAATTCCCTCGGAGTAGTCAGTGCATTCCCTGATCCACCCCAGTCAGAGAGATGGTATCGCTCCTGACACACCCCACCCCAAATTATCCTAACTAACCTAGGATGAGGCATGCCGACATTAGATCCCTACTAAACCATGGAATCCAATATCAAACTTTTCATGACAAAATCTTATTATTATTATTTTTTTTTACCACAAATGGCTAGCCAAAACTTTATTAACACCAAATTTTATAAAAATTTCGGCAGAGTTTCCCCTGAAAACTGAGTAAAACACACCTGAAAAGCAGTATATATGCTTCCATAATAATATATTCAAACTCCAACCATCATTTCAGAAATTCAATATAAACCCACAAAACTTAAAAGTAGATAAACAGGTGGGTTTCATATTACAAACCAAAGGGAAATCCCAAAATGGCACTAGCCACATCAGTTACACAAAAAAAAGTATTTGTAAAAATGTACATACAAAATGATATGCAAACTATCAAGTCTGGTGGCAGATATCGACTTCTGTAGGCTCGTTAGAAACTCAGTCGCTACCTGGAGGAAAAATTTAGGAAGAAAGAATGAGCTAATAGAGCCCAGTGAGTGGTAAGTTAATAAGAAAAATAATCTCTTGACAAAAACCTTTTATATTAAAAGGAATTCAAAGTTCCATAAAACTTTATCAATTAAGCACAATCTAAATACACAAGATAAATAAAACATTATAGAGATTTGCAACAATAACTTTTTAAAGAAAGTACAAAATAATAGGCCAACAAACTCATCACCAAACTTGTACCCAAATCCATGTCATACGTGCACGTAGAGCAATCTCTAACATCTGTAATGCCTCAGGTCCAGGATTTGGACCAGGATTCGGAATCCGGATTTGGCACCTAATGGCCCCGGCATTCCCCTGCATCCCCTGCGGCCTTGGCACACTAGCATACTATAGAAACACATTCTTATAGCATTTGGGTAATAACCATGGGTACAATTCTAGTGGTTTGAAAACAATTTCTATATAATAATCATCATAAGTTCTCAAACCCCACACATTCTCAAATTGTGGTTTCATAACTTTAAGCCATAAGTCAAAGATCAACTAAAATCATGATTCAAAAATCAAGTCATTTCTAAAACTCACAAATACTTGATTTCACTTCAAATAATTGAACTTTTTGCCAATTGGCTACAATCTAGAGATTTTCATAAACTCACCTTTCATAAGCTTAATAAATTCAAATAATTAAATCATTGTAGCTAAACTTCAATAAACACAAATCTCTTCAAATTCAAATATGCTAAATCATGATTTCAATTTAGTGATCATATGTCACTTTCTTATCAAATTAGCAAATCATCAATCTTAATAATACACAATTTGTGGAATACACATAATTTCCTCCAAATTTTCAAATAACTAAATCCTTTGCATTAATATTAATTTCAATTGATTTCAAATCTCATAAAATCTCATCAATTACTAAAATAATTGAAATACTTTATAAAATAACCACTCACAACTACTACGAACGAGGTTTGTTCGGGTTGTAAATGGTTCCAATCTCCGTTTGCCCTGAAATCATAATTTGTCAACATATTACTAACCTCTTAATGCCAAAATTAAAGTGTAACAACATTAAATTATCCAAGCCTTTATATTTCTCACTAACCCAAGAATTTACCATTCTTTTCCTCATCTTACTCTTCTAATTACCAAGAAATTGAGACAATAACCCAAAATAAAGTTTCCAATAACTTCATTGTAATCCTTCTCCATAAGAAATCTCATTCTTCTCATTTCTTTTTCTCCATGAATAAATTCATTGGTTTTCTTTCCCTAAAAAGTTTGCAATTTCTACATACAACTAATCCCCTTCAATCCATACTTTGATAAAACTCATGACTTTCATCAAATTTCCTTCTTTTACTCAATCATCACCACCACCTAAATTTTCAAGCTAGTTTATGGAGTTTCCAACTAAAGGAAGAAAACCCATAAGGAAACCCACCAAAATAGGTTCTATAACTCATGAGAAACCTTAATCAAAAGTTAGAAAACTTACCAAAAGCTTCAATCCAAGGTTGTGAGAGGTTTTCTTTGTTTATTTTTTTCCTTTTCCACTTCAAAATAGCCCAAGAATCACACTTTTTTCTCTTCACTTTCTTCCTCTTCCTCTTCCTTACGTGAATACTTCTCCAACAATACCCATCCTCTTTTTTTTTTTTTTTAATTAAACAATAACTAATAAAGCCACATGTTTTTATTTAATAAACAATTATATTTATCCCACTTTCTCTTTCTTTAATTTCCATTATTTAATTAATAAAAAGAAACCAATCCTTATCTTCCAACCAAAACCATAAATATCCAAATATTCAATTTCTCAATTTTCATACTTTCCAATTATATACATATTTTCCAAAATGTAGAACTAGGTGTAACAAAATACAAAATGTAGAAATAGGTGTAACAGCTCCCCTCTATACGGTGCCAAGAATCCCTACGCATTTGGGTACCCAGCATCACATAAGTAATAATATCCTGTTCAATGTGAACCATTGAACACATGATTGTGTTAGTGGTGCAGTTAAAAGAATTGAATGTATCGGGGGTTTAATGTTTTGTTTTATTACCCTTGGGGACCTTCAACCAATTAGGTCTTGATATTGCATCCCTAAGAACTCGTGAATCAGCTGCAGACCCTTCCCACCCTAGCATAACGAATATGAACTCTCCACTGGGTGAACAAACAGCAAGCACGTTTGTTGTGATTTCACCCTTCCTTGTCCTATATCTTGGGCGATCAGCGGCAATAACATTAACTTTAATGTATGTGCCATCCAATGCACCCAAACAATTCTGTATTGGAAAGGCAAATGGTACAGGAATTATGTATATCATCCTAAAACGACCATCACCATATAATGGAGGGACGTTTAAAATATGTATACCTCAAACCATTTCCACTTTGCATTAGTACAAGAGTTCGTGATTGGCTATGATTTCTTCAGTAGAATCTCCTGGAGTCGCAATACTGCGCTAAGTACAGAGTTGAAGTGCCTAGATACTGTCTCACCAAACCTTGCGAACTGTGTACTTACTATTCGATTCTTAACATCGTGGGCTAGGATATGCAAAAACATTGCAACCATCTCCTCGACATCTACATATTCGGTCCCTACTAAATCGCCTGTTGTTCTTAACATACTACAGAGGATGGTAAAACATCTTCTATCCATCCTCGTACTCTCGCGACAACCTAGGTCACTTTCGTATATAATGCGGAAGAAAGTTAGTTGCCTAATTTGATGTCTAATATACGGCGAATGGTGTTCTATCCTACGATGGTCATTAAGTAGAAGTTCTAACAACAGTAATGTTTGACGTTGGGTGGCTGTAAGAACTGACAAAACGGTGATTAGTTCGTGGGTATCCATATTATGATGGATGCACGAATGTTTGTTTCCTGAAACACATAAGTTGTCATTTGTTATTCATTCCAGTCCATGATTACATATCTCATGGGTTTCACTTAGTACTGCTATAAGTCATTAACATGATATTCGTTATGATCATCCTCCTATAAGCTCTATCAATAGTGGCATGATATCGAACTACGATCCATGATTTTATTCTGCTTTTGCAAATGCTTGGGGGCTTAGGGTTCAAGATTTTAGAGTTTCGGGTGTTTTAGTGGTTTAGTGTATTTTAGGTGTTTGGTATTTTAGTGGTTAGGTTATTTTAGGGGTTTTAATAGTTTGGGGTATTTTAGGGGTTTAGGGTTTAGAGTATTTTAGGAGTTAGGGTATTTTAGTAGTTAGGGTATTTTAGGGGTTAGGTTATTTTAGGGGTTTTAATAGTTTGAGGTATTTTAGGGGTTTAGGGTTTAAAGTATTTTAGGAGTTAAGGTATTTTAGTAGTTAGGGTATTTTAGGGGTTAGGTTATTTTAGGTGTTTTAATAGTTTGGGGTATTTTAGGGGTTTAGGGTTTAGTGTATTTTAGGAGTTAGGGTATTTTAGTGGTTAGGTTATTTTAGGGGTTTTAATAGTTTGGGGTATTTTAGGGGTTTAGGGTTTAGAGTATTTTAGGAGTTAGGGTATTTTAGTGGTTTGGTTATTTTAGGGGTTAGGTTATTTTAGGGGTTTTAATAGTTTGGGGTATTTTAGGGGTTTAGTGGTTAGGTTATTTTAGGGGTTAGGTTATTTTAGAGAGTTTAAAGTAGTTTAGGGGTTAGGGTATTTTAGGGTATATTAGTGGTTTAGGATATTTTAGGGGTTAGGTTTTTTTAGGGGTTTTAATGGTTTAGGGTATTTTAGTGGTTTAGGGTTTAGAGTAGTTTAGGGGTTAGGGTATTTTAGGGTATTTTAGTGGTTTAGGGTTTAGAGTATTTTAGGAGTGAGCGTATTTTAGTGGTTACGTTATTTTAGGGATTTTAATAGTTTGGGGTATTTTAGGGGTTTAGGGTTTAGAGTAGTTTAGGGTTTAGGGTATTTTAGTGGTTAGTGGTTAGGTTATTTTAGGGGTTTTAATACTTTGGGGTATTTTAGGGGTTTAGGGTTTAGAGTATTTTAGTGGTTAGGTTATTTTCGGGGTTTAGGGTTTAGAGTAGTTTAGGGGTTAGGGTATTTTTGGGTATATTAGCGATTTAAGATATTTTAGGGGTTAGGTTATTTTAGGGGTTTTAATGGTTTAGGGTATTTTAGGGGTTTAGGGGTTTAGGGTTTAGAGTAGTTCAGGAGTTAGGGTATTTTAGGGTAATTTAGTGGTTAGGATATTTTAGGGATTAGGTTATTTTAGTGGTTAGGTTATTTTAGGGGTTTAGGGTTTAGGGTTTAGTGGTTTAAGGTATGTTAGTGGTTAGTGGTTTAGGGTATTGTGAGTAGTTTAGGGTATTTTTGTGGATAGGTTATTTTAGGGGGTTTGGAGTTATGGTAAATTTGTTTACGATTTAATTCAACTTATAAATTTCAATTACAATTCAACTTATAAATTTCAATTTGTTATTGCTAACATTCAACTTATAATAATAATTTCTTCATATGATCCTAAATCAATTTCAATTCAACTTATCTTGTTATTATCTTTCCTCAATTTCCTCAAATTCAATTCAAGTTGTTATTATCTTTGTCTATTGCAATAATTTCCTCATATAAACCTAAATCAATTATACCTTCTTGTTATCTTTATAAATTAGTAACAAGACCAAAATAGTTAGTTTTTAAAGTCGAAAACTAAAATAGCCATTTACAACTTAAAAAACAAAAAACAAATAAATAAACAAACCAAAATTTAATTTAAACCTTACAATTAAGATAAAGTACTTAACAATATTATGCCAAGAATTTACTTTCTTTTTTCTTTTTATCTACAATTTGTATTTTCGTTTTCTTGTCCAACTTACCAATAAAAAATAATATACATAAATAATACTATGCCAAGAATTCAATATCTTTTTCAAATTATGAAATGCTCCACTTATATATTATATATAGTTGAATACTTTAAAATAATACTTTACTTTTTTTTAGTTTTATATATATATATATATAGTACGAGAATATTGATTTTGTAATTTTATTTTGTTGGGTCTAACTTAAAAGATACTTTTTTATCTAACAGATAATTGATTTGGAAGTAATACGTACTTGTGTCACTGAAAAAAAATAATAATAAAAAGTTGAGTTTATGTTGAATATGTTAAGGATAAATTACAAATAATCACTCTATGCTATTGCTAACATTCCATTATGTATTGAACAAAATCACAACACGTGAAAAAAATAATGTATTAATCACTCAATAAAAAAAAATGTTCACAACTAATGTATAAAGACCAATGTGAGTAATTTACAGAACGAACAAGTAGTACCAATATGATACACGTTGTAAATAAAAAAAAATTGCAAACCTCGAACTAAGATTTATGGTATAGGTGATTGCACCCTGCAAATAGTACGAGTAAAAACTACATTAGTATGAGAATATAAACTTAGATCATAAAAATATGAAAGTAATGAACAGGGAACGAGCACCTTAGTTACAATGTTCAGGTCGAAGGGATGTGTGGCTGGGAATGAACAGAGTGTTGTAACATTTGAATTATCATAAAATACATGACCAAAACAAATGCATTATCATAAAATACATATATAAAAGAGAGAATGAAGGGAAAAGAAAGTACCCACAAACTATGAGAGGTGATGAGCCTGTGGAGTTGTGCTCAAAGAGTCCTAATGTGTGCTATTGTGTATATATAGAGTAGATGACATTCATTTAATAAAATAACAATGCTTAGAAAGGTAGTTGAGTGAACTTACTGTACCCACCACCATTAATTAGAAGAGATTGAAATGAAAGTAGATTTAAACACAATACCAACCAAACACACATCCAAAATTAAACTTGGCCTCATATATGCAAGTGGGAAATAAAAGTAGCATTTAATACACACCAGGTCATTTAAACCAAATGTCACATCATTCTATTGTAACAACAACATCTCTGAGAGCATTTAAAACACCATTAAACCATAAACAGAGAGAGTTGTTGTAGAATTAACACATTCAAACCAAACAAAAATTTGAAGGGCTGGTTTCATTAATGAAAAGAAAGCATTGTATATTAAACTTGGCCTCAGAGATACAAGGTTCATCCATCAAAATATGGTATATTAAACTTGGCCTCAGAGATACAAGGTTCATCCATCAAAATATGGTATATTAAACTTGGCCTAAAAAACACACGGTTTTATCCATCAAAATTAAAGTGAGGAAAACACAGTTAATAAACTGAGGGTGAGACACAGAGAAGAAGAATCGAAAATGAAAAACCATTTATGAACTGAAGGTCAGAAACAGAGAAAAAGAATCGAACAGGAAAAACCAATTATGAACATGAAGGTCAGAAACAGAAACAAAGAACATGAAAAAAAAATACAGAGAAGTGCATTTAAAAAAATGTGCTCATCATCGACTTTAGAATACAAATACTCATTTAAAAAAAAAACTCAGTGCTCATCGTCAATCTTCATCGGCCTTCAGAATAAAAGAAACACAGAAAAAAAAATAATGCTCATCATAGGCCTTCAGAATGAAAGAAATACACAAAAAAAAATCCATGCTCATCATCGGCCTTGAGGGAAAAGAAAACAAACCTCAGTGAAGCTCCCCCCACCAGGCTTTAGGACGTGTCGACAGCCCCTACCAAGCACTTCCTTGCCATTTTTTCTCGGATTGAGCATGGAAACTCAAAAGAACAAGCATCAACTGAGAGGATGCTGGTGTGGAAGACGAAATAGCAACGATGGTAACAAGGGCTGACCTCACGGCTGAAGTGGCAAGGGGAGTAGGTTGACTTTCAGATCTGAAAAACAAAAACAAAAAAACAGTTTACAACCATAGTTTCGAGATTGGTAGTTGAGGGAAAAGGACATGCAAGGTGGAGAGATTACAGATTTGGGTTAAAGATCTAGGTTAAAGATCTGATTTGGGGCTTCTTGATTTCAGATGTTCAACAAAAAAAAAATACCATATCAAAGGACGATAGTACCACAAAAGATCGGAGAAGATGAAAGGAAGAAAAATCGAGAAGATGAAGGGAAGAGTAATCGGAGAAGATGAAGATCTAGGTTAAAGATCTGATTTGGGGCTTCTCGATTTCAGATGTTCAACAAAAAAAAAATACCAAATCAAAGGATGATAGTACCACAGAAGATCGGAGAAGATGAAAGGAAGAAGAATCGAGAAGATGAAGGGAAGAGTAATCAGAGAAGATGAAGGGATGAAGAGTTGGGAAGAAAACAAACCTCAAGAAGGGAGAGAGACAAACGAGAGGAAGAGAGAAGGAGAGAAATGAAAAGTGAGATACCTCGTGGAATGAGACCCTTCGGTTACTGTGCGGACTTCAACAGTATTTACTGTTGAAGTCTGCGTATGAAGTTAAAATATCCACGGGCTTAAAACACCCTCAGCCCAAACGAGGAGTAGACAAATGAAGTCTACTCCCCCAACTCTAAATTCCCGGCCCAAACGTGCCCTTAATGGATGGGTTCATGACCGATTTCACAACTTCAAAGACAACTAAATGGCTGATTTCAAACAATAATGAAATATTGGGTATTCGTTAGGGCAGAAAGTGGGGAAAATTCGATTTTCAAGAACAATAATCGACTATTCAAATAAAAACTCATACATATATTTTCTTACCGGTATGATTCAAGCACCCTTTCATTAACGACAAATTGTTCGCCTATTTCGCTGGAAAATCACGTCGTTCAGCGAAATGGGTGTGTTGCTGGAACTTGAAGAACCATTTTGGAAAACAATTCAAGACACTAACTAATTAAGGGAAGACGATTTTGGAATTTCTGGAAAAAGTTGTGTAGTCCAATGGTTATGACAAGTTTTGAATAGTAGAGGAATGTGGGATATTTCCATTTCTAACTTTTTGAGTTTTTCTAATATAATTATAAAATATATCATGGGCATATATGTAAATAAATGCCTATGTAGGGTTTCAACTAGTTTGGAAACATTTATGTAAATTTTGAAAAAAAATAGACATATGCGTAAATTTATGTACTTCCAAAAAATTATTCAATGTAGTCACTACAACATGGTTGCCTCTTAACAATCGTTGAATGTGAATTAAAAAATTTGTACATCTCCTCATAAACACTGGATATAAATACTCAACACTTCTAACCACATTGTAGTAGTCTCTTTGAATAATTTCTCCATGCCAACCGCTAGTGAAAAGTGTTTATTAAAATAGGTATCCAAGATAGCACATCAACCCTAAAGTTAGTGGGAAAAAACTATATATGGAAGCATTTTGACCACTAAAAATCCAAAATTTTTTCTATATCCTTTTGGCCTCAAACTTCTACAATAGACAACAACCAACTTATATAGAGAGGCTGAAATTTTAGTTTTAGGTACCTAAAAGTGTAGTTTACACGCACCCCAAACTACTCATCCCAAATGAATTGAATTTGTTTGAATTTAGATTATTTAAGTTCATTGAAAATTAATTTGGATTCAACTAAACCAACTAAAATCTACTGAGTAAATAATTCAAACCAAAATTGGCTCTTAAATTATTCGCTATATTTTCACTCCCTTTCGAAGCATTTTAAAATAATTCATCCAATCCAATTAAATATCACATTAGTGATAAGCTGGTCTAGGTAGAGCCATTGTCTAAGGTTAGGGAATGCAATTTATATAACAAAAGATGAGTTGGTCCCAAAGCTTCATTCAATTAAACCAACCAAACCAGTGAAGCCCCACTTCAAATATAGAAGTCCAGATTGCTTCTTCAAAGTCAGAAGAGTTGTAGAAACCAATAGACAAAGATGGGATTGTTTGAAATTCACCAAATCATATTCGTTAAGACATTTCATGAAGTTATATAACTCATAAGCTTTTCCAGAGCATGAAGTGCAAGGTAAAATATCAACAAAGATGGCAATGCAAAAAGTAAAGAGATTAGCAGGTAGAGCAGCAAGATGAGTGCACTTCCAGGTATTACAAAAACAATTATGAGAAGAAATATGACAACCAGTAGAAACTTGAAAATTAAATGGACGAGGCAATCCAAATGTTTATAGGAAAACAACCGCCGCCTCTCTATTCCATGGCTACTAACACGACTGTCAGAAACAAAAAGCCTTGCAGAAGTATCGGTATCGGAAGTCAGAGAAAAGACTGGTTGATTATCCCCATTGAAGGAATGATCAAGTTTTCCCTCATTACCATTGAAGCTCTCGACCATCCAAAGAAGAAAAAAGTTCTTGCTAGGAAACTTCAAGTTCCCCTTGTACACCACCCTTAGCGATCGCTTATGACACCAAGGACACGAAATGAAGATTGGGATTCGGATTTGGCGAGATGCTACTTTCAACACAGACCCTTGAAGGCCTAATACACAGTTTTTGCACATTGAATGACCACACCATAAGACATAAGGTATGTTCTCCACAATGTTAAAAGATTCCCAGCATATAGGGCATTCCAGTCCTTCATCTCTACTAGCTTCCGAGCATACCTCGTCATCCGAGCACTCCCAGAAAACTTGCTTAGAAACAGCTGAGTTTTTCTTAGATCGAATGCCAGCAATGGCATTCGAGGCCAACTTCCACATCCTGACAGAAGAATTGTTTCAAGATGCTACAGACAGGACATCTGCAAAATAGATGGTTCATCTATGAAACTAAAACTACTTGGCCAAAGAAACAAGTCTTACAAAGTTTCCTTCTCCCAATATATTCAATCCAAGCAATTGCATTTCTCAAACCCAAACAACACAGTTCCAAATGAAAGATCCAATAAAGGAGTTATTTATTGGTTGTAGATGCAGATCTTTTTATAAAAATATTATACATCTTACTAATATCTCTAAAGACATAATAGTTTGAAAAATATGGCACCTCTTTAGTAAAATTGACGGTTCAAACAGATGATTTTACTGAAAAGACAAAAAGATTTAAAACATCTCCAATCTATCCACATTCAAAACTATAAATAAAAATAAAGAAATGGGAAAAAAATATCACGGGAAGGAAAATTTTAGATAAATAAGCACATTTTTCTTCCAAAGGATTCAACACTATTCACTCTTGAAGAATAGGTGGAAATCATCTGTTCAGCACTATTCATGAAAACTCACATAGTTTTCAAAATAATTTTAACCACCAAATATTTCCCTTGAAAAAAAAACAAACAATAAAATCACACAAACACTTCTATGCATGCACACATAAGATAATCATCGATCAGACAGCTGCTGCAATTCAACAATTTTCCACATTCAAACCTTCCGCAAATATGTAGCGCATCCCAAAAAAAAAAAAACAGAAGAAAAACAATAGCTGACAACTTACAGCCAGGTCTATTAAACATACCAAGTCACACAAAATAATCAAAAGTGAAGATTATTAACATACATTGTAACAGAGATATAGCAATCCCATAAACGCCATATCCCAGAAGAGAGAAAAAGAAGAAAAAAAAATGCTGCCGAGCCAATGCACTTGCTCCAAGATGCAGATTCAGAAGGCAAACTTCGATCAAAGATTCGAAATGAAAAATCACAAAATTATTAACAACAACAAAAATCAATGCGCCCGCAACAATCCAACGGAGAAACGTAATCACTCTCACAATTCAACGGGAGAATGCAAACAAAAATCACCAAATGCATAAGATTCCGAAGCAGAAACAAACGAAACATGAAAAAACAAATCGAAATTAAAGATGAAGAACGGAAAATGTGAATTTACCTTTAGAGAAGCTGGATGAACATGCTTTTGGAAGAAGATGGTATGGATTCAGAAAAATAAA
Organism: Trichosanthes truncata; assembly: GCA_033996785.1. NCBI lineage: Eukaryota > Viridiplantae > Streptophyta > Magnoliopsida > Cucurbitales > Cucurbitaceae > Trichosanthes > Trichosanthes truncata. Next base: position 16,268,844 of record JAWPNB010000004.1, read on the forward strand.
AGAGGATCAGAAAAGGATTGAGGAGGAAGGTCGCGATCTTCCCCCTTCATTTTCTCTCCGCCGGACCAAAGTCGAGGAAGCCGATTGCGTTTTGGAGGAGAGTGGATGAAGAAGGTTTTTTTCTTTCTTTTTCTTTTAAGGAGAAATGAAGTTTAAATTTGAAAATAAATTAATAAGATTTTCCTTTTATTTATTTATTTATTAACGAAAAGTCGCGATGCTAACTGCTAAGCCTAAGACGAGGTAGCCGATAAAAGACCTAGAGTTGCTCAAATTTTGTGGACGTTGAAATGTGACGTCGTTTCCCTGTGTCTGCTGCTAATACTTGACACGTGTTTTTAGGGGGCGTTTGAAGCACCGTTTCGGAATCAGAATCCTTAGAATCGGAACCCTGAACGATTTGTTCTGGGGGGTTTGAAAGCCTGGGAATCAGAAAACAGTGTTTGGGGTGCAGTGTTCTGAATCCTGGGAATCAAGAAACAGTGTTTTGAGTGCAGTATTCTGAACCCTGGGGTTGTGTAGTTTTTGTTTTTTCTTTTTTCCTTTGCTACTTTGGTCTCTTTTTTTTTCATTTCCTTATTTTCTAGTGGCAATCTTTGGTTAGTTGTAGAATCCTTTGTGCAAGTTGGGTAATTTGGTTAGGTTTATGGCATGTATAAAAAAACAGTTGTAATAATTTATTGTTTTTTACAAAAAAAAAAATGTGAGTGTTCAATGAAAAATAATTGCTTTGTCAAATATCAAATTTGGTTAGGTTTATGACAAGTATTAAAAAAATATTTGTAATATTTTATTTTTTTTACCAAAAAAAATGTGAGTTTCCAATGAAAAATCAACATACTTTGTCAAATATCAAATTTGGTTAGGTTTATGACAAGTATAAAAAAAATATTTGTAATAATTTATTGTTTTTTACAAAAAAAAAATGTGAGTTTCCAATGAAAAATCAACATACTTTGTCAAATATCAAATTTGGTTAGGTTTATGACAAGTATAAAAAAAATATTTGTAATAATTTATTGTTTTTTACAAAAAAAAAAAAGTGAGTTTTCAATGAAAAATAATTACTTTGTCAAATATCAAATTTGGTTAGGTTTATGACAAGTATAAAAAAACAAAATATTTGTAATAATTTATTGTTTTTCAAAAAAAAAAAAAAGAGTTTTCAATGAAAAATAATTACTTTGTCAAATACGAAATTTGGTTAAGTTATGACATGTATAAAACAAATATTTGTAATAATTTATTGTTTGTTACAAAAAAAATGTGAGATACCAATTAAAAAAAAAACAATGGAAGAGACGGGAGAGAGATAAGAAAACGTGATAATGAAAATAGGTGCCAAATGAGGAGCAAACCGGTGTGTTGGAAATCAAACCCCCTCATTTTACTATGCAAAACCATGGGGTTGTGTTTCAAAACCATTGGATTTTGAACACAGTGGTCCAAACAAGAGTTTGAGTTTGGATTCCAAAATAACCCAATCCAATCCATTGTTCCAAACACCTCCTTAAGATTCAGGAGACAAAGTCAAGAAGACTGACCCATCTCGTAATTTCGTTTGTATAGCTCGCTTGCTATATTTATTTCTTGTTTTCTATAAGAAACAACATGTCTGTGTTATAACTTATAAAATAAGGGAAATAGATTCGCTACTGAGTTGTGTCTATAAATCGTTGTTCTACCATTGTTCTTTGTGTCTCTGCAGTCTTTGTGTATAGGGTTGTGAAGATAGATAGATGTTACAAAATCTAACATAAATGATATTTGTTACTTAGGAGAGTAATAGGAATTAAATGGAAGGGAATAATGGAGGTCGTGGCAGCCTCAGATACTATGTTTTAGAGGGCTTAAAAAACATGTTCTATAAATATATTAAAAAATTTAAGCATCGCTTGATAACAATTTGTTTTTTGGTTTTTGAAAATTAAGTTTATAAATACTACTTCCACATATGAAATTTCTTTTTTTGTTATCTACTTTTTATAAGTTATCAAACGGGATCTTAAACATTCTTAAATTAGGTGCAGTAGATGTAGAATATCCCAATTATAAGTTGGAAATTAAAAGAACTCTTAGCACCCTTGTTATCTAATTTGTCTCAATGTATTATTAAATAGAAAGAAATAAAATATTCTCAAGATAATAAAACAATGAAAATTAAAAGGTCAATTAAAAATTTAAGAAAAATAATACCAACTAAATTTGTGTTTAACATTATTTCATAGAATGAAGATGATCGATAATTGAACTTAAACTAAAAGTGTGAGAAATTTCTTTTTAAATGCAGATACTCGAGCAGTAAATATATATATATATCTCTCTCGATGCGTGGCAAAACTAAACGGCCCATATATACAAAGGGCCAGTTGCATGGTTGGCAAAACTAAACGGACCAATTGCAAGCGTGCCACTGCTTTTTTCAAAATTGTATTTGTAAAAAAATCAGTCCAGTCCAAATGAAATCTATAAAAAGTCGAAAATAACCCTAATCATATTATGAAGTATATCAACAGTATATTAGTGATATATTGTTGAGATACTAATGATATACCTAAAATGAAGTATATTAGTGATATATTACTGATATGCTTTATTTAGGTATATCAATGAAATGGCATTCCTAATATAAAATATACCAACAATATATCAAAAATATCTAATATGAAGTATATCAATCGTATATCAGTACTTCATATTCAGTATATCATATATACCTAAAATGGAGTATATCAATGATATGCTACTAATATACTTTATTTAGGTATATTAATGAAATGATATTACAAATATGAAGTATATCAACAATATATCGATAATTCATATTTAATAATATATCAGATATACGTAATATGAAGTATATCAGTAATTCATATTCAATATATCAGATATATCTAAATGAAGTATATCAGTGATATACTACTAATATACTTTATTTAAGTATATTAATGAAATGACATTCTAAATATGAAGTATATCAATAGTATATCTGATAAGCCTTAGAATTAAGGCTTATTTAGGTCCCAAGTGCTAAAAAAAAACTATTGTTTGTCCTAAGATTAATTGAAAATGGTGGAAAATTGTTTGAAATTAGGAAAGAATGAAATGTGATAGCAATTGGAAGAGAGTTCTAAGTAATGTGGTTCTTTTTGCAGGAATTTCGGTGGTCACGCAAGTGCACGCGATCGAAGTAATATAAAATGGTCTCTGAGTACCAAGTATCGAATCCCACAGGGAACGGAGTAACAAAATTTTTGTTTTGCAAAAGTGTAAGGAAAATTGCAAATGGAAAACTAAAAATGCAAAAATAAAGTTGAGATAGGTTGTTGGTGAAAAACAGAAATTGCTAAATCCAATTGTTAAATCTAGAAATGGCAATGTTGGAAATAACAGAAATTGCAGAATTGAATTGCATATTCTAATTTGGCAATGAGCGAAATGACTAAAAATTGCAAAATTAAATTGCTGAATCTAAATTGGCAATATGAAATAGCAATTTGGATGAACTTAGATAATGAAATGATAAAGGATGGGGCTCAAGAATGTCATTACCCTAAGTCGTAATTGCAACCAAAATTGCAATTCCAACCTACTCCACACTCAATTGTAAACCAAAATTGCATCTCCTATTTACCTCGAAATTGGGTTTTTTAGGAGTCTAAGTGAGAGACCTATATGTCTATAGTCCCTCTATCTTAGATAATTTTTAGCTCACAATTTTATGGGTCTTAGAGTCCTTAATCCCTATGTCTAGGGTAAGGAATGACTTATGTCTAAGCTCTTTTACTCCATTACTTGTGTGAAATCCGCTTATCACTAACCCTGTCGGTATTAGATCTAAGCTTGAGTTGAAACCCTAGTTGATCAATCTAGGATCTCAACGGAAATTAAATCAACACAAGCAAACAATTGAGATGTAGGCTTGGTTTTTATTGGAATTTTGGCTACATTTACTTCTTACGGAATTCACATCCTTGAACCCCCTAAGAAGTTTTAGCTCATATTTTCAATGAAAATCCTAAAACAAATTTTAAAGAAAGAGTTCATAATGAAATGGTGCAATTTAATAAAACACTAACTTATGAAATGCAATTTGGTTATTCCTAGAAATTCAAGCAAAAGTAAATAATTGAAATTAAGTCAAGGCGGCAAGGGTAGCTAAGTAAAATGTCTTATCTCCTACCTTCTGCACATAAGTTGAAAACCCCTTTTTTTTCTTTCCAGAAGCTAAAACGAAGGATAAAAGAAAAACAGAGCAAGAAAACAAGAATTCAATTCGATGCCTATCCCGCTCCTTCCTATCCAATCGATTCAATCTCCTCCACTTTTAGAGAGAAATTGATCTTAACGATTCAAGAATCTCTTGAATCGGATTGGAAACCTCAAGGAAGATGCAGAAATTGCTTGAGCAAACTGAATTGAAGAAAAATTCTAAAAGATGAACTTCGAATGGATTTGGAAATTCCTACCAAATAATGTATGCTTGCATCCAATTGAGAACAAAAGGATAATCCCCATGACCATTCATCATATAATAAAGAAGAGTTGATACACTTTGAATGAAATTTTGGTGAAGGAAAATAAGTAAAAACAGAATGACAAAACAGAGGAATTCTTGCGAAAAAACTACCCACGAATGTAATTGAAAGCAACTCAAACTTGAACGAAAATACAACAAATCGAGAATCAAAGTAACTTGACAGTGTTCTGTGATACAAACTAGAAGAAATTGAGATGGAAATTGAATTAAAATGACCAAAACAGCAGCAGAAAACCAAAACAGAGGCTGGAATAAACTTGGAAACCCAGGAACTAATTCTTCGAATTGACCCCCGAAAAATCGTCTCCCCTCTTCCGGCGTCTTCAATCTTCTTTTGTAGATCGGTTTATGGTTCAATTTTGCCAAGAATCACGCTCCAATTCCCTTGATTTGTGTGAAATTTCCTCTTCCATTTATGGGTTTCCTCATTCACGCGTTTGCAGATTTTCCATATATACTCTGCTCAGAATTGCCAAACTGCTAAACCAGTTTGGCAATCCTGAGCAGAGTATATATGAAAAATCTGCAAACGCATGAATGAGGAAACCCATAAATGGAAGAGGAAATTTCGCACAAATCAAGGGAATTGGAGCGTGATTCTTGGCAAAATTGAACCCTAAACCGATCTACAAAAGAAGATTGAAGACGCCGGAAGAGGGGAGACGATTTTTCGGGGGTCAATTCGAAGAATTAGTTCCTGGGTTTCCAAGTTTATTCCAGCCTCTGTTTTGGTTTTCTGCTGCTGTTTTGGTCATTTTAATTCAATTTCCATCTCAATTTCTTCTAGTTTGTATCACAGAACACTGTCAAGTTACTTTGATTCTCGATTTGTTGTATTTTCGTTCAAGTTTGAGTTGCTTTCAATTACATTCGTGGGTAGTTTTTTCGCAAGAATTCCTCTGTTTTGTCATTCTGTTTTTACTTATTTTCCTTCACCAAAATTTCATTCAAAGTGTATCAACTCTTCTTTATTATATGATGAATGGTCATGGGGATTATCCTTTTGTTCTCAATTGGATGCAAGCATACATTATTTGGTAGGAATTTCCAAATCCATTCGAAGTTCATCTTTTAGAATTTTTCTTCAATTCAGTTTGCTCAAGCAATTTCTGCATCTTCCTTGGGGTTTCCAATCCGATTCAAGAGATTCTTGAATCGTTAAGATCAATTTCTCTCTAAAAGTGGAGGAGATTGAATCGATTGGATAGGAAGGAGCGGGATAGGCATCGAATTGAATTCTTGTTTTCTTGCTCTGTTTTTCTTTTATCCTTCGTTTTAGCTTCTGGAAAGAAAAAAAAGGGGTTTTCAACTTATGTGCAGAAGGTAGGAGATAAGACATTTTACTTAGCTACCCTTGCCGCCTTGACTTAATTTCAATTATTTACTTTTGCTTGAATTTCTAGGAATAACCAAATTGCATTTCATAAGTTAGTGTTTTATTAAATTGCACCATTTCATTATGAACTCTTTCTTTAAAATTTGTTTTAGGATTTTCATTGAAAATATGAGCTAAAACTTCTTAGGGGGTTCAAGGATGTGAATTCCCTAAGAAGTAAATGTAGCCAAAATTCCAATAAAAACCAAGCCTACATCTCAATTGTTTGCTTGTGTTGATTTAATTTATGTTGAGATCCTAGATTGATCAACTAGGGTTTCAACTCAAGCTTAGATCTAATACCGACAGGGTTAGTGATAAGCGGATTTTACACAAGTAATGGAGTAAAAGAGCTTAGACATAAGCCATTCCTTACCCTAGACATAGGGATTAAGGACTCTAGGACCCATAAAATTGTGAGCCAAAAATTATCTAAGATGGAGGGACTATAGACATATAGATCCCCTGTAAACCCGCGATTTTTCCTTGAAATTTCTTTAAAAAGAAATTTGTTAAAACATTTTTGGGAAATTGTTGTATAAGGAAAAGAGGAATAAAACAAAAGAAAGGGTAAGGGAAAAAAAAAAGGAGTTATGTGCTTTGGTATGTTTTGTTTTAAAAAAAGAAAAAGAAAAAGAAAAAGAATTGAGGGAATGGATAAGCTTTGGGAGCACTCACCCATTTTCTCCCATTTGCTTCTCTTTTATTAAAAAAAAAATAGAGCATTTCGTGGGATAGGTTGAAAAAAGAGGAAAAGAGAGCTTGCTGGGTTGGAAGTTGAAGAAGAAGGGGGAAAACTCAGCACAAGCCTCCATGGTATCTAGGTGATCAACTGTACTCACTACTGTTGTTTAGATCGTTTTGAGCTCCACAAGAAGAGTTAAGAGGTGAGATTTGTTTTTCTTGAAATTTAACCCATTTTTGAACAAATTTCGTGAAGGAAGCTTGAGCAAAATCTGACTTTAAATTATTGATTTGCGAAGGGGAAGACAGAGGAGAGATTTTGCTGTCAAATCTGAGAAACCTCTGGTGTTTGGGATGTTCTGATCTGTAGAATTTGAATCAGAAGCTCCATTAGGTATGGTTGGAAAGCTTATTTAATTTCCTATATTTTTCATGAAGAATTCGTGAGTAAAACATGATTGGAAGTGGCTTTAAATTTCAGGTTAGGTGTGGTGTGCAGCAGAAAAACGATTCTGGAAATTTCAGAAGTTTATTTTTCGGGAAGTAGTTTTCGAGGTATTTACGGATACATCCTTTGGGAATTTCGATTTCATTCCTTCAGATAAGTTTTAGAGGGTTCAAAAATGAAGAGTTTGGTATAAAGTACATCATTTTTGGCCAAGTAATGAAGAAGTTATGAGTATGTGAGTTTAGAGGATGAAATTTGCAGAATGCTGGAAATAGATGAAGTGATATTTGTAATCTTAAGTTTGAAAATCATGAGATTGAAGTTCTAATGCTTGGTTTTGGTTTTTTTGACAGGCCAGGAAGAAGTAGGTCAAGTTTACGGGCCGAGGATCTAGTTTTAACACTGTGAGTGACAAAACGAATTTCGAAAACGATTTCTATGCCTGAATTTATGCTTATGGAAATATAAGACTTCCTAAGAATGAATTAGTTTAAATGCTGTATGTTTTTTTTTAAACATTGAACACATACTTAAGAGCATACATGGTTCCCTAGGAAATGATTAAGATATTGAATCGAGGCTGTATAGTATCGTGTGCACACAGGTCATTTTCTGTTGTCGACGTTGAGTGTACTCCGTGACAACAACGTTGTCGTGAGTGCTGGGCGGGGCCCCACTACGACAAAGACGATGAGAGTGCTGGGCGGGCCCCACTACATCGTAGAATGAATGTTGGTTGTACTGGGCGTGCCCTACACAACGTAGATCGTCACATGGTTTTTCCGTAAATGGTTAATATTCTTGATATGCCCTGTGAGATTTTAATGACATACCTGCTGGAGTGCTGAAAAGAAAAAACTATTGTGACTATACATTTATATTTAACGCTTGAATACAGATTCATATGCTCATAGATTATCAGGTGTTATGCTTTGCGAGTTAGTAGCTTTAACTAAGTCACTCGCTGAGCCTCATAGCTCATTCTTTCAATGTTTTCAAACTTTTCAGGTAGAGATCGAGCTCCCGGTGCCTTAGATCCTGCCATAGTATGTCGAGCACTCTCTAAGTTTGATATTTTGTACGTGGGTGGGGTTTTGTAGCGTTTCCGTATATACATTGTAGATATTTTGGAAGGAACGTATAGTTATGTTCGTGTATGCACTAGGGGTGGTGGTTGTGTAAATCATGGTTGGGTATATTTTTTTGTCGGGTTGTAGAGCCACTCCTTACGTACGTATAATATTTAACAAGGTTCCTCTGTGTTGTGTTTAAAGTATTTCAGATGCCAGCATAGCATGTTTTTCAGATGTAACAAAGTCATTAGGTCGTTAGTGAGGTAAGCGATGTCTGATAGCTTCACGCTATCTTCCGGGCTTAAAAAAGAGAGGTTAGTTCGGGAGGGGGTGTGACAACCCCCACTTAGCCTCCTAACAAACCCAATTTCGAGGTAAATAGGAGATGCAATTTTGGTTTACAATTGAGTGTGGAGTAGGTTGGAATTGCAATTTTGGTTTGCAATTACAACTTAGGGCAATGACATTCTTGAGCCCCATCCTTTATCATTTCATTCTTTAAGTTCATCCAAATTGCCATTTCATATTGCCAATTTAGATTAGCAATTTAATTCTGAAATTTTTAGTCATTTCGCGCATTGCCAAAGTAGAATCTGCAATTTCAATTTAGCAATTTCTGTTATTTTCAACATTGCCATTCTGGATTAGCAATTGGATTTAGCAATTTCTGTTTTCTCACCAACAACCTATCCCAACTTTATTTTTGTATTTTTACTTTTCACACTTGCAATTTTCCTTACACTTTTGCAAAACAAAATCTTTGTTACTCCGTTCCCTGTGGGATTCGATACTTGGTACTCAGATACCAATTTATATTACTTCGATCACGTGCGCTTGCGTGACCACCGATTAATATCTGATAAGAATAATGGTGTTCTACAAGTTCTAACCGGATCTATTACAAGATTCAAGGCTAAGAAGCTTCAACAAGCATTCATTTTTCATCTACAAAATTGGATAGGCTTGGCTCAACCTCAATTTCATGTGTTACAAGCTGATTCAAGTGAGGATGGACCATTTGGAGCTTCAGAGGTCAACATTTGCAAGGTTGAAGTTCAGCATGGAGTTGCCATGAATTGCATTTAAGTTTGGCAAGCATTTTGAAGACTTCATTTGTCATTTTAGTCTCATAAACTCTTGAGTCTAATTTTTGAGCTTTTAAATTTCAGTTTCAAGTTTAGATAGTTAAGAAAGGGAGTTATTAAACAAGTTAATCATGGCCACTACTTTTGTAACTATTTTATAGGCATTTGAAGGGTTTTGGGTTACTTTTGTGAGGAGACTATAGATACCTACAGGATTTGTCTTGTAAAGAGAGATGATGATGATTGAATGAGATGAACTCTCAAATTTGAGACCCTTTTCTTGCAATTCTTGTGGTAGAATGCATGTGAGCCATTCAATCAAGCCTTGATGAAATTTGATTGTGGAGTGACTCAATCTAGAACAAGATTTCCAAATCTTGCTTCTAGATCTTTGATCATAAGAGGTAATCTATTTATAGCCTTGTCTCTTGGTTGATCTAAAATTTGTATAAGGAGGTGTTAAACTCTTTGATTCAAAGGTTCTTGCTTCAAATGCTTGGATCTTTGGGCTGAGATTTAGGATTGCCTTATCAATATCGGTAATTCATATTCAGTATATCAAATATACCTAATATGAAATATATCATATCAGTAATTCATATTCAATATATAAGATATACAAAATATGAAGTATATCAGTGATATACTATTGATATATTAATATGAAGTATATCAGTGATATACTTTATTTTAGTTCTTGATTTTATCAATGGTTTTTAGTCATTAGTTTTTTTTATTGATACATTGTTCTTTAGTCAATAGACTTGTTTAGTTGATACACTTGTCTAGTAATGTATTGGTAATTCATATTCAGTGATATACTTTATTTTAGTTTTTTATTTTATCAATAGTTTTTTGTCACTAGTTTTTTGTTGATACACTTATTTAGTAGTATATCAATAGTAAATCAATGATTAGTACTAATCATGGTATTAAATTTACATTGATATGTCGACATTTTCATCGATATTCTACATGTCCATGAGTTAGACATCAACATAAGGGGGGAATCTACATTTCCACTGTACCGTACAAAATTGATGAAATATTAAAAAAAATAGTAAGAAAATGTAGCTTAATGTGAATATAATATTGTAACAAGTATTTTAACTAATTTAAAAAGTGTAAAAGGTTTATTTATTAATTTTTTTAAAAAAATTGAATTTTTTGTTTTTAAAATTTTTCCAAAAATATCCATCGACATCGACATTTTATCGATATTTCCATCGACATTTCCCTAAAATTGAGACTTCGACATTTCCATTGACATCGACATTTTAAACCTTGGTACTAATATACTTCATTTTAGGTATATCATTTCACTAATATACCTAATATGAAGTATATTAACAGTATATCAATACTTCCTATTCAGTATATCAAATATACTTAAAATAAAATACATCAATGATATACTACTAATATACTTTATTTTAGACATACTATTGATATATTGCTAAAGCTAAAATTAGAATAATACAAAAATGAAAATTAGATTTAATTTTTTTTGCTATGTTTGTAAATCTCAAAACCATTGTTAGATTTGTAAATTAAGATGTTTTTTTGCTACCCATTACAATTCCCCTAAAAATAACTCATCTTTCATTTTTTGTATATTGTCTATTGTTGCAATGGAAAAAATATAAAAAGTTTAAGCCGCATATATGACTTTGTAGATGATGTGGAGTAGAACTTTGAGTGACACGTCGACATATCGCTACGTCAAGCTACTCAACATATTAAAAAATAAGAATGTCAATTTTATCCCGATATCGACGATATTATCAACTTTTCGTCGAAATATCGACAAATTTACTAGGTCTATCACATATTTCAAGGCCCAATTTGTTACACACAGAGACAAAAGGAAAATGACAATTCTTAAGTGCTGGCTAGGCTGCACCCATCTCTTGTGCAGCCCAGTTTACAACCACAAGTTTTTTTTTTTTTTTTTTTAAAAAAAACCAAATTTTTTTTCCTTGTAACTGTAAGCTGGGCTGCATTGTGCAGCGCAGCCAGTACCTAAGTATTTTCCAAAGGAAAAGGAAAATGAGCATATATAGAAGCTAGCGCCCTTCACTCCCTTGAATTTTCTCGATGTGGGACAAGCATAGAAGGAAAGTGAATTTTCTTTTTTTAATTATTCCCCACGCAGCACACTTTATCTCTCTCGTCTCTCGTTCCTTCTCCAACACTAATTTTGTTTTCTTCTCTTCTTTTCCTTTAGGCTATTAGTTATTTATTTTAGATTAGTTTATTAACGTATTTTATTTTTTTTTTGCAACAATGATGTATTTTAAAATTTTAATTAAAGGATCTGATTTATTTATTTTTATTATTAGTATTTTCTTTTATTCTTCTATCTCTTTTCTATTTTTTTTTAAAAGAATTTCATTTCATAAAAGAGGTGAAAATGTCAATAAAATATAAAATTTTGACATATATTGCTATAAAATCTTAATATACATAAAATCTATTAAAGTTATTATTTGAATCAAAAAACTTTTAACTATTAAAATAAGATTAAGATTCTTATTAATAGTACTATAGTCAAAATAGTGATATTATGTAGATATTTTTTTTAACAAATTCATCCTGATGTCACTTAATCACTTCCTACTTTTAATTTTTTTTTATATTTCAATTTATTTACAATTATTTTGGTATATATTGAAATTTAATAAAATTTCAAATCTCCTATCCTTTTACTTATGATAATTAAAGATTGTTAATAACAAACTAATTAAGTCATAATTAAACTTTCATTATTAATAATAAAAATAATTATAGTATAATTAAGCTACAATTGAAGTTTCATGAAATAATTCAAACAATTTTAATCAATTTCCATATATTTTTTTCAAAATTCTTGCTCGCATCGACATTTCAATCAACATTTACATTTAAATATCGTTTTAGTTTTAGATATGATGATTAAAAATGATCAATTATAGTCTAATTAAGCCACAATTAAAATTTCATTGATTAATTCAAACAATTTCCATAAATTTCCATAATTTCCATAATTTTTTCCGAAATTTTCATTGATATTTCCATTTCCATCGATATTTCTGTAAAATTTGGTTCTTATTATTTCCATCGACATCGACATTTTGAACCCTAGATGACACATGAGTGATATGAATTTTTTTTTTTAAAAAAAAAACCTAGGTGAGAGCAAATGATAAATTAACTAAAATTAGAGTCAAGTCCCAACCTTCCAATAGATTTATATATAATAATAATTATATTTATTAAATAAACCTTAACAAAGATTTGAAACTAAAAATCTTTTAAAAAAAAATCCTAGGTGAGCAAATGATAAATTAACTAAAATTAGAGTCAAGTCCCAATCTTTCAATAGATTTATATATAATAATAACTATATTTATTAAATAAACCTTAACAAAAATTTGAAACTAAAAATCCCAAGATGGTACTTGTTTGAGAGTGATTACCCACGAAAAAGTGTCGATTACCATTTACAACCACTAGGTACATAAATATGAAAAAATTCAGAAAATTTGGGAAGGCATGGGCCCTCCTAGTCTCAACATAAGTCTGTCCTTGAATGGAGGGATGGTGTTTTTTTTTTTTTTTTTTTTTTTAAGAATAGGAATGGAGGGATGTGTTACCTAGGAGAGTTATGGACATTTACATAATTCAAATATTTATAACACTCTCCCTTAAATGTTCATTGTACATAAAATATATGTCTGGTTAAAACTTTACTATGAAATAAAAATAATGAAAAAAATCCTAGTGAAAGAAAAAGAGTACATTATTCATATATTTTCGAAATTACCTTATTTAAAAACTTTGATAGGAAAACCCAATGGAATAAAACCTTAATCAAGGAAAAAGGAGTAGAGTATATATATTTACTCTCCCTCATGTGAACATCATTTGAGTTCTTTGAGTTATTGGATTCCAATATTGTGCAGTAACTTTTCAAGAGTTGCAGTAGGTAACACATTCGTAAATAAATCTGTTAGGTTATATTATCTCTTGAAGAAATGTGTTGAACAGTGATATCGATATTTTCTTCAAGATCATGGGTATAGAAAAGCTTTAGTGCGATATCTTGGTTCTATTAGTGATGTGAATCTAAGGACGTTCATTGTTATGACTCAAGATTCAATCACAGGATAGGGGTTAGGAAGCTTCAACAAGTTTTGGTTCTTCATGTTCAATCCTTGGTGAATTTGACAAAGGACTTAAAGGAAGATGTTGAAGTTGTACCCTACATGTTGTTGTAAGTAGAGCTTCAAGATGAAGTTACATTAAGTGCACAAGAGCTTCACTTATGATGAACTCAACTTAAACTCAAGTTACATTAAATAAAGTCAAGTTGTAACAAAGTTTAAGTCAAGTTTCAATGAAGGAACTCAACTTGTATTAAATGAACTTAAGTGCATCGCAAGTTCATTTAATGCAAGTCAAGTATCAATTAATGGAACTACACTTCAAACTACTTTAAGTGGAGCTTCATTTCCTCTTGAGTGGTTACAACTACTTAGAAGACTAGTTGTCTTCTTCAAATCTCGGATTTATTTCCTTCCATTATGTAATTTTTAGTGAACTCAAACAACAAAAATTATGTAATTCTTAGTTTTTATTTAGTATTTTTTTCCATGTTTTTTAGGTTATTTTTGTTAGTGGTTTATTATGATAATAAAGTTTAGAGGTTACACACTTTTAAGATGCTTTAGTGGTTGGATTTAGGTTATCTTTTGAAACCTATATGAAGTCATCTTGGTTGTAATACAAATCATATAATGTTTTTCAGTGAAGGTTTCATATTTTGCTTCTAAAGTTGCAAGCTTGTTTTCTTTTGCATTTCTTGTGATTAGTTTTGCATGCTAGAATCATTCAAGTAGCCTTGATTGAGCTATTATGAAGTGGTTCAAATTTTGAGTCAAGAAACAAGTTTTCTTTACTCTTGATATTGATCATCAAGGTAAATCCATTTCTTAACTTCATCCATAAGATGGTATAATATCAATTTGGGGTTTTAGTGTGTTGTGTTATAAGGGTTCTAATTCTAAGGAGGGTTCTTATATACACTTGCACTAGGATTTTTAATGATTTGGCATTAGAGCTTTAAGTTCAGATTGGATATATGTTTCCTTTGTTGCATTTCTTTGCTTATCCATTCTGAAATATTGTTGTTGTTGTTCATATCGTTACATTTGTTTTTTTTTAGTATAAAAATTGTGGGGGTGGAAAATCGAACCATCGATCTTTGATATGGTAATTAGTGTCTTATCCACTAAACTATGCTTTGTCATATCGTTGCATTCTATCAAATAATATAAAACACAAAAAATGTCATTTTCATTATTTTTTTTCTTCATATTGTTGTCTTATCCACTTAACTATGCTCTGCCATATCGTTGCATTCTATCAAATAATATAAAACACAAAAAAATGTCATTTTCGTTACTTTTTTTCTTCATATTGTTGTCTTCTGCATTCTTATAGATCTCATTCTGGTTGACAACTTTTTCTTCTATGAAATCCTGAAATTTGTTTTGCTTGATGGAGAAAACTCTGCATTTTGATAATCCATCCAGAAAAATCAAGAGCAAGAACTTTCTATACTCTTTGCTTCCAAAGTATGTTCGATCTCAATGTGTTGGTTTTAAACTCTCATTTGTGATATAAACTAGCCATTTGGCATTCATTGGCTTCAGTTTCATATTCCATTATACATACATACATACATACATATATATGAGCCAATTGTCATAAATTTGGCAATTATAGTTTCGCACATTCAAATTCTAGCATTTTGGTATTTATTTCGATCTCTCTTGCTATTTGTAACTCCAATCTGATGTTAAAGGCTGTTTAATCTCCATAATTCTTCATATTTGCCCTTGGACATTATTTGCAAAGAGTTACATTTCATAGTTTGTCTTCTATCTAGCCATTGCATTCAATTCACTCTATTCTTTCTTTGATCTTTATTTCTTCCTTTAATTATTCATTTTTCAAATCTATACATTTTGCTTTCTTCACTTGATTCTTATTTAATTTTTGAATTTGCTCCATAATTAAGCTATTTGAGTGTTTTCTCGTGTGTTATATATCTACTCACTTGGATTGCATCATTGCTCATTAGCTTTCTTTTGAGTGTTGGAGAAGGTGAGATCGATTGAGCATTTGTGAGGAAATGATACATTGTCTAAGAATTGTTGAGTGTTAAACACAAGTGATCTTCATTAACGAGTGAAAACACACAAGGGAGTACTTGTGAGGTCTTTTCTCTCGTCACTTTACTTTGTTTTGTAGTATGACACATCCCAAAGACGATCCTAAAATCTCTGATGCTAGGAGCGAATGATTCTTGGCATAGAAGAAGTTGTCGAAACATACATGAAAGTTGGAGGCTCAATATCAAGCTAAGGAGCAAATTCCACCACCTCCACCACAACGTCTTGTAGATGACAATCTTGATCTCCATGAGGATGATAATGGGGGTGATGGTTCCAATCAATAGGAAAATGATCAAGTTACCTTGATAGTAGCTCCAAAAAAGGGAGAAAGACGTGTTGAAAAAAGTTGATGTCAAGTAGGAGAAGAAATCCTGAGGCATTTCTTAATATTACTATTGCAAAGAATATTCTATATAAGAAAATATTTTTTTTTAATATATACTCATTATTTAGAATCACTTATTAATTTAAAATTAAAATTGTGCAACTTCGGGTACATCTACTCAATTGATTTAAAATTATGCAACTTTAGGTGCATCTAATCAAAATGAGTGCTTATTGATTTAAAATTATACAACGTCAAGGGCATCCAATCATAATGAACTTTTAAGAAAAATAATTTAACTACTTTACATTTATTTTAAACTTTGTCAAAAATATGATTCATCAACATGAAAATAATTCAAATATGTGGCATCTAAATAAATTTCAACATCAAGTACTCATCAAAAATAATTTTGACCATTGATATCAAGAGTTTCAACTCTAATTTCGTCATTGTAAAATTATGAAAAAGAAACATATTTATACTATAAGCTTCATGTAAGACATATAACCAGTATATATAACATGTTTTAAATGTATTGTGTATTTATGTTATCTAAACAGAATATAGAATTCACAGAGGATGTGAATAATATACTGGACAGACAATACAAAAATTAACGAGATCAATAAACAATAGTAGAATAAGAAATTTTAGAAATTGAGTTATATATGTGTGCATCATGCTAAACAAAAATATACTAACTTTCTAGATCATTAAACAAAAAATGAAAATGTGAGAACTTACTATTAACATATTGATGATTTAATCAAAATTAAAAATATGTTATACAAAACATCAATTACAATAATGATTTAACAATATACATGCTTAAACAAGTAAGCATTTTAAAGTCAAGCATGCAAATGCAAAACTTGAAATAAATCAAATAGTTAATAACAATTACATATAAAGAGAAAACATTTAGTAACTATTTGAATAATATTAATAAACACAAATATCAAATCATGAACAAAATGTTAAAGCAAAAAATAATATCATGGTAAATAAATAATTAAATATTGAAACAATGTTGATCATGCGTAAATATATATGTTGTCAATATTCAATACATGGTGTATATATAATGTATATAATACATATACATGGTATGTATGAAGTGTACAAAAGAAGTTCGTCATACACAAGTGAAAAGATGAAGAGAAAGAAGTAGAGAGCAAATAGATTTAATATTGAGTTGCGTCTATGCATTGAAGTTTTTGTACGGATGACTTGCTTTTTAACGCTTTAATGACGGATGACTTGCGTTCTAAAAATAATGAAATATGACCAATTTGCCGCGCAAAATTACACATGAGGGCAATATGAGGCGGTCTTGCTTGTTCACGCTCTAGTACGTGGAAACGCTATCGCTTTAGCTCTCTCGCTCTCGCTCTAACTCTATCGCTCTCTCTCAAATGAGTGGTTGAAAATCTAGAGAAAAAAAAGACAAGAAAAAATTACGTTTGAGAAGAGCTAGAGCAAGAGCGAGAACGAGAGCGAGAATTAGAGAGCGATTTTTCTTGTCTCTTTCTTTTCTCTAGAATTTTGACCACTCATTACTATCACGAGCGAGAGCGAGAGAGGAAGATCGAGAACTAGAGAGCTAGAGTTAGAATAAGAATGAGAGTACGATGCCCTCACAGTAATTTGGACAGGATGCAGAGTACAGAAAGGGTCATATGTCATTAATTTCAAAACACGGGTCAAATGACATTGATGCGTGTGAAAATGAGTCTTCTGTGCAAATTTTTCTCATGCATTGCTATTCTACAAGTGTTCTCTACAAACTCTATTTATAGAGTTGTTAAAATAGAGGTTACAAGATCTAACATAAATGAGATTTGTAACTTATGAGAGTAATGAGAGTTAGTGGGATGGGTTAACAGAGGGATGTGTAACCTATGGGAATCTTGGACAACTACATAATTCAAATATTTACAATAGTTGGCAAATTTTATTCTTGTTTTATTTTTTATTAGAAAATTTTAAAATGAATTTGGTAATAATTCTAGTTGCTTTGTGTCATTAAATTTAAGGCCAATTAAAACTTTAAAAATGTCACTAGATGAAATTAAAATACATAAAAATAATGGGACACATAAATGTTACATGTGTATCTAATGGTCGTCTAATGATATAAATATAATTAGATTTTGCCATGGTCATTTAGTGACATAATGCTAATTAGATTGTGTCCTAGTCATATGTAACGTGACAATTAGACTCTAAATCAAATAGGTCCAAGTTGACTTAAGCCTATAAAAAACTCTATAAATAGATGGGTCATTCAACATTTTTCACGTTAAGGAGGAAAAAAGTCACATTAGAGCCAGAAGAAAGCCAAACATTATAAGATTTGTAGTGTTAAAGCTACTAGACTTCAAAAAATCGATTAATTTTTCAATAAGTAAGAAGCCAAAGACTAAATCTAGCTTAGAAAATTAACTCATTGACTCTCAAATCAAGTTTAAATATTCGAGAGATGAAATCAAAAAATTATATATTAGATTGTAATAACTCAAATTCAATAAAATTATATAAATTCAATAAAATTATATTTACTCCATGAATGAAAACTCCCTTAAATCTCATGTGAAAAATAATGGTTTTATTTATGCTATGAAAAATAGATACTTGAAATAATGATTTGAAATTTAAATATTTTTCTTTTTTGTTTCCCAAATTTGAATACAATTTTGAAAACATTACCATATTAAAAATGTTTATTGAAATCGTGAAATGAAAAATAGGCAATAGTTACTAAACACATAAATTTCTTTAAAAGAAATGAAGACAATAAATAAGAAATAAGAAATAGAAAAATTACTAAACAAATCCTAATATTTTGGTTTAGCTCTGGTTCAAAAACAAATGTATAACCTATAATATATTAAAGGGAAAAATACACTTTTGGTCCCTGAAGTTTGAAACTGGTGTCTATTTAATCCCTGAAATTTTAAAATAGACATTTTAGTCCTTGAATTTTGAGAAAATGTTCTAAATTATTCCTAAGCTTCTTTGACTGTTAGTTGACTATTTAAAAAATGATGTGGTAGTAACCGAATGATGATGTGGAAGTTTTTAATGAGTTGACTAAAAATGTGGTAAGCTTTAATTAGTTGGCCAAATTTATTTTTATTTTTGGTTGAGGTAGCATCTTCACTTTTCTCCCTCTCCTATTTCTTCTCTCTTTCTCACTCTCACCATTGCCACCACACCATCACCGCCGCAGCCACCATTACCTTCACTTTTTTCGATTCTTGGAAGACGGTCTGATGTCGTCGAAAAATATATGCAAATCTAGTGATGGTAACGGTTAACTCTGACAACGAAGAGGATGGAAATTCTTTGACATGAAAAAGAGTACGTAGATCATTTTCGAACTCTGAGGATGAACTTCTCTAGACACTCACCTGTTTGGATCTAATGAATTGACTCAATCGAGTCATTTGGATTTTATCAAGTCATAAACAGAGGAAATAACGAATACATAGTTGAGGTGAAGGAGGTGTTAGGGGCTGATAAAATATAATCAATCTCAATTCACCAGATAATATATATTCTATCAAAATCCTAGATCAAGTTATGGTTCCAAAAAACCGCGGAACAAACAATTAAAACTCACAAGCTTAAAATAGTAGATAAACCAACATAAACTTCTAAGCAATAAGAACGATAATAAAAAGATAAGGGAAGAGAAATTGAAACCGGATTTATATTGGTTCACCCAATGTGTGCTACGTTTAATTCTCTGCTACCGATGCAGGTTCCACTAAAAACGTCAGAGAGAAAATTACAAAAGTTTACAACGCTCAAAAATGATTTCTCACTTTTCTCTCAAGGAAAAGACTCACGAATCACTCTATAATAGCTCACAAGACTCTTCAATGGCTCACAAAAACACTCACTGCAAACAACCCAAGAAAAAAAAAACCACCTCTCGGCTTCTTCTCTACGAAAAAACAGACGGCACCTACACTACCTTTTTTCTTGTCTGTTTCGTAAGAACAACCCACGACTGCTTGTTAATTTTTTTCTTCTCTGCATGTAGCCACCAAAACAAGCTTGTAGGGCACGTTTAATAAAATTGGGCCAGCCTGTATAAATGGGACTTGTTTTGGGCTTCATATCCTTAACAGGCGGTGAGTGATTTATGTTGATTGATTGTTGAATTTGATTTTACAGGCGACGTTACAGAGAACGAGTTCAAGATATGCAAGTGCGGGACGTCGCCGGTGGGAGGCTGTCGGATTTGCTAGCAAAGAAAAATCTGCAATCGGCTGCGAAATGTGAATCACATATTTTAATTGTGCAGTGTACAAATCAAAATGGAAAAGCTCATTGGACATTCCATCAAATAAGTGCATAAACAACCCATTGACCCAATTAACTAACATAATTCAAAATTAACTAAAGAAAAAGGAATTGGTTTAGAAATCTGATTTGAAGAATCTCTTTGGGTTTTAGAACATTTAGATCAAAAATTAAGAAAAAATGTTCAGATTTGGAACATTCCTCATTCAGATGTGGAACAGGAAGTTCAAGTCTTTTTTTTCTCTTTCCAGATCTGGGAGGCGTGGTAGCGATAGTGAGTTTGTGGGAGAGAATGAGAAAGAGAAAGAAGAAAGGGGAGAGACGAGACGGAGAAAAGGAAACATGCCATCTCAACAAATAATAAAAATAAAAAGTATTGTTTTTTTTGCCTAACTCATTAAAACTTACCACAATTTCAGTCAACTCATTAAAACTTACCACAATTTCAGTCAACTCATTAAAAATCTTTCACATCATCATTCAGTTACTAGTTACTACTACATCATACGTCATCATTCAGTTACTAGTTACTACTACATCTTTTTTTTAACGGTCAACTAACAATCAAAGAAGCTTAGGGACCATTTAGAATATTTTCTTGAATCTCAAGGACTAAAATGTCTATTTTGAAACCCCAGGGACCAAATAGATACCAACTTCAAACTTCAGGGACTAAAAGTGTATTTTTTTCTATATTAAAAATTGACACCTACATATATGGCCAAATAAGTCCAATTAATTGCAAATATAGCAAACACATTATGCATTTGCAAATATAGTAATTTTTTTAAAACTTTTATGCGCCTATTTTGACATTGTTAAGTAATTCCCTTTTTACCCTTGTATACCACTAATAGACATAAGCGATAAACGTTTTTCGCTCATTTGCTATTATTAAGTGATATGAAATCAAAGGCACTAGGAAAGCTCTAATACCAAATGGTATGAAATCAAAGACATTACGAAAGCTTTGATACCAAATATTGTATTCAACCCACCACAAGTGGCTTAGGCATCCCTTATGAAAACAAGCAACTTCTAAACACACACGATAACACCTAGTGTACACGCAAGGAATCACTCAAGGGGAAGAAGAAAGAACTCACCTTGAAGGTCAATACTTTGGATAGAGCACTTGTTCTCAATCCAAAATGAAACACTCCACAAGTTTGGTGACCAACCTATGTTTCTAAGGGATTTGTGCAAGCTAAATTAAGAATGCACAAATGCTCAAGGTTGTAGGGAGAAAAGAAGAAAACACAATGCTATGTCATATTATCAACCAACTAAACTCTCAAATGTACAAGAAGAAGCCTATTTATAGGCATATTGACCTTCAACTAAAAATAAAAGGGAAAAAAGGTTTTAACTAAATTTGTTACAAAGCTTTAGAGGTTTTTTCTTCCAAATTGGTTTACCTAAAATGCATAACTCTCCATACTTGAGCCTAAGAGCTATTACATAAATTACACATTAAGTCCAAAAGAAACTTACAACCAGAAATACAAGGAAGCATTACTTTAGGGTTTAAACCTTAAAGAAACTAATTAAGCCCTAAGTGGAGTTTTTGCCATTGGGTCTTCCAAGTTTCCTTAAAGCTTCTTTCTCCACATGTTCTTCTTCCTTTTGAAGCTTGACATTCCAAATGTTGAAGTAAGTACCTCTCTCCTCTTTGTTGAGCTCCAGTTTGGCCATAAGAAGCAAGTCTTGAACTTGTTTTGTTAGAGACTTGCCCCCTTTTGGCTTGCAACCTTGTGATTATTCCTCTTGGTAATGTTAGATCTCCTTGATGCACATCACATCTTTAAGTCAGTTGTCTATTTTTCATATCAATGAATTAAAATAATAAATTTGTGGTATTTTACTTTCATTTTCTATCAACGATTATTTATATACTAATTTGTTATTAGGTCTATCATTTATATATATCAATAGAATTAAAAACAAGGATATAAGTCATATTTGGCTTTATTTTCTATCAACAATTGTTTAAATGCTCATTTACTATTAGATCTATCATTGATATATTATATAATATAGTAATAAGGGTATGAAAGTTATATTCAATTTTTGTTTTCCTATCAATAATTAGAGATGTTCACATGGCGGGGCAGGGCCAGGGATGACTTCCTTGCTCCCCATTTCATTTGTAAAGACCTGAACCTACTACGACACTCTAGATCGAAAGCGCGACCTAGTTACCTCGTTCATGCCCGAAATTTCGGCAGCATGACGACGTAACAAGGAGAAACCAAAATTTTACAACAACCTGATAAGAATGAAAAACACTTCTATAACTCAGATAAAACGCTCAGCATCCAACAAACTACAACAAATATGCTGAGCTTCAACTTCAAACACAGGATTCTAAGAACTCTAGCCAAGTACACGATAACTAAAGAATATTTAGATTTTACAAACCAGCACACTACAATTCAAGGAACAAACTACAAGACTAAGAATAAACCATTAAAGAAAGGAAACTAGGGAAAAGACATTTGGTGGAGTCTCCATAGTCTCGTCATGTCGTCACCTGCGCCATCCACCCCGAGAATGTGCACAATCTCCAAAACAAACAAAGTAGC
Organism: Trichosanthes truncata; assembly: GCA_033996785.1. Taxonomy (NCBI): domain Eukaryota; kingdom Viridiplantae; phylum Streptophyta; class Magnoliopsida; order Cucurbitales; family Cucurbitaceae; genus Trichosanthes; species Trichosanthes truncata. The sequence continues at coordinate 16,291,497 of JAWPNB010000004.1, forward strand.
AAGGATGAGTATAAACATACTCAGTAAGTAGCCCACTTAAGGGTCCAAAGTCCAAATCCATACAAACGAGGGCATCGCCCTATCTCACATAACCCAGCTCAATCTAATAAATTCACTTTAATCAGCTAAACGTCTACTCGCCTTAACTCAGGCTCACTCGCCTTAACTCAGGCTCACTCGCCTTTAGTGTTACACATTTATACCTGCGATTCATGCATTCTAGGGAAGTCTAATACGAAGAAAGAGGACAACTCTCATACTCATCATTCGGGGACATCGCCCCTACGCCAGCATCATCAATACTCTAGGGGAATCGCCCCCTATCTCATTACTCTGGGGATAACGCCCCTATGCTAGCATCATCAACACTCTAGGGGAATCGCCCCCTAACTTATTACTCTGGGGTAACGCCCCTATGCTAGCATCATCAACAATCTAGGGGAATCGCCCCCTAACTCATTACTCTGGGGATAACGCCCCTATGCTAGCATCATCAACAATCTAGGGGAATCGCCCCCTAACTCATTACTATGGGGATAACGCCCCTATGCTAGCATCATCAACAATCTAGGGGAATCGCCCCCTAACTCATTACTCTAGGGGTAACGCCCCTATGCTAGCATCATCAACACAAAAGTTGTCCTGGCACGCACATCTGCTTCTTAATTTCAACTCATCGTCCATACAACTACCGCTCGCACACTCTACCTGAGTCCATCCCGGTATGGCATTGTCTCGAGCACTACCAACGAGCCATGTAACTTAGGTTGACTAAGGCCGTGAAAGAAAATAACTCTCACGCCTACATACAATAGAACATCACCCCTCTATGCTAGCATACAGGCAATAAGGGACGCATCCCTTATGCTCAACATAATTGGGGAATCACCCCTAAGCTAGCACCACAGGCCATAAGGATCGCAATCTTTACGCTCAACATAATGGGGAATCACACATAAGCTAGCACACAGGCCATAAGAATCGCAATCCTTACGCTCAACATAATGGGGAATCACCCCTAAGCTAGCACCACAGTGAAGGAACACAATCCCTCATTCTCATCACATCAAGTCAACCTAGAGTTACAGACTCGCCCAGGAGAGACATAGGATCAGGTGGCTCTTATTTTATCAAGCTCCTTGCATTTTCGCACTACTTTTGGAATCTCGAGGGTAATCTACCATACCAAAATCATTTGTTATATCCGGGCCACATTCACAACCTGGCCCGTAGTTCACAAGCACATACCTGTGCTAGCGGCATATAGCCCTCCATCCCTATTAATCCAGAATTCAGTTCCATAACCACTCTAGGAATCAGGACGACCAGTAACTCTCTACTCACATTCGGACCCATCCAAAACTCGTTATATCAACCCAAACATAAGACCATTCTGAACACATAAAATACGGTCCTCGACCCTGAGTATTGCATAACTTTAGGGTGCTCTACTTCAGCCTCTAACCCATCCTGAACCCAATCAACCAATCAATCTAAAATTCAAGTTTTCTGCACTCCACAGCTAACCAAACATCTCAGAAGTCCAAACGATTACAACTGTTTAGTTTAACACAACTATCCACACATTTATACTTACAAGGGTAAGCTATAATCAAATTCATTTATAACCCCCGGCACATTTTCATCCATTCACTTGTAACTTTGAATCCCTTAACTAGAGTAGCAACAAGTTTCAGGCAATCTTAAGCCCAACACGATAATTCTTATATTGATTTAACCAACTACGCCATCGCGCACATACTCATAATTTAGGCAAGAATGACTATTCACAAATCACCACATTCATGTCCAGACTTGTCCAATTACAACCTCGAACAAATTCTTAAAGAGGTTCATATGCTAACATACTAAACTTGAAACTTTAAGCCACTAATTCCTTTATGACCACAACTTAGGCCATTTTAGCTCAAGATTACTTCTAAACATAACCACTAACCTTTTTCATATCTCATAACCACCGCTTTCAAGCATGCTTTCGAAATTAACAAACTATCAAACATACATTTCAATCAAAAAGGAATTTAAATGGCTTAAATCCAAATGACTACTTACCTCGAATAGAATAATGAATAATAATCTGGCAACAAAACCTCTTCCAAGCTATGGTCTCCTGCTTAACCCAAAATTAATTAATCTCGAGAGGTGGCTGTTCAGTACTAACAACCTTGCTGGAATTAACACTTTGCCTCCAATTCGATAGTTTGATCCTCCAATCGATATCCCAAATCGGAACACGATCGTAACGGGGACTGTTCAGGCTCGAAAATTGGAATCAGAGACGGCGGAGCGTGCGGCGGCGCGTGGGACTTCCGATCGGTGTGTGAGAGTGCGTGGACCTTGGGTCTGGACAGATCCGAGCTGTGGGTTGTCTTCTGGTGAGTTTTGTGACGTTCAGACGCGAGGGAGGGACTTAAAGGTGGAGATTGGCTGAGCGCGGCGGCCGTAGCTTCTCCGGTGAGCGAATCCACGGCTGGGTAAGCAAAACCGGCGAACTGAGTGGCCCGCCGGCGGTGGCTTGGTCGGACGAAAGAGGAAAAAAAAGAGAAGACAGAAGGATGGGGGGTTCGGCTGTGGCTGCAAACCGACGAGGAAGAAGAAGAAGGAGGCCGGCGGTGGGTGGGTGCTCTTCGTGAGTTGCAGCAAACGAAGAAGAAGAAGCCGGCGGCGAGGATGGGTGCTCAGCGGTGAGGTTGCAGTCCGACGAGAGAGAGAGAGAGAGGAGAGAGAGAGAGAGAGAGAGCTGTAGCGAGAGAGGGGGAGAAGAAGAAGATGGATCAAAAGTGGAGGGATAAGGATGGCATTTTTCTTTTCTAAAAAAAAAATTCCAAAAATGCCCCTTGTCCTAACATTGATGTCCAAAAAAAAAAACCATTTTTCTCAATCCAAATTTCAAATTAACCTTCAAATTTAAATTACCCAATGAAAATCATTCCAACTTAATTTCCATAATTTGAAATTAATGTCTGAAAATAAGCCGGGCGTTACACCATTCTTCATCCCTCTAAAATTTCTCATTTAATTTTGCGGGGATCGAGTTCCTTAGAGGAATTATTCCTTGCTAATGATTTTTATTTTTTTTATTTTGTTTAAATAAATGATTTTTTAATAAAATTTCTATTTAAATTGTTAATCCCTAATGAGAAATTTCTATTTAAAAAGAAATATTTTTAATTTCTTTAGAAAACTAAAATAATATGTCATAGAAGTTTAAATCTAGGATTTATTATACATACATACATATATATATATATATATATATATATATATATATATATTAAAAAAATAAAGAAATTGAGGCATGGACAGGGAGCAGAGCAGGGACGGGGAATAGCTAACGAGGAGATTCCCCCCTTGCCCATTCCCTCCCCCATTCCCCGCCTTTAATTATATGAATGTGGAATAAAAATTATATATTTATTTGTTATAAAAATGTAATAGCTCCTATTCAAATTTGGCCAGGTTATCAAGGCCTGCAAAATTTTTTTAAAAAGCTGATTTGACTATCCTAACTTGTAGGAATAGTAGAATAGGTTGAATCAAAGGGAACTAAAGGATTAATTTCTCAATGTGTTAAATTTAAAATAGAAAAATAAAAAAGGCGGGAGGAGTTTGGATTTTTGTAAAAGTTAAATTAAATAAGAACAAATAAATGCTAGGAAAAATCAATCTTACCAAATTCCAATTCAATGGTACGATCGCATCCAATTGTAATATTGATCATAGGCTCACAAAAGTAAATAATATGTTTCTATCCAAGTGCTTAGTCTACTTATTTGAAATAGCTGTGATAAGTGTAAATTTTCCTAATTTAATTAATTCTAACCCAGCATTATAATCAAATCTTGTTATCTAGTTAACAAGACACGATAGCGTTCCATATTAATTCAACAACAACATTAAGAATAATGGGAGGACTAAGACAAGACCAATTAGGTGAGATAGCTACAAGCTAATTAATTTCACTTCTTTTATGTCCTAGAGTTTATCATACAAGCTATGTAATATGGGAAGGTGATGTAGGATGAAATATAAGCACTAATTAAACTAAACTTAACAACTAGACTAATATTAATTAAATTAAACTCATTGTCTAATATTTCATCCTTATATCAAAAAATCATAAATACACACATGAGCCAACCCTATTGCTACTTGTTTCATTCATTCATGATAATTATGGATCATAAAATCATGCATAGCAGATAAGTATTCAATAACAATTAAGGCGTCAATTTAATTAAAATTGCATGCTTATAAAATATAACAGGAAATAAAGAACACTTGTATTAAAAAAAGAAATAACAAAATTTCAAGGCCTCACAATATTGCAATCAGAATATAACAGACCCTTGAATCAGAAATGTAAAGTTTAGCCGCTCATTGTGATGAGAAGACCAAAATTCAACCTGAGTTTAATTGATACAAAAGAAAAGAACTAACATAAAACTCTCTAAAACTTCAAAGTAGAATCGTGCTCTCCAAAACTGAATGCTTGATTGACCGGTGGATTCCTTGGAGTGAAGAGAATGAGTGTATTTATAGTAGGACTAATCCAAATCCTAAATTAATTGGGAATCAAAAATTTGAATTAAATCAGGAGTCCAAATCAATGTAGGAATACATATTTCTCCAATTTGGAATCCATGATTTAATTAAATTAGGAATCCAAAATCTAATCAAATTAGGAATCCAAAATCTAATCAAATTAGGAGTCCAAATAACTGTTTTTGATCCCGATTCTTCTATAAAGCTCTGGTTTGCTCCAAAGTACTCGATCTCTAAAAAATAGACAAATAAGAGTGTGAAAGTAACAGGACTAACACTAAATAAGGACTACATATAGCACAATTTGGGTGCTATCAAAATTCCTCCAAAATTCAAAACATTAATACACCGTTAGAAGCCAATTTTGATGTTGAGACTATCTAGAAGCCAGTTCTAACATTGAGACAATTCATATTATATAGATTCAAGATATTTGAAATGGATTTTATTTTTAATATAGTTATTTTCCAAATAATTTTCATTTTATCATTTGAAACTAACATTTTACTTCTATTCCTATTAGATGACAGATATGGTTGTAATCGATAAATTTCAAAAAGGGTGATCAACAAAAGGTTACTGTCGTTTGCAAATTTCTCTTCCAAAATTAAAAAAACAGAAAAGAACTCATTTGCATACTGAAATGTATAGTTATTGCCAAAAAGGTTAAAAATAATTATTTAATGGAATTCTTATAATAAAAATGACTAAAATTAAATTTTAAATGTTTTGTAGAGAGAAAGTATTCAAATAACTTTGTTCAATGAAATGGTTGAGAAATTCATTGAGAAATTAGAAAAAGGAAAAACATATCTAACACTTGATGGAAGTATAAAGTCGATCGATATAAGATACCAAAATGTTCACCATCGAATAAACGTATCATTATAAAAAAAAACCAGTGAGGTACATGAAATTGAAGGAAAGATATTCAATTTGAAGACAAAAAATGTTGTCAACTTGGAATCATTAGTAAAAGACAAGAACATAGAACTTCAAATGGGTTTGATAATGTTGTAAATTATTTTTCATCAATTTAATTTTTTTTTCTAACAATAATGTAAGTATAGATGTCATAGGTTGTGTAATACAAGTGAAGTCAATAACTATTAGAAAATATCATACGCAACCTCCATGAAGAAGTGAGAAGTTCAAGTCATGAACAACAAGTACGTGTTGTTCAAATAATTTTTAGGTCAATGCTTTACATTTTGAATGCACATGATCACTAACTAACTTCTTTACGCATTTTTGCAGATTTAACGTAATAAAACTGACATTGGGGGATGATTTAGTTGAAAATGAAGATAATTCTTAAAAGAGACAATTGCAAGATAAACAATATAATTCTCACCACAAATATCAAACAAAGTAATTTCAAAAGTTTTTTTTTTTCATTTTGAAAATTTTTGATACCATCTACCATGGTTGTAATGCCAACTTGAGCATATATAGCTCAATTAATTAAAGCATTATATTCTCAACGAAAAGTTCAGAAGTTTGAATCTCCACTCCCACATGTTGTTGAACTCAAAAAACAAAAAGTGTGGTTGTAATTAATCCATCAATAGAGAGGGAAAAGACTTAGACAAGGCAAGTATTGACCTTACTAGAAAAGCAAGCAAATTTGAGTAGCATTGTCTATTTTTCAAAATAATTTTGCTCATTAGGATGGAAACTTCAAAAGATAAAAAAAAAATTAGAAATCATTTATATCCATCCAAGAAACTGGTAGAAGCAAAAGAAGCAAAAATGGAAAATGTCATTGAAGGAAAAGTTGATGATGAAACATGGAAAATTTTTAAAGATATAAAACAAGGATAATTCATTGTTTGAAAAATGAATTGCATGCAATGAAAGACTTCATCTTATAGATTACAACTCAACAGCCTATTGTATCAGTTGTGAAAATGAGAAGTCAACATTATTTGTGAGAAAATATTTATTGGGACTGGTCGTATCAAATGGTGAAGAAGAGGCTTATGTAACAATGTTTAATTCTACGGAATACTTGATTGGATATAGTACTACAGAATATTGTAATGATATGACGGTTAATACTAACATTTTTTATTTCCAATCTAGCACTACAAAATTAGTTAATTAGAAACTTGTCAACCTTCACCACAACGTCCTCTACTACACCTCTAGGATAAGTTATGGAATGATCTGCAAGCTGTAACGACATGTTTGTGGGTTTCAACTCCTTGAGTCTCAGTGTCTTGTACACATAATAAGGCATCAAGTTAATAGAGGCACCTAGATCACATAAAATTGTATGAAAATAAGAATTGCCAATAATACAAGGAACAGTAAAAGTCCCTGGATCTTTTAACTTGGATGGCAACTTCCTATTCAATGCATCACTACACTCTTCAGTCATGTGTACTATTTCCAGAGTCCCAAATTTCTTCTTATGAGTTAGGATATCCTCCATGAACTTTGTGTAACTTGGGATCATCTCCAGTGCTTCTGCAAAAGGAATAGTCACATTATGTTTTTTAAATAATTCTAAAAACTTAGCAAACCCTTCATTCAAAATTTTCTTTCTAAAGCGATGAGGGTAAGGAATCTATTGGGCACAGAAGGAGGACTTAGGTTTGTAGGCCTTGCAGCCTCAGATGTAGGTACAACTTGCTTCTCTTTTTCCTCAGGAGATTCATCATCCTCATCATCGTCTTGCAAGTCCTCTTAACTGCTTCCTACTCCTTAGACCTATAGCCTTGCATTGCTCTCTAGGGTTGATCTCTGTGTCACTAGGGAACTTTCCTTTGTGCAAGGCATTCAGGGAAGAGACCAACTGACTCATCTGTACCTTAAAACTTTTGATTTCACTTCCTTGGCCTGACACAATGCCTTCAATTTTATGCTCAAGCTGAATTGTCCTTTTGTTTGATTCAGCAATGAAGTTTCCAATCATATCCTCCAAAGAGGATTTCTTTTTAGTCTGTTGTGAACTAGAGGCGAAACCTATAGGAGCCTGTAAAACATTCATGTTGTTAGCATAGGAAAAAATCTCATGATACATCAAACCTGGATGATAACAAGTGATAGCATGCAAAATAATGTTATTTCTTGGCTAGTTTTATGCTTGTTTTGCTATGATTATATGTGCTTTCATGTATTTTTATGTAAATTTCTTAGAAACTGAGCATTTGGAGCAAAACTGGAGAATTGTGAGATATTTGGACAAATTTGAGAAACTTAAGGATATATTTGAGGATTCAAGTGTTGAAGAGGAAGGACAAGGCAATTGGACCCGAGGGTATAGCGTTACAATGCTTCTTATATCGTTGCAACACCATTTGAGAAACCTATCAATCTTGAAATCCCGAGGGCACAACGTTGCAACGTTGGCCAAAGAAGATTTTTTCCTTCTTTGCAAAATGCTAAGGACAACGTTGCATTGTTGTCTCAACTCTATTTAAGGAACTTTTTCATTTGAGCAAAGGGAGTCATTTTGAGAGACCAAAAACCCTAAAATCGATTCAAGCACTGTCTAAGTACATAGAGGAGACCTTTGGAGAGTCAAAGAGGAGACTCAAGGCTCGAGATTGTGGACATCACGTCGGAGACGAGTGTTGGCATGCGACCTAAGTTTCTTATCTATTTCTTTTCTTTTCTCTTGAATTTAGGAGTTTTTGTGGGCTGTACTCATGTGGTAAATCTGTGTTTAGACCCCTGCTTGGTTATAGTTGTTGAACATTTAGTTGATTTTTAGTTTAATTTATATATTGACTTCTTTTATGCATTTCTTTATATTGTCTTAACCTTTGATCATGATTTCGTATGTTTAACTAAATTTAACTTGAGAGAATAAGTTTAGTTTTAGAACACTAGATGCATGACTAGGTTTAATCTATTGCACGAGAGTGAGTAGATTAATTCTAGAAGCCTTAAGAGAATCGCCTAATGCCCTGTTTAGTAATAGAAATAGGCCGAGAGGTTGATTTATTGCTAGGCATGAGTTCAATTGAGCTCGAGAGAGGATATTGATCACTTAGTAATTCCTTGTTAAGATTGTTAGTATAAAATCAAGTTATTAATTAATTCAAGTTGAGCTTAAGGTAACCAACCATGCATGTTTCTCAAAATTGGACTCCAAAACATGTACATATTAATTTAGATTTTATTTCTCCTTGATACTAAAGTTGAGAAACAAAACTTTGGAGTGATAAAAAAGACAAATACAATCTAAACTACTATTTACAAAGTTGGAGTCCAATTTTTGAGAAACATAATGGTTGATTACCTTAAGCACAACTTTGTTAGATATAGAATTGATTTTATGTAAACAATCCTAAGCCAAGAATTACTAAGTGATCAATATCCTCTCTCGAGCTCAATTGAACTCATGCATAGCAATAAATCAACCTCTTGGTCTATTTTTATTACTAAACATGACATTAGGCAATTCTCTTAATGTCACAACCCGCCCCAGATTAACTCTACCAAACCTAGGATGAGTTGTGATGGCAATAGACCCCAAATGTGCAATGGAATCTATTGCCAAGTCTTATCTCTTCTTTCATTATCTAACTTTATCTATGGATATCCCAATAACATAATAAAAAAATTTCCCTTTACTTAAACTAGATGATATGCAATGACTTGATAAGACTGGTGGCAGATTCTGATTAGCAATCTCTGATTGAAACTCAAGAGCAACCTGGTGAAAAATTAAAAACAAAAGAATGAGCTAAAAAGCCCAATGAGTGGTGATTCATAAGAAAATACAGTTTCAAGGAAATTATTTTCTTACTAAACATAAGTTCATAACTATGTGAAATAATGCAAATCACGAATAGTTTAGAAACCTTCGAGATCATTTTAAGACATTAAAGTCTGTAAATAAACATCTCTTGAAACAACAACTCTTAAGTCAACAATTCTTGAAAACATAAGCACAAGTTCGTAAAAACATAGATAGGGAAATCCGTAATATAGCTTTGGAAAGCATAAACATAACTAGTGAAATTTATCACCAAATCTGTACCCAAATCTCTATCATACTATGTACCGAGTAATCTCCAGATACATAGTAGAACATATCTCTGTCATACGTGCACGTAGAGCAAACTCTAACATCTGTAATGCTTCAGGTCCAGGATTTGGACCAGGATTCGGAATCCGGATTCGGCACCTAATGGCCCCGGCATTCCCCTGCATCCCCTGCGGCCTTAGCACACTAGCATACTATAGAAACACATTCTCATAGCATACAGGTAATAACCATGGGTACAAGCTCTAGTGGTTTGAAAACAATTTCTATATATTAATCATCGTAAGTTCTCAAACCCCACACATTCTCAAATTGTGATTCCATAACTCTAAGCCATAAGTCAAAGATCAACTAAAATCATGATTCAAAAATCAAGTTATTTCTAAAACTCACAAATACTTGATTTCACCTCAAATAATTTGAACTTTTTGCCAATTGGCTACAATCAAGAGATTTCCATAAATTCACCTTTCATAAGCTTAATTAATTCAAATAATTAAGTCATTGTAGCTAAATTTCAATAAACATAAACCTCTTCAAATTCAAATATGCTAAATCATGAATTCAATTTAGTGATCATATATCACTTTCTTATCAAATTAGTAAATCATAAATCTCAATAATAAACAATTTGTGAAATACACGTAATTTCCTCCAAATTTTTAAATAACTAAATCATTTGCATTAATATTAATTGCAATTGATTTCCAATCTCATAAAATCTCATCAATTACTAAAATAATTGAAATACTTTATAAAATAACCACTCACAGAATATATCAACTTTGGCTCTTCATATGATAAGCTAGTCCAATTTCTGTCCAATCTGAAATTTCCAATAACCATATGAATACTAACTCTCCAAATTGAAAAAACCATAACATTAATTAAGTAACAACTAATCCAATTTATCACCCTTAAACATCATCAATTAGTCCATAACTTTAAATTACTCATTCTCTCTCACCATTTATTACTAAGTACACTTTGTCCTTTTCTTCAATTAAATACAAACAATATTTCTTCCTCTCTCCTCATACACAACTTTCTTTTCCATGATAAAATAATATATATTTTTTTTCTCCAAATTATAACTCCCTCAAGTGAACTTCTCATCCCAATTAAAAGCTATTTTCTCTCCCCTTTCACATAATTCTCACTTCCATCACATTTTGTAAACAATATTTTATCTATTCAATTTTAAACCCCCACATGAACAAAACTTCCAAATAAACACTCTCTCTCTTCATTAAACTTACTTGTACCACACATCTCTCTTTTCTTTATTTTAATATTTTTTTTATTCTTCTTCATTTACTTTCTCTCTCCTCCCTTTCCTCTTATTTTCCTCCATAGCCGAAACATGGAGCTTTTTCTCTTTTATTGTTCTTTTTTTTTTATACCTTTCACTATTCATTTTCTTCTTCCTTTATCCACCCACAAAACTTCCTTTCTTCACCATTTTCATCTTCCATTCTAATCCATTTGTTTCTTTTCTTCTTCCAAGTCAACTCTATCCAAAAACACTACCAACAAAATCCATGGAAACTTTTAAGCATAAAGAAATCAAAACCCACATTAAGGTGTCCAAAACTTACATATGTTTCTTAATCTTTCAAACTTTAAAGATAAGGAGCTTACCGGCTTGAAATCGAGCTAATGGACTTCTCCAAACTACTTTGGGTCTTAATCATAACATTTTTCGTGATTTTCAGTATTACCACAACTTTCCTACGAGTTTCCAACCGAGCTTCCGGCGATCCGGGGAGCCGTCCACTTTCCCTTTCTCTCTCTTTCTCCTCTCTGTTCTCCATCTCCTTTCCTCTTTCCCTTCTTTCTTTTCTCTCCCCGAAAGCCCAACATTTCTTGTCTTTTTTTTTTTTTTTTTTTTTTTTTTTTTTTTTTTAAAGAAAGATAATGTGGCTTGCAATCTATCAAATAAGCATACATATGTGGCTTCTTTGAAGCCACACATTATTTCTTTTATTTATTATTATTATTATTATTTCAAAAATACACCAAAACCATACATATTTTCACTTTCCACTTTCTTTTTTCTTTTAACAAAAATTTACCCCATAAATTTCAATTTACTTTTACTTCTAATTTATTCCAAATTTCTCCTCTTTCAAGACATTTGAAAATCAAATAACCATTATGGCATATAAATATTAGGAATCCAAAATTGGATCTTACACTTAAAGCTTCTAGACTTAATTTACTTACTCTCGTGCAATAAACTAAATCTGGTCATGCATCTATTATTCTATGGATAAATTTACTCTCTCAAGCTAAATCTAGCCTAACATGCAAAACCATGGCCAAAGGTTTAAGCAATAAAATCAAGATGCATAAAAGATGTAAATGAAAACATTCAATTATAAAATCAACAAAGTTCTAAAACATACAATCATTCTTGTCTAAATACAAAGGTAAACAACAATTAAGTTTATAACAAAACTCCTAAAACCAAAAGAAAAGTAAGAGAAAGAGATTAGACTAAGGTCGCGTGCCAACACTCGTTCTTGATGTGATGTCCATGATCTCGAGCTTTGAGTTTCCTCCTTAGCTCTCCAAAACTCTCCTCCAAGACTTTAGACATTGTAGAAATCGAGATTAGGGTTTTGGCCTATCCAAAATGGCTCTCCTTTTACTAATGGCCAAATTTTCCTTTTATAAAGTCGAGACAGCGTTGCAATGCTGTCCTTAGCATTTTGCAAAAAGGGAAAAACTTCGGCGAACATTGCAACGCTGTGCTCTCAGGTTTTCAAGGTTGATAAGCTTCTGAAATGGAGTTGCAATGCTATAAGGAGCGTGGTAACACTATACCCTCGGGTCCAATTGCTTTGTCCTTCCTCTTCAACACTTGAATCCTCAGATATAGCCTTAAGTTGCTCAAATTTATCCAGATATCTCACAATTCTCCAGGTTTGCTCTAAATGCTCGATTTCTGAAAAATATACATAAAAACACATGAAAGCACACATAATCATAGAAAAACTAGCATAAAACTAAGCTAAGAAATAGCACTATTTTTTCCACTATAAATGAACATTTCTTATACATATGCGAACAAGATCAAATTTTCAGAAGATGTGTGGTTGAAAACAAAATGTCAGAAATTTTGAGACAATGCCATGATGCACCCTATGGGGGCATTTTGGTGGGCACTGTACTGTAGCAAAAGTTCTTCAGTGTGGTTATCATTGGTCGTTTCTCTTCAAGGATACACATGAGTATGTGCTTAAATGTGACCGGTGTCAACGCACTGGTAACATCTCAAAAAAGGATGCAATGCCCTTGACTAACATCTTCGAAATAGAACTCGTTGACATATGGAAAATTGACTTCCCAAGTCTAACGACCATCATTACATTCTCCTTGCAGTAGACTATGTCTCAAAGTGGGTGGAGGCCACTTCTCGTTCCAATAATAATGCGATGATTGTCTTGAGATTTCTTAAGAAAAATATTTTTACCAGGTTTGGAACACCCCGAGCCTTAGTTAGCGATGAAGGGAGTCACTTCATAAACAAAATAGTGGAGAAACTTTTGAGCAAATACAATGTCAAACACAAGATTGCAACTACTTATCATTCACAATCGAACGGTCAAGCTGAAGTGTTCAACTGGGAAATAAAAACGATTCTGGAAAAAGTAGTCAACGCAAGTGGGAAAGACTGGGCGCACCATCTGGATAAAGCTTTGTGGCCATACAGAACCACATTTAAGACTCGAAATGTCCCCTTATGCCCTAATATTTGGGAAGGCTTGTCACATTCCTTTAGAACTAGAGTACAAAGCTCACTAGGCATTGAAGAAACTGAATCTAGATATGAATGCAACATGGGAGAAGCAAAAGTTTCAATTGATAGTGAGGCTTGTCGAAGGCCCTATCAAGATTAAATTTATAAAAAACGGACCTCTAAATATTTTGCAATAATAGTGGCCAGAGTCATCCACAGGGATTGAAATTCTTAGATTTAATTAAGTACCATAGTTGATTATGCCCAATTTTATTTAGAGAAATATAACTTTGGTTTGATTTTTTAACAAATAAATAAAACCTAAACTATTCTTTACAAAGTTGGAGTCCAATTTTAGAAAGATATTTGGAAATTGCAATCCATGAAGCACAACTATGAAATTGATTAAAGAATTATGAAACATGCAATAGTCCTAAGCCAAGAATTACTAAGGTATTCATTTGACTCTCTCGAGCCCAATTGAACTCATGCAAAGAAGTAAATCAATCTCTCGGTCTATTTCTACAACTAAACATGACACTATGAAATTCTCTTAAGGACTTCTAACATTAACCTATTCATTCTCATGTAATAGGCTAATCCTAGTCATGCATCTAAGTCCTTAGTTAAATTTACTTTCTCAAGCTAAACTTAACTTAACAAACAAAGCCATGGCCAAAAGCTTAGAAGATTAATTCAAGATGCATAAAAAACGTTACAAAAATACAAATCAATCAATCAAACATAGTCTTACAAAATAATACAATTAACCATGAGTCTACAATACTCAATTACATTCAAATACAGTCCAAGAAGTCCTAAAATTAAAGAAAACAAAGTAAAGAGAATAGAGAAAAACTGGACGACGCGTGCCAACACTCGTTCCCTACGTGATGTCCCACGACCTCGAACCTTGAGTCTCCTCCTTAACTTTCCAATATGATCTTTAGACCTCAAAACAGTGCCTCTATCCAAATTAGGGTTTAGGTCTCTCTAAAACGACTCTCTTTTGTGAATAGAAAAACTTCCTTTTTACAGAGTTGAGACAACGTTGCAACACTAGGGACAACAATGTTGTCCCTGTGAATGTTGTAAAAAAAGAAAAATATTTCTTTGAGTAACGTTGCAATGCTATGCTTGTGGAGTTTCAAGGTTGAAAGGCTTCTCAAATGGCGTTGCAACGCTATGCTTTCGAGTCCAAATGCCTTGTTCTTCTTCTTCAACATTTGAATCCTCAAATATAGCCTGCTCAAATTTGTCCAATTATCTCACAATTCTCCGATTTTGCTCCAAATACTCGATTTTTGAGAAATGAACATAAAAATACATGAAAGCACAAAATCATAGCAAAACTAGCCTAAAACTAAGCCAAGAAATAACACTATTTTGCATGCTATAAAATACCCCCAAACTTAGATTTTTGCTAGTCATCAAGCAAAACCAAAATAACATTTTCACAAGATTTTAATACAAGAATCATGATTCAAGTCTCAGTCTTCTAATTGAAGTAAAACAATAGAATAAAGTCTTAACACATCCTTTCTTAAGCAAATTAAACTCTATCTATTACTTCCTTGCGTGTGTGCGCATTTAACTTCCTTTCTATTATTTTCTACTAACTCGAAATACTTTCACCAAGACTTTCCTTCGTTTTTCCCCTACACTGACCCTAAGTTCTAATTTCAAGCTTTTCCACATTATAGAGAGAAATCTACTTAAACATTATTTCTTTCCTTATTTTCTTTCTCTTTTCACAGGTTACTCACCCCCAAACTTATATTTTTCCTTATTACGGAGACCTTAGCTTTCACACTTCCACTGTAGGGACCCTTATCTAGAGCACTCGCTCAATAGATGGCCTAACTAAACACAGTGGAGGTAGCTCTTTTGATCCCCACACATTAAGCACACAATTATTGATGGAACATGCTTTCAATTTCTTTAAACATGAAAAAAAAATATCAATAGCGATAAAAATTCTTTTAGTTTCAACAAATTTCAATCACTAACTTTCATGCAGGTCAACTATCAATTAGTTCTTAAGCCTATCGAGATGAGAACAACCTCTAGACTCAACAAAAGTACCCTAGCATTCGAACATAATAGAAAGTCAGTTATGTGCTCATGTGTTGCAAGGAAATTACAAATAAAATTTAGATATATTCAATTCAAGACATGCTTCAGAAGTCATTCTATTGCAAAAAAAAAAAAAAAAAACTCGCTTAGATTACTTACTAGGTTGTCCTAAGCAGTCATCATGCATTATAAATCATTTAACATGCTTCAGATCGAAAAGAAATTGCTCATTGCTCAAAATTATCAGGACTGCACAGTATTATCCACCCCCAAACTTAAAGTTTACATTGCCCTCAATGTAACATAATCAATGAAATAAACGAGGACAAGGATAAAATGAGTGAATAATACTGGCCAGATAGGATGAGAGACTATTCCATGAGAATTCCTTGAATTGGCTAGGAGGTTACTCAGTGCGATCGAGGTCTAGAAAAATGGGAATGAGGTTTACTTGGCACTCTTTTTCAAAAAAAACCTAAACTAGGAAAGAAAAACAACAAACAAAGTAAATAAGCTAAGGAAAGAAAAAGCTTGGGTTGCCTCCTAAGACGCGTGAGGTTTATTCTTTTGGCTCATCTAAGAAGATGCTCTCCATTTGTTGTCCCATATCTCCACAGTAGTGCTTCACTCATTGGCCATTGACTTTGAAGGTTTGTCCATCATTTGTTTGTAATTCGAGTGCTCCATGTGGGAAAACTTCCTTGACTATGAATGGCCCCAACCAATGAGACTTTAAATTACCTGGAAACAAACGCAATCGTGCGTTTAAAAGTACTTGTTGATTTGTTGATCATGCCACCAAGCTATTCTTTCTTTATACAGTTTTACATTCTCATATGCTTGAGCTCGAAATTCCTCCTCATTGAGTTGTAGTAACCTTTGTTCTCCTACTTTTTGAAGATTGAAGTTTTTTTTTTTTTTTTTTATGGCTCAATAGGCTTTGCGTTCTAACTTTACAGGAAGATGACACGTTTTTCCAAACACTAATCGATATGGTATGTACTAATTGGGGGTTTGAATGTCGTGCAATATGCCCATAATGCTTCATCCAACTTTAACGCTCAATCCTTCCTGTTGGTTCTAACTGTCTTCTCCAAAATTTGCTTAATTTCCCTTTTTGAAATCTTAGCTTGACCATTAGTTTGAGGATGATATGCTAAAGAAATCTTATGTTTAACTCCATATTTTACAAGCATTGATTTAAACAGTTTATTTAAAAAATGTGATCCCTCATCACTAATTATAACCCTAGGAATGCCAAACCATGTGGAAATGCTTTTGTGCAAAAAATTTAAGACTACACGTGCATCATTCTTTTTAGTAGCAATAGCCTCAACCCACTTAGAAACATAATCGACAGCAACCAGAATGTACAAATAATCATGAGAAGAGGGAAAGGGACCCATAAAATCAATACCACAAACATCAAATAACTCTACTTCGAGAATAGGAGTTAAAGGAAGTTCGTGGTGTCTGGAAATATTACATGTCCTTTGGCACCTATCACATGTTTTCACAAAAGTATAACAATCTTTAAATAAAGTAGGCCAGTAAAATCAATATTGTAATAAGTTTCCAACTGTACGAGTAGGCCCAAAGTGCCCACCATATGATAAAGAATGTCAATCATGTATAATTTTAGTTATTTCTTCAAAGGGTACGCACCTTCGAATGATTTGGTTTGAACAAACCTTGAACAGTAGGAGATCGTCCCAAAGGTAGAATCTTATATCATGGAGGAATCTTTTCTTTTGTTGAGAATTCAACTCTGGTGGCATCACTCCTCCTACAAGAAAATTAACATAATCAGCAAACTAATGTACATTAACTTCTACCTGATACAACTTCTCATCAGGGAAGTCCTCTATGATGGGCTTGGTCTGTTGATTTCCTCCATGTTCCATCCTGGACAAGTGGTCAACAACTACGTTCTCACACCCTTTCATGTCTTTTACCTCAAAATCAAACTCCTACAAAAGAAGAATCCATCTTATCAATCTAGGCTTAACATCTTTTTTATTGAACAAGTATTTGAGGGCTACATGGTCAGTATGAACAATCACCCTAGCCCTTAAAAGGTATGGTCTAAACTTGTCAAAAGAGAATACAACTGCAAGCATTTCCTTTTCAGTGGTAGTGTAATTTTTCTGTGCAGAATCCAAAGTTCTACTTGCATAATAGATGGCTCTAAACTTTTTATCTCTATGCTACCCTAAGACTGCCCCTACTGCATAATCACTAACATCATACATGACTTCAAAGGGCTGACTCCAAACAGGTGTAACAATAATGGGTGTAGAAGTTAATTTTTCTTTCAACAATTTAAAAATTAGTCTGCATTCCTCAGAAAATACAAAAACATAATTGTTTTCAAACAAGTTGCACAGGGTTTCACTATCTTTGAATAATCTTTTATAAAATGCCTGTAAAACCCTGCATGACCTAAAAAACTATGGACTTCCTTCACATTTACTGGAGGTAGAAGTTGTTCAATTACAAAAATCTTGGCTTGATCCACCTCAAGCCCCTTTTCTGACACCGTATGCCCCAAAAGTATACCTTCCTTTACCATAAAATGACAATTCTCCAAATTAAGAACAATGTTAGTTTCTTGGCACCTCTGCAACACAAGAGAAATATTATGCAAACAAGAATCAAATGAAGATCCAAAAACTGAAAAATCATCCATAAAAACTTCCATAATCTCCTCTATCATGTCATGAAAGATGGCCATCATGCAACATTGAAAAGTGGCAGATGCATTGCATAGTCAAAGGGCATTCTCCTGAACGCATACGCCCCATAAGGGCATGTAAAGGTGATTTTCTTCTGGTCCTTTGGAACAATAGCAATTTGATTATAACCTGAGTAACCATCAAGAAAACAATAATAAGGAAAGCCAGCTAATCTATTAAGCATCTGATCAATAAAAGAAGAGGGAAGTGATTTTTTCTCATAGCCTTATTAAACTTCCTATAATCAATGCATGCAAGCCAACCCGTCACTGTCTTGGTGGAGATGAATTCATTTTTGTTGTTTTTTTACCACCATCATGCCTCCTTTGTTGGGAACTATCTACATAGGACTCACCTAAGAACTGTTAGAAATTACATATATAATCGCTACATTTAAGAGTTTCAATACCTCAACCTTCATAACATCTTTCATTGTAAGATTAAGTCTCCTCTGGGCTTCCACTGATGGATTAAAGGTATCTTCCATTAGTATTTTATGCATGACTATGGATGGACTAATGATAGTGCACGAAAGTGTGCAATTTCTTGGACTTAGATTATTGCTAGTTTATGGTTTTAAAGTATGTTGTTGATGCTCTTTGTGTGTATTTTGTAGGTTTTAAGCTAACAAAGCAAAACTGAGCAAAGGAACATGTTAGGATGAAAAATAAAGTAATTTGACATCAATTGGAGCTATCAAGTGAAGAAGAGAAGAGAATTGAGGCAGAGAACCTGAGGCCATAGCGTTGAGATGCCATATGTGTAGTTTCACAAGTCAAGATTTTTGAACGCATAGCATCGAGACGCTACTTCATGGCATTGAGACGCTGTAAACACGCTAATGAGGATTTGATTTTATGCAACATTGAGATGCTGTGTTATAGCATCTCAACGTTGTCAGATTTTTTCGTAATTAATCACACGACTAGGGTATAGAGCCGAGACGCTGTCTCTACCGTCTCAACGCTACCCTGACTATTATAAAAGGACCTTTTTGGCTGCAGATTGAGGAAGGATTTTTGGAGACAATGGACCCTAGTCTCGATTCATAACCAGTAGTTGGGACCTAGAGAGCACTTTTGAGTGCAAGGAAGTGATTCTAAGCTCGAGATTGTAGGACATCACAATGGGGACAAGGATTGGCACGTGTCTAAGAGATTCTCTCTTTTTCCATTCTACTTTGTTGTTGTTTCTAGACTATTTCCTAGAGTTTAGATTTTATTATAGTAGACTTTGAGTAGCTAGATTCTTGTAGCTTGTAATGGTTGAGACTTGGCTAAACTTTTGATTTATAGTATATTACAACATTATTCATGCATCTATGTTTCTATGTCTGAGCTTGTGGCCAAAGTTTAGTTGTTTTCTCGAATTTGAGTTTTAGCTTGGGAAAGTAGAACTTGAGTTTGAGTGTGGATGTGTGACTAATTGCGAGAACGAGGTAGGCTCTAGAGTTAGTATGCATGTGATAGTTTAATTTGAAGGGTCCATTGTGCTAACCTATCGCATTCTAACCTTTCCTGTATCTTAGAACTCCAGTTCTTTGGGGACCTTCTTCGAGGCTTCGATGAGTCAGTTGGTCTTAAAATTATGCATTAATTCACATTTTGAGTACTCATGTGATTGTTGTTGTAAAACGAATCCCAATTTACCTTGAGCTAGCATTCCCTTTAATTCGTGAGTTTTTATCACATTTCCTCTGTCCCTATTTTTGTTCGCATGTTTAGTTCTAGCCAGTTTAATATTCGCTCGTTTTTTTATTCAATTTCTTTGCCATTTATTTTTCTTGCATGAAAACCCCCCCTCGTCGGTTCTAAAAATCAAAGAAAGAAAGTAAAATAGCCATAGTTTTACCTCCATGTGTTCAACCTGACCACTATTGCTACAAATTAGTGGTTGGTTTATAAATTTATTTTGAAGTGTGTGACGCATCGGGGAGGAAAATTTTGGTTATTTTTCTTTTCTTTCTTTGGTTTTTGTGTTTGATCGATCCCTCTCTTGTTGTGTATGTTTACTCACTCCTCACGGGAAGTTGGGCTTCATTTTTTTGTAGATATTAAGCGAGAAAAGGGGCAAATTAGAAGAGAAACAAGAGAGAGGAAGCTAGAAGTTGGAGGTGATTTCTTCATTGATCTAGGAGAGCTTTCAAATTTGAAATAATTGTGTGAGGAAGAAGAGAAGGCGGAATAGATGTTTAGGCAGTTAGCCACCCCAAACTTAGACCAGTAGCCTTTTTGTATTACATATCCAAAGACTCAAGGTGAGTTCGAGCTAAAACCCAACCTTATACACTTACTTCCTACTTTTCGTGGTAGTGTAGGTCAAAACCTGCACAAGCATCTTAAGGAGTTCTACATAGTATGTACGAGGATGAAGCCGCACGGAGTCACTGATGAGCAGATAAATCTAAGATCGTTCCCTTTCTCCCTAAAGGATCAAGCAAAAGACTGGCTCTATTTTCTCCCACCGAGCTTGATCACTATGTGGAATGAGCTAAAAAAACTTTTCCCGAAAAAGTTCTTCCCAACATCTCGAGTTACCCTCTTGAGGAAGGAGATTTACGGGATAACTCATATGACAGGAGAGACGCTGCATGAGTATTGGGAGTGGTTTAAAAGGTTATGTACTAGTTTTCCTTACCATCAAATTTCTAATCAATTGCTAATCACCTATTTCTATGAAGATTGCTTCCCACAGACAGATCTATGATCAATGCCGCTTCTAGTGAAGCTTTGGTGAATAAGACGCCCATAGAGGCTCAACAATTGATAACGAATATGGCAGAGAATGGCCAAAAATTTGGGGCTCAAGGCCCTACACCTACATCTCTTGCCCAGAGGAAAGAGGTTAGTGATCTCAAATCACAAATGTCTAAACTTACTAACCTAGTTAAATAGATTATTGTAAGTCAGTCAGGGCAGTGAAAGCATGTGGCCTCTGCTCTACAGTAGGCCATACTACAGATGCTTGTCCCGAGCTTTAGAAATGAGGACCCTATAAGGTGAATGCTATTGGAGAGCAACCCTCAGCGCATATATGACCCATATAGCAACACCTACAACCAGGGCTGGCGAGATCATCTCAACTTTTCTTACAACCAAAACCAAAATCAGAATTTCCAAAGACCCCCACAAAAATCCAATTCGAACAAGGTTTCGAGATCATGTATGTCCTGAAAAAGTTAATATCACAACAGCGGAAGAAATTTTGGATCTTAAGAACTCAAATTACATCAATTTAATCAAACAAACAACATGCTCAAAACCGAAAAAATAGAGTATAAGAAAACTCACCTTTGAGGCTCAAATTCTCCAAATCCGTTGCAAATTTCTAAGCACGAACACTTCGTGGAACACCTCTAGTGTCTTCCCTACTATCCTCAAGCCTTGGAATGGATTGTGGGATCCTAGTTTGAGAGAATTTTGAGAGAGAGATGGCAAAGGTCTGTAAAAATCTGCAGCAATTTTTTTTTTCTTTTTTTCTTTTCAAAATCTCCAAATCCCTTGTGTTTCATTGCTAATTAAAGCCATTAACAAGCTTCATCAAGCTTGCTAAACATGAAAACACATAAGCAAGGACGTTGGTCATCAAAGAGGTGTCCAATTTTGGTGAATTTTGAGTTTGAGAGAGGTTAGTCATACAACCACCACAAACTTCAACATTTCCCACTTTGAAATTCAATTTTGTAATTTAAAATTAATTATAAATTAATTTTAAACAAAATTTATTATTAATTAATTAATTAAACAATTTAATTAATTATTTAATTTAATATCAAATATTAATTAAATAATCGGATCAAATCCCGATCTCAAAATCGACCTCTCGAGCTTGAATCCCTATTCATGTATTAGACCGAACCCATATTTAAATCATTTTAAATATGTTCATCTCTCATCCTCATAGTTTAATTCATAATTAAACTATGATACGTTAAGTATATTGCATATAATTAACGTTTACTCCCAAAAAACGAATTCGAACAATTCAAATTCTTTTCTCTCATATTGTTACAAGACTTAGTCCAAGCTAGCAAGGAGGACCTAATGGACCTACAGATCATGAGCTCCAACGATACGAGACTAACCGACCAAACTCTTTAGCCAAGCTAATTAACATTCGTTAGCCGCCGGGACACTCCACTAAAGCCCAACGGCTGCACTCTCCTCACTGTAAATATATTTTTGTCCACTTGATATAACCATGATTAGTAAGTCGACCCTTCAAAGGTTGTCCATAATTACAGCTGGGTCTAATAAACCGTTTTACCCTTGTAATTACTTCTTGTTCCTCAAGTCCCACTGATCCTCTAATAAACAATTGGTTTGTGGTCCAACCAGCAAACCAAATCCTTCTCGAACCAATGAGAGGGTGGGGTCCCTTGTTCAAGACCCGGAGTCAGCACTTAAGGGAACAACCTCTCTACTAAACCCTAAAGTGGGTAGGAGTGAATCCCTTCTCGCAGGATTATGTCCCCAGCTATCTACCCGGTCTTGTCCCCAAAATGGGAGGCTTATTGAGTCGGCAATCTCGGGCCACTCTCACCCATGCAAATCAAAGGATAATTCCGAATAAACAGGAGTTCATAGCGTGCTCAGGATTAAGATCGGGTTACCTAGGTCATCATATGAAATAGTCAGTTATGACAGTAAACGAAGTTAAAAAATCTAAGTGACTATTTCGCAGTTCGGTCTTATGCAAACTCATTGCATAGGATGCCCCCATTCACATGTCTCCACATGAACGATTTAGTATCGCATCGTTTGTACTATACAAAGTGGGCCGCATCCATAGTGTCCCCAGGATAAGGTACCCAGCCCTATCCCTATACTATAGTCCATTCTGGCTATTACTCGAACTTGATCCATATTCATGTCTCCACATGAAGTTCAAGTCTACATACTATAGCCAAGGGTTCTTAATTTATTGGATTTGGGTTAAAATGACACAATTCACTTTATTCAATAACACCTTTACTGAATAAACCTCAATAACATCTTTATTGCAAAATAGAATAAACATTCAGTTTACAAACCACGAGTTTTAGGACATAAAACCCAACATGTCCCTTGAAGACATAGTCGATAGTTTAGCTGACAGTACGCATAAGCTTTCACAAGATACAACTTAATTCCAAAAGGAGACGCGTGCTAGGATGTAGAACCTTGGCAACCAAATTACCCAATTAGCCACCATGGTGAGTAGACTGGAGGTGAGCCAGAGCTCTAGTAAGTTGCCTGTGCAACCAGAAGTTCAGAGGAAGGAAAAATGTGAGTGCTATTATGCTACGAAGTGGCAAATTGGTTGTTGGACCATCTAACCCCGAGATTAAGAAAAGTGTTAAGAAGAAGATTGAGGAAACCACCCCTGAAACACTTATAGGTAATATGTCTGACCCCCCTGTTGATTTTCTTATTGACTCACCTCGTGCACCATTCCCTTCTAGATTAGCTCCTTCGAGGGAAGAGAAGGTTTTGACAGAATAAGAGCAAGATAAAGAGGTGTTCGAGCTTTTCTCAGTAAGGTGGAGGTCAACATACCACTTCTGGAGGCAGTAAAGGAGATTCCAAAATTCGCAAGGTTCCTCATGAAGTGGTGTACGACCAAGATGACTCAGGGAGTAAAAAGAAAGAGGTTGGTAAAAACGTTTCAGCTATAGCTTTAGAGTCAATGTCGAAAAAATGTCCCGACCTTGGCATGTTTACTTTACCGTGTATGATCGGAGGAAAAGAGATAAAGCATGCCATGTTAGACTTAGCTCCATCTATTAATGTTATGCCTTTATTTGTATATCGGGAATTGGGATTGAATGGTTTGCATGACTTGCATTATGATTCAATTAGTTGATCGCTCTACTGTTCGACCTCTAGGCATAGTCGAGAATTTACTTTTTAAGGTTAATGATTTGTTGTTTCCTATTGATTTTTATGTCTTAGACATGGGCGATAAGCCTAAGCATGCATCAGCTTCCATCCTATTAGGTAGGCCCTTCATGAAAACAACAAAAATTAACATTGATGTTGATAGCACAAAAAAGTGAGCTATTTCTAAGCTTATATTATTGCTAGTTTATGGCTTTAAAGTGTACTTTCATTTACTTAATTCATTCATTTTGTAGGATTCAAGCAAATACGGTGAAATTGAGCATTCAAGGAAGATATTGAAATATTTGGAGTGTAAAGGCATGCATTGGAGCTTTGGAATTAAGAAAAAGCTATGCTGCAGCCATGGGATCCTAGAGGATAACGTTGAGACATTATCTATAGTGTCTCAACGCTATAAACATATACATCCAAACTCTAATTCTCGCAGAAGTGGCGTTGCAACGGCCAAAACACGCTTGCTAGGCTCTTTCCGTTCATAGCATTGAGATGCTGCCTGTAGCGTCTCAACGATACCTCGAGTTTCCTTCTTTGCTCTGCAAATTAGGTCACAGCGACAAGACGCTGTCCCGATGGTTATAAATAAACTTTTTGGCTACTGATATGGGGAGACCATTTGGAGAGGGACCAGTCTAGATTCGTTTTCTACCTCATAATTGGGACTAAGGGGGAATTCTTGAGAGCCAAAGAAGACATTCAAGGCTCGGGATTGCAGCATATCATGACGGAAATGAGTGTGGCACGCGTCCAAGAGTTTTTTTTTCCCTTTTTCTCTATTATCTTGTAGTTTTTGTTTCTAGATTTCCACATGAGTTCTAAGTTGTAGTTGATGAATGTTGAGTGAATGACTCGTGTCTTTGAACTTGGTTTGTTTTCATATGTTTCGTTGAATTTTTTACATTATAGCAATTGATTTATGCATTCTTGAGATTATTGTCTAATCTTTTGACCAAAGTTTAGTTTTGATTAATTTAAGTTTTAGCTTGAAAAAGTGGACTTGAATTTAGACATGAATGCATAACTGTTAGTAAATTCGTGCATGGGAATGAAGTCTTTGCTAATAGAAGCCGCTAAGAGAAATTTATTTAATGTCATATTTAGTTGTAAAAATAGACTGGAATGTTGATTTATAACTAAGCATGAGATTTAGTTGGGCTTGGAAAAATCATCTAATGATTTGGGTAACTTCTTGGCTTATAATTGTTGTTTACAAAATATATCTCTTCTATATAACCAAATTGGTTTTAAGGAATCAAATCATTATTTTAAGAAGGTTCCCTCTAAGTGTCTCTAACATTGTAAATACATAGCTTAATTTTCCTTTATTTTCATCTCTTAATTTTTTGTTCTCTAGATATAATTGAGCACTAGTAACTATGGTATTTAATTAATCTAAGAAATCAAATCCATGTGATCGCCATGGCCACTATTATTACAAAATTTTAAAGGTCATAGAGCCTTTGACTAACTTCTTATGGTGAAAATACTTGATTTTAATTTTGAGTGTAATTAGTGTACATTTGTGAAAATTAGTTTATTATATTTTTTTTATTAATCTATTGAATTTTAGTTTTGTCTTTTATTTAATTGTTACTATTGTTTTGTTGTATTTTGTTCAGGTTAACTTGGTTTATTCCCAGAGCCAGAGAGAATTTAGAGTTTTTTTTTATCCTAAGATCGAGCTTACCTGTAGAAGAAACCGTCGAGTACTAAGAGAAAATAAAAATTTACAAATGGCAGATGAGCAAGTTAAGGAGCAAAAGGCCATCAGGGATTATTTCAAACCTGTTTTCCCTACTGAAAGCTCAAGGATAGTCCACACACCCATCCTTGCAAATAATTTCAAGCTGAAACTGGCCTAATTTAGATGGCGAGGGATAACGCTTTTCGAGGACACCCTACACATATGAAATCTTTTCTTGCTTTACGTGGGACTGTTAAGATTAATGGTGTGTCTAATGATTCCATTTGCTTACATTTGTTTCCCTTTACCTTACAGGACAAAGCTCATGATTGGTTGGAGAGTTTAAAGCCTAAGAGTATCACCACCTGGGATGAGTTGGCCCAAGCCTTCCTTACTAAATTTTTCCCACCAGCCAAGACTACCAGACTGAGAACTGAAATTGGGACATTCAAGAAATTTGAGGGCGAGCAGATGTTCGAGGCTTGAGAGAGGTATAAAGAATTACTCAGAAGATGCCCACAACATGGTTACCCTGACTAGGTCCAAATCCAGTTATTCTACAATGGACTAAACTGAAATACAAAAACTATCTTAGATGCAGCAGCTGGAGGGACAATTTTGTCAAAGACAGTCACGGATGCAAAGAACCTGCTTGAGGAGATGGCAAGCATGGAGCAAGTCAACTATGTAAATAACAGGGGGTACAACCAGGGTGGCAATCACATACACAATTCATTACCTACACATCGCCACTCAGTTTTGAGGAATCATGAGAACTTTTCATATGCTAACAATAGGAATGTGTTGCAGCCTTCTTCGAACTACGCTTCCACATCTCAATTAGTAGAAAGGGAGTCGTCCTTGGAAGATATGATTGGAGCTTTCATAGCTGAATCAACCAAAACAACGAATCAATTGGAGGAAAAGATGGATGGCATTGCTTCCGGACATGAAAAAACTATACAGAACCATGAGGTTTAGATGAGTCAAATAGCCACCTCCCTGAATGCACTGCATAAAGGGAAATTTCCCAGTGACACAGAACTTAATCCTAGGGAGCAATGTAAGGCTATAATTCTGAGAAGTGGAGAGCATTTAGGAGGACCTGTAAAGCGCTACAATGATGGGGATGATGAATCACCAAAGAGTGAAGATAAGGAAGACGCACATGCACATGAGGATGGAAAGACATCTAGTCTAAATCTTCCATCTATCTTGAATCAGATTCCTACCCTCAACGTTTCAAGAAGAAAAATTTGAATGTTGAGTTCTCTAAATTTCTCGAATTTTTTAAAAATCTTCAAATAACCATTCATTTTACATATGCCCTAGAGCGAATACCGAGCTACTCAAAGTTTATGAAGAAAATCTTAACAAACAAAAGGAAGTTCGGGGCCTCTTAAACCGTATGCATGACAGAAGAGTGCAGTAATACACTCCACAAAAAGCTACCACCCAAGCTAAAGGATCAAGGGAGTTTTACTGTTCCTTGCACCATTGGTAGTTCTTCTTTTCATAAGGCATTATGTGACTTAGGTGCTTCTATTAATTTGATGCCCTATTATGTGTACAGGACATTGGGTCTTAAAGAACTGAAACCCACAGGAATCTCTCTACAGTTAGCAGATTTCTCCATCACCTATTCTAGAGGTATAGTAGAGGATGTCATGGTAAAGGTAGACAAATTCCTAATTTAGCAGACTTCGTGGTGCTTGATATGGAGGCTGTTGATGACATTCTCATCATCTTGGGACGAACTTTCCTTGCTACAGGGGAAGCCTCCATCAAGGTTAAAGAAGGAAAAATATATTTTCAGGCAAAAGACGAAAAGGTAACTTTCGATATGAAAAAGGCAATGAAATACCCCTGCGAAGTGAGCCAAGGTATGTTTATGGATGACATTGATAATTTGACTGAGGAATTTCATGAAGTGATGTTGACTAGGGATCCTTTGGACTGGGTGCTCACTAAGGATGACGACGTGGATTCGTGCAAGAATTGATTCATCAATTGAGCCTTGTCTAGCCAAAGACGTTAAAGAAAGCGCTTCTTGGGAGGAAACCCAACTTTTCTATCTCTTTTACCTTTGATCAGTTTTATGTTTAATTTAGAATGTTGGAGTGCCATTAAATCTCGTTCCCATTGTGTAGGCCATCGATCATTCAAATGACCCTCTTTCTCCCATTCATTGGAGGCCTACCATATGTTTACGATTGAAACCAATTGCAAATATCTTGTCAAAACTTTGAAGGTTAAATGGTGGGATAAATATTCTTTCACCCACATTTCCCTTCAAAATATAAAAACTTGGTTTGTGGAAACTCCGTATTATCAAGATCTTTCCAAAAGGAACCATCAAGAATTCCAGAAAAACAAAGCTGCTTTGTTGGCTTCTTTAGCTCAATAAGCAACTGAGGCAAATTTACAAAGAGTTCTTTTACAAAGAACCTCCTCTCATAAATCGTCTTCTCCAGCTCTTTCCATCATTAATGAGGAAGAAGACGAAATTAACCTCAGTGATCCTTAATCATTGTATGAAAGGACTGCAATAGTCATTAAACTACGAATCGACCAAAATTTTCGTTAAACTATTATTATAACACAACGTTGTTAAACTAATTCTTGTTGACTCAAAATCGGCTGATATTACTCATATTCCTGATCGAAAAGATCCGACAGTTATCGCTTACTCAAAATTAAAAATTTCAGGGTTCGAAGGTGAACCAAATGGAACCAGAAAATCTATACTGAGAAAAAATTCTCAATTTGATTCAATCCTCCCTCTTACACTTATAAAGACTATGTTGAAGCTTGGACCATTGTCCTTTGGTATCAAGCTTTCAACCCTTTGTGGTTCATTCAATTTTAAGAATACCCACAAAAACTATTTCCCCATCTGGTTTATTGGTTGGTGGAAAAATTTTGGGCTTTGCGAAGAAATTTTTCCTACTCCAATTCATGAACCATTCCATTACTTTTCTCAAAATATATACAAAACATCATTTGCCTTAAGCTTTCGATTCTCTTTGTATTTTCAAATTTCATGGATTTTTTATTGGAATTTGACTCCTCAAACGATTTAAACCAACAAAAATATATTGTCAAAACTTTAAAGGTTAAATGGTGGGATAAATATACTTTCACCCACACTTCCCTTCAAAATATCAAAACTTGGTTTGCAGAAACTCCGTGTTATCAAGACCTTTCCCAAAGGAACCAACAAGAATTCTAGAAAAACAAAGTTGCTTTGCTGGCTTTTTAGCTCAGACAGCCACTGAGACAGATTTATAAAGAATTCTTTTACAAAGAACCTCCTCTCATAGATCGTCTGCTCCAGCTATTTCCATTATCGATGAGGAAGAAGACAAAATTAACCTCAGTGATCCTTAATCATTGTATGAAAGGACTGCAATAGTCATTAAACAACGAAACGACCGAAATTGTCGTTAAACTATGATTAGACTGCAACGTCGTTAAACTACAAATTACTCAAATTTCAATTCCACCAGACCGACACGTCTCTAAACTATCATTAAAAAATAGTTATGTAAATTATCTTCTTGTACATTTAAATTTTCTTTGTAAATTCATCATCCAATTGTACAGATTCAAAGAATTCCAGTACATAATTCAAAATTCTTTGGTAAATATTCTTTCTGCAACAACAAAATCAAGACAAGATAATCATCCGCTCTAATCCTACCAAGTGAAGAGATTATTTGAAGGTCCGCGCGGAAGACTGTTGCGGGGTAGTGTTCTCGACAGTGTTGTAAGTCCATTGATAAGCTCTACCCTTGCTTCCTTGCCTCCTACCTGACAATAATCAAATCACAAGGATAAGATTTGCTGCAAGATAACGATAAAAGAACTTTAATAAAGCCACTTTATTAAAGGAAGAAGAAGACGTTGCAGAAATTCTACATCTATCTTCACATCCACACTCCATCACCATCCACCAACCGACAACTCCATAATTTCTTTTCTTTTTGTTTTTATGTAATTAATTATTAGACTATAGGCTTTTGACTTTTAGTTTTATAAGCTTTTTAATTTCTTTTTGTCTTTATGTAATTAATTATTAGATTATAGACTTTTTGACTATTAGGTTTATAGACTTTTTGACTTTTACTATTAAAATTGTCGTTAAACTATGATTAGACTACAACGTCGTTAAACTACAAATTACTCAAATTTTAGCTCCACCAGACCGAGACGTCTATAAACAATCATTAAAAAGAATTAGTTATGTAAATTCTCTTCTTGTAAATTTAAATTTTCTTTGTAAATTCATCATCCAATTGTACATATTCAAAGAATTCCAGTACATAATTCTGAATTCCTTGGTAAATATTCTTTATGCAACAACAAAATCAAGACAAGATCCTCATCCGCTCCAATCCTACCAAGTGAAGAGATTATTTGAAGGACCGTCATGGAAGATTGTTGCAAGGGAGTGCTCTCGACAGTGTTGTAAGTCCGTTGGTAGGCTCTACCCTTGCTTCCTTGCCTCCTGCCTGACAATAATCAAATCGCAAGTATAAGATTTGCTACAAGATAACAATAAAAGAACTTTAATAAAGCCACTTTATTAAAGGAAGAAGAAGACGTTCCAAAAATTCCACATCTATCTTCACATTCACACCCCATCACCATCCACCATCCGACAACCCCATAATTTCTTTTCTTTTTGTCTTTATGCAATTAATTATTAGACTATAGGCTTTTGACTTTTAGGTTTATAGGCTTTTTAATTTCTCTTTGTCTTTATGTAATTAATTATTAGACTATAGGCTTTTTGACTTTTACTTTTAAAATTGTCCATAAAATATGATTAGACCACAACGTCGTTAAACTACAAATTACTCAAATTTCAATTCCACCAGACCGACACATCTCTAAACTATCATTTTAAAAAAATTAGTTATGTAAATTCTCTTCTTGTACATTTAAATTTTCTTTGTAAATTAATCATCCAATTGTACAGATTAAAAGAATTCCAGTACGTAATTCTGAATTCTTTGGTAAATATTCTTTCTGCAACAACAAAATCAAGACAACATCGTCATTTGCTCCAATCCTACCAAGTGAAGAGATTATTTGAAGGATCGTCGTGGAAGACTGTTGCAGGGAGTGTTCCCGACAGTGTTGTAAGTCCATTGGTAAGCTCTACCCTTGCTTCCTTGCCCCATGCCTGACAATAATCAAATCACAAAGATATGATTTGCTGCAAGATAATGACAAAAGAACTTTAATAAAGCCACTTTATTAAAGGAAAAAGAAGACGTTGTAAAAATTCCACATCTATATTCACATCCACACTCCATCACCATCCTCCATCCGATAACTCCATAATTTATTTTCTTATTATCTTTATGTAATTAATTATTAGACTATGGGCTTTATGACCTTTAGGTTTATAGGCTTTTTGACTTTTACTTTTAGGTTTATAGACTATACTACTTTTGTCATCATTAGACTAAATGTTATTTACATGTTTTGTATACTTTAATTTAGCTTTTCATAAAAAATGTTCCAGTCAAGGTCTGTCATGTCGGATCATCCTTATCTTCTATTTTGCTTTATTTAATTTCAGTTTCAATTACGGGGTCTATAAATAGATTCCCACGTGTTACTGCAAAGGCATCGAGAAAACGAGCAATCGAGAGTACAAAAGAAAACACTTGTAAGCTCTCCAAGCTCTCTTCTCACAATCTTGTAATCATTTTCCGATCCTAATTCTCCTAAGCTATTAGATATCTATCAAGATTTCAGCTTCATTCAATATGCAATGCCTCAATCTCCTACTCAAACTGATATGGACACAACAACTCAATGCAATGAGCTTAATGTCATATCAGATGGATTCAAAATCAATATGGTATTCTTGAAAAAAGATTTCCTAAGCACCAAATGGAAGATTCCAAGAGAATCTTTCTTCAAAGCCTACGAGCATAATGAAAGGGAAGAATTCAAGACTACATGGATAAATACCATAGAAGCCTTGAAATACAAATCCCTTTCTTCAAATGGTTCGCCTGCCAAGACATGTATCAACAACAGGTGAATACTCTCAAAGAGGTTATTTGGAGGACCTTTAAACGAACTCATCCTTCATTAGAGCAGATCGAGTTCATAAACTCTTATGGAAATTTGGTCACAGCAGCACCTTTTAAGCAACTTGACCCAAAAGAAGAAGAAAAGAACCCATCTAAAGGAATTAGAAGAGTTCATATAAAAATAACTTCACCAACAAGATCCTATCCACTATGGTTGAACAAATGAATTAGATCAAAGAGAAGGTTTTTACTCCAATAGATGTCAAGAAGAAGTTAACCTTTGAGGACAATTCTTTCCCAAAGATAGAAGCTTATGTACCATTCTTTAACGAAGATATTGGAAGACCAATTCCAAGGATCAAAAGCAAAGAACAGTTGATGCTTGAAAATATTGAAAAGCATCTTGCAAAAATAACGATCAAAGAGGGAAAAGAACCTCAGATCAATGTAATCAATGATGAGGAGATATCAGAAATGGTTGCAAAGATGAACCATTTTGCAATTTCCCAAGAAGATCCTGAAGAACTTCTTAAGGAAAGAAAAGTACTCTTACCTAAAGAAGTCAATAAGATTTCAGGAATAAAGTCAAACAGTAATCCACATAATTACTATCCTAGGGCGTCTCATACGGAACTTTCTTATGAAGAACAACCCTATATGTCAAAAAGATCATTTGACGGAGAATCAACCTATGAATGGAACGTTGATGGTCTTTCCCAATATCTGATCATGGGTGTTGTCTGATAAATGTTTGTTGTTAATGCAACATATACTTCAAAAGGACAAACAGACTCAGAAAGTGCTCATTTTATCAGTTCAGGATTCACTGGAAAGTTAAAAGGCTGATGGACTGTTGCTTACTCTGATGAAGAGAAGAAGACGACCCTAAGCCATACTACAATTCTAAAAAAAGAGCCGAAGAATGAGCCATCTTCTTCTACGGTTACTCAAATAGATGATTTTCTCGAAGAAAAGGTTGAAGATGCTGTGATAACCCTTTGCTTCGCAATAATCAAACATTTTGTTGGAAACGCTGACAATTACACACATCAAGCGAGGACATATCTTCAATAATTAACATGTCCTAAATTGCAGGATTTCCAATGGTATAGAGATACTTTCCTAACGGAAGTATATAAAAGGAAAGACTGCTTGGAGCCCTTTTGGAAACAAAGGTTCATAGCAGGTCTACCTAAATTATTCAATGCGGAGTTGACAATCTACCTTAGGGGTCAATTCAAAGGAGAAATCCCTTGGACATATATCACCTACGACGAATTTATTCAATATGTCATCCATGAAGGAGGAATACAATGCCTACAGGCCAAACGAAATGAGAAGCTCTCTCATTCAAAGATCAAAAGAAAGAGGGAAATCAGACCATTTTGCAAGATGTATAATTATCAAGAAGCAACAAATCCGCCCTCGGTTCGTCCAAAGAAAAATCCTTTCAGAAAAAGGACATATTACTCAAATTCCTATCAAAGGAAACCAATTGCTTATAAACCCTATAAGAAAACTCCTTACAGGAAGTATTCTTAAAGCAAGAAGACTCCTCAAAAGGGAAGAATCTACTTAAAAAGAGAAGTTTCAAAAGTCCAATGCTATAAGTGGAGAGGATTTGGGCATTATGCATCGAAGTGCCCAATGAAGAAGAAAGTCAATGAACTTAATATCGACAATGATATTAAGAATGATTTACTCAATGCCTTCATATCAGATTCTGAAGATTCATTCTCTGATTTCAATGATTTTGATAATGGACAAATTCTTTATCTTGAAGAAGAATCTGATTCTTATTCATCTTTAGAAGGAGAACTTCAAATTACTCATAAGTCAGGCTATGATGGTAAAAGATTATGCAATTGTCTTGATTGCATAAATGTTTTAACAAAAGACCAAGAACTTTTGTTTGAAGTTGTAGGGGATCTCACAGACAATACCCACAAGAAGACAATACTAAAAAAAATGAAAAATTCTTAGAAATCTGAAACTGATACTCCTACAACCTTAAAAAAGCCCATACCTTCTTTAAGCACTTCTCCAACATCCATAGATGATGTTCTTAAAATGTTTAAGAAATTCAAATTAGTTCAGATTTTAGATTTACAATTTGAAATCAACAGACTTAAAACGGAAGTCAAGCAACTTCATAAGGATTATCAAAAGGATATTACTCAATTATCAACTGAAGTAGCCTAGATCAAATCAAGTCAAGAGGCTACCATTCCCTCACAAAAGGAAGATGAAGCAGGGCCTTCATAACAAGAAACATCATTTTTGGCAACCATAACCAAGGTACAGTTTCAGAAATGGCATGTCAAAATATCCTTGAAGATACATGATATAAAACGTACTGCAATTACTTTGGTAGATTCTAGAGCATATCAGACTTGTCTACATGAAGGACTCATACCTTCTAAGTATTTTGAAAAGACAGTTGAAACACTTAGAGGAGCAAATGGACAGTTATTGTTTATCAAGCATAAACTGCCAAAAGTTCATATATACAACAAGGGAGTTTGTTTCGTAACTTCATTTTTGCTAGTCAAGAACCTAAATCAGGTAGTGATTTTAGGTACTCATTTCATTACTCAACTTTATCCTTTCAGATGAAGTCATTTCATCAACACTTCGGGATAAGGAAATCATATTCAAATTTGTTGACCCAGTTTGAGAAAGCAATCTTCATATAGTAATTGGGATTAACAAGATCTCTCTAAAAAAGAAGCAAATATCTTTCTTAGAGTAAGAAGTCAGTTTTAAAAGAGTTGAGAAACAACTTCAAGACTCTCATACTCAAATGAAGATTCAAGTTATTCAAAAGCATATTAAAGAATAAATCTGCTCCACTCATCCAGACGCTTTCTGGGAAAGGAAGAAACATATGGTCTCCCTACCATATGCTAAAGACTTCAAAGAATCCAATATTACTACAAAGGCGTGGCCTATTCAAATGAACTTTGAATTACTAAGCCATTGCAAGAAGGAGATTGATGATTTACTCAAAAGAAAGCTGATTAGACCTTCAAAAGGTCCATGGTCTTGCTCAGCATTCTATGTCAACAACCAAACGGAAAAAGAACGAGGCATTCCAGGACTGGTAACCAATTACAAACAATTAAACAAGGTTTTGGAATGGATTAGGTATCCAATTCCTAACAAAACTGATTTGCTCAAACAAATTTCAAATGCCAAAAAAATTTCAAAATTCGACATGAAGTCTGGATTTTGGCAGATCCAAATTGTCGAAACAGAGAGGTATAAGATTGCATTCAATGTACCTTTTGGTCAATAGGAATGGAATGTTATGCCTTTTGGGTTAAAAAATGCTCCATCCGAATTCCAAAAAATTATGAATGCATTCTTGAACCTATTCAAGAATTTTCAATTATCTATATTGATGATGTTTTAATCTTTTCATCAAATATAGATCAACATTTTTCTCATATAAAAAGTTTGATTGAAATAATTAAATATAATGGTTTAGTTGTTTCAACTGCAAAGCTTAAATTTTTTCAAACTCAAATTAGATTTCTTGGTTTTAATATCCATTTAGGATTAATAAAACCTATACAAAGATCGCTAGAATTTACCCAAAATTTTTCAGATGAAATTTTAGATAAAACCCAATTACAACAATTTTTAGGTTGTCTAAATTATGTATCTGATTTCATCAAAGATCTTCGACCTATTTGCAAACCCTTTTTCCAAAGGTTGAAGAAAGACATTGTTCCTTGGACAAATGTCCAAACAAACACTATTCGAAAAATCAAGGATTTAGTCAAAAGTATTCCTTGCTAAAGTCTTATCGACGAAAAAGTAAATCTTATCGTTGAGACAGATGCGTCAGACATTGGATATGGAGGAATCCTAAAACAGTGTCTCGATAAGAATGAATCAATTGTACATTTCTATTCAGGAGTGTGGAATAGTACGCAAAAGAATTACTCAACAATCAAAAAAGAAATATTGGCAATAGTTTTATGTGTCCAAAAATTTTAGGGAGATTTAATTAATAAATTTCTCAAGCTTCAAAATCTGTTTTAGAAAAAGATGTAAAAAATCTTGTTTCAAAACAAATCTTTGCCGGATGGCAAGCAATTTTATCTTACTTCAATTTTGAGATTTTTTCTATAAAAGGGACTCAAAACCCCTTGGCTTATTATCTCTCAAGAGAACACCTCTCTCAAAGTTATCAAATTACTCCATCTCCTCTATCTTCTTCTTGAGAGAAAAATATGAGTGATTGGAAAGGAAAGGCAACGGCCTCCTCCTCTTCCTCAAAAGGAAAGGCTCCTGCCTCTTCCAAACCTACCCAATGAGGCTAGAGCAATATACTCTTCCTGATAAGGAATTTACTCAAGTGCATACTAGATCTCAGCATCGTTCTACAAGTATTCGAATTCAAGAACCCTCTAGTCTCGACCAAGTGATACCTCCTATGTCACAACCTACTTAGTTAGTTGTAGGTTCATCAACCTACAACACTGTGGTGTCACCTACACCCCGTTTTACTCCAAAACCTGTCACAACAGGATACTTTCAAAAATCTCATGTAATCCATGAAGTCCCAATCGAACCTGAATGGGATTTAGGAAGCTTTGTCGAGATAACTTCTCATATATATCCAAGTAACTTCCATTTTCTGCTTGAGTCGGAACTCAAAACAAGGATGTTTTATAAGTAGATTATTGTTGACTCAAAATCGGCAGATATTATTCATATTACTGATCGAAAAGATCCGACAGTTATCGCTTACTCAAAATTAAAAATTTTCAGGGTTCTAACTCCTACTAAATGGAACTAGAAAATCTACACTGAGAAAAAATTCTCAATTAGATTCAATCCTCCCTCTTACTCCTATAAAGACTACGTCAAAGCTTGGACCACTATCCTTTGGTATCAAGCTTTCAACCATTCGTGGTTTATTCAATTTGGCAAGAATGCCCACGAAAACCATTTTCCCATCTGGTTTATTGGTTGGTGAAAAAATTTTGGGCTTTGCGAAGAAATTTTTCCTACTGCAATTCATGAATCATTCCACTACTTTTCTCAAAATATATTAAAAACACCATTTTCCTTAAGCTTTCAGTTTTCTTTGTATTTTCAAATTTCATGGATTTTTCGTTGGAATTTGACTACTCAAACGATTGAAACCAATCACAAATATCTTGTCAAAACTTTGAAGGTTAAATGGTGGGATAAATATACTTTCACCCACATTTCCCTTCAAAATATCAAAACTTGGTTTGCGGAAACTGTATTATCAAGACCTTTCCAAAAGGAACCAGCAAGAATTCCAAAAAAATAAAGCTGCTTTGCTGGCTTTTTTAGCTCAAACAGCTATTGAGGCAGATTTACAAAGAGTTCTTTTACAAAGAACCACCTCTCATAGATCGTCTTCTCTAGCTCTTTCCATCATCGATGAGGAAGAAGATGAAATTAAACTTAGTGATCCTTAATCGTTGTATGAAAGGACTGCAATAGTCATTAAACTACGAACCGACCGAAATTGTTGTTAAACTATGATTGGATTGAAATGTTGTTAAACTGCAAATTACTCAAATTTTAATTCCACCAGACCGACATGTCTCTAAACTATGATTAAAAAAATAGTTATGTAAATTCTCTTCTTGTACATTTAAATTTTCTTTGTAACTTTATCATCCAATTGTACAGATTCAAAGAATTCTAGTACATAATTATGAATTCTTTGGTAAATATTCTTTCTACAACAACAAAATCAAGACAACATCGTCATCAGCTCAGATTCTACCAAGTGAAAAGATTATTTGAAGGACTGTCGTGGAAGATTGTTGCGGGGATAGTGTTCTCGGTAGTGTTGTAAGTCTGTTGGTAAGCTCTACCCTTGCTTCTTTGCCTCCTACCTAACAATAATCAAATCACAAGGATAAGATTTGCTGCAAGATAGCGACAAAAGAACTTTAATAAAGCCACTTTATTAAATGAAGAAGAAGATGTTGCAGAAATTCCACATCTATCTTCACATCCACACTCCATCACCATCCACCATCCGACAACTCCATAATTTCTTTTCTTTTTTTCTTTATGTAATTAATTATTAGACTATAGGCCATTGACTTTTAGGTTTATATGCTTCTTAATTTCTTTTTGTCTTTATGTAATTAATTATTAGACTATAGGCTTTTTGACTTTTAGGTTTATAGGCTTTTTGACTTTTACTTTTATGTTTATAGACTTTACTACTTTTGTCATTATTAGACTATAGGTTATTTACAAGTTTTGTAGACTTTAATTTAGCTTTCCATAAACGATGTTCCAGTATAATAATTTATGGAAAGCTAAATTAAAGTATACAAAACGTGTAAATAACCTATAGTCTAATAATGACAAAAGTAGTAAAGTCTATCAACCTAAAGGTAAAAGTCAAAAAGCCTATAGTTTAATAATTAATTACATAAAGACATAAAGAAATTAAAAAGCCTATAAATCTAAAAGTCAAAGGCCTATAGTCTAATAATTAATTACATAAAGACAAAAAGAAAAGAAATTATGGAGTTGTCGGATGGTGGATGGTGATGGAGTGTAGATGTGAAGATAGATGTGGAATTTCTGCAACGTCTTCTTCTTCCTTTAATAAAGTGGCTTTATTAAAGTTCTTTGTCGTTTTCTTGCAACAAATCTTATCCTTGTGATTTGATTATTGTCAGGCAGGAGGCAAGGAATCAAGGGTAGAGCTTACCAGCGGACTTAAAACACTGCCGTGAACACTCCCCCGCAATAGTCTTCCGCGACAGTCCTCAGTGAGGGTCCTTCAAATAATCTCCTCACTTGGTAGGATTGGAACGGATGACGATCTTATCTTGATTTTGTTGTTGCAAAAAGAATATTTACCAAAGAATTCATAATTATGTACTGGAATTCTTTAATCTATACAATTGGATGATGAATTTATATAGAAAATTTAAATATACAAGAAGATAATTTACATAACTAATTTTTTTTAATGATAGTTTAGAGACGTGTCGGTCTGGTGGAATCGAAATTTGAGTAATTTGTAGTTAAACGACGTTGCGGTCTAATCATAGTTTAACGACAATTTTGGTCGGTTTGTAGTTTAATGACTATTGCGGTCCTTTCATACAATGATTAAGGATCACTGAGGTTAATTTCGTCTTCTTCGTCATCAATGATGGAAAGAGCTGGAGAAGACGATCTATGAGAAAAGGTTCTTTGTAAATCTGCCTCAGTGGCTGTTTGAGCTAAAGAAGCCAGCAAAGCAGCTTTGTTTTTATGGAATTCTTGTTGGTTCCTTTTGGAAAGGTCTTGATAATACAGAGTTTCCGCAAATCAAGTTTTGATATTTTGAAGGGAAATGTGGGTGAAAGTATATTTATCCCACCATTTAACTTTCAAAGTTTTGACAAGATATTTGTGATTGGTTTCAATCATTTGAGTAGTCAAATTCCAACGAAAAATCCATTGAATTTGAAGATACAAAGAGAACCGAAAGCTTAAGGCAAACGGTGTTTTGTATATATTTTGAGAAAAGTAATGAAAAATTTCATTCACAAAGCCCAAAATTTTTCCACCAACCAATAAACCTGATGGGGAAATGGTTTTTGTGGGCATTCTTGCCAAATTGAGTAAACCATGAATGGTTGAAAGCTTGATACCAAAGGATAGTGGTCCAAGCTTTGACGTAGTCTTTATAGGAGTAAGAAGGAGGATTGAATCTAATTGAGATTTTTTTTTCTCAATGTAGATTTTCTGGTTCCATTTGGTAGGAGTTAGAACCATGAAATTTTTAATTTTGAGTAAGCGATAACTGTTGGATCTTTCCAATCAGTAATATGAGTAATATCGGCCATTTTTGAGTCAACAAGAATCAACTCATAAAACGTCCTTGTTTTGAGTACCGACTCAGGCATAAAATTGAAGTTACCTAGATATATATTTGAAGTTATCT
This sequence comes from Trichosanthes truncata, assembly GCA_033996785.1. NCBI lineage: Eukaryota > Viridiplantae > Streptophyta > Magnoliopsida > Cucurbitales > Cucurbitaceae > Trichosanthes > Trichosanthes truncata. The sequence continues at coordinate 16,331,194 of JAWPNB010000004.1, forward strand.
CAGCAAAGTTTTTTTAATCCCATTCAGGTTCGATTTGGACTTCATGGATTACATGAAATTTTTAAAAGTATCCTGTTGTGACAGGTTTTGGAGTAAACGATATGTAGGTGACACCACGGTGTTGTAGGTTGATGAACCTTTAACTGATTAAGTAGGTTATGACACATGAGGTATCACTTGGTCGAGACCAGAGGGTTCTCTAATTCGAATACTTACAGAATGACGCTGAGATTGAGTCTTCACTTGAGTAAATTCCTCATCAGGAAGACCATATTGCTCTAGCTTCATTGGAGTAGGTTTGGAAGAGGCAAGAGCCTTTCCTTTTGAGGAAAAGGAGGAGGCATTTTCCTTTCCTTTCTGATCACTCATATTTTTCTCTCAAGAAAAAGATGGAGGAGAGGGAGTAATTTGAGAACTTTAAGGGAGGTGTTTTCTTGAGAGATAATCAACCAGGGGGGTTTTAGTCCCTTTTATAGACAAAATCTCAAAATCGAAGCAAGATAAAACTCCTTGCAATCTAGCAAAGATTTGTTTTGAAACAAGATTTTTTACATCTTTTTCTAAAACAAATTTCGAAGCTTGGGAGTCTCTTTTAATTGAAAAAATATATATTAATTAAATCTCCCTGAAATTTTTTGACACATAAAACTATTGCCAAAATTTCTTTTTGGATTGTTGAGTAATTCTTTTGCGTACTATTCCACACTCCTGAATGGAAAGGTAAAATTGATTCCTTCTTATCGAGACACTGTTTTAGGATTCCTCCATATCCAATGTCTGAAGCATTTGTCTCAACGATAAGATTTGTTTTGTTGTTGATTAGACTTAAGCAATGAATACTTTTGACTAAATCTTTGATTTTTCGAACAGTGTTTGTTTGGACATTTGTCCAAGGAACAGTGTCTTTCTTCAACCTTTGGAAGAGGAGTTTGCAAATAGGTCGAAGATCTTTGATGAAATTAGATACATAATTTAGACAACCCAAAAAACATTGTAACTGGGTTTTATCTAAAATTTCATTTAGAAAATTTTGATTACAATTCTAGAGATCTTTGTATAGGTTTTATTAATCCTAAATGGATATTAAAACCAAGAAAAATAATTTGAGTTTGAAAAAGTTTAAGCTTTGCAGCTGAAACAACTAAACCATTATATTTAATTATTTTAATAAAACTTTTTATATGAGAAAAATGTTGATCTATATTTGATAAAAAGATTAAAACATCATCAATATAGATAATTAAAAATTCTTGAATAGGTTCAAGAATGTCATTCATGATTTTTTGGAATTCGGATGGAGCATTTTTTAACCCAAAGGACATAACGTACCATTCGTATTGATCAAAAGGTACATTGAATGCAGTCTTATACCTATCTGTTTCAACAATTTGGATCTGCTAAAATCCAGACTTCATGTTGAATTTTGAAATTTTTTTGGCATTTGAAATTTGTTTGAGCAAATCAGCTTTGTTAGGAATTGGATACCTAATCCATTCCAAAACCTTGTTTAAGGGTTTGTAATTGATTACTAGTCGTGGAACCCCTCGTTCTTTTTTCGCCTGGTTGTTGACATAGAATGCTGAGCAAGACCATGGACCTTTTGAAGGTCTAATCAGCTTTCTTTTGAGTAAATCATCAATCTCCTTCCTGCAATGGCTTAGTAATTCAAAGTTCATTTGAATAGGCCACGCCTTTGTAGTAATATTGGATTCTTTGAAGTCTTTAGCATATGGTAGGGAGACCATATGTTTCTTCCTTTCCCAGAAAGCGTCTAGATGAGTGGAGCAGATTTCTTCTTTAATATGCTTTTGAATAACTTGAATCTTCATTTGAGTATGAGAGTCTTGAAGTTGTTTCTCAACTCTTTTAAAACTGACTTCTTACTCTAAGAAAGATATTTGCTTCTTTTTTAGAGAGATCTTGTTAATCCCAATTACTGTATGAATATTGCTTTCTCAAACTGGGTTAACAAACTTGAATATGATTTCCTTATCCATAAGTGTTGATGAAATGCCTTCATCTGAAACCTTCAATGGATAAAGTTGAGTAACAAAATGAGTACCTAAAATCACTACCTGATTTAGGTTCTTGACTAGCAAAAATGAAGTTACGAAATAAACTCCATTGTTGCATATATGAACTTTTGGCAATTTATGCTTGATAAAAAGCGGCTGTCCATTTTCTCCTCTAAGTGTTTCGACTGTCTTTTCAAAATACTTAGAAGGTATGAGTCTTTCGTGTAGACAGTTCTGATCTGTTCCAGAGTCTACCAAAGCAATTGCAGTAAGTTTTATGTCATGTATCTTCAAAGATATTTTGGCATACCATTTCTGAAATTACACCTTGGTTAAGGTTCCCAAAAATGATGTTTCTTGTTCTAATGGCCCTGCTTCATCTTCCTTTTATGAGGGAATGGTAACCTCTTGACTTGATTTGATCAAGGCTACTTCAGTTGATAATTAAGTAATATCCTTCTGATAGTCCTTCTGAAGTTGCTTGACTTCTATTTTAAGTCTGTTGATTTCAAATTGTAAATCTGAAATCTGAACTGATTTAGATTTCTTAAACATTTTAAGCACATCATCTATGGATGTTGGAGAAGTGCTTAAAGAAGGTATGGGCTTCTTTGAGGTTGTAGGAGTATCAATTTCTAATTTCAAAGAATCTATGATTCTTTTGAGTATTGTTTTCTTGAGGATATTGTCTGTGAGACCCCTTACGACTTCGAACAAAAGTTCTTGGTCTTTTGTTAAAACATTTATGCAATGAAGACAATTGCATAATCTCTTACCATCATAACCTGGCTTATGAGTAATTTGAAGTTCTCCTTCTGAAGATGAATAATAACCAGATTCTTCTTCAAGATAAAGAATTTTTCCATCATCAAAATCATTGTAATCAGAGAATGAATCTTCAGAATTTGATCTGAAGGAATGGAGTAAATCATTCTTAATATCATTGTCAATATTAAGTTCATTGACTTTCTTCTTCATTGGGCACTTCGGTGCATAATGCCAAAATCCTCTGCACTTATAGCATTGGACCTTTGAAACATCTCTTTTTGAGTAGATTCTTCCCTTTTGAGGAGTCTTCTTGCTTTAAGAATACTTCATGTAAGGAGTTTCCTAATAGGGTTTATAAGCAATAAGTTTCCTTTAATAGCAATTTGAGTAATATGTCCTTTTTCCGAAAGGATTTGTTTTTTGCACGAACTAAGGGCGGATTTGTTGCTTCTTGATAATTATACATCTTTCAAAATTGTCCGAGTTCCCTCTTTCTTTCGATCTTTGAATGAGAGAGCTTCTCATTTCGTTTGGCTTGTAGGCATTGTCTTCCTCCTTCATGGATGACATATTGAATTAATTCGCCGTAGGTGATATATGTCCAAGGGATTTCTCCTTTTAATTGATCCCTAAGGTAGATTGTCAACTCTGCGCCAAATAATTTAGGTAGACCTGTTATGAACCTTTGTTTCCAAAAGGGCTCCAAGCAGTCTTTCCTTTTATATACTTCCGTTAGGAAAGTATCTTTGTACCATTGGAAATCCTACAATTTAGGACATGTTAATTGTTGAAGATATGTCCCCTCTTGATACGTGTAATTGTCAATGTTTCCAACAAAGTGTTTGATTACTGCAAAGCAAAGGGTTATCACGACATCTTCAACCTTTTCTTCGAGAGAATCATCTATTTGAGTAACCGTAAAAGAACATGGCTCGTTCTTTGGCTCCTTTTTGAGAATTGTAGTATGGCTTAGGATCTTCTTCTTCTCTTGATCAGAGTAAGCAGCAGTCCACCAACCTTTTAACTGTCCAATGAATCTTGAACTGATATGATGAGCACTTTCTGAGTCTGTTTGTCCTTTTGAAGTATATGTTGCATTAGCAACAAACATTTCTTGGACGACACCCATGACCAGATATTAGGAAAGACCATCGATGTTCCATTCACAGATTGATTCTCCTTCAAATGATCTTTTTGACATATAGGGTCGTTCTTCATTAGAAAGTTCCGGATGAGACGCCTTAGGATAGTAATTCCATGGATTACTGTTTGACTTTATTCCTAAAATTTTATTGACTTCTTTAGGTAAAAGTTTTCTTTCCTTAAGAAGTTCTTTAGAATCTTCTTGGAAAATTGCAAAATGGTTCATCTTTGCAACCATTTCTTATCTCCTCATCATTCAGTACATTGATCTGAGGTTCTTTTCCCTCTTTGATCGTTATTTTTGCTAGATGTTTTTCGATATTTTTTAGCATCACCTATTTTTTGCTTTTTTTGATCCTTGGAATAAGTCTTCCAATATCTTCGCTAAAGAATGGTACAGAAGCTTCTATCTTTGGGAAAGAATTGTCCTCAAAGGTTAGCTTCTTCTTGACATCTGTTGGAGTAAAAACCTTCTCTTCGATCCTATTAATTTGTTCAGCCATAATGGATAGGATCTTGTTGGTGAAGTTATTTTTGATATGAACTCCTCTAATTCCTTTAAAAGGGTTCTTTTCTTCTTCTTTTGGGTCAAGCTTCTTAAAAGGTGTTGCTGTGACCAAACTTTCATAAGACCTTCTAAACTAGATTTGCTCTAATGGAGGATGAGTACTGGAGACTTCTCCTCGTTTAAAAGTCCTCCAAATAACCTCTTTGAGAGTATTCACTTGCTGTTGATACATGTCTCGGCAGTCAAACCATTTGAAGAAATGGATTTGTACTTCAAGGCTTTCCATGGTATTTATCCATGTAGTCTTGAATTCTTCCCTTTCATTATGCCCGTAGTCTTTGAAGAAAGATTCTCTTGGAATCTTCCATTTGGTGCTTAGGAAATCTTTTTTCAAGAATTCCATATTTATTTTGAATCCGTCTGATATGACATTAAGCTCATTGTATTGAGTTGTTGTGTCCATATAAGTTTGAGTAGGAGATTGACGCCTTGCATGTTGAATGTCTAGTATGCGTGGTTCCAAATTTATTGAATTGATTTTTTTCGAGAGGGATCTCTGCAAAGGTTCACGTCTAAATTCTTGAGAGGATGAAGATTCACCTTTGTATTCATAAGCACTATGTCTGGAGTTGGTAAAGTTCCTGACCACTGGAGTAGGGGGCCTTCATCTTGGATGTTGATTTCTACTTCTCCATATGGATGTTCAATGATTTGAGTAAGAGTTTTTGGCTTCAGAGTTAGTGGCGTAAAAGCATCTTTTAACTTCCACTTTAAATTTCTAGTGATTTCTTCCCAATATAATACTTTAGGAGTTTGATCTTTGATTTTGGAGCATTTGGTTCAATGAGACTGTTGTGCCTTTTGGTGATGCCTTTAAGGCTCTTAGAGCTATCTGTGTTTTCATCAGGCGATAACAGATCCTGAAGATGGCTACAAATCAAAGAACTTTTGGCTTTTATACCCTTGACATGGATATCAAGGATTAATGAACTCATAATCTTTAGATCTTCAAGAGAAAGAGAATAGCCTGGATAGCGATTAAAGTAGACTGGTCCATTTTCCATATTGGTTTCCACCATTCCCAAAAGAGAACTTTGGAAATCTAGAAATCTCTTGTCCCTAAGTGTAATGAGGACAAGAGTATTCAAACCTATTCTGAATAATGGTTTGATTGCAACTTGAACTTGGCCAAGATGCATGAATGAGTAATCTTCACGATGTTTGAGTATTAAATCTCTTATGAAGAGATTTAACGATTCTGGGTTGTCATGGATTGCTACCGTGTTTTCCATGATTTTTACTCCCCAACTTTAAGTAAAATCAAATGTACTTTTGTAGAAGCTGTCTTCGGGTCTATTTGAGGAATGTTCCAATTTGTGAGCTGCTCCTCAATCTTGGCGATCTAGAGTTGTTCATTGGAAACTTTGAGATCTTTGGCGTTCTTCTCTGCCTTATGATTATCACTCTTGTCAATTTGAGTACTGGTACTTGCACCATCATTTTGGAGTAAACTTTGATAATTTATTCAAGATCAAAGATTTGAGTAGCTTTGACATTATTTCATAACAAAATATTTTCTTAAAGATAAAAATAATATTGCTTTAACAAAATATTATCCTTCAAACTTCTCTCTCTTCTCCAAGTACCCATTTGCAGGGGCAATTGGCAGCTTACCAACTGACTTACAATCACTGTTGGGAACACCTTTGCCCTTACCAAGCACCTACTGACTAACAAGCTATCGCAATGATAGAAGAAAGAATTCAGAAGAACAATATTGAACTAAATAAATATTGAGATTTAGCTTTTTTGAAAATAAAAAGATTAATATAAATCAATCTCTGGCTACAAAAATATTTGAAACAAAGGAAATTGTATCAAAGGTTGAGTATTATTGAATATTTATGGCTTTGATACCAATTGCTCTCAAAAGTCGAAATCTTGATAGATCTCTAATAGCTTAGGAGAATTAGGATCGGAAAATGATTACAAGATTGTGAGAATAGAGCTTGGAGAGCTTACAAGTGTTTTCTTTTGTACTCTCGATTGCTCGTTTTCTCGATGCCTTTGAAGTACAACTTGGGATCTATTTATAGACCCCAAAATTGAAAATGAAATTAAATAAAGTAAAATAAAAGATAAGGATGATCCAACAAGACAGGCCCTGACTGGAACATCATGTATGGAAAGCTAAATTAAAGGATTCTAAATGTGTAAATAACCTATAGTCTAATAATGACAAAAGTAGTAAAGTCTATAAACCTAAAAGTAAAAGTCAATAGTTAATAATGTTGCACTAAGGAAAATTCATGTTCATATATCTGCATAGTTGAGCTCCATGGTTTACATCTTATTTAAAAGAAAATGAAAACAACTTTTGCACTTAAAATTAAGGACAAAAAGAGTTACCTTCACTGTATTCAGTTAGGCCACTAATTGAGCAAGTGCTCTGGGTAAAGGTCCCTACAGTGAAAGTTTGAAAGCTAGTGTCCATCAAAGTATTGAGAAAATCAAGTTTGGGGGAGGCCTACCATGTGTTTAACGCACTGTAGTGGCATATTATTTTCTTGAGTGTGAAGATGCCTAATAATTGGAACTTAGTGCTAGAAGATGAACTGAGGGTTGTATAAAACTGTTACAAACTTATAAAGACTAAAATAGGAGAGATTTCACACACACACAAGGGAGTAGAGTTTTAAATGTAAATTTCTGAGCGACAGGGTGTGTTTGATTAATTTTTGCTTTTGTAATTTATTTATTATTTAGAATATTGAAGCTTGAGCCCCATGTTTGCAATTATTAATCATTTGAGAGTTGTGTTTTATTTTGCTAGATGAGTAGCAAAAATCTAAGTTTGGGGGTATTTGATAGCACCCAAAAGTGAGCTATTTCTAAGCTTATATTATTGCTAGTTTATGGCTTTAAAGTGTACTTTCACTTACTTGATTAATTCATTTTGTAGGATTCGAGAAAATACAATGAAATTGAGCATTCTAGGAACATATTAGAATATTTTGAGTGTAAAGGTGTGTTTTGGAGCTTTGGAATTAAGATGAAGCTATGTTGCAACCATGGGATTCGAGAGGATAACGTTGAGATTTCGTCTATAGCATCTCAATGTTATAAACGTATACATCCAAACTCTAATTCCCACACGCCACTTTTGGGTGTCTCAACGCCCAAACACGCGTGCCAGGCTCTTTCCATCCGTAGCGTTGAGACGTTGCATGTAGCATCTCAACGCTACCCTGAGTTTCCTTCTTTGTTCTGCGAATTAGATCACAGCGTCTCGACGTTGTCCATATAGTTATAAATAGAACTTTTTGGCTGCGGATTTGGGGAGACCATTTGGAAAGGGACCAGTCTAGATTCATTTTCTACCTCATAATTGGGACTAAGAGGGCATTCTTAAGAGCCAAGGAAGCTATTCAAGACTCGGGATTGCATCATATCACGATGGCAACAAGTGTGGCACGCGTCCAAGAGTTTTTTCCCTTTTTCTCTATTTATCTTGTAGTTTTTGTTTCTAGATTTCCACATGAGTTTCAAGTTGTAGTTGATGAATTTTGAGTGAATGACTCGTATCTTTGAACTTGGTTTGTTTTCATACGTTTGGTTGAATTTTTTACATTATAGCAATTTATTTACGCATTCTTGAGATTATTGTCTAATCTTTTGACCAAAGTTTAGTTTTGATTAATTTGAGTTTTAACTTGAAAAAGTAGGACTTGAATTTAGACATGAATGCATAACTGTTAGTAAATTTGTGCATGGGAATGGAGTCTTTGCTAATAGAAGCAGCTAAGAGAAGTTTATTTAATGCCATGTTTAGTTGTAAAAATAGACTGGAATATTGATTTATAACTAAGCATGAGATTTAGTTGGGCTTGGAAAGGACATCTAATTATTTGGGTAACTTGAGGCTTATAATTGTTGTTTACAAAATTTATCTCTTCTATATAACCAAATTGGTTTTAAGGAATCAAATCATTGTATTAAAAAGGTTTCCTCTAAGTATCTCCAACATTGTAAATACATAACTTAATTTACCTTTATTTTCATCTCTTAATTTTTGGCTTTCTAGATAAAATTGAGCACTAGTAACTATGGTATTTAATTAATCTAAGAAATTCAATCCTTGTGATTGACCCTAGCCACTATTATTACCAAATTTTAGAGGTCTGGTTTATAAATTAAATTGATAGAGCCTTCAACAAGCTTCTCATCAGATGTTGATAATGGGACTGTGTCTGTCGGATTTAATGAAAGGGTTGTTGAATGTAAAGTTGTCAATTTGGTGGAATGTTGCGATTCTTTGATTCTTTGTATGAAAGTGATGAGGTGCAGGATGAGTTGTCCATTGTGACTGGAATAGAGGATGGCGCAGGATCGAGTCTGGAGGATCCTGGCTATGAGAAAAGTCTCAAGGCCTGTCGAGCAATTGACATTAAGAATTTGCGCTTCCTGGAGATAGTCAGGCATTCAAATTTTTTACTTGCTTTCTCTTGTTTTCTTGTTTAGTTAGTTCCTTATTTAAGTTTTTGGTTTAAATTTTGCAGATGAAGATGCTTGGACCCTAAAAATGTGGAGAAATTTTTTCTTGAGAGGAGGACCTGCATACCACTGCTCTGCCTACGTGCTTAGAATGTCAGGGGAGTACATTTATTCCCTTAATTGTCTTTATTCTTCAATTTTTCATACATTGGGACAATGTATGAATTAGGTTGGGGGTGGAGGTTAGTTGATTGAGATGTGAATGAAGAATTGTTTAGCGTAGTTTATTGAGTCCTTGAGCATCTGAGCTCGAACTTATCTTTAGGGTGTCCTTGAGCACCTGAGCTCGGACTCTTGATTGACTGTGCTAAGCATGACCTAGTTGATTTGTTGTTTTCTGCACTTGTTGAATTTTTTTATAAAATTTTGGAAATTTTTGGAAAAGTTTGTGCTTCAGTGTACGATGATGTGGGAGCTTCATGCTTGACCATGACATCCTAGGATTTGCTCGTTTTGTTAGCTATGTTGCATGTTTCGAGGAGTTTAGCTTGTTTTCCTCACTTGAGCTTCTTAAAAAATTTCTTACAATTTTTGAATTCTTTAAGCATGTATTAGCCCTTCTTGCATGTTTTCGATGGCCTAGGACAGCTTTATAGGAGTTAGATGTCTGTTGTCACCTCGATAAGCCTAGGTTAGCTTTAGGGTGGTTTTTGCAATAGAACTTGTGATGCATTGCTTAAGAGGAAAAGAAGTGTTTATTTGCCTAGTAAAAAGAAACAAGTGAGAAAAGAAAGAAAAGGGCTTAAAAGAAAGGAAATAAAACCTTGTTGACAAGAGAAAAAATGGAAAAAATAAAAGAAAAAATAAACTTGTTTTGTGCTTATGGATCTTAGATGAAAAGAGCTACTCCTATCGTGATCAGCCAGGCCATCCATTGCACGAGTGCTCAGGATAAGGGTCCCTACGATATGTGTGTGAAAGCTAGCACCTTTGAGGTAAAAGAAAGCAACTTTAGCTCGAGTCGTTCGAGTTTTAAGATCCTAAGCTTAGCATTGCTTGTTTGATTGTTCTTCGCTCTTTTGTTAGTTCTTTGGCCAGTGTAGAGGGAAGATAGACTTGAGGCCCTTATAAACCTGTCCTATGCTTGTAGGAAGTATTTTAGGATGGCTAATTGCACACACCCAAGATTTGCAAACAATTGTTTTTAAGTTTGCTCAAAGGAGAATAGTGCAATGTTCAGTAATTCTCGTGTATGCATTCTTAGTTAGTTTAACAAGTATTGAACATTGAGTCATGCATGTAGTTTCCACTAATTCATATTTGCCTTTGTTTATGTCTTGCTCAAGGACTAGACAAGTTTAGGTTGGGGGTAATTTAATGAGACCTAATTTGAACATGCCTTTTCATGCCTAAATTATGCTTTTTCCTCTTCTTTTTATGGAATTAATCAAATATTTTGTAGGAAATTAGGAGCAAGGCCTATTTTTGAAAAGTACTCAAAATCAGGGTGAAACGAGCCAAATCGGGGGTCAATCAAACGCCTGAGCAAAAAGATAAGAAGGATTGACGATCATACCCCTTAGGAGTGTCGAGACGCTAGGTAGAGGCCTCGCTCGACGTTGCAAGACATAAGCCTTGGATCTAGGACAGCATTGAGACACTACCCAACGACATTGAGACGCTGTCGCAAGTCCCCCGCACGTAAGCCTCGCTCGACGCTGCGGCGAGCATTGCTTAACGCTGCCAGCGTCGAGCAACATCTTGACGCTCTCGCAATTTCTATAAAATCATTTTTTCGATTTTAGGTCCAAAAGTTCCTAATCCCAGCCCCTTTTCTCGATTTTTTTCTCCCCCTTAGTCAATTTTAAGACACTTTACTTCATATTTTGGGTGATTTGGGCTTGTATTTTTGCCCCAGGGTTAATGGAAGCATTTTTCGGCTAGGAGTTCTCGGCTAGTTCGAGGTAATTAGGAGAAGTTTTGCAACATTTATGAGGATTTTCTAATAATTTCTAGTTTTAATGCATTTCTTTTATGGTTTATTAACTCTTAGGTATAAGTCATAGCATGCTCTTTATTAATGAAATTGACGACTTGTATTAATTTAGAGTTTTGATTTTCTATGCTAGTTTTTGTGGGAAACTTCAATTTCTAGCTTAATTTTAGAAGTAAATGAGCCGGTAGTTGTCGTTAGTCAAGTTAAGTAGGACTACTTAATTACGAGAACGAGGTAGGCTCTAGAGTTAGTATGCATGTGATAGTTTAATTCGAAGACCCTGTTGTGTTAACCTATTGCATTCTGACCTTTCATGTATCTTAGAACTTTGGTTCTTTTGGGAGCTACTTCAACGCTTCGGAGAGTCGGTCGGTTTTAAAATTATGCATTGATTCCCCTTTTGAGTAGTCATGTGATTGTTGTTGCAAAACAGATCCTAATTTACCTTGAGCTAGCATTTCCTTTAATTCGTGAGTTTTTATGGCATTTCCTCTACCCCTATTTTTGTTTGCATGTTAGTTCTAGCCAGTTTAATCTTCACTATTTTTTTTATTCAATTTCTTCGCCATTTATTTTCCTTGCATAAAAATCCCCCCTTCTCGGTTCTAAAAATCAAAGAAAGAAAGTAAAATAGGCATAGTTCCACCTCCCTATTTCGACCCAACCACTATTGCTACATATTAGTGGTTGGTTTATAAATTTATTTTGAGCGTGTGTGACAAGCACACTTCAGAGCTATCGACATCCAAGAATAAGATAATCCATGCAGCTTCAAAGTCAACAGTCATAGATTAAAGGCATATTATGAAGGAACAGTGGAGAGACTGAAAACCTCCATTGATCTTCAAGATTCGTAGCAATGAGAAGATGAAGCCATGTACTCAGAAGAATACATGTCGTTGGCCGCCAAATTCAGGGACGCATTCTCCTTTTTTTTTTTTATGCTTTCATGTGAAATTATGTCTGTCATTTGTTAGAATTTAGATTTAGTTTTAATTGTTTTGTGAAAATAAATAGTTAAAAATCAAAGAATCAGAATAGGAATAGATGAGAGAGAGAGAAAAAAACATGCTAGGAATCTAAAGGTTTAACGGGAAAATGTGTGTAATTATGGGCGGTGCATGTCAAATCCATTTATGAGTGATCATCATTAACATGCACCTCTGGAGACAGAAATTTAGTCTTCCAAAGTGATAAGCTTTTGATTTTTTCCTTTAAATACCCCATTTAAGCTGAAGCTTTGGCTAAAAACTAAGCCTTTTTCAAACCCCATGTCAGAAATCCTTTCCACACCATAAGTCAAGTACTCTGACGAAGATATTTCCAAAGACTCGGGGCCAAACTACGACACCCCACCATCTTCTTCCCCATCCTCTAATTCTTCTTTACTTCCCTTCCACCAACCTATTAGAGAAAAACTGTTCCAGCAAAGCCAAGGAAGGTGGCCAAAAAGGTTATCTCCAAGCCTTCTTATTCTTCAACACTTTAGTCAAGGGAGAAGAAAATCACCAACACCCTTTCGAACAGTGTTACTCCAACATGTAGACCATCCTTGAAAAAGAAGTCGGGAGAGAAGGAGGATGGCTTCTTCGATTCAGATTGCTAAGTGGTGTTGAACATAACACCCCTAGCAGTCGAATGTTCAGCTCCCCCTACGAACTCTAATCCTTTTAACTTGAAGGAGGAATAATATAGAAGAAAGAAGGCAAGAATGGGGTAGAATGTAGGAAGGGTAGAGTAGGGTGTTTACTTGTCGATTTTTCAATTTTTCTTTTTCTTTTTCTCTCCATATTTCCTTGTTGATTTTATTTACTCTTTGTATTGCTACCCCAAATTAATGAAAAATGATCTTTGTTACTCAATGGAATTTGTGGAAGATGTATGAAAATCATTGTGCATTTCTCTCTTTTGTTTGAAATTTTAAGAACTTGTATCATGCGGTGAGAACTCTACGTTCAATCTCAAAACGATAGAAATATAGTTCATTATGTTCAGGGCATCAGAAACCCTCCCAAGAATATTTTATTAATTTCTCTGATGATGTGACATTTCGAATCCCTAAACACTCATTGCACCATTTTGGTACAGAGGAATGATCACACCATTGGGATTTTCAAAATATATTGTCATTCTCTCTCCTCTCTCACACGTTCCTTTAAAATCTCATAAATTCAAATGGTTATGCAGTCAAAACCTTCAAATTCACTCATTCACACTTTTGAACATCATCTTCTCCCTTGACACCTCTTAGAATTTTGCAAACCACCTGTAAATGGCACCAAAGAGGAATTGTGCACAATATCTGAATGCGACTTGGACTACTTTGGAAGACGAAAAGCAAATGGCACCAGCAAAGAGGAACAATCAATATATCGCACCAAACCTGAATGTTACTTGGACTACATCAAAAAAAGAAAAAGAACAAAGACAACCATCAAAGGCGACCCCTCAACCGATTGAAAAACTGGTTGCTATGAAAGCTCCGGCTAAGAGGAAGGCGTCTGCCAGAAGACAACTTGCTAAGAAGAAAAGGATCTCAAAAAAGGATGAATGGTTGTCTTTCGGGAAACCTACATCGTCAATCCCCAAGTCTCTTCCTCTTCTTTCCTTCTTTCTGAAAGGTAAAAATACACATTCTTCTTCGTCTAAGAAATCAATAGAAAAATCAGTGAAGAGAAAGAGAGTTACAAGGAAGAAATTCGATCAACACCTGCACCGTCTTAAGTTCCACGACAGAGTCTAATGAGATACCATTAATCAGACGGTGAGGACATTCCTTATCCATCTTTCCAGCCATTCAATCTTCATTGCCCACCTTTTTATCCTTGCTTCCACTCTCCACCGAATCTCCTTCCTTTCGAGACATTCCCCAAATCCCAATTAATCTAAGTTCTGAGGATGAAACAATGGAATCCATTCTTCCACTTGCGGTCAGAAGAAGTGAAGCACCTTCAGATGATGAAGAAACCCTAGGCACTAACCCAGCTATAGAATCAAATGCATTGAAAATTAAGAATTCAAGTTCATTCTAATAGGAGAGCTAAGAACAATCCCTTGCGCCTAGACAAGACCTCTGAAAACGTTGTTATTAGAAGGACCCAAAGGCGTGAGATTATTAATGCCATTAGAAGAACTTCCTAAACTAGAAATTGAGTTGGACTCCAATGGAAATCCTTACGGGGTGATTGTTCTTGTTCCTCAAACCACAAAACATGAAATTTTTGGAAGTATCTTGTGGGGATTAGAGGGAGGAGAATTAAGTTTGGAAAATGATTACCCCATAACACTTAGAATGGAGGAAGGAATCAGTCCTTTAAGAGAATCAAACTCACCTCAAGATGAAGTATCATCTTTTAGTGTTGCGGCTAATATGGGTAAGTCAGCTCTAGTGGAGCCAGTAGCAGAAGTGGTAGAAGAAAACCAAGAAAAGGATGATCAAATAATGGAAGCAGTCATCAAAGACATTCAAAAGGCTGCAAAAAAAGATAGCAAGAAAAAAAAAGAAGTTGATTGAGAAGGATAGGGCGTTAGAGCCGTCTAAAAAAAGAAGTGACGAGGAAGATGAAGTCACATCAGAGCCACACAAAAAGAAGCAACGTATGGACGAGACAAAGGAGATGGGGCAAACAATCCAAGGGAAAAAGAAAGAGAAACAAGTAAACAAAATAGATGCAGGGAATCCTGATTCTACAAGGAGAAAGAAGAAACCCACTCCAAGTGTCCAAAAGAGCAAGAAGCCCAAGGCAGTAGGGGCCCACAGTGAGAATGAGGCAGCTACCTAAGAAGCAATCAAGAGGTTGTTGAGCTTCAGGGAAGAAGCATCGAACACAAAATGGGATTCTTCGAAACATCAGACTCAATCCTCGTATTCATTACCAAAAGAGTGGAACGAATGGGATGGAGGCAATTTTTGCAAGGATTTCTGGTTATCTTTCCCGAGATAGTCATAGAATTCTACCCGAGTGAATTCCATGAAGAAGTCAATGAAGCACTGGTAAGAGGTCATCACGTATCATTCAAGGCTGCCAAATTTTTTAAAAGTTCAAGAAAATTAAGGCTAAAGTTGAAAATCGATTAGGTAAGTCTATCAAGACATTATGATTAAATCATAGTAGAAAGTACATGAACCTTACATACTAAGATTAATTGATAGAAAATGGGTTTTTATCCCAATTATCTTAAATACCAAGTACATTTATGTGAAATTGTACTACACGAGGAGAAACAAAACCTTGTTGGATATGGTCACATCAATAGTGAGTTACACGTTATTACAAAACTCTAGTTACGATATGTAATAGAGATTGCATAATGAACATTATTCCCTCCAAAAGTGTCTATGAGACAAATTTTGGAATTATAGAAGAGTAGTAAAGCTAGTTTACAACACTTCACTATTTGGGAATGTTAAGTTTACATGCTGAAACAAACCCAAAAAGATTATATATGTTCAAGATATGCCTAAGTGTAGGTCACCTCTAAGGAGTATAAAATGGTCTTTTATCTAGTCCTAAAAAGAATAAGGTATTTGTATGACAAATATCATTTTTCTATAAGGAATGTCAAATAAAATATCACAAACCTTTAATAAGGTGAGATAGTGTTAATAAATTGGTCTCAAGTGAAGCCATTAAATAGTTAACAAAGGTTGTTAACAATTTAATTATATTTGAAAGTTAAATGGATTCTAGTCATGAATCGGATAAGCCTCATCGTAGTGGGAGAGTTATGAGATGACTCAAACTTTACAAGGACTTAATTGAAGCCCAAGTTGTCATATTAAATGACAAAGTTGAAGGCTTATTTCCTTCAAAGTGAGAATAGTGGCAAAGGGTTAAACCTAATAGAAGAAAGTGGACTTTGAGTAAACTTTCTCACTTGTTGCCATACTGGAGTCTGTAAGCATTATTTAATTCATTGTTGAATGTTTGGATTTCTTTTACGAAAAGAAATCTTAGATAATGAATCTACACAAATCAATCAGAGAGGTTTATATCCAAAGATCAAAAGCGAAAATGTTTGCAAAATAATAAATGTTCATTTATGAAATCAATTTTACCATTAGATCTTTGAATATAAGGTTTGATAAAAGTATCAAAATCTATGACTTTGGATAAATATTAATGAAGCTTGTATGGATAAGAAAATCATTAATTGCCTAGTGGATTTTTCTCATGTTTTATGTTGATGATATTTTACCCTATATGAATGATGTAAGATATCTATCTAACATAAAAGATTAACTAAGTAACCAATTCCAAATGAGTGATTTGAAATGACTCAGTATATTTTATATGTCCTAAATGGAGATTTTAAGGACAAAATGTTAACTTTGTCTCAAACATCTTATATGGATAAAATTGTTGTCAAATATTTGATATTTATGTCTAAGTAAGAGTATCCAAAGATATCTCAAATGTTGAAAGCATATGATTAATTATCTACTTTGAGTGGGAGACAAATAATGCATAAATGAGACTTAACGATTAATATACAGTTGGTTAGCATATATCAGTTAAACGAATGGTATGACCATTGAGTAGAAAATTAAAAACTTTCTCAAATTATCTATGGATAATGAGAATTTTTTGTGTATGGAGTAAAAGATTTGATCTTTACAAGATACACTGGTTCTTACAAAGATTTAGGAAATCTATGTTAAGATAAATTTTACTCTAGGTGGTGGAGTATGGTATACAAAGTTAAATTGTTATGCTTGTGAATCAACAAAAGGACTTGTATGACTCAAATAGTTCCTTGAAGTTCTGAAAGGTGTTTCATATATGATTTAGCATATCCTTTTTATTATGATAATAGTGGTGCAAAGACTAATATTAAGGAAATTTTAAAATACCAATGTATAGGGAATCATATCAAGAGAGAGAGAGAGAGAAAGCATCATGATAGTGACCAAGATGGCTTTTAATAACAGTCGTTTGGATCTATATAAAAAGACTCTCTAGGCTAAAGTGTTTGAGAGTCACCGAAAATATCTAAGATTATGAGACATGTCTCATCTTTGCTAGGGCAAGTTGGAGAGCATATTGGGTATAGAGTATGCCCTAGGATACATGTCTCGTCGGCTTTAGTGCAAGTGGGAGACTGTTGGGATTTATGCCTTAAAGCCTAGTAATTAATGATTTATTTAATAATTAATAATAATTTTGATTATTTTATTTGTAATTTAATATTATCCATTATATGAAAAATCCAAGGTTATTAATGTAATCTTGAACAATATGTGGTTGACATAAAAGATGATCATGTTCAATAAATAACCTAAAGAGTCATAGTATATGAATAAGGTTGGGTGTCTTATCTTGATAACACTATTGATACGGCCCACTTTGTAATAGTTGCAAATGATTTGATCCAAATAGTTCATGTGGTGACATATGAGTGGGGGTATCTTATACAATGAGTTTGTATAAGACTGGACCACGTAATATTTAATCTTTCTTTATAAATCCGTTAATTGAGAAGATTAATATTTCATCAGGATGATCATATGCGACTCGATCTTAATCCTGAGTGAGTTATGAAATCCTACCTGTGAGGACTTGTCATTTGAATTTCATGGGTGAGATTGGCTTTTGTAGCCAATTCAATAAGCCTACCATTTTAGAGACTTGACCAAATAGTGAGCTGGGAACATAATCTCACAAGATGGAATTCACTCATTCCCACATAGGACAAGTAGATGAGTAGTTCCCTTAAGTGCTAATTTTGAAACTTGAACAATGGGGCCCTACCCTCTCACTGGCCCGAGAGGGACTTAGTTTATGGTTGGTTCATAAACAAATTGTTCATTAGAGGATTAGTGATAATTAAGGTGCAAGATTTACAAGGGTAAAATGGACTTTTGACCCAACTATAATTACGAACAACTTATAAAGGATCGACTTGCATGTAGTGATTATATCCATGGACACAACTTGTCCTGTGCATAAGAGTGTAACTCTAGGTCTATAGTTGAGTGACCTAGAGCTAATGAATGAAAATTGATTAATTAAAGAGTTTAATTAATTAATTTTGTATCATTGGAGCTTATAATCTGTAGGTCCATAAGGTCTTCTTGCTAGCTTATAGTAACACTAAAAGATCAATTTAGTTGAAAGAAAATTTTGAAATTTTCAAATTAATATTTAATTTGAAGTGTTCGAATTAATATATAATATATTAGATATATTAAATAAAAAGAGAAAAATATATTTATTTTATTTGATACATTAAATATTAAAATAATTCATGTATATTAGAAACATTAAAGAAAAGATATTTATAAATTTTGAATAAGATTAAAATAAAGAAATAAATATCACTTGAGAGTTTAAAAGATTTGAATAAGATTCAAATCGATTAAATATATGTATTTTAATATATTAGATATTCAAATATATATTATTTAATTATGGCAAATATTTGCCCCATATCTTTATAAATACGACTTTTGGGTTGAGCCATTATAACACACATCTCCTCAATAGGGAATTAGAGAATTCTCTCTAAACCTATTCCTCTCCAATCCTTGTGGGTTTTCTTTCAAGAGGCTCTCACAAACCTTGGTCATGTGTTCAAGTCATAGCCAGGAAGACTTTGTGGAGGAGATAAAGACCCGTCAGAAATATCTCCATATTTACTCCAAGTAAGTTTGCTTAATCTAATTTTTAGTTTAATTTTAAATTAAATCAAAGATGATCAAATGCTTCCACTGCAAGATGAAGTGATCATTCCTTCAAGAATAAGTTGATCTTCAACTCCTCAGAAGAAGAGATGGTTGAAGCACTATGAATTCTTACAAAGTATTAAGTGGACTGAAAAGCAAATCTGGTGTAAGACAATTGCTCAAGGGAGACTTAACACCTGAGGCATCCACTTGGAACATGTGGTGGAGAATAGGCTAATTCCTTCATTACATGATGCTACGATCTCAAGGGATAGGGTCGTGGCCGCATTTTGCATACTTCAGGAATTGAAATGAATGTGGGAAAGATAATTGCTGAACAAGTGCGTGCTACAGCAGCAAAACCAAGAGGTTAACTATTCTTCCCTTGGATGATTGGAAATCTATGCCTTAATACAGGATTTCCCTTGGAGGAGGAAAGACAAGAACGCACCACCTATTGAAAGGATCTCCATCCCAGCCTCCTTTCGTCAATAAGCCAAAAAACCCTAATATCGCCGAAAGCTCCAGGACAATTATTTCAAAAGAAGAAAATGGAAAGGAACATGTGATCATCAAAGACAGTAAGCACCCAGCTGCCAATACCCCTATGGAAAAATAGCCTCATCTTTCTCCACAACCTGACCATTTCCTACCAATGCCTGACCTTAATGAAGCTGGTCCGTCTGAAACCTACAAAGATGCAAATACTCAACCTAACATTTATGTGCCACAAGGATTAAATGCTAAAGCATACACAACATTCTCTGAATTCTGTAAGAGCCTTCTTGAAAGTTTTGGCGATTTTAAAGACATTGAGCAGGAGCATTTCCAACTTGCAGAGTTGAACAGATGGGCAATCCTGCGCCCTATGTTTAATTATCTAGAGGTGGTCGGACGAAGGGTGGACGCATTCATGCGGTATTATTTAGAGAGGGATATGTTCCTTATTATGATAAGTCTGGAGCTTCGCGATGCATTTCCAAGAATTCCAGAAGAGTTACGGTGGCCAATTGTTTTCCCTCCAATGTGTCTGCTGAGGAAAACGAATTCCCAGAATGATGATCGCGAGGATAGCCCACCACCACCTGCTCGCTAATTATGTTGTCACGTTACCTTTTATTGCATTTAAACTTTTGTTTAATATTTTGACTATGTATTGCCATGTTTTTCTATATGAATAGTCAATTTGTTAGTGCATCTTCTGTTCTTATTTCAATTCCTTTTTAACCCTAAATTAAATCCAAGGTATTATTAAGTAATCAAAGTCGTTACAAATCTTTTCTGATGAGTTTAGCTAAAATTTTGTGTTCTCATATCAACGCCTAGGATGATATTGAACACTTAGCTACTTCCTTAACCTTGTCCTTTCTACATCCACTTGGCCAAATTAACCTTTAAAGCTTTGAATCCTTTTATCGCATCTTAGTACCAACTAAATTCAGACTTAATCAATTTGTCTAGCCCAGCTTTGGCCTTCAATCTCCAATATATACTCTTTACATATCATTACAGTTGCTAGTAGCCATTTGTAAGTTTGGGAGAAGCATCAATGAGGACATTGTTGATTTTAAGTTTGGGGGAAGAAAATCTTACATTTCCACGCCAAAAAAAAAAAAGATCTCATCTTTCTAAGCAAACCCAAGTAATCAGGGGCATTCATGACACACATCATTTTCCTTTACATGAAAAAGAATGCAAGAAATGAGCATGCGTTGACAGCCTAGAATGGATCTTGCTCGTAGTTGGATATGCTCATTACAAAATGGGGATAAGCCAAAACGAAGGCAAAACAACTAAGAAAGGTACATTGCACCAGTTAATAAAAATAAATAAAGGTATAAGAAAGAGGCATATTGTAAATTGAATGTTTATGTAGAGGAAAAGTGGACTAGGAAAAAGGTTAAGAAAGAAAGCAGTTGGGAAAATAAACTATAGATAGATCCAATAGCTTCCAAAAAGTTCGTTGAAAAAGGAAAATAGGAAGAAAAAAGAATTAAGAGAAGTAGAAATAAGAATGTCGTTGAGGTCATGTCTGAGCTGTAGTTTCATAAAAGGATAGCAATTACTCATCACAAAAGGTTTGTATCTTGACTCCTGAATATTTAACATTACTTGAGGACGAGCAATGATCTAAGTTTGAAGGTTTGATAACTTGAAGAAATACAAGTTATTATAACCTAATATACAAATCATATGCGTGTAATTTAGCTGCTAGCAAGGTATTGAAAGAGAATATTAGCATTTTCTTAGATAATTTGTATAAACAATCGTTAGAATTCATTTAGAATTTAAGAATGTAATATTTGTCTATTTTTAGGGAATTGATGCATTGAAAGGGAAATAAGTACAAAGATGCGGTGACGAAATAATGAAGGAATTAAATGCATGTTGATGGTGGAGGTTTAGGCATCTACTTGGAACTTGTCGCTTCAAAAGAAATCATTACAGTGAAAAAGTCTTGAAGAGACTTACTGAGCGACATGTTCGAATCATATTGGACCTCCTTACAAGTAGACAAACGATGGACGATAATTGGACCAACAAAACAAGAACAGAGTCAACTTGGGCTAAACATTGCGTACATAATTGATTAAAAAAAGAAACTACATGCCCTTTAGCTATTGGTTGGCATTGACTATATATGTTTGAAAAGTCGTTACAGAAGGGTTGGCAATTTTATCCAGCATAGTGACATTTTTATTCCTCAATAATTCAAAGGGAAAGAAGAGGAGAACGAAGACTTCACTCCTCAGATTGTAGAAAGAGGCATCATCACCATTGACGTAGCAACATGAAGATAACAAGATTCTTCATCCCTTCTCATTTTCCTCAATGTTACATTTCCAATGCTTTAATGATTACTTGTCCATGACTTTTATTGCTAGTCATTTCTACCTATAGTGTAGTTTATGAACTTAACCATTTCTAATTTTAATTTTAAGCAATTGCAGATATCATTTCCATTTCACTGTTTTGTATTAGTTGATCCATTTCAAATCATGAACATCTAAATTTCCTTAGGGGATGGCTAAGAACAATACTAGCATAACGTGAATCAGAAATAAACAATGTATGTTTAATCCTTAGTTTTCTTGGATGAGTTAAATCTATAAACTGATCTACGTCTGGCCAGCCGAGGAAGGTGAAAGCATGTATTCATACTAGAAGGTTGAAGCATGTGGAAAGACCAAGAAAAACAAGAGTGGTCACTATTCACATGATTATTTTATGAATAAGATAATTAACTTGTAAGAGAAATGAATCGGTGGGTTATTCTTTATGTTGAGCATAGGAATATGACTGCACGAAGTGCTTAACATTCTTCACGGAAGTGCTAGAATAAGTATTCACTCTTCTAAGGAATAACAACCAACATGCATTGACTGTACTTTTCCATTATACTAAGTGAGTTCTTAGCAAGCCCCCCTTTGTCTATTTAGCAAAAACGTTCATTTTCATTTGGTTTAAGCATTGAGTCTTTCATCATTGCTTGTTCCATATTCTTGCATGAACAGTCATTCTCCAATTAACAGTTTACACAACTAAGTCCCTGAGGATTTTGACCTCAGAATATTCCCCGAGTATTACTTGCTGGGTTTGGTTTATACTTGGACTTGGTAGGGTTGACATTGATTACTTGATTAAGTGCATGTTGTTATCATTATCCCAGTGCATGTTTAGGTAAAGTTGCTATTTAAAGCATGCCCAAATCTAGATATTTTCTACACAACTGAAACAACGACAAGTTTTTGGCATTGTTGTCGATGACATATTTTATGAAAATGTTATTAATTGATCATTTTTGTTTACGTAGGAACCATTTTATCTAGCTGAAAGTATGAAGCGTGCTTTTCAAACACGTCTAAATTTATAACCAACCATTAATTTGTTGCAATAGTGGCTAGGTCGATCATAGGGAATCACGATTATCTTTTGTTGCAAGTCGGGTTATTAAACAAAATTGAGGGGATGAGTAAATAATAAATTGCAAGATAAACCAAATAAATTACGATAAATCTAAATGGCATAAAGGAAAGGTATTTGAAGAAAGTAATGATACGTACCTAACACCAATCCAGGCATGTTGGGATTCGATTATAGCATTGATCACAGATTTGTTTCTTGAGATTAGCTAGTTAGGCTTTTAACACTCAACTAACTCCTTGGAACTCGTAGGAGCTTTCCTCTAATTAAGCCAATTAACCTGAAATGCCTAATTGGCTCTAACTTAGTTAACTCTCGTGGTATGGCCAATACCAAAAGAATTAATTCCGAGTACTTTCCAAAAATATGCCTTGCTCCCAATTTCCTACAAAATATTCAATTAGTTTCATGAAAATGAGAGGAAAAAAGCATAAATTAGGTATGAATGGGCATGTACGAACTAGGTCTCATCCAATTACCCCCAACCTAATTCTTGCTAGTCCTCGAGCAAGACACTCACACTAAGCAATAAAGATAAGAGTCAATGATTGCATGCACGAGACTCTAATTTCAATACCTAGGAATATTGCAATAACCACAAATTAGGAACAAAAATACACCATCCATGCTCCGAGCCACTTTGTAAAACTTCATTCTATTCTTTCTCACATGTGTGTGTGCAACCTCCTAAAGTAGCCACTACAAGCCCAGGGAAAGTTCATAAAGCTCTTAACCCATCTTCCCCCTACACTAGTGCTAGAACTAGCTACCGAGTTTCTAAACCGTCAAGCAAGTAATTGGTTTCTAGGTGCCTGAAACAAATATCACATGGCCAAACTTGCATCACTTGAAACCAAAAGGCACTAGCTTTCGCACACCTATCACAAGGACCTTTATCCTGAGCACTTGCTCCAAGGATGGTTTTTGATCATGATAGGGCCAGCTCTTTTTATCCCTTAATTCACTAAACAAATTACAAGCTTACATACTTTTTGTTCTTTTCTTTTTCTTCTCTTCCTTTTTCAAAAATATCTTCTTTTGAAGCACATTTTCTTTCTTTTTAACTTGAAGCTTTTATGGGCAGGTAATCACATTTTTCTCCCTTTTTTAAGCAACACATTACAAGCTATCAAGATTTTTCACTCAACAACTAGCCCTACACCTATCAGGGTGACAACAGACATACAAGCCCTATAATCTAACCCTAAGCCTTCAAGACTACTAAAGAAAATGCTAACGTGCTCAGATCGTGCGAAACAGTCTAGAAAATTTTGAAAAATTTTGCACAAAAATGGTTCGCACAAGATAGCATATACATGCTTCAACTAAAGCACTTAAAGCAACATTCCTAAGCATGTCATCATAAGTCCCCATCAAGCACAAAGCAATCACATCATCAATATTCAAACTCAGAATTCTCAATTAAGAAAGATATGCTCAAAGCTAGATATTAAGCTCAAATCATAAACTTCCACCCCCAACCTAAAATATACATTGTCCCCAATGTATCAATCATGCAAGCAAATGACAAATGAAGAGAAGAACAAAGTAACTGGCCTGAAATTCCAAAGCTTAAGGGGCGGCCTACGAAATTTTCCAATTCCAACGAACATATCACTCTGCAAAGAACAACAACCTCAATAAGCTGCAACTAAAACTAAAATGCTAAACTAATAAAAGCAAGTAAACATCTTAACGCCTGGCTGCCTTTAGGAAGTGCAAATTTTTAACGTCGATTGCTCGACGGGCCGTGTGGCACGGTCACTTGTCTTCGTATGAAGGATCCTCGAATTGTACTTCGAGGATGCTAGAAGTGACAGCATTCCCTTCTTTGAAGATTTTTAGCCTGTGTCCATTCACTTAAAAAGGTGGATATGAACCTGAACCCTTAATTTCAAAAGTGCCATAAGGAAAAACATTAGTAATTGCAAAGGGACCAAGCCATTTGGACTTAAACTTATCTAGCATAAATTTCAACCGAGAATTATATCGGAGGACCTTTTTTCCTACTTGGAACTATTTCCTGCAAATCATATTATCGTGGAATCGCTTAGTTCTCTCCTTGTAGATCCTGGCACTTTCATAGGCTTCTAATCTCACTTCTTTGAGCTCCTGCAACTGAAGAAATCTTGAGCCACTAGCCTCTCCAAAGTCCATATTGCATGTCTTAATGGCTCAGTAGGCTCTATGCTCTACTTCTACAGGCAACTGGAAAACCTTACCAAAAACAAGCCGATAGTGAGACATCCTTATGGAGGTTTTGTAGGCAGTACGATAAGCCCATAGTGCATCATCCAACTGGAGTCTCTAGTCTTTCCTGTTGGGATTCACAGTTTTTTCAAGGATAGACTTTACCTCGCGATTGGAAATCTCAGATTGCCTGTTTGTCTAGGGGTGATAGGCGATTGTGACTCTATTGTTTACCATGTACCTCTTCATAAGCATTTTCACGAACTTGTTGTAGAAATGGGTGCCTTGATTCTTGATTATGGCATGTGGTACTCCAAACCTGTTAAAAATATCCTTCAAGAAAGCTACAACATTTGTAGAATCATCAGTTCTAGTGACTTTCGCTTCCACCCACTTAGAAATGTAATCCACAACCAATAAAATATAACTGTACCCACAAGACGAAGGTAGAGGACCCATAAAATCCATACCCCACACGTCAAAAATTTCACAATCCATAATAGGCATTTGAGGCATCTCATGCTTGCATGATAGGTTCTCTATCCTCTGACACCTTTCACAATTTTTACAGAATGAATTAGCATCTTTAAATAGAGTTTCCCAGTATAACCTTGACTCAAGTATTTTTCTAGTCGTCCGCCTAGGCCCAAAGTGCCCTCCACATGCAAAATCATGGCAAAAAGCTAGAACATACAAAATTTCACAATCACGCACACAACGTCTAACAACCTAGTCAAAGTAGAATTTCCACAAATAAGGCTCATCTAAAACATACTTCCTAGACTCATCCTTAATCTTATGTTTCCTAAACCTTCCTGAATTACAAGGCAACTTCCCCATAACAAGATAATTGACTATGTCAGCATACCAAGGAATCCTACCTTGAATCCAGAATAAGCGCTCATCAGGAAATTCATCATTTAAGGGTACCTAATATTCTTTCTTTTTTAAACGACTCAAATGGTCTGCAACTACATTTTCTGATCCTCTACGGTCTTTTATTTCGATGTTGAACTCCTAAAGAAGAAAAATCCACCTTAGCAGGCGAGGCTTCGACTCCTTTTTAGTTAAAAGGTACCTAAGAGCAACATGATCAGAAAACACTATTACTTCAAACCCAAGAATATATGACTAAAACTTATCTAAAGCAAACACAACGGCTATAAGCTTCTCTCTATCATGGTATAATTGCACTATGCAGGATTGAGGGTCCTATATGCATAGTAAATGACGTGGCTCTTCTTGTCAATCCTCTAGCCTAGGACAGCTCTGATGGGAAAATCACTCGCGTCGCACATGATCTCAAAGCGCAAAAACCATCGGGGAAGGTGGATGATCAGTGCACTGTTCAACAACCTTTTTAATAAGTCAAATTCTTCCCTACACTCTTCTCCAAACTCTAATGGGACGTTCTTCTACAACATATTTGTCATAGGCAAAGCAACTTTATTGAAATCTTTGATAAACCTACAATAAAATCCTACATGACTAAGAAAAAAACGAACTTCCCTAACTTTTGTATAGTAAGGAAGGTTAGCCACAACATCAACCTTAGCCTTATCGACCTTTACTCCTCTAGCTGAGACCACATGACCTAAGACTACACCCTGATTAGCCATGAAATGAAAGTTTTCAAAATTTAAGACCAAGTTACACTCTATACATCACTTCATGTTGACTAGATTCGACGGACTCTCATCGAAGGAATTGTCATAAACTATGAATCGCCCATAAATACTTCTACGCAATTCTTGATAAATTCGGAAAATATACTCATCATGCATCCCTGAAACGTACCTGGGGCATTGCACAGCCCAAAAGGCATCCTACGAAAAGCAAATGTACCGTATGGACAAGCGAACATGATCTTCTCCTGATCTTCCTGTTTTATAGGAATCTGATAGAATCCTGAAAATCCATCCAAAAACCAAAATAGGGGTTTCCTTACAAGACGCTCAACCATTTGATCAACAAACGGGATAGGAAAATGACCCTTCCTAGTGACTGAATTAAGCTTCCTATTATCTATGCACATACGCCAACAATTCTGCACTTTCATGAATACTAACTCATTGTTTTGATTTTTCACTACAGTCATGCCTGTCTCTTTGGTAACCACATGAATCGGACTAACCCATTATTGGGATTTATGTCATAAAGTCTCGTAATTAATGATTTATTTAATAATTAATAACAATTTTGATTATTTTATTTGCAATATAATATTATCCATTATATGAAAAATCTAAGGTTATTAGTGTAATCTTGAACAATATGTGATTGACTGATAATCCCATGAAATGGGAGTAAATTATCACAATTTTCACTCTTAGACCCCGCTAAAATTCGAGTTGTTTGCAGTCCGTTGTCAGTTTTGTAGCGATTATGTGGGTACTACTTTAAGCAAGCAAGAATGTTGAAAAATCTTCTTTTATTCCCTTCTTTGGTTGAGTATTTTCTGATTTTGGGCAGGTTTTCTCGAGTTGGTGAGCAAATTTTGTGGGCTGGAATGCTGAATTGTGGTTGCCAATGCTACAGCATTGTAGCCCACATTCCTAATGAGGTTGCCAGTGTTGCAGCATCGTGAGCCACATCGGGACACAGTTTTTACGGAAAATTTACTGCTTGCATCACCATATAAGTCAGTATTTACTAAAAACCAAGCGAATAGCCTGCTGCCACGTGGATGAAGAGAGCTAAATCAGCCTTTTTAGGGAAAAGGAGAAGAGAATGCTCGGGGAAGAGAGTTGGAGAGGCCGAAAAGGGGAGAAAAACCCATAAAAAATAGAAGAAGAGAATAAGATAGCTGCTGTTTTGGGCTGTTTTCCAGAAGAATAAGAAGATTCGTCATCCTCTACTCTCTCTTTCTCGTTTCCTTTCTAGTTTCTACCTTATAGTGGATGATTTTTGTATTGCCCTAACTTTTTATCAAGCTTTTAGCTACATTAACGTATTTTTGTACCCATTTTGGAGATAACTCTTAGATTAGTTGCAAGATGTTGTTGATTTCTGAGTTTTACTGGTTTATTCTTTGTTTTAAGGTCATGGGCTAAGTATTTTTAGGGCTGGAATTTAGGGAATGATGTGGTTGATTGAAACCTTTTGATTCAATGCTTTTCTATGAAGTTATACTTCCATTTGTGGTGTTTATTGTAAGTTCTTACTTGAGTTTGATCACCTTAGGTAAGGCATAAGCTAGTTCTTAATACTGAAAGGGTTAAGAATGGGTGGATTAGCATAAATGGAGCAAGTAAATTCTTGGTAGAATTTGTGGGGTGTAGACATACATTCCAAGCTTGTGATTTTGGGGAATTTGGGTGTCATTAGTGTTATCTAGCATTGGGTTTGCATAGACATATGTTTAACTCAAGGTTAAAGATAAGAAAATCGAGTTCAAGTTGTTTTTGGGTCGGTTGTAAGTGAAAATTCCTTTCTGTATAACAATGTGGTGTTTAATGCTGTAGCATTGATGACCTCATTGGGTAAAAAACTGCTACTGCACCCTTAAATTCCAGCCCCTTGTTTTCATCATTTTATTACTTGTGTAGCCTCTCCAATCGTGGTTTAAAGTTATACTTTGCATTTCTAAGTCTCTCTTAGTTTAGTAGTTGGTTTTGTGCTCGTGTTTAGTCAATTTGCAAGTTTAGTTGCATTCTTTAGCTAGTTTTTGTTGGTAAGTTTTGTGCTTAATTCCAATAAATTTACTTGCATTAGTCCTCGTGGGATCGACCTTGTTTACCATTTACTACCTACGATTGCGTATGCTTGCGTAGTGAGTTTTTGCACAACAAGTTTTTGGCGTCGTTGCCGAGGACTAATTGTTTTGTGAATTTTGTGAAATTGAGTACTTTTATTTACTGTTTTTAGTTTATAGTTAACAAACACAAAGATTTTATTGGTTACTTGTATATTGTGCCAGGTGCTAATTTCCTTATATGAACGAGGAGCACGATCCTGAATTGCTACCCCTTGATCCCGAGATTGAACGTGTCACACCCCCTCCCGAACCACCTGCTATCTTAGCCCGAAAGATGGCGTGAAGCCAACAGGCATCGTTTCACTACTTAACGATACCTATGACCCTTTTAACTCCTGATAAACAATCCATACCTGTATACGAGATACTATACATATCACACAGCAGAACTAGGAATCTTATTACACATACCTACGGGGCGGTTCTGGTTAAACCTAACTTGAACAAGCCAAACACGACCAGACGTGCTTTATACACCCAAGATCACTAGTTCCATATACAACATAACTTCACATCCCTATTAAGTTATGTACAATACGAGCAGACTTGCTATACTACACCATCCACATACAAAATATCAGACTCGCAGGGCTTCTAGCAGGCTATGGCAGGATCTCAGGCACCGGGAGCTCGATCTCTACCTGAAAGGTTGGAAAACATTGAAAGAATGAGCTGGGAAGCTCAGTGAGTGACTGAGTTTAAAACTATTAACTCGTAAATCAAAACATATAACATCAATAGCTTTTACAGAAGTCCAGCAAGTGTATCAAAAATATTAATCATTTTAAACATATGACAAACTAGTTGTGTAAGCCTCGCCCAGTACAATCAACGCTCATTCTACGATGTAGTGGGGCCCGCCCAGCACTCCCATCGTCTTTGTCGTAGTGGGGCTCGCCCAGCACTCACGACAGCATTGTTGTCACGGACTACACTCAACGTCGACAACAGAAAATGACCTGTGTGCACACGGTACTATACAACCTCGGGCTCAGTATCTCAACCATTAACTAATTCAGGTCTCGGAGAAACACATGAAAACCTTTAACAGTTCTTGCTAACACATGTAGACTTGGAATTAAGGTATTTCTTCTAGTTTCAGAAAAACCGGTAAACATATGCTCACAACGAACAATTTAAATCATTTTTAGGAAACCATATATGCTTATGAATACATGCTCAAGAGACCATAAATCTTTAAGCTACATTATTCTTAGGAAGTCTTTTCTTTTTATGAACACAAGTTCAAGCATAGAATTTATTTTCAGAATTCATTTTGTCACTCACAGCGTTAATATTAGATTCTCGGTCCGTAAATTTGTCCTATTTCTTCTTGGCCTGCCAAATAAACAAAACCAAGCATTAGAATCTTGACCTCATGAATTTAAGGTTTAGGATTGCAAAAACCCTCCCATCTATTTCCTGCACTTTACAGATTTTATACCCTAAACTCACACACCTATAACTTTTCCATTACTTGCTCAAAAATGATGTTCTTTATACCAAACTCTTCCTTTTTTAACCCTCTAAAACTTATCTGAAGGAGTGAAATCGAAATTCCTAAAGGATGTGTCTGTAACTACCGTGAAAGTCATTTTCCCCCAAACACGTTTCTGCTAAACCAGAACTGTTTTCCTGCTGCAACCCGAAACTAACCTGGAATTTAAAGCAATTTCCAAACAAATTCTAACCACGACTTCTTCATGAACGTTATAGGAAATTAAATCAGCTTTCCATCCATACCTAATACAGCTTCTAATTCGAAGTCTACAGATCAGTACATCCCAAAAACCAGAGGTTCCCCGGATTTGACAGTAAAAACACTCCTCTGACTTCCCTTTCAAAAACCCATAACATAACTTCAGATTTTGCTCAAGCTTCCTTCACGAAAATTGTTCTAAAATGAGTTAACTTTCAGAAGAATCAAATCTTACCTCTTAATACTTCTTGTGGAGCTCAGAATGATCCAAACATCAGATGTAGTCAGGATTGATCACAAACTTTGTCATGCACTTGAATTGAATCTTCTCCCTTTCTTTTTCAACTTCAAAACTAAGAAAATCCTCCTTCCTCTCTTTCTCTCATCCTCTCCCACGAAATGCCCTGTTTTTCTTTAATAAAAAAGAAGCAAATGGGAGAAAATGGGTTAAAAAAACTTATTTAATTATTTTTTGGTGGTGAGTGCTCCAAAGTTTATCCATTCCCACATTTCTTTTTCCTTTTCTTTTTTTTTTTATTTAGAAAAAAAACAATACAACACATTCCACCTTTCTTTCTCTTTTTTTTTAACAAGCTTACCAATACATTTTTTCTTAAGAATTTTCAAGGAGGGATTCCGGGTTTACAGAACGCACATTTCATCAAAGAAGGAGGGAACAGAGAGGGTTGGCAATAGTTGAAAGGATGGCTGATCCACCATTGAGAGTTAATAATAATGGTGCAGCCGAGGCAGTGAATGATGAGCGGAATCGGGTTATTCAAGAATATGCTGTGCCTGTGTTAATTCCAGGAATTATGCCACCAGAGATAGAGGCACAACAGTTTGAACTAAAACCGGTCATGTTTCAGATGCTTCAGCACACAGGCCAATTTGGTGGTACGCCAATGGAAGACCCTCACTTGCATCTTCAGTTATTTATGGGCGTTTGCAAATCGTTCATAATCCGCGGAGTTAGTGAGGAGTCTCTTAGATTGACACTATTTCCTTATTCACTGAGAGGAAAAGCGTTGGAATGGTTAAATGCTACACCATCCGGGACTATCACAAGCTGGAATGAGTTGGTGGAGCAGTTTCTTACAAAATATTTTCCACCCACTAAGATGGCCAAGCTTAGGAGTGAAATCACGTCATTTCATCAACAGGAGGATGAATCTTTATATGAAACCTGGGAGAGATTTAAAGAGTTATTACGAAAGTGCCCAAATCATGGTATTCCCTATGGTATTCAAATGCAGACTTTTTACAATGGGTTGAATACGCACACAAGAATGGTAGTGGACGCTTCAGCTGGGGGAGCACTTATGTCAAAGACATACAATGATGCCTACGAGATTTTAGAGAAGATTGCGAAGAACAACTATCAGTGGCCGACCTCACGCCTTAACCCGACTCGACAAGTAGCAGGAGTGCAAGAGGCTAGTGCAGCAAACCTCGCGGCACAGATTTCTACCCTCACTAGTACGTTGAAATCATTGAATATGGGTTCAGGAAGTCCGTTTGTGCCACCAGTAGCAGTGTCTTGTGTTTATTGTGGTGAGGGCCACACCTTTGATGTTTGCCCATCCAACCCAGCGTCAGTGAACTATGTGGGGTATAACAAGAATTTTAACCCCTACTTGAACACATATAACCCTAGTTGGAGGCAACACCCGAACTTTTCATGGAACAATCAAGGAGTTGGGCCTTCTAATCAGCAAATAAGACCTCCTACACCTCCAGGATTTCATCAACAAGGATATAATCAGCAGAATTTTCAGCCTCCTAAGGTACAAAATCAAGATTCTACATCTTCGCTTGAAACTTTGTTGAAAGAGCATATGGCCAAAACTGATGCCATAGTGCAGAGTCAGGCTGCAGCCCTTAGAAATTTGGAGAACCAAGTGGGCCAATTAGCTTCAGCTTTAAACAATAGACCTCAAGGAACTTTGCCTAGTGACACCGAGAACCCACGAAACAAGGGCAAAGAAACATGTAAAGCGGTGCAACTTCGAAGTGGGAAAGAATTGGAGGAGCCTAAAAATAGAACTCTTAAGATAAAAGAGCCCACTTCAATCCAAGAGGAGGTTAAGGACAATGAAAGTCAAGCAGCGTGTGAGAATGACCAGAACAATGCTGTAGCATCACCACAGCATCAAGACAATGATCAGAGCAATGTTGTAGCATTTACCTCAATACCAGAAGGCAGAACAGAAAAATGCTGCAGCATTGCCACAGCAACAGCCAGCTGATCAGGTGAATACGAGACCACCACCTCCTTTTCCTCAGCGTTTTCAGAAAAGGAACAAGATAAGCAATTTGACAAGTTTTTGGAGATTCTAAAGGAGTTACACATTAATACCCCTTTAGTCGAAGCCTTGAAACAAATGTCAAATTATGCAAAATTTATGAAGGACATTTTAACTAAGAAGCGGAGATTGGGGGAATTCGAGACTGTAGCTCTTACTTCTGAATGTTCATCCATTGTCCAGCAGAAAATTCCTCAGAAATTGAAAGATCTGGGGAGCTTCACCATACCATGCACTATTGGGAACACATATTGTGGGCGAGCTTTATGTGATTTGGGGGCAAGCATTAATCTAATGCCCATGTCCATCTTTAAAAAGCTTGGCATAGGAGAGGCAAGGCCCACCACAGTCTCTTTGCAATTAGCTGATCGATCAGTGGTATATCCTGAGGGTAAGATAGAGGATGTTTTAGTAAGCGTGGATAAATTCATATTCCCTGCGGATTTCATCATACTTGACTATGAGGCTGATAGAGACATCCCGATCATCCTTGGGCGACCTTTCTTAGCCACGGGGAGGACGCTTATCGATGTTCAAAAAGGAGAGTTGACAATGAGAGTCAATGATCAACGGGTAACTTTCAATCTCTTCAACTCCTTACACTTTCCTAATGATATCGAAGAGTGCTCTCCTGTGCATGTATTAGACACGGTAGTGGTGGATAGTTGGCAGGAAGACTTATTTGCTTCTAACGAATTTGAAGAAGATGAAGATGAGGTCGAATATGGAGATAAGGTGCTGATAGCTCTTGTAGGTGCTAAGCAATATGGCGGAGTGAATCGAAGTCAGTTTGAATTATCTGAGAGAACTTTTCTTGCAGCCAAGCCATCAGTGGAGGAACCACCAACTTTGGAGCTTAAGCCCCTTCCCTCACATTTGAAATATGCCTACCTTGGGAAGGAAGACACTTTGCCAGTAATCATATCATCATCCTTAAGTGTTGAGTGTGAGCAAAAGTTACTAGTTGTGCTGAGACAACATCAGAGGGCAATTGGGTGGTCTATGGCGGATATAAAAGGTATCAGTCCATCCATATGTATGCACAAAATCCTATTGGAAGATGACTGTTCTAATTCAGTAGAGCATCAAAGGCGGCTTAACCCTATCATGAAAGAGGTGGTACGAAAAGAGATAATTAAGTGGCTTGATGCAGGTATCATTTTCCCTATCTCTGATAGCACATGTGTCAGTCCGATTCAATGTGTGCCAAAGAAGGGCGGGATTACAGTGGTAGAGAATTTGAGCAATGAATTAATCCTGACGAGAACAATCACTGGATGGAGGGTATGCATGGACTACAGAAAGTTGAACAAGGCAACAAGGAAGGATCACTTCCCGCTACCCTTTATTAATCAGATGCTCGACAGGTTGGCAGGCAAGGAGTATTATTGCTTCTTGGATGGGTATTCTGATTATAACCAGATTACTATAGCACCAGAGGACCAGGAGAAGACCACTTTTACTTGTCCTTATGGCACCTTCGCATTTCGTCGGATGCTCTTCGGGTTATGCAATGCTCCTGCCACGTTCCAACGATGCATGATGGCTATTTTCAGCGACATGGTGGAGAAAACATTAGAGGTATTTATGGATGACTTCTCTACCTTTGGTGAAACTTTTGATGTGTGCTTGTTTAATTTGCAGGATATCCTTAAGCGCTGTGAGGAGACGAACCTAGTCTTAAACTGGGAGAAGTGTCACTTCATGGTTCGTGAAGGGATAGTATTGGGTCATAAGGTCTCAAAGGTGGGAATAGAAGTCGATAAAGCAAAGATTGAGGTAATTGAGAAGATGTCTACACCGACCACAGTCAAAGGAGTAAGAAGTTTCTTGGGACATGCGGGGTTCTACAGGAGGTTTATTAAGGACTTTTCAAAGATTTCTAAGCCTCTCTGCATGCTTCTTGAGCAATCTAGGCCATTTGTTTTTGATGAAGAGTGCGAAAAAGCATTTGTGAGACTGAAGGAAGCATTAGTCTCAGCTCCAGTAATTGTCGCTCCTGACTGGTCTTTACCATTTGAGATGATGTGTGATGCGAGCGACTTTGCAGTAGGAGCAGTGTTGGGTCAAAGAAGAAGTAAGGTATTCCACTCCATCTATTATGCTAGTAGGACTTTAAATGACGCCCAGATCAATTACACCACCACTGAGAAAGAGTTGCTAGCAGTGGTTTTTGCATTTGACAAGTTTCGAGCATATTTAGTGGGTACAAAGGTAATAGTGTTACTGATCACTCCGCAATCAAGTACTTGATTTCTAAGAAAGATTCTAAGCCCAGGTTGATTCGTTGGATACTTTTGCTTCAAGAGTTTGACTTGGAGATTCGAGATAGGAGTGGGACATAGAATCAAGTTGCAGATCACTTATCTCGACTCCATGTTGAGGCTGAGCAGCACCAGCAAGGACCTATCAATGAGACTTTTCCTGATGAGCAACTTCTCAGTGTTAGTGAGCATCTCCCATGGTATGCAGACTTCGTGAATTATTTGGTGAGCGGACTTCTACCTCCTGAGATGAGTAGGCAACAATTGAAGAGGTTTATACATGATGTAAGATACTTTTTCTGGGATGAGCCATTCCTTTACAAAAAGTGTGCCGATCAGCTTTTGAGGAGATGTGTTCCTGAAGACGAAGTTCAAAGTATTCTTTATCATTGCCACTCCACGCCTTATGGTGGTCACTTTGGTGGGGCCCGAACAGCAGCAAAAGTGTTGCAGTCTGGATACTTCTGGCCCTCTCTTTTTAGAGATGCCATCAGTTTGCCAAGAGTTGTGACCGGTGTCAAAGAGTGGGGAATATTTCACAAAGACATGAAATGCCTCTGAATAACATTCTTGAGGTTGAGCTCTTCGATGTATGGGGGATCGACTTCATGGGTCCCTTCCCGCCATCTTTTGGACACCTATATATTTTGTTGGCCGTGGACTATGTGTCCAAGTGGGTCGAGGCAATCGCCGCGCCAACGAATGACTCCAAGGTTGTAAGTAAATTCCTCAAGAAGAATATTTTTACACATTTTGGTACGCCTAGGGCGCTCATAAGTGACGAAGGCACTCATTTTGGGAGTAAAATGCTTGAATCAATGTTAGCCAAGTATGGAGTCAAGCACAAGGTCGCTACAGCTTATCATCCCCAAACAAGTGGGCAAGCGGAGGTGTCGAATCGTGAAATAAAGAGAATTTTAGAGAAAATGGTGTGTTTGTCACGTAAAGATTGGTCAATGAAACTTGATGATGCTCTTTGGGCATACCGGACTGCATTTAAAACACCGATAGGTATGTCGCCATACAGGCTTGTATTCGGCAAGGCATGTCATTTCTGGGTTTTTCTTCCCTTTTCGGCCTCTCCAACTCTCTTCCCCGAGCATTCTCTTCTCCTTTTCCCTAAAAAGGCTGATTTAGCTCTCTTCATCCACGTGGCAGCAGGCTATTCGCTTGGTTTTTAGTAAATACTGACTTATATGGTGATGCAAGCAGTAAATTTTCTGTAAAAACTGTGTCCCGATGTGGCTCACGATGCTGCAGCACTGGCAACCTCATTAGGAATGTGGGCTACAATGTTGTAGCATTGGCAACCACAATTCAGCACTCCAGCCCACAAATTTTGCTCACCAACTCGGGAAAACCTGCCCAAAATCAGAAAATACTCAACCAAAGAAGGGAATAAAAGAAGATTTTTCAACATTCTTGCTTGCTTAAAGTAGTACCCACATAATCGCTACAAAACTGACAACAGACTGCAAACAACTCAAATTTTAGCGGGGTTTAAGAGTGAAAATTGTGATAATTTACTCCCATTTCATGGGATTATCATTGACATACGGGAGGATCATGTTCAAGAAATAACCTAAATGGTCAGAGTATATGGATAAGGTTGGGTGTCTTATCCTGGTAACACTATTGATGCAGCCCACTTTGTAATAATTACAAATGATTTGATCCAAATCGTTCATGTGAAGACATTTGAGTGGGGGCATCTTATACAATGAGTTTGTATAAGAATGGACCATGAAATATTTAATCTCTCTTTATAAATCCATTAATCGAGAAGATTAATATTTCATCAGGATGACCATATGTGACTCGATCTTAATCTTGAGTGAGTTATGACTTTTACCTGTGAAGGCTTGTCCTTTGATTTGCATGGGTGAGAGTGGCTTTTGTAGCCGATTCGAAATGCCTACCATTTTGGAGACTTGACAAATAGGGAGCTGGGAACATAATCTCACAAGATGGAATTCACTCCTTCCAATATAGGATAAGTAGATGAGTAGTTCCCTTAAGTGATGATTCGGGACTTGAACAATGGGACCCCACCCTCTCATTGGCCCGAGAGGGACTTAGTTTATGGTTGGATCATAAACAAATTGTTCATTAGAGGATCAGTGGTACTTAAGGTGCAAGATGTAATTACAGGGGTAAAATGGACTTTTGACCCAATTGTAATTACGAACAACTCATGAAGAATCGACTTGCATGTAGTGATTATATCTATCCTATAGTGCATAAGAGTGCAACTCTAGGTCTATAGTGAAGTGACCTATAGTTAATGAATGAAAATTAATTAATTAAAGAGTTTAATTAATTGATTTTGATCATTGAAGCTTATAATCTGTAGGTCCATAAGGTTCCCTTGCAAGCTCATAGTAACACTAAAAGATCAATTTAGTTGAAAGAAATTTTTGAAATGTTCAAATTAATATTTAATTTTAAGCATTCAAATTAATATTTAATATATTAGATATACTAAATATAAAAGAGGAAAATACATTTATTGTATTTGATATATTAAATATTAAAATAATTAATGTATATTAGATACATTAAATAAAAAATATTTATAAAATTTGAATAAGATGCAAATAAATAAATATCATATGAGATTTGAATGAGATTCAAATAAGTATAAGATATATTTTAATATATTAGATATTAAAATATAATATTTTAATTATGACAAAGATTTGTCATTGATCTCTATAAATAGGACCCTTGGATTGAGCCATTAGACACAACACACATCTCTTCAATAGAGAATTAGAGAATTCTCTCTAAACCTCTTCCTCTCCAATCACTTGTGGATTTTCTTTCAAAATGTTCCCACAAGCCTTGGTTCTGTGTTTGAGTCATAGCCAGGAAGACGGAGATAAAGACCCGCCAGAAATATCCTCATATTTACTCCAAGTAAGTTTGCTTAATTTTATTTTTTAGTTTAATTTTAAATAAAATCAAAGGCGATTCAATGCTTCTGCTATAGGATGAAGTGTTCATTCATATCAATTGATATCAGAGCAATCTTTGATTTTTATTTAGAATTAAAAAATTGTGTATGGTGGATATTTTATATTTCATACATGTGATATATGTGGCTTGCACATTGATTGTTTAGGCTATTTGGCATATAGATTTAATTGCTTTTGATTAGATCAATTGGAAAATCCTCATAGATTTAGGGTTTCTTGTAATTGAAGTGTTCACGTTTACAAATAAGTTCTCTCAAGAAGAATATTAAGTTAAAAGTGACATCACTTTTGTCCTTACTTGGGAGGTACTTCACTACCATTCACATCTAAAGTTAGGTTAATGAATTCAAAGAAAATTCAATCCATGGAATAAGCTTCAATTTTTGGTGTTGGAAAGAGATTAAGACAAGTCTGTTGGCGAATGGAGTCTTCACAATGAATGTTCACCTTCTTGTCTTCACATGCATGTTTTTTATTGACTGGTCAACCCTTGAACATTGGTGTTGCTCCAACGATTGAAACAATCCACTTCCGTAAGGCTTCTAGCACCTGTGTATGCTCATTAAGGGGTCATTTAATAGATTGTTCAATGAGGCTTCTGGCACTAGCAAGCTGCTCTGTTCATTGCATATGGTTGTGGCGGCAGCAAAGTCAATTTGCAATACTTAGGGTTTAATAGAAAACCCTAAATTTGGAACGGTTCAAACAAGAAAAGATATTGAAGATCAAGATATGTCTTGGATTTATATTTTTGTAATTTAATTTTTTTTTCAATTTTTTAGGATATACCAAATATGTCGGTCAATTTTGCTTACTTTAATTTAATTATGCATATGATGTATATTTAAATTAATTGATTGTTGCATAAAGTATGTCATTTAGATTAAAATCCCACCATAGGTTAAGCATGATCCTGCATTTTAATTAATTTTTGAATATAGTTGTTATATTTGAAAATTTGATTAGGTTGTTTCCTAATAGAATTGAGCTGTTTTCCTAATAAGTTTATATTTTTCATATGTTAAAATCAATATAACCAACATACGGGTTATGAAGGATAGATTGGGAACTGAGATAAATGAGATTAACCTGACTTGTCTAAGTAAGAGAAAAGCTTATTTCAAAATAGTAAGTGGGAGAAGGATATGTGACAACACATCCTACAGTCTCCATCATTGGTTCACATCGTGAGATTCATACGGGGCCTTATGGCAGCTTTTGGACCATCTTCCTACGGAAAGTGTTTGAATGGATCAATCAGGGTGAACTTCTAAGAAGGATAGCATTGTAGTTTTGTTTCCAATACTTGACCTACCCTACGATGGCACTTGTTGGGATAAAACTACGGGATCTAAAATGATGGGTTACACTTACAAATGGCTTATTAAGGTTGTTAATAATGTTTTTTACCAAACTAATGGTAACTAAATATTATAGGAATAAGAGTTATTCTGGTATAATACTTGGTTGAGATTGTCTCAGTTTAGTGAAGGAACACTTGACCTACCCTACGGCAGCACATGTTCTAACTCACTAAAATACCATAACATTAGAAATGATTTATATGGTTCATTTTTCAAACTATTTGATTTCTATGCTAAAATTGAATGAATAATTGTTTCTCTCATATATTTTATATATTTCAATCTTATGTTAGTTTCTCTCATATTTTTTAATTTTATTACTGATAAGTCAAAATTGAAAAGTTTTATTACTTGGAAAAGTAACGTTAACACTATAATGGCAGTGTATAATTTTAAAATTGTCTTTATTGAGAAATGTTCTCAAAAACCTATTGTTAATGCGATTTGAATTGTTCGTGAAGCACATAATTAATTAATCAAAAATCAATGAGATAGCTTGTACGTATCTCCTAGTTGACATGTTAGATGTCAAGCTTAGAAAATAAAGAAAATGACAACAACATATGAGATGTTAAAGTCAATAGAAGCTAAATTTAGATAATTGTCTAAATAATCTCGAATTTAAGTATTACAAAATTCCAAGAAAACAAACAAAATGACTGAAACTATATAAAAAGAAATAGTTCCTAAATTAGCTAGGACAGTCATAGTGAGAGAAATTTTTGAAATACCTCTATAGGAAGAAAAATATAAATGAAAGTAAATTTGATTTACTAGTTTTTTGGTGAAGAATAAATAACACTACCTGGAAAGTTGATATAAAATCCACTATCAACATTTATTCTTTATTACATTTAATATGTAATTCTTGGAAAATACTTAACATGTAGAACATGTAGAATAGTTTCTACAGGTCGGCATTAAGAAGCCCATCTTAGTTAGCGTAGTGGGAGACATTAAGATTACATTAAGTAATAAATGTTAATTAATGTTGAATGTGGTGTTTTATTACCACAAGAGAAATTTAATTTCTCAAACTTTATTACTAAAAGGTTCATATAATATGAATTATTTTTTATATTTTCAAAACTGTTTGAAAATACATAATCCATAATAGAAAAACATATTGTTTTCTACTAAAAGATGATGCTTGACTTTGATATTTAAGGTTGATTAACATCAACTTGAATTGAATGAAAAGACTAGTAAGAGATAATTCTCTAAAAGTTAGAGTTAATTATTTTACTTGTCTGTAGATCTTGCCTTTAATGCAAGATAATCATTAGGCCTTTATTAGATAAGGCTAAAAGGCAAAAGAATACTTTTGGCTTACACATTCTGACTCAAGTGGTCTAGTGAATGTAAAAAGCCAAATAAAGTCATGAATATTTCATCACTTTAGTTGATGATCATTCAAGGTATAAGTATCTTTACCTAATACAACATAAGTCTAAATTTTTTGAAAAGTTCAAGAAAATTAAGATTAAAGTTAAAAATTAATTAGGTAAATCT
The DNA here is from genome assembly GCA_033996785.1 of Trichosanthes truncata. NCBI lineage: Eukaryota > Viridiplantae > Streptophyta > Magnoliopsida > Cucurbitales > Cucurbitaceae > Trichosanthes > Trichosanthes truncata. The sequence goes on from JAWPNB010000004.1 coordinate 16,371,778, forward strand.
ATCAAGATATTATGATCAGATCATAATAGAAACTACAAGAACCTTACGTATTAAGATTAACTGATAAAAAATGAGTTTCTATCCCAATTATCTTAATACCAAGTACAATTGTGTGAAATTGTGCTGCAATGGGAGAAACAAGACTTTGTTAGACATGGTCACATCAGTAATGAGTTACACGCCATTACCAAACTCCATTTAGGAAATGCAATAGAGATTGCATGGTGAACATGATTCCCTCCAAAAGTGTCTACGAGAAAATTTTGAAATTATAAAAGAGTAGTAAAGTTCGTATACAACGCTTCACCTTTGGGAATGTTAAGCTCACATGCTGAAACAAGCCTAAAAAGCTTGTATATGTTCAAAGATAAGCCTAAGTGTAGGCCACCCCTAAGGAGTACAAAATGAACTTTTATCTGGTCCTAAAACGAATAAGGTATTTGTATGACAAATATCATAAGGAATGTCAAATAAAAGACTACAAACCTTTAATAAGGTGAGATAGTATTAATAAATTGGTTCCAAGTGAAAGCTACTAAATAGTTAACAAAAGTTGTTAACAATTTAATTACATTTGAAAGTCAAATGGATCCTAGTCATGAATTGGATAAGCCTCATCGTAGTGGGAGAGTTATGAGATGACTCAACCTTTACAATGACTTAATTGAAGCCAAAATTATCATGTTAGATAACAAAGTTGAAGGCTTATTGTCCTCAAAGTGAGACTAATGGCAAAGGATTGAACCTAATAGGAGAAAGTAGACTGGGAGTAAACTTTCTCACTTATTGTCATACTAGAGTCTATAAGCATTATGTAATTCATTGTTGCATATGGGATATGAAAATGGATGTTTAGAATTCTTTATATCCAAAGATCAAAAGAATAAAGGTTTGCAAAATAATAAATGTTCATTTATTAAATGAATTTTACCATGAGATCTTTGAATATAAGGTTTGATAAAAGTATCAAAATCTATGATTTTGGATAAATATTAATGAAGCTTGTATGGATAAGAAAATCATTAATTGCCTAGTGGATTTTTCTCATGTTATGTTGATGATATTTTACTCATTATGAATTATGTAAGATGTCTATCTAACATAAAAAGTTGACTAAGTAACCAATTCCAAATGAGTGATTTGGAATGACTCGGTATATTTTACATGTCTAAAATGAAGATTTTAAGATCAAAATGTTAACTTTGTCTCAAACATCTTATATTGACAAATTTGTTGTCAAATATTTGATATTTATGTCTAAGGAAGAGTATACTAAGACACCTCAAATGTTGAGAGTATATGATATGCATAAATGAGACTTAACATTTAATATACAATTGGTTAACATATATCAGTTAAACGAATGGTATGACCATTGAGTAGAAAATTAAAAACTTTCTCAAATTATCTACAGATGATGAGAAATTTTTGTGTATGGAGTTAAAGATTTGATATTTACAAGATATACTGGTTCTTACAAAGATTTAGAAAATCTATGTAAAGATAAATTTTATCCTAGATGGTGGAGTATGATATACAAGTTAAATTGTTTTTCTTGTGAAGTAACAAAATGAATTGTATGACTCAAATAGTTCCTTAAAGATCTGAATGGTGTTCAGATATGATTTAGTCTATCCTCTTTATTATGATAATAGTGGTATAAAGACTAATATTAAGAAAATTAAAAAACACCAATGTATAGGAAATCATATCGAGAGAGAGAAAGCATCATGGTAGTGACCAAGATGGATTTTAATTTAAGTCCTTTGGATCTATATAAAGAGACTCTCCAGGCTAAAGTGTTTGGGGTCACCTACAATGTTTAGGATTACGAGACATGTCCCATCTTTGCTAAGGCAAGTGGAAGAACATGTTGGGTATAGAGTATGCCCTAGGATACATGTCTCACCGGCTTTAGTGCAAGTGGAAGATTGTTGGGATTTATGTCTTAAAACCTCGTAATTAATGATTTATTTAATAATTAATAATATTTTTGATTATTTTATTTGCAATATAATATTATCCATTATATGAAAATTCTAAGGTTATTAGTGTAATCTTGAACAGTATGTGGTTGACATACGGGAGGATCATGTTCAAGAAATAACCTAAAGGGTCATAGTATATGGATAAGGTTGGGTGTCTTATCCTGATAACACTATTGATACGACCCACTTTGTAATAGTTATAAATGATTTGATCCAAATCGTTCATGTGGAGACATGTGAGTGGGGGTATCTTATACAATGAGTTTGTATAAGACTGGACCATAAAATATTTAATCTCTTTATACAATGAGTTTGTTCATTCATATCACCCGTTTACTATCATATATATCATAGATGATACCTGCATTGCCAAACTTATGAATCTCTTTCATCACTACCTCTTGCATAGCGGGATTTAGGTGCCTTTGAGGCTCTCTAGATGGTTTGGCACCTTCTTCTAACACGATTCTGTGCATGCACAACGTAGGGTTTACTCCGATGATATCAGCTAATGTCCATCCCATAGCCCGCTTGTGCTATTTTAACATGCTAACCAACCTTCCCTCCTTTCTGGTGTAAGATGCTTGGAGATGATGACTGGCAAGGTTTCCTTATCACCTAAGTAGCATACTTAAGGTGATCAAGAAGAGCCTTCAGTTCCAACTAGGGGCCTTCAAAATAGAGGGAAGCAATTTGTTAGTTTCTTTACTCCTGTCAGCAGAAATCTCAACATTAAAACAAATAGACCCCGAAATAGGTGATATAAGATACTCCCCTAACTCGATTTCCTCATCGCCATCAATCGATTTTTGCTCAAGATCAGCACTATCATCATCATTCAATGGTATTTCTTGCACTAATACATCAACAGCATCAACTTACACAGAGAATACACTTCACTAGGATATTTAACTCCCTCAGGGATATTAAACACAATTAATTCGTTATCAAACTCAATAGTTAAAGTACTTTTTTTCTACATTTATCCTAGTCTTGGCTATTTTTATAAAAAGTCTTCTTAGCAGAATAGGTGCTTGCACGAGATCTGAAGAACTCTCATCCATTTCAAGCATATAAAAATCAGCCAGAAAAATCAAATCATTAACCTTGACTAAAATATCTTCAACTATGCCTAAGGGATGCACATAAGACCTATTGACTAACTGAATGACAATACCATTATCCTGCATATCACTCAACCTATGTTCCTGGTAGATAGAATAGGGCATGACATTTATGGAAGCTCCTAAGTTTAATACAACATGTTCAATCCTATTACTTCCAATTGTACAGGGTAAGATAATCGTACCTAGATCCTTACATTGCATTGGTACATTTCCTCATATAACAGCCAAAACATCTCTACTTACCTGGATCCGCTTTTGGTCCTTCCTATTCCTCCCTCCCTGTGAGTGCATACATCTTTGAGATACTTGGCATATTGGGGTATTTGCTTAATGGCTTCCAGCAATGGCACGTTTATTTCAACTGTCCTAAAGGCTTCCAAGGGGTCTTTTCCCTTCTCTTAAATCTTCCTTCCTTATTTCTCTAACCTGTTTGGAGAATGAGCCTTAGGTTCATAACCATTCAAATTCAACGGAGAATTGAAAATTACTCTTGAAGCTTGTGCCAAAGCACGTGATTATGAAGAAATGCCCTCTTAAGGTCCCAAAGGTTCTATAAGCACTTCTGGTAGTGAAATGGTGCTTTCTTAAGGTGAGGCTTTCAACTCAGCAACTTTAATGCTCTTCGATTCTTAATCCTTTTGCCTCTCAATAAGCTGCTCGAACTTGTCTATAAGCCTTCTCATTTCAGTTCGAGTTTCAGCCTCTCTTTTGTGCATGGGGTTCACCATACTTTCCACACGAGCCTGCCTTTTAATGAACTTTTGCAAGAAAAAGGTAATATTAGTCATATGAGATTTTAGCTCACTTATATCCTTCTCCACATGCAAAATGCGTCCAAACTGATGCATGCTCTTGGCCATGTTGACCATTATTCTCCTTGCCTTTGTAGTGGTCTTATCAAGTAATGACCCACCACAGGCTATGTCTAATAAACTCCTGTCAACTGAGAGTAACCCTTCGTAGAAATACTGGATGAGCTGATGATTTGAGAACTGATGATAAGGGTAACTTACACACAAACGCTCGTAACGTCCCCAATACTATTATAAGTTCTCCTTGCCCGCTTGCGAAATCCCATAGATCTCCTTCTTAATTTTGATCTACGTAGACGCTAGGAAGTATTTCTCCAAGAATACTCTCTTCATCTCGTTCCAAGTGGTGATGGAGCTTGAAGGGAGACAATGAATCCAGTCTCTAGCGTTGTCTTTCAAGGTAAAAGGAAAAGCTCTCAAACTAATATGCTCCTCTGTGACATGACTAGGCTTCATTACTACGCAGACCATGTGGAAGTCCTTGAGGTGCTTATGCGGATCATCACCTACATTGCCATAAAAAATAAGGAGTAAGTTAATTAAGTCGGATTTTAGTTCGAAATTACCTTCTGTAGGAGGGTAGGAGATGCAGAGTGGCTACCAATCTAGGTAAGGAGCTATCAACTCTATAATTGTATGCTCGGCCATCATGTTAATTCTGGGTAAACCGCCGAGGTTGAGATAGATTTCTACGTTCAGCTCACTATTCCTCCTCTTCTACTCCCACTGATAAGCACTACTCCTTTCCTCATAAACTCTAAAAATCAAGCAATCCAAAAATTCTACGAATATCAAGTTCTAAAAGGTAAAGAAAAATGGAGGAGTTAGGAACCCAATCAAGTAAGAGAAAAAAAATAATGCATCAATTCCCCTACAACGGCGCCAATTTTGAAGCGTGCTTGTCAGACACGTTAAAATAAATTTATAACCAACCACTAATTTGTAGCAATAGTGGTCAAGTCGATCATAGGGAATCACAATTATCTTTTCTTGCAAGTTAGGTTATTAAACGGAACTGGGGGGAAGAGTAAATAATAAATTGCAAGATAAACCAAATAAACTATGATAAATCTAAATGGCATGAAGGAAAGGTATTTAAAGAAAGTAACGATACATACCTAGCACCAATTCGAGCATGTTGGGATTCGATTATAGCATTGATCACAGATTTGTTTCGTGAGATTAGCTAATTAGGCTTTTAACACTTAACTAACTCCTCATAACCCCATAGGAGCTTCCCTCTAATTAAGCCAATTAACCAGAAATGCCTAATTGGCTCTAACTTAATTAACTCTCGTGGCATGATCAATACCAAAATAATTAATTAAATGCAATGGACCCAAGGGACAAGTCGAGACATGCCAATTAACTTAGATTGGCCGACCTAAATTAATTTAGTAAGTGCTAACAATTCTAAGGCCTACCATGTACTCGCAAACAAGTAATTCTACTCAATCTAACCGACGTGGCTACAGGTCTATTACTACTCAAATTAAGCATGGAACCCTGAATTACTGCGGCTATTCATGCATAGCAATGAATGAAATTAATCTAATTGAATTGTAAGATCAATCACATCAAAACCATTCTAGGGAATAAGCACAACAATTGAAAGCCATTAAAAGCATAAATTAGCTCTAATTAAACCACAAATCCCACAATGCTACAATAAAATCCCAATGATACCTCGAATTAGCATTTTCCACTAGTCAAAAGTCGTAATAATAAGTCTCGTTCTCATAATACAAACCAATTTCTATCTAAAAATGTTACAAAGGTCTTAAAACAGTAAAATGGGTGCTAGAATCGAGAATGGGGGCTAGAAAAGGTTGGAGAGTTTCTCTAAAACAGAAAATAATGCTTTTATAGAATTCACGAGAGTGTCAAGACGTTGTTACTAGCGTCGAGTGAGGCTTGTGCACGGGGGACTTGTGACAGCATCTCGACACTACCCTGCATCCGAGCTACTGGCTTGGAGCGTCAAGCGAGGCCTCCGCTTGGCGTCTTGACACTCCTCAAGGGCATAATCGTCAATCCTTCATATCTTTTCACTCGAATGTCCGATTGACCTTCGGTTTGAATCGTTTTCACCCTCATTTCGCGTATATCGGGTAATTTTGTGACCATGCAAATTGCAAGTGTACGGTGTCAAGTTTTAGTATAGTGATTAGTGAGTGCAATGTATCGTCCTTAGGAATTGTTTTCTAGATCAATTGATTACTATGAATAATAACATCTAATTTTATTTAGAGAATTGATTTTTAGAGATTTGTGATTAAAAAAATTAAGTAAAAATAAAGGATAACGTCAAGGAGAGAGAAACCTAGGGAATTGATTTCACCAATTAAACTATTTTCTAATTAATCAATCTAAGAAAAGATCATGCCTAACCATAAGCAATAAGTTGTAAATATTCAAAAGACCTTCCCAAGTACAATTGATCTCATGTAGTGTTATAAACCTAACATGTTCGTCTAGATTTTTAATTACAAACATGGCATTAAGTGACTTCTTTTTAAGATTCTAAAAGAACTCCTCATTCACATGCAATAATTTACAAATAGTCATGCTAATACTCATTCTAGTCTAATTATCACTCTCTCAAGCACAAAATTAAACCAACATAACATGCTGACTTTGGCCAAAAGCTACACGCATTAAGAATGTATTAGCGTGAATGGTTATAAGCATAATCAATTTCTTGATTAACAATCAAAACAATAAATTCAATAGCTACATCAATCTCCTAGCTAAATTTTAGCCACTAATAATCACTAAAAAAAATCTAAACTTAAACAAAAATCCATAACAAGAGCTACAACAAAAAGGGAAAAGAAAAAACTTTTAAGTCACGTGTCGATCCTCATTCCCGATGCACGTCACGATCTCAAGCTTCCTACTCTAGTCCTCCACTCCCAAGAATGTTTCTTACCTCCCAAATATTGTGGAAATCAAGTTTAGGGTTTAGGTCTCTCCAAAAACGACTCCCTTTTTCGCAAGTAAATAATAATCTTTTTATAGAAATCGTAACAGCGTCGAGACACTAGGTTGCAGCGTCTCAACGTTGTCCTTCCAAAATTGCGCATTTTCGAAATAGGAAAGGTAGCATTAAGATGCTACCTTGCAGCGTCTCAACGCTGCTTGTGCGGATTTTGTGGATTGTTGGGCTGCAATTGTAGTGTTGAGACGCTACTGTAGCGTCTCAATGCTATGCCCTCGGGTTTCTTGGCCCCCTTTTTATTCTTTGCTTCACATGGCTTCTCAAATTAAGTTCCATTAGTTCCATACTCACCATGGTATCTCCAAAATCTCCGGTTTCGCTCCCATTGCTCAATAACTAAAATTTAAATAAATAAACTCGTGAAAAGCATTGAATAAAGTATAAAAACTAACAAAAGTAAAGCATAAAGCTAGCACATTTTGTGTGCTATCGAATACCCCTAAACTTAAGGTTTTGCTAGTCCCGAGCAAAACAGAACAAAACCACATCACGATTTCACTAATGCATGAATATAACTAGAGCATCAAAGATCTAAATAAGAAAATGACACAATCAAATAAAGAACTTAAGCACAAGCATTCATTAGGAAATTTAAATTTCATCATACTCATTCTTTGCGTGTGTGTGCGCTTAACTTTCTCTCTTTTAGTCTTTACTAGCCCGAAGCAATTTTAAAAAGTCCTCCGTTTAATTTCCCCCTACATTGGCTTTAAGTTTCAATCATTAAGCTCTTTTGCACTCAAGAGAGTAATGACTCATTGAAGCACTAAAAATCATAAATTAGGTTAGGCAACCCCCAAACTTGCCTCTTTTTAAAAAAAAAAAAAAATCAAGGCCCTAGCTTTCACACATCCACTTTAGGGACCCTTACTCAGAGTACTTGCTCAATGAGAGGCCTAACTGATCACAGTGGAGGTAGCTCTTTTTGTCCCTGATCCTTTAAACATAACATATTGACTCAATCATGCAAACAATTTCTTTTCTTTTCAACATGCAAAAAAAATTCAATATAGGCAACATTATCACATAAATCTTGATGTAGCTTTACAAACTATTATGCATATTGACCCTCTAATCGGTTCTTAAGCCTATCGAGGTAACATCAAACTTTCAAACAAAATAACTTTGTTCTAAGCATTCAAAACTCAAGGAAAGAAGTCAAAGTGCTCAACAATTGCAAGGGAATCCAGGAAAAATGTAAATTTATCTCAACTTCAGGACATGTTCTCATGTTTCAAATGATTGCAAAAAAATTTATTGATTAGATCACATCCTAGGTCGTCTTAATTATCAATATGCCCAAGGTTCATCAATTTTGAGTACATGCTCAGAATTCAAACAATAAGTACAGAGTACTCCCACCCTCAAACTTAAAACATGCATTGTCCTTAATGTATAAAATATTCAACATGCATAAGGATAAAGAAAAGATGAGGGTGGTGAACAATACTGTCCTGCTTAAGATGAGATCCATCCTTTTCATAATCTCAAGGGAGTAAGGCAGAAGAATTTGAACTCCTATAACACAAAGCACATGAAACCAAGTAAAGACACATGGTAGAAAACTACGAAAAAGAAAAACCAGCACAACAAGGATAGAAGCTTGGGTTGCCTCATAAGAAGCGCTTTGTTTAACGTCTTTAGCTAGACAAAACTCATGTGTATGCATTAGGGTGGTTTCTTGTCCTTAAACTCACCCTCTTTCATCTACTCCTTGTCATTGAATACTGAATCTAAAGAGTCACTCAAAACTACACCTTTCCATAGTCAGAATGTAAAGAATTAGCTAACTCAACTCTAAGACAGGTACTTACCTCATCATCTGAACTTTGGGGTTTGAAGATTTGAAATTCTACCTTTTCCTCGCACATTTGTAAGGTCAATGTACCTTTGTACATGCTAATGTCTGCCTTACTAATGGCTAGGAAAGGTCTTTCCAAGATGATTGAGATCTCAGCATCGTCCTCCATGTCCAGTACTATAAAGTCCACAATGAATATGAACTTGTCTACCTTAACTAAGACGTCCTCCACAACTCCTCTAGGGTATGTGATGGATCGGTCAGCTAATTGTAGTGAAATTGTTGTTGGTTTCACTTCCTCCATACCAAGTTTCCTGCAAACAGAGAGGGGCATCAAATTAATATTAGCCCCCAAATCAGATAATGCTTTAAAAGGAGAATTTCCTACTGTATAGGGAACAGTGAAACTCCCTGGGTCTTTTAACTTCTGAGGCAATTTCTTTTGAATGATTGCACTGCATTCCTCAATAAGATTAACTATCTCATAGGCCTTCAACTTCTTTTTGCTTGACATGATGTCCTTCATGAACTTCATATAATTTGGTATCTGCTCTAAAGTATCTGCAAAAGGAATATTTATGTGAAGCTTTCTCAAAACATCTAAAAAAAATTCAAATTGGGAATCAAGCTTTTTCTTGTGGAAACATTGAGGATATGCAATAGAATTAGGAACTATAAAGATAGGATACTTAGCAGATTTCTCAATGGTGGGTTCAAATGTTGCTTTTGGAATCTCCTGATCAGGCTCCTGTACATCTTCTGGAATGGACTCTTTAGTTAGCCTTTTCTTTGATTCAGTTAATGCTTTTCCACTTCGCAGGGTGATGGCCTTACATGTTTCCCTTGGGTTTGCTTCGATATCATTAGGGAACTTACCTTTTTGGAGAGTGTTGAGTGATGTGGCCATCTGGCTGATTTGTACCTCTATGTTTTTTATGGTTGTACCATGCCCATTGACAATACTTTCCAACTGGTTAGTTATGCCCCATGATTCAGTGATGAATGCCCTCAACATATCCTCAAGGGAAGGCTTCTTTTCAGCTTAATAGGAGGTGGATGCATAACCTGGAGGAGGCTGCATAACGTTTTTATTATTAACATAGGAAAAATTTTCATGATTTCTCAAACATGAATGGTAGTGAGACGGAAGATTGTTCTACATCTGATGTCTCCCATAGTTGGAATTTATATTGTTGACGTACTAGGCTTGCTCGATACTAGATTCCCCACCAACTTGAAAGGATTGAGCTACTACTATGGAGGCCATTGACTGAGGAGTGCCTGTACCTGCAAGTTTAGATAAAGCATGAGTGAGAGAAGCAATTTGAGATTTAAGGGCACTTACCTCATCCAACTCATAAAGATCGGCCACTATTCGATGATTTGATCGCTCATTAGGCCACTGATAGCTTGTACTCGACATTTCCTCCAATAAGGCTTAAGCTTCCTCCACAATTTTAGCTAAAATAATGCCTCCAGTTGTTGCATCTAAAATAGTCTTAGTGCTGCCTGTGAGTCCATTGTAAAACAGTTGGATCTGAAGCTAGTCTAGGTATCCATGCTGAGGGCATTTCCTTAACAGCTCTTTGTACCTGAACAGTGAATATTTATAAGCATAATCAAATTCTAGATTAACAATCAAAACAATAAATTCAACAGCTACATCAATCCCCTAGCTAAAGTTTAGCCACTAATAATCACTAAAAAAAATCTAAACTTAAACCAAAATCTATAACAAGAGCTACAACAAAAAGGAAAAACAAAAAACTCTAAGTCACGTGTTGATCCTTGTTCCTGATACACGTCACAATCTTGAGCTTCCAACTCTCGTCCGCCACTCCCAAGAACGTTTCTTGCCTCCCAAAAATTGTAGAAATCAAGTTTAGGGTTTAGGTCTCTCAAAAAAGGCTCCCCTTTCCGCTAGCAAATAATGATCTTTTTATGGAAATCGTAACAGCGTCGAGACGCTAGGTTGTAGCGTCGAGATGCTGTCCTTCCAAAATTATGCATTTTCAAAATAAGAAGGGTGGCGTTGAGACGCTACCTTGCAGCATCTCAACACTGCCTATACGAATTCTGTGGCTTGTTGGGCTGCAATTGTAGTGTTGAGATGCTACTGATAGCGTCTCAACGCTATGCCTCGAGTTTTGATAGTGGGCTTGTCGAAGGCCCTATCAAGATTAAATTTATAAAACTGGACCTCTAAATATTTTGCAATAATAGTGGCCAGGGTCATCCATAGGGATTGAAGTTCTTAGAGTAATTAAGTACCACAATTAATGATGCCTAATTTTATTTAGAGAAACACAACTTGGGAATCAACTAAAAAAATAAAATCTAAACTAATATGTACATGCTTTGGAGTCCAATTTTGAGAAACATGCATGATTGATTACCTTAAGCCCAACTTGAATTGATTAATAACTTGATTTTATACTAACAATCTTAAGCCAAGAATTTCTAAATAATCAATATCCTCTCTCGAGCTCAATTGAACTCATGTCTAGCAACAAATAAACCTCTCAGTCTATTTTCATTACTAAACATGGCATTAAGTTATTCTCTTAAGGCTTCTAGAATTAATCTACTCACTCTCGTGCAATAAATTACACCTAGACATGCATCAAATGTTCTATAACTAAACTTACTCTATCAAGCTAAATTTAGTTAAACATGCAAAACCATGGCCAAAGGTTAAGACAATATAGCAAAATGCATAAAAGATGTCAAATGTTCAACAACTACAACCAGGCAAGGGTCTAAACACATAGTTACAACATAAATATAGCCCACAAAAACTCCTAAATCTAAAAGAAAAGTAAAAGAAATAGAAAGGAAACTTAGGTCGCGTGCCAACACTCGTCTCTGATGTGATGTCCACGATCTCGAGCTTTGAGTCTCCTCCTCGACTCTCCAAAGATCTCCTCTATGTCCTTAGACAATGCTTGAATCGAGTTTAGGATTTTTGGTCTCTCAAAATGGCTCCCCCTTCTCGAAACTCAACTTTCATTTTTATAAAATCAGGACAGCGTTGCAATGCTAGGGGCAGCGTTGCAATGCTGTCCATAGCATTTTTTAAAAAAAGGAAAAATCTTTTTCAGCCAGCGTTGCAATACTATAACTAGCATTGCAACTCTATGCCCTCGGGTCTTCAAGGTAAAAAGGCTTCTTCTTTGGCATTGCAACGCTATAATAAGCGTTGCAACGCTATGCTCTCGGGTCCAATAGCCTTGTTCCTCTTCTTCCATGCTTAAATCTTCAATTATGGCTTTAAATTGCCCAAATTTGTCCAATTATCTCATGATTCTATGGTTTTGCCCAAATTGCTCGGTTTTTGAGAAATAAACATAGAAATATATGAAAGCATACAAAATCATAACAAAACTAGCCAAAAATTAAGCCTAAAAATAGCACATTTATGCATGCTATCAAGTTTCTTAGCCTCATTTTTCTTCTTTGCTTCACATGGCTTCTCAAATTAAGTTCCATACTCGCCATGGTATCTCCAAAATCTCCGATTTCGCTTCCATTTCTCAATAACTGAAATTTAAATAAATAAACTCGTGAAAAGCATTGAATAAAGTATAAAAACTAACAAAAGTAAAGCCTAGAGCTAGCACATTTTGTGTGCTATCAGCGTACTTTCCAAAAATATTTCTTGCTCCCAATTTCCTACAAGATATTCAATTAGTTTCATGAAAAGGAGAGGAAAAAAGCATAAATTAGGTATGAATGAGCATGTACAAACTAGGTCTTATCAAAGCACTTAGGAAATAAGCTCACCTAAGAAATTTTTTTTTAGGAGTGATACCACACACTCCGCATCGAAATTTTACCCAGAGATAGAAAGAATCTTCCGACAATGAACAAGAGCAAAAGAATGAAGATATAGACCAAAAAGGATGGTTGATCAAAAAGCGCAAAGAGATGAGAATGTACAACAAAACGTGGAACAAAATTAGATGGCCATAAAAAATCCAATATATTTGGTTGATGATCGAAATTGAGACATACGCGAGTATGCTACACCAAGTTTGATAAACTTTGTCCAGTGATAGTAGTACCGAAAATGACCGCAACAAGTTTTGAGGTGAAACTTATCATGCTCCATTTAATCTCTATGGGGGATAGTTTCGAGGAGTTCCAGGAGAGGATCCACATTCTCACTTACAGAGCTTCTTAGAAACATGCGAGAAATTCATCGTCCAGGAGTAGAAAAGGAAGCATTCAGATTACTTCTCCTTCCCTACACATTGAAGGGTGATGCTAGAGATTGGTTGAACTCATTTCCGGCGGGCTCAATTAGTACATGGGAAACTTTGGCAGAGCAATTCTTGCTTAAATATTTCCCATCGATTGCAAACGCACGATATATAAAGGAAATAGTAATCTTCGAGCAATAAGATAATGAATCACTCAGTGACGCGTGGGTGAGGTTCAAGAAATTGCTATGGAAGTGCCCTCACAATGGTTTCCCTAGTTGCATGCAATTAGAAATCTTTTGTGGTGGATTGAATAAAGCATCATAGAATGTAGTGTGCATCAGCCAACAAAGCCCTTATGTCCAATGTCCAAAACTTTTAATGAAGCATACGAAGTCTTTGATAGAATTACAAGGAACAATTATGAATGGTCCAATGAGGGTTTGGTCACAAGCATAGACCAAAAAGAAGATTGGCGGACTCATAGAGATGGATGCACTGACAGCTCTGTCAGCACAGGTAGTAACGATGTCCAATATGTTGAAAACAATAAGCATTAACGACATCAATCTAGTCACCCAGATACAAGTCGTACACCAAGCCACACAGTTCAACGCATGTGCAGGATGCGGTGAGAACCATACTTTCAACGGTTTCCAACGAATCAGCATCGGTATGTTACGTAGGGAATCGAAACTCATCAAAAAATAATCCCTACTCCAACACTTATAATCCAGGATGGAGGAACCACCCCAACTTTTTATTGGGAGGTTAACAAAATAATGGACGCTACGTCGGTTTATATAAAAGTTCTTTTTTTCGAATTAGGACATTACGTACGTTTTGACAATCGTTTTGTGCGAAATCCTCTCTACTCGTTACTGCTTTTAGGTGTTTTAGCTATTTTAGGATAGATTTAGATAGAACTATGGGTTCGTGGCTAGAGATTTTGATGTCCGACCAAGTAGATATGCCAATTCGGGGAGATAGTCAGGTCTTACATTGTAACGTCATGAGGTTCTAAATGTTTTGTACTTAATTTCAGTATTAATGCATCTTTAATTCTTTGTTTATATTCATAAGCATGTTCATAGAATAGCCTAACAAACTATTTGCGTGAATGTGTTTAACTTACTATACACGTATTTTTAGATTCGTATTCGTCTAGAGTTCATGTTTAATTTGAGTAGCAAAGGGTTGATGTATGAGTGAGTTTATGATTTCCATAGACCATATTTGCATGCTAGGTTCTAAGAGTTAAAGGGCGGTTAAATTGATTTAGGTTGGCCAACCTAGGTTAGTTTGATTGTCTTGACTAATCCCTAAAACTTAATGCGACTAGCTCGAGGGGTATGGAACGCTATCGTGCACAATTCTATAGGGTTAGTCTAGGACTAAATTGATGCTAGGTTAATTTCGTTGTTGTAAGGGAGCATTAGGGGCTTTACCGGCAAAGTCAGTCAAGTGCATTTAATTTGAAAATCACATATAGTTACCTGTGATTGACGTTACGCAATTAAACCCCGACGTGACCCCAGATTGGTGCCTAGTTTGTCTAAATTCTATCCTTTGCTTTTATTTATGTTTATGCCATTTACATTTCATGCAATTTACCTTTTTGCATCAAACCTCTCATGTGTCGTTCAATAATCCATTGCATTGAGAAAAAGTAACTTGATTCTCTGTGGTTCGACCTGGCCAACCATCATTACAAATCTTAGTTTGGTCTGACTTATAAGTATTGTTTGACGAGTATGACAAGCCTTCGATTAATGGGTGTAGGGAAGCATTTTTTTTTTAAAAAAAAAAAACTCCTATAAAATAGGGTAAAATTGAAAACAAATTTATTTTAGTTTAAAATTATGCAAAATCTGACCTATTTATAACGAAATTTTCTTTTCAAAAAAATGAGATTTGAAATCAGAACTAATTTCAAATTCCTTGATTTTTTTTTTTTTTTGCAACCAAACACGTGAAATGATTTCAATAAAATCCTTCAACATCTTGAGGTTCCAAAAAAGAGATAAATTTGGACATTTGAATGTAAAGTGACTAGAATGAAAGGGGTAACTACATGTATACTCATTTGAAGACCCAATTTACACAAATGTCCAAATTTCATAAAAATTTCAGCTTTGTCAATAGTCCAGCTGATTGAAGCACACAATAGTCTTGAATTTACATATCTACTCATTAGGTTATTTTGAAATTAATATAAATTCGAAAATTAGGAAAGAAAAAATAAAGTGGGAGATTTATCATAATCGTCGATACTATTGATTTCGAAATAACCCCCCATTTTCAATTTTCATCTCCAAACCTTTCCTCCAAACGCTCATCATCTCTTCACCTTCCATTGGCAAACAAACTAGGGTTTTGCTTCCTTCAATAGTAACTGGCATCACTATGGTTTTGCTTCCTTCAAACAGCGAACAATAGTTGTGGCAGTTATACTTCCTTCAAACGGATAATGGCACAACAGTTCAAATTCATTCCAATGGCAAATTGTAGTTGTGACAGTTTTCCTTTCTTCAAACAACAAAGAGTGGCTACGACAATTTTACTTCTTTCCAATAGCGAACAACGACTGCAACAATTCTGATTCCTTTGAATGGCAAACGACGACAATGACGATTATGATTCTAGCCAACAGTGACTATGATGTTCTGTCTCCTTCAAACGACTAACGACGGTCCTGTTTCATTCAAACAACAAATGAGGTTCTTTTTTTGGCCAACGACCATCAAAATCAGATAGAGAATGTAAAATATATGCGGGTTATTTCATATTTCAAATATATATGGAGTTTATTTCAAATAATTGGAGAACACCATTGAACTTCCTGTGTTTCAGATCTTATTTTTCATGGTTATGCCCTAATTTTGGTGAACGACAAACGAAGCTTCTGTCGGTGACGTTGGACTGTGTCGTCACTGCTCATGGATGTCGTTGGGTAGTCACACAGTTAATCAACATCGTGAGAGAGGAGCTCGTGTCGTGGGCAATCGCATAGTCACCAAAGAATAGTTTTTTTTTTTTTTTAAATAGTAGGGTTTTCTCTATGGTTATATAGTTGTTTCATATCATGTATATATTTTCTAAATGTAGGGGTGTATTTAATAATATGAGGTATATTTTTGTATAAATTTTTTTTGAAAAAGATATATATATACCGAGTATATATTTGCAAATGACATGATGGTAGTGACAAACAAATATACCGAGTATATTTGCAAATAATTAAATATACCATGTGTATATGACGAAATCCATAGTAAGTGAAATACATAACTCAATTAAGATGGAATAATGTATATAAATGTAGTATATATGTTAGATTATATTAATTTAATAATATCACTTATATTGTTGTGTTTACGATATGTATGACAAAAAAAATCTAGTATATGTGGCTACAATGAGCAAAACAAAAAACCTGTGCACATAGTATATATGAGGTATATAGAGAGTTATATATGAATGTCAAAATAAAAGTAAATATAAACAAAGAATTGTTTTTTCTTTTAAATTCGACATGTAATAAAGAATGAAATGTTTGTCTTAAATGAAAATAAGTATATTAGAAAAATATAAATTCAAAATAAAAATGAGAAATTTTCGACTGGTAACAATACTATGGGAAAATTTGGATGAATTTTTGGGCTAGAAAATTTTGATGTTCACGGCAAAAACAAAATTATTTTTGAAAATCATAATTGTGATAATTATGACATATCATGTGTAATAATTAAAACAATATATTTTCTAAAATCATATTTATAATAACTGTATGAAATAATTCCTTAAATGAAAATATGTTTATTAGGAAAGTATAAATTTAGAGTGGAGAATTAAATATAGAGAAATGATATTAAATGAAGGTTAAATCGTTAGAAAAAAAGGGGCATAATCTCTAGTCAAGCTAAAGTTAAAAATTTTCATAAAAGTCAACATTTGTGAAGCAGAATTAATTAGGATCGATTTGATTACAAAGGGTTTTTGGGAGTAGGAAGGCTGAGTAAATATTGCACAAGAGAAGCTCATGAATATTTATCGATGCCTATTCTCTACAACTCAGAAGTCTTTTATAGACCCCGAATTTGAAATGAAAATTGAATCAAACTAACTAAGAGATAAAATTCAAATCGACAGGACATGTCCCCAACTGATTCCATCTTTCTCAATGAGACAAACAACTTTCTAAAAAGTAAAATCTACTTTACAAAAGCATATAAAACAAACAACTTTAAAAACGAATAAAGTAAAGTAAAGAAATAATTACAAAATGACAAAAGAAAAGGTAAACTTTGAAAAAGAAAAGATTGGGACGAATTTTTCACCACGTGCTTCCAACTGTGCTTGTCCTCATTTCTTTAATAAAGTAGCTTTATTAAAGTGATCTGTCAGTCTTTCATTATTGCTCGTGCAGATACTTCAAGGCTGCTGAAGAGGCAAGGATACATCGGAGAGCTTACCAACGGATTCACTGCGCAAACCCCGCGACTTACTACCGGGAACACAACTCCTAAAGATCCGCAACAGGTCCTCTTCTTCAACCTTTGATATCTTCAAGCAATAGTCTTTCACTGAAGCAAAAAGCAACTCTAGAGAGGCTGATTACGCTAACTTGTTTCCAAGTAGCAACTCAGAAGAGACTTATTACGCCATTTGCTCTATTGATGTGTTGGCACAAGACTGGAAGTGGATGATGATTTTACTATGTACGATACAGAATCCAGAACTATACAAGGGATTCTGTACACCTAACACTATACATACTATTAATTTACAGACTCAAAATCTATACAGAGAAAAGATTTTCTTCCTAATGAATAAAATCTTGAAAAATATAAAACTATAAGAATATACAGACCTCAACGTTAACCTAAAAAGAAAGTTAAATTTACAAGATCTAAGAAGAATGTACAGGATTTAGTAAATGCTTCAAGGATAACCATTGAAACATTCACTAAAGAAGAAATAATATTTACAAGTGAGGTGCCGAATGTACAGGGAAATGAAATATATACCCGTTTTTTTTAAACTAGACTCACGGAGGCTGTGAATCTAGAAAAGGATCATCTAGATCATATTGAGTCTCTTCCTCATCAGACGGTAGGCTGCCATGGGAGGAAGATGAAGCTCTGCTTCTAGCAGAATTGAGAACTCTTTGGAATTCATCGTCAGAGGTTCTTTGAGCTAGTCTCGATATAATCTGAGACCGGGAATTCAGAAATTCTGAATTCTGTTGAACTTGGTTAAGATGTTCACCATTTTCGACAAACCATTCTTTAACCTCATTGAGACGAATGTGGGTGATATCATATTTTTCCCACCATTTGATCTTTATGACTTTATAAAGTCTTTTGAGTCCTTCTCTTTCTTCTAGGTGGAAGTTCCATCAAAAAATCCAGGAAATTTTGAAATTGAGACAAAATCGAAACAGAGTGGGGAACTCATTTCTCTGAATATTTTGAACAAAGAAATGGTATGACTCTTGAATCGAAGTTGGAAAAATATCCTCCGTCAAACCGAAGGTATTCCACCAATTGATGAACCAGTATGGGAATTCCATACGGTGTGCTCTTTGGCAAAATTGAATGAACCATGAGTGGTCATACCTGATGTACCACATTACGTTATACCATGCTCTGATGTAGTCACGATATACGTAAGTCTATGGCTTGAATGGTTTTGAGAACGCTCTTGGCGAGAATATACTCTGATTCCAATGAGATGGAATCAGGACTTTGAAAATTTTGAATTTTGAGAAGGCGATCCTGGTCGGATCTTCGCGGTCTGGGATATGAGTTATCTCGACCGATCTTGTATCTACGAGAATGAATTCGTAGAATTTTCTGGTTTTCTCAAGTTCTTCTGGCATGAATAGGAAGTCTTGAGGAAACATATGTTTGATAACTTCCACTATGGAGTTACTATCAAACTTTGGTTCTACCAGGGGTTTTGAAACTTGAACTTGTTTTTGGAAATAGGTTTTAATCTCTAGTTTGGGGATAAACCTAGTTTGAGGGACAACCGCTGTGGAAAAGGTTGTCGGTGTTTGAGACGAAGTTGATCCCTGTTGAGAGGGAGCAACCGAGGGAGTAACAGTTCTTCTAGAATTTTGAGATGTTGGAGAGACGACTCGTCTTCTCGGATGGGTTAAGTTGGCCGATGGCCTTGGAGGTGGAGTTGATGACTCAATTGAATCTCTAATCACAATACCAGAAGATCTATTTGCTCTAGATCTGACCACCGGTGTGAAATCAGAGTCTATTGCATAATGATCTGCTGTCATTGGAGCAGGATTTTGAGAGGTTGAGGCGTTTTCTTTGCCTTTTGAGACAGGGGTCGCTGGGCTTTCCGACCACTTTTAGAGAGAGAGGAAGAAGAGGGGAAAGAGAGTTTTGGAGTTAGGAACTCCCTTGAGAGATAATCAGCAAGCGGGTTCTGAATGCCTTTTATAGGCAAAATTTTGAAATCAAAACACGATAAAATCGCCTGCCATCTCACAAATATTTGTTTTGAGACTAAATTCTTGACATCTTTTTCTAAAACAAATTTGGATGCTCAAGAATCCGTTTTGACTGTAAATCTTTTATTTATTAAATCTCCTAGAAATTTTTATACACAAAACTATGGCCAAAATTTCGTTTTTGATCGTCGAATAATTTTTCTGGGTATCATTCCATACTCCAGAATAAAATCTCACTATTTGTTCTTGATTATCCAAAGACTGTTTAAGGATTCCTCCATATCCGATATCGGATGCGTCAGACTCCACTATTAAAGTTGCCTCTAGATTGACAAGACTCAAACAGGGAATAGATTTGACTAAAGTTTTGATCCTCTTTACAGCTTGTGTATGCTCAACTGTCCAGGGATTTGGATTTTTTCTAAGCCTTTGAAATAATGGCTTGCAAATGGGCCTCAAATCTTTAATAAAGTCTAAGACATAATTGAGACAGCCCAAAAACCTTTGTAATTGGGTTTTGTTTAAAATTTGGTCTGGAAAATTGTCCGCAAATTCAATGGACCTTTGTATGGGTTTTATTTGGCCCATATAAATTTCAAATCCAAGGAAACGGATCTTTGTTTGAAACAGTTTGATTTTTGAAACGGATATTACTAAACCATTTTGTTTAATAATATCTATAAATTTTCTCAAATGAGAAAAATGTTGATCTATACCTAATGAAAAAAAATCAAAACATCATCGATATAAATTATTGAAAACTGAGAGATCGGATCAAGAATATCATTCATGATCTTTTGAAACTCAGATGGAGCATTTTTTAAACCGAATGTCATGACGTTCCATTCATATTGTCCAAAAGGAACATTGAATGCAGTCTTGTAACGATCCTTTTCTGAATTTTGAATCTGCCAGAAACCTGACTTCATATCAAATTTCAAAAATATATTTGAGCCTGAAATTCTTTTTAGTAAATCTGTTTTGTTGGGAATTGGATATCTAATCCATTCCAAAACTTTGTTTAAGAGTTTGTAGTTAATTACCAGACGGGGGCACACCACGCTCCTTTTCTGCCTGGTTGTTGACATAGAATGCTGCACATGACCAAGGGCTCTTGGAAGGTCTGATCAGCTTCTTTTGAAGGAAGTCATTGATCTCCTTTCGGCAATGTTCCAATAATTCAGAATTCATCTATATTGCCCTTACCTTTGTTGGAATTTGTGCTTCTGTGAAATCTTTGATGTATGGTAGTTCTACCATATGTTGCTTTCTATCCCATAATGTGTTGGGATGATTTGAACAGACTTCATCTTCAAATCTTTGTTTTAAGATTTGAACCTTTTCTTGTATTTCTTTCTACTGAAGATTTTCTTTTATTCTCTTATAGCTGATTTCTTCCTTTAAGAAAGCAATTTGCTTTTCTTTAAGGTCAATTGCATTCAGCTGATTATCTTTACTCATAAGTTGGCCTTTATGAGTAAGAACTGGCTTTATCCACTCGAACAGAATCTTCCGTCCCAGTAGTTGAGTATGTATACCCTCTTCTAAAACTCTTAAGGGGTATAATTGAGTAAGGAATGGCGTTCCTAAAACCATGGCTTGGCTCAAGTTTTGAACTAGGAGGCAATAAGTTACGAAACATATCTCTTCTTTGCAGATATGTATCTCTGGTAACTTATGCAAGATCTTTAAAGGTGCTCCACTGGCTCCTCTAAGAACTTCTTTTGTCTTCTTGAAGTATTTCGAGGGAATGAGGCCTTCACGGATGCAATTCTGATCTGCTCCTGAGTCAATCAAAGTAATAAGAGTTATCGTAAAATCTTTATCTTTCAAAGTTACCTCAGTATACCATTTTTGGTATGGGACTCTGGTGATTGCATTTACGAATACTCCTTCTTCTATCTTGAGTTTTGTTGGGGTTTCCTCAACTTTCTGCTTTCCCTTTTTCAAGGAAGCAATTTCTGAAGTGAGCTTTATATAGTCTGCTCTATAGCTTTGTTTTAATTTTGAGACTTCCTCCTTGAGGTTGTTGATTTCAAATTGTAGGTCTTGAATAGTGACCTTCTTGATTTCTTCAAATCTTCCAAAGACGTCTTCCATTGTGATGGGTTTTACGTCCAGGTCGATGTCCTTTGATTTATCTCCTTCTCCTAAAGGTTTTTTCTTCAAAGATTCCTTAAGTTGCTTGAGGATTGATACCTTCATAGCTTCATCTGGAGTTTTTTCGACTAAATCTAGGAGAAATTCTTGGTCACTGGATATAACATTTATATAGCCAGGACAACCACAAAATTTACCTCTTGAGTTGGCATTGATATCAAACTCTCATTCGCTTGAAGAGTATGAATTTGATGACTCTCTTATCTCTAGGATGTCATCATTTGATTCTTCTTCAATTTCTAAGAAGTCACTTGAGTCCGATCCGAAAAATATTAGCAATTCCTTCTTGAGGTCTTCGTCGATCTGGAGCTCATTGATTTTTCCTCTCAGGGGACATCTATTTGAATAGTGTCCATACTTTTTGCATTTGTAGCACTGAATTTGTTTTCCAAATTTCTTGTGCCTTCTTTCTTGCTTGTGCTGGGTTTCTCTAGGATAATCCCGAGTCACTTTTCGTTTATATCCTCTAGATTCTTGATATACATTTGGTTTTGTATATCCTTTTCGCGGTTTAGAGAACCTTTTGATTCTTCTTGTTCTCATTTTCTCTCTTTGAGATGGGGCTTCTTTCTGTGGGTGTATCCCATACATGTCACAGAAATGTCCCAACTCTTTTCTTCTATTGGCGCTTGTGTTGTCCTTTTCATTCCCCTTTTGCTGTAGGCATTGGATAGTTCTGAAATTGATAATGTTTTGAATTTTATCTCCATATGAGAAATCTTTCCATATGATATCTCCTCCATGGACCTGCTTCATATGGATGAGTAATTGTGATTGGAATAGCTTTGGAAGTCCAGTTACGAACCTCTGCTTCCAATCATCACTTTCGCAGTCGTCTAGTTTATAGACTTCTGCTAAGAATGTGTCTTTGTACCATCTGAAATCTTGAAGCTTTGGGCACCTCATATTATTCAGATATACCCCTGAGAGGGCTCTGAAGTTGTTAATCTTTCCCAAAAATGTCTTTGCAATTGCATGGGTTAGAGTTACAACCGCATCTTCAACATCTTCCTCTATGATCTGTCGAGTTGTCGCAGTCGTAGTTGTGGAAGATGATGCTCCCGTTGATGATTCAGCAGGGCCTTCGTGGACTCCTACTGTGCCTGTAGGCTTCCTCGTTGTATGTCTAAGGATTTGTTTCCGCTCCTTCTCTGTATATTTGTGATCCCACCATCCTTTAAGGATGTCAGAGAATCCTGCGGATAAGAATTTTGCTGATTCATGATCTGTATGTCCTTTTGTGATGTAGGTTGTGTTTGCCATTAACATCTCCTGGATCACGCCCATGATCAGGTATTCTGAGAGACCATCTATGTTCCATTCATAGATTGAATCTCCGTCATATAGCTTCTTTCTTCGAACTGTATATCCGGCCTTGTAGGTCTAGGATACCAGTTTCTTTGCTGACTTTGCTGAGGATAATTTCGAGTATAACTCCTCTGATTTTGTATCTTCAGCATGTCAATGGCTCCTTCGTCGGGATATTCCATGCCGAGGGCTAGTTGACTCATATATTTTATCATCTGATCTATATTAGAATCATTAAGAACATTGATTTGAGACGATGGCTCCTTTATTGTGAGCTTTGCTAAACGATTGTCTACTGCTTGAATGAACTGGTCTAGGCTAGTTCTCCTTCGAGGTACAGAGCTTCCAACATCTGTTCTGAAGTATGGGGCTGAAGAATCAGCTCTTCCGAATCCTCCTTTGGGAACATCTTTCTTTGGAACTTCTTCGAATAACTTCTCTTCTACTATGTTCATTTGCTCAGATAAAGTATAGATGAGTTTATTGGTATAATTATTTTGAAGTTGTATACCTCGTATCCCTTTTGAGGGATTCTTTTCTTCTTCTTTCTGATCAATTTGTTTGAAGGGTGAAGCTATAACAATTTGGTTGAAGCTTTCAAACTGAATTGCTTCTAGAGGAGGGTGAGTGGAACTTACTTCAATTCCCCTCGTGGTTTTCCACGTTACTGCCTTCAACGTATTGATCGATTTTTCTTTGTATTCTTCTCGGTCTTTATACCACTCAAAGAATGGTATATTCTCTTCGAGAGTTCTCATGACCTTTTTCCATTATTCTTTGAGCTGCTTTCTTTCCTCTGCGTCGTAGAGCTCAAAGAATACTCGTCTAGGCTCTACCCAGATCAGATCTAAGAAATCCTCTCTTAGTGTTTCTATGTATATTTGGAAGTCACTATGGATCATGTTAAGCTGATTAGCTTCCATGTCAGTTTGAGTTGGCGAAGCATTCCTTTGGTAATGAACTTCAGGAATTCTGGATATAGATTTCTTCAGCATGTCGCCTTTTTGCTTCAGCATTTGATTTCCATCTGTTGAGTAAATTCTTTAGTCGATCGATCATCCGATTGCAATATTTTCTTTCTTCAGAATTTGAGAGAATAAAGTGAATTCTCTTTAATAACTTCTTCTTCTTCTTCACAAAGAACTCGTCTTCTCGTTATTAGGGGGAACGGGCGGCTTACCAACGGACTTACTCACCTCTACCGGCTTACTTAATGCAAGATAATTTGTTGCGAATCTAGTGCCACCAGGTCGGACAATATCACCTTCACATATCTCGCGCATTTTATTAAGTAACCATCCATGATTATATATATAATTGGTCACCCCTCGTGCAACTCTAATAATATTGTCTATTGAGGCCCTTTTACCTATATCCTCAAACATTAAATATATGCAATGGGCTGCACAATGGGTCCAATAAATATTAAATTTTTTCATTATCAATTCTCCAGCTTTCTTGAAAGCAGAGCCATTGTCTGTCACAATTTGGACTACATTCTCACTCTCTATCTCTTGTACGACATTCTTCAAGAGATTATAAATATATTTATGGTCTTTAACTTGTTTAGAAGCATCAACTGACCTTAAGAAGACAGTAGTACCATCATAATAGACCATAAAATTGATGATGAATAATTTTGTTGGTCTTGTCCATCCGTCAGACATGATCGTGCAGCCAAAAGTTTTCCACTTTTTTTTTTCTGTTCCTGAACACATTTTTCCATATCTTCATACTCCATATATAAATATTTATTGCGAGCTTCATACGGTGAGGGTACTTTAACTCCCATACCTACAAAATGAAAACTCATTTGAATTAGGATTTATGTAAGTACAATTGTATTACAAAAAAAAAACATGCTTGAAAATAGTTAATAAGCACACTTACCAGCTTTTTGTATTCCCACAACCATATTTTTAAAATGATGTGACTTTAGTTTATTGGGTGCGATATTGAAATAAATAAAAAAACGAGAGATTAGTCATCCAAAATTTTGTCTAATGGCTCCTCCTGACAACATATCATTTAAATTTTTTTGTTTAGCTCCTTCAGACTTGAAGTATGAGAGCTCCTTCATACTACTAGACCGTTGGAATTGACTAGAGCCTTGACTAGAGCCTTGACCTCGCTCAAGTCCACTTTGTCGCATATCTTCCTCCTCTTCGACCGTCTTTCTTGAGTTACGTAGAACTTCACGATACTATTTTCTTTCTGAGTAACTCATAGTCATATCAAAGACTTCGATACCCTCATCACTACTGTCATCAACTTGATGACCTTTCAAATTGGATCGTAAATCCTTTTGAATTTCTTTTTTTTTTTTTTTTTTGCTTCTCCCATTTTTTTCGTCTCCTTCATCTTCAATTGTTCTGCAATTTGTTTCTTCACCTCTGGTGGCACATTCAAACAAGGTTTGGTGTTCTTTTTGGGATCATTTCCAGTTAAATGATGTTTGAATCTGATGATGCCACTGCTTTTAATCACCAACTGGCAAAAATTGTATACAGTGCCAAATTTATTTCCATCCAATGGAATGCAATAAGCCCAAGCTAGATCTGAACGTCCTCCTTCCATTTATGAAACCTAAAAATAATAATAAATATACATCTATACGTTTTAAACACTAATATACAATTATCACCACTAACAGAATATATTATTTACTTCACAAACATTAAAAAAAAGTTTGCATTTCCAATTTAGTTCCCAAGTATAGGTGTTCTCTTATGGTCAACTTAAATATCTCAGCCTAGACAGAACGATGTGTTGGAGAATAAAGTATAGTCAATTTACTCAAATTACAATAAACTAGTATATAAATGAATTATTTAATTCATAAACAATATTATAACTAATAAGAAAATTATAAAATTAAGAAACAAAAGTACAATCACTTCAATATCAATCCATAATAATAACAATTATAACAAAAAGAAAAAAGATATATTACGCAATGAAGATTATAATAACAATTAAATAATGAACTTAGATTAAACAAAAAATAATAACAATTATATAACAAATAATAATAATAAACAACCATTAACTAACGAAGATAGTTTAAGTGAACTAAAAAATAATCTATATTATTAATAAAACAAAAGTTAAATAATAATATAAAGAGATAATAACCTTGAAAGTTGAAAACTTAAAAACTTAAAAGTAATGTAGATAGACTAAAAAGTAAATTAGAAGCTAAAAATCCTAATTTAAGAAGGGAATTTGAGAGAATTAGAGGGAAATTGAGAGAATTGGAATTGGAGATTGAGAATTGGAGAGAATTGAGAATTGAGAATTGAAGAGAATTGAGAATTGGAGATTGAATTGTTGTGGTGAAGAAGAAAGTAAAATGAAGTGAGTATTTATAGATGGTAAAAAAAAATAAAAAAAATAAAAATGTACAAAAATAAAAATAAATAAAAATATTTTTTGTGATTTAAAATATGTTTGGGAAATTAAAATTTTTGATTTTGAAATTTGTAAAATTTGATGGGATTTTGGTGTGAAAGTTATAATTAAATAAGATATGTATTTTGTTTAAAAAATGAAGAAAAAACACACAAAAGACAAAAGAGGTATGTATTTTGTAATTTTTGTTTAAAATTCTAAATTACAAAAATAGAATTATAGAAATATGTAAAACTTTGGTTAAAATTGAGATCTGAGAATTGTATTGTATAAGTAAGACTTAAGAATAATTTACTAATTTACTAATTGCATAAGTAAGTACTAAGAAACATAAGAGTTAATATTAATAATAGAGTGTGTATGTATTTGTTTTGTTTGTATTATTTGTTTTGTTGTTTATATAATAAAAAAAAGAAATACAAAAACAAAAAATAAAAGGAAAAGAAGGAGAGAAGATATTTGAAGTGAAGTTGGAGTGTGTAAGTAACCTATCAATGGCGTGCACGGAGTCCCATTCAAAAAATAGAATTCACATTTAAAAAAAAACGAAATTTAGTCGACATGTCGTCGACACCTCGACATTTCGAGGTGTCGACGACATGTCGTCGAAAGGGAGGGAAAATGAAATTCCCCCCTCCCCCCCAACGACATATCGAGCGATATTTAAAACACTGAGTATAATAACCAAAATGATTTTTAACCAAAAATATATATAATAATAAACTACTCATCAAGCTAGAAAAACATTTTCTAACATAGGTTATTCATCTTCTTCAGTTATATGTGGTAACACCAAGGATGAAAAATTGATGTCAACATCGATATCAGAATTTCAATTTTATGGATATATCGATAAAATATCGATATCAATGAATATTTCTAAAGACTTTAAAAAATATTTAAATTAATAATTAAGTTGTTTCTACTTTTAAACTAAGTTATATTTTATATATACACTAAAAAAATATTTATATATGTATGTTACAAATAAGTTGTTATTACTATTACTATTTATATTGGAGTTAATAGATGATATCTTTTTATGTTTTATAGGTATTTATAAAAGATATTGGAGATATCGATTAATCCTCAATATCCATGCTGAACCCTCCAATTTAAGGATATATTGATATATCGACAAATATTTTCATCGTTGGTGAACACTGGGGCTACACAACATTTCAAATTTAATGTAAGTGAAAAAAATAGGGCAAAAATCAATTTATACCCCTAAACTTTTATGGGTACAATAAAAATCCTAAACTAATAATTGTTTCAATTTAAACCTTAAACTTTCATAAGTGTATTAATTTACACCATCTGTTAGATTTCATTTGAAAAACGTTAGTGTACACTTGTACAAAATTATAATTATATCAATTAAACTCCTAAACTTTTATAAGGGAATCAATTTAGACCTTTCATTTCAAATAATTAACGATTTTCAAATGGAAGGACTAGATTTTTGAAGAAGTCTACACACGTGTGAAAATTGATGCATGTGCGATTTTGAAATTGAGAGTTTAAATTGATTTATTTATGACATTTTAGGGGTTTAATTGATATAATTATAAGTTTGCATATTTGTAAACTAACATTTTTCAAATAGAATCTAACCGAATGTGTAAATTGATACACTTATAAAAATTTAAGGTTTAAATGAATATAATTATTAGTTTAGGATTTTTATTGGTTCAGTGTATAAATTGATTTTTGACACCCAAAAAAAGAAGTAATTGAATTTCCTTTTTCCAAATTCAAGAAATTAATAAACACAATTGAGGGGGTTAATGCGTAATTTAACAAAGTATAAATATTCGGCCAAATTTTATTCAATTCTAGAAGTCACGACGCTCCATTTCGGCGGTACGCTTCGCTCCAGCAACTTTAGTATCAAAAACCCATCAACACTCCAAGCTTAACCTTCAAGTTCTTAAACCTCCTCATGGATATGGAAATCGATGTCTCCAAAGATGATCGCCTAATCAAAGACGAAGATCTTTTCAAAGCCGCAGAGACCGGCGATTCTTTCACTTTCACTGCCCTCACGCCCCTCCAGCTTTCTAAGTCTCTCTCCCTCAGAAATGAGGATTGCCGCTCCCTTCTCCACGTTGCCGTCTCTTCAGGCCACGCTGATGTTAGTCTTTACCTAACTTTTCTTTGAATTAGAAAAATTCGAATCGAGAACCCTTCTCCCATGGCTTCTCTTGTAAATGAATTACAACTGGTTGTTTTGTTTTTGACATTATTTTTTGTTCTAAAATAAGGATCTATGAGCTTTTCAATTTGAAATGCGTAATGAAGTGACGCCCATGGTGTTGTTTACTGCTTAAATTTGAATGTTAGTTGACCTTATTTTTACATTGTTGGAATTCTGCGTAATGCACCAGGTGGTAAAGATACTAGCTGCTGCTGATCAGTCAACAAACTTAATTAACTGTGCGGATGAGGAAGGTTGGGCACCGATTCATTCGGCTGCTAGCATTGGGAGGTCTGATATTTTAGATATCTTGTTGAGCAGAGGTTAGTGAATTCTAAAATAGGTGTGATTTTTTGTCCATCCGCTTGCTTTTCCGGTGATTTGAGTCGATTAGTTTATCAACAAAGCTAAGTTGTTTAGCATAGGGATGAATCTCACCATAGACTTGATGGTGTTGACTGTGGACGACGGTTGATTAGAAGTTCGTACTTTTTAGGTAAAAGACAACAGATTTTTTGAGGTCTCTAGGAAAAGGAACCTTAAACAGCATGATTCTCACCTTCCATCTTCAAGATTCCCATGAAATTTGCTAAAACTGTCAATAACACGATCAAACATTTATTTTTTTTAAAAAAATCTCTTATTGTTATTATTATTATTATTATTATTTGGTTGATAAAGAGAAGGACTCGCCTTCTAATCGTCAGAAGGCCAATGAAATTCATTAAAATTGTCGAGAATGATGTCCTTCCAGGTAGTCTGTGGCAGACCTTCACCTCCCTTACATAGGCACCAAAAGACTCCTAATTCTCCTCTAGATTAGTGGCTACAGAAAAGGGATCTAGTTCTAGAAGCGTTAAAACTTCATTTAGCTTGTGCTCTATCAAGAATGAAGAAAATAGTCAACCAATATAGGATAGATGTGGAGTTTACTAAAGGATGCAGGTTTTCTTGCATCTTCACCCATATGGACAATAGACCCTAGCTCAAAAAAGAAATGAGAAACTCGCATGGAAATATTTTGTACCCTACAAGATCATACACGATGAGTAGGTCTGGTAGCCCATTAGATGGAACCTCCTCCATTCTCATCTATTCACCTGGATTTTCACATATCTTGGCTTTGGAAAGCTTTGGACACAAGCATAGTTGTCCAACGACTCTCTCTAATCTGGACTCATAATTTGGACTTAAATCTAAAATGGATAGTGGAACCAGAGCAGGTACTAGGGATATGAGAGAACACTGGCACTAATGTTAGGAAGATCCTAGTACAATTGGAAGACCTCTCATCTCTCTTATTTGAAGCATCATGGGCAGCCTTGAAGACTATCCAGGACCAATTTCTAGATTATCACCTCGGGGACAAGGTGTTTTTGGAAAGGAAGTATAATTTTAGGTCTTCTTTTAATAGTGACAGTATATGAGAGGACGGGTTAAAAGGGAAATTTAACCTTTGTTGCTAGTTTGAGGGTGTGAAATTTTGTGTTTGTGTAAAGGGAGAATAGCAGGCCCTCTTGAATTGGCCTAGTTGGTTCTTGTATGGTGCCTTGGTCACCTTTTCTCTACTCAATAGAAAATTACCAGCATGGATACCTGTCATAATGTAAAGAAGAATGGGACTCTCATTACAAATGGTGGTGGAGGCTCCTTGGAGAACCAAGATCATTATGACACAAATTTATTAGCAGAAAATATGGGTAACACAGTTTGAAATAGTGTTTTTTGCTGCTACCAGAGTTCATGAGCAGCTGAGATACATATCCTAATTTAAAGTGATTTTTGAAGAAAGGTTTGTTCTTAAGCTGTGAGTAACATAAGATTTTGGGGAGGACATTTTCTGCGATAAGAAACCTCTATTCTCTTAATTTCTTACAGTCTGTTGATAACGAGAAAGCCACCATAAGGAGTTTTGGGTTCCAACTCTGTTCTTGGACCACAAACTTTTAGAAGAGTTTTTTTAATGAAGGGAAGATGTAATGAGGGAGAATACTGGTCTTGTTGGCGAATCATCAACTATCTAACAGAAGAATCTAGTTGTTGTTGGAAGGCAACCCTAAAGAAGAAAATCTTCATGGCTTCATTTGTTCTCTTTCTTAAGAGGTCTAAACACTTAGGGGCTGTTTGGGGGAAGGGTTATAATAACCCGTGTTATAATAACCTGTGGAGTACTTTGCACCCCAAACACAGACTATTATAACCCTAGACTAAACAACTCTGCATTTTAAACAATATTATATTATTTCATAGACTATTATAACCCACAGACTATTATAACCTATATTATTATAACTCACTTAGTGCCCCAAACAGCCCCGTAAATATCTAGCAAAAGAACCCCCAATATTTTGTTTTTCCTTCATGGTGTTACCTCTGCGAACAGAATGAGGAAGGTAGTAATAATCTCATTCTGACTTGTGCTCACACTTGCAGTTTTTGGTATAAGCTGTTCAATGTGTTCCATATCACTTGCCTTGTCTATGCTCTATCAAGTATCTCTTGCTCATCCCTCTCATGGCTCACCCTCTTAGAGGCAAGGGCAAGGAAAAGGGCAATGGCAAAGGCAAAGGCACGGCCAGTTCAAAGTTCTTTGGACTAATAGTATCTTTTCTATTTTGTGTGAGCTCTTGATGGAGAGAAATAGAAGAGCATTCCATAATAAGGAGAGGAGCTTTGAGCTCTCTTGAGATTTAATTCTTTACATTTGTCTAGTTGGAATCTCTAATTGATAGAGGTTTGCAATTATTATATTTCTTTACTTTTCTCGAACTGGTGAGTCTTTCTTTTTTTTTTTTTTTTTGATAAGAAACAATTTTATTGATGTATGAAATTATAAAAGGGATGAAATGTCTATGATTTACAAATAGTTTCCCAATTGGCTAAAAGGGAAGCATAACTATAAGATGAAAAAAGGCCATTAGATTTACACCAGGGCAGAGCATGATATATTACATAGTCAAGTAGTTTGTCAAAAGGGGAGCTCCTTATCTGAGAACACTCTTTGATTTCGTTCTTTCCAAAGGCTCCAAAGAAAGGCCCTTATAAGAGAAGTCCAAAGCATAGCCTTTTCCTTCCTGAAAGGGTGTCCCAATAATATCGAATTAAGAATAGTCTTGTTATCCTTTGGGAGAGTCATATCCACAACAAAAGAGCTACACATTTTGTACCATAATTTCCCAGCAAAAGAGCAATGAATGAACAAATGATCTTGTGATTCCTCACTATTCTTGCATAAGGTGCACCAATTGGGAGAGAGGGGCCATATATGGCATGCGTCTCTAGAGGATATCCTTAGTGCTAATGTCATTTTGAGCAAGCTCCCACAAAAAGAATTTGATCTTTTTTGGGTAATTGTCTTTCCAAATACCCTTGACCAACCCTTTCTTCAATAATTTAGAAGTATCCCCCGTGTCATTTAGAAGCGATTTAGTGGAAAAAATACCATCAATACTAGGAAGCCATCTCCAAGAATCCTCCCTCTGAGTAAGAACAATTGGGTCTAGAATAAGCATCATCTCCCCCCACTCCCAAGCTTCCTCATCCTTCATATTTCGACAAAAACCAAGGTTCCAGAAAATTGATTCTGTGTTCGATGCTTCCTCAACAGTGGCTTTAAAATTAATGAGCCTAAATAGAAGAGGGAAATTGGAGGCCAAAGGGATATTAGTGGCCCAAGGGTCAGACCAGAAGTGGGTATCTCTGCCATCACCCACACGATGGCAAATGCGACTGGTAATAATATGCTGGTGCTTGACAATGAATTTCCAAGGCCCTTTGGCAATAGACAAAGAAGCCAATGTAAATATGTGGAAAAACCATATTTACCTTTAATCATCTCATTGTTGTATCTCCATATCCATTTTGCAAGAAGAACTTGGTTCTTTTTTTTCATAAAATGAATGTCGAGGCCTCCAAGCTCCAAGGGGTGCAAAATTTTGTCCCATCTCACAAGGTGTTGTCCGTCCTTCCATAGAAGTCCTGAAAGAGCTTCTCCATCGCTTGAATAACTTTGTTAGGCATGGTATAAATGGACAAATAATATGCAGGGAGGCTCATTAGATTTGCTTGAATAAGGGTGTGCTGGCTCCCTTTCGATATGTATGTTGATCCCCGGACTGCAAGTCTTCGCTCAATTTTTTCAATGATAGGGGCCCAAACGAAACAAGTTTTGGGGGACCCGTTTAAGGGTAGGCCTAAATAAGAGCTTGGCCAAGAACCCACTTTACAACCATATATGGAGGCAAAAACATCAATGTAAGCAGGGTCCATGTTAATGCTAAAGATTTCTGATTTTTGAAGATTGATGCTATGACTAGAAACTTGTTCAAAATAATCCACCACTTCAAAAAGGTTAGTGAGATGTGTTTCATCTTCAAAGTCTGAAAACATAATAGTGTCATTAGCAAACTATATATGGTTGATACGACACTCACCTTGATCCACATGAAAACCTTTTATGCTACCATTGGATTAAGCTTTTATAAGTAATCGACTTAGGCAATCCATAATTAGAATAAACAGAAAGGCGATAAAGGGTCGCCTTGCCTAAGGCCTCGTGAAGCCAAAATTTTACCTCTTGGGCCGACTGTTAATGATGATAGAAAAATTAGCTAAGGATATGCACACTCTAATCCAGGATCTCCATTTGGGATCAAAGCCTTTAGCTTCGAGGATGCGGTCAAGAAAGCCCTAATCCACTTTGTCAAAAGCTTTCTCAATGTTGGGTTTTAGGACAACACCTCTTCTTTTTTTCCTTTTCCATTCATCGATAAGTTCATTAGCCATGAGAGAAGCATCAAGGATCTATCTTCCTTCAACAAAAGCATTCTGATAGTCGGTGACCGTGGAAGGAAGCACCTTTTTAAGACGCTTTGATAGAACACGAGCAATGATTTTGTATAGGCAAGTAGTAAGACTAATGGGTCGAAAATCAGCCACTGTGTAAGCTTCTAGCTTCTTTTGGATCAAACATAGTGTTAATAATACCATTCCTAAAAAAATCTTAGAACACTCTCATTAAGTTGTCTTTGAGAATGTTCCAACATTTTTTAAAGAACTCTAAAGTGTGTCCATCGGGGCCAGGTGATTTCTCATTGCCAAGAAGACTTATGGCTTTCCAAACCTCTTCTTTGGTGATAGAGGATTCAAGATCAACTGTTGAAACTCTATTAATCGGGCTCCAATCAATGACATTGGGAAAGCTTCCAACGGGTTCTTTTTCGTGTACAATTCCTTGTAAAGAGAAATGAATTCGAAAACAATATCCAGTTCCTTAAGAAGGTTAGCACCCTGTTTGGAGAGAATTTCCAATATAGAATTTTCCCGTTTCTTTGTGGCCAACAGTCGATGGAAAAATCAGGTATTAAGATCTCCTTCTTCTATCCACTTCTTCTTACATTTCTGCCTCCAACTTTGTTCCTCTTGCACGGCTAGAGATAATAGCTCCCCTTTCAAAATCTTCCTTTGGGTGTGTTGGACCCATGGAATGGGACTAGATTCCTCCATTTGATCAATGAGAGAAATTTCATATAGAAGCTAGTTTCGTTTAGTGGTGGTGCAACCAAAGACCTCTTTGTTCTAGCTCTTTTTAACAAATTTCAATCCTTTCAACTTGTTGATGAAGCCTTGTCCTGCATCCTCTAAGAGGTGTATTCTTCCACCAATATTCAATCATAGGCAGAAAAGCTGTGTGATGGAGCCATATATTTTCAAAGAGAAATAGGGTTGGCTCCCAATTGGAGCTGCCCATGGAAAGAGAGAGGGGGTAGTGGTCAGAAGTAGGCCTCTCCAATCTTCTAATTCCATCATTTGTAAATTTTTCTAGAACTGACTTAGAGACAAGGAATCTGTCTATGAGAGTCATTGTGGGAGGGGTTCTATTATCAGACCAAGTGAAAAGACCGTTTCGAAGAGGAAGGTCCACAAGCTTCGATTGATTGATGAAACGGTTAAATAACTTCATACTGCGTGTAATAATCCCGTTGGATTTCTCATGGGAACATCTAGAAACATTTAAGTTCCCAGCCAAAAGCCAACAATTAGAGCAAAGATAGGAGACGTCATATAATTCCAGCCAAAATGGAGGCATGTCCTTGGAGCAAGCGGGACCATAAACTCCTGTGATCCAAAATTTGAAACCATTAGCTAAAGTGAGAAGGGAGAGGGTATACAAACCTTGAGTAATGTCTGAAATAGAAAAGGCTGGATCGTTCCACATAATAAGGATTCCTCCTGAGGATCTCGAAGCATCTAGTGATGTCCAACTAATATTGTTTGAGCTCCAAAGAGACTTAACAATAGCCCGATCAATGAAAGAGAACTTTATTTTTGGAAGGATGACCAAAGTGGGATTGTGTTTTAGAAGAAAAGTTTTGACGAGAGCTCTTTTTTGGATGTCTCCAATACCTTTGACATTCCATGGAATAATAATCATAAAGGTTTCTTTCAACCCACAACTCTTTTGGAGGAGGATTTCTCATAATTTACATTTGAAATCAGCCTAGTGAGCTCTCGAACCAATTTATTTTGCTCATGAGATAGCTTCACTTTCTAGTTGGTGGATGGAATAGGCATAATGCACATATGATACCTCATAAGCCATGGAGCAAGGATTTGGATGGCCGAAGCTGGAGAGGAGGGTTCAATCAAAGGCTCTTTCATTTCAAATTCATCAATTTGTCCTTCGAGGAGGAGGGTTCCCAGCTCGGTGCTATTAAGCTCAACCTCAAGGGGGGGGGGGGGGGGAGTCTGGATGAGCTCAAGGCAGAAGGAGAAGGTGGGGCAGAAGAAAGAGGTAGAGGGCTGAGATCACAATCATCCTTGAAAACATAGTGTGATGCAGAGGAGGTATGTTTTGTACAAAGAAGGTACTATTATCCCTAATAGTCACGACAAATTTAGAGGGTGAGGAGATTAAGGTTTGTGTATTGGGTAGGTGTTCTATTAGTGTCGGGGGTTTATCAGACGAATTTTAGGATATGGGTAATGGCCCAATGGGCTTGGTTTCGATCGAGATGGTGAGTGGAGAGCTTTTGTCTGATGTGTGAAGGATAGGGGTATTGTTTGTTAGATTAGGTTAGGTTTATTTGATTTGGGTTTATCTTCTAAGGGTAGATTAGACTTTTGCTTATTGTTCTCATTAGTATAAATAGGTCTCTTAACTTTGTATCTCATCATGCAATTCAATATTTAATGTAAACCCTAGTCGTCCTTTGTACTCTCTCCCTCTTTTCTCTTGCTTAAAGTTAACATGGTATCAGAGCAGGATTATTAGGGTTACTTGGGTTTTTGAAATTGTTTTTAAAGCTGCCGGTGGCCTAGAGTGGTGTGTTGTGCTTGGTTGCTTCAGTTGTGGGCTTTGTGTTGGCTTTCTTTTCGATGAAGATATCTCGTTTCGATTGGGTATTTGATTTGAGTGGTTTTTTCATTGTCTTTGGTTGAGTACTTAAGGACTAGGACAGTGAGTATCAAATTAGTTTTGGGTCCGACGATTTTTCCTTCGATAGTGGGTTTTGCATTTTGTTTTCAAAAAGTTTGGAATTAGTGTGTTCAGAGCCAGACATCTCTGTGACTTCAAGTAGCTTCCTCCTTTTGTTTGGTAATGCCTTATGAGCCCTCAGACTTGCTTTTTTGCGCTTGTGCTTCTCACCATGAGGGTGATGATTAAATGTCCTTTCGCTTGACACCTTTTTTGGGTATTTGAATGAGTAATACAAATTTGCGTTGCTGCTTGGTGTTGAAATTTGTGATTATTGGTATTTGATGATCAAATTATTGCCTCTGGATTTTTGGTATAGCGCAAAAAAAAAAAAAAAAGGTTTTGGTTTGTTTGAACTTGTGCTCTCATAATGAGTTTCATTTTGGTGGAATTTTTTTGGGGTGTGTGTGTTGCGCTTTCGTGGTGAATAATTGTTTGAATCTTGGTGAGTTTGTCAAAATATGGAAGATGATGAAGATGATGAAGATCCATGGAGAAGATGGAGAAGGTGATGAAGATCCATGGAAATTTGGCGTTGAAATATTTTGCATGGATGGACATTTGGAATTTGAATTAGCATGAAATTGGCATTGGCATTGGCAAAAATTTTGCAGGTGAAATTTGGCAATTGTATTGGCAGTTAGAATTTGCAGCATTTGGCATTTGTAGTTGGAATTTGGCAATTGTATTGGCAGTTAGAATTTGCAGCATTTGGCATTTGTAGCTAGAATTTGGCAATTGCATTGGCAGTTAGAATTTGCAGCATTTGGAATTTTCATTGGACATGAATTTGCAGCTGGAATTTAACAATCGCATCTTGTAGTTGAAATTCACAGCATCGGCATTTGTTGGAATTTGCAGTCGAAATTTTTTGAAATTCGCAGCATCGGCATCGACAGTAAGTTTTGCATCGACATCATTTAGCAAACCCATAAAGTATTGTGAGTTTGAGAGGGGATGTTAGATTAGGTTAGGTTGATTTGATTTGGGTTTATCTTCCAAGGGTAGATTAGACTTTTGCTTATTGTTCTCATTAGTATAAATAGGTCTCTTATTTTTGTATCTCATCATGCAATTCAATATTCAATGTAAACCCTAGTCGTCCTTTGTACTCTCTCCCTCTTTTCTCTTGCTTAAAGTACGCCGATGGGTTTGGAATTTTCATTGGACATGAATTTGCAGCTGGAATTTAACAATTGCATCTTGCAGTTGAAATTCACAGCATTGGCATTTGTTGGAATTTGCAGTCGAAATTTTTTGGAATTCGCAGCCAAAATTTTTTGGAATTCGCAGCATCGCCTTTGATAGTAAATTTTGCATCGACATCATTCAGCAAACCCATAAAGTATTGTGAGTTTGAGAGGGGATGTTAGATTAGGTTAGGTTGATTTGATTTGGGTTTATCTTCTAAGGGTAGATTAGACTTTTGCTTATTGTTCTCATTAGTATAAATAGGTCTCTTAAGTTTGTATCTCGTCATGCAATTCAATATTCAATGTAAACCCTAGTCGTCCTTTGTACTCTCTCCCTCTTTTCTCTTGCTTAAAGTTAACATTGTTGACCGTTGTGTCACTTGGTTTTTCGATACAAGGAGGATGGGACAAGTTAGTGGCTGGAGTAGGGGGAAGGACAAATTGATTTAGATGAAGGACTACCCAAGTTAGCGATCTGACACGAAGCACGTGGGTACGGTTCCAAAATTCCCACCGATTGGTTAGCAGGCTTCTCAAGAGCAAGTTCTCGCTGAAGAAGGCTCGGTGATGACCCAACGCCATGAATTTTGTCCATAACACCCACAAATGCCTCATAGTCAAAAAAAGGATCGATTTGCATGATAACTAGTGCTGTTGAGGAGGAGGGGAGAGCAACTTCTGCTGGCATAAAACCCATATTGTTCGATTGTACCTTAATGCTAGCTTCCATTAGATCAAGCTGAGAGAGAGTCTTTTGCGCTGCTTCTATAAAGCCACCACACGCATCACCTATAAGCTTCAAGGAATGTTGATCGCACCGGCCAAGAGGAAGGTTCCTCACTTTGATCCTGCCTCCATAGGATGGAACCAATGCAATTCTCGTGTGTATGTCTCTGTCCCATCATTCGATCTTCAGTTGGTAAGCTCCAACTTCTTGCCAAGCCAAAGATTTATAATGGTATGATACTAAGTCATCTCTTTCACAAAGAAGCATAGCTTTGTCAGCAGAAAAGGAGTTTAGATGGCAAAAAGCATTGATGTGAGCCTACAAGTAACCATGTACCAGTCATCGTGGACGTGTTTTCTCGTGACAACAGTGTTTGGGTCCCATGTGTTGCTTATGGATGGCTTGGTGACAAAGGGAGAGATGTGGGACCCACCACTTTTTCAATCTTGTTATTGAGAACTAATTTATAGGAGGCTTTATCAGCAATTGGGTTGGATGGAGGCATAATGGCTCGTGAAATATTAGCGGCTGGTCTCGTGGTTGGTGAAGGGAGCTTTTTCATCTTTAATGGTGGAGTATGTGGGTAGTTAGATATCAGCTTATAAAAAGCTTCCCATCCTTTCTTCTCTCTTCCCATAGGTATGAACAACTTGTTCAGTCCCCCGTTGTTGTATAGGAGAGCTATCCCTGCTAAAGTTCCCTTCTTATTCGTGCTTTTTTCCACCCAAATAGTATGGTTTGCAAACCTTTCTTCTCGAAAAAACTTCTGTGTCAACGAGGCTAAAAGAACGGTGTTGAAGGTGGCTCACGACCAGTACAAGGATTCCCATTGTAGAGTAAGGAAGAAAGCTCTATTCCTTGTAGTCTTAGTGATCTTCACCCAGGTTCCTCTGTAATGGCTATCTACCTTGATCGAGTATGTCATCTTGTCAGTTTCTTTAGAGGAGGGGGGGCGGCCCTAGAGAAGGGCGGTTGATGGTCTGTGGAGGGAGGTTAGAGTAGGTGGGTTCATGGTTTGCGGTGGTGGCTGGGTGGCTATGGGGGATAGGCAAGAGAGAGAGTTTTGACATCTCAAATAGAAGGAAGTTGCATGTACACCTTTGTTGGGAAACTGGTGAGTCTTTCTTAATCTCTTTAATTTTGCTTGGGTTTCTTATTATATCCTCTTTCAAGAAATTATTCCATGTGATTGTCACACTATAACTATTAGATGCATGAGAAAGAAAGTAAAAGATGCTTTTGATGGTGCATCTAAGAGTCATGAGAGCAACAACTACATTGTGCCTTGCCTACCACTTCGAGTAAACTTTTTCTTTTGCCACTTCCACTAATCTCTTTAACAGGTTCTGTTTGTTACATTGGAAAAAAAAGAATCGAAAAAAAATGAATGATTATGTTCTATACACTATGCGTTCTTGTGAACACAAAAATCAAGATGTTTATGGGATTATCTATGGTTCTAGGTAGTTGTTGTTTTTCTCTCCTTTTTAAAGCATCCGTCGTGATGTTTTGATATAGCCGAAGCTCTCTCAAAAAATTCTTCAAACAAAATCTTAGTCACAATTGAAATTGATTCTGATGGGGCATCAATAAAAAAGCCAAAACCTCTATTTATAGAGGATTAGAACAACTAGGACCTCATTGGATAACCATTTTGTTTTTAGTTTTTTGTTTTGAAAATTAAGCCTACTATTAATGCTGAAGGTTTGAGAGAATTATAATATTCTATTCCATTCACTAAAGAGATATATATACAAGTGTACAAGGTTAACCTAAGTAGGAGAAAGTGAAAAGGCAATAAAGGACAACCCAATTAATATATTTACAAAAATACAACTATACTAATATAAGGACTCTAACATTCCCCCTCAAGTTGGAGCATATATATTCATCATGCCCAACTTGTTAGATAGGTAATCTATTCGTGCTCCATTTAATGCCTTGATGAAGATATCTCCTAATTGCTCTCCAGTCTTCACATGTCCTGTTGATACCAAACCTTGTTGTATCTTCTGACGTACAAAATGACAATCAACCTCAATGTGTTTAGTTCGCTCATGAAATACTGGATTAGAGGCTATATGTGGAGCTGCTTGATTATCACACCATAATTTGGTCGGTGTTGTGATATCGAATCCCAATTCAATAAGAAGTTGACGTATCTAGACTAATTCACATACAGATTGTGCCATTACTCTATAGTCTGACTCAGCACTTGAACGCGACACCACATTTTGTTTCTTACTCTTCCAAGAAACCAAATTACCACCCACAAACACATAATATCCTGAAGTTGATCTTCTATCTTCCTTAGATCCTGCCCAATCAACATCTGAGAAATATTCAATGTTAATATGCCCATAACTCATATATAATAAACAACACCCAAGAGTTGCCTTCAAATAACACAAAATCTGTTCCACTGCGCTGGA
The DNA here is from genome assembly GCA_033996785.1 of Trichosanthes truncata. Lineage (NCBI taxonomy): Eukaryota > Viridiplantae > Streptophyta > Magnoliopsida > Cucurbitales > Cucurbitaceae > Trichosanthes > Trichosanthes truncata. The sequence goes on from JAWPNB010000004.1 coordinate 16,412,092, forward strand.
TCAACAGTAAAAGAAGCCATATACTAGCTCACAATACTCATTGAATAAGCGTCTGGTCGAGTTACTGTAAGATAATTGAGTTTTTCCACTAACCTCCTATATCGTTCAGGATCTTTCAGTAATTCTCCCTCTTTTGTGAGCTGTAAATTAGGCATCATTGAGGTACTACATGACTTAGCCCCTAACTTTCCTGTTTCAGTCAACAAGTCAATTACATATTTTCTCTGTGATAACATGATTCCCTTCTTGCTTCTCATTACCTACAGATTTGGGCCCACTACCAATTGACCTCTCAAACAAACCACAAACCGAAAGTAGCTCTCATCCAAATAACTTGTATAATCAACCACCCTTGTCTACTTTCCACACTTTTGGCCTTCGTGAAATTGCTTCATACCTAATTGACCATGGACTTTGCATCATGGCAATACCGCCCCATCCCAATTCACCTAAACCAAAAAAACCCTTACCTAACAATGGGAAGAAAAACAGACTGCAGCGAGAATTAAAGAATTTACAGTCAACAATCCATTATGATAAATCTGCTACCTTATCTATTGTGGAGGGAAAAATAGTTGACCCATGAAAATTATGACCTGGAATGTAAGGGCCTTGGTTCTTGGCGGAAACAAGCTACAATTAAAAATCCATTTAGAAACACAACCCAGGAATTGTTTTTCTATAGGAAACTAAATTGGCTCACACTGATCACCAATTGATTAAATCAATTTGGAGTTCTACACAGATTGGCTGGACAACTCTTGATGTTGTTAACTCGTCGGGTGGTATTTTAATTCTTTGGAGTGAGCCAAACCACACAATCAAGGAGGTCATTCAGGGTTTGTTTACGTTATCTATTCATGTTTTTCTAACTGATGGTTTTTCCTTTTGGCTTACGACAGTTTATGGGCCTTCTAGAAATAATTTCTATGAAGATTATTGGAGGGAATTAAATGATTTGGCTGGTCTTGGTGGTGATAGATAGCTTATAAGTGGTGATTTTAATGTCACACGCTGGACATGGGAGAAATCTCACGATCATTCAGTCAGTAGAAGTATGAATACCTCCAATCAATGGATCTCTCGTTATCACCTGATTGATATCCCAATGTAGAATGGTCAATATACTTGGTCAAGTTTTGGGACAACTCAATATTTATCTCTCTTGGACAGGTTTTTGATTACAGAAGATTGCTCTAATAAACTTGGTTTAGTCAATCTGAGGTGTCTAGACAAAATTACTTCAGATCATTTTCCTTTGCTTCTCAATTTTGGGGATGTTATGTGGGGACCTTGTCCTTTCATATTCGAAAATTCATGGGTGCAGATAAATCCATTAAGAATGTGGTGGAGGATTGGTGGATTCATAACCCTGTTGTAGGTTGGCTTGGCCATGGTTTGATGATGAAGCTTAAGGGCCTAAAGGCTATTCTTAAGGAATGGAGTAAAGATCATCGTTTTGAAGCCACAAAGCTCTGTTCTCTTCTGTTCTCTTGTTTCCCAACTAAAACAGTTAGATACCTTAGAGGATACAGTTGCCCTAACTTGATCCTAGTCCGACTCTCATAGATTGTTTCGAGAACAAATTGAAGATTTGACAGCACAATATCACATTTATTGGAGACAACGATGTAAATTACAATGGCTTAGAGAGGGGGATGAGAACAAATTCTTCCATAGAATTTTGGCTGCCAAATGAAGGAAAAACACAATTACTGAAATTCTATCATGAGAAGGTAATAGCTTATTGACAACATCTGATATCGAATCCGAATTTATTGATTTTTATACGAAGTTGTATACCAAAGATAGCCAACAACGTTTTCTGCCACTAAATGTTGACTGGAGTCCTATCAGTTCTGAACAAGCATTAGGTATTGAGGGTGTTTTTACAGAGAATGAAGTGTTCTAGGCTGTTTCTTCTTTAGGAAATAGAAAATCTCCAGGTCCTGATGGCTTTACTGCTGAGTTTTTCAAATTTTTTTGGGAAACCCTTAAGTATGATATTTTGCATATGCTTAATGATTTTTATTCATCGGGATTATTAATGCTTCGATGAATGAAACTTATATTTGCTTCATCCCTAAGAAGCTTGCCTCCAAATCAGTTTTTGAATTTCGTCCTATTAGTCTCATTCCATGTGCTTATAAGATAGTTGCCAGAATTTTATCTAATAGGATGAAGTTGGTCTTATCCTCTACCATTGCAGAAAACCAATTAGCCTTTGTTGCAAATAGACAAATTCTTGATGCATCGTTAATGGCTAATGAGATTATTGATGATTGGAGCATTAAGAAGAAGAAAGGTGTGGTTTTAAAGCTAGACATTGAAAAAGCTTTTGATACTGTTGACTGGGATTTTCTAGATGTCGTCTGGGAAGCTAAAGGCTTTGGGCTTCTTTGGAGGAAATGGATCCGAGGGTGTGTTAGTAGTGCTAATTACTCTATCATTATTAATGGTAAACCTTGAGGGAAAATATTACCGTCTCGTGACATTTGCCAAGTTGATCCTCTTTCGCCATTTCTCTTTATTTTAGTTTCTGATTATCTGAGTCGACTTTTGGCTCAGAGTGCAAGTTTGGGTCATATATCTACTCATCCTGTTGGTTCACAGTCCCTGTCCATAAACCATTTGCAATTTGTTGATGACACTCTTCTTTCTCTATTTCTGATCGAGCTGCACTGATACATCTTTATTAAGTGGTTGAAATTTTCGAATGTGCTTATGGTTTGAGGATTAACTTGAACAAGAGTGAACTTATGGGGATTCACATTCATTCTTCTGAAACGGATTGGATGTTGGCTTTTTTTGGTTGTAAACAAGGTAATTGGCCTAACACTTATCTTGGTTTGCTTTTGGGTGGGAATCCAAAGTCTTCATCTTTTTGGCAGCCTGTTATTGAGGGAATAAAGCAAAGATTACACAATTGGAAATATGCTATCTCTAAAGGTGGTAGACATACCTTAATCCAAGCTACTCTCTCTAGCATGCCAATTTACTATGTCTCTGTTTAAAATTCCTTCTAAAGTGATGCTAGTTTTAGACAAGATCATTAGAGATCTTTTTTGGGAAAGCTCTCGAGGTGATGGAGGTGTACATAATGTGAACTGGAAAACAACACAACGTCCTAAGCTAATGGGTGGTCTTGGAATAGGCAATTTTCAACAACGTAATTCCGCTTTATTGGCCAAATGAATTTGGCGTTATGTTCATGAAACGGACTCCTTATGGAGGTGGCTTATTGCTAATAAATTTTATGATTCTATGCATAGCGGTGGCTGGCCCCAACCCATTAGAATTGCTTCTCATAAATCACCTTGGAAATCTATTAGCAATTTTCAAGAGTTAATTGCTTCTAGAGCTCATCGTCGACTTGGAAATGGATCTTCTACATTCTTCTGGACAAATTTTTGGTTCAGTTGTGATCCAATTGCTTCTGCCTTTCCTCGTTTTTACAGGCTTTCTTCGAATCAGTCTTGTATAGTGTATGAAATTTGGAATAAATCTAATTTAGTTTGGGATTTACACCTTTGGCGTAATTTGAATGATCAGGAAATTTTTGAATGGGCTCACCTTTCTAATATTTTGACTCCATTAGACTTCATAATTCATCGGATTCTTGGTATTGGCCTCTTGAGCCATCTGGGTTTTTTTCTGTTCGATCCCTCACAGAGTGCTTGGTGGGTATTGCTAATCCTTGCTTGAAAGACCTTTATTCTGTGATTTGGAAGGGTAGCTATTCAAAGAAGATTAAAATCTTTCACTGGGAGCTTAGTTTGGGAGCAGTCAATACAAATGATCGTTTACAAAGACGAATGCCTTATATGGCTCTTTCTTCAGATTGTTGTTTTATGTGTAGAAGGGAGGTAGAAACTACTGGACATCTATTTGTTCACTGCACTTATGCTTATCATTTTTGGAGTCACTTATTGGAAGCTTTCAGGTGGTCTTTGCTTGTTACAAACAACATTTTTTATTTTCTCTTCGTGGTCTTAGTGGGTCACCTTTCACAGGAACAAGGAAGGTTTTATGGCTTGCTTTTGTTTCGGCTTTTCTGTGGAATCTTTGGCTAGAGAGATAGTTGAAACTTCAGGGATTCTTCTTCTCCTTTGGAACGTTTTATTGACAATGTTTTTTCTATAGCTTTTTCTTGGTGTAGACATATACAACCTTTCTGTCATTATAGCTTATCATACTTAATTTCCAATAGGAGAGTTTTCATGTAATTCACCTTTAGGTGCTCGGAGTTTTATCTCATTTATTTCATACATCAATGAAATTGTTTCCTTTATAAAAAAAAAAACTAGGATGAGACAAAGCTTCATGAATAGTCTTAGGAACATATATAGAATGTAGGGATGCAATGAAGGAATAGGTAGAAGATGACAAATGGTTATATGAAACAAGAGGAAATAGGATATGTGCACTGGTGCTTACCTTTACGAAGGGCAATAGGAAGATCATTGCTTGTTCTTGAATCCAATGACGAAGAAGCCTCTGGTACAGGGCATGGAACTGAAGAGGGTGGCCGTCGAGAATAAACCTGAGTGATAGGTGGGTGAGTAGAAACATGAACAGGTGGAGATGAATCGCTAGAGGGCTCACAAGAGGAGAGAATTGTGTAAACAAGAAAATCATTCTCGTCCTCTTTATGCTCCCCCTTACTTTTACTCGAAGATGAAGAAAAAAAAGAAAAATCTTCAAAGCATGTGACATCAGGAGAGACAAAGTAGCGATCAAGACTAGGACAATAACACCGATACCCTTTTTGGACACGAGAATAACCAAGGAATATACATTGGATCTAGTTTGGTGAGTTGTGGGCGAACGTCTTGAACAAAGCAAGTTAAACCAAAGATTTTGTGTGTAAGAGGAAATGAAGGGAGTTTGGGGCACAAAATACGATAAGGTATCTCACCGTTAAGAACCGAAGAGGGCATGCGATTTATTAAGAAGCAAGCCGTCGATACAACATTAACCCAAAAATATTTTGGGATATTCATCTAAAACATTAAGGCTCTTGCTGTTTCAAGGAGATGACGATTCTTTTGTTTTGCAACCCCATTTTGAGATGGAGTATCAACACACGAGGATTGATAGAGAATTCCATGTTCACTTAAATAAGAACTAAGAGCATGGGAGAAGTATTCTTTTGCATTATCACTCCGTAGAACTTTAAGAGAACTGCTAAATTGAGTTCGAATTTCAGCATGAAAGTTACGAAAATGAGAAAGCAACTCATAACGATTTTTTATTAAATATAACCAAGTTACACGAGAAAAATCGTCGACAAAAGTAACAAAATACTAAAACCCTCTCTTGGACTCAACAGGACACGAATTTCAAACATCAGAATGAACTAATTTAAATGGAGCACTAGCTCATTTATTGACTTTGGGATACAGACTCAGACGATGAACTTTAGCAAACTGGCATGACTCAATCTAAAGAAGACAAATGATTAAACTGAGGACGAAGACTCTTCAAAACTGAAATAGATGGATGACCCAAACGATAATGTTCTTCAAAGGGAGAGGACACTTTAGAGCATGTAACGGCTGTGGATATTTGTGGTTCAAAAATGTAGAGACCTCCAAATTCATGCCCTTTACCAATAGTCCTATTCATCAAAAGATCCTGAAATAAACAATAACCAGGAAAGAATAAGACACAACAATTAAGATCGCGAGTGAGTTTACCAATCGAGATCAAGTTAAAGGAGAACTGTGGTAAACTTAAAACATAAGACAATGAAATTGAGTTGGTAAGATTTGACAGTGCCTGATCCTAAAACAGGAGAGGTGGTTCCACCAGCTACAGTAACATTAGGTGAAGATTTAGACGGACTAATGTTAGAGAATAAACTGGGATTACCTGTCATGTGATCAGAAGCGCTAGAGTCTATGACCCATTTTGAAGAGGAGGAAAGAAGACATGTAGATGTATTACCTGTGTCGGCAATGGGAGTAATAGGAGTAGAAGATGACGCCTTTAATGACTCTTGATACTGTTGAAATTTAGTAAACTCCTCCGCTGATATCGAAATAGACTTGTCAGGGTTATCAGGAGTAAAGGCAACATGCGCAGATGGAAACCTCTGGCTCTTATTCAACCATTTTCTGCAATTGCGTTTCATATGTCTAGGCTTATGACAATATTGACAAACAATTTCTCCTAAATTCTCTCTGAGTGTTCGAATTTCCTCTGGACGTGTTGGGTTCGACCCCTCTATTACCTCTATAATCATCTATTTGTCCAACCAAGACACTATTAGACTCAGATGGCAAGATCGCTTGCAACTTCTCAGTACGAAGTATCCAAGTATAAGCATCTTCCAACGAAGAGATTTCTGAGCTAGACAGAACTTGATCTTTGGCCATATCATATTTAGAGCCAAGACCAACCAAAAAACTCAATGAATGTTCACGTTGGGCAGTCTGAACTTTCACAACAGTACTAATGGGCAACAAAGCATTAAATTTTGCATATGTTGTTTTGCACTCCATAAAATAACTCGTTAGAGATTTATCGCCTTGATCAGGTTGAAAGAGATTCTTACACACATTGAACACTCTACTGATGTTCCCTTTCTTAGAGTAAATAAATTTCAAGTATTCTAAGAGCTCTTTGACAGATTCACAATGATTAACCATCCCAACTATCACCTTCTCAATAGAGTTCTTTATATGTAGAATAAGCCTAAAATCATCTCGTAACCAATTCTTCTTAGTATCATCAGTCGGTAGTGATTTGGCGGTGACGTGATCATCCATATCAAGACTTCGAAGGTAATGACGAATGTTTGTTCGCCATGCATAAAAGTTAGATCCATTAAGCTTATGTTCCGTAATCTTTGACACTATAGGAATCATCTCCGACATCACTATAGCTTTCTTTTCCGCCATTAAGTTCAAAAAAAAAAAGACAAACTAGGGTTGAAATCTGAATCACAGGCAAACCCTAAAGTTTCCAAACAAGGTATGGCTCCAAACACTATAAACTGAACACTCTATGACCCAAACCAACACAGGAAACGAAAGAGGAGACCATGGCGAACTGACCCACGAAAGACGGAGCAACTGTGGGCGACGCACGCTCCGGCGCGTGAAATTGGCGGCAGAACTTCAGGCGGTGTGTGTGGTCCACGCGTAGGGTATTTTCCAGCCAAATTTATTTACCTGTTGATCGGCGACTGGGCTGTCTAATGAGCTGGGCGGTGAAGAAAAAAGAAGTCAGTGATAGACCTCAGTGGCGGATTCCGACAGTGGATTCTGACAGCGATGACGACGGTAGAAGGTCTGATGGCAGTGTTGATGCACAAAACTCACAACAAAGACTAAGCCTTCCAAGGTGTTCCAAACCTCATACCTAGGTCACAAATCCCTAAGGACACAAGAAACCTAATTTTCCTAGAAAATCCTAAATCTCTGATACCATGTTAATGCTAAAGGTTTGAGAGAATTAGAATACTCTATTCCATTCACTAAAAGGATATATATACACCGTACAAGGTTAACCTAAGTAGGAGAAAGTGAAAAGACAATAAAGGACAACCCAATTAATATATTTACAAAAATACAATGATACTAATATAAGGACTCTAACACCCACAAGCACTACTTCCACCTATAGTTTTCTTGCTTCATTACCTTTTTAAAAAAGTTTTCAAAAACCAAGCTAAATTTTGAAAACTAAAAGTAGTTTTCAAAAACTTGATTTTGTTTTTGAAATTGAGTTTGCATGGTATATCATATTTGTGATGAACAGGATTAGTATACTTCTTGAGATTTTGTTATTCACACGTATGTTCAAAACATCTGATTTTTTTTTTTTTTATCTAACAGGAGTTGATGTAAATCTGAAAAATGATGGTGGTCGCACTGCTCTTCATTATGCTTCGAGCAAAGGATGGTTGAAAGTTGCTGAAACTCTTATCTCACATGGTGCCAAAATTAATCCAAAAGACAAGGCTTGTCACCTCACATATAGTATTTTAAATTGCCTAAGCTTTATTTCAATTCAATATCTAGTTTGCTAGTACAGCTAGAGTTGGAAACTCTTATGCGTCGTACTTGTGCATCATCTGATCGGTATTGCTCATGGGAGGTGATGAATTGAACACGAATTAGGTTGGTTGCACTCCATTGCATCGAGCGGCTAGCACCGGGAACTCAGAAGTGTGTGAACTTTTGATTGAGGAAGGTGCAGAAGTTGATGCAGTCGATAAAGCTGGTCAAACACCTCTTATGAATGCAGTAATTTGCGAAAACAAAGAGGTTATTTTGGTTATAATATTTTATTTCAACTCATTATGTTTCTAGTTTTGCTTTGTTAGATAAAAATTTGTTTGTCATCTGTTCCACCACGTTTGTTGCATATGGCATCTTCGTCTGGCTGAAAATGGCATTGTTCACTGATGATTCATGAGACAAATCATTCTAACTTTTTAGAAGTGGCGTTGTTGGTAGTGCCTGCCGAACGAGGGGGAAAGTATTAAGCAAATTCTAAGCGTACTCGAGCTAAAACTTTCACTGGCTGTTAGTTTGACTTGACTGTTATCTTTTATGATAGAGAAAAGCTACTAAAGCCTGGTATTGGTGCTGTGGGGATGGGGAGAATATGTTATGCAGCACTTCCCTCATAATCTTTCTTTATTATGATTATTTTTTTAAAGTTATGTTACATATTTCTTCCTTTATAAATACTGTATCTAATTAATAACTTATTTAGTCTTTTTTGAAACAAGGGATGGAATTTTTCATCAAGAAAATGAAAAGAGACTAAAAGAAACTAATGCTTGAAAATATAAACTCCATATGGAGAAAAAGAACAAAACAGAACAGCTTAGATAGATATCTAATAAAGAAAAATTAACGAAAGACTTGGAGAGAGCACACCAAGAAGAGACTTTTAACTGAGTTGAATCAAACCAATGAAACCAAGAAAGACCTTTATTCTCAAAGACCCTCGAATCTCTCTCCATCCAAAGCTTCTAAAGAAGAGCTTTTATTGCGTTAATCCATAGAAGATGTGACCTAGCTGGAAATGACAAACCAAGAAGTAGTTGCTCTAAATTATCCCTTAAAGAATATGAAAAAACCCAATTAACCTTGAAAACTTCAAACAATTTGAACCAACAATATAGCGAATAAGAACAACAAAAAAAAAAAAGATGGTTGAGAAAATCCTCATTCTCAAGACAAAGTGAGCACACCGATGACATAAGAACAAAATGAGGCAATTTTCGCTGCAAAACCTCTGAAGTGTTAAGATTGCCATTCAATAATATCCAAAGAAGGATACTTATTTATTGAATATTAAAAAAGTTCAATTACATCTTTAAACTTTGAGTATGTTTATTTTTAGTTTTTATTATTAACACCAGTTGATAAACTGTAGACTTAAACCCTCCATTTCTTATGAACTTAAATAAACGAATATGAAAACTAATTAGCCAGTTGAACATATTAAATTTGAATTGGTTGGTAATTAGCAGATTAAACTTGATAATCCTTTTTAGGCAAATTACACTTTCAGTTTATAAATCTTTGCCTATGTAGGTAATTTCTGAAATCAGCCCAATGGGCAAACGCATCCCATCACCTTATGGAAATGAGTGTCAAACTAACCTATGTTTATTTTAGGAATAGACATAATTAAAACTTTTTAAAGTTTAGGGATTTAGTAGATAAGATACAATTTTCAGAGAACATGATTGAAGAATGTAATTCAACCCATCTTCTTTACATATGGATACGAGAGGCATACCATTAGATTGGCTCATGATGGGGGTTATATTTTCATTTGTCTCTGAGTTGTTTCCTGTTATATTGGAAACTTATGCATCATGCTTCAAATTGTAAAAATGTTATGCATAGTTCTGTAGGCGCAAGACATTTACTGATGTTGATGTGTCTGACAGGTGGCTCTTCTTCTAATAAGACATGGAGCTGACGTGGATGTGGAAGACAAGGAAGGTTTCACTGTTCTTGGTAGAGCTTCAAATGAATTTAGGCCGACACTGATTGATGCTGCCAAAACAATGCTTGAAGGATGATGAAGACGACGTCGTATTTGAGGACAAACATCTGTTGTAAAAGCCCTCTGATAAAGATCAAGATCATAATCCACATCTCTAGTTCAGAAAGAATTAAGGTTTCCAATTCAGGTTGGAGAACCAAAACCTGACCTTTTTTAAAAATTATTATTGTTGTGTTTTTTTCTTTTTTTAAATTAACCGTTTAGGATGTAGTGAATGGGGCGGATCATCAAGTTTGCAGCAATTCCCATTAGAAAGATGCATAGAGGTTGAAGGGAAAATTTTCAAGTTCCATTCTATACTAGTAGTTCCATATTACTGTTGTGCTTTTTTTAATTTAAAGCAAGTTCATGCGTTTTTTAAAATATTTCGATGAGTTTATATTCAGGAAATAAGTGGATTACCACAATTGAGATCAACGGTGTGGGAATGGAGATTCGAGCATCTAAATTTTAGATCAAATGTGAGCATGTCTTAACCAATTGAGGTGAAGTATATTCCAGTTGGTGGTGGCCATTACCATTGGATTATTGGTAAAAATTGACTTTGAATTGGCATGTTGGTTTAAGGAGTACAAAAAAAATTTAAAATTGAAAGAGTAAAAATTTATAGATTTATAGATTTCAATGGCTTAAAATCCACGAATACAGGCCCTACTCGCTCACCTATTTGTTTCAGCTTCTTCACTCCCATTCTATATGCCAAGCACTTCAAATGAAAAGTCCAACAACATATGATTTGCTATTGCACATCGTTGAAAGCAATTGGGGGACGAAATGTTGAAGCTTTAAGGATGTCGTGCTTGTTCTTGAATTTCTGAGAACGGATTCAACTTCTTTAAGGATTTGGGTGCAACGTATTTGTCTCCACAAGCCTCGTTAATGAAATTCCATGGCCTTGGTCCATCCTCTTTATCAGCAAAGTAATGAGTTTAATTTGGTTATTTTATGATTTGGGCTCTCTACCACTCACGGAATCTCCAAATCCAAAGTGCTGGCAATGTGTTTGAATACATACTTAGGTACCAATTCTCATACCTATGCTAATACAGGAGCTTTAATCCCTTTTGTTAAAAATTTGACCAAGAACCAAGGTAAGTATTGAGTTTATTGGAATAAGTGGGGCTGAACAAAGAGAAACCTAAAAAGTTTTTTTTCCTCTAACAATGCTTGAATTTTGGCTAAAAAATGGGAGATATTCGTGACTATTAAAGCCAAATCCTAAAAGTTTCTTGACTGCGATTTTGGCACTTAAGAGACACAATATTGCATTCAACCAAAAGATCCCCCATAACTTTGAGATATCAACTGGACAATAAGTACTCGCAACCTTCTCCACTCAAATACAAAGTTGTCTAAAAACATGGTATGAAATTATGATGGATGCTAGGTTTAGTGGAGGAGCTACAATAGGCCTAGGCCCCCCTGAACTTTAAAAACGGTTTATATTTGTATTAAAAAGTTAATCATGTTTAACAAATTTAAGTTTTGGCCCTAATAGCATAGGTGCCTAGTGTCACAATCGTACTCTTTCGCAATGGGACAAACTATTGTGTGGTACTTGCTTTAACTTGACGAGCAAGTTATCTGTACAAAAATTAGAAATTGCAAACAACTTCACTGTGGGGTCTAGCTTTCGCTTATGTTTTGAGAGAAAATGGTTTTATTAAAACATGAGAGAGAAAGCATTTGAAAACATTTGAGAAAGAGATTGTTATACACTAGCAAGCAAACGGGTTAGATAGCATATAACTTCGGGTTGGAAGAGTTGACAATTAGTCGCATCCCCTTATAGTACATTCTAGGATAAATGTCTATGACAAGCTTGAACATGAAAATGGTGAGGAGTCATACGCCAACAAAATTACATGAAAAGTAAGCAACAAAGCTAAACGAAAGACATGACATGAAAGCATGATAAAAAGGGGTTGAAATGGGCATGCGGCTATTGGCAACACGCACTGGACAAGCATGACCGTGACATTTTTTCCCACTTAAATGGTTGACGTCCCTGTCAATCGACTATGCTCGAACTCGGCGGTCTCACCAGCAATTGTCTTTAAATCTCCTTTGCGGTCCTAGCGGACCTCTGTGTCTTGGCTTCTCTTCCATTCTTTTAGGAACTCTTGCACGTTCCTACTCTGATTGTCTTCTTCTGGTGTTGTCTCAACCAATATTCCAAAGGTGTTTTTCAGTGGGATTGGTGGACTTGACACCTTGTACTTCCTCACAAGGTGTTGGTCTTGCTTTCTAACACTCCATCTTTTACTTTGAATTCAAGAAGGGTTCGTTTCTAATTGTCCCACTCTTTTGTGCACCTCGGTGCTTCCTTTGGATACTCTCTCATTAATTTTTCCTCCGCTCTTTAGTGGAGTTATAAGGTTGACAATTTTTTCCCATACAACGGTGGTCAAACACTTGGAGCATACTGTTGCGACACTTGTCTTGGCCGCTATTCAGTTAGAGGGCCGATATCACTCTTACCCCATTCGGTTGCTTTAGCTTGGTATGGACTACAGTGGGATTGGTTTTTGTGATGACTAAGCACTCTGCTAGTGGTATTAGAATGACGTTGTGTTCGAGGAGAAACTCCATCCCCAACACAACGTCGAAGTTGTCCATTTTGACAACCACAAAGTTGACTTAGCCACTCCAGTCCCTTAATCTCACTGCGACTCCCTTTGCTATCCTGAAATGGGCAGGGCTGCCAAGTTGACGGCTTTCATCCTTCCTGTATCTTTATACCAAGATAAGTTCAGTCGTCTTGCTTCAGCTTCTGACATGAAGTTATGGGTGGCTTCAGAGTCCACCATAGTGCTATTGGTCGATCTGTAGTTGTTGAGGATCCCACATTGGAAAGATGGGGAGACCTCACATTCTTAATAAGATACATGAGCTACTCCTCTCATTGCCAATTGATTTTGAGATGGAACCCCATGTAATCTCTGATATGGTATCAGAGCCCATAAAACCCAAACGGGTATTCGGTCCCAAAAAGAAATAAAATTAGGATCCGATTCAAGAATGGTGAATCTAAAGAGGCACCATCTTAACCCAAATGGGTATTCGGTCCAATAAAACCCAAACGGATATTCAGTAAAAAAAAATTAAAATTGGGATCCGATTCAAGAATGGTGAACCCCAAAAGAGGCATCATCTTGATAGGGCATATTGAAGATCCCACATCTGAAAGATGAAGAATGACCTCACAATTTATAAGATATATTGGTTACTTCTCCCACTGGCAATTGGCTTTTAGATGGAACCCCATGTAATCTTAAGTTGGTATCAGTGCCCATAAAACTCAAACGGGTATTCGGTCCAATAAAAAAAAAACCAAAAACGGGTATTCGTTTAAAAAAAATAAAATAAAATTAGGATCCGAAGAATGGTGAACCCAAAGAGGCACCATCTTAACCCAAACGGACAATTTATAAGATATATGGGTTACTCCTCCCATAGCCAATTGGTTTTGAGATGGAACCTCATGTAATCTTAATATGGTATCATAGCCCATAAAACCCAAACGAGTATTCGGTCCAATAAAAACAGTTGAAAAAAAATAAAAAATTAAAATTGGGATCTGAAGAATGGTGAACCCAAAGAGGCACCATCTTGAAGGGACATATTGAGGATCCCACATCTGAAAGATGAAGAGTGACCTCACAATTTATAAGATATATGGGTTACTCCTCCCATTGCCAATTGGTTTTGAGATGAAACCCCATGAATCTTGATATGGTATTAGAGCCCATTAAAAAACCCAACGGATATTCGGTCCCAAAATAAAAAAAATAATAATAAAAAAAATAAAATAATTAGGATCCGATTCAAGAATGGTGAACCCAAAGAGGCACCTTCTTAACCCAAATGGGTATTCGGTCTAATAAAACCCAAATGGGTATTCGATAGAAAAAAAAATTAAAATTAGGATCCGATTCAAGAATGGTGAACTCAAAAGAGGCACCATCTTGAGGGGGCATATTGAGGATCCCACATTTGAAAGATGAAGAGTGACCTCACAATTTATAAGATATATGGGTTACTTCTCCCATTGCCAATTGGTTTTGAGATGGAATCCCATGTAATCTTGATATGGTATCAGAGCCCATTAAACCCAAACGGGTATTCGGTCCCAAAAATAAGAAAAATAAAAATAAAAAATAAAATAATTAGGATCCGATTCAAGAATGGTGAACCTAAAGAGGCACCATCTTAACCCAAACGGGTATTCGGTCTAATAAAACCCAAACGGGTATTCAGTCGAAAAAAAAATTAAAATTGAGATCCGATTCAAGAATGGTGAACTCAAAAGAGGCACCATCTTGAGGGGGCATATTGAGGATCCCACATCTGAAAGATGAAGAGTGACCTCACAATTTATAAGATATATGAGTTACTTCTCCCATTGTCAATTGGTTTTGAGATGGAACCCCATGTAATCTTAATAGTGGTTGACCCATGCATCAACGTACATGAAGCCTTTACCTAAGGACTATTTCGACTCCTCCACTTTCTTCTGGAGGGCAGATAAGAACTTCAAGGCACCAATGCGAGGGTTTTCATTGTCTTCATCTTGCAGAGTTTCCATTTTTGCAGTTTCGGTTTCAGTTCTTTCCTTCGTCTCAAATGTGGCTTGGAAAGCATGGAGGGTCGCTCGATTTGGACACTCAGACACCCGGTGGGCCCCCTTACATATGAAGCAGGTTGAGGGTTCCCGATTGTAATTATTCTACTGACATGACCTCGCCATGAATTCCCACTTCTTTGTTGGGAGGATCTCTAGTCTCCCCCTTCATTTTGATGTCGGTCTCCTCCCCAACTCCTAGGAGAGTTAGATCGATACTTTATACTATCTCTACATGGGGAGGTTTTATTTCGCCTCACATCTTGAGATTGATTGTTACTAGGATCGTATCTCAAATCGAACAACCGTTCTGCAACAACATAAGCTTTTGACAAACTCTATACCCTCTGTTCATAAAGCTTGGACTTGGCCCAAGGTTTCAGCCCTTCTATGAAGCAAAAGACCTTATCTTCCTCTAACATGTCTCGGATGTCCAACATCAGGCCAACAAATTGTTTGACATATTCTTGAATTGTCCCAATATGGTTCAATTCTCGTAACTTGCATCTTGCTACGATCTCGAAGAATTGAGAACAAAGTTCTTGTTTCAAACCTTCCCATGTATCCTTCTTTAACGTCCATATATCGGAACCTCCACCATAACTTGGTGTCGCCTGTCAAATGCATTGTTGCTAGGGTAACTTTTGATTCTTTGAACACTGTACTTATGGCCCTGAAGTATTGTTCCAAGTCGAATATGAAGTTCTCCAAGGCTTTTGCATCTCGAGCCCCACAGAAGGGCTTAGGTTCAGGCACATTCACCTTATTGAATTGGGCCACACCCCCAGCTAGGGCTTGGTTTCCCATTGCTTTCATGGTAAAATTCACTCGGGTGCTTAAATCTACCACCTTGGCCCTAACAACATCAATGGCAGCTCTCACATCTTCAGAAAGATCAGAGCCCATCTAAACTATTACTTTTTGGGTGCTATCTAAACTCTCGACACGCTCCTCCATATGGGCAACAGAGCCTGACGAGCTACCCCCACGCTTGAAGCCACCAAGTTGTGTGGCTTTGTCTTCTAGGGTCTCAACCTGCATCATCAACTCTTGGACGAGCATCCCGTCTAGGCGGCCAACTATTGCATTAATCTTGTCGACTTTGGTAGCAATCTCATCCAAGTGAGATTCCAAAAATCGAATACTATTGGGGACTTCTATCAAGAAGAGCATTTGCTCCTCGATCTCAGTCAATCGGTTTTTATCCGACTTGCCCAACTGTTTTGTCGCCGACATGATCGCAACTTTTCAAATCCAAGGAGCCAACTAGTCTCTGATACCATTTGTCACAATCATACTCTTTTCCAACGAGACAAACGATTGTGTGGCACTTGCTTTAACCCGACGAGCAATTCAGCTATACGAAAATCATAAATTGCAGACAACTTCAGTGTAGGTTCTAACCTCCGCTCACGTTTTGAGAGAAAATGGTTTTATTAAAACGTGAGAGAAAGCATTTGAAAACATTTGAGAAAGAGATTGTTATAAACTAGGAAGCAAGTAAGGGACAACAATAGCTTAGATAGCATATAACTTCGAGTAGGAAGAATTGACAACTAGTCGCATCCCCCTATAGTACATTTTAAGATAAATGCCTGTGACAGGCTTGAACATGAGAATAGCGAGGAGTCATACGCTAACAAAATTACATGGAAAGTAAGCAATAAAGCTAAATGAAAGACATGACATGAAAGTATGATAAAAATAGGTTGAAATGGGCATGCGGCCATAGGCAACACGCCTTGGACAAGCATGACTGTGACACCCAGGTTCCCTGCCATTGCTCTTGCCTGCACCTATTTTTGAGTCCAATTGCTTGCGTTTTTTCGTTTAGTTTTTATACTTATATTTATATAGCACAAGTGTCTACCTCTGCCCCTAATGGCAGTTTGGCATGCCCGAGGTCGAGCCTAAAAATCAACGTTTATTTTATTTATTATTTATTTATTTTATTTCTATACTTTTATTGTTTATATATATATATATATATATATATATATATATATGTATATATATATATATATATATATATATGTATATATATATATGTATATGTATATATATATATAACGTTAATACTTTTTTGGATTTTTTTTTATAAGTTTTTATTTTTTTTAGTACAATACTTCTTCTAATTAAAAACTATATATTTTTTCATTTGAAAGAAATAATTAAGAATTTTATTTTTTATAATCATTGCTAGATTTCCTTTAAATAATTCAAGGTTAAATTACAAGTTTAGTCCCTGAATTTTAGGCCTTGTTTGATAACCAATTGTTTTTAGCTTTTGGTTTTTGGTTTTTGGTTTTTTATTTAAAAAAAAACAGGTCTGTTTGATAATCAATTGAGTTTTATGTTTTTATATTTTTGAAAACGTTTTTAAATTTGTTAAGGAATTTCAAAAACCAAAAAAAAAATTGTTTTCAAAAACCCAATTCCGTTTTTCAAAAATCCTGGCCCGCCTCACGAGTCATGCCAAGCCAACAACCGTCACCTTCGCGTGTGGTTTGTGGGCTTTGAAGTCTGCATTTTCGAAAACTCATTGTTTTTTTTTTCCCTTTCATTTATTTTTTTTGAAAGTTTACTTTCCACTTTTTTTTTTTTTAAAAATTCAGTTTTATTTTCACTTTCATTTCTCACTTTAAATATTAGTAGCTTATTGTTTTTTTCTTTTAAAAAAAAAAACCATTTCATATCATTAGTGTTTTTTTTAAGAAAAGTTAAATTAGAAAAATACAAAAATACATATCATATATCCATGATCAAGAAAACTTTTTGTTTCTAAATCTTGGTAAAAAATGTTGTAGATTTGCCAACTAATTTTAACTGAAAACAAGATAAAAATCTTTGTAAACTCACTAATTTCAATGATATCAAGTTTTGCACAAATTTAAGATTGATTAGTTTACAAATTAATCATGGAATAACTTTGTCAAAACTCACAAATTTAACAAAAATTTAGCTCTAATGTAATTTTGTTTTATCAATTTTGTACCATATATATGGTTTATAATTTATTGAAAGTAAATGGTAATACTTTTGTTTAATGAATTTTCAAAACAAAAACTTATCAGAGGTTAAAATTTGCAACAAATTTTCAAGTTTAATGTTAAAATTGCAACATTTATCTAAGTTTGACGTGTAGTTCGATAAAATTGAAAGTTCGGGACAAAAATTGATACAACTTGACAAGCTTAAGGGTAAAAAGTAAAATTTCCCCTTATGTATATCAGATGGAAAAATATTATAAAAATAGTTAGCTTTTATTTTTATTAACAATATTTATTTAAAAAGAGTAATCAAATGTTCTCTTGATTTTTTAAAAACAAAAACCAAAAAAAATTATCAAACACGTTTTTGGTTTTTTGTTTTTAAAAAATAGAAAACCAAAAACAGTTACCAAACATGTATGTTTTTTGTTTTTTTTTAAAAAAAACCAAAAACAAAAAACTAAAATGGTTGTCAAACAAGGCCTCCAAACTTTCAATGTTGTGTCTAATAGGTTCCTAACAAAGTCAAAATTTTTTAAAATTAATTGGTCTATTAGATATAAATTTGAATTTTATGCCTAATGGAACCCTAAAATTTTAATTTTATATCTAGTAGATCATGAATTTTTCAAAATTGCAGGGACTAAATTTGTAAGTTTGAAAGTTTAGAGACTAAATAAACACAAACCTCAAAATTCATGGACTAATTTGTAATTTAACAATATTCTATCTACAAATATTTACAACTTACTGATTAGGGTACACACAAGTGCACGTAATCGAAGTAATAATAAAACGGTATTTCTACCGAGTATCATATCCATAGAGATTGGTTTTAATTTAATTAATTATCGCAAATAATCTCGCTTAGCTTTAGTTAGAGAACAGAAATCAAAAGTAGACAAGATATTAAACAACAAATCCTAGAAAGCAAAAGATGAATGGGAGACACAAATCGAGAGTTAATTCTATGAGTGTTGCTTTCATTCTTGAACCTTAATTTACTTAATTAAACTAACAATTAGGCAAAATCAAGTGTTCGATTCATAAGTCTAAAAGCCTAAGTACATGGAATCTCATGTTGGTCTCCTCCATTTCTCAAGCATTAGTTAATTAACCTAGGTGTCCCTAGCACTAGCTAATTAACACAATACATTAAGACTCTTTATTAAGGACATCTATTGATTAATTATTATCCCTGTTGTCACTCACGTAATTAACCAATAGTCATGCATTTTGTTCTAGCCTAAGTTTCTCTCTGTCAAGTTTTCACTTAGAAACAAATCAATTAAACGATGTTAAATTCATTACTCTTCATCACCAACTACAACTAATTAACCAATACTCCCGTTGTCACTCGAGTAGTTAATTAATTATGCATTAAGCTAAACTAGATTTCCTCTGTCAAGCTCGACCTAGATATACCTCAATTATTAACAAACACAATCTAAAAACATTAAGTCTAAAATGCATAAAAACACTAATTAGGCCACAATCACAATCTAATTAAGCAAATTAAGTGCAATGGCTCAAGAATTACAACATCCCATAGAAATTAGAGCATTAACTACTCATGTACAACAATTACAACCAAAATTCCCTAATTACAGCCCAATCTAGATTATGAAAATAAAGGAAAAGGGAAGAAATGCTTAGGTCAATGTCGATCCCACTTTTTCGAGGCGATCTACCACGAACTCGAGCTCTAAAATCTTCAACACAGCTCCAAAATCCTCCCAAAATCCACCACAGATGCTCTAAAATCTAGATTAGGGTGAAACTTATCGATTTGGTCTCCCTTTGAGCAAAGAGAATGCGATGTTTTTATTCTACCTATTGTGACAACGTTGCAACTCTAGGGACAGTGTTGACGTTGTCCCAAAATGTAGTCATTTTCTCTTGCACACAGAGGTAGCGTTGCAATGCTGTAAGTAGCATTACAGTAAGTAGCATTGCAACGCTACGGACAGAACAACTCTCCTTTGTGTTTTGAGCATTAAGGTTAGCATCGTTGAGACATTATGGACAATGTCTCAACGTTGTGTCCCTCGGCTTTGGCTTCCAAATTGAGCTGCAACAGAGCGTTGAGGCACTCTGGATAGCATCGCAACGCTCTCCCCTATTCTCAACTCTTCATAAATTATCTATTCTCTTCTTGACTTTCTAAAATTTTAACTCCATTAATCACCAAAATACTCCGAACACTCAGTTTTGCTCCTCAAGCTCGGTTTCTACAAAATAATCATGAAAACACTTAAAAGCTCCCAAAATCATAACAAAACTAGCATAATTAATAGGAAATAAGATAGCATAATTACATGCTATCACTTACAAGCATAAATTAATAACAAACATAGACTATATTTTGTTCGTTTCAATTTCTTCTTTAAATTTGACTTTTGTTCTTTTTTTTTTTTACTATTTTATTTTTTTCTAATGTCCGATATAAATGGAAATGAATAAAAATATTTTACAATTATTTTCAAAAAAATTATAATTATTATAAAACAGAAATTATACTTATTATTTCAGTTTTCATTCCTTTTTTTTTTTTTTTTGTATATTTATATAAAAATCAATCATATTATTTATTGAACAAACTAATATCAAAATATATCAAGCCTCCTGACAAAAAGTTCTGGATCTACCACTAGCAAGGTTTTATTCGTTTTGTTGGCTATAGCCTTTTATCTTCTATATAAAATAACAACTCTTTGTGTTATGCATTTTTAGAATTCGCTAATACTCATTAGCATCAAAAATAGAAATCCTTATGCTTTATAATGTTTCCTCTTTGAGAATGTTGAAAGTGAAAATTTGTAAGACTTAGTAATATGATGGAAAATAAATTGAACTTCATGAGTAATTAGGAATGTCATGAAATATCTGTGGAAAATTTTATTATATAGAACTCTAGAAGTCTTTAAAATGCTTGTATGATATAACAAGTTATTTAAAAGCAAATCACTTCATAAAATTCCATCTTTTTATTCCTCACATAAGTGACTAAATATATTTCATTCAGTTAAATTAATATTTTATTTGCATTGAATTGTTTGACTCTCAAATTATTGTTTTTATTATACTTCTCATATCATATGAGAAATATCATGTTTATGGAAATTATATTTTGAATTTAGAATAATTGATGAAGCATTCCAGATTTCACATATCCAAAATGTACATGCATAAGAAAAAAGCAAGAAAACGAAACAAAAAGCAAGAAATGAGATATGTCTCCTTATCAAACAAAAAGAAAGAAAGAAGATTCATTAAACCTAAAGAAGACTAGAATCATCCCTACGGGGTCTAATGGCAATCCTAGGCATAATCCAAGGACTACCTTGGAGCTCTAAATTTTTCTTTAGGAAAATAAAATTCAGGGGAGAATCTTACACCCAAAGAAAACAAGAATCATTGCTACAGGGTTTGAAGACAATCCTAGGAATAATCCAAGGACTACCTTGAAGCTCTAAAATTTTTTGTAAGAAAATAAAATTCAGGGGAGAATCTTACACCCCAAGAAGACCAATCATCCCTACAGAGTCTAATGACAATTTTAGGGATAATCCAAAGACTACTTTGGAGTTCTAAAATTTTCTCTAGGAAAATAAAATCCAAAGGAGAATGTTATACCCTAGGAAGACCAAAATCATCCTACAGGGTTTGATGGAAATCCTAGGGATAATCCAAGAACTATCTTGGAGCTCTAAAATTTTCTCCATGAAAATAAAATTAAGAGAATCTTACACTCTAGGAAGACCAGAATCATCCCTACGAAGTCTAGTGGCAATCCTAGGGATAATCAAAGGACAACCTTAGAGCTCAAAAATTTTCTCTAGGAAAATAAAATCTAGAGGAGAATCTTACACCCCATCAAAATCATCCCTACGGGTCTGATTGCAATCCTAGGGATAATCTAAGGACTACCTTGTAACTCTAAAATTTTCTCTAGGAAAATAGAATCTAGAGAAAAATCTTACACCTCAAGAAGACTAGAATCATCCGTATGGGGTCTAATGGTAATTCTAGGAATAATTCAAGGACTACCTCGGAGCATAAAAATTAACTCCCAAGAAATTGATTTTCATCTTTCTAGAGGAGAATATCATGCCAAAGGGAAAATAACTCAATAAGGCCAACTAAAAATGTCTTAATAAAGGGATAACCAAAATCGAAAAGATTACTCCCAAATTAGGCTCAATGCAGTTAGCCTATAATAATAAAGCCAAACCATGAATCCCAATTAGGGAGTGGGGGAGCCCAAAGGAGAAACATGCTCAAGGGAACACTGTAGGTTTAAATTAACCTTTTCAAATCCAATTCCTAGATAGAAGGGGAATTCTCTTGTATTTGAAAAGGAATATGGAAAACCTAGGTCAATGATCCTATAGAAACATCATTATGACTCAAAGAAAGGGAGTTTAACTAATCCTCATTCTTGAAACTCTAATTTGCTACACCCAAATTCTCCTAGCTAACTTAAGCATCGAAGCCTGTGTGGTGAGCACCACACTAGTGCCTAGCTTTTTCTCTTTTACAAGTCATCTCTTTCTTCCAAATTAAAAATTTATTGTTGCTGTCACGTGAAGGTCAGGTGAGATTTTTCCTGCCCAAATTTTGGCAACACAACTTTGATGAGACATGGTTTGATATGGCTAAGTTGAATTTTCTTGTTGTGGAGTAATTGGAAAATTACAAGGTTTTTGTAATGCACCTAAAATTCAGCCTAATTTAGGGAACATAACTAAACTTACGATCAATATGTTCCAAAAATTTCGGCAGCATAATGACATAATTACAAACTACCCAAAATTTTCCTAGCACCTATTAGACAATATAACAACACTTCTATAACCAGATAACCAAACAACTCAACTCCACTTCAGCTGATCACAACACAATAATCCCAAACTCTCAAACACAAGAACGAGTTAGACCTCGTATCAAGAGCCACCTGATAAAGCTTGCAACACAAAGATGTATAAATCAAACTAAGACTTTGCTCCTTATTCAAGTAAAGATAACAACTAAACTCATTCACTTTAACAACTTCTAAGAACATTCTAGACTTCCAAACGAATTTATGACTCAAATGCCAATGATTTAAAATAAATAATCTTCAACCTGACACTAAACTTTGTTTAACAACAACCCAAAGGATAACAAGAGCAACCTACAACAGTCTGATCACAAATAAAACCAACAAACTCAATCACTAAAAGAGGTAAACTATCTAAGCCAATGGTCTCTTCCATCACCTGCAAAAACTAGTGGTTGGGGGGGGTGGGGGGGATACAAAAGTACTTAGTAAGTAGCTTACACCTGGTGAGCCACCAAGCATCAAACAAGGCAAACAACATGTTTTTCACACGCATCCAACATGCTCTTCGAAGCTAATAACACATGCAACATGCTCGATATACATAAACAAGTAAAATGCAAGACTAACCCAACTCACAAAATCCACACCATGCCAGACACACCCAAAATCCTTGAGTTCACTTAATGCTCATATACAGTTTTCACCAAAACTCTTCAAGATTGACCCTTCGAGTTGCATCGAGCCTTGACCATGTAACCCAAAGTCTCAACGCTTCTCTACAGAGCTCGGTGTTCGACCCTTGGCCTTTATACCTAAGGTCTCAAACTGTGCACCAACCCTTGACCATGAAACCCAAGGTATCGATGACTTAGCAACGTATTGACCATCGACCATTTAACCTAATATCTCAATACTTGCCTCAAGACTCATCACATCGACTCTTAACCATATAACCCAAGGTACCAATGCTCCTCTTTATCCAAGATTGGCACGCCGACCCTCGACCATGTTACCCGAGGTATTGACATCCACTTTACTCCCTTTATTCAAGATTGGCATGCTGACCCCCGACCATGTTGCTGATAGCATGCATAAATGTGCTATTTCTAGGCTTAATTTTATGCTAGTTTTTCTATGATTGTGTGTACTTTCATGTATTTTTATATGTATTTTACAGAAACTGAGCTATTGGAGCAAAACTGGAGTTTTGAGAAGTATTTGGGTGAATTTGGAGCAAATTGGAGCTATAATTGAAGATCCAAGTGTTGAAGAGAAGGAAACAAGCTTGTGAACCCGATAGTATAATGTTGCAACACCATCTGTAGCGTTGCAACGCCACTTCAGCAGCATTTCAGCCTTGGAGACAAGCAGACATAGTGTTGCAATGCTGTCCATAGCGTTGCAATGCCAGCCAAATTAATTTTTTCCTTTTTTTATAAAATTCGAGGGATAGCGTTGCAACGTTGGGCGATGTTTATAAAAGGAACTTATTCATTTGAGCAAAGGGAGCCGTTTTGGAGAGACCTAAACCCTAATTTCGATAGAAGCATTGCTTGAGAGGTATAAAGAGCACATTGGAGAGCTAAGGAGGACACTCAAGGCTCGGGATCGTGGACATCACGTCGGGAACGAGTGTTGGCACGCGTCGTCCAGGTTTTTTCTTTTCCCTTTATTTTGCATTCTTAATTTTAGGATTTAGCAGACTGAAATTGCATGTATTTGAATGTATTAGACTTTTAGTTAATTGCATGATTGTATAAAACTATGTTTATTGTAACGTTTTTTATGCATCTTAATTTAATATTCTAAGCTCCCGGCCATAGCTTTGTATGTTGAGTTAATTTAGCTTGAGAAAGTAAATTTAACCAAGAACTTAGATGCATAACTAAGATTAATCTATTGCATGAGAATGAATAGACTAATACTAGAAGTTATTAAGAGAATTTCATAATGCTATGCTTAGTTGTAAAAATAGACCGAAGGGTTGATTTACCTCTTGCATGAGTTCAATTGGGCTCAAGAGAGTCAATTGAATATTTTAGTAATTCTTGACTTAGAACTGTTGCATGCTCCACAATTCGGTAGTCAATTTTATAGTTGGGCTTCACGAATAGCAATTAACGAGTGTCTCTCTAAAATTGGCCTCCAATTTTGTATATAATAGGATAGGTTTTATGTTTTTATTTGAAAAACCAATTCAAAGTTAGTTTTCTCTAAATAAAATTAGGCATAAGCATCTATGGTACTTAATTAAATCTAAGAAACTCAATCCCTGTGGATGACCCTGGCCACTATTATTGCAAAATACTTAGAGGTCTGGTTTTATAAATGTAATCTTGATAGAACTTTCGAAAAGTCGTCTATTAGTTACCCCGAGGTATTGTCACCCAATAGCACCATATCAACCCCTGACCATGTTACCCGGGGTATTGACATCCACTTTACTTTTCTTAAACACCAACTCCAGGTCCTCGAACCATCACCAACAGGCTTGCAACCCAGAATGCAAACCTAACAAGCTTTCTAAACCATGCTTCACGCCCAAAACCTGAAGGAATGAACGTTTCACTCCACAGTGGAAGCATTGGATCGCCTTTGATTTTATTTAAAATTAAACAATAAAAATTAAGGTTAAGCAAAACATACCTTGAAAATATGGAGATATTTTTTGCGGATCTTTATATCCTCCATAAAATCATCCTGGCTATGACTCGAACATAGGACCAAGGCTCGTGGGTGCCTCTTGAAAGAAAATCCACAAGGGATTGGAGAGAAAGAGGTCTAGAGAGAATTCTCTAATTCTCTATTGAGGAGATATGTATTGTTTCTAATGGCTCAACCCAAGGGTCCTATTTATAGAGACCAAGGGTAAATCTTTGCCAGAATTAAAATATTATATTTTAATATCTAATATATGAAAATATATCTTATACTTATTTGAATCTCATTCAAATCTCCTACGATATTTATTTATTTGAATCTTATTCAAATTTTATAAATATATTTTATTTAATGTATCAAATATACATTAATTATTTTAATATTTAATGTATCAAATATACATTAATTATTTTAATATTTAATGTATCAAATATAATAAATATATTTTCTTCTTTTATATTTAATATATATAATATATTAAATATTAATTTGAACACTTCAAATTAAATATTAAATTTGAACATTTCAAATTTTAATATTTAATGTATCAAATACAATAAATATATTTTCCTCTTTTATATTTAATATATCTAATATATTAAATATTAATTTGAACACTTCAAATTAAATATTAATTTGAACATTTCAAATTTTAATTTCAACTAAATTGATCTTTTAGTATTACTATGAGCTAGCAATGGGACCTTATGGACCTAAAGATTATAAGCTCTAATGATACAAAATTAATCAATTAAACTCTTTAATTAATCAATTTCCATTCATTAACTCTAGGGTCACTCCACTATAGACCTAAAGTTGCACTCTTATGCACTGTAGGACAAATTGTGTCTATTGATATAATCACTACGTGCAAGTCGATCCTTCACGAGTTGTTCGTAATTACAGCTAGGTCAAAAGTCCGTTTTGCCCTTGTAATTACATCTTGCACCTTAAGTACCACTGATCCTCTAATGAACAATTTATTTATGATCAAAGCATAAACTAAGTCACTCTCAGATCAGTGAGAGGGTGGGGCCCCATTGTTCAAGTCCTGAAATCAGCTCTTAAGAGAACTACTCATCTACTTATCCTATAAGGGAATGAGTGAATTCCATCTTGTGAGATTATGCTCCCAGCTCCCTATTTGGTCAAGTTCCCAAAATGATAGGCTTATTGAATCGACAACAAAAGCCACTCTCACCCATGCAAATCAAAGGACAAGCCCTCACAGGCAGGAGTTCATAACTCACTCAGGATTAAGATCGAGTCACATATGATCATCTTGATGAAATATTAATCTTCTCAATTAACGGATTTATAAAAAGATATTAAATATTTCATGGTCTAGTCTTATACAAACTCATTGTATAAGATACCCCCACTCACATGTCTCCACATGAACGATTTGGATCAAATAATTTGTAATTATTACAAAGTGGGCCGTATCAATAGTGTTACTAGGATTAGGCACCCAACCTTATCCATATATTATGACTCTTTAGGCTATTTCTTGAACACGATCTTCCTGTATGTCAACCACATACTATTCAAGATTGCACTAATAACCTTGGATTTTTCATATAATAGATAATATTATATTGTAAATAAAATAATCAAAATTATTATTAATTATTAAATAAATAATTAATTATGAGGCTTTAGGGCATAAATCCTAACAAAACCACGTCAATTCAACATGTTTACAATATAATGACATAAACCTCATCATATCGGAACACAAAACACATAATAGCTCATGAAAAGATATAACATATTAGAAACACAAGTAAACATACAACATCCTTCATGCAGTTGAACAGACTCATCAGTTTGAACTCTACTTACCTAAAACACTCCTAAAGACAATCCAATAGGTTCCTAAACAAAGAAAGACAAGGCTTAGAGATTAGAACTTCATACTTAAACCTTAATCAAAGTCCAAAGAGTGTTCAAGAGGGACTAACTTACCCAAAACCTTCCTTGAGCTCAATTGAAACACTTGAAAGGAATTAAAACTTGCTGAAACTCACCAAAAAGGTTTGAAACCGCGCTGGTCTGTGTTCGATTCAGCCCGAATGTGCTAATCTAACCTCTATGGCTTATGGACAAGCTAGAACGAAGCTACTGGGGTTGCTGGTCACAGATGAAAGCGTTCGAAACAACAAAGAGGGGGTAACCAAGAGTTAGAGATTTATCCAAAGCGCTTTAATTGAGTTTGAAAG
Source organism: Trichosanthes truncata (assembly GCA_033996785.1). Lineage (NCBI taxonomy): Eukaryota > Viridiplantae > Streptophyta > Magnoliopsida > Cucurbitales > Cucurbitaceae > Trichosanthes > Trichosanthes truncata. Next base: position 16,439,455 of record JAWPNB010000004.1, read on the forward strand.
AGTCTAAATAAGGTCTTACCACCTATAGCTCACCTAAATAGGGCTGGTTACTTGATGAAAAGTGTTCGAAGTTACTCCGAATTGATTCGAAATGGCAATGAGCGACTATCCAATGATTAAGATCAAGTTACAACACTTAAAAAGTATTAAAAAAAGACTAAAAGGCATTAGAACTTACCGATCAGCATCTAAACAGCCCCATTTACAAGTTGGACAGTGTTCAGAGAGGTTCGATCCACAAAAATCAACCTCTGCCCTTGCTGCTTTAGGTTTAAAAGTGTGCCAATCGAATATAAAACTACAAACTGAGGCTCATATAATTCAAAACCTAAATTACAGAACTTAATGAACATTCGAAAAGGAACTAAACACGTTGAAACCTACCAATCAGCGCCAAACAGAACTGAATCTTCGCTGGTTGGTGATCGAAAGGCCCTGAAATCCCAGATTTGAAGTCGTCAATCCATGGGTATTCAAATCGAAAGCCAAAGGAAGCTTAGGTTACGAGACTAAGGTGATTCGAGGTCTAAAAACGAGTGGGTATTACTGAAACTTATGAATCCGTGCGTGGGTTTCCTTGCAATGGTGGCGGGTGTTGCAGACTGTTTCGTGGAGAGTCACCAAAGAGAGGGAGGAGTTGTCGGAAGCTTTCCGAGGTCGAAGATGAGTCACCGCCAGAAGCTATCACTTGAACACGTGGGTTGTGCGTTCGTGGATGTTGGGTTCGTGCGCACCATTAGAGAGAAGAGAATCATGTGGGTTGCACCTTGCTGCTCGTTGGAGATGCTGATCACTGAGGAGGGATGGCGTGAAGATGAAGAAGAAAATGAAGAGGAGGTGGCTGGTTAAAATGTGAGAGGGAGGGGAAAGAAGAAAGAAGAAGAATTCTAGGGCTTTTTTTTTCCTTTCAAATTTCTTATGTTTTTCCCTTTTTAGAGAGAAAAACACTCAATAAATAAAGAAAAGAAAAGATCTAGGGCTTTCAAAACTCATATCTTTCTCTTTTCCAAAATTTGAACTCATAAATCCAACTGAAAAGAGATTCGGGTTACTTTTGTAACTAGAGATGAAAGGCCTAAAATTGAACCTATAAACTTCAAGAAATTAAAGATTTAATTAAAAATCTTTTTTCCCTAAAATTATTAGAAATTTAATTTATCAAACTTAAGGTTTGAATTGAAATTCTAATTTTTCCAAATTAGAACCTCAAGAATAAGTCCTACTATTCTAAGATTAACGGAAATAGAGATTTCAAGGCGCAACTTAACCTTCAAAAGCCTAATTAGTAACGTGGGGCATTATAGTTTTAAACCATGTTTCGGTGTGTAGTTGACTAGAGTGATTCAAATGAAACATCTATGAACTAGATGTCGTTTAGCTTAGAGTTGTTTTAGCAATGTGCAAATTTAACGATCACTTGTTTATTCATTTGAGTTTGTCATGGTTGGATGAACTAATGTATCATACATAATAATTTTTTAATATAAAATGTAGTTCTTGATAAAAATAAATTATAGAGAAGTAACCCACCTTACTTGAGGAGGAATTAACCATAAGTAAACAAATAACTAATCACAAAGAGCAACAATAATCATTACTTGAGCATAGCTTAGCTTTAAGACATTTATATCTCAAAAGCGGATCCAAGTAAGAGGGTCACATGCCCCCTAATTTTCCTTTTTACTTAGTATATATAGTAAACTACACTAATTAACTATAACTACTTCACTTCTATTATAGAAATGAAATCTTGGTTGTTGGAGTTGTGCAAATTGTATGAATTTTGGTGGTGTTTTTCATTTTATTTTTGCTAAAAATATATATGCTTTATTCTTCAAATAAAATTAAGAACTTATTTTTTTCAATTAAACTAAATAATGAAGCCCTGTTAGAGAACTATTTGGTCTTTTTAATTTTTTTTTTAAAAATTAAGCTTATATACACTATTTCTACCTATGGGTTTCTTTCTTTTATTATTTATTTTTACATATGTATTTAAAATCTAAACCAAGTTTTGAAAACTAAAAAATATATTTTTTAAAAACTTGTTTTTGTTTTTGGAATTTGGCTAAGAATTCAAATGTTTTCTTAGAAAGATGAAAGCCATTGTAGAGAAATTGTGAGAAAATAATTACAATTTTAAAAAACCAAATGGTTATCAAATAGGGGCTAAGATTTTTGTCTCTAATAAGCTTATATTGTAAACCATATTTGTTGATGCCAAATTTTAGATAGGAGAATCTCATCTGACCTCCATGTGACAACAACGGTAAATTTGTTTGAAAGGGGAAGAGTGCAGCCTGCAAGACAAGAAAAACTTGCACATCGGTGTGATGTAGGCTACACAAGCTCCGATGCTTAAGTCTGTAAAAAGTCGAGAGAGAATTAGGATTTTTTTAGTGTATTCTAGTGGAGAATGAACTTCAATTGACCTCCCCTATTTTCTATGAAGAGAGAGTTTAAATACCTCATCCCTAGGATTCTTCGTGGGTTTTCTCATGGAATTGTGATTGAAATGACCGAATCGGGCTGGATCGGAGGTGCACGGGCCAAGAGAGACAAAGACAAGGCCCAAAAGTGGGCCTTGTCATGTGGTCAGCCTCAACCTAGGCCGAGGTCGACCACGAGCTTAGGCTTCGGCCCAAACCCGTTTCTCCTTCCCTTTGTTCTCTAGTCTGGTTCCCACTTGATTTTGGTCCATCTTGGCCCGTATTGGACTTATTTGCTTCGTTTAGCCTTTAATCGTAGTCCTTTTCTCAGCCTGTTTTGGTGGTCCAATTTTACCCATAACATTAACCCTTACTCCCTAGTTAAGATTCTAGATGTGAATGTATTTGCTAAATACATGGAGCCTGACTTGGGAGTAGCCTATTTAAATTTTTGGAGTCATTATGACATTTTGAGGCATGTATGCCTCGAATTCTCTCTAGGATTACTAAAGAGTTTAATTAATTAAGTTTGTATCATTGAAGGAATGAACGTTTCACTCTGCAGCGAAAGCATTGGATTGTCTTTGATTTTATTTAAAATTAAACTAAAAATTAAGGTTCAGCAAAACATACCTTGAAAATAATATTATGGAGAATATTTTGGCGGATCTTTATCTCTTCCAAAAAGTCTTCCTGGCTATGACTCGAACACAGGACCAAGACTTGTGGGACACTCTTGAAAGAAAATCCACAAGGGATTGGAGAGGAATAGGTCTAGAGAGAATTCTCTAATTCTCTCTATTGAGGAGATGTGTGTTGTACGTCTAATGGCTCAACCCAATGGTCCTATTTATAAAGACCAAGGAAAAATCTTTGCCAGAATTAAAATATATCTTATACTTATTTGAATCTCATTCAAATCTCTTACGATAATTATATATTTGAATCTTATTCAAATTTTATAAATATCTTTTATTTAATGTATCAAATATACATTAATTATTTTAATATTTAATGTATCAAATACAATAAATATATTTTCCTCGTTTATATTTAATATATCTAATATATTAAATATTAATTTGAACATTTCAAATTTTAATTTCAACTACAAAGTGGGTAGTATCAATAGTGTTACCAAGATAAGGCACCCAACCTTATCCATATACTTTGACCCTTTAGGTTATTTCTTGAACATGATCCTTCCGTATGTCAACCACATACTATTCAAGATTACACTAATATCCTTGAATTTTTCATATAATGGATAATATTATATTGCAAATAAAATAATCAAAATTATTATTAATTATTCAATAAATTATTAATTACGAGACTTTATGGCATAAATCCTAACACCTAGAGTGTCGGTTTCTCCATTTTCCTGTAGGAATTTTAGGGTTATGTGACATTTTTTGCGTCTCAGATCATCGCCAAGATTTTCGTCCAATCCCGTAGGGAACATTTTAGTCTTTCCTGGTGGGTAAGTGATAAGCCTTAATATTAAGGCTTATTTAACTCCCAAATACTTAAAATATTCTTGTTTTGTCTTAAAATCATTGGGAAATAGTTGAAAGATTCTTATAATTAAGGAAGAAAAAAGAATGAAGGCAATTAGGGTGAGAATCTTAAAAACTATACTTGTGTGCAAGAATTGTGAAAATTGCAGAACCGAAATTGTAAGATGAAGTTGCAATTCTGGAGCAGTAGAAAAAAAAAATTCTGAACTGTGAAAATTGCAGAACCAAAATTGCAAGATGAAGTTACAATTCCAGAATTAGTAGAAAAAATTCAATAAAGGAAAAAAATTTGCAATTGACCCATATATGAAATCTTCAATTAATGCAGAATTTGGGGGATTTTGAGCACGAATTATGGGCATTATTCAACCCTAATGAAGGCCTATAAAAGGAGAGAAGATGGGTGAAGAATGAAGTAGTTTTTTGGGGCGTTTACGGAGTTATTTTCGTGGGTTTTCTTCCCTTTTTCCTCTGTTTTTTCTTCCGTTTTCCTCTGTTTTTTTTTTTTTGGCCAAGAGTTGTTGCAATTTTTTTGGTTATGTTTTTCCTTAGATTTTCCAATCTAATCCAAACAAAAACTTGGTTGGAAATGATTTATTCTTTCCTAGAAATAGTTTGGATTGAGTCAATTGAAATCTAATGAAAACAATGGGTTTTGTTCAAGTTTTCTTCTAGCTCGTTCGTAGTATAGTTTGAATTCAATTTCTGTTTTGTAGCTCTTTAGGTTGTAATTTTTCATGCTTTTTGTTCCTTACCTATTATATTAAGCATTGGAATTGAGTTGAAATTGATGAAGCAATTGAAGTTGATTTTCTGAAAATTTTATTCTGTGGGTTTTTCTTCCTTCCCTCTGTTTTATTTCTTCTATTATTGAATTGAAGACTTAAAAAGAGTTTTGTTTTGTTTTTCTTATTGTAAGCTACTGTTTTACATTACCCTTTGTTAGAATGAAGAAGGCCCATTGTTCTTGCTTGATTTATTTTACTCTAAATATGAGCTAAAGCTTCTTAGGGGGTTCAAAGATGTGAATTTCCTAAGAAGTAAATCTACCCTAAATTACAATGAAAACCAAGCCTACATCTCAATTGTTTGCTTGTGTTGAATAAAATTCCATTGAGATCCTAGGTTGATCAACTAGGGTAGCAACTCAAGCTTAGATCTAATACCGACGGGGTTAGTGATAAGCGGATTTTGCACAAGTGATGGAGACAAGAGCTTAGATATAAGTCAATTCTTTACCCTATACATAGGGATTAAAGTCTCCAAAACCCATAAAATTGTTGAGCCAAAGTATCTAAGATAGAGGGACTATAGACATATAAGTCACTCACTTAGTCTTTTAAAAACCTAATTTCAAGGTGAATAGCAGTAGCACTTTCGGTTTACAATTGTGTGTAGAGTAGGTTAGATTTGCAATTTTGGTTTTGCAATTTACAACTTAAGGCAATGACATTCTTGAGCCCCATCTTCCCTCCCTTCTCTAAAGAATTTATTTTGCAATTTTCATTTCTTTTACCAAGTTTGTTTAGTTTGCTTTTCAATCTTACAATTTTCGATTTTGCAATTCAATTCTGCAATCTCTGTCACTTTAACTTGCAATTAGATTATGCAATATTTTGTTTTTACCAAACACACCATCTGAACCTTGTTTTTGCAATTTTTAGTTTCCAAGTTGAAATTCTCCTTACATTTTGCTTTGCAATATTTTTTGTTACACTGTTCCCTGTGGGATCGATACTCAGGAGTACTCTTATTTTATTACTTTATAAACAGTGTGCACTTGCACTGGGGTTGAATGTATTTATTTACTTTTCTTCACCCAAAGTTCACCTGATCAGTAAGATTCTCCTTTAGATTTTTGTGTTTGTCTACTTTCCTAGAGAAAATTTAAGGTTCTAGGGTTCACCTTGGATCTCCCCAAGATTGTCGTCCAACCCCGTAGAAAAGATTTCGGTCTTTCTTAGAGGCTAAGACTCTCCTCTAGATTTGCGATCAGTGTCACTTTCCTGGAGAGAATGTATAAATTCAAGGCAGACCTTGAATTTCAAGTGAGACCATCAAACCTCGTAGGGGCCCCATAGGGACTATTCTAGACTTATCAATCTCCCATAGGGGGAAATTCTTGGCCATCTTATGGCGTTTGTAGCTTCTTACTTTTCAAAAGCGTTCTTTTTTGGCTTGTAGCTACATTGTTGTTGGAGGAGAAAAAGAGAACTGAAATTGAGTTCATAGTGTAAGAATTTCAAGAGGAAAATACATTGGAAGGTCTTATGGATACAAAGGGGCACGTGTCTGGTCCAATTGGTTGAATTGAATCGGGTCAGCCTCAGCCGCTTAGGGAGGATCGGCCTCAACCTCTTCTACTTTTTTTTCTTGATTTTGGATTGTTCTGCTTTCATTCATCTTGATAATTCTGAATCCTGAATGCTTTTTATTTAACAGGGAGGCATATCCCTTAAGTAGCTTCATACTGAGGGAACAAACTTATTGTGTTGATGCTATGATTTAGATATCATTATGTTTATAAAGAGGACAATGGAAATTAAATTCAAGGAGACAACATTTTATTCATGTTAATCAATTTCTAGGAGACATGATAAAAAGTAAAGGTCACTAAGCGAAAGATAGTAATCTATTGGTAATAGATCTTCAGGTGTTATGCATTCCATGGATGGGAGAGAATCTTTTCCTTATGATCTATCAAGGTATATGTGTTAGGTCTAACAACCTTTTCAATTTGGTAAGGTCCCTCCCATGTTGGACCTAATGCACCAGTTGATGGGTCTTTTGTATTCTGCATGACCTTTCTCAACACTAGATCTCCTTCTTTAATGCTTCATCTCTTGACTGTTGTATTGTAATATATTGCAATTTTGTTCTTATATTCTGCTGTTCGAAGATGAGCTTTCTCTTGATGCTCTTCCAATAGATCTAGGTATAATCTCATTAGCTCCTCATTCTTTCGAGGGTCAAATTGCTATACTCTTTGTGAAGGTAGATCAATTTCCACTTGAATGACTACCTCTGCTCCATAAGTGAGTCAGAAAGGAGTTTCACCTATAGTTGACCTTACAGTTGTTCGGTATGCCCATAGCACATTGGGTAACTTCTCTGCCCATGCTCTTTTCAAATTTTCTAACTTTGTCTTCAAATTTAATTTGATAAATTTGTTCATTGCTTCTACTTGCCCATTGGCTTGTGGATGTGTTGGGGATGAACATCAATGATTTATGTTGAGATATGAGAAGAATTTTCTTAATGCTGCATTATCGAATTATTTCTCATTTTATGAAATAATGACATTAGGAATTCCAAAATGACATACTATGTTCCTCCAAACAAAGTTGGTTATCTTCTTTTATGTAATTATTGCTAATGTTTTAGTTTTAGCCCATTTTGTGAAGTAGTCCACTGCTACCACTGCAAAATTAGTTTGTCCTTTGCCTTGGGGAAGAGGTCCTATAAGGTCTATTCCCCATTGTGCAAAAGGCCATGGACTCATGATGTTTGTCAGTGGTTTAGTGATGGGTGTTATCTCTGGGGGAAAACAAAGCGCAAGTGCACGCTGTCCAACAAGTAATATATGGAAGTATCCCAAGTATCGCACCTAAGGGAACGGTTAACAAAAAGCTTTTCAGTTTACAACATAAGTGCTTTCAAGCTGCAACCGAAGGTAACCAAGTAAATGAATTATTTTGGGGTTTTTGTGCAATAAAAACAAAGAAAACTAAATAAAAGATAGGAAAAACAGTAATAAGAAGCATGAAATTCAAATTTGTTTCAACCCTAAGGAAATGTGCCTACCATGCGCTCGTAAACTTGCTTAACTAGGTGTAACACCCGAGACTCTTTGGGTAAGTTTAAAATGTTGTTTTGGTAAAGTTTTATTATGAATTTAATTATTTTGAGGGTAATTTGGTGATTTTTGGAAAAGGAAAGGGTATTATGGTCATTTATGGAGAAGATATTTTGATTTTATTATTATTATTATTAAAAAAAAAAAAAAGAGAGAAAATTTCTTCTCTCTCTCTCTCGCGCGCGCTCCTCTCCCTCACGGTAACTCTCTCTCTCTCTCGCCGAAGCTCCAGCCCCGCCGCACGCCGCCGCCGCACGCCGTCGCCGACAGCCACGAACCCCGCGGCACGACCGCTGCCCGCCGCTGCTCGCGAGCAAGCTGCCGCGCGAAGCTTGCCGCCGCGTTTTCGTCTGTCTTCCGATCAGCTCGCTCGAAGCTCCGATCGACGAAAGCTCCTCCACGCGCACGCCGGTCGACGAGGGCCCTTACGCCTGCAATCGTTGGTGGTTTTGAACTCTAAGCTCGCCGGAAAACACCTTTTCAGCCGCGTTTTCAAGGTGGGTTTTCGTTTCCGTGAGAAGTTTGGCATTTTGAGCTCGAGTTTGATTGATTTTCAGCAAAACGACCTCGGATTCTTGTAGATCGGGCTGCAACACACCAGAAACGGACCTCCACGCGCCGATAGGTTGACCCACGCACCGCCGCCGTGAAGCCCACGCGCCGCCGCTCGCCGGAGTTGGGTAAAAAAATTGCCATTTGGTCCGTTTCGTCGAGTTATTAATGTTAGAATGTGTTTTAGCGTAATTCGGATGGTTTAAGATACGTTTAAGACACTTTTTAGGTGAATTGTCGAGGACTTTGGATTGTACTTGGAGTGGGGACTCGAGAAGCTCATTACTAGTGAAGAAATGGTATTTTAGTAAGTAAAGACTTAAGGTAAGGGATCTCACAACGAAAGAAGTTTTCGAAACCGAGAGCTAGCTCTATATTTACTTTGAAGTTTATGTTTTCATGTTAAGTATTTAAGAAAGAAAGTGTTTTATATGTATATTCCCTTATACGCTAGTTTCATGAGTTCTATTTGAGTTTTCATGTTAAAAAGAATGGAAATGATATGTATGTCTTTGAAATGCGATTGTCTTGATTCATGCATTCATAACTATGTTCTAAAACGAATGGGACCTCATGCATGTGTTGTGTGCTCATGAAAAGATTTATGTAAGGCCGTGACGATAATTCTCCCAAAAGTTTTATGTGGGTTATGAGGGAACCCGAGTCTTCGGACTCTCTATGCTCCCGGGGTTCGAGAGTGCCCCACGATGGTAGCCGACGGGCTTGAGTCTTCGGACTCCACGATGTATGTTAGCTTTCGAGCTCAACTCTCAGAGTTAGGGAGGACTCTATTCGATGGAAAAACTATGTCTTCGGACTATTCACGAGGCCCTCGGGAGAATTTAATCGTTCACGAGAGCCGCGAGGAAAAATACATGGTTTATAAAACGAATTTTAGGTCCCCTACTAAAGCGATGGTTTACGATGGTTTTATGATTTAAAATGACATGTTGCATGCGATTGAAACTCTTGCTTTGAAACTATGAGTTACTTACTGAGTATTATTCGTTAATACTCACCCTTTTCCTTTTTAAAATGTTTTCAGGAAAGGCTAAGATCGGCCCTAGCGCGTGACCGGAGATCAGCTACTCGAGTCATGGGAGCCGAGCGATCGCTATTCCGCTTCTTTTATGTTTCTGGATGTACATAGAACTCATGTCGAGTTTTTAAATGTTTAGGAGGATGTTTTAAAGTCTTTTAACCTTTCTTTGTAAATCGTGCACGTGTATTTGGTTTTCTGCTGTTTGAACCCTAGCATCATATTGAGAAGTTTATTGGATGCTAGGAGGTTGTTTGAAAATCTTAGAAGTGCGTTTTTCTATGTCTTATCAGGTAAGGGTCAAATTTTTGGTTTTCGAGTAGTTACGTCGTTATGCTGTCGAAATTTTCGGTAATATAGCGACGTGACTTAGTAATGACTCTTAGGTAGCGTGTTGAGCCTATAGGGTCGTTACACTAGGTCCGACTATTTCAGAGATTTTGCCTCTTGCGCCCGCATACTGCCTCTTTCGAGTTCTGTGCAATTCAGACAAAATGCTACTGAAATGTGCCCGCAACCTACCCTAATCGGCACTTAACACCGTGAATCGAGTTCAACACCTATTTAGCCCTTTTCTAAGTGCTTTTAGGAGACTAAGCAATTAAACACATATGTCTATGGCTAATTTTAACTTAGATAAATAAAGAACGCAACTCAATGATTCTAAATGTTTTTGTCCTATGTCTAGGTACAAAAAGCGAAGTTCTATGTCTAGACTCTTCTCCTAGATTGCTTTTATGAAAACGCGTACTCGATCCAACCCTTTCAGTATTGAATCTCACACAAACTATGCTAACTCAAGTGATCTGTTTAAGCTAACAATGAAACTTAAACTCAATAACAGCAAACGATGCTAAATGTTAAGCAAAGTTACTAGAATCACATGGTGGGACTTATCTCCTTTTTAGGGTATCCACTTCATTGAATCCCTTCCAAGGATTTAGCTATTCATAAAAAAGAAAACTAAATTGCAGAAAATAAAAAGAAAACTTGAATAAGAAAAGATAAACTTCATTTTGCAATATAATATTATCTATTATATGAAAAATCCAAGGTTATTAGTCTAATCTTGAACATTATGTGGTTGACATAAGAGAGGATCATGTTCAAGAAATAACCTAAAGAGTCATAGTATATGGATAAGATTGGGTGCCTTATCTTGGTAACACTATTGATACAACCTACTTTGTAATAGTTACAAATGATTTGATCCAAATCATTCATGTGGAGACATGTGAGTGGGGGTATCTTATACAATGAGTTTGTATAAGACTGGACCACGAAATATTTAATCTCTCTTTATAAATCTGTTAATTGAGAAGATTAATATTTTATCAGGATGATCATATGCGACTCGATCTTAATCCTGAGTGAGTTATGAACTCTTGCCTGTGAGGGCTTGTCCTTTGATTTGCATGTGTGAGAGTGGCTTTTGTAGCCGATTCAATATGCCTACCATTTTGGAGACTTGACCAAATAGGGAGCTGGGAACATAATCTCACAAGATGGAATTCACTCCTTCCCATATAGGGTAAGTAGATGAGTAGTTCCCTTAAGTGCTGATTTCAGGACTTGAACAATGGGGCCCCACCCTCTCACTGGCTCGAGAGGGGCTTAGTTTATAATTAGATTATAAATATATTGTTCATTAGAGGATCAGTGGTACTTAAGGTGCAATATGTAATTATAGGGGTAAAACGGACTTTTGAGCCAATTGTAATTACGAACAACTCGTGAAGGATTGACTTGTATGTAATGATTATATCTATAGACACAACTTGTCCTACAGTGCATAAGAGTGCCACTCTAGGTCTATAGTGGAGTGATCTATAGTTAATGAATGAAAATTAATTAATTAAAGAATTTAATTAATTAATTTTATATCATTGGAGCTTATAATTTGTAGGTCCATAAAGTCCTCTTGCTAGCTCATAGTAATACTAAAAGATCAATTTAGTTGAAAGAAATTTTTGAAATGTTCAAATTAATATTTAATATATTATATATATTAAATATAAAAGAGGAACATATATTTATTGTATTTGATACATTAAATATTAAAATTTGAAATGTTCAAATTTAATATTTAATTTGAAGTGTTCAAATTAATATTTAATATATTAGATATATTAAATATAAAAGAGGAAAATATATTTATTGTATTTGATACATTAAATATTAAAATAATTAATGTATATTTGATATATTAAATAAAAGATATTTATAGAATTTGAATAAGATTCAAATAAATAAATATCGTAGGAGATTTGAATGAGATTCAAATAAATATAAGATATATTTTAATATATTAGATATTAAAATATAATATTTTAATTATGGCAAAGATTTTGCATTGATCTCTATAAATAGGACTCTTGGGTTGAGCCATTCTTCACAACACACATTTCCTCAATAGATAGAATTAGAGAATTCTCTCTAAACATCTTCCTCTCAAATCCCTTGTAGATTTTCTTTCAAGAGGCTCCCACAAGCCTTGGTCCTGTGTTCGAGTCATAGCCATGAAGACTTTGTGGAAAAGATAAAGATCTGCTAGAAGAATCTCCATATTTTCAAGGTATGTTATGCTTAACCCTTGTATTTAGTTTAATTGTAAATAAATCAAAGACGATTCATATGCTTCCGCTGTGGGTTTAATTCGATTATTCCCTTCAGCATACATACCTACCTTGTAGACAAAATGATGCTCAAATAGTAGCAAACGCGTGGCAGCTTTCTAGTGGTTCAAGACTTGTATAAATAGATGAAAGCTAGGCATTTTTTAGAGCTTTTTCTTGGCTTCATCGTGAGTGAAATTTTAGAGCATATTTTAGAGAGAGAATTTAGGATAGTTAGAGAGTAGCTTAGAGTTTATCTCCTTTTGTGAAGTATTGTTGTTTGTCAGAGAAGACGAAGAGTCAGTCGTGCACCTCCTTCTCCTGTCCCCAACGCCACAACGCTATTGTTCATCTTTCTTTTTTATTTTTAGTGTAACAAGTTGAATGTTGTATCTATTCATCTGTTTATTGGTCAATATATTATGAAGTTCATTTCTTCCTCTGTGTTTATATTGTGCTTTATACTTATGAGTAGCTAAATCTTTCAAGGGTTGGCCCATGGAGGAATCTACTATGTAGTCTTTCTTTGTACGGAATGCATGCCTATTTCTCAACTTCTTCTTGGCTATTATCATTCTTCCATTAAGTGATGTATTAGCACATTTAAACACTGAGAGGGTTAGAATGTGTGGAACGTCTAAGATGAGCAAGAGTGGGCCTTTAACTGGGGAGTTTTAGAAATAAAACAACCACTTGCAAGCTTAAATGGGTGATGAGAGAAATTACGGTATCAAGCATACATATGATGATATCATGTGTTTAACATCCTTCTCGAAAAGGCTAGGAAAGTAGGAACTCATGCTTAGTTGAGAATGAGACATGTATGTCATCCAACTATGAAAGTAGTGCATAGTAGTGGAATTCGGAGTCAAACCGTGTTCTACATCCTTGCTCAGTCCCTTTTTCGAGTATATTGCATCTAAGCTATAAACTACCTTGTTGCGTTGCAATTCCTAACTTTCATTCTTGCGTTATCGTTAGTTAAATTATTAAGTTGCATCTTTTACTTAATTATTTGTGTTACCACATCTGTAATCACAAGTTATAGAGGAGTGTGTACAGCATCAAGTCTCCATGGATTCGACCTTGGAATACTTTCCAAGTATTACTTGCTTGCGTTGAGTGTGCACTTGCACACGATGCAAGGTAGGCATATTTGCGTTTGTGTTTGCATGACAAAATCAACATTTCTTATAATTATTGTCAACGCATGCTCACAAAAGTGCACGTTTTCCACACCTTTTTATACACCCCCTACGAAACCAAGTACCTAACAAGGTAAAGAGTCCTTATGACCATCGTATATTCCATTTTCAATTGCACCGACTATTCAGAAACCTAAATCAATCATTCAACACACTCTGAAGAAAAATTGAAGTAATCTTGCCTGTGACTATGGCAATGCAAATATTGAGTTATAATTGAAACAAATATATAAGTTAGGTATTAACAACTAATCTAATATAATTGATTGTGCCCCACGTTTTTTTCTCTCTTTTTTTTCATTAGGCAAAATCATATATATTAGTTAAGATTAAAAAGATACATACACATATCAATATTAAAGAATTAAAGAAAGTTATTGTTTATCTCTGTTTCTAGTATAAAATGGAAAAAAAAAATAAAAAGAAAGAAAAAACATGAGGGCTAACGAAATTATAAAAAAAAATTAAAAAAAGAAAGAGAGATATTTGATAAAAAATTGGAGATGGCTGCTTTTAGACCTAAAAAAAATAGTTATTATTTATCTTTGTTTCTTGTATAAAATGCAGGGAAAAAAGAGAGAGAAAATGTGGGGCTAACGAAATTTCAAAAAAAAAAAGAAAAGAGAAATACCTAATGAAAAATTGAAGATGAGTTTTAGACTTGGAAAACAAGGGAGGAGATATGCAATTTATAGAGGAAATTTCAAATTCTACTTTGATTTAATTTTAAATCAATTTTTCTCGTTTTTTTGAATTTGAAATTAAATCGATATTTATTTTGAATCAAATTATCAAATTGGATTATGATAATTAAATTTAATTATGTTTACAACTACTATACTTAATTTAAAAACAAAATAATTATACGTAATTTAACCTAAAAAAATGAGTATATTTAACTATATATATATATATATTTTTTGACTTCAATTATATTTATAACAATTATATTTAATTTACTCAAAAAAAAAAAACAAACAATTATACTTACGATTATATAATTTACTAAAAAAATAATTATACTTAATTCAACCATTATTCTTAATTATATATATTCTATCAAAACCTATAAACAATTAGGTCATTGAGTATAAAGATATGAGTATAATTTTTTTTTAAAAATGTGAGGGCAAAATAAATTAAAAATAAAACATATATATAAATACTGATGAAAAATTATAGGAGATGAGTTTACTCCTAAAAAGAAAATGGGAGGAGATGTGAAATCTATAAGGGGAATTTAGTTCAAATTCTAATTTGATTTGATTTTGAATCAAATTGCTTATCAAATTAAGAATTTTGATTCAAATTCATTTTGAATCAAATTGCTTATCAAATTAAGAATTTTGATTCAAATTCATTTTGAATCAAATTATCTCATAATTATTGTTGTTTGAATTCGAAATTAAATCAGATATTCATGAAATTAAAATTAAAAAGAAAAAGAAAAAAGAAAGAGAGATACTGATGAAAAATTGGAATAGATGGGTTTAATCTTGGGAAAAATGGGAGGAGATATTCAATTTATAAAGCGAACTAAGATTCAAATTCTACTTTGATTTGATTTTGAATCCAATTGCTTATCATATTAAGAATTTTGATTCAAATTCATTTTGAATCAAACTATTTCATTATTGTTGTTTGAATTCAAAATAATTTAAATCAAATATTCATTACCATGATGATTGAATTTAATTATGTTTATAACAATTATACTTAATTTACTAAAAAAAATAATTATACTTAATTTAACCTATAAAAACGATTATACTTAATTATATATATTTTGACTTTAATTATATTTATAACAATTATATTTAATTTACTAAAAAAAAAACAATTATACTTAAGATTATATAATTCACTAAAAAAAACAATTATACTTAATTTAACCATTATACTTAATTTTATATATTCTATCAAAACATGCTAACGATTAGGTCAATGAATATAAAGATGTGAATATAAATTTTTTTAAAAAAAACATGGGGGCAAACAAAATTAAAATTAAACAAAGAAAGAAAGAAAGAGATGCTCATGAAAAATTAGAGGAGATGAATTTAGACCTAAAAAAAAATGGGAGGTGATGTGCAATTATAAAGGAAATTTAGTTTCAAATTCTAATTTGATTTGATTTTAAAATAAAATTGCTTATCAAATTAAGAATTTTGATTCAAATTCATTATGAATCAAATTATCTCATTATTGTTATTTGAATTTGAAATTAAATAGGATATTCATTTTGAGTCAAATTATTAAATCAAATTATGATGATTTGATTGATGTAATTAACTAGGATTTAAAGGCGTATTTCGGTCTAAAAATGTTTTTCAGAAATCCTTACTTTTTAATATAGTATTATATTATATAGTATAGAAGGAGAGGTGTAATTATAAAGGGAATTTAGATTCAAATTCAATTTTGATTTGATTTTGAATCAAATTGAAAAAACGTGGGGGCAAACGAAATTAAAATTAAAAAGAAAAAAGAAACAGAGATACTGATGAAAAATTAGAGGAGATGAGTTTAGACATGGAAAAAAATGGGAGGTGTTATGGGTAAAATTGGACTACCAAGACGGGCTAAGAAAAGCACTACAATTAAAGACCAAACGGGGTAAAGAAGCCCTTTACGGATCAAGATGGACTGAAAACAAAATAGGGATGGATCAACAAGTGAGATCAACAAGTCCAAGTCCATGGTCGGCCTCGGTCTTGGCTGACCACGTGGCAAAGCCCAATTTAGGGCCTTGTCTACATCCCCCTTGGCCCATGCAGCCCCAATTCAACTCGATCTGATCCTTTTTTATCTTATTCCAACGAGGAACCCATGAAAAATCCTTGGAAGAAGGTATTTAAGCTAGCCTAAAGAGAGAGGGGGTAAGTTCATTCTAGTCACCTAAACACTCTCTAAACCCTAATTCTCTCACAACTCTCATTGACTTAAGCATCGGAGCCTATGTGGCCTACACCATATCGATGTGCAAGTTTTTCTTGTCTTGCAAGTTGTCATTCCCCTCCTTTAAATAAATTTACCATTGTTGTCACGTGGAGGTCAAGTGAGATTTTTTTGTCTAAAATTTGGCAACAACAGTTGGCGTTGTCTGTGGGGAAGACTGTGCTTGCTCAAAGAATCTATTTACCTTGTTCAGTGAAAAGATGAGCAGGAACATGTGTAACAGAAACTAGAATAGAAAATCAGGTTTCAAAAGACGAATTGAAACCAAAGGTGTTTCTCGATCAAGGCCAACCAGAAAAAAGCTGAGGCTGATCAGCACCCTAAGACTGAGTCTGACCAGACGTTCAAGCTACATGACAGCACAGACCTGAAGGATCGCATGAAGAAGCAATAAAAAAAGATAGTCGACCAACTCCTCGACCAATCCGAGGAGATTAAGGTCGACCAGATGGGACAACTTGCTGAAGATTTGGAATCTGTCCCACCCATTCCAAAAGACAAATGAGTAAACATTGGAACAAATTTAGGGGCTGAACAGAAAGAAGGACTAACCAGCCTTATAAACAATGTAGACTTATTCACCTAGTCACACAAAGACATGCCATGAATAGATCCTGACATCATGGTACATCGATTATGATAGGAATGAACTCTTCATCTTGCAGCGGAAGCATTGGATCGTCTTTGATTTTATTTAAAATTAAACTAAAAATAATATTAATTAAGAAAACTTACTTTGAGATAAATATGGAGAATATTCTGGCGGTTCTTTATCTCCTCCACAAAGTCTTCCAGGCTATGACTCTAACACAAGATCAAGGCTTGTGGGAGCCTCTTGAAAGAAAATCCTCAAGGGATTGGAGAGGAAAAAGTCTAGAGAGAATTTTCTAATTCTCTATTGAGGAGATATAAGTTCTCTATTAAGAATACCCAATAGCTCACCCCTAGGGTCCTATTTATAATGGTCTAGGGAAGATAATTAAATAATATATTTTAATATCTAATATATTAAAATATATTTATCTAACCAATTTGAATCTTATTTAAATCTTTTAAAATTCTCCTATGACATCTATTTCCTAATTTGAATCCAATTCAAATTTAATAAATATCTTTTCTTTAATGTATCTAATATACATTAATTATTTTAATATTTAATGTATCAAATACAATAAATATATTTTATTTTTTTTATATTGAATATATCTAATATATTAAATATTAATTTGAACACTTCAAATTAAATATTAATTTGAACATTTCAAAATTTTCATTCAACTAAATTGATCTCTTAGTGTTACTCTGAGCTGGCAAGGGGACCTTATGGACCTACAGATTATAAGCTCTAATGATACAAAATTAATTCATTAAACTCTTTAATTAATTAGTTTTCATTCATTAACTCTAGAGTCACTCCACTATAGACTTAGAGTTACACTTTTATGCATTGTAGAACAAGTTGTGTCCATGGATATAATCACTATATGCAAATCAATCCTTCACGAGTTGTTCGTAATTACAGTTGGGTCAAAAGTCTGTTTTACCCCAGTAATTACATCTTGCTCCTTAAGTACCACTGACCCTCTAATGAAAAATTTGTTTATGATCCAACCATAAACTAAGTCCCTCTCCGGCTAGTGAGAGGGTGGGGCCCCATTGTTCAAGTCTCGAAATCAACACTTAAGGGAACTACTCATCTACTTACCCTATATGGGAATGAGTGAATTCCATCTTATGAGATTATGTTCCCAGCTCCCTATTTGGTCAAGTCCCTAAAATGGTAGGCTTATTGAATCGGCTACAAAATCCACTCTCACCCATGCAAATCAAAGGACAAACCCTCACAGGCAGGAGTTCATAACTCACTCAGGATTAAAATCGAGTCGCATATGATCATCCTGATGAAATATTAATCTTCTCAATTAACGGATTTATAAAGAGAGATTAAATATTTCGTGGTCCAGTCTTATATAAACTCATTGTATAAGATATCCCCACTCACATGTCTTCACATGAATGATTTGGATCAAATCATTTGTAACTATTACATAGTGGGCCGTATTAATAGTGTTACAAAGATAAGACACCCAACCTTATCCATATACTATGACCCTTTAAGTTATTTCTTGAACATGATCATCTCGTATGTCAACCACATATTGTTCAAGATTACACTAATAACCTTGAATTTTTCATATAATGGATAATATTATATTGCAAATAAAATAATCAAAAATATTATTTATTATTAAATAAATAATTAATTATGAGGCTTTAGGGCATAAATCCGAACAGATTAAACGTTGACAGAGATTTCAAGCCTATAAAGCAAAAGTGATACACATTCGACCAGGTAAGGATAGTGCGACGATGAGGTCTTGGTACGATGAAGCGACAAGATCAGACTAACAAAGTCTGATCAAATAAAATAAAAAGTGATAAGCTGAAGTCGACCCGAGGTCGAGGCTGCGGTCGACCGTAGGCTAAGGATAATATCAAAAACCCTTTATGGAAGGCCAACCCTACAATCATAGCATCATACAAAGCCTCGAAAAGTCAAGACGATGGGGTCGAACATACAAAGCCTAATCGAAGAAACGCAAAAGCAATAGACTGAGGCCAAAGCCTACCCAAGGATGAAGTGGAGATTGACCTTAGGTTGAAGATGAAGCTACAAATCTTTCATAAAAAAAACAAACTCTAGAAGATCCAAAAAGAGATAGGCAATATCCAGGGCAATATTCATGAGGCATGAGAAGTTGAAGGACTAGATCTAGAAACCCTAATTGAGCAAATAAAACCTCCCTTCTCTAACCAAAATTCAAAATATCGACCATCGAACTCTATGATGGTAAAAAAGATCCTGAATCCTTACCGATCTTGAATGGAACTTCAAGGAGTGCTCGACTCCATACGATGCAGATCCTTTTTCTTTCACCTTAAAAAGGACTAGAAAACTGAGAAGTAGATCAATTGGTTACTTCAAAGAAGAAAAAGATCAACTCAAATGTCAAATGCACTTGTTGACAATCAAATAGGGACCAAAAGAAACTTCAATTGCCATAGCAACTGGACTGCAAATGTGTGGCATACTTCAATAAGGAAGCTCTACAAATTGAAGGTTACATTGAAGAGGCAACTTCGATTGCCATAGCAACTGAACTGCAAGACAGAAGACTCATTTGATCCATAGGTCAAAGGAAGAGGAACATAAATGAAACAAGTTGCCTTACAAAGAGAAGATAAAAAATAAAAGAAGATTTGGAAAAAAAATGGAGGTTGTGCTAACCTATTCTAAGTTCAATTCAAACCAATTATCCTCATACAAAGGATAAAACTAAAGGGTGAAAGCTTAGGTGGACACCTCAACCGAGCCCAAGGTGGCTGGGGCCGAGATAACTTAAACACTATCTAGGTTTTCTCCAAGCATGCTTCTATGATGAGACAAGCTATACCATGTTGATAGAAGACTTGTCGAAGGTCCTACCAAGATTAAATTTATAAAAGCCAGACCTCTAAGTATTTTGCAATAATAGTGGCCAGGGTCATCCACAGGGATTGGGTTTCTTAGATTCAATTAAGTACCACAGGTAATTATGCCTAATTTTATTTAGAGAAAACTAACTTTGATTTTTTTTTTTAGATAAAACATAAAACCTATCCTATTATGTATAAAGTTGGAATCCAATTTTAGAGAGACATTCATTAATTGCAATTCATGAAGCACAACCATGAAAGTGACTAAAGAATTTTGAAGCATGCAACAATTCTAAGCCAAGAATTACCAAAATATCCAATTGACTCTCTCGAGCTCAATTGAACTCATGCAAGAAGTAAATCAACCTTTTGGTCTATTTCTACAACTAGGCATGGCATTATGACATTCTTTTAATAACTTCTAGTATTAACCTATTCATTCTCATGCAATAGATAAATCCTAGTTATGCATCTAAGTCCTTAGTTAAATTTACTTTTTCAAGCTAAATTTAACTCGACATACAAAGCTATGGTCAGGAGCTTAGAAGATTAAATCAGGATGCATAAAAAACGTTTCAAGCACATTCAATACATCAAACATAGTTTTATACAATCCTGCAATTAACCAAGAGTCTATAATACTCAAATACATTCAAATATAGTCCACTCAATCCTAAAAATTAAGACACAAAGTAAAGGAAAAAGAGAAAAAATTGGAGGACGCGTGCCAACACTTGTTCCCGACGTGATGTCCCGCGATCCCGAGCCTTGAGTTTCCTCCTTAGCTCTCCAATGTGCTCTCTAGACCTCCAAGCAATGCTTCTATCGAAATTAGGGTTTGGGTCTCTCCAAAATGGCTCCCCTCACTCGAAATACAAACTTCCCTTTTATAATGTCGAGACAACGTTGCAACGCTAGGGGCAACGTTGCAATGTTGTCCCTTCGAATTTTTTAAAAAGGGAAAATATTTATTTGAATGGCGTTGCAACGCTATGTCTTCTAGTTTCCAATGTTGAATGACTGTTGTAGCGTTGCAAAGCTACAAGTGGCATTGCAACGCTATGCTCTCGGGCTCTAAAGCTTTATTCTTCCTCTTCAACACTTGGACACTCAACTATGGCCTTAATTTTCTCCAAATACTTCTCAAAACTCCAATTTTGGTCCGATTGCTCGGTTTCTGTTAAATATACATATAAATACATGAAAGTACACACAATCATGGCGAAACTAGCATAAAAAATAAGCCTATAAATAGCACACTTATGCATGCTATCAAATACCCCCAAACTTAGATTTTTGCTAGTCCTCGAGCAAAACAAAACAAAAATAACAATTTCACATGATTTCAATACAAGATTCATGACTCAAGCCTCAGTGAACTAGTTGACATAAAGCAACATAATAAAGTCTTAATACGTCTTTTCTTAAGCAATTTAACTTCTATCTATCTCATTCCTTGTGTGTGTGTGTGTTTAACTTTCTTTCTATCATTTTCTACTAGCTTAAGACACTTTCACCAAGACTTTCATTCGTTTTCCCCCTACATTGGCCCTAAGTTCCAATTTTCAAGCTTTCTCACACTACAGAGGCATTCTACTTAAGCATGCATTTTCCTTCTCCTTTTAGAAGGGTTACTAACCCCCAAACTTATCTTTTTCCTTCTCACAAAGATCATAGCTTTCACACTTTCACTGTAGGGACCCTTATCCAGAGCACTTGCTCAATGGATGGCCTAATTGGTCACAGTGGAGGTAGCTCTTTTGATCCCCACACATTAAGCACAAAAATTATTGATGGAACATGCTTTGGTTATCATTAAACATGCTAAAAAAAACAATAAGGATAAAAATTCTTTTTATTTCAACATATTTCAATCACTAACTTTCATGCAGGTCAACTATTAAATCCCCTGCTTCTCATCCTTGTTTTTCCTATTATTTTTTCATTTGTTTTTACTTTTTATTGCACACAAAAACCCCAAAATTAACTTTGTTTCTCTTTCTCTTGGTTACCTTTGGTTGCAACTTTTGATCAATTGTGTTGTAAACTGAAAAATACATGTGTTAATCCGTTCCCTTGGGTTCGATACTTGAAATACTCCATATATTACTTGTTTGTGACAACGTGCACTTGCGCTTCTTTTGGCATTGCATAGCCAGCAATCCATTAGAAACCAAAGATGAATCTCACATTCATTGTTAAAAAAATCTTACAATTGTTAGGATTTATGCCATAAAGTCTTGTAATTAATGATTTATTTAATAATTAATAATAATTTTGATTATTTTATTTATAATATAATATTATCCATTATATAAAAAATCCAAGGTTATTAATGTAATCTTGAACAGTATGTGGTTGACATACGAGAGAATCATGTTCAAGAAATAACCTAAAGGGTCATAGTATATGGAAAAGGTTGCGTGCATTATCCTGGTAACATTGTTGATACGATCCACTTTGTAATAGTTACAAATTATTAGATCCAAATCATTCATGTGGAGACATGTGAGTGGGGTATCTTATACAATGAGTTTGTATAATATTGGACCATGAAATATTTAATCTCTCTTTATAAATCCGTTAATTGAGAAGATTAATATTTCATCTGGATGATCATATGCGACTCGATCTTAATCCTGAATGAGTTATGAACTCATGCCTATGAGGGCTTGTCCTTTGATTTGCATGGATGAGAGTGGCTTTTGTAGCCGATTCAATAAGTCTACCATTTTGGGGACTTGACCAAATAAAGAGCTAGAAACATAATCTTACAAGATAGAATTCACTCCTTTCCATATAGGATAAGTAGATGAGAAGTTCCCTTAAGTGCTGATGTCGAGACTTGAACAACAGGGCCCCTCCCTCTCACTGGCTCGAGAGGGACTTAGTTTATGATTGGATCATAAACAAATTGTGGAGTGACATAAAGTTAATGAATGAAAATTAATTGATTAAAGAGTTTAATTAATTAATTTTTTTTTATCATTAGAGCTTATAAGCTGTAGGTCTATGGTAAGCCTTAGAATTAAGGCTTATTTAATGCTCATAAGCTTAAAATATGTTTGCTTTGCTTTAGAAATCATAGGAGAAATTTGGTAAAATGCTTGAAAAACATCAATAACTTGTGAGAAGTGCATATGAAAGAAAAAATGAGGAAAAGAGAAAAATAAACTAAGAAGAGTTTCTTTTGTGCATGAATTGTGAAAATTGCATAACCGAAATTGCAAGATGAAGTTGCAATTCTGGAGAAATTATAGAAATTGCAAAACTGAATTTGCAAGATGAAGTTGCAATTTTTTCTGGGTTGTGAAAAAAAAATAAAAAAGGAAAGTGCCAAATATGGAAGGAGTCGATTCTTTGCACAAAATCTATGGGAATTGTAATGAAATTGGAGAGGCTACAAACCCTAATTGAAAGAGCATAAATAAGGGAGGAAGCTATGGCCAAATAGGCGTCTTTGGAGGACAAATTTTCGTGGGTTTTAATCAAAAAGTTCCTCTATTTTTTCCAGTTTTTCTTTCTCTATTTTTTCCCGTTTTTCTTCTCTATTTACCATAAGATTATTGCACTGTTTTGGTCCATTTTTCTTCAAAAATTCCAGTCCGAATCAAGTGAAAATTTGGATTGTTAAGATTCAATCTCTTCTTAGAAATAGTTGGAGTTGAATCGGTTGAAATCAAAAGAAGAAAAATGGGTTTTTGTTCAAGTTTTCTATTTCCAGTTGGTTCTTAGTTTAGGTGAATTTAATTTCTGTTTTAGTTCATTTGGGTTGTAATTTTTTATGCTTTTGTTCCTTACCTACTGTATTAAGCATTGGAATTGAGTTGAGATTATTGAAGCAATTGAAAGAAATTTTCTGGATTTTTTTTCTTAATTCATGTTCATGGATTTTTTTTCCAGAAGTTAATTTGAGCTTATTTCTTTGAAAATTCTCTTCCATTGCTCATGGGTATGATGGGATGAAAATCTTCATTGTCTATTATAGTACTTGCTTTTAAAACTAAATTCCAATTGCTTTCAATTTCCTTTGGTTTTAGTTGCAATAAGACTTAGCCTTAAGTAATTTCTTTTCCATCATGGATTTTGTTTCTAGAAATTGTTTTGAATTTTGTGAGTTAAATATGAGCTAAACTTCTTAGGGAGTTCGAGGATGTGAATTCCCTAAGAAGTAATTGTAGCCAAAATTCCAACAAAACTCGAGCCTACATTTCAATTGTTCGCTTGTGTTGAATAAAATGCCATTGAGATCCTAGATTGATTAACTAGGGTAGCAACTTAAGCTTAAATCTAATACTGACAGGGTTACTTAGAAACGGATTTCGCACAAGTGATGGAGACAAGAGCTTAGACATAAGCCAATTTTTTATCCTAGACATAGGGATTAAAGACTCCAAAATCCATAAAATTGTTGAGCAAAATTATCTAAGATAGATGGACTATAGACATATAAGTCACTCACTTAGCCTCCTAAAAACCTAATTACAAGGTGAATAGGAGTAGCAATTTTGGTTTACAATTGTGTGTAGAGTAGGTTGGATTTGCAATTTTGGTTTTGCAATTACAACTTAGGGCAATGACATTCTTGAGCCTCTCATTTCTCTAAAGAATTTCTTTTTAATTTTCATTTCTTTTATCAAGTTGTTTAGTTTGCTATTCAGTCTTGCAATTTTTGATTATGCAATTTAGTTTTGCAATCCTTGTCACTTTAGCTTGCAATTAGATTCTGCAATTATTTTACTTTTAACAAACACACCAAACTCAACCTTGTTTTTGCAATTTTTAGTTTCCAAGTTGCAATTCTCCTTACATTTCTCTTAGCAATAATTTTTGTTACATCGGTCCTTGTGGGATCGATATTCAGGAATACTCGTGTTTTAATACTTGCATCAGCAGTGTGCACTTGCACTAGGGTTAAACATTTTTACTTACTTTTCTTCACCCAAAGTTCACCCGATCAAGTTTTTGGCTCTAAGGTTCCCTTGCTAGCTCATATGAACAAATAGGGATCAATTTCGATGAGAGAAAATTTTCCAATGTTCAAATTAAAATTTAATATACTTGATATATTAAATGAGGAAAAAATATTTATTGTATATGATACATTAAATATCAAAGAAATTATTAATGTATTAAGCTAGAATTTGGAAAGGTTTGAATAAGATTCAAACTGGTTAGATAATGTAACGTCCAACATTTTTGAACTTAATTAACCCTTGATTTTAAGTTAATTTTGGAGTTAATTTGTTTTTTAATTTGGTTGATAGGCTAAATTGAAATTTAGAGAGTTTGAAAGGGCAAAATTGGAATGAAAAGATTTGTTTGAGGGCATTATTGGTTTTTTATTAGATATATAGATAGATAGATAGATAGATAGATAGATAGATAGATAGATAGATATAGATATAAATACAGACAGATAGATAGATAGATAGATATAGATATAGATACAGACAAATAGATAGATAGATAGATAGATAGATATAATATTGTTTTGGAAAACCCCACTCCCTAAAACCCTCCCTCATTCACGCAACAAACCTCCCCCATTTTTGGGATCTTTTCATTTTATTATGATTTTTTTCTCTTTTATTTTAGCTATCACACTCTCTCAATCAAACCCTCAATCCTCGTATCTCTCTCTCTCTATCTCTATCTCTCTCTCGTAATCATGTGCAAACCGAACCCTCACCCCCTTCGTTCTTCTTCTTCCCTCTGTCGACAACAAGCAGCCGCGAACCCACCACCTTCTGTAGCCGTTCCGACACCTGCAACAACAACCCACTAGTAGATCCACACCGTGCAGCCAGCTCCCAGTCGCACTGCCCAGATCCGGTCGCACTGTCATTGTCGCTGGACCCACGTGGCGCAAATCGCTGTTATTCGCCAACCATGCCGCACTCTCTCTCGTTTTGTATGACGGCAGCAGCAGCGTTCGATAGCAAGATTCATAGGTTAGGACGGTGAGTCTCGTTAGGTGCTGTCCAGCGGCAATCTGATCACATGGAAGTAGTAGTTGCAAGATTTGAGTTGCAGGGGTTGTGAGTTTGGGTCTACAGCAGCTTGGCACTTTTTCCAACGGGTTTGAGGTCTTTTCGATGGCGATTTGAAGCATGTTGAGCGTCGGTAAGTTTTTCGACGTGGTTTCGAGGTGATTTGTGATTTTTAAAGTTGAATTTAAGGGTTGTGTTGGTGATTGGAAGCTAACCCACAATTTCTTTGATTCCAAATTTTAGAAACCTATGGTTTTTGGAGGCCGGATCGTCGATTTTGAATCAAATTGATACCGAACCAGCAAGGTTTTGGTACTTTTTGTGTTGTGGAGGCTAACCCATGACGTTTGGATCATGATTCTAGATTACCCATAACATTTGGGCCTTGGATTTGAGAAATCAACCCAATTGGAGTTAAATTCAGCGACGATTCGAGTTCGAAATCTAAGGAGAGGTCGTGGGTAATGCTTCATTTGATGTGGGTAAGTTATTGATATCAATACAGGGTAATATTAGATTGGTTAAGGTTGGTTTTAGTGGATAAGTTGAAGAATTAAAATGACCGATTGATTGTAGGATTCAATTACAAGACACCCATCGCGTTTCAAGGCCGTTTTGGGCGAGTTCGAGTCGATTTGAGTTTCTATCCAACAAATTCCAACACTATTTTGGGGTAAGTTTTATGTGGGTATTGTGTTTTCCAACACAATTAAGGCTAAACATGAATTGGGATTTAATTAACCATATTTTAGGACCTTTTTTGTGAAGTTTGGAGACCGTTTTAGTATTTTTAAGCTTACCCACATATTTTTGGAATTGATTGAAAGATACACATTGTGTGGGGAGGCCGAGAAATTGGAGTTAGATTGTTTTGGGACAATTTTTCAGCAAGTTGGTTTATTGTTGGGCGGATTTGAAAAGTGAGACTTTTCACCACCTTATCAAGTTAAACCCCAATTTAATTATTGAAAAATTTTGGGTGATTTTAGCTTGATGTCATGGATTAATCGTGTGTTGCTCTAAATTGGCTAGGTGGTGTTAAGTGTTCAAGAAGGAATTTTCGGTCTTGCTTGGAGTATTATTTAATTTCGCCTTTAAGGTAAGTAGTCATTTGGATTAAGCCCCTTTAATTTATTATTTGAATTTGATGTATGTTCGGAAATTTTGTGGATTGAGAAAGCATGACTAAAATTGTGTTTATGAAGCGTGTGTCGGTTAGTGGATCTGTGCGGAAGTTGTTCTGAGCTAAGAGTGGCCTAAGTATGTGGCTACAATTGAAATATGGGCTTAAAGTTTCGAGTTAATTGTAGTGAACATATGTGGCACCTTAAAGAATTGCCTAGTTTGTGATTCGGTAAGTTTGGTTTATGTTTATGGAGAATTGTGAATAAACATACGTGCTTAAATATGTGTATGTGGGACATGGGATGGGCTTATCGTGATGGGCTTAAGGTTGCCTAAACATGTGGCTATTCTTGTTAAAGGATTCAAAGTTGCAAACTAATGGTTGGTGTATGTGATTCGTGTGTAAAACCTTAGATGAGTTTGTGCCCGAGGTTTATGAATAGTATTTGTGATTCATGTGTAGAACCTTGGATGAGTTATGCCTGAGGTTCATGATTGGTGTTTGTGATTCATGTGTAGAACCTTGGATGAGTTATGCCTGAGGTTCATGATTGGTGTTTGTGAATCATGTGTAGAACCTTGGTTGAGTTTATGTTTGAGGTTCATGAATGATGTTTATGATTAGAGGACATGGTCTGAGTAGTTGTTAATGTAATTGTAAGACATGTCAATTCTGATCTTGTGTGTTGTTGGTTGTTAGGGTGATATGGTCTTGAGAACTCTGTTAGAGTTAGGGTATGACTTAGAACCTTTAGGCTAGTGACACCTATTACCCCACTTGGAGCATGCTTGCCTATGATGATTATGTGTCATTGCATAAACTAGTCAGTGGGTTGTGTACCCTGTGTTGTGATGGCATGGAGAATGTGTCCTTCATTGCAAAGACTAGCTAATGGGTTGTGTACTCTGTGTTGTGATAGCGTGGAGGATGTGTTCTTCATTGAAGAGACTAACCAATGGGTTGTGTACCATGTTGTATGATGGCATGCAGGATATGTCCTTTATTGCACAGACTAGCTAGTGGGTTGTGTACTCTGATGTGTGATGGCATGGAAGGTGTGTCCTTCATTGCAGGTGCTAGCCAGTGTAGCTTGAGGGTTGTGAACCTCCTTGTCGTATGCTAGTTGTGGGGATGAAGCCCCATGGATAGGAAGCATGGCTCTAGGGTATAACAATGAGGCAATACCGTAGGTGGGGTTCGGTTAGGTGGTCACTTAGCTAAGAGAATGTAGAACTTGAGGAAGATCAAGGAATGTTGTGGTTTGTGATCTGAGTGTTGTGATTTGTGGGTTGCGTATTATGGTTTGTGGTTTGAACGTTGTGGTTTATGGTTTGCGTGTTGTGGTTTGTTGGTTGGCTAATTGGTGGAGTTGCTGTGAAACTTTGGATTAAGTGGGCTACTTACTGAGTATTTTTATACTCACTCTATGCTACACTGTTTTTCTCTTTTCAAGTAGTCAGTGACTCATGAGGCATGTGGCAGAGGCATTGGCTTGGCAAGGTAATGTATTTGTTCTCTATTTTTCCTAGGATAGAAGAGTTGCCCATATTTTTGGTTGCAAACTTTGGCGAATTTTGTCTTTAATTTAAAATGTTTTTGCAAGTTTATTTTGTTTTGAATCGGGATCCCAAAAAGTGATTTTTTTTGAAATGTTCCGTTGTTCTTGTTTGAAAGGTGTTTTGAAACCTTCTGTATTCATAGATAAAAGCGTATTAAGTAAGTCTTAAGTAGCGATTCAGAGTGGGTTGTTACAGATAAATATATTTTAATATATTATATATTAAAATATATTATTTAATTATTTTTCTAGACGATTATAAATAGGATCCTGAAGGTGAGCCATTGTGTGCATTCTTTATAAGAGAAAAGAACTCTTGAAATTCTCCTCTCATTCCCTCTCTCTATTTTCAAGAAGGTTCCCACAAACCACTTTGGTCCTTTGTTCGAATCATAGCAAGAAAAACTTTGTGGAAGTCTTGGAGTTCAACCTCATTGGAGTTGGAGTACAAGGAGAAAAAGACCCTCTAGAATATTCTTCATATTATTTTCAAAGTATGGTTTATGTTTAACCTTAAGTTTACATTTTAATTCAAAAATAAAATCAAAGTCAACTCAAACACTTCTACTACGGGTTTAATTCGATTATCCCTTCAACAATATGGAAGAGAAAGAAACACAATACAAGACAAAAACTTGAAAAGAAAAGAACTAGTCCCCATTCACGTCCATGTTATCGTTACCTCCTCCATTGGAATCATGAAACTCAAAAAAAAAAAAGCAGAGGAGGCCGATGCCGACGCCAACCCTATTGATAATGCGCATTTATGAGTGTTATTTGGCTCTAAAAACTAAGCTATTTGCTTAGAAATCGAGTGTTTAATGTTATTATTCATGTCATTTAGGGCAAATTTAAGTAAAAACAAGTTTTACGTGTCTGAAGTCTTGATTTTGTAAAAATAAGTTTTTAGTTGTATTTAGAGTCATTTTTGTTAAGAAAGTGTTAATTTTTGTTGGTTTTGTGTAGAGACTGAAAAATGACCCAAATGCCCCACATTCTAGTCGCAACTGAGGCAAAAGAAAGAAGATTCAAGAGATATGCGATCAGGATGCTCCAGCAATTGAGAGCAGAAGCTAAATTCCAAATGTTGCAGAAAGAGCTCAAAATGTGCCCAACTATGCGACCGCATTTAGGCCATTTCGACAACAGCACAATTGCGCTCAACTATACTGCCGCATCTAGACCTTTTCGGCGAATTCTCCTAGATTCGCGAGATTTGTAGATAAAATCAAATATTCTCAATCAAATCTCCGAGGATCAAGGGACATGATCGGTCATGTTTCTCCATATTGATCTTAGCAGCAAACCCTAAGCCTTGAGGTCTATAAAAGGCAGCTCAAGCTTTAATTTCAAGAGAGCTCGGAGTTGGGAATTCTCTTCATCCCTAAATTCTGTCATTTTCTCTTTAATTTAGCTGCTACTCCGAGTCTTCCCCAAGCTCTATTCATATTCCATTCGGACTCCAACTTCGAAAGAATGAGGAGTAAGTACTTAATTCTCCTTGAAAAAGGTCGAACAAGTTAGAAAGGAAGAACATCTTTTTTTGTTCTTAGTTTTTCTATTCAATTCTATAAGTTTTTAGGAGTTGTACTTGCTGTTATAGCTTTATTTTCCAGCTTTGTAAGTTTCTATTTTTCCTTTTAATTCAAGTAGTAGTTTCTTTTAATTCAATTTCATTTAGTTCTTCCTTTGTTTTCATACTTCAAAGTGTATTCAATTTCATTCTTTCAATGAAGTGTGCTATTTCTTATTCTCGTTTCTTCTTTATTTTCTGCACTTTAGTTTTCTTTTCGATGAGTAGCTAAACTCTTTCAAGGGAATTCAATGAAATGGATACCCTAAAAAGGAGATAAGCCCCACCATGTGATTCTAGTAACTTTGCTTAACATTTAGCATCGTTTGCTGTTATTGAGTTTAAGTTTCATTGTTAGCTTAAACAGATCACTTGAGTTAGCATAGTTTGTGTGAGATTCAATACTGAAAGGGTTGGATCGAGTACGCGTTTTCATAAAAGCAATCTAGGAGAAGAGTCTAGACATAGAACTTCGTTTTTTGTACCTAGACATAGGACAAAAACATTTAGAATCATTGAGTTACGTTCTTTATTTATCTAAGTTAAAATTAGCCATAGACATATGTGTTTAATTGCTTAGTGTCCTAAAAGCACATAGAAAATAGCTGAATAGGTGTTGAACTCGATTCACGATGTTAAGTGTCGGTTAGGGTAGGTTGCGGGTGCATTTCAGTAGCATTTTGTCTGAATTGCACAGAACTCGAAGAGACAGTATGCGAGCGCAAGAGGCAGAATCTCTAAAATAGTCGGACCTAGTTAAGCAAGTTTGTAGGTGCATGGTGGGTGCATTTCCTCAGGGTTAAAACAGATTTAAACCCCCTACTTCTCATTACTATTTTCTTATCTGTTATTTGAGTTTCCTTTATTTTCATTGCACAAAACCCCTAAAAACATCTTATTTATTTGGTTACCTTCGGTTGCAACTTGAAAGTACTTGTGTTGTTATTTGAAAAGCTCTTTATTAACCATTCCCTTGGGTTCGATACTTGGAATACTTCCATATATTACTTGTTGGACAATGTGCACTTGCGCTCTTTGTGTTAGCAGTCATCACCTATCATGCAAGCCTTAAAGGTTCGTTAAATCATCAACACATTAGCAGAAGACTTATTCAAAAGCTAAAATCTCACAAATATATAAGAGGAGAAAGTTCAGACAGCAGCAAATCATAAGAGATCCCGGACGAGAAAATGGATTAGGTCAAAGTTCAGACACAGCAGATCATAAGAGATCCCCCTAAGAGGCCGAGGGCAAGTATGTTGTTCTCAACAAAGACTATGTGCCTAATTCACCCTCAATTCAGAACATAGAGACTAGCCCAATTACTTTTTTTAGAACTTGGCTAAAAGAACAATGAAGCTACAATTAAGAAAGGAACATTATAGAAAAGCGAGAAGCTACAAATGCCATAAGATGGCCAAGAATTTCCTTCTATGGAAGATAGGGAAGTCTAGAATAGTACCTACAGAGTTTGATGGTAATCCCACTTGAAATTCAAGAACTACCTTAAATTTACATTTTCTCCAGGAAAGCAGCACAGATAAAAATCTAGAGAAGAATGTTAGCATCTAAGAAAGACCGAAATATTCTCTACGAGGTTGGAAAATCTTGGAGAGATCCAAGGATAACTTTGGAGCCTTAAATTTTCTTCAAGAAAATGGACGAATACACAAATCCAGAAGAGAATTTTACTCACCAGGAAAGATTGAAATGTTCCCTACGGGGTTGGACGACAATCCTGGAGATGATCTAAGGTGCGCCTCAAAACCCTTAAATTCCTACTGAAAGATGAAGAAACCGACACTATTGATACAGCCCACTTTGTAATAGTTACAAATGATTTGATCTAAATCATTCATGTGGAGACAGGTGAGTGGGGGTATCTTATACAATGAGTTTGTATAAGACTGGACCACGAAATATTTAATCTCTTCTTATAAATCCGTTAATTGAAAAGATTAATATTTCAACAGGATGATCATATGCGGCTCGATCTTAATCCTGAGTGAGTTATGAACTCTTGTCTGTGAGGGCTTGTCCTTTGATTTGCATGGGTGAGAGTGACTTTTGTAGTCGATTCAATATGCCTACCATTTTGGGGACTTGACCAAATAGGGAGCTGGGAACATAATCTCACAAGATGGAATTCACTTCTTCCCATATAAGGTAAGTAGATGAGTAGGTCCCTTAAGTGTTGATTTCGGGACTTGAACAATGGGGCCCCACCTTCTCACTAGCCCGAGAAGGACTTAGTTTATAATTAGATTATAAATAGATTGTTCATTAGAAGATCAGTGGTACTTAAAGTGAAAGATGTAATTATAGGGGTAAAACGGACTTTTGACCCAGCTATAATTACGAACAACTCGTGAATGATCGACTTGCATGTACTGATTATATCTATGGACACAACTTGTCCTACAGTGCATAAGAGTGCAACTCTAAGTCTATAGTGGAGTAACCTAGAGTTAATAAATAAAAATTAATTAATTAAAGAGTTTAATTAATTAATTTTATATCATTGAAGCTTATAATCTATAGGTCCATAAGGTTCCCTTGCTAGCTCATAGTAACACTAAAAAGATCAATTTAGTTGAAAGAAAAATTTGAAATGTTTAAATTAATATTTAATTTGAAGTGTTCAAATTAATATTTAATATATTAGATATATTAAATATAAAAGAGAAAAATATATTTATTGTATTTGATACATTAAATATTAAAATTTGAAATGTTCAAATTTTAATTTAATTTGAAGTGTTCAAATTAATATTTAATATATTAGATATATTAAATATAAAATAGGAAAATATATTTATTGTATTTGATACATTAAATATTAAAATTTGAAATGTTCAAATTAATATTTAATATATTAGATATATTAAATATAAAAGAGGAAAATATATTTATTATATTTGATACATTAAATATTAAAATAATTAATGTATATTAGATACATTAAATACAAGATATTTATTAAATTTGAATTGGATTCAAATTAGAAAATAGATGTCATTGGAAAATTTTAAACGGTTTGAATAAGATTCAAATTGACTAGATAAATGTATTTTAATATGTTAGATATTAAAATATATTATTTAATTATTTTTCCTAGACCACTATAAATAGGTCCCTAGGGGTGAGCTATTGTTCATTCTTCATAACACACATCTCCTCAATAGAGAGAATTAGAGAATTCTCCCTAGACCTCTTCCTCTTGAATCTGTTGTGGATTTTCTTTCAAAAGGCTTCCACAAGCCTTGGTCCTGTGTACGAGTCATAGCTAAGAAGACTTTGTGGAAGAGATAAAGATCCGCCAGAAGATTCTCTATATTTTCAAGATATGTTATGTTTAACCATAATATTATTATTTAATTCTAAATAAACTCAAACCGATTCCTACGCTTCCGTTTGGGTTTAATTAAATTATTCCCTTCACAAACATCAATCCTAGAGAGAATTCTAGTCATACTTCGAAATGTCATAATGACTCCATGAAATGAATGAATGTTTTACTCTGCAACGAAAGCATTGGATCATCTTTGATTTTATTTAAAATTAAACTAAAAATTAAGATTAAACAAACCTATTTGGAGTAAATATGGAGATATTTCTGACGGATCTTTATCTGCTCCGTAAAATCTTCCTGACTATGACTCAAACATAAGACTAAGGCTTGTGGGAGCATCTTGAAAGAAAATCCACAAGATATTAGAGAGGAATGGGTCTAGAAAGAATTCTCTAATTCTCTATTCATGAGATATGTGTTATGTCTAATGGCTCAATCCAATGGTCATATTTATAGAGACCAAGGAAAAATCTTTGTAATAATTAAAATATTATATTTCAATATCTAATATATTAAAATATATCTTATATCTATTTGAATCTCATTCAAATCTCCTACGATATTTATTTATTTGAATCTTATTCAAATTCTATAAATATCTTTTATTTAATGTATCTAATATACATTAACTATTTTAATATTTAATGTATCAAATACAATAAATACATTTTCCTCTTTTATATTTAATATATCTAATATATTAAATATTAATTTGAACATTTCAAATTTTTTTTCAACTAAATTGATCTTTTAGTATTATTATGAGCTAGCAATGGGACCTTATGGACCTACAGATTATAAGCTCCAATGATACAAAATTAATTAATTAAACTCTTTAATTAATTAATTTTTATTCTTTAACTATAGGTCACTCCACTATAGATTTAGAATTGCACTTTTATGCACTGTAGGACAAGTTGTGTCCATGGATATAATCACTCATGTAAGTTGATCCTTCACGAGTTGTTCGTAATTACAATTGGGTCAAAAGTCCATTTTACCCCTGTAATTACATCTTGCACCTTAAGTACCATTAATCCTCTAATGAACAATCTGTTTATAATCTAATTATAAACTAAGTCCCTCTTGAAACAATGAGAGGGTGGGCCCCATTGTTCAAGTCCCAAAATCAGCACTTGAGGGAACTACTCATCCACTTACCTTATATGGGAATAAGTGAATTCCATCTTGTGAGATTATGTTCCCAGCTCCCTATTTGGTCAAGTCCCCAAAATGGTAGGCATATTGAATCTGCTATAAAAGCCACTCTCACCCATGCAAATCAAAGGACAAGCCCTCACAGGCAGGAGTTCATAACTCACTCAAGATTAAGATCGAGTCGCATATGATCATCCTAATGAAATATTAATCTTCTCAATTAACGGATTTATAAAGAGAGATTAAATATTTCATGGTCCAGTCTTATACAAACTTATTGTATAAGATACCCCCACTCACATGTCTCCACATGAATGATTTGGATCAAATCATTTGTAACTATTACAAAGTGAGTCGTATCAATAGTGTTACTAGGATAAAGCACTCAACCTTATTCATATACTATGACCCTTTAGGTTATTTCTTGAATATGATGCTTCCGTATGTCAACCACATACTGTTCAAGATTACACTAATAACTTTGGATTTTTCATATAATGGATAATATTATATTGCAAATAAAATAATCAAAATTATTATTAATTATTAAATAAATCATTAATTACGAGGCTTTAGGGCATAAATCCTAAGACTCTAAACCTTAATAGGCTACTCCCAAGTCAGGCTCCATGCAATTAGCTCACACGTTCACATCACGAATCCTAACTAGGGAGTGGGGGATAATGTTATGAGTAAAATTGGACCACCAGGATAGGCTGATAAAAGCACTACATTTAAAGGCCAAACAAGGTAAAGAAGCCCATTATGAATCAAGACAGACCAAAAACGAACGAGGGACGGATCAACAAGCGAGAGAAAGACGAAATAGACTTAGGTCAAAGCCCAAGTCCAGGCCGAGGCCGACCACATGGCAAGGCCCAATTTAGGGCCCTGTCTCCATCCCCCTTGGCCCATGTGATAAGCCTTAGAATTAAGGCTTATTTAACTCTCAATTGCTTAAAATATTCTTGTTTTGACTTAAGATCATTTGAAAATAATCAAAAGATTGCTTCAATTTAATAAAGAAATAAGAAGGATGGCATTCGGGATAGAATTCTAAATAAATTAATCTTATTTGCAGGAAATATGGAAATTGCAAAATCAAATTGCAAATTCGTGATTCTGCATTTGTTTATGGACCAAGGAATGTGGAAATTGCAAAATCAAGTTGCAGAATCACGATTCTGCAATCTGGAGCAGTAGAAAAGTTCAAAAAAGGAAAAAAATCTGCATTAAACCCATTCCGAAAATCTTCAATTACATCCCGATTAGGAGGAATTTAAGCACGAAATTTGGTCATTCTTCAACCCTAATGAAGGCCTATAAAAGGGGAAGAAGAGGAGGAGCAACACAATTCGGTTTTGGAGGCATTTTGGGAGCTTATTTCGTGGGTTTTTCCTCTGTTTTTCTGCAACTTTTTTCTCTATTTTTTTTTAGCTTTTGCTCTCTGTTTTGCACGAATTTCAGCTTCTGTCTTTATTTTTTTTTTTGTTTTTTTTGAACTTTCTTCTTGTATTACCAAGAGTGCTGGTAGTATCATTTTGTTCATCATTCGAATTCGTTTTGGAGACGTTTTAGAGTTGTTTTTCTTGGTTTTCTTCAAGTTTTCTTCCTCTATTTTTTTTTTTAGTTTTTATGCTATGTTTTGTTGTTTTTTTTCTGTTTTAACCAAGAGCTACTGCAGTTTATTTTCTGGCTTTGTTTCTTTATTCTTACCCCCATATCATTTTGTCTGATTCGAAGGTAAAGGGAAGTAGACTAATTTTCCATTTATGCTTTTAACTCTCTGTTTTTAAATTAAATTTAGTATTCTTGAAGTTCTTGTTTATTATTTGCCCAGATTTTCAATAAAAAAAAATATTGTCTTAATTGTTCCAATAAGCAAGCTGTTTAGGATAGAAATTTTGCATTAATTCCATCAATTCCACTTTTCATTAGCAATTTATTTCACTCTCTAAGATGAACTTTTCTTAAAAATTAGTTTAAAGATTTTTACTTTAAATTTGAGCTAAACTTCTTAGGGGGTTCAAGGATGCGAATTCCCTAAAAAGTAATTGTAGCCAAAATTTCAATAAAAACCAAGCCTACATTTCAATTGTTTGCTTGTGTTGAATATATTTCCGTTGAGATCCTAGATTGATCAACTAGGGTAGCAACTCAAGCTTAGATCTAATACCGACGGGGTTAGTGACAAGCGGATTTCACACAAGTAATGGAGAAAAGAGCTTAGACATAAGCCAATCCTTACCCTAGTGTAATGCCTCGCGTTATAAATTAGCCTATTTTAGAAGTGATTAGGATTAGTCATTAGTTACAATTCTAATTTGAAAAATTAGAATTTGAAGTTAATCTCTATGTTCGATAAATTAAGTTTCCATAAT
This sequence comes from Trichosanthes truncata, assembly GCA_033996785.1. Classification (NCBI taxonomy): domain Eukaryota; kingdom Viridiplantae; phylum Streptophyta; class Magnoliopsida; order Cucurbitales; family Cucurbitaceae; genus Trichosanthes; species Trichosanthes truncata. The sequence goes on from JAWPNB010000004.1 coordinate 16,476,247, forward strand.
TTTGGAGAAAGAGATTTTTTAATTAAATCTTTAATTCCAAGGTTCGAGAATTTAATTTTAGATCTTATTTTCAAGTTCAAAGGAACCCAAATTCTCTATTGAGTAGATTTCAACCCAAATCTTTTAGGTTCTTTCTTTGGAGTTTTATTTTTGGTAAATAGTAGAATTTTGGAAATTAGGAGATTATAAATTTTTCCTCTCCTCTTTTTGTTTAGGGATTTTATTTATTTAGAGAATTAGAGAAACTAGACAAAAAAAAGGGTAAAGTAAACCCTAGCCCAAAATTACCTTCTTCTTCTCTCTCCCTCATCTCCTTTTTCGTGAGACACCGCCACCATCCCCCTTCTTCAACGTCGGCAACACCCGTCTCTGGCGAAGCACCCATTTTTCCTCTCCCATGCCTTGAACCCAACCTTCAACAGCCGGAAGCAATGGCAAATGGGGGTGCAACTTGCAGATCCGGGCGTCGTGGCTAACCTTTCGCGGATTTACTGCAGTTTGGAGCGTTTTCTGGAAAATTCGAGCTGTTCTGCGTGTTTTCTCTCCAATTTGACAAGGTTTGTCGCATATCCATGCCCAATCGACGTTTTTTTTTTGGATTACCCATACCCTAAGTACCTTTGATTTGTAATTTTATCTTGTTTGGACTCAAAACAACCCACATTTGAAGCAGTTTACTGTCAAAAACGGGATTTACAGCAGACTCACTCGGATTCCTTCTTGTTTGACGAGGTTTGTCTCTCACCCATGCTTAATCGACGTTATTTTTGGATTACCCATACCCTAAGTACCTTTGATTTGTAATTTTATCTTGTTTGGACTCAAAACAACCCACATTTGAAGCAGTTTATTGTCAAAAACGGGATTTACAGCAGACTCACTCGAATTCCTTCTTGTTTGACGAGGTTTGTCTCTCACCCATGCTTAATCGACTTTAGTTTTGGATTACCCATGCCTTAAGCATCTTTTATTTGCGATTTTAGCTTGTTTGGACTCCGAATGGTCCACATTCGAAGCCATTTACTGTAAAAAAAATGGGATTTACAATAGAGTTTCAGTCAGTTTGGCACTGTTGGGTAAGTTTTATCATGTTTTGGACTTTTCGCAAATCACTTTAAGTGCTATGGCTTAGGTCCTAACATGTAGGAACCTTGTGTTGCAGATTTAGGTTGATTCGAACACTCTCGAACACCAACCAACAGTAATTCGAGCTCGTTTGGAGTAGTTCAATTGGGCTCAAAGTTCTCTTTAGGAATACCTTGGAATATCCTAGGAACGTTGTAAGTAGAATTCTACCGGTTGGGTTTTGATTGTTGTTTGTTAGCATGTTGTGTGTTCTAATTGATTACTTATGAATATCTTATTGCATTGAATTGTTTGGTGACTTTGAATATGTTTAGTATGCTACAATGAGTTGGTAACCTCATGTCGTGATGTTCCCCTTGTGATAAACATCTTACCATGTTGAGTTCGATTAATCTAACGATGCATAATGAGTCATTGGCATTGGTTGCGAAAGCAGGTTATGGTTGTTGTGTAGTTTGGCATAATCATGAACTAAAAGCATGATGCATAGGATTCATGCATTCTAGTAAGAATGAGTGAGGTTAGGGAACATTGTATGAGATAAAAGAAAATGGAGTGAATACTAGTGTGCCTCGAGTAAAAATGGTCGAGGGGTAGTATGTCATCGTTGAGTTCAGAGAAACATCGAGGCCTTGAGTAAAAATGGTCAAGGGTCGACGTGGTTAAGTCATCGTTTGCCTTGGGTAAAAATGGTCAAGGGAGCGATGCACAGTTCGAGGCCTTGGGTGAAAATGGTCAAAGGTCGAATGCTGAGTACCGTAGAGAGTCATTAAGGCCCTGGATAAAAATGGTCAGGGGTCGGTGGGTCTCGAAAGGATTAGTCTCAGGTAGCTTGTGAGGGCTAAACATGGGTGGTTTAAGTGACTCGGTGACGTTTGAGTGAGTATGACGAGCTTGGGTAGTGATTCCATATGCATGAGATAAACAAGGTACATTTGTGAGTTTAACCCAATGACTTAAGCATGTTGCATGTAATGTTTGTGTGAGTTGTATGTCTAGCTTGTGAAGGAGAGCATGATATTTGTAAGCATGTTGTTTTGCTTTGTATGCTGATTGGTGGCCCTTCAGGTGTGAGCTACTTACCAGTACGTGTTATGTACTGACTCACTACCAGGTTTTGCAGGTGATGACGTATGCTACGACCCTGGTGATGCTGAAGATGAGGCATGAGAGGAGAAAGATCATAGTTGGATATTTATCCTTAAAGTAGTCGTCTCGTTGCGTTTAGTGCAATTGAAGTATAGTTATAATTGTCTTGAGATTATGGTTTTAGTATTGTTGTTCTTTTCCTCTTTGGAATGGACTATTAAACTTTTAGATAGTTTGAAACATAGGTTGTGAGGCTTACTTTATGAGGTTGAAGAGTTATTGGTGGGTTACATTTCTCTCAGTAGAGTTGAGTTGTTTTTTTTTGGTAATTTACTTTTGCCAACGAAACTTGTAATAAGTTTGCTAGGTTTCCTTGTTTTCTTCTTGATTAAACATTTTTGCGTTGTATTGGAGAAGACTTAGGAAGTTTTGTTGATTTCGATTTGAGTTCTCGAGGGATCCTGAACTTTTAGTAGTTACCTGATTGGAGTTTGGGATGACTATCTGGTTATCTGGTTATGGAAGTGCGAATTCTTGTCTAGCAAGTACTAGGAAATTTTTGGGTAAATCATAGTTATGTCATTACGCTGCCAAAATTCCTACAGCTTAATGGTTATAAGTTTAGTAATGTCCCCTATCTTAGTTTAAGTTTTGGGGTCGTTACACCTAGACATAGGGATTAAGGACTCCAAGACCCATAAAATTGTTGAGCTAATTGATCTAAGATAGAGGGACTATAGGCATATAAGTCTCTCACTTAGCCTCCTAAACCCTAAATTCAAGGTGAATAGGAGATGCAATTTTGGTTTACAATTGAGTGTGGAGTAGGTTGGAATTGCAATTTTGGCTTGCAATTACAACTTAGGGCAATGACATTCTTGAGCCCCATCTTTATCTAAATTCTCTTTGAAATTTCAATTACTAAGTCTATTTAGTTTGCCATTTTTAGATTCTGCAATTCAATTCTGCAATTTTTCTTTATTTCCATTATTTCAATTTCTTGATTCTGCAATTAGATTCTGCAATTTTTCTTTTTATCAACACACCATCCCAACATTATTTTTGCAATTTAGTTTTCAAAGTTGCAATTTTCCTTACACTTTGCTTTGCAATAATTTTTGTTACACCGGTCCCTGTGGGATTCGATACTTGGTACTCACATACTATTTTATATTACTTCGATCGCGTGCGCTTGCATGTACCAGCCGATCACCATGCAACCCCAATTCAGCCCGATCTGATCCTTTTTTGTCCTATTCCAACAAGGAACCCACAAAAAATCCTAAGAATGAGGTATTTAAGCTCTCTCCTAAAGAGAGAGAGGGTAAGTTTATTCTAGCCACCTAAACACTCTCCAAACCCTAATTCTCTCTCAACTCTCACTGACTTAAGCATCGAAGCCAATGTGGCCTACCAATCGGTGTGCAGGTTTTTCTTGTCTTGCAGGCTGCGCTCTTCCCCTACTTTAAACAAATTTAACATTGTTGTCACGTGGAGGTCATGTGAGATTCTCTTGTCAAAAATTTAGCAACAATGAGAGGAGATGTGCAATTCATAAAGGGAATTTAGGTTCGAATTCTAATTTGATTTGATTTTAAATCAAATTGCTTATCAGATTAAGAATTTTGATTCAAATTCATTTTGAATCAAATTATCTCATTATTGTTGTTTGAATTCGAAATTAAATCAGATATTCATTTTGAGTCAAATTATCAAATCGGATTATGGTGATTTTATTGATGTAATTAACTAAAATTTAAAGGGTTATTTTGGTCTAAAAATGTTTTTCAGAAATCCTTGCTTTTTAATTAGTATAAATATAGATATAGATATAGATTAGTACTGGAAAAAAAAAAGGTAAATTATATTTTATTAAATATTTACATTAATATAATATTTTAATACACCCGTAAGTTGAAGGAATGAATGTTTCACTCCGCAGCAGAAGCATTGGATCATCTTTGAATTTTTTTAAAATTAAACTAAAAAAAATAAGATTAAGCAAACTTACTTAGAATAAATATGGAGATATTTCAGGTAGGTCTTTATCTCTTCCACAAAGTCTTCCTGGCTATGACTCAAACACAGGCCAAGGCTTGTGGGAGCCTCTTGAAAGAAAATCCACAAGGGGTTGGATATAAAGAGGTCTAGAGAAAATTCTCTAATTCTCTATTGAGAATATGTGTGTTATGTCTAATGGCTCAACCCAAGAGTCCTATTTATAGAGACAAATGGCACATCTTTTCCATAATTAAAATATACCTTATATTTTAATATCTAAGATATTAAAATATATCTTATACTTATTTGAATCTCATTCAAATCTCCTACGATATTTATTTATTTGAATCTTATTCAAATTTTATAAAATCTTTTATGTAATGTAACTAATATACATTAATTATTTTAATATTTAATATATCAAATACAATAAATATATTTTCTTCTTTTATATTTAATATATCTAACATATTAAATATTAATTTCAAGACTTCAAATTAAATATTAATTTAAACATTTCAAATTTTTCTTTCAACTAGATTGATCTTTTAGTGTTACTATGAGCTAGCAAGGGATAGACCTACAGAATATAAGCTCCAATGATACAAAATTAATTAATTAAACTCTTTAATTAATCAATTTTCATTCATTAACTCTAAAGTCTCTCCACTATAGACCTAGAGTTGCACTCTTATGAGCTGCAGGACAAGTTGTGTCCATGGATATAATCACTACATGCAAGTCGATCCTTCACGAGTTGTTCGTAATTACAGCTGAGTCAACATCTTGCACCTTAAGTACCACTAATCCTCTAATGAGTAATTTGTTTATGATCCAACCATAAACTAAGTCCCTTTTGGGCCAATGAGAGGGTGGAGCCCTATTGTTCAAGTCCCAAAATCAACACTTAAGGGAAGTAATCATCTACTTACGCTATATGGGAATGAGTGAATTCCATCTTGTGAGATTATATTTCCAGCTCCCTATTTGGTCAAGTCTCCAAAATGTTAGGCATATTGAATCGGCTACAAAAGTCACTCTCACCCATGAAAATCAAAGGAAAAACCCTCACAGGCAGGAGTTCATAACTCACTCAAGGTTAAGATCGAGTCGCATATGATCATTCTGATGAAATATTAATCTTCTCAATTAACGGATTTATAAATAGAGATTAAATATTTCGTGGTCTAGTCTTATACAAACTCATTGTATTAGATACCTCACTCACATGTCTCCACATGAACAATTTGGATCAAATCATTTGTAACTATTACAAAGTGGGTTGTATCAATAGTGTTGCCAGGATAAGACACCCAACCTTATCCATATAGTATGACCCTTTAGGTTATTTATTGAACATGATCCTCCCGTATGTCAACCACATACTGTTTAAGATTACACTAATAATCTTGGATTTTTCATACAATGGATAATATTATATTGTAAATAAAATAATCAAAATTATTATTAATTATTAAATAAATTATTAATTACGAGGTTTTAAGGTATAAATCCCAACATAAGTATGAATTCAATTAACAAAATTTACTTTGAAAATTCATTAAAATTTATTATAAACAGATAAAATAAAAAAATACTGCCCTTTTTTTTTTAAATAAAAATTTAGGGATATGTTTTTTTCTTTTTGATAATAATTTAGGGATATGTTAATCATACTAAAAATAGCAAGAAAAATTTTATAAATATTTTAATAAAAAAAATAATTGATAAAATTTTAGCTTTTGAATAAATGTGAATTTAAATGTACCATAAAGTTGTGATAAATATATGGAGTTAAAAAAACCTTTGAATATAGAAGGTTTTATCTTTTCATTTTCTATAATATTTAAAGTTTGGCTTTTAATTGTAATTAATTCTAAAATTTTAATAATTTGGAATTTCAAAAGGTTTTTTTTTTTTTTTTAATTTTCTATCACCGTCAACTATAAAAATGGAGTTTCTTTCACCATTTTTTTCATTACCAACTTAAAACTCATTTTTAGTTGTATGTGAATGTGAATTTAGTAACTCGACTCTAATCAAAGATAGAAAAATAAGGTTGTGCACTTGCTTGTTTTAATGGCACGAGAAGATGAAATGGATCTAGCATGGAGGAAGATTTTCTCAAGAGCTTCTGAAAATAGTCCTTGAACTTGAAGCTAGGCGAATGCTTTTGTTTGTTGTTTTTAATTATTATTTTCATTTTGTTGTATTTCAAACAAAATAGGAAAAAGAAAAAGTAGAGCTCTTTTTCTTTTCTTCTTTTTGTACTTATGCTTTTTAAATCGCTTCAATCTTGAAAATTCTTAGAGAGCGTGGAATGCAAGTGCTGATAAAAACATATCCATATTTTCAATTCTAAGTTTGATGAATTATATGATCTTTGATTTTTACCATTATTAAGTAAAATGTAAATTAATTTTAAGGAAGTTGGGTATTGACATATCTTTGTTTTCTTCCTCATTCCTTTTTCTTTTTTATTATTATGTAATTGTAAATAGTATTATTCTTTTTTTTTACTTGGAATATTTGTATTTGTTTTTAATTTATTGATTTTATTTTCAGTAGATTCAAATTCTATAAGAAATTAAATTGTTTCCTATTATTTTTATAACAATTTTTTTTCTAGAAGAAAACATATAAGTTTTGTCTGCGCAATAAATTTACACTATACCTATAATCTATTAAAAAGAGACTTTTTTAATTAATATTGTTGTTTTTAAAACTTATTATTAAAATATAACGTTTTTCAGACTATTTATAAAAATATTGTTGTTTTAATTATGTAGATGAAGTTCGTCTCTTGAAGAGACGAATTATACCTAACTCAGTTGCATGTCGTCTCTGTCAAGATTATGAACGACATGGAGGATACTCACCAACATTAATTATCAAATGACTACATGTGGTTCACTTCTTCCTTCAATTCCATCTCTTCAATTAGCATCAGTCATGGAATTTTGAATATTTGCTAGCTGTCTGACTGATCACAGAAGTTGTCAATCACATTTGTCAATTACCTCAAATTTCTCCACTAATTGTATTTTGTATATCATTTCCTTTTGTACTGATTTGTTTCCTTAAACAAATCTTCTGCTCATGTATTTATATGCACACTTTTGCTGCTGAACAATTATCAAGAAAATCCATACAACATATATTTTCCAATTTGTGTTTTCATACTAAAATTTCACTTGGTATCAGAGCTAAGTTTTTGGATTACTCCTCAAATGGTTTTATTGGGCTCATCAACAATTGAAGACACAAGCAGTGCAACAACCAGTTCTCAGATTGGAACCCATCAAGCTCAACCCTTGGGCAATTCCATCCTTGCTGTCAAATTAGATGAAAAGAATTACATGCTATGGAAATCTAATCTTTTAGCTATACTTCGCGGTCAAAAACTTGATGGACATGTCTTGGGCACAATTAATCCTCCACCAGAAAAGATCCCAAGCTTAGAAACTTCTGCATCTGTGAACAACCCAGAATTTGAAAAATGGTTGACAACATATCAAACCCTTATTGGTTGGCTCTACAACACAATGACTCCCAGCGTTGCCTCATAAGTCCTCAATCTTCAATCATCTAGGGAAGTATGGAAGGCCCTTGAAGAACTCTATGGAGCAGCAAACCGATCCAGAATTAATCAACTTAAGAACTGGACTTTAAACCACCAGAAAAGGCAACACCAGAATGAGCGATTACTTAGCTACAATGAAAGGATTCTCTGAAAATTTGGCCCTGGCAGGTGAACCAATCTCATTGTCTTATTTAACATCTGTGTTCTTGCAGGTTTAGACAGTGAATACCTACCAATAATGTGCCAAATCAACTCTCAAGTAGTCAGCTCATGGAAACAACTCCATTCCACATTAACAACCTTCGAGAATATATTATTGTGACTCAATGTCATACATCAAGACGAACCATATCTCAACAATGCTATTGCAAATATTGTTGTGAGCAAGACAAACTACAACAATTCTTAAAACTCCAATCAATCCCAATGAAGAGGTTCAGGTACAGGCAATTCCTTCCAAAATAACTTTAGAGGACAAAGTCAAGGGAGGAATAGAGGGCGTGGAGGACGCTTAAATCAATGGAAAAACAACAACTCCAGACCTATTTGCCAAGTGTGCGGCAAAATAGGACACTCAGCAGCCATATGTTACCACAGATTTGATGAGCACTTTGTGACAAACCTTGGTAATCAAGAAGGCAATGGAAAATTTGCAGCAAATGTTGTTACTCCTGAAATGGTGGGAGATCCAAATTGGTATGCTGATAGTGGAGCCACAAACCACACAATTGCTGAACTTGGTAATCTGGCTATTCAATCTGAATATGGAGGTAAGCAATCTCTTCTTGTTGGAAATGGTTTTGGCTTAAAAATAGCACACACAGGAGAAACCATTCTTTCAAATCCTATATTCCTAACAAAACTATTGCCTCGAAACACATTCTTCATGTTCCAGCCATTAAAAAGAACCTTGTTAGCATTTCTAGACTTACTGCTGACAATAACCTATTTGTTGAATTTCACTCACGTGATTGCTTTGTGAAGGACAAACAAACCGGGAAGGTAGTTCTGTAAGGGGTGCTTAAGGATGGTCTCTATCAACTTCATCTCAACTCCAATCAACCTAAAGTCTCACCCAACAAACAACCAAATCAATCTTCTTTATGGTCTATGTCTGCAAGTCTTTCTACTTCAAATAATTTTGTGCCAAAGTCTAAATCTCTAGAGTCAGTCCAAGTTGAGTGGCACAAACGCTTAGGGCATCCTTCTTCTAAAGTTCTAAATGATATTGCTAAGTCTTGTAATCTCAAGTTTCAAATAAATGAAAATCAATCTTTCTGCAATGCTTGCTTGTATGGGAAATCTCATTGCTTGCCTTTTAAAAATGCTTCCAGTTACACTATTGCCCCTCTTAAACTTATTTATAGTGATCTTTGGGGACCATCTCACACTGTTTCTAGTGCTGGCTATAAATACTATATCAGCTTTCCTGATGATTACACTCGACTTACATATACTTTTCCTTTGAAAAGTAAAGCTGAAACCACTTCCACATTTCTTCAATTCAATAAGTTAGTTGAAAACAAATTTGACAGGAAAATCAAAACTCTTCAAACGGATTGGGGAGGAGAATACAAACCCTTAATTCCTCATCATAAAAACTTTGGCATAGCTCTTCATCACTATTGCCCTCATACTAGTGAACAAAATTGTAGGGTCGAACGAAAGCATAGGCATATAGTGGAAATGGGGCTTACTCTCCTTGCTCAAGCTTCATTACCTCTTAAATTTTGGTGGGAAGCTTTCTCTTCTGCAACCTACTTGATTAATCGTCTCCCAACACCGGTCTTGCATGGTTTATCACCCTTTGAAAAGGCATTTGGTAGCAAACCGGATTATCAATTCCTCAAAGTATTTGGTTGTTCATGTTTCCCCTGTCTTCGTCCCTATCAAACTCACAAGCTTAGTTATCACTCTACAAAATGTACTTTTCTTGGCTATGATGAATCTTATAAAGGTTACCTATGTCTTAGTTCTAATGGTCGAAGGTACATCTGAAATGTCATTTTTAATGAGTTTGAATTTCCTTATGTCACCAAAATATCACAACCCATTTCCTCACTTAATCCTCAAATTTCTCACTGCCTTGCTCCTCTTCCCACAAACTACCTTCACCCTACCACTCCAGCACCTAGTCCACTTTTCTCTCTAAGTGATAGTCCAAGTCCTGACAACACCCCAACATTACCACCAAATGACTCTCCCTTGTCTACCACCACAAGCAACCCAGTGTTGACACAAAATGATCCTCCCTCCACCACACATAATCCAATTGTCGACATCTCATTAAGTCACCCCTCACATCAACCACCTCTACCCACCACCTCCATCCATCCTATGCAAACTCGTGCACAGTCTGGTATTTTTAAGCCAAAATTATTTCAACTTGAAGTTATTGCTGTTACCAAATTGAGTGAACCATCCACTGTTAAAGAAGTTTTACTTTCATTAGAATGGAAACAAGCCATGGATACGGATTATCAAGATCTTCTCAGTAATGCCACATGGTCTTTTGTTCCTTTTTCTCCCAACTACAATATTATTGGAAATAAGTGGGTGTTTCGCCTCAAGTTCAAACAGGATGGCAGCATCGAACGTTACAAAGCACGTTTAGTTGCCAAGGGATTTCATCAAATACCAACTATCGATTTTGGGGAGACATTCAGTCTGGTTATCAAAGCTCCCACAATCAAGCTTATTCTCACCTTGGCAATCTCCAAAGGATGGATTGTTCGCCAACATGACATAAATAATGCTTTTCTAAATGGTTTTTTTTTATGCAGATGTGTACATGGCACAACCGGAAGGCTACATTGATCCAAATAGACCTCATCATGTTTGTAAGCTTCATAAAGCTTTATATGGTCTCAAACAAGCACCTCGGGCATGGTATGATCGCTTAAAGCAATGCCTACTGGACTAGAAATTCAAGAACTCCAAAGCTGATAGTTCACTCTTCTATCACTTGATAAATGGGCACCAAATTTTTCTTCTTGTGTATGTCGATGATATTTTAATTGCAGATAGCAGCCTATCTCTCAGCAACAATTTCATCAAACAACTCAGTTCTCGATTTTCTTTGAAGGACCTCGGTGAAGCTCATTATTTTCTTGGCATTGAAGTAAATCGCACTCCCAGTGGTATAGTCCTCACTCAACAACGTTACATTAATGATTTGTTGTGCAAGGCTGGTTACTCCAACATCAAACCTTGCCCAACCCCAGCTGTGGTTGGTCGTCATTTGACAGCCACTCAAGGTTCTCCCATTGATAATCCTACCGACTATCGACGCATTATTGGTGCTCTCCAATATCTCTCACATACACGGCCTGGCATCGCCTTTATTGTGAACAAGCTTAGTCAATTTCTTCAAGCTCCAACTAGTGATCATTGGCAAGCCATGAAACGAGTTCTTCGGTATCTTCGAGGAACGGCTGACTTTGGTCTCCACTTATCTCAAAGCTAGAAGTTGTCGCTCACTGGTTACTCGGATGCTGATTGGGCTTGTTGCCCAGATGATCGTCGATCTATTAGTGCTTACTGCATCTTCTATGAACCTCTCTTATCTCTTGGTCATTGAAAAAGAAAAGTGTGGTAGCTCGATCAAGTGCTGAAAGTGAATATCGTGCCATGGCGCAAGCGACAGTTGAACTTAGTTGGTTGCAACATCTTCTCCATGAAATTGGTCTGCCTTATCATTCATCTTCCATCCTTTGGAGTGACAATCCAAGTGCCATATCCTTGGCATCGAATCCGGTCTTTCATTCACGTACAAAACATATTGAACTCGATATTCACTTCATCAATGATAAAGTTCTCAATAAACCTCTTGTTGTTCGCTACGTACCTTCACATGACCAGCTAGCTGATTTTCTTACGAAGCCTCTTTCAACAAATACCTTTGAAGTGTTTCGGTCCAAACTCGATGTGTTATCACCCTCTCAATTGCGGGGGGATGTCAAGATTATCAACGACATGGAGGATACTCACCAACATTAATTATCAAATGACTACATGTGGTTCACTTCTTCCTTCAATTCCATCTCTTCAATTAGCGTCAGTCATGGAATTTTGAATATTTGCTAGCTGTCTGATTGATCACCAGAAGCTTTCAATCACATTTGTTAATTACCTCAAATTTCTCCACTAATTGTATTTTGTGTATCATTTCCTTTTGTACTGATTTGTTTCCTTAAACAAATTTTCTGCTCATGTATTTATATGCACACTTTTGCTACTAAACAATTATCAAGAAAATACATACAACATATATTTTCCAATTTGCGTCTTCATACTAAAATTTCACTGTCTCTGCAGCCAAATGACGTGTTGAAGAAAAAGTTTGCCGCATGTATAGGTCGTCTCTTCAAGAGACATCGACCTATACAAATTTATTAAAAAAAAAAAAATGCGACTTAAGAATACATGGGGTTCCCTCTCAAAGCCAATTGGCAATGGGAGGAGTAACCCATATATCTTATAAATTGTGAGGTCACTCTTCATCTTTCAAATGTGGGATCCTCAATATGCCCCCTCGAGATGGTGCCTCTTTTGGGGTTCACCATTCTTGAATCGGATCCCAATTTTATTTATTTATTTATTTTTGACTGAATACCCATTTGGATTTAATGAGCTCTGATACCAACTTAAGATTACATGGGGTTCCATCTCAAAACCAATTGGCAATGGGAGGAGTAACCCATGTATCTTATAAATTGTGAGGTCACTCTTCATCTTTCAGATGTGGGATCCTCAATATGCCCCCTCGAGATGGTGCCTCTTTTGGGGTTCACCATTCTTAAATCGGATCCCAATTTTATTTATTTATTTATTTTTGACTGAATACCCGTTTGGGTTTGTATTTGACCGAATACCCGTTTGGGTTAAGATGGTGCTTCTTTGGGTTCACCATTCTTGAATCGGATCCTAATGATTTATTTCTTTTTTTTTTCTTTTTATTATTTTTCTTTTTATTTTTTTGGGACCGAATACCCGTTTGGGTTAATGGGCTCTGATACCAACTTAAGAATACATGGGATTCCATCTCAAAGCCAATTGGCAATGGGAGGAGTAACCCATATATCTTATAAATTGTGAGGCCACTCTTCATCTTTCAAATGTGGGATCCTCAATAATGCGTGAGTAAGAAACATCCTATTTCATAATTCACATCGCCGTTAATAGTTAACATAATAGATTTATCTTAAAAATTACGAAAATTGCATTGTTCAGTTGGCGGCTGGGTGGTAGAAGCACGAATTCTACTTTTTTTCCCTTCATTTTTTCTCTTTCTTTTTTCTATCCCTTTCTTTCTCTTTCGGTTTTCTCTTTCTTTTTTTCATTCTCCATTTTTTTTCTTTCTTTTGTTTTCCTTCGTCTTTCGCTTCATTTTTTCCTTTTTTTCTAGAAAATTCTAACTGCCATTTCTTTAAGAAAATTGAATTTTATATTAATATTTATTCCATTTTTGTAAAAAAAAATTAATTTAATTTAAGTAGTAATTGTTTAAATATTTTATTTTTCTAATTGTAATTTAACTATTATAATAATTTTTAGTGCAGTATTTATTTTATTTTACGAGGCAAAAGCAAATGACAATTTTTTTGTCCTAAAATAAATTGTAATATTTTAATTTGAATACGTTATTAATAACTGAGAACTTAAACATTACAATTGTTTTGCACTAAAAACTTTAAAAACTAATTCAAATTTAAATATTACAATTTATTTTAGGAGAAAAAAATTGTCATTTTTTTCTCATAAAATAAAATAAATACTACACTAAAAACTATTATAATAGTTAAATTACAATTAGAAAAATAAAATATTTAAATAATTAATACTTAATTAAATTTAAATTGTTTTAGAAAGTGGAATAAATTGTAATATTGTTACAAATACACTATTGTATATATAGATATTCATTGGACTACTTGGAGCTCACATTGAATTACTTGGAGTCTACTCACTTGGATTACTTGGAGCCTACTTAGATTACTTGGAGCCTACTTTGATTACTTGGAGCTTACTCACTTGGAACACTATAAATATGTGTAGTATGAAGGTTTCAAACAAGAGTGAGATATACCAAAAGGAAAATTCACTTGACAATACCAATCTATCTACTTTGCTCTCTTTTTCTACATTGTGTTCTTAAGTTTCTTAAGTTGTTCTTGTTCACAACAAATATAAAATTTAATTTGCTTAAAAGAATGGCAATTAGAATTTTCTGTAAAACAAATAAAATAAAAATGCAGAGAAAAATAAAGGAAAACGAACGAGAAAAAAATGGAGGAAAGAGATAAAGAAAGAGAAAACAGAAGGTAAAAGAAAAGAAGAAATTTTGATTTTGTTTCTAAAATAAATTTTAACATTTAAAGGAATTTTGATTCTTTTTTTCTCAAATAAAAGAGAAAAACAAAGGGAAAAAAAAAAACACGTAGTCAAGAAAGAAGAGGGAGAAAAAACGAAGAAAAAAAAATTTTCGCACATCAACTAAGGTTCGAACTGAAGTGCTTGTCGTTGTTAGTTGAAGAATCTAGTCAATTAGTATTGTAAATTAAAATGTGTATAGGTCATCTCTCACACGTTGTAAAATTTTTCTTCAATACCCAGCTAAGTTGGATATATTTCATCTCTTGAAGAGATAAACTTTATCTATATAATTAAAATGATAATATTTTTATAAATAGTTTGAAATACGTTATATTTTAATAATAAGTTTTAAAAACAACAATATTAGTAAAAAAAAAAGTTCTATTAAAAAATCATGATCTTTTAAAAACATTTTTGGACTATTGTACCTTTACTTTAATTCCTACATTTATCCCTTTATCAAGTCTTAAATTTATAAAGCATGCTACTAATGATTAATTACTAATAATTATAAATTTTATATGTTTAATTTAACTCATAAAATGACATTTAAAAAGTTAGAATGTTAATATATATATATATATATATATATATATATATATATATATATATATATATATATATAAAGTTAAAATGTGAAAAGTTTTCTCTTTGTTTATATAATTTTCAATTTAATTAACAAAGATGTTAAAGTCTTAAAATCTTACAATTTTGATAAATTATAGTTTAAATTTAATCATAAAACATAAAATAACATTTAAAATAGTAGAATATAAAAAAATTTCTCAACATTTGGGAGTTGAGAGATTTGAACCCATGACCTCTTGGTAAGAAGCATATACTTCATGTTAGTTGAGCTATGCTCTTGTTGGCTCGGACCTCTTGATCAAGGGTGCTCAAATTTATATTTTAATCTATCTATAATTTATAATCTATTAAAAAGCTACAATATTTTGGAAATATATTTTTGCACCTCTATGTTCCTTTGTCTATTTTTAAATTTACTAAACATGTCATTGTTAATTTTTTATAACCTTAATTAATAAGAATATAAAAGGTTAAAAATTTGAACAGCTTGAATATGAAAAGTTTTGTGCATTTATTTCTATAAATTTGATGATCAATAATTAGTTGATCAATTAAATTAATTAATTGTTAATTTATTAAATTCTAAAGGATTGTTTCCCTTCATTCATTGTCAATTTATTACTATAATAAGTTAAAAGTAGACTATAATGCCCTTCCTATTAAAAGTATACTAAAATGTCATTTTTATTAGATAAATGGCTAAATGATAAATTGACTAATTAATTTAGATAATTCAATTGACTAAAATGCTCTTTCTATCAAATCGAATACAATCGAATCCTAAAATTATTAGGGTAATTAAAAACATTAAATCAAAACAATCAACTAATGAGAAGATTTAACCGATGAGATATTTAAATAACCAAATCCTAAGATTATGAGATAGTTAAAACAAATTCAAAATGGAAGTACATTTTAAGGTAAAAAATGAAAAAACTTAAATTTGAATATTTTCAAAATTGAACTTTCAAATAATAAGAAGATTTAATTGAGTTTAGAAACTTTTGGATTTTCAAACTAATAGCACGCATAAGTGTGCTATTTCCAGGCTTAGTTTAGTGCTAGTTTTGCTATGAATATGTGTGATTTGATGTATTTTAATGTATACTTTGTAGAAACTGAGCAATTGGAACAAAATCGAAGCATTGAGGAGTATTTGGACAAATTTGGAGCATAATTGAGTTATATTTAAAGATCCAAGTGTTGAAGAGAAGTAACCAAGCTTGTGAACCCGAGAGTATAGCATTGCAACGCCACCTATAGCGTTACAACGCCATATGTGCAGCCCTTCAACCTTGGAATGCAGTAGACATAGTGTTGCAACACTATCCAGAGCGTTGCAATGCCAGCCCAAATGATTTTTTCCTTTTTTACTTAATTCGAAATGCAATGTTGCCCCTAGTGTTGCAATGTTGTCTCGACTTTATAAAAGGAAAGCTTCTCATTCATGTAAAGGGAGTCGTTTTGAAAGACCAAAAACCCTAAACTCGATTTCTACATTGTCTTGGGGCCTGAGGAGACCATTGGAGAGCTAAGGAGGATACTCAAAGCTCAAGATCGCAAGATATCACGACGGGAACAAGTGTTGGCACGCACCTCTCAGTTTTCTCTCTTTTTCCCTTGATTTCTCTTTTGAATTTAGGATTTTTGTGGACTGAGTATATATTGTTTATTTATGTTTTAGACTCTTTGGATGGTTGTATCTTTGTAAGACTTTGTTTAGTTTTTGAGCTGTGATATATAGTAACATCTTTTATGCATCTCGTTCATATTGTCTTAACCTTTGGCCATGGTTTTGTATGTTAGACTAAATTTAGCTTGAGAGAGTAAATTTAGTTAAAGAACATTTGATGCATGACTAGGGTTAATCTATTGCATGAGAATGAATAGGTTCATGCTAGAAGCCTTAAAAGAATGTTTTAATGTCATGCTTAGTAATAGAAATAAACTGAGAGGTTGATTTATTCCTCTGCATGAGTTCAATTGAGCTTGAGAGAGTTAATTGGATAGCTTAGTAATTTTTGTCTTAGAATCGTTGCATGTAACTCAATTCTTTAATCATTTCAAAGTTGGGCTTAATTTAATCAATCATTCATGTATCTCAAAATTGGACTCCAAAGCATGTAAATATTTAGTTTACTTTAATTTAATTTTCTCTTACTTCAAAATTAGGTTCTCTAAATAAAATTTGGTGAAAGTAACTATGGTACTTAATTAATCTAAAGAAAACTAATCCTTGGGGAGACTATACTCTATACTTATCACTATATTAAAACTTGGCACCGTACACTTGCGGTTATTTACGAGCACTTAAAAATAACGCAATAAAAACACGCATATACTTTGTAATTTGGAGATATTTAAACCCTAGCGTAAAGTAATTATGGTAGATCTCCCTCTATACAACTAAGATCTTGGTTAGACTGAGCCACACAAATACCTTGTACTAAAAAATAACTAAATTTTTTGTCAAACGGTTGTCCTTTCATATGACTTTGGATCAAAATTAGAGAGTCCAAAATGTTATCAAACAAGCCTGAGACCAATAAGAGAGCTATGAGAACTCGCAACCACATATTTGTTAGCTTTACGAGCTTCAATCATACCATATATTTTGATGATAATAAATCTTAAATTACTAATAATTTTAGTATTTTGAAGTGTCTATAATGTAGAGCTTGGAAAAAGGATTCCAATTTCCAAAGCATTTTGAATCTCTCAAATCAGACATTAAACTAAGAAATTATGACCAAGAGAAGATTGAAAAGAAAAATGCTATGTAGCGATGACGCGGACGAATAGAATTGCAACATGTGGCTTCCCTTTTCTTTTTTTTTAACTAGTGGAGCTTGTTTTTAAACCATTTTTTCTTATTTATTTTTCCAATTAATCTCCATTCCTCATATTTTTAACCTAGATCTAATGGCTCAAACTTACTCCATTAGAACTCTATTTAGAGATGTCCACAGGACGGGGCGGGGATTGCTTCTACGTCCCCACCCCCGCACCCCATTTGAATCCCCATCCCTGCAAAATTTTTCTTTAAATTTTGCGGGGATCGGGGCGGGGATTCTCCAAGGGAAATTCGCAGGGATCGAGTTCCTCATGGGGAATTATTCCCCATTTAGTTTTTTTTCTTTTTTTAAGAATCAAATAATTCTTTTGATAAAATTTTAAATACTTAACTTCCATGGAAAATATCTATTAATTTTCAATTACATTGTTAATTATTCATGAAAATTATTCATTTAAATAGTTAATATTCTATAAAAAAAAAAAAAACATTCTTAAACCTCATAATAAAAACAAAACAACATTTCATATCAAATTATCTAATTAATTCATTCATATAATTCAAATGTTTAACTATATAATTCAAACATATTCAATTATCTAAATCATTAACAATAAAATTTTAAATGATGTATGTACACTTATACACATATATACATATATATTAAAAAATAAAATAAAAATATAAAAAAAAATTAAACAGGGCGGGGAATGGGGAACGAGGGCGGAGAATACATTCCCCGTCCCTGTCCCCGTTTAGCTTGCGGGGAACTTTTCCCCCTACTCCCTCTCCCATTCCCTGCCTAAACGAGGAGTCCCCGCCCTGTTAGGTCCCCGCGAGGAAAATGGACATCTCTAACTCTATTTAAACTTCACTTTCTCTCTCTCTTGAAAAAATATCTCCTCTCCCAAAATTGCAATAGAAAAAATTCCTCCATTGTTGATTCTCTCACAAAGCTTAATTTTTTTTTTTTTGAGAGATTAGATTATTGTTGCAAGTATAAACTTTGTCTACTCTAGTGAGAATTAGTTTGTGGTTCTTACATTCATTTTACGTCACTAAATATCCAAGGAGTCTTGAAGAATGGAGTAGGTAGTTCCGAACCACTATTTGCATCTCTTTTCTCTACTTTTTTTAATTTTCACTATTTAATTATTTTTGTGAGTAGATTGCATCTTAGATAAAATTGTTGAATATTTCTAGACTTTTTTTATTAATATTTTAGTTTTTTAAAGTTATTATAAAAATATTGTTGTTTTGAAATTATTTATAAAAATATTGTTGTTTTAATTAGGTGGAGAATGGTCGTCTCTTGAAGAGACGACCATCTACACGCGGATTAGATGGTCGTTTCTTCAAGAGACGACCATGTACACGCGGCAGATGGTCGTCTCTTCAAGAGACGACCATCGTTCGAATTTTAAAAAAAAAAAAAAAAATCTCCCGCCTTTTGCGTTTTTTCGAAAAAACGCGTGGACGACCATCGTTTTATTTTTCAAAAAACCCGCCGTTTGGGTTTTCGGATGGTCGTCTCTTGAAGAGACGACCACCGTTCGATTTTTATCGAAACGGCAAACGCGTAGATGGTCGTCTCTTGAAGAGACGACCCTCTCTCGCATGCTTGCCACGTTGCGCAAGCTCGGGACATGGTCGTCTCTTCACGTCTCTTGAAGAGACGACCATACCCGAGACCTTTCCTTTAAAACCAGCCCCACCTTTCAATTTTTTTTAAACATTCCCTATTCATTCTTCTTCTCCCTCTCGTTTTATACCCTCTCTCTCAACCCCACCCACCATTCTTCTCTCCTTTTCTACTCATTCTCTCTACCCCACTTCAAAGTTTTGTCGGCATTTGAGTAAAGAAGAGCATTTTGGTGGAGAAAGATCAAACGTGCACCGACCACTTCAAAGGAATACAAAATCTACCTGATTCGTGAGTTTTATTTTTTTTTCACAATATTTAGTTATAGTTTCACTCATTTTTTAGTAGATCTATTGAATACTAGTGTTTTAACACGTGCAATGCACGTGTATTTTTCAATTTTGAAAATTTAAATTTTTTAATGATTTAAGTAAAATGTTAATCTTATTTAGTTGGTAAGATTTTTTAATTTTACATGTTATATCTTATGTGAATATAATATTGGAAGTAACTAACTTACTTATCATTTTAAAATTTTAATCTCGAATGTAGTAAGAAGTTTACAATTTTATAAAAGTTATAAAAAAACACAAAAATAACTTAATCAAAACTCAACTTAGATTTAAATATAATATTATTATTTTTTAATTGATTCAAATATCATATTAAATACATTAAGATATGTAAAATTTATGTTATATTTCGAAAAAGCCTAAAAGTTGTAACATTTAACAAAAACATATTAAATTTAAATTATGGAGTGAAATTCTTTTTTTTAATTACTAATTTTTTAGTTAATATAGTTTAATACACTATAAATTATAAATTAAAATAATATATTTGTTTTTTGTTGTTATTAATATTACAAAATATAATAGAAAATTTTATAAAAAATTATGCTAGTTTTGAATAAAATTAGCATGTGAAAAATCAAATTAATAAATGATGGGCAAAAATTAACAATGTCATTACTTATAATTATTAGTAATTAATTATGATGACATGCTTTGTAATTATAAATTTTCATAAAGGGTAATGTAGTCCAAAAAAGTTTTTCAAAGATTATGGCTTTTTAATATATTATAGATTATTTATTTCGCAATATTTAGTTATAGTTTCAATTAATTTTTGAGTAGATATTGAATGAATTTGTTAAATTGGTTGAAGTTGATCATGGTTGGATATATATAATTTGTCAATTTTACATACTTTTATAAAATAAATTAGATTTAATTTTTTAAAAAATGGTAGGATTGAATTTTGTTTTAATAATTTGTTAATTTAATTATTTGCAAATATTATTGCACTTGTGTTAGTTTTAGGGCTTAGAATTTAATATAGAAAAAACTATTTATTTTCATTTGAGTATGAAAAGAAATTATTAAATAGTTAATATATAATGTCGTAAAATTTTTTCTTTATTTGATTATGAAAATTTTTATCTTTATTTATTTGATTATGAAAATATTTAATATGAAATTATGAAATGAAATTATTTAATATATAAAAAAAATTAAACCCAGGGGCAATGATTTGATTTTGTAGGTTATGGATATCAACCCAGGGCCAATTGATCCATCAGTTTTATATGCTCAACTGTCTCATAGATCAGAGCTTGTCTGGCAAGATCGAAATTTAGAAGAGCTACATTGTAGACGCCGAGAAGCAGTTGTCTCTCGCAACATCCCACTACACCCCCATATAGTGCCTCATCTTCGTGCAGTAGGGTTAGATGGGGTGGCCAGATTAGGATTCATTCAGTTAGACTGGCACTTTATCACTGCACTCGTAGAGAGGTGGAGGCCGGAAACACATACTTTTCATGTGCCCGGCGGGGAGTGCACTGTGACTCTACAAGATGTAGCAGTTTTACTTGGATTACCAGTGGATGGCGAGCCTGTCACTGGAACCATGACCTACAATTGGAGTCAGACATGTGAACGATTGCTCGGGGTGACTCCAGGTCCCAACCATATAAGGAGTTCCAGGTTAAGTTTGACGTGGTTAGCATCTCAATTTCGAGGGTTAAATGATGATTCAGATGAGGTGATCATAGCGAGGTATGCCCGAGCATACATTTTACAGTTATTTGGTGGGAGCTTGTTTTGCGACAAATCTGGAGACAAGGTGCACCTCATGTTCCTGCCACTTCTGTCAGACTTTGGGATTGCAGGAAGATATGCTTGGGGTGGAGCTTGTCTAGCCTGGTTATATAGGCAGCTGTGTAAGGCGAGTCGATCAGATGCTCGCGAGATTGCTGGCCCTATGATTCTCTTACAACTATGGGGTTGGGAACGATTCCCAACAATGGCTCCACAACGTCGCCACATCAACGATGCAGTTTTAGTTGGTCGTGCACTTGGTTCTCGGTATGTTTGTGGAATTTTTAATTTAATTTAATTTATGCATATTCTGTGAATAACTTTTGTTGAATTTTAAAATGTAATATTAATGTAGGTGGAGAGACCAATTTTGTGTCACTGGGTCATCTACTCATGTACTTGTCCAGTACAGATATATGTTTGACCTCCTTAAACCGGACTTGGTACGTGCCTACTTAAAGAACTTATATAGTTTTTTATTTGTTTACACGCTATGAACGTCTATATTTTGAAATTTTAGATGATATGGGAGCCGTACACCAATGTCATGGCCACATTGCCTGACACATGTAGAAATGGTGAAGATATTTGGCGTACGATGAGTCCACTCGTATGTTTTCATATTATTGAGTGGCATCTGCCGAACAGAGTGGTGAGACAATTTGGGATGAAACAAGCTATCCCGGAAGTGGCTCAGACGGAGCCGAAGCTGCACGACATAGACCTCCGGCAACAAGATTGGCTAATTGCGCTGACACCATATGTAGATAGATGGCATAGACGTCGAGAGTTTATAGTTGATGCTCCTCCAGTTGATGCATATGGTCATACCACTCCAGAGTACAGTGACTGGTATATGAATATTACTCGGCGCTACATCACTCGCGAGGGAGCGTCCTATGGTCGAGCGGTACAAGTTTCAATTAAAATGTAAAGTTATATTTACTTTAATTATGATATAATTTATTCATATTGTATACTTTTTATTATCATTCGCAGAGGGCCTGCTTCAAACAAATTCGAGACCTTTCACAAAATTTGGAGGTTATGAATTTGTGTGACAGTGGAGACCTAAATATGGAGCAGTTACATTATTTGTATAGCATCTCTATTGCTCCGCAACCGGGTCCTAGGCAAAGAAGGCGTGGTCGACGGCTGAACAATGCTCCGCAACCTGATGATGCAGTGGAGGATGTTCGTCAGGACAAGCTTCACCATGATGTGGACGACATGCCTCCTATCACTCAAACGCAAGATGGTGCTGGTTCATCCGCTTCGATGATGATGATACCGACTCCAGGTTCACGGTACTATACACCAGCACAGGTTCGAGGACGCCGACATGGACGTGGACGTGGAGAAGATGATACATATTTGTACCATACTGGATCAGGATCACAAGAAGAAGAACAAGAAGAATCAGATTAGTTGATGACATACACCATGTGTTTTTTTTTTATTATTATTATATGTGAAGTGAACAGTTGATTTTATTACTATTTTATCGACTATTTCACTACTTAGCAATTAAATTGTTTTTGGTCAAAATTAATAACTACTTAGCAATTAAATAAACAAAACACTATAAAGATAACTAAATAAAAACAAGAAATTATATCTAATCGATGCCAAAATTAATAACTAAACAAAACACTTATGTCACCCTAAACCAAACAGACAACAAAATTCAACAAAAAAACATAAAATATACTACGAAGGTGCTTCTCTTTGTCTCGAAGGACAATTCCTTCGATTGTGGCCCAACTGATTACACAACCCACAACGATGTTGAGTACTTGGATCTCTCCAATCCATTTCATTGTGGTAGCGAGAACTCTTCGGTCTACCAGGTTGTCTCAATAACTTCGGGTCAGCATATAGAACAGGCATGTTAGGAGGTGTGATCCAATAGTCTTCATGAGGGATCGGTTGAAATTGTGGCGAATAACATTCAGCGTAAGTTGAAAGCTTATAAGCTTCCTCAATAAAATCTTCAAAGTTCAACTTCAAGTGCGAGCAAACAGCCATGAAATGTGAGCATGGGATGTCGTATGATTGTCATTTATTGCAAGAACAATAATGGATTGAACCATTTTCTCCTCTAACTAACCTCAAAGATCGAATATTCCCTCCTTTAGCATTGAAGTAATGGAGCCCAGTTTTTACGTGGAATACACCAGTTTCTCGATCATATGATACAACTTCATGTTTACTGGATCTTGATGCCCACTTCACAATCATATCAAGAGCATACCTGATATATTTTTCATTTAGTATGATTATATTGAAATAAAATCATTTGAATAATATGAAAATGAGTTGTCTAATTACCTGGTATAGTTCTCTCCTTGAGCGGAAGCTTTTCTTATTTCAGCTCTCCTACTCTCAAAATACGATACGCACTTATAGAATGTAAGTTGAGCAAGTGCAGTGATTGGCAGCATCCGACCTCCTTTGAGAACTCCATTTACGCTCTCTGCTAAGTTAGTGGTCATCCACCCATATCGGAACCCTCCATCGTGGGATTGCGTCCATTTTTCAATACTAATGTTGTTGAAAAAGCTCATACAAGAGCTGTTCATTAATTTAATATCTTCAACGACTTTGTTGTACTTACGAACTTGGTGTTGACAACCAGCACGATAAACCAAGTTTCTCAACTTTCGACACTTGTATTTTGAATTGAAGTTGCTAGCAATGTGTCGTAAGCAAAACCGATGATGAGAGTTACCATCTGTCCAACCATTTTCTGGAGTGTTAACAGCATAAATTATACCACCATGTCGGTCGGAAATCAAACATACATCTTTCTGCGTGACAATTTGTCTGAGATGTTTCAAAAACCATCCCCAAGTTTCGCGACATTCCTCGTCCACAACGGCAAATGCAAGTGGAAGTAGTTTGCCATTAGAGTCAACTGCTGTTGCAATTAATACCTTCCCTCTATATTTTCCGTACAAGTGCGTACCATCAATTTGAATGATGGGTCGACATTTTTTGAAAGCCTCGATGCAAGGACCGAAAGCCCAAAACACCGAAGTAAGGATGGCATGACCTGCACTTTCACCAAAATATTTTACTTTCCACTCGACACGTGTCCCGGGATTGGTATGCTTCACCATGTACATCCACTTGGGCAAAAGCTTATATGAATCATCCCAATCACCAAACACTCTCATCATAGCCTTCTTTTTCCCTTCCCACACCCTATGATAGGGAACGTGGTACCCATACTTTTCTTTTATGTCAATTTGTAACTTTGATACACTAACAGAGGGCTTGTTTTTTACAGTTTCACATACTTCAATGGCAATCATCGTAGAATCCAACTGCACATGACACTGATTTAACTCTGAATAAAAACAGTTATGTTGCTCACCATACTGAGTTATCTCGAAAAAGCCATGTGATTTCTTTTTTATGGCACGAAGCCGCCATCTACAACCATCTTCCCATTTTTGACATCGTACTGCCCACATCACAGGTGTTGATTCCACAACCTCATATGGTGCGTGACACCTAACAGCAAAGCATTTTACCAAATGTTGAAGAATCTCTTTGTTGTTACAAATTAACCCCTTATATAATTGGTTCCCTTCAACAACCACTGGTTCTTGTATGAGATCATGTTCCATAGTGTTATTTATTACACTGTTATCCAACTCAGTGAATGTATTCGAAGGGATAACGTGCTCATTACCACGAAAGTCTAGTTCTTCAAACTCATCATCTGTTTCTGTTCTGAAATCCTTATACATATTGTCCACCACCATATCTTCACCATCACACGGTGGGGCAACTGATTCAGGCTCGGGGTCAATACATTGACTTGGTTCAATACATTGACTAGAGGTTTCTCCCAAGTTTTGTACATCCATGTCGACCCTTCTCACACTGATGTATAAATGCACTAAAGTTGGAATTGGCATCGCAATTGAAAACATTAAATTCATTGCTTGTTGGTTAGGAATTGGTATTGGTGTATATGTTACCGATCCAGATAGTGTTAACTCAGGGTGTCTATATACTATCTCTAGCTGATTTGTCCTCACATTTACACCAAGTGATAATCCTACCATTTCAACAAATTGTTCAAAGATGACCCCACTATTCACATTTATAGAAAATCCTCCACATGCCGGTTGGTCATAATCAACTCCATCTACGCCATCAATCATAGATCCATTTCTATGCAAAACAAATCCCAAACATTTGTCTTCCATATTCTATAAGAAATTAAACAATATATCATTTAGAAATAATCTAACTAATATATGCTTCAGTAGTTTCAAATTAAAGTCAAGAACATTTTATAATAATCAGTTACAACAAATTATATAACTCAATTACTAATTTTCAAACCAAAATAAAACAAATTTATTCCTATATTAAATTCAATTTCTAAAATTTATTAAATCTACAACATCTTATATAATCATACAAAAAATTATCTAATTTAATTTTCAGTTTAAAAAAAATTATAATAAATTCAATCTCTAATTTCTAAACCCTTAACCCTAAAAATAACATAAATATTTGAAAAATACTAAATCCAACGAATTATTAAACAAAACTCAATCCTACCATTTTTAACAAATTAAATCCAATACATCTTAAAAAAATGTGTAAATCTTATAAAAAAAAAAAATATATATATATATATATATATATATATATCAACAATAATCATATTCAACAATTCTAACAAAATTCATATTCATTCAAGAGATCTACAATAAAAATAAATGAAAGTATCACAAAATAGTGAAAAAAAGTTAATAAAACTCACAAATCAGATAGATTTTGCAATCCTTCGAAATGCCGACAAAATTCTTCTCTTTACTCCGATGCCGACAAAAAAACAACTTTGTTTACTGAGATGACGACAAAAATTTCAAGTGGGGTCGAGAATAAGTAGAAGAAAACGAGAGAGAAAAGGGGTGGGGCTGGTTTTTTGTTTTACAAATGGAATGTGGGGGCGTTATGTTTATTTTGAAGAAGGAATGGGTGATGTGTTCTCTGTTATGGTCGTCTCTTCAAGAGACGACCATAATTATTTCGGAGATGGTCGTCTCTGAAGAGACGACCATGTCTAATCGATCAGATGGTTGTCTCTTGAAGAGACGACCATCTCGCGTGTTTTTTTTTTTTAAAATCTAACGATGGTCGTCTCTTCAAAAGACGACCATCTACGCGTTTTTATTTAAAAACTGAAGGTGGAGGATGGTCGTCTCTTGAAGAGACGACCATCTAATCCGCGTGTAGATGGTCGTCTCTTCAAGAGACGACCATCCTCCACCTAATTAAAACAACAATATTTTTATAAATAATTTCAAAACAACAATATTTTTATAATAACTTTAAAAAACTACAATATTAATAAAAAAAGTCCAATATTTCTAGCATATTTTAGGGTACTTTTTCAGTTAATTTTTATTGAATTATTTTACTTTAAATTTCTCAAAAAAAGTTTTAATTTTATTAACTCTATCCTCCCCCTTCTAGTGTTGCATATTCATATTCAATCCTCCTCCTCCTCCAATTTACGGTCAATTCCTTCACTCCTTTCCTATTAAATATCAAAGAATACCTCTCTTAATCATCATTGTCATTAGCCACTTGGTACAATATCTTCCTCCATTCTGATTTCAATGGCAAATTCAAGGCCCCAAAATCATTCGACTAAAAATTCCAGGGAAAAACATCACAATCTGTAAATTTAGCATTAAACGAATTGAATTTATGGTAGTAGTTTAGTAGCTTACATTGGCGATTGAAGGACGCATAAATTCAAATGAAACTTGCAAATTCAATAAGAAAAAATGTGGGGAGTCGACTGCAAAAAAATCAGCGAAGGTTGGCTAGTATGAAAAAATGGCCAAGCTGAAAAACATAAGCATTGATCGATATTTAAAAAGATATAAAATCTTAAAATTTTAAATAGAATTTTGGAATATATAATCAAAATTTGAAAAAGTAAAGAATTTAGCAGAAATAAAGGAAAATTCAAAATCTTTAGATGCATGATTTGAATTTGAATATGGTTTTAAGGGCTGGAAAATCTGAGATTTGAATTTGAATATAATTTTAGAAGGCTGAAAATTCTAATATTTGAATTGGAATTTTCAAATCATGCATAGAAATTCTTCTTTCCGTAAATTTAGGGGCTACGTCGGTTTAGATATAAGGGTAAAGTTGATGGTGTCAATGAGCATTAATTTCGAATTGGCCAAATAAAAAAAAAATACATTTGTTTAGAAATTAAAAAATATAAATCTAAAAATTTCGAGTTCGATTTTTGGTATGAAATAAAATCACATAACAAATTTGAAAATGAGACTTTGTTTTGGGCTTGCTGATGGTTATTGATACCCCTGTTACATTCGTTAGCTGGATCCAAGCTTGCATTACTTTTTTTTTTTTTTTGAGGAAACGGTAAACTAAATAGAAAAACATTAGCCGAAAAGAAAATTGTGGAGACCCATAGATGACGCAGCATCCTAGGTATCATCCAAACCTAAGGAAATAGCACGATGAGCAAGTTTATCAGCTTCTAAGTTGATATTTCTTCGAATATGAGTGAAAGATATCTGAGACCATAAAGCCGCCAAGAGTTGAACTTCTTTAATCAACTCATTCACTTCTGTCATGTGTTCATCACAACCATTTATGAGATTAATAGCAGATAACGAATCAGACTCAACCATAAGGGGGAATCGTCGATGCACGATAGACTCCAAACCAACCAAAATCGCACGGATTTCTAAGATTAGAACTGATCCTCGAGACCCTGTGTATTTTTGTCCAACACAAATCAACTTGTTATCCCAGTCACAAACAACCCAACCCAGGCCACCGCGACCTTCATCTTCATTCCACGCCGCATCAGTATTCAATTTCCACCAATTTATAGGTGGTAGGATCCATCTAAGCTGTTCTGAAGGTTTGGTCATCTGTGGATTCGTTGACAAGACCTCTGTTGTATTTCAGTACTCATTCATCTGGACTTCGGTCACCCTCAATATTTGATCCCAATTAAGCAAACTTGCATTATGAACCACATTGTTGCGAATGCTCCAGATTATGAATAAAAATTTTACTTTGTCTTCTTCCAGTGCATTCTCCCACATCCATGTGAAATAGTCTTGACTTGTCCAACCGTCCCTGAAATCATAAAATAAGTTTGCATTAGTAGGGAGAAAATTATGCCACAGTTTAGAAGTTACCTTGCATCCCCACAGGAGATGGACTATTGTTTCAGGGTGTTTGCTACAAAGAGGGCACCAAGGTTGTAAAAGGACGCCTTTGTGTAGGAGGTTCGTTCTTGTGGGCAAAATGTTATGCAGAATTTTCCATGCGCAAATCTTAATCCTGGTCGAAGTCTTTAACTGCCAAAGAGTCTTCCATAGGTGTTTTGTGGGATCTCCAGTTGAACTTCAGGCTTGTGAATTCAATCTTTGCTGCATCCCCAGTTTGTAAGCACTTTTGACCGAAAACTTACCTTTGGAATCCTGTTTCCAAATAATCATATCCTCTTGTCGAATAACAGTGCGCTGGATGTTTAGAATCTCATCTGCATCGATGGGTATAAAATTCTCTCTGATAATATCTTCTCTCCAAGAATTATCTGGATTTAACAAGCTTGCAACTGTTTGGTCAGCAAAATCACTAGGTATGATAATTGGTCTGTCTTTCCCAATAGTTGGAAGCCATACATCATTTTGGATGCTAATTTGAACTCCATTTCCCACTTTCCATCTATATCCTTTCTCAAAAAGCTCTCTACCCCAAAGAATGCTTCGCCAAGTCAGAGAAGGGTTGTATCCTATCTTTGCCTTGAGAAAAGTTCCTGTTTTAAAACAGCGACCCCTCAGGACTTTGTACAGCAAACTATTCTCATTATTCACCAGTCTCCAACTCTGCTTAGCCAACATTGCTTGGTTAAACAGAGAGATGTCTCGAAAACCTAGGCCTCCTCGATCTTTCGCTTGACACAGATGATCCCAGCTTCGCCAATGAATTTTCCTATTCCCCTCTGTCGTGCCCCACCAAAACTTTGCGCACATGGAGTTTAGATCCCTACATAAAGATTTAGGAAGCTAGAAACAACTCATGGCATAGTTTGGAATTGCTTGTGCCACTGCTTTAATTAGTACCTCTTTACCGCCTGCTGAAAGCAGCTTTTCTTTCTAGTTTTGAAGTGCCTGCCACACTCTTTCTTTAATGGATCTAAAGATATCAGACTTATTTCGCGCTGATTGAGACGGAAGGCCTAAGTACTTCCCCAAATTATTTGTCGACCTAACAAGTAGTTCTCGTTGGATAGCCTCAGTTATCTCTGGAGGAGTGTTCCTACTGACCAAAAACATTGACTTTTTATAGTTAACTGTTTGACCAGAAGCCATCTCGTAAGCTACCAAGATACGCTTGATTGTCCTACAGCTAAAATTGAGGCTTTAAGGAATAAGAGACTGTCATCTGCATAAAAAATATGATTAATGACCGGACAATAACGATTGATCTTTAGACCAATAAAATTTGACAGACTTTCTTCTCTATATAATAAAGCAGAAAGACCTTCAGCACAAATAATAAAAAGGTAGGGTGATAGGGGATCTCCCTGTCTAAGTCCATAGAAAGGAGTAAAGTCAGCTTGAGGCATGCCGTTTAGGAGTACCGAGAAAGTAACTGATTCCACACAACGCATAATCAAGGAAATCCATCTGTTGGCAAAGCCCATCTTTTTCATGATTTTTCGAAGGTAAACCCATTACACCCTGTCATATGCTTTGCTCATGTCAAGTTTTAGAGCCACCATCCCTTCTTTCCCCTTTCTCTTATTGTTGATAGCGTGAAGACATTCAAAACCTAATAAAGCATTATCTGTTATCAGTCTTCTTGGGATAAAAGCCGATTGAGCAGGGGATATAATTTGATCGAGGACTTTTTTCAGCCTATTCGCCAAAGTTTTAGCAATGAGCTTATAAATCACATTGCAAAGACTGATAGGGCGAAATTATGACATATTCCTAGGATAATGAACTTTCGGAATAAGCGCAATTAAAGTTTTATTCAAAATTCCCAGCTCAGCGTCTCCATTTAAGAAATCAAGGCATATTCGGATCACATCATGCCCCACTATATCCCAATATTTTTGATAGAAAATAGCTTGAACCCCATCTGGCCCAGGAGCTTTGGTTGGATACATGCTTTTGAGTGCTAGCTCCACTTCTTCCCTGGTGAAAATTTTGGTTAACTCACTGTTATTTAACTCAGAGACAGTGGGCATAACACATTCTAGAACTTTGTCAATATCATTTTCGTTCAGCAAGGTAGAAGTAAACATCTTTATGAAATAACTGGTAGCAAGTGTACCCATCTCAGCCTCGTTACTAACCCAACCATCAGAATCACTTTCTAGGCCTTTAATTGTATTACGACGCTTGCGCTGTGAGGCTCGGAGATGAAACCACCTCATATTTCGATCTCCCAAAGCTAGCCAGTCCTCACATGACCTTTGTTTCCAGTAATTCTCGTTTTCTTCCAATAGTGCTTCTAATTCCGCATTTACCCTTTTCCATCGATCTGTGTCTTGAACATTTTCCATAGTTTCCAACGCCTTAAGTTCATCTTGAACCCCCAATTCTTCGTAAGTTCCAACGTTTTAGCTCAGATAGACAAGTTGATAGCTAATTTTGATAGCTACTATGGTTTCGAGATGACTCTCTATTCCATACTGCTTGGATTATTTGTTGACATTCATTGTATTTTGTCCAGCTCTCCTCAAATCGGAGAGGTCGCGAGGGGGAGTTTATGCATGGAAGGAATTGGAGTACCATTGTCCTAAGATTGCTCGATGGTCTGATGAATGAAAGCCAAGGTGAGTTGCCTGGAAATGACCACACCTGCAAAGCATAGCATAATTCAGAAGGAATCTATCCAAACGTTCCCAAACTGAAATACTATTAGAGAAGTGTCGAGCCCAAGTGAACATATGCCCTCTAAAGCCTGGATCTATTAAAGCACAATTATTTATCACTTCCCTGAAAGCATCAAGTTGATAGGAATTTCGAAGAACACCTCCCTATTTCTCAGAATCAGAAATAATTTCATTAAAATCACCTCCCACCACCCACGGTAGATCATGAAGATTGTTTAACTTTGTCAACAGAAACCAAGAGTGACACTGTTGGTCAGTCGCTGGATTTCCAGAAACCTATGAAACGCCAGTTGCCAGCATGTTCCTTAACAAGAATATCATATAACCTGAAGAGAATGACAGAATATCAATGTTTAAATCATTATTCCACCCCCACTTTTACCCTTGGAACAGAAAAACAATATTCAAAAAGTAGCTGATATTTTATTTTTCCAATAGAATTAGAACGACACATAGTTTCCATAAGAAAAACAATATGAGGTTTTTGCCTTTGCACTACATGGCATAAGGCTCGAAATGTACGGGGGTTCCCTAAACCCCGCACATTCCAACATAAAATATTCATGGTTGGCGGCGGGGCTGAATCACAGCCTCCGCCGATGTAGTTGATGCTCCCAGACCTTCCTCTTGACCATTCTCCACACATGTTCATTTCAGTTTGCCTCCATCAATTTCATGCACTGTTGAGCGCTTTTGCCCTGTCAAGGTACCACGTGTTGTCTCCATTTTATCAGAATCAGCTAAAATATTCACCTCCATTATTGCAGCTTTGTTGAGGCCCAATTCTGGCTTATTGTGTTTTTTATTTGTATCTATTTCTAGTCCCATACGGCCTATGTTGTTATAAGCACGCCCCTGTTTGTTTTTAATTCCTCCACTTGATTTTATTTTAGGCCCATCCATGTTAGTATGAGAAGGCCCGATGATAAAATCCAGCCCATTCAACTCATCAAGTGAGGATAAATTCAAACTTACCTGGTTTGGTAAATTCGTACTTATCTGGTCTGGCCCCAACTTTTGTGATACACCATTTAATGCTGGATTTTGACTTGCTGAATTCGTTTCCGTATCGCATTCCATCTCAGAATTTTTTCCATTGGAGAAGAACAATTTACGCCCAACCGAAGCAATTTCTTCCGCAGCTGGCAGATTCGAAGCAATTCCTTTCCCCAAAATTTTGTTCCCAGCATTTAATGAGAGTCCTTGAGATCCGCCATCGTTACCACTTTCCTTATCGAAACTGTTTGCAGTACGAATCGATCCTTGCCCCTGCCCCGCTGGAGTGTTGCGGTTCATGACCGGACTTATTGGAGTTCTGTCTTCTTCGTTGTCACTAGTTTCGTCCAATGATGCCCATAAGCCACCAGATTAGTGTCCCCCACGGACTCATCTCTTCCCCTACCACGTAATCCCCAGTTGTTTGTACGGTTCTTTGATAGGTTTCCTTTTTGCTTCAATGGATTTCTAAGCCAATACCCATATTACTTCTCCCCTATTGCATCATCTGGATGTAGGTTGCAATCTTTATCAGTGTATCCTATTTGACCACAAAAGTAACAAAAATCAAGGAGTTTTTCGTACGTAATTGGGCACCAAATCTCTTCCGCCATTAAACCCACTTTCACTTTGACTCCACGCTGTAGAGGCTCTATCGAGTCAAACTTTACACGAATCCTCAAAGAGAGACCCCAACAATTTCCATTATCATCAGAATCCACTGCAAGAAACGTTCCCAGCATATTCCCTATAGATATTGCCATCTTTTTGGTCTGACCAGCAGGTGATAAGTTATGGACATGGATCCAAAAAGACACCGATTTGAATTCATTGTTAGAAAACTTACAGGTACTTCTTGGGTCGTCCATGAGAATTATAGCCTTGTCAAAAAACCATGGGGAATTTTCTATGATTTGTCTCTTATCCCTTATGTTCTGGAAAACACAAAGGAATAGGTTTTTCCCCACACAGTTGATTTGGGTCGGAGAAGCGAAATTCCAGATCTTCGACATATTGGTTTTAAAATTTTTCTGATGAATCAACTTTGGAGTCAGAATCTTTCAAAGCAAAGCAGTTTTCAAACTTTGTTCCGTGACATCAATATCATCATCAGCGAGATCCATCACTCTGATTTCCCCTTCCGTTAACTTCATGCGATTAACCAAAAGACTGTGTTGTTTAGCTTCCATCAGTACACACGAATGCTCTAAAACTCCAATCTACAAAAAGACAAGAGTTACAGCCTAAGACTCAGTGCAAAACCTTGCCTGTTCACACCACTGGCGGCATAATTCCTACAACCCTAGAGAGAAAAAAGGCGAGGACCTTATTCGAATTCCTTCCTTGGTGTAACTCAGCTTGCATTACTTCTCCTATGTTCTCTATTTCGATAAATGGTTCTCTTGAGGGCTACTTCCATGTGGCAGGAATGAACATTTCACCCGCAGCAGAAGAATATAATTTCTAAACAATTTAGAAATCAATTTATGGATCAGCTTTAATTTATTTAGAATTAAACTAAAAACAAGGGTTAAGCAATAAATATACCATGAAATAATGGAGAGAATTTTGGCAAGTCTTTACTTCGTGTTTCAACGAATCTCGAATCTCCACAAGATCTTACTTACTATGACTCGAACACATGACCAAGGCTTGTGGTAATCTCTTGAAAGAAATTCGTAGAGAATTTTGTGTGTAGAGAGCTTATGCCCCGTATGGTTCGTGATTTGAAAATTCGTTTTAAAAAACAAAGAATTCTTTAGAAAACAAAAACAAATTCTTTATTTTTACTATATCTGAAAACATGTTTGGTTCCTATTTAAAAAAAATTAATTTTAATTCAAAATTTGAAGATTGTATTTGATTGTGTAGTAGAAAACACAGGAAAAGATTAATATGTGTTTAGTAAAATCCATTCTTTTAGTGATAAAAAAAAACCCATTATTTTTTTTAAAAAAAAAACTAATGTAATATAATTATTTTTTTATCATAGTGAATTTAAACTTTTTGTTGTTGGCCAGAGAAGGAAATATAGTAGAGATACTGTAAGAAGAGATTAGTACGAGAGAAAGAATTTTTGATTTCTTGAATTACAAATGATAAAATTTAAAAGAGTCAGAAAAAAAAATAAAAAAAACCTTTCTTACAAGGGAATAATGTTTATACGACGTTGAGCCAGTGAAATCAATGGTATAATCAATCATAGATATGTGTAGTAACTTTGATTTGTTTATCTTTGTTATTTGTGGTTTTTTATAATAAAAAAAAATTCATAAAGAATTGATGAGAGATTCACTTTGTAGATAGAAGTAGGCTTTGGATTTTGAAAAGAAAATTATAACATTTAATTTGTTGTTTGATAGAAACGAGTTTTCTGAAGAGTGTATCCCTTGTTTTTATAATTTTTGGAAACAAAGAAAACAACAATTTGTCGTTTTTGAAAACAACTATTTTAGGAGTTCTTTTCGAATTTATTTTTTTGAAAATAAGTATACCCAACGTGTTTTTATCATTTTCCTTGTATTTTTTTATTTTTGAAAATATAACGAGAACGAATCACAAATCAAATGGATCTTTAGTTTTTGGCTCAACCCAAGGATCCTATTTATAGGAACTTTAGTATAGAATCTTTGTCAAAATCAAATTATAATATCAAATATATTATATATATTTAATATATTTGAATCTCATTCAAATATCTCCTACAATATATATTATCTATTTAAATCTCATTCAAATTTAATAATATATCGCCAAAGTGAGCATAACTCAACGGTAATTGGCATGTACTACCTCCCTTATGATCGGAGGTTCAAATCCTCCTTACCCTCATTTGTTGTACTTAAAATAAAAACTTAATAATATATCTAATAGTATATTATTATTCTCTTTAATATTTAATGTATCAAATACAATAAATAGTTTTTTTCCTTATTTAATATATCCAATATATTAAATATTAGTTTGAACACTTCAAATTTTTTATTTTATTCAATTCAATTGATCCTTTTAGTGTTATTATGAGCTAACAAGAGAACTTTATGAACCTACAGATTATAAACTCCAATAATACAAAATTAATTAAATTCTTTAATCAATTAATTTTCATTCATTAACTCTAGATCACTCCACTATAGACCTGAGTTGCACTCTTATGCACTGTAGGACAAGTTGTATCCATGGATTACATGCAAGTCGATCATTCACGAGTTGTTCATAATTACAGCCGAGTCAAAAGTCTGTTTTACCTCTATAACTACATCTTATACCTTAAGTACCATTGATCCTCTAATGAACAATTTCTTTATAATTCAATTACAAACTAAGTCAACTCTCAGGCCAATGAGAGGGTGGGGCCCCATTGTTCAAGTCCCAAAATCATTACTTAAAGGAACTACTCATCTACTTTCCTTATATGGGAATGAAAGAATTCCATCTTGTGAAATTTATGTTCCCAGCTCTTTATTTGATTAAGTCACCAAAATGGTAGGCTTATTGAATCAGCTACAAAAGCCACTCTGATATGAACCACCAAGGACATCAAATTATTGTTTTATAATTTTGATGTAATTTTATTGCTTTTTAATTTTATGCTTTTTATGACATATTAAGTAGGGGTATTTTTGTCATTTTTTCTATGATTGATGATGTGGCATGCATTTAGGTTTTTGGGAGGTTATCTAAAGCCTGACCATTAGGTTGTACAAAATAGTTTTTACGATGAATTGAATTTTAGCCCTTGAGCTTATTCTTTCAAGTTTAGCCAAGAGAGCTTCTTGAATTTTGCAATTCATGTATTGAGTTTCATGCCAAGAACATCCAAGTAGGATTGATCATTCAATCTTGTAGAGTGTTGGACTCGTAGGGCAAGGAATCTATTCTTTGTCTCAAGTGCTTTGATCTTAAGGCAATCGAGTGTCGAACCTAATCCTTAGGGTTGAAATCGAATCCATTTGATGGTTTTAGTGTTTGTGAATTAGGGGTTCACATACCCAAAGGGTTTCTAATTCAAATTCACTACGATTTTCACATCACACTCTTCCCCATGCAAATCAAAGAACAAGCCCTCACATGCAAGATTACATAACTCACTTAGGATTAAAATCGAGTCGCATATGATCATCTTGTTGAAATATTAATCTTCTTAATTAACGGATTTATAAAGAGAGATTAAATATTATGTGGTCCAATCTTATGCAAACTCATTTCATACGATACCTCTCACTCACATGTCTCCACATGAACAATTTGGATCAAATTATTTGTAACTATTACAAAGTATGTCGTATCAATAGTGTTACCAGGATAAGTCACCCAATCTTATTTATAGATCTTTTAGGTTATTTCTTGAACGTGATCTTCTCGTGTGTCAACCACATACTATTCTAATAACCTTGGATTTTTATATAATGGATAATATAAATCGCAAATAAAAATAATCAAATAATTATTAAATATTAAATCAATAATTACGAGGCTATAGGGTATAAGTCCCAGCACCTGGGCGTAGGGATCTAAGGCAAGGGGACCCTTTGTCTCCTTATTGTAATGGTAATGGAGATCATGTCCTGGTTATTAAATGCTCCTTTGCCTAAATTCTCTTTCCCTTGTAAGTGTGATATGGTTCGACTTACTCATTTGTATTTTGCTGATGACTTTGTGATCTTTAGTGGCAAGGGACCACCAATCCCTTTCGTTTATTCAAGACACTTTGTTGTGGTTTCAGGGGCTCTCTAGGCTTGTTGCGAATGAAGGAATGAACGTTTCACTCCGCAGCGGAAGCATTGGATCGTTTTTTATTTTATTTAAAATTAAACTAAAAATTAAGGTTAAGCAAACTTACTTGGAGTAAATATTGAGATATTTCTGACGGATCTTTATCTCCTCCACAAAATCTTCCTGGCTATGACTCGAACACAAGACCAAGGCTTGTGGGAGCCTCTTAAAAGAAAATCCACAAGAGATTGGAGAGGAAGAGGTCTAGAGAGAATTATTTAATTCTTTATTGAAGAGATGTGTGATGTGTCTAATGGCTCAACACAAGGGTCCTATTTATAGAGACCAAGGGTAAATGTAAATCTTTGCCATAATTAAAATATTATATTTTAATATCTAATATATTAAAATATATACTTATTTGAATCTCATTCAAATCTCCTACGATATTTATTTATTTGAATCTTATTCAAAGTTCATAAATATCTTGTATTTAATGTATCTAGTATACATTAATTATTTTAATATTTAATGTATCAAATACAATAAATATATTTTCCTCTTTTATATTTAATATATCTAATATATTAAATATTAATTTGAACACTTCAAATTAAATATTAATTTGAACATTTCAAATTTTAATATTTAATGCAACAAATACAATAAATATATTTTTCTCTTTTATATTTAATATATATAATATATTAAATATTAATTTCAAGACTTCAAATTAAATATTAATTTGAACATTTCAAAATTTTCTTTCAACTAAATTGATCTTTTAGTGTTACTATGAGCTAGCAAAGGGACCTTATAGACCTACAGGTTATAAGCTCCAATGATACAAAATTAATTAATTAAACTCTTTAATTAATTAATTTCATTATTAACTCTAGTGTCATTCCACTATAGACCTAGAGTTGCACTCATATGCACTGTAGAACAGGTTGTGTCCATGGATATAATCATTGCATGAAATTCGATCCTTCACGAGTTGTTCATAATTATAGTTGGGTTAAAAGTTCGTTTTACCCCTGTAATTACATCTTGCACCTTAAGTACCACTGATCCTCTAATAAACAATTTGTTTATGATCCAACCATAAACTAAGTCCCTATCGGGCCAGTCAGAGGGTGTGGCCCCATTGTTCAGGTCCCAAAATCAGCACTTAAAGGAACTATTCATCTACTTACCCTATAAGGGAAGGAGTGAATTCCATCTTGTGAGATTATGTTCCCAATTCCCTATTTGGTCAAATCCCCAAAATGGTAGGCTTATTGAATCGGCTACAAAAGCACCTCTCACCCATGCAAATTAAAGGACAAGCCCTCACAGGCAGGAGTTCATAACTCACTCAGGATTAAGATCGAGTCACATATGATCATCTTGATGAAATATTAATCTTCTCAATTAACGGATTTATAATGAGAGATTAAATATTTCGTGGTCCAGTCTTATACAAACTTATTATATAAGATACCCCCACTCACATGTCTCCACATGAATGATTTGGATCAAATCATTTGTAACTATTACAACGTGGGTCGTATCAATAGTGTTATTAGGATAAGGCACCCAACTTTATCCATATACTATGACTCTTTAGGTTATTTCTTGAACATGGTCCTCATGTATGTCAACCACATACTGTTCAAGATTACACTAATAACCTTGGATTTTTCATATAATGGATAATGTTATATTGCAAATAAAATAATCAAATTTATTATTAATTATTAAATAAATCATTACTTACGAGGCTTTAGGACATAAATCCCAACAGAGAATTCCTCCAAAAGTTCAATCTTTTGTCCAGGAATGACTAGTAGTGAGGCTGAGCATCTTACGAATTTCATAGGCTTTATTTTAGCATCTTTGCTTGTAAAGTATTTGGATTTGCCTCTCATTTTAGGATGATTGACTTATCGAGATTGTAGGCCTTTGTTGGAGCGTATCACAACACGTATTAGTATTTGGTCAGCTCAAGCTTTGTCCTATGCTGGACGGCTACAACTTATATAGTCAGTGTTATAGAGTTTCCAGGTTTATTAGTCGAGTGTTTTCGTTTTGCTTACACGAGTTAGCCATGAGGTGGATCATATTCTTAGGTCTTATCTGTGGCATGGAGATACTTTGTTTTCTGGTATTGCAAAGGTGGGTTGGTCTGAGGTTTGTATGCCTCGATGTGAGGGTGGTTTGGGGATTCGTGACATTCAGTCTTGGAATGTTGCTACCATTATGAAGTTATTGTGGCTGCTTGTTATTAGGTCAGTTTCTCTTTGGGTGGCCTAAGTTTATGCTTATATTCTTTGTGGATGTTCTATATGGACGATTGGGCTCTCTACATAGGTTTCCTGGTATTGGCGATCTATTCTTTGTGTGTGTGATCAGTTTCAACCCTTACTTCGGTATACTCTCGGTAATAGGTAGAGATGTCATGTGTGGTTATGAAGGAATGAATGTTTCACTCCGTAGTGGAAGCATTGGATCGTCTTTGATTTTATTTAAAATTAAACTAGAAAAATAAGATTAAGCAAACTTACTTGGAATGAATATTGAGATATTTCTGGCGGGTTTTTAATCTTCTTGCTTCAACTCCAACAAGGTTGAAACTCCAATTCCATAAAGCTTACTTGCTATGATTCGAACATAGGACCAAGGCTTGTAGGAGCCTCTTGAAAGAAAATCCACAAGAGATTGAAGAGGAAGAGGTCTAGAGAGAATTCTCTAATTCTCTATTGGGGAGATATGTGTGTTGTGTCTACTGACTCAACCCAAGGATCCTATTTATAGAGACCAAAGGAAAATCTTTGCCATAATTAAAATATTATATTTTAATATCTAATATATTAAAATATATCTTATACTTATTTGAATCTCATTTAAAACTCTTACAATATTTATTTATTTGAATCTTATTCAAATTTTATAAATATAACACTACATGCAAGTCGATCCTTCATGAGTTGTTCATAATTACAGCTGGGTCAAAAGTCCGGTTTACCCCTGTAATTATTGCACCTTAAGCAACACTAATCCTCTAATGAACAATTTGTTTATGATCCAACCATAAACTAAGTCCCTCTCGAGCCATAAAGAATCTTAGTTTATGATTGGATCATAAAGAAATTGTTCATTAGAAGATCATATGTGCTTAAGGTGCAAGATGTAATTACAAAGGTAAAACGAACTTTTGACCCAACTGTAATTACGGAAAACTCGTGAAGGATTGACTTGCATGTAGTAGTTATATCCATAGACATAACTTGTACTACAATGCATAAAAGTGCAACTCTAGATCTATAGTAGAGTGACCTTAGAGTTAATGAATGAAAATTGATTAATTAAAGAGTTTAATTAATTAATTTTGTATCATTAGAGCTTATAATCTATAGGTCCATAACGTCCTTTTGCTAGCTCATATGAACAAATATGGATCAATTTCATTGAGAGAAAAGTTTGAAATGTTCAAATTAAAATTTAATATATTTGATATATTAAATGAGTGAAAACATATTTAATGTATATGATACATTAAATATCAAAGAAATTATTAATGTATTAAGATACATTAAAGAAAAGTTATTTATTAAATTTGAATTGGATTCAAATTAGGAAATAGATGTCGTAGGAGAATTTTAAAAGGTTTAAATAAGATTCAAATTGGTTAGATAAATATATTTTAATATATTATATATTAAAATATATTATTTAATTATTTTTCCTAGGCCACTATAAATAGAACCCTAGGGGGTGAGTCATTGTGTGTATTCTTCATAAGAGACACATTTCCTCAATAGATAATTAGAGAATTCTCTCTAGACCTTTTCCTCTCCAATCCCTCGTGGATTTTCTTTCAAGAGGCTCCCACAAGCCTTGGTCTTGTATTCGAGTCATAGCTAGAAAGACTTTGTGGATAAGATAAAGACCCGACAAAAATATCTTCATATTTACTCTAAGTAAGTTTGCTTAATCTTTTTTTTTAGTTTAATTTTAAATAAAATCAAAGACGATCCAATGCTTCTGCTGTGGAGTGAAACGTTCATTCCTTCAATTAGACCCTTGGTTGCCAATTGGCGCTACTTTGCCCTAGTATAGTGATTTGGTGATTTTCTGTGTGGGGAGGTCCCTTTATGATCCTACTACTGATTTTTTGTTCCTAGATAGATCGTAAGTTTTGTTGTTGTGTGTTGATGGATCTATTGCCTCTGGTACAACCTGTTTGTCCTTGCTTGACTTAGGAGGATAGGCCTGTTTGGATTTTAGCTCGCTTTGGCCTTTTTTCTACAGCTAGTGCTTGGGAGGCTATCATACCTAGATGATTGTTAGTTCCTTAGGACAGGTTCCTCTAGTTTGGGGGTAACATTCCCAAGCATT
Organism: Trichosanthes truncata; assembly: GCA_033996785.1. Lineage (NCBI taxonomy): Eukaryota > Viridiplantae > Streptophyta > Magnoliopsida > Cucurbitales > Cucurbitaceae > Trichosanthes > Trichosanthes truncata. The sequence continues at coordinate 16,517,539 of JAWPNB010000004.1, forward strand.
CACTCATTGCTTTGTTTGCAGTTCATGATAGGTTGGTCACTCGGAATCGGTTGCATAGCTGGATTGTTTCTATCCCATTAGATTGTCTGCTCTGATCAGCCTCTGTGGAATCTCGAGATCATTTGTCTTTTGATTGGCCCTTCAATAAAGTAGTATGGGGTGGTGTTTTTTCTTAGGGAGGTTCTACCCATTGGATCTCTTCTTAGGACATTAAGTTAGCTTGGATTTTCTAGATGTGTAGGGGTAAACGTCGCGGGCGTTGTGTTTGGAGGCTAGTCTTGTGTGCTTCTATTTATCACATTTAGGGGTTGTTTGGGACAGGGAGTAGGACTTATATTAAATCTAGAGTTGTTTAGTCTGGAGTGTTATTAAATTTCTATTTTGGGTGCAGAGTTGTTTAGTCTGGAGTTAGAAATTTTGTGTTTGGGGTACATAGTTGTTTAGTCTGGAGTTATGAAGTCTGTGTTTGAGGTACATAGTTGTTAAACTTAGAGTTCTAAAGTCTAGGTTTATGTTAGCTTCCTTTTGTTTTTTTTTTTTACAGGGTTTTCCACTATTAAGGATTTCTTCCAATGAATTCTAAGAATGAGATTTTTGTTTTTTATTTTATGTATACTTTACTAATTTCTTTGAGGAAAATAAAAATAATTTTGACCACAATACTTCATATTCCTTTTTCAATATCTCTCAATTAATTTTTTATTTTATTTGGATAGTTTTGAAATAAAAGAGAGCCTACAATAGTGTTTTAAATATTACATATGAGTTTGAAAGATTTCAATCCATTAATTTAAACGGATCCAAATAAGCTTCAAATTTTTTATATTTTTATTTTCTTAGATCTAGAAAGACTATGTTTTAGATGTAGCATATTTCAATTTTATGGAGTTTCTTAAATATCATTTTTTATTAAAATGAACAAAATAAGTTAGATTTATAACATTCAGAATATTACACGAATTTAATGGAAAATAACATACAATCTAATATTCAATGGCCAACAACGACCAAGTTCATGATTATAACAAAAAATATTCAAAAGCCAAGAAGGGTCAAGTTCATGATTACAACAAAAAATAGTCAATGACCAAGAAGGGCTAAGTTCATGATTACAACAAAAAATTCGATCATGTCTAATTGCTAAGAAGGGTTCATGTCAATAATTACGAATAAAAAATAGTGTTAAGATATATATCAGTTGCATTCATATGCCCATTATTTTTTGCTTGTAATTCAAACATTCATGAATGGGGCCGATATATGTCTTAACACTATTTTTTGTTTGTAATTATTGACCTGGACCCTTCTTAGTAATTAGACATGTTCAAATTTTTTGTTGTAATCATGAACTTGGCCCTTCTTGGCCTTTGTTGTAATATAAATTTGTTCTCACCAATTCTAAAATTGAAATTTTAAGTTATATTATTTTATAAATATTTTACAACCTTGTTAATGTATCAATTTCGATCAAGATAAATAAAATAAGCTCGCTCATTTTTTTCAAACTTTTTAATAAAGATATTTTTTGTCAATTTTAAAATTTTAATTTAAGATTTTTTTTCCAAGCTTAATAAAAGTTATAATATTTTTTGCATAATTTAAAATTTTAATGTCTAACTAAGCAATGAAATGAATTATCTAAAGTTTGATTAATTTTAAAATAAATTATAATTTTTGAAGTTTTAAAACAACTAACCTAAAAAAAATCAAATATTTATGCTATTTTAATATAATTAAGTTCAAAATGAGTATCATACATATATTTTTATTCAGAATACTATATATTTAAGTTATTTATTGTAGTAATATTATCTTATTAAGTTTTGAAGAAGGGACCATTTATTTTTTAAATTTGAATATGATTAATTTGAAAATAAAATATTGTTTATTTTAATAAGTTAACCTTTTAAATACTAATTCTTAAATTATAATACGTGTTAGTCTAAAATATACTTTTCTTATCTTAAAATAATAAAATTATATATATATTTTAGCTATTAATAAAAAAAATAAGCTTCAAAAAAGATAAGATTGTTATTTTTTATCAGTAATTTTAGTTTGACCTTAAAAGATATGTAGATAACACGTGGAGGACGTGAGTGTTGAATGAGAAATTTCGGCTAATCACAAATTGCCACGTCATTAATGTAAATTAATGATAAAATAAATTTGGGATCAATTATAAATTTACACGTGCCCTCAAATTAAATTAAATGACATGAAAAATTGGCAAATCAAATAATGCCACTGATAGCACTAATTTAGTGCTATAATTTAGCCTTAATTTCTAGCTAGTTTTGGTATGATTGTGAGCTTTTATGTGGATATTTCGTGTATTTCAGGAAACTGAGTAATTGGGAGCGAATTTGATAGATTTAGAGCTTTGTATGTCTTATATGGAGCTTAAGTACAGCCATTTTAGAGGCTACGTATGGAGAATGGCGTTGCACTAGCTATTGGTGCTAAGAGGCAGCGTCGAGACGCCCAAAATGGCTTCAAGACGCTATCTTTATAAGTGCAAATCTGAGAGCTATCGTCTCGACACTACCCTATGGCGTCTCGACTCTAGAGTAGGGCCCGCATAACGTTCTTCGTTTGGAGCATCGCGACACTGACGTTGAGGGCAAGTGTGCTAATTAGACGGTGCATATAGGGCAGCGTCGAAACGCTGTCCTTAATGTCTCAACGTTGCGTCGACAGCAACTATAAATCTATTGTTTTGTGGCCAAATTAATGGAGGCACTTTTAGGGTTTTAGCCCCATTTTCGATTTCTTACCTCTTTTGGACCCGAGGGTGACAAATTGAGGTGTTCGAGAGTGGATTTCGAGGCTCAAAAGTGCAAGATTCGAGGCGAGAGTCAAGATTACGGTGTCAACGGGTTTTGTTCTATTTTTCATCCCTTTTCTATGTATCTTAGGGCTGTAAATCAGAGGTTTATGTACTGTCTTATTAGTATGTTGGGCTAAATTTAGTTGTTTAGGGGTAAGAGCACATTTAGACTTGTAATTATAGGTTAATTTGATACTTTTACCGTTAATTACCTTGTGTATTTTCATTTGGTTAAGTTGTGCTTAATGCTTCATATTAACTGGCCATTAAAAAGTTGAAGAGATAATTTAGGATAGACCTAATTTAATCAACATCCTTAATTTGCCTAAGCGACATAGGATTAACAACTGACAGATGAGACTTAATATGAGAGGGCTTAATTTTAATTAATTAATCAATTAACGCTAAGGACATTTAGGTTAGTGATTAATTAAGCGTGTTCAAATGAGATTGACAGGAGATTTTGACCGATTTAGCTCTAGGATTATGAAATTAGCAAGAGTCAATTAATTGGCATGTTCAGTTTTCCATAATTTCAACCTAATTTGTGCTCGATCCCCTAAACACCTCTTAAATTGTTGTCTCCATTATCTTTTACATTGCTTTCTAGAATAGATTTTAATTTCAAGCATCATTTTACCTTAGTTTTTGCCCTAAATAATTCTGATCACAATTACTCTTACTAATTAATTAATTCGAAAGAGCTTCAATTCTAGCTTCCTCATGGGATACGATACTCGATACTCTTGTGTCGTTTTATTATTACTTCGATCACGTATGCTTGCATCCAATCAGTGAAACAACCACCTGTCTAGTATTAATTCATCGGGCAACTTAAACTAGTACAATCAAATTATGCCACATGGTAGTTCAACTTGAAGCTAATTTAGCTCAAGATCACTAAAAATAGATTGGAAAAATTTTAAATAATCCAACTCCATTAAAAAATATTGGATTAAGCCCAAATAAGCCCAAGTCCAAAAGTTGAGCCCAAAGTCAACCAAGCCGCCCAAGCCCATACAAGGTCCATCAAACCCTATAAATAGAGGAGGCCACCCTTCATTTGAAGGCATTCAGAGGAGACAAAATTCAGAGCATTCAATCAGAGAAGTCAGAAGCTCCAAGAGCCAGAAACTAGAGAATTCAGAAAGATCTAAGATTCAAAATTCAAAAGGTTCTAGACTCAAAAGATTTCGAGAAGATCGACAAGCCAATAAGCAGATCTAAGAAGATCAACAAGCCGATCCAAGAAGAGAACAAGTCGATAAGTCGATCCATCAGTAAGCCGATCCAAGATCAACAAGATATCAGGCCAACCTAAGAAGATCAACAAGCCAACAGGCTGATCCAAGAAAATCAACAAGCCAGAGCCCAAAACTTATATACTCAAGAGACAGAATTAGAGGGGACAAATATTAGAGATTGTAACACTTATACATAATCAATAAAAATCAATTTCATTTGCACAACATTAAATTTCTTTTGAAATCTCGTGTGAACAGTGAGATAGGGAGATTTTTATCAATTAAAAAAGGTATTATGTAGTACTCTAATTTACATTAGCATTTCTATTTAAATAATAGCATCATATCTAAAATATTTTTATATAATTTATATTTTAAAAAAATAAAATTATAGGATAAAAGGAAAAATATTTTTATTAAAAAAATTATTAAAATTATAGGATAAAAATAAAATTATTTTTGTTAATAATTTGAATTTTAATTATTAATTAGTAATAATAATGAGGAATTTTACATTAAAAAATATAGAAAAAATTGTAAATTAAGGAATGAACAAAATTTATGCAAAAAAAAATGGAGAGAACAAGTAGAGAAGAGAGAGGGAGGTAAGAGTGAGGTAAGGTAAAGAAAAAAGGAGACAGAGAAGTTGTGAGGCCCCACAATGGGGAGTTAGGGGGAGTTAGTGTATGAGTTAATAAGTTTGTGGGGACCCACAATGAGTTTAAAATGTCCTTGGGTCAAACAAGGAGTAGAGTGGCATTAATAACTCCACTCTACCCAATTCCTTGCCCCAAACACCCATTTAATGGGAATGAAATCTTCGGCTTCATAGGCATGTTGCTCGTTCCCCTCAGTCCTTAATATTATTCAGGGTTATGTGGTTGTTCGTTGCTCATCCTAGTTGGGAGGGCATTTGAGTCTTTCCTCATTTCTCTATGGGATTGGTTTTCCTAATTTCTTTCATTCCTTGTTCTGGGTTGTGTCCTGGGTTTTGTTTTGCTATCTTTTTGTTTGTCTGCCTTGGGTTGTGAGGCTTTGGTGTGCCTTGACCTCTAGTTCTGAGGTCCTTTTTGCAATGAATATATCTACCTTTGCCAAAAAAAAAAAAAAAAGAATTGAAAAGATAATCATAAATTCAAATGTGTCAACAGAGAAAATGGGAGGGAAAAGCCAAATGTAGTTTCCATAAAAAGAAGAAGAATCAAGGGGGTGCGTGCACGGGTAAAAAAAAAAAAAGCAGTGCAACATAGGTCTATCCTAAATACACATTGACCATTTTTCATTAAATTCTGAGCTTGACCATTTTGAAAAATTAGAGGGGCTTTATAGCCATCTAATTCAAATTCACTAACTTTTTTAATACAATGTAACATCAAACTCGCATATACATTAAAATAACTATAATTACTCTATACCTCGACTGTCTAGAACAAAAATACACTCGATATAATTTTGTAAATTTAAATCAACTAAAATGAAGCCTAGAAAAATGCAGTCTATAAAGGAAGAGAGAGGTAGAGCTGGCAAAATCAAAAGTAACAAATAAGCCTAAATGAAATCTCTAACAATTTCAAATTGATTGTTAGTCTAATTATATGTATTAACCACTGATAAAAATAGTAGTTTCAAATTTGATCAATAGTAGTTTCAGAAAAATAAAAAGGTAAAAATTGTGCCCTATATAACTTTCAGTGTGTGTATATATTCATAATCACATTTGCAATTACAAGTAAGTAAGTTCAAATATAGGTGTATTGATATGTATACCCTCATTTATTGGGAAATCAAAAACCCTTACCTGTAAGCGTGAGGTGATTGACATTATAAAATTTGAAGAACACTAATTGCAACTGTTTGCACTTAATTTCAACAAAGAAATGGAGAACACGTGCAAATGAACTTTCGTATTTATATAAATTTGACTATAGTGGAATGCAATCTCTAGTACTTGATCCTCTTATTCTCTCTCTTGTTTGTATGTTTCACTCGAAGGCTGTAGAGCTTATGCTCGAGATTGAAACTTCAATGGATTCTTGGGGCTTCGAAGAAGTGTTCTTGATCTTCGAGGAAGTGTTCTTTGTTCAGGAGGTATTTCATCTTTAAGAGCTCAATGAGTCTTCTGGTCTTTGTTTCTAAATTCTCTTTGAGATATCAAATTTCTGAACCCCAAAATGGAGGAGGGAGCTCTCTATTTATAGAGTTCCCTAAGGCCCTCATGTGGGCTTGGGCCTGACTGTTGGACTGGGCCTGGTGGACTTTGGGTCAGGTCCTTTAGACTGTGCATAGTTGACTTCTGTCTTGGCCTTTGGACTGAGTCTGGTTGACTTTGGGCCTATACTCCTCTGGACTGAGCCTTACTGACCTTGGGTCTAGACTTTGCTAGATTAAGGCCTCCCAATTGGGCTTTGTCTAAAATTGGCCCAAATTTCATATAACCCAATTGCATATTTGGATTTGCCTTAATTTAATTTAGGGATACTTGCAAATTTAAATAACCCCTAATTAAATAAATAATTTTGTCACTAGTTTTTATTAATGACATGACAATTTCTGATTGGCCAAAATTTATATTCTAACAAATGCCCCCTTTTCGAGATTTATGCACTAGTAAGTGTGAGTGAATCTCGAAAAAGATAATTTTGAATCAAAATTTAAGGTATTTGGTCCTAAATTGGACTCCATTTGATGTGCCAAGTAATCAAAATATGAATTTGGGTCATAATTTTTATTTTCTTACTTGGCATCGAATCTTGATTTGAATTTCAGTAGAATTTATGTTCTCCTTAATTCAAAATTTGAATTTTATCTAATTTTGAATTTCAAGTAGTATTCAAATTATACCCATTTTTTTTATTTAAGGCCTAGTTTAGAACCTACCAATGAATTCGAATTTGAAACTTGAATTCGGGGTATCCAAATTTTGGTTTGGGAGAACCTTTGGATTATGCCCAAACTTTTGATAATAACTTCAATTCCATCAAGATTTTTTTTTTAATAATAGAACTTTAACTCTGCCAATTTTGGCTTAAACTTGGAGAAATTTGAAGTTGCCTAAATTTAAATTTGGCAAAAGGTCTCGAGGTAATTTGAAGTTCAAGCGAAATTTAAAGTTATATCTCACCTGAACAAGCATTCTTGGATTTGTCTTAAAATTGATTTGAGTAAAGAAAGTGAGACAATGGATTGGATTCAATTTAGCTTGAATTTAGAATAACATTTTGAACTTGAAATATATTCTAAATTGGATAAAATTTGGTAATACACCTAATTTTATCTTGAAATAAAGCTAGCCAAATTTGACTTTGAAGTATACCCAAATTTCAACTTGAACTAAAATTCACTCATATATTTTTTTTCTTTCACTTAAATAAGATTGGGCTCTTATCTATATGGAGACAAGGTTGATTTGGGCATATCTTAAATTTCAACAAAATTTCCCTTTCCTATTACTAGAATATGATTTGGTTCCTATCTAAATCCCACTCTAACTTGGACAAACTTCTTTGCATGTAGCTACAAGTCTGATTTAACATCCAAGATTTACATGAGAATCACATATTACACATGAATCTTAAATTGTTAATCAGAATGTCAAGCTCAATCATGGATTTGGGACTTCAAAATATAAGATAACATGTTTAAATCTTGAATTTATCTTATCAATGTTCAATATCAAACCAACAAGTTTCAAATCCAAATTCCATGAAATCTAATGTAGATCTCAAACTCCAAATCTTCAAAAAAAAAATTCTATAAATACTGAGGTATTTGTAGATGTTTGCAAGGGGTCAAGTGTCGGGATCTACTGCGATTTCATAGATCTCCAAGATTATCATCTATGCTCGACGCCCGTCGCCGAATCGGAGCTGCTACAGCCTCCTATTACACGAAGCCGATCACCGCTCTATTCCTCGCCATCAGATCTAAGTTGGAAGCATTCGGGGTTGTTGTAGACACGTTGTCCAAAGCCACGTGCTGTCGTGACGCTTCTGCAGAACCACTCAAGTCGTCCCACGTTGCCCACTATACGAAGCTGCCGCACGTCGGAAGTCGTTGCCAGTCGTCCGATTCGTGTGCTTGAACTGCTGCACACCATGAGTCTCCACCGGCCAAGCCCCAGCCGTTGTCGTCTATCTCTTCCTGTCTCCGAAGCCTCCGCAAAGTTGTGTCGTCTCACGAATTCTTTGCCGCTTGATCTGCCACACGAATTGCCGCACGCCAGATCTGCAAGGTGGGTACGGGGTGGGAGACGTGAGAAAGATAAGAGAGATTTGGTGAGATCTGAAAGAGAGCAAGAGAGAGAGAGATAAGAAGGGGGCGCGAGAGTATGAAGGAGAGAGATGAAATTTTCCCTTTTCTTTATTATTATTATTATTTTAAGAAACATGTGGGGCAGCGCACCCACTTTTCCCTCTTTATATATATGTGTGTGTGTGTGTGTGTGTATTTCTATTTTTCTTTTTTTTTTCAAATTCCCTTACAACTTCTCTCTCTCTTTTCAGACCTTGGCATTTTCAAGACTTACCAATATTTTCATTGCAACAGAAAATATCATCGTCCACCAAAAGGTAAACAAGCATGAAAATGTATATATATATATATATATATATATATATATATATATTGTAAAATAATATATATCCCCTTATTTTTATTCTTGACTTGCAGCTAAGATGTCTTTTTCAACTTTGAAGGTGGCCAACCCCTAATTCATGCGGAATTAAGTATGGTTCACCTTCCATCTTGTTTTACCTTTGGAAGACCAAACCCTAACTCATGTGGAGTTGAGGGCGGTCTTGTTTTACCTTTGGAAGACCAAACCCTAACTCATGTGAAGTTGAGGGCGGTCTTGTTTTACCTTTGGAAAACCAAACCCTAACTCAGGTGGAGTTGAGGGCTGCCTTGTTTTACCTCTGGAAGACCAAACCTTAACTCAGGTGGAGTTGAGGGCAGTCTTGTTTTACCCTTGGAAGACCAAACCCTAACTCAGGTGGAGTTGAGGGCGGTCTTGTTTTACCCTTGGAAGACCAAACCCTAACTCAGGTGGAGTTGAGGGCAGTCTTGTTGATGATTGCTAACGCAAAGAGCGCAAGTGCATGTTGTCCAACAAGTAATATATGGAAGTATTCCAAGTATCGAACTCAAAGGAACGGTTAACAAAGAGTTTTTTAGTTAACAACACAAGTACTTTCAAGTTGCAACCGAAGATAACCAACTAAATAAGATATTTTGGGGGTTTTATGCAATTAAAAAAAAAAGAAACTAAAGAAAAGATAGGAAACAATAATGAGAAGCAGGGGGTTCAAGTCTGTTTCACCCTGAGGAAATGCGCCCACCATGTGCGCGTAAACATGCTTAACTAGGTCTGGCTATTTTAGAGATTATGCCTCTTGCGCTCGCATACTGCATCTTTCGAGTTATGTGCAATTCAAACAAAATGCTACTGAAATGCACCCGCAACCTACCCTAACCGACACTTAACACCATGAATCGAGTTCAACACCTATTCAACCTTTTTCTAAGTTCTTTTAGGAGACTAAGCAATTAAACACATATGTCTACGGCTAATTTTAACTAAGATAAATAAGGAACACAACTCAATGATTCTAAAGGTTTTTGTCCTATGTCTAGATACAAAAAATGAAATTCTATATCTAGACTCTTCTCCTAGATTGCTTTTATGAAAACGTGTGCTCGATCCAACCCTTTCAGTATTGAATCTCACACAAACTATGTTAACTTAAGTCATCAGTTTAAGCTAACAATAAAACTTAAACTCAATAAAAGCAAATGATGCTAAATGTTAAGCAAAGTTACTAGAATCACATGGTGGGGCTTATCTCCTTTGTAGGGTATCCATTTCATTGAATACCCTCCAAGGAGTTTAGCTACTCATTGAAAAGAAAACTAAAGTGCAAAAAATAAAAAGAAAACTTGATTGAGAAAAGATAAACTTAATTGAAATAAAAGTGCGGAATTGAAACAATAATAACTTGAAACAAAACTTGAATTACAATTGAAAGAATTGAAATTTAATAAATAAAACAAAAACTTACAACTTGATGGAAGAATAAAATAGCAACAAAACTTTAAAGAAAAACAGAACGTACAAAACTTAAATGAAAGCGATAAAGAACCCGAAGTTTGTTCCTTCTTTTTGACTTTGTTCAACTTCTTTCGATGAGAAAAGTGCTTACACTCCCTTCTTTTGAAGTTTATGTCCAAATGAAGTATGAACAGAACTTGGGGGGAGACTCGGTATAACTGCTGAAAAGAAAAGAAAAACTGCAGAATTTGGAGAAGAATATAGAAATCCGAGCTCCCTTGAAACTGAAACTTAAGTCGCCTTTTATAAACCTCAAGGCCTAGGGTTTGCTGCCGAGATCAGTGTGGAGAGACTTGACCGATCATATCCCTTGATCCTCGAGATTTGATTGAGAATATTTGATTTTATCTGTAAATCTCGCGAATCTGGGAGAATCTGCCGAAAAAGTCCAGATGCGGCCGCATAGTTGAGTGCAATTGTGTTGTTGTCGAAATGGTCTAAATGCGACTGCATAGTTGGACGCATTTTAAGTTTTTCCTACAACATTTGGAATTTGGCTTCTGCTCTCAATTGTTGGCACATGCTGGTCTCATATCTCTTGCATCATCTTTCTTTTGCCTCAGTTGTGGCTAGAATGTGGGCGCATTTGGGTCCTTTTTCAGCCTCTACACAAAACCAACAAAAATTAACACTTTCTTAACAAAAATGACTCTAAATACACTTAAAAATTTATTTTTACCAAATCAAGACTTCAGACATGCAAAACTTGTTTTTACTTAAATTTGCCTTAAAATGACATGAATTATAACATTAAACACTCGCTTTCTAAGCAAATAGCTTAGTTTTTAGAGCCAAATAACACTCATAAATGACCGTTATCACTTGTTTTACCTTTGAAAGACCAAACCCTGACTCAGGTGGAGTTGAGGGCGGTCTTGTTTTAACTTTGGAAGACCAAACCCTAACTCAGGTGGAGTTTAGGGTAGTCTTGTTTTACCTTTGGAAGACCAAACCCTAACTCAGGTGGAGTTGAGGGCAGTCTTGTTTTACCTTTGGAAGACCAAACCCTAACTCAGGTGGAGTTGAGGGCGGTCTTGTTTTACCTTTGGAAGACCAAACTCTAACAGGTAGAGTTGATGGCGGTCTTCCTTTGGCTTCACCCTTTTCTTTTATTTTTTTTATTTTTTTGCTTTTTTTTTACTTACTTTACTTTTTTTTTTTGGTTAACTCTTTTCCTTAATTTTTTTTAGGAAACTTTATCTCACTATTTCTCCAAATAACTCTCATCCACCATCCAGGTAAATAAAAAATTTAATCTCTTTTGTGAATTTCTTGCTCTTTTTTTTTTAATTGGAATGCCCCCGATGAAGTTTGTAAAGAAAGCATAAGAGTGACCAAGCTCGATCGTATGCATCCAACTTGCATCATCTTGCTTCATGGGGTGGAAATACTTTTTTTTTTTTGGAGACGGAACTTAAAGGCTTTTTTCTTTAAGTTGCCTACATACCCGTGTGGAAGAGATCAAGTCATAACGTAGTTCAAATGAATACATTTTTTTTGGGTCGTTCACCTCTTAAGCTCATGCGAGCCAGGAACATCATGTAGTTCATACTCTTACGATTATGAGTGTTGGAATAGAAATTTCGACCAGCCAGAAATTGTCACGTCATTACCCAACGTTGATGACGAAATTATATTTAATTAGGGATTAATTAAATTTGCAAAGATTCTTAAATTAAATTATGGCAGGTCCAAATACACTATTGGGTTCTTTGAAATTTGGAAGACAAAAGCCCAAATTGAAGGCCCAGTCCAAATGCTAGACCCAAAGGCAACTAAGCCCAGTCCAAAGAAGCTGGCCCAAAGTCAACTAGGCCCAGTCCAAATGGCTTGGCCCAAAAGTCAACTAGGCTCAAAAGGCTGGCCCAAGGTCAACCATATCCAATCCAAATGGGTTGACCCAAAATCAATTGGGCTCAGTCCAACAAGCCCAAGCCCATCTGGGGCCCATGAAGAACTCTATAAATAGAGAGTTTCCTCCTTCATTTGGGGGGTTCAGAACGGAAGAAGCTCAGAGAGAATTCAGAAACAAAGCTGTGAAGTCTCCATAAGCTCCTGAAGATCAAATACCTTCTGAACAAAGAACACTTCTCAAAGATCAAGAACGATCCAGGAAGATCAACAAGCCGAAGACCTTCAACAAGCTACAAGCCGAAGACCTTCAACAAGCTACAAGCTAAAGACCTTCAACAAGCTACAAGCTGAAGACCTTCAACAAGCTACAAGCCGAAACCCTTCAACAACAAGCTACAAGCTGAAGACCTTCAACAAGCTACAAGCTGAAGACCTTCCACAAGCTCAAAGCTGAAGACTTTTCCACAAGTTCAAAGTTGACGATTCAACCTTGAGAACAAGCGTTCCAGCCCTCGAGTCAAGTATACAACAAGAGAAAGAATCAGAGGACCATACATTAGAGATTGTACTCACTATACTAAAATCAATACAACACAAGTTCATTACACGTATTAAATTTTCCTGTCGATATCTCGTGTAAACAATGAGTATTTACATTTTATGCATACATTTTTTTGAAAAACTTTCCGTTGATGGGAACGATCCTTAAGCCGTCTTTATCCACGATTTTGTATGCTCCATTGGTGTAGACTTTTTTGACGATGTAGGGTCCATCCCATTTAGGCGTGAACTGGTTTCCTGTATGTCGTGTTGTGATGATGGTCTTCGAACAGCGAGTACTAGATCACCAACTTGAAATGATCGAGGCCTGAGATTTTTATCGAAGCCTTTGGTCATTCGTGTTTGGTAACATTCTAGCGCCTATTGAGCATCTAGTCTTCTCTCATCTAGCCTTTCTAACTCTTGGAGACATAGTCTTGCATTGTCTTCTGTAGTCAACTCTTTTTGTACAACCATCCTGAGTGATGGAATTTCTCTTTCTAATGGGAGCATAGCCTCCACCCCATAGACGAGGGAATAATGCGATGCATAGTTCTGTAAGCTCATAACGCTTCACCAATCCTTTCCTGCCAGTCTCTTTTTGTCTTGGAGATGACTTTCTTCAACAAGTTGTACAATGTCTTGTTGAATGCCTCTGCCAGACCATTTGTTGTAGCATTGTACATAGATGACTTATACTACTTGAAGTTGAACTTTTCACACAACTTGTCTATTAACCTGTTGGAAAACTGCCTCTCGTTATCCTTCACGAAACAATGCGGGTTGCCGTATCAGTAGATGACATGAGTTCGGATGAAGTCCACGACATTTTCTTTCTTGGCTTCTCTTAATGTGACTGCTTCGACCCATCTCGAAAAATAATCTGTCCATGAAAGAATATAGGAATGTCCTCTTGATGACTTAGGAGTTATTGGACCAACCAGATCGAGCCCCCAAGCTTCAAAAGGCCATGAAGCAATAGTTGGATGGAGAGGTTCTAGTTGTAGATGTATGAAGTTTGCGTGAAACTGACAAGCTTCACACTTCTTTACGTACTCCATTGAATCATGGATCATCATGGCCCAGTATTAGCCCATCCTTTTTAACTGGAAATGAAGTTTTGGACCTGGCTGGTGAGCACCTCAAATGCCTGAATGCGCCTCCTTTAGTGCCTTGATCGACTCTTCTTTTCCAAGGCATCGAAGGAACAGCCCTTCATAAGAACGACAATGAAGGGTCTCCTTATAATAGATGCATTGGGAGGCTCTTCTTCGTACATCAGCCTTACGTCGGGGATCTGTGGGAAGCTTCCCATGCTGAAGATATTCGATAATAGACTGTCGCCAGTCTTCCTCTTCAATGGCGTAGACAGAGATCATATTTATTTCTTGGTGTTCATCATCAGCTGGTGGCACGATCCACTGTTGACAAATTGAGATATTTACTGTCACATCATTTGAGATTGTTAGGGCAGTGGCCAAATTTGCTAGTGCATCTGCCTTCTTATTTTCTAACCTTGGAACATGCTCCAGCAGCACGTTATCGAACTTTCCCAGCAATTGTCTTGCATAGCTGAAATAAGGCTTCAAGTCTTCATGCTTCACATCATACTCAAGCAAGAGTTGACTAATAATCAACTTTGAATCGCCATAGATTTCTATGTACATTGTGCCGATCTCTATAGCCATTTGGAGGCCAATTATTAGCGTTTGGTATTCAACAACATTGTTCGAGCATAACTCACGGAGTGTGAAGCTATAAGGGAGCATGTGTTTTTCGGGCGAGATAAAGACAATGCCTGCCCTCGCTCCATTCCTTCGCACCACACCATCGAAATGCATGGTCCAAGGCTCCGTGATTTCCACATAGAAGACTTCTTCGTCAGGAAAATCTTCGCATAACTTTCAGTCTAATGGAATTGGGTGATTTGCCAATAAATTTGCCAATGCTTGTCCTTTAACCGCCTTTTGAGGTACATAGACAATGTCATATTGCTAAAGTAAGATTGCCCATTTGGCTAAACGTCCAAAAATAATTGGTCTTGACAAGATGTACTTTATAGGGTCAGCTTCTGCTACTAGGTGTACTGTGAAGGCTTGCATGTGCCTTAGTTTGTCAATAGCGAAGAAAAGAGCAAGACACATCTTTTCGATTGGAGAGTAATTTACTTCAGCTCCATTCAGAGTCCTGCTCAAGTAATAAAGGGCTCGTTCCTTCCCTTTTTCTCCTTCTTGCGCTAGCAACGCTCCAAGCGATCTTTCCTGCGCAGCGATGTACAGTATCAACGGCTTTCCTGCTATAGAGGCACCTAAAACAGGGGGATTAAGCAAGTACTTTTTAATGATTTCAAAAACATTTTGATATGTTTCATCCCATTCGAAGTCTTTTCCCTTCTTCCTTAACCTTTGAAAAGGCTGACACCAACCAGCTAAGTTGGAGATGAATCTCCAGATATAAGCCAAACGACCCTGAAGGCTTCTCAACTAGTAGAGGTTTCTCGGCCTTGGCATTTTTTGAACGGCGTCAATCTTTGACTGGTCTATTTCGATTCCTTGATGTCTCACCACAAATCCGAGGAACTTTCCCGAGGTGACGCCAAATGCACACTTGAGAGGGTTCATCTTTAACTGATATTTTCTTAGTAGATCAAAGACCACTTTTAGATCTTGACCACAAGATCATCGACATAACACTCGACATGTTTATGCAACATATCATCGAAATTTTTTTGCATGGCACGCTGATAGGTGGCACCAGAGTTCTTCAATCCAAAGGACATTACCTTGTAATAATATATCCCTTTTGGAATTCGAAAGAATGTCATCTCTTCATCTGCAAGAGCCATTCGAATTTAATTATAACTCGATGATCCGTCCATAAAAGACAGAGCTTCGTGTCTTGTAGTGGCATCTGAAAGAGTTAATATCACAAAAGCGAAAGCAATTTTGGATCTTAAGCACTCTAATTGCATCAATTTAATCAAACAAAATAGCATGCTCAAAACCGAAAAACAGAGTATAAGAAAACTCACCTTTGAAGCTCAAATTCTCCAAACCCGTTGCAAATTTCTAAACACGAACACTTCGTAGACCACCTCTAGTGTCTTCCCTACTATCCTCAGGCCTTGGAACAGATTGTGGGATCCTAGTTTTGAGAGAATTTTTAGAGAGAGAGAGCAAAGGTCTGGAAAAAAACAGCAGTTTTTTTTTTCTTCTTCTTCAAAAATTCTCAACTCACTTGTGTTTCTTTGCTAATTAAAGCCATTTACAAACTTCATCAAGTTTGCTAAACTTGACAACACATAAGCAAGGAGATTAGTCATCAAAGAGGTGTCTAATTTTGGTGAATTTTGAGTTTGAGAGAGGTTAGTCATCAAAACACCACAAACTTCAAAATTCCCATTTTGAAAATCAATTTTGTAATTTTAAATTAATTTTAAAAAAAATTATTATTTAATTAATTATTTAATTTAATATCAAATATTAATTAAATAACCATTTAATATCAAATATTAATTAAATAACCGGATCAAATCCCGATCTCAAAACCGACCTTTCGAACTTGAATTCCTATTCATATATTAGACCGAACCTATATTTAAATCATTTTAAATATGTCCATCTCTCTTCCTCATAGTTTAATTCATAATTAAACTATGATACGATAAATATATCGCATATAATTAACGTTTACTCCCAAAAAACGAATCGAACAATTCAAATTCTTTTCTCTCATACTGTTACAAGGCTTAGTCCAAGCTAGCAAGGATGACCTAATAGACCTACAGATCATGAGCTCCAACGATATGAGACTAACCGGCCAAACTTTTTAGCCAAGCTAATCAATATTCGTTAACCGCCAGGATACTCCACTAAAGCCCAACGGCTGCACTCTCCTCACTGTAGATATATTTCTGTCCAGTTGATATAACCATAATTAGTAAGTCGACCATGCACAAATTGTTCGTAATTACAGCTGGGTCTAATAAACCGTTTTACCCCTATAATTACTTCTTGTTCCTCAAGTCCCACTGATCCTCTAATGAACAATTGGTTTGTAGTCCAACCAGCAAACCGAATCCCTCTCGGGCCAATGAGAGGGTGGGGCCCCTTGTTCAAGACCCGGAGTCAGCACTTAAGGGAACAACCTCTCTACTAAACCCTAAAGCAGGTAGGAGTGAATTCCTTCTCACAGGACTATGCCCCCAACTACCTACCCGATCTTATCCCCAAAATGGGAGGCTTCTTGAGTCGGCAATCTCGGGCCACTCTCACCCATGCAAATCAAAGGATAATCCCAAATAAACAGGAGTCATAGCGTGCTCAGGATTAAGATCGAGTTACCTAGGTCATCATATGAAATAGTCAGTTATGATAGTAAACGGAGTTAAAGAATTTAAGTGACTATTTCACGGTCCTGTCTTATGAAAACTCATTGCATAGGATGCCCTCACTCACATGTCTCCACATGAACGAATTAGGATCACATCGTTTGTACTATACAAAGTTGGCCGCGTCCATAGTGTTCCCAGGATAAGGTACCCAGCCTTATCCCTATACTATAGACCGTTCTGGCTATTCCTCGAACTTGATCCATGTTTATGTCTCCACATAAAGTTCAAGTATACATACTATAGCCTGGGGTTCTTAGTTTATTGGATTTGGGTTATATAATGTGCAATTCACTTATTATTCAATAACATCTTTACTGAATAAACCTCAATAACAACTTCATTGAAAATAGGATTTGTTTACACATTACAAACTACAAGTTTTAGGACATAAAACCCAACAGCATCGACCATGATCTCAGTGATGGGCAATGGAAAGTCATCTTTTGGACATGCATTATTCAAATCGCGAAAGTCAACGCAGGCGCAAAGTTGTCCATTCTTCTTTCTAACAGGAACGATGTTGGCTATCCAAGTCGGATATTTTACCTCGCGGATGAATCCTGCTTCAATCAACTTATTGACCTCCATTTCAATTTGGGGAATAATCTCTAGCCAAAAACGCCGTTAAGCTTGTTTGATTGGTCTATACCCCTGTTTGATGGTGAGATGGTAGACGACTACTTTTGAATCAAGTCCGGGCATCTCTTTATACGACCAAGCAAAGACATCTCTATACGAAGTGAGCAAGCTCATATATTTGTCTTCTTCCTCACAAGTAAGCGATGCACTTATAAAAGTTGGACATGACTCCTCTGGCGTGCTGAGGTTCACCTCTGTAAGCTCATTCACTGTTGATTGGTTGCCATCTTCAAGTAGAAATTGTGCCTCGTCTGCATCTTTTTCAGACATTTCAACCTCTGTTTCCTCTTTAACAGTGATATGGTGACAGGAGGTCTCACCTTCCTCTTGTTCCAAATCCTCTCTTGAGGGATTGGTGATAACAACTTCACGTCGCTTTACCCTGAACAAACCTTCTGCGTTGATTGCAAAGAAGGTTTTTCTCTTCATTCAAGAAGGAAAGGCACTGCGAATTTCTCCATCATTCTTCGTTTCAACAAAGGACTTATCTTTTGAGGTTTCTACCGAGAAATCATGTTGAAGCCAGTCAAAAACTGACGATGGAGGGTCCCCACTTCTTAACGTGGTTACACTTAGCCTTTGAAAAGCTAATGGTCGCGTCACAGTTAAGGTTGAAAGTACATCTTTCCTCTCCATTATAGACACGCCTAATATTCGAAAAGCTGATGGTCTTGCCAAAGTTGGAGTCGATGAGGAACTCTCTCCTTCTCCTGTGGGCATACTTAACCTTTGAAAGACCAAAGGTTGAGTGGAATTAGAAGTCGGAGCTGATGAAGCGCTTTCTCCTTCCTTAGCAGGCATACTTATCCTCTTGAGGGCCGAAGGCCGAGTGGAACCAGAAGCGGGAGGTGACCCATCTTCTTCTATCGGAGTCACTCCTAATCGCTAAAGAGTTTAAGGTTGCCCTACTGATGGCCTGACACTTTAAAAACAAAAGTCCTTCGGTTGACATCTTACTTTTCATTTGAATTGTCGACCTTCTCTACTGTTATATGGTTTGCGTCTGCCAACCTTCACTTTCCCTTTTCTCGTATGCGAACTGGCTCAAGGGACTTATCCAAGTCCCTTCTTTGACGCCTACAAAGCATAGCCCTATTTCCGAAGTTTCTTCTGTGTTGAAGAAAGCTCAGGTATTTCATCAAAGATTTTTAGACTTTTAAACTCTGTGTGAGTCGTAAAGTCATAGCCTGCTTTTGCTAAGAGTTTATACGCCTTCATGTCGAATCCGTCATTCGTTCGTCTTTCAGGGAGAAACGTCTTCACTTGCTATTCAACAGGCTTCTTGACCTCCTGCTTTTTTATCTTTGTGAGAGGTGTGACAAAACTTTCTTTCAAAACTTCGACATCTCTGTCTTTCAATTTATTTTGGATATTCTGCAAAAGGCACTTCACTCTTCCGATGTTGCGATAAGGGGACATAGCGTAAGACAGGCACACTTGGGATTTTCTCATCTTTTAAAACCTTGGACTTTGCAGAGCTCATAGAGGCTTCATCTCTTTTTGGGGTAGGCCCTTATGTTTCCTCAATAGTTTCTTTTCTCATTTCGACTTATGGTTCTTCCTTTGGTTTACTACCACTTTTAATCAAAGGGATCTTTGCTAGTACAGTTTCTAATATGTCGTCACCCTTCATATAGAACTTTGCATCAACAAAATGGGACTCGACTTCCAAAAATGTATTAGTGTCTGCCTCCACTTTCTTGATGTCATCCTGGTAAAACTTGAAACATTGATGCAGCGTAGAAGTTACAACCCCATTTCCATGAATCCAAGGATGACCCAGTAGCAACTTGTAAGTGGTCTTGGAGTCTATGACGTGGAATAGGGTATCTGCCTTTAGATCCCCATTGATGATCTTTAAGCGTACCATGCCAATCGCTCGTTGCTCACCTTGGTTGAAGCTTTGGATCACCAGTTTGCTGTTTGACAGCTTTTCCACCAAGATGCCTAACTGTTTTATAATCGACTTAGACATTATGTTGACAGTTGATTCGTCGTCTATAAGGATTTGACCAACTCTCTACTCTCGAATGTACCCTGAGACAAACAATGGTCTATTGTGGGGCTTCAACCCCAACAGCATGTCCTCATCCGTAAAACTTATTGGCATACAACATGACGTGCATGTACGTGCCATAGAGGTTGGAGCACTTGCATTGTCGGAGTCTATTAAAGCCTCAATAAGAGCACTTTTAGCTGCTCGAGGGAGTGACAACAGGTCCTTTATACTGAAAGAGGATAAGTTTTCTAGCTTAGTTGCCACCTCAAACGAGCTTGAGGAATCCTCGCTTGCGCTAACAACATGGCATGCAACCACGTCAAACGCTTCTTCCTGATCATTACTTAGAAAATTCTTTGGAAAGAATTTCTTTAGAGTCACTGGTTGTCGAGGACAAAAGAGGTCTTCATCTTCCTTCACAACGCAGTCGAGCTTCCTTGCATTCCTTTTTCCTTTCTTCTTTTGCCACTTCCTTTTTTCTCTTATGCTCTGGAAATAACCAAGATTCCTTTTAAGCATAACTTTGTTGTAGCCTCTTGCGACAAGTCACAATAGTCTAGCCTTCATTTTCATCTTTAGTTTGTTCATCCTTTCTTTGAACGTACTTCTTTTAGAAGTCTTTCTCTTAATAGCTCTTACTTGGGGGTTCCTCATTTGACCAAACGACAATAGGTTCAAAGGATCCGAACTAAATGAGGTTTCCTTTTCGCTCGTAAGACAGTCTTGTAGGTGACCGAACTCTAGGCTGAGTCATTATAGCCGCATGATTCGTTTGAGCCACTTCATGTAGATCTAACTCAATTTTCTTTTCACGAGCTAATCTCATAATTACCCCTTTCAGCACGAAATATTTTTCCACGGGGTGGCTAACGACTCGGTGGTATTTGCAGCAGTTAGGATCATTCACCTTTCCTAACTCCTCCAGTCGTTTGCATTCAGGCAGTTGAATAAGTTGTTTTTCTAGCAACTGAACATCAAAGTTTGGAAATGGATAAACTTTTTCCTGTCTCTTTTTCAAAGTTAGGCGACACCTCTCGCCTTCATCTGGTCGTTTCCTCTTCTTGATTTCTTTTCCTTTTGGAGTTAACTTTAAAGGGGTCGTATTAACGACCATAGATTGTTTGGCAGCAACACCCTTTGAAACTTTTTCGGTGCTTTTCACTTCCTTCTTTTCCTTTTTCACATCTTGGACTAGAAGATCTCTACTTCCTCTGGCAGCAATGCTTAGCTCCATGCCATGAGCTTGTGTTGCTAACTCTTCGAAGCTGCAAGATTTTATCCCCTGCAAGATGTAGAGCAATCCTTGTTAGGGACAACCGACCCTCGACAGATCTCCACATTGGTATGATATTGTCCACTTTGGGCATAAGCCCTCATGGCTTTGTTTTGGTTTCACCCAAAAGGCCTCATATTAATGGAGATAGTGTCCCTCACATATAAACTCATGATCTTCTCTTTATCTAGCCGATGTGGGACTTTGGTCGCACTCCCAACAATCCTCCCCTCGAACAAAGTACCAACCAAGCCTCCTCTCAAATAGTCATCTATCCCGTCTAACTCTTATCCTGGCCAACTCCTTTACCGGAGGACACTGCCTATCCAATAGAGCTCTCTAGCACGGATCTCCACCATGACTATGCCTTTGAGGCTTGCCTCCTTTGTTCGGCACCCGAGGTTTTATCTTTGATTGAAGGGAGTAATCGAATTAAACCCACAGCGAAAGCATAGGAATCGTCTTTGATTTATTTAGAATTAAACTAAAATACAGGGGTTAAGAATAAATACCTTCCAAATATGGAGAATCTTCTGGTGGGTCTTTATCTCTTCCACAACGTCTTCCTAGCTATGACTCGAACACAGGACCAAGGCTTGTGGGAGCCTCTTGAAAGAAAATCCCCAAGGGATTGGAGAGGAAGAGGTCTAAAGAGAATTCTCTAATTCTCTCTATTGAGGAGATGTGTGTTGTGTAGAATGCACAATGGCTCACCCCTAGGGTCCTATTTATAGTGGTCTAGGGAAAATAATTAAAGAATATATTTTAATATCTAATATATTAAAATATATTTATCTAACCAATTTAAATCTTATTCAAACCTTTTAAAATTCTCCTACGACATCTATTTTCTAATTTGAATCCAATTCAAATTTAATAAATATCTTTTATTTAATGTATCTAATATACATTAATTATGTTAATATTTAATGTATCAAATACAATAAATATATTTTCCTCTTTTATATTTAATATATCTAATATATTAAATATTAATTTGAACACTTCAAATTAAATATTAAATTTGAACATTTCAAATTTTAATATTTAATGTATCAAATACAATAAATATATTTTCCTCTTTTATATTTAATATACCTAATATACTAAATGTTAATTTGAACACTTCAAATTAAATATTAAATTTGAACATTTCAAAATTTTCTTTCAACTAAATTGATCTTTTAGTGTTAAGCTCCAATGATACAAAATTAATTAATTAAACTCTTTAATTAATCAATTTTCATTCATTAACTCTAAGGTCACTCCACTATAGACCTAGAGTTGCACTCTTATGCACTGTAGGACAAGTTGTGTCCATAGATATAATCATTACATGCAAGTCGATCCTTCACGAGTTGTTCGTAATTACAGCTGGGTCCAAAGTCCGTTTTACCCCTATAATTACATCTTGCACCTTAAGTACCACTGATCCTCTAATGCACAATCTGTTTATAATCTAATTATAAACTAAGTCCCTCTCAGGCTAGTGAGAGGGTGGAGCCCCATTGTTCAAGTCCCGAAATCAGCACTTAAGGGAACTACTCATCTACTTACCCTATATGGGAAGGAGTGAATTCCATCTTGTGAGATTATGTTCCCAGTTCCCTATTTGGTCAAGTCCCCAAAATAGTAGGCATATTGAATCGGCTACAAAAGCCACTCTCACCCATGCAAATCAAAGGACAAGCCCTCCTAGGCAAGAGTTCATAACTCACTCAGGATTAAGATCGAGTCGCATATGATCATCCTGATGAAA
The DNA here is from genome assembly GCA_033996785.1 of Trichosanthes truncata. NCBI lineage: Eukaryota > Viridiplantae > Streptophyta > Magnoliopsida > Cucurbitales > Cucurbitaceae > Trichosanthes > Trichosanthes truncata. Next base: position 16,540,176 of record JAWPNB010000004.1, read on the forward strand.
TATTAATCCTCTCAATTAACGGATTTATAAGGAGATATTAAATATTTTGTGGTCTAGTCTTATACAAACTCATTGTATAAGATACCCTCACTTACATGTCTCCACATGAATTATTTGGATCAAATCATTTGTAAATATTACAAAGTAGGTCGTATCAATAGTGTTACCAAGATAAGGCACCCAACCTTATCTATATACTATGACCCTTTAGTTATTTCTTGAACATGATCATCTCGTATGTCAACCACATACTATTCAAGATTACAATAATAACCTTAGATTTTTCATATAATGGATAATATTATATTGCAAATAAAATAATCAAAATTATTATTAATTATTAAATAAACTATTAATTACGAGGCTTTAAGGCATAAATCCCAACAATCCCCAGTACATGCCTTGGATGCACATTTCCACAGCGGACAGTACGGTAAGTCGGTTTTTACAATCGAGACTTAGAGCTCTCTAGCGATTAATGTAATCGATGACAGGCTCACCTTTTCGTTGTTTCGTATTTGTGAGCTCCATCATGCTGACAGTTTGCCTCGTACTGTAGAAGCGATTAAGGAACTCTATTTCAAACTGTTCCCAACTATCGATTGTCTCAGGCTTTAGATCAGTATACCAGTCGAAGACATTCCCTTTCAAGGTATGGACGAACTACTTGACCAGAACGTTGCCGCGAGTTCCAGCATTCTCGCATGTCTCAACAAAGTGAGCAACATGCTGCTTAGGGTTACCCTTCCCATCAAACTGTTGGAATTTTGGAGGCTGGTATCTGACAGGCATCCACAAGTTGTCAATTCTCTTGGTGTACGGTTTAGAGTACATGAGAGAATTTTGTGTGGGCCTGCCGTACTGAGCTCTAATGGAGCTCATAATCATATCCTGCAATTGCTGGACAGATAAGGAAGCAACCGAAGCCAAGTTTTATGGTTGATCTTCCTAGACGATAGTCTTCCCCTTGTCACTCTTTTTCGCAGCATGGGTCTGACTTGACTTAGTAACTTCTCGATTTTTCATTTGATTCTTCGGATAGGAAATCTCTTGGTCTTTTTCTTCGACTGCCTTCATCAAAAGGTTGATCTTCCTTTCCATCTCTACCATCCTCTCATTGGAGTCTACATCGGTCATCATTACAGACATCACATTTGGATTTGACGTCATTTTAGACTGACTGACAATAGGAGTGAATTGATCAAACAACAGGTTGTCCTTGACAACAACCTTATCCTTAGAAGATTCCTCGATCAGTTTGACAATTATGCTTGCAATTGCGTCAGGGGTTCGATCTTCGTTTATTTCAACCACTTGAGACCGACTGCGAGTAATTGGTCACATGTATGTATTGCTTGAAGCAGTAACCTTCGATTCAGCTTTCTTTGGTGTCATTGCTTTACTTGGAAGAGAAAGAGATGAGAGATTGAGATGGTCCCACTGGGCGTGCCAATTTGTTCACACGTAATTTCAACAAAGAAATGGAGAATACGTGCAAATGAACTTTCATATTTGTATAAATTTGACTATAGTAGAATACAATCTCTAGTACTTGATCATCTGATTCTCTCTTTTTTTTGTCTGTTTCACTTGAAGGCTGCAGAGCTTATTCTCGAGATTGAAGCTTCAATGGATTCTTGGGGTCTCGAAGAAGTGTTTTTGATCTTCGAGGAAGTGTTCTTTGTTCATGAGGTATTTGATCTTTAAGAGCTCAAGGAGTCTTCTGGTCTTTGTTTTTGAATTCTCTCTGAGATCTCAAATTTTTGAACCCCCAAAATGGAGGAGGGAGTTCTCTATTTATAGAATTCCTTAAGACCCTCAATTGGGTTTGGGCCTGACTGTTGGACTGGGCTTTGTAGACTTTTGGTCAGGTCCTTTAGATTGTGCATAATTGACTTCAGTTTTGGCCTTTGGACTGAGTCTGGTTGACTTTAGGCCTAAACTCCCCTAGACTGAGTCTTACTGACCTTGGGCCTAGACTTTGCTGGATTAGGGCCTCCCATTTAGGCTTTGTGTAAAATTGGACCAAATTTCATGTAACCCAATTGCATATTTGGATTTGCCTTAATTTAATTTAGGGATACTTGCACATTTAAATAATCTCTAATTAAATAAATAATTTTGCCATTAATTTTAATTAATGACATGACAATTCTGTGATTGGCCAAAATTTCTATTCCAACAAATAAAATTTCTCTTCCAACAGCAACGCTTGTTGCATTCACCGGGGGGAGGGGAGGGGTCAAATCAGGTGAAATTAATGGGGCAATTTAAAAAACATCTAAAAACTCTAAAATACCAACCCAAAAGCTCCCTCTTTGCCTAAAAAAATGCAGCTTATAGGAGAGGAAAGAGGTAGAGCAGACAAAATCAATAGTAACAAACAAGCCTATTTGAAATCTTAAACAATTTCAAATTGATTGTTAGCCTAATTATACGTATTAACAATTTCAAATTTGATCAATGATGGTAGTTTTAGAAAAACAAAACGGTAAAAATGGTGCCTTAGATAACATTTAGTGTGTGTATATATTCATAATTATATTTGCAATTACATGTGGGTAAGTTTAAATATAAGTGTATAAATATATATACTCTCATTTCCCATGAAATAAAAAACCCCTACCTATAAGCGTGAGGCAATTGACCTTAAATAATTTGAAAAACATTAATTGTGATGCATGTTGCATTCATCAAGGAGGAGGGGAGGGGTCAAATTAGATGAATTAATGGGGTAATTGAAAAACGTCTAAAAACTCTGAAACTGATATAAATGAACACTTCACCCGCAGTGGAAGTCTATGATTTCTAAATAATTTCAAAATTAATTTGGGATCAACTTTGATTTATTTAGAATTAAACTAAAAACATTGAGGTTAAGCAACATACCTTGGAATTAAATGGAGATTAATTTTGATAGGTTTACTTCTTGTTTTCAGTGAGGTCGAGTCTCCACCACAAGATCTTACTTGCTATGACTCGAACACAGGACCAAGACTTGTGGAAACCTCTTGAAAAAAGAAAAAAAAAATCAGAGAGAATTTTAAATTCTCTCTCAAGGATATGTATATCTATGGCTCAACTCAATAGTCCTATTTACAAGCACTATGGTAGAATCTTTGCCAAAATCGAATAATATATTTTAATATTTAATATATTAAAAAAATATATCTTTTACTTATTTGAATCTCATTCAAATATCCTACAACATATATTTACCAATTTGAATCCTATTCAAATTTCATATATATTGTTTTCTTTAATGTATCTAATACATTAATATGTTATTCTCTTTAATATTTAATGTATCAAATTCAATAAATATGTTTTGCCTCATTTAATATATCCAGTATATTAAATTTTAATTTGAACATTTCAAATTTTCTTTCAATTAAATTGATCCCTTAATGTTCATGTGAGCTAGCAAGAGAATCTTATGGACCTACAAATTATAAGCTCTAATGATACAAAATTAATTAATTAAACTTTTTAATCAATTAATTTTCATTCATTAACTTTAGATCACTTCACTATAGGCCTCGAGTTGCACTCTTATGCACTGTAGGACAAGTTATGTCCATGGATATAACTACTACAGGCAAGTTGATCATTCATAAGTTATTCGTAATTACAGCTGAGTCAAAAGTTTATTTTACCCTATAATTACATCTTGCACCTTAAGTACCACTGATCCTCTAATGAACAATCTGCTTATAAACTAAGTTCCTCTAGAGCCAGTGAGAGGGTGATGCCCCACTGTTCAAGTTCCAAAATTAGCACTTAAGGGACTACTCATCTACATACCCTATATGGGCAGGAGTGAATTCCATCTTATGAAACTTATGTTTCCAACTCCATATTTATTCAAGTCCCCAAAATGGTAAGTTTATTGAACCGACTACAAAAGTCACTCTCACCCATGCAAATCAAAAGACAAACCCTCACAGGCTTCAAGTTCATAACTCACTCAGGATTAAGATCGAGTTGCATATGATCATCCTGTTGAAATATTAATCTTCTCAATTAATAGATTTATAAAGAGAGGTTAAGTATTTCATGGTTCAATCGTATACAAACTCATTATATATGATACTCCCACTCACATGTCTCCACATGAACGATTTGGATCAAATCATTTGTAACTATTATAAAGTGGGCCATATCAATAATGTTACTAGGATAAGGCACCCAATTGTATCTATATACTATAAACCCTTTAGGTTCGAACATGATCCTCTCATATTTCAACCACATACTGTTCAAGATTATACCAATAACTTAGGATTTTTCATGTAATGGATAATTTAATATTACAAATAAAATAATAAAATAAGTATCAAATAATTATTAAATAGTAAAATATTAATTATGAGGCTTTAGAGCATAAATCCCAACAGAAACACCCATCCAAAACTCCTTCTTTATCTTCCTCAACCTCATGCGCTACTAAACAGTCGCTACTTATGCCAATGAGCACTGCTCTTACCGCCATTTGTATTGCACTCCCCACAAGCTTAGGACACAACCCAAAGCAAATAAAACAACAAGTGAACCACAATACAAATCAAAGCAAGCAATCTAAAAATCAAGAGAACCAAAGCCAAAGAGAGTTAGGAGGGACAACCAAGTGTCCCTTAAACTAAGAGGAACAACGAGCAACCATTTGCTTGAATAGAAAAAAAGATAGACTAGGAAGACCGTTCAACCGACCCATGAAGCTGAAGGTTACGTTCCCTCCAAATATGATAAATGGAAGCACACCAAGCAAGCCTCCAAACACGACACTGATGATGTCTTCCACTACCCACCTAATAAACCCAAACTAACTCATTGGCCCAGGAAGAGATTCGATGAGTAAAACCTCTTAAAGTAAGCACACTACCCCAAAAACTCAATTGAATGAACACTCAAAGAATAAATGATCCCGAGAATCTATAGAAGATAATCAAAGTGAACCATTAGTCGAAATTAAAACACCCTAGCTATGAAAGCTATCCTAAGTTTTCGAAACCAAGCTTGAAAACATATGTAAAAAGTAGATAACAAAACAAGAAACTCATAGATGGAAGTAGTATTTATAGACTTAATTTTCAAAAACAAAAAACAAAAAACCAAATTGTTATCAAATAGGGCCTTAGTGATCTGGAAATAAAAATTTGAAAGTAAGGGATTCAAAGAAAAATATATTTGTATTTCATGGTTTCAATATCGTCTTTGGTAGCAGATTTCGAAACTGGATCCTAATGTACACAATTTTTCAAAATGTACTTGATAATATATTTATAAACCATAAAAATAGTTCTAGTTACCAACTATATATTAGGTTGAGTCTCAATTATTATTAATTAATTTATGTTATAAATTTTGAATAATTATTATTTTACAATATCATATAATTTATAATATATTACTATATCTATTTTAATTTAACAAAAATGAAATTAATTTATAACATGAAATACTATATTTTCAAAGTTTTTATATTTTTTAATGTAATTTTTCATTTTAAAATTTCAAATTAAAATCTATATACACTGAAAAGATAAAAAGATTGTTTTAAGAATTTCCACTATTTGGATTATAAAATCCAAAAATATTTTTAAAAAATAAATCTGCCAAACAGATAATCGCTCAATGCATTTGATTCAATGAATCTGAAAACAACAAATAGAATTTAGATTGCATACCAGACCCTAAACATATGCCTTTAAACTTTTAGCTATTATTGAAATATCAAAAATTTATAATCATTTTACAAAAATACCCTATTTAATTTGGATTGTTATATGTTTTCCTAAAAATAAGTCTCCCATTCAGGAGCAGATCCACGTCGAGATGCCCCCCTCAAGTCATGGTTTTTATATATATGTATATGTATTTACGTATTAAATTATAAAAGATTACCTTGGATCGTTGGTCGGGGTGGGTTCAAGGCTGCCCTAAAATTTAAACTTCTTTTTTGTTTGTCATTTTTTAAATTCTATAATACATATATTTATATATTATTTTATATATTATTTTAATTTGTAGTACACTTGAAATTGGTTAAAAATTATGTTTGCAGTTTTCTCACATATGTATGCATTATGCAAATATTTTTAAATCTTAGATAAATTATTTCAGAAAAATTAATTGCATAAAAAACTTAATTCTATTTTGACGAGTATTTCAAGTTTCATTATTTACTTATATATTTAGGTGGATAATTCTATAATTATTTATTATGATTTTGTAATTAATAATACTTAATATAATTATTATATATCAATGCATTTAAATTATTGATATGAAGAAATTATAAGTTTAGTCTTTAAATTTTCGAATTTGTGTCCAATAATTTTCTAAACTTTTAATTTTGTGTCTAATAAGTCCTTTAAAAATGTCTAATAAATCTATGAACTTTTAATTTTATATCTAATAAGTCTCAAACATATTCAATTTTTTAAAAAATTAACTATTTTATTAGGCATAAACTTTAATTTTGTGTCTATTTGAAATTTGAACTTTCAATTTTGTAAATAATAAATACATTAATTTTTTTTTTTAAATGTCCAATAGGACATATTAGATACAAAATTAAAATTTATGTCTAATATAACATTTAATTTTTATAAATTTTGACTATGCAAGACCTATTGGATACAAAATTGAATCTTTTGGGATCTATTAAACACAAAATAAAGAATTCAGTGACCTACTAGATGTTTTTTAAAGTTCAAAGACCATATAGACTCAAATCTAAAAGTTTATAGACTAAACCTTATATGAATTTGTGCCCCCGATATAAATTTCTGGATCTGCCACACTGCTCCCACTAATTTGAAGGAGTTAATATTAAGAATGTGTAAGCAATTTTGGATCTTAAGCACTCTAATTTGATCAATTTTATCATACAAAAAACATGCTCAAAACTGGAAAAACAGAGAATAAGAACATATACCTTTGTAGCTTAAAATTCTCTTAATCCGTGGGCTTTCTTTGAACACAAACCACTTGTGGACCTCCTCTAGAGTCTTCCCTACTATCCTCAGGCCTTGAAACAGATTGTGGGATCTTTGATTGAGAGAATTTTGGAGAAGAATGAGTAAAGGTCTAAAACCAAGGGCTAGAGAATTTTTCTTCAAAAATCTACTTACCCATTGTGTTTCTTCTCTATATATAGTAAACCACAAGCTTCTTTAAGCTTTTTGAAGAAGCCAACACATGAGTAATTAAAAGAGGAGTTGGCCACAAGCTTCTTTAAGCTTCAAGAAGAAGCCAACACATTAGTGATTGCCAAGCTTCTTTAATTCAAAATTAATTTTAAATTAAAATCAATTTTTAATTAATTTTAAAATTATTTAATTTAATATCAAATATCAAATTAAATAATTGGACCAATCCCGATTTCTTAAATCAAATGCTTGAACATGAATCCCTATTCACGTTTTAAACCGAACCAATATTTAAATCAAATTTAAATATGTCCACCTCTTATTTATCATAGTTTAATTCATAATCAAGCTATGAAACGTTAAGTATATCATATAATTAACATTTTCTCCCAAAATCGAATTTGAACATTTCAAATTCTTTTCTCTCAAATTGTTACAAGGCTTAGTCTGAGCTAGTAAGGGGAACCTAATGGACCTATAGATCATGAGCTCCAACAATACGAGATTTAACCGGCCAAACTCTTTAGCCTAGCTAATCAACATTCGTTAACCACCGGGACACTCCACTAAAGCCCAGTGGCTGCACTCTCCTCACTGTAGATATATTTCTGTCCACTCAATATAACCATGATTAGTAAGTCGATCCTTCACAGGTCGTTCGTAATTACAGCTGGGTCAAATAAATCGTTTTACCCCTGTAATTACTTCTTGTTCCTTAAGTCCCACTGATCCTCTAATGAACAATTGGTTTGTGGTCCAACCAACAAACCGAATCCCTCTCAGGCCAATGAGAGGGTGGGTCCATTGTTCAAGACCCGGAGTCAACACTTAAGGGAACAACCTCTCTACTAAACCCTAAAGCGTGTAGGAGTAAATTCAATCTCGCATGACTATGTTCCCAACTATCTACCCTGTCTTATCCCCAAAGTGGGAGGCTTATTGAGTCGGCGATCTCGGGCCACTCTCACCCATGCAAATCTAAGAATAATCTCGAATAAACAGGAGTTCATAGCACGCTCAGGATTAAGATCGAGTTACCTAGGTCATCGTATGAATATAGTCAGTTAAAACAGTAAACAGAGTTATAAAGTCTAAGTGACTATTTTGCGGTTCGGTCTTATACAAACTCTTTGCATAGGACGCCCCCACTCGCATGTCTCTACATGAACGATTCAGGATCACATCGTTAGTACTATACAAAGTGGGCCGCGTCCATAGTGTCCCCAGAATAAGGTACCCAACCTTATCCTTATACTATAGACCATTTTGGCTATTACTTGAACTTGATCCACTTTTATGTCATACATAAAGTTCAAGTATACATACTATAGCCAAGGGTTCTTAGTTCATTGGATTTGGGTTATAGAATACACAATTCACTTTATTCAATAACACATTTACTGAATAAACCTCAATAACATCTTTATAGTAAAATAGAATATACATTCAGTTTACAAAACCACGAGTTTTAGGACACAAAACCCAACATAATTGAGCTTAGCTTATTAAACACATCCCTTATTCTGGTCATGAATTTAAGTGGGAGATAACAAGAGGAATGACCAAATAAAATATAACTTTTTAAATTGCAAAAATGACCAAACCCAAAAAATCGTATTTTCAACCACAAATTTGCAGACAAAAATGCCCTTCGCCAAATCCTGCAGAATGGATCCTAAAATCAAGCAAAAAGTTGTTAATTAAATCAAACAATAAAAAGTCTTCAAATCTTAAAACAAAACAAAATCAATTATTTAAATTTCAAAATATACTGTAAATCTACAAAATCTAAATTCTAAAAATTGTTGATTAATTAAACAAAATGAAATTAACAATGCTCATGATATTATATTTCAATTTCAAAATATAATACATGAAAAAGAACTTGAACCTACATCGTCATCAAGTTCATGTACTGTATACGTGTCTGCAAAGATGTAAGCGTGTTAATGAAAAACAAAAACATAGCAAATACATCATGTATGTACATAGATAGTGTATATGTACGAAAAGGTAAAGTATGAACCTCGATTAAAAAGAACTTGAACCTACATCGTTATCAAGTTCACGTGTTGTACATTTGCATGCAAAGATGTAAGTGCATTAATGGAAAATAGAAAGACATATCAAATACATTGTATATGTACATAGATAGTGTGTATGTATGAAAAGGTAAATGATGAACCTCGATTTTTTGTTTGATTTAACGGTTTGAAATTGAAAACTATTTTTAAGAACAACTAGGCATATGACCTTTTTCAAATCATCATTACTTTGAAACACAAAACTTTCACTAATGGATAAGCTTGATGGCAAATGGTCAATATCAACTGGATCAACAATTTTAGATTTCGTTTTACTGTTATAGTATTGGATGATTGTGTTTGGGCTGTTGGCCTGTGGGGATACTGTATTTGAAGAAATTGAGGTATCAATCTCAATGTGGCCAACCACAAGGTAGATGTCATTAGACGAGTCATCTGAGACAATAAACATGAACCATAAAACGTCCATGTCTTCCCTAATCCTAATTATATTGGATTTGTTAGATCTATTCCTATGCATAGTAAACCATATGATAATGTGGTTACCTGACGAAAAGAGCCAGATGATAGAATGCACTCGGTGAACTGTTGTAGGGTGGAATTCATCGAAATCAATATGATGTTTGACCTAAAATCATGCTAACAATTATTTGTGTCTCATCTTCCACGAATAATACTGAAACACTTTGGAAGACCATCTCAACTGAAAAAAAGGATGTGCATGGTACCTAATATTTACTGAAATTGAGTGTTTCACCAGACTAGGGAATCAAGTAATGGTTGCTAATGCAAGTATGTGGTCAATGATGGGTAAAAATGCAATCAAAAAGCAACAATTAGGGGGAGTGAAGAGCAACAATTGATCAAAACTAGAGTTCAAAGAAATAGATTGGTTATGTTGAGTAATGGATAGACTAAAATTATGAAAAATCAAAGAAATAATGGATATATGTTTAAAAAATTAAAAAATTATAATATGTAAGAACTATACAAATTGATGAAAAATCTATAATTCAAAAATTTAATAGATAGAAATTTAAATGAAATTTTATATTTAAACTTACCAAATTAACAAACATGATTTATATTTTATTTGAAAGAAGAAAAAGATTAAATTCGAATTTAAGGGATTTAAATATATTTGAAATACACCATTCGTAAAATACGGTGAGAACAATGCGCGTGTATAACATCTGAGGGCAAAAATGGAAAGACAGTGTAATTGTGAGGGTAGATATGGAAATATAGGCAACGGCAACGACGAGTTCCACCCCCCGGCAATGGTGAGTTTTAGCTATTCCTCTTCAAAAAATAATGGGTAGGACTAGAGCTGTAAAACGAAAAGAACAACAATTGTTTCCCAGCGATGAGACAATATTTTCGGCGAGGATTGGGCCCCGATTTGGGAGTCTGAAATGAATCAATTCGCCCTATGCATCTCTCGGAGGTGGATTTGAAGTATAAATACTTGTAGCAAAATTGCAAATCAGTGAGATCAACGAAACTCCACTAGGCTTTTATTCCTCCGTGAACCCTTCGAAGAAATCATTGGCATAAGTATGAAGAAACTTGAAGATTTTTTAGAAGAGAGAGAAAAATGGAGGGTTCTTAAAGAGAAAAAGGGGATGGTTGATTTTAGATACCTGTTAAAAAATTTTAAAATGTATCAATTTGTAAGTCAAAAATTTAAGAGTCAGCAATTTAAATGAAATTTCATATTTAAACTTAAAAAAATAACAAATTCATATGTTTAGATTTTATTTTGGATAAGAAAGAAATTTAAGATAATTGTTGATTTTGAGATATTTAAATTTAAGAGATTTAAGGAGGGCATTGGGCGTATATCAAATTTGAGGAAAAATGTGGAAAGACAGTGTAATTGTAAGGGCAGATATGGAAACACAGTTTAATTGTTGTTTGACCATATATAATCTATATCTATAATATATTAAAAAGCAAGGATGTTTGAAAAACATTTTTGGACTACTATACCCTTGCTTCAATTTTTAAAATTACAAGTATGCCATCAACATTAATTGTTAATAATTAATTTGTTTAAATAGTATAAGTAATTTATTTTTTATTATTTAAATATTTTTTCAAGCAACTAATTATTTAAATCCTTATGGTAATAGACAGTTTTATTTTTTATTATTTAAATATTTTTTCAAGCAACTAATTATGAAAGTATGGTAAAACACTAGTATATTAAAAAGCCACCATCTTTGAAAAATATTTTTTTACTATTGTACCCTTACTTTAATTCCTACATTTACAAACATGCCATTGGCATTAAATATCAATAATTATTTTATTATTTATTTATTTTTTAGTACAATTATTTTATTATTTTATTATTTAAATTTTAAAAGTGTAATTTCTCTTCAATTAATTACAAATGTATTTTATACTAAAAAATTGTAAATTTATTCCTTTATTAAAATGAATATGATAAATTTAAAGTATTATTTATAAGTCAATTTAGATTGTAATCGATAAATTTATAGTTATAATATTCATATTGTTTCAATTGCAGGCACCAACATTTAATTGTAATTAAAAAATAAGCCCGAACTTTTTTGTATCGTTTGTAATTTATAGTATTTAATTATATTAGTAATGAAAAAAATAAATTACATTTTATTAAATATTTACATTACTATAATATCTTTTTTATTTTTGACAATTTACGTGATAGAATTTACAAATATGTTTTTTAGATAAAAATTTAGGGATGCAGTTTTTTTAACAATAATTTAGGGATATGTTAATCATACTAAGAATAAATGTGAATTTAAATACACCATAAAGTTGTGATAAATATATGGAGTTTAAAAACCTTGAAGGTTTTGTCTTTTCATTTTCTATAACATTTAAAGTTTGGCTTTTAATTATAATTAATTCTAAAATTTAATGATTTCGGAATTTCAAAAGCTTTCGTAAGCTTTCTATCACCTTCAACTATAAAAATGAAGTTTCTTTCACCATTTTTTGTTCATTACCAACCTAAAACTCCTTTTTAGTTGTGTGTAAATGTGTGAATGTGGATGTGAATTGGTGACTCGACTCCAAACAGAGATAGAAAAATGAGGATGTGCACTTGCTTGCTTCAATGGCACTAGAAGATGGAATTGATTTGGCATGGATGGAAGATTTTTCCAAGAGCTTCCGCAAATAGTCCTCATTTTTCCAAGAGCTTCCGCAAATAGTCCTTGAACTTGAAGCTAGATGAAAACTTCAATAGTTTTAATTTACTTTTGTTTATTGTTTTTAATTATTATTACTATTTTAGTGTATTCCAAACAAAATAGGAAAAATAAAACTTAGACTGCTTCTTTTTCGTTGCTTTTTAAATCACTTCGTCAATCTTGAAAACACTTTTAAATGTTACAAGATTCATATAGAGAGCACAGAATGCACGTGTTGAATGAACCATATCCATATTTTCAATTCTTATTTTGATGAATTATATGATTTTTTATTTTTACCATTATTAAGTAAAATGTAAAATTAATTTTAAGGTAGTTGTGTATTGACATATCTTCATTTTCTTCTCTATTACTTTTTTTTTTGTTATTTGGGAGTTATTGTTATTTTGTGTGTGTGCGCGAGCGTTTTTTTTTTTAATTTGGAATATTTTATTTGTTTTTAGTTTATTAATTTAATTTTCAGTATATTCAAATTCTATAAGAAATTTAATATGTTTATTAAATTGTTTCCTATTAATTTTATAACAATTTTTTCTTTCTCTTGAAAAAAATATAACAATTTTTTTTCTAAAAAATATATAAGTTTTGTTTAGGCAATGAATTTACACTATAATCTATATCTATATTTATACTATATTAAAAAATAAGGATTTTTAAAAACATTTTTAGACTATCCTACTCCTTTAGTTTTTGTTAGATTACAAATGTACCATTTTCATTTAGACCATAACCTTTTATTTTTATATATCATTTACATGTAACCATCTCTCTCTTTGTTGTTGTTGTTTTTTTTGAGTTCAACAACTCTCTCTTTTAGTCTTAATAAATCAATAAATTACGACATCATTTACATTAATTTAAAATATATAACTCCAATATCAAATTTAAGTCCATTAAAGTTAATTATTCCATGTAAAGTGCTTAATAAATCAATTGAATTAATATATTTTAACAAACGTAATTTGTTTGTCAAAAAGAAAAAAAAAACAAATAAACGTAACCTCTTTTTTTAGACTGTCTTTTTTTGGAGATTAACAAACGTAACCTTTATAATATTCTTTTGGGATAATATATTTTTTAATCTTAAAACTATTCTTTTGAGATAATATATTTTTTAATCTTAAAAGTCATTTCGTTCAAAATAAATTTAATATTCTGTATTTTAATTTTAAGCTAGGGTTCTAATTTTAATTAGAACGGTAAGATTTTATATTATAATAAATAAATAAATATTCAAATTATTTTTAAATATACTAATTAATTACTCTTACATGAGGGTTCAATTTTTGTAGGTTATAACTTTAGTTATGATCATTATTAAAATAAAACGGTTAATCATTAGAATTCCAATCATTAACAAAAGAAAGTTAATTTTTCTTTTTTCTTTTTGAAATAAGTTAATTATTCATGGCAAAGTACTTAATGAATCAAATAAATTAATCATTTTTAACTATCTCAATTTTTTTTAACAAACTTAACATGCATATTATTTCTTTTATATATATATATATATATATATATATATATATATATATATATTAAGACTCATTCTATATTTTAAAATTATGAATTTCAAAATATTGAATTTTAAGCCATGGTTCTAATTTTAAATTAGAATTATAATGTGTCAAAAAAAATTATAAAAGGCATTCTATTAATAAATAAATAATATAATTCAAATGAAAAAGATCCACAATAAAAAATTGTTGTTGCTGTGAGGACAAATCGAAACTCAAATGAAAGGAGACGAATGATTACATATCAAACAACCCAAATAAATGGCACAAACAATAATGGAAAATGTCAATGGAAGCAGTGAGGAGAAGACAAAAATTTGAGAAAAGAAAAGTTGATTGCTAGGGTTTGGTTCAAAGTTAGTTTCTATATATAAAATGCTATTGAAGTTTAGTTTTATTTTGTAACTTTCTTTTTTATTTTTTTTAAAAAGTAGGTACTTACATTAAAATTACTAAACTGCCACTAAGAATATATATATTTAAACTCCTAATCCTAATAAACAATCAAGAATTGCATGATATGTGTGTACCAAAGAGAAAGCAAAAATATTTTAGTCGAATGTTATTTTTCATTTCAATGAGAATGTTATTTTTTGTTTCAACAATTAAATTTATTGAAAATTATAGAAACACACACATAATCATTGTAAAACTTAAAATTTGTTCATTTTCTTCTTAAATATATGAAATCTTATAAATAGATGCAAACACATTAATAATAAGTTAATGGTTTCTTTTTTCTTTTTAAAGGTTTATCGAAAGCTATGCACTCATATGTATGACAGAGCCAAATGAAGCACCATATAAAAACATGCGTAAGTGAAAATTTTGTATAATCCTCTAAAGTCTTTTTGATCCAATTTCTATGCATGGGAGGAACTATCAAAGGGGAAAAAGAAAGTTGGAGAGAGACGGAGGAGGGGGAGAGAGAGTGGGAGGAAATGTGACATAATAAAAAGGCTTCAAATTTTTTAAATTATGAAAGTTTGACCGTTTCCTTTTATAACAAAGATCATTGTACAATTTTTTCACTCGAAAAAGTTTGGACTTATTTTTTAATTACAATTAAATATTGGTGGCTGCAATTGTAACAATCTCTATAATTTAGGGGATGGTGTGTCTAATTTTCCCTTGAAATAATAATAATTAATTTTATATTGATTCAATTTTGTCAAATATACTATGTGTTGAATCACTAATTAGACTGTTCTTAATTGGCTCAATTGGATTTGGACCAACCAACATGATTAGGTGAAGTAAACGCCTATCTAATTCACTCCATCGATTATGTTTAATCCCTACATCCCTTATGGTAATATCAAAGTTGATTTTTTATGGTAATATCAAAGTTGATTTTTTAAAAACTTCTAAATCCTTAGTGGAAAAATTCATTAACCAACAAATTCTCATAATTTAAAATTTTTTAAAACTACCCCCCATAAATTTTTGTAAAAGATCATGCTAAATATTATGTTGTCGTTGTATTTATAATTGTATAAGAACAACCAAACAATTACCTAATTTAACTTAAGAACACAAATTTTAGAATTTTAAAACCTATTTGACTAAAGTTATTTTTTTGTTTCATGATTTTAATTATGATACTTGAAATGAATTCTAGAGTTTTGAAATCAAACTAAATAATGAATATTTAAAATAATTATATTTAATAATATTTTGTTTAAATCATTTTTTAAGAACACTTATATATATTTAAAAGTTTAATTATTTTACAATTAAAAAAAATACACGTGCATTTTGCACGTGGTAATACACTAGTTTTTCAAGTATTTTTTTCCCGTCTATTTTTCAAAACGGGGTTCTTAATTTGGCCATATATTCCAATTCCCCTTTAAGAGGCCCATGAATTACTTTACTTTTTATTTAAAAACAATAGTTTAATATTATCTATTTTTAAACACACTTTCTCTCTTTCTTTTTCTTCCTCTTTCATCGATTTAAAATTTGTCATTTGAAGAATCTCACACCCTTTTTTTCATTAAGGGGTTATTTGGCCCATTGAGTTGGGTTGAGTTTTTAAGCCAACCCAATGTTTAGCCTGTTAATATATTTTATCACCGGTTTAATTTACCAACTTAGTGGGGTTGAGAACAACAATCTTATTAACATATTTTATTACCATTTCTCCGACAACCGGCGGCCATCGCCGATAACCTTCTCTGATAACCGACAGCCATATCCGGCAATCGACAACCATTGACAGCGACTATATCTTGCAACTGACGACCTTATGTCGCAGTCGATGGCCATATCCAACAACCGATGCCCATTGCCGACTACCTTCTCTGACGATCGACAACAATTGTTGGCGACTATATTCAGCAACCGACATCCACCACCTACGACCGTCTCCGACAACAATTCTCGGCGACCAAGGACACTCCATGGTTCAAAATAATATGAAATGCACACGTACTTAGTTGGGCTGACTCTCTGCTCCAACAATCTTTCTTCGAACTTACGAACTCGGCCCATTGTTGGCCATTACTTATTTTTTGTGAACCATAATTATATTTCATGAACTTAGTTATTTTTTGTGAATCATGTAAATAGGCCCTTAATGGCCTACTAATATTTTGTGAATATTCCACTCCTACATGACACTAATGTTGAAATATATTGTCGTTTTCTTGTCATCTTGAAAAAATAAAATATTGGCATTCTCATTTTCAAAGATGTTCAATTTAATACATGTGTTTAAACAAATGTAAATAAACAATGATCCTTTGAAAAAATAAAAAAATAAATAAGTAATGGTCAATGAGTGTGAAAAAAAAAAAAAAAAACTCCTTCATGAAGACCTTCTTAGTAATTGAAAAAAGTCATAATAAAGACCTCATTTATAAGTTTGAAAGAAGTTCAATGTGTGTTTAAAGAATGAAACCTTAGATTTTTATATTTTAAAAGAAGTTCAATTTGTGTTTAAAGAAAAAAAATACAGGTACATTGTCTTTTTTGCATTAATCAATTGTCATTTGTTGCTATAAAGAATGCAACATTTGATTTCTATAAATTGAAAAAAGTTCAATGTGTAGTAGAAAGAGAAAACAATGCTATATTGCCTATAGTTTTGAGGAAGTCAATTTCTAAATAAAAAAAAAAGATAAAGAATGAATTTTTGTTGAAAAAAGATGAATATCAATTCATTGAAACATTACTTTTGTGAATATTCCACTCATAGATTTCACTAATTCCCAAAACCCTAAACCCTAAACCCTAAAAAATATATAATTTTCAATAATTAATGGTAAGATAAAACAATTAATTTATTTTGGACTTACTAATATTCAAATAAAAAAAGAAAGTAAAAAAAAATAACAAAAGTATATAAAATTTTATTCCGAACTTACAAAAAAAATTCACAAAGTAAATAATATTTAGTTTTAACTTAGCCTTATTAAAAAATTCATATTCAAATGTAAATAATTAAAATAATAAATTTAAACAAATAAAAAGTACCTCTAAAATAACATTGATTTACTAAACTTTAACCCAAAATCAAGATACCTAACATCTGACTTTCCAAGTTTAAGATGCCGAACCAACGCACCAAGCACCCTTTTAGGGACTGTTTGGAGCGCTGGTTTTGAATCAAAAACCCTGAAAATCAGGAACCCTGGGAATCCTTGGCTGGAATCAGAAACCCTAAGGTTCCTGATTACTATGTTTGAGGTGCATGGTTGAGTTTGACTGGTTTGCTGAAACATATGTTTGGGGTGCATGGTTGGGTTGGGCTGGGTTTGTTTATGCTGTTTTTTTTAACCAATTTTTTAAACTATTTTTTTTTCAGATCCATTTTTTTACTTGATAATTGTTTGTTGAATTGCATATCAATGTTTTAATCAATTATGTGGATCAATTGTTTCAAGCATAGTTAAATATGAATGTGTAGTTTGTACAAGTATATTGATATCACATTCACTCCATTCATGATGATGTAAAATTAAATAACATTAGTAAGAACATATATTTTAAATAATTAATACATGGAAAAGAAGAATGGTGTTGTTGGAGTAAAGGAAATCCATAATGAAAATGAAGGTCCGAAGTTCATAATATCATAATACATAAGCTGAAAGGAATGAAGAAAAGAAATAGTAGTAGTTGTCCAAAATACAAACTGAATTAAAACTAAGTAGTAGTTGGAGGTGATGAAGACATCGAGTTGTCGTCCATTGGGGGTTGGGTTTCAGGTGCTCTCCCTAACACTTCCACTCATTAATCAATCTTCCAATTTGGAGAGAATGCAAAGAAGGAATTCATCATCATACTATCCGACAAAAGGGTCTTTGCAACGGCCATGCAATCCTGCCTTGTCATCCCAAGGATCGCCTTTAATTTTGCATATAGCTCGTTCGCGCAGGCTTTTTCAATGCGGTCATTCTCAAACGACCACGATGTAATCCTCCTAATCTGTTCGACTATTAAGTGAAACCCGTTATTCAGGATGTCTGACATGTTGGACCCCGAGGACATGCATCTCCTCCGTAAAATTGGAGAATGTAAAACTCTATTTTACAAAGTATTCATGAACCTATTTTTAGAACTCTATTTTATAAATTAAAATATTGGAGGTCTATTTAAGAAATTAGGAAATTTAAACAAAATTTCGCATCGTATTTTGAAACTTATTTTAAGAATAAACGAGTTATAAAATCCGAATTCTATTTTAGAAATTAAAATATTAGAAACTCTATTTTGCATAGTATTTTGAAACCTATTTCAAATATAATGGGTTAACAATTTGTTTAGTAGCCATTTTTAGTTTTATTTTAACATTTTAAAAAATTGACTAGATGGTCGGGTTGCTGGGGTGATCGTTGGAGTGGTTGTTGGGGTGGTTAGGTTATCGGTGTGGTTGCAGGGTGGTCGGGTTGCCGGAGTGGTCGCTGGGTGGTTGTCAGGTGGTCGGGTTGCTGGAGTGGTTGGGTTGCTAGGATGGTCATTGGAGTGGTCATTGGGTGGCGTTAACAGTGGTTGGATCGTCGGGGTGATTGTTAGAGTAGTCATTGGGGTGGTTGGGTCACCCAAGTCAGGTGATTGTCAATGGTGGTTGCTAGGTAGTCGGGTTTTCAGGGTGGTCGTCAATGGTAGTTGTCGGATGGTCGGGGTGGCCAGAGTGGTTGTCAGATGGTCGTTGGTGGTGGTTGAGGGCAAGTGGGGTTGCCGAGGTGGTTGGGTCATCGAGGTGGTCGAGTGGTTGCTGAAGTGGTCATCAAGGTGGTTGGGTCGCCAGGGTGGTCGTCAATAGTGGTTGCCGCGTGGTTGGGTCGTCAAGGTGATCGTTGGAGTAGTCATCATGGTGGTCGGGTCACCGAAGTAGTCACTAGGTGGTCGTCGATAGTGGTTGCCAGGTGGTCGAATTTTTGGGGTGGTCGTCAACGATAGTTGCTGGGTTGTCGGGTCGCCATAGTAGTTGTTGGATGGTCGTTGGCGATGGTTGTAGGCAAGTGGGGTCGCTGGGGTGGTTGGGGTTAACGGTGTGGTCGGGTTGCTGGAGTGATCACTTGAGTGGTTATCAGGGTGGTCAGGTTGCTGGGTGGTTGGATCGCTAGGGTGGTGATTGGAGTGGTCACCAGGTGGTCGTCAACAGCGATTGCCAGGTGATTGGGACATCGGGGTGATCGCCAGAGTAGTCATTGGGGTGGTCGGATCACTGAGTGGTCACTAGGTGGTCATCGGCAGTGGTTTCTAGGTAGTCAGGTTTTCAGAGTGGTCGTCAATGGTAGTTGTCGAGGGGTCACCAAAGTTGTTGTCGGATGGTCGTGGGGCGGTGGTTGTGGGCAAGTGTGGTTGCAGGGGTAGTTGGGTCATCGAGGTGGTCGGGTTTTTAGGGTGGTCGTCAGACTGGTCTCTGGAATTGTCATTGGAGTGATCATTGGAGGTAGTCGTCAGCGGTGGTCGAGTTACCGGTGTGGTCGTCGTAGTTGTCATTGTCGGTAGTCGTCGGAGTTGTCACCGGAGTTCTTGTCGAAGTGGTCGCCAGAAATGGAAGAGGAAAATGTGGGACAAACCTCATAGGGTTGCATTGTTATAACCCATGAGGTTGTGTTTCAAAATCAAGGTTTTGAAACACCTTGGGGCAACACATGGTTTTGGGTTTGGAACCCAAAACCATGGGCCAAACGCCCCATTAGTTTCGTATTGTTTTAGTAATTACGGCTTCGTTTGATAACCATTTGTTTTTTAGTTTTTAGTTTTCTAAAATTGTGTTTGTTTTCTTATCATTTCTCTATTGATTTCATCTTTTTTAAGAAAACATTTGAATTCTTAGCCAAATTCTAAAAACAAAAACAAGTTTTTGAAAACTACGACACCGTTTGATAACCATTTGATATTTGAAAATTAAGCTTATAAATACTACGTCCACCTACGAGTTTCTTTATTTTGTTTTCTACCTTTTATATATGTTTTCAAAAATCAAGCTAAAATTTGAAAACTAAAAAAAGTAGTTTTCAAAAACTTGTTTTTATTTTTAAAATTTGGCTAAGAATTCAAATGTATGCTTAAAAAAGATGAAACTCATTATAGAGAAATGATGAAAAAACAAATACAATTTAAAAAAAATAAAAAACTAAATGGTATTCAAACGTAACATACTTTTTTTAATTTTTAAAACTTGGGTTGGTTTTTGAAAATATAAGTAAAATGTGGATAACAAATTAAGGAAACTCATACGTGAAAATAAACATTTATAAGCTTAATTTTTAAAAACCGAAAATTAAAAACTAAAAATGAAATGCTTATCAAACTAACCTACCATTCTCACTTATATATAGAAAAATAAAAAAGAAAAAACAATATAAAAAATAGTTTTCTCAAAAAAAAAAAAAAAAAACAATATAAAAAATAGAAGTTCTCGGGTTAAAAGTATTATAGTTTCTTCACCTAAGGTTGTTAGGAAATCACATAATCTTCAAAAAGCTTCCTTGGTATTCAGTTTCCTTCCTTTTCATTGCGTCTCTCTCATAACTTGGTACTGCACAACTCTTGCTCGTTCAGCGAAGACTCGACGATCCATCGCAAATTTTCTTCACGTAATCGTTTATCTTCTCCTTGCATAATTTTATTATCGTTGCCTTGCTATCAAGAAAATGTTATTTTGTTTTATTCCTTCAATCTTCTTGTTCTTTTAGGATTTTGTTAATTTGTTGGTGATCCATCTAGAGGTTCGGAATGAATTCTCGTTTGTAGTTTTTTAACTTTTTTCCTTCATTCTGTTGTTTAGATCTGCTGCTTGCTTGCTGCTCTTCTTTGAATGAACGAGTGTGGCGTGTAGGATTTTGGTTCTAATCGAGCTTGGGGCATGATTTACTATTCAAGAAGAAATACTTAGCTTCAGCGATGAAGAGGTCCAGAGAAGATGTAAACATGGAATCCCAGCTCCAGCGTCCAGTATTTCCCTCTCGAGGAGAATCGTATGTCTTATCTTTCATGTGTTTAATTTAATGAATTTGGTTTATCAGTGTTTCAATTTTTTTCATGACTATTGAAGTTTTTTCGGGAGTAAGCTTCTGTTTGTTGAGTTTGGTTTATCCTTTAACTTCGTTTTCTCCTTGAACAATCTTCCGAGTTCTGGCAGTTTTTTGCGTGTTTAACTTGATGCGAAATATATTGATTTATGCTTGAGGATTTCCACTTAACGCATCCATCTGAACGAAAACTATGATCAGGACAGATGGTTGGCCAAATTAATTAATGAGAAGTGCTTCTCTGTGCAATATTTTATCTTGATACTTGTTCAGTTGTGAATTCTATAGATCACCGTAATCAACAGATCTTTATATTTTTTCTGTCTATCGCGTTGGAAATGAAGTACTGTGCAGAGCCAGATGGTAGGAGGTGGCAGTATCCAGAAACTAACAACGAATGATGCCCTAGAATATCTTAAGAACGTGAAGGACATCTTTCAAGACAAGAAGGAAAAATATGAAGATTTTCTTGAAGTCATGAAAGAATTCAAGGCTCAAAGGTTTGGTTGCAATATGATGTGTACCGTTTTCCTTTTCCCAATCTAATCTAGAGGTATTCTCTTGATTTTTAAACGATCTGTTTTGATGTTATCTGTTTGTAGAATTGATACCGTCGGTGTCATAGCAAGGGTAAAGCAACTATTTAAAGGTCACCGCGACCTGATTTTGGGCTTTAATACCTTTTTGCCAAAAGGATATGCAATAACTTTTCCTCTCGAGGATGAAACACCTCCTCAAAAGAAGAAGCCTATTCAATTTGAGGAAGCTATCAACTTTGTCGGTAAGATTAAGGTAATTAAAAATCACATTTTGATTTATTTTATGTGCTTGTTTTGCTTTCCTGCATTATATGCAGATTTCTTTTCTTTTTTGTACATGCAGACACGGTTTGAAGGTGATAACCATGTATACAAGTCATTTTTAGAAATTTTGAATTTGTACAGGAAGGAAAACAAGTCCATAAGTGAGGTCTACCGGGAGGTTTGTTTTCACTTTTCAAGCTCTTGCCTCTTTTTATCACAACAATCCAATGGCTATTCGTCTCAAAATTTCCTTTTTGTTGCTCTTTTAACATTTGATGAAGAGTTTTACCTTTTCAGGTTGCTGCACTGCTGCAAGACCACCCAGACCTTCTTCGGGAGTTTGTTCATTTTCTGCCTGATGCATCAGCCACAACCTCAAATAATCATGTGTCATCTATGAGAAATCCCGTGCCTCATGATAGAAATTCTTCCATACCACCTGTTCAACAAGTGCACATTGACATGGTCTTAAAATGTTCATGCTTTCATAACATTCTTATTTTTTTCAATTGTTTGGCCAATATTTAGTTTGTGTTCACCATTAACAGAAAGAGAGGACAATGGCTTCACATGCTGACCACGATATTGGTGTTGACCATCCTGATTGTGACCATGCTGGAGTTACTGTGAAAGCTGATGAGCAATGTCAACGCAGTGAAAAAGAGAAGGATAGGAGAGACAACACAGATAGTAGGGAACGGTATAGGGACATTGATAAAAAATTTAATGAGCATGATAACAGTAGGGACATCAGCATGCAAAGTTTTTCCCAGAAGAGGAAATCTACCGTTAGAGTTGAAGATACAGCTTCAGAGCAATTGCATCCAGGTGGAGAAGGTGATAAAATTTCTGAAGTGCGTTTCATGTCCAAATGATAATAAAATGAGAAGTGAATATTTTAAAATACTGGAGTTTTAGTTCATAAATCCAAATAAAAATTTATCTGCAACTTAGTTTTCATTACACATCCTATATTAACTAAAGCCAAAAGTTCCTTTTCTTAACTCTTTATTTTTTACGTGCGTGCACACACACTCTTTTGGATCTGTAATCTGTATTTGGTTTGAGCAGAAAGAGCTGTAACTGTGGTCTTATACTTGGTAGCAAAGACATTTTGAATCTATAATCAAATCGTTCTTTCTATTGTTGCATCTTTTAATTTGTGTATTTCATGACAGGTATGTCTTTTATTGAGAAGGTAAGGCAGAAGTTACCAAATGTTGATGTTTACCAAGAATTTGTGAAGTGCCTTGATATATTTGACAAGGAAATAATCACTCGATCAGAACTGCATTCTTTGGTATGAAATATATATCTCTGACTCAAGAACTTTATTACTCTTGTCTTGTTGAATATATTTGCTCAGAAAAATTGTGTTATAGTCATTAATCACGGAAGAAAGTCACAGCATTGCAAAATGTATGTGCAAGACTGAATGAATATCATGTTTGGAAGCACATTTTCTCTTTTGCACCGTTGAGTTGATATCTGATTTAAATATTTATATATTGATGTGGCCATGTTTACAATTTAAGAACAATAATTGTTCTTCCTTAGTCTTAGTCCTCAAGTTTGCTCCATGACCTTAATAACTATTTTACCATGGGAACAAGACAAAATTAGTAACTGTCTTGACATTTCCTTGGAGGGTAGGGGCTGTCATTCCCATTTCCCATTCTGCAAGGCAAGGCTTTACTTTTCTCTAAAAAATTTTACAATAATTTTTTCTTGTGGTCCAGGATAACTCTAAATTAATTTTCAATTTAAAAATTAGCTAAATATATCATTTGTTTGGCATTTTCCAATTTCCCTAACATTTCATAAGTTTTAATTTGGTCATCTATTTATGAAGTTATGAGAATAGGATTTCTTTTAATTGGGTGAGATAAGAAGGCAGTGAGGGAATGGTTGGGGTATGTAGGCCATGGGTGATTTTTACTTTAATTAGGTGAGATATGAAGTGTCCTATGATAATATTTCACTTGGTGAGTTTTTATTAGGATAAGATCTGTTAGATTTTTAAGTCAGGTGGATCTATAAGGTAGATATTTAAACCAAAAAAATGCCAACTCATGAAATAATATTTTAAAGTCCTAAATTTTTTGAAAAGTTATGATACATTTATGGACAAAATTGTGACTTTTAAAATATTAGTAATGAAATTGCAAAATTGTGTATAGAAGGACCAAATGATATATTTAACCAAAAAGAATAGTATATAATATCAAATTTATTCTATTCAAACTTTGATTCTAAAATATTTTTTAGTAAATATGATATATAAAATCAACTTCGATTTCTACTTTTGCTTTTTCCATTTTTATCGTCTATCAAATCCTTTCTCATTTAATAAAGAGGACCTTAGTTCAATTCCTTAGCTCTCTTTACCTGCATGAACCAACATAGTTAGGAGTAAAAGACACAAGGAACATAACAACCTCCTGAGTGGGCGGTGAAGGAAGAGAATTCGGAAGTTATTTCATGGTGGTTAGAAATAGTGGACTAATTTCAACACTCCTGACTTTATATTTCTAGTGCTGTACTGCTGTTTAGCCATGTCCTATTTACTATGAAAATTTTTGGGAAAATGAATACTACATTAACTACATTTGTGTACACTTATCCTTTATCAGGTGAGAGATTTACTTGGGAGATATCCAGACCTTATGGATGCTTTTGGTGAATTTATGACACTTTGTGACAAAACTGGTAACTGCTAGTAAACTAATATTTTACCTGATATTGATGCTGTATTGCTAAAATGATAACTATATCAATTACAATCCTGCAGATGGGCTTCTAGCAGATATCATGAGTAAAAGTAAGTGAAGTGATACCTTACTCCATGTGTATCAGTGAATAAAAAGAAATTTTCTCAGACATGTGCCCTGCTATATTTATTTATTTCCCTTTCCCGTATACTTGCAAAAATTATTTCAGACAAATTTGAACATTAAAGAATTATTACCATGTCACAGAATCCTTGTGGAATGAAGTTAGTTTACCAAGATTGGCGAAGGTAGAGGAAAAGGATAGAAATCGAGATCATGAAAGGGAGGATCGTGTTAAAGACCGAGACCATGGAAATCGAGAAAGGGATAATAGACTTGATAAAAGTGTTGCTTTTGGCCCAAACGATGTTGGAAGCCACAAGATGTCTTTATTTTCTAGCAAGGAGAAATATCTTGCGAAGCCGATCAATGAACTTGACCTCTCTAATTGTGAGCGGTGTACGCCTAGTTACCGTCTTCTTCCAAAGAATGTATGAAGTAAAATAACTATTATTATGTTATTTTGATAAAAACAAATGTTATTTTGAGATAGATCCTGAAATGATATTTCAATTCTTGTTTTTTTTTTTGTAATTTATGTGCAGTATCCAATACCCTTTGCTAGTCAGAGAACAGAAATTGGTGATCAAGTATTAAATGATCATTGGGTTTCTGTCACTTCAGGAAGTGAGGATTACTCTTTTAAACACATGCGCAAAAACCAGTATGAAGAAAGCCTCTTTCGTTGTGAGGATGACAGGTTAAACCTCAACTGTGATTAGTTTATGTATTTTCTTCACTTCTTATCTGTTGAATTAACAGATGGAATCAAATTGGTTATAGTTGGCAGTCCTTTGCATCATGATTTCATGCCAATGCTTAGGCTTGGTTTTCTGTCATTAAATCTATCATTCAGTTGAAGTATTTATTCATCTTTGTTGATTTATGCTTTCTTTTAAGTTTTAACTATCTTAACTTATATAGTTGTTATATTTTGAATTATTTCAACTTTTTTTTTGACCTTCCTTTTGAAGTTTTGTTTGCACAGATAATTAGTTATGTCTTCTATTTATGCTGGCAGGTTTGAATTGGATATGTTGTTAGAGTCTGTTAATGTGACATCCAAGCGTGTCGAAGACTTATTAGAAAAAATCAACTTGTCGGACAATCCAGTCCATATTGAAGATCATCTAACAGGTAGTTTTATTGATGGTATCTATAGGATATTTAATGAGCTCAATCACCATGTTGTACCTTTTTTTTCAAATTCCATTCTTCATAGAAATTTCCCAACCTTTCATTCTAGCAGCACTTAATCTGAGGTGCATTGAACGCTTATATGGTGATCATGGCCTTGACGTGATGGATGTGCTAAGGAAGAACGCACCTCTTGCTCTCCCTGTTATATTAACCCGCTTGAAGCAAAAACAAGAAGAGTGGGCACGGTGTCGATCTGATTTTAATAAAGTTTGGGCTGAAATATATTTTAAGAATTATCAAAAATCACTTGATCATCGCAGCTTCTATTTCAAGCAGCAGGATACAAAGAGCTTAAGCACAAAAGGTAAATTACTAGTTATATTTAATGATGATAATTGATTTTTTCTGAGATTACTATCCATAATGATAATGTTACCCACTTCATTATCCGTGAACTTTTGTTCCTTGTGGCTCGTGCAACAAGATGATAATGATAATGTAAATTGTATGTTCCTCGTTTTGGCATATAAGTTCTTATTTCTGAACATTTTTTTGGGAGGTTGACAAGTTATGTGTTCGGCCCCCAATTACGATTCAATATACAAGGAGGGTAGGAAGGGTAATTCACAATCAACAAATTAGTTATGTAGGGAAGGGGGGACCACCAAGGGAATGTGGGTAGTATATATGTAGGGAGGGAATGTTAGTTAGTCTTTATGTTTTTTTGTGTTGTTGCTTTAGCAAGCTTGGAGGGGAAGGGAGAGTTTACCCGCCCTCTCTAATAGGTTGGGAGTATTTTGTATTGCCTTAGGGCATTATCTTCCTTTGTTTATCAATACAAAGTAAGGGGGAATACCTTACATATTGGTATTAGAGCAGTTCACCTTGGGAAAAATTGGGAAAATGGCTCAGAAATGGTTGGAAGAATGGTTGGACTTGACGGGTGCAAAGCTGGAAAGTATCAAGGCCAACGTTCAGAAGATACCTGCATTGAAAACAACTTGGCCAAGTTGTCAAAAACGTCTTATGATACGATGAAGGTGCTGACATCCATTGTGGCAGAACTTGCTATCCTGAGAACCAGAGCTTTGCCCTCGATGGTCATAGATGGTTCTCGAGTTGGAAGCAAAAAGGATAGGAGATGATACTAACATGGATATGGCTATCGAACTGTTAACAATGCAAGCAGTGGAAGGGGGTGATGTGACGGAAGTATCTTTGAATTCCGTGGTGGGGTTTTTGACTTTGGAAACAGTAGAGATGAAAGGAACAATAGAGTAGCAAGAAGTTATTGTGCTGATCGATTGTGGAGCTACCCACAACTTCATTGCTCAACGGTTAGTCGATACTTTGAAGTTACCCTTAACGGAAACGACTATTATGGGGTGATCATGGGTACAAGAGTAGTGGTGAAAGGAAAAAGAGTCTGTAAAGTGGTGGTTCTTACGATAGCTGACTTGACGATCGTTGAAAATTTTTACCGTTGGAGTTAGGTGGCATAGATGTGGTTCTGGAAATGCAGTGGCTATACATTGGGAGTCACAGAAGTTGACTAGAAGTCGTTAGCCATGCGAGTAGGAATGAGACAATCCAAAGTTGCGTTGAAAGGAGACCCTGCTTTGACTAAAGCTCGAGTGACATTAAAGAAGATGGTGAAGTCATGGGATAGCTAGGTTCAAGGGTTCTTGGTTGAATTGAAGGCTTTGTCCTTGACCCCCACATCAACGACAATGAGGTGATCATCACAGATGCATCGCTACCTAGCTTTGTGCATCGGTTCATTAATGACTATGCTTATGTGTTTCGATTACCAGAAGGTTTACCTCTTGAAGGGATGTCGATCACAATATTCAGTGAGTTGAGGGAACTCCTGTGAATGTACGACTGTAGTGCTACCCTCATGCCCAAAAAGGGGAAATTGAACGACTTACGGATGAGATGATAACAACAGGGATAATCCGACCAAGTGTCAGCCCCTTCTCAAGCCCAATTTTGCTGGTTAAGAAAAAAGTGGCAGGTGACGGTTCCGTGTAGACTATCGTGCCCTCAATTACCATCACGATTCCCGACAAATTTTCGATTCCTGTAATTGAAGAGTCATTGAATGAGTTACATGGATTGCACATTTATTCGAAGATCAACCTCAAGGATGGGTATCATCATATCAAGGTCCATGAGGATGGTGTGGCCAATATAGCTTTTCAAACACGTGAGTGCCACTATGAATTCCTAGTCATGTCATTTGGTCTACTCACCATCTGCCTTCCAAGCTCTTATGATCTGCATCTTTAGGCCTTTCCTCCATAAGTTTATCATTGTCTTCTTTGATGACATCAAGTATACAATCCTAATTATGATGATCATGTGTGTCACCTCACTGTGGTCTTCGATGTTTTGAGGGACAATCGCTTGTACGCTAATGGGGGAAAATGCCAATTTGCGAAGGAGAACATCGAATATTTTGGCCATTGGGTCTTGGCGAAAGGAGTTCAAGCAGACCCCGAGAAGGTGCGATCCATGTTAGAATGGCCAATGCCTCAAAACATAAGGGAATTGAGGGAATTTTTGGGTCTCATGGGGTACAGATGCTTTGTATCAAATTGTGGAAATATAGCAGCCCCAATGCACCAGCTGATAAAGTCGGATGGGTTTGTGTGGACGAATCAAGCAATGGAAGTGTTTGAAAGATTAAAGAATGCCATAGTGACACTTCTCGTACTTACTTTGCCTGACTTTAGCCAACCATTTGTTGTTGAAATGGATGCATTTGGGACTAGGTTAGGGGCCGTTTTATCACAGAAGCAACGATCAATTACTTTTTTCAGCCACACTGTTCGCCCAGGCTCGTGCTAAGTCCATTTATGAGAAAGAACTCATGGCAGTTGTTTTGGCCATCCAATGGTGATGACCTTATTTGTTGGGGCAAAAAATCATAGTTCAGACAAATCAATGAGCTCTCAAGCACTTGTTAGAATAGAAGGTAATCCAACTTGAATACCAATGATTGGTCTCCAAACTATTGGGTTATGACTTCGAAATACAATATTGACTTGGGTTGGAGAAGAAGGCGGTTGATGCTTTGTCCCATCTACCTTAGTGGCTCATTTAGCCCACCTATCAATCCCAACCATACTCGACGTAGTCGTGATTAAGAATGAGCTGGCCAATGACCTTTAAGCTCAGCCAGATTATCCAAAAGCTGGGGGAAGACGAAGATAGTGTACCAAAATTCTTGTTGCAGTAGGGGGCACTTAAGTACAAAGGAAGGTTGGTGTTGTCAAAGAGTTCATCCTTGATTCCAGTAGTCTTACATATGTTTCACGACTCGATTTTAGGGGGGCATTATGGTCTTATGAGAACTTATAAGCGTTTGACCGACAGACTCTATTGGGAAGGAATGAAGGCTGATACTAAGCAATATGTGGAGTAGTGTGTAGTGTGCCAAAGGAATAAGTCGCTAGCTGCCTCTCCTGCGGGGCTTGTGCAATCGAATGCTATGCCCGATTGGATTTGGGAAGATATAACGATGGACTTCATTGAGGGGTTACCTAAGTCAGAGGGCAATGATACAGTCCTGGTGGTGGTTGGCCGTTTAAGTAAGTTTGCTCACTTCCTCGCTATCAAACATCTGTTCACAGCCAAGTTCGTGGTAGCTATTTTCATGAAAGAGGTAGTGAAGCTTCATGGCTTCCCTAGATCCATCATCCTTAACCGAGATAAATTTTTTATCATCCATTCCTGGATTGAGGTCTTTCATGTTCAGGGAACACAACTTTGAAACGAGATAGTCAATAAATGCGTTGAAACTTGCGTTGCTTCTGCAGTACCTAGGCAGTGGGCTAGTTGGTTGGGTTGGGTAGATTTCTAGTATAATTCAACTTTCCATATATCCATTGGGGTTACCTCTTTTCAAGTTATCTATGGTCGTCCACCACCCCCGTTATTGTCGTATGGGGATTAGAAAACAACAAATTCACTCTAGATCAACAACTCAGTGAACGTGATATGACTTTGCGAGTTTTGAAAGATCATCTACAAGCAGCACAAGAGAGGATGAAGAAATTTGTAGATCGAAAACGAAAGGAAGTGAAATATATGGTGGGGGACTGGGTGTTTTTGAAGATCTGCCTTTATTGCCAATCATCTTTGGCTAAGCGAAGAAATGAAAAACTTACACCCAAATTCTTTGACCCTTATCGCATCGAGGAAAAGATTGGAACAGTGGCCTATTGCCTTCAACTTCCAGCGGATGCTTCTATTCACCCCATGTTTCATGTGTCCTAGTTGAAAAGGTAGTGGGAGAAGCACACACAGTGCCAGGACCCTCGCTACTCAATGATGCATTTGAATGGATGATCAAACCTGATGATATCTTGGGGTACTGCAAGAACAACCACATTGAAACCACAGAGCTGTTGGTCACTTAGAAGAATTTGCTTCCGTACGAAGCTACCTAGGAGCTGCTTGTAGATTTCTATCGCCAATTCCTTGACCATCACCCTTGAGGACAAGGTGTCTTTGATCCCGGGGGTGATGTTAGGCCCCCAATTACGATTCAATATACAAGGAGGGGTAGGAAGGGTAATTCACCCTCGACAAGTTAGTTACGTAGGGAAGGGGGGAGCCATGAAGGGAATGTGGGTAATATATACGTAGGGAGGGAACGTTAGTCCGTCTTTATGCTTTTTGTGTTGTATCTTTAGCAAGCTTGGAGGGGAAGGGAGAGTTTACTAGCCGTCTCTAATAGGCTGGGAGTATTTCGTATCACCTTAGGGCATTATCTTCCTCTGTTTATCAATACAAAGTAAGGAGAATACCTTACGTTATGGTGATTCCTTTGTCCATCACAAGAATATTTCTTACAGGAAAACAGCTAAAATCTGGCTTATTCTAAAGCGTACAAGTCCTAAAGACCCAATACAAAGATAGACCTGCAAAAAGGACGGCCGTACCAAAAGTGGGGCCATCACACCCAGAATCTCAAAATTTATGCGAATATTCTTTAAAAAAAAGGACCCTAATACTGGTTCAGAAAAAAACAAGAAAAGAGTCTAATAACCTATTCAAAATGATAATCCTAATTTACTGGATATTGAATACCAAATACATTAATTCATCTACAAATATATTTTTCTTTTAATGATTGCATTATCATACTCCTTGAGTTGGAAAAATACTTGATTTTAGGTTTTGTAATATTGAAGAATTTTCATTTTCAATCTTGGAGTAAATGATCTCCTCCCTTTTGTAACTATAGTTTGACAACCCTTATAGCACAATGGAGGTGTTTTTGTAATTATTCTCCGATAGGACTTTTCTTGTATCTATTTCATACATCAATGGAATGGTTTCTCTTTCCTATATAAAAAAAAAAAAAATTTCATATCAATATTTGTATGTGGTGTGGTCTCTAGAATTTTGAATGCAGTGACTTGGGACAATGGAAACCCTTGTGTCATAAAGTTTTCCTCTCCATTACTACTATTTTGGGAACAGATTTCAAAGCTGTATCAGTTGTGAAAAATGTTGATCTGATTAGTATGTTAATGCTCGTCTGATGTATTTCTTCTTGGCTCTCCATTTCTCATTTGCTCTATGCATGTTATTTGCAGCTTTGTTATCAGAGATCAAGGAAATTAGTGAAAAAAAGCAAAAGGAAGAGGATGTACTGCTCACTGTTACTGCAGAAAATAAACGGCCTATAATTCCGAATTTGGAATTTGACTATCCTGATCAGAATATTCATGAAGATCTCTATCACCTTATCAAATATTCCTGTAGAGAAATATGCTCCACAGATCAGTCTGATAAAGCTATGAAGATTTGGACAACCTTCCTGGAACCCATGCTTGGTATTCCTTCACGGCCCCAGGGTGATGAGGATTCCAAAGAAATTATAAGGGAAAATAATTGTGTGAATAGAGGTACTGCAATCAGTATGGTAGAGATTAGCAGTAGTTCTATTGGCGGAGGCGCTGAGTCCAAGCTGTCAGATCCTCCCAGAATTGAAGTAGAAAGCATTCCACCTGAACAATCAAGCCCTTGCAGGGTTTGGCCCATGAATGGAGATTCTTGTCTTGAAGAAAGTAGTTTTCACAAAGCAAACCGTGTTGACAGCAAGGTGGATGCTTTCTGTAAATTGCAGTTCAATATAGCTAGGACCGATAAATTGCATGGGGTCAATAAACAAGAGCATTCTAATGAGAGGTTGGTAAAATCCCATGTGTTAGTTAGCACTGCGCTCGAAGAAGGCAATGGAAAATTAATCGTAGAAAATGCATCAGGTTTGCAGAAGGCTTCCAATTGACAATTCTTTTAAATTAATTGTTCAATTTTCATCTGCATCTTTTTCTTTGTAACTACTGTAATCTAATGTTTGTCTTGTTTAAGGGCTGCGTTCTACTCCATCCAGAACTTGGAATGGTAGTGTTGATAAAGGGCTTCAGTCAGCATCATTGCAGGTACGGGCAATGGTGTGACAAAATTTCTTTTAATCAAAACTTTTAGGATTGTTTCTAATAGATTCATGAACATTATAAAGTATTTAATAGGTCCTTAAACTTTCAATTTGGTGTCTAATAGGTTCCTTAATTTTTAACAGTGTCTAATAAGTCATTAAATTTTTAATTTTGTAGCTAATAGGTTTCAGACCTATTAGACACTTTTTTTATTATTTATTTTTAATTTACGGACCTATTAGACAAAAAATTGAAAGGTTAAAATTTTATTAGCACGGTTTGTGATTTAAATTTTTTTTTGAATAGGTTAGAGACCAATTAAACACAAAATTGGAAGTTCAAAAACTTATTAGACATTTTTAAGTTTAGGGAACTATTAGACACAAAATTGAAAGTTTATAGGACTGAAGCTTAATGACTTATTAAGCACAATTCTAAAAGTCCAAGAACTAGTCTTGTAATTTAACCTAAAATTAAAAACAAATAGGTGTTTTAGAATTATGTTTCAACTTTGTACTTTTAACTCATTAACCTTTACAAATTGAACTTTTTTTCAAATACTAAAAGGTATTTATAATTTAAAAGTACTATTTTATTACTCAATTAAAATTTAAAATTTGAGAAGAAAAATTTAATTTGTAACATTAATTATATAGGATGATATAATTGTATTTAATGGCATAAAGGTTATTTATAATTTTCCATCTTTAGATTGTTATTTATTATATTAAAAACTATTTTAAAATCAAAGGATGTTATCATTTTAAATTATGAATGAAATAAATAAACTTCAAAATTTAGAAAGTACGTCTAAAGAAAGTCTAACTTATGCAAAATATATGTAATTGTTTCAATTTTACTCACTGTTGTACAAGTTTTAGTTCTACCCTCAATTTTTTAATTAAAAAAAAAATCGTTAGAAATTGTGTTTTAACCTTTTTCTTTCCTTTATTTTGGGAGAGAAAATTTTATCCTCCAACCTCTATTTTCTTTTTATTAATAAAATGTTTCCATAAAACATTAAAGTACGATCTATTATAGAGGATAATACATTTTGATCACTTCAGGGTGGTGGTTCATCAAGACCACTGTTGTCCAATGGTGTGATGGCACAAGGCTCAAATGTTCCTAGTTTCAATGAAAAATGTGATGGACACTCGAAGATAGAGAGAGAAGAAGGCGAATTATCACCAACTGGAGAACTTGAGGATAATTTTTCAAATTATCAAGAAGCTGGTCTGGATAAAGCAAAAGACAGTGCCACGGGCAGGCAATTATTCAGAACTCGTGAAGACAAAATATGTTGCAGGAATGTTACTGGAGAAACTCATATTGATGCTGATGATGAAGGGGAGGAAAGTGCTCGGCGGTCATCAGAGGACAGCGAAAATGGTTCTGAGAATTGTGATATTTCTGGAACTGAGTCTGTTGATGGAGAGGACAGTACTCGTGAAGGGCAGGAAGACAGGGGCCATCATGATCATGATAGTAAGGTTGAGAGTGAAGGTGAGGCTGAAGGAATGGATGATGCCCATAGTGCTGAGGGTGATGGAACAATATTACCCTTCTCAGAACGTTTTCTTCTTAATGTGAAGCCTCTTGCCAAGTACATCCCATTGGCATTACACAATGACAAAAATAACTCTCGGATTTTTTATGGAAATGACTCCTTTTATGTTCTTTTTAGACTTCACCGAGTAAGGTTCATCAATTTGAAGTGATTGTTTTGGATATTTATTTTATTTTATTGAGATTAACAATGAATTTACCTTTGAATTTGCCATCACACTGACCATTTAACCTCATTTTATTGATTTGGCAGACATTGTACGAGCGGATACGATCAGCAAAGATTAATTCATCATCTGGTGAGAGGAGGTGGAGGGCTTCAAATGATACTAGCCCTAATGATCTCTATTCCAGGTTGGTTTCCTTTGCATGAATATATAAATACTTGTGTCATATGGTTATTGTAACTTCTAAATGTTTATATATCAATTTTGATCATAGTTACATGGGAGAGGGAAGAATCAAATCTATTCAGATCTGAATCTTAAATAAGATTGTGTTCCAAAATGACTTCCATCCTTTTGTCTTAGTAGAATTTTGCATATTTTCTTTTTCTTCTTCCCTGTTACTTTGTAAGATTATGATACCATACCAATGAGTGTCGTTTACAGTATAATCTGGTCCATTTGTAAAACTACCGGACCTTATATCATCCATTTGTAAAACTAAGTGGGACAACCTATGTTACACTGAATAGAACACGTGTGGAATCTAAATCTTCAACCTATTTGGTGGAAAAAATGGGTAAAGAGCTCTATATCATCTTTGTCCTTACACTTAGGTATCCCATACCCAACAGTCTCCCCGCCTTTTATATTCACTGGTTTTTATCCATATCCTTGATAATTATCAACTTGTTCACATCACTTGACATTCTGTAAACATGAAACAGATTTATGAGTGCACTTCGTAGTTTACTTGATGGCTCCTCTGATAATATGAAGTTTGAGGATGACTGCCGATCTATTATTGGAACCCAGTCGTACGTTCTATTCACTTTGGACAAATTGATCTATAAACTCGTTAAACAGGCAAGATTTCTTAGCTGTATAGATGTTTCTCTTCTGACAGTCATTCAGCTGTTGTTTTGTCGTGCTTTTGACCTGAAAGGCTATTCCAATACTATTTTCAGCTCCAAACAGTTGCTACTGATGAAATGGATACCAGGCTTCTCCAATTATATGCCTATGAGAATTCAAGAAAACGTGGAAAATATGTAGACACAGTTTATCATGAAAATGCCCGTGTGCTTCTTCATGACGATAGCATATACCGAATCGAATGTGTAAGATTTTGTGATTTACTTGTCTTGTGAATGATGATAAGGCTTGATTTAAATTTTTAACCCTCAAGCCGTGCTCTTAATGTAATAATACTTTTGACCTTTTTCACCAGTCATGCAGTCCAGGTCATCTATCAATTCAGCTAATGGAATTTGGCCATGATAAGCCTGAAGTGACGGCTGTTTCTCTGGATCCCAATTTCTCAGCTTACCTGCACAATGATTTCATCTCCATTCTCCCAGACAAAAAAGAGAAGTCTGGAATCTACTTAAAGAGGTATGCAGATTATTGACAAACTCGGATTTTGCTATTACAATCATTTGGTTTGGACAATAACACATTTTTTTTCTCCTCAGAAATAAGTGCAATCATGCCTGCAGGGATGAAATTTCTGCTGCATGCCAGGCCATGGAAGGACTTAAGGTTGTTAATGGTCTGGAATGTAAAATCACTTGCAATTCATCAAAGGTGGAGTTCCAAGAATGTTCTTTTTACCCACTTTCTTTTCAGTATCTCAAAAGCCTATTGTTTTAATAAAACCGACTTTCATTAAAGTAAAATGGAAGTACAAAAGCTAGTCATACAAAGACATAGACCCTACCAAAAAACTATTTCTACTTTTATCATGAAAATTGTTGTAGAGAAAGAGGGGTGGGGGAGATTGAAGCTGATATCTTTATAGAGTTTATTTTGATAACTTTGGATTTATATTTTGTGTTCTAATTCATTTGTCTAGACTTCGGACTTCTGTTGATATAATGTGCTTTATACACAATAGGTCTCCTACGTTTTAGATACGGAAGACTATTTATTTCGCACAAAAGGCAGAAGGAGAAGTTTGCATAGAGGTGGTTCTTGCCGTCACAACAATGGAGGCTCAAGCAGAGGACAACGATATCAAAGATGGCTATCGAGCTCGTGATACGCATCCTATTACCTAATTGTATGCACTGCACTAATATCTACTACTTGAATTGTTATCTTCTGTTAGAGCATGATATTGCTCTCTTTTGCATTCATGTCCTATTCTTTTTCCGATTTCTGTGTTGCCTCAATGGACCAAGAAAATATCTGAGATTCCTTTCTCTGCATATCTTAGGTTTCTGATGGCACGATACAGGCACAGAAAGAAGCTCAGGAAACAAAAGAATCAGGCGTGCCAAAAAAAGGACGCTTGTAATATTAGCCATTATTTGTCTGTAACCAGACAACTTACAACAACAATACACAATGGAATGGAGGGAGGTTGAATCCAGGGCTATAGATTCATTGTGTCAGAATCTTGTAAATAGAGGTAATTTGTGATGTGAAGTGGAGAGAAACTACATCATCTACAATTCTACATTTCATTCATTCTGGTTTCTTCAATAAATTGTATTTGTATACAGGAGAAGGTTGCGTCTTGCATCTATAATTAATTTGTTGAGGCCACTGTAAAATCATTGGCTGCTTTGTCTGTGCCATAAAGAGTGAGAAAGGAATACCAACACATTTTAAATGCTTATTTTGTTTTAAAGCTGTAAGCAAGCAGTTTTGACTTTCGAGTGTTTTTGCTATTTTGTGTGCCATGGCACGGCCTTGGGAGATTAGATTTTGATTATTTGTTTCTTCTATAGATTCTTGTGAAAATTGTAGATATGGACCTTTTTTTTTTCTTTTTTTTTTAATGTATGCAGTCATGATCTATTCACTTGAATACTCGTGTTCAATATCTTTGATTGCAAAATAAAGAGTAGCTTGCAGATCTAACCCTTTATCACAAATATTTGTATACATATAAGCCTTATATAATTTCTCCGAAATGGCTTTATAATGGCAGTTTGGTTTGAGGTCTATTTGGAATGCCCATCATAGATATATTTTTTTTTTCGGGATAACAACACAAATGAACCTCTTCATAAACCCATATTTTATTAGTATTCAAAAAGCATAGATTTTTCATTTGTCCAACTGCTGTAAGCTTACTGACCAAAGGAGTCCTATTACCACTAAGCCATTCCCCTCCACGCCATCTATGGAAAAAATAACAGAAAGATATTGTTTTCAAATAAGGAAAATTTGTTGGCATTCAATTTATAAAACCTTTTCAATAACCGTCTGTGCTTCCCATTTTCCTTTGTGCTATTTCAAAATTTTTCCCACATTTTTAATCTGCTGTGTCTTATATTCTTTGTAGTTTTCTTCACGGTGGTGGCTTGCACTTCCAGATGGAGAATTTTATGAAACCTAAGTGAGTTTTGATTCTCTAGTTTTTAATGCTTATTCTTGTGTGCGTGTGTGTTTTTTCCCAATCATATTTCATCCTCTTTTTCAAGTATTTCATAACATTTTTTTTAATTACGTGATTTAATTTTTTTTCTTTGGGTGGTTATATTGATATAATTTTCTTATTTTATTTCTAGATTTGATATCACATATATGACTATATTTAAAATATTCAACTATAAACATTAGCAAGAGAGTTCTCCAATTCAAGCTGTATACTAACTATAGAAATAATTTAGGGTTAACTACAGAAATAGGCTAAAATAGTGTCCAATTTGTCAAACATGTCAAGAAAAACTAAAATTATCATTCTTGTCTACCGTGCATCAATTTATACTAGTCCAATGACTAAAAAGCCCTTATGCACGTAAGCACACCAGTTGTAATTTAATAAGAAACTCCATAAAATTAAATATACTCCTCAAACCGATTTATTGACAGATTTGAAAATACTCCTCAAACCGCGCAAATCAGTTATTAGTTTTCTTCCACCTTCTTCATCTCTTTTAGAAAACTTTCCATATTCTTTCATTCCTTTTTTTTTTTTTTTTTTTTTTTTTTTTTTTTTTTGTAGTTATCGTGCTAACCAAACTAGACGAAACCAAAATCTTTCATTTTTCATCGGCGGTGTACTATTAATCGACGACAAGGGTTCTTACTGTTAATTGGCGGCGAACGCAATAAAATACCTAGTATTTACGATGGCGAGGAGCGATTTTTCACTGCAGCGAGAAGCCCCTTGAAGCTTTCGGGTGCAGTAGCAGAAGCGGCGACAAAACCAATTTGGTTTGAATGTTGCTATCCATTTGATTTTTTTTTTATTTTATTTATTTATTATTATTATTATTTTTTTTTTGTTTCAATAAGTGAAAACATACCTCCATTTGGATAAAAACCCCATCTCTGTTTTCCTTTTTTTTTTTCCCTAATGAAATCATACTGATACTGGTGGACGAGAGGATTTCAAAGGCAAAGAAAATATGTTCTATTATAAATTGTATTGTAAAGATAGTCGACTAGGTATATGTTATATATGTTGCTCTATAAAAAAAAAAAATTGTATGTTCTATAGATTACGTTTATTATAAATGATTTCTTTTATATATTTGTTGTATATATTCTTTATGTTGGTATGTAATGTACGTGATGATTATAAATAAATTCCAAAAATAGAGGTATATGTATTATATTCTTATGGTATATTTATCTATATATAGTAACAATATCACGTTAATTCATTGTGTAGAAGATTGAAATTACTACCTATATAAACATAAATAATTATATAAACATGGATATATGTGAGATATATATGAGAAAAACAAATACTTCAAATTTGTATGATAATTAAATACACAGTATATATGAATAATTGTTAATGCAAATGGAAAAAACATGACTAGAAAACGCAGGAAACATGACCAAGAATGAAAAATGGTTGCGTAACC
This sequence comes from Trichosanthes truncata, assembly GCA_033996785.1. NCBI lineage: Eukaryota > Viridiplantae > Streptophyta > Magnoliopsida > Cucurbitales > Cucurbitaceae > Trichosanthes > Trichosanthes truncata. The sequence goes on from JAWPNB010000004.1 coordinate 16,579,391, forward strand.
ATGAATAATATTATATTTATTTTAATACATAATTAAACAAAAATAAAAAGGAAAAAAATATCTTGAAATTTCATTCCTAGTTGTGTCATTACAATGACCATCCAATTATCGAACGACAATTCTGGTTCCACCATTATCTTTGAAACGTTGTAGTCAACGTAATTGTCCACATTGTTCCACTGGCCACCATAAAGCATGCGTACAAAAAGCCTAAGGTCATGGAATCTCTTGTCGGTCTTCTCCAAATCTCGAGTGTAATTAATTAAATCATATGTCTGTCTCATTAATTAATTCTCACTCGGCATTAACAAACCCTCATTGACCTCTATAGATTAATTATTACTTATGCTGTCACTTAGATAATTAATTTACAATCATGCATTTGATTCTAGTTTAAGTTTATCTCTGTCGAGCCTCCACTTAGTAACTGATCAATTAGATGGTGCTCAAGCAATTAATCTTCAGCACGAATTACAATTAATTAACCAATTATTCTGCTGTCATTCGGGTAGCTAACTAATTGTGCATTAAGCTAACTAAAAATCTCCTGTCGGTCTCCTCCTAGTCCTACCTCAATTAATTAACGAACACAATCTAAGGGCATTAAGCCTAAAATGCATAAATGAACATAAACACTAATTAAACCACAATCACAAACTAAATTAAGTAAAATTAAGTGCAATGGTCCAAGAATTACAACCCATAGAATTTAGGGATTTAACTAAACATATTTAGCAATTACAACCCAACAATCCCTAAATACAACCTAATCTAAATACTGAAGTTAAATGAAAAAGGAAAGAAAGCTTAGGTTTATGTCGATCCTGCGTTTTCGAGGCGATCCACCACAAACCCGAGCTCCAAAATCTTCAACTCAGCTCCAAATTCCTCCCAAAATTCACCCAAGACGCTTTGGAATCTAGATTAGGGTATTATCTATAGAATTGGGCTCCCTTTGGATGAAGAAGAAGCGAAGAATATATACTGTCTATCGTGACAACGTTGCAACGCTAGAGATAACATTCCAATGCTGTCCAAAAATGCTGTCGTTTCACCTTGTGCGCAGGGGTAGCATTACAACGCTATAAGTAGCGTTGCAATGCTACGAATGGAGAGCTTCTTCCTAGCGTATTTCTAGTGTTGCAACGCTACAGGGCAGCGCTGCAACGCTAGTTTTTGGGTTTGTACCATATAATTAGACATTGCAACGCCATTTCAAGGGTTGCAACACCGTCTTCATGGCCCCAATTTATTGTGCATCATCTCTTCTCTTCTTGACTCTCCAAAATGGCTCGATTTAGCTCAAATATGACCAAAATACCCCCAAACACTCCGATTATGCTCTTTTAGCTCGGTTTCTACAATTTAAGCACAAATAGTCATCAACGCACACAAAAACATACAAAACTACCTAAAATAATAGAAAATAAGATAGCATAATTGCTTGCTATAAAATACCCCCACACTTAAACCTTTGCTAGTCTCGAGCAAAGCAAAACAAAACTCCCTCTAAAATGATAAATGTTTCATAAACTTGCATGCGAACGTAATTCAATTCTCAATGTGCTCAATAGTGGAATTAGAAAACAAGAACAATGGAATGAGAACATGCTTAAATCATGAGAAATTTAAAAGGAACCTAAACTCTTTGCGTGTGTGCGTGCAAAGCCTATGTATTGACTCGTTTACTAACTCAGAGTATTATTATGCTCACATCCATTCATCTTTCTCCTACACCAGCCCTAAGATTCAATCATCCAGCTAACTTACACAAATCGAAAGTAAAACTAAACAAGGATGCTTGAATTTACCGGTCGACTTTTACACTAATAAAATTTTCTCTTTTACTCACCCAAAGTACTAGCTTTCGCACATCTACTGTAGGGACCTTTACCTAGAGCACTCGCTCAATGAGTGGCCTAACTAATCACAACAGAGACAACTCTTAGTATTGCCATTTTTTCTTATATCATACTTTTCTTTGTAAATTCTTATCTTTTATTTGTCCTTTTTGCATGTTGATTTCCTTATTCAAACATTGAGGACAATGTTTGATTTAAGTGTGGGGGGAATGGTGCTAGGCTATTGTTAGAGATGATATCTTGTTGAATTTTGAAGAATTTAGGCTTAAATTGAAAATTTTTGTTGATTGAGAATGTGTGCTGTAGAGTTGTTTTAGGATGTTGCATGCTGAAGTGATGATGGAATTTCATGATTTGTGCTATTTAGTCGATTGTTTGTGTATATGTATTATGAATTTGAGCATGCTAAAATCTGAGTAATTTTAGACTTTTGGCTTTGGATTCTTTGCAAATGTTGAGCACGTAGCCTATTATTGATTAGTTGAATATTTAGAAGAGTATTATATTTTCTATATGTTTGTTGTCACCCCGATAGACTTAAGGTTTAATTAGAAGGTGGCTTGCATGGTTGTTAGTAATGCTATACTTAGAAGTATCACGTTTATTTGCTTGCTGTGGAAAACATAAAAAAAATATATTAGGTATATATCATAATAAAAGTATATTTACAATGCAAATCAATAAATAAATTGAAAATTTGTTTATAAAAATCAGGTGTATATCGTAATAAACAGAATACTAATATAATTATTTGGTATATATATCATAATAAGCAGATAACTTATGACAAAAATCCATAAATGAAACGTGACTTTCATAAATATCATGTATATATTTTATTCGCCATAATACTTCTAATGGAATCCAAAAAAATTAGATATAAATATGAGATATATATCTAATTATACAAAATATATCATATTTGACATAATACTTCTTTACGATCCAATCCGATAAATATAACAATAATATTCTGAAAATCGGTATACATTAACATATATACAATTCACAAAACAAAAAAAAAAAAAAAAAAACAGAAAATACAGAAAAGTAAACTGAAATAAACGAAAAAAAAAACATGCGTACAGGAAAAAAAATGATCAACAGTTGAACAGAAATTCAAGGGAGCAGAATAATTGAACAACGGAGGCTGGAAGAAAAAAATGAAGAATAATGGTGGAGGGAAAAAAGGTTTCAAAAATTTGAAGTAATTGACGGAAGGGAATTAGAAAGATCTAATGGAATAAAATATAATATATTTAATGCGATAAAATAATACCATTAAGAAATCAGCTTTTTCCATAAATAGGCCATGTTGATTAAATAATTATTTGCCACAAAATTTGTATTAATGCTCTATTTAGCAGATGAATTTGGTAAGAAATGATTTTAAATTTGAGGAATTTAAAAGATGTAAATGATTTTAAATTTCTATTTATGTTTCGGGCTAAATTGATTTGAAATCATAGATATAATTTTTTTTTTATTTGGATGCTCATGAGAAATGAAAAGAAAGTATAACATTTTACTGTTATGCCCTTATGGATTTTGCAGGAGATTATTTTAATTAATAACAAAATATTTTAATATCAAATAACATTATCAATTACAAATCATGAAAACATACGTACTCAAAAAATAAAAAAAAATCATGAAAACATACTATTAATCAAAATAAATCAACTTATTAAATTAAAATTTACAAATGTTATCATTATTGTTAAAAATGAACATTAAAAAAAAAGTTGCAAATGTCTTAATTTAAATGAAAAAAAAAAAGAGATCGAACTCTGGAATCTAAAAAAAAAATTCATCAAAAGAGATTTGATTTGTTCTATTTAGCCATGAAGACAAAATCAAAAGAAGCAATTTGTTTATGTTGATTTCTTCTTCAACCTAATGTATGAAAACATAAAACTAAAAAAATATACTTAATAGAAAAGAAAACCGATTGCATCAATATACAAAAAGGAACAAAAAAATATTAATTCTTATCAAATCAATAAATAAAAAAAAAAATGTTTAAGAAAAATAAAACTCGCCTATGGTTTGCTTGTCTTTAAAAAAAGCTGGTTGAAAATTGAAAAGCTCCATTGAAAAGATTGAAATTATTGTTATCAATTTTAACAAATAGCCAAAATATAATAGAGAAACAAAATAGAAACCTAACATTGAGTTTGTTTTAATGGCGTTGAGTCTAAATATAGAAGAAACTATCGATAAGTATGAAGTTGAATAGAGAAAAACTATGGCGAGAAAACTATCGTAAGACATGTGGGGTAAAATTGAAAACAAATATTTTGAAACTTAAAATCATACCAAATTCGACATATTTGGAATGATTTTTTTTCAAAAAAACAAGATTTGAAATCACAAACGATTTCAAATCCCAATCAAAGGGTTCCAAACAGGGGTAAAAATGGGATAAGTCAATTCAAGGAAGGGTAATATTGTCCCAAAAAAACAATTTAAATGCTAAAATAGTTAATTATTAGAATTATGAAGATAATGAACATTTTTGAAATATCATTAGTAAAATAGACCCACCAACCATAATTTTGTGGCAAGTGCTACCCAATTATATTTTAGACGCAGTTTTTTTTTTTTTTTTGCCTTTATTCATTAATTGTGGCAGATACTACCAAATAGTTTTACCTTTTTTTTTTTGCTCTTATTCATTAATCGTGGTAAATACTACCAAATTAATGTTCTATAAATGCTTTATCAACTATTTAACTATCAAAACATTTCATTAACATAAAATTATCCATGAGGGATAACTCAGAATATGAACCCAAAAATTCTAAAACTCAAAAAATTTTGGTCAAAACCCAACAATTTTAATAAACCATTTACCTCATTTAAGGCAACCATTTCATCCCTTTATTACATGTCTAATTTATTTTTAAAAAATAGTTTCCATTTTAATATATTTACTTTCATTTTGACATTTGTATATAACTCCATATATACCTCATATATAACATATATGTAAGGTTTTTTCTATATTGCTTATTGTAGCCACATATATTGATTTTTTTTTGTATAATATTAAATTAATGTAATCCAACATATATACTACATTTATATATATTGTTCCATCTTTATTGAATTATTTATTCCACCTATTACGGATTTCATCACACTCGGTATATTTAGTTATTTACAAATATATACTCAGTATATTTGTTTGTCACCACCATCATGTCATTTGCATATATATACTCGGTATATATATCTTTTCTAAAGAAAATTGTATACAAAATATATACCTCATATTATTAGATATATACTCATACATTTAGGAAATATATACATGGTATGAAACAATTATACAACCATGAAGGACCCTACTGATGCCGTCATCAACATGCTATTTACAAAAAACTACTGATGACGCTGGAGTTGCTCGCGAGTGACTAGACACCTTCGAATGTCTCTTTTTTTGAAGGTCGACACCATCTGATGTTGTTTGCCAGAAATAGAAACCATTAATCGTCGTCGCTCGAAGCTCTATCTTTTTAGAGGTCGATGTCATGCAAGAGTCTATCATTTTTTCTTGGCATCCGAACAATCTTTGACGTCAGATTAACAATAACTTTTACTTTCTCAATTGCCTAATATAATAACTATATACACACAAAAATTTGATTTAGTACACAATGTGGAGGAAAGATTAAATTAAATTTCTGTCAGGTAACAATTATATATACCCAGTCCAGACTTATATAATGTACACACAGAAACACATTAGGTTCATATCAAATATACACAGCCTAATAATAACTTTTGCTATAAGATTATATTATATAAACCCAAAATATACCAATTCAAAGAATGTATTTGTTTTTCAAATATATTTAATACATGATAACCCGTAATCTTATATTATACCCGATCAAGACTTATATAACATATACGTGAAATTCGTTTTAGTCTCACCGTTGTCTAGTTGAGATAACTGTATACAGATACAAATTCGTTTTAGTGCATAATGTAGATGATATAAACGTGGATAATATAATATATTTTAATATATGACCAAATATATTAAAAAAAATAACTTATATACTCAGTCAGAAACATCCATATAACCAATCAGATCTCATATATACCTAGTCAGAATTAGAGGACATTTTAATCTTAAAGAAAATATTAAATTTAATTTCTAACAAGCAACAATCATATATACCCTTTTCATATTTATATAATCCATACACATAAACAAATTAGGTTCATATCATATATACTAAGCCTATTCACATCTTTTGTTATAAGATTATATTATATAAATTCAAAATATACCAATGAAAGGTTGTATTATATTTTATAAATCCAAAATATAACAATATACGGTTATATTATATTATATAAATCATAAACAATGAAAGGTTCTATTATAACTATTATTATAGGATTATATGTTATATACTCAGTCTATTCAGTCTAAAAATTATACCTTCATTTAGTCGAAAAGTTCATAACAATTTAACCACCAAATGCAGCTATATTGATCAGTGAAATTGCTTATTTTTACAAGCTACAAGCACACAACGTAAATACAAATGATTATTCGAATAGACCTATTCATTCATCGAATGGAATTAGCATTGTCTATGACCCATATACTACTCGAATGGAAGCATTGTCTATGACATAAAATTTATTCTTTGATGAATCTAGGATCAGAAATCATGTAAAACCATAATATACACCCAAAACAGAAGCCTCATAGATTGAATAGGATGAAAGAGAAGCTAGTTAAACATAATATACACCCTAAACATAACATATAAACCCAAAGAGAACTATTATAATATGTAAAATCAAAAAAGTCTAGTCGCTTTATCGTCAATAACCCACCGACGCCGGCAACCCAAAAACGCAGACAACCCACTAACGCCTGCAACCAAATAACGCCGAGAACCTACTGTGACTTTGAAAAAAAAAACGAGAACCCACTATTTTCGACATACCTTTTTTTCGTCGTCGATATGTCGAGAACCCATAGTGCACGCCGTCGACTACAAGACCTCCCCTCGCTGCCATTTTTTTTGTTGACGTCAAACTCTCCACCTTCGCACTCGCCGTCGATAAGGAATACAAACCCCTGTTGATGACCCCTATTGTCGTCGATTGAAATCCCTCTCTAATCTTTTGTGTTTTCGAAAAGTTGAACCGTAAAGATAGGGTTTTGAAATCATAATCCCTAAATTTTAGAAATAAATCGTGGGTATTATTGTTTGGAGGGAAGAATACAAACTATTATGGTAAAAATCTAATTTTTTTTATTTATTATAATTATAATTAATAAATAGGGGTAAATAAGTAATATGACCCTATATTTAGCTTCTATTTAGCTTACAAATTGACAAAGCTGATATTAATAATAAATTATGTCATTTATGTAAAATGGTGTCCCAAATGGGCTATCCATGTAGTTAACCACTATTTCTACCATTAGAGCCAACTTCTACTGTCAAAGGTCCATTTGCAATCCTATCATCTTTGAAGCCTGACCCAATTTGCTTCTCAGTGACATAGGAAAGAGGTTGAACTTGGGCTGAAAACGAAGAATCTGGAAGTGGCCCATTAGCCTTCGGTCCAAACTCCGAAAAATCCCTCCCCTATCCCACCTGATCCTGACATGAGCTGAAGATAGGGCTACCTTCAAGGTTCGTAATTGTCTCCTTTTTTAAATCAAGTTTCTTCGCACAAAGGGGCTTCTTTCGGATTTCTTCATCCACTGCTTTATCATTGCCTAAATTTACGCCCCTCATTAAAGCAGGAGATTGCTCCATTAATGAGCCTTCTGAAACCGTCGTCGGTGACTTGAGAACTCCATCCACACTGATCGGAGAAGGTGAGCCCAAGCTCTTGCCTGAAAGTTCCATCTTTTTTGTAGTCAAACAATTCGCAAACAGGTTGCTCGGCAATGGGTCTTCGATTTTCCTCCTCCTTTGTCTAACACTTCCTATTGAAAAAATCGCTTTTTTGTATCATTCAGTGGTGATCTTGCAATCGAAGAGAATCTTCCAGTGAATCGAAGGTTCTGTCCGTATTGGTGAAAACCATTGCCTGCTTTTACATTTTTGTAAAATCACCACAATCTTTGAAGTGGTGCCCAATGATCCCACAATGGGAAAAAATTATGGTAGTTTTTCATACTTTATAAGTTTTGGGATATATGCCATAAAGGCTCGTACTTAATGATTTATTTAATAATCAATAATAATTTTGATTATTTTATTTACAATATAATATTACACATTATATGAAAATTTTAAGGTTATTAATGTAATCTTGGACAGTATGTGGTTGACATACGGGAGGATCATGTTCAAGAAATAACCTAAAGGGTCATCGTATATGGATAAGATTGGGTGCCTTGTCTTGGTAACACTATTGATATGACCCTCTTTGTAATAGTTACAAATGATTTGATCCAAATCGTTCATGTAGAGACATGTGAGTGGGGGTATCTTATACAATGAGTTTGTGTAAGACTGGACCATGAAATATTTAATATCTCTTTATAAATCTGTTAATTGAGAAGATTAATATTTCATTAGGATGATCATATGCAACTCAATTTTAATTCTAAGTGAGTTATGAACTCCTGCTTGTGAGGGTTTGTCCTTTGATTTACATGGATGAGAGTGACTTTTGTAGTCGATTCAATATGCCCACCCTTTTGGGGACTTGACCAGATAGGGAGTTGGGAACATAATCTCACAAAATGGAATTCACTCATTCTCATATAGGGTAAGTAGATGAGTAGTTTCCTTAAGTGTTGATTTCGGGATTTGAACAATGACACCCCACCCTTTCACTGACCCGAAAGGAACTTAGTTTATGGTTGGATCATAAACAAATTTTTCATTAGAAGATCAATTGTACTTAAGGTTCAAGATGTAATTACACGGGTAAAACGAACTTTTGACCCAGCTGTAATTACGAACAACTTGTGAAAGATCGATTTGCATTTAGAGATTATATCCTGGACACAACTTGTCCTACAGTGCATAAAAGTGCAACTCCAGGTCTATAGTGGAGTAACCCTAGAGTTAATGAATGAAAATTAATTAAAAAATTAATTGATTAAAGAGTTTAATTAATTAATTTTGTATAACTTATAATCTATAGGTTCATAAGGTCCCCTTGCTAGCTCATATGAACAAATAGGGATCAATTTTGTTAAGAGAAAATTTTGAAATGTTCAAACTAAAATTTAATATATTTGATATATTAAATGAGGAAAAACATATTTATTGTATATGATACATTAAATATCAAAGAAATTATTAATGTATTAAGATATATTAAAGAAAAGATATTTACTAAATTTGAATTAGATTCAAATAAGAAAATAGATGTCGTAGGAGAATTTGGAAAGATTTGAATAAGATTCAAACTAGTTAGATAAATATATTTTAATATATTAGATATTAAAATATATTATTTAATTATTTTCCCTATACCACTAAAAATAAGACCCTAGGGGTGTGCACGGTTCGGTTCGGTCCGGTTTTGGACAGAACCATGGACCGAATCGAACAGGTCGGTTTTGAAGATGTCTAAACTGACCAAAACCGAAGTACCTTCGGTTTCGATTTTTGAACCGAACCGATCATGTTCGGTTCATGTCGGTTCGGTTCGGTTCGATTTTAACCATTTTTTTTTTACCTAGCCATTTTCCCCCCTAAAAATTTCAGCTCAGCCCAGCACAACATTACCCAACCTCATCCATACAAAATCTAATTAAAATTTCGTTAAAATCCAAACATAATCACATATTCCAAATTGCAACCTAAAATTAAATACAAATTCATTCACCCATTCACATCTCAACACACAATCTAAATTGAAATTAAAATAAGCAAAGTCCCCATCAAAGTTTCAAATTCTAAATATTAAAAACCATCCTACAAATTAAATACAAGCCCATCCAAAGTTCAAATACAACATAGAATGAAATTAAAATATAACAAACAAACTATAAAGTCCCCAACAAAGTTTGAAGTTCACACATAATATAATTTCGAATTACAAATGAACCAAGCAAGAACAAGCATAAATTTCCTCCAACTTCATCCTTCAATCACCCAAAATAGTAATTGTGGATTCTTCATCTCCACTAATGACTTCTACAAAAATAGAAAAACAATAGATACACATAACCAATTAATTTATAAAATATAAATAACGAGATATTAAATAATATGTTTACATTACAAATTTACAATTAAAAAATAATTACTTGACCCAATCTTTTCAATATGGTCTGTTGTTGTCTCAATTACTTCAAGTCTATGTGCAATTGGTGTAGAACACATCCAATTTTGTGTACAAACAAGAGCTTGAACTGTTCTTGGAGATAATGTACTACGATATAAATCCAATACTCGACCTCCTGTACTAAAAGCTGACTCTGAAGCCACTGTTGAGATAGGAATGGAAAATACATCCTTAGCCATTTTTGCAAGAATCGTATACTTAGCAGAATTTACCTTCCACCATGCTAAGATGTCAAAATTATTGTCTATGTCGAGGTCATCTACTACCAATTCTCCAGACCTTTCACATGGCTCAGATAAATACCTATCAAACTCGGTCTTACTCTCTTTGTTATCTTTATGATTCGAGTGTTGAGCAAATTTATAATAATTACGACGAGCTCGAGATTCACCAACACTACTAGCCTTGTTTTTCTCTTCTAGGTCCACCAATTGAAGACTCTTCTTTGTTGCTCTCTCCTCATTGTCATCCATAGCATTTTTATACTCATCATACATTTGTCTAAGCAAATCTTCAACTTTCTTCCCAATTTCATTTGCAATCTTTTCATCATATAAATCCGTACGCATAAATACCACAAATTCAAGCTTATAATGAGGGTCTAGCACAACAGCAACATACAAGAGAAAATTTGTTATATCATTATTTTTCCAATATTTGTCAAACTTGGCTTCCATCCTTTTTGCCATGGCACTCAAGAAAGAATTTCCACATGTTGAATAATCTTGGATTTGTTGTTGAATTAAACAAACTTCATGAAAATATAGATTTGATGTTACAGATAATGAAGCAGAAACTCGCAAAGTAACATCATGGAATAATTTCAAAAACTTGGTAAAAGCACGTGCATTATCCCAATCTTCTCTCGAAGGAACACCTCTCTTCTTATCTTTTCCCATAAACTCTAAAGCATATTGTGCATCCTCCACTTCTAGCCTTTCAAAAGCTTTTTGAAATTTTTCAGCAACATCTAACATGATATATGTAGAATTCCATCTAGTAGGAACATCCAAACAAAGTGAATTCTTACTAGCTATTTTCTCATCTTTCACACAATTCTTAAAAGTAGCTAGTTGAGATGGTGAAGATCTTACATATCAGATTGCATTCCTAATCTTAACAATCGATTCATGGAGCTCTTTAAGAGCATCACCCACAATAAGATTAAGAATATGAGCACAACATCTTACATGCAAATACTCACCATCCAAAATAGTTCCATTCCAATTTCTTACTTTTCCTCTCAAGTAATTAATAGCCACATCATTGGAGCTTGCATTATCTACCGTCACAGTCAAAACATTTTCTATCCCCCATTCTAACAAACATTTCTCAATCTTTTTTCCAATGGTATCTCCCTTATGAAATGAAATCAAGCAAAAATTTAAAATTCTTTTTTGCAATTTCCAATCATCATCAATAAAGTATGCTGTGAGAACCATATAGTTGAGGTTTTGAATTGAGGTCCATGTGTCGGTAGTTAAACTAATCTTTAAATTTTTCCTCCCTATAAAGGCTTTCAACTTTTTCTTTTCATCCATGTAAAGTTTAAGACAATCTCTTGTAACAGTCGTTTGTGAGGGCACAACAAATTTAGGCTGCAAAGTAACTGAATACCCTCAAAATCCTTCCGATTCCACTACTCTAAATGGCAACTCTTGAACAACAATTAATTTTGCAAGTGCTAGTCTACATTTCTCCATGCTAAAAGCCGTAGCAACCAAATTAGAACTGCCTCATCCTTCTCCTTCTTTCTCTGTTTTTTCAAAACACAGAAGTTTTTGTTTAGCTTCATTTATTCTCCCAGGATATTTTTTGCACTTAGTTCGTATGTGTTTTAGCATATTTGTGGTACCATTCTTTTGAGTGTCACGTGCATATGTAACGCTACAATAATTACACTTTGCCCTAGGAAAATCAGAACTACCTTCAATCTTTTTAAAATTTTCCCACGCACCTGAATTTTTATTCGAGGTATTAGTTGGCTTGCTCTTTTTTACAATTTGTGTCTACTGTGAGGGCGAAGTAGGTGATGACTTTTTCTTCTCCTTGTTCTTTATGCTATTGCTAGGAGTTGTAGTATCTTGACTACTACCCTCCATAGTAAACAACTATTTAAAAATGAATAATTAAGAAACAAAAGACATTAGTTAACACTTAATAATAATATGTTGATCTATAACAATAAAATAAATATGAATGTCCCATTTTGTGTCTCTCTCTAAAACATCTTACATAATTAAATAAATAAAATATATATTGGTCCACTAGGAAAATTATTGGTCATTTTCAAGGAGAAAACAAAACTCCTTTTTTTTTCAATACAGAACTCACTTTATTACAGTAAAAAGTGCCTATAGAAATAAAAAATTTGGCCAACTTTTCAACAACATTCTTCTCCTTTTCCATTGGTATTAGTCCAAAACCAAAGAATATTAAAGTTTCCAACTCTAAAATGAAAAATTAAGACTGAGAAACAAAAATTTAAAATTAAGATTGATCTATAAACTCAAAGTTTACAAATGAGAAACTAAAATTACTAACAACTAACCTTAATATTTGAAATTTGGGGACTTCGAATAAAACTTTGTGGCGAACTACACTTCGGCACCCCTAGCGTCTGCGACTTGGCAAGGGGAGAGGGAGACGGAGAACAGTCGAAACACTGCTTCTCTTCTAGTGTTTGTGACTTCGCGACTCGGTGAGGCGAAGGGAAAGCCGGAGAGGTAGAACAGAGAACGGAAAGGGTGAGTCTGGCGTAGTGGCGTGTATGCGATTGGGCGATTTGGCGAAGGTAGAGTCTGGAGTGTATGCGATTGGGTGAAGTGCGAGAAGGAGAAGAAATGAGGAAAGCCGAAACACTATCTGCCACTGGCTTTCTGCTGTCTGCGGGTGAAGTCGAAGGAGAAGAAATGAGGGAATGAAAAAATTTAGGGTTTGTTGTTTATATAAACAAAAATGTATTAATGAAATTAGGATATGGCTGTGGCCTTTTCAAAGATTTTGGGCTTGGGCTTTTCAAAGATTTTAAAACAGCATTACTAATTAGTAATTACTAAATATATAATAATAATTATTATTAAATCGGTTCGGTTCGGTTTTTATGGTTTTTTCAGGTCGTGAACCGAGAACCGAACCGAATTACCCGGTTTCCTAAAGATATGAACCGAAAAACTAGTTTTAAAAATAAAAACCGAACCAAACCAGTCGGTTCGGTTCTTCGGTTTTTTCGATTTTGTGCACACCCCTAGGTGAACCATTGTGTGCATTCTTCACAAGAGAAAAGAACTCTTGAAATTTTCCTCTCATTCCCTCTCTTTATTTTCAAGAAGGTTCCCACAAACTTCTTTGGTCATTTGTTCGAGTCATAGCAAGGAAGACTTTGTAGAAGTCTTGGAGTTCAACCTCATTGGAGTTGGAGTACAAGGAGAAAAAGACCCACCAGAATATTCTCCATAATATTTACGTCAAAGTATTTATTACTTAACCTTAGTTTTTTTGTCTAATTCTACGTAAAATCAAAGACAATCCAATGCTTCCGTTGTGGGATGAAGTGTTCATTCCTATCAATAAGAATCATCACTCCTCCCATATGGCCATCTAAATTAATCTTTATGCCTCTTCTCAATGGCTTTGTGATATTGATCTTAATTTTTACCCCCATGCTTGCCCCTAGCTTATAGATCTTTCCCCTTCATCAAACTCTTCAAAGAAACCCATAGCATTGTCTAACCTTTCACCCATTCCCCTGTTAAAGCAACCTAGAGGGATGTCTAAAAAATGGACCTAGAAAGCCACATAAAGAAAATCCATTTATGATGGTTTGGTAAAGGGTTGTGGCTTTTCCAACACTAACAAAAAGCGATCGAATAACCATAGACCATTTTTGGAGACTCGAAGTCTATCAAGATCATTCAAGAACCGAAAAACAAACAAATTCTTACCTATGACCTCTACCTCCAAACCCCTATCTATCTTCCAAGTTGATTTAAAAGTATTACGAATTACCTCTATCGAAACGATCCGAGGGGACAACAACTTCCCTTCCATACAACCTTCAAGTAGGGACTTTGAATTCTGCAAAGTGCCAGTCTGGACATCAACAGAAACTTCTTCCTCTTTTGCTGTAAGATTCAACTTGCTCCACCCTTCCAAGAGATCCTCGTGACCCATCTTCTTACAACTCAATAAACAAGGATTAATCTTCAATTGACTGATCTCTTCCAAAAAGAAGATACCTTTCCTGCAAAGTCGTACAAGACAAGAATTCTAGAGAGAATAGAAAGCAAAAAGACTTCAAAGATGTAATAGACACTAATTCAATTTGGTATTAGATAGTATTTAATATGGAGAGATAAAAAATTATAGTATGTAGATGTAAAAAAGACTAATCAACACACACACACACACTCCCATTGTCGATTTGTCCCCTCCTTCTTAGCTTCAACGTTAACATGGGCTTCTTACCGTTATTGGGCTTGTTAAGCTTGAAGTAAACTTGGCCCTAGGTAAATTTTTTTGTTATCTAGCGATCGAAATTTTGATGGAAAGTCGAAATGTTGATGACATTGAAGTATGTCAAAGACATATTGTCGACATGGGAGAAAAATGAAATTCCCCCATGTCTGATATGTCGGACCCCTCGACACATCGACATGTCGATGTGTCGGGGTCGACATTTGCTACCATGAACTTACCAAAATGTAAAAATTGGGTCATTTTCTTCCTTTCTCATCGTCTAAACTTCCTCCCTCTACGTTGTCTCTCCCCATTACTCTCAATTTCTCCCTTTCTCTCTCATTGCTCTCTTGTCTACACTCCATTCGTCGCTCTATTTTAATTGTATAGCTACTTATTCTAGCATCTTGTAAATATCTTTACTTTGTGGATGAACTTTGTCTCCTACAATGTTATCGACTTCAATGGTGGAACAAACAGAAACTTTCTTCATTCTCTTATCATTCAATTTTTGTTCTTATTCTTGCAACATCATCCCATTTACCAGCTCCTACATATTTGTTAAATAAAAGCTCATAAGCTCCAAGCTTATCTTGCTCCAATTCGAAAAGACGTTAGGCAACTAATTCTCCCAAAATTCAACTGTAAGATAGATCGTTGTATACTGAACAAAAAAGCATATTTGTTTAATTGAAAAGGAAAAATTCAGGATAGAGTTCTTCCATGAAAGTCAAGAGGAAGGGACAATAGGGAGAGAGAAATTAGAGAGATGGGGAGAACAAGGAGAGAAAATAGAGAGAGAAAGACAGTATAGATGAACGAGGAAGGAGAGAGAAAGTAGGGAGAGAGAGGAAGTATAGATGATGAGAGAGGAAGAAAAGGACCCAATTTTTACATCTTGGTAAGTTTAGAACTAGAAGGCTTAGGCCTCGTTTGATAACCATTTGGTTTTTTGTTTTTTATTTTTGAAAATTGTGCTTGTTTCCTCACAATTTCTCTACAATGTTTTTCATCTTCTCTATAATGATTTCCATTTTTCTTAAGGAAACATTTGAGTTTCTAACCAAATTTCAAAAAGAAAAACAAGTTTCTGAAAACTACTTTTTTTAGTTATCAAAACTTGGCTTGGTTTTTAAAAGCATATGTAAAAAGTAGATAAGAAAACATGGAAACTCAAAGGTGGAAGTAGTATTTATAGGCTTGATTTTCAAAAACCAAAAACCAAAAACCAAAAACCAAAAGATTATCAAATGGGGCCTTAATTTTTACATTTTAAAAGTTTGAGGGTTAAATTTTTTTACCATCAGAGTTAAGGGGTCCAATTTGTTCACTTATGAAAGTTTGAGGGCCAATTTTACAATTGAAAGTTTAGGGGGTGAAATTACAACAAACCCCATAGTTTGAAGGCCCAATTTGTACAATTGAAAATTTTGGGGGTGGAATTGCAACAAACCTCATAGTTTAAGGGTAGTTTGTGCAATTTTCCCTAAACTATAAAATAAAATAAGTCAAATGTGCCATAGAAAATAGTTTTTTGGAGAGGGGATCATTTATGTAAGGCCCAAAACATTTTGGGCTATTTCCAACAATTACCCTATTAGGATGAGTTGTCACTTTTTTACTTTTTTTTTCAAAAAGTAGCCAAAGTTTTAGTACACACCTTTCAGGATTTTTTAACGATTGGAAGAAAAACACTTCATATACTAGTGTATTACCACGTGCAAATGCATGTGTATTTTTTTTAACGTGTGTATTTTTTTAAGCTAACGTGTGTATGCTTTTTAATTTTGAAATAATTTAAGTTTTAAATGATTCGGGCAAAATGTTATTAATTATCATGATATTAAATTTAATTTTACTATGTTATTATGTCTTTTATTTAATCAGTAAAAATTAATTTGATAACTTAATCAATGGTTAGATTTGAATTTGACAAATAACAAACTACATTTCCATATTTTTAAAAACAAATTCTAGTTAAGGTTCAAAAACATTTTGTAATTTAAGTTTAAAAGAATATATTAATAAATAACAACAAGAATATTCGGAGAAGAAATTAAAAAAAAAAGATTTAAGAAAAATGAGAGAACTTAAAGAAGTAATAGAATCATGGTTGAGGTCTAATTGCACACTTGAACCGACATTTAAGTGGTGGTGCTTCAATTGGCTACAACGTAGTGATTAAAATGTTAAATACTTTACATTGTATAACATAATAAATTCGAATAGAAAATAAATAACAAAAAAAATTTCTACTCCATCTATGTTCGCTAGTAGAAGAACCCATGCATGGTGGAAATTGACATTCCACATTTCTTTTGTTTCCCTCTTATTAGTTTCGATAGTCAACACATGTGCTACGTGTTCTCTAGTATTTTGACATTATATAACTGCAACTCACTAAAATTCAACTGTAGAGATTGTCTCGTGTACAAAGAACTCTACTTTTGCTACATTTATATATTTCATAAGCCGAAATATGAATACATAATTGTTTTATTTCACTATTGATTGATTTTAAAAACTAAATTTGTAACTATTTGCTAATAATTATCAATGTTGATAAACTTACAAGGGTAATAAATTTTTAAGACTAAATTTATAACCATTTACTAATAGTTACCAATATTAAAACTTACAAAGGTAATAAATTAGTTTTGTGTAGTTAAATTGATTTTTCTTTTATTTGTTTTAAATAATTCAATATGATAAAACTTTTACAATTTTAATTAAATTATATAATCCTCAAATTTAACGTAAAAGATTAGTAATTTAATATTTAAAATAAATTTGTAATTTGTAATATGCTCTAAAAGAATTTGTAATCTATAATGCTTCATTTAGATCTTTCTAAAAAAAAAAAATATTAAGATTAAAAAGAATGAATTTGTTAAAAAATCTTATTTTATTAGATTTATTATCATTATCTCGATAAATACTTTATATTGAAATTTTTTAATTTATTGTTATATTTTAATTAATGTGAATTGTATGTGAAAATAATTTATGTTTTTTTTACACAAGGATATAGATGATATCTAAACTAACTTATGTATTTCTATTTTGTCAATGATCATTCACTCTATCAAAATCTTAATTATTTATTTTCCTAATTGTTATTAGTATATACTTTAATTTTCTTAATTTTCTTAAAATGGAGCTTTTGAATTGTTGTGAAAGTGAGTGGAACATACAAAATTAGAGTTAAAGAGAATGAAACAATTATAAAAATGTTGACATTTTAAAAAATTTATATTCTATAATTAAAGATAATTCGATAAAAATATTAATTTTAGAATTAATTTATCTACATTGGTGCAATCTCTTATATTCTAGCTTTTCACATTCCATGCATATAATCTATATAGATGTATTTAAATTGCACTATCTCATGCCACATACTTAATAAATTTTAGGTTACATTTTATTGTTTTTAATAGATCAATTTAAAAAAATATAAGGTATTTTCATTTTTCTTATTTTGAAAAAAATATTTTACCTAATTTAGGTGTTTTCATTATTTGTAATTACTTCGTTAGTTTATTAAAAATTATATATATTTTCAGTCTAACTTTTTGTTATATCTTGAAATTTTCAACTTTAATAAAGATTAAATTAGTTTACTAATTTAATTTCATATTATAATTAAAATTTTTTAATTATAATTATAATTAAAGAAAAATTGTTTAACTTCTTGAAAATGAAATGAGAAAATATTTTGCATTCTAACTTTTCATATTTCATAGAAATTATTTTTGATAATTAATTAATTTAAAACTTTGTGAGGAAAAGACAATTTTAGAGTGGAAGAGAATGTTATAATTATAGAACTTTTGACATTCCAAAAATTATATGCTCTCGTCAAGAGTATTTTGGTCATTTTACTTATTCTTTATGCTCGGTTGCGCAAATGACCTCAAATTGAACAAAATTAACCCCATTTTGGTGCAAACGCTCCAAAATACATCTTATGCTCAAATACCTACAAAATCAACAATAAAGCACATAAAATATATCAAACTAGCATGAAATAAGAAAGATAAAATAGAACTTTTCAAGTCCTATTAGGCGGCTTAAGCTTCATTTTCAAGTGAGCTCGGATTTCTACATCTTTCCAACACTCTGCCATTTTCTCTTCATCTTTACAGCTGATGAGTTTTATATTTTATGTATCTTTAGCCCTTTAAACTTAGATTATTTGCAAGAATTCATGCTTATATGTCCATAATTGTTAGCAAATTGATAGAAGAATAGCCCAAATAAGTGAAAGGATTGTTTTGAGTTGAGAAATATGAAATAAGAGGAAAATAGTTGATTTTTAATGAGTTTTGATGTTTTTATGCAGGAATCTGCAAACTGCCAAAATTGCAACTAATGAAAAGCTTGTCGAAGGCTTTATCAAATATAATTATTAACCAGACCTCTACAATTTGCAATAATAGTGGCCAAGGTTGATCTCAGGGATTGGATTTCTTATATTAATTAAGTGTCAAGCATGCATAAGTGTGCTATTTCTAGGCTTATTTTTATGCTAGTTGCTTTCATGTATTTTTATGTTTATTTCTCAGAAACCTAGCATTCTGAGCAAAACTGGAGAATTGTGAGATAATTGGACAAATTTGAGCAACTTAAGGCCATATTTGAAGATTCAAATGTTGAAGAAAAAGGAAAAGACATTTGGACCCGAGGGCATAGCATTGCAACGCCATTTGAGAAGCTTTTCAACCTTGAAAATCCGCAGGCATAACGTTGCAATGCTATCTATAGCGTTGCAACACTACTCAAATATATTTTTTCCCTTTTTTTACAAAATTTGAAGGGACACTTATGCATTGCAATGCTATCTATAGCGTGACGCTGTCCCTTAGCGTTGCAAATATATCTATAGCGTTGCAATGCTATCTATAGCGTGACGCTGTCCCTTAGCATTGCAAAGCTGTCTCGACACTATAAAAGAGAAGTTTGTATTTAGAGCAAATGGAGCCGTTTTTTAGAGACCAAACCCTAAAATCGATTCATACATTGTCTAAGGGCTTAGAGAAGAACTTTGGAGAGCTAAGGATGAGACTCAAGGCTCAAGATCGTGGACTTCATGTCGGGAACGAGTGTTGGCATGCGACCTTAGTTTATTCTCTTTTCCCTTTACTTTTCTTTTGGCTTTTAGAAGTTTTGTTATGGACTTTAATGTTGTTTATCTCTGTATGTAGACAAGAATGGTTGTATGTTTTAGACTTTTGTTGATTTTGCAATTAAATGATTATAATTACATCTTTTATGCATCTCGATTTTTAGTGCTTAAACTTTTGGCCATGGTTTTGCATGTTAGACTAGATTTAGCTCGAGAGAGTAAATTTATCCATAGAATAATATATGCATGACTAGATTTAGTTTATTGCACGAGAGTGAGTAAATTAATTCTAGAAGCCTTAAGAGATTCGCCTAATGCCATGTTTAGCAATAGAAATAGATCGAGAGGTTGATTTATTGCTAGGCATGTGTTCAATTGAGCTCGAGAGAGGATATTGATCACTTAGTAATTCTTAGCTTAAGATTAATTGCATGAAATCAATTCTTTATCTGCAAAGATGTGCTTAATTTACCAAACCATTATGTTTCTCAAAAATTGGACTCCAACCTTGTAAATAGTAGTTTAGGTTTTTTTTGTCTTTTTAATCACTCTAAAGTTATGTTTCTCTAAATAAAATTGGACATAATTAACCATGGTACTTAATTAATCTAAGAACTCCAATCCATGTGGATGACCCTGGCCACTATTATTGTAAAATATTTAGAGGTCCGATTTTTATAAATTTAATCTTGATAGGACATTCGAAAAGTCCTTTATCACACAGTTACTAATGCTCAATTTTATTTAGAGAACCAACAATAGAGGAAAATCAAATTGAAACCTAAGATAATCTATTTACAAGGTTGGAGACACTTAGAGGGAACCTTTTTGAAACAATGATTTAATTCCTTAAAACCAATTTGGCTATATAGAAGAGATAATTTATATAAACAACAATTATAAGCCAAGAAATTACCCAACTTATTAGTTCACTTTTCCAAGCCCAACTAAACCTCATGCTTAGTGATAAATCAACATTCCAGTCTATTTTTATAACTAAACATGGCATTAAATAAAATTCTTTTGTTGGCTTCTATTAGCAAAAACTCCATTCTCATGCAAGAATTCACTAATAGTTATACATTTGAATCTAAATTTGAGTTCTACATAGTCAACATGTGTTTTCTTTCTTATAAAACCTTGTTATTTCTTTTCTCCATCATGAGCTAAATCCATCCTTGGGATTCAGATATGTGGATGCCCTAAGATTGGAAGCTTGGCCTAAGATGTAAAAGTAACTTTGCTCGATTTCATAGCATTGTTTGCTTTTATTGATTATCATTCTTATTGTAAATCTAGCTTGATCACTTAGGTGAACATATAGAGATCGAGTTTAATACTAGAAGGGTTAAACAAAATTACGTGTTCATACAAGAGCAATAAAGGAAAGTAGCTTAAACATAAGCACTTGTTTTTTACCAGAGGTATAGGGCAAAACCTCTAAGACCAAAGGATTGTATTCTCATTAAACTAAGTTCGTATTAGCCATAGACATATGGTTTAATCGCATTGGCTTCTAAAGGTATTTCCATTAAGATCGAATAGGAGTTGAACCCAATTTACATTGTTTGGTGCTTGAGTAAAGATTTCAATTGCATTTTAGGTCACAATTCTTTTCTAAGGGGTAAACGCATGTTCGAATTCCTCCTCCTTATTATTAATTTTTAGTACACTCACAACCTTGACGATTAATTAATATTGGTTACTGAGGTTGCTTTGTGTGAACATCTTTGCCTTTATTTTGGATTTTGTGGTATCCATTCCCTGTGGGATCGATACTTTGGAATATTTTCTTTATTACTTATTTGACAGTGTGCACTTGCACTAGACTGAGGACTTTTTATATTCAAAAGTTTTCTTCTAAAGCCCACACGTTTTCAATCGATCAACATCCGCCACACCGAGTCTCCCCCAAGTTCTATTCAAGCTCCATTCGATTACCAATTTCGAAATAAGGATGTGTAAGTACTTGTTCTCCTTGAAAAAGGTTGAACAAGTTAGAAATGATGAAAAAACTTAGGGTTTTTAACTTTTCATTCCAGTTTGTATTTTTTGTTTTTCTTTCAAGTTTGTTAGCTGTTGTTTTTGTCCTCCATAAGAGTTGTAAGTTTATGTTTTTCATTTGAATTCAAGTTTCTAGTTATATTTCCAGTTTGTTCTTAATACAAGTTATTGTTTCTTTGTTTCTATACTTCAAAGTGTATTCAAGTTTGTAACAACCCGACTTTTTGGACATAGGACTACCTAGGGTCGTTACTGAAGGAATGAGCGTTTCACTCCGCAGCAGAAGCATTGGATCGTCTTTGATTTTATTTAAAATTAAATTAAAAAAATAAGATTAAGTAAACTTACTTAGAGTAAATATGAAGATATTTCTGGCATGTCTTTATCTCCTCTACAAAGTCTTCCTAGCTATAACTCGAACACAAGACCAAGGCTTGTGGGAGCCTCTTGAAAGGAAATTCACAAGGGATTGGAGAGGAAGAGGTCTGAGAGAATTCTCTAATTCTCTATTGAGAAGATATGTATTATGTCTAATGGTTCAACCCAAGAGTCCTATTTATAGAGACCAAGGGAAAATCTTTGCCATAATTAAAATATTATATTTTAATATCTAATATATTAAAATATATCTTATATTTATTTGAATCTTATTCAAATCTCCTACGATATTTATTTATTTGAATCTTATTCAAATTCTATAAATATCTTTTATTTAATGTATCTAATATACTTTAATTATTTTAATATTTAATGTATCAAATACAATAAATATATTTTTCTCTTATATATTTAATATATATAATATATTAAATATTAATTTGAACATTTCAAAATTTTCTTTCAACTAAATTGATCTTTTAGTGTTACTATGAGCTAACAAGGGGACCTTATGAACCTACAGATTATAAGCTCCAATGATACAAAATCAATTAATCAAACTCTTTAATTAATTAATTTTCATTCATTAACTATAAGTCACTCCACTATAGACCTAGAGTTGCACTCTTATGTACTGTAGGACAGGTTGTATCCATAGATATCATTACATGCAAGTCGATCCTTCACGAGTTGTTCGTAATTACTTCACGAGTTGTTCGTAATTACAACTGGGTCAAAAGTTCGTTTTACCCCTATAATTACATCTTGCAGCTTAAGTACCACTGATCCTCTAATGAACAATCGTTTATAATCTAATTATAAACTAAGTCCCTCTTGGGCCAGTGAGAGGGTGGGGCCCTATTGTTCAAGTCTCGAAATCAGCACTTAAGAGAACTACTCATCTACTTACCCTATATGGGAAAGAGTGAATTCCATCTTGTGAGATTATGTTCCCAGCTCCCTATTTGGTCAAGTCTCCAAAATGGTAGGCATATTGAATTGGCTACAAAAGCTACTCTCACCCATGCAAATCAAAGGACAAGCCCTCACAGGCAGGAGTTCATAGCTCACTCAGGATTAAGATCGAGTCGCATATGATCATCCTGATGAAATATTAATCTTCTCAATTAACAGATTTATAAAGAGAGATTAAATATTTCGTGGCCCATTCTTACACAAACTCTTTGTATAAGATACCTCCACTCACATGTCTCCACATGAACAATTTGGATCAAATCATTTATAACTATTACAAAGTGGGCCGTATCAATAATGTTACCAAGATAAGGCGGAACCTTATCCATATACTATTAGGTTATTTCTTGAACATGATCCTCCTGTATGTCAACCACATAATGTTCAACATTACACTAATAATCTTGGATTTTTCACATAATGGATAATATTATATTGCGAATAAAATAATCAAAATTATTATTAATCATTAAATAAATTATTAATTACGAAGCTTTAGGGCATAAATCCCAACAGTTACTACATGCATGTTTAGACATTTAAAAACCTTGAAAATTTGTTAATTTTTTTTAAAACTTCCATAAAATAAACTTTTATAAAGAAAATAATTAAAACATCTAGTTTTGGGATCCCACAAAAAATATTGCAAAACATAAATAAAATACATTGATACATAAATGACTTCTAATATACAACATAGTACTTTAAATGAAAACTTGAACACTAAAAATAATTAATAAAAACTCATGCTGATGCGGAAGCAGAACCCATGGCATAAGTAACAGACATCATCATCACTTGCCTTGTACTTCGTTGTTATTACCTGAGAAAAACTGGTGGGAGGGGGGCCACAACACTGCACTCAAAAACATGGAAGTGAAAACTGGGCAGATAGTTAGCGCAGTCAATGCCCTTTAGAAGGGTAAGTTCCCCAATGATACTAAGGTGAACACATGAGAGCAGTGCAAAGCCATTACGCTGCGGAGTGGGACCCAGTTACAAGCGGCGTCAAAGAAGGGTGTGATTGAAGGAGAGACTGAGAGCCATGGGGCTGTGGCAAAAAAAGCCACACTAGGAAAGCCTTGTAGCCCTTCTCATCCTTTTATTCCAACTAATGTTTGTTTTGATTCTAGTGAATTAAGAAAGAAAAATCAAGGTAATGAGAAGAGATCTGAGAAAAAGAAGATTAGCAGAGTTGATGATAAGATCAAGAAAACCTTTCTGACCTGATTGATGAGGAGTCCAAGGAGTTGGCACGGGATATCAAGGCACCCCGACCCAGGCATGTTGATAGAGGAGCACATTAGTCCTCCTAGAAGGCGTGGAGAGTGCCCTACATTTTACTACAAGGAGCTTCCTTGATGAGCAGTTTTTAGAGTTTTTGAATATGTTTAAAAAAATGCATATTGACATTCCATTTGCAGAAGCACTGACCAACATGCCTAATTATGGGAGGTTTATGAAAGTGATGCTCTCGAAGAAGATGCCCTCACAACTAAGTCATCCAGGGAGTATTATTATTTCCTGTACTATTAGTGATTTACATATTGATAGGACTTTATGCGATCTAGGGACAAGTATAAATTTAATGCCTTATTCTTTCTACAAAAGACTCGAACTAGAGGAAATCTAGTAGTTGGTCAAAGATTTGATGATGTGGGAAGCTCGCCCATAGACATTTAAACTGCTCCCAGTACTTGTACAGGGTCTCTCCATGTTAGGGACAACCGACTATCAACAGATCTCGACATTTGTATGATATTGTCCACTTTGGGCATAAGCCCTCATGACTTTGTTTTTGGTTTCACCCAAAAGGCCTTATACCAATGGAGATAGTGTCCCTCATTTATAAAAACATGATCTTCCTCTTATCTAGCTAATGTGGGACTTTGGTCGCACTCCCAACAATCCTCCCCTCGAACAAAGTACCAACCGAGCCTCTTCCTCAAATAGTCATCTATCCGTCTAGCTCTTATCCTGGTCAACTCCTTTACCATAGCACACTGCCAGTCTAGGCCAACACCTTTACTGGAGCACACCGCCTATCTGATAGAGCTCTTTACCACAGATCTCCACCATGACTACACCTTCGAGGCTCACCTCCGTTGTTCAACACTCGATGATTCTACTGACCAAGGCTCAAGGGCATGGCTCTAATACCAATTGTAGGGAATATTCTAATTAAACCCAGGCGGAAGCTTCGGAATTGGTTTGAGTTTATTTAGAACAAAATAATAATATTATGGTTAAACATAAACATACCTTGAATAAAAGAAGTTCTTCTTGTATACTTGGTCTCTTCCACAAAAATCTTCCTTGCTATGTCTCGAACAAAGGACCAAAAGGGTTTATGGGAACCTTCTTGAAATTGTAATGAGAGAACGAGAGGAGAATTCTCTAGAGTTTCTTTCTCTTATTTGGAATGCACCCTAATGGCTCACCCCTAGGGCCCTATTTATAGTGGCCTAGGAAAAATAATTAAATAATATATTTTAATATCTAATATATTAAAATATATTTGTTTAATCAATTTGAATCATATTCAAACTTTTCCAAATTCTCTCACGACATATATTTCCTTATTTGAATCTAATTCAAATTTAATAAATATCTTTTCTTTAATGTATCTTAATACATTAATAATTTCTTTAATATTTAATGCATTATATACAATAAATATGGTTGTCCTCATTTAATATATCAAACATATTAAATTTTAATTCAAACATTTCAAAATTTCTCTCAACAAAATTTATCAATATTTGTTCATATGAGCAGCAAGGGGACCTTATGGACCTACAGATTATAAGCTCCAATGATAAAACCAATTAATTAAACTCTTTAATTAATTAATTTTCATTCATTAACTATTTGTCACTCCACTATAGACCTAGAGTTCTACTCTTATTCACTATAAGACAAGTTGTGTCTATGGATATAATCACTACATGCAAGTCGATCATTTACAAGTTGTTCGTAATTACAGTTGGGTCAAAGTCCGTTTTACCCCTATAATTACATCTTATACCTTCAGTACCACTGATCCTCTAATGAACAATTTGTTTATGATCTAACCATAAACTAAGTTCCTCTCGGGTCAGTGAGAGGGTGGGGCCCCATTATTCAAGTCCTAAAATCAGCACTTAAGGGAACTACTCATCTACTTTCCCTATATGGGAAGGAGTGAATTCCATCTCATGAAATTATGTTCCTAACTCCCTATTTGGTCAAGTCCCCAAAATGGTAGACTTATTGAATCAGTTACAAAAAAAACCATTCTCGCCCATGTAGATCAAAGGACGAGCCCTTATAGGCAGGAGTTCATAACTTACTCAAGATTAAGATTGAGTCGCATATGATCATCCTGTGAAAAAAATCTTCTCAATTAACGGATTTATAAAGAGAGATTAAATATTTCATGGTCCAATCTTATACAAACTCATTGTATAGGATAACTCTACTCACATGTCTCCACATGAATCATTTGGATCAAATCATTTGTAACAATTACAGGGTGGGTCGTATCAATAGTGTTACCAGGATAAGGCACCCAATCTTATCCATATACTATAGACTCTTTAGGTTATTACTTGAACACGATCTTCCGTATATCAATTACATATTGTTCAAGATTACAATAATAACCTTGAATTTTACACAATATTGGATAATGTTATACACAACATAAAATAATAAATTATTTTATTAATAAATGAAAAATGTTTAATTACAAAAAAAACGAGCTTTAGGGCACAAATCCTTACACCTCAGTCATCTGCGTGATCCCATAAATCTCCTTCCTCAGGTTCGTCACTCTAGATGGAGGGAAGAACTTTTTCAAGAGCAGACGTTTTATCTCACTCAAGTTGTAATAGTCCTAGATAGCAGAGAATAGAGCCAGTATTTGGCTTGATCCTTCGGCGAAAGGGGAATGCCAGCGGTTGATTTGCTCTGTTGTGACACCGTGTGGCTTCATCCCCGAGCACACAATATGGAATTATTTTAAGTGCTTGTGCGGGTCTCTTCTGCACTACCACGAAACAAAGGTAATAAATGAATCAAACTCGGTTTAAGTTTGAAATCACCTTGAGTCTCGGGATAGGTGATATACAGAGGCTGCTGATTCAAATCATGGGCCCCAAGTTGTTTCAAAGTGCGTTCAGCCATGACTACCTCCTCTTCTTGCGGTTCCCCACTAAGAATGTCAAAGATTTCTTCGTTGCGCTCCACGTCACCCTCAAATGCTTGTCTCCGTATACGCCTCTTTTCTCTCAAAATTTCAAGAAGGAATTGGAATCCAACTTCCTACGAGGATCGAGTATTCATGCACAAGCAAAGAAGAGCGGTCAATCAAACAAAAAATCCAAAGAAAGAAAGAAAAATAACCAAAAAGTTCCCTCTCCAGCAACGACACCAATTTTAACGGGCTCGTCAGACCCATCAAATAAATTTATAAACCGGACCACTGATATTTGCAGTAAAAGTGGGTAGGGTTGATCACAGGGAGACGAAGCTTTAGTTATTTAGTATTCTAACTTTGGATGTAAAACAAACCAAACAGAAGGGGGAGGAAGGCTAGCATAGTTATGCGTTACTGCAAGTGTACGAGCCCAAGTAATAAAATGGTATGAGTATACCAAGTATCGTATCCACAAGAAATTGTTTAGGTTGGAGGAATACCGAAAATAGTTGCAATTGATTATTGTGTAGAGAAATAAGTCGAATGACACTTGATTGAAACAAATAAAAACATACAAGGAAAACTAAAGATTGAGAACAATTGGGCTAATGATGTTTAGGGAATTAATTTCACTAATTGGATCTTGCAATTAACTGGGTAATTGATATTATCATCTCATTTAACTAATAGGCCTAGAAGTCTAATTTCATGGAATCCTCTGTCGAGCTCATCCAATTCTCAAGTGTAATTAATTAAATTTTGTGTTCGTCTTATTAATTAATTCTCACACGACATTAATGAACCTTCATTTTAAACCTCAATTAATTTTTGTTGTCCCTATGTCACTTAGGCGGATTTTAATTGTCATGCATTGTCCTTCTAAGCCTAAATTTCCTCTATCAAGCTCAATTTAAGCTAATGATCAATAAAACTATAGCCAGTAGTTCAAAGGCAGTACGAACCTAATGCAGAAAGTTAATAGAATGAGATAAAATATCAAAAAACTTCAATTAACTAACTACAAAGATCCATTAGCTACATTAATTCTCCAAACTAATGTAATTAGCCATTAAACATAATCGCAACAGTCCCAAAAGCAGTCATTACAACCCAATTACAGCAACTAAAAATGGAATAAAAAGAAAGGAAAGCTAAAACCACGTCAATCCTTGAACCTGCCTCAATCTCCATGATCCTGAGCCTTGAACCTTCACTGAACAACCTCCAAAAGCCCCCAGCTATCCCAATTTTGGTATGTTTCTGCAAAAGGGGTCTAAAAACCCTCTAAGACCTCTCCAAAATCAGTCTTGAAATGATGAATATATAGCATGCCTCGATACAATGCGAAACGCTAGGCACAGCGCCTCGATGCTGTAATGAACGCACTATTTAACTAATGCGCGCGTATTCAACGTTGAGGTGCTGTGAGCGGCATCGAGAAGCTCCATACGAAATTCTTCGCACATGCCTCTTACTTGCGTCGATACGCTATAGGACTGCATCTCGAAGCTATTATGATCGTCAAGACGCTGTTCCCTCGACCAAATACACTTATGCAACTCCTGATAGCACACAAAATGTGTTTTTCCTAGGCTTTACTTTTGTTAGTCTTTATACTTTATTCAATGCTTTTCATGAGTTTAATTATTTAAAATTTAGCTAATGAGCAATGGGAGCGAAACCGAAGATTCTGGAGATACCATGGCGAGTATGGAGCCAACGAAACTTAATTTGAGAATGTGAAGCAAAGAAGAAAAAGGGGACAAGAAATCTGAGGGCATAGAGTTGAGTTTTTGGCGCCGTTGCTGGGGATTGGTGCATATTTAGATTAATTAATATTGTGAAAAAAGCATCCGGTCTTAGTTTAGAGTCTTCGTTTGTTTTGTCTTTTTTTATTTTTGATTTTGTTTGTGTTTTGATTTTTTTAGGAGTTGAGCAGTGTATGCGAAAGTATAAGGAGACATCCCTTGCTTTTTTTGATTCTAAAATTAAAAGAACCTACAAGAGAAACCTTAGAGAAAGGAAAGCTCAAGGTATAGTTATGGCTAACCAAAGAGAGGATGAGGAACTGTTGGGTTAAATTTGCAAGACTGCAAGTGCACGGGTCAAGTTTTAATATAGTGAAATAGAGTACAAGTGTCGTCCACAAGATTGAGTTATTTAATTCATTTGATTACCATGAATTTAACCCTCCAATTTTATTTAGAGATAAAAGTCAAATGGTGAGTTAAAATATGTGAAAGTAAAAACAAGATAAAATTAAGACAATCAGGAGAAAGAAAATCTTAGGGACTAGACTTCACCTATCGAGCTAACAAATTAATTGAATGAACAATTAATTAATGTATTTTCGTGCCAAAAATCAAGATGTTCAAACAACAACTGGCCCTATCAAGACAATTGAATCTCATGCACGATTTATAAGACTAATATAACTATCTAGTCTTTAATAATCATGCACAACATTAAGAACAAATTCTTTAATGATTTCTAGTAGAATTCTAGTCACTTTCATGCTACAATAACTACTAGTCATGCAATCGACGTCAAATCTAAATTAATCTTTTTCAAGCATAAATTCAGATTAATGAGGGCAAATAAACTTTGATCAAGAGTTCATAGGCATTAATAACACGATTGCATGAGTAGGAAGAAATACAATAGTTCAAATCAATCACATCAATAAATTGTTCGGCCCAACGGCTCCATCTAGCCCTAAGGAAACAAATTTAGCTACTCATAGTAACTATAATACTTCTAAAATTGCATACAAAACCTAAAAAGAAAAACATTAAGTAAAGGGTTTGAGATAGAACTAATGCGTCGTGTAAGCTTGTCCCCCGTTGTAATATCACGATCTTCAACGTTAAAACTCTTTCTTGTGCTCCACAGAATCTTCTCTCTCGGTCCTCAAACTCAATTTTCGAAAGTGGTTCCGTTTCTCCTCGTTTGGCCCGCCCAAATCGCATCCAAAATCCCAAATTTATAAACTCGGGACAGCGTCTCGATGCTGTGCCCTAATGCACGGGTTAATTAAGGGAAATGGGGTAGCGTTGAGATGCTGTGTACAGCGTCTCGACGCTACGGACTGAAAAAATACGCGCGCGGTTGCCTTCAGCGTTGAGACGTTGTCCTCACAGCATGCCTGGCTACATCATGGCAGCGTTGAGACGCTGTTGGATAGCGTCTCTGTCCACTCGGGTCTCACTGGTGCATTTTCTTCTTCCTTTCTCTTAGTCTTCCAATTCTTGCCTAATTTTGCCTCATTTTTGTCCTGTGATTCTCTTCATCTCTGATTTCTCTTCCAAATGCTTAATACCTGCAAAATAAACAGATACGGTGTGAAAATAAAATATCAAAAATAGCAATAGTTAAACTATAAAAATAGCTCACAAAAGAGTGCTATCAAATACCCCCAAACTTAACTATTTGCTAGTCCTCGAGCAAAACAATTGGGCACAATCTCTCTTGACTGCTTATATTGGGGCTAGTAACAACTCAAGCCTCAGAGAATCTGAAAAATAGAGTGCTCACATAAAATCAAGATTTATAACTGAAATCTGTCATCAAGGAGCTTTAAATTGATTCTATCATTCCTTACGTGTGTGTGTGAGATAGCCTTCCTTAATCTGGTCTTTATAAGCCTAAACTTACTTTATGCAATCCTCAACTCATCTTACCTCTACTCTGGCATAAGTTCTAATTCTCGAGTTTTTCCTACAATTAGGGACACTAATGTGCCACTAAGGTGCCTAAAATTCAGGTGAAACTCCCCCAAACTTGAAGTTTTATTTATTAAATGGACACTAGCTTTCACACATCCACTGTAGGGACCCATACCGATGGCACTTTTACTCACAGGAGGTCCTAACTAGTCACAGCAGAGGTAGCTCTTTTTGTCCTTATGAGTGACAACAGCAAGATGATTGATAACTTTATTTTTATTTTTATTTTTATTTTTTAAAATGTACATTACAACCCATCCTGCAAGTTAGCCATTGAATCAGTTCTATATCCTTTCGAGGTGACAACAAGCATCTAGACCACATAACTCAAATCTAAGCCTTCAAAACTATGACTAGGTGGACTATGTGCTCTAAATTTGTAAGGAGCTCAAAGAATAAATTTTCTTCTAACTCGAATCCAAAATTTAGTTACAAATCTTGAACGAATGTGATTACTTGTAATTCAGACTCAAATATCCTCATAGACTATCATAGTTGACGAGCACGAAGGCTGCCAAGATGAGGACTAAAATAGGAACCTTCAGACAACATGAGGTGGAGCTGTTGTTTGAAGCTTGGGAGAGGTACAAAGAGTTGTTACAGAAATTCCCTCAGCACGGATACCCAAACTGGCTTCAAATCCAACTGTTTTACCATGGACTCACAGGCAACACTAAGACTATTTTGGATGCAATAGCTGGAGGCACTATTTTGGCTAAAACTGTGGAGGAAGCTCAAACCTTACTGGAGGATATGTCAACCACCAGCTATCAATGGATAAATGAGCACTCAAATCATCAAACATTGGCTGGTTTTTATGAGTTAGATGAGGCAAGCACCCTTAAATCTCAAATGGCATCTCTGACTCGTGTTTTATATAAACTTGCAGGTACGGGCACTCCTCAGTCAATAGCCTCCATAGTAG
This sequence comes from Trichosanthes truncata, assembly GCA_033996785.1. NCBI lineage: Eukaryota > Viridiplantae > Streptophyta > Magnoliopsida > Cucurbitales > Cucurbitaceae > Trichosanthes > Trichosanthes truncata. The sequence continues at coordinate 16,611,324 of JAWPNB010000004.1, forward strand.
CAGCTCAATCCTTTCAAGTTGGACGGGAATCTAGCATAAAGCAAGCTCAGTACATCAACAATAGAAATTCCAACTATGGGGGACATCAGATACAGAACAATCTTCCATCTCACTACCATCCAGGTTTGAGAAATCACGAAAATTTTTCCTATGCTAATAATAAGAATGTTTTGCAGCCTCCTCTAGGTTATACATCCACAACCTATCAAGTTGAAAAAGAAGCCCTCCCTTGAGGACATGTTGGGGGCATTCATCACTGAATCAAGGAGCAGAACTAACCAGTTGGAGAGTATGGTCAATGGGCATGGTACAGCCATAAAAAACATAGAGGTACAAATCAGTCAGATGGCTACAACCTTGAACACTCTACAGAAAGGTAAGTTTCCCAGTGATACTGAGGTAAACCCAAGGGAAACATGCAAGGCCATCACTCTGCGAAGTGGAAAGGCATTAACTGAATAGAAAAAAAGGTCAACTGACAATTCCCTTTCAGAAGAGGTACAAAAACCTTATCAGGAGATTCCAAAAGAAACACCTAAGCCCACCATTGAGAAATCGGCTAAGTCTCCTATCTCTATAGGTCCTAATTCTATTCCATATCCTTAGCGTTTTCAAAAGAAAAAACTTGACCATCAATTTGCAAAATTTTTAGAAATTTTTAGAAAGCTTCAAATAAATATCCCTTTTGCAGATGCACTAGAGCAAATACCGAATTATGTGAAGTTCATGAAGGAGATAATGTCAAGCAAGAAGAAACTGGAGGCTTATGAGACAGTTAATCTCATTGAGGAGTGCAGTGCAATCATCCAAAAGAAGTTGCCTCCGAAGTTAAAAGACCTAGGGAGTTTCATTGTTCCCTGTACAATAGGAAATTTTTCTTTTAAAGCATTATCTGATTTGGGGGCTAGTATTAATTTGATGTCTCTCTCTGTTTACAGGAAACTGGGTCTGTGGGAAGTGAAACCAACAACAATTTCACTACAATTAGCTGACCGATCCATCACATACCCTAGAGGAGTTGTGGAGGACATCCTAGTCAAGGCAGATAAGTTCATATTCCCTGTGAACTTCGTAGTACTGGACATGGAGGAGGATGCTCAAATCCCAATCATCTTGGGAAAACCTTTCCTAGCCACTAGTAAAGCAGACATTAGCATGCAAAGAAGTACATTGACCTTACAAGTGGGCGAGGAAAAGGTAGAATTTCAAATCTTCAAACCCCAAAGTTCAGATGATGAGGTAAGTACTTGTCTTAGAGTGGAGTTAGCCAATTCTTTGTATTCTGACTACGGAAAATGTGTAGTTTTGAGTGACTCTCTAGATTCAATATTCAATGACAAAGAGAAGAGGAAGGAGGGTGAGTTCAAGGACAAGAAACCACCCTAACGCATACACATGAGCTCTGTCTAGCTAAAGACATTAAACAAAGCGCTTCTTGAGAGGCGACCCAAGTTTCTATCTTTTTTGTACTAGTTTTTCTTCTTCGTCATTTTCTGTCATGTGTCTATACTTGGTTTCTTGTGCTTTGTTTTATAGGAGTTCACATTACTCTACCTTACTCCCTTGAGATGATGAAAACGATGGATCACCTCTTAATCAGGACAATATTGTTCACCCTATTTTCTTTATCCTTATGCATGTTGACTATTTTATACATTGAGGACAACGCATGCTTCAAGTTTGGGGGTGGGAGTGCTTCGTACTTATTGTTTGAGTTCTGAGCGTGTTTTGAATTTTTCAGATGGATCTTGTGCATATTCATGATTAGGACGGCCTAGGATGTGATCTAATCAATAAAATTTCTTGCAATCATTTGAAACATGAGAGCATGTCCTGAAATTGAGATAAATTTAATTTTTTCTTGGATTCCCTTGCAACTATTGAGCACTTAGCCTTCCTTCCTTTAGTTTTGAATGTTTAGAACAAGGTTATTGAGTTTAAAAGTTTGATGTCACCTCAATAGGCTTAAGAACTAATTTGAGGGTAAATCTGCATGATAGTTTGTAATGTTGTATCGAGAATCTTATTTAATAGTGTTGCCTATATTGATTTTTTTTGCATGTTGAAAAGAAAGAAAATTTTTGTTTTTTTTTTTTTGCATGTTTGAGTCAATATGTTGTGATTAAAAGGATCAGGGACAAAAAGAGCTACCTTCACTGTGATCAATTAGGCCACCCATTGAGCGATTGCTCTAGGTAAGGGTCCCTACAGTGGATGTGTGAAAGTTAGGGTCATTGATTTAAAAGTAAAAAAACAAACAAACAAAAAAAGGCAAGTTTTGGGGTTGAACCCAAATTATGATTTTAAGTGCTTCAGTGAGTCATTACTTTCTTAAGTGTAAGAGAACCTAACAATTAGAACTTGAGGCCAGTGTAGGGGAAAATTAAATGCAGAACTTTATAAATTTGTTCCGAGCTAGTAAAGACTAAAAGAGGGAAGGTTAAGCATACACACACGCAAGGGATGAACATAATGAAATTTAAATTTCCTAAAGAATGGTTGTGCTTAAGTTCTTTCTTTGAATGTGTGATTTTCTTTTTTAGATCTTTGAGGCTCGAGTTATATTTATGCATTAGTGAAATCGTGATGTGGTTTTGTTCTGTTTTTCTCAGGACTAGCAAAAGCTTAAATTTGGGGGTATTTGATAGCACACAAAATGTGTTATTCCTAGGCTTTACGTTTGCTAGTCTTTATACTTTATTCAATGCTTTTCACGAGTTTAATTATTTAAATTTCAATTATTGAGCAATGGGAGTGAAACTGGACATTTTGGAGATACCATGACGAGTATGGAACCAACGGAACTTAATTTGAGAAGCCATGTGAAGAAAAGAAGAAAAAGGGGCCAAGAAATCCAAGCGCATAGGGTTGAGATGCTATCTGTAGCGTCTCAACGCTACAATCGCAGCCCATCAAGCCACAAAATCTACACAAGCAACGTTAACGCTACCTTGCCTTATTTGAAAAAGTGCATTTTTGGAAGGACAACGAGATGCTGCAACCTAGGGTCGAGACGCTTCACGATTTCTATATAAGATTCATCATTTGTGTACGGAAAGGGAGAGCCATTTTGGAAAGACCTGAACCCTAAACTCGATTTCTACTCTATTTTGGGAGATAAGGAACATTCTTGGGAGCAGAGGACGAGAGTTGGAAGCTCGAGATCATGACGTGTATTGAGAACGAGCATTGACGCGTGACCATAGGTTTTTCTTTCCCCTTTTTGTTGTAGTTCTTGTTTATGGATTTTGTATTAAATCTAGATTTTAGTTTTGTTGTAATGAGTGGCTAGACTTTTATCTAGGGGATTGATGCAGCAGCTAAACTTGATGTTTTAGTTTAATTTCTTGAACTGATATTACAACACCGTTGTATGCATTTATGTTCTTAATGCTAGTATTCTTTTGGCCAAAGTCTACTTGTTTTATTAGCTTTGATTGTTGATTATAAAAGAATCAATTAGGGCTAGACCAATTAATTGCATATCTAACTGTAAATCCTTACATAAGAATGCAGGATTCTTTTAGAAGCATCATAGGAAGTAGCTTAATTCCATGTTATTTTATTAAAGTTTAGACAGACATGTTAGACTTATAAAATTGCATGAGTTCCAATTCGGCTTGAGAAAGTCTTTTGGTCTTTTAAACTTTCTGCTTAGTGTGTTGTATGATCAATCTTGAGTTAATTAACTAAAACATTAGTTTAGTTGGCGAAGTCAATTCCCTAGGTTTTCTCTCCTTGCAGTTCAACCCTTTTAATATTTTTTTTGTTTGACGCTCTTCTTTAAAATAATTTTTCTCTAAATAAAATTGGGTGTTAGAAACTATAATAGTCAATTCATCTAGAAAAAACCATTCCTGTGGATGACACTTGCACTTAACCACTATATTAAAAATTGACACCGTACACTTGCGACTTTGCATGGTCACAAAATCATGCAACAGCTCCTCTTCTCCATACTTAGCTCCAATTTAGGTCCTTTTAAGCTGCACAAATCACATGATGCTCCAAACTCATCATCTTTGGTCTGAATTGCCTAGTTTCTTAAAATAGATAAAATATCACCGTAAAAGCTCACAATTATATGCAAAGTTAGATATTAATTAGGCCTAAATATAGTACTAAATTAGGCTCTCAGTTTCATGCTAGAAATTAAATTTGCTAAAATTTAAAATCATGCGAGGAAAGTAAAAAGGGAAAAATAAAGTTTGAGATTTGCAAACTTACGAATACGCAAATCTAAGATATGTCGGGATATTCAATTGCAACATTAATCAGGGAATTTAACTAAACATGCATAATTACAGAGTTTTAAGACCAATCGGACTCTTCAAAATCCTGTGGGAGACTCCCCTAAAGCAGTCGAGATTTCAATGCCTAAATTAACTCTAAACTAACTCACTAGCTGGGGGTGAATGTTCCATACTAGCTAATTAGAAGTGTTAAGCGCTTGGGACAGGTCGAAACATAATAATCTAACCATATGGGCCCTTCGAATTAAACAATTATGTGCCAATTGGTTCTAAAGCCTACCACATGCAAAGTAATGAAGCCCAATACACCTAATTACTAATGTGGTTGTGAGCTTATTGCTATAAGCAAGAGACCGAGGACCCAACAGTTACTCAAGCATAGCAAGGAATCTGCTAATTAAGCTAATATGTGATAGCATGTATTTATACTATCTTATTTCTTATTATTTATGCTCGTTTTGTGATTATTTTGTGAGCTTTTATGCCTATTTCTCTTAATTTTGTAGAAACCGAGCTTGAGGAACAAAACCAAGTATTTGAGAATATTTTGGTGGATATTGGAGCCTTTTGAAGCTTAATTAAAAATTCAAGCAGATTAAAGATTTTATTTGAGCATAAGGCACGTTCCGGGAGATTCTACATTGAATCACGGTTCCAACGCATCGAATCGGAGGTCATTCGGACACCCGAGCAAAGAGATATAGCAAAAATAGCCAGTGTTGTCTGCAGGGTAGCGTCGAGACGCTGTCTATAGCGTCGCGACGCTACGAAAACTCAAAAAACGCTATTTTTCCGTAAAAAAAACAAGCGCGCCGACGCTACGAAAACTCAAAAAACGTTGTTTTTCTGTTAAAAAAACACGCGCGCCCCATATTTCTTGCAGCGTTGAGACGCTGTAAGCAGCGTTGAGACTCTGTCTCGAGATTTTCTATAAAAACACTATTTTTTGCGCGTTTTGGGAAACCAATCCGAGAGTTGGAGCCCTAATTTCGATTCCAAGCTAAAATTGAAGGTTTAGGGAGCAATTGGGAGCGTTTGTGGAGCATTTTTGAAGATCCAAAGCTCAAGGGACATGGAGATCACGACGGGAACGTGGGATCGACCATTGTTTGCTAATTTCTTCCTTTTCCTTTAGTTTTAGTTCTTGTTTTGTGGCTGTAAATTAGGAACTTAGAGGCTTAATTGTAAGAATATTATTAGTATCTTTGTTCCTAATACTTGGAGTTTTGATGTAGCCATTAGACTTGAGTTTTTTAATTGATTAAATACCTTGATTGAATGCTTTTTGTTTCATTCATGCTTTTATGTATTTAATGCTTATAATTTATTGATCAAAGATTATTTGCTTTATTGGTCTGAATTTGTGCTTGAAAAAGTATGGTTTAGGCTAGAACTTAATTGCATGACTATTTGTAAATTCTTGCATGAAAGTGGAGAATTCTCTTAGAAGCCCTTAAAAGAAGTTGCTTAAAGCCTTGCATGTTATTAAAATCTAGATAGAGATATTAGGTTTATAACATTGCATGAGAGTTAATTGTGCTTGAAAGAGTCAGTTAACACCCTCACTTCTTGGCTTATGGAATATTTGCATGACAAACTTGATAGTTTTCGCTGTAAGTCTAATTGGTGAAATTGATTCCCTAAGATATCTCTCTCCTATTGTGTCTCAATTTATCTTTTGCTTTCTAGGTTAGCTCTTTAGTTTAGCTTGTTTTCATTTGATTTCTTTCTCTAAATAAAGTTAAGTGAGAGTAATTACAGTACTTAAATGAATTAAGAAATCCAATCCCTGTAATCGACCCTGGCCACTATTATTACAAATTTTAGAGGGTTAGGTTTATAAATATATTTGATAGAGCCTTCGACAAGCTCTTTATCAATATGTCAGATCAACCCAATTAGAGAACTACTAAGAATAAATCAAGAATCACTGACCATAAAACATGTAACTAATAGGAAATTAAGCGTAAATTCTCATAATGTTGCAATAAAATCCCTACAATACGTCGAATAGCGATTACACTTAGTCAAACATTGTTTTCACGAATCTCGAGGCCATATTACAAGCCAAAATGTAAGAAATAGCCTAAAAACTACTAAAACAGTGAAAGACAGGGGAAGAAATCGAGAATGGATGTCTAAAACAGAATATGAACCCTAAAATGGAAAAAGATGCTTTTATACAACTCGCAGTAGCGTCGAGGGGGTTCATTGTAGTGTCGCAAGACGCTTGGTGGGGGGAGACTTGCTACAGCATCAAGATGTCGTCTTGCTTCTGAAGCTTCTGTCTTGCAGTGTCGAGCAAGGGCTTCGCATATGGAGCAGTGTGTAAACTAGATCTTTAACATACCCTCCTTTACAACACATCTTCTGAGCACCTGGTCTAGTCCTAACTTGTAAAGATAGGGTTCATCCTAACAATAAAATTTGATGTCATGGAAGAACTTCTTCAATTGTTGCAAGGTTGCATCCAGTGGTATGAGTCTACTAATTAAATAATTAGCCATATCTGCATACTAAGGTAATTCAACAATCTTGACTGCCAATAGTTCCTCATCTGCAAAGATCTCTCTTATCTTCCTTGTTTTCTCTTTTTAAGCCTCTTGCCCTAACTGTGACATGTGGTTTGCAAATTGATTTTTCATTCCTTTCTTGTGAATGATCTAAAGGTTAAACTGCTAAAGGAGTAAGATCCATCTGATCATGTGGGGCTTTGCTTCTTTCTTTGATAAAAGGTACTTCAATGTCGAGTGATCCGTATGGACAATCACCTTCGTCCCTACCAAGTAAGACTTAAATTTGTCGAAAGCAAAGACAACTGCAAGCAGTTCCTTCTCAGTTATTGTATAATTGACATGTGTGTCATTTTTTGGTCTTGTTAGCATAATAGATAGGATGTATCACTTTGCTCCTCCTTTATGCCAACATTGTTCCAACTGCATAATCACAAATTAATTCAAAGGGCTGACTCCAGTCAAGCTCTATCATTAGAGGGGCTAAACTCAGTGCTACCTTCAACCAGTTAAAAGTAGTCAAACAGTCTTGGTCGAACACAAATTGTCTGTCTTACTCCAGCATCTGCACAAGGGCTTAGAAATATGGGAGAAATCTTGATAAATTGTCTATAAAATCCTACATGTCCTAAGAAACTATGAATCTCCTTCACTATTGTTGGTAGTGACAATTTAGTAATCAACTCCACTTTGGCCCTATCCACCTTGATTCCTTTTTTTGAGATCTTGTGTCCTAGCACAATACCTTCCTGTACCATGAAGTGACACTTTTTTCAGTTTAGTACCAAGTTTGTCTCTTCACAGCGTTGCAAGACCTGTTCGAGATTATAAGATAATGATCAAATAATTCTCCAAAGACAGAGAAATCATCCATAAAGATTTCCACTGTCCTTTCCACCATATCTAAAAAGATAGCCATCATGCATCTCTAGAAAGTTGCTGGAGCATTACATAATTCGAATGACATTCTTCTAAAGGCGAAGGTGCCATAAGGACATGTAAATGTCGCCTTTTCCTAGTTTTCTGGCATGATTGTAATCTGGTTGTATCCTGACTATCCGTTCAGAAAGTAATAGTACTCCTTTCCTACAAGATGATCAAGCATCTTATCAATAAACTACAGTGAAAAATTATCTTTCTTGGTTGCTTTATTTAGGTGGTGGTAGTCCATACAGGCATGCCATCCTATAATCGTTCTAGTTGGGATCAACTCATTCTTCTTGTTCTCCACCACTGTCATTCCACCTTTCTTTGGTATGCACTAAACTGAGCTAGCCCAGTTACTGTCTGGGTAGGTGACACCTGCATCAATCCACTTTATAATTTCCTTGCGCACCACCTTTTTCATTATTAGGTTAAATCTTCTCTGGCTCTCTACTGATTTCTTGTCTCCTTTTTCCAAGTTTATCTTGTGCATGCAAAAAGAAAGGTTAATTCCTTGGATGTCTGCAATCGTCCATCCTATAGCCTTTTTATGCCTTGAAAGAACCTATAATAAAGAAAATTCATCCTGGTCAGCAAGATGAGCTAAAATGATCACTGGTAGAGTCTCATTCTTTCCCAGAAACGTGTATTTCAGATGGAGAGGAAGTGGTTTGAGCTCCAGCACAGGTAGATTAACCACTGATGGTGGAATTGGCATTATTTCATCCTCTGTTGTTCGTAAAGAACTAATTTCTTCATTTGAGGTCACATATGTGGCCGCAACATATTGTTGCTCAAATTCTTCGTCAAATGACTCATCTTCAAGGGTATGTTCTTTAAGCATTTCCTTAATAACTTCTTCCTACAAATCAACAAACTCATCCTGCAAATCATAATAAGAATAAAAGGTCTCTATGTTGCAGCATTCCTCCATTTCTCTAGGGAATCGTAATGGGTTCAGGACATTGAAAGTGATATGTTGGTCATTCGCTCGCATTGTCAACTCCCCTTTTTGGACATCTATAATCATTCTCTCCACAACTAGGAAAAGTCTTCCTAGGATGATTGGAACATCTTTGTCCATCTCATAATCCAAGATTATGAAATATTAGGAAAAATAAAATTGTCCATCTTAACAAGGACATCTTCGATTTTTCGAATGGGTCTAGCTATTGACCTATCTGCCAGTTGCAAAGTAACTGTGGTTGATTTCTCCAATTCCCGGCTGTTTAAAAACTGACAAGGGCATTGTTGGCTTTAAGATCACAAAGTGTTCATCCAACATTTCTTCCTCCACTTGTGCATGGAATTGTATAGCTCCCTGGATCCTGCAATTTAGAGGGCATCTTGCTTTTCAGAAGAGCACTGCAATTCTCTATGAGAGCTAAAGTCTCAAATTCAACTTGCCTTCTCTTTTTAGTCAAGATGTCTTTCAAGAACTTGATATAGTTGGGCATCTACTCAAAAGCTTCCACCAACAGAATGTTGATGTGTAACTGCTTAAGGATGTTTAAGAACTTGCTGAACTGCTCGTCTTGGTTCTTCTTTTGAGATCTTTGTGGGAATAGTTGATAACACTGTAAAAATGTTATTTTATTAGGATAACTAATTGTTTATTTCACAGGAATCGAGAAACAAGAGGTAGATCGGGCCATTTCACTCACTTTGGGCTAAAAGGATGGAATTAAAGCTCAAAATTATCAACTAAGTCATGGAAGAGTGAAGATGGAGCCCAAATGGCCAAGGAGGTAGCGTCTCAAATCCTCTAGGAGTGTCAAGATGCCGTTGCAGCCACATTCAAGCTTGAAAACCCACACAAGTAGCATCTCCACGCTGCTATAAACCTCACTCGACATTGCAGGGAGCCTTGCTCAACGTTGGGTAGCATATCGACGTTGTACAGGCGTGCGTGCATGATTTTCGTCTGGAGCATCTTGATGCTTGGATCAGCGTCTCAATGCTCTCGAGATTTCTATAAAAGGATCTTTTTCACTTAGGTCAAAATGTTATGTTATGTTTTGGCCACTTTTGTAGACGATAGCTTAGGGCATTTTACCTTTTCCTTACTATTTTCTTAGCTTTTAATTTTGGTTTAGTGTTGTTGGATCGAGCCATGGAGTTTGGCTATTCTATCCCGATGGCCAGCTAAATTTTCATTGCCAATTCAAAGGTTTGTCGAGCTTGATTTTTGTAATGTAGTGAGACTTGTGTAAATTACTATCAATTTACTTAATTAATTATCTTTTAATTTTTGTTTAGATCATGAGCATGCTTGTTTAAATTGATGCCTTAATCGCACTTGTATGTTCATCCTGCTATGCATGATGTTGGTGATTCGTAATTTTCATGAACTCATGCTTGATTTTAGTAGCAATGAGGTTGGCTCGTGTGTGTAATTTAGAGGCTTTTTCTTTAATTCATAGCTTGCATGATAAGCCTTAAAATTAAAAGAACGCTTGAATTAAATTAAGCTTTCTAGTTTAATTAGGATATCTCAATCAATCTCTAGAGCTTAACACGATTAATTAATTAGTATGGAACGTTATCATGCCCAGCTAATAGATTAATTTAGAATTAGTTTGGATGCTTTGTTGAATGAATTGCATTAGGGGACCTTTAGTTCTTTTCGCTACTTTTCCGATTTAGTAGATTGAACGTTTAATTAGGAAATTGAGTTTAATTTGAGTTGTCAATGATCAACATTACAAAATTAGCCCGATAATCTCTGAGTTGGTGCCTAGTAAGATCTTTTTATTTTTCTTGCTTTTATTACATTTAATGCACTTTAATTTATGCTTTTCTCACAAACTCGTCCCCCCCCTCTGTTTCGGTTAAAAAAAAATTCAATGAGAGCATTCAATTACTTGTTCCCTGTGAGTTCACTAACGCTACAAATAGTTAGGATCGGTAATTATTTTGACAGGTCTTGACAAGCACGCATCAATGGTGGAGGTAGTCTGACACTTTGATAAAAAAAATTTAGTTTCTTAATTGCTGTCAACTTTTTCTCAGGCTCCAGATGCCTTGCAGGCGCATCCTTGGCTGCATCACCTACAACTTTTTCTTCTATTGGAATGCCTATATGTTCGTCAGGTTGCCTTGTGGGCGCAAGAATGATCACATCACTTGCAAAATTTTTAGAAGATTTCTTTGGCTCATCCTTGTCCTTATTCTTTGTTTCATTCTTTCCTGAATCTTTAAATGTTCCTGAAAAATCTTGTTCTGTAGGAACCTCGGGCTCATCATATTGAGTTCAACTCCTTAGAGTGATTGCCTTGCAATGTTCCTTGCCTTCCCTCTGCAGGTTTTCTATAATGCTTGGTAAAGCTCTTTGGGGCCTGTTCTTCAATTCATTAGCCAGTTGTCCAACCTACAATTCAAGATTAGATAACAAGGTAGCTTGTCTTTGAATGATTGCATAATTTTAGCCATAAATTCCTTCATGAGAGTTTCCATAGATAGAGTTTGCATTGAAACTTTCAGCTACATTTACTACACATTCTTCTGCTGTGGATATGGTTGCTGCATTTGATTGTTGAAACCAGGTGGACATCTTTGTTGGGATTTATGCCCTAAAGCCTCGTAATTAATGATTTATTTAATAATTAATAATTATTTTAATTATTTTATTTACAATATAATATTATCCATTATATGAAGAATTCAAGGTTATTAGTGTAATCTTGAATAGTATGTGGTTGACATACGAGAGGATCATGTTCAAGAAATAACCTAAAGGGTCATAGTATATGGATAAGGTTGGGTGCCTTATCCTAGTAACACTATTGATACGGCCAAGTTTGTAATAGTTACAAATGATTTAATCCAAATCATTCATGTGGACACATGTGAGTGGGGGTATCTTATACAATGAGTTTGTATAAAACTGAATCACGAAATATTTAATCTCTCTTTATAAATCCGTTATTTGAGAAGATTAATATTTCATAACGATCATATGCGACTCGATCTTAATCTTGAGTGAGTTATAAACCCCTTCCTGTGAGGGATTGTCCTTTGATTTGCATGGGTTAGAGTGGATTTTGTAGTCGATTCAATATGCCTACTATTTTGGGGACTTGACCAAATAGGGAGCTGGGAACATAATCTCACAAGATAGAATTCACTCCTTCTCATATAGGGTAAATAGATGAGTAGTTCTCTTAAGTGTTGATTTCGAAACTTGAACAATGGGGCCCCACCCTTTCACTGACTTGATAGGGACTTAGTTTATACTTAGATTATAAACATATTGTTCATTAGAGGATCAGTGGTACTTAAGGAGCAAGATGTAACTACAGAGGTAAAACGAACTTTTGACCCAACTGTAATTACGAACAACTCGTGAAGGATCGACTTGCATGTAGTGATTATATAAATGGATACAACTTGTTCTACAGTGCATAAGAGTGCAACTTTAGGTTTATAGTGGAGTGACCCTAGAGTTAATGAATGAAAATTGATTAATTAAAGAGTTTAATTAATTAATTTTGTATCATTGGAGCTTATAATCTGTAGATCCATAAGGTCCCCTTGCTAGCTCATAGTAACCCTAAAAGATCAATTTAGTTTAAAGAAAATTTTGAAATGTTCAAATTAATATTTAATATATTATATATATTAAATATAAAAGAGGAAAATATATTTATTGTATTTGATACATTAAATATTAAAATAATTAATGTATATTTGATACATTAAATAAAAGATATTTATAAAATTTGAATAGAAATCAAATATATAAATATCGTAGGAGATTTGAATGAGATTCAAATAAGTATAAGATATATTTTAATATATTAGATATTAAAATATAATATTTTAATTCTGGCACAGATTTACTCTTGGTCTCTATAAATAAGACCCTTGGGTTGAGCCATTAGACACAACACACCTCCTTAATAGATAATTAAAGAATTCTATCTAAACCCTTTTTTCTCCAATCCCTTGTGGATTTTCTTTCAAGAGGCTCCCACAAACTTTAGTCCTGTGTTCGAATCATAGCCAAGAAGATTTTATGGAAAAGATAAAGATCTGTCAGAATATTCTCCATAATATTATTTTCAAGGTATATTTTACTTAACCTTAATTTTGATTATTTCATTCTAAATAAAATCAAAGACGATCCAATGCTTCTGCTGCGGAAGTGTTCATTCCTTTCAATCTTTTCTTCGAGTACTGTGTTGATGTGCTCGCATTCTGTCCTCCCCAAGAGAAGTTAGGATGTTACTTCCATGTTGGGATGTACGTGTTGGAGTAAGGATTGAACATGTTCTACCCTACATAGGATTGAACCTGTTCTGCCCTACATAGCACACAGATGCGAGGTTGTGAGGACAATTGTTGAAAATATGACTTTCACTGCAAAAAACACAAGTAGGAGTAGAGATTTTATTCAAGGCAACAACTGGAGCCTGATTCCTCATAGTAAAATTTTTCAATCTGTTGTTCATCGTTGCTATTTGCGCGATGAGTGCTGTCAATGCATCAACTTCATGTACACCTGCAATATTTCTGCTAGAATGAGAATCATCTTCCTCCAATATCTGTTATTTGAAATAATTGCATCAAGGATCTCGTTGGCTTCATTCACTATTTTTTTTTCAGCAGAGATCCATTTACAGAGGCATTGACCATGATCTTAGAGGCCTAGGTCAACCCATTGTAAAAGTGTTTGATCAGAAGGCACGTAACCTGTGATGTGGACACTTCCTCACTAACTTTTTGAATCTTTCCCACGTTGTGTCCACGCCTTTATTAAGACCCTGCTTAAAAGTAATGATTTTCTCCCCAATCTGAGCATTATTGGTGCGTGGAAAGTATTTCAGAAGAAACTTTTCTGCCAAATCATTCCAAGAAGTGATCTAATCAAGTGGAGATGAATCCAACCATGCTTTAGCATTATCCTGCAAGGAAAAATGGAATAACTTTAATCTCAACGTCTCATTAGACACTTCAGTCAGCTTGCACAAGTTGGAAATCTTCAAAAACAACTTAATATGTTTATGAGGATTCTCATTTAGAAGTCCTGCAAATTGCCCTATCGCCTGGAGCATCTAAAACATAACAAGCTTTAACTGAAAAAAAGTTGCCTCTATGTTTGGCTCCAAGATTCCTACATTAAGACTCTGAAAAGTTGCTCCACATAATTCCTTATAGCTCTATTTCATTCATCTACAATAAAAATGGAATTTTGTAGGATCGCTTGCAATTGTTGTGGCTGCTGCCGCAAATTATTTTGTTGTGCAGCTTTTCTTTGTTGCTCTGGATCAACGGGAGGATCGACTCCAAGGGATCCATTAAAATTTTGTGCAAAGTAGGCTCCTGTAAAACAGATTCTTCTGGAATTTCCTTTGCGCTCAACTCTTGTTGTTCCTTTCTTTTCCTCCTTTGCTCCTTACAGCACTAATGGAAAGTTTTCTCTATCTCAGGGTTAGGATCACAAGGGTGAGGCTCTTTATGCATGCACCAATCCTAACCTAAAAATAAGGGTCGGATTCCTGGGATAGAGTTAATTGCGATCATAAACAAATCGCAATCTTCACTGAAAAATTGAAAATTTGTTAAAAATGTCATTCTCCAGCTACGGTGCCAAAAACTTAATGGGTAGCTAGCGCAAGTGCACGTTGTCTCTCAAGTAATATATGGAAGTACTCCAAGTATTGAACCCAAGGGAATGATCCAACAACGAAGACCTCCTCTAAGCTTGCATCTGAAGGTAACTAAAAATAAAGATTTTGTGGGGTGAGTAAAAAAAGAGTTAAAGACATTAAAATTGTAGAAAGATGATAAAAACACTGATGAGAAACGGGGGATTCAAATCTGGTTCAACCCCAAGGATTATGTACCTACCATGCGCCCATAATTTGCTCAACTAGGCTCAACTTATTCAAAGATTGCTGCCCATATGCGCCTGCATCTGTTTCTTTCAAGTTCTGTACAGTTCAATCAGAATGCTATTGAATTGCACTTACAACCTATCCTAATCGGCATTTAGCACAGTGAATCAAGTTCAACACTTATTCAGCCCTTTTCTAAGTGCTTTTAGGAGCCTAAGAAATTAAACACATATTCCTATGGCTATTTTGACTTAGGTAAATGAAGAACACAACTTTTATGATTCTAAAAGTTTTTGCCCTATTTCTAGGTACAAAAAGCAAAATTCTATTTCTAAATTCTTTTCCTAGATTTTCTTTATGAAATCACGTGTTCAATCCAACTTTTTCATTATTGAATTTCACACAAACTATGCTAACTTAAATGACCAGTTTAAGCTAACAATGAAACATAAACTTGAATAAAAGCAACAATGCTAAGTGTTTAGCAAAGTTACTTAATCACATGGTGGGGCTTTCTTCCTTCTTAGGGCATCTACTTCATTGAATCCCCTCAAAGGAGTTTAGCTCGTGATAGAAAAGGAATTAAGAGTGAAGATGAAAAGAAACATGATGAAATAAAAGAAATTTAACTTCATTGAAAAAAAGAATCTTGAATACACTTTGAAGTATGTAAATGACACGATAACAACTAGAATGAAGAGCAACTTGAAACCGCAACTAGTAACCTGAAATAGTAAACTAAAACAAAACTTACAACTTAAGCTTAGAACAAAATCCAGCAGCTAATACTTTAAAAAAACTTATAACTTGTAGAAATACAAGTTATTATAACCTAATAGACAAATCATATGCATTCAATTTAGCTACTAGAAAGTATTGAAAGAGATTATTTTGCATTTTCTTAGATAATTTGTATAAACGATCAATTACCTAAGAAGAATTCACTTGGAAGATAAGAATGTAATGCTTATATTTTTTTCAGGGAATTGATGCGTTGAAGGAAAGACATACAAAAATGCAGTGACAAAGTACTGAATGAAGTGAATGCATGTTAACGATGAAGGTTCAAGCATTTACTTAGAACCTATCGCTTCAAAGGGAATCATTACATTGAAAAAGTTTTGGAGAAACTCACTGAGCGATGTGTTCAAATCATATTGGACCTCCTTGCAAGTAGACAAGCGGTGAACAACAATTGGACCAACAAAGCGAGAACATAATCAACTTGGACTGAGCATTGTGTGCGTAATTGATAAGAGAGCTACGAATCTTTGGGGGATTGGGTGGCATTGACTATATATGCTTGAAAATTTGTTGCAGAAGGGGTTCAGAAAAACTTTCCAACACAGTGCCATTATATTTCTCATTAGTTTAGCAAGGAAAAAAAGAAAAGAAGGAAGACTTCACTCCTCAAAGAGAAGAAGGGAATTTCGTTTGCCATTGGCGTAACAACTCGAGGATAACAAGATTCTTCATCCTTTCTCACTTTCCTCAATGTTACATTTTCAATGTTTTTATGATTACTTGTTCATGACTTTGGTTGTTTAGTCAATTCTGTTTACAGTTTAGTTTGTGAAGTCAATCTTATCTGATTTTTAATATTAAGTTATCGAAGAATGTCACCTTTGATTTACTGTTTGATGTTTGTTGATCCATTCTAAATCATGGATAGCTAAATTTTCTTAAGGGATGGCTAAGATCGATACTAGTATAATGAAAAACGGAAAGCAATAAAGTATGTTGGATGTTAATCCATAGTTTTTTTTGGATGATTTAAATGTATAAAATTGATCTCTGTCTGGCCAACCAAGAAAGGTGAAAGCATGTGTTCATACTAGAAGGGTGAAGCATGTGGAAAGACCAAGGGAAACAAGAGTGATCATTATTCACAAGATTATTTTAGGAGTAATGATCAGGGTGAACTTTGGGTGAAGAAAAGTAAATAAATACGTTCAACCCCAGTGCAAGTACAGACTGTCGATGCAAGTAATCAAACAGAAGTATTTCTGAGTATCGATCCCACAAGGAATAGTGTAACAAAAATACTGCAAAGCAAAATGTAAGGAGAATTGCAACTTGAAAACTAAAAATTGCAAAAACAAGGTTGGGTTTGGTGTGTTTGTTAAAAACAAAATAATTGCATAATCTAATTGCAAGTTAAAGTGACAAAGATTGCATAACTGAATTGCAGAATCGAAAATTGCAAGATTGAATAGCAAACTAAATGGACTTGATAAAACAAATGAAAATTGCAAAAGAAATTCTTTAGAGAAAGGAGGAGCTCAAGAATGTCATTGCCCTAAGTTGTAATTGCAAACAAAAATTGCAATTCCAACCTATTCTACATTCAATTGTAAACTGAAATTACTACTCCTATTCACCTTGAACTTAGGGTTTAGAAGACTAAGTGAGTGACCTATATGTTTATAGTCTCTCTATCTTAGGTAATTTTGGCTCAATAATTTCTTACATTTTGAAGTCTTTGATCCCTATGTCTAGGGTAAAAAATTGGCTTATGTCTAAGCTCTTGTCTCCATCACTTGTGCGAAATCTACTTATCACTAACCTCGTGGGTATTAGATCAAAGCTTGAGTTGCAACCCTAGTTGATTAATCTAGGATCTCAATGGAATTTTATTCGACACAAGCAAACAATTGAGAAGTAGACTTGGTCTTTGTTGGAATTTTGGCTACAATTACTTCTCAGGGAATGCACATCCTTGAACCCCCTAAGAAGTTTAGCTCATATTAAAAGTAAAAATCCCACAACAAACTCTAGAAATTGATTCCATACTAGAAGAATAAATTAAAATGTTAATTGCAACCAAAAACTAGAGGAATTAGTTAGAACGTTTCCATCCTAATCAGAATTGAAATATGAAGTACTTAGAGCAATAGAAAGTAAACACAAGCCTAGACAACCCATGAACAAAAAGAAAAGAAAAGAAAAGAAAAAACTCCTGGAAGCAATACCCATGAAGAAAAAAATTCCATAAAATTTCTCTCAATTGTTTCAACAATCTCAACTCAATTTCAATGCTTAATATAGTAGGTAAGGAACAAAAAGCATGAAAAATTACAACCCAAATTAACTTAAACAGAATTTAAATTCACCTAAACTAAGAACCAACCAAAAAATAGAAAACTTGAACGAAAACCCATTTTTCTTCTTTAGATTTCAATCAATTCGACTCCCACTATTTCTAGGAAAGAATGAATCATCACAACCCAAAATTTCAATTGGATTGGATTAAAAAAAAAACTAAGAAAAAACAGCATCAAACTTGCAGCAACCATTTGGTGGAAAATAGAGAAGAAAAACTAAAAAAACAAAAAAAACAGAGGAAACTTTGTAATGAAACCCACGAAAAACTCTACTGAAATTCGCCCTAAAAATCGCCACCGTTCTCCACTCCTTTTCTCTCCTTTTGTAGGCCTTCATTAGGGTTGAATAATGCCCTAAATTCGTACTCAAAAACCCCAAAATCGTGTAGCAATTGAAGATTTTCATATATGGGTTGAATGTAAATTTTTTCCTTTTTTGAATTTTTTTCTACTGCTCCAAAATTTCAACTTCATCTTACAATTTCGATTCTGCAATTTCTACAATTCCTGCACAAAAGAAACTTTTCTTAGTTTATCTTCTCTTTTCCTCATTCTTCATGCACTTCTCACAAGTTATTGATGTCTTTCAAGCATTTTATCAAATTTCTCGTGTGAAATAAAGCAGAGCAAGCATATTTTAAGCTTATGAGCATTAAATAAGCCTTAATTCTAAGGCTTATCAAGTAAGATAATCAGCTTGTAAGGGAAATGAATTGGCGGGTTGTACCTTGTGTTGAGCATAGGAATATGACTACATGAAGTGTTGGGATTTATGCCCTAAAGCCTCGTAATTAATAATTTATTTAATAATGAATAATAATTTTGATTATTTTATTTGCAATATAATATTATCCATTATATGAAAAATCCAAGGTTATTAGTGTAATCTTGAACAGTATGTGGTTGACATACGAGAAGATCATGTTCAAGAAATAACCTAAAAGGTCATAGTATATAGATAAGGTTGGGTGCCTTATCCTTCTAACACTATTGATACGGCCCACTTTGTAATAGTTACAAATGATTTTATCTAAATCATTCATGTGGAGACATGTGAGTGGGGGTATCTTATACAATGAGTTTGTATAAAACTGGACCACGGAATATTTAATCTCTCTTTATAAATCCGTTAATTGAGAAGATTAATATTTCATTGGGATGATCATATGCGACTCGATCTTAATCCTGAGTGAGTTATGAACTCTTGCCTGTGAGGGCTTGTCCTTTGATTTGCATGGGTGAGAGTGGCTTTTGTAGCCGATTCAATATGCCTACCATTTTGGGAACTTGACCAAATAGGGAGCTGGGAACATAATCTCACAAGATGGAATTCACTCCTTCCCATATAGGGTAAGTAGATGAGTAGTTCCCTTAAGTGCTGATTTCGGGACTTGAACATTGGGGCCCCACCCTCTCACTGGCCCAAAAGGGACTTAGTTTATAGTTAGATTATAAACATATTGTTCATTAGAGAATCAGTGGTACTTAAGGTGCAAGATGTAATGATAAGGGTAAAACGGACTTTTGACCCAGCTGTAATTACGAACAACTCGTGAAGGATCAACTTACATGTAATGATTATATCTATGGACACAACTTGTCCTACAGTGCATAAGAGTGCAACTCTAGGTCTATAGTGGAATGACCTATAGTTAATGAATGAAAATTAATTAATTAAAGAGTTTAATTAATTAATTTTGTATCATTGGAGCTTATAATCTGTAGGTCCATAAGGTCCCCTTGCTAGCTCATAGTAACACTAAAAGATCAATTTAGTTGAAAGAAAATTTTGAAATGTTCAAATTAATATTTAATTTGAAGTGTTCAAATTAATATTTAATATATTACATATATTAAATATAAAAGAGGAAAATATATTTATTGTATTTGATACATTAAATATTAAAATAATTAATGTATATTAGATACATTAAATAAAAGATATTTATTAAATTTGAATTGGATTCAAATTAGGAAATAAATGTCGTAGGAGAATTTTAAATGGTTTGAATAAGATTCAAATTGGTTAGATAAATATATTTTAATATATTAGATATTAAAATATATTATTTAATTATTTTCCCTAGACCACTATAAATAGGACCCTAGGGGTGAGCCATTGTGCATTCTTCATAACACACATCTCCTCAATAGAGAGAATTGAGAATTCTCTCTACACCTCTTCCTCTTTAATCCCTTGTGGATTTTCTTTCAAGAGGCTTCGACAAGCCTTGGTCCTGTATTCGAGTCATAGCCATGAAGACTTTGTGGAAAAGATAAAGATCCGCCATAATATTCTCTATATTTTCAATGTAAGTTTTTGGTTAACCTTATATATTTTGTGTTTAATTCTAAATAAATCAAATACGATCCAATGCTTCCGCTGCGGGATGAAAAATTCATTCTTTTATGAAGTGCTTAACATTCTTCACGAAAGTGTTAGAATAAGTAGGTATTCATTCTTCTAAGGATTACAACCAACATGTATTGACTATAGGTTTCCATTATTCTCAGGTAGTTCTTAGCCAGAACCCCACTTTTTCTCCTTATTAACAAAGCATTCATTCATATTTTGTTTAAGCGTTTAACTAAAGGGAATAATCGAATTAAACCCACAGTAGAAGCATAGGAATCGTCTTTGATTTATTTAGAATTAAACTAAAATACAAGGGTTAAGCAATAAATACCTTCCAAATATGGAGATTCTTCTGGCGGATCTTTATCTCTTCCACAAAGTCTTCCTGGCTATGACTCGAACACAGGAGTAAGGCTTGTGGGAGCCTCTTGAAAGAAAATCCACAAGAGATTGGAGAGGAAGAGGTCTAGAGAGAATTCTCTAATTCTCTCTATTGAGGAGATGTGTGTTGAAGAATGCACAATGGCTCACTCCTAAGATCCTATTTATAGTGGTCTAGGAAAAATAATTAAATAATATATTTTAATATTTAATATATTTATCTAACCAATTTGAATCTTATTCAAACCTTAAAATTCTCCTACGACATTTATTTCCTAATTTGAATCCAATTCAAGACTTGTATCCTAGGGCATACTCTATACCCAACATGTTCTCCCACTTGCCCTAGCGAAGACGAGGCATGTCTCGTAATCCTAGACATTCTAGGTGACTCTTAAACACTTTAGCCTGGATAGTCTTTTTATATAGATCTAAACGACTGTCATTAAAAGCCATCTTGGTCACTACCATGATGTTTTCTCTCTCTCGATATGATTCTCTATACGTTGGTGTTTTCTATTTTCCTTAATATTAGTCTTTACACCACTATTATCATAATAAAGATGATAGACTAAATCATATCTGATACACCTTTCAGATCTTCAAGGAACTATTTGAGTCATACAAGTCATTTTGTTACTTCATAAGCAAAACAATTTAACTTGTATATCATACTCCACCACCTAGGATAAAATTTATCTTTACATAGATTTCCTAAATCTTTGTAAGAACCAGTGTATCTTGTAAAGATCAAATCTTTAACTCCATACACAAAAATTTCTCATCATCCATAGATAATTTGAGAAAGTTTTTAATTTTCTACTCAATGGTCATACCATTCGTTTAACTGATATATGTTAACCAATTGTATATTAAATGTTCAGTCTCATTTATGCATATCATATACTCTCAACATTTGAGGTGTCTTAAGATACACTTTCTTAGACATAAAAATCAAATATTTGACAACAATTTTGTCAATATAAGATGTTTGAGACAAAGTTAACATTTTGTCCTTAAAATCTTTATTTTGGACATTTAAAATATACTGAGTCATTCCAAATCACTTATTTGGAATTGGTTACTTAATCAACGTTTTATGTTAGACATCTTACATCATTCATAATGGGAAAAAATAGCACCAACATAAAGCATGAGAAAAATCCACTAGGCAATTAATGATTTTCTTGTCTATACAAGCTTCATTTATATTTATCCAAAGTCATAGATTTTGATACTTTTATCAAACCTTATATTCATAGATCTAATGGTAAAATTCATTTCATAAATGAACTTTTACTATTTTGTAAACTTTTTGCTTTTGATCTTTGAAAATAAACATATCTGATTGATTTGTGTAGATGCATTATCTAAGATTTCTTTTCATAAAAGAATTCTAAATATTCATTTTTTTTATATCACATATGCAACAATGAATTAAATAATGCTTACAGACTTCAGTATGGCAACAAGTGAGAAAATTTACTCGCAGTCTACTTTCTCCTATTAGGTTTAACCCTTCGCCATTAGTCTTACTTTGCAGGTAATAAGCCTTCAACATTGTCATCTAACATGAAAATTTGGGCTTCAATTAAGTCCTTGTAAATGTTGAGTCATCTCATAACTCTCCCACTACGATGAGGCTTATCCAATTCATGACTAGGATCCATTTGACTTTCAAATATAATTAAATTATTAACAACTTTTGTTAACTATTTAGTGGCTTCACTTGGAACCAATTTATTAACACTATCTCACCTTATTAAATGTTTGTAGTCTTTTATTTGACATTTCTTATAAAATTGATATTTGTCATACAAATACCTTATTCGTTTTAGGACTACATAAAAGACCACTTTATACTCCTTAGGGGTGGCCTACATATACAAGCTTTTTAGGCTTGTGTTCAGCATGTGAGCTTAACATTCTCAAATGGTGAAGTGTTGTAAACTAGCTTTACTACTCTTCTATAGTCTTTAAAATTGTCTCGTAGACACTTTTAGAGGGAATCATGTTCACCATGCAATCTCTATTGCATTTCCTAATCGGAGTATGGTAATGGTGTGTAACTCATTACTGATGTGACCATGTCTAACAAGGTCTTGTTTCTCCTCTTGCAGCACAATTTCACAAAATTGCACTTGGTATTAAGATAATTGGGATAAAAATCCATTTTCTATCAATTAGTTTTAGTACGTAAGGTTCATGTACTTTCTATTATGATCTTATCATAATATCTTGATAGATTTAATTACCTAATCGATTTTTTAACTTTAGTCTTAATTTTCTTGAACATTTCAAAAATTTAGACTTATGTTGTATTAGGTAAAGATACTTGTACCTTGAATGATCATCAACTAGAGTGACGAAATATTCATGACTTTATTTGACATTTACATTCACCAGACCACTTGGGTCAGAATGTGTAAGCCCAAAGTATTCTTTGGCGTTCTAGCCCTATCTAATAGAGGCCCAATGATTATCTTGCATTAAAGGCAAGATCTACATACAGGTAAAGTAACTAACTATCTTTTTAGAGAATCACCTCTTACTAGTCTTTTCATTCTATTCAAGTTGATGTTAATCAACCTTAACAGCCAAAGTCAAGTATCATCTTTTAAGAGAAAACAATGTCTTTCTATTTTGGATTATATAATCCTGAATATCTCAGTATTTTGTAGTATAGTATATGCCAACATTTTTAACACATACAAATTGTTCTTATTTTCAACTAAATGTATCTTCAAACAATTTTGAAAATATAAACTTTAATACTTCAAAGTAATTCATACTATATGAACATTTTTGTAATAAAGTTCGAGAAATTGAATTTCTCTTATGGTTACTAAAAACACCATATTCAGCATTATGTAACAATTTTTACTTAATGACATCTTAATGTCTCCCACTACACTAATTGAGATAGGCTTCCTGGTGCTAACTTGTAGAAACTATTCAACATGTTAAGTATTTTCCAAGAATTACATATTAAATGTAATGAAGAATAAATCTTGATAGTAGATCTTATATCGACTATCTAGGTGGCATTATTTATATTCCACCAAAAATCTAGTAAATCAAATTTACTTTCATTTATATTTTTCTTCTTAGAGGTATTTCAAAAATTCCTCTTATTATGATTGTCCCAGCTAATTTAGGAACTATTTCCTTTTATATAGCTTCAATCATTTGGTTTCTTTTCTTTGAATTTTGTAATACTTAAATTCGAGATCATTTAGACAATTTTCTAAATTTAGCTTATGTTGACTTCAACATCTCATATGTTGTTGTCATTTTCTTTATCTTCTAAATTTGACATCTAACATGTCAACTAGGAGAATACGTACAAGCTATCTCGTTTACTTTTGATTCATTAATCACGTGCTTCACGAACAATTCGAATAGCATTAGCAACAGGTTTTGAGAATATTTCTCAATAAAGACAAATTCAAAATTTTTACACTACCATTATAGTGTTAATGTTACTTTTTCCAAGTAATAAAATTTTCTCAATTTGACTTATCAGTAATAAAATTAAAAATTATGAGAGAAACTGACATAATATTAAAATATATATATAATTTAACATCATGCAAACAATTCTCCATTCAATTTTAGCATAGAAATCAAACATTTTGAAAAATGAACGCTATAAATTATTTCTAATGCTATAGTACTTTAGTGAGTTAGAACAAGTGCCGCCTTAGGGTAGGTCAAGTATTCCTTCACTAATCTGAGACAATCTCAATCAAGTATTATACCAGAATAACTCTTATTTCTATAATATTTAGTTACCATTAGTTTGGTCAAGGACATCATTAACAACCTTAATAAGCCCTTTGTAAGTGTGACCCATCATTTTAGATCCCGTAGTTTTATCTCAACAAGTGCCGCCGTAGGGTAGGTCAAGTATTGGAAACAAAACTACAATCTTATCCTTCTCAGGAGTTCACTCTGATATTGACTCATGCAAACACCTTCCGTAGGGGGAAGGTCCAAAAGCCGCCACGAGGTCCCGCATGAATCTCACGATGTGAACCAATGATGGAGACCGTAGGATATGTTGACACATTTCCTTCTCCCACTTACTATTTTGAAATAAGGTTTTCTCTTACTTAGACAAATTAGGCTAATCTCATTTATCTAAGTTCCTCAATCTATCTTTCATAACCTTTATGTTGTTAGATTGATTTTAACATGAATTACCAAAATTTAAAACTATTTAAAAAATTAATCACATTATGAACATTCCTAGTGAAATTAAATAAAATTTGACTAATTCAACTCTCAGGTCAGTTCCCAGTTAGAGGTGTTCTCTTTCGGTCAGCTTAAATACCTCAGTCTAGACAGAACCTTCCATAGACAGAGTTCCCTTATAGTCAATTTTTATTTCAAATTCATTAATCTTTAATTAACTATTAATTATTAGATTAATGAACATAAGTGAATTTATAAATAAATATTTTTAATCCTATTAAAAACAATTCACTTGGATAGTCTTAAAAATCCATCATTTTAAACCCTTTAAAACAAAATAAAAGATTATCCTAAATTCTAATCCAATTAGAAATAAAAGAAGATAAACTAAATTTAAACTATTTTAAACTAGAATCAAGAATATCTTTAATCAAAGGAAACCTATTCTCATTAGTAAATATCCTAATCTTATTAGGAAACATGGATTCCAATTATTAAAGGAAATATCCTAATTTAATTTTCTAAATATAACAATTATCTTCAAAGATATGGAAAATATAAACTAATTAGGAAAGCATCTTAATTCTATTAGGAAATATCCTAATCAAAATTTTCAAATATAACAATTATATTCAAAAATAGATAAGATGCATGATCATGCTTAACCTATGGTGGGATTTTATATTTAAATGGCATACTTTATGCAACAATCAAATAATTTAAAACATACATCTCATGCATAATTAAATTAAAAATAGCAAAATTGACCGGCATATTTGGCATATTCTAAGAAATTGAAAATAATTTAAATCCAAGACATATTTTGATCTTCAATATCTTTCCTTTGTATTAGGTTCACAAAAATATCATAAGCTTGGATCCAGTAACCAACAACTTTCAACTTTAACCATCAAGAACCATATGCAAGTGCAGTTGGAGCCTCAAGTTAATTTGATTTGCAAGGGTGCGTGAATGTGAATTTCAATGGAAATCGAAATTCAATTTTCAATTTTAATTGAAGCCAAAATTGAAATCAAAATTTCAATTTCAATTGAAATCAAAATTTCATATTCCTTTCACCACTTGAATTCCATCTCACGTCTATCTTCTATTTATTCGCAAATCTCACGAAATTGAAATCAAAATTTCATATTCCTTCCACCACTTGAATTCTATTTATTCGCAAATCTCATGTCTGGCTTCTATTGCTTCACAGTTGCGAATGACTCTCATTCACTGACTGACTAATTACAATTGAGACTCCAAGCATATGTTGACTGCCAGCAAAAATTCAACCCAATCCATGTATCACCGTCGACAATGTATTTGTACATAAACATCAATTGCATTCATGATTTCACACCTTGAATTTGGAGTTTCACTGCCGCCGCACAATTGATTTATCATACCAAAAAAAATTACAAACGAAAACCTAACCCTTTTAGGTTTTACAATTAATCTAATCAAAGCGTTAAATCTAATGCCAAAAATATGCCTAAACAGTCAATTTGCAAACCATACATATCACATATATGAAATTAAAATACCCACCATCACAAAATTATTATTCTAAATAAAACTCAAAGATAGCTCTGATACCAATTGAAGGAAATAATCTAATTAAACTCACAGCGGAAGCATAGGAATCGTCTTTGATTTATTTAGAATTAAACTAAAATACAAGGGTTAAGCAATAAATACCTTCCAAATATGGAGATTCTTCTGGCGGATCTTTATCTCTTCCACAAAGTCTTCTTGGCTATGACTCGAACACAGGACCAATGCTTGTGGGAGCCTCTTGAAAGAAAATCCACAAGAGATTGGAGAGGAATAGGTCTAGAGAGAATTATCTAATTCTTTCTATTGAGGAGATGTGTGTTGTGAAGAATGCACAATGGCTCACCCCTAAGATCCTATTTATAGTGGTCTAGGGAAAATAATTAAATAATATATTTTAATATCTAATATATTAAAATATATTTATCTAACCAATTTGAATCTTATTCAAACCGTTTAAAATTCTACTACGACATTTATTATGTAGGCATATTGAATCAGCTACAAAAGTCATTCTCACCCATGCAAATCAAAGGACAAGCCCTCACAGGCAGGAGTTCATAACTCACTCAGGATTAAGATCGAGTCGCATATGATCATCCTAATGAAATATTAATCTTCTCAATTAACGGATTTATAAAGAGAGATTAAATATTTCGTGGTCCAGTCTTATACAAACTCATTGTATAAGATACCCCTACTCACATGTCTCCACATGAATGATTTGGATCAAATCATTTGTAACTATTACAAAGTGGGTCGTATCAACAGTGTTACCAAGATAAGGCACCCAACCTTATCCATATACTGTGACCCTTTAGGTTATTTCTTGAACATGATCCCTCGTATGTCAACCACATACTGTTCAAGATTATACTAATAACCTTGGATTTTTCATATAATGGATAATATTATATTGCAAATAAAATAATCAAAATTATTATTAATTATTAAATAAATCATTAATTACGAGGCTTTAGGGCATAAATCCCAACATTAACACCTCATCTTCGTATGTTCCTCTTTCCTATATGAACATTTATTCTCCAATTAAAAGTTTATACAACTAAGTCCCTGAGGATTTCGACCTCAGAATATTCACCGAGTATTACTTGCTTGCGTATGGTTTATACTTGGACCATATGTAAGATTGACATTGATTGCTTGGAGTATATAGTTAAGTGCATGCTATTATTATAACCCAAGCGCTTAACTGAGTAAAGTTGCGTGTCCAAATCTAGATATTTCTTTCACAACCAAACCAAGGCAAAAACAGTATGTACAACTCGATAAAAGACTACAAAGAACCTTAAGCTTGTTCCTCCTTTCTAACTTATTCGGCCTTTTCAAGGAGAACAAGTACTTACACCTCCTTCTTTTGAAGTTAGTGTCTGAATGGAGTATGAACATAACTTAGGTGAGACTCGAAATGGCAGCTGGGAAAGACGAAGAGAGAAAATGGCATAATTTTTCGAGCAAAAAGTAGAATCTGAGCTCTCCTGAAATTGTAGCCTTGGCCGCCTTTTATAGACTTCCAATTCCAGGGTTTGCTACCAAGATCAGTGTGAGAAGGCTTAGTCGACAAGATTCTTTGATTTGAGGAAATTTGGTGGAAAATCTACTGAAAATCTACCAAATTCGAGATTCTAGGAAGATCTTTTGACTTAAGTCCAAATGCGACTGCATGCCCGACGCAATTCCTCTGCTTCAGCAGCACTTAGCCAAATTTTTGCACCTGTTCTTCAATTGCAATCTCAACCTTGGCACATCTGGGTCCATTTCTAGCTACTACACAAAAACAACAAAACTTAGCACTTTCTTAACAAAAATGACTCTAATTACATCTGATTCTCAACTTTTTCACAAATCATGCCTTCAAACACATACAAAGCTTGTTTTTACTAAAAATGACTCAAAATATCATAAAATATAACAATAAACACTTATTTTCTTAACAATAATCTTAGTTTTTTGGGCTAAACAACACTCATAAATAAGTGTTATCACTCGATAATGCTCCTTGAGGCTTGTTTTTCATCTTGCTAGCCAATTGTCCAACATGTATTTCAAGATTCCGCAATGATGCAGCTTGGTTATGAATGATAACATCATTCTTAGCCATTATTGTATCATTCTTAGCCATTAATTCCTTCATAAGGGTCTCCAATGTAGGATTCTGCATTGACAATTGCAGCTACATCTGCGTGTATTCTTCTGTGTATATGGCTATTGTGGTTGATTGTTGAAATTTGGAGGAAATCTTTGCTTAACATACTGATTTGCATTTGATGTGCGTGCATTCTATCCCCCCAAGAGAAGTTAGGATGTTGCCTCCATCCTAGGTTGTGTATGTTAAAATAAGGATTTGACCGGTTCTTCCCTATATAACACACAGAGACAGGATTGCAAGGACAATTGTCGAAAAGATGACCTTCACTGCAATAAACATAAGTAGGAGTAGAGATTTGATTCAAATAAGCAATAGGGGCCTGATTCCCTAAAGTGAAATTCTTTAGCATGTTGTTCCTTACTGCAATTTGCACACTTAATGCTGATAACACATCAACCTCGTGAACTCCTACAATATTTCTAGTAGAATGTGTATCTTCTTCTCCCCATTGACTGTTTTTGGAGACGATTGCATCTAGGATCTCATTAGCCTCATTCACTGTCTTTTTCAACAAAGATTCATTTGTTGAGGCATTGACCAAGGTCTTTGCGGCCTAGGTCAACCCATTGTAAAAATGCTCAATCAGAAGGCAAGTTGGTAAGCCATGATGTGGACACTTTCTGACTAACTTCTTGAAATGCTCACATGCTATGCCCACGCTTTTATTAGGTCTTTAAAAGTGATAATTTCCCCCTGATCTGAGTATTCTTGGTTGGAGGGAAATATTTCAAAAGATACTTTTCCGCCAAGTCATCTGAAGTTGTGATTGAATCTAGTGGGAAAGAATCTAGCCATACTTCAGCATTACCCTGCAAGGAAAAAGGAAACAACATCAATCTCAATGTTTCATTGGACACTCCATTTATGTTGAATGAATTGCAGATCCTCAAGAACAGCTTGATGTGCTCATGAGGATCCTCATTTGGTTGTCCTAAAAATTGGCCTATTGTCTGGAGCATCTGAAACATTATAGGCTTTAACTCAAGCTGAGTTGCCTCAATGCTAGGTTCCACGATTCTTGCATTAAGATTATGGAAGGTTGCGATCACATAAGCTCTTATAGCTCTATTTCGTTCTTCTACAATAAAAATGGGAGTTTGAAGGACCGTTGGTTGTTGTCACATTATTAGGTTGTGCTTCTCTTTGTTGCCCAACGGGAGGATCCACTCCAGGTGGATCCATTGGAATTTCCTACAAAATATATGATAAAGGAGCTTGTCGAAGTCTCTTATCAGATTAATTTATAAATCGAACCTCTAAATATTTTGCAATAATAGTGGTCAGGGTCATCCATAGGGATTGGAGTTCTTAGATTTAATTAAGTACCATAGTTAATTATGCCCAATTTTATTTAGAGAAATCTAACTTTGGTATCAAGGAGAAATAAAATCTAAACTAATATGTAGATACTTTGGAGTCCAATTTTGAGAAACATGCATGGTTGATTACCTTAAGCGCAACTTGAATTGATTAATAATTTGATTTTATACTAACAATCTTAAACCAAGAACGACTAAGTTATCAATATCCTCTCTCGAGCTCAATTGAACCCATGCTTAGCAATAAATCAACATCTCGGTCTATTTCTATTACTAAACAGGGCATTAGGCGATTCTCATAAGGCTTCTAGAATTAATCTACTCACTCTCATGCAATAGATTAAACCTAGTCATACATCTAGTGTTATACAACTAAACTTACTCTCTCAAGCTAAATTTAGTTAAACATACAAAACCATGGTCAAAGGTTAAGACAATATAAAGAGATGCATAAAAGACGTCAATATATAAATTAAACTAAAAATCAATCAAATGTTCAACAACTATAACCAAGCAAGGGTCTAAACACATATTCACAACATGAGTACAGCCCACAAAAACTCCTAAATTCAAGAGAAAAGAAATAGAGAAGAAACTTAGGTCACGTGCCAACACTCGTCTCTGACTTGATGTCCTCGATCTCAAGCTTTGGGTCTCCTCCTTGGCTCTCCAAAGGTCTCCTTTATGTCCTTAGACAGTGCTTGAATTGATTTTAGGGTTTTTGGTCTCTCAAAACAGATCCCTTTACTCGAATGAAAAGGTTCCTTAAATAGAATCGAGACAGTGTTGCAACGCTAGGCCCAGCATTGCAACGTGTCTTTAGCATTTTGCAAAGAAGGAAAAAATCTTCTTTGGCCAGCGTTCCAATGTTGTGCCCTCGGGTCTTCAAGGTTAATAGGCTTCTCAAATGGCATTGCAATGCTATAAGAAGCATTGCAATGCTATACTCTCGAGTCCAATTGCCTTGTCCTTCCTCTTCAACACTTGAATCCTCAAATATAACCTTAAGTTGCTCAAATTTATTCAAATATCTCACAATTCTCTGGCTTTGCTCCAACTGCTCGGTTTTTTAGAAATATACATAAAAACACATGAAAGCACACATAATCATAGAAAAACAAGCATAAAACTAAGCTAAGAAATAGCATTATTTTTCCCACTATCAACATACTCATGTAAAACAAATTCTTCAAGATTCTCATGTGCGCTCAACTCTCGTAGTTCTCTTTTTTTCCTCCTTTGCTCCTTACGGCGCAAGTAGAAAGTTTGCTCTATCTCAGGATCAAAGTCAAAAGGGCAAAGCCCTTTACTCATACACCAACCCTAACCTACAAATAAGGATTCTAGGACAGAGGTGAAATGCAGTTGCAAACAGATCGCAATCTTCATTGAAAAATTGAAAATTTTGTTAGAATGTCGTTTCCCAGAAACGACGCCAAAAACTTGATGACTCTGACTTTGCTAACACAACTAAGCGCAAGTGTACATTGTCTCTCAAGTAATATATGGAGAATACTCCAAGTATCAAACCCAAGGGAACATATGTAACAAACTCTCAATTTAACAACAAAGACCTCCTCTAAATATGCAATCGAGGTAGCTAGAAAATAAATGAGATTTTTGGGGGTTTTGCAAAATAAAAAGTAAAAGTAAAACGGAATTAAAATGAGAAAACACTAATGAGAGAAGGGGGATTCAAATCTGGTTCAACTCTAAGGAATATACGCCCATCATAACCCCGTAATCTGCCCAACTGGGCAAGGCTGATCTAGCAATTGTTGCCCATTTGTGCCCGCATCTGTCTCTTTCGAGTTCTATACGGTTCAAGCATAATGCAACCGAATACGCCAGTAACCTACCCCAATCGACACTGAATACCATGAATCGATTTCAACACCTATTCAACCATTTTCTAAGTACTTATAGGAGCCTAAGCAATTAAACTCATATGTCTCTGGCTAATTTTAACTTAGCTAAATATAAAACACAACTGTAATAACTCTAAAGGTTCTTGTCCTATGTATAGGTACAAAAGGTGAAGTTCTATCTCTAGACTCTTCTCCTACATTACTTTTATGAAAATACGTGCTCGATCCAACCTTTTGAATGTTGAATCTCACACAAAATATGTTAACTCAAGTGATCAATTTAAGCTAATAATGAAACTTAAACTCAATAAAAGAAAATGGTGCTAAGTGTTGAGCAAAGTTGTTTAAGCACAAGGTGGGGTTTTCTTCCTTCTTAGGGTATCCTCTTCATTGAATCCCCTCAAAGTAGTTGAGCTCACGATGGAAAAGAAAATAAAAGTACAAAAGTAAGAAAATAAACTTGAATGTAAAGAATAAAACTTCATTGAAAAGAATGAACTTGAATATACTTTGAAGTATAGAATTGAAATAACAATAACTTGAATTAAGACAAAACTGAAACTACAACTCAAAAATTTGAATTCAAAAGCTAAAACAGAAACTTACACTCTTAACAAGAACAAAAACAGCAACTACAATTCTAAAGAAAAGAAAAAAATACAACTTGAAAGAAAACTAGAAAATCCTAAGTTTATTCCTCCTTTCTAACTTATTCAACCTACTTCCTTCTTTCGAAGTTAGTGTCTAAATGGAGCTTGAATAGAACTTGGAGAAGACTCGGTATGGTAGTTGTTGAAGATAAAAAGAAAATGTCAGAGTGTTAGGGAGAATCTAAGAATCTGAGCTCTCTTGAAAATGAAGCTCGCCTTTTATAGACTTCAAATCTAGGGTTTGCTATCAAGGTCAGTGTGAGAAGGTGTAGTCAACATAATCCCTTGATTCGAGGAGATATGTTGAAGAATCTTTGTGAAAATCTGTCAATTTTGCGAATCTGGGAGAATCTGTTGATTAGGTCCAAATGCGACGCATGTTGGGTGCATTTCGCTTGATTTTCAACTTCACTTAAAATATGTCTTGTGCCTTCATATGCGGTCGCATCCTAGATGGATCGGGCCATTTTACACTTCTGCACAAAAACATCAAAACTTAGCACTTTCGTACCAAAATTGACTCTATTTGTACTTATTTACTTATTTTTACAAAATCATGCCCTCAAACACATGCTAAACTTGTTTTTACTTAAATTCACTCTAAAGGACGCAAAATATGACAATAAACACTCGCTTTCTAAACAATAAGCTTGGTTTTTAAAGCTAAATAACACTCATAAATGAGAGTTATCATCGAATTTGCGTGGTGAACCTATGGATAACCCCACTTTATACCATAGTATTGTGGGTGCTCTTCAATATCTCTCACATACACGCTCTAACATATCTTATATTGTGAATAAACTCAGTCAATTTCTCCAAAGTTCAACTTCTCTTCACTGGCAATAAGTTAAGCGTGTTCTCATGTATCTGAAAGGTACTCTTCATCATAGCTTATTTCTTTAGAAATTTGATTCACTGTCTTTGGTTGCCTATACTGGTGCGGATTGGGCATGTAGTGTTGATGATAGAAAATCTATTTATGTTCACTGTGTCTTTCTTGGTAACTCTCTGGTATCTCAGTCGTCAAAAAAACATGTGGTAGCTCGGTCTAGCACAGAGTTAGAGTACTGGTCTTTAGCCCATACCAGTACTGAAATAAGTTGGTTTCAATCCCTTTTGACAGAGATTAGTTTTTGCTCTTCTAAAACACCTATTATTTGGTGTGACAATGTTAGTGCACTCTCATTGGCAGCAAATCCTATTTTCCATGCTCATAGTAAACATGTGGAACTAGACGTTTATTTTGTTCGAGATAAAGTGCTTGCTAAGCAACTTGATGTACGGTATGTTCCATCTCTTCATCAACTGGTCAACGGTCTAACCAAACCACTCTCTGAAGCTCCTTTTTGTGATCCTTAGTCCAAACTTGAGTTTCTGTGATCTTCGGTCCAAACTTGGTGTGATTCCATCACCTTCACGTTTGGTCCAATCGGTCTTCACCCCACTCCTTTGAAGCATTCTATTTTTCTATTTTTATCATTTTGTTACTTAATTCTGTTTGTATTCAACCGATGTGGCGGTATGTTGTTGTGATTTATTTGGCAAGCCTGTATGTATAAATACTCCTACTTAGTAGTATAGAAGCATCGAAAGTTTTGAGCCTATTACTTGCACTCTGTACACTTCTTTCATTCTCTCTGAGGGGCGAGGTGCATTAACTCTTCGGTGCACAGGTTGGAGTGGAATGAACCGGAGTCATCTTGAACTTCACGTTAAGTTTAAGATGAAATTGATTAAAAAACGTTGGGCAAAAAAAAAATATTTATACTCCTAAATTTTCCATATATAAATCAATTTAGCGAGAATTTTATTTTAAAACTGTCAATACATAAATCCCACTTAAAATATTAGAGAGAACTGTTGAAATAGTAATGACTTTCATTGATATGAATGATTTTTTATCTTTTCTTTTTCCTATTTTTCTTTACTTATTTAAGAACTATGTGATACCTTTTCTTGCTACTTTGGTAGAATTTTAGGAGAAGAATAATTTTATTTAAATAATTTTGAGTTACTTTTAAATGAAACCAATTGAAAATAATTATAAATCACTAAATTGATTCACTTATAAAAATTTCAAATTTAAATTAATACAATTATTAGTTTGAATTTTTAATTGATACATCATCAAAGTTTAAGGGTATAAATAGATTTTTTTTTCAAAAAAATTCAAAAAAAAAAAAAGTTTTAACCCGACAGTTAAACCCCAATAATTTAAGAGCGAATCATAATTTAACTGAGCCTAAAAAAATCGGTTCAGCATAATCTATTAATATTCCGTAATCATTTTACAAACAATTTTTTGAAGTGACAAAAATTGAATAGAAAGGAGATATTCCCACGTTAAAGCAGCTTCTTAGAGGATGAGTTCTGTGCACTTGAGCCAA
Organism: Trichosanthes truncata; assembly: GCA_033996785.1. Lineage (NCBI taxonomy): Eukaryota > Viridiplantae > Streptophyta > Magnoliopsida > Cucurbitales > Cucurbitaceae > Trichosanthes > Trichosanthes truncata. The sequence goes on from JAWPNB010000004.1 coordinate 16,645,845, forward strand.
CAGCTAAATAACCTCGTAAGTAAGAACATATCCCACAACTGTTAATTTGCCTTGTGAAAAATGCAGCTTGAAGAATAGATGTATTCATCTACAAAAGCACAAAGTTACTTAGAAACAAACCACAAAGAAACCTTAAACCTACCACTTCAGACATGGTTATCCAGCCAATTCGCTTATTGGTGGACGATTCATGACATCAGAAGCAGTTGATGCATTGCTTTGCAAAGATGGGTCAATATCAGGCAATTTTGGAATTTGAGCCAACAAGTCGATTGTTCGTCGCAAGAGGCGTGCCAGATCTCCCTCATCCATTGCACAATCCATCATAATTTCTCTCCATGTTAAACCAGAGGCCCAAGCCTCAACCATGCCTGAAAATTGGCTGTCCAAACAGCATGGAATGTTCACTCCATGCCTTTCTTGAAGATCTAAAAGAGAATTTCTCTGCTCTTCTAGGAAATTGATCATATTGATTACCGTTGTCGATGGTTCGAATATGTAACTGTTATTTCTTCCAGGACGAATTTTGATGCCCTCAGAAACTAAACTTGCACAAACAGCAGCAAGTTCTGTAGGCTTTAGTTGTACCAAGAATTTGTTTCTTAGAACCATGGCAATCCAGAGCTCATTTTCACCTCGGATAGCAGCTGCGGTTTCCCCAAGTGGGAACATTACATGAGTATTTATATCCAGTGCTCTAATTTCATGAATGACATTGCTGATCTGCAAAAACTCTTTCCAGCCTGATGGTTCAATTTGCTGAATTCGATTGCTTAGTCGTTTTGATCTAGCCTTCAATTGTCTAATCTTGTCCTCTATAATATTGGCCATATCTAAAATCTTCTTGTACTCTCTGAATCCTTCTGTTCTAGCAATCTTTTTCTTCAATCGTGCAACTTTATTTCTTTGCTCCTTGTACCTTTCTAAAGATTCCATGTACAATCGAGACATTTGCAATAGTTCATCATTTTCCGAAAGACTATTCAGAACTGGCACGTTTAAACTCCATGTCCATGTTTCCAGAGATCCTTCCATACATGATAAGCTTCCAAGCTCAGAATCAGCAAGCTTCTCCCACTTCATTCCCTCTTTATCGAGAAGCGTCCACATAATCTCCCGAGGTAAAGCATCCCCTTTAGCTAAAGCAACATTAGGAAAGCCAGTTTTATAAACAGTTTTGATCCATTTCTCAGTAAATAGGTACCAAGAGTTATCTGAACCTAGAGCCACATAATAAGATGATTCAGAACCTAGGTCCAGGTTTATACCAAGATCTGATTCTGCACCATTCAAAGAATTATCAACAGGAAACACGTTATTAAGTTTTGATGCGTCCATGTTTCCAAGGAGAACTGCAGGAATTGAATGTTGAACTCCTTCAGAATCTTTGTATTGCAAACACAAAAAGGGCAAATGTCCATCTCCTAAATTTTGTAACGAAGATTTGAGGGCATTGATTCTTTGCAATTCCATCTGTTTTCGTAGTTCTGTCCTGTGACGTTTCTCTGATCTTAGTTCCTCCTGCAGCTCAGCTATCTCATTATATGCCTCAACTGACAAGAACTTCCTGCTCTTTCTATCGATAGCTTCATCAGTTATTTCTGAATTGAGCATTTCAATCTCTTTTTCTATTTTAACAAGCTCCTCCTTTGCTGCAAGCATGACATTGCTCCCAACATAGTTTCCAAAACTCTGCTCAACCAACTTCCTAGCTTCTTCCAGGGTTCGCCCAGCTTGGAAAGCTTTTGTCTCATCCATTTCACTTGTATGAGTAACCTTTGCACCTGCGAGAAGATTCAGTACCATTCCATAGGAAGCTGTAAACTGAGAAACAAGTGGTTCAATGCCGGAAAACAGTAGCTTGCAGCACTCTTCAGCACCTTCATATGGAGTTTGAAGAAGCACCACATGACCTTTTTTATCTATACCTCGACGTCCAGCTCGCCCTGCCATTTGAAGCAGTTCATTTGAGCTTAACTGGGTACGACCATCGTTGCTTCTTTTGCTCAGGGATGCAATGACTGCTGTCCTAGCTGGCATGTTGATTCCAGCAGCTAATGTTTCTGTTGCAAAGACAACCTTCACAAGTCCCCTTTGAAACAGCTCTTCAATGAGTGACTTCCATAGAGGCAGACAGCCAGCATGATGTGCAGCAACTCCTTGCAGAAGTCCTTTCACAGCCGATTCCCGGACAGCATCTGGAAATTGAATACGGAATTTCCTCAATGCAAGTTCAACTTCGCTCCTCTCACAATCATCTAAGAGGTTGCTGCCTTCAATGTACTGAACAGATGCATCACATCCTTTCCTGCTAAATATAAACCAAACTGTTGGCAGCATATCCTTTGACTTGAGTTGCCATAATGTATCAATGACCTGAGGAACCTGGAAGGATAATAAGCAACCTGTTAAAACATTCTTTGGCTGAGTTAAGCACCGTAATATTGGCATAAATTGAAGGGAGATAGAGAGGCTGGTTCACCAAGTACATTTGAACGGCGGATTGAGTTTATGTCATTCTTCGAAAGTGTAGCTTGTCTAGACATGCTGCTAATACTGTCATAGCTGATCTCATTCCCTGGCCTCTTTGGGTTTCTTCTTCTGGATCCATCGTCCTTATACAATTTAGCTCCTGAAGCATGAAGCTGAAGATAATTGAGTGACAGCTTCCTGCTCCAATTTGGAAAGAGGGAAAAGAAGAAAATAAGAAAGGTGAACACTAATAAATTATTTCAAATGCCCCATTCCTACATATATACATACATACATACAAAGAAAACAAAAAAAAATTCATTGATAAAATGCAAAATTACAATAGAAGTTATAGATAACTTTCATTAATAGAATACTAACAGTCCAACCAAAAACCAAAAATTATAATAAACACTCAAAACCAATTCCAAAAAACATAAAGTTTTAAGTTCATATTTCAGAATTCCGATTCAAGTTATAACTTCCATTAACAGAATATTAATAGTCCAACCAAAAACCAAAAATTACAGTACACTCAAAACCAATTCCAAAACACATAAAATTTTAAGTTCATATTTAAAAATTCCACAATGAAGTTGAATAAACGGGGCAGAAGTAATATGAAAAGCTGACAAATATATCTGCTGAAAATAAATACTCTTCCTTTACAACATTGCAAAGAGCAGATTTGGTTATTTTCTACATTTGCTATTTTTCCTTTTTCTTTTTGACAAAGAAACTTAACTTATCATTGATATTTGAAAAGTTACAAAGCTAGAACTTTATCAGGATACTAAATTAACCTCTTAAAGAAGGAAAATAATTACAAGCATGAAAAGCCCCACTTTCAAATCAAACCCTACAAAAGAAGTTTCCAACAAAAGTTAATATCAAAAAGGAACAATTACAAAAATCTTTTAACATAGCACACCAAGAAGCCACAGTAAGCTTAATAATATCAAATCTATGGCAAGAACTTTTGAAGAAATTAAAAGATACCTATTCATGCGTGTTCCTTTCTCATCGAGGAGAGGAAGTAAAGAGGTCTTTGTAGAGAAATGCCAAGTTAATGGTACAGGACGCTTTGATGATGTTACTAACTCAGTTTTCCCATGAATCTTTAGAAGTGAAAAGAAAAATAATTAACTTTCATACCCTACATACTTTCAGCACATAACATCCTAAAAACTCTTCCCATGAATCTTGAAAGTTGAAAAGAAACAAGAACAACTTTCAAGACAATACATATTGATGGCCATGATGTCCCAAAAAAGGAGCAATAATAACGATGAATAGAGAACAGTAAGCAAAAACCCAGATATTAACAATTGCATTATAACTAGCATCAGAAGAGGACAAGGAAACAAATATGATATTCAGAACATAGTTAAGTAGACCACAGAACTGTCTTAAGTAGGTATTAAATTCCAGCTTGTTTTTTTTATTTAATATTATTCTCTGATTCCTATCAAAACAACCAGCTTAGACAATATGCAAAAGTTCTCTAAAGTCTAAGGTCTTTAATACTAAGTCTCTAATAATGAAGTATTAGAGACCTTTTCCACCAGAACACACAAAAAAAGTGATGTCATAGAACAAGTTGTTCTGTTTTCTTAATTGGATCCATTCTATGCTAGGGTCGTTGTACCTTTGTTGGACATGTCACTGCCAGTTAGAACATCAATAAGCAAAATGCAACGCAGTCTGAGAAATGAGGAATGAGCACCAGAAGGGGAAATTTTCCACTAAAAATAAATAGTGAAGTATCACTGTCACTTTTAGATGAGGTCTTGAGAGGGAAATGTAATACTAGTCCGCTAGCAATTAAACACTTAGTAGTAAATCACCAGAGGTTTATTCATTTCTTATTATATGGTAAGTCACTTTATCATGCTTCTACTATGACCCTAGTATTCAAAGGAAGTCTCTCAAAATATATATGTGTGCGTGCGCGTATATGTGTGTGTGTAGATATATTTATATCTATGTGTATGTATGTATATATATATTAGAAGGAAGAAATCCAAAAGGCCAGTTTAACTATTGAACATGATTTCCACGTCAGGTGCCAAAAAAGGAAAAAAAAAAAGAGGCACCCATTGCATATTTGTGTAAGCTGGTTGTTTCACACGCTCAGTGCTTATAGAAAACGCTACCTGACCAATCCAGCCAGCCAGCTCATCTGGATTTGCAACCGTTGCAGAGAGACAAATAAGTTGTACTTCTTTTGGGCAATAAATAACCTGAAATATTCACTATCTTATTTGTAGAACATGCGTAGCAAAGTTAGACACAACAAACGAGAATCCCCAGTCACAAATACTTACAATCTCTTCCCACACTGTGCCCCGAGAGATATCACTTAGGTAATGAACTTCATCCAAAACAATCACATCAACGTGGAAAAGTCCACTTGCAGATGAGGCCATTCCTACACTGCATGACAAGATACTCAACTACCTATCACAATTCAAGAAATATGCTTGAAGTTGGAAAGGGGAAAAAAGACCTTTCCACAATGGAACAATCAGTAAGCAAATAAAAGAATTTAGAAAACAAAAAAATTATATGATATATATTCCTATAAAAAGAATATAAATAAATCAGAGTAACTGTTCATCACTTTTTGTGTTTTCGTCAGAAACACCATTACCACTTCAACCTCATTTGATGCTCAAAAAGTTAAGAAAGAATAGGAAATAGATGTCTAAAAGATGTAAAACAGGTTGCATGTATGATTATAAAGATAAACAGTAAAATGCCTATACTTCACAGCGGTGGGGCTGTTAAGTAGGTCATTGCCCCTTCAAGTTTGATGATATGTGGGTTCACCCCTTCCCTTTTTAACCTAAAAGGTAGCAAGCAAATGGGGAGGTTTTAGGTTTATAAAGAAACTAAATGCCCTTAAACCTATCTTTAAGGAGTGGAATTGTACGATTCTTGGAGACTAGCATGTAAGGAAATTGGAAACTATGGACTGCGGTTTTTGGAAAGCTTGGAGGTAATGATTCTATCAAGGAGGAGAGGATTTAGTATTAAAGGGGAGTTTGAGATGCTTCTTTTTAAGGAGAAGACCAGTTGGAAGCAGAGCTACATTGAAGTAGGTCAAAGCAGGGACTTCAATACTTCTACAAAATTGTTGGCATTGGGAGTGAAAGCTTGATTGAATCTTCAATTTATTATGATGGTTCAATTTTTTCTAAAGAGATGGTTATTGAGGAAGAAGTTCTTTCCTTTTTCTCTTTGCTTTCTGCTCTTCTTGTGTCCCCCAAAACCTTTCACTGAGGGCCTGGATTGACACCCTATGACAAGTTGCCAGAGGGAAGAGTTAGAGGCCCCATTCCAACAAAGGAGATAAAAAGGTTGTGTTCAATTGTGAGTGTAGCAAGTCTACAAGACCTTGTACACATTGGCTTTTTACTAAGAGAACTTTAAAGTTATTAAGGAGAATTTATTTAGAGTCCTTAAAAGAATTCAGTGAGAGGAACATCATATATCCAGTTATGAACGAGACTTATACCTGTTTGATTCCCAAAAATCAAAACTGTAGTAGACTGAATGACTTCACACCTTTTAGTTTGGAGACGAGTTTATATAAGATGATTGCGAAGTATTAGCAGAAAGGTTGAGAAATGTATTACTCAACACCATCTCTATTTATCAGAGTGCATTTTTCACTAAAGGAAAGATCTTAGGTGAGGTGTCTATAGTCAACCACACAATTAAGCATTATAGGCATAGTGATCATTATTTAGAATCAACTTAAAAAGGGCTTATGACAATGTAGATTGGAACTTCTTAGATAAAATGTTAGAGAAAAAGGCTTTAACTTTGAATAGAGAGCATGAATTTCAAATTGTGTCATAAAAAATTTCTCCATCTTGGTAAATGATAAGCCTAGGGGTAGGATTCCTGCTACTAGAGGGATCAAGCACGGAAATCCTTCGTCTCCTTTCCTATTTGTGGTAGTGGTAGACATTCTTGTAGACTTATTTTTAGAGGATTTACACATTTTTAAAATCATTTATGACCTTGGAGTTGAGGAAAAAAGTCATGAATTTGGCTTTAAAAGCAATTCATGAAAACTTGAGAGAAGGGCTCATTTGATGGATTGTGGAGTTTATTTATTGCCCATGACGTACAAGGATTCCTTTGGGATATATAACCTTAGGGCTAGCTCCTTTTGGGACTCTACAGTGGAGAAAGTTCAAAAGCTTATCTTCCTAGAAGAAAGCCATTTTCTTTAGGGGCAGGAAGTTCATGTTAATTTAATCAATACTAAGTTGGATCCCTATTTTCTTTCCTTGTTAGAATTCCATTGCTAGTGTGTTCTATCACTACGTGGGATAGAATCAAGAGGGACTTTCTGTAGGAGGGAGTTACATAGAAGATCTCATCTACATAAGTGAGAGGTCACTTCCGGCAACTGCTTTGGTTTTGTTGTTGTGGGCTGCATTTTTCAGGCTCATTTTTTTTCATTAGCTGGTTTATTAATTAACATCAAAAAAAGTTCTGTAAAATGCATCCCACTGCGATTTTAAAAGAAGACGAAGAAAGGAAAGAAATCGTAGATGAAATGAGCTACTTCAACGGAACCCCATGCTAGGCTTTTGCCACTTGATTGGAGCTCATTGACAAGTTCGTGCACAACTTCCAATCCTAACTATGTATGTTGATATCTTACCTCTGATACAACATGTTGCGCAAAATTTCTGTAGTCATGATTAAAACCAGGGCATCTTTATTAACTGCAGAATCTCCCGTAAGAAGCCCAACGTTGCTATCTCCAAACGTCTCACTGAAACAATAGAAGGATATCGACTTAACAGAAATCTAATCGATGTCAAAACTGCAATAAGTAGGAAAAGATGCTGACACTGTGTACCGAAATTCGCGAAACTTCTGATTCGACAATGCTTTCAGTGGAGTCGTGTAGAGCAATCGCCTTTTCCTGGCTACGGTGGCAACAGCCGCAGCCTCCGCAATCAAAGTCTTGCCACTGCTGGTAGGCGCCGATACCACCACCGACGATCCTCTCAAGAATGCTTGTATAGCCAGCCGCTAACGAAAGAGGATAAAATTTCAAGAGAAAAGACGATAGAATTTATGCCAATTGATATGCCATAACACACTTCAAATTACAAACAAATATAGGAATCACCTGAAACTTGTCGATACGGAAATTATAAACTGAAGCGAGTTCATCGACATCGACGATTCCTTCTCCGAACTCTCTAACTTCACCGAGAAGCTTTTCGACTCTCTGCCATTTGAACTCCTCGGGAGCAGTGGAGATTTCTGTAGCTTCCATCGACAATTCCACTTCGTCGTAGCTCTGCTCGAATCCTCCCAATGCATCGCTGTCGTACTCCTCGGCAGCCACGTCGTCGTCGTCATCTTCATCCTCATCCTCATCCTCGTCTTCGTCGACATCGGAGAGTTGAGACTCTTCAGAGAAAATAGACCTCGGAGACTGGAAGAAAGGTCGAAATCGAACTGGATAGGGAGGGTAGATGGTGAGAGGTTTAAGGCGACAAAACCTCGGGGCCTGAATCGGAGATGAAGAACAGTGAGGAAATGTGAACGACGGGAAAGGATAAGATAATGGCGGCCAGAGATGTTGGGGAGAAATGATGGAGTAAACGTTAATGGCGGGAGAGGCCATGACGCCGGCCTTAAGCTTAGCTACTCAATTTTGATATTTTAGATAGTTTTTTTAAACGATATATATGTGGTCTGGTCATGAAGGTTTCTTTTCCCCTAGAATAACAAATATAGGGTTGGAACTCAAAAAAAAAAAAAAAAAAAAAAAATCAATACAAATATAGATAGGGTGACCACGGTTTGATTTTCCCTCTTTTATTTTAGCAAGTTGTGCTGTGTGCGACTCGAACCTTTAATATTTTAGTCAAGTTATAATGTTTAACTAGTCAAGAGATGTTCAGCTGCCTATAACCTGAGTTTGAACATTTGATCTTAAGAAACTTATATGTACTTGATAATAAAGTTGAAACCTATATGTCCAATGACTTTAATATTTTAAATTAAGTTTGTGTTCCTAAATCTTTAAAGTTGTGTCTATTTAACCAATTTACTTTAAAAAGTTTTAATAAATTTTAAAATTCTTGTAGCTTTGTGTTTTTTAGTGTCCGAACTCTAAACAATTTTAATAGGCTCTAGAAGTTTCAATTTTGTGTATCCACTCTTTTACATTCACAATTAAACACGTCCTTAATTAATATATGATTTTATTTTATATACTCCACAATGTCCACTTCATTCGGTGTCTAGTAATTGATGTCTAAATGTGAATAGAATGAGACATCTAAGAAACTTTGTTTTCATTTGTATATATTTTCATAAGTGAGTGTCTCCTTATCATTTTTTCTGTTCACTAATGTCATAGTAAATTTGTCTTAGAATGTAGGTGCAAGCAGTCATCAAACTAATTCCCCGCTGCCTAGTGGTGTAAACTCTCGTGCATAAAAGCTTTTTTTTGCATTGTCTACAACACTCTTTTTCAAAATTGTTTTCAATCATTTTCTTTACTTACGTTTTATTAAACCACTTTTTGCTAAATTTGAATGGAAGCTAAACCTATGGCCTAATAATGTTAGCAATGTTCTATTTTTCCAAGTTGGCGAGCTAAAACGAGTGTCACACATCTTAAAGAAAGTGTGATTGTGACAAGTGGTATTAGAGCTAAGTTGACTCTAATCTTGAAAGACTATGACCATGTTGGTGACGAAAGAATTAGGCAAGTTGCATGTTAAATGACTTGTTGAAATGAAGGAACAATTAATGTGCTTGAGGGAAGTCCCTAATAATATAATCTTATACCTCAAGAATTGGTTAGATGAGATATCAGGTAAGGTCGGAGAAGTCGACGTTGTAAAAGCCCAAGTAGACGAGTTACCAATACAATCAAATTAAGATGTGAGGAATTGCATGAAGACTTGAGGAAGAAACTGAAATAGGAAGCAGTTTTCACCATTTATTTCTTAAAGGTTTAATCATTTGGCATTATTTTTTGTTTATCTTTTATTCTCTCTTTATTTTTAATCCATTGATATTATTTTTGTTTCCTTTTAAAATGCTCTAATTAATGTCTTTTAATTATGAGCATCATATTTATGGAAAAATTTTCTCATTGACTATTGCATTTATTTTATATTCTAACATTTTGAATATCTTCTCTTTTATGGAAAAATGACCAAATAGATGGTAAGGTGATTTTATCAATATAGTTATTGGTATTTTTAAAGATGTGATTGAGTATATCTTTCCTTATATCAATAATTGTCTTGTTATTTGATTGAGTAATGGGATCTTTCCTATGTTTGATTGAATGGTTTTTTGTTTAAATTTGAAATTTGATGAAGTTGTTGAGAGAGTGAAAAACCTTGTAACATTTCTAGTTAACTCTTGAAGAGTTATCTTTTTGTGGTTTTTGTGTTAAATATTGAATTCTTGAGAACGTGCTTCAATTGGAGATTGCAAGCTACTTAAACGGTTGTTGAATACACTACACATTTCACAAGAGGAGCTTGTGAATGTGGATCGCAAAAGAAGTAAGATTGCGGCATAAAATCCAAGAAGGGAGTTGTTTTAATTTTATGCATAATACAATTTGTATTGTGTACTAATCCATTGATAATCTAATCTCTGGGCGTGATCTCGTGGAGTAGGTTGGAAAATCAAACCACATTAAAAATATTGTGTGTTCATTTATTTTTATATTTTCGCATGTCTTTAACAACCATACATGTTTAGTTATTTTATGGATCGTTCATGCAATTAAAATAAAAACATATACAAAAGATATTATTGTTCCAACGAGACAAATTAAATAAATTGATAATTTGAAACTTATTATATTAACCTCTAAATTTGCTTCGAGATCGCTATTCTACTGTTTTTTTTTCTTTACGCAAATCAGTCATTCATCTTTCTCCTCTTTTTGTTCAATTTGCTTTATTTTAATTTAATGGTTTAATTACTTCTTATCTCTCTCTTCCTCAATTGCAAATTGCATCTCCATGTCAGTTCAGTGGTAGGCATCAGAGAATGTAGATGGCAACATTCTTGATCTTCAGTTCATTCCAATGTTCCATTTTCTGTGAAATTGTTTCATTGTGTGATTTTTCCTTTGAAAATTGTAACATGCGAGAAGTCTTGTCGGTTTCTACTAATATAGTGGTATACTGATACATTCTTCTAATTTAGGTTACAAGAGAAGAAAGAAACAAGAAGAAAGGGAGGAAAGAAAGAGAATGACCAACTCATATGTACAGTCGTCAAAATTTAATAAAAGAATTAATATAATTTGTAACTGCCACGTAACGGTCAAATGATCTCGGTACTATTTGATATATATTGTCAAAATTCATGGACTAAAAGTGTCTATTTTGAAATTTCATGGACTATGTAGACACAAACGAATCAAAAGTGTATTTTGCTATCTGATCCAAGACTATTTTAGTCACTACTTTTAAATTTTTTATAAATTATTTAATAGAAATTTGCCACCAACACATCTTGTTTGCTTACCTAACTAATCAATAGGGGGTGTTTGGTTTCTTGTTTTGGAGGTGGGGGAGTCTGGGTTAGCTTAGCCAAACCCATGTGTGGTTGGTAATTTGGTAAACCCATGTTTGTTACGGTACATACTATTCTACCCCTAAATTTGCTACAGGACTTTACCTTACTCACCAGGTTTGCTATAGTACTTTATTCATGCTCTTTATGTTTATTACCGTACATATTTTATCTTTAGTAATTCTCGTAGAATGTATTAAATTTTTAATAAAATATATTAGTTAAATAAAAATAAATAATTAATGATAGTTTTATCATAAATAAGTAAAAAAAATTAGTTAAATTTTCAAATAGTAATAATTAATTCATAAATCGATATGTCGGCTTTGTTATAAATAGAGCAATTATAATGATAAATTTATAAAGAGGAATTTCTTTGTATTTTGTTCCCACATTGACAAATATTAGAATAAAATAATTACAAAACTAACTAAATATTTGTTTTACAAAATAGTTATTCAAAAAGGGTTCATATTAACAATAGTATTAAAAATAAGTTATTCATTTATAAAGTAATAGTTACTAATTTATAAGAAAATTTTTATTAACATGTAAATTATAATAAATTTTATTTTATTGTAAATTCCAAACCACACAGGTTATTATTATTTTTTTTATTTTTTATTTTTTGAAAAGAAAGACTGAAATATTATTAAGGAATTGAAAAGCCCAAAGGGCTACAAGGTATGCAGTTGATTAATAAAGCCCATTGAGCTAGGTTATGGGCTACCTTGTTCGTTGTTCTTGGATTGAAGCTTAATCCAAGAAATCGATTCTCAATCATGCAGTTTCTGATTTCTTCTAGAACAGCTCCTTGGGGAGCCTGATTGAAGGCCATGCGTGTGAATTGCGGAAACCAAATTCTTGGCATCTGATTCTATCCAGATGTTGGAAAGGCCAAGAGACGCCGCCATTTTCATCCCTTTGAGCATCCCTAGAGCTTCTGTCAAGAGGGGATCTATTTTTCCCTTCATAAATTCGATGCTGCACATTTTAACGTTCCCCTCAAATCTCTTATAAACGTTCCTAATCCTGTACGATTTAGGGTCGGGTGGCAAGCTGCATCAGTATATACAAATGTAAAAAAAAAAATGTCTATTTCTCTATAATCCCCAATTTTTCCAAACTCATTTTCTTGTGCAAATGTAAAAATCATGTTATCATAGTCAAATAAAGATATAATATTTGTAAAATTAATTAATTAAACTATTTTGGTTAGTTTATCTGGAAGTTAATAGCTTTTAAAATAATATTATTTAAAATATTTTAACTTTATAACCTTTTTTTTTTAGTACAATAGAGGTTAGGGATTCAAACCAAAGACCTCGTGGTCGTTAACACATTCAATATGCCAGTTGAGCTATGCTCTCTTTGGCTTAGCTTTATAACCTTATGTATTAGTTAAATATAGAAAGTTAAGTTCAATAGTAATTTTGATGATAAGTTGTAAATAAATTTAGTTAGCACTTAGCATGGTAAGTTATGAATAATTAAATAAACAATTGATTACATTTTCTTGATGGTTAATTTTATGAATAATTAATTTTATAGATAATCAAATATTTATTCTATAAAATAATTATTGGAAGAAAATTGAGTGCACAAATGTATTAAAAATATTTTATTTATTATTAAAATAATACTCTCTTATTTCATTACGTTTTAGATATAATTTAATATATAGTTTTTATTAATTTAATTAAATAATTAATATATAAATTATCTATGATTTATTACAAATTTTAAATTTACCAACTAAATACATTTTTAATAATCTCATGTATAATAAATTAGAATTTAAACACAGTCTTAACAAACTCAGACTTAACCCAATCCAAATATTGGTTTAACAAACCTAGACTTAACAAATATATTTTATGTACCATCTAAAATACAGACTTAACAACCTCATGCTTAATAAATTCATGCTTAACAAAACCTCCCAAGCCTGCGATATAGATAAGTGTTTGAAACCATATGTAATAAGTTATGTGTCATTTTTTTTTTTGTGGATTTTAATTTTTGTTAAATGATTTACGAGAAAAAAATGAACTTGAAGAATAAAATAGAACATTTTAAGAATCCTAAGTCTAATAAGTAAGAAATTTCATAAACTAAAATAAGATTTAAAATTAAGGCTAAATATATATTTTTTAGTTCCTAATATTTGAGTATTTTTTTTTAATATAGTAATTTCTATTGCTTAAAAGGTTTTAATTAAATTCCATATATTATAACATTTTACAATTGTACCTATTTTAATGTTAATCACAATTCTAATTTCTCCTCCATAGTTTTAAATTTTAGCATAAGCTTCAACTTTACTCTATTAGGTAGCTTATGGTATGTTTGGTTGGGGATCTAAAAAAGAAATGTGAAAACAAAGGATTCAATGAAAAACGTAGTTGTATTTCATATTTTTAGTGTTTTCAAATATGTGTTCGGTAGCAGATTAAAAACCATATCTCAATTTAAAAAGTTATTTTGATAGTATATTTATAAACCATAAAAATTGTTATAGTTACTAACTAAATATTAGGTTGAACTTAACTATTATCAATTAATTTATGAACATGTTTTGGGTAATAAATTTTATATAATTAGTATTTTGAATATTATATAATTTATAATGTATTATGTTATACATATTTTATTTTTAACAAAAATGAAATGAGTTTATAACATAAAATAATATTTTTATCAAAATTTTTTTATCTTTTTTTAATGTAATTTTGCATTTTAAAATTTCAAGTTCAAAATTTGGATACACTGAAAGCATAAAAATATTGTTTTTAGAATTTCCATTGTTTGGATCATAGAATCCAAAAACAAAAACAAATATGTTAAATGGATATTCATTGAATCCATTTGACTTAATGAATTTGAAAACATAAAACATAATTGAAATTGTATACCAAACATGCCCTTAATTTCTTATCTAAATTTTTGTCAAGTTACTAAGTAGTAAGTTTATCATCAATCAATTTTAACTAAAGAAAATAATATAATTGATTGAAAAATGTTAAAACATAAAGGACTTAATTGGAAATTTTAAAATAAGGACTAAATTGAAACGACAAAAAAAAAAAAAAAAGATATATATTTGATCCAGATTTAATCAACATGGCTTTGACTTAACCCATGTACTTGGCTTCATACAATGCGTCGGTTTTTCGGGCTAATTTTTAAGATAATGATGTTTAAATAAATAATGACACAATTAGGATAGTTTTGAAACTAAATATTTTTAAAATGTATAAAAAAAAATGAAATTACAAATCTAGGGCAGAAAAGAAAAGTAATGTTTAAAATAGGGTACCTAAACGTGTACATGGTACATGATTTACGTGTGGTGACACGCTGTAGAGTGAGGATGGAACATGTGGAAATCGTGTACATGGTCACGTTTTACGTGAAAAATCGTATACATGGTACACGTTTTACGTGGTCTCGTGTACCACGTACACAATTTACATCTTATTATTATTATTTATTTCTTACCCAAAAAAATGGTCCCATGTATTTTCAATGTATTTTTTTTTTTTGTAATCTATAAATAATCTCAATTTTATTTTGAATTGATTAAAAGTTTTCAATTAAGTCTTTCCATAAAAAGTTTTAAAATTTCTAAATTTAGCTCATATATTTTCAATAAATTCTAAAATTGGTCATTTATTGTTAGTTTGAAACTTTGAAGTTAATTTTTTATCTAAATTGGTGAAATTTGTTAATTTTTATTAACCATTTTTTTTACAGGACGATATAATTGAGAACTTTTAAGACATTAAAAATAAAAATAAAAATTTCTAAAAGATCGAGGAAAATTAAAATTAAAATGTATCTAAAAGATTATAGACCACTTTGTATAAATGAATTAGTCAAACAAACTCAATGAACAAAATATTGAAATTAAATTGCACAAATGTCTAATAATTGATAAGTGTTTTAGGTTTAACACATACAAATGGTAAAATATTCCTAAAAAACTCAGGTACCACATGATGGTCTTTTTCTCGAACGGGCTCCGTGCCGAGGTCGAGGAACATCAAAGTGTAGTTGATGGTGAATTATATCATCAATATCTTGTTGTACAATAGGTGGTAATGGATCTTGTGCATGATCAGAACTTGTGCATGACCAGAACTTGAAGCAGTGTCGGTATGAACATTGGGTGAGGGCATATGAAAAGCTGGAATTTGATTATCAACTACAGGAGGATCTTGATCCACGTGTGCCTCTGGAATGTTTTCAGCTTGTTGTCGTCGGCGTCTATGACTAATGTCACGGTCATGCTTGTCCAAGGCGTGTTGCCTATGGCCGCATGCCCATTCCAACCCCTTTTTATCATGCTTTCATTGTATATATGTCTTATTGCTTTCTAGTTAGCTTTCCTTGTATTTTTGTGACCGTATGACTCCTCGCCATTTTCACGTGCAAGCTTGTCATAGGGTTAAATCCTAGAATGTACTATAGGGGGGTATGACTAGTCGTCCATCCTTCCTACCCGGAGTTATATGCTATCTAAGCTGTTGTTGACCCTTCTCTCGCTTATAGCCTATAACATTTATATGCACAAACGCTTTCCAAAACGTTTTCCAAAAGCTTTCTCTAACCCCGTTTTCTAAAACATTTTCTCTACAAACGGGGGTGGAGGTTGGGAGATACGGCCCTTGGGCCATCGGCGACCCTTTTTCGAATTGGCTTACTTGTTCAAGAGCAAGGACAAGTGCCGCACAATCGCTTCGAGACCCTTAGAAAGGTGCGACCGTGTCAGTTGGTATCAGAGCTGAGTCGGCTTATCGAAACAAAATCAGTAATCATGTCTGCAAGTAAGCACCTGGGCAAGGCAGACAAAGACCGATTGGTCGAGATCGAAGAGAAGTTACTCTTCTTAGTGGAAGTTCCCGATAATGTTCGATTTTTGGAATCGCAGCAGAATGAATTTGCCTCCAAAGCCGTCAAAATTGATGAAATGAATGGCCGTTTGGACGGGATGCCCGTCAAAGAACTGTTGATGAGGGTCGAGAACCTAGAAGACAAAGCTACACGAACTAGTAGCTTCGAGCGTGGGGATAGCTCGTCGGGCTCTGTTGCCCACATAGAGGAACGAGTTGATGGGCTAGACAGCTCACAGAAAGTGTTAGGTTAGATGATTGCAGACCTTTCTGAAGATGCAAAAGCTGCCCTTGATGTTGTCAGGGCCGAAGTGGCTGAGTTAAACACCAAGATCAATCTCACCATGCAAGCGGTGGGAAACCAGGCCCCAACTGGGGGCATAGTACAAGTGAATAAGGTGAAGGTTCCGGAGCCAAAACCCTTCTGTGGGGTTCGAGATGCAAAAGCGATCGAAAACTTCATCTTTGACCTTGAACAATACTTTAGAGCCACTAACACAGTGGCCGACGAGGCAAAAGTGACGTTGGCGACCATGCATCTAGCTAAGGATGCGAAACTGTGGTGGAGATCTAGATATATGGACATACAAGAGGGCCGATGCACGATAGACACTTGGGAAAGACTGAAACAAGAACTTCGTTCTCAGTTCTTTCCAGAGAATGTCGAGATCCTGGCAAGAAGGAAGTTGCGGGAACTAAGACACACAGGCAACGTCAGGGAATATGTGAAACAATTTTCTGGGTTGATGCTCGACATACGCGATATGTCCGAAAAAGACAAAGTTTTCTGTTTTGTCGAGGGCCTGAAACCATGGGCGAAATCAAAACTATACGAACAAGGAGTGCAAGATCTCGCAACTGCTTATGCCACGGCAGAACGCTTGTTTGACCTTAGTCAAGATCAGCCCCAAGATGTAAGATGAAATCAAGCATCCTCTAGTGGAGGATACAGAAGTTACCAATATGGCCCCCCCAAAAGTGGGGGAGGGGACAAACCAGGAGGGGGAGACCGCAGGCCCTTCAAACAAAGAAGTGATGCTAATAATTGGCGAGGGCCCAACCCGCCATACCAAGCTAGGCCTTACACGGGGCCATTTACCTGCCTCATATGCAAGGGGAACCATCGAGTGAAGGAGTGCCCGAATCGGGCTGCACTCCAAGCCTTCACGGCTACTCTCACGACGAACAGAGAAACAGAAACAGAGACACAAGAGACCGAAGCACAACAAAATGAAGGCGACGACAACCCTCGTATGGGGGCCTTGAAATTTTTGTCAGCCCTCCAAACGAAAACAGATGAGACGAGGGAGCCACTAGAACGTGGTCTGATGTACGTAGATGCGTGGGTTAACCACCGAGCGGCCAAGAACACCCTGGTCTACTCTGGGGCCACCCACAACTTTATGACCGAAACTGAGGCACGACGGTTAAACCTTCAATGGAGTGGAGACACTGGGAAGATGAAAGCTGTCAATTCGGCAGCTCTGCCAATCGTCGGAGTATCGAAAAGAGTCGTGATAAAGTTGGGAGATTGGAGTGGGCAAGTAGACTTCGTGATAGTCAAGATGGATGACTTCGATGTAGTGTTGGGCATGGAATTTCTGCTGGAACACAAAGTCATCCCGATGCCCCTTGCGAAATGCTTGGTGATCACTGGGTCAAGCCCCACCGTAGTGCAGACAAGGCTAAAACAGCCAAATGGGGTGAAAATGATATCAGCCCTCCAGCTGAAGAAAGGTCTCGCACACGACGAACCCACCTTTATGGCCATTCCCATGGTCGATAATGAAGAAGCGGCAGAACCAGTGCCTCCAGAGATCCAACAAGTGCTAAATAAATATGAAGATGTTATGCCAGACAGTCTGCCGAAAGCCTTACCCCCGCGTCGGGGGATAGACCACGAGATTGAGTTGCATTCAGGTGCAAGACCGCCCGCAAAGAATGCGTATCGCATGGCCCCTCCAGAGTTAGCTGAACTTTGGAAACAGCTAGATGAGCTATTGAGCGCGGGGTTCATCAGGCCAGCAAAGGCTCCCTATGGGGCCCCGGTGTTGTTTCAGAAGAAAAAAGATGGTAGCCTCCGGCTGTGTATTGACTATCGTGCCCTGAATAAACTCACAGTGCGCAACAGGTACCCTCTGCCTATTATCACAGACTTGTTTGATCGACTCCATGGAGCCAAATACTTTTCAAAGCTAGACCTCCGATCGGGTTATTACCAGGTACGCATTGCTGAGGGAGATGAGCCAAAGACAACATGTGTCACCAGATATGGGGCCTTCGAATTTCTGGTAATGCCCTTTGGCCTTACGAACGCCCCGGCCACCTTTTGCACCCTGATGAACCAAGTGTTCCACGAGTACCTCCACAAGTTCGTGGTAGTTTACCTGGACGACATAGTGGTCTATAGCTCAACGATGGAAGAACACCGAACTCACCTGCAGCTAGTCTTTGAAAATTTGAGAAGGAACCAGCTGTATGTGAAGCGGGAAAAATGTTCGTTCGCTCAAGAACGCATCAACTTTCTTGGACACGTGATTGAATGCGGGCGCATCAGCATGGAGGACGGAAAGGTCTCAGCCATTAGAGATTGGAAGGTGCCCACTTCCCTGACAGACTTACGCTCCTTCCTCGGATTGGCCAATTACTACAGGCGATTCGTTGAAGGATTTTCAAAACGAGCTGGGCCGTTGACGGAACTGCTAAAGAAAGAAAATAATTGGAGTTGGACTCCAGAGTGTCAAGCTGCCTTTGACGGTTTGAAGAAGGCCATGATCGAAGGGCCGGTATTGGGAATCGCAGACGTATCCAAACCCTTCGAAGTCAAGATAGACGCATCAGATTATGCGTTGGGTGGTGTTCTCCTACAAAACGGACACCCCATCGCATACGAAAGCAGGAAGTTAAACGACGCTGAAAGAAGATATGCGGCGTCCGAGAAAGAAATGCTGGCAGTGGTTCACTGTTTAAGGGCCTGGAGACATTATCTCCTTGGGGCCAAGTTCGTAGTTAAGACTGACAATAGTTCGATATGCCACTTCTTCAATCAGCCAAAACTGTCGTCTAAGCAAGCCCGGTGGCAGGAGTGTTTAGCAGAATTTGACTTTCAGTTTGAACATCGACCCGGGAGATCAAATCAAGCAGCGGATGCCCTGAGTCGGAAGAGCGAACATGCGGCCCTGTGCATGTTAGCTCACTTGAAAGCTAGCAAGTTGAGTGGAACTATCCGCGATTCTATTCGAGAAAAATTATCAACAGACCCAGCGGCCCAAGCCATCATTCGATTGGCCAAAGAAGGGAAGACACGCCAATTTTGGGTTGAAGAGGACTTACTCTTCACCAAAGGCAATCGTTTGTACGTACCACGTTCGGGAAACCTCAGAAGACTGTTGATGGGAGAGTGCCACGACACACTCTGGGCAGGCCATGCTGGTTGGCAAAGGACCTACGCCCTTCTGAAACAGGGTTACTATTGGCCAAACCTCAGAGACGATGTGATGCAGTTCACGAAGACCTGTCTTATCTGCCAACAAGACAAGGTTGAAAGAGCAAAAATAGCTGGATTGTTAGAACCGCTGCCTATACCAGCAAGACCATGGGAAAGTGTCTCCCTCGACTTCATCACCCATCTCCCCAAAGTTGGAGAGTTTGAGTCGATTCTCGTGATAGTGGATAGATTCTCGAAATATGCCACTTTCACCCCGACGCCGAAGATGTGTTCAGCCGAAATGACGGCCCAATTGTTCTTCAAGAATGTTGTTAAACTCTGGGGTGTCCCCGAGAGCATAATCAGTGACAGAGACGGAAGATTCACAGGGACATTCTGGACAGAATTGTTCAAGCTACTGGGATCCAGCCTAAACATTTCGTCTAGCTACCACCCCCAGACTGATGGCCAAACCGAACGATTTAACAGCATGCTCGAAGAATACTTGCGCCATTTTATCGATGCAAGACAGAAGAACTGGGTCGAAATGCTTGACATCGCTCAGTTTAGCTTCAATTGCCAGAAGAGCTCAACGACTGGGAAAACACCCTTCGAAATCGTATGTGGCAGACAACCACTAATGCCACATGTCATTGACCACCCTTATGCAGGAAAGAGCCCCCAAGCTTATAACTTCACTAAGGAGTGGAAGCAAACCTCAGAAGTAGCACGAGCGTACTTAGAGAAGGCATCAAAATGGATGAAAAAGTGGGCAAATTTGAAGCGACGGCCACTCGAGTTCCAAGCAGGAGACCAAGTCCTTATAAAGCTACGCCCGGAGCAATTTCGCTTCCGAGGCAATCGGGACCAACGCCTGGTGAGGAAGTACGAGGGGCCAGTTGAAGTTATCCAAAAGGTCGGAAAGACATCATATAGGGTTCAATTGCCTTCATGGATGAAGATTCACCCTGTCATTCATGTGAGCAACTTGAAACCTTATCATCCTGACCCTAAGGACGACAGACGCAACGACGTAACAAGACCGCCAGTCACAATGAAAAACACTGTCGAGAAAGAAGTCGAAGAAATTTTAGCCGATCGAACCCGTCGAACAGGAAGGTCACGTCGAGACGTACAGGAATTTTTAGTCAAGTGGAAGGGACTCCCAGACGCTGAGATTAGCTGGGAACGAAGAAAAGACCTGAAGATAGCTGCTGAACGGATTGCTGAGTTCGAGCAGAGTCAGTTGACAGGGACGTCAACCCTTTAAGTGGGGGAGAATGTCACGGTCATGCTTGTCCAAGGCGTGTTGCCTATGGCCGCATGCCCATTCCAACCCCTTTTTATCATGCTTTCATTGTATATATGTCTTATTGCTTTCTAGTTAGCTTTCCTTGTATTTTTGTGACCGTATGACTCCTCGCCATTTTCATGTGCAAGCTTGTCATAGGGTTAAATCCTAGAATGTACTATAGGGGGGTATGACTAGTCGTCCATCCTTCCTACCCGAAATTATATGCTATCTAAGCTGTTGTTGACCCTTCTCTCGCTTATAGCCTATAACATTTATATGCACAAACGCTTTCCAAAACGTTTTCCAAAAGCTTTCTCTAACCCCGTTTTCTAAAACATTTTCTCTACAAATGGGGGTGGAGGTTGGGAGATACGGCCCTTGGGCCATCAGCGACCCTTTTTCGAATTGGCTTACTTGTTCAAGAGCAAGGACAAGTGCCGCACAATCGCTTCGAGACCCTTAGAAAGGTGCGACCGTGTCAACTAGCACATGTCCTATCAGTGTCAGCAACAGTTAAGTCTTCTTGTTTGTTGAACTATATCAGTTACCATTGTGACATATTGCTCACACAGAGAACCTAAAGCAGGTAAACTTTATTCTATTGAATATTGTTGTACATTTTGAACAAAGTTATTCTGCAAAAAATATATATATAATTTAATATATAGTATATAAAATTGAATTTAATAATAGTGAATTTAGTAGGTAGTTGTTTTACCATGCATGCATAATAAGCGTCATCGCATGTGATGTACCTCCTCGTGATAGAGTCATACCAAGTTATGTAATCATCAGATACAATCGAGCGTTCTACTATGTCACCTACTGCACAGTGATCTCGACGTGCACGCCACAGTGATATAAATGATGCATGATGTCGTCGTAAATCGTGGTCATGCATACTTCGTAAGTCTAATTGATGCAACTGTGTGCTTGTGTCACAATATGGTGGCATTGTCTGTCGCATTCCAAACTGTCTCAACACCCGATTAGGTTTGATGCCACTCGACAATATGAAAGTAGATGAGAGGGCTTGTAGTCAACCAAATATCTTGTCTATTATGGCAATATTCAGGTAATAATGTCATAATTTCATGCGTGTATGACATCCAAATGATCTGAAATTTATAAATAATAATTAGAATAATTAAAATTGATATTAAAATGTATGTCAAACAAAATAAACTAGATTTTTACCTGATTGTGCAAAAGATGATCAAATGCAATGCGGTATTGAATCAACATGTTGGAAGTTTGTTTAGAGGTAGCTAAAATACCGCTCCAACTACACACATATATAATAAAGTTAAAACATTGTATTATTTATAATTATAGTAAAGAATATGTAAATAAACATACCGAGCACTAAGTGATCGACCAACATACTGATCGGGGGTTTGTAGCTGGCGTTGTGGTGCAATTGTATAAAATCGATCAAATGTCCATACTTGTAGCAGTATTAGTGGACCCGTTATTTCTAAGGCATTAGCACTGCTAGCTCGATATAGATCCCGATACAACCATGCGAGGCAAGCTCCACCCCATGAATATTGTCCTACTATCTCGAAATCGCCCAAAAGAGGAAGAACACATGAGATGAACAAGTGTATTTGACTTGTCCGATAATAGAAACCCTCCAATGAGCTGCATTATGCAGGCTCTTGCATATCTCTGTATCATGATATCATCAGCATCTGGAGGTAACTCTACAAATTGCATTGCCAACCACGTGATACTTAACCTAGACCCATTCAGTTCAGGAGATCGAACTCCTAAGAAGTATTCACAAACTTGTTCCCAATTATATTGTAATGAACCAGTTACATGCTCTCCATCGACAGGTATTCCAAACTGGACAGCAACATCTTGGAGTGTAATAGTACACTCTCCACTAGGCATGTGAAATGTATGCGTTTCAGGTCTCCATCGCTCCATCAACATCGTTATGAGATGTCAATCTAGTTGGATAAATCCAATTTGTGCAACCCCCCAAAAACCAGCCTGTGGTAAATAAGGAACAATACGTGGATCTAACTCAATTTTGCGATGGACTACTGCCTCCTTTCTTCAACATTGTAGGACAGTAGTAGATTGTGTATCTCATATTGATTGGGAACGATGTGTACGTTGTAAGTATAACTGGGTTGGATTGGATGGTCCAGGATCCATATGTAATACTGAAATATTTAAAACATAAATAAGCTAATAAGATAATAAGTTTATTACATTACAAATAAGAATCTACAAGAATTCCATTACATATAAGTTAATAAGACAATAAAGTCCATTGCAAAAAAGTCTATTACAAAAAAGGAAAAACAATCAAAAATAATGAAGTAAATTACAAAGAAATCCATTACAAAAAAGTTCGTTATAATAAAAGAAAAATAAAATAAATAAAGATAATAAAGTCAATTACAAATCAAAAAGTCCATCATTCATTAGTTTCATCTAGAGATGTCTATTTAACCTATGTATATATATATATATATGCCAAATATTACCTATAAATAGAAAATTAAAAAAAAAAAAACTATAGTAAGAATTAGTTGAAGAATATATTTTTTTTTAAAAAAAAAAAAGTTAAAGACTATATTGTAATATTGAAATTTGAATTTTTAGAAATTAAGTTGTTTCGACATTATAATATTTTTACTTATGATATATTATTGTTTTTATTAGGAACTTTTATAACATTTTCTTTAAATAGAAATTATATTGAAAATTATTCATTTAGAAAGAATTTCTATTATGGTTGAGAATAAATTAAAAAATATAATAAAAAATATAATAATAATAATAAAAAATGAACGGAGAAAAAATTCCCCGCAGGGAATCCCCGCCTCAATCCTTGCAAAATTAAATGGCAAATTTCGCGAGGACAGGGAATGAAATGGGGGGAGGGGCCGAGGACGGGGAACCTATTCCCCGACCCTGCTGATAACTCTTAAATTAAGAGTTATATGCTAGTATTTCCAGGATAAATTGTCGATTTTTATCTCATTATATTTTAGAAAAATCCAAGCTTTGATGTATTTTGCTCTATGATTAATTTTGATATAGTAATATTATTATTAGAGCAAAATTATCTTAATTAAGGTGCTTTATGTGATTAATTCAGGTTTGATTAAGGAGAATTCCAGAAGCCAAGAGCAGCAGTTTTACAACTGTTTGCTGGAGCAAACTTTGCGATTCAGGCTTATACGAATTTCGCACGTGGGAATTTCGATTCATTAATTGAGTTGGCAGCTGTCAGTCTAATTAGCGTGTTTTCAGCCATTAGGAGTCTTCCACGTCGCCAGTCTTGTCTAATCAGCCCTTGTTTTCATAAAGAAGGGAATATATGTGTGGGCAGCCGTTTTCTTGGGGAAGAAGCTGGAAATCCCGAAATAACAGAGAGAGAGAGAGAAAGAGGCGGAGAGCTCCGATTCTCGAGAGGCCATCAACGGAAGTTTACCCAAAAAGGAAGGTTTCTCCAGGGGATAAACGCCGATGCTGAGTCAAATATTTTGGGGCAGCTTTTCGATTTCTTCTGCTACGTTTTCTGCTTTTATTTAGTTTATTTTCTGCATCATTTCCATTATGTCTACATTTCGATTTCTTTTCTGTTTTTCCTGTAATATGAACTAATCACCATAAGGTGAGGATTAGAGGATGATTGCTTTTAATTAATGTTATAGAGGAGTATATTTCATGTCCATCGATTTGGTTTTTAAGAGGGCTTATTCATAGTTCATGTCCGTTTGGCCAGCCGATGTGAATAGTGTCCCTTTGATTTCTGGGAAGAATAGAAGGGGCTGAGAACTTAAAAACCACGTTAGCCCCTTGTTAGGGTTAGTAGCTAGCTAAGTAAGTAGGTTAGGGATAATCACTTGCCTAACGCACACAAAATACAGAGGGTTCAATGTACTGAAGTAATGTAAATGAAATAGTATACTTAGGTGATTCGGGAGAATACCGTGAAATCTGTAGTGAGTCGAATGTAATGAATATGTACTCAATTCGTAACTTAATTAAAGCATGATTTACCTCTAATCCAAGCCTTTGTTTTAATTGAAAGCACTTAGCCCAGTTTTCATTTGTTCTTTTACGATTCCTCTGTTTTCCCTGCTTTAGCATTAATTTTGTTCCAACAATAGTGACTTATTTTATTTCATTTCCTTGACAAATTTGAATGGTTACAATTTGAGTTACTAGGAATTGATTTAGTAAATAGAAGAATTAATAGTCCATGTTGATTCGATAATTTACTTACGCTTGCTACAAAAATATGTGTACACTTGCGCATAGACAACAGAATATCGCATAATAATTCACATCACTCTAGCAAGTCATCACCTGCCCCTCCCCGAGGACATCTCTCGCTTCATCCTTGTACATTGAAAAACAACAAAATCAAATTCAATATCAATTAAATACCGATAAGTAAAAAAAAAAATCAAATCAATTAGACCTTGTTCAGCCATGACTTGAAGATGAGCCTAAGTTAAGAGAGGGATAAGTACGTTATTATGTTCTTCTCTCTTACAAACTCCACAACGCACTTTTGTGCTAACTTCTCGCCAATTCATCTCATTATGAATATGAGAACTTTTTGGCCTCCCATGTTCCCTCAACAAATTTTTGTTTGGATGAAGTCTATCAAATTTTATCTCTGGCCAATAATCTCTATGTTGTATGGGATGGAATTGAACTTCGAAGCATCGCTGGTATTGTGAGATCTTGTAAGCATTATCAACAAAAGGCAAATGCACCAAATAAATGTGATGACATACTGCAATTACATGAGAGCATGAGATCTAAAAAGATTGCCACTTGTTGCAAGTACATGTTTTATCTCTTAAACTCACAACTTGTGTTTGTTGACCTTTGTATGGAGAGATCATGCTAATTCCAGTTTCAATCTCAAAACTACGTCTCTCTGTCAACAAATTTCATAGTATGTGAAGAAGCCATTCTCTCCCACCTTATGAGCTTTGTTAAAGCAAATTCGATATATACATCACCACGATTTAGTGCCTCACTAACCATTTCTCGGCGCTTTTCAAAATACATAATTGTTCGATACCAAGTTAACTTAACCAATGATGTCATGGGTAACATTCTAGCTCCTTTAAAAACTCCATTAATGGATTAAGCTAGATTTGTAGTCATCCATCCATAGCGATGCCCATGGTCATGTGATTGTGCCCATTGTTCTAACTTTATACAAGAGAAAAATTCAAGACAATTAGGGTTTAATTGCTTTAATTCTTTCATACATCGCTCAAACTTACGCCTTTGGTGCTGACGTCCTGCTTTAGACACTAAAATTTTCAATAATTGCTTCGATTTGTACTTGTTATTAAAGTTACTAGCCACGTGACAAAGACAATATTGATGGTATGCTCTTGGTTCACTCCAACCATTTTCTTCATTTTTCACAGCAGCTATGACTCCTCCATGTCTGTCAAAAATTAAACATATACCCTCTCGTTGAGTAACTAATGCTCGCAAGACACGTAAAAACCATGACCAGCTAGAAGTATTTTCCTCTTCAACGATAGCAAAAGCAAGGGGAAATGTAACAACCGAAAAAAAAAATTAATTTAATTGATTTATTTTATTGATTTTTCTAAAACCTTTTTGAATTTGGATTTTATCTTCTTTTTAAATTAGGAAATAAATATTTTCTTTTTATTTAAAAAGAAAGAAGATAATTTTATCAAGGGTCTTGATTAGAGTTCTTTTAAAAAGGGGTCTTTTAAGCCCTAACCTTTTTGATCAAAAGTTTTGACGGCAAAAAGAGGGAAACGAAGAAGTCAGTTATGCAGTTTCCTCTCTAAAGAAAAAGCAGTAAGTTTTCTTCCCTTCTATTTTCAAGTTTGTTTTATTTCATTGAATATTTCTTGAAAAATTTTGGGTTTTGTTTTCATTCTTGATTGTTTAGAATGAAAAGATTCTTGAAATCTTTTGCCCTAAAAAGTTTTTAGGTTTTTGGTTTGCGTAATTCTTTATCAAAGTTTTTCATTTTATGGATTTTGGATTAAATTAAAGGTTTGATAATGGAAGATTTTTCAGAAATTTCCAGCTTTTATTTTCTTCAAATTTGGGACTGTTTTTGTAATGTTTTTGGGTTCTTTTTGTACAAGAAAGTTTACCAAATGTTTGTTTTTGAAGTGTAATTTATACATTTGATTTCTACATGAAAAGAGTATGTTTTAAAGGTTTTTACAGCAGTTTTATCTAGATTTTTCAGATCTGATTTTGATGTTAAAAAGTGGCAAATCTTGATTCTTTTAATGTTAAAATCTTGAAGAATTTTGTTTTATGAAGCATAAAATTTTCTGGGTTATTTGTCTATAATTTATGATAGTTTTGAAGGTTTTAAAAGTTGTAGGATTGAAAATTTGTTTGGTATTTATATCGTATTGAAAAGTATTGATCTTACCGATTTTCATACGTTTTTAATTGGGTTTTAAATTACTTTTAACCCAGTTTTTTCAGTGCTGTTTTTTTGGTCCAAGAACCCTATTTTTCTTAACTTTTTATGCAGAAAATTGTTTTGAATGGGAAAAATTGGGTAGATAAGATTGTCTATATTTTAGATAAGCTTTTGGACCCTTAAGATAGAATTTTGGTTTTTGATCAGTGTAGTATTGGATATGTTTGGACTTCTAGGAAAAGTTGATGATTGTTCAAGAAAGTGGACAAGATTTGGAATTGAGATTGAGATTGAGAATTGTAGGATTATCGATCGAGGTAAGTAGTTTCCACATCCCTTCCAAAATAGAAATTTTGGTACAATTATGTTTTGAATATTGTTTATTTGACAAATGTTTGAAAGTACGTTTTGTATGAT
This sequence comes from Trichosanthes truncata, assembly GCA_033996785.1. Classification (NCBI taxonomy): domain Eukaryota; kingdom Viridiplantae; phylum Streptophyta; class Magnoliopsida; order Cucurbitales; family Cucurbitaceae; genus Trichosanthes; species Trichosanthes truncata. The sequence continues at coordinate 16,673,372 of JAWPNB010000004.1, forward strand.
TTGAAATAGACCAAAATTGTTTTGTATGTTTTAAAGTGTTTTTCTATTTAAAAGTATGTTTGCCGTTTTGGATAATTTGAAATAAATGTGTTTTAATTGATTTTGAATTGAAAGTAAGTTTGTTTTGGTTTTGAATTTGAATGGTTGATTTGATGAATCTTTATTGAAATTGTTATTTGAAACTATATGTTTTGTTTCAAATGTTTTCAAAAGAATTTTTGATCGATTTGATAAGGACTATTTGGATATGCCAAATTTCTGTTTTGGGAATACTTTGCTTATTTGTGGCAGTAGCCTAAATTGGAATTGATGGAATTGGAATTGACGGAATTGTTCTGGCTTATTTGTGAGAAGACACATTTGTGGGAAGACGCATTTGTGGTTTGGCATTCCTTTGGAATGAAGATTCATGTGTGTGTTATTCACTCACGTGGCCCCACACTTAAGTAATTATATTGATTGTTCTGGTCGATTTTATCGACATCTCTGACTGATTGAAGATTATTTGTGGGAAGTCACAGTTTGTGGTTTGACATTCCTTTGGAATGAAGATTCATGTGTGTGTTTCACTCACATGGCCTCACACTTAAGTAATTGAATTGAATGTTCTGGTCGATTTTTATCGACAACTCTGATTGAATGTTCTGATTGATTGATTGGTATTACCGACGGGTAACCATCATATATGTTCTGAAGGCTACCCAAATAATGCATATTCCCACTTTGATATTTGAAAGTATTGATTGATTGAAAGTACTGTTTGAATTGAAAGTTTTGATAGTTGAAAGTTTTGGTTAAATGAAAGTTTTGTTCAATTGAAAGATTTTTGTTTTCTAAAAGTTTTGACTGAAAGTTTTTAATAGTTGTTTTAAAAGTTTTGCAAGGATATTAGTATTTTGTTTATGATTGTTTTAAAATAAAATGACCAAATGAATATTTGACTTTTGATTCAACTATTGAAATGATTTGTTAAACTGAATTTCTATGTTTTGTTTTGAAGAAAATGAATTTCTGAACTTGATGTTGAAATTGCTTATTGAGTATTTTTGTACTCATTTTTGTTTTTCCAAAATGTTTTCAGATGAAGGATCAAGTGATAAACTCGAAAGAAGTGAAGTTTAACAATCATTTACTTATTATACGTGAATCCATTTCTATACATTTTGTCTCTTCTTCTAAAGTAGACATGTCTTCATATATTGAATTAGTAATCTCCCAATTTATATATGTAAAAAAATCTAGTAGACCCGTCTTCATATATTGAATTAGTAATCTCCCAATTTATATCTGTAAAAAAATCTAAAGGTTCCTCTTCATTTTGACTTGGGGAAGGAAGATTCAAGTAATCAGATCTACAACTTGCCATAAAAAAATATTGTGTTAAACAACAATATCAAATTACTGTGATGGAATCAAATTGAGATATCTGGTATGTGAAATGCAAATAATGGAATGAGGTTTGTAGGTGGAGGCTTCATGCATGTCGGCGTAAAACCCATGGAATGTTCGAAATTACGAAACTTGAAGGGGAACATTCATGTTTGTACCTAGAACTCATACATGATCATTCACAACTTGACTTAGATTTAATGTGTAATGGAGTTCAGAATCTTGTTCGATGTGATCCTTGTATGAAAATATCGATATTGCAAGAAACTATTAAAAAGGACTTTGGGTATTGTGTGAACTACAGACGTGTATGGCAAATTAAGTGAAAAGCTATAATTAAAGTTTTTGGTGATTGGAAAAAATCATACGAAGAACTTCTATATTGGTTGAATGCTCTTGTACACTACAATGTAGGAACCCAAACTCAATGGGATTTGATCCCAAATGACATACCAAGTAATCATATTTTCGATCGAATTTTTTGGTCATTTGCTCCTATAATAGAAGACTTTAAATACTGTATATTGATGATTCAGATAGATGGTACACACCTTTATGGCAAGTATAAAGAGAAATTATTGATAGCCACATCCATGGACACAAATGGGCAGTCATTTCCTGTAACAGCCCGGATTTTCCAATACGGCCATTCTAACAATAATGCGGAAGCGTAACAATTAAAACTAAAAATAGACTTAAACAAATTTAGCGAAAGTAATTTCTTACAAAGAATTTCTAACAAAAACTAACGAATCCTTAACAATAACTTTCAAAGTCTTGTGCCAGAACACATACAATGGTTTAGTAGTTTCAGCTGCAAAGCTTAAACTTTTTCAAACAAGTATAAGATTACTTGGGTTTGATATCCATTTAGGATTAATCAAGCCTATTCAAAGATCTCTTGAGTTTACTCAAAATTTTCCTAACGAAATTTTAGACAAAACCCAGTTGCAAATATTTTTGGGTTGTCTAAATTACGTATCTGATTTTATCAAAGATCTTCGACCTATTTGCAAACCCCTTTTCCAAAAGTTGAAGAAAGTTACTATTTCATAGGGACCAACTCAAACACAAGTTGTTCAACAAATAAAGATTTAGTCAAAAGCATCCCATGCTTAAGTCTTATCGACGAAAAATCGAGTCTTATCGTTGAGACGGATGCATCAGACATTGGATATGGAGGAATCCTAAAACAGTGTCTTGATAACAACGAATCTGTTGTACGATTCCACTTAGGGATATGGAATAGTACACAGCTCAATTACTCCACAGTGAAAAAAGAAATTATGGCAATTGTTTTATGTGTCCAGAAATTTCAAGGTGATTTAATCAATAAATCGTTTTTAATAAAAACTGATTCTCAAGCATCTAAATTTTTTATAGAAAAAGATGTAAAAAATTTGGTTTCAAAACATATTTTTGCCCGTTGGCAAGCAATTTTATCTTGTTTTGATTTTCAAATTTTATCTATAAAAGGGTCTCAAAACTCTTTATCAGATTATCTCTTAAGAGAGCACCTCTCAAAGGACTCTCACTCCTCTCGAGAGAACCTCAATTACTCATCATGAGTTCTAGAAAAGGAAAAGAGACTGTTTCCTCTTCTTCCTCAAAGGGAAAGGATCCCGCCTCTTCTTCCTCCACTACTCAAAGACTTACTCCATTGAGGATCGAGGATTTTGCTCTTCCCGATACCTCCTTTACTTCAGTAAGAACATGTGCTCAACATCGTTCTGCTTCCATAAGGCTTCCACAACAATTTGTTGTTCAGCCTTCAGCACCACCAGCTACTCCATCGGTTGCAGGGTCTTCAACCTACATCGCAATAGTGTCTCCACCGACACGATTTACTCCACGACCTAAAATTACAAGTTATTTTCAAAAACCTCATGTATTCACTGAGATCCCGATGAACCTGAATGAGACTCAGACAACTTTACTGAGATTACTACTCAAGTTTATCCGGATGGATTTTGTTTCATGCAAGAATTATTATAAAAAACTTGGCAGTTCTATGAGTTAATCCTTATAGACTCAATGTCTGCTGCAATTACTCATATTCCCAATCGAAATAATCCATCGATCGTTTCTTACTCAAAGCTGAAGATTTTCAGGGTTATCACACCAAAAAAGTTGAACAAGAAAATCTATACAGAGAATTTTTTTTCAATAAGGTATGATCCACCTTCTTACTCCTACAGGGATTACGTTAAAGCATCGACATTCGTCCTTTGGTACCGTGCTTTTAACCATTTCTGGTTTATTCAATTCTGCAGACAAGCTCATAAGCAATACTACCCAGTATGGTTTATGATTTGGTGGTATAATTTTGGCCTCTGCGAAGAAATTTTTCCTGTTCCAGTCCATAAATCATTTCATTATTTTACTCAAAACATTTACAAAACTATTTATCCATTAACCTTCCTGTTTTCTCTTCATTTCCAAGTTCCATGGATTTTCTGTTGGAACTTAACTACTAAAATTCTTCATCATAATCATAAATATCTGGTGAGAACCCTCAAGGTCAAATGGTGGGACAAATTTAATGTTACCAACATTAACCTTACAATCAGCCAGGGCATCGATGGAGGAACCACCAGCTTTGGAGCTTCATTTGAAATATGCATACCTTGGAAAGGAAGAAACTTTGCCTGTAATCATATCGTCGTCCTTTAGTGTTGAGTGTGACAAAAGTTGTACTTGTGCTAAGACAACACCAAGGAGCAATTAGGTGGTCTATGGTGGATATAAAAGGTATCGGTCCATCTATATGTATGAATAAAATCCTATTGGAGGATGATTGTTCAAATTCAGTAGAGCATCAAAGGCGGCTTAACCCTGTCATGAAAGAGGTGGTACGAAAAGAGACAATTGAGTGGCTTGACGCAGGTATCAATTGAGTGGACTATAGAAAGTTGAACAAGGCAACGAGGAAGGATCACTTCCCGCTACCTTTCATTAATCAGATTCTCGACAGACTGACAGGCAAGGAGTATTATTGCTTCTTGGATGGGTATTCTGGATATAACCAGATTACTATAGCGTTAGAGGATCAAGAGAATACCACTTTTACTTGTCCTTATGGAACGTTCACATTTCATCAAATGCCATTCGTGCTATACAATGCTCCAGCTACATTCCAACGATGCATGATGGCTATTTTCAGCGTCATAGTGGAGAAAACATTAGAGGTATTTATGGATGACTTCTAGACCTTTGGTGAAACTTTTGATGTGTGCTTGTTTAATTTGCAGGATATCCTTAAGCGATGTGAGGAGACGGACCTAGTCTTAAACTGGGAGAAATGTCACTTCATGGTTCGTGAAGGGACAGTATTTGGGTCATGAAGTTTCAAAGGTGGAAATAGAAGTCGACAAAACAAAGAATGAGGTAATTGAGAAGATGTCTCCGCCGACCACAGTCAAAGGAGTGAGAAGCTTCCTAGGACATGTTGCCTTCTACAGGAGGTTCATTACGGACTTCAAATATTTCTAAGCCTCTCTGTATGCTTCTCGAGCAATCCATGCCATTTCTTTTTTTATGAAGAGTGTGAAAAAACATTTGTGAGACTGAAGGAAGCATTGGTCACATTTCAAGTAATTGTCACTATTTATTGGTCTCTGCCATTTGAGATGATGTCTGATGCGAGCAACTTTGCAGTAGGAGCTATTTTGTGTCAAAGAAGAAGTACGGTATTGGGCTTTGAATGACACCCAGATCAATTACACCACAGCTGAGAAATAGTTGTTAGCAGCGGTCTTTGCATTTGACAAGTTATGGGCATATTTGGTGGGTACAAAGGTAATAGTGTTCACTGATCACTCAGCAATCAAGTACTTGATTTATAAGAAATATTCCTATCTGAGGTTGATTCGTGGATACTGTTGCTTCAAGAGCTTAACTTGGTGATCAGAGGTAGGACTGGGACATGGAATCAAGTTGCAGATCACTTATCTCGACTCCATGTTTAGGTTGAGACACACCAGCAAGGACCTATCAACGAGAAATTTCCTGGAGAGCAACTGATATGTGTTAGTGAGCATCTCCCATGGTATGCAGACTTCATGAATTATATGTTGGGGTACTCTGTCATAGGAGGGTCCTGTCTAGGATGAAGTACTTAAGTTGACCGTAAGGGAACACCTCTACTTGGGGACCTACATGGGAGTTAAATTAATCAAACTTTTAAGTCATTATCATCTTGTATCCGATTCAATTCTTCTTTTATGTTTAATGTGTGAACTTTTTGATACCTAGAGTTAGTGTGCATGGAATTATGAAGGACTTGTGAAATTTCAAGGGTCAAGGAAAAAATGTGAAATGAAGATCTAAATGTGACCGCATTCCAAGCGCATAATGTTTATTGCAGGCTTTTAGCTCGAAGAAATGCATTTGGAATTGCGGTCGCATATTGGAAGATGTACAGAAGGAAAAAGCAGCCTGATTGCAGGCGCATTTGGCCCTAATCTTTGTTTTGCAGGAACCATGCGTTGAAGAAGAATTGCAGCCCGAATTAAAGCCGCATATGGACCTCAAGTCGAAAAAGGCAGTAGATGACAACAATTAAAACAAGAAAAAGTAAAGAGGGGGTCATTTTTGGAAAATTTGAAACGTATAAAAACGTCTGTTAGTTGACCTAGGTCAACAAGTTTCAAACTTTCAAACTCCCACACCTTATTGTCATTTTCTTACAACCCAAGTTCCACTTCTGGCTAGACTCCGATCATCTTTTCCGACAAAACCCCTTGATAAAAATTCTTCCTTTCTTCACAGAAAGGACCAATTGCCTCTATTCTCTCTTTTGCAGGTAATTTCGAATGCAATGGAGCAAGACAAAGTCACCTACAAAAGACGAAGACTCGTGAAGAACCAGTCTTCACCGCCGGAAAAATCTGTGACACAGGCTACTCATACCAACCCTAGACAAACATAACTGAGAAAGGAAGTAAGGGGCAAATCGACTACACCCATTGGTTCGCCACTACCAAAACGATTGAGAGAGTGGGAGGAGGATGTGCAGGAAATAGCTAGATTGAGCAGAGAGGCAATCGAGACCCTGGGAATGCACTCGAAAGATGAAAAAGAAGAGCTAACCCCTCTTTTGCAGAATCCAAGAAGCGACCCAAGGACATACCAAGAGAAAGTGAAATCAGAGCTGAAGAAGGAAGTTCATGGCCTTGCATGGTCGTATATGTGAAGAAAATGAAGTTGGAGAAGAAGATGGCGCCAAGTGATAAAGACAAGGCAAAAGGCCCAAATGCGACCGCATTTGCGAGGCAATTGGAAAAGTCTCAGGAGACTGCCAAGCATGAGGAAAATAAGGAAGATGCGCCCGCAACTGCGGCACATTTGGAGGTTCCCAGGCCAACTCACGCCACTCCAACCAAGTCAATTACCTCTACTGCTACTCAGGTATCTACATCGAGCCCTTCACCTAGAAAATGCAAGATTAAGATGCTCTCCACGCACAGAAGGAAGTCAAGGTGGGATATCTTGCCAACTCAAGATGGAGAAGTAGCTGCGGAGCCAAGACCAGCACAAACTGACTAACAAGTGGCTCAATAAGATAGCCCCACACCTGAGTGGGTAGCCATGGTCGCTGCTGGAAAGGCCAAGGCTGTGGAGCTTGCTGAGAAGCTCCGTGAAGAGGCCTGGAGAAGAATAAGAGAAGATAATAAGAAAATGTGGCCAGGATTGCAACCGTAAACCAAAAATGTATGCAAGAAACAGATGCGCCGCATTCAGACTGCATCTGGATCACCATCACCACCACCACCAAAGGATCAGCAAAGGCCATCTAAGGCCAATGTTGTAGATGCGACCGCATCCAGGGCTCATTCTGGCGAACAAGGGCACTGACAAGCAGAATTTGACGACCTGTTCGAATACGCGACAAGGAGGCTCACTTCTGATCAGAACCCCATAAGAGTTGAAGAAGAAGAAGGTCGGGAGCAGTCTGACGCTCTCCTCTCTAACGATGATTTGCAATCTGAGAGAGCGAGATGCCTAAATCTTCAAAGAAGAGGACTGAGAAGAAGAATATGAGTAGGCCTCAAACTACTTCTAGGCCAAGGACTCATCACGCCACTGCAAAAAGTCCTATATCAGAATGCTCTACCCCATTCGATCTCAACAAACGAAAAATCATCAAGGGGGACAAAGCGCTTATGTGCAAGAAGGGCTTCACCAACAAAGCATGCCCCATCCCAGAGTTCATTACAGATATTATTCGCAGGTTGGGATGGGAGCGGTTTTGCGAGCAGCCCAATAAAGCCGATGTGCAACTAGTTCGGGAGTTTTATACCCACCTGGGGGATGAAACTAAGAACTAACTCGAACTTAGAGGGAAGGCAATGCGATTCTCCTTGCTAGACATTAATAGAGTACACATGCTCCCCTCTTTGAGGAATCCTGCAGGTAATGAAGCAATGGACAATCCACCTAAGGAGCAACTGCAGGAGACCTTGGAGTTCATTGCACACGAGGGCACAAAATGGAGAGTCTCGCAATAGGGAGTGAGAACCTTGGTGCCTGCCAACATCAAGACAAAGCCGTGTGTTTGGCTCCACTTCTTAAAGAATAGGATTCTGCCCATAACACATGACACCACTATCTCACATAAGAGGGTCATGTTGTTGTATAGCATTTACATGGCTTGGATATCAATCTAGGCAGAATCCTACGAGAGGAGATTGTGGCATGCGCTCGAAGGAACGTGGGATGCCTTTTCTTTCCTATCGTGATTACAAAAATCTGCAGAAGGGCGGGACTGTACCCAGAAAGCGGAGAAGAGATCGACAGGTGCAATGGAACCCTGGATCTGATGACCATCAACAAATTGAAGGCCTTGCACGCACAGAAGCTCACTTCTGCAAAGAAGCAGCCCACGACTCCTTCTATTCCACAGTTTGCAGCCTCATCTCCATCCCATCAAGCAACACCAGGACCATCTGAGCCACCACAAGACGATATCCAGGCTCAGATACGTAAACTTTAGAAGCAGAGTAGGGCCTATTGGGCTTATGCAAGAGAGAGGGACGAGGCCATTTGAAAGGCCCTCGCTGAGCTGACTAAGGGAAAGGCCCCAACACTACCTGACTTCCCTGCTATTCTCCTAGAGTTTGTGGACCCACAGAGAGATGATTCATCATCTACCTCTTAGGGGAGTATTATTTCTCTACTCTATCTTTATTGCTTCAAAGTTAGTTTACTTGCTTTTGTTCTAGGATAGTTTACTTGCTTGCATAGGATAAATTTTATGCTTTCTAGTATAAGTTGAATTGTTTTTATTTATTTGTTTTTGTTAAAAACACTTATTGCTTAAATGATTTTCCTTGCACCTTACACATGCATGAATAAAAATCAAATTTCAAAAACAAGTTTTAAATTTTCTTTCTCTTGTTGTGGAATTAATACCTCCTTTATAATGATACCTACGGCTCTCTCAACTTCCACCTACTTTATGCAAATTTAGGTTTAAGTTTCATGTACCTTATCAATCATTTTTCCTAATAAACCATTCAAATCTGAATTCTCCTTGTGTTTAGACTACTTAGTATGCTTAGGAGAGTTTAGTTCAATACTTAGCAAGTCTAGTCACAACAAAATTTATAACCCAACCCCTCTTATGCCACATGTTTTTAGTCAATGGGGACATTGACCCATTTAAGTTTGGGAGGGAAGGGGGATGAGTTGTATTGTAGTTGCGAATTATAATGCCAAAATATTGATTTATCATGTACTACACTATTGCTAGAAAAAAAAAAAAGAGAGAAAAACAAAGGAGATACTCCTCCTTCTAGAGTTAAACAAGTAACCAGGGGCAGTCATGACACTTATGATTTTCTTTGCATGAAAGGTTGATTTAGGAAGTGAGTATGTGGAAACAGTCTTAACAGTGACTTGTGCTCGTAGTCTACTACATTCACCATAAAGCGTTAGTAAGTTCGAGAGAAGGTACAGTGTGACAGAAAAACTCTCCTTAGAAATAAAAAAATTGTGAAAAAAAGAAAAGAAAAGAAAATAGCCTAGCAGTAGCATTGAATAAGTTTGGGGGAAGTTGTTATCTTTTGTACTTAGAAAAGTTTAGACTTAGCTTGTTAGACAAAGAAATTACCCTAGACTTTATGACTGAGCCTTAGGTAGAATAAACAAAGTAGGCAAATTTGCATGCAAATGGTTTGTCTTGAAAAACGAAAGATAAAGTCTCATGGCCTGAAACTCCAAGTTTGTGTAAGTACTAAAAGTTGAAATCTCTACCTAAAGGCACTGTTTTTCAAAACTTCCTTAGAATGCATATTGTTACTTGTTTACTTGCTCGTTGTTTTTTCTTAAAATTGCTTGATGACAAGCAATAAGCTAAGTTTGGGGGTGTGATAACGTTCATTTATGAGTGTTATTTGGCTCTAAAAACTAAGCTATTTACTTAGAAAGCGAGTGCTTAATGTTATAATTCATGTCGTTTAGGGAAAATTTAAGTAAAAATAACTTTTGCATGTGTCTGAAGTCTTGATTTGACAAAAATAAGTTTTTAGGTGTATTTAGAGTCATTTTTGTTAAGGAAGTGTTAATTTTTGTTGATTTTGTGTAGAGGCTGAAAAAGGACCCAAATGCGCCCACATTCTGGCCGCAACTGGGTAAAAGAAAGATGATGCAACAGATATGCGACCAGGATGCTCCAACAATTGATAGCAGAAGTCAAATTCCAAATGTTGCAGGAAAAACTCAAAATGCACTCAACTATACGGCCGCATTTAGGCCATTTCGACAACAACATAATTGCTCTCATCTGGACCTTTTCAGCAGATTTTCCCAGATTCTCGAGATTTGCAGATAAAATCAAATATTCTCAATCAAATCTCCAAGGATCAAGGGGTATGATCGGTCAAGTCTTTCCACACTGATCTCGGCAGCAAACCCTAGACCTTGAGGTCAAGGGGAGCTCGGATTTCTATCTTCTACCCCAAATTCTGCAGTTTTTCTTTCAACCGCCATACCGAGTCTCCCTCAAGTTCTGTTCATACTTCATTCGGACACGAACTTCGAAAGAAGGGAGTGTAAGCAATTGTTCTCCTTGAAAGAGGTTAAACAAAGTAAGGAAGAAGGAACAAACTTTGGTTTCTTTATCGCTTTCATTTAAATTTTGTACCTTTTGTTTTTCATTCAAGTTTCGTTACTGTTTTATTCTTTAATCAAGTTGTAAGTTTCTATTTCTTTGTTACATTTCCAGTCTTTAAAGTGTAATTCAAGTTTTGTCTAATTCCGCACGATTAATTTAATGAAGTTCATCTTTTCTGAACGTAAAGTGGAGATTTTCACCAGGTTTCAATAATCAAGAACAACAGCCATGCACATAGAAGAATGATACACAAATGCAATAGCAATCATCAGTTGAGAACTCTTCATTATAAACCCTTATGAAGAAGTTCATGGGTAAGAATGATGCCATCATTCAAGCTGCTTCATTTCGAAATCTTGAATTGTTGGTTAGACAATTGGCGAGCGAGATAAATAACAGGCCTCATGGAGCTTTACCCAGCACTATAGAGAATCCACATAGAGACGGAAAGGAACACTGAAACACAATCACACTTAGGAGTAGACTCAAGTATGCCAAGCCTGAAATACCATTAGAGTGCAAATCTCCACAAGATTCTCTTGATTTCTCTTTGCAAGAAAGTGTTGTTGATGAAAAATTAAAGAAAGACTTTATGAGGAAGTTGCAGGTGATGCTACCACTCTTATGACCAAAAGGCAACCCGATTGATAGAATGACATGCATAGGAATGAAAATTTTGTAGGAAATGTGGCCAAGGATGCTACAGTAAAGCACCAAGAACTTGAAATTGAAAAGAAAGCGACACCCGTAAAGAAATAGCAAAATTTATATCAAGGTGTTAGGCCTCCTCCACCATTCCCATAAAGATTCTAGAAGAATAATCAGGACGAGCAATTTAACAAGTTCTTGTATGTACTCAAGAAGTTGCACATCAACATTCTGTTGGTGCAAGCTCTTAAGTAGATGCCCAACTATGTAAAGTTCTTAAAAGATATGCTCACTAAAAAGAAAAGGCTAGGAAAATATGAAACTATAGCTCTTATTGAGAACTACAGTGCTCTCTTAAAAAGCAAGGTGCCACATAAATTGCAGGATCCAGGCAGCTTTACTATCCCATGGATGATAGGAGGGCAGGATGTTGGACGAGTATTATGTGACTTAGGAGCCAACATCAACTTGATGGCTCTGTAGGTTTTCAAGTAGCTAGGAATCGGAGAAGCTAGACCCACCACAGTAACTTTGTAGTTGGCAGACAGGTTTATAGCTAAGCCCATCGGGGAGATTGAAGATGTCCATGTTAAGGTGGACAAGTTTAATTTTCCTACAGATTTCATAATCCTAGATTGCGAGGAAAACAAGGAAGTGCCAATCATCCTCAAAAGACCATTTCTAGCCACATGAAGAACGATCATAGATGTCCAAAAATGGGAGCTGAGTTTAGAACTCTGTGATCCGTTTGAATTTTATGATTTGCAGCAAGCGCATCAATTGATTGTAGCCACGATTTTGCCATCATGTGAAAACTCAAGTGTATTGAGACCAGCAGGTGATAAACAGTACCACTGAAACCTTCAGTGATTGAACCACCAATGATGGAACTCAAGCCACTTCTGTATCACTTGAAATATAGATTTATAGGAAAGGATGAGACTCTACCAGTGATTATATCCACAAACCTCGCTGATGAGGATGAATTTTTGTTATTGCCAGTACTCTCCAAGCACAAGAAGCGATATGATGGTCAATAGCATATATGAGAAATTAGCCCTCCTTTTTGCTTGCACAAGATTAATCTGGAGGAGGGAGCCAATAAGTCGATAGAGAACCAGAGGAGATTGAATCTGGTGATGAAGGAGGTGGTTCGTAAATTTTTTTTGAAGTGGATTGATGCAGGAGTGATCTACCCCATAACAGACAGCAGTTGGGTCAGCCCAATGCAGTACGTGCCAAAGAAAGAGGGGTGATTGTTGTAACAAACGAAAAGAATGAGCTTATTCCAACCAGAGCTATTACAGGGTGGATAGTGTGTACCGACTACCGCCGCCTCAACAAGGCCACATAGAAGAACCACCTTCCATTGCCTTTTATCGATCAAATGTTAGATTCTCTTACATAAAAGAAGTACTACTGCTTTCTGGACGGATATTCAGGTTACAACCAACTCACAATAGCTCCAGAAGGCCAAGAGAATACGACATTCACATGTCCGTATGGAACCTTTACTTTCAGAAGGATGCCATTTGGCCTGTGCAATGCCCAGTGACTTTTCAGAGGTGCATGACTGCCATTTTCTCAGAAATGGTGGAGAGAATCGTGAAAATTTTCATGGATGATTTCTCTGTCTTTGGAGAATCATTCAATCATTGTCTTAAAAATCTTAAACAAGTTTTACAGCATTGTGAAGACACCAACATGGTGCTCAGCTGGAAGAAATGCCACTTTATGGTGCAAGAAGGCATTGTCCTACCGTGGTACGTTGGCATAGCTAACTATTTAGTTAGTGGGCTTACTCCACCAGGTGCAACTGCACAACAATTGAAAAAGTTCTATCATGACAGTAAGTACTATTGTTGGGATGAACCTTATCTTTACAAGATGGGACAAGACTAGGTACTCATAAGGTGTGTTGTGGAGAAGGATGTCCCGATGATATTAGTAGCTTGTCACACAGCCCCATATGGAGGTCATTTTACAGGTACAAAGACAGCAGCTAAAGTACTCGAATGTGGATACTTTTGGCCAACTCTTTTCAGGGATGCACATTTGTTTGCTGAAGGATGAGATCAATGCCAAAGAATGGGGCACTTAACAATGAGACATGGAATGCCAATGCAATACATGTTATAAGTAGAAATCTTTGACGTGTGGGGCACAAATTTGATGGGACCATTCCCACCATCATTTGGAAATGTGTATATCTTACTTGCAGTGGACTATGTGTCCAAATGGATCGAGGCTGTGGCAACGTCTGCCAATGATGCTAAAATAGTGACGAAGTTTCTACACATGAATATCTTTACTCGTTTTGGTACATTAAAGGTGTTGGTCAGCGACGAGGGAACTCATTTTGTGAACGGGATCATAGGAAATCTACTAGATAAATACAACATCAGGCACAAAAATTCCACTGCATATCATCCACAGACAAATGGACGGCAAAATTATCAAACCGAGAGGTCAAGGCAATCTTAGAGAAGACAGTTGATCATCCACGAAGGGATTGGTTTCTTAGGCTTGATGATGCACTTTGGGCACACAAAACAACTTTTAAGGCCCCATTGGGAATGTCTCCATACAGGACTGTCTTTGGGAAAGCTTGCCACTTACCCTTAGAATTGGAGCACAAGGCTTATTCGGCCGTAAAAAGGTTGAATTTTAATTTGAATGATGCAGGTGTATTGAGAAAAATGCATTTGAATGAGCTTGAGGAGCTACGCCACTTTGCCTATAAAAATGCTAAACTCTACAAGGAAAAGGTGAAAATATGGTATGACAAGACGATTTTTAACAAACGACTGCATGAAGGCCAATAGGTGTTGCTGTTCAATTCAATACTAAAACTATTTCCAAGGAAGCTGAGATTCAGATGGTCTGGACCATTCACGATTGCTAAAGTATATCCATACAAAGCAATTGATTTGCAGGATAGCAAAGGGGCCATCTTTAAAGTGAAGGGACAGAGAGTCAAGCCATACTGGGGAGAAGGCCTAAGCAAAGACCGGGCCTTAATCTCCCTAGTAGAGTTAGACTAAAGACATAAGGTGATGTGCTATACATATGTATATATTACTTTTTTCTTTGTTTGTATGGTTAAAAATTTGAAAATCCCAAAAATAATGATGGTGTTTTGGTAATTAATGCATTAGAATTTTAAGTTTTGGTTAAGAGGGAACTCTGTCTAAGGAAGGTCCTATCTAGGCTGAGGTACTTAAGCTGACCGTAGGGAACACTTCTACCTGGGGACCTACCTGGGACTTGAATTAACCAAACTTTTAATTATAAGTCATTATCATTGGGTAATGGAGTTAATTTTTCTTTAGTGCTTAAGCGAATGAACTTTTTGATATTCCAAATTAGTGTGTATGGATTTTGAAAGACTTTTAATATTTCAAGGGTTAAGGACAAAATGTGAAATGAAGATCCAAATATGACAGCATTCCAAATGCATCAAGGTTTATTGCAAGTTTTCAGCTCAGAGAAATACGTTTGGAAATTGCGGTAGCATATTGGAAATGCGTCCTCATTATCAGCGCATCCGATCCTACATCTTTGTCTTGCATGAACCACGAGTTGAAGGAGAATTGCGGCCAGCTATGCAAGCACATGTGGACCTCAAGTCAATAAAGGAGTGACGTCAATTAAAAAAGGTACTTTTGAAAGCAATGGAGCACGAAAAAGTCATCTACAAGCGCAAGAGACTCACGAAAAAGCAATCTTTCGGAAAAATCTGCAATGTCGCCAACTTGCACCAGCCCTAGAAGAATAATGCAATGCAAAGAAGCGATGGGCCAAGCGACTGCACGAACTCTGTTGAGGAAAGGCGAGAGAATTTAGCACTGGAGAAGGAGGCTCACGGCCTTGCATGGCTGTGCATGCAAAGAAGAGGAAGTTGGAGAAGACGATAGCACCAAATGGCAAGGACAAGTCGAAAGGCCAAAATGTAGCTACATTGCTGACGCATCAGTACAGGGCCAACCCTGTTGAGGAAAGGCTAAATGCGCCCACATCTGGAGCTGTTTAAGGAGGAGATGCGACAACATCTATGGTGCATCTAGAGGTGCTGACGTCAACCCATGCCACACCAACAAAGCCAGTCACATCCGCTGCTACACAGGTATCGACCTCAAGGCTTTCACCTAAAAAATGCAGGATCAAGATGCTCTCCACACACAAAGGGAAGTCAATGTGGGACATCTCACCAATAAAGAAGAGAGGATGCTACGGAGCCAAGACCACCATAGACAGACAAACGGGTGGCTGAAAAAAAAATCCCCACACCTGAGTGGGCAGCCATGGTCGATGCTAGAAAGGCCAAGGCAGCAGAGCTTGTTGAGAAGTTCCGTGAAAGGGTCGAGAGAAGAATGAAGGTGGAAGAAGAAGAAAATGCAGCCAGGATTGCAGCCTCAAATGAAAATTTTGTGCAGAAAGAAAATGAGGTCGCATCCAGACTGCACATGGCTCAACCACCACCACCAACACCACAAAGTCAGCAAAGGCCATCTGAGGTTAATGTTGCTGATGCGGCCGCATCCAGGACGCATCTTGATTAACAGGGGCAAGACAATGCTCAATTGATGACCTATTCGAGTACCAAAATAGGGGACTCACGCCTGATTAGAGCCCCGAAAAAGAAGAAGAAGAAGAAGAAGACTGGGAGCAGCCTAAATCTCCCCTCTCTGATAATGATCTATAAGAAATACTAGAGAATAAGATGCCTAAATTCTCTAAGGGAAAGACTGAGAAGAAGAATAAGAGAAGGCCTCAAACTACTCCTAGGCCAAGGACTCGTCCCGCCACTGTAGAGAGTCCTGTGGCAGAACACGCTACTCCCTTCGACATCAACAGACGAAAAATTACCATGAGGGACAGAGCAATTATGTGCGAGAAGGGCTTCATCAACAAGAAGGGCCCCATCCCAGAATTTATCACAAACGTTATCCGTAGGTTGGGATGGGAATAGTTGTTTTAGCAGCCCACTAAAGCTGCGGTGTAACTAGTTCCGGAGTTTTATGCCCACATGTAGTATGAAACTAGGAACGAATTCGAACTCAGAGGGAAGGCAGTGTGGTTCTCAACACTAGACATCAACAGGGTATACACTCAATGCAATCAACATGGTATACAGGCAGTGTAGGGCTCGACTTTTTGAGGAATCCTGCAGGTAATGAAACAATGGACAATCCGACTGAAGAGCAGCTGCAGGAGGCCCTAGAGTTTGTTGCACACAAGGGCACAAAATGGAGAGTCTCACCATAGGGAGTGAGGACCTTGGTGCCTGCCAACATAAAGACAAAGCCATATGTGTGGCTCCAATTCCTGAAGAACATGATTCTACCCACAACACATGACACCACTATCTCACAGAAGAGGGTCATGTTGTTGTATAACATCTACAAGGGTCTGGACATCAATCTAGGTAGAATCATAAGATAAGAGATTGTGTCATGCGCTCGAACCAACGTGGGATGCCTTTTCTTTCCCCCCTAATTACTAAACTTTGAAGGAGGGTGGAACTGTACCCAGAAGGCAGAGAAGAGATCGACAGGTGCAAGGAAACCCTAGATCTAATGACCATCAACAACTTGAAGGCCTTGCATGCACAGAAGCTCACTTCTGCAAAGAAGTAGCCCACCACTCCTTCTAATGCACACTTTACGGCTGCATCTCCATCGCATCAAGCAACACCAAGACCATCTAAGCCACCACAAGACGACATTCAGGCTCAGATGCACAGACTTCAAGAGCAGAGCAGGGCCTATTAGGCCTATGCAAGAGAGAGGGACGAGGCCATTAGAAAGGCTCTCGCAAAACTTACAAAGGGCAAGGCCCTCGCATTACCTGAATTCCCTGCTATTCTCTTAGAGTTTGTGGATCTATAGAGAGATGATTCATCCTCTACCTCTTAGGGGAGTATCATTTCTCTACCTATCTTTATTGCTTTCCTAGTTAGTTTCCTTGTTTTCGTTCTTATTTAATTTACATGCTCTCTTAGAATAGAATTGATTCTTTATAGGATAGTTTGAGTTATTTTTGTTTCTTTGGTTTTGAATAAAAATTCAAATTTCAAAAACAAGCTTTCACTTTGCTTTCTTTGGTTG
This sequence comes from Trichosanthes truncata, assembly GCA_033996785.1. Taxonomy (NCBI): domain Eukaryota; kingdom Viridiplantae; phylum Streptophyta; class Magnoliopsida; order Cucurbitales; family Cucurbitaceae; genus Trichosanthes; species Trichosanthes truncata. The sequence goes on from JAWPNB010000004.1 coordinate 16,690,634, forward strand.
TGATGTTAAAGAGTCCTTTATGATGATAACTAGAGCTCTCTCAACTTCCACATGCTCCATGCAAATTTAGATTTAAGTTTCACGTGCCTTATCAATCACTATTCTTCATAAACCATTCAAATATGAATTCTCATTGTGTTTAGACAACTTAGTATACTTAGGAGAGTTCAGTTCAATGCTTAGTAAGTCTAGTCAAAACAATACATTGTACCCCAACCCTCAATATGCCTTATGTTTTAGTCAATGGGGACATTGACCCATTTAAGTTTGGGGGGAGAGTTGTAGTGATAGTGTCATATTGTAAATGCTATTATATGGATGTATCATATATTACACTACTACTATAGCTTCATAAAAAAAAAAAAACAAAAAGACACAGAGAGAGAGAGAAAAGGGAGATACTCCTCCTTCTAAGGTTAACCAAGTAACCAGAGGCAGTCATGATACCCATTATTTTCTTTGCATGAAAGGGTGACCTAGGAAGTGAGTATGTGAAAACAATCTTAGCAGTGACTTGTGCTCGTAGTCAGCTACTTTCACCACAAAGTGTTAGTAAGTTGGAGCGAAGGTACAATGTGACAAAAATACTCTCCTTAGAAAAACTGAGAAAAGGAAAAGAAAGAAAAATAGCCTAGCAATAGAATTGAATAAGTTTGGGGGAAGTTATAGTCTTTTGTACTTGGAAAAGTTTTGACTTAGATTGTTATACAAAGAAATTACCCTAGACTTTATGATTGAACCTTAGGTAGAATAAACAAAGTAGGCTGATTTGTATGTCGTTTGTCTTGAAAAGTGAAAGGTAAAGTCTCATGGGCTGAAACTCCAAGTTCGTGTAAGTACTAAAAGTTGAAATCTATCTTGAAAGGCACTGTTTTTCAACATTTCCTTAGGATGCATATTGTTGGTTGTTTGCTTGCTTGTTTGTTTTTGTTTAAAATTTCTTCAGGACAACCAATAAGCTAAGTTTGGGGGTGTGATAACACTCATTTATGAGTGTTATTTGACTCTAAAAACTAGGCTATTTGCTTAGAAAGCAAGTGTTTAATGTTATAATTCATGTCATTAAGAGTAAATTTAAGTAAAAACAAGTTTTGCATGTGTTTGAATTCTTGATTTTGTAAAAATAAGGTTTTAGGGGCATTTAGAGTCATTTTTGTTAAGAAAGTGTTAATTTTTGTTGGTTTTGTGTAGGGGCTGAAAAAGGATCAAATGCGCCCACATTCTGGCCGCAACTGAGGTAAGTAAAAGATGATCGAAGAGATATATGATCAGGATGCGCCAGCAATTGATAGCAGAAGACAAATTCCAACTGTTGCAGAAAGAACTCAAAATGTGCCCAACCATGCGACCGTATTTAGGCCATTTCGACAACAACACAATTGCACTCACTATGCGGCCACATCTGGACCTTTTCGGCAGATTCTCCAAGATTCATGGGATTTGCAGGTAAAATCAATTATTCTCCATCAAATCTTGAGGGTCAAGGGATATGACAGGCCAAGCATCTCCATATTGATCTCGGCAACAAACTCTAGGCCTTGAGGTCTATAAAAGGCAGCTCAAGCTTCAGTTTCAGAGGACCTCCGATTTCTACTTTCTTCACCAAATTCTGTAGTTTTCTTTTCTTTTCAGCCATCATAGCGAATCTCCCCCAAGTTATGTTCATAATTCATTCAGACAATAACTTCGAAATAAGAGAGTGTAAGCAGTTGTTCACCCCAAAAGAGGTTGAACAAAGTCAGAAAGAATGAACAAACTTTAGGTTCTTTATTGCTTTTATTCAAGTTTTATACGTTCTCTTTTTCTTTAAAGTTTAGTTGCTGTTTTATTCGTTCATTAAGTTGTAAGTTCTGTTTCATTTATTAAATTTCAATTCTTTAAGTTGTAATTCAAGTTTTGCTTCAAGTTGTTATTGTTTCAATTTCGAACTGTCATAGTATTATTCCTTTATTTCAATGAAGTCTATCTTTTCTCAATCAAGTTTTCTTTTTAATGAGTAGCTAAGCTCTTTGGAGGGGATTCAATGAAGTGACTACCCTAAAAAGGAGATAAGCCCCACCATGTGATTCAAACAGCTTTGCTTAACATTTAGCATCGTTTGCTTTTATTGAGTTTAAGTTTCATTGTTGGCTTAAACTGATCACTTGAGTTAGCATAGTTTGTCTGAGATTCAATACTGAAAGGGTTGGATCGAGCATGCATTTTCTTAAAAGCAATCTAGGAGAAGAGTCTAGACACAACACTTCGCTTTTTGTACCTAGACATAGGACAGAAACCTTTAGAATCATTGAGTTGTGTTCTTTATTTATCCAAGTAAAAATTAGCCATAGACATATGTGTTTAATTGCTTAGACTCTTAAAAGCTCTTAAAAATTTGTTGAATAGGTGTTGAATTTGATTCATGGTGTTAAGTGTCAGTTAGGGTACGTTGCGGGAATATTTCAGTAGCATTTTGTATGAATCATACAGAACTCGAAGGAGTCAGTATGCGGGCGCAAGAGGCAAAATCTCTAAAATAGCCAGACCTAGTTAAGTAAGTCCGCGGCGCATGCGGGGCACATTTTACCGGGGTTGAACCAGATTCGAAACCACTGCTTCTCATTACTATTTTCTTATCTTTTAGTTTAGTTTAGTTTCCTTTAATTTTAGTACCCCCAAAACATCTTATTTACTAGGTTACCTTCGGTTACAACTTGAAAGTACTTGTGTTGTTAACTAGAATGCTTTTTGTTAACCTTTCCCTTGGGCTCGATACTTAGAATACTTCCATATATTACTTGTTTGGATAACGTGTACTTACGCGTTGATTTTCTACATTTCTGTAGCATCCGACCATCCACCAATGACTTAGGTCAACCTATTCGAATTGTTGAAATCCCTCAACCCTTACCATTTCTTACACATCCCGGCGAGTTCTCTGATTACCATCTCCTACCAATCGTGCCAGAATTTCCCTTTCCTTTCTCCATAGAAAAGAACGGCTTCCTCTTCCCTTTCTTTTGCAAGAATTCGCAAGTTCAGTGGAGCAAATCAAGGTGGCCTAAAAATGCTGAAAGCTCACCCTAGAACAAACTTCGCTGCCATGGTCAAGAAGTCCACTGCACAAGGAAGTCTTAAGTGAAAGACTGGGCAAAAAGAGAAGAATAGCAAATCAATCTCAAGGGCTTTTCCCACCTGTAATCCACTGCCCAAACATTCAAAAGACTAGGAAGAAGACTTGCGAAAGATTGCCTAGATCAACAAGGAAGACATTGAACGCTTAGGGCTAAACTCCATGGATGAGGAAGATGAGTTGGCCCCAATTGTGCGAAGGATGGTGAAAAGACCAGAGGGCATGCAAAGAGCTGATAATACAGGTTCAGAAAGCCAAAACCAGTACATGACCATTTACACGAAGATTAAGAAGATGAAGAAGAATTTCGCGGCAAGTGGCAGTGAGAAGAGGGATGTCCTAATTGCTCTTGCATTTACGACTCATTTGGCCAATCCTCATGCGCCTGCCAAGCATGAGGCAGGGGAGGAAGATATGCCTGCAACCCTGGCACATCCACTCAACGCAGGTCCAGATGAAGAAAGGAAAATTGCGACCACACCTTATGTGCATTTGGCTCAACAAGCTGAAGATCCTTTCAGCTGCTGAATGAGGAAAGGTGACTTCATCTGCAGCACATTTAGAGGAACCAGTGGCAACTCGTGCCACTCCTACTAAGTCAGTCACCTCCCCCCTTACTCAGGTATCAACTTCAAGCCCTTCACCTAAAAAATGCAGGGTCAAGATGCTCTTCATGCACAAGAGAACGTAATGGTGGGATATCTCACCAATTGAAGAAGAAGAGAAAGCTCCAGAGCTGAGTCTACAATAAACTGACGACTAGGTGGCTCAAGAGGACATCCCCACACCTGACTAGGCAGCCATGGTCACTGCTGGAAAGGCCAAGGCTGCGGAGCCTACTGAAAAGCTTCGTGAAGACGTTGAGAGAAAGCATAAAGAGGAAAAAGAAAATGCAGTCAGGATTGCGACCGCAAATGAAAAATTTGTGCAAGAAGCTCTGATAGTGGACTTGTCGAAGGCCCTATCAATATTAAATTTGTAAAAACCAGACCTCTAAATATTTTACAATAATATTTAGAGATTGCAGGAATAAAAACCAGGACATATCAAGATTAAATTTGTAAAAGCAGGGTCATCCATAGAGATTAGATTTCTTAGATTGATTAAGTACCACAGTTAATTATGCCTCATTTTATTAAGAGAAACAAACTTTGGAGTGATCAAAAGAAATAAAATCTAAATTACTATTTACAAGGTTGGAGTCCAATTTTTTAGAAACATAATGGTTGATTAAATCAAGCACAACCTTGTGGATAGAGAATTGATTTCATGCAATCAATCTTAAGCCAAGAATTACTAAGTGATCAATATCCTCTCTAGAGCTCAACTGAACTCATGCCTAATAATAAATCAACCTCTCGATCTACTTCTATTACTAAACATGGCATTAGGCAATTCTCTTAAGACATCTAGAATTAACCTACTCACTCTCGTGCAATAAACTAACTCTATGGATAAATTTACTCTCTCGAGGTAAATCTAGCCTAACATGCAAAACCATGGCCAATTGTTTAAGCAATAAAAATCGAGATGCATAAAAGATGTAAATACAATCATTCAATTACAAAATCAACAAAATTCTAAAATATACAACCATTCTTGTCTAAATACAGAGATAAACAACATTATAGTCCATAACAAAACTCCTAAAAACTAAAAGAAAAGTAAAGGGAAAAGAGAATAAACTAAGGTCGCTGGTCAACACTCGTTCCCGACGTGAAGTCCACGATCTCGAGCCTTGAGTCTCTTCCCTAGCTCTCCAAAGGTCTCCTCTAAGCCCTTAAACAATGTATGAATTGATTTAGGGTTTTAGTCTCTGAAAAATTGCTCCCTTTGCTCAAAATACAACATTCCCTTTTATAGAGTTGAGACAGCGTTGCAATGTTGTCCCTTCAAATTTTATAAAGAAGAAAAAAATATGTTTGAGTAGCGTTGCAAAACTATGTCTGCGGTTCCTCAAGGTAGAAAGGCTTTTCAAATGGCGTTGCAACGCTATGCCTTCGGGTCCAAATGCCTTGTTTTTCTTCTTCAACATTTGAATATTCAAATATAGCCTTAAGTTGCTCAAATTTGTCCAATTATATCACAATTCTCCGATTTTGATCCAATTGCTCGGTTTCTGAGAAATAAACATAAAAATACATGAAAGCACTAGACATCATAGTAAAACTAGCCAAAAACTAAGCCTAGAAATAACACATTTATGCATGCTATCAAATACCCCAAACTTAGATTTTTGCTAGTCCTTGAGCAAAACAAAACCAAAATAACATTTGTACAATATTTTAATACAAGAATCATGACTCATGCCTCAGTGATCTAGTTGACATAAAACAACAGAATAAAGTCTTAACACATTTTGCCTTAAGTAATTTAAATTCTATCTATCTCATTGCTTGCGCGTGTGTGTGTTTAACTTCCTTTCTATCATTTTCTACTAGCATAAGATACTTTTGCCAAGACTTCCCTTCGTTTTCCCCCTACACTAGTCCTAAGTTCCAAATTTTCAGCTTTCTCACAATACAGAGAGCAATCTACTTAAACATTAATTTTCTTAAGCATTCGAAAGGTTACTAACCCCCAAACTTATCTTTTTCCTTCTTATGGAGACCCTAGCTTTCACACTTTCACTGTAGGGACCCTTATCCAGAGCACTCGCTCAATGGATGCCTTAACTGATCATAATGGATGTAGCTCTTTTGATCCCCACACATTAAGCACACAATATTGATAGAACATGCTTTCAATTTCTTTAAACATGTAAAAAAGTCAATAAAGATAGTAGTTTTCTTATTAAAACAAATTTCCATTACGAACTTTCATGCAAGTTAACTATCAATCAGTTCTTAAGCCTATCAAGGTGACAACAACCTATAGACTCAACAAAAGATCCTAGTATTTGAACATAATAGAAAGTCAATTATGTGCTCAAGTGTTGTAACGAAATTACAGATAAAAATTAAATGCACTCAATTGAGGACATGCTTCAGAGGTCATTCTATTGCAAAAAAATCACTTAGATTACTTCCTAGGCTATCCTAATCATTCATCATGCATTAAAAATTTTCTCAGAATTAGCTCAGAATTATCAGGACTGCACAGTACTACCCACCCCCAAACTTAAAACTTACATTGCCCTCAATGTAACATGCTCAATATAATAAATAAAGACAAAGATAAAGTGAGTGAATGATACTGGCCTAATAAGATGAGCGACGGTTCTATAGTAATTCTTTGAATTGACTAGGAGGTTTCTCAATGGGAATGGGATTTACTTGGCACTCTTTTTCAAAACAACCTATACTATGAATGGAAAAACAAACAGGAAAAGTAAATGAAGGGAAGAAAACTTGGGTTGCCTCCTAAGAAGCGATTTCTTTAACGTCTTTAGCTAGACTAGGCTCATATGGTAGATTAATTTATGCTCGAGCCCATGCTACGATCCTCTATACGCACTCACTCCAACAGGTCCTTATTCAATAAAATCTTAGAAAATGCATTAGTCAAACGATTAAGAATAAACCTGAATAATAGTAGAAAGCAAATAAATGACAAAAACTAAAGACAAAGAAATAACGAGGAAAACTAAGCTATTAAAATACAACAACAACAATAGAGAAAACTAAGCTACTAGAATTCAACAACAACAAAAAAGAAAATACATAAAAACAATATACATACTTTACACTAAAATACATACACTACAGAAAAAAAATAAAGTATACAACACAAGAAATATATAGAATATACAACAAAATAAAAAATTACATTAATAGACAAAATATACGTAATTTACACAAAAAGAAGAAAAACAAAAATAAAAGAAAAACAACAAAAAAAGAAAACTAAACATCTACACAACTATACAAATATACAAGGAAAAACAAAAGAAGAAATTTATACAAATTTTCACTAATTAAACTCTCAAAATAAAATCAACCACTTTCACCACGATATTAATTCAACTAAAATATGCCAATCCCCGACAACGACGCCAAATTTTCATAGTGGACTTGTCGAAGGCCCTATCAAGATTAAATTTATAAAAACCAGACCTCTAAATATTTTGCAATAATAGTGGCCAGGGTCATCCACAAGGATTGTAGTTCTTAGATTATTTAAGTACCACAGTTAATTATGCCTGATTTTATTTAGAGAAACAAACTTTGGAGTGATCAAAGGAAATAAAATCTAAATTACTATTTACAAGGTTGGAGTCCAATTTTCGAGAAACATAATGGTTGATTAGATCAAGCACAACCTTGTAGATAAAGAATTGATTTCATGCAAATAATCTTAAGCCAAGAATTACTAAGTGATCAATATCATCTCTCGAGCTCAATTGAACTCATGCCTAATAATAAATCAACCTCTCAGTCTATTTCTATTACTAAACATGGCATTAGGCGATTCTCTTAAGGCTTCTAGAATTAACTTACTCACTCTCATGCAATAAACTTACTCTAGTCATGCATCTACTGTTCTATGGATAAATTTACTCTCTTGAGCTAAATCTAGCCTAACATGCAAAACCATGGCCAAAAGTTTAAGCAATAAAAATCGAGATGCATAAAATATGTAAATACAATCATTTAATTACAAAATCAAAAGAGTTCTAAAATATACAACCACTATTGTCTAAATACAGAGATAAACAACATTATAGTCCATAACAAAACTCCTAAAAACCAAAAGAAAAGTAAAGGGAAAATAGAATAAACTAAGGTCGATTGCCAACACTCGTTCACGACGTGAAGTCCATGATCTCGAGCCTTGAGTCTCCTCCTTAGCTCTCCAAAGGTCTCCTTTAAGGCCTTAAACAATGTATGAATCGATTTAGGGTTTTGGTCTTTCAAAAACAGCTCCCTTTGCTTGAAATACAACATTCCATTTTCTAAGTCGAGACAACGTTGCAACGCTAGGGGCAGCGTTGCAACACTGTCCCTTTGAATTTTATAAAGAAGAAAAAAATCTGTTTGAGTAGCGTCGCAACGCTAAAGATAGCGTTGCAACTCTATGCCTGCAGTTCTTCAAGGAAGAAAGGCTTCTCAAATGGCGTTGCAACGCTATAAGGAGCGTTGCAACGCGATGCCTTTGGGTCCAAAGGCCTTGTTTTTCTTCTTCAACACTTGAATCTTCAAATATAGCCTTAAGTTGCTCAAATTTGTCCAATTATATCATAATTCTCCGGTTTTTCTCCAATTGCTCGGTTTCTGAGAAATAAATATAAAAATACATGAAAGCACAAGAGATCATAGTAAAACAAGCCAAAAACTAAGCCTAGAAATAACACATTTGCCACACCCCCTCCCAGCTCACTTGCCTAATCCTAGGAAGGAATGCGAAGACAGAGAATAGCAGCCCTCTTACTGCCACTCCCTGCCCAACCTAACATTAACCTGAAATTGTATACAACGAAGCATATATGAACTAGTAAAATTGAGCGCACAGTTGCACACCTGAATAAGATGCAATCATTTTTCCATACTAGGTTTTCATAACAAGTCATAACATACTTAAGTATTACACCCCGACTAGAATGCTTTTATTTCAAAACTATATACAGGTGGAAGTATATATATACAAGGAGCTAAGTGACGTGGTGGCAAACAGGTCTTGTCGAGGCTAAGCACCGGGAACTCGTTTGCTACCTGGGGAGAGAAAACATGTTGAAAATGTGAGCTGGGAAGCCCAATGAGTGACTATTTAATAAGTTATGCGTTCATAGGTAAAGTATCAAAAGTAATTTAACAATGTCGCCAAAATTATAGGCTTTAAGCACCACGATAATCAATGCATCAAAACTCATGATAAAGAAAACTTGTAGCATGATACCCTAACTATGGTAGAGTCCTCTCTAACCAACAACTTCAATACCTTTCTCTCTCACGTGCACGTGGTATGCCATTTAGGCTCACTGGTCTCCCCTAATACCTTCTCCATGTCCTTCAGTATTGGGGTCAGACCAACTACCACCCGAATACCTTCTCACTGTCCTTCAGTATCGGGGGTCAAGTTTTCTCCCTCCCAGGTACCTTCTCCGTGTCCTTCAGTACCGGGGGTTAATAATATACAAGGGCATGCTTTAAATAGTTAGGAAACATGTTTTGGATCACATTCAGCAAGTTCTCAACATAAACACAAACTTTCATCATTAAACAAGCTTCCAACTTCAAGTGTAGTTCATCGTATGATTAAAAGAGAACTCATTAACCAAACTCATTTTTCGTGTTCTCAACGCATAAATTCTTTAACATAGCCAAACCATCATACTTTAAGTTTCAAGCAATTCAAACATGTTTTAGAGTGGATTAATGCATGGTACTTCCAAGAAAAACCCTACTTCCAAACTTAGGTTTCATGCTTGAACGCGGAGTAACAAACTAGTTACAATTATGCTTAACTTTCAACACCGACATTTATTAGTAGGAATTCAATGAAAAATGAATATAACTTAGTTTAAGCATGCTTCAATATCCATCACTAGTAAGCTTTTGAGTAAATAAAGATCAACGCATAGGTTTTCAAACAAAATTACTCACAAACACCGGAAGGCTCCCAAGGCTTATAAGCTTCTCCTATCTTCGTTTGCCCTGAAAATGAATTTCCATAACATTAATCCATTTTTCTACTTGGCCCAAAAATTGATCTAACTCAGTCACATAACTCATAGGATAGTAATTGCACACACTTGGCAATAGGGTATAACAAATTGGAACACAACTTCCTTAAGCTCTCTAGACCCCTCTGTTTTGAGCCAAAAATTACAGATTCGACTTCCAGCATGAGTTTCTCAAAATTTAGCAAAACAACCACCAAATTTTATTTGATAACCCTCAAATACAACATCTAAACTTACTTACCTCAAAAGTTTAGCTTCTAATTCGTCCTCAAGAGCTCAAAATCACCAGATTTCTTCACCCTGTTCTGCTGGCCGAAAAACTGGGAACACCTCTCGGTTTTCTTAAATTTTCACGACCTTCTTCTTCGTATTTTCTCACAACATTTTTCAGACCTAATCTTCATTCAATTTCTGAGATTTTGGCTCAAGAATCATCGAATTTTCTCAAGTGGATTGAGAGATATGACTGTTTTAAGTTTATCCACTTCCTAGAGCTTCCAGCTGTCTACTGCAGTCACAAGTGTTGGACAGCTCATCCTTCCACTATAACAAAAAAACTCCAACGAAAATGTAACTAAAATGGCCAGCTCCTCCTTCTCTCTTTAGACTTCAAGTCCCTTTCAATCCACCTAAATTGTAAAGAAATTTTAACTAAATTAATTAGAAATTACAGCTTTTGTATTCAACACAACATACACCTAATGTGTACCCAACTTGCTCATGACCTTAACTTACTTCAACTCAACTTTTAATATGCTTATCCCAATGCGTAACCTGTCTCCTTATGAAGCTTTGTGTACGTTAATATCCACAACTTAGGAGATTTCCAAATTCTACCACGACATCTTTTAGTGCAACCTATATCAATTTGCATATGTCAAAACATCATATATGAGCACAATATGATCAAAAGAGGGTTTAGGGCTTACAATTTACTACCCCCTTAAGAGGAATTTCGCCCTCGAAATTCAGCAACATCATTTGTACGAGAAAAGTTGTGGGTACTTTTCTTTCATTTGGTCTTCGCTCTCCCAGGTTGCTTCCTCGACCTCGTGATTTCTCCACAATACTTTTACCAACGGTATTGTCTTGTTCCTAAGTACCTGTTCCTTCCGATCAAGTACTTGTAGAGGTTCTTCCTCATAAGATAGATTTTCCTTAAGTTGCACTGGTCCCGCCTTGAGCACATGTGATGGGTCAGAAATGTATTTCCTTAACATTGATACATGGAAAACATTATGTATCCGAGACAACTCTATAGGTAAAGCTAATCTATAAGCTGATGGCCCTACACGTTCCAGAATCTCGTAAGGACCTATATATCTCGGGCTCAGCTTCCCTTTCCTTCCGAACCGTAAAATACCCTTTCACGGGGACAATCTCAAGAAAACTTTGTCTCCGATTTCGAATTCTAAATCTCTCATTCGCTTGTCAGCGTAACTCTTTTGTCTATCTTGCGCTGTCTTCAGCCTTTCCTTGATAAATTTAACATTTTCTGAAGTAACTTGGACTAACTCTGGCCCTATTAGCTTTCTTTCCCCTACCTCACCCCAACATATAGGGGTTCTACATCTTCTTCCATACAATGCTTCGTACGGTGCCATTCCAATGCTAGAATGATAGTTGTTATTGTATGCAAACTCCATCAATGATAGATGAGTTTCCCAACTTCCTTTATACTGCAACACGTATGCTCGAAGCATGTCTTCGAGGGTTTGGATGGTCCTTTCTGACTGACCATCAGTCTGTGGATGAAATGCTGTACTGAAGTGCAGTTTAGTTCCTAAGGCCTCTTGAAGGCTCGGCCAAAACTTGGAAGTGAACCTCGAGTCCCTATCTGACACAATTGATACTGGGGCTCCGTATTGGCATACAATCCTGTCAACATACAATTTAGCCAGTTTATCCAAGGTGAAAGTTACCTTAACTGGTAAAAATCGAGCAGTCTTGGTAAGTCTATCAACTATCACCCAAATCCCATCATAACCGCTCGGTGTCCGAGGAAGTCCAAAAAGGAAATCCATGGTTACATGATCCAACTTCCATTCAGGTACTGGGAGTGGGTTTAGAAGTCCTCCTAGTTTCTATCGTTCAGGCTTCACCTGCTGACAGATAAGACATTTAGAGACATACTCTGCTATCTCTCGTTTCATTCCTGGCCACCAATAATGGCTCTTCAATGTCCGGTACATCTTTGTCCCTCCCGGATGCATCGCATAAGCTGAACTATGTGCTTCCTCCAGTATTGTGTTTCTCAAAGCTTCATCTTTAGGTACACAAAACCTACCGCACTTCATCAACGCCCCATCACGTCTTATTTCGTAATCTGCTCTCTGCTTCAAGTTCACCTCTTCCATCAATTTCTTGAGGACAGGGTCTCTAGCTTGACTTGAGATAACCTCATTAATTAAAGTAGGTCTTATCTGAAAATGAGCTAACAGATTTCCTTTTTCACCAACTGACACTTCTGCATTAGAACTCTTGAGTTCCTCTAACAGAGCCACTCTAACAGCATTAAGTGAACTCTTAGGTTTGCTTCGACTTCCTACTGAGTGCATCAGCTACAACATTAGCCTTCCCTGGGTGATACTCGATGGTACAGTCATAGTCTTTTATCAACTCGAGCCACCTCCGCTGCCTCAAATTCAACTCCTTCTGCTCAAAGATATATTTTAAACTTTTATGATCTGTGTAGATATGACATTTCTCACCAAACAGATAATGCCTCCAAATTTTTAAAGCTAACACAACTGCTGCGAGTTCCAGATCATGAGTAGGATAGTTACACTCATGCTTTTTCAGTTGTCTCGACGCATAAGCGATCACTTTCCCATCCTGCATAAGAACACATCCAAGGCCTTGATGTGATGCATCACAGTAAACCTCAAACTCTTTTCCCGTGGTAGGTAGAGTTAATACCGGTGCTGTCACAAGTTTGTTCTTTAACTCTTGAAAACTTTTTCCACACTCTTCACCCCACTCGAACTTCGTGTTCTTCTTTGTCAAACTGGTTAATGGAAGAGCTATCTTTGAAAACCCCTAGATAAAACGTCGGTAGTATCCTGCAAGTCCTAGAAAACTACGGACTTCCGATACTGAAGTGGGTCGTTCCCACTTGACTATTGCTTCTGTCTTCTGAGGATCCACTTGAACTCCGGCTGCTGACACTACGTGTCCCAAAAACACAACCTGCTCCAGCCAAAACTCACACTTACTAAGTTTAGCATACAGCTTCCGATCTCGTAATGTCTGTAGCACTATTTTGAGATGTTCCGCATGCTTCTCCTTACTTTCTGAATACACTAAGATGTCATCAATAAATACTATCACGAACTGATCAAGGTAAGGATGGAAAACTCGATTCATGAGATCCATGAATGCTGCTGGGGCATTTGTTAACCCGAATGGCATTACCAAGAACTCGTAATGCCCATACCTTGTCCTGAAAGCTGTCTTTGGTACATCAAAGTCCTTAATCTTCAATTGATGGTACCCCGATCGCAAATCAATTTTGGAAAACACCGAGGCACCCTTTAGTTGGTCGAACAAGTCATCTATACGGGGCAAGGGATACTTATTACGTATTGTTACTTTATTTAACTGTCGGTAATCAATACATAATCGTAATGTCCCATCTTTCTTTTTCACAAATAACACAGGTGCTCCCCACGGAGATACGCTTGGTCGGATATAACCCTTATCCACCAACTCCTGCAAACTGATTTTTCAATTCCTTCGGTGCCATCCTGTACGGTGCTTGAGATATTGGCGCCGTTCCTGGAATCAAGTCTATGGTAAACTCCACCTCTCTATCAGGTGGCAACCCTGATAGCTCCTCTGGGAAAACATCTAAATACTCACATACTACTAGAATGTCCTCAGGTATCAATTTACTCGTCGGTGCACAAACTACATATGCGAGATATGCTGTACAACCTTTATTCAATAATTTTCTAGCTTTAATAGTTGATATTATACAAGTAGGCAATATCTTCCTATACCCCTTAAACATGACCTCAATGTCGCCTGGCTTCCTCAACACAACTTCCTTTCTATGACAGTCCATAGAGGCATGATACCTAGACAAGAAATCCATCCCCAAGATAACGTCGAACTCTTGAAGATCTAAGGGAATCAGTTCGGCTGTCATAGTCATACCATCTACTTCTACCATACAATTCCTATAGAAGCTACGGACTATCATCATAGCACCAATAGGAGTATATATGCACAGTTCTTCAGATAGAGGTTCTAATTCCCCCTCAATATTAGTAGCAAACATACAAGAGATAAAAGAATGTGTAGCTCCTAGATCTAATATCACATGCGCAGGTTTACCACAAATAGAAAGTATACCAGAAACAACTTCTGGTGCATCATCTGCCTCCTGCTGTGTCATGGCATAGATCTTCCCCTGCTGTCGGGGTCGGCCTACAGGTCCCTTCTGCATAGCCCTACTAGTGCCTTCTCCTCCAGCTACCCCAATCGTTTGCTGTTGGTTCACAGTCTGCGACGCAGTTCTCTGTCCTACCTTGTTCTCCTGCATTAGCTGGGGGCATTCCATCTTAAAATGACCTTCTTGCCCACAATTAAAACATACATTACTCCCACTCAAACATCAACCCCAATGATACTTTCCACAAGTGTTGCATAATGGTTTCCTAACTGAACTAGCTACCGACTCACCGGGTTGTCCTGTACGAGAGTCTCTTGCTGACCCTGTCGAAAAACTCGATCTCTGCTGCCTCTGTCTCTCCCTACCTCCACTCGTACCAGTCTTGGAAGTATACTGCCCACCACGATGAGGTTTGAAACTCCCTTTTCCAGAAATTCTTGGGGTGAATCTCCCACTATCTCCTGGTTGGAGCCGATCTCGTGATGAACTAACCGAATAACTAGTACGTCCATCACCTACAACTCCTCTTCCCATTCTTTCCTCTACTAGGCTTCGCTCCACCCTTAGCGCTGTCTCCACTAGCTTGGAAAACTCAACCCACTCTGAACTTGCTGTCACAAGCGTTCGGATCTCTGTTCGTAGACCATCCTCGAACCTCTTGCATCGATCTATCTCGCTTGCAACAATAGTGCTAGCATACTTTGATAACTCTGTGAACTTCTTCTCATATTCTGCTATTGTCATCGATCCCTGAACGAGCCCCAGAAACTCGTTCCTCTTTGCATCACGGTAAGAACTCGGATAGTACTTATCTTCAAATGCCTTTCGAAACTCTTTCCAACTCCATGCTTCTCCTTTCCTACTCTCTGTTATCCTCCACCAATCATCCGCCCCTTTCTGAAGCAAAAATGTTGCTAAATCAACCTTCCTGTCTTCAGGGCCCTCGGCATCAGCAGGGTCTGTGGTGCCTTCGAATGTCGTTGCACCTAAGGCCTTTAGCCTTTCAATACCATACTTCTTTTCTGGGTCTGCATGTGCCGATCCAACACTTTCGGCTAACCTTTGAGTAATCCTTGCAAAGATCTGTTCCTCCAGGTTCACCTCTTGCTGAGGATGACTAGACTCTCCCTCTGATACCTCTCTTCCTCTATTGCCATTAGCTTCTTGAGTTTCGGCCTCCACTTGCCTGCCTCGTTTGCCACCTCGAGCCATGGTCCTAAATTATACAATCTTGTTAAAATAATTAAGACAACAAGCTCCTAGTTTAATGCATGAACCTAGTTCCCTTCCCAAAACCTTTTGCTCTGATACCAAGTTGTCACACCCCCTCCCAGCTCAATTGCCTAATCCTAGGAAGGAATGCGAAGACAGAGAATAGCAGCCCTCTACTGCCACTCCCTGCCCAACCTAACATTAACCTGAAATTGTATACAACGAAGCATATATGAACTAGTAAAATTGAGCGCACAGTTGCACACCTGAATAAGATGCAATCATTTTTCCATACTAGGTTTTCATAACAAGTCATAACATACTTAAGTATTACACCCCGACTAGAATGCTTTTATTTCAAAACTATATACAGGTGGAAGTATATATATACAAGGAGCTAAGTGGCGTGGTGGCAAACAGGTCTTGTCGAGGCTAAGCACCGGGAACTCGTTTGCTACATGGGGAGAGAAAACATGTTGAAAACGTGAGCTGGGAAGCCCAGTGAGTGACTATTTAATAAGTTATGCGTTCATAGGTAAAGTATCAAAAGTAATTAAACAATGTCGCCAAATTATAGGCTTTAAGCACCACGATAATCAATGCATCAAAACTCATGATAAAGAAAACTTGTAGCATGATACCCTAGCTATGGTAGAGTCCTCTCTAACCAACAACTTCAATACCTTTCTCTCTCACGTGCACGTGGTATGCCATTTAGGCTCACTGGTCTCCCCTAATACCTTCTCCATGTCCTTCAGTATTGGGGTCAGACCAACTACCACCCGAATACCTTCTCACTGTCCTTCAGTATCGGGGGTCAAGTTTTCTCCCTCCCAGGTACCTTCTCCGTGTCCTTCAGTACCGGGGGTTAATAATATACAAGGGCATGCTTTAAATAGTTAGGAAACATGTTTTGGATCACATTCAGCAAGTTCTCAACATAAACACAAACTTTCATCATTAAACAAGCTTCCAACTTCAAGTGTAGTTCATCGTATGATTAAAAGAGAACTCATTAACCAAACTCATTTTTCGTGTTCTCAACGCATAAATTCTTTAACATAGCCAAACCATCATACTTTAAGTTTCAAGCAATTCAAACATGTTTTAGAGTGGATTAATGCATGGTACTTCCAAGAAAAACCCTACTTCCAAACTTAGGTTTCATGCTTGAACGCGGAGTAACAAACTAGTTACAATTATGCTTAACTTTCAACACCGACATTTATTAGTAGGAATTCAATGAAAAATGAATATAACTTAGTTTAAGCATGCTTCAATATCCATCACTAGTAAGCTTTTGAGTAAATAAAGATCAACGCATAGGTTTTCAAACAAAATTACTCACAAACACCGGAAGGCTCCCAAGGCTTATAAGCTTCTCCTATCTTCGTTTGCCCTGAAAATGAATTTCCATAACATTAATCCCTTTTTCTACTTGGCCCAAAAATTGATCTAACTCAGTCACATAACTCATAGGATAGTAATTGCACACACTTGGCAATAGGGTATAACAAATTGGAACACAACTTCCTTAAGCTCTCTAGACCCCTCTGTTTTGAGCCAAAAATTACAGATTCGACTTCCAGCATGAGTTTCTCAAAATTTAGCAAAACAACCACCAAATTTTATTTGATAACCCTCAAATACAACATCTAAACTTACTTACCTCAAAATTTTAGCTTCTAATTCGTCCTCAAGAGCTCAAAATCACTAGATTTCTTCACCCTGTTCTGCTGGCCGAAAAACTGGGAACACCTCTCGGTTTTCTTAAATTTTCACGACCTTCTTCTTCGTATTTTCTCACAAAATTTTACAGACCTAATCTTCATTCAATTTCTGAGATTTTGGCTCAAGAATCATCGAATTGTCTCAAGTGGATTGAGAGATATGACTGTTTTAAGTTTATCCACTTCCTAGAGCTTCCAGCTGTCTACTGCAGTCACAAGTGTTGGGCAGCTCATCCTTCCACTATAACAAAAAAACTCCAACGAAAATGTAACTAAAATGGCCAGCTCCTCCTTCTCTCTTTAGACTTTAAGTCCCTTTCAATCCACCTAAATTGTAAAGAAAATTTAACTAAATTAATTAGAAATTACAGCTTTTGTATTCAACACAACATACACCTAATGTGTACCCAACTTGCTCATGACCTTAACTTACTTCAACTCAACTTTTAATATGCTTATCCCAATGCGTAACTTGTCTCCTTATGAAGCTTTGTGTACGTTAATATCCACAACTTAGGAGATTTCCAAATTCTACCACGACATCTATTAGTGCAACCTATATCAATTTGCATATGTCAAAACATCATAAATGAGCACAATATGATCAAAAGAGAGTTTAGGGCTTACAACATTTATGCATGCTATCAAGCTCATACGACTGCATTAAGACTGCAATTGGGCTAGACACCACCACCACCACCACCACCACCAAAAGACCGGCAAAAGCCATATGTGGCCAATGTTGCAGATGCGACCATATCTAGGTCGCACCAGAACGAACGAGGCAACGAGAAGATGAATTTGACGACCTATTCGAGTACGAGACGAGAGGGATCACTCCTGATCAGAGTTCTATACGAGATGAAGAAGAAAAAGGCCAAGACAATCTGAAGCTCCCCTCTCTGACAATGACATTTGGAAAATCTCAGCGAGCGAGATGCCTAACTCATCCAAGAGAAGGACAAAGAAGAAGAAAAGTTGTAGGCCTCAAGCTACTCCTAGGCCAAGGACTCGCCACGACACTACAGAGAGCCCTGCGGTTGAACGCTCTAACCCATTCGACGTCAACAAAAGTAAAATCGTCATAGAGGACAAAGCTCTCATTTGCGAAAAGTTCTTCACAAACAAAGCAAGCCCCATCCTCGAGTTTATTACATATGTCATTCGCAAGTTGGGATGGGAGCTGTTTTGTGAGCAGCAAAAAGAAAGCGATCGTGCAACTAGTTCAGGAGTTTTATGCCCACTTGAGGGATGAAACAAGGAATGAGCTTGAACTCAGAGGGGGGGAAGTGTAGTACTCCGCACTGGATATCAACTGAATGTACTGCAGGTAATAATACCATTGACAATCCAACTAAGGGGCAACTATAGGAAACCCCTAGAGTTTGTTGCACATGAGGACACTTAATGGAGAGTCTCGCAGCAAGGAGTGCAAACTTTGGTGCCTGCCAACATTAAGACGGAGCCATACTCGTGCTTCATTTCTTGAAGAATAGGATTCTGCCTGCAACACATGACTCCACCATATCAAATAAGAAAGTAATGTTGTTGTACTGCATGTATAAGAGCGTTCATATGAACTTAAGCAGAATTCTGAAGGAAGAGTTAGAGCACAGATGACCAGTGTGGCGCGCTGGGTAGCGTCTAGAAGCTGTCCAGAGCATTTTGTCTCTTTCGACAGTCCCTTGAAGCATCCCTAAACGTTGCGGAAAGCCCCTGTGATGCTGGGAAGCATCTAGACACTTTCCATAGCGTCTAGACCCTCCGTCGATTTCTATAAATAGATTTTTTGGCCCTCTAGGTCATTTATCTCGTTTTTGGCCTCCAAGAGACCATGTAAAGGCTATTTTCTCATTGTTTTCATTAGAATAAGTTAGATTAGGAGTTTTTTTTGTCTAAATTCGATGTTTAGAAGAATCGGTTCGATGTATGGCTAAGCATCGTCACAATTTCGAGGTTGGTTTGGGAATTTTATGTAATTTTGTGAGATTACAGCACTTTGAATGTAAATTTCCAGCATCTTTATGGCTTTTAATCTTTGTGCTTATACTTAGTAGCATGATTGTATGGTTGATATGAAAAATTAACTGTGCAAAAGTGTTCATAGCTATGCTAGAAGTACTCATAGGTGTCCTAAGTCTCTAGCTTAATTCAAGTAATAATAGGTTGGTTGCCACGTCAGTTAATTAGGTAGAATTGCTTAATTGTGTACATGGTGGGCTTTAGGATTAAAATTCACGTGTTGATTAATTTCGATTGGCCAATCTTAATTAATTAGCACGTTCTGACCTATCCCAAGAGCTTAATATTTCTCATTAGATAGCCTACTAGATAATTAGTTGAATAACTGATTTAGATGTTGGATTTCGGTTCCCTAGGGGAGGCTCCTACGGGGTCCCGAGGAGTTCGGTCAGTCTTAATTATTTGAAAACTGCCCGATTGGTTGAATATCTATCATCAAAGTTGCATTTAATCCCTAATTTCTCGAATTGGTGTGTGCTTAGATCATTAGCATTTATTTTACCTATTTAGTCCTTCTGCCTGCTTGTATACTTTTAACCCTCCCCTTAGTCCGTGTCAATAAGAATCCCAAGTAAGAGAAAATAATTTTAGTTCGGTTCCATGTGATAGACTTGGCCACTTTCTACTGCTAATTGTAGTTAGTTTATAAATGTATTTTACTGTGTGTGACGAGCACCTTCAAATTGGAGCCGTTGCTGGGGCACCGCCAATTAAATTGATTTCCTGATTTTGGTTTTCTTATTTTAATTAAATTAAAAAAATATTTAAAAAAAAGTCTATACCTTGTTTCTTTTTATTGCTAATAATTTCTGAAATTTCAGTGGAGCTGCCTCGCACGATGAAGAGGTTAGTGATTTAAATTCTAAAATTTCTAAATTAGCCTATTCATTTTCCTTATTTCTTGAAAAGCAAGAGCAAATGTGGCATGCCTCCAGTCTTGGAAGAGTTCTAGACCAGCACGACACAAGCCACAATCCTCACAGTCCTGAGTGGGATTGATCATATGGATGCAAGGTAGAGCAGCAGAACCTGAGCTCCGAGTCTTCAGTTTAAGGTATGTCTTTAGAGGATTTAATTCATCAAGTTGCTATTAAAAATCTCCAAATTGAACAGAGTACTCTCCAGTTTTCGAGAGGTGATGGTTAGGATACGAAGCCTAGGTGACCCCATCGTCTAGTTGGCTAATCTAATGGTGATTCTGGAGAGCGCTCAAGAGCGACCATCTTTAGACATTCCTAAGATACAAAGTTATGAGGTTGATTTAGAACTTAATGATGAAATTTGTTTGCCATGTGAAGAACAGATATGTGAGGTAGAATAAATCGAGTTTCAGTTTAAACAGAAGGTCCAGGTTGTAGAGTTAGAGGTCAAAAGGCATGCATCTATTCTATCTTTCGTGTCTTCCTTATTATTCGAATATTGTTCTGCTTGCTTTGACAAGTCAGAGTCAGTTTCTTTCAATTTTCCTTGTTTTTATTTTTCATAGTCCATAAACTATAAAAAGACTTGCATTTTTGGAGCCCATTAGATGTTGAAGAGCTTACTTAGTGCAGTGGGCACTGTAGATTCAAGAAAGAGAGGGTTGAAGAAATGGGAGAAATTTTATGTGCCCTGACTCATGCCACACAACAAGTCAAACAATCAACTATAAAAATTTGCGCTTACTAGAGGCAACCAGGCTTGAAAATCTAGTTACTTTCCTTTATTGCTTTTTGTTTTTGTTTTTCCTAACTTAGCTTGTCTTGTAGGTAATAGATTGTCCTTTGAGCAGAAGAATTATCATTCTTGGAGGTTTCCGCCGCGCCACCACCCACCTACTTGTTGTGTTTTCAAGGGAGGTTTTCTATTTCCCTTTCTTTTTGTCTTTTAATTTTTACTGATTTTAATACATTGAGTACAATGTAGAATTTAGGTTGGGGGTGGAGATTTTTATTGTGCTTTGATGATGTGTTTAGCATGATTGGTTGAGTCCTCAAGCATATGAGCTCAGACCTATTTTTAGGTTTGATAATTGAGCTTATATGTTGTCCTTGAGCACCTGAGCTTGGACTGTTGATCGATTATGTTAAACATGATTCTTGTGTGAATTTTTTTTTCAAATTTTGTGTGAATTATTAGCTTGAATGCTTGATGATGTGTTTGCTTGTTGCTTGATGAGGACAATTGATGAATTAATTGCATTAGTTGAAGTATATGAATGTTATCTTGCTTTGAGTCTTTTTGTGCCTAATTTTCAAAATTTTCTGGTCTTTCCAGCACGACCCTGAGCACGTTAGCCTTTCCTATAGTAGTCTTGAAGGCTTGGGGTGGGATTATAGAGATTGTATGTCTGTTGTCGTCCCGATAGGTATAGGGCTAGCTATTGAGTGAAAATATTGATAACTTGTAATACACTGCTTAGGAGAAGTAAAAATGTGATTTTCCTAAAAAATGAAAAAATAAAAAGAAGAAAGAAAGTGTGCCTGGAATGAAGATCATTCTTGAAAAAAAAAGAAAGAAAAAGAAGAAGAAAATAAGATGAGCTTGTAATGAGTTTAGTGAATCAAGGGATAAAAAGGGCTACCCTTAGCGTGGCAAGTTAGGCCATCCATTGAGCGAGTCTCTAGGTACGGGTCCCTGCGACAGGTGTGTGAAAGCTAGTACCCTTTGGTTTTTAAAGTGATACAAGTTTATCCCACGGGTTTGAGTTCAGACACCTAGTAACCTATTACTTATTTGATGGTTTGGAAGCTTGGTAGCTAGTCCTAGTGCCAGTGTAGGGAGAAGATGGATTGAGAGCCTAATATACCTTCTTTGGTCTTTGATAACATGCATAAGTGTGCTATTTTTAGGCTTATTTTCATGTTAATTTCGTAATGATTTTGTGTGCTTTCATGTATTTTTATGTTTTATTCTCAGAAATCGAGCATTTTGAACAAAATCAGAGAATTGTGAGATAATCGGACAAATTTGAGCAACTTAAGGCTATATTTGAAGATTCAAGTGTTGAAGAAGAAGGACAAGGCAATTGGACCTAAGATTATAGAGTTGCAACGCTCCTTAAAGCGTTGCAACGCCAAAGAAGAAGCCTTTCAACATTGAAGACCCGAAGGCACAGTGTTGCAACGCTGTTTATAGCGGTGCAATGTTGGTCGAAGAAGATTTTCCCTTTTTTGAAAAATGCTAAGGACAGCGTTGCAACACTGCCCCTAATGTTGCAACACCGTCTCGATGTCTATAAAAGGTAATTATTCATTTAATCAAAGGGAGCCGTTTTGGAGTGACCTAAACCCTAATCTCAATAAGAACACTATTTGGAGGGATGGAGAGGACATTGGAGAGCTAAGGAGGAGACTCAAGTCTCGGGATCGTGGGACATCAAATCGGGAGCGAGTGTTGGCACGCATCGTCCAGTTTTTCTCTATTCCCTTTACTTTATGTCTTTAATTTCATGATTTAGTGGATTGTATTATAATGTATTTGAGTAGTATGGACTCTTAGTTAATTGCACTATTGTATAGAACTACGTTTGATTTATTGAATATGCTTGTAACATCTTTTATGCATCTTGTTTTAATCTTCTAAGCTCCCGACCATAGCTTTGTATGTTGAGTTGAATTTAGCTCGGAAAAGTAAATTTAACTAAGGACTCATATGCATAACTAGGATTAATCTGTTTCATGAGAATGAATAGGTTAATGCTAGAGGTTATTAAAAGAATTTCGTAATGCCATGTCAAGTTGTAGAAATAGACTGAGGGGTTGATTTGCTTCTTGCATGAGTTCAATTGGGCTCGAGAGAGTCAATTGGATATTTTAGTAATTCTTAGCTTAGGACAGTTGCACGCATCACAATTCTTTAGTCAATTTCATAGTTGTGCTTCTTGAATTGCAATTAACGAATGTCTCTCAAAAATTGGACTCCAACTTTGTATATAATAGGTTAGGTTTTGTGTTTTTGTCAAGAATAACCAATTCAGAGTTAGTTTTCTCTAAATAAAATTAGGCATAATTAATTGTGGTACTTAATTGAATCTAAGAAACTCAATCCATGTTGATGACCTTGGCCACTATTATTGCAAAATACATAAAGGTCTGATTTTTATAAATTTAATCTTGATAGGACCTTTAACAAGTCATCTATCAGTCTTGTAGAGACTACTTTACGAGGTCACATAAACACGTGGGAAAGAATAGAAAGAGTTTTTAAAAGTGTCTCAAAACGTGGATAGTGTATGTCTGCTTCTCTTTTGTGGTTACTACGATATTCCTAAGTATTGAAAATATAGTCTCGAGCATGCCATCATTGATTCATATCTTTATTATTTTTTTTCTTGGGTCTTGCTCGAGGACTAGCAAGATTTAGGTTGGGGGTTATTTGATAGGACCAAAATAGTCCTACATTTTTATGCCTAAATCATGTTAGTTTGGATGTTTTAATGTAATTAATTGATCGTTTTGTATGATTTGAACATAAGGTACATTCTGAGAGATTCTACGTTTTATCACGGTTCCAATGCATCAAATCGAAGGTCATTCGGACACCCGATCGAAGAGATAGAGCAAAAATGACCAATGTTGTGCGCTGGGTATCATCTAGACGCAGGCTCCGACAATTCCTATAAATAGATTTTTTCACCCTCTAGGTCATTTGTCTCCATTTTTGGCTGTCAAGAGACCATGTAAAGTCTATTTTCTCTATGTTTTTCATTTGAATAAGTTAGATTAGGAGTTTTTTTATCTAAATTTGATGTTTGGAAGGCTCGGTTCGATCTATGGCTAAGCATCGTCGGCGTTTTGAGGTTGGTTAGGGATTTTTATGTAATTTTGTGACATTCTAGCACTTTCAATGTAAATTTCCAGCATCTTTATGGCTTTAAAGCTTTGTGTTTATACTTAGTAGCATGATTGTATGGTTGATCTGACAAATTAACTGTGCAAAAGTGTTCATAGCTACACTAGAAGTACTTGTAGGTGTCCTCAGTCTCTAGTTTAATTTGAGTAGTAAATAGGTACATTGCCACGTCGGTTAATTAGGTAGAATTGCTTAATTACGTGTACATGGTAGACTTTAGGATTCAAATGCACGTGTCGTTTAATTTCGATTGGTCAGTCTTAATTAATTTGCACATTCTGACCTATCCCGAGAGCTTAATGTTTCTAATTAGATAGCCTGCTAGATAATTAGTTGAATAACTGATTTAGACGTTGGAATTTAGGTACCCTAGGGGAGGCTCCTACGGGGTTCCGAGGAGTTTGGTCAGCCTTAAGTATCTGGAATCTGCCTGATTGGTTGAATATCTGTGATGAAAGTTGCGTTTAGTTAGATTGCCTCGAATCGGTGTGCTTAGGTCATGAGCATTTATTTTACCCCTCTAGTCCTTCTATATGCTTTTATGCTTTTAGCCATCCCCCTTGGTCTGTGTCAATAAGAATCCCAATTAAGAGAAAATAATTTTAGTTCGGTTCCCTGTGATTGATCCGACCATTTTTTACTTCAAATTGTGGTTGATTTATAAATGTATTTGACTGTGTGTTGATAAACGTATGAGGTTTATAGAATGTGGTTTTTGAGAAAGTATGATTTTAGAATGTTTTATGTTGTTTGAGAAACCTTTTGAGTTTGTGAAAAGTTGTTTTAGAGCAAGAACATGACTTTAGAATGTTTTACAAAATTAAGAGTTTTATGTTGAAAGTGGTTTTCAAATCACTAAATCTATGTATCCGTGGTGATTACCAGTATGCTATATGAATGTGTTTCCATAGTATACCAAAGAAAGAGATGTCTTTGGGACCCATTCTAGCACTCACATAGGTTTTAGGCTGTGTGTTAGGGGTTTTAGCCCTTCGGTGGCAGCCCTGCGTGTATGTATGATAGAGATTTACTCTATTTTATATGTACCTAAAGATTACTCGGTACATGTGCTCTGCTGTGTATCTGGAGATTCCTTGATATA
The DNA here is from genome assembly GCA_033996785.1 of Trichosanthes truncata. Lineage (NCBI taxonomy): Eukaryota > Viridiplantae > Streptophyta > Magnoliopsida > Cucurbitales > Cucurbitaceae > Trichosanthes > Trichosanthes truncata. The sequence goes on from JAWPNB010000004.1 coordinate 16,715,663, forward strand.
TAATATGATAAAGATTGCTCTGCTATGCGTATTGAGATTACTCTACACTAGTATGCCGAGATTTACGTACAGGTTTGGTCATGAAAGCTTATGCTTAAATTTTCAAGAGTTACTATTATGTATTTCATTATGTTTTTATTATCTCGAGAGTTTCTAAATTGTTCTGGATTTACATTGTTTTTGTAGAGCTTTGATTATCTCGAGAGTTTCTAAATTGTTCAAGATTTACATTGTTTTTCAAAGCTTTCATTTTCTCAAGAGTTTCTAAATTGTTCTTTGTAAATGTTTTTCAGAGCTTTGAACTTTTGTATAATACTAGATCAGTTTTCCTGAAAGTTATTTTCTTATTAAACCACCACTCACCGAGGTTTATGAGCTTACCCTTTCTTTTTTTAAAAAAAAAATCAAACACGTAGCATTTGAGTTTCTAATGAGCCTATCGAGGTCGAGATTTGTCACAAATTTTCTATAGATTACATATCATCCTGCATATAAATGCAATATTGATACTTTGTTTTTATAACTAGGGTGGCTAACATCATTTTAAAGTTATTGTACCATTTGACTTTATGTTGGTTGGTAAATGAAATTTTTTTATTTATTTTTTTCATAAGTGGTTTTGGTTTGCAGTTGTGCTCTGTTTGTTGATTACTGATTATGAAATACTTGGTGGTAGTGTTGGAGTTTGAATAAATTATTTGGGAGTGTATTTTCTATGTAAGTGCATTTATCAGACTTTCAAGAAAAGCTCAATTGAAATTTATGACTTTTGTATGATAAATTTTTGCTATCCACTTTTATTTTCAAAATAATGCGTTTAGTTTTTATAAGTTGGCAATGAACTCCCTTAGCTAGTTGGGATTTCATTTTCAACACGTTACGTCCTCAGTTGGTTAGGATAATATGTGGCGAGTCATGTCAACTAAGGTCATAATTGACTCTCACAAGCACAATATGAAACCAATATTGTCTATTTAGTTTTACTAACATGCTAGGTCTTAAATCCAAGTCTTTTATCAACTTCTAAAATGATCCTAAATATCTACACATTTTTGTTTCACTTGGTGATAAAAAGCTTGTCGAAGGCTCTATTAAATATACTTATAAACCCAAACCTCTAAAATTTACAGTAATATGGCGAGGATCGATCATAGGGACTAGGTTTCTTAATTGAACTAAATACATTGTTACTAATGCCCAATTTTATCTACAGAATCGAAACTTGAGATAGAGTCAAATTACAACCTAAAGTAAATATTTACAAAATGGGAGAAAATTTTAAAGAGAATCCATGCGAGCAATATTTTTCCATGAAGCACCATTAGGTCTAATTAAGAGACATAAATACATGAAAAATTATAAGCCAAGAAAATTACTAAATTAGTTAAATGACTGGCCCAAACAAGTTCAGGCAAAATTGAATCGTTAACTTTCCAGTCTAATTCTTAGACTAAGCATGCTAACAAAGTGAATCTTTTATGGCTTCTAATAATAAATTATTCATTTCCATGTGATAATCAACTACTAGTCATGCATCTACAAAGAAATTCAAGTTCTACTTCTCCAAGCTAAAACTCAAAATAAGACCAACTAAACTTTGGCCATAAGCTTAGATAACGAACACATAGAAACATGATAATGTTGCAATATATTATAAATCTAAATTAGAATCAAGTTTTAATAACTACAAGCTACAAGAGTCTAGCCACTCAAAGTTCACTATAATAAAATCTATAATAAAATCTAAACTCCAAAGGAAAGTTTAGAAACAACAACAAGTACAAAGGAAAGAAAGAGAAACTCTTGGACGCGTGCTAATCCTTGTCCTCGTCGTGATGTCCCACAATCTTTAGCTTAGAATCCCTTCCTTTCTCTCAAAAGTACTCTCTAAGTCCCAAATATATGCTGTGAATCGAAACTAGGGTGAATTCTCTCTAAAACAACCTCCCTTTTTCTGCAGTTAAAACAAAATATTTATATTGTGGTGGCAGCGTTGAGCCTCTAGGGACACTGTCTTAATGCTACACCCTAATTCACATGGATAAAGAAGAAAATATAGGGTAGCATCGAGATGCTACATTCAACGTCTTGACGTTACCGACAGAGAAAGTCTCGTGCGCTCATTTTGGGCTTGAGACGCGAAAGTGGCATCTCAAAGCCACTTCTGCGAGAATTGAAGCTTTATTTGATTATATTGACAGTGTTGAGACGCCAGAGACAACGTCTTTGATAGTGATCCAACTTGTCGAAGGTCATATCAAGATTAAATTTATAAAACCAGACTGCTAAATATTTTGCAATAATAGTTGCCGAGGTCATCCACAGAGATCAGAGTTTTTTAAATTTAATTAAGTACCGCAGTTAATTGTGACTAATTTTATTTAGAGAACATTAACTTTAGATGAAGTTGGTTTCAAAGCATAAAATCTATCCTATTATTTACAAAGTTGGAGTCCAATTTTAGAAAGACATTCATTAATTGCTATTCGTGAAGCCCGACTATGAAATTGACTATTAAATTGTGAATCATGCAAACGTTCTAAGTCAAGAATTACTAAAGTATTCAATTGACACTCTCGAGCCCAATTGAACTCATGCAATAAATAAATCAACCTATCTTTCTATTTTTACAACTAAGCACGACATTATGATATTCTTTCATCAACCTCTAGTTTTAACATATTCATTCTCATGCAATAGATTAAACCTAGTTATGCATCCAAGTTCTTGATTAAATTTACTTTCTCAAGCTAAACCTAACCTAACATACAAAGCTATGCCAATAGCTAAGAATACTAAATCAAGATGCATAAACAACATCACAATCATATTCAACAATCAAACATAGTTCATACAATCTTACAATTACCTAGAAAGTCTAAAAAATACTCAATTACATGCAAATTCAGTTTACTAAATCCTAAAATTGATAAAGAAAGAGAAAGGAAAAAGAGAAAAACTGGACGACGCGTGCCAAAACTTGTTCCCGACGTGATGTCCCACGATCCCGAGCCATGAATCTCCTCCTTAGCTCTCCAATATGCTCTCTAGACCTCTCAAACACTGCCTCTATCAAATTAGGTTTTAGGTTTCTCGAAAACGGTTCCCTTTACTCGAAATACAAATTTTCTTTTTATAAAGTCATGACAGCGTTGCAACGCTGTCCCTTCAAATTTTATAAAGAGGGAAAAATCTGTTTGAGTAGCGTTGCAACGCTATGCTTGTGAATTTTCAAGGAAGAAAGGCTTCTCAAATGGCGTTGCAACGTTGTGCCCTCGGGTCCAAAAGCCTTGTTCCTCTGCTTCAATGCTTGAATCTTCCATTATAGCCTTAAGTTGCTCAATTTTGTCCAATTATCTCATGATTCTCCAGTTTTACTCCAAATGCTTGGTTTCTGATAAATAAACATAGAAATACATGAAAGCTTACGAAATCATAACAAAACTAGCCAAAAACTAAGCCTAGAAATAGCACATTTATGCATGCTATCAGTCTTAATGGTGTCTTCTAGGTCTCCATAGCTGCAGCTTATCTTCTCCTTAATTCCAATGCTCCAAAACACATCTTTGCACTCCAAATACTCCAATATCTTTACCAATTGCTCGATTATACTTTAATTGCTTGAATCCTAGAACATAAACAAATCAGGTAGATGAAAACACACTTTAAAGCATCAAACTAGCAAGAATATACGCCTAGAAATAGCACACTTTTGTGTGCTATCAAATACCCCTAAACTTAAACTTTTGTCAGTTCTGCACAAAATAAAATCACTAGATAATTCAAAAACACGCAAGTAGGTGACTCCAATCTCAATAATTCCAAATTATAAAAGATCACACTAAAAGAATGCGTTTAAACAATAACTTTGATTGAGCAAAATTAAACTTATACCTATCATCCCTCACGTGTGTGTGTGCTAGTCAAACCTATTTTAGTCTTTATAAGCCCAAAAGAGGTTTATACAACTTATTACTATTTATCACCCTACTTTGTCCTCAGCTATAATCATTAGGTCACCTTCAGTTTAATAAGATAATAAGCCACTAGGTTGTCTAAACAAGAACAATAGTTCTCTCAAACTTGTTTATTTATCTATTTCTTTTAAGGAAGGTCTTTATCGTCACTCTTGTCTTTGTTATAGCTTATTAACACTTTGTACCCTTACTCAGCTAATTTGGGAAAGAGGAGTATCTCATATCTCAAAATTTTTAAAGCATTTTTTTTCTTTTATTCCTCCTAATTGTACCCTTAGTTATGAATTAGGGGCTCCAAGTTGTGATCTAAGTGTGATTTGCATGTGAAATATTTTGATTTATCTTGCATATGAAATTCATGGTTTATGATTATGAACTGGTAGCTATGATTTATTTGTCATAGTGAATATAATCCTGAGGCCCTAACTATCCTGATTTTTATGATGATGTGTAAATGTGGTTGTAAGGTCTTGACAGCCTTGGTAGGGTTTGGGAATGGCTTAGGAACCTTATGCTAGTGGCATCTACTACTCCACTCGGAGTTTGCTTGCCAATGATGATTGTGAGAGACTAGCTAAAGGGTTGTGTACCCTGATGTCTGATGGCATGGAGGGTTGTCCTCCATTGTAGAGACTAACTAGTGGGTTGTGTATATTGATGTGTGATGGCATAGAGGGTGTGTTCCTTCACTGCAGCGACTAGCCAGTGGGTTGTGTACCCAGATATGTGATGGCATGTAGAGTGTGTCATCATTGCATAGACTAGCTAGTGGGTCGTGTACCCTGATGTGTGATTGTATGGAGGGGGTGTCCTTCATTACAGGTGGTAGCCAAAAGGCCAGTGGACCTTTGAGGTATGGTTTGGGGGTCGAGGACCTTCTCGCCATATGCTAGCCGTGGGGATGAAACACATAGATAGGAAGCATGGCTCTAGGGTATGCAATGAGGCTATATCGTAGGTGGGATAGGTTCGGTGGTCCCTTAGACGAAAGAGTGTAGAACTTGAGTAAGATCAAAAGCTTGAGTGGCTTGTACTGAGCATTTTTATACTCAGTCGATGCTACCCTATTTTCCCTTTCAGGTGGTCAGTAGACTCTGGAGGCGCGTGGTACGAGGCATTGGCTTGGCTCGACTATGGAGGTTGTGTCCCTGTTCCCTAGGATCGTATAGCTGTTCTTCTTTTAAATTCATTGTTTTTGTTTTAAAGTTTATTTTGCTTCTTGTTTATTGCAGGTTGTAGTAATTTGATCTTGTATTAAAATGTTTGGAAATGTTTGTTTTAAGGTTTTTTTTTTAAACGGGATCCCACGGTAAAGTATGTTTTCGGTTCTTGTTTGACAGTTGTTTTAAAGCTTTCCTTTTCTTAGATTAGAGCGTATTGAGTGAGCTTTAAGTAGAGATCTAGATCGGGTCGTTACAGATGTACTGAATATGAATTACTAATATACTCTTGATATACCTCATATTACATATACCTAATATATTGAATATGAAATTACCGATATTTTGTTTATATACTTAATATTTCAATATCATTTCATTGATATACGTAAATAAAGTATATTAGCAATATATCACTGATATATTTCATTTAAGGCATATATTTGATATACTTAATATGAAGTATCAATATACAATTGATAGATTTCATATTAGATATTTCAAATATATTATTGGGATACTTCATATTAGGAATATTATTTCATTGATATACCTAAATAAAGTATATTAGTAGCATATCACTAATGTAATTTTATTTTATGTATATCATTAGTATATCAACAGTATATTACTGATAAACTGTTGAGGCTAGTTTTGATTTTTCGTAGGTCTCTTTTGGGTTGGGGTCGATTTTTTTTGCCATATTTTACAAATTGGATAGAGTATTGACACGCCTGTAATTAGACAATTTATTTTTGTCATCCTTGCAACTTGCCTTAAAAAAATCTCCTTATCATTATCCCATACATTGAAATCATAGATATTTATTTTTTTGTTTTTGTATAAATAGGTGGTGGTTGAACACACCCACACAAACCAAAGAGTTTTGAGGTGCTTTACAAACTCAAATCAACAAAATGTTCGCATACGCCGCCACTGAGAACATTAGAAAAATTGAAGAAGAAAAGCTGGAAGCCATGTACGTAAGGATGATACAAGGAGAAGAAAATTTCCAGGACGAAGGTGAAAATATAATCCCAAGGAATTTCACGCTCAAATCCAACCACAACAACAAATACCTCCCCTACATTAGCGAAGACAACGGAGAAATTGATAGCTTTCTGCGCTTCTCACGGGAGCGAATGATCAGCCCCTACACGAAGTTCGAGGTCGACTACACCGGCATCAAGACGGAATATGTCCACATAAGGTCTGGTTACAACAACAAATTCTGGGTTCGCCAGTCGTCTGATTCCAACTTCATCATCGCGGCCGCCCATGATGTGGAAGAGGATGTTTCCAAATGGTCGTGCACTTTGTTTGAAGTGATACATAATGAGAAAGAAAAGGCATATAGCTTCCGCCATGTGCAGCTCAATTCTCTCCTCTATCTCTCCAACTCTTCTGACCAATTTGCCAACTGTTTGGTGGCAAAATCTAGCCGTGACAATGAGGTTTACACACTCTCAACAGTCACTGATTGGGATGCCATTTTTATTCTGCCAAAACACGTGGCCTTCAAGGGTGACAATGGGGAGTATCTTCGGCTTGCTAGTCCATATTTGCAATTCTCAGCTTCTAATGCTAAGGATTCATCAGCTGGCCATGAGATCTTCCCTGCAAAAGATGGGAATATTCAAATAAAGAACGTTGACTCTGGAAAGTTTTGGTATTTTGATCCTAATTGGATAAAAGCTACATCATCTAGTGCAAGTGAGGACGATCGCAACACCTTGTTTTGGCCGGTCAAAGTTAACGACAATACTCTCCCTCTTCGCTGCTTGGGTAATGTTAAATCGTCATTTAAGTTCGTAGGTTAAGCTATATTTGATCATTTGTTCACTCTTGATTAGTACAAGGCTCAGCTCGTAGAAATGACATGTTACAAAAGCGTTTGAACACTGGACCACTTCCTATTTTAAATATACTTTAAATTAGTTTAAAAGGTTACCGTGTTTTTAATCATTTAATTTATTCATATTTTTAAGACTTCTCATGCTGGACTTGAAAATAAGTACAAAGCTCAATTGGAATTAAATAACTGTATTGGAATTCAAACACATGACCTCTAATATTTAGATACCATTTTAAAGCACCATACAACTAAAAAACTTAAAAGTTATAAGTTACGTTATATTTATCGTCCATTCATAATCTTAACAGGTAATAATCGTTTCTGCTATAGAACGACGCTAGATGGAAAGACGAGTTGTCTCAATGCTAGAGGTCGTGGTATCGTCGATGAAGGGCGAATGGAAGTTAAAGAGATTGTAATTTCTAGGATCATTGATAACCTAGAATATCGGCTTAAGGATGCAAGAATTTATGGTGAGAAGGTTCTATCAATGGCAAAAGGTGACGCTATCAACAAAACCACAGAACCTGACACAATTACGTTTAAATTCTCATACAAGGACAAAATGAAGAGAAGTCGGACTTCTTCTGTCTCAGCCAAGGTTGGTTTCAAAGTAACGATTAAAGCTGATATTCCAGTTCTTGGACAAGGGAAGATTGGGGTTTCTGGTGAGTTTGGGGATAGACATGAATGGGGTGAAACCATTAAACAGAAAACACTTACTGAAATTAGTTACCCTGTAACTGTAGAACCCATGATGAGGGTGAAGATCAATGTTGCGGTAAAACAAGGAACGTGCAAAGTTCCTTTCTCCTATCGTCGAACGGACATCCTCAAAAATGGACAAAGAGTTGTTCATCGTTTACATGATCGACTTTTCACTGGGGTTAACAGCTATGACCTTGATTACAAAGCAGAAAAAGTACCAATGGACTCTTGATCAAAAGGGGTTTGAAAGACGCGTGAAATTTCACTTCTCTTTTATGGTAATTTTATATTTTTTGTTGTTGTAAAGAATAATGGTGTTGAGCCTCTCGTTGCGTGTTTGGTATTTGATGTCTTTCCCATTTGAGTTTAATCATTATCTATGAAATGTAATTTGGTTGAAGCACATTTCAATTACCTTGTACTATGTAGTATTCTTGGTGTTCTTATTTTCTTTTTTATTGATTTGTGTGAATATGGAGAAGAGAGAGAGTTGAAAGAGAAGAATGTACATATCAGAGAAAAATAACAAAACCGAATATAATGGTAAGCTTAAAAAACACATCATGATGGTAGACATAAGTTGGAAAAAAAAATCTACTCTTGAAAGAGGTCAAATTACATAAATATATAAAGATTCATTAGATAGCAAGAATAATTGACGTTAGATATTGATTAGGATCATGGTTCAATCTCCATTTATGATGTGAACCAAGGAACATCTATTGTCATGCCTCAAAGTCCAATTACAAGATAGCACATTTGTTTTATTGCAATGTCTTAATTGTAATTTCATTTTTTTTTTGTTTATCACTTAAGCGTTGTTTTAATTAAGTAGTTGGGGAGTTCATTTAATGAGATAGTTGGGGAGTTCATTTAATGAGGTAGTTGGGAAGTGTTAATTTACATGCACTAGAATTCCTTGTCTATAAAACGAATTTGTCTTGGCTAATCAAGAACCAAACATGGATGAACGAAAAAAAACTCTCATGTTTGAGACCCTTTCTTAGAAATCCAACAACATACCTTTGTCATTTCTAAGTGTTCTTGCAATTATTGTGATAGATTGCAACCGAGCTATTCAATCGAGACTTGATCAAGTTTGATTGTTGAGTAACTCAATCTAGAACAAGACTTCTCAATCTTGCTTCTAGATCTTTCATCTAAAGAGGTAATCAAATTCCAGCCTTATCTCTTAGTTGATCCAAAAGTTGTATAAGGAGGTGTTAAACTCTTTGAATCAAAGCTTCTTGCTTCAAAAGCTTGGATCTTTGGGCTAAGAATTAGGATTGCCTTATCATTTTGGTATCAGAGCCCAAAGATCCAAGTTTTTGAAGCAAGAACCTTTGAATCAAAGAGTTTAACACCTCCTTATACAAATTTTGGATCAACGAAGAGATAAGGCTAGAATTTGATTACCTCTTAACATCAAAGATCAAGAAGCAAGATTGGAAAATCTTATTCTAGATTGAGTCACTCCACAATCAAACTTGACCAAGGCTCGATTGAATGGCTCAGTTGCAATCTATCACAATAATTGCAAGAACACTTAGAAATGAAAAAGGTATGTTGCTGGATTTCTAAGAAATGGTCTCAAACATGAGAGTTTTGTTTTCATTCATCCATGTTGTATTCTTCATTAGCCAAGACAAATTCCTTTTATAGACCAGGAATTCTAGTACATGTAAATTAACACTTCCCCAACTACCTCATTGAATGAACTCCCCAACTACCTAATTAAAACAAGTCTTAAATGATAAACAAAACAAAAAAAAAAACTGAAATTACAATTAAAACATTGCAATAAACGAAATGTTCTATCTTGTAATTGGATTTTGAGGAATGACAATAGATGTTCCTTGGTTCACATTAGAAATGGAGGTTGAACCATGATCCTCATCAGATATTCTAATATATGATAGCATGCAAAATAGTGCTATTTATTGGCTTAGTTTTAGGCTAGTTTTGCTATGATTTTGTGTGCTTTCATGTATTTTTATGTTATTTCTCAGAAATCGAGCATTTGGAACAAAACCGGAGAATTATGAGATAATTGGACAAATTTGGGCAACTTAAGGCTATATTTCAAGATTCAAGTGTTGAAGAAGAAGAACGGGGCATTTGGACCCGAAGGGATAGCGTTGCAACGCTCCTTATTGCGTTGCAACGCCATTTGAGAAGCTTTTCAACCTTCAAAATATGTAGGCATAGCGTTGCAACGCTACTCGAATAGATTTTTTTACCTTTTTACAAAATTCGCAGGGGCAGCGTTGCAACGCTGGCCCCAGCGTTACAAAGCTGTCTCGATGTCTATAAAAGGAAATGTTTCATTCGAGCAATGGGGGCCATTTTGGAGAGACCTAAACCCTACTTTCGATAGAAACATTGTTTGGAGGTCTAGAGAGCATATTGGAGAGCTAAGGAGGAGACTCGAGGCTGAGGATGGTGGGACATCACTTGGGAACGAGTGTTGGCTCGCGTCGTCCAGTTTTTCTCTACTATCTTTACTTTGTGTCTTTAATTTTAGGATTTAGCAGACTGTATTTGAATGTATTCGAGTATTATAGACTTTTAGTTGATTGTATTTTTGTTATAAAACTATGTTTTATTTATTGAATGTGTTTGTAACGTCTTTTATGTATCTCGAACAAACCTTCTAAGCTGCCGGCCATACCTTTGTATGTTAAGTTAAGTTTAGCTTGAGAAAGTAAATTTAACTGAGAACTTAGATGCATAACTAGGATTGATCTATTTCATGAGAATGGATAGGTTAATACTAAAAGTCATTAAGAGAATTTCACAATGTCATGTCTAGTTGTAGAAATAGACCAAGAGGTTGATTTACTTCTTGCATGAGTTCAATTGGGCTCGAGAGAGTCAATTGAATATTTTAGTAATTCTTGGCTTAGGACTGTTGCATATTTCATAATTCTTTAGTCAATTTCATAGTTGTGTTTCATGAATTGGACTCCAACTTTGTACATAATAGTTTAGGTTTTATGTATTTGTCAAAAGAATCAAAGTTAGATTTCTCTAAATAAAATTAGACATCATTAACTGTGGTACTTAATTACTCTAAGACTTCCAATCCATGTATATGACCCTGGCTACTATTATTGCAAAATACTTAGCGGTTCGATTTTTATAAATTTAATCTTGATAGGACCTTCACAAGTCTTGTATCAAATTTGGCCCCGATGCCTGGGATTGACATATTTTAGTTTAATTAATATCGTGTTGAAAGTGCTTGATCTTAATTTAGAGCGTAAATAGTTTATATTTTTAGTTCTTTCTTGTTGCTTTCATTTAGAGGTTTATCTTTGTTTTGTTTTTATCTTGATTGTTTTTTTTATCTTTTGAGTCCTAATCCATTGTTTCTGGTTGTGTGATTATTTGGTGTTGCTTGAGAGCCTGTGATTAACTGTTGTTTTGTTTAATGGCTTCTAATAGATTTGGATGACCCTTTGAGGAATCTGAGCCCGAAAAACCAACACCATTTTCTTATTCTATTAGTTATCCCTCTTTTGATCATGAGTCTGTTAGTGAAGATTATGTGTTTCATGGTTCTCAAATGCCCAATTATTATCATATGGAATCTATGATTTATGGAAATCTCATGTATGGTAATGATGAATGCATTTGGGCCCATGCACCATATCCTAAATTCTGTCAAGAAGCCCAATTAGAGGAAGAATCTTCCTTAGAGAGAATGTTGAGAGAATTTACTGTAACAACCCTAACCCATAAGATTCTTTAAACGCGGAAGCACAACTGAGTTACCTCACTCATGCCTGAAATTTTGGTAGCATGACGACTTAAGTTTGATAAAACCAGAATTTTCAAAGACCTGAAAAGCGACATAAACACTTCTATATTTTAGAGAACAGACTCAGCATCCACCAAACTACGATATATAATGTTGAGCTCAACCAACAGACAATATAACCTAAGAGCTTCTAACCAAATACACAGACACGAAAAGGATTTAAACTTTACAGACCATACATACAACAAGAACTAAGATACAATTTTAACACTAGACATAGGAACAAAACTCTGGTGGTGTCTCCATAGCCTCGCCAAGCCATCACCTCCGTCACCCGCCTCGTGATCATGCATCATATGCAAAACACAAACAAAGTAACACGAATGAGTATAAGTATACTCAGTAAGCATCCCACTTAAGGGTTTAAAGTGGGCTGCTTACTGCCCTTCTTCACACTCGTGCTTATATTTCTTATACTTACTCCAGTTATCTCAAAACCTATTTACCCTACCTCAACTTTCACCCCTCCCTGACTATAACTTCGTGTCATACCTGGAAGTCTTGTAACCTAGAACCAAACCAGTGAAGGAAAAACAACTCTCACTCTCATCATAATGGGGAATCACCCTTAAGCTAGCACACATGCAATAAGAGTACGCAACTCTTACGCTCAACACAATGGAGCATCACCCCTAAGCTAGCACCATAGTTAAGGAAAACAATGCCTCACTCTCATCACAATGGGGCATCACCCCTGTGCTAGCACACAGGCAATAAGAGTACGCAACTCTTACGCTCTACACAATGGGGAATCACCCCTAAGCTAGCACCACAGTGAAGGAAAACAATCCCTCACTCTCATCACATCACATAACATTCCAGGCATACAGGCTTGCACGAAACGACATAAACAGGGTAGGTGGCACAAATCCATCGGCTTTTATTCGATTTTAACACCTTTAAAACCCCTGGGGTAGATTACCACTCTCAAGGCCACGCCCACTTCCTGAACCGGAGTTCACAATCACCAACAAAATTTCAAAGTCAACCTTAAACACTTTTAAGTAGTCATGGCTCAAGCTTAGATTTAATTTCATCTCACTGAGCCAACGTCTCATTTATATTACAGCAAAGTTCAATTTACCAACAATCTAGCAATTACGCTTTATCGATAAACTAAACATGTCATATACATTCATTAAAAACACGGACTTAACAAATAAAACCAATGGCTACTTACTTTCTAGCCTAGCACCAAGGTAACCCATTTCCCATTCTTTTAAGAACATACTAGAGGCATAACCCAGGCCCACCTCAACAAACAATAGCAATCAAATCATTGTGGCCTTTCGCTATAGACCACATCCACGAATTTCGAGTATGAAGTTATGCCCCGGTACCAGCATTCCTAAACCAAAACTTTACATAACTGTAGTCCATACATGTGCTAGCAGTATATAGCCCCCATCGTTTTACTCCAGAATTCAGTCCCCTAACCACGTTAGAAAATCAGGACCATCAATAACCCTCCACTCACATTCGAACTCGTCTAAAACTCGCTAAACATGCCCAGATATCTACCCATTACGAACACCCGAAACATGGGTGACGACCACTAGTTACCGCATATCTTTTAGGAGTTCTAAATCAGCCACTAACCCAAACTAACAACTTCGGCGCCCTGCACACAATCAACTCATTCACAACCTACGAAACTAAACCTCAGCCAACCATTCAATCTAAAAGTTCAAGTATTCTGCATTCTGCAACTAACAAACCATCTCAGAAAGCCCAAACACTTACAAACATTTTAGTTTAACACAACTATCCATACATTTATGCTTATAGGGGAAAACTATAATCAAATTCATTCATAACCTCGGGTACACATTCATCCATTTGTTTGTAATTTTGAATCCTTTCACGAGAATAACAACAAGTTTAGACAACCTTAAGCCTATCATGATAATTCTCATATTAATTTAACCAACCGTGCCATCATCCACATACCCATATTTAGGCAAGCATGAATATTCATAAATCACCACAAACATGCCCAAACTCATCAGATTACAACCTTGGGCAAATTATTAAAGTATTTCATATGTTAACCACAATAAACTCGAAACTTTAAGCCTCTATTTCCATACTAGCTACATGCTAAGGTCACTTTTAGGTCAAACATCTCTCGAACAGATCCACTAACCATCAAAAGCTTCATAAACACAACTTTTGAGCAAGTGTTCACAATTCATAAATTTTCAAACAATAATCAAATTCAAATAATAACTTAAAGGGTTTAAATCCAAATGACTACTTAAACAAATAACTCCAAAATTTAAGGCAGCCTAAACTCGAAAGCTTGATCTTGAATCGCCAAACAAAGTCCCCAAAATCGAGACCAAAGCCCACTGGACAGTAGTTCAATCAACTCTATCTCGCCCAAAATGGCCTTTAAACGTGATGGATATTCGGTAATTGAATCCTACAATCAATGGGTCATTTTAAATGACCATTTACTAAACAAGTCAGCCCTTAAAGTTCAGTTTAATGCCCAAAAATCACTTCGAATCATTGTTGAAACACTTACCCACGATCTCACCTTAAATTTCGAACTCGATCGTCGTTGAAATTTACTTCGAATAGTTTGATTTCACGATTCCAAAGCCCAATTACTATAGGTAAACTAAAATCAACACAAAAACTTTATGGGTAACTCAAATTCACAACATAGACAACCATTAAATTGAAAACGAACCTCTGAATGTTTACCCACTCTAAATTGAACTCGTACACAGCTTGTACAAAAGCTGGGCTTGCCAGAAAACAATTAGAAAACATACCCCTTTTGCTGTTCAAGCAAACCGAGAGGAACAGGAAAGTTCTGCCAGTGGCGAGGCGTGCAATGGACGGCGACGCACGACCAGTGGCGTAGGTGTTCAGGGACTAGCTGCAGTGGGGGCTTCCGGCGAGTTGGCAAGTGCTGACAAGAGTGGCTGAACGGCGTGGCTGCGTGGTTGGGTTGCAGGGCGGCGCTCGGTATGCTTGTAGTGACTAGAACGGCAGCGGACGGTGAGCTGTCTGTGGCTCCAGCAAACAGATTCAGGCTCTAGCAAAAACAAACCGGTCGGCGGACGAGCTGCAGCAAATCAAACGAACGGTGGGGTTGTCTGTCTGCAGTGGAGGAGAGAGAGATGGAGAGAGATCGGGAGGGAGAGAACTGCCTGTGAGGGAGAGATTTCGAGAGTGAGGGAGAGCCAACGGGAGAGAGGAAGAAGATAAGGAAGAATAAGGTGAAGCTTATCTCTTTTCTTTTCTTTTCTTTTAATAAAATTTTTAACCAAATTTCTAAAAATGCCCTTTGACTAAACAATTCTTTCCCAATTTGCCCTTTTTCTCTTTCAAATTTTCAAATAACCCAAATTCTCAAAATACTTAATTGAGAAAATTTCTAACTCAATTCCAAAGTTTCAAAATTTAAGCCCCTAAATAAACCAGCCCTTACATTTACAGAGGAGACTAGACGTAGGAGGTTACTGTTTGATGAAAGATTGAAGAGTCTCCAGACTCCTAGGGAGGTTAGTTAAGTGCAAACCACTTCTGTAGGATATCCAGTGAGTCACTTGATCACTGATTCATTCATAGTCTTTCATGATCATGATTCTATCGATTCTACAGGCGTTGGGCAATCAAGGGAGTGGATTATTGATATTGGGGAAGAGCTAGAACATTTAGACACACTCTAGGATCGAGTCAGTGAGGATGAGAGAGAGGATGAGCCTATCATAGTTGTGGAGGTTCAGGAGGTAAAGTTTGAGGCTATAAGGCATTTGTTTGTTTTATCTTTTGATTCATCTATTATCCTTGAGTGTTCTTTTTATTCTCACGAGTTCGTGTCTGAGTCTTTTTATTTTCATCTTTCCTCTTTTATGCTTTTCTTATTAAAAAATACAAAAAATATTTATACTTCAAGGTCTCACGAGAAGCTAGTGTTTCTACTAGCTTTGGTCTGTTTTGTAGATTCCAGGAAAATGGGCCTTTAGAAATGTGAGAATTTCTATGTACCTTAAGAGACCATGTGAGTCTAGTCGAGCTAAATACTTTAAAGAAAGCGTTTCTTGGGAGGCAGCCCAAGTTTTCTATCCCTTTTTCTTTAGTTCTTTTTTTCCCTTCTAGTATAGGTGTTTGAGTGCCTTTTAAATCTCGTTCCCATTTTACAGGATCTCGATCGTGCTGAGCAACCTCCTAGCCAATTCAAGGAATTCTCATGGAACAGTTTCTCACCTTATTAGGCCAGTATTATTCACTCATTCTATCATTGTACTTATTTAATTCATTGATAACGTCACATTGAGAGCAATGTAAACTTTAAGTTTGGGGGTGGGTAGTACTTTGCCGTCCTGAAAATTTTGAGCATAAATTTTTTTGATCTTAAGCATGCTTGGAATGATTTGTAATGCATGATGATTGATTAGTATAGCCTAGGAAGTAATCTAAGTGATTTTTTTTTCAATAGAATGACTTCTGAAGCATGTCCTGAATTGAGTATATTTGAATCGTATCGTTGATTTCCTTGCAGCACATGTGCACATAACTGACTTTCTATTATGTTCGAACACTGGATGCTTTTGTTCAGTCTAAAGGTTGTTGTCACCCTGATAGGCCTAAGAACTAATTGATAGTTAACTTGCATGAAAGTTAGTGATTGAAATTTATTAAAATCAAAAGAATTTTTATCTTTATTGATTTTTTAGCATGTTTAAAGAATACCAAATCATGTTCCATCAATAATTTTGTGCTAATGTGTGGGAATCAAAAGAGCTACCTCCAATGTGATTAGTTGGGCCATCCATTGAGCGAGTGCTCTAGATAAGGGTCCCTACAGTGGAAGTGTGAAAGCTTGGGTCTCTGTAATAAGGAAAAAGATAAGTTTGGGGTTTAGTAACCCTTGTAAAATGAAAATGAAAGAATGCTTAAGTAGATTGTTCTCTATAGTGTGAGAAAGCTTGAAATTGGAACTTAGGGCCGGTGTAGAGGGAAAACGAAGGAAAGTCTTGGTAAAAGTGTCTTAAGCTAGTAGAAACTATTAGAAAGGAAGTTAAACACACACACACGCAAGGAATGAGGTAGATATTACTTAAATTGCTTAAGGAAGGATATGTTAAGGCTTAATTCTGTTGTTTTATGCCAATTAGATCACTGAGGCTCGAGTCATGAATCTTGTGATAAAAACCTTGTGAAATTGTTATTTTGGTTTTGTTTTGCTCGAGGACTAGCAAAAATCTAAGTTTGGGGGTATTTGATAGCATGCAAAATAGTGCTATTTCTTGGCTTATTTTTAGGCTAGTTTTACTATGATTTTGTGTGCTTTCATGTATTTTTATGTTTATTTCTTAGAAACCGAGCATTTGGAGCAAACCCGAAGAATTATGAGATAATTGGACAAATTTGAGTAACTTGAGGCTATATTTCAAGATTCAAGTGTTGAAGAAGAAGAACAAGGCATTTGGACCCAACGGCATAATGTTGCAAGGCTCCTTATATCGTTGCAACGCCATTTGAGAAGCTTTTCAACCTTGAAAATCTGCATGCATAGCATTGCAACGCTACTCAAATAGATTTTTACAAAATTCACAGGGACAACGTTGCAACGTTGCCCCTAGCGTTGCAACGTTGTCTCGATGTCTATAAAAGGGAATGTTTCATTCGAGCAATGGGAGCCGTTTTGGAGAGACCTAAATCTTAATTTCGATAGAAGCACTGTTTGGAGGTCTAGAGAGCATATTGGAGAGCAAAGGAGGAGACTCAAGGCTTGGGATCGTGGGACATCACGTCGGGAACTAGTGTTGGCACGCGTCGTCCAGTTTTTCTCTACTCTCTTTACTTTGTGTCTTTCATTTTAGATTTAGCGCACTATATTTGAATGTATTCGAGTATTATAGACTCTTAGTTGATTGCATTATTGTTGTAAAACTATGTTTGACTTATTGAATGTGTTTGTAATGTCTTTTATACATCTTGAACTATCCTTCTAAGCTCCCGACCATAGCTTTGTATGTTAAGTTAAGTTTAGCTTGAGAGAGTAAATTTAACTAAGAACTTAGATGCATAACTAGGATTGATCTATTGTATGAGAATGAATAGGTTAATACTAGAAGTCCTTAAGAGAATTTCATAATGTCATGTCTAGTTGTAGAAATAGACCGAGAGGTTGATTTACTTCTTGCATGAGTTCAATTGGGCTCGAGAGAGTCAATTGAATATTTTAATAATTCTTTAGTCAATTTCATAGTTGTGCTTCAGGAATTGCAGTTAATGAATGTCTCTCTAAAATTGGACTCCAACTTTGTACATAATAGTTTAGGTTTTATGTATTTGTCAAAAGAATCAAAGTTAGATTTCTCTAAATAAAATTAGGCATCATTAACTGTGGTACTTGATTACTCTAAGACTTCCAATCCCTGTGGATGATCCTGGCAACTATTATTGCAAAATATTTAGGGTTCGATTTTTATACATTTAATCTTGATAGGACCATTGGCAAGTCCTTTATCAATCTACCAAATCTCAATGCTTCTCTAATGCGCTATATGGGTTTAGAGAAAGTAGAATTGCAAATCTCAATGCTAGCCTGACGCGCTATATGGGTTTAAAGAAAGCAAAATTGCAAGGGAGGTGGATATTAAAATTACAGTATATTTAAGAGAATAAATTGAAAAAGATAATTTTTTTAGGGAGAAAGAGAAGAGTTTTAGGAAAATTTAATCAATTAAGTCGCCACAATGTGATTGTCCCTTTATAATGTTGGATGTAGATTAAAAAATTTACATTTTTTTAATAACCACTGGATACAAAGTTGAAATACTTTTTCACTTTCTTTCTTCTACATTTAAAGGTGTAAAAGTGTGAGCCACATTGTGGCAATCTCCGAGAATAATTTATCGAGTTTTAGAGATAAAAATATTAGAGAGAGAAAGATAAGTTTGAATTAATAGGTGGGAATCAAAGTTTTATAGAAGATATAGAGAGAGATTGATTTATATGACAAAAATGAGAGAGAGAAAAGTGGGATGGAGAGAATTTAGTGAGAGTAGAAAAATTTACATAGAGAAGAATTTTAGGGAGAGAGATAAGCTGGCGAGAGAGAGATAAAATAAAAGTGTGAAATGAAAAAGGTGAAACTCAAGACCATAAATAATTTTTTTTAAAAAAATTGGTTCTTTTTTGTTTTTAAAATTTAAGGAAAATATCATTTTTAACCCTTGAACTTAGAAATGTGTATCAATTTCTCCCCTAAGCTTTCAATTTCATCAAATTACTAGCGTTACAGCAACCTTCAAGCCATACTGCTAGCACCTGCAATGAAGGACACACCCTCCATGACATCACACATCAAGGAACACAACCCACTAGTTAGTTTATGCAATGAATGACTCATCGATCGGTGCTACACGCAAGTGCACGTGATCAAAGTAATAAGAAACTGGAAGTACTCCAGAGTATCGTACCCAAGGGAAAGAGTTTTAATAAAATGTATTAAAATGGCACAAAATTGTTGACAAATTGCAACTTAAAGTAACCGTGGGTATAAAAGATTTATGAGATGTTTTGACTAAAAGAAAAATTGTTTGAAGAATCAATGGAAATTAAGAAGGGATTCAAGAATGCTAATGCTACTTTGGAAAGAAAATGCAACAAGAAGGCAATTGCAATCGTAGCTAACTCGAGAAACTAAGTAAACCGAATTCAACTCCTATTCAACCTTCTATGAAGTATCTTGGGGAGGCTAAGTGATTAAACCTATATTTCTATGGCTAATCTAAATTAGATATAGCACAACTCTAGTGGTTTTGGAGTCTCGCCTTACACCTACGGTCGATGTTTCAGGACTTACGTCTAAGCCTTTTCTTCCACTGCTTTTGCGACTGACAAGCCTTAGAATTAAGGTTTTTTAACTTCCAATTGCTTAAAATATTCTTGTTTTAACTTAAGACAATTTGAAAATATTGAAAGATTGCTTCAAAATAAGAAACAAATAAGAATTATGGCATTTGGGATAAGTTTCTAATAAATCAAGCTTGTTTGCAGGAAATATGGAAATTGCAAAATCAAATTGCAAATTAGAGATTCTGCAATTCTTGAACAGCTGAATAATTCAAAGAAGAAAAAAATCCTGCGCACAACCCATTTATGGAAAGCCAAAATTAGCGCACGAATTGGGGAGATTAGAGCACAAATTCTGAATAATTCAACCCTAGGGAGGATCTACAAAAGGTAGAAGAGGAGAGTCGACAAGGCCATTCGGTTTTGGGAGGCGTTTTTTTGAGTTAATTTCGTGGGTTTTTTTTTTAGTTTTTCCTTCCTCTGTTGATGCAGTTTTTTCTTTTCTGATTACCAAAGATTGCTCTAAGTTATCTTATATTTTTTTCTCAATTTATCCAATCCTATTCAAGTGAAGCAGAGTAAGGCGTTTTGGAGGCGAATTTCAGTAGATATTTCGTGCGTTTTCGTCCAAAAAATTCCTCTGTTCTCAGTTTTCTTCCCCTGTTTTATGTTTTCTATCAAGTTTAGTTTTATTTGATGTATTATTAAAATTTGCAAGTTTAGTTTCTGTTTTAATACAGTGGAGTGATGTTCTTTTCAAGCTTTATTCATGAGTTGTATTATGTTTTATTTTGAATAAGAACACTTGGATTATGGGTTGTCCAGCTTATTGCATATTTTTTCTTTTGGATTAGGGTTGTTAATGGAATTCGATTTTTTTTCTTCCAGCTTGTTAAATCTTATTTCTAGGTCTAGTATGAAACACTCGTTTCATGAAGGAGTAATTCAGTGTGTTTTTTTTCTTGTCTTTGTCTTTTAATGTTCTATTTTCGTTTTCAGTGCAGTAAAATAACTATCAATTCCCTTCCAGATTGGCAAACCAATGTTTGTCTCCTTTCAATTTAATTTTTAGAATAATACAATAGTCAATTTATTCTTAATTGGAATTTTCTTTAATTTTTAGCTTATTTCTTATAGATTTATTATGAGCTAAATTTCTTATGGGGTTCAAGGATGCGAATTTCCGAAGAAATAATTGTAGCCTAAAATTCAATAAAAACCAAGCCTACATCTCAATTGTTTGCTTGTGTTGAACAAATTTTCGTTGAGATCCTAGATTGATCAACTAGGATAGCAACTCAAGCTTAGATCTAATATCGATGGGGTTAGTGATAAGCGGATTTCGCACAAAAATTTGGTGCCGTTACTGGGGAACCATATTAGTTTCTCATTGTTGGATTTCACTTACTTTCTTTCTCTCTGTATATGACCTATTCTTCTTAGAATATTGAATTGCAGTATTTTGTTGAACTTAGGAAGGAGGAACGTAGATTGAAAAGAGAGGTGCAAGAAAGGGAATGAGTGCTAAAAGAAGATATTAGTTTCGACTGGACCATCGACGAATCCTCAATATTTGATGAAGTTGAGGAGAATATGGTTGAGAGGACATTGAAGCAGCTGCCAACACCATACCTAAACCATACCTGAACCAGCAGCCATTATGGATCACCTATCCTGCTATTGCAAGTGAATTTGAATTAAAGTCTGGTTTAATATACTTACTTCTTGTTTTTTGTTGTTGTGCTGGTGAGGACCCTCACAAACATGTCAAAGAATTCCACATCGTTTGTTCTAAGATGAAACCTCATGGAGTGATTGAAGAACATATCAACCCGAGAGCCTTTCCTTTCTCTTTGAGGGATCAACCAAAGGAATTGGTTGTATTTTCTACCTTCGGAGACCATAGATACATGAAATGAGATGAAAAGGCTTTTCATGGAAAAGTACTTTCTTGCCTCACGAGCTGCAACCCTTAGGAAGGAGATATATGGTATTCAGCAGATCATTGGAGAGATACTTTATGAAGATTAGGAAAGATACAATAGACTGTGTGCTTGCTTCCTAAACCATCAGATCTCAGATCAACTCCTAATTCAATAATTCTATGAAGGTTTGCTTCCAAATGACAAAGGTATGATTGATGCAGCAAGTGGAGAAGCACTGATAAACAAGACACTTGTCGAAGCAAAGCAGTTGATTAAAAAATGGCTGAAAACTCACAGCAGTTTGGAATGAGAGGAGGTAGAACAATCCATCACAGCAGTTTGCAGAAGTTTGCAGAAGATGGAGGTAGCCAACAGTTTGGGCCGCTGTGCAGAACAGTGGATCGGGCGTAGTGCGACAACTTTCTATTTGGTGAGGGAGCAGAGGAAGAAGAATAAAAAAATGCAGGGGTAGGGGTCTTCGCGCGGAGAGAGGAAGAGAGAGAGAGAGAGAGAGTAAGAAAGGGATGGCGGTTCAATTGAGAGGACGAAGGTGCAGGAATAAATGATAAAAGAAAGCATAAATAAATAGAAAAAAAGGGAGGTGTGGATCTCGAGAGAGGGTGAGAGAATATAGGGGAGACTTGACTTTCCTCTCTCTCTTTTTTTCTCTTTTTTTTAAACAAAAACCCCTTTTTCAAAAACCCAACAGCCACCACAAATAAAACACTCCCCTTTTGTCTTTGTTCCAAACTCGAATGCAAAAATACAACCAAAAATCAAAATTATGGGATAAATTCTGTTACCACAGATAATTCTAATAAATAATCTAAATGAAAATCTTGGGCATTACACTTTCTGGTGAGGGTATCTAACTACGAGCGAGATACCAAAGAAACCACTATTGTTACTCACTTATGGTTTAACTGTTTATGCAAAGACAAACTATGGGTGTTATAAATGCCCCTGGTTACTAATGATGTTTACTTTTCCCATGGGGGTAGGGAATTAAGGAGGGAGTGTGGAAAAGAATTCCTACGAGCTAAACAAAGATGAGAATACTTTTTTTCGTCCCTGTTCCTCGTTCTCTGTTTCCTGCCTCGTTTATTATTATTATTTTTTTAAAAAACTATATATATATATATATATATAACAGATAATTAACTATTTAATTGAAATTTTCTTAAACAAGTATTTGATTAATTTTTTCTAAAAGACTATAAACGAGGAATAATTTCAGAGGGGAACCCGACCTTCGAGGGGAATCCCCACTCTGAGCCCGCAAAATTAAATGGAAAATTTTGTAAAGATGGGGAATGATATGAGGGGCAAGGATGGGGACAAGGAAGCCATCCCTGTCCCATCCCACTCCAGTGACATCCTTACTGGTTACTCAGTACCTTTAAGGCATAATACGTTGTTTGTTTTCTTTCATTTTTTTTTTTTCAAAGATATTGATGCAATATTTTTATTGCAACGTTCATGTAGAGTAAAGCTATAAATCACAACGTACTCCCACCTCCAAACTTAAAACACACAATTTCCACATTGGAAATCCAAACATAAATTTGGCTATCTAAGGGAATTGTATGAGACCGCAAGTAATGGAATTTTGTGATAGCTTTTTTTGAAGCTTTTGATTAAGGTTCAGTTTCACACTATTGGCTAACTTACAGGGTAGAGTCATAAGGTTGGACGCATTAGTACAAACCTAAGACTCTATATTGATAGGTTAAAAGCCTTAATCAAAGTGAAGAAACGCTAGTGTAGCGCAAAATTCTTAATCCTTCATTAAGAACAGTTTAGGAATAAGAAGAATAAACAAAGATATATTCAACTAATCAAAACATAAAGATAAAAGCAGTTATCACTAATTAAATAACAAATTTCAGCATTGTAAGAGATTTAACTAATATTAACATATTGGAAATTACTCAAAGAGACTTCAATATAAACAACGTAAATAAATAAAGATTCACAAAATAATTACAGAGAGATTTCAAAGGACAGAGTAGAAATTGCATAAATAAACACCAAAATAAATTTCATTAACAAAATTTAATTGGGCAAGGAGTACATAGGTTACCGAAATACAAAATAACTTGCGGAATGGGAAAGAATTTAAGCACTGGAAGATTCAGAATTGGAGGAGATTTCTATTAGCTCTATCATTGGGAAATCTCTCTCTTTCTTCTTCTTCACTAGGTTCGAGTGGGCCTTTTTCTTTTCTTTTTCACTTGGTCCAGCCATATCCTTCTCTTCTTTCTTCTTACTCTCCTACCTCAATTTCTCCACACGTTTGAAATGGTAACAGCTTTTGAGATAGAGAGCGAAGAGGTGAACTGCCCAGAAGAATACAAGGAAGAAGGGGAATACGGATAGCCCAACGCTCGACAGATTTACCATCAAAAGATTATTTCGATGTCATTATGGTGAATCGAGGAGTTGACACACTGGAAGGCTCTGAATTGTAGTGCCACGATTCCCCCAAAAAATTGAAAAACTTATCATTATAACACATTTTGGAAATGAAGTAGAGAACAAGATCGAAATTTGCAAAGGAAGTGGTTAAAATGTGATGCAAGTGTGGGTTTTCAAGCGAACGACTAGGAGAGAAATAAATATGGTTGGAGAAGACTCCAACCAACGGAATAATTTAAATGTTGATTGATAATAGGCAGACTCACCATTTCAAATTTCCAAAACGTACTTGAGTGTGTTGATTCTCGTGTGCAATCCTTAAATCAGATTACTTAACCCCCTACCCTATTCTTAACACCTATTGGTCGAATTAAATTGGCTTAACCAAGCTAATTAGTTACAACTGTCAAAACAAAGCCCAATAAAACAAACAACCAACAAATCTAATCTTAACGAAATAAGAAAATAAAACAATGAAATGTAGCAACATGGCTTGACTCTTGAGAGCTATAAGCTTCTATTCATCATTTAAGAACACGATGGAGGTTCTCTCCTGCTTCATATTCTCGACAAAGTATGGCTTGACCCTTTGCCCATTGACCTTGAAGCTTGTTTTTCCCTCGCCTTCAGTTAGTTTTATCGCACGATGTGGGAAAACCTTGGCAACCGTAAAGGGTCCTGACCATCTTAATTTCAATTTTCCTGAGAATAAACATAAACGAGAGTTAAATAGCAATTCATGTTGTCCTTCTACCACCTTCTTTGGTTCGAGATGCCTATCGTGCCACGGTTTGGTGCACTCATTGTATATTTTAACATTTTCATATGCAAAGAGACACGTTTCTTTAATTTCTTTAACGCCCATCATGCTTTATGTTCCAACTCAAGGGGTAGATGGAAGGCTTTTGCAAAAACAATTATGTAAGGCAACATT
This sequence comes from Trichosanthes truncata, assembly GCA_033996785.1. NCBI lineage: Eukaryota > Viridiplantae > Streptophyta > Magnoliopsida > Cucurbitales > Cucurbitaceae > Trichosanthes > Trichosanthes truncata. The sequence continues at coordinate 16,740,287 of JAWPNB010000004.1, forward strand.
CCTAAAGGTGTTTAAAGGTTGTTTCTATACGCCTATAGTGCGTCATCTAAATGCAATGCCTAACTCGTCCATTTACACTAACCACTTTCTGTAGGATATCTTTTATCTCTCAATTTGATATTTTTGCTTGACCATTTGTTTGTAGATAAGACATTGTAGCCACCTTATGTTTGATATTGTATCTCACTGGTAATTTTTTTTGTCAGTTTATTCACAAAATGACTTCCTTCATCATTAATTAGAAAATGTGGTGTCCAAAATTTAGTGAATTTTGTGAATTTCTCTGGCAAGATGAAGACTCCTTTTGGAAAGAAAGACAAAGAAAAATACTGCTTCTTTCATAGAGATCACGGTAATGCAACTCATGACTATTATCAACAATGAGACGAGATCAAAACCCTAATCATAGAATGGTATGAAAGAATACGTCAGAGATGAACCGAGGCCGACCAAAGATGGCCGAGGCTAACCAAATGAAGAACCCCAACGTGAGATCAAAACCATATTTGGGATACCAATAGGTGGTGAATCCTGTAGGAAAGGGAAGGCAGTTGCTTGTGAGGCCAGACACAACCCAAATTACAAAGGTATGTATTCAGTTCATTCTGAAACTATGAACCAAACCCTAGAATTCACTGAGGCTGAAGCCAGAGTCAATCATCAGCCACATAATGATGGTTTGGTTTTAACTCTAACTATAGCCAATGTGAAGGTTCACAGGATCCTTATAGATGGCGGAAGTTCAGGTGATGTTTTATCTCTAACTGCCTTCAAAGCAATGAGGTTAGAGAGAAATCTACTGAAGGAGAATCTGACTCCCCTAGTTGGATTTGGGGGAGAAGTTACTCCAGAGGGTATCATCGAACTTCCTATCACCTTTGGGGACAGGCTGAATACAACTACTAAGATGATTGACTTATTGGTAGTAGAGCGCACATCAACTTATAATGCCATATTAGGAAGGCCAAAACTTCATCAATTGAAAGTAGTGGCTTGCACCTACCACCAGATGCTAAAATTTCCTACTTTGAATGGAGTAGGAATAGTAAAAGGGGAGCATAAACTTTAAGGGAGTGTTACTTCATAACACTAAAAAGAAGTTAAAATATCAATAAACGAGCAAGAAGAATACTTCAACAAGGCCGAGGCCGAGGCCGGCCACACTCCCATGGATCATTAGGGGGCTTCTCTCTATTTATCTTTCCTTTAGATAGAGTTTTTTTTGCCAATTCCAACAATTATGTATGATTTAAATTTTATTTGCAATAAAATTTTCTTTTTCAAACTACAAATTGTGTCACTCAATCATGATTTCAACCAAAATTCCTACTTGAGTAGGGGGCTACTAAGGGGATATGCTTCCCTATTAAACAAAAAACAAAGAAGCTACATAGGAGATATGCATTTCTATTAAATAAAAGGCAAAGAAGCCACTGAAGGAGATATGCCTCTCTATTGAACAAAAAGCATAAGCTACACAAAACGAGCCAGAAAAGCCAATAATCCGAGGGAAGTCAGGGCCTAGCACGTTGCATGTAAGTGATTTCTTTTGGATTTATGGGTTGAGTTCATGAATGAGGGACCCCTTTATCGATTTATATTGTTTCGTAAGACTTAAGTAATTCTATTTGTCATAGTTTATCTTTTTGAAGTAAAATTCATTAAAGAAAAAAAAAAACAATAAATAGAAATTAAAATTTCATTAAACAACAAAGGAAAGTCTTACATTAAGATTAAAAGAGAAAATGGGACAAGCATAATACAAGACAAAAAATAAACTAGCCCTCATTCATATCAGCTCCTCCACTTCCATTAGAATCATTAGAATTTGGGAAGGCATATGGATATTTCTTAAAGGAAGCAAAGTCCTCTTGAACGATCTCACAATTTATGTCTTTGTTCTTAGAAAAGTGCTTGACAATCCAGTTGAATCCACAGTAAAATATCTCATCTTGAATCGTGGTATATTCTTCTGTCTTCTTAATCTCTTCAGCCAAATATTTAGCATTGGTTAGGTGGGCCTTGGGTTCATCCAACTGGGTACGAACTGATCAGAGTTCAACACTCGTAGACTCAAGCTTAGTCCTAACTTCAACTAAGAGATGGTTGGCCTGAGTCAAGCTACCCTAAGCCAGAACTAGCTATGTCCTATGAACACTGGTCTGTTGAAGATAGGAGATCTTTTTAGCCATGATCATTGTAGACGTAGTGAGCTGACAAAAAACCTAAAGAAAAACAATGAGAAAGTAAGTTGTGAAGAAACAAGTGAAAAAATAAAAAGAAGACAAGGGCGAATAAAGATTTACATGGCGCAATTCACGAACTCCTTAAACACCGACCTCCCTAGGATCTTTCATTCTGAAACCTAGGGGATGATCATTACCAACCCCCCTCTAGAGTTCAAAACTTCGCCCAAGAATGTCAACCTCATTACTTACTGCAGACTATTCTTCAGGAATAGTGAAAATTGGAAGCTCATAAGGAGTATCCTCCTCAAGAGAGGAAGAAATGCTCCTTCTAGGACAGCGAGTACTGATAGATGACTTCTCGAAGGTCGTATCAAGATTAAATTTATAAAACCAGACCTCTAAGTATTTTGCAATAATAGTGGCCAAGGTCATCCATATGGATTGAAGTTCTTAGATTTAATGAAGTATCATAGTTACTCATGCCTAATTTTATTTAGAGAAACACAACTTTGGAAATCAAAGGAAAATAAAATCTAAACTAATATTTACATGGTTTGGAGTCCAATTTTGAGAAACATCCATGGTTGATTACCATAAGCCCAACTTGAATCGATTATTAACTTGATTTTATATTAACAATCCTAAGACAAGAATTATTAAGTTATCAATATCCTCTCTCGAACTCAATTGAACTCTTGTCTAGCAATAAATCAACCTCTCAGTCTATTTCTACTAAATAAGGCACTAGGTGATTATCTTAAGGCTTCTAAAATTAATCTACCCACTCTCGTGCAATAGATTAAACCCAGTCATGCATCTAGTGTTCTACAATTAAACTTACTCTCTCAAGCTAAATTTAGTTAAACGTGCAAAACCATGGCCAATGGTTAAGACAATATAAAAAGATGCATAAAAGAAGTCAATATATAAACCAAACTATAATCAACCAAGTCTTACACAAACACAACCATACAAGTGTCTAAAAACACAGATTTACAACCTTAATACAGTTCACAAAAACTCCTAAATTAAAAAGAAAAGAAAAAGGAATAGAGAAGAAACTTAGGTCGCGTGCCAACACTTGTTCCCGACGTGATGTCCACGATCTCGAGCTTTGAGTCTCCTCCTTGATTCCCCAAAGGTCTCCTCTAGGTCCTTAGACAGTGCTTGAATCTAGTTTAGGGTTTTTGGTCTCTCAAAACGGCTCCCTTTGCACGAAACACAACTTTCCCTTTTATACAGTCGGGACAGCGTTGCAACGCTATCCATAGCATTTTTTAAAAAATGGAAAAATATTCTTCAGCCAGCGTTGCAACGCTGTGCCATCGGGTCCTCAAGGTTAAAAGGCTTCTTCTTTGGCGTTGCAACGCTATAAGGAGCGTTGCAAGCTATGCTCTCTGGTCCAACAACCTTGTTCCTCTTCTTCAATGCTTGAATCTCCAATTATAGACCTAAGTTGCTCAAATTTGTCCAATTATTTCTTGATTCTCCAGTTTTGCTCCAAATGCTCGGTTTCTGCAAAATATACATAAAAATACATGAAAGCACACACGATCATAGAAAAACTAGCCAAAGACTAAGCCTAAAAATGGCACATTTATGTATGCTATCAAGTACTAATGCCAGATGGTCGAGGAGGAAGGTTTGAAGTCTCAAAGGTGTGAGCACCTCCCAAATATGGACTAGATCCACCATCCCTTGAGGACTCAGCTCCCCCAGTGGCTTTCTTTTTCTTCTTCTATCTTTGACCCTCGAACAAGGAAGTATATCGTGGAAGCATATCTGAAAAACAGAAGCAACAAAATCTTGAGTTGTAGAAAACACACGAAGCATAAACTAAAACAAAGGGGTCAAGGTAGACCACAATAATCCAGGTTGAGCTCTTTTCAGCACATAAATTAAGGAAGAATATGAGGTTAAATCCAATCTTCCAGAATAGACGGTGGAGCAAAATCGATTTTGACCAAATTCTCTTGACTAGCGAGGGAAAGCCCAAAACAAGCTAGAGCTTCCAAACTCCTCATAGCTCTTACAAATGCACGAGCAGCAGTAGAACAACGAAAGTCAGTGGAAACTGAAAATAATAAAACATAGTATGGTTAGATAAAAATTCATGAAAGAAGTTTTATGAAAAGAAATGGAGAATAAATAGAGTAGCTCACCATAATTTCCAAACTTCATGAAAACTACATAAACAGAATTTTCAGGGCCCACAGGCTAACCAATTTACACTAATAAGAAATCATTTATTTTTCCATCCATGAATCGAACATGGTCCATTAATCGGTTTACCACAAGAGGAGCCTAAGTAAAAAAAGAAACGACCATAGGAGGGGTTATGGCTTAAAATGTAGAGAGGCATGAAAACATGTGGTGTGACTCCCGTCGCCATATATTGTCCACAATACATAACAACCTACGAGATAACTCCAACTATTCAGGACAAGTTGAATGGGAGCCAACCCAACCAACATAAAGAAACTTTGCAAAAATAAAGGCAATGGAAGATGAACACCAAATTGAAACATGGCAGAATAGAAGGCAAGTTCTCATTAAGGAGGATCATCAATACGATTATCGGGTCCAGGAACCCTCAGTTGTACATCGAAGGGAATATCATAATTGTACCACAATTGCTCAAGATGAGCTTCGTTCAACTAGGATGATATAGCCTCGAAATATATAGAATGTTCACTAAGAACATGGTCAGAAGATGAATAAACTTCATAGTAACTTGTACTACGAGACTCATCATCAAAAGAAGATCCCTCGACATCAGGAGAAGTAGCGGAACATTCACTAGCCATCTCTACAAGAAAAAAAGAAAAGAAAATAGAATAATAGAAGAACAATAAGCTACCTCAAGAGATGAGAAAGAAGAAGAAGAAGATGGTGTGACGAAATGAATAAATGACTCCATATTTCTACGAAAAGAATGATAAGATATTGGAGAAAATTTTTGGTTTGGAATTCAAAATTTGAATTAAAAAAAATTGGTGATTAGGAGCCGAGGCTAATGAGGGCCTGCGCACAGCAGGCCCACCTACATTCGCTAGGCCTTGCAGTCAGGCCTCCGCCCGAGCTGGCCTGGCATGATCGAATTAGACACATGTACAACATGTCTGAATGCCTTTTTCTCCCCCAATTTTCACTTTGTGGCTAATTTTCTTATCTTCTCTCATGGTATCTTCCCAACATGTAGCTACAATTGTTCAAAAAACGCTTACGAAGGCGAGAAGCTATGAGATAGCCAAGAATTCCCACTTATGGGAGATCCTGAAGCTACATGGCTATTAAATGGCCAAAATTCCCTGCTACGGGAAGTCAAAAAGTCCAGAATAGTCCCTATGGGATTTGATAGCATTTCCACTTAAATTTTAGGAAGTCCTCAAATGTACATATTTTTTCAGAAAAGTGGCACCGATCGCAAATCAAGAGGAGAGTCTTAGCCTCAAAGAAAGGTCGAAATGTTCCCTACGGGGTCAGACAAAAATCTTGGTGAGATCTAAGGCGAACCTTGGAGCCCTAAATGTTCTCTAGTATGTGGTTTAACACACTATCCAAAGGAGAATCTTACCCACCAAAAAAGACTGACCTACATGATTATATCGTAATCTTCGGGATGATCTGAGGTGCAAATTAAGCGCCACGAAACCCTAAAATTACTACAGAAAAATGAAGAAATCGACACTCTAGGAGACTAGAATATCGTCATGAGGATAGACTGCAATAACTAGAGAGAATTCGAGGCAGACCTTGGAATGTCGCAAATGATTCTAAAATTTAATAGGTTACTCCCAAGTCAGGTTCCATGCAATTACTTCACACACTCATAATCTCAAATCCTAACTAGGGAGTGAGGGCTAATGTTATGGGTGAAATTGGACTAACAGAAATATGTTGAGTGAATGGATGCTATAAAGGGACAAACGAGGAAAAGAAGCATAATACAAAGTCAAAACATACCAAAACCAGGGACTGGTCCAGTACGTAAAAGGACGAAGAAACGGGCTTGGGCTGAAGCGCAAGCCCATGCTCAGCTGAAGCTGACTACATGGCAAGGCCCTCGGTCGAGGCTGACCACATGGCAAGGCCCTCCTTTGGGCCTTACCTTGGTTCCTCGTAGTCGGTATACCCCTAGTCCAACCCTTCGGGTCCTTTCTGTTGGGATTTATGCCCTAATGCCTCGTAATTAATGATTTATTTAATAATAATTTTGATTATTTTATTTGCAATATAATACTATCCATTATATGAAAAATTGAAGGTTATTAGTGTAATCTTGAATAGTAAGTGGTAGACATACGGGAGGATCATGTTCAATAAATAACATAAAGGGTCATAATATATGGATAAGGTTGGGTGCCTTATCCTGGTAATACTATTGATACGATCCACTTTGTAATAGTTATAAATGATTTAATCCAAATCGTTCATGTGGAGACATGTGAGTGGGGGTATCTTATACAATGAGTTTGTGTAAGACTGGACCACGAAATATTTAATCTCTCTTTATAAATCCGTTAATTAAGAAAATTAATATTTCATCAGGATGATCATATGTGACTTGATCTTAATCCTAAGTGAGTTATGAACTCCTGCCTGTGAAGGCTTGTCCTTTGACTTGCATGGGTGAGAGTGGCTTTTGTAGCTGATTTAATATGCCTACCATTTTTGGGACTTAACCAAATAGGGAGTTGGGAACATAATCTCACAAGATGGAATTCACTCCTTCCCATTTAGGGTAAATAGATGAATAGTTCCCTTAAGTGCTGATTTCGGGACTTGAACAATGGGGCCCCACCTTCTCGCTGGCCTGAGAGGGACTTAGTTTATAATTAGATTATAAACAGAATGTTCATTAGAGGATCAGTGGTACTTAAGGTGCAAGATGTAATTATACGGGTAAAACGGACTTTTGACCCCAGCTGTAATTTCGAACAACTAGTGAATGATCGACTTGCATGTAATGATTATATCTATGGACACAACTTGTCCTACATTGTATAAGAGTGCAACTCTAGGTCTATAGTGGAGTGACCTATAGTTAATGAATGAAAATTAATTAATTAAAGAGTTTAATTAATTGATTTTGTATCATTGGATCTTATAATTTGTAGGTCCATAAGGTCCCCTTGCTAGCTCATAATAACACTAAAAGATCAATTTAGTTGAAATAAAAATTTGAAATGTTCAAATTAATATTTAATATATTAGATATATTAAATATATAAGAGGAAAATATATTTATTGTATTTGATACATTAAATATTAAAATAATTAATGTATATTAGATACATTAAATAAAAGATATTTATAGAATTTGAATAAGATTAAAATAAATAAATATCGTAGGAGATTTGAATGATATTCAAATAAATATAATATATATTTTAATATATTAGATATTAAAAATTAATATTTTAATTATGACAAAGACTTTCCCTTGGTCTCTATAAATAGGACCCTTGGGTTGAGCCATTAGACACAACACACATCTCCTCAATAGAGCGAATTAAAGAATTATCTCTAGACTTCTTCCTTTCCAATCCCTTGTAGATTTTCTTTCAAGAGGCCCCCACAAGCCTTGGTCTTGTGTTCAAGTCATTTCCAGGAGGACTTTGTGAAGGAGATAAAGACCCGCCAAAATATTCTCCATAATATTATTTTCAAGGTATGTTTTGCTTAACCTGAATTTTTATTGTTTAATTCTAAGTAAAATCAAAGACTATCCAATGCTTTCACTGTAGAGTGAAACGTTCATTCCTTTCACTTTCGTTCCCAATTGAAGATGGAAATCCACGAAGGTTGTATGGCCTACACCACAAAGGCATTAAGCTCTCTCTCGAGAGGATCACAAGGTAACTTCATTCTGGCCTCCATACTCTCCGAGAACTCCTAAATTCTCCCTAAAGACTCTCTCTAACTTAAGCATCGAAGGTTGTATGGCCTACACCACACCGGTGTCCAAGTTTTCCTTGTCTTGCAGGCCGCGTTCTTCCCCAAAGGATATAAATTCACCGTCGTTTTCAGATGGAGGTTAGGTGAGAATTCTCCTATCTAAAATTTGGTAACAACAAGTTCAAATTGATATATGCACGTCTTGAAACACATTTGATTGAATTAAGTTGATCTTAAATTCCTGGAAAAAAAAAAAGTTGATCTTAATTTATTAATGAACGAAATTTTTTATTCCTCTAATACTTAATGAATCTCTTTTTAAATTATTCCACATCCGATTCATTTAAATTCTTTTAATTCAAACAATGTCTAGAAAATAACTCTCTTCATCTTATGTATTATTCAATCAATTAGGACAAAAACATATCGATATCACAAGGTCATTTGTGTTTGGAAATTTTTTTAATCCTAATTACAATTAGGTGACCATCTCAACTCTATACAAATAGAATCTCACGTCAATTGACATCTAAGATACATTTAATAACACCACAATAATTGAGGAAAATAACTCAAGAACATTGTGAATGGTACAAGGATGAAATTCTTGTACATCTTGTACATTAAAACTTGAGTTTAAATGTTTGGTTTTTGGTAGAATCTTTTGGTGACAACAATAATTGAAAAAATGACCGTCAGTTGACACTACTTTTTTAGTTAGGGCAATTGTATATATAGCAATCTAATACAAACTAATAGAAAACCTAGCACAATCTAATAGTATTTGCAAATATGGAAAAATTTTAAACCCTATCAGTCAATGATAGACCTATCACTAGAGGTCTCTATCAATGATAGGCCTATCAATGATTGTAGTCTATCACTGATAGACTTATCTAATAAATCTATTAATCATTAAGTTTTATAAGTGATAGACCTATCACTGGCTGAGGTCTATTAGTGATAGACCAACCAATGATTGAGGTCTATCAGTCATAGGTGTCTATCATGTATTGTATATGCATGCTCATTTTATATTATGTTCATTACTTATATGCCATATCAATAAAATATAATAAATACTATATAAGTGGTATTTTACTTCATTTACTATTATATGGTTGTTGAATATACATTATATATAAAATAATAATACTATATATCAACGATATTTATCTTTTGTTTTCTATCTACGATTATTTATATCCTCATTTTGTTATTAGGTTCACGATGCAAGCACAACTATGGGTGACCGCAAGTGCACGGGCCCAAGTAATAAAGTGGTATGAGTATATTAGATATCGTTGTATCCATAAGAAATTTTTCAGATTGCTTGAATACCGAAAATAGTTGCAATTAATGATGGTTAGATAAATAAACTGATGAGCAAGTGATTAAGACAAATAAAGGCATGCAAGAAAATTAAAGGATGAAGACATTAGGGTTAAAGACGTTTAGGGAATTAATTTCACTAATTGAATCTCGCAATTAATCAATTGAGCAATTTATATTATTAACTCATTTAATTAACTAGGCCTAGAAATGTAAATTCAAGGAATCCTCTATCGAGCTCAACCAATTCTCGGATTTAATTAACTAATACACGTGTCCGTCTCATTAATTAATTTAACACCTGACATTAATGAACCTTTATTTCAAGCCTAAATTAATCTCCGATGTCCCTATGTCACTTGGGCAGATTTTAATTGACTTGCATTGTTTTTCTAAGTTTAATCACTATGTCAAGCTCAATTAAACAAACGATCAATCAACACTATGGCCGGTAGGTTAAGAGCATTACGAACTCAATGCAAAAAGCTATTAAAGAGAGCTATAATATCAATTAAACCATTCAATTAACTACAAGAAACCATTAGCTACATTAATTCTTGAACTTAAAGGTAATCAGCCACCATACATGTTCAAACCAGTGCTTAAATCAAGCATTACAACCCAAAAACAGTAACTACAAATGAAAATAGATGGGAAAAAGGCCAAAACCACGCCAATGTTTGATGCTTCCCTCGATTTATGTGATCTCGAGCCTTGGATCCACACTGAACAACCTTAAGCAGCCCCCAGCTATCCCCAATTTGGTAAGTTTCCAAAAAAGGGGTCTAAAACCTGTAAAAGTCCCCCTTAATCTAACAAAGAAGCGAAATACTTAAAGTTGCTATCACGACAACATTGCAATGTTGTCAAGAATGATGTTGTATTTACTGTGGGCATGAAGGCAGTGTTGCAACGCTACAGACAAAACGCCTTATCCTTGGATGGTTCTAGCATTGCAACACTAGCTCTCGGATTTGCCTTGTAAATTGAGGTGTTCCAATGCTTTTCAAGGGTTGCAACGCCGTCCTCACTGCCCTAACAACTAACACTTCATCTTTTCCACTCCTTAGCTCCTCAAATGGCTCTAAATTAGTACCATCATAAACATCTTGCTCCAACTTCATCCATTTCTCTTGGAATTGCTCGATGTCCTGAATAGATAAAATATCATCGTAAAAGCTCATATTTGTACACAAAACTAGTAGTTAATTGTGCCTAAACATAGCACTAAATTAGTGCAATCAAATACCCCTACACATAAACTTTTGTTAGTCATTGATAGGACTAACATAGTTTTATATTTTCATACTTAAATCATGTTAGTTTGGAGGTTTTAATATAATTAATTGATCATTTTGTAGGGATTTGAGCATAAGGCATGTTCCGAGAGATTCTACGTTGAATCACGATTCCAACGCATCAAACTGGAGGTCATTCGGACACTTGAGCAGAAAGTTAGAGCAAAAATAAGCAGTGCTGCGCGCTGGGTAGCGTCTAGACGCTGTCCAGAGCGTCTAGACGCTATCGGCAGTTCCCTGAAGCCTCCCTCGACGCTGCGGAGAGCCTCTGTGACGCTGGGAGCGTCTAGACGCTGTCCAGAACGTCTAGACGCTCCGTCGATTCCTATATATAGATTTTTTCGTCCTCTAGGTCATTTGTCTCCGATTTTCAGCCGTCATGAGACCAATTTAGGCTTTCTCCTCTCTGTTTTTCAGTAGTTTAGGATAGATTAGAAGTTTTTCATCAAACCATGGTGTCGAATCGAGCTCATTTGCACTCAAAGTTTTCTATGGAGATGCTCGGCTAGATTCTGCAATTCCGGTTTAGAGGTCGGTTGTAATTAGTTGCGACATTGTGAGGCTTGAACCTTAACTTAGTTTTCTTTCAATTGCAAGTGTTCTTTAATTCCCGTGTTAATTTTATAAGTATGTATTTTGATTAAATTGACGCCTTAATCTCTTTACATGCTTTATTGCTAATCACGATCATGATCCGTAATTGTCATGTTGAATGAACCGGTAGCATTAGAATTATCACATGTGTATGTTTGTGGGTTTCCATGATACATGGCTTGCATGTTTAATTCTAGGAATTAAAGAAGCATGTTAATTAGGTGAAAGTTGTTTTGCCTGATCAATTGTCTTGGTCGTTCCAAAGTTCGTAATGCCTTTACCTAAATAAATTGAAGCGGTTTCGTAAAAATTTGTTTAGGTAATTAGCGTTAACTTGACGTTCGTTAGAGTTAATGACTTTAGGGAATTTGCACTTTTTGGGGTTTCCTAATAAGTTGACCAAGTACTTGCATTGTTAAGTTTAAATATTTTGAATGCCTATGATCAATGTTTGCAATTGAATATAACCGCACCTCTGAACTGGAACTTGGTAAGAGTTGATTTTTCCCTTTTAGTGTTTGTTTTGTTTTGTTATTTTTATTTCATTAAGTAAGAAAAATTTCAAAACCCCCCTTTTTAATTGCTTTCTCATTTGCAAATTTAACTTAAGAAATTAATATTCGGTTCCCTGAGATCGACCCGGTCCACTCAATGCTACAAGTAGCTTAGGATAGGTTTATAAATTTTAATTTGACGAGCCCTCGACAAGCTCGCATCAGTCATGAGCAAAACATCATAACAAATATGAATAAGAGAATGCCAAAGTAAGAGTCGAACCTCAATGATAAAAATAACTAAAAGAACAATTGCAAGAAAAGCTTCAAACATGATTATTATGTTAAGGAAAAATTAAATCAATGCTCTTCATTTCTCATGTGTGTGTGTAATTAACTTTCCTAATGACATCTTTACAAGCATAGAAAAGGTTTATAGGATCCTCAATCTATCTTTCCTCTACACTTTCCCTTGTATTTACTTATTTAGGCATCCTAACACTCAAGAAAGTAATTAGCTACTAGGTTCCTGAAAATAAACAAACTGGCTAGCTAAACTTGGATTACTTTAATGTCAAAGGCACTAATATTCACACACCCATCGCAGGGACCCTTACCTAGGGCACTCGCTTGATAGGTGACCTAATTGATCAAGACATGTGTAGTTATTTTTATCATTGACTCTTTTCACAACATTACAAGCTTATTTTTCTCTATTATTTTGTTTCCTTTCACTTAACTGATTTTTTGTTTAAGCTCACTTTCTTTTCTTTTTCAAGCAGGCAAATCAATACTTTTTTTCTTCCTCTAAGTAACACATTACTGCCCATCATGCTAAATCACCATCAAACTCAAGCCTAAGCCTATCGGGGTGACAACAGACATATGAATCCTATAAAGCTACCCCAGGTCTTCAAGACTCAAGAAATGAAAGATAATGTGCTCAATATATGCAATAAAATAAAAATGAAAACTTAATTTTTACTCAACTCCACAACATGCTTCCATAATGCACCATCAATTATCAACTATTACTTATTCAGATCAAACACATGTTATCCTAATCTCAACATAAGCAATCAATTCATCATATTTCAATAAAAAATTTCAAATGAATCCCAACTTCCATACGAATTTCAATAAAACCCACATTCAAAGCACATAACAATACTCATTCGCCCCCCTCCCCCCACACTTAAACTATACATTGTCCTCAATGTAAATATTTATCTAACCTTCCTAAACAAATCGAAGGATAATAAAAAAAATAAAGGTGTAACGAAACTTGCTTAAAATGAGTGAGATTCACCCTGAACTTAAAGATCTCAAACACATGAGGCTACTTCGGAAGCATGTTTGGGAAATCAAGCTCCTGAAAACAAAAACTAACACATAACAAAGATTAACTACCTAAAACACTAAAAAGAAACAACAAGACGAATAAGGCTATAAATGCTTGGGTTGCCTCCCAAGAAGCGCATGTTTTACGTCTCTAGCTAGATGAGTTTCTCACAAACTCCTTCAAGGTGGTTCAAAAATGAAGAATTGACCATCACCACCTTCCCCTGCACCTTCAATTAACATGTTATGCTTGTCACCAACATTTACATTTATCTAAAAAAAAAGGATAAATCAATAGGGAACTTGGGTGCATAATCTCATTTATCAACAAAACATCAACAAAATCTGATTGAAAAGAAACGTGGATATGAACATCATCCAACACAACCTTCCTATCATGAGGGAGCTCTCTAATATGCATACAATTCAAAACATCACAATCTAACAACATAGCATCGATAGACTACTCAACCTCATACATGTTCTTATCCATATATCTAGAATAAAAATCGAATTCATATAACTGCATAGACTTATTAATTATGCACGTTATCAATTACATTAAGCTCAAAATCAATCACATCCTCAAAATATCTTGAATAAGTCAAATCCAACTCTCTAAAGTCAATAATTACTTGCGGTTCATTAAGTGCAAACAACATAGCATAAGAAACAGAAGAATTCAAGAGCACATCATACGAATCAATCATATCACTATTAGAAGGTTCTATGACCACCGTCTTAGCATAATTTTTAATCTTAACAGAATCAATTTTATAATAGGCATGCACATTATTGTAATCATCCTTAGAACTAAAAATGTCAAATATAACCTTCTCATCATCTACATTCAAGGTGAGTTTACCTGAATGAACACTTATCTTAGCCTTACCAGTAGCAAAAAATGGCCTCCCCAGTATGATAGGGACTTCAGTGTTCTCCTCCATGTCCAGTACAACAAAATCTGCAAGAAAAATAAATTTATTAACTCGAACTTTAAAGTCCTCTATAATACCGTTTGGATGAGCCATAGAATGGTCAACAAGCTATAGAGTGACACTAGTTGGCTAGATTTCCCCCAAACCAAGTTTCCTGTAGATAAAAAAAAGGCATCAAATTTATAGCTGCCCCTAAGTCTGCCCTATTTATATGAACGTTGCCTATAGTGTAGGAAATAGTAAATCTCTCTGGATCATTTATTTCCAAAGGCATCTTCTTCTGTAGGATGGTGTTGCTATGCTCATAACACTAGGAACACTCAGCAGCTCATTTCCATCAAGTTTTCTTTTTTTACTCAACATCTCCTTCAAGAATTTTCCATAGTTGGGCATGTTTGCTAATGCAGGATGTGTGATTTCTTAAGCATTTCTAAAAATTTAGCAAATTGTTCATCTAATTTAACATCTTTAAAGCAACGAGGAAAATGAAGCTCTTTGTAATCAAACATGGGATGATCACCGCGTTGTCTCACAGGACTGAGATGTGTCCCTCTATTGACTACTCTACACCTGGGTGCCTCAACTTTTTCCTCATAAGCCAACTCCTTTCGCTTTCCCTCTTCATTTTTCCTACAAACTTCTTTTCTTCCTTCATCATTTCTCCCCATTCTCTCTTTCTCACACTTTTTCTCTTCATTATCCTTCATACACTGGGAATACACATCATTAACAGAAATCAAAGGAAAATAAGGGTTAGAAAGCTGTCCTAATTTAGTTTTTTTATGCCACAGTCCTTTTACTCGCAGTCTTCTCCTTTCCAATATTTACCATATGCTCTGTTCAAATTATCAGTTACTTGCTTGTTACTGGAGTTCATTGGTCACACTGTTCAAATTATCAGTTACTTGCTTGTTACTGGAGTTCATCTTAGCCTTAAAGCCTTCCACCTCAACACCCATATCGGCTAACTTCTTGAACATTGCTGACAACGTCGCCTCCAGGTCTAATTTCTTCTCTTAGTTATTTGATGATGATGCAAAACATGGGGGGTGTTGTAAGGCATTTTTAGTGTTAGCATACAAAAAAATTTCGTGGTTTTGCAAACTTGGGTGGTAAGGGTAGGCAAAGATTTGTGGTTCCCCGGGTACCCATAGCCTCTGTTTTGAACGTACTGAAC
Organism: Trichosanthes truncata; assembly: GCA_033996785.1. Classification (NCBI taxonomy): domain Eukaryota; kingdom Viridiplantae; phylum Streptophyta; class Magnoliopsida; order Cucurbitales; family Cucurbitaceae; genus Trichosanthes; species Trichosanthes truncata. The sequence continues at coordinate 16,755,551 of JAWPNB010000004.1, forward strand.
TTGTTTCAGCATCGACTCCTCATATGATATGGCATTCACCGCTACTAATGAAGCAATGGACGAGAACGCTCCTGAATTATAAAGTTCATTCACAGCATTAGTTAATGCAGTTATTTGCGCTTTTAGTGTTCTAACCTCATTAATCCTATAGATCCTAGATGTTGACTTTGGCCCAGAACGATCAGTAGGCCATTCGTAGCTTGTAGATGCCATCTCCTCTAACAAAGCCTTTGCATCCTCAATTGTCTTTGCCAAGAAATTTTCTCATGAAGCAGTATCAAGAAAAGTCTTAGTATCACTAGCTAAACTATTATATAACAACTGTACTTGGAGCCAGTTGGGGTAGCCATGCTGAGGATACTTGTGAAGCATCTCCTTATACTGCTCCAAACTCTCATAAAGTTGTTTTCCATCCAATTGCCTAAAGGTTCCAATCTCCGTCCTCAATTTAGTGGTCTTCGCAGGTGGGAAATTTTTTGTTAGGAACGCTTGCGCTAGCTCGTCCCATGTCATGATACTCCTTAGTGCAAGTGATTCCATTCATTCCCTTTTGTTTACCTGCAAATAAAAAGAAAATAATCTCAGACGAATCGCATCATGAGATATGATGGGATGGTAACGAAAGAGCGCAAGTGCACGCTGTCCAACAAGTAATATATGAAGTATTCCAAGTATCTAGCCCAAGGGAACGATTAACAAAGAGCTTTTCAGTTAACAACACAAGTACTTTTAAGTTGGAACCGAAGGTAACCAATTAAATAAGATATTTTTTTGGGGGTTTTGTGCAATGAAAATAAAGGAAACTAAAATAACAGATGAGGAAATAGTAATGAGAAGAAGATGGTTCAAATCTGTTTCAACCCTTAGGAAATGCGCCCACAATGCGCCCGCAAACTTACTTAACTAGGTTCGTCTATTTTAGAGATTCTGCCTCTTTTAAGTTTTGTACGATTCAGACAAAATGCTACTGAAATGCACCCTCAACCTACCCTAACAGACACTTAACACCATGAATCGAGTTGAACACCTATTCAGCCCTTTTCTAAGTGCTTTTGGGAGACTAAGGAATTAAACACATATGTCTATGGCTAATTTTAACTTCGATAAATAAGGAACACAACTCAATGATTCAAAAGGTTTTTGTCCTATGTCTAGGTACAAAAAGCGATGTTCTATGTCTAGACTCTTCTCCTAGATTGCTTTTATGAAAACGCGTGCTCGATCCAACCCTTTAAGTATTGAATCTCACATAAACTATGCTAACTCAAGCGATCAGTTTAAGCTAACAGTGAAACTTAAACTCAATAAAAGCAAACGATGCTAAATGTTTAACAAAATTATTAGAATCACATGGTGGGGCTTATCTCTTTTTTAAGGTATCCACTTCATTGAATCCCCTCCAAGGAGTTTAGTTACTCATTGAAAAGAGAACTAAAGTGCATAAAATAAAAAGAAAACTTGGTTGAGAAAAGATAAACTTCATTGAAATAAACGTGCGGAATAGAAACAGTAATAACTTGAAACAGAACTTGAATTACAACTTAAAGAATTGAAATTTAATAGATAAAATAGAAACTTACAACTTGATGGAAGAATAAAACAACAACAAAACTTTAAAGCAAAATAGAACGAACAAAACCTAAATGAAAGTGAGAAAGAACCCGAAGTTTGTTCCTTCTTTTTGACTTTGTTCAACCTCTTTTGAGGAGAACAAGTGCTTACACTCCCTTCTTTTGAAGTTCATGTCCAAATGAAGTATGAACAAAACTTGTGGGAGACTCGGTATGGTGGCTAAAAAGAAAAGAAAACTGCGAAATTTGGAGAAGAAGATAGAAATCTGTGCTCTCTTGAAACTGAAGTTTGAATCGCCTTTTATAGACCTCAAGGCCTAGAGTTTTCTGTGGAGATCAGTGTGGAGAGCCTTGGCCGATCATATCCCTTGATTCTCGGAGATTTGATTGAGAAAATTTTATTTTATCTGATTTTATCTGCAGATCTCGTGAATCTTGGAGAATCTGTCGAAAAGATACAGATGCAGTCGTATAATTGAGCACAATTGTGCTGTTGTCAAAATGGCCTAAATGCGGCCGCATAGTTGGGCGCATTTTGAGTTCTTCCTACAACATTTAGAATTTGGCTTATGCTCTCAATTGATTGCGCATCCTGGTCACATATCTCTTGAATCACCTTTCTTTTTCCTTAGTTACAGCTAGAATGTGGGCACATTTGAGTCCTTTTTCAACCTCTACACAAAACCAACAAAAATTAACACTTTCTTAACAAAAATGACTCTAAATACACCTAAAAACTTATTTTTACCAAATCAAGACTTCAAACACATGCAAAACTTGTTTTTACTTAAATTTACTCTAAATGACATGAATTATAACATTAAACAATCGCTTTCTAAGCAAATAGCTTAGTTTTTAGATAAAAATAATACTCATAAATGAGTGTTATCACACCCCCAAACTTAGCTTATTGCTTGTCCTCAAACAATTTTAAACAAAAACAACAAGCAAGCAAATAAGTAACAATATGCATTCTAATGACGTTTTGAAAAATAGTGCCTTTCAGAAGAGATTTAACTTTTAGTACTTACACAAACTTGAAGTCTCATCCCATGAGACTTTATCTTTCGCTTTTCAATAAAAACCATTTGCATGCAAATCCGCCTACTTTGCTTATTCTACCTAAAGCTCAGTCATAAAGTCTAGGGTAACACTTTTTGGTGAAAGTAGCTAACTACGAGCACAAGGCATTGTTAAGACTGTTTCCACATACTCACTTCCTAAATCAACCATTCATGCAAAGGAAATCATGGGTGTCATGACCTCCCTTGGTTGCTTGTTTAACTCTGGAAGGAGGAGTATCTCCTTTTCTTTTTCTTTTTCTGTCTTCTTTTTTTATTTTTCAAATTTTTCGAGTCCTTAACAGTACTGTAGTACATGATACATCAATATTTTGTCATTACAACTCACAACTACAATACAACTCACCCACCCCCAAACTTAAATGGGTCAATATCCCCATTGACTAAAAACATAATGCATAAGAGGGGTTGGGGTACAAATTTTGTTGTGAATAGATTTACTAAGCATTGAACTAAACTCTCCTAAGCATACTAAGTAGTCTAAACACAAGAAGGATTAAGATTTGAACAGTTTATAAAGAAAAGTGACTGATAAGGTACATGAAACTTAAACCTAAATTTGCATAAAGTAGGTGGAAGTTGAGAGAGCTTTAGGTATCATCATAAATGACTTTTTAACTCCACTACCAGAGAAAGCAAATTGAAAACTTGTTTTTGAAATTTGATTTTTATTCATGCATGTGCAAGGTGTAAGGAAAATTATTTAAGCAAGAAATGTTTTTAACGAAAGTAAACAAACAAAAATAATTCAATCTATACTAGAAAGCATCAAATCGATCCTATGAAAGCAAGTAAACTAACCTAGAACAAAAGCAAGTAAAGTAAGTATGAAAGCAATAAAGATGGAGTAGAGAAATAACACTCCCCTAAGAGGTAGAGGATGAATCATCTCTCTGTGGGTCCACAAACTCCATGAGAATAGTAGGGAAGTCAGGTAGTGCCGGGGTCTTGCCCTTGGTCAGCTCTGCGAGGGCCATTCCAATAGGCTCTGTTTTGCTCCTAAAGTCTATGCATATGATCCTGGATGTCGTCTTTAGGTGGCTCAGATGGTTCTGGTTTTACTTGATGGGATGGAGATGCTCCTGCAAAGTGTGGAGTAATAGGAGTGGTGGGTTGCTTCTTTGGAGAAGTAAGCTTCTGTATGTGCAAGGCCTTCAATTTGTTGATAGCCATCAAATCCAAGGTTCCCTTGCACCTGTCGATCTCTTCTCCTCTTTCTGGGTACAGTCCCGCCCTCTTGCAGAGTTTAGTAATTAGGGCGGGAAAGAAAATGCATCTTACCTTCCTTCGAGCGCAGGTCACAATCTCCTCTCTCAAGATTTTGCCTAGATTGATGTACATGCCCTTTTAAATGCTATACAACAATAAGACCCCCTTTTGAGAGATAGTGGTGTCATGTGTTGTGGGCATAATCCTGTTCATAAGGAAGTGCAGCCAAACATACGGCTCTGTCTTGATGTTAGCAGGCACCAAGGTCCTTACTCCCTATGACGAGACTTTCCATTATGTGCCTTCGTGTGCAACGAACTCTAGGGCCTCCTGCAGCTTCTCCTCCGTCAGATTGTCCATTGCTTCGTTACCTGTAGGATTCCTCAAAGAAGGGAGCATATATACCCTGTTAATGTCTAGTGTGGAGAATCGCATTACCTTCCCTTTGAGTTCGAGTTCGTTTATCTCTTTAATTGTCTTAATGATGATTCTGTTGCATTCTGTATGTTGAGAACGACCTGTGATGTGTTCTGAATAGTGTAATTTTTGCAATTTTTGTGAAATATGAGAGCATGTCTTGGATTTGAGTAAATTTTAAATTTTTCTTGGAATTCCTTACACTTGTGAAGCACTTAGCCTTCTTATTAGTGGTTTGGAACGCCTAGAACATAATTATTTAATCTAGATGTTCGTTGTCACCTCGATAGGCTTAAGTCATAGTTTGAAGGTTGCCTTGCATGATAGTCTATAATGTTGAGCTTAGGAGGGAAACTCGTGTCTATTTGCCTATTTGAAAGAGAGAGGAAAAAAAGAAGAAAGAAAAAAAATGGTTAGTAAAGAAAGATAAAAGGAAGAAGGAAAAGAAAAAGAGAATAAATTAGCTTGTAGTGCGTATTGATCAAGGAAAAAAAGGGCAGCCTCTGTTGTGATTAGTTAGGTCACTTATTGAGCGACTGCTCTGAGTATGGATCCCTGCGATAGTTGTGCGAAAGCTAGTGTCCTTGAGTTATAAAGAAAAAAATGCAAGTTTGGGGGAGGCATACCTCATACTTGTTCAGGCACCCTAGTAAGATATTACTCTCTTGAGTGTTGGGATGATGGATAATTGGTGCTTAGGGCCAGTTAGGGAGAAGATGAACAGAGGATTTTATAAATCTTTCTAGGCTATTAGGGATTAAATAAGGAAGGCTATGCACATATTTGCAATGAATGAAGAGCTTAAATTTAAACTTGCTTGATGATTTGATGTGTTTGAAATTTTCCTTTAATTATTATTATTTTTTTGTTTAGAACTTTGAGGTTTGAGTCATGATGATGCAATTATTGATTCATATATGAGTTTTGTTTTAGCTTTGCTCAGGACTAGCAAAGGTTAAGTGTGGGGGGTATTTGATAGCATGCAATTATGCTATCTTATTTTCTATTATTTTAGCTAGCTTCGTATGATTTTGTGTGCTTTAACGCCTATTTTTGTACCAATTGCAGAAACCGAGGTAAAAGAGAGTTGGAGTGTTTGGGGATAATTTGGTTACTTTGGAGCTTTTTCAGGCCATTTTGGAGAGCCAATAAGAGAAAAAATGATGCATAAGCAATTGGGACCGTGAGGACGGCGTTGTAACGCTTGAAATAGCGATGCAACACCCATTTGTTTTGAGCAAACCCGAGAGCTAGCATTGTAACACTGTCCTGTGGCATTGCAATGCTAGACTCACGCTAAAGAGGAATTTTCCGTCCATAGCATTGCAATGCTACTTATAGCATTGCAACACTACCCCTGTGCGCAACATGATATGCTGCCATTTTGGACAACGTTGCAACGCTGTCTCGATAGAGAGTACAAGTCTTCATTTTCTCTTCGTCCAAAGGGAGGCCAATTCGAGGGTTTTAGCCCCAATCTCAATTCATACCATATTAGAGGGTACTTTGGAGGATTTATGAGCGATTTGGAGCGAAATTGAAGACCTTGGAGCTCGAGTTCGAGATTGATCACCTCGAGAACGTGAGATCGTCCTTCATTTGCACTTTCTTTCCCTTTTCCTTTCGTTTATAGTTATTTTAGTGGCTATAATTAGTGGTTTCTGTTGTGTAATTGTTGAACATGCTTAGTTAATTCCTTAAATTTCTATGGGATGTTGTAATTCTTGGACCACTGCACTTATTTTGCTTTATTAATTAGTAATTGTGGCTTGACAAAGTGTTTTTGTTTATTTATTCATTTTAGGCTTAATGCCCTTAGGTTGTGTTCGTCAATTAATTGAAGTAGGACTAGAAAGAGATCATTAGGAGATTCTTAGTTAGCTTAATGCATAGTTGGTTTATTACCTGAGTGACAGCGGGATGACTGGTTAATTAATTATAGTTATTGCTGAAGATTAATTAACTGGGCACCGTCTAATTGATTAGTTATTAAGTGGATGTTCGACAAAGATTAGCTTAAACTATAACTAAATGCATGACTATAGATTAATTACTTGAGTGACAACATGAGTAAAAATTAATCTATAGAGTTCAGTGATGAAGGGTCGTAATGCTGGGTGAGAATTAATTAATGAGACGAACACGAGTATTAATTAATTACATCCGAGGTTTGAAGGAGACCGGCTGGAGATTACATAATTTAGGCTTATAGATTTATGAATTGAACACTTGGTTACGCATAATTGCTAGCTTAATTAAGTAAATTAAGGTCCAAGAATGCAACCAACACCCATGGAATTACGTTTCGATTTGTGTCTACCATTTATTTCGATTTTTAGGTTAGTGTTTATTTTTACCTATCTGCTATTGCTTTGTTTTCTCTAAATAAAGTAAAGTGAGATTATTCGGGTTACTTAATTGAATTAAAAATCAATCCTAATGGATACGATACTCGGTAGGAATACCTTTTTATTATTACTTCGATCACCTGCGCTTGCGTGTACACACCCCGATCAATATGATACATTAACATTTTGGCATTACAACTAAAAACTACAATACAACTCACCCCCGAAACTTAAATGGGTCAATGTCCCCATTGACTAAAAACATAAGGCATAAGAGAGGTTGAGGTACAATTTTTGTTGTGACTAGTTTTGCTAAGCATCAAACTAAACTTTCCTAAACACACTAAGTAGTCTAAACACAAGGAGAATTTAGATTAATGGTTTATGAAGAAAAGTATTTGATGTGGAACATGAAACTTATTCTCAAGTTTGCATAAAGTTTGTGGAAGTTGAGAGCGCACTAAGTATCGTCATAAAGGACTTTTTAACTAAAAAACTAAAGAAAGAAAATTGAAAACTTGTTTTTGAAATTTGATTTTTATTCATTCATGTACAAGGTGTAAGGAAAACCATTTAAGCATAAGGTGTTTTTAACGAAAGAAAACAAACAAAACAATTCAACCTATACTATAAAGCAATAACTCTACCCTAAGAAGTCAAGTAAACTAACATAAACAAAAGCAAGTAGACTATGTATGAAAGCAATAAAGATAGAATAGAGAAACAAAACTCCCCTGAGAGGTAGAGGATGAATTATCTCTCTGATGGTCCACATGCTCCAGAAGAATAGTAGGGAAGTCATGAAGTGTTGGGGCCTTACCCTTGGTAAGCTCTGCGAGGGCCTTTAGAATGGCCTCGTCTCTCTCTCCTGCATAGGCCCAATAAGCGCTGCTTTACTCCTGTAGTCGGTGTATCTAAGCTTGGATGTCTTCGTGTGGTGACTCAGATGGTTCTGGTGTGGCTTGATGAGAATGGGTGTGGCAGCATAGTGTGGCCTGAAGGAGTAGTGAGCTACTTCTTTGGAGAAGTCAGCTTCTGAGTGTTCAAGGCCTTCAACTTGTTGATGGCCATTAGATCCACAGTGGGCTTGGACCGATCAATCTCTTCTCCTTCTTCAGGTTCTAACCCCACCCTCCCTGCAAAGTTTAGTAATCAGGGCGAGAAAGAAAAGGCACCCATGTTCCTTCGAGCACAGGCCACAATCTCTTCTATTGGGATTATGCCTTGGTTGATGTCTAGGCCTTTATAAATGTTGTACAATAGCATGACCCTCTTCTATGAGATAGTGGTATCGTGTGTTGTGGAAAGAATCATGTTCTTCATGAAATGGACACATACATACGACTCTGTCTTGATGTCTAAAGGCACTAAAGTCCGCACTCCAGTCTGCGAAATTCTCCATTTAGTGCCCTATGTGCAACAAAACCGTTCCCAAAACCGCTGCCATCCCAACCTGTGAATGATATCTGTAATGAACTATGGGATGAGGCCTGTCTTATTTGTGAAGCCCTTCTCTCACATGAGTGCTTTGTCCCCCATGATGGTTTTTCGTTTGTTGAGGTCGAATGTGGTAGAGCGTTTAACCACAGGACTCTCTGCAGTGGAGTGACGAGTCCACGACCTAGGAGTAGTTTGAAGCCTACTCCTCTTCCTCTTTTCAACCATAGGACTCTCTGTAGTATTAACCTCACATGGCCTTTTCAGGTCCTTTGGCGGTGGTGGTGGTGTCTAGTCCAAATGCGGTTTGGATGCGACTGCATTTGCTCCGTACAAAAATTTTTCATTTGCGGCCGCAATTCTAGCCGCATTTTGTTCTTCCTCTTTCTTCCTTCTCTCAGGCTTTTCAAGGAGCTTCTCAGTAAGCTCTGTAGCCTTGGCCTTTCCAGCAGCGACCATGGCTACCCAGTCAGGTGTGAGGATGTCCTGCTAAGCCGCCTGTTAGTCATTTGGTGTTTGGGTTGGCTCTACAGTTTCCTCTCCTTCTTCTGTTGGTGAGATGTCCCACCATGACTTTCTCTTATCGTGGAGAGCATCTTGATCCTACATTTTTTAGGTGAAGGGCTTGAAGTTGATACTAATAGCAAGGCTTGTCGAATGCCCTATCAAGATTAAATTTATAAAAATCAGACCTATAAATAATTTGCAACAATAGTGGCCAAGCTCATCTACACAGATTGGAGTTCTTATATTTAATTAAGTACCATAGTTAATTATGCCCATTTTTATTTAGAGAAGTACAACTTTGGTTTGATTTTCTAACAAATAAATAAAACGTAAATTATTATTTACAAAGTTGGAGTCCAATTTTAGAAAGATATTTGGAAATTGCAATCCATGAAGCACAACTATGGAATGGATAGAATTATGAAACATGCAATAGTCGTAAGCCAAGAATTACTAAGGCATTCAATTGACTCTCTCGAGCCTAATTAAACTCATGCAAAGAAGTAATTCAACCTCTCGATCTATTTCTTCAACTAAACATGGCATTATGAAAATCTCTTAAGGGCTTCTAACATTAACCTATCCATTCTCATGCAATAGACTAATCCTAGTCATGCATCTAAGTCCTTAGTTAAATTTACTTTCTCAAGTTAAACTTAACTTAACATACAAAGTTATGGCCAAAAGTTTAGAAGATTAATTAAAGATGCAAAAAAGACGTTAGAAAACACAAATCAATAAATCAAACGTAGTCTTATAAAAATAATACAATCAACCATGAGTCTACAATACTCAATTACATTCAAATACAGTCCACGAAATCCTAAAATTATAGAAAATAAGTAAAGAGAATAGAGAAAAACTGGACAACGAGTGCCAACACTAGTTCCCGATGTGATATCCCACGATCCCGAGCCTTGAGTCCCCTTCTTAGCTCTCCATTATGATCTCTATACCTCAAAATAGTGCCTCTATGGAAATTAGGATTTAAGAATCTCTAAAACGGCTCCCTTAACTCGTATGTACAACTTCCTATTTATACACAGGGGACGGTGTTGCAACGCTGTCATTTTTCCATATTTACAAAATCGTGGTAGAGTTGCAACACTGCCAACGACATTGCAAAACTACGCTCACGGGTTTGCGACCTTGTTCTTCAATCCTTTCTTCTCCCAAATGCCAAATTAAGCCTACAAATGACTCTTTTGCCCTCTTTTCTTCTCCTTTGAAAAATTTACCCTTGATTTTTTGATTCATGCAAAAAAAATACTTAATTGCATGAAAGTATTCGATAATGTCTTTAAAAGTGCAATAAAACATCCCTAAAAATGATTCATGAATTACTCTTATCAGATACCTAAGTAATGGCGGAGGGGACTAACTTTGTGGGAGTGGCATGAGTTGCCACTGGTACCTCCAAATGCACCACAGATGTTGTCGTATTTCCTCCTTCATTAGCTAGAGGATTTTTAGCTCGTTGGGGAAAATGCGTCTTAGATACAGGCACAATTGGCCTTTCTTCGTCAATGTTAGGTTTGGGTGGATGCGCAAGGGTTGTGGGTGATCTTCCTTCCTTGCCTCAAGCTTGACAGGCTCCTGAGGCTAGACCAATTGCGTCATGGATGCAGTAGTAACTGGGTTTTTTTCCTTCTCCTCGCAACTTCGCTCTAACCTCTCCTCCATCTTCTTCTTTTTCACATACACAGACATGCATGCCCGTGGACCTTCTTCTCCGGTGCCAATTTCACTAGCCCTCGGTGTGCCCTCGGGTCTTTTCACCATTCTTCTCACAAGTGGCACCAACGCCTATTATTCGTTCTCCGAGTGCAACCTCAAGCTCTCGATTACCTCTTTGCGTAGTCGAGAAATCTTCCTCACGCCCTCTTCCCACTCTCTTGAACATTTCTTCCTTGCGCTTGGTTGTTCATCTAAGGCTTGAGCGTGTGGATGGCATTACATACCTTGCCGGCGTAGAAGGTTTTTGCTTGGTGAGCCTTCAACATTTTGTAGGTTACTTTTTTCTACTCAATTGTCCTCGAAAGTTCTTGTAAAAGAAAGTGAAGAGGGACTCGGTCTTTTCAGTGGAGAAACGAAAGGTAAATTCCAGCGAGATTGGTCGGAGATGGTGATCGGATGAGTCATCGGACTGTGATCGGAAGTAGTGCTTGAGGTTTAAGAAACGACAAAGGACTTTGGTGTTTTGAAAATAAGTTGACCTAGGATAATAGTGGGTCCTATTTAAAGGTTTCGAAATTTCCAAAAATAGCCCTCTTTCCTTTTTTAGTTGACGTCACCACTTCCTTATCTGGTTCATGGTCCATATGCGGCCACAAACGTGGCTGTAATTCACTCTCCATGTGCGGTCCCTACAAATTAAAGAATTAGAGCCAAATGCGCCCACAATCAAGTCACATTCGCCCCATGTGCAATTCTCAAAATGCGTCCACAATTCCAAACGCATTTCTACTAGTTGAAACCTGCAATAAACATTATGCATTTGGAATGCAGTCACATTTGGACCTTCGTTTCCAATTTTCACCTTAAGTCTTGAAATTTCACAAGTCCTTTAAAACTCGCTACACACTCACTCAGGATGTTAAAAAGTTCACAACTTAAACATAGAAGAAGAATCGAATCTGCTATACGGTGATAATGACTTAGAGTTAAAGGTTTGATTAACTCAACTCCCAGGTATGTCCCCACGTAGAGGTGTTCCCTTACGGTCAACTTAAGTACCTCAGCCTAGACAAGACCCTCCTAAGACAGAGTTTCCTTTTATTCAAAACTTATAGTTCTAATGCATTAAGTCACATGTGCACCACTTGCACCAAAATTATTTTTGAATTTTTTTATTTTTTGATCTTAAAAACAAAAATAAAAGCAATATTTACATATTTACAACACATCACTTGATGTCCTTAGTCCAGTTCCACTAGGTAGACTGAGGCCCTGTTCATGCTTAGGCCTTCTCCCATTAAAGTTTGATTCTCTATCCGTTTACTTTAAAAATTTTCGTTTTGCTATCCTGCAAATCAATTGCTCCGTATGGATATACTTTAGCAATCGTGAATGGTCCGAACCATTTGGATCTTAGTTTTCTTGGAAAAAGTTTAAATCTTGAATTGAATAGCAACACCCGTGTCCTTTATATAGTCGTTTGTCAAAGATCTTATTGTCATGCCATCTCTTCGCCTTCTCCTTATACATTTTAGCATTTTCGTAGGAGAAATGTTGTAGTTCTTCAAGCTCGTTCAACTGCATCTTCCTTAATATACCGAAATTATTCAAATTAAAATTCAGCCGTTTCAGAGCCCAATAGGTTTGTGCTCCAATTCTAACGGTAAGTGGCAGGCTTTCCCAAAGACAATCCTGTATGGAGACATTCCCAATGGAGCCTTAAAAGCTATCCTTTGTACCCATAGTGCATAATCGATCTTGAGAGACCAATCCCTTCACGATGGATTAGTTGTCTTTTCTAAGATTGTCTTGATCTCCCTATTCGATAATTCTGTCTATCCATTCGTCTGTGGATGATATGCAGTCGCAATCATGTACCTTATTTTGTACCTTGCAAGAAAATTCCCTATGACCCTGTTCACAAAATGACATCCCTCGTCGCTAATCAACACCCTTGGTGTACCAAAACGAGTAAATATGTTCCTATGAAGAAACTTCTTCACTATCTTAGCATCATTGGTAGGTGTCACCACAACCTTGATCCACTTAGACACATAGTTTATTACAAGTAAGATATAAACATTCCTAAAGGATGGCGGGAACATTCCATGCCATCTATGCCCCACACGTCAAAGATTTTCACCTTTAACATGTAGTGCATTGGCACTTCATGTCTCATTGTTAAGTTTCCCATTCTTTGGCATTGATCGCATCCCTTAGCAAACAAATGTGCATCCCAGAAAAGATTTGGCCAAAAGTATCAACATTGGAGTACTTTAGCTGCTATCTTTGTACCTTCAAAATGACTTCCATATGGGGTTGTGTGACAAGCTTCTAATATCTTTGGGACATCTTCCTCCGCAACACATCTTCTGAGCACCTGAACTGGTCCCAGCCTGTAAAGGTAAGGTTCATCCTAACAGTAGTAGTTACTGTCATGGTATAACTTCTTCAATTGCTGCGAGGTTGCACCTGGTGGTGTAAGTCCACTAACCAAGTAATTAGCTATGTCAGCATACCACGGTAATTCAATTTCTTTGATTGCCAACAGTTGCTCGTCTGCAAAAGTTTTCTTTTTCTCTTTCGAATTGTCCCTCTGAGCCTCCAATCGTAATCTTGACAAGTGGTCTACTACCCGATTTTTGTTCCTTTCCTATCTAACATTTTCAGATTAAGCTATTGCAAAAGAAAAATCCATCTAATGAGTCGGGGCTTAGCATCTTTCTTTGACAGGAGATACATTAGCGTCGAGTGGTCTATGTGGACAATCACTTTTGTCCCTACCAGGCATGATCTAAATTTGTCGAAGGCGAATACAACTGCAAGCAACTCCTTCTTCGTTTTGGTGTAGTTAATCTATATGTCATTCATGGTCTTGATGGCATAGTAAATAGGATGTATTATCTTGTTCCTCCTCCATGCGAGCACTGCACCTATAGCAAAATTACTTGGGTCACACATACGCTCAAACGACTGACTCCAATCAGGTTCGATCATTGTGAGGGCTGAGCATAATGCATTCTTCAACATGTTACAAGCATTCAAACAATCCTGGTCGAACTCAAATGGTCAGTCAATCTCTAGGAACCTGCATAAAGGTTTAGATATGTGGGAGAAATCTTTGGAGAATCGTCTACAGAATCCTGCATGACCTAAAAAGCTTCGGATCTCCTTTACTAATGTTGGTGGAGGTAGTATTGCAATCAACTCTACTTTTGCCCTGTCCACCTCGATTCCTTTCCTCATGATCTTGTGTCCTAGGACAATGCCTTCCTGCACCATAAAGTGATATTCTTCCCAGTTGAGCACTAGGTTGGTGTCTTCACAACGCTTCCAAACTTGTTCAAGATTCATAAGACAATGATTGAATGTTTCTCCAAAATTAGAGAAATCATCCATGAAAATCTCCATGGTTCTTTCTACCATCTCCGAGAAAATGGCCATCATGCATCTCTGGAAGGTTGTTAGGGATTGCACAGTCCAATTGGCATCCTTCTAAAAGCAAATGTTCCACAGGGACATGTGAATGTCGCCTTCTCCTGATCTTTTAGACCTATCGTGATCTGGTTGTATCCTGAATATCCGTCTAGAAATTAGTAGTACTCCTTCCCTGCACGACGATCCAACATTTGTTCGATAAAAGGCAATTGAAAATGATCATTCTTTGTGGGCTTGTTGAGGCGGCGGTAAACCATCCACACTCTCCATCCTTCAATAGTCCTAGTTGGAATAAGCTCTTTCTTCTGGTTTGTAACAACGATCATCCCCCATTTCTTTGGTACACACTGTACTGGGCTAACCCTACTGCTATCTACTACGTGGTAGATTACTCCCGCATCAATCCACTTCAATAATTCTTTGTGAACCTCTCTTTCATCGCTGGATTCAATCTCCTCTGGTTCTCTTTTGACTTTTTGGCTCCCTCATCTAGATTGATCTTGTGCATGCAAAAAGAAGGGCTAATTCCTCGTATGTTTGCAATTGTCCATCCTCGCGCCTTATTGTGCTTGGAGAGTACGTGCAATAAAGAAAATTCATCCTCATCGTGAGGTTTGCGGAGATGATAACTAGTAGAGTTTCATATTTTTCCACAAATTTGTATTTCAGATGAGACGAAAGTGGCTTGAGTTCCAGTATTGGTGGTTCAATCACTGAAGGTTTTAGTGGTAGTATTTTATCATCCGTTGGTCTCAATACACTTGGTTCTTCCTATGCGAGCACGTATGCGACCGCAATCTGCTGCTGTACAAATTCTTCTTCAAACTTTTCTTCTACAAAACTTTCACCTATAAAGTTGTCTTCCTACAAATTATAAAAATCAAATGGATCACAAAGTTCTAAGCTCGAGCATTCCTGTGATTCCCTTGGGTAGCGCATCGCCTTCATCACATTGAATATCATGTATTAGTCATTTACTCCCATAGTCAGCTCCCCTTTTTGGACATCTATGATATTTCTTCCCGCGGCTAGAAAAGGTCTACTCAAGATGATTTGAACTTCCTTGTCTTCCTCGCAATCTAGGATTATGAAATCTACAGGAAAAAAATTTGCCCACCTTAACGAGGACATCTCCAATCTTCTCGAAGGGCTTAGCTATTTACACGTCTGCCAACTGGAAACTTACCATATTGGGTCTAGCTTTTCAAATTCTTAGTTGCTTGAAAACTGACAGAGGAATCAAGTTGATGCTAGCTCCTAAATAGCATAATTCTCGTCCAACGTCCTGCCCTCCTATCATGCATGGATAGTAAAGCTACCTAGATCCTACAATAGGTGGCACTTTCCTTCTTAAGAGAGCACTGCAGTTCTGATTGAGAACTACAGTTTCATATTATCCTAGCCTTCTCTTTGTAGTCAATACATCATTTGAGAACTTGACATAGTTGGGCATCAGCTAAAGAGCTTCTATCAACGAAATATTGATATGCAACTGCTTGAGTATGTCATGGAACTTATTTAACTGCTCGTCCTGGTTCTTCTTCTAGAATCTTTGTGAGAATGGTGATAGAGGTCTGACACTTTGATATAAATTTTACTGTTTCTCATTGGTGTCGCTTTCTTCTCAAGTTTAACTTCCTGATGCTTTGTCACTACATCCTTGGCCGCATTTCCTACAAAATTTTCATTCAAAGAAATGTCCTTTTGTCCTTCAGATTGCCTTGCGGTCACAATACTGGTATCATCATCTGCACTTTCTTTGTTTAAGTCCTTCACTTCCTTGTGAGCACCACTTTCCTTCAAATGGAAATCAAAAGAAAGTTGTAGAGATTTACACTCCACTGGCATTTCGAGCTCAACATACTTGAGTCTACTCCTAATAGTGATCACTTTGCAATGATCATTTCCTTTTATATGCGGATGTCTGTATTGTCTGGTAATGCTCCTTGAGGCATGTTCTTCATCTCGTTCGCCAATTGTCCAATATGCAATTAAAGATTTTGCAATGAAGCAGCTTGACTTTGAATGATGGCATCATTCTTAGCCATGAACTCCTTCATAAGGGTCTCTAATGAAGAGTTATGAGCCAATGATTGCGATTGCATTTGTGTAGCATTATTCTGTGTGTACGGCTATTAGGCTTGATTATTGAACCCCGGTGAAAATCTCTGCTTTACGTACTGATTTGATGTGCTCGCATTCTGTCATCCCCAAGAGAAGTTAGGATGTTGTCTTCTACCTGGGTTCTACGTATTCGAGTAAGGATTTGACATGTTCTACCGTATAAAACACACAAAGGTAGGATTATAAGGATAAACACAAGTAGGTGAGAGTTGATTCAAAGCAGCAATAAGGGCCTGGTTGCCCATAGTGAAATTCTTCAAAGTATTGTTCATTACTGAGATCTGTGAGATCAGTTCTGCTATTACATCCACCTCGTATACACCTGCAATATTTTTAGTAGAATATGTGTCTTCATCTCCCCACTGAGTATTGTTGGAGACAATTGCGTCTAGAATCTCATTAGCTTCATTGACTGTCTTTCTCAACAGGGATCCATTTGCTAATGCATTAACCAAGGTCTTAGAGGCTTAGGTCAATCCGTTGTAGAAATGCTTGATCAAAAGGCAGGGTGGTAAGCCATGATGTTAATATCTCCTAACTAACTTCTTGAAGCGTTCCCATGTTGTATCCACGCCTTCGTTCGAACTCTGTTTAAAAGTTATAATTTTCCCTCGAATCTGAGCATTATTGGTTGGAGGGAAATATTTCAAAAGAAACTTTTCTGGCAAGTCATCCCAAGAAGTGATTGAGTTTGGAGGGAAAGAATCTAGTCATGCTTCTGCATTACCCTGCAAGGAAAGAGGAAAAAGTTTCAACCTCAATGTCTCGCTTGACACTCCATTCAGCCTGAACGAGTTGTATATCATAAAGAATTGCTTCATGTGCTTATAAGGATCCTCGTTTGGTAATCCTGCAAATTTCTCTATAGTCTGGAGCATCTGAAACATTATCGGCTTTAACTCAAAATGAGCTGTCTCAATGTTTGGTTCCATGATTCCTGCATTAAGATTATGGAAAGTTGCAGCTGCATAATTCCTTATAGCTCTATCTCGTTATCTGCAATAAAAATTATATTTTGCTGCATCGCTCGCTGTTGTGGTTGTTGTTGTTATGCCACATCATTGGCTTGTGCTCTTCTCTGTTGCTCACCAAGAGGATCAACTCCAAGTCGATCCATTTAAAGTTCCTGCAAAATAGAAAATTCCTGCAAAATAAGTCCTTTTGGATTCTCCTATCTGCGCAACTCTTGTAGATCTCTTATTTTCTTCCTTTGCTCTTTACAGCGTCAGGGAAACATTTGCTCTACCTCAAGATCAAAATCACAAGGGCAAAGACCTTTGCACATGCACCAACTCCAACCTGCAAACCTGCAAAATAAAATCGGGTCCCTAGGACAAAGTCCAAATGCGATCCCAAATCGATCGCAATTTTGTTGAAAGACTGAAAAAATGTTTGTTTAAAAAGTCATTCCCCAGCTATAGAGTCAAAAATTTGGTGGGGCGACTACTTGAATGCCAAAAGAAATTGCAAGTGCACGCTGCCACAAACAAGTAGTACATGGAGTATTCCAAGTACCAAACCCAAGAGAACGGTTAACAAAAACTCCCCAGTAAAAAACACAATTGCTCACAAGTTGCAATCGAAGGTAACCAAGAAAATAAAGTTGATTTTTGGGTTTTGTGCATGAAAAAGTAGAGATAGTTGAAAAGGTAATGAGAAAAACAAGAATGAGAAGTAGGGGATTCAATTATGGTTCAATCCTGAGGAAATGCACCCATCATGCGCCAGTAAATTGCTCAACTAAGTTCGGCTATTTCAGAGATCCTGCCTCTTGCACCCGCATACTTACTCTGTCGAGTTCTATATGGTTCAGACTGAATCTTGCTTAAATGCCCCCTCAACTTACCATTTTTGATACGTAGCTAAGTAAATCAAGTTCAATAAATATTCAGCTCCTTTTCCAAGAACCTTTAGGAGACTAAGCAATTAAAAACTCATATGTCTATGGATAAATTCGCTTAGATAACAAAAAACAAAATTTTATGATTTTAAAGATTTTTGTTCTATGTCTAGGTACAAAAAGCAAAGTTCTATGTCTAGACTCTTTTCCCATATTACTTTTAGGAAAACGTGTGTTGATTGCAACCCTTTCAATATTGAAATCTTCACAAACTATGCTAACTCAAATGGCCAGTTTAAGCTAATAATGAAACTTAAACTCACTAAATGTAAACTTAGCTAAATGTTGAGCAAATGTACAAGAAACACATGGTGGTTGCTTATCTCCTTTTTAGGGTATCCAAATGTTGAATCTCCTCCAAGGAATTTAGCTACTCATTGGAGAAATAAATAAAATGAGACTTGTGGGTGCATTCAAAGCATGATTTTCATCATTAGTTGTCAGTGATTGGCATTACTGAATTATATCCCGACGTGACCCCTTCAAATCGGTGCCCGGTTTGTCTGATCCCCTTTCTGCTTTGGTTTAATATTACTCTATTTCCATTTTCAAGCATGTTTACAATTCTTGCATAAACCCTTTAGTTACCATTTAATTCAAATTTAGCAAATTGTATACCAAATTGCATGCCTCCCGCAGTTCGACACACCATTTTTTACTGCAAGTTTCTATTTGATTTTATAAATTTATTTGACTGTGTGTGACTAGCACTTTTAAAGGCCTCAGGCAGCTTTATGAGATCTAGATATTCGTTGTCACCCCGATAGGTCTTAGGCTAGCTTGAGAGTAGTTTTTGCATGAAAGTTTATAATGTGTTGCTTATGGAGAAAGAGTGAGTTATATGCATGAAAAGAGAAGAAAAATAATTGAAAAGAGAACTGAAAGTAAAATCATTTGTTAAAAAACAAAAAGAGAGAAAAATAGAAGAAGGATAACTCAAAGAAAAACTAGAATCACACATGATCTCAAAAGGTTGAATCCAACCAGGTACCATTATCACATGCACATAAATCAACTTTTCTTTAAGAACATTGAATGCTACCATGCAATCATTATTAAAAATAAACGGAGCCTCTTTCTCAAATACATTACAAAAGGTTTATGTAATTTTAGAAAAATTCTTAATAAACCGACGATAAAACCCTATGTGTATTAGGGAGCTACGAACTCACTTAACATTTACTGGAGGTGGCAGTTGCTTGATGGCTGAGGTCTTTGCTTGATCCTCCTCCAAACCCTTTTCCAGACACCTTATGGACAAGAACTATACCTTCTTTTACCATGAAATGGGATTTCTCCCATTTAAGGACAAGGTTAGTTTCCTGACATCTTTGCAACACACGAGAGATATTATACAGACAAGAATCAAAAGATGTACCTAAAATACTAAAATAATCCATGAAAACCTCCATAATCTCCTCGACGAAGTTTGCAAAAATGGCCATCATATATCGTTGAAACATGGTAGGTGCATTACACAACCCAAATTGCTTTTTCTTGAAAGCGTATGTACCATAAAAGAACGTGAACATCGTCTTCTCCTAGTCCAAGTTGTATCACGATCTGATTGTAACTTGAGTAACCATCAAGAAAATAATAATAAGGATAACTTGCTAACCCATCCGACATTTTGTCGATAAAAGGTAGAGAAAAGTGATCATTTCTATTGGTTTTGTTGAGCTTCCTGTAGTCGATGCACACACGCCACCCAACCACTGTTTGGGTCAAAATGGCTTTATCCTTCTCATTCTTCACGACTGTCATCCCTCCTTTTTAGGTATGACATGCACATGGCTCACCCAAGGACAATCATATATAGCAAATATAATTCCTGCATCTAATAATTTTATCACCTCCTTTTTAACCATTTCCTTTATGGTGGAGTTAAGTTTTCTTCTATGTTCTATAGTAGGAGTAAATGTATCTTCCATTAAAATCTTATGCATAACAATAGAAGGACTGATTACTTTAATATTACTAATAGACCATCCTAAGGCAGACCTATGTGCACGCAACACATTCAACTATTTTTCCTCTTTTTCTTTACTCAACTCAGAAGAAATAATCACAAGGAAAGTAGAAGAGTCACCTAAGAAAGCATAACGTAGGTGAGCAGGCAATTGCTTCAATTCAGGAGGAGGTGTCAACTTATGCACAAACAGCCTCAAAAAAAACTTCCCCCTCCTTACTGTGTCTTAAGGGTGCCTCGACAACATCATCACACGAATAAGCATGCTCTAAATTTAAATTCTTAAATAACTCACAGTAGAAATCAGGCATGCCAATCTCATATTTATCAGGAGAATACACTAACTCTACACACTCACCAACAACAGTATCTACGATATCAACCATATGGCATGTACTAACCTCGTCTGAGTGTTTCAATGCCTTAAACATGCTGAACACTACCTGTCCATCGTCCAATATTATAGTCAAAGTTCATGTGTTCACCTCAATCAGAGTGCGTCCTTTTGCCAAGAATGGCCTCCCAGGATGATAGGGACATCGACATCCTCCTTTATGTTCAGAATCACAGAGTCTACAGAAAAAATAAATTGATCAACTTTAACTAAAACATCTTCTAAAATACCTTTTTTTGTACATCAAAGAACAATTTACCAAAGGAAGCACGATACTGGTCGGTTCAAGCTCTGCTGCACCTAGTTTCCTAAGAACACTAAGAGGCATCAAGTTGATGCTCGCCCTAAATCACAAAGTGCTTTTTTAATATAAACACTACCAATAAAACAAGGGATGGTAAAGCTCCGCAGGTCAATCATTGTCTGTGGTAGTTTCCTCTGAATTATTGTATGTGGTAGTTTCCTTCGAATTAGTGCACTACACTCTCCATTTATCTGCACTATCTCTTCCTTACAAAATTTCTTGTTGTTTGCTAAAATTTCTCTCATGAACTTCGCATATTTTGGTACTTGTTCAAGTGCATTAGCAAAAGGTATGTTAATGTGAATTTTCTTGAAATGATCGAGCAATTTAACAAACTCATCATCTAATTTCTTCTTTTGAAATCTTTTAAGATACGAGATTTTATTGGGAATAAAAGGTACATGATCAGACAACTTTCCTAAATCAAGTTCCGAAGGTGCTTTCTCCTCTTCATCCACCACCTCATCGATATCTCATTCCTTGCTCGTGTTGGCTACGTCATCCAACTTATGTTTGGGTTCCTTTAATTTCTTCCCACTCCTGAGTTATATGGTTGTACATTCCACAAGCGGGTCAGTAGGAAAAACATGTAATTCACTTTTACCTTTATGTAGATTGTCCAAGAGTGTCGCCATTTGATTGATCTTATCTCCCATGTCCTTGATTACAACATATTGGCTTTCCACTTCAACGTGCACTGCAGTAACCACATCACTCATCATGTGAGAAAAACTCCTAGTCTCCTCTATAAATCTATCGAAAATGTCTTCAGGTAGATTATTCTTCTCTTGAGGTTCTGTAGACACTCCTAAAATAGGTTGCACTATTGATAGACGACTTGTCGAAGGTCCTATCAGGATTAAATTTATAAAAACTAAACCTCTAAGTACTTTGAAATAATAGTGGCCAGGGTCATCCACAAGGATTGGGTTTCTTAGATTCAATTAAGTATCACTGTTAATTATGCATAATTATATTTAGAGAAAACTAACTTTGAATTGGTTCTTTTTGACAAAAACATAAAACCTAACCTATTATGTACAAAGTTGGAGTCAAATTTTAGTCAGACATTCGTTGATTGCAATTCAAGAAGCACAACTATGAAATTGACTAAAGAATTATTAAACATGAAAAAATCCTAAGAAAAGAATTACTAAAATATCCAATTAACTCTCTCGAGCTCAATTGAACTCATGCAAGATGTAAATAAACCTCTCAGTCTGTTTCTACAACTAGACATGGCAGAAATTCTCTTAACAACTTTTAGTATTAACCTATTGATTCTCGTGCAATAGATTAATCCTAGTTATGCATCAAAGTTCTTAGCTAAATTTACTTTCTCAAGCTAAATTTAACTTAACAAATAAAGCTATGGCCGAGAGCTTCGAAGATTAATTTAAGATGCATATAAGGCGTTACAAACACATTCAATAGATCAAACATAGTTTTATAACAATAATGCATTCAACATAGCTTTGCTTAGTATGACAATAATGCATTCAACATAGCCTGGCATTCAACATAACAATAATGCATTCAATAGTGAAAAAATGATCAGTGTTGCAAGCTGAATAGCGTCTAGATGCTGTCCAGAGCATCTAGATGCTATCGACAGTCCCCTGAAGCTTCCCTCGAAGCTGTGGAGAGCCCCTGTGACGCTGGGAGCGTCTAGACACTCCGTCCATTCCTATAAATAGATTTTTTTGTCCTCTAGGTCATTTGTCTCCAATTTACAGCCATCATGAGACCTTTTTTTTAAGTTTTGTTCCTCTCTATTTTTCAGTATTTTAGGATAGATTAGGTAGTTCATATCAAATCTTGATGTCGGGCAATATTAGTTTGATGGATTGCTAGGCTTTCGACGCCTGTTCGGGATGTAAACTTGGTAATTATGCATCTTGTTATGAGATTTTGTTATTAATTTTATTTTCCAACATTTTTTATGGCTTGCAATTCTTGTGATTAATCCTAGTCTGTTCTTCTTTAATGGAATTGACAACTGGTATTAATTTAGAGTGTTGCTTAACTATGCTAGATATACCCATAGGTTTCCTCGGTATCTAGCTTAATTTGAGTAGTAAATAGGCCAGTTGCCACGTCAGTTAGATTAAGTAGAATTTCATAATCACAAGTACATGGTAAGCCTTATAATTGTTAGCGCGAGCTTAGTTAATTTAGATCGACCAAGTCGTAATTAATTAACTCGTTTGAACTTATCCTTTGTGTTTAATGCGTTTAATTAATTCGGTTGATATTGGTCGTGCCAAATTAGTTAATTAAATTAAAACCAATTAGCCGTTTCTAAATTGGTTTAATTAGGGGAGGCTCCTACGGTGTCCCGAGGACTTTGGTTGGTCTTAAAATACTGAAAAATTGCTTGTTAGGTTAGTTTCAATGACAAATGAATTGCATAATTACCTATTTACCCACGATTCGGTGCACGAGATGAGATCTCTTTTTTTACCACTCTCTGTTTAGTCCTTTTGTCTCTATTTTATGCTTAACTCCCCCCCAGTCCCCGTCAATCCGTATTAGTCCGTGTCATTAATAAAATCAATCAATTGAAATCAATTTATTTGGTTCCCTGTGGTTCGACCTGGTACATTATTAATTTCTACAAGTAGTTAATTTTAGATCCGGTTTATAAATGTATTTGATTGTGCCTTCGACAAGCACCTTCAAATTGGCGCCGCTGCCGGGGAACCACCAATTACATTGATTTTTTATTTTGGTTTTCTTATTTCAATAAAAACAAAAAAATATATATATCTTGTTTCTTTTTATGGCTATTAATTTCTAGAATTTTAGTGGTGCTGCCCCGCACAATGAAGAGGTTAGTCATTTAAATTTGAAAATTTCTAAGTTAATCTCTTCAGTTTCTCTATTTCTTGAAAAGCAAGAGTAAATGCGACATTCTGCCAGTCTTGGAGGATTTCCTTGCCAGCACGACATGAGCCATAATCTTCACGGTCCTATATGGGATCGATTATATGGATGCCAGGAGGAGCAGCAAAACCCGAGCCCCGAATCTTTAGTTTCAGGTATGTCTTTAGATGATTTAATTAACCAAATTGCTATTAACAATCTCTGAATTCAGCACAACATTCTCCAATTTCGAGAAGAGATGACTAGGATACTGGTCGACACTGTCATTCAACTAGCTGATTCAATGGAGAGCATTCAAGAGCAACTACCTATCGACATCCCTGAGGTACGATAATCTTATTTGGTTGGCTTAGATCTCAACGATGAAGTTTGTTTTCCATATGAAGAACATGTTAGTGAGGCTGAAGAGACCAAACTTCAATGCGAGGAAGTCGAGGTGATAGAGTTGGAGACCGAAAGGCCAGTGTCTGTTTTGTACCTTGATTCCCCATTCTTTTGTGTGTGTTCCTCTAGTTTTCACAAGTTAGAGTAAGTTTCTTTTGATTTTTCTTGTGTTTCTTTTTTAGAGTAAAAAAATCCCAAAAAAACCTGCATTTTTGGAGGCCATCAAATGTTGAAGAGCTTGCTTAGTTCAATGGGCTTTGTAGATTCGAGGAAAAAAGTAATGGGAGAATTTTTATGTGCCCTAACACGTGCCACACGACAAGTCGAGCAATCGACTATAAAAATTTGCCTTTACTGGAGGCAGCCAGACTTGAAATTTTGGTTGCTTTCCTTTATTGCTTTATGTTTTTGTTTTTCCTAACTTAGCTTGTTTTGCTTTGATTTGTAGGTAACAATTTGACATTTGAGCAGAAGAATTATCATTCTTGGAGGTTTCCGTCGCGCCACCACCCACCTACATGTTGAGTTTTCATGGAAGGTTTTATGTTCCCCTTTCTTTTTGTCCTTTCATTTTCATTGATTTTTGTACATTTAATACAATGTAAAATCTAGGTTGGCGGTGGAGGTTATTATTGTGCTTTGATGCTTTTAACATGATTGGTTGAGTCCTTGAGTATCTGAGCTCAGACCTAATTTTAGGTTTGATAGTTGCGCTTATATGTTGTCCTTGAGCATCTGAGCTCGGACTGTTGATCAATTATGTTAAACATGATTCTTGTGTGAATTTTGTTTTCAAAAATTTTGTGTGAATTATGAGCTTGAATGCTTGATGATGTGTTTGCTTGGTGCTTGATGAGGACAATTGATGACATGCATGGTATGTTGCTTTAATTGCATTAGCTGTAGTATATGAATGCTATCCTGCTTTGAGTCTTTTTGTGCCTAACTTTCAAAATTTTCTAGTCATTCATGCACGATCTAAGCACATTAGCCTTTCCTTTAGTAGTCTTTAAGGTTTAGGGTGGGATTATGGAGCTTGTATGTCTATTGTCACCCCGATAGGTGTAGAGCTAGTTGTTGAGTGAAAAGATTGATAGCATGTAATGCGTTGCTTAGAAGAAGTAAAAATGTTATTTGCCTAGGAAAAGAAAGAAAAAAAGAAAGTGTGCTTGAAAAGAATACCATTCTTGAAAAAAAAATGAAAAAGAAGAAGAAAATAAAATAAGCTTGTAATGGATTTAGTGAATCAAGGGGTAAATAGAGCTACCACTGTCGTGATCAATTAGGCCATCCATTGAGCGAGTGCTATGGATACGGGTTCCTGCGACAGGTGTGTTAAAGCTAGTACGCTTTGGTTTTTAAAGTGATACAACTTTATCCTGCGGGTTTGAGTTCAAACACCTAGTAACCTATTACTTGTTTGATGGTTTGAAGCTTGGTAGCTAGTCCTAGTGCCAGGGTAGGGGGAAGATGGATTGAGAGCCTTATAAACCTTCTATGGGCTTGTAGAGACTACTTTACGAGGCCACACACACACGTGGGAAAAAATAGAAAGAGTTTTTAAAAAAGTCTCAAAACATGGATAGTGTATATGTCTACTTCTCTTTAGTGGTTATTGCGATATTCCTAAGTATTGAAATTAAAGTCTCATGCATGCAATCATTGATTCATATCTTTATTATTTTTGTTTAGGTCTTGTTCAAGGACTACCAAGATTTAGGTTGGGGGTTATTTGATAGGACCAACATAGTCCTATATTTTCATGATGAAATCATGTTAGTCTAGAGGTTTTAACATAGTGAAATAAAGTACGAGTGTCGTCCTCAGGATTGAGTTATTTAATTCAATTAATTACCACAAATTTAACCATCCAATTTTAATTAGAGATAAAAAATCAAATGATAAGTGAAAATGTATAAAACTAAAACAAGATAAAATTGAGACAATCAGGAGAATTAGTATCTTAGGGACTAGACTTCACCTATCAAGCTAACAATTTAATCGAAGGAATGATAAAATAATGTATTTTCATGCCATAAATCAAGAAATTCAAATAACAATTGGCCCTGTCAAGACAATTGAATCTCATGCAGGAATTATAAGACTAGCATATCTGTCTAGCCTTTAATAAACATGCACAACATTAAGAACAATTCCTTTAATGATTTCTAGTAGAATTCTAGTCACTTTCATGCTCCACTAGTCGTGCAATCGGAGTCAAATCTAAATTATTCTCTTTCAATCATAAATTAAGATCAATCAAGACAAATAAACTTTGATTAAGAGTTCATAGGCATTAATGAAACGATTGCACGAATACAAAAAAAAAAAAAAATACAATAGTTCAAATCATTCACATCAACAAATTATTTGGCCTAACGGTTCCATCTAGCCCTAAGAAAATAGAATTAGCTACTCATAGTCATATAACATTCTTAAACTTGCATACAAAGCCATAACAAAAATATTAAGAAAAAGGGAACGAGAAAGAACTAATGTGTCATCTGAAGCTCCGTTCCGGTCGCAAAATCATGATTACGAGCGTTAAAACTCCTCCTTGTGCTCCAAAGAATCTCTTCTCACATCCCTCAAACTCAATTTTAGAAAATAGCTAAGTCTCTCCCCATTGGCCTCCTAAAATCGCAAGTTAAAATGTGCTATTTATAAAAATCGGTACAGCGTTGAGACGCTGTGGACAACGTCTCAACACTGTATCCTAATACGCAAATTAGTTAAGGAAATTCGGGTAACGTTGAGGAAATGTGGACAGCGTCTCAACGATACGGACGAAAAACATAAGCGCGTGATCCTCTTCAGCATTGGGACGATGTGGACAGCATCCCAATGCTGTACTCACAGCATCACTAACTGCATCATGGCAGCGTTGAGACTCCATTGAACAACGTCTCAACGCTGCCCCCTCGGGTCTCAATGTTGCATTTTCTTCTTCCTTTTACTTGGCTTTCCAATTCTTGCCCAAATTGCCTCATTTTTGCACTGTGGTTGCCTTCATCTCTGATTCCTCTTTCAAATGCTTAATACCTCCAAAATAAACAGATACGGCGTGAAAATACCCAACAAAACATAAAAAATAGCAATAGTTAAACTACAAAAATAGCTCACAAAAGTGTGCTATCAGCGATTTGGCAAACAACATCAACATCATCATTTTTTCTCAACAAACTCAAACTGTCATCACAACAAATTTACTTCTCAGACAAAGGATTCATCAACACATCAGAACTATACACATCTAAATGATCAGGAATATAAGCAGAAGAATCATGCAAAATAGACAACCCAGGAGATGAAACAGAGGAAGAACTAGGCATGCTCATCATTTCCAATTCTCTAGGTCTATCCCTATCAATCAGATCATAAGGTATAACTTTCAATAAATCAACCATATATTTTTTATCTTCACTAACAAAAGCATAAATAGGATCGAAAATGTGAAAGATTACCTTCTCATCGTCTACCTGTAGAGTGAGCTTACCTCTCGACATACTGATATCGACTTTACTCATGGCTAAGAATGGCTTTGCAGAAATGATTGGGATCTCCTCATCTTCCTCCATTTCTAACACAGCAAAATCTACGGGAAAAATAAACTTGTTAATTTTAACAAGCACATCCTCCACAATACCTTTCGATTTTGCAACCGACTGATCTGCTAGCTGGAGGGTAATGTCAGGAGCTTGCATTTCCTGTAGTCCAAGTTTCTTGAATAAAGAAAAAGGCATGAGTTTAATACTTGCACCCAAGTCACGAAGTGCCCTATCAATAGTTAAATTTCCAATTTCACAAGGAATAGTGATACTCCGTCAGTGCTTGTCTCAGATAGACTAAGCATTGCATTTACCTCAAACCTCCTCTTTTTCGAAAGCATCTCTTTCATGAACCTCCCATAGTTAGGCATGTTGGCAAGTGGCTCTGCAAAAGGTACGTTAATGTGCAATTTTCTAAACATATTTAAAAATTCAGAAAATTGCTCATCTAACTTAGAATCTTTATAACGCTTGGGATAAGGTAACTTCCTGTAATTAAAGGTGGCACACTCTCGGCGTCTCCAAGGACTGATGTGAGCACCTCTATCAACATGTCGGGACATAAGAACCTCAACCCCCCTTGCCAACTCCTTGGACTTCTTTGCCACCAAGTTCGAAAAGGTTTTCTTCATCTTATCGTTCTCTTCATCATTCTTCCTATTAAATTTGTTCATTCTTCTTTCCTCAACTTCATCTTTCTTCTCATTCCTGTAACCACAGACATCAGACTTAAACTGAAGAGATGGGTCAGAAAGCTTACTTTGTGTGGTTTTTTCTGCCACAGCCCCTTGACTCTCTATCTCTTTTTCAGTTTTGTCCCTCCTTGGCATCCCATGTAACTGAGTCCCACTACTCAATGTTATGGCTTTGCATTGCTCTCTCGGGTTCACCTCAGTTTCACTGGGACACTTACCCTTCTGGATGGTATTCACTGCACTGGCCAGCTGCCCAATATGAACCTCCATATTCTTTATTGTAGTGTCATGACCACCCACTATTGTGGTAAAGGACGAAATATTTGTCTTCATCTGTTGGCTCACTACTTCTTGTCTGTTCATGAAGTTCTCCATCATAACCTCCCGGTTTGATTTCGTCTCTTGATTATATGCACTTGCAAACCCAAGTGGCTGCAAGACATTCTTATGGTTAGCGTAAGAAAAATTTTCATGGTTACGCAAACCTGGATGGTAGTAGTTCGGTAGGTTCTGATTTTGTTGGCCTCGGAATCCAAACCCTCTATTATGCACATATTGGCATAGCTCGATCATTGAGTCCTCCACTCCTCTCGAGTTTGAGGCAGCTAACGAGGAAACTAACTGTGTGGTTTCTGCAGTGGACAATTTACTCAATGCATTAGTAAGAGAAGCCATTTGTGCCTTGAGAGCACTAACCTCATCAAGCTCATAGATGCTTCCAGTCGTCCTCGATGTAGACGTGGTTCTATCTGATGGCCATTGATAACTCGTCGCGGCCATTTCCTCCTGAACAGCACATGGCTCCTCAACAGTCTTCGCCAAGAAACTCCCTCCTACACTCATATCAAGAATTGTTTTAGTACTCATAAACCATTATAAAATAATTGTACCTGTAACCAGTCTGGATAACCATGCTGAGGGAACTTTCTCAACATGTCCTTGTAATGCTCCCAACTTTCATACGGTTGTTCTCCATCAAGCTGGCGGAATGTCCCAATCTCCGTTCTCAACTTCGTAGTCTTCGTTGGGGGAAAGAATTTCAACAGGAAGGCTTGCGCCATCTCATCCCATGAAGATATGTTACCCGGCTTCAGGGATTCGAGCCAGTCCTTCGCTTTGTCTTGCAACGAGAAAGGAAAAAGTCTTAGTCTAATGGCATCAGAAGAAACCCCGTTTAACTTTACTGTTCCACATATCTCCAATAAATATCTGAGATGAGAATGTGGGTCTTCTGACGGATGCCCCTTGAAAGAGTTTTCCGGCGCCATTTGTATCAACCCCATCTTCAGCTCGAAGTTATTCACCGTGATGGGCACATACACGATCCCAGAATGGTTCAACGAGAATATGGGCTGAAAGTAGTAGCAGATGGGCTTCCTTTCTTCCTCATTGCGTTCTACCATAATGATGCAGACATCTCTCTTTAATTTCCTGTAAGTTCTTTAAATTTATGAATCAGAGGGTAAAAGATTAGCTCCCTTATCACTAAGGATAAAACAACTCAGCCTCCTCCAAAAACAATTAAGCAAACTCAACAATATTTACCAAAAAGAAAAAAGCAAACATAAATACAAACTCAAAGCAAAAACCCTTAAACTAATTCTTCATAATTTCTTCTCAATATTAATTAAGTCAAAAAAAATTCTCCGCATTACCTGGCAACGGCGCCAAAAACTTGATCGGTGTACACACAAGTGCCAAAGATTGAAGTAATTTAAAATGGTGTGGGAGTACCAAGTATCGAACCCCAAGGGAAGCGGATATGAAATTTCTTTTTAACGCTAACTAATTACAGAGAATACTCAAATTTAGAATTATTTAAGGCCCAAACTATAGGAACGGTGCTTAAGAATTTAAACTAACTAGAAAAGCAATAAAAGAGTTGGAGATACCAAATTAAGGGAAAGTTTAGGGGATCGAGCACGTTTTAGATTAAATGCATGGTAATTGCAAACGACGATTAATTAACTAGTTAAAACACATAAACCTAGAGCTAAACCGGTCGAAATCTCTTGTCGGTCTCATTCGAACACGCTTAATTAAATGCTTGCCTAAGTGTCGTTAGCCCTAATTGTTTAATTAGTTTAATTACGTCCGCTCATGATTGATCTCACCCGTCGATTGTTGTTCCTATGTCACATAGACAATCTAGGGGCGTTAATTGGATTAAGTCTAACCTAAATATCCTCCGTCGACCTCGATTTAGGACTAAAACAGTGTACTAATGGCCAGTTAATACAGAGCATTACGAACAATCCAATTAAATGCATTAAAACGGATAATTAAATGTCAATTACAACAATTAAACTATGAATTTAAGTCTAAATGTGCTCGTAAGCCCTAAACTATAATATTCAGCCCATAATTGACATTAAAACAGCACAGTACAACATCCAAAAGTCACTAGATGCTGAAAACAAAAAGAAGATAATGGGAAAGAAGACCTTCGTTCCTAAATTCTTGACTTTCGCCTAGAATTATGCAACGATAGCATGAAATTATGCTATCTTATTTCCTATTATTTTAGCTAGTTTTTCTATGATCTTGTGTGCTTTGATGTCTATTTGTGATTAAATTGTAGAAAACAAGCTTAAGAAGAAAATTCTGAGTGCTCGAATATATTTTGGGCATTATGAAGTTATTTTGGGCCATTTTGGATAGCCAAGAAGAGAAGAGATGATGCACTAGCAATTGGGGCCGAGAGGAAGGTGTTGCAACACTTGAAATGGCATTGCAACGCCCAATTATATGGTGCAAACCGAAGAGCTAGCGTTGCAACGCTACCCGGTGGCGTTGCGACGCTAGAAACATGCTGATGTGAAGCTTTCCATCAGTAGTGTTGCAACGCTACTTATAGCGTTGCAACGTTACCCCTGCACGCAGCTGCAAAACGATCGTGTTTTAGACAGTGTTGCAATGCAGTCCCTAGCATTGCAACGCTGTCACAATGGGCAGTATATATTCATCGCTTCATCTTAGTCCAAATGGAGACCAAATCGATAGGGAAAGCCTTAATCTCGATTCAAATATGTTATTGAGGGTTTTGAGAAGCATTTGTGCGTAGAATTGAGATGAGTTAAAGATCCAGAGCTCGCGAGACGTGGAGATCTCGACGGGAACGCAAGATCGACCTTCCATTTGCATTTTCTTCTCTTTATCTTTCAATTTTAGCTACTGTATAGGCTTCAATTTAGGGACATTTGTACTGTAATAAATGTTTATAAATAGATTTGTCCTTAAATTACTTAGGATTTATTGTACTTAATTGGATTTATGCTTAATTGAGATTTCTATTGGGTTAATTGCTTGTTCAATTTATGTTTGTGATTAATTAGGCTTGAATCATTCATGCATTTTAGGCTTAATGCCCTTAGATTGTGTTCATTAATTAATTTATGTAGGACTAGGAGAAGACCGACAAGAGATTCCTAGTTAGCTTAATGCACAATTAGTTAGCTACTCGAGTGACAGCAGGGTAAATGATTAATTAATTGTAGTTAGTGCTGAAGATTAATTAATTGAACACTAGTCTAATTGATTAGTTACTGAGTGGAGGCTCAACAGAGATACACTTAGACTAGGACTGGATGCATGACTATAGGTTAATTGCCTGAGTGACAGCAGCAGTAATAGTTAAACTATAGAGATCAGTGATGAAGGGTTGCAATGCCTTGTATGATTTAGCTAGCGCTGAGGAACACCTAGGTTAGTTAATTAGTACTCGAGAGTGGATGAGACCGACAAGAGATTCCACATCCACATGCTTTTAGACTTATGAGTTCATTGTTAAATAAGCTATGATTGTCTGTTGAATTAGTACTTAACCCTATACCCAAGTTATCCCTTAGGTTTGTATCTCCCATTTATCTTTCTTGCATTTATTTTCTGCTCTTAGTTTAGTTTACTTTACTCTTGCATTGTGATAGACGACTTGTCGAAAGTCGTATCAAGATTAAATTTATAAAAACCAAACCTCTAAATATTTTGCAATAATAGTGGCCAGGGTCATCCATAGGGATTGGAGTTCTTAGATTAATTAAGTACCATAGTTAATTATACTTAATTTTATTTAGAGAAACAAAACTTTAGATTGAGGGAAAATAAAATCTAAACTAATATGTACATGCTTTGGAGTCCAATTTTGAGAAACATGCATGGTTGATTACCTTAAGCCCAACTTGAATTGATTAATAATTTGATTTGATACTAACAATCTTAAACCAAGAATTACTAAGTTATCAATAACCTCTCTCGAGCTCAATTGACCTCATGCCTATTAACAAATCAACCTCTCGGTCTATTTCTATTACTAAACAGGGCATTAGGCGATTCTTTTAAGGCTTCTAGAATTAATCTACTTACTCTCGTGCAATAGATTAAACCTAGTCATGCATCTAGTGTTCTACAACTAAACTTACTCTCTCAAGCTAAATTTAGTTAAACATGAAAAACCATGGCCAAAGGTTAACACAATATAAAGAGATGCATAAAAGATGTCAATATAGAAATTAAACTAAAAATCAACCAAATGTTCAACAACTACAACCAAGCAAGGGTTTAAACACAGATTTACAACATAAGTACATGTTGGGTATAGAGTATGCCCTAGGATACATGTCTCGCTGGCTTTAGTGCAAGTGGGAGATTGTTGGGATTTATGCTCTAAAGCCTCGTAATTAATAATTTATTTAATAATTAATAATAATTTTGATTATTTTATTTGCAATATAATATTATCCATTATATGAAAAATCCAAGGTTATTAGTGTAATCTTGAACAATATGTGGTTGACATACGAGAGGATCATGTTCAAGAAATAACCTAAAGGGTCATAGTATATGGATAAAGTTGGGTGCCTTATCCTGGTAACACTATTGATATGGCCCACTTTGTAATAGCTACAAATGATTTGATCCAAATCATTCATGTGGAGACATGTGAGTGGGGGTATCTTATACAATGAGTTTGTATAAGATTGGACCACGAAATATTTAATCCCTTTTTATAAATCCGTTAATTGATAAGATTAATATTTCATCAGGATGATCATATGTGACTCGATCTTAATCTTGAGTGAGTTATGAACTCCTGCCTGTGAGGGCTTGTCCTTTGATTTGCATGGGTGAGAGTGGCTTTTGTAGCCGATTCAATATGCCTACCATTTTGGGGACTTGACCAAATAGAGAGATGGGAACATAATCTCACAAGATGGAATTCACTCCTTCCCATATAGGGTAAGTAGATGAGTAGTTCCCTTAAGTACTGATTTCGAGACTTGAACAATGGGGCCCCACCCTCTCATTGGCCGAGAGGGACTTAGTTTATAATTATATTATAAACAAATTGTTCATTAGAGGATCAGTGGTACTTAAGGTGCAAGATGTAATTATAGAGGTAAAACGGACTTTTGACCCAGCTGTAATTACGAACAACTCGTGAAGGATCGACTTGCATGTAGTGATTATATCAATGGACACAACTTGTTCTACAGTGCATAAGAGTGCAACTTTAGGTCTATAGTGGAGTGACCCTAGAGTTAATGAATGAAAATTGATTAATTAAAGAGTTTAATTAATTAATTTCGTATCATTGGAGCTTATAATCTGTAGGTCCATAAGGTCCCCTTGCTAGCTCATAGTAACACTAAAAGATCAATTTAGTTGAAAGAAAATTTTGAAATGTTCAAATTAATATTACTTTGAAGTGTTCAAATTAATATTTAATATAAAAGAGGAAAATATATTTATTGTATTTGATACATTAAATATTAAAAGTTGAAATGTTCAAATTTAATATTTAATTTGAAGTGTTCAAATTAATATTTAATATATTATATATATTAAATATAAAAGAGGAAAATATATTTATTGTATTTGATACATTAAATATTAAAATAATTAATGTATATTTGATATATTAAATAAAAGATATTTATGGAATTTGAATAAGATTCAAATAAATAAATATCGTAGGAGATTTGAATGAGAATCAAATAAATACAAGATATATTTTAATATATTAGATATTAAAATATAATATTTTAATTATGGCAAAGATTTTCCCTTGGTTTACTATAAATAGGACCCTTGGGTTGAGTCATTCTGTACAACACACATCTCCTCAATAGAGAGAATTCTAGACCTCTACCTCTCCAATCCCTTGGGGATTTTCTTTCAAGATGCTCCCACAAGCCTTGGTCCTGTGTTCGAGTCATACCAGGAAGACTTTGTGGAAAAGATAAAGATCTGCCAGAATATTCTCCATAATATTATTTTCAAGGTATTTATTGCTTAACCTTTATATTTTAGTTTAATTCTAAATAAATCAAAGACGATTCCTATGCTTCCGCTGTGGGTTTAATTCGATTATTCCCTTCAATTGGTATCAGAGCAATCTTTGAGTTTTATTTAAAATTAAAGTTTTGTGATGGTGGGTATTTTAATTTGTCATATATGTGATATATTGCGGTTTGCAAATTGATTGTTTAGGCTATTTGGCATTATATTTATTGCTTTGATTAGATCATTGTAAAACCCATAAGGGTTAGGATTTCATGTATTTTACTTGAATGACTACGATAGTTGAAAATTTCGATTTTATGGGTTGAAGAAGTCAACAGCGAAAAACGTTCGGAAAAAAAAAACGTGAAAAAATTTAGGCCCCGTTTGGTTTGTTATCCGAAAATATTTTTCGAAAACAAAGAATTCAGCCAAAAACAAAAACAAAATTCTTATTTTCATTATATTTGAAAACATGCTTGGTTCCAATTTAAAAACTTTAAATTTGAATTCAAAATTTGAACACTGTGTTTGGTTGAAATTTGAAAATGTAGAAAAAGATTAATATGTGTTTCATAGAATCAATTCTTTATGAAAAAACTAATATAATTATTTCTTACTATAGTGAATTTGAACTTATTGTTGCCGAAAAGGAAAAGGAAGATCGTGGAGATAGCGAAGATAACAGAAGGAGAGATAGTTCAAAAGATTTTTGGTTTCTTGAAATACAAGCGGTAAAATTTATAAAATGAATAAAACTTTTCCAACCAGGAAAAGGAAAAAAAATTCTTTCCAGTAAGAGAGAGAAAAGAAAACCATTTATCGAAAATGATTAATATTTATACAACGTTGTGCTAGTTAAATCAATAGTATATAATCATCTATAAATATTTTTGTAACACTCGAGATTCTTTGGGTAAGTTTAAAATGTTGTTTTGGTAAAGTTTTATTATGAATTTAATTATTTTGAGGGTAATTTGGTGATTTTTGGAAAAGGAAAGGGCATTTTGGTCTTTTAGAGAAGATATTTTGATTTTTATTATTATTATTATTATTATTATTATTATTATTATTATTATTATTAAAAAAAAAAAAAAAAAAAAAAATTCACTCTCTCTCTCCCTCACGCAGCTCTTCTTCTCTCTCGCGCAGTTCTCTCTCTCTCTTTCTCTTCCCGTCGATCACTCCTTCCCTCTCCGATCACTCTCTCTCTCTCTCTCTCTCTCTCTCTCCGACCGAACACCCATCCATAGTCGTTTTCTTTTTCTTCTTCAGCCTCGCCGGAGCTCACGAACGCCGGTCTGCGTCAGCCCCGCCGGTGTCGGATCCGCAGGTGTCATCTCGCCGGAATTCGCGAGCTACGTCTCGCCTGAAGCCGTCGACCTGCACGCCTAGCCTCGCCGAACAGAGCAACTCGCTGCCGTGGAGTGTTTGAAGCCGCCACAGCACTGAACATCGCCGGAAAACACCATTTCCGCCGCGATTTCAAGGTGGGTTTTCGTTCCGTGAGAAGTTTGGCATTTTGAGCTCGAGTTTGATCGATTTTCAGCAAAATAACCTCAGATTATTGTAGATCGGGCTGCAACACACCAGAAGCGAACCTCCACGCGCCGTTTGGAAGCCCCACGCGCCGGCCACGTGCCGCCGTCTGCCGCTGCACGCGCCGCCGTGCTCCGGTCACGCGCCGCCGCTCGCCGGAGTTGGGTAAAAATTGCCATTTGGTCCGTTTCGTCGAGTTATTAATGTTAGAATGTGTTTTAGCGTAATTCGGATGGTTTAAGACACGTTTAGAACACTTTTTAGGTGAATTGTCGAGGACCTTGGTTCGTACTTAGAGTGGGAACTCGAGAAGCTCATTACTAGTGAAGAAAGAGTATTTTAGTAAGTAAAGACATAAGGTAAGGGATCTCACAACGAAAGAAGTTTTCAAAACTTGAGCTAGCTCTATGTTTACTTTGAAAGTATATGTTTTTCATGTTAAGTATTTAAGAAAGAAAGTGTATTATATGTATGTCTTTGAAATGCGATTGCTATGACTTATGCATTCATAACTATGTTCTAAAACGAATGGGACCTCATGCATGTGTTGTGTGCTCATGAAAAGATTTATGCAGGCCGTGACGATAATTCTCCCAAAAGTTTTATGTGGGTTTTGAGGGAACCCGAGTCTTCGGACTCTCTATGCTCCCGGGGTTCGAGAGTGCCCCCACGATGGTAGCCGACGGGCTTGAGTCTTCGGACTCCACGATGGTAGCCTACGGGCTGAGTCTTCGGACTCCATGATGGTAGCCTTCGGGCTGAGTCTTCGGACTCCATGATATATGTTAGCTTTCGAGCTTAACTCTCAGAGGTAGGGAGGACTCTATTCGATGGAAAAAACTGTCTTCGGACTGATCACGAGGCCCTCGGGAGGATTTAATCGTTCACGAGAGCCGCGAGGAAAAGTACATGGTTTATAAAAGGAATTTTAGGTCCCCTACTAAAGCGATGGTTTACGATGGTTTTATGATTTAAAATGACATGTTGCATGTGATTGAAACTCTTATTTAAAAACTATGATGGACTTACTGAGTATTATTCGTTAATACTCACCCTTTTCCTTTTTAAAATGTTTTCAGGTAAGGCTAAGATCGGCCCTAGCGCGTGACCGGAGATCAGCTACTCGAGTCATGGGAGCCGAGCGATCGCTATTCCGCTTCTTTTATGTTTCTGGATGTACATAGAACTCATGTCGAGTTTTTAAATGTTTAGGAGGATGTTTCAAAATCTTTTAACATTTCTTTGTAAATCGTGCACGTGTATTTGGCTTTCTATCTTTGAATTCACTTGGTCTCTGCTGTTTGAACCCTAGCATCATATTGTGAAGTTTGTTGGATGCTAGGAGGTTGTTTGAAAATCTTAGAAGTGTGTTTTTCTATGTCTTATCAGGTAAGGGTCAAATTTTTGGTTTTCGCGTAGTTACGTCGTTATGCTGCCGAAATTATTGGTAATATAGCGACGTGACTTAGTAATGACTCTTAGGTAGCGTGTTGAGCCTATAGGGTCGTTACAATTTTCAATAACTTTCGTTTGTTGATCTTTATTTTTGTGTGGTTTTTGTAATAAAAAGTTATTCATAAAAATTTAATGATAGATCCACTTTGTAGATAGAGGTACGCTTATGAGTTTGGAAGAAAAAAGATAAATTGAAATATTCAATTTTGTTGTTTTGATGAAAACTGTGTTTTTTGAAGAGTGTATCTGTTGTTTTCATAATTTTTAAAAACAAAGAAAACAACAATTTATCGTTTCCGAAAATAGGCCATTTTTGGAGTTGTTTTTTGAAAACCGTTTTTGAAAATAATTTTACCAAACGCATTTTCATCGTCTTTCTTGTATTTTTTGTTTTCGAAAACATAAAAATGAAAATGGATCACGAACCAAACGGGGCCTTAGGATTCCTAAATCCTAGATTTGGAATGGTCCAAACAAGGAAGATATTGAAGTCCAAGATATGTCTTGAATTTAAATTATTGTAATTTAAATTATTTTTAATTTCTTAGGATATGCCAAATATGTCGGTCAATTTTGCTATTTTTAATTTAATTATGCATGAGATGTATGTTTTAAATTGTTTGATTGTTGCATAAAGTATGCCATTTAAATTTAAAATCCCACCATAGGTTAAGCATGATCATGCATCTTATCTTATTTTTAAATATAATTGTTATATTTGAAAATTTTGATTAAGTTGTTTCCTAATAGAATTAAGATTAATTTTTTAATATAATTGTTATATTGGAAAATTTGATTAGGATGATTCCTAATAGAATTGAGATATTTTCTTAATATGCTTATATTTTCCATATCTTTGAGTATAATTGTTATATTTGAAAATTAAATTATGATATGTTCTTTCATAAATGAAATCCATGTTTTCCTAATAGGATTAGGATGTATCCTAATGAGATTAGGAGTTTCTTAAAATAAAGATATTTCGAATTCATGCTTTAAATAGTTTAAAATTTGAATTGAATATATCTTTATTTGTTAGAATTTAGGATAATCTTTTTATTTAGTTTTAAATGGTTTAAAATGGTAGAATTTCAAGATTATCCATAGTTTAAGTTTTGAATTTAATTTATCTTCTATTTTTCTAATAGAATTAGAATAAAATATCCAGGATTATCTTTTAATTTAAAGAGTTTACAATGATGGATTTTTAAGACTATCCAAGTGAATTATTTGTTAATAAGATTAAAAATATTTATGTTCATTAATCTAATAATTAATAGTTAATTAAAGATTAATGAATTTGAAAATAAAAATTGACTATAAGGAAACTCTGTCTATGGAAGGTTCTGTCTAGACTGGGGTACATAAGCTGACCGAAAAGGAGCACCTCTAACTGGGAACCGACTTGGGAGTTGAATTAGTCAAATTTTATTTATTTTCACTAAGCATGCTCATAATGTTATTATTATTTTTTAAATAGTTTAAAATTTTAGTAATTCACATTAAAATCAATCTAACAACATAAGGGTTATGAAAGGTAGATTGAGGAACTTAGATAAATGAGATTAGCCTAATTTTTCTAAGCAATAGAAAACCCTATTTCAAAATACTTAGTGGGAGAAAGACACATGTCAAAAATCCAACGGTCTCTATTATTGATTCACAACATGAGATTCATGTGGGGCCTCGTGGCGGCTTTTGGACCGTCCTCCCTACGGAAGGTGTTTGCATGGATCAATATCAGGGTGAATCTTTTGAGAAAGTATTATAGTAAGTGGGAGAAGGAAATGTGTCAACATATCCTACTGTCTCCATCATTAGTTTACATCGTGAGATTCATGTGGGGCCTCGTGGCGGCTTTTGGACCGTCCCCCTACGGAAGGTGTTTGCATGAGTCAATATCAGGGTGAACTCCTGAGAAGGATATGATTGTAGTTTTGTTTTCAATACTTGGTCTACCCTACGGCGGTACTTGTTGGGATAAAACTACGAGATCTAAAATTATGGGTCACACTTAGAAATGGCTCATTAAAGTTGTTAATGATGTCTTTGACCAAACTAATGGTAACTAAATATTATGGGAATAAGAGTTATTCTGGTATAATATTTGGTTGAGATTGTCTCAGTTTAGTGAAGGAATACTTGACCTACCCTACGACGGCACTTGTTCTAACTCACTAAAGTACCATAGCATTAGAAATGATTTATAGGGTTCATTTTTTCAAATTGTTTGATTTCTATGCTAAACTTGAATGGATAATTATTTGCATGATGTTAAATTATATATTTTATATATTTCAATATTATGTCAGTTTCTCTCATAATTTTTAATTTTATTACTGATAAGTCAAAATTGAGAAATTTTATTACTTAGAAAAGTAACATTAACACTTGTAATGGTATAGTGTAAAATTCTGAATTTGTTTTTATTGAGAAATGTTCTCAAAACCTGTTGCTAATGCTATTCGAATTGTTCGTGAAGCACATGATTAATGAATCAAAAGAAAACGAGATAGCTTGTACGTATTCTCCTAGTTGACATGTTAGATGTCAAATTTAGAAGATAAATAAAACGACAACAACATATGAGGTGTTGAAGTCAACATAAGCTAAATTTAGAAAGTTGTCTAAATGATCTTAAACTAAGTATT
Organism: Trichosanthes truncata; assembly: GCA_033996785.1. Taxonomy (NCBI): domain Eukaryota; kingdom Viridiplantae; phylum Streptophyta; class Magnoliopsida; order Cucurbitales; family Cucurbitaceae; genus Trichosanthes; species Trichosanthes truncata. Next base: position 16,795,365 of record JAWPNB010000004.1, read on the forward strand.
ACAAAAATCCAAGTAAAGAAACCAAATGATTGAAGCTATATAAAAGAAAATAGTTCCTAAATTAGCTAGGACAGTCATAATAAGAGGAATTTTTGAAATACCTCTAGGAAGAAAAATATAAATGAAAGTAAATTTGATTTACTAGATTTTTGCTGGAATATACATAACGTCACCTAGAAAGTCGATATAAGATCTACTATCAATCATTACATTTAATATGTAATTCTTGGAAAATACTTAACATGTAGAATAATTTCTACAAGTTAGCACCAGGAAGCCAATCTCAGTTAGTGTAGTGGGAGACATTAAGATGTTATTAAGTAAAAATTGTTACATAATGCTAAATATGGTGTTTTTAGTAACCATAAGAGAAATTCAATTTCTTGAACTTTATTACAAAAATGTTCATATAGTATGAATTACTTTGAAGTATGAAAGTTTATATTTTCAAAATTGTTTGAAAATACATTCAGCTGAAAATAAGAGCAATTTGTATATGTTAAAAATGTTGACATATACTATACTACAAAATACTGAGATATTCAGGATTATAGAATCCAAAATAGAAAGACATTATTTTCTCCTAAAAGATGATACTTGACTTTGGCTGTTAAAGTTGATTAACATCAATTTGAATAGAATGAAAAGACTAGTAAGAGGTAATTCTCTAAAAAGTTAGTTAATTACTTTACCTGTCTGTAGATCTTGCCTTTCATGCAAGATAATCATTGGGCTTACACATTCTGACCCAAATGGTCTGATGAATGTAAAAGTCAAATAAAGTCATGAATATTTCATCACTCTAGTTGATGATCATTCAAGGTATAAGTATCTTTACCTAATACAACATAAGTCTAAATTTTTTAAAAGTTCAAGAAAATTAAGACTAAAGTTAAAGTTTAAAAATCGATTAGGTAAATAAATCTTTCAAGATATTATGATCAGGTCGTAATAGAAAGTATAGGAACCTTATGTACTAAAACTAATTGATAGAAAATTGGTTTTTATCACAATTATCTTAATACCAAGTACAATTTTGTGAAATTGTGCTACAAGAGGAGCAACAAGACCTTGTTAGACATGGTCACATCAGTAATGAGTTACACACCATTACCATACTCCAGTTACGAAATGCAATAGAGATTGCATGGTGAACATGAATCCCTCTAAAAGTGTCTACGAGACAATTTTAAAGATTATAGAAGAGTAGTAAAGTTGGTTTACAACACTTCACCATTTGGGAATGTTAAGCTCACGTGTTGAAACAAGCCTAAAAAGCTTGTATATGTTCAAAGATAAGCCTAAGTATAGGCCACCCTTAAGGAGTATAAAGTGGTCTTTTATGTAGTTCTAAAACGAATAAGGTATTTGTATGACAAATATCAATTTTATAAGAAATGTCAAATAAAAGACTGCAAACCTTTAATAAGGTGAGATAATGTTAATAAATTGGTTCCAAGTGAAGCCACTAAATAGTTAACAAAAGTTGTTAACAATTTAATTATATTTGAAAGTCAAATGGATCCTAGTCATGAATGGATAAGCCTCATCGTAGTGGGAGAGTTATGAGATGACTCAACCTTTTCAAGGACTTAATTGAAGCCCAAACTGTCATGTTAGATGACAAAGTTGAAGGTTTATTACTCTCAAAGTGAGACTAATGGCAAAGGGTTAGACCTAATAGGAAAAAGTAGACTAAGAGTAAACTTTCTCACTTGTTGTCATACTAAAGTCTGTAAGTATTATTTAATTCATTGTTGCATATGGGATATGAAAATGAATGTTTAGAATTCTTTTATGAAAAGAAATCTTAGATAATGCATATACACAAATCAATCAGATATGTTTATTTTCAAAGATCAAAAGCAAAAGGTTTGCGAAATAGTAAATGTTCATTGATGAAATGTATTTTACCATTAGATATGTGAATCTAAGGTTTGATAAAAGTATCAAAATTTATGACTTTGGATAAAAATTAATGAAGTTTGTATAGACAAGAAAATCATTAATTGCTTAGTGGATTTTTCTCATGTTTTATGTTGGTGATATTTTTACCCATTATGAATGATGTAAGATGTCTAACATAAAACGTTGATTAAGTAGCCAATTTCAAATAAGTGATTTGAATGACTCAGTATATTTTACATGTCCAAAATGAAGATTTTAAGGATAAAATAACAAACTTTGTCTCAAACATCTTATATTGACAAAATGGTTGTCAAATATTTGATATTTATGTCTAAGGAAGTGTATCCTAAGACACCTCAAATGTTGAGAGTATATGATATGCATAAATGAGACTAAACATTTAATATACAATTGGTTAGCATATATCAGTTACACGAATGGTATGACCATTGAGTAGAAAATTAAAAACTTTCTCAAAAATTCTAAGTGGTGGAGTATGGTATATAAGTTAAATTGTTTTGCTTGTGAAGCAAGAAAATGACTTGTATGACTCAAATAGTTCCTTAAAGATCTGAAAGGTGTTTCAGATATGATTTAGTCTATCCCCTTTATTATGATAATACTAGTGCAAAGACTAATATTAAAGAAATTAGAAAACACCAATGTATAGGGAATCATATCGAGAGAGAGAAAGCATCATGGTAGTGACCAAGATGGCTTTTAACGGTAGTTCTTTGGATCTATATAAAGAGACTCTCCAGGCTAAAGTGTTTGAGGATCACCTAGAATGTCTAGGATTACGAGACATGTCTCATCTTTGCTAGGGCAAGTGGGAGAACATGTTGGGTATAGAGTATGCCTTAGGATACATGTCTCGCTGGCTTTAGTGCAAGTGGGAGATCTACCAATTGAAGGGAATAATCAAATTAAACCCACAGCGGAAGCATAGGAATCGTCTTTGATTTATTTAGAATTAAACTAAAATACAAAGGTTAAGTACTAAATACCTTGAAAATAATATTATGGAGAATATTCTGGTGGATCTTTATCTTTTCCACAAAGTCTTCTTGGCTATGACTCGAACACAGGACCAAGGCTTGTGGGAGCCTCTTGAAAGAAAATCCCCAAGGGATTGGAGAGGAAGAGGTCTAGAGAGAATTCTCTAATTCTCTCTATTGAGGAGATGTGTGTTGTACAGAATGGCTCAACCCAAGGGTCCTATTTATAGTGACCAAGGGAAAATCTTTGCCATAATTAAAATATTATATTTTAATATCTAATATATTAAAATATATCTTGTATTTATTTGAATATCATTCAAATCTCCTACGATATTTATTTATTTGAATCTTATTCAAATTCTATAAATATCTTTTATTTAATATATCAAATATACATTAATTATTTTAATATTTAATGTATCAAATACAATAAATATATTTTCCTCTTTTATATTTAATATATCTAATATATTAAATATTAATTTGAACACTTCAAATTAAATATTAAATTTGAACATTTCAACTTTTAATATTTAATGTATCAAATACAATAAATATATTTTCCTCTTTTATATTAAATATTAATTTGAACACTTCAAATTAATATTAATTTGAACATTTCAAAATTTTCTTTCAACTAAATTGATCTTTTAGTGTTACTATAAGCTAGCAAGGGGACCTTATGGACCTACAGATTATAAGCTCCAATGATACAAAATTAATTAATTAAACTCTTTAATTAATCAATTTTCATTCATTAACTCTAGGGTCACTCCACTATAGACCTAAAGTTGCACTCTTATGCACTATAGGACAAGTTGTGTCCATTGATATAATCACTACATGCAAGTCGATCCTTCACGAGTTATTCGTAATTATAGCTGGGTCAAAAGTCTTTTTTACCCCTATAATTACATCTTGCACCTTAAGTACCACTGATCCTCTAATGAACAATTTGGTTATAATATAATTATAAACTAAGTCCCTCTCGGGGAAATGAGAGGGTGGGGCCCCATTGTTCAAGTCTCGAAATCAGCACTTAAAGGAACTACTCATCTACTTACCCTATATGGGAAGGAGTGAATTCCATCTTGTGAGATTATGTTCTCAGCTCCCTATTTGGTCAAATCCCCAAAATGGTAGGCATATTGAATCGGCTACAAAAGCCACTCTCACCTATGCAAATCAAAGGAAAAGCCCTCACAGGCAGGAGTTCATAACTCACTCAAGATTAAGATCGAGTCACATATGATCATCCTGATGAAATATTAATCTTCTCAATTAACGGATTTATAAAGAGAGATTAAATATTTCGTGGTCTAGTCTTATACAAACTCATTGTATAAGATACCCCCACTCACATGTCTCCAAATGAATGATTTGGATCAAATCATTTGTAACTATTACAAAGTGGGCTGTATCAATAGTGTTACCAGGATAAAGCACCCAACCTTATCCATATACTATGACCCTTTAGGTTATTTCTTGAACATGATCCTCTCGTATGTCAACCACATACTGTTCAAGATTACACTAATAACCTTGGATTTTTCATATAATGGATAATATTATATTGCAAATAAAATAATCAAAATTATTATTAATTATTAAATAAATTATTAATTACGAGGCTTTAGGGCATAAATCCCAACAGTACAGCCCACAAAAACTCCTAAATTCAAGAGAAAAGGAAAAGAAATAGATAAAAAACTTAGGTCGTGTGCCAACACTCGTCTCCGATGTGATGTCCACGATCTCGAGCTTTGAGTCTCCTCCTTGGCTCTCCAAAGGTCTCCTCTAGGTCCTTAGACAGTGCTTGGATCGAGTTTAGGGTTTTTGGTCTCTCAAAATGGCTCTCTTTGCTCGAAATATAACATTCATTTTTATAGAATAAAGAAAATGTTGCAACGCTATGCTTGCGGTTCTTCAAGGTAGAAAGGCTCTTCAAATGGTTTTGCAACGCTATAAGGAGCGTTGCAACGCTATGCGCTCTGGTCCAAAAGCCTTGTTCATCTTCATCAACACTTGAATCTTCAAATATAGCCTTAAGTTGCTCAAATTTGTCCAATTATCTCACCATTCTCCGATTTTGCTCCAAATGCTCGGTTTCTGAGAAATAAACATAAAAATACATGAAAGCACATGAAATCATAGCAAAACTAGCTTAAAACTAAGCCTAAAAATAGCACACTTATGTACGCTATCACGTTGTGTTCTTTAAATAAAGTAAAGTGAAATTATTCGCAGTACTTAATTGAATTAAAAACCAGTCTCAGTGGATACGATACTCGGTACTCACATACCGTTTTATTATTTCTTTGATCGCTTGCGCTTGCATCTACTCTGATCATCCCGAGCCTTGAACACCACTCCCAAACACTCCATGTCGAGCTCCACAAGTCCCAAGGAGGCAAGTTATCGAAATTAGGGCTAAAAACCCCCCAAATAGTCTCCTCTTTTCCTTAGAGAAAATGATGGCTTTATAGTCACTCGAGGCAGCGTTGCAACACTAGGGATAGCTTTTCAACGTTGTCCCAAAATGCAGAGATTTTAGTAAATGTACAGAAGCAGCGTTGTAACACTTCGGACGAAGCTTCACATTCCAGCGTGTTTCTAGCGTTGCAACGCTAGCTCTCTAGTTTACACACCAGACTATGGCATTGCAACGCCATTTTAAGTGTTGAAACGTTGTCCTCTCGGCCCCAACAGCTTGTGCAACATCTCTTCTCGTCCTTAGCTCCTTCAAAAGCTCTAAAATAGCTTCATCTTCACCATAAAGCTCTAGAATTCTCAATTTCGCTTATAATTGCTTGGATTCCTAAAATTAACAAATAATAGAAATAAAAGCTCACTTTTATGGTCTAAAACTAGCTAAAATAATGCATAAATATAGCACTAATTTAGTGCTAGTTGATAATTCTCATTCATGAGGATTATTTGGCCTTTAAACTTAGTTATATTTGTGATTTTTATTCATATTATTTGATGAAAAATAAAAAAAAGTGCTTGAATTTAATCACATGATTGATGGAAGACCTTTAAATTAAGTAAGTTGAGAAAAGAAAACAAAAGAAGAAAAAAATTCACACTTACTTAATGTTTTGATGCATGATTTTCGTGGAATGCAACTGCAGTGCAATTGCTATGCATTTGCAATTCTGAAAGATCTGGAAAACAAAGCAACAGAAATGCAACTGCATTGCAATTGCATTTCTGCAAAAAATCTGGAAGTGCGGAAATGACGGAAATCACGCAATTTATGGATTTTCTGCACGATTTTGGAAGATTCTCATCCCGATTTGATTCCTAGAAGTTAGCCCATGGATTGAGGATGATTTATATGGAAACCCTAGCCTTCAATGCCTATAAAAATGGGAAGAACGATCAAAAACTCGGCTGGGTTTTTCTTCTCAAGCCCATTTCTGCAAATTTTCATTTTTAGCTTTGTAGTTGTTGTTTTGTATTCATTTCTGCTAGATCTCAGTCCCGAATTTCTCCATCAATCCTATCTCAACAAAGTTGATGGTGGTAAAGAGCAAATCCTTGTTCAATTGAGCTCGATTTTTGGAGAAAGATTTGTTGCGTTTTTTGGGTTTTTTATCCACGGCAGTAGCTTCAAATTTCAGAGTTGTTATGTTGTTCTTCTTCCAAAGATTCAGAATCTCTGTCTCAATCCATCTCCATAAAATTTGGGTGTGGTTATGAACAACTTCTTGTTCGATTGAGCCAAAGAAATATGGGTTTTTAGGATAGATGAGTTCTCTGTGATTTCTGAAAAATTTGTTCCCTTGTTCTGTCAATTGCATTAGGTAGCATAATGGGCTATTGTTCAATTTCAGCAAGCTTGGTTTCAATATTTGAGTTTAGTAGCTACGGCTTTGTTGTATTTTTTTAATTCAGCAATTTTAATTTCGGTTATTTGAATTTTGGAAAACTACTGTATTTTGGATTTTGCTTACATATATACAAGTTTCTTTAAGTTAATTTTGTATCTTGGAATTTTGTTGCATGTTTACCTTTGTGTACCAATGAATTTTATTAATTTACACTTGCTGTTTTTGTTAATTTAATTATGAGGAGCTAATTTTCCTTTGGGATTCAAGTTTGTGAATGCCCTAGAGGAAAGATGTAAGGCTCGATAGCAACACAATCTAGCTAATTCTTGAACTAGTGTTTGCTTTTGGTGAAAATAATATTGGGTAAACTCTAGTTGGCCATTTAGTGTTGCTCGCCATGCTAAACTTAATATCGATAGGGTTAAGGGAAGCGGATGTCGCAAAAGCAATGGAGGAAAAGGCTTAGACATAAGTCTGAAACATCGACCCTAGACATAGGGCGAGACTCCAAACCACTAGAATTGTGCGCAAAATTACCTAAGTTAGATTAGCCTTAGACATATAGGTTTAATTACTTAGTCTCCTAAAGATACTTCATAGAAGGTCGAATAGGAGTTGAATTCGGTTTATTTAGTTCTTGAGTTAGCTACGATTGCAATTGCCTTCTTGTTGCATTTGTTTCCAAAGGGGCATTAGCATTCTTGAATCCCTTTTCATTTCCATTGATTTTTCAAACAAATTTTCTTTTAGTCAAAACACCCCTAAAATCATTTTCACCCTTGGTTACTTTAAAATTGCAATTGTCAACGATTTGTGCAAACTAAAATTCATTTTATTAAACCTCGTTCCCTTTGGTACGATACTCTGGAATACTTCCAGTTTCTTTATTACTTCGATCACGTGCACTTGCGTGTTGTAGCGAAAAGCATCGATCACTAGTACCTAATGGGACAGGAAATTTTGTGGTGTACAATGATCCATCTAACAAAGGCCTGGGTTGTGTGTTGATACAGCAAGGGAAGGTGATAGCTTATGATTCCCGACAGTTGAAGGACTATGAGCGTAACTATCCAACTCATGACTTGGAGTTAGCAACGGTGGCCTTTGCTTTGAAAATCTGGAGGCATTACTTGTATGGAGAGAATATCCAGATTTTCACAAACTACAAGAGCCTCAAGCACTTTTTCACTTAGAATAAGTTATTGGAGTTGGTAAAGAACTATGACGAGGAAATCATGTACCATCCAAGGAAGGTGAATGTTGTTGTCAATGCCCTCAGTAGGAAGATAGCTCATACCTTAATGTTGATTACTAGCTAGGCTCACTTATGGACTGACATAGAGCACGCTCGTATAGCAGTGATGATATGCAAAATTACTGCCTAGTTGGTTCAGTTGATTGTTTAGCAGACCTTGAGGCAGCGTGTTATAGATTCCTGGCAGAGAAATCTTGCTCTTGTGATGCCATGCATCACATGGAGTCAAGTGCAAGAGAGTGAGTTCTTGATGGCCACATATGGAGGCGTTCTATTTAAAGGGCGTTTGTGTGTGCACAAGGTTGGTGACCTCAGGAGCGAGATTCTTTTTGAGGCTCATAACTCTCATTTTTTAATGCATCTAGGAAGTACTAAGATGTATTGGGACTTAAAACACTTTGGTGTCACAGTATGAAAAGAGGGATACTGTAGACTTTGTTAGTAGGTTTTTGGTCTGTCAACAAATAAAGACCCCGAGGCAGAGGCCAGCAGGCTTGTTACAACCCTTGAGTGTGCTGTTGTGGAAATGGAAAGATGTGGCTATGGATTTCATCACAGGGTTTCCAATAATGGCTTGGTGTTTCAAAGTGATCCGAGATATTATTGATAGACTAACCAAGTCAATTCATTTCTTGCTAGGAAGGTCTACTTATATTATGGAGAAGTGGACACAGTTATACTTGGAGGAGGTAGTCAGACTACACGGGGTGCATGTTTCGATAATGTCTGATAGAAATCCTCATTTTACATCAAACTTCTGGAGAAGTTGCAAAACGCCTTGGCTTCTTAGTTAGTATTCAACATGACTTTTCATCTTTAGATCTATGGTCAAACAGAGAGACTGAATCAGACTCTAGAGGATATGTTGGGAGCTTGCGCATTAAACCTTGTCGGTGTTTGGGGTACTCACCTACATGTGATGGAGTTGCTTGTAACAATAGTTATCAAGCAGCAATTAGTATGACAGCGTTTGAGGCCCTTTATAGTAAGAGATGTAGGTCCCCTATGTATTGGGGCGAGGTAGGTGAGCGCAGGTTGTTAGGACCCAAGCTTGTCCATGTTACAAATGAGGCAGTTAAGAAGATCATGGTCAAGGATGTTAACTGCGCAGATTAGACAGAAGAATTAAGCCGACATGAGGAGAATAGACTTATAGTTTGCAGTCGGTGACCATGTGTTTCTGAGGGTAACTCCGATGAGAGGAGTTTTGAGGTTTGATGTTAGCGGAAACAAAGTCCCATGTTCATCGGGCCATTTGAGATATAGAAGTAGATTGTCCATGAGGCATATTGATTGGCTATGCCACATTTTCTCTTTGCAGAGCATGATGTTTTCCATGTATTTGATGATGAGGGAGTATATGTCAAATATGTTCCATGTGATTGATTTCGAGCCATTGTGCTTTAATGGGAACTTGTGTTACGAGGAAAGGCCCGTGCAAATTCTTGCAAGAGACAAGAAAGCTCTCCGGGATTGAAAGGTCGACCTTGAAAAGGTACTTGGACAAAACCATCAAGTTGGGAAGTGAGTTGGGAACGGGAAGATGAGATGCAAGCTAAGTATTCTGAACTTTTTCTAGACTATAAATTTTCAAGGACGAAAGTTCTTAAGGTGGGAAGATTATAATGCCCAATGTTTTTAAACTTAATTAACCCTTGAAATTAAGTAATTTTAAAGTTCAAATTTGATTTATTTGGTTGTTAGGCTCAATGGAAATTTAGTGAGTTTGAAAGGGAAATTTTGGAATGAATAAGTTAGTTTGAGAGCATGTTTGGAAGTTGGAAAAAAAAAAAGAAAATCAAAATCATTTTCTCTCTCCTCGACACTTTCTTCTTCTTATTCTTGTTCTTGTTCTTGTTCTTCTTTTTCTTCTTCTTCTTCCCCTCAACCGAAGCCCCGTCCATTCACTATCACACACACTCTCTCTCTCTCTCTCTCTCTCGCTCTCCTTCTCCCTTCCCACTATTCACTATCGCACGGCACACCAGACCCTTCTCTCCGCCCTGTCTGAACGCCAACTTGCCACCTCTTAATTTGCAATCATTCTGCACACCACCAACAAGATCCCACCAAGCCACTATAATAGTCTATCGCACGCGCCATTACCAAACCAAGGCTCTCCAGTTGCTCGAGCAGTCGCATCGTCTGTCCCTTCGCTTAAATATGTTGTCCATTACTCCGATCTGCCATCGCACTGCCCAAATTTGCAAAGCAACACGTCATGCACCGCCATTCACGTCAACACGCCGATTGCTGCTCCCTCTCTCCTTCTCAGTTTGCACAGATAGCAAGTGGGTGGCATTTTTGGTTTGTACAACCTTAGTCACGTTTTGGAGTGGGTACAGGGTTTTCATGGTTGATTCAAGACGTTCTTTTGAATGATAATTTGATTTATGGTGTTGTTTTGGCCTTTTGGAGATTGACCCATAATAAATTGAACTTGGTTTTAGATTACCCATAACATTTGGGTCTTGGATTCGAAAAATGAAACCATTTGGAGTTAAATTCAACGGCATTTCTAGTTCGAAATCTAAGACAAGGTCGTGGCTAACATTCCAATCGAGGTGAGTAAGCGTCCAACATGAATTTGAGGTGATTTGTGATTTTTAAATTGATTTTGATGGGATGATTAATGGTGAGATGACCATTTAAAGTGACCTATTGATTGCCGGATTAATTTATAGGACACCCACTGCGATTAAAAGTTGTTTTGGGCGAGATTGGGTCGATTCAAGATGTTGTACAACAACATCCCAACAAGTGTCGTCGTAGGGTAGGTTAAGCATTGGAAACAAAACTACAATCCTATCCTTCTTAGGAGTTCACCCTGATATTGACTCATGCAAATACCTTTCGTAGGGGGACGGTCCAAAAGCCGCCATAAGGCCCCGCATGAATCTCATGATGTGAACCAATGATGGAAACCGTAGGATATGTTGACACATTTCCTTCTCTCACTTACTATTTTGAAATAGGGTTTTCTCTTACTTAGACAAATTAGGCTAATCTCATTTATCTAAGTTCCTCAATCTACATTTCATAACCTTTATGTTGTTAGATTGATTTTAATGTGAATTACTAAGTTTTTAAACTATTTAAAAAAAATTATTCACATTATGAGCATGCTTAGTGAAATTAAATAAAATTTCACTAATTCAACTCTCAGATCGGTTCCAAGTTAGAGGTGTTCCCTTTCGGTCAGCTTAAATACCTCAGTCTAGACAGAACTTTCCATAGACAAAGTTCCCTTATAGTCAATTTTTATTTCAAATTCATTAATCTTTATATAACTATTAATTATTAGATTAATGAACATAAGTGAATTTATACATAAATGTTTTTAATCCTATTAAAAAAAATAATTCACTTACTGGATAATCTTAAAATTCTATCATTTTAAACCCTTTTAAAAAAAATTAAAAGATCATCCTAGATATTTTATTCTAATTGTATTAAAAAAAGATAAATTAAATTCAAAATTTTAAACTATGGATAATCTTGAAATTCTACCATTTTAAACCCTTTAAAACTAAATTAAAAGATTATCCTAAATTCCAATCTTATTAGAAACAAATAAAGATATATTAAATTCAAAATTTAAACTATTTAAAGCATGAATTAGAAATATCTTTATTTTAAGGAAATCTTAATCTCATTAGGATATATCCTAATCCTATTAGGAAAACATGGATTTCATTTATGAAAGAAAATATCCTAATTTAATTTTCCAAATATAACAATTATATTCAAAATATGGAAAATATAAACGTATTAAGAAAATATCTCAATTCTATTAAGAAACATCCGAATCAAATTTTTCAATATAACAATTATATTAAAAAATTAATCTTAATTCTATTAGGAAACAACCTAATCAAAATTTTCAAATATAACAATTATATTCAAAAATAAATAAGATGTATGATCATGCTTAATCTATGGTGGGATTTTAAATTTAAATGACATACTTTATGCAACAATCAAACAATTTAAAACATACATCTCATGCATAATTAAATTAAAAATAGCACAATTGACCGACATATTTGGCATATCCTAAGAAATTGAAAACAATTTAAATTACAATAATTTAAATCCAAGACATATCTTGATCTTCAATATCTTCCTTGTTTGGCCATCCAAATTTAGAGTTTAGAAACCTAAATTTTTTCTTCCAATTATAGCACTAGACGCCACAAAAATAAATAAGAAAAAAATATTTTAAATCCAAGACATATCTTGGTCTTCAATATATTCATTGTTTAGCCATCCAAATTTAGAGTTTAGAAACCTAAATTTTTTCTTCCAATTATAGCACTAGACGCCACAAAAATAAATAAGAAAAAAATAATTTAAATCCAAGACATATCTTGGTCTTTAATATCTTCCTTGTTTAGCCATCCAAATATAGAGTTTAGAAACCTAAATTTTTTCTTCCAATTATAGCACTAGACGCCACAAAAATAAATAAGAAAAAATAAAAAAGAAACTGCATTACCCAAGTTTCAAAACTTGGACCTGGAGTATAACAGCAAGAATCTCTTCACCAATGAACCATTGTAGATTCTTGAATCTTTTTATGAACCTTTTAGTAGAAATATTGACTTTGATTCACGTTTTTTTTTTCGTGAACCTTTTTCGCCGTCAACTTCTTCAGCCCACTGTTGGAATAGAAATTTCGACCAACCCAAAATTGGCACGTCATTACCTAACATTGATGACAAAATTATATTTAATTAGGGATTAATTAAATTTGAAAAGATTCCTAAATTAAATTATGGCAAATCCAAGTACACAATTGAGTTATTTGATATTTGGAAGACAAAAGCCCAAATTGAAGGCCCTAATCGGCAAAGTCCAAGTCCAGTCCAAAAGGGTTGGCCTAAAGTCCAGGCTCAGTCCAAAAGGTCAAGCTCAAAGTTAACCAAGCCCAGTCCAAAAGGGTTGGCCCAAAGTCAACTAGGCCCAATCCAAATGACTAGGCCCAAAGTCAACCAGGACCAGTCCAAAAGGGCTGGCCCAAAGTCAACCAGGCCCAATCCAAATGGTTGGGCCAAAATCAATTGGGCTCAGTCCAACAAGCCCAAGCCCAAGCCCACCTGAAAGCCTTGAGGAACTCTATAAATAGAGAGCTTCCTCCTTCATTTGAAGGGAGGTGAGAACTGAAGAAGCTCAGAGATAATTAAAAAACAAAGCTGTAAAGTTTCCATAAACTCCTGAAGATCAAATACTTGGTGAACATAGAACACTTCTTGAAGATCAAGAACGATCCAAGAAGATCAACAAGCTAGAGGTCGATCATCCAAGACGATCAACAAGCCAGAAGCCGATCATCCAGTGATCAACAAGCAAGAGGCCAATCATCTAAGAAGATCAACAAGCCAAAGACCTTCAACAAGCTACAAGCCGAAAACCTTCAATAAGCTACAAGCTGGAGACCTTCTACAAGCTACAAGCTGAAGACCTTCAACAAACTCGAAGCTGAAGACTTTCCACAAGTTCAAAGTTTACGATTCAACCTCGAGAACAAGCATTTCAGCCCTCAAGTCAAGCATACATACGAGAGAAAGAATTAGAGGACCATATATTAGAGATTGTACTCCATTATACACAAATCAATACAAAATCAAGTTTATTTACACGTATTAAATTTCCTTGTTGAAATCTCGTGTGAACACCCACATAATCGAAATTTGCAGCAATCATAATCATTCAAGTAAAATACATGAAATCCTAACCATTATGGGTTTTACAATAATCTAATCAAAGCAATAAATCTAATGCCAAATAGCCTACACAATCAATTTGCAAACCACAATATATCACATATATGATAAATTAAAATACCCACCATCACAAAACTTAATTCTAAATAAAACTTAAAGATTTCTCTGATACCAACTGAAGGAATAAACGTTTCACTCTGCAGCGAAAGCATTAGATCGTCTTTGATTTTATTTAAAATTAAACTACAAATTAAGGTTAAACAAACTTATTTGGAGTAAATATAAAGATATTTCTGGCGGATATTTATCTCTTCCATAAAATCTTCCTGGCTATAACTCGAACACAGGGCCAAGGCTTGTGGGAGCCTTTTGAAAGAAAATCCACAAGGGATTGGAGAGGAAGAAGTCAGAGAGAATTCTCTAATTCTCTATTGAGAATATATCTATTATATCTAATGGCTCAACCCAAGCGTTCTATTTATAGAGACAAAGGGTAAATCTTTCCCATAATTAAAATATTATATTTTAATATTTAATATATTAAAATATATCTTATACTTATTTGAATCTCATTCAAATCTCCTACGATATTTATTTATTTGAATCTTATTCCAATTTTATAAATATCTTTTATTTAATGTATCAAATATACATTAATTATTTTAATATTTAATGTATCAAATACAATAAATATATTTTCCTCTTTTATATTTAATATATCTAATATATTAAATATTAATTTGAACACTTCAAATTAAATATTAGATTTGAACATTACAAATTTTAATATTTAATATAGCAAATACAATAAATATATTTTTCTCTTTTATATTCAATATATCTAATATATTAAATATTAATTTGAACACTTCAAATTAATATTAATTTGAACATTTTAAATTTTTCTTTCAACTAAATTGATATTTTAGTATTACTATGAGCTAGCAAGAGGACCTCATGGACCTACAGATTATAAGTTCCAATGATACAAAATTAATTAATTAAACTATTTAATTAATTAATTTTCATTCATTAATTATAGGTCCCTAGAGTTGCACTCTTATGCACTGTAAAACAAGTTGTGTCCATAGATATAATCATTACATGCAAGTCGGTCATTCACGAGTTGTTCGTAATTACAACTGGATCAAAAGTCCGTTTTACCCTTATAATTACATCTTGCACCTTAAGTACCATTGATTCTCTAATGAACAATTTGTTTATAATCTAATTATAAACTAAGTCCCTCTCGAGCCAGTGAGAGGGTGGGGCTCCATTGTTCAAGTCCCGAAATAAGCACTTAATGAAACTACTCATCTACTTACCCTTTATGGGAAGGAGTGAATTCCATTTTGTGAGATTATGTTCCGAGCTCCTTATTTGGTCAAGTCCCAAAAATGGTAGGCATATTGAATCGGCTACAAAAGTCACTCTCACCCATGCAAATCAAAGGACAAGCCTTCACAGGTAGGAGTTCTTAACTCACTCAGGATTAAGATCGAGTCGCATATGATCATCCTGATGAAATATTAATCTTCTCAATTAACGAATTTATAAAGAGAGATTAAATATTTCGTAGTCCAGTCTTACACAAACTCATTGTATAAAATACCCCCACTCACATGTCTCCACATGAACGATTTGGATCAAATCATTTGTAACTATTACAAAGTAGGTCGTATCAATAGTGTTGCCAGGATAAGACACCCAACCTTATCCATATACTATAACCCTTTAGGTTATTTCTTGAACATGATCCTCCCGTATGTCAACCACATATTATTGAAAATTACACAAATAACCTTGGATTTTTCATATAATGGATAATATTATATTGCAAATAAAATAATCAAAATTATTATTAATTATTAAATAAATTGTTAATTACGATGATTTAGGGCATAAATCCCAACATCATCTACTTTCTCTATGGGAAAGAGTGAATTCCATCTTGTGAGATTATGTTCCCAGCTCCCTATTTGGTCAAGTCCCCAAAATGGTAGGCACATTGAATCGACAACAAAAGCCACTCTCACCCATGCAAATCAAAGGACAAGCTCTCACATGCAGGAGTTCATAACTCGTTTAGGATTAAGATCAAGTCGCATATGATCATCCTAATGAAATATTAATCTTCTCAATTAACGGATTTATAAAGAGAGATTAAATATTCGTGGTCTAGTCTTATACAAACTCATTGTATAATATTCCCCACTCACATGTCTCCACATGAACAATTTGGATCAAATCATTTGTATCTATTACAAAGTGGGTCATATCAATAGTGTTACCAAGATAAGGCATCCAACCTTACCCATATACTATGACCCTTTAGGTTATTTCTTAAACACGATCATCTCGTATGTCAACCATATACTGTTCAAGATTATACTAATAACCTTGGATTTTTCATATAATGGATAATATTATATTGTAAATAAAATAATCAAAATTATTATTAATTATTAAATAATAATTACGAGGCTTTAGGACATAAATCCCAACAATCTCTCACTTGCACTAAAGCCAGTGAGACATGTATCCTAGGGCATACTTTATACCCAACATATTTCTCCCACTTGTCCTAGTGAAGATGAGATATGTCTCATAATCCTAGACATTCTAGGTGATCCTCAAACACTTTAACTGGGAGAGTCTTTTTATATATATATCCAAACGACTGCAATTAAAAGTCATCTTTGTCACTACCATGATGCTTTCTCTCTCTCGATATGATTTCCTATACATTGGTGTTTTCTGATTTCCTTAATATTAGTCTTTGGACAACTATTATCATAATAAAATTAAAAAAAAAAAAAAAACTAAATCATATCTAAAACACCTTTCAAATCTTCAAGGAACTATTTGAGTCATACAAGACATTTTTTTGCTTCACAAGCAAAATAATTTAACTCGTATATCATACTCCACCACCAAGGATAAATTTTATCTTAACATAGATTTCCTAAATCTTTGTAAAAATCAGTGTATCTTGTAAAGATCAAAACTTTTACTTCATACACATAAATTTCTCATTATCCATAGATAATTTGAGAAATTTTTTATTTTCTACTCAATGGTCATACCATTCAATATGCTTACCATTTTGGGGACTTGACCAAATAGGAAGCTGGGAACATAATCTCACAAGATGAAATTCACTCATTCCCATGTAGGGTAAGTAGATAAGTAGTTCCCTTAAGTGCTGATTTCAGGACTTGAACAATGTGGCCCCACCTTCTCACTGGCCCGAAAGGGACTTAGTTTATAATTAGATTATAAACAAATTGTTCATTAGAGGATCAATGGTACTTAAAGTGCAAAATGTAATTACAGGGGTAAAACGGACTTTTGACTAAGCTGTAATTACGAACAACTCGTGAAGGATCGATTTGCATGTAGTGATTATATCCATGGACACAACTTGTCCTATAGTGCATAAGAGTGCAACTCTAGGTCTATAGTGGAGTGACCTATAGTTAATGAATGAAAATTAATTAATTAAAGAGTTTAATTAATTAATTTTGTATCATTGGAGCTTATAATCTGTAGGTCCATAAGGTCCCCTTGCTAGCTCATAGTAATACTAAAAGATCACTTTAATTGAAAGAAAATTTTGAAATGCTCAAATTAATATTTAATATATTAAATATTATATATATTAAAGAGGAAAATATATTTATTGTATTTGATACATTAAATATTAAAATTTGAAATGTTCAAAATTAATATTTAATTAGAAGTGTTCAAAATAATATTTAATAGATTATATATATTATATATATTATATATAAAAGAGGAAAATATATTTATTGTATTTGATACATTAATATTAAAATAATTAATGTATATTAGATACATTAAAGAAAAGATATTTATTAAATTTGAATTTGATTCAAATTAGGAAATAGATGTCATAGGAGAATTTTAAAAGATTTGAATAAGATTCAAATTGGTTAGATAAATATATTTTAATATATTAGATATTAAAATATATTATTTAATTATCTTCCCTAGACCACTATAAATAGGACCCTAGGGGTGAGCCATTGGGCATTCTTGATACAACACACATCTCCTCTATAGAGAGAATTAGAGAATTCTCTCTAGACCTTTTCCTCTCCAATCCCTTGTGGATTTTCTTTCAAGAGACTCCCACAAGCCTTGGTCTTGTGTTCTAGTCATAGTTAGGAAGACTTTGTGGAAGAGATAAAGATCAGCCAGAATATTCTCCATAATATTATTTTCAAGATATGTTTTGCTTAATCTTAATTTTTATTGTTTAATTCTAAATAAAATCAAAGACGATACAATGCTTCCTCTGCGGAGTGAAACGTTCATTCCTTCGATTGGTGGCGCCAGTGAGAGGGTGGGGCCCCATTGTTCATGTCCCGAAATCAGTACTTAATGGAACTACTCATCTACTTACCCTTTATGGGAAGGAGTGAATTCCATCTTGTGAGATTATGTTCCCAGCTCCCTATTTGGTCAAGTCCCCAAAATGGTAGGCATATTGAATCGGCTATAAAAGCCACTCTCACCCATGCAAATCAAAGGACAAGCTCTCACAGGCAGGAGTTCATAACTCACTTAGGATTAAGATCGAGTCGCATATGATCATCCTAATCAAATATTAATCTTCTCAATTAACGGATTTATAAAGAGAGATTAAATATTTCGTGGTCCAATCTTATACAAACTCATTGTATAAGATACAACCACTCACATGTCTCCACATGAATGATTTGGATCAAATCATTTGTAACTATTACAAAGTGGGCTGTATCAATTGTGTTACTAGGATAAGGCACCAACCTTATCCATATACTATGACTCTTTAGGTTATTTCTTGAACACGATCCTTCTGTATGTCAACCACATATTGTTCAAGATTACAGTAATAACCTTGGATTTTTCATATAATGGATAATATTATATTACAAATAAAATAATCAAAATTATTATTAATTATTAAATAATTAATTAATTACGAGGCTTTAGGGCATAAATCCCAACAATCTCCCACTTGCACTAAAGCTGGCGAGAGATGTATCCTAGGGCATACTCTATACCTAACATGTTCTCCTTCTTGCCCTAGCGAAGACGAGGCATGTCTTGTAATCCTAGACATTCTAGGTGGCCCTTAAACACTTTAGCTTAGAGAGTCTTTTTATATAGATATAAACGATTGTCATTAAAAGCCATCTTGGTCACTACCATGATGCTTTCTCTCTCTCGATATGATTCCCTATACGTTGGTGTTTTCTAATTTTTTTAATATTAGTCTTTGCACCACTATTATCATAATAAAGAGAATGGACTAAATCATATCTGAAACACCTTTCAAATCTTCAAGGAACTATTTGAGTCATACAAGTCCTTTTGTTACTTCACAAGCAAAACAATTTAACTTGTATACCATACTCCACCACCTAGGGTAAAATTTATCTTTACATAGATTTCCTAAATCTTTGTAAGAACCAGTGTATCTTGTAAAGATCAAATCTTTAACTCCATACACAAAAATTTCTCATCATCCATAAAAAATTTGACAAAGTTTTTTTTTTTTTTTAATTTTCTACTCAATGCTCATACCATCTGTTTAACTGATGTATGCTAACCAATTGTATATTAAATGTTCAGTCTCATTTATGCATATCATATACTCTCAACATTTGAGGTGTTTTAGAATACACTTCCTTAGACATAAATATCAAATATTTGACAACAATTTTGTCAATATAAGATGTTTGAGACAAAGTTAACATTTTGTCCTTAAAATCTCCATTTTGGACATGTAAAATATACCGAGTCATTCCAAATAACTCATTTGGAATTGGTTACTTAGTCAACTTTTTATGTTAGATAGACATTTTACATAATTCATAATGAGTAAAATATCATCAACAAAAAACATGAGAAAAATCCATTAGGCAATTAATGATTTTCTTGTCTATGCAAGCTTCATTAATATTTATCCAAAGTCATAGGTTTTGATACTTTTATCAAACCTTATATTCACAGATCCAATGGTAAAATTCATTTCATAAATGAACCTTTACTATTTCGCAAACCTTTTTCTTTTGATCTTTGAAAATAAACATATCTGATTAATTTGTGTAGATGCATTATCTAAAATTGATTTTTATAAAAGAATTCTAAACATTCTTTTTTTTTTTTTATATCACATATGCAACAATGAATTAAATAATGCTTACAGACTTCAGTATGGCAACAAGTGAGAAAATTTACTCGTAGTCTACTTTCTCCTATTAGGTATAACCCTTTGCCATTAGTCTCATTTTGCAAGTAATAAGCCTTCAACTTTGTCATCTAACATGACAATTTGGGCTTTAATTAAGTCCTTGTAAAGGTTGAGTCATCTCATAACTCTCCCACTACGATGAGGCTTATCCAAATCATGACTAGGATCCATTTGACTTTCAAATGTAATTAAATTGTTAACAACTTTTGTTAACTATTTAGTGGCTTCACTTGGAACCAATTTATTAACACTATCTCACCTTATTAAAGGTTTGTAATCTTTTATTTGACATTTCTTTTAAAAATGATATTTGTCATACAAATACCTTATTCGTTTTAGGACTACATAAAAGACCATTTTATACTCCTTAGGGGTGGCCTACACTTAGGCTTATCTTTGAACATGTACAAGCTTTTTAGGCTTGTTTTAGCACGTGAGCTTAACATTCCCAAATGGTGAAGTGTTGTAAACCAGCTTTACTACTCTTCTATAGTCTTAAAATTGTCTCGTAGACACTTTTGGAGGGAATCATGTTCACCATGCAATCTCTATTGCATTTCCTAACTGGAGTATGGTAATGGTGTGTAACTCATTACTGATGTGACCATGTCTAACAAGGTCTTGTTTCTCCTCTTGTAGCACAATTTTACAAAATTGTATTTGGTATTAAGATAATTGGGATAAAAACCCATTATCTATCAATTAGTTTTAGTACGTAAGGTTCATGTACTTTCTATTATGATCTGATCATAATATCTTGATAGATTTAATTCCCTAATCGATTTTTTTAACTTTAGTATTAATTTTCTTGAACTTTTCAAAAATTTAGACTTATGTTATATTAGGTAAAGATACTTATAACTTGAATAATCATCAACTAGAGTAATGAAATATTCATGACTTTATTTGACTTTTACATTCACCAGACCACTTGGGTCAGAATGTGTAAGCCCAAAATATTCTTTGGCATTCTAGCCCTATCTAATAAAGGCCCAATAATTATTCTTCATGAAATGCAAGATCTACTGACAAGTAAAGTAATTAACTAACTTTTTAGAGAATTACCTCTTACTAGTCTTTTCATTCTATTCAAGTTGATGTTAATCAACCTTAACAGCCAAAGTCAAGTATCATCTTTTAGGAGAAAACAATGTCTTTCTATTTTGGATTCTATAATCTTGAATATCTTAGTATTTTGTAGTATAGTATATGCCAACATTTTTAACATATACAAATTGTTCTTATTTTCAGCTGAATGTATTTTCAAATAATTTTGAAAATATAAACTTTCATACTTCAAAGTAATTCATACTATATTAACATTTTTGTAATAAAATTCGAGAAATTGAATTTCTCTTATGGTTAGTAAAAACACCATATTCAGCATTATGTAACAATTTTTACTTAATGACATCTTAATGTCTCCCACTACACTAACTGAGATAGGCTTCCTGGTGCTAACTTGTAGAAACTATTCTACATGTTAAGTATTTTTCAAGAATTGCATATTAAATGTAATGAAGAATAAATCTTGATAGTAGATCTTATATCGACTATCTAGGTGGCATTTATATTCCACCAAAAATCTAGTAAATCAAATTTACTTTCATTTATATTTTTCTTCCTATAGAGGTATTTAAAAAATTCCTCTTATTATGACTGTCCTAGCTAATTTAGGAACTATTTCATTTTATATAGCTTCAGTTATTTGGTTTGTTTTCTTGGAATTTTGTAATACTTAAATTCGAGATCATTTAAACCATTTTCTAAATTTAGCTTATATTGACTTCAACATCTCATATGTTGTTGTCATTTTCTTTATCTTCTAAACTTGACATCTAATTTGTCAACTAGGAGAATACGTACAAGCTATCTCATTTACTTTTGATTCATTAATCATGTGCTTCACGAACAATTCGAATAGCATTAGCACCAGGTTTTGAGAACATTTCTCAATAAAGACAAATAAATATTTTACACTGTCATTATAGTCTTAATGTTACTTTTTCCAAGTAATAAAATTTTCTCAATTTTGACTTATCAGTAATAAAATTAAAAATTATGAGAGAAACTGACATAATATTGAAATATATATATAATTTAACATCATGCAAACAATTATCCATTCAATTTTAGTATAAAAATCAAACAATTTAAAAAATGAACCCTATAAATTATTTCTAATGCTATGGTACTTTAGTGAGTTAGAACAAGTGCCGTCGTAGGGTAGGTCAAGTATTCCTTCACTAAACTGAGACAATCTCAACCAAGTATTATATCATAATAACTCTTATTCCTATAATATTTAGTTATCATTAGTTTGGTCAAAGACATCATTAACAACTTTAATGAGCCCTTTGTGAGTGTGACCCATAATTTTAGATCCCGTAGTTTTATCCCAATAAGTGTCGTCGTAGAGTAGGTCAAGTATTGGAAACAAAACTACAATCCTATCCTTCTCAGGAGTTCACCCCGATATTGACCCATGCAAACACCTTCCATAGGGGGATGGTCCAAAAGCTTCCACGAGACCCCGCATGCATCTCACGATGTGAACCAATGATGGAGACCGTAGGATATGTTGACACATTTCCTTCTCCCACTTACTATTTTGAAATATGGTTTTCTCTTACTTAGACAAATTAGGCTAATCTCATTTATCTAAGTTCCTCAATCTACCTTTCATAACCCCTATGTTGTTAGATTGATTTTAATATGAATTAATAAGTTTTTTAAAAAAAATAATCACATTATGAGCATACTTAGTGAAATTAAATAAAATTTGACTAATTCAACTCCTAGGTCGGTTCCCAATTAGAGGTGTTCCCTTTCGGTCAGCTTAAATACCTCAGTTTAGACATAACCTTCCATAGACAGAGTTCCCTTATAGTCAATTTTTATTTCAAATTCATTAATCTTTAATTAACTATTAATTACTAGATTAATGAACATAAATTAATTTAAGTAATGTTTTTAATCCTATTAAAAACTAATTCACTTTATGGATAATCTTGAAATTCTATCATTTTAACTCTTTACAACAAATTAAAAGATCATCTTAGATATTTTATTCTAATCCTATTAGAAAAAAAATAAAAGATAAATTAAATTCAAAAATTAAACTATTTTATCTGTTAATTAAATTATCTTTATTTATGGAAAACCTAATCTTATTAGGAAATTAAAAGATCCCATCTTATTTTGAAATTAAAAGATCTAATCTTATTTTAAAAGAATTTAATCTTATTAGGAAACAAATAAAGATGAACTAAATTCAAACTTTAAACTATGGATAATCTTTAAATTCTACCATTTTAAACTATTTAAAACTAAATTAGAAAATTATCCTAAATTCTAACAAATAAAAATATGTTAAATTCAAATTTTAAACTATTTAAAGCATGAATTCAAAATATCTTTATTTTAAGAAAATCCTAATCTCATTAGGATATATTCTAATTCTATTAGGAAATTATGAATTTCATTTATGAAAGAAAATATCATAATTTAATTTTTCAAATATAACAATTATATATAAAGATATGGAAAATATAAGCATATTAAGAAAATATCTTAATTCTATTAGGAAACATCCTAATCAAATTTTTCAATATAACAATTATATTAAAAAATTAATCTTAATTCTATTAGGAAACAACCTAATCAATATTTTCAAATATAACAATTATATTCAAAAAATAGATAAGATGCATGATCATGGTTAACCTATGGTGGGATTTTAAATTTAAATGGCATACTTTATGCAACAATCAAACAATTTAAAACATACATCTCATGCATAATTAAAGTAAAAATAGGAAAATTGACCGGCATATTTGGCATATCCTAAGAAATTGAAAACAATTTAAATTACAATAATTTAAATCCAAGACATATCTTGATCTTCAATATCTTCCTTGTTTGAACCATTCCAAATTTAGGATTTAGAAATTCTAAATTTTCAATTGCAGAAGTTGACTTCAATTCACGTTTTTTTTTTTTTCTCCGCGAACGTTTTTCGCTGTCGAATTCTTCAGCCCATATAATCGAAATTTGCAGCTATCGTAGTCATTCAAGTAAAATACATGACATCCTAACCCTTATGGGTTTTACAATGATCTAATCAAAACAATAAACCTAATGCCAAATATCCCAAACAATTAATTTGCAAACCACAATATATCAAATATATGATAAATTAAAATACCCACCATCACAAAACTTTAATTCTAAATAAAACTCAAAGATAGCTCTGATACCAATTGAAGGGAATAATCTAATTAAACCCAAGCGGAAACGTAGGAATTGGTTTGAGTTTATTTAGAATTAAATAATAATATTATGGTTAAGCATAACATACCTTGAAAATATGGAGCTCTTCTGGCGGATCTTTATCTCTTCCACAAAGTCTTCCTGGCTATGACTCGAACACATGACCAAGGCTTGTGGGAGCTTCTTGAAAGAAAATCCACAAGGGATTGGAGAGGAAGAGGTCTAGAGAAAATTCTCTAATTCTCTCTATTGAGGAGATGTGTGTTGGGTAGAATGGCTCAACCCAAAGGTCTTATTTATAGAGACCAAGGGAAAATCTTTGTCATAATTAAAATATTATATTTTAATATCTAATATATTAAAATATATCTTATATTTATTTGAATCTCATTAAATCTCCTACGATATTTATTTATTTGAATCTTATTCAAATTCTAAAAATATCTTTTATTTAATATATCAA
The DNA here is from genome assembly GCA_033996785.1 of Trichosanthes truncata. Classification (NCBI taxonomy): domain Eukaryota; kingdom Viridiplantae; phylum Streptophyta; class Magnoliopsida; order Cucurbitales; family Cucurbitaceae; genus Trichosanthes; species Trichosanthes truncata. The sequence goes on from JAWPNB010000004.1 coordinate 16,820,091, forward strand.
ATATACATTAATTATTTTAATATTTAATGTATCAAATACAATAAATATATTTTCCTCTTTTATATTTAATATATCTAATATATTAAATATTAATTTGAACACTTCAAATTAAATATTAAATTTAAACATTTCAAATTTTAATATTTAATGTATCAAATACAATAAATATATTTTTCTCTTTAATATATCTAATATATTAAATATTAATTTGAACATTTCAAAATTTTCTTTCAACTAAATTGATCTTTTAGTGTTACTATGAGCTAGCAAGGGGACATTATGGACCTACAGATTATAAGCTCTAATGATACAAAATTAATTAATTAAACTCTTTAATTAATTAATTTTCATTCATTAACTCTAGGTCACTCCACTATAAACTTAGAGTTGTACTCTTATGCACTGTAGGACAAGTTGTGTCCATAGATATAATCATTACATGCAAGTCGATCTTTCACGAGTTGTTCGTAATTACAGTTGGGTCAAAAATCCGTTTTACCCTATAATTACATCTTGCACCTTAAGTACCACTACTCCTCTAATGAACAATCTGTTTATAATCTAATGATAAACTAAGTCCCTCTTGGGCCAGTCAGAGGGTGGGGCCCCATTGTTCAAGTCCCGAAATCAGCACTTAAGGGAACTACTCATCTACTTATCCTATATGGGAAGGAGTGAATTCCATCTTGTGAGATTATGTTCCCAGCTCCCTATTTGGTCAAGTCCCCAAAATGGTAGACATATTGAATCGGCTACAAAAGCCACTCTCACCCATGCAAATCAAAGGACAAGCCCTCACAGGCAGAAGTTCATAACTCACTCAGAATTAAGATCGAGTCGCATATGATCATCCTGATGACATATTAATCTTCTCAATTAACGGATATATAAAAAGAGATTAGGTCCAGTCTTATACAAACTCATTGTATAAGATACCTCCACTCACATGTCTCCACATGAACGATTTGGATCAAATCATTTGTAACTATTATAAAGTGGACAATATCAATAGTATTACCAGGATAAGGCAACCCAACCTTACCGATATACTATGACCTTTTAGGTTATTTCTTGAACATGATCCTCCCGTATGTCAACCACATACTGTTCAAGATTACACTAATAACCTTGGATTTTTCATATAATGGATAATATTATATTGCAAATAAAATAATCAAAATTATTATTAATTATTAAATAAACCATTAATTACTAGGCTTTACGGCATAAATCACAATACATGTAGACTATGCTACCCAACATTACGTCTTCAATGATTGGGGGGATTATAATTTAACAGATGATGAGGTGGCGAAGGAAGGACATGAACCGATGTTTGGAGGAAATGGAAATAATGTGGCGGCGGGGACAGGAGATGATGAGTTGGATGAGACAACGTATGATACTGCAGAGGAGATAGAAGATGATGATTGGGAAGAAGAAGGGGATGATGATTGGGAAGGATCAAGAGACGATGAGCCAGATGAGACAACATATGATGAAAATGGAGAAACTGAAGGTAGAGAAGAGGGTATACACGTGAAAGATGTAACTGATTATAAACATGTAGAGAACATTGATGCTCACACGTCATTAGCAGGGACTCATCGTGCGCCAAGATCGTCAAGTAATCCAACCATTATGCCAGGTCAATACTCTTCTGTTAAAGATATTGAGGTTGGAGAGTTACTTTAATCCCAAAAAAGATTTGGTAATGAGGTCGTCGGTCTTAGCAATGAGAGAGAACTTCTAGTTTATGTTAAAAAGTCAAATCTTAAACTCTACAAAGTTGTATGTATTATTGCCGAGTGTGGATGGAGACTTCAAGCCATGAAGTTAAAGGAGGGTGATATATTTAAGGTGACAAAGTACTCTAATACACATACATGTAGGCATCAAATGTTAGCCCACGATCATAGGCAAGCTAGAAGTTAGGTTATTGGTAATCTGTTGAAACCGAAGTTCGAAGAGGTTGGTTGTAATTATAGACCAAAGGATATCGTAAGCGATATACGACAAGACTATGGTGTTAACTTGAGTTATGACAAGGCATACCGAGCAAGAGAACAAGCGTTAATATTCGCTAAGGGGTCGCTAAAAGAGTCATATAAATCGTTGCCAAGGTTTGGTGAAGCACTGAAAATCGAAAATCCAGGAACGAACACCCAGTGGGTTCTATACATATTGAATGGCATGTAAACCTCATCGACAGCACTCCATGGAACAGTGTGATCCAAGTGGTTGCCCGTAACGTACTTAACGACATTGTTGAACCGACTCCAGTCGAATGTATCATTCGTCGACCCACTTCGAACGAACTCATCATACACATCTGTACGTCTTAGAAAGCCCTGTAACATAACAAGTGTTAGTGACATTACCCTCAAAGATATAGAGATGACTTACGTTATAACATACTGTGACTATGATGTCCGATGTGACAAACTTTCGACAGCGTAAGTGGGGGTGGATGTTCGTCTTTGTCCGAACGAACATAAATAGTGCGTCAATTACCTACACAAGCATTAGATAATTAGTTGTAAGTATTAAAAATCACTAACAATAGGAATCATTACGTACCTCATCAGTGGTCCACTGGGATGAGGTCATCAAACTACAGAACCAGTCTTTATTTCCGGATGCGTAGATAGTAGTGCGCAGCAAGGCATCAGTCTTCGAGTCATCCATCCAATTTTGAAACTTTTGGTCCATTTCATCTGGGACGACACACATCGGGTCATAGGTCTTCACTCTATGCTTTTTACCGTCTGGCCTGGTGTCGGCCCATGGAGATTGCAACTTGTAACCAGGTCATCATTTACGCTTTGATTGCGAGGTTGAGAGTCGTCCAACTTTGTTATCTCCTCAACAACATCTGAGTCGACCTCTATATGCTACACAACATTACAACGAATTAGACACTAGCTAAACATCTTGATAGAAGTTATGCAATAGATTACCTCGGGCTTTGGTTGAATGAGCTTGTCCTCGCCAGTGGTATCCATCGTTGATTGAGAGCCCACAACTTGAATGTCAGCCTACGAATGAAAACAAAATGTTAAGTAAATATCAGTTTTGTATAAAGGATATAGACTAGACCACGAAACTTGCTTACCGGGTAAGGCTCTACATCTGAGTCCTCATCGGCATCTACGCATAATGTCGGTTCTTCTATTGTCTCTATCATACGATCGCATGCTTAGGGCTCAACCACCGACTCACCTGCCTTCTCGGCACTATCTCTCACTAGATCGTCCCCACCATTGTGATCTTTGGGCTCTTCTCCACCATCAGTATCCCTAACCAAATCGTCCCCCCCCCCATTGTGATCTTTGGGCTCTTCTCCACCGTCTTGACCTTTAGATGGACCACCCTCATCATTTCCACCATCGTCAAGCCCAAAATATTTGGATGGGTTCACAACTTTCATCTGCAGAGCATCAAACACATTAGTATACAGACCAATGTCAAGAAGATGGATTAGGCAAAGTAAAGTACCTTAGAAAGCTGTTGCAAGAACCTCTTGATGGCCTTCAAGTCCGACTCCATACTATCCATGCAGCTGTCCATGACTACTACACGTCCATCAAGATTCTCCATCCACTTTGTACATTTTCAACTAGTCTTCTTCTTCTTCTTCTTCTTCTTCTTCCTCCCCCTCCTCATACTATCTTCTGCTTCCTTTGTCTCTTTCCTGATTTCTTGCTCTTTCTCAGGCTCATTTTCTTTCCCTTTCCCTTTATCCTTATCCCTCACTTCCTCTTTCTCCCTTTCTTTCTTCTTCCCTTCATCTTTCGACGTGCGACGACTCAGGCAATGGTATGGAGGAATCGACATGTGAGGCCTCATCAATTGAAAGCATATAAGTGTCCTCGCCCATTTAGCCTACACGAGAACCAGGAGCTGCACGTGGTGCACGTGGGGGCTCAATCCTTCGATTAATAAATTGAACCTCTTCCTCGAATGGGATAAGCTTCAATTTGATTGTCGCTTGAACCAAAAAAACTTACCTCATTTATCAAACAAATCAAACTACGTTACACTAAAATAAATCAAAAATGTTTCAGAAGTCTAACTAACCACTCTGGATGCGAAGATCTCACTACAAAGTCATAGATATGAAGGAGAGTGCCCGCATGACCATCTATATACGCGTGGGATGGTCGTGTCATTCAACCGATTTGCCACACGTTCTATCAAGGATGAAACGATCTCGTATGCCCATGCCTACATTAAAAAGTATTGAATACTATCATCGCACAAATGTTGAATGAAGTAAGTAAATATGAAACTAAAACTTCAGCTTTCGCTAACCTAGAATGCGTATGGAAAACCATATAGACTATATGTCTTCGATTTCTTCGTCGCATTTTGTCTCTCCTTGTACGACTCAACTTTTCCCTTCAAATCTTTTTTCAAGCTTTTCATCGTCTTGTTGAATATTAAAGTACTCCAGTCCTCGCTAGAAAATGGTTCTCAATCATCAATTATATCGAGCATGTTAGTGTCCATTTGTTGCCTCCCCTCTCTTCCCATCATTGCCAACTCAATAAAATAGAAAAGGGTGATCTTCACTAGATCCTCATCGTTTTGAAACTGGAGAGTGGGGAATAGTTTATCTAATTCTTCACCCCTCATTACTTCATTATCCCCCAAATATAATTTTCGAAGTCTATGAGTAAAGGCATTTCTCCTCAAAGGCCTACTACCATGCCTAAGTCCACATATAAGGTCAAACTCCACCTTGCCGAAGGAAACCTTATTCCCCAACAGTTTAAAACTCATAACATCCGACCTACTTTCATTGACCTCCCTAAGAAGGATGTAGTGAACCAATTGGCCGTTAAAATTATCGAGGTGTCTAATAGGGAGTCAAAGCATGTTTGCTTAAACATCTCTAATTGGGTTGGGGTGAGTTTGCTTTTAATATTTCTACTCGTTCTACCTAGGTGAGAACAAGTCAAGGCAACCGAAAATGGTCCTCGAACAGAATTTTATCAACCATATCCATTTCCTAGATATTTATAGACATTTAAACCAAATAACATAAAATCAAATTTTAAAAAAAAAAAACAAAATCTGCCTAAAATCTCGGTCTAAATGTTGGTTAAACTCGGCATACATACTGAGATTTAGGGCAACAAAATTTTGGCTTGAATCGCAAATCCCGGGATTCTACATGCACTGAATGATGAATCTCGACTGGGATTCGTTTTCGCCCGCAGAAATTCCAGAAAACGCAAAACCCACATTTCTTTCCAACCATTTCTCGATCAACACACACAGAACTCACCGAAATCCCACCAAAAACGTATTACAAAGAAAAATATCACAAATTAAATGAAGAAAACTCAAAATCCACGGATTGAACAAAAAATCCATAGAAATTACACTTACTTGTTGTGATTTCAACCCAAAATATTCCTTCTACAAGTTGAAGAGGCAAGCTAATGTAGGTGATGAAGAGAGTGGAGAAAGGAGGGAAGCAATGGCAAAATGGGAAGTTCAAACTTGTTTTTCTTTTTTAAAACAAGTGAGGACAATTTAGTCTTTTCACAATGCATTGGGGTCCAAAATAACAATTTTTTTACAAGGGGGGTCATTTTTTGCAAATGAAAAACTCTAGGGGTCCAAATTTGACAATTTCCCAAATTAATTGTTAACCTCAAGTTTTACGGTACAAAAACATATTAAAGGAATGAAAAAAATTGTAAGCTTTTCCATACTATGAGCTCATTTTTTTAAGAGGGGTTTTTCACCACTTGTGTACAATTATTGAAACCATAATATTTTTTGTTTATTAATCAGAATACATTGTGGATGACCCATCAAGTGTATTTTAATTAAGTTTAATTTTTTTTTCCCTCATGAATGGACCTTTCTTTTTTAATGTCCTAAGATCTTTGAAAAATAGGGGAAAAAACTATCCCTTTTACTGTAAAGTGGAGGAATAAATAAATATATCCATGAAATGAGATTCATTTCATTTTTTCGAAAAGTCTTAATAATCTTTTTCAAGTTTCAGCCTTGTTGTTTTATCATTTCTCATAGAAATCTCAACATATCGTCTCAATAATTCAGTTTCATTATTACTCGAGAGACTATTTATATCAATTACCTTTATTTCTTTTCTTGTTAGAAGATATTTTTCTTCTTCTATCTGTTTATTCTTTGTTGTTGTTATTATTATTATCTCATTTTCTTTGAGAAGTGTTATGGGTGAAATTGGACCAACAAGAATGGGCTGGCTAAAGGGCTGCAACGAAGGGCCAAACAAGAAAATAGGCCCAATACGAAGTCAAAATGGACCGAAACAGACAATGGACTCACATAGAATGAGTGGGAGAAGAAACGGGCTTGGGCTTCGGCCCAAGCCCGTGGTCGGCCAGGCCGGCCGAGGCCGACCAGGCCGGCAAGGCCCAATTTTGGGCCTTGCCTCGGTCCCTCATGCCACGTGTGCCCTCGGTCCAGCCCAATTCGATCTTTCCTTTCCCCATTCGAAGACGGAAACCCACAAAAAACCCTAGGAAGGAAGCTATTTAAGCTCTCCCTCAGGGGGAGAGCAAGGTAAGTTCATTCCAGCTTACAACACTCTCCTACAACTCTCAAAACTCTCTCTGACTTAAGCATCGGAGCCTGTGTGGTCTACACCACACCGGTGTCCAGGTTTTTCTTGTCTTGCAGGCCGCGTTCTTCCCCCAAGAATGCAAATTCACCGTCGTTGTCACGTGGAGGTCAGGTGATATTTCTCATGTCCAAAATTTGGCAACAACAAGAAGGAATAACACTCACGAGATTAATTCTTTACAAATTGATCATCTACTTTATTGAAAGTAAAAGTGTTTTGGCTTTATCATGAATAATGTACCTCAAACAAAGAGTCGTACGTTTTTATCATCTCCGATTTTGATATTTAAAATTGAGAGGAAAAAATTGTGGATAATATATACTTTGCCATTGCAAAAATCTCATCTTAATTTTGTATAAATTATACAATTAGTCAGCTTTTTATGGTGAAAGATTCTTTATAACAACTTTAAATAGAAAAGCCATACTTCGGTATACACAAGATATGTGGATTTAAAAAGGAAAAAAAATCTCTATGCTATATTTTACCAAATTATTTAAAATACACTTTGCATTTTCTATAAGGAATACTTTTTTTTTCTTTTTTTTGTGTGTGTTATATGCATTAAAAAGAAAGAAACTTAGAGCTCACATCTAATACAAACATATTTATATATAAAAACTTTTCCTTAGAGTTTCATCTTCTAAATGTTCATAATCATATGGAATCAAAATTTTGTTTTTTATTTTTTAAAATTTTGTTTAGTAATAATTTTCTTTATTATTTAGTTTGATTTTTAAAATCATTGTAAAATTCTAATCAAATCAAAGTTTGATTTCATCTATATTTTTCTTAATATTCTATATTTCGAGGTTAACTATGTTTACAAATAATAATTTCTTTGTTTATTTCCTATTTGACAACCATTTTATTTACTTTTGTTAAAAAAAAATAAGGTCTTGTGAAATCGTTTTCTTTTCTGTCTTATTTTTGTCTTTAATTTTCCAAAACAAACATCATACATATTTGTCATTAGTTTTTGGGGGGAAAATCCGACTATATTTGATAACTATTTTCATTTTCTTGTTTGTAAAAAGTTAGGAGAAAAAAATGACAGATCTCAGGGGATGGAGAGAGAAATGTGCATACAATAATAAAAGAGAAAAATAAAAGTTATAGAGAAAATATTAAGAAATTTTGGAGACACAAAAGTAAGATAGAGGTAGAAAATTTAGACACCAAGAGATATGGTAGAAAGTGAAGGACAACTTATAGAAGAGAGAGAAACTTTTTAAATAATAAGCACTAAATAATAAAATTGAAACTCTAAAATACTAGGGGCGAAATTTAAAATTTTAAAAAGAAAGCACAAACTTTCGAATATTTTTCTTTAATTTTACTTTAAAATAGATTTTAATGTCGATCTTTTATATGTAATTCTCAAAAATATGTTTTCTTTAAAAGAAGGGGGGCTAAAATTTCGTTGGTCTTTTTTTATTTTTTATTTTATTTTTTATTTTTATTATGTTTATTTTCTTTTATTTATTTTTTTTTATAACCTCGTTAGTCTCTTACATATAAAACGATGAAGTATTAGTAATCAAAGTTTAATCCTTAAAAAAAGTGAAAACATAAGAAAACAAGATTATGTTATCCAATAAGATTAAAGCTGCATTTGAGATTGATTTTGTAGATGCTAAAAGTAATTGTGTGAAAATTTTAAATACATATAGTGTTTGGTAAAATTGTTGAAATCAAGATTATACAATTATTATATGCATTGTACACAAATAAAAGTATTAGAATTCAATTATGTTTAAAAATAAAAGTATCAACAATGAATTTGCTACCTAATTTTTCTTTTTTATCTTTTCCTTTTGACTTTTATCAATGAGCATTAAACTTATTTTTAAAAATTTTAAAATAACATATATTTTTCATTTAATTATCAATGAAAATTTGCAGTTATTTTTTTGGAATGAAGGTAAAATAAACTTATAAATCTTAATATATTTTTAAATTTTAATTAGATAATAAACATATCAAAGCTTTCAAATATTTCATGCCCACTTTTTAACTCTATCTCACATAATGAAATAATATATATTAAATTATTATATAGGTTTGCTTACTTATGGAAAAAAATAATTTAAATTATTAGATTTAATTAAAAAAATATTTTAATTAATTAAAATATTTATATTAGATAATTAATTAATTAATTAATCAATCATAATTAAAGGAATTAAAATTAATTTTTACATTAATAGAAAATAATAATTAATAAGTAGTTTCTCTCTCCTCTCTCCTAAAAAATAATTAAATAAATATAAATTAATTAAAATATTGATAAAATTTTATATTAAATAGTTAAGATAATATAAAATAATAATTATAAATGTATTAGTTATAATTTTATTAAGTTTAAATAACATATTGTATTAATAATTAATTAAAAATGATTAATAATGATTAATTAATATAAAGTAACTGATTAATTAGATTATATATTTACTGCTCATCTCTCATGTATAACAATTCTACCTATATGGAGGGTATAAAAAAACTCATGTTGGATGGATTTTAAAGTTCTTTGAATAATAGCCTAGATTTTAAAAAGTGAAAATCAGTTAAACAAACAATGATAATATATGTTTAAAAACTCATGGCAAATCCATAAAACAAACAAATCCTAAAAGATTTAAACATATCATGGAACTTCAAATACCACGCGACTCATGTTGAGTTTTTGTAGGTTTCCTTTGTCAATAATTTTCTATGAATGCAAATATCTTTTCAAGATTCCCAATGGTAGATATGGTGGGATGACTAACTTTTTCATAATGGTTAGATACATTGTTCGTAAAAGAAAAAAATTAAAATTATATCATATATTATGAAATCATAGTACGATTGGGACTGCTCATAATAATTTTTGGGTTAAAATACCATTTTGGTCCCTACAGTGCTTTAAGTTTCAATATTTCCTTTTAGTCATTTTACTTTCAAATGTCCAAATTTAGGTCATGTCCTTTCAATAAAGCTTAAAATTGGACCATATTGTTAGTTTATTGTTAACTTTTCTAAAATATAATTAGTCTCCATTAGCCTTCGTTATATAAATTTTGAAAATTTGTTCATGTTGTGTATTTTCTTGCATGAAAATGATTATTATTATTTAAAAAAATTCAATAAAAATTAGCTTCAAACTAACAGTAAGAACTACTTTTAAAATTTATTGAAAGTATAGAGACTAAAATTACACATTTGAAAGTACATGGACTAAAATAAAATAAAACTCAAAGTACATGACCGAAATAGTATTTTAACCTAATTTTTTGTCACCAATCATAGTACGATTGGGACTTCTCATAATAATTTTTATCATCAAAAGATTCTTTGTAATATTTTTATGCTTTTCAAGTACAAACGGACTCCACGTATGAATAATTATTCGATGCTCAATACCTTTTAACAACCATCGGTACGCTGTTATATGTTCTAACAGTTTCAATTGCTAAAGGGTTTATAGATTATCATCGGATTATGGTAATTAGAGATTAATAAATTTTGATATCACCTAATTCTGAGCATAGAGGATCAATTATATATTGAAACTTTGCTTTTGGAAAGATAGAAGAGATAAAGTATCGGAGGAAAGTTTATTTAAAAGCAAAAAATTAGATATTAGATCTATACCAATTGATTTAAAGCTTTTCATTAGAGTGATCGAGTTTGGTAATAATAAGAAATTTAAACTTATTTAAGAGTGTTGAAGTGCTTATTTATTAATTTAAACATTTTGAATGAATTTTTTATATTTATAAATTTTTCAGAAATATCCAATGACATCGATATTTTTATTGAATTTTTCATAAAATTGAGACTTGATCAATATATCTATCAACATCGACATTTAAAACCTTCCATTGAGCTTGATAAGACATTTCTAACCAAGGCGTAGGTTTTGATTGTTGTCTTCATGATGTAAATATTGTACCTAAAGAAAAATAATGGTCCAAACCAAAAGTTGTGTTGTTTGTCCTTTGCATTAAAAAAAAAAACCGGTGAAGGATCAACTATTCATTTGAGGCTGAGATCCACCGTTGGTTTGTTCATCGTATCTTCACATGCAAAAATATGAAAAGAAGGAGAAATTATTAGAGGAGGCCATTAGAATATGTCTGACAGTTCTGCACAGTTGAATGTATGAGAGAGATTATGCAAAATTACTTCAAATCTATATCTGTAGATTTTCGAATCCACATCTAACCGTTCTTAAGAGAAAGTCACATTATGGCAGTCTCATTGAATAATTTTTTCTCTAGCTCACTCTCTTCTTTTCGAAAAGTTATTCAATAAGGCCACCAAAATAGCCGCCTCTTAATAGCCATTGAATATGGATTCGAAAATTCACATACCCTTAGGGAAGAACTTCTCAACTATTCACAATGAGTACACATTCTCCAGATATGAAAAGTTAAGGACGATTTAAATCCTCTTGGTAAAATGCGTTCTCTTTAAATTCTATGAATTTAACCAGTATGTCTATGAGGGTGTCTTTTATAGTTACAACAACACACATTCATCATGTTGGATAACATATGAAGTTCTAATAAAGATAGCTTTTAATTATTTCAATCGTATGATTTCTTTTATCTAGTTGGTTTTGTCTAATTTTATATAATATTAATACACTTCTTTTAGAGTAGATAAAAAAATGTCACATTTTTTGTTTTCCTTTGTTCTTTGAGCTGTTTGTTTATTTCTTCTTGACTATCTTCTATTTTTTTTGTTTGATTTTTGGGCTTTTGGTTTTTGTTGTAATTTTCTCTTGTTATTGGATTTCTTCTTTGTTCACTGAACTGATTGTTTGTTGCTTCTTTACTGTCTTCCAATCCAACATTCTTTTGTTGTCTATAGTTGGATTTCTGTTCTATTTTGGTTCTTCTCTGTTCATGAAGCCGATCGCCCATTTCTTCTTGCTGTATTCTAACCTTATGTGTTTAATTCTTATTCTATTTTTGGTTTCTATATTCTATTGAATTTGAGTTTTCCAACATTCTTTGTTTGAGTTTCAGTTTCTAATTCCAGAGAAACATGGACGAGTACGTGGTTATGAAGTAGGTGTTACTTCTTCCGAGTTGTTTGGATCATCTTCTAATGTACGTGATCTTGAGTATCGTCTTAATGAGTCTAAATAACATCTTCAAGAATCTGAACAACAAAGAAACATTGAGGTACAAGCACTCAAACATCAAATTGTCTAATTAGAAAATCGTTTTGAGGATAGATTTCCAAAAAAAGATGGCAGAGTTGCGTAAACAATTTGTTACTAGTTGATTGTTGAATGTTCTAAAATGTTTGTAATCTTTTTGTTTAAGTCGTTACTATATAGATAATTTGTGAGATCATGTCAGAATTATCAGCAACTTTTATACCATCTAAGTTTACTTTCATCTTAAACCACTCTATTAGTTCCACATCCCTTTTTGTTCCATTCTTGTGCTTGACATTTTAGAGCACTATAGGTGGGTGAATTAGTAGAGAACTTTTCGAGGTTTGCTAGTAATAAGCTGAAAATTAGTTTAATTTGGTTTTTATGCTATTGTATTTAAATGATAAAGATTTTTGCAAGAAATTTTTTGAAGGATTTACAAACGTCGATAGAGAATTATTTCTAAAGGCTTTAAAATCTTTGAAAATAACATTATAAGCCTTTAAAAATAATGAAAACCTTCAAAAAAGATAATTTGACAATAATTAATTATCGATAAATAATTTGATATTTATCGAAGGCATGCAACCTTTGAAAAATAATAATTTTTGAAGGATAATGTATCTTGGAAAAAAAAAATTCGACAGGATTTATTTCGACACTTGTTGAAGGTTTTGTTAACCTTCGAAAAAGATTTATCAAAGGTTTGTTTAAACTTTTTTCAAAAGTTGTGACCTTCGAAAATAGTTAGATTTCTTGTAGTGAGGGTATAAGAAAACTCATGTTGGATTTTAAAGTTCTCTAGATAATAATAGCTTAGATTTTCAAAAGTGAAAACCAGTGAAACAAACAATGATATTAAATATTTGTTTGAAAACTCATGAAAAACCCCATGAAACAAACAGACCCTAAGAAATTTAAACATATCATGGGACTTCAAACACCACGCGACTCATGCTGAGTTTTTGTAGGTCCCTTTTGTCAATAATTTTCTATGAATGCAAATATCTTTTCGAGATTCTCGAATAGTAGATATGGTTGGATGCTAACTTTTTCATAATCGTTAGATACATCGTTCATAAAAGAAAAAAAATTAAAATTATATCGTGCATTATGGAATCATAGTACGATTGGGACTTCTCATAATAATTTTTGGGTTAAAATACCATTTTGGCCCTATAGTACTTTAGGTTTCAATATTCCATTTTAGTCCTTTTACTTTCAAATGTCCAAATTTAGGTCATGTACTTTCAATAAAGCTTAAAATTGGTCCCTATTGTTAGTTTATTGTTAACTTTTCTAAAATATAATTAGTCTTTATTAGCCTTCGTTATATAAATTTTGAAAATATGTACCCGTTGTATATTTTCTTGCATGAAAATATTATTATTATTTAACAAATTTCAATAAAAATTAACTTCAAACTAACGGTATGGACTACTTTTAAGATTTATTGAAAGTACAGAGACTAAAATTTCACATTTGAAAATACATGGACTAAAATAAAATGAAACTCAAAGTACAGAGACCGAAATAGTATTTTAACCTAATTTTTGTCACCAAACATAGTACGATTGAGACTTCTCATAATAATTTTTGTCATCAAAAGATTCTTTGTAATATTTTTATGCTTTTCAAGTACAAACGGACTCCACATATGAATAATTATTCGATGCTCAATATTTTAACAACCATCGGTACACTGTTGTATGTTCTAACAGTTCCAATTGCTAAAGGGTTTATAGATTATCATCGGATTATGGTAATTAGAGATTAATAAATTTTGATATCACCTAATTCTGAGCATAGAGGTTCAATTATATATTGAAACTTTGCTTTTTGAAAGATAGAAGAGATAAAGTATCGGAGGAAAGTTTATTTAAAAGTAAAAACTTAGGCCCCGTTTGATAACCATTTGGTTTTTTATTTTTGGTTTTTAAAAATCAAACTTGTTTTCTCCAAAATTCTGTACAATGGTTTTCATCTCCCTTTATGAAGCATTTGAATTCTTAGCCAAATTCTAAAAACAAAAACGAGTTTTTGAAAACTACTTTTTTTTAGTTTTCAAACATGACTTGGTTTTTGAAAACATAGGTAAAAGGTAGATAACAAAACATGTAGATCCATGAATATGAGTAGTATTTATAGGCTTAATTTTCAAAAATCAAAAACCAAAAACCAAATGATTATCAAACGGGGCCTTAGATATTTAGATCTATACCAATTGATTCAAAGTTTTTCATTAGAGTGATCGAGTTTGGTAATAATAAAAAATTTAAACTTATTTAAGAGTGTTGAAGTGCTTATTTATAAATTTAAACGTTTTGAATGAATTTTTTATATTTATAATTTTTTCAGAAATATCCAATGACATAGATATTTTATCGATATTTTTATTGAAATTGTCATAAAATTGAATCTCGATCAATATATCTATCAACATCGACATTTAAAACCTTCCATTGAGCTTGATAAGACATTTCTAACCAAGGCATAGGTTTTGATTGTTGTATTCATGATATAAATATTGTACCTAAAGAAAAATAATGGTCCAAACCAAAAGTTGTGTTGTTTGTCCTTTGCATTAAAAAAAAAAAACGGTGAAGGATCAACTATTCATTTGAGGCTGAGATCCACCGTTGGTTTGTTCATCTTATCTTCACATGCAAAAATATGAAAAGAAGGAGAAATTATTAGAGGAGACCATTACAATATGTCTGACAGTTCTGCACAGTTGAATATATAAGAGAGATTCTGCAAAATTACTTCAATTTTGTATCTCATGATTATTAGGAGGCATGTAGATTTTCGAATCCACATCTAACCGTTCTTAAGAGAAAGTCACATGAGGGCGGTCTCGTTGAATAATTTTTCTCTAGCTCACTCTCTTCTTTTCGAAAAGTTATTCAATAAGGCCACCAAAATAGCCACCTCTTAATAGCCATTGAATATGGATTCGAAAATTTGCATACCCTCTAATAAATAACTTTTATAGGGGGCGTTTGGCGTGCAGAGTTGAGTTGAGTTGGGCAGAGTTGAGTTGAGTTGTGCAGAGTTAAATTGTTTGTGAGTTAATATGTCTGTGTTTGGGGTGCAGAGTTGAGTTGAGTTGAGTCAGGAATTCTGTGTTTGGGGTGCATAGTTGAGTTATTAAGTCAGGGGTATCTGGTGCAGTTTTTTGTAAACTAAATAAATCTGATTTTTTGTTGGCTCTTTTTGCTTGCTTATTTTTTTTCCACCCATTCAATTGCAAATACATGTTTCCAATTTTTCAACACTCAATTCTGATATCAACTTCAAAATGACAATACATTTAAACATTAGTGGAATGTATGAGTGGAATATTTAAATGAGGTATTTATTATGATTTTTTTCAATTACTGATAAGGTCTTCATTATGAAGGATATTTTCTTGTTAGCACTCATTGACCATTACTTATTTATTTTTTTATTATTATGTTTTTTTTTTTTGTTTTTTTTGCAAGGGACCATTGTTTATCTACATTTGTTTAAACACATGCATTGAATTGAACATTTTGGAAAAAGATAATGCTAATATTTTACTTTTTCAAGATGTCAAAAAAATGACAATATATTTCTAACATTGATGCGATGTTTTAGTGGAATATTCACAAAATAATAGTAGGCCAGGGCCTATTTACATGATTCACAAAAGTTCACAAAAAAATAATGATGGTTCACAAAAAAAAGGTAATGGCCAACACTGGGCCGAATTCATAAATACATAAAAGGTTGTTGGAGCAAAGAGGGAGGCTATCCAGTCTTACCCAGGAGACGCATGCAATACGTCTTCCTCGACTGGGGTGGGACCTGTAAGAAGCAGTCTGTCTTCTGGATGTCAGTGACAAGTAGGTCTATAAGGAAGACTCGATCATCCTCAGTCAACCCTTCTATCTGATACAAATGGTCGACCACTTCCTTCCGTCGTGCTGCCTCCAATTCATACTTCTCCTTCTCCATGATAGAAGTCTATGCATGTGAGTCGCTTGCATATCCACGGCTGTCCGCACAACATCGAGGATTTCAGATTGGAATGACGATCTTTTTCTCTTGTTGCCGCTTCCTCTAGAAGACATGCCAAATGGAGTACGCCTACTAGTCGGGGTATCTGGAAACTCTTCCTCCCCTCCATCCCTGGTGCCTGGGTTTTCTATTAGTAGTTGCTCTGGGCCGAATAAGTCTTGTGATCCCAATCGGATCTCCTCCTCCATTTGTTCTGCAACGTTGGAGGCCATCTCCATAGGGGTCTCTGCGCCTATCCCTATGGCTCTATCCTTCCCAAAAACAATTGCTAAATCATCATAGTGCAGGAATGGCTTGTTCCTCATCCCCTTGGCATTTGGATGGCCCTGCATGTGAACGGATAGTATATGAATATGCATAGAAGAATGATGACAATATGCTACAATGATAAGATCTTACCCTAACCCATGCATCGAAGATCTCCTTCTTTGCTTCAACACATTTAAACTCTTCATTCCAGCCAAATCCGCTGCAAGCATTACTCAGCATCTCCGCAACAGCCGTGTATTGCTTTTTCAGAGTTCTCACCTTGCATTCTATAGTATTCTGGCTTATAGAAGAATTTGGTAATTTTTCCGCTAGCACCCGTTGGAGATGCTGTAGATACCCAGGCTTGAAGGTCCCGTTGTCAGATCGCCAACCACTTTCTACTAATGCTATCAATGACTCCACCAACTTCGCATCCTCGACCTTGGTCCAGGTGTGTTTCAAGTTTTTCGATGTACTTGCCATTATGCTACATGCATGTGTATGTCCAAATAATGTTACATTCATAACAAAAAAAAAATCGATTTGAGTTTACATACAATAGAAAACACATTAGTTATATTACTGCATAACTCAGAAATATAATAAGGAAGAAATGAGAAACTTGTCCATTACTAAAATACAACATAAAACATCTGAAAAAACACAGAATACATGTTAACAAATAAGTTCGTGTTCAATAAGTGACATAATAATTACTGGATTAGGGAAATCATCATGATTATTCCCAGTCATCAAACATTTTCTCTGCCAAGTCATCCCTAAATTGGGTCCATCCGTCTGAGCTTTCGATGAATTGTATATTGTCCCCTCCACTATCATTGGACCTAGACTCGACTTCCTCTGACACACCCCGTCCCAGATTACACTAATCAACCCAGAACGTGGCATGCTGACAATGGAACCCTACTACTATTAAATCCATTATCCGACTTATCAAATACAAATCACGTTTTTGGAAATGATAGGTGACAAGCTAAGGTCTTATTGAAATTAAATCCACAAAAATTTCGGCAGAGTTTCCTCTGAAAAACGGATGAACAATCCTGAATTTTGAAACATTACCCTTCCAAATAGATAACATACATATGTATATATAACTTCGGTACTCTCTCCAAAACTTTCTCAAACATACTATTCAGCATCACTTCAACCATTCAAATATAACTTTAGAAAGTCAAAAACATCGTTAACCATTTACAAGTACTAAAACCCAAGTCAACGTGAAACACACATGTGGTGCGCTAAAGCTCATAATAGCCACTCTGGTTACAAAAGATGCATTCAAAGCATATGTACATACAAAAATGATATGTAATCTAGCAAGCCTGGTGGCAGATGTAAACTTCAGTAGGTTCACCTGAAACTCAAACGCTACCTGGTGGGAAAAAAAAATATATAGGAAGAAAGAATGAGCTAACGCCCAGTGAGTGGTAAGTTCATAAGTAAATTACTTCCAGTTTCAAAACTCTATAAAAATCATAATAAAAATCAAGAACAATTTGTAAATTCTTTCGATCACTGAAAACACAGTGAAATCTATAAGAATACCTCTTAAAACATAACATTCGCTAATAACAGTAAATATATGTATAGTGAGAGAATATGTAGTTACAACTCTTAAAAACATACGCATAAGCCTGTAACATTCATCACTAAACCTGTACCCAAATTTATATCATACTATGTACCGAGTAATCTCAATGTACATAGCAGGGCCAATCTCTGTCATACGTGCACGTAGAACTGCCTCCAAAGGGCTAAGCACCCTAACACACGGCCCAAAGCCTATGTGTGTGCCAGAGTGGGTCCCAAAGACCTCTCTCTCTAGTATACTATGGAAACACATTCACACAGTATACGGGTAATCACCATGGGTACAAAGATCTAGTGGTTTGAAAACCACTTCCAACATAAACCTCTTAAATCACAAATCACTTTAAATCATAAAACTTCCTAACTTTTCAAGATCTCAAACTTTTTCTGAAAATTATATATTTCTCTAGACAATCGTTCATAAACTTGAGAGATTGGTAAATGACATTAAACATTTATAATATCTCAAATAATCATCAAATCTCTCAAATAATATGAACATTTTCAAAGTCATATTTTCTTTGAAATTACATCCCATGAAAGTCATACATTTCTCAATAAACATTTAAACTCTTCAAACATTTCAATAATCATAAATATCTCGAAAATCTCTTGAAACAATAATTCAAGCTAAAATCACGAAATTACTGAAAATTTATAACAATTTTTCTCAAACATCTCTAAACCATATCTTCAGTACAAATCATAAAATATTGAGAATCTTCGACAATTCTCTATAAATCTCATAACAATTTCTTTAGAATCCTATATAATTAAAGAATTCTTGAAAATTCCATAAAAAGAATTAAATGATAAAAATATTTCAAAATTAAACCACTCACAAACTATGGTGGGGTTAATATGTTCGGGTCGTAAATTTTTCCAATCTCCGCTTGACCTGAAATATTAATTAGAATACCATGTGAGCATATACCTATTTACCAACCCATATTACATAAAACTCCATCTATTTACCAAATTAATGCATTTTATATTCTTCCTAACAACAAGTAGGTTTTGTCATTTTCCTCCATTCTACAATCTCTTTCCAAATGTTCCCCATTAATGCACTCAAGACAAATTTTCTTCCAAAACACACCATCCACGTGACTCCTCCAATTTTTAATAACCAAGATGTACTTGCTTCTTCATAATTCATAATAAAATACTTTTACTTTCTTTCCCACCCACTGACTTCATCTTCTTCCTTCTTCTTTTCACTTTCTCTCTCTTTCAAAACTTCTGCAAACTCTTCTATCTCCCCATTTCCAGCTTAGCAAACAAGATAATAACTTATTGTGTAGCCTGAAGAAAAAAAAAATGTTTCTCCTTTCCTTTCTAAATTACTAGCTACCTGAAAACAAGCCTCAAAAATCCTTCCCTCATATTTCCACCCATAAATTTATACATTTTTTTTTCCACGATTTTCCAAAGGAAACTTACCAAATCAAAATTCTGTGCTTTGTGAAAATCCTCCACTTCCAACATCAAGTAATTGCAGCTTGAATTCCAAAATTAAACTTAAATTCTCAAATTCTCCCTCATCTCTCAACTCTCCCCATTTTTAAGCCAAACGGATATGGTTTTGTTTTGTTTTTTGTTTTTTTTTTTTTTAAACAAAACTTGCACACTAGCCACATGTCCACTACCCTAACATCATCACTAACACACGTGTCCACCAAACTCCACCCAAAATTTCGGCTACAAATTTAATATACTAATTGCAAATTTCCATTTCCCTTTTTAACCCTAAACAAAATGCCAAAAGACAATTAGGTCCTTATATCCTCGTCCTCGTCAGACATTGCAGTTGGACCCATCTCTCTAGTGATGAGGTTATGAATGAGGCAACATGTTGTTATTGTTCTGCATTGTATATGAACCGGGTAGTATGACTTTCCCCCGAAGAATGGCCCATCTCCCCTTCAACACACCGAATGCTCTATGATGACGTTCCTTGCCGAAGAGTGCTTCATATTGAAAAATTCCCTTGGAGTAGTGGGTGCATTCTTTGTGCCACGCCATTCTGAAAGATGGTACCGTTCTCCTCTATATGGTGTAAGGAATCCCTCAGCATTAGGGTACCCAGCATCACACAGGTAGTAGTATCATGTATAAGGTACCACTGGTTAATTGATAAGCTTAATTGTTTTTACATATTAACAGTTAACAACGTTTATGGTATACCCCTAGGAACCTTGAAGTCATTAGGTCAGGAGATTGCATCCCTAAGAACCCTAGAATTTTCCGCCGACCCTTCCCATCCTGGCAAGACGAATATGAACTCTCCGTTTGGGGAACAAACTCCAAGCACGTTCGTTGCGACTTCACCTTTCCTCATCCTATATCGCAGTCGATCAGCGGCACTGACATTAACTTTGATGTATGTGTCGTCTAAAGCACCCAGACAATTCTGTTTGGAATTAAGACATCGTAGTCACGTTAATTATGTAAGTATGTGCCTTTTATCCATGACCCTAAATGGATATATTTAAGTTTTCAATACCTCAAACCATTTCCATCGATCATCAGTGCATGTGTTGGTGATTGGTTCTGGTGTTTTCAACAACACGTCGTGAAGTTACAAGACTGCATTTAGCACAGAGTTGAAGAGTCTGGAAACCGTCTCACCGGACCTCGCAAATTGCTTGCGAATTACTCGATTCTTAACATCGTGTGCTAGTACGTGCAGGAACATAGCCACCATCTCCTCAATATCAACACATTGGGTGGCTACCAAACCGCCTATGGTCCTAAGCATATTACAGAGGATCGCAAAAGTCCTTCTATCCATCCTCGTGCTTTCACAACAACACGAGTCATTCTCGTAAATGAGGCGAAAGAAATTCAACTGCCTCATTTGGTGTCGAACGTACGACGAGTGGTTCTCTAATCTCTGATAATCGTTAAGTAGGATGCCTAGATCTATCAACAATTGTCTTTGAGAGGTGGTAATGATTGTGATGATAGTAAATAACTCTTCTACAGTTTCCATCTTGATGCGGAATAAAAGGGAAGGAAGGATAGTTGATCCTGAAACATAAATGTGTCCTTTGTTATTTTCAACTACATCCATTGTAGTGTACGACAATCGTATCACTGAAATCCTACTATACGAATCCCTATATACATAACGATCATTCTGACAAAAAAATTGAATAATAAAACCATAGTACTATTACACTGTCCTACATGAACATTAATACTAGAAGACGTATTGCGTGCAACTCCACTAGACACGATCGCAATTGGCAGTTCGTTATTTGGTACCAAAAACTGGGTATGCTCTGCTTCTGCAAAAGTTGTATATGATTGATGAATCGCTCCCCTATATTCATGGAATTGTCTATAGCACTCATGTCAGGTCATGTAAATCCCAACGAATACCACGTAGAACTTCGTTTTACCCATAATCCTAAAGTCAAAGTGTACATAGCTAACCTTCATATCATGGATAGAGCATATCTATACATTTTTATAAGTTACAACGTGTAGTAAGGTGTAGGTTCTTGACATTAACTTTAGGGGTTCAGTCTACTTGTTTGGGGTTTTTAATTTTATGATTTGTGGAGTTTTGGGGTTTTTGGATTTTAGGGGTTGGGTATTTAAGGTATTAGGGTTACTTTTGGGGTTTTGGATTTGGGGGGTTTTGGAGTTTTGGGATTTTGGATTTTTGGGGTTTTAGGGTTTTCGATTTTAGGGTTTTGGGGGTTTTGGAGTTTGGGGGTTTTGAATTTTAGGGTTCTGGGGTTTTGAATTCTATTATGCATGCATGTTGGTTGGTTTACAACATTTTGCACTATTGTATGAAATTTTATGAACATTATGCCACTAATTATTCCTAAGAAGTGTTACATTTAAGTCCAAATTTGGAAGGTGAATGTTTTCAAAAATAAGTTTTTCTTATGCCTTGTCATTTTGAAAATTTACACCCATCTATTATTTTAACATTTTGATTTTTTTTTTTTTTTTTTGTGACTAATATCTATTTTGGAAAAGATGAAAGTATGTTTCCATGTATTGATATTGAACTTTTTAAAAACAATTTAATGTTCTTTTTTTTTTTTTTTTAAAAAGTCAAATTTGAAATCATAGTCAATTGCTTAAATGGAAAAAAGGCAATATACCTTCATTTATATATTTTTAAAGATTAAGTTGAACTTATTTAAAAATTTACAGCTTGGAATGTTTCGTTTTTTAAACACACATTGACGATTGACATGTCATTTTGAAAATTTACACCCATCTTTGAATCCAATGTTTTATTGTTATGTTTCATTTCTTAAACACATCTAAAAAGATCTTCATTATGAAAGCATTGTTTATTTTTTTGTAAACACATTGCTACTTACTTTTTTTTCCCTTTTTGCAAATGACCATTGTTTATGTACATTTATTTTTGGAAGAAGCTTAATGCCATGATTGATTTTTGTAAAAAGACATGTCTTGTGGATTTTTTTTTTTTCTTTTTTGTATTATGGGAATGACATATGCTTTTTAAAACACATAGACCATCAAACATTTTTCTTTTGGAATAGGGATTGCCATTAACCTGTTGTAAAACCACAAGTGATATTCAATCTGTTTTTTAAACAAAAAAAAAAAGGAATTGCCACATTGTTTAATCTTAAAATAAGACCACAATGCTTTGGTTTTTTTGTAAGGTACATAAACTTAAACTAAAACCATATCTACATGGTTATGTACATGTACTCTAATCTAGCCAAGCAACAACATTAGACTACTTTTTTAGAAAATTCTAGTATCATAAATAACTTTGAATGAATAATGTCCAACAAACACATAAGAAGTTAATGATCCAAGAAGGACAAATGAAAAAAAATAGTGTCTAACAAACAACAACTACTAACATAGTCCATGGTAATGTTCATTAACATTCAAGGAAAAAATCAAACATATTCTAAACTTTAGACTCACAAACCTCAAACTAATTTGTGGAGGAGTATTAGTTTGGGCCCTACACCAAGGAAAAAAATTCAAAGTTAATAAAAACCAAAGTATAAGCTCATAATGAAAAACCTGTACAATTGCATTAAAAGTACAACGGCTTACCTTAAATAGATCAAAATGATTTGGGAGGAGTCTTTGAATCTTATAAATTTCGGATGTGGAGGTTATCCAACTGAATACCAAGACAAAAGGACATTAGTGGAGAAAAAATTACAAAACAAAGGATTGGAATGCACTTTACCTTTGAACCAACTACTCTTCGTGTAATGAGGGGGACCTAAACCCTTTTGTCTTGATTAGAAATATAAATGTAAAAAGGAATGGAAGAATAACATAAAATCAAATGAATGAAGGTACTCACACTTCACAAAGGAGGATGCTGGCAGTGGAGTTGTTCTCAGAAAACCAGTGAAGCACAAGATATATGTATATATAGGATAGTGGTAGTTGGATTTAGGAAGTGGGTGGACTTAAGTGCACCTACCTCCCATTAATTCACATGTAGTGGGTGTTTATTAAACTCTCGGGTGGTTGGAAAGAGTTCTATATATATATATATATATATATATATATATATATATATATATATATTACTTGTAATAAAAAGAGGAGTGTTGAAGAGAGTTCAACATTAAAGCCTCGGGTAGTTGAGCATTGAGAAGCACAATAATAAATGGAGGTAGATGAACTGTAGTGATTATTATTATTTATTCAAAAATAATAATAATCACACATATCAACTCCCTCATAAGATAATTCACATTAAAACCGACCTCAAACATTCATAATAGACATCAATTACTGTAAATTCGGCCTCAAAGATATAATTCACATTCTTCATGAGAAAAGAATTGAGCATCAAATGGCTGTGAACAGAGAAGAAATGCGACACAAACAAATGGAAATAGAGAATGAAAATTCAGGCGCAACTCAGTCCAATTCAAGGGGCCAAAGATCACAACCATAGTCAAACAGTGTAGAATAACCGAAAACCAGCAGAAATTATGCTGAGGAAAGAATTTTTTTTTTTGTAAACATAATCTTCCAAAAACGAGGAAAAACAGAGACCAGCAAACAAAAAATTAAAAACAACAGAAGCCACGATTAGGAAACTTCATAATTTTTTCCTGTAAACATATTATTCGAAATTTTGAAAAAACAAAATAGAAATCATCAAACAAACAATCACAGCCTTGGTACGAATAAACCAGAAATCAGTATAGAATGACCAAAGAACAACAAAAACTATGTCAATATAATGCAATAATTTTGTGTAAACACTACTGAAATTTGGGGAAAAAAATATCAAAGATCATGAAACAAAAATTGACAGCCATGGTACAAACAGAGATGGGAATTAGGTAAGCATGGGTTAGATACTCATCATTGGCCGGTGAGGGTTAGAGAACAAACCTGTGAGTATGCGAACACCCCGCCCCCCACCATGCTTCAATCCCCTCACCAAGTCCCTTACCAATTTCCTCCTATTTCGTTTAGCCCATAATTGGATTCAGTCGCACAAACTGAAAAAGTAAAAAGGTGTACGAGTGAATGAGGGAACGGTGAAGAAGGGTCAAGGACTGGCATGGGGTGTTGAAGCAACAAGAGGTGGCTACAAGAAATTTGGAACCCTCGTTTACAATTCTAGAAAAAAAAGAGAAAGAGAGAAAACGAGGTCAGGGGTCACAGATCTAGTGAGATCGTGAACCATTGGAAGTTTTTGGAGAGAAAAAACCAACAAGGAGACGATTCGAGGGTTATAAGAAGGTAGATCTAGTTGCATGGGCGATTGGGTTTTCAGATTCGAAGAAGAAAAATTGAAGAACATGGAGATTGGATGAGAGTTGAAGTCGAATAAGAGGAAAGATCGTGGAATACATACCTCGATGAAGAAAAAAAAGGATGACGGAACGAAAACTCACCATGAACTGATAGAGATCAGAAGACGAAGAGATTTGGGAGAAGGGGTTCCACCATTTTGCGAGAGAAAGCGAACGGGCGAGAGAATGAAGATGAGAGAAGGCTGTTTGCTAAACCTAGACGGATGGAGATAATATGTCGACACTGTACAACTCAATGGAGTTGGGTTAATTTGTCCACACTTATTATCTCAGTGGGCCAAACAGGGAGTTGGGTTTAAAACCCAACTCAACCCAACCCAACTCAGGGGGACAAACAGCCCCATAATTTCTTTCTAATACACCCAACGGAGCAAAAGTGTTGTCTTCACGAATAATTTCTCAGGCTATATATAGCTTTCTTGACGAAGCTCCAATGGCAGAAACATCTGAGAGCATTTAGTGAGATAGAGAGAAGGAAGGAAGGAAAAAGAAAAAGAAAGAGATAATGGCCAACCTATTGGATGGAGATCAAGAACATGTCCTCCCAACCTATTTCTCCCTCAAATCCAAGTACAACAACAAATATCTCTGCTATACAAACGGCGACGACAACTCAAACGGACTTCTCAAGTACTCAGGTACGATATTGGTGAGTCCGTTTACAAAATTTTCAATTCAACCTTCCGAAACCGAGGAGGGTCTAGTCCACATAAGGTCTTGTTACAACAACAAATTCTGGGTTCGTTTGTCGGAGAACTCCAACTACATTGCAGCCATTGCCAACGAAGAAGAAGACAACAAAACAAAATGGTCATGCACATTGTTCAAACCCATTTTTGTGTCCGAGCAAAATGTATACTGTTATCTTCACGTTCAACTTAACTTAATTCTCCGTATAGCCGAATCCGATCCTGCACCGTACACCGATTGTTTAGCAGCAACCGTCAAAGATCTCACGAACAACATTGACGAAAATAATCTTGTTCTTTCAATCGCTGTGGATTGGGACTCCATATTTATACTACCAAAATACACCGCCTTCAAGAGCGACAACGGCAAATTTCTCAAGCCATTAGACGAATTTCTACAATTTTCCTCTCCTAATGCTGAAGAAATTGGAGTTACCTTCGAGATCATATTCGTGGAAGATGCATACATTCTCGTAAAGCATTTCGATTCCAACAAGAATTGGATTCGTGGATCTAATAATTGGATCCATTGTGAATCAATTGCAAACGACGATCCCAATTCCTTTTTTTTGCCGGTCAAAATCGACAGCAAATTTGTGGGTCTTCGCAACAAAGGCAATAACAATTTTTGCAAGAGGTACACGACGGTTAAATATATTAATTATCTTAGCGCTGTCACTTTAAATCTCAACGATAGTACCGCACGAATTGAAGTGAAAGATGTTGCAATTGACAAGAGAATCGAGGATTTGGAGTATAAAATTAACGATGCTAGAGTTTATGGTAAGGAGATTGTGACCCTTTGTGAAGGAATTGCCATTAACAACACTGAAGTTGAGAGTGAAGTAATTATTGTATTCAGTTACCAAAAGAAAGTGGAAAGAATTTGGAGTTCCACAGTCTCCAAGATTACTGGGGTCACTACAAAATTTGTTGCCGAGGTTCCAATTATTGGAAACGCTGGATTTTCATTTGAGGATGGTGATGAGAACAAATGGGATGAAATTGAGATTGAGAAATCGTTTGAGGAAGTTAAGGAAACGGTTGTTGTAGCTCCAATGTCGAAAGTGAAGTATGTTGCCAAGATAACACAAGCATCTTATGACATTCCTTTTTCCTATAATCTTCTTGAAACTCTCCAAGATGGTCGGGAAGTGACGAATCACTATGAAGATGGGCTTTTCAGTGGTTTAATGACCTTTGATTACCAATTTGAGACTGAAAACCCACCACTTTGATATGTGTAAAACTATGTTTGTGTGCTCTTTATTTCTTAATATTTCGATTTAGGTCTTTATTTTTGTGAGAGGGTTGTGTGTTGGAGGGTTGATTTAATTTCTAGGTTGTCTTGTTAGGACAATCTTAAAGGGGTAAAGAATAAAAGGTTGGTGAAAGAGTGTTTGTTTCCTTTATGTTTTGAAAATTATATTCTTCGTTTTTATTTTTACCCATTGGACGACAACTTTCAACCTACGAATAAAAAATGTTCTAATTTATATAAGATGGAGTTGTCTTTAATTATTTTTTTAGTTTAACAATCTTTGACATCTTAATCAAAGGTATATGTCTTAATTAGTTAAGTTATGCTCGAGTTTAGCTACAAAACCATATTTTCTCTATTGCTAACAAATGGATAAAATTTATATGTTACTTTCTTTACCTCTGATTCATATCACTTAAAATAGGTATTCCATTTATTTTAAAGCTAGTTTACTAATTCCAACAGATTTTTAATATTCTAGCCAACTTTTAAAAATTAATTAAGGGTTGATTTGATAATATGTTTTTTATTTACATTTAGAAACTAACCTTATCCCAAAAAATTAGGAAAATTTGTTGCTATCCTCTACTTAGCAAGTCAATTTAACATTAAATTTTTATATTTCATTGATTTCAACCTTAAACTTAAATAAGTAATAAAATTAATTCCATCATTTAGTAAAGTTTATTTATTTATTTATGGAAAATTTATTTTTTAGCCCTTTAAAATTTAGCAATAAGTTTGTTTGGTCTCTGAGGTTTCAAAATGTATCATTTTAGTTCTTGAGTTTTGACAAATAAGTTTAAAAGATTCCTTACGTTATTTTTTTTCGCTTGTTACAAAAAAGTAATTTTTTTAATTATTTTTAATATTGACATGGAAAATTATAAAGTAAAAACAAATAATAAAAACAAAACTTCCTCTCTCTCTCCTCTCACTCCTCTCACTCGCCCTGTGCCCCTACCCTCTCTTTCGCACCTCGAGCGTCGGCGTCTCCTCTCCGTCAATGTCTATGGCATGACCACCCCTTCTTCTTCCTCCTCTCCCTTCTTCTTTCTCCTTCTTCTTCACCCTTCTCTGTTTCTTCATTTCTCCTTCTCCCATTCAAAACAAACAGAAGGGTGTTTGTTTAATCGGAATAAACATGTTCAATCGAATTTTGGAGAATCCCTTTGCAGGCCTCTCAATGATCTCGTTCTCTCTCAAGCACCACCATAGACGTCTCTCTAGCTAGAGTTACATGATTCAGTGTGCTTTGTAAGTCCCTCCCCTTTCTTATCGATGTTGGATTGAGACTTTTTAATTTGTAGCTCTATTAAGTAGAACGGTTCGATTCTTTGATCTATTTATAAATCTTCTTTAAAAAATCAAAAGAAAGGAAAAACGAAACAAAGTTTAATTTAATATTCCACCAAATTCCTCTCAATAGTCAAATGCACATGATTCAACCGCCGATTAAAAAATATTGGGTTTGAGAGGCATTTGGTGACAATACACAAAGCAAAACTACAACATGACACCAAGATTTTGACAGTGGCGGAGGAGAAGGGCAATGAAAATGGTCACTACATTTTAAAATGCTACTAAACTCAAATCTCAAGGGTTAAAATATTGAGTTTAAAAAAAATTCAGATACTTAAATGCTTACCAAATCCAAACCTCAAAAATTAAAAGTGTATTTTTTTCGTTTTTCTTATCTTACCGCCACATTCAGAACATTTGTTTTTACTTCCTTCTTCTTCCCTTATAATCCACATATCTTGGGGTTTCCTAGATTTTCCAATCCACCCTTGCATGATTTCCCAAGTGGGTGTGTTTGGTTTTGCCCCTATCATGAATGTACCTCATTGCTTGACAAAGAGTCGTCTTTGTCATCTCCAATTTTGATATTTAAAATCGAGAGGAAAAATTTTGGATAATATACTATGTCATTGCAAAAATCTCATCTCAACTTTATATAAATTATTAATTAGTTTTTTATAGTGAAAGATTTTTTACCCAACTTTAAATAGGAAAGCCATACTTCGGTATATACAAGATATGTGAATTGAAAAATAAATAGATAAATCTCTACGATATATTTTACCAAATTATTGAAAATATTTTGTAATTTGTATAGGGAATACTTTTTTTTCTTTTTTTTTTCTCTTTTTTGTGTTATTGCATTAAAAAGAAAGAAACATAGAGCTCACATCTAATACACAACAATATATTTATATATAAAAACTTATCTCCTTAGAGTTTAGAGTTTCATCTTCTAAATGTTCATATAATCATATAAAATCAAATTTTTGATTCTATTTTTTGAAACTTTGGTTCAGTAATAATTTTCTTTATTATTTAGTTTGATTTTTAAAGCCATTGTTAAAGTTCTAATCAAATCAAAATTTGATTTCATCTATATTTCTTTTTCTACATTTCAAGGTTAAATTTGTTTACAAATAATAATTTCTTTGTTCATTTCTTATTTGACAACCATTTTATTTTTAAAAAAATTAAGGTTCTGTGATATCATTTTCATTTCTCCGTTTAAATTTTGTCTTTAATTTTCTAAAACAAACATCATACATATTGTCATTAGTTTTTGGGAAGGAAAAAAAAAAAGAAACCAAACATGTTTGATAAATATTTTTCGTTTTTTCATTTGTAAAAAGTTAGGAGAAAAAATGATCTTAAGGGATAGCGAGAGAAATGTGCACGCAATAAGAGAGTAAAATAAAATTTATAGGAAAAATATTAAGAGATTTCTAAGACAAAAAAGTTAGATAGAGAGGTAGGGTTGCATGGATATTGGTCTGCTTTTGTTTGATCACAATAGTTCTTTGTTGACGGCCCATCTATTTCTTCTATGAAGCATAAATCTGTAACAAGAAAACAAAGTTTTAATAAGTTCTAGAAATATTTCTTAGCTAGATATATATATATATATATATATATATATATATAGGGAAAGAAAGACTTTAGCCAAAGAGATATAAGTTGTTTTTTTTTCTTTGTGGAGAATAGAGAGTTCTAAGATTTATTTTTCTATTTTTTTTAATAAAAATTGGGAGACATAAGTTAGATCATAATAATATCATTAACTAAGTATCCTTGGACACTATAATAAAGATAATAATATGTGGGGCTTTCTTATTAAATTTATTATTGTTGTTCTTTTTTTTTTAGTTCAATAATAAGTAGGGATGGGGGACTCGAACATCTGACCTCTTCGTCGATGGCTCACACTTTATACCAATTGCACTATGCTCAGTTTGGCTATTATTGTTGTTCTAATTCTTTATTTCTATAATATCTTATATCAATTAATAATATGTGAGGCCTTCTTATTAAATTTATTATTGTTGCTGTTCTAATAATTTATTTCTATAATATCTTATATCAATTAATAATATGGGCTTTCTTATTAAATTTATTATTATTATTGTTCTAATTCTTTTTTTTTCTATAATATCTTATATCAATTATTTTAGTCAATTAGGCCTAACTAAGTGCCACCTCTTCCTATCCTAAAGGTTAATGGCTCTCCACCATATATATATCAATTGTTCTTATTACATTACAATTGGGATCCAATCCAAGAATAGTGAACCCAAAGAGACACCATCTTGAAGGGAGCATGTTGAGGATACCTCACAATTTATAAGATACATGGGCTACTCCTCTCATCGCCAATTGGTTTTGAGATGGAACTCCATATATTCTTAAGTTGGTATCAGAGCCCATTAAAACCCAAACGGCTATCGGTCCCATTAAAACCCAATGAAGGTGTGTAACCCTCAAGCCAACACATCTAAAACTTCCAAAAATTACTAAAAAAAATAATTTCAACAATTTTCTTATCCACAAAAGTTCAAAGAGAGAATACCCAAATAAAAATCCTCAATTATGCATGCCTCCAACCTTAACCAAACGAACCTGCGACTTGTCTAAAAGTAACTAAATTGTGGATAAATCCAAAATTCATAATTTAACTTGAAAGCTTGGGTTTCCAAAAAACTATAAACCCAAAAACTCCAACAATTTAACCATGAGTCCAATAGAGTTTTAGAAAGAGCCTTACCCCTTGAACCTTACCAAAACAGAACCAAGAGTCTACTGGTTTGAAGTAAAATTGACTCGAATTCGCCAATTTGTGCTCCAATAACTAAGGATATTCTGAAAAATCAAACCAAGGACCCATGGGTTAACTTCAAACCACAACAATCAACCTAGAATTGATCTAAAGGAATCAAATCTTACCTCTAATCGAACTAAAAACTTGCCGAATCTAATGCCCAAGGGTCAAAACACGCCCTTGCTCGGGCCTGTAATGCACCCACGTCGAACACCCAACACCCACGCACGTTGAACGAACAACCCATGTCGGGCATCGTTGCCGCTGCTCGTGGTGGCTGCGCAGGGAGACCCCGATCAGAGGGACGTGCTGGACACCGCTGGCTAGAACCCAAAATGGAGAGGAAGAGGCGCAAAGAGAGAGAGAGAGAGAGAGAGAGAGAGAGAGAGAGAGATGTTTTTCGATCTGCTGCTGTCAAACCGTGAGCGTGATGCCCGAGCCTCGTCGAAAACCACCAATGCCCTAGCTAAGCGACTGGAGGAAGAATTACAGTGCAGGGGTGGTGTTTCTTATCGAAAAAGAAAAACAAAAGGGAAAAAAAATCCATTGCTGCATTTCTCTTCTTGTTTTCGTGAAGGAGAAAGAGAAAGAGGGGAAGAATATGAAGCTTGAGGGCTTGGTGGCTTGGTGGCTAGCTTGGCTTCCTACGGTTGCATGCTCTCTTATATAAAAGAAAAGAAATAGGGTTAGCTTCCCATTGGCTTGGCTTGGACTAAAGCTCAAAATAATAACGAAAATGCCTCAAACATTTAAAAGCTCCATTTTTCCTCTTTCCCAAATTTTAAACTCCAAAAAGAAAACTCCTAACACTTAACCATTCTCCAAAAAAATTTCAAAATAAAAATATATATATATTAGAAAAATAAATAAATACCTTAAAGAGTCGAGCGTTACAAATAAAAAGAATCCAAGCTTAGAGGTAACCTATTGGGTGCTAGGGAGAGGAAAGGAATTGGGCCATACCCAATTTTGACCGAGGACAAGGAGGCCCACTTCTCAAATGGAGCATGCTTCTCGCATGCCCCCTACCCACGGTGTCACACTCCGCCCCAGATTACCCTGCTGAATCTAAGACGAGTTGTGACAACAATAAACCCCAATTGTGCAATATAATCTATTGTCAACTCTCTCTCTTACCTCATGACTTAACTTCATCTACAGACATCATATGTACTGGTGGCAGATACTGATCAGCAAACTGAATTGAAACTCAAGAGCAACCTGATGGAAAAATAAAATAAAGGATGAGCTGAAAAGCCCAGTGACTGGCCAATTAATAATAAAATAACTGTAAAGAAAACTATTTTTATGTTAACCAGAAGTTCAAAGTTCTGTGAAACCAACGCAAATCATGAATAATTTAATAACTCAAGATAGTTTAAACAAAGAGAATACTACAGCAACTCTTGAAACATAAAGATAAACTTGTAAAACCCATCGCCAGACCTGTACCCAAACCTGGTCATGGCGTAAAGTAATCTCGATACGCACAGCATGTCATACTATATATGGAGAGACTCGGCGTATATAGTAGAGAAACTGGTCATACTATGTATCGAGTAATCTTAATATACATAGCAGAGAAAATATGGTCATACTGTACACCAAGTAATCTCAAGATGTATAGTAGAGATAACGTGGTCATACGCTCGCAGAAAAGCCCCCAAAAAGCAAAGCACTCCGACACACAGCCCAAAGTCTATGTGTGTACCTGAGTGGGTCCCAAAGACCTCAAACATACCTCACGGAAGCACATTCACGTGAGTGTACCATGGGTACAACTTTAGTGGTTTGAAATCAATTTCTGAAAAATATTTATCAAACCTCAAACCATACTTAAAATCATGCACTTTCTAGAATAACGATTTCATAAATTTTCAACACTTCTAAATAAACATAAAACATTTATGAATTCTCAAATAATCGTGAAATATCTCAAATACTTCTGAAATCGATAGTTTCAACTGAAATCATGGAGTTGCTGAAAGTTCAACAATTTTTAGAAATTCACAACAAATGCTCCAAAATCATACATAATTATAAATTCATGAAATTATATAATAATGATTAAATAGTAAAAATATTTCGTAAAATAAAGCACTCACAGAACTATTGTCGATAATACTTCGAGTCGCAAGCTAGTCCAATTGTTGTTCAACCTGAATTCCAATAACCATAGCAAGAACCATTCTTCATCCATGTAATTAGAAAACCACAAAACCACATAAACATTCATTAATCCATCTTTTCACCTCTAACGATTACCCACTAGTCCAATTTCAAATTTCACTTTCTCTCTTATCTATTTATTAATTACTACCAATGTACTATTTTTCTCAAATTTCCATTTTTTTCAAATTCCCAAACTTCCTTCTCTTACTTTTTACAATACATGAATACTCTATCAAATCCAACTTCTCTCTCATCATTTAATTTCTCTCTGTACTTGATCATGCCCCAATTTCATTTGTTTAAGCAAATTCTTTTATTAACCAATTCCCTCTCCAACGGCCCACCACTTCTTCCTTGCACAACATTTTTCTCTCTTTCAAAATGTCTGCAAAACTCATTTCTCTTCTATTTTGCTTAGGAAAACATCATCAACATCTCATATAAATATGAATTTTCCTTTTCTTTTTCAAAATATTAGCTCCCTAAAACCAAACCCCAAATTAATCCCAAATTCTTTTCTCATCCTACACAACCAAACATGAATTGTAAAAAAAGAAAAAGAAAAAAAGAAAAATCCACACCTAAACTTGAAAATTTCTCCATAAATTCCTCAAGGAAACTTACCAAACTTGAAATATTTACTCTTTAAAACTCTTTCACCTCCAAATTTCAAGTAGTTGAAGGTAAAATCTCCAAATTGAGCTTCTCACTACAAGTTCTCTCTTCTCTTCCAAAACCCACGATTTTCATGGTAAAAGGAAGAGTACATTCTGTCTTTTATTATTATTTTGTTTTAATCCAAATTCACAAACTACCTCATCCTAAAAGAAAAACAAAATCTTCCCTTAATTCTTGACAACACACCCAAAAATTACCACCTCACACACACGTGCCCACCACCAAAACTAATCCATTGTTTTTCTCTTTTTATCTTTTTCCTATGTTTTCATGACTAATTTGATTTCTTTTTCTTTTTCTTTATTTTTAAAACAAAATCTTTAGGGAAATTGGGTCCTTACACACAGACCCTTTGAAAAACCTAATTTGATCTTTCTAGGCCCGATCTGAGAGGGAAACGGAAAAAGTACCCTAGGTCATTTTCCATATAAATACTCTATTATAACTTCATTGAAGGTAATTTCCTTCCACATATTCTAAACCCTTGCTGCACTTCTAAAACTTTGATCTAACTTAAGCATCAAAGTCTGTGTGGCAAGCACCACACTAATGTGCAATTTTTTTCTCTTTTGCAAGTCACCTCTTCTCCTGAATTATAAATTTACCGTTGAAACATATGAAGGTCAAATGAGACTTTTCCCTATCCAGATTTTGGCATCAACATTTTACAAGGATATTAATAAGCATAGAAGATGGACAAGATTGATTGACTTTGAATGCATTTCTTGTTAACCATGAGACAAAAATCCAAGATCAAGAGTAAAGAAGAAGGCAATTTCTGAGGGAGATTGATTGACCAATATTTTCCAATTTTAAGAGATTAATTAAGAATCACGACTTAAAACTTGGCCATGTTTGTTTCATTAGTTTTAACATGGATTTTGACAATGATATTAAAAACTCATGTTTTTTTTATGGATGTTTGCTTTTTAAAATCAAGGTAATTATTATCTATGGACAAAAATATCTCATGAACCATGAAATTTTTTTATCGTTCTTGGAGAAGGAGTTGTTTTACTAGGGACTTTTTTTCTTGGGAAATGAGGAGTGAGGAGAAATGTAACACCCAATATTCTCAAGTAATTTTGTTCTTTTAAGTGAACAATTGGTTATTAAATCATTAGTTGAGTTATTGTGTATTAGTTGGAATAGATTGAAGTTTGGGAAGTTTGAAAGGGAAAAGAGGGAAAAAAATGATAAGTTTAGGGGTGGTTTTGGAATTTTGGAAAAGTTAGGTTTTTAAAAAAATAAAGAAAAAAATAAAAATCTCAATCTCTCTCTCTGAAATTCCCCTTCTTCTTCTTCTTCTTCTTCTTCTTCTTCTTCTTCTTCTTCTTCTTCTTCTTCTTCTTCTTCTTCTTCTTCTTCTTCTTCTTCCCTCGTTTGTTGCACAACCGTCTGCCACGAACTAGCCACGACGCCCAGCTTCTCTGTCTGCCACCCCACCATGCAGTCAGATCCCAATTGCAGCCATCACCGACCAGCATTCGCTCATTGTCGCACCGCCCAGCAAATTGCTGCAGTCCGCGCCAGAATCGTAGTCTAACTGTGTCACATCGCCGTCATTCGCTTGAGTCTCGATGGGCTGTGGGTTATTTTAGGTCGTCTCGTCCTCTCGGTTCAAGCAGCTGGCGACATTATTCCTCTGCTCCAACTGTGTGATTCAAAATTTTTGGATTTTAGATCGTTTCAAGCTCTTGACCCACACTCCGATCGAGCTTAGATTTGAGCACCCAAACCTGACAACTGCATATCTGCGAGGTAAATTGCATTTACAGATTCGTTCATGGTCATTTTTGGTGTTTTGGGAGTAACCCACGAAGTTCTTGGTCTCGTTGTAGGATACCCATAGCATTTAGGCATTAGATCCGCAGTCTTGAGCCCATTCAAAGTCGAGCCAGCAAGGGTTCAGGGTAGTTTAAGGTGAGGTTTGTGGTGTGAGTTCGTTTCGAACCTATCCGACCCTTGATTAATGCTAGAATTTTGAAATTTGTACTTGGGGATCTTGTTGTGTGCAATTTTAGACTAATTAACCAAGATTTGTGGTTGCAACGGATCACTGAACCGTTTGGAATTCCTTCTAGGTAAGAAGTAACCTCAAATAAAATGAAATCCTCTAATTAGAATGACAAGTTGTTGACTAATGTTGAAATTTTTTAGGCTTGAGCAAGAATTTGTTTTAGACAATGACCAATTTTGCTTGTGATCACTGTTTGAGGTAAGTAGCCTAGTTGGTTAACTCTTTAATGCTTGGGATACGGAGTTCTTGGATTTTGTATACATGTATGATTGAGTGGATTGAGTATGTTATTTCAATTATGCACTCTAGCATGTGGGTCATTGTACGGTATGCTTAGTAAACTCTTCAAGTTCGAGGTTCACATTTTGATGTTTTGTCATGATGTTTAAAGGGTTCCACGACCATTTTGATCAATATGCATGATCTTTGATTTGGTGTTCAAAGGGACCCGACCTTGTGTTATGTGCTTGTGAGTAGCCTAATTGGATAGCCCTTAGATGCTTTGGACATGGAGCTTATGGATTTTTGTATGCGTGCATGATTGAGTGCTTAAGAGTATGACACCTTTAGTATGGGATTGAGCTTGGTTGACGTTGGATGATAGGCTTAGTAAAGGGCTTAAGTAGGGCTCACTTTATTATGTTTTGGCATGGTATTTCAAGGAGTTCGATGACTGAATTGAGTGGGTGGCAATAGTCGTGATTGCTAGTATGGTATTTGTAGATACCGTATTTGGTCCGTTAATTTTTATACTTCGATTTGATTTGATTTTAATTTATGGTTTGTGTTTACTTTGGTTCGTTTTTGTTTTATTTTCATTTTTCTCCAAGCTTTGTTTAAAGCTTTTGTGTTTATTAATTTTGTTATGATTTTTTATTTTGATTTTATTTAATTTTATCCTTTTTGATTTTTTTTTCTTTTTCTTTCTTTCCATTTATTTTTTTTTTATTTTTTTTATTTTTTTTATTTTTTTCTCAAAATTTGTTTTCACAAATCAGTTTAGTCTTCCCCAATTTTCTCATTCTTCCCACTATCTCATTTCTTTCTCCCCAATTTTCTCTCCCTCATTACCACTAACCCTCCTTTCTCTACTTACCATACTAATTTAAGGAGTGTTGTTTCTTATAAAAGGGGGAGATTGGGAATTTGTTTGGAAACACAGAGAAACATCACATAGAGGAGGAAAAGAAGGAAGAGGTATTGAAGAATGAATGGATTTTAGCAAAAGGAAGTGGAGAAATTTGATCCAAAACGATTTTTGACTCTAAAACCCCCACTTTTTTCTCTCCTCAACCTCACTTTCTCTCTCCAAATACCAAACAATTCGTGAAAGTTTTCTCCATCTTCTTCTCAAATTCACACCTCAACCACTCCGGCAAAAGACGGCGTGCAGACCTCCGACCACGACGCAGCATTCCCACGAACGCAGCACCTCCGGCGACTCAGCACCATCAATTCCGGCGACCTGAAAATCGACTAGTAGCAAAGACCCACAACTTCTTCTTCTTTCTTAAGGTGAGGTGTGGAGGTGAGGTGAGAGAAATTTTCTCTCTTTAATTTCTATTTAGACCCTTAGTTTCTTGTAGAAAATTCCCATTTTGTCCTTAATTTGTGTATAATTTTCAATATAGCTATTTTGTGTTAATTACTGATCTGCCCTTAAACATGGTTTTCAATTTCTAATTCAATCCATGATTAATTAATCTCCAATCTTATTCATATTGTTTATTTTTCAATTTAACCTATGAGATGTTTGTAATTTAACCCATGACTTGTTGGTTCAATTTTCAATTGACCCATGATTTGTAGTTTAATTTCAAATTGATCCTAGCACATGCTTAAATTTTAAATTGGTCCATATTTATCATTTTAATTGCAATTTAACCCATGACTTGTTGATTAAATTCCAATTGACCAATTAGTTTGTTGTTTTATTTGTAAATTGGTTCATGACTTGTTGTTTAATTTGTAAATTGACTCATGGTTTGTTTTTTAATTTATAAATTGACTCTTGATTCATTGTTTAATTTGCAATTTGATTTGTAGCATGTTGTCCATTTCGCTATTTGTTTTGAATGGAAATTTGATTTTTTTCATCTCAATTTGAATTGAATTGCAAAAGGGTTTAATTAGCTTAATTTGCAAATTGCTTGAATTTTGCCATTTGATTGTTTCATCTCAATTTGAATTAAATTGCAAATGGTTTAATTTGCTTAATTTGCAAGTTGCTTAAATTTTGCTATTTGATTGTTTCATTTTGATTTGAATTAAATTACAAATTGCTTAATTTGCTTAATTTGCAAATTGCTTAGATTTTGCTATTTGATTATTTCATTTGGATTTGATTTGATTTGGGAATTTCTAAATAAAATTTCAGTTTAGTTTCAATTGATTTATTTCTAATTTGATTCCAACTAAAGTGAAGTTTTAATTTGGTTCTAACTTAGATTTTCTAAATGAGCTCTCAAGTTATAACTAATTAATGAGTTTGGAATAAAATTTGATTATGCGGGACTCAACGTTCTGTCTAGGCCGAGGTATTTAAGCTGACTAAAGGGAACACATCTACCTGGGAACGAACCAATTAGTCAAAATTTATTCAATCTCATTGAAACTTTCTCAAAATTGCATTTTGGCAACAAAAGTTTGAAATAAAACAAGTTTGCCCCTTAAAATTGGATTTCTTAAATAATAACCTTCCAATTTATCAAAATTACATTTTGGCAACAAAAGTTTGAAATAAAACAAATTTGCCCCTTTAAAATTGGATTTCTAAAATAAGAACCTTCCAATTCATCAAATTTACATTTTGGCAACAAAAGTTTGAAATAAAACAAGTTTGTCCCTTTAAAATTCGATTTCTGAAATAAGAACCTTCCAATTTATCAAAATTACATTTTGGCAACAAAAGTTTAAAATAAAACAAATTTGCCCCTTTAAAATTGGATTTCTGAAATAAGAACCTTCCAATTTATCAAAATTACATTTTGGCAACAAAAGTTTGAAATAAAACAAATTTGCCCCTTTAAAATTGGATTTCTGAAATAAGAACCTTCCAATTTATCAAAATTACATTGTGGCAACAAAAGTTTGAAATAAAACAAATTTGCCCCTTTAAAATTGGATTTCTGAAATAAGAACCTTCCAATTCATCAAAATTACATTTTGCAATAAAAGTTTGAAATAAAATAAATTGCCTCCTTTAAAATTGGATTTCTTAAATAAGAACAATTTGTTTTAAATTCTTTCGTAAGTAATTTGTTTTTATAAAATAAGGAATTTGTTTTGAAATATCAAAATAAATTCCAAGTTTTTCTAATGGCCTTGAGCCACTCATAGTTATTAGTTCATATTTTATTTTAAAATGTGAATTAATAAATTTTGGACATTCAAAATAAAACATAAAAATATTTTTCTTTGGACCATTAAATAAAAGGATAATTTTGAAATAAAATGTGGTAACCGTTTTTCTAAAACAGGTGTTGTAGGGGCGCTAACACCTTCTGTACACTCAATCGACTCCCGAGCCTAATTTCTGGTTTCATAGACTACCATTTTCCTCTAAAATAGGTGACCAATCACACCTTATAATGATTGGTGGCGACTCCAAACCTTTTACCTCGAAAGAGACTCCTAGGAGAGGACGTCGGCCGCTCCGCGTCGTGATGACGTTGCGACAGTATTCAAGGGGTCTCGGCCATATGTATGTTTTCTAGAATTAACTTGTTATGGCTTGGTTATAGAGATGAGCCTTAGAATGCATGAATGACTTTGATTGTAGTTTCTCTATAAGCGTGAAGGTATGGATAGTTGATTTAAACGAATTGAACATAAGTGTTTAGGCTATCTGAGATGTTTGGTTAGCTGCAAAATGCATAATACTTGAGCTATTAGGCTGAGTGGTTAAGTATGGTCTGAAGGAATGAACGTTTCACTCCGCAGCGAAAGCATTGGATCGTCTTTGATTTTATTTAAAATTAAACTAAAAAATAAGATTAAGTAAACTTACTTGGAGTGAATATGGAGATATTTATGGCATGTCTTTATCTCCTTCACAAAGTCTTCCTACCTATGACTCGAACACAGGACTAAGGCTTGTGGGAGCCTCTTGAAAGAAAATCCAAAAAGGATTGGAGAGGAAAAGGTCTAGAGAGAATTCTCTAATTCTCTATTGAGGAGATATGTGTTATGTCTAATGGCTCAACCCAAGGGTCCTATTTTTAGAGACTAAGGAAAAATCTTTGTCATAATTAAAATATTATATTTTAATATCTAATATATTAAAATATATCTTATATTTATTTGAATCTCATTCAAATCTCTTACGATATTTATTTATTTGAATCTTATTCAAATTCTATAAATATCTTTTATTTAATGTATCTAATATACATTAATTATTTTAATATTTAATGTATCAAATACAATAAATATATTTTCCTCTTTTATATTTAATATATCTAATATATTAAATATTAATTTGAACATTTCAAATTTTTCTTTCAACTAAATTGACCTTTTTGTGTTACTATGAGCTAGCAAATGAACCATATGGACCTACAGATTATAAGCTCCAATTATACAAAATTAAGTAATTAAACTCTTTAATTAATTAATTTTCATTCATTAACTATAGGTCACTCCACTATAGACTTAGAGTTGCACTCTTATGCACTATAGGACAAGTTGTGTCCATGAATATAATCACTACATGCAAGTCAATCCTTCACGAGTTGTTCGTAATTACAGCTAGGTCAAAAGTTCGTTTTACCCCGGTAATTACATCTTGTACCTTAAGTACCACTAATTCTCTAATGAACAATTTGTTTATGATCCAACCATAAACTAAGTCCCTCTCGGCCCAGTGAGAGGGTGGGGCCTCATTGTTCAAGTCCCGAAATCAACACTTAAGGGAACTACTCATTTACTTACCCTATATGGGAATGAGTGAATTTCATCTTGTGAGATTATGTTCCCAGCTCCCTATTTGGTCAAGTCCCCAAAATGGTAGGCATATTGAATCAGCTACAAAAGTCACTCTCACCCATGCAAATCAAAGGACAAACCCTCACAGGCAGGAGTTCATAACTCAATTAGGATTAAGATCGAGTCGCATATGATCATCCTGATGAAATATTAATCTTCTCAATTAACGGATTTATAAAGAGAGATTAAATATTTCGTGGTCCAGGCTTATACAAACTCATTATATAAGATACCCCTACTCACATGTCTCCACATGAATGATTTGGATCAAATCATTTGTAACTATTACAAAGTGGGTCGTATCAATAGTGTTACCAGGATAAGGCACCCAACCTTATCCATATACTATGACCCTTTAGGTTATTTCTTGAACATGATCCTCTCATATGTCAACCACATACTATTCAAGATTATACTAATAATCTTGGATTTTTCATATAATGGATAATATTATATTACAAATAAAATAATCAAAATTATTATAAATTATTAAATAAATCATTAATTACAAGCCTTAAGGGCATAAATCCCAACATAGTCTACTTGAGGTGTTAGGGTGTTTAATTGAGCATAGAATGCCTGAAACATTTGAATGGTTGGTTGGGGTCTAATTCTCTTGGGATGTTGGATGAGTTGACCGTGTGCAGGGTCATTATCCGTGTTTCGTGTTTCCATAATAGAACATATGATTGGGCATGTTTAACATGTTTTTGTTGGGTTTGAATGTGGAGGGGAGAATAATGATCATTATGGTTCCTAGCATGTTCAAGGAGTTAGCATTGGAAGAAACTGCTTAGGGTGACATGTTGCTAGTAACTTCTTAAAATAGAGAGAAGTTGGTTGCCTTGGTGCTGGCCTAGAAAGTAAGTAGCCATTCGGATTGGCTCGTTAGGATCTTGTATGCGAGTAATGTGTGTGGGGCATGCTTAGCTTGAATATGTATAAGGCATAGATGTTGTGAGATATGATGGGCATGAAGGTTGCTTTCCCTTTTTGCTTGTGCTACCTTAGGGGACGATTCCCCCATTGGACGTGCTTGGGAACCTTAGGCCAGGTTGTGGGTGTAGTTTTGACACAATAGGTGGTTCTGGTAAGGTGGGTTACCCTGGATGTTCCAAGAGCGTTGCAAACGAACAAAAGCCTGTTAGGCTAGTGCCACCTACCTTTTTCCCCGTACGAGTATGTATTCCTAGGATGTTGTGAGATATTAGAGGGCGATTCCCCTACAGTGTTTTGAATGAGTGTTGCTTTCCTTCATTCAGTGTGCTAGCTTAAGGGGTGATTCCCCCACAGTGTTTAAAATAAGGGTTGCTTTCCTTCATTCAGTGTGCTAGCTTAGGAGGCGATTCCACCACAGTGTTTAGAATGAGGGTTGCTTTCCTTCATTCGGTGTGCTAGCTTAGGGGCGATTTCCCACCATTTTGAGCATGAGGGTTGCTTTCCTTCATTGCGTTGCACTAGTTATGAAGGGAATAATCAAATTAAACCCACAGCGGAAGCATAAGAATCGTCTTTGATTTATTTAGAATTAAACTAAAAATATTATGGTTAAACATACCTTAAAATATGGAGATTCTTCTGGCGGATCTTTATCTCTTCCACAAAGTCTTCCTAGCTATGACTTGAACACATGATCAAGGCTTGTGTGATCCTCTTGAAAGAAAATCCACAAGGGATTGGAGAGGAAGAGGTCTAGAGAGAATTCTCTAATTCTCTCTATTGAGGATATGTGTGTTGTGTAGAATGCACAATGGCTCACCCCTAGGGTCCTATTTATAGTGGTCTAGGGAAAATAATTAAATAATATATTTTAATATCTAATATATTAAAATATATTTATCTAACCAATTTGAATCTTATTCAAACCGTTTAAAATTCTCCTACGATATTTATTTCTTAATCTGAATCCAATTCAAATTTAATAAATATCTTTTATTTAATGTATCTAATATACATTAATTATTTTAATATTTAATGTATCAAATACAATAAACATATTTTCCTCTTTTATTTAATATATCTAATATATTAAATATTAATTTAAACACTTCAAATTAAATATTAATTTGAACATTTCAAATTTTAATATTTAATGTACCAAATACAATAAATATATTTTCCCCTTTTATATTTAATATATCTAATATATTAAATATTAATTTGAAATCTTCAAATTAAATATTAATTTGAACATTTCAAATTTTTCTTTCAACTAAATTGATCTTTTAGTGTTACTATGAGCTAGCAAGAGGACCTTATGGACCTACAGATTATAAGCTCCAATGATACAAAATTAATTAATTAAACTCTTTAACTATAGGTCATTTCACTATAGACCTAGAGTTGCACTCTTATGCACTGTAGGACAAGTTGTGTCCATAGATAAAATCATTACATGCAAGTCGATCCTTCACGAGTTGTTCGTAATTACAACTGGGTCAAAAGTCCGTTTTACCCCTATAATTACATCTTGCACCTTAAGTACCATTGATCCTCTAATGAACAATATGTTTATAATCTAATTATAAACTAAGTCCCTCTCGGGCCAATGAGAGGGTGGGGCCCCATTGTTCAAGTCCCCAAATCAGCACTTAAGGGAACTACTCATCTACTTACCCTATATGGGAATGAGTGAATTCCATCTTGTGAGATTATGTTCCCAGCTCTCTATTTGGTCAAGTCCCTAAAATGGTAGGCATATTTAATCGGCTACAAAAGCCACTCTCACCCATGCAAATCAAAGGACAAGCCCTCACAGGCAGGAGTTCATAACTCACTCAGGATTAAAATCGAGTCGCATATGATCATCCTGATGAAATATCAATCTTCTCAATTAACGGATATATAAAGAGAGATTAAATATTTCGTGGTCCAGTCTTATACAAACTCATTGTATAAGATACCCCCACTCACATGTCTCCACATGAATGATTTGGATCAAATCATTTGTAGCTATTACGAAGTGGGTCGTATCAATAGTGTTACCAGGATAAGGCACCCAACCTTATCCATATACTCTGACCCTTTAGGTTATTTCTTGAACATGATCATCTCGTATGTCAACCACATACTGTTTAAGATTACACTAACCTTGGATTTTTCATATAATGGATAATATTATATTGCAAATAAAATAATCAAAATTATTATTCATTATTAAATAAATTATTAATTACGAGGCTTTAAGGCATAAATCCCAACAAGTTAGAGGGGGCAATTCCCCCAAGATTGTAGGTGTGAAAGTTGCTTTCCTTCACTGCATTGGACCCAAGTTACATGACTCGCAGATATAGCACGAGACAATACTATAAAGGGGTGGACTTGGGGTAAGGTGAGTAGGCACTTAGCTAACTGAAGTGAATGTTTGAGACTGAGCAAGAGCCTGTGAGTTAGGGTAGAGCCCTTTTATGTATGGTTTTGAATTTGGACCCTTAAGTGGGTTGCTTAGTGGATATGTTTATACTCATTTGTGCTACTTTGTTTGTTTTTTTTTTTTTTTTTTTTTGCAGATGGTGCACAACCACAAGGTGGGTGACGGAGGCGACGACTTGATGAGGCTATGGAGACACCACCGAAGTTCTGTCCCTGTGTTTAGTGTCTAGTTTTGTACCTTTGTTCTTTATTGTGTGGTTGGCCTGTAAATCCTAAATTTCTCTTGTTTCCATGTGTTTGGTAGAATTTTTTAGTTCTCGTGTCTGTTGTGGTTGAACTCAGCATATTATTCGTAGTTTGGTGGTTGCTGAGTAGTCTCTCTGAAATATAGAAGTGTTAATGTCTCTTTCCAGGTTCTTAAAATTTTGGTTTTCTCATAGTTACGTCATCATACTGCCGAAATTTCGGCCATGAGCGGGATAACTCAGTTGTGCTTCCGCTTTAACTAGTTCAGTTTTTAGGGTCGTTACAAGAAAGAAGAGAGAAAATTACTCATTACTTTCTAAGTGAGGGGTAAATTAAATTTAATTGTTTTAATTTATTAATTATTTATTTAATATAAATATAATAATTTAAATTATGTTTTTCCTAAACAAAACCTATAAAACAAATATAGACATATAACTCCTAGATATTAATTATCTTGCATATCCAAACATAGACATTTATTATCTTAGACTTTATATCCAAGGTTTTTAACTCTTAGATATTTAATATTAGTGATCCAAACGGGTCAGGGTACATTTGGAGATACTTTTAGAATAGGGGGATTTTGAATACTTTCTAGTTTAAACACTTTTGAAAAAAAAAATATTTTTAAAAGTATTTTAAATAAGAAAAAATGTTTTGTTGCACTATATTTAAAAGTCATTCTATTCATTATAAATTTGTTTTTATTTTCTATTATATATTTGGAGGATTTTTTATTAATCACTTTAAAGATATTTTTGAATAATCCATCTATCCAAGTGTTTATTAAAAAAAATAATTAATCCAATTTTTTTGAAGCACTTTTATTTATTAATATTAAAATAAAAAAAAAACTACTTTTGATGGCATAAAATGGACTTTTTTTATTAATATCGTAGATTTTCAAACTTATTATAAAAATATTGTATTTTTCAAACTATTTACATTAA
Organism: Trichosanthes truncata; assembly: GCA_033996785.1. NCBI lineage: Eukaryota > Viridiplantae > Streptophyta > Magnoliopsida > Cucurbitales > Cucurbitaceae > Trichosanthes > Trichosanthes truncata. Next base: position 16,865,090 of record JAWPNB010000004.1, read on the forward strand.
TATTGTTGTTTTAAGGGCGTGGAGGAAGAGACGACCATCCATGCGTGAGAGGATGGTCGTCTCTTGAAGAAACGACCATCTATACGCGGCTTGAAGAGACAACCATCCTCACTCGTATAGATGGCGACTATGTCATCTGGGTTTAAAAAAAATAGGTGGATGGTCGTCTTTTAAGAGACGACCATCATAAAATTTTAAATAATTATACCAGTTGGCATATTGGTAATTGATCACTCTAAAACATAAGGGGCATAGGTTCGAGCATTGTGGAACGCAGTTTTTAACTTTTTTTTTTCCCTCCGCCATTTTTCTTTCTTTCTTTCTTTCTTTTATTTGTTTTATTTAAATCAAATAAGATATCTTCCGGTTTTTTTAATATTTGAAGTAAATTGAATATTCTATTGCAATTTATTCTTTTTTCTAAGAAATTGAAATTTATTTAAGTATTAATTATCCATTTTATTAACACGATTTTACCAACCATTTAACTATCCATTTTATTAACACGATTTTATCCATAACTAAAATTGAGAATACAAATCTAAAAATTAAATATGCTAAAACCCAAAAATTTTCACAACTTTCCAAAAATAATCCAAGTACCGTACAAAATAGCTTGAATTGTAGTTAGAAACATTATTTTTTGATTGAAAAATTTTAAATTCTCATTGGACATAAAAAAAAAACTTGAATTTCAATTGGGAAATCATAAATTTTTGGTCAAATACCTAAATTCTGGCGATGTTTCCAGTCAAAAATTGATAAATTCCGATCGAAAAATGATGTTCCCGGCTGGAAATGAAGAATTCCAGCCGGATTCCCACTAGAAAATGATGAAACCCGGCTGAAAATGAAGAATTTCAGTCGGAAATGATGGAACCCAACCGAAAATGAAGAATTCTGGCCGGATGTTACGTTGGTTTTTTTTTTTTAGAATTTTTAGAAGAAAGTTTAGTATTTTTGTAATTTTTTTTTTTTTTTTACAATTATTTAGGCATATGTCAAGTACTCTTATTAAATATTTTTTTCCTTTTAAATTTTAGCATGAATGAATTTTTTCTAATCTATTTTTTAATTTTAGTTTTAAAGAGGCATGAATATGCACAAAAACTTGAAGTATTTTTAGACTACCAAAACATATGCCTATATATCAATACAGGGGCGGATCCACCATGGGCCCAGGGGGATGAGCCCCCCCTCAACTTTAAATTATTATATAGTAATAGAAAATAGTTTGAAAATTATAAACAATTTGGCATTTGGCTCAGTGGTTTGTGCGCCCAAGCCCCCCCTAAAGGTCCCTAGTTCGATCCTGCTCTGTGACGTTATTTCTTTCTTTTTTTTTTTGTTTCTCCAGCCAAGTACATTGAAGTGGCCTTTTTTGTTTTTTGTTTTTTTTCCCTGCAGCCAAAAGCGGACACTTTTGTTATTTTTCTTACGAATGATCTAATTAACTAATTTTTAATAAATAAGTGATATAAAAGTGATTATTTTTACTTATTTAAAAATATATATCAACATGTCATTTTTTTCTTTGAAAAAAAATATTTTATACTTTTATCAATTTAAATGGTAAACCATATTTTCTTTGAAAAAATATATCTATAAAGTATCTACCAATATAAAATAATAATAAATATATAATTTTTTCATAAATTAAACCCATAAAAAATTATAATTTTAATAATCGAATTGAAAAGAAATCAACTTATATTTCAAAGTTTCATTATTTTTCTCGTATATTTAAATAAAAAAAGTAATTATACTTCTTATTAATCAAACTAATATCAAAATATATAAACATATATCAATGTGTTCAAAAATTTTATTTATAAATAAAATTCCTCCTAAACATAAAGTTTTGGTTTCACGGCACCCAAAGGGCATGCTCTCATCATTTTCAAGAATTTAAAATATACATATTTAAAACATACTTACTGTATTTTATTTAATATTTATTTTTAAAAAGATTTATTTGGTAAGATAGACAATGTTGGTCTTATAGCATATATTCAAAAAATATATATTTGATAAAATAGATAATAAAGTTATTAAGCAACGATTTCATAATATAAAAACTCGTAGAAGACAATTACAATGTATTAAATTAATTTTTCAATTTCACTTATGAATTTTTTGGGTTGCTCACTTGAAATATTTTTTATGAAATTTTAAATGAAGCCCCCCCTGAACAACAATTCTGGATCCGCCACTGTATCAATATTAACATTTTTAGAGTACAAAAACATAAAGTATTTTTTTCTTTTTGCAAAAAATGGTGAAAACGTGTTAATGAAATGTTTTAGTAGTTAAATGGTTGATAAAACATTTATAGATCATTAATTTGGTAGTATTTGGTACAATCAATGAAGAAGAGCAAAAAGGTAAATCTATATTTAAAATATTAAATAAAATAAATCAATGTATTATAAAAACTAGTTTTTTGGAAAGATGGTTATTTACATAAGACCCAAAATATTTTGGGTTATTTCCAACAATTACCCCATCCCTTGCATCCAAAAGAAAAATTATTCAATGGTGTCGCAATAATATAGTTACCTCTTAATAACTGTTAGATGTAGATTAGAAAATTTACATGCCTCCTAATAACTATTGAATACAAATTATCTCATACATCTAACAATGCAAAACTGTTAGCCACATTCTGGCAGCCTCTTCGAAAAATATCTCCTATTAAGAGAAAGAACTGAGAAAATGTTTCAAAACTATTAAGATCAACTCTTTTATTTCAAAATAAAGAAGGTCTAATGTATTGTTCTTTGGTAAACTCATATGCCAACTTTCTCATCTATTATAGGTAATTTTCCGAATGCATTCAAATGTGGCCAACTCAATTGAGAAGCAATTTAAGGACATCCTTCGGAAAGAGTCAAAAATGAAAGGAAGTAGCAACTTTGATCAAACTTGTCTAAAGTCCCAACTTCATCATTGAATGGGTTTGGTGTGGCATTGATAAACTTAAGCAAAGGATAAATCTCAATACGTACTTATAATTGTGAAATATGACTCTACTAATCATAACTTATGCCGCGGAGCGTGTTATGCCCTGAAATATACTCTTTACATCCATCGAAAGGGCCCGAGAAAGCTTTCTACAAGCCAAAAAGAAAACTTAATGAGAATTAGAGTGTGTTTTGGAATGCTTTTTTTTTTTTTGGAAAAAAGTGCTTTTAAAATAAATTCACTTTTTCTATAAGCACTTTTAGAAGAATTATTAATTTAGATGGTGTTTAGTATAAATTTCTAAATGATGTTAGATGACTAAAAGTGCTCTTTAAAAACCCTAGGGTGTTTGATAATAAATAAGAATATTTTCTAAAAATTAGACTAATTTAAAAACAATTTTTGAAGAAACATTTAAGGAGTGATTTTCCAAAAAGTAATTTTCCAAAAAGTAATTGACTGAAAATCACTTCCAAGTATATATAAGGAAAAAAACACATATTTGTGATTAGCATAAACCCTTTTGAATATAGTGCAACCAAATAAATTTGATATTAAAAACATTTTTATAAAATGTAAGAATTAAAAGTATTTTCATTAAAAGTATTTTAAGAAAAAAATGTTTAAAACTAAAAGGTATATCAAACTCACCCACCTTACATAATTCAACTAGTTAAAGTATTATATAGTCTCGACCAAGAGGTTCGAAAGGTTCGAATCTGCACCCTTACATATTTGTTGAACTCAAAAAAGAGAAAAGTTATACCAAACTCGAGGCCAATAGGTTGCGAGCATTTTTATGGATAGATCATGAAGCTCCATTCTCATCCACGTTTCCGAAAATTCTTGCCAATTGGGCCCCAAAAATTGATCTCTCCATAAAAGAGATGACAGAAATTGACCAGGATTATTAACATAGACTAAACAGTAACAGAAATTACTGAGCATCAGTTTGTTGCTCTCTTCTTTTTCAATAGACTTCATAATAGAAATCTAATATGAAAAGTACAACTTTTATTCATTTATTTGATCAATAGGCATATACATGAACATGGGTTTTAGAGCCACATATAATAGGTTAGTCAGTTAGATTTTCAAATTAATTTTACACATTGGTTTCACCATTTATGTCATCATTGATACTCTTCAAAGGTAGAAAAACTAAAGATTTCATACCATTAGAATTGGGCAACTGAGATATTATTTTGGGATGCGATGGTTAGGGACATTAGGTGAAATGTAGGTTAATTGAAAATTTTTAACTATGAAACTTAAAAGTTTTTTTTTTAGTTCAACAATAAATCGGGGTGGGGGACTCTAACCTCTGATATTTTGATCGATTGTACACGTTTTATACCAGTTGAGCTATGCTCCAATTTGATAACCATGAAACTTAAAGTTAGGGGCATAGGTTAGTTTCTCTTAGAGTACTTAATCTTAATTAGGCTCGAGAGAGTTGGTTTACGTCAGAATTGAGTTGCATAACTGAAGGAAATTTAAGATCAGGAGATTTAAAATTTCTTTAGTGGTCGTTAAAAGATTAGTTCTAGAATGTCTTTGAATGTTATTGAAACTAAATAGGAATATTGGTTTCTTAATTAGCAAAGAGGATTAACTAGCATTTGGGAAAGGGAGTTGAGAGTTAAGAGTTCTTGGTCTATAGAATTGATAGCTCGTTCAGTCTTGAGTAATTAATTAGTTAGTTGTTTTCTCTCATTAGTCTTGTTTACTTATTTTACATTGATTGATTCTTGCATCCTAATCTGACTCTCTCAATAAAATTGAGCAATTGTATTCGGTACTCTCAAGTGGATTAGAAACCCAATCCAGATAATGATATTCGTATTCACTTACTTCTCTATTAAAACTTGATCCTTATACTTGCAGTAAGCAATATTTGCTACAAATACAAATCTAGTCGATAAGGAATTTGATAATAAAGTTATAAATGATCTCCTCATCTCAATTGTCTTTAAGGAAAAAAATAATAATGTTAAGATCTAAATCTTATTTTAGTTCCTAAATTTTAAGATTTGTTCCATTTTAGTTTCTAAACTTTTAAGATATTCATTTTGGTTCTTTGAACTTTTAGATTTGTTTCATTCTAGTCCCCGAACTTTTAAAATGTCTATTTTAAGTCTTTGAACTTTAGAAAAATAATCACTTTAGTCCTTACTAATATTTTTGTTTTAATAAATTGATAACGTGGCTTTGAGTTGCATATTAATATAACATAATCATGTATTCGAGTTATTTTTTTTAAGTTCAGGTATAAAATAGACACTTTGAAAGTTTAAGGATCAAAATGACTTTTTTTTCTTTTTCAAGTTTAGACACCAAAATTAACATTTTGAAATATTAGAGAATGTAATGGAATATCTTCAAAGTTCATAGACCAAAATAAGATTTAAACATACTATTCACAATGAAGCAAAAGAGAGAGGGTGATTAGGCTCCAAGTTGGGATGTTCGCTTGAAAAATGTCAAAGCCAACAACACAAAGATCCCTAATTCTTTCTTGGATAAAACATAATAGATGAACAAGATTTTGACTTTAATTGATATTCTTGTTAACAATGAGACCAAAATCCGAGCTTAAAAGAAAAAAAAGAAAGCAATTTCCAAAGGGATTCATTAATGATGGACTCTCCTTATGTTTTCTTACCCAACTCCTATGTGGGATACCCACTCCAAATCTCAATTTAATTAGGCTAAAAATGGGTGATTATGAATGAAATGCTTAAATGGCAAGTAATAAAGCAACCCATTAATTGCTTCTTTAATGGTGCATTTTGAAATGCATTAAGAATAGCAACCCCTCAATTACTTATTTAATGGTGCATTTCGAATGCATTTAGAATGAATATTTTTAGCGAAAGTACTTTGAGTATATAAGCACTCCAGAAAATCATTTCAATGCTACACTCTTGAACATATATGTAAGTGCTTTCTTATTAGACATTTGGGTTTCAATCACACTCTATAAGTACTTTTTCACAAAGCATTTTTTACCTTGCACTTCATATCAATTCAAGGCCTGAAATTTTTTGAGTAAACACTACTTTTTGTTATGACAACTTTTTGGTCATGCTAAAAACACTTTCAAACATAGTCAAAGAAGACTTCTTTAACTGCTTTTTGACTAAAGAGTGCCAAGTATAAACATTTCAGGTAGGAAAAAAATGACTTAGTTAAAAGCGCTCCAGCTTACTATAATTCCTGTGGAATTGATGATAGCCATCAGCCAAAATAAACAAATAATGCAACCTAATGAAGAGATTCCTTGCAGAATTGCATCAAATTTGAGTGAAAGTACATTACACATAGTTCTATAGTTTAGTTTGTTTCCTTGAGCTGAATAATGGCATCAAAAAAGAACTTTTCATCTGGTTCAAATTGGTCTTCGAGATCCTCATAGCTTTGCTCTATTCTCAAGTCTTTACCCACTTTTAGAGCTTCCTGCTACAATGGTAAAATTTTCCAGCAAAGAGAAAAAACACTAAGATATGGAATACCCCAACATGGTGAAATGTTATTTGTGATCAATTTAAAGCATCAGAAACCTTTCAGTGTGTATCAATGTACTTCTACTGATTTTACTGATTGGGTTGGATGATGAACATTTCCAAGGCTAAGCAAATGAATTCAACTCAAGTTTTTCCCTTTTTTTTTTTATAATAGAAAGAAAAACAGAAAAGTCAAAGCCTACACAATGTCTATACATGACCTCAATCAAATGGGTTCTATTTTATTATATTCTATTATATTCAATCCATGTCTCATGTCTCAGTTCTATTAACGTAATATCCCTCGAGTATCATTGAGATTACTTTTTTTATATCCGTAAGTGTCTAGCCAGCTTGCGCGCACCTTGACTATTCTCACAAGATAACCGCCTAACCTTACTACATTTGATTTCCAAAGTAACTCGTAGGATATTAAATTCTAGGTAGGTGGTCACCATGACTTGAACTCATTTCCTCCAAGTCCTTTAATATAAGATGTCAGTTTCCAGTCTATCTATTCCTATTCCTATTTCTATATGACAATCTCATAAGTCTATCATAAAATAGTCCAGAAATCACAACAGAAAAGAAAAGGCGACAATTTTTATTACTTCTAAAATCTTGTATACTAACTCCGCCGTGACAGGCCCAAAGCAACCAGTTTCACATAAGGTGAGCCCATGAAGATGAGGGATATATAAGAATTAATCAGAAAATGAAAATGCTAATTATCTTTACCTTTTCCACAGCAGCAACAGTAGAGTTGATAACTTTCTTAATAACTTGCTTGTACACCTTAGAAGGTCCTAGTATCTCTAATAGAATGCCTCGGGGTATCTGTTAAAAGCAATTGATAAACTTGTCAGTATTTAACATCTCTACCTTCACTAATAAGATCGTCAGTTGCTTCCTGAAAACCAAGAGATTGAAAGGAAAGAAAACTTACATTTGGCGTCTTTCCTGACATCCGATGAAGAGCAGCATTGCTCAAGCCCAATAAAATGAATTGAAAAGAATAACAAAAATGAAAACAGTGTGAGAAACCAAATTAAAGGAAGCGATTTTCTGATCGTTAATTGGCCATTTAGTAACATTTCCATTTCTCTATGTAAGAAACATGCCTTTGGATATTACCTCCTTTCACTCTTCTAAAACCTGGAATAGGTTGGGCTTCAGCAACCATTTCATCAAAGACATTGTTGAAAATTGCTCGAGTTTTGGTACCGGACACCTCTACACGAATCTGCTTGCAAACTCAATAAAAATTAGCATGGTTTCAATATCTGCATTAAATATTTGTGCATAAAACAATAAGTTTTAAAGTCAACTTTGGTCCATGAATTTCATCCTTATCTTATTCTGGTCTCTTTTAACTTTAAAACATTTTGTTTTAGTCCCTAAAATTTGCATAAAAAATTATTTTAATCCTTACCATTAGTTTTTTATAAATTGTTTAACAGAAACCTAATATTGACACATCCTTTATTTATTTACCTTATCAATAGATGTCTATGTATTGGTGGATAGGTGTTTGAAGGCACTAGTAGATTAAATGTTAGGTTTTGAAATGAAGTCAGATTCTTGTTAAATGATTAATGAAAAATTAAAGGCAAGGACTAGAATAGTTAGATACAAAATTTAGGGACTAAATAGAATGCTTAAAAGTTGAGGGACTAAAACAGAATATTTAAAAGTTCAAAAAACAAAACCAAATAACTATGAAAGTTCAAGGACCCAAATAGAATTTAAACCAACGATAAAATTCTGAGGGCTACAGACATAAGGAACCTGAGAATAAAGCTACGAACAAAACTCACCGTATTTCATACCTTTAGTGCTCTATTCTCATTGATATTAGTAGCATTAGTGACTGAGAAGTCTTCAAACTGAGAAGAAGAAACACTCACATCTTCTGCACACAACAGAATTAAAAAATTTATCCAACATAGCCCTTATACAAATGGAAAATATTGAAAATGCTCTAGGAAGAGAAAGCAATGGATTTCAACCTGATAACGCAGCACAAGCAGCTGGAAGATATCTGTTACTTTTACTGTAAAATGAACAAATAATTTTCATGATTAGAAACATAGGCAACTCTGCTTGTCGTTCAAAACCATACAAATGATGATGTATACATATGCAGTTGAAATGGCATACACGCAACCTCAATTAGATGAAGCAGCCACAAATGATGCCAATGTGTCTTTTTAAACAATCAAAACATTTCCAAATAAAAGTCCAACCTTCATGCCAATGTTCTTAATTATAGTTGAGTTCATTCATCTTAAAGTGTTAAGAATATACTAAAATATCGAGTTTACCATAACTAATCTACTTAAGTTATTTAGTTTAGTGATGATCTAATCTAGTTCAGAGCATATGGTGTTAAGTTCAAACTTTAAAATATCAGTTCCCCTGAAATTAAAATCAATAATCCACTTACTCGATCTTGTGTTAATTTCCAGATCCACGAAATATTAAATTTACCGATTTTAGGTTTAGTAGTGATTCAACAAAAGGCAAATGATAAAATTTTATCCAACAATTTAATAGCAAACAGTTTGGCGTTTGTTCTTGTATTTCTTTTTTGGTATGTTCCTGCTTTTGGTGGCCTTTTCTGTAGTTTCATTGAGATAAGAGTTGGATTTTTCATCACCAAAGAAATTCCATCCAAAATTTTAGTTTTGGTCTTGATGGCAATTTCATTATGTAAAACTTTCTGTTTTGAAGTGACTAAATAACAGAACAGAACATTGCTGTCACGATCCACTAAGATTCACCCATTTGTCACTCTAATTCGTAAATAACAAAACAGGACATGCAGCATCCAATTGTGAACAATGAAGCAAATCATGACTTCATGAGCATTTATATATCCATTCAGATTAGAAGTCAAAATTTCCTAGTACATCAAGTCTCTTATGAGTTTATATGTTTTGTAAACTTTGATGGTCAACCAATTAGCTTCATCATATGAAAGAGAAGTTCAGAGTAAATAAATGAGATGCTGAAGTGCTGAAGTCTTCCTAATTTGGACATGATCAACTTTCATAATTTGGCTTATGCAACGACTTTGCAACATAATTCGGTAAAATAAAATAGAAGTTAACTCAAAGAAATCTTTATACTACTGTATCCCACCTGACTGGGAAAAGGTACACTTTTGCAAGCGAGGCTTGGAGTAAAGCAATCAGCTGTCTGTTTATGATATATAACCTACAATGAAGAAAGAAGGTTGAATAAGAATGAACAAACTTCAGATGAATATCAACAAAGAAACCATAATTAGAAACGAAAGAAAATAAAAGAGCGTGAGTAAAGTAGACATCTCTAAGATTGTATATACCAACCATTTTCAAAAAAAGACCTCCTCTAAAACTACTTCAGGTATAAACTAAGACCCAACAAAACAAGCATAACCCACAAGATACGTGCCAGATAACTGTTATAGTATAATATTACTTCCTATGTCATTACCTTAGCTGACTGTGCATGTTATCTATCCTAGCTATCATGTTCTTTTATTGCAGTTCATTACTTATGTTCGAGGTGGTAATGCTTTTTTTTTTTATAGAAAAAAAGTATAATTTTGATATAAATAGGAAGTTGTTAAGCCGCACACATTACGTTGAGCTATTACACAGTGCCCTATGCTATTGCTTTCTACTACCATTCTCTGTTGTTGCCTTTCTTCTTCCTTGCTCAGTCTACATCGTTCATGGTATCAAAACCTTTGCTCAAGGCTTATGTCAAATGGCATCACCTTCGACTAGCAGGACCTGTTCTGCTTCCCCTATTCTTCCAACACATGAGCTGAATCAAACACACATTCGAAAACTGTGCCAAATGACAAAAATCTAAACCCCAATCTTGTTATTGCCCATAACCACAAGACTATTTTCATCTTTAAATCATTTTCTGACTGTGAAACTCAATGATGAAATGCAAACTATCTCTTATGACAAAATCAACCACTGAACATTATTGTTGCAAACAATCTAGAAGGCCATATAGATGGAAGTAAACCGTGCCCTTAACAATTGCTTGATATTGAAATGCTGAACCCTGAGAATAAGGCATAATCGTTCAGTGATGAGTTGGCTTTATTCTTCTTTGACCGATAAGATCATGGCGAGAATAGTGAAGTATAATGATGCTTGCTCAATCTGGTATGCCCCAGCGTATATGTATAATAATACTTCTCGAGAGAAGTATTATTATATATATAATAATAATATGAAGCTTGAAGGTATAACTAATGAACTTTTGGTTGGTGAACCTATAACTAATGAACTTTTGGTTGAATATTTGTTGAATCGTCTTAAGAGTTGAACATAAGGCTTTTGTGGCTGCCCTTGGTACTAGAAGGGACATTCCAAACTTTGAGGACTTAAAAGGCATGCTTTCGGTCTTTGAGCAAAACTATCAGACAAAATACTCCTACTTCAAGCAAATATTGCAAACCTCAATATGTCCACTCACAAGCCAGCCAACTACCAGAAGCCAAATTTCGAGAATACCAATGTTAAACCTCCTTCCTCTCCAAACAACAACATATCCTTCAATTACTTTCATGGAATGCCACAAAACTCAGCGCAAATATGCCTTTTTTGGTACTCCCCATGATAGACACAACAATCAGACAAAGCCAAAATGCCAAATAAGTGGAAAATTGGGACACATTACTGCCAGTGCTTTCACAGATTGAATTCAAGTTATCAACTAGAAACCTCTCAATTTCAGATAAATAGTACTTCTCACCAAAACCAAAATCAGTTCTCTGGGAATCAGTCGGCAGCACCTTCTTGTTGGGAAAAAACCTCCCACGCCCACTCCACTAACATACACAAGAATTTACGTGAAAAGCTCCCAAATCAGAGAAAAATCTACAGCCCAACTAGAAAGAAACTTCACTATGTGAAAAATTATTACAATCACACATAATTCTCTCATTGACCTCAATTACAAAACCACTCTGCCCTTCTCACCACTAGAATACTAGAGAATAATTAAACTCGAGACAGTACACCAAAGTGTTTCTAACTGAGACAAAACAAAATCAAAGTCATAAACCTTTTTTATAGCACTCGAATCCTATCACTTCGTGTTACCTTTCCGAAACTTTTTCCTCTTCTAATATTTTGCCAAAAAACCAACACTTCTATGTCAGCACAAATTGTACTGAGCAAATACACAATACCAAGTATTATTGTTTACTGCATCTCTACTTCATTTCCCACTCAATTTAGTTCAATAACAAACTCAAAAATTCCATCGATTCATGATTTAAAAGCTAATCTGCAAATGGCAGAGAAACACAAACTGAGCCGGAGAGAAGGGATGGTTTACCTTGGGATTTGCAGGAAGAAAGAAGTTGGTAGCGGCAATTTCCATTGCCTCTTTCGTCGCTCTTATCCACTTCACCGAACTGAACCTGCGACTCCTTCAGGCGCTGGTTTTCGGTTCAACCAGAAACCACGCTCAGTTTTACTACAAATTGAAATATCGTTGTTCTTTTTTTAATTTATTATTTATTTTTCAAAAAAGAAATATTTGGGTGCAGCCTCTCCACGCAGCCCACTTGAAATACATTATAGCAAAACTTGAAATACATTACAGCAAAAAAAAAAAAAATTAGAAAAGGTAGGCTGCATGGAGTCCTTTCCAAAATTGTTCACAAAATTAAACTACAAATTTGGTTTTGACGTCAACTTTTTTTTTTTTTTAAGTTCAACGACGTTTTAGGAGGCATTTAGCTCTCCTAACTTGGGTTGGATTGAGTTGGGTTTTAAACCCCAACTCTCCGTTTGGCCCATGGAGAAATTAACTCCTAATAAAAGAACTCAACTCCATCGATTTGGTGCAGTGTTGAAATATTAACTCCACCGACTTGTACAGTAAACTTATTAACATATTTTATCACCACTTCTCTCGCGACCACACGGCCATATGCGACAACCAACGCCCACCGCCTGCAACCCTCTCCAACGACTATCGCCAGTGACAATTCCTAACGACCAACAGCATTTCCATGGTTCAAAATAATATGAAATACACATGTACTTAGTTGGTCTGACTCTCTGCTCCAACAATCTTTCTTCAGACTTACGAACTCAGCCCATTATTGGTCATTACTTATTTTTTGTGAACCATAATTATTTTTTTATGTACTTTAGTTATTTTTTTGTGAATCATGTAAATATGCTCTTGATGACCTACTAATATTTTGTGAATATTCCACTCCTACATAACACTAATGTTGAAATATATTGTCGCTTTCTTGTCATCATGAAAAAGTAAAATACTGTTATTCTCTTTTCTAAAAATGTTCAATTTAGCACATGTGTTTAGATAAATGTAAACGTACAATGTACCTTTACCCAAAAAAAAAAAAAAAAGTAATGGTCAATGTGTTAAAAAAAAACTATTTCATAATGAATACCCTATTAGTAATTGAAAAAAGTCATAATAAGGTCCTCATTTGTAAGTTTCAAAAAAGTTCAATGCGTGTTTAGAAAATGAAAATTTGGATTTCTATATTTTGATAGAAGTTCAATTTGTGTTTAAAAAAAAAATACATGTACATTGCCTTTTTTTAATTAGTCAATTGCCATTTATTGCTATAAAAAATGCAACATTTAATTTCTATAAATTGAAAGAAGTTTAATGTGTAATGCAACATTTGATTTCTATAAATTGAAAGAAGTTCAATGTGTAACAGAAAGAGAAAACAATGTTACATTGCCTATAGTTTGGAAGAAGTCAATTTCTAAAAAAAGAAATATAAAAAAATGAATTTGTTTATTAAAAAAATCAATATCAATGCATTTAAATATTATTTTTGTGAATATTCCCTCATAGATTCCACTAATGTTGAAATATATTTTCATTTTGAAGTTGATACCTCAATTGAGTATTGAAAAGTTGGAAAAATGTGTTTGCAATTGAATGGTTGGAAAAAAATTAAGCAAACAAAAAGAGCCAGAAAAGAATCAGACTTATTCAAGTTAAAAAAAAAAAATTGTATCAGATACCCTTGACTTAATAATTCAACTATACACCCCAAACACAGATTTTCTAACTCAACTCAACTCTACACCTCAAACACAAACATATTAACTCACAAACAATTAATTCTGCACAACTCAACTCAACTCTGCGCGCTAAACACTCCCTTAGAGGTGGGGGATTGAACCTCTTACCTCTTGGTCGAGTTACATGTCAATTACCACTAAACTATGCTCGCTTTGACGGTTTTCAAGTCAACTGCATACCCATCATTTTGAAGTTTTAATTTGATCCTTATAATTAGTCAAATTTCACAAATCGTTCATGTTGGTACTATATACATTTTTTTTTAATGCGGTGGTGAGTTCAAATTTTCTGTTTAGCTATGTGTTAGCTAACTATATTATTAAGGTTTAAGGCTGAGTTAAAACTATAAAGATGTAGATGAGTTTTTCAGCTAGGTGAAATATAGTATAGAGGCAATATGTGAGGTTTAACCAAATTATTGGCATCAAGTTAAAACTTTTATAGTCATAAAGATCGAGTTGAAACAAAACTCATATCATATGAATTAAATTGAGACTTCTAAAACATATGGACCAAACTAAAATTGTGCCCAAATGGACTAAATTTGTAATCTTACCTTGTTTCAATTAGGTGTGAAACGAAATGTAGTGAGATTTTGCCACCTATAGTGTGACTTTTCTTAAGACTCGTGGCTTCCCCTTTTTACACAAAGTCATTTTAACTAAAACTCTTATGTAAATTTTAGATTACATGATTATACAACAAAATTCGAAACATTGTATGATTCAATAAAAGTTAAGATCTTTAAACAATATGATTTTCACAATAACATAAATTAGAGCAACATACTTTGGTTCATGATATTGATCTCATTAAGTATTGTGTTTCTCTCTCTTGGCCTTTCTTTATAACTTAATTAGGTCTTTTTGATGGAGAGAAAATTCTACTAAGCAGAAAGATGATCAATCTCTAGGGTTTTATCTTTATATATACACATTCTACCAAGATGTTAATGGAGGAAATTACCTTTTAATTAATTGGTAATGAGCCTAAAACATTAAGATAGAAATAAATGTATATGGGCCAACAATATTAAAATTAAAAAAATCTCACATCTTACTCATAGAATCAACATCATCTCGAATGTAACTAAAACTCTTTGATTTTTTTACACGTCACTACCACATGGGTCCACATTTAACCTATATTTTCACAACTCATTGTCATGTCACAGTTTCCTGTTCATTTTAATAGAAAGCTAATAGAATGGTTATTTTGAAACACATTTATAGGTTAAGAGTTAAAATAATCGTTAAAATTTATCCTTAAACACACTTCAAACATGTCAATCGTGCCCCCACACATAATTGTATTTTTACAAGTTGAACTCAATGCCACGTCACAATTCTATCCTCTTCTTTTGATTGAGAAGTTTGATTTAAAAAAATATATTGTTTTGAAACAATTGAAAAAAAAAAGATTGTTTTGAAACAATTTTAAAAATTAAGGAGTTGAAATGAAACTTTAGAAAATAATTGAACCACTTCGAAATTCAAGAGTAGAAGGAACCGAACGGCGTCGTATTACAGCCTAGATAAGTCTCCAGTCTGTAAGAACCGAAGAGGAACTTCAAGCTGAGGCGCGCTTAAAAAAATGGCGTCCGCAACCGCAACGGTAACCAACATCGCCTCAGAATTCCGCCGGCCAATATTCTCCAAAGTATGCAATTCTATCCCTCTTTCAATTTCAAACCAACGACTCGAATCTCGAAGCTCCACCGCATTTTTCCGCCTTCCGATAAGTTTAGGATATTATCATTTTCAAATTCTTTTTTGTGTTGCAGGTTCCTGTTAATGGCTGCCGCCGCAATGCTCTGGTTTGTCTGAACTTTGGAGGCGTTGAATTTGATAATGTACAAGATGGGCTGTGTAGGAGGTAAACATATATTTTGGTTGGTTTCCAATTTCGATGTCGATTCTTAACTTAGTTTGTTGAGCAGTGTAATGATGTATATAGCTTGTTCATTTTCGATTTGGTGAATTGTACATTTTTTCATTACCAGGTCGTCGTTTTCTTACAGTCCGCATATAATGGGTTCCAGATTTTTGTCCAGACCGACGTCCATAGCTAGTTCGGGTAATTCTCATTTTATGGCTTATTTTTGGGTGGTTGCGTAATAATTTGTTCGTGAACTTTGTTATGCAATTTAGTCTATGTAGATTAAAATTTGTAATCGTTTAGAGATTGATATCATCTTGATGAAGCTTTTCAGCATAAGGACTATATCTTTAAAATTTTTAAACTATATGGAACTAAATCGATGCATACCTAAAGTTAATTGACTACATCATTGCAAATTTTAAACTACAGGAATGAAATTGTTACATGCTAAAGTTCATGAATTAAATTGCTTATTTCACCAAATGTATTTTTTAACCTTCATTATTTTTCTTCTTTTCCCTTCCCTTATTTTCAGGAATTCTGGTTTATTTTTTCATGTACTTTGGAAAAAGAAGTACAAAAATGTAGTAAGTAGGAAGCTAATGACAAAAGTAGGATAGTTTTACTAGTAAATCGTGTCTAATATGCACATAGAAGACATTAT
The DNA here is from genome assembly GCA_033996785.1 of Trichosanthes truncata. Lineage (NCBI taxonomy): Eukaryota > Viridiplantae > Streptophyta > Magnoliopsida > Cucurbitales > Cucurbitaceae > Trichosanthes > Trichosanthes truncata. The sequence goes on from JAWPNB010000004.1 coordinate 16,881,203, forward strand.
TATCTTCTATATCATGTATTCTTATCTAAAAAATATCATGTATCAGAAAATTGTGTTGAGTATATTGCAAATCATGTTTAAGAAACAGGATTGTAGACCTAATAAATTGTGGGTAAGAAACACAATGATGGATTTGGTAAAAATTATCTCTGTTTTGTCATTATTTTTGAAATTATTCATCATGCCTTTTTAATCAACTATAGCTGTGCAAAAAACTTTTCTGGTTAGCCTTGTGTTGTTTTGTTGATCTTCTGTTTTGATTTCATAGGTTTGGAGGCAGCCATCACAGATTACAAAGGCAATGCAATAACCTTAAAAAATGCTAAAATAGTTGTAGAATCTGAAGATGAAAACAAGATACAAGTAAGGCTACCCATGTGAACTAGTTGTAGCATGCATGACATTTTTGGTTGTAACTTGTAGCACTAGCATAGAGTTTTACCATTTTGATTGTCATTCTGAAGGAAGTTACATATAATAATTTTATAGCGTTTAAAAATACTTTCGTCTTACAAGTTCTCAAAGACCTCATTTGCCCATAAACTATTCAACTTCACTTCTTGCTTTAAGTGTAAATTTAATGCTGTTTTATGCATACTGGTAGAGCAAAATACAAATCTTATAAAATATGTATGTATACTTCATATTGGAAATTTAATGAAAATTTTTATCTTCAAAGTCATATAAATTATATGTATATTTCCAATATGAAACACACATCTTACCAAATATATGTATATTTCATATTGAAAAATGGAGGCTAATCTATTATTTTAGGCCTCGCCTTGCATTTCAAAACTTGATAGAACTTGGTATTATTTATGAACAAAAGGGTACAAACTTAGGGATAATCAGAGAGCTCCCTTCTCTCCCAAACTACCAGACTTCACTCAAGAAAAACATACATCCTTAAGATACTACATTCTCTATTTCTACTCTCTCACTCTCCCAATGTCACCTCACTTAGTTACAACTAACAATCTAGTCTTAATCTAAGCTTTTGTTAGGAATATTAGTAGGAAACTATTTGAGATATTAATAGGATATTAGGAGGGCGTAATTGTCATTAGATAAATAGTTTGTTAGAAAAGAGGGGTTTGAGATAGGCAGAATTTGGAGTATAGATATTTTGGGAGAGTCAAGGCCTCTCAAAGTAATGGTTATTGTAATTTTTCTTTTATATGGGAATACAATGTCAGTGTTGTTGTCTTACTTCCATTCTCAATCAAGATGGGGTTCCTATCATCCTTCGCTTTCACGTTCTCTTTGATATACATTTACTATAGTGACCTATCAAAAATGTCTAATGAAATCTAATCGAAACAGCTAAGAGTGGACTTGACTGGGGATGAGACACAAAAGGTATTTGATCAGGTTTTGACAAATTTGGCCCGCTCAGCACCGCCAATGCCAGGATTTCGTAGGCAAAAAGGAGGTAGTACCATGATTTTCCTCCCCCTCCATCTTGAATGTCACTACCATTCATTCATACTGTGACATTAGTCTTTTACATGTTCACCCATATAGACAAGCATGGGGAGGAGAAGTGCCTTTTCTATAGTTATGAGTTCATATATGTAGCTGCTTTTACAGCTCCTAAGTTCTTATTTCTCGTAGCAGATGACTTGACTTTATATGGTTTCTAATGTTTTCGTGTCTTCATGCCCATGGATGCTTTGCCAGGGAAAACATCAAATGTAAGTTGCTTCTCTTTGCTTTTTCTACTTTCCCCTTTGGGTTTCCAAGAATTTTCAAATTTTTTGTTTAATTCTAACTCATCTAATATATGTCTGGTCACCTTTGATACTTTTGATACTTTTTCCAAGTTCCAGTACTTTTATTTGTAATGATTTAGTCTTGGTATTTTCTTAAATTTAACCGTTGAGTCATTGAGTTAAAAATCTTATTATGGAGTGGATTGAAGAATAACTTATTCATGAAATATAGGCAAGTTATAAGAAGTCATTTTCGTTACATAACTTGTAATATTTGTTTTTTGATTTGGTTAAATTTGATTTCGCATATGATTTATTTTTTCTCAGTATCCTTGCTCATTTTTTGGTATGTTATGTGGGGATTTACATCCTACTTTTACATATTGTTCTATTCTTCCTCAAGGTTTCTATTTCTAAATAACGAATTCCTTCAGGTCCCAAAAAGCTTCCTCTTAGAAGTCCTTGGTAAGGACCGGGTCACAAAGTTTGTCATACAAGAAATATTGAACTCAACTATGGCAGATTATGCAAAGAAGGCAAGTTTTATCCTCATTGCTTTGCTTCTTATAACTAGTGTCTATGTGCTGATTGTAATTTGGGAGCTGTTTTTAAATTGGTTTTTCTAGATGGCTTGTAGAAGTTAGTCAGATTGGGTAAAGTAAAATCACTCTTCATGAACCGACCCATAATATGTTTACGGATTTATACTCTTAACTTTGATGATTATGTGAGACCTCCAATTACCCATGTTTACCATCGTAAGGGTAATAAGGGAAAAGTACCAGGGGAAGTTAGTTAGAAAAGAAGGATGAGAGAATACCTTGTGGGGCCAAGTTGGGTGTGGGAGGGAGGGCTTTATAATTCGTATTATGCTTTCTTTTTTCTTTCATGTTTTGGGAGAATGTTTGCTTAGAATAGCAGAGAGGGGAGAGACTACCAGCTCCCAAGAGTCGGCTGGTGATTTTTGTATTGTTCTTATCACTTCCTTTTCTGATTAATACAATATTGTAAGGAGGTACCTTACAGATTATGTCTATATAGTTATTTTTAAAAGCTTCGATTGATTTATGTGGTTTCTATCGTCAACATTATTAACCAAACAATGATGTGACATATCTATTAGACAAATGTTTTGTTAATTTGGCAAGATGTGGTAGAAAAATGATGGCAAAAAGTCAACATTTGGACAAAATAGAGTGACATAGTTTATGAAATATATTTGATATGTTACTTCAAAACAACGATGTGTTGTATGTGTTGCTTTATTTTGTTATAGTTATCCATTTTCCTTTTTCCATTATCTGTCAAGTTGTGCCCAATCGACCAATGTTTATCTAATGACGTTGCCAAGTTAGTAATATTGATTTTAAGAACTATAATCATAATTCAAAATTTAGATATGCAATTGAGCTTTTTTTGAATTTTAGAGACTAAATAGACATAGTTCACAACTAAATTTGTAATTTACCTATGAAAAATCAGTTATCCAAATATGTTTTTGGTAAATTTGTATTCTAAAAAACAGAATCTCATTTTTTTTCTTTTGACTCCAACACAGGAAAATATAAATGTGAAGGACAAGAAGGTTAACACAACACAAACAGCAGATGAACTGAAAATGTTGTTTAGTCCAGGAAAGGAGTTTGGTTTCAATGCCATACTTGAGCTTGAATCTGCTGCAGAGGTTGAAAATTGACCCAAACAGGTCCCATTTTCCAATTGTGAAGATTTTGTCCAATTATTCTTTCTTGGCCCCCTTTTAAAGTTTTGGAAATATTACTTGAATTGATGAAAGCTTATGTATAGTTGAATACCAATTCTAATTATTTGTTTCATATAATTTATTTTGTTGAAGGAAAAAAATAAATCATCTCATTTTTTGTACATGTGAAATGAATAGTTTGGAGTGGAGCATGATTGATTGTTTACTTAGTTCTGATTAATTTATGTTTAATGGTGTTAATGTTGTTAATTATGAATAGTGATGCACTGTTTAGAATCAATTAGTTTTAATTACTGAACTAAAAAAAAAAGTTTTAATTACTAATTTATTTGTTTATTTAAATTTTTTATCTTTATAGTTCAAATAACACAGAAGATGGGAATTTGAATTACAACCTTTAAAGAAAGTTTGTAATGCTTTGTTGAACCTTTGGTTAATATTTATTTTTTAATTCCAATATTCTTGGTTCATTGAAATTGATTTTATTGTTTTCTATTAATTAAGGTCCATTTGATAACCATTTAATTTTTAGTTTTTGATTTTTAAAAACTAAGCCTATAAATACTACTTCCACCTATGAGTTTCAATATTTTCTTATCTACTTTTTACCTATATTTTCAAAAACCAAGCAAAATTTTGAAAACTAAAAAAAGTAGGTCACGTTTGATAACCATTTGGTTTTTGATTTTTAGTTTTTGGAAATTGTGTTTATTTTCTCATCAATTCTTTACAATGAGTTTCATCTTTCTTAACAAAACATTTGAATTATTAGCCAAATTTAAAAATAAAAACAAGTTTTTGAAAACTACGACCCCGTTTTATAACCATTTGATTTTTTGTTTTTGGTTTTTGAAAATTAAGCCTATAAATACTACTCCCATACATGGATTTACTTGTTTTGTTATTTACCTTTTACCTATGTTTTAAAAAATCAAGTCATGTTTTGAAAACTAAAAAAAGTAGTTTTCAAAAACTTGTTTTTGTTTTTAGAATTTGGCTAAGAATTCAAATGCTTTCTTAAGGGAGATGAAAACCACTGTAGATAAATTGAGAGAAAACAAGCTTAATTTTCAAAAACGAAAAACCAAATGGTTATCAAACGATGCCTATTTTTTTAGTTTTCAAAACTTAGCTTGGTTTTTCAAAACATAGGAAAAAAGTAGATAATAAAACAAGGAAATCCATAGGTAGAAGTAGTATTTATAGGCTTAATTTTCAAAAACAAATAACCAAAAACCAAATGATTATCAAACAGGGCAGTAGTTTTCAAAAACTTGTTTTTATTTTTTAAATTTGGCTAATAATTCAAATTTTTTGTTAAGAAAGATGAAATCCATTGTAAATAATTGATGAGAAAATAAACACAATTTTCAAAAACTAAATGGTTATCAATCGGAGCCTAAATTAAATTATTTCGGGTCTCTTTTATTTGACATTTGGATATCAACTTTTTTTTTTATAATTATTATTCTTTTCTTGCAAAGATAAATTGAATTCTCCACTTACTATGAAGTGCTTGTATATGCACTACAAGATGAAATCGGGGGGAGATGAAGCATAATGATCTAACTAAAGCACAACAACAACAGTTGTTTGTTGGTGAAAATACTATTTTGTTCTGTGTACTTTCAGTTTTATTTCATTTTAATCTTTGTACTTTCAAATGTCCAATTTTAGTTTCTGTATTTTCAATAAAGCTTAAAATTGGTCATCTATTATTAGTTTATTATTAACTTTTCTGTAAAAAAAAAAAAAAAGTTTCTATTAGACTTCCTTCTATAAATTTTGAAAATATGTTTGTATTATGTATTTTCTTGCATGAAAATTATTATTATTATTCAATCAATTTTCATTAAAAAAAATTAACTTCAAACTAACGATAGGGACTAATTTTAAGATTGATTGAAAGTACATGGTCTAAAATTGAATTTTTGAAAGTATATGAACTAAAATAAAATGAAATCAAAGTATATGGACCAAAATAGTATTTTAACCTTGTTCGTTTTAATTTTAATTATTTAGTCAATTAATTAGTGGACGAGTGGATTTCTATATTGAAAACTGTTTATTCTAATTGATTATTTATACTAAGTAATTAGCAATGGATTATTCTTTTATATGATGTATAAAAAATGGTTTTGAAATCCAAAATTTGTAAAATAAATAAGGAAAAAAATTCAATTTTATACTCTTAAACTTTTGAGTTGTATCAATTAAAACTATAAACTAATAATTGTGTCAATTAAAACATTGAACTTTCTCAAGTATATCAATTTATATCCTCCATTAAATTTTGTTTGAAAAACATTAGTGTTGGAATAGAAATTTTGGCCAATCAAAAATTGTCATTTCATTATTTAAACTTAGTGACAAAGTTATTTATTTAATTATTGATTATTTAAATTTGTAAGCATCCCTAAATTAAATTATGGCAAATCAAAATATGTAATTGGGTTATATGGAATTTGAGCTAATTTTAGACAAAGCCCAAATGAGAGGCCCTAATCCATCAAAGTCTCAACCCCTAGGGTTAGGCCCAAGGTCAATCAGGCTCAATACAAAGGAGTTTAGGCCCAAAGTCAACTAGACTCAGTCCAATAATCAGGCCCAAACTCACTTAGAGCCCCGAGAAAACTCTATAAATAGAGAGCTTCCAGTCCAATAGTCAGGCCCAAACTCACTTAGAGCCCCGAGAAAACTCTATAAATAGAGAGCTTCCCCCTCCATTTGAGGGATGAGAAATTTGAGATCTCAGAGAGAATTCAGAAACAAATACCAGAAGACTCATTGAGCTCTTGAATATCAATACCTCCTGAACAAATAACACTTCCTCGAAGATCAAGAACACTTCTTTGAGACTCCAAGAATCCATTGAAGCTTCAATCTCGAGAATATGCTCTATAGCCCTCGAGTGAAACATACAAACAGGAGAGAGAATCAGAGGATCAAGTACTAGAGACTGTATTCCACTATATTCAAATTTATACAAATACAAAAGTTCATTACACGTGTTCTTATTTCTTTATTGAAATTACATGTGAACAGTTAGTTCCCACATGTGAAAACTTATAATTATATCAATTAAACTTCTAGACTTTCATAAATGAATCGATATAAACCCTCTGTTAGAATTTCATTTGAAAATCGACCATGCATCAATTATCATGCGTGTGTTTTTTCCAATGTCGGATTAATGAAATTGGTAGTTTTTCATTTTCTCTTCTTCCTCTATTTTTCTCTTACATTTTATAAAGAATTATGCAATATTTTTTGTTGCTATTTTAGTAAGATTTTTGGAGAATAATGGTGTTACTTAGGTAAATTTGAGTTAATTTTAAATAGAATCAAGTAAAAGTAGCTTTAGAGATATTTATTCCATGAAAATGATTAAAGTTTGTGCAACTTGGATGACATCGACTAATTAGGTAAAATTGTCTAACTCGAATTATTCAACCTTAGGCCTAAACAAATGTTGTAATTCTTATCCTTAAATTCACCCATTAATTTTAATAAAAACTAGGAATATTTTAAAACTCAGGAATTTCAACAAAAATCAAGCAAGGTATAAAATTGAGCTAGATTAATGCATAATATCAACCATTGAACAAATCTCCCCAAACTCACAAATTTTAACAAAATACAATTTTCATGTCATTTTTTTTTTAAATTTTGAAGTCCGATCAATTTCTAATCTAATATATGTTTTACAATACGGTATACACATGTAAGAACAATTTTTTTAATGATTTTTGAAATGAAAATTTATTAGAAGGTGAAAATTGCAATATTTGTTAAAGTTTAAGGTAAAAATTGCAATATTTATTAAATTTTAAGGTTCAATTACATGAAATTAAAATTTTAGAATAAAAACCAATACACACTATCGAATTTAGGGGTATAAATTATAAATAAAATTTTAAAAGATAACTAAATTGAAACATATTATTTAAATAATACAAGATGAAATTGAAAATTTAGAACAAAAACCGATGCACCCTATAAAATCTAGGAGTATAAAGTATAAATTAATTTTCCAAAGATAATTAAATGGAAGGCTAAATTACAAATTTAGTTTATGAACTTTGAGGTTTACGTCTTTCAAATTTTTTAAAATTCACAGATCTACTAGACAAAAAAATCAAAATTTTAGGGTTCCATTGAACATAAAATTCAAATTTATATCTAATAGATCAATTAATTCTTAAATATTTTGAATTTGTCAAGCCTATTAGACATAAAATTGAAAGTTCAAAGACTTATTAGACAGTTTTAAAAGTTAAAAGACTAAATAGACACAAACCTCAAAACTCAGAGACAAAACTGGTTGTGTGGGTTAAGTTCATAGACTAAATAGACACAAACATCTTTTGTATTTTTTTACCAAATTAGCTACTTAATCCACACAATCAGCTAAATACAAAAGACCACAATACATAGATAGCCAACTGTCATGTACTCAATCTAGTAGTTTCTAACGATAGGAAATATTTGTGTGGTTTTATCACAACGAAATTCTAACTCTTAAAACCATATAGACTAAATTTTAACTTTTTTCAAACCGTGAGGACTAAATTTGTAATTTCATTTTTTTCTTTTCTTTGCCGAGGAGGAAAATATGATTTTGAGAGGAAGTGATTTCTATATTCGTGTGGGTCCAACCAATGGATTTGATTTTTGGTAAACACCATGTGGAATAAAATTTTTCATTTATATTCAATTTGAACTGAGTAGATAAGACACAAATTACCATCACAAACGTCAATTGTTTAATCCATCACCTGTAATCATTGAACTAAAAAAAAAATTTTAATTTCTTCATTCCCATGTCCTCGTAAACGGGTCCAAATGTATAATCAGATCGAATCGAAAAAATTCGATTGAAAATCAAGTTATCATGTGTTGTTTGATAACCATTTAGTTTTTGGTCTTTTGTTTTTTAAAATTAAGCTTATAAATACAACTTAATAAAGTTTTGGTTATTATGACCATGTTTGATAATTATTTAGGTCGTGTTTGATAACTATTTGGTTTTTAGTTTTTGGTTTTTGAAAATGAAACCTATAAATACTACTTTCACTTATGGTTCTTCTTGTTTCGTTACCTACACGTGTTTTCAAAAACCAACTCAAGTTTTGAAAACTAAGAAAAACAGTATTCAAAAACTTGTTTTTGTTTTTGAAATTTGGCTAAGAATTTAAATGTCTTCTTAAGAAAAATAAAAGCCATTGTAGAGAAATGATAAAAAAATAAACCTAATTTTTTAAAAACTAAAAACCAAAAACTAAGGCCCTGTGTTGATAATCGTTTTTGGTTTTTGGTTTTTGCAAATTAAGCCTATAAATACTACTCTCATCTATGGTTTTACCTGTTTTGTTATCTACTTTTTACCTATGTTTTCAAAAACCAAGCAATGTTTTGAAAACTAGGGCTCGTTTGATAACGTTCCCGTTTCCTATTTCTTGTTCTCATTTCTCATTTTTCAAGAAACATACATGTTTGATAAACCATAATGTTTCTTTTTTCTAAATTTTTAGAAACGTTTCAAAAAAAAAAAGGCAAATTTTGAAAAATTACAAAAAGTAGTTTCTCAAATTCTGTTTCTGTTTTTTTTTCTTCATGTTTCATGCATGTATCCCTATTTCTCTCTTCTCTTTCTACACCCATCTCTCCTCTCTCTCTTCTTTCTCTCTCTCCCATTCTATTTTTTTTTTTCTGTTTATACTTTTTTTTTTATCTTTTCATTTTTTTTCTTCTTTTTTATTTTTATTTTTTCATTTATTTCTTTCTCTCTCTTCCATCATAATCTTTTTTTCTTTTAATAGTTCCTTATTATTTTTTTTCTTTTCTTTTCGTTTATGTTTTTCTCTTCTCTCTCATTTTTTACTTTCCATTAACGAGCTTTTAGTTATTATTTTATATTTAAATCTCTATTATTTTCCCTTATGGTACAATTTTAATTTTTTATTAAATAAATAAACTAATAATGCATTTCATTTTTACTATTAAATGTAAATATATATATATATATATATATATATATATATATATATATATATATATATATATATATATATATATATATATTCTCTCTCTCTCTTTCTGATTTTACTTACGTGTATTATTGGCTAATGCATTTTTAAAGAAAAAAATAAAAATAAGAAATGTGGGTATGCTCAATTGTCTAACCTTAGACAATTTATAAATTAGTCTAATTGAACTAACTCGTGTAAGCCAAAATTGTTTAAGGTGAATTGATTGGAGTGAGAAATGACATTGCAAATCAAATTTGAACATCATTTGAAAGATACAATTTATTATTATTATTATTATTAATTTTGTGTTGGGCATGAATAAAATACTATAAACTATTTATAATTGTTTTATATTTATTTTAGTGCATGTTATAAGTTTTATTATATTATATGTACTAACTTTTATTTTTACTAAAAAAACAAGAAACAAGCAACAGTTATCAAACACATGTCTGTTTCTATTTTTTTTTTAAAGAAATAAGAAACATAAATAGTTATCAAACAGGAAACAAGAAATAGAAAACGAGAAACAAGAACGTTATCAAACGCGTCCTAAAAAAATTAGCTTTCAAAAACTTGTTTTTGTTTTTAGAATTTGGCTAATAATTCAAATGCTTTCTTAAGGGATATGAAAACTATTGTAGATAAATGAAGAGAAAACAAACTTAATTTTCAAAAACCAAATGGTTATCAAACAGAGCCTAAATGGTTATCAAACGGGGCCTTGGTTTTTTATTTTTAAAAATTGTGTTTGTTTTCTATCATTTATCTACAATAAGTTTTATCTTTCTTAAGAAAACCTTTAAGAGGTCGTTTGGTTCAAGGTTTCTTATATGCCTGCGAATAATGGATGCCTAAGAATAAGATGTTTGAAAAGAAAACTCTAAAAATAAAACTAAAATTTATATTTATAGGCTTCATTTTTAAAAATAAAAAAATGATTATCAAACGAGATCATATATTTCGTATTTGGTTTTTGGTTGAAAATCATATACAAATATATATAGAGTACAACTAGTTGCACCTATTTATGCATCACACTTTAACACACAAAAAAAATTAAAATTTTTTTTTTTTTGTGGTTTGAAGTGAATGCATTGATGCACCCCCCCCCCCCCCCCCTCCCCCAAAAAAAACACACACACACAGAGCAAAATCTTGTTTTGATTTCCAATTGCTTAAAATATTCTTGTTTTGACTTAAGACCAATTGAAATTAGTTGAAAAATTTCCAATTGCTTAAAATATTGTTTTGATTTCCAATTGCTTAAAATATTCTTGTTTTGACTTAAGACCAATTGAAATTAGTTGAAAGATTGCTCTAAATTAAGAAAGAAATGAATATAATGGCATTTGGAATAGAGTTTTAAATAAATTGATCTTGTTTGCAGGAATTATGGAAATTGCAAAATCAGATTCTGCAATTCTGGACAACATTGAATGGCAATGACTCTTGAAAAATCTGACGCAAGCAAAGAAACCCATATATGGAAAACTAAATTACCGCACGAATTGGGGGAATTTGAGCGCGAAATTTGGGCAATCTCCAACCCTAATGAATGCCTATAAATGGGGAAGAAGATGAGGGGCTAAGAATTCGAATTTGGAGGCGTTTTGAGGAGTGAATTTCATGGGTTTTCGTCATTTTAGAAACTCTATTTTTCTGCATTTTGTTTTTCTGTTTTTAGCCGAGAAACTTCAACTTCAGTTTCATTTTTTTCTTCAATTTCGACTTGTCTTATGGAGAGTATTTGCAGTACAATCATTGTTCCTCATTTTGAACTCTTCTTGTACTAAGTTCAAGTTTTAATTCAATCTCTCTACTAGTGGGTTTATTCAACGAACACTCCGTTTTTCTGAAATTGCTGGAAATTCTGTTTGCAGAGGAGTTGCAGCTTTTGTTTTCCATTTTCTTTGAATTTTTCTTGTAATACCGACAGTGTTAGCAGTACAAAGTCGTTGTTAGTTTGATTGCTTCGTTTGTGTTACATTTTTGTTTAATTAAAATTTTGTTTTTCATGTCGTTCAATGAGCTGATTTGTTCTACCATAATCTAAAAATTTTCTGCATTTTTTCAGTTTGTCCAATCCGATTCAAGTGGTTCTTGAATCGTTAAGACCAATCGTTTCCTAAATTTGGTGGAGGTTGAGTCAATTGGAATGGAGTGAGTGTATTGAAAAATTATTGAATGAATTTCCATGATTTTATCCTTTTTTTTTTTCTGTAGGAATATTGTTTTATTCAAGTTTAGTTCTGTGCGAAGGTTTGAAGTTCATCAACTTCAAGGGCAGAAGAAAGAATACTAAAAATTCAATTAGATGCCCTTTGCTTTAAATTCCTTTGAGAATCTCTTCTTGAATTCCTTGTAGTTTAGCCTAGAATAGCACTACATTCATTGTTTTAATTATTCAATTCACAAAACTTTTAATATGAACTTTTTCTCAAAAATTAGTGGTAACATTTTTATCTTCAATATGAACTAAAACTTCTAAGGGGGTTCAAGAATATGAATTCCCTAAGAAGTAATTGTAGCCTAAATTTCAATAAAGACCAAGCCTACATCCCAATTGTTTGCTTGTGTTGAACAAATTTTCGTTGAGATCCTAGATTGATCAACTAGGGTAGCAACTCAAGCTTAGATCTAATATCGACGGGGTTAGTAATAAGCGAATTTCACACAAGTGATGGAGAAAAAGAGCTTAGACATAAGTCATTCCTTACCCTAGACATAGAGATTAAGGACTCCAAAACCCATAAAATTGTTGAACAAATTAATCTAAGATAGAGAGACTGTAGACATATAAGTCACTCACTTAGCCTCATAAAACCCTAAATTCAAGGCTAATAGGAGATACAATTTTGGTTTACAATTGAGTGTGGAGTAGGTTGGAATTGCAATTTTGGCTTGGAATTACGACTTAGGGCAATGACATTCTTGAGCCCCATTCTTTATCAAAATTCCCTTTGCAATTTCAATTACTAAGTCTATCTAGTTTGTTATTCCAATATTGCCATTTCTAGATTCTGCAGTTAGATTCTGCAATTCAATTCTGCAATTTTTCTTATTTCAATTATTGTCATTTCTAGATTCTGCAGTTAGATTATGCAATTGTTCTTTTTACCAACACACAAACCCAACCTTATTTTTGCAATTTTTAGTTTTCAAGTTGCAATTTTTCTTACACTTTGCTTTACAATATTTTTGTTACTCCGTTCCCTTGGGATTTGATACTTGGTACTCACATACCATTTTATATTACTTCAATTGCGTGTGCTTGTGTGAACACACCTATCAGATTTTTCCAATTTGCCTATCTTTTTCCCTCTATCTCTCTTGTTTTTCGATTACCCTATAAACCATACGCCACACACACACATATATATATATATGTGATTTTCACACACACACACACATATATATATATGATTTTTCCAATTTGCCTCTCTTTTTCCCTTTATCTCTCTTGTTTTTCGATTACCCTATAAACCACATGCCACACACACACACACACATATATATATGTGATTTTCACACACACACATATATATATATATATGATTTTTCCAATTCGCCTCTCTTTTTCCCTTTATCTCTCTTGTTTTTCGATTACCCTATAAACCACACACACACACACACACACACACACACACACACACACACACACACACACACACACACACACACACACACACACACACACACACACACACACACACACACACACACACACACACACACACACACACACACACACACACACACACACACACACACACACACACACACACACACACACACACACACACATATGATTTTTCCAATTCGCCTTTTTTTTTCGTCTATCTCTCTTGTTTTTCAATTACCCTATAAACCATACGTCAACGCCTCCCTTCTCCATTCAGGTTTCAGCTCTCACTAAGCCACTGGCCGTCGACCACCTACCACCAACAACCTCTCGCGGTCTGCTTGTTTCTGCTTGCCAGTCTTCCAGGTAAAGAAACAAACACCATTGTTAGTTGTTTAAGCTCTTTTTTTTTTTTTTTTTTTTGTTATTTGTATTCGATAGAGATGCTAGTTTTGTAAATTTTGTTTCGATTCAAATGCGCGCTATTTGCATACCTAAAAGAATTTTTAGGGGAAAAACTTTGTTCAATACTCGGTGCGAAAATTTGCAGAACCGAATGATTTTCGTTGGAGTTGGAACTTTTTATTATTCGGTTGCTTATTCACTGAATATGTCTACTGAACATGGAACTTTTAAATTCGTTTAACTAGTAAGGCTTTGTTTCTTGCTCTTAAATTTAACAATAACAAACTCCCCCAATCTGAATGGAGTTGTTCAATTGATCAAGTGATAGTCACCTTAGTTGTTTGCACTTTCCGATGGTAAATATTTGAAAAGTTTCTCCAGAAGAATCGATACTATGTCGAGTAAAGTGAATAATGACATGTTAAATAAGTGGGGAGTGGTCCCTTTGAAGAGATTCTCAACGGGGGTGAGATCCACAATCAACCATCAGGAGAAGCGGTGGAGAGGGGAGTTATGTCTGGTTCTTTGGGGTTTGAGGAAGAATCAAGGTTGGGTTGGAGGGTTTCAGTTTTTTCTCAACACCCGATCCATCTATGGTGAGCTGCTCGGAAGATGACTCGTTCCTTTCTTCATCGGTGGATAGAAAGCTTGGAGAACTTGCAATCGATTCTCTTTTTGATGGTGGCAATGGGGATTCGATCAAGTTATCCTCCGAGGAGGAACAAATGGTTAAAGAATTAGCCAAGCCCACTCCTTAGGTTGGGTGTTTGGAGCGGGGTCAGTCTTCGAAGGGTCAGAACATGCCTATTACAGTTGTGGTTGGTGGCTCTAGCGTGTCTGAAGAGCGTGGTGTGGGTGAGGCTGCGGGGAAGAATCTTAAGGCCGTGGAAGCTTTTTCTTTGTCGGAGAGGCCAGTGAAAGACCTTGGGCAGCGTTGATGAAGACGAAGGATGGGAGCACGACGGGTCAAGCTTTGGGGGTTCCTAATCAACTCCCTCTTGAGGTAAATTTGGAGGTGTTGGCCGACCAGATATGCTTTCCTTCTTGTGTTTTTTCTCCTTCTTCTTCTGAGGCTCAGGGGTTCGTGAGTTCTTACCCTTTTGGGTTGTTCAGTTTTGGGACTTTCCCTTATGGTGGGTCCTTGGGGGTAGGTCAAGGGGGTTTGCAAGCAGTTCCCTTTTATCATTTTCAGTCTTTCCAGGTCCCTAGTTGTGCCTCGCCTCATTCGGTGGTTAAATTGTTAGGGGGTAGTGCTTCTAATATAGCTTTTTTGCCCATTTCCTCGAGTGGAGGTCTCACATGAGGATGTCTTTCGCTGGCTAACGGGGTGGTTGGGGGGGATCAGGTACCTTCATCGTTCCTTTGGTTCTTTTCGGGCGTGTTTCCTGGTCCTCGTTTTAATGGGGGTTGCTTGGGGCATTGGCCTTCGGTCTGGGCTTCCCTAGCTACGACAGGTATTCAAGTTGTTTCTCCTGAAGGTCTTCCCTCGACCTCAACTAAGAAAGGTAGAGCTTTCGGTAAGGGTGGTGGGGGAGGAAGGATTAGTAAAAGAGAGGTCAAGAATCTAACGTGCATTATAAATTATGATGGTAGAAAGGCTTCGGGTGAAGCCGGGGGTAAAGTGGTTTCTCAATGAAAGTCATTTCCTAGAATGTGAGAGGTCTTGGGGGGAGGGATAAGCTTTGGTTAGTTTAGGAAGTTCTTTCTGTTGAAAACCCAGACATTGTGATTTTGGTGGAAACCAAGAAGTGTGTGTTTTGTAGGGAGTTTGTGAAAAACGTGTGGGGTAGAAGGCAAGTGGAGTGGGCCTGTTTGGAGTATGTGGGAGCTTCTGGGGGCATCCTTGTCCTTTGGGATGGTAGTCTTTTGCTGCCCTTGGAGGTGGTTAAAGGGGTATTCTCTATCTCTGTGTCCTTTGCTTTCAAGGGCGATGTGGTGGGATAGGTGTCTGGTGTGTATGGTCCTTATCGATCCAAGGGTAGGAAAGCTTTTTGGGAAAAGATAGGGGTTGTTTGGGTTGTGTGGCTCTTGCTGGTGCGTGGTAGGCGACTTTAATGTGGTCTGAGGTCCTTTGGAGAAGGCTCCGAGGAGGAGGGGAACGAGATCTATGAGGCTTTTTAACATATACATTGAGGATTGTGGGCTTTTTTATCATCCTCTTGTGAATGGGAGTTTTACGTGGTCCAATGCTGTTGCACGAAGTAGGATTGATAGGTTTCTGTTGTCTAAGGGTTGGATGGACGCCTTCCTTATGACTAGACAATCCTTAGGACCAAGAATTACCTCAGACCATTGGTCGTTTTTTGATTTTGGTTCCCCAAGTTGGGGTCCTTGCCCTTTTAGGTTTGAGAATATGTGGCTGGATCTTCCGTCCTTTAAGGCTTTCTTTCCTTTGTGGTGGTAGGAGGAGCCGATTGGCAAGTGGGAAGGGTTTCGGTTCATGGGCAAGTTAAGGGCTCTTAAAGATAAGTTGAAGATTTGGAACCGTGAGGTTTTTGGGGATGTAAGAATCAGAAAGCATGAGGTTTTGGGAAGACTTAAAGCTGTGGATAGACTGGAGAAGGAGGGTGCTTTGAGTGATGCTTTTAAGGATGAACGTCTCTTAATCAAAGGGGAGTATGCAAAGTTGGTGAGAAGAGAGACGATGAGCTGGAGACAGAAAGCCAAAGTCCTTAAATTGTATAACTTACTTGAAAAAATTATAGATTTTCTTTTATTTTTTTTACTCAAATCTAAACTATAATTCATTTAACTAGCATGTTAGCGCAATACAAAAATATTAGTTTATTGTCACATAAAAGATGTGTCAAAATGATAATGGGTGGGGTAGTTTATGAAGTTTTCACTAACCTATAGAGATCAAATTAAAATTAGGCCCAAATCATAGAAACTAAATCTTACTTTTTAAAATTATAAAGACTAATTTGAAAGTATGCCCAAACCATAGGAACTAAATTTGTAATTTAACCCTTTAAAATTTGTTACTGTTATATTTTGTTCTAAAATTTATGCTCAATTATAATTTTTGTCTTCCAACTTTTGAACTTTGATTGTTGTGTCTATTTAGTGTATGAATCTTTTTAAAATTTTCAATTATATTTAAGGTAGACAAGTCAAATATTCAATAAAGCACATGGTGGAGTACATTTTAAATTATTGAATTCTCCCGCCAACCCTTATTTTATCAAATGGATATGTCTTATTATGTTACCCATATCATGTGAAATAACTACGTGTAAGTCGTATGAGCATGTGCTATATGTTAATATTTAAGTTACAATGCCAGTGGAGAGGCTTATTAGAACTAAAATCGAAAGTTCATTGACATAATCGAAAATTTGTAAAATTTAAGAACTAAGGGGCCGTTTGGTTTAAGGTTTTGCAGATTCCCATGGATAAAGGATGCCTGGGAATAACATGCCTGAGAATAAGATTGTTGGGAATCAAAGATGACTGTGTTTGGTTATGCATGAGAATGCTATCAGATTTTTATAAGAATAAGTGATATAAACATTATGAGATTAATATGAGAAATTTTATATAATTATGGTGCAATAATTAATAAAACAATCTAAATTAATTTAAAAAATGAATATAGTTTTTTTTAAAAGTTTATAATTAAAAAATCATTGATTAGATTTAATCAAGAAGTGATTAATAACAATTATTTAAAATAACTTCATACTAAATTAATCATAACTATATTTGTGAACTATTAGCTAAAGAGCTAATTAATGAACTAATTAATATCAATTATAAGCATTCTTTAAAAAAAATTATAAACTGCCGACATAAACTAATTGATTATAAATAGTCAAATAATGATTTTAATTAAAAAGAAAATTAACTATAATGATTGAAAACTAAATACTTGTACTAGATTATTTAATTGAATAAATTTAACTTATTTTACTAGCTTATTAATTAATATTTAAAAAAATTAATAATTTATGAATTTAATATATGTCACCAGTAAAAATGAATTAATATAACAATGTTTATTCATATTGATTTTTAACCAAAAAAAAGTGTGATATTAGAATTATTATTAGTATGATTAATAATATTTAATATATTATTATAAAATTAATTTTAATATACTTTTACCAATTATAAATTTAATTTAAACATATTTGTAAAAATTAAATCAATTAAATAATATAGAGAAATAAGAAAATAAAATAAAATAAGAAGAAAAAGTTAAAAGAGAGAGAAGTTCTTGGGAAATTGAGAAAACCCACCAATTTAGGAGGATATAGAAAACCCTTGTTGATGGATATATGAAATACATGAGAATGAGTTATTCCCATTCCCAAGGTTGAAAAACTTGTACCAAACAAGTAAATCACAAACACATCCCCATTCCCACCCATTATTACCATGAACCAAACGGGGCATAAATAGATAGCAATCAACGATTAAGGAATAAAAATTTAATTTAACTAAAAATTTATTATAATAAAGTACTTGTAATCAAAGTGATCAATACCATGGTAAAAAGTTGATGTAAAAACGCTGTCAAATATATCCACAGTATTTTGATAAAAAGATTATCTAAAAAAAAACAATATTTTGTTATTTGGTTCTAAGTTCTAACATGTCAAAATTAACCTTTTAATTTAATCAGAAATATTTTTTTAGTGATAAATATTTAGATTAGAAATATTTTTAGAGGTAACATGTCCATCCAAAAATTGTAAGTTCGATCCTTTACTTTGATATATTTTTTACTAAAACAAACCAGTAAAACGAAAAAACACATTAAAAATAGATTAAAGAATACTTTAATCCCAAAACTTTTATGAAAATAACAATTTAGTCATTGTACTTTCAAATTTATAACAATTTAGTCCTTAAACTTTAATATGTAACAATTTAATCCTTAAACTTTAGTATATCAATTTAGTCCCTGTACTTTTAGATTTGTAATAATTTAATCTGTATCGTAAAAAATTTCATCATAATTAAATGTCAATTTGTGTAATTTAAAGATTTAGACTTTACAACGTATAAATATATTAGGTCTTTAATTAGTTTATTGATCTACCTATGTGAGAAATTCTATTAAATCTTAACAATAATTTTTACAGTAGGGACTAAATCGTTACAAATTTTAAAACACAAAGACTAAATTGTTACATACTAAAGTTTATGGACTAAATTGTTACAAAAATTAAAGTACAAGGACTAAATTGTTACAACTCAAAATTAAGATACTAAATTGTTACTTGCCTAAAAGTTTAGGGACCAAAGTGATTTTTAACCTTAAATTGAAAATATGAAAAAAGGGAAAAAGAATCCATTTTTACATATGGAGTGAGTGTGTGTGGAGAGGAATCGGTGAAAGTGCATGTAATGTTATATGTTGGTGAGAAAGAAATGTTTAAAGAGAGATATAATGAGGAAAAAAATAATGAGAAAAAAAATGTGTCTATATAAAAAGAAAGCGAAAACAAAGTGTGTAGTGATAAAAGTAAGAGACAACATTCTAAAAATAATTAGAAAAAAAGTATTACAAAAATATGTGGGATCATCTAACTTATGAACTTTGAAAGGATAAGAAAATGAATAAAACAAAGAAGGTCACTACTTTTAGAAACATGACTAGCTAATAAAATGTATTGGTAGGGAGAGCGTTTCACCTTAAAGGGAAGCTGTTCAAGTCGGCTTTGAACAACGAATAAGATGGAGCTATTGATTTTTAAAATTATTAGTCAAGTGTGCTATATATATTGAGGGAAGGGAAAAAAGTACCTCTCAACCTATTTCACTTCTAAAAAATCCTTATTTTTAGAAAGTTTTATGGTTGGGAGTCTTTTTTTAAATCTGATTTAGAATTTAGGGTTCAGAACAAAATTAAAAGGTGGGACAAATACTAATATGGCATTTAAATTATAAAAAAAAAAAAAAAAACCCTTATAACATAAACCATGGGTTTTTAGAAATAAACCCAAATAACCATTGCCCTAGTTTTCTCATTAGTAATTGAAGCAATAGAAAATTGAAATATTTAAAAAAAAAAATTTATAATACTTTTTTTTTTTGTACAATAAATATAGAGATTGAGAATTTAGGCTTTGACATCAAAGAAAAGAATGTGTCAATTGTTGATTTTGGCTCATGCCAACAATAATTTTAGGTTAAATTACAAGTTTAGTACATAAACTTTTAAATTTGTATTTATTTGGTCACTGTACTTTAAAAAGTGTCTAATAGTCCTTGAATTTTCAATCTTGTGTCTAATAGGCCCCTAAACTTTAGAAAATGTCTAATAGATTCTTAATCTTTTAATTTTGTGTCTAATAGATCCTTGACCTATTCAACATTTTTTACAAGTAATGGACCTACTAGACAAAAAATTAAAAGTTTAGGGTTCTATTAGACATAAAATTCAATCTTATATCGAATACAATAGTTAACTTTAAAAATTTTCGAATATGTCCCTGACCTATTAGATACAAAATTGATAGTTCAAAGACCTATTAGACACTTTTAAAGTTCAAGAACCTATTAGATACTTTTTAAAGTTTGGAGACCAAATAGACACAAACATAAAAATACATGAACTACACTTATAATTTAACCATAATTTTATGATACTACTTCAGTTCATAATGTGTTAAAATGCAATTATTTTGAATCTTACCGTTATTCTATCATTTGATTTTCACCAACCTAATACTCACTCAGCATAAGTGGTACCAATATGTTCATATCAGCATGTTAACACACTATTCCAAACACACATTATTCATCACTTAAACAATCGAAACAAAATAACAAATTTTTTTTTTAATATACAATTTAAATTCTAAAACAACATTTTTAAATTAAAAAAAAAGAAACTTTTTTTTAGTACAATAAATGTGCAACTGACGGTAATTTGAACCTCTAAACTCAAAAGGAGTAGATGTTTTTTAACTCTTAGAATTAGAGTGTTAAATTTCCATCGACGTGTCAACATTTCCATATATCTATGAGTTTAATATCGATATAAAAAGGTGAATCGATATTTCCATTATAATAAGAAAATCGTCAAAATATAATAAAAATATTAACAAAATATCACTAATATGGACATAATTTTAATAATAAGAAAATTGAACTTATTTAAAAAGGGTGATTTTTTTTTTAATTTAAGTATTATTTATGAATTCCTATTTTAATAAAATTTTCAAAAATATTATTTAATATTAACATTTTATTTATATTTTCATCCACCTTAGATTTCGATATTTAATACGACTTCGAACTCTGCATTTTATACAGAACATAGTTTGAAAAATAACACAAAATATTAAATAACTCTGTGCTGTCGTTTTCTCTAAAGACGATTGTATTGTAGCTGTCAAGTTCATGTTCTTCAAAAATGAAAAAAGAAAAAAAGAAAAAAACACCTATAAATACCTTAAAAAAATCCCTCTCTCTTCATTTTCCTTTACAGTCATTACCGCTCTGCAAATTTCCCGCTCTCCCTCTCACTTTCTCACCATTTTCTCTCAAAAATTGATGCTTCGACTGTTAATTAACTAAAGACTGGACTATTTTTGATGTAGGGGTGATACAAATAACCAGAAATCGAACTGAACCGAACAGATCCAGTGGATTGGTTCGGTTTTTTAGCAAAAAATTGGAGGGCCGGTTTAGATTTTGAGAAAATCGAATATCTTCGGTTCGGTTCGGTTTGGGGTTGAAAAATCTTAACTAAAAACTGAACCGAACCGAGATCTATATAAATAGACCTAAAAAGTCAAAACCCTAAATTTAATCTCTCGCGTTTCCTTCTCTCTTTCTTTGATCATGAATGAAGTAGTGGATCAGCTTGAGAGCAAAGTTAATCCAGTTTTAAACAAGGTATGTTTTTGTCTCGTTTAGCCTAAAATTGAGCATCATTCAGGCTTATCACTGGTGAGGATAACTTATAATGCCGACACAAGTATGGTTTCCTAGTGAACATATGTATTTAAAATGGGCACTAGTGTTTTGTTTACGAAGTTATAGATTTATTTTATTTTATTGGTGGCTGTTGTGTTATATTACTCTCAAGGGAGTGCAAATTCCATATTCATTACGGAGTTTGTTAGGATTCTGCACTGTTGAGTTCGTACTCAAATCATCTTTCTATGTACTTCGATTACAATGGGCATTACTAACTTACTGGTCTTTACACTGTTGATGATTTCTTAAGGTTCAAAATGAGAAAATTGCAGTGGGAGGAGGACTGCAATATTTGGAGCTAAAGCAGCTTATTTTACTCTCTTATTGCCAAGCTATAGCCTTCTATCTTCTCCTGAAGTCTGAAGGGCAAGCAGTACGGGATCATCCTGTAATAGCTCGCCTTGTAGAGATAAAAAGCTTATTGGATAAGGTTTTTCCCCCTCTCAATTTAGATGTTTATGCTTTACCATGAAATAGTTGTTTCCCATCAAAGCATAATTATGTTTTCTTTCTCCATTGTCTCTGAAAGGCCTGTTATGATAGAAATATATGAAAATATGTTGATCAAGCAAGACAAGTGTCTCATATTTTTTTCCTTTGTATATTCATGGAAGCATGTAGTTCTGTCATGAGGTCTATAGTCTATTTTTATTTTATATCACCCTTCCGTGTTGCAAGTGTGTAATAGTTCTGCACCTCACAAGTGAGACAACTTGACGAGAATCTTCCATCTGAATTAGAAGAGATCATTAACAAATATCATCTGGAAGAAACAGATGGAAAATTGAACAAAGAGAATGCTCCTGTTCTAGCTGAGTTCTTCACAAAAGATCAGGGATCTTCTCAGCATTCTTCTGATAGCCTAGAAGTGGGATTGGTATTACTTTAATCTTACACTAGGTTTTTGTATATACATATTTTAAGATGTGGTAATGTCTTATATGCATGTCTATTTATCTCAATATGCATATAATATTTGAGGTTTATACTGTGTTTGTTACTTGTTCCAAGGGAAAATAATGTAGAAATATACTATTCTAAGTCAGCGTGTGTTGTTTTCATTAAAAAAAAACATTGGCAAGTTTTAGAAACTGTTTTTGAGATTTAAAATTTATCATATGTTTGGCAATGGTACACACGTTTGAATAATGGTCTACCTACATGTATATCATTATTTTTCTCTAGTGTGACTGTTTTCTTTATTTGGTTATTTAACATCGTATGATATCCTATATTCTTTCTTCAAATTTGAGTTAATCTTTAGTGTCATGAACCCCTCTATAATTGCAAAAACTGGAGCACGAAATTTCAGGCTTTTATGTGTTAAGTTCAAAATAGTTTTGTGTTAGGCACACACTAGTTATTTTTCATTCTGAAAACTAATTTTACAAAAGTTTCTGTAACGTTTTGAATATGTGACACAAACAATGATGAATATTATTTAATGTTAAATATAAAATGTAAGTGGAATGAAAAAAACAAATCCATCAAATTATTTCTCCGACTAGTTTTAGAGTTAAAATCAGAGAACAGCTAGAAATATTTTGAAACTTGAATGATCATCATTCCTGATGATGCCATGTACGTTGGAGGGGTGGATGCATCCAGAAATTGACTTGTAAGGTTTTGTTTCATATGCAGCCCAATGCAAAGGCCGGGTCAGAGAACATGGATAAATTGAAGGAGAAAGGGAAGAAAGAAGGAAAGCGTAAACAAGTGGTAATTTTGCAATGTGGACTACTAAATAAGTTGATGAAAAATTTTCATTATAGTTCTTTATTGCTCTTATCATCATGTTTCTATTTGGGTTTCTTTAATTTTATTTATTATTTAATATAATTTTTTTACATTTGCAGGACAATCAAATGGGTGTCCAGAGCATGGAAATGTTAAAAGCAAGAGCCCTCCTTGAAGAAAAGCTAAAACAGAAGGACTTCACTCTAATTGAACCAAAGCAAAATGGAGCAAAGAAGCACCTGCAACCAATTAATCGGTATTGCTTTGATTATCTTATTGCAGACTCCTATTATTCTCTTGTATTCTGATAACTAATTTATCCTGTTTGGACCATGCAGGAAGCTTGAAGCATATAACAATTTTAATGATGATACTGATGCTCAGGCTGCTAAGAGGAAGGGCCAAGATAAATCTGCCAGTGCAGCAGATCTCTCACGACTTGTTGCCGCCAAACTGTAGAAACCAAAGGTTCGAACCATATTTCAACTTGACACCCTTTCATTCTCCCCTAATAAGGATTATTTGGATATATGAGGGAGTTGGGTTGCTTTTTGCTCATGTTGCGTAAACGTAGTTCAAGTTTCACTAAGCTTAGAATTTGATGGAAGCAGCCACGTCAATCTTCAAGACTAAGCATTGATCTTTTTTTTTCCCTTAATGACAAAACCATACTTTCGTTTGGAGATATACAACCAGGCAATACAAAAAAGGATAACCCAAACCAAGATGAAACAAAGGAAAAAGCCAGACAACACTAAACGAAAGGAGGGCTCCAACTACTAAAAATAAGAAACACTTAACTCTTTGGTTATAAACATTCTTTTATCTCTTTGGTTATAGGCACTCAAAGAGGTGTTTATGTGTTCATATGCAAGTATTAGAATTTGAAGATACTGATGAATATGATACATAACCAAAAAGCAGAAATTGTTTGCGAGGATATAAAGATTCGTTTCTAAATTACGACGCCTTGCATTTAGAACTTTTTATATCTAATGGTATTTTATGTTGATTTGGTTAACTCCTTTCTATCATCTGAAGGTCATTTCTAGTGATGATGATTTGCCTACTAGAGATGATATTGGAGAAAGGCGGAGGAAATATGAGCTTCAAATGTTGGCGAGAGCTGGAGTCGAGTCAAAGAACGACACTAGTGTTCTTGAGAGTGAAAGTGATGGCGATGACGGTGTTGTGAAAGGGAATGGTGAAGCAGACTCCGAAGATGAATTCTACAAGGAAGTCAAACAACAGCGAGCTGCAAAACTTGCTGCCAAAGCTGAAACTTACTCCAGGTATGTTTCTATCACACCACTTTACTGTAGGACTCTTTTATATCACTTATGTTTCTATCACCAAAGCTGAAGTTTAGCCTTTCGTCTCTTTTATACCATATATTATTGTTCGGCGCTGTCTAACAAACAACTTCTGCAGGACCACGGCAATTCCATCGGCTCCTGAAACCGTGGATGGAAAACGCAAAATCAGTTATCAAGTACTTCCTCCTTCTCCACCAGCTTTTCCCCCTTTGAATCAGTTGTTGCACATGGATTCATTTACATTCTCACACTTGACGTGTTCAGATGGAGAAGAACCGAGGCCTTACTCGACATCGAAAGAAGTTGACAAAGAACCCAAGAAAGAAATACAAGGTACTTACGCTATATGCAAATCATCAACCACTCCCACCAATACAACACATTTCTGCCTCCATTGAACTTTCTACTTACATATCTGTCCATATATTTGTGAATGTGAATGGTGTAGTTGAAGTTTAAAGATGCAGCAAATCGTCGTAAAGGTGTTGGAAATGAAACTTTTGGAGATTGGAGGTTAAACTTGAAAGATAGATTTTTGAGAAAGAGGCTACTTGTATTATTGGTCACTTCTAGCTTTTGGCTTGATTCAAACTCTAAGACATCATCTCTATTTATACTAGTTGTACCTCCTAAACTTATGGCTATGATTTTGCCAACACATATGTAATCTAGTGGTTACAAATGACTCTCTAGAATGTTCTTTACAATTACAATGTTTCTCTCACATTCTGGAGAATTCTACATTATACTCTAAAATATCTTCAAGAAGAGATTTCTCTAGAATATTCTAGAACTTAAAATGTTTCTAGAAATTGGGCTTTTATTTAGACTAGGCCCAAATACTAATTACCCAAAATCAAGTTTATTTTCAACACCCCCTCTTAAACTTGATTTTGTTACTCCAAGCAAACCTCTCAATCTTGTGAAATCTTCTTTTTTAAGTGGTTTGGTGAATATATCAGCT
This sequence comes from Trichosanthes truncata, assembly GCA_033996785.1. Classification (NCBI taxonomy): domain Eukaryota; kingdom Viridiplantae; phylum Streptophyta; class Magnoliopsida; order Cucurbitales; family Cucurbitaceae; genus Trichosanthes; species Trichosanthes truncata. The sequence continues at coordinate 16,906,658 of JAWPNB010000004.1, forward strand.
ACTTGATCATGAGTCTTCACGTACTCTAGCTGCACATCCTTTCTTGCGATGCACTCTCTAATGTAGTGGTAACGCGTATCTATGTGCTTACTCCGATCGTGGAAAACTGGATTCTTACCTAAAGTAATTGCTGACTTGTTGTCCACAAAAATCTTTGTCGGCTCCTCTTGTGACAAACCCAACTCTTTTAGCAGATTTCTTAGCCAAATTGCATGGCAAACGCATGAGGTAGCAGCTACATATTCTGCTTCACATGTAGAAAGAGTAACAATTGGTTGCTTCTTTGATGTCCATGTGAAGGCAGTGTCTCCCATGTAGAACACAAAGCCAGTCGTGCTCTTGCGGTCATCCCAAACTCGTTCGTCATCTCTTCCTTAAACTTGTTGAACATGCTCGGATTATTACTTGTAAAGATCAAGTCGTCTACATATAAGCACACAATCAATACATCATTATTTTGGACTTTGATATAAAGTGCATACTCATATGGACACTTGATGAAGTTTCTCTCGTGTAGGTACTTGTCTATTCGGGAATTCCAAGCTCTTGGAGCTTGCTTCAACCCATAAAGTGCCTTTTTCAACCTTAAAACGTTGTCTTCTTTTCCCTCAACTTCATAGCCTTGAGGTTGTTCAATGTAGACTTCTTCCTCAAGAACTCCATTAAGGAAAGCAGATTTCACATCCATTTGATGGATTCTCCAATTGTTTTGAGCTGCTAATGAAATTATTAATCTAACTGTTTCTAGTCTAGCAACGGGAGCAAATACCTCATCATAGTCAATGTCGGCTCTTTGACTGTAGCCTTTTGCCACTAATCTTGCCTTATATCTTTCGACTTCTCCTCTAGCATTCTTTTTGGCTTTATAAACCCACTTCACACCAATCGCCTTGTGCCCTTTTGGAAGTGAGACTAGCTCCCATGTGTTGTTCTTCTTGATCGCCTTGATCTCTTCATCCATAGCGCTTTTCCAATTCTTGTTTTCCACAGCTTCTTGGAAGTTCATGGGCTCACTATCGGCAAAAAGACAAAAGAGAGTAAGATTATCTTGATTTGTAGTTACCTCATAAAGTTCTTGTAAGCTTCTGAAGCGGTGAACTCTTTCACTTGAACTTTCATTCTCTTGAGAACTTGTAGTTGGTGAAGCTGGTGGGGTAGAAGGTTCCTCTCTTGTTTGCTCTGTCCTTGTTTCTTCCATGTCATCTTCTTCAAAGTATGGAAAGAAGTTGTAGTCTTCATCATGTTGTCTCCAATCCCATTCGTCTTCTTCATCAAATACTACATCTCGACTAATGATTGTCTTTCCCGTATCAGGGTTGTAGAGCTTGTACCCTTTAATATTGGAGTCATAACCGATGAAGATGTACTTCTCATTTTTATCATCCAACTTACTTCTCTTTTCATCTGGAATATGCACGTGAGCAATGCTTCCAAAGACTCTGAGATGGGAAATCCCAGGCTTTCTTCCACTCCATGCTTCTTGTGGCATTTTTCCATATATACTTCTTGTTGGAGATCGGTTGGATAGGTAGACTGCACACGCCACTGCTTCTGCCCAAAACTCCTTTGGTAATTTCTTGCTTTTAAGCATGCTTCTTGCCATGTCCAGAATGGTTCTATTCTTCCTTTCTGCCACTCCATTTTGTTGGGGGGATCTCGGCACTGTTAAGGGTCGTCGAATTCCATGGTCTTCACAATACTTTTGGAATTCATTTGATGTGAACTCTCCTCCACGATCAGATCTCATGGCTTTGATTACCAAACCGCTTTCTTTCTCAACAAGGGCTTTGAACTTCTTGAAATTCTCGAACACCTCTGATTTATGCTTCAAGAAATACACCCATGTTTTTCTTGAAAAATCATCAATAAAGAAAAGGAAATAATTACTCTTACCAAGTGAGCTTGGCTTGATCGGACCGCACACATCCGTGTGTATGAGTTCCAGTGGCCTCTGAGCTCTTGAGTTTGACTCTTTTGGGAAGCTTTTCTTGAACTGCTTTCCAAGTAGACATCCTTCGCACACTTGATTGGGGTGGCTTATGGAAGGCAATCCTTTCACCATGTTCTTCCTGGAGAGTGACTCTAATCCTCCAAAATTAAGATGCCCAAAGCGAAGATGCCAAACCCAAGATGCATCTTTGTAACACATCTTAAGGCATTTTGCTACATCGTTTTGAATGTTGATTACGAACATTCTATTTCTTGTCATTGGCACCTTTGCAATCAAGTTACTTGTGTTATCTCTTATAGAAAGGTTATTATCTTTTAATTGAATATCATAACCTTTCTCTAAGAGTTGGCCCAAGCTGAAGATATTACTCTTCATGTTTGGTACGTAATAAACATTTGAAATAAGTTGATGCTCACCATTCTTCAATCGGATAAGAATGTTACCTCTTCCTTTTACTTCTACCTTGGATTCATCTCCAAAAGCTACATTGCCGCTCACCGATTCATCAAGTTCTACGAACATGCTTCTTCTTCCACACATATGGTTGCTTGCCCCGGTGTCTAGGTACCATCTATTATCTTTGTTCCATTCGTTTTCCGTGCAAGCCATCAATAAGGTGCCACATTCTTGATTTCTTTCTTCAATGTAGTTTGCCTTCTCTTCAACTTTATTGTTGCTAGCAGCTCTACATTCAGATGCATAATGACCAAATTTCTGACAATTGTAACATTTAATGTTTGACTTATCGTACCTTGATCTTGAATTGCCTTGCCCACGACCTCTTGTTGAGTTTCTTCCTCTTTGGAAGTTGTTATCGTCCTCATAGGACCTCCAACCTCGTCCTTGACCTTGTCCATGACCTCTTCCTCGTCCTCGATGTTCACCATGACCTCGTCCTCGTTGGCTTCTACCATTGTGACTGATTCCTCCAATAGTTGAGTCAACTCGCAGCTTGAGTAATTGATCTACAATTCCTTCCTTCTTCTTTTTCTTTTCTTCATATGCTTGCAACGAACCCAAGAGTTGCTCAATGGTCATAGCCTCCAAGTCTTTCGTTTCTTCGATTATGGCAACAATATGTTCAAACTTTGGATCTAATGATCTTAGTATTTTCTCCATAATTTTTACATCATCGAGCCTTTCACCATTTCTCTTAAGTTGATTGGTGACCGTTAAAACTCTAGAGAAATAATCGGAGATGACTTCCCCTTCTTTCATATGCAAAGTTTCAAACTCAGCTCTTAGAGTTTGAAGATGTACCTTCTTGACCGGATCCGCTCCCTTGTACGATATTTGAAGCTTCTCCCATGCTTCTTTCGCCGTCTTTGCTTCTGAAATCTTCTCAAAAGCATCGTCATCTAATCCTTGATAGATTAGATAGAGAACCTTCTTGTCTCTCTTTCTTGAGTCTCTCAAACTGTCCCTTTGTGTTTGAGAAAGACTACTATCATTCTCCGGCTCGGCATGTCCTTTCTCTACTATCTCCCATACATCCTGCGATCCAAGGAGAGCCTTCATCTTGATGCTCCAATTATCATAGTTGCTCTTGTTGAGCACTGGGACTTGGAATGAGACCATGTTGTTACTTGCCATCATCTAGAAAGGATCTTCAAGCTCTGATACCACTTTGTTGGAAATGAAACTTTTGGAGATTGGAGGTTAAACTTGAAAGATAGATTTTTGAGAAAGAGGCTACTTGTATTATTGGTCACTTCTAGCTTTTGACTTGATTCAAACTCTAAGACATCATCTCTATTTATACTAGTTGCACCTCCTAAACTTATGGCTATGATTTTGCCAACACATATGTAATCTAGTGGTTACAAATGACTCTCTAGAATGTTCTTTACAATTACAATGTTTCTCTCACATTCTAGAGAATTCTACATTATACTCTAAAATATCTTCAAGAAGAGATTTCTCTAGAATATTCTAGAACTTAAAATGTTTCTAGAAATTGGGCTTTTATTTAGACTAGGCCCAAATACTAATTACCCAAAATCAAGTTTATTTTCAACAAAAGGTCAGGTCCGAGAAGTTAAGCAGCCGATTCATTTGTATGGCGGAGAGGCGACGGGAATTAACCCAGGAAACAGTCAGAGCATCTGGTTTAAAAGTTAGAACTGTGGGATTGTATCAGTTTTGTCATCTTGAGAGTATTACAATCCCTACTGAGTTGGGGCATGAGGCAAGGCTTTGTTGTTCAAGTTATTCCTTTTTCTCAATCATTAGTTGTAGTGTTCTTTATGAGTGTCTTGATCAACTTCAAGAGAGCTTTGTTTGGCTTTGGATGGATCAAAAAGTTAGTCAAGCTGTAAATTATCTGAAAAAAAATTATGTTAGAATGGATCTAAATCCATTTAGATAACAATTTTGTTTTTGGTTTTTTGTTTTTAAAAAGTTAAATTAATCGAAACTAGTTATACATATATTTTAATTGTTTAGGCTCCGTTTGATAATTATTTGATTTTTTGTTTTTAGTTTTTGAAAATTAAGTTTTTTTTTCTCGCTAATTTCTCTACAATAGGTTTCATCTTTCTTAAAGAAATATTTGAATTAGTAGTCGAATTTTAAAAACAAAAACAAGTTTTCAAAAACTATTTTTTTTTAGTTTCAAAACTTGGCTTGGTTTTTAAAAATACATGTAAAAAGTAGATAACAAAGCAAGGAAACCAAGTAGTATTTATAGACTTATTTTTTAAAAATCAAAGATAAAAAATCAAATGGTTATCAAAGTTTTTGACTTTTAAAATCTTAGTCTATAGTCTCATCAAATGATCGAGAAGATGAAAGTTGAACCAATAAAAGAGGTATTTATTTCAGTGGCTTAATTTTAATTTGATAAAATTGATTGGTTTTAAAAAGAAATTAGATTCGACTTATATTTAGCTAGGTGAATGAATAAAAGAAAATCCCTTTGATTTGTTGAAATATTTATGAATTTCGTTTCTGAATTTTGATGATCACTATTTAATCTTTTATTTTTTTAAATTGATTTAATTATAATAACTTTAATTAGATTAATGAGAGGTGATTTAACACGAAAGAATGGACTCTAATTAATTAAAATAAGGGTGGATGCTAAAAAATTTAGCTTAAAATATATTTTGTTTGTTCATCTTATCATTTTTTTCCTTGCTTTTTTGCACCTATTTTGTCATGTTAACTTGTTCTTGTGTTACATTTTATGAAGTCATCATTTATTAATTTAGTTAATATATCATCAAATTTTCAAAGATTTAATTAAAAAGTTTTTGAAATTTAAGGATTAAATAGATATAATTATGAAAGTTTAGCAATGTATATAGAGATGTTAGATTACAACTCTATTTTTTAGTAAGTTAAATTACAAGTTTAATATCTTAAATTTTAGATTTGTGTTTAATGGATTCATGAATTTTATAAAATGCCTAATAGGTATTTGAACTTTCAATTTTGTATTTAATAGACATAGAATTATGAACTTCAACACAAAATTAAAAGTTTAAAGATTTATTAAACCTTTTTAAAGTTTAAAAACCTGTTAGATAGTTAAATATTAAGGGACTGTACACAAAAAGTTCAAGGACTAAGTTTGAAAAAACTATTTGTAAACTTTTCTTTTTTGAAATATGATTATTGGTATAAAAATTTAAAATTATTATTATTCTTCTTCTTTTTGGATTTCAAAATGAAAAATTATTTATAATTCGTGAGGTGACGTCGTATTGAAATAATTGTTTTGTCAATTGTCGATGACATAAAAATTTAAAATTATTATTATTCTTCTTCTTTTTGGATTTCAAAATGAAAAATTATTTATAATTCGTGAGGTGACGTCGTATTGAAATAATTGTTTTGTCAATTGTCGATGACATAAATCCTCCCGCAAGTCAAAGCAAAAAACCGCGTGGGTCCCACGGGAGGACTTTTTCTCTGCCTTTCCAAGCCTCACGATTCTTCCACGTGTCGAGATGTTCAATTGGACGGTGGATATCGAGAGATCAATCTGACTGTGAATATAATAATACTAAAAATAATAAAAATGTCACCCTTGGGACCCACTTCCCCACGGGCTTATATAGGGAGGCGAACCAAATTTAGCAGAAACAACAACATTACATGGATGCACCGAATGTTGCCACGTGTCCACTCAATCAATATCTTTTTTTCTAGATAAATTATTAGAAGAGGATGCATAACATGCCTCACAGTTTTGCTATTATTTTTGCCTTTAAACAGTTGGAATACACATTTGGTTTTTATCACTTTGAACATGATTTCAATTTAATTATTATAGTTTGAGTTTAATTTTAGTTTAATCCTTATAATTTTAAAAGTTTCAATTTAGTTCCAATAGTTTAGGTCCCTTTGATAACCATTTGACTTTTTGTTTTTTATTTTTAAAAATTAAGCTTATAAACACTACTTTCACTTATGAGTTTCTTTGTTTTGTTATTTATTTTTTACATATATTTTTAAAATTCAAGCCAAATTTTGAAACCTGAACAATGTAGATCCCGTTTGATAACCATTTAAGCCTCGTTTGATAATCATTTGATTTTTTGTTTATGAAAATTAAGCTTATAAATACTATTTTTACCTATGAGATTCTTTGTTTTGTTATCTATTTTCTACCTATGTTTTAAAAAACCAAGCCAAGTTTTGAAAACTAAAAAAAATAGTTTTAAAAACTTATTTTTGTTTTTGGAATTTGACTAAGAATTTAAAGATTTCTTTAAGAAATATGAAAACCACGATAATGAAATTGTGGGAAAACAAGTCTAGATTTCAAAAACAAACAACAAAGAACCAAATGGTTATCAAACGGGGCCTTAGTTTTTGGTTTTTGAAAATTAAGCATATAAATACTACTACTTCCACCTATGGATTTTCTTGTTTATTATTTACTCTTTGCATATGTTTTAAAAAATGATAGCATGCAAATAATGTTATCTTTATCCTAGTTATTTGGCTAGTTTTAGGCTTAATTTGTGAGCTTTGACATTGTTTTATGTTGATTTTACATAAATCGAGCATAAAGAGCAGAACTAGAGCTTTGGAGAATTTTTGAATGATTTTGGAGCAAAAATGATGATTCTTTAAAGCTAAGTATGGATGGAAGTCAAATTGGGCAAAATGACCCAAAGGGATGGCGTCTCAACCCCACAAATGGCATCAAGACGCCATACATTGTTGAGCAAATTCGAGAGTAAGCATCGAGACGCTGCCCTGTGGTGTCTCAATGCTCAAAACACGCGGAGAATACAAGTTTCGTCCGTAGCGTCGAGACGATGTCTTCAGCGTCACGACGTTGGAGGTGCGCGCTTATGCTATACAGTGCATTTCGACAACGTCAAGACACTACCCCTAACATCAAGACGCAATAATGGGAGATGTATATATTCATCTTTTTGTGTCTCAATTTGAAAAGACAAATTTACGGTTTTAGACCCTTTTTACAGATTGCTACTGTTTTGGGAGTATTTTGGGGAGTTTTGGAGCGTTGGATCGTGATTCGAGGCTTGGGATTGACATGGATCAAGGCGAAAGCTGAATATCGACCCGATTATTTCTTTCTTTAGTTATTTTTCCTTTAATTTTGTATTGAACCCATGTTTTGGATTGAGAATTTGGGATTGTATTTGCTGAATATGAGTGGCTAATTTCTAATTCTAGAGAATTTAATATAGTTTTTGGATTTCTCAATCATTAATTAATTAGTTCTTGATTACTGTCTTTCATAATTGCTCATTCTTGCATGATTGCTTAATGCTTTTATGCTTTTGGCCAAAGTGTAATTGAGTTATTTCCTAATTTGACACTTGACCGAGGAAAATTGGGTTTAGAATTTATAATGCATGACTGTAAATTAATTACTTGAGTTACAACGGGGCTATTAATTAATTAATAGAAGTTGTAACGAAGCATCCTAATGCCTTGGTTAATTAATTAGCGCTACGGACATGTAGGCTAGTTAATCAATCAATGAGAATTGGTTGAGATCAATAGGAGATGCCATGAAAGTAAAACTTCTAGACTTATGGGTAATGTATCATATAATTTTAAGAGTCTAATTAATTAAGATTGAGAGTCCAATTAGCAAAGTTAAATTCTCTAGATCCAATTCATCATTTGTCCCACCGCCATTTCTCTTGCATTTTTAGTTTATTTCAGTTTTATTCACCATTTCTTTCGAAGGGTATTTCTAAATAAAATTGATCACAATTAATTCTAGTATTCAAATAGAATTTTGAATGATTCCTTGTAGATACGATATCTGATATACTTATCACTTTATTATTTAGGTCCGTACACTTGTCGAAACACATAAGTACATGCAACAAAACGCTGCAAGCCAAGTTTTGAAAACTAAAAAAAGTGGTTTTCAAATTTTTTTTTTTTTAAATTTGGCTAAGAATTCAATTGTTTTCTTAACAAAGATTAAACTCATTGTAGAGAAATGATGAGAAAACAAATACAATTTTCAAAAATAAAAAATCAAATGGTTATCAAACGGGACAATAGTTTTTAATAACTTGTTTTTACTTTTTGAATTTGGCTAATAATTCAAATGTTTTCTTAAGAAAGATGAAAAACATTGTAGAGAAATGATAAGAAACACAAGCACAATTTTCAAAAACCAAAAACTAAAAACTAAGGCCCCGTTTGATAACCATTTGGTTTTTGGTTTTTGGTTTTTGAAAATTAAGCGTATAAATACTACTTTCACCTATGATTTAACTTGTTTTGTCATCTACTTTTTACCTATGTTTTCAAAAACCAAGACATGTTTTGAAAACTAAAAAAAGTAGTTTCTAAAAACTTGTTTTTGTTTTTAGAATTTGGCTAAGAATTCAAGTGTTTCCTTAATGGATATGAAAACCATTGTAGAGAAATTTGGAGAAAACAAGCTTAATTTTCAAAAACCAAAAACCAAAAACCAAATGATTATCAAACGGGGCCTAAGGCTCCATGTAATAACCATTTGGTTTTTGAAAATTGTGTTTTTTTCTCATCATTTTTCTATGAGTTTCATGTTTCTTATGAAAACATTTGAATTCTCAACCAAATTCCAAATTCCAAAAACAAAATTTTGAAAACTACTTTTTTTAGTTTTCAAAACTTGGCTTGTTTTTTAAAGACATATGTAAAAAGTAGATAACAAAATAAGGAAATCCATAGGTGGAACTAGTATTTTTATAGGCTTAATTTTCAAAAACCAAAAACCAAAAACTAAGGCCCCGTTTGATAACCATTTGATTTTTGGTTTTTAGTTTTTGAAAATTAAGTTTGTTTTCTCTCAATTTCTCTACAATGGTTTTCATCTCCCTTAAAGAAGCATTTGAATTCTTAGCTAAATTCTAAAAACAAAAACAAGTTTTTGGAAACTACTTTTTTTAGTTTTCAAAACATGGCTTGGTTTTTGAAAATATAGGTAAAAAGGAGATAACAAAACAAGTAAATCCATAGGTGGAAGTAGCATTTATAGGCTTAATTTTTAAAAACCAAATGGTTATCAAACGGGGCCTAAATGGTTATCAAATGGGGCCTAAATAGTTATCAAACAGGGCCTTAGTTAAACCTTACCAAAAGTCCTTAAATTGTATTAACATACTTGAAAAAAAATAATAGATTTTCTTTTATTTTTTTTATTCAAATCTAAACTATAATTCATTTAACTAGCACGTTTAGTGCAATATAAAAATATTAGTTTATTGTCACATAAAGAGATGTGTCAAAATGATAATGGGTTGGATAATTTATGAAGTTTTGACTAAACTATAAAGATCAAATTAAAATTAAGCACAAATCATAGAGTCTAAATCATAGTTTTTAAAATCATAAAGACCAAATTGAAAGTATGCCCAAACCATAGAAACTGAATTTGTAATTTAACCCCTTAAAATTTGTTACTGTTTTATTTTGTTCTAAAAGTTATGCTCATTTATAATTTTTGTCTCTCAACTTTTGAACTTTGATTGTTGTATCTATTTAATGTTTGAATATTTTTAAAATTTTCAATTATATTTAAGGTGGACAGGTCAAATATTCAATAAAACACATGGTGGAGTACATTTTAAATTATTGAATTCTCACGTCAATCCTTATTTTATCCGACTAACCTATCTTATTATGTTACACATATAATGTGAAATAACTACTTGTAAGCTGTGTTAACATGTGCCATATGTTAATATTTAAGTAACAATGTCAGTGAAGAGGCTTATTAGAACTAAAATCGAAAATTCATTGACATAATTAAATATTTGAAAATTTTAAGAACTAAATAGATAACCACAACGTTTAAGGACTAAAATTTCAATTTCACTAAAAGTTTATTATAATACAGTACTTGTAATCAAAGTGATCAATACCATGGTATAACGTTGATGTGAAAACGCTTTCAAACATATCCACAATATTTTAATAAAAAGATTATCTTAAAAAAAAATTGTTATTTGGTTCTAACATGTCAAAATTAACCTTTTAATTTAATCAGAAACATTTTTTTTAGTGATAAATATTTAGATTAGAAATATTTTTAGAGGTAACATGCCAACCAAAAATTGTAAGTTCGATCCTTTACTTTGATATATTTTTTTTACTAAAACAAACCAATAAACGAAAAAACACATTGAAAATAGATTAAAGAACACTTTCTGTCCTTAAACTTTCATGAAAATAACAATTTAGTTGTACTTTCAAAATTGTAATAATTTAGTCCTTAAACTTTAGCATGTAATAATTTTGTGCTTAAACTTTAATATGTATCAATTTAGTCCTTGTATTTTTAGATTTGTAACAATTTAATCTTTATCATAAAAAATTCCATCATAACTAAATGTCAATTTTTGTAATTTAACAATTTAATCTCTATCATCAAAAATTTCATCATAACGGGACTAAATCGTTACAAATTTTAAAGCACAAAGACTAAATTGTTACCTACTAAAGTTCAGAGACTAAATTGTTACAAAAATAAAAATACATGGATTAAATCGTTACAAATCAAAATTAAGATACTAAATTGTTACTTACCTAAAAGTTTAGGGACCAAAGTGATTTTGAACCTTAAATTAAAAATATGAAAAAAAAAAAAAGGAAAAAGAATCCATTTTTACATGTGGAGTGAGTGTGTGTGGAGAGGAATTGGTGAAAGTGCGTGTAATGATAAGTTGGTGAGAAGAAATGTTTAAAGAGAGATATAATGAGAAAAAAAATGTCTATATAAAAAAAAGTGTTCTTCAACAAAAAAAAAAGTGAGAACAAAGTGTGTAGAGATAAAAGTAAGAGACAACATTCTAAAAATAATTAGAAAAAAAAATAACCAGGATCATCAATAAACTTTGAAAGGATAAGAAACGGAATAAAAGAAAGAGGGTCACAACTTTTAGAAACATATGACTAATAGAATGCATTGGTAAGGAAAGCGTTTCACCTTAGAGGGAAGCTGTTCAAGTCGATGGCTCTGAACAACGAATAAGATGGAGTTATTGACTTTCAAAACTATTAGTCAAGCATGCTATATATATCGAGAGAAGGCAAAATAGTGGTCTTTTTTGAAAAAAAAAGTACTTCTCAACCTATTTCACTTCTAAAAATAAAAAAAAAATTATTTTAAAAAAGTTTTATGCTTGGGAGTCTTTTTTAAGATCTGATTTAGAATTTAGGGCTCAGGACAAAATTAAAAGGTGGGACAAATACTAATATGGTATTTAATTATAGAAAAAACCTGGCACAAGTTATAACATAAACCGTGGGTTTTTAGAAATAAACCTAAATGACCATTGCCCTATTTTCTCATTGGTAATTAAAACAATAGAAAATTGAAATATTTTTTAAATAATTTTATAATATTTTTTTAGTACAGTAAATATAGATATGAGAATTTAAAGCTTTCACATCAAAGAAAAGAATATGTGTTAATTGTTGAGCTTGGCTCATACTAACAATAATTTTAGGTTAAATTATAAGTTTAGTATATAAACTTTTAGATTTGTATTTATTTGGTCACTGTACTTTAAAAAGTGTCTAATAATCATTGAATTTTTAATTTTGTATCTAATAGACTCCTGAACTTTAAAAAATGTCTAATATGTTCTTAAACTTTTAATTTTGTGTTTAGTAGGTCCCTGAAATTTCAATTTTGTGTCTAATAAATCCTTGACCTATTCAACATTTTTTACGAGTCATGGACCTCTACTAGACAAAAAATTAAAAATTTAGGGTCCTATTAGACATAAAATTCAATCTTATATCTAATACAATAGTTAATTTTAAAAAATTTCGAATATGTCCCTGACCTATTATATCAATTTAGAGTCCTATTAGACATAAAATTAAATCTTATATCTAATATAATAGTTAACGTTAAAAAATTTCGAATTTGTCCATGACCTATTAGATACAAAATTGATAGTTCAAAGACCTATTAGACACTTTGAAAGTTCAAGAACCTATTAGATATTTTTTAAAGTTTGGAGACCAAATAGACACAAACATGAAAGTTTATGAACTAAACTTATAATTTAACTATAATTTTATAATACTACTTCAATTCATAATTTGTTAAAATACAATTATTTTGAATCTTAGCGTTATTCTATCATTTGATTTTCACCATCCAAATACTCCCTCAGCATGTGGTGGCAATATATTCATATCAGCATGTTAACACACTATTTCAAACACACATTGTTCATCACTTAAACAATCGAAACAAAATAACAAAAAAATAGTTTTTAATATACAATTTAAATACTAAACCAACATTTAAAAAAAAAAAAAAGAGAGACTTTTTAGTACAATAAATATGTAACTGACGGTAATTTGAACCTCTAAACTCAAAAGGAGTAAATGTTTTTTTAACTCTTAGAACTAGAGTATTAAATTTCCATCGATGTGTCAATATTTCCATATATCTATGAGTTTAATATCGACATAAAAGTGAATCGATATTTCATCGTAAAAATATAATTAAAATATTAATAAAATATTACTCATATATGGACATAATTTTAATAATAAGAAATTTGAACTTATTTAAAAAGGATGAAATATATATTTTTTAATTTAAGTATTATTTATGAATTCCTATTTTTATAAAATTTTCAAAAATATTATTTGATATTAATATTTTATCTATATTTTCATCGACCTTTCTATAAAATTAAAATTTCGATAGTTTTATCGACATTGATGTGTAATACACAAAGTTTAAAATGTCGATGTCGATGGAAATGTCGAAGTCTAAATTTTATGAAAATGTCGATGGAAATATCGATAAAATGTCGATATCGATGAATATTTCGAAAAAAATTTAAAAATAAAAAATTCAAAAAAATATTTAAATTAATAAATAAATATTTTACACTTTTTAAATGAGTTACAATCCTTGTTACAAATTACAATATTATATTTACATTAAGTTACATTTTCTTGCTATTTTTTTTAATATTTCATCAATTTTATACGGTATAGTGGAAATGTCGATGTCGAACCCATGGACATGTAAAAATGTCGATAAAAATGTCGACGAAAATTTAATACCATGGTAATACATGACTTCGAACTCCTGTTAAAGACAAAGTCATGCATTTTATACAGAACAGACTTAGAAAAATAACACAAAATATTACATAACTTTGTGCTGTCTTTTTCTCTAAAGACGATTGTATATTAGCTGTCAAGTTATTTTCTTCAAAAATGAAAAAAAAAAAAGAAAAGAAAAGAAAAAAAGGACCCTATAAATACCTTTAAAAAAAACCCTCTCTCTTCATTTTCCTTTACACAAATTACCGCTCTGCAAATTTCCCGCTCTCCCTCTCGCTTTCTCACCATTTTCTCTCAAAAATTGATGCTTCGACTGTTGATTTTACAATTCCAATCATCTGCGCTGCGACTTTCCGATTCGTTTTTCCGCCGTGAATCTCCGAAACCTCAAGGTTGTCAGTAACTTTCTGTTCGTTTACAGAGAGAGCGAAGAGCGAGCCGATTGCGAAGAAGAAGAATCTATTTGTCTTCGTTGATGATTGGTTTGATAGTGAGGATTTTGGCTTTGGAAATTGTTTCAGGTGAAGGCGATCCAGTGGATAGGTTCGGTTTTTACCAAAAAATTGGACAGATCGGTTTAGATTTTGAGAAAACCAAAAATCTTCGGTTCGGTTCGGTTTGGGGCTGAAAAATCTAGATAAAATCGAACCGAACCGAGGTATATATAATTAGACCTAAAAAGAAACCCTCAATTTAATCTAGGGGTGTACAAATGAACCGATAACCCAACCAACCCGGCTTACCCAACCCAAATTAGAAGGGTTGGGTCGGGTTAGATTTTTTTTTGGGTTGGGTTGGGTTAAAATTTGGGAGAACCGAAATTTCGGTTCGGTTCTCGGGTTGGAAGAAGTTTGGTTCGGTTCAACCCGAACCGAACCGAACCAAACTTAAAGTTTTTTTTTTTTTTTAAATATATATATATATATATAAGTAAAAACTGAAAACCCCAGCTGCTCTCAATCCTTAATTCACGCAGCCCTCAGCCCCTCTCTTCGCTTTGCAGTTCGACTTCGTCATCATCCCCTCTCTTCGCAGTTCGACTTCACCCTCTGCCCTCTCTTTGCACTTTGCAGTTCGCCCTCTGCCCCTCTCTTCGCAGTTCGCACGGTCGCTCACCTCACACACGCAATCGCAACACTCCGGCCGTCGCTCCTCTCCCTCTCTGGCCGTCGCTCCTCTATTTCTCCCCGTCGTCGGCATCTAAGCTTCCGGTGACTGTGAGTATTCTTCTTCAGTTTTTTTTTTTAAACTTATCCCTCCCCTCTCTCTCCCTATCGTCTGCATATGAGAAAATTCAAAATTTCTTCTTCAAAATTCAAAATTTCTTCTTCAGTAAGCCTTGTTCTTACCTCTCTTGAGAAGATCTTTCACAGCTTTCTCAAATTACATTTCCTTCTGTTGAATTTATGTTGAATTGGTCGAAGTTTGTTAAGAGTAACTTTTATGCATAAGTACTTGTATGGACAGTTTGTGTCTTTTTTGTTAGATCGATTAGCTATTAGTATTGGTTCAAGGGAAAATTAAAACCGATGTTTAAAAGAACCTTTTGGTAACCTGCCTGATCCCTTGGCTAAAAGCCTAAAACTAATTGAATTAACTGATGTTTATTGGTCAAACGGGTCGAATCAACTTCATTTGCTTGCTTTTTTCATATTTTGGCCTTCAGGGAGGGTAATTGTTTTTGAGGTGAGATGGGATGGGCTGTTACTATTGCTTATAGTTGAGCTGATGATTTGGGATAATTGAATCTTTTCTTCTTTGCTTGATGGAACTTTGAACCAAGAAAGCTATTGAACTGAGTTTATTTGTTGGGTTTGTATTTTTGTTTTTGGTTGGTTTGGTTTCTTAAATTTCAAAACCAAAACATTTAGTTGACGTTTTGGATAGGTTTTGTTGAATCTGTTCTGTTCAGTTCTAGTTGATTCGATGTTTGTTTTAGGTTGACTAGCCGGTTTGGTTTCGAAATGTTTGTTCCAAATGAAACAGAATATTTGTTGGGTTCATTGTCAATTTTGGCAATATATTTTTGCTTTGAGATAACTGCTTTTTTAGTATAAAGACATTTAGACATTTAGATGATGATAGTAATATAATCATTTAAATTTTATGGTTGCTATTTAGTATAAAGACATTTAGAGTTTTTTAATGCTTGATTTTTTTTATATTTATATTAATTTATATAAAACTTGAAGGTATACAAATAAATTTTAAATTGAAATTAAAAAAAAAGGAAAAAAAATGATCCAACCCGATGACCCAACCCAACCCAACCCAAAAATATTGGGTTGGGTTGGGTTGGGTTACTCTCTTGAATAGGGTTAGTTGGGTTGAAGGTTTGACTAACCCGAATTTTCGGGTTGGTCCAAAAAACTCCCCTAACCCTGCCCAACCCAACCCATGTACACCCCTAATTTAATCTCCGCGTTTCCTTCTCTCTTCTTTGGTCAAGATTCACGCTGTCCATCGTCTCCTCCCTCTCCTCTTCACGTCGATTCTCCAGTCTTCACGCTGTGCCGACCACCAGCAGCCACTGCCATCTCAACTCTCCATCACATCGACTCCTCTCTCTCCCTCTCCCACGCACAAGTAAAAGGTGAAGCCGTGAAGCCTCTGCGACGTGCGACTTGCGTAACCTAACAATTAGTGAAGGTGAAGCCTCTGCAACCTGCGTACGACTACGTGACGGCGTGACCGTGAAGCCGATAAGGTAACCCTTTTTTTTCGATTCGTCGTTCGTTGTTCTTTACCTTTTTTTCGATTCGCCGTGAAGCCGTGAAGTTACAATTAGTGTTACTGTATTAGATTTGTCATTCTTTACCCTTTTTTTCGATCAAAATCACTAATCAATCAGGATTCAAGTTCATAATATGAATAATTGTAACTTAATTCAGGTCCTTTAAGATTTAGTATCAAATTTGAGTTCAATTTTTTTTGAATTTTGATCCCAAATTAGTTTGTGTCTTGAGATTTATGCGAATATTACTCCAACTCGAAATCTTGTGGGATTCTATTGATTATCTCAAGTTGAATTTGGTTGCAATCCTACTAAATTTGGGAGAATCTGGGTATCTACCTGTTGAAATTTACAGATCTGAGTTGAAATTTCAAGGAATAGTTTGTTAAAATTTAAAGGGATAGTTTGTTAAAATTTGTACTAAAACAAAATAAGTTTGTTAAAATTCACCACTTGAAATTAGGTAAAACTATCACTGGGTGAGCAAGTTATCCAAATAACAGGATCTTGGTTAATTCTTTTGGTCCAAAGCAAAGCAGGAAATTGAAAAAAAAAAAAAAAGAACCGAGAATCGAATCGAGGGAGACTTGATAAATCAACGACCCTTCATTTTACTGTTCTTTGGAGATAGAGAAATATTAACTGATTTGCAGGTGAAGCTTTTGGATGTATCCCCCTTCCAAACCAAACTATATTCCATGTGATTGGAAGCTTTTTCATCCAAATTTCTCATGAGATCAAGCCATTTTTCAACTTCCTGTCCCTGAGGTTTCTTCTTAGCTTTATGATAGGAATGCATATAAGGGTATATTAGTAAGTAGTTAGAAAGTTTGTTATGCTATTTGGTTATAAATAGAGGGAGTGGGAAAGGATGAAGGGAAGCATTTATTAAGTGAGTTTGGTTTAGGGCTTGAGTGAGAGTGCTCAAGATAGGGAGGTTCAAGTTCCTCAAATTACTTGGTTTATCTTGTTGTTTGGTTATCTCTCTTATTTCAATATATTTGGGTTCTATCACTTTATATCCCAATCCAAAGTAGCAAGGAGAGGTCAGGAAAAGATCCTCCCAAAATCTAACCACCCAATTCCCTTGACTGATTTTAAAGGAAAAAGAAGAGTTTTCCAATATTTCAATGAATCATATTTGTTGTAACTGGCATGCTTTTTTGTAATCTCCGATTTCGAGTATTTGATACTCATTTGAACTTTTCAATAATCAATAAGAAGTCTTGTTTTGTGTTGAAAAAGAAAAATCTCAACATGAGAATTTTGGAAACTACTTTTGCTATGCATTCAAATTATAGTCTCGAATTTAGAAACTAGCAGACAATTTCCATTATTTGTCCAGAGATTCAATTGACGTTTCATGGAAATATGATGCTGGAAACTACTGCAAGTCATGTTTTAATCTACTCTTCGGATGATACGAACTTAGAAAATTGAGATGCTTTGTGGTTTATTTTGGTTATAGGCTTATAGCCAACCAAAAGTTGTTGCAGGTGTATTATCCAATTTATTGAATTGAATTTAGCTAATTATGGGCAAGAGAAAGAGTCATAAGCAAGACAAGAGGAACTCTAAGAGAAGAGTTGCAGATGATGATGCCGCCTCTGAAGATATGGACGATGAAATTGATTCCTGTAAGATATTTGTGTCATTTAACAATGTTTTCGTGTGTTTTGTTGTTCACTGATATTTCAATTCTTATCTTTAATAACCAATCATGAGTATAATGGTTGAGGTAATGGAAACAATGGAGTCTCATGTTGTGCTGTATGTTTGCAGTTCACAGGCAGAGGGATGTTATTCCACTTGATATTAATGGTGATGCTCCGGAGTCAGATGAAGATGCTGAGCAGCCTGTCTTTAATTTAGAGGTTTAAATGTCTTATTTTTTCTCAAGTTGTAGAGGTATCTTTGTCAATATTATTCACTTTCGGCCAATCTCCTAGTTTTATGCACAATCGATTTTGACATATATTGTAGTTGGATGAACTTAACACAAGGACCAGAGGTCCAGAAGTGAACTGTATGTATTTTCATTTTGAATTTTGGACCTAATAAAGTTTTTAGACATTGGAAGGGATTAGGGACGTGTTGTTTTTCTTTGAGAAGTGAGGGGGTGAGTGGATAGAGCAGCATTTTTTTTGAGTAGTGACAAGAAGGAATGTGGGTTTGTTGCCCTGAACCAAGTAGACAACAACCCTTTTCTCGACAAGTCATCCTTGGTAGGCAGACTCGAGAGTTTTTAGAAGGGAGAGGAGATGGAGCTTGTGACGAAAGTGGAACCAACAGCTACTCTAAGGCTGTGGATGTCACTGGCCCTAGCAAGCCTTCTGTTAAGGATAGTGAAGGAGGTAGGGGTTGGTTACACTTTGTTAGAGAGTGTGCAAATAGTAGCCATTAATGTTTTTAATTAGTGTCTGACATTTACTTTTCTATCTTGGGAGCTTTGTCATTTAGTTTCCTTCCCTTGTTGTCTCAGTTGTGCTTTCCTGGGTCTAATTTTATGCTTATAGGAACCTTGTCCAGTAATTTTTCCCCTGGATTTATCAGTAGTTTCGCTTTATTGGTGCTTATGTTGTTCGAATCAGGAATATGGTATTGATGATGGGTATAAGGAGATGACTGATGGGGAGGAATCTTCCATCATTTGTTTCGTTACTTTAGATGCTAAGTTTTCAGTCCCTTAATATGTGTTATGTTGGAAATTAAAACCATATATGATGAAAGTGTTATAGTATGTTTGGAGCTTGTAGAGAAAGTACTTGAAATTTGGCTGAAATCAAGCATATTTAATTTCGAGCTTTTTTTACTGTGTTCTCCTCCTTGCTTTATCTTGGTGTAAACAGAATTCTCTCTTTTCCTCCTATAGTCTTTCGTCTCTTTTGACCAATTGGAGATGTTTATTGTAACTCCTTTGGTTTGGGGCTTTCTTCCCCCCCTCCCCCCCTTTTTGTAAATTTCCTACATCAATGAAATTGTTCCTTACCAAAAAAAAAAAAAAACAAGCATATTTAATTTCTATACTACAAAAACTGTATGTGCAATGCATGGTACATGCAGTCTTTGTGACAAAGGATTTCTGTAATTATCAGTTAGGTTTCATTCTTTTAGATTGGAGGTCCCTCTTTAGTTTGATGGGCTCCTTTTGTTGGGTTGTTTTTTTAAAGTTTGCCCTTATATGTTCTTTCATTTTTCTCATTGAAAGCTCCGTTTCTTATAATAATAAAAAAAAGTGCATTGCAATTACTGGCTTGATTCTTTCTCCAATCCATGCATGGGAATTTCCGTTTCCTACTAAAGTGATCTTAATACTTACATTTGCTCTATCTTTTTAGGGCATTGACGATGAAGATGATGATGAAGATATCCATGATACTGGTTTTGCTGTAAAAAGTAAGTAATATGGTTTGAGATGTTCATATATTGTAAATTTCTTGTCTCTGCTCATTTTTGTTTCAAAATAACAACTCATGGGCCCAGTAAATCTGTCATTAAGCATTTTTTTAAAGTCAACTTTTTATTAAGAAAAACGGAAACATGACGCGACCGACGACCCAACCCAATGCAATCGCAGAGATGTACCATTTTGTTGAAAAAATGACAGGGACATGTTAAAGTACATATAATTTTGTATTAACTTTTGCACAATGCTCTTTGTCTGATGTGAAGAAGTCATAGATACAAGCTTCAAGCTTGTATTCTCATATTTTTTTTTATTTAAAGTACACTTTAATACTGTAAAATAAATTATATTTCTCCATGGACATGACAATTTTCAGCAACAAAATAAAAATCAATTGTCCCACAAAATATCAAGTATTCCAATAAAGAAAAACTTGCACCTTTGAACATCACTCTCATATCTTTTCACACCGTGTCATTAAGTTTTATCAAATAAATCTAGTTCTTTTTCTTTCCTTTTTTAATTTAGTTTCTAAATATTTTTATTCATATCTATATTTCTGTTTCTTGATGTAAATATCTCTGCTCTACATTGAAAAAAACATTTATTATTTTTTAAATATTTTTCCTTCATCTTCAGAAATATGTCTTCCGACGCATGTCCCTTGGGTACCCCCAATATCACCAGGATTTTAATATTAATAAAATAACCAGACACTTACATGTTCAAAGTGTCTCCTTGTTAGACACATGTCAGACACCAACCATGGCTGAAAATAGAGTGTTCCTGCTTTTTTAGATTTTTTTTAAAAGGAAAAACATCTTTCATTAAAACGAATGAAGTTTGAAAGACGGTTCACAAGAAAATAAAAGGCCAAACCAACTCTGGGATCACCAAAAAGTGTACAAAAGTTATCCTTTTCTTGTCCATGTTTTCTAGACTCCATGCAATTATCCTTTTTTAATATAAGAACCAACTTCAAATAATTATCCTCAATATTTTTTTTAATAAATGTTGCTTGCTAATTGTAATAAATTCAAAGAATTCCTGTCATTTCTTTCTTTGGATATTCATTTTAAATATGGTTTTTAATCCTTTAATCTGATACAATTTTGTCTGTTTGTTATAGTTGCTAGGCAACAAAAGTTCTTGCGCGAAAAGTTTGGTGGAGTGGAAGATGAAATGCACGAGGATGAAGATGAAGACATGGAAGAACAAAAGACTATATGGGGTGGAAGAAAAAGCAAATACTACGATGCTGATAATCGTGATTTTGAAGTGAGGACCTAAATATGATGCCCTCATTTTCTTACTACTTAACTGGTTCATTTAACCTTTTTTGAGTTTGATTGGCAATCTGATTGGAACTGTGTTTCCTTTCTAGTGCTGTCAGTCAATACACTGTGTTTTAATTTAGTTTTATTTTATCTTATTGACTTCTAATTATAGTTGAAATAATATTTTGTTTTCTTAACTTAATGAAGATCCAATCAAGTGATGATGAGTCCCTTGCAGAAGAGGAGGAAGAAGTAATTCGATTGCAGAAAGAGAAAGCAAAAACTTTCTCATTGGAAGATTTTGGCCTTGAAGATGAGAGTGACAAGGAATTAACTCTAGAGGTATTTGCTTTTAAAGTATGAAAAAAAATCAGTTAGAGAAGTTATTGGCTCATTGAACTATAAATTCAATCAACTCTTGCATGACTATAATTTCTACCTTCACAGGAAATATCTGCGAAAGGAATTGATGCAAAATCTTCGGCAAGAAATGAAGCCCCAGATGATATGGATGCTACATATCAGGAGATTGCTAAAGACGT
Organism: Trichosanthes truncata; assembly: GCA_033996785.1. Taxonomy (NCBI): domain Eukaryota; kingdom Viridiplantae; phylum Streptophyta; class Magnoliopsida; order Cucurbitales; family Cucurbitaceae; genus Trichosanthes; species Trichosanthes truncata. The sequence continues at coordinate 16,928,103 of JAWPNB010000004.1, forward strand.
GAATGCTCTTACAAGCGAGGAACAAATGGATGTCTTGAGCAGGTGTTATTTATTTATTTCTTGGTTGTCATCTCCTTCATGGCATTTTAACTAGCCTCCTGTGGTCAAAGCTTCCTCAATAAAATGAGTTTGCCTGCAATAGCTGGCTTACTATTCTTGTACGAGTCGAGATTAAAGTGATAGTGGAATTGCTTATGAGTCTTTAATCTTACGAGATTAAAGTGATAATGGCTTACCAAGTATTTCCCCAACTTGCCCGATCTCTCTATTAACATATAAAGCATCCGAAAGGGTGTTCGACAATCATCAAGATGCCCCTCCTCCACTCCCCTCTGAGAAATTCTTGGACTTGGAATACAACAAATGAATAGCCTCGTTAAAATCTAAATACATTGCTTGTTAAGATAGCAACCTGGTTTGTCCATCTTTTGAAAGATATGTAGAGAAAGCTTAGATCAACCTTTTTGGCTAAGAGAGTCCTAAGCAAATTCAGAGTCAATTTCACCCAGGCATAAGAACTTCGCTGGAAAAGATGGCAAACAGCATTAAGCTCAGATTCATTCAACAGGATCTTGGGAAAGCATATTGAAGATCCTGTCCTATGCGGTTATTCCTACTCACATAGTTGTGACTTACAACATTTTTTATTCACACATTTTGTGCGATACACTTGTTTTCAACTTCATGATGGTGTATCATGTATGTACTAGTTTTCTTAGCTCTTTCTGTAGTTTTTGTGCTCTGAAATGTCTGTTTTTTCTTCTGTTTTCTCTTTCATGATCTCTTTTCCACTCTCGTGCTCTCTCTCATAGTTTGTAGTTGGTGCACAATAAGCCACATGTTATTCTGACATAAATGTAGGGGCAAAAAGGCATTTGGTGGTGGTAAGGAAGGGCGGGCAGGTGGGGAAGGAGTTTAGTAGAAGGGTACACAAGTCTTTTAATTTGATTGGCTAGGAGGCATTCCCGTTAGGCAAAGTGAGGAATGGTGTGATGTGTTTCCAGAGAGAGTGAGATAGAGCTAAATTTGGTTAGTTGAGTGGAAAAGACCCGTGGCTCTCAAATTCCCTGTGGAGAGATATAATTGATCATTCCAAATACATGAATAAGAACTCTTAATTTTCTTCTTAGATTCTAGCTGCAGTCCTAATATGGCACTATTCACTTGGATTGCCTCTTTGTCTGTGAAGTTGAAGTTCTCTATGGCTTTCTTACATCTCTCGCTTGTGAAAATCTGGTGTTTCAGTTCTGCTCCAGAGTTAATTGGTTTGCTGTCCGAATTGAATGAAGCAGTGGATCAGCTTGAGAGCAAAGTTAATCCAGTTTTAAACAAGGTATGTTTTTGTCTCGTTTAGCCTAAAATTGAGCATCATTCAGGCTTATCACTGGTGAGGATAACTTATAATGCCGACACAAGTATGGTTTCCTAGTGAACATATGTATTTAAAATGGGCACTCGTGTTTTGTTTACGAAGTTATAGATTTATTTTATTTTCTTGGTGGCTGTTGTGCTATATTACTCTCAAGGGAGTGCAAATTCCATATTCATTACGGAGTTTGTTAGGATTCTGCACTGTTGAGTTCGTACTCAAATCATCTTTCTATGTACTTCGATTACAATGGGCATTACTAACTTTACTGGTCTTAACGCTGTTGATGATTTCTTAAGGTTCAAAATGGGAAAATTCCAGTGGGAGGAGGACTGCAATATTTGGAGCTAAAGCAGCTTATTTTACTCTCTTATTGCCAAGCTATAGCCTTCTATCTTCTCCTGAAGTCTGAAGGGCAAGCAGTACGGGATCATCCTGTAATAGCTCGCCTTGTAGAGATAAAAAGCTTATTGGACAAGGTTTCCCCCCTCTCAATTTAGTTGTTTATGCTTTACCATGAAATAGTTTTTTCTCATCAAAGCATAATTATGTTTTCTTTCTCCATTGTCTCTGAAAAGCCTGTTATTATAGAAGTATATGAAAATATGTTGATCAAGCAAGACAAATGTCTCATATTTTTTCCTTTGTTTATGCATGGAAGCATGTAGATCTGTCATGAGGTCTATATATTGTCTGTTTTTATTTTATGTCACCCTTCCGTGTTGTGTGTAATAGTTCTGCACCTCACAGGTGAAACAACTTGACGAGAATCTTCCATCTGAATTAAAAGAGATCATTAATAAATATCATCTGGAAGAAACAGATGGAAAATTGAACAAAGAGAATGCTCCTGTTCTAGCTGAGTTCTTCACAAAAGATCAGGGATCTTCTCATCATTCTTCTGATAGCCAAGAAGTGGGATTGGTATTACTTTAATCTTACACTAGGTTTTTGTATATACATATATTAAGATGTCGTAATGTCTTATATGCATGTCTATTTATCTCAATATGCATATAATATTTGAGGTTTATCCTGTGTTCGTTACTTGTTCCAAGGGAAAATAATGTAGAAATATATTATTCTAAGTCAGCGTGTGTTGTTTTCATTAAAAAAAACATTGGCAAGTTTTAGAAACTGTTTTGGAGATTTAAAATTTATCATATGTTTGGCAATGGTACACACTTTTGAATGATCTACCTACATGTATATCATTATTTTTCTCTAGTGTGACTGTTTCTTTATGTGGTCATTTAACATCGTATGATATCCTATATTCTTTCTTCAAATTTGAGTTAATCTTTAGTGTCATGAATCCCTCTATAATTGCAAAACAGCAAAACAGGAACACGAAATATTTAAGCTTTTATGGGTTAAGTTCAAAATAGTTTTGTGCTAGGCACACACTAGTTTTTTTCAATTCTGAAAACTAATGTTACAAAAGTTTCTGTAACTTTTTGAATATGTGACACAAACAATGATGAATAATATTTAATGTTAAGTATAAAATGTAAATGGAATGAAAAAAACAAATCCATCAAATTATTTCTCTGACTAGTTTTAGAGTTAAAATCAGAGAACAGCTAGAAATATTTTGAAACTTGAATGACCAATGACCATCATTCCTGATGATGCCATGTATACGTTGGAAGGGTGGATGCATCCAGAAATTGACTTGTAAGGTTTTGTTTCATATGCAGCCCAATGCAAAGCCCGGGTCAGAGAACAAGGATAAATTGAAGGAGAAAGGGAAGAAAGAAGGAAAGCGTAAACAAGTGGTAATTTTGCAATGTGGACTACTAAATAAGTTGTTGAAAATTTTTCATTATAATTCTTTATTGCTCTTATCACCATGTTTCTATTTGGGTTTCTTTAATTTTATTTATTATTTATTATTTAATATAATTTCTACATTTTCAGGACAATCAAATGGGTGTCCAGAGCATGGAAATGTTGAAAGTAAGAGCCCTCCTTGAAGAAAAGCTAAAACAGAAGGACTTCACTCTAATTGAACCAAAGCAAAATGGAGCAAAGAAGCACCTGCAACCAATTAATCGGTATTTCTCTGATTATCTTATTGCATACACCTATTATTCTCTTATATTCTGATAATTAATTTATCCTGTTTGGACCATGCAGGAAGCTTGAAGCATATAACGATTTTAATGATGATACTGATGCCCAGGCTCCTAAGAGGAAGGGCCAAGATAATTCTGCCAGTGCAGCAGATCTCTCACGACTTGTTGCCGCCAAACTGAAGAAACCAAAGGTTCGAACCCTATTTCAACTTGACCGTTTTATTCCCCTAATAAGGTTTATTTGGATATATGAGGGAGTTGGGTTGCTTTTTGCACATGTTGCGTAAACGTAGTTCGAGTTTCACTAAGCTTAGAATTGATGGAAGCAGCCAAGTTAATCTTCAAGACTAAGCATTGATTTTTTTTTTAAATGACAAAACCATACTTTCATTTGGAGATATACAACCAAGCAATACAAAAAAGGATAGCCCAAACCAAGAGGAGCGGAGATGAAACAAAGGAAATAGGCAGACAACTAAACGAAAGGAGAGATCCAACTATTAAAAATAAGAAACACTTAACTCTTTGGTTATAGAGATTCTCTTTTATCTCTTTGGTTATAGCACTCAAAGAGTTGCTTGTGTTCATATGCAGTATTAAAATTTGAAGATACTGATGAATACGATACATAACAGAAAAGCAGAAATTGTGTGCGAGGATATAAAGATTCGTTTCTAAATTACGATGCCTTGTGTTTAGAACTTTTATGCCTAATGGTATTTTATGCTGATTTGGTTAACTCCTTTCTATCAGCTGAAGGTCATTTCTGGGGATGATGATTTGCCTACAAGAGATGATATTGGAGAAAGGCGGAGGAAGTATGAGCTTCAAATGTTGGCGAGAGCTGGAGTCGAATCAAAGAACGACACTAGTGTTCTTGGGAGTGAAAGTGATGGCGATGTTGTGAAAGGGAATGGTGAAGCAGACTCCGAAGATGAATTCTACAAGGAAGTCAAACAACAGCGTGCTGCAAAACTTGCTGCCAAAGCTGAAATTTACTCCAGGTATGTTTCTATCACACCACTTTACTGTAGGACTCTTTTATATCACTTATGTTTCTATCACCAGACCTGAAGTTTAGCCTTTCGTCTCTTTTATATCATATGTTACTGTTCGGCGTTGTCTAACAAACAACTTCTGCAGGACCACAGCAATTCCATCGTCTCCTGAAACCGTGGATGGAAAACGCAAAATCAGTTATCAAGTAAGTACTCCCTCCACCAGCTTTACCCCCTTTGATTCAGTTGTTGCACATGGATTCATTTACATTCTCACACTCGACGTGTTCAGATGGAGAAGAACCGAGGCCTTACTCGACATCGAAAGAAGTTGACAAAGAACCCAAGAAAGAAATACAAGGTACTTACGCTATATGCAAATCATCAACCACTCCCACCAATACAACACATTTCTGCCTCCATTGAACTTTCTACTTACATATCTGTCCATATATTTGTGAATGTGAATGGTGCAGTTGAAGTTTAAAGATGCAGCAAATCGTCGTAAAGGTCAGGTCCGAGAAGTTAAGCAGCCGATTCATTCATATGGCGGAGAGGCGACGGGAATTAACTCAGGAATCAGTCGGAGCATCCGGTTTAAAAGTTAGAACTGTGAGATTGTATCAGTTTTGTCATCTTGAGAGTATTACAATCCCTACTGAGTTGGGGCATGAGGCAAGGCTTTGTTGTTCAAGTTATTCCTTTTTCTCAATCATTAGTTGTAGTGTTCTTTATGATTGTCTTGATCAACTTCAAGAGAGCTTTGTTTGGCTTTGGATGGATCAAAAAGTTAGTTATCTGAAAAAAATTATGTAAGAATGGATCTAAATCCATTTATATAACAATTTTGTTTTTAGTTTTTTGTTTTTAAAAAGTTAAATTAATCGAAACTAGTTATACATATATTTTTAATTGTTTAGGCTCTGTTTGATAATTATTTGATTTTTGAAAATTAAGTTTTTTTTCTCGCTAATTTCTCTACAATAGGTTTCATATTTCTTAAAGAAATATTTGAATTAGTAGTCGAATTTTAAAATCAAAAACAAGTTTTCAAAAAATATTTTTTTAGTTTCAAAATTTGGCTTGATTTTTAAAAATACATGTAAAAAGTAGATAACAAATTAAGGAAACCAAGTAGTATTTATAGACTTATTTTTTAAAATCAAAGATAAAAATCTAAATGGTTATCAAAGTTTTTTACTTTTTGAAATCTTAGTCTAGGAATTTTATATCCATAAGAATATGCCTATACTCTCATCAAATAATCGAGAAGATGAAAGTTGAACCAATAAAAGAGGTATTTATTTCAGTGGCTTAAATTTAATTTGATAAAATTGATTGGTTTTTAAAAAGAAATTAGATTTGACTTATATTTAGCTAGGTGAATGAATGAAAGAAAATCCCCTTGATTTGTTGAAGTATTTATGAATTTCGTTTCTGAATTTTGATGATCACTATTTAATCTTTTATTTTTTTAAATTGATATTAATTATAATAACTTTAATTAGATTAATGAGAGGTGATTTAACACGAAAGAATGGACTCTAATTAATTAAAATAAGGGTGGATGCTAAAAAATTTAGCTTAAAATGTATTTTGTTTGTTCATCTTATCATTTTTTTTTCTTGCTTTTTTGCACCTATTTTGTCATGTTAACTTGTTCTTGTGTTACATTTTATGAAGTCATCATTTATTAATTTAGTTAATATATCATCAAATTTTCAAAGATTTAATTAAAAAGTTTTTAAAATTTAAGGATTAAATAGATATAATTATGTAAGTTTAGCAATGTATATAGAGATGTTAAATTACAACTCTGTTTTTTAGTAAGTTAAATTACAAGTTTAATATCTTAGGCCCCGTTTGATAACCATTTGGTTTTTAGTTTTTGGTTTTTGAAAATTGTACTTGTTTTCTCACAATTTCTCTATAATGACTTTCATCTTCTCTACAATAGTTTTCATCTTTCTTAAGAAAATACTTGAATTCTTAGCTAAATTATAAAAACAAAAACAAGTTTTTGAAAACTACTTTTTTTAGTTTTCAAAACTTGGCTTGGTTTTTGAAAACACATCTAAAAAGTAGATAAGAAAACATGGAAAGCTATAGGTGGAAGTAGTATTTATAGGTTTAATTTTCAAAAACCAAAAACCAAAAACCAAATCGTTATCAAATGGGGCCTTAAATTTTAGATTTGTGTTTAATGGATTCATGAACTTTATAAAATGCCTAATAGATATTTGAACTTTTAATTTTGTATTTAATAGATATAGAGTTATGAAGTTCAACACAAAATTAAAAGTTTAAAGATTTATTAAACCTTTTTAAAGTTTAAAAACATGTTAGATAGTAAAATATTAAGGGATTGTACACAAAAAGTTGAAGGACTAAGTTTGAAAAAACTATTTCTAAACTTTTCTTTTTTGAAATATGATTATTGGTATAAAAATTAAAAATTATTATTATTATTATTATTCTTTTTGGATTTCAAAATGAAAAATTATTTATAATTAGTGAGGTGACGTCGTATTGAAAAAGCTGTTTGTCAATTGTCGATGACATATATCCTCCCGCAATACAAAGCAAAAAACCGCGTGGGTCCCAAGGGAGGACTTTTTATCTGCCTTTTCCCAGCCGCACGATTCTTCCACGTGTCCACTCAAATCAATATCACTTTTTCTAGATAAATTATTAGAAGAGGATGCATAACATGCCTCACACTTTTGCTATTATTTTTGCCTTTACAGTTGGAATACACATTTGGTTTTTATCACTTAAAATAATTTCAATTTAATTCTTATAGTTTGAGTTTAATTTTAGTTTGATCCATATAATTTTAAAAGTTTCAATTTAGTTTCAATAGTTTAGGCTCCGTTTGATAACTATTTGGCTTTTTATTTTTGATTTTTGAAAACTAAGCTTATAAACACTCTTCCACTTATGAGTTTCTTTGTGTTGTTATCTACTTTTTACATATATTTTCAAAATTCAAGCTAAGTTTTGAAACCTAAACAATGTAGGTCTCATTCGATAACCATTTAAGTCCCGTTTGATAAACCATTCGATTTTTTGTTTTTAAAAATTAAGCTTATAAATACTACTTTTACTTATTGAGATTCTTTGTTTTGTTATCTATTTTCTACCTATGTTTTAAAAAATCAAGTCAAGTTTTGAAAACTAAAAAAAGTAGTTTTAAAAACTTATTTTTGTTTTTGAAATTTGACTAAGAATTTAAAGATTTCTTTAAGAAATATGAAAACCATGATAATGAAATTGTGGGAAAACAAATCTACATTTCAAAAACAAAAAATCAAATGGTTATCAAATGGGGCCTTAGTTTTTGGTTTTTGAAAATTAATCATATAAATACTACTACTTCCACCTATGAGTTTTCTTGTTTTATTATCTACTATTTGCATACGTTTTAAAAAATGATAGCATGCAAATAATGTTATCTTTATTCTAGTTATTTGGTTCGTTTTAGGCTTAATTTGTGAGCTTTGACATTGTTTTATGTTGATTTTACACATAAATCAAGCATAAAGAGCAGAACTGGAGCTTTGGAGAATTTTTGAATGATTTTGGAGCAAAAATGATGATTATTTAAAGTTAAGTATGGATAGAAGTCAAATTGGGCAAAAGGACCCACGAGGATGGCATATCAACCCCACAAATGGCATCAAGACGCCATACATTGTTGGGCAAATTTGAGAGTAAGCATCGAGACGCTGCCTTGTGGTGTCTCGACGCTCAAAACACGCTGAGAATGCAAGTTCCGTCCATAGCGTCGAGACAATGTCTTCAGCGTCTCGATGCTGGAGGTGCGCGCTTATGCTACACGGTGCGTTTTGACAGCGTCAAGACGCTACCCCTAGCATCAAGACGCAATAATGGGAGATGTAATATTCATCTTTTTGTGGCTCAATTTGAAATACAAATTTAGGGTTTTAGACCCTTTTTACAGATTGCTACTGTTTTGGGAGTATTTTGGAGAGTTTTGGAGCATTGGAACGTGATTCAAGGCTTGGGATTGACGTGGATCAAGGCGAAAGCTGAAGATCGACCCGATGATTGCTTTCTTTAGTTATTTTTCCTTTAATTTTGTATTGAACCCATGTTTTGGATTGAGAATTTGGGATTGTATTTGCTGAATATGAGTGGCTAATTTCTAATTCTAGGGAATTTAATATAGTTTTTAGATTTCTCAATCATTAATTAATTAGTTCTTGATTATTGTCTTTCATAATTGCTCATTCTTGCATTATTGCTTAATGCTTTTATGCTTTTGGCCAAAGTGTAATTGAGTTATTTCCTAATTTGACACTTGACAGAGGAAATTGGGTTTAGAATTTAGAATGCATTACTGTAAATTAATTACTTGAAAGTATGCCCAAACCATAGGAACTAAATTTGTAATTTAACCCCTTAAAATTTGTTACTGTTTTATTTTGTTCTAAAATTTATGCTCATTTATAATTTTTATCTCCCAACTTTTGAACTTTGATTGTAGTGTCTATTTAATGTTTAAATATTTTTAAAATTTTCAATTATATTTAAGGTGGACAGGTCAAATATTCAATAAAGCACATGGTGGAGTACATTTTAAATTATTGAATTCTCCCGTCAACCTTTTATCCGACTAACCTATCTTATTATGTTACACACATAATGTGAAGTAACTCCTTGTAAGTTGTCTGAACATGTGCTATATGTTAATATTTAAGTAACAATGTCAGTGAAGAGGCTTATTAGAACTAAAATCGAAAATTCATTGACATAATTGAATATTTGTAAAATTTAAGAACTAAAAGTTTATTATAATAAAGTACTTGTAATCAAAGTGATCAATACCATGGTATAAAGTTGATGTGAAAACGCTTTCAAACATATCCACAGTATTTTAATAAAAAGATTATCTAAAAAAAATTTGTTATTTGGTTCTAACGTGTCAAAATCAACCTTTTAATTTAATCAGAAACATTTTTTTAGTGATAAATATTTAGATTAGAAATATTTTTAGAGGTAACATCTCAACCAAAATTGTAAGTTCGATCCTTTACTTTGATATATTTTTTTATTAAAACAAACCAGTAAAACGAAAAAACACATTGACAATAGATTAAAGAGCACTTTCAGTCCTTAAACTTTCATGAAAATAACAATTTAGTTGTACTTTCAAAATTGTAATAATTTAGTTCTTAAACTTTAGCATGTAATAATTTTGTGCTTAAACTTTAATATGTATCAATTTAGTCCCTATACTTTTAGATTTGTAACAATTTAATCTCTATCATAAAAAATTCAATCATAATTAAATGTCAATTTTTGTAATTTAACAATTTAATCTCTATCATAAAAAATTCCATCATAACAACAATTTTTACGATAGAGACTAAATCGTTACAAATTTTAAAGCACAAAGACTAAATTGTTACCTAGTAAAGTTCATAGACTAAATTGTTACAAAAATAAAAGTACACGGACTAAATCGTTACAAATTAAAATTAAGATACTAAATTGTTACTTACCTAAAAGTTTAAGGATCAAAGTGATTTTTAACCTTAAATTAAAAATATGAAAAAGAGGGAAAAAGAATCCATTTTTACATGTGGAGTGAGTGCGTGTGGAGAGGAATTGGTGAAAGTGCGTGTAATGATAAGTTGGTGAGAAGAAATGTTTACAGAGAGATATAATGAGAAAAAAAAATGTCTATATAAAAAAAGTGTTCTTCAACAAAAAACAAATAATAATAAGTGAAAACAAAGTGTGTAGAGATAAAAGTAAGAGACAACATTCTAAAAATAATTAGAAAAAATTATTAAAAAAATAACCAGGATCATCTATAAACTTTGAAAGGATAAGAAACGGAATAAAAGAAAGAGGATCACAACTTTTAGAAACATGACTAATAAAATGCATTGGTAAGGAAAGCATTTCACCTTAGAGGGAAGCTGTTCAAGTCGATGGCTCTGAACAACGAATAAGATGGAGTTATTGACTTTCAAAACTATTAGTCAAGCATGCTATATATATCGAGAGAAGGCAAAATAGTGGTCTTTTTTGAAAAAAAAAGTACTTCTCAACCAATTTCACTTCTAAAAAAAAAAAAAATTATTTTAAAAAAGTTTTATGCTTGGGAGTCTTTTTTAAGATCTGATTTAGAATTTAGGGCTCAGGACAAAATTAAAAGGTGGGACAAATACTAATATGGTATTTAATTATAAAAAAACCCGACACTTAAGTTATAACATAAACCGTGGCTTTTTAGAAATAAACCTAAATGACCATTGCCCTATTTTCTCATTGATAATTAAAGCAATAGAAAATTGAAATATTTTTTAAATAATTTTATAATATTTTTTAGTACAATAAATATAGATATGAGAATTTAAAGCTTTCACATCAAAGAAAAGAATATGTGTTAATTGTTGAGCTTGGCTCATACTAACAATAATTTTAGGTTAAATTACAAGTTTAGTATATAAACTTTTAGATTTGTATTTATTTGGTCACTGTACTTTAAAAAGTGTCTAATAATCCTTGAATTTTCAATTTTGTATCTAATAGATTCCTGAACTTTAAAAAATGTCTAATAAGTTTTTAAACTTTTAATTTTGTGTTTAGTAGGTCCCCGAAATTTCAATTTTGTGTCTAATAAATCCTTGACATATTCAACATTTTTTACAAGTCATGGACCTCTACTAGACAAAACATTAAAAATTTAGGGTCCTATTAGACATAAAATTCAATCTTATATCTAATACAATAGTTAATTTTAAAAAATTTCGAATATGTCCCTAACCTATTATATCAATTTAGAGTCCTATTAGACATAAAATTAAATCTTATATCTAATATAATAGTTAACTTTAAAAAATTTCGAATATGTCCCTGACCTATTAGATACAAAATTGACAGTTCAAAGACCTATTAGACACTTTGAAAGTTCAAGAACCTATTAGATATTTTTTAAAGTTTGGAGACAAAATAGACACAAACATGAAAGTTCATGAACTAAACTTATAATTTAACTATAATTTTATGATACTACTTCAATTCATAATTTGTTAAAATACAATTATTTTGAATCTTACCGTTATTCTATCATTTGATTTTCACCAACCAAATACTCCCTCAGCACGTGGTGGCAATATATTCATATCAGCATGTTAACACACTATTTCAAACACACATTATTCATCACTTAAACAATCGAAACAAAATAACAACAAAAATAGTTTTTAATATACAATTTAAATACTAAACCAACATTTAAAATTAAAAAAAAAAAAGAAAAATAGAAAAAAAAAAAGAGACTTTTTAGTACAATAAATGTGTAACTGACGGTAATTTGAACCTCTAAACTCAAAAGGAGTAAATATTTTTTTAACTCTTAGAACTAGAGTATTAAATTTCCATCGATGTGTCAATATTTCCATATATCTATGAGTTTAATATCGACATAAAAGTGAATCGATATTTTGTCGTAAAAATATAATTAAAATATTAATAAAATATTACTCATATATGGACATAATTAATAATAAGAAATTTGAACTTATTTAAAAAGGATGAAATATATATTTTTTAATTTAAGTATTATTTATGAATTCCTATTTTTATAAAATTTTCAAAAATATTATTTGATATTAATATTTTATCTATATTTTCGTCGACCTTTCTATAAAATTAAAATTTCGATAGTTTTATCGACATTGATGTGTAATACACAAGGTTTAAAATATCGATGTCAATGGAAATGTCGAAGTCTAAATTTTATGAAAATGTCGATGGAAATATCGATAAAATGTCGATGTCGATGAATATTTTGAAAAAATTTTAAAAATAAAAAATTCAAAAAAATATTTAAATTAATAAATAAACATTTTACACTTTTTAAATGAGTTACAATCCTTGTTACAAATTACAATATTATATTTATATTAAGTTACATTTTCTTGTTATTTTTTTTAATATTTCATCAATTTTATACGGTATAGTGGAAATGTCGATGTTGAACCCATGGACATGTAAAAATGTCGATAAAAATGTCGACGGAAATTTAATACCATGGTAATACATGACTTCGAACTCTTGTTAAAGACAAAGTCATGCATTTTATACAGAACAGACTTTGAAAAATAACACAAAATATTACATAACTTTGTGCTGTCTTTTTCTCTAAAGATGATTGTATATTAGCTGTCAAGTTATTTTCTTCAAAAATGAAAAAAAAAAAAAAGAAAAGAAAAGAAAAAAAGGACCCTATAAATACCTTTGAAAAAACCCTCTCTCTTCATTTTCCTTTACACAAATTACCGCTCTGCAAATTTCCCGCTCTCCCTCTCCTTTTCTCACCATTTTCTCTCAAAAATTGATGCTTCAACTGTTGATTTTACAATTCCAATCATCTGCGCTGCGACTTTCCGATTCGTTTTTCCGCCGTGAATCTCCGAAACCTTGAGGTTGTCAGTAACTTTCTGTTCGTTTACAGAGAGAGCGAAGAGCGAGCCGATTGCGAAGAAGAAGAATCTATTTGTCTTCGTTGATGATTGGTTTGATAGTGAGGATTTTGGCTTTGGAAATTGTTTCAGATGAAGGCGAGCCCTAGGCTTCTGGTGAGCATTTCAATTCATTTTTCCCGATTCTTGACTTTGTGCTGTATAGTTTTATCTAGGGGATATTGCCTCTTTTAGCCGTCTCTGAGCGAATTGTGTTTGAACCTTTGATTGCAACTTGTAACCAGTTTCTTTTCCCGCTCTGTTCGTTTTCGTTGAATGCTGAAATTATATATTTATTTTTCTATTAAATATAATATCATCTATATTTTTTTTAAGAATACAAACTCGTGTCAAAGTGTTCACTCATTCTTCTCTTGGCTATTTTTTTTTTAAAAAAATCGAAAATGATTGATTTAAATATTTTTTAAGGTTGAAATGTTTTTTTTTTTTTAATTTATTTTTAATTTGTACCTTTTTCTTCATGAACTTTTGAAATATATTTTGGTTACTCAACTTTGACTATATAAACTAGCATGGATTAATATTTCAAAATAGGAAATATTTAAGTTCATCAAAGTTCAAATTCCAGCTGTGATGTAAGGGTTAGGAATTAGTATGAGTGAGTAAAACTTTCAATAGCTCAACCTTTCAAAATTAACTGTGTTGTATTTTTATCAATAGAAATATTTTTATATCTGCATGATAAACCACATTAAAATATTAAGTTGGCATCGAGCAATTTATATATATATATATATTAAGTTGGTTTAATTAACTATAGTTTACAGACACTTCAAACTTTAACTTAAAAAAAAAAATCTGCCTAAGATTTCTAAAAAAGATAAAAATTGAAATTCTTAAGACAAAAACAAACGTAAGTGTATATATGTTTTTTTCCTGCTTATTCAGTTCTTATTCTTATTTTAAGCATATCCTCAAAAAAAAAAAAAAAAAAAAAATCTTATTTAAAGCATATGTATGCCAAATGTGAGTTATCCTTGTGCTCTGTGATCTTTGGATTATGTTGATTGTGATGCAGAATAATTTACAGAGTAAGTTTTAAATTATTTTTGGAGTTGTTTTTCTAATTTTGAATGCTAACCTTCTGATGAAGATAACGTGTCAACAGTGAAATGTCCTCTTCATGTCTGGCATTGATAGTGATATTCTTTGACAATAAATAAAATTTGGTTGGAAGATTTTGTATGCAAGTTTAGATCTGCTATTCTCTAGTTCATGCATGCTATCGATTAATCTAGGTCCACACGAGCTTTAATTAATTATTTATCTGTTGATTACCATTATACCCACCTAACAAACGTAAATTTAATCAGTCTCTCTCTCTATCTCTCTCTCCTCTGGGTACAATTGTAATTCTACAAATCATTATCTGATAAAATGATATGGTCAAATAATTACTATTTTTGATGTAGGGTGATGCTACTTGCAACCATACTTTTCTTTTAAAGATTCATTAGTTTTACGAAAACTTCTATTATCCATCCAAATCCCTATGTTTCTGGCTGTCAATTTCCCATTTACTCCCTTATATTTAGGAAGGTAAATTGGTGTTTTTTGGAAGACAATATTTGAATTAATTGAATTGTTGATTTTGTATTTAGCATCGATTGTCAATGGCTATGATTATCACCGGTTTATGAAAATGTTAGTCTCGATGTAATTTGGTCAACAATATTTTAGTTGGCATTGCATGTGGGTGAGTGGTGACGGATAGAAATAATTAATTTAATTAGTGCATATTATTATATAAGTTTTGGTGTCTTCTTGGTAACCTAACCTTGAGGATAATAGTGCAATATATATTATAATGATCTGATCACACAAGTTGTTTGTAAGCTGTCTTGTTTGAAAGCTTCTGGGATGGTCAGATTTTTTTTGGGATTTGCCACACGTGTGGATCACAGCTAGAAGTGGTTAAAGATTTGCATTTTTTTAAAATAAGAAACAAAAACTTCATTCAACCTAAGAGGTGAAAACAACTTAAAGACTAGGGGAAGAGGAAACCCCTGCCACGAAGTAAGTTAAATGAAACAATCCCGATATTGGCTGTCTTTTTTCTCTCTTTTTTTTTTTTTTTTGGGGGGGGGGGGGGGGGGGGAGTTAAATTAGATGTTCAATGGAAGTCTAGTTTTGGAATAATGATGTAGAGGCATGTCTAATTGTTTTATGTTTCATGATTCTTTTGCCATGAGAAGAAAATTAATTTTATATTATCTAGCCTCTGGGAGCAAGAAGACCATTCTTGATATCGTCTTCATAAGAATAATTGTTTATCGTATTGCGTACATACTATTTTATTAGTGATTACTGTCAAGATAAATATCTAATTCATTATTGTAATTCTTGATAAAATGCACCTTGAGAATATGTTAAGAAGAATCTGTTTTATGTAAATCACCTTGAAGATGTTTCTTAGAGTGTATATAAACATCATGACCATATACAACAGCTATGCTTAACTACCAAGAAACCATAGTAAAAGGAGCAGATAGCATTCTTGGTGCTTTACTATTATGACTGATTTACTGCATTAATAATATAGGAGAGATGCATTTCATACTCAAATACAAGTTACATATTTTATTTTGAAATTTTCTGCACTGTTTATTGATTCCAGTGCCTCTTTTCCATGAATCATTTGCATATTCATTAGCTTTGGCTTCTCTTCAAGTGGTAGGTGACAAAGATGAGAAAAAAGAATGGAACAGAAAAGAAGCCCTTGCTCTGTTTGATGAAAGCTATCTCATTTCTCTCACTACCAAAAGGCACAAGGCTGATTTTTCTATTTCAGCTAAGGTTTCTTCTCATCCTAGTCTGTACTTTTATATGCTGGCAATCTAAATGTCCTTTTCCATATTAGCACTTCAACAAAAATTGAAAGTGAACTCTTCAGTTTGTTGTGATCAAAGGTAAAGAATAGTTTCAAAATTCTGAACGACCTAAGCTACATTTGTCTTAAAAGTTGGGAATTTAGGCAATATATAATGTGTATTATAAATATGTTTTTTTGACAAAATTTTCAGTAGGTCGCACCATTGTTTTAAATAATAGTCTTAACATTGCACCAATATCTGTGAGTTTTGATTATGTTACGCTTACACCTATTGTAATTGTCCTTTCAAAATTCACAGCCATAATGGTTGTTACATGATAGCTTGTAATGATTAATCCGGGTTGTTAAAGTCCATCACAAACTGTCACAGCACTTTTTTTTTCATGAATCTTTTTGTTAATTAAAATTCATTGTTGCAAGTTGCAACTCTGTGATTTAATTTCTTTTATCTCCAATATTCCTTCAGAGAGGTTTCTCTGACAAAACCCAATACCAATCTTTTCCAAACTAGACTGGGTATTGGTTGCTTTTTCACAAGATTTGTTACTGGGAAAAGTTTACTTATAGGCTTAGTCAAGACAAGAATTGTTCAGCAGAAGTTGTTTTGTTCTAAAAAGTAAAAACATTAAATACAGAGAGCACAAAAAATAGAAGTTACATCTCTGTTTCACACACGAACAATTCCTTCCCACCCCCAAAATGTGCACACAATTTTTATTCTGGTTTCTAAGGTTATTATGCTCTTTCTGGCTACAGGATAGGAAGGAGAAGCTGGGCGAAAGAATTGTAGCTTTGCAACAACTTGTTTCACCTTATGGAAAGGTATGCATGGAAAAGGTGACCTTCTGATAAAACGTAGAACATTGGTGGCTTAGGAAACATAGTTTTAGGGATTTCAATGTCAAGGTTGATCTCAATGCACAAATTTAGTTTAACGTAATAGAAGTACAAAAGGAAAGGAAAGGAAGTTCTACAACTATACTGGAGTTCTAAGCATCAACACTTTCAGTTTTTGATATTTGACCTTTTTATTTTCTGTATATTTGTATTGCAACACTATTGCATTACATTACTTTTAAGAGAAAGAAGTCAAATGAAGACATGCCATATGATTAAGAAAATGTTCTTAAAATTCAAGGTAAAACTATAAAATACATCCTTTCCCAAATAAAAGTTATCATGCTTCCCTTTGCTCTAGCTAGCTATGATGGCAGCTTTAAAAAATGAATTCAAATGTTCTCAAAATAGATTTATCTTTGCATACTTCTAGAGTGTGGACTATTGTACGATTTAACACATCTATTTGGATATCAATTCATTGGAATTCTCAAACATTCTTGTCATTTTTTTCCAATAGTTTATCCTAGTTATTTGGCTAGTTTGGTCCTTATAGTTTAAAAACTTTTAAAACTAAATTGGTCCATGGTTACTAAAGCCGATACATCTCTTGCAGACAGATACTGCTTCTGTTCTTCTGGAGGCAATGGAATACATACAATTTCTTCACGAACAAATTAAGGTTGGCCTTTTTTCTTGGTATATTTTTTTATAGAAACTATTAAAAAAAACAGCTGAACTATTACCTACCTTATTGTGCTCTGTATTACTTCAGGTGTTGATTGCTCCATACCTTGAAAGAACACCAATGTCTAGAATACAGGTGAGCATGAAATTTTATTTATAGTTCACAACAATTTAGTTCTAAATCTTCATTATTTTCTCTTATGACTTCTATATCACATGTATTATTGTACTTTTGCAAATAAAATCTTCACATAAAGTAGTATTCTACAAAAAGGCGTATGAGTGAAATATAGTAGAAGCGTTTTGACACAGCAGGAAATTATAGAATGTTAAACCAAAAACTCTGATATTAAATTAGAGAATCACGGAATAGGCTAGGTAGAGAAATAGAAATACTACCTCATTTTCTTTGTGCAAGTTACCATCAACTTTTCATTAGAGCATCAACTCAGGTATCATCTTCCCATGTTGTAGAAAGAAGAGGGAGGTATACTTTTCTACATATTATATAGTTAGGGAGAGAGGCGGGCATTGGGAAGGAGTGCCATATTTGTTTGTCTCCTTGAAACTGAAAATGAAAGAATCTTCCCTAGAGGATTAGGGGAAAACGCTCCTTGTTTTAGAAGTAAAATCAACTCGTCGTATATGACGTTCTTATGATTGGTTCATCTTTTTTTTTTTTTGACTAAATTACAAAAAATACCCTTGAATTTTACCCTTTCGTCCAACATTCTAATAGATTTTCTATTTCAAGGGTAGTTTTGAAATTTTTATGAAAGGTCAAGGGTAGTATTGTCTCTTTTGAAAGAATAGTGGTATTTTTTAAACAAATGACAAAGTTCAGAGGTATCTTTTTTATTTTTTTATTTTATAATTTAGCTTTTTTTTAGTACAACAAATGTGGGGTACGGGGATTTGAACTTCCGATCTTGCGATTGGTTCATCTTTTTTTTTTTTTTGTTAGGCATAGGTTGATAAAAATATTTCCCTTTTCCTTAGTGTCACTTTTGTGTTGGTTGTGGATACGAAAGTTATTGATATTCAATGCTGGAAGAGAATGACTTTTATTAAATATCTTTGGAGTTGTCTAACTTCCAACAAAATTTGGCTCTTGAAGAGTTAAAGGAAATCCTTTTAACTAAATGGCATTAAACCTTTTATTTGATCAAATCAATTTAAATGAGTAGAATCTTGTGATCAGAAGTCACATATTTTTATTCCTCTTTCAATTAATTTATCATTCATCTTTTTACATCTATTTTTGCTTCAATTCTTTCATTAACCTTAATAAAAGATTGTTTTTCTATTTAAAAAAGAAAAAAAAACGATCATTTAGCGTTTGATGGGGAGGCAAATTTGTTTGGTTCAAGTTTTGAGCATTAAAAGTCAAAAGATGTGTGTGTTGTGTTTTAACCAGTTACTGGTCTGTCTCTTTATCAGGAAATTGAGCCACGGAGCTTGGGAAGCAATGGCTTATGTCTCGTTCCAACCTCCTCGACTACTCAAATTGCTAGCTGCAATGGTGCAGACATCTGGGCTCCTGTCAAGACTTCTTCTTCCAGCTCTGAGAAGAGCGTTTTGCAGTTACAATGACGCTGTCGGGTCATTTCAACTCGGTAGATCTTCTGGTTTAAAGGGTAATCTTTTTCTTCGTCTAATTCACTGCAAAAAAATTTCAGAAGTAGGAAATTTGTAGCCCTATATATTTAGCTCTCTGCCCAAATGGTCAGTTAACTTTAGATAGTCAATCAATTCGCCATTTTGAGCATCAAATTAGTGTTATAAAAGCAGTTCGATTGTATAATTTTTCCTTTTGCATTAGATTAATACTACATGCCTGAACTCTATTCAGGCATTGGTGATTAGATCTGTACTACAAGCCTGAAACTTAAAAAAAGGAGTTTTTTTTTTTTTTTTTTTTTTTGAGTTTAACAACATTTAGAAGTGGGGGATTTGAACCTCTGACTTCTTGATTGAGAGTGTATGTCAATTACTGCTGAACTATGCTCACTTTGGCATGTATATCTATTTTTTATTTAAGGGTAAACAAAGTAAATACATCCATTCACATAAAATTTGACTTCTTTTTTTTGTCACCTTTCTATGGACTGAATTGACTAGAGAGTCAGTTTTTGATCATAATCAATTGAAGCTAACAAAATTAAACCACTTGAGATCTTCAAAATCGAACTACTTGAGATTTACATGCAAAGACATGTTGCAATATTTGCATTACCTTAACCTAAAGGTGAGAGGTTTGAATCTCTTAAGATGATTTGAAAACAGAAATTTGAAAACAAGAGATTTAGTCCATGTTTGATAACTATTTGGTTTTTGAAAATTGTACTTGTTTTCTCATCATTTCCCTACAATGACTTTTATATTTCTTAAGAAAACATTTGAATTTTTAGCCAAATTCTAAAAACAACAAGTTTTTGAAAATTACTTTTTTCTTTTTTTTTTAGTTTTTAAAATTTGGGTTGGTTTTTGAAAACATGTGTAAAAAATGGATAACAAAACAATGAAACTTATGGATGAAAGTAGTATTTATAGACTTAATTTTCAAAAATAAAAAATTAAATGATTATCAAACGGGACTTTAATGAAAACATAGTTATATTTCATGTTTTCAAATAGGTCAAATTTAGAAACTAAATTTCAATTTAAAGAATTGTTCAAAATTTGTTTGACAATATATTTATAAATCATAAAACTAGTTGAGTTACCAACTAAATATTAGGTTAAATGTATACTATTATTAATTAATTTATGAACATGTTTTGTGTTATAAATTTTGTATAATTATTATTTTACAATATTATATAATTTATAATCTATGGAAAAATATCTTTTTGGTCTATCAGTTTTGCATTTGGTTCCTTTTTGGTCCCTGAATTTTCAAATTCAACAAATTTACCATCGAGATTTGCATTTAGTTACACCGTTGGTCTTTCCATCCAAGTTTCTGTTAATTGCGAATAGAAAGGTAATTTGGCATTTATTTTTTATTAAAAAAAATATTAGCACCTATTTTTTATTAAAAAAATATTATTTTATAATTTTATTAATATTTTCTATTTTTAATTTTAAAAACATTTATTATTATTATTATTATTTATTTTTCTCTCTCTTCATTCTCCCTCCTTTCTTCAACACAACCACCGACTACTACCATTTCTGTTGTCGATCTCAACCGCTGCAGCTTGTAACCAACCACCCTCACCACCATTTCCATTCTTCTCCTCTCTTTCTCATTCTCTTCTTCTTCCTCTTCTTTCTCTCCTTTCCCCGTTGTTTTCTTAAATAAATAAATAAATAAATAAATAAATAAATAAATAAAAAGCCTGCAAGATCGATATGTGCATTCTTCCAGATTTGGGAACGAGCACATCCTAGTTCTGGAACAAACGCTCAGATCTAAGTGTTCCATATATGGATTTTTTTTTTTTTTTACGATGAGGAAGGAGAGAGAAGAGTAAGAAGAGGAGAAGAAGAAGAATGGAAATTCCAAATCTGGAGTGTATAATTCAAGTCTGATTTGAGTGGATCTGACTAAAACGAAAGAGACTACAGACGGTGACGAGCGACTGATTGCTAATGATAGGCTGTGGCGGTGATCATGTATTGGAGGAAGAAGAAGATGGAAGGAGGAGGGAGGGAGAAGGAAGTGGGAAAAAAATGTTTTTTTTTTTTTTAAGTTTAATAATTAAAAAATTAGAAAAATATTTTCTTAATAAAAAATAAGTGTCATGTTAGCTTTCTGTTAGAAATTGACAGAAAAGATGATGGAGGGACTAAGAGTGCTACCAAATACAAACCTCGAGGATAAATTTGTTGAATTTGAAAATTTAGGGACCAAAAAAGAACCAAACACAAAACTGAGGGATTAAAAAAGTATTTTGCCCTATAATCTATTATATTATAGGTATTTTAATTTAACAAAAATTAATTGAATCTATAACATAAAATATTATATTATATTTATTAAAGTTTTATCTTTTTTAATATAATTTTGTATTTAAAATTTCAAATTCAAAATTTGGATACACAAAAAACATAAAATGTTGTTTTCAAAATTTCTACTATTTGGATTACAGAATTCGAAAATAATTTTCAAAAACACCTATGCCAAATACATATTTGCTAAACTCAATCAATCCAAAAACATAAACAGAATCCATATCTCATACAACTACATGTTGAACTAAAAAAAAGCATCCACTGCCAATATTGATTGTCCTTTTTTTATTGTTATATATATTATACTTATATTTTAAAAGAATATCGTCTTTTAGTACGACAAATGTTGGAGTTGGAGTTGGAGTGGCGAATTGTATTTGCAACTACACGAGGATTAAATGTTTTAATGTTCATATTGATAAAAGAAAAAAAAAAAAGAAAAAACTTGTCATAAAATCATATCTAATTTTAAAAAGATAGATTTTATTGGTTTTTGAAGGAGAAGTCAAAATTTTAAAAGGATTTTTAGAGTAAAAAATTTAGACAAGTAGATCAGTTCTTTCCAACTATTTTTGAAATTGACAAAATTAATGTTCACCTCAAGTTTTTAGGTTGATAATTGTTTCATTCGACTTCTGCATCAAGTTTTTTACAGAGATTCAAAAAAAACAAAAAAAAAAAGAAGAAGAGAACCTTAAATTGCTGAAGAACGCTTAACCTTCTCTTGCAGGAACTGCAAAATATGTTCACGTTTCCAATTGTCAATCCTGCAAAAAAAAAAAAAAAAAAAAAAAGAAGTCAAAACTTTTTGTCACCTTATGTTATGTGACATATCAATTATAAGTGGTCATTTACGCATAAAGCTAAAGCAAAATCTACATAGCTCTATACACCATCTTAACCTCAACATATTCTTCAGTCACTTATATAGTTACATGGTTTTGCTGCTCTGACATTTTTTATGAACTCTGACTATGTTATGGATGCAAGCATTCTTCCAGACAATATAACAAGTCATTTGGTTGGGCAAATATCAATATTTACAATAGAAATAAGAGAATTTTTAGAGGTATAGAGTAGAACATCTTGGAGGGAGATGCGGCTTTTGGCTAATTTAATGTCTCTCTTTTGGTGTCTAACTCCCAAAGTATTTTGTAACTATCTCTTAGTATTCTTAATGATTCTCTACCTTCTTTCAAACTTTAGGTTTTTTTTAGTACAACAAATGTAGAGTATGGAGATTTGAACTTCATACGTCAATGAAAGTAATACATGCTAATTACGGCTGAACTATGCTTAAGTTGGCAATTTCAAACTTTAGTTTCAGTTTTTTGTTTTAAGCTTTCCTTTTTGTATTCTTTTGTTTACCTTAATTAAAGTTTGGTTCTCGTAAAAAAGAAAACATCAACATTTACAATCTAAATAGGGTCTCTCCAGAAGTACTAATACAGTGAGAAATTTTTGGCCATTTAGAAATTACCTGATGCTTTCTTTATGTTGGCCCTCATCATCCAGCAAAATCAGCTTCGGTGGAGAGTTGAAGATATATTGAACCTTAACTGAAGGGAATTGATCCTTTTCTTCTTCAATGAAGCCAACAATTTCAGGATAGAAAACTAGTTTCCTCATGCAGACCTCCAGTACAGCACCAGAATAAGTTATCTGCAGTCAATGAACTTAGTTAATTGGCTTTCATCTTTTGTCAAAATAAATGAAAAGACACACAAATGCAAATAGTTTTTTCTTTTTTTTTTTTTAATAGGAAACAGAAACCAATCATTGATGTATGAAATAGATACAAAAGATAATCCTATCAGAGATAATTAAAAAAAACATCTCCATTGAGACAATATGGTAGATAAACTATAATCACAAATGCAAATAGTTATGAAATACAACCAACAACAGATGAACAGAGTACTGAATTTGGTGGATGGTGGAACTCAAAACTCAATCTCTTGGAGAGGCTCTATATTTTGGATGGTGCACAAAAATTTTGGAACCAGAAATTTGTTTAGAGATACTGAAATCAAAGGAAGGTGGGAGTAGGTTGCTAGGTATTTGACCAAATAGAATCATCTAATTCCTATAGAATCTATCAATATAAAACCTAAATAGAATCATCTAATTCCTATAGAATCTATCAATATAAAACCGTAGAGGGGTGTAGAGCTAAGTGGAACAAAAAGGCTTTCCTTCGTTGAGATGGAAAAGGGTAACTATTAGCCCCTTGTGAATGAGTAATTGTAGAAGGTAATTGTAGAAGTTTGAGACAGATATAAGAATATTAAGCCAAAGTGAGTATAGCTCAGTGATAATTGACATGTACCCTCGACCTAGGGGTCAAAAGTTCAAATCTCCCTACTCCAAATGTTCTTGAACTCAAAAAAAAAAATGATATAAGAATATTCAAAATACTATGGACTATGGTAATTTATCAAAGAAGGGGAATTAATAGACTTGCTCATCGACGAGCCAATTATTTCTAACCACCCATGTTCAACAGGGTTGTGATATGAATTGATAAATGCGTTGCACATACCTTGAACCACCTTTATCTAAAGATGAGTTAGTTTCCCTTGTTTACTGAAACATTATTTAGGACCCCAGGCGTGATAATTACATGGAGGGCATAAATTGTTAGTCCTACATAATATGTTAAACTAATGTGTTTTCAATTGACACGTCAACCACAGGGGCGTACAAGCATTCAGTACATGAAATTCAGCCTCCAGAAATCAGCACATTTATTAACATTTTGCGTACCTTACTCGTGGCATCATCAGAATCCTCCGTGCAACACTTCAAACAGTCTGATACTAATTCTGCAATACAAAATTTGGACTTGAGGATACTGTGCAATATTAAAAACCATGGACACTTCTAATTATTACATAAGTTGACATGAGACGGTTGCAGATTTTGCATACTATCACTTCTTTTCATCTGGATTTTCGATAAAAACTATTTGAAGTCGATAAATGTTGTCTGCACAAATCCAGTGTTGCCACAATTGCCAGGACAACAAGCATCATTTGGTATTACAACATTTTTTTACTACGTTTCTGCAGAATTCAATTGTAAACTCACAAATTCTTTAACTACAATACTAAAAGGCAATACATTGTCTTAACTCTTGTTTCCAAAAGCAGTCACGCCTCTTAATAACTTATGTCGTGGAGGTGCTTTTAAAAGAATAATATTCAATTAATAAAACTAGTTTAATGCATGGAAAAAGGTCTCCTCTACGAAAAAATTATTCAATGAGGCCACCATAATGTGTATGCCTCTTAATAGCCATTGGATGTAGATTCAAAAATTTGCATGGCCCCCTAATAACCATTAGATACAAATTCGAGGTACTTTTGCAGTTTCCCTCTCATACATCCAATATTCAACACTGCTAGCCACATTGTAACGGTTTTTTCCAAATAATTTCTCCTCCTCCAGTCAACTGTCTTAGCATTTTCTAAATTCTGCCAAAAAAATGCTGTTTGGGTGCTATTTTTTAAAAGACAAGTTACTGCTATTGTTTTTAAAACTATTTTTAAGAACTGTGAGTAATGATCAATTAATAGTATTAGTAAAATGCGATGATTTCTCCAACCAATTATCTAAGCATCTTTACGTTTAGCAAATATGGCTACTTGGAGACAGTCTTGAAAAACAGCTTCCTATTCTATTAAGAGTTGTGATTAGATGACTTGTAATAATTAAGTTTATTGTGCACTTGGAATAAATATTCACAGGTACATGCTTTTGAAAAAAAAAAAAAAACTAACTAACAAAAGCAAGCGTACAACTCAAAATTAGTTGAATATGTTTTCACAAACAATTTGCTCTAAAAAACAAACAATTGTTTCTCAAAATAGTTCCAAAAGACCCCCTTAAACCTTTGCCCTCTAAAATTATGCCGGGGCTTAGCAATCAAACAGGAATGTTTCCCTTTCCACAGAGAAAGTTTTAATCGATCAACAAATTATATGGTCAATCAGTGGGGGTAGAGACAAGAAGCCATTGCCATAATTTTTTAAAAAAATATCGTTGCCAGAATTAAAAATAAACTTGTTCACCGAAAGGACTAGCACTAACAATCACAAATTGCATTCAAATCTCAACCTATCAGAAAGAACATGATACGCGATTTCTGGAAAAAAGCATAATCAACAAATCAGAAGATCAATCACTTTAAAATGTTGATAACCTTTTTCTTCCCCTAATTTGATCTCTGCAAACAGTTCTGTAATCTATTGAACAAATTAGACAAAATGATGAATTATTTCATCAGAATTTCAGGAACCATCATATTCCCGAACAAATTACCAGGAAATCACAGAGTTGTCAAAAATTAGTGCAAAAATGTGTTAATTAGTTACAATGTTTCGAGAATTAGGTACTAGGTATGGGTCTCTCAATTCATCACTACTCTTCGAACAAAATAAGAACTAACATTAGAAAACTCTATCTATCCACAACCACTAAGAAATTGGTTGAATATATCGAAATTAATACCAAAACTTAACACATCAGACTACAACAAAGTAATCCGGAAATCCAAAATCCAAGTCGAGCAAAAAAATCCATAAACCAACCACAAGACGAATAATCAATCGATCAAAAACAAACAAAACGCGGAGAATTGAGAAAACAAACGAACAAAATCCATTACGCTGCTGCGAATTCACGATAAATAGCCACGAAAAAGGGAAAAAAATGCAGTAATAAAGACATAAATTCAAAACCGAATCAAGAATGCGTATAGAAAAACCGTGTGGGCTAGGAATCCAGCGCATCACCTTGATCTTTGATGTATTCAACTAAAGTGTGACAATCAGAACAGAGAGCGAGGCCTGTGAAACCTAGATCCTCACATTCCCTCGAGCTGAGTTGTTCCTTTGACCAAGCCAGGGCATTAACGCGATGAAAATTATCGCCGCCGCCGCTGTCGCCATCGTCACCGCCGTAGCCGGCTTCTTTACACCGGTGAGAAGCTGCATCTCTGTGTCCGCCGTCGACTGTGGGTGAAGAAGCAAAGTCTAGAGACGATCAGAAAACTCACTGGAAAAGACCAATTCTTAACTTCAAATTTGGAGAAATATCATTTTGGTTAAATTATCAAAAATACCCTTAAACTATGGGTTTGGTTTCAATTATACCTCTGAACTTTGAAAAGTTTCATTTTAACCCTTGAACTTTGAAGTTTGTTTCAAAACAACCCTTGAAGACTTATTTTCGTTAAATTCATAGATGGAAAATGATGTTTTTGCATTTATATTGTTGCTTATGTGAACATATTTGAACATATACGTTGAAAAAAAATCAAAACATATGCAAATACGTCATTTTCCGTCAATGAATTTAACGAAAAAAAGCCTTCAATGATTGTTTTGAAACAAACTTCAAAGTTCAAGGGTTAAAATGAAACTTTTCAAAGTTTAGGGGTATAATTGAAACTAACTTCATAGTTCAGGGGTATTTTTGATAATTTAACCTATCATTTTTCGTTAAGTCAATTTTTTTTGGGGGTTAAATTATGAAGGCTAGACATATGATTTTAGTTCCAAAGTTTTGGCTGTTCTTCCAATTTGGTCCTTCATGTTTATAAATTTTCAATTTAGTTTTTTTATATTTTAACATTTTTCAATTCAGTCCCTTACATTGAAAAATATGTGAGCCTCACGAGACTGCCGACAAGGTATGAGTCCTCATATGACCTCCTGGCGAGCCCAATTCGTTGGACACCTCCCCTTCCTAACTCCTTCAAGATAAAACACGGATGCGACCATGTGGAGTTGGGAGCTATTGTTTGTGATTTCAGAGGTGACGTCACGCTTATGACGGAAACCTATCATTCTCTCATCGATCTGGTGAAATTAGTAGAAGTAGTGGCTTTACTTGAAGGAATCACCATCGCATCTGATGCAAACCTCCTTCCTCTTTGGGCAGAAGTCGATGCATTGTGATACGAACCAAGGTGTCTTAATCATGCCACAAGGACTTCAAGATGGATGTCGGGATTATATCCTATATACTATCCAAGATGACAACAAAACAGAGTTGCATTAATGAACTCAAATGCAACTCATACTTCATTAAATATGAGACAAGTTTCATTTATGGAACTAGGACTTCAAACTACTCAAGTGGAGCTTCAATTACTCTCGAAAGATTTGTTTTGATGATGTTTCAATGAAATTGAGTCTTTTGAGCCTAAAGGCCATGAGCAACTTTCTTTGCATATCTTGTGTTTAGATTTGCATGCTAGGATCGTCCAAGTAGCGTTGATCAAACTACTTGTGGAGTGATTCGAATCTTGAGTTTAGAAACAAGTTTTCTCTTATCTTGATATTGATCATCAAGGTAAATCCGTTTCTATCTTCTTCCTTGGGATGAAATCATCTTGATTTTGGGGTTTTTGGGTTTTAGATCTAAAGGTCTAGTTTGTTAGTAAGGTTGTTCGATTTAATTCTCAAGAGTTACTTATCATTTGGTATCAGAGCTTTAAGCTCTAGATTGGATATATGTTTCCGTTGTTGCTGTTCTTTTCTACATTTGCTTTTAGAAATTTTGTTGTTCTTGTTCATCTCGTCACATGTTATCCATTCATATAAAACTTAAAAAAGTGTCATTTTCGTTATTTTTTTCATGTTGACGTCTTCTATAGTCTTGTAGATCTTGATCTGGTCTTCATGTTCATTTTCTATGAGATCTTTAAATTCAATCGGCTTCTTGGAGAAAACTCTAACTTTGAAAATATATCCTGAAAAATCGAGACAATCGTTTCATGATGTTTCAATGAAATTGAGTTTTTTGAGCCTAAAGGCCATGAACAACTTTCTTTGTATATCTTATGTTTAGATTTGCATGCTAGGATCAGTCAAGTAGCGTTGATCAAACTACTTGTGAAGTGATTCGAATCTTGAGTTTAGAAATAAGTTTTCTCTACTCTTGATCGTTTAGATCTAAAGGTCTTGTTTGTTAGCAAGGTTGTTAGATCCAATTCCTGAGAGTTACTTATCATTTGGTAGCAGAGCTTTAGGCTCTAGATCGGATATATGTTTTCGTTGTTGTTGTTCTTTTCTTTATTTTCATTCTGAAATTTTGTTGTTCTTGTCCATCTTATCACATTCTGTCCATTCATATAAAACTCAAAAGAAATGTCATTTATGTTATTTTTTTTCATGTTGACACCTTCTATAGTCTTGTAGATCTTGATCTGGTCTCCATGTTTGTCTTCTATAAGATCTTTCAATTCGGTCGGCCTCTTAGAGAAAACTCTACCTTTTGAAAATATATCTTAGAAAACCGAAAAAATCAAGATTGTGTATGTGGTATAATTCTTCTTGTTCTTTGCTTCAAAAGTGTGTTCGATCTAAATTTTCGTATGATTAAAGTCTCATTTGTGTTATGATCTGACTGTGTGGCACTTTAGTTACACATTGAATTTTAATGAAATTAAATAGCCAATTGTCATAAATTTAGCAGTCACAGTTTTTGCACATTCAATTTTCAGCCATTTGGTGTTCAATACGAGGATTTTTTCTGATTTGTGTAGCTCCTATGTGTTGTGAAGGCTGATTAAAACTCCATAATTCTTCATTTTAGCCTTTGGATATTTATTTGTAAGGAGTTAGATTTCTTTCTTAACTTGTTTCTTATTTGATATTCGTTTTGCTCCATATTTAAGCTATTTGAATTGTGTTCTAAGTGTGTTATGTTGCTACTCTGTTTTCCTATGAGTTCTTGTTTGTAGATTAATGTTCTGTTCTTTCCATTTGTACTAAAAAAAAAAAATTAAGTTGATATAAATTTTGAGAAAAAAATTGGTTAACTAAGGCCCGTTTAATAACCATTTGGTTTTTTATTTCTGGTTTTTTAAAGTTGTGTTTGTTTTCTCATTATTTTTCTACAATTCTCTACAATAACTTTCATATTTCTTAAGAAAACATTTGAATTCTTCCCAAATTTCAATAACAAAAACAAGTTTTTGAAAACTACTTTTTTAGTTTTCAAAACTTTTGTTGATTTTTGAAAACATATGTAAAAAGTAGATAACAAAACAAAGAAACTCATAGGTGGAAGTAATATTTATAGACTTAATTTTCAAAAACCAAAAACTAAAAACCTGGTTATCAAACGGAGCCTAAGTGAGAAATTTTCTAATTCCTCCAAATTTTTAAAAAAGTTGGCAAAATTTTGAATTTTCTTCTTTTAAGGAACATATAATTCCTCTTCCAAATTTCTAATAACTCACTAAGTATCACGTCATTTATGTTTATTACAAGCCAATTTTAACATTTCCTAACGGTGAGGACATAATTAAAAAATGTTAAAACATAAGGGATTAAATTGAAAATTTTTAAGCATTAGAGATCAAATTGAAAAAGCACCAAAATATTTTTATGAATATGGAGTCAAAACTCCAATGTGACGTTGAACCCCCTCATTTAGAAAGACGGACACGCGCGCAGAAAAGGCAAATGAGCCAAAGGCCCATTTATGCTTTAGGTTTCTTTTTTATTTTATTTTATTTTTTTTGAGAAAAGTTTCTTTTTTTATTATATATATTAGACATGCATCCCTTATTCAAATTTAGTGCTTAAATTAGTGAAATTGAAAGTTGCAAGATAAAAATGATTCACCAACTTAATTACATGGATAGAAGTTAAACTTTAAATATTTTTACCCCTATGCGTGTCCATCCATTTTACTTCAACTAAATAGAAACATATACTTGAATAACCTGTCCAAAATTAAATTAAAAAGTTTCCACAAAACAACTAATAAATCATGCAAAAATCAAACTACAAAATTATTCAAATTCAACTATGAAAATACTCAAAACTCAGCCACAAAAACAATTACGTGAAAGAGCTCTTAGCAATATAATGTTCAAAATCAAAATTAAAAAAAAAAAATCAACACTATTAGAATAACCAATAACATTATTATTATCAAATGGGCTCTATTATTGTCCCCTATTCTCTCCTCATCCCTCTCATGTTTCTTTTATGGTTGAAAAGAAGATGCACTAACAAAAGTTTGCATGTCCTTGTTCTTCTTTTCAGGGAAGTTCCTAAATTCAATTCAATATTGACAAAATTATTTTTAGGGTCTCCCATTATACAAAAAGCAAAAGAGATAAAAGGCTTTAAGAATTTTCAACTCTCCTTTATTGACCCCCCACACATACCAAAT
Organism: Trichosanthes truncata; assembly: GCA_033996785.1. Classification (NCBI taxonomy): domain Eukaryota; kingdom Viridiplantae; phylum Streptophyta; class Magnoliopsida; order Cucurbitales; family Cucurbitaceae; genus Trichosanthes; species Trichosanthes truncata. Next base: position 16,958,585 of record JAWPNB010000004.1, read on the forward strand.
AACAATGAGAGAAGAGATGAATTTACACTAGGTAATGAGTTAATGTTGACTTTAAACTATCAATGTCATTGATTTCAAATTTGAACTTCAATAAGTATTACAATTTAAAGAAGTGGTGCAATTAATACCTTTTATTAGTTAAGTCTTCGTTTTAATTTGTTTTAAAGATCTGTGACTAGCTATGAATATCTTCATAGTTAAATGAGATTATTTTTGTAAGTATTGGTTCTTCTAATTGTCTTGGATGCTTTTAATCCATTAGACTCGAGAATTTTGTTGCTAATAAGTTTAAGCTTTTCTTTATCTGCTCGATTTTGTGGTATTTTCATGATTGGTTTTGGACATTTTTGTAACATAATTTTGAGTCTTTTGTTAGTTAAATTTTGTATAATTTATTGGTTTGTTCATAGATTATCTTTTTTTTTTTAATTTAATTTGAAGAATTCTTTCCTCTTGAATCGGCAACATAAATTTTCTGCTGCGCGGGCATATGTCACAATGCGCATTTGACAAGTGTTTATAAACTTGTCATTTTATTTTTTTTCATTTAAGTTCACCGCCTCTTAGTCAAATGGGCAGAATGAAATTTCTGGAAGTTAAGGTAGAAGAGTAATACAAGCTATTGATTATAATACTTAATCAAGTTTAGAATTTAAAAGGATTAAATTATAAGTTAAAAGTTAAAATTGTGATTCATTTACTAGGGTAAAAATTTAATTTTCTCTACTACTAATAATAATAAAGTTAGATTATAAATTTAGGTCCTGTTTGATAACTATTTGAATTTTTGTTTTTTACTTTTAAAAATTAAGCTTATAAACACTACTTCTATCTATAGGTTTCTTTGTTTTGTTATCTTTTTTTTTGTAAATGTTTTCAAAAATTTAAACCAAGTTTTGGAAACTAAGGCCCTGTTTGATAACCACTTAGTTTTTGGAAATTGTGCTTATTTTCTCATCAATTCTCTACAATGAGTTTCATCTTTTTTAACAAAACATTTGAATTCTTAGACAAATTCCAAAAATAAAAACAAGTTTTGAAAACTATTTTTAGTTTCAAAAACTTGGTTTAGTTTTTAAAAACATAGGTAAAAAGTAGATAACAAAATAAGAAAACTCATAGTTTAAGTATTATTTATAGGCTTAATTTTCAAAAACTAAATGGTTATCAAAGAGGCCTAAAAAAAGTAGTTTTTAAAAATTTGTTTTTGTTTTTAGAATTTGGCTAAGAATTCAAATTGATGATTTTCAATATTCTTCCTTGAGTTTGTTATTTTTACAAAGGGAATATGCCATGAATTTATAGACTATACAAAGAAGACATGTTCCCTAAAATGAGCAACATTATTCCTAGAATGAGCAATATTGTTCATCAAGTTCTTCCTTTATATCACTATCTCCACCATTTCTAGGTTCAAGTATCACTAATTCCTCACAATGCAATGATATATTTTACCAACTTGATTACAACTGTACAAAATTAAAAAAAATATATGTTAACTACATATTAATTAGTTTATATAAAAAACTTAATTAGTTTATAATATAAAATTTCATATTTCATAATTAGTTTACAACAAAGAGACTTAATTTGTATACAATATCAAATTTATTACTTTATAACAAATACTTAATTAGTTTATAATATAAATTTAATACTTCATAATTAGTTTACAACAAAGATGCTTAATTAGTATATAATATAAATAACCATTACTTTATAATAAATTTATCACAAAGACTTAATGAGTTTATAATATAAAATTTAATACTTCATAATTAGTTTACAACAAATAGACTTGATTAGTATATAATATAAAATTTATTACTTTATAACAAAGACTTAATTAATTTATAATATAAAATTTAGTGTTATAATAAAGACTTAATTTGTTTATTTTTTTATTTAGTATTATTTTTTTGAAACAGTAATGCATTAAAAACCACCGGAACACTTACATCAACCAGACCTCATTTATCACCAAGGACCCACCTACCATCAAATTACAAACTCAAAAAAACCATAATTTGTTTATAATATAAAAATAATTGCTTTATAATTCCTTTATTATACATACTTAATTAGTTTATAATATAAAATTAATTATTCTCAATTTTAATTTACAAAAATAACCTTGTTCCATAAATTAAATATAGACCATCAAAATTAGTTCAACAACTTCAAACACTGTATTGATCCTAATCAACCCAATCCAAAACTAATATAAATAACCACAATCATAAATCAATCCAAAAACCATGTGGGCTATGAATCTGTCCAAAAGCATAATCAACCAAATTTAAACTAATAAAATACAGCCAGAATTGTAAATCATATAAATCAGTCCAAAAAAACATACTAAATACTCCAAATCAGCTCAAAACTATAGCTAAAATTATAGATCATATAAAAAAACATGTAAATCGATCCAAAATAGTCCAAAATAAACCCAAAATCAGTCCAAAATTTATAGATCAGTGCAAAAATATACAAAACACTCCAAAATAAGCTCAAAACTATAACTAAAATTATAGATCAAATAAAAAAAAAAAAGTAGTCCAAAGTCAGTCCAACAAACAAGTAGATTGGTCTAAAATAATTCAAAAACCATGTAGATCAATCCTAAAATAACTCAAAAAAATACGTAGACCCGTCCAAAATAAATCTAAAATGTAGATTTGACTAAAATATAACATAAACATGCAAAAAATTTCAAAAGAAAGAGGGGAAAAAAAAAACAAAATCCTAAAATCGGAAACCGACGACTGTACGAGGGGCAGAGGGCGGCTGCTAGCAGGGAGGTTGGAGGCGGGGGCGGATCCAAGAAGGGGCCGTGCCCCCCCTCAACTTGAAATCAAATATAGTAGATATATATATAAGTTAGCATTATGTTAACAAAGTGTTCAATTGGCTTGTTGGTTCTCTGCTCTCTTCACGTGTGGTGCCCCCGTCCAGTCCCTGGTTTCTCCCCCGCCTGGTCCATGACATATGCACATTTTATTTTGGGAAGTTAAAATCGAATTCTGTGATGCAACATGATTATGGTGAATAAAAATACTTTTTCATATATAAAAATAAAAAATATACATTTGTTTTTCAAACTAAATAATTTAGAATTTTTATAGTAAAAAAAATATTGTTATTTAAATTTTTTATTCTCCATTACCTTACCAAATAAACAAAATAAAATAAACAAAATCTTCATTTATGTGATAAATTTAAATTTGTCTATGAAATAAAAATAAAAATAAAATACTATTTTGGTCTATGTGCTTTGGGACTACTTCTATTTTAGTTCATATACTTTAAATATTCTAATTTAGCTCCTTTATTTTTAATAAATCTTCAAATTGGTCGCCATTATTAATTTGAAATTGTAAAAAATAATAATAATAATAATTTTCACTTAACAAAAGACACCACGTTAATATAGTTTGAAAATTTATACAGAAAATGCTAATAGAGACTAAATTTATTTTGAAAAAGTTAACCATAGACTAACGATAGAGACTAATTTTAAAATTATTAAAAGCACAAGAGTTAATATTTTAATATTTAAAAGAACAAAGACTAAAAATATAATAAATCCCAAAGTATAAGGACCAAAATGATATTTTAAACTAAAATAGTATAAATGAGTTTATATATATATATATATATATATATATATATATATATATATATATATATATATATATATATATATATATATATTTATTTATTTATTTATTTATTTATAATACATAAAAATATTTTTTTTCTGTATATTGTTTTTAGAAAACTAATTTCATATATAAAGAAACTTAACTTAGTATATATTTATTTATTAGATGATTTAATTATTTTTTAAATTTAAAATTATGTATATATAAAGTGGTATTTTTAGTCTATATATTAAACAAATCTATATCCATACACAACGGTTTATTATAATTTAGGCCCCGTTTGATAACCATTTGGTTTTTGATTTTTGTAAATTGTGCTTATTTTCTCGCAATTTCTCACCAATGGTTTTCATCTTTCTTAAAAAAAAACATTTAAATTCTTAGCCAAATTTTAAAAACAAAAACAAGATTTAAAAACTACTTTTTTTAGTTTTCAAAACTTGGCTTCGTTTTTTAAAACATAAGTAAAAAGTAGATAACAAAACAAATGAACCATAGGTGTAAGAATGAACCATAGGTGTAAGTTGTGTTTATAAGTTTACTTTTCAAAAACCAAAATCAAAAAATCAAAACGAGGCCTTAGTAATCGATATTACATAATTTGAATATTATATCAATGTATCTAAAATTACATTTATATGAATTTGTGCCCCCCCTAATGTAAAATCCTGGATCTGCCACTGGTTGGAGGCTGGCAGAATGCCGAATTTTACAAAGAGCAGCGCGAGGAGAGAGAAAATCGGTTGGGAGAAAGAGAGGTGCGATACATTATGGGATGGTGGGGTGCTTTTAGGGACCACCAAATTGTGTATGTGGTACACGATTTCTATATAGCAATTATGTACATGGTACAGGAGATCCATTTGGAAATCGTGCCACGTACACGAGTTACCTGGCGGCCATAACATCGAATATCGTCGGGTGGTGCGATGTGGCATGAAAAACGTGTATGTGGTACACGAGTTTGCTCTTCATCGTGGACGTGGGCCACGTTTCATTAACATATTCATCAATACGAGCCGCGACTTAGCTAAGATCGTGGCTATGTACATGATTCATCTACCCTAAATTTGAAATTACTTTGAATTACTTTTCAAAATGACCATGTTTGTGTTATTATTTTTTTAATTTACATTATTTTTTAAAAAAACCCCGATTTTTCTTTGCTGGCATCCGCAAAAGCGCATGGCATATGTCAGTTGAAATAAACCGCCCGGTCTGAAATTGAACGACCTGTAAGAATGGGATACGTGGACGGCTGATAGTGACAGAACGTCTTCTTCTAGAAGGTACTGAAAAGTCCGGAAGAAAGCCAATTCAAATTTCAACCCCAATTTAAAAAGAAAAAAAAAATGTTTACTTGTTCCAACTTGGAACTCTTTATTTATGACCGAACAAGTTAACAACCCAACTAATTAAACCACACCTAATCTAAACAAACATGCGTCTCCCCTTTCTCAACCTTGGAATCATTGGTTGCCCAACTCTGACACGTCATATACACTTGACTTTTACTACATATTTTATTTTGGTTGTTCAAGACAAGTCCCCGAAGTCTTTGATATTTTCAATTCTTTAATTTGGTTACCTATTCTATTTTGAAATTTTCCGATCGAAATTTATTTCATAAAATCATAAAGTCGTTTCAGTTAAATAATTCAATAGTGGCATGCCTATTTTATCTGACTTTTTGTATACTTTTTTTAAATGTTGAAGGTGATCTATTTTACCTCTATCTAATTTTAACATTAAGAAATTTATATTACAAATTTTAAAGATTTTTGTTTTTTTTTAAAACTCTTGACCTTTTTTTTTTTTTTTTTTTTTTTTTTTTTAGAAATTGAACTCTTGACTTTAACATTAGAAAGTTCTCGTTGTTAATATTGTTACTTAAATATTAATGTGTTAATATTGTTACTTAAATATTAATGTGGTATGTTGAATTGAAATTAGTGAATTTTAAAAGACTTTTACCAAAATCTAGGACTCAATTGGTTGAGATTAGATAAAACAGTTTAACTTTGTCATGTTCTAAGAGTACTAAGTTTATTTTTTTCTAAAGATTTTTTATTCTATTTTAGAAACCAAATTTTATCCATAAACTTACCAAATTGTATCAATTTTCATCTTAAACTTTTAATTTTGTCAAATTTGACCTTGAACTTAGATAAATATTGTCATTTTTATCTTATGTTCAATTTTCGCTAACGTACCTACTAATTTTAACAAAAATAATGTAAAAATGCACTAAACGAGCTATGAAATAACTCTATCAAAACTCACAAACTTTTTAAAAAAATCCGACTCAAATATGATTTTTCTTTTAAGTATTTTTAATTTTAACCATTTATATATTTTATAATTTATTGAATGCATATGAGGACACTTTTTTTTAACGATCTTTCAAACGAAAATTTATTATAAGATATTTACAACATTTTTTCAAGTTTAAAGTAAATATTGCAACACTTATCTAAGTTTAAGGTCCAATGTGATTATGTGATGAAATTTAAATTTTAAGGTAAAAATTGATATACCTCCCCAAATTGAGATTAAAAATTGATTTTCTCCCTTTATTTTATTATTGATGTAGCCCCACAAATCAATCACGTGCCTTTATTTAAAAAAAAAAATCAATCACGTGCCTTAACGTAGGAATATTTTATCTCATATCTGTCCTTTCAGCTATGGACTTTTGAAATTTATTGGGGTTTAATTTATTGAAAATAAGCTAAATATATGGAATTGTTTTTAATTTCCTAGACTCAAATTTGTCCTAAGCATTTTAGAATTCTTAATTTGATTTTTAATGTATTAAAACAAATTCAATTAGAGCATATTATAAAAAGATTGTTAAAATACCATTTTGATCTTTGTACTTTGAGCTTTATTTCATTTTGGTCTTTGTACTTTTAAATGTTCAATTTTAGTTCATGTACTTTTAATAAAGTTTAAAATTTGTTCATACTATTCATTTATTGTTAATTTTTCTTTAAAAAAATTAGTCTCTATTAACTTTCCCTCTATAAATTTTGGACACGTTGTGTCTTTTCTTGTGTTAAAATTATTATTATTATTATTATTATTTAACCAATTTTGTTAAAAAAAATCAACTTCAAACTTATCATATGGACAAATTTTAAGCTTTATTAAAAGTACAAAGACTAACATTGGATATTTGAAAGTATAATGACCAAAATGAAACAAAACCCAAAGTACATGGGCTAAAATGGTGTTTTAACCTGAAAGATCTATCAAAATTTGTTCAAATTATAATTAAACTATTGTTTCATCAACTCATACTAATAATTGGTTATTAATTCAAACAAAACACAGGGATAAACTATTGTTTCATCAACTGATACTAATAATTGCTTATTAATTCAAACAAAACACAGGGAAATTTCTAATATTTTATATAAAAAAAATAGATGGAGTAAAAAAAAGGCTTTTTTTTTATTATTATTTAAAGAAAAACTATTGGATGCGTAACTAGAGAGAGTAAAAGTTATAAAGTATAAATAGTTTGTGGATCTCACTTTCACATAAATAGACGAGAGAGAAAGCGTAAAAGTTTCAAAGTAATTAATAAAAATATGGTAAACTTTACTAAATAATAATTTTTTTTTTATAAATGGTATCTTCATATTCATTGAGAGATTCTTAAATTTTAGGTAGGTCTCACAAATTGATGTTTTCATTTGAGTGAACAACATTGTTTTTAGTTCAACAACATGTGAGATGAAGATTCAAACCTTTAATTTTTTTTTTTATCGATGGTACAATGTTTTAACTAGTTTAACTATGCTCAGGTTGACCATAAACAACGTTAAGGAAATGAAAATTTTGATTCCATTACTAAATTGGATCTAAGTTGATGTATGATTTACTTGTTTTTAAAATATTGTTGCATTTGCATTTTTTTAAAACTAATATATCTACAATTACTTTTAATAAAGCCCATATTTGCAAATATTTGTGAAAAATTGTAAAAAAAATACCTTTGAACTATTGAAATTATTACCATTGAACTTTCAAACTTTGAAATCGACCCATCACTCTTGACTTCCAAACTTATGAAGTTATTTCAATTAAACCCTACCATTATAAACTTCTCCAATCACATTATAAAAATGCAAAAACCACAAGAAGTAGGCAAAAAGGATGAGTAAAAAGACTAAAAGGGACTCTTTCAAAAAAAGAAAAAATATAAAAAATAAAATAAAAAACTTAGGGACCAAATCACTATATTAAATAAAACACCCCCAAACTAGAGAGACCATATAATGATATAAATAATAATAAAACAATATTATTTTGAAAAAAGAAATATGGTAACCCATTTGGAACCCGAGTAAGAAGCAAGCGACCAACCCCATGGCCCCACATTGGAGCCAATCAACTTTGAAAAACCAAATTTTTTCAACGCGCAATTGCACTCTATAAACAAACAAACCAAAACTTGTGAAGAAGTTACTCAGAACAAGGACTCTGTTGGCATTCCTCTTCCTCCTTATTCAGATCCCTCTCCCTATTTCTCTCAAGTACTCTCAAACCCAAAATCCGCAAAGAAAAAAAAAATGAAGAAATTCGTAGGCCTCATATTTGTCCTAATTTCAGTCTCCATTTTCACCCATCCAATCTCTGCCCATATCTTCCCCAACGTGTCCTCAATCCCAGATTGGCTCAACAAAACCAAAAGCGCTTGGGACGAATTCCAGAAACTCAAAGGCTGCCGCCCTGGCGATCATCTCAACGGCTTATCCAACCTCAAAACTTACCTCAAACAATTCGGCTACATTCCCCATTCTGATTCCCCCTTCAACTTCACCGATCTCTTCGATGATCTCCTCCAATCCGCTCTTAAAACCTACCAAAAGAATTTCAATCTCAACGTCACCGGCTACCTTGACGACAAAACTCTCTCTCAGATTCAGCTTCCCAGATGTGGAATTGCCGACATAATCAACGGCTCCAGTTCCATGAATTCCGGGAAGCCGACGGCACACAACGCCACTCGCTTTCACTCTGTTTCTCATTACTCTTTCTTCCCCGGCCGGCCACGCTGGCCGGCGGACCGACGGGATTTGACCTACGCGTTTGCGCCGGAGAATCAGCTTTCTAATGAGGTCAAGGCGGTGTTTGGACGGGCTTTTGACCGGTGGGCGGCTGTGACGCCGTTGACTTTCACGGCGGTGGAGTCATTCAGGGCGGCGGATATTCGGATTGGATTCTTCGCTGGGGAACACGGCGATGGGGAGCCGTTCGATGGGGTGTTGGGGACTTTGGCTCATGCTTTTTCGCCGCCGAGTGGGCATTTTCATTTGGATGGTGATGAGAGCTGGGTGGTTTCCGGTGACCTGAGATCGGCTCCGGTGGCATCGATCGACTTGGAGTCAGTGGCGGTTCATGAGATTGGACACTTGTTGGGGCTCGGTCACTCCTCTGTTGAGGAATCGATTATGTTTCCGACCATCACGTCGAGGACGAGGAAGGTGGATCTGGCCGCCGACGACGTCACCGGAATTCAAGAATTGTACGGTGGAAACCCGAACGGCAACCTCTCGCCACCGTCGTCGTCGACTACGACACCGTCGCAGCCGTCGGTACAGGAGAGAGATATGTCCAAAAACGCGGCCGCTCCCACGCTGTTCACCTTCTGGTGGGCCCCACTTTTACTCGCTGGCGTTCAACTTTTCTTGATCAGATAATATTCTTGGGGTTACTTTTGTTTGTTTTTTGTTCGTCTTACCTCTCCACAATTCGTTTTTCCATTTTTACCATAGACGTAGACTTTTTTATTTTTATTATTATTAATTTTTTAATCTGGCATTTGATTGGTGGACAGCCTCACCGTATTCGTTTTTTCTTTTTATTTTTTTTTTTTGGATGTATAGACATGCCATAGTTTGTATAGATTATTCAATGGCTTCTTTCTTGTCATCTATTTATACAATAAATATACATGGAACTTTTGTTTTTGTAGGACAATTTTGGAATGTGTTAGGAGTTTGGAGATTAAAACTCTCTTTTGTTTGGTAACAGAGAGCATGGTTAAGAATCTTATTTATTTTTTAATTAGTAGGATGTTGGTGCTGATTTTGATTGGAAAATTGCCTAAGGCAATTACTTTACATAAGCGCTACTTGAACTTTATGAGCAAACCAACTAGAGCGAGAGAGGGAGCGAGAAAATTGAGAAGACTTGCATGAAAATAAAGTTTAGCATTGATGTGTTGTCTGTCAATTACCTTTTGATGCTTGAGTGAGATTAGAGCTTCATGTGAAACAAAACTAAGCTAAATTGATAAGACAACCCTAATCCTCAACCCAAAAATCCAAGCTTATGTTGAAGCAAGAACCCTTAAATCAAAGAAATTAACACCTCCTTATAAATTTTGAAAATTGACTCAAGGAAAGTAAGAACCGAATTACCTTGTTGATCAAATATCTCAAGGCAAGAAAACTTGTTTGAGATTCGAATCACTCCACAAGTAAGATTGATCAAGTCAAGCTTGAATGATTTTAAGCATGCAACCTAAACTACATAGAATTGCAAAGAAACATAACTCTAGGCTATAAGAAACCTTAAAGGCTCATTTTGATTACATCTCCAAATCTTTTTTCTATACAACTCACATGACATTATGTAGCCTCAAAATCAACCCTAGAGTAACCTATGGTCAATTGAAAGGTTGCAACTCTCATTCCCATCAATACCATAATGTCCATTAGCTAAATTGTAAATTAAAACATTGAAAACAAAACTTTAAAATTATTGAAAATTACATTGAAACCCCCATAAATCCGAGAATTGATCTTTCAATCAACCCACTTAAGATTTGTAACCTCCCATGCATAAATGAAGCCCCACTTGAAGTAGCTTGAAGCCCTTGTTGCATAAATAAAGCCTGATTTGTCTTTGATGAAGCATGAGTTGCACTTGAGTTCATTAAATGCATCTTGAGCTCGTCATAAATGAAACTTAACTACATTTAATTCAACTTCATTTTAAGCTTTTCTTTAGTCTTGAATAGCATGGTAGGATTCATATCATAAATTTTGTGTACTTCAATATCTATACTTAATACTATCTATCTAAAGCGCTGTGAGGGGAGAAACTTTAGATTTCCATTTTGCCCTCAACTCTTCTATATATACCTATTTTTGTCCTTAAGTTTTTAATTTATGATAATTTTATTAAATAAATTTGGAAAAGAAGTTTATTAAATGACTTTGAGGATAGAGAAAGAGAAATTAGGAAGAGAAAAAGATATATTTTTATTATTTAGTTTAATTTTTATTTGTAAATTTTCAATGATAATTAAGATAAAATTAATAAAATCCAATTTCCAACACAATTGAAAAATGTAAAGGCATATTTAATTTCCTAAAAAAAAAAAAGAAGTAAAGGTATATTTAAGATGCAAACTACGTATAATCAATAATATGCAATTTCCAACACATTTGAAAACATGATTCATTTTGAAAGGTTAGAAATGCAAAAGAGCATGATATAGCATTATATAAATTAGTGTTTATATGTTGACGAAATAACAAAGTGTGGGAGATTCAACATACTCGACGATTGAGTGTGGAGGAGAAGAGAGTTTGTGACAAATCTGAAAGTTTTTTAATTGTGGACGAAAACTTTCAATTAGAGTTTGAAGAAGAAAAAACAGTGCGAAATCAATGCAGATGATCAAAACACGAAAAAAAAAAATGTTGCGTCGTACAATTTATTGTAGACAAAACAAATAAGGAGGCTCTTGGTGGTTCGCACGCAGCCACTAGGGTGGCTACATCAACTAATGTGACGGTGTATTCATCGGCTTTAAAGTGTTGGAAAGCAGCAAACTGATTATTGTGCATATAATCAACTTGTGATGGCAATGGCGATGAGAAAGGAACTAGAGGCGAGTGGAGAAAAGTAAATTGTTGGCTATGGAATACCTTACTTTTTTGCCTTGCATTTTTTTGGATACTTACCTTAAGTTTTACTGTATTTGGCTATCCTCTTCATGTACTTAATGTACATGATTCATCATAGAATGGTGTAAAATGACATTAAAAAAGATATAGGAAGAAAAAAGTTATGTCTATGAATGGAGAAGAAGAGGAAGAAGATGTTGCAATAAAACAAATATCATTCATTTTTTTCCTAACAAGTGGGTTTTGATCTTGGGCGGGGTAGATTTGAGATCAATAATAATTTGGTTGAATTAGATGTTGATAAACATATCGTATATGAATCACAAAAAATATTGTTAAAAAATAAATTCAAATAAATGTAAACATGCATCATTTTAATATTTTATAATTTAGAATAATATCTAAGTTCTAAAAATTAAATTAAAAAAATATTATTTTTTACTTTAAATTAAACACATGATTTCACGTGCATCGCACGTGTTTCTTGCTAGTCTATATTATACATATAAGGGACTATGATAAGAGAATCTTTACATGTTTATTTCGCCATTCATTTTTTAATATATACATATTTTGTCCTCAACTTTAACTATTAGACATTAATAGAAGCCCCATGCCTATTTTGTCCTTTTCTTTGAATAGTTGCAACTATTCTCGTCGAGATGTCTGTTGAGAGAAATTTAATGGAAGTGGTTACACAGCAAAGCAATGCATCCTTTCGTGTATGGGTGTGATATAGACTGTAGATGTGAAACATCACAATCTAACGGTAGAGATGTGTATGTAGATGTCTAGATCACACTCATGTTGGGATTTATGCCCTAAAGCCTAGTAATTAATTAATTATTTAATAATTAATAATAATTTTGATTATTTTATTTGCAATATAATATTATCCATTATATGAAAAATCCAAAGTTATTAGTGTAATCTTGAACAGTATGTGGTTGACAAACAGGAGGATCTTGTTCAAGAAATAACCTAAAGAGTCATAGTACATGGATAAGGTTGGGTGCCTTATCTTGGTAACACTATTAATACGGCCCACTTTGTAATAGTTACAAATGATTTGATCCAAATCATTCATGTGGAGACATGTGAGTGGAGGTATCTTATACAATGAGTTTGTATAAGACTAGACCACGAAATATTTAATCTCTCTTTATAAATCCGTTAATTGAGAAGATTAATACTTCATCAGGATAATCATATGCGACTCGATCTTAATCCTGAGTGAGTTATGAACTCCTGCCTGTGAGGGCTTGTCCTTTGATTTGCATGGGTGAGAGTGACTTTTATAGCCGATTCAATATACCTACCATTTTGGAGACTTGACCAAATAGGGAGTTGGGAACATAATCTCACAAGATGGAATTTACTCCTTCCCATATAGGGTAAGTAGATGAGTAGTTCCCTTATGTGCTGATTTCAGGACTTGAACAATGGGGCCCCACCCTCCATTGGCCCGAGAGGGACTTAATTTATAATTAGATCATAAACATATTGTTTATTAGAGGATCAGTTGTGCTTAAGGTGCAAGATGTAATTATAGGGGTAAAACGGACTTTTGACCCAACTGTAATTACGAACAACTCGTGAAGGATCGACTTGCATGTAATGATTATATCTATGGATACAACTTGTCCTACAGTGCATAAGAGTGCAACTCTAGGTCTATAGTGGAGTGACCTATAGTTAATAAATGAAAATTAATTAATTAATTTTGTATTATTGGAGCTTATAATCTGTAGGTCCATAAGTTCTCATTGCTAGCTCATAGAAACACTAAAAAGATCAATTTAATTGAAAGAAAAATTTGAAATGTTCAAATTAATATTTAATATATTAGATATATTAAATATAAAAGAGGAAAATATATTTATTGTATTTGATACATTAAATATTAAAATTTGAAATGTTCAAATTAATATTTAATTTGAAGTGTTCAAATTAATATTTAATATATCATATATATTAAATATAAAAGAGAAAAATATATTTATTGTATTTGATACATTAAATATTAAAATAATTAATGTATATTAGATACATTAAATAAAAGATATTTATTAAATTTGAATTAGATTCAAATTAGGAAATAAATGTCGTAGGAGAATTTTAAACGGTTTGAATACGATTCAAATTGATTAGATAAATGTATTTTAATATATTAGATATTAAAATATATTATTTAATTATTTTCCCTAGACCACTATAAATAGGATCCTAGGGGTGAGCTATTGTGCATTCTTTATACAACACACATCTCCTCAATAGAGAGAATTAGAGAATTCTCTCTAGACCTCTTCCTCTTTAATCCCTTGTGGATTTTCTTTCAAGAGGCTCCCACAAGCCTTGGTCATGTGTTCGAGCCATAGCTAGGAAGACTTTGTGGAAGAAATAAAGATCCGCCAGAAGATTCTCCATATTTTCAAGGTATGTTATGCTTAACCATAATATTATTATTTAATTCTAAATAAACTCAAACCGATTCCTACGCTTCCGCTTGGGTTTAATTAGATTATTCCCTTCAACTCATACATGAAATGATGCATCATTTCGCTGTGTAACCACTATCTTTGGATTTCTCTCAACATACATATAATTTTATTAATGCATAGATAATCATATTCGTTTATTAATGAAAAGGCGTGTAATCTCATTCTTTTTCTTAAGAACGTGTTTCTAATTGTAATTGTATTCTTTTCCGTTGAAAAGGGAAAAAGAATAAAATTTTGTGACAAGAAATTTGATTTGGTGTTTCATTTGGAAGAAATATTATACATTTGTAGTAGCAACTGGAGAACATGCAGGGAAAAAGGTTCTCACACACGAATTCAATTCATAATGATGAAGGGTGTCCATTCAAGTTCAATAGGAAATAATTTTCTATTCGATTATGTTTTTGCGATGACAATAAACAAAGTACAAGGACAAACAGTTCTGAGTATTTGAATGTATCTTCCTCAATATGTATTTTCACATAAAAAACTCTATGTTGCATTATCAAGAGGAGGTTTAATATAAAAAAAAAAATAATAATTATCGAATCACTTGATGATCAAAATTTGCCTTCCAGACATACGAAAAATGTTGCATTATTAAGAGGAGTTTAAATGTAAAAAAATAAAAATAAATATCGAATCGCTTGATGATCAAAATTTGCCTTCCAAACATATGAAAAATGTTGTTTTTAAAGAGTCTCTCTCTCTTTTTTTTATTAATTATTTTTTTTATCAATTTTCAATTTATTAAATACTTATTTTAATTTTCATAAATTCAATTTATATAATTTTATGAAATATATATCTTTAAGTTATTTTTTTTCTTTTTTTCCAGAAATTAATCCATTCGAAGAACACCATAGAAATTACCGATCAAGTAAAAAACTATCATTTTATGTCATTCTTTATTAATTTTACTTCACAACTTTTATTTCTGTTACATTATATGTATTTTAATTTTAATAATCCATTTGTTATTTATCAATTTTATTTATTTCATACACTATAAAAAAAATCTTTATTTCATTACTTTTTAATTTTATGTCAAATATTTACTATTTTACTCAATGAAAATTATATTCATTCAAATTGAAATTTCACTATAAATTTTTATGTTTAAAAGATTTTAACCTATGTGCGACACATTTCACATTAATTCTAAGTTGATGCAAAGCTATATATATATATATATATATATATATATATATATATATATATATATATATATAGTTGTAAACACTATCTTTCTTTTTTTACTTTCAATTAAAAACAGTGAGATTTCACGTGCATCACACATATGTTTCAACCAAGGATGCTGATAATTCTCATTTTTTAGAATTATTTAGCTCACAAAGAAAGGTTATTTTTGTCCTTTCTATCTTGTTGAACCCCAAAAATCTCTTGAATTTGAGCAAAGTGTTAAAAAATCCTTGAGCATGATGAGAACCCTTAAGATTAGGAGAAACAGATAAAAATATTGAAATTTAGTTGATTTAGTTAGTTATTGTGCAAATTAGCAAAAAGAAGACGATTGCAGTACAATTGCAATTGCAATGCAGTTGCAATTGCACCCTAAAAGGCAGAAATGTGGGGTTTTCGGGATTGACCAAATTTAAAAGATTGCAACATTTATTTCTCCTTACATCGAGCAACAATTTCATACATCAAGCCGTATATGGAGTGTGAAGAAACCTTAGATGCTTGAAGGCTATAAAATGGAGGGAAACGAAGGCAAAAAGTAGAATTCCTCCTTGGAAGAAAACTCATTTTTTGCACTTTTTCTTCTTTTTATCTTACTGTCCATTTGGTTTGTAACAACTTTATGCCCAACTCGAATTCTTCCATCTTAATCCAACCTAGGAGATCTCTTGGGTTGTAGAGATTCAACTTAACTAGAAAGAGATTGAGGAAGAATCAATCAAAAGGAAGAAGGATAGGTTGGGAGAATTTTTTTTTCTTTTATTTCTGCTATGTTAGACTTTATCGGAGTAGCTTCTTGGTTTATTTTTGTTGAAATTCCAATAGGGTTATGATAGTTAGTTGTTCCTTGAATTTTTGTGTTGAACAAACTTTTGGCCAAGAGCCTTTACAATAAGAATTCAATTTGATTTTCATTTGAGTTTTCTTTCTTTTTATTATCACAAGTCCAATAATAGTTTAAAAAGTCATGTTTAGCCTTTGTGGTATAATATTGTTTCAATTCTTATGGTTGTTGCAATACTTTACTTTATTATTTTTTTAGTTTTATTTCATCAACATGAGCTAATTCTCTCTTTTAGGGATTCAAGTGTATGAATGCCCTAGAAGTGAGAATATTGATCGGGCTTTTTGCTACAACACGCAAGTTCACGTGATTAAAGTAATAAGAAACTGGAGTACTCCAGAGTATCATACCCAAGGGAACATGTTTTAATAAAATTTATAAAAATGACACAAAAATGTTGACAAATTGCAACTTAAGGTAACCGTGGGTGAAAATGATTTATGAGGTGTTTTGGTTACAAGAAAAATTGTTTGAAAAGATCAATGACAATGAAAAAGGGATTCAAGATGCTAATGCCCCTTTGGAAAGAAAATGCAACAAGAAGGCAATTGCAATCGTAGCTAATTCAAGAACTAAGTAAACCGAATTCAACTCTTATTCGACCTTCAATGAAGTATCTTTAGGAGACTAAGTGATTAAACCTATATTTCTATGACTAATCTAATTTAGATATTTTTGCACTCAATTCTAGTGGTTTTGGAGTCTCGCCCTATGTCTAGGGTCGATGTTTCAGCTATGTCTAAGCATTTTCCTCCATTGCTTTTGCGACTTCCGCCTCCCTTAACTCTCTCGGTATTAAGTTTAGCTTGGCAAGCAACACTAGATGGCCAACTAGGGTTTTCCCAACATTAATTTCACCAAAAGCAAACAATAGTTCAAGAATTAGCTAGATTTTTTTGCTATCGAGCCTTATAGGTTTCCTCTAGGGCATTCACAACTTGAATCCCAAAGGAAATTTAGCTCTTCATGATGGAATAAATTGAAAATAGTAAATGTAAATTAGTAAAATTCATTGGTATAATCAAGGTAAACAATGCAACAAATTGCAAATACAAAGCAATATAGTAGCTTAAAGAAATAATTTCAAAGATATAAAATTAACTTAAAGAAACTTGTATATATATGCAAAAATCGAAGTGCAGTGGGCCTCCAAATCAAAATTGCTACTGAATTAACAATACAACGAACTCGTAGCCACTAAACTCAAATAATTGAAATTAAACTTGCTGAAGCTAGATTTGCTTTTCCAAAATTCAAATAACATAAACTAAATTTGCTGAAATTGAAAAACTAAGGCCTCGTTTGATAACTATTTGGTTTTTGGTTTTTGGTTTTTGAAAATTAAGCCTATAAATACTACTTCCACCTATGGTTTATCATGTTTTCTTATCTACTTTTTAGATGTGTTTTCAAAAACCAAGCCAAGTTTTGAAAACTAAAAAAAGTAGTTTTCAAAAACTTGTTTTTGTTTTTTGAATTTGGCTAAGAATTCAAATGTTTTCTTAAGAAAGATGGAAACCATTGTAGAGAAGATGAAAGCTATTATAGAGAAATGGTGAGAAAACAAGCACAATTTTCAAAAACTAAAAACCAAAAACCAAATGATTATTAAACGAGGCCTAACCAATAGCTATTTTAACACAATTAACAAAAACTCACAAACTAAAGTGCAGAAATCGAAGAGAACTAAACCATCCTAAAAACCCATTTCTTTTTGGCTCAATCGAACAAGAGTTTGTTCATAAACACATCCAAATCTTATGGAGATAGGATTGAGAAAGAGTTTAGAGATGGAGATGTAAAGAAAATACAACAAAAACAGCAACTAAAAGCAATAAAAAAAATTCTGCTGCAGTAGGTGAAGAAACCCAGAAAACATAAACGAAAATCATCTAAAATCTAGCTCAATCGAATAAGTATTTGCTCTTTACCAACATCAACTTCGTTAATATAGGATTGAGGAAGAGATTCGTGACTGAGATGTAGAAGAAATGAATACAAAACAGCAACTAAAAAAAACTAAAACTGAAAATTGCAGAAAGTATGAAAACTCAAAACATAAACTAAAATCTTCTAAAATCGAGCTCCCTTTGTTCAATATTTATAGGGATTTCATGCTAGGGTTTCCCTCTTGGTTGATGGATAATCATGGCTAATTATCTTGCTGAATTCGTGGGTCAATTTTCCTTCAAAATCTTGAAATCTACGTTTTTTTTCCTTAATTCCAGATCTGTCCAGATTGCAATTGCATAGAAATTGCACTGCAGTTGCATTCCCAAAAATTCATGCATCAAAACATTAAGTAAGTGTAAATTTTTTTCTTCTTTTGTTTTCTTTTCTCAACTTACTTAATTTAAAGGTCTTCCATCAATCATGTGATTAAATTCAACCACTTTTTATTTTTTCATTAAATAATATGAATAAAAATCACAAATATAACTAAGTTTAAAGGCCAAATAATCCTCATGAATGAGAATTACCAAATATGAAGCTTATATGCAAGGACAATCCAAATTAACACAAAGATTATTTGCTTTCGTTGATTTATTTGTTGTTAGTAAACTTGGATTGATCAACTAGGGTTGTTTTCAAATCTGAATCTAATACTGAAAGGGTTAGATGAAAGCGAATCTCACAAAAACAATGGAATAAAAAGCTTAGATATAAGCTAAGCTTGATCCTAGACATAGGATGAGCCCCCAAAACCATTAGAATGTGATTTAAAATTATTTAAGTACGTTTGGCCATAGACATATAGGTCCAATCATTTAGCCTCATAAGGATTTTGAATCAAAATTGAATAGGCGTCGATTCAATTTACAATTATTTTGTGTTAAGGCACAATTGCAATTACAATTGAGTTGCAATTCTCACCAAATGACATGATCATACTTGAATCCCGCTTTTCATTATCTTGATTTTTTTTAAAATTTTACTTTCTAGTAACACAACCTTTTCAACTTTTGAAAATTGGTTACCAAGTTGCATTTTGAACATCATCTTGCTATTCTTAATTTTTGTTAAAATATGTTCCCTGTGGGATTGATACTTTGGAGTACTTCCAATTTTATATTACTTGCATCGACAGTGTGCACTTGCATTAGGCTGAATTCTTTCTTTTATTTTTAACCCACAAAGTTTCACCAAATCAGATGGAAAAATCATCGATAATTGCCGAAATATCACCAATATATCAGTATTTTAGGGGGGTCAACAGAGATATTGAAGCATATAATCGCTTTTACCTACTTTTTGATGATATACCGGCACTATCGCTGATATATCGGTGATATGTCGTTTTGTGGATATATCGGTGTTGGAATTTATGCCATAAAGTCTCGTAATTAATGATTTATTTAATAATTAATAATAATTTTGATTATTTTATTTGCAATATAATATTATCAATTATATGAAAAATCCAAGGTTATTAGTGTAATCTTGAACAGTATGTGGTTGTACGTGAGGATCATGTTCAAGAAATAACCTAAAGGGTTATAGTATATGGATAAGGTTGAGTGTCTTATTTTGGTAACACTATTGATACGACCCACTTTGTAATAGTTACAAATGACTTGATCCAAATCATTCATGTGGAGACATGTGAGTGGAGGTATCTTATACAAGGAGTTTGTATAAGATTGGACCACGAAATATTTAATCTCTCTTTATAAATCCATTAATTGAGAAGATTAATATTTCATAAGGATGATCATATGTGCTCGATCTTAATCTTGAGTGAGTTATAAACTCCTACTTGTGAGGGATTGTCTTTTGATTTGCATGGGTGAGAGAGGCTTTTGTAGCCGATTCAATAAGCCTACCATTTTGGGAACTTGACCAAATAGGGAGCTGGGAACATAATTTCACAATATGGAATTCACTCATTCCCACATAGAATAAGTAGATGAGTAGTTTCCTTAAGTGCTAACGGGACTGGAACAATGGGGCCCCACCCTCTCATTGGCCCGAGAGAGACTTAGTTTATGGTTGGATCATAAACAAATTATTCATTAGTGGTACTTAAGGTGCAAGATATAATTATAGGGATAAAACAAACTTTTGACCTAGTTATAATTATGAACAACTCGTGAAAGATCGACTTGCATGTAGTGATTATATCCGTGGACAAAACTTGTCCTACAGTGCATAAGAGTGCAACTTTAAATCTATAGTGGAATGACTCTAGAGTTAATGAATGAAAATTGATTAATTAATTAATTTTGTATCATTTGAGCTTATAATCTGTAGGTCCATAAGGTCCTCTTTGCTAGCTCTTAGTGACACTAAAAAATCAATTTAGTTGAACTAAAAATTTGAAATGTTCAAATTAATATTTAATATATTAGATATATTAAATATAAAAGAGAAAAATATATTTATCGTATTTGATATATTAAAAATTAAAATGATTAATGTATATTATATACATTAAAGAAAAATATATATATTTAAAATTTGAATGAGATTCAAATAAGTTCAATAAATATTGTAGGAGATTTGAATGAGATTCAAATAAGTATAATATATAGTTTAATATATTATATATTAAAATATAATATTATAATTATGGCAAAGATTTGCTTTAGGTCTCTATAAATAGGATCTTTGGGTTGAACCATTAGAAAAAAAACATCTCCTAAATAAAGAATTAAAGAATTTTCTCTAGACATTTTCCTCTCCAATCCCTTGTGAATTTTCTTTCAAGAGGCTGATCGGTGTACACAGAAGTGCACGTGATCGAAGTAATAATAAAATGTCGCAAGAGTACCAAGTATCGTGTCTCACAGAGATTAATTTTTAATTCAATCAAGTACTGCGAATAATCTCACTTGACTTTATTTAGAGAACAAAAACTAAAGAAACTAGGAAAAATGAACATCTAAATCTAGAAATCGAGATAAATAGGAGACACAAATCGATAGTTAATTATATGGGTGTTGATTGCATTCTTGGACCTTAATTTACTTAATTAAGCTAGCAATTTAGGCACAATCAAATGTTTGATTCGTAAGTTTAGAAGCCTAAGGTCATGGAATCTTCTGTCGATCTCCTCGAAATCTTAAGTATTATTAACTAACCTAGGTGTCCTTCAGCGTTAGATAAGTTATACAAGGCATTACGACCCTTCATTACCGACCTCTATAGATTAATTATTACTAATGCTGCACTCAGGTAATTAATTTATAGTCAAGCATCTAGTTCTAGTCTAAGCTTATCTCTGTCGAGCCTCCACTTAGTAGCTAATCAATTAGACAGTGTTTAATTGATTAATCTTCAGCACTAACTACAATTAATTAACCTTTTATCCTAATGTCACTCAGTACCTAACTAATTGTACATTAAGCTAACTAGGCATCCTCTGTCGACCTAGTCCTACCTCAATTAATTAACGAACACAATCTAAGGGCATTAAGCCTAAAATGCATAAATGAACAAAAACACTAATTAAACCACAATCACAAACTAAATTAATCAAAATTAAGTGTAATGGTCCAAGAATTACAACAACCCATAGAATTTTAGGGATTTAATTAAACATATTCAACAATTACAACACAGAAATCTCTAATTACAACCTAATCTAATTACTGAAAATAAAGGAAAAATGGAAGAAAGCTTAGGTTTATGTCAATTCCACGTTCCCAAGGAGATCCACCACGAACTTGAGCTCCAAAATCTTCAACTCAGCTCCAAAATCCTCCAAAAATCCACTGAAGACGCTCTGGAATCAAGATTATGGTATTTTCTATAGAATTGGCCTTCTCTTGGACAAAGAAGAAGCGATGAACTTATACTATCTGTTGTGATAGCATTGCAACGCTACGGGTAGCGTTGCAACGCTACAGACGGAGAGCTTCTTTTCAGCACATTTCTAGCGTTGCAACACCATGGGCAGCGTTGCAACGCTAGCTCTCGGGGTTTGCACAATATATTTGGGCGTTGCAACGCCGTCCTCACGACCCCAATTGCTAGATTTTTCAACTCTTCTCTTCTTGGCTCTCCAAAATGACCCGAAATAGCTTAAAAAATGACCAAAAATAGGCATCAAAGCACACAAAATCATAGCAAAACTAGCTAAACTAATAGGAAATAAGATAGCATAATTGAATGCTATCATAGGCTCTCACAAGCCTTGGTCTTGTGTTCGAGTCATAGCAAGTAAGACTTTGTGGAAGTCTTGGAACACAAGAAGTAAAGAACCGCCATAAAATATCTCCAATCTTAAGGTATGTTTGCTTAACCTTAATTCTGTGTTTAATTCTAAATAAATCAAAGACAATCCAATACTTCCGTTGTGGATGAAGAGTTCATTCCTATCAATCGGTACATGCGAGAATAAATCGCGGATTTATCTTAAAAAATCTTGGATATGTTGTGGATATATCGGCCAAATATCAACGCAATATCGTGGAAATATCTCCAAATATCTATAGAATATCCATGTTTTTGTCTATATGCTATTATGAGAGTTTTCATTTCCAACATGAAGCTTTTATGGTGAGTTTTCATTTCCAACATGAAACTTTATGGTGAGTTCTCATTTCCAACATGATATTGTAAGCTTTTTGCATTGTATTTTTACTTCAACATCAATGTTGAAGTGATTTTTACTCGTTTGACTAGCCAAAACTTACACTTTCAAGACTTTTATGGGTTCTTCTCATTTCCAACATGATATTGTAAGCCTTTTGCATTGTTGTTTCACTTCAACATCAATGTTGAAGTGATTTTTACTTGTTTGACTAGCCAAAACTTACACTTTCAAGACTTTTATGGGTTCTTCTCATTTCCAAAATGATATTGTAAGCCTTTTGCATTGTAGTTTCACTTCAACATCAATGTTGAAGTGATTTTTACTTGTTTGACTAGCCAAAACTTACATTTCCAACACTTTTATTTAAAAAGAAAACAATGGTGGTGGTGGAGGTAGTCAAATTGTGGAAAATATTGGAAGAGGTGGACAACATGAATGACATAGCCCCTTCACTAAAGAGTCTCCATTCACTCATGCTGCACACGATCATGGGCACAGAGCTGGTGGACTAGGAATTGGAGCAATAGGAAAACCTTTCATTGGTAGAAGATCCATAAATTGCAATGCTCAATTTGATGAAGAATCTCTCGTTTCAAGTATTGAGGGGATGAGTTTGGACACTGAGTATGGACATTAACAATATGACTATAATAATAGTAACAACAGTTATCGCAATAATAACTATGGCTATAGCCATAGTAACTATAGTCATTCAAGTGATCATAGTATTTATGGTTATAGTCAAGGACAAAATACATCAATCTATACACGAGGTCCACAATTTCCAATTGAAGATGAACCTGACTCAGATTCAGAACCTCTATATTATCTTCATTCTTCAAAGCATCCTCATTTAGATGGGACATGGTTTGATGAAAGATATCCTCCTATTGGTGTCATTGGAGTTGATCATGATACTCATGTGTGACATATATCAAATTATGTTAGAAATTTTGAAAATAACTTGAGTTGGGAGCAATAATGTCACTATCAAATCAACTATATTAATGCTGGTTTGATACCTCCAAGGTCATTATCTTATTACTAAACCAAGTTCTTGTATGACAAGAATTTTGTATCAATGAAGTATTCAAGTTCATTCATTATTTGGTCTTCAATATTATCTATTATTGTATTAATATTCATATTTGGCTTATAATTAGTGATATATATATGCCTAAAATAGTAGTTTGTTGCTTAAATAAGCTTATTCTAAAGTTTCACAAAAAAATTCAAAATATTTTTATAAGTTTTTGTGATATCCGTGATTTTTTCCAGAATATCCGTCGATATATCGATAAATTTGAGTTACCGATATTGGTACTGATATCGATTTTTTCATTCTTGGTTTCAACTAGAAAGGTACAATAAGGGGAGAAACTTTGTATTCCACTTTAACCCTTTCATTATAAAATATGTGTCAAATATACTCTTTCATTATTTCATTATATTTAAATTCTAAATAATAATTAATTGTGATTATTTTAATAGATTCGTTTTTTTCTTTTTTAAACCACGAATGGAGATTTGAGATTTTATTAAAGATGAAACTATTCAAACTCCAACAAAATCTAATTGGCTTATTCAAATTTCAAAAGAGAAATAAAGGTTGCTAGGGTGATTCCAAAAGATAATGAAACAATTGAAGGTATGTACAGTTGATTATATGTTTGATTCAAATTCCAAAATCTAATGAATTGATTTTTTATTTACTAACAATAATTTATTTTTATCCTTTTTCCCTTTTTAATTTAATTCATTTTAAAATTTTGTTTTATGGTGATTATTAACAATTATTTTTTTGTGTCAAAATTAATTGTACATGTCAGATGCATAAAAGTCCAGTGGGGAGATAACGTATAAAGAGAAGGGAAAGATTCAAGGAATCATAGAAGTTTGCATTTAATTTGCTCATAAAATAGGAGATGACCTCTAATAGAAATCTTTATTTGGAATTTTAAAAATATAGAAAGAAACCATTAAAGTCTGTTAGCTTTACAAGCTTCAATTATATCATATGTTTTGATGATGATAAATGATAGGACCATAAAAGTCCTATGTGCTTTGTTGATCATTTTGTAGGTATTTGAGCATTAGAAGTGTTTTGGAGTGTTTGCATCCAAATGGGGTTAATTCAGTTTGATTTGGAGGTCATTTGAGCAATTGAGCAAGAACAATTAGTGAAATGACCAAAATGTCCCTAACGAGAGCCTCTCAACCCTGCCCAGGAACGTCAAGACATTGCAAAGGTAGAATACCTCAAAACAGGACAACGTCTAGACGCTGTCGCAAGTTTGCACATGCAAGCCTTGTTCAACGCTATAGAACATTGAGATCAATGCTGGTAGCGTTCGACGTTGTCTGTAGTATCTTGATGCTACTTCGATTTGTATAAAGGGAAGATTTTCCATCTTAGATCAATTGTCTCTCGTTTTTCGATGTCTTTGAGACTTTTTCTCTCAGTTTTCTTTAGATTATGATAGTTTTAGGTGTTTTTGATCAATCCTCAATGTCGAGCTTTGTCATTTCGATGGCCGACTAGACTTTTGACACTGTTTCAGGTGTAATTATGGTACACTGTATTTTTGTGATATTTTGTAATTAATTTTCTTATGCAATTTTAGTAGCTTTTTGCCTCTTAATTTTAGCTTAAAGTATGTGCATGCTTGTAGATTAAATTGACGACTTAATCGCGTTGAGTTTGTTCATTACGCTAGTTTAAGTAGCAAGTAAGCCATATCAATTTCAGCATGTTTGTTATTTCCTAATTCTCGCTTTAATGTATGAATATGTTCGTAGAATAGCCTGACAACCTATTTGCGTTGACCATGTTTCATGTATGCTTAGTAGTGATAGGATCGGCTCGTGTTTGCATAGTAGAGTCTTTGATCTCATGTATTTTGCACGATAGGTCTTAAGAGTTAGGAGAGCGGGATAATTGAATTAGATTAGCCAATCTGGTTTAGTGGATTCGTCTTAGTCAATCCCTATTCATAATGTGATTAGCCTCGTTAATATGAAACGCTATCGTGCCTTGCTATAACGAGTTACTTTAGAAGTTAATTCGATGCTAGGTTGGATTAGCTTGTTTCAAGGGATCCTTAGAAGCTTTGCCGACTTTTTCGGTAAAGCCGATTAAGTAATGAGCTCTGCTGCATTGGTTCTTCTGTTGGTTATCTATGATCGAATTTACATTGTAGCTTGACTTACCCCAAATTGGTGCCTAAGGTTAGATCATTTATCTTTTCTTTGTCTTTATTTTCAATCTTGTATCACTTTATGTCCAAAACCATTTAGTCCGTGTCAATAAGAAATCTAATTAAGAGAAATTGATAATTGGTTCCTTGTGGTTCAACTCGGTCCACTATTAAGTACTACAAACATTTAATTTTAGATAGGTACTTATAAATGTATTTGATGAGCCTTCGACAAGCTTTTTCAAATTGGAGTTTATTGTTATTGAGCTTAATGTTGAGCCCTGAGCATCTGTATGTCAGACTATTAGCTTTTGAGCAAAATTTTAAATTTTTTTTTGAGAATTATGAACTTGATTTGTCTGATGAGTTGGATGTGTGCTTCTTGATTAGGATGATCTATGAAATGCTTTCTATAGCTTGTTGTTTGCATTTTGTTGAAGTTAAGCATGTTGTCCTAATTTGAGTATATTTAAAAAAAAATTCTTTGATTTTCTTGCATATTATGAGCACATTAGCTTACCTTTTGTTGTGTTGAAGACCTAGGGTAACTTTATGGGGTTTATATATTTGTTGTCACCCTGATAGGCTTAAAAGCTAGCTTGAAAGTTAATTGTTTGCATGATAGTATGCAATGCCTTAGGAAAAAAGAATGTGTATCTACCTGCAAGAAAAGAGAGAAAAGAAAGAAGAAGAAAAATTGAGCATGAAAAGAAAAATATATCTTGAGAAAGAAAAGAGAAGAGAAGAAAAAAAAGAAAGATAATAAGCTTGTAATGAGTAGAATGATTGAGGGTAAAAAGAGCTGCCATTGTTGTGATCAGTTAGGCCACCTATTGAGAGAGTGCTCTGGGTAAGAGTCTCTGCAATAGTTGTGTGAAAGCTAGTTCCCTTAAGTCAAAGTGATGCAAGTTTAGCTTGGTTTTGTTTTTCAGGCACCTAAGTAAAACATTGCACTCTTGAATGTTCTATTGCTTGATAGCTAGTTCTTAGGGCTAGTGTAGGGGGAAGATAGATTGAGGACCAGAGAGTGTCAAGATGCTGATTGAAGACAAAATGAGCGAGAACAGGACAACATCAAGATACTGTCTATAGCGTCTTGACACTATCACAATGGAGCATCGAGTAACCCTCGTGTGATACTGTGGCGAACCCCTTAAGAAGCTGGGTAGTGTTGAGACGCTTCTTGTAGCATCTCGACACACTCTATTTGTATAAAAAGAAAATTTCGACCCTTAGGTAATTTTTCTCCGTTTTTATCTGCTATAATGAGACCACCTTAGCATTTACTCTCTTTTTTTAGTAGTTTTAGAATATTTTAGTGATTTTTTTATCGTTCTTCGATATCGGGCTACATCAATTTGATGTTCGACTAGGCTTTCGATTCAGGTGTAAACAACGGTACTTTGTAATTTTTGTGAGATTTATTCTTAATTTCTCCATGCATATCAGTAGCTTGTTGTTCCTTTATTATGTGCATGCTCGTAGGTAGATTGACACTCTATTTGCATTGAGTATGTTATCTAGGCTAGTTTAAAGTAACAAGTAGGCCAAATATCTTTCTAGCACGTTTATTATTTCTTGATTCTCTCTTGAATGCTAAAGCATGAATTTATTCGTAGATAGTCTGATAACCTATTCGCATCAAATAAGTTTATGATTGCTAGTTTAAGTAGTGCTAGGTTTGGTTCATGTTTGCATCGTAGGGAGCTTCCTCCCTTTGTAGTTTGCATGATAGGACCTTAGAATTAAGAAAGCGGATTAGTTAAATTAAATAAGCTAATCTAGTTTAATCAATTCGTCTTAATAAATCCCTAGAGCATAAGGCGGCTAGCAATGTTAGTATGGAACGCTATAGTGCCTAGCTAATTAGGGCTAGTTAGGTTGTTAACTCGATGCTAGATTGAGTTAATTGGTTTAGGCGACCTAACTTTGCTTAGGGGCTTTTGTCAGCTGTTCTGGTAAAGTCGATTAGGTGATAAATTGCTGATTTGATTTCATGTTGGTTGTCTGTGATTGAAAATTACATCGTTGCTAGTTTTACCCCGAATCGGTACCTAAGGTGAGATCGTTATCTTTACTGGTTTCAGTTTTAGTCCTTTTATCTCTTTTATGCTTAAACTCCTTTAGTCCGTATCAATAAGAAAGCCATTTATTAGAAATCAAGTATTCGGTTCCTTGTGGTTCAACTCGGTCTACTGTTAATTACTAAAAGTATTTAATTTTAGATCGATATTATAAATGTTTTTGATGAGCATTCGACAAGTTTACATCATTTAGCTTGCAGACTCTGATTCTTCTAAAAAATGGAAGTCATTCATTTTCTTCTGGTTTATTTGTTTATATTCCCCCCTTTATGTATTTTTCTTTAACGTCAATTTAATAAAATACATTCTTTATGATCCATTCTATCTTTTATCTATTTATTTATGTCGTTAAATATCTGTTTATAGTGTTAATAATAAAGTAATGAGGATGAAGAAATAGAATACGAATTGTGGGAGTATTTTTTGTTGGATGTTGTTGTTTTTCTCTCGATCTCGATTTATACTTTCGCTCTCGATCACAATCTCAATTTCTTTATACTCTCGATTTTGATTATTTTATACTCTCACTCTCAATCATTTTATATGTAACCCCCTCGCTTATATCCTCTCCCACTTGCTTATTTTATCCCCATACTTGCGTTTTGGATTGAACTCCCATTGGGCGTTATAGATCTGGTTCTTTTTTTTTTTTTTAAAAGGAAAATGTAGGGAAGGAGAGAAAGAAAGAGGAAGAGGAAAGAGAAGGAGAAGAAGAGAAGGAGAAACGAAAGAAGAAGAAAGGAAGGAAAGGAAAGAAGAAAAGGAAAAGAAGAAGACGTGGCAGTGGGCAGCGACGATATCCATTGATGGAGGAAGGAAGAAGAAGGATGAGAGGAGGGAGAAAGAAGAAAGAGAAAGAATAATAAAGAAAAAAAATATTTTTTTAATAAAAAAATCATTAAAAATATTTTTTTAATAAAAATATTGTCACGTCAGCTTTTGTTAGCTACAGTAACAGAAAAGTGGACGAAGGGAACAAAATGCTACTAAACTCAAACCTCAAGGGTTAAAATGTTGAGTCTGAAAACTCAGAAACCTAAATGCTACCAAACCCAACCTTAGGGACCAAAAATGTATTTTTTCCTAAAATATACAATAAAATAAGCTAATAAGGGCATGTAAACTACTTTTTAGAAAATATGTCAATTTTCTTAAGTCCAAAACTTTTTGGGTCATTTCCAACAATTACCCCAAATATGTGGATATGGAGAGAATATCTTGCCTTTCATTATATGAGAAGGATGTGAATGTTGATGGAATTTCTTGACCTATATTATAAAGGAAGGATGTGGATGTCGATGAAATTCTTGCCTATAGTATATGGAAAGGATGTAGTTGTGGATGTAAATGGCAAATATGTAGATTTGGAGGGAATATCTGGCCTTTCATTATATGGGAAGGATGTGGATGTTGATGGAATTTCTTGATCTATATTATATGGAAAGGATGTAGATGTCAATGAAATATTTTGCCTTATTTTATATGGGAAAGATGTAGTTGTGGATGGATATGGATGTATATATGAGAAATTTTGCAATCCCATATATGGAATATTTGGTACTGTATATCGAATGGAATATGACCGAAAGCCTAGATTATTCAAAAACTTTGGCATGGTGGATATGTAAAGGGGTATTAAAGAAACTTCTTCCTACATCAAGAAAATTCGTAGGTCTACATCATTCCTAATAATGAATGCATGAGCTTTCGACCTCAATTGAAGTATACATCTTATTACAATAATGAATTCATATGGATTTATACTATTTATTTCATAAACCCGACCTAAGAACTCATCGCACGTAATTTCAATTCTACATCAAACCTTCTCAATTTCCCACCCTCATAATTCTTTTCACTCTCCTTCCACACACCACCAAAACACACCCACATGCAAGACGTTTTCTGCAGAAAAAAATAAAATAAATACATTAAAATTAAAATAAAAAATAAAAATTCATTTTCCATTGACATCTCACCTAGAAATGGATCATTCCCGCCCAGGAATAATGCTCAATTCAGCCGAGATGCGTACATTTGGAATTTTAGCTGAGAAATATGCTTAATCCAACTGGAATTCAATTGAAAATAGCGATTTTTTCAGAAAGATTAACAACATCTTGTATTAAACAACAATAATGTAATATGGAATGTATTTACATACCTCGTTTAGTTGAAAACTTGAAAAAACTTATGGGGTCAATGAAGCAAAACATGAGAAAACTTGAGAGGTGAAAAACGTGAGAAAAAAACTTGTGGAGTCAAGGAAAAACTTGAGCCAAAGTATGAAATGTGGGAAAAACCATTCCTTTTACAATTACACATTTAATTTGGTAGGTAAAATTGATGAAAATTAAATGATATTGTATTTAATGAAATGGGGGCATAAAAGTAATTTCACATTTAAAGCTTTTCTTGCCACAACCATTATGTGGGTCAAAAAAACTTATATTTCAAATTTGGGTCTGTTTTTCAAAGCTTAAAACTTTTTAGCTCATTTCTTTTTTCAAATTTGGGCACCAACGGCTTGATTTGTCACATTAGGGTTTATCCGTGGGAGTGTCCTGACGGTTTGTCATATTAGGGTTTATCGTATAATGTTTCCATAACTGTACCTTCCTTACCAGTATCTCCGACGGTTTTAGTGGGTCCAGCCTCGTCGGTGACGGCGATTTCAGCGGCCACTGGTTTCGACTGCGGCGTTTTCCGATTACTCCCGTGGCGGTTGTTTGTTTATTTGATTTGGAAGACGACTCTGTATCAGACTCAGACGCTTCAACATCACCCCATTTGTTACGGCCTCTAAAAGAACTGCGTTCGCCCCTGAAACCATACGCTTCAAACATCTCCATAGGATAGGAGAACTGCATTGCATTTTCGCGTACTATTGCTTATTCATATTCTGTTTCACAGAATAGCAGCAAGAAGGTTGCGTTTCAATGGATGATTCTTCAAGAAATGGGCTCCATAATTTTAGTTTGACTCTCGCGTCAAGAAGAGCTGAAGAAGCTGGTTGGTTTTCTTTTTCTTCCGTCCCTCTCATTTCACTTTTGTTCATCAAGAGAGTGTGGTTGTTCTGGAATCTTGTTGATCTATTCATTGTTCATTTATGTGAATATTACTTCACTCAGTCGAGTGGTGGTCCTTATTTTTTTCTTCTTTTTTCTTTTATGCTACTTGTCTACTTGTGAAGTAAGTAATCTTTGGTTACCAATCCTGCCCTAGTCTGATCTTGATTCCTGTGTTTGTCTAGATTTCGAATAGATATATTGTTTATATTTGAGAATCCATAGGTAATTGAAGTCTAATTGATTAATTCTACAGCTTGGAGGCGGTATGAAGCTGTCAGGTGGCTTGAAAGCTTTGTTGGCCCACTCGGCCTGCCGAATCAGCCATCAGAGATGGAGTTTATTTCTTGCTTGAGAAATGGTCTGGTCTTGTGTAATGCAATTAACAAGATTCAACCAGGAGCAGTGCCCAAGGTTTTGCAATTATTATTGATTTTCTTTTTGGAACTTGTGTGACCACCATCATTTTTAGACCTATTATTCCTTCCATGTACTCTGACCTCAACTTCTATTCTTGCGAATAAATTGAAGGTGGTGGATAACCCATACCCTTTACAAGCACTTACGTGGGAGTGTCAGCCATTGCCTGCCTATCAATACTTTGAGAACGTTCGGAACTTTTTGGTTGCTGCAAAAGAGCTAAATTTGCCTGCTTTTGAAGCTTCAGATCTAGAAAGGGTATTTTTTCAAATTGAATGTAGGTTAGCTTTTTTATTATATGAGTTACTGAAACATGAAACCATGACTTTTCTCTCAGGATACATTTGAGGCAAAGGTAGTGGATTGTGTTTTGGCTTTGAAATCTCTTCATGAGTCGAAGCAGATGAGTAATGGAAATGGATTTCACAAACACGTGAAATCTCCTCTGGTTTTGCATTCTGCCAATAAGATGCATCCAAGGCCTTTGTCCACAATCTCATTGGACTCTTGTAGACGCTTAGATATGTCTGCGATGAGTGAGAAACGACCTCCTGTTGGAACTGGAAGTGAAAATGCAGAACTTGAAGGTTTGATGAGCAGCCCTTCCTACAATTTATGCTTGTACTGTAGCACATTCATGCTAATTCAACTAGAAGATGCACGTGAAGATGATAGGAGATAGTATTGAAAGTCAGCCTTTTCAATTATATGGTTACTCTATCATAATTGAGGCTTCATGCAATTTGATAATGTTTACCAAAGAATGAGGTGCAATATTTGGTTCATGAGATCACTTTTCTCTTTTGGATAGCAAAAAGTTTGTCTACTATTTATGTATTGAAATATATGGTAAGGATTTGTTAGTTACATAAGAAATCTACAGCCATTGAACTGTCCCTGACACCTCTGGACAGGTTTTATCATACTCTAACACTGTTTTCTGTGACTTTTCTAGAATTAATTGTCAAGTCACTTGTTGATTGCCTGGTTCAGGAAAAGGAAAATTTTGATGGGAACCTTCTTGCTTCTCTAAGAAATGGAGATAAGGTTGATTGAAAGCTTATTACTAATTCTAGAGTTAGCTTTTAGCGGATTTTTTTTTCTTTTATGAATTCCTAGCTTATATACAGGATCCAGTAAGGTTATTCCAAAGGATTGTATCAATTTGTTCAGACGAATCGTTCCAAGAAAACTTTTCAGAGGTCAGTTTGCTTAGATTGTGAAAATGACTTACACTTTTACTTATTTTCTCTAAAAACCCTTTTAGATTGTTCCTGATAGGGGTGTGAACGTTCAGTTTGGTCCAGTTTTGCCCGAAACTGTCGACCGAACTGAACCCCTCGATTCTGAAACGTTTTGAACTGAGAAAACTGATAGTTTCTTCGGTTTTGGTTTAAAACCGAACCAGTTGGTTTTTAGTCAATTTGGTTTTAATCGATTTTTGCTTCTTTTTTTTGTCTGCTTATTTTTCTCCTTGCAATCGAAGACTAAAAATGCTGGGACAAAAGAGAGAGTCGAAATTGAAAGGAGCGGATGGCTGAGAAATTGAGAGTGAAGGGTGGAGAGTCGATGTATGAACCTTACCTATTACCATAAGGGATGTCGGCGGCAAAAACTTTGAAAAGCAATGACGGATTTAACGTCGGCAACAGTAGGATTGAAGTGGCGGTGGAGGGGAGGGAGAGAGGAAGATGGAATGGAGAGGTGAGGTGGGGGAGGGAGATGGAATGAACTAACGAAGAGGTGGGAGTGAGAGGGAGGAAAGAGGGAAAAGAGATGGAGAATGGGGGAGTGGCGGATGAAAGTTAAAAGAAATGTGGGGTTTAGTGGGAAATAAGAAATAAAGGTTTAATTTAAGAACAGAAGTGGGCTTGGGCTTGGGGGTTGGAAGTGGTTAAGAAGTTGGGCTTGGGTAGTGGGCTATAAGTGAGGCTTTGGGAGACATGTTTTTTAAATAATTTTATCATTATTGGTTTGATTCGGTTTTTTCTGTTTTTTTAAAACCAAACTGTGAACCGAACATTGTCATATACTACTACATTAATCTAGTTTCCTTGTTAGTAGGAATGATGCACATGATCATTATCGTACGACTCTAAATTTCATCCAGTTATAGAAGATTTGTATTTATTTAATCACAACTATTTTCGTTATTTGCTTTCCAACCAGAAAGCTCATCTGCAAGTCTTTGAAAATAGGATCTTGTTCATTTGAATCTCTCTTTTCTTTCACCCCTGTCAAGTATGTTTTCAGTAAAATTTCATCATAACTGAAAAATATTCCCCCCCAAAAAAAAAGGAAAAGAAAAAGTTTGATACAGTTTTAGAAGATGAATTAAAAGAAAGAAGCAGCTCCCTAGCTCGTCCAGATACAGTCTTAGATGACATTTCGGCCATTGACAGTTCACAGGTATGCATATTTTGTCTGTTTTACTTTTCTTGAACTATATTGTTTTCTTTTCTTCAAATGTAAATAAGTCTTTAAGATTTGGGTCAAGATTCTATTTGGTTGCTCAATTTCAAAATTGACAGTTTAATCTCTAACCCATCAAATGATGGCAAACTGTGTTAGTCCATATTTGGTAACATAAATAAGGGAGAAAATCACTTTATACCCTAAACTTTATGGGTTGAATTGATTAAAACGCTAAATTAATAATTGTATTAATTTCAAATGGTTAAGCTATTATATTCTCCACCAAAAAGTCAGAGTTTTGAATCACCACTCCATCTGTTGTTGAACTAAAAAAAATGTATTAATTAAAACTCTAAACTTTCATTAGTGAATCAATTTAATCACTGTATAAATTATTGAGTTAGTTGATTAGTTACCTTTTAATATAGGTAGTTAGCTCGTAATAGCTGGACACTTTGTGTACACATGGCCTATTTATATGGCCTCATAGTAATGAATATCCATGCTGACTTAATACTCACAATGTTAATACTAATATAACTAATTGAATAACTGACACGCTGAATATAATTTATTTTCAACTTTGGCTTATACCTAATGTCAGCTTATGCATTTTCCTTAAAGCGATGCAGAGCTTGCTTCAAAAAGAAAAGCTGCAATCACTGCAAACTATTTTATACTCAAGAGAGGGAACTTT
The DNA here is from genome assembly GCA_033996785.1 of Trichosanthes truncata. NCBI lineage: Eukaryota > Viridiplantae > Streptophyta > Magnoliopsida > Cucurbitales > Cucurbitaceae > Trichosanthes > Trichosanthes truncata. The sequence continues at coordinate 16,993,148 of JAWPNB010000004.1, forward strand.
TGGTAATTTCTTGTCTTTCTCATCTAATATATAGTACATAAAATTTGTTGCTGTAGTCATTGTTTTTGGATGTTAACTGGTTTTGACAGAAGCATGGAAATAGTGGAGAGGCCTAAATTATTGGTAAATAGTCTTGAAAATGGATGGCTTGAATTTGTTTTTTCATTGTTTAAATATAGGCCTTTGAATATTAATCTTCTTAATATGATTTTGAATAGGCATTTATCAATTCTGTTTAGTTGGACTGTAGACTTTTAGTTTTTTTATTGCTTCAAATTCTTAAGTATGAGGATCCCATTTGAAACCGCAAATGATGCATTACTGGAGTAGAGAAACATTGCAAGTATGTGCATCTATTCTATAAAGCTGGATTATTATATAATATCTTCTTTATCATACAGGATCTCAAAGCCCTTTTATCTAAAACAAAGGGGGAATTTTATGACTTGCAGGCGCAGTTACAAAGAGACTTGCAAGACTTAGGTAATTTCACAATTAGAAGAACTTTTTGCCTTTATTTGAATTAGTGAAGTCCTACATGTGAAATTCCTAAAGTTATATTTGTCATGAACTTTTCACAATTAGTCATAAGGTACATTTTTATTATCAATATTAGTCTTCTTTTTTCTCATATTTCCTTTCAAGACTTTACTTTGTTGATAATTCTCAAGTCGTTTCTTTTGGGTTTCAGAAAATCAGGTGCTGGAGCTATCAAATGCTGCTCTTGGTTATCATAATGTGGTTCAGGAGAACAGGAGCCTGTATAATATGGTCCAGGATCTAAAGGGTTTGTATGCTTAACGTTACAAACGTACTAACAAATCTTTTGACTACCAATTTGATTTGAGATACTCAAAATGTTCCTCTCTTTATTTTATTTAGGCAATATTCGAGTTTACTGCAGAGTAAGGCCCTCGTTCAGTTGTTTTTCGAAAAATGTGATAGAATTTATTGGGGAGGATGGTTCATTAATGATCTTGGATCCATTAAAACCCAAAAAATATGGAAGGAAGGTTTTTCGGTTTAATCATGTGTTTGGCTCAGCTGCAAAGCAAGGTATATCATTTATGGTAGTTTATAATGTTACTGCTGTTCATTTGCTGACAAGTGCTTCTTTTATTTATGTTGTTTAGATGATGTTTTTAAGGATATTCAGCCATTAATTAGATCTGTCATGGACGGTTACAATGTATGCATATTTGCCTATGGTCAAACTGGATCAGGAAAAACGCACACCATGGTAAGATATCCACGTTTGCGGATATCATCTCAAGCATTTCTTCATGCAAATGACTTATGCTTCATAACGGAGAACGAAGTATCTTAAAAGAAAGTTATTGCAACCCCTTTCCAATAAAAAAAAAAAAGAAATATAATATGCAAAACTTTAGTTTACTAATGATTATGCATTCCTTGATTAGGTTCTCCCTTCTAAAATATATTATATGTTGACAGAATGGTCCATCTGGTGGAGCTGACAAAGACTTTGGAATGAATTATCTAGCTCTTAATGATCTATTTCAGATCCAGAATGTAAGGAAGGACATACATTATGAAATCAATGTCCAAATGGTTGAAATTTACAATGAACAAGTACGAGACCTTCTTGTTGCAGAATCATCAGTTACCAAATATCCTTGCCCTACTGTCTATTTTATTTGTTTTCTTTTTGTCAAATCTTTTCTGATCTGCCTAGATTCTGTTTCTTTAGAAAGAAGATTTCTCTTGAGTTTTCTTTATATTCGAATTTGTAACTTTTCTTTACATTTCTGATTCATCACTATGAAATACCTTTGTTCTCATAAAAAGGAAACTACCTTATAAGTTATACCTCTGTCGAAGCTTTTTTGTAATTATTCGCTAGGAATTATCTTGCTTGATTGGAGCCCCTTTTTCTAGTGTGGTTCCTTTTTTTGTGGGCTTTCTTTTTGTATGCCTGTGTATTCTTTCATTCGTTCTCAATGAAAGTTCGGTTTTTCATCAAAAAAAAAATTATACCTCTGCCTGCTGTTTATTTTATTGTGAAAACTTCTCTGATCTATGGGCTCACTGCTCATGCTCTTCCTTTTAGATTTTTTTTTTGTGTGACTATTCTTTACTTTTGTCTTTACGTCTTTAACTAATTATAAATTAGAGATTCGAAGCTGTACTAGTGACACTGGCTTGAGCCTTCCAGATGCGACCCGACATTCTGTGAAATCAACTGCTGATGTTCTCAATCTAATAAAACTAGGAGAGTTGAACCGTGTTGTGAGTTTCACTGCTATGAACAATCGAAGTAGCCGCTCGCACAGGTCAACTATTATTGTAGCATGCTCATCCTTTTTTATTGTAATATTCAGTATATATTGCTCCTATTAAGTCTTAAACTTATTTAATATCCTGACAATTTAAATATAGCTAGATTTGTTTACATTATTGAGGTTAAATGATCTGTTAGCTGGTTATCCAAAAAAATCATGTTAGGGATATGAGACGATGATTTTTCATCTGTGTGCAGTATCTTGACTGTTTATGTTAATGGAAAGGACAATTCTGGGAGCACCATTCGCAGCTGCCTACATTTGGTAGATCTTGCAGGAAGTGAAAGGGTTGACAAATCTGAGGTTACGGGAGACAGGCTTAAGGAGGCACAGTATATTAATAAGTCTCTCTCTTGTTTAGGAGATGTGATCATGGCTTTAGCTCAGAAGAATTCTCATATTCCTTACAGAAACAGTAAACTCACACTTCTCTTGCAGGATTCTCTAGGTACAGTATTTGCTTTGATTGCCATTTTCTTTAATATTATAAAGTGATGGAGGTTGCCTTTGTGTCTTCTAGTTATGATTAATATCGAGCGACATTGGATTAGATAGACTAGTATTACATTTGTTCCATGTTGGAGAAGATTGACAACTGTGGGGATCTAGGAAGCACATACACTTTGTTTTTGACAAAGTATCCGTGCTGTACCTGGATACATCCGAACACATGTCCAACATGCGAAATTTCATGTCTCTCTCTCTTTTTCTTTTTTTTAATAATATCGGACACATGGTGGACACGCCACAGACGCGCCATACAAAACCCCAAACCTTTCAAGCGGTCGGCGGCACGGCAGTGTTGGCAGAGGTGGTCGGCAGCGGTGTTGGCAAACCTTTCAAGCAGAATGTGGAGGAGGAAAAGTAGAATGTGGAGGAGGGAAAGCAGAATGCGGTGGGAGGGGGGAGATTTTTTAGGGTTAGGGTTTTTTTTTTCAAGTACAAACTTTTTTACAAATTTTATTTTGTGGGCTTTTAATGGGTATTTGTGACATGTTGGGCTTTTGTCTTTATTGGATTTGAGTGGGTTCATATGACTTATTATGTACATTTAAATTTTAAACTAAATTCAAAGGCTAATTAAATTTTCATTCACGTTTTTCTTAAATTTTAATTATTTTTATTAGTTAGTAAAAAAACTAAAGTATTTTGAGTTTAATCTTTTAATATTATCTAATTAAAAAAAAAATTAACGTGTCCGTGTCCTACATTTTCAGAAATTGACGTGTTTCTGTGTCCGTGTCGTGTCCATGTCCTGTGTCTGTGCTTCTTAGGTGGGGGTTAACATAAAAGTGCTTTTGGAAATATTACATTGCTCCTTGAAATTTTATAATTGGAAGTGTGTTTGGAAAGTGCTATCGAATGCCTTGTATACTATACTGTTTTTGGCCCAATCAAGTACTTCAAAAATACTTTTAAATGTTTACAACTAAACATCAAAACAATATGTTACTAGCTTTATCTTTTTACTAAAGTGCTTCCTTAAAAAACACTTTCAAACCTACCTTAAATCCTAATGGTTCCTAATAAGTTGTAAATTAACCTTTTCCATTGAAAAGTTTCTGTATGATGATTATTTGACCTAATATATTGATAAAGATTCTTTTGGGAATTTACTCTGCAGGTAGACATGCCAAAACAGTAATGTTTGCACATGTAAGTCCAGAAGAAGATTCTTTTGGCGAGACTTTAAGCACTTTGAAATTTGCTCATAGTGTTTCGACTGTTGAACTTGGTGCTGCTCGCATGAACAGGGAGAGAAGTGAAGTCATGCAACTGAAGGCCCAGGTAAATCTTCAAGGCAACTAATTCCCACATTCTGAAGAGTGTAGAAATATTGACATCATCACTTGTATTTTTTTTTCTTTCTATTTTCATCATCTGGTAATAGTTTATTCTCCCATTACAATATATGCTACCTCTAATCCGTTCCCTTTCATGATTTTTTACATCATTTTAATTGTGTTTAAATATTCCATCCCCAGTACTTCAATTCTCTCATGGTTGGATTATTTGTACATGGGATCTTTTGTTAAATTAAATCTTTTTTTTTTTTTTTTTTGTGTTATATCAATTTGGTCCCTATACCAGTAATTTATTTACCATTCTACTAAATGGTATTATAGCAAGAAATTGACACGGTGCTTATATTGTCTATTTTAGATGTTGGCTGTCATGTTACTTTTAACCCAGTAACTATAGAGGAGATTTGGATTGATAAATTGAAGTATAGAGATGAAACTGAAGCATTTAAAAGTATAAAAAGAAAATTGATAAAAACGTGAGAGTATAGGGACTAAAAATATGATTTTCTCCAAAAAAATATATCCATGTAAAATTAATGCAGCCAAGGGGTCAGTCTTGTTTGGTGCCAAATTTAAACATAATTATAACAGTGGGATAGAAGAAACCATGGAAGTATCGCATACTATTATTAAGTGGTGCTGAGTGTAAATGATAAATTATGTGACACTCGTGGTCTATCTTAGACATTATCAAAATTTTAATATGGATAATACATTAAAGTTTAGGGATGAAATCAAACTTATTGCAGGGACATAATTCATATGACCATGAAGGTACAGTTATGAAAAGGATAATTTTCATAAAAGGTTTGGTTATATATTTGCATTTTTGTTCACAAAGTGGCCACCTACTTGAATGTGTGAAAATGCTGTTTGATATTACTTTCTGCATATTTTAATTCTTTCTGAAAAGTCTATTCTGTAGAAGTGCCATTAGGGCAATGGCCGCTTTCATGTATGCCTTGGTTCATTGTATGTTGGTAAGTCCCTGTAATGAGATTATTTCTTCTTATCACTCTACAGGTTGAGAATCTCAAGAAAGCTCTGGTTAATAATGAAATTCAACGGGCCTTGACCAATAAGTCAAAGGAACCTAGATCACCCAGACAAGTAGCTGAGAGAACTCCTCCACGCCCTCGAAGGTTGAGCATTGAGAATTGCAGCACTGCTAAGACTGAGTTACCGTCCAAACAAGAGATGGGAAAGGGCTCAAAGACACCCTCTGTACGCTCCAGAAGATCGAGTTTGGAGGGTCCAAAATGTATGAAAAACGATGGTTTACTGATGAAGCTATTAGAAGATGGAAGTAAGACTCAGGCTTTGACATTCCAGAAATGTGGCATAATTCAAAACTCAGAAACAATCTCTAGAGTTTCTCATCACATCAGCAATGGCGCCATTGCATTGGAGATGAACCATCCCAAGGTTCCTCCTCGAAGTCCTCCAGGTGCTAGTTATATGAAGCGTATGATCGACGCTGAAGGTACTCGGATTCCTAGCCTTCAGCTGCCAAAGACACCTGAACCACCAAAGCGTGTTAGAAATGACATCCAGAATCAAATGCAAAGCGGTGCAATGCTTCCCACCGATGCCCAGACACCCAATCTGATTGGTACAGCTAGTGGAAAAGGGTCTCGAATAAGAAGATCCATGAGGACCATTGGGAAGCTGATTAATGGCTCTGAGAAGAGGCAGGTTCTATCTAAATTATTTTTCTTTGATGTTATAGTTTGGCGCTCTACACAATGCATGCTAGGCCATCGTTGAGGCAGTCAATTTCAGCTGTTACTAAAAGGAGAAGAATAATGTTTGTTTGTAGAAATGAATTTAACTTAAATTCTTCCCGGCAATGTTGCAGGAACCGACAGAATTTGATAGAATTGCATACTCCAATGCAAGCTACATGTAATATTAATCTTGACATGTCACCATTGACAACTAATTCAAGGATGCAAAGGAGGCAATCATTAACTGGCATCCAAATGACAGGGTCGAGCAAGTCTCGAAGATCATCTCTTGGAGGGAAACCAACTGACTCAAGTTAGTAAAACCGATTTGAACATTGATAGATATGGAAGTTATTCATTGTTGTCAAAACTGGACTGAGGCTCTGAGCTTGATGTTGTGTTTCTGCAGATGTTCAAAAAGTATTAGACACTAGAAATGCGAAGACCCCTCCTCCGGTCCATCCGTCAACCCAGGTAACCAAGCGGTGGCTATAATCGTGTATAGAGCAGATGCTTGGGAAGGGAATGGTGTAATTCACGTTCGAGCAAAGAAGCAACTGGAGGTAATTTTTGCAGGGTGGAGCTTTAAATTTAAAGCCATCATATTGACTGATATTTTCACGTTAGAGCAGAAAAGTGATCAATGTAGAGCAATTAACTTACTGTCCATTTAGAGGCGGGGATGAATCCCAAAGGTTTATGTAATTCTTCACTATTTCTCCAAGTTCTTGTAATCATAGTAATTGATGCTGATTTCTTCTTTGTATAGCCAGAGATCTGGTCTTCCATGTAATCATAGTATAGTATCGTATGCTGGCCTTGCCTCAGTATGTCCAAGAGAACTTACAAGAAAGGTCAAAAAACCCTTTTGATGTAATTCTTCACAGCTTGCAAGTTTGTTGAATTCTGTTTAGTTTCACTTAGGGGCCGTTCAGTATGGAGAAACGAGGATGAGAATAAGGGTGAGAATGGGTAAGAGATATATATCTCCTTGTTTGGAACAAAGCTCGTAACATTGGACATGGGAATAAATTGTTCCCATACATCCCATGTACCCATGAAGAATACCCTTTCAAAAGAGTGAGTCTTCTTTATGCTTCCTGTCTCCTTTTTTAATACATTTATTTTTCCTATTATGTATTCTTTTAGCTTATATTCTTTTAATAATGCTGTATGATTTTAACCATCTCAGTTTAATAAATTTATTTATTTAAATTTATAGTTATTTTTAACATTCCAATTTAAAAAATTCATTTATTTAGGCTTCGTTTGATAACCATTTGAATTTTGATTTTTGAAAATTAAGCCTATAGATACTATTTTCACCTATGGTTTTCATGGTTTTGTTATCAACTTTTTACATATATTTTAAAAAATCAAGTCAAGTAGTTTTCAAAAACTTGTTTTTGTTTTTGGAATTTGGTTAAAAATTCAAATGTTTTCTTAAGAAAGATGAAATTCATTGTAGAGAAATGATGAGAAAACAAGTACAATTTTCATAAACCAAAAACTAAGGTCCAGTTTGATAACCATTTGGTTTTTGGTTTCTGGTTTTTGAAAATTAAGCTTGTTTTCTCCAAATTTCTCTATAATGGTTTTCATCTCCATTAAGGAAACACTTGAATTCTTAGCCAAATTCTAAAAACAAAAACAAGTTTTTAGAAACTATTTTTTTTAGTTTTCAAAACATGGCTTGGTTTTTGAAAACATAGGTAAAAAGTAGATGACAAAACAAGTAAAACTATAGGTGGAAGTAGTCTTTATAGGCTTAATTTTCAAAAACAAAAAACCAAAAATCAAATGGTTATCAAACGAGGCCTAAATGTGGTATCAAATGTGGTTTTAAATATATACTCATCTTTTCAATAAAATGCAATGATGCCATAGATAATATATTTAGTTAGTTAATTATAATTATGATTAATTTAGTATGAGGTTATTTTAATAATTATAATTAATTACTCATTGGTTAAATGTAATCAATTAAGTTTTAATTATTTTAATTATAAATTTTTAGAAAAATTATATTTATTTTTTTGAATTAATTTTGATTGTTTTATTAATTAATGCACCATAATTATATAAATTTTCTCAAATTAATTTCATAAAACAAATGTTGATATCATTTATTATTATAAAAATATGATAGCATTTCTATGTAGAATCGAACATAGACATATTTGATTCCTAGCAACAAACATCTTATTTCTAGGTAGAGGTGTGCAAGAAATCGAGAAAATCGAAGAACTAGACCGAATCGATTCAAACCGATTGGTTTGGTTTGGTTATTTTGAAAAAAATGGCTTTATTGATTTAAAATTTTAAAAAATTGAAATATTCGATTTGGTTTACGGTTTAGATTTTTCCAAAACTAATAAAATTGAACCGAATCGAATATAATTAAAAAAGTAAAATAAATAACCCTTAAGCCCATCCAATAAAGCCGTGACACATTTTAAGGAAACCCTAATTAATTCTAGCCACCTATTTTTCTCTCCATTTTCAAAATGACGTGATGTCTTTTCTTCTTTTTCAAAGTATTTTCATCTTCTTGTTTCTCTCACTTTTCTTTTTCCATCTTTCCCTCAATCTTCTCGTTTTCTTTTCTCTATCAAACCTACTTTCCTTCTTCTCATTTCCTCTCTTCTAGTCTCTCACCTCTCCCTCTCTCCTTCCACTTGGTCTCTTCTCTCATAGACCTTGGTGACGTATCGATGGTAGCAGCAGCGGCGGCACAGCCACAAGTCTCTCCTTCCTCTCTCATGCTCTCTTTTGCTTTCTCTTGGCGACAGCGACATAACTTATGACCACCATCTCTCGCCAGCGATATCCTTCCTCTTAAGAGCCTTTATGTACTATAATTTTTTTAAAACCGATTAAAAATTGAAATCGAAGCGAGTAAACCAAAACAAACTAGTTCGATTTTGAACCGAAACCGAGGAGTACTTCGGTTTACTCAGTTTAACTACTCTAAGAACCGAGGAGTTCGGTTTGGTCTTTGGTTTTGGTTGAAACTGGACCAAATCGAACTGTGCACATCCCTATTTTCAGGTATATGTTACCCATGGGCATCCAATGAACCTTAAACCAAACAACCCCTTAAAGACAACTAAATTCCCACCTTGGGCCAAATGAATTTCATTTTTTTTAACAATATTTGGGGTTGGGAATTCGAATCTTTAACCTCTTGGTCGAGAGTACATGTTTTATGCTTGTTGAACTATGTTCATGTCGGCAAATGGATTTCAATTGAAAAACCAATTTCTTGCATTTGGTTTTATGCTTTAAAGCTATTTTACTCCATGAACTTTTTAAATGTTCAAATTTAGTTTTGTACTTTCAATAAATCTAAAATATAGTCATTGTTGTTATTAAGAATGAAAATATTGACAATATTAGCTGATATATTGGATATTTGGAGATACTAACATCGATATGAGTGGGTAAAGTATTTTTTATCCTTGTATCGCCAATATTGATGATGTGTTTATTTTTTAGTTGTTATTTTATTTGTGGATTATTATTGCATTTTTAAACATATGAGGCCTTTGGCTAAACTCGATGTACTTGGATTATAGGTTTGATCCTACCTCCCCCCCGCCTCTCCCTCAGTTTTTTTTTTTTTTTTTTTTTTAAATTTTTTATTATATATATATTTTTAAAATTTTATTTTTTTAAATTCTCTCTTTGTTTTTTCTTTTTAATTTATATTTGGTTTTTATTGTGTCGTATTTTTCTTACAATATTTTGTGTTGCATATTCAACACATAAAACACACATCTTTTATTTTGTGTCGTATGTTGAACATATAAAATGTACACTTTTTTAATATTATAATATAAATTTTAATTGATTAAATATAGAACAATAAAGTATCTGTATCTTTAGAAAAATTAGCAGTATATTTTTTAATACTTTTGATTTTTATGTCAAGATAAAATTTTAATTATTCTTTTCTTTTAAAATTTTGATTTTCTTTTTTACTATATTTAGAATGCTTTGCTCGTCAGTCATCACCGGTGAAGGAGAAAATTATAGGTCACCATTGAAAGAGGACAAGAAAAATTGCGAGAGACTTTTTTTCCCCAGTTCTCTTTGCTTGTCATCACTCAAAATTGAAGGCAACCAGCCTGCAACTAAGTCAGTCCCTCGATATATTTTTTTCTTTTTTGAATTCTTCAGACTCTCAACTCAAATCCATGTAAGTGTTGGGAGCATACATTGCTAATAGATGTGGTAGATGATGGTTTATCATGCAAACACACTTATAACTATGCCTACCCTATGCTGAGCGCAAGTGTACACTCGATGCAAGCAAGTAGTACTTGAAAAGTATTCCAAGGTCGAATCCACAAAGACTTGATATTTTACACCTTTTTTCATTACAACTTGTTTTTGCAAAAGCGGCCACAAAAATAAATAATTTCAGGGTGTAACCAAATAACCAACTGATTGACTCAAAACGTGCGGCTTAGTAGAAAACTTTTTGAATAGAAAAAGCTCTCAATCTTGTGCAAGTACACACTGTCAAGCAAATAGTAAGTAGAAATATTCCAAGTATCGTGTCCCAAGGGAATGGATACAACAAAATTCAAGAGAGTGTCAAAGATGTTTTCATAAAGCAACATTGGTAACCAATATAAAGATAATTGGGAAGGTGGTATGCTTGATGTAAAGTGAAAATAACAATGATAAAGAAAAGGGATTCAAATATGATCATGCCCTTCGAATGGAATTGTGACCTAATATGCAATTACAATTTCTGACTCAAATACCAAAGCAAAGTATACCGAATTCAACTTCTATTCGACCTTACTCAAAAGCATCTTTAGAAGCCTAAGCAATTAAACCTCAATGTCTAGGGCTAATTCAAACTTAGTTAAATCAAAACACAACCCTTTTGGTCTCAGAGGCTTTGCCCTATGTCTAGGGTAAAAAACAAAGGCTTATTTTTAAGCTCTTTTTCTCTATTTCTTTTATGAAAATCAAACCTTATCTAACCCTTTTAGTATTAGACTTAGTTTTATTATGTTAATCTAGATGATCGAACTAGACTCATAATAAACAATTAAATCAATAAAAGCAAACAATGCTATGGAATTAAGCAAAGTTACTTTTACATATTAGGTCTTACTTTCTTTCTCTAGGACATTCACATATTCGAATCTCAAAGATAGGATTAGCTCATATTAAAAGAAGAAAATAACAACACTTGGAATAAAGTAAACTTCATATTAAACTTAAAGAACGAATTACAAACTTGTTCAACAAAAGAAATAAAACTCAACTTTAGAGAAGTAAAGAAACTTGCTCAACTAAACTGAATATAAAAACTTTAGTAAATCAAATATTGTAAAGGAAGACTGGGAATATAAATAACTCAAGGTCTGGAAGAACAGGAAGAAAAACTAAAGACTAAACTGCAATACAAACTGGAACTCCAAAAATGAAAGTAGTAAAGAATGCCACGACTTGAAGAAGAAGCATTTGGACTCAATCTCGATCTAACCCGATTTAACCTTTGTGAAGGAGAATTGGGTTGTAAAAGTCCAAGACTTTCGAATGGACTGAATCGGGATAAGTGCAGCAGCTTGAGCCCTCTTGAATCGACCAACAGAAACGTGAATCAAAGTTTGCCACAAGGAATGAATCTCCCTTTTCTTGGTGTTTTTCTCCACTATTTATAGCCTCCAATAGCTAGGGTTTGCACGAAATATATATGTGGAATAAGTCAAGCCTTCAGAGTCGAGAATCCAAGAGAAAATCTTCAAAATCTCCCTTAAAAATCGAATCTTTGATTTCTCAAAATTTATGCTGCTTCTCAGAATTGTAATTGCAATTGCTTTTCACAATTGCCCATTTTCCTACACAAAACCACTAAAAATCAGTGAACTTCATCTCTTTTCAGCTCATTTCAGAACTCTAAGGTCACAATAGCATGTTTATTGATTTAGTTGGCTCTCACATCAATTTGTTCATATTTAAGGGCATATAAGCACGAATTCCTACAAAATAACCTAAGTTCAAGGGCTAAATTGTCCTTAATTATGAGACTTATCACTAACAAATGCAAGAAGGAAATGCTAACACACTTGCAGCACAAGGATGTAATGTTCAAATGAAAATCATAGTACACTAGTAGTGAAAATAAACCGTGGTAGATGATGGGGTGTGGCTCAGGATTCCTTTATTATGCAATAATTCTTCCTTGGTAGGCATACATGTCTGAATTTTACCTAAGCATAGGTTCCTATCTTAACACTTTCAAGTAGGATTTTAAGGACACGATGTCATCATATGTCTATGCTTGACAAAGTGATCTCTCTCCTGACCTATGTGAGCTTACAAGTGGTTATTTTATTTCTGAAACCTTTCAGTGAAAGACACTCTTGTTTCTCTTGGACATTCCACACATTCTCGCCCTCTCGGTGTTCAAACGTGCTACTACCTCATTTCAGTTGGCCAAAGGAAAAGAGATAATGAAAAAATAATAATTGCCAAGAGATAGTTGAAACTTAAACATGTATTCCATATAGGAAATTGAAAGATTACATAATAGATTTCTCCACAAGCCAACCTTTAAAAAAGAATTAGCTACTCATATGTGCAATGAGCAAGAAATGGATGATAGAAGAAATGAACTCCATATCATTGATATATAAAGAAGCGAAGAAATATAACGTTGTTGATACAGTAAACACAAAAGAAAGGTGAACATGAACACTGTGGCGTCAGTGGACAAGGAAAGACGAAACTAATCGACGTTATCTTCTTCTTCTCTGGCAAACAACAACATTCCACTACTAGAAGCTACGATCTAAACTATCCTAAAAACTCATCTATGAATAACTAGAGAGAAAAAATGTCTAAAAATTAGAGACTACACATAACTAGAAGAATGATCAATCAAAGAACTCAGGAAGATCCTAAAATTTCCTTGCCATCATTTATTTATAAAGGAGAGGAGCCGCTGGAAATCTGCCATGCATTGGCTACTGTTCTGGCGCCATATTGCTTTACAGAGTAGGTAAGTACGTACTGCACAATCAGCTGACAGACGGCTAACCAATTCGTGCGTGCGATGCATCGCGCTGAAATCTCACTAACATGTGCTACGTTGATCCTCGTGGATGCATATTTGACTTGGTTGATTTCGAGCTCCTTTTCTTTAAAGCTTGCACTAGCTCTCTTGATTCTTTTTCTTCCTTCTCCCATACAATCCAATTCTACAACGATTCCATGTTAAAACTACATTTAATGCAAAAAATGGACTTTAAGCTTAAAACGTTGAATCTTCAGCGCATGCATGCTTTGAAATCATACTTGGGGAAAATGATGCAAAAATGTTATGCAACAGCATGCTTTTGTTCTCTCTTAGTGATAATGATGCCATTTTGGGAGTAAAATAACTTGTATTCTACAAGTTATCAAACTTTCAAACTTAGATTATTGCTCGTCCTCGAGTAATGCCTAAGAAATTGGCTTTGGGATCTATGTTTCGCATAGTTACCTATCTAGTTTAAGCAAGAATTCCCTCAACAACGTATACTTCTCAACCTTAGCTCTTTGATTCTAAACTTATATTTTCCTTTCAACTCTTAGAACTGCCTAACGCAACCTAGACCTCTCTTTCATAACTAACTTTCACTTTACTCTTTCCAACGCACTTGGCATGCTTTAGGATAGGTGATAGGACTCATTTATGAGTGTTATTTAGCCCTAAAAACTAAGCTTATTGTTAAGAAAGCAAGTGTTTTATTGTTATATTTTATGCTATTAAGAGTGATTTTAAGTAAAAACAAGCTTTGCATGTGTTTGAAGTCATGATTTGTGAATAGAAAACAAATAGGTGTAAATAGAGTCAATTTTGTCAAGAAAGTGTTAAGTTTTGTTGTTTTTGTAAATGGGCTAGAAATAGACCAAAATGTGCTAGGGTTGCAACCGCAATTGAGTGACTAAGGGCTGGTTGGTGCTGTGAGAAAAGAAGTAACGACTATAGGTTTAGAAAAGCAACACGTAGTTTCATCATAGGGTCTAGACTTAGACCAAGAGAGGCAGACATGCATCAATAACATTGAAATAAGTATAATCCAAGTATATAAAAAGGTAGAAGCATAGAAGATAAATGTGTGAATAGAGTTCATAGGCTTAGATTAGAATATGTAATTACATAGATGATACAAGTGAAATTTGCAACAAAGCATATGGTAAAGCATAAGTAAATGCGCTATTTAAGCCTAAAGTTCCAGTGGGGTATCTTTGGGTTCATTACTTCTCTCTGGACTTGGTGGTGGAAAGGGAATAAGGTCTCTCAATTCTTTTGGAAATGTTGGCAGTACATTATACGCTTCAGGTCTGAATTGACACAAAACTCTTTCCCTGTTGATAGACTACTTGTCGAAGGTCGTAACAAGATTAAATTTATAAAACTAGATCTCTAAGTATTTTGCAATAATAGTGGCCGGGGTCATCCACAGGGATTGGAGTTCTTAGATTTAATTAAGTACAGTAATTACTTATGCCTAATTTTATTTCGAGAACATTAACTTTAGATTGGGTTGAAAGCATAAAATCTATCCTATTATGTACAAAGTTGGAGTCCAATTTTAGAGAGACATTCGTTAAATGCTATTCATGAAGCCCGACTATGAAATTGACTACTGAATTGTGAATCATGCAACCGTTCTAAGTCAAGAATTACTAAAGTATTCAATTGACTCTTTTGAGCCCAATTGAACTCATGCAAGATGGCAATCAACCTATCGGTCTATTTTTACAACTAAGCACGACATTATGAAATTCTTTTATCAACTTCTAATTTTAACCTATTCATTCTCGTGCAATAGATTAAACTTAGTTATGCATCCTAGTTCTTAGTTAAACTTACTTTTTCAAGCTAAATTCAACTCAACATACATAGCTATGCCCAAGAGCTAAGAGTATTAAATCAAGATGCATAAAAAACGTTGCAATCACATTCAACAATCAAACATAGTTCATACAATCTTACAATTAACTAAAAAGTCTAAAAATACTCAATTACATGCAAATTCAGTCCATTAAATCCTAAAATTGAGAAAGCAAAAGAAAGGGAAAAGAGAAACTGGACGACGCGTGCCAACACTCGTTCCCGACGTGATGTCCGGTGATCCCGAGCCTTGAGTTTCCTCCTTAGCTCTCCAATGTGCTCTCTAAACCTCTCAAACACTACATTTATCGAAATTAGGGTTTGGGTCTCTCCAAAACGGCTCCATTTGCTCGAAATATAACTTTCTCTTTTATAGAATCGAGATAGCGTTGCAACGCTAGGGGCAGTGTTGCAACGCTGTCCCTTCGAATTTTATAAAGAAGGAAAAAATCTGTTTGAGTAGCGTTGCAACGTTATGCTTGCAGTTCTTCAAGGCAGAAAGGCTTCTCAAATGGCGTTGCAACGCTATGCCCTCGGGTTCAAAAGCCTTGTTCCTCTTCAATGCTTGAATCTTCAATTATAGCTTTAAGTTGCTCAAATTTGCCCAATTATCTCACGATTCTCTAGTTTTGCTTCAAATGCTCGATTTCTGAGAAATAAACATAAAAATATATGAAAGCACCTGAAATCATAGCAAAACTAGCCAAAAACTAAGCCTAAAAATAGTACATTTATGTATGGTATCACTTGTCTTCGAAGAAACAGAAGCATGTGTCCAAGCGTTTGGTTATGATTTCCAATGACTTAAGGGCCCAAAGATATCAGGAATGGAGGTTTAGAACTCGATAAAGGTTTGGAAATCAGCGGTAAAATGTCATGGTTGAGAGGTTCTTACGCTTGATGGTCTAGCTTGTGAAGGCCCAGCTTGTGAAGTCGGCTTATGACTCGTACTAGAATGTGGTTAGCTGAAAATGCACCTCAATGTTATCGTTAAGAGATGAAGGTGGTGGACTCTAATTAGGGGATTCGGAGGGCAGTGAAGGGCTTAAGTCTATTGAAGGAGGCAGTGAGGGATTGTTGTCAGGGACGGGAAGCAAGTTGCTCTTCATTGGGGAAGCTGGCCTTAGAAGCTGAGGGTGTAAAGTATGTTTTGTTCGATGTACTCGCAAGCGCACACGATCAAGTGATATAAAACGATAAGTATTACTGAGTATCGAATCCACAGGGAGGTATAATGAGATTTTTTTTTTAAAGTTGATTAATTATTAAGATTATCGGTGATTGAAATTATTTAGGTTAAAGAAAATAGCAACTGAATAGGGAAATGCTTGAAATTGAATTCTAAACTAAGAAAGCAAAATAAAGATAGTGGAGATGACAATTCAAGGGGCGTTTAGGGATCGAGCACACCTCAGACCACTAGCATGCTTAATTGAATGTGCCAATTAATTAATTCTCTCAAATTCATAAGCCTAGAGCTAAAACAGTCGAAATCTCCTGTCGGTCTCAATTGATCACGCTTAATTAGCTATTAACCTAAGTGTCCTTAGCATTAATTTAGCTAATTAATTGAATTAGGCCCGCTCGTCATTAACCTTAGCCATCATTTGTTGTTCCTATTTCACTTAGGAAAAATTAGGGCGTTGGATGAATTAATTCTATCCTAAATTTTCTCCGTCGAGCTCAATTTAAGACTAGGATCAACTAATTAATGGCCAACTACTAATTAGAGGCACTATGCACAATTCACTCAAATGAAATCAATAAGAGTAATTAAAAGGCAATTGTATCAAATTAAAGCATAATAGCAACTCTAATAGTGCTTTCCCCCAAACTAATGAAATTTGCCCAAAATATCCATTAAAAAGTATATAAATCCCATTTATATATCCCTGAAAAACATAATACAAAGGAAAGAAACATAGACTAGACCTGTTGATGACATAATCTAGACTCTCACCTTGATTCTCGTGCTTTTGAGCCTTGAAATCTTCTCCCGAACACCTTCGATCAAGCACTATAGGTCCCAAAGAAGTAAAAAGTCGTAAAAAGGGCTTAAACCCTAAAATTGGTCTCTCTATTTTCATCCTCGAAGCATGCTTTTATTGCTGATGTCGTGCTAGCGTCGAGAAGCTGAGGACAACGTCTCAACGTTGTCGTTGTGCATCGTTTAACTAAAGCGGGCGAGCCCTCAGCGTCAAGATGCTAAGAGTAGCATCGCAATGCTCAAGAGAAGCTTTAGCTGCACGTGTTTTAGCATTGAGAGCCACAGGACAACGCTGGCTTTCAGATTTGCTTCATAAAAAATGGTGTTTTGATGCCCACCCCTCGACCTCAATTGCTTATGTAGCCTAAAATCCTTTACTTAGCCTCCAAAATATCTCCATTTATGCTCCATAGTCAAAGTGAATACTCCAAATTCACCAAATCGCTCCCAATTGCTCGGTATCCTAAAATATACAATAAATACACGTAAAAGCTCACAATAATACCACAAACTAGCTAATAATAAGGCATAAATATATCACTAATTTAATGCTATTAGCTTCCCCTTGTCTTCTTTGGAAGGCCTTTCCTTCTTCTTCTTTTGCTTTGGTGCAGGGGTTGCAGGGTGCTTCTCCTTAGCTTTATCCTTTTCTTTGCCTTTCTTTTTGTGAACGAGTTGGAGCTGATGGGACAAACCCTTCAACAATCGCCTGAGCATAATATTGTCTATCAGTCTGTTCACTTATTTCATTTGTTTATCTTCTAAGGAGATTTCTGTTTTCACGCATAATCCTCCTATCAACCAAGGGAAGAAGAGTGGACCTCACGACTTTGCAGTTGTTTCTTTGAGTTTGGCTGCAATAATCTTTCCTACGTTCATAGGAATCCCCTTCATCAACAAGTAAGTAACCATGATGCGATCCTTGGAGAGGGGTCATGTGTTGTGGGGATCACTCTGTTCTTGACAATATACATCCACAATGTTGCCTCTGGCCATATGTCTGTCGCGTGGAGTTGCATGATGCCAGTTTTGCTGATTTTCCAAGTGGCTCCAGGAACCGCTAGCTCGTTCACCGCATCATCCACTTGCTTAGGAGTTGGTCGCTTGAATAGGGTGTTCCCTAGTGTATTTTCTAAGTCTTTTGGTCCAAAGGATCATCTCCTAAGAGATTGACAAAATTTAAAGTTTGTGTGGAATAAGAGAAAATCGAATGTAAAGCCCTTGTTTGTTTAGATGTGGCAACTAGATGGATTCTACTTATTTAATGCTTGATCATGCAATGAAATTTAAGAAAGCTTTTTAAATATTACAAGAAGATGTGTTAGATTTTGTTGCCTACTTTCAAGAAGATGATCATGGAAGTAAAATATTAGGGCCACCAACTATTATTGATTGGAGAAATGTTGAAGTGTTTGAAGGTGTTCTATGATGTCACTGTAAAGATAAGTGGCCCTTTATATGTGACTTCCAATTCTTACTTTCATGAAATCTGGGGTATTCATGAACTTTTAGTTGGTTGGAGCTCAAATTTGAACTTATTCTACATAATATAGCTATAAATATGAAAACAAAGTATGACAAGTATTGGGGTTTAGTTAACAAAATGAAGAAGTTGATATTTATAGCTATGGTGCTTGATCCCCATTACAAATTGGATTATGTAGGCCACGTTTGATAACTATTTAGTTTTTAGTTTTTGGTTTTTGAAAATTAAGCCTATAAATACTACTTTCCACCTATGGGTTTCCTTGTTTTGTTATCTATCTTTTCCATACGTTTTCAAAAACCAAGCCAAAATTTGAAAACAAAAAAAAGTAGTTTTCAAAAACTTGTTTTTGTTTTTGGAATTTGACTAAGAATTCAAATGTTTTCTTAAGAAAGATGACCCCCATTATAGAAAAATGATGAAAGAACAAGCACAATTTTCAAAAACCCAAAACCCAAAACCAAATGGTTATCAAACGGGGCTGTAGCTTTTTGCTTTTCGAATATTTATGATGATGCTATAGCTAAAGGGATGATGGACAATATCAGGATGAATTTGGTTCGTTTGTATGATTTTTACAAAGCACATGATGGTACTCCTAGTACTCAACGTTGTAGTAGTGATACAATACCCCGAAACTTTAACTTTTGTTAGTCCCAAGCAAAACAAAATAAAACACACAAACTAAATAGATAAATGACTTAGAAGTTACATAATAGGTGGCTTAATCCTCAACAATCTCAATAACGAATTTAGAAACATGCAAAAATGGTATAAGAAACACATCCAGATCACAAGCAATTTAAATAGAACTTCGAATCCCTTGTGTGTGTGCGCGCGTAGCCTAACTATTGATGATTTTACTAATTCGGAGTAGGTTTATGAAATCCTCCATTTGTTTTCCCCCTACACTAGCTCTAAGACTTAATTTAGCTCCCTCACACTCAAGCAAGTAATATTTAGTTAGGTGCATGAACCACTACGGGGTAGTACTCTCCCAAACTTGCATTTAATTGAATCAAGGGCACTAGCTTTCACAGAATTGTCGTAGGTACCCTTATCTGGAGCACTCGCTCAATGGATAGCCTAACTAATCATGGCAGGCTATTTTCATTATTTTTTTTTCTTCTCTTTCCATTTCTTTTTCTTTGTAGGCAAATTTAACAAGCATTTTTCTCCTAAGGTCAATGTTACAAACTCTCATGCAAGTTCACTTACAAACTAAGCCTTAAGCCTATCAGAGTGACAACAAATTTCTAGAAATCATAAAACCATTCTAAATGTTCAACTCATCAATAACAGGCTATGTGCTCAGCATATGCAATGATTCCAAGCAAAAATTTAAATTAACTCAGATCCAGACATGCTTCAAATTTCACAAAAGTCATGCAATAAATCCACTACACAGATCAGATCACATAATTTTTAATCACCAACAAAATGCAACACTCATCATCAACACCATTCATAACATAAACTCGCAAATCAATAAAAAAATTTCAATATTATCCTAAATAAGCGTAGCATGCATTCCCCCCAAACTTAAATTAAACATTGTCTTCAATGTTTAAACCAATCAATCTCTCTTAAAAAAATGCAAAAGGACAAACAAAAAGATAAGGGGAACTGATACTGCCTTGTAATGCAAGAGATAGCCAACAACTCTGAACAATCAGCCACCTTGGGAAATATGGAGAGCGATGTGGATCTCGACCTCCTGAAACTCAAAAACCAAAGACAAAAGCCACGATTATGCACCTAACAGGATAAAAACAACAAAACAAATAAAAAACTAAGTTTGGGTTGCCTCCCAAGAAGCGCTTGTTTAGCGCTATTAACTTGACGAGATTCTCCACACTCTTTGGGGTGGCTAAAAAATGAAGAATCTGCCATTCCTCCTATTTCCCGCATCCTCATAAATCATATTAGATCCTCCCATGTGACTCCCATCAAGAATAAGATTCGAACGTGGAGGAAAAATATCACCATGCATAACACAAGGATACATAAAAATTTTCTTAGATTCATTCTCAAAATCATTCACAAGATTCAAATTTTCAACTCAACCTCACGTAACCTATCAGTATAAAACATTTTTTCACTCATAGAACACTCATGAAGCATGACATCAGGGTGATTCACAATATTCTCTTCTCTACTCAAATTATCAAACACAAACAATAGCATCCATCATCAAATTATCAGAAAAATTAGAAGAACCAGCCGAATTAACAGGATCATCACAAGAAACATCAGAAATCAAAAGATCACTTAGAGAAACATGCATGACCACATCCTCAGGCTCAATAGACATACACTCATCAACAATAGGCGATGACCGATACTATCAACCCTAAAACAACTGTTCACACTCACAAAAGCATAAATAGGGTCAAAGATGTCAAATCTTAGCTTCTCATCATCTATCTGTAGAGTAAGCATACCTCTATGCATGCTAATCTCAGCTCTGCCGTGGCTAAAAATGGCCTTCCTAGGATTATGGGGATCTCCTCATCTTTTTCCATCTTAAGGGCAAGAAAATCTATAGAAAAAATAAACTTGTTAACTTTAATAAGAACATCTTCAACTATACCTTTTAGTCAAGTCCCCGAACAATCAGCTAGTGATAGCACTCATTTAGTGCTATCTATTTCCTATTATTTTAAATAATTTTGTTATGATTTGGTGTTTGTAGAAATTGAGTTAAAGGAGCAAAATTGGAGTGTTCGAGAGAATTCAGATGATTATGGAGCTTAAATGGCGATATTTTGGAGACTCAAGGATGAAGAGATGGAGTTTTGGCAAAAGAACTCGAGGGGACATCGCCTAGACCCTTAAAATGGTGTTTAAACGCCACAATTGAAGTGCTAAACCCGAGAGTAAGCAATGAGACGCTGTCCTGTAGCATCTTGACACTCAAAAGGTAGCCTTAGAAGTTTTCGTTTGGAGCTTTAGGGCGTCTCGACACTACTTAGTGCGCGCAGGAAAATGACAACGTTTCAATGCAGCGTCTTGACGCTGCATCGATGGAGGTATAAATTTATCTATTTCTCTTCGAGAAAGAGGAGGCCATTTCGAGGGTTGAGGCCCTAATCTCGATTCCAGACCAAAATTGAGGGTATTAGAAGCATTTGTGAGCGTTTTGGAGCGGGTTTGAAGACCTTGGAGCTCGGGTTTGGGATTGATCACCTCAAAAACTCTAGATCGTCCTTCGTTTGCATTTTCTTTCCCTTTTCCTTTCAATTGTAGTTACTTTAGTGGCTATAATTACGGATTCTGTGTTATAATTGATGAATATGTTTAGTTAAGTTTCTAATTTCTATGACTTGTTGTAATTCTTGGACCATTTCACTTAATTTTACTTAATTTAGTTTGTGATTGTGGTTTAATTAATGTTTATGTTCATTTATGTATTTTAGGCTTAATGCCCTTAGATTGTATTCGTTAATTAATTGAGGTAAGACTAGGTTGAGCTCGACAGAGAATGCTGATAAAGAGCTTGTCGAAGGCTCTATCAAATATATTTATAAACCTAAACCTCTAAAATTTGCAATAATAGTGGCCAGGGTCGATCACAGGGATTGGATTTCTTAGTTCATTTAAGTACCGTAATTACTCCCACTTAACTTTATTTAGAGAAAGAAATCAAATGCAAACAAGCTAAACTAAAGAGCTAACCTAGAAAGCAAAAGATAAATGGAGACAGAATAGGAGAGAGATATCCTAGGGAATTAATTTCACCAATTAGACTTACAGAGAAAACTACCAAGATTTGTCATGCAAATATTCCATAAGCCAAGAAGTGAGGGTGTTAACTGTCTTTCTAAAGCACAATTAACTCTCATGCAATGTTATAAACCTAATATCTCTATCTAGATTTTAATAACATGCAAGGCTTTAAGCAACTTTTAAGGGCTTCTAAGAGAATTCTCCACTTTCATGCAAGAATTTACAAATAGTCATGCAATTAAGTTCTAGCCTAAACCATACTTTTTCAAGCACAAATTCAGACCAATAAAGCAAATAATCTTTGATCAAGAGATTATAAGTATTAAATACATAAAAGCATGAATGAAACAAAAAACATTCAATCAAGATATTTAATCAATTAAAAAACTCAAGTCTAATGGCTACATCAAAACTCCAAGTATTAGGAACAAAGATACTAATAATATTCATACAATTAAATCTCTAAGTTCCTAATTTACAGCCACAAAACATAAACTAAAACTAAAGGAAAAGGAAGAAATTAGCAAACAATGGTCGATTCCACGTTCCCGTCGTGATCTCCATGTCCCTCGAGCTTTGGATCTTCAAAAATGCTCCACAAAATGCTCCCAATTGCTCCCTAAACCTTCAATTTTAGCTTGGAATCAAGATTAGGGCTCCAACTCTCGGATTGGCCTCCTAAAACGGCGCAAAAAATGAGGTTTTTATAGAAAATTTTGAGGCAACGTCTCAACGCTGCTTACAGCGTCTCAACGTTGCAAGAAAATTCTTTTTCGCGTGTGTTTTAGCGAAAAACAGCGTTTTTTGTATTTTCGTAGCGTCGCGACGCTATAGACAACGTCTCGACGCTACCCTGCAGACAACACTGACTATTTTTGCTATATCTCTTCGCTTGAGTGTTCGAATGACCTCCGGTTCAATGCGTTGGAACCGTGATTCGATGTAGAATCTCTTAGAACGTGCCTTATGTTCAAATAACATCTTTAATCTTATTGAATTTTCAATTAAGCATCAAAAAGCTCCAATATCCACTAAATACTCTCAAACGCTTGGTTTTGCTCCTCAATCTCGATTTCTACAAAATTAAGATAAATAAACATAAAAGCTAACAAAATAATCACAAAATTAGCATAAATAATAGGAAATAAGATAGCATAAATACATGCTATCAAATGCCTAGTTAGCTTAATGCATAATTAGTTAGCTACTGAGTGACAACGGGATAAACGGTTAATTAATTGTAGTTAGTGTTGAAGATTAATTAATTGGGTACTGTTTAATTGATTAGTTACTAAGTGGAGGCCGACAGAGATAAACTTAGAGTAGAACTGGATGCATGACTATAGATTAATTACCTGAGTGCCAGTAGGAGAAATAATTAGTCTATAGAGGTTAGTGATGAAGGGACGTAATGCCTTGTATGACTTAGCTAGCGCTGAGGAACACTTAGGTTAGCTAATTAATACTTGAGAAATGGAGGAGACTGACAGGAGATTCCATGACCTTAGGCTTTTAGACTTATGAATCGAACGCTTGATTGTGCTTAATTGCTAACTTAATTAAGTATATTAAGGTCCAATAATGAAATCAACACCCATAGAATTAACCATCGATTTGTGTCTCCAATTTATCTTGCTTTCTAGGATTAGTTGATATTTTTCCGTTTTATCTTGCTTTTTGTTCTCTAAATAAAATAAAGTGAGATTATTCGCGATACTTAATTGAATTAAAAACCAATCTCTATGGATACGATACTCGGTAGGAATACTATTTTATTATTACTTCGATCACGTGCGCTTGTGTGTACACCCGATCAAGTTTTGGCTCTGTTGCCGGGGATTGGTGTATGTTAATTGGATTAATATTGTGAAAAAATTGCTTTCTTTAATTTAGAGGTTTATCTTTGCTTTGTTCTTGTTTTTGTTTTTGCTTTGAGTCTTGGTCTGTTGTTTCTGGCTGTGTGATTCTTTGGTGTTTGGTTGAGAGCCTGTGATTATTTGGTTGATTTATTTTTAGATGGATTTTGATTTGGGTGGCCCTTTAGGGAATCTAGGCCCGGAGAACAAACACCATCTTCTAGTTCTTTTCCTTTTAGCTATTCTCCTTTAGATTATGTGCCTTTTAGTGAGGGTTATGCATTTCATGATTATTAAATGCCTAATTATTATCATACTAAATCTATGAGTTATGGAAATCCCATGTATGGTAATGATGAGTGCAGTTGGACCCATGAACCATATCCTAATTATTTTCAGGAAGCCCACGTAGAGGAAGAATCTTCCTTGGAAAGGACGATGCAAGAGTGTTTTGAGGAGTCCAGAGCTCTTAATGCAAACTTAGAAAAGTTGAATGAGAGTCTCCAGACCCAATGGGAGAGCATGAGTAGAATAGGTAGGACAGTGAATCAATTGGCCACTGATTCGCTGTACTCCTTCAAGAGCATAATTCTTTTGATTCTACTGAGGTTGGGCAGTCAAGGGAGTGGATTGTTGATATTGGGGATGAGCTAGAGAGTTTAGATACACTCCAGGATTGAGTCAGTGAGGGTGAGAGAGTAGATGAGTTTAATTCAGTTGAGGATGTTCAGGGGGTAGAGTTTGAGTCTATTAGATCTTTATATGTTTTATCTCTTGATAGTTCTCTTTATCCTGAGTGTTCTTTTTCTCATTTTCACGAGTCCGTGTCAGAGTTAGTTTATTTTGATCTTTCACCTTTTATGCTTTTCTTATTAAAAAATACCAAAAATATTTCTGCTTCAGGGTCCCATGAGAAGCTAGTGATTCTGCTAGCTTTGGTTTGTTTTGTTGGCTTTAGGAAGAGGGGCCCGAAGAAATGAGAGAATTTCTACGTACCTTGAAAGCCCACACAAATTTCATCTAGCTAAAGACGTTAAATAAGTGCTTCTTAGGAGGCAACCCAAGCTTTTTATCACTTAGTCTTTATTTTCTTTGTTGTTTTTTCAGTTTTCCTCTTTAGTTTCGTTTGTGTTGATCTTGTGTTTCTGTGGTTGATAGTTTTTAGGAGCTCAAGAATTATATCTCTCACAATACACCTAAGTGGATTAATAAGGCTGAATCGAGGAGTCTCTTGCACTCTAGCTCCTTATAGTGTTTGACATCAATCATGCTTGTTAATAGAAATCTCTTCAATTCAAGGAAGTACCGTTACCTTGCTTATCTTTTATTTGTCTTTTTCTCTTATTATATATCTTATTTAAACATTGAGGACAATGTTTGATTTATGTGTGGGGGGAATGGGCTAGGATGTCGTTGAGATTATGATTTATTGTTGAAATAATTGTTGAATTTTTAGAAATTGGGCTTAAATTGGAAATTTTTGTTGTTGAGAATGTGTGCTGTAGAGTTGTTTTAGGATGTTGCATGCTGAAGTGATGATGAAGTTCTATGATTTGTGCTCTTTAGTGGATTATTTTTGCGTATGATTAGTGAAATTTGAGCATGCCAAAATCTGGGTATATTTAAAATTTTGGCTTTGGATTCTTTGCAATTGTTGAGCATGTAGCCTAGTGTTGATTAGTGAATATTTAGAGGAGTATTATGTTTTCCATATGTTTGTTGTCACCCAGATAGGCTTAAAGTTTGATTAGAAGGTGACCTTGCATGGTTGTTGGTAACATTGTACTTAGGAGTTTCATGTTTATTTACCTGCAGTGGAAAACATGAAAAATCATTTGAAAAGAAAAGTATGAAAAGAAAGAAAAAGCAATACTGTTGTGCTTAATGTCCTTAAGGGTAAAAAGAGCTGCCTCTATTGTGATCAGTTAGGCAATGGGTAAAGGTCCCTACAATAGATGTGCGAAAGCTAGTGCCTTTGAGTGAGTAAAAGAGAAAAAATTTATTAAGGTGAGGAATGTCAGGTAAACTCAGGCATCCTAGTTAAGTTTTACCTTCGATTTGTGTAAGTTAGCTACATGGTTGAATCTTAGGGTCAGTGTAGGGGGAAAATGAATGGAGGAGAGCATATTATTACTTTGAGTTAGTAAACGAGTCAATACTTAGGAATTGCACACACACACACACAAAGAGTTCATAGTTCCTTTTAAATTTCTCGTGATTTAGGTATGTTCTCATTCCATTGTTCTTGTTCTCTAATTCCACTATTGAGATCATTGATAATTGAGTCACTTATGTATGCAGTCTTCTAAAACATTTATCTTTTTAGTGAGAGTTTTGTTTTAGCTTTGCTCGGACTAGCAAAGGTTTAAGTGTGGGGGATTTGATCGCACTCATTTAGTGCTATCTTTTTCCTATTATTTTAGCTAGTTTTGTTATGATTTGGTGTGCTTTGATGCCTATTTTTGTTGATTTTGTAGAAACTGAGCTACAGGAACAAAACCGGAGTGTTTGAGAGCATTTAGATGATTTTGGAGCTTAACTGATGATATTTTGGAGATTCAAGGATGAAGAGATGGAGTTTTGGCAAAAGAACCCGAGGGGAGAGCCTCAAGACCCTTAAAATGGCGTCTAGATGCCACAATTGAAGTGCTAAACTCGAGAGGAAACGTCAAGACATTGTCCTGTACTATCTCGAAGCTCAAAAGGCGCGCCCTAGCAGTTTTCGTTTGGAGTGTCGCATAGGAAAATGACAACGTTTCAATGCTGCATCCCGACGTTGTCTGTAGCGTCTCGACCCTGCATCGATGGAGGTATAAATTTATTTCTTTCTCTTTGATAGCACGTATTTAGTGATATAATTCTCCTATTTATTTAACTAGTTTTGTGTTCAATTTGTAAACTTTGATGTGTATTTCTCATGTATTTTAGGAAACCGAGCAATTGGGAGCATTATAGTGGAATTGGAGTATTTCTATATGATATGGAGCTTAATTGGAGGAGTTTTTGAGGCTAAGTATAAAAGAGGAGCTGCAATAGCTATTGGGGCCGTGAAGACGACGTTGCAACGCTTGAAAGGGCGTTGTAACTCCCAAATATATGGTGCAAACCCGAGAGCTAGCGTTGTAATGCTGCATGTGGCATTGCAACGCTAGAATTAAGCTGGGGAGTTGTTGTCCGTTCATAGCGTTGCAATGCTACTAATGGCTTCATGCGCGCGAGGGAAACAACATCGTTTGGACAACGTTGCAACACTATCGCGACAGAAGCATTAAATATTTCGCTTCTTTGCTCGATTTGGAGGAAAACTTTTACGGAAACTCATCAAATTGGGATAGCTAGGAGCTCTTGGAAGCTGTTCGGTGAAGGTTCAAGGGTCGAGGTCATGGAGATCGAGGCAGAAGTCGAGGATCGACTTGGTTTTAGCTTTCTTCCCTTCTTTTTCCATTTGAATTGTTGTAATTGGGTTGTAGTGATTGCTATTGGGAATGTGTTGATCATGTTTAGTGGCTAATTTCATTAGTTTGAGGAATTAATGTAGCTAATGGATCTTTCTCGTTAGTTAATTGAAGTTTATTGATATTTTATCTCATTCCAATAACTTTGTGCAGTGGGTTCGTAATGCTTTGAAACTACTGGCCATAGTTTTATTGATTGTTTGTTTAAACTAAGCTCAACAGAGGAAGTTTAAACTTAGAAGAACAAGGCATGGCAATTAAAATCTGCCTTAGTGACATAGGGACAATGGGAATTAATTGAGACTTAAAATGAAGGTTCGTTAATGTTGGGTGAGAGTTAATTAATGAGACGGACACGAGATTTAATTAATTACACCCGAAAATTAGATGAGCTCGACAGAGAATTCCATAAAATTAGACTTCTAAGCCTAGTAATTAAATGAGATAATAGTATTAGTTGCCCAATTAATTAATTGTAAGATCCCATTAGAGAAATTAATTCCCTAAACGTCTTTAACCCTATTGCTCTCAATTGTTACCTTTCCTTGCATGTTTTTATTTGTTTTAATCACTTTCTACTCAATTTATTTCTCTAAATATAATCAATTGTAATAATTTTCGATACTCAACCAACCATAACAATTCCCTATGGATACGATATATGGTAAACTCATACCACTTTATTACTTAGGCCCATGCACTTGCAGCAATACATAGTTATGCTAGCATCACTCTTAGAGAAAGTGTTGCGTGGTTTTGTGACCATGCAAAGCCGCAAGTGTATGGTGTCAAGTTTTAGTATAGTGATTGGTGAGTGCAAAGTATCGTCCTCAGGAATGGTGTTCTAGATCAACTGATTACAGCGAATAATGACATCCAATTTTATTTAAAGAAGTGACTTTTAGAGATTTATGATTAACAAACTAAATAAAAATAGAGGATAATGTCAAGGAGAGAGAAACCTAGGGATCTGATTTCACCAAATGAACTATTGTTCTAATTAATCAATCTAAGAAAAAATCACGCCTAACCATAAGAAAGAAGTTGTAAATAATCAAAAGACCTTCCCAAGTGCAATTGATCTCATGCTGTGTTATAAACCTAATGTGTCCGTCTAAACTTTAATAACAAACATGACATTAAGTGACTTCTTTTTAAGCTTCTAAAAGAACTCCTCATTCACATGTAAGAATTTACAAATAGTCATGCTAATACTCATTCTAGTCTAATTATCACTCTCTCAAGCACAAAATTAAACCAACATAACATGCAAACTTTGGCCAAAAGCTACATGTATTAAGAACATATTAGCATGCATGGTTATAAACATAATCAAATTCTAGATTAACAATCAAAACAATGAATTCAACGGCTACATCAATCCCCTAGCTAAAGTTTAGCCACTCCTAATCACTGAAAACAAATATAAACTTAAACAAAAATCCATAACAAGACCTACAACAAAAAGAGGAAAGAAAAACTCTAAGTCACATGTTGACCCTCGTTCCTGTTGCACCTCAAGATCTCGAGCTTCCAACTATTGTCCTTCACTCCCAAGAATGTTCCTTGATCCCAAATAGTGTAGAAATGGAGTTTAGGGTTTAGGTCTATCCAAAACAGCTCCCCCTATTCGATAAGCAAACTTTCATTTTAATAATATTGGGACAACGTTGCAACGCTGTCCCAAAGAATCGCACAAAATTGGTAAAAATCATCAGTGTTGAGACGCTACCGCAACGTCTCAATGCTACGTATATGACAGAACTTCAATGCATGATTCTGGCGTTGCAACGCTTCAATACAACATTGCAATGCTGTTTATGTAGGATCTTGGGCTTGAGTGGCTACATCTATAGCATCGTGACGCTATACATAGCTTCTCAACGGTAGATATCCTCTCCCAATTCATTCCTTTGCTTCACATGGCTTCTCAATTTATGTTCCATTAGCTCCATATTTGCCATGGTATCTCCAAAATCTCCAATTTTGCTCCAATTGCTCAATAACTGAAATTTCAATAAATAAACTCGTAAAAAACACCTGCTATGAAGACTAACAAGAGTAAAGCCTAGTAATAGCACATTTTGTGTGTTATCAGAAAGAGGAGGCCAGTTCGAGGTTAAAACCCTAATCTCGATTCTAAACCATAATTGATGGTATTGGGAGCATTTGTGAGCGTTTTGGAGTGGATTTGAAGACCTTGAAGCTCAGGTTCGAGATTGATCACCTTGGGAACACAAGATCATCCTTCATTTGCATTTTCTTTAGGGATTGCTATGTTGTAATTGTTGAATATGTGTAGTTAAATCTCTAATTTCTATGGGTTGTTGTAATTCTTGGACCATTGCACTTAATTTTACTTAATTTAGTTTGTGATTGTTGCTTAATTAGTGTTTATATTCATTTATGCATTTAGGCTTAATGTCCTTAGATTGTATTCGTTAATTAATTGAGGTAGGACTAGGTTGAGCTCGACAGAGGATGCCTAGTTAGCTTAATGCACAATTAGTTAACTACTCGAGTGACAATGGGATAAACAGTTAATTAGTGTTGAAGATTAATTAATTAAGCACCGTCTAATTGATTAGTAATTAAGTGGAGGCTCGACAGAGATAAGCTTAGACTAGAACTAGGTGCATGACTATAGATTAATTACTTGAGTGACAACAGGAGAAATAATTAGTTTATAGAGACAAGTGATAAAGAGACGTAATGCCTTGTTTGACTTAGCTAGCGCTGAGGGACACCTAGGTTAGCTAATTAATACTTGAGAAATGGAGGGGTCTAACATGAGATTCCATGACCTTAGGCTTCTAGACTTTTGAATCAAATGCTCGATTGTGCCTAATTGCTAGCTTAATTAAGTAAATTAAGGTCCAAGAATGTAATCATCACCCATAGAATTAACTATCAATTTGTGTCTCCCATTTATCTTCTTTCTAAGATTAGTTGTTAATTCCTTTTTTATCTTACTTTGTGTTCTCTAAATAAAGTAAAGTGAGATTATTTTTGGTATTTAATTGAATTAAAAACCAATCTTTGTGGATATGATACTCGGTAGGAATATCGTTTTATTATTACTTCGATCACGTGCACTTGCGTGTACGCCCGATCAGCTAGTTGAAGAGAGATACTTGTGAGCTGGATTTCCTATAAACCAAGTCTTCTATACATAGAAAAAGGCATTAGATTAATGCTTGCCCCTAGGCCACACAATGCCCTATATATATGAATGTTATCGATGGTATAGGGGATAGTGATACTCCCTGGATCTTTCGTGGGCTGGATTGCATGTAAAGTTTTCATGATTACTCAAACCTGGGTGATAATAATTGGGTAGATTCTAGTTGCCCTAATAGCCAATCCTCTGTTTTGCACATACTAGACTACTCAATGGATTGTTCCTCCAAACTCCTCGAATCCAATGCCCAAGTGAGGCGATTGACTGGGTGGCTCCTGCAGTTGATAATTTATTTAACGTGTTAGTGAAAGAAGCCATTTGTGCTTTAAGAGCACTCACCTCATCTATCTCGTAGATGCCTGCAACAGATTTTGAAGAAGAACAGTTTGATGGCCATTGATAGCTTGTTGCGACCATTTCTTCAAGAAGGGCATGTGCCTCCTCTACTATCTTTGCCATAAAAGTTTCTCCTGTACTCATATCAAGAATGGTTTTAGTACTCAAAGAAAGACCATTATAAAACAATTGTACATGTAACCATTCAAGAATAGTTTCATGTAGTTGCTCTCCATCAAGCTTGCGGAATGTACCAATCTCCATGTGCAACTTAGTAGGTTTTGCTGAGGGGAAAGAACTTCGTCAAAAAGGCTTGGGCGAGCTCGTCCCACGAAGATATGCTACTCGACTTCAAGAACTCAAGCCAGTCTTTCGTCTTATCTTGTTATGAGAAAGGAAAAAGCCTTAGACCTATCGCATCAGAAGAAACCCCATTTAATTTCACTGTACCACAGATTTCAAGAAAATATTATCCATCGCTATTTGTATCAACCCAGTCTTGAGCTCAAAGTTGTTCCTCTTCGATTTGTCTTGTTTCGGCCATGGCGAAGGTTTGGGCTTTTTTCTCATTTTTCAATTGGATGCAAGTCCTGTTAATTTCAAGATTTAAAGGAAGAAGGTTAGCCTTCTTATCTCTTCGCATGTACCAATAACCTCCTAAAATAAACCAAAAATAGAAAACAAAAACAAAAAAGCAACAAGAAAAATGGAAAAAGCAATAAAGACCCTTAAACTAATTTCAAACATTTTCTTCTCAATATAAATCAATCAAAAATTGCCAACTACACGGGCCAAAAACTCGTTGCATGTAACTATGCCTTTTCACAACCGCATGGGCCTAAGTAATATAAGACAATATTCATACCAAGTATCGAATCCATAGAGAGTTGTATTTTTTATTGAATTGACTATTGAAAGTAATTATGCTCAAAATTATTTATGGAAATAACTGAAATGACACTTTGAAGGTAATTAAAACTAAAGAGCATGCAAATAAAATGAGAACAAATAGGGTAAAGAGACGTTTAGGGGGTTGAACTCGTTAATTGGACCGTAATAACACTTAATTGAATTACACCATTTATTAACTCTCCCAATTCATAAGCCTAGAGCATCTAAGGTTGAAATCTCCTTTCGGTCACATTCAATTACACCTAATTAATCTATTAACCTAAGCGTCTTTAGTGTCAATTGATTAATTATCTAATTAAGCTCACTCATACTTAGCCTCACTTAGAACCCATTATGCCTATGCCACTTAGGTGAGTTCTAAATGTCGCATGAATTAATTCTACCTAATTATCCTCTTTCAAGCTTAAATTAGGCAATTAAACATCTATGGCCAGTGATAGATAGCTTGTTGAAGGCTCAATCAAATACAATTTATAATACCGATCTAAAATTAACTACTTGTAGTAATTAATAGTGGATCGGGTCGAACCACATGGAGCCGAATAAATTAAATTTCTATTAATTGGTTTTCTTAATGACACTGACTAGGGGAGATTCAACAAAAAGCAGACAGAAGGACCAGAAGCTAGAAAGATAAAAAAACTATGGTCTCACCTTAGACACTGATTCTAGGTTAAACCAGGTAACAATGTAATTTTAGATCACAAATAACCAACACGAAATCTAATTAGCAATTTATCACCTAATCGACTTGCCGGAACAACCGGACAAGCCTCTAAGCAAGCTTAGATCCCCTAAATCCCAATTAACCCAACCTAGCATCAAGTTAATTAACCTAATTAGCTAGGTACGATAGCGTTCCATACTAATGTAGCTAATCACCTTAAGCTCTAATGATTGATTAAGACCAATTAATTAAACTAAGCATGCATTCCCAATTTAATAAATTAGTTATCTTGGTTCTTAAGTCCTGGTGTGCAAACTATACGAGAGACTAGCGTCTACGATGCAAACACGATTCGGTCTTATTGCTACCTCAACTAGTGATTACAAGCACATTCGACACGAATAGGTTGTCAGGCTATCGATGGACATGCTCATACTATAGTCCTTAAAGCAAGAATAAAGAGATAATAAACATGCTAATTGATATTCGAGCTATCTGTTACTTTAAACTAGCCTAAAGCACATACTCGATGCATATAGAGTGTCAATCTAACTATGATCATGCAAGATATTAAACTAGAATATAGGAACAACAAGCTACTGTAAAACATTAAGAAATTAAGCATAAATCTCACAAAAATTACATTGTACCATAATTTACAATCCATCTGTGCATTTTGGACTTGCGACAACGTCGAGATGCTTAGGACAACGAAACGTCTCGACTCTACCTTGCACCTTGACATTCTATCTTTCAGTGTCGAGTAGGGCCTCCGTCTGGCGTTTCAACGCTTCACTCTAGGGCAACTTGGTCATTTTTCTTCTAATCTTTACTTGGTTGCTCAAATGACCTTCGATTTCCCTCGTTTTAACCTCAATGGGATGCAAATACTGCAAATTACACTTCTTGCTCAAATACCTACAAAATTGGCAATTACACACACAAATTCTAATGAACTAGCACGAATTAGGCATAATAATATAGGACTATTTTGGTCCTATCAGCCAGTAAATTAGAAGCATTAAGAGCATTTTACACAAATGAATTGAAAAGAGTAATAAAGTGACAATATATTTAATAAAGAATTAATACAATGTCCAATAACTCACCAAATCCCTTGAAGTAAGGGTTTAGCCACAAATACAGATCAAATCAGTATGAAAACCCATAAATTTATCATATTACAAAATCTAAAGATGAAATAAAGGAGAAAAGAGATTGTCGGTGCCGAAATTAGGACTTTTGCCTCAAAATCCGTAACCTTTGAGCCTCGATCCATGCTCCAAATCACCCAAGATCGTCTCCATAGCTCCAATAATGGTAAGATTCCACAAAAGGGACCTCCAAAACCCTAATTGCCTCCCTCTTTTGAGCAAGAAAGCAAAGTATTTATGTTTGTAATAGATGCAACGTTGAGACGCCGTCGAAACGATGTCGTTCTACTTAAGTCCATGAGGGTAGCATCAAAACGCACGTATGTGTAGCGTATCGACGCTATGGACGGAATGTGAATTTTTCGTGTTTTTGCAGTGTTGAGACGCCCCAAAGCAGCGTCTTAATGCTTGCTCTCGAGTTTTGCACCAAGAGTATAGTGTTTTGACTCCATTTTGGGCATCTCAATGCCTTGCTCTCAATCCAAATCTTCTCATAATTCCTTGATTCCATCCTTAACTGCAAAAATATCTTCTTTCTTGCTCCAAAATGGCTCTTAGATCTCAAATTCACCCATTCTCCTCAAATTGCTTGGTTTCCTGAAAATCAACATAAATATACATCAAAACTCACAATTTAAGTATTAAACTAGCCAAAAAATGAGAATAAATATAGCACTAAATTAGTGCTATCATGGTGCTTGATCCTCATTACAAATTGGATTATGTAGCCTTTTACTTTTTGAATATTTATGATGATGCTATGGTTAAAAGGATGATTGACAGTATCAAGATGTATTTGGTTCATTTGTATGATTTTTACAAATCACATGATGGTACTCCTAGTACTCAACGTTATAGTAGTGATAATCAACAATCAGAATCAAGCATTACTTCCATGAGTACGACAAGTAGTGGTGAAATGAGCGAGAGTAGTGCAGTATTAGTACTATCACGGTACAAGAAGAGAATTTTTTTTTTAGAAATTAAGAATGATGTGGATCGGTATTTATCAGACCCTATTAAGGAACTTAATGATCATTTGGAAGTTTTAGCTTGGTGGAAACTAAATGACTTGAAGTACTAGGTTTTATCAAAAACTGCTCGAGATGTTTTGGCAGTTTCAGTGTCTACGATGGCTTCTGAATCAGCATTTAGTATGAAAGGGAAGATTCTTGATTCTTTTAAGAGTTCTTTGATGCCTAAAACAGTACAAGCTTTGATATGTACACAAAATATGTCATACGTTAAACATTTTGTATGTTTCTTGATAACTTGTAAAAATACAAGTTATTTTCCATTTAAAGCTAAGTCATCCTTGCTTTGAGAGTGCACAAGTATGCGTTTAATGGAATATTTTACATCATTTTTGCCAAGTTTACATATTTAGCATGCTTTCACTCAATTTGTAGGAATCTATGCGTTGAATCCTAAATTATGTTGAATATATTAAACTTTTGGGTTAAGTGTGCAAAATTGAAGATCCAGAGTAAGAGAAAATGCATAGAAAAACTCCCAGAGCATGCTCGAAAGAAGCCAAAAGAAGCCAGCACATGCCTTGCCTTGAAAGATAGAGTGCCTTGCATTGAAGCATCCCATGCGTTGGAGCATTACGCTACCTTGCGCTGGAGCATCTCTTACGTTTCAACATTTCACTCCCTTGCTTTGAGCTGAAGCTACCTTGCAATGTGCTAAAGCTTGCCATGCGCCCAACGTTTCCTAGCACATGGAAGATAACGCACGAAAGGCATGGAGCTTTGACTGATTGGACAGTTGTGTACAAAACTTGCTCTAGATAGTATTGGCTCTCAGTAGTGAATTCGTGGCAACATTCCATTTGAAGCACAAATGTATGTATAGAAGTGTTTAACCATGAAAAAGAGAGCTCCCTCCATTGGAAGCACACTACTTATTTTTCTTTCTTTCTTCAGCTTTCCATTTAGTTCCTATTCATCTTCTTCTTCCCTTGTAAAGCATTGTTGCTTTCGAAAGAGGGGAAGCTAACAACTCTCTTATTGTCGCTGAAATAGTATATTTTATTATGTAGTTTTATTGCTTTATTTATTTCCACATTTTCTTATAATTTCCTTTATTCACTTTAATGCAATGAAGTTCTATTTCCCTTCGTTCTTGCTTTCTGTTTACTTTATGCATGCTTAGTTAGTTTAAAGGATTAGCTTAAGGAGGAATCTATTATGTAAATCTTCTAGTTTGCAATAGTGCACATGTATGAAATCCCACTTTTCTTTGGCTTTTATTATTCTTCCATTGCCTCCTTCCATCTGATCGACTGAGGTGAGGTATTAGCACATTTGAGCATCGAGAGGGTTAGTATGTGTGGAAATTCTAAGGAGAGCAAGAGTGTCGAAAGACTAGGGGGTTTTAGAGATAAAACAACCGCTTGCAAGCCTAAATGGGTTGGGTTATATTCCATTATTTTGAGCATAGACATATGAATTTATAGTGTGCTTAACATCCTTCTCGAGAGTTTAATGATAAGTAGGAACTCATGCTTAGTTGAGAAGAAATGCATGTATGCCAACGCGAAATAGGAGGAGTACATAATAGAGAAATCCTGAGCCAACCTCGATTTTCCTTTACTGTTTTCCCTTGCCTTTTCTTTTCTTTTCCCTTGCATTCAATTCTTTGCATTCTTTTATTCTTTCCCCTTGCGTCCACTAATTATGAGGTTAGAATAAAAGTGTGAAACCATGTCTATGTGGATTCGACCTTGGAATACTTCCAAGTATTACTTGCTTGCATTGAGTGTACACTTGCGCTCAATGCAAGGTTGACAAAAGGTTTATGTCTCCATAATCTCACAACCATTTCTCTTGTTTTTCAGAGGCTTTAGGGTCCACCATCACTAGAATGCATAAATAAATCTCATCGAATTGATAGTTGTCATTGTAAGTAAAACATTTTCATGGTAGTTTTTTTTTGTTATGCATGGTTTCTTTAAACTAATTGTTTTTGAATTTTCAAGACCTAGCCTAATGCTCGTGATGCCAAATGTCGTGGTCCTAGATGTTTTGGCTTCATTCTTTTTATCTAAATCTAGTGGGACTAGAGATTTAAGAATTTAATTGTTGTAGTATATGTATTAATGAACTTCTATGTTTGTTTGAATGACTATGAAATTATGAATTTGTGAACTTCTAATATTTTTCATCCAGGATTGTAACGAATATTAAGATGATATGAAATTTGAAGTTTGATATTTGAATTTTATGTGATTTTTGTTTTTAATTCAAGTAGAAATTATTTATTTTAGTTTTTAATTCAAGCATAAATTATTTTAAATCATTAAGAAAATTTTTAAAAAATCAACCCGGCGACCCAACTCAATTCAACCCAACCCGTATACACCCCTAAAAAGAAGTGCAAACTTAACACTTTCCAGTATTGAGAGTATATGAGTTCCATCTTATATAGAAATGTTTCCAACTCACCAATTGAATAACTCTTCAAATAGAAGGTTTATTGGGCGAATAGCCACATCACCCTAACTCATTTGAATAAAAGAACACATCCAAATGAGCATCCTTTGTTATGTACTTGCATTTTCTTTCTAGTCTTTTGATAAAATGTAGGACACATCGTGATCTAGTCTTATGCAATCTCATTGCATAAGATACCTCCACTCACATATTGCTACACGAATGACCAGATAGGACCATATGTAACAATTACAAAGTGGACCATAGCAACTGTGTTACCATGATAAGGTCTTATTTTGGTGTGTTTGTGTGTTGTACTAATGTGTATAATTATTGTGTAGTTTGATAAAGATGCTATGAACTCACACATTATAGATTGAATTCCAGTGCAAGTGCACACTAGTTTCAACAAGTAATAGAGTGGGTAGGTACTCCAAAGTTTGTCTCCACAGGGAAAGTGATTTTTTCCCTAGGTTATAAGAATGCTACTAGCAGTGGTACGTGATCAAACTGAAACGTGGGGCTTTAAGAAAAGACTTTTAGTTTAAAAATGAAGCTCCAGTCCAATGCAAGTGCACACTGTCGATGCAAGTAATATAAAATTCGAAGTATTCCAAAGTATCGATCCCACAAGGAACGGATATAACAAAATTCAAAAGATAGCAAAAATTATTCTCAAATTACAATTTCGGTCACCAAGGTTATAAAAATGTGGACAGGTGTTTTTGGCTAAAGAAAATAATTGTAAAACCAATAAGTATGAAAAAGGGAATTCAAGTTGCTCATGCCCCTTTGGAAATAAATGTAACTAATATGCAATTGCAATCGTAGCAATCACGAGAAAACTAAGTAAACCGAATTCGACTCCTAGTCAATTTTGCTTCAAAAACTTTAGGAGGCTAAGTGATCATTAAACCTATATTTCCATGGCTAATCTAGTGAGTTTTGGAGTTTCGCCCTATGTCTAGGGTTGATGTTTAGAACGTATTTCTAAGCCTTTTCCTCCATTGCTTTTGTGACATCCGCCTTCCTTTAACCCTTTCGGTATTAAGTTTAAGCTTGACAAGCAATACTAGTTGGCCGGCTAGGTTTACCCAATATTAAATTCAACAAAAGCAAACAGATAGCCAGACTGGTTGTGCTTTTAAGTTTTACATCTTTCCTCTAGGGCATTGGTCGGTACTACACGCAAGTGCACATGATCGAAGCAATAAGAAACTAGAAGTGCTCCAGAGTATCGTACCCAAGGGAACGAGTTTTAATAAAATGTATTAAAATGACACAAAATTGTTGACAAATTGCAACTTAAAGTAACTGTGGGTATAAAAGATTTCTATGGCTAATCTAACTTAGATATATATCCGCACACAACTCTAGTGGTTTTGGAGTCTCACCCTATGTCTAGGGTCGATGTTTCAAAACTTATGTCTAAGCCTTTTCCTCCATTTCTTTTGCGACATCTACTTCTCTTAAGCCTTTCGGTATTAAGTTATAGCTTAACAAGGAACACTAGATGGCCAACTAGGGTTTACCCAACATTGAACTCACCAAAAGCAAACAATAGTTCAAGTGTTAGCTAGATTATTTTTGCTATCGAACCTTATATCTTTCTTCTAAGGCATTCACAAACTTGAATCCCTAAGGAAATTTAGCTCATCATGATAAAACTAACAAAAAACAGTAAGCTTGAACAATTTATTGGTATGAAAAGGAATTGAAAATAATCTAAAGAACTCTTGCAAGCAAACTTGTATGAAAAACTTACATGGCCAAAAGAATGCACTGGAATCAAAATTAGAAGAATCTTCAACTTTATTAAAATGCTAAAGAAAACAGACAAACTAGTAGCTATCTTTAAATCAAATAACAGGAACAAAAATACAATGCTTGCAGAAATCAAATAAGAACTCAACTATACTAAAAACACATTTCTCTCGGCTCAATCGCACAAAAAAATTGTTCATAACCACCCCCAACTTTCATTGAGATGGGATTGAAGAAGAGATTCGGGCTGGAATATAAAAGAAATTACAGCAACAATTAACTTGAAAATAAAACCCACAGTCAGTGAAGAAAACCAAAAAACAAAAATGAAAATCTTACTTAAAAAACGAGCTCGCTCTCACGGTCTTCTTCTCCAAAATATATAAGGACTTCATGCTAGGGTTTTCCTCTTGGTTGATGGACAATTATAGCTCAGAATCTAGCTGAAATCGTGGGCAATTTTCTTCTCGAAATCCCTTAATTTGCTTTTTTCTCTTAGTTTCCAGTTCTGTCAAAATTGCAATTGCATAGCAATTGCAATGCTGTTGCATTCTGCAAAAATATGCACCAAAACATTAAGTAAGTGTGAGTTTCCTTCTCTTATGTTCTCTTTTCTCAACTCATTTATGTA
The DNA here is from genome assembly GCA_033996785.1 of Trichosanthes truncata. Classification (NCBI taxonomy): domain Eukaryota; kingdom Viridiplantae; phylum Streptophyta; class Magnoliopsida; order Cucurbitales; family Cucurbitaceae; genus Trichosanthes; species Trichosanthes truncata. The sequence goes on from JAWPNB010000004.1 coordinate 17,032,486, forward strand.
AGGGTCTTCCAACAATAATGTGATTAAATTCAACCCATTTTCTATTTTTCATCAAATAATATGAATAAAAATACAAGCATAACTAAGTTTAAAGGCCAAATAATTCTCATGAATGAGAATTATCATGCATTCACCAACTTGAACCCCTAAGGAAAACTTAGCTCATCATGAAAAGAGTGAAAAACAGTAAGTTGAAGGGTTGGTATTTCATGAATAAAGCAGCAAAAGTAAAAGAAAAATTCCATAATATAAATTCAATGACAACTTGATTTTTTAAAAGGTACTGAATTCAACAAAAGTGCAGCAACTACCTAATTTAAGAAGAGATTACAATGGAAAAACAAACAACAACTGCAAACTCTTAAGGCTGAATAAACTAAAACAACAAAACAAAATCTAACTTGAAAAACAATTAAAGAACATGTTTCACTCCTTACTTTAATTGACACAACCACACTTTCTTCAAAGGCAATTGAGTCTTACCACTTCTAACTTTCGTTGAGGAGGGATTAACCTTTTAAGCTTCGCGGGACTAGGAAAGAATAAAATTACAGCAACAAAAATAAAACAGCAGAACGAAAAGGACTTGGGGCGTGAAGAAAAATCCAGCCACATTTTTCCATTGTTTCTTCCCTCTTTTATAAGCTTCATGGGCTAGAGTTTTCTTAATTGCTCCTCTACAACCTTGGGTCAACTTGTAGGGTAGAAATCATGCTAAGAAATCTCACAAATCTTCCAAATTCCCATTGATTCCGTGATTTCTGCAATTTCCAGATTTTCGCAGAAATGCAATTGCATTTCCAATTTGGAATGCAATTTCATTTTTGTGCTTGCTCACAAACCTACATAAAAACAACTAATCAGTGTATTTCTAACTTCTTTTCAACTTATTTTCTCTTTTTCATTTATCCCAACAACTTTTAAGCATATTACCTAACAAAACTACCTTACGCTTGTTCTTTCATTGTCAAAATACACAAAAAATGGCAAGAATAACCTAGTATAAAGGTCAAATAATCCTCATAAATGAGAATTATCAGTATAGTGACAAAAATTATGGTTTGGTTTTTATAACTTTTGCAGAAATTATAAAGAAAGCAAGTAAAAGCATGCATTGAGCACTAATAAGAGAGGAAGACTTGACTTGCAGAATTCCATTGTTTCTATCACAAGCAACCTTTTTGTAGAACCTTCCTATAATAATTTCTCCTAGCCTAAATCTAGATACCCTGCTTCACAATAAAACTCTCCCAAGCTCTAGCAAAGGCTCCTAAAACTAGCTATGACATAACCCTATGCTTCAGTTAATTAATGTTTGCTTTTAAGCCTAGACCCGTTAATTCACAAGTGGTTACTCTATCTTTAGAGCTAACTGATAACTTGTAGAAATACAAGTAATTTAGCTTTAGAAAATAGATCATTTTTTCTTAGAGAGTGTGATTCATGAATGCGTTGAGCAATATTTTACCGAGCCATATTCAGATTTTACTAAGTTTATTGATGCATTGAAAAAGAAGAAAACATAAGATTGAAAATCATTCCTGATCATTTAATGAAGAAAAATTCTATGTTTTAGGATTAAGATGTGCTAAGCAAGAAAAGCAAGGTTGATACATTGAGCTTAAGAAACAATATTCAGCACATAATGTCGATGAGGAAAGTTCAGCACACAACTCAAAAAGAAAGATTTGTCACATCAACGAATCATTACCTCTGTGCAGAACTGATCAAAGTACAAAAGGTTGATGGTGCTAGCACTCATTAGACCTTAGCACAATGAAATGGCACGACTGAATCTCATTGGACCTTCTTGTCAACTTGTATTTTGAGGAAGTATGGGCTAATTGAGACATCATTGACGTGACAATTTTTGATTGGTTGACTGCATCTATAAATGTCTGAGATGAGGTTGAAAACGGGCTCGACTTCTCTTTTTTTTGCATGTAATTTTCTACCGTTCAGTTGTCTTTGACATTCAACTTTCAGAATTCAATGAAGACTCCATTGAAGTTGAAGAATGAGAACTCAACTCTTCTAGATTTGTGATTCTTGTAGTTTGAAAGTGTTTTAAGCTTGTTTAAGTTCTTATTTTACTTATTCTTGCACATTAAAATCGTTCCTAGTAGTTTTAAGCCTTTATCATTATTGAAATGCATTCTCACTTCCATAAATTTATAGCTTACTTCTCAATCTCCCTTTCATATCTCGTTTACTTTTTCACCATGAGTAGCTAAATTCCTTTAAGGGGATGGCCTAAGAGAAACTTGGTATGCATAACTCTTAATTGGTTAAAGATTGTTGGATGTTAATCCTTAGTTTTCTTAGCTAAAATTAATTCTTTGATTGCTAATCTCCATTTGGCCAACTAAGAGAGGTAAAAACATACATTTATACTGAAAAGGTAAAGGTGTGTGGAACGTCTAAGGAAAAAAAGAGTGAATATTTATCACTAGGTTGTTTTAGACATAAAATAACCACTTGTAAGCATTAATGAGTCAGGAGTTAAAACATTATGTTGAGCATAGACATATGACTGCATAGTGAGCTTAACATTCTTCATGAAAGTGTTAGAGTAAGTAGGAACCCATACTTTTAAGGTAAGATGTCCAACAAACATTAACTAGTTGAGAGCAAAACATACTAAGGGAGTCCATGGCCAGACCCTTTCATTCAAACATTGGTATTTCTTTAGCTTGTATTGATTGTTTACCTTGCGTTCAACTTTTATTTGCATTTACACCATTCTATAATTATTGTTGATCAGGCTCGTCAAACCCGTCAAATAAATTTATAAACTGGGCCAACTAATATTTGTAGTATTAGTGGCTAGGTCAATCCACAGGGAGTCTAAATTAAATTATTAACTTCCTAAAATTAGATTATCACATGGCACTGGGGGGTTTTGTGTAATTATAAAAATACTAAAATTAAATCGCATAAAGGAAATAAAGGCAAAGAAATGAGAACAATCTTACCAACACACCAATTCGAAGAAATCATTAGGTTGATTATGTAACTTTGATCATTGAAATTCATGAAACATGCATCAATTACACTTTAGCCCTTAACCAACCTAACGAAAAAGTCGCCTAAAGCCTAAATCTCTAACTAATTTAACCTAGCATCGGTTTAGACCTAAATTGACTCTAAGGACTGGGCATGATAGCATTCTATACCCCCTAAACAGATAGCATTAAGTGCAAGATTGGTCAAAACTAGTTAATTAATCGAATTCTAATTAATCAATTAGCTACTTTGTTCTAAAGTCTATCATGGCAACTACACGGGGATGAACTCCCTACTATGCCCACACGATGTAACCTATTTGCTACTTAACGTGCAAGAAGTGGATACGATGTTAACAAATTCTAGCTAGTAGGGAACGATCCAACATGCGAGAGTTGTCAATTCTAACATGCATTCACATTCACACATCAAAGCAAGTAACAACGAATGCTAAAACAATAAATGATATATAATTTGAACTCTAATCTCACGAAGTTTACATACTCAAACCGAAATCAAGCCCGAATTGGCATTGCGATCTAGCTAACGATCACCAATCAGACTCCCGACTCCATAAATTGAGGTAAAATAGTCTCCAAAATATCTAAAAGATGAATAAAACTGTAGGAAAGATTTCAAGAGAAAACGACTGTTGGTTTCAAGATAAACCCTAAAAATAGAAAAAATTCCTCTTATATTCCTCGAAGTAGCGTCGAGACGCTACAGGCAGCGTCTTGATGCTACCCTAAATTGGACCAGCATGTTTGGGACTTGTCGCAACGTCAACCTACGCCCACTATTACACCATCTCAACGTTGTCCTGCATTTTTTCGTTCTATTTTCTAGCGTCTTTTGTAGCATCGATGTGGTGTCTAGACACTTGAACAGGGGAATTTTGGTCATTTTGCTTCTAAACTTCGATCGGGTGCCCGAATAACCTCTGGTTTGGCTCGTTTTAACCCTACATGCATGAGAACACTCCAAAACAAGCCTTAAGCTCAAAATTCTACAAAATAGGTAATTAAAAACATAAATTCAATGTATCTAGCACAAAGTAGACAATAATAAATAGGACTTTTGAGTTGTATAAATTGTTCATCCACTATTGCATTTAATGTATTAAAGAAATCAACTTCTGCAAAGATTAAGTCCTTGAGGATTCGACCTTGGAATACCTCCAAGTACTACTTGCTCGCGCTGAGTTTATACTTGGGCTCAACACGAGGTAGACAGAAGTTGTAAAACAATTTCATGCATATTGAACACATGATCTATATAAAACTCCACGCATGATATTGCATTTGCACGCATTGCTGGGGACTAAGTTCTTTGTTAATTGATTTCTTTCAATTTTTTTACGCAGGAACCTTTCCATTTGTCTTGGATATTACTTGGGAGATAAGCTCACTTGAGTAACATTATTGTTTGAGAGGTACTGCAGAATCAGAACCTGAATTCCACTCAGAAATAGAGAGAGTTTTCTGACAACAGAAAAGAGCTAATAAGTGGCGAGGCAGAAAAAGAATATTGCGGAACCACGCGCTCAAGAGCCAAACGGGGATGAAAGTGCACAACAAAACCCTATGGCCATCACAAACCATATTTACTTGGCGTATGACAAAAATATAGCTATTAGAGAATATGCTAAGCCAAGCGTGATCGACTTCAGTCCAATGATAGTTACACCTGAGATCAATGTGATAACTCTTCAAATAAGAGTTATAGGATAACGATTATGGCTAAAGCTTGGTAGTTTTAGGAGAAATGGTGCATATTTTTGTTGGGTTTTATGTCCTAAAACTCGTAGTTTGTAATGTGTAAACAAATCCTATTTTCAATGAAGTTGTTATTAAGGTTTATTCAGTCAAGATGTTATTGAATAATAAGTGAATTGCACATTATATAACCCAAAATCCAATAAACTAAGAACCCCAGACTATAGTATGTATACTTGAACTTTATGTGGAGACATAAACATGGATCAAGTTCGAGTAATAGCCAGAACGGTCTATAGTATAGGGATAGGGTTGGGTACCTTATCCTGGGGACACTATGGATGCGGCCCACTTTGTATAGTACAAACGATGTGATCCTAAATCATTCATGTGGAGACATATGAGTGGGGGCGTCCTATGTAATGAGTTTGCATAAGACCGGACCGCGAAATAGTCACTTAGACTTTTTTAACTCCATTTACTGTCATAACTGACTATTTCAAAGGATGACCTAGGTAACTCGATCTTAATCCTGAGCACGCTATGAACTCCTGTTTATTCGAGATTATCCTTTGATTTGCATGGGTGAGAGTGGCCCGAGATTGCTGACTCAATAAGTCTCCCATTTTGGGGATAAGATTGGGTAGATAGCTGGGGACATAGTCCTGCGAGAAGGAATTCACTCCTACCCGCTTTAGGGTTTAGTAGAGAGATTGTTCCCTTAAGTGGATAACGCCAAGTGATAAAGCATGAACAAAAAAGATGATGGATGATGAGGCAATATTATCTGTTGGAGCAAATTCTGGATATGGAATTTGTGTGGAATTCGCATGTGTGACACATTAATTAAATTGAGATGGATCGGAATATGCCAAATTGGCGAGGAAACCACTGGGAGATCGCCACGTGCCTGGGAACGCCTAATTAGCCCTCATTTTACATTTGGAGAGAGCTTTAAATTGCAACAACAACCATTTTCGAGAGGGAGAATCGAAGGAGGAAGGAAGCAACGAAAAACAAGGACGCTGTAGCAGAGCTTGCTGAAAGAGGAAAGATCTTCACCGAAGCTATGGGAATTGATAGTATACAAAAATGTACTATCCCTAGGCTTATATTATTGCTAGTTTGAGGTGTTAAAGTGTACTTTCATCTCCTTAATCTATTCATTTTGTAGGATTCGAGCAAACATGGTGAAATAGAGGTTGTGAGGAAGATATTAATGTTTTTGGAGCTTAAAGGAATGATTTGGAGGCTTGGAATTGAAATGAGAACAAATTAAAGCTTCATGACCCTAGAGGATAGCATTGAGATGCTGTCCATAGCATCTCAACGCTATAGATGTAGCTATCCAAACTCAGCTTCCTGCAGATGTAGCGTTGAGACGCTACTTTATAGCGTCTCGACACCAGAAACACGCGCACCAGACTATTTCTGTTCGTAGCGTTGAGACGCTGACGCTGCGTTCAACGTCTCAACGTTACCCCGATATTCCATCTTTATTATGTGAATTAGGTCACAGCGTCTCGACGCTGTACCAAAGATTATAAATATAACATTTTGGTTATGATTTTGGGGAGACCATTTGGAGAGGGACCAGTCCAAAGTCGATTTATACTTCATATTTGAGACTAAGAGAGTATTCTTGAGAGCCAAAGGAGACATTCATGGCTTGGGATCGTGGCATATCACGACAGGAATGAGTGTGGCACACGTCAGAGAGTTTTTCCTTTCCTTCCTATTTAATTTGTAGTTTTCGCTTTTAGACTTTTGTAAGAGTTTAGCATTGTAATTGTGGATTCTAAGGATTGAACTCATGTTTTTAACTTGATTGTAATAGATAGTTAGTTTTCTTTTGAGATTTATAAAGTTAAACTCTTATTCATGTATGCTCGTTGTTTTGATTAATTCTGTGGCCAAGAGTTAATTGTGTATGATTTGACTTATAGCTTGGGAGAGTAAAATTTGAATCTAGATTAGCATGCATAACTATTAGTAAGCTTGAGCATGGGAATGAATTGTTTGATAATAGAAGTTGTAAAAGAAGTCTTACAATGACATTTTTAATTATGAAATTTAAACTGGAAAGTTAATTTAATAATTAAGCATGAAATTTAGTTGGGCTTGAGAAAGCCAATTGAATGTACTTGTAACTTCTTAGCTTATAATAGTTGAACATATGAACGATCTCTTAATTCGATTAGCTTTGAGTTTCGTTGCTAAAATCAAGGTTAAAAAAGGGTTCCCTCTAAGTGTCTCCAAAGTTGTAAATACATAGCTTAGTGACCTTTGTTATTCCTCTTGATTTTAGGTTCTCTAGATAAAATTGGGTGTGAGTAATTGCAATACTTAGTTAGTCTAAAAAATCCAATCCCTAAGATCGACCCTGGCCATTACTACTGCAAATTGTAAAGGTTTGGTTAATAATTGTATTTGATAAAGCCTTCGACAAGCTCTTTATCAGGAACGACACCAACAGATAGTTCTTCTCCATTTTCTTCTTCTTCCCTTAGCTTAGATTTTTAGTTTATTTACATTACAACATAATGTTTATTTTTTTACTGTTTTATTGCTTTTTCAACTTGCATCATGAACTAAACAGCTCAAGGTGAGGATTCGAGATGTTTGTAATGTTTTAAGACAAGTTTTCCAGCATTCTTTGTTTAATTCTGATTTTGAGGGCTTCTATTGCAATTACTCAATTTCGTCTGGCCAACCATTCGAGTATTGTCTCCTTTAGTTTTGGAAAAAATAGGGGAGGTTGAACACTTAAAATCACATTGGCTCCTTGTTTGATTTAGTAGCTAGCTAAGTAGGGAGATTAGGGATAATCACTCACCTAATACACACTGTTAGTAATTAGGTAATTGTAGGTTTAATTGGAATTAAGCCGTAATATCTGGAAATATGGGAAGATTCCGTGAGGGCTGTGTGTGGGTTAAGAGAACAAAGATTTTACTGTAGCACTTTACTCAAAACAATGCAAACCTCTCCCTAATCTGAACCTATTTTAGTTTATAATACAAGCCCGTTACGCGTTATTCCTTTACTCTGTTTTACTATGCTTTAGAGTTTAATTTTACTTAAGCATGTTATTTTTTAATAGCATTTCTCGAGCCTATTTTCTATTACCAATTGAGTTTGCTGAGAATTAATTCTTGTTAAGCTAAAATTTTTTTAATCCCTGTGGAATACGATAATTTACTTACTGCTTGCTACAACTCATGTGTATACTTGAACATAATATTGCGTTACTTATTGCAAAGATTACACTGTCTATCGAGACAACATTGCAACACTGTGCAAAACGTAGCCATTTTACCTTCAGCGCTGGGGTAGCGTTGCAACATTACGGACGGAACAACAATTCTCTGCACATTTCTAGCGTTAGGGTAGCGTTGCAACGTTTGCTCTCGGGTCCAAATGCAAAATTATGGCATTGCAACGCCAATTCTAGGGTTGTAATGCCATCCTCTCGACCCAACAACTTAATTCTTCAACTCTTCTCTTCTTGGTTCTCTAAAATGGCCTGATTTAGCTCAAAAATGACCAAAATGCCCTCGAACGCTGGTTTTGCTTTTTTAGCTCGGTTTCTGCAATTTAACCACAAATAGGCATCAAAACACACAAAATCATAGCAAAACTAGATAAAATAATAGGAAATAAAATAGCATAAGTACATGCTATCAAATCCAAAGCCAACAAGCATCCCTGAGGAACTTAGAAATTCAAATAGGATAATTAGCTAGTGAGCTTAAAGCCAGACCTCAAGGTAAGCTTCCTTCAGATAGGAATAGAGCGAAGAACAAGTACAAGCTATTGAGTGAAGAAATGGAAGGCCTCTTGCTACAACAGAAAATCTAAACAAGTAGAAACAGAAGAGTAAGGAATCTGCTGTGAAAACAGAAGCAAAAGTAATAGTTGAACCTGAAGATGTGAATCTAGAAGGAACATAGGATGTTAAGATAGAAAAAATTGCAAGAGAAAAACCTTCGGATCCGCCTAAGGAAGTACCAATTGTCAAATATGAGTTTGTACCCCATCCACCACCCTTTCTCCAAAGGCTAAAGAAGAAAAACTGAGACCAACAGTTTAAGAAGTTCTTCAATATCTATAAGCAACTTCATAAAAACATTCCTTTGGTAGAAGCTCTCAAGAAAATGCCAAAGTATGCAAAGTTCCTTAAGGATATGCTTACCAAGAAGAAGAGGCCAATTGAGTATGAAATTGTACAATTATTAGGAGAATGTAGCTCTATAGTTGCAAAGGAGGAAGGGAAGTAGGGAGAGCCCTCTATGATTTAGGCGCCAACATAAATCCTATGTCATTGTCTATTTTTCAAAAATTAGGCATTGGAGAGGCGAGACCTACTACAGTGACATTACAGTTGGTTGTCAGATCAATCACATATCCTGAGAGAAAGATTGAAGACATTTTGGTGCATGTAGATAAGTTTATCTTTCTGGCCGATTTCATCATCTTGGATTATGAAGCAGATAAAGATGTTCCTATAATTATAGGAAGACCTTTCTTGGCCACTGGAGGGACATTGGTGGATGTTCAAAAAGGAACAATGACAATGAAAGTGAACGATGAAGAAGTCAAGTTCGATTTGTTGGAGGCAATGAAGTGCTCAAATGATGTGGAAGAATGCTCTGCCATTCAAATTCTAGATGGTGTTGTTGAGAAACATTTCGAGTTGGCAATGCTGGAGCAACACACAAAAGCATTTAGAAAAATCACAATTGAGAAATTGGAAACAAACAATTTGAAGCAAGAATTGGAAAATGTTTGCAAAGTGTCTAGCTTAAAAATAACTTTTGAATCACTTGATCTAGCTGACAGGAAATCCAAACCTATGCAGGCATCATTAAAGAGCCTCCTAAGCATGAGTTGAAACCTTTACCCACACATCCAAAGTATGCCTACCTAGGAGAGAAGGAATTTTTTTCAAGCATCACATCAGTAGGTTTGCTACCTAAGAATGATGCTTCGCTGTTGAAATTGCTTCAGCAACCTGAAATTAAAAATTCTTTCCTTGATGAGCTGTTATTTACAGTAGCCCACATCAAGGAAGTAGAAACACCTTGGTGTACTGACCTTGCCAACTATCTTGATTATGGAATTTTGCCCCTGGTTTATCACAACAACAGTAGAAAAAGTTTTTCCATGAGGTGAAGTTTTATTTTTGGGATGATCTATTTGTGTTCAAACAGTTTGCTGATAAGGATGGGAGAGAGTTTAAGGTGAATGCGCAGCTAATTGAACATTATTGGGAGGAGTTGCAATGAAATTGTGGCTCTCTCTAACTATTTGAAGGTGGATGAAACAAAAATTTGTAGAGAGTAGTGGTAATTTAGTTAAAAATCAGTTGTGCAAACAAGGATTGTGTATTGCGTTTTGGTTTATTTTCATGTCAGTTATTTTTATTTTCTGCATGTTTGCTTTGAGTGTTTTTTTATGTTGTAGGTGTTCTTATTCTATTGGAACAACTAGGGCTGATAATGCAAAGCCTTGAGCATATCGAATTACAACAACAAATGATTAAGTGAATGAAAGAGACTTGCAAATGAAGATTAGAGTTATTCCAGGGATGTTGGTTTAATCTCTATACCTTATGTTTATTTAATTCTGTTGTGGTTATGTTCTGTCTTTTCAAGTTATGTTAGTTTGTTTTTGTTGTTGTTTTCGCTTTTGTTTAGGTTTGTTAGAAGAAGAAGAAAAAAAAGTATTTGCTCCCTGATTTTGTGAGTTGAAATGCATGTCTGTCTTCTGTTGATCGAGTAAGAATATAATTTGATGATGTCTTTGATGAATCTGAGTTGTTGTTGATTCTTATTATTTTTATTTACCCCTATAAGCATTAACTGTGTAATTTGTTTAATAAAAAAAATGCGCGAGCAATTGTTAGTCTAGTTTGACTATGCCTACCATTGGAAAATCGTGTTGAATAATCTATTTTGCTATGTTTCTTTTAAGTTCATAGAATATGAGTATAGAGAATGATGGATGAGTGCAAGTTTTTTTAGCAAATAATTCAGCTTACTCTTTTGTGCAATAAGCCCTAGGATTCGAGTAGAGAATTTTGGAGCCATTCTTCTATAGAAACTATAATTTTAGGAGAGCCCATTCTCAGCCAAATCCTTACCTTGTTAGCCTTCACTCTTCTAGTTCAAAATAAGTGTGGGGGTCTTTCTCATGCTTAACTCTCATTGGGGATAATGAGTTGTTTAAGTTTGGGTTGACAAAATCATTATTCTTCATCCTTAGTCAATATCTTGTATTTTCCCTTTAGATTCTTGAAGTGCACTCCGCTTTTTTCCTAAAAAGTAGCACCAAGCACTTTTTGCCCTAGTTAAAAAAAATAAGAAGAAAAAAAGAAGATGAAAAATAAAGAAAAAAATAAAGCTCGCTCATCCCAAGTTAGTGAAGTAATCAGTAGCATTATGACACCCATAGTTTGCTCCTACATGAAAAGCTAACTTAGGATGAGAGTTTGAGAAAGCAATTTCAATAGTAAGTTGTACTCATAGTTAGATACTTCCACCACAAAGTGTTAGTAAGCTAAAATGGAAGTGCAATTGCCATTGAGGTTCACTAAAAAAAAAATAGGAGTAATAAAGGAAGTAGTTAAAGGCTACGTGTAGTGTTTTCCTAGTAGTTGTATCCCTTTGAGAGCTTAGGTGAGCTTCATCATAAAATGTTGTCATTCTGAGAAGCAAGAGGGAAGTAGCGAAAGGGTTAACATTAGTTTTTTAGTGAAAAATGAGTGTTGTTTCGTGGTAGTGATGAGCCTAGAAGCTAAGGTGAACGACATCATAAAATGTTGTCATTCCAAGAACAAGGGCCATGACTTCAAGGATTCTTCAAGAGAGTAATCTATGAAAAATGAAAGGAGTCAAGAGAGTGAGTAGTTTGGAGAAGCTAGTTGTAGTGGGTGTGTTTAGTAAGTTGAGTTTGGATATGAGATAGCTTGTTGGGTTTAATGATTAAAATTCTAGTTGTAAAAATATATAGAGCCTGATACTAAAAGGATTCTTGTTGAATCTTAGGCAAGTGCAAAAGAGTAAAGTTCTATCCTTTTCAAAGAATCAAAAGTTGGAATATAAAAGCAGGACAACATTTCGTGGTTATTATCTGTGGATGGGGCATTAATATTTGATTAAGCAAGTTTGGATTTCATTTTGGCATAATAGGGTCCCTGGCTATTTTTCTAGGTTGAGAAAGCATTACTCGAGGACGAGTAACGATTCAAGTTTTGGGATAACTCTTCAAATACGAGTTATAGGTTAGCTTTTATGTCTAAAACTTGATAGTTTTAAGAGAAATGGTGCATATTTTCCTATTAGAATTATCCTATTTCTAGTCTTTATTGCATGGTGCATACTACAAGAGTTTTATGCCACTTATGTGCCTTTATTGATTGAATTAGGTATATTTTGGAAGAAGATAAAATGGATAAAGCCAAGTGATAAAGCATGGACAAAAAGGATGATTGATGTTGAGGCAATATTAACTATTGGAGCAAATTCTGGATCTGGAATTCGTGTGGAATTTGCACATGTGCACGTTCATTAAATTGAGCTAGAGAGAAATATACCAAATATGATGCGGAAGCCACTAGGAGATCGCCATGTGTTCCCTAATCAACCATCGTTTTACATTTGGGGAGAGCTTTAAATTGCAACATCAACCATTTTCGAGAGGGGGGATCGAAGGTGGAAGGAAGCAATAGAAAATAAGGACGTTGTAGCGGAGCTTGCAGAAAGAGGAAAGATCTTTGCTAGAGCTATGGGAACGACACCAGCAAAGAGCTCTTCTCCGTTTTCTTCTTCTTCCTTTAGCTTAGATTTTTAGTTTATTTACGTTACAACATAATGTTTATTTTTTTTATTGTTTTATTGCTTTTTCATCTTGTATCATGAACTAAACACCTCAAGGTGAGGATTAGGATGTTTGTAATGTTTTAAGACAAGTTTTCCAGTATTCTTTGTTTAATTAATCTGATTTTGAGGGCTTTTATTGCAACTACTTGATTTTGAATAGCCAACCATTTCGGGTATTGTCTCCTTGAGTTTTGGAAAAAATAGGGGAGGTCGAACACTTAAAATCACATTAGCTCCTTGTTTGAGTTAGTAGTTAGCTAAGTGGGGAGGTTAGGGATAATCACTCACCTAGTGCACACTGTTAGCAGCTAGGTAATACTTGTAGTAAGGTTACAAAAACTATGGTGTGCAGACATTGTGAACTTTTTAGTTTGTGACTAATATCCAGAAGAATTTTATCCCAGCAAAGAAAACGTTTATTTCACGATGCAAAATTTTACTATTGGATGAGCCCTTTCTGTACAAGCAAGGACATGATCATATATTTCAAAGATATATCAGCGAAGGTGAAGTTCAAGATATTTTGAGTTGGGGGCATTTTGGTGGTCAGAATACAGTAGCGAAAGTGCTACAAAGTGGACATTTTTGGCCTACTCTTTTCAAAGATGCAAGGGATTATGCAAGAAATGTGGTCGGTGTTAACGCACTAGTAATATCTCAAAGAGAGACGCTATGCCTTTAACCAATATTCTTGAAGTCGAACTTTTTGATGTTTGGGGTATTGACTTCAAGGGTGTCTAAGTGGGCGGAAGTAATTTCCTGCCCAAATAATGATGTGTTGATAGTCTCCAAGTTTTTGAAAAAGAACATCTTCAAGAGGTTTGGAACCCCTCGTGCGTTAATTAGTGATGAGGGCAGTCACTTCATCAACAAGATTGTGGAAAAGTTGCTGTTGAAATACAATGTCAAACACAAAATAGCTACAACTCTTCATCCATAGTCAAATGGTTAAGCAGAAGTATCACATCCGGAAATCAAAAGCATCTTGGAGAAAAGTGGTAAATCTTAACCGCAGGTACTGGGCACAATAGTTGGATGAAGCACTATTAATAACACTAATTTAGTGCTATATTTATGCATGTTTAATTGCTAGTTTTGCATATAATTGTGAGCTTTTATATCGATATTTTGCATATTTCAGGAAACCGAGCATTTGAGAATAAAGATGATGAATTTGGAGCATCGGGTGATTTGTGGAGCTTAAAAGGACCCAAAATGAAGCTAAGTATGGAGAAGATGAGCTTCACAAGTGTTTTTGGCCGAGGGGACGGCGTCTTGACGCTCAAAATAGTGTTGAGATGTTGTCCATTATGTTGGAAACTCGAGAGCTAGTGTCTAGACATTGCAAAAACTGATTGAGAGTGTGTACATGCAAGTGCACGTGATTGAAGTAATAATCAAACGACACTAGAGTACCGAGTATCGTATCTCACAAAGAAGTGGAAATGGAAGTTCTTTCTTTAGTTAATTAATTACTAGAAGTACTCATAATTGGAATTATATAAGGTAAAAGCTAGAGTAAAAGATACTTGAAATGAATTTCTAAACTAGAAAGCAGATAAAAAGGCCAGAGATACCAAATTAAGGTGTAGCTTAGGGGATCGAGCACGAATTAGGTTATAATTATGTGAATTGGACGTGATACTTAATTACACTTGCCAATCTCATAGGCCTAAAGCTAAATCGGTCGAAATCTCTAGTCGGCCTCATACGAACACTCTAATTAATCACTTGTCTAAGTGTCCTTAGCGCTAATTGATTAATTAATTAGCATTAATTGTTAATCCGATGTCACTTAGGCAATTTTAGGGTGTTAATTGGATTAGTTTGGTCCTAAATTTCCTCCGTCGATTTCAATTTAAGACTAGAATCAACTAATTAATAGCCAAATAATTAGGGGCATTAAGAACAGTCCAATCAAATGGAGTTAAACAAGTAATTAAATGTCAAAAGCCACAATAAACCATAGTTCCAATCCTAATTGTGCTCTTAACCCCTAAACAACTAAATTTAGCCCATAAATTTCAATGTACAGCACAAAAAACTCATCCCTACTGATACAGGGCTTGTCGAAGGCCCTATCAAGATTAAATTTATAAAATCGGATCTCTAAGTATTTTGTAATGATAGTGGTCAGGGTCATCCACAGGGATTGAAGTTCATAGATTAATTAAGTACCACAGTTAATCATGCCCAATTTTATTTAGAGAAACAAAACTTTAAAGTGATCAAAAAGACAAATAAAATCTAGACTACTATGTACATGCTTTGGAGTCCAATTTTGAGAAACATGCAAGATTGATTACCTTAAGCCCAACTTGAATTGATTAATAACTTGATTTTATACTAACAATCTTAAGCCAAGAATTTCTAAATAATCAATATCCTCTCTCGAGCTCAATTGAACTCATGCCTAGCAACAAATCAACCTCTTGATCGATTTTCATTACTAAACATGGCATTAGGTTATTCTCTTAAGGCTTCTAGAATTAATCTACTCATTCTCGTGCAATAAATTAAATCTAGTCATGTATCTAATGTTCTATAACTAAACTTACTCTCTCAAGCTAAATTTAGTTAAACATGCAAAACCATGGCCAAAGGTTAAGACAATATAAAGAGATGCATAAAAGACGTCAATATATAAATTAAACTAAAAATCAACCAAATGCTCAACAACTACAACCAAGCAAGGGTCTAAACACAGATTTGCAACATGAGTACAACCCACAAAAAACTCCTAAATTGAAGAGAAAAGGAAAAGAAATATAGAAGAAACTTAGGTCGCGTGCCAACACTCGTCTCTGATGTGATGTCAACGATCTCAAGCTTTGAGTCTCCTCTTTAACTTTCCAAAGGTGTCCTCTATGTCCTTAGACAGTGCTTGAATCGAGTTTAGAGTTTTTGGTTTCTCAAAACGGTTGTCTTTGCTCGAAACATAACATTCCCTTTTATAGAGTCGAGATAACGTTGCAACACTAGGGGCAACGTTGCAATAATGTCCCTTCGAATTTTATACAAAAGGAAAAAATCTGTTGAGTAGTGTTGCAACGCTATATATAGCATTGCAACCCTATGTCTGCTGGTCTCCAAGGCTGAAAGGCTGCTGAAGTGGCGTTACAATGCTATAAATGGCGTTGCAACTCTATACTCTAGGGTTCACAAGCTTGTTTCCTTCTCTTCAACACTTGGATCTTCAATTATAGCTCCAATTTGCTCCATATTCATCCAAATACTTCTCCATTCTCCAGTTTTGCTCCAAATGCTCAATTTCTGAGAAATATACATAGAAACACATGAAAGCACACACGATCATAGCAAAACTAGCATAAAATCAAGCCTATAAATAGCACACTTATGCATGCTATCACCTACAACCCTAAGATACATGAAATAGAAGAAGAAAGTGATAAAGAAGACAGTTGTTGCTGAATTCTTGACTCCTGCCTCGAATTCTGCAATCTCGAACCTCGAACACCGCTCCTGAACACTTCGTTTTGTGCTCCATAGGTTGCAAGAAGGTAAGTTATCGAAGTTTGGGCCAAAAACCCTAAATTGGTCTCCCCTAAATTAGTCTCGAAACGATAAATTTATAGTAGGATTCGACACAACATCGAGAAACTAGGCACAACGTGTCACACTCCCTCCCAGCTCACTTGCCTAACCTAGGAAGGAATGTGAAGACAGAGAATACCAGCCCTCTTACTAGCACTCCCAAGCCCAACCTAACATCCACCTGAAACTGTACACAACGCAATATGTATGAACAAGTAAAATTGAGCATACAGTTGCACACCTGAGCAAGATACATTCACTCCCTCATACTAGGTTTGCATACTAAGTCATAACATACTTAAGTCTATTACAACTCGGCTAGAATGCTTTTATTTCAAAACTATATACATGTAAAAGTATATATACAAGGAGCTAAAGAGGCGTGGTGGCAAACATGTCTTGATGAGGCTAAGCACCGGGAACTCGTTTGCTACCTGAGAAGAGAAGACATGTTGAAAACGTGAGCTGGGAAGCCCAGTGAGTGACTACTTTAATAGATTATGCGTTCAAAGATAAATCATCAAAAGTACTTCAACAAGGCCGCCAATTTATAGGATTTAAGCACCCCGAAAAGCAATGCATAAGAACTCATAAGGTAGCATCAAAATCAAGAATAGGTATTTCAAAACGTAGTAACTCATAATAAAGAAAATTTGTAGCATGGTACCCTTCCAAACCCTAGCTGTGGCAGAGTCCTCTCTAAACCAATAGCTTCAATACCTCTCTCATGTGCACGTGGAATGCCATTTAAGCTCACTGGCCTCCCCTAATACCTTCTCCATGTCCTTCAGTATTGGGGCCAGACCAACTACTACCCGAATACCTTCTCACTGTCCTTCAATATCGGGGGTCAAGTTTTCTCTCTCCCAGCTACTTCTCCGTGTCCTTCGGTACCGGGGGTTAATAATATACAAGGCATGCTTTAAATAGTTAGAAACATAGTTTGGAATCACATTCAGCAAGTTCTCAACATAAACACAAACTTTCATTTTAAACAAGCTTCCAAACGTCGAGTGTCATGCCAATAGTTAAGTTCATCGTACGGTTAAAGGAGAACTCACTGACCAAACTCATTTTTCGTGTTCTGAACGCATAAATTCTTTAACATAGCCAACCAATCATATTTTAAGGTTTGGGCAATTCAACCATATTTTAGAATGGATTAATGCAAGGTACTTCCAAGAAAACCTACTTCCAAACTTAGGCTTCATACTTGAACGCGGAGTAACAACTAGTTACAATTATGCTTAACTTTCAACACCGCCATTTATTAATAGGAGTTCAATGAAAAATGAATATAAATTAGTTTAAGCATGCTTCAATATCCATCACTAGTAAGCTTTTGAATAAATATCAAAGCATAGGTTTTCAAACAAAGTCACTCACAATCACCGGAAGACTCCCAAGGCTTATAAGCTTCGCCTATCTCCATTTGCCCTGAAAATGAATTCCATAACATTAATCCCTTTTTCTACTTGGCCCAAAATTAGATCTAATTCAGTCACATAACTCATAGCATAGTAACTGAACACACTTGGCTGTAAGGTATAACAAATTGGAAGCACATCTTCCTTACTCTCTCTCTAGCCCTTTCTCTTTTGAACCAAAAAATACAGATTCAACTTCCAGCATGGGTTTCTCAACATTTAGCAAAACAACCACCAAATTTTATTTGATAACCCTCAAATACAATGTCTAAACTTACTTACCTCAAAATTTCAGCTTCTAATTCGTCCTCAAGAGCTCGAAATCTTTAGATTTCTTCACCTTGTTCTACTGGCCAAGAAACTGGAACACCTCTCGGTTTCCTTAAGTTTTCACGACCTTCTCCTTTCGTATTTTCTCACAACCTTTTCCATACCTATTCTTCATTCAATTTCTGAGATTTTGGCTCAAGAATCATCGAATTTGCTCAAGTGGATTGAGAGATATGGCTGGTTGAAGTTAACCCACTTCCTAGAGCTTCCAGCTGTCTACTGCATTCACAAGAGTTGGACAGCTCATCCTTCCTTAATAACCAACTCCAAAGAAATTGTGTATAATGGCCAGCTCCTCCTTCTCTCTTAGACTTTAAGTCCTTTTAAATCCACCTAAATTGTAAAGAAATTTTAACTAATTTACTTAGAAATTACAGCTTTTGTATTCAACACAACATACACCTAATGTGTACCCAACTTGTTCATGACCTTAACTTACTTCAACTCAACCTTTAATATGCTTATAGCAATGCCTAACCTGTCTCCTTATGAAGCTTTGTGCACGTTATAGTCCACAACTTAGGAGATTCTCAAATTCTACCACGGCATCCTTCAGCGCAACCTATACCAAGTTACATGTATCAACCTTCATGTATAAGTGCAATAAGATCAAAAGAGAGTTTAGGGCTTACACAACGTCTCGATGTTGTGTGGAATGCATCGTTTAACTAATGCACGCGTCTTCAGTGTCAAGATGCTTTAGACATAATTCTTCGCGCGCACCTTTCACTAGCATCGAGACGCATCAAGACAGTGTCTCGACACTAGCTCTTGGGTTTTCAATATAAGGGACAGCGTCTCAACGCTATTTTGAGCATCAAGACATCATTCCCTCGGCCACAAATTCTTGTGAAGCCCATCTTCTCCATACTTAGCTCAATTTTGGGTTCTTTTAAGCTAATCACCCGATGCTCCAAATTCATCATCTTTAGTCTCAAATGCTCGATTTCCTAAATATGCAAAATATCGACATAAAAGCTCACAATTATATGCAAAACTAGCAATTAAACTGGCATAAATATAGCACTAAATTAGTACTATCAACTATGGGCTTATCGCACTACGTTCAAGACCCTTATTGGGATGTCCCCATATACTCTTGTCTTTGGGAAGGCTTGTTGATAACTTGCGAATACAAGTTATTTAGGCACCCAAAAGTGGCTATTGTCCCCGACGATATGGGAACTTACTAAAAAAGGCAGAATCACATATTTAAACTCATAAATAGAAAGAGATATTGAATTGCGCGCCCAAGCCTTCGACGCATGTCCAAATCATCTATCTTGTATATTAAGTGATATATTGATCTCTTTCTAGTGGCATGTTGCGGGCAAAGGAAGACTTGAGTCAAGAATAGCAAGGCGCCATGTCAGAAATACAAATCCTTAGAGGCACCGAGTTTGAAAGTGACTTCAAAATGGGATCAAAAGCGACGTGCATAGAGAATATCAAAGAACGAGTAATGGAGCGGCATGTTCATACAGATGCAGGCATGTAGCCGACCAAAAAGATGCATGTCAGGTGGAGACCACTGTCCAACGCGCATTCACCTACAATCCACAGGGATATTTGACTTGCATGGGCCTCGCTATTCTGCCTGCTCTTTCTTTCATATATATACATCATCTCATTCTCATTTGAAAAAAAAAAAAAAGAAGAGAGGACAGAAAATATAGAAAGAAAAGGGGAATAGACGAAAGAAATGAGAGAAAAATCTAGGGAGAATTCTTCCATTGAAGTCCCGTGAGGAGGAGTGCCAGCCTCTATTGGAGGCTAACATGGAAGAAGAATGAGGTTCATCACGTCACTCTTCTAGCTTGTGTTCATTTGCTCATTTATCTTTCACTTGCACTATGCTATCTTCCATTGTACTTACGTTCTTTTCTTTCATTATGAGCTAAGGACACTTTCAAGACTTGGCTTATGGCTCTGTTGTTAACAACGTTTTTTTTTCTTTGAACTTTCTTATTAAGAGTACTTGTTTAACTTGCTTGAGTTCCTTTGACCAACCGATTTAGAGTAGTAGCATGCTTTAGGCACCAAGAGGGTCAAGGCATGTGGAAAGGCTTAAGAAGTACAAGAGTGAACTTAGTTTGCTTGGTTGTTTCAAGGATAATCCAACCACTTTAGGCTAAAAAGGGCAGTGACATTTGATTAATAATGGCATAGAGAAATCTAACAATTGTTAAGCGGGAATGTGATATCGAAAGGGAGGCATTCGAAGTTTCCTTGCCTAGGTTCAATAATAGCTTCATCATTAAGCGTGTCTTTCCATGAAAACTGCTTTAGCATCAAGTTGCCTTGGTCAAGTCTTGATATTTTCACTGCGTAACGCACCCTAGCTCTCTTTGTTGTTTGTTCTTCTAGCACAACCTTACTTTCATTGCATCTTTACTTTTATGCACTTTTACTTTCATGCACCTCAAAATCACATTATATTTATACAACTGGTTACCACACCTCTCACTTCAGGCACGTTATTCAATATTGTCTGTGCATCTTAGGTTAGTCATAGATGACTTATCAAAGGTTGTATCAAGATTAAATTTATAAAACCAAACCTCTAAGTATTTTGCAATAATAATGGCCAGGGTCATCCACATGGATTGGGTTTCTTAGATTTAATTAAGTACCGTAGTTACTTATGCCTAATTTTATTTAGAGAACACTAACTTGGATTTGGTTTGAAAGCATAAAATTTATCCTATTATGTACAAAGTTGGAGTCCAACTTTAGAGAAACATTCGTTAATTGCTATTCGTGAGCCCAACTATGAAATTGGCTACAGAATTGTGAAACATGCAACAGTTCCAAGTCGAAAATTACTAACATATTCAATTGACTCTCTCGAGCCCAATCGAACTTATGCAAGAGGTAAATCAACCCTTTAGTCTATTTTTACAACTAAGCATGACATTATGAAATTCTCTTAATAACTTCTAGTATTAACCTATTCATTCTCATGCAATAGATTAATCCTAGTTATGCATCTAAGTTCTTGGTTTAATTTACTTTTTCAAGCTAAATTTAACTCAACATACAAAGCTATGGCCATGAGCTTAGAATATTAAATCATAATGCATAAAAACGTTGCAATCACATTCAAACAATCAAACATAGTTCCATACAATCTTTCAATTAACTAAGAGTCTAATACACTCAAATACATGCAATTGCAATCCACTAAATCCTAAAATTAAGAATGCAAAAGAAAAGGAAAAGAGAAAAACTGGACGACGCGTGCCAACACTCGTTCCCGATGTGATGTCCCACGATCCCGAGCCTTGAGTGTCCTCCTTAGCTCTCCAAGCTGCTCTTTAGACCTCTCAAACAAAGCTTCTATCGAAATTAGGGTTTAGGTCTCTCCAAAACGGCTCCCTTAGTTAGAAATATAACATTCCCTTTTATAGAGTCGAGATAGTGTTGCAACGCTAGGGACAGCGTCAACGCTGTCCCTTCGAATTTTATAAAGAAGGAAAAAATTTGTTTGAGTAGCATTGCAATGCTATGCCTGCAGTTCTTCAAGGTTGAAAGGCTTCTCAAATGGTGTTGCAACGCTATGCCTTCGGGTCCAAATGGCTTGTTCTTCTTTTTCAACACTTGAATCTTCAAATATAGCCTTAAGTTGCTCAAATTTGTCCAATTATCTCACAATTATTCGATTTTGCTCCAAATGCTCGGTTTCTGAGAATTAAACATAAAATACATGAAAGCACACAAAATCATAACAAAACTAGCCAAAAAACTAAGCCTAAAAATAGCACATTTATGCATGCTATCAGTTAGCATTGTCTTCCTTGTGGAATCGACACTGGAATATTCCAGGTGCTGCATGTCGGCACGTTTAGTGTACGCTTCCACAGAGTGTTGAGTGACATAAGTTAGAAGAACCCATTTTTCACATGCCCTACTACGCTTTTACCCTTAATTTTCCCTACTTCATTCATATTTCTCTCCTCTAACTTGCAATGTTTCCACATTGTGGTATAAAACCACTACCTGTCATCTTCCCTTAGAATTGGAGTATAAGGCTTAATGGGCGTTGAAGAAGTTGAATCTTTATTTGAATGCAAAATGAGAGGAAAGGAAGATCTAGCTGAATGAACTAGATGAATTCAAAGTCAACACATATGAGAATGAGAAGATATACAAAGAGAAGACGAAGCAATGACATGATTTAAAATTAAAACTAAAGTTATTGTATGAAGACCAAATAGTATTACTATTTAATTCATGCCTTTAGTTGTTTCCAGGGAAATTAAAATCCAGATGGTCTGGACCGTTCACTGTGCTCAAAGTTTATCCACATGGAGCTATTGAAATTCAAGGTGAAGATGGGCAAAATAGCTTTAAAGTGAACGATCAGAGGATGAAACCATACTATGGAGGAGTAGTTGAAAGACTAAAAACCTCATCAACTTGCAAGATGTGTAGAGCTCAAAGGGAGTGGCCTTGCATTTCAAAGAAGATTTAGAACGATGCTAAATCAGGGCACATCCCTATCCCTATTCTATTTACACTTATATTTTCCTTTTGTATTTCATTTAATTGGTAAACTTAGTATTTGTATGTTAGTTTAGATTATTTAGTTCTTTTCAAAGAGTAGAAGTCAGACTAAAAGAGAATTAGAAGTTAAAAGTTAGTTTAGGAAGACTTGCGTTGAACAAAATCATGCATTGAATATAGAGCATGCATCGAATACAACTTGTGTTCAGAACATATATGTGACGCTTCTTATCCCGAGGGCAATTATTGCATCGTTCTATAACAGTACATTGATTGTACCTCTTCCCTTCCCTGAGGCTATCTCTCTCCTCCTTTTGCACTTATAAATAACCCTTCAAATAGCCTTTTCTCATTTTATTTACGTATTTGAACTTGCCCTCTTCCCCTTACCTTTTCCTCTTTACCTGAAACTTTTCGACCACTGCCCATCACCATCTTTTTTGTAGTCAAAAGCTCAAATGGTGTCAAAGAAGGCTCGATATGTCATGGTAGCGTACGAGGTAGAGTACGGCGACCTCAATTTTTCGTGGACAGAGTCAGGGGATGAGCAAGCTAAAGTCCGTCCACCAAACTAAAAACCTCCAATAAGTAAACCTCCGATGAAAAAAAAAAGGGTTCGGCTGCTGATAGTGGGAAAAATAGTGTTATTTCTTAGCTATGATTATGTGTGCTTTCATGTGTTTTTATGTATATTTCTTAGAAATCGAGCATTTGGAGCAAAACTGGAGAATTGGGAGATATTTGGACAAATTTGAGCAACTTAAGGCTATATTTGAGGATTCAAGTGTTGAAGAGGAAGGACAAGGCAATTGGACCCGAGGGTATAGCGTTACAATGCTTCTTATAGCTTTGCAATGCCATTTGAGAAGCCTATCAACCTTGAAGACTCGAGGGCACATTGTTGCAACGTTGCTTATAGCGTTGCAACGCTGTCCGGAGAACATTTTTTCCTTCTTTGCAAAATGCTAAGGACAGCGTTGCAATGCTGTCTCGACTCTATTTAAGGAACTTTTTCATTCGAGCAAAGTGAGCCGTTTTGAGATACCAAAAACCCTAAACTTGATTCAAGCACTGTCTAAGGACATAGAGGAGACCTTTGGAAAGCCAAAGAGGAGACTCAAAGCTCGATATCATGGACATCACGTCAGAGACGAGTCTTGGTACGCGACCTAAGTTTCTTCTCTATTTCTTTTCATTTTCTCTTGAATATAGGAGTTTTTGTGGGTTGTACTTATGCTGTAAATTTGTGTTTAGACCCTTGCTTGGTTGTAGTTGTTGAACATTTGGTTGATTTTTAATATAATTTATATATTTACGTCTTTTATGCATCTCTTTATATTGTCTTAACATTTGGCCATGGTTTTGTATGTTTAACTAAATTTAGCTTGAGAGAGTAAGTTTAGTTGTAGAACACTAGATGCATTGACTAGGCTTAATCTATTGCACGAGAGTGAGTAGATTAATTCTAGAAGCCTTAAGAGAATCACATGTTTAGTAATAGAAATAAACTGAGAGGTTGATTTATTGCCAGGCACGAGTTCAATTGAGCTCGAGAGAGGATATTGATAACTTAGTAATTCTTGGTTTAAGATTGTTAGTATAAAATCAAGTCAATTCAAGTTGGGCTTAAGGTAATCAACCATGCATGTTTCTCAAAATTCGACTCCCAAGCATGTACATATTAGTTTAGATTTTATTTATCCTTCATACCAAAGTTATATTTCTCTAAATAAAATTGGGCATAATTAAATATGGTACATAATTAAATCTAAGAACTCCAATCCCTGTGGATGACCCTGGCCACTATTATTGCAAAATATTTAGAGGTTCGGTTTATAAAGTAATCTGATAAGAGCCTTCGTCAAGCTTCTTTTACATTTGCCACCAATTAGCCTGGGAGACGAAAGGTTTCCAAACGAAGGAATTGCTAACGGCGGGGAACCTTTCTTCCTTCGTTTCGATAAAACCCCTTCACCTTTCTTCCAAGTCCTCAAAGCCCAAACCAGATGCACCTCCGTCTTCCAAAAAACTGACCAAATGCACGATGAAGAAGAAGAAACCAACCACCAAAACACCGTCATCTCCACCGTCGTCCTACAATTCTGAATCTGTGATGCTAGCACAACTATGTGTTGCCACAAGTGCACGTGCGTAAGTAGTAAAGTGGTATGAGTATACCAGATATCATATCTATAGGGACTTGTTATGGTTAGTTAAGTACCAAAAATAATTATAATTGATTATGTTTAGAGAAATAAACCGAGCAACTGGCGATTTAAGTGAATAAAAACATACAAGAAAAACTAACAGTTGAGAACAACAGGGTTAAAGACGTTCAGGGAATTAATTTCACTAATTGGATCTTGCAATTAATTATTTGGGCAGTTGAAATTATTAACTCATTTAATTAACTAGGCCTAGAAGTTTAAATTCAAGGAATCCTTTGTCGAGCTCATCCAATTCTCAAGTGTAATTAACTAAATGACGTGTCCGTCTCATTAATTAATTAACACCGGCATTAACGAACCTTCATTTTAAACCTCAATTAATCTTTGTTGTTCCTATGTCACTTAGGCGGATTTTATTTGTTCTGCATTGTCTTTCTAAATTTAATCTCCTCTATCGAGCTCAATTAAACTAATGATCAATCGCCAATAGTTTAAAGGCATTACAAACCCAATGCACAAAGCTATTAAGAAGAGATACAATATCAGTAATCGTCAATTAATTAACTACAAAGATCAATTAGCTACATTAATTCCACACACTAATAAAACTAGCCACTAAACATATTCAAATTAGTCCCAAAAGCAATCGCTACAGCCCAAATATAGCAACTACAAATGGAAATAAAGAAAGCCAAAACCACGTCAATCTTTGACTCATGCCTCAATCTTCGTGATCCAGAGCCTCAAACCTTCACCGAACAGTCTCCAAGAGCTCCCAGCTATCCCAATTTGGTGAGTTTCCATAAAAGGGGTCTAAAAAAACCCAAACAGTTCCCTTAAATCAAGCAAAGAACAAAATTATAAATAGCTATTGTTGGACAACGTTGCAATATTGTCCAAAATGATGTTGTACTCCTTGCGCGCATGAAGGTAGCATTGCAAAGCTGTAGATGAACGCCTCATCCTTGCCTAATTCTAATGTTGCAACGCCACAAGGTAGCGTTGGAATGCTAGCTCTCAAGTTTGCCTTTTAAGTTGAGGCGTTGCAACGCCTTTTCAAGGGTTGCAACGACATCTTTACGGCTCTAACAACTTATACTTCATCACTTCTTCTACTTAGCTCCACAAATAGCTCTAAATTAGCTCCATCTTCAACATAATTCTTCATCATCATCCATTTCTCATAGAATTGCTCGGTTTCTTGAAATCAACAGATAATCAACATAAAAGCTCACATTTTAAGTGTAAAACAAGCTCAATTAAGACATAAATATAGTACTAAATTAGTGCTATCAATCTGACCAGCCACCCCTCATTCGCAAGCGGGCAAAAGCCCCTGCCCAAAACCCCAACCCACCAAACACCATCCCCTGAAGCCATCAAGGCATGCTTAAGCGAATCATTTACTCAACAACCTTTACCTTGTCCATCATCACAACCCCCTTCCATCATTACCCTTGACTCCCCTTCGCTGCAAGCTCTACTTGATTCTCCAATCTACCTAGGTTTTGAGGATGAAGCATTTGATTCAATACTGAACCTTGCGACCAGCTTGGAGGAAAGAGTTGCCACATCAGAGAAATTGGAAGAAGAAATGATTGCTGCCCAGCCTTCTAAGGAACCAAGTCCTAAAAGGCAGCAGTACGCTGAGGAGAAGAATTTAGATTTGTCTTGGTGGGAAGGCCTAAGACAATCAGCAGTGTCCAAAGGAGACGTCAACACATGGTGCTCTTCCTTGAAGGACCCAAGGCAGTTGAGTGTTACTCCAAAGAACAAGTTGGAGAGGCTATGAGCATCCCTACGCCCAAAGGCCACTAGGTAGAGGAAGAAGAAAAAGTGGGTGCATGCCAAGAAAAATAGACTGAGAAAAGTCCAACCCCACAAACAACTGATCAGGACATTTTTGGAAGCATACTCCGAGGGTTGGAAAATGTGGAGCTTAGCATTGAGAAGATATCGCCTCCAGTGTAGATGAATCAAGAAGAAATCAACAACTCCAAGGAACAAGTTGGAGGAGTCGCTACTCCCTTGCACACAAGTAATTCACCACAACCTCAAATGTCAGCGCAGAGTGTGGCACAAAACAAGGGAGAAGAAGAAGCAAAGGAAGTAGCCAATGAAGCTCTCCTTAAAGACAACCCTCAAGAGAATGTTGAAGAGCCTATTACAGCAAGTGTACACAAAATTGCTGAGCGCAACAACGACGATGCTGCATTGGAAAAGAAAAAGAAGAAAAAAAAAAGGTTGAGAAGCCTATGAATGGGCGATAGCATGAGTCCAAGAAAAAGAAGGGTGAGGAAGATGAAGTCACATTTGAGCCCAAGAAAAAGAAGAATAAAGCATGTGATGATCGTGCTGAAGAAGAAATGGGGGAAACAACCCCAAAAGATTTAGTGCTTGCGCTTAAAGCAGCAAAGGCCGTGAAAGAGGGGGAAAGATCAAAGCCTCCCAAAAAGAAGTCAACTCCTACAGTCAAGAAAGAGTGGACGCCAAAAAAGCCAGAGGGTTAAGTTGATGAACAGGCCCAAGGGCCTTGGAGCATGAGATGGATTCTTCAAGACCACTGATCCCATCCCTGAGTTTATTGCTAAGCACATTGATCAGCTGGGATGGGAAAGATTTATGCATAGAGCCTTTGCCATCTTTCCCAAGGTGGTTCGAGATTTCTATGTCGATGACTTCCACTAAGAGATAAATGAAGCTCTCATTCAAGGTCACCGCGTATCATTCGAGGCACATCTCATCAATGAAATGTTCAACTTGCCAAACCTTGAAAATGCACTTGGTAAGAGAATCATCTACCACCTAACGAAGGAAGAGTTGGCAGAGGAAGTGAGAGAGCTCACACATCAACGCACCAAGTGGACTAAGAGCATGTAAGGTCTAAAGTAATTGTTGAAGACTGACTTGATTCCTGAGGCAACCACATGAAACTATGTGGTTGATAGCACTAATTTAGTCCTATAATTATTCCATATTATTAGCTAGTTTTGTGGTGTTATTGTGAGCTTGTACGTGTATTTATTCGTGTATTTCAGGAAACCAATCAACTGGGAGCGAAATTGGTGTATCTAGAGAATTATTATGAATGTGGAGCTTAATTGGAGGTGAAATGGGCTAAGTATGGAATTTGGTGTTGCATGGGCATTTGGGACCGTGAGAATGGCATCAAAATGCTTTGCACGGCATCAAGACTCCCTGTTTTATTTTGAAAAGTCAAGGGGCAGCATTGAGACATTGTTCTGTGGTGTCTCAACGCTGGAAACGGGTGCAAACATGGCATTCCATCCGAGCGCTTCGACGCTGAGGCATGTTAGTGTCTCGACGCTGCCATGACACCAGGTATATATTCTGGGTTTCGTGGAAGAATTTGGGGAGGCAAATCTTAGGGTTTCAAGCCCTTTTGCGAATTCAGACCTTATTGGAACCTGTGGAGCACGAATTGGAGTGTTCGAGAGAGGTTTTTGAGACTCAAGAGTATAGAAATCAAGGTGAAAGTCGAGATTATGGCGACGACAGTCTTTATTACTATTTTATTCCTCTTTTTCATGTCTCTTAGGGCTGTAGGGTTAAGGATTATGTACTGTTTAATGTATATTATGGACTAATTGTAATAGTTTAGGGGTTAGAGCATATTTAGAGTTGCTTTTATGCATTAATTTGTGATTATTGCCATTAATTACTTTGTATGGAATTCATTTGGATGAGTTATTCTTAATGCCTCTAATTAATTGGCCATTAATTAGTTGATCATAGTCCAAAATTGAGCTTGAAAGAGAGAATTTAGAATAGAAAGAATTCTTCCAACGCCCTTAATTTGCATAAGTGATATAGGAATAACAAATGATAGGTGAGGTTAATGACAAGCGAACTTAATTCAATTAATTAACTAAATTAACGCTAAGGACACTTAGGCTAATAGTTAATTAAGCATGTTCGATTGAGACCAACAAAATATTTCGATCGATTTAGCTCAAGGCCTATGAATTCGAGAGAGTTAATTAATAGCATAATAGTGTTCTAATGTGTGCTCTATCCCTTAAACGTCCCTATTAATGTTGTCTCCACCATTACTTTTTATGCTTTCTAGTTTAGTTTTAATTCCGAGCATCTATCATTTAGTATTTTTCCCTCAATAATTCCAATCGCCTATAATTCTAGTAATTAATCAATTCAAAAGGACCCTTAATACGTACTCCTTGAGGATTTGATACTCAGTAATACTTACCGCTTTATATTACTTGATCACGTGCACTTGAGTGACCATAAATAGTGGTCAAGAATTGGCTTATCCCTACAACACACGATGAAACCATTTCAAGGGATAAAGCCTTAGTTGTTTACTGCCTACTGAAGGGAAATTCGCTGAATGTTGGGGAAATGATCGCCAACCAAGTCCGAGAAATGGTGGCATAGCCAAGGGGACTTTTTTTCTTTCCATGGATGATTGGAAACTTGTGCCTCAACGCAGGAATTCCCATGGAAGAGGAAAACTGTGGTGACAACCAAAGGGGTCATTAATAATTTGATCCTTCGCCACCTCCTCAAGGAATCCTCCAACCATCCTGAGTTGGTGCCCAAAAAGAAAAATCCTAAGGCACCAGTACAGAAGGATAAGGAGCCTGCTTCGGAGAAGCAGAAATTTAACAATGAAGAATGCCCCTAGTAAAGAAGAAAAGTGGAAGCAACCAATAACTCCTAAAATCATCAAGCCCCCTTCTCCACAAAATCTTCTTGCACAAGAGTCCCATCAGTCAGCGCAGTAGTAAATGCCTCAACAGTCCACTGTAAATAGCTCCATCCCGCCTCTTCCTGATTTGAACGTAGAGGAACCTTCCATCCCCTTCACCCTTGGATCAAATTGGCTCCTCAAAACCACGTACTTGTCAAAACCATATGCTAATTGAAAATTCAAGCACTCAGCCATCTCAGCAAGTGCCTGCAGGTGTTGATCCAATTGTAATTCAAACATTTTTTAAGTTTTGCAACTATTTCCCTAATCTCTTCGGCAATCCATTGGAGATTGAAGCCGAGAATTTAGCGTTGGCTAAGTTGAATTGTTGGGCAATCATGTGCCCAATGTTGGCTTATTTGGAGGCAGGTATGGGAAAAATGGATGTCTTCTTGCGCTTATTAATTCAAAGGGACATGGTGATGTCACTCTTTTACCCTAAAGTTGCTGAAGCTCTTCCTCGCATCCCAGAAGAATTAATGCGGCCTCTCCTTTTCTCTCCCGCCAGTCCATCCAAGAACTCTGCTCCCAGAGCAGATGGCTCCCAAGATCCTCCACCCCCTCCTCCTCCTTCAGATGCATAGTTTTAATTTTTTTTTTTCCTTATTTAGTTGCACTTTCATTTTATATGATTTCACAATTATGTATTCATTCTTCTAAAGGATATTAATATCACTTCCTGCATTTTCTTGCATTTCGTGTTCTTATCTCTATCTGATTAACTAATAATGGGCAAAATAGTGTTATTTCTTGGCTTAGTTTTATGCTAGTTATGCTATGATTATATATGCTTTCATGTATTTTTTCTATATATTTCTCAGAAACCGAGCATTTGGAGAAAAATCGGAGAGTTGTGAGATATTTGGACAAATTTGAGCAACTTAAGGCTATATTTGAGGATTAAGTATTGAAGAGGAAGGACAAGGCAATTGAACCCGAGGGCATAGCGTTGCAATGCTATTGGAGTAAAACCAAAGAATTGTGAGATATTTGGACAAATTTGAGCAACTTAAGACCATATTTGAGGATTTAGGTGTTAAAGAAGAAAGACAAGGCAATTGGACTCGGGTATAGCGTTGCAATGCTCCTTATAGAGATGTAACACTATTTGAGAAGCCTATCAACCTTGAAAACCTGAGGGCACAACGTTGCAACGCTTCTTATAGCGTTGGAACGTTGGCCAAAGAGGATTTTTTCCTTTTTTATAAAATTTGAAGGGACAACGTTGCAACGTTGTCCCTAGCATTGCAATGTTGTCTCGACTCTATAAAAGGGAACTTTTCATTCGAGCAAAGGGAGCCATTTTTGAGAGACCAAAACCCTAAATTGATTTATACACTGTCTAAGGGCCTAAAGGAGACTTTGGAGAGCCAAGGAGGAGACTCAAAGCTCGAGATCATGGACTTCACGTCGGGAATGAGTGTTGGCACGGATCCTTAGTTTATTCTCTTCTCCCTTTACTTTTCGTTTGGCTTTTAGGAGTTTTGTTATGGACTATAATGTTGTTTATATCTGTATGCAGACAAGAGTGGTTGTATGTTTTAGACTTTTGTTGATTTTTTAATTGAATGCATGCTTTTACATCTTTTATGTATCTCGTTATTATTGTCTAAACCTTTGGCTATAGTTTTGCATGTTCGGCTAGATTTAGCTCGAGAGAGTAAATTTATCCTTAGAACAATAGATGCATAACTAGATTTAATTTATTGCACGAGAGTGAGTAGATAAATTCTAGAAGCCTTAAGAGAATCGCCTAATGCCATGTTTAGTAATAGAAATAGACTGAGACGTTGATTTATTACTAGGCATGAGTTCAATTGAGCTCGAGAGAGGATATTGATCACTTAGAAATTCTTGGTTTAAGATTAATTACATGAAATCAATTCTTTATCTACAAAGTTGGGCTTAATTTAGTCAACCATTATTTCTAAAATATTGGACTCTAACCTTGTTAATAGTAGTTTAGATTTTATTTGTCTTTTTGATCAATCTAAAGTTTTGTTTCTCTAAATGAAATTGGGCATACTTAACTATGGTACTTAATTAATCTAAGAACTTCAATCCCTGTAACCGACCCTGACCACTATTACTGCAAATTTTTAGACGTTCGGTTTATAAATATTATTTGATAGGGCATTAGACAAGCCCTTTTATCAAATTGGCGCCGTTGCTGGGGATTGACATATTCTAGTTTAATTAATATCATGATGAAAGAGCTAGAATTTAATTTGGAGTGTAAATAGCGTATATTTATAGTTTCCTTCTTTTTGCTTTAATTTAGAGAGTTTATCTTTGTTTTGTTTTTTATCTTGTTTTTTTCTTTTGAATCTTGATCCAGTGTTTCTAGTTGTGTGATTATTTGGTGTTGCTTGAGAGCCTGTGATTATTTGTTGTTTTGTTTAATGGCTTTTAATAGATTTGGGTGGCCCTTTAGAGAACCTGAGCCCAAAGAACCAACACCACTTTCTAGTTCTTTTTCTGTTAGTTATCACTCTTTTGATCATGAGCCTGTTAGTGAAGATTATGTGTTTCATGGTTATCAAATGCCTAGTTATTATCATACTGAATCTATGAGTTATGGAAATCTCATGTATGGTAATGATGAATGCATTTGGACCCATGAACCATATCCTAATTTCTTTCAAGAAGCCCAATTAGAGGAAGAATCATCCTTAGAGAGAATATTGAGAAAATTTATAGAGGAGACTAGACTTAGGAGGTTATAGTTTGATGAGAGGTTTATGAGTCTCCAAACCTTTAGAGAGGTTAGTGAAGTGCAACCCACTTACATAGGATGTTCAGTGAGTCAATTGATCATTGGTTCACTAATAGTCTATCATGAGCATGATTCTTTCAATTCTACTGAGTTTGGATAATTAAGGGAGATTTGTGATGAGAATAGAGGGGAATTAGAAAGTGTAGATGCACACCAGGATCGAGTAAGTGAGGATGAGAAAGAGGATGAACCTATCTTAGTTGAGGAGGTTTAGGAGGTAGAGTTTAAGGCTATAAGGCCTTTGTCTGTTTTATCTTCTGATTTTTCTCTTTATCTGAAGTGTTCTTTTTCTTATTCTTACGAGTCTGTGTCAGAGTCTGTTTATTTTGATCTTTCGCCTTGATAGTGGGCAAAATAGCGTTATTCTTTGCTTAATTGTATGCTAGTTTTTCTATGATTATATATGCTTTCATGTGTTTGTTATGTATATTTCTCAAAAATTGAGCATTTGGAGCAAAACCGTAGAATTGTGAGATGTTTGGACAAATTTGAGCAACTTAAGGCTATATTTGAGGATTCAAGTGTTGAAGAGGAAAGACAAGATAATTGGACCCGAGGGTATAGCGTTGCAACACTATTTGAGAAGCCTATCAACCTTGAAGACTTGAGGGCACAGCGTTGCAATGCTACTTATAGCGTTGCAACGCTGGCCAAAGAGGATTTTTTTCTTTTTTATAAAATTTGAAGGGACAGCGTTGCAACATTGCCCCTGGCGTTGCAATGTTGTCTCGACTCTATAAAATGGAACTTTTCATTCTAGCAAAGGGAACCGTTTTTGAGAGACCAAAACCCTAAACTGATTTATAAACTATCTAAGGGCCTTATATGAGACTTTCGAGAGCCAAGGAGGAGACTCAAAGCTTTAGATCGTGGACTTCACGTCAGGAACAAGTGTTGGCATGTGACCTTAGTTTATTCTCTTTTCCCTTTACTTTTCTTTTGGTTTTTAGGAGTTTTGTTATGGACTATAATTTTGTTTATCTTTGTATGTAGATGATACCCTTTGCTAATGTATACTACTTATTTTAGCAATAGTTAGGTTCTGATATGCGCAAGTGTACACATAAGCTGTAGCAAGTGATAAGTAAATTATCGTATCCACATGGACTATTAATTCTTCTATTTACTACAATTAACTCTTAGTAGCTTGATTTTTAACACTGAAAACTAATTAAGAACTGAACTAACATAAAACAGCAATGCTGAAACAAAATAATTGCTAAAATAGAGTGACACAGAGGAATCGAAATTAAACAGAGATAGATTAAACTGTACTTTGAATTAATCTAAAGGCTTGGATTAGGGGTAGTTTCCTGCTTTAATCAATCCTACAACTTAAACACAAATTCATTTCTCTCAATCCACTACAGCCCACACGGCATTCTCCGAAATCACCAGATATACGTTGTTTCATTCTCATTACTCCAGCGATAACTAACCCACTGTACTATGTGTGCATTAGGTGAGTGATTATCCATAACCTCCTCACTTAGCTAGCTGCTAACCCTAACACAGGGCTAATGTGGTTCTTAAGCTATCAGCTCCTCCTATTCTTCCCAGAAATCAGAGAAACGCTGCAACAAAATTGTTGGCCAAATGGAATTGTGCTAAAGAGATAAAAACTCTTAAAAACCAGATTGAGCTAAAATGATATGCATTAAGCTGTAATATAAATCAAAACATTCAACCCCTTAATCCTCACCTTAAGGGTGTTTAGTTAATATTACAGAAAAAATAGAAAAAAAATCGAAATATAGACATAACGAAAATGATGCAGAGAAAAACTAAATGAAAGAAGAAAAAGTAGAAGAAAAAGTCAGAATGTTGCCCCAAAAAGCTTGGTTCAGCATCGACGTCCAATCTCCTGGAGAAAACCTTCCTTTTATGGTAAACTTTCGTCCATGGCCTCCAAAACCGGAGCTCTTCTCCTCTTTCTCTCTCTCTGCGAATTTTTGGGATCTCCACTCCTTCTCTCCTCCTCTCTTTAAAAAAAAAACGTCTGTCCATATAATATATTCCAACCTTTATGCAAATCAGGGCTGATTAGATAGGTCCCAATGACGTGGCGAGCTCTTGATGGCTGATTCCCGCTGACTGTACTGTCATCTGCCAACTCATTAAATGGACAGCAATTCCCACGTGCGAAATTCGTGCTGGCTGTAGTTACCCAAATTGCTCCAGCAAACTGTTGTAAAACTGTTGTCCTTAGCTTCGGGAGTCCTTCTTAATCAAACCCTAAATTAATCAAATAAAGCTCATTAATTACTATAACAATGCTCTAATAATAATAATACTAAATCAAAATCAATCCTAGAGCAAAATACATCAAAGCTAGGAGTTTTCCACAATATAATGAGATAAAAATCGACAATTTAGTCCGGAAATGCTAGCATATAACTCTTAATTTAGAGTTATCAAACCCCCAAACTTGAATCATTACTCGTCTTCGAGTGATGCTTCCTCCACCTGCACATGTCAACAGCTACTTCTACTTGACCACTAAATTCTTATATACATTATCACCACTATAGCGATGTTTTAGCATCAAACATGCTCCTACAACTCAATACATATTGTTCTGCTTCAAGATTTCAAATTATGTTCTTTTGCACATGCCTAAGAATTAACTAGACACCTTTTAGCTCCAAAGCTTTTATCACTTAAAAATTCTAATCCTCAAGTTCATTATGCAATCCTAAAACCAAACTTACACAAGAGTGCTTCCTTTCTAAGACTAATCTTCTAAGCTAGCACCAAACTTGCACGTTTCTTTTCTTTTCTTTTCTTTTTTTTTTCTTCTTTTTTTTAACAGCCTACTACTCTCTTGGAGATCCTTGAAGTCACAGCCCTATTTCTTGAAATGACAACATTTTATGATGTCGTTCACCCTAGCTTTCAGGCTCATCACCTCATAGGCATAACACTCATTCCACTTCTTTTTAAGATTGACCCTCATGTCACTCCCCTCTTGCTTCTCAGAATGGCTACATTTTATGATGAAGCTCACCTAAGTTCTATGAGAGTTGTGACTATCAGGCTAACACTCATCCCTTGCTTTCTTTTCCCTTTTTTTTTTAGTTCTTTCCAAAGCTTCTTCATACAGCTTATACCTTCGTTCCAGAATGCTAACACTTTTTGGTGAAAACATCTAGCTACGAGCACAAGCTACACAGAGATTACTTTAGCAAAACCCTTTTTCTGAGCTAACTTTTTTTTTTTTTGGTAAACCGCAAAACAGGTTGGACTTGCTTGCAAGGGAGAGGAGTGCATCTTAGGAGTGGAAGAGGAGTGTTCCCTAAGAGTAGATCCTAAAAAAATATTAACAAGCAAAATCTTCAAAAATGCTCTAGCAACTTTAACATGGCCCCCTAAACTTAAATCGCTCATTGTCCCCAATGAGAGAAAGTAAAGGGAAGACCCCCAAACTTATTACAAGCTGGCTAAAAATACTATAATTGGATAGGAAAGTAAAATTGGTATCACTTGGTTGGGAATGAGCATTCCTAGACTTCTAAGCTTTAAAAGGTTCTATAAGAATCTATTTAAAGCTTAGGACTTCTTGTGTAAAAGATTCAATAACCTAAAATGCTAAATCATCAGCAACCATCCAGCTATCTTGAATACAGGAACTAATTTGACTCAGCATAAGAATTCAAGGTACAAGCAAACCACAGCTTAATTGACATGCAATTTCTAATTATGCTACTGCAATCTAATTGCTTTTATAACAGGCATTGGCAAGAGCAATTCATTCAGCATTTAATTTAAGATCTAGGAGGCTGAAACAAAATATACTTTCATTTTTACTACGAGCGCAGGAGATCATTACTACATTCCTAATCACATGAGCAGAAGATCATCACTTTACTAAGAGCTTTTCTTTTTCTTCTTCAAACCTACTTCTAAAATCTTAAACAACACAACAACAACTAGAGCAAAAATAAACATAAACTGTACAAAGACAAGCAAAGGCAGACATATAAGCAAATGACTAAAGGAAATCAAACTACATCCCTTCTCCTTCTTCTCTGGATGAGTCTTTAATATCTTCTTCTTCAAACGGTTGGTCAACAGGTGGTGGGATCCAAGGAGTCAATATTTCTTCTGGGAAAGTTGGAAAGGTAGGGAATGGCTTCTGGAAGTTGTTGTGGAGGGCCTTCTTAATAGCTGAATCTCTTCTCTGAGCATAAATCCAGAAGGTTTGTTGTTGCATTTCTACATGCTCAACCCGCTGTAGCAATTGGTGTTGTAATTCCAAAAGCTTGTCTATCCCTCTCAGAAGACCACCAGCTTGAGAGCTTCCTTCCCTTCTCTACAGGTGCTGAATGCTGCTTGGATTAATAACACCCTTGTCAAAGAGTATGTCATCCTCAGGATGTCTAGGCACTTCCGCCCCATCACACAACATTGAAATTGTGTTTGGGAAAAACAACTTCCCAACATTCTTCTTCGCATTGGTCTTGATTTGAGCAGAGATAATCTTCCCAACATTTATGCTTAACTCCTTGAGAATTGCAAAGGTCAATAGGATTCTTGCCATGGACACAGTTGAATCGTGGGTAGTTGGTATGAGACAAATTTTGACAAAGGCTAGCTACACATTTGCTTCATTAGTGAGATATGCTGCTTGCCAGGTTCTGGCTCCAACATTTGAAATCCTCCATTGAGCATCTTCTACCCCCACCTCCTTAACTGCCACATTTAACTTCTCCATAAAGGGGGCAGTAACCTTTTCATTGAACAATGCATGGGGGAATTCCTCTAGGTCGTATAGGTCATTAATGGCTCCGGTGATCAGTCGACTGGAACTCTGCGTACGATGGCCAAATACCCCTATTTTGGATCCAGATTTGCATAAAATTTATGAACAACCTGCACTCGGGCTTCTCTTGGCTGCCTTGCAAATTGTTGCCACCCATGACTTTCAATCATGGATCTTAAAATTTGAGGTAGCGTGGTCAAATCAGAATCAAATCCTTTCTCCGCCAGAAAATCTCTTTTCTTTAACTCATTGTATTTCATCTTTGCTTTAGAAGAAATAAATCTTTCCCAAGGAAATCTCGTATTCTCCTCCACCTTTTTCTTCGCCTTTGCATCCATTGCCGCAGCATCATGCTCTTCTGGTCCCGTTTCCTCTGTTGTAATCTTTTCTGTTACTGTTTTATCAATCACTAGGCTTTGCACCAGTGGTTCCTCAATCTCCCGAGTTTCTTCATGCTTTGGTATTTCTTCCACTTTTGGAATTTCTTCTCTTTCTGCATTCTCTTCCATGGTTTAGATAGATCCTTCCTCTTCCACGTGTTCTTGAACAGTGGTTTCTTTTCCAGCAACTTCATCACTTTCGACTTGCGGTTTTGGGTCGTCTCCTTCAAGACCTTCTTCTTTTTTTCTTTGGTGATTTTCTCTTCTCTTACTTCAGAATAACCTTTGCTTCCATTAGTTCAGAAGGTTCACCTTCCTGAAACTTTGATCGGCGAGTTTTTGCTGACATTTTTCCGGCGAGAGAATATAGTTTTCGAAGCTAGAATGTTAGGATTGGAGTAGCAAAGAGATGGGTTTAATCGAAGGGCTAAGGTTTAATTTAAGGACAATGATGATGAGGGTAAACTTGTCTTTTCGGCAAGGTTTTCAAATTCGAAATCCCCCCAAAATCCCCCTGAATGACGTTATACCCTTGAAGATCGCTGACGTCGTCAAATTAGTCATAAAACCCATATCGCTTTCCCAAATATTTTGCTGCCACACTCTTTGCATGCCTTCTTCAGATTAATCCCCAATCACTCAAATTAAAAATTCTGAAAATTGCTCTGTCTGTAAAGCTGTCACACCAACTCCTTTTAATTTCCTTATCCGAAAAAGGAAGTTTTCTCTGTCTTTTCTTTTTTTTTTTTATAGAATCTGTTTCCCTTTTATTTGACAGTTCACAAAAGACAAAATAAAAGATCTGCACAATAAAGAAAACCATTAAACTCCGAAAGTGAATAAAAAAAATTCAACTAACACAATAAATTCTGGAGCGTATAAAAATATTCAACACTACACAATGCTCCTGCAATTTCATTGTTCTGTCACTCTTCCTTCAAACTCAGGGAGCAAGCTTTCGCTGAATTTCTTCTCCCTAATAATGTTTGATTCGATGGCCATTCACCTTGAATTCTCTTCCATCTTTCTCATCCTGCAAAGTTATTGCACCATGGGGAAATACTTCCACATTTGTGAATGGACCAGACCATCTAGACTTAAGTTTTCCTGGAAATAATTTTAGTCTAGAATTGAACAGTAAAACTCTTTGTCCTTTCTCAAAATGCTTTGGTATAAGCCTTTTATTGTGCCACAATTTAGTTTTCTCTTTGTATAGCCTGGAACTTTCATAAGCTGCATGCCTCATCTCATCTAAATCATTAAGTTGCAGCAATCTTAATGCTCCATCATGAGTATAATTAAAATTCAACTTTTTCAAGGCCCAAAATGCTTTGTGTTCTAACTCTACAGGTAAATGACAAGCTTTACCAAAAACTAACCTATAAGGTGACATACCTAAAGGTGTTTTGTAAGCTGTCCTATATGCCCAAAGAGCATCTTCCAACCTATTTGACCTGTCCATTCTATTTGGATGCACAACTTTTTCAAGTATTCCCTTTATCTCCCTATTGGATAACTCTATTTGGCCATTGGCTTGTGGGTGATAAGGTGTTGAGACCCTATGCTTTACATGATATTTTGCTAAAATACTGCCAAGCATCTTGTTAACAAAATGAGTCCCTTCATCGCTAATTAAAACTTTGGGTGTGCCAATCATGTAAAAATGTGCTTATGCATGAATTTCAAGACAGTTTTAGCATCATTTACAGGACAAGCCACATCCTCAACCCACTTTGATACATACTCAATAGCCATTAAAATATAGAGATTGCCAAAAGAATGAGGAAATGGTCCCATGAAATCTATAACCCAAACATCAAATAAATCAACCTCTAAAATATAAGTTAAGGGCATTATTTTCCTATCATTCCTCTCCTTTGACAAGTACCACACGTTCTACTAAAAAAATGTGCATCTTTAAAAATAGTCGGCCAATAAAAACCTGATTGGAAGACTTTTGCTGCTGTGCTTTGCCCTCCAAAATGTCCACCATATGGAGAAGCATGGTAATGCTCAAGAATTGATTGAATTTCGCTTCCAAAAACACACCTTCTATAAATATTGTCAGCACAATGTCTAAACAAATATGGATCATCTCAAAAGTAAAATTTTACCTCATGGAGAAACTTTTTCAATTATTGTTTAGACAAATCAGAAGGTAAAATGTTAGCAGCCAAATAATTATCAAAATCAGCATACCAAGGAGTTTCGTTGTCCAGCACCTTTGAGACTACCAATAATTATTCATCTGGAAACACATCTATTATCTCAGGTTGCTGAATCAAATTCTGGTGCTGCTCCACTCTAGAGAGATGATCAGCTACTTGATTCTCTGACCCTTTTTTATCTTTTATCTCTAGGTTAAACTCCTGCAAAAGCAACACCCATCTTATTAGCCTTGGTTTAGCATCTTTTTTCTCCAACAAGTATTTTAATGTCGCATGATCGGTGTAAACCACCACTTTGGTCCCAATGAGATACGATCTAAATTTTTCCAACGCAAATACCACAGCTAGAAGCTCTTTCTCTATAGTGGTATAATTCAATTGAGCTTCGTTCAAGGTTTTGCTGGCGAAATAAATTGGATGGATGATTCTGCCACTTCTTTGCCCCAGCATAGCTCCTACCGCGTAGTCACTTGCATCGCACATTACTTCAAATGGCACACTCCAATTTGGTGCAACAATGATTAGTGCAGAAACTAATGTTGTCTTCAAGGTGTTAAATGCCTTTACACATTCTTCAGAAAATTGGAATGGTCGGTTGACTTCCAGTAAAGTACAAAGCGGCTTGGATATTTTTGAAAAATCCTTTATGAATCTTCGATAAAATCCCGTGTGCCCAAGAAAAATCCTTTATGAATCTTCGATGATGGTGGCTCCAATTTTTTGATAATCTCTACTTTTGCTCTATCAACTTCAATTCCTGCCTTAGAAATTTTATGCCCAAGGACAATTCCTTCTTTGACCATGAAGTGACATTTTTTCCAATTTAACACCAAGTTAGTCTCTTCACATCTCTGCAATACCTTACCCAAATTTTCTAAACAGGATTGAAAAGATTCTCCAAATACCGAAAAATCGTCCATAAATACCTCAATTATAGACTCCACCATGTCTGAAAATATGGCCATCATGCAGCGCTAAAATGTTGTTGGACCATTGCATAACCCGAAAGGCATTCTTTTGAAGGCAAATGTTCCATAAGGGCAAGTAAATGTTGTCTTCTCCTGGTCTTGAGGAGCAATAGTGATCTGATTATACCCCGAATACCCATCAAGAAAACAATAATAAGCTTGCCCTGCCAATCTATCCAACATCTGATCGATAAACTACAGTGGAAAATGGTTCTTCTTGGTGGTTTTATTCAATCTCCTATAATCCATACAAATTCTCCATCCTGTTACTGTTCTAGTTGGAATCAACTCATTAGCTTCATTAACAGTTACAGTCATACCTCCCTTTTTAGGAACACACTACACAGAGCTTACCCAATTGCTATCGGCAATTGGATAAATGATTCTGGCATCCAACCATTTGATCACTTCCTTTTTAACCACTTCTTTCATTGCAGGATTAATCCTTCTTTGATTTTCAATGGTTCTGAAATTTCCACATCCTCCAAGTTAATTTTATGCATGCAGAAAGAAGGATTTATACCCTGTATATCTGCCAATGTCCATCTGATTGCCTTCTTGTATTGCTTCAGCAATTCTAAAAGCAGTAGCTCATCCTCGGGTGAAAGATTTGCTGAAATGATGATTGGCAAAGTTCTTTTTTCTCCCAAATATGCATACTTTAAATGTGTAGGGAGGGGTTTCAATTCTAACTTAGGAGGCACCTTGATTGATGGTTGAATTGGTGGAGATTCTCTATCTACAAGCTCCAACGATTCAAATAATCTCCTATATCCTGGAAATTCTTTCACACTATCTACTTCAGATCTTTTGCTGCAGCTGTCTAAATCTTCTTGTGAAATATCTCCAAACATTAGATCATGCTGCTATAGCAATTCAAGCTCAAAATTTTCTTCTATCACATCATCAAGGATGTGGATAGCTGAACATTGTTCTCTCTCCCGCCGGGCATTTCATAGCATCTAACACATTAAATTTCACCTCATGTCATCCACAGTCAATGTAATTATACCCTTAGCCACATCAACTATTGTAACTCCAGTTTCCAAGAAAGGTCTCCCTAAAATGATTGGTACCTCTTTGCTGCTTCATAATCCAGAATGATGAAATCAGCTGGAAAAATAAATGTACCAAAATGTCCTCAATTTTTCCTTCAGGATATGTGATTGACCTGTCAGCTAACTATAAAGTTAAAGTGGTTGGTCTTGCCTCTCCAATGCCTACTTTTTGAAAAATAAACAATGGCATAAGATTTGTGCTGGCACCTAAATCACAGAGGGCTCTTCCTACTTTTTTTCCTCCAATTGACACTGGTTTTGTAAATGATCCAGGATCTCGAAGCTTGGGTGGAATGGGATGAGCAACTATAGCACTACATTCTCCTGACAAAGGCACAACCTCAAATTCCATTGGTCTTTTCTTCTTGGTTAGGATATCTTTAAGGAATTTCACATACTTTGGCATTTGCTCAAGAGCTTCTACCAAAGGGATGTTTATATGAAGCTGCTTGAAGATATCGAAAAACTTCTTGAACTGCTGATCTTGATTTTTCTTCTTTAATCGCTAAGGAAATGGTGGTGGTGGTGGCACAAATGCTTGACTCACA
Source organism: Trichosanthes truncata (assembly GCA_033996785.1). Classification (NCBI taxonomy): domain Eukaryota; kingdom Viridiplantae; phylum Streptophyta; class Magnoliopsida; order Cucurbitales; family Cucurbitaceae; genus Trichosanthes; species Trichosanthes truncata. The sequence goes on from JAWPNB010000004.1 coordinate 17,074,468, forward strand.
GTAGCTATCTTCTGTGTTGCTGCTGGACGTTTTGCTCTAGCACTGTCTTCTACTTTAGCATTCTCAGCATCCCCTGTATTTTCAACATTCTTTGTATTTTCAGCATTCTTTTCTTCTTGTGACACTGAAACCTCTAATTCAACTGCCAGTCATTTTTCTGTTTGCACCGTAGACTCTATAAACTTCTGTTTTTGCTTGTTCAATCAAAGAATCTAGAGAATTCAGTAGATACAAGATTCAGAATTCAGAAGATTCAACGACTAGAAGGCTTCAACAAATTGATCATCTCTTCACCAACTACAAATTGAAGATTCTATCTCCCTCCATCTAAGAACAAGCTCACCAGCCCTCAGATCAAAATCTACATTCCGAGAGAAAGAAATAGAGGATTATACATTAGAGACTGTAACAATACTTCAAATTCAATAAAAATCAAGTTCATTTCTACGACATCAAATTTCTTCAAAAATCTCGTGTGAACAACCCCCACACTTAAACCTTTGCTAGCCTGAGCAAAGCTAAAACAAAACCCATACAAATGAATCAACAATTGCATAAGAATAACTCGTTCCATAGTATGTTTTCTCCCACGTTGTTCCCTTCTACGCACGTGAAATGTTCTTTCAATCTCAGGATCGTAGTGTAGAGAATGAGGAAATTTTCTCATGCACTAACTCAAACCACCTGAATTAAGGCCAAACAAACAACAATCTCAGAACTCAATAAGCTACATTTACCAAAAATTAATTTTAAGTAAAAGAAAAATTAAACAGTCCCCGGCAGAGGTGCCAAAAACTTGATACCCTTTGCTAATGTATACTACTTATTTTAGCAATAGTTAGGTTCTGATATGCACAAGTGTACACATAAGCTATAGCAAGTGATAAGTAAATTATCATATCCACATGGACTATTAATTCTTCTATTTACTACAATTAACTCTTAGTAGCTTGATTTGTAACACTGAAAACTAATTAAGAACTGAACTAACATAAAACAACAATGCTGAAACAAAATAATTGCTAAAATAGAGTGACACAGAAGAATAGAAATTAAACAGAGATTGATTAAACTGTACTATGAATTAATCTAAAGGCTCGGATTAGGGGTAGTTTCTGCTTTAATCGATCCTACAACTTAAACACAAATTCATTTCTCTCAATCCACTACAGCCCACACAGCATTCTCCCGAATCATCGGATATACAATGTTTCATTCCTATTACTCCATCGATAACTAACCCACTGTACTATGTGTGCATTAGGTGAGTGACTATCCCTAACCTCCTCACTTAGCTAGCTGCTAACCCTAACACGAGGCTAATGTGGTTCTTAAGCTATCAGTTCCTCCTATTCTTCCCAGAAATCAGAGAAACGCTGCAACAAAACGGTTGGCCAGACGAAATTGTGCTAAAGAGATAAAAACTCTTAAAAACCAGGTTTAGCTAAAATGATATGCATTAAGCTGTAATATAAATCAAAACATTCAACCCTTAATCCTCACCTTAAGGGTGTTTAGTTAATATTACAGGAAAAACAGAAAAAAAATCGAAATATAGACATAACGAAAATGATGCAGAGAAAAACTAAATGAAAGAAGAAAAAGTAGAAGAAGAAGTCGGAATGTTGCCCCAAAAAGCTTGGTTCAGCATCGACGTCCAATCTCCTGGAGAAAACCTTCCTTTTATGGTAAACTTTCGTCCATGGCCTCCAAAACCGGAGCTCTTCTCCTCTTTCTCTCTCTCTTCGAATTTTTGGGATCTCCACTCCTTCTCCCCTCCTCTCTTTAAAAAAAACGTCTGTCCAGATAATATATTCCAACCTTTATGCAAATCAGGGCTGATTAGATAGGTCCCAATGACATGGCAAGCTCTTGATTGCTGATTCTCACTGACTGTACTATCATCTGCCAACTCATTAAATGGACAGCAATTCCCACGTGTGAAATTCGTGTTGGCTGTAATTATCCAAATTGCTCCAACAAACTGTTGTAAAACTGTTGTCCTTAGCTTCGGGAGTCCTTCTTAATCAAACCCTAGATTAATCAAATAAAGCTCATTAATTACTATAACAATGCTCTAATAATAATAATACTAAATCAAAACCAATCCTAGAGCAAAATACATCGAAGCTAGGAGTTTTCCACAATATAATGAGATAAAAATCGATAATTTAATCCGAAAATGCTAGCATATAACTCTTAATTTAAGAGTTATCAGTAGACAAGAATGGTTGTATGTTTTAGACTTTTGTTGATTTTTTAATTGAATGCATGGTTTTACATCTTTTATGTATCTCGTTATTATTGTCTAAACCTTTGGCCATAGTTTTGCATGTTAGGCTAGATTTAGCTCGAGAGAGTAAATTTATCCTTAGAACAATAGATGCATAACTAGATTTAATTTATTGCACGAGAGTGAGTAGATAAATTCTAGAATCCTTAAGAGAATCGCCTAATGCCATGTTTAGTAATAGAAATAGACCGAGACGTTGATTTATTGCTAGGCATGAGTTCAATTGAACTTGAGACAGGATATTGGTCACTTAGAAATTCTTAGCTTAAGATTAATTACCTGAAATCAATTCTTTATCTACAAAGTTGTGCTTTATTTAATCAACCACTATATTTCTCAAAAATTGGAGTCCAATATTGTAAATAGTAGTTTAGATTTTATTTGTCTTTTTGATCAATCTAAAGTTTTGTTTCTCTAAATAAAATTGGGCATAATTAACTATGGTACTTAATTAATCTAAGAACTTCAATCCCTATGATCGACCCTAGCCACTATTACTGCAAATTTTTAGAGGTCCGATTTATAAATATTATTTGATAGGGCTTTCGACAAGCCCTTTTATCATTAACAATTTTTATTTCTCAATTGCATGCGTGTTAATTTCTGCGTTAAATTTATTGTTGCCTCTTTTGTGGTTAAGTTAGGAACCTTTGATGAAATAAAAAAAAATGCAACTGCTCACACCTTTAGTTCTTTTCTTTCCTTTCTTTCCCAAAAGCCATCCAGTTTTTCCTATATCATCTAAGTAATAACTAGTTCCGTACTTAGTCTCTTTAAGCGAAACCTTACCTTTACTTTAGGTCCATGTTTAGTAATTTTCTTTCACCACGTATCTTTCTCTTTTGACTAGTAGCTAACCTTAAGTCTAGGGGACCCATCAATGAGGGCATTGTTGAATTTAAGTTTGAGGGGAGAAATCCATTGCGATGAAAATTATCAAATAAGTGTTGCTTTGAAAGCCATGTAAGCATCAATTGCATTCTTTCCAAAAAAAAAAAGAATCGAGAATACTCCTCTTTCAGCAAAAACCTGAGTAACCAAGGGCATTGATGACACCTATCGTTGCTTTTGCATGAAAAGGGATGTAAGAAACTAGTATGCATTTTTGCAACCTAATTTGGATACTTACCCATAGTTGGATACCTTCATCACAAAATGTTGGTAAGCTAAAACGAAGGTAAAACAACCAAGAAGGGTATCTTAGAAAAAGAATGGAGAAAGAAGGAAAACGATTGCACAATGCCAAACCCCTAGCCCGAAAGCAAGAAGAAGAAGTAAGAAGAGCTAAATTTAAGGTAAATGGGTAAGTGAGCAAGAAAATAATAATTGAAAAATAACTTTCAAAGGAAATATAGGTTAAGCTAGATGATTTGAAGGTTAAGTAGAATAGGAAGACTAGAAATAGAAAAACTAAATGGTGAGTAAGAAGGTGTTTCTGAGGTTAACACCAAGCTTAACCCAACTAAGGCAATAGCTATTCAGCGCATATCTGTACTTAAATGTTTTTAGCATTACTCGAGGACGGGCAATGATCTAAGTTTTGGGGCTTGTTAACTTGTAGAAATATAAGTTATTTAGCTTTAGAAAATAGATCATTTTTACTTAGAAAGTGTGATTCATGCATGCGTTGAGCAATATTTTATTGAGTCATAATTAGATTTCACTAAGTTTATTGATGCGTTGAAAAAGAAGAAAACATAAGATTGAAAACCATTCTTGATCATTTTACAAAGAAAAATTCTATGTTTTAGGATTAAGATGCGTCGAGCAAGAAAAGCAAGGTTGATGCATGAGCTTGAGAAACAATCTTCAGCGCATAATGTCGATGAGGAAGGTTCAACACACAACTCAAAAAGAAAGATCTATCACATCAACGAATCATTACCTCTGTGCAGAACTGATCAAAGTACAAAAGGTTGATGTGGCTAGCGCTCATTGGATCTTAACCCAACAAAATGGCGCGGCTGAATCTCATTGGACCTTCCTGTCAATTTGTATTCTAAGGAAGTATGGGCTAATTGAGACATCATCGACGTGGCAATTCCTAATTGGTTGACCGCATCTATACAAGTCTCAGATGAAGTTGAAAATGGGTTTGACTTCTCTTTCTTTTCACACATAATTTTCTACTGTTCAGTCATCTTCAACATTCAACTTTCAGACCTCAACAAAAACTCCACTGAAGTTGAAGAATGAGAACTCAACTCTTCTAGATTTTTTATTCTTGTAGTTTGAAAGTGTTTTAAGTTCTTATTTTACTTATTCTTGCACATTAAAATCGTTCCTAGTAGTTTTAAGCCTTGATCATTACTGTATTAGTACGTAAGCTCAACTTTAAATGCATTCTCACTTCCCAAAAATTTATGGCTTACTTCTTAGTCTCCATTTCATCTTTTGTTTACTTTTTTACCACGAGTAGCTAAATTCCTTTAAAGGGATGGCCTAAGAGAAACTTAGTATGCATAATTCTTAAATAGTTAAAGATTGTTGGATGTTAATCCTTAGTTTTCTTGGCTAAATTTAATTCTTTTATTACTAATCTTTGTTTGACCAACCGAGAGAGGTAAAAACATACATTCATACTGAAAGGGTGAAGGTGTGTGGAACGTCTAAGGAAAACAAGAGTGAATATTTATCACTAGGTTGTTTTAGACATAAAATAACCACTTGTAAGCATTAATAGATCGGGAGTTAAAACATTATGTTAAGCAAAGACATATGACTGCATAGTGAGCTTAACATTTTTCACGAAAGTGTTAGAGTAAGTAGGAACCTATGCTTCTAAGGTAAGATGTCCAACAAACATTAACTAGTTGAGAGCAAAGCATACTAAGGGAGTCTATGGGCAGACCCTTGCATTCAAACATTGACAGCTTGTATTGATCGTTTACCTTACATTCAACTTTTATTTGCATTCACACTATTCCATAATTATTGTCCTCCCCTACTGCGTTTGATGTATAAGCCCCTGAGGATTCGACTTAATCAATTTCATGCATATTGAACACATAATCTATATAAAACTCAACACATGATATTGCATTTGCACACATTCACATATTATTTTTACCCTAGTTATCCAAGAGCACTAACCCAGTGAAGCTAATTTTCTTCGCACATGCATTGTTGAACTCTTTCCACAGGGCCATATTGCTCATTGCTTTTGATCGGGTGAAACTTGTGGGTTAAAAATAAACGAAAGAATTCAGCCCAGTGCAAGTGCACATTATCAATGCAAGTAATATAAAATTGGAAGTATTGCAAAGTATCAATCCCATAGAGAACAAATTTTAACAACAAGTAAGAATATCACAAAGATGTTCAAAAATTGCAACTGGGTAACCACTTACAAAATTTGAGGATTGTGAACTAGGGAAAGTAAAACAGAAAATAAAATTTAGGAAGCAATGTGATAAAAAAAAAAAAGGGAGCTTAAACTTGTCATTGCCCTTGGGGTATGAATTGTAACTTAAATTGTAATTGCAATCCTAACCTACAATGGCATTGTAAACCGAATTATAACTCCTATTCAACTTACAATCTAAGTTTTTAGGAGACTAAGTGAATACCCTATATGTCTATAGTTTTCCCAACTTAGATAAATGAAGTACACAATTCCAATGGTTTTAGAACCTTGCCCTATGTCTAGGTCAAGAATGGCTTATGTCTTAGCTCTATTCTCCATTGTTTGTGTGAAATCCACTCTCCTCTAACCCTTTCAGTATTAGAATCAAGCCTTAGTATGCAACACTAGTTGATCACTCTAGAGTTACAATTTCAATTTAATCAACACAAGCAAACAATGAAAGTGTAGGATTGGTAACTTTTTGCAATTTAAGCTCAATTCATCCCCTTAGGTATTCACATGCTTGAACCCCTAAAAAGGACTTAGCTCATATTAAAAGTAAAAGGAACTAATAAAGGCCAGAACTTGAAACCCATGTTGGAGGGAAAGGCATTTAAAAGCAATAGCATGGAAATAACATGGAGCTAGAAATTTAAGAATTTATTTCAAATCTTCCCACGAGAGAACTACATGAAGACTACAATTGAAACTTAGAAGAGAAGTTACAAGCTTTACTAACCCAACAAACTAAAAATAAGAGTAAAATAAAGACACAAAATGGAGCTTGTTGGACATTAATAACAAGAAAAGCTTCTATCAATGAATTCTTCTAACAAGTCTAATTAAAAAATAACTCTAAAAAATAACAATACTGACTTTTAGAAAACAAATTACAACAACTAAGTAAATGGGCAAAACAAAACTAAAACAGAATTGAATCAAAATTCATAAACAAAGCTTGTTGGAAACTTATACATGAAACACAAACTAAGCTGATTTTCTCTCTTCTTCCTCAATTGATTTAAACCCCACCTTGTTCAAGGAGATTTTAATCTCCACAATCAAGAACTTTTATTCATATTGGATAGAGGAGTAAGGTCTAAAGATGTTGGAAAAAGAGAAGAAAAGAAAGAGAGAGAAAGGGATAGCAACGAAAAAATGCAGAAATGGGTATTTCTTCCGAAATGAAATCTGCATTCTTTGTGTTTTTCTTCCATTTTATAGACCATGGTGCTAGGGTTAATTTCTCTTTCCATTGGCCAAAGAATCTCCATGGATTATGCTGAAATCAAGTTAAAATCATGGGTTTCCTTCTTTAAAAGATGCATCAAATTTTTGAGATTCTTTCTATGATTGACAGCCTCACAATTGCCAAATGTGATTGCAACTACAATTCTTTGTAGCAACAATTTCCTACATTAAAACAAAGTTTTCAGCCACTTTTTCCTTCTTTCCACTTCTTTTCTTCATTTGGTTCGCCCCTAACATGCTTACTAACTTTCACTAAATATTGCTAAGATTTCCTAAGCTCATACACATAATTTCATGAAATTTTAAGCATAACTTGAGTCTAACAGGGATAAATAATTCTCAACAATGAGAATTATTAACTTTTAAAATCACCTGAATGGTCAGTTGAAGCAAGCTTTTAAGAGATAAACACAACAAAAACAGAAGCTAAAAGATAATTGCTATTAATGAAAGTGTCGCAACAATTTACATGCTAGAAAACAATGTTCATCCTAAGTCAAGCCTAATACAAACTTAGCTCATTACTAGGTATACAAAACATATCAAATTGGCTAAGAAACACATGCTACTCTAATGCAGAAAAAGTAGAAAACAAAAAACCCAAGAAGACATTGTGACACGCGAGCTTCCTAGCTACTTCACAACAACAATGGATTGTGTAGCAAGGCATTCTCTTCCAGCTTTTATCATTGGTACAACAGCTTTTTGGTCGGTCCAACTCTTTTTCCTGAAAAAGCCAAAGCTCCCTCTCTCTTTTTCTGTATTTGGTGATGTGTAGTAAGAAAAGGAAGCAGGTTTCCTTTCTATCCCAGTCTACCTTGATTTTAGGGCTCTTTTCCTATTTATCTCTCCTCTCCACAACTCACAAGTTGCCTCGTGGTTTCCTTTTAGGTCAATCTTGGGCTCCAAGTCTTATTCTCGGTGTACTTTAGTGTCAACTTATTTAATGAGCTTAAGTCTCATACATACTTCCTTTAAAAGATCGTCACATCCTATTGCCACATTACCTTTAATGAAAACTTATGTGAATTGTGCTATAACAAGTTTAGTTTCCCACAGAAAAGAGATAATAATTCTCTGCTTCACTCATAACTACCCACATGTTGTAACATTCATCTATTCTATGCTACAAGCATAAACAATAAGATAATAAACTAATCATGCTTAGATAATGCTTTCTTCTCTAAATTGAACAAAGAATGAATAATATTTAGGACTTTATAACTCGTTATTAGGTCCCCATCCTTATCTTGTAGACAAATTAAGCTACTACTCTTAGACTAGATCCTCTTATATGTCTATTACAGATGTAAGCTTGTCGAAGACTCATCAAATATATTTATAATTATCAATCTAAAATTAAATACTTGTAGTATTTAATAGTGGACCGGGTAAAACCACAGGAAATCGAATAAATGATTTCTTTTAATTGGGTTTCTTATTGACACGGACTAACACAGACAAGAGGGTTAAGCATAAAATATAGACAGAAAGACTAAATCGAAAGAAATAAAGATAATGATCTCACCTCAGGCACCAAATCAGGATAAACATGTACTATGCAATAATCGATCATTGAAAACAAACCAAACAGGTAAATTCCAATGTTTTAAGACCAATTAGACTCCTTGGAATACCGTGGGTGCCTCCCCTAAACAAGTCAAGATTTAAATGCCTAAATCGACTTTAAACTAACTCACTAGCTGGGGGCGAACTTTCTATAGTAGCTAATTAGAAGCATTAAGCGCTTGGGACATGTCGAAACGTATCAATTTAACCTGACAAGCCTATCGAATTTAACCATTACGTGCCAATTGATTCTAAAGCCTACCACATGTGGAGTAATGAAGCGATTAACTCGTAACTACTAATGTGGTTGTCAACTTAGTGCTACTAAAATTAAGCAAGAGACTGAGGACCTCTACAGTTACTCAAGCATAGCTATCAACTTGCTAACTTAGCCAATTTGTTAGATCAAACAAATTAGAGAATTATTAGGTATAAAACAAGAATCAAAGGTCATAAAAACATGTTGTGATATATAGAAATAATACTCAAAATCTCACAATAATTGCATGAGTACTATGTTTACAACTTGAAACAAGGTCAAAAGTTTAGTCGAACATTGAATTGATGTAGCCTGACACCGAGAATCAACCAAAACAATCTAAACTATCCTAAAACTACTTAAAATAGAGAGAAAACACCAAACATGGTCCCTTGGCGGCAGAAAAATGAGAGACAGATGACCTAAGGGTCGAAAAAAATACTTTTATAGAAATAGTGGTAGCATCGAGACACTACATGAAGGGTTTCAACACTGCCTAGAGTTTGGTAAGGCTCGTCGCAGTGTCGAGCAAGGCTTGGTTCACGGACACTTGCAACAGCGTTGAGACTTTGTTCTGAAAATTCAGCTACTATTTGCAGCATCATTTAAGAGTCATGGTGGCACCTAGACACTTCCTTCAGGGGCAAAAAGGTCATTTTCATGGTTCTTCTTGCTTGATTGCTCAAACGGTCTCTAATTTGGTTTGAATTAACTCTGAATCCCTGCAAACTCTCCATTTAATGCCTTTTGCTTGAGTTCCTACATAATAAACAATAAATCACATAAAAACTATCAAACTAGCAGGAATTTGGCATGAATAATATATGATTGTTTTGGTTGTTTCAAATACATATCTAGTTTAAGAATACATCCAGTGACTTAGAAGTGATTAAGCGTTGAATGTCAGATTTCGAAGACAATAGGCATATATAACTATTAAGTCTATTTTGTTTACATTTAATTAGTTTACATGATGCCACAAATAAGATCATCTAACACAATTATAAAGTGGACCATATCAATAATGTCACTAGGATAAGGTCTCCAGCCTTATCCATGTACTATAAACTATTTAAGTTACCTCTTAAATTAGATTCACTCATATATACACTACATACCTGATAGACCAAAAACGTATGTATGCTATTTGGAAAGATCTTTTGAAATAAAGTTTAGTCTTAGTACAAGTGCAAGTGCACATCGTCAATCAAGTAGTAAAATGGAAAGAATTCCAAGTATTGAATCTCAAGAGACTGTTTATGAAAATTCAAGTTTAAAGTAAAAAACCCCTCAAATGCGACCGAGGTAACTAGTAAAAATAGTTGGAAAGTTTGGTTGTTGAAAGAGTCAAAGATATGGATGATAAAAAAAGGGATTCAAATGCGTTTCTGCCCTTAGAATTAGAATATTGTATATATGCTCGCATACCAGCTACATAACACCCTGTACAGTGAACTAGATTCTTTTCCTATTCAGCCTTTATTTAAAGTGCCTTTAGGAGCCTAAGCAATTAAACCTATATGTTTATGGCTAATTTGAACTTAAATGAATCAACACACAATCTCTTTAGTCCTTTAGACATTGCCTTATGTCTAGGGTCAATCAACAAAGGCATATGTCTAAGCTATTTTCCTATATTACTTTTATGAGATCCATTATTATTCAACCTTTTTAGTATTGAACTCTAAGTATGTAACCCTAAGTGGCCAGCTTAGTTTTACAATGAAATATATTTTCAATAAAACCAAATTGTACTTGGGTAATGAGCAAGCACAAAAGGCTACATATTAAACATGATTCATCTCCTTAGGGCATCCATACACTTGAATTTCAAAGGATAAATTAGCTCATGATGGAATTGAAAATAAATAAGATCTTCATTAATCGAAATTCATGGTTACAATAGAAATAAAGCACTATTATCAATTAAGGAAAGCTACAAAACTGGAAATACAAAGAAATGAACTATAAATCTTAGGAGATATATAAAAATTGCAAGAATGTCTCTCAATCTATCTTGATTCTTCCTCTTTCAAGGAGAGTCGAGCGGTTACACTCTTAATCTTTCAAAAAGGATGTTACAATCTGGGCAAGCTGCAATGGACCTTTCCTTCTTGGTTGAAATGTGGAGTTTCTAATCGCACAAAAGATAAAGGAGCTACGATCCAAAAATCACAGCAAAAAACACCCCTCCATGATGTAATATATGTTTTTTATAGACTTCCAAGGGCTAGGACTACCGAATTAGGGTTTAGAAACTTGATTCACTATTTCTACCCTCAATTGAGGGATAGAATCAATCAAATCAATCAGATCTGGAATTCACGTCAATCTATCTGCATAGACTATGTGGCCGCATGGTTCTTTTGGCTTTATGGTCGCATCTAGGCAAATTCAAAGCTTCTGCACAAAAACATCAAAACAATTAAACTTTCTCAAAATTAACTCTTTTTGCACCTATTTTTCTTTATTTAACACATCGTAGTTGAGAATGCATGCTTGACTCAATTTTTACGTAATTTGATGGATTTATCAGGGAGGACATCAATAAAAAGGTCAGAAATTCAAGGAATAAACTTAAGTTTAGAGCTAAATAACCCTTGTAAACAAGAGGTATCAATGCCGAATTTACATACAATAGATTAGGAGCGTTTCATGATTGAATTTTAAATAAAGACAAGAAGCAAAAATTAAAGAAAATAATAAACTTTATTTATATTCAAATGTTTATAATAAGATTACAAGGTTTTAGCACTTACGTTCCAACACTTTAGACCTTATCTAACTTATAACACTTATCTGGTTCTATCAAGTGATTCTCATTACTTAACTAGGCTAGGACTGACTTAGCATGCTAATAGGGTACTTCTAGGATGAGTTTTGTTGACAACCGGACAAGGACTAGCTTAACTTGCCAACTAGGATGAGTCTTGCCTTTTACTAGGCAAAGACTAGCTTTTCTAATGCTTACTAGGCACCCAATAATACTTAGGATTCCACCTCAAATAACTCATGACATTTGAGTATCATCTTGATTCACTTTTTGCTCGACCACACTTATCAATAATTGATTAATGAGTTATATTTCCAATCAAGAGCCTCCTAACATCCATTCATTCAAACACTATCAAGGTGTGATGACTGGAGTCCATGGAATCTCCTTTGCAAATGCCATGCTAGAGTTTGGGCCCATATATCAACCTCTGATCCATGGGACGATGCATAATACCAACAAACCCTTGCTACTGAACTATCCTTATGATTACCATTTGCAAAGACACTCATGAAGCATAATCTCACAAGTTTGGACCCCATCTGGCCCATACTCAGCTTGTCATTGCCCCACTAATGTCGCTCATGTTTCCAATCTTGCTTGCACTTTAGTTTGGCTTTCTCGCATACTTCCTCTTGTTGTTTTAGCTAATGCACCATCCTTCTTAGTCATATCAAGGCACTTCTTTTTCGATCCTTCACTTGGCTTGATGAGCAATACATACATGTGGTCGCGACCCACTTTCTCTTAGAAGGTTTGGAGGTACTCTCTCCCACTTAAACTCATCATCGTCCTCAATAACACACTTGTGGGATCTAAGCCCTTTTGCTACATCAATTGTAACAACTGGTGGGCAATGAGCATGAGCGTGTACATTAGTGGCATGGGTAGTTAGTGAGTGTACAGCTTAGGCCCCGTTTGAAAACCATTTGGTTTTTGGTTTTTGGTTTTAAAAATCAAGCCTATAAATACTACTTCCGCCTATGAGTTTTCTTGTTTTGTTATTTACTTTTTACATGTGTTTTCAAAAACCAAGACAAGTTTTGAAAACTAAAAAAAATAGTTTTCAAAAACTTGTTTTTGTTCTTAGAATTTGGCTAAGAACTCAAATGTTTCCTTAAAAAAATGAAAATCATTGTAGAGAAATTATAAGAAAATAAACACAATTTTCAAAACACAAAAAAAAAACTAAAAATGAAATAGTTATAAAAAATATATATATATAAAAAATGACCTTAGCTTGAACTTGAATTTTTCTTCTTTAGAGAATATATTACAAAAAGAACCCAACGAATAACCTAAGAGGCCAAGGTCTAGGCACAAAACACAAATCTTTTACAACTCGATTAATTTTGAATCAAGAGCAGCTTTGTATGTGGAAAAAGCTTCAGAATTGGACCCGACGAGAAAATAAGATGAGAAATTGTTTTAAAGTAATATGAGAGACTAAAGAGAAGTATTAGGGGCAGTTTCGGGCAAGGAGTTGCAGTGAGTAGGAGTTGCAAGGAGTAGAAGTTAGGAAGTCTGGGAAGTTTGGAAGTCTGTGTTTGGAGTGCAGTAGTTGTTTAGTCTGGAGTTAGAAAGTTTGTGTTTAGGACAGGGAGTTGCAGGGAGTAGGAGTTCTGAAGTCTGTGTTTGAGGTGCAGATTTATTAAACTTGGAGTTATGAAGTTTGAGTTGATTTTAGCTTTTTTTTTATAGTTTTTTTCTACAGTTTCTCAAATTTTCATTATTAAGAATTTGTTCCCATGAATTCTAAGATTAGGATTTTTTGTTATTAATTTATGTATATTTTACAAATTTCTTTAAAGAAAAAAAAAAGAATTTTGAACAAAATACCCCACATTCTTTTTTCAATATCTCTCACATTAATTATTCATTTGCCTTGAATAGTTTTCAAATAAAAGAAAGTCTTACAATACTTTTTTAAATATTACATGTGATTCGGAAAGATTTCAATTTATTAATTTAAAGGGATTCAAATAAATTTCAATATTTTTATCTTTTTATTCTCTCAATTGTAAAAGTAATATAGATTTATTTCCGTCAATCCTAAAATTGAAATTTTAAATTATATTATTTCATGAATATTTTACAATTTTGTTAAAGACTTGTTTTCGTCAATTTTAAATTTTAAATTTAAGATTTGTTTTTCAAGCTTAATAAAAATATATTTTTTGTATAATTTAAGATTTTATTTTTCTAACTAATCAATATAATGGATTATCTAAAGTTTGATTAATTTGAAAATAATATATTCTTTGAAGTTCTAAAATAACTAAGTTAAAAATAAAATATCAAATATTTATGCTATTTTAAAATAATTAAGTTCAAAATGAATATATAATTTTTAACACCATTGAAAATGAATATCATATATACTTTTGTTCATATTACTATATATTTATGTTATTTATTGTAATAATTTTATTTTATTAAGTTTGGAAGGAGAAATCGTTTATGTTTTTACTTTGAATATGATTAATTAGAAAATCAAATTTTTTTAATATGTTAACCTTTTTAAATACTAATTTCTTCAATTGTAATACATGTAAGTTTAAAATATGTTTTTCTTATCTTCAAATCATAAAATTATATATATTTTTGAGTTATTAATAAAAAAAATAAGCTAAAAAAAGATAAGATTGTTATTTGTTATAAGTAATTTAAACTTTAAAAAAAAAATTGTAGATGATATGAGGAGAAAGTGAGATAGGGAGATTTTTATCAAGTAAAAAAATTGTTACGTAGTACTCTAATTTACATTAAGAATTTTAGTTTAAATAATAGTATCATATCTAAAACATTCTTATATAATTTATATTTAAAAAATAAAATTATAGAATAAAAAGACTAATATTTTTGTTAAAAATTTATTAAAATTATAAGATAAAAATATTTTTTAAATAATTATTTATATTTAATTAGTAATTAGTAATAATAATGAAATATTTTATTTAAAAAATAAAGAAATTTTTTAAATTAAGAAATTTTAAAATTTTAAAAATATAGAGAGAGAAATGAAAGGAAAGAATAGGGAGAGGTAAGAGTGAGGTGAGGTGAAAAAAAAAGGAGATAAGAAAGTTGTGGTGATAATGAAATAAGCAATCATGGAGACCACGAAGGAAGTCTACAAGGAAAATACCAAGCTCAATCAACTTAAACAAGCTCAATTGAAGCTCATACTCAAAGTCAATGGAAGTCAACTCTAATTAAACCTAATCATGAGGCAATCATTATGCCACAAGGTCCAATGACAAGAGCTAGAGCTAAAAGTCTTCAAAAAGCATTGAATTCTCACCTCCAAGCTAAGATGTCTACACAAAGTGAAGAGTTACATCCTTTCAAGATGGATAAGGCACCTTTTCAACCAAGAGTCATGATGAATCTAAAAATTCAGATTCATTCACATTTTTAATGCATTATGTACCTATTAAATTCATGTATTTACATTTAACTTGGTTCATGTATGGATTTGAAAGGTTAGGGGTTGAATTTAGACTACATAGGTGAAGGGTTGTGTCCTTTCATGGTGTCTATTCAATTAGTATAAATAGGGCTGTCATTTTGTCATTTAATCACAAGTTGAAGTTGAATGAAATCTCATATTTGAGTTTAGTATCTCTCAAGCTTTATGCTTTCTTTGTATTCTTGTGTTTAGAATACATGTTTAGAACTTTCAATCTAGTCTAATCCATTAGATTGTGGAGAGTTTGAAATCTTGAAGATAGGAACAAGTTCTCCTTTCTTCCTGATCATCGATCACCTTTTTTCCAAGTAAAAATTTGTTTAACTTTCTTGAGTTGTTTATCATCTTATTAATGGGGTTTTCTTATTATTGTTGTGGGAGTTCACCTTGAATAAGAGGAGTTCTCAAGTGTAATTGAGATAGTGCCTTTATCATGTGGGGTACAGAATGGAGAGTTAAAGGAAGAATTAATAAGTTTGTGAGACCCACAATAAGAAGTTAGAGAAAGAGTTAAAAAGTTTGTAGTGTAATTATCTCGGACATTTTTTATTAATATTGTAGTTTTTGAAACTTATTATTAAAATATAGTATTTTTCAAACTATTTATAAAAATACTGTAATTTCAATTAGGTGGCTGAAGGTCGTCTCTTGAAGACAAGAGACGACCTTCCGCCATGTGGCAGCATGTCGTCTATTGAAGAGACGACATATTGCCATTTGTCGTAAATTAAAAAAATTACCATAGGCCGTCTCTTGCAATTTGTATCAATTGCTCTAAGCAGTTTAGTGGAGAAACTAGTAGTCCAATATGCTAAAGGTTATGGGTTTTAGCTTAATGTAATGTGTTTTTTTTTTTTTTTCACTTCATTTTTCCTTTCTTTTTCCTTTGCTTTTTTTATTCCTTATCTTTTCCTCTCCGTTTTTCTCTTTTTTTCCTTTCGTTTTTTTCTTTATTTTTTCTTTCTTTATTTTATTTCTTTTAAAATTATACATAACTATATATTTTTTTTTTTGGAATTCATAATTACTGTTTCTTTTAATATTTTAATTAATTATTAATTATTTAAATCTTTTTTTAAAGTAAAATAAAATTAATATTACTCCAAAAAACTATAAATAGTTAAGTTTAAGGGGAAAAAATCAATTTATAACTATTTTCATTTGATTTAATTTTTTTTCATACTTTCATTTGATTTAATTTAAAATCAACTTAAAATCACCTAAATGAAGTTATTCTTCTCCCAAAGTCTTATCGAAGCAGTAAGAAAAATTATCACATTATTCAAAATTATCACGTGATTCGTTTTAAATAAATAGAGAAAAATACAGAAAGACAAGAGATGAGAGAATTAAAAATCAATCATATTAGAAATTTTTGGTTAGAGAATGATAGTTTTTCGTCGATAAGACTTTGGGAGAAGAATAACTTTATTTAGGTGATTTTAAGTTGATTTTAAATTAAATCAAATGAAAGTACGAAAAAAAAATTAAATCAAATGAAAATAGTTATAAATTGATTTTTTTTCCCTTAAACTTAACTATTTATAGTTTTTTGGAGTAATATTAATCTTATTTTACTTTTAAACAAAGATTTAAATAACTAATACTTAATTAAAATATTAAATTGCTTGTGCGATATTTACTCAGCCTTCCTACTCCCAAAAACTCTTTGTAAACAAATCGATCCTAATTCTCTTTTGCCGTTTAAAGCAATCGAGCAATTGGTATCAGAGCTAGAGTCAAATAAAACAATCCATTTCGAAAATTTTCATTGTTGATTTCAAATTCTTTTCGGGGGGTATATAGTAGTGATATCATTCTCTCTTGGAAATCGGAAAGAATTCTGTTAATTCTTTTTACTATACTTTTTCTTCCAATCCTTTTTATCGCCAGTTTGCTCTTGTGAGAATCAGGTGATTGGCAAAGGTAGAAGGTGTTCCTGGCAAAGGTGTGTAAGTCCATTGGTAAGCCGCCCGTTCCCCCTGATAGCAAGAAGACGAATTATTTATGAAGAAGAAGAATATGTTATTAAAGAGAATTCACCTTATTCTCTCAGATTTTGAAGAAATAAAATATCTTACTCTGATGACCGACCGATTAAAGAATCTTATCAACAGATGGAAATCAAATGCAGAAGCCAAAAGGCGACAAGCCGAAGAAGCCAGGCGAAAAGCCAAAGCCTCAAAATCCGAAAAGGCAAAACAACAAATGGTTGTAGAAGCTAACAAGCATCGATACAAAGAATGAGATAGTACATATCTTAATATTAAGAATACACTATCATCCATCAAGGCCGTTGAAAGATCGCTTCTTCAATGGACTATTCCTAAAATAGATCCCTCATTGATCTATGATACGGGAATCTTCAATCAAATGAAAGGAATCTATATTGTAGAAAAAACGATTCCTATTGTGAACAATCCAGAGAAAATATGCCTTTTCTCTCCAGAGATGCTCTGGAAGCATAAAGAGAAAGGCTATCAATTTCTCCATATAGGCCTTGTGCAAGTAGGTATAAAACTATTATACCGCAAAGGTCTAGACATTCCAATCCTTGTCACTCTCAGAGACAAGAGGCATCTTAACTACAAAAACTCTATGCTCGGGCTTATTGAAGCAAACGTAGCAAGAGGACCAATCTACTTCAACGTTTATCCAAACTATCCGGTGTCTTTAACAGATCCACATATACTAAACACCTTAGTATTGGATATCTATTTCAAACACTTAAACGTTGATAAAAAGGTAGAAGGGTTCACCTTAACCTTGGAGCCTCGGGGTATTGTTGAAGATCCTCCAAAAGGACAAACAATCTTGTTTGAAGCAAACGTTGAAGACTCCTTAATAGAAATCCCAAAGATGCTAACTTGGGAAGAGATAACCAGAAAATCCTAATGGGATATTGAAAAGGCATTCATACCTCCAAAACCCAAACCAAGGACTTTGACTCTTATTGAAGAAAAAATTGATGGCAGCGTCCATATTGAATTCGAAGATGAAGGTCCTTCTAAACCAAGGATAACTCACTTCGCTCCTTCCAGACACAGCGCCTCGTCTAGCAGAGCAACGTCGTCTTCGTCTGCAAGAGTACAAAGATCAAACTCTCTCATAATAGAGAAAGTTAATCTATATCCGGAGATTCCAGAGATACATTATCAAAGGAATACTTCTCCGACTCAAACAGATGTGGAAGCTAATCAGCTCAACGTAATTCTGAGTGATTTCCATATTGATATGGAAACACTTAAGAAGGAATTCCTAGACCCTATATGGGCAGACTCAAGAAAAGCATTCTTTGAAGCTCCCGATAAAGAAGAAAGAGAGCAGATGAAAGAAGAATGGAAGAAGGTCATGGAAACTCTTGAAGAAAACATATCGTTCTTTGAATGGTATATAGACCAAGAGGAGTATAGAGAAAAATCGATCAATACTTTGAAGGAAGTATCATGGAAAACCGCAAAATGAACTGTAGTAAACTCTACACACCCTCCATTGGAAGCAATTCAGTTTGAAAGCTTTAATCAAACTATTCTAGCAGCACCCTTCAAATTAATTGATCAGAAAGAAGAAGACCAGAATCCCTCAAAGGGAATAAGAGGTATACAAATTCAAAATAACTATACGAACAAAATTCTCTCCACTATATCTGAACAGATAAATAGAGTAAAAGAAAAGATCTTTGAGGAAGCTCCAAAGAAGACTGTTCCCAAAGGAGAATTTGGAAGCACGGATTCGTCGGCTCCATACTTCAGAACAGATGTTGGAAGCTCGATACCTTAAATGAGATCTAGTCTGGATAGATTCATCCAAGAGGTAGACACTCGCCTAAGCAAGCTCACAATAAAAGAGCCATCGTCTCAAATCAATGTTCTAAATGATTCAGAGATAGATCAAATGATAGAACATATGAGTCAATTAGCCCTTGAAATGGAACACCCCGAGGAGCAAATCACCGCAAAAAACTATAGAGCAACTAACATGTTGAAGATTCATAATCAGAGAAACTATTCTCGAAATTATCCTCAACAAGGTCAAGGTCAGCAAAGGAACTGGTATCCGAGACTTACAAGGCCGTATCTACAGTTCGAAGAAAGGAGTTATATGACGTACAAATCATACGATGGGGATTCAATCTATGAGTGGAACATAGATGGCCTATCGGAATACCTGATCATGGGAGTAATCCAGGAAATGTTCATGGCCAACACGACATACATCACCTAAGGACATACAGACCATGAATCAGCAAAATTTTTATCTGCATGATTCTCTAGCATCCTTAAAGGATGGTGGGATCATAAATTCTCAGAGAATGAGCAGAAACAAATTCTTAGGCACACGTCTAAGAAACCAACAGGTACAGTAGGAGTTTTTGAAGGCCCTGCTGAATCCTCTACAGGAGCATCATCTTCCACAACTACGACTACAGCGACTTGCCAAGTCATAGAAGAAGAAGTTGAAGATGGTGTTATCACTCTTACCCATGCAGTTTCCAAAGCTTTCATGGGAAAGATTAACAACTACCGAGCTCTGTCAAGTATCTTTCTAAACAATCTTAGGTGCCCAAAGCTCCAAGATTTTAGATGGTACAAAGATACGTTCCTGGCAGAAGTCTACAAGTTAGATGACTGCGAAAACGATGATTGGAAGTAGAGGTTTATAACCGGACTTCCAAAGCTATTCTAGTCTCAACTTCTCATCCATATGAAGCAGCTCAACGGAGGAACAATACCTTGGAAAGACCTCTCATATGGAGACTTAATCCAGAATGTAATTAACTATGGAACAATCCAATGCCTTCAGCAAAAAGCAAATGAGAAGGCTAATACCAGTGCAAACAGAAGAAGAGAACTAGGTCAATTCTGCAACATGTACAATTTACATCCATATAAGTAAGCCCCATCTCAACTGCAGAAAAGAAAAGTAAGAAAAATAAGGAAGTTCTCCAGACCGCAAAGGGGATATACGAAACCCAACGTATATCGAGAGTCTAGAGGATATAAACGAAAAATAACCAGGGATTACCCCAGGGAAACCCAGCATAAACAAGAAAGAAGGCACAGGAAATTTGGAAAGCAAGTCCAGTGCTACAACTGCAAGAAGTATGGACACTATTCAAATAAGTGTCCCTTAAAGGGAAAGATCAATGAGCTTCAGATCGATGATGACCTCAAGCAAGAATTGCTGATAGCCTTCGAATCTGACTCAAGTGACTTTTCAGAAATCGAAGAGGATTCAAATGAAGATATACTGGAAATAGGAGAAGTATCAGACTCCTATTCCTCAAGCGAAAGAGAATTCGAAATTAATCACAGAAAAGACTGTGAAGGAGGTAAATTTTGTGGTTACTTTAATTGCATAAATGTTATAACAAGCGACCAAGAATTTCTCCTGGATTTAGTCGAAAAGATTCCAAAAGAATCCATGAAGGTTGCAATCCTAAAGCAACTAAAGGAATCTCTAAAGAATAAGCCTTCTGAATAAGGAGAAAAGTCGAACAAGAAAGATATTGACCTAGACGTTAAACCCATCACAATGGAGGACGTCTTCAGAAAGTTTGAAGAAATCAAGAAGGTTACAATTCAAGACCTACAATTTGAAATCAACAACCTCAAAGAGGAAGTCTCAAAACTGAAGAAGAGCTATAAAGCAGATTATGTGAAGCTCACTTCGGAGATTGCAACCCTGAAGAAGGGAAAACAAAAAGCCGAAGAGACTCCAGCGGAGCTCAAAATCGAAGAAGAAGTGTTCCTAAATACAATTACCAGAGTCCCATACCAAAAATGGTATACTTAGGTAACTCTGAAGGTCAAAGATTTTAAGATAACTCTTATTACTTTGATTGACTTAGGAGCAGATCAAAACTGCATCCGTGAAGGTCTCATTCCCTCAAAATATTTCTAGAAGGCAAAAGAAGTCCTTAGAGGAGCAAGCGGAGCCCCTTTAAAAATCTACCATAAGTTACCAGAAATACATATCTACAAAAAAGGGATATGTTTCGTAACTTCATGTCTCCTGGTCCAAAACCATAGCTTAAAACCTAAGCCAAGCTATGGTTTTAGGAACACCATTCCTTATGCAATTATACCCCTTAAGAGTTTCAAAAGAGGGTATACACACTCAACTACTAGGACGGAAGATCCTATTCGAGTGGATAAAGCCAGTTCTTACTCATAAAGTTCAAATTATGAGTAGAGACAATCAGCTAAATGCTATTAACCTTAAAGAAAAGTAAATTTCTTTTTTAAAGGAAGAAATTAGCTACAAGAGGATAGAAGAAAATCTTCAGCAGAAAGAAATACAAGAAAAGATTCAAACCTTAAAACAAAGATTTGAAACTGAAGTATGTTCAAACCATCCCAACACCTTTTGGGATAGGAAGCAGCATATGGTAGAATTACCATATAGTAAAGATTTTAAGGAATCTCAAATTCCAACCAAAGCGCGACCGATACAGATGAACTCCAAACTATTGGAGCATTGCCGAAAAGAGATAGACGACCTCCTCAACAAGAAGCTTATCAGACCCTCAAAGAGCCCTTGGTCGTGTGCAGCATTCTATGTCAACAACCAGGCAGAAAGGAGCGTGGTGTGCCCCGTCTGGTAATAAACTACAAACCCTTAAACAAAGTTTTGGAATGGATTAGATATCCAATTCCCAATAAAACAGATTTGTTAAAAAGGATTTCAGGATCAAACATATTTTCGAAATTTGATATGAAGTCAGGTTTCTGGCAAATTCAAATTTCAGAAAAGGATCGATACAAGACTGCATTCAATGTTCCTTTTGGACAACATGAATGGAATTTTATGCCATTTGGCTTAAAAAACGCTCCATCTGAGTTTCAAAAGATCATGAATGATATTCTTGATCCGATCTCAGAAATTTCAATTATCTATATCGATGATGTTTTAATCTTTTCATCAGGAATAGATCAACATTTTTCTCATTTGAAAAGGTTTATCGATATTATTAAACAAAATGGTTTAGTAATATCTGTCTCAAAAATAAAACTGTTTCAAACAAAGATCTGTTTCCTTGGATTTGAAATTTATATGGGCCAAATAAAACCCATACAAAGGTCCATTGAATTTGCAGACAATTTTCCATATCAGATTTTAAACAAAACCCAATTACAAAGGTTTTTGGGTTGTCTCAATTATGTCTCAGATTTTATTAAAGATTTGAAGCCCATTTGTAAACCACTGTTTCAAAGGCTTAGAAAGAATGCAAAGCCTTGGACAGCTGAGCATTCGCAAGCTGTAAAGAAAATAAAAACCTTAGTCAAATCAATTTCCTGTTTGAGTTTTGTCAATCCAGAGGCAACTTTAATAGTGGAATCTGACGCATCCGATATTGGATATGGAGGAATCCTCAAACAATCCTTGGATAAGCAAGAACAAATAGTGAGATTTTACTCTGGAGTATGGAACGATACCCAGAAAAATTATTCAACAATTAAAAAAGAAATTTTGGCCATCGTTTTATGTGTCCAAAAATTTCAGGGAGATTTAATAAATAAAAAATTTATAATTAAAACGGATTCTCGAGCATCCAAATTTGTTTTAGAAAAAGATGTCGAGAATTTAGTCTCAAAACAGATATTTGCAAGATGGCAAGTGATTTTATCGTGTTTTGATTTCGAAATTTTGCCTATAAAAGGCGTTCAAAACCCGCTTGCTGATTATCTCTCAAGGGAGTTCCTAACTCCAAAACTCTCTTCTCTCTCTCTCCCCTCTTCTTCCCCCTCTCAAAGTGATCGGAAGAAAGATGAGTAGTAGAAAGGGCAAAAGCCCTGCAACTCCTGTCTCAAAAGGCAAAGAAAAAGCCTCAAAGTCTTAAATCGTTGCTCCAATGACAGCAGATCATTATGCGATAGATACTGATTTCACACCGGTGGTCAGATCTAGAGCAAATAGATCTTTTGGTATTGTGATCAGAGATTCCATGGAGTCTTCAACTCCACCACCAAGGCCATCGGCCAACCTAACCCGTCCGAAAAGACAAGCCGTCTCTCGACTTCTCAAAGTTCTATAAGAACTGTAACTCACTCTGTTGCTCCCTCTCAACAGGGATCAACTTCGTCTCCAAGACCAACTACATTTTCCACTGCGGTAGTCCCTCAAACTAGGTCTATCCCCAAATCAGAGATTAAAACCTATTTCCATAAACCAAACCAAGTCTCAGAACCCCTGGTAGAACCAAAGTTTGACGGTAACTCCATAGTGGAAGTTATCATAAACATGTTTCCCCAAGACTTCCTGTTCATGCCGAAAGAACTTGGAAAAATCAGATTATTCTACGAATTTATTCTCGTAGATACAAGATTGGTCGAGATAACCCATATCCCAGACCGCGAAGATCCGACCAGAATCGCTTTCTCAAAATTCAAAATTTTCAAAGTCCTGACTCCATCTCATTGGATCAGAGTATTTTCACTCCAAGAACATTCACGAAACCATTCAAGCCACAGACATATCTGTACCGTGACTACATCAGAGCATGGTATAATGTGATGTGGTACATCAAATTTAACCATTCGTGGTTTATTCAATTTTGCCAAAGAGCACATCGTATGGATTTCCCATACTGGTTCATCAATTGGTGGAATACCTTCGGTTTGACAGAGGATATTTTCCCCACTCTGATTCAAGAGTCATATAATTTCTTTTCTCAAAACGTAGACAGAAACGAGTTCCCAACACTGTTTCGATTCTGTCTACACTTCAAAATCTCTTGGATTCTTTGTTGGAATTTCCAGCTAGAAGAAAGAGAAGGTCTCCAAAGACTTTACAAAGTCATCAAGATTAAATGGTGGGAAAAATATGACATCAACCACGTCCGTCTCAATGAGGTTAAAGAATGGTTTGCTGAAAACGGAGACCGTCTTAACCCAGTTCAACAGAATTCAGAATTCCTGAATTCAAAGTCTCAAGTTATATCAAGACTAGCTCAAACAACCTCTGACGAAGAATTCTAGAGAGTTCTCAATTCTACTAGAAGCAGAGCTTCATCTTCCTCCTATGGCAGCCTATCGTCTGATGAGGAAGAAACTCAATATGATCTAGATGATCCTTTCTTAGATTCACAACCTCCGTGAGTCTAGTTAAAAAAAAAAGTATATTTTCATTTCCCTGTACATTCGGCATCCCTCTTGTACATGTTTTATTTCTTTTTGCCACATTTCTTATGTTTTCCTGTACATCATGTATCCTTCTTGTATATTTAACCTTCTTTTTAGGTTGACGTTGAAGTCTGTATATTCTTGTAGATTTTTAAAAGATCTTACTCATTAGGAAGAAGATCTTTTCTCTGTACAATTTGAGTCTGTAAATTAATAGTATGTATAGACATAGATGTACAGAATCCCTTGAATAGTTCTGGATTCTGTATCGTACATAGTAAAATCATCATCCACTTCCAGTCTTGTGATAGCGCATCAATAGAGCAGATGACGTAATAAGTCTCTTATGAGTTGCTACTTGGAAACAAGTTAGCGTAACCAGCCTCTTTGGAGTTGCTTTTTGCTTCAGTGAAAGATTATTGTTTGAAGATATCAAAGGTTGAAGACGAGGACCTGCTGCGAGTCTTTAGGAGTTGTGTTCCCGGTAGTAAGTCGCGGGGTTTGCGCAGTGAATCCGTTGGTAAACTCTCCGGTGTACCCTTGCCTCTTCAGCAGCCTTGAAGTGTCTACACGAGCAATAATGAAAGACTGACATATCACTTTAATAAAGCTACTTTATTAAAGATAAAAGGACAAGCACAGTTGGAAGCACGTGATGAAGATTCGTTCTTATCTTATTTTTGCAAAGTTCATCTTATCTTTTGTCGTTTGTAATTATTTTCGCTTTACTTTATTCGGTTTTAAAAGTTGTTTGTTTTATATGCTTTTATAAAGTAGATTTTACTTTTTAGAAAGTTGTTTGTCTCATTGAGAAAGATGGAATCAGTCAGGGTCATGTCCTGTCGGTTCGAATCTTATCTCTTAGTTAGTTAGTTTTAATTTTCGTTTCAAATCCGGGGTCTATAAAAGACTTCCGAGTTGAATGCAATAGGATAGAGAAATATTCACAAGCTTTCCTTGTGCGATATTTACTCAGCCTTCCTACTCCCAAAAACCATTTTTAAACAAATCGATCCTAATTCTCTTTGCCATTTAAAGCAATCGAGCAATTAGTATTAGAGCCAGAGTCAAATAAAACAATCCATTTCGAAAATTTTCATTGTTGATTTCAAATTCTTCTCCCAATGTCTTATCGAAGCAGTAAGAAAAATTATCACATTATTCAAAATTATCACGTGATTCGTTTTAAATAAATAGAGAAAAATACAAAAAGACAAGAGATGAGAGAATGAAAAATCAATCATATTAGAAATTTTTTGTTAGAGAATGATAGTTTTTTGTCGATAAGACTTTGGGAGAAGAATAACTTTATTTAGGTGATTTTAAGTTGATTTTAAATTAAATCAAATGAAACTACAAAAAAAAAATTAAATCAAATGAAAATAGTTATAAATTGATTTTTTCCCTTAAACTTAACTATTTATAGTTTTTTGGAGTAATATTAATCTTATTTTACTTTAAAAAAATATTTAAATAATTAATACTTAATTAAAATATTAAAAGAAACGGTAAAAAATATTAAAAGAAACGGTAATTATGAATTCCAAAAAAAAAAGTTGTAGTTATGTATAATTTTAAAAGAAAGAAAATAAATAAAGAAAAAACGGAAGGAAAAAAGAGAGGAAAACGGAGAGGAAAAGAAAAAAAAGGGAAAAGAAAAAAAAAACAAAAAAACACGTTACATTAAGCTCGAACCCGTGACCTTTAACATATTAGACTACTAGCTTCTCCACTAAATTGATTAGAGCAATTGATATAAATTGTGTATAGGTTGTCCCTTGAAGAGACAACCTATGGTAATTTTTTTTTTAATTTACAACAAATGGCAACATGTCGTCTCTTCAAGAGACAACATGCTGCCACGTGGTGGAGGCCGTCTCTTCAAGAGACGACCTTCAACCATCTAATTAAAACTACAATGTTTTTATAAATAGTTTGAAAAGTACTATATTTTAATAATAAGTTTAAAAAACTATAATATTAATAAAAAAAAAAAAGCCATATTTTTATGGCTAAATTAAAATTTTAGTTTCCATAGTTTTTTTAGTTCAATCATTTCCAGGTGGAAATCTAACCATCTATCTTTAATTGGGTAATAAATGTCTTATCGCCAAAATGAGCATAATTCAATGATATATGATATCAATAAATATAAAAAGGGTATATTGTTAATATTTGAATTTGTTATCTATCAATAATTATTTGCATGCTTCTTTACTATTAGGTATATCGCTAATAACTATATTAATACAATAAAAAAAATGTATATAAGTAATATTTCACATAGTTTTCTACTAATTGTTGTTTGCATGTTTATTTGTTATTAGGTCTATCACTGATATACCTTGCCAATAGGGGAAAAAATGATAAATGAGTGGCATTTAATTTTCATTTTCAATTTGTAATAGTTAACATGTTTATTTACTATTATTACTATCACTGATACACCATATTAATAGGATTGGATTAAAGAGAATGATATTTGACCCATTTTCTTTTTCTCTTTTAGTGATTGTGTGCATGCTCATTTGATTTATAATCGATATACCACATATCAATAGATTAAAAATAGTAAATCGGTGATAACTGAATATCAATAATAAAAAAAATTGATAACAAATAACAATAAATCATTAATAGCAATGTATCACTAATATACCATTTTTTTTATATATCTATTAGCATTAGATGTGTATCAATGATAAATATCTAACGTTGATAGATGACGTAGAAATAGTCTATCAATGATAAGCATGAAAATGTTCTATCAATGATAAACATAAAAATAGTCTATCAAACACGTAGAAATGATTGCTAATAGACAAAAAAATAGTCTATCAGTAATAAAAGCTATCATTGATGGACATATTAATGGTCCATAATAGACATAAAAATTGTTTATTAGCAAAAGAGATAAAAATGGTTGATTAATGATAAACATCTATCAGTGATAGACATAGAAATGGTCTATCAGTGATAAAGTTGATAGACTATCAAAGTGGTATATCAATGATAGACCTGAAAATTTTAAAAATACTTATATTTAAAAATTATTTATTTATGTGACATATTTATAAATATGACAATCAATTATGAGATTTTTTTTATTAATATTGTAGTTTCGAAACTTATTATAAAAATATAGTAGTTTCCAAACTATTTATATTAATATTGTAGTTTTTATTAGTTGGACCAAGGTTGAAGAGACGACCTTAAATACGCGGCTGAAAAAGAGACCTTCGCTTTCGTGGTAGGTCATCTCTTGAGAGACGACCTCCACTTGCGTGGTAGGAGGTCGTCTCTTGAAGAGACAACTTTCAATGGCTTTTTAAACAAGGTCGTCTCTTAAGAGACAACCTTGACATGCTTTTTTTGTTTTTTTTAATAGTTTTTAGTTTAAAATTTTGATAATAAAAGTTTGGATTAGTCTAGAGAATATTTACTTAGAAATAAAAGAAAAAATTGCAAAAACCATCTCTAGGAGTTGTTACAATTACATTATCCAATCTTCAATTTAATCAATCAACTCTTAAACTTGGGGAATTTTTGCAATTAAACATCTAAATATGTTGTTCCAATCAAATCTTCTAACTACAAAATTGTTATAATGAAACCCACACTATTTGTTTTAATTTTTGTTTTTGGAAATTGATATGGTCATTCAACATTTTTTTGTTTTCGTAAATGATATGGTAATTCAACATCGATCTGATAACTAAATTTCATGGTTAATACAATACTTTTCAAAATTAATAGAGTTAAAAAATATGAGTTAATGAAATTGTAACAATGTTATAATTCAAGAGTTTGATTGTATCAATATTTGTAATTCATAAGTGGTTTGTGTATTTTGCAATATTTAAGGACTTAATTGTGAATTTTCATAAGTTTAGGGGGTGAATGATCAAATTAAAAGTCTGATTGTGCAATTTTTACAATCCTTGTAGTTAGCAATTTCTCCCAAAAAAATAAAAAACAAGTGTAGTCCTTAAACTTTTAGGATTGTATTTAGTAAGTCCCTAAACTTTAAAAAGTATCTAATAGGTTCCTCGAATATTCAATTTCGTGTCTAATAGATTGTTCAACTTTAAACATATCTAATAAGTTCATAAACTTTCTAATATTGTGTCTAATAGATCTCCGGTCTATTTAAATTTTTTATAATCATGAACTTGCAAGACACAAAATTGAACCTTATATATTTGTGAAGTTTTTATATGATAGAGATTTATTAAGCGCAAAATTAAAATTAGTTCACTTATCTACTAAGCACAACCTTAAAATTCGAGGTATATAAAAATTCTATTTTATTGGGTATAATTAAAAATGTAAATGTTTTAGTCTATTTGGGGGAGTTTTTTATTTATTAATATTGTAAGTTTGCAAACTTATTATAAAAAAATTTTGTTCTTTAATTAGCAAGCAATTGAGTGTGAAAACAAGATAAAAAAACTTTTATCCATCTAATTTTAATCATAATTGAGGTTTAAATTTTTATTCATCTAATTTTTAATCATATTTTTAAGTAATTAATGTGTGAAAATAAGATTAAAAAAACTTGAAATCAAAGTAATTATGTATAAATACAAAAAAAAAAACGTAAAACCAACGTAATTAATGTATGAATACAAGTTAAAAAAAAAAAAAAAAATCTAGTGCGTGCCACAAGGTGGACGTCGTCGATTACGAAGGGTTGTCGAAGACAACCCCTCGATGCTTGATCTTGTTCCTCTTTAACTTCCAGTTTTCTGGTTCCTCTTGTGCTCCAGTAGGATACAAATATTGATCATGCTCTCCACGTCCATGTCCACGTAAGCGAGCATGTGATGATGAGAGACCGGCATGTGATGATGAGAGACCGGCATGTGATGATGAGGGACCGGCATGTGATGATGAGGGACCAGCATGTGATGATGAGGGACCAGCATGTGATGATGAGGGACCAACCTCAAAAGCATGTGTGTCTGGTGTATGAAGATATCGTGTACCAGGAGTCGGTATCATCATCATCGGAGTGGAACTGCAATGTCTTGGGTCTAAGTGATATGAGGCATGTGCGTCAGCGTCTTGATCAACCTTAGCTGGTTCAGCTCGGGGCAACTGTTGCTCTTCTTCAATGTCTTCCTGTTAAGCAATGTTCTACCCTCGAGCACGTCTTCTATGTCTAAGACCAGAAGGAGGAGCAATAGGAATGTTATACATATAATGTAACTGGTCCATATTCTGTTCCACACTGTTGCATAGACAAAGAATCTCTAAACTTTGTGAGAGATCTCGAATTTGTCTGAAGCAGGACATCTTCAAATGATAAGAAAAACTAGACAATATTTAAAATAAATTTATAATTTAAAGTAAATATAAATTTAAAAATTAAATGAAAATATAAATTTAAAAATTAAATGAAACTTATATCGCTTGACCATAGGACTCTCCCTCATGAGTGATGTACCGCCTCGTAATATTCTAATACCAATTCATATAGTCTGGAGTCGTATAACCATATGCATCAACTATGAGTTGTCGGTGCATATGCCATCGCTCCACGTACCGTGCCAGTACAACTGACCAATCCTAATGTCGGAGGTCTATGGCATGTAGGTTCGGGTCTGTGTTGCACACTTCTGGGATAGCTTGTTTCATCCCAAATTGTCTCATCACTCTATTTGGTAGATGCCACTCAATAATATGAAAACAAATGAGCGGAGTTACCAAACGCCAGATATCATGACCATTTCTACAATAATGAGGTAATGTAGTCATGACATCGGTGTACGACTCCCAAATCATCTAAACTATCAAAATATCGACGATTAGTGTCTTACAAAATAAATCAAAAGTAAGATAAATTACTGCACTCATACCAGGTCGGGTCTAAAAAGGTCAAACATATATCTATATTGTACGAGCACATGCGTAGCTGATCCGGTGACACAAAACTAGTCTCTCCACCTATATTAATATTAAAATATTAAATTTCAATTATGTCAATCATATAGAAAACAACATTAAATTAGGAATCAATTCACATACCGAGAACCAAGTGCTCGTTCAACTAATCTAACATCGTTGATGTGGTGACGCTAAGGAGCCATCGTTGGGAATCGTTCCCAACCCCAAAGCTAAAGAAGGATTATAAGCCCAGCAATCTAGCGTGAATCTAATCGACTCGCCTTACAAAGCTGCCTATATAACCATGCTAAACATGCTTCACCCCAAGAATATCGTCCTACAACCTCAAAGTCTATCAGGAGTGGTAGGAACATTAAGTGCACCTTGTCCCTAGATTTATCGCATAATAAGCTCCCACCAAATAGCTGCAAAATGTATGCTCGGGCATACTTCGCTGTAGTAACCTCATATGCATTATCGTTCAACCTTGGAAATTGATATGCTAACCAAGGTAAGCTTAATCTGGAGCCCTTAATATGGTCGTCCCCTGGAGTCACCCCGAGCAACAGTGCACAAGTCTACTTCCAATTGTAACTCATCGGTCTAGTGAGAGGCTCGCCATAGACTAGTAATCTAAGTAATATTGCAACGTCCTCTAGAGTGACAGTGCACTCCCCCCCAGGCACGTGAAATGTATG
The DNA here is from genome assembly GCA_033996785.1 of Trichosanthes truncata. Lineage (NCBI taxonomy): Eukaryota > Viridiplantae > Streptophyta > Magnoliopsida > Cucurbitales > Cucurbitaceae > Trichosanthes > Trichosanthes truncata. The sequence goes on from JAWPNB010000004.1 coordinate 17,105,140, forward strand.
TGTTTCTGGCCTGCATCTCTCCACGAGTGTATTGACGAAGTGCCAGTCTAATTGAATGAACCATAATTTGGCTATTCCCTCCAACCCTACAGCCTGAAGATGAGGCAATATAAGACGGTGCAGTGAGATGGTGCGCTGAACAACTTCTTCCCGACGTCTACAGTGTAGCTCTTCCAAATTTCGATCTTGCCAAACAAGCTTTGACCGATGAGACTGTCAAGAATATAAGACCGATGTATCAATTGGTCTTGGATTGACATCCATGATTTAAAAAACAAGAGATTGAGGTTCAATCCATATTGAATATAAATAACAAATTGAAAACAAAAATCAAAATTATAAAATAAGTAAAAGAAAACAACAAATTGAAATTCAATCTATATTGAATATAAATAACAAATTGAACATAGACTAAAAAGAAACAACAAATTGAATTTCAATCCATATTGCATATAAATAATATCGTTAAATACCAAATTACAAAAAAGAAATCAAAAAACATGCATAAAATAAAAAAACTACAAAAAAAAGTTTCCTAAGGTGATTCTCTTTGTCTCGAAGGACAGCTCATTCGATTGTGATAAGTGTAATTTATGATGCATTTTTTAGGGATGTTTTATTGCACTTTTAGAAGCCTTATTGAATACTTTCATGCAATTAAATGCTCATTTTGCAGGAATCGAGAAATTGAGGGTAAATTTGGCAAATGAGAAGAAAAAGGGGCAAAAGAGTCATTTTGGAGGCACAATTTAGCATTTGGGCGAAAGAAGATTGAAGAACAAGCTAGCAAACCTGTGAGGGTAGCGTTGCAACGCTACCATGATTTTGTAAAATATGGAATATAGGGACAGCGTTGCAACACTGTCCCTTGTATATAAATATGAAGTTGTACATACAAGTAAAGCGAGTCGTTTTGGAGAGACCTAAACCCTAATTTTGATAGAAGCATTGTTTGAGCGGTCTAGAGAACAACTTGGAGAGCTAAGGAGGACATTCAATGCTCGGGATTGGGGGACATCACGTCGGGAACGAGTGTTGACACTTGTCGTCCAGTTTTTCTCTTTTCCCTTTATTTTACATTCTTAATTTTAGGATTTAGTGGACTTAAATTGCATGTATTTGAGCGTTTTAGACTTTTTAGTTAATTGCTTGATTGTATAAAACTATGTGTTGATTGATTGAATGTCATTGTAACGTTTTTTGTGCATCTTGATTTAATCTTCTAAGCTCCCGGCCATAGCTTTGTATGTTGAGTTAAATTTAGCTTGAGAAAGTAAGTTTAACTAAGAACCTAGATGCATAACTAGGATTAATCTAGTGCATGAAAATTAATAGGTTAATACTATAAGTCATTAAGAGAATTTCATAATGTCGTGCCTAGTTGTAAAAATAGACCGAAAGGTTGATTTACCTCTTGCTTGAGTTCAATTGGGCTCGAGAGAGTCAATTGAATATTTTAGTAATTCTTGACTTAGAATTGTTGCATGATTCACAATTCGGTAGTCAATTTCATAATTGGGCTTCACAATGGCAATTAACGAATGTCTCTCTAAAATTATATTCCAACTTTATATATAATAGGATAGGTTTTATGTTTTTATATAAAAGAACCAATTCAAAATTAGTTTTCTCTAAATAAAATTAGGCATAAGTAACTATGGTAATTAATTAAATCTAAGAAACTCAATCCTTGTGGATGACCCTGACCACTATTATTGCAAAATACTTAGAGGTCTGGTTTTATAAATGTAATCTTGATAGGACCCTCGACAAGTCGACTATCAGATTGTGACCCAATTGATTACGTAGACCACAACGTTGTTGAGTACTTTGTTCTCTCTAATCCATTTTATTATGGTAGTGAGAACTTTTTGGTCTTCCAGGTTCTCTCAACAACTTTGGGTCAGCATATAGAATGTGTATGTTAGGAGGTGCGATCCAATAATCTTCATGTGGGATCAGTTGAAGTTAAGGAGAGTATGGAGTATCTGTTGAAAGCTTATATGTGTCCTCAATGAAATCTTCAAAGTTCAATTTTAGGTGTGAGCAAATGATAAGCCTTAGAATTAAGGCTTATTTACTCCCAATTACTTAAAATATTCTTGTTTTGTCTTAAGATCATTTGAAAATAGTTGAAAGTTGCTTGAAAATAAGAAAGGAATAAGAATGAAGGCAATTAGATAAGATTCTAAAAAAATTAAGTTTGTTTGCAAGGAATGTGGAAATTGCAAAATCAAATTGCAATTTCATGATTCTGCAATTGTTTCTGGAGCAGGGAATATGGAAATTGCAAAATCAAATTGGAGATCGAAGTAATATAAAATGGTATGTGAGTACCAAGTATCCAATCCCAAGGGAATGGTGTAACAAAAATATCGTAAAGCAAGTGTAAGGAAAATTGCAACTTAAAAACTAAAATAGCAAAAATAAGGTTGAGTTTGTGTGTTAAGAAAAATTGTAGAATCAAGAAATGACAATATTGAAAATAACCAGAAATTGCATAATCTAGAAATGGCAATGTTGATAGCAAACTAGATAAGCTTAATAAATGAAATTTCAAAAGGAATTTTAAATAAAGATGAGGTTCAAGAATGTCATTGCCCTATGTTGTAATTGCAAGCCAAAATTGCAATTCCAACCTACTCCCCACTCAATTGTAAACCAAAATTGCTTCTCTTATTCACCTTGAATTTAGGTTTTTAGGAGGCTAAATGAGTGACTTATGTATCTATAATCCATCTATCTTAGATAATTTGGCTCAACAATTTTATGGATTTTGGAGTCCTTAATCCCTATGTATAAGGTAAGGATTGGCTTATGTCTAAGCTCTTTTCTCCATCACTTGTGCGAAATCCGTTTATCACTAACCCCGTCGATATTAGATCTAAGCTTGAGTTGCTACCCTAATTGATCAATCTAGGATCTCAACGAAAAATTGTTCAACACAAGCAAACAATTGAAATGTAGGCTTGGTTTTTATTGAAATTTAGGCTACAATTACTTCTTAGGGAATTCACATCCTTGAACCCCCTAAGAAGTTTTAGCTCATATTAAAGATTAAAAAATTACAACTAATTTTAGAATAAAAACCCATATTAGAGAATTTAATTAAGTTACTACTAGTGACTAAAAGTAAATGAATGCTTACAAAATTTCTACCCTAATCAGTACTGCACATTAAATTAAATGGAGCAATAGTAATTAACATAAATCTGGAAAAGTAGCTAAATAATGCAAAGTTAACTTTTTGGAAATTCCAATTTTTGAACTCAAAGTTGATTCATCAAACTCCTAGGTGAATCTCCAGGTAGAGGTGTTCCCTTAGCGGTCAACTTAAGTACCTCAACCTCGACAGAATTCTCCTTAGACAAAGCTTTTCTTAATCAACTTCTTCATTCATATTGGAATTTCAAAAGTTGAAAGTTTCTTTTTTTTTTTTTTAATTTTAGCGTAAAAGAAAGACAAGATAACTTATCCAATTCCAGTAGGGAGATTGCAACTATGTTATTTCATTTTGCACTAGGTCTCGTTGTTGGACGAATTTTCAGTCGTAGTTGAGGTGCTTTGATCACAACGAGTCTTGCCTGCTTAAGAGATTTATACATATTTCTGAAGGTAGAGATTGTAGTTGCAATTTGTGTCACATACAGCATATTGTCATCCTTCATGCTCTCATTTCTGCATTCTTCTTGATTTAGCATTTCCTGCAAACTGCAATAGGCGAAAGCAGGGCATTATAGTATTGGGAGCACTTTGGATGTCAATTGAGGTGAAATTGCAACTGTATGGCTCACTACAACTTCCTTTTATTGTTCATTCTCTTCTTGAGGTGGTTCTTCTTTGATTTCTTCTCTCCCTTTTAGCTTTTTAATGTCGTCAAGTGTTGGAGCGCTTATTGCTTCTACTGGGAGTTCAAGTTCTTCATGTTCCAATTCCGTTTTAAGCGACACCACCTCACATTCTTTTTCTTCTTCTTCTTGTTTTGAAGCCTTTATGTTCTCGAGCAAAATTCCTTGGGACCTGTTCTGCAATTCATATGCAATTTGTTCCACTTGGATTTCCAAACTCTATAGAGATGCAGCTTGACTTTGCATTACAACATCGTTCTTTGCTCTATATTCCCTCCCGAGTTCTTCAATGCTTGGCTCTTTTGGGATCATCTTCCCTTGCTGGAAGCACTGATACTAATGTTGATTTGCAAAGCTGGGTAGAAATCCATAACACAAAGAATTAGGATTATAAGGACAATTATCAAATGAATGACTTTCTTTACAATAAACATAAGAAATAGAAGAGATGGGGTTAAAAGGAGCTATAGGATTTCTCATCATCAAAGTTTCCATCATGTAGCTTAATGATGAAGCTTGTGGGCTCAATGCTGCAATGATGTCTTCTTCCATCTTGTGGATTTTCTCAAGCAATCAACCATATGTTGTGTCTTTCTCCTCTTGCAATTTCTCTCCTTCAACAAATGAAATCGAGCTCTTCCTGCAATAAGAAAAATTGTTGCAATCTTTTCTTACAATTTTTGTTAAAACTGCCATTCCCCTGCAACGGCACCAAAAACTTGATCGAGTGTACACGCAAGCGCACGCGATCGGTAAACTGCCATGAAATGTGAGCATGGAATGCCATAAGATTGACACTTATTGCATGAATAATAATGAACTTCTTGAAGGAATGAACGCTTCACTCCACAGCGGAAGCATTGGATCGTCTTTGATTTTATTTAAAATTAAACTAAAAATTAAGGTTAAGCAAACTTACTTGGAGTAAATATGGAGATACTTCTGGCGGATCTTTATCTCCTCCTTAAAATCTTCCTGGCTATGACTCGTACACAGGACCAAGGCTTGCGGGAGCCTCTTGAAAGAAAATCTACAAGGGATTGGAGAGGAAGAGATCTAGAGAGAATTCTCTAATTCTCTATTGAGGAGATATATGTTATATGAAGAATGTCCAATGGCTCACCCCTAGAGTCCTATTTATAGTGGTATAGGAAAGATAATTAAATAATATATTTTAATATATAATATATTAAAATATATTTATCTAATCAATTTGAATCTTATTCAAACCTTTTAAAATTCTCCTACGACATCTATTTCTTAATTTGAATCCAATTCAAATTGAATAAATATCTTTTCTTTAATGTATCTAATATACATTAATTATTTTAATATTTAATGTATCAAATACAATAAATATATTTTCCTCTTTTATATTTAATATATTAAATATTAATTTGAACACTTCAAATTAAATATTAATTTGAACATTTCAAATTTTTCTTTCAACTAAATTGATCTTTTAGTATTACTATGAGCTAGCAAGGGGACCTTATGGACCTACATATTATAAGCTCCAATGATACAAAATTAATTAATTAAACTCTTTAATTAATCAATTTTCATTCATTAACTTTAGGGTCACTCCACTATAGACCTAAAGTTGCACTCTTATGCACTGTAGGACAAGTTGTGCCCATTGATATAATCACTACATGCAAGTCGATCCTTCACGAGTTGTTCGTAATTACAGTTGGATCAAAAGTCTGTTTTACCCCTGTAATTACAACTTGCACCTTAAGTACCATCGATCCTCTAATAAACAATTTGTTTATGATCCAACCATAAACTAAGTCCCTCTCATGCTAGTGAGAGGGTGGAGCCCCATTGTTCAAGTCCCGAAATCAACACTTAAGGGAATTACTCATCTACTTACCCTATAAGGGAATGAGTGAATCCCATCTTGTGAGATTATGTTCACATCTCCCTATTTGGTCAAGTCCCCAAAATGGTAGGCATATTGAATCGGCTACAAAAGCCCTCTCACCCATGCAAATCAAAGGACAAGCCCTCATAGGTATGAGTTCATAACTCACTCAAGATTAATATCGAGTCGCACATGATCATCCTGATGAAATATTAATATTCTCAATTAACAGATTTATAAAGAGAGATTAAATATTTCGTGGTTCAGTCTTACACAAACTCATTATATAAGATACCCCCACTCACATGTCTCCACATGAACGATTTAGATCAAATCATTTGTAACCATTACAAAGTGGGTCGTATCAATAGTGTTGCCATGATAAGGCACCCAACCTTATCCATATACTATGACCCTTTAGGTTATTTATTGAACATGATCCTCTCGTATGTCAATCACATACTGTTCAAGATTACACTAATAACCTTTGATTTTTCATATAATGGATAATATTATATTGCAAATAAAATAATCAAAATTATTATTAATTATTAAATAAGTGATTAATTATGAGGCTTTATGGCATAAATTCCAGCACTTTTCTATTTTCTTCTTGATTTAATCTCAGAGATTGAATATTTCCTTCTTTAGCATTGAAGTAATGTAGCCTAGTTTTCACGTGAAACACACCGCTTTCTCGATCATAGGACACTACCTCATGCTTACTGGATCTTGATGCCCACCTCACAATCTTATCAAGAGCATACATGATATATATTTGATTCAGGGTGATGAGTATGTTGAAATAAGGTAATTTGACTAATACGAAAATAAATGGTGTGATTACCTGGTATATTTCGCTTGTTGCTGCAAAGCACTTCTTGTTTCTTCTCCTCTTCTCAAAATATTCTACACACCTACAGAAGGTAAGTTGAGCAAGTGCAGTGTTTGGAAACATGCGACCTCCTTTAAGAACTCCATTTATGCTCTCTGACAGATTAGTTGTCATCCACCCATACATAAATCCTCCATCATGGGATTGAGTCCATTTGTCAATACTAATGTTGTTGAAAAAAGCTCATACAAGAACTATTTATTGCTTTAATCTCTTCAACACATTTGTTGTACTTACGAATTTGGTGTTGACACCCAGCATGATAAACTAGGTCTTTCAACTTTTTAGACTTATATTTATTGTTGAAGTTGCTAGCAATGTGTCGTAAACAAAACCTATGATGAGATTTATCGTCTGGCCAACCATTATGTGGAGTGTTAACAGAAGAAATTATGCCACCATGTTGATTTGAGATCAAACACACTTCTTCATGTGTGACAAGTTGTCTCAATTGTTTCAAAAACTAGCCTCAAGTTTCACGACACTCTTCATCCATAACGACAAATGCAAGTGGAAGCAATTTTCCATTAGAGTCCACTGTTGTTGCAATTAATAGCTTTCCCCTATACTTGCCATTCAAATGAGTGCCATTGATTTGAATGATGGGTCGACATTTTTTGAAAGCCTCTATACAAGGACCAAAAGCTCAAAACACAGAAGTAATGATGACATTGTTGGGTTTTATGTCCTAAAACTCGTGGTTTTGTAAACTCAATGTATATTCTATTTTGCAATAAAGATGTTATTGAGGTTTATTCAGTAAAGGTGTTATTGGATAAAGTGAATTGCATCCTTTTAACTCAAATCCAATGAACTAAGAACCCTTGACTATAAGATGTAAACTTGAACTTTATGTATGACATAAAAGTGGATCAAGTTCGAGTAATAGTCAGAACGGTCTATAGTATAGGGATAGGGTTGGGTACCTTATCTTGGGGACACTATGGACGCGACCCACTTTGTATAGTACTAACGATGTGATCCTGAATCGTTCATGTGGAGACATGAAAGTGGGGGCGTCCTATGCAATGAGTTTGCATAAGACTGGACTGCGAAATAGTCACTTAGATTTTTTTTAACTCCGTTTACTGTTTTAACTGACTATTTTCATACGATGACCTAGGTAACTCGATCTTAATCCTAAGTGTGCTATGAACTCCTGTTTATTCGGGATTATCCTTAGATTTGCATGGGTGAGAGTGGCCCGAGATCGCCGATTCAATAAGCCTCTCATTTTGGGGATAAAATCGGATAGATAGTTGGGAACATAGTCATGCGAGATGGAATTCACTCCTACCCGCTTTAGGGTTTAGTAGAGAGGTTGTTCCCTTAAGTGCTGACTCCGGGTCTTAAACAATGGGCCCACCCTCTCATTGGCCTGAGAGGGATTCGGTTTGTTGGTCGGACCACAAACCAATTGTTCATTAGAGGATCAGTGGGACTTAAGGAACAAGAAGTAATTACGGGGGTAAAATGGTTTATTTGACCCAGCTGTAATTACGAACGACCTGTGAAGGATCGACTTACTAATCATGGTTATATCAAGTGGACAGAAATATATCTACAGTGAGGAGAGTGCAGCCACTGGGCTTTAGTAGAGTGTCGGTGGTTAACAAATGTTGATTAGCTAGGCTAAAGAGTTTAACAGGTTAATCTCGTATCGTTGGAGCTCATGATCTGTAGGTCCATTAGGTTCCCCTTATTAGCTCGGACTAAGCCTTGTAACAATTTGAGAGAAAAGAATTTGAATTGTTCAAATTCGGTTTTGGGAGAAAACGTTAATTATATGCGATATACTTAATGTTTCATAGCTTAATTATGAATTAAATTATGATAAAGAAGATGTGGACATATTTAAATTTGATTTAAATATTGGTTCGGTTTAAAACATGAATAGAGATTCATGTTCGAACGTTCGATTTGAGAAATCGGGATTGGTCTAATTATTTAATTTCATTTTGATATTAAATTAAATAATTAATTAAAATTAATTAAAATTTTTAATTAATTAAAAATTGATTTTAATTTAAAATTAATTTTATATTAATTTTGAATTAAAATTAAAAGAGAAATCAAATTCATTTAGGAATGAATTTTGGACCAAATTCACAATTTGATGAATAAGCTCCTTGTTTTTCCAAATTCATCAAAATTGGCCACCTCCTTCTTGATTTATCCTCATCACTCATGTGTTGGCATCTTCACAAAGCTTAAGGAAGCTTATGATTTGTTTTAAATAAGAAGAAACACCATGGGTGAGGTGAATTTTGCAGAAAATTGGAGTGATTCTTGGTTTTAGACCTTTGCTCTCTCTCTCAAAAATTCTCTCAATTTAGGATCCTACAATCCGTTCCAAGGCCTGAGGATAGTAGGGAAAATCCTAAGGGTGATCCACGAAGTGTTCGTGATCAGAAATTGTCCAAGGATTAGGAGAATTTTGAGCATCAAAGGTAGTGTTCTTATTCTCTGTTTTTCCAGTTTTGAGCATGTTTTTTGTATGATAAAATTGATCAAATTAGAGTGCTTAAGATCCAAAATTGCTTCCGCTTTCTTAATATTAACTCTTTCAGACATGACCTGCACTTTCACCAAAATACTTTACTTTCACACGTGTGCCAAGATTGGTATGCTTCACCATGTACATCCACATAGGTAAAAGCTTATAGGAATCATCCCAATCACTAAACACTCTGGCCAAAACTTTTCTTTTTCCTTCCCACACCCTAGAGTAAGGAACATGGTAACCAAACTTGTTTTTTTATGTCAGTTTGTAGTTGTGATACACTAACAGAAGACTTATTTTTCACAGTTTCACAGAATTCAATGGCAATCATTGAAGAATCTAGTTGCACATGACTCTGATTTAATTATGAATAAAAACAAGTATGCTGCTCAATGTATTGGGTGATTTCAAAAAAGCCATGAGATTTTTTTTTCAGTGGCACGAAGTCGCCATCTACACCCATCTTCCCACTTTATGCATTGTACTGCCCATATCCCAGGTGTTGATTCCATGACCTCATATGGTGTGTGACACTTAACAACAAAACATTTTACCACATGTTGGAGAATTTCTTTGTTGTTGCATATTAACCCCTTATATAATAGGTTCCCTTCAACGACAACTGGTTTTTGGATAAGATCATATTCTATAGTACTATCAACTACATTGTTATCTAACTCTCTAATGGGGTGTTTGGGGCTCCAATTTCCATGGGTTTGAGTGGGTTATTTTAGCCCACTCAGTGTTTGGGCCTCAAGTTAAAATAACAGAGGGTAAAGGTTTAGATTATCCCCGTTTTTCTACAGTACCCATTAACATTATTGATGGTTATTTTTTTTCCCGAACTCTCTCTCCGTCTCTCTCCTTCTATCTCCTTCTTGGTTTCCCAAACTCTCTCTCCTTCTCCTTCATCGTTTCGTCTTCGCTTCGTCTACTGCCGATGATCGCTCGTCTTCTGTTTGTCTTCTCCCTTATCGCTTCGTCTTCACTTCGTCTTCTCCCGCATAGTTTCATGGTTTCATATTCTTCATTCGCTGTCTCCCTCATCGTTGTTGTTTCTTCATCGACGCAACCGGCTCGATCGATTTCATCTTCTCCCTTTTGCTATGTAGATCTACTATTTTTTAGGTTTTCATATCTGTATTTTTTTTACCATATCTGAAAACCTCTCCACTCCCTATGTCCTTCGAACGATTTGTAGATCCATGGTCTTTTTAGGTTTTCAAATCTGTGTTTTTTATCAGATCTGAAAGCTTTTCGACTATCTCTTTCCTCTTCGACAATCTCTATCACCGACCTCACTCCTCTTGCCGCTTCAAAAAGATTGATCCATCCTTTGCCGCTTCCTGTCAATCTCCTGTTTCGGTGAGGCTGCATGTTTTATTCGATGGTGGTTGTTGGGAGAACGCTAGGTAAGGGATGCATGGATCGCTTTTTGGAGCTTGGTAGGGGGACCACCTTCGAAGGTATGTCTTCTTTTCCTTTTTTGGTCGGCCGATGATGAGTCCAACTTGCTGCAATCATTTTTTTTTATCGTATTGCTTCATCTGATCTTCATTGTTTCTCTCTGATTTATCGTATTGCTTCATCTGATTTATTGTATTGCTTCATCTGATCTGCAATCTTTTTTTTTATCGTATTGCTTCATCATTTTTTCTACTATTGGACAATGTCATCACTGATTTTGCTGCCTTTTTTTTAGCAATTTGTTGTATACAACTTGATGGAATAGTATATACTTGCATAGACGCAGCCATCTGTTTCTCAATTTTTTTTATATTACTTTCATTGAATGGTCTGTTTGCTCCTAAATCCCACTGTATCCTCTCTCTGATTGAGTTTATTGTTCACGTTATGGTACTATGAGAAATATCAAATAATTTCCACTCAATAATTGTACACTTTGCTCCTACATCTCACCCTATGTTGTCTGTAATTTGAGTTTCTGTTCTGTTATACATTTGGTTTTTTTTTTGTTGATATTCTTGTTAATATGAGAAATTCAATTACTCCTCATGAATGAATTTCATATCTCTGAAGTCGGTTTGTCTATGCTTTTTTTTTTTTCAATACTCATTCTGTTTGCTCCTAAATCTCACCATATGTTGTATGAGAATGTGAGTTTCTGTTCTGTTATAAATTTTAGTTTAGTTTCGTATTTTGTTCATATTCATGCTACTATGAGAAATTGAAATACTCCTCATGAATGAATTTCATATTTCTGAGGCCGGTTTGTCTATGCTTTTGTTTTGGTCAAGACTTGTTTTGTTTGCGCTTAAATCTAACCATACCTTATTGTGTCATAATTGTTGTAGTTGGGTTGGAAGGTGGTTGGTTTGTATTAGATGAGTCATGTTTTTAAATATTAATGTCAATGTCTTTTCCCACTTGTTTTTCATAATTACTTTGTATTGATAACTTTTGTACTTACAATGTTTTTTTTTATTTTTTATTCCCTATTGTTATTTAATATTGTGGTTAGGTGCACTTATGATAATAAGGGCACCAATGTCTTTTTGTCAACCACCACCCCCCATCTCCTCTTTAAATATGTTCTCATTTTATTCAAAAGCTTGAGGACAACCATACTCTCCAAACTACTTCTCCCTAAGGCAATTCGTGAGTGCCATTCTCTTTTACTCACATATTTCCTTCAAATTTCCTTCTTAATCTTCATTCCTACCTTTCCCTATTCCATTCTATTTTACTTTCTTACTAATGCATCATCTCTTTCAATTATAGGGTTGAAGTCCTTCCAAATCCAGTGCGTTCTCCTCACTGTTGATTGATCATTACCTCTTCTAAGGTGACATGTCCTCTTCTTCTACAAATTTTATTATAGTAAAGTTAAGTACTAATGTTCTTTTGTATGTCTTAACAGGGTCAAAACTAGTACATTGGTCCACCTTAGTTCGAGGTTTGTTTATTTTAAAGCACGGACATTTGCTTATGTATATTCAGTTTGTTTATGAGAAAAATACCATTTGTGTATGTATATTATGTTTGTTTATAAGCAAAATAACACTTGTGTATGTATTCCTTTATATGGAATATTTGCTTATGTGTATATTCACTCGATTGATTTTTTAGTATTAGTGTAAGAATGTGTTTTTTTAGAAAAAAAAAACCTTGCTAATGTATTGTTTGTATTCATTGGACAAAATTATTTATTTTAAAGGTGACTGTAATTTGATTATGTATGTGTTTTGTTGTTATCATTGACTTCATGTTATCCATATTGCTTTTTGGGATTAGAATGAAAAAAAAAAAAGCTTTCTTAAAATATTATTTTATATGTTTTGAATAACTGGTTTTTATAAAATTGACCATGATTTGTTAATCACTCCAACAAGCTAAAATGAATGAGTAAAATGAATATTTTAAACAGGAAACAAATTTAATTTATTGAAACACAAATATGGTTAATACTCCAATATTTGCTTCTTTTCAAAGTCATGTCTTAGAGCGGAAAAAAAAAAGGTTGATTGATGCAATTATTTTTTCTAAATTAACTAACAATAATCAAAGAAAAAAAAAGGAACTATGTCCAATATGTTTTTTGAATTCAATCAGCAAGTGCACAAAAGAAATCAATGGATGACCAAGTTGTTTTTAAGAAAATAACGTTTTGCAATATGATTTTTAACAAAATAATACGATATACTTTTTATCTTTTGTGCCATACTGGTGGTGGCTCGTGATTGACAATTCTCACATGTAGAAAAACATTTTCTGTGTGTACCTAGTGATTGACAATTCTTGTGATTGACAATTCTCATGTTGTACTTGCAACTCCAAACATGGAGATTATGTAAGGAATGATAACAATTCTTTTGTGCAACTCAAATTTCAAACTAGTCAAAGTATGGAACAAATTTTGTATTAAAATTTTGACAAACTAAAATTTTAATATAACATTACTTGGGCAATCCAGAAAATGTTGAAAAAAAAAACTGTCAGCCTAAACTCAGCATTCAGACACAGACTATTATAACCCATACTAAAATAAGTTGCACCCCAAACACAGACTATTATAACCCACAGACTATTATAACCCACATACTATAATAACCCACAGACTATTATAACCAACTTTGTGCCCCAAACACCCCCTAAATGTATTTGAAGGGATAACATGTACACTACCCTCAAAGTCCAGTTCTTCAAATTCATCATCTGTTTCAGTTTTAAAATTTTTATATGTATTATCTACCACCATATCTTCATCATCACATGGTGGGGCAATTGATTTAGGGTTGGGGTCAACACATTGGCTAAGGTCCATACACTGGCTAGTTTCAACACATTGAATAGAGGTTTTCCTAAGTTTTGTACATTCATGTCCACCTTTCTCACAGTGACATAAATGCACTTAATTCAAAACTGGCATTCAATTGAAAACATTTAGTTCATTGCTTGATGGTTAGGAATTGGTATTGACATATACCTCACTGATCCTGATAGTATTAGTTCAGGGTGTCTATACACTATCTCCAACTGGTTTTCCCTCACATCTACACTAAGTGACAATCCTACCATTTCAACAAACTGTTCAAACACGACTCCACTATTAACGTTAACAGAAAAACCTCCATAGGTTGGTCGATCATAATCAACTCCATCAATCATACAACCATTTGTATGCAAAACAAATCCCAAACACTTATCTCCCATTTTCTATGAACAAATAAACAAGATATATATTAGAACTAAACTAATTAAGTAAACTAAAATGTGGACAAGATAGAATAGAACTAAAAGTAACATCAAAAAAGAAAAGAAGAAAAAAATCAGACAAAAAATTAGGATAGAATGCATCTTGACCATATCGACAAAAATTATTCCATCCTTAGACAAATTCGATCAACCTAATTCGTCTATTTCAATTGGTATAAAATAAATACTAATAATTGAGCAACAATGTCTAAAGAAAGTGCCCATAATATGTACAAAAAACAACCACAACAAAAATTGTAATGGGACCATATAATTAAAACACCTTTCTTTAAACAAAGAAAACTAAATTGAAAGAGCCAAATAAAATCTCCAAACTATACAAAAAATAAATTAGAAAAAGAAAATAAAAAACACACACACCTTCAAACTATGTAATTAATAGAGTAAATAAAAAGAAAAAATAAATAAAAAATCTTTTTTAAAAAATACATCTAAAAAATCTTTATTAAAATTAAAACCAACCAATCTTTAAATTTTTTTTTTAACAAGTGCTTTAAAAAAAATCCAACAAATCTTATAAAAAAATATACATCCAACAATTTGTTTTTTAAAATACATCTAAAAAATCTTGGGCAATTGTAATGGGTAGCAAATTATGTTTTACTATTTGCAAATATAGCAGATTTTAAAAGAATTTGCAAATATGGCAAAACTTCAAAATAGTATTTAATTATTCCATTTTTGCCCTTATTTTAAAGGATAAATTTGTTGTGCATGCGTTCTTCTTCTTCTTCAAATTTTCTGTGTTTTTTTCCTTTCGTTCTTCATCTTCTTCAATTCAAATGGGTTCTTTTCCCTCAGTATTTTTCTCATTGTGTTTGTGTTTTGCTTGGTTTTTTGTTGTGATTGAGTGTGTTTTTACGTTCTTCTTCTCGTTCTTCACTTTGACCCACCTTTTCCGATTGAGGATTTAGTGTTTGGTTTTTCGATCGTGAACTCTGACCTACATTTTCTGATAGTTAGCAAGGAAATAAAGGACATAAACATGATAGAAGTTTATTACTGATAGACTTCAATCGCAATACATGTATTCTGATTGAAGTATATAGTGATAGAAGTCTATCACTGATAGACATCTACCCCAATGATAGTGATAGAAGTCTGTCCCTAATGATAGTGATAGAAGTCTATCACCGATAGAGTTCAATAGACTTCAATTACCTCTATCAGTGATAGACTACTAGTGTGATTGAAGTCTATTAGCGATAGGCACCTATCACTGATAGACTTTAATCACAACATATGTAGTCTATCAGTGATATCAGTCTATCATTAATAGATTTAACTCAAAATGGTTGAAATAACTTAATCAGCAAACAGACTACAATTGTGATTACAGTCTATCAGTGATAGACTTTTATCAATACATGTAGCTTGTTTCTTTTAATTGAAGTCTATCAGTAATAGACTTCAATCACAACTCATAGCTTGTCTCTTGTGATTGAAGTCTATCAGTGATAGACTTCAATCACAACACATATAACTTGTCTTTTGTGATTAAAGTCTACCACTGATAGACTTCAATCACAACCATATGTTGTTAAGTTGTGATTGAAGTCTATCAGTAAGAGCTTTTTGTTGGCAATTAAGTTAAGAAACACATTATGACTAAGAAAAAACAACAAAACAGAGCATATAAACATAACTACAGCAATGACGTAAACAATGAGGCATTCATTAACAGAATATCAACTAAATTCTACCAAAATGTAACGTAAATGAAAAGGAGTCAATAGAAATTAGAAGATATCAAAATCAAATGTACATGTAGATTAGAACCCTAAACGCAAGCAAACATTAGAACACCAAGATAATTCAAAAAAATTCATAAAAGAATTGAAAAGCCCACCCGTTCTGCAGGAGAAGAAACTCTGAGAGACCCCGAATATAGAGAACAACGAGAAGTGGAGATGAATGGAAACTTTGACATGAAAATTATGCCTTTGAATAAATAAAATGCCCCGAAAAAATGAAATTGTAATAACGTCTAAAGATTTGGTAGAATTTACAATTCCAAAAGGAGAGAGAAACGTTGGAAATTTCTAGAGAGAGAGGAAGGTGCGAGTAAATGATCTATTTGGTGGTCTGGAGAATTGCTCAGTGAAAGCAAATTAGAGAGAGAAAGAAGAGAGAGATGTGTTAGTCATTTACAACATGGAATATCAGTGGGCTAAGGGCTTTTTAGTCATATATACGGGCTGGATAATTAATTTTGCTATATTTGCAAATAGTTTAATGTTTTGCTATATTTGCTAATATTTAGGCCCATTTTGCTATATGCCCAAATGCCCCGAAAATCTTTATAAAAATTATAACTAACCAATATTTTGAAAAAAGTTTAAACACAACAACATGAAAAATAAAACAAAAATTGTTGAAAAAAACATAAATCTAACAAATCTTGAAAAAAAAAACACATCCAACAAATATTAGAAAAATATACACACATCCAACAAAATCTTTTTTTAAAAAATCCAACAAGTTATTTGCATTTCAATACTAAAATCTAACTAATCATATACTCATTCTCAACAGATCTACAATAAAAAGAACTAAAATCACAAGAAACTAGTGAAAACGATTAAAAAAAACTCACGAATTCGAATAAATTTAGTGGCCCTCAAATGTGATGGAGTTTGTGTATCCAACGGCCACAAAACGCTATCTTTCCTCCAATGCCGACAAAGATCAAGCTTGCTACCTCAAATGACGACAAAATATTTTAAGTGGGGACTACAAAAAGCTCAAATCAACTTGTGTGGTTGCTGTGTTTTTTTTTTTTTTGGTCTGCTAGGAGTTAAAAACGAAAGGGAAGAGCGAGGGTTTTGTTAAAAAGAATGAGGGGGGGGGGGTTTGTTAAAATGAGAAATGGAGGGTGTGTTGGTCTTCATTTAAACTTATGAAAATCACAAAGCATTTGAAGTTAAATAATGGTCGTCTCTTGAAGAGACGACCTTCTACTAATTTTTTTTTCCATCCGCTAGTTTTAACGTGAGTGAAGTGTATACGTGATGAATAATTTTTTTAAACTCGACTGAAGGTCATCTCTATTATGCAAGTGAAGAGACAACCATCAGCCGCATGTTAAAGGTCATCTTTGTTAAGAGACGACTTTGATCTAGCTAATAAAAACTTCAATATTAATATAAATAGTTTAGAATCTACTATAGTTTATAACAAGTTTCAAAAACTATAATATTAATTAAAAAAAAATCCTAATTACCTCCTCGCAATTCCACTTCTCCTTGGACGCAAACACCCCCCTACAATTTTCAATATCCCTTTGCATCGTCTTCGTCTCTTTCCATTCCGTCGTAAATATAGACAAGACATCTTCAGTACAAATCAGGAGGTAAACGCTGGCGCTCTTATTCAAGCATTCCATTTCGATCCAAAACCCACTTTCTCTCGTATTCGTATTTTCATTCCGATCCGAAGCAATCGCTCTGTGTTCATCTCTCTCTCTCTCTCTTTCCCCATGTCTTCGTGAGCGAACATTTTTCCTTTTAGGGTCCTTGGGGGGTCTAGATTTCCTCTGCCAATTAGCGAGCTTTCAAAAGAGGTTAATCTATCTGCTATTCTTCTGCCAATCGTCGCGTTCGTTTGTACTTGCTCATTGCCATGCGCTTCATTGAATTAATGAGTAATTGAAAGCATACGAGTACATTTTTCGCCTGGGGTTTTGATTTCAGCATGTCAGCTGCTTCGAGAGGTAGAGTTACAATTACTCTCGGCCGTAGCGGACAGGTTGGTTGTCACTTTGTTTGACTGTTCTTCGGTTAACTTGCAGTTGGTCATGTTGTTCTTTCTAGTTCTGCTGGGAATGGTTTCTCTTAATGCTTAATGAACGTGCTTCTTGTTTATTGTTGAAAAGAGTCATCTGTACAAATGTCGTTGCATAATAAAATGGAAAGAAAATTTGCTTTTTAGTTTTTTTAATTATTCTGATCTTATTGATTGAATCAGGAAACGTTGTTGATAGTCGTTTCCCTGGTCATCTTTCTTTCTGTTGTCTCTATTTATACCTTTATCTCTCACTTTTTAGGTAGTAAAAAAGGCTGGACCAGGAACCGATGTTTCCGTTTCTGATTCCTGGCCCGTATCTGGAGCTAAGCGGTCTGTAAGAGATAGATTGGGAAATAGCCCTGATAGTGATCTGTTTTATGGAAGCCAACTCAATAACAAACGGTATGTTGCTCTTTCCTCTCACTTTTTATCTGCTGCTGTTATAACTTAGAATTGTTGTGTTTGCTCAACTTTTGGTACTTTGATCGCCCGGTGACCATGATTAATGATTGCATCTTAAAATTATTTGCGGTTGCGATTGGTGTATTTTGATTGAATGCATTGAAAAGGGACATTATTCACTTTTGGAAAACAAAATATTATTTGCAAAATACTTCGAATTGTTAGTGATTACCAGAAATGTTGAGCTATTTATATGTGTCCTCATCTTTGGAGTGTAGATTAGTTTCTTTCAGTTCTTTTTTCTGTTTCTTTCTATTTTCTTAAAGTTTTTGCTCCGTTTCAGAATTTACATGTCTTATTTATCTTCTTGGCAGATTACGAGGAGACGATGGTATGTCAAATTGGAGTTCTAATGGGTTGGACGGTATATGAACTTAATCAACCTAATTTTATTGTCCTTCATGCTAACGTAATTCTGATACAACCTCTAATTTCTGTTATCTTTAAAATCAGTGTCACACATTGGTAAAGATGACCTTCGGTATAAACTCTTGCAAAAAGATGCATCTCGACGTGCTCAAAGTGACAATAAGAGGTGCTTAGACCTTCGGGAGAAGCTACCTAAGGCAGATCAAGCCCCTATTCGTCATCTTGATTCACGGCATCGAGATCCACCATTGCATAATACAAATATTTTACGCCGAACCCCTTCAACTAGAACTGCAGATGATTTACCTCAGAAGGACTCATTAGGAAGTTCTTATTCCACATGGACCATGGATAATTTGAGACAAGGATCACCTGCTAGAATTGTAGAATCTTCAAGGCACTACTCTCTACAAAGAGATGATGAGAAATTACAGAGAAGACCAACAAACCTTTCATTTGAGAACCCAAGATCAGTGAGCTATGTAGCCAAAGATGTTCACAATGCTTCAGGTTCTGCTAGTACTGCAACTTTTTTGACTAATTCTCTATTGCCTCCTACGTCTGCAAAGCCTGTGGCACCTATTGTTCCACTACATCCTCCACCAAGTGGCATTGCGCACAAAACTCTCTATCCAGTATGATCTATTTTTTATTCTCCCTACCATTTATTAAAATCTCTTGGCTTTTGGCTTTTGTCTTTTCTGTAACTTGATTTTTCTGACCTGATTTAGAAGTAGCTCTTCCCTGTTTTGAATGATTTGGTTTGTTATCGAATTTTCTAGTATGTAAATTTTAATTACTGTAATTGTTGTATGTCATTACAGGCTGGTGATTTTTTGAAGAAAGTTTAACATAACTTCCATAAAATATATTATTCAACTTATAATTGAACCACTGAAATTTCTTTTGAGAAGCAAATGTAGTTAGATTAGTTAGATTTCAGTAGTTAAACGACTGTATTTTTTCTCCTTGAATGAAAAATCATTGCCCATCATGTTTCGTAGTGGAAGCCTTCATTATCCTCTTGTAGAAGCTCTCTCAAGAACCAGTGTCCTTTCTGTTCAACTAGTTGACATGATTGATGGGTCATTAAATTAGATTAACCATGGGAAAGTAGCTGTGGTTGATATGCCACGCATACTAGTATTAAAATGTAATGGCCGTGTAAAATTATGTAGAGGGAATGAGTTCAATCCATATTGGTCACCTACCTAGGATTTAATATCCTAAGTGTTTCCTTGCCAACCAAATATAGTAGGGTTCGACGGTTGTCTTGTGAGATTAGTCGAAGTGTGTGCAAGGTGCAGACACTCATAGATATAAAGAACTAGTATTGAAATATAATTAGTAACATAGATGGTTGTAACTTGTACGATTCAATTATTGGACATTTTGAATGTTTACAGATGTTTAGGAAAAAATATTTTTTGTTTTGTAGTTCCACATTTCTTAATTAAAATTTTATTTCTTATAAAAAGAATAGAGTTGGCAGCTTTACATGCATTCAATGTGATGATGAATGGGTGAATTATGATCTTGGTCTTTTTTTTTGGATTGAAGTCATTTTCTATAATTTGTTTTGGGCTCCTTTTGTTCGAGCTTATTTTTTGTAGCCCTTATATTCTTTCATTTTTCTCAATGAAAGCTTGGTTTTCTTACCAAAATAAAGTGTGATGATGGATGAGGAAATTAGACTTCAAAATGCTCAGGGGAAGAGACAAGCAGTTGAGGCAAATCTAGCTCCTTGACAAGCTAGGACATGAGAAGAGGTTTTTGTAACTAGTTAATATGTCTAAATAATCAAGTGAAATGAAATTTTGTGTAGTGTATCATATGATAAAAAAAAAGAGAAGAAAAGAAAAGAAATTGACATTGTATAGAAGTGAAACATGATGGAAAAGGAAAGGATTGAACAACCGATTGAATGAAGTTGATCTTCAACTATTGCTTCATTAAAAAATACTTTTATTAGAGGAACACAAATTCTCAATCCAATTATTGAAGAACAAAGAAAATATGGTGAATTTTTAAAATTGATATAGGAAGGTTTTGGTTTTAAATGGAGACTTTGGATTTAGAGCTACATTATATTGTTAAATACTCTATTCTTATCAATGGTAAATCAAGAGGTAGAGTTCTTGTTTCGAGACAAAGCGATCGTCCCTCCCCCTTCTTGTTTTTGGTAGTTGTGAATATTCTAAGTAGAATAGTTTTGAGAGGGGTGGAGGGTAACATTCTTGAAGGGTTTTAGGTGGGACGGATAGTATGCTCTTGTCTCACCTTCAGTTTGCTGATGACATGATTTTCTTTTGTTCGGATAAGAAAGAGTCTTTTGTTAATCTAAATCGTATTCTGTCCATTTTTTAGTATATTTCTGGTATGAAGATTAACAGAAGTAAGTGTCAAGTGTTAGACATTAATTACGATTCTTCGAAGATGGTTAGGATGTCAATTTCGGATGATGTCTTTTTTTTTTTGAACAAGAAACGAAACTTTTCATTGATGAAGTGAAAAGAGACTAAGGCTCAAAAATACAAACTCCACAAGGGAGTGAAAATAAGAACATAAAACTCAAGCAAAGGGAAAAAAATCATTGTTTGTCTTTTTTTGACAAGAAGGATGTAATAACTTGTTCAATGCAATCATTGTTTTTCGAAATTGCCTTCGGTCTGTGAGTAATTGGGAAAGTAGCCGTTAGTGGGGTCAACATCAATAAAGAAGAAATGGGAAGGTTGGCTTTACGAATGGGTGTAAATTTGAAGAGCTTTCTATAATACATGGGCCTTCCTTTGGGAGGGAATCTAGAAATCTGGCATTTCGGGATCTAGTTGTGGATAAGGTGGAAAGAAGATTAGACATCAAGAGAGTGTTCAAGAATTTTTAGAATGCTATTATCAACGCAAACGTTAATGAAACCTATATCTAGTATCTACCTTATCCCCAAAAAGTTGCATGCAAAATCGGTAGGAGACTATAGACCGATCAGCCTAACTACTTGTCTCTACAAGATTGTTGCTAGGGTTCTCTTGAAACACTTAAAGAAGGTGCCTCCTTCCACTATCTCGGAGTACCAACTAGCTTTTGTGGCACATAGATAGATCATTGATGCGACTCTGATTGCAAATGAATCGATTGATGAAAGATTCTGTAGAAAAGAAACGGGTGTGGTTATCAAGTTGGATATTGAAAAGGCATTTGACAAAGTCGATTGAGACTTTTTGGATCTCGTTCTTGAAGCAAAGCGTTTTGGTCAAAAGTGGCGCAGGTGGATTAAGGGTTGTATCTCTTCCACAAACTTCTCCATCATTATCAATGGTAAACCTCGTGGAAAGATTTTGGCTTCTAGATGCCTTAGGCAAGGTCACTCCCTCTCACCTTTCCTTTTCACTCTTATCATAGACTGTTTAAGCAGAATGCTCACACATGCTGAATCTAGTGGATTGATTAAAGGGTTTGAAGTGGGTAGGGACCCATCTTTTGTCGGTTTCCCATTTACTATTTGCGGATGACACTATTTTGTTTTCATCACCAAATTTGACTCACATTGACAATCTGTTTCGTACAATTAGCAGCTTTGAGGAAGTATCTAGTCTGAATATCAATAGGCAAAATCGGAACTTTTAAATATCCTCATTGATCCTCCTTTGTTTGATTCTTTGGTAGTTGACTTGGGGTGCAAGTTGGGATCATGGCCTGCTTCTTATTTGGGATTGCCTTTACATGGTAAGCCAAAGTTGTCCTCGTTTTGGCCTCCCATTGTTGAGAAAATTCAGAAGAGACTTCACTTTTGGTGACACTCACATATCTCAAAAAGGGGGGCATTTGACTCTTCTTCAAGCTACCTTAGCTAACCTCCCCATTTATTACCTTTCCCTTTTTCATGTTCCCACTCTCAACAAAAATTGAGAGGCTTTTCCCTAACTTTTTATAGGGAGGCACAAAAGAAATTGGGGGGGGGGGGGGGTGCACACAATCTAAGATGGGAGAAAGTTAAGCTCCCATTAGAGGAAGGAGGCTTGGGGATTATTGATGTCAAACAAAAAAACATTTCCTTGTTAGCCAAATGGATTTGGAGATTTCATCTTGAAAAATCATCTCTTTGGGGGAAAGTTATTGCTTCCAAATTTGGCTCCCAACACTTTGACCTCAAGCCTGGGGCCTTTTCCTTATCATCAGCAAAAGGCCCAAGCAAAAGCCCTTGGAAAGACATACAGAAAAACAAGGATCTTGTCTATTCTCATATTACTTGTAAAATTGGACAGGGGACTACCGTTTGTTTTTGGTCAGACATTTGGTTGAGGAATGATGCTTTGAAAGATAGATTTCCCTCCCCTTTTGCTATTACATAGAAAAGGGAGGGCACTGTAGCTGATATGTGGAGAATTCACTCGACATCTTAGAATATAAGTGGTTGAGGGATAGTCCCCTTTGTTCCTTGTTTCCTCAGTTGTATCACCTGTCCCGTTTCAAGAACCAGACAGTGGCTTCAATCCTTCAGGTTGATGGCCCTGCGTCCCTCTTTGGAGTCCCTCCTTCTTCTTCCTTTGGTTTCTGTCGTGCTTTGACCATTAGGGAAACAACTGAGGTCGTCGAGTTGTTGTCCATTCTAAATCAGGTCTAGTTGAGTCTCACACGGGGGGATGTTTGTCTTTGGAGTCCTTGCCCTTTGAAGGGTTTCTCTTGTGGGTCCTTCTTTCAGTCGCTTGTTCGCCCTAACCCTTCGAGAGATTCTGCTTTCTCTTCGCTGTGGTAGGTGAAGGTTCCCAAGAAGGTTAAGTTCTTGTTGCGGCAGGTTTGGCACGGTAGGGTTAACACCCTTGATCAGATCGTGGCTCGAGGTTCTCCTTTGGTTGGTCCTTTTTGTTGTATTCTTTGCAGGATGGCAGCTGAGGACCTGATCCATATCCTTTGGGAGTGTGCTTTTGTGCGTGGAGTTTGGAGTTGTTTTATGAACGAGTTTGGCTATAGTTTTGCCAAGCCTCAGAGTTGTACAGAGTTATTAGTGGAGCTCCTTCTTTTTTCGCCTTTGCGAGAGAAAAGGTTATTTTTGTGGCAGGAGGGGTTTGTGCTATTGTCTAGTGCATGTGGACCGAGAGAAACAACAGAACCTTTAGGGGGCTGGAAAGATCGTTTTGTGATGTTTTGTCCTTTGTTAGATTCTATGTTTCCCTCTGGGCTTCGGTGTCGAAGTTTTTTTTGTAATTATTCGCTGGATCTTATTTTACTTGATTGGATCCCGTTTTTGTGAGCGGCTCCCCCTTTTTGCGGGCTCTTCTTTCTTTTGTAGGCCCTTGTATTGTTTCATTTTTTCTGAATGAAAGTTTGGTTTTTCATCTTAAAAAAACAAGCACGTTTCTTGGGTTGATCGGTTTGCTTTAGCTTGGCCCAAAGCCTCTTCATAGTGTTCCCTTTCTAATCATTATGCAAACTATTCTATTCGGTATTTATGTCTTAATTGGCATGCATTTATTTTTCCGTTATAATTTCCTTTATGTTTTGCATTTTATTTTCTCCCTTTACGGGGTTTTGTACTCCTTGAGATTTATTCTTTTTTCATTAATTCAATGAAAAGCTTTGTTTCTTGTTAAAAAAAAAAAACGATTCTTTGGATATGTGGTGCTGGTTTTTTTTTTTTTTTGGGGGGGGGGGGGGGTCCCATCAAAATCTCTTAATAAAGCTCTATCTTCGAGAGCAAGTTCTGATTACAAGGACCTATACCTCTTGGGTTGGAAAGGACATTATCCCCAAAAGGTTAAGTTTTTCATTTGGGAAATGAGCCATGAGTGCCTCAATACATTTGACTATCTTCAAAGGTGTTCTTCTTGGATCTTCATCTCTCCTAGTTGTTGCGCAGGCCTGTACCTCTTGGTTTGGAAAGGACATTATCCGAAAAAGGTTAAGTTTTTAATTTGGGAAATGAGCCATTAGTGACTCAATACATTTGACAATCTTCAAAGGTGTTCTCCTTGATTCTCCATCTCTCCTAGTTGTTGCGTTCTGTGCAAAAAAAAATGGGGAATCTCAAAATCATCTTTTTATGTGGTGCAAACAGGCCAGATTTTTATGCGACTATTTTCTCCAAGCATTTGGTTGGCAGGTTATCGTCCCACTTCATGTTAGGGACCTTCTTCCCATCTTGTTTGTTGGTCATCCATTCAAGAAAGAGAAGAAGGTTCCTTGGCTGAATTTTATCCGGGCCTTTTTGTGGTCATTTTGGTTGGAGCGAAACTCTCGTATCTTCTTGGACAGGGAACAAGACTTAAACTCTCTTATTACTTCCATCCCTTTTCTATCTCTTCTTGGTGTAAATCGAGACCCCATTTTGTAATTATAGCTTTACTAATCTTATGACCCATTGGAAGAAAGAGTTTTTTGTAATCCTTTTGGATAGGATTTCCTTTTGTAATTTCATCTTATCAATGAAATTGTTCTCTGTTCCCTAACAAAAAAAAAAGAAAAAGAAAGATAAGGTGGAAAGAAGTTTGATAGGTGGAAGAATTACAATTTATCAAAAGGTGAAAGACAAGTTTGATGCCATTCAAATCTTTCTAGCATTCTTATATATTATTTGTTGTTATTTAAATGCCCAAGAAAGTCTATAGTGAAATTGAAAAGAAAAAAAAAGAGTCAGGGTTATTAGGTAAATTGAGAAACTTGTGAGTTGAAATTTAGTCTCCAAGCCCCAGGAATATAGAGGGCTAGGATGGGCGACTTAAAAAAAATAATGATTCTTTGTTAGAAAAATGGTATTGGAGGTCACCTCTATGGTTCTATCATCTTTCTTCTTTGAAACTTGTGTCAGTGACATCTATCCGTCATTGCTCAGAGATTCCACTTCTACAACGTTGGTTTTCAGCACTTGTTGATAGGGAAGCTTGTGATGTTTCTTTGTTACTCTCTTTGTTGGGGGGAAGGTGGGGGGTTCTAGTGTCTTGTCGCCATAGGAATGTGGATGTTTGCTTGTGGATTTCCCCTCCTTTGAATGGATACTCTTGTAGATCCTTTTTCTCTGTTTTGTGTGATTCTCCTCCTTCCTCACCTATTGCACTTTCCTTGTCGAGGAAGGTTAGAATGTTCAAGGTCAATTTTTTTACTTGAGGTATTCTTCCTTGCTATTGGGTGTTACATGCAAGAGTGCAAGTACCCTCTTTGGTATCTATTTAATAGGTTCTACCTAATATATGATTTGCATCAATGACTCCCTAGGGACATTTAGTTAGTGAATTATAAAGGTGGTTAAATAACTTAACAATGAGTAACCTTTCAAAGTCAAAAGATACTACCTATTATTTGGTTTTATTAATCTCAATTTCTTATGAATCAAGGTAGTAAAGCACCTGATATCATTAATTTATCTTTTCTTTTTTCATGGAGTTTTGCTTGTATTGAATTTTGTAAATCTTTTTGGAGTATAATAATGTTTTATTGAAAGAAAAGATATCTTTTTAACTTTGTAGGACTGGTTACTGCAGTAGCTTCCTATTTTATTTATGAAATGTTTAACTTTAAGCTTTGCTGTTTTCTGTTGACTTGTTATTTACAGGGTGACGAACTTCAAAGCATAGATGGCTTGTTGCAGTCTCTAGGATTGGGAAAATATTCCATCCTTTTTAAGGCCGAGGAAGTATGTTAAAAACTTAAAATTTCCCTTTTTATTAAACCTTTTCTTGAGCTACACAGGGCATTAGTTTTGCTCCTTTCTAACTCACCAACCAACTTTTCCTAATCATGTACAAGCCGTATAGTTTTGATGAACTAGGAGAGCTTCCTGCCCCAGTTTATGAAAAAATGGAAAACTAAATGGATTGGTAATCTGTCATAATTTCTTCAGTTGTTATAACTTATAACTTCGGTGCTCTTTATGTTCTTTCTACTTTTATGTGAAACGTAGCATGCATGAATCACATGATAAGGATATTTTACCTGTAAATGTTCTACTATGATATGATATGTCTATTTCTAGTTTTCTGGTGTACGTTGGTTTGTATGTCTTGCTGATTCATGCATCTCTTAGTCTTTTACCTCTGTCTATTCAATTCATTCTTTTACTTAGAGGTGTTCAGCGATCTTTCTAAGAAAATATCACTTAGTTTCCTACTTTTAGAGCAAGCTTTGCTGTGATACCTGTTACCTAGGAATTTCTATGTCAGAATCTGCTGCATTGATCTTAAAAGCTCACTTCCCTAGATTGTTTTCACCATTGCTTTTTGGTTGTTAATCGTGACCAGTGTAAGAGAAAGACACAGACCTCTTGAGAAGTCTAAGAATTTTGCATTCATCATCTTTCTTATCTGGTTAATTTAATACAAACTCTCTTTACAAATTATATGTTCTATCACATTAAAAGCCAATAAATAAATAATCTTCTCTACCCATTCAAAATAAGAAAGAATGTTGTATCTTATTGACATCTTAAAGATGTACTGTTGTAGTTATTTCTTCTTCATCAACAATGGTTTCACTGTTTGCAACACTCTCATATGCTCTCTCTCTCTCTCTCTCTCTCTCTCAAGATATTTATAATGGCTTCTATAACGATGATGAGGTTTCCGATCTGTGTAGTTGAGTCATTTATAATATTTTTGATCTGTGAATATTGCCTCAAATTTTTGCTGTCCCATTAAATATATAGATCTCATTTAATCAATTAGTTGTGTAAGTTGAAGTTCAAATCTTAATATTTTTTTGACTTCCATTGTTATCCATGGTCAATAGGAGTACTAGTGATAAACCTTCCTGCCAATCTGTGGTTTATTGGATTTATGATGCAGGTTGATATGACTGCCTTGAAGCAAATGGGGGAGAATGATCTCAAAGAGCTTGGAATACCTATGGTATGGCAGTTCGTGTCCTTCATCTTATGTCTATGGTCTATATGTTTTCTAATTACTATTGAGGTTTGGGGTCTTTGGTTCTTCTTCTTTTTCAATGAGAGACAAGCACTTTCGTTAAAGAAAGTTAGTAAATTCAACTCTAAAATATCTAACTATGCAAGTAACCGAGAACAAGGAGGAGAGTTATGAGAAAATATTTTAGACACAACCAGCGTCGTAGGAGTTTCACTTCTGCTTGGCTTAAGCAAGAGGGGTGCAATGAATTAGTAGTTAGTCAAGTTATACTTAGTTTGTTTCTACTATTTGTCACCTTTGTTTTTTTTTTTTTTTAATTAAATTATAAGTTTGCTTTTCATTCTTAAGCTTTTAAACTTTCAAGGTTGTGTTTAGCTATTTTCTATATTTCAAAAAGTTTAGATCCCTACACTTTTTAGGGTCGTGTCAATTTAGGCTCTATACGTTAAAAAAATTATAATGAGCTTCTAAACTTTCAATTTTGAGTCTAATTGGTCTCAACTATTAACTCTATAAGTCTAACGTTTGTGGCACCCAATACTTGAACTTGCACAAGACGTAATCCTTAAAGTCACATAAATGCTAAACCGATAGAGTTAATGACAATTGCTAGGGCCTTTTTGTTTTTGAGTAAATACTAGAGTTAAATTATACATAAAATTGAAAGTTTAGAAAATTTATTATAAACTTTTTAAAGTATAGGACTGGATGTATAAAAAAACCTTGAAAGTTTTAGCCTTAGAGATCTATTAGAATATTTTTAAATTATAGGGACTACATAGACATAACTTGGAAGTTTTGGGATCAATGTTTTATATATGTATAAATATATTTTACCATAAAAATCTTTTCTTTATAAAGAAAAAGTCATATTTTCTTCAAAGTTCCCCCAAACTGCAACAAACAAATAAACTATTCACAATTCTAATCAAACCCATCCTATTCACTTTGAAAAAGAACATGAATTGCTACGACATTATATTACAATACATAATGTGAATACAAAATTCACAATATCAACTAGAAAGCGATTGGCACCGGAGGGATCTAAAAATAAACATCCAGAAACCTACACTTTCCAGATTTGAGAATTGTTGGCTTGATGTGCCCAAGTTTGTGGATGGATGTGCCACGGGTAGAAAGGCTTGACTGGCAGCGGTAAGCTTAGTTTTTCTTTTATGAGTAAAGGTATCAAATCTCTTCTTCAAGATTGGAAGCAAAAAGATTTTGGCCTTATCCAATCCAAAAAAGAGGAGTCAACAACTATTATGAAATACTTGAATGATTGCCACTTTATCGATTTCCTCTCTCAGAAAACATTGATTAGAACCGTATAGAATTGGTGCTAGTAACCATGGAAAAGTCCTCATAGACCTCTAGTACACAAACCAAGAGACCCAATATCAAATTAGATTCTAATTGAAGGTGAGAGTTAGAAGAAGGATTACCTTATAGTCAAGGACCAAGAGATGAGAGAACTTGTTCTTACCTTAAGGTTGAAACATTCCGCTAGTTTGGTGACCAACCAATACTTGAATGTTTCTAACATGCAAGACTTGTAAAAGGGACATGCACATGCACTAGGAAAAATGTTTAAGGAACGCTTGAATTTTATTAATCAAAAGCTAAAGAATTACAAGACTCCCTTGGGTTTATATAGACCAATGTCTTCAACGGACATCGTGGCTCCCTTATCTTTGATTGGGGAGGTTGTTCTTAGATCGGAGAAGAGGGATTTTCGTTCTTGGTCCCCTAACCCCTTTGAGGATTTTTCTTGTCGATCATTCTTTCAGTGCTTTTTGAATCTCTCCCCAATTAGTGAGTCGATTTTTTCTTCTTTATGGAAGGTGGAAGTTTGTTAGGATACCACTAACACGAAATCACTCTAACACAAAGAAAGAACTATATGACAATACTAATGAAGAAATTTCAATATCCAATAGCCTTTTGAGAGGGCTATGTCTCTCCCACAACTAATCCACTAAGGACTGGCTAACCAAAACATGACATACTTTCTACAAACCTTACTCCTATTTATAACCAAGGCTCTCTAGCTAATTATCCTTAATACCCTTACTAGTTACTACTATCTCCAAGATACCCCTATTAGTACTCTCACAATAATCCGCTCTTCAAAGACACCTTGTCCTCAAGGTGTGCTTAACAAAACACAATCACAAAAAAAGAGTAACTAACAACACAAAAGTTTTTTTTTTTTTTTTGTTTAATTGAAAACCTAGAATCCTAACACCCTTTAGAAAACGAAAAATAGCCATTCTTTAAAACCAAACGCTGCTAGTCGGCACTTCATCGACCATGTGTGGCTAGCTGTGGTCAGTGGCGACAAATTCGGTGTACGTCGATGGAAGGTGGCAGCGGTCTTTATAGCCGATGGAGGCAGTTTCGATGATTGGTGGTGATGGCCAGCAATGGCGGGTGGCGACAGATGGTGGTGATGGCTGGTGGCATGAGTATGCCTAGTGGCGATGGCCGTTGACGTGAGTGTAGAGGAGAGTAAAATTGCAGCTAGGGCTAGTTTCTTCAAAGGGGTAGGCGATCGGCTATTATTTTGAGGTTCAAAACAAAGGACAACCCAGCCCAAGATCCCAACTTGTAAACCAATGATATTTTCTATCTTTGAAAAAGAATGGGCCTCGTCCATACCATTTAAACCCAGCCCATTAAAAGATAGCATGTCAAGCTCTTACTCAAGAAGCCCATGGTCTCCTCCCTTTATAGAATCATCTAATTCCACGTGATTAGGGTAAGGGTTTATCAGCCAACCAATTTTCTGACTTCTCTTTTTTCCTTCGTGGCTCACCATCCGTTACCTATCAGTGTACGATACTTGCATCGGCACCTTCCCCTTGGCTTCATCTTTGGCCATACATGTAATCGCCACCGGTAATGGCCTCTATCGATGGTTTCTGCTTCTTCACGTCGGCACCTCCTCCACAATTTCTTCTCCGACCATACTAGCATCTGTCGCCCACGTTGGCCTCCCTCGACCGATTCCCTTCTTTTTCCAATCGAATGGCAAGTTTCCTTGATTTTTCTTCCCCTACTCGAAAATATCTTAAGCCGTCAATGCCGCACCCGACTTTCCTCCCAAATTTTCTTCTTCAGCAGTAATCGTAGGTGATATTTTCTTTGAAATTCTGATTCCGACTCATCACCTTGAACCTTTTTCCAGCACACTTGTGCACGATCTTCGAACTTCGACAGAATACAGGTAGTTCTCTCCTCAATCGCTTCTCTCTGACCCCCCCTTTCGTTCTCGATTGCATTGGGTTCATCTTCCAACCTTGTCGTTTTGCGACTCTCCTTCTCCACAGTTGTTGAAGACTTGACAGGACTTCGTATTTTTTAGACCCGAACAACTTGTGTCTTCCGATGCAGTCTCTATCTCTCTTGCGAACTCTCATCCAATTATCCCATCTTTTCTTGGACTTTTTGTTCTCTCAGTCTTTGTTCCTTTTTCGAGTTTTTGGATGATTCTTCATTCTATGTTTCTGTTCTCTCTCCATCTTTTGGAGCTTGAATTCCTCCGATCGCTTTTGCATTCTTTCCACTATTGTTGCACTTCCTCGATCCCTTGTTGTAATGCTTTCAACTGTTCATCTTGTTTGGTTCGGGATCTTTGTAATATCTCTAGCACATGATCATAATCCATTTATAGAATCGATGCTTCAGGATGAACGTGCTCTGATACCAGGTTGTTAGGATACCACTAACAAGTAATCACTCTAACCAGTGTTTTCAAAGCGCAAGGCGCACTTCAAAGCGACAAGCCCCTTGATCGCATGAAGGCGAAATGCGACAGAAGAAGAAGAAAAGAAAATGACAGAAGTTTCCGCCAAAGAAGTCCAAGAAGAAAACTTTGCATGAGGAAGCAAAGAAAAGGCAAAACTTGCCTTCGTCAAGACGGAGGTGCTGATAGGCGACAAGAGGCGCCGTTGGGCGAGCGCCTGATTGAAGGTGGTCGCCCAAACTAATGTTGAGGCGCAAAAGCTTAAAAACGCCTCGCACTTGAGGCGTGCGCCTGGGGCCGCCTCAAAAACACTGACTCTAACACAAAGAAAGAACTATATTGCAATACTAAAGAAGAAATTTCAATATCCAATAGCCAGTGTTTTTAAAGGCTCAAGGCGCACTAAGGCGCAATGGCCCTCTGGAGCCTAGGCGCAAGGCGCACAAAAAGGCGTGGGCTTTTTTTTCTAAGGCGCACTATATATAAAAAAACATAAAAATATATATATGTATGTATGCATACACAATAAAAAAACCATCATGGGATGAAATGAAGTTTAACCAAGAAAACTATGTAAAAGATAAATAAGGTTCAAGTATTAGTTTTTGAACATAGAATCAATACTCCATTAAAAAACATGAAACAATACAACACTAATCAAAAATACAAGATCAAAAGTCCTAAATATCAAACTCTTCATCACTAAATTGATCTTTAGCCTCATTCTCTCCATCATTGGACTTATAGCCATCTGTATCTT
Source organism: Trichosanthes truncata (assembly GCA_033996785.1). NCBI lineage: Eukaryota > Viridiplantae > Streptophyta > Magnoliopsida > Cucurbitales > Cucurbitaceae > Trichosanthes > Trichosanthes truncata. The sequence continues at coordinate 17,136,967 of JAWPNB010000004.1, forward strand.
CTTCTTCAGTCTCAGAGTCATCCAAATTTACAGGTGGGGGCGTGGGTCTCGTGGTGGTGGCTGTGTGGATGATGAACATGGAGCATTATTCTTGGTTCTTGATTTAGCTCTAGAATAATAGGCAGGTTCTTTTGCTCCGGCAACTCTTGAAACATCGCCCCATGTTAAAGAATCATCATCGAATACAGGATCATTATCCTCTTCAGAATCATCATCCATTCTTCCAATCAACCACTTATTACTATCATCAATATCTTTTAAAGAGATGGGGTCAATGACATCCCGAATGTTATATCGACGTTTCAATGCTCTATTATATTTTATGAACACCAAATCATTCAGACGACTTTGAGCAAGTCTATTCCTTTTCTTGCTATGAAGCTGCAAGTATAAATAATGAAAGTTCCATGACAATTCAAACTAAGAATTGAAAACTTAATTCTCAAGATACTTGAGGAAAAGATAACTAACCTGTTCAAAAACACTCCAATTACGTTCTCATCCAGAGGCACTACAAGTAAGACCTAAAATTCTCACAGCAAACCTTTGCAAGTTTGGAGTTGATTGCCCAAAATCATCCCACCATTCCACTATAGGTCAAAACTATGTTAATAGCTTTAAATTCAACAAAATAATTTAATGTTTTACTTTTATCGAACAATGAAATTTAAAATTTACCTGGAGATCTTTTGTCTCTTTGTCTAATGGCTAAGTTTTGTCCAAATAATCCTTCAGCTTTCTTGTACTTGGTAAGCTCTTCAAGTATCTTATCTTGTACCTCTAGAGAAGGAACCATTTTTGTTATACATGAGTATAACCCTTTAACAATTTCATCATCAGCTTGAATGTCAGGATTTGAATAATAGAATTCTGGGTTTAAAAAATAACCTGCTGCATGCAAGGGTCGATGCAACTGAAGCTCCCATCTTCGATCAATGATTGTAAAAATATCCTTGTACTTTTCTTCCTTTCCATTAAAGGATCTAGCTATGGCCTCCTTAGCCCTATCCATGGCCTCATAAATATATCCCATGGGAGGCTTCTTCTCGCCATCCACCAACCTAAGAACTCGCACTAAAGGGCCTGAAACTTTTAGAGCAAACACAATTGTATTCCAAAAAGTAGTCAACAAAATAGTTTGAACAACTCTTTTTCCTTGTTGCTCTTTACTCCATTTGCTATTTTTCCATTCATCGGAAGTAAACATTTTCCTCAAGTTGTTCTTTTGACGATGTATACTTGATAATGTAATGCAAGCTGTAGCAAAGCGAGTCTTAGTTGGTCTAACCAACTCCTTCTGATTGGTAAATCGTCTCATCATGTTTAGCAATCCAGGGCGAACATAAATGAAATTGCTAATATCCATGCCTCTTTTCAATGTTTTCCGAATATTTGGGATCTTGTAGATATCTTCCAACATCAAATCCAAGCAATGAGCAGCACATGGCGACCAAACTAGGTGTGGTCGTTTTGCTTCTAATAATCTCCCTAGTAAAAGTAAAGTAACAATACAACGTATTAGGCAACTTAAAAGGTGAAAAAGTAAGAGTAAGACTAATTTCAAAAGGAGCTACTGAGCTAGTATTTCTTACATGCCATCACATTTGCTGAGGCACTATCAGTAACAACTTGTACCACATTGGCTTCTCCAATGCGCTCTACAAAATCGTCTAGCAGTTCAAACATTTTCTTTCCATCCTTCACATAAGATGAGGCATCAATAGAATCAATAAACATGGTGCCTTTAGGACTATTAACTAAGAAGTTAAGTAAAGTCCTATTTCTTCTATCTGTCCATCCATCGGTCATGATAGTGCATCCAACCTTGACCCACTCTTCCTTATGACTCTTCATCAACTCATTTGTGATTGCTAACTCTTTTTTTAAGCATGGCACTCTCAATTCATGGTAAGATGGTGGTTTCAATCCAGGGCCAAATTGCCCTATTGCTTCAATCATAGGTGCAAAGCTTTCATAATTGCAAGCATTTAAAGGCATTCCAGTATCATAAAACCATCGAGCAATTCTTTGAATGGTGTGCTCCCTCATCTCCTTCTTGTAAGCGGCATTCAATGTTGTTTGTTTTCCTTTATCATTCTTTCGATTTTGAACAACAGTTTCTGGATTAGGAGTAAAATATGCATCCATCGGACCCTTTTGTTTTGGCTTCTTAAAAGAAGACTTAATTGATTCTAAACTTGTCCTTTGAAAGTTTGAACTTGATGCCGATCTCTTACTCGAATTGCTTACCACATCTTCATCCTCATCCTCATCTTCAATACCATAATTTTCAGCATCAATGTCCGGAATCAAATTTCTTTGTTCTTTGACCTCCTTTTTCTTGGACATATATGCTTTAATTTCTTCTTTTACATGATCTGGACATTTTCTACATGTCGTTGCGTTTCTATAACCACCAACAAGGTGTTGCTTCATTCTATATACCCCTCCTTTTGTTACTTTGGAACAAAAACCACAAACTAAAGCATTAATATCTTCAACATTTTCCAAACGAGCACATTTCCACGCCGGATCTTTTCTTAGACTGTCCTCAGCCATCTAATCTAACTTCTAACCAATTATCAATAATCAAATTAACTATCTCAGTAACTTAACAAAATGTAAATAGTTAGAGAGAGAAAGAGGTGGTGATAAAAAATTGAGAGTGAGATGGAGGGAGGGAGTGGAGTCAACTGAGGAGTGAAATGGAGAGGGAGGAACTTTCGATTTTGAGGAGAAAAAGAGAGAAAGGAGACTGAGAGAATGAAAGAGAGCTGGTGGAGAGCTGGTGGAGAGAGAAAGATCGAAGAAAAAAAATCGAGAGAGAGAGAGAGAAAACTTACCAGAGTTGCCTCTGTTGACGGCGATGGCGAGGAGCTAAGCGGACGACGGCGAAGTTGGAGAGGATTTCGATTCGAAGAAGGGGGAGGAAGGAGGAAGACAGTGCGATCTTTTTGGGTTTTGCGTTTTGCGTTTTTTTTTTTTTTTTTTTTAATATAAACCTAAACGCACCGTATTGTTAAAAAAAATTAAAAAAAAATAATAATTTGAAAAGCCCTTGAGGCGCGCTGGGCGCGCGCCTCATGGACTTTGAGGCCGCGCCTTCCTATATGCGCCTCACCTCTTCGAGGCGAGGCGCTTCATGTGGGACTTGCGCCTAGGCGGGCCTAGGCGCGCGCCCGAGCGCGACTTTTAAAACACTGCCAATAGCCTTTCGAGAGGGTATGTCTCTCCTACAACCAATCCACTTGGGACTGACTAACCAAAATATGGCCTACTTTCTACAAACCCTACTCCTATTTATAACCAAGACTCTCTAACTAATTACCCTTAATACCCTTACTAGTTACTACTATCTCCAAGATACCCCTATTAGTGCTCTCACAAAGTTCCAAATAAGGTCCAGTTCATTTGGCAGGTCATCCATGGAAGAGCAAATACTTTATATTGGCTTTTGAGAAAGATGCTTACTTTGATCAATTTGTTTTGCTACATTCTTTGTCGGATGGCAAAGGAAGATCTTGACCATATTCTTTGGAGTTGTGACTTTGCTTGGACTGTTTGGAATTCTTTCTTTTAGGTGTTTGGCTTGCAGTTTGCTAGTTGCAGAGGTCTTCGAGAGACGATCGCAGAGTTCCTTCCCCATCCGCCCTTTTGGGATAAGGGGAGGTTTTTGTGGCAGGCTGAAATTTGTGCTGTTTTGTGGGGAGAGGAACAATAGGACCTTTAGAGGGATTGAGAGGGACCCTAGTGATGTGTGGTCCTTGTTAGCTTCCATGTTTCTCTTTGGTCGTCAGTGATGCGGTTGTTTTGTAATTATTCTTTAGGTTTTATTTTACTTGATTGGAGTCCCTTTCTTTAATGGGGTTTCCTTTCGTGGGCTCAGTTTTTTGTATGCCCATGTATTCTTTTATTTTTTCTCAATGAAAGCTTGGTTCTTTATCAAAAAAAGATAGACCAAGGGATAAAATCTTAAGCTAATAAGATCCTTAATACAATTAAGGGATAAAATATTCTCCTATACTAGAAAAGAAATAACATAAAATAAATAAAAATCTCCTTATTACTAATATAAAAAAACCTAACAAAATTTCCTAGAAGATCAAAATATGTTGAAATATTTAGAACTAACAAATAAGGAAACTAAGGGAGTGGCGGCTAGGGCTTCCAGAAGGTGGTGACGTCATGGGTAGGGTAGGTGGGTGTAGGTGTTGGCATGGTTTCTTGTGAAGAGGAGTGATGGCATGGTCGCATGTGTAGAGGAGTGCTGGCTGGTGTGCACACAGGGGAGCGAGCATGGGTAGTAGGCAGTGGTGTAGGAGGTTTGAGGGCAGGTGTTGGGGTCTGCTTACGTGTGCATTCGTGGGTGCGTGCACACGAAGGTATGTGCCTGTCCATGGTGTCTGGTGCGCATGCAAAGGCTTGGGCCTATCTGTGGGCACGCAACGTTGGGCGTTGTAGGCAGCAGGTAGGTTGACACACGGCGTTAACACGAGGGGGATACATTGACTAAGAAGCAATGGTCTTGCATATTGACCTCCAAGTGGTTAGCAGAGTATTGCTTCCCTTCCTTTTTTTTCCTTCTTACTTGATAGTATCTAACACAAGAATCTAACGTCCCTTATAAAGCTTTGTTCATCTTCTCTTGGATCTTCTTAGCTCTCGATCTCGTGATAGGTCCTTGTGGTAAGTTTGGTGCTTCCATGATTACATCAAGCATGTTCTTCCTCTAGGCTCTCACCTGGAAAGAAAATAGTCGGTGGGTCCAAAGGTGAAAAATCGAATGGAAGATGTTGAGACAATTTACAACTTAAAAAGTAAAGTTCATCTTTTGACTGGGTTTCGGTAAGTTTAGTCCATTATTGGGTTTACAAACAAGATAAGCACGACTAGATAAACTATACCAAAAAACCCAAAATGAGAAAATTCAGGTCGTTTGATAACGTTTTCGTTTCCCGTTTCTTGTTTTTTGTTTCTTTTTTTTTAATAAAGAAAAATGTAACTGCGTTTGGTAAAAAACGCAAATGTTTCTTGTTTCTTGTTCTTTCTTTTTTATTGAAAAAAAATACAGAAACAAACCATTTCTTCGTTCTTTGAACTTTTAAATTAAAAATGTAAAAAATTTATATGAAAATAAGTTTTTAAAATTAAATATCGATTTTTTTTGTTATATTTATTTTTAGATATTTATTATACATTTTAGAAATAAAAAATGATAAAACAATACTTTATTTATGTTATGAAAAAAATTTGGAAACAGAAACAAGAAACAAGAAGCTTGATTTTTGTTGTTTCCCAAATTTCTACACAATTTTGGAAATGTGGTTGAAAAATGAGAAACAAGAAACAGGAACAGTTATCAAAACAACCCTTCATGCTTCAAGATATAAAAATGACTAATAAGGAAAACCCAAAGAAGAGTAACAATGTAAGAATATCCTCTTGTTGATAGGTCTTGCGTCTTAGCCTTGCATTGTCTATTGTAGGTTGTCGTTTCCTTCCTTTTTCTAAGAAGGTGATTCTCCTCCTTTTTCCATGGGTTGCATAGCTTCTCTAAGGGTTTCTTTTCCTTCATAACATCTTCTTAGCTGCTTGGACAATGCCACGTGTCCTTTTTAGGTTAGGGTGCTCACGGTTAAGGGGATTTTTTGTGTTCCAAGCGCCTACTCAATTAATGAGCTCCAATTCCTGCGTGTTATTCAGTCGCCTAATTGCAACAATTTTTGCCGTACAAACAACTTAAGCTGACCACAACAATTTATCTTTTGCAAAATGAAGATATTACTTGTAAATTAAACGCTTTAACACTTGAATGAACATAGATCACAACATTATGGCCAATAAAACTGCTTATATGATGCTTCTACTTCTAAAATAGACATGAAATGAGTGTAAATATAGACTTTAGAACTCTTTATTCAAAAGTTATCAGTGCTCCCTACCCTTTATAGTAGGAGGCAGATCCTTATTCCGATTTGTCACAAGACTAAATTCTTGACTTGAATTTGTTGCGCTTGTGCAACCTTGTGATGTTCTCTTGCCTTGCCTATCCATGATCCATGCACAATGGGTTAGCAAGATTGGTTGGTCCCATCAGCCTTTCACTAGTAATCACCCACCTTAAGCGCTCACCTATGGTGAGAGGCAAGGCAAGGTGAGGCCTCAGTGCCTTGAAAGTATCCAAGGCGAGTGGCTTCAACCAGGCGCTCGACATGGTGCACCTTTTCTCGCCTTTTTGCACCATTGCCACAAAGCTAGGTGAGCGCCTATGAACATGAGTGACAAGAAGCCTATTAACATGGAAAATGTAAGAGTTGGGAGAAGAAAGATAATAATACAAAGACTAGAATAAGAAGAGTACAAAAGCTTTAAGAAAAAGAAAAAAAAAAGAAGAGGAGAACAAAGAAGAACCAAAGAAGAAGAATAAAAAGAAGAGAACGAAGAAGAATGATAAAATGAAGAAGGAGAAGAAGAAGAGAAGAGGAAGGGAAGAATGAAGAAGTTGAAGAGTCTGGTGAAAGAATAAGAAGAATAGAAAAGAAAATTTAGAAGCATTAAAGTTGCAATGTTGCATGCTGTCATGACAAATGGCCATCCTTCTCTTACAATACATTTAATTCCTAGCAGTATTTTCTTCCATGGCTGACCGATGGCATTGTTTGAAGCTTGTTTTGTTTAACTTTAGTCATAGGCAATATTAAAATAAAAACTCTCCACTTTCCTTTCTGGGATATTCCCTACTTTTTCCCAACTTGATTTAAATATCAAATAGTTTTGTTCTTATTTTCATATTTTTAAAGTTAAGTATTTATTATTTTTACCTATATATAGTTATATATAATATTTGTTTAGTATGTTATTAAGTGTGCCTTGCTACACTCAGGTGATATTTTTTTGCTGCCTCTCGCCTTAAGGCAATTAGGAGACTTGTTGCCTTAGAGTGCGCCTTGCGCTTTGAAAACACTGACCTTAACTCACCCCAACCCCACAACAACGCCCCTTGCTGTTCAAGTAAAGTACATTATGTAACACATACACACACATCAAGCATCAACATACAAACAAACCATGTGGGAACTCTTTCCCAACCTTTACATACTCTCCAGTGTAAAGGAATAAGGATACAACAATTCCATTCCTTCAGTGGCATGCCCTAAGGCACCCACCTTAGGATTACAAGGCCTGTCACGACTTCTCACTCTATGCTTGACTAAGTATATCTATGGTTTCACCCTAGCATCCATTTTAAAGTCTTCCATCAAGACAAGTCAGTTTGAGTTCTTTAAAGCTTAATTGAAGTCCAAGAGGAGGAATTGAGGCATAGTGCTACAACAATGTTGTAGCATCTCCCGTAGTAGGTGGTTGGTTGAGAGCACAACACCTTGGTGCTTCCTAGAGCACCGTGGCGTTCAATTGAGGTGAAGTTTCGAGTTCAGAGCACTGTGACACCCATTTCTAGAGTCATGGCGTTAACCTGATCTTCCCTTGTAAAACCCTTGCTGCCAAATGACTTTTTTGTGGCTCCCTATACATATGGCCTTTTTTGTTAGGTTATTTGTGAGGATCATTAAGAGAAAAATAGGCAGCCATGCAGATGGGTGTGGGAATTCTCCTCTCGGACTTAGAGAACAGGTAAAGCCTTTGTGAGCATGAGTGAGCACATTTCTCTATGGATCCCATTGTAATCTTCATCATTACTAGTAGAGCTTGCAACTGTAGAAGACTAGACGTAGTCCTCAGTTGGGAATCAATATAGGTTTGGTGTAGAGTAATTTTCTCTTTTTTCTTTTATGTTTTATCTATTCATTGCTTATATATTAGTGTTATTGTACCATCGCGTCTGTGGGAAGGGGGATATAGGTTCCCGTTAGGAATGCCCAAAATTCCAAACAACCTGTAGCCTAAGCTCTATTTATAAATGTCTAACAAGATAGCTATTGATATGGACTGAGGTACCTTAGTCAAGCCACAAGGACTTCAAGGAAGATGTCAAGATTGTATCCTACATGTTGTCCAAGTTGAGAACAAAATGAAGTTGGATTGAATGCACTTTATCTTCATTTATGGCAAACTCAAGATGACTTGTAGTTGCATTTATGGAGCTAAAAGTTGGAGTCCAGAAGCATTTAATGAACTTAAGTTTACCACAAGCTGCATTAACTGGATTTAAGTTGAATTCAAGTTATTTGATGAACATGAACTCAAAGTGCAACTCAAGCTTCATCAAAGACAAGTCAAGTTTCATTTATGGAACAAGACATCAAGCAACTTAAAACTACATCAACTGAAGCTTCATTTACTCTTGGATGGTTACTTGCTTGGCTAATTGAAGATTTTAATTCTTGGATTTATGGGAGTTTTTATGTAATTTTCTATTTTAAACCTTTGTTTTTAATGTTTTAAGTTACTTTTTAGCTAGTGGCCGTTATGGTATTGATGGGCATGAGAGTTACAACCCTTCAATTGACCATAGGTTACTTTATGATTTCTTTTGAAGGGTATATATCATCCATGTTGCTGCTTACCTTTAGATTTGGAAGAGGTAGTAAAATGAGCCTCAGAGCTTTTCTTCAAGCCAAGAGCTAAGTTACTTTGCAATGTTGTGATAGTTTTCATGTTTAGGATCATTCAAGTGAGACTTGAGCTAAGTTACTTGCTTGGCTAATTGAAGATTATAATTCTTGGATTTATGGGAGTTTTTATATAATTTTCAATTTTAAACCTTTGTTTTTAATCAGTTACTTTTTAGCTAGTGGCCGTTATGGTATTGATGGGCCTTCAATTGACCATAGGTTACTTTATGGTTTCTTTTGAAGGGTATATATCATCCATGTTGCTTCTTACCTTTAGATTTGGAAGAGGTAGTAAAATGAGCCTTAGAGATTTTCTTTTAGCTAAGAGCTAAGTTACTTTGCAATGTTGTGATAGTTTTCATGTTTAGGATCATTCAAGTGAGAATTGATCTATCTTGCTTGTGGAGTGATTCAAATCTCAAACAAGGAATGAGTGTTCTTCTCTTGAGATATTAGATCAACAAGGTAATTTGATTTTTACTTTCCTTGGGTTGGTTTCATAATCGGTTTTGGGTTTATATGCTTGAGATCTAAAGGTCTTGTTTGTTAGCAACGTTGTTAGATCTAATTCTCAAGGGTTTTTTGTCATTTGGTATTAGAGGGCATAAGGGATGGACTAAAGGGCATATCTTCAAAAAACGTAATATCAGGAGAGACAAGATACTTGTTAAGACTCGGACAATAACAACGATATCCCTTTTGAACACGAGAATAACCGAGGAATATGCATTTCAAGGATTTGGGATCTAACTTGGTATGATGAGGACTCACATTTTGAGCAAAACAAGTGCAATCAAATATTTTGGGTGCAAGGGGGAACAAAGGTTTGGTGGGATAGAGAACATGATAAGAGATCTCACCATTAAGAACAAATGAAGGCATTCTATTAATCAAGAAGCAAGCTATGGAAACTGCATCAGCCTAAAAATGCTTTGGAACATGCATTTGAAAGGATGATGTTCTAGCAGTTTCATGTAAATGCCGATTTTTTGGTTCAGCGACCCTATTTTGGGATGGAGTGTCAGCGCAAGAAGATTAATGAATAATTCCATTTTTACACAAGTAAGATCCAAGCATGTGAGAAAAATTCACTGCCATTATCAGTTTGCAAAATTTTTAGAGATTAAATTGATTTTGAATTTCGACATGGAAAGTACAAAAGTGAGTAAGCAACTCAGAATGATTTTTCATTAAATATAACCAAATTAGACGTGACTAATCGTCAACAAAAGTAACAAAATATCGAAATCCAGTTTTGGACACTACTGGATAAGGACTCCAAACATTAGAATGAACTCACTCAAATGGAGCACTAGCTCATTTATGGACTCTAGGACTTGAACTAAGACGATGAAATTTGGCAAACTAACACAACCCACAATTCAACGAAGACAGAATGAAATGTTGGATAAATTTTCTTCAACATGGACAAAGACAGATGACCCAAATGACAATGGACTTCAAACGGAGATGCAACACCATAGCAGGCTACAACTTTTAGTATTTGCTGATAAAAAAATGTAAAGACCTCCAGATTCATATCCTTTACCAATAATTTTTTTTCGTCATACAATCCTGAAACAAGCAATAGTCAGGGAAAAAGGAGATAAAACAATTAAGGTCACGAGTAAGTTTACTAACAGAAATCTAGTTAAACGAAAGTTGAGGCAAATGCAAAAGAGAAGACAAAGGGAGAGAGGGTGTGAGATTAATGGTGCCAGATCCAAGAACAGAGGATGTTGATCCATATGCAAAAGTGACAGTTGGAGAAGGTGCAGGCGACAAAGAGGTAGAAAATAAGCTAGAATTATTTGTCATATGGGTTGTGGCACCAGAGTCTATGACCCATTTGGTAGAGGATGTAAGAAGACAATAATTCATATTACCTGACTTAGCAAGGGTTGCAATAGGATTCGATGAAGATGATGCTTACAATGATTCCTGGTACAGCTGGAATTTAGCAAAATCATCTGCAGAAATAGTCACTGACCTCTCAAATGTATCATTAGTGGAAGCAACCTGAGCAACTGATCGGAGTACACGCAAACGCATGCGATTGAAGTAATAATAAAACTGTATTCCTATCGAGTATCATATCCACATAGATTTGTTTTAATTCAATTAATTACCGCGAATAATCTCATTTGGCTTTATTTAGAGAAAACAACTAGAGAAAAAAGATAAATTAACCTAAACAATAGAAATAACAGCAGGAAAATAAATGGGAGACACAAACCTAAGAGATAGACTTGGGATTAGGAGTAGTTACTAATTAAACAGACAAATGTGACTAGCTCGACAATGAACTCATAATTCTAGAAGCTCTAAGGACATGGAATCTCCTGTCGGTCTCCTCTATCTCAAGTACTAATTAACTAACCTAGATGTCCCTAGCGCTAGCTAACTCATACAAGGTATTATGACCATTCTTTACAGACCTCTATTGATTAATTATTGATCCCGTTGTCACTCAGGTAATTAACCAATAGTCTCACATTCGGTTCTAGCCTAAGTTTCTCTCCGTCGAGTTTCCACTTAGTAACAACTCAATTAACTAGTGTTTAATTAACTAAACTTCAACACCAACTACAATTAATTAACCTCTAATCCCGTTGTTTCTCGAGTAGCTAACTAATCGTGCATTAAGCTAACTAAGTATCCTTTGTCGAGCTCAACTTAGTCCTACCTCAATTAATTAAAGAACACTAACTAATAGCATTAAGCCCTAAATGCAAGAATGAATCAAAGCCTCAATAGTCATGAATGTCCATACAAACAAGTAATTAACCAAATCATTTAACAATTAAGCATAAATCCAATACAAACCAAAAATTCCCAAGTAATTAGGGATTATACAAACATAATTGGTCTAAACAGCCCATAAATCCCTAAGTTACAGCCACTAAAATAACTACAATTAAAAGAAAAAGGGGAGAAATTGCAATTGACCTCAGAAACGAGCTCCAAGGTCTTCAAATCTACTCCAAAAACGGGCACAAACGCTCCCAATACCCTCAAATGAAGTTTGGAATCGAGAATAAGGCTTCAACCCTCGGAATGGCCTCCCTATGGACAGAGAATGCGATGAATTAATACTGCCCATTGTGACAACGTTGCAACGCTGTCCTGAAACGTAACCGTTTTGCTATGCGCTCAGGGCTAGCATTGCAACGCTACAACGCTATAAGTAGTGTTGCAATGCCACAAGGCAGCGTTGCGAGTTTACAATGCCAAATGAAGTGTCTCAACGCCATTTCTAGCATTGCTACGCTATCCTCTAGGCCCCAATTGCTTGATTCTTCATCTATTCTCTTCTTGGCTCTCCAAAATGGCTTCAAAAGCTCCAATAATCACCAAAATACTCCCGAACACTCGATTTTGCTTCTTAAGCTTGGTTTCTACAAAACAACTAGAAATAGGCATCAAAGCACACCAAATCATAACAAAACTTGCATAATTAATAGGAAATAAGATAGTATAATTGCATGCTATCAACAACTTGAGGTCTTTGACCCTTATTCAACAACTTCCGACAGTCACATTTCATATGACCAGGCTTACGACAATAGTTACATACAATCTTCTGCAAATCTTATTGTTGATTATCAAAACCAAGTCTCTGAGTATTGATGCTTATCCCTTTAGTAACTTTAGGATCATTTCGACTGATTAGAACACTGTTAGATTGAGAAACAGGCGATGAGCTTGTTGAACTTTGATATCTGTACTAAATGGAAGTAATGAATTAAGTTCTGCACATATCTTCTTAACTTGCATAAGGTAATTTGTAACGGATTGGTCTTTCTGTTTAGCATGAAAGAAGCCGTGCGAACTTCATACATTCTATTGACTTGCTTTTTTCCTGAGTATAAAAATTCTAGAAATGCAAGCAATTCCTTCACAGAATTACAATGATTTACCAAGCCAACTACCTCACTCTTAATGGAATTCTTGATTTGAATGTACAATCAAGCGTCATCACGAAGCCAAGTCTTCTTTGTATCTTCCTTTGGCGAATCCTGATCAATTTGATCATCCATCTCAGTGCTTCGTAAATATAATCAAATCGTTCGACTCCAATCGTAATAGTTGGAGCCATTTAACTTATGCTCTGTGATCTTTGATGAAAGGGGAATCATATTAGAGACTACCAAAGGTTTTATCTCAACCATTAGTTACATGCAAACGATAGATAAGCCCTAAGAAAAAAAAAAGATTTGATTGGCAAGAAAACAACCGACCCACACGTAAATAGACCAACCTGAGACAAACGAATGAAGTATTGCTGAATCCAAACACAGAATGGTCGGAATCTTCAAGGCGAGATGAACCCAAGCGGTGGAAGGTGGAACGGAGCCCTCATGCATTGGTGCGTGGCGATAGAGGCAAGATCTTTGGAAGGCGCATGGAGCTCATGCGCGGCTCTTTCCCGCAAACGGCGACGTCGATTCTTCTCTACTGATGGGGGCGCTCCTCCCAAGGTAGGTGGTGTTGACAAACGGCCACTCTAATTTGGTGACCCAAACTTCAAACCCTAGTCTCACTTGGAAGAGAAAAAACCCTAATTGAAAATTCTAAAACACTAGGTGGTTCTGATACCATGTAGTTAGTATTGGGAACAATACTTCATGTTTGTCACACACAAATATGTAGGTACACGAGAACCCTAAACTAAAGAATGTACAATTACGAAAAAGGACAAATATACATAATAACACATATATCGTAACAAATAGAACCAGGCGATTTACTTAAAAAAATTAATGCTTTGAGTGATAGAAGCCTTTGAGAGTTCATAGCTATGGGATAGGATGAAGACCTGTTTACCACCCGCTCAAATGTGCCGTTTCAAAGTTGTACTTGGTGTAGCCGACGTTTTAAAAGAGTTTTGGCGCTTATACCTTGCCATTAAATTCCACAATTTTGTTTACACCCAAATTCCTTGGTTCTGACGCCTCTTATAGAAGGTAGTGCAGGAATTTTTCCAGCAATGATGGTAACATTCTGTTTAGACAAAACTTGATAGATTTGGAAGTGGCCGAGTCACTAACTTTAATGAACATTTTCTATTAACATTTACCAAATATCAAGTTTGGCTGTTTTTTCCTTTTGCAATCAACTCATCAGCTAGGAATGGACTGTCGCTAGCAGTTTCATGTTCTTCGGAATTGTTATTATTGGGCGTGACACTTATGAATGCTATTTATTTTTTAAAAATTTCTACCTTTTATTTTGTTGTATCATTATTATTTGCCACAAAATTTAGTCACCCTGAAGCTTATCTAATTTCAGGGACCTAGAAAGAAAATTCTTCTTGCAATTGCTCCACGTTCCAAGCGACAACCTTGACGATAGAGCACCTCTTTCATTGGCTGGTTTAGTTCTGACCCTGATATCTCGAAGACCGAGACTCGATACTGTATGTTCTTTAGATTTTAGTGGTAAGAGAATGGCTCTTGGATCTGTCCTATCTTTTTTATTCAGATCAACAACGTTCTAATATTGTTGGGGGTATAACTCTTGTTTTCACTCCCCTTCATATACATTCTTGCAAAGTCAGAACACTAAACATTTTTTGTGTACAAGCCTGGTATAGCGATGTCTCAAATTACAGCAAGGTTTTAAGTTGAGAGAGATTTGTATATTTCCAAATGCTTAATTTCCATATTCTCTTCAATCTCCTCCCTCCTAGTGAAAAAAAAGGCCTCTGCAATTTTACCAATATGCCCTGGGATTCAGCAAGCCTGATAAGAGATTGGACATGGGATCATTGGGTCTTTGCAGAAGACAATTGTGGCCTGGTTTGGATCATCGCCAATATCTCATACAGAGGATTTGTTGTTTTTAATCTTTCTTTTGCCTATTAGTACTGTATGCATTCTGAAATTTTAAACACTTCGTGGGCTTCACTACTTGGTCATGTGATTTTTGTTTCCTTTTTCTTTGGGTGGAAAACATATATAATTGGTTCTTAACCATAAGATTTTCTTCTGATGGTAGAATAAACTCTATGGTTGATCTCTATTGGTCTATTCTTGTTTTCAAAATTATAATTTCTAGGTTATAATTGAGAGTATTTTTAAGAAAAATTATGCAAAAGAGCACGTTTTCAATCATATATATTTTACAAATGACACATTTAAAAAAAAAAAAAAAATCAGTTCTAGCATGATTCATATCTCTACAACTATTCTATTTTATTTATATCCTTGAAAATTCTGCACATCTTTATAATAATATAATTATTGTAATTTAATATTTCTATAATATTTCTATAATGAAATCATTCAATTTAGTTAAATAATTTTACGATTTATACATATAGCTCTTTTTTATATAATTTTAAATATTTCATTCTTCAATATTTTATTATTCAAATATTGTTTGCCTTTCATCATATAGTCTTCCCATTTTGATTCTCATAAAATCACTATTTTATTATCCAAAATCATAATTTTATCATTATACTGCTTTGTATTTTTTGTGTCCACCGTCCATCGAAATTTGCCGTCCGAGCTCATTCTTCTCCTGCTCCAAAAGCAATTGCGGTCAACCGAATTCATTTTACTCGATACAAGTAATATTTTTTATTCAATGTTTGTTATTTTGACTAAGATTTTTTTTTTCAATTATACTTGTATTATTATAATATTTTATAGTTTAACTTTATTGATTTGTTTCTGCTTTTTTTTTCTCTATGATGATTTTTTTCCAATTATATTATTATGGTTAGTTTGTTACAACCATATTATATGTAAAATTTATATGGTATATGTGTTATAAATGTCGGTTGTTTTATGTAACATGTTTGAAATTTTATATATAACCTCATATATATCCATAGTATAAAATTTCGATCGACATGTCGAAATTTCGACATGTCGACCGGTTCGACATGCCGTACAGGGGGGGATGTCGTTTCCCCCCCAATTTCGCCGACATGTCGAAATTTCCTCGAAATTTTGAGGTGTCGTCGACATGTCGGCGAAATATATATATATATATATTTTTTTTAAAAAAAAAAAAATTAAGATGGTCAAATTTGCATACTGATTACTAAATTACTTTTTTGTTTTTCATGTATTATTTTTTTTTATAAACAATAAACAATGAAACAAATTAATATTCAAATTTAAAAAGGGAAAAAGTTATCTACATTCTCCACTTACACACTCCATCCATCTGAAAATCAAGGACCATCGACTGATGAGATGTATCCACGAATAGGGTCTATATGTTGGCCGTACGAGTCATATCGTTTTCATGTAAGCAACTATGTTCAACATTTTCAATATAGGATGACTTGGGAGCAATATTGTAATTTTTATCAGAATTATCAAGATTCTGGATTAGATGCTCCAAGATCATCTTTTTGGTATTAGACATGTACATTTTATATTAAATAATTTACTCTAATTACCAATATTTAATATTATTTTATGTAGTCAATTAGGATTTATGAATGGTTAATTATACTTAGTTTGATTAAATCATCATAATTAAAGTCTCATTGAATATAAATATTACATATAATTTACATATATTATATGATGTTAAAATAAATCAATATGTTATAATTAAGCCATAATTAAAGTTTCATGATATACTCAAATAATTTTAATCAATATCTATATTTTTTTTCTCAAATTCCTGCTCGCATCGACAATTCAAATATTCAATTGATATTTATATCTAAATATTATCTTTGTTTTTAGATGTAATGCTTAGAAATGGTCAATTATAGTCTAATTAAGCCACAATCAAAGTTTCATTGGCTAATTCAAACAATTTCTATCAATTTCCACGATTTCCGTAAATTCCCCCGAAATTTCCATCGACATTTCCATTTCCATCGACATTTCCATAAAATTTGGACCTCGATATTTCCATCGACATCGACATTTCGAACCTTGTATATATCATGTATACAGTT
Organism: Trichosanthes truncata; assembly: GCA_033996785.1. Classification (NCBI taxonomy): domain Eukaryota; kingdom Viridiplantae; phylum Streptophyta; class Magnoliopsida; order Cucurbitales; family Cucurbitaceae; genus Trichosanthes; species Trichosanthes truncata. The sequence goes on from JAWPNB010000004.1 coordinate 17,153,473, forward strand.
TTTTTGTTGTTTGTAGACAGATATCTGAGATTTTTTTTGTCATGCATATACAACTATACAAAATTCTAAAGATATTGTCATTTACAAATATACTCGGTATATATATCTTAAAAAAATATTGTATAAAAAATATATATACTTCATATTATTAAATATGCCATACATTTAGGAAATATAAACATGGTTTATGTAATAACTGTATAAAAACCACATACAAATTAAATATAAATATGTATGAGACCATATACAACTATAGAGAATTCTAAAGATATCGTCGCATACTGTTTCAAAAAATTCGATGCGTTGGAGTTGCTCTTGAGTGGCCACGACCAAAAAAATATGACGGCTTGAAATTAGAATATACATACAGTTGTCAAGGAAATAAAAAGAATATACACAATTTTTTTAGGAAATAGAATATACATACAGTTAAAGTAGAGAAGAAAATTGTAAAAGTTAAAAACCTTATCCTCTTAAATGAAACATAAAGATGTGAATGGAGCATGGGAGACCGTGATGGAACTTTCAAGGAATTAGAATCAATCGGAGAAATCAATTGCCCTTCCTCATCAATGATGAGTTTTCAGTAATGATTCCTTGCCTTCCATGAATGAAGCTTCTCACCGTCGATGATAGAAGCCACTTGCCGTCAACAATGGTAGTCGATCGCCATTGAAGATAGAAACGGTCGGATGAATTTTTGGAAGGAATCGTTCTCGCTAGATGTGAATCAATTATTTAGAAGGTGAAGAGATTTGGAAGGGATATAAAATCTCTAACGGTTATGGAAAATATCACCCTTTATTTTATCTTTTTTTAATATTTAATTTTTTTTAGTAATAATACATAAATAGAAGGGGTAAATATGTAAAGTGAATGCTAGTTTTGGCTTTTATTGGCTTGGGCCGTGACAAAGCTGAAAATATTGACAAATTGAGCTATTAGTGTAAAATTAAGTTTCACATGTGCTATTCATGTAGTTACCCCTACTTTTAACCAGGAAAAAGTACTTTTAGGTGGTTAATAACATTCCCCGACTCTAATTTTTATGTTTGGAGACTCCTCAAAAAGGTCTAAAAGTGCTTTTTAAATAAGTAGTGATTTATCAAGTATTTTTCGGTTAGACAGTTGAAGATACTTTTTCTAATCACATTCTTCACGTGCTTTTGTAGTAACTTCTCACTGCATAATTTTTCTTACTAGCTTTTCTCTGCACTATTTTTCACTAGTCTATTTTCTCTGCACTATTTTTCACTAGTGTCTCACTTAGGAGCTGTTTGGGGGCACAAAGTTGAATTATGAAGTTTGGAGTTTATATATCTATAGAGTTAATAAATCTGTGTTTAGGGTGCAAAGTTGTTTAGTTTGGGGTTAGCAAGTCTATGTTTGGGTACAAAGTTATTTAACCTGAAATTATTAAGTCTGTTTGTTTGTGCAGATTTTTTTAATCTGGAGTTCTGAAGTCTAATTTTTAACTGATTGTTTTTTTTTTCTTAACTTTTTTTTAACCATTCAATGAATTTTTTCTAAAATTTGAATAGTTAATTGAGATGTGAACTTAAAAAACTTTACAAGTATTTTACAATTTTATGTATGTAACAATTGTAATCAAGGTAGATAAAATAATTTGCATTTATACCAACAAAAAAATATAATATGCTTTCTATGAGTCGAATATGCACAAAATATAAAAAGGTCAACAAGTGGTACACCAAAAAATATTTAATGCCCAACAAGGGGCCACATACATGTTCTACAAATTAGGTAATGGCCAACAATGGACCAAATTCAGATTTCCAAAAAAGGTAAAAGGTTGATGTAGAAAGGCCGGTTATTTGTTCCTACCCAGTAAACGCATGCAATACCTCCTCTTCAACTGGGGTGGGACAGATAAGAAACAATCTGTCTTCTGGATATCAATGAAAAACACGTCTATAAGCAAGTCACATTATGTCAATTTGTTGGTTAGGGTATTTTATGTTGACATAGGAAATTTTAATAAAGTCACATTATTCTAGGTTAATATGTCTATGTCCAAACTTGAAAATGCATGTATTATGGGTCTTTTTTTTATGAAATAAGGAATGTCACTTTTTTTTTAACTACACATGTATTTGCTATTATTTTGAACCATGCATCCATTAATCTAGTTTAAAAAGGGACAATTTTTTTTATAAGTAATTTCTAAATTTGAAAATGCATGGAATTTTTTTTAAAAAAATAAAGAATTTCATGGTCTTTTTTTTTTTTAAATTTTATTTTCATCTTTCTTAACTACACATGGTATTTGGTATTATTTTGAACCATTCAACTAATAATTTAGTTAAAACAATTTTTTTTTTATCAATAAGTAATGTCCTACTTATTTCAGTATGAAAACATGCATTTTAGTTGTTTTTTGCACATGTATATTTGGTACTAAAAAACTGGAATTATCATGTTCTTTGAAAAAAAACACAAAGTTTGAGGTTTTTTTTTGTTTTTTTGTGTTTTCTTTCACATTTGAAAAAATTGTAATGTCATAAAAACAGAAAGTAAGCAATTAATTAACCCAAATCAGATTTGTTATGGGTAAGATTTGGTCATGAGGATAATTTTAAAATATAAAGGAAGTGGAAGGGCAAACATGAAAAGAATAACTCAACATGAGACAAGACAGACCAAAAGGCAAACGAGACGAGGCCTCCAAGACGATGAGAAGGAGGGAAATTGGGCCCGAGGCCGACCCCACCAAGGGGTTGAGCCCAATTCTCCTGTGATCCCTGGTCCTCGTTTAGCCCGCTCTAGCATTTTTTCTCATCCTAATTCATCACAAATTCATCATTATGTCATAGAAAGGCCCTATCGCAGAAATTAAAGACAAAACAGGGCTAAAACGCCCCATATGAAGTTGAAACGGACCGAAAACGACAGGAGACTGACCCAGGACGAGAAGGGATGAAGAAACAGGCTTGGTCGGCCTCGGTCGACCACATGGCAAGGCCCCATTTTGGGCCTTGCCATGGTCTTACATCGCAGGGATGAAGACCGAGACTTGGGCTCGGCCCAAGGCCATGGTCGGCCTTGACCGACCAGTTTGGCAAGTCCAAGTTTTGGGCCTTGTCTCTGTCCCTTATGGCCCTTGTGCCCTCGGTTCAGCCCAATTCAACATTTCCTTTCCCCATTCGAAGACGGAAACCCACAAAAAACCCTAGGAATGAAGCTATTTAAGCTCTCCTTTATGGGAAGAGTAGGGTAAGTTCAATCATTCTCCATAACTCTTGCTACACTCTCTAAAAAAGCCTCCCAGCTAACTTAAGCATCGGAGCCTGTGTGGCAAGTGCCACACCGGTACCTAGATTTTTCACTTGTCTTGCAGGTCACGTGTTCTTCCCTGATCTAAACAAATTCACTGTCATTGTCACGTGAAAGCCAGGTGAGTTTCCCAGTCCGAATTTTGGCAACAACAGTTGGCACCGTCTGTGGGGAAGACAAAAACGCTTGCTTGTGAAACTGCATAGGAGATCAAAGAGGATGAGTAATCGAGTCAATGGAAACCATCGAAACATCGATGGAGAAGGTTCAGATGATGACCGTCATCCACGGAGGACGAGGCCGACCAGCCCTCCTCCGCCTCGTCTTGATGGCCACCAATTTGAAGCTTTAGAAAAGCGAGTGGACGGCATGGACCGAAATCTCGCTCTAATTCTGAACATTCTAGACAAACAGAATCCGGCAACGAAAGCTCAAGAAGATATACTTGTGAGAGACCCTGCAAAAGGAAAAGCTCCAATGGTGAATGAGGAAGTAGGTGAAACAAATTCCCCTATCCTAAAACCAAAGGACAAGTTAATCCTTAGCGGGAACCAGTCAAGAGAATCGCTACGTGATGAGCACACCATGACAAGCAGGGTGAACAGATTGAAATCTGTTATTCAAGTTGTCGCAGGAGTGGCCAACCGAGGCCGACCACAGGGTCGGCCTTCTAAGGAAAAGTTCGGGACAATAAGCTCTGACCTACGAAGCTTAATTGAAGACAAACGGAAGTTGAAGGATGAGGCCAAGGCCGAGGCCGAGGCCGAGGCTAGAACCGATACTCAACCATGGAGAGCCGAGCATCTAAAGATTCAAAAAGAGTTGGGGCTATCCAAGAAAACGTTCAAAGACCTCGGGAGGTTGAGGGTTTCGACCTAGAAGCTTTAATCGAACAAATAGATCCGCCATTCACTGATAGGATCATGGAGTACAAGGTACCTGAGAAATTCAAGGTACCTACTATGAAGCTTTATGATGGCAAGAGTGATCCAGTGAAACACCTAGACACTTATCGATCATGGATGGAACTCCATGGAGTTTCAGATGCAATCCGGTGTCGTGCTTTCTCTTTCACCCTTACTGGACCAGCAAAAGAATGGTTTAGAAAATTGAAGAGGAAGTCGATTGCCTCCTTCAGAGAACTAGCCCGAGCCTTTGTTACACAGTTTTCGGGGCCTCGAGATCAACACAAGCCACAGATGCACCTGCTCACCATTAAGCAAGGACCCAAAGAGAGCCTAAGGGAATACGTTGCTAGATTCAATAATGAGGCTCTACAGATTGAAGGATACACTGAAGGGGTAGCCTTGATTGCCATTGCAGCTGGACTACAGGACAAAAGGCTCCTTCATTCTATAGGCAAGAAGGAACCAACCTCATACGTGGAATTCATAACAAGAGCACAGAAGTATATGAATGTTGAGGAGTTGCTGAGATTGAAGGCAGCAAACACAGAAGGTAGGTTAAAAAGTGACTAGTCATATGACCGAGAGAGGATAGGAGAGAACTCACATTCTCAATCAAAGAAAAGAGAAAGGGAGGATCGGGAAGGAGGATGAGGCTGACCAGACCTTAGGGTCGGTCACTTTTAAAAATTTGACAAATATACTCCTACCACGATCCCTCCCAAGAAGATATTGATGGAAATTCGAAACTTAGATCTGCTCAAGTATCCGAAAAAGATGAGAACTGTTGCAGAAAAAAGGGATCCAAACAAATACCATCTTTTTCATCGAGATCATGGACATTCAACTCGAGACTGTTTTCAACTAAAGGATGAGATCGAGATTCTGATCAGAGAAGGATACTTGAAAGAGTATCTCTCGGATGATGGCCAGAAGAGGTCGAGGCCGACCAGCAATGGCCGAGGCCAACCAGATGATGAACCACCATGGGAGATCAGAACCATCTTTGGAGGTCCAGCTGGAGGAGAATCAAGACGAAAAAGAAAAGCAATTGCTAGAGAAGCCCGATTTGCGCCTGAGCAGAGAGGTATGTATTCTGTTCGCTTAGGAGGTGTGAGCCGAAGTCTAGAGTTCACAGAGGCTGAAGCAACAAGCATACTTCAGCCCCATAATGATGCCTTGGTAGTTACTTTACCAATTGCAAACGTAAAGTCCATAGGATACTTATTGATGGTGGGAGCTCAACTGATGTCTTATCCCTCGATGCATTCAATGCAATGAAATTAGGAAGGGAACTTGTCACACCCCCTCCCGAACTAACCGCTAACTTAGCCCGGAAGATAGCGTGAAGCCATCAGACATCGTTTACCTTTCTAACAATACCTGTGACATTGTAACATCTAATAAACATACTATGCTGGCATATGAAATACTTTAAACACAACACAGCGGAACTTTGTTAATTACTATACGAACGTAAGGAACGCCTCTACTTAAACCTCACTTGAAAATTAAAACGGGTAGAGAGCACTATAACCCAAAATATACCCAACCATGATTTACACAACCACCACCATTAGTGCATACACGAACATAACTATACGTTCCTTCCAAAATATCTACAATGTATATACGGACTCGCTACAAAACCCTACCCACGTACAAAATATCAAACTTAGAGAGTGCTCGGCAGACTATGGCAGGATCTCAGGCACCGGGAGCTCGATCTCTACCTGAAAAGTTGGAAAACATTGAAAGAATGAGCTATAAGGCTCATCGAGTGACTTAGTTAAAGCTACTAACTCGCAAATCATATCACCTGATAATCTATGAGCATATGAATCTGTATTCAAGCGTTAAATATAAATGTCTAGTCACAATAGTTTTTCTTTTCAGCACTCTAGCAGGTATGTCATTAAAATCTCACAAGGCATATCAAGAATATTAACCATTTAAGGAAAAACTATGTGACGATCTACGTTGTGTAGGGCACGCCCAGTACAACCAACATTCATTCTACGATGTAGTGGGGCCCGCCCAGCACTCCCATCGTCTTTGTCGTAGTGGGCCCCGCCCAGCACTCACGACAGCATTGTTGTCACGGAGTACACTCAACGTCGACAACAGAAAATGACTTGTGTGCACACGGTACTATACAGCCTCGGCTCAATATCTTAATCATTTCCTAGGAAACCATGTATGCTCTTAAGTATGTGTTCAATGTTTAAGAAAAAAAACATAAAGTATTTAAACTAATTCATTCTTAGGAAGTCTTATATTTCCATAAGCATAAATTCAGGCATAGAAATCGTTTTCGAAATTCGTTTTGTCACTCACAGTGTTAAAACTAGATCCTCGGCCCGTAAACTTGACCTACTTCCTCCTGGCCTGTCAAAAAAAAACCAAAACCAAGCATTATAACTTCAATCTCATGACTTTCAAACTTAAGATTACAAATATCACTCCATCTATTTCCCAGCATTCTGCAAATTTCATACTCTAACCTCACATACTCATAACTTCTTCATTACTTGGCCAAAAATGATGTACTTTATACCAAACTCTTCCTTTTGGAACCCTCTAAAACTTATCTGAAGGAATGGAATCAAAATTCCCAAAGAATGTGTTCGTAAATACCTCGAAAACTACTTCCCTAAAATTAAACTTCTGAAATTTCCAGAATCGTTTTTCTGCTGCACACCACACCTGATCTAAATTTTAAAGCCACTTCCAATCATTTTTTACTCACGACTTCTTCATGAAAGTTATAGGAAATTAAATAAGATTTCCAACCATACCTAATGGAGCTTCTGATTAAAATCCTACAGATCAACATGTCTCAAACACCAGAGGTTCCTCAGATTTGATAGTAAAATCTCTCCTCTGACTTCCCCTTCACAAATCAATAATTTAAAGTCAGATTTTGCTCGAGCTTCCTTCACGAAATTTGTTCGAAAATGGGTTAAATTTCAAGAAAACCAAATCTCACCTCTTAAATCTTCTTGTGGAGTTCAAAACGTTCTAAACTTCAGTAGTGAGTAGAGTTGATCACCTAGTTGCCATGGAGGCTTGTAGCAGTTTTCCCCCCCTTCTTCTTCAACTTCCAACCCCAGCAAGCTCTCTTTTCCTCTTTCTTCCACCTTCTCCCACGAAATGCTCTGTTTTTCTTTAATAAAAGAGAAGCAAATGGGAGAAAATGGGTTAGAAAGTGGAGTTAGTGGTGAGTGCTCCAAAGCTTATCCATTCCCACATTTCTTTTTCCTTTTTTTTTTTAAAAAAAAACAAAACATGCCAAACACCTAGCTCCTTTTTGTTTTCCCTTATCCATTTCTTTTGTTTTATTCCACTTTTCCTTATACAACAATTTCCCAAAAAAAGTTTTAACAATTATTTTATTTTTTATTTTTATTTTTTTTCCCTTTGTTTCTTTTTGTAAAGAAATTTCAAGGAAAAATCTTGGGTTTACAACTTACCTCCCTCTTAAGAGATTTCGTCCTCGAAATTTAGTAGTCCTTAGGTGAAAAGCGTCGGGTAACTCTTCCTCACTTGATCCTCTAACTCCCAGGTTGTCTCTTCCACTCCGTGATGTCTCCAAAGGACTTTCACGAGTGGGATCGTCTTGTTTCTTAAAACTTGTTCCTTCCTGTCGAGGATTTGAACTGCATCCTCTATGTAACTCAAATCTTTTTTCAGCTCAACTGGTTGCGCTTGCAACACATGTGTCGGATCTGGAGTATACTTCCTCAACATGGACACATGAAAGACATCATGTACTCGAGATAATTCTGCTGGCAACTCAAGTCTGTACGCTGCTGGCTCAACTCGTTTTGTTATCTGATAAGGACCAATATATCTAGGACTCAGCTTACCTTTCCTGCCAAAGCGAAGGACACTTCTCCACGGAGATAACTTCAAGAAAACTTGATCTCCGACCTGGAATTCTAAGTCTCTCCGTTGCTTGTCTGCGTAGCTCTTCTGACGATCTTGAGCTATTTTCAGATTCTCTCTAATCACCTTAATATTGTATGTCGTAACTTGTACTAACTCAGGACCGATTAGCTTCTGCTCTCCCACTTCGTTCCAACACACGGGAGTTCTACATGGTCTTCCATACAGAGCCTCAAACGGTGCCATGCCGATACTAGATTGATAGCTGTTATTATAAGCAAACTCCATAAGTGATAAGTGGGTACCCCAACTTCCCTTAAACTGAAGGACACATGCTCTCAACATGTCCTCTAAGGTTTGGATGGTCCTCTCCGACTGATCATCTGTCTGGGGATGGAATGCTCTGCTGAAATTCAGCTTTGTCCCCATAGCTTTCTGTAAACTAGGCCAAAACTTAGATGTGAATCTCGGATCCCTATCTGAAACTATGGACACTGGCACTCCGTATTGACTCACAATCCTGTCGACGTATAGCTTAGCAAGCTGATCAAGTGTAGACGTTACTTTAATCGGTACAAACCGTGTTGTCTTAGTGAGTCTATCCACCACTACCCAAACACCATCATGTCCACTAGAAGTACGGGGTAATCCAAACAGAAAATCCATAGTGATATGCTCCCATTTCCACTCCGGCACTGGCAGTGGATTAAGGAGTCCCCCTAGCCTCTGTCTAATTGGTTTAACCTGTTGGCAGATCAAACATCTATCAACATATTCGGCTATCTCCCGCTTCATCCCAGGCCACCAATACGTCCCCTTCAAAGTTTTGTACATCTTGGTACTTCCTGGATGCATAGCGTAAGCTGAACTGTGAGTTTCCTCTAGTATAGCATCTTTAAGCTCACTAATACTCGGAACGCATAGTCTTCCCTGCCTCACTATGGCTCCGTCTGCTCTCATCTTAAATTATGCCTCTGGGCTCTGTTTGGACTTTCCAAACCTCTTCTGCAGGTTTCTATCCTCAGGCTGTCTTCTCACAATCTCTGTTACGAGCGAAGGCCTGACTTGAAATTCCACTAAAAGACTCCCTGAATTCCCTGCAGTCACAACCGCCTTAGAATCCCTTAGCGCACTTAAGAAGGTTACTCGAATACCACACAAAGCATCCCTAGGAAGTCTCGATTTCCTACTTAATGCATCTGCTACTACGTTCGCCTTACCTGGATGGTATTCTATAGTACAATCATAATCTTTAATTAGTTCTAGCCATCGTCTCTGTCTCATATTCAACTCTTTCTGATCAAAGATATATGTCAGACTCTTATGATTCTTTCACCCCTGAAAACCACTTCAGCCAAACCTGGTTTCCTGAAAATCACTTCCTTTTTATGGCAATCCATGGAAGCATAATGAGTAAATAAGAAATCCATCCCTAAAATTACATCTAACACCTGCAGCTCTAGTGGAAGAAGATCCACTAACATACTGAGACCTTCTACTAAGACCTCACAATCCCGCAACACTTCATTGACTAGTAAATATCACCAACTGGTGTGTATATAACTAACCTCTCAAATAAAGGCTCTAGCTCCCTATTTAGCTTCGTTAGGAACATACTAGAAACAAAGGAATGCGTAGCACCTGGATCTACTAAAACACGTGCAGGTACATTACAAATAGAAATCGTACCAGTAATCACATCCGGTGCATCTTCCACTTCCTGCTGAGTCATAACGTAGACCTTTCCCTGCTGTCTAGGTCTCCCTACAACTCCCTTCTGCCTAGCACCGCTGGTGCCCTCTCCTGCAGCTACTGGAACTCTCGGCTGCTCAACTGTCTGGGACTCAACTCCCTAGTCCCTCTGTGCGACTACTCTCAGCTGTGGACAATCTCTCTTGAAATGCCCTGGCTGTTCGCACTGGTAACACACACCAACACCAACCAGACAATGACCCCGATGAATCTTGCCACAATTCGCACATGGGGTTCTCCTTGGTACACTGGCAATAGACTCTTGCCCTGTCTGCGGTCTTGTTGCTAATCTAGCAGACTGACTAGATGCTCTTTGACTCTGCCTCTGATAGGTACCACCCACATTCATTTGTCTCAATGCCTGGCCACCAGATCGATATTTAAAGTCCCGACGACTCGAAACATTCACTCTAGGTGTGAACCTCCACTGCTCACGACCTCGGTAACTGCTAGCTGTCGAAGCCACACGACTAGGCTCCACCATTGACTTCTCCTCTGCAATACTCTGCTCCACACGTAGGGCAGTCTCTACTAGCTGAGAAAAGTCTGTCCACTTCGTAATAGCTGTAACCGGGGTATGTATCTCAACATGTAATCCTCTTTCAAACCTTCGACACCTGTCACTCTCAGATGCCACAATCACATCAGCATACCACGACAGCTCGGTATACTTCCTCTCATACTCGGCCACTGAAAGTGATCCTTGCTTCAACTCTAAAAACTCATCCCTCTTTGCCTCGCGATATGTGCTAGGGTAATACTTATCTTCAAATATACTTCTGAAAGTTCGCCAGTCCAAAGTACGTGCATCACTGCGCCTGGCTAATATTGATTTCCACCATCCTTCTGCCTCCTTCTGCAGCAGGAATGTGGCCAATCTGACTTTCCGCTCCTCAGGACAACTCATCACGTCAAAGCATTTCTCAAGCATATTCAACCAAGCCTCGGCGTCAGCTGGGTCTGTGGAACCCTCAAACACTGTGGCTCCTAGTTTCTTCAGGCGTTCTATTCCATATGTCTTCTCTGGATCACTTGGCCCTGCTCTCTCTGGCCTACCTTCCTCCTGTGAGGAACTAGCATTCTGCTCGTTTCCTGCCCCAGTCTGAACTCTCGGGGCACTAGATCCCCTCTCAGATTGGCCTTGGGTAGGATCCTGCGTCCCGTCCTGATCCTGCCTGCGTTGTCTGCTAGTACGTGGTGGCATGACTCCTATAACAAATCAATATATTAGACATGCTATGGATACTTAACTCGAATACACAATACTAAACTTCCAATCACATTCTAGTCCTGACTGGACTTACTCTTATCCTTACTTGGACCATACTCCACTAGTTCCTGAACTAACTCAATCACCTGCTATTTACTTCCTAATTTCTTCTTAGAGCTAACTTGCTCTGTCTCTTTCCCCATGGAGCTAACTGCTCTGATACCAAAATTGTCACACCCTCTCCTGAACTAACCGCTAACTTAGCCCGGAAGATAGCGTGAAGCCATCAGACATTGTTTACCTTTCTAACGATACCGTGACTTTGTAACATCTGATAAACATACTATGCTGGCATATGAAATACTTTAAACACAACACAGCGGAACTTTGTTAATTACTATACGAACGTAAGGAGCGGCTCTACTTAAACCTCACTTGAAAATTAAAACGGGTAGAGAGCACTATAACCCAAAATATACCCAACCATGATTTACACAACCACCACCATTAGTGCATACACGAACATAACTATACGTTCCTTCCAAAATATCTACAATGTATATACGGACTCGCTACAAAACCCTACCCACGTACAAAATATCAAACTTAGAGAGTGCTCGGCAGACTATGGCAGGATCTCAGGCACCGGGAGCTCGATCTCTACCTGAAAAGTTGGAAAGCATTGAAAGAATGAGCTATGAGGCTCAGCGCGTGACTTAGTTAAAGCTACTAACTCGCAAATCATATCACCTGATAATCTATGAGCATATGAATATGTATTCAAGCGTTAAATATAAATGTATAGTCACAATAGTTTTTCTTTTCAGCACTCCAGCAGGTATGTCATTAAAATCTCACAAGGCATATCAAGAATATTAACCATTTAAGGAAAAACTATGTGACGATCTACGTTGTGTAGGGCACGCCCAGTACAACCAACATTCATTCTACGATGTAGTGGGGCCCGCCCAGCACTCCCATCGTCTTTGTCGTAGTGGGCCCCGCCCAGCACTCACGACAGCATTGTTGTCACGGAGTACACTCAACGTCGACAACAGAAAATGACTTGTGTGCACACGGTACTATACAGCCTCGGCTCAATATCTTAATCATTTCCTAGGAAACCATGTATGCTCTTAAGTATGTGTTCAATGTTTAAGAAAAAAAACATAAAGTATTTAAACTAATTCATTCTTAGGAAGTCTTATATTTCCATAAGCATAAATTCAGGCATAGAAATCGTTTTCGAAATTCGTTTTGTCACTCACAGTGTTAAAACTAGATCCTCGGCCCGTAAACTTGACCTACTTCCTCCTGGCCTGTCAAAAAAAAAACCAAAACCAAGCATTATAACTTCAATCTCATGACTTTCAAACTTAAGATTACAAATATCACTCCATCTATTTCCCAGCATTCTGCAAATTTCATACTCTAACCTTACATACTCATAACTTCTTCATTACTTGGCCAAAAATGATGTACTTTATACCAAACTCTTCCTTTTGGAACCCTCTAAAACTTATCTGAAGGAATGGAATCAAAATTCCCAAAGGATGTGTCCGTAAATACCTTGAAAACTACTTCCCTAAAATTAAACTTCTGAAATTTCCAGAATCGTTTTTCTGCTGCACACCACACCTGATCTGAATTTTAAAGCCACTTTCAATCATTTTTTACTCACGACTTCTTCATGAAAGTTATAGGAAATTAAATAAGCTTTCCAACCATACCTAATGGAGCTTCTGATTCAAATCCTACAGATCAGCATGTCTCAAACACCGAGGTTCCTCAGATTTGATAGCAAAATCTCTCCTCTGACTTCCCCTTCACAAATCAATAATTTAAAGTCAGATTTTGCTCGAGCTTCCTTCACGAAATTTGTTCGAAAATGGGTTAAATTTCAAGAAAACCAAATCTCACCTCTTAAATCTTCTTGTGGAGTTCAAAACGTTCTAAACATCAGTAGTGAGTAGAGTTGATCACCTAGTTGCCATGGAGGCTTGTGCTGAGTTTTCCCCCCCTTCTTCTTCAACTTCCAACCCCAGCAAGCTCTCTTTTCCTCTTTCTTCCACCTTCTCCCACGAAATGCTCTATTTTTCTTTAATAAAAGAGAAGCAAATGGGAGAAAATGGGTTAGAAAGTGGAGTTAGTGGTGAGTGCTCCAAAGCTTATCCATTCCCACATTTCTTTTTCCTTTTTTTTTTTAAAAAAAAAACAAAACATACCAAACACCTAGCTCCTTTTTGTTTTTCCTTATCCCTTTCTTTTGTTTTATTCCACTTTTCCTTATACAACAATTTCCCAAAAAAAGTTTTAACAATTATTTTATTTATTATTTATTATTTTTATTTTTTTTTCCCTTTGTTTCTTTTTGTAAAGAAATTTCAAGGAAAAATCTCGGGTTTACAGAACTACTTAAGTTAAGCTTAACACCATTAGTAGGATTTGGAGGAGACAAGGTAACTCCAGAAGGTACCATAGAACTTCCAGTGACCTTTGGAAGTGGACAAAATACAGTAACCAAAATGATTAACTTCCTAGTTGTAGATTGCATGACAACATATAATGCCATACTGGGAAGACCCACCTTGCACGAGCTTAAAGCTAGCTTTAACTTTCCATCAGTTAATGAAATTTCCAACTCCAAATGGGACCGGAATAGTGAAAGGGGAGCAAAAGGTCTCAAGAGAATGCTACTTTACAACATTAAAGGAAGCCAAACAGATGAAGGAAGTCGCTCCTCTTCACCACATGGCCGAGGCCGACCATGACATAGCCGAGGCCGACCACCAAATGGCCGAGGCATACCCTAACATCATCAAGTCCCACTCTTCTCCAATAGAATTCTAGAAGTTCAATTTGCTTTTTCAAGTAGATAGGAAGGTTTTCTTTTATCTCTTTCCAATTAATGTAAAATATACTTTATTTGAGAATTTAGTCATTAAAAGTTTGTTTTTTAGCAAAAATATATGTACTCAAGCATGAGATTGTTACAACAACTACCTCCGTGACTAGGGGGCTACTTAGGAAATATTACTCCCTATCAAACAAAAATGCAGAGGAGGCCGAGGCCGAGGTGAGCTTTTTTACCACGAGAGGGGATGATGAAGAAACTACTCTCTAGAAATCGATCTCCATCTTTCTAAGAGAAGAGTATCAAATAGCCTCCCAAGAAATTGATTTTCATCTTTCTAAGAGGAAGGCTTTAAACCTAAAATTTTCTCCAGTGGAATCGATATTCATCTTCCCAGAGAAGAATCTTAGACCTATGGAAGACTGAGTCCAACCTCACGGGGTTCGACCTGCAATTCCTAAGGATAATCCGAAGCAAGACTTTGAAGCCCTAAAATTTTCTCTAGTGGGATCGATATTCATCTTCCCAGAGGAGAATCTTAAACCTATGGAAGACTGAGTCCAACCTCATGGGGTTCGACCTGCAAATCCTAAGGATAATCCAAAGCAAGACTGTGGAGCGCTCAAGAGCGTTACATTTAAAACCGACAAAAGGATTATACTCTCAAATTGGACCCATACTTTAGGCTCATAAGTAATAAGCCACACCATGAACTCCAACTAGAGAGTGGGGGCTACTATTATGGGTAAGATTTGGTCATGAGGATAATTTTAAAATATAAAGGAAGTGGAAGGGCAAACATGAAAAGAATAACTCAACACGAGACAAGATAGACCAAAAGGCAAAAGAGACGAGGCCTCCAAGACGATGAGAAGGAGGGAACTTGGGCCCGAGGCCGACCCCACCAAGGAGTCGAGCCCAATTCTCCTGTGATCCCTGGTCCTCGTTTAGCCCGCTCCAGCCTCTTTTCTCATCCTAATTCATCACAAATTCATCATTATGTCCTAGAAAGGCCCTATCGCAGAAATTAAAGATAAAACAGGGCTAAAACGCCCCATATGAAGTCAAAACAGACCGAAATCGACAGGAGACAGACCCAGGACGAGAAGGGATGAAGAAACGGGCTTGGGCCTAAGCCCAAGCCCGTGGTGGCCTCGGCCAACCACATGGCAAGGCCTCATTTTGGGCCTTGCCATGGTCTTACATCGCAAGGATGAAGATCGGGACTTGGGCTCTGCCCAAGCCAGTGGTCGGTCTCGGCCGAGGCTGAGGCAGACCAGTTTGGCAAGGCCCAGTTTTGGGCCTTGCCTCGGTCCCTTATGGCCAGTGTGCCCTCGGTTCAGCTCAATTCAACCTTTCCTTTCCCCATTCGAAGACGGAAACCCACGAAAAACCCTAGGAATAAAGCTATTTAAGCTCTCCCTCATGGGAAGAGCAGGGTAAGTTCAATCATTCTCCATAACTCTTGCTACACTATCTAAAAAAGCTTCCCAGCTAACTTAAGCATCGGAGCCTGTGTGGCAAGTACCACACCGGTACCTAGCTTTTTCACTTGTCTTGCAGGTCACGTGTTCTTCCCTGATCTAAACAAATTCACCGTCGTTGTCACGTGAAGGCCAGGTGAGTTTCCCTGTCCAAATTTTGGCAACAACAAGATTTATTGTTTTTTTTAGGTTCAAATTTAAATAAACTTATCCAATGTATTAAATAGAAATTTTTTTAATACAAGTCTTCAATACTAAAAATATAGAACATGCGTGCAATCATTTGAATACGTGTTTTGAATGGAAACAACATTATTTGTAGCATAACTGAAGTTCTAATACATCAAAAATACAAAAAAAGTTTCCAAAAAGGAAAAAATAACATAAACGTTACTACAAAAATTTCAAAACTATATAGATAGAAGAATGTCCAACAAAAAATCACTTAAACCATGCTATATGCCCAAAGCGAATAAAATATCAAATGTGTATAAACAAAAGTGTGAAAAAAGAAAGTGATCATAAAACCGAAGCATATAAAATATTGAATGTGTGACACATAAATACAACGAAAAAAACACATTTCGAACTTTAAACTCACAAACCTCAAACTAATGTGTGGGAGAGTATTAGTTTGGACCCTATACATAATACAAACGGAATTAGTTACCAAGCCAAGTACAACTTCTAAAACGAAATACTTTGGGTAGACCAAAATGATTTAGAAGGAATCCTTGGATTGTAGAAGGTGAAAATGTGAAGGTTATCCAACTGAAAAGAAAAAGGAAGCCACATTAGTATATAAAAAGTTACATAAGTAAAGCTTGGAATGTAAAATACCTTTTTATGAACACACTTCTATTATAGAGGAAAATCCTAAACCCATAAAGTATCATTAGGAAAATGTGAGTCAAAGAGAAGGGAAGAACATAATAAAGAAAAGGTTAGAAGTTACTCATCGACTACAAGAGAGAATAGAGGCAGTGGAGTTGTTCTCAAAAGTAGAGAACATGTGATACAAAATATATATAGGAATAGAGGGGTGGTTGATAGCATCTACCTCTAATTAATTCACAGTGGGAAATAATGGCCATTAAAGAACATACAAATCGAAGAAGAGGTGGTTGAGCATTAATAAAAAAGAGTATTTGAGCATTGACAAGAAAAGTAGTAAATGAAGGTAGGTGGGATGTAAATTTTATATAAACAAGTGCAATTAATGAGATAATAATAATAAACAAACATAAACCATAAAACAAAAGGAATTCGATCGTTCATTAACATGTAACAAAGCATAGACCAAGGTAGTTGTACCAACAGTCTAAAAAAACATAGGAATAAAATTGATCACAACAATAAATATACTAACGATAGTAAAACCTGCCTCAGAGATACATGATATTCATTCATGTCAAATTTTTTTTGCAGTAATTGGCTGTTCATAGAGAAGAATGCGATATGAAAAAAAAAATAGAGATAGTTAATCAAAATCGAAAATCCACTCAACTCAACTCAACTCAACTCAACGAGCCAAAGAACACAACCATCATAAAAAGAGAATACAAATCAATATGCAAGAAAAAAAATACATAAACTATGCTAAAAAATGTTAGAATTGTATAAATAGAAGGTTGGGAAATGAAATAAAATAGCAAAGAACATGTAGTTCAAAATCAGTCCTCAAAGAGATGTTTTGAAAATAAGTAAATCATACAGAGGTTGGAATGAAATGATATTCATCATCGATCGGTAAGGGTATAGAGAACAAACTTGTCAGTAAGTGCAATCCGCTCCCCTCACCAAGCTCCAATTCCATCATCGAGTCCCTTACCACATATTTTTCTTGCTCTTTCACTCAGATCAAACATGCATTTAGTCTTATAAATCTAAACAAAGAACGAGTTACGAGTGAATGAGGGAAAGGTCCAATACAGGAGAAAAAAGTAAGCAAATTGATAAAAGACTGGCATGGGAGTGTTATTGAAGTAGTGAGAGGAGTGAGGGAAAAGTAAGAAAATCGACAAGGGACTGACATGGGGTGGTTAGGGTTATGATTGTAGTAAGAAGAAAAAGGAACCCTAGGTTTATGGTTATGGAAAAAAATATAGAGAGGAAGAGATTGATTCAAGGGTCAAAATAGAGAAGTAGGGGAGTGGTGGAAGCTTGTTAGGCTCGCCAAATAAATTTGTAATATCGGACCACAAATATTTGCAGTATAAATGGTCGAGTCGAACTCAGGGAATTGTGATTATTATTTCTTAAGAGTTGGGTTATCGAACGGAACTGTGGGGGGAGGGGGGTTTGGATATAAATGCTAAAAATATAGCAGAAATTATATGCATAAAAGAAGGAAACTAAAAGTAACATTGATCACTAATTTTTCAAGAGACAAGCTAACTCTATTATTTATTACCCAACTAACTTCTCGAAATACCGTGGAAGCCTCCCCTAACTAAACCAATTTTATGAATGCCTAAATTGATTATAATCTAATTATCAAGGTACGAACGTTCCATGCAATCTAATTAGATGCATTAAGCACTTGGGACAAGCCGAAATGAGTTAATTAATACCGACTGGCCAATTGAAATTAATTAAAAAGCGCTAACAATTCTAAGGCCTATCATGTGCAAAGTAAAATTAAGCAATTGCACCTAATTACTAACGTGATTGTCAGCCTATTGCTACTCAAATTAAACACGAAACCCCTACAAGTAATCATGCATAGTTATGAACATATCAAATACGACCAATTTATCAGATCAAGGACACAAGCATGCTCAAGGTTTATGAACAAGAAATGAAAGCCAATAAACAATGGAATTAGCACTAATTATGTAAAAAAAATCTCACAATGTTACAATTTTAATCCCAACAATACCTCGAATTGGCATTTTCCTCTAGTTGAAAGTTGTGAGAATGGATGCCGATTACATAATACAAGCCAAAACTAACTAAAAATGACTAAAAACTCTAAAAACAATTAAGAATGTAGAAAAATCAAGAATGAGAGTTGTCTTGGGTGAAGAGAGAGCCCTAAAATGGAAAAGAATGCTTTGATACAAACTGAAGTAGTGTTGAAACGCTGAGGGTAGCATCTCGACGCTACCAACTTTAAGGGGGGCTCGCCGCAACATTGTAAGACGCTTGGAGGGGGTTTGCAACAGCGTCTCGACACTGTCCTGCATTTACAACTATTGTTTTGCAGCGTCGAATAGGGGCTCCTTGTAGGGTCAAGACGCTACTTCAGGAACGTTTTGGTCAATTTGAAGTTTCTCTTCGCTTAGGCGCTCAATTGACCTCCGATTTGGCTGTTTTAACCTCAGTATATCATAAAATCTCCGAAATGCACCTTAAACTCAATTTCCTACAATTTAGTCAATAAATTTCATTAGATTCACTAAAACTAACATGATTTGGGATAGATAATTTAGGACTTTCTAAGTCCTATCAAGGCTTTGGGGTTACGGATCTGGTAAGAAGAGATCATATCGTGGTCCATGGAGGGTAAAAATCGAGGAGTAGGGGCCTTAGGGTTACTGTTGTTCAAAGAAAAAAAAGAAGAATTGAATGATTCGAGGTTTAAAATTGAGAACTAGAGGCCTTATGATTATAGTTATTCAAGGAAAAAAAATGAAGAATTGAACAATTCGAAGGTTAAAATTGAGAAATAAGAGCCTTTCGGTTACAGATCTGGGAAAAGAAGACAGATCATCTTCCATGGAAGGTTAGGGTTTCAGTTTTGAAGAAAAAATAAACAAAAATAGGAAAATTCAAGGAGAAAAGAGCCGGAGGGGGGAGGAAGAGTTGGGGTTAGAGAAGATGAAGAACAAAAGGAAATCAACATACCTTGAACAAAAAGAACCAGAAAATCCTCCAAAGAAATCCACCTCCATTGAAGAACCGAAGAGAGAGAACAAAAAACGAGGGAGTCTGAGAGTGAGAGGGTTTGAGAGAAGTGAGGTGAGAGAGAATGATCGTGATAGCGTGAGAGGCGTGAGAGAGAATGAGGGTGACAACATGAGAAACGTTTGAAAAAAGTGTGGAGTTTAACAGTGATTACTGTTGAACTCCATTGAGTTGGTAAAATTAAGAAGGGAGTTAACTTGTTGATGGGCCAAACGCTAAGTGAGCTTAAAAACCCAACTCAACTCAACTCAACGGGCCAAACAACCCCTGATAGATATATTCTCACTAAATTCTCATTAGACAATTTTCCACATTAATTAATTTATATACCCACTAGTTTTAAGTTGTATACTTTTTCATTAGTCTCTCTTCTAACACACATTTTCTTAATAGTTGGCCAAGCTCATTTTCCAATTTTGGTTGTAGTATTTGTTTCAATTTTACCGTTTATTTAATTTTAAAACAACTTTTAGAAAGTATCTCATGTAAATATTATTTGTAATATTTGAAAAGCAAATCTCATATTTGATTTCAGACACAAACATTTGTTAAATTTGAAAATCAAATCTAATATTTTATTATGTGCTAAATTTTGCACAAACGTTTATTAAAATTTAAAAGCAAATTTGGTATTTGGTTTTAGCACACACATTTTTCCAATTTGAAAAACAAACCTGATATTCATTTTTGCATTTAATTTTATTCAAATATAAACACATTTACGTTTTTGAAATTTTTGTTCTATATTGTTTTTATTTCATGCACATTTTATCATTTTCAGATTATCCATTCAAGTAATCTCCATTTCAAGTTCTCATCGTCACATAATAGTTTTGTTTATATTTTTAGATAGCTAAGGCCTCGTTTGATAACCATTTGATTTTTAGTTTTTGATTTCTGAAAATTAAACCTATAAATACTATTTCCATCTATAGATTTCTTTATTTTGTTATCTACTTTTTACATATATTTTTAAAACCAAGCAAAGGTTTGAAAACTAAAAAAAATAGTTTTCAAAAAGTAGTTTTTGTTTTTAGGATTTGGTTAAGAATTCTAATATTTTCTTAAGAAAGATTAAATCCATTGGAGAGAAATGATAAGAAAACAAACACAATTGTAACACCTCATGTCTCTAGGTAAGATTAAGTCGTTGGTTTTGAAGTATATTTTGGCTTTGATTCCCATCTAAATGATTTTGGGTTAATTTAGCTTGAATTGAACTCATTGGATTTATTATTGAAGTTTAATTTGAAGAAATTGGGAATTAAGCAATCTAATTTGAAGTTTTACTCGAGTAATTTGGGGGTCTCAATTAAGAATTTAAAATTTGAAGAATTAGGAGAGGAGTAGAA
Source organism: Trichosanthes truncata (assembly GCA_033996785.1). Lineage (NCBI taxonomy): Eukaryota > Viridiplantae > Streptophyta > Magnoliopsida > Cucurbitales > Cucurbitaceae > Trichosanthes > Trichosanthes truncata. Next base: position 17,174,121 of record JAWPNB010000004.1, read on the forward strand.
AGGGGATTAGATTGAGAGAAATTAGGGGCTGTTTGGCACACTGGTTTGGAATTATAAATCCTGGGAATCAGGAACCCTAGGAATCTTTGGCTGAAATCAGAAACCGGTTCCTGATTACTGTGTTTGGGGTGCAGAGTCGGATTGGATTGGGCTTATTTTTTTAAACAATTTTTTAGGCTGTTTTTTTTAGATCCATTTTTTTTGACTTGATAATTGTTTGTTGAATTTCATATCAATATTTTAACCAATTATGTGGATTAATTTTTTCAAGAATAGTTAAATATGAATGTGTAGTTTGTACAAGTATAATGATATCTCATTCACTCCATTCATTATGATGTAAAATTAAATAACATTAGTAAGGACATATATTTTAAATAATGCATACTATTTCACAAAGTATTTAGAAAACTATTTTAGGAACTCTATTTTAGAAATTAAAAGATTGAAAGTCTATTTAATAAATTAGGGAATCTAAAACTCCATTTCACAAAATATTATGAAACCTATTTTTGGAACTCTATTTTAGAAATTAAAAATTGAAAGTCTATCTAAGAAATTAGGGAATTTAAAACTCTATTTTACAAAGTATTCATAAACCTATTTTTGGAACTCTATTTTAAAAATTAAAATATTGGAGGTCTATTTAAGAAATTATGGAATTTAAACAAAATTTCGCATCGTATTTTGAAATCTATTTCAAGGATAAATGTGTTATAAAATTTGAATTCTATTTTAGAAATTAAAATATTAGAAACTCTATTTTGCACAGTATTTTGAAACATATTTTAAATATAATGGGTTAAAAAATTTGTTTAGTAGCTATTTTTAGTTTTATTTTAACCTTTTAAGAAACTGACTAGGCGGTTGGATTGCTGAGATGATCTTTGGAGTGGTCGTTGGGGTGGTCGGGTTGATGGTGTGGTTGGGTTGCCGAGGTGGTCGCTGGTAGTGGTTGCACGGTGGTCAGGTCGCTGGAGTGGTCGTTGGGTTGTTGTTGGCAGTAGTTGTCGGGTGGTCGGGTCACTAGAGTGGCCATCAGGGTGGTCAAGAGGGAATGGTCGCTGGGTGGTTGTGGTAGTGGTTGTCGGGTAGTTGGGTAGTTGAGTTGTTGCTGGAATGGTCATTAGGGTGGATAGGTCACTAGGGTGGTCACTAGAGTAGTCACCATCGTCAACGGTGTTTTGGGTTGTTGGTTTGTCAGGTTGTCGGGGTGATCGTCGAAGTAGTCATTGGGGTGGTCGAGTCATCGGAGTGGTCACTACGTGGTCATCGATGGTGGTTGCTAGGTGGTTGGATTTTCAGGGTAGTCGTTAACTATGGTTGACGGGTAGTCAAGTCGTCATAGTGGTTGTCAAATGGTCGTTGGCGGTAGTTCGGGCAAGTCGGGTCGTCAAGGTGGTTGGATCATCGGGGTGTCGAGTTGTTGGGGTGGTCGTCAGACTGGTCTATAGAGTTCTCATCACAATGGTCGTCGGAGGTAATCGTCAGCAGTGGTCGGGTCGCCGTGTGGTCCTCGGAGTTGTCTTTGTAGATGGTCATCAGGTGGTCACTGGAGTTGTCATCGGAGTTGTTGAGTGGTTGCCAGAAATCGAAAACGGCAAATGAAAGAGGAAAACATGGTACAAACCCCATGGGGTTGCATAGTTGTAACCCATGGGGTTGTGTTTCAAAACCAAGAGTTTTGAACACCTTGTATCAAACATGGTTTTGGGTTTGGAACCCAAAACTATTTCAACCCAAAACCATGGGCCAAACCGCTCCTTAGAGTTTTGGTTAAAAAAAGAAGAAAAAAAACCCTAAAAAGGTACTTTTTGTCTTTTTCTTCACACCTTCCATTCCCTTCCGTGCAAAGTGTCACAATCCATTGTATGACTAAGTAGATTGTGCCCCAAGTGAGTCATCGAGGACGATGACTAGTTTAAGTGGAGGAGAGTGTCACAACCATGCTAAGAAGATAGTAGGTTGTGACCCCCACAGAGTAGACAGATGCACAGGCGGCACGTAAGTGTCGCCCATATGGCCACGCGAGGGCCAAGAGAAGACAAGTGCCATGATGCGACCGAGGAAGATAGTGCATCATCTAACACACCAATATATGTGGGCTTGAATGCCAAGTTGAGATACAAGCAAAACAGGGAGGAACCATGTCGTCCGAGGTGGCAGTGACCAAGCTTAGTGGGGGCCCCGGGCCATAGCCCCGAAAGTCGGGGTTCCGTCATGAGTTTGGACGAGCGGCTCTGGAGTTAAGTCCGTATATGGACAAGATGTAAGCTCGCCAGATTTCGTGTCGATCGGAGTCCAGACGAGCACTCCACGCTGGCGTATGATCCCTCGACAAATTGACGTGCAAGGGTGAAAGATCCTAAAATCTCAATATGCTACCTTAGGGGGAGGCATGGTGCTGGCTCTCCACCACCCCTAAGCCTTAGGGCCTAAGCGAGCTACCCTATGACACATTTGTGTGTTATGGTGTGGGCAAGCATCTGCAAGACGAGTATCTTGGGCGTCTTCTTATGGAATGAGTTTTCCTAAGATAGTGTCGGGCGGCACGGGTGTGCCGACATTGAGCCCCTTCCCATGGGCTAGAGGTTCGACCATAGGACCCAGTAGCGGCCAGCGTCGCGAGAATGACTCGGCATGGACACAGAAGGATCCATGCCTCGATATGACTCGGATGGATGGATGTCCGAGAGGCCCCGATTATGAAGGCGACCCATGGGAAGGATTTCGATAACATGTCCGATCGAGCGGCTAAGTCAGGTGACCTCCCGAGGCTCGGGATGGGATCACTATTCATTAGTGGAACCTGATAGTTTCCGGTTTGGATGGTATTTGCCCGATATGTCCCGGTTTGTATTATAATGCCCCGAAAAACTCCGGTTTGCATCGGTTTCACCTGGTAAGCATTATAATCACCCGGTAAGTCCTGATAAGTGCTGGAATCACCCAGTAAGCTCCGGTTGAGCTTTTTAAGGCCGTTTTGGCCCAACGAAGGGTCTGAATGAGTCCCGGTGAAGTTCCAGACTGATGTTGAAGCATTGTGGGCATGTTGAAGAGTTGAGGGACGATGTCCCGAGAAGCGACGTTGGGTTCTAATGACCTTGGCCTAATGTAGAGGCAAGGTTGAGCCTTAGGACTTGGCCTAGAGTAGAGGCAAGTCGGCTAGAGTCGCGTTTGAATGAAAATACACGTACGGGAGACGTGTATGACCAAGTATACTTCCGCTGCATCTTAAGAGAAGCTTGGTTGAGGGAAAGAACCTCGCCTAAGGTCCGACTAAGCCACAAAGTCGGGCGAAAAATGTATTGGGGCTTGAGTTCCCCTTAAGGCTGGCCATGATTAGGCAAAAAATCATGGCGCCGCACGGTTGAAGGTCTACGACCGTGACACAAAGCCCCCCAGCCCATCTCATCATCTCAACCTTATTCTCCCTCACGAGACTCCCTCATCGTCGACACACCTTTTTAAACCAGCGAGCCCAGATTGGTAGCAACACACTGGCAACAAGGTGATCATCTTTCTTTGACCCTTAATCATGTGCGATGGCGGCAGTACATTCGCAAGCAGAGCGTTTAACTCTGACATTTGTTCTTCCTCTCTGATGCGAAATCTAGTGAGTTGAAGTGTCGTTTTCCCCTCGCTCTTTGTCCAGCATCGTGTAGGTCTGGCAAACTCTTCGACGTTCTCTCCAGTGGCTGGTTTCTTCTATGCGCGGTGATCTCCAGCACGAGCAACCTCGAGTATAGCGGGGTGGGGGGTCGGACAGTAGCAGTGCTAGGGTGTTGTTGGCCCCTTCAAGGAGTTTTTGGAGAGTTTAGCGACCCACGAGTTTTACCCACTCTTTCATCGAGCATAGATTCGAATGCCACAGCCTGATAACTTTAGATCTGCAAGGTGAATTTTGTTTTCAGTTTGGTTTGTGCCTGCTTTTGTGCTTCAAGTGTGACCTAGACGATTTTTTACTCTATTTCAGAATATCCATAGCATTTAGAGCCCAGATCTACGAAATTGAACCTATTTAGAGTTTGTTTAGTAAATTTTTGAATTCATAATTTGGGGAAAATGTGGGTAACGTATTGATAAGTTGTTCGGACTTAATTTAGGAGTTTTTAGTGTAGGTCCTAACTCTTGAACATATTTGTATGTAGTTTTGAATTAGGAAAAATAAGGTCCGAGGTGACCTTGGGGTGGAAATTATTTGGGTAATTCACCTCTAAGTATTTTGGGGTAAGTTAGGCCATTTGGTCTTGTTGGGAATGACTTGGGCCTTGGGCCTAAAAACTCACATAGAAAATGAAATACATTTGTCTCACATCAGAAAGTTTAGAGATGAGAAGGTGGTTTATATAGTAAAGGATATATGTGGGTTGGTAAAAAGTAGTTATAGTGGTATTAAAATACCTCCCCACACGCGACGTTCGTCCGAGAAGGCGGGCGGGTTCGGGTAACCGCGCTAGCGCGAAAAAGAAAATAATTTTTATTTCTTTTTCCTCTTAAAATTAAAACCAAAACATTATTATTCTAAATTAATTTTGTTACCGTTTGTCTTAATTGAAAAACATTTTTTCCTTAATTGAAAAAAACGTTTTCTCCTCATTCATGGTGTTAGATATGAGATCTGGAAATTCTTTTTTTTTTTTTTATTTGGTTTTTTCAAACTAGAACGACATAGTGTTTTTTGTATCATCTTCTTCGAGTTCTGTTTTTCTAAGTACTGTTCTGATCTTGATTCCAATCCTTCATTGACGAGCTACCACAGTTTTTCTACATATATATCTTTCTTGTTTGCAAAGTTTTAGATGGAGAGTGATTGCACCGATTGGTGTAGTTGAATTTTTCTTTAATTATAGCATCTTTCAATTTGAATTTCAATTTGCCTTGTGTAAGTGTCTAACAACTATATTCTCATTTTGGCATTTCTTCTTAATTGATTCTATGATTTCAATTTGGGTTAATTGGTGATTTAACACGGTATCAGAGTAGGAGGTCTTGTGTTCGAACCCTTATAAAGTCGTTTCCTCTTCAATTAATGTTGATTTTTACTTGTTGGGCCTTTCACAAATTTTGAAGCCCACAAGTGAGGGGGGTGTTAAAGTGTTGATATATAATTAAATTTACCATAACCCATCTGATCTAAGGTCCAAAGTTGCGTTTCAAGATTGTGATTATTTTTCGACACTAATTTCGTTAGAAAATTATTATAGGTTGAGCGAAGGATCTCCTTAATAAGCTTCAACAAATCAATTATTGAGTTAAATGAATGTAAAGTAAACATGTATGCTATGTATGCCAACGTATGATGCTATGTATGAAAAATTCTTCTATGTTGCATCATAATAATGAACTGATGTTTTATATGTAGGATCTCATACATTTTGTATGTGCATAAAGTCATGAGAGGTACTTGATAATTACGCTTCTTATCATATGATTTGGTGTACATGAAGATGATGTACATCGAACTAACATGCATGAAAGTGATGTATGTTTGGAGAGCTTAATGTACATGAAAGTGATGTACATAAGAGTTGTGGGCATGAAAGTGATGCACCACTAGAGAGTTCAATGTACATGGAAGTGATGTGTTTGAAAGTGATGCATATCCCGAGGCAAGAATAAGAAGCTTAAAGTTGAAAAGTTTTAAGTCCCACTGGAGTCACGTTGCATGTGTTTGCACATCCTGACCCCAGTAGTGAACCCCACTTATTAGGTATTTTTAATACTTATTCTTTTAAAAAATTATTACTTTTTTCAGGTAAAGGCAAAGGCATCCAGGTGAATGATGGGATTTTCTATGAAGAGCCATGGAAAAGTTAGGATTTCATGTTTCCACTCTTTTGGTTGTTTTACATTCTTCTATTGACTTACATTTTGTACGGACTATGGTCGAAGTGTTTAAGTCAATTTTATGTTTTTGAAAACTTTGAGCTCGAAACCTATGTTTTACATTTTTCTTGGGGTACCAAATAAAGTTTTTCTTTTTAATTTATTTTATTTTTAGGGAATTTGATATTTTTGAGGTCTCCATAGCATGCATGTAAAGTAGCATCCTAGTTAGTGGATGTCTAGGAAGTTGGGTCATTGCAACAATTTCAAAAACTAAAAACCAAAAATCAAATGGTTATCAAATGGGGCCTAAGTAACATATTTTCTTTATAATTTTTGTTTCGATTTTTCTTTTTTATTTCATATACTAATTTACCTTACTCAATTTCAAACTCTTATGGACAAAAATCAATCCTCTGTGTATTTAAATTTAGGTTAAAATACTACTTTGGTCTTTGTACTCTGAGCTTCCTTACATTTTAGTCCATGTACCTTCAAATGTCCAAATTTAGTCACTGTACTTTCAATAAAGCTTAAAATTGGTCCCTACGGCTAGTTTGATGTTAAATTTTATCGAAATTAGTTAAATAATAATAATAATTTTAATGCAAGAAAAGATACAATGTAAGCATATTTTTAAAATTTATGGAGAGTAGGCTAATAGAGGAAAAAAAAATAGAAAAGTTAACAAAAAAACTAATAGTAAGGACAAATTTTAAGTTTTATTGAAAGTACATAGATCAAATTTGAACATTTGAAAGTATATGGACGAAAATGGAATGAAACTCAAGTACATGGATTAAAATGATATTTTAACCTTAAATTTACTGTACATTTATTTTGTAATATAGTATTTAGTCATCCTCTCTAGTATTGAACACTTAATTTAATTTGAACAATTATTTTGATTTTCATGGGAATGAAAATTTTTACACTTTCTCTTGGTATCAAGAGTTTTGCTCCAACCGCAATTAGCTGTTCCGGACTTTCCCTTCTCGATGGGTAGAAGTTCTTTTGCCCATCATCTTCTTTCAAATAGACTTTATAACCCGAATGGAAAATTTACAGCTACCAGAAAAGGAAGCAACTGAAGTTGAAGCAACTAAACTAGGCTTGCAATTAGAGGATTCCTATATGGAGTGCAGACTTGTTTGAAAAGTTGAATCCTGATAACACACAAAATAGTGCTATTTCTAGGCTTAGTTTATTGCTAGTTTTGCTATGATTATGTGTATTTTGTAGAAATCGAGCATTTGGAGCAAAACTAGAGAATTATGAAGTATTTGGACGATTTTGGAGTAATTTGATGCTATAATTGAGAATCCAAGTATTGAAAAGGAAGAAGAAGGTAATTGAACACGAGAGAATAGCATTGCAATGCCACCTGTAGCATTGCAACGCCAGTTCAACAACTTTTCAACCTTGAAGACCAGAAGGCATAGCGTTGTAACGCTACTTACAACGTTGCAACGCCAGTACAAATCAAAATTTTCCTTTATTATAAAATTTGTGGAACAACGTCGCAATGCTTCCCCTAGCGTTTCAACGCTATCTGGACTCTACATAAGGGAACTTTCTCTTTGTCCAATGGGAGTCGTTTTGAGAGACCAAAAACCCTAAACTTAATTCAAACACTGTCTAAGGACCTAGAGGAGACCTTTAGAGAGCCAAGGAGGAGACTCAAAGCTCGAGATCGTGGACATCACATCGGGAACGAGTGTTGGAGTTTATTCTCTATTTTCTTTTTTTTTTTATTTTGAATTTAGGAGTTTTGTGGATTCTTTAGATGTTGTAAATCTGTGTTAAGACACATTTTATGATAATACTTGTTGAACACTTGATTGGTTTTAATTGTTGTTTATATATTAACGTTTTTTATGCATCTCTTTCCATTGTCTTAACCTATGGCCATGGTTTTGCATGTTTAACTAAATTTAGCTTGAGAAAATAAGTTTAGTTATAAAACACTAGATGCATGACTATGTTTAATCTATTGCATGAGAATGAGTAGATTAATTCTAGAAGCCCTAAGAAAATAACTTAATGCTATGTTTAGTAATAGAAATAGATCGAGAGGTTGATTTGTTGCTATGCATGAGTTCAATTAGGCTTGAGAGAGTCAATTGATTATTTAGAAATTCTTGGCTTAAGATTGTTGGTATAAAATAAATTTATTAATCAATTCAAGTTGGGCTTAATGTAATCAACCATGTATGTTTCTCAAAATTTGACTCCAAAGCGTGTATATCTTAGTGTAGATTTTATTTTTCCTTGATTCTAAAGTTTGGTTCTCTAAATAAAATTGGGTAAAATTAACTACAGTACTTAATTAAGGTTTAAAGAAAACTAATCCTTGTGGAAACGATACTCTATACTTACTATTATATTAAAATTTGACACCATACACTTGCAGTTATTTGTGAACACAAAAATACATGCAACAAGTTTTTGCCACCGTTGCCGAGGATAGGCGTATCTTTAGTTTAGTGGACATTGTGATGAAATTGCTTGATTTTAATTTAGAATGTAATTAGTGTATATTTGTATAGTTTCCATCTTTTTACTTTCTTGTATAGTTATTTTGCTTGTGTAGTTGTTTAGTTTTCTTCTTTTTGTTGTTGTATTGATCTTGTTTTAGTTTTTCCATTTTTTGTTCTTTGATTGTTGTTGTTGTTGTATTTTAGTAGCTTAGTTTTCTCTTTTGTGTGAGTTTATTGTATAGTTCTTTTCTTTGTTGTTTCTTTTTGTCTTTAGTTTTTGTCCTTTATTTTCTTTCTACTTTGGTTCGGGTTCATTCTTAATCATTTGACTAATGAATTCTCTGAGTTGTTATTGAATAAGGATCTGTTGGAGTGAGTGCTTACAGAGGATTGTGGCATGGGCTCGATTAAATTGAATCCACCACATGAGTCTAGTCGAGCTAAAGACATTAAAGAAAGTGCTTCTTGGGAGGCAACCCAAGTCTTCTTTCCTCTTTTCTTTACTTTTCTTGTGTGTTTTTCTTTTCTAGTATAGGTTGTTTATAGTACCAAGTAAATCTCGTTCTCGTTTTGCAGGACCTCGATCGTACTAAGTAATCTCTTAGTCCCAATTCAAGATTTCTCATGGAACAATATCTCTTTTTATCATGCCATTATTATTCACTCATTTTATCTTTGTCCTTATATACTTCATTGTTTATGTTACATTGAGGGTAATGTAAGCTTTAAGTTTGTGGGTGGGCAGTACTGTGTAGTCTTGATAATTTTGAGCATAAATTTTTTCGATCTTAAGCATGTTTAGAATGAATTGGAATGCATGAAGATTGATTAGGACAGCCTAGGAAGTAATCTAAGTGAGTTTTATTACAATAGAATGATCTCTGAAGCATGTCTTGAATGGAGTATATTTGAATTTTATCTTTGATCTCTTTGCAACGCAGGTGCACATAACTGACTTTCTATTATGTTCGAATACTAGGATGCTTTTGTTGAGTCTAGAGGTTGTTGTCACCCCGATAAAGAACTGATTGATAGTTGACTTGCATGAAAGTTAGTGATTGAAATCTATTGAAATAAGAAATTTTTTATATTTATTGATTTTTAGCATGTATGAAGACAATTAAAGCATGTTCCATCAATATTGTGTGCTTAATGTGTGGTGATCAAAAGAGCTACCTCAATTGTGATCAATTAGGCCATCTATTGAGCGAGTGCTCTAGATAAGGGTCCCTACAGTGGAAGTGTGAAAGCTAGGGTCTCCACAAGATAGAAAAAGATAAATTTGGGGCTTAGTAACCCTAGTGAAAAGAAAAAAAAAAAAGAAATGTAATGCTTAAGTAGATTGCTTACTGTAGTGTAGGAAGGCTTGAGATTGAAACTTAGGGCCAATGTAGGTGAAAAATGAATGAAAATCTTGGTGAATATATCTCAAGTTAGTAGAAAATGATAGAAAGAAAGTTAAACAAAAACACACGCAAGGAAGTAATAGGTAGAGTTTAAATTGCTTTTGGAAGGGTATGTTATGACTTTATTATGTTGTTTCATATTAGTTAGATAACTGAGGCTTGAGTCACGAATCATGTATTGAATCCTGTGAATCATTACTTGGTTTTGTTTTGCTCAAGGACTAGCAAATATCTAAGTTTGGGGGTATTTGATAGCACGCAAAATAGTGCTATTTGTAGGCTTAGTTTATTGCTAGTTTTGCTATGATTATGTGTGCTTTCATGTTTTTTTATGTGTATTTTGTAGAAACTAGCATTTGGAGCAAAACCGGAGAATTGTGAAGTATTTGGACAAATTTGGAGCAATTTGAGGCTATAATTGAGAATCCAAGTGTTGAAGAGGAAGAACAAGACAATTGAACCTGAGAGCATAGCGTTGCAACACTACTTCAACAACTTTTCAACCTTGAAGACCGGAAGGCATAGTGTTGCAAAGCTACGTACAGCGTTGCAATGGCAGCACAAATCAAAATTTTCCTTTTTTATAAAATTCAAGGGATAGTGTTGCAACGCTTCCCCTACCATTGCAACACTATCTCGACTCTACATAAAGGAACTTTTTCTTGGTCTAATGGGAGCCATTTTGAGAGACCATAAACCGTAAACTCGATTCAAGCACTGTCTAAGGACCTAGAGGAGACCTTTAGAGAGCCAAAGGAGGAGACTCAAAGCTCGAGATCGTGGGCATCACGTTGGGAACAAGTGTTGGAGTATATTCTCTATTTTCTTTCCTTTTATTTTGAATCTAGGAGTTTTATAGATTGTTTAGATGTTGTAAATTTGTGTTAAGACACATTTTATGGTTGTATTTATTGAACACTTGATTAGTTTTAATTGTTGTTTATATATTAACGTCTTTTATGCATCTCTTTCAATTATCTTAACCTTTGGCCAACATTTTTGCATGTTTAAGTAAATTTAACTTGAGAAAGTAAGTTTATCTATAGAACAATAGATGCATGATTAAGTTTAATCTATTGCATGAAAGTGGGTAGATTTATTCTAGAAGCCCTAAGAGAATAACTTAATGTCATAGCAACAAAGAGAATAACTTTGTTGCTATGCATGAGTTCAATTGAGCTTGAGAAAGTCAATTGATTATTTAAAATTCTTGGCTTAAGATTGTTGGTATAAAATAAATTTATTAATCAATTCAAGTTGGGCTTAATGTAATCAACCATGTATGTTTTTCAAAATTTGACTCCAAAGCATGTATATCTTAGTGTAGATTTTATTTTCTCTTTGATTCTAAAGTTTGGTTCTCTAAATAAAATTAGATAAAATTAAGTACGGTACTCAATTAAGGTCTAAAAAAAACTAATCCCTGTAGAGACGATACTCGATACTTACTAACAAATCTATCAGACCAGTGAACACAGAGGCGTTCAAAAACGTGATGCAGAATGCTTGGAATTTGTGTAGGGAGATTTCGATTGAAAATGTAGGGGACAATAATTTTAGAGGGAGGACCTTCGTGTTTTAATCGCTGCCTAATTTTGTTGGAATCTCCCTTGACCTACGACCTACTTGAATGTATGAAATTTGAAACGACAAATTTTTGGATTCAACCCCACAAGGTTCCTTTAGGGTTAAGGAATGAAAAAGTAGCAAGAGCCATTGGAAATCGAATCGGAATAGTTATCAAAATATGGAGAAATTTAGAGGACGATTGCTGGAGACGTTTCATACGAGTTCAGATAAACCTAAATGTCAAAGAACCTCTCTGCCGTGGGGTTGTGATTAGAGGAGAATAGGGGGAAACGACACTGGATTGAAGTCAAATATAAATGATTATCTGATTTCTACTACAAGTGGGGTAAAATGAGCCACACTGATGGTAATTACACCTTGGATGATCAAGATTCAGAAAAACCGAAGCCGTTTAGGTCTTGGTTGAGGGTGGAGAGTAAAATTATAAATGATTATCTGTTTTTATTGTGCTAGTCTCTTGGACTTTTTTGCGTTGTTTAAAAAGTCTTTTTAACCTCCCTTGGCTAGTTGCAGGGGACTTTAATGATATTCTGACTGCGTATGAGAAAAAGGGGTGGGAAATAACATACTATGGGCTTGAGTAGTATGTTTTGGACTACAATAAATGATCGTGATTTGAGAGATTTGGGGTATAATGGAGATTACTTTACTTGGCTGAACAACCGACTAGGGGAGGCTTTTATGAAAAAACAATTGGACAAATATCTTGGTGACCCCCAGGTTGTATCTCTCTTTCCCTCAATTTCAATTAATCATCTTCATTTTCATGGTTCTGATCACCAACCCACTGAGGTCTGTCTCGATGAAAGGGAAATATCTTTTTTCAAGAAGAAGGCTAAGATTTTTCATTTTGAGGAAGTGTAGGCACACTACGACGACTGTGAGGATACCATTTGTGAAAGCTGGACCGCAAATCTTAGATAGATCGATGGCCAATCTAATTTCTAATCAAGATAGGATCAAATATAGGCTGAGATCATGGGGGAGAATAAAAATAGGTCACTATAGGAGGAGGATTAATGAGCCTAGAAAAGAATCCAACATTTGCTCCAAGGGGACTATGGAGGAGAAATTATCCCTCAAGTAAAACATGAGGAGAAGTGTTTGGATAACATACTTACAGAAGAGGAGATATATAGGAGATAACAATCCTATAAAGAGTGGCTTCGGTGGGGGACAAAAATATGAAATGGTTCCATGCTCATGCATATCAATGAAGAAAAAGAACACTATCCAGTCTATCAAGGATTCCTCGGGTTGTATAACACAAAAAAGGGACGATATTGAAAACTTTTTTCTTGAATATTATTCTTGTTTATTTAAATTTTCCACTGTTGATGTGCAGGCAACTAAGGATATTCTTCAAGTAGCTGAACAAAAGATTACCTAGGAGATAAAGGCCCTATTGGATCAACATTTTTGCGCCGAAGAGATTCGATTGGCCCTAAATCACATGTGTCCCTCCAAAGCCTTTGGCTTGAATGGACTCCTAACTTTTTTTTATCAGAAGTATTGGCACATTGTTGGAGAGTCAGTAACCAAAACATATCTTGATTGTCTCAATCGGGGAGTTATACCAGAAGCACTCAATCAAACGACAATGGTTTTCATACCAAAGCGCAAGGACCTAAAAACGGTGGTAGATTTCCGCGCTATTAGGTTCTGTAACGTTAGTTATAAATTAATTACCAAGGTGTTAGCTAATAGGTTACAAATATCTTAGATCAAATCATATTTGGTAATCAAAGTGCTTTTGTTCCTGGTAGATTGATTGCTAATAATGTTCTTGTAGCTTATGAATATCTATATCACCTAAAAAATCTCTAAGGCTAAAAAGGTTTTGCTTCTTTGAAACTGGATATGAGAAAAGCTTACGATATAGTTGAATGGTCTTTTCTGTGAAGTTTGATGAGTATAATGGGTTTTAGTGATAAATGGATTAATTTGATTAAAATGTGTCTAAGTTTTGTTTCTTTTCAGATTATGATTCATGGAAAATGTTCAAAAACCTTTAAGCCCACAAGGGGGTTGAGACGGGGAGACCCTGCTTGGTTAGATTTTGTGTGGTCTTGGTCTTATATTTTCTCAACCCGACGATGCGCGCAAGTGATAGGACCGATTAAGTCTTATTAATTATAGATTATATGAGTATTTATGTTTATTTTGTAGATTCTTGAGCCGTTGCGGGACATTATGAGCGTTCGAGACTAATTTAAAGCTAACTGGAGTTCGTTTGGGTGCCTGAGGGATATTGGGAGCCAAAATGATATGAAATGCTCCTGGTGTAGTGTCAAGAAGCCTAAAAACGTTGCGGAGAACGCTTGAAGATAGAATGCTGGAAATCAGGATAGCGTCTTGACACTATCCATAGTATCTCGACACTGTAACAGCGTCGCACGACGCTGCGACGAGGCCCAAAGTCGCTGGTTTGATTTGGCGACAGAGTCTCGATGATGCTTCGAGGGATATAAATGCTTTCTTTTCTATTTTTAGGTCATTCTTAACTCGTAGACAGCCGTCCTTTACGAAATTCTCTCTATTTCATTTAGCCTATTTTAGTTAGCTTTAGACAAATTATGGACGTTTGTATCAAAATTTTGATTTCTGACTATGGGGAAACATCGATTTGAAGGAGATCGTCGGAATATTTCAATGTAATGCCACGAGGTTCAGCTTTTAATATATTGAAATTTCTACTTTGAATGTCTTTTGCTTCTTTAAATTCATTCCTAAGCATGTTCGTAGGTAGGCCTAACAACCCTATACGTGTTGAATGTGTTTGGCTTAGCTATATGTAATCTTGAGTTCGTCAAATATATTGAGAGAGCACTTAATTTGAGTAACAATAGGGCTTAGATTGGATGAGTTTGTGAGCTAAACGCAGCCATGAATGACTAAAAGGAACTAGGTTCTAAAGAAATAAAAAATGTTAAGGCTAATTCCAGCTTCCCACTTAGATTAGTTTGAGCATCTCAATAATTCTAGTAAATCCTAGGACTTAAACGATCGATTTTGAGCATGACACGTTGCAGTCTGTGGCTAGAATTAGTAACGTCCCCAGCTTAGGTTTAGTTTTGGGTTTAGTTAGTATTTTCTTTATTAAATTGCTTGAGGAGTGATCGATGCTACATGCAAGTGCATGTGATCGAAGTAATAAGAAACTGGAAGTACTCCAGAGTATCGTACCCAAGGGAACGAGTTTTAATAAAATTTATTAAAATGACAAAAATTATTGACAAATTGCAACTTAAAGTATCTGTGAGTATAAAAAGGTTTGTGAGGTATTTTGGCTAAAAGAAAAATTGTTTGAAAAACAAAGGAAATGAGGAAGGGATTCAAGATGCTAATGCCCATTTGGAAAGAAATGCAACAAGAAGGCAATTGCAATCGTAGCTAACTCAAAAACTAAGTAAACCAAATTCAACTCCTATTCGACCTTCTATGAAGTATCTTTAAGAGGCTAAGTGATTAAACCTATATTTCTATGGCTAATTTAACTTAGATATATCCGCGCACAACTCTAGTGGTTTTGGAGTTTCGCCCTATGTCTAGGGTCGATGTTTCAGAACTTATGTCTAAGCCTTTTCCTTCAGTGCTTTTGCGACATCTGCTTCCCTTAACCCTTTCGGTATTAAGTTATAGCTTAGCAAGCAACACTAGATGGCCAACTAGAGTTTACCCAAAATTGAACTCACCAAAAGCAAACAATAGTTCAAGTGTTAGCTAGATTGTTTTTGCTATCGAGCCTTACATGTTTCCTCTAGGGTATTCACAACTTGAATCCCTAAGGAAATTTAGCTCTTCATGATAAAACTAACAAAAAACAGTAAATTAAAATTGCTAAAAGTCATTGATACAAAAGAATGAATATGTAAAACAACTAGCAATTCAAGCCTGGTTTCAATACCCAAATTAGCAAAAGGATAAATCTGGAATTAATACCCAAAAGAAATTTCCAAAAATTAAACAACCTTAAGAAGATATTTCAAGAGTGGAAAGTACAACACTTTGAAGAAATTGAAAAGAATAAAACTACACTAAAAAAAATCATTCCTCTCGGCTCAATCGAACAAAAGATCATTCTTGACCACCTTCAACTCACTTTGAGATGGGATTTAGGAAGAGTTGTGGGGTTGAGATGTAGAAGAAATTATAACAAACAACAACTAAAAATGAAAAAAAAATGCAGTTGGCAATGAAACCCAAAAACATAAACGAAATTCTATTAAAAAATCGAGCTCCCTTCTCACGGCTTTCTCCTCCAAATATATAGGGACTTCATGCTAGGGTTTCCCTCTTGGTCGATGGACAATTACAACTCATAATCTAGCTGAAATCGTGGGCAATTTTCTTCTCGAAATTCCTGAATTTGCGTTTTTTCCTTAGTTTCCAGATCTGTCAAAATTGCAAGCAAAAATTCTTCACCAAAACATTAAGTAAGTATGAGTTTCCTTCTTCTTTTGTTCTCTTTTCTCAACTCATTTAATTTAAGGGTCTTCCAACAATAATGTGATTAAATTCAACCCATTTTTCTATTTTTCATCAAATAATATGAATAAAAATACAAGTATAACTATGTTTAAAGGCCAAATAATTCTCATAAAAATACAAGCATAACTATGTTTAAAAGCCAAATAATTCTCATAAATGAGAATTATCACACCCCCAAACTTAAGTCATTGCCTGTCCTCAAGCAATCAAAATCACAGTATTCAGATATGAAATTTAACAACTAACTCAAGGTCTTGACAAAATAAAGATCTTCTTAGGAGACATCTCAAGCTCACAACACAAATTTATTACAACCAACTTTAATCCCACCTTAGTCTTGATCCAACAAAGGCGGTTTGACCGGGGGCTTCCCTTTCATTACTTCTTTCACGACGAGGGAACCGCGTCCGCATCCGCATCAGTCGAAGTGGTGGAACGCCCTCCTGAGTCAAAGAGAGAGCTTCCGCACCTCTCTCCAAGAGATAGGATTCGGTATCTGAATCAGCTGAAGGAGAGTGAAGAGGCGGCAACTCTCCTAGCCCAGCCCACGGGGAAGCCTCTTCTTTCTGGTCTACATCAAGTGCATTGAATGCCCCACAATCAGAATCAAAGATGATGGGTCAAGGAGAAGTTCGGGACGAAACCTGAGTGGATCTGCGGCAAAGCGGAGCCTCCGGGGGTATAGCACTTTTCACCCATACTTCCCAAAAAATTGTATCCCTACTCTTCTCGTTTCATCTTACTTGCTTCCTACATAGGCCATCTTTTGAGAAACAACTTGACTAAACAAAAGAAAAACCCCCCCCAAACTTATTTCTTTTTATTGCCAAGCTATTCAAACTCGATTTGTAGAGGGGTTCCTTAGTCAATTATACCTTCGTTCCCACTTACCGACACTTTGTGGTGAGGGTAGTTGACTACGAGCACACATCACTACTTGAAACAGTTTTTAACCTACTCATTTCCTGAATCAACCTTTCATGTAGAGTCAATCATGGGTGTCATGAGTCAGGGGTGTTCAAAAAACCCGATGACCCGAAAAACCCGATCAACCCAACCCAATTCAACGGTTTGGGTTGGGTTATCAACTTGTTTGGGTTGTGTTGGGTTCAAACAAATGGAAACTTTATGGGTTGGGTTGGTTCGTGGGTTCACCAAAAAGGAGTTTGGGTTGAACCGAACCAACCCGAACTTCTTATTAATTTAAAAAAATAATTTTTTTACTTATATTACAACTATATGTACATATATTTATTTTAATTTTATAATTATTTTTAGATTATTTATTATTCAACAACTTTTTAAAATAAGTTTTTGAGTCTTTGGAAGGTAAAAATTCATGGTATAAATTGAAATTGAATTGCTAATCTTAATTCAATATTTAAAAATAAATAAATATATATTTTATATATCAATACTTAACTTTTTCTTGAAATAAAATTTTGAGTTTATAACCCGACCAAGTCGAACCAACCCAACCCAAATATTTCATGGTTGGGTTGGGTTGGGTTCATTATTTAATAAGGGTTGTTTGGGTTGAAGAAATTTACAACTCTAATAATTGGGTTGGGTCTAAAATGTACATGAACCCGACCCAACCCAACCCACGAACACCCCTAGTCATGACACCCATGATTGCCCCACTTAGTGCACACAAGTAATGAGCTTATTTTGAGTAGTTTAAATGGGAATTTAGCTACAATTTAAGGAAATATGGGAAGATTCCATATTGGAATGCTGTGTGGTGTGATTTAGCATAAGTTTTGCTACAACATTGAGGCATCGAAACAGTATAAGAAACCCCTAATCCAAGCCTACTTTTAACTCTAAGTAATTTCACATGATGTTACTTGTTTTAGTTCTTTTGCCTATTATTCTAAGCTTGTTATTGCTTAAGTTAGGCTTGTTTGTTTTCTTTAAAAAAAAAATAAACCCCTAGAATGTTGTTTTTGTTTAGTTACCCTTTTTATCACTAAAAGTGAGCTTAAGCTTAGTAAAATTCATGGACTAATCCCTGA
Organism: Trichosanthes truncata; assembly: GCA_033996785.1. Taxonomy (NCBI): domain Eukaryota; kingdom Viridiplantae; phylum Streptophyta; class Magnoliopsida; order Cucurbitales; family Cucurbitaceae; genus Trichosanthes; species Trichosanthes truncata. The sequence continues at coordinate 17,191,935 of JAWPNB010000004.1, forward strand.
GGAGAACAGTATAAATATACTTAACACTTGCTGCATTAGACTGTGTATACTTGCACATTAGGAGTGCTTAATTGCAAATTTAATACCACTCTAGCTAAGGCAACAAGTTTTTGGCGCCGTTGCCAGGGATTAGTGAGATTTTTACTTTGTTTGAGTTATTTTTAGTGATTTTGAGCTGAAAGAAAGGTCTAACTAAAGTGATTCTTTGTTTTTCAGGTGTTGTAACTATGTATGAATGACTTTCCAGGGTTAGAATTTTTTTTTGGATCCTGAGCTTGAGAGAACATTTCATAGAAGAATGAGGGTTCAAAGGGAAAGAATGGAAGATTTACGTGGAGGTCACTTCGATCCTAATAATCCTCAAAATAACCCTGAAAACCATCAACAAGATCCTAGAAGACTTAGACCACCTTTAGTTGAACCTCAGGCTATGGTTCCTGCTAATGTTATTGTTTTAGCAGATGACAGAGAGAGAGCCATTAGGACATATGCCAATCCCTTGGTTGATGAGTTAAATCCAGGGATAATTAGACATGAAATTCAAGCCCTACTTTTGAGCTTAAACCAGTCATGTTTCAAATGCTCCAAACCATAGGTCAATTCCATGGATTACCATATGAGGATCCTCATTTGCATTTGAAATCCTTCCTAGGGGTTAGTGATGCCTTTATCATGCCAGGAGTGTCTAAGGATTCTCTAAGGTTGAGTTTGTTTCCTTACTCCCTTAGAGATGCAGCCAAGACATGGTTGAATGCACTTCCTCCAGGGGAAGTAGATTCTTGGAACACTCTTGCTGAAAAATTTCTCATTAAATACTTCCCACCTACTAGGAATGCTAGATTTAAAAATGAGATTGTGGCTTTTCAACAATATGATGATGAGACCTTGAGTGAGGCATGGGAGAGATTCAAAGAATTGCTTAGAAAATATCCTCACCATGGATTCCCTCATTGTATTCAAATGGAGACATTCTACCATGGGTTAAATACAACCACTAAGCAAGTTGTGGATGCTTCAGCTAATGGGGTTCTTTTATCAAAGACCTATAATGAAGCCCATGAAATCCTTGAAATGATATCATCAAACAACTATCAGTGGGATGATTAAAGAAGTAACCCAGGTAAGAAAAATAGAGTTTTGGAATTGGATGCCTTAACTTCTATAAATGCCCAAATCTCATCCATGGCCAACATGCTGAAAAATTTGACAGTGGGAAATGTGGTTCATAATGCTCCTAATGTACAAAATGCAACTGTTGTAAACTAGGTAAGTACAGACTCTTGTGTTTACTGTGGTGAGGGCCATACTTTTGAATTTTGCCTCAGCAATCCTACTTCAGTTTGCTACATAGGAAACCAAAACCAATAGAGAAATAATCCCTACTCCAATACCTATAACCCAAGTTGGAGAAATCACCCTAACTTTACTTGGTGAGGCCAAGGAAGAAATTCTCAAGCCCCTCAAGTGCAGCAAAAGGTGAATTATCCACCAGGTTTTGGGCATCAAGGTTACCAAGCCTATGGAAATCACCCACCTATGCCTCAACAGCAGCAAAAAGCAATGCCCCCTCAACATATTCTAGGTACATCTCTGGAGAGCTTGATGAAGGAGTATATGGCAAAAAATGATGTTGTTATTCAAAGTTAGCAAGCTTCATTGAGAAATCTGGAATTACAAATGGGTCAACTAGCTAATGAGCTAAGGGCAAGGCCTTAAGGTAAACTTCCCTTTGATATTGAAAATCCAAAAAGAGAGGGAAAAGAGCAAGTGCAAGCCATAGAGTTGAGAAGTGGAAAGCTATTAGTTGAGGAGGTAGAGGTTCACAAGAGAAAACAGAAAGTGAAAGACACTGCTGTCCAAGTTGAGGAAGAAAAGAAAGAAAAGCAAAATGAGAATGAAGGAAAGAAAGAGGAGGAAGTTGAGATACTACCTAGAGCTAAATTTTCTAAAGAAAAACAGTGTGTAGTTATCCCCATTCCTGAGTTTAAACCACCTCCTCCACCCTTTCCTCAACGGTTGAGAAAGAGAAAAGAAGAAGCTCACTTTGAAAAGTTCATGGACATTTTAAAAGAAATTCATATAAACATACCATTGGTGGATGCTTTGAAGTAAATGCCTTAATTATATGACATTTCTAAAAGATGTCTTGATAGGAAGAGAAAGATTTGAGGAATTTAAGGTAGTTTCCTTAAATGAGGAATGTAGTGCCATTTTGAGAAAAAATATCCCAAACAAAGAGAAAGACCCTAGATCCTTAACCATACCTGTTTCTATTGGAGGGAAGGAATTGCGACGAGCTTTGATGCCTTTGTCCATTTACAAGAAATTAGGCATAGGTGTAGCTAGACCTACAACTGTCACTCTCCAACTAGCTGATAGGTCCATAACCCACCCTGAAGGAAAGATAGAGGACATTCTAGTTCAAATGGACAGATTCATTTTTCCTGCTGATTTCATAATTTTAGATTATGAAGCAGACAAAGAAGTGTCTATAATCCTAGGGAGACATTTCCTTAAGACAGGAAGAACGGTGGTAGATCTGTATGAGGGAATAATCACTTTGAAAATGAATGACCAGCAAGTGAAATTCAGCATCTATGACACAATGAAATACCCAACTAATATGGAGGAGTGTTCTGTAATTCAGGTGTTGGAAGAAGTTATTAAAGAGAATAATGAAGAGGAATTGTTGCAGCATCATGTTCAATCTTTTGGAGGAATAACAGCAGAGGATTTGGAAAACAGCAGTTTTGAAGGGAATGGTGAGAGTTTGGCTGAAGTTTCCTGTTTTAAGAGAGTGTTTGAATCTCTAGAGTTAGGAGATAGGAGAACACCACCTATGCAGCCTTCCATTACAGAACCACCTACCTTTGAGCTGGAACCATTGCCAAATCACTTGAAATATGCTTATTTAGGTGAGGCAAAGACTATTCCCATTACTATTTCAGCAAGCTTACTGCCTAAAAATGAGTTGATGTTACTGGAATTGTTGAAACAATACAAGAGGGCTATAGGGTGGACTTTGGCTGATATCCTTTTTTTTGCATGCATAAAATCAATTTGGAAGAAGAAAATTTAAAATCTATTGAGCAGTAAAGAAGGCTTAATCCAGCTATGAAGGAGGTTGTGAAGAAAGAAATCATTAAATGGTTGGATGCTGGAATCATATACCCTATTTTAGATAGTAATTGGGTAAGTCCAATCTAATGTGTGCCAAAAAAAGGAGTCATGACAGTGGTGGTGAATGAGGCAAATGAGTTAGTTCCAACTAGGATAGTGACAAGTTGGAGGGTATGTATGGATTACAAAAGGCTGAATAAAGCCACTCGTAAAGACCATTTCCCTCTACCCTTCATTGACCAAATGTTGGATAAACTAGCTAGTCAAGATTACTATTGCTTCTTAGATGGATATTCTGGTTATAACCAGATCACCATAGCCCCACAAGATCAAGAAAATACCACTTTTACCTGCCCCTATGGAATTTTTTCCTTTAGGAGAATGCCCTTTGGCCTTTGCTATGCTCCTGTCACTTTTCAGAGATGTATGATGGATATATTCTCTGATATGGTGGAATCTGTCATGGAAGTTTTCATGGATGACTTCTCAATCTTTGGGGATTCATTTGAAGCTTGTCTAAGCAATTTAGGGAAGGTATTAAAGAGGTGTGAGGAAACAAATTTGGTCTTAAACTGGAAAAAATGCCACTTTATGGTGAGAGAGGGCATAGTGCTAGGCCATAAGATTTCCAAAGAGGGGATTGAGGTTGATAAAGCTAAGATTGAGATCATTGAGAAATTAGAACCACCTACCAATGTTAAGGGTGTAAGGAGTTTCTTAGGACATGCAGGGTTTTATAGGAGATTTATAAAGGACTTCTCTAAAATCTCAAAACCCTTGTGCTCATTGCTGGAGGTAAACAGACCATTTGAGTTCAATTCTGACTGCCTTAGAGCCTTTAATATTTTGAAAACAGCTTTAGTTACTGCTCCTATCATGTCTTCTCCAAATTGAAAATTGCCATTTGAGTTGATGTGTGATGCAAGTGACTATGTTGTAGGTGCTTTATTAGGACAAAGGCAAGGTAAGGTCATTCACCCAATCTATTATGCTAGAAAAACTCTCAATGAAGCACAACTAAACTACATCACAATAGAAAAGAGTTGTTGACAGTAGTTTTTTCTTTTGAGAAGTTTAGATCTTATTTAGTAGGGTCTAAGGTGGTTGTCTACACAGACCATGCTGCTATTAAGTACCTACTAGCTAAGAAAGATGCTAAGCCAAGATTAATTAGGTGGGTGTTGCTCTTACAAGAGTTCGATTTGGAGATTAAAGACAAGAAAGATTCTAAAAATCTGGTGGCAGACCATTTGTCAAGAATTGAAAATTCAAAAATTTTGCTTCAGCAATCTGATGTCATAGATGATTTTCCTGTTGAACAACTTCTCACAGTAGCTAAAATTCAGGAAGTCGAGATCCCTTGGTTTGTTGATTTTGTAAATTACCTACCAGCAATGTTTTTCCCTCTGACTTTTCCAAACAACAGCTTAAGAGATTCTTTCATGAAGCTAAATTTTATCTGTGGGATGAGCCATTTTTGTATAGGCAGTGTGCTTATGGTATTTTAAGAAGATGTATGGCAGAAAGTGAAGTTCATTCTATTTTAGAGCATTGTCATTCTTCTCCTTATGGAGGCCGTTTTGGTGGCCAAAAAACAGCAGCCAAAGTATTTCAATCAAGATTCTATTAGCCTTCTATTTTCAAGGATGCCTATATCTTTAGCAAAGCTTGTGACTGAAGGGAATAATCGAATTAAACCCTCAGCGGAAGCATAGGAATCATCTTTGACTTATTTAGAATTAAACTAAAATACAATGGTTAAGCATAACATACCTTGAAAATATGGAGAATCTTCTGGCGGATTTTTATCTCTTCCACAAAGTCTTCCTAGCTATGACTCGAACATAGGACCAGGGCTTGTGGGAACCTCTTGAAAGAAAATCCACAAGGGATTAAAGAGGAAGAGGTCTAGAGAGAATTCTCTAATTCTCTCTATTGAGGAGATGTGTGCTGTGAAGAATGTACAATGGAATTTTTGAAATACCTCTATAGGAAGAAAAATATATATGAAAGTAAATTTAATTTACTAGATTTTTTGTGGAATATAAATAATGCCACCTAGATAGTCGATATAAGATCTACTATCAAGATTTATTCTTCCTTACATTTAATATGTAATTATTGGAAAATACTTAACATGTAGAATAATTTCGACAAGTTGGCACTAGGAAGCCTATCTCAGTTAGCGTAGTGGGAGACATTAAGATGTCATTAATTAATAATTGTTAATTAATGCTAAATGTGGTGTTTTATTACCACAAGAAAAATTCAATTTCTCAAACTTTATTACTAAAATGTTCATATAGTACGAATTTTTTTTTTATTTTTAAAATTGTTTGAAAATACATTCAGCTGAAAATAAGAACAATTTGTATATGTTAAAATGTTGACATATATCATACTATAAAATACTGAGATATTCCGGATTATAGAATCTAGAATAGAAAGACATTGTTTTCTCCTAAAAGATGATACTCTACTTTGGCTATTAAGGTTGATTAACATCAACTTGAATAGAATGAAAAGACTAGTAAGAGTTAAAAACATACCTTTTTCATTTAGAAATCAATGCTATAAATTACACTTTAAATAAACAAATCATTTGGGAAACTTTTTGTGCAAAAAGAGCCTAAAAACACTTAACACAGTCCCAAAGTAGACGAAATTTAAAGCTGAAAAATTCTGAAAAATTTTATATTAACAAAACCTTTAATCCAAAAGCCTTAAGAGGAAAAACCTTGATGAAAATTAAGCAAACCAAAAACTTAAAAACTTTTTAGGGCAAAAGATTTCAAGAATCTTTTCATTCTTAAAAATCAAGAACGATGCCAAAAAGGAATGAAAATCCAAAATTTTTGAAGAAAGATTCAATCAATCAAGAAAGAAAACAAACTTCAAAATAGAATGGAAGAAAACTTACTTCTTTTTTTTAGAGAAGAATCTGTAGAACGTCTTCTTCTTTTCTCTCTTTTTGCAGTCAAAACGTTTAATCAAAAAGTTAGGCTTAAAAGATTTTTTTTTTAAAGAACTCTAATTTAAACCCTTAAAGAATTATCTCTTTTTTTTAAAAAAAATAATATTAAAAAAGATTTACTTCCTAATTTAAAAAGAAGATAAAATCCTAAAAGATTTTTGAAAAATATATATATACGAATATATATATAGATATAGATATATATTCAGTTGTTACATGTCGAGTATTTCTTCCAATCATTTTTTAACCATTTTTCTGAGTCTCCCCAGGATGAATAACTCTGATACCAATTTGTAAGGTATTTCCTTACTAGTATTGATATAAACCAAGGAAGATTTGCCTTAGGGCCATAGAAGATGATCCCAACCAATTTGAGAGAGTTGGTAAACTCTCCTTCACACTCACTAGCACAAAGTAGAAATTATATAAAGACCTACTAATAGCACACCTATGTATATACTCCTCACAACCCTTTACATGGTTACCCTCAGCCATATAACTAACTTTTGGAGGTTGAAATAGCATTCTTACCCCTCATTCTATACTGCTTTATAATTGGAGGCCTAACAGTTTGGATTCAACCATTTTAATCTGTCATCAACACATTAAAATTAATTTAGATTGAACGAAACAAACTTGAATTTATCAATTAAAATGATCTCTTTTAATTATAGTATAATATTTGTACATATTATTCTGGTTTGTTTAATGTAGTAACTCTTTAAGAGGGCTTTTGGCGTGCAGAGTTGAGTTGAGTTGGGCAGAGTTAGTTTGTCAATGAATTCAGAAGTCTGTGTTTGAGGTGCAGAGTTGGGTTGAGTTGAGTCATAAAGACTGTGTTTGGGGTGCAGAGTTGAGTTGAGTTGTTAGGGATATCTGGTGCAGTTTTTTGTAACCCGAAGTAGACTAATTTTTAGCTGACTGTTTTTGTTTCTTTTATTTTTATTTTTTCCAATCATTCATCTAGAAACATATTTTCCTAACTTTCCAACACTTAATTCAGATGTCCACTTCAAAAAATAATATATTTCAACATTGATCTTTTTTAAAAAAAAACATCATTCTTTATCTTTCTTTTTTTAGAAATTTACTTCTTCCAAACTATACCTTGTTTTCTCTTTCTGCTACACATTGAACTTCTTTCAATTTATAGAAATCAAATATTTGCAATACACATTGAACTTCTTTCAATTTATAGAAATCAAATATTTGCAATACACATTGAACTTCTTTCAATTTATAGAAATCAAATGTTGCATTATTTATAACAACAAATAGCAATTGATGAATGGAAAAAAGGCAATGTACCTGTATTTTTTTTCTTTAAACACAAATTCAACTTCTATCAAAATATAGAAATCTAAGGTTTCATTTTCTAAACACACATTGAATTTCTTTAAAACTTACAAATGAAGACCTTATTACGATCTTTTTCAATTACTAATAGGGTCGTCATTATGAGAGAGCTTTTTTTTTAAAAAAAAAAACACATTAACCATTACGTATTCTTTTTTTTTTTTTTTTTTTTTTGTGCAAAGGAACATTTTTTGTTTACATTTGTTTAAACACATGTACTAAATTGAACATCTTTGAAAAATAGAATGCAAGTGTTTTACTTTTTCAAGATGACAAGAAAACGACAATATATTTCAACATTAGTGTCATGTAGAAGTAGAATATTCACAAAATATTAGTAGGTCATCAAGGGCCTATTTACATGATTCACAAAACATAATTATGGTTCACAAAATATAAGTAATAGCCAACAATGAGTCGAGTTCACAAGTTCAAAGAAAGATTGTTGGAGCAGAGAGTTAGACCAACTAAGTACATGTGCATTTCATATTATTTTGAACCATAGGAGTACCATCGCTCGCTGGAAATTATTGTCGGCGATAGTCGCCAGAGAGGGTACTGCCAGTTGTCGGATATGGTCGCCAGCAATTGTCATCGATCGTCGAGAAGGTAGTCGATAGTGGCCATCAGTTACCAAATATGGTCGTATGTCGTCGGAGAAGGTCGCTGGCAGTAGTCGCCGATCATCAGACAATGTCGTCGGAGGTGATCGCGTGGTCGCCGGAGGTGGCCGCCAGTCATCGAAAAAGGTCGCCGGAAGTGGCCGTTGGTCGTTGGAGAAGCAGTGATAAAATATGTTAATAGAGTTATTGTACAAGTCGGTGTAGTTAATATCCTAACATTGTAGCAAGTCGGTAGAGTTGAATTTTTTTATAGGGAGTTAATTTCTCCATGGGCTAAACGGTGAGTCAAATTTAAAACCCAACTTAACTCAACTGAACTCAGGGGCCAAATGACACCTTAAGATATTATATTCACTTTTGGTTTTAAACTATTATCCATTAATATCCTTGGTTTATTTTTCTTCCTGAAACAAAATATTATGTTGAACTATTTAGTGTATAGAAAAAGGTAAATAGATTTTATTTAGAAAACAAATAGAAGACAAGACAAAAATAAGCAAGATAAGATGAGCATCTAGTTGAAACTAAAAGATAAAAATGAATTCAGAATTAGTATTTTACATAAACACCATGCCACTAATATGGGAGGCAAAGATTAAGGCAAGGAAATCAAATTCCAATACTCTGCAAGTGCCCATAGTGGGAATACATTCCTGTATAGTGAATAGTGTAGCATGCAAGTTTTCATAAAAGCTCCTGTTATGTCCTGCCATATAAACAACTTTGTAACATAAGAAATCAATGATAGTATATAATTAATTATTGAAAATATTATGCTAAGTCTAATCACCTGTTGAGGGTAATCACCATCTTCCAATTGAGAGTTAATTAGGAGTCTAGCAGCACGATGAAGGGGAGTTGGATCCCTCATTGCCTGTAGTCATTTATTAATTTTAATTTTATATTTATATTTATACAATAATAATTTCATGAAAACAACAAATCTAACCTGTTGAGAATGGATCAAAGCCATTAAAGCAAAAGATGTTTGAACTAGATTCGAAGTATTGCCCGGAAGAGGTATATATACTTTTCGTATACATGAAACATGACTCTCTCCCCATCCACCATCTGCACATTGAACTTTAAGTAGAAAATCTACACCTCCTCTTATTGCTGAGCAATTATCATAAGTGTTTCCAGCTGCCACTAGTCCTTTTATGGCAAAATATGTAGCATATAAGTGACAAATTCCCCAATTTCCATACCATGATCCATCCTCTTTTTGGGTTTCTTTGATGTAGTTTACTGCTTTTTCTACAAAAGACTCGATCTCTTTCCTTCTGTGACTTTGAAATAGCTTCTTAAATAACACTAGTGCTTGTATTGCTGATGATGTGCATTCTACATATCTAATTTTAGTGATTTCATTCATTAAAAAATATTTTTAAAATGAAAAAATTAAATTCAACTATGGGTAATATTTTTCAAATAATAACCATGAATTATTTACTTACTCCAGCTCCAATACCGTGTATTCTAAGAATTCCACTGGATTTAATTGCTGAAAAGTATTAGATCAAAAAACCAAAAGGTTATAATTTTTTTTTTTTGGTGAAGATTTGAAATTTACAAATTATCTGACAAATTATTTGTTTACCTCTAACCATGAAGGTATAGTGCCAGTTGGTTCCCAACATGCCATTCCACCATTTTTTGCCTATTTAATTAAGAACAAAAGGTTAGTATTTGGTCCTTCTAAGTTGTTGTCTCACTAAGTATCAGATGAAAACATGTCCTGATACATGAAAAAAAAATGACATGATGGCAAAATATAACATTGAATGGTAATTAGAATAGAGATCATTAATTATAATTTATAATTAATTTGAACATCTATGGAAGTATAAAAAAACTACAATTTGAAATATTATGAATTGCAATTACTACCTGTAGGGAAAGTATGATATTGACAGCATCAAAAAAGCATTGTGGTTCCATAGGATATCCTACAATGTCTGAAGGCATTGTTGAGAATATCAAACAACACTGAGACATCATTTATAAATATGAATTAGCAAATCATTTAAAATTTTCTATTTTATGCAAGTTAAAGAAAAAAAGTAGTGCACATTACGATCAAATTTTCCGTTGTACAATCAGAAACTTGCCATCCATGATCTTGATCAGAGAATGTCCAACCTCCTTTTGATATATGACGATACATGCTTTGGAAGTCACCATAAGGATTATCTTTGATCTTTATATGTACCAAAACCAAGTAATATAACAGATATAAATATTTATTTAAAACAATAAGGGCAATGTTAATTAGTTACACACACTCATTAATTGTTCATGTGTGGAAAACTTGTGTACCTGTGATTTTTTTATGAAGTCATGCCCTTTCTTTAGTGTGTCTGAGAATTCATGGTGAAGATTAGTAGCAAGAATTGCTTGAATGGCAAACGAAACATCCCAAGATTGGCTACCAAAACTCTGTTCACATGAATATAGATATATATATATATATACACACACACATGTATCATATAAAGTGAGAAATATGAAGAACTAATGTGTGTGTATGCATGTTTATGTATAACATTCTAAGAAAAAAAAACTATTAAGGAATAATACAAACTTGCATCTTTATTCCATCTTCACCAACCCATAAGTAATCTTTGACCCTAGCAAGATGCTTTCTGTAAGCTTCTCCACTAGAATCGTCAGCCCAGCAAGCCACGATGAATAATGGCTGCATATTTAGTAGGCCTCTACCATATTAATATGATTACTATTTATTTAGTTATTATAGTAATTAAAGTAATCAACTAATAAATTAAGTTAAGAGTAAACCTTTTCCACACATCCAATAGTAATGTAACGACTACAATGATCTTCATAATCAATGAGGCGCTTGGTTATCTGCATAGCACGGTTTCTTACTCTTTTAAATGCCCTACTACTAAAAAGAGGTTCTCCAAGGTATTGAAGAGCATCCCATGCTAACTTTTGAATCAATGGACGGTCAAAGCATTTGTCCTCCTGTATTATTCAATGTAATCAAGATATTGACAGCCCTATGACATATAATATTGAATAAATTGAAAATTCCTCCGCTCAACTATTATGGTTGTTATAATGTTGTTTTTGAAGTTTTAATTTGATCAATAATATCCATAAACATTAAAAGTTGTTACAATGTCACTATTGTTAAATATGTTAAAACTTTCCATTAATAGGTAAAAGAAAATTATAATATTTACCCATAAATTACTAAGATAGTTATAATTTATTCCTCAAGTTCAATATATATATTAAGAGATCATTTGGACTACAATCAATTAATTTCAAAAACTTAATGATAAAAAATAGGTTCAATTATCATTGCTTTAGTGAGCAAAATTAATAGTAAATATTTAATGAGTGAAATATTTTATTATGTAAAATTAATATCAAAAGTATTCATTTTTATAACAAAAAAAAAAATTGAAGAATTGAAGAATTGCTTTGTTAATTAAGTGGCTAGTTAAGAGATCTAATTCGATAGATCTACATTGAACTATTCCTGAATGTATGTTAACTATATATTAATTTATTTGTTGTTCTTCTAAAAAATGAAAACTATAATGTATGAATGTGTTAAAGTAGGGATGACATAATAAAGTAGGACAAACTAATCTAGCATATTCTAATTTCATACAAATAACTCTTTATTTTATTTTTCAAATCACTATATAAAATAAATATGTTTGTATGTGAACCAAGGAACGTCTTGTTATGCCTCAACGTCCAATTACAATATTAAGTTTTGGGAAGCTTTAATAAGCTGCTTTGATTCTTCATGGTCCAATCTTTAGTGAGCTTGGGAAAATATTTAAAGAAAGATAATGAAGTTGTTCTCCATATGTTGATGCAAGGTGGAGAATCAAGTTTGAGTTACATTAAACAAACTCTATTTTCATTTGTAAAAACTCAAGTCGCATTCTATAAGATGGAGTTAAACTTAAGTTACATTCAATGAAGTAGAGTTGTATTTTTGATAAATCAAGAGTCATTTCAAGTTTCATTCCAGTCTAAGTCAAATTCTTCAAGGGCCACTATGCTAACTCGTGACCGATTTTTAAGTCTTGGAGGATTTATAATATTTTTATAACATTTAATAAGCTAAAAGATATATAAAGTACTTTAGATCCAAGTTGTGTATTTCTTCTCTAGTTTTAAGTTAATCTAAAGGAGGAAAGATTATAATGGAAATTTAAAAGTAGTGATGTTTAGAAATGGTAGATAAGTGGAGAAGAATCCAAAATTATAGTAAGTGATTCCCGATCAATCACCTGAGACATGTTTTTCAAATGATTTTTGGCAAGTGATAATGAGAGATTTTGTTTTAAAATGACTATTATTTTAAAATTTTTAAAAAATCCTCCTATGTCACTTTATTTTTTTCCCCTAAAATTATGTAAAAAGTTAATTTTTTTTTTCTTTTTAAATTTTTCATTCCTTCTCAATCTTTATTTATCTTTAGTATTTTCTTCTCTTTTGCTAAAGTTTTTATAATCTTTATTTCTAACTTTATTATTATTTCTCTAAAGTTTTTATTCCTTTTTTTCACTATTTCTCTCTCTGATATTTTTAAAATTTATTTTTTTATACCTAAAATTTGTGTTCCCCTCTACAATTTCAGTATCTTTCTAACTTTCCTTCTCTCTAATTTTTTTTAATTTTTTTTAGGGGTGATATCGATTTAGTTTTCCTCAATTTTAGACCATATCGAGAATCGAACTGATATGTTCGATTTTTCTAAATAAACAACTAAACCAATGTCCAATTTTACTTAAAAATGATTGGCTTGGTTTTCCTCGATTCGGTTATAATTGGTTCGGTCTCGGCTTTAGGACTTTTTTCTATTTTGCAAATTTGGCCAATCTTTCCATTTTGCAATTTTGACCATAGGTGAGTGATTGAACTAAATTAGTGCTATATATATGCCTTAATTTAGCTCGTTTTATGCTATAAATATGAGCTTTTACATTGATTAATTGTTGATTTCATGAATTAGAGCAATTCCAAGCGAAAATTGTAATTTTTGAGCTTTATATTGAATATGAAGCTATTTTAGAGCTTTTGGAGGAGCTATTAAGAAGAAAAGATGGTTCATAAACTATTGGGGTCGAGAGGACAGCATTGTAAGGCTTGAAATGGCGTTGCAACGCAACACCGTGTGCAAACCCAAGAGCTAGCGTTGCAACGTTGCCCTGTTGCGTTGCCAAGCTAGAAACGCGTGTAAAAGGAAGGCTCCGTCCGTAGCGTTGCAAAGCTACTCCTATGCACATGTGAAAATGGCATTGTTTTGGACAGTGTTGCAATGCTGTCGCGATGCAACCTATTTATTCTTCGCTTTGTTTTCGAATTAGACGAGGCCATTTAGGGTTTTAGACCCCAAAAATTGATTCCTATCCTTTTGGGACCTGTAGATATGGATTGGAGGTTTTTGGGAGCAAATCTCGAGGCTCGAGAGTGCGGATTTCAAGGCTAAAGTCGAGATTTTAGCCTCGACGAGTTTCATATTAGTTTTTTCTCTCTTTTCATGTATCTATTGGTTGTATTATAGAGGATAATGTGCTGTTATTTGATAATGTTGGGCTAAATTTGTATTTAGGGGATTAGAGCACAATTAGGTTTTGGTTTTACGTTGTAATGATACTATTGTCGTTTAATTTACTTGTTGAATTTTATTTAGTTGGGTTGTGCTTATTGCTACTTATTAACTGACCATTAATAAGCTAATTTAGTCCTAAATTGAGCTCGACAGAGGATGTTTAGGTTAGACTTAATCCAATTAACGCCCCTAGGACATAGGAACAACAATTGAAGAGTGAGGCTTAAGATGAGTAGACTTAATCTAATTAGCTAATCAATTAATGCTGAGGATACTTAGGTAAGCGATTAGTTAAGATTAGTTACGCGATTAGTTAAGCGATTAATATTGTGAAGAAATTGCTTGATTTAATTTAGAGGTTTATTTTTGCTTTACATGCTTGCTTTTGTTTTTTTGCTTTGAGTCATGATCCTTTGTTTCTAGTTGTGTTGCATCGTGTGTTTGTTTGAGTTTGTTTTTAGTTGTTTTATTGATTTAGATGACTTTTGATAGATTTGGGTGACCCTTTAGAAAATATGAGTCTGAAGAACAAACATCACCTTCTAGTTCTTTTCCTTATAGTTATCCCTAAGTTAATTATGAGCGTTTTAGTGAGGATTATGGGTTTCATGGTTATCAAATACCTAATTATTATTATACTGAATTTATGAGTTATGAAAATCATATGTATAATAATGATGACTGCATTTGGACCAATGAACCATATCCTAATTATCTTCAAGAAGCCCAAGTAGAGGAAAAATCCTCCTTAGTAAGAATGTTGAGAGAATTTACAGGGAGACTAAACTTAGGAGGTTACAATTAGATGAGTTGCTTAGGAGTCTCCAGATCCCTTGGAAGGTTAGTGAAATGCAATCCACTTCTTTTGGATATCCAGTGAGTCACTTGACCACTGATTCACTGATAGCCTTTCAAGAGCATAATTCTTTCGATTCTACTGTGGTTGGTCAATTGAGGGAATGGATCATAGATATTGGGGAGGAGCTAGAGTATTTAGATACACTCCAAGATCAAGTCAGCGAGGATGAGAGAGGAGAGAGCCTATTTTAGTGAGGGGAATCAAGAGGTGGAGTTTGAGGCTGTATGGTCTCTGTCTGTTTTATCTTCTAATTCGTCTTTTATGCTTGAGTGTTCTTGTTATTCTCACAAGTCTTTGTTTTAGTCTTTTTATTTTGATCTTTCTCCTTTTATTTTTATTATTCAAAAATTTAAAAAATAGTTATGTTTCAAGGTCCCATAAGAAGCTAGTGTTTCTACTAGCTCTAGTTTGCTTTGTTGATTCGAGGAAGAGGGGCTCGAAGATATGGGAGGATTTCCACTTACCTTGATGTAGAGTTGTTCTAGTTTATAGCATGAAACCAGCCCACACGATTATTCTAGTTTGCTTAAGATGTTGCATGCTGAAGCGATTATGAGATTCTATGATTTGGGCTCCTTAGTGGGTTGTTTTTTCATATGTATCGTGAAATTTGAACATGTTGAAATCTGAATTACCTTTGGATTCTTGCAAATGTTGAACACTTAGCCTAGTTTTGATAAGTTGAACATTTAGAGGAGTTTTATGCTTTCTAGAAGTTTGTTGTCACTTTGATAGGCTTAAGGCTTGGTTTGTAAGTTAACTTGCAAGATGGTTTGTAATGTTAAGCTTAGGGGAGAAAAAGCATGTGATTTTCCTGGAAAAAAGAAAAAAAAACATAAAAATCTTGAGCTCAGAAAAATGTGTTAGAAGAAAAGAGAAAGAAACAGTGTCTTGCATGAGTTTAAGTATTCAAGGGTAAAAAGAGCTACCTCTATTGTGATCAGTTAGACAATTCATTGAGTGAGTACTCTAGATAAGGGTCCCTACGATGGAAGTGTGAAAGCTAGTGCCCCTAATTCCACATTGAGACCATTGAGAATTGAGTCACTTATGCATGTAGTCTTCTGAAACATTTATCTTTTTAGTGGGAGTTTTATTTTGTTTTGCTCTAGACTAGCAAAAGCTTAAGTGTGGGGATATTTGATAGCACTAAATTAGTGTTATATTTATACCTTAATTTAGCTAGTTTTATGTTATAAATGTGAGCTTTTACGTTGATTAATTATTGATTTCAGGAATCCGAGCAATTCCAAGCCAAAATTGTAATTTTGGAGCTTTATGTTGAATATGGAGCTATTTTAGACCTTTTGGGGTAGCTAAAGAGAAGAAGAAATGGTGCACAAGTTGTTGGGGTCGAGAGGACAGCGTTGCAACGCTTGAAATGGCGTTGCAACACCACAATTTGATGTGCAAACCTGAGAGCTAGCGTCGCAACGCTAGAAACACACGTAAAAGGGAGGCTCTGTTTGTAGTCTTGCAACGCTACTTACAACGTTGCAACGCTACTCCCGTGTACATGTGAAAACAGACAGCGTTGCAACACTGTCCCTAGCATTGCAACGCTATCGTGATACAACCTATTTATTGTTCGCTTTGTTTACGAATTAGACGAGGCCATTTAGGGTTTTAGACCCCAAAAATCGGTTCCTACCCTTTTGGGACCTGTAGATACAGACTGAAGGTTTTTGGGAGCAGATCTCAAGGCTCGAGAGTGGGAATTTCAAGACAAAAGTTGGGATTTCAGCTCTGACGGGTTTCATATCAGTTTTCTTCTCTCTTTTCATGTATCTATTGGCTGTATTACAGGGGATAATGTGCTACTATTTGATAATATTGGGATAAATTTGTATTTAGGAGATTAGAGCACAACTAGGTTTTGGTTTTATATTGTAATGATACTATTGCCATTTAATTTACTTGTTGAATTTCATTTAGTTGGGTTGTGCTTAATGCTCCTTATTAAGTGGCCATTAATAAGCTGCTTTAGTCCTAAATTGAGCTTAATAGAAGATGTTTAGGTTAGACTTAATCCAATTAACGCCCCTAGATTGCCTAAGTGATATAGGAACAACAATTGAAGGGTGAGGCTTAAGATGAGTGAAATCTAATTAGTTAATCAATTAACGTTAAGGACACTTAGGTAAGCGATTAGTTAAGCGTGTTCGGACGAGGTCGACAGGATAGTTTGACTGGTTTAGCTCTAGGTCTATGAAATTGGCAAATTCTAATTTAATGGCGGGTTAGATTCTCATAAAAGTAACCTAAAAGTGCTCAATTTCCCTAAAATCCCGTTAAGTGGATCATCCTCCCATTTATCTTGCTTTCTAGGATTAGTTGTTATTTTCCTATTTTCTTTTGCTTTCTGTTCTATAAATAAAGTAGATTGAGATTATTCGCGATACTTAATTGAATTAAAAACCAATCTCTATGGGATACGATACTCGGTACTCTTGTGTCGTTTTATTATTATTTCGATCATATGTACTTGTGCGTATACCGATCTATTTTTTGGCGTCGTTGCCGAAAATTGGTGTCTTTTAGTTCAATTAATATTGTGAAGAAATTGCTTGCTTTAATTTAGAGGTTTATTTTTGCTTTATTTGCTTGCTTATGTTTTTTTCTTTGAGTCATGGTCCTTTGTTTCTAGCTAGTTGTGTTGTTATTGTGTATTTATTTGAGTTTGTTTTAGTTGTTTTATTGATTTAGATGGCTTGTGATAGATTTGGGTGGTTCTTTAAGGAATCTGAGCTCGAAGAACAAACACCACATTCTAGTTCTTTTCCTTATAGTTATCCATAAGTTAATTATGAGCGTTTTAGTGAGGATTATAGGTTTCATGGTTATCAAATGCCTAATTATTAACAAAAAAATCAAACCAAACCATTAGATTGGTTTGGTTTGGATTGATTTTTTATTTTTTGTGTCTTTTAGTTCAATTAATATTGTGAAGAAATTGCTTGCTTTAATTTAGAGGTTTATTTTTGCTTTATTTGCTTGCTTATGTTTTTTTCTTTGAGTCCTGATCCTCTGTTTCTAGTTGTGTTGTATTGTGTATTTATTTGAGTTTGTTTTTAGTTGTTTTATTGATTTAGATGGCTTGTGATAGATTTGGGTGGTTCTTTAAGGAATCTGAGCTCGAAGAATAAACACCACCTTCTAGTTCTTTTCCTTATAGTTATCCATAAGTTAATTATGAGCGTTTTAGTGAGGATTATAGGTTTCATGGTTATCAAATGCCTAATTATTAACAAAAAAATCAAACCAAACCATTAGATCGGTTTGGTTTGGATTGATTTTTTATTTTTTTAATTTTTGGTTGCACCCCTACCTCTTTTCCTAACTTTTTTCTTTCGAAATTTTTTTACCTCCATCTAACTTCTTTTTTTTTTTATCTCTTAAAATTTTTTCTCTCTAAATTTTTTTTATATCTCTTTAATTTGTTTCTCTATCTTTGAATTACTGCTCTTTTATTTTTTGTCTTACACTAAAAATTTTGTCCCTCCCTATCTCTAATATTATTTTCCGCTCAAAAATATTTCTTTATCTCTGTATTGTTTCTCTTTTAAATTTTTATTTTCCTGCTAATTATTTTCCTATCTGTATAACTTTTATTTACCATCCTCTAATTTTGTTTCTCTCAAATGTATTGCCTTTTTAGTAATTTGATAATTCTAAAATCACTTTTGAAAGCAAACATTAATCATTAAAAAAGAACTTTTAATCAAATCAAAATCTCATATATAGATGTGGAATCAAATTTCAAAATAATTTATAATTAAACATTTTTACAAAAATAATTATAATTAAATCACTTAAGCTAAAAATGGTTATTCTAAAGTCACTCTCAAACATGCCCTCAATCATTCCAAATCACTTTTGAGTATATGAAAATCGCTTTTAAAATTGTGGAACCAAACACCAAAATATTTATATAAAATTAATTTTAATAAATCATATTTTCTAAAATCACGTCCAAACATACTCTTAGTTGTTCAAAACAATTTTGTATTGCTAGTAATTGCCTTCTTCACCACTAATGTAATATATTGGGTTGACAAAAGCTAATATATAGTCTATTTGACTTAAAAGAAACTATATACAATAGTTGTGTGGTAGATAATGTTCATGTTAGGGCTGTGTACGATTTGATTTGGTCTGATTTTAGCAAAATTGGTGACCGAATTGAGCACGTACCCCAATTTTGGAGCATTCTAAATCGAGAAAACTGTTTTTAGTTGTTGTGCCCAATGATAGTGACAGTGAGAAAGTGAAATGGAGAAGAGAGAGTGAGAAAAAGTGGAGGGAGATGGGAAGATGAGAAAATAGAGAGAGGGAGAGAGGAAGATGGGAAAACGGAGAGAGAGAGAGAGAGAAACTTGAGAAATCTTAGAGAGAGAGCGTATTGAAGCAATGAAAAAGTAGAGAGAGAGGGAAGAATGAACGCAGCTGTGAAAGTGCGACGGTGGCGATTGACGGCTTCGAGATTAAGTCGGCATGGTGGAGGAAGGGCGAACGGCAGTGACAAAATCTAGTGGACAACGTGGCAACAAGATCTTGGTGGTGAGGGTGGGAGGGTGTGAGAGAACTTAATGGTGAAGGATGGAAAGATAAGTTAACGTGAGTGAGAGAGAAAAGATGTTTTTAGGGTTTCAAAATTAGAAACCCTAATCTAATTGTTTGGGTTTTGGCTATTAGTTAAAGTAAATGGATTTGGCTGGATGGTAGACTATTTCTTGGATTGAGCTAGGAAAATCTTTAATTATTTATGTTTTCTGTTTGGTTCAGTACATTCAAATTTTTAAATGCTAAACCATAAATCAAACTGAAAATTTTGATTTTTTAAAAGATTAAATCGAGAGAACAGAATTTTTAAAAAATACAAAAACAAAAAAGCAACGAAATCGAATCAATCGATTTGGGTCAGTTCCTCAATTCAGTTTGATTTTTGCACACTCCTAGTTCATACAATCATTTGGTGTGATAGCAAAAAATTCTATTATCCAAGATGTAGGGTTATATTTTATATGACAAAATTCATTAAAGAAGATTGTGAAAGTTGAGAAAAGTCACAATAATTATAATGCAATGCATACTCACATAAACAAGGGTTAGGAGAAGAATAGAAATTGAGAGCAATTAAGTAATTTAAGTTGATATAGAAAAAATATTTTTTCTCCTTTATACATAATGGAATGGACCTCTTTTATCACCCTAGAAGTTATTTAGGGTTGATTTGGAATGACTTTTTAAGTACTTAAAAACTTTTTTTTTTTCACTTAAAAACTCTGTTTTAGGTACTTAAAAAGTCATTCCAAATGAGTTCTCAATTATGATAGATAAGTATGCCTAGTCACCTAACCATAAGTCAATGTTTAAGCTCTATAATGCAAAGGTTATTGTGAATGGAGGTTCTTGTGCTAACTGCGTTTTATAACTAAACTATTTTATTTGTTGTGTCCTTCATTTTTAATCTCTTTCACTATAAGTACTTTCATGCTCTTTAATTGAACTTGAGTTGTTTAATAAATACCTTTGCACAATAATGTCGCGCTGGACTCCATTTGATGTTGTGGTAAGATTCAGTATAGATTTCTTTTCGTAGTTGTAAAATGAGAGGAGTAAGGGGTCCCACAAATCGCTTGCCATATAAGTACGACATAGGAAGATATGTCAACCGACAATAACATAAAAGACTTGCTGGAATTATAGGTAGTATATCTCCAAACAACCAAAATTCTGGTGGCATAGGGTTTGCTCCCTCCCACTCGTACACACCTAGAATCTAATATGATGGAATTAGTTCTCATAAGTTCAATTTACTAAAAATAAAAATAAAACAATGTGCAAATTAAGTAGAAGTTATGCTACTCACTGCAAGCCAAATCTTTCCCCAAGAAGGTATGTAAAGGGCACCTCCATGATCTAGAATCCACTTTTGAGCTCTACCACAAGCATCTATGTCAGGTCCTTCTCCAAGCAAACGCAATGCAATGTAGTTTAGAACAGTGCAAAGCATGCAACTTTCTCCTACAACATGTAATCCCCATCCACCATCTTCATTCTGTAACATTATGGTTCACTTTTAAAACGAACTAAAGTTCATAGTCAAGAATTATAAACTCCTACTTACTTCTTGTCATGATATATTATTCCTATTAATTAATTTATATATTATATTTAATAAATGAATGGATATTAAAATATGTAAGATGTTTATCAAGTCAAGTTTTTTTTATTACATCCATATAAATCAAATTAATTCGTCAAGTTTTCACCTGATGACAATAAGCATAGCGAAGGATTTCCTTTTGATGCTCTTCTGATAATATAGTACTAAGATCTCCTGTGATGTACAGTGCAAATACCTTTTCTCAAAAAACAAAGAAAAAAAGATGGTCACTATTTATGTAAAACATCACTTGGTGGGGGTCAAATAAATGAATTATAAAGTATATAATTACAAATTAATAGATAATACGAATTAAATTCATTAAACGTACCAGAGGAGGTAAATAGAATAAAGGGCCAGCATTTTCTGCAGGCCAATGGCCATGATTGCTTTGCAAGGCTACAAAGAAAGTTGCAGCTCTCCTCAATGCAATGTTTACCGTTTCCTTCTTGATTATTATTTCCTTATCAATATCTTTTCCTTCTTCCACTATCACTTTTGGAATTGTTTGTTTGAAATTTTTCTCTCGTAGAAACTGCACCACCCAAAATAATGATAATTACGAATTATCTAAATTAAAATAATCTTATATTCTTTTTGTGACGTTCTTGATTTTTTTCGTATTTCTCGTTTTATCTTTTTTTTTTTTTTCTTGTTTTCTCCTTTTTAACAAAGGAAAACATATATATGTTTAATAACTATTTATCATTTATTGTTTTTTTTAATTGAAAAAGTAAACAAAAAGGACTTTGATAACCACTTCCTGTTTCTTCTTCTCTAAAATTTTGAATTCAAAAAGTAAATGTTCTAAATTCAAATTAAATATTCAAGTTTTTTATGTTATATTTATTCTTCATTTTGTAAGTCAAGAATGATATAATAATATTTTCATTTATTTTTTGAGAAAAAATTGAAACAGAAATAAGAAAGAAAAATTTTGATTTTATTGTTTCCAAAATTTGTATATAGTTTTGAAAACGTTTTTAAAAATTAGAAACAAGAAACAAGAATAATTACTGAATGCATGTTCATTACAAACTCAAAAGTAGAAGCTGGAAAGGAGAAGTAAGAACATATCAAACACAAAAAACCTCCTAGTAAGTATTCTTATGACAAATGCAAGTTTGAGAGATTGAACAAAGAAAACCTGAAATCTCCAAAGCAAATCACTACTACATTTGACATGATTGCGATTTTGGTAATAAGTTTGACGTGCTGCTTCCACTTGAGCTCGCTCTTCCGTTGTGCCTGCATTTGGATCAAATTCCCATGTTTGCCTACCAAGGAAGTTGTTGGTACTGAATAAGTAAGGGTCATTTCCTCCCTCTCCCAACTTAAGTCTCCACATCTTTGAGTATAAATTGTTCTCCCAAGAATTTGGGTTTGCACTCAAAACTCTTGCCTATATATACTAGTTGTTGTGTCTAATAGATTTATGAATTATAAAAAATATCTAATAGGTCATTGAACTTTAAAAATGTCTAATGGTCTATGAACTTTCAATTTTTTGTCTAATAAGGTCTTAGTCATATTTGACATTTTTTAAAATTTATGGACCTATTGAACATAAATTTGAAAAATCATGATTTTATAAAATACAAAATTCAATTTCATGTCTACTAGTTTGATAAATTATTTTTAAAAGAATGTCAAACACGACAGGAATCTATTAGACCAAAAATTAAAAGTTCATTGACCTGTTAGACTCTATTGAACTTCAAACATCTATTGGATACTTTTTAAAATTTATATATCTATTCGACACAATCTTGAAAGTTCAAGACTAAAATTGTAATTTAACCATATGTATAATATGTTTAGTATATCACATAAAGTTCAAAAGGAAAATGGGTAAAGTAAACGGATATTAAGGGAGTGAGAGGGATAATACAAAGTGGGCCATGCTCTCGCACGTTCTCGGCTGCTGGGTTTCTCTGTCGGTTAGGGAGGTTTTTTGGTTTCCGAGGATTCTTCTGGACTGGAAGATGATGAAGGTTTTTTTTAGAACAATTGATGTTCTTTCGTGGGTCTCTTTGTTAGCTAATGAAAATATGGGCAGGTTGTAAGTGTTTAATGATAGTATATTTCCAAAAAAAAAAAAAAGAGAGACGATTCTTGATGACGGTCCAAGAAAATTATTTTTGAGGAATAGAAAGATGATAGAGATGTCCACGGGGCGGGGCGGGGCCGGGTATGGCTTCCCCGTCACCGTCTCCACCCCCATTTCATTCCCCGTCCCCACAAAATTCCCCATTTAATTTTGTAGAGATCGGGGCGGGGATTCCCCATAGAAAATTCGCGGGATCAGATTCTTTGTGGGGAATTATTCCCCGTTTAAATATATATATATATATATATATATATATTTTTTTTTTTTTTTTTTAATTATGATTAAATAAAATATTTCTTTAGAAGATTTCTATTTAAATTATTAATTCCTAATGGTAAATTTCTATTTAAAGAGAGTTTTAAAATTTTCTTTAGAAAAATAAAATAATACATCATAAAATGTTAAATTTAGTATTTATTCTATATATAAATATACATACTAAAAAAAAATAAAAGTAATCGGAGCGGGAGCGGGAGCGGGGAACGGGGCGGGAACGGGGTCGGGGACGAGGACAAGGAATACATTCTCCGTCCCCGTCCCATTTAGCTAACGGTAAAAAATTTTCCCCAATCCCTCCATCATTCCCTGTCTAAACGGAGGTTTCCCGCTCCGTTAGAGCGGGTCTCGCGGGGCCCATCCCCATAGAAAAAACGAACATCTCTAATTAGCGAATGAATTATAAGCATTCATAATCATGACGAATTAGCTAATTACGTGCAAACAGTTAGCATGTCAATTAAATGGACAGAGAAATGTAAAAGGCCGTATCAACCAGCTGTGGTATTTTGCATTAAAATGTTACTGACAACACAAAGACGTTTGTGGTTGGTTTTCTATGATAGATTGGCAAATCCAACCTATTAAACTTAAACTGCATTGCGTCACATACACCATTAGTTCATATTGAGGTTGCCTTTTCAATCTACCCTAAACCTTAGAGCCAGCTGCCTCCAATCTCACTTTTTTTACTACTGACATGTGAACTCTTTTGTTATTGAGTTCAACAATAATTTGACATGTGAGTTCAAATTTTTTCTTTCTTATTCCTGTTTCAATTTTTAAAAATGGTGATTAAAATGATGAGGTCATTATTTTGATCTTTGAGTTGTCAATGTTCCATTTTTTCCAAGTACACAAAAATCAAACAGACTACTAAAGTTTGCCTTGTGTGGCTATTTTTAGCCAAAAGTCGCGTGTGTTGACCCCAACATTATTATAGCCACCTTTGATTTACATTATTAAAGGTAAAGTAGAAAACTTTGTTAAAAAGTTATTTTATTTTATATATCTAATTTCAAAAGTTGTCTTTGTCTGGTAAT
This sequence comes from Trichosanthes truncata, assembly GCA_033996785.1. Classification (NCBI taxonomy): domain Eukaryota; kingdom Viridiplantae; phylum Streptophyta; class Magnoliopsida; order Cucurbitales; family Cucurbitaceae; genus Trichosanthes; species Trichosanthes truncata. The sequence continues at coordinate 17,216,070 of JAWPNB010000004.1, forward strand.
ATATTTTATAAATTTTCAAATCATTAGTTTTGGGATTTCCCTGAAATTGGTCAAAAAGATTGAAATGGGAAAATTGGACTTAGAGAGTAACAAATTTAAAAGTAATTAATTAAGGTGGTGCCTCGTGGAATGTACACACTTTATTACAAATTGGTTGCAATTTTTCTCATGTTTTAAACCTTGGTTTGGTTGATTCCCATTTAGATGTATTATTATAAAATGAACCAATTAAACAGCACCAAACGACCTCCTAGTAACTATGACTATGACAAATGCAAGTTTGAGAGATTGAACAAAGAAAACTCGAAATCTCCAAAGCAAATCACTACTACATTTCACATGATTGCGGTTTTAGTAATAACTTTGACGTGCTGCTTCCACTTGAGCTCGCTCTTCCATCGTGCCTGCATTAGGATCAAATTCCCATGTTTGCCTACCAATGAAGTTGTTGGTACTGATATGTAAGGGTCATTTGCTCCCTCTCCCAACTTAAGTCCCACTTCTTTTGAGTATAAATTGTCCTCCCAAGAATTTGGGTTTAATTTGGGTTTGCACTCAAAACTCTTGCCTATATATACTAGTTAAATTTAATCTCAAAACTTTTAAGCTTGTGTATAATAGATTTCTAAACTATAAAAAATGTCTAATAGGTCATTGAACTTTAAAAGTTTCTAATGGATCTCTGAACTTTCAATTTTTTGTCTAATAAGGTCTTAGTCATATTTGACATTTTTAAAAATTCATAGACCTATTGGACATGAATTTGAAAAATCAAGGTTTTATAAAATACAAAATTCAATTTTGTGTCTACTAGTTTTATAATTTTTTTTTTTTAAAAAGAATGTCAAACACGACAGGAATCTATTAGACCAAAAATTAAAAGTTCATTGACCTATTAGACTCTTTTAAACTTCAAAGATCTATTGGACGCTTTGGAAAATTTATATACCTATTCAACACAACCTTGAAAGTTCAAAGACTAAAATTGTAATATAACCATATGTATAATATGTTTAGTGTATGGGTAAAGTAAACGGACAGTGAGGGAGTGAGAGGGATAATACTAACTTATTGACTCAATAAGAAATTCATGTTGATCACCATTAAATTTTAGAAAGAATTGAGAGATAAATGGAGAAAGAGATATTTTTAAAGGATAAATTATTAAACGAGACTGTTACAATGTGGCTACTTATTAATTACTCGTAGATGTGGATATAAAAATATATATGTCATCTAATAACCATTGGATACAAAAGCAAAATGTATTTACAATTTTTTTCTCTCATACATTCAATAGTACAAAACTCATCAATAATTTCTTCTTTTGTTGTTTGGCCAAAATCTTGTAACAAAGTGGCCCATGTTTTCGCGCGTTCGGCTGCTGGGTTCTCTCTGTTGGTTAGGGAGGTTTTTTTTGTTTCCGAGGATTCTTCTGGACTGGAAGATGATGAAGGTTTTTTTTTAACAGTGTTGATGTTCTTTCGTGGGTCTCTTTGTTAGTTAATGAAAATATGGACAGGTTGTAAGTGCATGGCTATCTGGTTTAATAAAAGTTTATTTCCAAAAAAAAAAAAAAGAGAAGATTCTTGATGACGGTCCAAGAAAATTATTGTTGAGGAATGGAAAGATGCCATTAGTGAATGAATTATGAGCATTCATAATCATAACCAATTAGCTTATTACGTGCAAACAGTTAGCATGTCAATTAAATGTATAGAGAAATGTAGGAGGCCGTGTCAACCAGCTGTGGTATTTTGCATTAAATTGTCACTAACAACACAAAGACGTTTGTGGTTGCCTTTTCAATCTAGAGCCAGCTGCCTTCAAATGTCACTTTCCTGACTACTCACATGTGAACTCTTTTGTCATTGAGTAATAATTGCACCATAGAAAATTCTTAGTACCACCAAACTACCGTTCATTTCATGCCAACATCTTTTTAAAAATGATGGGTCTACTAACATTAAAAAAATATATTTATAAAGACAAAATTATAATATGAACAACGAGAATGTGATACTCCTGTAGTAATAGATATTTTTCTATGCACTAATAGGTATCGAACAAGATCAATAATATGATAATAGATGTCTTATCGATTGAGTTATAATGAAATTGACTATTGACTAGTAAGCTTTAGGTATACTTTTTTGGTATTTTATACTAGGTGGATTGATGCAGGTATTGACGATAGTTTTTAAGTGATATACGTTTTTTATTCTCTTGAAAATGTACTAAAAGCCTTGAAAAGTTTTATTTCATTATTATTATTATTATTTTGTTTAACAACATTTAGAAGTAAAGGGAATTGAATTTCTAACCTCTTGGTTGACGGTACATGTCAGTTACCGCTGAACTATGATCACTTTAGCGTGTATGTTTTTAATTATCTAATGGAGCATTATTCCAAACAACATACCTTGATTTTATTATTGATACTATTATTTTTAAGTTCAACAATTGGTGAGGTGAGAAATTGAGCGATGGACTTTTGGAATTGTAATAAATGTCTTATCTATTAAATTATGATCGAATTGTCTATACACCTTAATTTCCTCCAAAAAAAAAAAGTTATAAATTTTATAATGGATGGATATTTTCTCCCTTGTTATTTTTTATGTGGCCACTTTTTATTACTTTTGTTATATTATATTTAATAAATAAGTATATCTAACTAATATTTTTTAATTAATATAAATAAATGAAGACAAAAAGTAAGAAGGAGATTTTGTACGGATGACCCCGTTTCCAATGAATTAATGCGATCTGACCTGTCATCCCAATATAATGAAATATGACCCATTCTGACGTGACAACGCACGCAAAATTACCCAGAAATGCAGTTTGAGACCGGCTCGCTTGTCCACGCTCTCGGTTAGTGTAACGCTCTCGCTGACATGCTCGTTCTCGTTCTCGTTTGCCACGTCAGCAACTTTTTCATTCATAAAATATTCTCGCCCCCGGTGACTCGTTCTCGCTATACGTTGTAGTCGTTCTCGTAGTACTCGTTCTCGCTCTCACGTTGAACGTTGTACTCCTTCTCGTAGTACTCGTTCTCGCTCTCACGTTGACGTTTCTCGCAGTACTCGTTCTCACTCATCACTCAAAATTATCTGTACTGCTCGCTCTCTCATTGAACATTATTTGTCGTCGCTCGAACGTTGTACTCGTTCTCGTAGTACTCGTTCTCCTCTCACGTTGACTCGTTATCGTTCCCGCTTTTAACAACATTTTCGAGAAAATATGCTGACGTGGCAAACGAGACCGAGAGCGAGAATATTCAGCGAGAGCGTTACCCTATCCGAGAGCGTGAACAAACGATCCGGTCTCATACTGCCCTTCTGGGTAATTTTGCGCGCGTTGCCACGTCAGAATGGGTCATTTTTCATTGAAATGGGATGACAGGTCAGATCGCATTAAATCATTAAAAAATGGGTCATCCGTACAAAAACCCCAAGTAAGAAAGAACTTTTCAAATAAAAGAGGATGATCAGGCAAACCCAACTTTAAAAAATTGGCTATTATTTCATAGGTTTTACCAAATTTTGGTTATATCATTATTACTTTTAAAGCACTGGTCTTTAGTCTTTTTTTTTTTTTTTTTTTTTTAAATGGTCTCTAGTTTAATTGATGTAGGATTATAATTTCCATGGTATCCATAAACAACAATACGAATAATAACTATAATTCGAACTAAAAAGAAACCCGATCATTCGCACCGTACACTCATTTATCATAATAATTAATTGATGGTTCTACCAATTATTTTATAAGGGAGTTGGGAGTTACCCGATTCATAATTTTCTAAAGTGAAAAATATTCTAGGAGTCAACGAAGTTTAGTTTTTATTTAGTCTCTAGGTTTTTAAAATGTTACACTTTTATCTATGAATTTTGAATTTAGTTTTCATTTGATTTTATGTTTGAAAATAGTATACTTTTACTCTTCAGTTTTTATTAATGCTCACTTTCAGTCCATAACATGACAAAATAGTTAGTAACTCTAACAAAAAAGTTGATTAAGAAGTTGATGGGTTCATTTAATATTAATATATTATTTATATGCTTATATGGAAAGATATTTATTTATTAATGCTCACTTTTAGTCCATAACATGACAAAATAGTTAGTAACTCTAACGAAAAGTTTGATTAAGAAGTTGATCGGTTCATTTAATATTAATATATTATTTATATGCTTATATGGAAAGATATTTATTTATTCTTTTTGTTAAAAAGCTTTTGGTTCCTAAACTTTCATTGAAATAACAATTTAATGATGAACTTTGATTTGTAACGATTTAGTCTATGTACTTTCAAATTTGTGACAACTTAATCCTTGCCGTAAAAATTTCCATAAAAATTAAATGTCAATTTTTATTATTTAACAATTTAGAATTTGTTGCTTATAAACATATTGGGTCTATAATTAGTTTATTGATCTACCTATGTAAGAAATTTCATTAAATTTTAACAATAATTTTTATGATAGGGATTAAATTGTTACAAATTTGAAAGTATAAGAACTAAATTATTACATATTAAAGTTCATGAACTAAATTGTTACAAAATTGATAGTAAAAGGACTAAATTATTACATATTTCAGTATGATGCGCTACATTACCTTTACATGCCTTATTATCTTACAACAATTGCCGCATTAGGACATGAAATATAAGAATTTGGTGGCAATTATAACTTGTTTTCTACAAGTTATCAAATCCCCAAACTTAAACTATTGCTTGTCCTCAAGCAATGCTGAAAATTATTCCAAGTTAACACGCTTCCCTAGACCGCATCTTAATCTTACACATTACTCTAGCTTCACTAAGACAAAGGAAGTTTTTTTTTTCTTTTTCACAAATCTTTCTAGATTTACCCGAAGCTCTACCTTTGCTTCCTCTTACCTCACTCATTTTCTCATCTTTGCCCCTTTATTTCCTCTAACCAGCTCAAGTTAAAAACTTTTGCCTGCTTCTCTATTTTCTTAAGACCTTGCCACTGCTTTTTTTTTTTTTCTGAGAGAAAAGCTTGTCCAGATGTGTTACATTCTCTTTGGCTTGCTATCATTGGTAATGAAATGCATCCAACTACGAGCACCGCATCCTTCCAAGCTGTTATCGCATGTTCATTTCTTCTTACATGTTTTCATGCAAAGGAAAACGATCAGTGTCATGAATGCCTCTGGTTACTCACATTCCAGAAAAAGGAGGAACAAAATTCTCTCTCTCTCTCTCTCTTGGAGTTAAGGCCTACTAGACCATTTAGCAATATGGCATTCAATTCTCCCCCCCCCCCCCCAAACTTAAAATGGGCAATGTCCCCATTAACCCCCAAACTTAATTGATATGCGGTATCCGAGGTGGTGCGGTGGCATAAAGACTTATTGCTATGCTTGAAAGAAATAAAGAATTCTAAAGGATTCTCAAGTGGTAGGGAAGGTACTAACAAAGACAGAGGTGCAAAAAAACCTAGAGAAGCCTTGATTAAGAGAAAAAAAAAAAAAGCAAAGCCATAATTAACTAAAGCTATGCTGTAGGAACTTTCGCGCACGCAAGGAAACGATAATTAATTAGGCATCATTTACACAAGGCACACACGACAACTTGATGATAAGACGATAAAGAGATTATGGTGTATCAAAAATAATCACACAGATTTAATTGATGTCATGAGAAAGAGATAATTTCATTTCATTTAATGACTGAAGGATTCATGACAACTTTTGGAAAATAAAAATATGCATTAACATAACATAAAAAAAAAAAAAACTAAAGGCAAAGTTTTTAAGCAGCTGGGTTGTTTGATGAAGTGGGATCTTGCATAAGAGGTAGAGGTTGGCTTGGTACTAGTCTCGATGTAGCAGGTGCAGGTGGACGTGGGCGTTGAAACACACTGGCAGGCATTGCAGGCAATTGGCCAAAGGTCGTTGCCCATCTATTAAAGAACATAAATAACTCATCTAAGCGTAGATTAACGCCTCTCACAGCAGTTTGAACTTCTTCCCGTATCATGCCGCGCAGAACCTACAGGAATTGCTCTTCAGGGATGTCCATAAATTCAACATTTGCGCCTTGCTGAGGCGCTGACACATCTCTGGGGTTCTTCTCTTGTTGTGGTGGTGCAGCTTGTTGCACTTCATCAATTTGAATATTTGTTTCAGGAGTTGGGGGAATCAAGACAGGATTAATTGGGGCCAAAGGAGGAGTAGGCTGAGGAGGAGGTAATGGGATAGATTGACTGATTTCTTCATGGGAGGGGTTAGACACTTCTTTTTCCAGAGGGTCCTTTGACCCTTCATCTATGATGCGGGATGGTTCAGGAGGCTCGAATTTCGTAGGGAACACTTCGTCCGTTTCATTCTCATCAGTCATTTGCTTCATGGGACTTTAAGGTGGTGGTAGAGTGGACTTCTTCTTCTTCTTTAATGTTGTAGGCTTGGAACTGGAGGCTAGGTGATAATCCCATGAAATGGGAGTAAATTATCACAAATTTCACTCTTAGACCTCGCTAAAAATTGAGTTGTTTGTAGTCCATTGTCAGTTTTGTAGCGTTGATTTGGTTACTGAAGTAAGCAAGCATGAATGTTGAAAAATCTTCTTTTCTTCCCTTCTTTGGTTGAATTTTTTCTGTTTTGGACAGGTTTTCCCGAGTTGGTGAACCAGTTTTATTGGCTGGAAGCTGAAATGTGGTTGCCAATGCTACAACATTGTAGACCACATTTCTAATGTGGTCCACAATGCTATAGCATCACAAACCACAATTGGACGCGGGATTTTACGAAAAATTTACAGCTTACATCAGCGTGGGAGTCTTCATTTATTAAAAGTAGACCAGTAATCAGCTGCCACGTGGAAGGAGAGAGCCATATCAGCCTTAGAGGAAAAGAAAAGAGGGGAGACTTCGTGAAATTAGGGGAGGAAGAAGAAAACAGAAAAAATACCCAGAAAAATAAAAGAATAAAGGGGGAGCTGCAATTTTTGGAGTTGATTTCCAGAAGAATAAGAAGCTTCATCATCTTCTAGTCTTTCTTCCTCATTCTCTTTCTAGTTTTACCTTCTAGTTATTGATTCTTGTATTGCCCTAAGTTTTTCTTAAGCTTTTAGATAGGTTAGCATACTTTTGTAGCCATTTTGGGTATCACTCTTAGATTAATCCTAAGATGTTGGTGATTTCTGAATTCTACTAGTTTATTCTCTGTTTTAAGGTCATGGGCTAAGTCTTTTTAGGGATGGAATTTAAAGATAGAAGTGGTTGTTTGAACTCTATTGACTCAATGCATTTTTATGAAGTTATACTTTCATTTGTGGTGTTTATTGCAAGTTCTTATTTGAGTTTGATCACCTTAGGTAAGACATAAACTAGTTCTTAATACTGAAAGGATTAGGAATGGGTGGATTAGCATAAATGGAGCAAGTGATTTGTCCTTAAGGGGTAGAAATTGTTGGGTGTAGATATACATTTTAAACTTGTGAATTTGGGGAATTTGGGTCTCATTAGTGTTCTTTAGCATTGGGTTTTCATAGACATATGCTTAATTCAGTGTTAAATATATGAAAATCGAGTTCAAGAAGTTTTTGGGTCGGTTGTAGGTAAAAATTCCCTTATGTATAACATTTTGGTGGCTAATGCTATAGCATTGTTAACCTCAATTGGGCAAAAACAGCTATTGTCTTCTTAAATTACAGCCCCTGCTTTCATCATTTTAGTACGTGTTTAGCCTCTCTAATTTTTTTTTTAAAGTTATACTTTGCCTTTCTAAGTCTCTCTTAGTTTAGTAGTCGCCTTGGTGCTTGTTTTTAGTTAATTTGCAGGTTTAATTGTGTTCTTTAACTTAGTTGTGCATTGACAAGTTTGTGTTTAATTTCAACAAATTCGCTTACATTAATCCTTGTGGGATCGACCTTGTTTATCATTTACTACCTACAATTGCATATGCTTGCGTAGTGAGTTTTTGCACAACACTAGGGCTTTGGGATTCAGAGGGCACTTTCTTTTAGCTGAGGCGGCGACGATATGGTCTTCTAGAGCCTTTGCATTTCTTGCATGATTGCGAGAAATTCTAACAAACCATTGATTGTCGAACTCCTGTGTCATCTTAGCAGCGGGCTCAAGCTCATTGGACTACACCCTAGCAAGGATGCACAACCTTGTAATCAGCCAAGGGAAGAACAGCCCTCCTATGGGCTTCTCGAATATCGCCTAGATACTTGCAGAGATGACTTCACTGATAATCACCTCAATGCCTTTCATGAAACCATAGCATAGTATTGTCCTAGGGACGTTGAGTATGTGATCGTGCGTCGTCGGCATGATCCTGTTCTTTATCAGTGCAACCCCAATTACCACCTCAAACTTCAATGAGGCGGGGAGAAGCTGGTGCAGTCCAGTGGACTCTTTCACTTCCCACGTTGCGCCTGACAGTGTTATTTTTTCTAGCACCTCAGCGAGCAGCTCTTCGTCCGACAGCTTCATAAGCACGTTCCCTAACACCTCTTTGGGATCTGGCATTCCAAAGAGTCTGTTTATCACCGCCCCTGAATAATTTACCGCGGTGCCATGCACCAACACCTCTTCTTTTTCTTCTTCATACTTTGCCGCATAAAAGTCCTCAACTAGCCTTGGGTGGAAAGTGGACTCCTTCAAACATAATCCCTTCCATTCATTTCTCTCAATGCCCCTTAGTACCGCCTCGGGCATTTCAAAATCCAAGGGGAAGAATCCCCTCTCAACCAGGAAAATGTTTTCTGCTTCTCCTTTCGGGCGGTCAGATCTTTTTGTTGTCGTCTCATCTATCGCCTCTTCTTCTCTTTTTCTTTTTCTTTCATTTGTCGGGGGGCTACGTTTCTCTGTCTTCACTGCCTTAACTTTTTTTCACTGGTTGGCCCAAGCCCCTTCTTAACAGCCATTTTTTCCACTTCGATAGCAGTACTTTGCAAAGTCTCCTTCTTCTGATCCCACTTCTATGGGTTCTTGTCTTGCTTCTTTTTGGCGTACTCCTGACTCCTTAACTTCCTCCATCCTTGCTTCTGGACTTCCACATTCAAGTCCAACGCCACATTCAAGTCCAACCCTGATAGTGTAAGGGAATAACTTAGGAGCATGTTTGCCTAGGATGTTTATGAGACGTGCAAGCTAGTGGGTTGATCGAACTGAAACGTGGGACTTAAAGAACATATTTGTAAATTAAAACAAAGCTCCAGTTCAGTGCAAGTGCACACTGTCGATGCAAGTAATATAAAACTGGAAGTATTCTAGAGTATCGACCCCACAGGGAACGAATACAGCAAAATTCAAGAGAATAAGCAAAGACATTTTCAAATTGCAATTGTGGGTAACCAATGTAAAACAATAAGTATGATGGTTTTTGTTGTTTTTGAAAAGAAGAAATAAAAATGATAAAAGAAGGATTCAAACATATTTTTGCTCCATTGAAAGAAATTGCGGCCTAATTGCAATTACAATCCTTTGACTCAACACTTAAGCTTTGTAAACCAAATTCAACACCTATTCGACCTTCTATGAAGTATCTTTAGGAGGCTAAGCGATTAAACCGATATTTCTATGGCTAATACGAACTTAGTTAATTTTGAAACACAATTCTTTTGGTTTTAAAGGTTTCGCCCTATGTCTAGGGTCAAAAACAAATTCTTATGTCTATGCTATTTTCCTTTATTGCTTTTATGAAAACCAAATTTTTATCTAACCTTTTCAGAATTAGACTCAATTTTTGTATACTAATCTAGGTGATCAATCTAGACTAATAATAAGCATTAAAATCAATAAAAGCAAACAAGCTATAGAGGAAGCAAGGTTGCTCTCACAATTAGGCCTTTATTTCTATCTTTAGGGCATTCACATGCCTGAATCCCAAAGAAGGAATTAGCTCCTTATGATGAGGATGAAAAATAGTAAATTAAAATGTAGAAAATCCATAACAAGCTTAGATAGAAATTGAGAGATCAACTAAATTAAATGGGAATGAGAAACAACACTTGAATGGATACAAAACTCATAATTAAATAACCAAATAAAGGGAAGGAAAATCCAAAACAATAAGGACAACCAATATGGAATTTTATTAAGAAAACTTGATGTAAAACCAATCTAGTAAACTCAAAATGAAATAAAATCATAAACTAAAAACTACAAAAACTAAAAACTTCAACGGCAAAAGAAAACCCAACTAAAACAAACTCAAAACAAAAACTAAAAACATAGACTAAAAATGATAAAAACAGAAACTAAAAATGATAAAAATGTGAGAAATACTACAAAGTACAAACTCACACATTCCTTGCTTCAATCGATCCAAATACTCATTCATAGGCAAATGGATCTTCACCTCCTCTAACTTTCGTTGAAGAGAGAGATCAAACTCAGAATTTCATAGAGTTAGGATGAAGAAAAACTTGCTGGAAACGGGTAGAAAATGAAGAACACTGAACTGTGGGCGAGTAGAAAAAAAACCCAACCACGTTTTGGATCTTTTCTTCCTCTATTTATAAGCTTTTTGGCCAGTGTTTTCATATATAATCATCCTCAATCCATGGGCTGACTTCTAGAAATCAAATTGGGATGAGAATCTCCCAAAATCGTGCAAAAATTTCATAAAATCGCGTGATTTCCATCATTCTCGAATTTTCCAGATTTTCTAGAAATGCAATTGCATTTCAATTGCATTCCTGTTTTTCAGATCTACCAAAATTTTCCAGAAATACAATTTCATTTCCATTAGCATTTTTGGGCTTGCTTACTATCATGCTCTTGCGAAGGAATGCTATTCGGAATGCAATTGCATTTTTCCTTTTTGCTCCAAATCTACACAAAAACAACAAATTAGTTTAAATTCTATTATTTTTTCAACTCCTTTCTTTTTTTTTTATTATTCCAACGAGCTTTTATGAATTTAACCAATAAACGCCATTTTTCGCTTGCTCGTCATACAACAAAACACACAAAAACGACAAGAACAAACTAGTTTAGGGTCAAATAATCCTCATAAAGGAGAATTATCATGGGTGGTGTACCCTGATATGTGATGGTTATAATGCTCATTTATGAATGTTATTTGGCTGTAAAAACTAAGTTATTTGCTTAGAAAATGAGTGTTTAATGTGATAATTTATGTCATTTAGGGAAAATATAAGTAAAAACAAGTTTTGCACGTGTCTAAAGTCTTGATTTGGTAAAAATAAGTTTTTAGGTGTATTTAAAGTCATTTTTGTTAGGAAAGTGTTAAGTTTTGTTGGTTTTGTGTAGAGACTGAAAAAGAACCCAAATGCGCCTACATTCTAGCTGCAACTGAGGCAAAAGAAAGATGATTCAAAAGATATGCGACCAGGATGCGCCATCAATTGAGAGCATAAGCCAAATTCCAAATGTTGTAGGAAGAGCTCAAATGCGCCCAACTATGCAGCTACATTTAGGCCATTTCGACAACAACATAATTGCACTCAACTATGCGGCCACATCTGGACCTTTTCGATAGATTCTCCCAAATTCGCGAGATTTGCAGATAAAATCATATAAAATCAAATATTCTCAATCAAATCTCTGACGATCAAGGTATATGATCAGTCAAGCCTCTCCACACTGATCTCGGCAACAAACCCTAGGCCTTGAGGTCTATAAAAGGGAACTCAAGCTTCAATTTCAAGAGAGCTCGGATTTCTATCTTCTTCTCCAAATTCCGCAGTTTTCTTTTTCTTTTCAGCCGCCATATCGAGTCTCCCCCAAGTTCTATTCATACTTCATTTGGATACGAACTTCGAAAGAAGGGAGTGTAAGCACTTGTTCTCCTCGAAAGAGGTTGAACAAAGTCAGAAAGAAGGAACAAACTTTGGGTCCTTTATCGCTTTCATTTAAGTTTTTTACGTTATGTTTTTCTTTAAAGTTTTTTTGTTGTTTTATTCTTCCATCGAGTTGTAAGTTTCTATTTTATCTATTAAATTTCAATTCTTTAAGGCGCTTTTTGGGGCGTGGGTTATAATAATTTGTGTTATAATAGCCTATGGAGTACTATGCACCCCAAACACAGACTATTATAACCACAGACTAAACAACTCTGCATTTTAAACAATATTATATAATTTTACAGATTATTATAACCTACAGACTATTATAACCCATGTTATTATAACTCACTCAGCGCCCCAAATAGCCCCTAAGTTGTAATTCAAGTTTTGTTTCAAGTTATTATTGTTTCAATTCCGCACGTTTATTTCAATGAAGTTTATCTTTTCTCAATCAAGTTTTCTTTTTATTTTCTGCACTTTAGTTTTCTTTTCAATGAGTAGCTAAACTCCTTGGAGGGGATTCAATGAAGTGGATACCCTAAAAAGGAGAGAAGCCCCACCATGTGATTCTACTGACTTTGCTTAACATTTAGCATCGTTTGATTTTATTGATTTTAAGTTTCATTGTTAGATTAAACTGATCGCTTGAGTTAGCATAGTTTGTGTGAGATTCAATACTGAAATGGTTGGATCGAGCACGCATTTTCATAAAAGAAATCTAAGAGAAGAGTCTAGACATAAAACTTCGCTTTTTGTACCAAGACATATGACAAAAACCTTTAGAATCATTGAGTTGTGTTCCTTATTTATCTACGTTAAAATTAGCCATAGACATATGTGTTTAATTGCTTAGTCTCCCAAAAGTACTTAGAAAATGGCTGAATAGGTGTTGAACTCGATTTAGGGTGTTAAGTGTCGGTTAAGGAAGGTTGAGGGCGCATTTCAGTGGCATTTTATTTGAATCGCACAGAACTCGAAAGAGGCAGTATGCGAGCGCAAGAGGAAGAATCTCTTAAATAGCCAGACCTAGTTAAGCAAGTATGCGGGCGCATGGTGGGCACATTTCCTCAAGATTGAAACATATTTGAACCATCTGCTTCTCATTACTGTTTATTATCTGTTCTTTTAGTTTCCTTTATTTTCATTGCACAAAACCCCCAAAAACATCTTATTTAATTGGTTTCCTTCGGTTGCAACTTGAAAGTACTTGTGTTGTTAACTAAAAAGTTCTTTGTTAACCGTTCCCTTTGGTTTGATACTTGGAATACTTCCATATATTACTTGTTGGACAACATGCACTTGCGCTCTTTGCGTTAGCAACCACCAGATGGCATGGAGAGTGTGTCCTTCATTGTAGAGACTAGTTAGTGGGTTGTGTACCCTGATGTGTGATGGCATGGAGGGTGTGTCCTTCATTGCAAGTGCTAGCCAGAGGGCTAGTGGGCCTTCGAGGTGTGGCTTAAGGGTTGTGATCCTTCTTGTTGGATGCTAGTTGTGGGGGTGAAGCCTCGTGATAGGAAGCATGGCTATAGGGTATAACAATGAGGCAATATCGTAGGTGAGGGTGGGTTAGGTGGTCACTTAGCCAAGAGAGTTTAGAACTTGAGGAAGATCAGAAGCTTGAGTGGTTTGTGGAGTGGTGGCTAGTTGTTGTGTTGACTGTGAGCCCTTGGATCTTAAGTAGACTACTTACAGAGTAACTTTATACTCATTCTATGCTACATTGTTTTCTCTTTTTGGTGGTCAATGTAAGGAGGTGCGTGGCAAGGGCATTAGCTTGGCAAGGCTATCGAGATCGTAACCAAATTTCCTAGAATAGAAGAGTTGCCCAGTTTCCTACTGTTTTTGTTTCCTTCATGTTTGGAGTTTTGTTTTGTTGTACTTTCAGTTCTTACGCGTTATCTTGAATTTAATTGTTTTGGCAAGAACTGTTTTGTTTTGAAATCAAGATCCCAAACTAAAGTAATTTTGTGAAATGTTTATATGGTCTTGGTTGAAAGCTTGTTTCATTTTCCTTGCTTGTAGATAAAGGTGTTGTTGAGTAAGTTGTAGTAGCAATTCAGGGTCGGTTGTTACACGTCATGAGCCTTGCCTAAAAAATTCAGACCATTATTGGGTTGGGTACATACATCGTAGTAGAAATAGGCATGATTGAAATGATAAAAACAAAGACGACAAGAATAAGCTCAAAATGTTGTTGACTGGAGCTTTGCATATCCAACTCTTCTTGATTCTCTTCTTCCAACTTCTGCTTGTTTCTTCTTCCCCAGCTTCAGCAATCTTTCATTTTTAAAAATTCACTGATCTATTAGATATAAAGTTGAAAGGTCGTGGTCTTATAAGATAAAAAATTCAGTTTTGTGTCTAATAGATTTGTGATTTTTTTTTTAAATGTCAAATATGACAAGAACATGTTAGACACTTTTAAACTTTAAAGATCTATTAAACTTTGTTGAAAATTCAGAAGCCTATTAGACACAATCTTAAAAGTTTGACAACTAAAATTGTAAGTTAACCATATGTATAATATATTTAGTATGTCATAAAGTGGGAGAGGAAAACAAGGTAAAGTAGAAGGACAACGAGGGCAAGAAAGACGATATTAACCTACTAGCCATCCAACCAAATTCTCGTCGATCACAATTAAATTTTTGAAAGATTAGAGAGATAAACACATAAAGGAATAAAAGACTTTTTTTTTTTTTTTAAGAAAAGGTATTAGATATCTAGTCATATCATATTCTATTGAAAAAAAAAAATCTGGTCACATTCTGCTAGAAGATACTTTTTATGGGTGGTCCAAGATAGTTATTTCTCGAGGGATGGAAAATTGCCATTGATGAATGAATTATGAAGCATTCATAATGAATTATTTACTTTCAGTCAACATCCACGTCAATTACATGTACAAAGAAATGTAGAAGGCGGTGTCAGGCAGCTGTAATTTATTGCATTACATTACCATTGACAACACCAAAGACTTTGTGGTTGGTTTCCTATGATAGGTCAACAACGGTCGGACCTACTAAACTGCAGTACGTTACCTCTGACAATTAATTCATACTAAGCTTGCCTTTTCTAAAAATTTTAATGGCATAATAATTATAATCTAATGAAGGAAACAAACTCATTTTACAAAAAAATTATAAAAAAATACTAAATATTCCAGATTGAATTCTATTTCTGATATATTTTTATAAATAATTCAGTCATATTTTCTAAGTTAAATTACGAGGTTAGTTTCTCAACTTTCATGTTTGTATTTATTTGGTTTTTAAACTTTCAAAAATTTATAGTAAATTTCTAAACTTTCAATTTCGTGTCTAATAGGCTTTTGACATATTCAAATTTTTTTTAGATTAATTGATGTATTAGATATAAATTAAATTGAATTTTATGACTAATGGTTCCTATATTTTCAATTTTATATCTAGTACATCTGTGAATTTTAAAAGATGTCAAATAGATCAAAAACCTATTACATAAAAAAATTGAAAATCCAAGAATCTATTGGACACAAAATTTAAAGTTTAAAGACCTATTACACTATTTTTAAAGTTTATGAACCTATAAGACAAAATTAAAAGTTCAATGATCTATTAGACACTTTTAAAAATTCACATGGACCAAATAGACACACATTTGAAAGTTCAAGAACTAAACTTGTAATTTAACTTACTTTCTATTTAACAAAATTAACATCAAACTAATTATTAGTTATAGTTTGGTAATTAATATTATTTAATTTGAATATTATGTATCAAGACAAATACATTTCAAATCAATATGTTAAGATTATAGTTAAAATAGATTTGTGCCTTCTGACATAAAATTTTGGACCCACCACGGCTGTCATGAAAAGTACTCCAAAAAGGTGAAAGGCAAATGTACTATTTTTTATATTAACCGTCAGTTCTTAAGATGAAAATATGTATCTTATCAACTACTCAAGTATGCTCGAATTGGCCAATGACAAGTGAGGTTTGAATATAATATTTTGGCAATTTAATTAAATGGGAAAGACTAATCGTAATTTTTTTATGGTAGTATATTTAAAAGGAAAAACAAAATCCTTGATTAAGGGGTTGTTTTTGTAACATTGGCATTTTTTTTTCTATTTATTTCCTCGATTAAAAGAAGTTTATTTTTATTTTCATCATTTTTTTTACAATATAAAACAAATTTCTGTGTTTGGTGATTGCTCGGAGTACTTTTCATATCTTATTTTTAATAAATGTTTACAGAGTCTATACAAATTTTGGAAGAAAAAAAGTCTTTACCCAATGTTGGAATAAAAATTTCAACCAGCCAGAAATTATCACATCATTATCCAACATTGACGACAAAATTATATTTAATTAGAGATTAATTAAATTAGCAATGATCCCTAAATTAAATTTTGGCAAATCCCAATATATGATATGAAATTTAGGTCGACTCTAAACAAAAGCCCAAATTAAAGTCCCAAATTAGACAAGTCCAAGTCCAATCCAAAGGCCTAGCCCAAAGTCAGCCTGGCAGTCAACTAGGCTCAGTCCAACAAGGCAGACCCAAGCCCACCATGAGGCCATAAGGAGCTCTATAAATAGAGAGTTCCCTCCTTCATTTGAGAGGGGGGTTTAGAACGGAAGAAGCTCATAGAGAATTAAGAAACAAAGCTGTGAAGTCTCCAAAAGCTCTTAAAGATCAAATACTGTCTGAACGTAGAACACTTCTCGAAGATCAAGAACGATCCAAGACGATTAACAAGTCAGAGGTTGATCATCCAAGCAGTTCAACAAGCCAAAGGCCGATCATCAAGTAGATCAACAAGCCAAAGGTCAATCATCCAACGATCAACAAGCCAAAGACCGATCATCCAACCAGATCAAGAAACCAGAGGCCGATCATCAAGTAGATCAACAAGCCAAAGTTCAATCATCGAAGAAGATCAATATGCCAGAGGCCGATCATCCAAGAAGATAAACAAGCCGAAGACCTAGCTAAAGACCTTTAATAAGCTATAAGCTAAAAACCTTTAGGAAGCTGTAAGCTAAAGACTTTCAAGAAGCTACAAGATGAAGACCTTTAAGAAAATACAAGCCGAAGACCTTCAACAAGCTATAAGCTATAGACCTTCAGGAAGCTATAAGGTGAAGACCTTCAGGAAGCTACAAGCTGAAGACCTTCAAGAAACTACAAGCTGATGACCTTCAAGAAGCTACAAGCCGAAGATCTTCAAGAAGCTACAAGTCGAACACCTTCAAGCTGAACACTTTCAAGAAGCTACAAGCTGAACACCTTTAACAAGCTCAAAGTTGAAGACTTTACACAAGTTCAAAGTTGACGATTCAACCTCGAGAATAAGCATTTCAGCCCTCGAGTCAAGTATACATACAAGAGAAAGAATTAGAGGACCATATATTAGAGATTGTATTACACCCACTATATTCAAATTAATACAAATATAAGTTCATTCCACGTGACTTATTTCTTTGTTGAAATTACGTGTGAACAAAATTGGCACGCCCGGTGGGACCATATCTACCACTCATCTCCTTCTCTTATCTCAAAACACAAGTGAAATAATGTCATCTAAAACTTCTTCAATGGCCCTTGTCACAAGCAACTTGTATATAGATTATGTTACCCATAGTTGCTTCAAAGAATTGAGGCTGCAAGAAAATCAAGCTTCTATTGTTGCAAGCAAAATAATGATGTTGCTAGGGGCATCGACTAACAATAAGTTTTCTGTTAAGTGTAACCCCTTGTTCAATCTTGATTTTGACGTAGTGTTCGTCATGATGACTTAAACAGGCACTATGGAAGAAAGATTGGAAAAGATGCAGGAGAAAATCAACACCTTGGTGAAGGCGATCGAAGAAAAAGATTCTCAAATTGCATACTTAAAGAGCCAAATTGAGAGTCAAAATGTAGTCGAATCAAGTCAAACTCATGCTGTTGAAGATCATAACAAAGAGAGGATCGTTGCACGGGAAAATCAACCACAAACCTCCACTTCGATCAGTTCACTATATGTCCAACAACTTCAAGACATGATAACAAACTCCATTAGAGCTCAATATGGTGGAGCTTCTCAAAGTACTCTTCTATATTTTAAGCTTTATACCAAGAGAATCGACAACTTGAGAATGCCAACTGAATATCAACCACCAAAGTTCAAGCAATTTGATGGAAAATGCAACCCTAAGCAACACGTTGCAAATTTCATTGAGACATGTGAAAATGTTGGCGCGCGAGGAGATCTACTAGTTAAACAGTTCGTCTGAACGCTGAAGGAAAATGCTTTTGAATGGTACTCTTATCTAGAACTTGAGACGATTGACAGTTAAGAGTAATTTGAAAGAAAGTTCCTGAATCGCTTTTATAGCACAAGACAAACCATCGGCATGTTCAAGCTCACCAACACTAGACAACGAAAAGGTGAACATGTTGTCGACTATATCAATCGTTGGAGAGCCATGAGTCTTGATTGCAAATATCGTCTCACTGAACTATCTGCTGTAGAAATGTGCATTCAAAGCATGCACTGGGGACTTTTGTACATCCTCCAAGGCATAAAGCCTCACACTTTTGATGAGCTAGCAACTCGCGACCATGATATGGAGTTGAGTCTCACTACTCGAGGAGACAAAGACCTTCTAGCTCCTAACGTAAAGGAAGAAGGAAATGACATTGAGGTAACTTCAGAGGAATCTATGGTGCTGAATACAACCTCTCTCAAGTTTTCTTTAAAGCAAAAATACAAGAAGATAGAAAAGCAACAAGAAAATGAAAGACGTTGCTTATGTTTGAAGGAAAGACAGAACAAAGTCTATCCTTGTTCTGATTCTGACATTCCTGACATGTTAGAACAACTACTGGACACATGACCGATCAAAATTCTAGAGTGTAAGCGGCCAAAACAGATGAAAAATTCGATGATCCTAACTATTGTAAGCATCGAGTCATCAGTCACTCGGTGGAGAAATATTTCATCCTAAAAGAGCTAATTCGAAGGTTAGCTAAAGAATGAAAAATTGAGCTAGACCTTAATGAAATAGCTCAGCCAAATCATGCTGCAGCAACAACAAATACATGCAGTCAAATGTGTTCTAGTCCGATTCATGATCAAGGAGTGTGCTTGATTCAATTTGGAACCTTGGAACCTTTATCTATTTAGTTTCAACATAAGGTGCCAAGAAACAAACTTCAAGATGTGGTCAAACCTATCAATGATAAAGACAAAGGTCGAGCTCTTGTGACTCATCTGAAGAAGCAAAGGCAAAACTTAGCTTTAGACAAGTTGCACCAAAGCCACAAAAGTAAGAATGGACATCAAAGAAAGAATAAGCCAAGGAAGCCTAAACCAGAGAGGAATGAGAATAAAAAAATCTTTTCAACCTCACCAACCGGTGACCTTAACAGAGTTCTTCCCGAGAAATTTCCTTCCCATGGAAAAAGATGAAGAAAATTATGCTAGTTCGTGTTACATCAACGCATATGAAGTTGATGATTCAAAAGAAGTCGAGCAAAGGACCTTTGTCTTCAATCGCATCAAGCCTTCAACTACTCGACCTTCAGTCTTCCAAAGAATGAGTATGGTCGCGACAAAAGAAGAAGACCAAGGTCTAACTCCTAGCTCCACTCGACCTTCAGTCTTCCAAAGGCTAAGCGTCTCCACATCGAGGAAAAATCAACCATCAACATCTGTCTTTGATCACCTCAAAGTAACAAGCGATCAACATGAAAGAAAGATGAACACCTTAAAGGTGGAACTGTTGGATGAAGCAAACAATGACAAAAAGATCCATAGTCTTATTACTTCACGTATGAAAAGGAAGTTATTTGTCCTCATAAATACAAAGGATTCTTTAAAGGTAAAGAAATGTCTCGTCATTTTAACAAATCCTACAAATGAAGGAATTGATCAAGACCTTGGTGATGATAAAGGCACTTAAAATGTAAAAGCTCCATATCGCAAGAACCTAAAC
This sequence comes from Trichosanthes truncata, assembly GCA_033996785.1. Taxonomy (NCBI): domain Eukaryota; kingdom Viridiplantae; phylum Streptophyta; class Magnoliopsida; order Cucurbitales; family Cucurbitaceae; genus Trichosanthes; species Trichosanthes truncata. The sequence goes on from JAWPNB010000004.1 coordinate 17,235,843, forward strand.
TACATGATGCTCCTAACCCATGTGAGCTTAAAAGGTGAACAGCCCCCAAAAAAATTCTTTCAACTACGTTATGACTTGGTCCCTTTCCTAAAGGGCACGTAGGCAACTTTAAAAAAAAATTTAAATTCAGACTCCTAAAAAAAATATCTTTACCCCATGCATGAAACAAGACGTCACACACATTAGATGCATGCAAGATGGCTTCACCCACTTCAAGTTTAAGATCAAGCTTCACTCATTTTAAGTTCAAGACCGATGGAGTGTTGCTCAAGTTCAAGGATTGAGCATTGTCGTTCAAAGTACGGTGTTCTGCCTCTAAGTTTTGCATTTCACCTCAAAGTTTAGCGTCTCACTCGTTCCGAAGATCGACGTTATGCTCATTTCATGTTCATTGTTCTGCCTTCAAGTTTGGCATTTCGCCTCCAAGTTCGGCATTCCACCTCCATGCTCGGCGTTCTGCCTCCAAGTTTAGCATTTTGCCTCCAAATTAGGCATCTCGCTTGTTCCAAAGATCAGTGTCCGCTCATTCCAAGTTAGGCATTTCGCCTTTAAGTTGGCACTTCTCCTTCAAACTTGGCGTCTTGCCTGTAAATATAACATTCCACTCGCTCTAAGAGCGGCATTTCACTTCCAAGTTCAGCGTTCCGCATTCAAGTTCGGCATTTTGCCTCCAAGTACAATTCTCCATCTCCAAATTTGGCATTTCACCTCCAAGTATGTGTTCTGCCCCCATGTTCGACGTTCACTCCTTCTCCATGTTTTGAGGTTTTGTCGTCACTCCATCTCAAAGTTTGGAGATTCGTTGTTGCTTCGTCTCAAGTCTGGACGTTTCACCATCGTTCGCCCTATCCCAAGTTCGGAGGCTTCATCCACCGTCGTTCATGCCTCTGCCAAGTCAAGAGGCTTCGTCTTTCGTCTCTCGCTTAACCAAGTTAAGAGGCTTCATCCGTCGTTGTTTTCTCCTTCACCAAGTCTAGAGGCTTCATCTGTCGTCGCTCGCTCCTCCGTCAAGTAAGAAGGCTCCGTGTGTCGTCCTACGCTCCTCCACCAAAACATGAGGCTTTGTTCACCGTCGCTCCTCCTGCGCCAATTAAGGAGGCTTTGTCCGCCATCGCTCGCTGCTTTGCCAAGTCAAAGAGGTTCGCCGTCGCTTCATCGTCAAGTTTGAAGGCTTCGTAGTTGCTTCTTCTCCAAGTTCGTAGGCTTCACAGTCGCTTTTTCTCCAAGTTCGATGGTTCTGTCATCTCTCCATCCTCAAGCTCAGTGGCTCCATCATACCTCCATCTCCAAGTTTGGTTGCCCCATTGTTACTCCATTTTTAGGTCTGGTGGCTCCATCATTGGTCCATCTCTAGGTCTAATGGCTCCATCGTTGCTCCATCTCCAAGTTCGGTGGCTCTATCGTCGCTCCATTCCTAAGCTCTGTTGCTTCATCGTCTCTCCTCCGCCAAGTCAAGGTGTCGCTTCATCTTTAAAGTTGAGGTGCCACTTCATCTTCAAACTCGAGGTGTCTCTTCATGTTCAAAGTCGAAGGTGCCACTTCATCTTCAAAATCGAGGTGCCGCTTCATCTTCAAAGCCGAGGTTGTCGTTTCATCTTTAAATTTGAGGTTGCCGCTTCATCTTCAAAGTCCAGGTTGTCGCTTCATCCTCAAAGTCTGATGACTTCATTCTGTCTTAAAAGTCTGACGGCTTCGTTTCATCTTCAAAGTCTAACAGCTTCACTTTGTCTTCAAAGCCAAGGAGGCGCTTCATCTTCAAAGTCAAGGGGTCGGACATGCCCCTGCTTTGCCTTATCTCTTTGGAGTCTCAAAATTCTCAATAAAACAAAATACTTTACAAAAGTAAAAGCAAACTTTATTAAAGCTGCTTTTGAAAAAATAAAGAAAAGACAAGATTACAAAAGCTGAAAGTGAAAACTGATAACATATGTCTGCAACTCATTGTCGTTCGTCTTCGGCTTCTTTTGTTGAGGTGATGGTGTCACCCAGTGTTTCTCCTGAATGGCCTGGACTGATTGCTTTATGGCTTCAGTATTGTTTCGTTTTAATATCTTGAGATTTAGGCGGTAACCTCTGCAGGTGTTTATACCAAGGACTTACTTCGGCCTCCTCCGCCATTGCTGCCTCAAACACCTTACCCTCTTCTCTTGATATTAAAATGATCAATTGGTCATTGCAATCTTTTCCTTCTCAGGAATGTTCTTCGCTACCCGCGCGGCCTGTGGGTTGGTTATTTCCACATGTTCCAGAGTATCACTATCTCCACCATCTCCCCCTTCAATCGAAGACTAGTATAGTCAACGATGAGTTTATATTTTTGCAGACTGGTTTACAGTACAGATTAATTTACATGATAAAATAAATTATACCCTTCAACTCAGTTGAGAATCTAGGTATGGGTCTAGAATATTGAAATTTAAATACGGATCGTATTCAAAATCAATATCATTGATAGAAGACTCTGATATGAGTTCATCAATATCAGGGTTTTCTCTTTGAACTGGATTATTCTCAGTAGGATTTTGAGAAACATCCTGGATTACAGCTTGTAACTCGGAAGCGGAAGATGCTCCGGCTAAAGATGCAATAATTGAGTTTCTCTGTAGAAGGACTTGTTCCTCTTCTACACGAGAGTGGTGATGATTAGCCTTTAGGAATTGGCTTATCCTTTCTTCTGAAAGATGAGAAACATCAAATTTTTCCCACCATTTGATTTTTAAAACCTTATTTAGGGTTTTAAATTTTCCTCTTGGAGCCAACGGTAATTCCAGCAAAAGATCCAAGGTAATTGAAAATTCAATGAGAATCTAAACGTCATCGCAAGTGGTGACAAATGGACACTAGTTGAGAATAAATGAAATGACTTTTGTATTTCAACAGGAAAAATTTCTTGCGAAATACCAAAGTAACTCCACCATTTTTGAAACCAATTTGGGAAGTTAAATTTGTAAGATTTCTTACAAAAAGTAACAAACCAAGAATGGTTATAAGGTTCATACCAAAAAATATTGTACCAAGCCATGATATAGTCATGGTAACAATATGTTTGTGGTCTGAAGCTTCTTGAGAACTTCTTTGGAACCAACATCCCCTGAGGCCAGTGAGATGGCGTAAGAACCCTTAAAATTCTCAGTTTTGAAAATATTATTCTTGACGGATCATTTATGTCCGGCACATGAGTTATTTCAATTGACTTAGTGTCAACTAAAATAAACTCGTAGGATAATCTTGCTTTTGAAGTATCCTCAGGCATGAAAAGAAAGCCAGAAGGATATATTTGAGCACATACTTCTTTAGGAGAAGGACCATCGAATTCAGGCTCGATGATTATTTCTTCTAAGGAAGTTTTTGTATGATAACTTGTTATCTGAGGTCTTGCCTGAAAGACAGCAGGTCTTAAAGTCCTAGCATGGGATTGATTTCGAGAAATCGAACCTGATGCTGGTCTGTTTGAGTTAGGAAAAGAGGCAGTCTGAATAGGACTTTCTCCTTCCCTAATTGATAAATTCCTCGGAGAGGATCCTTGACGTCGTCTGGATATCGTTGTGAAATCGAGATCCATCTCATAATGGTCTGCATTCATGGGAGTGAGTGCAGATGTTTGAGAGATGGGGCGTTTACCCCTTTGAGAACTAGTCCCGGAGGAACTAGCTATTGATTGAGTTATCCCTTGGTTAGGGTTATTTGAGAGGTTTGGGAAGTTTGGCCCTGGGGGCCTTCCAGTCGAAGGCGGTCTTGGACGACCGTGTTGCATTGAGAAGATAGCTTAGAGATTTTTTGTGAGAGATGTTCTCTCGAAAGGTAATCAGCTAAGCTATTTTCGCTGCCTTTTTTAGGCATAATTGAGAAATCAAAGCAAGATAAGATTGCTTGCCATCTTGGAAAGATTTGTTTTGAAACAAGATTCTTTACATCTTTTTCAAAGATGTATTTACTTGCTTTTGAATCGGTTCTGACAAGAAAATCTTTGTTGATAAGATCTCCTTGGAATTTTTGAACGGAGAGTACTATTGCTAGCACTTCCTTCTTTACGATGGAATAGTTCTTTTGAGCACTATTCCATATGCCGAAATGGTAACGGATAATTGATTCTTTTCCGTTAACTTCCTGTGTGAGGATACCGCCGTAACCGAGATCTGAGGCATCGGTTTCAACGATAATCTTTGCTGACTCATCCACTAGTGATAAGCATGGGATGACTTTTGATAAAGCCTTGATAGATCTGACAACACTAGTGTGCTCATCTTTCCATGGCTTTGGATTTTTCTTTAGTCTGTCAAAGAGTGGCAGACAAATGATACAGAGGTCTTTGATAAAGTCTCCGATATAATTAACACAACCCAGAAATCTCTGTAGTTGAGTCTTATCTTGAATAATATCCGGAAACTTATCCACAAAGTCTAATGACCGTTGGATAGGTTTGATAATTCCTTGATCGATTTCGTATCCAAGGAAACGAATCTTTGTTTGAAATAATTTAATCTTGGGTAAAGATACCACAAGACCATTTTTCTTGATGACATAGATAAAACATTTTAAATGTTTAAAATGTTCTTCTATCGTATTAGAATATACAAGAACATCATCAATATAAATTATTGTGAAGTCTTGATATTTATTGAATATGTCATTCATGATCTTCTGAAACTCCGAAGGAGCATTCTTTAGACCGAATGGCATTACATTCCATTCGTATTGTCCGAATGGTACATTGAAAGCGGTCTTATACCGATCTTTGACATTGATTTGAATCTGCCAGAAGCCAGATTTCATATCAAATTTTGAAAAGATTTTTGCAGAAGCTATTCGCTTAAGCAAATCCTGTCGATTAGGTATTGGATACCTAATCCATTTGAGGACCGTATTTAATGGTTTATAATTAATAACCAATCTAGGAACATCACGTTCCTTTTCGGCTTGATTATTAACATAGAAAGCCGCACATGACCATGGGCTCTTTGATGGGCTTATTAAACCCTTTTTGAGAAGATCGTCAATTTCCCTTTTACAGGTTTTGACGAGCTCTTTTGACATTTGAATGGGCCTTGCCCTAGTTGGGATATGGGCTTCATCAAAATTATCCACATCCGATCCACTATGTGACGTTTTCTGTCCCAAAAGGCATTTGGGATATTTGAACATATTTCAGACTGAATTCTCCTTAGAATTATCTAAATATTATTTTGAATAGAATGTTTTTTGATTTCATCAGAAATCCTTCTGCACTTGATATCATCTTGAAGGAATTCAATTTGTTTTTCCTTTCTAGAGATTTTGTTGAGGTGTTCCTCAATTTTTGAGATATATTTTGGAGTAATGCTATCACAGAACTCAAAAATAATCATTTTTCCCAGTTTACGAGAAATAATTCCTTTCTCAGAAACTTCAAATGGATATAGTTGAGTGAGGAATGGAGTTCCAAGAATTACTTCCTCATTCAAGTCTTTCATACAAAGAAATGTATTTAAGAAACACACATCTTTGTTGCATATATGGACTCCTGATAATTTATAATTAATTATCAGTTCCTGATTGTTTGCTCCTCTTAGGGTTTGGCAAGTAGCTTCAAAATACCTTGAGGGAATAATCCCTTCATTAAGGACATTCTGATCTGCTCCCGAATCTATGAGAGCAGTTACTGTAATTTTATAATCACGGATTTTTAAAGTGATATTTGAATACCACTTTTGATTGAACACCTTGTTAATGTAATTAATATTATCATTAACAATCATTTGAGAGGATGATCCTGTCGCAACAGATATCATCTGATTTGATTTTTCTTGAACAACAAGCATTTTGTTTTCAAGATCAGTAAGTCGTTGTTTAGAATTAGCAACTTCTGTTTTGAGATTCTTGATCTCCAATTGCAAGTCCTGGATTGTGACAGGTATTGGAGTTGTTTCTGTTTTTAGCCTATTCATTACTTCTTGAAAATTGAAGTAAATAGGCTTTCTTTCTTCTTCTGCTGATGTTCCTTTAAGTTATTTTTTGAGCTTATTGAACATCTGCTTTTGAAGATTTTGATCAAGTATGGCTTCAATAGCATCGAAAAGCGCTTCCTGAGTACTTGTAAGTACGTTGATGCATCCTCCACATGGAATGACATCATCGTCTGATTCATTTGAAGAAGAAGGATCAAAATAATCAGTTTCTTCTTCTATTTGATTGATCATATCATTATTATCAGAAGATTATGAAGAAGAGTCTTCTTTGATAGACATGTCTTCAAAGATTCCAAGTAGAGACTGTTTGACATCATCATCGATCTCTAGCTTGTTTATCTTTTCTTGAGTTCTGGACATCTGTTAGCATAATGTCCAGTCTTTTGACAACTGTAGCACTTAACAGTGCTTCTATTTGCGGCGGCTTGATTTTTCTTTGCCTTCCGCTTGTTGTAGTATTTCCTTTTTCGAGGAATATACTCATTTGAAGAAGATCGTTTGCTTTTAGAAAAAAGCTTTTTATTCGATCTTTTTTTTGAAGGAGGTGTATTGTCCACTCCGTATTGCTTGCAAAAAGAACCCAATTCCTTTCGGTAATCTGAGTTCGTTGCAACTTTTTTGTTGTGCTGCTGTTCCTGGTAGAGTTCAAGACAAACTGCCTGGATATAGCTAATGAGGTCTCCGTATGTCAGAGATGCCCAATTGATTTCTATTCCTCCATGCTTTAATAACATAGTAGAATGAAATTTTTGCTTTACATATTTGGGTAATCCATAAAAAAATTTATGTTTCCAGATGTTATCCCCACATGTAGTAAGGCTATAAAGACGTGCCATAAATGTGTCTTTATACCATTTGAAATCACTCATTTTGTGGCATTTCATCCCCAAAAGAGCTTCAGTTGAATGGTCACTGTATAGGCTTGTTCGTCCTACAAAGTGCTTTATACAGGTGTAGACAAAAGTGTCTACACAATTTGATTCCGTGGCCACATATCGTTCTTCTAGGCCATCGGCATTTGTTCGAGTCTTAGTGGTTTCTAAGACTGATTCTTTAACTGAGTTTCGAGCATCCTCAGTTAGTTGATTATACCACCAACTTCGCAGATTACCTGTTAACCCAAAAAGTAAGCAGTTTAATATTTCTGGCTGAGTAAAGCTTTTGGAATAAGTCGTACTAGCTATGAACATTTCTTGGAATATTGTGAGCATCTGCCCTTCAGAGCAGCCATCAATGTTCCAAGTAACTAAAGAATTCCCGTCATAATTACGAGATTCTGGTTTGGTGTCATCCCATCCGAGATCGGGTGGTGATGGCCTTTTGTAATGATTCTTCATATCAGAAAATTTACTGATGGGAAGAATTTTTGAGGTAGATTCAGAGGGATCAACCCTTTGATCATGTTCAAGTTTTCGTCTCTTTTGGAGAGTCCGAAAGCCTGACCTTTGTTCTTAGAACTTTCTGCTTTATCCCTAGCAGTAGGTTCTACATTTGATAATTTCTTGTATTAATTAATGAATTATCAATAATAAATTAAAAATTCATTATCAAGAGAATGAATTAAAAAAATTTATCAACAAAAATTTGTATGAAATCCAAAAAGTTGGAATACAAAGAGTTTTGTCATTTAATTGCCAAGAAGTTGGAATAATTTCTCTTTAATTATAATTTTAATTATACTAAGCAATCAAACCAGTAGCTAATTTAATAATTATTAAGGTTGAAACGCATTCTGTAAAAAATATTTAGAATTTGTATTAATCAAACATAGTAACAAAAAAAAAAGTTAGCCCATATTAGGTAAAATAACTTATATATATATATATATATATATATATTAAAAACAATAAAATGTAACCTAAAATTATTAAAAATGTGGTACCAGATAATGCAATTTAAATGGACCCATAAAATATTAAATGAATGGAATATGAAAAGCTATAAAGTAAAAGGTTTACCTCTATGTAGATAAATTAATTCTAAAATTAATAGTTTTATCTAATTATAGTTTAACTACAGAATATGAAAGTTTTTGAAATGCCATAGAGTTTTTATAATTCTTTCATTCCCTTCAACTCTAAATTTGTCTCTTCCGCTCATTTCCATAACAATTTGAAATCTACATTTTAAAAAAAGTAAGATAAGAAAATAATTATTGAAAAATCAAAATATAGTCTAATAATAATTAAGAAAATAATTATGAGTTTGATGGAGTGAACATTAAAACATGGAAAAATTAGGTATACATAAATTAATTTAGATATCATTTCTTTGTTAAAGAAAATTAGGTATCATTTTCTATCAATTGTATAAAAAAAATCATAACTATTTATATATAATCTGAAATATTCTATAAATTTTCTATTTTTAACTTATTTTATTATTATTATTGTTAATTGATTTTAAATTTTTTTTACAATTGCACTAATATTTAACAATAAAATAAATTTATCAATTTGTAATATATAAAAAACATTTATGATCTTTCTATATATTTAAAATACATATTAATTTGTTAGGTAAATTTTTAATGAATATAATTAATTTTTTTATAATATAAAATAAGTAAAAAAATATATAACGTGCATTGCACGCGGTAATAAACTAGTGATTATAAGTGTATTAAAGTAATGTAAAAAAAGTGTAACTTCGGTAAAAAAAAAAAAAGAAAATTTTTCTTATTTATTTTTTGAGTTTAAAGATAGGTGTTAATTAACGTGAGTGTGTGAAGGGTTTTTAATGAGTGTCCAAAAAAGTTTTTCCAACATCCTCACTTATATATATATATATATATATATATATATATATATATATATATATATATATATATATATATATATATTAATTCAACAACATTTGAGATGATTCGAACCTATGGTCTCTTGATCATAAGCTCATACTTGATTTTAACGACCCTACTTTTCCTATTAGACTTTCTAGGGGCGTTACTAAATGCATGCTAATGAAATAAAAATCAAACTTAAATAATCTTTTAAAAAGAAATAAACTTTTATAAAAACAATCAAAAACCTTCACCTTGGGATCCCTTTATTTCAAAGCATAAGAATAAACTAAAACATTTTAAGAATTTAAATGATTTTCAAAATGTTTCTACTAAAAAAAACAACAGTGCTAACAATGAATAAAAATTGCGGAATTTAAGCTCCTATAGGTCACCCATGGCCTCTTGCAGCAACTATCCTGTCATTCGCCTAGGATGCCCTGCCTTTACCTGAAAAGAAAAACATTTTTGAAAATGTTGAGTATTTAAAATACTGGGTCAGGATATGCAAACACATACAAAGTGATTTTTAAAACTTTTTCCTCTGGTGGGACCTAAAACATTTTCATAGTGGAAATATTTCTTTAACTTTTCTCTTCGGCTTAATGTGGACAATTAACCCAACCTAACATTTCCAGGTTCCTTTTCAAGTTCCTTTTCAATTAACCTTTTCAGGTTCCTTTTCAATATTAGCCTTTTCAAGTTTCTTTTCAATTAGATGTACATCTATAATTTAGGGGTAATTACCACAGCCTTTGAAATCATTCTATCATGAAAACATACATGTATGCATGAGGTCCCAAAGCATTTTAAAATTTCATTCCTGATGTATCACAAGACAACATTCTCATAAATCATAAACCATAACCCACGCATCACATTCACAAGAATAATTGCCAATCAACAAGTGAAAATCCATTTTCATATACAATAAAGCATTTTAAGATTCACCAAAAATCAAAATAAAACTTTTATAAAAGCTTTTCATTTCAAATGTAATTTAATTTTTATTTATTTTTTCAATTCAGTTCCTAACTTTGCATTTAAGCATATCAGCATAAAAGTCCCTTACCTTGTCAATGAATTCAAGAAAGAGAAAAAAGCTATCAACTCCTAATAAAAAGATCCTTCGCCCAACCTATGAAAATTTTCAAGAAATTAGTACTTGAAACTCACAACCTTTGGGCTTAAATTTTTCTTTTTTTTAAAAAAAAACTTAGGTCCTTACCTTCAATAACTTTACTTATCCAAAATAAATATTTAAAGGATTATCCAAAAGGTTCCCTACTCAATGCCACCTTTGAACCTTAATTGCCTGGTTCGAAACTACATACAAGATACCCAAGGTTAAAAAAAAATTCAGTCTACGAACCTCAATCGAACACAAATACCATGGGTGATTGTTACTCACAATAGTCGTACCAAAACAACCCCAAATCCTTCGCTGAAAAGGTTTGACAAGGATTGAACTTCAGAAGTCCGTACTTCGTAGCCTATGGGTGTTCTGAAACGGAGTCAAACACATTATAGGTCAATTTAAATTTCAACCAAAACCAGCCACGAAACCTTACCTCAATAGGAATTTGAAAATCAGTTTGGCTCGATATGAAGGTCCTTGGATCGACTCAATGTTGTCCTTAAAGCTTGTTTGGTCTGTTAGACACTGCTGAAACTTATGAAAGAGGCTCAAGATCTTGTTGGTTTGTCAGATTCGTGCCGCACGCGTTGGAGAAGAAGATGCATGTGCTCGCTGTCATCGGAGGAACCCATCTGCGCCACTGTTCGAAACAAGGGCCCAACATGTTGCTGTCACCGCCGGAAAAAACCCAAAACTGCTGCTCATGAAGGAAGCTGCCAATCGTAAAGCATAGGTTGACGAAGCTGCAGAAAATCGACCACCTGCTGTTTGCAAAACCTAACAACGGATGCACAAGACCGAAGATCGGAGAGAGAGATCAGACACGTCATTGCTACGCAGGAGAAGAAAATCCACTCGAGTTACAAACACAGATCCAATCGCTCTTGAAGGGGCAAGTAGCCGACGTTTATTTGTTGTGGGTGTCGATCGTTGGAGCGTGGGTAGCTGGAGCGAGACGGAACACCGGCCGAAAAGCTGTTGTTGGAGCTATAAGGGCCAGTGGCTGTTGTGTTTTCACGAAGAAGAAGAAGAGGGATAAGGAGAACGTGAGGCAAGGGTTTTCTTCTTTCTTCTTTTATTTTTTTTTTAAAAAACCTTTCCCCCTTTGACCTCATAAATAAATATTTTTTTCCTATTTTCTTTCCTTTTTTCTTAAATTAAAAAAAAAAAAAAAAAAAACTAACATAATGCTTCAAGTCAATTTAGGGAAAAAATCCTAATACAATATTTGGATACTTTCAAACTTAAACCAAAATCTCCAAAAGAAATTAAATTCTCAAAATTAAGAATTTGAGACTTTAATTAAAAACCTCTCATTCAAAATTCGAAAATTTAACTATCTTAATTTAATCCACTTAAATCTAATTTGAAATCTAATTTACTCATATTAGATTTTAAATAAGACTTCCAATTAGTCCAAACAAATCTAAGTAATCTCCAAAATATTCAAATTAAATTAACCTTAAAAAAAAATGCAAGGCATTACATTGATGCTAGTTGAGCTATGTTTTTATTGGCTTACACTTTTATATTTGAATTTTGAGTTTAATTTTCATTTGATATCTTGATTTAAAAAATTGACACTTTTCTTCCAAATTTTAGTAATACTCACCTTTTGTCCCTAACATAACGGAATAGTTAGCAACTTTAACACAATGTTATTTAGGATGCAATGGGTTCATTTAATATTAATTATATGTTTAAATGGTAAAAATATATTTTTTATAATATTTCAATAGGTGATGCGGTAGGAAAAAATAATTAAAAAAAACTCTCCCTCTCACTCCATTCTCTCTCAATCGTCCTCACCCCCACCTCCATTTGCCCTCCTACCCTCACCGTCTGTAGTTTTTGGGTAAGTTTGGGTTTAGAAATTTTGTGTTTGAGGTGTGGGATTAGGAAGCCTTTTAAAAAATCTATATTTTGAGTGATGTATATAAATATTACGAAATTGGAGTCCTAAATCCTAAAATTATAAAAACTGTGTCAAATATATATATGTTTTTTTAACTAAGCTAATTTTTGATTGAGTATTAGTAGTTTTCAAATATATTAATTTTTGTAAATTTTTAAAATCAAAATATTTGTCTCCATCCACTCTCAAATTAAAGTTGGATTTAAGTCCTTATTTAATTATATTAGTCAATTGTTGGATTTTAAATTTGTTTAAAATTTCCCTTTTAATTGTTTACTTTTTTTTTATATGGCTAATTTGAAAATACAATAATTTTTATTATTCAAATATAACTAAATTCACAATTAAATTTATTTCCATTACTTTTATCATTTAATTTGACTAGCTTACCAATAAAATACATTCTTTATGTTGTTTTTTAAATGACTAAGGGTGCGTTTGAGATTTCTTTTACAAGGGTCAAAAGTAATTATAAAAGAATCTTAACTGTTTTATTTGTTTGGTAAAACTGATTATTCATTAATTTATTTAAAATTACTTTTCAATTTCTTCTTAGATGCAAAATCACCTACCTAGTAGCTTTTAAAAATAGTTTTTCTAAAAAATTGTCATATTCTCTATCTAAAATTTTAAAATTCCAACCTTATCCTTCTATATCTTTTTTTCTTTCATATCTATTTCATTTTCATCCTAGCTATATCAATAAAATTTTGATTGATTCAACTTTTTATAACAAGTTTTTCAAAACTTTTATCAAATAACTTATATTAAATAAAATAATTTGCAATTTAAATCATACAAATTTTTAAACAATTAATTTATAATAAAATATATGTTAAATATCAATATAAAAATAACTGAAATAATATTTCGACTTTGGTCATTATAGCTAAATCACAATATGTTTATATTATTTTACCAAATACTATAATATGCTTTTTTATGTTTAAAGTTAAAACTTACCAAACAATAATTTGCTTCATGCGACAATTGATTTTTCTAAAAGCAAAGTTGCCAACAATTATTTTAAAAGCTACGACAATCTCAAACTAAGCCTAAGTTTAAAATAAAATATCATTTATTTATGTTTTTTTAATACGATTAAGTTCAAAATGAACACTGTACATATACTTTTGTTACTTTGAATAGGGCTATTTGTAAATCAAATACTATTTTTAATATGGCTAATTTTGAACTAAATATATTAATTTTTATTTTTATTTTAATAAGTAAAAAATAAAACACCCTTTACTTTTTTTAAATTTTAATATGAATACTTTAAAAATATTTTTTATTTTAATTTGCTAACATAAAATTAAATACAACCTTTAATTTTAATAGGAGGATTATAAAAAATAAACCACTCTTCTTACCTGAAAATCACTAATTGAAAATTCTATATTTAACTATTGTTATTTCAATGTGGATAAATGAAAATAATGAGATTTGTTTTTAAGGATAACATTGTTATTTGTAATAAGAGATTTTAATTTGAAATCAAATATTAAAGGTGGCATGTGGAGGAATGTGCGAGAGGTAAAAAGATATATATATATATATATATATATATATATATATATATTGTAGTGCAGTCATATACAATGTCATTGCACTCGTATTGACATGTCTTTACATAATGATCTAAATATAGATTGTTATTGGTAAAATTGGACCAAAAGAATAAACCCAATTTACAAGAAAAATCAGGGGTGAAACCAATTGGGAAAGCCCATTGAGGGATAAATTCAAGCCAATACGAAAGGACCAACCCACAAAGTAAAGAAGAAGAAAGCAACTTGGACTGAAGCCCAAGTTCAACCTGCTCAGCCTTTGAAAGAGGCACACGCAAAGCATGCCCTCGGTTAGTGTTTCCCTGGTTTAGCTCAGTTTGGTTTGCCCTAATCCTAATTTGCCAAGGAATAGAAGAAAACCTTAAAAGGGTCATATAAATACTCTTCTTCAACCTAAAGAAGGTAAGATCTTCCTCATTCTCTAAACCCTTGCTACACCTAAATTCTCCGTGCTAAATTAAGCATACGAGCTTGTGTGGCAAGCACCACACCATTGTGTAGATTTTCCTTATTTTACAGGCCACATTCTTCCTCCCTAAAATACATTTTATCGTTGCTGTTACATTAAGGCCAGGTGCATTACCTTGTCCTAATTTTGGCAATAATAGTTGGCATCGTTTGTGGGAAAGAAAAAAACAAGTTTGCTTGAGAAATTTACGCACGATTTTCCAGAATGAGGAAAGCCATGAATAGGAAGAATTGAAACCTAGACGAAACAGATTTGGACGGAAGATTAGGCTTCAAAAACCAAATCGAAGCCGACTAGCACCTGATGGCCGAGGCTAAGCAAAACCTCTTGGTCAAGGTTGACTAGCACCTTTTGGCTAAGGCTGACCAGGTTATTTTAGTTGCAAGACAGCTTGAACTGGTCAGCTTCTTAGCCCACTTGAGGAGCTCGAGGTAGACCAGAGAGGACAACTTGCTGAAAAGTTGGAGTCCATCCCGCTCACATTTGAAGACATGCGAGTTAATATTGGAAAAAGTTGGAGTCCATTCCCCTCACATTTGAAGACATACGAGTTAATATTGGAACCAAATTGGGGGATGAACAGAAAAGAAAGAGAGATTGATAAGTTTCTTTAGAGATAATGCAGACCTATTCGTCTGGTCAATTGAAGATATGTTGGGAATGGATCCTAACGTTATGGACATGATTTAATGTAAACAGAGTGGTCGGGTGAAACTTGTGGGCAAATTTAATAAGAATAAAGCTTAACCCATAGTGTAAGTATACACTGTCGATGCAAGTAATAAGGAAAGTATTCCAAGTTATCGAATCCCAAGAGAACGGACACTAGAAATTGAAAATGTAGCAAGATTGCAAACAATGACAACAGAGGTAACCAAAATATATAAAAATGCAAATAATTGTGGATTTGATGGTGGAGACAAAAATGAAAAATAAAACTTAAAATTGATGGAAAAAGCTCTAAGAAAAATGCAGGGATTCAAGTCCATTCCTGTATGTTGGTAAGATTGCCAACCAATTGCTACAGCAATTAGACATTTTGCAGCACCAATTGCTACAGCAATTAGACATTTTGCAGCACCAATTGCTACAGCAATTAGACATTTTGCAGCACCAATTGCCAATCAATTGCTACAACAATCAGACATGTCACAGGAACCGATTGCCATGCAATTGCTACAGTAATAGGGATTTTTATAGAAATGTGGTAAATAGAATCAACTCCCATTCACTTTTGATTCAAAACCTTTAGGATAATAAGTGATTGAACCTATATGTCTATGGCCAATTGTACTTATGTGATTGAGATCGCATTCTTGGTTTTGAGGGTCGTGCTATTTCTAGGATCATGCTAGGCTTATGTCTAAGCTCTTCCACAATGGTTTTAAGAAATCCGTCTTTTTCTAACCCTTTCGATATTAGATTAGACTTAAAAGAAACCCTAGATGATCATTCAAGGGTTCCACTAAGAAATAAATTAAGTAAAAACAACCTACATTTAAGTTAATGTCGATTGCTTCCTGTTTTATTGGCTATGCATCCTTACCTTAGGGCATTCATGTTCTTGAATCCCTTTGGAAGGTTTAACTCATGGTTAAGAATAAAAACAATACTGAATTAAAGTGGAAAAGCATGAAAACAGTAAATGAAAAATGTCTTGCTAAAACCGAAGAGGAAAACATTAAACAGAAGGGAAGAAAATTATGAAACTTAATGGGTACTTGTATATAATGAAGAGAATTCAGTACAACAACAAACTAATAAGAATAGAAAGTAAACTAAGCTGAAATTGCTCTGAAAAATAAAACCAATGGAAAAAGAATACTACAAAGATAAATTTAAGCTACTCGATTACACCCTTAGTCGATTTCCCTTATTCTCTTTTGAGTTAGAGGAGATCTTCACAACCCCAGGTTGAACCAAGGATTGGACTTCGGGTTTTTCTCAAGAACAGAAAATCAGAAGGACAGCAGTAGGAGGATGATAGAAAAAAGGTGCAGTAAATGGATTTTCTTCCAAGGATGAATTTCTGTCAACCTCTATTCCCTTCCCTTTAATGAAACTTACTCCAAGTTTTTTCAAGGTGAGGTGGATCTTAACAATCTTAGGTTTTCACCTAGATCAAACTGGGTATGGAAGAAAAGAGAGGAAAAAGAAAAGTGGACTGCATGTAAAAATACAGAAAAAGTGCATAAATGGGTTTTCTTCCAAGGAGGAATTCCGCCTTTTTGTGTGTTTTTTCTCCCCTTTTATAGACAATGGCGGCTAGGCTTTCTTCACACTCCATATACGACTTGATGTATGAAATTGTTGCTTGATTTAATGAGAAATAAGTGCAGGAATCTTCCAAATTTGACGAATCCCAAAAATCCCATTTTTTTTGCCTTTCTTGTGCGATTGCTACAGCAATCCATCAGCAACACGTTGGCAATCTGTCTTTTTCACCAAAACTGCATAAAAAATACCTTAATTAGTGCAAATCTTCTTTTTTTCTTCCATGTATTGATTTTGATTCACTTTAAAGAGTTCATGATATTTTTCTTGGAATTTAAAAGATTTTATAAAGAATTTTGCTAATGAATCCAAGCCTAACTTCTATTTATGGGATAAATAATTCTCAGTTATGAGAATTATCACAGAGATTCCAAGCTTGTAAATCAGAAGCAATGAACATTTAACCAGGAACGAAACAAAATCATAGCCAGCCAGATGAATGATTTACTAAAAGTTGATTTCAATCGAGAAGTCTATTTATCCTTAATGGTTATCTAATGTAGTTTTAGTAAAGAAGGCCAACGACAAATGTCGAATGTGTATTGACTTCACCAATCTAAACAAGGCTTGTTCTAAGGACAGTCTCTTGCATATGATTGATCAGTCGGTGGATGCAACAAAGGGACATGAGATGTTGAGTTTCATGGATGAATACTTTGGATACATGATAACACACAAAATGTGCTATTTTTAGGCTTTACTTTTGTTGGTCTTTATAGCCTACTTGTCGTTTTTCACGAGTTTATTTATTGAAATTTCAGTTATCGAGCAATCGGAGTGAAATCGGAGAATTTGGAGATACCATGGCAAGTTTGGAGCTAACATAACATAAATTTCGAGGCCATGTGAAGCAAAGCATGGAATTAGGCAAGAATACCCGAGAGCATAGCGTTGAGATGCTATGTATAGCGTCTCAACGCTATAGGTGCAGCATTGCAAAGCATAATTTTCGCACACATAGCGTCGAGACGCTGCTTTATAGTGTTGAGACGCTGAAAACACGCGCACCAGGTCCTTTCCGTCCGTAGCGTTGACACGCTATGTATAGCGTCTCAACGCTACCCCGATTTTCCTTCTTTACTGTGTGAATTAGGGTACAACGTCTCAATGTTGTCTCGAGTAGCATAAATTTGCCTATTTGGCTGTGGATTGGGAGAGTTGCTTTCTAGAGAATTAAGGCCTAGCTCGATTTCTACTCTAATTTTGGAGACTAGGAACATTCTTGAGAGCGGAGAACAAGAGTTGGAAGCTTGAGATCGTGATGTGCATCGGGAACAAGGATCGACACGTGAAATAGAATTTTTCTTTTCCCTTTTTGTTGTAGTTCTTGCTATGGATTTTTGTTTAAGTTTAGAATTGTTTTTCGTGATTATGAGTGGCTAAACTTTAGCTAGGGAATTGATGTAGCCATTGAATTCTTTATTTTTGTTGTTAATCCATGTGTTGATTATGTTTTATAACTATTTGTGTTTGAATGCAATTAATGCTTGTGAATTTTTGGCCAAGGTTTGCATGAGTTATTGATCTAAATTTGTGCTTGAAAGGGTGGCGTTTAGATTAGAATAAATTCAAACACAATTACTTGTAAATTCTTGCATGTAAATGAGGAATTCTCTTAAAAGCATAAAAAGGCAATCTTAATTCATTGTAAGCTATTAAAGTCTAGACGGATACGTTAGGTTTATAGTCTTGCATGAGGTCAAATGGGCTTGGAAGGGTCTTTTGACAACTTTATGTCTTGCTTATGGTTTTGCATAGTCAAACCTTGGATTAATTAATTAAAATATTGATTCAATTGGTGAAGTTAATTCCCTAGTTTTTTTCTCTCTTGGCATCTCCTTTATTTTTACATATTTTGTTAATCAGTTTTCTCCAATTATCACTTCTCTAAATAAAATTGGATGTTATTATTTACGGTAATCAATCGATCTAGAAAACCATTCCTGAGGACGATACTTTGCACTCATTAATCAGTATACTAAAACTTGACACCGTACACTTGCGGCTCTACATGGTCAATAAATCACACAACAATACAATCAAATCAAGATGTAATTGTTATTATTGCAATTAATTTCCCTAATTGAATTCATTTCAATTTCTAGTGCTTAATGCTTCTAATTGACTAGCCATTAGATGAAAATAGTCCTAAATTGAGCTTGAAAGAGAGAATTTAAGATGATTTCATCCCAAGGAAGAAGATAGAAACGGATTTACCTTGTTGATCAAATATCTCAAGGCAAGAAAACTTGTTTGAGATTCAAATCATTCCACAAGCAAGATTGATCAAGTCAAGCTTGAATGATTCTAAGCATGCAACCTAAACTACATAGAATTGCAAAGAAATATAGCTCTAGGCTATAATAAACCTCAAAGGTTCATTTTCATTACATCTCCAAAATCTCTCCCTCCTTTACAAATGAGTTAGTCTAGGCTATATATAGACTTCAAATAGACCCTAAAAGTAACCTATTGTCAACTTAAGAGTTGTAACTTCCAAGTACATGAATGTCATAACAACCACTAACGCAAAAGTAACCTAAAACACATAAATGAAAGGTTTAAAACTGAAATTACATCAAATTGAGCCATAAATCCGAGATTCAAGTCCATTGGTTAGTCTTGAAAGTCTTTGTAACTTATCATACATAAATGAAGCCTCACTTGAAGTCTCTTGAAGCCCTTGTTGCATAAATGAAGCTTAACTTGTCTTTGATGAAGCATGAGTTGCACTTGAGTTCATTAAATGCATCTTGAGCACGTCATAAATGAAACTTGACTATGTTTAATTCAACTCCATTTTGAAGATTTTTCTTTAGTCTTGAATAGCATGGTAGGATTCATATTAGCCACAATGGTGAGTGGCCACGAGACTGCGCTTAAGGACATGGAAATCCAAATTGGGAAGATCGCCAGCACTGTTAACGCCCTTTAGAAGAGTAAGTTCCCTAGTGACACTGAGGTCAACCCACGAGAGCAGTGTAAAGCCATCACGCTGAGGAGTGGGACCCGTTACAAGGGGTGTCGAAGAAAGGAGTGGTTGATGGAGAGATTGAGATTCTGGGGGTTGTGGCAGAAAAAACTGCATCGAGTAAGCTATCTAACCTTTCTCTTCCTTTTTTTGCTGACGTGTGTGTTGGTTCTAGGGATAAGAAGAAAAATGAAGGTGAGGAGAAGAGAGATGAGAAGAAAGAAGAGAAGATGAAAGAAAAGACCTTTAAAGAGCCATCGAGAGGAGAAAATTTTAAGGCATTGAGGTGCAAAGCAGTAGATCGGGGAGCAAACATTAGTCCTCTTAGGAGGCATGGTGAATGCCCAACATTCGACTATAGGGAGTTACTTTATCCTCATAGATTTAATGGTGTTAAATTAGATGCACAATTTGCTAATTTTCTAAAAATGTTCAAACAATTGTATATTAACATCCCTCTTGCAGATGCTCTTACGAAGATGCCCAATTATAGGAGATTTATAAAGGAGATGTTATTTAAGAAGAAGAAATTTGAGGTGAACGTTGTGCTCAGCCTGCCTGAGACAAGCACGATAATTTAGAAGAAAAAGATGCCACTGAAACTCAGTGATCTAGGGAGTATATTATTCCTTGTTCTATTGGCAATTTAACTATTGATAGAGCTCTTTGTGATTTACGATCGAGCATTAATTTAATGCCTTATTCTATCTACAAGATACTTGAATTGCAGGAAATCCAACCTACCACGATATCACTTAAGCTAACTGATCGGTCATTTACAAAACCGAAAGGTATAGTTGAAGACATCCTTGTTAGAGTTAACAAGTTTATTTTTCCTGTTGATTTTGTAGTCTTGGAGATGGAAAAAGATGAGGAGATCCCCATTATTATGGGAAGGTCCTTCCTAGCTACCAGTAGAGCGGACATTAGCATGTGCCAAGGTATGTTGAATTTGTAGGTCGACGATGAGAAGGTAAAATTTAGAATTTTTGACCCTTTAGATGGTTTTGAAAATAGAGATAATTTCTTTACGGTTGATCTTATTGAGGTTTCTCCCCCTATTGTGGATAAACATTTTGTTAGGCCGGTTGATGTTAGTGTGCGTGATGCTCGTATCATTATATCTTCTTCTACTTCTTGGTATGTTTATTTTTCTAAGAATTATAGAGTTAGTGATGAGATTAGTTCTGATGACATGTGTGTTGACTCTGTTGCTAAAGAAAGTAGTTTGTTTGATGATTGTTTTTTCATTTTAAGTAGAGAAGATGATGTTGGTTTTCCTATTCACCCTGACTGCATGTTGGCTGAATGTGCTTTGAGTGAATCAATTTTTTATGCTAATCATTTAAGTGAGGGTGTTCAACGAGTTTTGGATATCGAGCATGCGTTGGATAATTTTCTTGAAGATATTGATTTCTTTAATTGCCATAATACCATACTTAATAAGAAAGTGAATTTTGAGAAAAATAAATTTGAAATTTTGTTGAAAAATGATGTATTTGTGTTAAGGATGAGCATGATTCTATTATGCCTTCTTGTTCGAGTCTTGTCCTGGATGGGAATCACGAGGAGAAGTTTTCTTTAGGTGCTCAGGGTAATTCTGTTCCCTTTCCTGTTAATCATATTTCTTTTTCTCAGTGTTTGATTGATTGTGCTAATGTTAAATCTTTGGGAGATTGTGGTGCTGGTATTGAGAATGCAGGAAAGAGAGAGGATGTTAACTTCTTTATATTTGAGCCACCTGAGAAGTGTTTAGGGAATGTCGAGCTAATGACGCTAAACAAGCACTTCTTGGGGCACTTCTTGGGAGGCAACCTAAAGTTTTTTAAGTTGTTTTTTTTTTTTTTTTTTTTTTTTTTTTTGCGTTGTTTGTCGAATAAAGTGGTTGTTGTCATTTTTTGTGTTTTAGCGTTTGAGGTCCGCGTTGCTTTGAAGTTCCTTATGGAGTGTGGAGTAGATTGTGCTCATTGGTGGAGGTCTCTTCATTTCAGGGAAGTACCGTTACCCTTAATCTTTTCATTTGTCTTTTTTGCATCTCAATTGCTTTAGGGTAAACATTGAGGACAATGATTGGTTTTAGTGTGGGGAGAATGGTGTTACACTTGTGTGAGGAGAGAATTTAATTTGAATTGTTGATTTTTGTGCTTAATTTGAAATTTTTTTATGATGAGTTTTGAGATTGTGTGTTGTAGTGTTGTTTTAGGATTTTGTATGCTTTGGTTATTATGAAATTCTATGATATATGCTCTTTAGTGGATTGCTTTTGCTTGGTTATGTAGAAAACTTTTGCTTTGGAATCTTTGCATATGTTGAGCACTTAGCCCAATGTTGATAAGTTGAACATTTAGAGGAGTGTTATGTTTTCTAGAAGTTTGTTGTCACTCCAATAGGCTTAAGGCTTGGTTTGTAAGTGAACTTGAAAGGTAGTTTGTAATGTTGAGCTTAGGGGTAAGAAAAAAATGTTAATTGCCTATGAAAAAGAAAATTTTGAGCTCAGGAAAAATGTTAGTCAAGAAAAGAGTGAAAGAAAACTACTTTGCATGAGCTTTAGTGTTTGGGGATAAAAAGAGCTACCTCTATCATTATCAGTTAGGCTATCCATTGAGCGAGTGCTATGGATAAGGGTCCCTGCGATAGTTGTTTGAAAAATTAGTACCCCTGATTGATTGTAAAAAGTAAGTGTGCGAGAGTACTACCCCGTAGTGATTTAGGCACCTAGCTTTTTATTACTTTCTTGACTGTGAGGGAGCTGAATTGGGTCTTTTGAGCCAGTGTAGGGGGAAGATGAATGGAGGAATGCATTACACTACTTTGGACTAGTAAACGAATCAATATTTAGGTGCACACACACGCAAAGAGTTTAGAGTTTCATTTAAATTGCTCGTGATTTGGGTATGTTCTCATTCCATTGTTCCTGGTTCTCTAATTCCACTTTTGAGACATTGAGAATTGAGTCACTTATGCATGCAATTTTCTGAGGCATTTATCTTTTTAGTGAGAGTTTTATTTTGTTTTGCTCGGGACTAGCAAAAGTATACGTGTGGAGCTATTTGATAGCACTAATTTAGTGCAATATTTATGCCCATTTATTAGCTAGTTTTATGTTGATTTAGTAAACTTTTATGTGTATTTCTCATGTATTTTAGGAAACTGAGGAATTGGGAGTGGAATTGATGATTTTGAAGTTATGTATTGAATATGAAGGTAAAATGGAGCAATTTGGAAAGTTAACTATGAAGAATAAGGTTGCACAAGCAATTGGGGCTCAGAGGATAGCGTCGCAACGCTAGAAATGGCATTGAGATGCTTCATTTGGTATTGCAAACTCGTGAGCTATCGTCTCAATGCTGCCCTATGGCGTCGCGATGCTAGAAAGACGAGTGCTGAAGTTATTATGTCTGGAGCATTGCAATGCTGCCGTTAGCGTCTCAACGCTGAAGGCATGTTAACTTACGTAATAGGGTGCGTTTTGGGCAGTGTTGCAACGTTGTCCCTAGTGTTGTAACGTTGTGTCGACAGAAGATTTAAATTCTTTGTTTTGTGACTGATGTAAGAGTGACCAATTTAGGGTTTTAGCCTTGTTTTTCGATAACTTACCTTCTTGGAATCTATGGAGGAAAATTTGGAGCATTTGGTTACAAATCTTGAGGCTCGGGAGCACGTATTTCAAGGCGAGAGTCGAGAATTCATCGACACGAGTTTGGTTTTGGCTTTCTTCTCCTTTTTCGTAATTCATAGGGTTGTAAATATGGTTTTGATGTACTGTTTAATGACTATGTTGGGTTGAATTTAGTTTTTTAGAGGTTTAGAGCACATTTAGGAT
This sequence comes from Trichosanthes truncata, assembly GCA_033996785.1. Lineage (NCBI taxonomy): Eukaryota > Viridiplantae > Streptophyta > Magnoliopsida > Cucurbitales > Cucurbitaceae > Trichosanthes > Trichosanthes truncata. The sequence goes on from JAWPNB010000004.1 coordinate 17,258,731, forward strand.
TACTTTTATGGTGTAATTGTTATTATTGCAATTAATTTCCATAATTGAATTCAATTGAATGTTTAGTGCTTAATGCTTCTAATTGACTGGCCTTTAATTAGATGAAAACAATCCTAAATTGAGCTTGAAAGAGTGAATTTAGGATAGATCAAACTCTTTCAATGCACTTAATTTGCCTAAGTGACATAGGAGTAACAAATGACGGGTAAGGCTAATTATTAGCGGAAGTAATTCAATTCAATTAATCTAATTAATGTTAAGGGAACTTAGGTTAATAATTAATTGATCGTGTTCGATTGAGATTGACAGGATATTTCGACCATTTTTGCTCGAGGTTTATTGATAACACACAAAAGTGTGCTATTTCTAAGATTAAATTTATTTTAGTTTTGTGTTATTTTAGTGGACTTTGATGCTTTTATTATGTGATTTGTAGAATTCGAGCAATTGGAGCCAAACCGGTGAATTGGAGTAGATTGTAGACCAAAAGGAGCTTAAAGGAATGCTTTTGGGCAAAAGACACGAAGAGAAGAGTTGCCAAAGTCAATAGATCTGAAAGCATAGCGTTGTAACGCTATATATGGTGTTGCAACGCCACATGTGCTGCACTTCAAGTCTAGAAATTCGCATGAATAGCGTTGCAACGCTAAAGGGTAAAATCATGCATTTGAGGAGATGTCCATCCATAGCGTTGAAACATTGTGGTATAGTGTCTTAACGCTACTTTATTTTTCCTAAATTATCCGATTCTAAGGGATAACATTGCAGTGCTACTCCTAGCATCGAGAAGATAAACCCTAGTTTCGATTCACACTCTATTTTGGGACCTAGAGGGCACTTGTGAGAGCTAAGGAGGAGACTCGAAGCTCGAGATCGCAGTACATCACGACGGAAATGAGGATTCGCACGCGTTCGCAAGTTTTTCTATCTTTTTCTCTTTACTTTATTGATTGTGAGTTTAGATTATTATGAGTTTTTGGCATTGTAATGTTAAACTTAAGTTATAGGACTTTTTGAGACTTGTACTATATAACTTGATTTTTGTTTTGATATATTTTATATTACGACATTATTCATGTTTCATGGGTTGAATGTCTATAGTTTTGGCCAAAGTTTAATTCTTATTAATTCAAGTTTTAGCTTGAGAAAGTAAACCTTGAATTAGATCTAATTGCATGACTGATAGTAGAACATTGCATGATAATGAATGTTATATTATTAGAAGCTGTTAGAAGGAATTTCTTTACAGCCATGCTTGATTGATTAATTAGACTAAAAAGTGATTTAGTTTTCTTGCATGAGTTTTAATTGGGCTTGAGAGAGTCAATTAATTAGTTTAGTGTTTTCTTGGCTTATAATGGTTGAATGTGAATTTATATCTTAATGAAATCAAGATTGGTCTTTTGTTGGAAATCAATGTCTAAATTCTTCTTTGAAAATCGGACTCCAACCTTGTAAATACTTAGCTTAGTTTTATATTATTGTTTCAATCCAAGTTTAGGTTCTCTAAATAAAATTGGGTATGAATAACTATGGTACGTAATTAATCTAAAGAAAATCCATGTGGAGACGATAACTCGATATTCAATATAACCATATTAAAACTTGACAACATACATTTGTGGTTATTTGGGAGCACTTAAAATCACACAACAATTATGAATTTGATAGGGTAAATTAATAATTAATTCCAATTAACCATAATTAAGTCTGAATGTGTGCTCAATCCCCTAAACTTTTCCTTAATTGTTGTCTCCACCGCTACTTTTAATTGCTTCTCAATTTAGTTTCAATTACCAAGCATCTTTTCATTTAGCGTTTTCCCTAAATAATTCAAATTTCAAGTATTCTTAATAATTAATTAAATAGAGAAACTCCTTTTCTATTTCCACGTGGATTTGATACTCGATAATATTTACTGTTTTACATTACTTGATCGCGTGTGCTTGCGTGGCCTCAAACAAGTTTTTATATAACCACTTGTAGGCTAAAAAGGGACGGGGACAATTGATTTATAATGGCACGAACGAATCTAACCATTGTTAAGTAGGAATGCGATATCAGAAGGGAGGCATTCATAGGTACTTTGCCTAGGTTCAATAATAGCTTTGTCATTAAACACACCCTTGAATGAAAACAGTGTTAGCATTAGGTGCCTCCGTCAGGTCTTGGTATTTTCACCACTTGATGCACCCCAGTTCTCTGTGTTGCCTGTTTTTCGGTCTAAATAGTCTTCATCGCATCTTCATTTTTGTGCACTTTTATTTTCATGCACCTCAAGGTCACAACATATTCCCATCGCTGGTTTCCACACCTCTCATTACGAGCATGTTGTTAATACTCATGTGCCTCATTTTTGCATTTCCTTCCCTGCGGAATCAACTCTGAAATACTCCAGGTATTGCTTGTCTGCGCGTCTAGTGTATGCTTGTGCACGAGTGTTGAGTGACATCAGTTAGAAGAAGCCATAATTCACTTGCGGACTATACTTTTACTATTGACATGCTCCGTTGCATCATATTCCTTTCTTCTAGCTTACATTGTTTCCACATTGTGCTATTTAGCCATCAAGCTTTTGGCACCGTTGCTGGGGAAGGAAACTGATAAAGAGCTTGTCGAATGCTCTATCAAATATAGTGTTCAGGGTTGATCATAGGTAATGGATTTCTTAGTTCATTTAAGTATCGTAATTACTCTCACTTAACTTTATTTAGAGAAGAAATAAAATGCAATCAAGCTAAATTAAAGAGCTAATCTAGAAAGCAAAAGATAAATGGAGACACAATAGGAGAGAAATATCCTAGGGAATCAATTTCACTAATTAGACTTACAGCCAAATCTACCAAGATTTGTCATGTAAATATTCCATAAGGCAAGAAGTGAGGGTATTAACTGACTCTTTCAAGCACAATTACCTCTCATGCAATGTTATAAATCTAATATCTCTATCTAGATTTTAATAGCATGCAAGGCATTAAGCAACTTCTTTTAAGGTCTTCTAAGAGAATTCTCCACTTTCATGCAAGAATTTACAAATAGTCATGCAATTAAGTTCTAGCCTAAACCAGACTTTTCCAAGCACAAATTTAGACCAATAAAACAAATAATCTGTGATCAAGAGATTATAAACATTAAATACATAAAAGCATGAATGAAACAAAAGCATTCAATCAAGGTATTTAATCAATTAAAACCTCAAGTCTAATGGCTACATCAAAACCCCAACTATTAGGAACAAAGATACTTAATATCATATAATTAAACCTCTAAGTTCCTAATTTACAGCCACAAAACAAAAACAAAAACTAAAGGAAAGGAAGAAATTAGCAAACGATGATCGATCCCACATTCACGTCGTGATCTCCACGTCCCTCGAGCTCTGGATCTTCAAAAATGCTCCACAAATGCTCTCAATTGCTCCCTAAACCCTTAATTTTAGCTTGAAATCTAGATTAGGGCTAAAACTCTCAGATTGGCCTCCCAAACGGCGCCCCAAAAATTGCGTATATAAAAAATTGCAAGGCAGCATTACAGCATCTCAACGCTACATGAACGGTGGTTTAACGCGTTTCTGAGCGAAAAACAATGTTTTTGTGTTTTTCGTAGCATCTCGACGCTACCCTATAGACATCACTGGCCATTTTTGCTAAATCTCTTCACTCGGGTGACCAAATGACCTCTGGTTTGATGCGTTGGAACCGTGATTCGATGTAGAACCTCCCGAAACATGCCTTATGCTCAAATAACATCTTTAATCTTCTTGAATTTTCAATTAAGCTTCAAAAGGCTCCAATATTAACCAAAATACTCCCAAACACTCGGTTTTGCTCTTCACGCTCGGTTTCTACAAAATTAAGATAAATAGGCATAAAAGCTCACAAAATAATCACAAAACTAGCATAAATAATAGGAAATAAGATAGCATAATTACATGCTATCAAATACCCCCACACATAAACCTTTGCTTGTCTCGAGCAAAGCAAAAACAAAACCCACATATATGAATTCACCATTATATCAAAGTGACTCAAACTTTAATGTTCTAAATAATAATATAATAACAATTAAAGGAAATACTCAAACACAACTATTCATCAAGCAAACCTAAAACTTAAACTTGTCCTTCCTTGCTAATATGTGCACAACCTTCCTTATTTTGATCTTTAGAAATCCAAAAAGATTTATAAAATCCTCCATTCATCTTCCCCCTACACTGGCTCTAAGTACCAATCATCCAGCATCCCTACACTTAAGGAAATAATATCTAACTATAGTGCATGAACAACAATGAGATATGCCTCCCTCAAACTTGCATTTTTCTTAAAACTCAAGGACATTAGCTTTCAAACATCTACTACAGGGACCCTTACCCAGAGCACTCGCTTAATGAGTGGCCTAATTGATCATAGTAGAGGTAGCTATTTTTACCCCTAATCATTTTACAACATTACAAGTTTTTTTTTTTCTCACTTTCTCTTTTGTTTTCTCTCTTTCTTTTTGTTTTCTCACTTTTTCTTTTAATAGGAAAATATACATTCTTTTCTCCTAAGCTCAACATTACAACCTATCATGCAAGCACACCTTCAACCAAGTACTTAAGCCTATCGAAGTGACAACGAACATATAGAAAATATAAATCTATTGTAGGCCTTCAAAACCACTAATAAGTAGGTTTAGTGCTCCACAAGTGCTGAATTCAAAGAATTTTTTTTAAAAATTACTTCAATCCTAGATATGCTTTCATATTTCACAAAAATTGTAAAAATATTATTAATCAGAACACATCAAAGGTTGTCCTCATCACACTTGATGCAATAGAATCATCATATAATAACAAAAATTTTCAATAAAAGCTTAATCAGAACAACACACATCCCTCCACACTTAAAACATACATTGTCCTCAATGTATCAACTAATCAGATCTAATTTAGCATGCTTGAGGACAATTTAAAAAGATAAAAGGAAGAGTAATACTGCTCTGGAGTGCGAGAGACTCCTCAATTCAGCCTAATCAACGGGTGCAATGTGAGAGATATTATTCTCGAGCTCCTAAAAAGATCAACCAACAGGAACACAAGATCAACACAAACAAAGCTAAAAGAAAAACAAAAACCACAAAAATAACAGAAAGACTAAGAGATATAAAGCTTGGGTTGCCTCCCAAGAAGCGCTTGTTTAACGTCTCTAGCTAGACGGGACTTGTGTGGGCTCTCAAGGTATGTAAAAATTCTCCAATTTCTTCGGGCCCCTCTTCCTAGAGTCAACAAAGCATACCAAGGCTAGTAGAAACACTAGCTTCTCATGGGACCCTGAAACAAAATTATTTTTTGTATTTTTAATTAATGTAATAAAATAAGAAAAATTAAAAGAAGGAAAACTAGACTCGTGAGTATAAGAAAAAGAAAATCATGATTAAGAGAAGTTTCTAGAGATAAAATAAGGGTAGGCTTTTCAGCCTCATACTCTATCACCTGGATTTCCTCTTGCAATGTGGTTTCACTACCTTTTTCAACCTCACAAACTTGTTCTTGGTGTGCATCAAGCTGCTCCAACTCATCCCCACTATAATCTATATATATGATCCTAGAATGTCGTTCCTCAATGGTATTAAAAAAATTTGCTCATGTAGAGCCTTACGTAATTCAACTATCTGACAAAGTTGTTGAGTTATACGATTTAATGCAGCCCCATTTTCTTCCACTTTTGCTTCTATCCTATTTAATCTCTCTGCTTCAATCTGACAAAAACTTCTAACCCTTGATTCCAAAATGTATTATTGCAATAGATCTTCAAGGGAAGAGTATTCCTTAATTTGGTTGGGATAAACCAAGTTTTGGGTCCAATTGCCCATATCATTACCATAAAAGGAATTTCCATAACTTATAGATTCAAAATTGTAATGATTAGACACTTGATATCCATGAAAATCATAATTAACATTCACAGGGTCATAAAAGGGGTAGTCTACTAGGTAAGAATTGAAGGATGGTTTTTGTCCTTGGGTGGTCAAAAACTCCCCAGAAGTCCACTCATAATTGTAAAAAAGCCATGATCTGAATCGAAGAGGACTAAATTTAGGCTTTCACACAACTGCATACAACACCAAATCAATGCGACCAAGAACAAGAGATAAAGACTCAAAACAAGAACAAAGCAACAAAAATAAAAGCAAACCAATAAAAACCTCTAAATTAAAGCAAGCAATTTCTTCACAATATTAAATGAATTAAAGTATGCCAACCCCCGACAATGGCGCCAATTTGATAAAGAGCTTGTCCAAGGCTCTATCAAATATATTTACAAACCTAAACCTCTAAAATTTGTAATAATAGTGGCCAAGGTCGATCACAAGGATTGGATTTCTTAGTTCATTTAAGCACCGTAATTACTCTCACTTAACTTTATTTAGAGAAGAAGTCATATGCAAACGAGCTAAATTAAAGAGCTAACCTAGAAAGCAAAAGATAAATGGAGACACAATAGGAGAGAAATATCCTAGGGAATCAATTTCACCAATTAGACTTACAACCAAATCTACCAAGATTTGTCATGCAAATATTCCATAAGCCAAGAAATGAGGGTATTAACTGATTCTTTCAAGCACAATTAACTCTCATGCAATGTTATAAATCTAATATCTCTATCTAGATTTTAATAGCATGCACGGCATTAAGCAACTTATTTTAAGAGCTTCTAAGAGAATTCTCCACTTTCATGCAAGAATTTACAAATAGTCATGCAATTAAGTTCTAGCCTAAACTTTACTTTTCCAAAAACAAATTTAGACCAATAAAACAAATAATTTGTGATCAAGAGATTATAAGCATTAAATACATAAAAACATGAATTAAACAAAAATATTCAATCAAGGTATTTAATCAATTAAAACCTCAAGTCTAATGGCTACGTCAAAACCCCAAGTATTAGGAACAAAGATACTTAAATTCATATAATTAAACCTCTAAGTTCCTAATTTACAGCCACAAAATAGAAACTAAAACTAAAGGAAATGAAAAAATTAGCAAATTATGGTCAATCCTGCATTCTCGTCGTGCATCCCTTGAGCTCTAGATCTTAAAAAATGCTCCACAAATGTTCTCAATTGTTCCCTAAACCCTCAATTTTTAGCTTGTAATCGATATTAGAGCTAAAACTATCGGATTGGCCTCCAAAACGGCGCCCCAAAATGATGCTTATATAGAAAATTGCGAGTCAGCGTTATAGCGTCTCAACGCTACATGAAAGGTGGTTTGCACTCGTTTTTGAGTAAAAAATAGCGTTTTTGTGTTTTTCGTAGCGTCGAGATGCTATGGATGGAGTCTCGACTCTACTCTGCAGACATCACTAGCCATTTTTGCTATATCTCTTTGTTCAGGTGTCCGAATGACCTCTGGTTTGATGCGTTGGAATCGTGATTCAATGTAAAATTTCCTGGAATGTTCCTTATGCTCAAATAACATCTTTAATCTTCTTGAATTTTCAATTAAGCTTCACAAGTCTCCAATATCCACCAAAATACTCCCAAACACTCAGTTTTTCTCCTCATGCTTGGTTTCTACAAAATGAAGAGAAATAGACATAAAATCTCACAAAATAATTACAAAACTAGCATAAATAATAGAAAATAAGATAGCAGAATTACATGCTACAACAACTTTGCATTTCTACATAAACTTTTGCACAACTTTATTAGTACCGCACTTAGCGTGAGTTGGTTGATCTACCTTTTGGACAAACCTGATCTCTCGTGGCTCTTTCAGGTAACCTAGTGTATGCGTGGTGCAAACTGACATCTGCAGATTTCTTTTAGACCCAAAGATAGATCGCACCTTCCATCAAAGAAGGCGAGCCCAATGCGCTGAAGAGATAAATATTAGAAATGATGGGGAAAACGAAGGCAATCAAGAACACGCTATACAACCTACTCCACAACCTGTAAGAGACGAGGCGCCAGTTAACCCTATTCTGCTAGCAGGTGACCATGAATGCGAGGTTAGAGATTATGCCGTGCCAAGGATTTGTAACTTCAAACCAGGCATTGTTGGGCCTGAAATAGCTACAGAGAAATTTGAATTGAAGCTAGTGATGTTTTAAATGATGCTTGCAGCAAGGTAATTCAGTGGTATCGTGGCATAAGACCCTAATTCCCACCTCAAATCTTTTATGGATATATACAACAAATTCAAGTGATAGCATGCAAAAGTATGTGATCCATAGGCTTAGATTTGCGTTGGTTTGGTATTAGTTTAGTGGACTTTCATGCATTTATGTATGTAAATTATAGGTTTCGAGCATTTGGAGCCAAACTGAGAAATTGGAGCAAAATGTTGGCCAAATGGAGCTTCAAGGAATACTTTTGGGGCACATGACACAAGGAAAATAGTTGTCTAAGCTAAGAGATCCGATAGCATAATGTTGAGACTCTATGTATAACGTCTCAACGTTATAGGTGTAGCCACTCAAGCCCAAGATCTCACACGAACAACATTGCAACACCCGAAGCATGCATCTCAATGCTACTTAATTTTACCAAACTTGTGCTATTCTATGGGATAGTTGATAACATGCATAAAAGTGCTATTTTTAGGCTTTGTTTTATGATAGTTTTGTTATGATGGTGTGTGCTTTCATGTATTTTTATGTATATTTTACAGAAACAGAGCAATTGGAGCAAAAACAGAGTTTTGAGAAGTATTTGGATGAATTTGGAGAAAATTAAGGCCATAATTGAGAATCCAAGTGTTGAACTCGAGAGTATAGCGTTGCAATGCCATCTGTGAACTCGAGAGTATAGCGTTGCAATGCTATGTCTGCTGGTCTCCAAGGCTAAAAGGTTGCTGAAGTGGCATTGCAACGCTACAGATGGCGTTGCAACGCTATACTCTCGAGTTCACAAGCTTGTTTCCATCTCTTCACTTGGATGCTCATAATGTGATTAGTTTTTTGTTTTTTTGGTTTTTCTTAAATAGTTTAAAACCTTAGGCTCCGTTTGATAACCATTTGATTTTTAGTTTTTGGTTTTTGAAAATTAAGCCTATAAATACTACTTCCACCTATGGTTTTACTTATTTTGTCATCTACTTTTTACCTATGTTTTCAAAAACCAAGCCATGTTTTGAAAACTAAAAAAAGTAGTTTCCAAAAACTTGTTTTTGTTTTTAGAATTTGGCTAAGAATTCAAATGTTTCCTTAATGGAGATGAAAACCATTGTAGAGAAATTGGGAGAAAACAAGCTTAATTTTCAAAAACCAAAAACCAAAAACCAAATGGTTATCAAACAGGGCCTTATTAATTCACATTAAGATCAATCTAATAACATAAAGGTTATGAAAGGTAGATTGAGGAACTTAGATAAATGAGATTAGCCTAATTTATCTAAGAGAAAACCCTATTTCAAAATAGTAAGTGGGAGAAGGAAATGTGTCAACATATCTTACGGTCTACATCATTGGTTCACATTGTGAGATTCATGCGGGGCCTCATGGCGGCTTTTGGATCGTCCCCCTACGGAAGGTGTTTGCATGGGTCAATATCAGGGTGAACTCTTGAGAAGAATACGATTGTAGTTTTGTTTTCAATATTTGACCTACCCTATGGTGGCACTTGTTGTGATAAAACTACGGGATATAAAATTTTGGGTCACAGTTACAAAGGGCTCATTAAAGTTGTTAATGATGTCCTTGACCATACTAATGATAACTAAATATTATAAGAATAAAAGTTATTATGGCATAATACTTGGTTGGCATTGTCTCAACTTAGTGAAGGAATACTTGACCTACCCTACGACGGCATTTGTTCTAACTCACTAAAGTACCATAGCATTAGAAATGATTTATAGGGTTCATTTTTCAAATTATTTGATTTCTATGCTAAAATTGAGTGGACAATTGTTTGCATGATGTTAAATTATATATATATTTCAATATTATGTCAGTTTCTCTCATAGTTTTTAATTTTATTACTGATAAGTCAAAATTGAGAAATTTTATTACTTGGAAAAATAACGTTAACACTATAATGACAGTGTAAAATTTTGAATTTGTCTTTATTGAGAAATGTTCTTAAAACCTGTTGCTGATGTTATTCGAATTGTTTATGAAATGATGATTAATGAATCAAAAGTAAACGAGATAGCTTGAACATATCTCCTAGTTGACATGTTAGATGTCAAACTTAGAAGATAAAGAAAATGACAACAACATATGAGATGTTGACATCAACAGAAGCTAAATTTAGAAAATAGCCTAAATGATCTTGAAGATTAAGTATTACAAAAATCCAAGAAAAGAAACCAAATGACTGAAGTTATATAAAAGTAAATAGTTCCTAAATTAGCCAGGACAGTCATAATGAGAGAAATTTTTGAAATATCTCTCTGGGAAGAAAAATATGAATGAAAGTAAATTTGATTTACTAGATTTTTGGTGGAATATAAACAACGCCACCTAGATAGTCGATATAAGATCTACTATCAAGATTTATTCTTTATTACATTTAATATGTAATTCTTGAAAAATACTTAACATGTAACATAGTTTCTACAGGTTGGCACTAAGAAGCCCATCTCAGTTAGTGTAGTGAGAAACATTAAGATGTCATTAAGTAATAATTATTAATTAATGCTGAATGTGGTGTTTTATTACCACAAGAGAAATTCAATTTCCCAAACTTTATTACTAAAAGGTTCATATAGTATGAATTATTTTTTCAAAATTGTTTAAAAATAAATTCAGCTGAAAATAAGAACAAATTGTTTATGTTAAAATGTTGACATATATCATACTGCAAAATACTGAGATATTCAGGATTATAGAATCCAGAATAGAAAGACATATTGTTCTTTCCTAAAAGACGATACTCGACTTTGGCATTTAAGGTTGATTAACATCAATTTGAATGAAATGAAAAGACTAGTAAGAGGTAATTCTCTAAAAGTTAGAATTAATTACTTTACCTATATGTAGATCTTGCATTTCATGCAAGGTAATCGTTGGGGCTATATTAGATAAGGCTAGAATGCCAAAGAATACTTTGGGCTCACACATTATGACCCAAGTGGTCTGGTGAATATAAAGACCAAATAAAGTTATGAATATTTCGTCACTCTAGTTGATGATCATTCAAGGTACAAGTATCTTTACCTAATAAACATAAGTCTAAATTTTTGAAAAGTTCTAGAAAATTAAGACTAAAGTTAAAAATCGATTAGGTAATTAAATCTATCAAGAAATTATGATAAGATAATAATAGAAAGTACATGAACCTTACGTACTAAAACTAATTGATAGAAAATGGGTTTTTATCCCAATTATCTTCATACCAAGTACAATTTTGTGAAATTGTGCTGCAAGAGGAGAAACAAGACCTTGTTAGACATGGCCACATCAGTAATGAGTTACACACCATTACCATACTCCAGTTAAAAAATGCAATTGAGATTGTATGGTGAACATGATTCCCTTGAGACAATTTTAAGATTATAGAAGAGTAGTAAAGTTCATTTACAACACTTTACCATTTGGGAATCTTAAGCTCATGTGATGAAACAACCCAAAAAAACTTGAATATGTTCAAAGATAAGCCTAAGTGTAGGCCACCCCTAAGGAGTACAAAATGGTCTTTTATGTAGTCCTAAAACAAATAAGGTATTTGTATGACAAATATCATTTTTATAAGAAATGTCAAATAAGAGACTACAAACCTTTAATAAGGTGAGATAGTGTTAATAAATTGGTTCCAAGTGAAGCCACTAAATAGTTAACAAAAGTTGTTAACAATTTAATTCCATTTGAAAGTCAAATGGATCCTAGTCATGAATTGGATAAGCCTCATCGTAGTGGGAGAGTTATGAGATGAATCAACATTTACAAGGACTTAATTGAAGCCCAAATTGTCATGTTAGATGACAAAGTTGAAGGTTTATTGCACTCAAAGTGAGACTAATGACAAAGGTTTAAACCTAATAGGAGAAAGTAGACTGCGAATATACTTTCTCACTTGTTGCCATACTGAAGTCTGTAAGCATTATTAAATTCATTGTTACATATGAGATATGAAAATGAATGTTTAGAATTATTTTATGAAAATAAATCTTAGATAATGCATCTACACAAATCAATCAGAGAGATTTTCAAACATCAAAAGAATAAAGGTTTGCAAAATAATAAAGGTTTGCAAAATAATAAAGGTTCATTTATGAAATGAATTTTACCATTAGATCTGTGAATATAAGGTTTGATAAAAGTATTAAAACCTATGACTTTGGATAAATATTAATGAAGTTTGTATAGACAAGATAATCATTAATTACCCAGTGGATTTTTCTCATGTTTTATGTTGATGATATTTTACTCATTATGAATGATGTAAGATGTCTATCTAACATGAAAAGTTGAATAAGTAACCAATTCTAAATGAATGATTTGGAATGACTCGGTATATTTTACATGTCCAAAATGGAGATTTTAAGGACAAAATGTTAACTTTGTCTCAAACATCTTATATTGACAAAATTGTTGTCAAATATTTGATATTTATGTCTAAGGAAGTTTATCCTAAGACACCTCAAATATTGAGAATATATGATATGCATAAATGAGATTGAACATTTAATATACAATTGGTTAGCATTGATAACTCTTAAAATAAGAGTTATAGGATATCATTTTAGGATTGAATTGTCATAGTTTATCTCATTATATTTTGGAAAACTCCAAACTTTGATGTATTTTGCTCTATGATTAATTTTGATAATGTAACATTATTATTAGAGCAATATTATCCTAATTAAGGAGCTTAATGTGATTAATTTAGGGCTTGATTAAGGAAGACGACTGAGGTCAAGAGCAGCAGTTTTACAACTGTTTGCTGGAGCAAACTTTGCAACTCAGACCATACGAATTTTGCACGTGGGAATTGCGATTCATTAAATGAGCTGGAAAATGTCAGTCTAATCAGCGTGTTTCAGCCATTAGGAGCCCTCCACGTCTCAGGACCTGTCTAATCAGCCCTAGTTTTCATAAAGAAGGGAATATATGTTGTTGGGGGCGCCGTTTTAGAGGAGAGAGAAGTTGGAGATCCCGAAATAATAGAGAGAGAGAGAAGGAGAGGCGGAGAGCTCCGATTGGGAGGCCATGGACGGAAGAATTCCATAAAAGGAAGGTTTCTCCAGGGGATCAACGCTGATGCTGAGCAAATATTTTGGGGCAGCTTTTCGATTTCTTCTGCTACGTTTTATGTTTCCATTTAGTTTATTTTCTGCATCATTTCCATTATGTTTACATTTCGACTTTCCTGCTGTTGTTTTTACATTATGAACTAATCACCATAAGGTGAGGATTAGAGGATGATTGCTTTTGATTAATGTTATAGCTGAGTATATTTTCTTTCATTCGATTTGGTTTTTAAGAGGGCTTATTCATTAGTTCATGTCTGTTTGACCAGCCGATGTGAGCAGTGTCCCTTTGATTTCTGGGAAGAATAGGAGGGGCTGAGAGCTTAAAAACCACGTAAGCCCCTTGTTAGGGTTAGTAGCTAGCTAAGTGAGTAGGTTAGGGATAACCACTCACCTAACGCACACAAAATACAGTGGATTCAATGTGCTGAAGTAATGTAAATGAAACAGTATACTTAGGTGATTCGGGAGAATACCGTGAAATCTGTAGTGGGTCGAATGGAATGAATGTGTACTCAATTTGTAACTTAATTAAAGCATGATTTACCTTTAATCCGAGCCTTGTTTCAGCTAAAAGTATTTAGACCAGTTATTATTTGTTCAGTTACGATTCCTCTGTTTTCCCTGCTTTAGCATTAATTTTTTTCCAGCAATAGTGACTTATTTTATTTCATTTCCTTGACAAATTTGAATGGTTTCAATTTGAGTTACTAGGAATTGATTTAGTAAATAGAAGAATTAATAGTCCCTGTGGATTCGATAATTTACTTATCGCTTGCTACAAAAGTATGTGTACACTTGCGCATAGACAACATAATATTGCATAATTATTCACATCACTCTAGCAAGTCATCAAGCATATATAAGTTAAACGAATGGTATGACCATTGAGTAGAAAATTAAAAAAACTTTCTCAAATTATCTATGGATGATGAGAAATTTTTGTGTATGGAGTTAAAGATTTGATCTTTACAAGATACACTAGTTATTGCAAAGATTTAGGAAATCTATGTAAAAATAAATTTTACCCTAGGTGGTGGAGTATGGTATACAAGTTAAATTGCTTTACTTGTGAAGTAACAAAAGGACTTGTATGACTCAAATAGTTCCTTAAAGATCTGAAAGGTGTTCCATATATGATTTAGTCTATCCTCTTTATTATGATAATAGTGGTGCAAAGACTAATATTAAGGAAATTAGAAAACACCAATGTATAGGGAATCATATCAAGAGAGAGAAAGCATCATGGTAGAGATCAAGATGGCTTTTAACGGTAGACTTTTGGATATATATAAAGAGACTCTCAAGGCTAAATTTTTTTAGGGTCACTTAGAATGTCTAGGATTACTAGACATGTCTCATCTTTGCTAGGGCAAGTGGGAGAGCATGTTGGGTATAAAGTATACCCTAGGATACATGTCTCGTCGACTTTAGTGCAAGTGGGAGATTGTTGGGATTTATGCCTTAAAGCCTCGTAATTAATAATTTATTTAATAACAAATAATAATTTTGATTATTTTATTTACAATATAATATTATCCAGTATATGAAAAATCCAAGGTTATTAGTGTAATCTTGAACAGTATGTGGTTGACATACGGGAGGATCATCTTTAAGAAATAGCCTAAAGGGTCATAGTATAAAGATAAGGTTGGGTGCCTTATCTCGATAACACTATTGATATGGCCCACTTTATAATAGTTACAAATGATTTGATTTAAATCGTTCATATGGAGACATGTGAGTGGGAGTATCTTATACAATGAATTTGTATAAGTCTGGACCATGAAATATTTGATCTTTCTTTATAAATCCGTTAATTGAGAAGATTAATATTTCATCATAATGATCATATGCAACTTGATCTTAATCTTGAGTGAATTATGAACTCTTGCCTGTGAGGGTTTGTCCATTGATTTGCATGGGTGAAAGTGGCTTTTGTAGCCGATTCAATATGCTTACCATTTTGTGGATTTGACCAAATAGAGAGTTGGAAACATAATCTCACAAGATAGAATTCACTACTTCCCATATAGGGTAAGTAGATGAGTAGTTCCCTTAAGTGCTGATTTCGAGACTTAAACAATGGAGCCCCACCCTCTCACTGGCCCAAGAGGGACTTAGTTTATAATTAGATTATAAACAAATTGTTCATTAGATGATCAGTGGTACTTAATGTGCAAGATGTAATTATAGGGGTAAAACAGACTTTTGACCCAACTGTAATTGCAAACAACTCGTGAAGGACCGACTTGCATGAAATGATTATATCTATGGACACAACTTGTCCTACAGTGCATAAGAGTGAAACTCTAGGTCTATAGTGGACTGACCTATAGTTAATGAATGAAAATTAATTAATTAATTTTGTATCATTGGAGCTTATAATTTGTATGTCCATAATGTCCCCTTGCTAGCTTATAGTAACACTAAAAGATCAATTTAGCTGAAAGAAAATTTTGAAATGTTCAAATTAATATTAATTTGAAGTGTTCAAATTAATATTTAATATATTTGATATATTAAATATAAAAGAGGAAAATATATTTATTGTATTTGATAAATTAAATATTAAAATTTGAAATGTTCAAATTAATATTTAATTTGAAGTGTTCAAAATAATATTTAATATATTAGATATATTAAATATAAAATAGGAAAATATATGTATTGCATTTGATACATTAAATATTAAAATAATTAATGTATATTTGGTACACTAACTAAAAGATATTTAGAAAATTTGAATAACATTCAAATAAATAAATATTGTATGCGATTTGAATGAAATTCAAATAAGTATAAGATATATTTTAATATATTAGATATTAAAATATAATATGTTAATTCTGGCAAAGATTTACCCTTGGTATCTATAAATAGGACCCTTGGGTTGAGCCATTAGACATTACACACATCTCCTCAATAGAGAATTAGAGAATTATCTCTAGACCTCTTCACTCACATCCCTTGTGGATTTTCTTTCAGAAGACTCCCACAAGCCTTGGTCTTGTGTTCAAGTCATAGTTAGGAAGCCTTGGTCTTGTGTTCGAGTCATAGCTAGGAAGCATTGGTCCTGTGTTCGAGTCATAGCTAGGAAGACTTTGTGGAGGAGATAAAGACATGCCAAGAATATCTCCATATTTACTCAAGTAAGTTTACTTAATCTTATTTTTTAGTTTAATTTTAAATCAAATCAAAGACGATCCAATATTTCCGTTGCGGAGTGAAACGTTCATTCCTTCACTTATAGCATTGCAACACCATTTGAGAAGCTTTTGAACCTTGAAAAACTGCAGACATAGCATTGGAACGCTGTAAATAGCATTGCAACGCTATTCAAATAGATTTTTTCCTTTTGTAGTATAAAATTCGAAAGGACAGCATTGCAATTCTGCCCCTAATATGTTCTTAATGTGTGTTAGCTTTTCGCCAAAGTTTGTATGTTTTCTTGGTTTAATTTTATGCCTGAGAAAATGATAATTAGACTAGAATAAGTATTAGCATGACTATTTGTAAATTCTTGCATGTGAATGAGGAGTTCTCTTAGAAGCATAAAAAGAAGTCACTTAATGCCATGTTTGTTATTAAAATCTAGATGGACATGTTTGGTTTATAACACTGCATGAGATCAATTGCACTTGGGAAGGTCTTTTGAGTATTTACAACTTCTTGCTTATGGTTAGACATGATCTTTTCTCAGATTAATTAATTAAAACAATATTTCAATTGGGGAAATCAATTCCCTAGGTTTTATCTCTTTAACTTTTCTCATTGTTTTTAGTTTCTTTGCCAATTATTATTTTCTTAAAAACCAGTTTCTCTAAATAAGATTGGAAGTTAGTATTCACAGTAGTTAATTGATCTAGAAAACCATTCATGCGGACAATACTCTGCACTCACTAATCACTATACTAAAACTTGACACCGTACACGAGCGACTTTGCATGGTCACAAAATCACGGGCGACATCAATAAATATGAACTAATGGCTGATCAGCTCCAAGTGTTGTTGTTCCCTTACTCATTGCGTGACGTAGCAAAGTATGGCCCGACCAACAGCTAGCCAGGTCAATCCACTCTTGGAATGACCTAGATGAGAAGTTCTTGGAAAAGTAATTTCCCCCTACAACAAATTTGAAACTCAGATTGGAAATAATGACGTTTACTAAGATGGACAATGAGGCGTTGAGTGACACAGGGAGTAGTTCAAGCGATTACTCCTAAGATGCCCTCACCACAGTCTGCCCCATTATGTCCAACTAGAAACATTTTATAGTGATTTGAACAAAAATTCCCAAGTACTAGTTGATACATCCGTTGGGGGAGCTTTGCTAAGAAAAATTTGCAATGAGGCAAATGAGATTCTAGATCACATGCCAAAAAATAATTATGAATGAGGATTGACTTATCAAAGGAAGAAGACATCAATCAAGTCGAGTAATCTATGAAGCCACGAAGTGGACTAGTTGACCTCTATGCAAGCCCTGATCACTGCACTGACTAATTTAGTAAAGACACTTTCCACCCAGACAGCACTTGTCGCAGTGAGTCAGATAACCGCCGTAGTGTGTGAATCTTGTGGAGACAATCATTGAATGGATCCGTGCCCCCTGAATCCTGAATCTATATACTACGTTGGTCATGAAAGTAACAGAAACGACCCTTTCTCAAATACTTACAATCCTGGATGGCACAACCACCCAAAATTCTCTTGAAGGGCAATCAGAAAGGAACCAATGCGACAACATCAGGAAGTAAACCCTATCACCCCCTTATTGAATAACACTAATAAAAAAATTTCTTCTTCTCATTATAGTCAAGGCAATTCAGCCGCAAATGCACGAAATGCATCACCTCTAGAGGCGATGATGAAAGAATATATATGAAGGGAATAATCAAATTAAACCCATAGCAGAAGTGTTTGAATTGATTTTGATAATATTTTAGAATTAAACGAAAAATAATTTTAGGCTAAGCAAAACATATATTTGAGATAATATGGAGATATTTCAGATGAGTCTCTATCTCCTCCACAAAGTCTTCCTAGCTATGCTCGAATACAAAACCAAGGCTTGTGGGAGCCTCTTAAAAGAAAATTCACAAGGGATTTGAGAGGAAAAATGTCTAGAGAGAATTCTCTAATTTTCTATAGAAACCGAGGGCAAATCTTTGCCATAATTAAAATATATATTGTACTTATTTGAATCTCATTCAAATCTCCTACAACATATATGTATTTGAATCTCATTCAAATCTCCTACAATATATACTTATTTGAATCTCATTCAAAATTTCAAATATATATATATATATTCTTTAATATATCTAATTTATTAAATATTAATTTGAGCACTTCAAATTAAATATTAATTTGCACATTTCCATTTTTCTGTCAACTAAACTGATCCTTTAGTGTTACTCTGAGCTAGCAAGGGGACCTTATGGACCTATAGAGTATAAGCTCCAATGATACAAAATTAATTAATTAAACTATTTAATTAATCAATTTTCATCCATTAACTCTAGGGTCACTTCACTATAGACTTAGAGTTGCACTCTTATATAGTGTAAGACAAGTTGTGTCCATGGATATAATCACTATATGAAAATTGATCATTCAGGAGTTGTTCGTTATTACAGCTAGGTTAAAAGTCCATTTTACCCCTGTAATTACATCTTGCACCTTAAGTACCACTGATCCTCTAATGAACAATTTGTTTATGATCCAACCATAAACTAAGTCTCTCTAGAGCCAGTGAGAGGACGGGGCCCCATTGTTCAAGCCCCGAAATAAGCACTTAAGGGAACTACTCATCTACTTACCTCTATGGAAAATAGTGAATTCCATCTTGTGAGATTATGTTCCTAGCTCCCTATTTGGTGAAGTCCTCAAAATGGTAGACTTATTGAATCGACTTTAAAAGCCATTCTCACACATGCAAATCAAACGACAAGCCCTCACATGCTGGAGTTCATAACTCACTCAAGATTAAGATCGAGTCGCATATGATCATCCTGATAAAATAGTAATCTTTTCAATTAACGGATTTATAAAGAGCGATTAAATATTTTGTGGTCCAGTCTTATACAAACTCATTGTATAAGATACCCCCACTCACATGTCTCTACATGAATGATTTGGATCAAATATTTTGTAAGTAGTGTTACCAGGATAAGACACTCAACCTTATCTATATACTATGACCCTTTAGGTTATTTCTTGAACATGATCCTCTCGCATGTCAACCACATATTGCAAATAAAATAATCAAAATTATTATTAATTATTAAATAAACCATTAATTACGAGGCTTTAGGGCAGAAATCCCAACAATATAGTGGGTCAAAAAGAGCACAATGCCAAGAATGACGCGTTCATTCAAAGTCAGGAAGTTGCTCTGTGCAACCTCAAAGTGTAAGTAGGGCAGTTAGCCAATGAGTTGAAAATTAGACCAACTGGATCATTTTCCAATAATACTGAGGAGCAGCAAGCAGTTAACTTGCATTGAGTCAAGTCAGAAGGAGGAGAAAATGGTTAAAGAAGTTCCTAACAACAACGCGTCGAGCAGCAAGGAGAGTCGTTCAGAGAAAGAGACATATGAAGTGCAGAGCACACTAAACGAGCCTAAGGAAAAGAAAAAGGAATTGAAGGATAATGATATTAAAGATGAGGCAATCCATAATTTAAAGCCACCACCATCCTACTGTTAGAGGCTGAAAAAGAAGAATGGTGAAAAGCAGTTTGAACGATTTTTAACAGTGTTGAAGCAGCTTCATATCAGCATCCCTTTAGTAGTGGCACTTGAACAAAGGCCTGGTTATGTGAAGTTCTTAAAAGACATTCTGTCGAACAAACAACCATGGAAGGAGGTTGCCACTGTTGCCTTAGCCAATGGCCACAACGCGTGGGTCCGAACAAGCTTCCTCCTAAGCTTAAAGACCCTAGGAGCTTCACTATTCCTTACTCTATAGGGGGAGTTGACCTAGGCAGGGCACTGTGTGATTTAGGAGCAAATATCAATCTAATGTGAATGAGTCGGCAATATTAGGATGTCGATGCGCAAGTGTACACATTCATTTGTAGCAAGTGCTAAGTAAATTATCGTATCTACAGAGACTAGTAATTCGCGAATTTACCACAAATTAATTCTCAATAAACTCAATTTGTAACCATTCAAATTCTTCAAGGAAATGAAATAAAATAAACCACAATTGATGGAACAAAATAAATGCTAAAACAGAGATAACAGAGTAAAGATGCAAAAACAGAGAACGACTAAACTTGTACTTTAAGCTAACTGACAGGCTCGGATTAGGGGTAGTTTCATGCTTTAATCGATTCTAAAACTTAAACACATATTCATTCTCTCAATCCACTACAGCTCACACGACATTCTCCCGAATCACCAGAATTACGCTGTTTCATTCCCATTACTCCAACGATAATTAACCCACTGTATTGTGTGTGCATTAGGTGGGTGATTATCCCTAATCTCCTCACTTAGCTAGCTACTAACCCTAACACGGGGCTAATGTGGTTCTTAAGCTATCAGCTTCTCCTATTCTTCCCAGAAATCAGAGAAACGCTACAACAAAATGGTTGGCCAGACGAAATTGTGCTAAAGAAATAAACAACTCTTAAAAACCAGATTGAGCTAAATGAAATATATTAAGTTGTAAAATAAATCAAAACATCCAACCTCTAATCCTCACCTTAAAGGTGATCAGTTCATAATGCAAGAAAAACATAAAATAATTCGGAATACAGACATAATGTTAAACAGTGCTGATAAACTAGAAAGAAGAAGAAGAAGAAGTCGAAATGTTGCCACAAAAAGGTTGAATCAGCATTCGGCACCAGCTCCTACAGAGAAACCTTCCGTTTTTGGAAATATTCCGGCAGCTTCTTTCTTCAGACAGACCTTTTCCGCTCTCCGTTTTATCGGGATTCTCCAGCCTCCTCTCCTCTTATTCTTTGATCAAAACGGCTGCCCAACCCTAAATACCTCATAGTTTGTGCAAATAAAGGCTGATTAAACAGGACAGGTGACGTGGCAAGCTCCCATTGGCTAAAATAGGTTGAGTCATCTGACATTTGCCAACTCATTTAATGAACTGATATTCTCACGTGCGAAAGTTATATTGGCCTGAATTGCAAGGTTTGCTCAAGCAAACTGTTGTAAAACTGCTGCTCTTATCTTCAGGAATCCTTCTTAATTCAAACCCTAAATTAATCACACAAGACTCATTAATTATGATAATCTTGCTCTAATAGGAATTTTACTACTTCAAAATTAAACTTAGAGCAAAAGCAATCAAAGTTAGGAGATTTCCAAGATATAATAAGATAAAATATGACAATTCAAACCTAAAATGATAGCCTATAAGTCTTATTTTAAGAGTTATCAGCGACCAACCACAATGATGCTGCAACTGGAAGACATATCAATTATGCACCTCGAAGGAAAAATTGAAGATGTTTTGGTCAAGGTCGACAAGTTCAACTTCCTAGCAGATTTTATAATTTTGGATTACTAGGCATATGATAATATGTAATTATTCTATCTTATTACCTATTATTTGTGCTAGTTTAGTAATTATTTTGTGAGCTTTTATCTCTATTTCTCTTAATTTTCTAGAAACCAAGCGTGAGGAGCAAAATTGAGTGTTTGGGAGTACTTTGGTGGATATTGGAGCCTTTCGAAGTTTAATTGAAAATTCAGAAATATTAAAGATATTATTTGAGTATAAGGCACATTTCGAGAGATTCTACATCAAATTACGGTTCCAATGCATTAAATCGGAGGTCATTCGGACACCCGAGGGAAAAGATATAGCAAAAATGGCCAGGGCTGTCTACACGGTAGCATTGCGATGCTACGAAAAACTCAAAAACGCTGTTTTACGGTTAAAAATGAGCGCAAACCACTTTTCTTACAGCGTCGTAATGCTACCTTGTGATTTTCTATATAAACAAGTTTTTGGGGTGCCGTTTTAGAAGGACAATCCGAGAGTTTCAACATAATCTCGATTCCAAGCTAAAATTGAGGATTTAGGGAGCAATTGAGAGCTTTGTGGAGCATTTTTGAAGATCCAAAGCTCGAGGGACATGGAGATCACAATGGGAACGCGGGATCGACCATCTTTTGCTAATTTCTTCCTTTTCCTTTAGTTTTAGTTTCTATTTTGTGGCTGTAAATTAGGAAGTTAGAGGTTTAATTGTATGAATTTAAGTATCTATGTTCCTAATACGTGGGATTTTTATATTAATTGAATTAATTGCTATTAGACTTGAGGTTTTAATTGATTAAATATCTTGATTGAATGCTTTTGTTTCATTCATGCTTTTATGTATTTAATGCTTATAATCTATTGATCACGAATTATTTGTTTTATTGGTCTAAATTTGTGCTTGAAAAAGTTTGGTTTAGGCTAGAACTTAATTGCATGACTATTTGTAAATTCTTGCATGAAAGTGGAGAATTCTATTAAAAGCCCTTAAAAGAAGTTGCTTAATGCCTTGCATGCTATTAAAATCTAGATAGAGATATTAGATTTATAACATTGCATGAGAGTTAATTATGCTTGAAAGAGTCAGTTAATACCCTCACTTCTTGCCTTATGGAATATTTACATGACAAATCTTGGTAGTTTTCGTTATAAGTCTAATTGGTAAAATTGATTACCTAGAATATTTCTCTCCGATCGTGTCTCCATTTATATTTTGCTTTCTAGATTAGTTTTCATTTGATTTCTTTCTCTAAATAAAGTTAAATAAGAGTAATTACGGTACTTAAATGAATTAAGAAATCTAATTCCTGTGATCAACCCTGACCACTATTATTGCAAATTTTAGAGGTTTAGGTTTATAAATATATTTGATAGAGCCTTCGACAAGCTCTTAATCAAATTGGCGTCGTTGCTGGGGATTGGCATACTTTAATTCATTTAATATTGTGATGAAATTGCGTGCTTTAATTTAGAGGTTTTATTTGTTTTCTTTTATTTTCATTGCTTTGTTTTTATTTTGAGTCTTTGTCTCTTATTCTTGGTTGCGTTGATTCGGTGGTGTATACATTTGTGTGAAAGCCTAAATTTAGTATTCTTCTATTCAGATAATGGCTTTTGACAATTCTGAGTAGGCTTATGGGAATTTTCTAACCACCCAAGGACAAACACCCTCCGTTAATTCTTACTTAGTAGACTACCCCTCTTATGACCCTGTGAATGTTAATTATGGTTTCCATGGATATCAAGCGCCTAATCATTACCATTTTGAATCTATGAGTTATGAAATTCCTTTTATGGTAATGATATGGGCACTGGGACCCAAACCCTTGCCTATCCCAACCAAATTAAGGAAAACTCTTCCCTTGAAGACCTATTGCAAGAATACATTTTGGAATCAAAGATTAGAAGTTTTTGTCATACTGAAGCATAGAGGTTGAATAGGATAGAAGCAAAGATGGAAGAAAATGGGGCTGCACTAAATCATATAACTCAACAACTTTGCCAGATAGTTGAATTACTTAAGGCCCTACATGAGCAAATTTTTTTTAATACCACTGAGGAACGGCATTCTAGGATGACATATATAGATGATAGTGGGGATGAGTTGGAGATGCTTGATATACACCAAGAACAGGTTTTTGATTGAGCTGATCTTTCTTTTAATCATGATTGAGGTTGAAAAAGGTAGCGAAACCACATTGCAAGAGGAAATCCAGGTGATAGAGTATGAGACTGAAAAGCCTACCCTTATTTTATCTCCAGAAACTTCTCTTAATCATGATCTTTCTTTTTCTTATACTCACGAGTCTAGTTTTCCTTCTTTTATTACATTAATTTAAAATACAAAAAATATTTATGTTTCAGGGTCCCATGAGAAGCTAGTGTTTCTACTAGCCCTGGTATGCTTTGTTGACTCTAGGAAGAGGGGCCCAAATAAATGGGAGAATTTTTACGTACCTTGAAGGCCCACATGAGTCCCGTCTAGCTAGAGATGTTAAACAAGCGCTTCTTGGGAGGCAACCCAAGCTTTCTATCTCTTAGTGTTTTCTGTTATTTTTGTTTTTTTTCTATTTTTTTTTAACTTTGTTTGTGTTGATCTTGTGTTTCTGTTGGTCGATGTTTTTAGGAGCTCAAGAATAATATATCTCACATTGCACCCGTTGATTAGGCTGAATCGAGGAGTCTCTCACACTCCAGTGCAGTATCACTCTTCCTTTTTATCATTTGAAATTGTCCTTAAGCATGTTGAATTATATCTAATTAGTTGATACATTGAGGACAATATATGTTTTAAGTGTGGAGGGATGTGTGTTGTTTTGATTGAGCTTTTATTGAATTTTTTTTGGTGATTATATGATGATTTTGTTGCATCGAGTGTGATGAGGACGACCTATGATGTGTTCTAATTAATAATATTTTTACAATTTTTGTGAAATATGAAAGCATGTCTAGTTAAATTTTTTGCTTTGAATTTCTTGCAAGATATGAACACCTAGCCTGTCTTTTGTTAGTTTTGAAGGCTCATAGTAGTTTTATATTGTCCAAAAGTTTGTTGTCACTCCGATAGGTTTAAGCTCTAGTTTGATGGTTGACTTGCATATAAGGTGTAATGTGTTACTTAGGAGGAAGAAAAATCATGTTTGATTTGCCTGTAAGAAAAAGAAAAGAAAGTGAGCTTAAAAGAAAAACCATTTTAGTGAAAGAAAAAAAAAGAAAGAAAAGAAAAAAAAATTAAGCTGTAATGTATTAAAAAGAGTCGAGGGTAAAAAGCTACCCCTGTCGTGATCAGTTAGGCCATCTATCGAGTGAGTGCTCTATGTAAGGGTCCCTACGATGGGTATGTTAAAGTTAGTGGCCTTGACATTAAAGTGATGCAAGTTTAGCAGGTCGATTTGTTCATTTTCAGGCACCTAGTAGCTTATTGCCTTTTTTAGTGTAAGAATGTTAGAGAATTGGTTCTTGGGGCCAGTGTAGGGGCAAGATGAACGGAGGATTTTATAAACCTATTCTAGGCTTGTAAAGACTACTTTAGGAGGGCTATGAACACATACGCAAGAGATGAGAAGCTTAAATTCGAATTTGTTTGATGAAAAGTTGTGTTTGAGTATTTCCTTAAATTGTTATTATATTTTTATTTAGAACATTAAGGTTTGAGTCCCTTTGATATAATGGTGAATTCATATATGTGGGTTTTGTTTTTGCTTTGCTTTGGACTAGCAAAGGTTTAAGTGTGGGGGTATTTGATACCATGTAATTATGCTATCTTATTTCCTATTATTTGTGCTAGTTTTGTGATTATTTTGTGAGCTTTTGTCCTTATTTCTCTTAATTTTGTAGAAACCAAGCGTGAGGAGCAAAACCGAGTGTTTGGGAGTACTTTGGTGGATATTGGAGCCTTTTGAAGCTTAATGGAAAATTCAAGAATATTAAAGAGGTTATTTGAGTATAAGGCACATTCCGAGATATTCTACATCGAATTACGGCTCTAACGCATTGAACCGGAGATCATTCGGACACCCGAGCAAAGAGATGTAGCAAAAATGGCCAGGGCTGTTTGTAGGGTAGCGTCGCGATGTTGTCCATAGTGTCACAATGCTATGAAAATCTCAAAAATGCTTTTTTTCGATTACAAACGCACGCAAACCACTTTTCTTGTAGGGTTGTAAGCAGCGTCACAATGCTACCTCGTGATTTTCTATATAAACAAGTTCTTGGGGCGTCGTTTTAGCTAATCTCGATTCCAAGCTAAAATTGAGGGTTTATGGAGCAATTGAGAGCGTTTGTGGAGCATTTTTGAAGATCCAAAGCTCGAGGGACATGGATATCACAACGAGAACGCGGGATCGACCATCGTTTGCTAATTTTTTCCTTTTCCTTTAGTTTTAGTTTATGTTTTGTGGCTGTAAATTAGGAAGTTTGAGGTTTAATTGTATGAATTTAAGTATCTATGTTCCTAATACGTGGGATTTTTATATTAATTGAATTAATTGCTATTAGACTTGAGATTTTAACTGATTAAATATCTTGATTGAATGCTTTTGTTTCATTCATGTTTTTATGTATTTAATGCTTTATAATCTCTTGATCACGGATTATTTGTTTTATTGATCTAAATTTGTGCTTGAAAAAGTCCGGTTTAGGCTAGAACTTAATTGCATGACTATTTATAAATTCTTGCTTGAAAGTGGTGAATTCTGTTAGAAACCCTTAAAAGAAGTTGCTTAATACCTTGCATGCTATTAAAATCTAGATAGAGATATTAGGTTTATAACATGGCATGAGAGTTAATTGTGCTTGAAAGAGTCAGTTAACACCCTTACTTATTGGCTTATGGAATATTTGCATGACAAATTGTAGTAGTTTTCGTTATAAGTCTAATAGGTGAAATTGATTACCTAGAATATTTCTCTTTGATTGGGTATCCATTTATATTTTTCTTTCTAGATTAAATCTTTAGTTTAGCTTGTTTGCATTTGGTTTCTTTCTGTAAATAAAGTTAAATAAGAGTAATTACGGTACTTAAATGAAATAAGAAATCCAATCCCTGTGATCGACCCTGGCCATTATCATTGCAAATTTTAGAGGTTTATGTTTATAAATATATTTGATAGAGCCTTCGACAAACTCTTTATCAGCAGATAAAGAAGTGCCCATCATCTTGGGGCATCCATTTCTCGCTACTGGAGCTACGTTGATCAACGCAGAAAAGGAGAACTGAAGATGAGAGTAAATGATGAAAAAATCTCATTCAACGTGCTAAACACACTGAAATACCCAAACGAGGTCGAGGACTGTGACATGGTCTGCCAAGTAGCTACAACGATAGAACGGATTTTGGAAGAAGATGAAGTTGGAGACAATGAGGATGATGTAGACCCTGAGTTAATGGAGGTGCTAATGGTTGGTTGCTCAGTTGTTTATGGCGCGCAAAAGCAACTTAAGCTAGTACAAATTACAGAAAGAGAATTTCATCTGCCTAGGCCATCAATCAAAGAATCGCCCACACTTAACTTAAAAACCCTTCTATTACATCTTAAATACAAATTCTTAGGTGTTGGGAAACCCTTCCTGTGATTATCTTTACTGAGTTAAATGCTGATAAGGAATTTTTATTGATGCAGGTACTTAGTAGGCATATCAAGGCACTAGGCTGGAGTTTGGCTGATATTAGAGGAATTATTCCCTCCTATTGTATGCATAAAGTCAAACTTGAAGATTGACATGAAGGATTTGTGGAGCGACAAGGTCGCCTGAATCCTATAATGATGGAGGTTGTCAGAAAGGAAATTATCAACTGGATAGACGCTGGTGTAATGTACCCAATTGCTGATAGCAAGTAGGTAAGTCCAGTGCAATGTATCCCAATGAAGTGGGGGCACGAAAATGATTAGAAATGCAAAGAATGAGTTGATTCCAATGCCTACAGTAATCAGCTAGTGCATCTGCATGGACTACTGATAAAGAGCTTGTCGAAGGTTCTATCAAATATAATTATTAACCAGACCTCTATAATTTGCAATAATAGTGGCTAGGGTCGATCTCAGGGATTGGATTTCTTAGATTAATTAAGTATTATAATTACTCACACCTAATTTTATCTAGAGAACCTAAAATCAAGAGGCAAAATAAAGGTAACTAAGCTATGTATTTACAAGTTCGGAGACACTTAGAGGGAACCCTTTTTTAATCTTGATTTTAGCAAAGAAACTCAAAGTTAATCGAATTAAGAGATTATTCATATGTTCAACTATTATAAGCTAAGAAATCATGAATACATTCAGTTGGCTTTCTCAAGCCCAACTAAAATTCATGCTTAATTATTAAATTAACTCTCCAGTCTAAATTTCAAAATTAAACATGACATTGTAGGATTTCTTTAACAGCTTCTATTAACAAACATTTCATTCCCATGCCCAAGCTTACTAATAGTTATGCAAGCCAATCTAGATTCAAAGTTTACTCTCCCAAGCTATAATTCAAATCATACACAATTAACTCTTGGCCAAAGAATTAATCAAAAAAACAGACGTTCATAAATAAAAGTTAAAATTTATAAACTCGAAATAAAACTAACTATCTATCACAATCAAGTTTAAACACATGAGTTCAATCCATAAAATCCACAATTAAAATGCTCAACTCATATGAAAGTCAAAAAAATGAAAACTACAAATTAAATAGGAAGGAAGAGAAAAACTCTCTAACGCGTGCCACACTCATTCCCGTCATGAAACGTCGTGATCTCGAGCCTTGAATGTCTTCATTGGCTCTCAAGAGTGCTCCCTTTATCCAAGCTATGAGGTAGAAATCAAATTCATACTAGTTCCTCTCCAAATGGTCTCCCAAATCTGCAGCTAAAATGCTCTTTTTATAAACATGGGGATAGTGTCGAGATGCTAAGGATAGCGTCGAGACGCTATGACCTAATTCGCACGGTAGATAAGGAAAATCGAGGTAGCGTTGAGACGCTACACGCATCGTCTCAACGCTATGGATGGAAAAATCCTGGCGCACGTGTTTCTAGATCGAAAAGCTATAAAGTAGCGTCTCGACGCTATGTGTGCGGGAATTCTGACTTGTGAAGCAGCACCTACAGCGTGTCAACGCTCTCGAGAGCGTCTCAACGCTCTCGTGAGCGTCTCAACACTCTGGCTTTTGGTTCTCTTACTCAATTCTCTTCTCTTCTTCACATGATAGCTCCAATTGAAGTTAAATTGCTTCCTTTTCACATTAACCCTTGCCTTTTTCTCGGTTTTGCATTATTAGCTCAAAATCTACAAAATAAACACAAAAAGCATCAATAGCATGTTTTAAAACCATAAACTAGCATTAATCTAGGTCCAAGTAATAGAACACTTTCATGCACTATCAAATACCTCCAAACTTAAACTTTTGCTAGTCCCGAGAAAAATACAATCATTAAATAATTAAAAAACATGCAAGTAGGTGACTACAGCCTCAATAATTCCAAATGCTTACAAAAACTCATACTGAAGGAATGTATTTAACCAATGACTTTCATTGAGTAAAATTAACCTAAATCTATCATCCCTCACGTGTGTGTGTGCTAGTCTAACCTATTTTAGTCTTTATAAGTCCGAAAAAGGTTTATACAACTTATAACTATTTATCACCCTACTCTATCCCCAGTTTTAATCATCAGGTCTACCTCAACTTAGGAAAATAATAAGGCAATAGGGTGCCTAAAGACTATTAGAATTCTCTCAAACTTGTTTATTAATTTATTTCTTTTTAAGGAAGGTCTTTGTCATCACTTTTGCCTTCGTTCTAGCTTACTAACACTTTGTGGTGAAAGTATCTAACTACGAGCAAAAATCACTTACTCAGACTTGTACTCATTTTCTAACCTTGCATGCAGAAAAAAAAACATGGGTATCATGAATGCCCCTGATTACTCAGCTAATTGGGAAAGAGGAGTATCTTCTATCTCAAATTATTATTATTATTTTAATTATTTTAATTTTAATTTTAATTTTTTTTTGTGTACCCTTCCTATTCCTTTGGTCAACCATCTCATCAGTTCCTAAGATTTTTTTAGGATCAAAACAAGCCCAAGCATATAAATCAATTCTAAGCCTTCAAGACCCTAAATAGGAAGGCTATGTGCTCTAGATGCAAGGGAATCCATATACAAGTTTAAAATTGACTCAAATTTAGGGAATGTTAAACAATTCCAACAAATGTGAAACAAAAACATTTAGAATACGACATCAGGTCACCTATTACATATTAGAGAATTATCTAGACCATGCATGAAAAATTTTAAAATTTATTTCAAATCAAGACTTATCAAGTGCTGTCCACCCCCAAACTTAGAACTAACATTGTCCTCAATGTAATAAAACTAACGCATGCAGGGAATAATGGAGAAAAGAATGAGTGAACAATACTGCCCTGATAACTGAGAGGAATGCTTCGTGAAAGGTTAGTAGATGGGACAAAGAGAGTACCTACATGATCGTGTTCTGGCACAAATGGGAACGAGATTTAGTGGTACTTCAACATTCTAGATTAAACATAGAACTGACCAAAAGTAAAAGAGATAGGAAACTTAGGTTGTCTCCAAAGAAGCATTTTCTTTAACGTCTTTAGATAGACGAGGCTCAAGTGGTGAATCAGTTCTCGCACGAATCCACGCCGACATCATTGGTGAGCACCCACTCCAAAGGATCCCTAGTCAACATCAGTTCTTGAAAATTATTTGTCAAACTATCAATATCATCCACAAACATACCTTAGCTTACTTCATAGGGGTATTTTATTACTTTGCTCATGTTGAAAGTACCTTTTCATCTTTCACCTGAGAAGATATCTTTCCTTCCTTAACCTTAATGGAATCTTTCCCTGTGGCCAGGAAAGGTCATCCCAGGATGATGGGAATGTCATCATCCACTCCATATCGAGCACCACAAAGTCTGCATAAATTAAAAATTTTGTCTACCTTTACCATGACATCCTCTACTATACGTCTAAGATAGGTGATGGAGCGATCTACTAATTGTAAAGATATTCGTGTGGGCTTCAATTCTTTAAGACCCAACGTCCTGTACACAAAATAAGGCATCAAATTAATAGAAGCACCTAGATCACATAATGCCCTATGAAAATTAGAACTACCAATAGTGCAGGGAACAATAAAACTCCCTGGATTCTTTAGCTTCGGTGGTAGCTTCTTGTGGAGTGCGTTACTACACTCTTCTGTAATGCATATCGTTTCAGATGCCCTAAACTTCCTTTTGTGTGTTAAGATTTCCTTCATGAACTTCTAGTAGCTCGATATTTGTTCCAGGGCATCTGCAAAAGGAATGGTTATTTGCATACTTTTAAATAATTCGAGAAATTTAGAGAACTCCAAAATGAAAATTTTCTTCTTGAAACGTTGAGGGTAAGGAATCTGATTCAGGACAGATGGAAGAATTGGACTAGATGGCTTTGTAGCCTCACCTGCAAGTGTATCTTCCTTATCTTCATTCTCTAGTGATTCATCATCCTCATTGTTGTGGTGCTTTACAGGTCCTCCCAAAGTCTTCCCACTTCTCAGACTTATAACCTTACATTGCTCCCTAAGATTAATTTCTGTGTCACTGGGAAATTTCCCTTTATGCAGTGCATTCAAGGAGGTGGCTATTTGACTCATCTGAACTTCAAGGTTCTGTATAGCCTTCCCATGTCCAGAAGCAATATCTTCCATCTTCTCCTCCAATTGAGTCGTCCTCTTCTTTGATTCAGCAATGAAAGCTCCTATCATGTCCTCCAAAGATGGCTTCTTTTCTACTGATTGAGATGTGGAAGCATAGTTCGAAGAGGGCTGCAAAACATTCCTATTGTTAGAATACGAAAAATTCTCATGATTCCTCAAACCTAGGTGGAAATGTGTAGGTAATGAGTGGTGCATGTGATTGTCATCCTAGTTGTACCCCCTGTTGTTTACATAGTTGACTTAGTCCATGCTTTAATCTCCTCCATAATGTGGATGTTGGGCAGTTGCTAATGATGCAATTGAAGAACTGTTGCGTAGACCTGATAATTGAGACAAACTGTTAGTCAAAGAAGCCATCTGTGCTTTTAGAGCATTTACCTAATTGATTACAAAGATTCCAGCCACTGGCTTTATAATTGAGCTCTCAGTGGGCCACTAATAGCTAGTGGCAGCCATCTCTTCCAGTAGGTTCTTTGCTTCCATGACTGTCTTAGACAAAATCGTTCCTCCAGCTACTGCATCCAAGATAGTCTTCGTATTACCATTTAGTCCATTATAAAACAACTGGATTTGTAGTCAGTCAAGGTAACTGTGCTGTGGGCATTTTTTAAGCAGCTCCTTATACCCTTCCCAACCCTCGAACATTTGCTCGCCTTCAAACTGCCTGAATGTCCCAATCTCCGTTCTCAGCCTGGCAGTCTTGGCTGGTGGGAAAAATTTAGTAAGGAAGGCTTGGGCCAGCTCGTCCCAAATGGCGATACTCTGAGGTTCTAAATTTTCTAGCCAATCTCGAGCTTTATCCTGCAAGGTAAAGGGAAACAGACGTAAGCGAATAGAATCATTAGACACACCATTAATCTTAACAGTTCCACATAAAGCAAGAAAAGATTTTAGATGTGAATTTGGATCCTTCATAGGATGTCGTTGAAAAGAGCTATACCTCGCCATTTGAATCAGACCATTTTTTAGCTCGAAATTATTTGCAGCGATGGGTGTGTGGATTATCCCTGAGCTTTCAGCAGGAAAAACAGGCTAGATTTAATCCCTAATAGCCTTTTGTTCTTCTACTTGTTCATTCGCCATTTGTTGATTTTGAATTTTTCTTTGAATTTGGCGATTGCGTATGTAAGTACGCTCAATTTCTGGATCAAAGGGTTCTAAATTCTCACTAGATCTGGGCATAAACCAATTGAACCTGAACCAAATACAAAAAAAATCAAAGTAAAAAGTAAATAAAAATTTAAAAAAAAAAGATAAAACTAAAAAAAAAAAAGCAGAGTTATACAGTTTTCCAAATATAAATTATCTACACTAATTACACTCTAAATTAAAATTACGCATTTTCACCACAATATTAATTAAACTAAAATACGCCAACCCCCTGCAACAACGTTAATTTGATAAAGAGCTTGTCGAAGGCTCTATCAAATATAATTATTAACCGGACCTCTACAATTTGCAATAATAGTGGCTAGGGTCGATCTCAGGGATTCGATTTCTTAGATTAATGAAGTATTATAATTACCCACACCTAATTTTATCTAGAGAACCTAAAATCAAGAGGGAAAATAATGGTAACTAAGCTATGTATTTACAAGTTCGGAGACACTTTGAGGGAACCCTTTTTTAATCTTCATTTTAGCAAAGAAACTCAAAGTTAATCGAATTAAGAGATTATCCATATGTTCAACTATTATAAGCTAAGAAATCACGAATACATTCAGTTGGCTTTCTCGAGCCCAACTAAAATTCATGCTTAATTATTAAATTAACTCTCCAGTGTAAATTTCATAATTAAACATGACATTGTAAGATTTCTTTAACAGCTTCTATTACATTTCATTCCCATGCTCAAGCTTACTAATAGTTATGCATGCCAATCTAGATTCAAATTTTACTCTCCCAAGCTATAATTCAAATCATACACAATTAACTATTGGCCAAAGAATTAATCAAAACCACGGGCGTGGGTAAATAAGAGTTGAAATTTATAAATCTCAAAATAAAACTAACTATCTATTACAATCAAGTTTAAACACATGAGTTCAATCCTTAAAATCTACAATTACAATGCTAAACTCATACGAAAGTCTAAAAAACGAAAACTACAAATTAAATAGGAAGGGAAAAACTCTCTGATACGTGCCATACTCTTTCCCGTCGTGAAATGCCGCGATCTCGAGTCTTGAATGTCTTCTTTGGCTCTCAAGAGTGCTCCCTTTATCCCAACTTGAGGTAGAAATCGAATTCAGACTGGTTCCTCTCCAAATGGTCTCCCAAATCTGCAGCCAAAATGCTCTTTTTATAAACATCGGGACAGCATCGAGACGCTGTGACCTAATTCGCACAGTAGATAAGGAAAATCGAGGTAGCGTTGAGACGCTACACGCATTGTCTCAACGCTACAAACGGAAAGAGCCCGGTGCGCGTGTTTCTAGCATTGAAAAGTTGTAAAGTAGAATCTCGACGCTATGCGTGCAGGAATTTTGACTTGTGAAGTAGCACATACAGCGTCTCAACGCTCTCGAGAGCGTCTCAATGCTCTGGATTTTGGTTCTCTGACTCAATTCTCTTCTCTTCTTCACTCGATAGCTCCAATTGAAGTTAAATTGCTTCATTTTCACATTAACCTTGGCCTTTTGCTCGATTTTGCTTTGTTAGCTCAAAATCTACAAAAATACACACAAAAAACATCAATAGCATGTTTTAAAACCATAAACTGGCATTAATTTAGGTCCAAGTAATAGCACACTTTCGTGCACTATCAAAGACCCCCAAACCTAAACTTTTGC
Source organism: Trichosanthes truncata (assembly GCA_033996785.1). Classification (NCBI taxonomy): domain Eukaryota; kingdom Viridiplantae; phylum Streptophyta; class Magnoliopsida; order Cucurbitales; family Cucurbitaceae; genus Trichosanthes; species Trichosanthes truncata. Next base: position 17,292,938 of record JAWPNB010000004.1, read on the forward strand.
TAGTCTCGAGAAAAATACAATCATTAAATAATTTAAAAACATGCAAGTGGGTGACTCTAGCCTCAATAATTCAAAATGCTTACAAAAACTCATACTGAAGGAATGTATTTAACCAGTGACTTTCATTGAGCAAAACTAAGCTTAAACCTATCATCCCTCATGTGTGTGTGTGCTAGTCTAACTTATTTTAGTCTTTATAAGCCCGGAAAAGATTTATTGAACTTATAACTATAAATCACCCTACTCTATCCCCAGTTCTAATCATCAGGTTTACCTCAGCTTAGGAAAATAATAAGGCAATAGGGTGCCTAAAGACTATTAGAATTCTCTCAAACTTGTTTATTTATTTATTTCTTGTTAAGGAAGGTCTTTGTCATCACTTTTGCCTTTGTTCTAGCTTACTAACACTTTGTGGTGAAAGTATCTAACTACGAGCAAAAATAACTTACTCAGACTTGTACTCATTTCCTAACCTTTCATGCAGTGGAAAACATCGGTGTCGAGAGAGGATATTGACCATATAGTAATTCGTTGCTTACGACTAATTGCATGAAATCAATTCTTTATTTAACAAAGTTGTGCGTAAGTTAATCAACCATTAATGTTTCTCAAAAATTGGACTCAAACCATGTAAATATTAGTTTAGATTTTATTTTCCTTTGATTCCTAATTTTTGTTTCTCTAAATAAAATTGGATATAATTAACTATGATACTTAATTAATCTAAGAACTCTAATCCCTATGATCGACCCTGGCCACTATTATTGCAAACTTTTAGAGGTCTGGTTTATAAATTTATCTGATAGAGCCTTCGACAAGCTCTTTATCCCTTATTAATTCTATACTTTTGCTAACGTTATTCAAATTGACATCACCCATAAATGGAGTGAATGACATAGATTAGAGTTACATAGACTGCACATAAGATAATTTCAATTTGAATATAGCTAGGACAATTGCTTTACAAAATTGGTCAAAATATTGATATGCAATTCAAAAACAAATTATAAAGTCACAAAAAATGGAGGAAAAAAAACAGCCTAAAAACAACATACTAACCGAATCCAGCCTAACCTTGCACCCTAAACATAGGCTTCAAAAACCCTAGAGTTTTTTATTCCATCCAATCAACTCCATTGGTTTCAGAATTCCAAGGTTCCTGATCCAAACCAACACACCAAACGACTACTAAAAGGTTTCCATTATAACTTTGAACTTTGAATTGCGATTCTATGTAAATTTTGTTGTTAACTAAATGGTGATGTCGCAACGTCATCGCGACGCGGAGCGCCCGACGTCCTCTCCTAGGAGTCTCTTTCGAGGTAAAAGGTTTGGAGTCGCCACCAATCATTATAGGGTGTGATTGGTCACCTATTTTAGAGGAAAGGGGATAGTCTATGAAACCAGAAATTAGGCTCGGGAGTCGATTGAGTGTAGAGAAGGTGTTAGCACCCCTACAACACCCGTTTTAGAAAAACGGTTACCACATTTTATTTCGAAATTATCCTTTTATTTAATAGTCCGAAAAAAATATTTTTATGTTTTATTTTGAATGTCCCAAAATTTATTAATTCACATTTTAAAATAAAATATGAATTAACAACTATGAGTGGCTCAAGGCCATTAGAAAAACTTGGAATTTATTTTGATATTTCAAAACAAATTCCTTATTTTATAAAAACAAATTACTTACGAAAGAATTTAAAACAAATGGTTCTTATTTCAGAAATCCAATTTTAAAGGGGCAAATTTGTTTTATTTCAAACTTTTGTTGCCAAAATGTAATTTTAATAAATTGGAATGTTCTTATTTCAGAAATCCAATTTTAAAGGGGCAAATTTGTTTTATTTCAAACTTTTGTTGCCAAAATGTAATTTTGATAAATTGGAAGGTTCTTATTTCAGAAATCCAATTTTAAAGGGGCAAATTTGTTTTATTTCAAACTTTGTTGCCAAAATTTAATTTTGAAAAAGTTTCAATGAGATTGAACAAATTTTGACTAATTGGGTAGTTCCCAGGTAGAGGTGTTCCCTTTGGTCAGCTTAAATACCTCAGCCTAGACAGAACAAGTCCCTCATAATCAAAATTTATTCCAAACTTTTGTTTTATTTCAAACTTTTGTTGCCGAAATGCCATTTTGAGAAATTGGAAGGTTCTTATTTCAGAAATCCAATTTTAAAAGGGGCAATTTTTGTTTTATTTCAAACTTTGTTGCCAAAATAAAATTTTGAGAAATTTTCCATGAGATTAAATAAATTTTGACTAATTGGGTAGTTCCCAGGTAGAGGTGTTTCCTTTGGTCAGCTTAAATACCTCGGCCTAGACAGAACAAGTCCCGCATAATCAAATTTTATTCCAAACTCATTAATTAGTTACAACTGGAGAACTCAACTAGAAAATCTAAATTAAGACCAAATTAAAACTTTACTTTAGTTGGAATCAATTTAGAAATAAATCAATTGAAACTAAAGTGAAATTGTACTTAGAAAATTCCAAATCGAATCAAATTTGAATGAAATCATCAAATAGCAAAATTTAAGTAATTTGAAAATTAAGCAAATTAAGCAATTTAACGAATTAAACAATTTACAAATTAATTCAAATCAAAACAAGCAAATATCAGCATTCAAGCAATTTGCAAATTAAGAAAATTAAGCAATTTACAAATCAAGCAAATTAAACCGTTTGCAATTTAATTCAAATTAAAATGAAATAAATCAATTTTCCAATCGAATGAAATAACGAATTAAACAACATGTCATAAATCAATTGAAAAATAAATCGTCAAATGATGGAATGAACCATTCAAAAATTAATTGAAATTTAAATAACAATTAAAGCTAATTGACATTTAAACAACAATTAAGACCAAAATGAAATTAAACCATTCAAGGACTATTTGACATTAAACCAACATGTTATGGAAAAATTGAACACACAATTAATTGGTCAATTAACAATCTAATTGTAATTTAAACAACAATTCAAGTTAATTGTAATTTAGATGACAATTAAAGTTTGAGTATGGTCCGTTTGACGACTAAATAAGCATGTCAAATTAATTTATCTTCATTTATTTGCAAATTGATAACATGTTATTGGTCAAATTAGACTTAAACCACATGCTGTTGGAGAATTAAAAATAAACCTCATGTTATTGGTCAATTTGAAAATCAAACAACATGCTATAGACCCATTCGTAAATTAAGTAACATACTGTGGATCAATTTATTAAACAACATGCATTGGATGAATTTAAAGTTTAAACAAACAGTAGTCAATTAAAATTAAACCATAATTATGGTCCAATTGAAAATTAGCAAGAAAGTAGGGACAGATTGGAGAATTAAGCACCAAAAGAGAGGGTTAAAATGGGAGTGAAAGAAAGAACTTTCTCTTCCTTTCTTCCACACCTCACCTTACGAAAAGAAGAAGAAGCAGTGGGTGGTTGGAGTTGATTTCAAATCGCCGAAAACGAAATTGCCGCCGGAATGGGTAATCTTGCCGGAATTTGTAGATATGGGTAATCTTGCCGGAATTTGTAGATATGAGTAAACTCTCCTCTCCTCTCTTTTTCCTCTCCAATCTCTCTCTTTTCTCTCTGATCTTCTTTCTTCCTCCTCAATCTCTCTCTTTTCTCAATGATCTTCTTTTTCTCCTTCCCCTTGGTCTCACCCAAAAGGTCCCCTTTTATAAGAATTTAACACTCCTTAAAATAGTATGGTAAGTAGAGAAAGGAGAGTGAGTGGCAATGAGGGAGAAAAAATTTGGGAGAAAGAAACTAGCTAGTGGGAAGAATGAGAAAATTGGGGAAGACTATTGACTTGTGAAAATGTATTTTGAAAAAGAAGAAAAAATAAATAAATAAAAAGAAAAAGAAAAAAAATAAATAAATAAAATCAACAAAATTAATAAACATGAAAGCTTTAAACAAAGCTCGAAGAAAAATGAAAATAAAACAAAAATGAACTAAAGTAACACAAACCAAAAATTTAAAACAAATCAAATCGAAGTATAAAAATTAACGGACCAAATACGGTATCTACAGGTGACATGACATGTTTATCAAATAAATATTAGTTGATTTTGCACAATATGTGATCGGTATAAACGCAAGCACATGTGATCGAGTGATTATAAAATAGTATTTCTAATGAGTATTGTATCCACAGATATTGGTTTTAATTCAATTAATTACCGCAAATAATCTCTCTTAGCTTTATTTAGAGAACATAAATCAAAAGCAGACAAGAAATTAAACAACTAATCCTAGAAAGAAAAAGATAAATGGGAGACGCAAATCGAGAGTTAATTCTATGGGTGTTGATTTCATTCTTGGACCTTAATTCACTTAATTAAGCTATCAATTAGGCAAAATCAAGCGTTCAGTTCATAAGGCTAGAAGCCTAAGTACATGGAATCTCCTGTCGATCTCCTCCAATTCTCAAGCATTAATTAATTAATTCACCTAGGTGTCCCTAGCGCTAACCAATTAACACAAGGCATTAAGACTCTTCATTAAGGACCTCTATTGATTACTCAGGTAATTAACTAATAGTCATGCATTCGGTTCTAGCCTAAGTTTCTCTCTATCGAGTTTCTACTTAGAAACAAATGAATTAAATGGTGCTCAATTAATTAATCTTCATCATCAACTACAATTAATTAATCAATACTCCAACTGTCACTCGGGTAGTTAATTAATTATGCATTAAGCTAAATTAGGTTTCCTCTATTGAGCTCGACCTAGATATCCTCAATTAATTAACAAACACAGTCTAAAAGCGTTAAGTCTAAAATGTATACATGAATAAAAATTAAGCCACAATAACAATCTAATTAAGCAAATTAAGTGCAATGGTCCAAGAAATATAATATCCATAGGAACTAGGGAATTAACTACTCATAATCAGCAATTACAACCAAAATTTCCTAATTACAGCTCAATCTAAATAATGAAAATAAAGGAAAAGGGAAGAAATGTTTAGGTCGTTATCGATCCTGGAGCTCCAAGATTTTCAACATAGCTCCAAAATCCTCCCAAAATCCACCAAAGACACTGAAATCGAGATTAGGGTGAAACTTATCGATTTGGCCTCCCCTTTGGCAAAGAGAATGTGATGAATTAATACTGCCTATCGTGACAACGTTGTAACACTAGGGACAACATTGCGCTGTCCAAAACGTAACCATTTTTCCTTTGCGCGCAGGGGTAGCGTTGCAACCACTCCAACAAATATTACCTTCCATAGCATGTAATTATAGCATGAAGGGTAAATAAGCTATTAAAAAAAGGCGCCCGTCTGAAAATAATTAAAAAAAAACGCGCTAATTGAATTTTGGTCAAATGATCAAAAATACCCCTGAACTATGAGGTTGGTTTCAATTATACCCTTAAACTTTGAAAAGTTTCATTTTAACCCTCGAACTTTGAAGTTTGTTTCAAAACAACCCTTGAAGGCTTTTTTTCATTAAATTCATGGACGGAAAATGATGTTTTTGCATTTGTATTGTTGCTTATGTGAACATATTTGAACATATACGTTGAAAAAAAATCAAAACATATGCAAATACGTCATTTTTTTTCCATAAATTTAACGGAAAAAACCTTCAAGGATTATTTTGAAACAAACTTCAAAGTTCAAGGGTTAAAATGAAACTTTTCAAAGTATAGAAGTATAATTAAAACCAACCTCATAATTCAGGAGTATTTTTGATAATTTAACCTTAAATTTTTTGCGGAAGCTACTTTTTTGATGTTACGGAAATGAGAACCTCATATGTCTCCACCCTTCTTCTCTCACTTTCTCTAGCCCCAAATTGATCTTCTTCTCCCTTGCAATGATCAGAAATTTCGTTGTTCCTCTATCTTTCTTAGGTTTGTGTCTTCTAATCTTTGCACTTCCCTTGTCTTCAATTGCAATCTAAAGTTTCTACTTTTCTTTTATTTTCTTGCATTACAATAGTTTAGATTTCAAATCCCTCAAATTGCCTCTTCAGAGGGATTCTCTAGATGATGCGGCTATAAAAGTAGGTATACTGGTTAGGTTTTTGGCAAGCAAAGGTTCTTATTACTTTTTCTTATTCTTCTTCCATAATCTCACATTAAAGATATGGGGAAACTGTTGGGCAGCTGTTAGACCCAAATCATGCTTCAATTCACAAGTCAGCTGCAGCAACCAGCCAATCCTTATGGTTCTTTTCTGGTAGATATTTCTCTCATTATCACTGCATTCACATAAAATAAAAGGCCATTCACATAATAAGACTTCTTTTCTGATTATTGAAGTATGATTTCTGTTTGATGCGATATTTTAAATGATTCTATTTTCTTTCATTTAATCACATTCTTTGCCCAATTTAAATTCATGGGAGGAAGTAATTTAGGTATTAATATTGTTGCATGACGAGGTAATGTGGAAAATTCCTGAGAATTGCATATTTGATGTAACTAACTGTTGCATTGGATGCCAATGCGCTACCTTACTTGCTTTAGAGTTTTAATTACAGGCAAGTGTTACACAGTACAGCTGGGGGAATGTCTCCTTAAGTTCATCTAGCAATTTCCAGGTTCCATGGAATGGCATTTCTGTTAAGTTCATACCATAATATATCAATTTTCCCTAAAAATCTTGTAGATGTAAGATATAAAGAGTGTTATGCTCGTCACATAATATATCCTTTCCTTTTTTCCAAAAAAACGTGTAGATGCAGAATATAAAGAGCGAGATCAGCCTAGTTTTGAATCCTAGAGCTGCAGGTCCTAAGGGATCATTGATGGGCATTCCTGGTACTGCCGAATTATTGATGTTTTGAGGACTTTTTGTGGAAATATGTTTGGATTTGAACACTTGAATTCTGTGTTTAAATTACTCAATCTTCATTTACCAAGGCATTTTTGTTTTTAGATAAATTTGGGTCTTGTGGGCTACTATTAGATGTATCTTATATGTTAAATGAAAATATCTTTCAGGATCAAATCATGGTGGTAATAATTTGACCTTAAATGGATGGCCCCTCACTTTATGTTTTTCATGACTGAATCTCTTCATTTATATAATAATTACATGATATTTGTAAAATGTATGGATTCCAAGTTGTTGTATTTTTTCAATCTTTCCTTTTCTTTTGTCGGGGCTAGAGCAGCTCCGTTCTGGGATCCTTCAGCAACAAAAACCTTTCATATGGGTGCCTCAACCATTTCCTTAGCTTCAGATGTTGGCACCGCAACACCAACAACTTATACTCGCACAGCAGAATTTAACATCACCTTCTGTTAACGACGATGGTAGAAGATTGAGAATGCTTTTGAACAGTTGAATTGCAAAAGATAGACTTTAAAATTCTATTGGTGATGATGTTCCAAATTTTGAATCTCCTGTCCAAGCTGGGAGTCCGCTTTTTCCATGTGGAGACAACACGGACATGATCCTTAACGTGTTATTCACCCTGTCAATTACATTTGGATGGTTTTAGTTTTTGTTCTTATGGCTGGATATTATATTTTAGAGCACGCGATGGATTTCATGGACCATGGTTCAGTCTTCTAAGCATGTCTTGTTTTCCTTAGATGAACATGGCTCAATTACAGCACCAACAACAGCAGCAACGGAATAGTAGCTAGCAACGGCAGGAACAACAACTTCAACATCATGCTCTTTCTAATCAACAATCTCAAAGCTCAAACCACAATGCATCAGCAAGAAAAAATTGGGGGTGCTGGCAGTGTCACCATGGATGGTAGCATGTCAAACTCATTTCTTGAAATGACCAGGTCTAATAGTGATCATTGGTCTCCTTAATATTGATAAAGCATTTATATCTTTCTTCAGTTTTTATGATACATTTTGAATGTTAACTGGTTGTTACTAATAAAATAGTGTGTGCCTCTTGTAATTGCTCATAAATATATATATATCATTTTAGTTTTTTCATTACTTGCTTGTTCATTCCCACCGGTAAACTGATCATACCTGCCTATTATGATGATAGAGGATGTCTAGGGCTGGGAATTTTGTTGTCAATTCCCTTTTTCTGATTTCGAAAAAAGGTCACGTGGTTATATTAAGCATTAGTTCTGTTATAGAACCTTCAAGTATAAATAAATATTTCCTGTCTTTCTTGGTATGCTTTTAAGATATTTTTTGACATTTCATTTTCAAGTTTCAAAAAATCAGACTGGGAGAAAGAGGAAGCAGCCAGTGCCATCTTCAGGTCCAGCAAATAGCTTAGGAACAGCGAATACAGCAGGCCCCGTCTCCAAGTTCTGTTGCTTCAACTCCCTCAACTCGCACATCTAGAGATGTATTCTCAATGCTTGCTTTGCCTCACAGTGGTAGTTCATCTAAACCTTTAATGATGTTCAGCAGTAATGTAACTGGCACTTTTACATCTCCCTCAAATCATTTGATAGGTGGAGTTTGGTAGTTATTTCTATGAAAGGAATTATAAATAATTTGCTCATTGGCATTCCATTTTGGTAGTGGGATGCTAAAGAACTTGAATTGCAAGCTGATATGGATCGCTTTGTGGAGGATGGATCTCTTGATGATGATGTAGAGTCTTTTTTATCCCATGATGATAGAGACCCTAGAGATCCCGTAGGCTATATGGATGGCAGCAAAGCTGCACTAAATGCTATATTTTACTTTCTACTTATTCTTCTGCTTGTTTTTTGCAATTGTCATTACGTAAATTAATACTTGAGATTGGCAAGTAATACGTTCTATATTCTGCCACAGTTTTATGTTGCTCGTGCTCTAATCTTTTATTCATCAATGTTTCCGGACAGAATAATCTTACTTTCATCATATCAACTATTGTTCATACATACTATTTTTTTTGTTCGAAAAAGTATTTGTAGATTAAAATTACTGCATGCTACAAAGAATGATAGTAGAACTATGCTTCATTTCCTGTCAAACGAATGCCTCTAATCCACATCAATTGTCAAATTTTATTCTCAAGCACGTACTTCTTTGCCCTCCCTCTTATCTCGAATAATGTAAGTTTTATGGATCTAACAACGCATTTGGTATGATTGTAAAGTTTTGTAGAAAATAAAATTGGAACCTTTGTGCGAGCCTTCAATTGAATGTAATGTCTACATTTTTTATTCCTTGTATTTTGAATAAACTATACATTTTTGTTCCCCCTGAACCATTATCAAATCTATGTAGATTTAGATTATGTAGTTGCCTTACGGTATCGGACAAGATTTTTACATTGAGTTTTTAAAAGCATGAAGGTTACTACTAACTTTGATTGAACTAGATCAGTTATTTATGAATCAATTATACTACTATTTGAATGGATGTTGATACGTTTCTAGTTTTGAACCATGAAATCATTTATATCTCAAATGGTTCTAAAGCATTAACTTTTACGTCTCTAAGTTTTTGGGTGAAAACTAGATCTTGCACCAGGAAAGGAAGAACTAATTGATCACCCCTTATAGAGCTTTAGCATTCAATGGAGGAAAGGTTCAAGCAAGCTTCAGTGGTAGGCTGGTAGCTCATTCAGGCAGATACAAGGTAAAATGAACTTATCTTAATTTGAAATAGCAGTTGATTTACTCCTTGAATGCGACTTATTTATTCCCTTGAGTGACTTGGTTTGTTTGCTGTCGTTGGAGGTCTGTGTGAGCAAGCTGGATGCTAGCTTTATCTAATTTTTTCACTTTAGGAAGGTATTAATTTGAATTAAGGGAACAGTAGGCTTGTTTGACAGTGGCTGTTGTATTGTTGTTTTGGTATGCAAACTGAATTATCTCTTTTATCTGGTTTTGCATTCCAACATCTGAATATGGTCTAATTGCCTACCACTCACATAAAAAGTTGTCAGTCAAAAAGATTTATTTGCTCTGTTGCTCGTCTACTAAACCTGTTTTGCTTGGCACCTTATATCAATAATTGCTTTGCTGGTGTAAATTTGGCATTCAATTTTTTGTTCTATCTTTCTAGTGGTACTTGCTGGTCTTCTGTTTGCTTCTAAAATCTTTGAAATTTATATTGTGGCTTTATATCTACATAATCTTTCTTCTGTAGTTTGGTGACAAAATAGCTATAGTTTTTGTAGTGGATTGATGGGTGATTTTGAAATTTTTTTTTTTAACCTTTGGAACTAAACTTCCATGTTTTAAGCCCAAATAGTTATGACAATGTAGGCAATTTAAGAGTAGTACATTACTTGATTTTAATGTTTAGGTCAAAGTCAAGGCTTTAGTTATAACTTGTTTATAGTATTCAACATTTCCTTGGCAAAAGATTGTTACTATTTTAATTTGTTTAGCATTTATTTCAATTTTTTTTTGTCTGGTAGGAACCATGCCTTATCTTCTTGGTTTGTCATTATGAGGTTAGTAATTTTACTATTATTTATTATTGATAACTCAAATTTGAAGGATTTGGAATTTTGCTAACAACCATTTCTTTTAACTATTAAGGAGATTTTTGGATAGTAAATTTACTGTAGACTTAATTTGCTTTTTTGTGCAAATACATAGTTGATTAAAGAGTTTGAGGTGATTTTGAGGGTAAATTTATGTTCCGTTTGCAACAATCAAGGATAAAAGACTAGTCATAGAATGCTGGATGTGAAGACTAGAGGGATGCAACCTAAAGAAACTAGAGAGGTTACTTTTTTTTTTCATTAACTGTGATGTAATTTGAAGACAATGGCTATCCCACCCAAAAAATCATGGTCATTTATGTCTATGGAGTGTTGTAGTAATTGAAGAATCACATTAATGTATCCAAACTCTTCAATCATTAATGTTAATTGTTTCCTATACGAATTTAATTGTCTAAATTTTAAGTTTTCAATTTCGTGTAATTAAATTAGTATAAAAGTTAAAGTGTTTTTAACAATACTATTTGATATGGTTTGATAGTTATTAAATGTTATTTGATATGGTTTGATAACTATTTAACAATCTTAAACTATTACATACTAGAAAATGGCACAAATGTAACCAAAAATAAAAAATAAAAAAATGTCATTAAAAGTCACCTACTATTCATAACATCGGCTATCACAACAAAGTTAAAAATGCTATGATATGTTTTTTATAGCATTTTTTCACTGTTATAAAGAATGTTATTAAATATCAATCATAGCGTTTTTTGCTAATGTTATAAAAAGTTTTCATAACATTAAAATTACACATTCGAAAATAGAATTTTTATAGCTTTTTCTATAGCGTTGAAAAGATGCCTATAGCGTTGAAAAGATGCTATGAAAAGTCAGGGACTTTCAATAACATCGCCTATGATAACTTGCCTAAAAATGCTATGATATGTCTTTTATGGCGTTTTTCATTGCTATAAATAATGCTATTAAAGGCTATCATAGCGTTTTTTCTAACGTTATGAAACGTTTCCATAGCATTAAAATTATGCAATCGAAAATGGACATTTTATAGCGTTTTTTATAGCATTGGAAAAACGATATGAAAAGTCATGTACTTTCAATAACATCGACTATGACAGCATTTCGAAAACGCTATCAAAAGTCTATGATAGCGTTTTTCTAACGCTATAGTATGTGATTTTTCTTGTCGTGAACGCTACGAATGAAACTTTCGTCTTCCGTGTTTTGAGCATTGACTCCAGCATTGCGATGCCACTTGATGGCGTTGCAATACTATAAGCAGTGTTGTAGCGTTGCAACACTGTCCCCTCGGCTCTGGCTTCTAAATTGAGCTGCAACATAGCGTTGAGACGCTCTAGATAGCATTGCAAGGCTCTCCCCTGTTCTCAACACTTCATAAATCATCTATTCCCTTATTGGCTCTCCAAAATGGCCCAATTCAGCTCCAATATTCACCAAAATACTTCCAAACACTGAGTTTTTCTCCTTAAGCTCAGTTTCTACAAAATCAAGAGAAATAGGCATAAAAGTTCACTAATTCAACACAAAAATGGCTAATAAATGGACATAAATATAGCACTAAATTAGTGCTATCAATAGGATGAACGAATGATAGAAAAAAGTGGACAAATGAACAAATAGAGTGACACGTACAACCTACTTGTTTTCTCATGCAAAACAATCATTTTGGGGATCCAACTTAACCAATGAGGTTAAACAAAAATTCAAGAGGCACTTAAAAGAGTGTTTTCCTCGTGAATTTTAATCTAACCTACTAGTGAATATACTGAAATTTTAGGTTGTTGATAGGCCTCAGTATTGAGGCATATTTATCTCTAATAGACTTAAGTTATACTTGGATATCCATAGATATTGGGTGAAGAAGTTAGAAAATCATATAAAAGTCAGTAATTCTGTGAAGAATGAACTTAGTAAGAAAATGTAGTAAAAAGAATGAAAGGACTAAAAATTGGGTTTGGATGCAGGCCTTTGGAGAAATGCAATATATATTGCAATTGCAATTAGATTTGGCAATCGGGCAGTGACAAATATGGAAAGAAATAAAGATTATGGCAAGATTTGTTAAGGAAGGAAACCCACGATTCAGCCCTTAATTATAGCTTAATTTATGGAGATTCTTTAGCCAATGGAAGGCGAAATAAATCCTAGCCACCATGGTCTATAAAATGGAAGGAAAAACACACAAAGAAGGCAGTTTTTCATCTTCAGAAATACCCATTTTTATGTTTTTCGTTGCTGTCTTTTTCTGCTCTTCTTCTCTTTTTTTTTTTTTTATTCCCGTAAGCTATTCTTCCTTAGCTTCCAATCTGATCTATACGAAAGTCTGGGTTGTAATGATTAACTTCCTCTTGAACAAAAAAGAGTAAATTAATTAGGTAATATCGTAGAGGCAGTGGATTTTTGTTTATGTATACGTTTAAATTCTGTTTTTGGTTTTTAGTTTTTAATTATGTTTCTGTTTTATTTTAAGACTTGAATGTATTACCTTGTTCAATTTCATTGTCATGAAAATCACCCGAGGCAATTTTTATTGAAGAATTACTTTATAAAAGTTGAATCTTTGTTTTTCAGCAAGGGTGTTTGTGGGTTTTGTTTCCAGTGGGTTTGTTATTCGATTTGGGTTATTAATTTTAGTGTTTCTTTGTATGCAATACTTAATTTCGAACCCCTTGGATTCTGTTTTTACGCTATTATTGGATTTACTTTTGTTTGCATGGAGTTTACTTACAAGTTTTGCTTAGGTTCTTTTAAGATTATTATGAGCTAAATGTTGCCTTTTGCTAGAGTGCTAGGATATGCAATTGAAACAATCTTAATGTGCAAGTATACACAACCCAATGCAGCAAGTAATAAGTAATTTAATTGTTTCCTCAGAGATTAGTTCAGGAAATTCACCAAGTTTGAGATCAACCTTTAATGAATTAAAAAGGTAACCAAACAAAAACATAAAATGATGGCTTTCAAGGGAGTAGTTTAAACGAAACAACATAGCAACAAAGCTTAAGCAGTAGGTAAAAGGAACAAAAATAAACAAACAACAGGAAACTTCACTTAGAGAAAAAAGAAGGCTTTGATTAAGGGTATGCTTTGATGCCTATTTCTGTTGATTTTGCAAAAATCGAGCTTGAGGAGCAAAATTGAGTGTTTAGGAGCATTCTGGTGAATATTGGAGTTAAATTGGGCCATTTTGGAGAGCTGAGAAGATAAGAGATGAGTTATGAAGTGTTGAGAACAAGGGAAAGGAAAGCGTTGAGATGTCCACAGTGGCTCAATGCTCTGTTACAGCTCAAATTGGAAGCCAAAACTAAGAGAACAATGTTGAGACGCCGTCTCAACGCCATCAAGTAGTGTCACAACACTGTGCTTAAAGTTAGAAACGCGCAGAAGTTGTTTTTCTTCCGTATTTTCTTGACGCTACTTATAGAACCTCGACACTACCTCTGTGTACGCAAGGAAAAACGCCATCGTTGAGACGTTGTCCCTAGCGTCTGAACGCTGTCTATATAGAAATTATAAATTTATCCTTTTCTCTTCGTCTAAGAGGAGGCCATTTTAGGGGTTGAAACCCTAATCTTGATTCCATTCCATAATTGAGGGTATTGGGAGCATTTGTGAGCGTTTTGGAGTAGATTTGAAGATCTTGGAGCTCGGGTTCAAGATTGATCACCTCGAGAACACGAGATCGTCCTTCGTTTGCATTTTCTTTCCCTTTTATTTTCAATTATAATTACTTTAGTGGTTGTAATTAGGGATTTCTGAGTTGTATTTGAAGAACATGTTTAGTTAGTCCCTAAATTTCTATGGTTTGTTGTAAACTCGTGGACCATTGTAGTTAATTTTGCTTGATTTAGTTAGTAATTGTGGTTTGATTAGTTTTTATGTTCATTTATGCATTTTAGGCTTAATGCCCTTAGATTGCATTCCTTAATTAATTGAGGTAGGACTAGGAAAAGACCGACAAGATATTCCTAGTTAGCTTAATGCACAATTAGTTAATTACCAGAGTGACAGTGGGATAACTGGTTAATTAATTGTAGTTAGTGCTAAAGATTAATTAATTGAGCACCGTCTAATTTATTAGTTACTAAGTGGAGGCTCGATAGAGATGATCTTAGACTAGAAGTGGATGCATGACTATAGATTAATTACCGAAGTGACTGATAAAAGAAGCTTGTCGAACGCTCTATCAAATATATTTATAAACATAGACTTCTAACATTTACAGTAATAGTGGCCAAGATCGATCATAGGGATTGGATTTCTTAATTTAATTAAGTATCGTAATTACTTTTGCCCAATTTTATTTAGAGAAACAAACTTTGGAATCAAAGAAAAATAAAATCTACACTAATATATACATGCTTTGGAGTGCAATTTTGATAAACATACATGGTTGATTTCATTAAGCCCAACTTGAATTGATTAACAAATTTATTTTATATCAACAATCTTAAGCCAAGAATTTCTAAATAATCAATTGACTCTCTCAAGCCCAATTGAACTCATGCATTGCGACAAATCAACCTCTCAGTCTATTTCTATTACTAAACATGGCATTAAGTTATTCTCTTAAGACTTCTAGAATTAATCTACTCACTCTCATGCAATAGATTAAATCTAGTCATGCATCTAATGTTCTATAACTAAACTTACTCTCTCAAGCTAAATTTAGTTAAACATGCAAAACCATGGCCAAAGGTTAAGACAATATAGAGAAATGCATAAAAGATGTCAATATATAAACTAAACTAAAATCAACCAAGTCTTACACAAACACAACCATACAAATGTCTAAAAATACAGATTTACAACGTTAATACAGTCCATAGAAACTCCTAAATTCATAAGAAAAGGAAAGGAAATAGAGAATAACTTAGGTCACGTGCCAACACTCGTTCCCGACGTGATGTCCACCATATCAAGATTTGAGTCCCCTTCTTGGCTCTCCAAAGGTCTCCTCTTGGTCCTTAGACAGTGCTTGAATCGAGTTTAGAGTTTTTGGTCTCTCAAAACGACTCTCTTTTGACGAATGAAAAATTTTCCTTTATAGACATCGAGACAGCGTTGCAACGCTAGGGGCAGCATTGCAACACTGTCCCTCGAATTCTATAAAAAAAGGAAAAAATCAATTTGGCTGGCGTTGCAACGTTGTGGACAGCATTGCAACACTATGCCTGCTGCATTCCAAGGCTGAAGGGCTGCCGATGTAGCGTTGCAACACTATAATCTCGGGCTCACAAGCTTTATTACTTCTCTTCAACACTTGGATCCTCAAATATAGCTCAATTATGCTCCAAATTCTTCCAAATACTCCACAATGCTCTGGTTTTACTCCAATTGCTCGATTTCTACAAAATATACATAAACGTACATGAAAGCACACACAATCACAGCAAAACTAGCATAAAACTAAGCCTAGAAATAACACACTTATGCATGCTATCAGTGACAATAGGAGTAATAATTAATCTATAGACGTCAGTGATGAAGGTTCGTTAATGCCGGGTGAGAATTAATTAATGAGAAAAATACGTGATTTAATTAATTACACCCGAGATTTGGAGGAGATTGCATGACCTTAGGCTTCTAGACTTATTAATGGAACACTTGGTTATGCCTAAATTGCTAGCTTAATTAAGTAATTTAAGGTCCACGAATGCAATCAACACTCATAGAATTACCTATCGATTTGTGTCTCCCATTTATCTTGCTTTCTAGGATTAGTTATTATTTTTTCGTTTGCTCTTTCTTGTTGTTCTCTAAATAAAGTAAAGTGAGAATTCACAATACTTAATTAAATTAAACACCAATCTCTATGGGATACGATACTCGGTATTCTTGTGTCGTTTTATTATTACTTCGATCATGTGTGCTGCGTGTACACCGATCAATATGATAGGGACTTTAATGTACTCTTCCATGTCCAGTACAATAAAGTCTGCGAAAAAAAAATTTATTAACTCACACTAAAACGTCTTCTAAAATACCTTTTGGATGAGCCACAAAATGATTAGCAAGTTGTAGAGTGATACTAGTATAGGTTGAATTTCCCCCAAACCAAGCTTCCTGTAGATAGAAAAATGCATCAAATTTATACTCGCTCCCAAGTCACATAATGCCCTATCTACATGTACATTGCCTATACTACAAGGAATAGTAAAACTCCCTGGATCTTTTCTTTTCAAAGGCATCTTCTTCTGCAGAATGGTGCTGTTATGCTCAGAAATACTCAACACCTCATTAATCTCCAATTTTCTTTTCTTCGAAAGCATCTCCTTCAAGAATTTTCCATATTTGGGCATGTTTTCTAAGGCATCTATAAGTGGAATGCTAATTTGTAATTCTTAAACATCTCTAAAAATTTAGCAAACTGCTCATCTAATTTAACATCTTTAAAGCGATGAGGAAAATGAAGCTCCTTGTAATCAAATGTGGGGCAGTCTCCACGTTGCCTCAAAGGACTGATATGTGTCCCACGATCAAAAGCTTTACACCTGGGTACCTCAACTTTGTCCTCAGTAGCCAACTCCTTTGGCTTTCCATCAACCATCTCTTTGGAAAATTCTTTTCTTTCTTCACCATTTTTCTCTGTTCTCTTCTTCTCAAACTTCTTCTCTTCTTTCATCTCATCACTATGTTTTATGCTCTAAGCATATACATCGTTAGTAGAAATCAAAGGAAAAGAAGGGTTAGAAGGCTTTCCTGATGTGGTTTTTTCTATCATAGCCCTTTTACTCTCAATCTTCTCCTTTCCAAGTTTTACCTTCTACTCTCGCCCACTCAACTGAGTCTCGCTCCTCAATGTAATGCCTTACACTACTCTCTCGGGTTTACTTCAGTATCACTTGGGAATTCACCTTTTTGCAGGGCATTAACAACACTCGCAATTTGTCCCATATGAACCTCCAAATTCTTTAAATTGGTCACATGGCTAGATACTGTACTAGTCAAAGTGTCTACAACATTAGTCACACGGTTCAAATTATCAGTTACATGCTTGTTACTGGAGTTCATCTTGGCCATAGCGCCTTCCACCTTAGCACCAATATCAGCCAAATTCTTGTACATTGCTGATAACGTTGCCTCCAGGTCTGGTTTCTTCACTTGCTGATTTGATGATGATGCAAAACCTGGAGGGGGTTGCAAAACATTTTTAGTGTTAGCATAAGAAAAGTTCTCATGGTTTCGCAAACCTGGGTGGTAGTGGGTGGGTAATGAGTTTTGGTTCCCTTGGTACCCATAGCCTCTATTTTGGACGTACTGAACCTGTTCCAACGTAGGCTCCTCATGGGATATGACATTGGTTGCTGCTAAAGAGCCAATAGACGGAGAAGTTTGTGAAACATAAAGTTTATTCACAACATTAGTTAATGCAACTACGTGTGCTTTTAGAGCACTCACCTCGTCGAATTCATAATCCCAGCACCTAACTTGGGAATAGAACGATCAGTAGGCCATTGGTAGCTCGTAGTTGTCATCTTCTCTAATAAAGTCTTCGCATCCTCAATAGTCTTTGCCATAAAATTTCGCCCTGGTGCAGTATCAAGAATAGATTTAGTACCACTGGCTAAACCATTATAAAATAATTGTACCTGGAGCTAGTCGGGATAGCCATGTCTAGGACACTTTCGAAGGATCTCCTTATACCGCTCCCAACTCTCATAGAGCTGTTCTCCATCTAATTACCTAAAGGTCCGGATCTTCTTCCTCAATTTAGTGGTTTTTGCATGTGGAGATTCTTTTATTAGAAACGCTTGCTCTAACTCGGCCCACGTCGTGATACTCCCTAGTGCAAGTGATTCTAACCAATCCTTTGCTTTATCCTGCATAGAAAAGGAAAACAATCTCAAATGAATAGTATCAGGAGATAGACCATTCATATTTACTGTTCCACAAATTTCCAAAAATGAACTCAAATGCGAGTGTGGATCTTCTGTCGGGTGTCCCCTAAAAGCACTCTCACGAGCCAAAATTCATCGCTTGGATAGGCGTGTACACTATCCCAGAGAGATATGTCATGAAAATTGGTTGTAGATAATCTCGGATTGCCTTAGGCTCTTCTCTCTGCTCGACCATGATCTCAGTTTGGGTTTTCTTCTCCTTACGAATACGTCTACACGTCCTGTCAATTTCTAAATCCAGAGGTAGAAGATTAACTTCCTTATCACTTCGCATACATCAATGGCCTCCTCAAAAATAAAAAACAAATAAAATAAAACAATATCAATAATTAAACAAACAAACAATAAAAGCCTCTAAAGCAAGATCAATTACTTTCTTCTCAATATCAACCAAACTTATGCCAATTCCCTGACAACGACACCAAAGACTTGATATTAGCTCAGTTATACGTTGCTGCATGCAAATGCAAGAGCCCAAGTAATAAAGTGGTATGAGTATACCAAATATAGTATCCATAGGGAATTCTTCAGGTTGGTTGAATACAGAAATTAATTGTAATTGAATAGTGTTTAGAGGAAATATAAACCAAGCAACAAATGATTGAAAACAACTAAAAACATGCAAGAAAACTAAAGGTTGAGAACACAAGGTTAAAGACGTTCAGGGAATTAGTTTCACTGATTGGATCTTGCAATTAATTAAATGGGCAATTGATATAATTAACTCATTTAATTAACTAGGCCTAGAAGTCTAAATTCAAGGAATCTTATGTCGAGCTCATCCAATTCTTGGATATAATTAACTAAATCACGTGTCTGTCTCATTAATTAATTAGCACCTGACATTAATGAACCTTCATTTTAAGCCTCAATTAATCTCCATTGTCCCTATGTTACATAGGCAAATTTTAATTGTCATGCATTGTCTTTCTAAGTTTAATCTACTCTGTCGTGCTCAATTACACTAACGATCATTTAAACTATGGCCAGTAGTTAAAGGCGTTACGAACCCAGTGAACAAAGCCATCAGAATGAGATAAAAATATCAATAAGAGCCAAATAATTAACTACAAAAATCCATTAGCTACACTAATTCTCCAAACTAAAATAAACTAGCCACTAAACATATTCAAATCAGTCCCAATAGTGGTCATTACAAACCAATTACAACAACTAAAAATGAAATAAAAGGGAAAGAAAGCCAAAATCACGTCGATCCTCGACTTCTACCTCGATCTCCTTGATCCCGAGCCTTAAACCTTCATCGAACAGCCTTCAAAAGCCCTTAGCTATCCCAATTTAGGTAAGTTTCCGTAAAAGGGGTCTAAAAACCCTAAAAGTTCCCCCTTTAATCGAGCAAAGATAAGGAATATATAAAGCTGCTGCCGCGACAGCATTACAACGCTGGCCAAAACGGTGTCGTTTCCTCTATGCATATGAAAGTAGCATTGCAATGCCATTAGTAGCGTTGCAAGGCTACAATCGGAACACCTCATCCTCACGTGATTCTAGCATTGGAATGCCACAGGGTAGCATTGCAACGCTAGCTCTTGAGTTTGCCTTCAAAATTGAGGCGTTGCGGTGCCTTTTTAAGGGTTGCAATGCTATCCTCACAGCCCCAACAGCTAGCACTTCATCTCTTCCACTCCTTAGCTCCTCAAATAGCTCTAAATTAGCACCATCTTCAACATCTTGCTCTAACTTCATTCATTTCTTTCAGAATTGCTCGATTTCCTGAAATCAATGGGTAATCTACGTAAAAGCTCACATTTAAAGCATAAAACTAGCTCAATGAAGGCATAAATATAGCACTAAACTAGTGCTATCAAGTGGCCTAACTGATCATAGTAGAGACAACTATTTTTACCCTTGAGGACAATAAGCACAGCAGTACTGCTTTTCTTTTTTTCTTTTCACACTTTTCTTTTCAAAAGATTTTTCATGTTTTCCTCATTAGGCAAATAGACGTGAAACTCCTAAGTACCACATTACCAACAACCATGCAAGGTCACCTTCTAATTAAACTTTAAGCATATCGGGGTGACAACAAACATACAGAAAATATAATACTCCTTTGATTATTCAACTAATCACCACTAGGTTACGTTCTCAACATTTGCAAAGAACACAAAGCAAAAATTTTAAATATACCCAGATTTTAGCACGCTCAAATTCCACAAATCATATGCAAAAACGATCCACTAAATAGCACAAATCCTGGAATTCCATAATCACTTCAGCATGCAACAACCTAAAACAACTCTATGGCACACATTCTCAACAACAAAACTTTTCACATTAAGCAAAAATTCTCAAAATTCACTGACTACTTCAATAGTGTCAACAACAACCTAACACCATTCCCCCCACACTTAAATTAGACATTGTCTTCAATGTATACAACATAAAAAATTAAACACTCTTAAGGACGAAAATGAATATAAGGAGAATGATACTGCCCTAAAAATGAAGAGTCCATTGTTGCCCAGATAATCCATCATTAAAAATACGAGAGTAAGGCTGAACTATGAGCACCTACACAAGGAACGATAAGCGAGAATATTAGATCATGCAAAACTCCTACACTAACAAACTACAAAAAGAGTAAGAAAATAAGTAAAGAGAATTTGGCGCCTGACTGCCTCCAGGAAGCACAAATTTTTAACGTCTATTGCTCGACAGTGCATGAGCACAACTCATTCATCGTTCAAAAGAATCTTCTCCAGATGCCTTTCTTTAACTCCACAATAATGCTTTATCCTCTGTGCGTTTACTTTGAATGTTTTGCCTTCACTATCCATGAGCTCAATTGCACCATGTGAGAATACCTCTTTAATTGTAAAGGGCCTACCTACCTCAATTTCAGCTTACCTGGGAACAAACGCAAACGTGAGTTAAATGAAAGAACTTATTGACCCAGTACTGATAGCACTCATTTAGTCCTAATTATTTGGTGTGCTTTGATGGCTATTTCTGTTAATTTTGCAAAAATTGAGCTAAATAAGCCAAACCAAGTGTTTGGGAGTAATATGATGAATATTGGAGCCTTTTAGAGCCATATTGATGATCAAAGAAGAGAAGATGTGGTGTTTGGAAAAAGAACCTGAGGGGATAGCGTCTAAACCCTTAAAATGGCGTCTAGACGCCATATTTGAAGTGCCAAACCCTAGAGCAAGCGTCGAGATGCTGTCCGCGCATCAGTGGAGTTCCCTCCGAAGCGTCAAGACACTGCCTTTAATGTCTTGATGCTCGATGTGCACGCACAAGGAAAACAACGTTGTTTAGGTGCAGAGTCGAGACGCTATCCCTAGCGTCTCGACTCTTCTTCATTAGAGGTATAAAAATATTGTTTTCTCTTCGTCCAAGAGGTAGCCATTCTGAAAATATTCAACCCTAAATCGATTCTCAACATACTTGGAGCAGAAATTAGGGCTGATCTTGAAGATCTTGAAGCTCATTTTTGTGGAGATTACCTCGGGAATGCGGGATCGACATGACTTTGGTAGTTTTTCTCTCTATTTCCTTAAGTTGTAGTTTTAATTTAGTGTTGTAATTAAGTATTTCTTGGGCTGTATTGACTGATTTAGAGTAGCTTAATCCTTTAATACTTGGGATTTATTTGTTTGTAATTAATTTAATGCTTAATTGTGGATGAATTAGATTAATTGTGTGTTTGATTGATGTGTGTGCTTAATTACGCTTTGAAGCATTCATGCATTTAGGGCTTAATGCTTTTAATTAATTGATGTAGGACTAAGTTGAGTTCGACGAAGGATGCTTAGTTAGCTTAATGCTTAATGCACGATTAGTTAGCTACCTGAGTGACAACGGGAGTCGAGGTTAATTAATTGTAGTTTGTGTTGAAGATTAATTAATTGGACATTAATTCATCGAGTTATTACTAACTGGAAACTCAATGGAAAGAATCTTAGGCGAGAACCGAATGCATGACTGTTGGTTAATTACTTGAGTGACTGTAAGGTTATTAATTAATCAATAAAGGTCCTTAATGAAAAGCCTTAATGCCTTGTGTTGATTAGTTAGTGTTAGGACACCTAGGTTAATTAATTAAACCTTGAGAACTGGAGGAGACCAACAGGAGATTCCATGACCATAGGCTTCTAGACTTATGAGTTCATTGCCCATTTAGTCTCATTTTTCTGTTTAATTAGTAGTTAATTCCCTACCCAAGCATATCCCTTAGGTTTGTGTCTCCCATTTATCTTTCTTACATTTATTTCTTGTTCTTAGGTTAGCTTGTTTTTCTTCCTCTAGCTGTTTTCTCTAAATAAAGCCAAGTAAGAGAATCTACGGTACTTAATTGAATTAAAGTCAATCCTAGTGGATTGGTGTAGTTTAATTTGGTTCATACTGTGAAGAAATTGCTTGCTTTAATTTAGAGGTTTATTTTTATTTTATTTTGCATGTTTTGATTTGTTTTGAGTCCAGGTCCATTGTTTCAGGTTGTGTAGCTATTCGGTGTCTGATTGAGAGCCTGTGTTTATTTTTTTATTGCTTTTTAGATGGCTTCTAATAGATTTGGGTGGATCTTTAGGGTGTCTGAGCCCAAAGAACCAACACCATGTACTAGTTTTTCCCTTGTTGATTATCCCTCTGTTAGCCTTAGTGAGGAGAGGCCTCCCTTAGAACTCTTGTTGGAAGATTGTATTTATGATTTTAGAGCTCAACGCTTGCAATTAGAAGAATGGGTTGTGAGACCTCAATAGCTTAACTAGAGGAAGGAGTCTTGAGCTATTCATGTGAACTTAGAAATTTCAAATGAGAGACTCTAGACCCCTAGGGAGGTTGGTGAAGTGCAACCCACTTCCATAGGATGTCCAGTGAGTCAACTAATCACTGATTCACTAATAGCCTATCATGAGGATGATTCTTTCTATTCCACTGAGTTTGGGCAATTGAGGGAGAGTTGTGTTAAGAATGAGGATGAATAAGTTTAGATACACGCCATGATCAAGTCATTGAGGAAGAAAAAGTGGATGAGCCTTATTTGTTAGAAGAGTTAGATCAGGGGGAAAAGTTTGAGGTTGAACGACATTGTTCTAGTTTATCATATGATTCTTCTCTTTATCCCGAGTGTTCTTTTTCTTATTCTCATGAGTTTGTGTTAGAGTCTTTGTATTTTGATCTTTCTCCTTTTATACTTTTATTAATAAAAAATACCAAAAATATTTCTACTTCAGGGTCCCATGAGAAGCTAGTGTTTTTGCTAGTTTTGGTGTGTTTTGTTGATTCTAGGAAGAGGGGCCAAAAGAAATGGAAGAATTTCTATGTACCTTGAGAGCCCACACGAGCACACTTGCATCCAACTCTCTTTGCGCTCACAACTTTAACATGCTCGGGACTAGGTTTCTCAAAGTTCTCCTTCGGTCCTGTCCTTATAAATTTACTCAATGCCTTTGTTAGTGTTTCAACTTGAAATTTAAGAGCACTAACCTCATTAGCTTCACAAGCTCCCTTTTGTGATGTATCCTCTGATGGCCATTGATAGCTTGTGATGGCAACCTCCTCTAATAAGGCTCTAGCTTCTTACACCGACTTAGCTAGAAAGTTCCCTCCAGCTGTAGTATCAAGAGTAATTTTGTTAGTACTAAACAACCAATTATAGAAAAGTTGTACCTAAAGCCAATTGGGATATTCGTGTGGTGGGCACTTCCTCAACATGTCTTTATAGCACTCCCAAGCCTCATATAGCTGCTCCTCCTCCTTTTGCTTTAACATGCCAATTTCTGTTCTGAGCTCCACTATCTTGGCAAAAGGGAAGAATTTTGTGAGAAATGCCATCGTCAGCTCACTCTAAGTCGAAATAGCTCAGGAGGTTAAAGAATTGAACCAATCTCTCACCCTATCCTGCAAAGAAAATGGAGACAAGCATAAATTAACAGCATCAGAACTAACACCATTATTTTTTACCATCCCACTGATATCAAAAAAATGTGCGCCAATGATAGTACGGATCCTCTGATGGATGTCCCTAAAATGCATTGTCTCAAACCAACTGAATTAGACCAATCTTTAGCTCGAAACTGTCTGCAATGTTGGATGTGTATGAGTAGTCTACATGTAACTCTGGAAAAAAATAGTCCCTAATCGCCTTATTTTTCTCATCCATGGCCAAAGAATTTTAGATAAAAAAAGCTACAAAGCGTCCTACAAAACTAAAAACAACCAAAAAAAACTCCAAGACCACTATTAATTACCTTATTGCTCCACAAAAATTCCACATATCACCCAATAATAAAAAAAGATAAAACGAAGAAATAAAGAAATCTAACGAAAAGAATAATAAAACTCCTAAATTAAGATCAGACACTTTCAGTACAATATTAATTGAATTAAATGCCAATTCCTCAACAACGGCGCCAAAAACTTGTTAGCACGTACACGCAAGCACACGTGATCAAGTAATATAAAACGGTAAATATTACAGAGTATCGAATCTTCCTGGAATTGGGGAGGTTTAATCAAATAACTACTACACTGAATCGTGTCTAATTTTATTTAGGAAAATAAATGCCAAAAGAACATGTACGAATTAAACTAAAAATTAAGCAATAAAAATAATAAACGAGTAGAGCACAAATTAGAGGGTCGAGTTTAGGATAATAATCTCACCATTGGATCACTTATTGAGTTTAACAGGTGTTTGTAATTAACTACCAATTTATTTGAATCTAAGGATAAAGTATCATGGAATCATTCGTCAAGCTCATCCAATGCTCGGGTGTAATTGATTAAATCTCGTGTCCGTCTCATTAATTAATCATCACCTGGCATTACGAACCCTATCATCGATCATAATTGACGTTCTTATCGCTGTCGTGTCCGAACATTATTAAGGAAATAATCAAATTAAACCCATAGCGGAAGCGTTGGAATCAACTTTGATTTTATTTTAGAATTAAAATATAAACTTAAGGTTAAACATAAACCATACCTTGAAAACAATATGGAGAATATTCTAGCGGATCTTTTTCTCCTTGTACTCCAACTCCAATGAGGTTGAACTCCAAGATTTCCACAAAGTCTTCCTTGCTATGACTCAAACAAAGGACCAAAGAGTTTTGTGGAAACCTTGTTGAAAATAGAAAGAGCGAATGAGAGGAGAATTTCAAGAGTTCTTTTCTCTTGTGAAGAGTGCACACAATGGCTCACCCCTAGGGTCCTATTTATAGTGGCCTAAGAGAAATAATTAAATAATATATTTAATATCTTATATATTAAAATATATTTATCTAACATATTTGAATCTTATTCAAACATTTTTAAATTCTCCTGCGACATCTATTTCCTAATTTGAATCTAATTCAAATTTAATAAATATCTTTTCTTTAATATATCTTAATACATTAATAATTTATTTGATATTTAATGTATCATATACATTAAATATGTTTTCCCTCATTTAATATATCAAATATATTAAATTTTAATTTGAACATTTAAAAATTTTCTCTCAACGAAATTGATCCCTATTTGTTCATATGAGCTAGCAAGGAGACCTTATGGACCTACAGATTATAAGCTCCAATGATACAAAATTAATTAATTAAACTCTTTAATTAATCAATTTTCATTCATTAACCCTAAGGTCACTCCACTATAGACCTAGAGTTGCTCTTTTATACACTGTATGACAAGTTGTGTCTATGGATAAAATCACTACATGCAAGTTGATCCTTCACGAGTTGTTCGTAATTACAGCTGGGTCAAAAGTCTGTTTTACCCTTGTAATTACATCTTGCACCTTAAGTACCACTGATCCTCTAATGAACAATTTGTTTATGATCCAACCATAAACTAAGTCCCTTTCGGGCCAATGAAAGGGGGGGCCTGATAGCACTAAATTAGTGTTATATTTATGCCTTAATTTAGCTTGTTTTATGCTACATTTATGAGCTTATACGTTGATTTATTGTTGATTTTAGGAATCCGAGAAATTGAAAGCAGAATTATGAATTTTGGAGCTTTGTGGTGATTATGGAGCTATTTTGGAGCATTTGGAGGAGCTAAGAAGAAGAAGAGATGAAATGCAAATTGTTGGGGCCGAGAGGACAGTGTTGCAACGCTTGAAATGGCGTTGCAACGACATAATTTTTTTATGCAAACTCCTAAATGCACTATTTCTGATCACATAATGCCAAAATGCAAGCTATTTTCAACCATCTATTACCTAATTGACCCACCGGTAAAGTCGACTAAGCCCAGCAAATTTAGTTCCCCTAAAAGCCAATTAACCCAACCTAGCATCAAGTTCATTAGCCTAATTAGTCATAATTAGCTGAGCACGATAGCGTTCCATACTAACAACTTACCGCCTTAAGTTCTAGGGATTGAATAAGACCAATTAATTAAACTAAGCATGTATTCCCAATTTGATTAATTAGCTCTCTTGGTTCTTAGGCACTATCGTACAATTTACATGAGAGACTAGGCTCTACGCTGCAAACACAAGCCAATCCTTTCACCTAGAGCCGTCAAAAGCTACCATCGCACTTTCACTGCTGCATTCATTCTCTCCCTATCTCTCTACATTTTCATCGCTTCATTATGCTCTTTCTCTCTATGATTTCTCATGTTTCTCTCTTCGTCTCACTATTTTCTCATCTTTCTCTCTCCTTCTCTCTGTTTTCTCATCTTCCCATCTTCCTCCACTTTTTCTCATTCTCTCTTCTCCCTTTCACTTTCTCACCATCATTGGGCACAACAGCTAAAATAGGTTAAAAATTGAGCCGAACTGACGAAAACTAAAACTGACTAGTTCAATTTTTAACCGAAATCAAGAAAACCATCAGTTTTCTCAGTTTAGAATGCCCCAGAATCGGGGTGCTTGGTTCGGTCACCCATTTGGCCAAAATCGGACCAAACCGAGTAGTGCACACCCCTAACATGAACACTATCTACCACACAACTATTGTATATAGTTTGATCTTTTAAGTCAAATAGACAATCTTTTAGCTTTTGTCAAGCCAATATATTACATTAGTAGTGGAGAAGGCAATTACTAGCAATAACACTGGTTTACAACAACTAAGGGTATGAATGGGCGTGATTTTAGAAAATATGATTTATTTATGAGTGATTTATTAAAAGTAATTTTTATATAATCATTTTAATGTTTGATTCTACACTTTTAAAAGTGATTTCATACAATCAAAAGTGATTTTGAATGATTAAGGGCATGTTTGAGAGTGACTTTAGAATAACTATTTTTAGCCTAAGTGATCTAATTATAATTATTTTTGTAAAAGTGTTTAATTATAAATTATTTTAATATTTGATTCCACAGTTGTAAAAGAGATTTTAATTTAATTAAAAGTACTTTTTTTAATGATTAATGTTTGGTTTCAAAAGTGATTTTAGAATGATCAAATTACTAAAAAAAAATGTATTACATTTGAGAAAAATAAATTAGAGGATGGTAAACAAAAGTTATAGAGATAGGAAAAAATTAGTAGGAAAATAAAAATTTAAGAGAGAAACAATACAGAGCTAAAAAAAATATTTTTGAGAGGAAAAATGATTAGATAGGGAGGGACAAAATTTTTAGTGTGAGACAATAAAAAAAAAGAGAGAGAGAATTTTAATAGAGAGCTAAGAATTCAAAGATAAGAGAAACAAATTTAGAGATATATATATATAATTTAGAAAGAAAAATTTTGAAGATATAAAAAAAAAATTAGAGAGATACAAAATTGTAGAGGGGGAATAAAAAGTTTAGAGATAAAAAAGTTGTAGAGATTTAAAAAATATTGGAGAGAGAAATAGTGAAAAAGGGGATAAAAACTTTAGAGAAAGAACAAAGTTAAAAATAGAGATTATAAAAAATTTAGAAAAAGAGAGAAGAAAAAATTAAAGATAAATAAAGATTGAGAATGACAAAAGTTTTAAAAAGGGAAAAAAAACTTTTTACATAATTTTAGGAAAAAAAATAAAGTTAGGAGGTTTTTTTTTAAAAAAAATAAAATAAAATAATAGTTATTTTAAATCAAAATCTCTTACCAATCACTTATCAAAAATAACTTGAAAATCACGTCTTAGATGATTTAAAGTGATTTTGGATTATTCCACAGTCACTTATCTCCTACCAATTTATTAAATATTATAAATATATCAACATACTCATTTTATTTTTCATTCAACTAGTTGGAATAATGCATGTTAAATCATTCTTCCCTGTGGAAATTATAACATTTTAGCTCCCCTTTCTCGCTAAATCTCAATCTCCATTTTTGGTCCTCTCATTATCTTTCACCTATTGCTAATTCCACCAGTAAAAACACTGCTTTCTTATATCAATTTTTTTTTTCTAGAATTCAATTATTAGATCGACTTTGGTTTTATTTACAATTAAAAAAAAAACATATTTTTTAGCAAAAGAAGATATCTTCTATTTTTACACTGATCTTCCTTGTGATATCACTATTATTGGATCAAGAGAGAGGTGGACACCTAGTTGAGAGCAAAATTAAAAGAAGATATCTTTTGTTTTCACACTTGAAGTATAGAGTGGAAGGAAAATTTCCTTGAAGTGAGTTAAGGGTGGAACTCCGTTGTTGAAGTCCCGAGTCAAAACTTAAGAGAACTACTCATTCACTTTCTCAATGTGGGAAGGAGTCAATTTATCCCCTCCAACTTTTGTAGGACTCATCATTGAGGGCATGTTTGGGAATGATTTTAGAAATAGTGATTTTAGCACAATTGATTTGTTTATAATTGATTATATGAAAAGAAAAGTGATTTTCATATAATCATTTTAATGTTTAGTTCTACACTTTTAATAATGATTTTCATACAATTAAAAGTGACTTTCAATGATTAAGGGCATTTTTTAGAGTGACCTTAAAATAAGTGTTTTAAGCTAAGTGATTTAATTATAATTAATTTTGTTAAAGTTTTAGTTATAAATCATTTTAATATTTGGTTCCACTCTTGTAAAAGTGATTTAAATTTAATTAAAAGTATTTTTTTTAAATAATTAATGTTTATTTTCAAAGGTGCTTTTAGAATCATCAAATTACTAAAAAGAGTATTGCATTTGAAATTAAAAAAAAATAGAAGGTGGTAGACAAAAGTTATACCGAGAGAACTAAAAAATTAAGAGAAAAAAAAATAAAGGTAGAGAAAATTAAAGTTTCAAAGAGAAAAAAATGTTAAAGACATGGAGTGAGAAATTTTACAGAGATGGACAAAAAATTTAAGGAGAGAAAAATTTAATAGAGAGCGAAAAATCGAAAGATAAAGAAATAAATTTAGAGATATATACAAAAAATTTGAAGAGAATGATAAAAATTTTAAAGAGAAAAACTTTAATGAGGAAAAAAAAAGTTGAAAGTCAGGACAAAAAAGTTCAAGAGCAAAAAATTATAGCAAGAAGTAAAAGATAAGAGAGAAAAAAGTTAAAGAGATACAAAAATTATAGAGAGATGAACGAAATAATTTAGAGATCAAAAAAGTTAGAGAGAGAAAAAAAAGTGAGAAAATAAATAAAAATGTTAAAAAGAGAATAAAGTAAGAGATTTACATCAAAAAAAAATTTAGAGAAAGAAAAATTGGCATTTTTTTAAATAATGATGGATGACCTCAATGGTGACGGTTTTGAGAATACATGCTTTTTGATGGAAATTAATGAATTTCTATTGGGGGAGGGGTCAAATGGTCATCATATGCTTACTATTCCCTAACATGTCTGGTTCGTCACATGTTGGTTCATGAATGTTATACAATATGCACAGTAGATGTAGGCAGTTCATGGACAAGCACATTTAAGTTTCCTACATATAATACAGTTAAACAAGGTAGATATCATAACATGTGATTATGGTGTTAGCAAGCAATGTTTTACTCAATCCCTATCTTCTAAACCAATACCATGGTCATTAGTAGTAGGGTTAAGGATGACATTCCTCAATTTCATCCTAATTATTTTAACTTCAACCTTAAGAGCAAAATGCAACATGTTTCTCAAATTATAGGAGGGCTCCTTCCTCGTTGAGTTTGAGTTCTTATAGGAGGGCTAGAAATCTTTGATGGTAGGACTCCTCTCCTTGCTCGCCTTGCTTCAAGGAGAGATTTGCAACCTTCTATTTATTTTTCCACCACACAACTCTCAAATTAAATAGGAAAACTTAAATCTCATAAACAAAGCATTAAGAAGGGACAAAGGTAAGTGAAACACAATAAATCCTCCAAGACTTAAAACTCGGCCACGAGTTATGTAGTGGCACTTGAAGAATTTGACTTTAGACTTGAATGAAACTTTAAAAGGCGCTTGATTTATTAAAAAATGCAACCCTACTTTATTGAATGCAACTTGAGTTTAATATATTCCACCTCGTAGAATGCCACTTGAGTTTTTACAAATGAAAATAGAGTTTGTTTAAATGTAACTCCAACTTGATTCTCCACTTGCATCAACATGTAAGGAACAACTCCATTATCTTTCTTTAAATATTTTTCCGGGCTCATTCATGATTGGACCATGAAGAATCGAAGCTTATTGAAGCTTTCCAATGCTTGATCTTGTAATTGGACGTTGAGGCATAACAAGACGTTTCTTGATTCACACATCAAAATATATTTATTTTATATAGCGATTTGAAAAGTAAAATGAAGATAGAATATGCTAGATTAGTTTGTCCTACTTTATTATGTCCTCCCTACTTCAACATATTCATATATTATAGTTGTCCCTTTTTTAGAAGAACAACAAATAAATTAAAATATAGTTAACATAAATTCAGGAATAGTTCAATGTAGATCTATTGAATTAGATCTGCTTAATTAGCTACTTAATTAACCAAGCAATTCTTTTTTTTTTTTTTTTTGTTATAAAAATGAATACTTTTGATATTAACTTTACATAATAAAATATTTCACTCATTAAATATTTCCTATTAATTTAGCTCACTAAAGTAATGATAATTAAACATATTTTTTATGATCATTAAGTTTTTGAAATTGAATGTATTCAAAATGTATCATTTCTTAATAGACAAAAATTAAAATATAGTTAACATAAATTCAGGAATAGTTCAATGTAGATCTATTGAATTAGATCTGCTTAATTAGCTACTTAATTAACCAAGCAATTCTTTTTTTTTTTTTTGTTATAAAAATGAATACTTTTGAATTTTGATATTAACTTTACATAATAAAATATTTCACTCATTAAATATTTCCTATTAATTTAGCTCACTAAAGTAATGATAATTAAACATATTTTTTATGATCATTAAGTTTTTGAAATTGAATGTATTCAAAATGTATCATTTCTTAATAGACAAAAATATATATATATATCGAACTTGGGAAATAAATTATAACTATCTTAGTCATTTATGGGTAAATATTATAATTTTCTTTTACCTATCAATTGAAAATTTAACTTATTGAGTAATACTGACATTGTAATAATTTTGAATGTTTATGGGTATAATTGATCAAAATTAAAACTTCAAAAACGACATTGTAACAATCATAATAGTTGAGCTGTAACGACCCGACTCTTCCTATTGGACTTTCTAGGGACATTACTACATGAATGCTAATGAAATAAAAAAAAACTTGAATAACCACACAAAAAGGAAATAAACTTTTGCTAAACGATCAAAAACCTTTACTTCGGGATCCCTTTAAAGTTGTTTCAGGGCATAAGAATAAATTAAACTATTTAATATCTGCAATAATTTTCCTAATACGTTTACTAAAAAACATTCTAAAAGTGCTAAC
Organism: Trichosanthes truncata; assembly: GCA_033996785.1. NCBI lineage: Eukaryota > Viridiplantae > Streptophyta > Magnoliopsida > Cucurbitales > Cucurbitaceae > Trichosanthes > Trichosanthes truncata. The sequence continues at coordinate 17,324,980 of JAWPNB010000004.1, forward strand.
AATGAAGAAAATTACAGAATTAAAGCTTCTATAAGTCACTCATGGCCTCTTACAGCAAACTATCCTATCATTTGTCTAGGATGCCCTTGCCTTCACCTGAAAAGAAAAACATTTTTGAAAAATGTGAGTATTTAAAATACTCAGTAAGTGACCTCACTACCGGGGTCAGGATATGCAAACACATAAAAAGTGATTTTTTTTTTTAAAACCTTTTCCTCTAGTGGGACCTAAAACATTTTCATAGTGGAAATGTTTCCCTTTTAACTTTTCTCTTCGGCTCAATGTGGACAATTAACCCAACCTGACCTTTCCTTTCAGGTTCCTTTCCATTTAACATTTTCAGGTTCATTTTCATTTAGATGTACATCTATAACCGTAGGGAGTAATTGCCACAACCTTCGAAATCATGTTATCATGAAAATACACATATATCCATGAGGTACCAAAGCATTTTAAATCTTCATTCCATGATGCAACACAAAGCAACATTCTAATTTCATTCATCATAAATCATAAATCATGCATCACATTCGTAAGAATATTTGGCAATCATACATGTGAAAATCCATTTTCATATAAAATAAAGCATTTTAAAATTCATCAAAAATCATAAAGAAAACATTTATAAAACTTTTCATTTCGAATGTAATTTTTTTTTTCAATTCAGTCCCCAACTTGCATTTAAGCATACCGGCATAAAGTCCCTTACCTTGGCTAAGCTTAAGAAAGGATCCTCAAACTCCTATTTCAAAAATCCCTTGGCAAACCTATAAAAATTTTCAAAAGATCATGCTTGACATTCATAACCTTTAAACTCCAATTCTAAAATCAACCTAAGAAGTTGGTTTAATAACTCAACTTATCCCAAAGAAACTCATATTTAGGAGGAACTCATAGTCATAGTCATACATGTATTCCAAAGCTCATACTTCATATTCAAGACTTAGAAGAACTGTTCCAATTGGCTACTTACAAGGTTATAGAGCCTCAAGAACAAGGACTATCAACCCCTTTTTAAAACATAGTCCTCATAATCATCCTAAAGCCCAACATACCTACCAAACTCAATCAAAGAATTAGGAAATTTTTCCAACATAATCCAAAACTTAGAATTGAAGCCTACCATAAAATCAAGGATTCGCTTGAATTTAGAATCAAGGTTTTACCACAGTTCCTACCCCAAAATAGAACCGAACTTTGTCGAATAGAGGATGATTTGATTCAGTTTTGCCGAGCCGACTTCCACATACAATGGGTATTCTAAAATAGAGCCCGAAAATCAATGGGTCAACCTATCAGGTACACAGATCTGCAGCAGCAACAGTGGTTTGGGGAGCGGGTCTGCGTGGCGGTTCGTGGTTAGCGGCTGGCGACGGCCCAAGGTACTCCGATCTGCAACACCAGGGCGTTCACGTTTGAAGGTGCGTGTGGCGGCGACGTTCGGGCGTGGCAGAGGGGGAGACGTTTTGGGGTGGTGATTAACAGCGAGCGACGGTGCGAGGTCTTGTGCGGCAGTGCAGATCTGGAAAATTTTCCCTGGTCCAAGAGGGGCTGTCGAACACAAGGGGAAGAAGAAATGGATGAAGAAGATGATGGCTTGGCTTGAGAGTTGGCTTGGAGGCTTGACTCCAACCTAGGGATACGTGCATTTTAAATAGAAGATAGGGAAAATAGGGCTTGAGCTTCTCTTGGGCTTGGCTTGGCATAAACTCACCTAATTAACAAAAATGCCCTAAACCCAATTAATTTCTTTCTCCTTCAAATTCTCTAATTTACAACTATGTAAATCTCCAAATTTAACTCCAATATACCACACAAACATGAAATTGGTCCCACAATTAAGTTAAATTTCAAAATTGAAATTTTAATTAATACCTAAAAGTGTTGGTCGTTACATGAGCGGAAGAATTTTCAATTTGTTGAATGTTATATATCATAAACTCTCAATATCCTGATTGCATTGAATAATATAGGAGGACAAATGCTTTGACCGTCCATTGATTCAAAAGTTAGCATGAGATGTTCTTCAATACCTTGGAGAACCTCTTTTTAATAGTAGGATATTTAAAAGAGTAAGAAACCGTGCTATCCAAATAACCAAGTGCCTCATGGATTGGGTTGCACTGAGTTTTATCTAAAATTTCGTCAGGAAAATTTTGAGTAAAATCTAGAGATCTTTGAATAGGTTTTAATAATCCGAGATGGATATCAAAACCAAGAAATCTGATATTTGTTTGAAAAAGTTTTAGCTTTTTGGCTGAAACTACTAAACCATTGTGCTTTATGGTTTGAATAAAGCTTTTTAAATGGCTAAAATGTTGATCTATATTTGATGAAAATATTAAAACATCATCAATATAAATAATTGAAAATTCTTGAATAGGTTCCAAAATATCATTCATGATCTTTTGGAATTCGGATGGAGCATTTTTTAGCCCGAAGGGCATAACGTTCCATTCGTATTGACCAAAAGGTACATTAAATGTTGTTTTGTACCTATCTTGTTCGACAATCTGTATTTGCCAAAATCCAGATTTCATATCGAACTTTGAAAATAATTTCACATTGGAAATTCTTTTGAGTAAATCATTTTGTTAGGAATTGGATACCTAATCCATTCCAAAACCTTGTTTAAGGGTTTATAGTTGATTACCAGCCTCGGGACGCCACATTCCTTCTCGGCCCGGTTATTGACATAGAAAGCAGCACATGACCAAGGACTTTTTGAAGGTCTGATCAGCTTCCTTTTGAGTAATTCATCAATTTCCTTCCGGCAATGGGTTAATAATTCAGAATTCAATTGGATTGGTCTCGCCTTTGTCGAAATGTTTGATTCTTTGAAATCTTTTTCATATGGTAGAGTAACCATATGTTTCTTCCTTGACTAGAACGCGTCAGGATGATTGGAGCAGATTTGTTGCTCAATCTGCTTTTGGATGTACTGGATCCTTTTTTGGACACCAGGGAGTTGAAGCTGTTCTTCAACTTTTTTAAAGCTGATTTCTTCCTTTAGATACTCTATCTGCTTCTTCTTTAAGTTAATCTTATCAACAACATTAAGATTACTTTCTTTTAATGGGTCGATATAATTAAACTTAATAGTTTTATCCATGATGGATGAGCAGATACCTTCATCCGTTACTTTTAATGGATAAAGTTGAGTAATGAAAGGAGTACCTAAAATCACGGCTTGATTTAGGTCCTGTATTAGTACGAAGGAAGTAACAAAACATACCCCATTGTTGCATATATGAACTTCAGGAAGCTTATGTTTGATATAAAGAGGTTGATTATTTGCTCCTCTTAATACTTCAACTGTCTTCTCGAAATATCTGGAGGGAATAATTCCTTCATGAATGCAATTTTGGTCTGCTCCAGAGTCGACCAGTGCTATTGCATTTAATGAGAAGTCTTGTATCCTCATATATACTTTGACGTACCATTTCTGGTATATAACTTTCTGTAAAGTTGATAAGAATAATTCTTCTTCTTCTGAAGATTCTGATGGCTCAGCTTGTTCCTTTGCATTTGAACTAGTCGCTTGATTGGATTTAATCATAGCAACTTCAACTGATAATTGAGTAATATCATTTTGATAATCAAGGAGAAGTCTTTTAACCTCCTCCTTGAGTTTGTTGAATGCTTTTGTTTCATTCATGCTTTTATGTATTTAATGCTTATAATCCCTCGATCACAAATTATTTGTTTTATTGGTCTGAATTTATGTTTGAAAAAACCTGGTTTAGGCTAAAACTTAATTGCATGACTATTTGTAAATTCTTGCATGAGAGTGGACAATTCTCTTAGAAGCCCTTAAAAGAAGTTGCTTAATTCTTTGCATGCTATTAAAATCTAGATAAAGATATTAGATTTATAACATTGCATAAGAGTTAATTGTGCTTGAAAGAGTCAGTTAATACCTTCACTTCTTGGCTTATGAAATATTTGCAAGACAAATCTTGGTAGCTTTGACTGTAAGTCTAATTGGTGAATTGATTCCCTAAGATATTTCTCTCCTACTGTGTCTCCATTTATCTTTTGCTTTCTAGGTTAGCTTTTTAGTTTAGCTTGTTTTCATATGATTTCTTCTCTAAATAAAGTTAAGTGAGAGTAATTGCGGTACTTAAAAGAATTAAGAAATCCAATCCATGTGATCGACCCTAGCCACTATTATTATAAATTTTAGAGGTTTATGTTTATAAATATATTTGATAGAGCCTTCGACAAGCTCTTTATCAAATTGGCGCCGTTGCTGGGGATTGGCATACTTTAATTCATTTAATATTGTGAAGAAATTGCTTGCTTTAATTTAGAGGTTTTTATTAGTTTGCTTTTATTTTTGTTGCTTTGTTCTTGTTTTGTGTCTTTGTCTCTTATTCTTTGTTGGGTTGATTTGGTGTTATATGCAATTGTGTGAAAGCCTAAATTTAGTCTTCTTCGATTCAGATCATGGCTTTTTACAATTCTGAATGGCCTTATGGGGAGTTTCTAACCACCCAAGGACAAACACCGTCCTTCAATTCTTACTAAGTAGGCTAGCCATGGTTTCCATGGATATCAAGTGCCTAATCATTACCATTTTGAATCTATGAGTTATGAAAATTCCTTTTATGATAATGATATGGGCACTTGGACCCAGAACTTTGCTTATCCCAACTAAATTAAGAAAAACTCTTCCCTTGAAGACCTATTGCAAGAATACATTTTGGAATCAAGGGTTAGAAGTTTTTGTCAAACTGAAGCAGAGAGGTTGAATAGGATAGAAGTTGAGGTGGAAGAAAATGGGGTTGCACTAAATTGTATAACTCAACAACTTGGTCAAATTATTGAGTTACTTAAGACCCTACATGAGCAAAAAAATTTTAATACCACTGAGGAAAGGCATTCAAGGATGATATATATAAATGATAGTGGGGATGAGTTGGAGCAACTTGATACACACCAAGAACAGGTTTGTGAGGTTGAAAAAGGTAGTGAAACCACATTGCAAGAGAAAATCCAAGTGATAGAGTATGAGGCTGAAAAGCCTTCTTTCATTTTATCTCCAGAAACTTCTCTTAATCCTGATATTTTTTTTTTCTTATACTTATGAGTCTAGTTTGCCTTCTTTTGATTTTTATTCTTTTATTACATTAAATAAAAATAACAAAAATATTTTTCTTTCAAGCGCTCATGAGAAATAAGTGAGCCTTCTAAACATAGAAGGCTATATTGATTCAAGCAAAAAGGGGCCGAGGAAATATGAGCAGTTTTATGTACCTTGATGCATGCACTTGAACCATGTCTAGCTCATACGTTTAATAAGCGCTTCTTGGGAGGCAACCCAAGCTTTCTATCTCTTAGTCTTTCTTTTCCTTACAGTTCTTTTTCTATTTTCTTTTTTGTTTGTTTTGTGTTGATCTTGTGTTTCTGTGGTTGATTATTTTTAGGAGCTCGAGAATTATTTTCTTTCACATTTCTCCCAAGTGGATTAATAAGGCTGAATTGAGGGTTCCTTCGCACTCCAGGGTCGTATTACTCTTCCTTTTATCTCTTTAGTTGCCTTAATGCATATTGAACTAGATCTGAATAGTCTATACATTGAGGACAATGTATGTTTTAAGTGTGGGGGGATGTGTGCTGTTTTGATCTGAATCTGAGCCGTTATTGAAATTTTTTTGTGAATTATATGATGATTCTATTGCATTGAGTGTGATGAGGACGACCTGTGATGTGTTCTAATTAATAATATTTTTACTATTTTTGTGAAATATGAAAGCATATCTAGGATTCAAGTAATTTTTAAAAAATTTCTTTGAATTCCTTGCACTTGTGGTTTTGAAGGCCAAGAGCAGATTTATATTTTCTAGATGTTCGTTGTCACTCCAATAGGCTTAAGTACTTGGTTGAAGGTGTGCTTGCATGATAGGATGTAATGTTGAGCTTAGGAGAAAAGAATGTCTATTTTTCTGTTAAAAGAAAAAGTGAGAAAACAAAAAGAAAGAGAGAAAAGAAAAGAGAAAGTGAGAAAAGAAAAAAAAAAACTTGTAATGTTGTAAAATGATCAGGGATAAAAAGAGTTACCTCTACTGTGATCAGTTAGGTCACTCATTGAGCGAGTGCTCTGGGTAAAGGTCCCTGCAATAGATTTGTGAAAGCTAGTGTCTTTGAGTTTAAAGAAAAATGCAAGTTTGGGGGAGGCATACCCCAATGTTGTTCATGCACCCTAGTTAGATATTACTTCCTTGAGTGTAAGGATGTTGGATGATTGGTACTTACAGCCAGTGTAGGGGGAAGATGAACGGAGGATTTTATAAATATTTTCGAATTTCTAAAGATCAAAATAAGGAAGGTTGCACATATTAGCAAGGAAGGACAAGTTTAATGATAACGCTCACTTATGAGTGTTATTTGGCTCTAAAAACTAAGCTATTTTCTTAGAAAGCGAGTGTAGAAAGCGAGTGTTTAATGTTATAATTCATGTCATTTAGGAAAATTTTAAGTAAAAACAAGTTTTGCATGTGTCTAAAGTAGTGATTTGGTAAAAATAAGTTTTTAGGTGTATTTAGAGTCTTTTTTTTTAAGAAAGTGTTGATTTTTGTTGATTTTTTGTAAAAGGCTAAAAAAGGACCCAAATGCGCGCACATTCTGGCCCCAACTGAGGCAAAAGAAAGATGGTGCAAGAGATATGCGACTAGGATGCGCCAGCAATTGAGAGCAAAAGCCAAATTCCAACTGTTGTAGGAAAAACTCAAAATACGCCCAACTATGCGGCCGCATTTAGGCCATTTCGACAACAACACAATTGCGCTCAACTATGCGGTCACATCTGGACATTTTCGACAGATTCTCCCAAATTCGTGAGATTTGCAGATAAAATCAAATATTTTCAATCAAATCTCCAAGGATGAAGGGATATGATTGGTCAAGCCTCTCCACACTGATCTTGACAGCAAACCCTAGGCCTTGAGGTCTATAAAAGGCGGTTCAAGCTTTAGTTTCAAGAGAGCTCGGATTTCTATCTTCTTCTCCAAATTTTGCGTTTTCTTTTCAACCGCCATACCGAGTCTCCCCCAAGTTCTGTTCATACTTCATTCGGACACGAACTTCAAAAGAAGGGAGTGTAAACACTTGTTCTCCTCGAAAGAGGTTGAACAAAGTCAGAAAGAAAGAACAAACTTCAGGTTCTTTATCGCTTTCATTTACGTTGTTGTACGTCCTGTTTTTCTTTAAGTTTAGCTACTGTTTTTATTCTTTGATCAAGTTGTAAGTTTCTATTTCTTTATTACATTTCAAGTCTTTAAGTTGTAATTCAAGTTTTGTTTAATTCTTCACGTTTATTTCAATAAAGTTTATCTTTTCTTATTTAAGTTCTCTTTAGTATATGTACTTTAGTTTTCTTTTCAATGAGTAGCTAAATCCTTGGAAGGGATTTAATGAAGTGGAAACCCTAAAAAGGAGATAAGCCCCACCATGTGAGTCAAGTAACTTTGCTTAACAGTTAGCACCATTTGCTTTTATTGAGTTTAAGTTTCATTGTTAGCTTAAATTGATCACTTGAGTTAACATAGTTGTGTGAGATTCAATACTAAAATGGTTGGATTGAGCACGCGTTGTCATAAAAGCAATCTAGGAGAAGAGTCTAGACATAGAACTTCGCTTTTTGTACCTAGACATAGGACAAAAACCTTTAGAATCATTGAGTTGCGTTATTTATTTATCTAAGTTAAAATTAGCCATAGACATATGTGTTTAATTTCTAAGTCTCCCAAAAGCACTTAGAAAAGGGCTGAATAGGTGTTGAACTCGATTCATGGTGTTAAGTGTTGGTTAAGGTAGGTTGCGGGAGCATTTTAGTAGCATTTTGTCTGAATCGTACAAAACTCAAAAGAGGCAGTATGTGGGCGCAAGAGGCAAAATCTCTGAAATAGTTGGACCTAGTTAAGCAAGTTTGTGGGCGCATGGTGGGCGCATTTCCTCAGGGTTGAAACAGATTTGAATTCCTTGCTTCTCATTACTGTTTTCTTATCTTTTCTGTTAGTTTACTTTTATTTTCATTGCAGAAAACCCCCAAAATATTTTATTTACTTGGTTACCTTCGGTTGCAACTTGAAAGCACTCGTGTTATTAATTGAAAAGCTCTTTGTTAACCGTTCCCTTGGGTTCGATACTTGGAATACTTCCATATATTACTTGTTGGACAGTGTGCACTTACGCTTATTTTCTCCCCAACCACCAAGCTTTCGATGCCGTTTCCGGAGAACGACTTTTTAACTAACTTTTTTCAGTTTTGCAGCAGAATTGCGATCGGTTTGCGATCACATTTAGACTTTGTCCCAGGGACCAGATTCTATTTTGCAAGTTTTGCAGGTTAGAATTGGTGCATGCGCAAAGTGCCTTGCCCTTGTGATTTTGATCCTGAGATAGAGCAAACTTTTCGCCAGCGCCATAAGGAGCATAGGAGCAATACAAGAGTTGAGCGCATAGGAGAATCCAGAAGGACTTGTTTTGCAGGAATCTGTTTTGCATGAACTTTCGATGGATTCACTTGGAGCCGACCCTCTTGGTGAGCAACAAAGAAGAGCACATCCCAATAATGTGCCACAACAACAACAACAGCAATATCGAGCGGAGCAGCAAAATCCCATTTTTATTGCAGATGAACGAGATAAAGCTATAAGGGATTTTGCGGCCGCAACTTTTCATAATCTTAATGCAGGAATCATGGAACCAAATATTGAGGCAGCTCATTTTGAGTTGAAACCAATAATGTTTCAGATGCTCCAGACTATAAGGAAATTTGCAGGATTACCAAACGAGGATCCTCACAAGCACATGAAGCAATTCTTGAGGATATGCAACTCGTTCAAGCTAAATGGAGTATCAAGCAAAACATTGAGGTTGAAACTTTTTCCTTTTTCTTTGTAGGGTAATGTGGAAGCATGGCTAGATTCTTTCCCATCGGACTCGATCACTTCTTGGGATGACTTGTCGTAAAAGTTTCTTCTGAAATATTTCCCTCCAACCAAGAATACTCAGATTTGAGGGGAAATTATCACTTTTAAACAAGGTCCGAATGAAGGCGTAGATACAGCATGGGAATGATTTAAGAAGATAGTCAGGAGCTGTCCACATCATGGCTTACCAGCCTGCCTTTTGATCGAGCATTTTTACAACGAATTGACCCAGGCCTCTAAGACTTTGGTTAATGCGTCAGCAAATGGATCCTTATTAAGAAAGACAGTCAATGAAGCTAATGAGATTCTAAATGCAATCGTCTCCAACAACAGTCAGTAGGGAGATGACGACACATATTCTACTAAAAATATTGCAGGTGTATACAAGGTGGATGCAATAGCAGCAGTGAGTGCACAGATCTCAGCAATGAACAACACTCTAAAGAATTTTACTATGGGGAACTAGGCCCCTATTGCTACTTTGAATCAAATCTCAACACATGTGTATATTGCAGTGAAGGCCATCTTATGATAATTGTCCTTACAACCCTACCTTTGTGTGTTTTATAGGGTAGAACAGGTCAAATGCTTACTCGAATACGTACAATCCAGGTTGGAGATAACATCCTAACTTCTCTTGGGATGATAGAATGCGAGCATATCAAATCAGTACGTGAAACAGGGATTTGCACCAGGTTTCAATAACTAGCACAACAGACATACACACATAAGAATGCTACACAAATGCCACTGCAATCATCAGCTTAGAACTTTTCATTAGAAACCCTGATGAAGGAGTTCATGGCTAAGAATGATGCCATCATTCAAAGTCAAGCTGCATCATTGCAAAATCTTGAACTGCATGTTGGACAATTAGCAAGCAAAATGAAGAACATGCCTCAAGGAGCATTACTAAGCAATACGGAGAATCCGCAGAGGGAAGGAAATGAGCATTGCAAAGCAATCACTCTTAGGAGTGGACTCAAATATGCTGAGCTCGAGATGCCAGTGGAGTGCAAATCTCCACAAGTTTCTTTTGATTCCTATTTGCAGGAAAAATTGCAAGAAAGTGCTATTGACAATGAAGTAAAGAAAGACTTAAACGAAGAAATTGCAGGTGATGCTACCACTCTTGTGACCGTAAAGCAGCCTGAAGGGCGAAAGGAAATTCCTTTGAATGAAAATTTTGCAGGAAATGCGGCGAAGGATGCGGCAGTAAAGCACCAGTAAGATGATCTTGAGAAGAAGGCGCCACCAATAAAGAAACAGAAAAATTTATATCAAGGTGTCAGGCCTCCACCACCATTCCCACATAGATTCCAAAAGAAGAACCAGGACGAGCAATTTAATAAGTTCTTGGACATACTCAAGCAGTTGCACATCAACATTCCATTGGTGGAAGCTCTTGAGCAGATGCTCAACTATGTCAAGTTCTTAAAGAACATATTGACTAAAAAGAGAAGGCTAGGAGAATATGAAACTGTAGTTCTCACTGAGAACTGCAGTGCTCTCATAAAAAGCAAAGTGCCACCCAAATTGCAAGATCCAGGTAGCTTTATTATCCCATGCATGATAGGAGAGCAGGACGTTGGACGAGCATTATGTGATTTAGGAGCCAGCATCAACTTGATGCCTCTATCGATTTTCAAACAGCTAGGAATTGGATAAGCTAAACCCACGACGGGGACTTTGCAATTGGTGGACAGGTCAATAGCTAGCCCCATTGGGAAGATTGAAGATGTCCTCATTAAAGTGGACAAATTTATTTTTCCTGTAGATTTCACAATCCTAGATTGCGAGGCGGACAGGGAAGTGCCTATCATCTTGAGAATACCTTTTCTAACCACAAGAAGAACGATCATAGATGTCCAAAAACAGGAGCTGACTATGCGAGTAAATGACCAATACATCACATTCAATGTGATGAAGGCGATGCGCTACTCAGGGGAATCGGAGGAATGCTCAAGTTTAGAACTCTGTGATCCATTTGAACTTTATGATTTGCAGGAAGACAGTTTCACAAGAGAAAATTTTTTATCAAACAAGTTTGAAGAAGCGTCAGAGCAGCAGATTACGGCCGCATATGCACCCGCATTTGAAGAATCAAGTGCATTGAGACCAACATATGATAAAATAGTGCCACTGAAACCTCTAGTGATTCAACCACCAGTGCTGGAGCCCAAGCCACTTCCATCTCATCTGAAATACAAATTTCTGGGAAAGGATGAAACTTTACCAGTTATCATCTCTGCAAACCTCACTGATGAGGATTACTTTTCTTTATTGCAGGTACTCTCCAAGCAGAAGAAGGCACTAGGATGGACAATAGCAGATATACGAGGAATTAGCCATTCTTTTTGCATGCACAAGATCAATCTGGAGGAGGGAGCTAAAAAGTCAATAGAGAACCAGATGAGATTGAATCCGGTGATGAAGGAGGTGGTTCGCAAGAAAATTTTAAAGTGCATTGATGCAGGAGTAATCTACCCCCATAGCAGATAGCAGCTGGGTTAGTCTAGTACAATGCATGCCAAAGAAATGGAGGATGACCGTTGTAACAAACGAGAATAATGAGCTTATTCCAACTAGGACTATTACAGGGTGGAGAGTGTGTATGGACTACCACCGCCTCAAAAAGGCCACAAAGAAGGACCACTTTCCATTGCCTTTTATTGATCAAATGTTCAATCGTCTTGCAGGGAATGAGTATTACTACTTTATGGTGAATATTCAGGTTACAACAAGATCACAATAGCTCCACAAGATCAGGAGAAGAGGAAATTCACATGTCCGTACGGAACCTTCGCTTCAGAAGGATGCCACTTGGACTATGCAATGCCCCAACAACCTTCCAGAGATGCATGAGACATTTTCTTAGAAATGGTGGAGAGAACCGTGGAAATTTTCATGGATGATTTCTTTGTCTTTGGAGAATCATTCAATCATTGTCTTATGAATCTTAAAAAGGTTTTGCAGCGCTGTGAAGACACCAACCTAGTGCTAAACTGGGAGAAATGCCACTTTATGGTGCAGGAAGGAATTGTCCTAAGGCCCACGATCACACGGAAAGGAATCAAGGTGGACAGGGAAAAAGTGGAACTAATTGCAAACTTACCTCCACCTACATCAGTAAAAGAGATCAGGAGCTTTTTAGGTCATGCAGGATTCTACAGACGATTCATCAAAAGTTTCTCCCACATTCCTAAACCTTTATGCAGGTTGCTAGAGAATGACAGACCATTTGTGTTCCACCAGGATTGTTTAATTTTTTTTAATAGGTTGAAGGATGTATTGAGCTCGGCCCCCATAATGATTGAACCTAACTGGAGTCAGTCGTTCGAGCTTATGTGTGACGCAAGTGATTTTGTTGTAGGTGCAGTGCTGGCACAGAGAAGAAACAAGATAATACATCCCATTTGCTACGCCAACAAGACCATGAATGATGCACAGATCAACTGCACCACAATAGAGAAGGAGTTGCTTCCATTCGTATTCGCATTCGACAAATTTCGATCATATCTGGTTGGGACAAAAGTGATTGTCCACACAGACCACTCGGTGCTCAAGTATCTTCTTACAAAGAAAATGCTAAGCCCCGACTCATCTGATGGATTTTGTTTTTGCAGGAATTCAATCTGGAGATCTTAGACAAGAAGGGAATAGAAAATCATGTTGCAGACCACTTGTCAAGATTAGGGGTGGAGCCTCAAAAGGATGATTCAAGTGAGATACATAATACTTTTGCAAACGAGCAACTGTTGGCAGTCAAAGAAATTAAGTTACCATGGTATGCTGATATAGCTAACTACTTAGTTAGTGGGCTTACTCCACCAAGTGCAACATCGCATCAATTGAAGAAGTTCTATCATGACAGTAAGTACTACTGTTGGGATGAACCTTATCTATACAGGATGGGACCAGATCAGGTACTCAAAAGATGTATTGTGGAGGAAGATGTCCCAAAGATATTAGAAGCTTGTCACACAGCCCCATATGGAGGTCATTTTGCAGGTATAAAAACAGCAGCTAAAGTACTTCAATGTGGATACTTTTGGCCAACTCTTTTCATGGATGCACATTTGTTTGCTAAAGGATGCGATCAATGCCAGATAACGGGGAACTTAACAGCGAAACATGAAATGTCAATGCACTACATGTTAGAGGTGGAAATCTTTGACGTGTGGGGCATAGATTTCATGGGACCTTTCCCACCATCCTTTGGGAATGTGTATATCTTACTTGCTCTAGACTATGTGTCTAAATGGATCGAGGTTATGGTAACACCTACCAATGATGTTAAGATAGTGAAGAAGTTTCTTCATAGGAACATCTTTACTCGTTTTGGTACACCAAGGATGTTGATTAGTGACGAGGGAACTCATTTTGTTAATAGGATCATAGAAAATTTGCTTGCAAGGTACAACATAAGGCATAGAATTGCGACTGCATATCATCCACAGACGAATGGACAGGAAAAATTATCAAACAGAGAGATCAAGACAGTCCTAGAAAAGATAGTTGATCCATCGCGAAGGGATTGGTCTCTCCGGCTCGATGATGCATGATGGGCACACAGGACAACTTTTAAGGCTCCATTGGGAATGTCTCCATACAAAATTGTCTTTGGGAAAGCTTGCCACTTACCCTTAGAATTGGAGCACAAAGCCTATTGGGCTCTGAAAAGGCTGAATTTTAATTTAAATGATGTAGGTGTATTAAGAAAGATGCAGTTGAATGAGCTAGAAGAACTAAGACATTTCTCCTACGAAAATGCTAAACTCTATAAGAAGAAGGTAAAGAAGTGGCATGACAAGAAGATTTGTGATAAACGACTGCATAAAGGACAACATGTGTTCTATCCAATTCGAGGTTGAAACTTTTTTCCAGGAAGCTGAGATCCATATGGTCCGGGCCATTCACGATTGCTAAAGTATATCCATACAAAGAAATAGATTTGCAGGATAGCAAATGGACCATTTTTAAAGTAAACGGACAGAGAGTAAAACCATACTAGGGAGAAGGCCTAAGCAAGAACAAGGCCTCAATCTCTCTAAGGGAGCCAAATTAAGAACATTAGGTGATGTTGTAAATATGTAAATATTGCTTTTGTTTTTGTTTTTTTTTTTTTATTTTCTTTATATAAAAAAAATTGATGCAAGTGGTGCACAAGTGACTTAATGCATTAGAACTGAAAGATTTTTATTAAGAGGCAATTCTGTCTTAGGAGGGTCCTATCTAGGCTAAGGTACTTAAGCTGACCGTAATGGAGCACCTCTACCTGGGAACCTACCTGGCAGTTGAATTAATCAAACTTTTAAGTCTAAGTCATTATCACCTTGTATTTGATTTGATTCTCTTTTATGTTTAATGTGTGAACTTTTGATACCTTGAGTTAGTGTGCAGGGAATTTTGAAGGACTTGTGAAATTTCAGGGGTTAAGGAAAAAATGTGAAATGAAGATCTAAATGTGACTGCATTCCAAATGCATAAAGTTTATTGCAAGTTTTCAGCTCGAAGAAATGCATTTGGAATTGCGGCCGCATATTGGAAGGTGTACACAGGGCAAATGCGGCCTGATTGCGGGCGCATTTGGCCCTAAATCTTTGTTTTGTATGAACCTCGCACTGAAGGAGAATTGCGGCCAGACTTGCGGCCGCATATGGACCTCAAGACGGATAAGGAAGTGGTGACATCAATTAAAAAAGGAAAGGGGGCTGTTTTTGGAAATATCGAAACATATAAATAGGACCCACCATTGACTTAGGTCAATTTTTTTGAATTTTCAAAACATCCAACTCATTGTCGTTTCTTACATTCAAGTACCACTTCTGACCACACTCCAGCGAGCTTCCAATCATTTTCTCCGACTAAAACGATTGATAAAAGTCCTCCCTTTCTTCACAGAAAGGACCGACTGCCTCTACTCTTTCTTTTCCAGGCAATCTCGAATACAATGGAACACGAAAAAGTGACCTACAAGAGATGAAGGATCATGAAGAACCAGTCTTCACCGTCGGAATTTTCTGTAGCTCAAGCTACTCGCACCAGCCCTAGACGAACAAAGCTGAGAACGGAAGCAAGGGGCAAATCGACTGTGCAGACTCTTCCAACTGGTTCGCCATTGCTAAAACACTCAATAGAGTGGGAGGAGGACGTGCGGGAGATAGCCGACTGAGTAGATAACCGATAGAAAGTTTGAGGATCAAGGGATATGATCGGTCAAGCCTCTCTACACTGATCTCGGCAGCAAACCCTAGGTCTTGAGGTCTATAAAAGGAGGTTCAAGCTTCAGTTTCAAGAGAGCTTGGATTTCTATCTTCTTCTCCAAATTTTGCAATTTTCTTTTACGCCGCCATACTGAGTCTCCCCCAGTTCCGTTCATACTTCATTCGGACACGAACTTCAAAAGAAGGGAGTGTAAGCACTTGTTCTCCTCGAAAGAGGTTGAACAAAGTCAGAAAAAAGGAACAAACTTCAGGTTCTTTATCGCTTTCATTTAAGTTTTTGTACGTTTTGTTTTTCTTTAAAGTTTAGCTACTGTTTTTATTCTTTGATCAAGTTGCAAGTTTCTGTTTCTTTATTACATTTCAAGTCTTTAAGTTGTAATTCAAGTTTTGTTTAATTTCGCACGTTTATTTCAATAAAGTTTATCTTTTCTTATTTAAGTTTTCTCTTTATTTTCTGCACTTTAGTTTTCTTTTCAATGAGTAGCTAAATCCTTGGAAGGGATTTAATGAAGTGGATACCCTAAAAAGGAGATAAGCCCCGCCATGTGAGTCAAGTAACTTTGCTTAACATTTAGCACCGTTTGCTTTTATTGAGTTTAAGATTCATTGTTAGCTTACACTGATCACTTGAGTAAACATAGTTGTGTGAGATTCAATACTTAAAGGGTTGAATTGAGCATGCGTTGTCATAAAAGCAATCTAGGAGAAAAGTCTAGACATAGAACTTCGCTTTTTGTACCTAGACATAGGACAAAAACCTTTAGAATCATTGAGTTGCGTTCTTTATTTATCTAAGTTAAATTTAGCCATAAACATTTGTGTTTAATTGCTTAGTCTCCTAAAAGCACCTAGAAAAGGGCTGATAGGTGTTGAATTCGATTCATGGTGTTAAGTATCGGTTAGGGTAGGTTGCGGGTGCATTTCAGTAGCATTTTATCTGAATCACACAGAACTCAAAAAAGGCAGTATGTGGGTGCAAGAGGCAAAATCTATGAAATAGCCAGACCTAGTTAACCAAGCTTGCAGGCGCATGGTGGGCGTATTTCCTCAAGGTTGAAACAGATTTGAATTCCCTGCTTCTCATTACTGTTTTCTTATCTTTTCTTTTAATTTACTTTTATTTTCATTGCAGAAAACCACCAAAATATTTTATTTACTTGGTTACCTTCGGTTGCAACTTAAAAGCACTCGTGTTGTTAACTGTTCCCTTGGGTTCGATACTTGGAATACTTCCATATATTGCTTGTTGGATAGCATGCACTTGCACTTATTTTCTCCACAACCACCATTTAAGTTTTAGATTTGCTTGGTGAATAGTTGTGTTTGAGTATTTCCTTAAATTGTTATTATATTGTTATTTAGAACATTAAGGTTTGAGTCACTTTGATATAATGGTGAATTCATATATGTGAGTTTTGTTTTTGCTTTGCTTGGGACTAGCAAAGGTTTAAGTTTGGGGGTATTTGATAGCATGTAATTATGTTATCTTATTTCCTATTATATGTGCTAGTTTTGTGATTGTTTGGGGAGCTTTTTGTTGGGATTTATGCCCAAAAGCCTCGTAATTAATTAACGGATTTAATAATTAATAATAATTTTGATTATTTTATTTGCAATATAATATTATCCATTATATGAAAAATCCAAGGTTATTAGTGTAATCTTGAACAGTATGTGGTTGACATAAGAGAGGATCATGTTCAAGAAATAACCTAAAGGGTTATAGTATATGGATAAGGTTGGGTGTCTTATCCTGGTAACACTATTGATACGCCCCACTTTGTAATAGTTACCAATGATTTGATCCAAATCATTCATGTGGAGACATGTGAGTGGGGGTACCTTATACAATGAGTTTGTATAAGACTGGACCACGAAATGTATAATCTCTTTTTATAAATTCGTTAATTGAGAAGATTAATAGTTCATCAGGATGATCATATGCGATTCAATCTTAATCCTGAGTGAGTTATGAACTCCTGCCTGTGAGGGCTTGTCCTTTGATTTGCATGGGTGAGAGTGGCTTTTATAGCCGATTCAATATGTCTACCATTTTGGGGACTTGACCAAATAGGGAGTTGGGAACATAATCTCACAAGATGGAATTCACTCCTTCCCATATAGGGTAAGTAGATGAGTAGTTCCCTTAAGTACTGATTTCGGGACTTGAACAATAGGGCCCCACCCTCTCATTAGCCCGAGAGGGACTTAGTTTATAATTAGATTATAAACAGATTGTTCATTAGAGACTCAGTGGTACTTAAGGCGCAAGATATAATTATAGGGGTAAAACGGATTTTTGACCCAGCTGTAATTATGAACAACTCGTGAAGGATCGACTTGCATGTAATGATGATATCTATGGACACAACTTATCCTACAGTGCATAAGAGTGCAACTCTAGGTCTATAGTGGAGTGACATATAGTTAATGAATAAAAATTAATTAATTAAAGAGTTTAATTAATTAATTTTGTATCATTGTAGCTTATAATCTGTAGGTCCATAAGGTCCCCTTGCTAGCTCATAGTAACACTAAAAGATTAATTTAGTTGAAAGAAAATTTTGAAATGTTCAAACTAATAGAATTAAGATTAATTTTTTAATATAATTGTTATATTGGAAAATTTTGATTAAGTTGTTTCCTAATAGAATTAAGATTAATTTTTTAATATAATTGTTATATTGGAAAATTTAATTAGGATGTTTCCTAATAGAATTAAGATATTTTCTTAATATGCTTATATTTTCCATATCTTTGAATATAATTGTTATATTTGGAAAATTAAATTAGGATATTTTCTTTCATAAATAAAATTCATGTTTTTCTAATAGAATTAGGATATATCCTAATGAGATTAGAATTTCCTTAAAATAAGATATTTCTAATTCATGCTTTAAATAGTTTAAAATTTGAATTTAATATATCTTTATTTGTTTCTAATAAGATTGGAATTTAGGATAGTCTTTTAATTTAGTTTTAAATGGTTTAAAATGGTAGAACTTCAAGATTATCCATAGTTTAAGTTTTGAATATTTTTCTAATAGAATTAAAATAAAATATCCAGGATTATCTTTTTTTTTTTTAAAAAAGGTTTAAAATGATGGATTTTTAAGATTATCCAAGTGAATTATTTTTTAATAGGATTAAAAACATTTATTTATAAATTCACTTATGTTCATTAATCTAATAATTAATAGTTATTAAAGATTAATGAATTTGAAATAAAAATTGACTATAAGGGAACTTTGTCTATGGAAGGTTCTGTCTAGACTGGGGTATTTAAGCTGACCAAAAGGGAACACCTCTAACTGAAAATTGATCTAGGAGTTGAATTCATCAAATTTTATTTAATTTCACTAAGCATGCTCATAATGTGATTAATTTTTTAAATAGTTTTAAAACTTGGTAATTCACATTAAAATCAGTCTAACAATATAAATGTTATGAAAAGGTAGATTAAGGAACTTAGATAAATGAGATTAACCTAATTTGTCTAAGTAAGAGAAAACCCTATTTCAAAATAGTAAGTGGGAGAAGGAAATGTGTCAGCATATTCTACGATCTCCATCATTAGTTCACATCGTGAGTTTCATGTGGGGCCTCGTGGCGCCTTTTGGACAGTCCCCCTACGGAAGGTGTTTGCATGAGTCAATATCAGGGTGAACTCCTGAGAATGATAGGATTGTAGTTTTGTTTCAAATACTTGACCTACCCTACGGAGGCACTTGTTGGGATAAAACTACGGGATCTAAAATGATGGGTCACACTTACAAAGGGCTTATTAAGGTTGTTAATGATGTCCTTAACCAAAATAATGGTAACTAAATATTATAGGAATAAGAGTTATTCTGGTATAATACTTGGTTGAGATTGTCTCAGTTTAGTGAATGAACACTTGACTTACCCTACGGCGGCACTTGTACTCACTCACTAAAGTACCATAGCATTAGAAATGATTTATAGGGTTCATTTTTCAAATCGTTTGATTTCTATGCTAAAATTGAATGAATAATTGTTTGCATGATGTTAAATTATATATTTTATATATTTCAATATTATGTCAGTTTCTCTCATAATTTTTAATTTTATTACTGATAAATCAAAATTGAGAAATTTTATTACTTGGAAAAGTAACATTAACACTGTAATGGTAGTGTAAAATTTTAAATTTGTCTTTATTTGGAAATGTTCTCAAAACCTATTGCTAATGCTATTCGAATTGTTCGTGAAGCACGTGATTAATGAATCAAAAGTAAACGAGATAGCTTGTACGTATTCTCCTAGTTGACATGTTAGATGTCAAATTTAGAAGATAAAGAAAATGACAACAACATATGAGATGTTGAAGTCAACATAAGCTAAATTTAGAAAGTTGTCTAAATGATCTCAAAACTAAGTATTACAAAAATCCAAATAAAGAAACCAAATGATTGAAGCTATATAAAAGGAAATAGTTCCTAAATTATCTAGGACAATCATAATAAAAGGAATTTTTAAAATACCTCTAGGAAGAAAAATATAAATGAAAGTAAATTTGATTTACTAGATTTTTGGTGAAATATAAATAATGTCACCTAGATAGTCGATATAAGATCTATTATCAAGATTTATTCTTCATTACATTTAATATGCAATTCTTGAAAAATACTTAACATGTAGAATAGTTCTACAAGTTAGCATTAAGAAGCCTATCTCAATTAGTGTAGTGGGAGACATTAAGATGTCATTAAGAAAAAATTGTTACATAATGTTGAATATGGTGTTTTTACTAACCATAAGAGAAATTCAATTTCTCGAACTTTATTACAAAAATGTTCATATAGTATGAATTACTTTGAAGTATAAAAGTTTATATTTTCAAAATTGTTTGAAAATACATTCAGCTGAAAATAAGAACAATTTGTATATGTTAAAAATGTTGACATATATTATACTACAAAATACTGAGATATTCAGGATTATAGAATCCAAAATAGAAAGACATTGTTTTCTCCTAAAAGATAATACTTGACTTTGGCTGTTAAAGTTGATTAACATCAACTTGGATAGAATGAAAAGACTAGTAAGAGGTAATTATCTAAAAAGTTAGTTAATTACTTTACATGTCTGTAGATCTTGCCTTTCATGCAAGATAATCATTGGGCCTTTATTAGATAGGACTAGAACGCCAAAGAATATTTTGGGCTTACATATTTTGACCCAAGTAGTCTGGTGAATGTAAAAGTCAAATAAAGTCATGAATATTTCATCACTCTAGTTGATGATCATTCAAGGTATAAGTATCTTTACCTAATACAACATAAGTCTAAATTTTTGAAAAGTTCAAGAAAATTAAGACTAAAGTTAAAAAAAAAAGTTGATTTGGTAATTAAATCTATCAAGATAATATAATCAGATCATAATAGAAAGTACATGAACCTTACGTACTAAAACTAATTGATAGAAAATGGGTTTTTATCCCAATTATCTTAATACCAAGTACAATTTTGTGAAATTGTGCTACAAGAGGAGAAACATGACCTTGTTAGACATGGTCACATCAGTAATGAATTACACACCATTACCATACTCCAGTTAGGAAATGCAATAGAGATTGCATGAACATGATTCCCTCCAAAAGTGTCTACGAGACAATTTCAAGACTATAGAAGAGTAGTAAAGCTGGTTTACAACACTTCACCATTTGAGAATATTAAGCTCAGGTGCTGAAACAAGCCTAAAAAGCTTGTATATGTTTAAAGATAAGCCTAAGTGTAGGCCATCCCTAAGGAGTATAAAATGGTCTTTTATGTAGTCCTAAAACGAATAAGATATTTGTATGACAAATATCATTTTTATAAGAAATGTCAAATAAAAGACTACAAACCTTTAATAAGGTGAGATAGTGTTAATAAATTGATTCCAAGTGAAGCCACTAAATAATTAACAAAAGTTATTAACAATTTAATTATATTTGAAAGTCAAATGGATCCTAGTCATGAATTGGATAAGCCTCATCGTAGTGGGAGAGTTATGAGATGACTCAACCTTTACAAGGACTTAATTGAAGTCCAAATTCTCATGTTAGATGACAAAATTGAAGGCTTATTGCCCTCAAAGTGAGACTAATGGCAAAAGGTTAAACCTAATAGGAGAAAGTAGACTGTGAGTAAACTTTCTCACTTGTTGCCATACTGAAGATGGTAAGTATTATTTAATTCATTGTTGCATATGGGATATGAAAAATGAATGTTTAGAATTCTTTTATAAAAAGAAATCTTAGATAATGCATCTACACAAATCAAAGAGGTTTATTTTCAAAGATCAAAATAATAAAGGTTTGCGAAATAGTAAAGGTTCATTTATGAAATGAATTTGACCATTAGATCTGTGAATATAAGGTTTGATAAAAGTATCAAAATCTATGACTTTGGATAAATATTAATGAAGCTTGTATAGACAAGAAAATCATTAATTGCTTAGTAGATTTTTCTCATGTTTTATGTTGGTGATATTTTTATCCATTATGAATGATGTAAGATGTCTAACATAAAACGTTGATTAAGTAACCAAGTCCAAATAAGTGATTTGGAATGACTCAGTATATTTTATGTCCAAAATGAAGATTTTAAGGACAAAATGTTAACTTTGTCTCAAACATCTTATATTGACAAAATTGTTGTCAAATATTTGATATTTATGTCTAAGGAAGTGTATCCTAAGACACCTCAAATGTTGAGAGTATATGATATGCATAAATGAGACTGAATATTTAATATACAATTGGTTAACATATATCAGTTAAACGAATGGTATGACCATTTAGTAGAAAATTAAAAACTTTCTCAAATTATCTATGTATCATGAGAAATTTTTGTGTATGGAGTTAAAGATTTGATCTTTACAAGATACACTGGTTCTTACAAAGATTTAGGAAATCTATGTAAAGATAACCCTAGGTGGTGGAGTATAGCATACAAAGTAAATTGTTTTGCTTGTGAAACAACAAAAAGACTTGTCTGACTTAAATAGTTCCTTGAAGACCTGAAAGGTGTTTCAAATATGATTTAGTCTATCCTCTTTATTATGATAATAGTGGTGCAAAGACTAATATTAAGGAAATTAGAAAACACCAATGTATAGGAAATCATATCGAGAGAGAGAACGCATCATGGTAGTGACTAAGATGGTTTTTAATGGCAGTCCTTTGAATCTATATAAAGAGACTCTCCAGGCTAAAGTGTTTGAGGGTTAGCTATCGTCTGAGATTACGAGACATGTCTCATCTTTGCTAGGGCAAGTGGGAGAACATGTTCGGTATAGAGTATGCCCTAGGATACATGTCTCAACGACTTTAGTCCAAGTAGGAGATTGTTAGGATTTATGCCCAAAAGCCTCGTAATTAATTAACGGATTTAATAATTAATAATAATTTTGATTATTTATTTGCAATATAATATTATCCATTATATGAAAAATCCAAGGTTATTAGTGTAATCTTGAACAGTATGTGGTTGACATACTAGAGGATCATGTTCAAGAAATAACCTAAAGAGGTCATAGTATATGGATAAGGTTGGGTGCCTTATCCTGGTAACACTATTAATATGACCCACTTTGTAATAGTTACAAATGATTTGATCCAAATCATTCATGTGGAGACATGTGAGTGGGGGTATCTTATACAATGAGTTTGTATAGGACTGGACCACGAAATATTTAATCTCTCTTTATAAATTCGTTAATTGAGAAGATTAATATTTCATCAAGATGATCATATGCAATTCGATCTTAATTCTGAGTGAGTTATGACTTCTGCCTGTGAGGGCTTGTCCTTTGATTTGCATGGGTGAGAGTGGCTTTTATAGCTTATTCAATATGCCTACCATTTTGGGGACTTGACCAAATATGGAGCTGGGAACATAATCTCACAAGATGGAATTCACTTCTTCTCATATAGGGTAAGTAGATGAGTAGTTCCCTTAAGTACTGATTTCGGGACTTGAACAATGGGGCCCCACCCTCTCATTAGCCCGAGAGGGACTTAGTTTATAATTAGATTATAAACAGATTGTTCGTAAGAGAATCAGTGGTACTTAAGGCGAGGCGCAAGATGTAATTATAGGAGTAAAACAGATTTTTGACCCAGCTGTAATTACGAACAACCCGTGAATGATCGACTTGCATGTAATGATTATATCTATGGACACAACTTGTCCTACAGTGCATAAGAGTGCAACTCTAAGTCTATAGTGCAATGACCTATAGTTAATGAATGAAAATTAATTAATTAAAGAGTCTAATTAATTAATTTTGTATCATTGGAGCTTATAATCTATAGATCCATAAGGTCCTCTTGCTAGCTCATAGTAACACTCAAAAGATCAATTTAGTTGAAAGAAAATTTTGAAATATTCAAATTAATATCAATTTGAAGTGTTCAAATTAATATTTAATATATTATATATAAAAAAGGAAAATATATTTATTGTATTTGATACATTAAATATTAAAATTTGAAATGTTCAAATTAATATTTAATTTGAAGTGTTCAAATTAATATTTAATATATTATATATATTAAATATAAAATATGAAAATATATTTATTATATTTGATACATTAAATAATTAATATATATTTGATACATTAAATAAAAGATATTTATAAAAGTTGAATAAGAATGAAATAAATAAATATTGTAGAAGATTTGAATGAGATTCAAATAAATATAAGATATATTTTAATATATTAGATATTAAAATATAATATTTTAAAATATAATATTTTAATTATGGCAAAGATTTACCCTTGGTCTCTATAAACAGGACCTTTGGGTTGAGCCATTAGACATAACACACATCTCCTCAATAGAGAATTAAAGAATTTTCACTAGACCTCTTCCTCTTCAATCCCTTGAGGATTTTCTTTCAAGAGGCTCCCACAAGCCTTGATCCTGTGTTCGAGTCATAGCTAGGAAAATTTTGTGGAGGAGATAAAGATGTGCCAGAAATATCTCCATATTTACTCCAAGTAAGTTTACTTAATTTTATTTTTTAGTTTAATTTTAAATAAAATCAAAGATGATCTAATGCTTCTACTGCGGAGTGAAACGTTCATTCCTTCATAATCGCCCCTAAGCTAGCATTCTCGATGAAGGAAAGAAACCCTCACGCTCAATCGCATTGGGAGAATTGCCCTCTAAGCTAGCATACTTGATGAAGGAAAGCAACCTTCATGCTCAATCACAATGGGGGAATCGCACCCAAGCTAGCATACTCGGTGAAGGAAGGTAACCCTCATGCTCAATCGCAATGGGGGAATTGCCCCATAAGCTAGCATACTCGATGAAGGAAAGCAACCTTCACGCTCAATCACAATGGGGGAATCGCACCCAAGCTATCATACTCGGTGAAGAAAAGCAACCCTTACGCTCATCATAATGGGGGAATCGCCCCCTAAGCTAGCATAGTGAATGAAGGAAAGCAACCCTCATTTTAATCACAATAGGGGAATTGCCTCCTAAGCTAGCACACTGAATGAAGGAAAGCAACCCTCATTCTTATCACAATTGGAGAATCGTCCCCTAAACTAGCACAACCAAAAAGGAAAAGCAACCTTCATGCCCCTCATATAGCACAACATCCTAGGATTACATGCTCGCACAAGAGAAAAAGAAAAAGGTAGATGGCACTGATCTAACGGGCTTTGGTTCATGTGCAACACTCCTGAAAACCCTCGTGGTAACTTACCATGCCAAAACCACTCAAAAAGCAATGAACTTTGCGTATTCGCCTAGAGCCCAAGGCCCAACTCCCTACTTGGAATGGGCGGGCCAGTAAGTCACTCCAAAGACCCTACCTGATGGGCTGAGCAATCATCCAACCACTTTAAAGACACTATATGGGTTACAAGTTCACCTTAGCATTTACCGTGTCAGAACCACAACCATTTCCTGAATCGGAGTTCACCAACACAACCAAGGACACAAATTCAACCTCAAACACAATCAAATAGACACGGCTTAAGTAAAGATTCAAATAAACCCCACTTCACCGAAATCTTATTCATATTTAAGCAAAACACAATTCTCCAACAATCAAGCATTACTTAACCATTTAGTCCATTAGTTCAAGCATTCGGGGTTCCAGAGCCACTCTGGGTTCCACCACAAACCATACAATACAGATAGTCCAACCATTCAGTTTAAGTCAACTTTCCTTTACATTTACGCTTATCGAGAAACTACAATAGGGTCATACATGCATTCCAATGCTTCTCTCAATAACCGAGCTCCAACAAGTTAGTTCCAAAAAACATACATACGACCAAGACCCCTTGAATACCATACTAGCAATCACGACTATTGCAAAATCACCTAACTAGGTCGACAAGTTCCTTTAAATCTCAGGTTGAGGTACAATAAGGTAAATCTCGTTCTTGAGAGACTTACTAAGCAAAACATCCAACGACCAACATGATGACACACATGCTTCATATTTAAAAGAATTACCTCCACAACCTCTTAAACATACACCAACTCAACCAATCACAACCTTAGGCAAACTCTTAAAGTACAACACATGCTAATTATAATAACTCGAAACTTTAATCCCCTATTTTCATTATAGCCACATAGTTAGGCCATTATTAGCTCAAACAACCTCCACACCGATCACTAAATATTACATGCTTCATAAACAAAATTATGCTCTTACAATTTGCAAGTTCTCAAACATATATTAAATTCAAAATAAGGAACTTAAAGGGGCTTAAATCCAAAATGACTACTTACCAATTTACTCCAAGGTTCAAGGCGGCCTAAAACTCAAATGCTTGGTCCTGAATTGCCAACAAAGTCCAACGCGTTATAGGTAAATTTTTAAAACACCAAAACAACTCCTAAACTCCACGAAAAGGTCCTAAAATATGGCTAACTAAAACCCAACTAACGCTTAGCCTTAATTGTGTTGGAAAATTCGATACCCACATAAAACTTACCTCAAAACAGTGCTAGACAACAACCCAAGGATCCAATATCGTCGAAAATGACCTTCAATCGTAATGAGTAATCCTGAAATTGAGTTCAACAATCAGTGGATCAACTTTAAATCACCTAATTAATAACTAAACCAACTTTAACGACCAAAATCTACCTCAAACTCATGTCAGATACTTACCCTCATCGATTGGAGTGATACATATGGCATCGCCTTAGATTTCGAACTCGAATCACTGTCGAAATTAACTCCGAATAGTTTGATTTCGCAAATCCAAGATCCAAATATTATGGGTAATCCACTACAAATCAAGGTCGTATACGGTTGTGCAAATACCGAGCGTGCCATAATTTGACCCTGAACCATCACCCACCCTGTTGTCTGTACAAAAATCGAGAGGGAGAGAGAGTGTGTGTGGCGGAGAGAGAGACAAAAGAAAGAGAGAGAGAGAGAGTGCAGCATAGAGAGACCGAAGAAATAGGGAGAGAAGAAAAATTGATGGGATTTTAGCGAGGGAGAGACATTTTCGGGAGAGAGAGGGAGAGGATATGGAGAAGAAGAAGAAGAAATAAATAAGGAAGAAGAAGAAGATAAGGGAGAGGAGAGATGCTTTTTTTTTTTTTTTTTTTTAAACAAAACCAATTTTGCCCTTAACCAACTTCTTCATTTCAAAATTTTCCCTTTTTCCTCTTTCTAACTTCCAAATTGACACGTTCAAAATTCTTATTTGAAAAAAAAATTATTCAAATTTCAATTCCAAAATTTTGAAATTAACGCCTCTGAATAAGTCGGGTGTTATACATCTACACAAATCAATCAAAGAGGTTTATTTTCAAAGATAAAAAATAAAAGGTTTGAAAAATAGTAAAGGTTCATTTATGAAATGAATTTTACAATTAGATCTTTGAATATAAGGTTTGATAAAAGTATCAAAACCTATGGCTTTGGATAAACATTAATAAAGCTTGTATAGCAAGAAAATTATTAATTGCTTAGTGGATTTTTTTCTCATGTTTTATGTTGATGATATTTTACTCATTATGAATGATGCAAGATGTCTATCTAACATAAGAAGTTAACTAAATAACTAATTCCAAATGAGTGATTTGGAATGATTTGGTATATTTTACATGTCCAAAATGGAGATTTTAAGGACAAAATGTTAATTTTGTCTCAAACATCTTATATTGACAAAATTGTTGTCAAATATTTGATATTTATGTCTAAGGAAGAGTATCCTAAGACATCTTAAATGTTGAGAACATATGATTAATTATCTACTCTAAGTGGGAGACAATTAATGCATAAATGAGACTTATCAATTAATATACAATTGGTTAGCATGTATCAATTAAACGAATGATATGATCATCGAGAAGAAAATTAAAAACTTTTTCAAATGATCTATGGATAATGATTTTTTTTTTTTTTTTGTGTATGGAGTAAAAAAATTGATCTTTATAATACACACTGGTTCCTACAAAGATTTAGGAAATATATGCTAAGATAGATTTTACCCTAGGTCGTGGAGTATGGTATATAAAGTTAAATTGTTTTACTTGTGAAGCAACAAAAGCATTTGTATGATTCATATAGTTCCTTGAAGATCTGAAATGTGTTTCAAATATGATTTAGTCTATCATCTTTATTATGATAATAGTGGTGCAAAGACTAATATTAAGGAAATTAGAAAACGCTAATGTATAGAGAATCATATTGAGAGAGAGAGAGAAAGCATCATGGTAGTGACTAAGATGGTTTTTAATGGCAGTCGTTTGGATCTATATAAAAAGACTCTCTAGGCTAAAGTGTTTGAGGGTCACTTAGATTAGGAGACATGTCTTATTTTTCCTAGGGCAAGTGGGAGAGCATGTTGGGTATAGAATATGCCCTATGATACATGTCTCGCCGACTTTAGTGCAAGTAGGAGATTATTGGGATTTATACCCTAAAGTCTTGTAATTAATGATTTATTTAATAATTAATAATAATTTTGATTATTTTATTTGCAATATAATATTATCCATTGTATAAAAAATTCTAGGTTATTAGTGTAATCTTGAACAGTATGTGGTTGACATACGAGAGGATCATGTTTAAGAAATAACCTACAGGGTCATAACATATGCATAAGGTTGGGTGTTTTATCTTGGTAACACTATTGATACGACCTACTTTGTAATAGTTAGAAATAATTTGATCCAAATCGTTCATGTGGAGACATGTGAGTGGGGGTATCTTATACAATGAGTTTGTATAACACTGGACCACGAAATATTTAATCTCTCTTTATAAATCCGTTAATTGAGAATATTAATATTTCATTAGGATGATCATATGCGACTCGATCTTAATCCTGAGTGAGTTATGGGTGAGAGTGGCTTTTGTAACCGATTCAATAAACCTACCATTTTGAGGACTTGACCAAATAGGGAGCTGGGAAAATAATATCACAAGATGAAGTTCACTCCTTCCCATATAGGGTAAGTAGATGAGTAGTTCCCTTAAGTGCTGATTTCGGGACTTGAACAATGGGGCCCCACCCTCTCACTAGTCCGAGAGGGACTTAGTTTATGGTTGAATCATAAATAAATTGTTCATTAGAGGATCAGTGGTACTTAAGGTGGAAGATGTAATTACAGGGGTAAAACAAACTTTTGACCCAACTGTAATTACGAACAACTTGCGAACGATCGATTTGCATGTAATGGTTATATCCATGAACACCTACAGTGCATAAGAGTGCAACTTTAGATCTATAGTAGAATGACTTAAAGTTAATGAATGAAAATTGATTAATTAAAGAGTTTAATTAATTGTATTATTGGAGCTTATAATATGTAGATCCATAAGGTCCCCTTGCTAGCTCATAATAACACTAAAAGATCAATTTAGTTGAAAGAAAATTTTGCAATGTTCAAATTAATATTTAATATATTAGATATATTAAATATAAAAGAGGAAAATATATTTCTTGTATTTGATACATTAAATATTAGAATAATTAATGTATATTAGATACATTAAAAAAAATATATTTATAAAATTTGAATAAGATTCAAATAAATAAATATCGTAGGAGATTTGAATGAAATTCAAATAAGTATAAGATATATTTTAATATATTAGATATTAAAATATATTATTTTAAATATGACAAAGATTTGTCATTGGTCTCTATAAATAGGACTCTTGGGTTGGGCCATTAGACACAACACACATCTTCTCAATAGATAATTAGAAAATTCTCTCTAAACTTTTTCTTCTCACCCTTGTGGATTTTCTTTCAGGAGGCTCCCACAAGTCTTGATCCTGTGTTCGAGTCATAACCATGAAGACTTTGTGGAGGGGATAAAGGCCCGCCTAAAATATCTCCATATTATTCGCAGTAAGTTTGCTTAATATTTTTTTTAGTTTAATTTTAAATAAAATCAAAGACAATCCAATGTTTTCGTTGCGGAGTAAAATGTTCATTCCTTCTGGTACCACGTCACTGCCACATCATCAAGTTTGATCATTGACTTTCCACGTCATCAATGTATGCCACGTGTCATGCCATGTAAAATTTTCCCTTCAATTATGTTTTGCCCATAACTTCTTCGTTTGAGCTCTGATTCAAACGATTCAAGATGTGTTGGAATCATCTTTTCGAGCTCTACAAAATAGAATCTTCAAAACACTCAAATTATTAATAAATAAAATTAGATTTGTTATCATCAAAATATTAATTAGTTAATTAATTAAAATTAATTAATTTAAGATTAATGGACAAAAGGCCAACAACTTCTTGCGCTGAAGTATCATTCTAATGTTCATCGCTTCACGCATGTTCCTTACGCTTGTCGTAACTCATTCCAATAACAAAAATTCTCATTAAAAACTTAGGAATTGTTTTCAATCCTATGCTTTTATTCAATTCAATGCATTCAAGATAGAATAATGAATTTTAACTAAAAAGCTATATCAATTCAAGTTCAAACGCATGCTTTCTTCTACTCTCAATGCAAAATAAGCTAGTTTTAAGGCTAGATAACTTGTATTTCTACAAGTTATCACGTGCACGTAGAGCAAATCTCTCTCTCTAATATACTATGGAAACATATTCACATAACATACATATAATCACCATGAGTACATAGATCTAGTGGTTTGAAAACCACTTTTAGCATAAGACTTTTAATTCCCAAACTCTTACTGAAAATCATGCTTTGTCTCTAAAACATGATCATTTCGTAAATTTGAGAGTTTTTTCAGATATCATTAAACATTTAAAAATTCTAAAATGATCATCAAATCTCTCATAGAATATTTTTGAGATCATTTTTTCTCTAAAATCATATTTCATAAATCTCATACATTTCTCAATAAATATTAAAACTCTTCTCATTTCTTAAATAATCATAAAATATCTCAAATATATCTCTAAAATGATAATTCCAGCAAAAATCACAAGATTACTGGAAATTGATCAAATTTTTCTAAAAATCTCATACCAATTCCTCTAAAATCATACAAAATTATAGATCTTTTGAAACTCATAATAATAATTAAATAACAAAAAATATTTTGTAAAATAAACCACTCACAATACTCTTGACAATGAATATTCGATTTGTGAATCATCTCAATCTTTGCTTTGACTTGGGGTATTAATATTATGTCAATGTCAGTAATCCCTTGATTTCCAAATAAGATATGATGCTCATAAATTCTAGAAGTCAAAGCTATTAACCATCATAGAACATGATTTCTCTCTCTTCCTTAACTCCTATGTACCTTCATTGTGCTTTTCAAAAATAAAAATATTGAATTTCTTCCCTATCATATACGGTCATGCACGTGAAAGCCAAATTTTTTTAATTTTTTTTCAACTTTTTACTATTCACTTTTTTCTTCCTTCCTCAAACCCACAAAATACTTCTTTACATAACTTTTTTTTTCCATCTTCCATTATTTTATTTCTCTTCAAAATTACTTCCTTCTAGATTTTTTTTTCTTACACCAACCATAATCATAAGCTCGACAATCAAAAATCCCATCAAGTTCATGGTAGAAGAGAGTTAAAATCCACATAAAAGTTGAATTCTTCTATTCAAGCCAACTTCAAATTAAAGCACCTAAAAATTCCATGGAAATTCTTAAGATAATTAAGAAAATGGGACTCATAAGATAAGTCATCCATTTCCATATTTTCTCTTAAGAAAAGTCGAGCTTACCATATTGAAATCTTTTTTTCATGGGCTTTTTTGACAATTTTCCGGCATACCCATGACTCTCCAACGGTTTCCGGCAAGCTTCAAGCACTTCTTCCTTCAATTGTCCTTCTCCCCTTTCTCGTTTCTCCCTCCCTTTCTTTCTCTATTTTTCTTTCCTTTTGGGTTTTCCTTTTTAGAAGTTATTTTCTTTCCTCCCTCTTTTATTTCTATTTATTTCTCTCTTTCTTCCTCTTGTTTTCTCCAAAACCTCTTCCTTCTATTTCTTTCTTTTATATTATTATTATTATTGCTTGGCTTCCCACGAAAGCCACCAAATTCTCTTCCTTCCTTTTTTTTTTTCCGTTCTTTTTTTTTTTCTTTTTGTGTTGCTCAAGTGAATCCACACCAAATATCGTTTTTTTTTTCCATGCACTCTTCCCTTTTCTTTTACTTCTTTTTCAAATTACACATATTTTCTAAAAAAAACAAGTAGCATTTCACAAATTCTAATATTCCAATTTCCCTTTAATTCAACTTTCTTTCTATTACAAGCTATGTCCTCTACCCTAATTTTTCAAAATTAAATACCAATATGTCATATATATCCAAATGCCAGAAGACCAAAACTAGGTCTTACATGGGAGATAGACATCCAGGAAAGAAAATCAAATTACAATACTCTACAAGTGCCCATAGTGGGAATACATTTCTGTATAGTGCATAATGTAGCATGCAAGTGTTTGTAAAAACTCCTATTAAGTCCTGTCATATAAACAATTTTTTTACATAAGAGATAATAAATAATAAAATAATGAATTATTTAAAACATTATGCTAACCCACTTGTTGAGGATAATCACCATCATCCAATTGAGAGTTAATTAATAGTCTCGCAGCAATATGAAGAGGAGTTGGGTCCCTTGCTGCCTGTAATCATTTATTGATTATACGTTTAATTATATCGTGTATGTATATATCTTAATTTCATGAAAACAAAGAACCTAATTACCTGTTGAGCAGTAGCGGATCCGAATTTTTGTTCACGGGGGCTTCATTTAAAATTTCGTAAAAATAATTTACAAATAAACAAACCAAAAAATTCATAAATAAAATAAAATAATTAATTTAATACATTGAAATTGTCTTCTACGAGCTTTCATATTTTTAAATAGTTGCGTAATAACTTCATTATCAAATTTTTTTTATAATGTATGCTATAAAACTTAAATTATCTACCTTATCATATAAATTTTTTTCAACATAAGCATTACATAAAATATAGTATGTATGTTTTAATAGTGCATCCATCACTTGAGGTAAAAACAAAATTTTATGTCGAAAGAGAAATTCTATAAGAAGAATTTTGAATGCATTGATATATGTTGATATTAATTTGTTCCCTAAGAAGTATAATTTATTTTTTAATATAAATATACATAAAAAACTAATGAAACTTGAAATAATAGGTAGAAATTTTTTTTTGTTCTATTATAGCAATTAGAGTTTTTTTTATGGGATTAATTTTTTTAAAAAATAATATGCCATTGATATTAGTTTGTTCAATAAATATGATAATTGATTTTTTATATAAATATACAAAAAAAAAACAATTGAAAATTGAAAGAATAAGAAAAAAAAATTCAATTTCATTCTATTATAGCAATTAGAATTTCTTTTCAACGGATATGTTTTATAGTAGACCAAAAATTTAAAGGAAATATGTTTTATAATTTAAATTATAAAATATAAAGTCTAATTTAGTTTTTTTTTAAAAGGTATATAAAATAATAACCTTTTTTTCTATTCGTTGAATATATATAAATACAATAACCTCCTCCTTTTTGTTTTTCAGCTGCTATATACAATAATAGTCACAAATGTTCCACAAAACCGCCTCTTAGAGAGCTGTACTTTGGATGATATTATATAACAAACAAAATTTGCCTAGGCATTTGCGAAGTCTCGAACCTGGGACTCGAAGGGGGGGGGCTTGAATGCTCTTACAACTATGCCAATAGCTAAAGTTTGTAAGTAATACCAACTATTATAATACTAAGATAATAAACTTTAAAGTTGAGGGGGGGCTCGAGCCCCCCGGGCCTATGCTAGATCCGCCGCTGCTGTTGAGCATGGATCAAAGCCATTAAAGCAAAAGAAGTTTGAATTAGATTAGAAGTATTGCCCAGAAGAGGTGTATGTACTTTTTTTATGCAAGAAATATGGCTCTCCCCCCATCGACCATCTGCACATTGAACTTCAAGTAGAAAATCTACACCTCTTCTTATTGTTGAGCAATTATAATCATAAGTGTTTCCAACTGCCACGAGTCCTTTTATAGCAAAGTATGGAGCATATAAGTGACAAATTCCCCAATTTCCATAACATGATCCATCCCCTGTTTGGGTTTCTTTGATGTAATTTACTACTTTTTTTATAAAAGTCTTGATATCTTTTCTCCTGTGACTTGGAAATAGCTTCTTAAATAGCACTAGTGCTTGTATTGATGACGACGTGCATTCTACATATCAAATTTAGTGATTCCATTCATTAAAAAATATTTTTAAAATTGATAAAATTAAATTCAAATATAGATATATAATATTTTTCAAATAATAACCATGCATTATTTACTTACTCACGCTTCAATACTGTGTCTTCAAAAAATTCCACTGGATTTAATTGCTGAAAAGTGAAAGATCACTCTGTGTGTGTGTGTGTGTGTGTGTGTGTGTGTGTGTGTGTGTGTGTGTGTGTGTGTGTGTGTGTGTGTGTGTGTGTGTGTGTGTGTGTGTGTGTGTGTGTGTGTGTGTGTGTGTGTGTGTGTGTGTGTGTGTGTGTGTGTGTGTGTGTGTGTGTGTGTGTGTGTGTGTGTGTGTGTGTGTGTGTGTGTGTGTGTGTGTGTAGATGGCTTCAAATATATATATATAATAATCAGTAGTCTCTTTGTTTGTGAAGATTTAAATTTTACAATATATCTTACAAATTATATGTTTACCTCTAACCATGAAGGTACATTGCCAAGCTGCAATTCCATCGTTCTTTGCCTACTTAATTAAGAAACAAAACTTAGCCTTTGGTCATTAAGTTGTTGTACCTCACCAAGGAATAGATAAAAACATATCATCATAAAATCAAAACAAATGGTCTATGGTGGAAAAATATAACATTGAAGGGTAATTAATATAGAGATTAATTATAATTTATTACCAATTTGAGCATCTATAAAAGTATGAAAAGGAAGCAATAATTTGAACAATTAATTATGAATTACAATTACTACCTAGAGGGAAAGTATGATATTGACAGCATCAAAAAATTATTATGGTTCCATAGGATATCCTACAATGTCTGAAGGTGTTGTTGAGAATATCAAACAACACTGAAGCATCATTTGTAAATAAGAATTAGTAAATCATTTAAATTTTAGATTTTATACATGTTAAAAAAAATAGTGCACATCACCATTCAATTTTCTGCTGTACAATCAATTAGAAACTTGTCATCCATGATCTTGATCAGAAAATGTCCATCCTCCATTCGATATGTGACGATACATGCTTTTGAAGTTACCATATGGATTCTCTTTGATCTTTATAAGTATGAAAAACAAAAAATTCAAATAAGATATACAAATATTTATCTAAATCATGCTCATTAATTGCTCATCTATGGAGAACTTATGTACCTGTGATTTTTTAATGAAGTCATGCCCTTTCTTTAGTGTGTATGAGAATTCATGAGGAAGATTAGTAGCCAAAATTGCTTGAATGGCAAAAGCAATATCCCAAGATTGGCTACCAAATCTCTGCTCATACGAATATATACACATAAACATATATACGTCAAATAAAGAGAGAAATATGAAGAACTAAAATCTGTATAATATAAGTTTATACAACATTCTCCAAAAAAACTAATATCTATTAAGGAATAATACTAACTTACATCTTCATTCCATCTTCACCAACCCATAAGTAATCTTTTGTAACGACCCTAACTCATACGACTCTCTAATCGTAGAAGCAAAACTGAGTTACCTCGCTCATGCCCGAAATTTCGACAGCATGACGGCGTAACTCAGAGAAAATCGAAATTTCCAAAGACCTGGAATGAGACACAAGCACTTCTATAATTCAGGAAATAGACTCAGCATCCACAAAACTATGATATATAGTCCTGAGCTCAACCAACACACAATCAAACCTAAGAGCTTCTAACCAAACACACGAAACTAAAGAATATTTATGATTTACAAACCAACATTACAACAAAGAACAAAATTTCAAAACTAACAGCTAATACAAAGAAATGAGTCTCTATAGCCTCGTCAAGTCACTGCCCTCGTCTCCCGCCTCGAGGATGTGCACAATCTGCAAAACAAACAAAGTAGCAAGGATGAGTATAAACATACTCAGTAAGTAGCCCACTTAAGGGTCCAAAGTCTGAAACCATAAACCGATGAGCTTTGCCCTAAACTCATAGACTCGTGCTCAAATTCAAACTCGCTATTCACTTCAGTTAGCTATGTACCTTCTTACCTTACTTCAGCTCATTCCACCGATATTACACATGTTATACCCGCGAGTCATGTGTTCTAGGCTGGTCTTATGCAGAAAAGGAGAGCAACTCTCATGCTCATCACTCTGGGGATATCGCCCCTATGCTAGCATCCTCATCATCTCACCATCGCTCTGGGGACATCGCCCTTATGCTAGCATCATCACTCTCATCACTTTCATCAATCTGGGGACATCGCCCATATGCTAGCATCATCATCAGTCTCATCACTCTCTTTGCACTGGGGACGTCGCCCCTAAGCTAGCAACAACATCACTCTCTTTACTCTCCACTCTGCCTCACGCTCACCATCACTCTGCATCAACCTCCTAAAAATACATGCTCGCACGGAGAAGTAGATGGCACTAGCCTAACAGGCTCTCGCTTAGCCACATCGCACTTAGATAATCAAAGGATTCATCACCCAAGGGATCATATGCCTCATTCTCACCCCAACTCGTAAGCCTCATGCATAACCACAATCACGAACTTAATCGGAGACACAAACTCACTGTCAAACAAATTTAGGTAGATTTGGTTCGAGTATAAATTCAAACGAAACACACATCACCCAAATCTCATCCATGTTCAAGTAAAACACAAATCACCGACATTCTAGCAAACTTGCTTCTCATACAAACTAGCTTGACTTGATTCACACTCAATCTTTACATACAAGATCTTAATAAGCAAGTCCGAATGTCTACTTATTTGTTAGGCCAACATTGAGACAACCAACTCCTCCCTAATCACTCTAGAAACCACAACTGTAGTTATCCCCTCATTCACATCCAGACTCAATTAAAACACATTAAACATGCCCAAACATCTTTGTCATTCTGAAAACACGAAACTTGAACCCTAAACACTTCCAAGGTATTCTAAGTAGCCAACTAATCAAATCCAACAAACCAAGAAAAATAAACCCCAGCCGACCATTCAAGGAATTTCAGGCATACTATACTCGGACAACATCCACTCATCCCTAATCAGGCATCACTTAACCATCTAGTCCAATAACTCAAGCACTCAGGGTTCCACCAATCATCTAGTTTACAACCTTAAATCCTTTAACTAGAATAACTACACGTTTAAGCAACCTTAAGCCCATCACAATAATACTCATAATAGTTTAGCCAATCACACCATCTTCCACATACCCATATATGCAAACATTGATTATTCACAAAGCACCATAAATATGCCCAAACTCATCCAATCACAACCTTGGGCAAATTCTTAAAGTTATTCACATGCTAACTATAATGAACTTGTAACTTTAAGCCTCTACTTCCATCATAGTCACATAATTAGACCGTTTTTAGCTCAAAACGACCTCCACACTGATCATTAACTATTTCATGCTTCATAACACAAATATTCAAGCATACTTTTACATTTGACAAATTCTCAAACATACATTAAAGTCAAAAATACTTTGAAGTTAAAATAAGGAACTTTAAGAGGCTTAAATCCAAATGACTACTTACATTAAGCCAAATAAATAATTTACGAGCTTGATCCTTGCCAAAATTTTACTCCAGAGCTTGCTAAATTTTTTTATCAAATTAATCAAAATTCAACAATTAATTCTCCAATCACAATGGACTTCCTAAAATTACATCCAACAAATGTGATTTAATTCCAAAGGCTAGAGCTGATAGGAATGAACTCTTCATCCCGTAGTGGAAGCATTGGATTGTCTTTGATTTTATTTAGAATTAAACAATAAAATTAAGGTTAAGCCAAATATACTTTGAAAATAATATTATTGAGAATATTCTGGCGGATCTTTATCTCTTCCACAAAGTCTTCTTGGTTATGACTCGAACACAGGACCAAGGCTTGTGGGAGCCTCTTGAAAGAAAATCCCCAAGGGATTGGAGAGGAAGAGGTCTAGAGAGAATTCTCTAATTCTCTCTATTGAGGAGATGTGTGTTGTGAAGGATGTCCAATGGCTCACCCCTAGGGTCCTATTTATAGTGATTTAGGAAATATAATTAAATAATATATTTTAATATCTAATATATTAAAATATATTTATCTAACCAATTTGAATCTTATTCAAACCTTTTAAAATTCTCCTATGACATCTATTTCCTAATTTAAATCCAATTCAAATTTAATAAATATCTTTTCTTTAATGTATCTAGTATACATTAATTATTTTAATATTTAATGTATCAAATACAATAAATATATTTTTCTCTTTTATATTAAATATATCTAATATATTAAATATTAATTTTAACATTTCAAATTTTTTCTTTCAACTAAATTGATCTTTTAGTATTACTATGAGCTAGCAAGAGGACCTTATAGACCTACAGATTATAAGCTCCAATGATACAAAATTAATTACTACATGTTGTGTCCATTGATATAATCTCTTTAATTAATCAATTTTCATTCCTTAACTCTAGGGTCACTCCACTATAGACCTATAAAGTTGCACTCTTATGCACTGTAGGACAAGTTGTGTCCATTGATATAATCACTACATGCAAGTCGATCCTTCACGAGTTGTTCGTAATTACAGCTGGGTCAAAAGTTCGTTTTACCCCTATAATTACATCTTGCACCTTAAGTACCACTGATCCTCTAATGAACAATTTGTTTATGATCTAACTATAAACTAAATCCCTCTAGAGCCAGTGAGAGGGTGGGGCCCCATTGTTTAAGTCCTGAAATCAGCACTTAAGGGAACTACTCATCTACTTACCCTATAAGGGAATGAGTGAATTGCATTGATAGGACGTATAAAGCTTTATTTAATCACATTTAACTCTTGTTAGTTTGATAGTTTTTATGTGTTTTCATGTTTATTTTGTAGGGATTCGAGCAAAAGATGTATTTAGAGACTCTATGTCGAATAACAATTCAAACGAGCCAAACCAGAGGTCAATCGGACATCTGAGCAAAAAGTTAGAGCAAAATTACCAAATCTGTCCAGGGAGCAGCGTCTCGACGCCGCTCAACGCCATGCTCGACGCTGCGGTTTGGCATGCTCAACGCTACTCAATGCTAAGCTTCTGTCTTTGCTCAACGCCGCTCGACGCTGCGGTTTGGCTTGCTCAACGCTAGTAGCGTCTTGACGCCAGTAGCGTCTTGACGCCATTCTCAACGCCACACGAACAAGCGATTTTTCTTTCCTTATTTGCTAAAGCAGCGTCTCAACGCCACTCTTGGTGTCTCGACGCTGCCCCAACCTTATTTATAGCACTTTTTCACTCTAGGGTTGGGACTTTGGCCTC
Organism: Trichosanthes truncata; assembly: GCA_033996785.1. Taxonomy (NCBI): domain Eukaryota; kingdom Viridiplantae; phylum Streptophyta; class Magnoliopsida; order Cucurbitales; family Cucurbitaceae; genus Trichosanthes; species Trichosanthes truncata. Next base: position 17,364,130 of record JAWPNB010000004.1, read on the forward strand.
CTTTTCTTAGAGTTTTAGAGAGAGCTTTTGAGAGCTTTTCTCCTTCTATTTTTACACTTTTATTGGGGCAAATCGAACCATGTTTAACAGGAGATATACTATCACGATGCTTGGCTAAACTCCACGTTTTCCAGTTCAAAGGTCGGCTGCAACCAATTGCAATGTTGTGAGGCTTGAACCTTAACTTAGTTTTCTTTCAATTGCAAGTATTCTTTAATTCCCGTGTTAATTTTATAAGTATGTATTTTGATTAAATTGACGCATTAATCACTCTACATATTTTATTGCTAATCATGATCATGATCCGTAATTGTCATGTTGAATGAACATGTAGCATTAGGATTATCACATGTGTATGTTTTGTGGGTTTCCATATTGCATGGCTTGCATGTTTAATTCTAGGAATTAAAGAAGCTTCTTAATTAGGTGAAAGTTGTTTTACCTGATTAGTTGTCTTGGTCGTTCTAAGGTTCGTAATGCCTTTATCTAAATAATTTGGAACAGTTTCGTCAAAATTGTTTAGGTAATTAGCGTTAACTTGACGTTCGTTAGAGTTAATGAATTTTGGAAATTTGTTACTTTTGGGGTTTCCTGATAAGTTGACTAAGTGCTTGTATGATTAAGTTAGACATTTTGTGTGCCTATGATCAATTTTGCAATTGGATAAAACCGTGCCTTTGAATTGGAACTTGGTAAGATTTGACCTATCTTTATTTTTATCTTATGTTTTATTTTATTTAGAAAAACACAAAATCCCCCCTTTTATTTGTTTTCTCCTTTGCAAATTTAATTTGAGAAATTGATATTTGGTTCCCTGAGATCGACCTGGTCCACTCAATGCTACAAGTAGCTTAGGATCGGTTTATAAATTGTAATTTGACGAGCCCTCGACAAGCTCGCATCATGCATCTTATGAGATTATGTTCCCAGCTTCCTATTTGGTCAAGTCCCCAAAATGGTAGGCTTATTGAATCGGCAACAAAAGCCACTCTCACCCATGCAAATCAAAGGACAAGCTCTCACAGGCAGGAGTTCATAACTCACTCAAGATTAAGATCGAGTCGCATATGATCATCCTGATGAAATATTAATCTTCTCAATTAACGGATTTATAAAGAGACATTAAATATTTCGTGGTCCAGTCTTATACAAGCTCATTGTATAAGATATCTCCACTCACATGTCTCCACATGAACGATTTGGATCAAATCATTTGTAACTATTACAAAGTGGGTCGTATCAATAGTGTTACTAGGATAAGGCACCCAACCTTATCCATATACTATGACTCTTTAGGTTATTTCTTGAACACGATCCTCCTGTATGTCAACTACATACTGTTCAAGATTACACTAATAATCTTGGGTTTTTCATATAATGGATACTATTATATTGCAGATAAAATAATCAAAATTATTATTAATTATTAAATAATTAATTAATTACGAGGTTTTATGGCATAAATCTCAACAAGAACAATACCAAAACATACTTATAATCCAAAATAACACCTTGGATCAACACCGAAACACTTACCCACGATAAAACGAACCCAAAGCTTGCTGGTTTTACTCCGAATTAGCTCGATTTTGCAAATCTAAGACCCAAATCCTATGGGTAATCTAAAATAAAATCCAAATCTTTATGGGTTAGCTTCAAAATTACTAGAACTATCAAGACATCTTTACCAATCCAAAAATCGCTTTGAATCAATATTTGTATACTTACCCACTTTGAATCGGAACCAAACGAAGCTATACAACCATCGAGCTTGTCGAAAATTTGGCCCCGAACCATCACCCTCCTTACTGTCTGCACAAAGCCAAGAGGGAGAGAAAGAGACGCGGCGGCCGACGATTGACGCGAGCTACTGGGAGTGTGCGTGGCGGACGACTATGGATCGGGGCTGTCGACGAGAGGGAGAGATCAAAAACTGAGAGAGAGAGAGAGAGAGAGAGAGAGAGAGAAGGAGATGATCGTCGAGTGGGTTGGTGGTTTGGGTTGCTGTGCGACAAAATGGCGAGCTCAAAGGCATCGGCGACTGCACGGCTGGCCGGTGGCGTCTGCTCTGTTCGATGGGGAGAGAGAGAGCAACAAAGAAGAAGAAGGTTGTCGGTGAGGGAGAGAGATATTGAGAGTGAGGGAGAGAGCCATCGGGGGAGGGAGGAAGAAGATAGGAGGAAGAAGAAGGAGAGAAGAAGAAGATAAGGATGAAGAATTATTTTATTTTATTATTTTTTTTAATTACTAAAATGCCCTTACACCAACTCTTTCCATCCAAATGTTCCCTTTTTAAACCACCAAAATTTAAATTAACTCCAAAATCAAATACTTTTATGAAAATTAATCCAACTAAAATCTAAAATTTCAAAAAATAACACCCCCAAATAAGTTGAACGTTACATCTTTGAACCTAGCAAGATGCTTCTTGTAAGCTTCTCCATTGGAATCATCAGCTCAACAAGCAACAATGAAGAGCGCCTGCATGTTTAGTAGTAAGCTACCATGTCTATTCAAATAGTATTTATTTAACTATTATAGTAATCAATCAACAATTTAAGTGATGAGTAAACTTTTTCCACGCATCCAATTGTGATGTAACGACTACAATGATCTTCATAATCAATGAGGTGCTTCGTTATTTGCATAGCACGGTTTCTTACTCCTTCAAATGCTCTGCTACTAAAAAGAGGTTCTCCAAAGTATTGAAGAGCATCCCTGCTAACTTTTGAATCAATGGACGCTCAAAGTATTTGTCCTCCTATATTATTTAATATGGTCAACGATGAAGCACAGACACTTCATATTTGGCTGAGTGTCAGTGTCAGACACAGACACGTCCGGACACGCTCCGACACGTGTCCGACACACAATTTGACGTGTCCTATTTTTTTTTTTTTTTTAAATTTTGGACATGCTGGGACATGCTGGGATGATTTTTAAACATAAAAAAAAAGGTAGCCCTCTTATGATTATGGGCCCAAGTAATATTGGGCACAAATTAGTCTCTTTTATGAAAACAAATAATAAAAAAGAAATGCCCTAGAGTTTCTAGTCTCTCCAGTGCGGTAGTGCCCCTCATCGACTCATCCATTCACAAAGTAATATTGGGCCCAAATTAGTCTCTTTTGTTCTCGCATTTTCGCGTTGCCCACTCGCCGCCATCCACATTTCGTTCGCTGCCGACACCCACTACTTCCGACGCCACTCGCCGGTGTCCTCTATTTGCTACCAGCCACCCGTTGTCAATTTGTTCGCCGCCGCCGCTGGTGAGGCTTCCCACCTTGCTATTCTGTTTTGTCGAAAGAACAAAACAGTGGATTGCACTGTTGAGATCAAAGATAAGTATTTCATTGCAAATTTGATGAAAGAAGTGATTAATGAAGTTGGTCCTGAAAATGTGATTCAAGTGATAATAGATCCTCCTAATTGCAAAGGTGCAGGGCAAATTATCAAAGTACAATTTTTGACGATTATTTGGACACTACGTGTAGTGCATACCCTGAATCTTGCCTTGAAGAATATATGTGCTGCCAGGAATGTTGAAAACAATCAACTTGTATATGGGCAATGCAATTGGATCTATGATATTGCTGGTGATATCATGGTAGTGAAATTTTTTATTATGAATCATTCCATGAGGCTCGTCATGTTTAATGAATTTGTATCTCTTAAATTTCTTTCTATAGCTAAAACCCGTTTTGCATCAGTAATCATCATGCTTAAGAAGTTTAAACTTATTAAAGGTGGTTTACAAACTATGTTTATTAGTGATCAATGGGCAAGTTATAGAGAAGATGATGTGGGAAAGGCGAGGCATGTAAAGGAGTTGGTGCTTGATGATGTATGGTAGGACAAGATTGATTATATTATTTCCTTCACTTCACCTATATATGATATGATCAGAGCTTGTGATACTGACAAACATTGTCTACATTTTGTGTATGATATGTGGGATACAATGATTGAAAAGGTGAAGACAACAATATATAGACATGAAGGATTGCAACCAAGTGAACACTCCTCTTTCTATGATATGGTACATAACATTCTCGTCGATCGTTGGAACAAGAATAATACTCCACTTCATTGTTTAACACATTCTTTGCATCCAAGGTACTTAATTACTATTTTTGTATCCTTATGGCCTATTCTAATCTTATAGTTTATATTTTATAAAAGTTTTAACATTTTTTTAAAAACTTATATTTAGGTACTATAGTGAAGAATGGCTTAGAAAAGACCCTAATCGAGTGGCTCCGCATCAAGATATGGAACTAACTCGAGAGAGAATATAGTGCTTTAAGAGATATTTTACTAATCCTGAGGACCGTGCAAAAGTGAATGTAGAATTTGCTAGATTTTCTACAAAAACGAGAGGTTTTGCTGAATATGATTCCATATCTCAGGGTATACTATAGATCCTGTAAGTTGGTGGGCAACTCATGGTGTCCATGCACCAACGATTCAGTCAATTGCTTTTAAAGTACTTGGACAACCTTCCTCCTCTTCATGTTGTGAGAGAAATTGGAGCACATATTCCTTTATTAACTCCATCAAGAGGAACAAAATGACGCCTCAACGTGCAGAAGATTTGGTATTTATCCACAGTAATCTTCGTCTTTTGTCAAGAAGAACTCCGGAGTATTTAAAAGGAGAGACTAAGTTATGGGATATTGCTGGAGATGCTTTTGATTCTTTTGAAGATGTCGGCATGCTTGAAATAGCTAATTTGTCTTTGGATGAACCAGATTTGGAGGTTGCAGTTCTTGATGATGATGCTGTTGCCAGTGATAAAGATGAAGATGTCGTGCAGATTTGAGACTCTAGTTTGTATTGGTTGAGAACTTTGTTTTGTATGGAAAACTATTTTTCATTTCCTCTTTTGTATTTCTCTACTCTAGTTTGTATTGGGCTTTGGCCATTGGGAACCTTGTTTTGTAACTTTGTGAATGTTGGATATGAATAATGTATTTTGTTTGTTGGCCATTGGGAACCTTGATTTAACATTTTATGCTTTTTATTGGAGTACATTTAGTAGTTTTATGTTAAATTTACAAGTATGTATATATATATATATATATATATATATATATATAAAATAACGTATCCCCAATGTGTCCGTGTCCTACTTTTTTAGAAATCGACATATCGCCGTGTCTTGTCGTGTCCGCGTTCGTTCCCGTGTCCGTGTTCGTGCTTCTTAGATGATCAAGATATTGAGGGCCCATATCACATATAATGTTGAACAAATTGAAAATCCATCTGCTCAACTATTACGATTGTTACAATGATGTTTATGAAGTTTTAATTTGATCAATTATACCCATCAACATTCAAAGTTTTTACAACGTCATCATTGCTAAATATGTTAAAATTTCCATTATTTTGTTAAAATAATTTATAATATTTACCCATAAATTACTAAGATAGCTAGATTTTATTCCCCAAATTTAATTTTTTTTCTATTATGAAATATTAAAATTTGAATCTATTCAATTTCAAAAGCTTAAGCCTAAATATAGGTTTAAGTATCATTAATCTTAACTCTTATAAATTTTCAAGTTTTATTAAAATTTGGGTGGGGTTAGAAATTGGTTAGAGCATTAAGGTACGTGAATAACAGACAGTGAGAAATATAATTTCTAGATCAAGTTGCAATAGAATTTAGTAGATATAATTTAAAAAACTATATAACACCTGCATAAAACAAATATAATACAATATAAAATATTCATAGTATGCAATTGGGCTATACGGGCGATCAACATTGGTTCTAGACTCAAACTGACATAGCGGTCGGAGATCATTTTTTTAGGCTTTGTAATATCGACCGACCGACTACACTAGTAGTTACTCAGTTTTGGCTGAAACTAACCCATGATTGAGCAAGATGAAAAGTTTGAGCAAAGTATTGAGAAAAAAAGAAAAGAACTCACTGTAGGAGAAGGAGATCTAGTGGAAAGAGAGACAAAAAGGTGGTTGAAGAGAGAAAGGGAGACGAAATGAGAGAGAAGGGAAGAAGAAAGAAGGAGAGGGAAGAGAAAAAGGTAGAGAAAAAGAAAGAGAGAAGGGAAGATTCTTCAAGAAAGAACACTATAATATAAATTATTTATTATAAAATACATATATTGACGTGACGGCTATTGAATGTCAAAAAAGGTATATATTTAAGTTGACGCAATAAACTGTCAATGTTGATAGCTTTATTGATGGTATTTCCGTAAAATTTTTCATTTTTATGTTAGTTGACGGTTATTAACCGTCAATGATTCAATGTTTTGTTGACGGATGAACACTGTCAATAAAACATGTATTGTTAACGGTGTGTAACAGTCAAAATAGAATATAATTATTGACGGTGAATAGCCGTCAAGAAAACCAATGATCAACCGTCAATGATCTACCGTCAAGAAATAGGGGTTTAAAAAACAATTTTTATAATGCCTAAATGATGTATTGGCCAAGATCTCTTTTTCATTCTTCTCCTTCATAAAATTTTTCCCAAGTTCTTGTCGCTTTCTCCCTTACCGCCGTTGCATCCCAAGTACTTTAATAAAAAGGTATAATGTTTCAATATTTTAAAGAAGAAATTTGTTTTCATTTAATTGTAAAAAAAACTGTTTTATGTTTAAAATATCTATTTTGATTTAAAAATAAAAACAATTTTTTTTTACTATTAGATGAATAAAGATTTTTTTTTGAAAAGGTAAATCATTTTACTAAAATAATTCTTTTAAACATAAAATATTTTTAGTTTTATGTCAAAGACATTTTTTTTTTTATTAAATCTCCAATCCAAGATTTTGAAATTGTAATTTTTTCTTTTAAATTTTATCCCTAAGTGAAAGATCAAAATCTTTGTATATGATTTTCTAGATTTTTTTTTTTAAATATATGATTTTCTAGATTTTTTGGGTGATTTTTGGGAGTTTAATTAGTGTTTATCTAGGGTTTTAAACATAGAAAATTTCTGAAATTTAGAGAAGAGCTCCAATTTTTTTCCTTTTTTATTTATGACATCATCACGAAAAACCCTTGCAGCCTCCACCTCCCATCTCAATCTCTCTTCCTCTCCATCACGTGAAAACCTGCCTTTCTCGTCTCCAGTGACGATACCCACCAACCGACGTCACTTCAAGGGCGACAACGAGAGCACAATCACCCAACGAATGTGTTTCCAGTAGGTAGGCATCCAGATTATAGCAGCACGATCTTCGCGGCGACACTTCACCTTACTACGCGACGACGTGAGCAACCCACAACATCTGTTACGTCTTCTTCAGCGGTAATAATGAGCAAATCGATTTCGACCACGCCCATAGTGATTCGCGACTAGATCGACAACGACACTGATAGGAACAACATAGTTCTATATTTTCATACTTAAATCATGTTAGTTTGGAGGTTTTAATGTAATTAATTGATTATTTTGTAGGGATTTGAGCATAAGGCACGTTCCAAGAGATTCTACGTTGAATCACGATTCCAACGCATCAAACCGGAGGTCATTCGGACACCTGAGCGAAAAGTTAGAGCAAAAATAAGCAGTGCTGCGCGCTGGGTAGCGTCTAGACGCTGTCCAGAGCGTCTAGACGCTCTGTCGATTCCTATATATAGATTTTTTTGTGCACTAGGTCATTTCTCTCCTATTTTCAGCCGTCATGAGACCAATTTAGGCTCTCTCCTCTCTGTTTTTCAGTAGTTTAGGATAGATTAGGAGTTTTTCATCAAACCTCGGTGTCAGGCTACATCGTTTGGATGGATTGCTAGACTTTTGTTGCCTTTTTGGGGTTGTAAATACGGTATTATGCATTTTATTGTGAGATTTGGTTGTTAATTTCAATTTCCAACATTGTTTTATGGCTTGCAAATTCTTGTGCTTATTCCTAGTTATTTCTACTTTGATTGAACTGACAAATCAATTAATTTAGAGATTTCTTAGCTATGCTAGATGTATTCGTAGGGGTCCTTGGTCTCTAGCTTAATTTGAGTAGTAAATAGGTCGGTAGCCACGTCGGTTAAATTAAGTAGAATTGGTTAATTACGAGTACATGGTAGGCCTTAGAATTGTTAGCGCGGGCTTAGTTAATTTAGATCGACCAGTCTTAATTAATTAACTCGTTTCGGCTTATCCCTTGAGTGTAATGCTTTTAATTAATTCTTTTGGTATTGGTCGTGCCAAATTAGTTGATTAAATTAGAACCAATTAAGCGTTTGTAAATTGGTTTAATTAAGGGAGGCTCCTACGGTGTCCCGAGGAGTTCAGTCGGTCTTAAAACATAGGAAATTGCCTGTTAGGTTAGTTTCAATGATCGATAATTTGCATAACTACCTGTTCACCCCTTATTCGGTGCCTAAGGTGAGATCTTTATTTTTACTACTATTTGTTTAGTCCTTCTATCTTATGTTTTATGTTAACTCCCCCCCAGTCCGTGTCATTAAGAAAACCAATTAATTGAAACCAATTTATTCGGTTCCCTATGGTTCGACCCGGTCCACTATTAATTACTACAAGTAGTTAATTTTAGATCAGTATTATAAATTGTATTTGATTGAGCCCTCGACAAGCTCGCTTTAGACACCCACGAGCTTCACATTGATGCTCTCTCGACTCAGCAGAACAGACAGAGTGTTCATAGTATTGTTGTTAATGTCGACTAAAATTTTATACATCTTTGGAAGGATGTGAGGTTTTTAGAATTAATGCTAATTTTTAACTTTATTCGACATTTGACGCATTGTGATTTTAAATTTTGTTCATCGCTCGTTTCAGTTATTATATGCATCTATTTCTCATTCAGCTTAGATTAAGGATAATTTCTCTGTCTTTCCAGCATGTTTTTGTTGCTTGTTTAATTTCAATTCGAAGTAATTTTTTTATACAACTTCACTATAATACCCAATTGCAGATGGTGATTCTTCTCTAGAGCATAATACGTCGCAAATTTCTACTCAACTGCCCACTCTCATCAGGTATACGTTTTGTTTTCTTTGTTTAATATTCTCTTAAACATTCATTAACTAGTTAAAACCCCAATTAGTTTTATGTCATTGTGCTTATTGTTGGTATTGTTCTTGATGAGAAAGGGGAAATAATAACTTGAGCATGAAAACTAAGGATGATTGAGTGGGTGTGGGAAATGGATGGATCAACGGGGAATCAAATTTCATTCTCAGTATCATTCTATCTCAAACTTAGCCTACCGTTGCTGCCATTTGGTTGATTTTGGGGTCAGATTATTGCATATGCTTGTGTCAAGCAAGTGATTGAAACAATTCTCAAAGTCTCATGTATTGCGATTAATTACGAAAGTAATGCTTCAATGATCTTTATTTTGTTTTGAGTAACTCTCACTTCATTATTTTGTTCACTTTCCTCCATTATACTTAGGTTTCTAAGTATGAGCCATCTGCAATATGCATATGCTTTTAGTTCTATAAAAAAACTTTAGATCATCTTTAAATATTTTAAAAGGTAAAATTCTTGCTTAACATATTTTATATTCTTTTGATTTTTCTATTTTTAGTATTCTATTTAAATCATTATAGCTTTTATACTATCTAACCAAATATTTTTTTCATCAACTTAGTTTAGATTTAGATTGAGAATGTTGCAATTGTCTTAATCCTTTCATGACTTCTAAGGTAAACTTAAAAAAAATAGGTATACTTAACTAAAAGACAAACTTCAAGAATAATAGTCACCCATTTTTTTGCCAAACTCGTGATTGTCTTTCGTAAGAAAGCTTTTGACATTTCAATTTCCAACTTGGAAAAAGAAAAGGTTCTAACCTTATTGATTAGTTTCTTTAACTTCTACCATATAGGTTATATTGTTTGGTTTCACAGCAAATTATTATCTCAATATAATACTTCATAATACTTCCTATTTGAGTTGGTTGAATGCTTTCACTTGAAAAGGTTCATGTTTTAATTGAAATTGGGTGTGTACATGTATACAAAAAGGTAAAGTTGTAGGGTATATTTTGGCATTGAAGCAAGTTGGCTAAGGTACATTAAATTCTCCTTATAATAAAAAAGTGGTCAACAATCTCCTCTCTAGTCCTTAATCATTAGTTCAAAGACATGTACATTTTTTTAAGACAAGTACATTTTTTTGCTCAACTTCGTTAGAACTTCATTAAAAGTTTCTTTAGAGGAGTCATAAGTTTCAAACGTTCACCCAACTTTAAAATAAAAGTTCGAGAAAGTTTGCAATGTAATTTGCTTAGGGGAGTCATAATTTTCTTTAGAGGAGTCATAGTTTGCTTAGCTTTAGACAATATTGTTTGGTTTCACATTATATTATTATTTCAATATAATACTTTCTATTTGAGTTGGTTGAAAGTTTTCACTTGGAAAAGTTCATGTTTTGATTGAAATTTGAGGTATACATAAATGAATTTCAAGTAAAGTTGTAGGGTATATTATTTGTATTGAAGCAAATTGGCTAAAGTACATTATTAGATTCTCTATAATATTTGAAAGAGCATGTTTACTACTTTGGGATTTTGGAATTTGTCAACTAATAATAAGTTTACTCACTTGTGTAGTCTCTCTTTTTAAAAGAGAGAGCTTTTGGTTTTTGAAGGTATTGTTCTTGCTCTTTGATTTGTTTGGCTAGAATAATATTTACTCATGTTTTAGAACGCCAATAGCTGAAAATATATTTTATTCTGTTTTCTCAAGGATTGTGTTTGGTATTTTGAGAACATGGACTTGGGCATTTATTTCTATTATGTTTGTTGAGACGTAACAAAACTTGTTCTTTGGTTGTTACGAGGGTAGCAACCTAGCCTTTTGGGTATTCCAAGTGATATTGAATTCATTAGTGAAATTGGCCTTAGTAGCCAACTTTGTATTCCATGGTAAGTACTCAATTTCAACTTTCTTGCATAAGTACTTTTGGGTATGACTTTTTCAAGAGATCATGTATTATTATTCTATCATATATACAGATGTTTTGAGGAAATATCTAATTTCATTAACATGTAAGTACGTATAAATAGAGAAGAAGAATCAATATTATTGTGATCGAATTGAGTTTTCAGAAGTGTATAGTGTCCAATTCAGCTGAAAACTATTTAAAGAATGGTAAGAAGAGATGAAGCTCACAAGTTATGGGAATCTACAAGAAGTTATAGAGATGAAGCTATATGCACTTCTTTTATTTGGAAGTTAATAATTTTGTACATAGCTACTTGTCTCAGACTTTGGCTTTATATGATACGTTATTATACTTCTTTATGGATATGTTTAGCTTATTAGTTAATTAATTAAAATCTATTAGTTCATTTTTAATTCTATTTTTGAATGCAATTGTGGTTGAATGTATAGTCTTATGTAGAAATTTTATTTTGAAAGCTGTTTTTGGATGAATGTTGCTATCTACTCTTTTGTGAATATGCAACTATAGCATTGCTAGTTGTCTAATTGTTGGTTTGCAGTTGAATTGCTAGCTAGCTAGTTGTGAAAATGTGAATTTGATAGTTTTGTACGTATAAATACAGGTTGTAGAAGAGGGGTGAAAAATACCCAATTTTTAAATTTTTTTTTCAAATATGTATAGTTGATTGTTAAAAAAAGACATCAAAACCATTATAATTGAAAGATTAAATCAGTCAATAAATATGTCATATTCGACAGCACGCAATGTTAACTCTAGTTATAGATGATGGCTAAAACATGTCAAGATAGGTTATATTGACAGCAAAAAAGTATCAATAAAAGGGGTATTATTGACATTTTTCTATGACGGTTGTAAAACATCAACCATACCCTACATTGACGGCTTGTAAATGTCAATAAAGATATTATTGTTGACGAATTTAGGTTATAGTTGATGGCTAATACATGTCAACATTCATATTGTTGATGCTCAAAATACGTCAATAAAGACATAACAGTTGATGTTCATTGGCCGTCAACTAAAATAGAAATGTTGACAATTCATATATGTTGACACCGCCATTATTGATGGCCAAAAAACGTCAATAGAAGTGATAGTTGACATTTTTTAGCCGTCAATAAAAGCCAAATTTGTAGTAGCGAAAGAAGGCGAGAGGAGGGAAAGAAGTAGATGTAAATTTATTAATGTATAATTCGAAAAAAGAAGCGTTATCGTTGATTTCTCAAGCTGTTTTGCAGACTGCAATTATGGATTTTTAAAACAAAATCTCACGTTGGTTTATTTGCACAATTTCGAACCAAATCGACCAATCGACTTGTTAGTTTTTGATAGCCAAGTTTACTTTTCGGTATCTTTTATTCGCCCCAATATGTAATACAATTTTTTTTTTGTTTGGAGTATGTAATTTTCCAAAAATAAAACTGAAAACAATAATTTAAAAAAAAAATGCATGTGTTTCTCATTAGCCAAATCAAACCCAAATCATAAAATTTCTACTGCCTACCATCTTTCGCCACCGCTGTCGTTCACCATCAGAGTTCGTCTTGCATCGCTGTTGTTCGCTCAAGGTCACGTTCGTCCTATATCAGATTCGCTCAAGGGCAGGCTTCTCATCTTTCATATCAGATTCACCACTCAAGGGCATGCTCCTCACCTCAGATATGTTCGCCATTCGCTGTTCAGATCAGATTCGCTCCTCGCCATTCAGACCCGCTTTCGATTCACATGTTTAACTCATCTCCATTTAGATCCGCCGTTGATTTGCTTCACGATTTACTTCATATCTATCCCTTACCATTGGTTCACTCAGATCTATTGACTGGTTGATTCACTTCAGATCCGTTGATTCTTTGTTGATTCATCGTTCACGATTCGTTGTTGATTCGCTTCACGATTCACACATTTCACGTTTGTTGTTGGCTCAAGTCTGCTGTTGAAAAAGTTAGCTCATATCATCAGTTTGTTCGCGTGCATTTAAGTCTTTTGGATTTCAGTTCGATTTGCGTGAAGAAGGAAACAAAAGAAGTCCGGTTCGGTTCACCCATCCCAGACCAATTCGATTTACCCAGCTCATACTGGTTCAATTCACCCATCTCAGACCAATTCGGTTCAATTCATTCCATCTGGTTCATTTCGATTCAGTTCAGCTAATCTGGTTCAACTATTTATTCATTTCAATTGTTCCTTCATTGTTCTTAATGGAAAAAGTTTATGAGCCTCTCCTCTGCACGAATTGCAAACTACTTGATCACAAATTTGCTAATTGTCCTACAATTGAGTGCAGGTATTGCCACAAATGTTGTCATATTTTGGAAAATTGCCCTACTCGACCACCTCACCCTCCAGGTAAATCCACCAAACTAAGAAACTTATCTAAAGTTGTTCCTTCTCATATATTGTTACGTCTTCCTCCGATGATTCTCCACCTTGTAGGTTTCCAATCAGTGGACCTTCAGAATTTACTTAACATAGGTAATCTCCTCTAATTTCTCTGCCTTTGCAGTCACATCAAGTAATTCTTGGCTTATTGATTCTGCCTGTTGTAATCATATGACTTCTAACAGCTCACTTTTATCTTCTTCAACTCTTACTCCATCTTTTCCTCCCATTCATGCTGCCGATGGAAATAGTATGTCTATTACTCATATTGGTACTGTTGCCACACTGACCTTAACACTTCTCCATACCTACCATGTCCCTAATCTGACATTTAGTCTTGTTTCTATTGGGAAACTATGTGACCTTGGTCTAACAATTTTTTTTTCTTCTCATGGTTGTCAGGTTCAGGATTCGCAAACAGGACAGATAGTTGGTACATGATGCAAAGTAGGAAGTGAAGGAGTTAATATTAAGAAAGCGGAAGCAATTTCGGATCTCGAGCACTCAAAGTACATCAATTTAACCAAACAAAAACATGCTCTAAACTGGAAAAAACCAGAAAGTATGAACACATACCTTTGTAGCTCAAATTCTCCAAATTCTTTGCAAATCTTGGATCACCAACAATACTTGGACCACCACTAGAGTCTTCCCTACTATTCTCAGCCCTTGGAATGGATTGTGGGATCTTTGATTGAGAGAAATTGGGAGAAGAATGAGTAAAGATAAAAAAGCTAGAGAGTTTTCTACAAAAATCTCTTGTTTTTCTAATCTCCTTTCTCCATTGTGTTTCTTCTCATTTATAGGCACTAATGAAACCTCATTAGGCTTCCTTTGGAAGACAACACTTGTCTTCCTATGGAAGACAACACTTGTCTTCTTTTGGAAGACAACACTTGGTTGGAATTAGTCAAGTTTAAATCAAAATTAATTAAAAAAAACTTGATTAATCAATTAAACCATTTAATTAATTAATTTAATTATTTAATTTAATATCAAATATTAATTAAATAATTAGATCAATCCCTCTCTTTTATGACCAATCATTTGTACATGAATCCCTATTCACGTATTAAACCGAACAAATATTTAAATCACATTTAAATATGTTCCTCTCTCTTCCTTGTGATTTTAATTCATAATTAAATTATAGTACGTTAAGTATATCGCATATAATTAACGTTTACTCCCAAAACCGAATTTGAACAATTCAAATTCTTTTCTCTCAAATTATTCCAAGGCTTAGTCTGAGCTAGTAAGGGGACCTAATGGACCTACAGATCATGAGCTCCAACGATACGAGATTAACCGGCCAAACTCTTTAGCCTAGCTAATCAACATTCGTTAACCATCGGGACACTCCACTAAAGCCCAGTGGCTGCACTCTCCTCACTGTAGATATATTTCTGTCCACTCGATATAACCATGATTAGTAAGTTGATCCTTCACAGGTCGTTCGTAATTACAGCTGGGTCAAATAAACCGTTTTACCCCTGTAATTACTTCTTGTTCCTTAAGTCCCACTGATCCTCTAATGAACAATTGGTTTGTGGTCCAACCAACAAACCGAATCCCTCTCGGGCCAATGAGAGGGTGGGCCCATTGTTCAAGACCCGGAGTCAGCACTTAAGGGAACAACCTCTCTACTAATCCTTAAAGCAGGTAGGAGTGAATTCCATATCGCATGACTATGTTCCCAACTATCTATCCGGTCTTATCCCCAAAATGGGAGGCTTATTGAGTCGGCGATCTCGGGCCACTCTCACCCATGCAAATCTAAGGATAATCCCAAATAAACAGGAGTTCATAGCACGCTCAGGATTAAGATCGAGTTACCTAGGTCATCGTATGAATATAGTCAGTTAAAACAGTAAACGGAGTTATAAAGTCTAAGTGACTATTTCGCGGTCCGGTCTTATGCAAACTCATTGCATAGGACGCCCCCACTCGCATGTCTCCACATGAACGATTCAGGATCACATCGTTAGTACTATACAAAGTGGGCCGCGTCCATAGTGTCCCCAGAATAAGGTACCCAGCCTTATTCTTATACTATAGACCATTTTGGCTATTACTCGAACTTGATCCACTTTTATGTCATACATAAAGTTCAAGTATACATACTATAGCCAAGGGTTCTTTGTTCATTGGATTTGGGTTATAGAATACACAATTCACTTTATTCAATAACACATTTACTGAATAAACCTCAATAACATATTTATAGTAAAATAGAATATACATTCAGTTTACAAAACCACGAGTTTTAGGACACAAAACCCAACAGGAAGATTGTTCAAACTCACATCTCTTCAGCTCCCTGTTTCTCTATCAATCTCTGCATCTGCCACTGACTCTACTATGTATCAATGGCATTTTCACCTTCGTCACGCTTCATCTGACAAACTTCGTAAGTTAGTTGGCAATTTAAATAATGTTTCAAAATTTTCTCCATTTGACTGTTTAAATTGTAAGCTTGCAAAACAACTTACTCTGTCTTTTCCTATTTTATCATCTTCATGTGATACTCCTTTTGGCTTGATTCACTCTGATATTTGAGGTCCTACCCCTACTCCTACTGTCAGTGGCTATCGTTATTTTGTTCTGTTTATTGATGATTATTCTCGTTTCACTTGGATATATTTCTTGAAAAATCGCTTTGCCTTATCCCAAGTTTATATTGCGTTTGTGAATATGGTTCAAACACAATTTTCTCGAACCATTAAGATTCTTCGCACATACAATGTCGTGGAGTATAAGGACTCGAGCCTTCTCTCCTTGCTTACCCAACAAGGCACCTTTATTCAACGTTCATGCCCACACACCTCCCAACAAAATGGACGAGCAGAATGCAAACATCGTCATATTTTGGATTCTGTTCATGCCCAACTTCTCTCTGTATCCTGTCCTAAGAAGTTTTGGGCGGAGGATGCTTTCACATCTGTCTATGTCATCAATCGTCTTTCATCCTCCATTCCTCAGATTATTTTTTCTTTCGAACGTTTATATGGTACCCTTCCTTCTTACTCTCATTTTAAAGTCTTTGGTTGTGCATGTTTTGTCCTTCTTCAACATCATGAACATACCAAACTTGAACTAAGTGCTCGCCTATGCTGCTTTCTTGGCTACAGTACTGAACACAAGGGTTTTCGTTGTTGGGATCCTATCTCTAAAAGGTTACATATCTCTCACCACGTTACCTTTTTGGGAACATAGTATGTTCTCTAGTCTCTCCTCCTTCCATGCCTCTCTTTAGTCCCCAACCATTTTTTATCGATCTCTCTAGTGATCTCTTTCCTCCATCTGATCCTCCATGTGCCCCCAATCATCCAGCCCCTGACTTTGCTTCATTGCACCCGACATTGGGTTCTAATGATCTAGTTCCATCTCTTGACCATCCGCATATCCCTAAGATTGATCAATCTGCTCATATCTCTGTTGTCCCATATCCGACATTTGTCTCATATTTTGGACGAAAACCCATAAGCACTTTAATGAGACGCATATGCTTAGGACTGATTTTAGCTTGATCCAGTTGGGTCCAAATAGGTTGAAGCACAATGAGATACTCATTTACAGAATGACCAACATCTTGATTGAGACTAACAAGAGTATTATGCAATTGATAATAATGAGAAAGCCCAACAATTTGAGAACGCGTAGACAAGAAATCCCAAAGTCTTTGGTATTATCAAAGTGTTACCAATCCAAGTCATTATTTGATGATTTTTACTGTCTCAATCCTCTAATCGTTCAATAAATTTGGCATCTTCCTCAGTTGTATCCTCGTTCCTTTTAGGTTTGGAAATATCTCTAGTGACAATTAGTCATAACTTTCGACCTACCAAAAAACTCTTCATTTGGTGTGCCCAAGTGATATAATTCGTACCATTGAGAATCATACTAATGGGACGAAAAATATCACCCTTCTCCATTATAACATAGAGTTATATTAAAGAAGAATTGAACCAAATGAAGTGATCAAACTAAACCAGACTGGGTGAGCAGAACCGGATTGGGCAAATCGAACTGGTTCTTTTTTTCTTTCACTTGAGCTGCAGAACGTGTCGAATCGTAGTGAACGACGAACTTCACGTGGGCTAAGAAGATCACGCATACGAATATGAGGAAGTCATGAGCTGCGAATCCTGGCGAATTTGAGTGAAAAACGAAACGCAGAAAGGATGGACAATGATGAAAAAAATGTATGAATTGTAGCAAGCGATCTGAGACGTAGTCGGATGTTTGAGGCGAGGACTGCAAAAAATGTTCTAAATGGTTTGATGGATCTGAGCGAGTGGAAAGCAGTGGATCTGAGCGAGGACTCGAAATCAGATTTAAGTCGGATTTAAGACGTAGTCGGAGGTCTGAGGCGAGGTGAGGCAGACTTAGATGCGATCTAAGTTGCATTTGAGATACAGGCAGAGTTGGAGGTCTGAGGAGAGGCAGACTGAGGTGGTGGCAGCAAGAGGTAATATAAAACCCTAAAAGCAACATTGCTCTGATACCATGTTGCTTACTATATTTGATTAATATGTTCAATGTATAATACAAGAGGGAGTATACCAAACTTAAACACAAGAATGAAGGTAAATAAGGAAAGACTGACCTAATTAAGCCTAATTTATAGCATGAAATTACATATTACATTAACAATAAAAATAATTTTAAACTTATTTAAAAATTTGAAATGTGTATTTATTAGTTTAAATATTTTTCATGAATTTCTTGATCTTTACAATTTCCTTTTAAGAAATGTCAATCGACATCGACACTTTATCGATATTTCTCTAAAATTAAGATCTCAACATTTTCATCAGTATCAACATTTAAAACATTAATCATACAAACAAATAAAACCTAAAACACGAGAAGAATGATTTTTTTTTTGGAGAAAAATACACTTATAGCCCTTGAGGTTTGAGTTTGGTTGTGTTTGGATCCCCGAGTTTTCGAACTCAACAAATATACCCCTGCGTTTTCGATTTGGTTTCATTTTGGTCTCTCCTTCCATTTTTCCGTTAATTACTAATGGTTTTTATTTAAAAAATATTTTTTTTCCATTTTTAATTAAAATAACATTCTTTATTATTATTATTATTATTCCACCACAAGCCCCAATGTCGACCATTGCTGCCACCGATAAGTTTTTTTTTTTAATTTTCTTTCCTTCTTTTGCTTCTTCCTCCTCATTTGCTTCTTCTTCTCTTTCCCTCTCTCTCTCCTCCTTTCTCACTTTCTTCCCCACACTTAAAAAAAAAAACAGAGAGTTCTCCTTCACCATGTTTTTTTAGAAAGTATAGGTAAGAAAGGGAGAAAGGAGAAGAAAGGGAAAGAGAAGGAGAAGGAAAGGAGGAAGAAGAAGAAGGAAAGAAAACGGAAAAAAAAAAAAAAAAAAAAACTTACCGACAATGGTCAGTGGTGGTTGACGCTGGCAGCTGTGTTGGAAGAAGAAGAAAAAAATAACAAATAAAAAATGTTATTTTAATTAAAAATAGAAAATAATAAGAAATATTTTTTAATAAAAACCGTTAGTAATTAATGGAAAAAAGGATGAAGGACGAAAATGAAACCAAATCGAAAACTCACGGGTATATTTGTTGAATTTTAAAACTTAGGGATTCAAATGCAACCAAATCTAAACTTCAGGGACTAAAAATGTATTTTTACTTTTTTTCTTTTAAGAATAGTAAACGTAACTTAAGTGACCTTATTAGTTTCTTAGGGATTCAAATGCAACCAAATCTGGCCTTAAGCAAAAGGATAAGGCAACCCTAACTTTCAGCCCAAAGATCCAAGCTTTGATTAAGCAAGAACCCTTAAATTAAGAAGTTAACACCTCCTTATACGAATTTTGGATCAACCAAGAGATAAGGCCAAAAATTGATTACCTTTTAAGATCAATGATCTAGAAGCAAGATTGGGAAATCTTGTTCTAGATTGAGTCACTCCACAATCTAACTTAATCAAGGTTGGACTGAATGACTCTGTTGCATTCTACTACAAGAAATGCTTGGAAGGGTCTCAATCTTGAGAGAACAAGTTTTCATTCAACTAAATCATGTCTCCAAATGACAAAGTTACAACCCTATTTATACTAATTGAAAAGTCATCTTGAAAGGATACAACCTTTCACCAATGTGGTCTAAATACATCCCCCAACCCTTCAACTCCATACATGAATCTTCTTAAATGTAAATACATAGAATAAATAGATACATAATGCATTATTAATGTGAATGAATCTAGATTTTTAGATTCATTATGACTCTTGGTTGAAAAGGTGCCTCTTCAAGCTTGAAATGATGCAACTCTTCATAATGTATCCCTCTGTCGAGTGCTAAACTAAAATCATCACAATAATTAATTCTTTTGTCAGAGAAATTAAAGGCATTAAATGACCAGTGCATAAATGAAATCAAAAATCAATTAGAAATAACCATTTATTCACTAAGAAATTAACCCAAAATGTCCAACAATTAAGAAATTAATTCAATTAATACAAAAATCTCAAGTATTAGGAACAAAGATACTCAAATTCATACAATTAAACCTCTAAGTTCCTAATTTACAGCCACAAACAGAAACTAAAAGTAAAGGAAAAGGCAGAAATTAGCAAACGATGGTTGATCTTGCATTCCCGTCGTGATCTCAATGTTCCTCAAGCTCCGGATCTTCAAAAATGCTACATAAACTCTTTTAACTGCTTCATAAACCCTCAATTTTAGCTTGGAATTGAGATTAATGCTAAAACTCTCAGATTGGCCATTTTTTGGAAAAAGAAAAGCGAAGAACTTATACTGCCTCTCATCACAGCGTCGAGATGCTGGGGATAGTGTCTCGATGCTGCACCCAAAAGACGACGTTTTACACTTGCATACGCCTCCAGCGTTGAGACGTTCCAGACGAAAAAACTCATTTGCGTGTGTTTTGAGAGTCGAGACGCTACAGGATAGCGTCTTGACCCTTGCTCTCGGGTTTAGCACTTTAAATGTGGCTTCTAGAAGCCATTTTAAGGGTCTAAACACTCTCCCCTAGAGTTCTTTTGCCAAAACTACTCTTTTTCTCTTCTTGGATCTTCAAAAAGGCTCTAATGAGGCTCAATATTACCAAAAGACACTCGAACACTAGATTTTGCTTCTTACACTTGGTTTCTGAAAAATCAAGAGAAATTGGCATAAAAGCTCACCAAATCATAATAAAACATAATTACATGCTATCAATGAAGAAACGGTCGCTCGTCTCTAGTTGAAGCTCGAAACTCTCTACATGATGAAGTCTTTAACCAAGAAGTTGTTATGAAGAAACGTCTGTTTAGCCTACGTATGCATGAAGGTACGCCTTTTAGGGATCATCTAGAATTAAATACAATCTTGTTAGATCTGTGTAATATTGGTGTTAAAGTAGATGATGAGGATGCTCCCTTTAATTATTTCAGTGTCTTTGCCTTTATCATATGAGAATTCTGTGGATTCGTTTATTGGTGGGAAAGATATTTTGTCTCTTGACAAAGTAAAAACTTCTCTTCATACTAGAGAGGTCAATCATAAGTTAGCTAGTTCAGTTACAGAAAAGCAGGCATCTGGGTTAGTTGCTATAGGGAGTAAGGGACAGAAAAAATCTAGTAAAAAGAAGTTGAACTATAAAAATTCAAAGTCTAAGGGTCTTAAAACTAATGATATTTGTAATTACTGTAAGGAAAAAGGGCATTGGAAACATGAATGTTCTAAGAAAAATAAGCAGCGGAAAATGAAGGAAATTTATGCCGTTGTGGCAGAAATTGACATTGACTCAGAATAAGAGTTAGCCTTAGTTGTAAATAAACAGTCACATTATAAAGATGCATGGGTTCTTGATTATGGGGCATCTTATAATATGTGTCCAATTAGGGAGTGGTTTTCAACTTATGAGCAGATAGATGGAGGAAATGTTTCTATGGCCAACAGTGATGTGTGCAAGGTAGTTGGAATAGGCTCAATCAGGATACGGACATATGATGCTCTGCACCTTGAATGAAGTTAGGCATGTTCCACTAATGACAAAGAATCTGATATCCTTGAGTGTACTAGACAGTAAGGGTTTAAGTTTCAAAGGTGAAGGTGGAGTTATGTATGTCTACAAGGATTCCAAGGTGTTTCTAAAAGGTGTGTAGTGTGGAACCTTATATTTTATGGCAAGTTCAACATTAACAGGTTCTACTGTTGTTGCATCATCTGCAGTTCACAAGGAGGATATAACCAAGTTATGGCATATAAGGCTTGGCCATATGAGTGAAAGAGGGTTGCAAATTCTATCAAAAAAGAATCTCCTTTGTGAGCACAAGATGCAAGATCTTGAATTCTATGAACATTGTGTGTTTGTGAAGTTACATCGCAGCAAGTTTCCAAAGGGTGTTCACAGTACAAAGGAAACACTTGATTTCATCCATTCTGACTATTGGGGTCCTTCTCAAGTTGAATCTATTGGAGGTAGTGACACGTGTTGGAGTAATGTGAATATTTCAGCAATAATATGGTGTCTATGTGCAAGTGTACACATACATTTGTAGCAAGTGCTAAGTAAATTATCGTATCCACAGAGACCAATAATATTCTATTTTACAGCAAATTAACTTTTAGTAAACTCAATTCGTAACCAATAAAATTCATCAAGGAATCAAAATAAAACGAAATAACAATGCTGGAACAAAATACTTGCTAAAACAAAGTTAACGGAAGAAAGATAAGTAAATAGAGAACGACTAAACTTGTACTTTGAGCTAATTAAAAGGCTTGGATTAGGGGTAATTTTCATTTTAATCGATTCTATAACTTAAGTACATGTTCATTTCTCTCAACCCACTATAGCTTACACGACATTCTCTTGAATCACCTAAAATACGCTAGTTCATTCTCATTACTACAACGAAATTTAACCCATTGTAATGTGTGTGCATTAGGTGAGTGATTCTCCCTAACCTCCTCACTTAGCTAGTTACTAACCCTAACACGGGGATAATGTGGTTTTTAAGCTTTCAGCCCCTCCTATTCTTCCTAGAAATCAGAGAAACGCTGCTGCAAATCGGTTGGCCAAATGAAAATGAGCTAAAGGAATAAAAGCTCTTAAAAACTAGATTGAGCTAAATGAAATGTACTCAGCTATAAAATTAATCAAAACATCCAACCCTTAATCCTCACCTTGAGGTGATTAGTTCATAGTGCAAGAAATATAGAAAATCAATCGAAATATAACCATAATGTAAAACAATGCTAAGAAATCAAAAGGAAGAAGAAGAAAAGATAGCCAGAATGTTGCCCCAAGAAGGTTGCAGCAACATCCGACACCAGCTCCAATGGAAGATCTTTCCTCTTTTGGAAATATTCTGGCAGCTCTTCTTCTAGACAGCTTCTTCTTCTACTCTCTCTATTTTCTCGATTTCCTCTCTTCCCCTCTTTGCCAGAAAAAATGACAATCCAACAAATATACTTCATCCTTTATGCAAATCAGGGCTGATTAGAGAAGACCCATGAAATGGCGAACTCCTATTGGCTGAATCATGCTGAGTAATCTGACATCTTCTAGCTCATTTAATGAGCTGACTTTCTCACGTGATAAATTTGTGTTGTCTTGAAGTATCAGATTTGCTCCAGCAAAACTTTATAAAAATGCTCCTTAGCTTCAAGAGTCTTTCTTCCACAGCAATTATCCAATCTTTAATCATATCCTAAATTAATCAAATAAGCTCACTAATTACTTAAATCATGCTTTAATACGATTTTTACCAAATCAAAAGCAACCTAGAGCAAAATAAACCAAAGCTAGGGGTTTTCTATGATTAAATAAGGTAAGATTATGACAAATTACCCCTAAAATGATAACCTATAACTCTTATTTTAAGAGTTATCAGGTAGCAGGTACTTTCTGTCTATGATTGATAACTACTAAAAAATGACTTGGGTAATTATGATGAAACATAAAAGTGAAGCCTTCAAAATTTTCAAGCAGTGGAAGGCCTTGGTGGAAAATCAAACTGGGAAGAAGATCAAAAAGTTGCAAATTAATAATGGTCTAAAATTTTGTGGGTCTATATTCAATGAGTTCTACAAAAATGAAGGGATTGTTCATCGTCGTACTATTAGAGATACACCACAATAAAATGGTGTGGTAAAACGCATGAATCAGACATTGCTGGAGAGAACAAGATGCATACTCCCTAATGCTAGGTTAGCTAGAAGATTTTGGGCAAAAACGTTAAGCACAACATGTTATCTGATTAACTGTGGACCTCACACAGGTATTGATTGTAAAACGCCTTATGAGGTGTGGTCAAGTAGGCCTGCAGATTATTCTTTATTGAGAGTTTTTTATTGTATTGTTTACTATCATGTAAGTGATGGTAAATTAGAACCGAGAGCTAAAAAGGGTGTATTTGTGGATTTTGGGGATGGAGTTAAGAGATATAGAATCTAGTCACCTTCTGAGAATAGAGTTATACTCAGTAGAAGTGTAATATTTGATGAGAATTTTATGTCTTAACTCTATTGTAAAGTCCACTTTGCATGAGAAAGTAATAATGTTGATAAACAGGTGGAGCTGTAATTAACTTCAGATGAGAGTGAATCACAGCACCAAGTTGGAGAACATCAACATGTTGCTACAGAAACTGATGTGCTAGTTGTTGCTAGAGAGACCGATATGATAGAATCCTCTAGTTCACAAGCACGTCAACCAAGTATAGCTCTTGATAGAGCTAGGAGAGTTGGTGTTAGACTCCAAAGAGGTATAGTTTTGAGGATATGGTGGCTTATGCACTGCAAGTTGCTGAAGAGGTGGATCCTCATGAGCCATCCACCTACAAAGAAGCTGTTTTAGGTAGTAAGTTTGCTCAATGGCTTGCTACAATGGGAGATGAGATGGAGTCACTTGATAAAAATCAGATTTGGGAGCTAGTCAAACAGCCTAAGGAAAGAAAGATTGTTACTTGTAAATAGGTCTTCAAGAAAAATGAAGGAATATCACCCATACATGGTATTAATATAAAGCTTGGGTTGTTGCAAGAGGGTTAACGCAAAGAAAAGGAGTTGACTATAATAAGATTTTCTCACTAGTAGTCAGACATACTTCTATCAGGGTGCTACTAGTATGGTTGCACATGAGAATTTAGAACTTGATCAACTAGATGTGAAAACAACTTTCTTACATGAAGAGCTAGAAGAAAAGATTCATATGACTCAACCAGATGGGTTCCAGTGTCCTGGTAAAGAAGACTATGTTTGTGATAGCACACAAAAAAGTGGTATTTCTAGGCTAGATTTAAGTTAGTTTGTCATATTTTTGGTGGACTTTGATGCATTTATCTTATAAGTTCCAGAATTCAAGCATTCAAAACCAAACTAATGATTTAGAGCAGTTTGTAGACAAAAAGTAGCTTAAAGGAGAGCTTTTGGGCTAAAGAGACAAAGACAAGAATTGCACAAGCAAAGACACCCGAGAGCATAGCGTTGCAATGCTATATATAATGTTGCAACGCCATACGCGCAGACCTCCAAATCAAGAAATTTGCACACAAAGCGTTGCAAAGCCAAACTCAAAAAATTTTCCTTCTTTATTCAATTTGAAGGGACAGCGTTGCAACTTTGCCCCTAGTGTTACAATGCTATCTCAACACTATAAAATGAAAAGTTTATTTCTTGCAATTAGAGTTGTTTTTGAAGAAGAAAAACCCTAATCTCGATTAACACTTTGTTTTGGGACCTAAAGGGCACTTGTGAGAGATAAGGAGGAGACTCGAAGCTCGAGATCGCGGTATATCACGACAGAAATGGGGATTGGCACGTGCCCACAAGTTGCTCTCTTTTTCTCTTTACTTTATTGTTGAGAGTTTAGATTATTAGGAGTTTTTGGCCTTGCAATGTTAAACTTAAGTCATGAGACTTCTTGAGCCTTATATTTAGAATTTGAGTTTCGGTTTAATTCATATTATATTTCAGCATTATTCATGTTTCTTGTTTTGAATGTCTAACTTTTGGCCAAAGTTTAATTCTTGTTAATTTGAGTTTTAGCTTGAGAAAGTAAGGCTTGAATTAGACCTAGTTGCATGATTGTTAATAGAACATTGCATGAGAATGAATATTTTATTATTAAAAGCTATTAGAAGGAATTTCTTAATGTCATGCTTGATTGATTAATGAGACTGAAAAGTGATTTAAAATTCGTGCATGAGTTTTAATTGAGCTTGAGAGAGTCAATTAATTAATTTAGTCGTTCCTTGGCTTATAATGGTTGAATGTAGTTTATGTTTTAATGAAATAAAAGTTGGTCTTTGTTGAAAATCAATGTCTCAATTCTTCTTTGAAAATCGGACACCAACTTTGTAAATAATTAGCTTAGTTTCATTTGTTTTCATCCAAAGTTTAGGTTCTCTAAATAAAATTGGGCATGAATAACTATGGTACTGAATTAATCTAAAGAAAACCCAATCCCTGTGGAGACGATAACTCGATATTCAATACCACTATATTAAAACTTTACATCGTACACTTGCGGTTAATTGTGAGCACTTAAAATCACACAAGTTTTTGGCGCCGTTGCCGAGGATTGACATATTTAAGTATAATTAATATCGTGGTGAAAGTGCTTGATTTTAATTTAGAGTGTAAATAGTGTATATTTGTACAATTTCCTTCTTTTTACTTTCTTATATAGTTGTTTTTCTTGTGGAGTTGTTTAACTTTCTTCTTTTTGTTGTTGTATTTCTCTTGTTTTAGTTTTTCCTTTGTTGTTGTTGTATTTTAGTAGCTTAGTTTTCTCTTTTGTTTGAGTTTCTTGTATAGTTTTTTTTCTTTATTGTTTCTTTTTGTCTTTAGCTTTTGTCCTTTTTTTGGTCTCTACTTTGGTTTGGGTTCATTCTCAATCATATGACTAATGCATTCTCTAAGTTATTATTGAATAAAGACCCATTGGAGTGAGTGCTTACACAAGATTGCAGCGTGAGCTTGAACTCAAATTGATCCACCACATGAGCATCGTTTAGCTAAAGACGTTACAGAAAGCGCTTATTGGGAGGTAACCCAAGTTTTCTTTCCCTTTTTGTTTCTTGTTTGTTTTTCTTTCCTAGTATTGGTTATTTAGCGCACCAATTAAATCTCATTCCCAGTATACAGAACCTCGATCGTTTTGGTGCTCTCTTCATCCCATCTCATGAATCTCTCATGGAGCAGCTTCTCCTTATTATCAGACCAGTATTGTTCACTCATTCTTTAATCTTTGCTCTTGTATGCTTTAATTATTTTCTTACATTGAGGAAAATGTAAATTCTAAGTTTGGGGTGGGCAGTACTATTTTGCAGTCTTGATTTTGAGCATATTTTTTTTTTGATTTTCTTAGCATGTTTGGAAGGGATTTTATTGCACGATGACTGATTAGGACAGCCTAGGAAGTAATCTATATGATTTTTTTTTTTTTTTTTGCAATGGAATAAACTCTAGAGCATGCCCTGAAATTGAGTATATTTAAATTTGTCTTAAATTTCCTCACAACACATTGAGCACATAACCGACTATCTATTATGTTTGAATGCTTAGGATAATAGTATTGAGTTTAAAGATTGTTGTCACCCTGATAGGCTTAAGAACTGATTAATAGTCGAACTGTATGAAGGTTTGAGATTGAAATATGTTGAATGAAAAGAAAATTTTGTCTTTATTCATTTTTTTTTTTGCATGTTTAATGAAAATAGTGACATGTTTTTATCATAAATTGTACTTAAAGTGTGGGGATAAAAAAAGCTACCTCCATTGTGATCAGTTAGGCCATCCATTGACCGAGTGCTCTGGATAAGGGTCCCTACAGTAGAAGTGTGAAAGCTAGGGTATCAGAAAGAAAGAAAAAGGCAAGTTTGGGGGTTAGTAACTCCAATAAAGACAGTATGCTTAAGTAGATTGCTAACTTTAGTGTGGGTAGACTAGAGATTAGAACTTGGGGCTAGTGTAGGGGAAAAATGAATGAAGGACTCTATAAAACTATCTAAGGCTAGTAG
Organism: Trichosanthes truncata; assembly: GCA_033996785.1. Classification (NCBI taxonomy): domain Eukaryota; kingdom Viridiplantae; phylum Streptophyta; class Magnoliopsida; order Cucurbitales; family Cucurbitaceae; genus Trichosanthes; species Trichosanthes truncata. Next base: position 17,391,438 of record JAWPNB010000004.1, read on the forward strand.
AAATTGATAGAAAGAAGGTTAGACACACACACACACACACACAATGAAAAAAAGGGTAAAAAATTAAATTGCTTGATTAAGGGGTGTGCTAAGGTTTTCTTCTATTGTTTAGATTTATTTAAATTGTTGAGGCTTGAGTTGCTTTTCTTGAATTGAAATTGCATAATAATATATTGCTCTGTTTTGCTTGAGAACTAGCAAAAATCTAAGTTTGGGGGTGTTTGATAGCACACAAAAGAGTGTTATTTCTAGGCTTAGATTTAAGTTACTTTGTCATATTTTTTGTGGACTTTGATGCGTTTATCTTATAAATTGCAGAATTCGAGCATTTGGAGCGAAATTAATGATTTGGAGCGGTTTGTAGACAAAAAGGAACTTAAAAGAGAGATTTTGGGCTAAAGAGACAAAAACAAGAATTGCACAAACAAAGAGACCTGAGAGCATAACGTTGCAATGCCATACGCGTAGCCCTCCAAATCCAAAAATCTGCACACAAAGCGTTGTATCACTGAAGGATAGCAGACTCAGAATTTTTTCCTTCTTTATTTGATTCGAAGGAACAATGTTGCAATGCTACCCCTAGCCTTGCAACACTATCTTGACACTATAAAAGGAAAAGTTTATTTTGTTCAATGGGAGTTATTTTTGGAGAAGAAAAATCCTAATCCGATTCACACTTTGTTTTGGGATCTAGAGGGCACTTGTGAGATCTAAGGAAGAGACTCAAAGCTCGAGATGGCGGTATATCACTACGGGAACGAGGATTGTCACATGTCTGCAAGTTTCTTTCTTTTTCTCTTTATTTTATTGTTGTGAGTTTAGATTATTAGTAGTTTTTGGTCTTGCAATGTTAAACTTAAGTCATGAGACTTCTTGAGACTTGTATTTAGAATTTAAGTTTCAGTTTAATTCATATTATATTTTAGCATTATTCATGTTTATTGTTTTGAATGTTTAACTTTTGGCCAAAGTTTAATTCTTGTTAATTTGAGATTTAGCTTGAGAAAGTATGACTTGGATTAGACCAAGTTGCATGATTGGTAAAAGAACATTGCATGAGAATGAATGTTTTATTATTAAATGATGTTAGAAGGAATTTCTTAATGCCATGCATGATTGATTAATGAGACTGAAAAGTGATTTAACATTCGCGCATGAGTTTTAATTGAGCTTGAGAGAGTCAATTAATTAATTTAGTCATTCCTTGGCTCATAATGGTTGAATGTAGTTTATGTTTTGTTGAAAATCAAAGTTGGTCTTTGTTAAAAATCAATGTCTCAATTCTTCTCTGAAAATTGAACTCCAACCTTTTAAATAATTAGCTTAGTTTTATTTGATTTCATCCAAAGTTTAGGTTCTATAAATAAAATTGGGCATGAATAACTATGGTACTTAATAAATCTAAAGAAAACCCAATCCTTGTGGAGACGATAACTTGATATTCAATATCATTATGTTAAAACTTGACACCATACACTTGCTGTTAATTTCCAGCACTTAAAATCACGCAACAGTTTGCAAGCTAAAGAAGTCCTTGTATGGACTAAAGTAATTTTCGAGACAATGGTACAAGTGGTTTGACAGCTATATGATTGAGCTAGACTACAATACATGTAATGCTTGAAAAGAAAAAAAAAAGAAAAGGAAAGTCTAACCCCATTCCCTATTCTCTCTCCACTTTTCCCGAATTCCCTTCCCCACCTTCCTTTTTTTTTTTTTTAATTTCCCCTTCCCTCAAATCTTCCCTCAAATCTTCCCTCAAATCTCTCTCTCCCCAAAATCAAACCCTCATCCCTGATACCCTCTATCTCTCTCTCCCTCATCTCCCTCATTGAAACACAGAGTCGGCCGCCCTCCCCCTCTGTTTTTCTTATTTTCCATCGTCGGACAGCATTGCAGCACGCCTGTGGTCAAGCGCTGTAGACTAGTCCACAGCGCCAGATCTGCTGCTCGAACACGAGTTGCCACCGCCAAGCGCACGCCCTCTTACCAGACCCACTCCGTCAACCCTCCACCGTATCGCACGCCTGATCGCACATTGCCAGATCTGCCGCATCGCCGACCTCCTTACGCCAGCACCACCATCCCTTGCGTCGGATCCACACGACCTCATTGAACCAAGCCAGTCGCCACCATGAATCCTCCATGCCGCAGCTCCTTCCCTCTCTCGTTGTTCGAACTCTCAAAGGAAAGAGGGAGCATTTTCCAGCGAATCCGACACTGTGTAGCCTCGTTTCGTTGGGTAAGATTTCATTGCTATTTAAGACAACATTGTTAAGTTTATGGGACTATTTTATTGATTGGAGACCATTTAAAATTAACCCAAATTATTTGGATTCAAGTTTAGGAAATTTATCACATTTGGAGGCCATTTGGGACGACTCAGAGGCATTCTAAGTTACTGCAAATAACTAAAGGGTGGGATTAAATTGTTTTTTATAAGCTATTGATACAGTAAGGCCTTGCATAAATTGGATTTAAATTTTGGATGTATGATTGGACCCTTTTTCTATGAAATTATAGGGACTATTATGGAAATTATATGACCTTTAAATTCGTGGAATATTGAAGGTTAACAAAAGGCCAAGTTGTGAGCTAAATTTTTGTAGCATGCCTGAAATATGATTATGAAGCATGTAAGATTAGGTGGCTAGTTCTAAAATTCATCTTGGGTTGGAATTTGCCGGAGCATGTGGTATGTGGATTTATGGGCTTAAAGTTGTGAGCTAAATGGTTTAACGTGTGCAAAACCTTGGCTAGCGTTATGTCTGAAACTCTTGTTTTATGCTTGTAACTTTGTTAGCTTTGAATTGTTGTGGTTGGAAAGTTAATCCTGAAGCCCTAATTACCGTATCGTTCGTGTTGATGTGATTATGAGGTTGTAAGGTCTTGAGAACCTTGGTAGGGTTAAGGAATGGCTTAGAACCTTTAGACTAGTGACACCTACAACTCCACCTAGAGCATGCTTGCCTTGATGATTATGTGATGTGATTGATGGTGGGTTGCCTACCCTATTTTGTTATAGCATGGAGGGTGTGTCCTCCATTGCAGGAGCTAGCCGGTGTGGCTTGAGGGTTGCGAACCTTCTTGTTGTATGCTAGTTGTGGGGATGAAGCCCACTGATCGATATGTGCTAGCCAGTGTGGCTTGAGGGTTGTGAACCTTTTTGCAGTAGCTAGCTATGGGGATGAAGCCCACGGATCGGAACCATGACTCTAGGGTTTTAGTAATGAGACTATACTGTAGGTGGAGTAGGTTAGGTGGTCACGTAGCTAATAGTGTGCAAAACAGGAATAAGATAAGGAGTTTTGAATATTGGTGTGGTAGACTGTGAGCCTTGGTTTTAAGTGGGCTACTTACTGAGTATTTTAATATTCACTCTATGCTACCTTGTTTTCCCTTTCAGGTGGCCAGTAGACTCTAGAGGCACGTGGCACTAGGCATTTGTTTAGTTAGGCTATGGAGGCCATGTTCCCTGTTACCTAGGAGAGTTATTCTGCTTTTAAGGGTTTTGCTTTATTTCAAGGTTTTTATGCTTCTTGTTTATTTCCTGTTGTAGTACTCTGATCTTGGAGCGAATAATTTTTCTTGGAAATGTTTGTTTAATTGTTTTGTTGGAATGGGATCCCAAAGTGAAATTTGTTTTCTGATCTTGTTTAAAAGATGTTTTTTAAAACTTCCCTTTTAAGAGTGTATCGAATGAGCTTTGAGTAGCGATTCAGGGTGGGTCGTTACAATAGGAGTCCATATGATTGTTGTATGTATCACAACAAGTTTGATGATGGTTTGATGATTTATCTGGTACTGTATGTAGATGATATGCTCATAGCTGCAAAGTCCAAATCTAATTTTCAAAAGTTGAAAGGTTTTCTTAGTGCTGAGTTTGAAATGAAAGGTTTGGGTGCTGCTCAAAAAATTTTGGGTATGGAGATTTATAGGGAAAGAGATCAGAATAAGCTTTTCATATAATAGAAAATGTTACATTCAAAAGATATTTTCTAAGTTTGGCATGTCATCAACTAGGCTTATACATACTCCTAATACTGCAAATGTTTGTATGTCCTCTATGTTTGCACCTCAATCTGAAGCTAAGAAGGAGTACATGTCTCGAGTTCCATATGGTAGTGTAGTAGGACGCTTGATATATGCTATGGTTTGTACTAGGCCTGATCTTGCACATGCCATTAGTGTTGTCAGCAGATTCATGGAGCAACCTGGAAAGGAACATTAGCAAGCTGTGAAGAGAATTTTTCACTAACTTAAAGGTACGTTTGATGTGAGTCTCATTTATGGGAGTGATACACAATGTTTAGTGATTGGTTATTCTAATTCTGACTATGCTGGAGATGTTGAGAGTAGGAGGTCAGATGACTGGTTATATATTTACTCTTGGTGGTTCTGTTGTTAGTTAGAAGGAAACTTTGTAGCCTACAGTTACTTTGTTTACTACTGAAGTAGAATACGTGGCATTGATAAAAGCTGCTAAAGAGGGAATATGGTTGAAAGGGCTAGTTAGTGATCTTGGTTTATATTATGATCTTGCTATTGTATATTGTGATAGTTTGAGTGCAAGATGTCTAGCATAGGATCAAGTCCATCATGAGAGGACTAAGCACATAGATGTGAGGTTTCATTTCCTAAGAAACGAGGAGAGGGTTAAGGTGATGAAAGTTCGTACTGCTGATAATTCTGTTGATATGTTCACCAAGCCTATTCAACATGACAAGTTCCAACATTGCTTGGACTTGCTAAATGTTTTAAGATGTTAATGGTCCCTATGGGTTGTTAAATGTCTGAATGGTCAAGATCTTACACAAGTGGGAATGAGATTAAATGACACTCAAAACAACCTATACTAAACAATAAATGAAACAACCTATTCTAATAATGAAAGGAAACAACCTAGTCTAATAAATAAAAGAAATAAAACAACCTAGTCTATTAAAATAAATGAAAGGAAAGATAAAGGATAGAAAACTTGGGTTGCCTCGTAAGAAACACTTTCTTTAATGTCTTTAGCTAGACAAGGCTCAAGTGAAAGGATCAATTGTTGCTAAAACCAATGCCATCAAGGTTGAGAAATAGATCCTTATTCAACACAAACTCTTGAAGGTGTGCCTCAACAAAAAAGAAAACAAAGTAAAATAAATGAGGAAAATAAAAATAAAGACAAAGAGTAACTCTAGGGTCACTCCACTATAGACCTAGAGTTGCACTCATATACACTGTAGGACAAGTTGCGTCCATGGATATAATCACTACATGAAAGTCAATCCTTTTCGAGTTATTCGTAATCACAGCTAGGTCAAAAGTCCATTTTGCCCCTATAATTACATCTTGTACCTTAAGTACCACTGATCCTTTAATGAACAATTTGTTTATGATCACCCACAAACTAAGTCCTTCTCGGGCCAGTGAGAGGGTAGGGCCCCATTGTTCAAGTCGCAAAATCAGCACTTAAGGGAACTACTTGTCTACTTACCTTATAAGGGAATGAGTGAATTCCATCTTGTGAGATTATGTTCTAAGCTTCCTATTTGGTCAAGTCTCCAAAATGGTAGGCATATTGAATCGGCTACAAAAGTCACTTTCACCCATGAAAATCAAAGGACAAGCCCTCACAGGTTGGAGTTCATAACTCACTCAAGATTCAGATCGAGTCGCATATGATCATCATGATAAAATATTAATCTTCTAAATTAACGGATTTATAAAGAGAGATTAAATATTTCGTAGTCCAGTCTACAAAATCATTGTATAAGACACCCCCACTCACATGTCTCCACATGAACAATTTGGATCAAATCATTTGTAACTATTATAAAGTGGGTCGCATCTCAATAGTGTTACCAAGATAAGGCGCCCAACCATATCCATATACTATGACTCTTTAAGTTATTTCTTGAACATGATCCTCCCATATGTCAACCACATACTAATAAGCCTTAGAATTAAGGCTTATTTAATGCTCATAAGCTTAAAATGTGCTTTCTTTGCTTTAGAAATCATAGGAGAAATTTGGTAAATGCTGGAAAAACATCAATAGAGAAGTGCATGTGAAAGAAAGAATGAGGAAAAGAGAAAGATAAACTAAGAAGAGTTTCTTTTGTGCAAGAATTGTGGAAATTGCAAAATCAAAATTGCAAGATGAAGTTGCAATTCTGGAGCAGCAGAAAAAATCAAAAAATAAAAGAATCTTCACATAACTAGATAAGGAAAATCTTTATTTGTTGCACGATTAGGAGGTTCTTGAGCACGATTTATGGGCAATATTCACCTGTAATGAAGGCATAGAAAAGGAGAAGAAGAGGAGGAGAGAATGATGATTTTTTTTTGGAGGTGTTTTCTTGGAGTTTCAAATTAAAAGGCTTTGGGCTTTCATTTTCCGTTATCTCTTTTATTTCTTCCTCTATTTTTTGTAATTTTTTTATTTGCTTTTTTCTATCAAAGAGTTGTTGTAGTCTGTATTCGGTTCTTTCTTGGTTTTTCCAGTCCAACCCAATAAAAAACTTGGATTGTAATGATTCATTCTCTTCCTAGAAATAGGGATAGTTGTGAATGGGGAGAAGGAAAGGATTTGTAAAGATCAGTGATGTATTCCTCTGTTTTTGTTGGGTTCAAATTATGTTTAATTGAGTTAAGTTGTAGTAGTTTAATTCTTGTCAATTCTCTTTTGCATTGTTTATGAATTCCTTGTTTTTAGACTAAAGGCTAGAATTCATTTGTGCTAGAGATTTCAATAACCATGGGTGTTGTTCAAGTAGTTGATAATCTAGTATTTGTAATTTATTGCCTTGTTTTCTTTACATACTAAAATCTAATGGTCAGCAAGTATATTCTTATTTTATAGTTTTTTGTTGCAATTAACATTTTAATTTATTCTTCTAGTATGGAATTAATTTCTAGAGTTTGTTGTGGGATTTTTACTTTTAATATGAGCTAAATTTCTTAGGGGTTCAAGGATGTGAATTCCCTAAGAAGTAATTGTAGCCAAAATTCCAACAAAAACCCAAGCTTACATCTCAATTGTTTGCTTGTGTTGAACAAAATTTTGTTGAGATCCTAGATTGATCAACTAGAGTAGCAACTTGAGCTTAGATCTAATACTAATGGGGTTAGTGATAAGAAAATTGTGTACAAGTGATGGCGACAAGAGCTTAGACATAAGCCAATTCTTTACCATAGACATAGGGATCAAAGACTCCAAAACCTAAGAAACTATTGAGCCAAAATTACCTAAGATAGAGGGACTATAGACATATACGTCACTCACTTAGTTTCCTAAAACCTAATTTCAAGGTGAATAGGAGTAGCAGTTTCGGTTAACAATTGAATGTGGAATAGGTTGGAATTGTAATTTTGGTTTGCAATTACAACTTAGGGCAATGACATTCTTGAGCCCCTCATTTCTCTAAGGAATTTTTCTTGCAATTTTTATCAGTTGGTTCACATTCTGCTACAATCAGTTTTTGTTCAAATTACCATTTCTTTTATCAAGTCCGTTTTGTTTTGCTATTCAATCTTGCAATTTTCTATTTTATAATTCAGTTCTACAATCTTTGTTTTCCTTACTTAATGATTATGTCATTTTAACTTGCAATTAGATTCTGCAATTATTTTGTTTTTACCAAACACACCCTCCCAACCTTGTTTTTGCAATTTTTAGTTTCCAAGTTGCAATTCTCCTTACATTTTGCTTTGCAATATTTTTGTTACATCGTTCCCTATGGGATCGATACTCAAGAGTACTCATGTTTTATTACTTGCATCGACAGTGTGCATTTGCACTGGGGTTGAACATATTTATCTACTTTTCTTCACCCAAAGTTCACCCGATCACATATTGTTCAAGATTACACCAATAACATTGAATTTTTCATATAATGGATAATATTATATTGCAAATAAAATAATTAAAATCATTACTAATTATTAAATAAATCATTAATTACAAGGCTTTAGGGCATAAATCTCATCACTTTTCTCCCTTTCCATTACTCATCTTTTGTATTCAATCGAACAAATGACGAATCTTAGTCATATTGTCACAATGAGTGGCTAAGGTTAGTATTTCCAATTCATAGATCAGTGTAATTCAATTGCAATGTTGTGAGACCTGGGATTTAATTTAGTTTATCTTTTTAATGTAAGTGTTTCTGTTTCTTGCTTTCAAATCTTATGAGTTTGCACATATCGAATTGATGCCTTGATTGCATGTGTTTACTTATAAGTCCGCTATGCATGAATATTACAATTTGTAATTGTTATAACTGCTTGCTTGATTATAGTAGCAATAGGGTTGACTCATGTGTGTGTCTTTGTGGCTTTTCTATAATAACATAGCTTGCATGATAAAGTCTAGGAAACAAAGAAGTTGATATTGATCGGTTTGTGCTATCTCAACTCGTTAATCAATCTTAGTCTTCCCATTGGTCTTAATGTTATTGCTTGTTTAATATGGACGTTATCGCACCCAGTTAAATACATAATAAGTTTTGGTTGCAATGCTTGGTTGGAGTCAATAGACTTAGGAGAATTAAACTTAATTTGGTTTTTCTAATTAGGTAGACTAAGCGCTTAGATTCAAAAGATTAATTTGTTTGAAATAGTATATGATCGATATTGCAATTGAATGAAACCGCACCTTTGGATTGGATATTGGTAAGATTTGATTTTTTCCTTTCTAATTACTTGTTGTTTTACTTTCAAAACCAAATCCTCCCCTCTTGTTTTATTTTCTTTTGCGAACCTAACTGAGAGACACTAATACATTGGTTCCCTTAGGATTCAACCCGGTACCACTTGTTCTACAAGCTTGTGAGATTGGTTTTATTTTGGTAGGCTTTGACAACTCGACCACAGCACACCACAAATTCATTGCCATGCATTTCTTCCTCTCTCTTTGGTTTTCATTTCTTCTACAATGGAGGATATTGCATGGCAACAAAAAGAGAGGAAGAAATGATTCCCCCTTGTTAAGGTTCTTTAACCTCCAATCTATTTTTTTTTCTTTTTTCCTTGTTGAAGTTCTTCCTTCGCTTCCCCCTTTCTTCTATCCTCCTTTCTCTAAATGGTTGTTTCGATTTTTTCCTTGTTGTGCTCGTTTCTTCTTTGAGTTATGTTCTTTGTTCTTTTTTTTTTTTTTTTAATTATGTCTTTTAGCTATTTCTACTGGGATCTTTTGTTTGCTTTGAATTTCTTGACCTTTTCTTTTCAATGAAGGTAAATTGTGTTGTTTCTATCTCAATTCACTACAAGAATTTTTGGGTTTTTTTGATGCCAAAATTGTTCGAAAAAAGTCCAAAAATCATTGGAAAAAGTATTCCCAACGTAAAAAAGTGCGCGGCATATCCCCATCGAGGAAGCTTTTGCCGACTAAATTTTGGTAGCGTCGGCATTTCCTGACAATGCCGACACCACCTTTGGGTCGACAATTCAAGGAATTGCTGACCAAATTGCGTTTGGTCGGCAATGTAAAGAATTGCCGACCAAATTTTTGGTTTGGTCGGCATTTCCTTGAATTGTTGACTAAACCTTGTTTAGTCAGCATTTCCTTGAAAAATGCTGATTAAATAGATTTTGGTTTGCAATTCAAAGAATTGCCGACCAAATAGATTTTGGTCAACAATTATTTAAATTGCCGACCAAACGCAATTTAGTCGACAATTCCTTGAAAGGCCGACCAAACCACGAATTTGGTCGGCATTGTTTATCTTTGATATTTTATTAATTTCAATGATTTTTTGTCTAGATTTTCACTATAATTTGAACATGTTGTACTTAAAATAAATTGTACACAAAATAAGTCAAATAATTCTTTATATTAAACCAATCTTGATTACACTTTGTTCATAAATTTATACAAGATAAAAATAAAACTTTTACACAAATAAACCTAATCTAGAAACAAAAGTTTTATGAATATAAGTTCTCATCATCTTCATGGTAAATCTTTGTCATGCTTTTAGAATAATGTCGACTCAACCCACCTACGAAAAAAAAAGACATGAACATAAGATCAAAACTATAAACACAAAACAACTGAACTAACATTTCAAAAGTATCAAAATTTAACTAAGTTACAAAACTATATAAGCAAAACATGAAATTTAAGAAAGCAACCAAGTTAATCTAACTTTACTAAGTAAACCAAATTACAAAACTATATAAGTAACTTTTTCTAAACCAAAAGCACAAACATGTACATTTAAGTATATATATATATATATATACCAACAAAATCATCTAACTTATAATGAATTATAAGGAACTAAAAAAACTAAATTTAACAAAAAGAATCAAAACTTTCTACCAACTTTCAAAGTTACAAAACTCATGAATAACGAAGTAAAATGATCAAAACAACTAAATTAATCTAACTTACTAAGTAAACTAATAATAAACTCATCAAATTATTATAACGAACTAAAACAATCAAAACAACTAAATTAATCTAACTTTACTAGGTAAACAAATAATAAGCTCATCGAACTATAACAAACAAATCTTTATAAGTATAACACCAAATTTAACCAAACTAACCAAACCAAGTAAACAAAAGTTATAAAACTACGTAAGTAACTTTTCCAAAATCAGAATTACAAACATATTTACCTAAAACTTAACTTAGACTTGTCAAAAAAAGTTACAAAACATATATGAGTATTACTTAAAACTTTTCAATAGATATACATATAGCATCTAAAATTCAACCATCATGAACATAAGCTCAAATAATCAACACATCAAATTTATAGCAAACTAAGAGAATGAAAACTTATAGCACCAAATTTAACAATACACAATCAAATCTAACTTTCCCCAAGTAAACCAAAGTTACAAATTTACGAGTAACTTTTTTAAAACAAAAAATTACAAACACACTTAACTTTACTTAGATTTGTCAAAAAAGTTACAAGTCAACAGACATACATAGCATCTAAAACTCAATGATCATGAACACAAACTCAAAGAAACCAAATCATCAACCCTTCATTTTATAAGGAATTCAAACAATCAAAATTTTACCAAATAAACTAACTTACCCAAACAAACCAAAAGTTACTAAACATAATAAGTAACTTTTTTGAAAACCAACTATCATGACCATAAACTCAAACAAACCAAATAAACTCAAAACTTAAGAACTTAAACTCACAATTTAACTAAAACTTTAGACAAATAAAAGTGTAGATCACATAATAGTTTTACCTAAAACGTTTCAAAATTTGCGAACGTATATACATAGCATCTAAAACTCAACTATACCATGAACATACTACAAATCAAATAAACTCAAATTATTGGCTATCTTTACTGTAGGATAGCCATACACAACTTGTCTTACTATGTATAAGCATCTCAATTCAATCTCAAGGCGTATTAAACCCCCCCTCTCCAATGTTCAAATCATTGGCTACCTTTACTGCAAGATAGCCATACACAAAACAATTGTAAAGAGATCATACCTATTTAGATGATTCTTGTGAGTGGATGAATTGTGTAAGCATTGTTCAGAGGCAACACAAGTCTACTTATCAAGTAGCTACCAATTAAAATTCTCATTTCAATTTCTACTTATCAAAAGCAATACTTAAGTACGAAAAGTATATGAATGAAAAAAAAGTATGAAAAGTATAAGCTAGGTAAATGTAAACAACATAAAATTGTTACAATTAAACTCAAAAAAGTAGGAAAAATATAGGCTAGGTAAAAGCCAGCTTGAGAGGATGAGAATTGACCTTGAGTATGCAGTCTGTTTGAAGACATTGTTTTAATCCTTCAACAGAAATGCCCTGTTTTAAAGCATATATAATTTGGTCATTATGCAATTGGTACAATTAAACTCTAATATTATAACCATTGCTAATTTGATAGTGACAAATTGAAAATTACACAAATCACTCCTCAATTATGAGGATTGTTACAATCACACACTCAAACTACGAGATTATTACAATATAACTCTTTTTTTTCCTTTGTCAGAGTGAATATAACTCATTTGAATATCTAGTTATCTTCAAAACTTAAATAAACAACATAAAAAGTCTAACCAACTTAAGTCATAATTATATAACCAACATAATTATATAACTCATCTAGAATTTATCTTGTTTAATTACTTGATAACGAACATAAAAAAGGCTAACCAACATAAGTCATAATAACCAACACATCTACTAACTTATGTTGTTTACTTGATAACCAACATAAATATATAATCAACATAAGTCATAATTATATAACTCATCTACAACATAAAAAGTCTAACCAACTTAATGTGTTTACATAACCCAACTAACCTAATTAGTACTAAAATGTCTAACCAACCATATGTAATGTTCAACTCCATACCCATGAATAAAAATAATTAACTTTACAAAATAACTAAAAATAAAATTTAAAGTACAAATAAACCAAATATATGTAGATCTACTTATTTACAATAAACTATGAAATACAAATTCAAAATAGAGAAAAGAAAGAAAGAGTTCCAAAGGTTAGATATCAATCTAAACTATTTTAACTGTGTTCGAAATCAACTCAAACCTACCTTAAAATTTGTTTCAACACTTCGAGACAGAACCAAGTCTTGAAACAAAAGAATGCACAGTCGATAAAAGTGAGGAGAAATGCTGACGATTTAGTAAACAGTCGGCAAAAGTGAGGAGAAATGCCGATGGTTTACTAAACGGTCGGTAAAAGTGACGAGAAATGTCGACGGTTTAGTAAACGGTCGGCAAAAGTGATTTTTCAAGTGATTAAATAAAATTTGGTAGGGAACTGTCGATGGTTCGCCACCCTTTTGCCGACTATTTTATAAACGGTCGACATTTTTCCTCCTTTTTTCTGACCATTTAATAAACGGTCGGCCTTTCTCTTCCTTTTTTCCAACTGTTTAATAAACAATTGGCATTTCTCTTTCTTTTTTCCAACTAATTATAAAATGGTCAGCATTTCTCCTCCTTTTTGTCGACCGTTTACTAAACTGTAGGCATTTCTCATCACTTTTACCAACCGTTTACTAAACCGTCGGCATTTCTTCTCACTTTTGCCGATCCTTTACTAAATCTTTGACATTTCTCCTCACTTTTGCCGACCGTTTACTAAACCGTCGTCATTTCTTCTCACTTCTACCGATCGTATACTAAACCGTCATCATTTCTCCTCACTTTTATCGATCGTTTACTAAATCGTTGGCATTTTCTCTTTTTGACGACCATTTTTAAAGCGTTGGGGTAAAAAACGTTGCAAAATGGAAAAATTCTTGTAGTGATTTGAGTTTTTAATTTTGTAATTTATTTCCCCTGCTTGAGTTTTCCTTTAGTTTCTCGTGGACTTCATTGTTAATAACACTACTAAAAATATTTAAAAAATGAAATTCATCCCTTGGATTCTATTCTTCGATTTCAATAGAAATTTTGTATTTATTATTTCGATGTGTAATGCCCCCACATTACTATTAAGGGTATTTTCGTAATTTTATATTGTTATTATGTTTTTGCTAATTTAAATAAACTAGTGTAATATATTATTTAAATTTGGGCTAGAATCCTTTGGGAAATTTAATTTAAGATAATTAAGACCTATTGAACTTAACTGATATAATTCAAGTCCAAAGCCACTTTTAATTACTTGCTTGCTTATGATTATTATAATTCTAGAAATTCACTCTAAATATTAGTAACTTCTTTAATTTATATTTAGTTATTCATATATTAAAAGGGAAAAATGAATGTGTGTGTGTATATATATATATAAAAGATTAGTTAGCTTAGTAAGAATGTAACCTTAATTGGATGTATGGTGTTTATAGTTATAATTATAGTCAGTGGCAGATCTAGAAGTTTAAGTCAGGGCGGCTTAAATTCGTACATATGAAAATTATTTTGAACACAATAGTAGATTCAAAACTTTATGTCGAAACACAAGTTCATATAGATATAATTTTGAACGCACTAATATATATTGATTTTAATGTATTTTTTTTCATATTAGCTTTTTTTTAGTACATTTTGATATTAGTTTGTTCAATATAGAAAGTAAGTTTGATTTTTCTATATAAATATATAAGAAAGATTATGTAATTTGAAATAATATGTTTTTTTTTTGTTTATATCCATTATAGTTTCTTCTTATAAATAATTAACTACATACTAATAATTATTTATTTTTTGGTTATTTTTCATTCATATTTGATAAAAAGAATAATCTAATTTAAATAAAAAATTAAAACAAAAATTATAATATTTGTTATTATTTCATAATTTTTTTATTCTTATATAAAGTTTTTATAAAGAAAATAGGACAAACAATCTGAAATTCTAAATTACGTATTAATTAGAAATATTTTTTAAATTAATATAAAAAATTAATTGTTTAAAATATATAATAAAAACAAGGAGAAAAAAAAATCAATTTTTACCTCTATACTTGTCAAGTTGTATCAATTTTTTGTCTAAATTTTTAATTTCATCAAATTGCACCTCAAACGTAGATAAGTGTTACAATCTTAAACCTAAACTTGAAAAAGTGATGCAATTTTTAGTGTAGGATAAGTTTTATTTGAAAAATCATTAAAAAAAGCATTTGCATATGCTTTCAAAGAATTATAAAACATAGGCATGTTATAAAAATCTGATAAAATTTGAAAGCAATATGACATTAGAGATAATTTTTTTGTTAAAATTTGTGAGTTTTGACATTGTTCTTTAATGATTAGTTTATGCATTAATCAAACTTGAAATTAGACAAAACTTGATATTATTAAAACTAATAAGTTTACTGAAATTTTTACATATTTTTTTATTAAATTTTGATGGTAAATTAGTAAAAATTGAACATACAAATTACAAAACGCTTATTTAAGTAGAACAAATTCATGAAATTCAAATTAAATAAAATTGATACAATATACTAAAAATTAAATTTTTGGCTAAAAAAGATCCATTATTTTCGTTGTAATGGGTTGTGTGTGTGATAAATTCGCGCAGAAGTCTAAATTCGGAAGAAGGAATATGCGCCCACCCGAATCGGTCATGTGTCAGATTTGTACAGCACAAAAAAATCAAAAAACTCCCGGGGGGGGGGGGGGGGGCAAAACATTTTAAAGTTCAAAGGGGGCTCGAGCCCCCCTAGACCTATTGTAGCTCCGCCCTTGATTATAGTAATTTGTAACTTTTGTCATAAGTTTTTAATTAAATTATTAAAATTGACAACAAGATATATAATTAATGAATTAAAAATCTAAGAGTTGCCCTTCATTCATTGGTCTTGTTCAAAGAGAGTACATAGGAAATAAGAGAGTCTTAATTATCCCTTGGGTTTACTCCAACCATAGTAAAGTTTTCTTAACCCAACCTTTTGAGCTTTCACTCAAGGGTCATTAAGAGTTTATGTGGGTGAATTGAAGAGCCAAAAGCCCCATTTATACACCTTTTGGTCATGCATGCACAGAGGAGGGAGAAGGAGAGGTTTGTTCACATTCCAATAATCTTCATTCTTAAGTTTCCCAAGTGTCTTTCCATTTATCTCCAAGAGAGCTTAAAGAAATCTGAAAATTTCATCTCCAGCCCCTATCCTAATGCTATAAACCACATTTCTTAGAAAGAATAGTTTGTCTTCCAAGTTACTTCAAGTGGTTTATCTTGGATTTTATAAGATTGTTCAACGGTTGCATCAATTCAGTAAGAAATGGTCCTTTTTCAATCCATTTTTCTAAGGTATTCCAGCATCATTTCAAGCTCCTTAGTTGCTGAAAATTTTCTCCATCCATCCTTTACCGTAGAGAAGAAAACACACCACGGTGCAATGATCATTTTCCTTAGTTTTCAAGTTCTTTTAGGGGTTACTATTAGTAAAATTAGGTGCTATTTTATGTATTAATATAGATGTATAATATGTGGATTTTAGGTCTGAAATTCAGAATTTAAAATGCCCCAAAACAGTCCCTAAAATTACTCTAAAATGGTGTTTATCGGTTTATGCAATTTTTCTAGTTTCAGCTTGAATGATATAGAAATTAAAATGTGTTAGCTATGAAATTTTAAAATATGACCAGTAGCCTAATGTTAGTCTAAAAATATTTTTAAGACATTAAAATTAATTCTTATGATTATTTTTCATAGGACTTCAAATTGGTAAAAACTACTCTTATGTGTCTTTCTAATTTTTGGTAAATTCTAAAAAATTGTTAAATTATTTTTATGTATTTTTGAAGCGATAAAACAGAGGCTAATATGAAGAATAAAAATAATTTTATGATCAATATTAACTATGTGAATTAACATACAATTTAGGCTAGCTAGTAAAGTTAGTGCATTTAACTAGTTAATGAGTTTCCTTTAGAAAAACTAAATTTAGGATGTTAAGACCTAATTTGAATCATGTTACATGTTATTTAGGAAGCTTTAAAAGATTTATATTTCAAGCTTGTGGTAAGTGGATTCCGTCATAAGCGGCGATTGAATGTGTGTCACAAGTCGCGATTGAATGTTTTATTGTGTAGTTGTGATGTTTGATTGTTTTGTTTTATTGGGATATGTTTAATCTTCTAATTGCAATATTGAATGTAAATGAATTTTATTCATATGCTATCAAATTGTTTGTAACTTATGTTGTGTTATTTTTAGCTTTAATATGTTATTGTTGAATTGTTTGTATTCACTTTTGTTGAATTAGTGACATGTTTGATAATGTTGATTTTCTATGATTCTATGTTTTTCATGATTTAAGTTAGTATGTTAATTAGTGAATCATGAGGTTAAGCATGACATCTTTGTGTGTTACATTGCATTGGAATCAAGTTAATAGTCTTATGTGTCATAGAATTAGGTAAAAATATGCTATACATGAAATACCCAAAATAAGCAATTATGTTATGCAGCTAGATGTATGATATGGCAAGTAGGGTTTCTGCTAACAGGCTGGGTCTTGAGAAACAAAATTAGTTCATGTTAATGGTATTTATAGGAGGCAATTATCTTATAAATATTACATGCGAAATTGACAGTTATGGTATGGGGTATTTCTGCTTAGCGTGACGCCAAATTAAGGATATAAGCATGTATGTAAAGTTATGTAAGCAAGTACGACAAGTATGTTAAGTTAGGTTGTCTTATTATTTATATGCTAGGATAGGATATGCAAGCATGTAAGCATGATGTGTATGTTTGACCATGAAGGTTCTTTATGATAGGAACCACTTACAGAGTATTTTTATACTACCTCTTGTGGTTTTACATTTTTTTCAGATAGTCATGTAGATGATGGTGAGTTCGTCGAGGATGATCTTGGAGTTGAAGAGGAGGAACCATGAGACTTGTAAGAATTTTAGTTTGATTAATTTATAACCACAACTTTTGTTTATGTTTATATGTTTTAAACACATGTTGTTATTTTATAATTTCCTCTTCTAAAGTTTAATTTTAAGTTTAATTTACGTTGGTAAGACCTATTTTAATAGAAACACGAGGTATTATTTTTAAAAAAGTATGCTTTATGAGTAGTCATCCGATTTTAAGTTAGTTGAAGATATTTAAAAATTGGGGTCCTTACAATATGTGTATTTAATTTTTTTTAAAGAAAATCGTTTTAAGAGGTTAGCGAGAATTGATAAATTAATTAGATTGAGGAGATAGAGTAATTTTATTGTAAAAATTGAGAAACCCATGGTTTAAAATGTAAAATATGAAATTTCAAGTAAAAAATTTGACCAAAAATCACATAACAGATAAAAAGTTCGGTAAGCCCAAAACCAAAAAGACCGAATCGAAAAACTAAATTGATAAGAACCAAATCAATTGGTTTTGTGCCTAATTGGACATTGGTTTGATTTTTCTTTTACAAAAATCGAGTAGTTCGATTCAATTTTTGGTTGGGCCTAAAATCGACAAAATCGAACCGACTATCACCTCTAGTCTTTGAAATATATTTTCTAGAATTGTTTTATAAAACTATTTAAAAAGAAACTGACATATTTTGTATTTTTTTTCTTTTTTGACGAGAAACCAAGCTTTATTGAGGAAAATGAAAAAATACAAAAGGAAATTGCCAGATATTAAAAAAGATAAATTCCAAATTCAAACCATGTAGAGTTTATTTCAAGTCAAGTCATAATTCAATCCAAATCAAATTTGAGTGGAATTCGAAATCAAAAAGTACATCAAAAAATGTAGGAAAAATCGAAATCAAATTTGTTATTATTGAAAATTTTGATTGGAATATAGCTCTAATTGTATAGTACAACAAAAATATGTAGAAAACAAAAACAGCCAGCATACAGACTTTAAAACTCCAAGTTAAACAACTCTGTACCCCAAACATAGTTTCTATATCCAGACTAAACAACTCTAGACCTCAAACATAGATTATTTAACTCCATAGATTATTTAGCGTTTTTCCAAGCTTACGGGTCAAGTAATAAAGTTGTACTAGTATACCGAGTACCGTCTCCACGGGGATTGAAATTGTTAATTTATTTAATTCTTTCAAATACTCTCACTTTAGTTCTATTTAGAGAACAAACATTGAAAGCATAGCAAACAAAGCTAAACCAAACAACAGAAAATAAAAGCATAAATTAAATGGGAGATACAATCCTTTGGGATAAACTTGAGAAGAGAACCAATCACTCAATTAAACGAACAATTAAAACCAAATTGACAGTGCCTTCATAAGTCTAAAAGTTCTAAGGGCATGGTATCTCCCATCAGTCTCAAACAATCTCAAGCAATAACTAGCTAACCTACATGTCTGTAACCTTAGCTAATTAATACAAGGCATTAAGACTCTTCATTATGGACCTCAATCTCCCCTATCATTGTCTTGTCCAATCGATTATCAGTTATGCATTCATGATCTAATTCAAGTTCCTTCCATCGAGTACTAAACTTAAATCATCACAACAATTAATCCCTTAGTCAGAGAAATTAAAAGCATTAAACGATCAATGCATAAATGAAATCAAAAGCAAAATAGCAATAACCATCCATTAACTATGCAATTAATCTAAAATATCCAACAATTAAGCAATACAAAAATCTCAAGTATTAGGAACAAAGCTACTCAAAATCATTCAATTAAACCTCTTTAAGTCCCTAATTTATAGCCACTAGGGGTGATACAAATAACCAAAAACTGACCAAACCGATCCACTGGATTGGTTCGGTTTTTTAGCACAAAATTGGATCTATCGGTTTGTATTTAGAGAAAACCAAAAATTTTCGGTTTGGTTCGACTTTCTATTGAAAAACCATCCAAAATCGAACCGAACCGAGGTATGTATATATATACACCCTTAAACATAAAACCGAACCATTTGGGCCCAAAACCGAAAATCGAAAACCCTTTTTCCTTTTTTTTTTACACAAATCTGGGAAAAAAATGAACATTGGGTTAGAAAAAGAACAAAAGCCCATTTGGGCCCAAAACTGAAAACCGAACCGACCAAAAACCGAACCATTGGTTTTATCCTTTATTGGACATCGGTTCGGTTCCCATTTTCTCTAAACCGATCAGTTCGGTTCGGTTCTCGGTTGGGCCCAAAACCGATGAAACCGAACTGAGTATCACCCCTAATAGCCACTGCAATAACTAATATTAAAGGAAGGAGGAAGAAATATGCAAACGATGGTCGATCCCGCATTCCCGTAGTGATCTACTTGGTCCTCGAGCTCTGATCTTCAATTCTGCTTAATTTTGCTCACAAATGCTCCCAAAAGCCCTCAAGTTTAGTTTGGAATTGAGATTAGGGTTGTTTTCCACAAATTGGCCTCCCCTTTCACATGAGAAAATGATGAACTTATACTGTCTATCGATGCAGCATCGAGATGCTGCATCAAACGTTGTCGTTTCCTTTGCGCGCGTGCCCCAACCGTCTTGACGCTTCGAATGGAACCTCAAGCTACGCGCCTTTTTTAGCGTCAAGATACTACAGGATAGGGTCTAGACGCTCTCTTCTCGGGTTCTTTGCAAAAAAATGTACTTCTTCTCTTCTTGGATCTTTAAAATGGCTTAAATGAGGGCCAAAACTAAAATATCCCTAAACACTCGATTGGTTTTCTACAAAATAAACAGAAATAGGTGTAAAAACTCACAAATTCATAACAAAACTAGCATAAATATAATGATAGCACTAAATCAGTGCTATCAACTCTCCAGACTAAACAACTCCAAACTTCATAACTCAACTCTATGTCTCAATTAGCCCCTTAAAGACTAAACATGTTTCTGTATTAAAAAAAATGTTTTAAAAGATGAAGAATAATTTCATGAAAACATTCCCAAATAGCACACAAGTCATGGAAAATACTCGAAATGCCTTAACAATAAAATAAAATCATAAGATCTATTTAATCAAATAAGACTTGCTAAGTCTGCCTCATCTCATTATTGAAACTTCAATTTTCTCGAGAATCTCATTCAAAAATACCACTAGACTGCCATCAACCTACCTTGGCCTCGTTGATCGAAAGATGCTTTTTATAAAAGAATAAGGAAGTTGCTCAAGTTATGTGAAATATAATTGGGATAATAAGTTGATAGGAATTTCATCTTGAGATTTGAAAGTAATAAAAAGTAACTGAAACGCCAAATTAATGCAATAAACCAAACACATTGCATTAGTTACTAAGCAGCATTCCAAAGATGTGGTTCTCTCCCTATACTGATCATTCTAAAATTTGCTTTCTTTAAAACCCCTCCAACATTTGTATTAATAACTACTTCTCTAACAAACTCCTTGATGACTAATGTGGCTTTGTGGATTTCTTCTAACATAATTGACGATTCATAAATTATGTGTTGTAAATGCACATATCCAAATTCCTAATCTTCTTTAATAATCTAATCCAATTTTCCCAATAATGTTGTATAATGTTTTTCTTCCAAGAAGGTTACTAATGCTAATTTTAAATTATTCTCTTGATTTTGTTGATATAAAGGATAATTTGTTCTTGATTTCATTACCATAAATGGCTTCATTTTTATTTGACACCACCCCTTCCCCTTCAATTTCTTTCATTTTGATACATTTCCAACAAATATCTTCCTTCATTTTGGATTCACTATAGACTTTAAGACGTTTGATCAAGACATTTAATGAACCTTCTGCCTGATTGGTAAGCATATTTTCAGGACCTGAAGAATGCATGAATTGTTAATTGGATAGCCTGACTTTAATCACATTATAGATGAATGGTGCCGAGAAGCTCCCAAAGAACTTGATTTCGATCTTGAAGTCGGTACGTCTTTTCTGAACTTACTGTAAAACACACTTTGACAATGAGAAGAGTAGTCTATGTATCTTATAAATTGTGAGGTCTCTCTTCATCTTTTCGATGTGAGATCTTCAATATGCCCCCTCAAGTTGGTGTCTCTTTGGGTTCATCATTCTTGAGTCGGATCCCAATTTTTTAATCGAATACCCGTTTAGGCTTCATGGGCTTTGATACCATATTAGATTACATGGAGTTTCATCTCAAAACAAATTGATAATGAGAGGAATAACCTATGTATCTTATAAATTGTGAGGTATCTCTTCATCTTTTCGATGTGGGATCATCAATACTTATTGTTGCTGAGTGAAGGACAAAAACACTTTCCCCACTATACCCTTGCCTGCATTTCAACTTATCACGAGTTTGGCACATTATATTATTGTAAATAGTTCATATGTGTGCTACGATGTGTTGTACTAAAGAAGAATCAGATGAAGGTAGACAATTGTTCTTTTTGTTTTTTCTACTTTTCTTGTCAATATAAACTTTTTTTTGTGCAAGTTCAGTTTTTTTTTTTTTTTTTGTGACGTGCATTTTTTTTTAGTACAAGAACAAAATGAAACTAAATTGAGAGGAAATGATGTAGACCCATAGATGGTTCCCCATCCCAATAATCATCACCCATCACCCTATGTGCCCTTTGTGCCAACTTGTGCGCTTCAAGATTATTTTTTCTGGAAATATGGGAAAAAATAACTCTCTCCTAACTGCTAGCCATCCCTTACACCTACTTGACAAAACCTTGAATTTTGGTATTATCATCATCCCAACGATTAATGAGCATAATGCCAAGAAGCGAGTCTGGCTCTACTTCTAGAGGGACAGACTTATCATTGATCGAAGCCAGACCCTTCAAGATTGCACAAACTTCAAGAATCAATATTGGCCAATTTGTACAAATATACTTATGACCAGTACCAACAATATGGTCGTCCTAGTCTCATACAATCCAACCTATTCTGCCACTATGACTCTCTGAAACCATGAAGCATCTGTATTAAATTTCTACCATCCTAATGAAGGTGGACTCCATCCATTTGTTTGACCCTAATAAACCATACTCCTCGACCCGGTCGAAAGTGGATTTTGTAAGAATTCCTTCAGATGGTTTTCTATAAAGCTAAAATTTTTCTCCTAGTCCAGATCACAAATAATCTATCTATGAATCATTATATCACTACAAGAATTTTTGGATTTTCCAATGATGTTTTTCCTGACGCAACACTTTTCGTCGGGAAACACATGCTTATCCCGACGAAAATTGCAAGCGTCGGAAAATCTATGCACTTTTCTTGACGCTTGCCATTTTTGTCTAGACTTTTCTAGACACTTGCAATTTTCGTGGGGAAAAGTTAGTGATAATTCTCATTCATGAGGATTATTTGGCCTTTAAACTTAGTTATATTTGTGATTTTTATTCATATTATTTGATGAAAAATAAAAAATTCTTGAATTTAATCACATGATTGATGGAAGACCTTTAAATCAAGTAAGTTGAGAAAAGAAAACAAAAGAAGAAAAAAATTCACACTTACTTAATGTTTTGATGCAGGATTTTCGTGGAATGCAACTGCAATGCAATTGCTAGGCAATTGCAATCTGGACAGATTTGGAATTTAAGTAAAAAACGAGAATTTTGGGATTTTGAAGGAAAATTGACCCACGAATTTAGCAAGATGATTAGCCATGATTGTCCATCAACCAAGAAGGAAACCCTAGCATGAGATCCCTATAAATATTGAACAAATAAGCCAAACAAATAGAGCTCGATTGGAGAAGATTTTTGTTCACGTTTTTTGGGTTTTCTTACTTTCTGCAATTTCCATTTTGAGTTTTTTTAGTTGCTGTTTGTATTCATTTCTTCTTCATCTTAGTCCGAATCTCTTCCTTAATCCTATCTCAACGAAGTTGATGATGGTAAAAAGCAAATACTTATTCGATTGAGCTCGATTTTTGGAAGAAAACAACGTTATGTTTTTGGGTTTTTGGAAGCCTACTAGAGTTTTTTATTTTCATTATTAAGTTGGTGTTTTTATTGTATTTTCTTCTACATCTCCATCTCTAAACTCTCTTAAATCCCACAACGACGGAAGTTGGTAGTGGTTAAGAGCAATCTTGCTCGATTGAACCGAAGAGAAATGGGTTTTTAGGATGGATTAGTTCTCTTTCGATTTTTTGCACTTTTTGTTCGTAAGTTTTTGTTAATTGTGCTACTGGTTATACTTATCAATTTCAACAAATTTAATTTCTAATTTTTGTTATTCGAATTTTGGGAAAGTTACTGCACTTCGAATTTTGCATACATATATATAAGTTTTTTTTAGTTAATTTAGTATCTTGGAATTTTACAAATTATTGTTAAGCTACTGTGTGCTGGTTTGTATTTGAAAATTGCAAATTGTTTCTTTAAGCTACTGAATTGCTTTGTATTTACATTTTGATTGCATTGTTTACCTTGATTGTACCAATGAATTTTACTAATTTACATTTACTGTTTTCAATTTATTCCATCATGCATAGCTAAATTTCCTTTGGGATTCAAGTTTGTAAATGCCCTAGAGGAAAGATGTAAAGCTCGAGAGTAAAAACAATCTAGCTAATTCTTGAACTCTAGTTTGCTTTTGGTGAGTTAATTGTTGGGTAAACCTAGTTGGCCATCTAGTGTTGCTTGCCAAGCTATAACTTAATACCGAAAGGGTTAAGGGAAGTGGATGTCGCAAAAGCAATGGAGGAAAAGGCTTAGACATAAGTCTGAAACATCGACCCTAGACATAGGGCGAGACTCCAAAACCACTAGAATTGTGCGCAAAAATATCTAAGTTAGATATGCCATAGAAATATAGGTTTAATCACTTAATCTCCTAAAGATACTTCATAGAAGGTCGAATAGGAGTTGAATTCGGTTTACTTAGTTCTTGAGTTAGCTACGATTGCAATTGCTTTCTTGTTGCATTTTCTGTAACGCCCGGCTTATTTAGGAGTTTAAATTTTAATTTTTGGAATTTAGAGGAATGATTTTTCATTGGATAAGTTAAATTTGAAAGTTAATTTGGAATATAGAATGAGAAAAAGGGTATAATTGGAACTTAATAAGTTGTTGAGGGCATTATGGTCTTTTAGAAGAAAAGATATTTTGATTTTTATTATTATTATTATTTTAAAAAAAAAAAAAAAAAAAAAAAAAAAAAAATTCTTTCCCTTTCTTCTTCCTCGCGACAGACCCCTCCCTTCCCGAAAAAAAAAATTTTCTCTCTCTCTCTCTCTCTCTCTCTCTCGCCGAAGCTCCCGTCTCCGCCGCACGCCGCCGGCCCCTCCTTCTTCTTCGTTCTCACCGAGCAGCAGCCGCCGCACGCCATACTCAGTTCCAGGCCGCCGGTGCACGCCCAGCAACCCGATTTTTCTGCAAGTCTCGCCGGAAAACTCACGCAAACCTCACGCTGGAGTTGAGGGTTCGCCGGAGGTCTTCTTCCTCGCAAGCTGCACGCCCAGCCTCGCCGTGAGTTTCTTTGCCGGACGACAGTAGCTCGCCGGAAGCTCCAATTCGCAACCCCCGCTGTACGCGCCGCCGTTCACCAGTTTTTGTAAGGGAAATTCAGATCGCGCCGGATCTGCGAGAAAACGCCTCGAAACTCACCGGAAAACGCTGCACGAAGCTCAGATCCGACCCGTCGAGACTGGATCTGTCTAAATCCGAAGTCCACGCGCCGTTTGGAAGCTCCACGCGCCGCCCACGCGCGGCCGCCGTGAAGCCCACGCGCCGCCGTGCTCCGGTCACGCGCCGCCGCTCGCCGGAGTTGGGTAAAAAAAAAATTGCCATTAGGTCCGTTTCGTCGAGTTATTAATGATAGAAGGTGTTTTAGCGTAATTCGGATGGTTTAAGACACGTTTAGAACACTTTTTAGGTGCATTGTCGAGGACCGAGGATCGTACTTGGAGTGGAAACTCAAGAAGCTTAATTACTAAGTGAAGAAAGGGTATTTTAGTAAGTAAAGACTTAAGGTAAGGGATCTCACAACGAAAGAAGTTTTCAAAACTTGAGCTAGCTCTATGATTTCTTTGAAAGTTTATGTTTTCATGTTAAGTATTTAAGAAAGAAAGTGTATTATATGTATGTCTTTGAAATGCGATTGCTATGATTTATGCATTCATAACTATGTTCTAAAACGAATGGGACCTCATGCATGTGTTGTGTTCATGAAAGGATTTATATAGGCTGTGACGATAATTCTCCCAAAAGTTTTATGTGGGTTTTGAGGGAACCCGAGTCTTCGGACTCTATATGCTCCCGGGGTTCGAGAGTGCCCCCACGACTGTAGCCGACGGGCTTGAGTCTTCGGACTCCACGATGGTAGCCTTCGGGCTGAGTCTTCGGACTCCATGATATATGTTAGCTTTCGAGCTTAACTCTCAGAGGCAGGGAGGACTCTATTAGACAGAAAAACTATGTCTTCGGACTATTCAGAGGCCCTCGGGAGAATTTAATCGTTCACAAGAGCTGCGAGGAAAAGTACATGGTTTATAAAAGGAATTTTAGGTCCCCCACTAAAGCGATGGTTTACGATGGTTTTATGATTTAAAATGACATGTTGCATGTGATTGAAACTCTTATTTTAAAACTATGATGGACTTACTGAGTATTATTCGTTAATACTCACCCTTTTCCTTTTTAAAATGTTTTCAGGTAAGGCTAAGATCGGCCCTAGCGCGTGACCGGAGATCAGCTACTTGAGTCATGAGGAGTCGACTGATCGCTATTCCGCTTCTTTTATGTTTCTAGATGTATATAGAACTCATGTTAAGTTTTTAAATGTTAGGAGAATGTTTCAAAATCTTTTAACCTTTCTTTGTAAATCGTGCACGTGTATTTGGTTTCTTCTGTTTGAACCCTAGCATCATATTGAGAAGTTTGTTGGATGCTAGGAGGTTGTTTGAAATCTTAGAAGTGTGTTTTTCTATGTCTTATCAGGGTCAAAATTTTGGTTTTCGTGTAGTTACGCCGTTATGTTGCCGAAATTTTTGGTAATATAGCGACGTGACTTAGTAATGACTCTTAGGTAGCGTGTTGTGCCTATAGGGTCGTTACAGTTGGTATCAGAGCGCTAGGTTATAGGTTCTGTAGACTAGCTTACTTTGTAAGCATCAGGTATCCCATGACTAAGTAGTGATTTCCAGTCATCGCGCAGGTACGCCTCTGAAGTAAACTTTTAATTCGTTTGTTGAAAAGCATGTTATGTTTATGAAATGATTCATATGTGAAATGTATTTTTAAGTTAAGGAAAGTTTAAGAAAAGTGAAAAGTGTGATCCCTTTTGATGTGGAGGTTAAACTTGTTTATGTTTGATTGTTAAGTATGCCGCCTAGAAGGAGAGGCAGAGGACGGGGTAGAGGACGTGGTGCTGGTAGAACACATGACTTACCTCCTGAGATGCCAGTGGAACAGGAGGTGAATTCTGGGGCAAGTTCCCCTGTTGCTCAGGATCAACCTGATCCAGTTATGGAGACTGCAAATCCTACGGTTGCGTCGTTGATGTTAGAGGCGATGCAAAACTTAGTACAAGCGACCGTGACGACCCAGTTAGCGCAGATGGGTCAAGTTTCTACGCCAGCTTCATTACAAGCCCGTCACTTGAAAGACTTTAGAAAGTATGATCCAAGGGCGTTTGACGGATCCTCTGGGGATCCTACAGTGGCGGAGTTATGGTTGTTCTCTATGGAGAACATTTTTCAGTTGATGAGTTGCCCGGATGAATATAAAGTTTCTTGCGCCACATTTATGCTGAGGGATGATGCGTACCTATGGTGGGATTCTGCTCAGAGGACCATAGGTACAGGAGGAGGAGTAGTGACGTGGCCGATGTTCAGAGAGGCTTTCTGGAACAAATATTATCCTGCGACTGCACGATATAAGAAACAAGAAGAATTTCTACAACTTAAACAGAATCGACGTCCAGTGGATGTCTACGAGAGGGAATTCACAAGGTTATCTCGTTTTGCTCCAGAGCTGGTAGATACTGAGGCCAAGAAAACGGAGCGTTTTGTAATGGGTTTGGATCCTCAGGTTAAAGGCGTGGTACAGGCTGTAGCACTTCACGACTATGCTGCTGCGGTAAGGACAGCAGAGTTTATTGTTGCAGGCCAACAGAGTGAGATTCCTATGGTCCAAAACCCGAGTCAGTCATCCTCTGGTCACAAGAGGAGATGGAGTCAGGCGAACTCGAATCCCCAGCGTTCTCAACAGTCTTCACAGTCGTCTATGAGGTCACAGGCCGCTTTTAGTCAGAGGCAGCAAGTGAATAGGCCGGTACCTAACATTGGGGAGAAACCTCGTTGTAATGAATGTGGAAAGTTTCATTGGGGTCAGTGCCTGATGCGGTCTGGGTTGTGTTTTCGATGTAAAAAGGAGGGACACAGAGCTGAAAATTGTCCTACCATCCCAGACAAGAGAGGCCAGTCTTCGGGTTCAGGTGGAGTAGGACTTAATAGGCCCGCACTGTAGCAAGGGAGAGTTTTTGCTAGTACCAGCAGGGAGGCTGGTAACTCAGATGCTGTAGTTACAGGTATGCTTCCCGTTTTGGGATATTTTGCATTATGTTATTTGATTTCTACACATTCCTTTATTTCTGCGTCTTTTGTGAGACAAGATGAGTTAGAACTTGAGTCTATTAGCTACTGAGGGGATTAAGAATAGTAAGATGATAGTTTCCAACCATGAGATGGATGTGAATTTGATAGTCCTAAAGATGGAAGGGTTCGATGTTATTCTAGGCATGGATTGGCTGGTTTTGAACCATGCTAATATTGATTGTTTTCGTAAAGAAGTGGTGATCACGCCCCCAAAACAGGCCAGTTATAAGTTTAAGGGGATTAGAACTGAATTAATCCGAGAGTGGATTGGTGGGGAATGAGGAACCCCAAATGAGGGAGATATGAAGGAATGGAAAATAAGAACAAAAGAGAATATGATTGATGATTCATGGGGTCATTTGAGACTTTGGAAAGGATTAGCCCTGTACTCGTGGTTTAACTTGTTCACCTTTCTCTCTATAGTCATGATGTGCTTTATGTTCCTCTCGTTGAGGAAAGGTGTTGCTCGGTGATGGAAAAGAGACTTAATGGATTTAGTAAAGGAAGAGAAAGGTGATATAGAAAAGATATGTTTGTCTCAAGAAATAAAAGGAAACGGTTATGTTGAGGTGCCTAATACTCAAGTATGGTGTGCTTTGAGGATAGAAATCCTTAAATGTGGTAAAAGAATTTGGTTAGTATTTGAAACTCAGAACCTCGTGAGTCTTGGCCAAAGGTAAGTACGTGAGACTTTGGGTTATACAACCTAGTTTGGTGTATGAGATTTTTCTTTTGAGGTGCGTTTAAACCTGTGAAACCCAAGTCTTCAAAGAAAACTTCTTTAAGATTTTGTTTTAGGCTTGCAAAGGAAACGAAGAGAGCAACTTTCTAGTTGAAAATGGTTATTGGCCTATGTTGCTAAATAGTTGGAAAGGGAAACAAAAGGAGTGGTTCGAATATATGTGACTCCAGTGGATGAATTTGGCAAGGCAATAGTGGAAGTTTGGATCAGATAGAATTGAATTTGGAGGCCGAGGTCGTGTGAGGTGAAACCCAGAAAGCGATTCAAATGATGGTGACAATGCGGATAAACTTGCAAGCTGGAATTCGGGTTTGGATAAGAATAGAGTTTGGAGTAGTGGTGGTTGTGCATGGTCCTAGAACCGAGAAAGTGAATGGAATAGCCAACGACGGAGTTGGAAATCGAGCAATGATGATGGTGATAAGTTGAGTGTTCAGGAATCAGGTTGGAAGGTGACATCAAGAGAAAGGAGCACAATAATTGGAAAGTACTAAGTCGTCCTTGAGGCGTGAATCGAACTATGGGTGGAATAGAGGAACTGAGAATCAAACAGCAAATAAGGATGAAAATGCAGGTGCTAGTAATGTTACAAGTTGGGGTAAAAGTAGCCTTGCAAATAGGGAAAAGTTGTCATTTGATTGGGAGCAATGATCGATGGTAATGTCTCAGTTCGAATACGAGATTTAGTTTCAGAAGGTGGTTTTCCTAAGACTCGTGGTACCAAGGGATCGGTTTCAGTGGTTCCAGCAAGGACAAAATTAGCAACCAAATGACTTTGTTAGTTGCAGTTAGAAAGGTGCATGGTTTGCTTGGGTTTATGGGTTGCTTTCTATGTTAGAACCTCTCCAGTATAGTAATGTCTCAAACTTAATTGACTCAATGATGCAGTTGTTCATATAGAGTGAGACTTATGAAGTGAGCTTTTAAGAGTTCAAGCAAGATGGACATTTAGTATTAGTGCTCGTTGTGGAGCTGGAAAGTGGTTATTCATGGTATTGTTCTCGAGAAAGGGTTGGTTGAGAGTCGATATAGCTGTGTAAGGTGATTGTTTTCTTCAGGATTGGATGAAAGGTTTACGAATGCAACTACTCGACCTATGTTTTGGTAGGGATAGATAAGGACTTTGCTTTGAAAGATTGCAAGGCACTATGGTTGTCAGAAGAAGGTTTGAAACCTTTCGTAGCTTTATGAGCCTAAAGTATTGTTCATCCAGGAGTTGAGCATGTGGCAGCTTAGATTGTTTAAGTTATTAAGAGTATATGATGACAAGTTATGCTGCCACAAGATGAAAAGGGGCATGAAGTTCGAAGATGGTGGTTTAGTATCCTAAATGGTAGCACAATGAAAGGAGTTTTGAGGTTAAAACAAAAGAAATGGTGACTGATGTTTGGTTGAGTCGTTTGAGAGGCGAACATGTATTCAAAGTTTTGTAAGACTAGCCACTTTCGAGGACGAAAGTTTTCTTAAGGGGGGAAGAATGTAACGCCCGGCTTATTTAGGAGTTTAAATTTTAATTTTTGGAATTTAGAGGAATGATTTTTCATTGGATAAGTTAAATTTGAAAGTTAATTTGGAATATAGAATGAGAAAAAGGGTATAATTGGAACTTAATAAGTTGTTGAGGGCATTATGGTCTTTTAGAAGAAAAGATATTTTGATTTTTATTATTATTATTATTTAAAAAAAAAAAAAAAAAAAAAAAAAAAAATTCTTTCCCTTTCTTCTTCCTCGCGACAGACCCCTCCCTTCCCGAAAAAAAAAATTTTCTCTCTCTCTCTCTCTCTCGCCGAAGCTCCCGTCTCCGCCGCACGCCGCCGGCCCCTCCTTCTTCTTCGTTCTCACCGAGCAGCAGCCGCCGCACGCCATACTCAGTTCCAGGCCGCCGGTGCACGCCCAGCAACCCGATTTTTCTGCAAGTCTCGCCGGAAAACTCACGCAAACCGCACACTGGAGTTGAGGGTTCGCCGGAGGTCTTCTTCCTCGCAAGCTGCACGCCCAGCCTCGCCGTGAGTTTCTTCGCCGGACGACAGTAGCTCGCCGGAAGCTCCAATTCGCAACCCCCGCTGTACGCGCCGCCGTTCACCGGTTTTTGTAAGGGAAATTCAGATCGCGCCGGATCTGCGAGAAAACGCCTCGAAACTCACCGGAAAACGCTGCACGAAGCTCAGATCCGACCCGTCGAGACTGGATCTGTCTAAATCCGAAGTCCACGCGCCGTTTGGAAGCTCCACGCGCCGCCCACGCGCGGCCGCCGTGAAGCCCACGCGCCGCCGTGCTCCGGTCACGCGCCGCCGCTCGCCGGAGTTGGGTAAAAAAAAAAATTGCCATTAGGTCCGTTTCGTCGAGTTATTAATGATAGAAGGTGTTTTAGCGTAATTCGGATGGTTTAAGACACGTTTAGAACACTTTTTAGGTGAATTGTCGAGGACCGAGGATCGTACTTGGAGTGGAAACTCAAGAAGCTTAATTACTAAGTGAAGAAAGGGTATTTTAGTAAGTAAAGACTTAAGGTAAGGGATCTCACAACGAAAGAAGTTTTCAAAACTTGAGCTAGCTCTATGATTTCTTTGAAAGTTTATGTTTTCATGTTAAGTATTTAAGAAAGAAAGTGTATTATATGTATGTCTTTGAAATGCGATTGCTATGATTTATGCATTCATAACTATGTTCTAAAACGAATGGGACCTCATGCATGTGTTGTGTTCATGAAAGGATTTATATAGGCTGTGACGATAATTCTCCCAAAAGTTTTATGTGGGTTTTGAGGGAACCCGAGTCTTCGGACTCTATATGCTCCCGGGGTTCGAGAGTGCCCCCACGACTGTAGCCGACGGGCTTGAGTCTTCGGACTCCACGATGGTAGCCTTTGGGCTGAGTCTTCGGACTCCATGATATATGTTAGCTTTCGAGCTTAACTCTCAGAGGCAGGGAGGACTCTATTAGACAGAAAAACTATGTCTTCGGACTATTCAGAGGCCCTCGGGAGAATTTAATCGTTCACAAGAGCTGCGAGGAAAAGTACATGGTTTATAAAAGGAATTTTAGGTCCCCCACTAAAGCGATGGTTTACGATGGTTTTATGATTTAAAATGACATGTTGCATGTGATTGAAACTCTTATTTTAAAACTATGATGGACTTACTGAGTATTATTCGTTAATACTCACCCTTTTCCTTTTTAAAATGTTTTCAGGTAAGGCTAAGATCGGCCCTAGCGCGTGACCGGAGATCAGCTACTTGAGTCATGAGGAGTCGACTGATCGCTATTCCGCTTCTTTTATGTTTCTAGATGTATATAGAACTCATGTTAAGTTTTTAAATGTTAGGAGAATGTTTCAAAATCTTTTAACCTTTCTTTGTAAATCGTGCACGTGTATTTGGTTTCTTCTGTTTGAACCCTAGCATCATATTGAGAAGTTTGTTGGATGCTAGGAGGTTGTTTGAAATCTTAGAAGTGTGTTTTTCTATGTCTTATCAGGGTCAAAATTTTGGTTTTCGTGTAGTTACGCCGTTATGTTGCCGAAATTTTTGGTAATATAGCGACGTGACTTAGTAATGACTCTTAGGTAGCGTGTTGTGCCTATAGGGTCGTTACATTTTCTTTCCAAAGAGGCATTAGCAACTTGAATCCCTTTTTCATTTCCATTGAATTTTCAAATAATTTTATTTTAGTCAAAACACCTCTCAAATCATTTTCACCATCGGTTACCTTAACTTGCAATTTGTCAACGATTTTGTGCCAACTAAAATTCATTTTATTAAACCTCGTTCCCTTGGGTACTATACTCTGGAATACTTCCAGTTTCTTTATTACTTCGATCACGTGCACTTGCGTGTAGCGAAAAGCACCGATCAGTTAGTTATGCCGACGAAAATGCTTGCGTCGGGAGATTATTTCGTGCGCCATAGCCCACCATATGGCATGAAAAGATAAGTCGGAGTATTAAAAGGCTATGCCAACGCTTTTTTCAGCATCAAGAGAAGTAAATTAAGTGAAATGCGCGTTTCACTTTTCCCGACGCTTTGTGGACCTATGTCAACGCTTGTTTTGCGTCGGAAAAAGTCATGAAAAATAAAACCCTAGCCCTTTCTTCTTCTTCTCCTCTCCTTCTTCTCTTATTCTTTTTTCTTTTCTCTCCGTTGTCTGCATCTAAAACCTCATATCATTGCCTCATCTCTTCTTCTTCTTCTCCATTTTCTTTCCTATTCCTTCACCCATGCCATCTCTCTTCCATTTCCGGCATTTTTCTTGTGGGTTTCGACGGTATGAGGTGGCGGTCCGATTTTGGGCATTTTGAGGGAGAAAATTTTTGTAGTTCACTATTTTTTTTCCGTTTCTCATCGTTTAGTTCCATTTTAAGCTTGTGGGTTTTATTTTCAAAGGTATTTATTTAATGTTAGCTTATATTTGCCTAGTTATTTTTAGGTTTTCTCTCTTTCTCAATACTTTTTTCTTTCTTTGTTCACAAATTCCGTTGGTAGCTTGGATTTTCTTCTTGGTTAAGCATTTGGAGGTATATAGAATTCTTACATTGTGTTTTTTTTAGCTTATTTAAAATTTAAACTTGGTTATTGAGCCTTTTGAAGTTAAAAATTTTACTTTGAGTGGATTATGTGTTCAAAGTGTAATTTGGAGAATATTTGTCTGATTTGGAGGCTATTTATGTTATTGAATATTTAGTTTGGAGCTTATTTTTGGATTAAAGTATGATTAAATTGTGATATTGAATTTATTGTGTGTTCAAAATGTGATTTGAAGCTTAATTATTTGATTAAATTGTGATTTGTGGGCTCTTTATGTGATTAAAGTTTGATTTGGAGCTTATTGTGTGAATAGAAGTGTGATTTTGAGCCTATATTTGTGTGATTAAATTGTGACATTGAGTCCAAGTGTGTGATTAGTTTGATTTTGAGCCTTTTTTGTGTGATTAAAGTTTGATTCTAATCTTATGGTGTAATTTGATTTGTAGCCTATTTTTTTTTTATCTTATTGAGCCTATTGAACATTAAAATGTAAGTGTTACTTTTTAGCTTAATTTAAGGTGTTATATTGAGTTAGAGTGCTTATTTTGAGCTTAGTAAAGATTATATTGTGATTTTATTATCTTAAAATCCCTAAGTGCCTTGCATATGTACGTACTTGGAACTAAGTTGGTGCACAAAATGCTAGACTCAAAGACACATTTCCTTAATATATATCCTTGGAGGCTTAGAATGAAATTTATTTAACATTAAGTACTTTTGGATGTTTGGCGGTTAGTTTAAGACGTTTGGAGAGAAGTTAGACACTTTCGGAAGAGTTTGGAGTGAGTTTGGGATGAGTTAATCATCTAAATTTTGTACCTTAGACACAGAAACTTGCATTAAATTCTGTCTATAATTAGTAATAGTTTCGACTTTTGATTTTTAATTAGATTTTGCTTTATAATTTTCTATCTATAATTAGAAGTAGATTTATCGTACAATGACAAACATACAAGAGGGTCTCCTTCTAACTAGGTATGAATGATTTCTTTGATGTTATAAAATCATTATGAAACTTAATTGTCTTTTATTTGTTTGGTTGTATGTTATATTGTATTTTACGTTTAATTTTTAGCTTATATGGCTATTTAGAAGCTATTGTACCCATAATTGGATTTAGATATTGGTTTAAGTGAATTAAGGTTCTTCATCTAGTGCAAAGGTTTTGCTTGGTTGCATGACTATCCTGTAGTTATGGTAGCCATTAAAATAGAGAGTTAGTTTTAGTGAATTAGAAACATTTTTTTAAGGGTTAGATATTGGATAAGTTAGTGGGATTTTAAGTAAAAATAGATAAATTAGGCACCTTTTTTTAGGGTTATGGGTGAGTTAGTGGGATGTGTAAAATGTGTTTGAGTGAGTTTGTGATATTTGAAGTAAGAGTTTCAATGAGTTGGGAATGTTTGTTGGTTTTTAAAGTATGCTTAGGCACATTTAAGACATTTTTATAGCATTGGGGGGTGGGTTGTGTGCTTTAAATTTACTTTAGGCATTTTCTAGATTTCTTTGAGAGTCAAAATGATACTTGGACTCTTTTCAGACACTTTTTGACAACTTTGTAGGTTTTGAGGAGCAGGGTAGACTCTTTTAGGTCATTTTGAGTTAGTTTTTGCCTCAAAGTACGCTTAGGCACCTTTAAGACACTTTTGTAGCATCATTGAGGTGGGTTGCGCGCTTTAGGTTCACTTTAGGCACTTTAATTTCTAGGTTTTTCTTTGAGTTAGAATGACACTTAGACTATTTTTGAGCACTTTTTGGCCACTTTGCAGGTTTCGAGGGGCGGAATAGACACTTTTAGGTCGTTTTGAGTTAGTTTTTGACCTCAAAGTATGCTTATGACACCTTGAAAACACTTTTGTAGCATCGAGGGGTTGGTTGTGCATTTTAGTTTCACTTTAGGCACTTTCTAAGTTTCTTTGAGAGTCAAAATGACATTTGGACTCTTTTTAGGCACTTTTTGGCCACTTTGTAGGTTCTAAAGGGCAAAGTAGATAGTTTTACGTTTTGAATTAGTTTTTGGCCTCAAAGTATGCTTAAGAACCTTTAAGACACTTTTGTAGCATTGAGGGGTTGGTTGTGTGGTCACTTTAGGCACTTTCTAAGTTTTTTTGAGAGTCAAAATGACACTTAAACTCTTTTTAGCCACTTTTTGACCACTTTATAGGTTCCAAGGGGCGAAGTAGACGCTTTTAGGTCGTTTTGAGTTATTTTTGGTCTCAAAGTATGTTTAAGTACTTTTAAGACACTTTTGTAGCATCGAGGAGCTGGTTGTGTGCTTAAGTTTCACTTTAGGCACTTTCTAAATTTCTTTGAGAATCAAAATGACACTTAGACCTTTTTGTGCTTTAGTTTTACTTTAGGCACCTTCTTTTATTTTTTGTTTTATATTTAAAAAAAATTCATTTTTTTTTTCAGATTCGTAGTTATGCAATCTTGAAGACATATTTTCCAAAAATACAGACGAAGACGAAGATTGAAGGCTTCAAGATTAATTGTTTTCTTTCCTTTCTTCTTTCAAACTCTAGTACATGAAGAGATTGAACATTTTGTAATCAAATTGTTGCATTTCAATACTATTGCTTTTTATGATATTATTTTTTTGTTTTAAAATGATACTAAAATGAACTATCAAGTAGTATAGAAATAAATAAATAGGAGGAAAAAAAGGGTTTAAGGTTTTACAGATGCATATTGCATCGGAAAAAGTAAACATCTCCCAATGCGTACATTAGTCGTGGGGAGAAAAGTTTTTTTGACACAACGCATTGCGTCGGGAGAAGTCCACTTTACCCAACGTAACACCATTTTCGTTGGGAAGTGGCTTTCCCAACGGCTCTATGTCGACGAAATTGCCCACGAAATATTTTCGTTGACCAAGACTTTTTCCGATGCAATTTAGACTTTTCCCGATGCTTTGTTGCATCGAAAAAAGTGAAAAATCTGCGACATGCCCAAATCTTCCATAGAATTTTAAGGAAAACTCCAAAATCCCAATCCGTTCCATTTTCTCGAATCCACACAAAGTAATCCATCACCTCGATCCCATTTATCCCTGAAAGAGAAAAAATACCCACACAAGAAGGTAGAAAATGGTTCCAAAGTTTAGAGGATACCTAACAGGCCTAAAGGATGTGATTAGTCATTTCAGGAGGCTTATGACATAAAGGACACCAAGGTTCCAAATCTAAACTTTTTCGAAGTAAATTCGTTTTGATAGGTAGTGACGTACTTACTTTCATTTTGATTAATATATGAATACACATTTGTTTGATCTTTTGTCCTTATGAATTACTATATGACTGTTAGTGTTCTATCCCATGTCTTTATTGGAATTTTGGGTTGAAGACTTGCGGAGTAGTGAATCATGAATTTGTATGAATTGTGCTATTTTTCTTCCTCGTTAAAGGATGCATAAATACATTGTTAATTGTTACCATTTTAGGTGCAAAGAATGGACTCTCATATAGCATTCTTGAGGAAAAGTCATAAATTACATATGTGAATGTATAAATTCTTAGTATCGAATCACGTTTGGCATATATTAATTATTATGTATGATGCGCGAGTGATTATTCATAAGTTTATATGTGAATGTATGAATTCTTAGTATTGAATCTTGTAATTTATGGATTGTGTGAGAATGCTGAAAAATTTGTATGGCTGTGACTTTCATGGTTGATGGCTCCTCAAAGGTAGGGGCTACACTTACCGAGTATTTTATACTCACGCTACAAATTTTGTAGGTGATTATACGGTTAAATGATATTGGTGACTGCATGGAGGAGACTTGAGATGAAAGATCATTTGATCACTTCTATTTAACATTATTTTATTAGTTGATTAGGAGACCAAATTTAAATTTTCATTCTTTGATTGATAGGATAATTGTTGAGATTTTTAATTAATTGATACGTTATTGATTAAATGGTTCGTTACTTTTCTTATTATATTACGTATTTTATATTTTATTATAATTAAAGTTATAATTGTTGAGTTAATTGTCGTGTAAAAATATAATACTATTGAGATTTTATTTTGTTTATAGGTTCAGAAAGAAAAATATTGTTGGTTCGCAATGGGTGCAACCAATAAT
This sequence comes from Trichosanthes truncata, assembly GCA_033996785.1. Taxonomy (NCBI): domain Eukaryota; kingdom Viridiplantae; phylum Streptophyta; class Magnoliopsida; order Cucurbitales; family Cucurbitaceae; genus Trichosanthes; species Trichosanthes truncata. The sequence continues at coordinate 17,428,698 of JAWPNB010000004.1, forward strand.
TTTTTGTATTAAATTTTTGAAAAAATGATGATAAGCATTGCAGTAATTTAAAACCATTATTTCTTACTTTTAATGATAGATGAACCTTTAATGACGAACATTTTATGATGAATGAATTTTTAATGACAGACATTTTATGATGAATGAACTTTTAATGACGGACATTTAGAGATAGATGAACTTTTAATGAGGGATATTTAATGACAAATAGACTCTTGACGTCGTCATTGATCGACATATAGTAAGTGATCGTCATCCTAAGATACAATGACGGTCGACTATAATGTCAGACATTGACCGACATAAAAAAGCGATCGTCATTATAACTTACAATGACAATTGAACAATGTCGGACGTGCGATTGAGATTATTTCCTTTAATGTCGGTTTTTTACCGACATTAAAAGTTAAATTTGTTCTAGTGCGAGCTGTTATATATCAACTAAGTTTAACATATTCCTATGAAAATTCAACCATATAAACACAATTAAGTCCATATTTCACTTGTTTTACAAGCTAAGAATATATGCTATACTCATAATTAGTTAGAAGTTGGAAAGATTTTTGGGTACTTAAAAACAAGTCATCTCTATTGATATATGACCTTGTTGAAGCAAAACTATTATAGTTTAGACCATAAAGAAATAAAAAAGAAAAAGAAGAGGAAGAAAACATCATATTATAGTGAAAATATGAAGAAATACACTGTCTCAACAAATAGTACCATAGCCATGTCCCAAAAGTATCAATCTGAGAATAGGCTCAATGGTTGAAACATTTATCTTCGATAAAGAGGTCAAAAGTCCAAATCTTCCACCTTACATATTGTTGAACTAAAAAAAAATTAATATCCAAACATTTACCATATAATTAGAATCATCGAGTGCCAAATAAGAAAGAGTGGAGACAGTGGAATAATTATCGAGGAATCTTGAAATATCAAACGACAAGTAATGAGCCGTAGTTATCTCAACAATATCAAGACTATAGCAAAGCTCCATTAAATAGGCGACAGTGTCGTCGTAGAAATATTGTTACGCGGAATAGATGATTAATTAAAAACAAGATTTGATTACGTACATTGTTGTGACGTATAAAGTGCGTTGTCGGTTAACTACAACAGGGAAGAAAAGAAAAAAGAATTGTGCATTTGTAATGAATAAAAGCTAGCTCTCTCTCTCTCTCTCTCGTTTTTCAAAAACTTGAACGAACTATACAATTCCTTATGGTTGGAACAGCGAGCTTGGTGGCAGCTGCTTCTTTCGTAGTTGAAAAACTCCAAAAGTTGTAATGTAAACATTGTAACAGATGAAGAAATAATAAAATCAAAGCAGTGTAAGTTGGTATACATTATAGTTTCAGCATGTTTTAAATGCTTTTTTAAAAAGAAAAAATTAAAAATACTTTTCATAAGGAATTTATTTTGTTGGGCTACATTCAAAAGTGGTTATACTAATTACAAATATGTTTGATTTTAGAAGTAATTTTGCTGCCCATCGCTTAAAAGTCACTTTTTGGATAATCATTTTACTATCTTAAAAAGTGACTAAGGAGAGAAATCATTTTTTTGACTATTTTGTCCAAGTTCTTATTATATAATTCCATATATGTCCCTCCCATTTACTTATTTAGGGCTGTTTTGGGCACTGAGTGGGTTATAATAACAGGAGTTATAATAGTCTGTGGGTTATAATAGTCTGTGAAATAATATAATATTGTTTAAAATGCAGAGTTATTTAGTCTGAGGTTATAATAGTTTGTGTTTGGGGTACAGAGTATTCCATGGGTTATTATAACACAGGTTATTATAATCCTTGCCCCAAACAGCCCCTTAATATTTATGGTTTTTCTTTTCTTTTTTTTCTTACATTAATTAGTAATCAATAATTTATGATATTTCTTACACCACCCTTTCAAAATTCCACTTTTCTCTCCAACTAATTATATCGTTAAGTTTGACTCTCCTTCTTCCCATTGATCCCCTTACTTATTTCTCTCTCTCTTTCTTTACTCTTAAATCTTTATCTTCACCAATCCAAATAATTTTCTCTCATTTTCCTCTAATTAAAAAAGAATGTGAAGTGTTAAGAATATGACTAGCTCAACTTAAATATGAAAAATCTTTCTTATTTATTTATAGAAATTAATTTTTAAACTTTATGAATATCTTACATTTAATTAAAATTAATAATAGAGTTAAAAAAGGTTTTGGGAATTCAAAAAGTTTTACAACTTCTTGATTTCCTACGTGTATGATCTATCTTCTACATTTTTTCTACAACAAGAGTTTTCTTCTTACTTTGCCTATTTTTTTCGATCTCTCAATTTCTCCTAAAACACAGGTATGATTCATTCCATGGATTTTTTAGACTATTTTATAATAATTATAATAATTATTATTATTATTATTATTCATCGATTTATGATTTTTTTACCTTCATTTTTCTTTAATCTATCATTGTTTTGCATTACATTTAGAAATTCACATCAACAAAATGCAATTGTTGTTTTTCTTTTGTATCAAATTGATTCAAAGTTTCACAGAAGAACAAAAGAGGAATTCTTTGAATTTGGAAGAAGAGAGCATCCAAGTTTGTAAGCATCTAACATTTTAAACAATAATTACAAACATTTTTTTTAATCACATGAATAATTTTTAATGTCGCCATATGACGCTTATGACAATGATTCTAAATATATAGAGATTGTAAATACAATAGAACAATCTTACCTTCAAGATTTTGCATCAAATTCTCAAGTTGCAAGTACTCCATCATTTTCAAACCTTTGTCTTACCACTTCAAGATATTTGAAATCAATTTTTGAAATACTACATCCCAAAATTAGGTTTGCATCCTTACCATTTATTTGGTATGTTTTCCACTTACTTAGAAACACATAGGATCGACTCTTTGGAAACCATTTTTCTTATAAGTTTTAAAAAATTTACTTAGATTTTGATAATATTTTTAAAAGGTAAATAATTGAATAAAAAAAATGGGTGAAATAGTGTTTATAATGATAATATATTATAGAACACATTTTGAACTTCATAAAAATGAAAAACAAAAAATACTATGGTTATCAAACAATGCCAAGAAAATTTGAAATTCAAATTATGAAAAATTACTAAATTAAGTGAAAAATAGGAGAAAAAAAGAAAAACAATAAATAATAAATAAGCAATGGTAAAAAAATTAAGGGAGAAAAAGAAAAATACACAAAAGAATGAAATAAATAAGTAAACTTGGAACTAACATACTCCATTTTCATTTGAGTTAAATATATATATATATTAGTAGTAATGCATCATTTCGAACCATCATTTTTACTATTACAAAAATTATTCATAATAAAATATCTATTTCATAATAGCAACATAAAACTAGGTGAATTAACAATACAAAATATGTATTAAGCAAGCAATGAAATTAAAAAAGATCTTATAAAAGAAATTAAATAAATAAAACCAATAAATTGTTAAAACTAACTAAATTATATTATTACAAATTTTGAAGATAATATCCTCCAAAGAAATAAATATAGTAAGCAATGAAAGAAGAGAAAAAAAATTAAAAATAAATAAACAAATATTAAACCCCATAAAACCATAAATGGGTTTTTTTTTTTAGAAAAAGAAACCCCTTAAAACTAACCAAATCATAATAAGAATTGTAGAATCTCCTAAAACAAGATCATCCAAATCTATAAATATCTTTTTTTTTTCTCATTTTTTTTGTTTGAGATACAAATCTATAAATATCTAATATGTATTTAAATTAAAAAATGATGTAAAAAAAATTATTCTTATTTTAAAAATAAAAAGTAATTATTTAACTTTTCACCAACCAAAATAACCATAATAAATTAATTAACTTAAAAATTTTAAAAATGTATATGAATTCATAGGACATGATTAAATTGGTTCAATTCAATTTCAAGTTAAACGGACCAAATTAATTGATTCTCTCTCATACTTTTTGAGTTATTTTTTTTTATAAAAGCCTCAAACAGAGAGTTACTAGATATTTTCAAAATTACTAATCAAAATTTTCATTAAAAAAAATGAATATAGTATTCAGTCAAAGGGAGGGTATGGAAAGAAAGAAAAATATATTGATGATGAATAAATTGAATTTCTAAAGAAAAAACTAAAATTTATGAAATTCTTTTGTATTTGGCTTGAAAACATGATTTCATCCCTTAATTAAAAAAAATAAAAATAAAATGTGTTCAACATAAGTTTTAAAAATATACATTACGAATAAAATAATAATATATGTAAAATAAAACATCAAGTATAGAAATTTAAATAGAAGTATGCATTTAACCAATGAAAATTTTATTTAACTATTCAAATTTTGTTTTCTAAAATATAGTTATTTATTAATTTAATAATATTGCTTATAATTAATTTTTCAAATAGGAAAATGATTAAAACATAATCATCACACGTGCAACGCACGTTAAAAGTTTATAGTCTCTCAAATGTTTCTTAAAAAAAAACAGTTTTTTTTAATCAATTTGATTGTGTACAAATACTTTTTATTGATTATAAAATATTGTATACTTTTTTAAAATACTTTTAGTTATCTAAAATCACTTAGAAAGTTATAATAAATACACTCTAAACTAGTAATTAGTCCAAAAGTGTTTACAGAAAAATTGATTTTATTTCAAAAGTATTTATTTGGTAAAAGTCATCCCAAACACACTACTAATAATTTAATGGTTAAATTATACAAAATACCTCTAAACTTTGAGGTAGGTTTCAATTATGCCCCTAGACTTTGAAAAGTTTCATTTTTACCTTTGATCTCTAAAATTTGTTCCAAAAAATACTCTTGAACTTTTTGTTCCAAAAAATAAAATTTTTGTTAAAATAAATGATGGAAACTGACATAGCATCTGATGTGTAAAAATTAGAAGGCATATGTGATATCGTTTACAACTATATAAAAGATTAAGATTGTTGTTGCCATTTATTTCATCTCAAAATATATCATTAAAATAATCAATTTTTACACATCATCTGCCACGTCAATTTCATGGATGATACTATAAATGTTGTTATATATGACTTCCAATTTTTACACATTAGCCATCGTGTCAATTTTCATCTTATTTTAACCAAAAAAAAAACTCTCTAAAGGGGTAAAAATGAAACTTTTGGAAATCTAGGGATATAATTGAAATATACCTCAAATTTAAGGAGTATTTTATATAATTTAACCTAATTTAATATAGTGTGAGTCAATTATTGAAGGCCAGAGTTGAGTACTATAGATTCAATTAAAATGATGCGTAAGTGTTGGACAGTGAGTGTAGTTGACATTTAATTTATAAGGTGGTAGCTATAACTCTTGCACTGCATGTTATACATAGACATAAGAAATTTGTTTGGAAAGCCAACGTGAGAGTGAAAATGTGGAGACTTAAGTTGGGAGAAGGAGCGAATAACCCTTACTTATTCAGCAGCAACAACTTCGTCGGAAGACAGACCTGGGACTTCGAGTCTAATGCAGGCACTCCAGAAGAGCGAGCTCAGGTGGAAGAAGCGCGCCAAAATTATTTCCACAATCGATTCAAAGTCCAATGCAGTAGTGACTTGTTTTGGAAATTTCAGGTTGTTTTTAATTATTTAAATATAATTTCAACCTCTTATCTATTCTAAGTTTTCGTTTTCAATCACATTTCACTCCCCTAAATTTAAATCTATATATTCATAAAGTATTTAAAAATCAAAATAATTACAAATAATATATAGTATTTACTTTTTCAATATTTTTTTGATAATTTTTTACTAGTTTAATTTTAGTTTTTTTCTTTGAATTTTGTTTTTATTTTTTGGATGTCAAATATACATGATTTTTTTTTGTTTTAAATTACTAGAAAAATTTTACATGCATTGCACGTAGATGTATTTTAGCATGTGTTTTAATTAAATTTAAGATTTCATTTGATAATAAAGATTGCCTTTTTTTTTCATTTAAAAACTTTTATTAAGATTTCACGAATATCTTTAATTTTCGTGAGTCATATTAATTTTGAAACATAAATATTATTTTAATTTTAATAAAAGTAACGACATAAATAAAGTATAAACTATTATTATTAAGAAAAAATTTGAAATGTTAAAATTATATAAAGAGGAAATAGGTAAAAAGCGACTCACAAGTATCTCTAATATAGATATTTATATGAATTTGGGTCCCTTTCATATAAAATTTAAGATCTGTCACTGATCACGGTGCAACTGTCGTTTTAGCGGTTAAGTTTACCTCTTATTTTTATTTCAAAACTTTCGTGCTTATTTTCTATCAATTGGTTCATAAGTTTTCAGACATCATAATATTAACATTTTTGTTACTTAGTTTAAACCTTTCGTAGACATATTTTGTTTAGTCTAACTCGATCAATACATGTCTAAATATAGACAAATGTTTGAACCAACATAATAGGTTAAATGTTGAGAATCTAAATGTATTTACATTTTTGTTAAATGATTAATGAAGAAATAATAGTAGGTTGCAAATCTCTAGTTTAAACTTTTTGGATAGATGGTCCATATATAATTTCCTTCTTTTGGGAGGGTGCAGCTTCTACGAGAAAAAAATTTCAAACAAAAAATTCCAAAAGTGATGGTGGAGAAAGGAAGAGATGGCGAAGAGAAAATAATAATAACAAAAGAAACAGCGACCATTGCACTGAGAAGAGCTACATCATTCTTTGCAGCCTTACAAAGCGACCATGGCCATTGGCCTGCTGAAAACTCTGGTCCTTTATTTTATTTCCCTCCACTGGTACTGTTTATTAATTCTATTCATACTTTTTCTCATTGATTTTGTCATCCATGAATACACACATTTCGTAATTTATTTATTCATTTTATTCGATGATGTGGACTAATCTAGAATAATTTTACCACAAAACCTTGGGGAAGAAAGGTATTTGCATTGTACATTACAGGACATCTTGGGATTATATTCTCAGAAGAGCATCAAAAGGAAATCCTTCGCTATACATATTGCCATCAGGTAAAATAGTTGCCTAGTTAGATCAATTTAAAATGTTTTAAAAAACATACAATTAGTCCTTATACTTTCATTGAAGTGATGATTTAGTCTCTGAATATTAGTATGTAACAATTTATAACTTCTACTTTAAAATTTTGTAACTAATGGACTAGATTTTGTATGTTAAAGATCAGTACTTTACATTGGTGAGATTCTTCACACTAAAAACTAAATTGTTACAAATTTTAAATTACAAGGCATAAATTGTTTCATAGTTTAAAATATAGAGATTAAATCACTACACAAACTAAAGTTCAGGTTCTAATCATTACTTTTAGTGAAAGTAAGAAATTAGGCACTCTAATTTTTTAAAATTCCCTTTATTTATTAAACATATATATAAATAAATTAATAGGAATATAACACATAGAGAAAATAAGTAGGAGTGCTCATATTTCTTGACAACCTGCTCATATGAGTTATTTTAAATGAGTTTGTTATGCTCTAGAATGTAGATGGTGGATGGGGATTGCACATAGAGGGCGAAAGTTGCATGCTTTGCACTGTCCTAAACTATATTCAACTACGTTTATTGGGAGAAGGACCTGACAAAGATGCATGTAGTAGAGCTCAAAAATGGATTCTAGATCATGGAGGTGCTCTTTACATACCTTCTTGGGGAAAGATTTGGCTTTCAGTAAGTAGTATAACCTCTGCCTATTTAATTTGCATATTATTTCTCTCACTTTCTTCTTCTTATTCAAATAAAATAAAAATTTTGAAAACTAATTGCATGGATGTAGATTTTGGGTGTTTACGAGTGGGAGGGAACCAACCCTATGCCTCCAGAGTTTTGGATGTTTGGAAATATTCTGCCTTTGAATCCTGGAAGTTTGTTATGCTACTCTAGGTTGACACTCCTTCCTATGTCATATTTATACGGCAAGCGGTTTGTGGGACCCCTCACCCCTCTCATTCTTCAATTACGACAAGAAATCTACACTCAACATTACAACAACATAAAATGGAGTCCAGCACGTCATTACTGTGCAAAGGTACTATTTTGTTACATAACTTATGTTCATAAATCATTTTGATGGATAGAGTAGATAGATGGCAAAAAATGAAATAAGTTATAAGAAGTAAGCTAGGTCCACTCTTTTAAAGCATTGAATCCTCCTATCACAATGAGTAGAGAATTCTAGAATTTTTACACATTCAATGACCCGTAATTACAAATATATATGTTAAGGCCAAGTTGAGTAGCCTTTAGATTATACTAACTCATACAAGCTCAAAGAAGTACAAATTAAATATTTCTTATCATATCAAATTAAGAGTTAGAAATCATATTTCCCACTTGAGCTCCATCTAGCCTTCTACATATATCTTAACATAACCATTGATCTTTAATGCAATTTCTCAAATCAAATTTAGCATGGCATATATCTATAATGTTTGGTCCTCTCATGAATATTTTATTTTTTAAGAGATAAAATAGTATTTTGAGTATCATACACCACTTGTTTGAAACATTATTACTACACCTCTTCCATATAAATCCCTTAACTCACTGCTTAAGAAAAAGCATTGTTGGCTATAATCTTCCAGGTAACATTTCTTCTAAGGAATTTAAATACATACCTTGCTGTTGATCTTCATTTATCAAGATCAATGGGTTTCCTATATAAAATGGAAAATATGTTTGATTTCTCTTTTTCTATGTTGCTTATATATATCAACTAACCACACTTAGTGCGAGGCTAGATCTAATGTTGTGCAAATCATGAAATATTTAGGGTAATTTCAATAAAATTTTCATATGTAACACTCTCCCTTTCCAACATTTCAATTTTATCTTTTACATCATATGAAAATATAAAGAAAAAAATGATAAGAAAACGTTGAAATTGAAGCTAGCAACCATCGGAAAGTCCTTGTAGACTTCTAGCTTACAAATCGAAAGACAAAATACCGATTTGGAATCAACTCAAGGTGATATTTAGAATAGGGATTATCTTGTGGTCAAGGACTTGGAGATAAAAGAACTTGTTCTTATCTCAATGTTAAATCATTCCTAAGTTTAGTGACCAAGCTTGCAAAGGGTACATACATCTGCCACAGAGCTTGTAGGAACACTTAAATTTCGTTCATCCAAAACTAAGTTATACAAAAGACTCTTTGAGGTTTATAAGGACTAAGGGTGGTAGCTACAAAGCAAGAAAACTAGCCCTAGATAATTCAAATCTTCAAAACAATAAAATCCTTAAAACAACTAAGGGATGAAAATATCTTCCTATGCTAATAAAACAATAAAATAAAACGAATAAAATCTCCCTATAAGATTATGATCCTTAAATCTAAAATATATCTTAATGGATAAGAAAAAATATGCCAAATATAACAAAATCAAGACAAATAAGGAAAGCAAGTGGGAGTGGCTAGGAGGGCAACATGCACAGGGGTGTGTGCAGAAAGGGTGTAGGGCATGTGTACATGGGCGTTGAATGTGTTGGTTGGCCTCGCGATTGGGATGTGTGAGTCTTCCTTTGACAAGGATTTGTCTTCAAATGAAATAAGCAACCTACAATATGTTAAAACATAAAGCATACGACAAATGAGAAACACAGAAAGAATAAAACGACACATAGATTTATGTAGTTCACTAACGGTGTATTAGCTACGTCGACAGACAGAGGGAGAGAGTATTTTATTATCTTGAGGAGAAATTGAATACAGAATCCAGAGACATCTCATATAAGAGTTTAGAGAGTTTATATATGACACTCATCTAACCCTAATACAGAATAGGTCCAAAAAGCCCAAAATTATGAAAAATAAACTAATCTCCATATATCACTTAAGTTTCGGGGGTGTTGCTCTCAGAACCCCCACCATATTGCTTCACCTCTGGACCCCAACTCGCTGACCGGTTAGCGAGATCCCTGTACTTAGTCATTTGGAGCACCATATAACAAATTCAAGACATTTCTACGCAATCAAAATAACCAAGTTAGAAATCAAGTTAGAAAGGTTGAAATAATTGAACAAATCACTTGTACCATGACCATTTGGGTAGTGAGCTGCCACAAGAAAAGATTTGTGTCGTCTCTTTCTTTGGATCCAATTGCAGCTCATTCTTCCGTCCTATATCCAAAGAACTAAAAGACACAAGATCAAGTGAAAATTAGGTGTGCATCACAAATATAAAAGAAAGAACGTTTGACCTTATGTAGATATGAACCTTTTTGTGGCACAGTTTTCTTATCTTTGCCCTCGTTGACCCTTTGAAGTTTAAGTTGGTCTACATGCACTTCTTTTGAAGGAAAAGGTATAGTAAAGAAAATTTCTTACCTTTAATTTATGATTGAAAGAATACTTATTGAGATATCCATCATACTTTATCTTACTATCAAATTTCCATAACCTCCCCAAGAATCTTCCGCACTCATTGGGGCCATATCTCCAATTATCTCACAACATATACTTCCAATTGGATGAGACACCGGGACTTATTTGTTAACCCTTACCGCTCCATTACCATTAAACCATTGTAACTTGTAAGGTTTTGGATGAGGTTGGTCTCTAGTTCAAATGATCTGATAAAGGTAAAAATCACTACACTTGTACAACTCCCACCATTTATGACAATGGGACAGGAACTGGAGTGGACAATTTCTCCTTTTTGTACTCTTGTACAAGTTCAAACTTAATCATGGTGTCGAGAATCCTTTTATTAACTAAAATTTAAAAGATGAAAAAGTTATTCCCTACACAAAAAAAAAAACGAAGAAAAAAATGGGATGTGCTAGAATTACTTTGGCCTACCTTATTATGTGACGACTACATTTAAATTTATTGAATAGGTTAGTTTTTAGAGGAATCATGAATGCCAATTTGAGCGTATCTTCAACCAAGAGATCAGAGGTTCAAATTCTCCACCTCCAATATTGTTGAAGTTAACAAAAGAACAATATTAGGAATGAATTAGTATTTAATTAACATTGACTAATAAATAATTCTAATGTAATTTTCACTAGTCAACTAGATCTTCATTAGTTTAAGTCTAGTTAAATTATAAGTTTATTTTAATGATGTATATAGTAAGTCCCTAAACTTTAAAATGTATTTAATAGACCCTACAACTTTTAAAGTATCTAATAGGTTTGTGACTTTTATTTTTGTTTCTCATAAGTCTTGGACCTATTGAATATTTTTAAAATTCACGAACATATTAAGGACAAAATTGAAAGGTTCAATTTTTCGTCCAAGGTTCATAAATTTCAAAGCCTTAATTATACAAAAAAAAATAAAAAGTTTCAACTTTCAAGGCCTTTTAGACACATTATAAAGTTTAGGGACTAGAACATCATCCTTGAAAGTTGAAGGACTAGATTTGTAATATAACCCAATTCTTTTAAAATTTTGTTAAAAATTTAGTACTCATGTTTTTTTAGTTCAAGAATATGCGGGGTGGGAGATTCAAATAAATCACTGATCTCTTAGTCGAGAGTACATATTTTATGTCAGTTGAGCTATACTTATATTGGAAAAAGCTAGTACTTGTGTTAAGTTTACATAACTAAGTATTTCTTTCATTGATTATTTTATTATTTTTACACAATTAAAGCTGCATTTGGGATTGCAATGGGAACATGTAAACGTGATTTTGAAAAAATCCTAACCGTTTTCGGTATTTGGTAATTGTGATTTTTTTAAAATCTATATAAAATCACTTTTTAAATTCTTTGAGTTCCAAAATCTCTAAATTGTAGCTTTTGACTTTAGCTTCCCGAATAACCAAGACACCTTTTTTAACGATTTCTCCAAATGGCTATCGTATCCTTCCATTTATTTTATTTTCTTCAATTCCTTTGGCCATCACTTTTTTTCAATTCCTCTATGATCTAAGCTTCTATACAATTCAAATATCAACTTGAAACAAATTCCATCAATCTTTATGATTTTATCGACAACAATTCAAGTTTCTTTTTTACTTTTCAAGTTTTTTTTTTGTTTGTGTTTGGCCGTCATCATCTTCTTTCAATTATCATGTTTTTTTTTTCTTTTGTTCGTTTTATTGGTGCTTTCTCTCTGTTACACATCTCAAAGATATCGAAAATTGAATCAATATTTTTTTAGATTCAGACGTGTTGAATGTTACTGTGATCTTTTTTCTTATAATTTTTTAATCTTATTTCTTGATTGATTTACTTTGTTTTTTAATTTTAGTTTTTTAGTACAAATATAGTTTACTATAAGAGAGGGATATGTGATATTGATTTTTGAAATAGTTATGAATTGAAAACCCAAAAGAAATTTTTATTTATAAAGTTTTAGAAAGAGAAATGAAGTTTAATTTTTTTACTTATTGCCCACACAAAAGAGATAAAGAGTAAAAAAAAAAAAAAAATTAAGTCAATGGCTATTTATTTTTTTTCTAATTGGAGATTTTACAAAAGAAAAATTGTTATATGATACTGTCGTTCCATAAATCACTTGAAGTTGCTGATGCAAAAAGATACAACCCAGATGGAAAGTATCTTCTTTTGATTCGTCAAATTCGTTTATTGTCATTGAAAAAGAAGACATCTTCACATAAACAATAAAAAAGGAAATTTGAACTTTGAAATTCCTTGATTGTAGAGCATATTGATGTGATTTTAACAAATTATTCTGTTGTATATTGTTGTCCAGATTACAACATATTTTGACCCTTTAATCAAGGGAAATAGACTGCAATACTAGCCCATAATTGACAAAATTTTATTGCTATAATATTACTACAAGTTTGATGAGAGCGAAATAGATAACATTAATTTTATTTTTTTTCTATACAAAAAAAAAAATTCTATACAAAAAAAAAAAAAAAAAATTTCTTACATTTTGTTTGTGCTTAAATTGGAATAACAAAATATGATTTGTAATTTAAACTATAAAATTTCGAAATAAATAATTTATAATAATTCATATACTGAACATCAACATATAAATAATTAAAATTATATGTCTACTTTGGTCATTTTAGCTAAACTACAATAACTTTGATTGAATTTATCAAAAGCTTTGACTTGCTTTTTTATGTTAATCTACTTCCTATGATAGTTGTTTTTCCTTAAAGTAAAGTTGCTAGCAATTATTTTAAAATTTACCGCAATTCCAAATGGAGCTTAAGTATTTTTCTCATCAACTTTTTTTGTTTTTTTGTTAATTTAACTTACTAAATTAAATCTGTTTTTTGCCAAAGAATAAAACGTACTAAATGAAATCATGCTTTTACCATTAATTTAATGAAATTGAATCCTCTCAATTTACGATTGTTTTATTAAAAGACTTGGAGGATTAAATTATAACTACCTTAATATTTTATTGGAAAATTTTATAATTATTCCAAGACATTAATGAAAAATTTAACAAATAATATTAACGACAATGGTAACGTTGTAATAATTTGAATTGTATACGTAAAACAAATCAAATTGAAAGTGAAAAAACGAAACTATTAACACCTAAATAGATGTGTGTAGGAATCGGCAATTTGTCCCATTTTATATATTATAGAGGACTTTGAGTATTTTTATTCAATTGAACATGATGCAGGAAGACAAATGCTTTGAGCGTTCATTATTTCAGAAGCTCGTATGGGATGCTCTTCAATACTTTGGAGAACCTATTTTTAGTAGTTGGGCGTTTAAAAGAGTAAGAAATAGAGCCCTCCAAATAGCTAAATGCCATATTGATTATGAGGACCAAAACAGTCATTACATTGCAATTGGATGCGTGGAAAAGGTTTATTACATATAGCTTTTTTTTTTTATTATAGTAATTAATATAAGGCTAAATTATAAAAAAAATACCCTTAAACTTTGTACTTTGTTTAAAAAATACCCCTGAACTTTCAAAAATTTCATTAATACCCTTAAACTTTCAAAAAAGTTTCAAAAATACTCTTACCATTAGTTTTGAATGGAAACTGTTAGTACTTTGTTTCAAAAATACCCTTAAACATTCAAAAGTTTCATTAATACTCTTATACTTTCAAAAAAAGTTCAAAAATATCCTTACCATTAATATATGAACAGAAATCATTAGTACCTCGTTTTAAAAATACCTTTGAACTTTCAAAAGTTGCATTAATACCCTTAACCTTTAAAAAAAATTTTAAAAATACCCTTGTATATGGATGAAAACCGTTTATCTACACCCCATTATCTTTCTCGTCTATTTCCTCTTTATCTTGATTTGCTTCAATCTATGACTTAACACTTCTCTACTTTTCCTCTTTTTTTTTCTTTCTTTTTCAATACCCTCTTACTCTCTTCTCCCATTTTTCAATCTCTAAAACTTCCTCCATTTATCCTATCTTCTTAAATATTAGAACTTTAAATAAACATGAAGAGCTCTCTCATTTCTAAGCATGCCCAAACATAAATATAAAAAATTTCAACACCCATATAGTCAATGTCTTTGAAGTTATCTTGAGTTCGAAAAGAACCAATTTGAAAACAACTCATATAGATACTCTCATTTTTTTTCTCCATTTGTCCAATTCTTAATCATGGAGAACCTTTTTAACTGACCACAACAAATAGACTAATTTCAACTGCAAAAAAGATTAATAAAATCTTCATCCGCTATAAATTTTGTAATGCATATGTTTTCTTTCTTTTTCCTCCCACTAGATGTCCTCAAAATTATGACCCAAATTCTCAACATGTCTCTCTCTTTGTGTATTAAACCCAAATGTACTAACTCAAATTACTAACGTACAACCTTGTTAAAGCATTTAAGTCCTAAGGTCTCTTGGTTGTTCCATTATTCTCCTTTCTTCTTGCTATAGTCTATATATCTTGATTGAAGGGGGTAGTTTAGAGATTGAAAAATGGAAGAAGAGAGCAAAGAGGGTATTGAAAAAGAAAGGAAAGCAAAGAGGGTATTGAAAAAGAAAGGAAAAAAAAGAAGGAAAAATAGAGATGTGTTGGGCCATAGATTGAAGCAAATCAAGAGAGAGAAGAAATGGAAAGAGGAAGATAATGGAGGGTAGATAAACGGTTTTCATCCATATACTAATGGTAAGGACATTTTTTAACTTTTTTTTAAAGGTTAAGGGTATTAATGCCACTTTTGAAAGTTTAGGGGTATTTTTAAAATGAGGTACTAATACGATTTCTGTCCATAAATTAACGGTAGGAGTATTTTTGAACTTTTTTTGAAAGTTTAAAGGTATTAATGAAACTTTTGAAAGTTTAGGGGTATTTTTGAAACAAAGTACTAACAGCCGTTTCCATCCAAAACTAACAGTAAAGGTATTTTTGAAGCTTTTTTGAAAGTTGAAGAGTATTAATGAAACTTTTGAAAGTTCAGGGGTATTTTGAAACAAAGTACAAAGTTTAGGGGTATTTTCTATGACTTAGCCTTATAAATATAATATTACTAGATGTAACTTAGCTAATATGGTAGATGGCTATTGAACATACAGCCATTGTTCACACTTGCTAGTTGGATTGATGATCCTAATGGAGAAGCTTACAAAAAACATCTCGCTAGAGTCAAAGATTACTTATGGCTTGGTGAAGATGGAATGAAAATGCAAGTTAGTATTACTCATTAATAGATATTTTATTGAAATTTTTTTACATATACACATAACAACTAATTTGAGGAATACAAAGGATTAACATATATACACACATAAATATATGAGCAGAGTTTTGGTAGTCAATCATGGGATGTTGCTTTTGCCATTCAAGCCATGCTTGCAACAAATCTCAACTATGAATTCTCAGACACACTTAAGAAAGGGCATGACTTCATTAAACAATCACAGGTACTTAAGTTTTCCACACAAGATTGATCTATGAGTATGTAATAAATTAGTATTACAATTCTTTTATTTTGACAAATATTTGTGTATATTATTTTAATTATTTATTTTGTATACTCATAAAGATTAGAGAGAATCCTTCGGGTGATTTTCGAAGTATGTACCGTCACATATCAAAAGGAGGATGGACATTCTCTGACAAAGATCATGGATGGCCACTTTCTGACTGTACTGCTGAAAATTTAACGGTGGTGTATTCTAATTTCATGGTTGGCACAAAATTTTAAATTTTAAATGACTTACTAATTTGTCATATATGAATAATGTCTCAGTGTTGTTTGATACTTTCGACGATGCCTTCAGACATCGTAGGAGATGCGATGGAACCACAATGCTTTTTTGATGCTGTCAATGTCCTACTATCACTCCAGGTAATGATTGTAATTCAGAATGCCCTAAAATGATTTTTCTTTTCATATCTTTTAAATGCTTAAATACATTTGAAATTAAAATTAAGGATGCCTATGTTGACAAGTACTCAATATTTTATATTTTATTTTGGCGTCCATGTTATCTTTTTATTTTCTTTTATCATCATATATTTTCATGAAAATTTCCACACAGTACGTAGTGTTGAGGCAACAACATAATGATGAATTGCTAATTTTTGTTGTCAAATAAACAGGCAAAAAATGGTGGGGTTTCAGCTTGGGAGCCTACTGGCATTGTATCATCATGGTTTGAGGTAAATACATGATTCTTAAGATATACACGATAGAATGTAAATTGTAAAAAGGAAAAGAGACTACTAATTAATGTCATTATTATTTTTTTATCTTAAACTTTCAGCTATTGAATCCCGTGGAATTCTTAGAATACACAGTATTGGAGCTTGAGTAAGTAAATAATTTAAGAATATTATTAAAAAGCTATTACATGGAAATAGATTGTATTTTGACT
Organism: Trichosanthes truncata; assembly: GCA_033996785.1. Lineage (NCBI taxonomy): Eukaryota > Viridiplantae > Streptophyta > Magnoliopsida > Cucurbitales > Cucurbitaceae > Trichosanthes > Trichosanthes truncata. The sequence continues at coordinate 17,445,497 of JAWPNB010000004.1, forward strand.
GATTTTTTATTTTCCTTATGATGAATGGAATCATTAAAATTAGATATGTAGAATGCACATCATCATCGATGCAGGCGCTAGTACTTTTTAAGAAGCTATTTCCTAGTCACAGGAAGAAAGAGATCGAAACTTTTTTAACAAAAGCAGTAAACTATATCAAAGAAATGCAGAAAGAGGACGGATCATGGTATGGAAATTGGGGAATTTGTCACTTGTATGCTACATACTTTGCCATAAAAGGATTAGTGGCAGCCGGAAACACTTACGATAATTGCTCTACCATAAGAAGAGGTGTGGACTTTCTACTTAAAACTCAATGTCCAGATGGCGGTTGGGGAGAGAGTCATGTTTCAAGTATAAAAAATATATATATACCTCTCTCAGGCAATGCATCCAATTTAGTTCAGACTTCTTTCGCTTTAATGGCTTTGATCCATGCTCAACAGGTTGGTTTAACTATTTCATTTAAATTAATATAAGTACAGTAATTAAATTTTTATATATATACATAATCCACAAATGGCTATAGGAAAAGAGAGACCCAACTCCACTTCACCGTGCTGCCAAGCTATTGATTAATTCTCAACTTGAAGATGGTGATTACCCTCAGCAGGTTGGTTAATGTAATGTGTTAATTAATTGAATATTTTATTTTATTAATAAATTCTTATATCAAAAAAATTATTTTTATGGCAGGAAATAACTGGAGTATTTATGAACACTTGCATGTTACACTATGCACTATACAGGAACGTATTTCCATTGTGGGCACTTGCAGAGTATTGTAATATGATTTCATTGCCCTAGTCTCTACCTCCCACTTACCATGCAATTTATGTAAACTATTAATTCTTCAAGCTTTTAGCTTTTGCTTCGTTCCATCTCCATTTATCTCAACTTTTAATTGGACATAAATGTTTCTCCTTCTTCATCTTATGTCTTATATTTCGTTTTCAATAGTGAAATATATATTTAATTATTTGCATCCAATAAATTGAAAATAATATTTAAATATCATAGTTTATGTAACGCCTTAGGTTTTCAGATATAACTAATTTTATTTTTAGAGAATAATTTGGATAATATCTCATCTGATTAACTTGAATTTGATTGAGTTAATTGGGAGTGTTGCTTGAAATCTAATTTGAGTAAATTACATTTAAGTAGATTACATTAAGATAATTAAAATTTCAAATTGTTGGATGAAAGATTTATTAATTAAGTCTCAAATTCATAATTTTGAGAATTTAATTTTTCTTAGGATTTTTAGTTTAAGTCTTAAACGCCCAAATGTGTCATCTTCTTAGATTTCCCAAATTGAAGTTAATTTGGAGTTTAATTAGAGTTATAAGTGGGTTTAAAATTTTGGAAAAGAAGAGAGGAGAAAATAGAAAAGACAATCCTTTGTTTTTTATGATATCATAAAAGAAGAAACAAAAAAGAAAAAAAAGAAAAGAAAAAGGGAGCCCTAGCTCCATCTTCTTCTTCCTCTCTCTCCCTCTCTTCCCTTCCCTCTTAATGAAGCCAGCCTCCAACCTCTTCCTTACGTTTTGTTGCATAAAAATGAAAGACTGCAAGTGCATAGGTCAAGTTTTAATATAGTGAATTCGAGTATACGAGTGTGGTCCTAGGATTGGTTTTTTTAGTTCAAATGATTATTACGAATAATATTACTACCCAATTTTATTTAGAGGCCCAAATCGAATGAGAAGTGAAATTAAGACAAACAAAAGCAAACAATAAACAATGAAACAAACTTCAGGAGTAAAGCATCTTAGGGAAATAGATTTCACCAATTAGACTAACTGTAACACACTGCGTTTTCTAATAGGATTATCTTACTCCTTTCAAGATTAATTGGGATTTTATCACGTTTGCTTAATTTGGATTTTTGATCAGAATTATTGGAGTATTGTTTGAAGTCTAATTTGTGAAAAAATTGGGTCTTTATGAGTTAAATTAAGATAATTAAAGTTTCAAGTTAATTATGGACAAAAGATTTATTAACTTAGTCTCAAATTCATGATTTTGAGAATCTAATTTCTATAAGGAATTTTGGTTTGAGCTTGAAAATGCCCAAAAGTTATCTTTTAGATTTTTGGTAAATTGAAGGTAATTGGGAGATTAATTAGAAGTTCTAAGATTGGAAGAGAATGAAATAAAAAGAACAGTTAAGAAGGAAGGTGAGTAGAGGGTAAAAGGAAAAAAGAAGAAGTGAAAGTTAGGTTTTGTTTTAAAAACAAATAAAATAAAATAAATAAATAAATAAAAGAATAAACTCTAATGTTTGTTTTGTCTTCTTCTCCCTCGTCTCTTCTTCACGAGAACAACAGCCCCTCCATAGCCCTGCTTCTTTTTTTCTCTTTGCCGCAAGCCAACACGTCCCAGGAATCCTGCATTCAGTGTTGTCCAGCTCGAAAGTGTCCCTGTCTTAGACTGCAAGTCATCGCCGCTGTCGATCTTGACTCGAACCATATGCCGCCGTTTTCTGAATTGTAAATCTTTCGTCCCACTTTGTTTGGGTCTGTTGCCGATGAGGGTATATGTGTGCAGTCAGTGATCCTTCGATTTGGGGGTAAAGCGTTTGTTTTAGAAAGTTTTATGGTGGTTTTAGTTATGGTTAAGCCTAACCCATTAATCTCGCCTCCATTTCAAGAATACCAACCTCGTTCTAGCTTCGAAAAACATGAGCTTTGAGCAATTGTGGTCACTGTCCAGCAAGTATTTGGACTTAAGTTTCGGTGAGTATCGAAGACCCTTAAGCTTTGGGTTCAATTGTGGACTTCAGAATTTATTTCTAATTTTAAGAATCTTTATGGACATATTACAAATTGGATCAGCTGAGATTCGAAGGCAACTATGATTTAGGGAGCATTTGGGTAATTTTCCTTTGAATGTTTCGTGGTTGGGCAAAAGATCTTTTTAATAGGATATAACCAATTCATATGTTGAGTTCTAGCCAAGGTAAGTGACTTTATGCTGGATTTCTTTATGCAAGTTGGGAACTGAATTTTAAAATGCTATATTTTTAAATGAAAATGATTTTATATGTATGTTTGCCAAATATGGTACTTATTATTGTGATGCATAATTTATGATATATATGTGAGAAAGAATGTTTCATGTTGCATCACTGAATGAAAATTGATAATGTTTTGAGACCTCATGCATATGTGTGACTGCATAACTAAATGTTTACAAAGGCTATGGCAATTACCCTCCTAAAATTATAGATGTACATCCAAATGAAAAGGAACTTGAAAAAGGTTAAATGAAAAGGAACCTGAAAAGGTTAGATGAAAAGGAACCTGAAAATGTTAGATGAAAAGGAGCCTGAAAAGGTTAGATGAAAAGGAAAGGTTAGGTTGGGTTAATTGTCCATGTTAAGCTGAAGAGTAAAGGTTAAAAAGAAACGTTCCCATTATGAAATGTTTTAGGTCCCACAAGATGAAAAGTTTTAAAAAAAAATCACGATGCATATGTTTGAATATCCAGACTCTGGTAATGGGGTCACTTACTGAGTATTTTAAATACTCATCCTTTTCAAAAATATTTTTTTTTCAGGTAAAGGCAAGAACATCCTAGGTGATTGTAGGATAGTTGTTGAAATGGGCCATGGGTGACTTAGAGAAGCATTATATATGTAGCTTTATTGTTTAGTGTTTTAAATGTCTTGTTTGTAGATGTGTTGAAAATATTTCAATTGTTAAACATTTTATTTTATGTTCATGTTTTATAATGATTTTAAAGGGATCACGAACCAAAATATTTTGATTGTTTAGCAAAAAGTGTAATTCTTTTTGTCTAGTATTGAAGATTTTTAAATTTCATTAGCATGCATGTAGTAACGTCCCTTGAAAGTCTAATAGGAAAAGTCGGGTTGTTATAGTTGGTATCAGAGCCCAAGGTTATCGATTCTGTAGACTTGCTTACATCGTAAGCATTAAGTGTCACCATGGCCAAGTAGCAAACACCTTGTCATAATCAGGTATGTTATTGTATAAAATGTTTGGTTTAAAAAACAGTTGTTACAAAATGTTTGTTTTTGTTTTTATTTATTTATTTACTTTTTTAAAAAAAAAGTTAGATATGGTGAATGTAGTGTTTTGAATGTTTTGATTGATTGCCTAATGTTAAGTTCTTTTTGTTAGTAGAAGTGATAGTGTGTAAAGGAAGCATTACCAATGAGAAACTCATGTTTAAGCATGAGATTAGAGTAGTTGGTAGACAAGAAAGAAAGAATCTTAGGAGACTGGAGTTTTTCAAAGTTCACTAATTGAATGTGTTTCTTAAGTAAAACTTGATTATTCTAGAGAAGTTTAAGGTTTGAATGTGCTAAGTAATATTTTTGTAGATTTTCTTTTCATGTATCATGCCCAAAGGAATGAAAAAGTGGTAAGATGAAGTACAAGTGTAATATGAAAAAAAATTTCCTTTATAACACCTCATTTAATTAGTGTGTTTAAGGAAGAAAGTTAAAGTGGTTCGAAAAGGAACTTGAGACTTAAATGAAAGGATAAGTTGTTGGTTTGAATTGAAAGGTCTTTTTTCAAGGCACCTCAAACTATTTAGAATTTTATTTATAACCATAAAAAAGACTCTAGTTCACGTTTGGACCAAGAGAAAATTTTAGTTTAAAAGCAAGGCCAAATAGTAAAGCGAAAAAAAATCTTACCAAAGGTTCAATTTAGAACTCCAAGTGTAAGAACTATAGAAGGATTATAAATAGAGACATATTTTTTTTATTATAAACGACAAGTCTAGCTTGGAGAATGAAAAGAGGCACCTAAGTATAATAACCTTAATAAAGAAAAGAAGTTGAGATGATTTTGGTTTCACTCACTCAATGAAAACTCTGGCATTCTTATTATGCAGAGACTTTCTGTTGTACTTCGAAAGTTTATGATGGTAGATTGAAATGGTTATATTTGTAGTTGACATCTCGATTGTCTGTAATGCTCTGCTATCTCAGATTGTATTTATAAGCTGCCTTGAGCATGTGTTTGATTCCCACCAACATAGATTGTTTGGAAAAGATATATGAAGCATTAAAATTGGAATGGTTTTAACTAGATAGGAAACCATGGGTTTATCCTCAGGGCTAAATATATATATATATATATATATTTTTTTTTTTTTTTTTCTTTTTTTCTTTTTTTTTTTTTGTATACGTTAGGTTCAGAGTCAAGTCAGTCGAGAGCGTGAATCTTTTATTTTCTTGTGCCTTAATTTTTTTTTCCTTTTGCGGCAACAACTAGACTGTTTCTTTATTTAAGAGAATGTCATTGGGTGCCAAGTGTCACGGTCATGCTTGTCCAAGGCGTGTTGCCTATGGCCGCATGCCCTTTCCAACCCATTTTTATCATGCTTTCATTGTATATATGTCTTATTGCTTTCTAGTTAGCTTTCCTTGTATTTTTGTGGCCGTATGACTCCTCGCCATTTTCATGTGCAAGCCTGTCATAGGCATAAATCCTAGAATGTACTATAGGGGGGTATAACTAGTTGTCCATCCTTCCTACCCGGAGTTATATGCTAATCAAGCCGTTGTTTGTCCCTTACTTGCTTGCTTGTGTATAACAAAACTTTTTCTCAAAAGCTTTCAAAACACTTTCTCTCTCACACTTTCCAAAACATTTTCTCCCGAGATGTGAGGGGAGGCTAGACCCTACGCTGAAGTTGTCCGCGACTTCCGATTTTCATACGGCTGACTTGCTTGTCGAGCTAAAGCAAGTGTCGCACAATCGTCGTCCCGTCCCGAAGAGTGCGATTGTGACAAGTGGTATCAGAGCCAAGTCGGCTCCCGAAAGCAACCATGCTGCGACTAAGCAGTTGAACAAGTCCCAAGTTGACCGATTGACCGAAATCGAGGAGCAGATGCTCTTCTTATTAGAAGTCCCTGATAGTGTGCGGTTCATGGAATCTCGGCTGGATGAGATTTCCGCAAAGACCAACAAGATTGATGCGTTGGTTGGACGCATAGACGGGATGCCCGTCCAAGAATTGATGATGAAAGTGGAGACCCTTGAGGATAAAGTCACACGTCCTGGTGGCTTTGAACGCGGTGATAGCTTCACAGGCTCTATCGCCCATATGGAAGAGCGTGTCGAAGGTTTAGACAGCTCTCAAAAAGTGTTGGTTCAGATGGTTTCTGACCTTTTGGAAGATGTTAAAGCAGCCCTCGATATTGTTAGGGGCGAGATGGCAGTCCTAAGCGCCAGACTAAACCTCACCATGAGAGCGGTGGGAAACCAAGCCCCAGCAGGGGGTGCGGTCCAGATTAACAAGGTGAAAGTCCCTGAGCCGAAGCCCTTCTGTGGGGTTCGAGATGCCAAGGCACTGGAAAATTTCATCTTTGACCTCGAACAATATTTTCGAGCCACGAATACGATGGCAGAAGAAGCAAGAGTTACGTTGGCCACAATGCATCTAGCTGACGATGCAAAGTTGTGGTGGAGATCCAAATATAGAGATATCCAGGAAGGTCGATGCACCATAGACACCTGGGAGAGTCTGAAACAAGAGCTGCACTCACAGTTCTTCCCTGAAAACGTAGAGATATTAGCAAGACGGAAATTGAGGGACCTGAAGCACACGGGAAACATCCGTGACTACGTTAAGCAGTTTTCAGGGCTAATGCTGGATATACGCGACATGTCCGAGAAGGACAAAGTCTTCTGTTTCATCGAGGGCTTGAAGCAATGGGCTAAGTCCAAGTTGTATGAGCAACGAATCCAATATCTTTCATCTGCCTATGCGGCAGCAGAACGTTTGTTTGACCTCAGTAGCGAGCCATCTCAAGATGTAAGACGGCCTCAAGCTTCCTCAAGTGGAGGGAACAGGAATTACCGACCAACCTCCCCCAAGAATGGTGGAGGAGACAGACCTACATACGGAGGGGGAGATCGTAGACCCTTCCCACAAAGAAACGGGAATTCATGGCGAGCGCCATACCAACAGAACTACTACAATCGGCCCCTGATATGTTTCATTTGCAAAGGGGCCCATCGGGTGTCTGATTGCCAGAAAAGAGCAACCCTTCATGCTTTTCAAGCTACATTAGAAACAAACACCAGGGCCGAACCCGAGATTGTAGGAGTCGAGGCACTACAAGACGAAGGCATTGACAACCCTCGCATGGGGGCCCTGAAATTCCTATCGGCCTTACAGAAGAAAGTGGGAGACACGCAAGAGCCAATAGAACGGGGTCTTATGTATGTGGATGCATGGGTCAACCACCGATCGGCCAAAAGCACTACGGTAGACTCTGGGGCCACCCATAACTTCATGACAGAGACCGAAGCGAAGCGACTGAATTTACTTTGGCACAGAGATGCAGGAAAGATGAAAGCCGTCAACTCGGCAGCGTTGCCCATCATGGGAATAGCGAAGAGAGCGGCAGTGAAATTAGGGGATTGGAGTGGACAGGCTGATTTCGTGATCGTCAATATGGATGATTTCGATGTGGTGTGATAGCACAGTAATAATGCTCTTTTATTAGCTCATGTAATGCTAATTTAGTTGCCCTCACGTGCTTATTTGTCTATTTTGCAGGGAATTGAGAAATTCAGAGCCAATCGGAAGACTTTGGATGAATCGGGGTTAAAAGGAAGTCATTAGAACCTGTTATGGGCATTAGAATGGAGAAGAGAGACCAATCAAGCCAAAAGAGCCGGGTGCAGAGCGTCTAGACGCTGTTTCAAGCGTCGAGACGCTGCTGCATAATCATTTCAAGCTTGAAAAACCGCAGGAATAACGTCTAGACGCTATTTCAAGCATCTAGACGCTCTAAATTTGAAGAAGCAAGGCTCGCTCGATGCTGCGGAGAGGCTGCCCAAAACGCTGGTAGCGTCAAGACGCTACTTTCAAGCGTCGAGACGCCACCTTGATTCCGCCAGATTCTTTCCTTATTCGCGGGTGAAGCGTCTAGACGTTGTACCAAGCGTCGAGACGCTACTCTGCCTTATTTAAACAATTTTTTCTCTTTAGGGTTAGGACCTTTTGCCGCCATTGCACACACGATTTAGAGAGAATTTTTAGCCTTTTCCCTTTTTCTTTTCGAGAGTCTATGATATCAAAGGGAGCTCAAGTAAACTTGATGTTTTCTATGGAGATGCTCGGCTAGAGACCGTGATTCTGGTTCAGAGGTTGGTTGTAAACGATTGTGACATTGTGAGGCTTGTACTTAAAATTAGTTTTCCTTAATTGCAAGTGTTCTTTAATTCCCGCTTTGATTTTATAAGCATGTATCTTGATTAAATTGACGCCTTAATCTCTTTACATGCTTTATTGCTAATCATGAGCATGATCCGTAATTGTCATGATGAATGAATCAGTAGCATTAGAATTATCACATGTGTATGTTTGTGGGTTTCCATGATACATGGCTTGCATGTTTAATTCTAGGAATTAAAGAAGCATGTCTATTAGGTGAAAGTTGTTTTGCCTGATCAATTGTCTCGGTCGTTCCACTGTTTGTAATGCCTTTGCCTAAATAAATTGAAACGGTTTCGTAAAAACTTGTTTAGGTAATTAGCATTAACTTGGCGTTCGTTAGAGTTAATGATTTTAGGGAACGTGCACTTTTTGGGGTTTCCTAATAAGTTGACCGAGTGCTTGCATGATTAAGACTAAATACATCGAATGCCTATGATCAATGTTTGCAATTGTATATAACCAAACCTCTGAACTGGAACTTGGTAAGAGTTAATTTTTATCCCTTTTAGCAATTGTTAATTTTTCTCAATTTTTATTTCCATTAAGTAAGAAACTATCTTCCAAAACCCCCCCCTTTTCATTTTGCTACTGGAATTTAATATTGAGAATATAAAATTTCTGGCTCATTTGGGAAATCGACCTGGTCCACTATTTCTACAAGCTAGAGTAGGAAACCAGTTTAATTTTGGTAGGCTTCGACAACCTCACCATGGTGTTAGGGATGGAATTCCTCCTGGAACACAAAGTGATATCGATGCCCCTTGCAAGATGTTTGGTGATTACGGGGTCCAGCCCCACGGTCGTACAGGCTAGCATCAAGCAACCAAATGGGATACGAATGATATCAGACCTCCAACTGAAAAAGGGCCTCGCTCATGATGAACCCACGTTCATGGCCATCCCCATTGTAACAGAGGAAGTTGAGGAGGGAATAGTCCCCACGAAGATTCAGCGTGTCTTGAGAGAATATGTCGATGTCATGCCTGATAGTTTGCCAAAGGCCTTACCTCCGTGCAGAGGAATTGATCATGAGATCGAGTTGATACCTAGGGTGAAACTGCCCGCCAAGAATGCCTATAGTATGGCACCTCCCGAGTTAGCTGAGCTTCGAAAACAGCTCGATGAGCTCCTAAACGCTGGGTTCATTCGACCAGCAAAAGCTCCTTATGGAGCCCCAGTTCTGTTTCAGAAGAAGAAAGATGGTAGTCTACGCCTATGTATCGACTACCGAGCACTGAATAAACTTACCGTCCGAAACAAATACCCCTTGCCCATCATAACAGATTTGTTCGATCGGCTTCATGGGGCAAAGTACTTTTCGAAGCTAGGCTTGAGATCAGGGTATTATCAAGTCCGTATTGCAGAAGGGGATGTACCCAAAACAATCTGTGTTACCAGATATGGGGCCTTCGAGTTCCTTGTAATGCCTTTCGGCCTCACTAATGCCCCAGCTACCTTCTGCACTCTAATGAACCAAGTGTTCCATGAATACCTGGACAAGTTTGTGGTAGTCTATCTAGACGACATCGTGGTGTATAGTCCAACAATAGAGGAACATCAAGTCCACCTTCAGCTCGTTTTTGAGAAATTGAGGACCAACCAATTATATGTGAAGAGGGAAAAATGCTCATTCGCGCAAGAGCGCATAAGTTTCTTGGGGCATGTAATCGAATGCGGAAGAGTCGATATGGAGGACGGGAAGGTCCAAGCCATACGAGACTGGAAGGTGCCTGCTTCCGTCACAGAGTTACGTTCCTTCCTCGGATTAGCCAATTATTATCGGCGATTCGTTGAAGGATTTTCGAAGTGAACAGGACCCCTGACGGACCTGTTGAAGAAAGGGATTAGTTGGAGTTGGACTCCAGAATGTCAGTTTGCCTTTGAAGGCTTGAAGAAGGCAATGATGGAAGGGCCGGTACTCAGAATTGCTGATGTGACCAAACCCTTTGAGGTGGAAACTGATGCGTCTGATTTTGCATTGGGTGGCGTCCTCCTCCAGGATGGGCATCCAATTGCATACGAGAGTCGAAAGCTGAACGACTCAGAAAGAAAATATGTTGCCTCTGAGAAGGAGATGTTGGCAGTTGTTCACTGTTTGAGGGCCTGGAGACAGTATCTCTTAGGGGCCAAGTTTGTGGTTAAAACTGACAACAGCTCTATCTGTCACTTTTTTAACCAACCGAGATTGTCGTCGAAGCAAGCTCGATGGCAAGAATACGTCGCTGAGTTCGACTTCCAATTTGAGCATAAGCCCGGTCCGGCCAACCAAGCGGCTGACGCCCTTAGTCGTAAGAGCGAGCATGCGGCCCTGTGCATGCTAGCTCACTTGAAAGCGAGTAGATTGAATGGAACAGTCCAAGAGGACATAAAAAAACACCTGTTGAATGATCCTGCTGCACAGGCCATCATTCAACTCTCTAACGAGGGAAAGACCCGACAGTTCTGGGTGGAAGACGGTCTTCTTCTCACTAAGGGAAGTCGATTGTATGTGCCACGTTCAGGAAACTTGAGGCAGCTGTTGTTAGAAGAATGTCACGATACGTTATGGGCAGGGCACACTGGGTGGCAGAGAACCTACGCCCTGTTGAAACGGGGGTACTACTGGCCAAACCTCCGAGATGATGTCATGCAATTTACCAAGACCTGTCTGATCTGCCAGCAAGACAAGGTAGAAAGAGCCAAGATTGCAGGGTTGCTGGAACCCCTGTCGGTACCCACAAGGCCGTGGGAGAGCGTCTCCCTTGATTTCATCACCCATCTCCCCAAAGTTGGAGAATTCGAAGTGATCCTAGTCGTGGTTGATAGATTCTCAAAATATGCAACATTCATTCCGACTCCGAAAATGTGCTCAGCTGAGATGACGGCTCAGTTGTTCTTCAAAAATGTTGTTAAGTTCTGGGGTGTTCCCGGAAGCATAGTTAGTGACCGAGATGGCCGATTCACGGGGACCTTTTGGACAGAGCTGTTCAGGTTGTTAGGCTCAAATCTGAACATCTCTTCCAACTACCATCCCCAAACTGATGGACAGACTGAACGCTTCAATAGCATGCTTGAAGAGTATATGCGCCACTTCATAGATGCAAGACAGAACAATTGGGTGGATATGCTCGATATAGCGCAGTTCAGCTTCAACTGTCAGAAGAGTTCCTCAACGGGGAAGACTCCCTTCGAAATAGTGTGTGGGAGACAGCCACTTATGCCACATGTTGTGGACCACCCTTACGTGGGAAAGAGTCCTCAAGCATACAATTTCACGAAAGAGTGGAAGCAGACGTCAGACATAGCTCGCGCTTATCTAGAAAAGGCGTCAAAACGTATGAAGAAGTGGGCTGACCAGAAACGCCGTCCCTTGGAGTTCCAAGCAGGGGACCAAGTTCTTATCAAGCTAAGGCCGGAACAACTCCGATTTTGGGGAAGTAAAGACCAACGCCTTGTGAGAAAATACGAAGGCCCCGTTGAAGTGATCCAGAAGGTCGGCAAGACCTCCTATCGGGTTCAACTTCCTGCATGGATGAAGATTCACCCTGTGATTCATGTAAGTAACTTGAAGCCCTATCATCCAGACCCTGAGGATGATGTTCGCAACAAGGTATCCAGGCCTCCTGTCACGATGAAGAACACTGAAGAGAAGCAAGTAGAAGAGGTCCTAGCTGAGAGGACACGACGAACAGGGAAACCAAGAAGAGACGTACAAGAGTTCCTGGTGAAGTGGAAGGGACTCCCCGATGCAGAGATAAGTTGGGAGCGCGTAGAAACCTGAAGTTAGCTGCTCTGCAAATTGCTGACTTTGAACATAGGCGGTTGACGGGGACGTCAACCAATTAAGTGGGGGAGGATGTCACGGTCATGCTTGTCCAAGGCGTGTTGCCTATGGCTGCATGCCCTTTCCAACCCCTTTTTATCATGCTTTCATTGTATATATGTCTTATTGCTTTCTAGTTAGCTTTCCTTGTATTTTTGTGGCCGTATGACTCCTCGCCATTTTCATGTGCAAGCCTGTCATAGGCATAAATCCTAGAATGTACTATAGGGGGGTATGACTAGTTGTCCATCCTTCCTACCCGGAGTTATATGCTAATCAAGCCGTTGTTTGTCCCTTACTTGCTTGCTTGTGTATAACAAAACCTTTTCTCAAAAGCTTTCAAAACACTTTCTCTCTCACGTTTTCCAAAACATTTTCTCCCGAGACGTGAGGGGAGGCTAGACCCTACGCTGAAGTTGTCCGCGACTTCCTATTTTCATATGGCTGACTTGCTTGTCAAGCTAAAGCAAGTGCCGCACAATCGTCGTCCCGTCCCGAAGAGTGCGATTGTGACACCAAGCACCGTTGAAAATTTTGTATGTGGAGTTGCTTCACTGGCATCAAAGTGATGGTAATATATCTGACTTTTTGGAGCTTAAGTGTGAGGGTTGGGTTTAGATGTTGTGGTGCAAGCTGCATAGAAATGTGCAAGATCTATTACTAGGCAATTGGTCCTATCAGTAAGTAGTCAAATGGAGAGTTGGAAATTTTTCCTGGAGTTGAAATGTTGCAACAGTTATAGCCCTCTCAAATCACATTTATCATTTTGTTCTTTGAAGATCAACAAATGAATTATTTTTTGGGGCTCATTCCCTTTACCTTACCTGGAATATGTGAAACGAATCAAAGCCTATATTATCCTGCCACTGTTTTCAAATGTTTGTAATTCATTATAAATTGGAGTCCTTACCTAGCTCATTGATTATTGCATTTGACAAGCATGAGTGGTAGGAGTTTGTTACTTGCTATAAATGACTTGATACTTTATGATGATTTCCTTATTTGCATATTATGAGAAAGCCAACTGAGAGTTTCCCTAGGCTTAATTTAAATTCAAGTTGGCCACTAGATTATTAGTTCTGATTTGGCATATATAGGATAACGTAATTACTTGGCCAAATTTTGGGTAGGGTCATTCAAGCCCCAACAAAATTGAAGTCTCAATCAGCTTTGCATTGGAAGCTCATGAAAGATCAGTAGGCTTACGGAAGAGGCTGTAGTGAATCCCCATGAAACCTTGAGATTTAATCTTCCCAGTATCAGCTTAATTGAATATGGATTTCTCTAGCAAAGAGTTTCCCTGATTACTAGCCATATTCGTGGTCTAGAGGCCCTAACTTCTATGTAATTCAATTCAACTTGTTCGATGGAAATCAGAAGACAAGGTAGATAGTTGAATAGAATTTAGATTGGGTATGGTCATTATGAGTTTACGGGGATGTCTTGGACTCATCAATGCTCTGCAGCTTCCATGGACCTCAAGAATAGAGTATGCAAAGAGTTTTCTAGACTCATTCGTAATAGTGTTTAGAGGGACATACGAGTTTATTTCAAGATTAAAGAGCAACATGATGAACACCTTAACAATATTGACAGCCTTAAGAAGTAGTGAGCTTTATGCCAAAATTTTCAAAGTATATGTCTTGGTTGGACAAAGTTGTAAGCGCATGACTACTAAGGAAGCAATCGCAATGGATCATTCCAAAAGTGGAAGCAGATTGTCATTAGCCTAGACTTAGTAAGTGGCAGAAAATCGCAGTACCTTAGTTTGGCAGGCTACTCTAGGAGGTCTGTTCAGAATATTTCTAATTTGGTAGTACCTTTGACTTGTTTGAGTCGAAAGAACATAACTTTCACTTAGAGCCAAGACTTACAAGAAGAGTTTTTAAGAGTTAAAAGATTGACTGACTTCAGCCCTAGTGTCACAAGTTCCTGAGGATACGAGTGGTTTAGTAGTTTACATTGATGCTTCAAGAAAATGACTAGGTTGTGTACTAATGCAACATAAAAAAAAAAGTTATTGTTTATGTCTTATGTCAATTAAAAGGACTAGGCTTAATTATCCCACTCATGACTTGAAGCTCGCAACAAGTTGTCGATGCTCAATGAAAGAACCCAAATTTGATTAAATACATAAGTTCGGTAAATCAAGAGGATGTTACCCTCACCAATGACTATCTATTTAGTCATACCAAAGGAGACCATATGTGCCAAAGGATTATCCTTTAATAAAGAGTTGTTAGAGAAGGCATACAAAGCTTCTTTTTTTTTTTTTTTGCGCATACTGGTAATACCAAAATGTATAAGGATCTCAAGAGGTATTATTTCTTGCATATTATGGAGAAAACAGAAGAAAATATTTTTCAGTTGTTGGCTAGTGTATGGTGTGTCGATAAGTGAAAGCTATGAGGTAAAAACTTGTTGGTTTGTTGCACCTCTTAAGCATTTAAGTTTGAAAATAAAAATGTTGCTATGAATTTTTATTGTAAGGCTACTAAGGACAGTGAAATGTTGCACAACAGTTTTAGTAGTTTTGGACTGTCTAACAAAGTTTGCACACTTTACCTTAGGTAAGGTCACCTACCTCGTGGAAAAAAGGTTGAACTAGTTATACTTAAAGGAGATAGTTGGACTTCATAGGTTTTCAATTGAACAAAACTTTCATTTAACCAAATTTTCAAATATCGAAACTTTCAATTCAAACAGTACTTTCAATCAATCATTACTTTCAAATATCAGAGTGGGTATCTGCATTATTTGGGTAGCCTTCATAACATATATGATGGTTACCCGTCGGTAACACCAATCAATCATTCAGAACATTCAATCAAAGTTGTCGATAAAAATCGACCATAACATTCAATTCAATTACTTAAGTGTGAGGCCATGTGAGTGAAACACACACATGAATCTTCATTCCAAAGGAATGCCAAACCACAAACTGTGCCTTCCCACAAATAAGCTTCAATCAATCAGAGATGTCGATAAAATCGACCAGAATAATCAATATAATTACTTAAGTGTGAGGCCACATGAGTGAATAACACACACATGAATCTTCATTCCAAAGGAATGTCAAACTACAAATGTATCTTCTCACAAATAAGTCAGAACAATTCCATCAATTCTAATTTAGGCTACTACCACAAATAAGCAAAGCATTCCTAAAACAGAAAAATTGGCATATCCAGATAGCCCTTATCAAAACGATCAAAAATTCTTTCGTAAACATTTGAAACAAAACATGTAGTTTCAAATAACAATTTCAATAAAGATTCATCAAATCAACCATTCAAACTCAAAACCAAAACAAACTTACTTTCAATTCAAAATCAATCAAAACAAATGTATTTCAAATTATCCAAAACAACAAAAATACTTTCAAATAGCAAAACACTTTAAAGCATACAAACAATTTCGACCAATTTCAAATCATACAAAACATACTTTCAAACATTTGTCAAATAAACAATAATCAAAACGGAAATTATTCCAAATTTTCTATTTTGGAAGGGATATACTACTTACCTCGATCGATAGAAACTACTTACCTCAATCGATAATCCTACAATTCTCACTCTCAATTTCAATTTTTCACAATACCAACTCCTTGAACTAAGGTCAATCTTCTAGAAGCCTAAACATATCCAATACTTCATTGATCAGAAACCAAAATTCTATCTTAAAGGTCCAAAAGCATATCTAAAATATAGACAATTTTATCTACCCAATTTTTCCCATTCAAAACAATTTTATGCATAAAAAGTTAGGGAAAAAAAATAGGGTTCTTGGACTAAAAAAACAGAACTGAAAAATGAGGTTAAAAAACTTTAAAATCCAATTAAAAACGTATTAAAATCGATAAAATTAATGTTTTTAAAACAAAACTTTCCAAGATTCCAAAAATCAGATTTGAAAAGTTTAATAAAACTGCTGTAAAAACATAGAAATATACTATTTTCATGTGGAAATAAAAGTTATACACTATACTTTAAAGTGCAATCATTTGGTAAACTTTTGGTGCAAGAAGAATCTGAAATACACTTAAAACAGTCCCAACTTTAAAGAAATTCAAAGCTGAAAAATTCTGGAAAATCTTCCATTATCAAAACCTTTAATTTAATCTAAAAGACCTAATTAGAAAAACTTTGATAAAAATTAAGCAAACAAAAAAACTAAAAACTTTTTAGGGCAAAAGATTTTAAGAATCTTTTCATTCTAATAATCAAGAACAAAGCCAAAAAGAAATCAAAACCCAAAACCTTGCAAGAAAACTTCAATAATAAAGAAAATAAAAGAAATCAACAAGAGTAATAATGAAAACTTACCGTCTTCCTTGTTGGAGAGGAAGGTTCAAAGCATTTCTTCTTTTCTCTCTTTTTTTTTTTTTTTGACGTCAAAACTTTTGATCAAAAAGGTTAGGGCTTAAGAGACCCTTTTTAAAAGAACTCTAATCAAAACCCTTAAAAGATTATCTTCTCCTTTTTAAAAAAATAAAAATAAAAAAATTAGATTTATCTCCTAATTAAAAAGAAGATAAAATCCTAATTCAAAAAGGTTTTAGAAAAATCAATAAAACAAATAAAAATATAAATAGATAAAATAAAATAAAATAAAAATTCTTTTTTTTTTTTGGTTGTTACAAAAAACATCCTGGTGTTCAAACATAATAGAAAGTCAGTTATGTGCACATGTGTTACAAGGAAATTACATATAAAATTTAGATGCACTCAATTCAAGACATGCTTTAGAGGTCCTTCTATTGCAAAAAAAAAAAAAAAAAAAAAATCACTTAGATTACTTCCTAAGTTATCATAATCAATCATCATGCATTATAAATCATTCAACATGCTTAAGATTGAAAAAATTTTGCTCAGAATTTTCACGACTTCAAAGTACTACCCACCCTCAAACTTAAAATTTACATTGCCCTCAATGTAACATAATCAATGAAATAAATAAGGACAATGATAGAATGAGTGAATAACACTAGTCTGATAAGATGAGAGACTGTTCTATGAGAGTTCCTTGAATTGGCTAGGAAGTTATTTAGTACAATCAAGGTCCTGCAAAATGGGAACGAGATTAACTTGGCACTTTTTTTAGCACAACCTACACTAAAAAAAAAAACAAACAAGAAAAGTAAACAAGAGAAAGAAAACTTGGGTTGCCTCCCAAGAGGTGCTTTCTTTAACGTCTATAGCTAGATGAGGCCCATGTGGTAGATCAAGGTACATAGAAATTCTCCCATTTCTTCAAGCCCCTCTTCCTAGAATCTACAAAACATACCAAAGCTAGTAGAAACACTAGCTTCTCATGAGACCCTAAAGCAGACATATTTTTGGTATTTTGAAATAAGAAAATCATAAAAGGCGAAAGATCAAAATGCAAAGACTCGGACATGGACTTGTGAGAATAGGAAGAACACTCAAAGATAAGAGACGAATCAGAAGATAAAACAAACAAATGCCTTATAGCCTCAAACTCTACCTCTTGAACCTCCTCAACTAAGATAGGCTCATCCTGTCTCTCTCCTCACTGACTTGATCTTGGAGTGTGTCTAAATATTCTAGCTCTTTTCCAATATCAATAATCCTTTCCCTCAATTGCCCAACCTCAGTAGAATCTGAAGAATTATACACTTGAAAGGCCATCAGTGAATCAGTGATCAAGTGACTCACTAGATATCCTATAGAAGTGGTTTGCACTTCACTAACCTCCCTAGGGGTCTGGAGACTCTTAAACCTCTCATCAAACTGTAGCCTCCTAAGTCTAGTCACCTCTATAGATTCTCTCAACATTCTCTCTAAGGAGGATTCTTCCTCTAATTGGGCTACTTGAAAGAAATTAGGATATGGTTCATGGATCCAAATGCATTCATCATTACCATACATGGGATTTCCATAACTCATAGATTCGGTATGATAATAACTAGGCATTTGATAACCATGAAACACATAATCTTCACGAATAGGCTCATGATCAAAAGA
Source organism: Trichosanthes truncata (assembly GCA_033996785.1). Lineage (NCBI taxonomy): Eukaryota > Viridiplantae > Streptophyta > Magnoliopsida > Cucurbitales > Cucurbitaceae > Trichosanthes > Trichosanthes truncata. The sequence goes on from JAWPNB010000004.1 coordinate 17,463,506, forward strand.
GGGATAACTAATGGAGAAAGAACTAGAAAGTGGTGTTGGTTCTTCAGACTCATATTCCCTAGAGGGCAACCCAAATCTATTAGAAACCATTAAACAAAACAACAAATAATCACAGGCTCTCAAGCAACATCAAATAATCACATAACCAAAAATAATGGACTAGGACTCAAAAGAAAATAAAAACAAGCAAGATAAAAACAAAACAAAGATAAACCTCTAAATTAAAGCAAAAAGAAGGAAACTAAAAATATACACTATTGAAGGAATGAATGTTTCACTCTTATAGAGAAAGCATTGGATCGTCTTTGATTTTATTTAAAATTAAACTAAAAAATAAAGAAAAAAGATTAAGCAAACTTATTTAGAGTAAATGTGGAGATATTTCTGGCGGGTCTTTATCTCCTCCACAAAGTCTTCCTAAGTCTTCCTGGCTATGACTCGAACACAAGACCAATGCTTGTGGGAGCCTCTTGAATGAAAATCCACAAGGGATTGGAGAGGAAGAGGTCTAGAGAGAATTCTCTAATTCTCTATTGAGGAGATGTGTGTTGTGTCTAATGGCTCAATCCAAGAGTCATATTTATAGAGACTAAGGAAAAATCTTTGTCATAGTTAAAATATTATTCCCTTTTGAGTCTAGCTTCATCGCCTTTTGATTTCATCTCACTTGTTTTAGCCCTTCGAAAATTATTCCCAAAACACTACATAATGCTTTAGACTCACTCGTGGAACAACGCAGAAGACATACTCCAACTTTGAGAAAAGATATCTCTCACACCTTGAGTATAATCTTTATATTGTTTTATGGGGGTAAGGCTTAGTGAATTTTATTCATCTGGCATTGATTTGACCCAATTTAGAGTTGATTTTAGCTTTCTACACCTTTTATAATTTTTGTTGCTCCTTGTACCTGCTATGTTTTCCCTCCCACTTATAGTTTCTTGTTTTGGTTGCATTTTTACCTTGTTTTGTTCTTTTCATTCTAGTGCTTATTCACCATCTATTAAAGTGTACTTCTTTTTTATTTCATTTTGGTACCAAGTACACCATAATTTCTTTACAAAATTTCTTCAACTTTCATTGCTACTCGAGAGCTTCATCTTACTTGTTTGTTGAAGCATTATTCAATTTTCTTGTTGGTTTTTGTTCTTGTTCTTAGCCTTTCTTGACTTGCTAATTTGTCCGAGTGTATCATCTTTGTTTCTCCTTCTTTGCTTGAGTTGGATAGTATCTTTACTTGAAGTTTGATTCTCCACAAGCAAGATTACTTTGCTTGTTTCTAAGCTTGCAACCAATTTCATGAATTGCAAAAAGAGGAGCATCGAGGCCTTGGATACTGATAGAACCAAAATAGTCCTATATTATTGTGCCTAATTCATGCTAGTTCGATAGTTTTTGTGTGTTTAATTGTCCATTTTGTAGGATTCAAGCAAGGGAAGCATTTTGGAGCATTTACATCCAATTGGGGTTAAAAAGAGCTAATTTAGAGGTCATTTGAGCACCCGAGTGAAGATTAAAAGAAAAATGACCATTTTTCCACTGACGAGAACATCTCAACACTGTTGGAAGCATCAAGGCGCTGAAGAAGACAGAATGCACGAAATGCAGGACAACGTCGAGACGTTGTAACAGTAAGCATCACGTGACGCTGCGACGAGCCCCCTCGACATTGGTCTAACTAAGGGTACCATCGAGACGCTGCCTATAGCGTCTCGACACTACGTCGATTTCTATAAAAGCATTTTCTTCCCCTCTAGGTCATTAAGCCTCATTTTATACAGCTGCCAGGGCTTCACCTCCCTCCATTTTACTACTTTATCTTAGTTTTAGGTTAGTTTAGGTGTTTTTGGTTAATCTTTTCTGTCAGGCAACATTGTAACAATTTCGGCTAGACTATCAACGCCATTTCGGGTTGTAAACAAGGTACTATGTTATTTTTGTGAGATTTATTCCATATTTTCAATATTTTCCAGCATGTTCTATTATTTCTTGATTATTGCTTGAATGTCCATCGCATGTATTCTTTTGTAGATAGATTGGCAACCTATTCACGTCGATTGAATACGTGATCGTTCGTTTTAGCTAGCAATAGGATCGGCTCGTGTTTGCATCGTAAAGGCTAGTCTCTCATGTAGATTGCACAGTAGGGCCTATGAATCAAGAGATCTAATTAATCAAATTAGGAATGCATGCTTGTTTAATTAATTGGTCTTAATCAATCCCTAGAACTTAAGGTGTGAAGCAAGCTTGTCGAGGGCTCATCAAATTACAATTTATAAACTGATCCTAAGCTACTTGAAGAATTGAGTGGACTGAGTCGATCTCAGGGAACCAAATATTAATTTCTCAAGTTATATTTGCAAAGGAGAAAACAAATAAAAGAGGGGGGTTGAGTTTTTGCAAATAAAATAAAATATAAGAAAATAAAAATAAAGTTATATCAAATCTTACCAACTTCCAATTCAAAGGCAAGATTTTATCCAATTGCAAAATTGATCATAGACACACAAAACGTTTTAACTTAATTATGCAAGCACTAATTAGTCAACTTATTAGGAAACTCCAAAAAGTAACAAATTCCCTAAAGTCATTAACTCTAACAAACGTCAAAGTTAATGTTAATTACCTAAACAATTTTGACAAAACCGTTCCAAATTATTTAGATAAAAGCATTAAGTGCTTTGGAAAGACTAAGACAACCAATTAGATAAAATAACTTTAATCTAATCAAGATGCTCCTTTAATTCATAGAATTAAACATGCAAGTTATGCAATTATGAAAACCCATAAAACACACACATGTAATAATCCTATCGCTACAAGGTTCCATCAAAATGACAATTATGGATCATGCATCATGACTAGCAATCAAACATATAAAGCGATCGATGCGTCAATTCAATCAAAAATACATGCTCATAAAATAAACACAGGAATCAAAGAATACTTGCAATTATAAGAAAACTACATTAAAGTACAAGCCTCACAACATTGCAATTGGTTGCAACCGACCTATGAATTGGAACACTTACCTTAGCCGATCATTGTGACGATGTAGCCAAGGTTCGTCATTGGTTCGATATAGTGCCAAAAGAAAGTAAAAGAAAAGGGAGAAAAACTCTAAAAACTATTGTCTAAAAAGATTACACTTAGAGCCCCTGTAGCTTTCCAAAAGAAGGCTTAAATAGCCTTGAAGTAGACAACTTGCACAAGTAAGAAACCCTAAATTCTATAAAGATATTTTTCCAAAAAAATTAGGGAATAATATTCAAAATAAAGTAAGTAATTTTCTATCTTACAAAATGCTAGAAAATACATCCAAAAATCGAAAATCCTTTCCTAAATTCTCAAAACGAACATAGAAGGTTGCAAATAAGGAAAATTTCTGGATTGCATAGTCTTCAGTATTTTGCCAATAACTTCTTCTCCATAACTTGGATCAACGTGATATTTATATGGCTGGAAAGATATTTCATAGAGCTTTAAAATAGTATCTAATTTGGCTATATTCTCAAATGTGATCAGCAAGATTAGGAACGAAAGTTGGCACAAAGAATTCTCGGATACTGCAGTTTTCCAGTACGAGCAATAATCACTTAAAACGTCACAACTTTCATAATACTTATTGGAATGCAATGAGTCTTATACCGTTGGAAAGGTAATTCAATAATCTTCTATTTGACACCAAATTTGAATATATTTGTGTTTCAAAATATCATGATATGATCGGTCAAATTTGACATAGAAATTCAGTTGCTCGAATCACCTCCAATTGTGTTCAAATTAATTCTGAAATGTTGCAAACTCTCCAAAACACACGAATTGCTCAAATCCCTAAAAAAATAATAATAAAACACATAGAATACTTCTAACTAACAAGAAATAAGTGTGATTAAATAAGACTTTATAGGTCCTATCAAGGTGATTAGCTACGTTAGTTGGAACGCTATCGTGCCCAACTAATTAGGGCTAATTAACTTGATGCTAAGTTGGGTTAATTGAGATTTAGGGGACCTAAGTTTACTTAGGGGCTTAGCCGGCTTTACCAATGAGTTGATTAGATAATAGATGGTTAGGAAATAGCTTGCATTTAGGCGTTCTATGATCAGAAATAGCATTGTACAGAGTTTTATCTCGAAACGGTACCCGTGGTTAACCATTAGCGTTTATCTTACTGTTGTCCCTATTTCATGTTTAATTCCCCCTCGTCTGTGTCAGTCCGTATCAATAAGAAATCCCAATAATAGAAACTCAATTTATTCAGTTCCCTATGGTTCGACCCGATCCCCTATTAATTACTACAAGTAGTTAATTGTAGAGCAGTATTATAAATTGTATTTGATTGAGCCTTCAACCAACTCACCTTCAGATACAAATGGTCAAAGCTTGGTGTGATGAGTCTATGAAGCAAGTATTGGGGCGCTTGAAGGGCCAATACGTTGCTAAGTCATTAGTGTGCCTTAGGTAAAAATGGTCAAGGGGCAATATAACAGTTCGTGGCTTCGAATGTTGAAGCACCGTAAAGCATTGGGTAAATAGGCAGGAGTTGATGCAATCGACGAAGTAAGTCTGATAGCACTAATTTAGTGCTATATTTATGCCTATTATTTAGTTAGTTTTGTTATGATTTAGTGATCTTTGATGCATATTTCTCTTGTATGTCAGAAAATCGAGCAATTAGAGGAAAATAGTGAATTTGGAGTGATTATGATTGATTTGGAGCTTAAAAGGATGCACAATTGAGGCCAATGATGTGAAGATAAGCTTTCAAGGGCATTTGGGCCAAGAGGATGGTGTCAGGACACCATATTTTATGATGCAAAACCCAAAGACCAGTGTTGAGATGCTATCCTGTGGCGTCGCAATGTTGGAAACACGCAAGGATTCAGCTTTCTGTTCGAAGCGTTGAGACGATGTTGAGGGCGCGCATGCTTAAGTAAAACGGTGCATTGCGACAACAATGAGACGCTACCCTTAGGGTCTTGACTTTACTGTGACACCAGATATAAAATCATCGTTTCATGATTGAATTAGGGGAGACCAATTTTAGGTTTTTGAGCCCCTTTGCGAATCCATACCTCTTTCGAACCTATGGAGAACAATTTGAAGTGTTTGGGAGCGATTTTCAAGGCTCAAGTGTGAGGGATTTGAGGCGAGAGTCAAGAATTCAACTATTACGGTCTTCTTTACTACTTTCTTAGCTCTTTTCATGCTCTATAGGGTTGTAAGAATGAGAATTTTGTACTGTTTAATGAATATTGTGGGCTGGTTGTATTGGTATAGGGGCTAGAGCACTTTTAGAATTGTTATTATGCATTAATTTGATACAATTGTCATTAATTACTCTCTATTGAATTCATTTGGATGAATTACTCTTAATGTTACTAATTAATTGGCCATTAATTAGTCAATCATAGTCCTAAATTGAGCTTGAAAGAAAGAATTCAGGATAGAAAGAATTTTTCCAATGCCTATAATTTGCCTAAGTGACATAGGAATAACAAATGATGGATGAGGTTAATGATGAATGGGCTTAATTTAATTAATTGACTAATTAACAATAAGAACACTTGGGTTAATAGTTAATTAAGCGTGTTTGAATGAGACCGACAAGAGATTTCAAGCGTTTTAACTCTAGGCGTATGAATTCGTGAGAGTTAATTAATTGGCATAATCAATTAAGCATAATGACAGTCTAAAATGTTCTCGATCCCCTAAACATCCTAATCTTGTTGTCTCTACCTTTTATTTTGTATGTCTTTTTAGTCCAGCTTCCTTTTTCAAGCATCGTTTGTTTACTCTTTTTCCTTAAATAGTTCTAATCGCCAGTAATTCCAATTATTATTCAATTCGAAAGGAATTTACACACTTCTTGTGGATTTGATACTCAGTACTCTCATACCGTTTTATACTACTTGATCAGGTGCGCTTGCGTGACATCGAACAAAGTCTCAGAGAGCTTTGTGAGAGTGATGCATACATTTACGTATAACCGCAAGCACACGGGTCAAGTAATATAAAATGATATTCCTACTGAGTGCTACAAATACTTTCACTTAGCTTTATTTAGAGAAAACAACCAAATGAAGATAAACTAAACTAATGACAAGAAAATAAAAGTATGAAAATAAATTGGAGACTCAAACCTAAGGGATAAACTTGGGAAATGGATTAATTACTCAATTAAACAGATAAATACAACTAACTCGACAGTGAACTCATAAGTCTAGAAGCTCTAAAGGCATGGACTCTCCTGTCGATCTCCTCCAATCTCAAGTATTAATTGACTGACCTAGGTGTCCCTAGCGCTAGCTAACTTATACAAGGCATTAAGACTTTTCATTACGAACCTCTAATAATCACTCATATCAATGACGTGTCCAAGTGATTATCAGTCATGCATTTGACGCTAAACTAGCTTCTCTCCGTCAAGTTTCCACTAGTAAACAAATCAATTAAACAACATTTTATGAATTAACCTTCTCAACTACTGCAATTAAATAACCCCAACTCCCATTATCACTCGAGTAATTAATTAATTGCCTCTTTTTAGTCCTAACTAAGTCTCTTCTTTCAAGCTCAACTTATTCAATTAACCACAAGCATTAAACTCTAAATGCACAAATGGATTCAAAGCCTAATTAATCATAATAACCCATCAAACAAGTAATTAATCCAACATAAACCTCAATTAAGCATTAAATCCAATACAAAACAAAAAAAAAATCCCAAGTATTTAAGGACTAAGCTACGCAAAATCAGTCATTACAACCCCAAAGTCCCTAAATTACAGCCTCTACAGTACTGAAAATAAAGAAAAAGGGAAGAAATTGGCAAACGTAAGTCGATCTCGTGTTCCTGTCGTGATCTCCACGTCTCTTGAGCTCCGGATCGTCAATTTCGCTCCACAATTGCTCCCAAAACCCTCAAGAACAGCTTTGAATCGAGTTGAAGGCTAAAACCCTCATAATGGCCTCCTTTTGAACGAAGAGATGCAAAGAATTTATACCCTCTATCGAAGCAGCGTGAAGACACTACACCCAAACGAAGCCTTCTCCTTGCGTGCATGCCTCCAACGTCGAGACGCTCTAATTAGCGTCTAGATGCTCCAAACAAAAATGCTCACCTGAGCGCGTTTTGAGCATCGAGACACCATAGGACAGTGTCTCGAAGCTTGCTCTAGGGTTTGCAACTCCAAATACAGCGTCTTGACGCCCCAACCAGCGCTGAGATGCCTTCCTCTCGGGTTTTTCTTCTCAAACATCATCTATTCATCCTTGAATCTCCAAAATATCATATAAATGCTCCCAAACACTCCGATTTTGCTTCCCAAGCTCGGTTTCTACACAATCAACATAAAAACACTTAAAAGGTTACAAAATCATAATAAAACTAGCATAAATCATAGGAAATAAGATATTATAATTGCATGTTATTATGCCCCGTTTGGTTCATGGTAATAATGGGTGGGAATGGGGATGGGTTTGTGATTTACTTGTTTGGTACAAGTTTTTCAACCTTGGGAATGGGAATAACTCATTCCCATGTATTTCATATATCCATCAAGAAGGGTTTTCTATACCCTCCTAAATTGGTGGGTTTTCTCCATTTCCCAAGAACTTCTCTCTCTTTTAACTTTTTCTTCTTATTTTATTTTATTTTCTTATTTCTCTATATTATTTAATTGATTTAATTTTTACAAATATGTTTAAATTAAATTTATAATTGGTAAAAGTATATTAAAATTAATTTTATAATAATATATTAAATATTATTAATCATACTGATAATAATTCTAATATCGCACTTTTTTTTTGTTAAAAATCAATATGAATAAACATTGTTATATTAATTCATTTTTATTGGTGACATATATTAAATTCATAAATTATTAATTATTTGTTTAAAATATTAATTAATAAGCTAGTAAAATAAGTTAAATTTATTCAATTAAATAATCTAGTACAAGTTTGTTTTCAATCATTATAGTTAATTTGATTTTTAATTAAAATCATTATTTGACTATTTAGAATCAATTAGTTTATGTCGGCAGTTTATAATTTTTTTTTTTAAAGAATGCTTATAATTGATATTAATTAGTTCGTTAATTAGCTCTTTAGTTAATAGTTCACAAATATAATTATGATTAATTTAGTATGAAGTTATTTTAAATAATTGTTATTAATCACTTCTTGATTAAATCTAATCAATTAATTTTTAATTATAAACTTTCAGAAATAACTATATTCATTTTTTAAATTAATTTAGATTGTTTTATTAATTACTGCACCATAATTATATAAAATTCCTCATATTAATCTCATAATGTTTATATCACTTATTCTTATAAAAATCTGATAGCATTCCCATGCATAACCAAACACAGTCATCTTTGATTCCCAGTAATCTTATTCTCAGGCATGTTATTCCCAGGAATCCTTTATCCATGGAAATCTGCAAAACCTTAAACGAAACGACCCCTTAGAGGAAAAAATAATGAGAGTTTGTTAAAGCTTGAGTTAGTGGATGAGTGTGCATGACATGAGCATTGTGCATAATATGAATGAGATTCATAAGTTGAGCATGTTTCATTTGTTACTTGTTTTCCCTATACGTTGTATATGACTAACATGTATGTGAGAAGCATGATGTTGTGATGTATGTAGTATGTTGTTTTGGTGGATCCTCAGTTGGAAGCTATTTACTAAGGGCTCGTTTGGATTAACTTTTTAAGTGTTTCTTTTTTTAAAAAAAAAAATCATTTTAATAAGATTTGTAATGTTTGGCAATCACTTAAATTTTAGAAAAAGTGTTTTTAAGTGTTTAAGTTAGAATCTCTCCCAATTTTTCATGATATATGAAACGAAAATACCCTCACACTATCGACGCCACCGCCGACAACCATCTCTAGCGACCATCGCGCACCCATCGCTGGTAACCATCTCCAACGACCATCTTTGTTGGTGTCCACCACCGACAATAATCTCCAACAACCATTACACACCAATCGCCAGTGACCAACGGCAATGAGCCCCTTCGGCAGTGGCCAGTAGTAAGCGGATTATAGAGTTTTAAATACAAATTTGAACTTATTAGTTCATAGTATTTAATAATCGTCATTTAACATTAGTAGAAGCATTTTGATTGTAGAGCAAACTAAACAAATTTGTGTATAAAATTTTTTTTGAGAAAATGTAACCAAATATATGAGTGTTTTAATTCTAAACAATTTTTTATAAAAAAAAAATAAGAATAATAATAATAAAAAGGCTTAAAAAAATGCAATTTTGAAAAAAACTTGAATTAAAAGGCAATCCAAAAGGGCCTTAAATACATTTATACTAACTCCAAGCACCACTATTTTTACCTAGTAGTGATAAGGTTCTTTAGCTTTTTTTTTTCTTTTTTTAAGGAATCTTAAGCTATACATGTTGATAAACCTAACAGATTCATTCTAATCATTTTTTTAATAGGAGGAAAGGAACAGTTAACACACACACACACACACACAAAAGAAATTATACTTTAAATGTCACACCACCCTTTACTTCTGATTTCAACTGCATTATTATATTGGATTTTGATTGAAAATTTTGAGAAGATTAACTAAAAAAATAATACATGGGAACTAAATTATATATTTAAGAAAAATACGAATATATACTCGTATTTTCACAGATAACTATTAATGCTAGGCATAAATATTTTCTTTAATGTACTGGTTAAGCCAGAAATTGATTCTGTGGGGAGTTGTTTTATTTCTTAAACAATTACAATTCATCGCTCAGTTCTAATTTCTCTTTAGAAACAAGGCCAGATAATAAAAAGCTCTGTAGCCATAAGAGGAGGGATCTGCTACACTACATCTGCACCAATGGTTTGATTTGTTCATCCCTTACATTCTTCACATGACAAAGTATCATACACCACATCATTTTACAACAATTCTTACCTTGAGGGTATTATGAATTCGATCCCAAAGCCATACGTGCAGAATTTTTTAGCATTCCCTTGATAAATTTCTATTGAGAAATGGACCAAAAAAGGAAAAAAGAAGGTTGTTAATAAACTCCATATGAAGATCTATTTTGTATGGACTATAAGTGAAAAGCAAGAAGGCCAACGTTTGGTGAAATATGGCATTCAGATTAATTACCTTGTAAAGTAAACGTTCATCTCTGTGTGTAGTTGGATTTGAAACATTTCTACTCGTGTCGATCACTCTCTACGAAGGACGTATATGTGGTTGGTTGCAGTAGAAAACAGCATATGAAACAAGTATCCTTACAAACTGGAAGATAACTTTTTCTATCTTGGATTTTTCCTTGTGTAAATTTTCACCTTTGAATGAAAAGCATTTCTTGTTTCTACAATTCTCCATGGTTTGAAGGCGTACAAAGGAAAGAACACATGAAATCTATTTATAAGGAGCTTAGAGATTGGTATATTCAAATTGAGAAATGTAAGGAGATAACAAGAGCTCTTGAACTCTTCTTATCTCACAGCCAATGTCGTATCGGACCATATGAAGAGGCTACTTTTTCAACTACGACTTCAAGCAATCAATCTCTGATTATGCTAACAAGCATCCCAAGTATGTCGACGTTCCTTCTAGTCCTCCCACCCTTCAATGGATCAGCTTCTACAGGGTCAGGCTTCCATCTGAAAACTTAGAGCCCATTACTTCATTTAAAATGATGACAATGAAGAATAAATAATACTGGCTTAGTGTGGATTTAATATATGGTTCATCCTCCAACACCCTTCATAAACACATACCGTGAAGCCTTCATCCAGGCTTGCCCGTCATCTGTGTGAAAATCATCATCTAGACCCACATTTCTTGATCTTCTTCAAGAACTTCAGGAAGGCTATCACCAGTATTTCCAGATACCTTTGAATTTCCACCACTCCTATCACTAAGCATGGTCACAATGCATTTGATGGTATCTTTAAGTATTCTGTTATTGGCTCACCAATTGCTTCAAGAAAAACACCTGCAAAGTGCTTTGATAGTAGATACATATTGATGCAATATATCATTGGTTGAAGCTCCAGCAATAAGCAGGCAATATCCTAGTGCCGAGATGAAAGATTCAACAAACTTAGAATGTTGTCTAGTGTATTCAAGCGCTGTTTTAAATCGTCAATTGAAGGAGAGCTAATATTCAAGAAACAATATGAATTTAAAAATAAAAGCAATAAGATTTATTTGCATATAAATATAAAGGTCCAGTTTCTAAAACTGAGCTTTTGGAAGAAAAAAATTTATAATATATAGAGTCGAATTGAAAAATATTTCAAAAATTGAAAAAATAGTTTGTTGTAAAATATTGAAATTGCTTTTAGAATATAGTAACTCTTAAAATACATATTATAATTAGAGTGATACTATCACTTTCAACATAGAAAGATTGCCTAAGAGTGTTCTGACTCAAATTAGTGTGATATTTCATATCTATCACAGAGACTACAATAATAATTAAAGTGTGAAGAGACTTCAATAGAAAATAGTAAGTCGCACAATTGTTAGTGTACATAGTTACAAGACATTTGGTGAAATATGGCATTCGGATTAGTTAACTCGTAGGCAGTCATTTCTTTGCATAATTGATCCTCAACAGAAGCAACAGAACCCTCTCCCTCATTCTCACCAACCATGAGGTCCTCATTATTGCCATTGTTTGGAACTTTCTACGAGGGCGTATACATGTTCAGTGGAATCTACAACCTGAGACTCTGAGAATTCTCTTCAGTAGAAAACATCATATGACATAATTAGTTTCCTTACAAACTGGGACTGTTACGAACGGGAACTTCAATTCCACCACCTTTGTAAATGGCAACCCATGTGGGAGCCATCTTACACTTTTTCAAGCATAATTAACTCCAGCATCGCAATCAAAGCACAAAACAGAGATCCAGTAATCTATCCAAATGAAATTTCAATCTGAAAATTGTCTCTATTTCTGGAGATCTAAAACAAACAAATTGTTGCATATACAATAAAGGCTGATTACTTTTTCCTCCAATTCTGCTGGATGATGAAGAACAAGATGGACCAAAAGAAGACAACAGATTTGATTACTAGAAAAAGTTTAAAATGCCCACGACAACAAATGCCAAGAGATTATTGCAACTTTTATCATACTTTTATCCTCAAGCTATTCTCTAATGGTATAGTTATGTACACTTCTCAAGAAAGAACAAGAGATTATTGCAACTTTTTTCCTCAAGCTATTCTCTAACAGTATAGCAGAATAAACAATTCTCAAGAAAGAACATGAGATTATTGCAACTTTTATCCTCAAGCTATTCTCTAATTAGCAAAATATATACTTCTCCAAAAAATGAAGTGTATAGAAACAATCACAAAATTCTCGGGTTCACTCTTCTTCCAGCTTAATCAAGGCAAAAACTTCAGCATCTCTTAATATGCCAATAAATTTGAAAGAAAATACCAAAAAAAAACTTTAAAATTAGGTTAATTTTCTTTTTGAGATTTTGTTAAAAAAAACTCACAAAAAACTTCAACTAATTGAAAAGTTAATATTTTGGAAGTAGTCAGTTACCTTCGATTTCTTTTTGTAATTGAGTTGTATCATTGAAATAACCCAAATGCAAATCCCTCCTTTGCTCAAAATAATTGGCAGCAGCTTCCATGGACCCCATTTTGTTAATCACTAAACAACCTCACATCTAGAACATATCTTAAAATGACCACTGCAAACAAAAAAAAATTCAACCAAATCAAACCAACAACAAAAATTAGGAAAGAAAAAATAAAATAGTACCATGAGAAACACATGGGATAATCTTGACAATGATGGCACGTGAGAAAGGCCAAGCAACAATCTCTGTTGCAAAATCTACATGTGATAGATTCAAAGGTATTCACCCCAGGGGAGAATTCTTGGCAATCCAGCTTTTCAAATTTGGCTTTGTAATTTGCTACAAAGTCAATGGCAAATACCATGGTGGATTGGTGAGAAAATGAGATATCAAAAGCTTGTGATCTCATTTTCTGGAGAAGTTAAAGGGCCTCCTTGCAAAGAAGTTCTTCCCAAAAGAAGGTATTCACCCTAGGGGAGAATTCGTGGAAATCCAGCTTCTCAAATTTGGCTTTGTAATTTGCTACAAGGTCAATGTCAAATACCATGGTAGATTGGTGAGAAAATGAGATATCAAAAGCTTGTGATCTCATTTTCTGGAGAAGTTTGAGGGCCTCCTTGCAAAGAAGTTCTTCCCAAAAGATGATTGGAGGCTTTTCGAGAAAAGAGTAACGTCGGCAAACGATTGCACCATAGGGAAATCAATCTCCCATGGCAAAGTTGACTGCCTCCACACAGTTGAAGCCTAAGGTGTAGTGGAAGAAAGAAGTAGGATCAAACTGACATGTGACCAATATTTCTAGCATATTAAAGAGATGTAAAGAAGAAAGAAACTTGTCGTGACTAAATCTCGCATGATATGACCTCAGGTAAGTGATGATAAACTCTCCAACCATCAGGACAGACTTGTACACATGAATGTTGTGTTCCAAAAATAGGAAATGAGGGAGCTCGTCGTCTTGTCGGCAAGAAGGGCAGCAACTCCATCAACATCGTCAGAATGCAACAAGTTATCTTAGTACACATTTTCATATACTACTTGTTCCAATTCTTTACCTACCGTTTCTGAAACTCCGTCGAAAGTTATTGGTGCCCCCGAATGATTGTATTTGATATTGGAATGTAGCATATAAGTAGTAATGAACAATGTTTTAGAAATCGTTAATATAAGTAGTAATGAACAATATTGTAATACCACATAAAAAGAGGCGTGCTTACGCCTTGTCTATCAATGATCAAAATACTAAACAACATAATAAACAATAGGTATGTAAGCAGCATACTAAATGTAGCATATAAGTAGTAATGAAGAATGAAATTAATATCAATTATGAAATCAAAATACCATACAATATACTAAACATAGGTAGATAGTAGTCTTCCACATGTCAAGCAAACATACTAAACAACATTCCAATATATAGTATTGGGTTTGTTATGCCCTACAATCACATTACACATATTCAAACTTAAGCCATTACACATTCAAATATTATCGTAAACAAAATCAATCAATCTAACTTACCAAGGCTTTGGCGGTGACATGATGCAATACCAATTGCAGAAGCTGGGAGAAATGCTAGATGTGATAATAGTTACAAAAATGCATCGAACTTGGACAAAGCCAATGGAATTTGAAGATTTGATTGATTATAAACTCTAATCCTAAATCTTCAATGTATTTATTCTTTGATTTACCTAAATTTTTGTAACTATTCTCACATCTAGCATTTCTCCTAGCTTCTGTAATTGGTACTGCATCATGTCACCACCAAAGTCTTTATAAGTCAAATCAATCGGTTTTGTTTACGATAGTATTTGAATGTGTATGGCCTAAGTTTAAATATGTGTAATGTGATTGTAAGGCATAACAATACTATATATTGGAATGTTGTATAGTATGTTGGGTTGGCATGTGGAAGACTACTATTTACCCAGGTTTAGTATATTGTTTAGTATTTTGATTTCATAATTGATAGTAATTTCATCCTTCATTACTACGTATATGCTACATTTAATATGTTGTTTACATACCTATTGTTTAGTATGTTGTTTAGTATTTTGATCATCGATAAGCAAGACGTACGCCTCTTTTTATGTGGCATTACAACATTGTTCATTACTACTTATATTAACAATTTTTAAAACATTGTTCATTACTACTTATATGCTACATTCCAGCATCCACTACAATCATTCGAGGGCACTAGTAAATTTCTATGGAGTTTCTAAAACTGTAGCTAAAGAATTGGAACAAGTAGTATATGAAAATGTGTACTCAAACAACTTGTTGCTTTCCGACGATGTTGATTCTTGCTGACAAGACGCGATGCTCCCTCCTTCCCTATTTTTGAAACACAACATTCATGTGTACAACGTTGTCCTGATGCCTGGAGAGTTTATCATCATCTTCCCAAGTTTCTTTCCTCTTTACATCTCTTTAATATGCTAGAAATATTGGTCATAGACTTCAACTGTGTGGAGGCCGTCAACTTTGTCATGGGAGATTGGTTTCCCTATGGAGCAATCGCTTGCCGACGCTACTCTTTCCTCGAAAAACCTCCAATCATCTTTTGGGAAGACCTTCTTTGCAAGGAGACTCGAACTTCTCCAGAAAATGAGATCACAAGCTTTTGGTATCTCATTTTCTCACCAATCCACCATGGTATTTGCTATTGACCATGTAGCGAATTACAAGCTGGGTTGCCACGAATTCTCCCTCAAGGTGAATACCTACGAATCTATCACATGTGGATTTTGCGGCAGTGGCCTTTCTCACGTGTCATCATTATCAAAACTATCTCACATGTGTTTCTCATGGTGTACTCTGTTATTTTACTTTATTTCATTTTTTCTTTCCTAATTTTTGTTGTTGGTTTGATTTAGTTGAATTTTTTTGTTTGCAGTGGTCACATGAGAGACATGCTTGAGATGTGAGGAAAAGATGAGATTGTTTAGTGATAACAACATGAAGCCCATGGAAGCTATTGCCAATTATTTTGAGCAAATGAGGGATTTGTGGTTGGGTTGTTTCAATGATACAATCCAATTACAAAAAGAAATCCAAGGTAACTAACTACATCCAAAATATTAACTTTCCAGTTAGTTGAAGTTTTTTGGGAGTTTTTTTAACAAAATCTTGAAAAGAAAATTAACTTGTTTTTTAAAGTTGTTTTTTGGTATTTTCTTACAAATTTACAGGCACATTAAGAGAAGCAGAAGTTTCTACCTTGATTAAGCCTGAAGAAGAGTGAGCCCGAGAATTTTGTGATTCTTTCTATACACTCCAATTTTTGAAGGAGTGTATATTTTGCTATACCGTTAGAGAATAGCTTGAGGGATAAAAGTATGATAAAAGTTGCTACTTATATGCTAATTGCTATTGCCTCTTTTTAGTATATATAACTATACCGTAGCTTGAGGATAAAAGTAAGACGAGCGAAAGGAGCCAACCTCACAACCCACCAGACTCGCCCACCTATCCACTTTCACAGGGTCGCAATTCAACCCCAAAATTTGGTACTTTCTCTTATTGATTTTAAGCCCAGATAAGTCCTCAAAGAAGACTAGAATGTGGTTCAAAATAAGGACGGACTCCTCCTTGCTAGAGCAAAAGAAATCACCAGTGAATTAAAGAGGGGACAAGGAAACTTTTTCCGATCACACTTCAAAGCCCTCGATAATACCCCCTTCCACTCCCCTAAAGACAATCCTACTAAGGATATCCACCACCATAGGAAACAGGAAGGGTAAAAGGGGGTCCCTTTGTCTGAGACCTCTCGTAGCATGGATCCTCCCCGTAGGACTACCATTAATGAGAATGGAAAACTGAATCGATCTGATGCAGCTTCAAATCCAAGATCTCCATTTGTAACTAAAAGCTTTATTCCCTAGGACCTTATCCAAGAAATTCTGGTCCACGTGATCATAAGCTTTCTCGAAATCAAAAAATGACTCCCTTCTTACCATACCCTCGATAATGAGGGCCTGATCAAGAATTTGCCATGTGATCATAAGAACTTGCCTTCCCTCAATAAAAGCACCCTGAGCCTCAAAAATTGTTGAGAGGACCTTTTTGAGTCTATTGGCTAACTCCTTAACAATAATCTTGTACACACTTGTGAGAAGGCTGATGGGCCTAAAGTCCTTACCCCTATTGGCTCTTTCCATTTTAGGGATGAGGCAAACAAAGGTTTCTTTCCAAGTACTATCCAAGATGCGCCTTTCAAAGAACTCCCTAAAAGCCCTCTCCAAGTCCACCTTTATAACCTCCCAATTCTCCTGAGAAAAAAGCCATGGAGAAGCCATCAGGACCACCGTCCTTGCTATGTTCCTATCACAATCAAAAACCACCCTTCTAATTTCATCCAAAGAAAAGGGGGCTTCCAAACCCCTCTTCTCACTGTCAGAAATGGGATTCCAATTCACTCCAATAACAAAAGGTTTGGGAACCACAACAAGAGCGTAGAGATGAGAGAAGGAGAGAATCTCCTCCATCTCCTTATATCCTATAATCTGTTCCCCCTATCGTTCTCCAGGGTGCCGATAAAATTCTTCCTTCTACCACTAGCCACTCTATGGAAGAAGCCAGAATTACATCACCATCCTTAGCCCACCAAACCTTGGCTTTTTGTCTCCAGCTCATATTCTCTCTTCTCACCAACTTCGCAAACTCCGTTTTAAGGGCTAAACGCTCTTCCTTTAAGGCCATCTTGTAACGACCTGACTTCCTCTATATGTAAAATCTAAAGAGTCGATATTACATGCATGAAAAGTAAAAACTTTTGGAACAAAAGAAAAGGCAGAAGCTTATGGAAGTCAAATAAAACTTATATTAAAATGCAGAAATAAGAATTAAAATACTTTGAGTTTGGGACCCCAACAAAAAAATTAGTAAAAGCTGAAAATGAAACTAGACCAGTTAATAAATGAAATAAGTCAAAATATAGGAAAACATGAACTAGAGATTCAAGCTAAAGATCCTAGAGAGGTCCGTTGCTAATTCCATAGCCTCACCAAGTTGCACGCCCTCGCCACGTCTTGCTATGTCTAAAGCTCTGTCTGGAAAAGAAAGTATAATAGCATGGGTGAGTATAAAAATACTCAGTAAGTTGCCCCACTTGAGGACCGTAACAACAAGCACACAAACATAGTCATCGTAAAATATCACGTGGGGTCCTGGCTAACAAAAACGTTATTGCATCATTTCGTAGGAACCTTTATCTGTAGCATTGAAACTTCCTGTCTAAGTGAGCAACTAACCTATCCCCAAGCTAGACCAACTACAATATTGTAAATGACAGCTCTGTAAGTCAAGATACCACTAGATGGTAGTTGGCAGTAGGCCTATACCTCTCACAGCACAATACCCATGGAACATACATTTTAACCATGAGGGGAGTGACCCTCAAGCTAGAAACATGAAACACTCATGGAATCATACATCAAAATCATACTCAAAGCTTTCAAGGAAGCATTCATGACATGGGGAAGGTACTAGCAAGTAAGAGCTTAAACAAATCAACCCTTTAACTGCGTCCCTCATAAAATCATACATGAGTGTCAAGCATGAGCATCATTCATCTAAAGCCCTTATACATGCTGGAAATTTTACAACCACAAGCTCTTCATACTAAACACACTCAGGCAAAACTCAAGCTCAAGAATTACCGAGGCAATTTAGACAAAATGAGCATGCTTTTCATACACAAAAGAAAAGTTCAAATCACGCTCAACCATTCATAGACTTCCAAACATGAACATTTTTCCAAGACCTTGAAGGATAATCCAATTTGGCTACTTACCTTTTTGTTATTTTTTTAGCCAAAACAATAATAATAAAAATTATATTGTCCTAGAAAAATCTTTTGCACCACACCACCTAAAACAAATTGCAAGATAAAATTAATTAATTTCTGGGATTCCAAAACCTTTGAACCAAAACCTCCAAAGCTAAATTATAACTTTACTTTTTAACAACTAATTCTTTCACCCAACGAGATCCAAAGAAAAGTACCCACACACTTACCAAATTAAAGCCGCCTTCAGACTCAATCGACCCACTGTCCAAAAAGTTCTTAAATTAGAGATAAATCTAAAATCCATCAATTGATCAAACCCAAAACTTTCACAATAACATTCCAAAAATTAGCGTTTAACTTCCAACAATTAATCAAGGGCTCAAATCCATTAGGGACGAATTTTACCAATTATATCTTACCAAATCAGCACCTAAACTTGCTAGTTTTGGTGTCGATTTAGTCCACTCTCCACAATCTAGACTCTAAATGCAATGGGTATCCTAAAATCAAGTCCAAAAAATAATGGGTTAGCTCTCAAACACCAAAACAGCACCGGAAATTAACTTTAAAATTCAAAATCTACCTTAAACCATTGCCGGAAGACTTATCCGTGCTAAAACGAGGACTAATCACGGCTGAACAGTGCCGGATTCGCTGGAAAGCAGTCCTGAACTCGAGCAACTCGCCGAAGACACGCAACTCGCTGCAGAAAACGTGCACCCGACCCTCCTCCCTTGTAGCGCCGGCGCTCGCCTGAAACCGAGAGAGAGACCCACGGGACCCAGATCTGCGCCCAAGCCCTCGCTCGCGGCTCGCCGGAAACTGAGAGGACTGCGCGGAAATCCTTACTGAGGTCGCTGGTCCGGTTCAGGCGAAGAGAAGAGGAGGAAGGTGAGGACAATGGTGGGGGGTACTGGTTTGTTGAAGAGGAAGGCAACAATGGAGTATCTCCCTTGTCGTGAAGAAGGAGAAGAGGAAGAGGAGAGAATTGATGCCTGGGGCTTCGTGCGGCTTAAACTCAAAGCTTGGCTTTACTACACTAGGGAAAAATAGGGCTAGCTCCTTGCTTGGTTTGGGCTTGGCTAAAGCTCAACTTAATAACAAAAAGGGCTTTCTACACAAATAGCCTACTTATGGGCCCAATTTATATAATAGACCCAAATCCACTATTTTTTACACAAATGGACAATCTAGCCTAATTTTTTACTTGAATGTTGTAGGCCTTTTACAATTACATCCTCAACTGGGATTTGACAGTTTTTCTTAAAAAAAAAAAAAAACAATATATGGAAAAAAACGAACGGTTTCTCAAAGCCCTTGTTAGGAAGAAATTCAAAAAAAAGAAAACAAGATTGGACTCATGATTGAAGAAACAAATTCGGAAAAGAATTTGATGAAATCAATCATTTTAAATTCCTTTTCTAATAAAAATTTGAACCCATGATTGAAGAAACAAATTTGGAAAAAAGGAGAAAACGAGATTGCATGATTTTGGACCAAAACGAAACCCTCTCCAGGAGATGATTCTTGAAACCCTATCCCATTGCAATCGGAAGAAGACGAAGAAAATACGTACAGGAATTAGAAGAAGAAGAGAATTCGTTTGTAGACGAAGATAGCACTAGTATGCCATCAATATTATTTGTTTACATATCGAGTATATACGAGTTTTGCCCTAGAATTTTTTATAATTTTCTTAGTTTATATGAGTTCTTTCTGAAATACATTGTGCATTTATGAACTGACTATGGTTTTTGTTTGGTTCGAAGAATGGGAGTCGAAACCCATATATCCGATTTTGAAAAAAACTAGATTTTATTTGTTAAATCGTTTTTTGGATACCAAAGGAAGAAAACAAAACCATGATTATGGTTGAAATCATTTTTACCTTGCAGTTAGTTTTATTACAGTTATATACACTATTCCCATTGGATTTCTTGTAAAATGAAGGAAGAAGATGAAAACCAATTCTCTGTTTTTCCAATTTCTCATATTTTTCTGCTTGAAACACATAATTCTGTTAGAGGTATTTTTTTTTATCTATATATATATATACACACACACATCGGTATTACATTGAAAAATAAACATTTGTATATTTTTTATATATGGACATTATATTAAACATCTAAACATATGTATATTTTAGAGGTTCATGTATATTTACAGTAGTATGGATGTAGTTATCCCTTGAATATATTTAATATAGATATATATCATAATATATATATTAGGTAATGGCTATAGTATATTATATATGGAGAAGTCAAAGGACTTTGGATAGTTCTAACCGAAAAGCAAGAAAAATAGGGAATGAAAATGAGGTTATCACAATAGAATCTGAGGTATATTGTCATGTTATATATATAGATAGATATATATATTACAATGGTATATATTTTTGGATTTGCAAGACGAGGGAAAAAACGTCATAATAGTTCATTTAGGCAACATTGGTGTGCCAATTAACTCACTTTTTTTTTTTTATCGTCTATATGGTGATATGGCTCACGAAGTTTGTAATGCATCGAATAACCCATTAGAAGAAATTAAAACATTGGTGAAGAGATTGGGTAGGAGTGGGGCAAACACAATCAATTTCCTATACATCATATATATATTAACATATATATGGTACATATTTGTTATATATATCATATATTAAATTATATATTTGGCAAATATGTGAATATACTGTCGTATATTAATAATATATATCAATCCATAACAGATGGAATAAATTATGGTGGTGACGAACAAATATACCGAATCGATCATCATGGTGTGCCCAGGTTGGTAATCAACTACAAACCTTTAAACAAAGTTTTGGAATGGATTAGATATCCAATTCCCAACAAAACCAATTTATTAAAAAGAATTTCGGGATCAAACATATTTTCGAAATTTGACATGAAGTCAGGATTCTGGCAAATTCAAATTTCAGAAAAGGATCGTTACAAGACAGCATTCAATGTTTCTTTTGGACAATACGAATGGAACGTCATGCCATTTGGCTTGAAAAATGCTCCATCCGAATTTCAAAAGATCATGAATGATATTCTTGATCCAATCTCCCAAATTTCAATTATCTATATCAAATAGGATCTATTTGATTACAAGGGTTTTTTGGGAGTGGAAGTAGGAAGGCTGAGTAAATATTTAGAGCAAGTGAAGCTCGCAAATATTTCTCGATGATCTTTCCTTTACAACTTGGAAGTCTTTTATAGACCCCAGATTTGAAATGAAGATTGAATTAAACTAACTAAGAGATAAGATTCGAACCAACAGGACATGTTCCTGACTGGTTCCATCTTTCTCAATGGAGACAAACTACTTTAAAAAAGTAAATAAAGTAAATGGTGGAAAGCGGTAAAGTAAAGCGAATAAAGAAAAACGAATAAAATGATTACAAAAAGACAAAAGAAAAAGTTAAACTTTGAAAAAGTAAAGATACAAACGAATCTTCATCATTTTATTCCAGCTGTGCTTGTCCTTTCATCTTTAATAAAGTAGCTTTATTAAAGGGATGCGTCAGTCTTTCATTATTGCTTCTATCGACACTTCAAGGTTGTAGAAGAGGCAAGGGTACACCGGAGAGCTTGCCAACGGATTCACTGCGCAAACCCCGCGTCTTACTACCGGGAACACAACTCCTAAAGACCCGCAACAGGTCCTCGCCTTCAACCTTTGATATCTTGAAGCAATAGTCTTTCACTGAAACAAATAGCAATTCTGAAAAGGTTGATCACGCTAACTTGTTTCCAAGTAGCAGCTCTGGAGAGACTTATTACGCCATATGCTCTGTTGATGCGCTGTCACAAGACTGGAAGTGGATGATGATTTTACTATGTACGATACAGAATCCAGACCTATACAAGGGATTCTGTACCTTTGACAATATACATATTATTAATTTACAGACTCAAAACTATATAGAGAAAAGATTTTCTTCCTAATGAACAAAATCTTGAAAAATATAAAACTACAAGAAGATACAGACTCGAAATATAAACTGATAAAATTAAAACTGTTTACAGCAAAGATAATCAAGAATTGGACTCCTGATTATCGAAAATAAAAGAATATCTTCTCCCGAGTGAAGATGATACTCATGAAATAAAAATATTAATTAAGACTAAGAAGAATTTACAGGAAAAGATGAAAAACATATAGAAAAGAAATAAAACATGTACAAGAGGGGTGCTGAATGTACAGGGAAATGTAAAATACTTTTTTCTTTTTTCTTTTTTCTTTTTTAAATTTAGATTCACGGAGGCTGTGAATCTAAAAAGGGATCATCTAGATCGTATTGAGTTCCTTCCTCATCGGTCGGTAGGCTGCCATGGGAGGAAGATGAAGCTCTGCTCCTGGCAGAATTAAGAACTCTTTGGAATTCATCGTCAGAGGTCGTCTGGGCCAGTGTCGATATAATCTGAGACCGTGTATTCAGAAATTCTGAATTTTGTTGAGTTGGGTTAAGTTGATCACCATGTTCGGCGAACCATTCTTTAACCTCGTTGATCTTCAAGTGGGATATGTCGTATTTTTTCCACCATTTGATCTTAATGACTTTGTATAGTCTCTTAAGACCTTCTCTTTCTTCAAGCTGGAAGTTCCAGCAAAGAATCCAGGAAATTTTGAAATTAAGACAAAAACGGAACAGAGTTGGAAACTCATTTCTTTGAATGTTTTGAACAAAGAAATGGTATGACTCTTGAACCGGAGTCGAAAAAATATCCTCCGTCAGACCGAAGGTATTCCACCAATTGATGAACCAATATGGAAATTCCATACGGTGAGCTCTTTGGCAAAATTGAATAAACCATGAGTGGTCATGCCTGATGTACCACATAACGTTATACCATGCTCTGATGTAGTCACGGTATACGTAAGTTTGAGGTTTGAAGGTTTTGGAGAACGCTCTTGGCGTGAAGATACTCTGATTCCACTGAGATGGAGCAGGACTTTGAATATTTTGAACTTTGAGAAAGCAATCCTTCTAGGATCATCACGGTCTGGGATATGTATTATCTCGACCGATCTTGTATCTACGAGGATGAATTCGTAGAATTTTCTGGTTTTTCCAAGTTCTTCCGGCATGAACATGAAGTCTTGGGGAAACATATTTTTAATAACTTCCATTATGGAGTTACCATCGAATTCTGGCTCTACCAGTGGTTCTGAGATTTGAATCTCTTTTTTCTGGAAATAGGTTTTAATCTCCAGTTTTGGGATAAACCTAGTTTGAGGGACAACCGCTGTGGAAAAGGTTGTCGGTCTTTGAGTCGGATTGTCGTAGTTTAATGTCTTTGCGGACGATGTTGAACCCTGTTGAGAGGGAGCAACGGACGGAGTAACAGTTCTTCTAGAACTTTGAGACGTCGGAGAGACAGGTCGACTTCTCTGACGGGTAAGGTTGGCCGATGGCCTTGGAGGCGGAGTTAGTGACTCTAGAGAATCGCGAATCACGATTCCAGTAGATCTATTTCCTCTAGATCTAACCACCTGTGTGAAATCAAAGTCTAGGGCATATTGATCTGTCGTCATCGGACTAGCAGTTTGAAAAGTAGAGGCTTTCTCCTTGCCTTTTAAGGCAGGGGTTATTGGGCCTTTGCCCTTTCTACTCGACATCTTTCTTCCGATCAGTTTTGAGAAGAGAGGAAGAAGAGGGGAGAGAGAGTTTTGGAGTTAGGAACTCCCTTGAGAGATAATCTGCAAGTGGGTTTTATACTCCTTTTATAGGCAAAACCTCAAAATCAAAGCAGGATAAAATCGCTTGCCATCTTGCAAATATCTGTTTTGAAACTAAATTCTCAACATCTTTTTCTAAAATAAATTTAGATGCTTGAGAATCCGTTTTAATTGTAAATCTTTTGTTTATCAAATCTCCCTGAAATTTTTGAACACATAAAACTATGGCCAAAATTTCTTTTTTAATTGTAGAATAATTTTTCTGGGTATCATTCCATACTCCAGAATAAAATCTCACTATTTGTTCTTGTTTATCCAAGGATTGTTTGAGGATTCCTCCATATCCGATATTGGATGCATCAGATTCCACTATTAAAGTTGCCTCTGGATTGACAAGATTCAAACAGGGAATTTATTTGACTAAAGCCTTTATCCTCTTTATAGCTTGCGTATGCTCAGCTGTCCAGGGTTTTGCATTTTTTCTAAGCCTTTGATATAAGGGCTTGCAAATGGGCCTCAATCCTTCAATGAAGTCTGAGACATAATTGAGACAACCTAAAAACCTTTGTAATTGGGTTTTGTTTAAAATTTGATCTGGGAAATTATCCGCAAATTCTATGGATCTTTGAATGAGTTTTATTTAGCCCATATAAATTTCAAACCCAAGAAAACGGATTTTCATTTGAAATAGTTTTATTTTTGATACTGATATTACTAAACCATTTTGTCTAATAATATCAATGAATTTCTTCAAATGAGAAAAATGTTGATCTATACCTGATGAGAAAATTAAAACATCATCGATATAGATAATTGAAAATTGGGAGATTGGATCAAGAATATCATTCATGATCTTTTGAAATTCGGATGGAGCATTTTTCAAGCCAAATGGCATGACGTTCCATTCGTATTGTCCAAAAGGAACATTGAATGCTGTCTTGTAACGATCCTTTTCTGAAATTTGAATTTGCCAGAATCCTGACTTCATGTCAAATTTCGAAAATATTTTTGATCCCGAAATTCTTTTTAATAAATCGGTTTTGTTGGGAATTGGATATCTAATCCATTCCAAAACTTTGTTTAAAGGTTTGTAGTTGATTACCAACCTAGGTACACCACGCTCTTTTTCTGCTTGATTGTTTACATAGAATGTTGCGCATGACCATGGGCTTTTAGAAGGTCTGATCAGCTTCTTCTGTATCAACTCATTTATCTCCGTTCGGCAATGTTGTAGTAATTCAGAATTCATCTAAATTGGTCTTACCTTTGTCGGGATTTGAGATTCTTTGAATTCTTTGATATATGGTAAATCTACCATATGCTGTTTTCGATCCCAAAATGCATTTGGATGATCTGAACAAACTTCCTTTTCAAATCTTTGTTTTAAGATTTGAATTCTTTCTTGCATCTCTTTTTGTTGAATATTTTTTTCAATTCTTTTGTAATTGATTTCCTCTTTCAAGAATGCGATCTGCTACTCTTTGAGGTTTATTTCATTCAGCTGATTGTCTTTACTCATAAGTTGGACTTTATGAGTAAGAATTGGTTTTACCCATTCGAACAGAATTTCTTGTCCCATAAGTTGAGTATGTATACCCTTTTCTGATACGCTCAAAGGGTATAGTTGTGTGAGGAATGGGGTTCCTAAAACCATAGCTTGGCTTAGGTTCTAGACCATGAGGCATGAAGTTACGAAACATATCCCTTCTTTGCAGATATGTATTTCTGGTAACTTATGACAGATCTTTAGAGGTGCTCCACTTGCTCCTCTTAGAACCTCTTTCGTCTTCTCAAAGTATTTCGAGAGAATCAATCCTTCTCGAATACAGTTATGATCTGCTCCTGAGTCAATCAAGGTAATAAGAGTTATTTTAAAATCTTTTACCTTTAGAGTTACCTCAGTATACCATTTTTTGTATGGTACTCTCGTTATGGTGTTTACGAACACTTCTTCACTTATTTTTAGCTCCGCAGGAACTTATTCGATCTTCTGCTTTCCCTTTTTCAGGGTAGCAATTTCTGAGGAGAGTTTGATGTAGTCATCCATACAACTCTACTTCAGTGTAGAGATTTCCTTCTTGATATTGTTGATTTCAAATTGTAGATCTTGAATAGTGACTGTTTTTACTTCTTCAAATCTTCCCAAGACGTCATCTATTATGATAGTTTTTGCGTCTAGGTCAATTTCTTTTTTCTCATCTTCCTTCTGTGAAGGCTTCTTCTTCAGAGAACCCTTTAGCTGCTTCAGAATTGCAACCTTCGTGGATTCTTCTGAAAATTTTTCGACAAGATTCAGGAGAAATTCTTGATCACTTGTTATAACATTTATGCAGTTATAACAGCCGCAAAATTCACCTCCTTTGCAATTTTCTTTATGGATTACATGGAATTCTCCTTCACTTGAAGAGTAAGAGAAGTATACGTGTTGGAATATATTAATTTAATATTAGCACTCATATTGTTTGGGTTTACGACTATATATATATTACAAAAAAAAACCAGTATATACAATGAGCAAAACAGAAAACCTATGTACACGGTATATATGAGGTATATATGGAGTTATATACATATTAAACATTGGACATATTGAGAAAAATTGGATAAAATATACCAAGTATATATTTGCAAATAGCTAAATATACCTAGTGTATATGACGAAATTCGTAATATTTAAATACATAACATCAAATACATATATACCGAATGTACATGATGGTGGTGACGAACAAATATATTGAATATATATTTGCAAATAACTAAATATACTAGGCGTATATAACGAAATTCGTAATATTTAAGTAATATTTAAAATACATAACATCAAATACATATCGCAAATGGTAGCTCAGAGATGGATGTTAAGAAACGAGAAATGGGACTGAAGGTTGAAACAAGAAATGAGACGTCGGTTTACTATGAATGAAAAGGATAAATGGATTGTAAATTAAAAATGAAAGAAGATTTATTGTGAAATGACATTGGTTGACAAATATGGTAATTCTATAATTATGGAAAATTGAGGGAGACAAATTCTTTAAATTGTGGGACTATGTATAAATTAAAAAATCTTAATTAATACACGATTTAATTAAATAAATGGAAAAGGGGTATAATAGTCCGAAAATACATAAAAAATCTAGATATGAAAAAATTCAAATCTTTTGTATATTAATGTAAATACGTATTTTAAAGATATTTATTTGTGTAAAAATTCCTAACAAAAAATACTCTCAAACCAATTAATCTCCTTTTCCCTTCTAAATCTCTAATTTACACATATACAAACCCTCACAAATTTTATTTTTTTTTTCTTAAACCAAGATAGCTCCAAATTACCAACAAGTAAATAATAATAAACCAACCACTTCAAACTTTAAAAAAATTTGAAACCCAACTCTTAAATTGGAACTTCAACCAATTTAATTTAATACCTGAATGCGTCGGCCGTTACATATCTCCAACTGGTTGTCCTTTTCAAGATCATCAATGATTTTAATTCTACCCAACACCTCCTATTTCTTGAGTATGATATACCCAAACACCTCCCAATTCCAAGTTTTCAAGACGCTTTTAAGAGCTCTCAACTTCCCCATATAGTGGTACCCTTCCCAATTTCCAAAGGTCTCACATTCCACCAAACTAAGAAGGAGGATTTAAAAGACAGATGGTCCAGCCACATATTCTCAAATCTAAGGAGGAGGATTTTTGTTCAACACTCTTTCCTTGGGATTCAATACTTGGAGTACCCTCCACTTTATTATTTGGTAGACAGTGTGTACTTACACAAGGTGAGGATCTTTAAGATTATGCAGAGCCGTCATCAAGTTTTTGGCATCATTGCCGAGAACGGAATTTGTAATAAAATTCAATTTTTTAGAAATGCACTAGGCTAGGATCTTTAAGATTATGCATAGCTTTCATCAAGTTTTTGGCATTGTTGCCGAAGAACGACATTTGTAACAAAATTCAATTTTTCAACAAAGATTGCAATCAATTTACGACAATTACCTCTGTCCTAGAAAAACAATTCTTATTTGCAGCATTTTGCAGGTTAGGGTTGGTGCATGGCAAAGGGTCTTTCCCTTTTGAGCTAGATCCTGAGAAAGAGAAAACTTTCCATCGACGCCGTATGGAACAAAGGCAGAAAAAGAAGGAACATCAAGAGTTGAACACACAAAAAAATCTTGTAGGGACTATTTTGCAGGAATTCCCCATGGATCCACCTCATGTATGTTGGCTTTTTGGCCCTTAATCTCAAATTAATTAATTTTAATCAATTAATTAATTAATGTTTTGATGATAACAAACCTGCTATTAATTGCTAACAATTTTAGTGTTTTGAAGTGTCCATGGTGTAGAGCTCGGAACAACGATTCCAACACCTCTTGAATCACTCAAATCGGAGTTAAAACGAAGAAGTTATGGGCAAAACAAATTTGAACGGAAAATTCCCGACGCGATGACGTGGCAGCCAAGTCAGCAATGTGGACCATTTAGAGAGTGACACGTGGAGCTATGGGGAAGTGACACTTGGTGGGATTTTTGTTTGTTTAAAAAGAAAATGGAAAATTTATATTATTATATATTATTTGTTATGTGTCTAACGGTTTTTAAATTTTAAAAAAAAAAAAAAAAATTGCTGACAGCATTTAATGCTGCTGCCAACAGCTGTTCTTTAAAAAAAATTATATATATATATATATATTACCGTTACTTTTTATTATTATTATTATTATTATTATAATATTTTATATATAGAGAGACATGTGACCGTTGGTCACTTAAAAAAAATTATATATATATATTATATATATATTATATTATATTATATTATATATTTATTTTTTACTTTTTACTTTTTATTTTCTTTTAATCTCCACCATTCATTTCATTTTTATCACAATCCAATTGTCCAAATTAAATTTTGATTTTTACCTCTTTTCCCTCTTTTTTTATACCATCTTCTTCTCCAAAAATTACACAACAAGTTATTACCATTTTCAATCTTCCAAACATCTCAAAAAGCCTCCATTGTTGCTCTCTCCAAGCTCTAAATTTTTTCTTTTCATCTTATTCTTGAGAGAGAATTATTGTGTTGTGAGGATTGATTTGTGAGAGTTAAATTTGCAAATTTACTCTATCAAGAGAGTTCTTAAGTGTGTTCTTTATTTTCTTCAAACTTTGAAACGGTTTGATCCTAACCCGTGGAAAGGATTGAGTTTGCTCTTGAACTCGTAAAAAGAGCGTTGTAGCGGTTGGGCTCTAATCCGTGGAAAGAGTCGATAAAGTTTTTATTCAAATTCCCAAGAGGCGCTTGGGGAGTGGAGTAGGTCGAGTTTGACCGAACCACTATAAAATTACGGTGTCATCATCTCTAACTCTTTCTCATTTACTTTTGTAAATTAATTGTAGTAATTTATTGCATGCTTTAATTTGTTCTTAATTGTTTATTGTATTAGATTGAATTAATTTTTCATACTTTACACATTGTACTAATTATCTTTTTATTTGTTTATAAAAAGTTTGATAATTAGATTATTTGTGCATACTTAGGAAAAATTTTATTAAACCCTATTCACCCCCCTCTAGGGTTGCCATACCGATCCAACAATGTATTCGATCATCGCGTTGTTCCACCACAAGGAGAAAATCAACAAGGAGAACAACAACAAAACAATATGTAACATGCACCAGTTGCTCCTCAACAAAATCTCATCTTCATAGCAAAAGAAAATGATAGATTTATAAGGGATTATGTGACCGAAAAATTTCGACAATATGAATCCAGGGATTTTGGAACCAAACATTGAAGCCACTCATTTTGAGTAAAGCCAGTGATGTTTCAAATGCTTCAGACAATGGGGCAATTTGCAAGACTCCCAAATAAAGATCCTCATAAATACATAAAAATGTTTTGCAAATTTGCAACTCATTCAAATTAACAAGGGTGTCCAACGAAACATTGCGTTTGAAGTTTTTCCTTTTTTTTTTACAGGATAATGCCGAAGCTTGGTTAGATTATTTCCTTCAGATTCAATCACATCATAGGACGACTTGGCAAAAAAAATTCTCTTGAAATATTATCCTCCAACCAAGAACGCTCAAATTAAGGGAGAATAATTGTCGTTGAACTATACTTACTTTAGCTGCAATGACATAATTGTAATTAACTTAAAATTAAATAGGAATGATGATATATATATATCAGTGTTTTCAAAGCGCAAGGCGCACTCTAAGGCGACAAGTCTCCTAATCGGCTCAAGTGAGAGGCAACAAAAAGGAGTTGCCTGAGTAAAACAAGGCGCAATTAATAAAATGCTAAATAAAGATAAACATATTAATTGGAAAATGATACCGCTAAGACATTAATTGAAAAAGGGATATAGATGGCCATCTGTCAATCATGGAAGAGAGGTACTGCATGTAGCATGCCGCAAGCTCTCTTTAGTGTTATACTTTTAGTTATGCATGCTTCAGACTTTTCATCATCTTTTTATTCTTCCTCTGTCTCTTCTTCTTTACTCATTCTTCTTCTTCTTCTTCTTCTTAATCATCCAACGATTCTTACTTTTCCTCTTCGTATTTATTATATTTCACTTTTCTTCTTTTTCTTCTGCTTCTTCTCATCTTCCGTCTCTTCTCATTCTTCTTTTTGTTCCCTATCTTCCTAATCTCTCGACTCTTTTTCTTCATATTATCAACTTTCTTCTCCCAACTCCTCTATTCCTTACACGTTATGAAATATTAAAAACAAAAGCATGCACTCGCCATTGTAAATGGTGAAGGCGCAACAAGACTACAAAAGGTGCAACTAAGCGAGCGCCTGGTTGAAGGCTCTCACCCTGGCTTCCTTTAAGGCACAATGGCCTAAGGTTGCCTCGCCTCTCGCCTTAGGCGCGCACCGTGGGTCATCTTAAAAACACTAATATATAGGTAATAGTTCTTGTGTTAATTTATGTAAATTTAAGAAAACTTTTCATATTCTAGTCTTTTATGTGATATTTTATGATTTAAATTAAATATATAATTTATTGAACTTGTAATTTTATTTTTTTCTTGAATTCCTAGACCCTAGCAATTATGTAAATAGAAAGAAAAGTTTATACATTCCAACTATTTAAATGCTATTATGTGAATTAAATTAAATATATAATTTAATAATTTTTAGTAATTAATTTTGAGTAACATGCTTTGTAAATTTAAGATTTGACAAAAGGGGTAATATACTCCAAAAATATTTTTTTTATAGGATCTCTTCAATCACCGCCTAATCCTTCAAAATGACTTAGAGATCTTAAGAACTATTATGGGAAGGAATTCACTTCTAGGTGTAATTATATTTTAATTTGAGAAAAATTTGAATAGTTAAACGTTTATTTGGCGGGAACAAATAATTTAGTAACTACTCAATTATTTATCATTTCATTGTTAATTTCTACATTCAATTAATTGAAAACAATATATTTTTTTTAGTTCAACAACATTTAGAAGTAGGAGATTCGAACCTCTGACCTCTTGGTCGAGAGTACATGTCAATTACCACTGAGCTAAGCTCACTTTAGCTTGAAAACAATATAGTTAATTGAAATATCATTTGAAATTTAATAAAAGCATTGCATCGAAACTTCAAATTAAATATAGTTGGTTTTTTAAAAAAAATGAATAGTCTATCAATTTGGCCTAGTGTAATACTATCAATTTCGTATTGTAATTATTTAGGGGTTGTTTGGATGGGGGAGTTGGGATTAAAACCCAACTCCCCATTTGGCCCACCAACATCCCAACTCCCCACTTCATAACTCAACCCAACAGAGTTGAGTTGTAAACTCACTGTCTTCCACGAAGCTCTCACGCATCCTTTCTCTCTCGACTCCCCACTCCATGAAACTCTCATGCGTCTATCTTTTCTCTCTCATAATTGATGTTATCTGATCTGGTTAGTTCTCTCATCTTCTTCCCCCTCATCCTCGATGCTCTCTAGTCAAGTCAGTTCTCTCATCTTCAATCTCTCCTCCCTCTTCCCTCAGTCATTCGTCAATATAGATTTAGGTTTGATCTAGGTTGCGAAATAGGGTTAGGGTTTCAAGCTTTCCTTCCTCTTCCCTTAGTCTTTCATCTTCTCCCATCTTCCCCCTTCTGTTCTTCAATAATCGAACCCTAAGCCTTGAAAGAAGATGATTCGTCTTCTCCTTTTCCAAATCCAACCTTTTTCCCCTTTTTGACCCTCAATTGAGCGCACGCTCTCTATTTTTTCAATTGTTTCGTATTCCCTTCTAGATTCGTAACCCTAAACGGATTTTCCCTTGGCCGCACCAAACTAACCCTCTTGGTCAAGTCCCTTGACAGTTTCATGCTCTCCTTCATGCATCGCACTACCTTTGATTCATTGTCTTCGTTTGGGTCTTGCAATTGAATGCATGTTCGACCTGGGGGTTTGAGTGAGAAAATCCTTGGTAGGGGACTTCGTTAGCCATTTGGCGCTTGGTAAGGGGATCGATTTGCTCTGTTGTTGACAAGTTTGCTTATTTTCCCTTTTTTGGTCGATGATGTTTAAAAAAAAATTTGGACTGACCGTGTATGTGTGTTTTTTTTGTGAGTGTGCTAGCTCACGCTCTCTATTTTCTCATTTGTTTTGTATTCCCTTCCATATTTGTAACCCTGAACTACGGATTTTCCCTTGGTCACACCAAACTAACCCTCTCGATCAAGTCCCTTGCCAATTTCATGCTTTCCCTCATGCATCGCACTTCCCTTGATTCATTGTCTCCGTTTGGGTCTTACAATTGAATGCATGTTCGACCTGGGGGTTTGAGTGAGAAAATCCTTGGTAGGGATCTTTGTTAGCCATTTAGCGATTTGTGGGGTATCAATTTGCTCTGTTGCTGACAAGTTTGCTTCTTTTCCCTTTTTCGACCGATGATGTTTAAAAAACTTGGACTGACCGTGTATGTGTGTTTTTTGTGAGTGTGCTTTGTTTGTTATTTTTAACACCAAGGTCATATTAAATTTCATCCAGACCTTCCATACCTATTTGTGGCCTGTTTGTACCATGGTTGTGTTGTTTTTTGGTCATTTCATACCTTTCTGTTTGTACCACATGTGCCTTTTGGTTTCGTGGTCTCTGTTTTTTTTTTCTCAATTTTTAGAAGATTACATTTACACAAGATCAACTTATTTCCTTAGCATGATTCTATTTTTTTTTTTTTTGCCATTTCACAATTTCATTTGATTATGGTTATGCTCTTTGGCCCTTTGAATTGGACTTAATTGAGCTTGGATTTGCATTCTCTATTTCAAACACTTTTTTCCTATTGATTTTTTTCTATTTTTACAGTCAATTCATGTTCAATTCTTTTGACATGATGAATTTCAATTACCTCTAAGGCCAACTTTGGCCAACTTAGGCCGATTTTACAAGAATTTCTATGATGTCTATGATGAATGTCTGAGACCGGTTCTCATGTGAATTAACTCCTTAGGTAGATGAGATTGTGATTATTATTATATTTTAATAAATAATTTTAATCACTACACTTCACACTTCACCTACCTCTATTTAATTATGTGCTTCTCAGTGCTCAACTACCTAAGGCTTTAATGTTAAGCCCTCTTCAACACTCCTCCCTTATTGCTACCTGACTTTCAACTCAATGCTTTAATTATTGTCCACTGTGAAATAATGGGAAGTAGGTACACTTAAGTGCACCCACTTTGTAAAGGCAACTACTACTCTCCTATATATAACAGATGTTGTGCTTCTCTTTTTTTGAGAACTACTACATTGTCAACCTCCTCCCTCACTAAGTGTGAGTACCTTCTTCCCTCTTCTTTTATGCTCTTGTTCTATTCCTTTCTATGTTTATATTCCTAATCAAATTTGATGGGTTTAGGTTTCCCTCCTTACACGTACTATAGTTGGTTAGGGTAATGTACATTACAATCCTTTGTTTTGTAATTGTCTTTTCCATTAATGTTCTTTTCTCTTGGTATTCAGTGGGGCAATATACGCAACCAAAATTTCTATGATTCAAGGACTCCACCCAACTCATTCTATATTCTACTCAAGGTAAGTCGTTCCACCTTCAACGCAAATGTATAAAACTTTCATTATCATGTTACACTTTGGTTTTTATTTAATTTTGTTTTTTTCCCTTCGTGTAGAGCCTAAACTAACACTCCTCCACAAATTAGTTTGAGGAGGTTCGTGAGTCTAAAGTTTAGAATTTTTTTTCTTTCCTGTATTATCATGACCTTGTGTTTTTTAGAATTTGTTTGTTCTTTTCTTTCAATTCCATCCAATGTTTTTGGTTCGTAATTCCTAACTCCTTGTATTTGTATTAGGTGCCCCTCTAGAACAACAGTCCACGTGTTCAATTCAAGGACCGAAAGACTCCTCTCGACCCATTTCGATCCACCTAAGGTACCTTATTGTAACGCCCCGCGTTTTCAGGTTCTACTAATTTTGTCATTTGGAGTTATTTTGGAATTTGGAATTAAGTGATTGAATTAAGTTAATTAAATTCTTTTTGGATTATTGGGTAATGCTTTTTTTTTTGAAGTCCCAAATTAAGTATATGTTGAATTTTAGATTTAAGTTTGAAAACCCAAAGATTTTCTCCTTAAATTTACCTAGATTAGAAGATAAATTATTTGTTTTATGGTTTTTAATTGGACTTTATGTTGGCCTATTAAAGAAAATGAAAGTAAAAGAAAAAGAAAAATATCCCTAGTCTTCCATCTTCTTCCTCTCTCCCTTTCACGTTTTTTTCTTTTGGAACAACACATACTCATCTTCTTATTCTTCTTCTTCTTTGACCAAGCTGACACCATCTCACCCCTCTCTCCGGCGACGTCACACGACAAGCACCACGACGCCGGCGACCTCTTCGGCTGCCAACGAACTCACAGACGAGAGACCCACGCTTTTTCCTTCAATTCGACGAGGTATAACTCATACCCTTGCTAAATAAACTTTAGTTTTGGATTACCCATACCCTAAACACATTTGATTTACAATTTTAGCTTGTTTGGAGTCAAAACAACCCTCATTTGAAGCAATTTTCTGTAAAAAACGGGATTTACAGCAGACTTACCCGAACTTCTTCCTGTTTGACGAGGTTTGTCTCTCACCCATGCTTAATTGACTTTAGTTTTGGATTACCCATACCCTAAACACATTTGATTTACAATTTTAGCTTGTTTGGAGTCAAAACAACCCTCATTTGAAGCAATTTTCTGTAAAAAACGGGATTTACAGCAGACTTACCCGAACTTCTTCCTGTTTGACGAGGTTTGTCTCTCACCCATGCTTAATTGACTTTAGTTTTGGATTACTCATACCCTAAGTACCTTTGATTTGTAGTTTTATCTTGTTTGGACTCAAAATAACCTACATTTGAAGCAGTTTACTGTCAAAAACGGGATTGACAGCAGAGTTTTAGTCAGTTCGGCACTGTTTGGTAAGTTTTGACACGCTTTAGATCCTTTCAAAATCATTTAAAGTACCTTAGTTCAGTTGCTAACCTTTGAGACTTTTGTTTGTAGTTCCTAGCCAATTCGAACTCGTTCGAATAACCTTCCAATAAGGGATCAAGTTCGTATCGGTGAGTTTTGGTGAAAATAATTAGTTTAGACCTTTTCGCAACCTTTTTAAATGCCTTAACTTAGTCTCGTTCCTTGTTTAGGATTGGAATTAGTTTCGGACTATACAAACTAAGTTTAAAGTCGTTTTTGGGAACCTTATCGACTTACTTTAAGGGCGCTTTAATACATTTAGTAAGTAGAATTCTACCTGATGAGTCTGTTTGATTGTGTGCATCATGTTCTATGTTTCTTGTTTAATTTGTGCCCGTTATGTATATTTTGTACTTTGTTGTATCTTTTGATGAGCATGTTTATATGTGGATTTGTGAAGTTTACATGATGTTGGTATGTTGATTAAATGAGTTTGAAAGTATGTATGAGCATGTTTGTTGGGCATGAGACATGGTTTAGTAGCATGCTTAGGGAACATGCATAGGGTGAGGTTGTGAGGAGGTCAGTGGACCTTGTGAGTTTTACTAAGAAGTATAGGGTGAGTACCAGTGAGCCTCGAGTACAAATGGTCGAGGGGTGGTATTGTCACCATTGGAATAAGAGGAGCATCGAGGCCTTGGGTACAAATGGTCAAGGGTCGGTGTGATGAATCTAAAAAGCATGTGTTGGGTGCCGGAATTGGGCCAATGCATTGCTAAGTCATCGGTGCACCTTGGGTACAAATGGTCAAGGGGCGATGCACAGTTCGAGACCTTGGTAACATTGGACAAGGGTCGAATACAGAGCTCCATAGAGAAGTATTGAGGCTTTGCTAACAGTGGTCAGGAGTCGATGCTTCTCGAAGGATCAGTCTTGGAGAGCTTTGGTGAGGGCTAAACATGAGTGTTGAGTAGAACCGAGTGAGCATGGCATGATGCGGGAATTCATGTGTAAGGTGAATCTGATGCATAGTTTACTTGGTTATGTAAGCATGGCATAATGATGCATAGTTTACTTGTTTATGTATGCATGACATGATGTTGGTTAATTTACTTTGGATAAGCATGTTGAATGTTGTGTATAGCATGTTGTTTGCTGCTTGATGTTTGGTGGTTCATCAGGTGTGAGCTACTTACTGAGTACTTTTGTACTGACTCCCCCCCCCCCCCCCCCAACCAAAAGATTTTGCAGGTGAGAAGAAGCTCTACGAAACTGGTGATGCAGACGAGGAGACGTGATGAGAGGACACTATTAGATTTACGTGCTTTCTTAGTGTTGATTTTCTTTGAATTGCATAAATAGGATTTTAGTTGTTTTGTATAGGTGTTTGGCGTAAGCCTTTCCATTCTTTATTGTTTTCGAAGAATAGATAGGTTCTTTTGGTAGAATTAGGTTACGAGCTGAAAGTCCTAGTTGCTAAAACTTTCTTTTGTTTCTGCTAACCTATTTGATTTAAGTTTGTTCTAAGTTGTTGAGATTCTGTTTATTCTGGGAGTTTGGGTGTGCTGAACTGTAGCCAGAGGATGTGGATGTTGTTCTTAGTTACTTTGGATGGTTGAAGTGTAGATTTCTTGTTTAACATGAGCCAGAGAAAAATTGGTTATCTTGTAGTTACGCCGTTATGCTGCCGAAATTTTCGGGGCATATAG
The DNA here is from genome assembly GCA_033996785.1 of Trichosanthes truncata. NCBI lineage: Eukaryota > Viridiplantae > Streptophyta > Magnoliopsida > Cucurbitales > Cucurbitaceae > Trichosanthes > Trichosanthes truncata. The sequence continues at coordinate 17,500,775 of JAWPNB010000004.1, forward strand.
GTTGTAAGTTTAGTAATGTCCCTAAGTTAGGCCGAAATTTGGGGTCGTTACACTTATTCTATTTTAAGTATATAATTTTCTAGTTTCGTGTTGTTTATTCCCTTGTATCTAATTAGGAATGTGGAATTTGTGCAAGCTCAAACTAATTCGATCGTACACATTAGTTTGAGGTTCAGAATGGCTTCTTTCTACCTTGTATACCATTGTTTTTTTCCTTTTTTTTTTTCTTTTGTATGGCACTGTCTTCAATTTACATATTGTGTTCATACACTCATTTTGTTTTGATTTGGCAATTAGTATGTGTATCTCTATTTGAAATTTTTTTAAGTAATTGTTCAGTTTTTATTTTCCTTGGTTAACCTTTTTATATACATTGGACTCAATTGTGAAAATGTTTACGTATTATGTTCTTATACCATGTTTGGGTACTTGGTTATTGACTTTCCTTGTTCATAATTTGTAGTCCATACTTTCATAAATACTACAATGCATAATTGTATTTTTTTTTATAAAAAAAATATGTTCTACAAAGTAAGTTCAATAGAAAAAGTTCAATTTGATTTTTTTTTTAAAAAAACAAAATTTCTCATAGTAAATAATACAAATTGTAATTGGCAGAATTAAAAGAGGGACCCATCTTAATAATCTAATTCATACATAGAAGAAGAAAAAAGGGTGGACTTGTTCATTAAAAATAAAAAACAAAATGTTCCAAGAAATTGAAGTTGTTCTAAAAGTTGGTAAAAAAAAAAAAGGTGGAAATGCATGAGTTTAAAAAGTTGTTTAAAACTTAATACTTGAATTTGTTTAAAAAGTTGGAAATGCATGGGTTTTTTGGAAGAAAAAATATTTTTACAAATATTACTTTATTTTAAATAATTTAGAACGATGAACTTTGGGGTGTTATATGTGTGTTTTTTGAAAATAGGAAAATATAGGCATGTGTTTTTTTACAAGTATGTGTGTTTTTTGAAAATATGAAGGTTCCTTTTTTGGTAAATAAACATGCAATGAAGCATATAGATGATTGTGTATATATTTGATATTTGTGTACTTAGAATTCCAAATCTTAATGACATCATAATTTGTGTTTTAGAAAAAGATAAATCATAAAGTCACATTAATAATATTTGGATAATGTTTCTTAACTAATTGATTTCATGCATAATTGACACAAATGAGCAATTTGATTTGAGCCCAATGGTCTAAGTTCATAACACATACACATGGAAATTAATCCTAAATCTAAGCCCATTTGTCTAAGCCAAAAACCTCAAAGCCCAAAATCTTAAACCCCTAAACCCTAAAACCCTAATCCCCAAAACCCCAAAACCCCAAAACCCTAAACCCTAAAACCTTAAAAATCCTAAAACTCCAAAACCCTATAATCTCCTAAACCCTAAACCTTAAAATCTCTAAACCCTAAAAACCTAAAATCCTAAAATCCCAGAACCCTAAAAACGTAAACTCTTAACCATTCTTCATAACCTTAGGAAAATTTGTAGGGTTACTCGTTCCATGATATCACGGTTAATTGCGTACACTTTGAATTTAGAATTTTGGGTAGAACGAAGTTCTATATGGTCTTCGTTGGCCATAACCTTGGTATTTACATGAGCTGGTATGAATGTCATAGACAAGTCCATGAATATAGGGGAGTAAGTCACCAGTCCTATGCAACTTTTGCATAAGCAGAGGCTACATATACCCAGTTTGTAGTCGAAACCAATGATCAACCCGTTACGGTCGTGCCTAGTAGAGTTCCATGGAGCATTTCTATTATGAATAATGATGTAGGACAGTGTAATAGTACTATGCTGCTTTTATTGGGGTTCTTTGTTGGAATGATCGTTATGTATGTATGGATTAGCTTAGTCGAACATCAGTAATATGTCTTGATGTACACTACAATGGATGTATCAAAAAATAACAAATGACACATTTGTATTTCAGGAACAATTCTCATCCCCCCTTTGTTTTTCCTTTAAGAAGGAAACTATTGAAGAACTATTTAATATCCTCACCATCATAAACCACCTCCCAAAGACAGTTGTTGATGCGCCTATCATTCCTTTTGAACAATTATCGGAGAATAGATTATCAATCGCCGTACGATAGACATCGCATTAGGCAATTGAATTTCTTTCGTCTCATTTACGAGAATGGCTTGTGTTGTCGTGAAAGCACGATGATGGATAGAATGACTTTTGCAATCCTATGTAGTATGCTAAGGACGATCGGTGGTTTGCAACCGACCCAATGTGTTGATATCGAGAAAATGGTGGCTATGTTCCTACACATACTAGCGCACCATTAAGAACCGAGTAATTCACAGGCAATTTGCGAGGTCTGGGGAGACGGTGTCCAGACACTTCAACTCTGTTCAGAACGTAGTCATGCAACTTCACTTGGCGTTGCTAAAAATCCAGAGCCAATCACCAATACATGCACTCATTACAGAAAAAAAGATCTACGATAGCTTCAAAAAATGCTATCATAGGTCTTTTATAGTGTTTTTGCAAAGTCCTAAAGCCCACGCTCTAAAAAGTCTTGACTTTTTATAGCCTTTTATAAAAGCAATAAAAATGCTATAATAAAAACCTTTTGATAGCATAATTTTCTCTTTGTAAAATGCATGATAGCATTTTATAAAAGCTATAAAAAGCTTTTTATAGCAAAAATAAAAAGCTATTGTTTGTCAATTACATCATTTATTTATAGCTATAAATTTTTATTTATAGCTCGAAATGAAAGCTATAATAGGCTTGTATGGTCTTCTTTTTTTTTTTTTTTTTTTTTTTTTCTATTTATAACATTTATAAACTTTTTATAGCATTTGATGAATATTGTTATCATAATCTATTATAACTTTTCTAATATCTTCATAATGTTATTCTTCATGTTTCATACCTTGTTGCTTAATAAAAGTCAAATAATAAATATATGAACCATCAAAATAAATACAATCAAAATGTGACTATCTAAATAACCATTTATACAAGATTCACATTGTCCCCCACAAAAATATATACAATAATATCAATCTATCAACTAAGGTAGTTGTTCTTTCTTGTTTTCTTGCACTTTTCTTGAATGAAATACTCCATTGTCCTTGCGCTGTAGTTGTTCGATTATCATGTTGCACTTTAGACACACATACCTACAATCAAATGTACATATTAGTTGAATAACCACGTAAAGAATCAATCATGCATCATATCCATAAAAAGATAATCTAAAACAACTCAATGAAGTTCTTAAGCACATAAGAAAGAACAAAATTGACAATGCTGAAATGTCAAAAGCTTCCATAGTAAAAGATAATCACGAAATTGCCAAAAATTGGGTGAAAAATCAAGCTCCTACAAGAGTTGATAATCATTAAATTAGAAGAGGTTTAATAGATTGAGGTATATGTGCCATAAAATTGTTAACCAAAAAAGCAATCACATAGTAAAAAAATCCCAATTAATTCAAGAAAAGAAAAAAATATCACTTAAGAACTAAAGGAGAAATAATAGAAGGAAATGAAAATGAGAAAAACCTTTGAGTAATATCACTCACAAGCACAACTTTGTCAAAACATGGGTCCAAAATTGATGGCATCTGCTTGATATTGAAATGTTGGAAAGGAATGAAACTACAAGCTTACATTAATGTTTAGTTGCAATATAAATCATTGTAACCTGATATAGTCAAAACAAAAGTATTCATATTAACAAGCTATAATTTGTGACAAGTAAACTGAGGATTTTGAAAAATAGAAACTACAAGTAGCTAATGGTGTGATTCACGCACTCAACAAATTCATCAAGTTCAAAATTAGTGAAAAGATGAAAACACGCATTTACAAACACAACCTAAATAAACACACTATGTATAAGTAATCAGATAGGATAGATCAATGACTATGCTTATAAAAACATGCTCAATGAATATGGAAAACAAACAAACCTGCACATTAAATTCTTCTAAAACTGCAAAAAGAATCATAGCAAAAGTATTACCTGTTAAGCAGACAAAGGAAAGAACAACATCATTTATTATGTTGAGATCAACTCAAAAAATGTTCCCAATAGCCAACTAAAGTCCACTGCACTTTGAAATTGCAACATACTTTGAATTAAGTGGTAGTTTTTGTTCGCTAGTAATCATAATCCATGTATTAACTATAGCCTAAAAAGTGATTTATAGCTTGGACTTAAGTATTCACATATTCAGGGAAGCAAATATGAAACTAAAAGCTTGGTAATCACAAACTAAAAGTATGCAATTATAAGACAATTAAGAGTAAAATTAAAGAAGATATGGTACATTTTGTTAAGCACCAAGATAAGGAACTAGTCCTGTCAACGTCAACTAATTAAGTACTGCAACTGCTATCAACTAAAGCTAATTAAATACTCCGACTGCTGTCAACTGAAGCTACACAGTTCCTAATCTCGAAGATTTTTAACTTTATTGGTGCTTCTTGTTACAACCCAACTCAATTCCTAATCTTCCAAAACAAAGCACATCAGGTCTAACTCTAGATAAAATTCTTTTGGAGTATGGAAGGCAAAAAGAGGAAAGTGGAGAAATGCTAAAACATAATAGACTACATATTTTATCCAAGTCCGAAAGAAGTTTAAACAAGAAAAATGAAACATTCAGACAATTCAATTCTCTTATTTAGAAATTGAAAAAGAAAACTCGAACCCTTCAAAATAGCCTCGTAGTTGGAAAAGTATATGAAAACCATGGATCTTGTAACAAACTAGTCTTCAAGTGAACTAAACTTAACAAACTAAGTTGATCAAATTGTTAAATTTGTCACATAGCATAGGATCAAAAACCAGACATAAATATATCAATCAGTCAACATCAATTGATTCCAAGAACCGTGTCAATATAATGATAAATTAGCTTATTTAAAAACCAAATACAAGACCATAAGTACTTCAAATTCAAACAATTAAGAGTTGTACCACTAATTCTTATCCAAAAGACCGCAATGCCAAAACCTAAACTAGACAAGAGAGAATTTGTGTGATACAGAATCTTTTCAAAAAAATCTAAAAGAAAACATAAGAAAGAGGAAAATATTTCAATATCACCCATAGCTTGCTTGGACCTTTTTTTAGTGCAATGATTTTAGACTATGATATTTAAATCTTTTTGGGTCTTAGTCCTTGTACATTTTTTAAGTGTAATGTTTTATTTGAATACTATAGATATGACAAAATGTGTTTCTCTTGTTTGTTTGAAGGCTGTCATTCCCTCCAAAATAGCTCATTTCAAGATAAATCGATAACTTTGTGCATTACTAAGACTATCCCAATGTTTAGAAACTGAATAAAACAAAGACTTTGAAAATTTATGGAGAAAACTGACTTTTTTTCTTAAAATAACAGTACATGCTCATATAAAAATAATTTCCAGCTTAACTTTCGTTAAGATCTTTTATCACACATAAAGTGGCTCTGTCATGAGAACAAGCTAAACAACAAGATCATGCAACAAAAACTCAAAAGAAAAGTTTTAATACAAACAAATTAGGACTAAAGAATCAAAAATTGAATAATTGTTAGAAATATTTGAATGAAAAGACATCTTATAATTTAAAAATTAAAAAAAAAAAAAAAAGAAATCATAATCCAGCGTTGTCCCCCTTATTGGTACTTACTAAGGAATTATAATGAGGAAACTAGCTGGAAGTTCTCACAAAAACCATAGGAAATGCAATATAATTTACATTCTCACTAATAAACTCAAATAATATTCCAACCTATACTCCAGTGAACTGAACCACAAGAACAACAATAATTATACTTGTAGGTGTTTGCAAGCAAGAAAATTAGTACAATGGTAATATGAGACCATTAATCCATACAGTTAATTATATTTTTAAGCTTCTTTTGGCTCATTTAAGCTCACAAATTCACTTGATGGAAAACATAGAAAATTATTGGATTTTCTACATAGAAGGGCACAAAAAATGATGACAAATCTTATATTAGAACAGTTTGTACAATAGAAAAGACTTATCTTAAGAATTCTTCTGTCTCTGAAATGTTGTATAGTTGAATATCTATTCTTGATCTTCAATAAAGAACTCTTGGGCTGCCATTTTCACAATGGATGTAGGCTATGTTGAACCACTGTAAAGAGGTTGTTGTCTCTTCCTACTCTTCTCTTGATTGATAATCTATTTCTTTCATTCTTCTTCTTCCCTTCTATTTTCCAAGAGATGTTTTCTGCATTATGATATAGAGAGAAAAGTGTTATGGAAAACATAAGGGAGTACCGACACCTCAGAACTCTAAAGTTTCAATAAGCATAATACTACCAGCGTATCCATCCATTAACACAAATCAAGGAAGACATACAAAACATTAAGCAAATCCGGAAAAAGAAAAAAAAACACAGAACTTGAAGATTATCAAGAAAGAAACTAAAAAATAAAGATTAAAAATTACATGCCTTAATCATGAAAGAAATTCCAATATTTAAAATGACTCATTTGGTAAGTTAGAGATCACAAGCTTATAGATTTGTAGTTAGGATTCTCAAAGTTAAATTCCTTGTTGATAAAGTTCTTAGAATGTATGCTGGAAAGAAATGAAAATGTTAATAGGAGAGGGGATAGAAAGATGAATATTACAGAAGATATGTTGGAGAAAAAAATATGAAAAAACAAAAAGCATCCTTTAGCGATAGATAAAACAGAGGAATGATACCTTGTAAAAATAATTGTCGACAACCTTAAACTTTTTACCACCATGATGTATTTTTTGCGTCACATTTCCCTTTCTCTGTAAATTGACCTATAAATTTCCATTAGCAAAATCAGAGCTCAAGAGAGAGCACTAAAAAATAAACCAATCCTCAATCATGGAGGTCCGAAAAGTAGAAAACGACCATCTAGTCCTCACTATCGACCCACCGGCCAAACAATCATTAAAGAAGGAACAAATCTGACCATCTCCGGCCATAACCAAAACCCTATGTCGTTTCAACCTCTCAAAACCTAAATCCCATTTTATGAACCTAATTTCCTCCTTTCCACTCCCAGAACCATCCTTGAATCCACAGACCTCCTACAACCTCCATCCGAAGAAGACTCAAGTTCTTCATCTTCATTAGAGTACAAAATGAAGAAATCAGACAAGTTAAACGAATTTTAATTTGTAGGCAAATGAAGACAGAAAAGGAAGGTAAAGAGGAAGAAGATCAATAAACAAGATTTAATCGAATGGATATTGTTTCTCACCATGATCCCTTGCTTAATTTGTGCCCTAACTCTCAAATTGCTTCAAGAGAATAGAAGCATATTTGGAGCTTAGAGGTCTGGAAATTGTGCTTAATCATAATGATGATCTTCTGTGGTTGTTTAGTGACTGATGGCTCGTCAGCCTCCTCGTCTTCATAATCGAACCAAACTTCATGCTCTACGAACGAATTCTTTATTTCGTCTACGACCTTCCGCAAGAGCTTCAAGCATGCAAAAATGGAGATTGGATCGTGATTCAAGTATAAGGGACGAAGAATATAAGTGAAAGAGAAGGCGAGTAGTCTAGGGTTGAAAGGACCTGAAAGCTAGAGATTCAAGGGGAAGAAGGCGTGCCAAAATGAAAATGGGTATTTTGATAAGGGAGGACGCACACTACAATCTGATAAAGGACAAAAAAATAAAAAACGGGCTTCTTTTTCCGTAAAAATTAAAACGCGTGTAACCCTTTTAATTGCATTTTGTTTAAATGCTATTATATCTATTATTTGGTGTAGTGACTCAAGATCCATGGAAATGGTTTGAGTTATAAAAAACGTTCCTATCCATTAATTCTCATAGTAAAATGCATGTAATTTAGATGACAGACGTCACTACCATCTCTTCAATAGATACATAATTGTCTGGGTGCGTTAGATGACATATATATCAAAGTTAATGTTGATGCTGTTAATTGGCCCCGATATAGGACGAGGAAAGGTGCAGTCGCGACCAACGTACTTGGAGTGGTTTCCCCGAATGGAGAGTTCATATTCGTCATGTCAGGGTGGGAAGGGCCCGCAGCCGATTCTAGGGTTCTTAGGGATGCACTCTCTCGACCTAACAGATTGAAGGTTCCTAGAAGTATATCCTAAATTTAAACGTTTTTAACTACTCATAGGTAAAAAAGCAGTAAGCTTACGAATTAACCATTGGTCCTTTCTACAGGATACTACTACTTGTGTGATGCTGGATACCCTAATGTAGAAGGATTCCTTGCACCATATAGAGGAGAACGGTACCATCTTTTAGGATGACGTGGAGCAGAGAATGCACCCACTGCTCCAAGGAAAATTTTCAACATAAAACATTCTTATGCAAGGAACGTCATCGAGAGAGCTTTTGGTGTGTTGAAGGAAAGGTGAGTCATTCTTCAAGGAAAGTCCCTCTAACCAATTTAAGTATAATGTCAGACAATAATAACATGTTGCCTCATTCACAACCTCATCACTAGGGAGATGGGGTCAGCTGCAATGTTGGATGAGATCGAGGAAGTCGACTCTACGCTCAGTGGTGTTAGAGGGGACAATATACAATTAATTGAAATCTCCGAAGAATGGACCGGATTGAGGGATGACTTGGCTGAGCGAATGTTTGATGCTTGGAAACAATTGTTCTGTAACTCTTTTGGCTTCAATCGAAAAGAAACTTACCTATACTTTTTATTTTTTAGGTGTTTTATGATGTAATTACGTCGTGGATAACTTTCTCATTTGTGTCTGTTTGTATATCTGAGTTATGTGGTAATATAATTATTGTGTTTTCTATCATACATATTCCCGAACCTAAATTTTTTATTCTATTCAATGTAAGATTACTTGGGTATATGTATGCATGCAACATAATGACAGGTACATCAAAAGCTCCAAAACACACCTAGACGAAGGTTGAGGATGCGAAGTTGGTGGATTCACTTGTATCGTTGGTAGAGGGTGGTCAGCGGTCTAACAACGGGACATTCAGACCCAGGTATCTACTGCATCTCCACCGGATGCTTATGGAGAAATTACCAAATTCTTCACTAAGACAAAATACGATAGAGTGCAAGATAAGATCTCTGAAAAATTAGTACGGGGCAATCGTGGAGATGCTGAGTAGTGCATGCAACAGATTTAGCTGGAACAAAGACTTGAAATGCGTTGATGTGGAGAAAGAGATTTTTGATACTTGGGTTAAGGTAATATCGTACCATTATAGCATATTCTCCTCGTTATTTTAAGCATATTAATATATTATTTGTTCACATGCAAAGCCATCCTACTGTTAAGGACCTGCAGAACAAGCCATTCCTACACTATGATGCGTTGGCAATCGTGTTTGGCAAGGACAGAGCTATGGGGATCGTCGTAGAGACACCCATGGAGATGGCCTCCAGTGCTATCGAACAGATGGCAGATGAGATCCAATTGGGATCACAAGAATTTTCCCGCCCAGAGCAACGACCTGTAGATAACTTAGGCACTAGGGATGTAGGGGAGGAAGAGTTTTCCGAAACCCCTACTAGTAGGCATACTTCACCTATCACGTCTACTAGAGGGAGCAAAAGTATGAGGAAGAGATTGCCCTTCTAGTACGAGGTTCTCGATGTTATGCAGATCGTCATGGATATGCATACATCTCACTTGCAGTCAATTCTATCCTGACAGAAGGAAAAATATGAATTGGAATCCGCATGGCGCAAGGAAGTGGTCAACCAGTTGTATGCAATAGAAGGGTTGACAGAGGATAATCGGCTCATCCTTATAGACCTCCTTGTTGCGGACCTCCAGAAGACGGACTGCTTCCTACAGGTCCCACCCCAATCAAGGAAGAGGTACTACTTGCGTCTCCTGGGTAGGACCTCATGATTCCCTGCTCCAACCACTTTTTATTGGACTTATGAACACGACCCATGATAACTCTTAAAATAAGAGTTATAGGCTATCATTTTAGGATTGAATTGTCATATTTTATCTCAATCTAAGAAATTCCCTAGTTTTGATTGCTTTGCTCTAGGTTTGATTTTGATGTAGTAACAATCTTATTAGAGCAAGATTATCGTAATTAATGAGTTTTATGTGAGTAATTTAGGGTTTGATTTATGGAGGACTCTCGAAGTTAAGGGCAGCAATTTGACAATTCAAGACAACACAAATTTCGCACGTGAGAGATGCAACTCATTAAATGAGCTGGAAGTTGTTAGATGACTCAACCATATTTTGGCCAATATCAGCTTGCCACGTCATGGGTCATGTCTAATCAGCCCTTATTTGCACAAATTGTGAGACATTTAAGGAGCAACAACCGTTTGGAGAGAGGGGAAGAAGGGGAGGAACCCGAAAAAATAGAGAAAAAATGAGAAGAGAGTTGTTTGAAGAGGGAGCAGCCATAATATTTCCAAAAGATGAAGGGTCTTCCATTGGAGCTGGTGCAGAACGTTGTTTCAACCTTTTTGGGGCAACATTTCGACTACTTCTTCTTCTTCCTTCTAGTTTATTAGCATTGTTTTACATTATGGTTGTATTTTGATTTAATTTCTATTTTTCTGGCACTATGAACTAATCACCTTAAGGTGAGGATTGAAGGTTGAATGTTTTGATTTATTTTATATCTAAGTACATTTCATTTAGCTCAATCTGGTTTTTAAGAGTTTTTATCTTTTTAGCTCGATTCCGTTTGGCCAACCGTTTCGTAGTAGCATTTCTTTAATTTCTAGGAGGAATAGGAGGAGCTGATAGTTTGAAAATCACATTAGCCCCGTGTTAGGGTTAGTAACTAACTAACTAAGTGGGGAGGTTAGGAATAATCACTCACCTAATGCACACACATTACAATGGGTTTAATTTTCGCTGCAGTAATGATAATGAACCAGCGTATTTCAGGTGATTCGGGAGAATGTCGTGTAAGTTGTAGTGGGTTGAGAGAAATGAATTTGTATTTACATTGTAGAATCGATTAAAACAGGAAATTCTTCCTAATCCGAGCCTTTTAATTAGTTCAAAGTATAGGTTAACCATCATCTGTTTAATTACGATTTCCTTGTTTTGCTCTGTTTTAGCAAATATTTTGTTCTAGCATTGTTATTTTATATTGTTTCGATTCCTTGATGAATTTTATTGGCTACGAATCGAGTTTACTGTGAGTCAATTTGTGATAAAATAGAAGATTACTGATCTCTGTGGATACGATAATTTACTTAGCACTTGCTACAAATGTATGTGTACACTTGTGCTTAGACATCATATTATTGCTAAAATATTCACATATCTCTAGCTTGTGTCAGCCCATTGATGACCGTTTACTTTATATTTTTGTGAACCAGTATAATTTTTGTGAACTATTTTTTTGTGCATCATGTAAATAGGCAATTGATGACCCAACAATATTTTGTGAATATTCCACGCATACATGACATTAATGTTGACTTATCTTCATTAGTCAATTGTGATTCGTGGCTATAAAGAATGAAACAATTTATTTCTAAAGTAAAAAAGTTTAATGTGTAATGAGACATTTGATTTCTATTAATTGAAAGAAGTTGAATATGTAGCATAAGAAGTAAAATAAGGTTGCATTGCATATCGATTGGAAGAAGTCAATTTATTAAAAAAAAAGATAAAAAATGAAGTTCTTTTAAAACACGGTCAATATCAATGCAGTCAGACATTACTTTTGTGAATATTCCACTTATAAATTCCACTAATGTTGAGATATATTGACATTTTGAAGTTGACATCTTAATTGAGTATTGAAAAGTTGGGAAAATATGTTTCTAGATTGGGTAAAAAAAAAATTAAAGGAATAAAAAATAGTCAACTCAAAATCAGTCTACTTTGGATTACAAAAAAATGCACCAGATACCCCTGACAACTCAACTCAACTCTGCACCCCAAATACAGACTTTTTGACTCAACTCAACCCAACTCTGCACCCAAGCACAGATTTCCTGAACTCACTGACAAACCAACTCTGCCCAACTCAACTCAACTAAACTATGCACGCCAAACATCTCCTTATTGGCGTTATCATAATTGATGCAAGGGCACGGTGAGTTCTTGTATTAATTCATGTAAATTTGAATTTATGTATTAATTCATATTCTGGTCTTTTATGTGATATTTTAGGATACAAATTAAATATATAATTTATAGAGATGGTAAAACGACTTTTGAAATTCTAAGACTTTGATATTTTTTTTAATTAAATTAAATATAATTAAAGTTAATGTTAATAAAGAGATAATAACTTTTTAAATTTCAAGTATTTAAATGTAATTATGTGTGTTAAATTAAACATATAATTTACTAATGGTTGGGTTGTCCAACTCTTCCGATTTAAAGAAATGAACAAATCTAATTCAGTCAATAAAAATGATAATAATAAAAGTTGAACGTAATAATATATCCTCTCATCGTCAAGAAAAGAAATAAAATTTGCGAATCAAGCATCTCTGACAAAAATGTTTTGGAGAGAATGAAAGTTCAAGGACTCAATTTGATGAGCCCTTAAAATTTTTCTACTTCTATTTCGTCCCACTTGATTCACTATCTTTATCTTCCCGGTGTTTGGATTATATAAAATTAAATAGAGTTCATAAAGAAGACACAAGATTTGGTCATCTTCACAAGCTTGGATGAGTTGAAGGTGTGTGATCCTGCCTTTGACAAGCCAAAATTTGGGTATGTTATCGAGAACAAATTCTCTAATCCATGAATCTTTCCCTCGCATCATCCAAACTTCAAACTTATGACCTCCTTCCATGGAGAGAGTTGCATAAAGGCGGCCATTAAAGGCCCCAATGTCCATGTAAGCATTTTCCAAAACATAAAATGTTTGAAATTTATGGTGTTGGAGATCGAAACGACATATGAAATTCTTGCTTTGTTGGTCGATTCCAACCCAAAAGAGGGCTCCACTAAAATAAACAGCATTGCCATGGACAACGAAAGGCATAGAACCAATGTGGGTCCAGTCATTGGATTCCCCAAATGTGAAAATGTCTACCAAGCAACTTTTTTCAAAAGCTTTGGGTCTAGAAACTCTGGCTATCTTGTATTGTTTTGTGTTGGGGTTAAAACCAAATCCATAAAGGTAAAAATTACTAAAATCACAAAAAGAGGATCTTTTGTATGAATCCTCCTCTCCAGGGAGTTGGAAGTACTCATTTGTCATGGGATTTAATATGGCAGCACAATTTAGAGTGGCATTCACAACTTTGGTAATACAGAGCAGTCCATTGCAAGAATTGGCAATTTCGATAGTGGACCAATTAGGATGAAGCCCAAATGAGGCCAAAAAATTGATCCGTTTTGCACTGAAATTGAAGTCTATAGAATGCATTGTCGGAGGGTGGGTCTCAAAGGGAGAGTGGGTAGAAACAAGGAAAGTATTTGAAACTAACTTAGAAGAGGAAGTGAGATCTAAAACCAAATGATTCCAAGTTTTACAGACGAGCCTGAAGAAGGACAAGTTGGCGAGTGGGAGTTTTGAGAATATTACCTGAATAATATGCAGTGGAAGCCCCGAATTAATGTTCATCATCCTCATCTTCTTGCTTTCTCTTTCACTACAGGCTACTGCTGCTGCTGGGTAAGATGCACTTTCACATTGTTCGGTAAGATTTCTTGAGAGAGATTAGAATGAAGGTTTCTACTTTCTAATTTCTAAGTTCACACACTTCAACGTCTTCTCCCTCATCTCATAATAAAGAAGCTATATCAAAAGTCAAAACATAAACTGAATAACTAGTGTAACTAAGGCCTCGTTTGATAACCATATGGTTTTTGGTGTTTGGATTTTAAAATTGTGCTTATTTTCTCATCATTTCTCTTCAATGAGTTTCATCTTTGTTAAGAAAATATTTGAATTCTTAGCCAAATTTTAAAAACAAAAACAAGTTTTTGAAAGCACATTTTTTAGTTTTTGAAAACACATGTAAAAAGTAGATAACAAAACAAAAAAACTTCACAGGTAGAAGTAGTATTCATAAACTTAATTTTCAAAAATCAAATAGTTATCAAACGGGACCTAAATAATAAATATGGGAAGTACAATATCTAGTAAGAGGAATCATAGTGAAGTGAAGCTAACCTGATTAAATCCCAATCTGAATCATTCTATTTGGTCTTCAAATTCCAGAATTTAAAGCAGCGTCTGCAATAAGAGAGATATAATCCTCCAATTTTATTTGTATTTACCTGAGAAAAGGTTTACTGAGAGAGTGAAAAGTAACGCTCTCAAGTTTCAGCCTAAATTAGGGAACATTACCAAACTTTAAGTAAACTCAAGTACAACATCAATGTCGTTGACTCATTACATCAAAACTCGTTTACTCAAGAAATGGGAACAAGCTAAAGTTTCCCAATTAAGAGTCTCAAACTAATTACTACCTTAAGCCACTATAAACAAGAAAACATTCAAACTTCAAAACAAGCTTAACAACTCAAACACTAATTTCTAAACATAAACAACGTGGACACTAAACTCCAGCTCAATATAAAGACTCAACATTGTAGCATGCTTATACATACAAGAACCCATTATTGATAGCATGCAAGTTAAATTGCATATATCATAAAATTCAGACAAGGCATACAGAGCATACAGCAAACAGACTCGGCTAAGAACTACTTACAGCACTTCCTAAAGCACTCCTAAGACAATTTCCAAGGTTAAAACCCAAAGCAAAAACCTTAATCAATGTTGAAATAATGGTGTTCAACCAAGAAGGGTTACCAACAGGTTCTTAACCAATGTCGACATTAAACCTTAATTCGAACGGTTTGAACCTATACCTAAATTTGTTTTATTAGAAATTTCCAATGATTAGAAATTTAATTTCAAACACTCAATCAAATCAGAAAATCAGAAAAGAGATTAAAGGGAGCGTTACCATAGACTTGGATCCTTGCTGGATTGTGTTCGAAAGAGTTCGATGTCGGCGAAGTCCTCTCCTGGTCCAGAAGTCGCTGATGGTCGTTGCCGTTCGTTTCACACCGCTAGAAGTGCGTGGCTCGCGCTTGTGATGCTCCTCGTCACGACAGAAAACAACTCGCGCTGCCGTTGCAGGATGAGTCGTCGTCGATCGAGAGAAAACCGCACCGTCAACGCTCGTGGTTCGCCGGAGAAACACACTTGAGTCCGTTGCGCGTGGGTAAACGTTGCCGTGAAGCTCGTAGTGATGACTGATGAGCGTTGCAGGAAGCGACGTGGGGGTTGCGCAGACGTCTGAGCCGCAGCGTCGTCGCCGTTCGTCGGAGATGGGCTTGCTGCAAATCTCCGCCGGACTGAAAATACTGAGGGAGACTAAGAGAGGTGGTGAGCCGTTGGGTAAGGGAGGGAGGAAGGGAGAGAGAATTAAGATGGTACGGGTTTTCCTATTATTTCCTTTTATTTTCCTTCCAAAAAAACTGGTCGAATAAATAAAAAAGGCAAAAAAATTTCCCTACACTCATTAGTAGATGGATTTGGTAAGAAATGATCTCAAATTCCAAAAAATGAAAATGATTTCAAGATCCTATTTGTGTTTGGAACTAATTTGATTTAAAATCAACAAAATTAAAATTTCTTGTTTAGACGCTCATGAGAAATGAAAAATGTAACGCCTCTACAATTCAACCTAATTTAGAGAGCGTCACTAAATTTACCACTGTAATGTCCTGAAAATTTCAACAACATAACGACATAACTACAATACTACCCATTTTTTTCCTAACACTTGAAAAACAAAAATATCACACTTCTAAAACCAAATTAACCAAACAACAACTCCTACACCTCTTGGCAACAGCACATAACACCCAAACTTCTAGTATGAACAACTTCATAAATCTCTAAACAAACCATAACGTTATAAGACACTAAAATTAAGAACATAATTTCCAACAGCAAGCAAACTTTAATCCAATAGCTAAGCTTAAACAAAAGAACTTATTTACACATCTACTTCGAATAAAGACTTAACAAATTAAGAATGGAAAGAATAAGTCTATACATAGCAAGAGTTCAAATTTAATTTTTTATTTATATTATTATTATTATGGTCAAAAGTACGACAACTATTCTAAATATATTAGTTATTAACTAATCGATTAAAAGACAAATAACAAAATAAACATATCTAAAACGTATAAGTAACAATTACAAGATTGACCAGTTAATAAACACAATTAATTGTACAACATGCTATAGGTATATTTTTTGTGTGTTTTATAGGATATAAAGACATTTGCTTCAAAATATAGGAATTCAAGTTTTAATATCTCGAAACATCTCTCGATCACATTGTGAAGTGATAAACGTATCCAAAGTAGAATAACTCTTTTCTACCCTCGTAGTTGACATCTATCATTTCTTAAACTCAAGTAAATGATATTTTTCTCCACGATAAATAATAGAAATCTTAACATACATAACCAAAATTAATAAGATAAAATCAATTTGTTCAATAAAAATAATTTTTATTTAATAAAAAAAAACAATATATCTACATATGTAGCATAATTCAAAATATCCAAATTAGACAAGAGAGTTTGGAAAGATATCTCAATTTTTTTTTAGATTATTAACCTAAACAATTTCGAAAAATATTGCTCAAAATAGTTGTTTTTTTTTCCAATGATGCTCAACAAAAGGTTTAAAAAAATAAAATAAAATAAGGATTTTAACTTTGCAAAGAGAGAGAGAGAATGAAAAATGAAAAACGCTTGAGAGAGGTGGACTTACCAGTTACCTGCGTGTGGATGTTGGGGTGAGCAAGGTTCGAAATGTTGATGTCGATGAAAATGTCAAGGTCCAGATTTTACGGAAATATCGATGGAAATTTCGAGAAAATTTATGGAAATTGTGGAAATTGATGGAAATTATTTGAATTAGTCAATGATTGTTTTTAACTATCATATCTAAAATATATATAATATTTATATTAAAATGTTAATGGAAATGTCGATGTTAGCAAAAATTTTGGAAAAATTATGAAAATTGTTTGAATTATTAAATGAGACTTTAATTATGATAACTTAATTAAACTATAATTAACCATTCTAAATTGACTATACAAAAGAATATCGAATATTGATAAATAATTACAAAATTAGAGATATGAAATATTTGCATATGATAAAATCATTGTGAATTGTTTAATATAAAGTTCTTAATTTAATAAATAAATTTGAGAGAATTAGAGGGAATTTGAGAGAATTTGAGTGTAATAAAGATTGAGGTGAAGTAATTGAAAATGAAATGGATATTTATGGTGGTAAAAAATAATAAAAAAATTAAAATGTAGAATAAGAAAAGTGAAAGTAATTATATGAAAAAGTAATATATATATATATATAAAATTAACGTGTATTATTATTAATTTATTATTAAATAATTTAAATTTAACTATTTAAGTACTTAAAGTTATTTATAATTATTTCATTGTGATTTGTGTTTGAAACTTTGAACTTTGAAAAAAAAAAAAAAAAAAAGGAGAGCAGGTGCGTCAGGTGTCACGGTCATGTTTGTCCAGGGCGTGTTGTCCGTGGCCGCATACCCATTCCAACCCTTTTTTTATCATGCTTTCATTGTATATATTTCATGTTGCTTATTAATTAGCTTTCCTTGTATTTTTTGAGGTGTATGACTCTTCGCCATTTTCATGCTCAAGCATGTCACAATGTAAAATCCTAGAATGTACTATAGGGGGGTATGACTAGTTGTCCATCCTTCCTACCTGGACTTATATGCTATCTAAGCCGTTGTTGACCATTCTCTTACTAACTAGCCTATAGCATTTGCATGCACAAACGCTTTCTAAAACGTTTTCCAAAAGCTTTCTCTAACCCCGTTTTCTAAAATATTTTCTCTACAATCGGGTGGAAGTTCGGTAATATGACTGTTGGGCCATCAGCGACCTTTTTTCGAATTGGCTTACTTGTTTAAGAGCGAGAACAAGTGCCACATGATCGCTTCGTGACCCTTAGAAAGGTGTGATCGTGTCAGTTGGTATCAGAGCCGAGTCGGCATATTGAAACAGAATCAGTAAACATGTTTGCAAGTAAACAGCTGGGCAAGTCAGATAAAGAACGATTGACCGAGATTGAAGAGTAGTTACTCTTCTTAATAGAAGTCCCCAATAATGTCCGATTTCTTGAATCTCAGCTGGAGGAGATTGCCTCCAAAGCCGACAAGATAGATGCAGTGACTGGCCGTTTGGACGATATGCCCGTCAAAGAACTGATGATGAGGGTCAAGACCCTAGAAGACAAAGCTACACAATCTAGTAGCTTCGAGCATGGGGACAGCTCATCGAGCTGTATTGCCATATAAAGGAACTCGTCGACGGTTGGGACAACTCACAAAAAGTGTTAGGTCAGATGAGGGCAGACCTTTCCGAGGATGTAAAAGCTACCCTCGATGTTGTCAGGGCCAAGGTGGCGGAGCTAAATGCCAAGATCAATCTCACCATGAGAGCGGTGGGAAACCAAGCCCCAACTGGGGGTATAGTCCAATTGAATAAAGTGAAAGTTTCAGAGCCAAAACTCTTCTGTGGGGTTCGAGATGCGAAAGCCCTCGAGAACTTCATCTTTGACCTCAAACAATATTTTAGAGCCACCAATACAATAGAAGACGAGGCAAAAGTTACGTTAGCAACCATGCATCTAGCTGAAGATGAGAAACTATGATGGAGATCTAGATACTTGGATATTTAAGAGGGCCGATGCACAATAGATACTTGGGAAAGGCTGAAACAAGAACTTTGTTTTCAGTTCTTTCCAGAAAATGTCGAGATCTTGGCAAAGAGAAAGTTACGAGAGTTAAGACACACATGCAACATCAGGGATTATGTGAAAACAGTTTTCTGGGTTGATGCTCGATATACGTGATATATTCGAAAAAGACAAAGTTTTCTATTTTGTCAAGGGTCTGAAGCCATGGGCGAAATCAAAATTATATGAACAAGGAGTACAAGATCTTGCAACTGCTTACGCCACAGCGGAACGCTTGTTTGACCTTAGTTAAGATCAGTCCCAGGATGTAAGGTGAAATCAGGCTTCTTCTAGTGGGGGGCAAAGAAGTTACCAATATCCCCCAAAAGTGGGGGAGGAGATAGACTAAGAGGGGGAGACCGCAAGCAAAGAAGCGATGCTAAATGCTTTGTGATCACCGAGTCCAACCCTACCATAGTCCAAACAAGGCTCAAACAGCCAAATGGGGTGAAAATGATATCAGCCCTCCAACTGAAGAGGGGCCTCGCTCACGATGAACCCACCTTCATGGCCATTCCCATGATTAAAGATGAAAAATCGACATAACTAGTGCCTCAAGAGATCCAGCAAGTGTTAAGAAAATATGGTGATGTTATGCCAGATAGTTTGCCGAAAGTCTTTCCCCCATGTCAGGGAATAGACCATGAGATCGAGTTGTTGCCAGGTGCAAAACTGCCCGCAAAGAATGCATATTGCATGGCTCCTCCAGAGTTGGCTGAACTTCAGAAGCAGCTAGATGAGTTGTTGAGTGCGGGATTCATCAGGCATGCAAAGGCTCCCTATGGGGCCCCAGTGTTGTTTCAGAAGAAAAAGGACGGTAGCCTCCACCTGTGTATCGATTACCGTGCCCTAAATAAACTCACAGTGCGCAACAAGTACCCTCTGCCCATATCACAAACCTGTTTGATCGGGTCCATGGAGCCAAATAATTTTTGAAGCTTGACCTTCGGTCGAGATATTATCAAGTGAGCATTGGCAAAGGAGATGAACCAAAGACAACCTACGTCACCTGATATGGGGCTTTCGAATTCCTAGTAATGCCCTTTGGCCTTACGAACGCCCCAACCACCTTTTGCACCCTGATGAACAAAGTGTTCCATGAGTACCTTGATAAATTTATGGTAGTTTACCAAGATGATTTAGTGGTCTATAGTTCGACGATGGAAGACCACCGAATTCACCAATAGCTAGTCTTTGAGAAATTGAGAAAGAACCAACTGTATGTGAAGCGAAAAAAATGTTCTTTCGCTCAAGAACGTATCAACTTTCTTGGGCACGTGATTGAATGTGGGCGTATTAGTATGGAGGATGGAAAGATCTCAACAATTCGAGATTGGAAGATGCCCACCTCCCTGACCAACTTATGTTCCTTCCTTGGATTGGATAATTACTATAGGCGATTCGTTGAAGGATTCTCAAAACAAGCTGGACCGTTGACAGAACTGTTGAAGAAAGAAAATAGTTAGAGTTGGACTCCAGATTGTCAGGCCGCTTTTGACGGCTTGAAGAAGGCCATGATCGAAGGGCCAGTGCTTGGAATCTCAAACGTAACCAAACCCTTCGAAGTTGAGACAGATGCATCAGATTATGCTTTGGGTGGCGTCCTCCTACAAGATGGATATCCCATCGCCTATGAGAGTAGAAATTTAAACGACGCTGAAAGAAGATATGCAGCGTTTGAGAAAGAAATGCTGGCAATGGTTCATTGTCTAAGGGCCTAGAGACATTACCTCCTGTGGCCAAGTTTGTAGTTAAAACAAACAACAGTTCAATATGTCATTTCTTCAATCAGCCAAAATTGTCGTCTAAGCAAGCTCAATGGCAAGAGTGTTTAGCCAAATTTGACTTCCAATTTGAACACCAACCCGAGCGATCAAATCAAGCAGCAAATGCCCTTAGTCGAAAGAGCGAACATGCGGCCCTGTGCATGTTAGCTCACCTGAAAGCCAGCAAGTTAAGTGAAACTGTCCGCGAGTCCATTCGAGAACACTTATCAATAGACCTAGCAACCCAAGCCATTATCCGATTAGCCAAAAAAGGGAAAACACGTCAGTTCTGGGTTGAAGATGACTTACTCTTCACCAAGGGCAATCGTTTATACGTTCCACATCCCGGAAGTCTCAAAAGATTGTTAATGGGGGAGTGTCATGACATGCTTTGGGCAGGCCATGCTGGTTGGCAAAGAACTTACGCCCTTTTGAAACAGGGCTATTATTAGCCAAACCTCCGAGACGATGTCATGTAGTTCACGAAGACCTGTCTTATCTGCCAACAAGACAAAGTCGAAAGAACAAAGATAGTAGGGTTGTTGGAACCGTTGCCCCTACTGACAAGACCATGGGAAAGCGTCTGTCTTGACTTCATCACTCATCTCCCCAAAGTTGGAGATTTGAGTCGATTCTCATGATTGTGGGTGGATTCTCGAAGTATGCCACTTTCACCTCGATACTGAAGATGTGTTCAGCATAAATGACTGCCCAATTGTTCTTCAAGAATGTTGATAAACTTTGGGTTGTCCCCAAGAGCATAGTCAGTGAGAAAGATGGAAGATTCACAGGGGCATTTTGGATGGAGTTATTCAAGTTATTAGGATCAAGTTTGAATATTTCGTCTAGCTACTGTTGCCTAGCAGAGTGTATGCAAATTCAGAATGAAAACACTCCTAAATGTGCAAGTATACACAGTCTAATGCAGCAAGTGATAAGTATTTTTATATCGTCTCCTTAGGGATTAGTTATGTGGATTTTTGCAATGCTTAAGTTGATTTTAGTTAGGGAACAAGAAATAAACATCAAATGGTGCAATGAAATTAAAAGAACTAAGGAACAAGAGTGAAAAGGTACTAAAATGCTGAAATGAGACTAAACAGATTATGTGAAAAGGGATCAGGATTAGGGGTAGGATTTTGCTTCATCAAACTAAATGCTATAGCAATGATCATGCTTCATCACTCAATGCACGTTAATTCGCGGATTCTTTCCAGAATTCCCGAGAATCAGTGATTAACTCCCATTAACCTCTGAAATTAAGCCTATAACTGCAAACATTAGGTGAGTTACTATCCCTAGTGTCCCCAATTACCTTAGAGCATGCTCCTAATCAGAACTAATGCTATGCCATGCAATCAGTTCATCTCTCCCTTTCCCAAGTTTAAGAAAAACGCAACTTAGATAAGTTGGCCAGACAATTCCAAGCTAAAAATGAAGCACACAAGGCATAGGAGTGAAGATTATGCAAGTATACTATCTCATTCAGCAAGAATCAACAATAAATCCCCTAATCCCTCACCCAAGGGGTGATTAGTTCATAATTACAAGAAATGACAGCAATAAAACAGTAAGAAAAGTCTGAAATAACATTCTATATCCTGTATTTAATATCAAAATGCTGAAAAATAAAGAAGTACTGTAGAAACTAGGAGAAAATGGACAAGAAATGGTGTTGGGCAGCTCCTTTATGGCAGGATTCCCTCCTTTCTAGAAGTGGATCACCTCCCAAGAAGGATTCTTCTTCTTCTATCGATTTTCAGCCCCTCCAAAATGTTTAATCTCCAAGCTCTCCCAAAAATGGCAAGTTAGGGCTTTATACCTCTCCTCTTTCTTAAAATCAGGGCTGAGTGGGCACTTTTTGACTAATGGCAGCACCTCATTCGTTTAAATCAGTACAGGTGTTATAAATTGTCCACGTCAATTAATGAAATAATTCCCACGTGCGTTTTCTGTAACTGATCTCAGGTAAATGCTCCAGCTTTAATAATGCTTTATCAAACACAACCATTGCTCCAGCAATCTTGACCTTCCATCAACAACAAAGCTCTAGCATTACAGGTTGAATTTTCCAGACTTAGCCATCTTTACCTTCAGCAATTGGCCTGCATAAGTCACAAATAGCACATTTAAGTAATATTATGCCTTAAAAAGCTCAAAAGTGCTTTTCACATGAGAATGGACTCCTCTACTACTAAGTCATCAATTTAGAAAGGCTTATAAGTACAAAAGTACCTAAAATAGTGCTTTTAAGTCACAAAATCTTCACTAAAACCCCCTAATTAGCTCTCATTTTAAGAGCTATCAGCTACCACCCCCTGACTGATGGCCAAACTGAACGATTTAACAGCATGCTTGAAGAATATTTGCACCACTTTATAGATGCAAGATAGAAGAATTGGGTCGAAATGCTTAACATTGCTCAGTTTAGCTTCAACTGCTAGAAGAGCTCAATGACTGGAAAGATGCCCTTTGAAATCGTATGTGGTAGACAACCACTGATGCCACACGTCGTTGACCACCCTTATGTAGAAAAGAGCCCCCAAGCTTATAACTTCACCAAGGAGTGGAAGCATATCTCATAAGTAGCACGTGCTTACTTAGAGAAGGCATCAAGATGAAAAAAGTGGGCCGATTAGAAGCGACGTCCACTCAAGTTCTAAGCAGGGGACCAAGTTCTTATAAAGTTACGCCCGGAGCAATTTCTCTTCCGAGGCAACTAGGACCAACGCCTAGTGAGAAAGTACGAGGAGCCAGTTAAAGTTATACAAAAGATTGGGAAGACATCATATAGAGTTCAATTGCCTGCATGGATGAAGATTCACCCTGTCATTCATGTGAGCAACTTGAAATCCTTACCATCCTGACCCAAATGATAATGAACGCAATAGTGTGACAAGACCACCAGTTACAATTAAAGATACTGTCGAGAAAGAAGTTGAAGAGATTTTAGCTAAACGAACCAGTCGAATAGGAAGGCCATGCTGAGACGTACAAAAGTTTTTAGTCAAGTGGAAAGGACTTCCAGACGCTGAGATTATTTGGGAGCGGATAGAAGATCTGAAGACAGCTGCAGAACGGATCGCTGAGTTCGAGTAGAGTCGGTTGACAGGGACGTCAACCCTTTAAGTGGGGGAGAATGTCACGGTCAAGCTTGTCCAGGGCGTGTGCTCGTGGTCTCATGCCCATTCCAACCCCTTTTTATCATGCTTTCATTGTATATATTTCATGTTGCTTATTAGTTAGCTTTCCTTGTATTTTTTGAGGTGTATGGCTCCTAGCCATTTTCATGTTCAAACATGTCACAATGTAAAATCCTAAAATGTACTATAGGGGGTATGACTAGTTGTCCATCCTTCCTACCCAGAGTTATATGTTATATAAGCAGTTGTTGACCCTTCTCTTGCTTACTAGCCTATAACATTTGCATGCAGAAACGCTTTCTAAAACGTTTTCCAAAAGCTTTTTCTAACCCCTTTTTCTAAAACATTTTCTCTACAAATGGGGGTGGACGTTCGTGGTGGTTGCTAATGCAAAGAGCGCAAGTGAACGCTGTCCAACAAGTAATATATGGAAGTATTCTAAGTATCAAACTCAAGGGAACGGTTAACAAAGAGCTTTTCAGTTTACAATACAAGTGCTTTCAAGTTGCAACCGAAGGTAACCAAGTAAAAAAATATTTTGGGGTTTTTTTTGTGCAATGAAAATAAAGTAAACTAAAAGAAAAGATAAGAAAATGGTAATGAGAAGCAGGGAGTTCAAATATGTTTCAACCCTGAGGAAATGCGTCCACCATGCGCCCGCATACTTGCTTAACTAGGTATGGCTATTTCAGAGATTTTGCCTCTTGCGCCCACATACTGCCTCTTTCAAGTTCTGTGCGATTCAGACAAAATGCTACTGAAATGCGCCCTCAACCTACCCTAACCGACACTTAACACCATGAATCGAGTTCAATACCTATTCAGCCCTTTTCTAAGTGCTTTTAGCAGACTAAGCAATTAAACACATATGTCTATGGCTAATTTTAACTTAGATAAATAAGGAATGCAACGAAATGATTCTAACGGTTTTTGTCCTATGTCTAAGTACGAAAAGTGAAGTTCTATGTCTAGACTCTTCTCCTAGATTGCTTTTATGAAAACGCGTGCTCGATCCAACCCTTTCAGTATTGAATTTTTCACAAACTATGTGAACTCAAGTGATCAGTTTAAGCTAACAATGAAACTTAAACTCAATAAAAGAAAACGATGCTAAATGTTAGGCTAAGTTACTTGAATCACATGGCGGGGCTTATCTCATTTTTAGGGTATCCACTTCATTGAATCCCTTCCAAAGATTTAGCTACTCATTGAAAATAAAACTAAAGTGTAGAAAATAAAAAGAAAACTTAAATAAGAAAATATGAACTTCATTGAATTAAACGTGCGGAATGAAATAAAACTTGAATTACAACTTAAAGACTTGCAATGTAATAAAGAAACAGAAACTTACAACTTGATTAAAGAATAAAAACAGTAACGGAACTTGAAAGAAAAAAAGAACGTACAAAACTTAAAGGAAAGCAATAAAGAACCCAAAGTTTGTTCCTTTTTTCTGACTTTGTTCAACCTCTCTCAAGGAGAACAAGTGCTTACACTCCCTTCTTTCAAAGTTCATGTCCGAATGAAGTATGAACAGAACTTGGGGGAGACTCGGTACAGCGGCTAAAAAGAAAACTGCAAATTTGGAGAATAAGATAGAAATTCGAGCTCCCTTGAAACTGAAGCTTGAACTACCTTTTATAGACCTCAAGGTCCAGGGTTTGCTATCGAGATTAGTGTGGAGAGGCTTGGCCGATCATATCCCTTGATCCTCAGAGATTTGATTGAGAATATTTGATTTTATTTGCAAATCTCGCAAATCTGGGAGAATATGCCGAAAAGGTTTAGATGCGGCCGCATAGTTGAGCGCAATTGTATTGTTGTCGGGGACATTTTGAGTTTTTCCTACAACAGTTGGAGTTTGGCTTTGCTCTCAATTGCTGGCACATCCTGGTCGCATATCTCCTGCATCATCTTTCTTTTGCCTCAGTTGTGGCCAGAATGTGGGTGCATTTGGGTCCTTTTTCAACCTCTACACAAAATCACAAAAATTAACAATTTCTTAACAAAAATGACTCTAAATACACCTAAAAACTTATTTTTACAAAATCAACACTTCAAACACATGCAAAACTTGTTTTTACTTAAATTTTCCCTAAATGACATGAATTATAACGTTAAACACCCACTTTCTAAGCAAATAGCTTAGTTTTTAGAGTCAAATAGCACTCATAAATGAGCATTATCAGTTCGGTAATACGGATGTTGGGTCATCGCGACCTTTTTTTGAATTGGCTTACTTGTTCAAGAGCGAGAACAAGTGCCGCATGATCGCTTTGTAACCCTTAGAAAGGTGCGACCGTGTCATCAGGCAGTCCCGTCAGTTAACTGACTAGCGCGTTGACTAATTGACGTGATAATGAAAAAAAATGCCAAAACTTTAAATGTCGACGACATGTAGTGGAAACCTCGAAATTTTGAGATTTTGACGACATGTCGTCGAAATGGGGGGAAAACGAATTTTTCCCCCATCTGACATGTCGACCCCATCGAAATACCGAAATTTCGACATGTCGCTCAAAATTTTACAACATGGGGGTAAGACGGTCAGTGGGGAGGTGCATGAGGTGGGTTTTTGAAAAACCAAAAACAGTTTTTAAAAACCTTCTTTTTTCTGCTTTCATTTTTCCTTTATAATGCAAAAAAAAAAAAAAAAAAAACGTTTTTGAAAACTAAAAAATCAAAAACTCCTTTTGATAACCATTTGGTTTTTGGTTTTTTGTTCTTAAAATTTAACCCTATAAATACTACTTCCATCTATAGTTTTCCTTGTTTTGTTATCTATTTTTTACATATGTTTTCAAAAACCCAGCTAAGTTGTGAAAACTAAAAAAATAGTTTTCAAAGACTTGTTTTTCTTTTTTGAATTTGATTAAGAATTCAAATGTTTTCTTAAAAGAGATAAAAATCACTGTAGATAAATTAGGAGAAAACAAGCTTAATTTTTGAAAAACCAAATGATTATCACACGAGACCTAAATTGGTTGCAAACAACCCTGATTTTTTAAAACCAAAAACTAAAAAACAACAAACAAAATGGATATCAATGGCCCCTAAGTTTCCAAATTATTGAATTTGGGACTTAGTAAAACAAACTCCCATCCAAAACCCAAAATTTCAATTATCTTCATTCCAACCACTTAAGTCCAATTTTCCAAAATACTTATATGAGATAAAATCCACCATATTCTCCAAAAGGTAAAATTAATGGTACCTGAAAACACGGGGTGTTACAAAAAAAAGTATAACATTTTATTGTTATGCCCTTATGATTTTGCAGGAGATTATTTTAATTAATAAAAAATATTTTAATATAAAATAACATTATCAAATACATATAATCATAAAAACATAACATTAATCAAAACAAATAACGTATTAATTAAAATTTACAGATGTTATTGTTGACTGAGAAATTTTGGCCAATCTCCTATTGCCATGTCATTATTCTAAATTAATGATGAAACTACAAATAATTAAATTTATGATCAATTATAAACTGACATGTGTCCTAAATTTAATTTGAAGACAAAATTTGGGAAATTCTAAAAATTAAAAGGCCACATGTCTTCATTATGACAATTTGACCAAATAATTAAATTTAATTTGGTCAAATTTGGGCATATGGAATTTGGGTCAAAGTTAAATAAAACTCAAATTCAAATAGTTAGACCCAAAGCCAACCAAAGCCCAAGTCCATAGTTTGGCACAAAGGCCACTAAAGTCCAAGCCCACATGCTTATGGAAAACTCTAAAAATAGAAGAGCTCTCCCTCAATTGAAGGGTTCAGAAATTAAACTTTCCAGAGAACTCAGAAAGAATCCTTGAGGTTCTTAGGTACTGAGCACTCCCTAAAGTCCTTAGGTGTCAAAGACTCCTTGAAGTTCGATGTTGAACACTTCTTGAAAACCAAAGACTCTTCAAGACTTGAAGATTTCAAGACCCTAATGATTGATTGAAGCTTCAACTTCGAGAACAAGCTGCAAAGCCCTTGAGACAAATCCACATTTGAGAATAAGCTGCAAAGCCCCCGAAACAAATCTACATTCGAGAACAAGCTACAAAGTCCTTGGGACATTTGTACATGAGAGAGAAAGAATCAGAGGAACAAATTAGATATTGTACTACACTACATTCAAATCAATAAAAATTAAATTTATTTACACGTGTCTCTTATTTCTTTTGAAATTACGTGTGAACAAATTGGCACGCCTAGTGGGACTATCTCTACCTCTCATCTCTTTCTTTCATCTTAACACACAAGTGAAGTAATGTCTTCCGAAAAGATTTCTTCGATGACCACTATCATGAGCAACTTGTACACGGGTTCTATTGCTCATAGCTGTTCCAATGAACTGAGGCTGCAAGAAGATGAAGTAATGACACTATCGGGGGCATCTACTAATGACAGGCTCCTAGTCAAGTGTAACCCTTTGTTTGATTTTGATTCTGACATAGTGTCTGTCATGATGACTGAAACAAGCACTATGGAAGAAAGAATGGCAAAGATGCAGGAGCAAATCAACACTTTGATGAAGGCGATCGAAAAAAAAGATTATCAAATCACATACTTAAAGAGCCAAATTAAGAGCCAAAATGTTGCTGAATCAAGTCAAACTCCTGTTGTCAAATATCGCAACAAGGGAAAGATCGTTGTGCAGGAAGATTAACCACAACACTCCACTTCAATCGCTTCACTATCTATCCAGCAACTTCAGGACATGATAACGAACTCCATTAGAGCTCAATATGGTGGGGTTTCTCAAAGTTCTCTCTTGTATTCTAAACCATATACTAAGAGAATCAATAATTTGAGAATTTCAACTAGATATCAACCACCAAAGTTCCAACAATTAGATAAAAAACGCAACCCAAAGCAACATGTTGCTCATTTCATCGAAACATATGAAAATGATGGTACATGAGGAGATCTGTTGGTCAAACATTTCGTCCGACACACTGAAGGGAAATGCTTTTAACTGGTACACTGACCTAGAGCCCAAGTCAGTAGATAGTTGGGAACAGTTGGAAAAAGAGTTTCTCAACCGCTTCTACAACACAAGACAAACCGCCAGCATGATTGAGCTCACCAACACTAGACATCTAAAAGGTGAACATGTTGTCGAATACATAAATCGTTGGAGAGCCATGAGTCTCGATTGCAGAGATCATCTCACTGAACTGTCAGTTGTGGAGATGTGCATTCAAGACATGCATTGGGGACTTCTTTACATCCTCAAAGGTATAAAGCCTCACACCTTTGAAGAACTCTCGTGCCCATGACATGGAGCTAAGTATCACTAGTTGAGGAGGTAAAGACCTTCTAGTCCCTAACATAAGAAAATAGGGAAATAACATTGAGGAAACTTCAGAAGAATCTATGGTTGTCAACACAACACCTCTTAAGTTGCTTCGAAAGATAAGAAGATTGAAAAGTGACAAGAAAATGGAAGACGTCACTTAACTTTGAAGGAAAGACAAAAAAAAATCTATCCTTTTCCTGATTTTGACATTCCTGACATGCTGAAACAACTATAGGACACACGACTGATCGAACTTCCAGAGTGTAAGTGGCCGGAAGAGATGAAAAAAGTCGATGATCCCAACTACTGTAAGTATCATCAAGTTGTCAGTCATCCAATGGAAAAAAATTTCGTCTTAAAAAAGCTAATTCTTAGGTTAGCTAACGAAGGAAAAATTAAGCTAGACCTTGATGAAATAGCTCAAACAAATCATATTGCAGTGACAACAAACACATGCAGTCAGGTACGCTTTAGTTCGCTTCATGACCAAGAGGTGCACCTAGTCCAATTTGGAACCTTGGAACCTATGTCCATTTGGTTTCAACATAAGGTATCGAGAAACAAACTTCAAGACGTGGTCAAGCTTTTCAAAGATCAAGATAAGGGTTGGAATGTTATGTCTCCTCAGAAGAAACCAGGACGACGTGTTGTTCTGTAACGACCGACACTTTCAGGTATTAATTAAGGCTTTAATTTTGAAATTTAAAACTTATTGTAAGGTCAATTTCATGCTTAATGTTGTGTTAGAATTTAATTTTGGAATTTAGCATATTGGAAATTTGGGAATTAGAGGGTAGAATGGGAAGAAAGAAGGAAAAATGGGATTTAATTGGTGTTTAGGGCATTCTTGTAAATTAAGAGACATTTAGCCAAGCCCAAGCCCATGTTTAAGCCAAGCCTTATTATCTCTCTCTGTTATTTTAATCGGCACGCAGCCCTAGGTTCAAGCCAAGCCTCCAAGCCAACCAAGCCTCCATCTTCATCTCTTTCTTCTTCCTCCTTGTTCGACAACCTCCATTGAAGCATAAGAAGTTTTTTTTTCAGCACCTCTCACCACCACCTTAGACCGCCAAGCACCGCCAGCCACGAGCCGCCGCCGCCGCACGCAACCGCCGCTCGCCGCCGTCACACCAGATCTGTGCAGTCCGCCCCGAACGCAGCACCTCAAACCACCGCACGCCACGCCGCAGCACTCCCCGAGTCGTCACGCGACCACCTCCGTCCCCGAGCAGAAGCCGCCGCGATCCGCCGCTCCCCGTCGCGCATCGCCGATCGCCGTCCACGCCGAAGGCCGACGTCTTGCTGCAGTTCGATTTCCGACGAGATTTTCTCTATTTTTGGGTCGTTTTTCCGGCGATTTTTGGTACTGAACAGCCCCATTTTGCCTCAGTTTTCATGTGGGTAAGCCTATTCTCGCTGTATTCTCATGATTTTCAAATGGTAGATCTAGTTTTGGGCATTATTTTGTTGACTTGGAGGTTGACCCATTGGTTTTGGGCTCCATATTGGAATACCCATTATAGGTGGAGTTTGGTTTGACAAATAGAATCAAACCATCATTTAAATCGGCAAAGCTCGGTTCTATTTTGGGATCGGAATTAAGGTAAAATTTTCATTCTAAAATCAAGCAAAATTCTTGAGTTCTAGAATTTGGATGGTGTTGGAAAAATTATTATCTCCTAATTCTTTTACGAAGTTTGGGAAGTGGTTTGGATCTTAGGATGACTTTGAAGTATGAGTTCTTGGGGATAATGGAGTTCTTAAACCCATATCTTAGGGTGATTTTTAGAATTAGAGTTAAAAGTTATGAATGTCAAGCGTGATCTTTTGAAAAATTTTATAGGTGCCAAGGGATTTCGAAATAGGGGTTGGAGGATTTTTCTGAACATTGGCCAAGGTAAGGGACTTTATGCCGGTATGCTTAAATGCAAGTCAGGAACTGAATTGAAAAAAAAAAAAATTAATTTGAAACAAAAAGCTTTTATAAATATTTTATTATGGATTTTGATAAATTTTTAAAATGCTTGTTATATATATAAATGGATTTTAACTTGTTTGTTTCCCAATTTTCTCATGAATGTTATGCATGGTTTATGGTTTTGATTTATGATAAATAATGCGAGAATGTTGCTTGTGTTGCATCATGGAATGAAAAGTTTAAAATGTTTTGGGACCTCATGCATACATTATGTTTTCATGATAAAATTGATTTCGAAGGCTGTGGCAATTACCCTCCTAAATTTATTGATGTACATCTATATGAAAAGGAGCCTTACGAGGCTATATGAAAAGGAACCTGAAAAGGTTAAATGAAAAGGAAATGTTAGGTTGGGTTAATTGTCCACATTAAGCCGAAGAGAAAAGTTGAAAGAGGAACGTTTCCGCTATGAAAGGAATTTAGGTCCCACCAAAGGAAAGAAAGAAAATGTTTTCGAAAACTCATTATGTGTGTGTATGCATATCCTGACCTGGTAGTGAGGTCACTTACTGAGTATTGTAAAATACTCACCCTTTTCAAAAATATTTTTCTTTTCAGGTAAAGGCAAGGGCATCATGGGCAAATGATTTGGTAGTCGCTGCAGAGGCCATGGGTGACGTAGAAAAGTTTTATTTCCGCAAACTCTTATAGGCTAGCATTTTATTTATTATTTTTTTATGACCTTTTAACTGTCGAGTTCTACAAATTATTTTTTTTTGGATTTTAAATGTTTTGATTTATTCTTATGTTTTGAAATAAAGGGATCCTGAGCTAAAGTTTTTGATTGATTAACAAATGATTGAATCTTTTTGTGTCTTTATTAAAGATTTCTGAAATTATAGTAGAATGTATGTGGTAGTGTCCCTAGGAAGTCTAAATTGATAAGTGGGGTCGTTATATGTTCAGAAGGAACATTACCCATTCAGAAGAAAGAATAAGCATCAAAGAAAGAATGTCCAAGAAAACCTAAACTTGAGAGGAAGGGAGGTAATTTTTTTTCTCAACCTCGACAATCGATGACCTTAAAAGAATTCATTCCAAGAAATTTCTATCTCACGAAAAAAGAGAAAGGAAACTCTGCATGTTCATATGCATTGAGGCGAATGAAGCTGACGAAGCAAAATAAGTCGAGCAAAGGACTTCTGTCTTCAATAGCATCAAGCCTTCAACTACTCGACCTTCAGTCTTCCAAATGATGAGTATGGTTGTGACAAAAGAAGAAACCAATATCCAACTTTTGTCTCAACTCGACCTTCAACATTTCAATGGCTAAAGTCTCTACCTTAAAGAAAGATCAACCTTCAACATCTGTTTTTGATTGCCTCAAAGTAACAAGCGATCAACTTGAAAGAAAGATGAACACCTTGAAGGCGGAACTGTTCGATGAAGCAAACAAAGACAAAAAGGTTCATAGTTTTGTTCCTTCACATATGAAAAAGAAGTTCTCCGCTTTCATAAATACATAGGGTTCCTTGAAGGTAAGAAAAGTCTCATCATTTTAACAAATCCTACAAATGAAGGATTTGATCAAGAACATGACGGCGGTAAAGGCATTTAAAATGTAAAAGCTCCTCATCGCAAAGTCTAAATTGCATGATGCTACTAGTCCGCAAGAGCTTAAAAGGTGAACGACCCTAAAAAAAATCTTTGAACTGCGTTATAACTTGATCCCTTTCACTTAAAGGGTACGTAGGTAGCTTAAAGAAAAAAAAAAACTTTAAGTTCAGTCTCCAAAAAAAAAGGTTTCCATTCCCATGAAAAGAGATGTTACATGTTGGATGCATACAAGAAGGCTTTGCTTGCTTTAGGTTCGAGCTTCATTCCCCTCAAGTTAGGTTCGTCGCTCACTCTCCTAGAGTTTGGGCGTCGCTCACCTCAAGTTCATGGCATCACTTACTTATTTCAAGTCTAAGTTTGAGCTTTACTCCCTTCAAGTTCAAGTTCGAGCTTCACCCATTTGAAGTTCAAATTGAAGCTTTACTTGCTTTGAGGTCAAGTTCGAGCTTTGCTCGCCTCATTCCAAGTTCGAACGTCGGTCACTTCAAGTTTAAGATCGAGCTTCACTTGTCCAAGTTCAAGTTTGGGGCTTCACTCGCTTCAAGTTCAACATAGAGCTTTGCTCCCTTTCTCAATCATTAGCTTTCTTTGCATGTTTTTATTTGTTTTGATCACCTACTACTCGCTTTATTTCTCTAAACATAATCAATTGCAATTATTTTCGGTAGTCAACCAACCATAACAATTCCCTATGGATACGATATCTGGTGTACTCATACCACTTTATTACTTCGACCCGTGCACTTGTGGTAACGCATAGCTGTGCTTGCATCAATGCTTGCTCCTTCACCAAGTTAGGAGGCTTCATCCACCGTAGCTTGCTCCTTTGCCAAGTCAAAAGGTTTCGTTCACCGTCGCTCACTCCTTCACCTAGTCAAGAGGCTTTAGGCCAATAGTGGTGTCACTGAGCAAATGTTGAAGAACCCTATAGCAAAAAAAAAAACAAAAAAAACAAAAAAAAAAAGATAAATTAGAAGACGTATATGATTTACCTTGAAATTTGTCTTTGAGGTAACATCGAGGAGCAGCAGAGCTGTAGGAGCACCACAGGCCTCGCTAAGGTCGAGTGTCCCTGAGCTGACATCGAAGAGCAGTGGTAGCTGCAAGTACACCTAAAATCGCCAGGGTTCCGCAAGTGTACCCAAGCTAAGACTGGAGAATGTTGTACCTACGAGAGCTAATTAACCGCAAATAAAGGTAGTTGCAAGTACACCCAGAACTGCCAAGGTTTCACAAGTGTACCCGCACTAAGGTGGGAGAGTGTCGTAGCTACAAGAGCTAATTAATAGAGAACGAGGATAGCTACAAGTACACCCAGAACCGCCAAGGTCCCAAAAGTGTACCCGTGCTAAGATTGGAGAGTGGCATAGCTATAAGAGTTAATTAACCGTGAACAAAGGGTAGTTGCAAGTACACCCAGAACTGTCAGGGTTCTACAAGTGTACCCACACTAAGATTGACATTGTAGTTGCAAAAAAAAAAAAGTTGAATTACCTTAAATTCTTGTTCTCTAGTTGATGAGCAATATAATATTAAGGAAAATGAGCTGCCAAATAGAGTTTCTTCCCTAAAAAAAACTAAGAGGGGATAAAAAAAATGTCATCCTTAAAAAAAGTCAAATTGGTCTACCTCAAAGGGGGCTTCGCTTTGAATAATAATGATATGTCTGGTAAAAGAGCCGCAAGATAAGGTTTCTAATTTTGACCTTGAAAAAAAAAGATCCTACTAAGTGTGTGTGTGTATATATATATAATGAAAAAAAAAAAAAGGAAACTTTCTCCTCCACAACTTTTTCTTTCTCCTTAGGAAATCTAAGGAAATCCATCATGTCTTCCTTCAACTAAACCCACGCAAACCAGCAAATGGACAATCTTCCCACCATAGTGAGACTCCATGACTTCCTCATGCAACGAGACCCGCGGCCACTTATGATCTAAAAAATTTACTTCAGCCACAATACCGGATCAATGGCAAAATTCTGGCAATCTCTCCTTCTTCGTGTGAGCTCAACCAGCCCATTAGTAGCCAATGCACAATTTCGATGTCAGAACTGCAAGGAACAAGCATTTACTGGTAAAAAGAAAAAAAGGAGAAGGAGAAAACAAAAAAAAAAAGAGAAAAAAAAATCCACCTGTGGCCCGATAGAAGAAGAAGATGAAGAAAAACAAAGGTTGTTGCCATAAAAGAAAAAAAAATGATGAAGAAGAAAACTCACCAACAATGCTTGATCTACAACGACGGCTCTAGCCCAATGCACCAACAATGCTTCTTGATGAAAATCCATATTTTGGGTAGAGAAAATTTGGATGTAAATTTTTTAATGGGAACGAAACAAATATTGTAAATAAGATTTCTTCCCACATTAAGATCGAGAATATTGATTTTTCAAACAAATTTTGGTGAATTCTAGACTTGGGTAAAATTTGTTTTAAAAAAAAATCTCCGATTGCCAAAATCTTCATGGAATTTGATGTTATCTCAAGTCAAAGTTAGGGCATAATTCAATTTTATCCCAAATTCAAATGTTGTTCCAAATCCAAACCAAACTTTGATAGAATTTTAGCTATGTCAAAATTTGACTAAAATTTGAATTCATAATTTGTCAAATCAAAAATTGGACATAATCCAAATTTCACCCAAACGCAAAATTTGACTAAAATTCAAATTCAGATTCAATCATATTCAAGAACCTAAATTCTATCCAAAGTAAAAAATCATAGTAGAATTTAAATTTTTCTTCAAATTAAACTTTGGGCATATTCCAGATTTTGTCCTAAATAAATTTCGAATTCAAGTCATTGTTGTCAAATCAAGAAAGTTTAGGTACAATCATAGGTTAGTCCCATGTCAAGTTTGAGTGAAATTTACCAAAAAAAAAAAAAAAGGTTATGCTTCAAATTTATGTTAGTATTGGATAGAGTTTGGGTCTTACTCAAAATTCAATTTGGAATTAAATCCAATTGAAATTCAAATCAAAGTTGGTCGCCAAACAAGAAAAATCAAGATTTTGTCCAAAATCAAATTTTGATTAATTGGCTTTAAAAAATGTGTAAAAAAAATCAAAAATTTGAGCCAAATTCATATTTTGATTAAATTGACATGTCAAAAGGAGTCAATATTAGGAACAAAAAAACTTACATTTTGACTTCAAACTATCTTTTCGAGATTCACCCACACGTACTTGTGCATAAATCTCAAAAGGGGGCATTTGTTGACTGAGAAGTTTTGGCTAATCTCCAATTGTCATGTCATTATTCCAAATTAATGATGAAACTACAAATAATTAAATTTGGGACTAATTATGAATTGACATGTTTCCCAAATTTAATTTGAAAACAAAAATGGGCAAATTCTAAAAGTTAAAAGGCCACATGTCTTCATTATGACAATTTGACTAAACAATTAAAGGTTGAATTATCAAAAATACCCCTGAACTATGGGGTTGGTTTCAATTATACCCCCAAACTTTGAAAAGTTTCATTTTAACCCTTGAACTTTGATATTTGTTTGAAAAATACCCTTGAAGGCTTTTTTTCATTAAATTCATGGTCGGAAAATGATGTTTTTGCGTTTGTATTGTTGCTTATGTGAACATATTTGAACATATACGTTGAAAAAAAATCAAAACATATGAAAATACGTCATTTTTCGTCCATAAATTTAATTGAAAAAACCTTCAAGGGTTGTTTTGAAACAAACTTCAAAGTTCAAGGGTTAAAATGAAACTTTTCAAAGTTTAGAGGTATAATTGAAACCAACTCCATAGTTCAGGGGTATTTTTGATAATTTAACCACAATTAAATTTAATTTGGTCAAATTGGGTCATATGGAATTTGGGTCAAAGTTAAATAAAACTCAAATCCAAATAGTTAGGCCTAAAGCCAACCAAAGCCCAAGTCATAGTTGGGCCCAAATGCCACTGAAGCCCAAACCCACATGTTTATGGAAAACTCTATAAATAAAGAGTTCTCCTTCGTTTGAAGGGTTCATAAATTAAACTCTCTAGAGAACTCAAAGAGAATCTTTGAGGTCCTTAGGTGCTGAGTGTCACAATCGCACTCTTCGGGACAAGACGACGATTGTGCGGCACTTGCTTTAGCTCGACAAGCAAGTCAGCCGTATGAAAATCAGAAGTCGCAGACAACTTCAGCGTAGGGTCTAGCCTTCCCTCACGTCTCGGGAGAAAATGGTTTTGGAAAACGTGAGAGAGAAAGTGTTTTGAAAGTGTTTGAGAAAGAGTTTTGTTATACACAAGCAAGCAAGTAAGGGACAAACAACGGCTTGATTAGCATATAACTCTGGGTAGGAAGGATGGACAACTAGTCATACCCCCCTATAGTACATTTTAGGATTTATGCCTATGACAGGCTTGCACATGAAAATGGCGAGGAGTCATACGGGCACAAAAATACAAGGAAAGCTAACTAGAAAGCAACAAGACATATATACAATGAAAGCATGATAAAAAGGGGTTAGAAAGGGCATGCGGCCATAGGCAACACGCCTTGGACAAACATGACCGTGACATCCTCCCCCACTTAATTGGTTGACGTCCCCGTCAACCGCCTATGTTCGAAATCAGCAATTTGAAGAGCAGCTGACTTCAGGTCTTCGACGCGCTCCCAACTTATCTATGCGTCGGGGAGTCCCTTCCACTTCACTAGGAACTCTTGTACATCTCGCCTTGGTTTTCCTGTTCGTCGCATCCTCTCAGCTAGGACCTCTTCTACTTGCTTCTCTTCGATGTTCTTCATCGTGACATGAGGCATGGATACCTCGTTGCGAACAGCATCCTCAGGGTCCGGATGATAGGGCTTCAGATTACTTACATGGATCACAGGGTGAATCTTCATCCATGCAGGAAGTTGAACCCGATAGGAGGTCTTTCCCACTTTCTGGATCACTTCAACGGGGCCTTCGTATTTCCTCACAAGGCATTGGTCTTTACTTCCCCGAAATCAAAGTTGTTCTGGCCTCAACTTGATAAGAACTTGGTCCCCTACTTGGAACTCCAAGGGACAACGTTTCTGGTCAGCCCACTTTTTCATAGATTTTGACGCCTTTTCTAGATAAGCGCGAGCTATGTCTGACGTCTGCTTCCACACTTTCTTGAAGTTGTATGCTTGAAGACTTTTTCCCACGTAAGGGTGGTCCACAACATGTGGCATAAGTGGCTGTCTCCCACACACTATTTCGAAAGGAGTCTTCCATGTTGAGGAACTCTTCTGACAGTTGAAGCTGAACTGCGCTATATCGAGCATATCCACCAAATTCTTCTGTCTTGCATCTATGAAGTGGCGTATATACTCTTCAAGCATGCTATTGAAGCGTTAAGTTTGTCCATCGATTTGGGGATGGTAGTTGGAAGAGATGTTCAGATTTGAGCCTAACAGCCTGAACAGCTCTGTCCAAAAGGTCCCTGTGAATCGGCCATCTCGGTCACTAACTATGCTCCTGGGAACACCCCAGAACTTAACAACATTTTTAAAGAACAATTGAGCCGTCATCTCAGCTAAGCACATCTTCGGAGTCGGGATGAATGTTGCATATTTTGAGAATCTATCAACCACGACTAGGATTGCTTCGAATTCTCCAACTTTTGGGAGATGGGTGATGAAATCAAGGGAGACGCTCTCCCACGGCCTTGTGGGTACTGACAGGGGTTCCAGTAACCCTGCAATCTTAGCTCTTTCGACCTTGTCTTGCTGGAAAATCAGACAGGTCTTGGTAAATTGCATGACATCATCTCGGAGGTTTGGCCAGTAGTACCCCCGTTTCAACAGGGCATAGTTTCTCTGCCACCCAATGTGGCCGGCCCATAACGTATCGTGACATTCTTCCAACAACAGCTTCCTCAAGTTTCCTGAACGTGGCACATACAATCGACTTCCTTTAGTGAGAAGAAGACCGTCTTTCACCCATAATTGTCGGGTTTTTCCCTCTTTAGCGAGTTGAATGATGGCCTGTGCAGCAGGATCATTCAACAGGTGTTTCTTTATGTCCTCTTGGACTGTTCCATTCAATCTACTGGCTTTCAAGTGAGCTAGCATGCACAGGGCCGCATGCTCACTCTTACGACTAAGGGTGTCAGCCGCTTGGTTGGCCCGACCGGGCTTATGCTCGAACTGGAAGTCGAACTCGGCGAGGTATTCTTGCCATCGAGCTTGCTTAGACGACAATCTCGGTTGGTTGAAAAAGTAACAAATAGAGCTGTTGTCAGTTTTGACCACAAACTTGGCCCCTAAGAGATACTGTCTCCAGGCCCTCAAACAGTGAACAACTGCCAACATCTCCTTCTCGGAGGCAACATACTTTCTTTATGAGTCTTTCAACTTTCGACTCTCGTATGCAATTGGATGCCCATCCTGGAGGAGGACGCCACCCAATGCAAAATCAGACGCATCGGTTTCCACCTCAAAGGGTTTGGTCACATCGGCAATTTCGAGTACCGACCCTTCCATCATTGCCTTCTTCAAGTCTTCAAAGGCAAACTGACATTCTGGAGTCCAACTCCAACTAATACCCTTCTTCAACAAGTCCGTCAGGGGTCATGTTTGCTTTGAAAATCCTTCAACGAACCGCCGATAATAATTGGCTAATCCGAGGAAGGAATGTAACTCTGTGACAGAAGCCGGCACCTTCTAGTCTCGTATGGCTTGGACCTTTCCGTCCTCCATACCGACCCTTTCGCATTCGATTACATGCCCCAAGAAGCTTATGTGCTCTTGCTCGAATGAGCATTTTTCCCTCTTAACATATAATTGGTTGGTCCTCAATTTCTCAAAAACGAGCTGAAGGTGGATTTGATGTTCCTCTATTGTTGGACTATACACCACAATGTCATCTAGATAGACCACCACAAACTTGTCCAGGTATTCATGGAACACTTGGTTCATTAGCGTGCAGAAGGTAGCTGGGGCATCAGTGAGGCTGAAAGGCATTACAAGGAACTCGAAGGCCACATATCTGGTGACACAGGTCGTTTTGGTCACATCACCTTCTGCAATACGGACTTGATAATACCCTGATCTCAAGTCTAGCTTCGAAAAGTACTTTGCCCCATGTAGACGATCGAACAAATATGTTATGATGTTCAGGGGGTATTTGTTTCGGACGGTAAGTTTATTCAGTGCTCGGTAGTCGATACATAAGAGTAGACTACCATCTTTCTTCTTCTGAAACAGGACTGGGGCTCCATAAGGAGATTTTGCTAGTCGAATGAACCCAGTGTTTAGGAGCTCATCGAGCTATTTTCGAAGCTCAGCTAATTCGGGAGGTGCCATACGATAAGCATTCTTGGCGGGCGGTTTCACCCGGGTATCAACTCGATCTCATGATCAATTTCTCTGCGCGGAGGTAAGGCTTTTGGCAAACTATCAGGCATGACATCGACATATTCCCTCAGGACACGCTGAATCTTTGTGGGGACTATTTCCTCCTCAACTTCCTCTGTTACGATGGGGATGGCCATGAACGTGGGTTCATCATGAGCGAGGCCCTTTTTAAGTTGAAGGGCTGATATCATTCGTATTCCATTTGGTTGCTTGTTGCTGGCCTATACGACCGTGGGGCTGGACCCCATAATCACCAAAAATCTTGCAAGGGGCATCGGTATCACCTTGTGTTCCAGGAGGAATTCCATCCCCAACACCACATTGAAATCGTCCATATTAACGATCACAAAATCAGCCTGTCCACTCCAATCCCCTAATTTCACTACCGCTCTCTTTGCTATTCCCATGATGGGTAACGCTGCCGAGTTGACGGCTTTCATCTTTCCTGCATCTCTGTGCCAAAGTAAATTCAGTCGCTTCGCTTCGGTCTTTGTCATGAAGTTATGGGTGGCCCTAGAGTCGACCATAGTGCTCTTGGCCGATCGATGGTTGACCCATGCATCCACATACATAAGACCCCGTTCTATTGGCTCTTGCGTGTCTCCCACTTTCTTCTGTAAGGCCGATAGGAATTTCAGGGCCCCCATGCGAGAGTTGTCAATGCCTTCGTCTTGCAGTGCCTCGACTCCCACAATCTCGGGTTCGACCCTGGTGTTTATATCTAATGTAGCTTGAAAAGCATGGAGGGCTGCTCGTTTCGGGCAATCAGACACCCGATGGGCCCTTTTGCAAATGAAACATATCGGGGGCCAGTTGTAGTAGTTCTGTTGGTATGGCGCTAGCCATGAATTTGAAGGGGTGAATATTAAGAATGCGGAAGCAATTTTGGATCTTGAGCACTCTAATTTGATCAATTTTATCATACAAAAAACATGCTCAAAACTGGAAAAAACTGGAAAGTATGAACACATACCTTTGTAGCTCAAAATCTCCAAGTTCTTTGCAAATCTTGGATCACCAACACTACTTGGACCACCACTAGAGTCTTCCCTACTATTCTCAGCCCTTGGAATAGATTGTGGGATCTTTGATTGAGAGAAATTGGGAGAAGAATGAGTAAAGATCTAAATAAAAAAAGCTAGAGAGTTTTCTACAAAAATCTCTTGTTTTTCTAATCTATTTTCTCCATTGTGTTTCTTCTCTATTTATAGAAAGCCACAAGCTTAGTGAAGAAGCCAATTGAATGAAGATAAACTTCAAACAAGAAGCTTTGTGAAGAAGCCAATTGAAAGAATATATGCTTCAAACAATAAGCTTGGTGAAGAAGTTATGAACTTGGTCCATATTTCATTTCCAAATGAATTTGAATTATCTTTTAATTTTAATTCAAAATTAATATAAAATTAATTTTAAATTAAAATCAATTTTTAATTAATTAAACAATTTAATTAATTTTAAATAAATATTTAATTTAATATCAAATATCAAATTAAATAATTGGACCAATCCTAATTTCTCAAAACGAACGTTCGAACATGAATCCCTATTCATGTTTTAAACCGAACGAATATTTAAATCATATTTAAATATTTCCA
Source organism: Trichosanthes truncata (assembly GCA_033996785.1). Taxonomy (NCBI): domain Eukaryota; kingdom Viridiplantae; phylum Streptophyta; class Magnoliopsida; order Cucurbitales; family Cucurbitaceae; genus Trichosanthes; species Trichosanthes truncata. The sequence continues at coordinate 17,542,213 of JAWPNB010000004.1, forward strand.
CCTCTTCTTTATCATAGTTTAATTCATAATTAAGCTATGATACGTTAAGTATATCGCATATAATTAACTTTTTCTCCCAAATTTGAATTTGAACAATTCAAATTCTTTTCTCTCAAATTATTCCAAGGCTTAGTCTGAGCTAGTAAGGGGACCTAATGGACCTACAGATCATGAGCTCCAACGATACGAGATTAACCGGCCAAACTCTTTAGCCTAGCTAATCAACATTCGTTAACCATCGGGACACTCCACTAAAGCCCAGTGGCTGCACTCTCCTCACTGTAGATATATTTCTGTCCACTCGATATAACCATGATTAGTAAGTCAATCCTTCACAGGTTGTTCGTAATTACAGCTGGGTCAAATAAACCGTTTTACCCCTGTAATTACTTCTTGTTCCTTAAGTCCCACTGATCCTCTAATGAACAATTTGGTTTGTGGTCCAACCAACAAACCGTATCCCTCTCGGGCGAACGAGAGGGTGGGCCCATTGTTCAAGACCTGGAGTCAGTACTTAAGGGAACAACCTCTCTACTAAACCCTAAAGCGGGTAGGAGTGAATTCCATCTCGCATGACTATGTTCCCAACTATCTATCCGGTCTTATCCCCAAAATGGGAGGCTTATTGAGTCGGCGATCTCGGGCCACTCTCACCCATGCAAATCTAAGGATAATCTCGAATAAACAGGAGTTCATAGCACGCTCAGGATTAAGATCGAGTTACCTAGGTCATTGTATGAATATAGTCAGTTAAAACAGTAAACGGAGTTAAAAAGTCTAAGTGACTATTTCGCGGTCCAGTCTTATGCAAACTCATTGCATAGGACGCCCCCACTCGCATGTCTCCACATGAACGATTTAGGATCACATCGTTAGTACTATACAAAATGGGCCGCGTCCATAGTGTCCCCAGGATAAGGTACCCAGCCCTATCCCTATACTATAGACCGTTCTGGTTATAACTCGAACTTGATCCACTTTTATGTCATACATAAAGTTCAAGTATACATACTATAGCCAAGGGTACTTAGTTCATTGGATTTGGGTTATTGAATACACAATTCACTTTATTCAATAACACATTTACTGAATAAACCTCAATAACATCTTTATAGTAAAATAGAATATACATTCAGTTTACAAAACCACGAGTTTTAGGACATAAAACCCAACAGAATTCCCGTTTCTTTATGGGAAGGGTCTACGATCTCCCCCTCCTTATGCGGGTCTGTCTCCTCCACCATTCTTGGGGGAGGTTGGTTGGTAATTTCTTTCCTCCACTTGAGGAAGCTTGATGCCGCCTTACATCTTGAGATGGCTCTCTACTGAGGTCAAACAAACGTTCCACTGCCGCATAGGCAGATGAAAGATCTTGGATTCGTTGCTCATACAACTTGGACTTAGCCCATTGCTTCAAGCCCTCGATAAAACAGAAGACTTTATCCTTCTCGAACATGTCACGTATATCCAGCATTAGCCCTGAAAACTGCTTAATGTAGTCACGGATGTTTCCCGTGTGCTTCAAGTCCCTCAATTTTCGTCTTGCTAATATCTCTATGTTTTCAGGGAAGAACTGTGAGTGCAGCTCTTGCTTCAGACTCTCCCAAGTGTCTATGGTGCATCGACCCTCCTGGATATCTTTATATTTGGATCTCCACCACAGCTTCGCATCGTCAGCCAAATGCATTATGGCCAACGTAACTCTTGCTTCTTCCGCCACCGTATTCGTGGCTCGAAAATATTGTTCGAGGTCAAAGATGAAATTTTCCAGCGCCTTGGCATCTCGAACCCCACAGAAGGGCTTAGGCTCAGGGACTTTCACCTTATTAATCTGGACCGCACCCCCTACTGGGGCTTGGTTTCCCACCGCTCTCATGGTGAGGTTTAGTCTGGCGCTCAAGTCCGCCATCTCACCCCTAACAATATCCAAGGCTGCTTTAACATCTTCAGAGAGGTCAGAAACCATCTGAACCAACACTTTTTGAGAGCTGTCTAAACCTTCGACACGCTCTTCCATATGGGTGACAGAGCCCGTGGAGCTATCACCACGTTCAAAGCCACCAGGACATGTGACTTTATCCTCAATGGTCTCCACTTTCATCATCAATTCTTGGACATGCATCCCGTCTATGCGTCCAGCCAACGCATCAATCTTGTCGGTCTTTGCTGAAATCTCATCCAGCCGAGATTCCATGAACCGCACACTATCAGGGACTTCTAATAAGAAGACCATCTGCTTCTCGATTTCGGTCAATCGGTCAACATGGGACTTCCTCAACTGCTTAGTCGCAGACATGATTACTTTCGGGAGCCGACTTGGCTCTGATACCACTTGTCACAATCACACTCTTCGGGACAGGACGACGATTGTGCGACACTTGCTTTAGCTTGACAAGCAAGTCAGTCGTATGAAAATCAGAAGTCGCGGACAACTTCAGCGTAAGGTCTAGCCTCCCCTCACGTCTCGGGAGAAAATGGTTTTGGAAAACGTGAGAGAGAAAGTGTTTTGAAAGCGTTTGAGAAAGAGTTTTGTTATACACAAGCAAGCAAGTAAGGGACAAACAACGGCTTGATTAGCATATAACTCCGGGTAGGAAGGATGGACAACTAGTCATACCCCCTATAGTACATTCTAGGATTTATGCCTATGACAGGCTTGCACATGAAAATGGTGAGGAGTCATACGGGCACAAAAAAACAAGGAAAGCTAACTAGAAAGCAATAAAACATATATACAATGAAAGTATGATAAAAAGGGTTTGGAAAGGGCATGCAGCCATAGGCAACACGTCTTGGACAAGCATGACCGTGACACTGAGCACTCCTTAAACTCCTTAGGTGCCAAACACTCCTTGCAGTTCTTAGGTACTGAACACTTCTTGAAGACCCAAGACTCTTTAAGATTGAAGACTTGAAAACCCTAAAGATTGATTGAAGCTTCAACCTCGAGAACAAGTTGCAAAGCCCTCGAGACAAATCCACATTCAAGAACAAGCTGCAGAGCCCTCGAGACAAATCTACGTTCGAGAACAAGCTGCAAAGCCCTCAGGACATTTGTACATGAAAGAGAAAGAATTAGAGAATCAAATTAGAGATTTTACTCCACTACATTCAAATAAATACAAATTAAATTCATTTACACGTGTCTCTTATTTCTTTTAAAATTACGTGTGAACAGTTATCATTATTGTTAAAAAAATGCAAATGTCTTAATGAAAAAAAAAAGATTGAACTGAATCGAATCTAAACAAAATTCATGAAAACAAGTTTGATTTGTTCTATGGAGAAAAAAAAACCCAAAAGAAGCGCTTTTTTTTTGTTGATTTCTCCTTCAACCAATGTATGAAGACATAAAACTAAAAAAAATATACATACAAATCAGGAAAAAAAAATAGATTTCAACCTATAGAAAGGAACAAAAAAATATATTATTCTTATCAAATCAATAAATCAATAAATAAAAAAATATTTAAGAAAATGAACAAAACACAAAAAACTCACATCTAGTTTGCTTATCTATAAAAAACTTGTTGGGAATTAAAAATTTGCATTGCAAAGATTGAAACTATTATTATCAGTTTTTTATTAAAAAAAAAAAAGCAAAATACAATGAAGAAACAAAATAGAAACCTAACTTTGAGTGTTCTTTAATGGTGTTGAGTCTTAATATAGAAGAAACTATCAATAGGTATAAAGTTGAATAGAGAAAAACTATCGTGAGAATCTAATCATAAGGCATAAATATAAAATAAAAAAAAAGATTTGGGTAAAATTTGAAACATAATTTTTGAAACTTAAAATCTTGCCAAATCTGACCTATTTCGAATAGAATTTTTTTTCAAAAAAAAAAATTGAAATCCCTCATTTTTTTTTTGGCATCCAAACACGTAAAATGATTTTAAATCATAATATATTTGAAATCATCCCAAATCAATAGATTCCAAACATGAATAAGTTTCAAACTTTTTTTTTCCTTTGGAAAAAAAATTCAAACTTTTTTTCTTTTTCAAAAAATTTAAAACTCAGTTTAATCACCTAAAAAAATTGAGAAAATCTAATTGAAAAAATATTTTAATTTCTTTTTAAATTTGAAAATAGAGTCCATTAAATCTCAAAATCATAAAATTAAAGAACTTTTTTTTCTAAAACTTCAGTAATTTAATTTTTCTATTTTAATTTTACCTTAAATTTTGATTTTTCCGATTAGAACCCATAAACAAATAAGTTCAATCGTTTTTAATTTTTCTCTTGGTTTTGGAAAAGCCACAACCATTTACCAAACCCTCTGAAATGGAATTCCTTTTTGTGACTTTTTGGGTTCATTTTTTTGGATATTCCACTGGGGTGCTTCAATAGGGAAATGGCAGAGAGATTGGGAAATGCCTATGGGCTTCTTTGAAGAGTTCGACAAATGGGAAGGTACGCTAAGTTGGGGGGCAAGTATGAGGGTGAAGATTAGAATCAATATTGCTAAGCCATTGAGGATAGGAATCAAGATCAATTTAGATGGACCAATGGGAGAAGTAGTTATTTCGATCAAGTATGAAAAATTACCAGAGTTCTGCTCTCACTGTGGGATTATTGGACATCACTTCAAGGATTGTGGAGTGTTCTACAAAAGTGCAGAATCTGGAAGCGGGTTTCACCAATATGGTCAGAGTCTTCGTTATAATGGAAAATTCTCTGTGATTACCATTTGCCTATGACTGGGATGAAAGATCGACACAAACTAGAGGATGATTTGGACAAAGATTGGAGAAGGACCAAGGAATCGATGCCGAGCAGACCCTTTCTGGATTTCTCAAAATCGAAAAAAAATGGACTTATGGGGAAAGGGCTAGGGATCACCTTCTCTGATCTGTGTGGAAATCACAGGCGACTGCTTCAAACTGCTCATTAATGGAGCAATCGCTGGCAATAATTATGGGCATGATTTTAGGCAGTGTTGAAGTAGTGGATGATGCAAAATGGCAAAAGGCAAGCTATGCGAAGAAGTTAATTTTGGAAGAGGGGGCAGTTTCAAAACTGAGTGTCAACCCTAATGCTTCTTGGTTGTCTAATGAAGTTAATGCTCAGGTACATGTAGATACAAACAAGGCTAAAGGAAATGAATGGGTCGTTCAATGGTAAATTGAGCTCGACTCACATACATGTAGATACAAACAAGGCTAAATGGCAAGATGGGCTGGGTAAGGGCTGCGTAATTCGAGTAATGTGGACAGTAAAGAGCTGTTTGGCACGCTGTTTTGTAATCAGGAAGCCTGAAAATTCTGAGCCATAATCAGAAAGCCTGGGAATGCTGATTACTATGTTTGTGGTGCATTGTTGAGTCTGTCTGATTTGTTGAAACATATGTTTGGGGTGCAAGGTTGGGTTGGAATGAAGCTGTTTATGCTTTTTTTTAAGACAACTTTTTTGGATCCCACTTTTTTTGTACTTGATAAATTGTTTGTTGAATTGCATATCCATATTTTCCCTTCTTATTTGGATCAATTGTTCCAAAGATATGAAATATACTATGTGTAATTTGTACAAGTATATTGATATCTCATTCACTCCATTCATGATCATGCAAAATTAAGTAACATTACTAAGAACATATAATTAAAGTAGTTCGCAATGAAGGTCTAAAGTTGGTAAAATTACACAACATAAAACCATACAACATAGTAGAAGGTTTGGAAATCATAACATCGTACAACATAAGCTTAAAGGAATAATGAAAGGAAATAATAGTAGTCCAATACATAATTGAATTAAAATTAAGTAGTATCTGAAGGAGACGAAGGCATCGAGTTATCATCCATGGGAGGCTAGGGTCCAGGTGCTCTCCCTAAGACTTCCACATAGTAATCATACTTCCAATCGGGGGAGAATGCAAAGAAGGAGTTTAGCATCATACTATCTGACAGAAGGGTCTTCGCATCAACCATGCAGTCGTGCCTTGTCATCCCAGGGATTGCCTTTAATTCTGCATATAGCTCTTTCACACGGGCTCTTTCAATGCAGTCCTTTTCAGACGGCCACGATGTAATTCTCCCAATCTATTCCGCCGTTAAGTGGAACCCGTTGTTTAGAATGTCTGACATGTTAGACTTTGAGGATATGCATCTCCTCCTACTCGGTTTGAACCCTCCAATCTCTTCTGTTCGACTTGTGGGAGTACCTGATGTATCTTCCCCCATTGATGTATCAACTGTAGGTGGATCGCGAACAAATGTATTTTCAAATTCAAGGGGGAAGTCAGATCAATCGCACTGTCTGATGTCATCTCAGCTGGAGTCTGTGCATCTGTCTCCATTGCTCTATCTTTCCCAAATATGATGGCAAGATCATTAAACTAAGGGATGACTTGTTTCTGAGTCCTCGAGCATTCGAATGACCTTGCATGGAAGTATGTGAACAATTAGAATATGGGCAAGAACTATATTATCTAAACAAGTAATTGGAATGATATTTGTCATACCTTCACCCAAGCATCGAATAACTCCTTCTCAGCCTCGATGCATTTGCGTTCCTCATTCCATCCGAACCCACTACATGTAGGCCCCATCATCTCAGAAATTGCTTGGTATTGTCTCTTCAAAGTCCTCAACCTCGACTCCAAGTTAGGGGAAACATGCATGTCACATTCAGGCATCTTCTCCTTTATCATCTTTTGCACAGCGATCAGAAATCCCGGCCTAAAGGTTCCATTATTGGCCCACCATCCACCAGCCTGGACGAGATGTAGTAGACAATCAACAAACACAACTTCCTCCTTAGGCGTCCATATATGTTTGGAGTTTTTATTTCGTGATGAGGATTCTGCCATCTGCAACAACACGCGTGTTTAAATAATATAGTTCAATCGTTTTTTGTGGAAACATATCAATAAATGGAATTATATGTTCAAGAAAGCATTGACGATTATGTAATTAATTCATTCATATGAAATGAACGTTATGTACACAACCAAAAATATATATGGGTTCTAAATGACAATTACAGTAGTCCCACAAAAGAATCTATGAAAGAAAAAAAAAAGGACACAGAAGTCCATGTCAACAAGGAGTCAATTCCCATTCCAAACCGTCGACATCTGGTCGGCGTGGTTATCCCTCCGTCTAATCCAGGCATTTGTTGTCTCCACGAAGCTAATGTTGTCTGCATTCATCTCATTTGAGTCGGGATCACCTGAGTGTGCCTCCTCAAAGATTGGGTTTGGACCCATTTCTCTAATGATCAAGTTGTGTAACAAACAACATGCAGTGATCATTTTACGGGTAGTAGGATTTTCCTCGAAGGATTACCCACCGCCCCTTCAATACACCGAATGCCCTTTTGATCACATTTCGAGCTGATGAATGTCTCATATTGAACAACTCTTTTAGGTTGGTTGGTGGATTCCCTCCTCGCCAATCGGTTAGATGGTATAATTCTCCTCTATATGGGGCTAGGAATCTTTCTGCATTGGGATATCTAGCATCACACAAATAATAGTAACCTGCCATAATGCCAAATTTATCAATGACAAAATTGGAACCTTGTAGGTGATATACTAAAATGACAAGTTCGAACTAGAGTAGTAGTGTAGTTACCCCTTAGGACCTTCAACTCTGTCGGTTTGGAGACTGCATCATTTAGAACCCTAGAGTCGGATGCATATCCTTCCCATCCAGGGAAGACAAAGATGAATTCACCGTTCTGAGAACACACAGCAAGAACGTTTGTGGCGATCTCACCCTTTCTCGTCCTGTATCTGGGCAATTGGCTGCACTAACGTTCACTTTGATGTGTATCCCGTCTAATGCACCTAAACAGTTCTGCGATAAAACAGGAGATATGGCTTCAATTGTCTGGATATGAAATCATATCTCTAGTTGGGAGGACAATGTAAGTGTCACTTATGTACCTTAAACCAGCTCCACCACTCATCCTAGCACGTTTTGGTGACTGGTTTTGGTAACTAACACCTCGTGTAGTCTCAATATCGCGTCCAATACTGCATTAAAGTGTCTTGACACGATTTCACCAGATCGTGCAAAATGTCTGCGCACTACCCGATTCTTAACATCGTGGGCAATGATGTGGAGTAATATCGCAACCATCTCCTCCACGTCAACATATTGAGTCCCGGCTAACCCCCCTTACCTTAAGCATCTCACATAGGATGGCGAATGTTCTTATATCCATCAGTGTATTCTCACAGCAAGCTAAATCGCTTTGATGTACAAGTCAGAAGAAATTTAATTGCCTAATTTGGTGTCTTACATAGAGGGATTGGTTTTCAAGTCTCCATTGCCCTTGCATAATTGCAGCGAATGTTGCTGCGAACTAGAATTGTGTGGCGCATATGATAGTAAGAATTGCTATCAACTCATTTGAGTCAATATCCAATCCGTCCATTTACTACTTTAGTTATAGAATCTTAAAAAAACATATTCAAGTACATGAGATTCATTGCTTCCATAGTAGGGCTCCTAGTATAACTACAACCACACCAATTACGAATCCTAGGACAAGTACAAAAGTATGATATGTTCCACTACATATGGGTACACATGTACATCCTACGTGTTGACTACGTCCTCTAGTAGGGACGTATTTTGTTTCGCACATACTGTTTCACTGTTCGTAAACTTCGCTCAATAGGGTATATCCAACTGTAGCTAACAAAACCCACAACCTTGGTTTCATATGGAAAGTGAACTGCAAGATGCACCATTACATCGAAAAATGTTGGTAGGAATATTTTTTCCAAGTTACAAAGTATGACTATAATATCTGTTTGTAATCGATCCAAATTAGTTGTACATATTGTTTTCACGCATAAATCACAAAAGAATGTACATAGCTCAACAATAGTAGTGGACATATCTTTAGGTAAATACCCTTGAACACCAATAGGGAGAAGTTTTTGAAGCAGAACATAAGAGTCGTGAGTTTTCAACTCCCATAGTTTTCCATCGTTGACACTTACACATCGTGATATATTTGACACATATCAGAAAATTTTACTTATTTAAAAAATTTACAGAAATCGACCCTTTCTCGATTAGTCAGCGTGTACACAACATTTGGCTTTACAAACCTATTGTCTAACTTTTGCAAGTGTAGATCTTTCCGTATATTCAAATCCTCTAGATCCAACCGAGCATTTTTCGTGTCCTTGGTTTTTTCCTCAATATTTAACAATGTGTAACGACCCTACTTATCCTATTAGACTTCCTATGGACATTACTACATGCATTCTACTATAAATTTAGAAATCTTTAATAAAGCCACAAAAAGATTTAAACATTTGTTAAAAACAATCAAACTCTTTTAGCTCAGGATCCCTTTATTTTAAAACATAAGAATAAACTAAAACATTAAAAATCTGAAATAATTTGAAGAACACGACAGTCAAAAGGTCATAAAAAAAATGCGGAACTAAAACTTCTTTACGTCACCCATGGCCCTTTACAGCAACTATCCTGTCATTCGCCTAGGATGCCCTTGCCCTTACCTGAAAAGAAAAACATTTTGAAAAAGGGTGAGTAATTAAAATACTCAATAAGTGACCTCACTACCGGGGTTAGGATATGCAAACACATACAACGTGATTTTTAAAACTTTTTCCTCTAATGGGACCTAAAACATTCATAGTGGAATATTCCTTTAACCTTTCTCTTCGGCTTAATGTGGAAAATTAACCCAACCTAATATTTCCTTTCCATTTAACCTTTTCATTTAACCTTTTCAGGTTCCTTTTCATTTAGATGTACATCCATAGCTTTAGGGGGTAATTGCCACAGCCTTCGAAATCATTTTTATCATGAAAACATACATGTATGCATGAGGTCCCAAAGCATTCTAAATTTTCATTTCATGATAAAACACCAAGCAAAATTCTCATGCCATTCCTTATATCATAAATCATACATCATGCATCACATTCATATTTGGCAACCATACATGACCAAACCCATTTTCATATAAAATAAAGCATTTTAAAACTTATCAAGAATCACAACTAAAACATTTATAAAACTTTTCATTTTGAAGAAATTTTAATTTAATTTTTTTTTTCAATTCAGTTCCTAACTTGCTTTTAAGCATACCGACGTAAGATCTCTTACCTTGGCCAATATTCAAGAAAGAATCCCCAAACTCCTATTTCAGAAATCCTTTGGCAAACCTACAAAAATTTCCACTAGATCATGCTTGACATTCATAGCCTTCAACTCCAATTCTAAAGAAAATCACCCTAAGATGTTGGTTCAATAACTCCACTTATCCCCAAAAAACTCATATTTCATAATCATTCAAAAGTCCAACTACCTCCCAAACTTGGTAGAAGAATTAAGAGTTAATAGATTTTTCCAACACAATCTTAATCTTAGAATTGAATCCCAACATACACTCAAGGATTTGCTCGATTTTAGAATGAGAATTTTACCTCAATTCCTACCTCAAAACAGAACCGAACCTTGCGGAATAGATGACGATTTGATTCAATTTCGCCGAGCCGACCTCTACGTACGATGGGTATTCTAAAATTGAGCCCGAAAATCAATGGGTCATCCTCTAAATTACTAAAACAATGCCTAAAATCAGAATGCTATTGTGAAATCCATGAGTATACAACACAAGTAAGCTTACCCACGCGAAAACTAAGCCGAAACGGGGCTGTACAGTGTTGAAGATCACTGGAAAAACAGATCTACAGTGGAGCCGGCGGTTTGGGTTCGCGGTTGGCGGCGATGCTCGACGGTGGAGCGGTGGGCTTCGACGTGGCGAGCGGCGGATCGAGTCAACGAAGCGGTGACGTGGGTCCTGTGCAGCGGTCGCGGCAATCGGGTCTGCAAGGCATTGCTCGGATTGTGGTCTGTGAGGCAGTGAGTACAGAAGGGAAAGAAGAAGAAAAGAAAGAACAAAAATTTTGCTTCAAGGGGGCTGACTGTCGATCAAAAGGAAGGAAGAAGAAGGAGATGAAGAAGATGGAGGCTTGGCTGGCTTGAAGGCTTGGCTTGAACCTAGGGCTACGTGCCTTTTAAAATATTAGAGAGAGATATTTGGGGCTTGGCTTACTATGGGCTTGGGCTTGGCTTAATGACTCTTGAATTACAAGAATGCCCTAAACATCAATTAATTCCCTTTTTTCTTCTTTCTTCCCATTTTACCCTCAAATTCTCTAATTTCAAAAATGCAAATCTTCAAAATTAAACACCAATACACCTTAAACATAAAATTGGCCTTTTAATTAATTTAAATAAAAAATTTAAAGCCTTAATTAATACATGAAAGTGTCGGTCGTTACACAATGTGCCAACCAAGTTATCACATATATTTTTTTCAATATGCATTACATCTAATTTATGTCGTAACATAAGTTTTGACTAGTAAGAGAGTTCAAAGAAAATACTTTTTTTCTTCCAATTAAGATCAGTTCGTTTCCTTTTCTTATCTTTCTTCGCTGGATGTTTACTGAGCACAAAAAAGTTTAGCATACTAACTTCTTGTAAGATCTCATCTTCATTCATTACGACGAAATGAGGTCTAAGTTGTGACTTCCCGTCAAATTGCTTACTCCTACGCCAACTGTGACTCTCTAGAAGATAACGTCGATGTCCCATGTAAGAAATTTTACCTTATCCTAAAAGATGATGTATCTTCTTTACAAATGGGACATGCTTGGTAACCCTTCGTACTCCACCCAGATAAGTTGTCGTATGCAGGAAAGTCACTAATAGTCCATAACAAACTTGCATGTAGTTGAAAGTACTCGTCACTAACTGAGTCATAAGTGCGCACACGATTATTCCATAACTCTTTCAACTCTTCAATCAATGGTTGCAAATAAACATCAATTTCTTTTCTAGGAGATTTCGACCCAGGAATAAGTAAAGACATGAAGAAATTGGTTTCTTTCATGCATTTCCAAGGTGGCAAATTGTATGGAACTAACACCACCGGCCACATACTGTATGAAGTGTTCATATTCCCGAATGGATTAAATCCATCTAAAGCTAATTCCAAACGAACATTCAGTGCTTCCAAAGAAAACTGAGGGAATTCACGATCAAAATGCTTCCACCCTCCACCATCAGCTGGATGTCGTAACACACCATCTTCTTCAACGCACTTATCTTTATGCCACCTCATTTTAGAAGCAAAATGTTTCGATGAAAACAATCGCTTCAATCTTGGTATCAATGGAAAGTGACGTAAAAATTTTATGCAGAATCTTCTTCCCTTTTCCATCGTTGACTTTATATCGAGACTCACCACATGTTGGACACTATTGGCAATCGACAAATTATTTCCAATATAATATGTAATTGTACTTGCAACCATGAATTAACTCATAGCCTAGCCCTAAGTCACGCAACTTCCTCTTAGCTTCATAGAATGAACCAAGTATACATGCACTGATTGGAAATACTTCCTTTAACAATTGTAATAACATATCAAATGATTTATTACTCCAATTGTTAAGAAACTTAATATGCATCAATCTCACCAAAAAGTTTAATGACGAGAATCGCGTACAACTAGGGTACAATTGATTACATGCTTCGGTCATTAAATCCTCGAATAAGGTTGAAGTGTCCTTATCATGGACATTAAGGGGCATCTCATTTTCAAAATTATTTTCTTCATCTACATCTGCTTCGGCAATTGGGACTTGAAGGTCATTTAAAAGGTTGAACATCTCATTTTCTTCATTGAAATCATTAGACTCTATAGTACTTGACCTATCATCGTGTACTGACCCAACTATATAATTTTCAAACCTCGGTAGGTTGGTAGGTTCTCCATGATATATCCATTGACTATAAGAGGGAGATATTCCATTCGTGAATATATGTCGTTCTACTCCATCTAAAGATTGCCACATTGCATTCATACAATTTCTACATGGGCATCTTGTTTTTCCCGAGTCATTAACATGAAACTTCGCCATTTCTAGAAATTGAGTTACTCCTTCTATATACTCGGTTGACAAATTGTCTCTAAGTTTAATCCAATCTTTATTCATCTTTATCCTTAATTATACATTTTTCAACTCCACTTCTTGTTTGTGAGTAATAATCCTGTAGGACTTAGACAAAAAAAAAAAAAAAAAAAAGATGGATATTAAATTGAATATCGTAGGCCTCATTTCATAACAATTTGAAATGATGTTTATAGTTTTTGGATTTAAAAATGTTTGTTGGTTTTTGGGATAAACAAGCCACAATTATTCATATAGAGGCTTAATAGGTTTGTAAAAGTCTCTAAAGACAATACTTTTGGGCTCACAATGGAGAAACAGTTCAATAAAAAAAATGGTTTGTTAAAATATAGTACAGGATCCAAGCCCACTGCTCTATGCCAAACTTTTATCTATTTTAAAAGTTAATGCTAAGCTGTGTAACAAATGAGAAAGTTTGGTTTAAACATCGGTTAGGTATGAAAAAAAATTGTATATTCTATATTGGTCACAAGGACGATGTATTTATGGTAGTAGGTGTCTTTTCAATTGTGTTTTTTTAGTACAATTAATATGTTTGGAGTGAGGATATGAACCTTCAACCTCAAATAAAGAAACATATGTTTTAGCCCGTAAATAAGCTAAGTTAAATTTGGATTCTTAAGTTTTCACAATATCTTAATAAGCTAAATTAAATTAATAAGCTTAATAAGCTAAGATTTCAATCATAATAAGCTAAAAACCAAAACAAACAAACTCATATAGTTTAATAATTTATTAAAAGCTAGCAACTAAAAATACAACTACAAATATAGAAAAATGAAGCTCCAAGTAAACCATGATTTAATATGTTGGTGCATCAATGATTTATTATGACCCACCATTACATCCATCAATATATAGGTTAGTTATTGATTTATGCTAATTAATCATTGACTATTGCATAATTCAATCAATCCATCACCATGTATCCATCAAAAGTATAGGCTAAGTAAACACAAACAACATAAAAAGTCTAACCCACATAAGCCATAAATATATAACACACTAGAACTTAGTCTACACAACCCAATTAGAATTAATTAAAGAGTTTAACCAACCTAATTAGTACTAAAAAGTCTAACCAATACCATGTAATTTTTAACTTCATACCCATGAATAAGAATAATCAACATTACAAATTAACTAAAAATAAATTTTAAAGTACAAATAAACCAAATACATATATATCTAGTTCTTTACAATAAACTATAAAGTACCAACTCAGAGTAAGAGTTATTCTCACCTCAAAAAAGAATTCACCACCAAAATCAACCCAAACCTGTACCTTAAACTTTGTCTCAACACTCCGAAATGAAACTAAATCCTAAAAAAATATAATTGAAAGGTTAGATACCAATCTAATCTATTTTAATTGAGTTCGAAAAAGTCTAAACATAGATTTATCATCTAAAATTCACCAAAACATACTTAATACTTGATGAAAAGTGTTTGAATGAATTCAAAAAGTGTTCAAATGTGTACGAAACTAAATCCTAAAAAAGAATAATTCAAATGTTAGATACCAATCTAAACTATTTTAACTGAGTTCGACAAAAGCCTAAACATAGATTTATCACCTAAAATTCACCAAAACATACTTAATACTTGATGAAAAGTGTTCGAATGAGTTCGAAAAGTATTCGAAACTACTCTGAAACGAAACTAAATTCTAAAAAATATAATTCAAAGGTTCGATACCAATCTAAACTATTTTAACTGAGTTCGACAAAAGCCTAAACATAGATTTATCACTTAAAATTCACCAAAACATACTCAATACTTGATGAAAAGTATTCGAATGAGATCGAAAGTGTTCGAAACTACTCCGAAATGAAACTAAATCCTAAAAAAAAATAATTCAAAGGTTCGATACCAATCTAAACTATTTTAACTGAGTTCGACAAAAGCCTAAACATAGATTTATCACTTAAAATTCACCAAAACATACTCAATACTTGATGAAAAGTATTCGAATGAGATCGAAAGTGTTCGAAACTACTCCGAAATGAAACTAAATCCTAAAAAAAAATAATTCAAAGGTTAGATATCAATCTAAACTATTTTAATTGAGTTCGACAAAAGCCTAAACATAGATTTATCACCTAAAATTCACCAAAACATACTTAATACTTGATGAAAAGTGTTCGAATGAGTTCGAAAAGTATTCGAAACTACTCTGAAACGAAACTCAATTCTAAAAAAAATAATTCAAAGGTTCGATACAATCTAAACTATTTTAACTGAGTTCGACAAAAGCCTAAACATAGATTTATCACTTAAAATTCACCAAAACATACTCAATACTTGATGAAAAGTATTCGAATGAGATCGAAAGTGTTCGAAACTACTCTGAAATGAAACTAAATCCTAAAAAAAAATAATTCAAAGGTTCGATACCAATCTAAACTATTTTAACTGAGTTTGACAAAAGCCTAAACATAGATTTATCACCCAAAATTCACCAAAACATACTTAATACTCAATAAAGAGTGTTCAAATGTATTCAAAACTACTCCGAAACCAAACCAAATCATAAAACAAAATAATTTAAATGTTAGATACCAATCTAAACTATTTTAACTCAGTTCGAAAAAGCGTAAACATAGATTTATCATCTAAAATTCACCAAAACATACTTAATACTTGATGAAAAGTGTTCGAATGAGTTCGAAAAGTTTTCGAAACTACAAAAAAATAATTTATTGAATGATCTAACATACTTTATCGAGTCTAAAAATGTTTAAAAGTGGGTTTCTACATACTTATCTTAACCAAAGAAGCCAGATACGTTGTTGGAGTTGGTTAAAAAATGTTCAAACTTGCAGATCTGAGTTTACAAAAATACAAACACAATAAACTTATATAGATTTGCAAAATAATTTTCAATGCAAGTATATCGACTACTCAAAAAAGAAAAACTTTACAAAATTACCAAAATCCAAGAGTGGCAGCAAGGTTGTAAGGTCCGATGATGGAAGCAATGTGCGGGACGGCGGCGCCGGAGGGCGTGGGGTAGTCGGCGGTAGGGTGGGTGGCGCCGGAGAGAGTGGGTGAGTGTAGAAGAGAAGAAAAAATGAAAAAAGAAAAAGAAAAGAGAAGGGAGGAGCAGGGCGGCGTCGGAGTTGGTGGCGGCGGGCAGTGGGCAGTGACGAAGGGTGGTCGGTCGGAGGGCAAGGAGTGGGTCTTGGTAGTGGTGTGGAGATGGTGGGGAGAAGAGGGGAGAGAAAAGGAGGGAAAGGGAGAGAGAGGAAATTTTGAGAGGGAAATAGAGGGCTCAATTTGAGCCCCCCTATAATAAGGAATCGTTGACGGTTCAAGAGAACCATCGGTAGTTCGATCCATAAATGCCGACGAAAAATTGAACCATGCACTGTTCGGTCAACAAATGTCGATGGTTCAAAGAATCATTGGCAGTTCGGCCAAACAATGCTGGCAGTTTCTAAAACGACCGATATTTCTCCTCTTTTTTCCAATCGTTTAATAAATAGTCAGCCTTTCTCCTCCCTTTTATCAACCGTTTACAAAACGATCGGCCTTTCTCCTCCATTTTGTTGATCGTTTACAAAATGATTGGCATTTCTCCTTCTTTTTTTCGACCAATTATTAAACCATCAGCATTTAACCTCCTTTTTGTCGACTGAATAAGAAATGGTCGACCGTTCTCCTCTTTTTTGCTGACTAATTATAAAACCGTCGGCATTTATCCTCTTTTTTCCAACCAAATATAAATTGGTCAGCCTTTTGATAATTCTCATTTATGAGAATTATTTGGCCTTTATACTTAGTTATTCTTGTTATTTTATGTGTTATTAGATAAAAAGGCTAGCAAATAATTGATTTAAATTGAATTATTGTTGGAAACTTTTTAAATTAAGTAAATGGAGAAAATAAAGCAAAAGAAAATGAAAAAACACACTTACTTGATGTTTTTGTGTAGGAATTTGAAGAATGCAATAGAATTGCATTTGTATTGCAATTGCAATTTTGAGAGATCTGAAAATTAAAGGAAAATCTGCAAATCTCCTAAAATCTAGGAATTTTGTGCCATATTGTCTCCACGATTTTAGCTGGGATTATAGCCATATTTGTGCATCACTCAAGAAGGAAACCCTAGCCCAATTCCTTTATAAATATTGGAGAATAAGCCTCAAGAACCAGATCAATTTTAGGCCGTTTTCAGCCACGGATGCTGTTGTTCCACGATTTTCAGCTGTCAAATTTTCAGCTGTTTTTATTTTCGTTTTCTTCTGTTTTCCAGCCCCTTTCAACTTCAAAATTCAATCATTCTTCAATGAAAATTGAAGGAAGTGAAGGCTCAATTCCCTTTGAAAAAAGTGGAGTTGAGTCGATTGAATAAGAAGTGAAAAAGGGGCTGTGTTCTTCCCGTTCTTAGAATTTATTTTATGTTTTATTTAAGTTATTTTCTTCTATTTTTGGAACTTAATTGCTGCTGTAATTTTGAGTTTTTAGCTACTGTTTTATTCTTCCATTTTGTTCTTGAAATTAATTAGTTGCTTAATTTATTTTGATTAATAGAATTTTGGTTATTCTCTCATTATTGTTGAATTATTATTCAAGTATTTATTAATTCTATTTTAGTTATGCACTTTGATTCTTTTAAATCATTATTTTTCTTTTCTTTAATTATGAGCTAAATCTTTCTTTGGGATTCAAGCATGTGAATGCCCTAGAGAAAGGAATAAAGACCTAATATGTAAGAGTAACATTGCTTAATCTTATAGCATTGTTTGCTTTTATTGATTGAAATTTTCATTACTAGTTTAGATTGATCCCCTAGATTAGTATACAACAATTTGAGTCTAATGCTGAAAAGGTTAGATAAAAATTGGGTTTTCATAAAAGCAATAAAGGAAAATAGCCTAGACATAGGAATTTGTTTTTGACTCTAGACATAGGGCAAAACCTTTAAAACCAAAAGAATTGTGTTTCAAAATTAACTAAGTTCATATTAGCCATAGAAATATCAGTTTAATCGCTTAGCCTCCTAAAGATACTTCATAGAAGGTCGAATATGTGTTGAATTTGGTTTACAAAGCTTAAGTGTTGAGTCAAAGGATTGCAATTGCAATTAGGCCGCAATTTCTTTTAATAGAGAAAAAGCATATTTGAATCCCTCTTTTATCATTTTCTTTTCAAAAACAAAAATTATCTCAACTATTGTTTTACACCGGTTACCCACAATTGCAATTTGAAAACATCTTTTCTTATTCTGTTGAATTTTGTTGTATCCATTTCCTGTGGGATCGATACTCTGGAATACTTCCAGTTTTATATTACTTGCATCGACAGTGTGCACTTGCACTAGACTGGAGCGTGTTTTAATTTACAAATATTTTCTTTAAGCCCCACGTTTCAGTTCGATCACCTTTCTCCTCCCTTTTTCCTATCGTTTAATAAACGGTTGGGATTTCTTTTCACTTTTTCCGACCGTTTACTAAACCGTCGGCATTACCTCTTTTTGCCGACCATTTTTAAAGCGTGGGATAAATAACGTCAGAAAATGAAAAAAAATCTTGTAGTGGTAGATTGATCATTAATGATGATTCACCATGGGTGGTGGGCGGTGATTTAAATTAGATCCTTTGGGATTTAGAGAAGGTGGGGGGAGGAAAAAGGGAAAATTATTTAATAAACAATTTCAGAATGGCTTTGAATGATTGTCAACTAAGGGATTTGGGGTTTATCGTGGAACATACACATGGTGCGATAGAAGATATCAAAATATTAAGGTTAGTCTGTGACTAGATCGGTTTCTAGCTAATCAGAAGTTTTATGATCTTTTAAAGATTTCTAGGTTAGAAATTTGGAGTGGGCAAAATCAAACCATTGACCAATAAAATTGAGCCTTTCATGGGATAGAAATAAAGTTTGGAGGAGGAGAGCTTTCAAATTTTGGTTTGAAGAATTTTGGTTGTCGAACACAGAATGCAAGGAGATTGTCAATTCAGATGAGTAATGGAAAAGGTTGGAGGAAGATGGATTGCCCCTACATTGTCAAATGGAGTCCTATGCTGTGTATTTAAGCAAATGGGGTAGAAATCTAAATTCTCAAATGAAGAGTTAGATCAAAATACTTAGGGGTATGCTAAATGAGGCTTATGATCAACCTCATCCTCTCGATTTTAAATTGATTAATTCAATTAAAAGTGATCTAGACAAGGTGTTACAGGATGAGGAGATCTACTAGAAATAGAGATCGCTAGAAAATTGGCTTAGATGGGAGGATATAAATACAAAATGGTTCTACCAAGCGGCAACAAAAAAGAAAAAGAGGAACGAAATCAAAGGTATTCTGGATGGCAATGGCCAATGGCAGAATGATCCTTAGAGGGTAGACAATATTTTTGTTGAGTACTTTTAGGAAATATTTTCATCATCTAATCCTTTGAAAGGGGATATTTACAAGATAATAAAAATTATCCCGCAGAAAGTTACAAATGAGACGAATGCGCGTCTGATGCAAATATACACAAAAGAGGAACTAAAATCTTCCATTAAAGGTTTCCATTCAACCAAGGCTCATGGACTAGATGGCTTTCCTGCCATTTTTTATCAAAACTTATGGAATATTGTTGGGCTAAAAACAGTGCAAAGTTGTTTAAGCATTTTGAATAGGAAGAGCTCAATAAAGGATTGGAATAAGACCAATATATTATCTTAATTCCTAAAGTGCAGGAACCAAAAGGTGTGGCGAACTTCAGATCCATAAGCCTTTGTAATGTATCCTATACAATAGTTACTAAGGTACTGGCTAATAGATTGAAGTCGGTTCTTGGTGAGATTATCTCTGAGGCTCAATCAACTTTTATCCCAATAAGGGAATTATAGATAATTTGATCATTGGACATGAATGCCTTCATTTCTTGAGAAAACATAAAAAAGGTAAGGAGGGGTTTGTGGCTCTTAAAATTGATATGAGTAAGGCTTATGATAGGGTGGAGTGGCCTTTTTGAATCAAGTTATGACAAAGCTAGGTTTCGACCTACCTTGGATTCCGTTAATCATGGATTGCATCTCATCGGTGTCTTTATCTATCCTTATTAATGGACAACCTAATGGATCAGTTTCTCCGACACGAGGTTTACAACAAGGGGACCCATTTTCCCCTTATCGTTTTCTTCTATGTGTTGAAAGTTTCTCTGCACTAATTACTGAGGAAGTGAGAAGAGGACATTTATCAGGGGTGGCAATAGCTAAACATAGTCCAAAGGTATCTCACATCTTCTTTACTGATGATAGTATTTTCTTCTTAAAAGAAAATACTTTGGAGTTAGGGTTTCTTAAATTTATTCTCAATTACTATGAAAAAGCATATGGTCAATGTATTAACTTAAATAAATCAGCAATGTGTTCGCTCCAAAAATTTTGCCCATGAGGATTGTAGAAAATCTAGGCCCATATGTGGGTCTAACATCTTCTTTTACAAGAAGTAAGAGGACTGACTTTAAGGTATTAAAGAATAAAATTTGGAAGGTATTGTAGGGTTGGAAAGGTTGGTTATTTTCTGGGGGAGCTAAGGAGTTTTTACTTCAAAATGTTGCTTATGCTATACTTACTTATGCTATGGATTGTTTTAAGGTGCCCAAATCTTTTTACTCTCAAATAACAAGGCTGATGGCCAAGTTCTGGTAGGGTTCGATAGAAGAGAAGTGAAAAATTCATTGGATGAAATGGGACAAGTTATGTAAACTGAAGAAGATTTGGGGGGGGGGGGGGGGGGGGGGGGGGGGGGGTTAAATTTCCGGGACCTTTAAGGGTTTAATCAAGCTCTGTTGGCCAAGCAGGTTTGGAGGATATTTAATAATCCTAAGCTCATAGTATCAAGGGTGCTGAAAGGTAAATATTTCCCAAATACGAAGGTTATTGACATAATGTATATTCCATCATCTTCTTCTTATTTTTGAAAAAGCTTTATATGGGGCATCGATCTATTGAAAAAAGGCTTAAGGTTACAGGTTGAGAATGGGTCATTGACATGCTTGCTAGAGTGATATGAATGAGTCGGCAATATTAGGATGTCGATGCGCAAGTGTACACATTCATTTGTAGCAAGTGCTAAGTAAATTATCGTATCCACAGAGACTAGTAATTCGCTAATTTACCACAAATTAATTCTCAATAAACTCGATTTGTAACCAGTTAAATTTATCATGGAAACGAAATAAAATAATTCGGAATTGCTGGAACAAAATAAATGCTAAAACAGAGATAACAGAGTAAAAATGCAGAAAACAGAGAACGACTAAACTTGTACTTTAAACTAATTGACAGACTCGGATTAGGGGTAGTTTCATGCTTTAATCGATTCTACAACTTAAATACATATTCATTCTCTCAATCCACTACAGCTCACACGGCATGCTCCCGAATCACCAGAAATATGTTGTTTCATTCCCATTACTCCAGCGTTAATTAACCCACTGTATTGTGTGTGCATTACGTGAGTGATTATCCCTAATCTCCTCACTTAGCTAGCTATTAACCCTAACACGGGGCTAATGTGGTTCTTAAGCTATCAGCTTCTCCTATTCTTCCCAGAAATCAGAGAAACGCTGCAACAAAATGGTTGGGCAGACGAAATTGTGCTAAAGAAATAAACAACTCCTAAAAACCAGATTGAGCTAAATGAAATGTATTAAGTTGTAAAATAAATCAAAACATCCAACCCCTAATCCTCACCTTAAAGGTGATTAGTTCATAATGCAAGAAACACATAAAATAATTCGGAATACAGACATAATGCTAAACAGTGCTGATAAACTAGAAAGAAGAAGAAGAAGAAGTCAAAATGTTGCCACAAAAAGGTTGAATCAGCATTCAATGACAGCTCCAACGAAAAACCCTTCCTCTTTTGGAAATATTCTAGCAGCTTCTTTCTTCAGACAGACCTTTTCCGTTCTCCCTCTGTTTTTTCAGGATTTTCCAGCCTCTCCTCCCCTTCCTTGATCAAAACGACTGCCCAACCCTAAATACCTCATAGTTTGTGCAAATAAGGGCTGATTAGACAGGATAGGTGACGTGGCAAGCTCCCATTAGATGAAACAGGTTGAGTCATCTGACATTTGCCAACTCATTTAATGAACTGATATTCTCACGTGCGAAAGTTGTATTGGCCTGAATTGCAAGGTTTGCTCCAGCAAACTGTTATAAAACTGCTGCCCTTATCTTCAGGAATCCTTCTTAATTCCAACCCTAAATTAATTACATAAAACTCATTAATTATGATAATATTGCTCTAATAAGAATTTTACTACTTCAAAATTAAACTTAGAGCAAAAGAATCAAAGTTAGGGGATTTCCAAGATATAATGAGATAAAATATGACAATTCAATCCTAAAATGATAGCCTATAACTCTTATTTTAAGAGTTATCAGTCATCCATTAGAATTTTTAAAGACCCTTGGATTCCTAGACCATGGTCTTTTAAAGTCCTATAAAGGATAACTAGTTTGAATATGGTGATTTTTAAAGGCCCTAGGAGTTGGTTAGAGATCTGGTCATGAGGGAAACTGGCACACAGTTGCTTAAAGCGCTCCCAATACTCGTATAGTGTTTCTCCACTGATCTGTGTGATGTTGTAGATCTCCTTCCTGAAGTTGGCAGCTCGAACGCAGGAAAGAACTTTTTTAAAAAAAGTCTCTTCATCTTATTCTACGTGGTGATGGTCCCTGCTAGCAAGTAATATAGCCAATACTTGGTCGGGTCCTTCAAAGAAAAAAGAAAAGTTTGCAGGTTGATTTGTTTCTCAGTAACGTCATGAGGTTTCATTCCCAAACAGACTATGTAGAACTCCTTGAGATGCTTGAGCGGATCCTCACTTATACCCACGAAAAATAGGCAATAAGTGAAGTAAACCAAATTTTAATTCAAAATCACCTGCAAGATTAGGGAAAGTAATGCAGAGTGGTTGTTGGTTCATATTCGGTGTCGCCAACTGGTTGAGAGTGCGTTCTTCCATCCTTTCTTCTAGCTCGGTAAATATGGAAGACTCACTGATGGTTAAATTTATATTGATATCTTCGTTCAACATTCAGTTTCTTTCTTTCAATTTTTTCCTTAGTCTGCATGCTTCCTTCTCAATCTCAGAGATGTATTGCAAGTCAATATTCTAAGAGGAAAGTCAGGATTTAACAATGAGAAACAAAGTATGCTTCCTTCTCAATCTCAGGATTTAACAATCCGACAACAATGCCAAATTTTGGTTGGGTTGTCGAGGCTTGCCAAAATTAAATTGGCTTACTACTCTAACATGTAGAAATAGTGGACCAGGTTGATTTCTCAAGGGAACCACGAAAATAGTTTCTCAGAGTTAAATTTAAACAACAAAAATTGGATTTTGTAAAAATTCTAAAATAAACACACAAGAAGAAAATTCAATAGGAGAAAGTACCAATCTTACCAAAATTCAAAGGCACATTTGCATCCAATTGTAATTCGATCATAGGCATACAAAACAAATTAACTTTTTCATGTAAGTACTTAGTCTACTCATTCGGAACAACCATAACAAGTTTTAATTTTCCTAAATTAATTGACTTTAACAAAGCTGATAATTCTCATTTATGAGGATTATTTGATCCTAAACTAGGTTGTTCTTGTCATTTTTGTGTGTTTTGTTGAATAACGAGCAAGCTAAAAATAGTGTTTATGAGATAAATTCATGAAAGCTTGTCGGAATGTTGAACAAGAGGAAAGAAGTTGAAAAGAGAATGAAAATTAAGCTAATTTGTTGTTTTTGTGTAGATTTGGAGCAAGTAAGAAAATGCAATTGCATTCCACTTCTTAACAAAGCTTTTGAAATGCAATTGCATTTCCGTGGGAAAACAAGATGGTGAACAAAAGGAAAAAATGCAATTGCATTCCACTTTTGAAATGCAATTGCATTTTCTGGAAATCTCAAGGGCTGCGGGAATCACAGAAATTACTAAGATTCATGGAGATTATTCGAGATTTAGGAGATTTTTTAGCCCGATCTCATGCCCAAAAGTTGACCCAAGGTTGAAGGAGAGTGAAGATGGAAACCCTAACCCTCGATTCCTATAAAAACGAGTAGAACAAAGCAAAACAAATTTGGGTTTTTATTATTCGGACAACAGCACTGGGTTCTCGTTTTTCTATTTTTCTTACAGCAGTTTGCGTTGTCGTTGTACTCTGTAATTCTCGAGTTTGATCCCTCCTCAACGAAAGTTCGAGGAGGTAAAGATCCAACTACCTTTGAAGGTGTGTGTGGTTCGATCAAAGCAAGGAAACATTCGTTAGCGTTGTTCCTTTGTTATTGTTCGTTTTTAGTGCTATAGCCAGTTTCTGTTTTAATCCAAACTTGTAAGTTGTTTAATTTGAGTTAGCTATTAATCCTTTGATTTTCATTCCCTTCTTCATTGGAGACAGAGTCTTCTTGAGGAGATATTTCTACAAAATTTTGAATTTCTATTAAATGTTGTTTACGTCCTGGAATTTCAGCATTGTTTTTTAATTTCCTTTGTGAGTGTTTTGAGTTGTTGGGTTAGTTTTACATCAAGGTATTCTTAATAAATTTCAGGTTAGTTTGCCTTATTATTCTTGAATTTATTTCCCCTATTTCGATTTATTAAGTATGAGTTTCATAGCAATTCAATTGTTGTTTTTCATTCCCTCCACGATGAGCTAATTTTTCTTTTAGGATTCAAGTTAGTGAATGTCATAGAGGAAAGATGTAAAGCTTATAAGTACAAACAATCTAGCTAACACTCGAGACTTTATTTGTTTTTGTTGAAATAACGTGGGCAAACCTAGCCGGTCAACTAGTGATTGCTTGTCAAGCTCGAACTTAATATCGAAAGGATTAAGGGAAAGCAGATGTCACAAAAGCAAGGTAAGAAAAGGCTTAGAAATAAGTCATGAACATCGATCCTAGGCATAGGGCGAGACTCCAAAACTGTTAGAATTGTGCTCGAAATTATTTAAATTATATTAGCCATAGAAATATAGGTTTAATCATTTAGCCTCCTAAAGATTTTGAAGCAAAATTGAATAGGAGTTGAATTCAGTTTACTTAGTTCTCTTATGTTGACTACGATTGCAAATGCATTTTTAGTGGCATTTCTTTCCAAACGAGCATAAGCAACTTGGATCCTCTTTTTCTTAATTATTAATTTTTCATTTATTTCCTTTAGCAAAATCAACCTCTCAACATTTTTACACCATTGGTTACCGCAATTGCATTTTGTAAACAAATTTGTGTCATCTTCATAGATTTTGTTAAAATTCGTTCCCTTGGGTACGATACTTTGAAATACCTCATATTTATTACTTGCAATCGACAGTGTGCACTTGCACTAGACTGAAGCTTATTTTGAATTGAAAATCTTTTCTTAAAAGCCCCCCACGTTTCAGTCAGATCAAAAGCATCACAATCAATATTTATCACATAATTAACTGAGTACGATAGCATTCCATATTAATTAAACAATAACATTAAGCATGTTGGAAAAGACTAAGACATAACAATTAAGCAAGATAACTACAACCTAACCAATTGCTTCTTTAATTCCTAGAATTTATAATGCAAGCAATGTTATTATGGAAAAGCCACAAAAACACACATATGAGACAATTCTATTGCTACTAAGTTCAACCGATCACGACAATTATGGATCATGAGTCATGAATAGAAAATAAACAGAACAATAACTGAGGTGTCAATTTAACTGATATTGCATGCTCACAAATCAAGAACAAGAATAAAAGAATACTTGCATTAAAAGAAAAGTACAAATAAATGTTCAAGCCTCACAACATTACAATTGGAATACAACCGACCTCTGAATTAGAAATGTTCAAGCCTCACAACATTACAATTGGAATAATTTCTTTTTTTGTATCAGTTTGTTGTGGGCCAATTGTTTCACCAGAGTAAAGAGACTCTATACAACATAGTCGATCGTGATTCAGATTCTACATGAAGATCCAACTAAAGAGGTTTCTACTATTAACAAAGCATTTAAATGGATCATTAAAAATGGCATAGTAAAAAAGATCGATTGCTCATTCATATTTGAAAGGGAGAGTTGTCGCCTTATAAAAAATGAACGTATTTTCAATACACATCATCTTTTTTATTCAAGTTATAGTCTTTTTTCACTTTTTTTAGGTAGCATTAAGGATTGAAGGTTATGAGAAGATACTGTGGAACGAGATCTATGAATTGGATCAACACATCATATGTCAGCCCATTGCAACTTGGATAAAAATAACTATGAACTACAAATTTTAGTATGCAATATATGAAATTTTTAGTACACATACCTATTATAGTTTTACAAATTTTTAATAATTATAATTAATTTCATTTCTGTTTTTTTAATTGTGGAAGAAAATCTATTATGGGGCATAATTGCTAATAGATCTTAATACTAGCGGTCATGGTTTTCTTATAGTTGGGTGGTTTGACATTGATATGTACGAAATTTCATACTGGATCATTAAGAACTCATAGGGTGAGAATTGTGGGAACATAGGTTATAGTAAGATTAGTAAATCTTCTAGACAAACTTCTAAACACTCTTCTTAATAATCCCGATTTTTTGATTTGTCACATCCAACATCTCTCCTAGTATTTTTTTAGTCATTTTTTTCAATCTCTCCAGGATGAGATGCTCTAATACTAATATGTAAAGTTCCCCAGCTGATTAGAGAGGGCTGGTAATCTCTCCTCCCCCTCTACAACTTGCTAATAAACAAAGAAAAACATAAAGCAAAACAGTACTACTCCCTTACCTAAATACTCCCATTCCCCTCACAACGTCCTCTCATAATGAATGGTAATTTGAGGCCAACAAATAGCCAACCAACCAACTTGTCTTCACCACTAACTTCACTAGTGCATATATCCGTTAGCAATGTTTTAAAAGGGCTATTGAGGCTTACACCTTGAGACTTGCCTTGATGCAAGACTTTAAGTTTTAGCCTCAAGATCACTTATGCCTCCTTTGAACCATAAGAGGCTTACACCTTAGTGAAAAGGCACCGGTGCCTAAAGTCTATATGCCTCGTGTAATAATTATAAGAATAACATTTGCCCCATTCTTCAAAAAATATAAAGGTTTGAGTTGCGACAATTTGAACTACTACTACTTTGACTACTGTGACATTAAAAGCATTGAAAATAAAATTTATAGTATAAAGCAATCCTATTAATGATAATAGTAGTAATGTTAAAGATATCCTTTTGCAATTTTTGTTCAAGTGGCAATTAACAAGGGTGGTTTTTTTTTTTTTTATGTACTTTTATATGGCTATAATATTCAACAATACTTGGTCATACCAATTTAAGATTTGTAAAATGTAAATTTGAGGCTTACGTGTTGCCTCTTGAAAGGAAAAGCCTCAAGGATGCCTTTAGCCTTTTAAAACATTGTTCGCTAGTTAAGTAGAGCAACCACCTTAACTCTCCAAATAAGTCACATCTATCCTACACCACCACCACTTGACTCATCAACAAGTGGTAGCTCAACCTACTCCATGGACTCAAACAATAAGGTAAACCACCAAGTGAGACTAAGAAGCTACCTATTAGAGTTCGTATATTAGTATAATTGTATTTTTGTAAATATATTAATTGGGTTGTCCTTTATTATCTTTTCACTTTCTCCTACTTCGGTTAACCTTGTACACTTGTATATATATCTCTTTAGTGAATGGAATAGAGTATTATGATTCTCTCAAACCTTTAGCATTAACATGGTATCAGAGATCTAAGGTTTTTTAGGGAAATTAGGTTTTTTGTGTCCTTAGGGATTTTTGACCATTGGAGTTTGAGGTTTGGAACACCTTCTTGGAGGGCCTAGTCTTTGCTGTGAGTTTTGTGCATCATCACTGCCGTCAGACATTCTGCGGCTGTCATTGTCGTCAAAATTCGCCGTCGTCGCTGCCACCGAGGTCTATCACCAGCTTTTTTTTCGTCACCGCCCAGCTCATTAGACAGCCCAGTTGTTGATCAGCAAGTATGAAAAATTTTGCCGAAAAATACCCTGCGCATGGACCACACACTGCCTGAAGTTCTATCGCTAGTTTCACGTGGCAGGGCGTGGAGGCGCATGCGTCGCCGGTGGTTGCTCTGTCTTCCGTGGGTTAGTTTGTCATGGTCTCCTCTTTCGTTTGCTGTGTTGGTTCTGGTCATAGAGTGTTCCATTTATAGTGTTTGGAGTCATACCTTGTTTGGAAATTTTAAGGTTTGCTGTGATTTAGATTTCAACCCTAGTTTGTCTGTTTTTTTTTTTTTTTTTGAAATTATGGCTAAAAAGAAAGCTATAGTGCTGTCGGAGATGACTCCTATGGTGTCAAAGATTACGGAACATAAGCTTAATGGATCTAAATTTTATGCATGGCGAACAAACATTCGTCACTAACTTCGGAGTCTTGATATGGATGATCACGTCACTGCCAAATCACCACCGACTGATGATACTAAGAAGAATTAGTTACGAGATGATTCTAGGCTTATTCTACAGATAGAGAACTCCATTGAGAGTGAGATAGTTGGGCTGGTTAATCATTGTGAATCTGTTAAAGAGCTCTTAGAATACTTGGAATTTTTTTACTTTAGGAAAAGGAACTTCAGTAGAGTGTTTGATGTGTGTAAGACTCTCTTTCAACCTAATCAAGGCGAGAAATCTCTAACGAGTTATTTTATGGAGTGCAAAACAACGTATGCATAATTAATGCTTTGTTGCCCGTTAGTACTGATGTGACAGTTCAAACTGCCCAACATGAACAATTATTCATTATGAGTTTTTTGGTTGGTCTTGCCTCTAAATATTGGCCAAAGATCAAGTTCTGTCTAACTTAGAAATCTCTTCATTGGAAGATGCTTATACTCAAATACTTCGTACTGAGAAGTCGCAAGCGATCTTGCCATCTGAGTCTAATAGTGCCTTGGTTGGATAGACAGGTAAGTATAAAGGTAATAGAGGGTTGGACCCAACACGTCCAAAGGAAATTCGAACACTCAAAGAGCAAATTCAAGAGATATTGTTTGCAACTATTGTCATAAACCTGGACATATGAAACACGATCACAAAAAATTGTTGAATATGGGCCAGAGGTTTCCATCTACACAGTTGCCTTTACTCCTAATAACCCTGACAAGTCTATTTCGATTTCAGCTAAGGAGTTTGCTAAATTTCAATAGTATCAAGAGTCATTAAAGGCGTCATCTTCTACTCCTATTATTGTCATTGCCGACACAGGTAACACATCTACATGTCTTCTTTCTTCCTTTTCGAAATGGGTCATAGACTTTGGCACTTCTGATCACATGGCAGGTAATCCTAGTTTATTCTCTAACATTAGTCCATCTAAATCTTCACCTAATGTTACTATAGCCGATGGAACCACCTCTCCTGTTTAGGATCGTGCACTGTCAATCTTACCAACTCAATTTCATTGTCTTCTATTTTAAGTTTAACACAACTCTCCTTTAACTTGATTTCAGTTAGTAAACACACTCACGATCTTAATTGTTGTGTCTTATTCTTTCCTGGTTATTGTTTATTTCAAGATTTTTTGACGAAAAGGACTATTGGTAAAGGGTGTGAATCTGGAGATCTCTACATTTTTGAACCACAAATATCCACAGTCATTACATGCTCTAAAGTGTCATCTCCTTTGAAGAACATTGTCGTTTAGGTCATCCATCTATTTCAATCTTAAAGAGTCTTCATCCTCAGTTTAATTATTTGTCTTCTTTAGATTGTGAGTCATGTCAGTTTGCTAAATTTCATCGTCTGAGTCCGTATCCTAGAGTCAATAAACAAGCTAGTGCTCCATTTAAATTAGTTTATTCTGATGTTTGGGGTCTGTGTCCTGTTGAGTCCAAGAGAGGGTTTTGGTATTTTGTTACCTTTGTTGCCGATTTTTCTCGTGTACTTGGTTATATTTTGAAAAATCGTTCTGAGTTGCTTTCTCATTTTCGTAACTTTCATGCTGAAATTCGAACTCAATTCAGTGGTTCTCTTAATGTTCTACAGAGTGATAATGCTAAAGAATATTTCTCCCATGCACTTAGGTCTTATTTAAGTGAACATGGAATTCTTCATCAATCCTCGTGTGTTGATACTCCATCCCAAAATGGGGTTGCATAACGAAAGAATCGCCATCTCCTTGAAACAGCAAGAGCCTTAATGTTTCAGATGAATGTTCCAAAATATTTTTAGGTTGATGTTGTATCGACGACTTGCTTCTTAATAAATCGCATGCCCTCTTCGATTCTTAAGGATGAGACACCTTATTCTATTTCGTGCCCCAAACTCCCTTCATTTCCTCTTACACCCAAAATCTTTGGTTGAACTTGCTTTCTTCGGGATGTTCGCCCTAACCAAACGAGATCCAATGTCCTTAAAATGTATATCTCTTGGTTATTCTCGTGTCCAAAAAGGGTATCGGTGCTATTGTCCTAGTCTCGATTGTTACTTTGTCTCTCCTGATGTCACATTCTTTGAAGATTCTTCTTTCTTTTCTTCATCTCCGAGTAAGAGTAAGGGGGAGCATAAAGAGGACGAGGATGATTTTCTTGTTTACACAATTATCTCCTCTTGTGAGCCCTCTAGCGATTCATCTCCACCTGTTCCTGTTTCTACTCACCCACCTATCACTCAGGTTTATTCTCGACGACCACCCTCTTCAGTTCCATGCCTTGTACTAAAGGCTTCTTCGTCATTAGATTCAAGAACGAGCGATGATCTTCCTATTGCTCTTCGTAAAGGTAAGCGTCATTGCACATATCATATTTCCTCTTTTGTTTCATATAACCATTTGTCATCTTCTACATGTTCCTTCATTGCATCCTTACAATCTATATTTGTTCCTAAGACTGTTCATGAAGCTTTGTCTCATCTTGGTTGGCGTGCTGCAATGCTAAAGGAGATGACTGCCTTAGATGACAATTGTACTTGGGATTTAGTTTCTCTTTCTGTAAGAAAGAAGCCTATTGGTTGTAAGTGGGTCTTTGCAGTTAAAGTCAATCCAGATGGGTCTGCAGCTCGGTTGAAAGCTCGCCTTTTGCTAAAGGCTACGCACAAACTTATGGGGTTGACTATTCTGACACTTTTTCTCTTGTTGTTAAAATGGCTTCTGTCATGTTATTCATTTCGTTAGCATCCATTCATCACTGGTCGTTGTATCGACTTGATATTAAAAATGCCTTTTTTCATGGTGATCTAGGGGAGAGTGTATATGGACAAACCTCCAGGGTTTGTTGCTCAGGGGGAGAATGGAAATGTATGTCGCCTTCGTTAATCCTTGTATGGATTAAAGTAGAGTCCACGAGCATGGTTTGAAAAATTCACTCAGGTGATTGAAAGCTTTGGAATAAGAAAGAGCAAGTCAGATCATTTTGTCTTTTATAAGCGGTCTGAGAGTGGTGTCATCCTATTGGTTGTGTATGTTGATGATATTGTTATTACAGGCGATGAAACATTGGGCATCCAATCACTCAAGACCTTTATCCATAGTCAATTCCACACAAAAGATTTGAGAATGTTGAAATACTTTCTAGGAATTGAGGTAATGAGAAGCAAGAAGGGAATCATGTTATCACAGAGAAAATATGTAATTGACTTGTTGATTAAAACAAGGAAGTTAAGGGCCATGTAGTACCCCGATGATGCCTAATTTACAGCTCACAAAAGAGGGAGAATTACTGAAAGATCTTGAACAATATAGGAGGTTAGTAGGAAAACTCAATTATCTTACAGTAACTCAACCAGACATAGCTTATTCAGTGAGTATTGTGAGCCAGTATATGTCTTCTCCTACCATTGATCATTGGGCTACAGTAGAATAAATTTTGTGTTATTTGAAGGTAGCTCCTGGGCGTGGTTTATTATATAAGAGTTATGGGCATATTAATATTGAATGTTTCTCAGATGCTGATTAGGCAGGGTCTAAGGAAGATAGAAGATCAACTTCAGGATATTATGTATTTGTGGGTGGGAATTTGGTTTCTTGGAAGAGTAAGAAACAAAATGTGGTATCACGTTCAAGTGCTGAGTCAGAATATAGAGTAATAGCCTAATATGTATGTGAAATAGTTTGTATACGTCAACTTCTTATTGAATTGGAATTTGATATCACAACACTGGCCAAATTATGGTGTGATAATCAAGCAGCTCTGCATAGATCATCTAATCCGATATTTCATGAGTGAACTAAAAACATTGAGTTTGATTGTCATTTTGTACGTGAGAAGATACAACAAGGTTTGGTATCGACAGGATATGTGAAGACTGGAGAGCAATTAGGAGATATGTTCATCAGGGCATTGAATGGAGTACAATAGATTACCTCTCTAATAAGTTGGACATGATGAATATATATGGTCCAACTTGAGGGGGAGTGCTAGAGTTCTTATATTAGTATAATTGTATTTTTGTAAATATATTAATTGAGTTGTCCTTTATTGTCTTTTCACTTTCTCCTACTTAAGTTGTACACTTGTATATATATCTCTTTAGTGAATGGAATAGAGTATTCTAATTCTCTCAAACATTTAGCATTAACACTACCTAAACATGACATGAGAAGGAAAACCCCACCAAGAGCAAGGAAGCCAAGAAAGGTTCGCTCAACAGCTAGAAGGCTTGGGCACAACACTGGAGGAACACACGAGCTCACAGTGGGACAAAGTCACGAGTTGATTATGATATTACCTAAAGAAAAGGGGTGAGATTAATTAAGGCAATGCATGAGGCCACCCTACCAAATCCATTCTAGATCTTAGTAATTAGTACCCCTCATGTTGAACATACAAACTCTAGCCAACGTGATTACATTCCTCCTCTAAATAGTAGAAAACAAGACCTCCCAAAGTATGCTCCCTGTTACACTACAACATTCTAACTCAAAATTTTGATCTGACTCCAACATTAGACTCAGATGGAGTTTGAGCGCACCACACCAATATCCAACACTACTCACTTCTCTTTTTGTAGGCACTCTCTAAACACATCTCCCTTTCCTCCCATTACATTGACATTAACACGGACATTCTGTACACCTTACTTATATCACAGACTAATTTTTATTCCATAAGATTCTATACTCAAATGATATTTAAGAGAAACATTTATCAAAAGAAATAAGAAAATATTACACATATTTGCTGGCCAATAAAGCAGAAGTGAAGTATTAATATTGGAATGCGACATTATAATTTTGTCAAATAGTAATTTTCTTGCCCTAAATTATTGATTTTGCACCAATAGCAGAGAGATTTTCCTGTTGTCGCGCGTGGGCACACATATATATAACATTGATAAATATTCAATCAAAAGATGGTTCCACTAATAAATATTATTAAAAACACAACATCGAACTATAAATACACGGTATAGTTAAAGTAGGAATATGCATGTGTATTGTTTTTGTTAACTCCATGATTGCAGAGAGAACAGAAACGCAGTAAATGAAGGTTTTTGTAGAGCTCTTAACACAGAAAGAGGAGAAGAAACCAACTGGGAATGATTATTGCTGATGGCCAAACACAGTAAATGCAGTCAGATTTCCTAATTCTTTCTCCCTTCACACAAGATAATATGGTACCCATGCCTGCATTGCACCAAATCAAAACCATGAGCTATGTGGCGCATTGATAGTTCACCGCAACATCAGGAGAATCTTAAAAGATCAACACACTTTGCAAAGAGAATCCAAAGACATGATCTAGGTAGCTCACTATATCAATTCTCACTATAATATCTTAGATGATGTTTAGTAAAGATTTTAGTTTTCAGTTTTTAAAAATCAATTGCCTTGTTTTTCAAATTTTGAAGACACTCAAATTATTACCCAATTTTTTAGGGGGTTCAAAAGCTACTTTTCTTAATGTTATAAGTTTGGCTAGTATTTTAAAATCGTTCTCAAAAAGTAGAGTTCAAAACAAACAAACAAAAACAAAATAATATCAAAACGGATTTTACCAATTCATTTGGATAATATGTCACTGAGAACCACCCAGTAGTAAACAAACATTTCAAGGGGTCAGTGAAAGAATCTTTGAATAATGTCTCATCTTATGGGAACTTTCAAACATTCAGTGATATGAATGAAGGATATCTTTGACAGGGAAATCATCATAAAAGGAAGTTGTTAGTTGTGTTGGATGTAAACCATTGCACCTTAGCATGAGTCATGTTTATAAAACTACTAAGACAAAAAATTCCAATAGTAAATGATGTAACAATTAGATTACTAATACATGGCTCTTTTCAGGATAATAGCATGTATCCATCAATGCAGAAGTTCTTCTCCCTACGTTAGGGAAGAAATTCATTCACGTGTATAACCATCACGGCTAGTGCTCAAAAGTTAAACGTCAAGGTTGAAATTCCAGAACAACTAAAAAACTTGATATATCATGTATCTTAAATAATTCAAACCTCCAACTAATGTTTATTATTATTATTTTCTTAATAAATAGTTCCAAAAATACAGTGGTAAGGACAGGTCATCCTGTGCAAGACCAAGGATTTAAAAAAATATAACTTGGCTTTAAGTTTAAATTATATTAAAAAAATAATCATAATAATCGTCATAATCATAATTAGACAATGAGCTCCCATTATGACATGGTCAACTACTCCCATAGGATCTCCATAGTCATTTTAAAAAATTATACATATTGGTTTATGAAAATTGAGTTCAAACCATGATGGCACCTATGATTTAAAATCCCTCAAGTTTTTTTGGCAACCAAATGTAATAGGATTAGGCAGTTATTCAGTAAGATTGATCGAGGGGCGCTAAGCTAATCTTGACCACTCACAAATATTGAAAAATAATTACAAACAATAGTAATTAGTGCACTAAACCCCAATGTTCTATGCTTCTAGCTATGAGGTTAGCTTTAGAAAAACCATCACCAAACGATTTAATCCAAATCTTAACCCAAACTAACTTATGAAGGATGATGAATTTTTTAATATTCAGAAGGAAAAAAAAAAACCACGGCCATAAAAGGAAATATCAGAAAAACAAACCCAATGGCAATAATTACAATGGAAGAAAGTGAAAGGACATACGTTGACTTGAATGGTGCACTGGTTGCTCCAATTAGAGTGCTGAATGCAACGTCTTGAAATGGGCCAGCCATCTTTCCACGAGGGAACCATCCTAGGTCCCCACCTTTCTTCCCTGATGGGCACTCTGAGTATTCAGCAGCTAACTGAGACAACAGCCAGATTGTTATAACGTGTTGTTATGAGTTGGAAAGATACCTAACAGAAATCCCTAATTTCCATTCACCAATGAGAATGCTTATGGGTTGGTCGGAAAGTAAGGTACTTTTGTTTTGATAATGTGGAAATATCAATCTTTTCAGTGAAATATAGAAGAATATGAATGTGACAATAAAATGCTAGCAACTGTGGTTTGTTGTGTTTGATAGACAGAATATGTTTATATAACAAAACTAACATCTATGCAAGTTTAAACAATAGTATAATAATCATTTAAAAGTATTGATCTTGTATTGATATCTTGAGTTATGACCAAACACAAGACCAAGGTAATCTAAGAGTAAGTGGAAAACCTCGCGACGGACTAAATGAGCTCACCTCCCCACTTTGAAGCATTGAAACTAGTCTCTAAGACTGAACACTTGACTTTGTTGATGTTACAACCAAGATCTCTTCAAGCACAATGAACACTATTAAGGTACAAAAGAAGTACTTTCTTCCATTAAGGTACAAAAGAAGTCCTTTCTTCCATTAAGGTACAAAAGAAGTCCTTTCTTCCAAGTAGAAGAAATTAGTGTCATTAACAAATCGATTCTCATTAAGCACAGCCAGAAATCCGTGGACCCATCTGTCACCTTTATTGCTAATTCTGTTGATTGGAACACTGCTGTTATTGTCACTAGGAAACATTTTCACGACAACTGGTACAATATTACAAGAGGTTTACAGAGTTTTCTCAATGTTTTTTGTCATTTAAATCTTTTGTGCAAATAAAGCTCTTCTTCGTTGTGATAACATCGAGCAAGTCACCTCCCTTTGTACCACCTTGGAGTGGAAAGAAGTAGGGGCTTTCCAGATCAAAATTGAACGTTGGAATGACAAAGCTCATACGAGAAACCAGTGATGTTGAGGCACTCCCAGGCACACGCCTCAGGCGACGGGCGACACGATATTGAAGACGTGCACCTTATAACCTGCAGAGGTGATGCCCTTCAATCTGGCGTGCCTGGATGCGCTTATCGGCGCCCGGCAGCTCCTTCGCCGTTGTTGCAGGCAAGCGCCTGCATGAATTACAGCAGGTTTATATATATACCTAACTTAATACCCACGAAAACCTAAACATCAGCCCACAAAGAAGCCCACAAAATTCATGCATGCAGACGCTTCCTTTTTTTTTTAATGAAATCGGCGGCTTACAGAGGAGAGAACAAACTCTTCACCTCCATCCATCCACACTCCAATTGCTTCCTTCTTCTTCATCGGCTGAGTCTGAGATAGAAGGCACTCACTGTTGATTCTTCTTCTTCAATCCTTGACCATTTTTTCTTATACTTCAATCTTCGGGAGTTACTTCTTCTTCTCCAA
The DNA here is from genome assembly GCA_033996785.1 of Trichosanthes truncata. Classification (NCBI taxonomy): domain Eukaryota; kingdom Viridiplantae; phylum Streptophyta; class Magnoliopsida; order Cucurbitales; family Cucurbitaceae; genus Trichosanthes; species Trichosanthes truncata. The sequence continues at coordinate 17,578,793 of JAWPNB010000004.1, forward strand.
TATTCAGTTGCTTCTTCTTGTACTTCAATTTTTGGCTGCTACTTCTTCTTCTTCAATCTTCGACTTCTCCTACTGTGGTTCTTCATCGTCTCCTTCTTGGATATCCGTGAGCCGTGATGTGAAGTTTTAATTCCAATTTGTTTTTTTTTTTTTTTATAATTTTGACATTTCAATATTCCATTAGAAATTTAGAATCATTAATAAAATATAAAATTATATTATTATAATAGGATGGGAGAAGTTGAGCCAAGAAGAAAACATCTTGGTTGGCAATATGTCATTTTGGAGAATGAGAAGGACACAAACACTTGCAAATGTACATTCTATGGAAAAATCACCAAGGGTGGCATTTGTCAAGCAACACAACATTCAGTTGGTGGGAATTGAAATGTCAAAGCATGTTTGAAGTGCCCAACCAATGTAAGAGAGGAATTGAAGGATTATCAAATAAAAAGAAAAGCAAAGCGGGAAGAAAGTAATGCGCTTCCAAGTTTTGAGGATTATGATTTGAACACAATTGACAGAGGATGAGATGGAAGTTGCTGGATCAAGTTCAAGTTGTGGAACATCTAGAAAGCGAGCACTTGGCAGTGGAGAAGGACCTAGTGGAAGCCAATCTCAATCACAATTGAAGCCACCACGACAAAAGGGAGCCATGGATAAATTTGTTTATCCAAATCCAGCCAAAGTAGTTGATGATAGGAATAGATTGAAAAAATTGAAGCAATCAAGCATTACAGAAAAATATAACAAAGAGGGGAGGGATACTACGATTCAATTCATCATGCGTTGGATTTATCAAGCAGGTATTCCGTTAAATACCATTCGCTTACAAAGCTTTCATGTAATGTTAGAAGCTGTAGGTCAATTTGGTCCTGGTTTGAAACCTCCTTTTATCATGAGGCTAAAGTTACCTTTTTGAAAAAAGGAAGTAGAATTCACTAAAAATATAGTGAGTAATCATGAGGTTGAATGGAAAAAAATGGGTGTTCGTTGATGTCAGATGGGTGGACTATAGAAGAGATAGAACTTTAATAAACTTTTTAGTTCACTATGCGGTTGGAACGTTGTTTTTGGAATCTATTGATGCACCTTCATGCATCAAAACTGGAGAAAAAATATTTGAACTCTTGGATGGAATGGTAGAGAAAATTGGAGAAGAAAATGTCATCCAAGTTGTCACTGATAATGCCTCAAATTAATTCCTAGTTGGTAAATACTTAGAAGTGAAACGCCCACATTTATATTGGACACCATGTGCTGCTCAATGTTTAGATTTGATGTTAGAGGATATTGGAAAGATGGATCAAATCAAAAGATGTATTAAAAAGGTCGTGACACTTAGTGGTTTTATTTATAAACACTTGTATGTGCTAAACATGATGAGAGAATTCACCAATCAACATGAATTGGTAAGACCATCTGTTACTCGTTTTGCAACATCATTTTTGGCACTATCAAGTATTCATAAGAATAAATCGAGTTTGAGGAAGATGTTTATCTTTGAGAAATGGACAACTTCTAAATGGGCAAAGGATCCAAAGGGTAAGAGAGCAACTGACACTGTTTTGATACCATCTTTTTGGAACTTAGTTGTCTATAGTTAAAAGCATCGAGAACACTAGTTCGTGTTCTTTGCCTCGTTGATGGTGACAAACCAGCTATGGGATATATATATGAGGCTATGGATAGAGCCAAAGAGGCTATTAAGAGCGGTTTTAATGATAATGAAGTGAAGTATTAGCCTATCTGAGATATCATTGATAAAGATGAGATTGCCAACTTCATCAGCCTTTACATGCAACTGGATATTATTTGAATCCATGTCTTTTCTATGATCACAAAGAAAGAATTGTTCAAGATGTCGAAGTTATGAGTGGATTACTTTAAGTTGTGCAATGACTAATACAATCTAAAAGTGACCAAAATCGATGCACGGTGGAATTAGAGTTGTATTTTGAGGCTAAAGGCATGTTTGGTATTGATTTAGCAATCAACACAAGGAAGATTAAGGCGCCAGGTAATTTCATTCTTTAAAAGTTTGGTATTAAGTTATTCCAAAATCTAAAATTTAAAGTTCTAAACCAATTCAAAATATGTGATTGTGAACAGCATCATGGTGGGCTCTTTAGGGTGGTAGTACTCCAATTTTACAAAAGTTAGTCATGAGTACTTAATCTAACATGTAGTGCTTCTAGCTGTGAACGCAATTGGAGTGTTTTTGAACACGTAAGCGGTTAATTTGTTTTCTACATTATTAATTTAATATTTAAAAGTTTACTTTTTAACTCTATATTCGTTAATAATTTTGTAGATTCATTCAAAGAAGAGAAACAGGTTAGAGCAAAAGCGTTTAAATGATTTGGTTTATATAAAATATAACCAAGCACTTAAAGAAAGTTTCGATTTGAAGGATCAACTTGATCCAATTTCTCTTGGTCATATTGATGAGAGTAATGAATGGTTGCTTGGAACGCTCAAAGAAGAAGATAATGAACCTGAAGCTGATAATGAGTTGGTTTTTGGACCTACTTTTGTATCTATTTCAATCATCAATGAAATGGTTTTTGTTTCATATAAAAAAAAAAAAAGATAATGAGTTGGTTTTTGATGATAATGACCTCACATTGGGAGATGTAGCACGTGCTAGTGGTGTTAGAGAACCCCTAAAGTACACTAGATCTAAAGGGAAGTCAACTGCATTCGAACACCACCACCAACTATACAGGTGGTTAGTGACGAAGACGATGATGCAGAGGAATTGGACATTGAAGAGGAGAATGATCAAGGAGGAGCACGAGATGAGGACTTAGATTTAGATAGGGAGGAGAATGATGATTTTGTCATTTGATTGATGTTTTAGTCTTTTAGACTAGTTTTACTTTTATTATTTTTGGTTCATTGATTCATTCTTAATGACTTGATCATGTCTAGAACTACTACAACTTGTATGGGATGTTTTTAACATTTTGCAGTTTTTACCATTTAGTATTAATCTTTTAAGGCTTTGACATTTTATGTGACTATATTTATCATATAAATTTATGCTCTATATATTATTTATTTATATATTTATTTATTGTGCCTTGCTTCACTCGGGCGACGCCTTTTTGTCTCCTCTCGCCTTCAGGCGATCAAGGGGCTTGTTGCCTTGAGGTGCGCCTTACACTTTGAAAACACTGCGAGAAGCCCTGTGATTTCGTCTTATGGTGGTTGGATTAAAATAAAAAACCTCCCTCTTAATCGTTGGGACCTTGAGATGCTGAAGTTCATTGAGGAGGCTTGCAGAGGTTTCATTCAGGTTGCTAAGAAGACTTCTTCCCGAGTTGACCTCATGGAAGCTAGCATAAAGATCAAAGAAAATAACACTGGTTTCATTCCAGTCGAGATTGCACTCCCATCATCATCAACGGCGCCACCTACAGTCTACATCTACCCTTTCTTTATTGCATATTATTATGTGGGTTTATGGACGGTGTTCATGGAATAGGGTTGTTGCCGAAGCTTTCTCGACATAGAAAGGAGAACGAGGTAATCATTGACCCATCCGATGGAATTTGGTTCAAGAAGTCCAACTTCTAGCTAGCAGTCAAAAACCTTCCCCTATCCCTCATCCTTTTGCTGACACTGCTAATCAAAATCGTCCTTCCATCCATGAAGCCTCTGTTTCCAGCCACAGACATTGTACCCTAGCCTCGACCTTCCCAACATCATTAAAGAAACCCCCCTCGTCTCTTCCCAACCTAATTGTCCTCTTTCTTCTCCTTCTGTAACCGATCCCATTACCCATGTTATTAGCCCATCTCACTCTCCTATTACGAAACCCATTGGACCAGCCTTCGACCCTTTTACTTTACCCATTTCTACCTACCCATCTTCTCCACCCTTTCTCTTGGCACCATTATCCATTTTACCCGACCCACCAACAGTAGCTTCATCCCTCAATAAACTCACCATTACCATTAAAAAACAAAATACTTTCATTGTCCCAGGCACAAAGTTGTCCACTTTTGCACCTCACTTTGACTTTGAGGAGGAATACGCCTCTAGCCCTCTCCATCTTTCTACTGATCCACCATCACCCTGTTGCGAATAAACCCTCTCTTCCGCCCTCTCCCAAAGAGATCGAACTTAACAGTACCAAGCTGGGCACCCTTCTCCTCAACGGTCACACTAATTTTGAAAAAATAGAGGAGCCACAGGCCCCCGCCCCTCTTTCACCAACATCAGCCATACAAATTTTAGCTCCTTGGTTAAAAAAGCATTGTATGTGTATAATGCCCATTCCTTCTGTAAGCAAGAAATCTAAAACAGCGTAGAAACAGAGTAAGTTGGTTAGGAGTTTGCTGGTTTAGCTACCAATGTTAATTACGAAAAATCCTCTTCACAGCACACATTGGGTGGTAATTACCTTCCATGATTATTATCTCATGGAATGTTAAAGGTTTAGGAGATTGGAAAAAAGGGCTCTCATTACAACCTTTCTCCTCAAATGCAACCCTACCATGGTCATTTTTCAAGAAACCAAGCTGGTGTTCATTGATCGCTTGACCATTAAATCTCTTTGGGGTGCCAGGTGTCACGGTCATGCTTGTCCAGGGCGTGTTGCCCGTGGCCGCATGCCCATCTCAACCCCTTTTAGCCATGCTTTCATCTTATGTCTTTAGTTTAGCTTTGTTCTTTACTTTACTTGTATTTTTGTGGCTGTATGACTCCTCGCCACTTTCATGTTCAAACCTGTCAAAGGCATAAATCCTAGAATGTACTATAGGGGGGTATGACTAGTTGTACAACCTTCCTACCCGGAGTTATATGCTATTAAGCCGTGGCTGTCCCTTTATTGCTTTCTAGTGTATAACAACATTATTTCAAATCTTTTCATGTAATTTCTCTCAAATTGATTTATAAAACATTTTCTCCCGAGACTCGAGGGGAGGCTAGACCATATACGGAAGTAGTCCGCAACTTCCGTTTTTCGTACGGCTGACTTGCTTGCCGGGTTAGAGCAAGTGCCGCACGTTTGAAGAGCTGCGACCGTGATACCAGGCATATCAATTGGACCACTTTGAATGCATTTGGTCTTCTAGGGTGTATCCTCATTATGTGGAATGACCCTGCAATTTTCCATTTCAGAGGTTACTAATGGTCTATTCTCCTTAACTACTCACCTCACTCTTGCTGATGGCTTTAAGTTTTGGATTACAGGGATTTATGGACCCTCTAGATATAGAGAGCGGTCTCTCTTTTGGCAGGAATTATATGACTTATCCTACCTATGCTCAGAAAACTGGTTGTTGGTGACTTCAATGTCTTTTGATGGGCACATGAGAAAACCAACGATAAAGCTACTCGAAATATGAAGCGTTTCAACCAGTTTATCAATGATTCAAAACTCATTGACCTTCCCTTGCAAAATGGGCTTTACACATGGTCCGACAACTGAACGCCTCCTACTATGACCCTTATTGACAGATTCCTGACTGTAGAACGAGTTCTTGAAAATTTTACTAATGTCGATGTTAAACGTGTGGATAGACCGACTTCGGATCATTAACCCCCTCGTCCTTTCCATGGGTTGCTCTAAATGGGGGGCCACCTCTTTTCGTTTCGAAAACATGTGGCTCCAACATCAATCTTTCTTGCCCATGGTTGAGCATTAGTGGAAGAATACACCCCTCAGAGGATGGCTGGGTCATGGCTTTATTATCCAACTCAAAGGTTTAAAGGATGTGCTTAAGAAATGGAACAAGCAGGTTTTTGGCTGCATCACTACTAGGAGGAATCAAATGTTGACTGAAATTTCCCTCATCAATAAGATGGAGGAATCTGGCCCCATTTCATTGGTTCAACACACCCACAAGAAATTAATAAAAGCTGAGCTTTTGTCATTGGTTGCTAAGGAGGAACAAAGATGGAGACAAAAATATAAGAAGAGATGGTTTGACGAAGGGAACTTAGGCTCCGTTTGGGATTGATGTAGCTTTTAAAATAATTGTTGGCAACTGTGCTTTTAGGAAAATCAACTATCATATAAAGCAAATTAGTTTTTGGTAAATTTCAATTTTAAACATAGAAAAGCATATCCCAGCGTTTGGTAAATTCAAACGAAATTGTTGTGGTTTAGCTTTAATGACCAAAGTAGACATATTATTTTAATTATTTTTATATTGATATTTAATATCAAATTTATTATAAGATAAATTATTTAAAAATATTTTTTTTTTAAATTGCAAGTAACTTTGTTTAATCTAAATTATTTGATAAAAGTCTAGGAAAAAAATTGTTATAAAAAATTGAATCAATCTAAATTTCATTGAGGCGTAAAAAAAAAATGGAAGGATAGATTTGGAATTTTTAAAATTTAGTTAGAGAAGATAGTAGATTTTTAGGAAAGCTGAATTCAAAAACTAGTATGAGCGTGATTTTGAACGAAAGAGTAAATTGAAAAGTGATTTTAGATAGATTAAAAAATAATCAAATTTACCAAACAACCTAAACGGTTAAGATTCTTCCTAGTTGATTTTTGCACCTGCAAGCGCAATCCCAAATGGGGCCTTAAACTCTAGTTTTTTTCATTGTATTATGGCCACTAGAAAACGTAAAAGTACTATTATGGAAGTGACACAAGGAAGAAGCTTGCTCAATGAGGAGGAGATAGTGTCTGAATTCATTGCTTTTTATAAAGATCTCTACACGAAGAAGGATAACTTGACAACCTTCCCATCCAGTATTAACTGGTGCCCGTGATACTCAACAAGCTTCGGATTTAGAGGTTGTTCTTCGAAAGATGAGGTTTGGAAGGTTGTACAGCTTCTTGGTATCAATAAATCACCTAGCCCCGATTGTTTCATATCAGAATTCTTCAAAAAAATGTTGGAACTTCCTCAAAGCCAATATTGTGAGAGTATTCCAAGTTTTTTTTTTCAGGATGGGGTTATTCATGCTAGCCTTAACGAGACCTACATTTGCTTGATTCCCAAGAAGTTGGACGCTCACTCTGTAGCCGACTTCATTCACTTGAGAAGGGAGGTCTTGGTATAAGCTCTATGATTGACAAAAACAAAGCTCTCTTGGCAAAATGGATATGGCGATACAATCATGAAAAAAATGCCTTGTGGAGAAAGTTGTTACAAGCTAAATATGGATCCCCCGCCCACTCGAATTGCACGGCTCTTGCTAAATCAAAAGGCCCTTGGAAAAATATTGTCAAGCAACAAAATCTCATCTCTAGCCGCATTTGTCACCAAATTGGGAACGGAGGTAATACACTTTTCTGGATTTTTTTTCTTTTTTTTTTTTTTTTTTGATATCGGTGAGTGTCCGGGCCAGCTTACGCGCACCTCGACTAATCTCACCGGACAACCGCCTGACCCTACTACATTTGGTTGACAAGGAAACACGTAGGATATTTAATCCTAGGTAGGTGGCCATCATGGATTGAACCCATTCCCTCTTAGTTTCCCAAGGCCCTTTGACCACTAGGCCAACCCATGATGGTTATACACTTTTCTGGATTGATAAATGGATCAATAACACCCCATTGGCCACCCGTTTCCCACTTTTGTATCGTCTCTCAAACTGCAAAAAGGCCACTATTAAGGAAATATGGAGTGATGTTCATCGTTTCTGGGATCTTCGACTGGGGAGGAATTTGAAAGACAATGAGGCCGTCGAATGGGCGGACCTTAGTATAGTCCTTGAGCCTGTTACCCTTTCACAGAGCGAGGACACTTGGCATTGGCCCCTCAGTCCCAATGGTGTATTTACAACAAAATCCCTTTTATCTGACATGGGAGATAGCACATGTCTCATTGAACCATCTTTGGCTAAAGCTATATGGAAGGACAATTACCCAATAAAGATTAAATTTTTCCTATGGGAACTCGCCCACAGAGCCATCAACACCAAAGATGTTTTACAAAGACGCATGCCATACATGGCCCTATCCCCTGGGTGGTGTTCTCTTTGCAAAACAGATGATGAATCACAAAATCATATCTTTATGTATTGTTCTTTTGCTCGGAGATTCTGGACCAAGATCTTTAAATCCTTCCGTTGGTATTTTATTTGTCCTGGTAATGTGAAGGATCTTCTCCCGATTGTTTTGTTGGGACATCCTTTCAAGACTGTCAAAGCCTTCCTATGGAAGAATATCATTAGAGCTTTCTTTTGGGTGATTTGGAAAGAAAGAAACCACAGAGTTTTCCAGGAAAAAGAGTTATCCTTCGAGGCTTTTTTGATCTCGTTATTTATTATGCTATATCTTGGTGTAAACTCTCATCTATCTTTGCTACTTACTCTTATGCTTCCCTTTTAGTCAGTTGGGAAAGCCTTTTGTAACCGTCATGGATCTTGAATCCTTTTTGTAATTTCACACATCAATGAAATTGTTTCTTATCAAAAAAAAAAAAACTCTGTAGCCGACTTCTTTCCTATAAGCCTCACCACTTGCCTCTACAAAATCATTGCTCGAGTCTTCTCTGAACGCCTCAAGAAGGTTCTTCCATCCACAAACACTGATTACCAAACAACATTTGTGGAGGGGAGGAAAATCCTTGATGCTTCTCTAATGGCTAATGAACTCATTCAATGAAGGGAAAAGGAAGAAACAAAAAGGTGGTATTATGAAATTGGACATTGAAAAGGCATTCAACATGGTTGATTGGAGTTTTCTAGAAAATATTCTTGCTGCCAAAGGCTTTGGGCATAAATGGAGATCTTGGATCAAAGGGTGCATTTCTTCAACAAATTTATCCATTATTATAAATGGTCGTCCAAGAGGTAAGATATTAGCCTCTCGAGGTCTTCGTCAAGGAGACTATCTTTCTCCCTTTCTCTTCACCGTGATTATGGATTGTTTCAGCAAATTGCTTTCTAAAGCAGAAACATAAGGGCTTGTTAAAGGTTTTCATGTGGGTTTTCATGTGGGCATAGTGATATTTGCCTTAATCATATCTAGTTTGCTAATGATACCATCCTTTTCACTTATTTAAATGATGATATTTTCCTTCCAAACCTTCTCATGGTGGTAGGCTTATTTGAAGAGTCCTCCAGTCACAATGTCAATCTTCATAAATCGGAGATCATTGGTTTTAATGTGGCCCCTCTGTTATTGAGGTTTCTGCTAACAAATATGGCTGCAAAATGGGTAGTTGGTCGAACACATACTTGTGGCTTCCTCTAAATGGTGCTCCTAAAACCTCCTCCTTTTGGGCTCCTATCATTAAGAAGATTGAGAAACGTTGTTCGGCTTGGGGATCATCCTATACATCTAAAGGGGGGAGGCTCACGGTTATACAAGCTACTTTATCAAACCTCCTAACTTATTATATGTCCCTATTCAACATGCCAAATAGGATGCTACTAGAAGTGGAAAGACTTTTCATAAATTTTTTATGGAAAGAGAGGCAACATCTTGTTCGACGGAGCAATATCATCCTTCCTTTGGATCAAGGAGGCCTTGGTTTTCACACAATGAGAGACAAAAACAAAGCCCTCCTTGCTAAATGGGTTTGGTAATATTATCATGAGAAAGATGCATTATGGAGGAAACTCATAAAGGCAAAGTATGGTTCTTACATCTATTCGAATTGGACTTCTTAATCCACTGCAAAAGGGTCGTGGAAGTTTATTATCAAGCACCAAGGCCTTATCACTAGCAGAATTTGCCATCAGATGGGGGATAGTGATGATACTCTTTTCCGGACTGATCCTTGGGTTACCAACCCACCATTGGCCTCCCGCTATCCACACCTTTATAGGCTTTCGCATTGCAAAATGGCCTCGGTTAAGGAAGTATGGGACGTGGAAAACAGCTTTTGGAACATTCAACTTGGAAGGAATTTGAAGTATGAGGAAGCCTTAGAGTGGGTAGAATTGAGCCTTGACCTTGCTCCGATAGTTCTATCTCAAAGGAAAGACTCTTGGCGATGACTTCTCAATGTGGATGGATCATTCTCCACAAAATCGTTGCTGTCCGACATGGGGAAAAATCAAATATTTTGGACCCCTCCTTGGTCCAAGGAATCTGGAAAGAAAATTTCTCAAAGAGGATCAAATGTTTCCTTTTGGAAGTTGACCGCAGAGCCATCAGGACCAAAGAAAACCTCCAAAGAAGAATGCCTTACTTGGCTTTGTCCCCAAGTTGGTGCTCATTATGTAAAGAAAGTGATGAATCACAGAACCATATATGCATCCATTGTCCATACGCTTGGACTTTTTGTAGCAGAGTTATCAAAGCCTTTGGTTGGTATCTGACCATGCCTTGGGATGTAAAGGACTTCCTCACAGTAGTTCTGATGAGTCACCCCTTCAAGGAAGTTAAAGCTTTACTTTGGAAGAACCTGATCAGAGCCTTTTTTTTGGATTCTATGGAAAGAACGAAATCAAAGGGTTTTTATGGAAAAAAGAGCAGCCTCATGAAAGGCTCTTTGATCATGTTATTTACCATGCTATTTCTTGGTGTAAATTGACAAATCTCTTTGCTTCTTATAGCTACGCCTCCCATTTAACTAATTGGGAAAGTTTTTGTAATCACCATGGATTTACCATCCTTTTTGTACATTTCATACATCAATGAAATGGTTTCTTATAAAAAAATCTAAATGAGAAATAGAGCACATCACTCTCAATTTCAAATGAGAAATTGAACACGTCCTTCTCAATTTCGAAACTGGTAGATTTCCCTTTTAATAAATACCAGTGTATTAGTCGCCCATGTTTATGACAATAACTATGTTTCCATTATTTCTTAGTTTTTTTCTTATATGTTGGTGGGCTTTCTCTGAGATATGATGACCTTGTATAATGTATTATGGAATAAAATATACAATATATTCGCATACTAAGTTGGAATCAGAGTAGGAAACCCTAAGTTCAAACCCTTGTAGTGTTATTTCCTCTAACCTCCATATTTTTTATGATAGACTATATATTGGATTTTATAAATGTCTTAATAATCTTATGAATACAAGTAATACACTCTCTGACCATTACATGTTAAGAAATAAGACCTATCTTGGGGAAGCCGGGAAGCCAATTTACTAGAGAGGGGTTAAAGATTTAACCCTTGGAAAAATATTAAGTCTGTAGCACATACACTTCATAGAAAGGATCTTCTCTATCGTTACATTTTTCCTGATCATGAGCATCTAAACTAGCTTACAAATATTTCAACTAATTTCATAGACTGTCGACAAACTCAAGCACCTTGAAAATCAAAAACTCTTACGAAATTAATATTCTAAGTAACCATCATTGACCTCGAGATCTAATATGCAGTTAAGTTACATATAATTGTTTTGATCACTAGTAAACTGATTTTGGCTATCTCCTATATTTACCAATTCACCACATTTAACATTAGACATCCACCAAAAAAAAAAAAGGGCCATGCCGAGTGACTTCAGATCATCACATCAACAGGTGGCAAACTGAAAGAGGAACATATGTATTTTTTATTTTTTTTTTTTGAAACTCGAGGAACATATGTATTAAGCAACCAATCTCTTTACACCAACGATTGTATTAGACTACCGCACTCAATAACTTCTGTATGTTGGCCTTTGTTTTTCAAGCATCTGGAACTGGAACTAAAGATTTTAATGGGCTTTCCTTAAACAGAATATGCGAATGGTGAACTAATTGACGGAGCCGAAAAGAAAAAGAAGAAAAAACAGCCAACCTTAGCAAACTCAGCAGGAGGAACCTTGTCTCCGTTGCTAAGCCAACCGTCCTGCAACTTCTTGTATGCTTCATTAATTTTACCCTGCTTCTCAGACAGTATATGCCTCGCTAAACAGCGGATTCGGGGAAAAAAACACAAGAATCAGCACCCAAATCCCTAAACCTCCAGAAATTGAGCGTAAACGCAATTTCCACCCCTCTAAGTAGAATTAAATAGAAGAGAGAGATAGATTGAGAGACCTTTAACATAAGTGCAAGTGCCGAGGCCATCGGAAGCAGCTTTTCCGGACTTTCCTTTTCCTTTGGAAGCACTTTCATCGGCTCCGGCGGCCGCTTGCTTCGCCTTCCCCTTCCCTTTGCCTCCCGCGTCCTTTGGCTTCGAATCTTTCCCCATCTACTCCTCAGTCCCTATTAAAATAACTAAACACTCAATTCAATTGCAGAAATTCCCAACTGAAACATCGATTATTGCGCATCTCATATTCTGTGAATGTAAATATAACACTCACGATGTTCCAATTTTGAGGTTTTTTTCACCAAGTGACCCAACATCTACATCCCCATAAAATTTTGATTTACGTCGAACCCATACGAATTTACAGTGATGCCCCCGACGTTAAAACACACCCCCAGATTTTTAGGGCCTGTTTGGTATGCAATCTGAAAACAGAATTTTGAAAATAAGGAATTCAATGAAAACAGAGTTGTATTTCATGTTTTCAGATATGTGTTTGGTAGCAGATTTAGAAATTGGATTCCAATTTAAACAATTATTCAAAATGTGTTCTATAATATATTTATAGACCATTAACTAGTTGTAGTTGCAAAACTAAATATTAGATTGAATATAATCCATTATTAATTAATTTATGAACATGATTTTTATTATAAAATTTGTACAATTATTATTTTACAATATCATATAATTTATAATATATTAAATTATACATATTTTAATTTAACAAAAATAAATTGAGTTTATAACATCAAAAACTATATTTATTAAAGTTTTGGTATTTTCTAATGTAATTCTGCATTTTAAATTTTCAAATTCAAAATCTGGATACAATGAAAACATAAAAAAGTTGTTTTCAGAATTTTCACTATTTGGATCACAGAATCCGGAAACAGTTTTCGAAAACAAGTCTGCCAAACGCATATTCACTGAACTCAGTGAATCTGAAAACATAAAACAGAATCCGAATTGCATACCAAACAGGCCCTTAAATTTTGATCCAACTCATTGTTTACGACGAACCCATGAGAATTTACAGTGATGCCCCCAACGTTAAAACACACCATGAGATGTTCAGGGAATCTCCCTTTAGATAGAAAATGGGAAAGGGAGCGGGGAGAATTTTTTCTAGTTAACTAAATGTGGACGGGAGAATGACCCAATCATCGCTCCATTCCCCGCCCCCGCTTCGATTATTTTATTATATATATATATAAACTTTTATTATTTTTTTATATTTCTAAAGTAATTTTTTTAAAAAAAACTTTAAATAGAAATTTATCATTAAGAATTAACAATTTAAATAGAAAATTTCTAAAAAATATATATTTTATTTAATCAAAATTTTAAAAAAATAAAAATCATAAATGGAGAATAATTCTCTGCAATGAACTCGATTCCCGTGGATTCCTCGAAAAATCTTCGCCTTGGTCCCGCAAAATTAAATGGAGAATTTTGCAGGGATGAAGAATGAAATGGGAGGCAGGGACAGGGACAGGGAAGTCATCCCTGGCTCCGCCCCATCCGTGGACATCTCTAAAAACACACCAATTTTAAGTTCTAATTTGTTTGTTTTTCTTTTTGTCAGTTTGAGCATCACTTAGTAGATAAGACACTAATTATTATTTCAAAGGTTGATGATTTGATCCCTACCTTACAATTGTTGAAAAAAAAATATGATGTTTTAACTTTAAGAATTACTTTTTACTTCACAATTTTTAGGGTCTCATTTGATAACCATTTGGGTTTTAGTTTTTGATTTTCTCACCATTTCTATACAATGGATTTCATCTTTCTTAAGAAAATATATGAATTCTTAGCCAAATTCCAAAAAAAAAAAAACACAAAAGAGTTGTTTGGGGCGTTGAGTGAGTTATAATAGTTTGGGCTATAATAGTTTGTGGAGTACTATGCACCCCAAACACATACTATTATAACTCAGACTAAATAACTCCACATTCTAAACACAAATTATATAAGTTCATAGACTATTATAACCCATACCCAAAATAGCCCCACAGTTTTTAAAAACTACTTTTTTTAGCTTTCAAACTTGGCTTGGATTTTGAAAATATATGTAAAAAGTAGATAATATAACAAAAAAAAAAAAAACACTCATAGGTGAGTGTTTATAAGCTTAATTTTCAAAAACTAAAAGCTAAAAGTCAAATGTTTATCAAATAGGGCCTAAACTTTTTTTAACTTATCTATCTCCAAATATACTTTTTATGCACTCTCCAAGGCCTGGTTGGGGCATGGGTTTGGATTTAGGTAGGTTTAGGTTCCAAATCCAAACCCACATTTGGGGGATGAGCTTCCCATCCTCAAGGTTGAAATAAGAAACCCAATGGGGTAGAACAGTGTCTATCACATTGGGTTGGTGTGTCATTTCACATGGTTTCTCCTTGGTTTTTGCTTAACACGCATTATGATGCTCATCAATTCTTCTGTCGTTCTTATGAACATCACTTCTCATCTCCCAATTTTTGAAATATCTCTCTGGGAAGAAAAATATGAATGAAAGTAAATTTGATTTATTAGATTTTTGGTGGAATATAAACAATGCCACCTAGATAGTCGATATAAGATCTACTATTAAGATTTATTCTTCATTACATTTAATATGTAATTCTTGAAAAATACTTAACATGTAAAATAGTTTTTACAACTTGGCACCGGATCAAATTTGTTTGAAAATACATTCAGTTGAAAATAAGAACAATTTGTATATGTTAAAATGTTGACATATACTATACTACAAAATACTGAGATATTTAGGATTATAGAATCCATAATATAAAGACATTGTTTTCTCCTAAAAGAGGATACTTGACTTTGGCAGTTAAGGTTGATTAACATCAACTTGAATAGAATGAAAAGACTAGTAAAAGGTAATTATCTAAAAAGTTAGTTAATTATTTTACATGTCGGTAGATCTTACCTTTCATGTAAGATAATCATTGGGTCTTTATTAGATAAGGCTACAAGGCCAAAGAATACTTTGGGCTTACACATTCAAAACCAAGTGGTCTGGTGAATGTATAAGCCAAATAAAATCATGAATATTTCATCACTCTAGTTGATGACCATTTGACAATTCTCAGTTATGAGGATTATTTAACCCTAAAACTAAGTTGTTCTTGCCATTTTTGCATATTTTATCGAATAACGAGCAAGCTAAAAATAGCATTTATAAGATAAATTCATGCAAGCTTGTCGGAGTATGGACAAAGAAGAAATAAGTTGAAAAAAATAAAGAAAAGTCTGCTAAATTGTTGTTTTTGTGCAGATTTGAAGCAATGAAGAAAATGCAAATAAAATGCAATCGCATTTCCTTGAGAAGGCAAGGTGGTGAACAAGAGGGAAAATGCAATTGCATTTTCTTGACCTATCCTTCATTACGGAAATTACGAAAATTTACCAAGATTCACGCATTTTGCTTGATTTATGGGAGAATTTCAAGCTCGAACTCATGCCCAAACCTT
This sequence comes from Trichosanthes truncata, assembly GCA_033996785.1. Taxonomy (NCBI): domain Eukaryota; kingdom Viridiplantae; phylum Streptophyta; class Magnoliopsida; order Cucurbitales; family Cucurbitaceae; genus Trichosanthes; species Trichosanthes truncata. The sequence continues at coordinate 17,594,198 of JAWPNB010000004.1, forward strand.
GACCCATGATTGAAGGAGCACAAAAATGGAAACCCTAGCCCTCAATGCCTATAAAAATGGAGAAAACCAAGCAAAACGGGAAGGGGTTTTTTTGGTTTTCATTCTTTCAGACAACAGCTTTTAGTCTCGATTTTTCTATCAATTTCTTTAGTAGTTCGTCTTCATCTTGCCCTGTAATTTCCGAGGTTGATCCCTCCTCAAGGAAAGTTCAAGGAGGTAAGAATCCAATTGCCCTTGAAGGAATTTTGGGTCGATCAAAGCAAGGAATTTCCGTTAGCGTTTGTACTTTATTTTTTTAGTTTTATCTCTCTATTTTTCTGCTCGATTTTTCTCATTTAATGGGTCTCTGTTTACTCCAATTTTGTATGTTATAGAAGTTGAATAAATCAATGAATTATGGGTTTTGTTCTCCTTCATTTTTCTGCTGATTTGATGAATTTATAGCTTCAAAGTTCTGAAATTTTCATTTAATTTCACCACTGTCCTGAAAATTTAGTTGAATTAGTTAAAGGATAAGGAATGTGATGTCTTGGAATCCAATTTTGAATATAAATTTCCTCTGTGACTACTTTGGATTATTGAATTAGATTCACAATTCCTTATTAAATTTCAATTTGTTTTGCTCATTCATTGCAAAAGTTAATTTTTGGAATTTTGGGTCATTTCACATGAGATTTATAGCAATTAAATTTTGGGTTTTCATTTCTCCCATAATGAGCTAATTCTTCTTTAGGGATTCAAGTTAGTGAATGCCCTAGAGGAGAGATGTAAAGCTTAAAGCATATTCAATCTAGTTTACACTTGAGGCTTTGTTTGTTTTTGTTGAAATAATGTGGGTAAACCTAGTCGGCCAACTAGTGATTGTTTGTCAAGCTTGAACTTAATATCGAAAGAGTTAAGGGAAAGTCGATGTCACAAAAGCAATGGAGAAAAAGGCTTAGACATAAGTCCTGAACATCGACCCTAGACATAGGGCGAGACTCCAAAACCGCTAGAATTGTGCTCTAAATTATCTAAGTTAGATTAGTCGTAGACATATAGGTTTAATCACTTAGCCTCCTAAAGATTTTAAAGCAAAATTGAATAGGAGTTGAATTCGGTTTACTTAGTTCTCTTGTGTTAACTATGATTGCAGTTGCATTTTTAGCGATATTTCTTTCCAAATGGGCATAAGCTACTTGGATCCCATTCTTTTTACTATTGACTTTTTGTTGTTTTCTTTAGCAAAAAACAATCACTCAAGCACTTTTACACCCTCGGTTACCACAATTGCATTTTTGCAAACAAATTTTGTGTCGTCTCAATAGATTTTGTTAAAACTTGTTCCCTTGGGTACGATACTCTGGAATACTCCAGTTTTTATTACTTCGATCACGTGCACTTGCGTGTTGTAGCAAACGTTGATTACCATTCAAGTACAAGTGTCTTTACCTAATACAACATAAGTCTAAATTTTTGAAGAGTTCAAAAAAATTAAGGCTAAGACTAAGACTAATTGATAGAAAATGGGTTTCTATCCCAATTATTTTAAATACCAAGTACATTTATGTGAAATTGTACTGCAAGAGGAGAAACAAAACCTTGTTGGACATGGTCACATCAATAATGAGGTACACGCCATTACAAAACTCTGGTTAGGATATGCAATAGAAATTGCATAGTAGTCATTATTCCCTCCAAAAAGTCTACGAGAAATTTTGGAGATTATAGAAGAGTAGTAAAACTAGTTTACAACACTTCACTATTTGGGAATGTTAAGCTTACATACTGAAACAAGCCTAAAAAGGCTGTATATTTTCAAAGATATGCCTAAGTGTAGGTCATCCCTAAGGAGTATAAAATGATCTTTTAGCTAGTCCTAAAAGGAATAAGGTATTTGTATGACAAATATTATTTTTTATAAGGAATGTCAAATAAAAGACCACAAACCTTTAATAATGTGAGATAGTGTTAATAAATTGGTCCCAAGTGAAGCCACTAAATAGTTAACAAAAGTTGTTAATAATTTAATTACATTTGAAAGCCAAATGGATTCTAGTCATGAATTGGATTAGCCTCACTGTAGGGGTTTTTGTACGGATGACCCCGTTTTCAATGGTTTAATGCCATATGACCTGTCATCCCATTTCAATGAAAAATGACCCATTCTGACGTGGCAACGCGCGCAAAATTACCCAGAAGGGCAGTTTAGGACCGGCTCGTCGTTCACGCTCTCGGATAGAGTTTCGCTATCGCTGAATATTCTCGTTCTCGGTCGCCCCCGGGTACTCGTTCTCGCTATACGTTGTACTCGTTCTCGTAGTACTAGTTCTCGCTCTCACGGGGGCCACATATTTTCTCGCACATGCTGACTCGTTCTCGCACTACTTATTCTCGCTCTCGTCCTCGTTCGGATCGCTCTCGCACTCGAACATTATTTGCCGAGTATAGAACGCTGTACTCGTTCTCGTTCGGTTACGTCACTCGTTCCCGCGTTGCCCTACTCGTTCTCGCTCTCGCTAAACGTTGTACTCGTTCTCGTAGTACTCGTTCTTGCTCTCACGTTGAACGTTGTACTCGTTCTCGTAGTACTCGTTCTCGCTCTCACGTTGACATTTCTCGCAGTACTCGTTCTCGCTCTCACGTTGACATTTCTCGCAGTACTCGTTCTCACTCGACACTCTACCAATGTTCTGCTCGCTCTCGCATTGAACTTTATTTGCCGTGGCTCGAACGTTGTACTCGTTCTCGCTCTCACGTTGACTCGTTATCCTTCCCGCTTTTAACAACATTTTTCTTTAATTATTCCTCCCAGGTTTGTTTCTATTGTTAGTTTAATGTGAATCCATGCACGACGACAATAAAGTTGCAAAATATAAAATTTCATTGTCTGTTTGGGAGTTCATACAAAGAAATTCAAAAAAAAAATGCCATTCCCGAACCTACTCGGAGTCGGATGATGATATTATCACCAGTGTCAGCCTTTTGTCATCAACTCTCCTCCTTTTTTGCCTAGCGAGCGGGCGGCTGGACCCTTCATCAGCAGAAGGGGATTTCTTTTTCTTCTTTCTCCATTCGCCACCATCCTTATGCAAGTTCACAGAACATGCCGAAGGGGCCGGTTGCGGTGCGGGAGGATGGGAAGTAGGTGGTGGTGTCTTCTGGCAAGGCCGTTCTTCATTCAGCCAATCAGCCATGAAGTCCTCCAAATCGTGCTCTTCCTCCGCTTCGGTGGAGGACATGGTTGTCGTGGCTGGCGTTGGCGGGTCTGACTCCTCCGACAACGGTGCAGATGGGTATTCTAGAAAACCGTCATCGGATGAGTAGTCCATTGTATTGACTGTGTTTAGTGAATAAACCATTTTAGGGGCTGGTTTATTAATAGGTAAAACGTAATGAAATGCCAACGGTCACCATTAATGGATTGACACCACTGCAAGTCACCATTCCGTCTCCCCAATCACGAATAACGAGCATGCAAGATAACCGTGAAAATACGAGAACGAGAACGAGAATGAGAACGAGAGCCCAATTACGAGAGCGAGAGCGGGGATATATATTACGCTCGTGCACATTCTCGCGCTCGCTATCGTAAATGACAATCGTTTTAATTAATTAATTAATTGGAATGGATTGACATGACTGCATGTCACAATTCCGTCTACCTAGCTCGAATCACGAGGATGCATGATTACCGTGAAACGGCGAGCGCGAGAACGAGATCCCAACTACGAACTGCGAGAACGGGATCCCACTACGAGAGCGAGCACAAGACGAGACCGAGAGCGATATTATACTTTTTTTATCGCTAATCATCGTTCTCGCTCTCGTAGTTTACACTCGCTCTCGTAGTTTAAACTCGCTAATCATCGTTCTCGTCGCTCTCGCTCTCGTTCTCCACCGTTCTATCACGCTCTCGATTCAGTGGTCGGAGACATCATTTAAAAAAAGAAACGAACATTATTTCTCTCACTTCTTTTACTTTACATTCGAAACTCACTCTCTCTCCGTCGATAGAGGCTCCTGACCGCCATATTGCTTTGTCACCGGCGTCCATCTTCACCAGTGACTCGTCGTTTCTCTGAAACAGTAAGCCTAAACCGACAAGTTCCCTCGTTTATTGTTTCGTTCGTGGTTTTTCTGGTTTTGTTGATGTTTGCGATATAGGGCGAGGTTATGGTTGTTTTAGTTCTGTGCATGTTAGCGATTGTTTGTGGATTTGGTGGAGGAAGTTGCAGAGCTAGAGCGAGCGTACAGGGACGAGAGCGATAGAACTAGAGCGAGAATGCATGGACGAGAGCGATAGAACTAGAGCGAGTAGTTAGGGTTATGAGTCGAAATGGATAGATTTGGTGAACGAGTGCGCGAATACTATAGTTATAGAGCTAGTAGGGTTTCTGCAGACGGAAGCTTAGGTTCCGAGAACGAAATGAAGGACGTGAGCCGTAGGGATAGCGACACTACGATAGCGCGAGCGAAACTACGCGAGCGAGAGCGAAACTGCGAGAGCGAAACTACGGAACGAGAGCGACACTGCGAGAGCGAATCTGCGAGAGCGAAATTTCGAGAGCGAGAGCGGGAACTGAGATTCAAGATGCCATACTATGCTGTGTGTTTGTATTTTTTCCCTTCTGTGTTATGTCTTTCTGATTGTTTGTGCAATTGATGCAGTATCGAGATGGCAGCGATTCTAAGAATCCCCAAGAAGAATTGGTTCCCTGGCCAGGCTTCTAGCCTTGCCCACATAAGTTCTGCTAATAAAGTGGTGAAGGAGAAGTTGACCGTTGGGCAGTTGGAAATGTTCAAGAGGACCGTATTTGGGCGGTTCGTGGATGTTGAATTGGTTTTCAATAGCCCGTTGGTCCATCACATCCTATTGAGGGAGGTTGTTGACGGTCCGGATGATGCGATGAGGTTCGACCTTAAAGGTATAGTCGTGCAATTTTCGAAGGCCGAATTCACCTTGATGACTGGGTTGTGGCCATCACCAGAGAGACGACACGAGGCAGGGGCATCAAATGAAGTCCTACGACACAAGTACTTTGCAGGCATGGGCACTGAAATCCGTCTGGATAATTATGAAGCTGCATATAAGAGATTGCAGTTTGAGACAGACGAGGATGCAGTGAAGGTGTCCTTGATTTACTACACCGAGATGGCCATGATGGGTAAGACTAAAACAAAGGCCGTGGTTGATAGGTCCCTATATCGGGAAGTTGAAGACCTAGAGTACTTCAATAGTTTGGACTGGGGGAGCAGACTTTGGGATAGGACATTGCGTGGACTTAAGGCAGCCTTGCGAGACAAGGTTGCAACCTACAAGTTGAAAGTCCGGACGAATAAGAACTATATTGTTAAGTACAACCTCCCTGGATTCCCTCCTGCTTTTCAGGTATGTATTTCACTTTATATAATAAAGTAAAATGAGCTTGTTATTTTTATGTCGCATATTGTAAACTAACTATGGCTATTTGGTTATAGGTATGGGCGTATGAGACACTTTCGTCGTCAGCGGGTCACTTTGCGACTCGATTTAATAATGATGCAGTGCCTCGACTGTTGAGATGGTCATGTTCCCACTCAGCTTCATATAGGGTGTTGGAACGAGATGTATTCGACTCCCCTGAGGTTAGAATGCACTCATTTCGGTATTACACAACGTAGTTTCATGTAGTTGTATTATATTAACATGTACTTGTTTGTGACAGACGGTAATCACGTCGGTACTGGTCATGTCAGAGGCCGAGATACAGAACCGCGATACTCAGGTCGGGCAGAGGGTCCATGACGACGACGACCGAGAGTTTGAGATGAATTTTGAGGGTCAGACCGGATAGGGGCATGTTGACCCTCAAATCATAGAGGATACTGGTGAAATTCAGACTGTAGAACGTCAACCCAACCCTCAAGTTAGGGAGGATACCATAGATGGTCAATCTGATCCTCGTACGAGGGACGAGACTGAGAGTGATCGCTCCTCTCCCCATTCGCGACCTAGACACGATGGTTCATCTAGTTTAAGTTATCTTCGGAGCATCGATGCTCGTGTCTATAGAGTAGAGCAGTCTGTGGATGAATTGAAGTCGCAAATGGGAGAATTGAAGTTGGAGATGGGAGAGGTGAAGTCCCATTTGATCACCGTATCTATGTTACTTCGCAAACTGTCCAAGGTATGTGATACAACATGTAGACAATATTTGGATTATTCTCATGATCTCGACTAACTTTGATTATTTGTTTAATACAGGATGCGGGCCACGAATGGGTTGAGTCACCAAACGTACGTGTCGATCAGTGGATGGAGGCCACCACTACTACCACCTCGCCCACCGAGTCCCTCCCCATTCCTTCCACCATCACCACCGAGTCCACCCTATCCATTCCTTCCACCTCCACCACCGAGTCCACCCTCTCCATTCCTTCCACTTCCACCACCGAGCCCACCCTCCCCATTCCTTTCACCACCACCACCACCGAGCCCACCCTCCCCATTCCTTTCACCACCACCACCACCGAGTCCACCCTCTCCATTCCTTTCACCACCTCCACCACCGAGTCCACCCTCCCCATTCCTTTCACCACCACCACCACCGAGTCCACCCTCTCCATTCCTTTCACCACCTCCACCACTGAGTCCACCCTCTCCATTCCTTTCACCACCTCCACCACCGAGTCCATTCTCCACATTCCTTCCATTACCACCGAGCCCACCCTCCCCATTATCACCATCACCACCACCGAGTCCACCCTCCCCATTATCACCATCACCACCACCGATTCCACCCTCCCCATTATCCCCATCACCACCACCGAGTCCACATTCTCCATTCCTTTCACCACCTCCACCACCGAGTCCACCCTCCCCATTATCCCCATCACCATCTCTCTCCCCACTCCCACTTCCACTGCGACATTCACAGACCTCATCACATCATCCTCACGTATATCAGGCATCCCTGACTCCGACCTCCCTGACTCGGTGATCGCGGCCACCCTACAGAGCCTTAAGTCGATCGCCTCCATCGACTACGACACTAGTGACATAGTGGTTGTTGACACTGAACCCACTGGTCTCGCCGACTTCACTGGCCTCTCCGACTCCACGGCCATTGTAGATGTCACCATTCCCATTGCCAGCGAGAGCCCAACTTGCTCGGTCCCATCTGAACATGATCTTCTCCCTCGAAAGGGTAACCGGAAGCGAAAGGCATCGGAACGGTATACGCCTTCAGAGGAGGCAAAGAAACTGAAGGAGGAGCCGCCGAGACCGCGAACGGAGAGTAGATATCCCCTTCCTGGTTTGATTACCACCCTCCATAAGCCGTTGATCGTTTACAATCCGGCGCACGATGTTGACTCCCGCATCTTCGACGCGATGATGCATTGGATCGGGGATCAGAGCACGGACGCGGAGGTTCGACCTGGCCCCATTACCACGGCAACAGGAATGGGGAAGAAATTCTTTAGAGACTTATTAACACCAAGCTATTGGGTCAAGTGCGATGTAAGTACCTTTTCTTCCATAGTTGGTTTATTATTTAATTATGTCTACTTTCACATGTAATGACTAATGGCTCCGTTCATTCAGACTATAAACACGTTGTTCATGTTTATCAAGAGGAAGCTATCTGCTCGACCGGATATGTGCATACATCGATTCACTATATTGCCAACGGGGATCCTGGTATGTATTGTCTTTTGCGAACTCATTAAACTTGCGAACTAACTCACATTTATATTTGCGTTGGCTTTTGCACGTGTTGGTTTTTTCAGGCCCATTTAAATTTGCGAACCAAAGAGAGCATATACAACAGGATCAGAAGAAAGCAGTTGTTCAAGGCCGCGTTGATATGGGGATCAGAGGATACGTATAGCGAATACGTGAATGGAGTTCATGAGGACTACAAACCTGCTTGGCAGGATGTTGACTTCGTGTACTGCCCCGGCAACATGAATGAGCATTGGTTCCTGTTGGCCATGGACATTAACAGGGGACAGTTGTTGGTGTACGATTCATACCCCTCGTACATCGACATGGAGCGCGTCGCGAAGTTTCTGGAGCCCCTCACGCACACTCTACCCTCGCTGCTATACTTTTGTGATGTCACTCGCACCAAGCCAGGTATGCGAACATCCGCGTGGCCCATCTATCGTGCAAAGAACCGCGACATACAGCATGATTCATTGGACTGCGGGATATTCTGTGCTAAATGGTTCGAGTACTTGGTGACAGGCGCAGATACGGCCGGTCTTGTTCAGGAGCGGATGACGGACTACAGGACACAGTATGCATGTCAACTGTGGTCTAACACAGATGCATTTTGATGTCATTTTGATGGGGGGATGTGTGTTTTCATTTTTTGGTACATTACTGTAATTCTTTCGTTTTTCTATTTATACAGAACAGTATGAATAAAACGCGACCTGTAGTTCATTTGGATTCTGCATGTACACGTGTTTGAGTATAAGAACCTAAGCAACTACGAGAGCGAGAGCGAGAGCGAGAGCGATTACACAACTGCTAGTGCGAGAAACGAGAGAGCGTGTAAGCAACTACGAGAGCGAGAAGAGCGAGAACGAGAAGAGCGAAGCGCGAGAGCGAGAGCGAGAGCGAGAAACGAGAGAGCGTGTAAGCAACTACGATAGCGAGAAGAGCGAGAGCGAGAATAGCGAAGCGCGAGAGCGAGAAGAGCGAGAGCGAGTACAGCGATAGTGAGAAGAGCGAGAGCGAGAGCGAGAGCGAAAAGTATATCTATTCACTTACACAGCATACAACCCGGTACAATTACATACATAAATATACATAAATATAGTATACAGAAAGAAGCATTTATACTAATCCGGTTGGTTGAATATTGTGGTTGACAATGGTTGATTGCATGACTGCCGGTTGTGTCCGACATTACCACACCTACCACATTTCCGTGTTCGAATGTGTTCGCCTGCAGAAGGGATTCTTTGTACCCTTCTCCGTCCAACTCGAGTAACTCTCTTCGGTGGAAGTATTTGCATTTCCACATATCCAGGTGGTTGCGGCCATTCTGATATATGCCCAACTGGGTATATAGGCTCCGCATATACTGCCTGAAGAGCTTCAACGGTATAGCACTTATTACACAGGCTAGATGGGGTGACGTTGCGTTCCCTAGCAGAGACAATAGCATGGGAACATGGTATTTCGTACGATTCGAACTCTTTGCACGTGCATTGTCGAGTTTGAAGATTAACAAGACCATCGAACCGACCGTCTCTTACATGAGAATTGTAACAATCAATTGGGTCGACTCGGTATCGTCTACCTTTATCGCAATCATTGCTCATTCGTTGCTCAGCATAGTCGGACATCAATGTAGTGCGCGAAAACCAATAGTTTCGCCTTTCATAAAACCACCCCTGTAGATGCCCTCTTATAAAATCAAGCAACGGAACGATGGGGAGTAGTCGTGCTTCTGCAGTCAACGAATTGAAGCACTCGGCACTGTTCGAAGTCATATTGTCATAACGTTTATTTCTCTGAAAACATCGTGCCCATCGTTCAATACCAACGCTCTCCAAATATCGAGCTACAGCACCTCCACGCAAGTGAAGAAGTTGATCCCAATATATCTTGAATTCTGACTCGCGGAACGCCCTAGCAGCCTTTTTGAACAATTCCACTGCCGCCTTGTCCTTGAAATTGTTCAACACATTAGACTGTAGATGGTAGGTGCACACTCCATGAAAAGCTGTGGGAAATACAGCTTGAACACTATGCGCAATACTCGCGTGACGGTCTGAAACAATAACCAAGTTCGGGGAGTCTCCAATGGCTAGCTTCAGTTTCGTCATGAACCATGTCCATGACCGATCGTTCTCATTGTCCACGATCGCATATGCCAATGGATAAAGTTAATTATTTCCATCCCTTCCTACACCAACCAACATGCATCCTTTGTACTTTCCCTTTAAATGGGTTCCATCAACAACGATGACATCCCGCATGCGCGCATAACCTCTGATGCAAGGCCCCAATGCCATGAATGCATATTTGAAATAGAGGGAGTCTTCAATTTCTACTTCAAACATAGTGCCTGGGTTAGCAATTTTCAGTGCTTCTCCATACGCATGAATCATTGTGTACGAGTCTTCTGGAGTCCCCCTAGCAAATGCATGTGCCATTTCCCTAGCACGCCATGCTTTGTCGTAACTTATATTCACTCCATACTCTTGCCTGACGTCCTCAATGATGTGCTTTGGCTTGTACACACGACCGACTCCTTCAAACTTCTGTTTAATTATGTGTCCGATCACTTCAGCACTCGCTTGCCGATGGTCGTGATTTAACAGTTCAATGGAGCATGTGTGTGTGCTCACATACTTGTTTATCTTAAACATTTCAGTTCCCGCCATCTTCACCGCCCGGAGCCTCCATGTACAAGCCTTGTCAATGCATCCCACAGTGTACAATTCCTTTGTGGACTTCTTTACTCTAAACTCAAAATTCTTGCTCATGGCCAGCAGCGACAGTCTGTTCTTTAAGTCCTTCTTACAAACAAACAACTCACCAACCTCAATATCAACACCAATAGCAGAGCCAGAAGTAGATGGACAGGTCAAAGAAGTGCTCGTCGGTCTAACTTGAGAATGGGCATAATTTTGTGTCCTTGGAGTTGGAGTGTATCTTATCTCATTCTCAACAACTGGACGTTGACTTTGGACTCCTTCATTTCGACTGGCATGCATTGCTCTATGTAAGTCCCATGCTTCATTTCGGTCAATGTGATGATCTTGAGAACTATGATGAGTATAATATGAATCCCATGGGTTATTACTGTCGGTTCCTAGGGACACCCCCGTCTCATATAATGGTATACCTGCCTCCTCTGTATACCCACCCATTAATTCAAAAATCCCCCCCCCCATCTGTAACATCGTTCTGCACTGTCACATGAGAATTGTCGTCATAAGCTTGCTGCACATCCTCATCCAGCCGTATGTTCCCACCATTCTTTTGTACATTTGTTATAAATACTTGCAACCTTGAAACATTTTCTTGAAAGAGGATAAATTCTACATCACGATCATTCCTTATGTACATCGGAGGGGATTGTTCTTCCAAGTGCACTTTCACCATCATTATAATGTCAAACATCACCGGACTAATGTTTGTAACTTCATATATCAGACCTTTCAACTCATCGTATCTGACATTGCTCGGCACGACTACTCCTGTTAGCAAACCTCCAATGTAACAGTCACCAGTCTCATTCCAACTGCCACCGTATCGAATGAATAGTGATTTCCTTTCCATCCTGAAAAAAAAACGTAATAACTAATAAGTAGCGGTAAGTAATTAAAGCGCATTCTCGCTCTCGTTCTCGCTCATTTTGCGATGACTCTCGCTCACGCTATCGTTCACGCTCTCGCTCTCGCTCACGCTATCGTTCACGTTCACGCTCACGCTATCGTTCACGTTCACGTTCACGCTCACGCTCACGCTCTCACTATCGCTCTCGCTTTAATACTATCGCTCCAGTTCAACCAGTATCGCTCCAATGCCAATGACATAGTAACCAACTTTCTGAAACTAAAAAAAAAACTTTCAAAACATAACACGTTTATTTATACCATAAGACATAAGACGTTTGTTCAATGTCTCAAAACCATGAAACGTAAGACGAGTTTTCAATGTTTGAAACGTAGAAATATGTCTTCCAGAAATATAAAACAAGTATTAGATCGTACCTATTTTTTGAATGTGGATTGGTTGCTGCTCGGACATTCAACACTTGAAAGGAGAAAAAGTTTTAAAGTAAAGTAAGTTTGAACAAATGAGAAAACAAAGGAAGCCAATGAATACAATCCATAAAAAATTATGTTTGTTACACATATAAACCGTAGTAATTTTCTTTAATTTATTTATTTAAAAGGTTTATTGGGAAATGTTGATGTTGAAAGTAGGTGTAGAACTGATTGCGGTCTTTTCTTTGTCAGTATTTTCGGCGGATAAACCACCAGTGTACGAAATTGACGTAAAAGATCGACCACGAGAGAGAGAACGAGTACAGCGTTCGCGTGAGGTAGAGTGACGAGTGACAACGTTCAACGTGAGAGCAAGAACAAGTCAACGTGAGAGCGAGAACGAGTACAACGTTCGAGCCACGGCAAATAAAGTTCAATGCGAGAGCGAGCAGAACATTGGTAGAGTGACGAGTGAGAACGAGTACGGCGAGAAATGTCAACGTGAGAGCGAGAACGAGTACAACGTTCAACGTGAGAGCAAGAACGAGTACTACGAGAACGAGTACAACGTTTAGCGAGAGCGAGAACGAGTAGGGCAACGCGGGAACTAGTGACGTAACCGAACGAGAACGAGTACAGCGTTCTATACTCGGCAACTAATGTTCGAGTGCGAGAGCGATCCGAACGAGGACGAGAGCGAGAATAAGTAGTGCGAAAACGAGTCAGCATGTGCGAGAAAATATGTGGCCCCCGTGAGAGCGAGAACGAGTACTACGAGAACGAGTACAACGTATAGCGAGAACGAGTACCCGGGGGCGACCGAGAACGAGAATATTCAGCGATAGCGAAACTCTATCCGAGAGCGTGAACGACGAGCCAGTCCTAAACTGCCCTTCTGGGTAATTTTGCGCGCGTTGCCACGTCAGAATGGGTCATTTTTCATTGAAATGGGATGACAGGTCAGATGGCATTAAACCATTGAAAACGGGGTCATCCGTACAAAAACCCCCTCATTGTAGTAGGAGAGTTATGAGATGACTCAACCTTTATAAGAACTTAATTGAAGCCCAATTTATCATGTTAGATGATAAAGTTGAAGGCTTATTGCCCTCAAAGCGAGATTAATGGCAAAGGGTCAAACCTAATAGGAGAAAGTAGACTGCGAGTAAACTTTCTCACTTGTTACCATACTGAAGTCTGTAAATATTTTTTAATTCATTGTTGCATATGGGATATGAAAAATGAATGTTTAGAATTCTTTTATGAAAAGAAATCTTAGATAATGCATCTACACAAATCAATCAGAGAGATTTATTTTCAAAGATAAAAAACAAAAGGTTTGCGAAATAGTAAAGGTTCATTTATGAAATGAATTTTACAATTAGATCTTTGAATATAAGGTTTGATAAAAGTATCAAAATTTATGACTTTGGATAAATATTAATGAAGCTTGTATAAACAAGAAACTCATTAATTGCTTAGTGGGTTTGTTCTCATGTTTTATATTGATGATATTTTACTCATTATGAATGATGTAAGATTTTATTTAACATAAAACGTTGACTAAGTAACAAATTCCAAATGAGTGATTTGGAATGACTCGATATATTTTATATGTCCAAAATGGAGATTTTAAGGACAAAATGTTAACTTTGTCTCAAACATCTTATATTGATAAAATTGTTGTAAAATATTTGATATTTATGTCTAAGGAATAGTATCCTAAGACAACCTTAAATGTTGAGAGCATATGATTAATTATCTACTCTAAGTAGGAGATAATTAATGCATAAATGAGACTTAACAATTAATATACAGTTGATTAGCATATATCAGTTAAATGAATGGTATGACCATTGAGTAGAAAATTAAAAACTTTCTCAAATTATCTATGGATAATGAGAAATTTTGTGTATGGAGTAAAAAATTTGATCTTTACAAGATACACTAGTTCTACAAAGATTTAGGAAATCTATGTTAAGATGAATTTTTCCCTAGGTGGTGGAGTATGATATACAAGTTAAATTGTTTTGCTTGTGAAGCAACAAAAGGACTTGTATGACCCAAATAGTTCCATGAAGATCTGAAAAGGTGTTTCAAATGATTTAGTATATCCTATTTGTTATGATAATAGTGGTATAAAGACTAATATTAAGGAAATTGGAAAACATCAACATATAGAGAATCATATCGAGAGAGAGAAAGCATCATGGTAGTGACCAAAATGGCTTTTAATGACAATCGTTTGGATCTATATAAAAAGACTCTCCAGGCTAAAGTGTTTGATGGTCACTTAAAATGTCTAGGATTACAAGACATGTCTCATCTTTGCTAGGGCAAGTGGGAGAGCATGTTTGGCATAGAGTATGCCCTAGGATACATGTCTTTCTGGCTTTAGTGTAAGTGGGAGATTGTTGGAATTTATGCCCTAAAGCCTCGTAATAAATGATTTATATAATAATTTATAATAATTTTGATTATTTTATTTGCAATATAATATTATCCATCATATGAAAAATCCAAGGTTATTAGTGTAATCTTGAATAGTATGTGGTTGACATACAAGAGGATCATGTTCAAGAAATATCCTACAGGGTCAATGGTACTTAAGGTGCAAGATGTAATTATAGGGGTAAAATGGACTTTTGACCCAACTGTAATTACTAACAATTCGTGAAAGATCGACTTGCATGTAATGATTATATCCATGGACATAATTTGTCCTACAGTGCATAAGAGTGCAACTCTAGGTCTATAGTGGAGTGACATATAGTTAATGAATGAAAATTAATTAATTAAAGAGTTTAATTAATTAATTTTGTATCATTAGAGCTTATAATCTGTAGGTCCATAAAGTCTCATTGCTAGCTCATAGTAACACTAAAGATTAATTTAGTTGAAAGAAAAATTTGAAATATTCAAATTAATATTTAATATATTAGATATATGAAATATAAAAGAGAAAAATATATTTATTGTATTTGATACATTAAATATTAAAATAATTAATGTATATTAGATACATTAAATAAAAAATATTTATAAAATTCTAATAAGATTCAAATAAATAAATATCGTAGGAGATTTGAATGAGATTCAAATAAATATAAGATATATTTTAATATATTATATATTAAAATATTTTAATAATTTAATTATGGGAAATATTTTCCTTTGGTCTCTATAAATATGACCCTTGGGTTAAGTCATGAGACATAATACAAATCTCCCCACTAGAGAATTAGAGAATTCTCTCTAGATCTCTTCCTTTCCAATCCCTTGTGGATTTTCTTTTAAGAGGCTCCCACAAACCTTGGTCATGTGTTCAAGTCAAGTCAAGAAGATTTTATGTAGGAGATAAATATCTGCCAGAGATATCTCTATATTTATCTCAAAGGTATGTTTTGCTTAGCCTAATTTTTTTTGTTTAATTCTAAAATAAAATTAAAGTCGATTCCAACGTTTCCGTTGTGGGTTTAATTCGATTATTCCTTTCAATTAAAAGACATCAATCCCTCGCAACAGCGCCAAAAACTTGATTGGTGTGTTCACGCAAGCGCACGCGATCGAAGTAATAATAAAATAGTATTCCTACCAAGTATCGTATCCACTGGGATTGGTTTTTAATTTGATTAAGTACCGCGAATAATCTTACTTTACTTTATTTAGAGAAAACAATCCAAGAGCAAACAGGGAAATAAGTTCTAATCCTAGAAAGCAAAATAAATGGGAGACACAAATCGTTATGGCTTTAATTGAGTGAATTTGTCATTAATATAGGAAATTAAGGAGGCTTTAGTATTAGTAAATTTCGGAAGCTAGAGAAAGCATTGTGTTGCTGGAGCATTTTGAAGAGTAGAAGGTCGCACGAATTTCATACGTGGGAATGCAACTCATTTATGAGCTGGAAGATCTGTGAGAAGAGTCAGCGTGTTTTCCCTTTTGGAGGCTGCTAGCTGGACGACAGGTCTAATCAGCCTTATTTTCACGAGAGTAGTCATATTTAAAGAGTTATAGCCATTTTCTTGAGGGGGGAATCGAGGAGGGGAAAAAGAAGACACATAGAGCTGTTGACGTCGATTTTCTGGGAAAGAAAATGGGTCATTATGGAGCGATTTGCAATAGCATTTCGTTCCATTTTGGGCAACTTTCCGTCATTCTCTTTCCTCCTTCTTTAGTTTTCCTACAACATTAGTTATGGTTGTTAGTTTTCAATTTTTGTTTGTTATAACTTGCACTATGAGCTAAAAACTCACAAGGTGAGGATTAGGGAATGATTGTATTAGCATAAACTTCTTCTAATTAGTATTTCGTTAACCTTAATATGATTTTAAGTGTGTTTACTACTATATCAAAGTTCTATTTGGCCAACTCAACTTTTGCATTATCTTCTTGATTTTCGGAAGAAATAGGGGAGGCTAATTCTTAAAAACCAAATTAGCTCATTTTATTAGAGTTAGAATCTATCTAAATAAGTGGGTTAGGGATCAGATAACAACTTGCCTAATGCACTATCGAAACAACAGGTTAAAAACAAAAGGGATTAATGGGAATTAATCACTTATCTTAGGGATTTCGGGAGATTTTCCTAGTAGACTGTTAGTGGGTTGAGTTAGCAAAATTATCGAGTCAGCATCATTTTCTGTTAATGCATGATTTATCCTAATCCGAATCTATTTACTCGCAATTGCAAGTTAGTTTCGTTTAACGCTCTATTTAAGCATAAATTTTGTTTTAGCATCCTGTTTACCCTTGCATCATTTGTGTTAGTTTTGTTGTTGTAGTTTTTAATTACCCCAAAATTATCGTGGTTACAAAACGAGTTTGCTAAAGGTTAATTGTAGTAAAACGGAAAATTACTAGTTTATGGGTGTTTGGGGGAAGACAAAACAAAGCACAAGTGCACGTAGTCCAACAAGTAATATATGGAAGTATTCGAAGTATCGAACCCAAGGGAACGATTAACAAAAAGAACTTTTCAGTTAACAACACAGTGCTCTCAAGTTGCAACCGAAGGTAGCCAAGTAAATGAAATATTTTGGTGTTTTTTTTTTGTGCAATGAAAATAAAGTAAACTAAAAAAAAGATAAGAAAACAGTAATGAGAAGCAGGAAATTCAAATCTGTTTCAACCCTGAGGAAATGCACCCACCATGCACTCGCAAACTTGCTTAACTAGGTCTGGCTATTTCAGAGATTTTGCCTCTTGTGCCCGCATACTACCTCTTTCGAGTTCTGTGCGATTCAAACAAAATGCTACTGAAATGCGCCCGCAACCTACCCTAACTGACACTTAACACCGTGAATCGAGTTCAACACCTATTCAGCCCTTTTCTAAATGCTTTTAGGAGACTAAGCAATTAAACATATATGTCTATGGCTAATTTTAACTTAGATAAATAAGGAACACAACTCAATGATTCTAAAGGTTTTTGTCCTATGTCTAGATACAAAAAACGAAGTTCTATGTCTAGACTCTTCTCCTAGATTGCTTTTATGAAAACGTGTGCTCGATCCAACCTTTTAAGTATTGAGTCTCACACAAACTATGTTAACTTAAGTGATCAGTTTAAGCTAACAATGAAACTTAAACTCAATAAAAGCAAACGATGCTAAATGTTAAGCAAAGTTACTTGAATCACATGGCGGGGCTTATATCCTTTTTAGGGTATCCACTTCATTGAATCCGTTCCAAGGACTTAGCTACTCATTAAAAAGAAAACTAAAGTGCAGAAAATAAAAAGAAAATTTGAATAAGAAAAGATAAACTTCATTGAATTAATCATGCGAAATTGGAACAAAACTTGAATTACAACTTGAAGAATTGAAATTCAAATAAGAACAAAAACTTACAACTTAAATGAACGAATAGAAACAGTAGCTAAACTTTAAAGAAAAAAAAATAGAAAGTACAAAAACTTAAATGAAAGCGATAAAGAACCCGAAGTTGTTTCTTCTTTCTGACTTTATTCAACCTCTCTCGAGGAGAACAAGTGCTTACACTCCCTTCTTTCGAAGTTCTTGTCCGAATGAAGTATGAATAGAACTTGGGGGAGACTCAGTATGGCGGCTGAAAGAAAAACTGCAGAATTTGGGGTAGAAGATAGAAATCCGAGCTCCCCTTGAAATTAAAGCTTGAGTCACCTTTTATAGACCTCAAGGTTTAGGGTTTGCTACCGAGATCAGTGTGGAGAGGCTTGACCGATCATATCCCTTGATCCTTGGAGATTTGATTAAGAATATTTGATTTTATATGCAAATCTCTCGAATCTGGGAGAATCTGCCGGAAAGGTCTAGATGCGGCCGCATAGTTGAATGCAATTGTGTTGTTGTCGATATGGCCTAAATGCGGCCACATAATTGGGCGCATTTTGAGCTTTTCCTGCAACAGTTGGAATTTGGCTTCTGCTCTCAATTGCTAGCGCATCCGGGTCCCATATCTCTTGCATCATCTTTCTTTTGCCTCAATTGCGGCAAGAATGTGGGCGCATTTGGGTCATTTTTCAGCCTTTACACAAAATCAACAAAAATTAACACTTTCTTAACAAAAATGACTCTAAAGACACCTAAAAACTTTTTTTTTTTCAAATCACGACTTCATACACATGCAAAACTTATTTTTACTTAAAATTGCTCTAAATGACATGAATTATAACATTAAACACTCGCTTTCTAAGTAAATAGCTTAGTTTTTAGAGCCAAATAACACTCATAAATGAGCATTATCACTAGTTTCCGTGGATACGATAATTTACTTAGCACTTGCTATAATTTATGTGTACACTTGTGCATAGACAATCAGATTATTGCTAATTATTCACATTACTCTAGCACGTGTCAGACAGTGTTGCAATGCTTGCTCTCGGATTTGCAATACCAAATCAAGCATCACAATGCCATTTTTAGCGTTGCGACGCTACTCTCTCGGCCCCAATTGCTTAATTCTTCATCTCTTCTCTTATTGGCTCTCTAAAATGGCCCAATTAGCTTCAATATTCACCAAAATACTTCTGAACACTCAATTTTGCTCCTCAAGCTCAGTTTCTACAAAATCAAGAGAAATAGGCATATAAGTTCACAAAATCATAAAAAAAACTAGCATATATAATAGAAAATAAGGTAGCATGATTACATGCTATCAGTAATGCAATACTTCAACGCATGGTAGTTGGAAGCATGGTATGAACGTGACTTCCAACTTTAACTATGCATTGAACATGAATTCTACTTTCTTTCTAATGCACGACTTTCTCTCATTTCCTGCAATATCGAAAAAGTTGAGTGCATAGTATGGTTTGAATGAACACTTGGCTATTTTTATATAAAATCATGCAATGCAAGCATACTTCCTATGCTCTCAAAGCATAAATGATCAAATTATGAGCATAAATAACTTATCTTTTGACAAGTTATTAAACGTGCAGGAAAGACCTGAAAATTTTTGAAAATTTTTGGCACAAAAAAGCTCAACATAGGATGGCATACACATGCATCAACTAGGGAAAGTAAGATAACATCCCTACGTATGTCATCAATTGTCCTCATCAAGTGCAAAGCAAACACATCATCAACCATTCAAGCTCAAAATTCACACTAAAATTTGAAAAATTTCCACTAAAAAGTATGCTTGACATATCAATCAAAAGTCCGAACAAATGCGCTCAAAGACTCATTCAACATGCTAAGCAATAAATCATTAAAGCTAAAAAATACTACAACTCCACCCCTACCTAAAATTTACATTGTTCTCAATGTAAATAAAAACCAAGCATAGGGACAAATGAAAGGGGAAAAAAGAATACTCCCCATGCGTTCACAACTCATAGGTGGGTGGTGGGGCGGCTCCTACAAAACTGATCTTCTTTCCATTTCTTCGGGTCAAATCTCCAACCTATCAAAACAACAACTCAACTAAGCTACACTAACAACTAAAAGCTACAAAATAAAGAAAGCAAGTAAAGTCTTTAACGCCTAACTGCTTCCAGAAAGGGCAAATTTTTAATGTCGATTGTTCAACGGCCCGTGTGGCATGATCACGTGTCCTCATATGAAGGATCTTCAAACACAAAAGCCATGAGGCAAGAAGCGACAACATCACCCTCCTTAAAAATCTTTAACTTATGTCTGGTCACTTTGAAAGATTGATCTAAATCGAAGCTCTTAATCTCTACTGTTCCATAAGGGAAGACATTAGTAATTTCAAAGGGACCAAACCATTTAAAATTGAACTTACCTAGCAATAGTTTCAGCTAGGAGTTGTAGAGGATGACCTTTTGCCCAACTTCAAACTATTTCCTACAAATCATATTGTCATGGAACTGCTTGGTTCTCTCCTTGTAGATCCTGACACTTTCCTAAGCCTCCAATCTCAATTCTTCAAGCTCCTACAACTGAAGAAGTCTCGAATTGCCTGCCTCATCAAAATCTATATTGCACTTCTTGATTGCCTTAAAGCACAACTCCTTTGCAAATTTTGAAAATAAATCAATCAAAAAGCTCATGAAGAACGATTTCTAACAGATAAAGCAAAGCAGAAGAATTAGGAACCCAAACAATTAAGAAACAATAATGCGTCGAATCCCCGACAACAACACCAATTTGACGGAGCTTGTCACACTCACCAAATAAATTTATAATCGATTTTTACCAAGAATTGTAGTACTTAGTGGTGACCGAGTGAACATAGGGAATCATGATTATTTCTTTCTAAGAGCTGGATTATCGAACGGAACCGTGGGGGGTGATAGGGCCAAAATAGTCATATATTATTGTGCCTAATTCTTGTTAGTTTGATAGTTTTTATGTGTTTATTTGTCTATTTTCTAGGTAATCAAGCTAAAGAAATAATTTGGAGCATTTGCATCCAATTGGGGTTAAAACAAGCTAATTTGGAGGTCATTTGAGCAAACGAGCTAGAAGAACAAGCGAAATGACCATTATGCCCCTGACGAGAGCGTCTCAACGCTGTTGGAAACGTCAAGACGTTAAATGAAGACAGAATGCATGAATGTAGGATAGTGTTGAGACATTGTAACAGTGAGCGTCACAGGACGCTGTGGTGAGCTCCAAAGACACTAGTCTAATTAGGTGTAGCATCGAAACGCTACCTGTAGCGTCTCGACATTACTGCGATTTTTATAAAAGCTAATTTTTGCCCTCTAGGTCATTTTGTCTCCGTTTTTGGCCGCCAAGAGACCATGTTTGGGCCTTTTTCTCTCTATTTTTTAGTAGTTTAGAATAGATTAGGAGTTTTTTCATCAAACCTTAGTATCGGGCTACATCGCTTCAATGTTTAGCTAGGCTTTCAATGATGATTCGGGTGTAAACAACAACTTTGTGATTTTTGTGAGACTTTGTATTGAATTTCCATATCTTTCCAGCATGTTTGTTATGTCTTGATTCTTGCTACACCATGAGCATGTTTGTAGATAGCCTGACAACCTATTCACGTCGAACGTGTTTGTGAACACTAGTTTAAGTAGCAATAGGACCGCCTCATGTTTGCATAGTAGGGAGTTTCTTCCCCTTGTAGTTCACACGATAGGACCTAAGAATCAAGAGAACGAATTAGTTAAATTAAGAATGCATGCCTAGTTTAATTAGTTTGTCTAAATCAATCTCTAGAACTTAAAATGGCTAGCAATGTTAGTATGGCTAAGGTAATTAGGGCTAGTTAGGTTATTAACTCGATGCTAGGTTGGGTTAACTGGGTTAGGGGACCTAAGCTTGCTAGGGGCTTTAGGCAGCTTTTCCATAAAGGTCGATTAAGTGATAGATTGCTGTTTAGAAGCTTGTGTTAGGATTTCAATGATCGATTATTGCATTGTTATCCATTTTTGATTAGAAAGCGAGTGTTTAATGTTATAATTCATGTCATTTAGGGAAATTTTAAGTAAAAACAAGTTTTGCATGTGTCTGAAGTCTTGATTTGATCAAAATAAGTTTTTAGGTGTATTTAGAGTCATTTTTGTTAAGAAAGTGTTAATTTTTGTTGATTTTGTGTAAATGTTGAAAAAGGACCCAAATGCACCCACATTCTTGCCGCAATTGAGGCAAAAGAAAGATGATGCAAGAGATATAGGACCAGGATGCGCTAGCAATTGAGAGTAGAGCCAAATTCCAACTGTTGCAGGAAAAGCTCAGAATGCGCCCAATTATGTGGCAGCATTTAGGCCATTTCAACAACAATACAATTGCGCTCAACTATGAGGCCGCATCTGGACCTTTTTGGCAGATTTTTCTAGATTCACTAGATTGTAGATAAAATCAAATATTCTAAATCAAATCTCCGAGGATCAAGGGATATGATAGACCAAGCCCCTCCACATTGATCTCGGCAGCAAACCTAGACCTTGAGGTCTATAAAAGGCAGTTCAAGCTTCAATTTCAAAGGGAGCTCGGATTTCTACCTTCTACTCCAAATTCTGCAGTTTTTCTTTTCAGCCGCCATACCAAGTCTCCCCCAAGTTCTGTTCATACTTCATTTTGACACGAACTTCGAAAGAAGGGAATGTAAGCACTTGTTCTCCTCGAAAGAGGTTGAACAAAGTAAGAAAGAAGGAACAAACTTTGGGTCTTTATTGCTTTCATTTAAGTTTTGTACGTTCTGTTTTTCTTTAAAGTTTAGCTACTGTTTTTATTTTTCCATTCAAGTTGTAAGTTTCTGTTTCTTTATTACATTTCAAGTCTTCAAGTTGTACTTCAAGTTTTGTTTCAATTCCGCACGTTTAATTCAATGAAGTTCATCTTTTCTTATTTAAGTTTTCTTTTTATTTTCTGCACTTTAGTTTTCTTTTCAATGAGTAACTAAATCCTTGGAAGGGATTCAATGAAGTGGTTACCCTAAAAATGAGATAAACCCCGCCATGTGATCCAAGTAACTTTGCTTAACATTTACCACTGTTTGTTTTTATTGAGTTTAAGTTTCATTGTTAGCTTAAACTGATCACTTGAGTTAACATAGTTTGTGTGAGATTCAATACTGAAAGGGTTGGATCGAGCACGCATTTTCGTAAAAGCAATCTAGGAGAAGAGTCTAGACATAGAACTTCACTTTTTGTACCTAGACATAGGACAAAAACTGTTAGAATCATTGAGTTGCGTTATTTATTTATCTAAGTTAAAATTAGTCATAGACATATGTGTTTAATTGCTTAGTCTCCTAAAAGCACTTAGAAAAGGGCTGAATAGGTGTTGAACTCGATTCATAGTGTTAAGTGTCGGTTAGGGTAGGTTGCGGGCGCATTTCAATAGCATTTTGTCTGAATCGCACAGAACTCGAAAGAGGCAGCATGCGAGCGCAAGAGGCAGAATCTCTAAAATGGTCGGACCTAGTTAAGCAAGTTTGCGGGCTCATGGTGGGCGCATTTCCTCAGGGTTGAAACATATTTGAACTCCCTGCTTCTCATTACTGTATTCTTATCTTTTCTTTTAGTTTACTTTATTTTCATTGCACAAAAATCCCAAAATATTTTCTTTACTTGGTTACCTTTGGTTGCAACTTGAAAGTACTTGTGTTGTAAACTGAAAATATTTTTGTTAACCGTTCCCTTGAGTTCGATACTTGGAATACTTCCATATATTACTTATTGGACAGTGTGCACTTGCGCTTTAGCATCCCACCAGTTTTATCCCGAACTGGTGCTCGATGTGAGATCGTTTATCTTTTGCGCTTTTAGTCATTCTGTCTCTTTTCGATTCTGTGTGGTTCGACCCGGTGCATTATTAATTACTACAAGTAGTTAATTTTAGATCGATATTATAAATGTATTTGATTGAGCCCTCGGCAAGCTTAACTATCAGGGGGGTTTATGATGTAAATACTAAAATGCAAGAAAAGTAAATGCAAAGGGAAATTAAATGCATAAGGAAAAGAAATTAAAGGAGAAGTAATTAGACATTCCTAACACCAATTCGGGCATGTGGGGATTCAATTATAGCATTAATCATAGATTTTTCATGAGATTAGCTAATTCCATTTTTAACGCCTAACTAACTCCTCTGAACACTGTGGGAGCTTCTCCTAATTAAACCAATTTACAAACGCCTAATTGATTCTAATTTAATTAACAAACTAGACACAAACGTTCCATAAGAGTTAATTAAATGGTTTAAGCCCAATGGATAAGTTGAAATGAGTTAATTAATTACGACTGACCAATCGAAATTAACTATGTCTGTGCTAACAATTTTAAGGCCTACCATGTACATGTAATTAAGATATTCTACCTAATTAACCGACGTGGTTACCAGCCTATTACTACTCGAATTAAGCAAGAGACCAAGGACACTTATAGTTACTCAAGCATAGCAACGAACAATTCGAATACAGTCAATTTGTCAGATCAACCACACAAGATTGTTCTAAGAATAAGCACAAGAATTTAAAACCATTAAAAACTGGAATTAACTCTAAATTAAGCAAAAAAAATCTCACAATGCTACAATGTAATCCTGACAATACCTCGAATTAGCGTATTTTCCTAGCCAAAAGTCACAGGAACGTATCTCGAGCACATAATACAAGCTAAAATCTACCTAAATTGACTAAAAAGCTCTAAAAGTAGTAAAGGTAGGGGGGGGGGGGGGGGGGAGCAATCTATCTTGGGCGAAGAGATAACCCTAAAACGGAAAATTTGAGTTTTATACAAATCGCGATAGCAAAGTTGCCAAAGTTGAGGGGGGCTCGCTGCAGAGTTACGCAACGCTGTGGGGGAGACTTGCGACAGCGTATTTCAGCATCTGAAGCTTCTGTATTTCAGCATCGAGCAGGGGCTCCTCACATGGTCTTGACGCTACTCTAGGAGCAAAATGATCAATCTGATGTTTCTCTCCACTCAGGTGCTCAACCAATGAACTTCAATCTCAAATTTATGGCTCATTTTACTGTAATTTCAGTTTTAAGCATTTCAATTATGTTTTTTAGGTTACTTTGGAGTTAGTGGTTGTTATGACATTCGTGTATTTAGGAGTTACAATCCTCAATTGACAATAGGTTACTTTTAGGGTTTATTTAAAGGCTATATATAGTTTAGCTAATTCCTTTATAAAATACAGACTTGAGATTTGGAAAATGTAGTAGAAAGAGCATTTGTGCTTTCTTTTAGCCTAAAGTTAAGTTTCTTTGCAATTTTATGTTGTTTAGGTTGCATGCTTAGAATCATTCAAGCTTGACTTGATCAATCTTGTTATAAGGAATGATCTTTCTTACCTTAAGATATTTGATCATCAAGGTACACAATCCGATTTTTACTTTCCTTGAGTTGATTTTCAAATTCGTTTTGAAGTTTTTGATATTAAGTTCTATGGGTCTTGTTTTTCAACAAGGTTTTTTTTAGATCCAATTCTCTAGGGTTTTATAACATCCCTCGTCTATGATGGGATCATTTTAAGTTCAAGAGTTTATATTCTCATCTCTTGACGTACCATGTCAACGACATGTGAATTATTTACCCTTTTTGCTTGCTCCCTCACAGGGTCGTTGTACTTGTTGTTTTGGATGTGCTTGTAAGCATTTTCTATGTCTCATCCCCCCTCCCAAGTTCAAATGTATAAATTTAATCTCAATTTAAGGGTGAACTCACAAAAATAAAATAAAATAAAATAAAATAAAATAAAAAACTCAATTTAAGGGTAGAAGGAAATAAATATTTTATTAAATTGTTTTTTGAAAAACATATACTTCACACACTTTTCCTAAACCATATTCTAGATTTTCAAGCTTTTTAAACATTCACCTCAAACACAATTACTAGCCTTGTATCCCAAGCACAAATTTTCTATATTCAAATTTCTTAAACCTGCACCTCAAGCTATGCTTCTCAAACCATTCCTAAACTCAATCATTCTAAACCTGCATCTCAAACTATGCTTTCTAAACCTACACTTTAAACACAAGTTTTTCAAACGAAAATTTATTAAACTCTCAATTTATATCTCTATATTTAACATTTTCAAGTTTAAGATGTCCAACCTATGCCCTAAACATCCGTTTTTAACTCCATGCCATTAGTATTCCAGCCGCAAGAGTAAAAAAAATAAAGGCAAAATTGAAAACCAAGGAAGAAATCATATTTAAATATTTAATTCGCAGCTGAAGATATGCCACGTCAGCAAGAATATAGGAGTAATTAAAGCCATTAATACTATTATTATTTGGGCAAGTATGAAATCGTAATCATTGGCGTTTAAATAGGGGTTACCGAATACAATAATGTTAAAATAATAATAATAAGGGACTTGGAGAAAGGTGTTCACATTTCTCAGTCAGGCCACCACACTGATTGCGATTTGCGAGTTGTTTCGATAAAAACAATTATTGTCCCACTCTGCATTTTTGAATCACCAAACAGAGAAAATAAAATAATTAAATAAATGTCCTTTATTGAAATCCAAAGCATTATATGCAGTGGATTAGATTCAAAAACATTTTAGATCCAATCCAATTATATTGAGGTCAAATTTGTTTAATTTAGATGATTTTTACTAAAAAATGGATTTTTTTTTTTAAATGAGTATGTTAACTTGAGCTATGGTCAACTGATTAAGGTATATACTATCAACTAAAAGGTTAGAAGTTCGAATCTCACATGTCTCACATGTTGTTGAAGTAAAAAAAAATAAAAATGATATAATCTAACCTAATCCAACAATAAAATGTTTGATTCCTATTCTTCTAGTCATTTACTAAAAATCATTTTTAAAAATAGTGAAGACATTCATTTTTAAGCCTCTCTTTACTTATAGTGAAGATCTAAGTAAAATTAATAATTTATTGTCGATTTTTATTATGAAAATTATGCTCTAATAATATCAAAATTATTTACTAAAAGTGGTTTAAGATAATGAAATATAAAAAAGAAGTTATTAAATGAAATAGAAATGATAATAATATATAGATGCATATATAATTTTATCACAGGTAAAAAGGTATTTTTAATTCATAATAAATTCTATTGAATATTTTAATTAATATTGTATATTTTAATAAAGAAAAATTGCAAAAACCACCCCTGAACTTTGAGATTTATTACAATCACACTTCTAAACTTTTAATTTGATCAATCAGCCCCCTGAACTTTGTTAAGTGTTGCAGTCACACCCTTGAACTTTTAATTTAATCAATCATCCTTATGTACTTTGATAAGTGTTGCAATTAGTCTCCTGTATTTCTTTTTTTTTTTCCTGTTTTTTTAGAAGAGACTAATTGCAACACTTTAACAAAATACATGAGGTTGAGTGCAACATTGCACAAGGTACAGGGAGCTGATTGATCAAATTAAAAGTTCAAGGGTGTGATTGCAACACTTAACAAAGTTTAAGAGGTTGATTGCAATACTTAACAAAGTTCAAGGGCTTGATTGATCAAATTAAAAGTTCAAGAGTGTAATTGTAACAAACTCCATAGTTCGTAGGTGGTTTGTGCAATTTTCACTTATAATAATATTTATAAAAATATTATCTATAATATATATAAAAGTACGGATGTGTAAGAAACTTTTTTTGGACAATATTATCCTTGATATTTTACAAAATACCTAAACTATTCTTCATTTAAGATTTTTTTTTTGTTTCTTATCTCGGGTACTCTCTCCACCTTTTCAAAACTACCTCACGTTCCTTTCCCTATTTTTAGGCATAATTTTGTGGTTTCTTATCTCGGGTACTCTCTCCACCTTTCCAAAACTACCTCACTTCCTTAAATATTTGATTAAATTTAAATTACTTTTTTAAAAATTTAATGAAATTTAAATTCAAATTAATCACATTTCCTTGCACCCCACCCATTCTCTCCACCTTTAATTCCTCAAACGGTTCATTTCCCTTTTTTTAGGCATAAATCTCTCTTCTTCCCTTTCATCTCCTACGTCTCTCTTCTACGTATCACTCCGGTGAACAATCCATACTACTACAAATTTAATCATTCTTCCTCGTTTTCCTTTCCCTATTAGGTTTTTTTTTTAAATACAAATAAAATACATGAATTAGGCAAAATAAATAAACAAAATATAAGGGGAGATAGATATAATAATTAAAGGGTCATATTCGGTTATTTACTAAAAAAACCTCTCTCTCCCACTCACTCTCTAACTTCCACTCCACATATTCTGTTATTCATTATATGGTTTCTATCATCCTTACTCTCTCACTCATATCTCTAACTTCCTCAATTTCATTAATTCACACTCACAATATAAATATCACTTCATTTAAAACCATTATCATTTTCCTCCCTTATATTCACATTACTTCACATTACGTCTAGAGATGTCCATTTAACCCATGGGGACCCGCCCCGAACGGGGCGGGGAATCCCCGATTACATGGGGAATGGGGGAGGGAGCAGGGAGATATTTTTCCCCGTTGGCTAAACGGGGACCAGGACGGGGAATCTATTCCCCGTCCCCATCCCCGACCCCTCCCTGATTCCCCGTCGCGCCCCGATTAATAATATATATATATATATATATATATATATATATATATATATTAATTATTACCTATAAATAGAATTTTTTTTTAAAAAAAAAAACTATAGTAGGAATTAGTTTAAGACTATTTCGTTATAAAAAAAATTTTAAAGACTATGTTGTAATATTGAAATTTGAATTTTTAGAAATTAAGTTGTTTCGACATTATAGTATTTTTACTTATGGTATATTTTTGTTTTTAGTAGAAAATTTTATAACATTTACTTTAAATAGAATTATATTGAAAATTATTCATTTAGAAATAATTTTTATTATGGTTGAGAATAAATATAAAAAAAAAAGATAAAAAAATTAAAAAAAAAAAAGGAACGGAGAAAAATTCCCCGCGGGGAACTCGATCCCCGCAAATTCCCCGCGGGCAATCCCCGCCCGATCCCTGCAAAATTAAATGAAAAATTTCGCGGGGACAGGGAATGAAATGGGGGCGGGGATGGGGACGTGGAATCCATTCCCCGGCCCCGCCCCGCCCCGTGGACATCTCTAATTATGTCTTCTTTTTTTTTTTTTTTTCATAACATGTCTTTAGAAAAGTATATTTTGCTAAAAAATTTGGAACCATTCCAAAAGGAATGGACTGTAAAAGTCAGTGTAATTCAAAGAGGAACAACAGAGACATATACTAACCATAGGGGTCCACTTCAAGTATTGAAGTTGATTCTGATTGATAAAGAGGTAATTTTTTTCTCCATATAGAATTAAGACATAGTTCTTTGTTCATAATAGTTTTTTAAAATTAATCTTTTGAGATTAATTTTTTTATATAAAATATGCTCCATTCTAATACTTGACTTCTATAGGGAACTCAAATCCAAAATCGTGATGTATAATGAAACTATTTTAAGATTGGAGCACACTTTGAAGAAAAATGGATCCTATTTTATTATCAATGGAAATGTGAAACCGGTTGACAATAGATTTCTCAATATTAACAAAGATATTAAAATATCTATATCACCTAATACCGAAGTTCAAGAATCCAGTGAAATAATTTAATAGAAAAATTTACTCACAATTTCATTGATTTTAAGCAAATTATCAATGTTTTGGATAAAAAGAAGACAATAGGTATGTTCTTTTTTTAATAAATAATATTTAAATTATTTATACAATTTTTATATTTAGTATTTATCATTTTATTTTGTTACAGATGTCATTGGAATTGTGAAAGCTATGAAGCCAATTATGAATATCAAGAGTAAAAAAAACGATGTCTGGAGCATAAAAAAGAGAGATATTATTTTGATAAATTCAAGGTATGAATTTTTATTCTTTGAATTAACTTTTTTTTACTACTTTTAAGAGTGCTAAATTTGAAATTTTGGAAAAAAATTTATGGATATTTTTTCATGGTGTATTTTATCCCTTGAGGGAAACATAATTTCTAACATATAATAAATTGCTATGTGATACATTTGTTGTTTATGTAGAGAAGCTTCACACTTTCATTACTTTTCTTCTGTGTTTTTTTTCTCTTCATCTCTTGGCTATGTTTTATTTATTGCCTATATTTCATATATGTATATCATATTAAATCATCCATGTGCAATGAAAGGAATGTCTATTCTAACGTATTTCCAAGTAATTATTTATTATTGCAAACTACAGTTTGGGGGATTATTTCCAATTAATTATGTGATATTATTTCATACATGTATATGGTAAAATTTAAATGTGATCGTACTTATATTTGAAATAAATGTTTTTTCAAGTCCAAATAGGTTGGAAACCATACAGATAGGGTTATGGGGAGATTTGGCAAAAAATGAAGGACAATTACTTGAAGATCACGTTGACAAAAAAAAAGTTGTAGTTTTACTGAATGTAAAGGGGGACTTATATGAAGGTATTATAAAATTAGTTAATATTTATATAATATCGTCTTAATTATGGTTGTTGTTGTTCGTGGTAGTGTTATTATTATTATTATGATTTTGGTGTTTGTAGATGAATTTAGTTTGGCAACTACAATGATTAGTCTCATCCAAATAAATCCTGAAATTCATGAGGCTGATGAATTACATATCTGGTATATTATGTTGTTTTGGTTATTTTAAAATTAAAGACTATTTTATTTTATTATAATTTCAAATGTTTGTATTTTACAAAGGTGCAAATCATCACTATGTGGAAAAAATATTTCAAATATTCTTCCTGCATCAAAGAGACTGAAGAAAGCTACCATGGTTGATTTGAAAGATATAATTGAAGGATCAATTGACCAATTACATTGTTCATTCAAAGCAACAATAGTCAAAGTTCTCAACAAAGAACAACCATGGTGTGATAATTGCAAAACTTGTAACTCAAGAGTTTACTCATCATTAGATAGTGATACAACTTCATGTCGAATGAAACAATCCAAAAGCTTTGGTTGTGAGAAGGCCATTGTTAAAAATTATTGTTTCAAATGCTGGATCGAAGCATACGTTACTCTCTTTGATGCAATAGAATATCATATGAGATGCACTATTATTGAGTATGCCAAAGAAATGAAAAAGGTAAGAAACATATAAACTTTGATTATTTTTTTTAAATTTATATCCTAATATGCATTTTTTTTATATTATTTATTCTTAATACCTCTTTTTTTTTTTAATGTCACAGGCTGAGAATAAAGAAAAATGTCAATATTACAAAATTTTGGTGCTCAGTCAAGGCAAAAATACATTTTTCTTGTGAGAAATATAAAAAAAAATGCAATTAATCACTCAAACAAGTTGAACAAGAAATACAAAAATTTAAACTTGTGGAAATTGATGGAGATGAAGAAGTTGAAGAACATGGAAGAAACAAGTTGAAGAAAATTAAGATTGAAAAGTAACAAATTTGTGTAGCTAATGTTATCAATGTTGTTTATGTTTTGGAACAGTCACTTAAAATTTTACTTTATTTTAATTTTGTCTTTTTATTTGTTTATTTTAATATATTCATATGTTTTGGTTGATCGTTCTCAAATTTTACATTATGCATTTCTTTTTTTTTAATACAATACACATTTCGTTCTTTTCATACTTTATCAAGGAACAAAAATGAAATCATCACATTTTTTAGATAAATTAAAATATAAGTAATATAATTGAAATATTTTTAAAAATTTTACTTTGCAAAAACACTAAATTATAAAATTAAAAATTATCACAAACATAGTGCACAAAAAATTACAAATGTAACATTTTTTAAATGAATTGAAACTATAACCTATTACAAAAAATTATAATAATTATACAAAATATATTGTTATTAAATTTTACATTGTTATTTAACAATGGAAAACTTTTCTTTTCTTTTCTTTTTTTAAATGAAAAAAAAAACTTCCTATCTGCCAAAAAATAAAATTAAAAATGATAATATACTAAAAAAATTAAATAGATTCATAATTTTTCCCAACCAACGTTAGGTGTGGGGATGCCTAACAAAGAACAATACATCAAACGTTTTTTCTATTACTGTTAAATTTTCCAAAAGTTTATTTCTGATGTATTTCATAAAAATAAAATGTATCACATAATACATAAAATTAAAAAAATATATAACAAAAAATAACAAGTGAAATTAAAGACAATGGTGAACTTAAAAAAAACAGTGGTTCTAATTTGAATTATTTGTGGTTGGAGAGGAGTTGTTCCTTTTTTTTTCTTGAAATATAAAAGGGAGAAGTAGTTGTACAGAAGAGATGAGAAATCATGAGAGAGAAAAAGGGAGAGAAATTGTAGGGAATAAAATTATTTTAAGTGGTAATTAACTAAAGGTTAAGAGAGATCGTCGGGCATTGGAGATGAAGAAATCGTGGGCAATGAATGATTTTAAATTTTCATATATATATTTATCTATTTTAACAATGTACCTGAAACACTTGAAATTTTTTTTTGGACAATATTATCCTTGGTGTTTTACAAAATACCTCAACTATCCTTCATTTAAGATTTTTATTTTTTTTATTTTTTTTTTATCTCTGGTACTCTCTCCACCTTTCCAAAACTATCTCATGTTCATTTCCCTATTTTTAGGCATATTTTTTAGGCATAAAATCAAATTACCTTAGATATTCAGGAAATAAATCTATTTTAAGTGGTAACCAACTAAAGCTTAAGAGAAATCGTAGGGCATTGGAGAGGAAGAAATCGTGTGGAATGAATGATTTAAAAATTTTTCATATATTTATTTATCCATTTTAACAATGTACCTGAAATACTTAGAAATTTTTTTTGGAGTGATTTATATAATATTAAACCAATGAATTTTAAGCTTCATAACCAAAACAAAATAAATGCAATAATAAAATAGTATTAATATTTAATATTAGTGGTTAAGTTTTAAAATTCAAACGTAAATTCTCTCACTACCCACAATCCACAATACCCACTAAATATTAATGAAATAAAATTTAAAAAACAAACCACTCAACTACCTAAAATTAGTCCCAAACCATTCCCACTTTTTACTCCTCCACTCCCCACACCTTTTGTTATGGTTATTGGATTCATCTTTACAATTTTGTTCAAGAAGATCCTATTTGCCATGAAATTACTAAAATTCACCACAAGTTGGGTCATTCACAAATTTTGCTTTTCTTCTATATTACGAGTCGATGAACATTGAAATAGATTGTTAATCATTGTGATGAGGTAAGTTACATTTTCAAATGCAATTTTCCATTAAATTTTTAAATGTTGCATTTTCTTCCCACAATTTCTTTTCTATTCAATTGTCTAACATCTATTTACATATGAAGGATTTCATTGGACATTGTGAGATAGTTCTATACTTTGCTTTGATATCATTAGTTGCACTTTCACAATTTATATATATTATTTTTTGTTCATTGTAATGTAATGAACTAATGTTGCAGTGGATGTGCACTGGGTTTAATTGCTTGCACTTGCATAAAGCGTGGATTCTCAAGAACATAGTTTCTACAAAGGGCAAAACCAATTTAGCATATACAAAAGGTATAACAATCATGTTCTTTTGAATGTTTATGTTTTAATCTTTTGATATTTAGTTTTTGCAATTCTTTTTATTATTTTAGATTAAGATATTATTGCACCATCTTATTGTATAATACTTTATTATTTATTTCTTTTTTATCCTCAAACTTAATTCATGAAAAACCTTAGAAAATCTCCCTAAAACTAATTATAGAATTTATGTATCAATAAAAAAAATTCATGTATAAACACTTTTTAGACATAAGATTTCAAAGGAAATTTTTCTTTAAAAAATAATCACCATTAATTATTATAATATTTTTTACGGTCACAAAATTATCATTGTAAAAAAAAAACCTTTGAACTTAATTAAAGGATAAAATAGGTCCATTGTGATAAGTCCTTAGATTATACCTATGAAGAAGATAATAATTGTACTATTTTGAGTTTCACATTAATATTATTTTTCTATCCATTTCTCAACATCATCCTATTCGTACACATGATTTCTATTAAAAATTCATAACCAACAAATTCATGATCAAATGATTTATAAATATTTATGTCTAAGTATACATCCACTGTTTCAAACATTAAAAAATGTTTAAACTGATGAATTATATTTATTTTTTTTGCCTTTATGGAGGTTACAACTACTATACTATATTTATGCATCCAAAGTTGATTGCATCAAAACTAATTCCTTGCAAAAGGCTACGTGCAACGCACGTGTAAAAATCTAGTATTTTAAAATATGCAAAAAATGGTACTTTTTAAAGTAGGCTAAATTATATTAAAAAAAATACCCATGAACTTTGTAATTTGTTTCAAAAATACATCTGAACTTTCAAAAGTTTCATTAATACCCTTAAACTTTCAAAAAAATTTCAAAGATATCTTTACCGTTAGTTTTGGATGGAAACCATTAGTACTTTGTTTCAAAAATACCCCTAAATTTTCAAAAGTTTCATTAATACCCTTAAACTTTCAAAAAAAGATAAAAAATACTCTTACCGTTAATATATGAACAGAAATCGTTAGTACCTCGTTTTAAAAATACATTTGAACTTTCAAAAGTTGCATTAATACCCTTAACCTCTAAAAAAAGTTAAAAAATACCCTTATCATTAGCTCCCTCATCTATTTCCTCTCTATCCTAATTTGCTTCAATCTATGACTTAACACTTCTCTACTTTTCCTCTTTTTTTTTTCCCTCTTTTTTTCAATACCTTCTTACTCTCTTCTTCCATTTTTTAATCTCTAAAACTTCCCTCATTTATCCTATCTTCTTAAATATTATAACTTTAAATAGACATGAGGAGCTTTCTCATTTCTAAGCATGCCCAAACATAAATATAAGAAATATCAACACCCAAATAGTCAATGTCTTTAAAGTTATATTGAGTTGAAAAAAACTCAATTTGAAAACAACTCATATAGATACTCTCATTTTTTTTCTTCATTTGTCTAATTCTCAATCATGGAGAACCTTCTTAACTGACCACAACAAATAGATTAATTTGAACTGCAAAAATGATTAATAAAATCTTCATCCGCTATAAATTTGGTAATGCATATGTTTTCTTTCTTTCCTCCCTCCCACTAGATGTCCTCAAAATTATGACCCAAATTCTCAACATGTCTCTCTTTTTGTGTATTAAACCTAAATGTACTAACTCAAATTACTAACATACAACCTTTTTCAAGTATTTAAGTCCTAAAGTCTCTTGGTGGTTCAATTATTCTCCTTTTTTCTTGCTATAGTCTATATACCTTGATTGAAGGGGGTAGTTTTAGAGATTAAAAAATGGAAGAATAGTCTCATTTTTTCTTGCTATAGTCTATATACCTTGATTGAGGGGGTAGTTTTAGAGATTGAAAAATGAAAGAAGAGAAAAAAGTGGGTATTGAAAAAGAAAGGGAAAAAAAGAGGAAAAATAGAGATGTGTTAGGCCATAGATTGAAGCAAATCAAGAGAGAGAATAAATGAAAGAGGGAGGTAATGGAGTGTAGATAAACGGTTTTCATCCATATACTAGGTAAAGACATTTTTTAACTTTTTTTTAAATGTTAGGGGTATTAATGCAACTTTTGAAAGTTCAGGGGTATTTTTAAAATGATGTACTAAAACGATTTCTGTCCATATATATAAAGGTAAGGGTATTTTTGAACTTTTTTTGAAAGTTTAAGGGTATTAATGAAACTTTTGAAAGTTTAGGGGTATTTTTGAAACAAAGTACTAACGGTTGCCATCCAAAACTAATGGTAAGAGTATTTTTGAAACTTTTGTGAAAGTTTAAGGGTATTAATGAAAGTTTTGAAAGTTCAGGTGTATTTTTGAAACAAAGTATAAAGTTTAGGAGTGTTTTCTATAATTTAGCCTTTAAAGTACTTGAAAGTAGGGGTGTACACAGGTTGAGTTGGGTTGGGTTGGAGAGATTTTTGGGACCAACCTAAAATTTCAAGTTGTTCGGGTTTGCTATCCGAAAGACCTGAGTAAGGATTGGAACCCAACCCTATATTTTCAGGTTGGGTTTGGTCGGGTCGTCGAGTTGTTCAATTTTTTTTCCACACAACAACAAATCATACTAGCAACAACAAATTATTAGCAACCAACTTCAAATTTCAATTTTTCCACATAACTAAATGCACTAAAACATATAAGCATATCAAATACTTCATAGATCTAGGCGATGAGAGTGTTAGAACTTCAAGTAGAATGACAATGAGAATCGAGGCTGGGTGAAAACTACAATGAACACTTCAATTAGAGTATCATCATCGAAGAGAGACTGATTGAACGAAAAAATGAGGCGAGGGTGTGTGACGTACCTTTGCCGGTGGCGAGAGACTGAATATTGAACTACACGTTTGTCGTTTGCCCGCGACAACAAGAGAGTAAGAAGTGTCAAGAAGATGAATCTAAGAAGAGAGACTGATCGTGACTGCATGAGCAATGAAGGAATCGAGCGGTGTGAGAGAGAGAGTGCTTGAGAGAGAGTGCTTGAGAGAGTGAGAGGTGAAGTTAGAAAGGCTGATAAGAACTAAGGAATCGAGCGGCGTGAGAGAGTGACTGCGTAAGCGGCACGAAGAGATGAGAAATCGAGTGGAAGTGGGGATTGGAGAACGAACGACATGTGTGTGCGTGAGGCATTAGGGTTTCATAATTATATATATATATATATTAATTCATTAATTTATATTTGGTTCGAGTTGAACCGAACTACAAAATTGCCAATCTGTGAATCAAATCGAAAATTCGGTTCTTCTAAAAACTAACCCAACCCAAATCGAAAAAACTTAACCCAACACAACTCGTATGATTTGAATTGGATAGTTTGAATTGTTCGAGTTACGAATTTGTTGTACACCCCTACTTGGAAGAATATTGTAAAAAAAACGTAGTTTTAGTGATGTGGCAATCTACATGCTCAAGAAAAAAAACGAGAAAAAAAAAGTTTACGATACCAAAGTTTTATAAATAGTTTTAAAATGAATATTTTTATTATAAATAATTCCAAAACTACAGTACTTTTACAATAATTTTAAAAAAGATAATATTTTAATATTTCGCCTAAATTACGTTGCTTCTATCTAATTCAAATTAGTTTAAAAAGAATCCAACCTATAAAATTTGAATTTATTATGTAAATTAGATAATAACATTTTTTAAAATTCAAAGATTGCGGAACAGAAATATCAAACCATCAAAAGTGTCATATCTACCTAGCTATGTTTGCATTCACATATATTCAAAAAATGGCCCCGTTTGATAACCATTTGAGTTTTTGTTTTTTGTTTTTGAAAATTAAGCTTGTTTTCTCTCAATTTCTCTATAATGGTTTTCATCTCCCTTAAGGAAGCATTTGAATTCTTAGCCAAATTCTAAAAACAAAAACAAGTTTTTGGAAACTATTTTTTTTAGTTTTCAAAACATGGCTTGGTTTTTGAAAACATAGGTAAAAAGGAGATAACAAAACAAGTAACTCCATAGGTGGGAGTAGCATTTATAGGCTTAATTTTCAAAAACCAAAAACCAAAAACTAAATGGTTATCAAACGGGGCCATACTATTTTGATTCTTGTACTTTAGGATTTGTTCTATTTTAGTTCATGTACTTTCAAGTGTATACATTTAGTGCTCGTACTTTTAATAAAATTTAAAAATAGTCTTTCCTGTTAGTTTATTGTTAACTTTTCTGGAAATTTTTTTATTTATTAATTTTTTCTTTATAAATTTTTTAAATATATTCACATTATGTCTTTTTTTTTAAAAAAATTATTATTACTATTTAACTAATTTTGATAAAAGTTAATTTCAAACTAACAATGAAGACTAATTTTAAATTTTACGTACAGAATATGAATTAAATTTAAAGATTTGAAACTAGATAGGCTAAAATGAAAAAAGAGCCAAAATAGGAGAACTAAAGTGGTATTTTCCCCATATCAAAATTTTGAACATTCCTTAGTCCAATGATTGTGGAGGCACTGAAGCTTGTGGCTAAAAGCGTAGCGGGCGGTGCTCTGTGAAACTGAAAGAGCCAAAGAAGGGCGCAATACGCACAAAAAGTGAAATGGTTTGAACTTTGAAATTACATTTTGTCAATTACCAAAACAAACACAATCGACACCTAATCTCTCCCTCCCTCCCTCCCTCCCTTTCTCTCCTCGTTCTATGTGATCCAAAGGGCAAAAGCTTCGGCTGGATGTCCATGGAATTGTTCTCTGTTAATAAGAGCTGACGCTGTTTGAGTCGTTCGAGAGCAAATTCCATGGCCAAATTGCAGTTGCAAGCTCCAGTTTCAGTCTGAAAGAAATCCCAACTTCAGACGGGGGTTTTAGGGTTTTTTTCTTTTGAAGGAGAATTCGATCGTTTCCAAGAATGCCGGCGCACGGATCCAAATCCGAGAAACAAGATGCGGCGGTGTTGAACCGTCGAGATCCGTATGAGGTACTCGGTGTCTCCAGGAACTCAACGGATCAGGAAATCAAAAGCGCTTACAGAAAAATGGCTCTCAAGTAGGTTCTAAATAGGTTCTAAATATGAAATATTTTAGCTCTATTTGCTTCATTTTTCCAAATTCATGGAACTTCTACACTTTTTTCTGGATATTATTTCAGCTATAAATAGCACTGTCATATTGGAACATCGAATTTGTATGCTATCATTTTCCTAAGCTTTATTCTCAGGAGACATGGAAGGGTATTACTGTTATTTTTTGGTGGGATAGGATATCACGTAAAGTCATATTTAGATTGTTCCCCAAACTAGTGCACTTTAAACCTTTACCAAAGGGACAGAGAAGTGCGGCGAGAGCTTTGAATCACTTTCAAGCTTCGGGTTTATGACTTACCGACACCTAACTGTAGCACTGCGAATTGCTTATTCTGCCCCTCCCAACAAGTGGCAATGAGTTTTAACAATCTTAAGTATTCCTTGTTAATCCTTAATTACACATTCAGCTCGATGTTGTCAAGTTAGGGGATTGGTAACAATGGAAAATCTTTCAGAAAGTTGTCCATCAAAGGCTAACTTTTTTATTTGATTTTACAATTGTTGTACAGTTTTCATATTTGCACTTGAACCATCTCAATATTTCGTTTACTGAGTAGCATGCCCTATTTTTGGTCTCAATTTCATCATACAATTACCATGTCCAAGGTGATGGTGTTTATACAATTAGCATCCCCAAGTAGATTGGGTTTATATTATAGTCCAAAAATGTCTGAATTTATCAGAACACTAATATAATCTTCTCTCGACTTGATAGCTTGCCAAGGAAGTATCAAGAATTTTCAAAAGAAAGTAGTGAATTTCATTTATTGTACGTTCAAGAAACTTTTATGATAATTTAATCACCATTGTTATTAAAAGTCACCCCAAACAAGCTTTCTGTGCTTATAATAATGCATGCATTAAATATCGTTTATGAAGTATAAAATCTATCGATTCTTAGTAAACTCTTGATTACAATTTCCTGCCCCCATTATTTCCTACTTCACTCAAATCTCCTCTTCCTTTTTTCTGATGCACCTATGTGCTTGTTAGTTAATCTTCTCCCTGCACAATGAGTGATGAAACTCTGTCAGCTAAAAAGCATGCTTACAGTGTGATATGTAATATGTTACACCCTATAATGGTAAATATTGGCTCTTTGTAGTATTACTCATGCGCCATGTTATTATATCAAAGTGGTCCTAATAACGTTTCTTGTTTTTAATGCTCTTTTACTAAATATGTTGATATGATAGTTGACAAGATCATGAAACTCTAATTTCAAAACCAGGTATCATCCTGACAAGAATGCAAACGATCCCAAAGCTGCTGACATGTTTAAGGAGGTCACTTTTTCCTATACCATTTTGTCAGATCCAGAGAAAAGACGACAATATGATGCTGCTGGCTTTGAGGTGAAATATCATTCTTGTGGATTTGCACATTTTAGGAAAGTTACCATGTTCAAGATGTGTTTTTATATACCAACTGTACTATGGGCTAGAGATGATCTTGGAAGTTTGACGATTTAGCTAAACCAATTTAAAGTCCATTATATTAATAATTCATTAATAATTCCCTGTTTAAAATCAATTAAATAATTAAACTACTCTAGGAAAAATAATAAAATATCTAATCATGAAATCAGCTAAACCTTGTAAAGGAAAGACATAAATTAAAAAGTAATAATAATAAATAAATCTAGACAAAAGTCCATTAGTACTACTCCCAAGCAAGATGAAACAATTTAGACTAAGTAACTGGAAAGTGTCATGATCATCTCCACATATACCTTTGTCATCACTAGATCTTCTGCACCACCTGCAAAATCCTTGGTGAAAGTATTAGAAAATATTCAATAACTTGTCCTTCACATGAGGAACAGAAATTTGGTGCAAATTACAAGCAGATGCACTACCTAAATGATCTAATTTCATATATATTAGGTTGTTTATTTATTTATTTTTTAAGTTAGAAAAATATTCTAAACTAAAATTAGTTATTTACACTTTCAATTTGCTAGGTTTTAAACCTTGGAAATTAAATATTAATTTTTTTTGTATTTGTCAGGAAATAAAATGAATATATTAGATTTAAAATATGAAATTTGAAGAAAAAATTTATAGAAATTATTGAAATGATTAATATATTTATTACATAGTTACAAAAATAAATAACTATTAAAGAAGGGACCAAAAGAAAATCAAAAGCTTTTTCCTCTCAAACTCCCATTTAATATAACATAGATTGAAAATCTTAAAATAAACTAAAATTACTAAAATATCCTTGTTAGTATATTATAGTTCATTTGTGGTTGTGCTTTCTATTAAGATATGTGTTTCTTCAAAATGAAGAAAGTTGTGATGTTACCTTTGCCTAGGCCGTGGAAACAGAAAGCCAAGAATTGGAGCTAGATCTTTCAAGTTTGGGGGCAGTGAACACCATGTTTGCTGCCCTTTTTAGGTATGTTTTTATCCTTTTTTTGGCTAATTCATCTCGCTTATGTTTTCTCACTTTATATAATGTTTAAGAAGTCCAGATTCTCTGAGTTTTAGATGTTGCTTTCTATTTTAATCCTTCCTTTCATTGCAGCAAGCTTGGTGTGCCAATTAAAACAACTGTATCAGCAACAGTTTTGGAAGAGGCGCTTAATGGGGTTGTGACTGTTCATCCACTTCCATTGGGCACGCCTATTTCTAGAAAGGTGCACCAAATATTTGACATTCATTTATGCCCCATTTGATAACTATGTTCCATTGTTTTAATTTCTATAAATTACCAAAAAATGTAATTTTTAAAACTTGTTTTTGTTTTTGAATTTTTGCTAAGAATTAAAATGTGTTTTTAAGAAAAGGAAAAGCATACCCAAGAAATTGTGAAGAAGCAAACAGAGATTTTAAAAGTAGAAAACTCAAAATGAAATCATTAACAAACAAAGTCGTTTATTGGTATGCTAATATAGGATTCTGTAATTTTTACAGGTTGAGAAACAATGTGCCCACTTTTATTCTGTTATGATAAGTGAAGAGGAAATACAGGGTGGACTTGTTTGCCGAGTTCAATCACCTGATAAAAGCAAATTTAAGGTCCAACCATAACTCTCTGGAATGTGATTGGTGTTTGTCTGAAAATATTTCTCTCAAAGATTTCTATTTCGTGAAAAAAATTGAGATCTATTGCCTTTACCATGATTACATTGACATTCATGTTCTTGCCAAATTTCCTTCCTTTCCACTTTTATGATTACTAAATTGTATGGTTTATTACTATTTCATTCAACTGCACAATGACTACAATGAAGATTAAGAAAAACAAAAACTTGAAAAATAGAATACTTTTCATCATACATAAATTATTTTCTAAATTTCTCATTCATTTTCTTTTATGTAGTTATTGTGTTTTGATCGGGAAGAAACTGGTGGATTAAACCTCGCTTTACAGGTACTGCTCAATCTTTTCTAATAGCCTTTTTCATCTTTTTGGTATGCTCTGGACTACATAACTAACTGCTTAGCAGATTATTATGAATATGTAATTTAGTTTTTTGTTCTATAACCTAATGTCTTTGTGGGTAACATCTTGCAGTTGGAGTTATCAATATATGCATGAGATAATATAATTCACTTGTAATCTGTTTTCCAGTTAATTATTTATTACTCCATAATATTTTATTTTCTTTCAGTTTTGTGATATAAGTTGGGGGTTTTAGTTATCATTATTATAATGTTTATCTAGCAAGAAAAGATGCGTTAATATACTAGAGTAATTTCACTCCCTGAAAGTTTTCTAGATGTATAATTTTGGATACTTCTTTAATTTGATGGTGATTCTTATGAATACATGTTGAAACATCCTATTTATGTTTATATCTTCTATTTGACCATCAATGAACCTTTTAAATCTTTGTCTTCAGAGCTCAGTACTTGATATGTTTGAATTCTTGTCATATTTGTAGGAGGAGAGTACAAAGGTTGGAAAAGTCACATCTGCTGGGATGTATTTTCTCGGTTTCCCTGTCTATCGGTTGGACCAAACAATGAACTCAGTAAGCCAACTATAAATAAATTGCTGAGATCAAGTTTGACAGCATTTTTTGTTCTGTACTTGCATATCAAAAGAAAAATTAAAAATATTTATAATGACCATTTCCCAGAATATGTTTTCATACAAACAAGAAACATAAATACATCTGATAATCATTTCTGCCTAATTTTTTCAACTTTTTAGATGAAAAATGAATTTGCTTCTGAAAGTCACCTTAAAAATAAGCAATCATTTGAATTAGGATTCCATACCATCTGAACTGCAGCAACCCTCTGGATCACTTTTCAATTTGCAAATATAAATGTAAGAGTCTTTCCAGGAAAAACAGAACAGTGGAATAAGGAATTCTATCGAGTATCAAATGCACCCATCTTTCAAAAAATTAGAGTAAGAACTATGATAAGGATTAAGTCGAATGATGCATAACTTCTTAACTTCTTAACAGCATAATATTGTGCT
The DNA here is from genome assembly GCA_033996785.1 of Trichosanthes truncata. Classification (NCBI taxonomy): domain Eukaryota; kingdom Viridiplantae; phylum Streptophyta; class Magnoliopsida; order Cucurbitales; family Cucurbitaceae; genus Trichosanthes; species Trichosanthes truncata. Next base: position 17,636,816 of record JAWPNB010000004.1, read on the forward strand.
CACTAGGATTTTAATGATCTTTCCAGATTGCCGCCGCTAAGGATCCAGATGCTGCCTTTTTTAAAAAACTAGATGGATTCCAGCCATGTGAAATAACAGAATTAAAGGCTGGGACTCATGTCTTCGCAGTCTATGGTAAGTTTGAATAGGTTTTGATATTCAATTACTGAGGTTTGAATACAATATTTCTTGTTTGAAAATGTTGTTATGTGAACCTGATGACCATTGCATTCCCTAGGTGACAATTTTTTTAAAAGTGTGAGCTACACAATTGAGGCATTTTCTGCAGCATTTTTTGCTGAAGAGAAGGAGAATCTTAGAGCCGTGGAAGCTCAAATTCTGACAAAAAGGGTGGAAATATCCAAATTTGAAACAGAATATCGTGAGGTCTAGTATTTGACATGAGCTCTGTATTTTTTTCTATATGAAAGCATACTAATAATTATTGGAAACGTCGGTAGGTTTTAGCACAATTTACTGAGATGACTGGCAGATACACTCAAGAAATGCAAGTGGTAAGTTTAAATTTGAAGATACATGAAAGTCTTAGCTGCCTTGTGAACATGATGTCAAAATGATTGTTTCTTTACAACTTGCGGACCCATTTTGTCTGCAGATCGATGATCTTCTCAAACAGAGGAATGAAATTCATGCCTCCTACACAACTGGTCCTCCAATCAAACGGAGTAGGAGCCGAATTAGGGGTTCGTTTAAGGAAGCAAAAGAAGACAGCCAAATAAGGGAGAGGAAATCTACAAGGGATAGGCCTAAGAAGAAAAAATGGTTCAATATCCATTTAAAGGTTGATAAAAGAAAATCTTGTTAAAAGAGGTTGAGAAACATGAAAGTATGTTTCTATCCAGCATTCACTACTGTCGTGTATTATGGCCTTCATCGACACTTTTCTCATCTTCAATATTGCAGGGAAGCTGAATCATTTCTCCAAACATAATTTTTTTGGTTGCATTCGAATTCATTTGGTATTGAAACGAAGAAGATACGAGAGCGAGTAATTGCTACCTGAGTGCTGGATCATATGAGTATGGCCCTAAACCACATGGACATGCTGTTGATGACAACTTGTCTTCAAAGATTCTTTTAGTTGGATCCTTTCTCCAGCAAAAAGCACGCATGTAAATTGTATAATTTATTTATGAAATCCCATCGCTATACTGCTGTTTGTGTCATATAATTAAGCTTTGTGAATAGCAATATTAGCTGGATTTCGCACGACCCAAGGCTGAGTTGTATTCATGGAGTTCAATGTGCTCTTGTGAATGTTAATGTTTCTCTTTACTGTGGCCAGGGTTGTGATTCTGCTATTTCGTCTCCCTCTGATTCCATCGGTGATGCCAGTAGCCGACTTGCAGGACGTTGCCAACTGATCCGTGCCAATGTTGGCCAAAATGCCAAGTTTGATTTGGTATGTGCTTGGGAATGAAAGAGTTATTTCATTAGTTGAACTGCTCGTGCATTTGGTTCTTTCATTCTTGAAATAGTTCATTTTTTATTTTTAGGAAATTGTTCTCTATTGAAAATATAAGGAGATGATATTTACTGTTTAGTATAAAAATATTCGAAAAAGGTTTCAGAATCGAGTCATTAGCTAAAGAAATATATTTGAAAAACTTAAACATAGCGAGAAATTAACATGGAAAAAAAATTGGAGCATTGGGTTAGGGCGTCTCTTGTTCATTTTCGTTTTCATGGTTGCAATCTATTTGCTTCTATGCTTGGTTCTGGAAATTGCATTATGAGTCTTCTTAGTATTAAGGAACCGATCAAGTGAAGAAGGATCGAAGCTCAAACATTCCTCTTTCATCCTTCAAATTTTCCAGGTCCATTTTCTCTTTTATTGAAATTTATTATTATAGGTGTAGATACCGTATTTGGTCCGGTAATTTTTATAATTTGATTTGATTTTAATTTTTGGTTTGTTTTTTTTTTTTCTTTTTTTTTAAAGCTTTATTCAAAGCTTTTGTGTTTTTTTTTTTAATTTTATCATTTTAGATTAGATTAGATTGTATTTTGATTTTATTTGTTTTGATTTGATTTTTATTTATTTATTTATTCATTTTTGTTTTTTCCTTTTTATTTTATTATTTATTATTTTATTATATTTTTTTTCAAGTTCTTTTTCTCAAAATATCTTACAACAACTTCTTCAACGATTTTGGTCTTCTTCCTCCATTTCTTTCACCCTATTTTTCTCTCACTCTCCCCTATCTTTCTCCCTCATTATCTCTCTTCCTCATTGCACGTAGCTAGACTTTCCCTCTTTCTCTACTTAGTGTATACTAATTTGAGAAGTGGTAGGAGCTTATTAAAGGGACCTTGATTGATTCATGAAGGGAGGTCAGTAAAAAAAATTTAGAGGGGAAAGAATTAAAAGGAATTGAAGAAGGAATGAATTTTACAAAGGGAAGTGGAGAAATTTGGTCAAAAATCATTTTTACTCTAAAACCCCCACTTTCTCTCTCCTCAACCTCACTTTCTCTCTCCAAACACATCAATTCTGGAAGCTCTCTTCATCTTCTTCTTTCTTTTACTCAAATTCAAATTTTCACTTCTCCGGTGAGTCTTAATCCGACGGCAACCAGATGCACAATACGTGCAAACGAACGACGGGCATGCGATTTACCGGTGAGCTCCATATTCCTTTGGCTTTCACTTCTTTTTCTTCTTCGTTTGTTTTTGCATAAGGTGAGAGATGAGAGAATTGCTTTTTTAACTTCCCTTTTTGGCCCCCATGTATTTGCCTATTTCCTAACTTGTCCTAACTTTTTATCTAAATTTCAATTAACCCTTGGGTTGTTGTTTGAAGTTCAATTAATCTTAATTGATATTTAAATTTCAATAAATTTTTGATGGAAATTTAAATTTAAATTAATTTTAATTGTTGTTTAAATTTTAATTAATCTTAAATTGTTGTTTAAATTACAATTGGATTGTTAATTGACCAATCAATTGAATGTTTAACTTTTCCATAACATGTTGGTTTAATGTCAAATAGCTCATGAATGGTTGTCTAAATTCATTTTAGTCTTAATTGTTGTTTAAATGTCAATTAGCCTTAGTTGTAATTTAAATTTCAATTAATTTTTGAATGGTTTATTTTCGTCATTTGATTGTTTAATTTGCTATTCGATTTGAATAGGGAATTGATTGTTTCATTTTGATTTGAATTAAATCGCAAATTGCTTAATTTGCTTAATTTGCAAATTGCTTGAATTTTGCTATTTGCTTGTTTTGATTTGAATTAATTTGCAAATCGTTTAATTCATTAAATTGCTTAATTTGCTTAATTTGTAAATTGCTTAAATTTTGCTATTTGCTTGTTGATTTGAATTAATTTGCAAATTGTTTAATTCGTTAAATTGCTTAATTTGCAAATTGCTTGAATTTTGCTATTTGCTTGTCTTGATTTGAATTAAATTGCAAATTGTCTAATTCGTAAAATTGCTTAATTTGCTTAATTTGCAAATTGCTTAAATTTTGCTATTTGATGATTTCATTTAAATTTGATTTGATTTAGAATTTCCTAAATACAATTTCAGTTTATTTTCAATTGATTTATTCCTAATTTGATTCCAACTAAAATAAAGTTTTAATTTGGTTCTAATTTAGATTTTCTAGATGAGCTCTCAAGTTGTAACTAATTAATGAGTTTGGAATAAAATTTGATTATGTGTGATTCAATGTTCTGTCTAGGACGAGGTATTTAAGCTGACCAAAGGGAACACCTCTACTTGAGAACTGCCCAATTAGTCAAATTTTATTTAATCTCATTGAAACTTTCTCAAAATTGCATTTTCGCAACAAAAGTTTGAAATAAAACAAGTTTGCTCATTTTAAAATTGGATTTCTGAAAAAAGAACATTTCAATTTCTCAAAATTGCATTTTGGCAACAAAAGTTTGAAATAAAATAAGTTTGCCCCTTTTAAAATTGAATTTCTGAAATAAGGACCTTCCAATTTCTCAAAATTGCATTTTGACAACAAAAGTTTGAAATAAAACAAGTTTGCCCAATTTAAAATTGGATTTTTGAAATAAGAACCTTCTAATTTCTCAAAAATGCATTTTGGCAACAAAAGTTTGACATAAAACAAGTTTGTCTCTTTTAAAATTGGATTTCTAAAATAAGAACCTTCCAATTTCTCAAAATTGCAATTTAGCAACAAAAGTTTGAAATAAAACAAGTTTGCCAATTTTAAAATTGGATTTCTAAAATAAGAATTTTCTAATTTCTCAAAATTGCATTTTGGCAACAAAAGCTTGAAATAAAACAAGTTTGTCCATTTCAAAATTGGATTTCTGAAATAAGAATCTTCCAATTTCTCAAAATTGCATTTTGGCAACAAAAGTTTGAAATAAAACAAATTTGCCCATTTTAAAATTGGATTTATGAAATAAGAATCTTCTAATTTTTCAAAATTGCATTTTGACAACAAAAGTTTGAAATAAAACAAGTTTGCCTCTTTTAAAATTGGATTTCTGAAATAAGAATATTCTAATTTCTCAAAATTTCATTTTGGCAGCAAAAGTTTGAAATAAAACAAGTTTGCCCTTTTTAAAATTGGATTGCTGAAATAAGAACCTTCCAATTTCTCAAAATTTCATTTTGGCAGCAAAAGTTTGAAATAAAACAAGTTTGCCCTTTTAAAATTGGATTGCTGAAATAAGAATCTTCCAATTTTTCAAAATTGCATTTTGGCAACAAAAGTTTGAAATAAAACAAGTTTGCCCATTTTAAAATTGGATTTATGAAATAAGAATCTTTCAATTTCTCAAAATTGCATTTTGGTAACAAAAGTTTGAAATAAAACAAGTTTGCCCCTTTTAAAATTGAATTTATGAAATAAGAACCCTCCATTTTTTCAAAATTAAATTTTGGTAATGTAATTTAAAATAAAATAAATTGCCTCCTTTTAAAAATGGATTTCTGAAATAAGAACTCTTCGTTTTTAAAATTCTTTTCATAAATAATTTGTTTTTTTTTATAAATTAAGGAATTTGTTTTGAAATATCAAAAATAAATTCCAAGTCTTTCTAATGGCCTTGAGCCACTCATAGTTTATATTTTATTTTTAAAATGTGAATTAATAAATTTTGGGACATTCAAAATAAAGCATAAAAATATTTTTCTTTGGACTAATAAATAAAAGGATAATTTTGAAATAAAATGTGGTAACCGTTTTTCTAAAACGGGTGATGTAGGGGTGCTAACACCTTCCCTGAACGCAATCAACTCCTGGGCCTAATTTCTGCTTTCATAGACTACCATTTTCCTCTAAAATGGGTGACCAATCACACCCTATGATGATTGGTGGCGACTTCAAATCTTTTATCTCGAAAGAGACTCCTAGTTAGGATGTCGGCCGCTCTGCATCGTGATGACATTGTGACAGTTTGGCGACTCTACTGGGGACTTTAGAGAGTCAAGCCACTTAAAATTTATTTTTCTATTATCCTTTTGTTAGATTGTTTGGTCCATTGTTTATTTTATTTTGAAATTTATTTCTATAATTTTATTTTGTATATTATCATGCGATTCCACACACCTATCACAGCTCTATACCCGAGCTTTACCCTTCAGGATTAGAATTGAGGATGTAGTAGTGTCGACCTTCGAGGGGATTGCGAATGCCTCCGTGTAGGCACACGAAAAATCCTCGCTCAAGTTGATTATTTGTTATTTTATAACATTTAAATTAATTTGGGGGCCTTTGTCTTCTTGGATTAGAATTCCATCCTCACATCATGTTTATCATTCAATTTTTTTTAAAGGTTCTTTGTTTTCAATTTTTTTTGTTCGTTATTCTCAATTTTTTTTTTTTTTTTTAAGTAAAATTTAGTTTCTTCTCATTAGTACTTTCTCGATGATTTTTTTTTAAAAAGAAAGGGACAAATTTTGAAATAATTTTTGACAAAAAGGGTTTACTTTTCCTTTTAAGATTAAAGTCTCTGAGTTTATTTTATTTATTTATTTATTTCTATTTTTTAGTTTTATTTATTATTATTATTATTTCTCTTTTCTTTTGAGACACAGCGTTGCATATTTAGTCAAGTTGTATTGTAGGGTCGCACATGCATTAAAAGTATGTTTTAGGGTCATTATATCTTAAGTTTAGTAGTGTCGACCTTCGAGAGGATTGCGAATGCCTCCGTGTAGGCACATGAAAATCTTTGCTAGTTTATTTTCTCATGTTTATCTCATCATTTTTTTTTGTTTTTGTGTGTTTTTCCTTATATTCTTTCTTTACTTTGTCGTTTAGTAGTAAATGGTTAGACGGAGTAATGTCGACCTTCGAGGTGATTGTGAATGCCCCCGTGTAGGCGCATGAAAGTCTACACATCTTTCTTTTTCTAAAATAGTTTAGTTTTCTTTTTTGAAAGGGAATAAAATGAGTGCCAATGTACCTATTGAGTCAATACGGTCTGATGAGCCAATAATTGTGCTACAATGGGCAGAGCAGCTGCAACTAAGACACGGGGACAATCTATCCTCATCTAGTGAAGTATCATTACCTTCTTCTTGTCAAGTCCAATTAATTCCTAATGAGCTAGGAAAATTGAAGACGATTTGGGAAGGCTTGACACCAGAACGTCGGCTTTTGTTCTCAAGAAAATACAGTCATATAGCAGATCTGATTTACATTCCAATTAACCGTTTCACCGTACAAGCTTTGGTGGACTTCTGGGACAACGTATAGATGCTTCACATTCAATGACATGGACCTAGTACCTACCATCGAAGAATACCAAACGATGTTAGGTATTCCAGGGAAGGTCGGGGATACAGTCTATGGTTTTAATCCTCAACTCACAGCAGGAAGGGCCTTATCTAAATTACTTTCAGTAAAGGCAATTGAAATACGGAAATATGTGAAAGTCAAAGGGAATGAAGAATCAATATCAATGGATTATTTGACGGGAATGATTCACAGGTACCTAAACGAAGAAAAAGGTCTGACTTTATTGGCTTTATGCATTTACGGGACAATCTTATATCCAAAAGCAAAAGTATGTGGATGGTCAAGTCATAAAGTTATTCGTTAATATAGAGAAGGGAGTAAACCCAGTCATACCTCTTCTCACAGAAACCTTTTGAGCGCTTAACCGTTGTAGAGCTACTGAAAAAGGGAGGCTAAGATGTTGTGTTCATTTACTATATATTTGGATGCATAGTCACTTCAAGTTCCCCATAGACTTTATGTGCCCAAAAGTCAATTTCAGTAGTACTTGGAATATGACACAGAATATAATTGCAGAATTTGGCATGGCCTCGTGGGACTCAAGTTTCCCAAAGAAGGAAGTGTGGGCGTCATTCTTTTCAGGGATTAAGTTAGAAAGCGTTATTTGGAAAGCACGCTGGATGCCTCTAAAAACCATGGTATACCAGTGCGGTGACTTCTACACAGTTCCTCTAATAGGCCCATGGGGATGCATTAATTATAAAAATACTGTATCTACAGTTTGCCCCCCCTTTGTGTATCCTTGAAGGATTGAAAGGGTAGACAAAGGAAAAGATAGAGTATTTGGATGGTGAATTTTTATCTCGAGAGAGTGATGGAATTGAGCTAACAAAGACATTGACCTCGACCAAATAATATAGTTCGATTTAACCAAAAGAGGACAGAATGGACCTCGCTTGACACAGGCTTCGACTTTTACTAAACAGTAGGGTTCGATTTAACCAAAAGAGGAAAGAATGGACCTGGCTTGACACAAGCTTCGACCTTTACTAAACAGTAGGGTTCGATTTAACCAAAACAAAACAGGGACTTAAAGGACAACGATTTTTATTTCAAAACTTGATTGCCAAAAATCAAACAGGAAACAAAGATTTCTTATTTCAAAATTTTGTTTTAAAAAGGACAATGATTTTATTTCAAACCTTCCAAAAACAAGCCTTAAAATGAAAGAGTTCTATTGAACAAATTGGAAATTCTCCTGAATAGAGAATGTTTACATGCATGAAATGAAAGTGTTAATACCCGATAATTTTTTTTGCTTGACTAAAAGAACTCAACCTTGAAAAAGGACTGAACTCAATTTATGCAGAGGTTTCACCCTTAATCCGAGATTACCTTCACGCATTTGAAACTTTCAAGAGTGGGGCTACTTAAATGCATGCAACATACAAATGATGTGAAAAATGCAAAATGCAAAAAACACAAATCCACCAGCTGGGAGAATTTAAAATCAAAACAACTCGACCACCGTATCAAGAAAAGAAAAAGCTTCACAGTTTTGCCCCAATTCATTAATTTCCTTTACTCTGAGAGACTTTAACCTGATTTGCCACCAAACTGACAATAACAGTTTTGCCCCAATTCCTCTTAAAGGGTCCCTTTAACTTTTTAACAATTCTCTTGTTTGGACGAAACATATACGTTTCCTTCGCCACGACTTTCTAGCTTGATTTGAATTTTATGGAACAGATGTCATTGCTTTTAAAAGTCTCAGGCATGCCCAATTTCATTTGTAATTGCAATAGTAATTAAGGCAACCATAACATTAGAAAAGAGAGATAGAAAGGAAAGAAAAGATTTATTGAGTAAGAAGATTTTCTACAAATGGCAAAATTTCCAGCCCAAGGTCAAAGAGAAAAACTTCTTAAACAAAATACTGAAATTGATGTGTAACTTTCCTAAACACTTGTTGAATTTCCTGCAACTTTGTCTAGCCTTCAAAGAAAGTGATCTGAGGGTCTATGCATAATATTTACGAACATAATCTGAATTGACTGGGCTTGATAATTCATGACCATCCATATTGGTCAAGATTAGAGCTCCTCCCGAGAAAGCCTTTTTTACCACAAACAGTCCTTCGTAATTTGGAGTCCATTTGCCTCGATGATCCTTTTGGAAAGGGAGAATCCTTTTTAGTACTAGGTCCCCTTCTCTGAACTTTCTTGGGCGGACTTTCTTATCATAGGCTTTCATCATCCTTCTTTGGTAGAGTTTACCTCTACTCAATGCTGTCAGTCTATTCTCCTCGACAAAATTGAGTTGTTCATAACGATTTTGGACTCATTCAGCCTCTTCTAATTTAGCTTCCATAAGAACTCTCAACGAAGGAATTTCCACTTCAATTGGAAGGACTGCCTCCATACCATAAACTAGAGAGAAGGGCATTGCCCCAATTGAGGTACAAACTGAAGTACGATAGCCATGTAAAGCAAAAGGAAGAATTTCATGCCAATCTCTGTATGTTATTGTCATATTTTCGACAATTCTTTTTATATTTTTGTTGGCGGCCTCAACTGCACCATTCATTTTGGATCTGTAGGGGGTTGAATTGAGATGTTTGATCTTGAACTGCTCGCACAACTCACTCATCATCTTGTTATTTAAGTTTCTGGCATTGTCAGAGATTATGGTTTCGAGGAGGCCATAGCGGCAAATGATCTCCTTCTTAATGAATTTGATCACAACTCCCTTTGTCATATCACGATAAGAAACTGCCTCTACCCATTTGGTAAAGTAATCTATGGCTACCAAAATAAAGCAATGTCTGTTTGAAGCCTTGGGATCAATAGGACCAATAACGTCCATTCCCCACATGGAAAAAGGCCAAGGAGCTGTTAAGACATGTAGTTCAGATGCAGGAACATGGGCTTTGTCTGCATAAATCTGACACTTATGACACTCTCTTGCATACTTGATGCAATATGTTTCCATAGTTAACCAATAATATCCAGTCCTCAAGACTTGTTTAGCCATCATATGCCCATTAACATGAGTCCTACAAATTTCGTCATGAATTTCTTTCATGATCTGGTTAGTCTCTGTTGCATTCACACATCTAAGTAGTACCATGTCATTAGAAATGTCCATTTAACCCGCGGGGTCGGGGCGGGGAATCCCCGATTACACGGGGAATAGGGGAGGGAGCGGGGGGGATTTTTCCCCGTTGGCTAAACAGGGACGGGGACAGGAAATATATTCCCCGTCCCCGTCTCGACCCCGATCCCGCCCCGATTCCCTGCCCTGCCCCGATTAGTAATATATATATATATATATATTATTACCTATAAATAGAAGTTTTTTTTTTTTAAAAAAAACTATAGTAGGAATTAGTTTAAGACTATTTCGTTATAAAAAAAAATTAAAGACTATGTTGTATTATTGAAATTTGAATTTTTAGAAATTAAATTGTTTTGACATTATAGTATTTTTACTTATGGTATATTATGGTTTTTATTAGGAAATTTTATAACATTTTCTTTAAATAGAATTATATTGGAAATTATTCATTTAGAAATAATTTTTATTATGGTTGAGAATAAATTTAAAAAAATAAAAAAGATAAAACAAAAAAAACAAAAAAAAAGGGAAAAATTCTCCGCAGGGAACCCGATCCCCGCGAATTCCCTATGAGGAATCCCCGCTCCGATCCCCACGAAATTAAATGGGGAATTTCGCGGGGACGGGGAATGAAATGGGGGGCGGGGACGAGGATGGGGAATCCATTTCACGGCCCGCCTCGCCCCATGGACATCTCTACATGTCATGGTTTCTTTTGTAAAGTATTTCTCCATTCAAGAAAAATTTCATTGTCAACCTTCTAAGAGTTTGTTTGTTGTTTTCTGATGCTCTAGGGGGATATTCTCCCCATTTTAGATACTGCATGATGTCTTGAAACCATGGCTTTCCATCTAGCTCTCCCTCGACATTCATACAAGAGGCTGGAGCATCTCGCTTTTCAACTTTGATTGGTTGGACTTCTTCATCAAAATCCACATTGAACATAACTGCTAGTGTAGCTAACGCATTTGCTACTCGATTGTTTTCTCTTGGCGAGTAATCAAAAGAAATTTGGTCAAATTCCTGAGATAACTTTGATATAAGTTGCTTATACGGTAGTAACTTAGCATCTCTAGTCTCCCATTCTACCCTTAACTGATGGATTACCAACAAAGAATTTCCAAAGACTTGAAGTTTCTTAATTTTCATATCTAGAGCTGCATGTATGCCCATTGAACATGCTTCATATTCAGCCATGTTGTGTGTACAATCAAAACATAGCTTCGCAATGAGAGGGAACAATTCTCCATTGGGTGATATTAATATCGCCCCTATTCCATGGCCCAACTCGTTTGAACCTCCATTGAAGAACATGGTCCACATTTCTGAATTTGATCTTTCTGCTTCCATAGTGAAAACATACTCATCAGGGAAGTCAAACTTCATTAGCTCATAGTCTTCTATAGGTTGTTGTGCCAAGTAATCAACAAGGGCACTTCCTTTTATTGATTTTTGAGTCACGTAGGTGATGTCATATTCAGATAAAAGAACTTTCCACCTAGCAATTCGTCTTGATAAAGATGGCTTTTCGAAGATATATTTCACAGGATCCATTTTTGAGATGAGCCATGTTGTGTGATACAACATATATTGTCTTAAACGACATGCGGCCCAAGCTAAAGCACAACATGTTTTTTCCACGGAGGAATACCTTGTTTCACAACTAGTGAACTTCTTGCTTAAATAATATATAGCTTGCTCTTTTCTACCAGAGTCATCGTGTTGCCCGAGTACACAACCCATTGCATTTTCTGTCACTATGAGATATAAGATGAGAGGACGTCCTGGAACTGGAGGTACAAGAACTGGCGGGTTCTGTAAATACTGTTTAATTTTATCAAATGCAGTTTGACAATCCTCATTCCAAATCCCATCATTGTTTTTGCGAAGTAGCTTGAAGATAGGTTCACATGTTGTGGTTAATTGTGCTATGAATCTTGCAATGTAATTTATTCGACCTAGAAATCCTCTCACTTCCTTTTGGGTTTGCGGGGGTGGCATTTCTATAATTGCTTTGACTTTGTTGGGGTCTACCTTAATGCCTTCCTGACTAACCACGAATCCTAGCAGTTTACCTGAGGTTGCCCCAAATATAAAATTGTTTGGATTGAGTTTAAGTTTCAACTTTCTCAATCGATCAAATAACTTGCATAGAACCTTTGTATGCTCTTCTTCTTTCTTTGACTTAGCAATCATATCATCCACATAAACCTCAACTTCTTTGTGCATCAAATCGTGGAACAATGTGACCATGGCTCGTTGGTAAGTTGCTCCAGCATTTTTAAATCCAAACGACATAACTTTATAGCAGAACGTTCCCCACAGTGTAATGAAAGTGGTTTTTTCCTGATCCTCAGATGCCATTTTGATTTGGTTGTAGCCTGAAAATCCATCCATAAATGAGAAGGTAGAGAAACCAACAGTATTATCCACCAACACATCAATATGAGAGAGCGGGAAGTTGTCCTTAGGACTTGCTCGATTCAAATATCTATAGTCGACACACATCCTAACTTGTCCATTCTTTTTTGGCACAGGAACAATGTTTGCCACCCACTCAGGGTAATTGGCAACAATCTAGAATCCAACGTCAATTTGTTTCCTGACTTCATCTTTTATCTTTACTAACATGTCTGGCTTCATTTTTTGTAACTTTTGTCTTACACGTTTGCACTCGGGTTTGAGTGGCAAATGATGCATTACAATATTTTCATCCAATCCAGGCATGTATTGATAGGACTAGGCAAATACATCAGCATATTCTATCAGTAAATCAACCAATTTTTGACGAGTTTCTATGGAGATGTTGGTGCCAATTTGAACCTCTTTGATCTCTGTTCGTGATCCTAGGTTAATTGTCTCTGTTAGTTCTTCATGGGGTCCCAACATTCTTTCTTCTTGTTCCATCATTTCCAATATCTCGGGAGTAAGTTCGAAGTGTCTTTCTTCCTTATCTACCTCCTCATCAGACTCAACATTGTATATGGGAGTATCAAATTCGTATTGAGGATTGTTTGCACATTCAAACTCAGTATTACTGTTTAAGACGTCATTTATTTGGCATAGGAACAAAAGAGAAGAAAAGAAGAAAAAGATAATAAATGTCTTGTCTTGAAGAAAATAATACACAAGGCAAAGGGAAATAGACAGAATCACGATCTTTATTAGATAACGAAATATAACTGAACAAAGAGTAAGTGGACTGGAAATTGAAATAAACAGAATAAAATGATGAGACTAACTTGGACTCAACAGAAAACCTAAATTATCAAAACAATTAAAAATGAAGATGGACAATTACTTTGACATTTTAACAGCAAATGACGGCAATTCGATAACACTCCAATTGTCAAGCTCAAAGTTCTCTGGGCAAGGGTAAATCCATGGGCCTATTTATTCTTCTTCAATCACGGCTGCAATTGCATAATCTCCACAGCCCTTTGGATGAATTACACCAACACTTTTGAAAGAATGGTAGAGAGGCAGGATCTTTTTTTTCATGATGCTTTGGTTCATGGTTCTCCAATGTAGCTAATCGTTTTTCTCTTTCCTGCTTTTGTACTCTGATCATGGCCGTTTTACTGGGTTTATACCCCAGCCCAAATCTTTTCATATTTTTTGTTAGGCTCAAGACATCATCTAAACAACTACCACTTTTGCAAGAGATACTTGGAAGCTCGAACTTAGGTTTCTTAGATTCTCGATGTAGGTCATGGTGCTTGCAATCTCAAAAGTCTGAAACGATGATTCAAAATCTTCTTCCGCTGCTTCAACATAAGGCATTGAATCTGGTCTCGAAACCCAAATATCCTCTTGGCCCAAGACAATTACTAGACTTTTTCCAACTGAAAATTTGAGCTTCTGGTTGAGCGTTGATGGAATAGCTCAAGCTGAGTGTATCCAAGGTCGCCCCAGTAAAAAACTGTATGCGACGGGGTGTCCATAATTCGAAAGGTTATGTCAAACGTGCAAGGGCCTATTTGTATTGGAATCTCAATTTCTCCAACCACTTGACTGCGTGCTCCATCAAAGGCCCTTACTATCACGGTGCTGGGACTCATGTGAGACATGTCAACATGCAACTTTTCTAATGTTGATTTTGGCATTATGTTCAGTGAAGATCCATTATCAACTGGGACCTTTGCAACCAGGAAGTCCTTGCACTTGATAGAAATGTGAAGTGCCTTTGTATGTCTTGTACCTTCGGGGGGTATCTCATCATCAGTAAAGGTTATGGAGATGCACGCAGTTATATTCCCAACAATATTGTCCAGACTGTCTGATGTGATGTCCTTAGGAACATAGGCTTGATTCAATGCTTCTAGTAGCATATTTCGGTGTACCTCTAAAGATAACAACAAAGAAAATATAGAAATTTTTGCAGATGTCCGAGCCAATTGATCAACCACTTTATACTCACTCTGCTTAACCAATCTAAAAAACTCTTGGGTATCCTCTTCAGATACAGACGATTTGGTCTTTGAGACGTTCATTTTTTCCTTGAGCTCATCATCATCATTGCTTGTACTAGTTTTAGCACTTAACTTTTGTTCTTTTCCCCAATTTTCACATTGCTTCACTAACTGATCAGGAGTGTAACATCTTCCACTTCGTGTCAGACCCCCTACTCCAGTGATATTGTTGATAGGAAACGACGACGTTTCCGAATTGATGGTCACCTTGTACTCATAGCTCCAAGGTACTGCTTTCGAACTTTTGTACTCAAAAGGAGCTGGTACTTGGATAGTGATTGGTTTCAGATCAGTAGTGGGTAGAGTGGACTTTTCACGATGCAACTTTTCTAATGTTGATTTTGGCATTATGTTCAGTGAAGATCCATTATCAACTGGGACCTTTGCAGCCAGGAAGTCCTTGCACTTGATAGAAATGTGAAGTGCCTTTGTATGTCCTATACCTTCGGGGGATATCTCATCATCAGTAAAGGTTATGGAGTTGCACGCAGTTATATTCCCAACAATATTGTCCAGAATGTCTGATGTGATGTCCTTAGGAACATAGGCTTGATTCAATGCTTCTAGTAGCATATTTCGGTGTACCTCTAAAGATAACAACAAAGAAAATATAGAAATTTTTGCAGGTGTCCGGGCCAATTGATCAACCACTTTATACTCACTCTGCTTAACCAATCTCAAAAACTCTTGGGCATCCTCTTCATATCCAGACGATTTGGTCTTTGAGACGTTCATTTTTTCCTTGAGCTCATCATCATTGCTTGTACTAGTTTTAGCACTTAACTTTTGTTCTTTTCCCCAATTTTCACATTGCTTCACTAACTGATCAGGAGTGTAACATCTTCCACTTCGTGTCAGACCCCCTACTCCAGTGATATTGTTGATAGGAAACGACGGCATTTCCGAATTGATGGTCACCTTGTACTCATAGCTCCAAGGTACTGCTTTCGAACTTTTGTACTCAAAAGGAGCTGGTACTTGGATAGTGATTGATTTCAGATCAGTGGTGGGTAGAGTGGACTTTTCACGATAAAAGATTGTGGAGGTTTAAAAGACACATTCAAATCGACCTTTTTAGAGGAAAGTCCCTCCACAGTGCCTACTTCGTTATTCGGATAAAAGTAATGAGCTCGTGCAACAGTAAGAACCTTCGAGTCCATTAACTCTTGGACCTTCTTGCGAAAGTGGTGGCACTGATCCAATGAATGACCGTTTGTCCCAGCATGGAACGAACAAGTCAGGTTATCATTGTATTCGTCCTGAGTAGAATCCAGACATAAGTATTTCTTAGATACGTAAGCATTAGCAAGGAGATTCTTCAAAAGTTTTTCCATGGGAGTCACAATTTCTGAAACATGTGCTTTTTCATCAATACTCTGATATTCTATTGCATTTACTTGGTGATTTAGCAAGAGATTCTTATTGACGTTGGGCGTTTCTTCTTTTTTGAAATTCAACCACCATGCATTGATTAGCTCTTGCACCTTATATTTCGAAGCAGTACAATTTTCCATCGTATGCCCGACGGCTCCTGCATGATAGTCACAATGAGCGTTCGGATCATACCATCTTGGGTAAGGGGGTTGCATCGGTCGTAAAGGCTTGGGTGCCAACTGAAGATTCTGGAACAACTGAGGTAAAAGCTTAATATATGTCATTGAAATTGGATCAAACTGAGGCTTATGTGCTACCTTGTTATTCTGTTGCTGCTTGTGAGACTGAAAGCTTTGATTTATCGGGGTTCTTGAACCTTGGCTTGAGTAAGGAAAATGTTGAGTAGATGCACTATTTACCTGATACGGATAGTATCCGTACGAAGGTGGATAATAACCTGAGGAGTATTGCGACATCTGCTGATGGGACTGTTGAGTAAATTTTCCCACCTTCCTTACCATCTGTACCTCTCCTTCCTTTTTTTTTTTCAAAAGTGATCCCTTTTTGGCTGTTAATGATTCTACAGTTTGACTGATCCTACCATGCTTGATTCCATACTCAATTCTCTCTCCAATCATTGTGATGTCAGAGAAGTTCGTTGAAGCACTCCCTATCACATGGTCGTAAAATGGGGACTTAAGGGTATTGATAAACATGGTTGATAATTCTTTGTCAGTTAATGGTGGTTGAACTTGAGCTGTTGTGTCTCTCCATCTCTGAGCATACTCTTTGAAATTCTCAGAGCTCTTTTTTTCCATTCTTTGCAGGTCCAAACGATTAGGAGCCAAGTCTATATTGTGTTTATACTGTTTGAGGAAAGAGTCGGCCAAATTTTTCCACTTGCCAACATGAGCACTGTCAAGCTGCATATACCATCGAACAGTTGGACATGTCAAGCTATCTTGAAAACAATGAATGAGTAACTTGTCATTATGCACATACGCTGCCATCTTCCTGCAATACATGACAATATGGCTTTTGGGGCACGATGTTCCATCAAATTTTTCGAATTCAGGTACTTTAAATTTTGGTGGGAGTACCACGTTTGGCACTAGACATAACTGAGTAACATCTATGTTTCCAAACACATCAGTACCTTTTACTGCTCTCAATCGTTCTTCCAGGACCTCGAGCTTTTCACTAGATGGGGCTTTATCATCCCTAGTCAATCCCTTCCTGACCTCTGGGTTGTCAAGATTGGGAACAGTAACAGTTACCATCGATGGTCCTTTCTTAGAGGTTGGAATTCCAGCTTGGCCATTTACAGGAACATGCTCCGATTTATTTATGAATGGAAACAGAATTTGTTCTATCGGGATGTTGTACAGAGGATTGTACGTCGTATACTACGGAGTAAAGTTGTCTGTTATCTGGCGAGAATGAGAGTTAATCCCAAGAGGATCATTAACTGCATTGCTAGGTTGAGCATCATCTAGGTTGAGCATCATCAGCCATTGTTTTGGCCTTTTCCAAGGCGATGAGAATGACATCTAGCTTTCCTTGCAGTTCCTCGATATCTTTCCTTTTCTTATCCATTTTCGTGCTTTGCTCTTCCATGATCCTTCTTCTGTATCTAGTGATGTGGGTGCGACGAATTCTAGGTGATCGAGCTATTTTGTTGTTCTCCACTATTGATAAAACGAGAGAGGAAGACTCAGAGTGATGATAAAACAACACATGATGCATAAATGAATGAACTTTTATTTCTTTGAAGAAAAAGTACAAATTAACCAAAGAAGAAGAATAAGGAAAAAAAACGAGGAAAAATAAATAAATAAATAAAATATGAAATGGGGAGAAAAGGGAATATTTAATGAAAGTGACCAAAGTATCCAAGGTCTCTACTAATCATTCCTAGAAACTCATGTAGCTCATCCGCATTTGATGCCATCGGTGAAGTGCTCCTTCGCATATCCTTTGTCCATTCTGCAAATCCTTGAGCTCTTCTAGCCATTATTCCGATAGTATGCAGTGTTTGGTTCACATTTTCAATGATCATTTGTAGGTCACTTTTCAAGACATTGTAATTTTCTTTCATTGCATGGCACTGGTTTTCTAGTTGATCCCTTTTACTTGATAGCTGCTCTTTTGCTCTTTGACACGCCTTCAGTTGGTGGTCCAATGAGCTTGCATAATTCCTCATAATTCCATACTCTTCTAATTGATCCTTCATTCTCATATGTAAATCATCCAAAGTATGGCGTAGGGTAGTATTAGCTTGCTCAAACTCAGTAAGTTGTGTTTCTTGCTTACTGATGGTTCCTTTTAAATCGCCAACCAGCTGCATGGTCTCCTTACCTTCCAAAAAGTCTATGATCTTGTCTTCTTGTAGGTGAATTTTCCTTCGTAATGCTGCATTTTGGTTCCTTAATGTGTGATTTTCCTTGTTCAACCTCTTGTTTTCCTCATCATAATCTATTTCTCGCTTGGATCAACTTTTTGAGGTTTTTTCTGTTTCCTCGAGCTTTTTATTAGTTTGAGTTGCTAGGGTGGTTAATCTAACAATTTCTCGCCGTAACCTCTCATTCTCCCGCTCGAGGTCTTGATTTTTTTCCAACATCTTCTTTTGCTTTGTCACCCCTTGACTAGGTTTATCTGTTGTTATTTTGATGGACGGTTCTCCAATGCTTTCACCAACTGAGGATTCCATCACACTATTCTTCCTTTTAGCATGCCAACATAGATATTTACGGGTAACTCCCTCACAATGATTGACATTGTTTATCTTTCTTACAACTTTCCAAGCAGCTAACACGTGCTGCTTCTTTTCATTATAGTTCTCACAGCTGTACGAAAATTCTAAATTTTTTAGGCCATGAGTTGCTAGTATGAACTGCTTGAACCACATTTGTTGTAAGGCCAACAATGGTGCATAATGAATGCATCCCCATGGGCCTATTAGAGGAACTGTGTGGAAGTCACCGCACTGGTATACCATGGTTTTTAGAGGCATCCAACGTGCTTTCCAAATAATGCTTTCTAACTTAATCCCTGAAAAGAATGACGCCCACACTTCCTTCTTTGGGAAACTTGAGTCCCATGAGGCCATGCCAAATTCTGCAATTATATTATGCGTCACATTCCAAGTGCTACTGAAATTGACTTTTGGGCACATAAAGTCTGCGGGAAACTTGAAGTGACTATGCATCCAAATATATAGTAAATGAACACAACATCTTAGCCTCCCTTTTTCAGTAGCTCTACAATGGTTAAGCGCTCGGAAGGTTTATGCGAGAAGAGGTATGACTGGGTTTACTCCATTCTCTATATTAACGAATAACTTTATGACTTGACCATCCACATACCCTTTTGCTTTTGGATATAAGATCGTCCCGTAAATGCATAAAGCCAATAAAGTCAGGCCTTTTTCTTCATTTAGGTACCTGTGAATCATTCCCGTCAAATAATCCATTGATATTGATTCTTCATTCCCTTTGACTTTCACATATTTCCGTATTTCGGTTGCCTGTACTGAAAGTAATTTAGATAAGGCCCTTCCTGCTGTGAGTTGAGGATTAAAACCATAGACTGTATCCCTGACCTTCCCTGGAACACCTAACATCGTTTGGTATTCTTCGATGGTAGGTACTAGGTCAATGTCTTTGAATGTGAAGCATCTATACGTTGTCCTAGAAGTCTACCAAAGCTTGTACGACGAAACGGTTAATTGGAATGTACATCAAATCTGCTATATGACTGTATTTTCTTGAGAACAAAAGCTGATGTTCTGGTGTCAAGCCTTCCCAAATCGTCTTCAATTTTCCTAGCTTATTAGGAATTAATTGGACTTGACAAGAAGAAGGTAATGATACTTCACTAGATGAGGATAGACTGTCCCCGTGTCTTAGTTGCAGCTGCTCTACCCATTGTAGCACAATTATTGGCTCATCAGACTGTATTGACTCAATAGGTACATTGGCACTCATTTTGTTCCCTTTCAAAAAAGAAAACTAAACTATTTTAGAAAAAGAAAGATGTGTAGACTTTCATGCGCCTACACGGGGGCATTCACAATCACCTCGAAGGTCGACATTACTCTGTCTAACCATTTACTACTAAACGACAAAGTAAAGAGAGAATATAAGGAAAAACACACAAAAACAAAAAAAAAATGATGAGATAAATGTGAGAAAATAACTAGCAAAGATCTTCATGTGCCTACACGGAGGCATTCGCAATCATCTCGAAGGTCGACACTACTAATCTTAAAATATAATGACCCTAAAACATACTTTTAATGCATGTGCGACCCTACGATACAACTTGACTAAATATGCAACGCTATGTCTCAAAAGAAAAGAGAAAAAAAAAATAAAACTAAAAAATAGAAATAAATAAATAAAATAAACTCAGAGACTTTAATCTTATAAGGAAAAGTAAACCCTTTTTGTCAAAAATTATTTCAAAATTTGTCCCTTTCTTTTTTTATTAAAAAAATCACCGAGAAGGTACTAATGAGAAGAAACTAAATTTTACTTAAAACAAAAGATTTTACAAAATAAAAATTGAGAATAACGAACAAAAAAAAAAAAAGAAAACAAAGAACCTTTAAAAAAAATTGAATGATAAACATGATGTGATGATGGAATTCTAATCCAAGAAGAGAAAGGCCCCCAAATTAATTTAAATGTTATAAAATAACAAATAATCAACTTGAGCGAGGATTTTTCGTGTGCCTACACGGGGGCATTCGCAATCCTCTTGAAGGTCGACACTACTACATCCTCAATTCTAATCTTGAAGGGCAAAGCTCGGGTATAGAGTTGTGATAGGTGTGTGGAATTGCATGATAATATACAAAATAAAATTATAGAAATAAATTTCAAAATAAAATAAACAATGGACCAAACAATCTAACAAAAGGATAATAGAAAAATAAATTTTAAGTGGCTTGACTCTCTAAAGTCCCCAGCAGAGTCGCCAATCTGTCGCAACGTCATCGTGACGCAAAGCGGCCGACATCCTAACTAGGAGTCTCTTTCGAGATAAAAGATTTGGAGTCGCCACCAATCATCATAGGGTGTTGGTCACCCATTTTAGAGGAAAATGGTAGTCTATGAAACTAGAAATTAGGCCCAGGAGTTGATTGAGTTCAGTGAAGGTGTTAGCACCCCTACAACACCCGTTTTAGAAAAACGGTTACCACATTTTATTTCAAAATTATCCTTTTATTTATTAGTCCAAAGAAAAATATTTTTATGCTTTATTTTGAATTTTTCAAAATTTATTAATTCACATTTTAAAAATAAAATATGAACTAACAAGGCCATTAGAAAGACTTGGAATTTATTTTGATATTTCAAAACAAATTCCTTATTTTATAAAAAAAAAACAAATTATTTATAAAAAGAATTTAAAAAACGAAGGGTTCTTATTTCAGAAATCAATTTTTAAAAGGAGGCAATTTATTTTATTTTAAATTACATTACCAAAATTTAATTTTGAAAAAATGGAGGGTTCTTATTTCAGAAATCCAATTTTAAAAGTGGCAAACTTGTTTTATTTCAAACTTTTGTTACCAAAATGCAATTTTGAGAAATTAGAAGATTCTTATTTCAGAAATCCAATTTTAAAAGGAGCAAACCTGTTTTATTTCAAACTTTTGTTGCCAAAATGCAATTTTGAGAAATTGGAAGGTTATTATTTTAGAAATCCAATTTTAAAAGGGACAAACTTGTTTTATTTCAAACTTTTGTTGCCAAAATGCAATTTTGAGAAATTGGAAGGTTCTTATTTCAGCAATCCAATTTTAAAAGGGGCCAAATTTGTTTATTTCAAACTTTTGTTGCCAAAATGCAATTTTGAGAAATTGGAAGGTTCTTATTTCAGAAATTCAATTTTAAAATGGGCAAACTTGTTTTATTTCAAACTTTTGTTGCCAAAATGCAATTTTGAAAAAGTTTCAATGAGATTAAATAAAATTTGACTAATTTGGCAGTTCTCAGGTAGAGGTGTTCCCTTTGGTCAGCTTAAATACCTCGTCCTAGACAGAACGTTGAGTCCCGCATAATCAAATTTTATTCCAAACTCATTAATTAGTTACAACTTGAGATCTCATCTGGAAAATCTAAATTAGAACCAAATTAAAACTTTATTTTAGTTGGAATCAAATTAGGAATAAATCAATTGAAACTAAACTAAAATTGTATTTAGGAAATTCCAAATCAAATCAAATTCAAATGAAATCATCAAATAGCAAAGTTTAAACAATTTGCAAATTAAGCAAATTAAGCAATTTTACGAATTAGACAATTTGCAATTTAATTCAAATAAAAACAAGCAAATAACAAAATTCAAGCAATTTACAAATTAAGCAATTTAATGAATTAAACAATTTGCAATTTAATTTAAATTAAGACAAGCAAATAGCAAAATTCAAGCAATTTACAAATTAAGCAATTTAACGAATTAAACAATTTGCAAATTAATTCAAATCAAAACAAGCAAATAGCAAAATTCAAGCAATTTGCAAATCAAGCAATTTGCGATTTAATTCAAATCAAAATGAAACAATCAATTCCCTATTCAAATCGAATAGCAAATTAAACAATCAAATGACGAAAATAAACCATTCAAAAATTAATTGAAATTTAAATTACAACTAAGGCTAATTGACATTTAAACAACAATTAAGACTAAAATGAATTTAGACAACCATTCATGGGCTATTCGACATTAAACCAACATGTTATGGAAAAGTTAAACATTCAATTGATTGGTCAATTTAACAATCCAATTGTAATTTAAACAACAATTCAAGATTAATTGAAATTTAAACAACAATTAATATTAATTGAAATTTAAACAACAATTAATATTAATTGAAATTTAAACAACAATAATATTAATTGAAATTTAAACAACAATTAAAATTAATTGAAATTTAAATTTCCATTCAAAAATCAATTGAAATTTAAATATCAATTAAGATTAATTGAAATTTAAATATCAATTAAGATTAATTGAAATTCAAACAACAACCCAAGGGTTAATTGAAATTTAGATAAAAAGTTAGGACAAGTTAGGAAATAGGCAAATAAATGGGGAAAAGGGAAGTTAAAAAAGTAATTATCCCATCTCTCAAATATACGTTGTGGGAATATCTATGGGGTATATTTTAATTTTTTTTTTCATACGTTGGGTATATTTATTTTATGAGGTATATTTCATATGCAGATGAATGTTTTATTATGATTAAGATGCTGATAAAATGTAGCAAATTCCAGAATGAAGGCATGAGAGAATGAGAGGAAGTTATGGGGACACAGATGGTCCCATATGTGGGAATTAGCATTTATTTCTTTCTTTGAGGTCGAAGGTTCAAATTCTCGTATCCCCATTTGTTGTACTAAAAAAAAAGATGGTCTCATACATGGGAATAAGTAATTTGTTATATTTTGTTGTTGTATAATGTAATAGTGAGCATGAGTGACTAGACTTGTTAATCTTAGAGATAGATGTAGTCATGGACCTTGCAATTTAGATAATTGAATATCTTGAATGACTGTATTTTAATTCCATTCATGCAATTATGTTTTTAATGCTTATAAGCTATTGATCATAGTTTATTTGTTTCGTTGATATGAATTTACACTTGAGAAATGATAGTTTAGATTAGAACTTGATTGCATGACTAAGGGAAGCTTAGATTAGGGCTCCTTTAGAGGTTATTAAAAGAAGAATTCTTAACGTCTTGCATGTTATTAAAAGCTAAAAAAGCGAAACAAAGATGTTAGTTTTATAGCTTTGCATAAGAATTAATTTGTCTCGTGAGGGTTAGTATTATTTGTCTTCTTGACTTACGAAATAAATGCATGATTTTTTTATTATTCTTTTGTCTAAATTGTTGGTTTGATTGACAAAGTCTATTCCCTAAGATGTTTTTCTCTTGAAATTTGTCATATTTGCTTGTTTTTGTTTGTCTTAATTTCACTCATCATTGAATTCAATTCTCTAAATAAAATCAGGTGGTCATATTTGTAGTAATCAATTGAACTAGAAAAATCAATCATGTGGACGACACTTGTTTACTCAAAATCACTATATTAAAACTTGACTCATGCACTTGCAGTCTTTCATTTTTATGCAATAAATATGTTTTAGACATATTAATAAACTTTTAAAACTAAATGCTCTGTTGGACATAAAATTTAATTTTGTATCTAATTGAACCTTTAACTTTCAATTTTGTAACTACTAAATACATTAGTTTTAAAAATTTTCGAATAGGTTGATGACTTATTAGACGCAAAAGTGTAGAACATTTAATTTTAAAAAATTTTAAAAATGTCAGAGACTTGTGAATACAAAATTGAAAATTCAGAGACCTATTAGACACTTTTTCAAGTTCAATACATATAGCCACAAATCTAAAAATCCAGGAATTAAATTTGTAAAGATAAGATGAACTTGTGCCCCCCAACATAAAGTTCTCAATCTACCACTGGTCGAGACGCTGCTTACTCTTGGCTAGGTGTGTTTTCAACATCGAGACGCTGTCACCTCGAGTCATGAGCTTGATTTTCTACTTCTCTTTACTTGATTTCTTCAATTCTTGCTCAAATGATCTCTTTTTTCCTAATAAACTCTGTTTTGCTCCAAATACTCAATTTATACAAAATAAACAATTATGTATGTAAAATTCACCAGTTAAGCATCAAAACTAGCAATAAATAAGCCCTAGAAATAGCTCACTTTATGCATTTATCAATCATTGGGCTTTGCGACCCATTTAAAATCTTTGGTGAGACATGGTGGTCCAACTTGGGTTTCATGATGTGCACCTATGGCTCCAGCAGGGAGATACAATGTGTAGGCTATAGGCCCAATTTTTTGTTCAGCACGATACGACCCAAAGAATTTAGGTGTAAGCTTCTCATTCCTCTGTTTAGCCAAGGACACTTGTCGATAGGGTTGAATCTTCAAGCACACCCACTCACAAACCTCCAAATCCATTTCCCTTCGTTTTCGATCGACATACTTTTGCATCCTCTCTTGAGTAGCTTAAAGATGACTCTTTAAAACACTTTGGGCCAAGTCTTGTTCAACTAGTTGCAGATTGAGTGTCGAATTAGACATTTTTAGCTCACCATAAGATAATAGAAGAGGTGGAGGTTGGCCATGAACAACTTGAAATGGAATGTTGCCACACTTGATATGTGGAATGTAGTATTATTCCATAGTTCCACACAGCTCAACCATGTTATCCACTGCTTCAGTCGTTTACTACATGAACAATGGAGGTAAGATTCCACACTTATTCACAATCTCAAAGGATGGTACGACGTAATCTGGAAAAGTTTGGTCCCTTGGATATGGAAGATTTCCGTTCAGAAGTGGCTCACGAAGATCTTATCACAATCTGACATATTTGATCAAGGAAATCCATGGAGTCGCATAATTTCTTTGATGAAAACATCAGCTACTGATTTCGCTATGAAAGGATGCTTGATAGCAACGAATTGGGCAGCGTTGCTCAATCGATCCACCACTACTACCAGCCGACTTGGGCAAACCTTCAATAAGTCCATGGTAATGTCTTCCCCTATGGGCTCTGGTATGTCGAGAGGCTGCAAGCTGCAACAACCCAGTTGGGGAGGTCGCCAACGACTTATTCTTCTGGAAAATCAAGCATTGTTCCACATAAGTCTTAGTATTTGTTTTCATTCGTTCCGAATATAGCTCTGCAATCAAATGTTTGTATGTGTGTAAGAATCCAAGGTGACCACCCATCTAGAGTCATGATACATATGTTACACAACAGGAATTAGAGAAGATGTTTTGGAAAAAACTAACCTTCCTTTATACAGCAACTTGCCTTGTGAAAGTGAAAACTTCAAGACACTCTCGTCATCGTCAATCAACTTCTATATAACTTGGCTCAATTTTAGATCCTTAGCCAAATCTTCTTTGATTACTACCACATCTAATATGGTTGGGGCAGATAATTAAGCTAAGTGTGCAATTGGAGGTAGTCGAGAAAGAGCATTGACTGCTTTGTTTTCAGGCCTTGGTCAATAATGAACTTCAAAATCGTACCCCAACAACTTGGCAATACAACGATGATACTGTGGTTGAAGAACTTGTTGTTCTAGAGGAATTTCAGTGCCCCTTTGATCAGTTCTTACACTAAACTTTTGACCCAATACGTAAAGTTGCCATTGTTGGACGACCAACACAATTGCCATCAATTCACGTTCATAGATGGACTTAGCTTGGGCTTTTGCAGACAATGTGTGGATGTAATTAGAGATGTCCATTTAACCCGCGGGGACCCGCCCCGAATGAGGCGGGGAATCCCCGATTACACGGAGAATGGGGGAGGGAGCGGAGAGATTTTTCTCCCCGTTTGCTAAACAGGGATGAGGACGGGGAACCGACCCCGACCCCTCCCCGATTCCCGGCCCCGCCCCGCCCCGCCCCGATTAGTAATATATATATATATATATATATATATATATATATATATATATATATATATATATATATATATATTATTACCTATAAATATAAATTAAAAAAAAAACTATAGTAGAAGTTAATTTAAGACTATTTCGTTATAAAAAAAAAATTAAAGACTATGTTGTAATATTAAAATTTGAATTTTTAGAAATTAAGTTGTTTCGACATTATAGTATTTGTACTTATGGTATATTATTGTTTTTATTAGGAAAATTTATAACATTTTCTTTAAATAGAATTATATTGAAAATTATTAATTTAGAAATAATTTTTATTAATGGTTGAGAATAAATTTAAAAAACTAAAAAAGATTAAAAAAAAGAACGGGGAAAAATTCCCTGCGGGAAACCCGATCCCCTCGAATTCCCCCCCGGGGAATCCCCGCAGCGATCCCCGCGAAATTAAATGGAGAATTTCACAGGGACGGGGAATGAAATGGGGGCGGGGACGGGGACGGGGAATCCATTCCCCAACCCCGCCCCGCCCCGTGGACATCTCTAGCGATAATAAGTAATATGATGCTGCTACTGAGATAAAACTGCTCCCAATCCGGTTCTTGAGGCATCAATCTCTACCACAAAAGGTTGACTAAAATAAAGTAATGCCAACACTAGTAATATCACCATGGCCCTCTTCAATTTCTCAAATGCCTCGATTTCTTGATCATTCCACATGAATGCTCCATTCTTGAGTAGCTGTAACAACGAAGCTACAATACTTCCATAATTTAGGACAAAACGCTGATAATAACCAGTTAATCCTAGGAATCCTCTCAGCTCTCGAATGTTTTGTGGTATCGTCCATCCTAGGGCTCCTTTAGAGGTTATTAAAAGAAGAATTCTTAACGTCTTGTATGTTATTAAAAGCTAAAAAAGCTAAACAAAGATGTTAGTTTTATAGCTTTGCATAAGAATTAATTGTCTCGTGAGGGTCAGTATTATTTGTCTTCTTGACTTACGAAATAAATGCTTGATTTTTTTATTATTCTTATGTCTAAATTGTTGGTTTGATTGACAAAGTCTATTCCCTAGATGCTTTTCTCCTGAAATTTGTCTCAACATTTATTTGCTTGTTTTTGTTTGTCTTAATTTCACTCATCATTGAATTCAATTCTCTAAATAAAATCAGGCGGTCATATTTGTAGTAATCAATTGAACTAGAAAAACCAATCATGTGGACGACATTCGTTTACTCAAAATCACTATATTAAAACTTGACTCATGCACTTGTGGTCTTTCATTTTTACGCAATAAATATGTTTTAGACATATTAATAAACTTTTAAAACTAAATGCTCCGTTCATAAAATTTAATTTTGTATCTAATTGAACCTTTAACTTTCAATTTTGTAACTACTAAATACATTAGTTTTAAAAATTTTCGAATAGGTTGATGACTTATTAGATGCAAAAGTGTAGAACATTTAATTTTAAAAAATTTTAAAAATGTCAGAGACCTGTGAATACAAAATTGAAAATTCAGAGACCTATTATACACTTTTTCAAGTTCAATACCATATAGCCACAAATCTAAAAGTCCAGGAATTAAATTTGTAAAGCATATGAACTTGTGCCCCCCAACATAAAGTTCTCAATCTACCACTGGTCGAGACGCTGCTTACTCTTGGCTAGGTGTGTTTTCAACATCGAGACGCTGTCACCTCGAGTCATGAGCTTGGTTTTCTACTTCTCTTTACTTGATTTCTTCAATTCTTGCTCAAATGATCTCCTTTTTCCTAATAAACTCTGTTTTGCTCCAAATACTCAATTTCTACAAAATAAACAATTATGTATGTAAAATTCGCCAATTAGGCATCAAAACTAGCAATAAATAAGCCCTAGAAATAGCTCACTTTATGCATTTATCAATCATTGGGCTTAGCGACCCATTTAAAATCTTTGGTGAGACATGGTGGTCCAACTTGGGTTTCATGATGTGCACCTATGGCCCATTTCAACTGCTAGACATGAAAACCGGGATCGTGGCTCCAGCAGGGAGATACAATGTGTAGGCTAGGGGTGAGCAAAAAACTCCGAAAAATCGATCCGTCCGACCGAAACAGACCGAACCGAAGTCGGGCGGGCGGCATAGAGGCAATGGCGGTCGGGGTCGGTTTTGTTAATAAGAAAACCGAAATTTCGGTTGGTCGGTGGGATAAAAATCACAAACCCGGCCGACCGACCGAATTTTTTAAAAAAATAATATTATATTATATATATATATTATATCTTAAAAAAAAACTAAATCACTACGCACTCCACTTACGCAGTACGCACGCAGCCCACTCGACACATCCCTTATTTTTCCGCCGCCCACTCGCCCATTAACCCTAATCCACATCCCGTCTTCTCCTTCTGCCTTCTGCGTCTGCTGACTCTCCCCCTCTTATTTTGCTTCAGTTCCTGTTCTGCTCTTTCCGCCGCCCACAGCTTCTTCTCCTTCTGCGTCTGTCGTCTGCCCTTACAATTTTGCTTCAGTTCTTCGCTTTCCGCCGCCCACGGCGTCTTCTCCTTCTGCGTCTTCCGACTCTGGCTTGAATGATCCGCCGCCCAATTTACAGCATTCAAAATTTTACTCCTTCAGGAAAAAAAGGGAAGAAAAAGGGGGTAAAGTAAAGCTTCGATTTTCAATAGAATTTATCCATAGCTTTCTTATATTACCTGCAAGTCTGCAGCTTGGGGTATGTGATATTTATGCCCTTAGTTTCAAGAAACTTTAGAACCTTGGTAGGAGACATAAGCAAATGGTTGGTGGGTGGAATTTGTTACTGTATTATAGGAGTATATTTATGCCCTTAGTTTCAAGAAACTTTAGAACGTTCCTTAGTAGAATTTGTTACTAATGTTGGATGTATGCTATTAGCACTTTGACAATTTGTTGAACCTCTTTCTAGTTTTCTAACCACTTCATGCTATTGCTAATTGTTTTTTACACATTGTGATTTTGTAGAGTAAATATGGATTCCAATACAATAGAGACAAATAGTTCGAACAGTGAAAATGCTATAAATGCTGTGGGGATGAAGGAGACTGCGAAAAGCGATCTTGATCCAAAAGAAGTTTATGAGAATTTAACAAAAAAGCGTAAGAACGTCAAACAATCAATAGTTTGGAATCATTTTGAGAAGTTGAAAGGTGATCCTAATGACCCTTATGCTAAGTGTAAATATTGTGGAGCTACTTATGCATGTCATTCTAAACGTAATGGTACTGGGACTATGAAAAATCATTTAGACAATTGTAAGAAATACCCTTATCAAAAGAAGAGAGATCCAACCCAAAAGACATTAGCTTTCAAACCTATAGAAACGTCTGGGGATTGTCAGGTTGTATGTGAGTCATTTGATTTACAGAGTTGTCGGGAAGCTTTGGCTGAAATGATGATTCTAGATGAATTGCCTTTTAAGTTTGTAGAGGGTAAAGGTTTTCACAGATTTATCAATAAGTTAACATGTGCACTTGAGCCTAGGTTTGTTGTTCCATCTCGATTTACTATGGCTAGGGATGTTCTTAAGATATATGTGAGTGAGAAGAAATGTTTGAAAGACATGTTTGTGAACAAGAAATATAGAGTTTCTCTCACTACTGATTGTTGGACTTCAGAACAAAACATTAACTATATGGTATTGACCGCACATTTCATTGATTCTGATTGGAAATTACATAAAAGAATTCTTAGCTTTTCTCAAATTGAGAATCATAAAGGGGATACAATTGGTAAGACTGTTGAAAATAGTTTGAAGGATTGGGGTATTGAAAAGATTATGATTGTGACTGTTGATAATGCTAGTTCAAATGATACTGCCATTGCTTTTCTGCTTAAGAGATTCAATAAGGGGTTGATATTTAATGGTGAATATCTGCATGTTAGATGTTGTGCACACATATTAAATCTTATTGTATGTGATGCTTTCAAGGAACATTATGCGTGCATTAGTAGGATTCGCAATGCTGTTAGATTTGTAAGGTCTTCTCCTGCACGTTTGTTGAAATTTAAGAAGTGTGCTGAAAATGAAAAGATTTATTGTAAAAGTGCGGTATGTCTTGATGTTCCCACTAGATGGAACTCTACATATATGATGCTTGAGGCGGCTATAAAGTTTGCAAAAGCATTTGACAGATTAGAGGATGAAGATGATGCTTATAAGAATGATTCACCACCTACTAAATTGGATTGGGCAAATGCTAGGATGTTGATTAGGTTTCTGAAAGTGTTTTATAATGTCACTTTGAAAATTTCAGGCTCTTTATATACTACTTCTAATTTGATTTTCCATCAGATCTCCCTGATTCAAAATTGTATATACGTAAATTCTTGTAGTACAAATAAAATACTTTCTAGTATGGCTAAGAACATGAAGGCTAAATTTGAGAAGTATTGGGGATATATAGATAATGAGAGGCTGAAGAAGAATAATATGTTGTTGTGCATTGCTGTAGTGTTGGATCCTCGATATAAGTTGAAGTTTTTATCATATTGTTGGAACAACTTTTTTGGGCCAGAAGTTAGTGGAAATTTGACAAAGACAGTGGAGTATGTTTTGAGACGTCTCTTTCATGCATACAGTATGGGTCCACCTAGTGGTAGTGGTAGTCGTAGTGCTAGTGCTAGTTCTAGTGCTTGTGCTAGTGCTACTACTAGTAAGCCTAGTGCTACTGCTAGTGCTAGTCATAGTACATGTGCACCAATTGTTGAGGATGCCATTACTAATGATGAAACAATGGATGTGGATGTGGATTTGGATGTGGATCTAGATGTGGATGTAGACTATGATGTAGGGCATGCGTTCAAGACTGCTGAGACTACTACTTTTGATAAGGAGTCAGAGATTGATGTATATTTGTTGGAAACCCTTTATTATCAGGATGATAGTACTTTTGATATTCTTTGTTGGTGGAAGCAAAATGGTCATCGATTTGAGGTTCTTAGTCGTATAAGTAGGGATATTTTGGCAATTCCAGTATCTACTGTAGCATCTGAGTCAGCTTTCAGTACTGGAGGACGTGTAGTTCACTCATCTCGTTGTTCATTGGCTCCAAGAATGGTGGAGGCTCTTATATGCACTCAAAACTGGCTAAATTCTGACCCAATAGATCTCGAACTTCATCAAGATTTGGAAGAAACGTCAATGTTTGAAGAAGGTATTGGTTATAATTGTTTTTATATATTTTTTTTTAAATTTTCATAATGTTGTCTTAATACTTTTTTTTTTGTTCTTCTAATTTTACAGGTTTCAGAACTGTTATGGATGGAGAAAAAGATTTTGAAGACCTTGAAGATTTTTCAAAGTTGTTGATTTGATGTTTTATTCTTCAAGTTTTTTTAAGAATGTAATGGATTTGGATTTTTATTTTGTCTAGTTATGTTATCATTGTTATGTATCTCCTTGTATGTATTTTGTATTACTATTAGACTATTATGGATTGGATACTTTCATGGCATTATAGATTCATGAACTTTGAAGTTATGTGATGAAATTTTAAATCAGATTATCAATATCATTCACTATCAACGTTTGAACTCTAAGCCCATTGGGAATTTCCTCTAAATATTTGATAATTTGTTTAGGGAATGATTGATTACCATTTATTGTAAAAATACATCTTTAAATAAATAAATCAAACAAGAAACAAATGTTATATTAGGGTTTAAAATATCAAAACTAATAAATTAAAGAATATATAATATATTATTTAAAAATATATATTTAAAGAAGCAAATGAAACAAAAGAGAAATTTTCTTATTAGGGTTTAAAACAAAACAATGAAACTAATATATATATATATATATATCGGTTTTCCGACCAAACCGACCGACCGAACCGATATGCGGTCGGTCGGTTTAACCCTCCAGGGAAAAAAAATCGGTTTCCAATTTATGGAAACCGATATAGTCGGTTCGAGGTCGGTTTGGAAGGAAAACCGACCCCGACCGACCGATGCTCACCCCTAGTTGGAACTTGCACAAAAAAATTCTAAACTTTTGTCAAATAACTAATCATAAAAGAGATACGATAGGAAGAGCCATTGAAAAATGCTTGCAAAGTTGGGGTATTAATAGACTTTTTGCCATCAAGACTTATAATGCTAGCTAAAATGATGTAGCAATAGCATATTTGGTTAAAAAGTTTAAAGGAAGAAATGAGTTGGTGTTGGATGGTGAATTTCTCCATGTTCAATGTTGTGCTCATATACTTAATTTGATTGTTAGTGATGCTTAAAAAGATTTGCATGAGTCTATCATTCACATTAGAAATGTCGTGAAGTATGTCAGGTCATCTCCTTCAAGATTGCAAACATTTAAGGGGTTTGCTAAGGAAGATAACATTTCAACAAAAGGTTGTCTTAGTATGGATGTTCCAACACGATGGAATTCGACTTTCATTATGTTGGCTGGAGCAATTAAGTTCCGAAAGACCTTTAAAAGATTAGAGGAACATGAGCCAAAATATTAGCCAAAAGGTAAGATACCTACTACTGACGATTGAGATAATGTTAAGATGTTTGTAGAGTTTTTGAAGACTGTTAGAGTTATTATATTAGTATAATTGCATTTTTATAAATATATTAATCATATTATCCTTTATTGTCTTTTTACCTTCTCCTACTTAGGTTACCCTTGTACACTTGTATATATATCTCTTTAGTATATGAAATAGTAGATTCAGATTCTCTCAAACATTTAGCATTAACATGGTATCAGAGCACTAGGGTTTTATAGGGCAATTAGGGTTTTTTTTTTGTGTCCTTAGGGATTTGTGGCTATTAGGGTTTGAGGTTTTGGAACACCTTCTTGGAGGGTTTAGTCCTTTGTTGTGAGTTTTGTGCATCACCACTGCCGTTAGATCTTCTGTCATCGTCAGAATCTGTCGCCACTGCCACTGAAATCCACCACCGTCGCCGCCATCGAGGTTTGTCATCGGCTTATTTTTTTCATCACCGCTCAGCCCATTTCACCCCACTCGCCAATCAGCATGTACAAAAAAATTGAACCAAAAAATACCCTGCACGTGGACCACACGCGTTGCCTGAAGTTTCGCCGTCAATCTCACGCGCTGGCGCGTGGGAGGCGAGTGCATCGTCAGCTGTTGCTCCATCTTCCATGGGTATGTTCGTCGTGGTCTCCCCTTTCATCTGTTGTGTTGGTTTGGGTCATAGAGTATTCGATTTATAGTGCTTTGAAGGCAACCTTGTTTGGGAATTTTACGGTTTGCTGTGTTTCAGATTTCAGCCCTACCTTTGTCTATTTTTTTTTTTAGGTCATGATTGAAAAGAAAGCTATAGTGATGTCGGAGATGATTCCTATGGTGTCAAAAATTACGGGACATAAACTCAATTGATCTAACTTTTATGCATGGTGAACAAACATTCATCATTATCTTTGGATCCTTGATATGGATGATCACATGACCGCAAAATCATCACCGACAAATGATACTAAAAAGAATTGGTTACGAGATGATTCTAGGTTTATTCTACAGATAAAGAACTCCATTGAGAGTGAAATAGTTGGGCTAGTTAATCGTTGTGAATCTGTCAA
The DNA here is from genome assembly GCA_033996785.1 of Trichosanthes truncata. Taxonomy (NCBI): domain Eukaryota; kingdom Viridiplantae; phylum Streptophyta; class Magnoliopsida; order Cucurbitales; family Cucurbitaceae; genus Trichosanthes; species Trichosanthes truncata. The sequence goes on from JAWPNB010000004.1 coordinate 17,670,535, forward strand.
AGAGCTCTTGGAATACTTGGAATTCCTTTACTCTAGAAAAGAAGACATTGGTCTAGCGTTTGATGTGTGTAAGACTCTCTTTCAACCTAATCAAGGTGAGAAATCTCTAACAAGTTATTTTATGGAGTGCAAAAGAATGTATGTAGAATTTAATGTCTTGTTGCTAGTTAGTACTGATGTGAAAGTTCAGATTGCCTAGCATGAACAATTATTCATGATGAGTTTTTTGGTTGGCCTTGCCTCTAAATATGATATGGCCAAAGATCAAATTTTTTCTAACTCAGAAATCTCATCGTTGGAAGACGCTTATACTCGAATACTTCGTACCGAGAAGTCGCAAGCGATCTTGCCATCTAAGTCTAATAGTGCCTTAATTAGACAGACATGTGAGTATAGAGGTAATAGAGGGGTAGAACCTAACACGTCCAAAGGAATTCGAACACTCAAAGAGAAAATTCAAGAGATATTGTTTGTCACTATCGTCATAAGCTTGGACATATGAAACGTGATTGCGGAAAATTGTTGAATAAGGGCCAAAGGTTTCAATCTGTGCATGTTGCCTTTACTCTTGATAACCCTGACAAGTCTATTACGATTTCGCCTAAAGAGTTTGCTAAATTTCAACAGTATCAAGAGTCATTAACGGCATCATCTTCTACTCCTATTACTGCCATTGTCGACACATGTAACACATCTACATGTCTTCTTTCATCCTCTTCGAAATGGGTCATAGACTCTAGTGCTTTCGATCACATGACAAGTAATCACAGTTTATTCTCTAACATTTGTCCGTCTAAATCGTCACCTAATGTTACTATAGTCGATGGAACCACCTCTCCTGTTTTAGGATCGGGCACTATCAATCTTAAAAACTCAACTCCATTGTCGTCTATTTTAAGTTTACCACAGTTCTCTTTTAACTTGATTTTGGTTAGTAAACTTACTCGCTATCTTAATTGTTGTGTCTTATTCTTTCCTAGTTATTGCTTATTGCAGGATCTTATGACGAAGAGAACTATTGGTAAAAGGCGTGAATATGGAGGTCTCTACATTTTTTAACCACAAATATCCATAGTCGTTACATGCTCTAAAGTGTCCTCTCCCTTTAAAGAACATTGTCGTTTGGGTCATCCATCTATTTCAGTCTTGAAGAGTCTTCATCCTTAGTTTAATCATTTGTCTTCTTTAGATTGTGAGTCATGCCAATTTGCTAAATTTCATCGTCTCAGTCTGTATCACAAAGTCAATAAACGAGCTAGTACTCCATTTGAATTAGTTCATTGTGATGTTTAGGTCTGTGTCCTATTGAATCCAAGAGAGGGTTTCGGTATTTTGTTACCTTTGTAGACGATTTTTCTTCTATAACTTGGTTATATTTAGTGAAAAATCGTTTTGAGTTGCTTTCTCATTTTCGTAACTTTCATGCTAAACTTCGAACTCAATTTAATGGTTCTCTTAAAGTTCTATGGAGTGATAATGTTAAAGAATACTTATCTCATGCTTTTAGTTCTTATTTAGGCGAACATGGAATCCTCCATCAATCCTCGTGTGTTGATACTCCATCTCAATATGGAGTTGCAGAACGAAAGAAACGTCATCTCCTTGAAACAGCAAGAGCCTTAATGTTTCAGATAAATGTCCAAAAATATTTTTGGGTTGATGTTGTATCGACGGCTTGCTTCTTAATAAATCGCATGCCCTCCTCAATTCTTAAAGGTGAGATACCTTATCGTATTTTGTGCCCCAAAGTACATTCATTTTCTCTTACACCCAAAGTCTTTGGTTGTACTTGCTTTGTTTGGGATGTTCGCCCTCAACTCACCAAACTAGATCCAAAGATCTTAAAATGTATATTTCTTGGTTATTCTCGTGTTCAAAGAGGGTATAGGTGTTATTGTCCTAATCTCGATCGTTACTTTATCTTTCCTGATGTCACGTTCTTTGAAGATTCTTTTGTTTTTTTCTTCATCTTCGAGTAAGAGTAAGGGGGAGCATAAAGAGGACAAGGATGATTTTCTTGTCTACACAATTCTCTCATCTTGTGAGCCCTCTAACGATGCATCTATATCTGTCCCTGTTTCTACTCACCCACCTATTACTCAAGTTTATTCTCGATGACCATCCCCTTCAGTTCCATGCCCTTTACCATAGGCTTCTTCGTCATTGGATTCAGGAACAATGATGATCTTCCTATTAGCGCTAGGGCATGTATCCTATTTCCTCCTTTGTTTCATATAACCATTTGGCTTCTTCTACCTGTTCCTTCATTGCATCCCTACAGTCTAGATGAGGCTTGTGCAGAAGATAAAAATTTTGATATGCTAAATTGGTGGAAGTTGAGTTTAGTTCAATTTAAGATTATTAACCAAGTAGCCAGGGACATCTACAGTATTCCTATATCTACTATACCATCTTAATCGGCTTTTAGCACAGAAGGATGGGTGTCAGATTCTTTTTGAAGTTCATTAAGTCAAACTGCGGAGGCCCTCGTTTGTGCTCAAAATTGGCTTCAATCTAAACCTCTGGATGATGTGAGTGAAGAAGTTGGAGTTGGAAAAATTGATGAAGGTAACAAGCTAATTGTTTATTTCATTATTTGCATTTAATGAGCCAATTGATTTTGTTTCTTATCTAGAATTTATAAGCATACAAAAAGAAATGGGAGTTACATTTGAGAATTTGAAATCCGATTTTATGGTACATGTCATATTTTGTTATGTTTTTTAGTTATGTTTTACTCTTACCTCATTTACATTTATCTATATTTTTTTTCTAGAGTCTTGAAGTCTAACAATGGGATTGAAGTTACATTCGAAATCATGAGTCGAGTGACAACGAAATCCATTAAAGTTGGAACAATAAACATGATTGTGTTTATGATTTTGTTCTTGAAAGATGGTTCTAGTTTCTATTTTTTGTTGTAGAAATTATGAAACACAGGTTGGTGGTTGATTTAGTATGAACTAAGTGAGGGAAGAATGAGCTCACTCAACTTAATTAAGAAATGGTGTCCTAAATCTATTAGAAAAGGCAATTACAATCACAAACTAGAGAAATGAGCATTGTAAGAACTATGAATGAAAAATAAAATCCTTAAAATTAAATTGAAATTAAGTTCAAAATTGATTTGCTTAAAAGAAGTTCAACAGATAGGGTAAGTAAAAAAATAAAATAAAAAATAAAAAAGCCAGGGAACCGAACTGGGTCCATTTTTCTGTAGAACCAAACCGACCCACCATTTTATCACCCCTAGTTGTAGCCTCTATCATTTCTCACTTTAACCACTTGTATGAATATGAATAAACCACAAATTAAACAACGTTATAGCTTTCAAAACCAAAACAGGCGAGTAAAGGAATTCTGAAATAACTAAAAATATCTTTAGTCAATTAAAATTACTTTTCAAAAATTTCATAATTTCCGTAACGTTTGGCTACATGGTTAAAAGAGATTTTGAGAATTCTAAAACCATTTTGAAAGGAAATACTCAACTAAAAAAAAAATGTTCATACAAAATGTGCTGCATTTAAAAACGCTACTCTCAGAAGTCACTAAGATAACAGAGGTTCTCTTATTGGTAACTTTTCATATGGTTGACAAGTTAAGTTCGAACCAATAAAGAATAGATCAAAAATTATGATACAATTTCCTATTCCCTCTCAGACGTCAAAATTTCAAAGCTAGTCCCTCAAAAAAGAAATCAAAGTGTTGGTGGGGGGGGGGGATCTTCAAAATTCAGCATATATATTTCTTGAAAGGAAGCGTTCTAGTAAGAAATACTAACTTCCTTTTCACACATCTCATGGACATGATCTCTGGCATCTGTTAAAGCACTCTGCAATGAGATCATAAAACCTCAATAAGAGAATACAGATTCATTATGAAATGAGGTTGGAAAAGAAATGGTGATGATACAACCTGTCCAAATTTGGTTAGGAAGTTATTGGCAAGATTCAAGGATGTAACTGCTATGTCCTCATTCGCTTTGAGTGCTTGAGCAATGGCAAAAGCGCCAGGATCCTGTATCCAATATTAGACCAAAATAAAACAATATGAATGTGGACTATCGATGTCTGAATGGGACACGAACAAGGTCGAGAAGCATATACCCTTATTTCATTGAAACCTAAATCTAGTGAAGTTAAAGCTTCATTAACGACTTTCAAGCTGCGAGCAAGGCAAATCGCACCCTGAAATTAATCGGTGGGGAAAGGAAAGAAAAATCTAATATTAGATAAGTGCTTCAGTTTCTATTAATGAGCATGACATTACATCGACAGACAAACCTCATCCCGGAGTCCATTGCCCCGTAAATCCAAGACAGATATGGTAGTATTATATTTCAGAGTTTCAGCGACAAATTCAGCACCCTTCGGTCCTATCTGCAGACATTTTCTGCAATACATTAAAAGAGGCATTTTCTTTTATGGCTATAGAGCCGACCAGTCACATCCTTTACCTTACACCAACCAAGCTTGAGGTTTTTTACATTTCCATGGAACTTCAGCACCTCGGATAAAGCCTTTGCTCCTTCTGGTCCAATGGGATTATACGCAATTTCCAACTGTGTTTGTGTGTGTAAGAGAGAGGTAAGGTTAAATTTGTTCCTGTCATAAAATGATAGAAGTTAAACACACTCAAATGCTAGATGGCTCACAGTTGTGACAGCATTGTTATCCTTCAATGCTTGGGCGATCTCGCTGATACCCTCAGCATGTATGTTATTCCCTCCCTGTAAATAAGCCCCACAAAAACGAGTCGTCCATCTTAAATTTATAGTCAGCAAAGAGAAAACAATATATGAAAACATACAGAGAACCATGGCTCCTCACCAGGTCCAAAGTTTTTATTGTCCGATTTTGCTTTAAAGCATCAGCAATCTTTTCAGCACCCTGGAGCGTAAAAAAAAGTTTGTAAATAACTTAATGTCCGGTGCCTCTGTAGAATATTCATACATCTGTACGTACATACTTATATATACACTAAAATTATAGTTCAAATTTCTTAACTTGTGCACGCTAAAATTATCTATTTCTATTTGTTCGATCTTAATAATTTATTGCGTTTGTCACATTACAAATCAAAATTATTAGCATTACTACTTTTGTTTAAATAAATTATTAAGTCAAAATCAATTATTTATTTGTGGTTAAAAAATATTTTTGGTCCCTAAACTTTCATGAAAGTAACAATTTACTCCCTGAACTTTAGTTTGTAACAATTTAGTCCCTGTAATTTGAAATTTGTAACAATTTAGCCCTTATACTTTAGTATGTAACAATTTAGACTCTGTACTTTAAAATTTGTAACAATTTACTCCTTACTGTGAAAAATCCTATCAAAATTAAGTGTCGTTTTTTAATATGTAGCAATTTAAGTCTTTATAGTTTATAAACACATTGGATTCCTAATCAACTTATCAATCTACATATGTAAAAAATTCAATTAAATCTTAACGAGATTTTTCCCAATAAGGACTAAATCCTTACAAATTTTAAAGTATAAGAACTAAATTGTTACATACTGAAGTTTAATGACTAAAATGTTACAAAATTGAAAGTATAAGAACTAAATAATTACAAACTAAAGTTCAAGAACTAAATTGTTACTTTCATGAAAGTTACAAACCAAAAGTGTTTTTTAAGCTTTTTTTTTAATCTTGAATTTTTAAACCGTGTGTTCTATGTACTCAACGAGCAGTTAATAATAATTTAATTTCAATAAACTACTGTGCTTGTTTCATTAACTTATTGAATTGAAGATAGTGAGTTTAATTTCAAAATTTATCAAGAATTGATTACATTGGAAGAATAATTTCTAAATTCTTTAGAAAGACCACACCGAGAAGCTGCAAATGAAAATAATGTTTTGGTTGATGATTGAGTTTAATTTTGCAAGTGTTTTTTTTAATGCATTATTCTTCATCTTCAGACATCAAGCTCTCTTAATATATTTTGTTCATACACAAATATTGAATTTGGTAGTGATTTGTGTAAGGTTATTTCATTGTTGGATGATAAAAGCGTCAAGTGTATTTGCAGAAAAAGAAGAAAAAATAAAGTCGAGTGCTTTTTTACTTTATTATTCTTAATAAGAAACCAACCGATTCCATAAAGGATATGAAATTATAGAAGGGAAGGAAAGTCAGGCTCCAAGTGAAGGAAGATAACAAAAACTCGCACTTGGCAGAAAGAAACTTTTTTTTTTTTGGGTACGAAACCCAACTTTCATTGGACAAAGGAAGGAATACAAGGGCATGCAAAAAAAAACCCGAAAGAAGCAAGAGTCCAAAACTAACTACAAAAAGAGACTCCAAACCAAAAGAACAAGACCAAGATCATTTACAAAAAGGCCTAGTGACCAATGCCTACAAGGTGGTGTTAAATCTAACAATCTCTCGAACCTCCTCACCCGACTTCTCTTTATCTCTAAAAATCCTATTGTTTCTCTCAAGCCAAATACCCTACAACACAGCAAAGAAGCTGGCTTGCCACAACACTGTGCCTCTTTCCCTAAAGGGAGGATGCAAAAGCACCTTCTCCATCAATGCTCGCCCATCTCCATGACACACCCCGCTAACACCGAACGAGCTCCTCCAACAGTCCCAAGGGTCGTTAGCAAACTAGCACTCCCACAGCAAATGAATCAGGTCCTCATGTCTCTTAGAGTAAAACTTGCCATGCAAAAACCTCACCTTCTTAGGAATTATAACCTTCCAAAGAAAGGCAAAAATAGAAGACTCGGGGGAATCTGATGAGGCATGGGAGAGAGAAAAAGAGTGGAAGTAGGAATAGCTGGAGAAACCTCAAGAAGAATCGAGGATCCAAACCCTAACATCTCTCCTCTCAGGAGTAATACGCTAATCTCGAAAGATAGAAAGGAGACCCAACACATTGTTCGCCTCCCTATTAGTAAGAGGATGGCGAAAACCTAAGGAGATCGAAGAAAAAGGAGAGGTAGCGGGAGGAGACAACACTGAGGCCATTGAATGCAACCTCCTCTCGGAAAGGAAGTAGAAACGAGAAAATAAAAGGCACAAAGGTTTCTTGCCCACCCAATGATCCTCCCAAAAATAAAATCCTGAGCCTTCCCCAACCAAGCACTTGACAAACTGAGAAAAGGAAGGAAAAAAAGGAAGAGATAGCGTTCTAGAGGTTTTTGCTAAGGCCTCTCAACTCCCCACTTGAGATCCACTCGAAAGGGTGATGGCCATACCTACTCACGACCACTTTATATCACAGAGTGTCAGCTTCTGTGAAGAACCAATCTCAGACTCCCAATACCCAAACCTCCAAGCTCGACAGGCTTCACCACCATCTCCCACTTAACCAAATGAGATCCTGCCCCCTCAAGCTCCCCTCCCACAAGAAATTTCATCAATCTCTCTAACAATTTACAACAACCGGGATCCTAAACAAGGATAAAAAGAAGCTAAGGATTCCACTTAAGACTGCCTAAATAGGAGTAAGTCTCCCCCCTTCTGAGAAAAAAAAAATCTTTTTCCAACTAGCCAACCATTTCTAAAACGTTTCCAGAACCAGATTCCAGAACAAGCTTTTAGGATTTCCACCCAAGGGGAGCCCTAAGTAAGTGAGAGAAAACTAGCGAACCTCACACCCATCGCCGCAGCACACGAAGCTAACTTGGAAGGCACAAAGAACATTTAAATAGCATCTAAGAAGGTGTCAAAAGTCTTTTATGAGACTTTCAAGGTTTTGTTGTTCCTCTTGAGCCAAATATTTCAAAAGAAAGCACTAGTAAATTGAAGCCAAAAGATCTTTCCTTGAAAGGACGATCTGCCATGATGTAATCAAGAAGACTCTTTATGTGGACCACATGCCAGTAGGAGAGTGAGAAGGTACAGAATCTAGTTGCAAATAAGCAGCAATGTCATTCTGCCCCTGGCATCGAGAAGAGTCTCTTTTGTATCAAATAGTATACGTTTGTACTCTTGCAACTAAGTTCCCATGCGAAAGAACTTCACTTTTATAAAGAAACCAAGCCTTTGCGAAGAAAAAAAATGAAAGAATAAGAGCCAAATAGAGGGCCAAGAAACACGGACCAACAAAAGATGGGTATGCAAAAACAGAGTCCAAGAGGAGCCAAACATACACTAACCTGATGAAACAAGAAAGGGCTCTAATCTAAAAGAATAAAATCTAACAAATAATTAGAGTCTTTAGACACAAATGCCAAAAGCGAGGCATTAAACCTAACTATAAAGCACCGACACTTGTAAAATGGCCACAGTTTTGCATGTCTATTTTTTTATTATTATTTTTTCATTTTCCCACATGGCGGGGACACGCCTTGGACACGGCTGGGTACACGCAAAGACCGCAAAGACACAGCTGGGACACGTAATGTTAAAATGAATCAGAAAAAAGGTAAGTTTTAGGTCTTTTATGCCCATTTAAAAGAAAGCCCAATACTCAACTATGAAAGCCAAGCCCACTATGCATATAAACCTCAAAATATTAGGGTTTCTTTCCATCATCTTCCAAACTTTCAATTCACGATTGCATCCACAAAAAAGAAAGACCTTTGACAGTTGCTCTGCTCATCAACGACAACAACCGACGACCATTGTCGGTTGTCGTCTAAGAAGCACGGACACGGACACGGGACACAGGTATGACACGACACGAACATGGCAACACGCCAATTTCTGAAAATGTAGGACACGGACACGTCGGGGACACGTTATTTTTTTTTTTATTAGATAATATTAAAAGATCAAACCCAAAATACTTTAGGTTTTTTTTACTAACAATTAAAAATAATTAAAATAAAAAAATGTGCATGGAAATTTAATTGACCATTGAATTTAGTTTAAATTTTAAATACATAAAATCCCAATAAGTCATATGAGTCCAAACTCAATAAAGACAAAAGCCCAACATGCCAAATACCCATTAAAAGCCCTAAAATAATTTCTTAATTATTTTTAACTTTCTACAAACCCTAACCCTAAAAGCTCATTCCCTCCCCCCACGTTTCAACTTTCTACTTTCCCTCCCTCCCCACATTCCCTCCCCCCATTCTGCTTTCCCTCCCTCCACGATTCTTCTTTCCCTCCCTCCCCGTTTCTTCTTTCCCTTCATCTTTATTCTTTCACCACCTTCCTTCGATCTCCATCCCTCTACCTCCAACTTCGCCGCCGACCGTCTCTACCAACGCCGCTGTTCTGCAGTTGACAAGTTTGGGTTTTTCGCTTTTTTTTTAGAAGGAAAGGTTTGGGTTTTTGAATGGCGTGTCCATGACGTGTCTGGGGCGTGTCCATCACTTGTCCGAAATTAAAAATAATAATAAAAAAATAGGAGACGGAATATTGCGTGTCGGACACGTGTCCGGATGTATCCGTGTCCAACACGTGTCTGACACGGATACTTTGTCAAATACGAAGTGTCCGTGCTTCCTAGGTTGTCGTCAACCACCAGTGACCAACAATAGCTACTGTTTGACCACCGGCGACTGCTTTCTTAAGTCAAAAACAGTGGGTGCTTCCATTTTCCGGCTGCAATTGATATTTTTCTACTTATTTTTCAGCCTCCTCACATATTTAGCCTCTCACAGTTCACCTTTCAGTAGGTAATTGTGTTTTTTTTTTACTATTTATGTTGAATAATAGTTGAAGATAGTTTTTTTAATTTAACCTAGGATGGAGTCTTCTTCTAGTCATACTGAAATAAATTCAAAAGATTGCTCCAGTATTGAAGATGAGACAAAGCCATTGTGGAATTATGTGACCAAAAATCAAAGATTGAGTGAAGGAGGTGAAAATATTTCTTGGCAATGTAATTTTTGCCAAGAAAATAAGAAAGTTCTTATACAAGAGTTAGGGCTCACTTGTTGAAATTAAGTGATTATGGAATTGGGATATGTCGGAAGGTCACCCCTAAAGATGTTGTTGAAATGCAAAAATTGGAAGATGAAGCAAAACTTCAAAATCAAAAGAATGCTCCTAAACAAGTTCCTTTACCACCTTTACCACCTTCACTCCATACCCAATCTCAATCTTTTGGATGTATGAGTAACTATTCTTATTCGACCATGGAACAAAATAAAAGGAAAGGAAATATTAGTGCACTTGGAAGTCATTTAACCTGGCAACCCGTGATCAATTGCATGCAGAAATTGCTAGAATGTTTTATTCTTCAGGTTTGCCTTTTCATTTGGCTAGAAATCCACATTATGTGAATGCATTTACTTTGGCTGCAAACAATGCATTGTCAGGTTATGTAACTCATGGGTATAATAAGTTAAAAACAACTCTTCAAAGGGAAAAGGCAAATGTTGAGAGATTGTTGTAGCCTATCAAAAGCACATGGTGTCAAAAGGGGATAAGTATTGTCAGTGATGGATGGAGCGATTCACAGAGGAGGCCTTTAATTAATTTTATGGCAATTACAGAAGGAGGATCAATGTTTCTTAAAGATGTACATTGCTCAGGTGAGGTTAAAGATAAATATTTTGTAGCAAATCTAATGAAAGAAGTCATAAATGAGGTGGGACATTAGAATGTGATCAAAATAATCTCTGACAATGCTCCTAATTGTAAAGGTGCATGACAAATTATTGAATCACAATTTTCAAACATAGTATGGACACCATGTGTAGTTCATACTCTCAACCTTGCTTTGAAGAATATTTGTGCTATCAAAAATATTGAAAGCAATCAACATGTATTTGAGGAGTGTGGTTGGATTTCTGATATTTCTAGTGATGTTATGATGGTAAAGAATTTTATCATTAATCATTTCATGAGGCTTGCTATGTTCAATGAGTTGGTGCCTTTGAAGTTACTTTCTGTAGCAGAAACATGATTTGCTTCTACCATCATTATGCATAAAAGATTTAAACTCATTAAGAGTGGTTTGCAAGCTATGATTATTAGTGATAAATAGTCATGCTATAGAGAAGATGATGTGGAAAAAGCAAGAAATGTAAAGAAGTTGGTACTTGATGATGTTTAATGGGATAAGATTGATTATATTTTTTCTTTTACTTCACCTATATATGACATAATCAGAGCTTGTGTTACAAACAAATCTTGTCTTCATATGGTATATGATATGTGGGATACCATGATTGAAAAAGTGAAGGTTACAATCTATGACATGAAGGAAAGTGTGTAGACGAATCTTCATCTTTTTATGAGGTGATGTATCAAATTCTAATGGATCGTTGGAACAAAAATAACACTCCACTCCATTGTTTGGCACATTCTATAAATTCAAGGTACTCTACTGGTCTTAGACTATTAGATGTTTACTTTCTTTCTTCTTTTTTTTTTCTAATCACACTCCAAAGTTGATATATTTAAAGTTTATGGTGATCCATTGCTTCAAGAAGACAAGAATCGAGTCCCACCACATAAAGATTTAGAAGTATCTCGAGAGAGAATAAAGTGCATCAAAAGATATTTTAGTTCAAATGTGGGGCGCACAAAAGTGAACATGGAATTTGCTAATTTCCCGACAATGGCAGCAGAGTTTGTTGACCATGATTCCATACGTGAAAGATATTCTATGGATCCTAAAAGTTGGTGGGTCATTTATGGTGCCTTTACTCCAACTCTATAGGCTCTAACTCTCAAACTACTTGTGCAACCTTCATCTTCCTCTTGTTGTGAGAGAAATTGAAGTACATATTCATTTTTGAACTCCATGATAAGGAACAAGATGACACCACAACATGAAGAAGACTTGGCATTCATCCATATCAATCTTTGACTTTTATCAAGAAGAACTCCTGAATATTCAAAAGGAGAGACTAAATTATGGGACATCGCTATAGATTCTTTTGATTCATTTGAGGATGTAGGAATGCTTGAAGTAGCTAGTTTATCTTTCGATGAACCAAAATTGGAAGCTGTAGTTTTTACTGATGATGGGAATAAAACTCGAATTGGTGAAGAGGACAAAGATGGGGAAAATATGTCGTCTGTAGAAGGCTTGTTTTGTTTGATTCTACCTTGTAGTTTTTTGGGTAAGACTTATTGGATATTGGATATTGTTGATGTAGTTTTTTGTGTAAGACTTATTGGATATTGGATATTGTTGATGTTGTAGTTTTTTGTGTAAGACTTATTGGATATTGGATATTGTTGATGTTGTTTGTTAATTGTTATCTTATATGTTATCTTTTTAATAAATTGTATGAATGTTCTTTTGATGTTTAAAGGTAGAAATTTACATTAAAAGTATTAAATATTCATAATATGTCAAAATAAGCACAAATATATTTAAAAATAAAAAAATAAATATTTAACGTGTCCCCAACTTGTCATGTCCTACTTTTTTGGAAATCAACGTGTCGTTGTGTCTGTGTCGCGTGTTCGTGTCGGTGCTTCTTAGAAACCTAACTAGAGACTAACCATCCTCTCAAGATCTCTCTCAAAGACAAAGAAGCATCACTGTAGTGGATTTTAGAACTAAAGGACACGGGTAAAACCTATAAAATAGATCAGGTTCATGCAAGGTCGTCACTGTAGTGGATTTTTACAATAAACTTAATCAAGGCTCATCCTATGACTTTATTGAGGTTACTAACTAGTGAGTTAACTCTTTATCTACAAATCACCTTCAATCTGGAGATGATACCATCGTTTTTCCATCCCTTGATAAGTATTATTATATCAACAATCAATTTCACATTATTTAGGCAGCATCAAATCTCAACATCCACTATGGCAAGTACGAATCAATATTGAGAATTCATCATATAAGTTCCTTGCTTTAAGTTTTGGTCGCGAGTTGGTAATTGGCAACTATAGCACTTTCATTTGACTCTAATTTGGGGTTTCCTCTTAATGGCAACTATAGCACTTTCTCACTTGGGGCTCCTATAACTGAAAAGTTTGATAGTATGGTACAAACATGGAGGAACATGGAGGAATTCATACGTATCAAAAGAGGACCCCTAATTATTATTCAAGCTATTCTCTCAAATCTCCCCCATTTATTACATGTTCGTTTCTTCTACGCCCTCCATGGTTATTAACAATGTTGAGAAGCTTTTCAAGGACTTTGTTAGGGAGGTAGCAGAAAATGGGCGGAAGTTCGTCATTTAAAAATTGGAGGACCGTCCAACGCACAATGAATGGAGATGTCTCGAGAAAAATGTCCTTGGGGGGAAGGTCATTGTTGCCAAGTTCAACTCTACCAACTTTAACACTTGGAACACTTGGTAAGGAAAATTATTCAATACAATCCTCCAGAGGCCCTTGGAAGTCACTTATCAAACACAAGGAGCATATTTTATCAAGAATCAAGAAATCGGTGGCCAAGGATTTTCCCACCAGCTTTTGGTGGTTACCCTTTCTGGATGATATTCCCAAGGTATAACCTCTCTCGCTGGAAACATGCATCTATAAAAAAATCTTGGAATTCATCCTCACAAACTTGTGATCAAGCTGGTCCTCTTTGTTTAGAACTTTAGTATTCAACCTCCATTGGGTTTTCTCGAAGGATTTCAGAAGTAATTTATTTCAGTTTCTTCATGGCCGTCCTTATCTTCCCATGCTCATCTTTTATGGGTCAACTCCGTCAAATCCATTTGATTTGAATCATGGTTCATGTGGAACCAAATAATTTTTTAAGATAAGAGCAAAACATGGATGGAATGCTTCGATATTGCTAAGTTTAAGGCTTCTCATTGTTGTTCTTTTCCTAATTTTATTTGAGTCTTATTCTCCTTGTGATATTTGTATTAATTGGGGTGCTTTTATTTATTCTTCATAGGCTTCTTTGTATTTGTATTGGTTCTTTTTTTTTTTTTTTTTTACTTCTTTAGGAGTTTGTATCTTTGAAGACTTTGTCATTTTCATTAATCAATGAAAACTGTCTTGTTCAAAAAAAAAAAAAACTTATGATCTTAGCCCTGGAAACTTTGACAATATGAAAATTTAAGAGTAGGCTTCTCTAACTGATTTATTCTCTATGGTTCATCTCATAGACCACCCCTCACAGATGGCACTGGCTTCCAGACGCATTGGGATCTCTCTTCATGTGTTTTTTTTTCTTTTAGAAGTTCAAGAAGTGTTATGCTATCTTGGATTTGTGAATCAAGCTTTCGAATTTTATATTATTCATGTCACTTCCTCAAGGGAAAAAACCCATAATACTCGAAATTCAACAACTTAACAGAATACTTAAAGCTTATAGAACTTCAATACTAAGAGCAATTTTAGAAGCTATGCCAGTTACCTCATCACCAATATCATTCATGAACAAATTCAATAAAACCAGGCTCTTGGTTCTCTTAATGAATTCGGCAACATGAAAGACACCTTTGGCAGTGATTGAGTTGTTACCAATGTCAAGAAGTGCAAGTTTTCCTACACAGGAAGTAAGAATGTTGATGAAGTTAATAAATAGCAAATACATAAGATATAAAGCATGAGAAGTTGATAAAGCTCAAACTTCAATAACAACAGAAAGAACCTAGAATGGCATATGGCATACCTTTACGTGAAGATAAACCTGAAATTAAAGCACGCACCCCCTCGTCACCAATTGAATTTCCATTCATGTGAAGTTCCTGTCAATTAAACAAATTTTAAAAAATTCAATAGCTGACAAGGGGGTGCGTGTCAATTATACAAATTAAAAAATATATATACCCACAAATTTCAGAAAGGAAGTTCATGTTTCCAAGTTATGTTTTATCATATGTTACAAGTGTAAATTGAGCCCCTGATGGACGACACATTGCTGTTGGGTTAAACAGTTCTGAGGTTATGTTTTATCATATGGCACAAATTATCCTTGGAGCCAAGGACCAACCTGAGTCGTTAGCTTCATTCAGGTGAGGTGTATGATAAATAAGACAAAAACATTGTCCCTTGCTGACGTTAGGATGAAATTGAAAAACAGTCTTGAAGGAAGTCTGTAAGGTACTCCCCTTACGATGAATTGATAAATTGAGGAAGATAATGCCCTAAGACAATACATTCCCCCAACCGATTAGAGAGGGCTAGTAATCTCTCTCCTTCCCTGATGACTTACTAACAGACAAAAAGCATAAAATTCCACAGCACTAACCTATTACATATATATAGTCCCCCACAACCCATCGCTCTGCCGTCCCCTCTTCTCCTTGACCTTTCTATCTAACTAGTCGATGGGGAAATCCCTTTCTTACCCTTCCGTGTATACTGAATGGTAACTGGGGGCCTAACAAAGTCCTAATTGGATCTCTAAAGAAGCACAACAAATAATTCACGCAAAGAATGGAAGTTGTTATTGCATGGATTGTTTCCATACTAGGTGCTCAAATCATGATCGAACCAACCTCATAGACAAAGTCACAAGAGCTAAGTATCAACAATCATACCCATCAATTTGTTGCAACACAGCTCAATGCAGACAAAAAACAAGCCCGATTTCTCATTCAAAAAAAATAATATCAAATTATTAATGAAAAAAAAAAAAACTCAATCTAGATGAGGCACACAGATTCAAAACATCCAACTCAAGATCTTCTTAGGCAAGTAGTAGGATGCCTTTGCCTCCCAATCACCAACTAGCTCAACCGATTATAGGATCTCACCTCTCAAGACACAACTCTATTGCTTGCTTGATCGTAGACAAGACCCTTGCTCATCCCTTATCCCTTGTCAAAACATACAAACTTTCATGCCTATAAATACCCTACTCATGGATCCCCAAGGTATGCTCTTTGGTTCCTCGTACCTTAACTTTACTGAATTCTCCTTTTGAAAGTTGGAAATAAATCCATGAAACTATAGAAGTTTTAGAGGGTTAGAGAGGTCGCAGGAAGAGGTGTGGGCTCTTGCCAAGTTTAATGCCTCTCTTTGGGCATCTATTTCTAAAGTTTTTAGGTAATTATCCTCTCGGTTTTATTATATTGGATTGGAGCTCTTCTTTATCTTTAATTAGGTCTTTAGGTTTGTTTTAGCTCCGTTTTTTGGGTGGTGTTTTTGTTTGCGTATTTTTTATTCTTTCATTTCTTTTTAATGAAAACTCGATTTCTAAAAAAGAAAAAAGAAAAAATCAATCTGAAAGAAAAGAAAATGCTCATTTTCATATTGGTCAAAAGTCCTCCCTATTACATCGATCTAAATGTAACTATCTATAGCATTACAAAATAATAGAAATTACTAGAAAATTCTAAATTACCTAATTAACAAAACAATAAAAGTAATTAGCACAAATTAACGATTTAATTTAATTAATTGACTGAATAAAATATAAGCTAGAGACTAATTATCCAATATATTTTCTTCCTCCAGATTACCAAAGCCCTCACCAAGTCAACCCTTCATCAAAGTCATTCGCTTGGTCCAATCACCATGAAAGTCCATTGCTCTAAACTTCAAAGTTCAACCTATAAGACATATAGGCGACCATCTCCACCACAATTTTCACTTCAGATGCTAATGTTCAGGGCAAACATCTCAATTTTTTTTTAAGTAAACGAAACTTTTCATTGATGAAATGAAAAGAGACTATTGCTCAAAATACAATGAAACAAAACGGCAAACATCCCAATTCATACCAAATGGTGACCACTTACATACTAAAATCCTCAATGTCTCCAATTAAGGGAGCAACTCTCTCCTAATTCTATTATCTAAAGCCAACCCCGTCTTCTTATTCTTTAAAAAATAAAAATAATAATAAAAAAAAACCAATAGGCCACAAAATTTGGCCCTTTATCACAAAATAGCAAATGCACAATGACCTTTTCCATCATAGCTAAACACTATGTTCCTAGCCAAATAAACACGAACATTAAGGGGAAAAAAACAAAAAAATCCCAGATACATCAACCGAATTCATAGCTTCAAAGAATATGATTTAGATCCTCAAATGCACTCTTATAAATAATGCACCATTATAGCTCCGCCACAAAACACAAATGCCTTAAAACATGGCTCGAAGTGCTTACCCGCCCAATTCCCAAACAAAGCATTTGATCTTCTTTCAAATTAACCTTCCACAACGAGAAAAAATAGGGACGCCAGGAAAGAGACGGATCACACAAAATATAGAAAAAAGAACTACAAGGATAAGAGCCCAAAAACGAATATCCCTTCTCCCTCAATTAATAACATAAAAATCCCCTAACAATGACAAGAGAGCCAACATCCCTCGCTTTCCTATTGGACAAAGAACGGAAGTCAAAAGAGAACAAGAAAGAGGTACATAGAGAAGGTAAAATGGAAGCCACGAAACAAAGCCTAACAAATGATACAAGCGAGGAAACCTAGGCCGAAGATGGCTATCGCCCAACCTAGTATCCTCCCCAAGATACATCTTAGGAATTCCCCACAACATTTCACAAATTGAGAGCTATCTTTCCCAGGATTTTTGAATGTGCCTTTTGAACCCCAACTCGAGGCCCACTCTAAAGGATAGAGGTCATACTTGCTAACTATACCCTATGCCACATAGAGTCAACCTCTAATGGAAATCACCACATCTATTTACCAATAGGACCTCGTTGTGAAATCTCAAGTTACAAATGCCTAAGTGGGATCCAAGTTCCAACGGTTTAGACATGACTTCCCAATTTACTAAGTGGGATCCCGCACCCTCGTAAACCAAGCTTTTCATCTTTTTTGCAACCATCCTCCATTGGAATATTGCCACTAGGCACTGCTTGTTTATAGGGCCCTAATACCAAATTCCATGCACCAATTAAAAATAGAATCAATATAAAATTTTATTAATTCTTAATAAAGTGGAAAATCCTTTAAATAGGCTTCAAATACCTGTACAACCGGACAACAATAGATTTTACTGATTAAACCAATAATTACTAACCAAAACCCTACAACAAAGTTATAAAGGGCTATAACCAACTTGTGGTTAAATTCTTTTGTAATTACAACCTTCTCCTAATCCTAAAACATTGGAAGCCCTTATTCGTTAGCTTTCTCGGAGGATGTTTTCTCTACTCCCAGTCCCTAGGTTGTTCTTTTGTGACCCTTGTTCAAGCCTTTTCTAATATATTTTGCATTTCTTATCTTATCCTTTTTTTTTTTTTTTGATATTACATCATATACACAGCCACTAACCCAACTTCTCCACAAGGCATGAACCCCTTGACTCTAAGAATCCTATCGAGAAAGTTTCCATCAACTTTGACATAAGCTTTCTAAATATCAAGCTTAAAGATAAACATATTTTCCCTCTTTTACCATCATTCACTACAACTTCATTGAAGACTAACATGGACCTACAATATGTCTACTAATTACAATAGCAAATGAGAGGAGAAAACAGTAGCCGGTAGGACAGTTCTAAGCCTTGTAGTAGCCAAGACTTTAGCAAGATCCTTATAAACACTAGTTGTTAAACTGGTAGGTTGGACTCAGAGACTTTGATTGCATTAGAGCCCTTAGGTACTAGACCAATATGCTGTCTTGTGGGCACAGGAATTGACAAGCCCATTTTAATAAATTTGTTGAACATCTCAAGAAAATCAAGTTTAGAAGTGTTTCATCCCTTTTTAAAGAACTACACATTTAACCTCATAAGGTCCAAGAGCTTTGCTAATCACCGCCATGAGAATGTCTTCTTTAGGAAAAGGGCCGTCAAGCTGATCCTTGGCGACTAAGAAGCACGGATACAAATACGAGATACGAATACGACATGACATGGATACGGTGACACGCTATTTTGTAAAAATATAGGACACGAACATGGCAAGGATACATTTATTAAAATATACATTTTTTTTAAATATATATCATTTTAATACAAGAAGGAAATTCAAAGCTAATAGGTTTATGCATTTGTATGGGTTAAAAAATGACTTTGATGTAGCTCAGTCTCGAAATTTATTATTTGTGCCTTTGTACAACTAGTGTTTTTTAGCACATATTTATTGTGCTAATAAGCATCTGATACGTGTCCAACAAGTGTCGGAGTGTCCAAGTGTCCGACACGTGTCCGACATGGACACTCCATGCTTCTTAGACTGGCGATCTAAGAGATACCATCTAGGTCATTTAGTAACAACAAAAGCGAGGAAAGCCATGAATCCAGTCTCTATCTCCACATGAATAATTAAGTTAACACAAAATTGATAAGATTACTGATACTGAAAGAACATAGAAGATAAACAAGACAAGATGTACCCTCAATGATTTGTTCCCTTCAAGTCCTTTAGCCAAAGCATTAGCTCCCAGGGCACCACCATAATTGCCACTTAAAAAAGAGTCTTAAATTAGCTTCAAAAGGCAAAAAGGAAGGTGGATGAGGTGCTAAATGTATGTACATTAACAGTTGCAAAAGAAGAAATTCACTGGGGAATTTTGTATATACAGTTAAATTTTACATGCATGTGTTTGAAAACTTCTAAATGATTTTGTTTTACTATGTATTTTAATGGGAAGTTAATAATTTGTTACTCATTTTGAATGATTCCTTAACATGGTTTTACATCAAAAACAAAATAGTAATTATAAAATTTGATACTCGTGTAAATAATTATCCACTTTCCAAGAAGAAAACAAGTCGATTGGATCGTTAAGAATAATTATATTTTTAATGAATAAATCATTTAATTAATATAGACCACATAAATTACATCAAACTGAAATAATATATTGTATATAACTTAAGAATATATATAGATATTTATTATCAAAAACGTAAGTTTTACATTGTACAACTTAATTGAACCTTTTATTTGAGTTTATGCACATTATAATTTAAATAATTAATAAACAATAAATTACTAATATTTTAAATTGATAACACAAGTTATATTTGAAAAATATAGTTATATACCTTTTTCTTCTGGATTTATTTATCAAGTTATGAAAATAATTCTTGAAGAAAAATTAATTATGTTAGTTTTTCTGCTTTATAAAACATGAAACATCTTTATTATATTTGAAAGATTTTAAAACTTGAGCGTGGAATATCAAATTCTATCATGTTTATAAAAAAAATGAAATAGATCAAACAAATTTTAAAAAATCAAAACAATCAATACCATTTATTATTTTTTTTAATGAAAAAATCAATATCATTTATTAGATAGTAAAAGTTAATGAAATATTTTGTACTTCTATCTGTACTCGCTTCATATCCTTCATAACCAAATTTTTTAAATTGCAAGAAACAATAATTGAACATTATTTTTAAATACTACAAATTCAATTTATGCAAACAATTAGCAAATCTTATTAAATCATCTTTTGATTTTTGTTTAAATCTCAAGAGTTTATTACTATCTTTATTTTTTCCGGAAGAATCAATATTCATTATTAAAAATTAAATTATTATTCTCATATGTTTGAATCTCAATAATTTATTATTGTCTATATCTCTTTTCATAAATATTAATCTTTGTTAAAATCTCAATACAAAGCGTTTATTCTTTTTCTAAACATCAATGCCTCTTTAATAAAATTATCAATGTCTTTATTCTTTCTAATAAATACCAATATTAAAAACTAATAACCATATTAAAATGAAGTTATATATTATAAATTTAAATATTTATATTTATGGCCTTTTTTTTTTTTGAGAAAGATATAAGTATAAATATAGCAATTGAGGGTGATGAATCCTCACGTAAGATGTATGTTCCGTATAGTGTTGTTTTCAAGAAGTGCTCCGCCAAGACTTGTAAATCCCTACCTCCATTATCCAAAAAGAACAAAAGGAATCAATGTTACCATCTATTTTAACTAACTTCTTGATGAAGAGAAACCTTAAAGCATTCAAATTCAGTAACTTACAGAATAATCGATCATATTATTGTTAAGTTCAAGTATGCGCAAACTTGAATTTTTCTTCAGCATCTCGGCAACAGCTTTTGCGCCCTGTAAGAAATTGATAGTAAGATCAAATTTAAAAAATAATAAATAATTATTTTAAAAAAAAGGCAAATAAGGCACCAAAAGGACTTTGATGGCACATGAATATCTCCTACAGAACTTTAATCAAATTAGTTAGCTAACCTCATCACCCAAGTCAGTACTGTTTAGCTGAAGCGTCTGAATGCTAGTATTATTCACCAGCAAATCACACAGGGTCTGAAAACAATTGTAATTGCAATATTTAAGCCAGCTGCATGAAGTACTAGCAATAATTTAATGGGTAAAAGCAACTATTCATGCTCGCATGAACAGGATAAACTTAATAAATAAGTAACTGATCTAGAGAACAAGATCAATGAATATACTTAAGTCTGCAACAGGACACCCATTGAACTTTCTCAGTGCATTACATTCCCCGTATTCTAGCCTTAATCAAAAAGTTCTAGTGTAACGACCGACATTTTCAGGTATTAATTAAAGTTTAATTTTGAAATTTAAATTAATTGTAAGGCCAATTTCATGTTTAAAGTGTGCAATGAAATTGAATTTTGGGACTTGCCTAATTGAAATATGAGAATTTGAGGGTAAATTGGGAAGAAAGAAGGGAAAAAGAGGTTTAATTGATGTTTGGGGCATTTTTGTAAATTGAGTGAGTTTAAGCCCAAGCCAAGCCCATAGTTAAGCCAAACTCTAATTTCCCTCTCTAATATTTTATATTTCACGCAGCCCTAGGTAGGAGTCAAGCCATCATCTTCTCCAAACTTCTTCTCCTTCCTCTTGTGTTCGACAGCTCCCTTGGAGCAGAAAAATTTTTCTTTAATTCTACACTGCTGCACGAGATCCGCCGCACGCCGTGACCTCCGTCGCGCCGCCGTCACACCACCGACCACATGCGCAGACAGCCGCTCGCCCGAACCGCAGACCGCCCCGACCGCCGCTCGCTCAGATCCTCAAATCGGGCTGAGCTTTGCAGATCCGCCGCTACACACCGTGCTCAGCTGCAAACCGCCGCCGCTCGATCCGCAAACCGACGCCCAGACCGCCACCGCTCGATCCACGAACCGCCGCCACTGCTGTAGATCAGTTTCCGGCGGGATTTCTCTGAGTTTTGGGCTATTTTCTGACGAGTTTTGGTACTGTACAGCCGTGGATTGCCTCTGTTTTCGCGTGGGTAAGAGTTTCATATTGCCTTCTTACGGTTTTCACATTGGAATTTTGGTTTTGGGCATTGTTATGGTAATTTGGAGATTGACCCATTGATTTTGGGCTCTATTTTGGAATACCCATTGTAGGTGGAGGTTGGTTTGACAAAATCGAATCAAACCATCATTTAATCGGCAAAGCTTGGTTCTGTTTTGGAGAAGAACGGAGGAAAAAATTCCCATTCTAAAATCAAGCAAATCCTTGAGTATATGCTTAGGCTTCAATTCTCATATTTGAGTTGTTTGGTTTTTCTCTAAGTGTCATAGGGAGTTTTAGGTGAATTAAATTTAGTTTGGTGGGGGAAACTTTGGGATTTAATTATGGATTTTAGGAATTTTCTAACCTTAGGGATGGTTTGAATTAGGCTCCAAATCGTTTGACTGGGATTCAAGGCGGTAGAATTTTGGTGAGCATTTGGGTGATTTGGATTCTTGAGCTTAGCCAAGGTAAGGGACTTTATGCCGGTATGCTTAAATGCAAGTTAGGAACTAAATTGAAATAAAAATTTATGCTCAAAATGAAAAGTTTTATAAATGTTTTGTTTATGATTTTTGATAAATTTTAAAATGCCCTATTTCATATGAAAATGGATTTTTGACATGTATGATTGCCAAATATTCTCATGAATGTTATGCATGATTTATGATTTTAATTTATGATAAATGATATGAGAATGTTGCTTGTGTTGCATCATGGAATGAAAAGTTTAAAATGCTTTGGGACCTCATGCATACATGTGAATTTTCATGATAGAATGATTTCGAAGGCTGTGGCAATTACCCCCTAAATTTAACGATGTACATCTAAATGAAAAGGAACCTGAAAAGGTTAAATGGAAAGGAAATGTTAGATTGGGTTAATTGTCCACATTAAGCCGAAGAGAAAAGTAAAAGAGAAACGTTTCCACTATGAAAAATGTTTTAGGTTCCACTAATAGGAAAAAGTTTTAAAAATCACTTTGTATGTGTTTGCATATCCTGACCCCGATAGTGAGGTCACTTACTGAGTATTTTAAATACTCACCCTTTTTCAAAATGTTTTATTTTCAGGTAAAGGCAAGGGCATCCTAGGCGAATGACAGGATAGTTGCTATGCTACAAGAGGCCATGGGTGACCTATAGGAGTTTTTCTTCTGCAAATTTCTTCATGTTTTTTTTAGCATTTTTAGAATATCTTTTTAGTAGACGTGTTATAAAAATTTAACTCAATTGTTAAACGCTTTAATCTATGCTTATGCTTTGAAACAAATTTAAAGAGATCCTGAGGTAAAAGTTTTTTATTATTTTATATAAGTTTATTCCTTTTTGTGAGATTATTTAAGTTTTTTTTTTTTTTTCATTAGCATGCATGTAGTAATGCCCCTAGAAAGTCTAGTAGGAATAGTAGGGTCGTTACATCTAGGGTCAAAATACCTAGGTAAACCAACCATAAGTATTCATATCTATATCATGAAAAAACAACTTTCTGTTGACGTATGTGGGATGTCAAATATCCCAGGACTATCCAGACTACCAAATGTTATGATGAACTGATAGGACCAAGACACTACTTCACGAATAAATACTGAGGTAAGTATGGGATACCTCATTTTCCAAAATGAGAAAAAATTAATATATTAAAATTATTTCTAACATTCTCCTTATTTTGTCCAACTTTATTCTAGTTGATTTTATTAAGACTTCATTTGGCGTGGTGGTGTGTATAAGCCTGATCGAAACTTAGTGAACTGGGAGTGTATTGCTTTGTGCACGACCCTTAGGGGGCTGGGTGTTGGCTCTCTCACTCACCAAAACATTGCTTTGCTTACTAAATGGATTTGGAGATTCACCCAAGAAGAAAATCCCTCTGGAAAAAGGCAATTGCAAGCATCTATGGTGTGAATTCTCAAGGGTGGATGGCGAAAGAAATCAAGAAGAAAAAAGGGAATAGGCCTTCGGTGGACATCGCCAAAAATTTGCCTTTCTTTGATCAGTTTGCTAGATTTAAAGCTGGTATGGGCAATCAAATTCGCTTTTGAGAAGATATGTGGCTTGAGCAAGCTTCCCTCTAGTCCCGTTTTCCTGACATTTATCTCATTTACAACAAAAAAGTGCCGCCATTTCTGAGTGTTGGGATATCGCTAATCAGCCCTGGAATTTGGGCCTCAAGCAAGGGCTTTTTGATAGAGAAATTGATAGCGGTGTGGAGATTATTGATAAGTTGAATTTGGTTTACCTTAGTGAGGTATCGGACCAGTTAATTTGGTCCCTAGAGGGTTCTGAAACTTACTCAACAAGGTCAGCTTTTTTTAGCCCTTCTAACAACCCTTCAAAGGCTAATATTCCCCTCACTAATCTGGTTTCGAAGAGTAAATGCCCAAAGAAAGTTAAAATCTTCCTCTGGTCGACGACTTTTAGCAGCCTTTAACATTGACGATATGCTCCAAAAGAAGTTTAGATGTTCAGCTTTGTCTCCGTTGAGTTGTAGATTATGTTTAAGGGACCGGAAGATATTGATCACTTATTTCTTCACTGCTCTTTTGCTTCTAAGGCTTGGGTGTTTATTTTGGAAAAACTTGGGATCGGAGGATAGATGATTGGCTCTTTGAAGGTCTTAATGGTTGGAATTTGCTGGGCAAAGCTAGGATTTTGGGCAATTGCGCTACTAGAGCTCTTTTGTGGCATTTGTGGCTAGAAAGAAAAGATAGATCTTTTACTGATAAGTTTCTTCATTGCGACTCTTTTTGTAATCTTATACAAAATATGGCTTCTTGGTGGGCCCTTTTACATTCTAAATTCTTTTGTAGCTACAACAACCTAATTATTATTAGCGATTGGAAGCGCTTGTCAAGTAATTTCTTCTGGGAGGGGGTTTCCTCTACCCCGACCCTTAGGCTGTCCTTTTGTTTTTTTGTTTAATATATTTCTCTCTGTTTCCTACCAAAAGAAAAAGACAAATCGCTTGCCAAAGAGGCCAACCATTTTTACAAAAGGGGATCAACAGGCAGCTCCTCAATCATGTCCCAACAACCCCTAGTAGGTGTTAAACTAGCACAAAACGTTGAAGGAATCTACCCCAATTTCCATTGTAAAACTCCTCAAAAGCATATGATCCAAGTTTTCCACCACCCTCTTGCATGACAAAAGCTACAAGGGGCACAAAACCAGAAATGAAGATCTTTGCACAAAGTCCATGGTTTGACCCTCCTCTCAAAGTGACCAACCAAGGAAAGAATCTAATCTTACTTAGTCTTCCACGTATTAATAAAAAAAAATTAAAAAGGAAAAACAAAAGAACTAGAATGGGCAAGATGGACCTACAAGAAAAGGAACATTTACCAAATAAGGAAAGGGGAGAAAGGGTGTCATCTCCCCACCTAATTCCTCTAGAGGCAAGTGTTACAAATCATATCACACTTCAACAAATCAACTATCGCAGCTTTGATAACAATTTGATGCACACAATGTGAGAACTTTTACTGGGATGGATTTGACAAATTTTGAGAGTCGGGGGCTGTTAATGGGGTTTCATACCTATAGGAATCTCAAGTCAGATTCTTTACTATTCTTTGCATCAAAAAGACAGCAAGAAAAGAACATAGAAGATAGAACAAAATTGTAGAATCCACTTCAACATCTTAGGATCCACTACGGTTTTACACTCAATAAATAGTTGCTGGATAACATATTAAATTGTATTTCATACACTGGAAAAAAGTTGCAGCAGTGTTAAAAGGAAAACATACCAAACTCAAATTGAGAAACTATTAAAATGAAACAGGACACGGAATTAGAAATCCAATAAGAATTAGAAAACCAAATAAAAATAAGATTTCAAGACTCTAGGGAACTTGTTTAAGAATATAATATTAAAAAAAATTGAAAAATCATAATAGCATAGTATTCCCTGCTAATTGTATATGCACAAGTATGTAAGGCACGAATATACACCTTTCTTTAGACAGCTAACGCTTGTGACCATCTGTGAACCAGATCTTGACCCACATTGTTGAGCTAAAACGAAGTGTTTGGTGAGTGCTTTCAGAAAGCCCTTCCATAAATCTTTTATCCTAGTAAATTTTCTTTTCTTTTCACCTTGGACGTAGGCTTATCAAATAAACCTCACAGATTTTCTATGTTCTCTCTCTCTTTTCCTTTCACCCATGGACATAGCGTTATTGTGGGTCTAAATAGGATTATTATTTGGTGAACGGTTTCAAGTTCTCTTCAATATTCTGGCATTGCCTCGGTGTACTTCTCTCTCTCTCTCTCTCTCTCTCTCTCTCTCTTTGCATTCATATCAACTGATTTTAAAATTCCTCAAAACATAAAATTAAGTAATTGAAATGCTCATCAAATATTAATGACATAAAAAGTTATGACAACCTTAACTCCTTCATCTCCAATCGGATTGCCAGAAAGATCCAGGGTCTTTAAAACGATATTTGATTGAAGGACACCATCAAACGCTTTTATCCCTTCAGCTGTTATTCCATTTGCAGAAAAATTAACTTCCTCAACCGTCTGTAACAATAAAATAATACAATTAAATACCCAACTATAGAACTAGCAACACTTCATGTCATAATGTTGCCAAAGAAAAAAATAGCTATATAAAATAGCAACAATTCTGTTAGGCCCCCAATCACCAAGACTTACCAGAGGAGGGGTAATATGGGCAATGGATAGTAACGGTTTTTGGTGGGACCTTAAGGAAGGATCATGGTGTGGGTTTTGGGGGATTTTTGTAGGGTTGGGCCAGGGGGTTGTGAGATAGGCAGAATTTGGTGTGAATTTGACCTTGGAGGGACTCTCAGCTCTCTCGAATTAGCTGAGCTTTTGGTTATCTTTCTTCTTGTAATTTTCTCATTCGAAGTAATCAAATCGACTCCTAAACCCACTGTTCATTGGAGAACTATCAATAGAACAGTGTGGGTGTTTTATAATTGCTTGGTTGTGCATTGTTCTTGGCTTGTTGCAGGTTTACAACCTTAGATATCCAACAAATTGGTATCATAGCCCGTCAACCTAGGGAAAATGCAAGAAATGGCACAGAAGGATGTGGCCGGAATAGAAGAGAGAGTGACGGTAACGGAGAGGGACATCAAGGAAATGAAAACTTCGATTCAGGGGATAGAGAAGACGTTAGAAAAGTTAACGTTCTTGATGACTGACCTGGCTGTTTCGAGGGGAAAATCAGTGATCACAGAGGCCTCGAGCCAGAAGCAGAAGGAGGGTGATTGTTCTGCAGGATCATCGAAAAGTAAAGGTCTCACAGAAGGGGAGGCGACTCCGAACAAAAAAGAGTATGGAGGAGACCGCAGCACATTGAAGCGATTAGAGATGCCAGTTTTCTCGGGGGAGAATCCGGATGCTTGGCTTTTCCAAGATGAACACTATTTCGACATTCATCAGTTGACGGACAAGGAGAAGATCACCGTGGCCATGATCAATTTTGAACCAGAGGTCGTTGAATGGTACAAATACGCTCATAACTGAAAGAAAATCATTATGTGGGAGGAACTTAAGGAAAGAATATTCAATCGATTTTGCCCTTCCCAGGAGGGAAGCTTATGCGCCCGATTCTTGGCTTTTCCGAGCTGAACACTATTTCGACATTCATCAGTTGACGAACAAGGAGAAGATCACTGTGGCCGTGATCAGTTTTGAACTAGAGGTCGTTGAATGGTACAAATACGCTCATAACCGATCGAATATTCTTTCCTTCAGCTCCTTGTTAGGCCCCCAATCACCAAGACTTACCAGAGGGTAATATGGGCAATGGGTAGTAACGATTTTTGGAGGGACCTTAAGGAAGGAATGAGGTGTGGGTTGTACGGTCGTTTGTTGAGGGGTTTTTGTAGGGTTATGAATCTGGATGTTCGTTGGGACATTAAGGAATGTTCGTTGACCTAGCAGAAAAAAAAAATAGCTATATAAAATAGCAACAATTCATGCCAACCTCTCTCATTAGCTATAACACTAGACATGTATTATAGAACCAGAAAAATTCAATAAATGAACCTGATTGTATCCTAAACTCTCAGCAAGAAAAAACAGGCCTTCGTCTCCAAAGTTGCGTGCTGTCAATAATACGATTAAATATCATATACTTCACAATTGGCAAGTGAATGCACAAATTAAGCACAAAAAATAAATTGACCTTTGTCCATACTCGAACAAAGAAACATTGAACCCATGGGCAATACTAAATACATCTAAATTCCAATAATCAGATTATGAAAATTCCGTATACATTTTAAATGACTGATAAAGAAAGTTGACGAACCTAGTCCATATACTAAAAGCACTGGATATGATGGCCAGTTTCAAGATGTGGTGAAGTTAGTAGGCATAAATCCAATTGGTATTAACAAAGTTCTCTAAGATTAAACAACTATGTCATAATGCTGCAGCATTCAAATTAATAATCACTTCTCTGTTAACTCTCTGTACCTGTCATGTCAACGCTTCTAAAAATCCGAAGTTCTTTTGCAAAGTCATTAAGCTTCAATTTGGCTTCTCTGTCAATCTTGGCGGTTAGATTTGGAAACAAATTTATACCAGCACCGAAGGACCATTTAGCTCCTTGGGCAGGAGTTTTGTTTTCCACGGATGAAGACCTATCAGACTTCGGAATCATGAGTCTTTCCACCAATTTCCACAAAACTGTGAGCTGAAAACATAAATTAGTATCTCCAAGCCAAAACTCTCCGCTATTTTATTTCCAAATATAAATGGCAGCCGCGGAAGTCGCAAATCATGCTTAAAATCCGTACATTTGTACTTATAAAAAACCAATTCAACATCTTTAAACCTAGGCTATTCCTTTCGAGATGCAAAAGAAAACGGAAAGCGCAAAACCGTACCGAACGTAACCACAACGAACGCGCCGGCAGGTAAAAGAGACGAGGCAACCTGCTTGACCGGGGCAATCAACGAAGAGCTCTCAGTTTGAGACTCTCTGTAAACTCTTCGGGAAGTTGCAGGGCGCCTAGAGCCGCCCTCGGACCTCAGCGTAGCCTTCAGCACCAAGTTTCTCAATCTAAAGCCTCTTCTCCTATGAGTAACCGCGACCAACGCACCATTGGCGTGGGGCACTAGCGAATGAACTGGGAAGAAAATCTACAATGGGAGCAAGAACAGTTGGAATTGCGAGGTAGAAGCATTGGATTGCTTGACGAAGTATTGGAGTTACCTTAGGATGAGAGCAGAGAGAGATTGGAGAAGTGGAAGTAGAGCCCATAGGTGCTGCGTTGAAGTGGATTAGATGTGCATGGAGGAGAAGGTATATGGAGCCGCTCGCGACAGTGAAGTGGAGCTGCTTTGGCTTTCGCAGGCGATTCCTCCAAACCAGAGTCCTGCAGGTTCTTCCCGAAGTTTTTCTGATTATTCTTTATTTATTTATTTATTTTACGAATAACCACCTCATAAATGATAAATGTAGGTCAAATTTTCAAACGTTGTTTGGCCCATCAACTTCCGGTTAAATGGAGTGGGTTAAAATTAAAATATGAGTAATTGTGATGAATGGAAGTTTATCAAAACTGTTTGCAAAAATATCTATTAAATATAAATTTTACATATAAAGCTTTTGGATTGATTTTGGAGCATTTTTCAGATTTTTCTATTACTATTTTACCCTTCATACAATCGTGGATCCTAATTCAAACTGGTTTTTATAAAATATTTTTTTTCCATATTTAAGTTATTTCATTTAATATGTTAAATCATAATTAATGTTTAAATTTTATTTTTTATTCCACAATCATTAATATTCCTTAATTATCACCAACATTAATGTACAGATTTTGTTCTCAGCTTCTTCATTTCTATTTATCTCCATCTATTTCTGTCGCCCAGCATTCATAGTCTCAGTCATTTCTTCTATTCTTTTTGTTCGTCAAGTTGCCATCACTTTGCTTTCTTGCTAGAAAGCAATTATGAGTATGATTTTTATTATGATATTATATATTCTTTCATATATGCATGTTTAGCTCTTCATACCAACGTCCATATATTCAGTTTATCACTGCTACACATTTTTTCTACATGTATATATTCATTTTTTTTTTTTACTACAACATATTTGGGGGAATGGGGATTCGAACATCTGACCTTAAGAGAGGTAGTACATGTCAATTACTATTGAGCTAAGCTCATTTTGGCATGTATATTCTCATACTATGATAATTTGTTCTTGTATTCAATTTGACATTAATAGTTTATCCCACATATACCTCATATATATCCATATGTACGTAACCATACTGATATATAATTATTTTTTTTTACATTTCTTCATATATATCGAGTATCTTTTTATCGTACTTTTTTTCACAAATATATCCTATACTATAATAATTGTTCATGTATCCATTTTGTCATATATACTTGATATTTTTAGCATTTAACAAATATATACCTGATATATATCTTTTTTTTTTGTTAAAGTGGCTATGAAATTTTATCAAGTTTAATCCTAGTATTAACTATATATTCATCGTATATAGCACGTCTTACGCATAATAATTGTTCCTGCATCCATTTTTCTATACATACCCGATAAATTTAGCATTTAATAGATATATACTTGATATATACCCATTTTCTTTTTTTGTTAAAATGGCCATGGAATTGAATCGAGTTTAATCCTAGTATGAACTATATATTCATATCAAGTATTACATATATTCATTAAACCTATAAAATATGCCAAAAAAAAGGAGAAAATATCCACATTTGTTGTACTAAAAAAAGGCGAGAGAGAGAGAAAATATTTTAAAATAAAATGAAAATATATTCACTTGCTAATATCTATAAGAAATGCAACTCTATTTAAAAAAAAAAATTGATAACAAATGTATGTGTGTGTGTGTGTGTGTATATATATATATATATATATATATATATATAAATGTAGTTTTTTCTTCCCTCTAAACATGTCATTGGTATTTTTTTTGGAGTCCAACTTGAGGAACCAACAGTCGTTGACTCATGCACTTTTCTACATTCCCAATCTCCTTAATCTTCACCATTGCTAATAAGATGAATGACAAAAATTGGTCAATACAGGGCATTTGTAGAAATATATACAATGTATTATATCATATGAAACACAATTTTTGCAAATATATACATTGTCATTCCATTCGAATTTTATGGTGGACAGTGTATAAATTTCTGTACTTAACTCTTTATACAATATAATATCAATATCATACATTGTATATATCGGCTAACTGCATTTTATAAAAAGCAAACCTAATCTTAAAACTATTGATTATGTACATAATCATCCAAATTGGGCATGAAAGGATATTATATCATATGAAACACAATTTTTGCAAATATATATATCGTCATTCCATTCGCATTTTATGGTGGACAATGTATATATTTATATACTTAACCCTTCATATAGTGTATAATCACTAGTACAAATTTTGGGTTTTAATGACGGGCATTGTCCGTCATTAAAGGGAAATGATGACGGACGCGTGCCCGTCATCTTTTCGAGTGTCATTGTAGGCTACAATGACGGACGAGTTTTAATGACGGGCATAATGCCCGTCATTAAATCCGACCGTCATTAAAAGTTTGTCTAGCATTAAAATTTTGTCCATCATTAAATGTCCGTCATTAAAAGTCCGCCTGTCATTAGTCCGCCTGTCATTAAAAGTAAAAAATAGTGGTTTTCAATGACATACAATGCCCGTCATCATTTCGTCAATAATTTAATAAAAAAAATTATAAATTACACACGTGGCTAACCACCAATATTTCTCTTTCTCAACCTATAAACAAAATAAAATTTCAATAGTATTATATTTTTACACAACAATTAACTTAACAAACAGAATTTTAATTAATAAGATATAAAATATGTAATACACTTATGTTCTTGAACTAAAAAAATGAGAACATAAAATTTTTCTTTATACATCCACACACATAATACAAATATGACTCTCCATCTCTCTACAAACCACATCCAACTTATAAAGAGAAGCAAAATTGCTAAGCAAAATAAACATAAGACTAAAATCTTTCAACTTGAACTTAAGACCAACTAACTGAAGTAGATAAGTGGTGAAAGGCGTGGCAACTTGACTTGGTGAAAGGTCCTCCTTAGTAAGCTGAATGAATAAGTATCTTACAGAATAAAAAAAGGCATTCATCAGTCACCAAAATAGAAAAAAAAAATACAAGGGAAAAACTTAGAAAATAATCTCCTTTACAACTAGCATTTGGCAAAATATTAAAAAAAAAAATGAGACAAACAAGCATGGAAATAAAAGTGGGTAATATGAAATGAAAAGATTTGCATCATTGTTAAAAGGCACTCACTTACATGAAGGAAGTTGCAAAAAATCTAAAACCATCTGCTTAAGGCTCTTCCAACCATCACCATCTACTTGACCAGAGTATTGATGATCATCAAAAGGATGTATAAACAAACTATAGCTCATCATATGTGAATTGAACAAGAATCTTACTAAAAGCTTAAAGCTACAACCAAAATAGAGAGAGTTAAGTATATAATATCCTAATCTAGTAACATTCGTGAAACAACTCAAGAGAATTTTGTTTATGAAAACGAAGAAAGGAATAAACTAAATATGCAAAAAGTTTGTGGTCAAATAAAATCAAGTTGCAAGCTAATAGCAGAACATGGAATTTGAACTTATTCTAATTCAAAATTTCATATAGGGTTCCAATGCAATATGTCTCAGCTATCCATAGTTTCTTCAAAAGTGCATTAAAGCATGGTTTTCTTAAGCAGATCATGTATCAAATGAACTAACATATCATGTATGCGAAAGATTAAGAAAAGATAGACTATAGCATGGTTTTCTTAAACATATCATACATCAAAAGTGCATTTAGCAGTGACCAACTTTTCAGTGTACCATCACAACTCCTAGTGATCCCAACCATCAATAGAAGACTTTGGCATATAGCTAAGCAAATTATACCGGTAGAATGCTACATAATTTTTTTTTTATGAGAAGAGAAACGAAAGAATGCTACATAAATCGAAAGATGTAAAAAATGTGAAATTCAAGTGTGCAAGGCATTCACATCTCAATTTACATTTGTAAAGACTCAAAAAGAACCTAAACAAAAGCAAATAGCATATCTAAACGAAAAATGAGAATTGTAGATATGAATCGTGAAAGAGCTAAGGTTTAATAGCATATCTAAACGAAAAATGAGAATTGTAGATATGAATCGTGAAAGAGCTAAGGTTTACCCTATTAACACATCTAACTTATCACTCAAATTAGTTGCCTCATCCCTTGTTGTATGTATATGGAAAAAATGATAAAATTAGAATCTCTAGACCAACATAATCAATTCCTTGGCATGATAGCTCTCTCATAAGATCCTTCTCAGACTAACTAGTACATATACAATGGTAAATCCCAAATAAGAAACATATTACAAAATTGGAAGCTTTCATGGGATATAATTAAAGCATTGAACAACAAAGGTTGCATTTCCCTTAGTTTTCTAGCCATCTATGTCAAATTTACAAGAAGGATTGCAGAAGTTCCAGCTAATTCATGGACTCATGTCAAATGCAAAGTTATGTTTATCACGTAGCATAAAGAAACGAACATAGATAAAGGCTTGATGCTCCTCCATAAGCAGACAATTTTCATGTATATATTCTTCAAATTTTGGTACTATGCATGCATATAGAAGCATGGCATATAAATAAATGTCCACATGAGAGCTTCACAAATTTATGTCCAATTAAAAGTACATTTATTTAAATAGCTATCCTTATTATGACAATGGAAAAAGCATAAAATCAATATGTTCAACAAAAAGAAAATACAATTTTAATAAAATAGTTTTTTTTTTTTTAAAAAAAAAAGGGAAAACATTACCTTACTAACATTGGTGAGAAGAATAGGATGTATTCCCCACACTACCCACTTGGTGCATTGCAGAGCTCACTAGAAACACATAAAACTAACAATTAACTAGCAAACTACTATGGAAATCCAAATATTAAGCATGATAACGCAGCAAACCAAAACTTAAAATGTGCAATAGGTTACTATTTCTCAAGTACTTAATATGTAACAACATGTACTTTGCCAACAAGTATACCTATCATTATAAATATCATTTAAAGCATTAACGAAAAACCCAATCACCTTCAGAAAGTTAATCATGGATTCACTAAGAAAAATAACAAAGGTCATCTCAAGAGGGAAAACTTACTTAGTACTATGAACTTATTTGAGCTTCAGCACAATCTTTAGATGAGGAATCATAAATGAAAACCCAATTACCTTCCTTTGCCAAAGATGGCATCTCTAATAGATTTCCAATAAACAGGACGAACTAACCAAGAACTATTTCAAATTTCAATACGACACTAAAAGTTACACAATAAATTACCAAAGACTAACCCAACCCCATTAGAGCTCTCAAACACCAAAAAGGCCAAGGGGGAAAAAACTAAAAGAAAAAAGAAAAAAAGCACATAAAGCCCACATAATTGATCTTCGCCAACAATCAGATCACATAAGTGAAATTTAAAGCCTACAACGAACTAAATTCAAACTAACTCCACAACCTAGAATTCAAAAAACAAAAATTAGACCAAAACTGATAGGAATTAACTCTTCATCCCGCAGCGGAAGCATTGGATCGTCTTTAATTTATTTAGAATTAAACACAAAATATATAAGGTTAAGCAAAACACTTACATTGAAAATATGGAGAATATTCTGGCAGATCTGTATCTCTTCCACAAAGTCTTCCTGGCTATGACTCGAACACAAGACCAAGGCTTATGGGAGCATCTTGAAAGAAAAATCCACAAGGGATTAAAGAGGAAGAGGTCTATAGAGAATTATCAATTCTCTCTATTGAGGAGATGTGTGTTATGAAGAATGCATAATGGCTCACCCCTAGGGTCCTATTTATAGTGGTCTAGGAAAAATAATTAAATAATATATTTTAATATCTAATATATTAAAATATATTTATCTAACCAATTTGAATCTTATTCAAATCGTTTAAAATTCTCCTACGACATTTATTTCCTAATTTGAATCCAATTCAAATTTAATAAATATCTTTTATTTAATGTATCTAATATACATTAATTATTTTAATATTTAATGTATCAAATACAATAAATATATTTTCCTATTTTATTTAATATATCTAATATATTAAATATTAATTTGAACACTTCAAATTAAATATTAATTTGAACATTTCAAATTTTTCTTTCAAATAAATTGATCTTTTAGTGTTACTATGAG
Organism: Trichosanthes truncata; assembly: GCA_033996785.1. Classification (NCBI taxonomy): domain Eukaryota; kingdom Viridiplantae; phylum Streptophyta; class Magnoliopsida; order Cucurbitales; family Cucurbitaceae; genus Trichosanthes; species Trichosanthes truncata. The sequence goes on from JAWPNB010000004.1 coordinate 17,705,820, forward strand.
CTAGCAATGGGATCTTATGGACCTATAGATTATAAGCTCCAATGATACAAAATTAATTAATTTAACTCTTTAATTAATTAATTTTCATTCATTAACTATAGGTCACTCCACTATAGACCTAGAGTTGCACTCTTATGCACTGTAGGACAAGTTGTGTCCATAGATATAATCATTACATACAAGTCGATTCTTCACGAGTTGTTCGTAATTACAGCTGGGTCAAAAGTCCGTTTTACCCCTATAATTACATCTTGCACCTTAAGTACCACTGATTCTCTAATGAACAATATGTTTATAATCTAATTATAAACTAAGTCCCTCTCGGGCCAATGAGAGGGTGGGGCCCATTGTTCAAGTCCCGAAATCAGCACTTAACATTCCCAAATGGTGAAGTTTTGTAAACCAGCTTTACTACTCTTCTATAATCTTTAAAATTGTCTCATAGACACTTTTGGAGGGAATCATGTTCACCATGCAATCTCTATTGCATTTCATAATCGGAGTATGGTAATGGTGTGTAACTCATTACTGATGTGACCATGTCTAACAAGGTCTTGTTTCTCCTCTTGCAGCACATTTTCACATAATTGCACTTGGTATTAAGATAATTGGGATAAAAACCCATTTTCTATCAATTAGTTTTAGTACATAAGGTTCCTGCACTTTCTATTATGATCTGATATAATATCTTGATAGATTTAATTACCTAATCGATTTTTAACTTTAGTATGAATTTTCTTGAACTTTTTAAAAATTTAGACTTATGTTGTATTATTAGGTAAAGATACTTGTAGCTTGAATGATCATCAACTAGAGTAACGAAATATTCACGATTTTATTTGACCTTTACATTCACCAGACCACTTGGGTCAGAATGTGTAAGCCCAAAATATTCTTTGGCATTTTAGCTCTATCTAATAAAGGCCCAATGGTTATCTTGCATGAAAGGCAAGATCTACAGACAGGTAAAGTAATTAACTAACTTTTTAGATAATTACCTCTTACTAGTCTTCTCATTCTATTCAAGTTGATGTTAATCAACCTTAACAGTCAAAGTCAAGTATCATCTTTTAGGAGAAAACAATGTCTTTCTATTTTGGATTTTATAATCCTAAATATCTCAGAATTTTGTAATATAGTATATGTCAACATTTTTAACATATACAAATTGTTCTTATTTTCAGCTGAATGTATTTTCAAACAATTTTGAAAATATAAACTTTCATACTTCAAAGTAATTCATACTATATGAACATTTTTGTAATAAAGTTCGAGAAATTGAATTTCTCATATGGTTACTAAAAACACCATATTCAGCATTATGTAACAATTTTTACTTAATGACATCTTAATGTCTCCCACTACACTAACTGAGATAGGCTTTGTCACACCCCCTCCCGCAACACCTGTTATCCTAGCCCGGAGGAAGGCGTGAAGCCAACAGGCATCGTTTCACTTCTTAACGATACCTATGACCCTTTTAATTCCTGATAAACGAAATACTTTACATATTACACAGCGGAACCCTGGAAAATTTCTACATATGCACACGGAGCAGTTTTAGTTAAAACCTCACTTGAGCAATCAAAACACAACCACTCGTTGTTTACACAAACAAGACCACTAGTTTCATACACGAACATAACTACACGTCTCTTTTAAGTTATCTACACTACGAGCAGACTCGCTATATAATACCACCCACGTACAGAGTATCTAACTCTGAGAACGCTCGGCGGCGATGGCAGGATCTCAGGCACTGGGAGCTCGATCTCTACCTGAAAAGTTGGAAAACATTGAAAGAATGAGCTGGAAAGCTCAGTGAGTGACTGAGTTTAAAACTATTAACTTGTAAATCATATCATTTGGTAAATCATAAGCATATGTGTTGACAGTCAAGCGCTAACTATAAACATATAACATCAATAGCTTTTCCCAGAAATCCAGCAAGCATGTCAAAAATAATAACTATTTATAACATATGACAAACTAGCTGTGTAAGGCTCGCCTAGTACAATCAACGTTCATTCTACGATGTAGTGGGGCCCGCCCAGCACTCCCATCGTCTTTGCCGTAGTGGGGCTCGCCCAGCACTCACGACAGCATTGTTGTCACGAAGTACACTCAACGTCGACAACAGAAAATGACCTGTGTGCACACGGTACTTTACAGCCTCGAGCTCAGTATCTCAACCATTAACTCATTCAGGTCTCAGAGAAACACATGAAAACTTGGAATTATGGTATTTCTACTAGTTTCAGAAAAAGAAATCAGTAACATATGCTCACAAATACATATCCCAAGAGACATAAGGTCTTTAAGCTAAATCATCCTTAGAAAATCTTTTATTTTCATAGCATACGTGCAGGCATAGAATTCGTTTTTGAAATTCGTTTTGTCACTCACAGCGTTAAAGTTATATTCCCGGTCCATAAACTTGTCCTGTTTCTTCTTGGCCTGCCAAACAAATCAAAACCAAGCATTAGAATCTCGGCCTCATGAATTTAAGGTTTAGAAATGCAAAAACCCTCCCATCTAATTCCTGCACTTTACAGATTTTATACCCTAAACTCACACACCTATAACTTTTCCATTACTTGCTCAAAAATGATGTTCTTTATACCAAACTCTTCCTTTTTGAACCCTCTAAAACTTATCTGAAGGAGTGAAATTGAAATTCCTATAGGATGTGTCTGTAACTACCTTGAAAGCCATTTTCCCCAAACACGTTTCTGCTAAACCAGAACTGTTTTCCTGCTGCAACCCCGAAACTAACCTGGAATTTAAAGCAACTTCCAAACAAATTCTAACCACGACTTCTTCATGAAAGTTATAGGAAATTAAATCAGCTTTCCATCCATACCTAATACAGCTTCTAATTCAAAGTCTACAGATCAGCATATCCCAAAAACCAGAGGTTCCCCGGATTTGACAGCAAAAACACTCCTCTGACTTCCCCTTCAAAGACCCATAACAAAAATTCAGATTTTGCTCGAGTTTCCTTCACGAAAATTGTTCCAAAATGAGTTAAATTTCAAGGAAAACAAATCTCACCTCTTAATACCTCTTGTGGAGCTCAAAACGTTCCAAATATCAGAGGTAGTTAGGGTTGAACACAAAATCTTCCATGCAACTTGGATTGATCTTCCCTCCTTTTCTTCTTCAATTACAACTCCAGCATCACCTTTCTTCTTTCTCTTACTCTCTCCCACGAAGAACCCTATTTTATTTCACCAAATGGGTAGCAAAATTGATGGACATAATTTAAGGAGAAGGAGTTTGACGGTGGTGGACAACCCACTTGCTTTTTCTTTTTTTTTTAAAAAAAACAATATATAGTCATTCCATTTCTCTTTTGTTTTTCTTCTTTTTCCTTCCCAAAACAATATACCAACCTACTTTCCTTCTTTCTCTTTTTAATTTTTTTAAGAAGTTTCAAGGAGGAACTCCGGGTTTACAGGCTTCCTAGTGCTAACTTGTAGAAACTATTCTACATATTAAGTATTTTCCAAGAATTACATATTAAATGTAATGAAGAATAAATCTTGATAGTGGATCTTGTATCAACTATCTAGGTGACATTATTTATTCTCCACCAAAAATCTAGTAAATCAAATTTACTTTCATCTATATTATTCTTCCCGTAGAGGTATTTCAAAAATTCCTCTCATTGTGATTGTCCTGACTAATTTAGGAACTATTTCCTTGTATATAGCTTTAGTCATTTGGTTTGTTTTCTTAGAATTTTGTAATACTTAAATTCGAGATCATTTAGATAATTTTCTAAATTTAACTTATGTTGACTTCAACATCTCATATGTTGTTGTCATTTTCTTTATCTTCTAAATTTGACATCTAACATGTCAACTGGGAAAATACGTACAAGCTATCTCGTTTACTTTTGATTCATTAATTATGTGCTTCACGAACAATTCGAATAGCATTAGCAACAGGTTTTGAGAACATTTCTCAATAAAGATAAATTCAGAATTTTACACTACCATTATAGTGTTAATGTTACTTTTCCAAGTAATAAAATTTCTCAATTTTTGACTTATCAGTAATAAAATTAAAAATTATGAGAGAAACTGACATAATATTGAAATATATAAAATATATAATTTAACATCATTAAAACAATTATCCATTCAATTTTAGCATAAAAATCAAACAATTTGAAAAATGAACCCTATAAATCATTTCTAATGCTATGGTATTTTAGTGAGTTAGAACAAGTGCCGTCGTAGGGTAGGTCAAATGTTCATTCACTAAACTGAGACAATCTCAACCAAGTATTATACTAGAATAACTCTTATTCCTATAATATTTAGTTACCTTTAGTTTGGTCAAAGATATCATTAACAACTTTAATGAGTCCTTTGTAAGTGTGACCCATAATTTTAGATTTCGTAGTTTTATCCCAACAAGTGCCGTCGTAGGGTAGGTCAAGTATTGGAAATAAAACTACAATCCTATCATTCTCAGGAGTTCACCCTGATATTGACCCATGCAAACACCTTCCATAGGGGGACGGTCCAAAAGCCGCCCCACATGAATCTCACGATGTGAACCAATGATAGAGACCGTAGGATATGTTGACACATTTCCTTCTCCCACTTACTATGTTGAATTTTCATCTCATGAAATTTGTTTTAAAAAAAATTTATGTACTTCTTTCCAATCAAAAAAAATTTACAAATGATCTAATCAAAAGCAAATTGGATTCTAATGCCTCAAATATGCCTAAACAATCAATTTGTAAAACCACATATATCACATATGTGAAATTAAAATACCCACCAAATTTAATTCTAAACAAAAATCAAAGATTGCTCTAATACCAATTGATAGGAATGAACTCTTCATCCTGCAGCGGAAGCATTGGATCGTCTTTGATTTATTTAGAATTAAACACAAAATATTTAAGGTTAAGCAAAAAACTTACATTGAAAATATGGAGAATATTCTGGCGGATCTTTATCTCTTCTACAAAGTCTTCATGGCTATGACTCGAACACAAGGCCAAGGCTTGTGGGAGCCTCTTGAAAGAAAATCCACAAGGGATTAAAGAGGAAGAGGTCTATAGAGAATTCTCAATTCTCTCTAGTGAGGAGATGTGTGATATGAAGAATGCATAATGGCTCATCCCTAGGGTCCTATTTATAGTGGTCTAGGAAAAATAATTAAATAATATATTTTAATATCTAATATATTAAAATATATTTATCTAACCAATTTGAATCTTATTCAAATCGTTTAAAATTCTCCTACGACATTTATTTCCTAATTTGAATCCAATTCAAATTTAATAAATATCTTTTATTTAATGTATCTAATATACATTAATTATTTTAATATTTAATGTATCAAATACAATAAATATATTTTCCTATTTTATTTAATATATCTAATATATTAAATATTAATTTGAACACTTCAAATTAAATATTAATTTGAACATTTCAAATTTTTCTTTCAAATAAATTGATCTTTTAGTGTTACTATGAGCTAGCAAGGGGGCCTTATTGACCTACAGATTATAAGCTCCAATGATACAAAATTAATTAATTTAACTCTTTAATTAATTAATTTTCATTCATTAACTATAGGTCACTCCACTATAGACCTAAAGTTGCACTCTTATGCACTGTAGGACAAGTTGTGTCCATAGATATAATCATTACATGCAAGTCGATCCTTCACGAGTTGTTCGTAATTACAGCTGGGTCAAAAGTCCGTTTTACCCTATAATTACATCTTGCAACTTAAGTACCACTGATTCTCTAATGAACAATATGTTTATAATCTAATTATAAACTAAGTCCCTCTCGAGCCAATGAGAGGGTGGGGCCCCATTGTTCAAGTCTCGAAATCAGCACTTAAGAGAACTACTCATCTACTTACCCTATATGGGAAGGAGTGAATTTCATCTTGTGAGATTATGTTCCCAGCTCCCTATTTGGTCAAGTCCCCAAAATGGTAGGCATATTGAATCGGCTACAAAAGCCACTCTCACCCATGCAAATCAAAGGACAAGCCCTCACAAGCAGGAGTTCATAACTCACTCAGGATTAAGATCGAGTCGCATATGATCATCCTAATGAAATATTAATCTTCTCAATTAATGGATTTATAAAGAGAGATTAATATTTTGTGGTCCAGTCTTATACAAACTTATTGTATAAGATACTCCCACTCACATGTCTCCACATGACTGATTTGGATCAAATCATTTGTAACTATTACAAAGTGGGCCGTATCAATAGTGTTACCAGGATAAGGCACCCAACCTTATTCATATATTATGACCCTTTAGGCTATTTCTTGAACATGATTCTCTCGTATGTCAACCACATACTGTTCAAGATTACACTAATAACCTTGGATTTTTCATATAATAGATAATATTATAATGCAAATAAAATAATCAAAATTATTATTCATTATTAAATAAATTATTAATTACGAGGCTTTAGGGCATAAATCCCAACAAACATCGAAATGCAAAAAAAAAAAAAGAACCAAAATGACATAGTCGAAATGTTATAGATTTTAGTTGCTTACAAAAATCACGTAAGAATGATATTGTCAAAATGTTGGTTTGGTAAGCAACTAAAGCTTGGAGGAATTCTATTGATATAGAGGGAGAAAATGCCTTGAAATGCAAAACAAGAACAACATATTTCAATTTAATCATAATTACCAATGAATGATTAATAACTTATCAATGTGAAGACTGTAGAGCCCACTAAATAATCTAACTTACACAAATCAATTCATGTCAGGTAGAGAATAGACTCGAAACCAAGTATCTGTGAAGTTTTTATTGTTTGATGGACTGGTGTTGTCCCAAGTTCCTAAGCGTTAACCTCCACTTGTTTTTGTCCATGTTCATGAAGCAATAGCTCAAGCCCATCCTTGCTATCAACATTCAGAGAGTTTATAGGCTTGTTTAGATACGTATTTAATGTCAATATACGCTACAGAGAGCTCCCAATGAAGTCAAGAACTTTAGGAAAACCATGAGCGCAACCCTTTGACATTCCAACATCAATCTGAATTGCTTCATTATTACAAACACCATTAATCCCAACCATCTGAATTGTGTGACCCATTATCATCCTCTTTGCCCCTGGAATCATGTCAAGAACATGTTTTAGCAAAGAACAATCGCAGTTCTTCGCTGATTCCTAGAAAAAATTCCTCAGTGATATTTCTGGATTCGGAACTTAGACACAGCGAGAACAAGAATCAATTACAGAAGAAATTAAATGAGCACAAAACTCCAATCAACTGTAACAAATTAGCATCCAAAATAGTTCTTAAACCTCTTTCCATTTCAGCAGGAAAAGTTTCAAAGTGATTTGAGTGTAAACAAAATAGATTCATATAGAAATTCTCGCACAATCAGATTCGCTTAAAAATAGGAGTAGTAGTCGCTTCAACACAATAAAAATGCCCATCCACAATCCAAAACCACCAATTTAAGCTCAACAGAAGATCCGATCGAATCATCCAAACATAGAAAAGAAAAAAAAGAAAAAAAGAAAGAAACAAACAAACAAACAAACAAAAAATCATCCAAAACCATTATGAGCTCAAACAATCATAAACTTCGATCCAAACACAACGATCCAATACATCAATCCGAAAAATTCCAAAAACGAGAAACGAGAAAACTGATGTGAATAGAAAAAACACAAGAAAATTAAACGTCGAATTCAATTCCAACATCAAGTAATCAACCAAAATTTCATAGAAAACTGAAAAGATAAAAAAGTCAAGTAGAATAGAAACAATCAAATTGAAAGAAGAATTGAAAAATTACCTTAAAATCTGAGGAAGAAGGGTAGATAGCAAAGACCAAAACTAGCAAGACAGGAAAAGAGAGAGATTAACAAAAAATGGGAATTAAAATGAAAAGAAAAAAGGAGAAAAATAGAATGGAAGAGAAAGTGGTAAGTTTAAGATTAAAGCGCTAAAAAACCACAAAGCGACTGAAAAGATTTCCTCAGCCAAACAACGACATTGCTCCGACGACAAAAGTCTGGTGAAAATTTTCCTGCCAACCCTTTATTCTAACTCTCACCTCTTCGTTAATCCGTTCCAATCCATATGACACGTGTCTTAGTAGAAATCTGCCTTGAAGAACATCGAGCTCAGATCTGAGAAAATTTTGAGATGAAAGTGCTTAGATTTGAAAAATGGAAGTAGATCTAGAAGCATCTGACTCAGATATGAGAAGATTAGGTACAAATATGAAAAACTCCTACCATGGATACAACAAACAGCTACCCACGACCACAACCAAGAACGAACAGCCCACAATTCAGATCTGGTACCCACGACCACAAACGAACAGCCCATGGTTACACAATATACCAACAACCACGAACAAACAGCTACCTCAAATCTTTGCTACCTACAGTCTCAAATCTAGTACCCACGACTTCAACAATGAACGACAGCTCCCATGACAACTAACAATGGCGAAAGGCGACAGCCCACGAACGACGGACCGCTGCAACACACGAAAAATAGACTGACGACAGCGATGATGAATGGCAGAACCCCACAGCCAAGGGAGAAGAGAAAACTTAGAGAGAAAAAGGAGTTGCCACAGTGAAAATGTGAAAAATAAAAAATGTAATGTAAAAATGAGGCTTTATATAGATAATATAATGTCGGTCAATGACTGACATTAAAGCCAGGAAACAATGTCGGTCATTGACTGACATTATAGCTTTAGTTTTTTTTCCCTCTAATTTTCATGCGTTTTTCCTTTTGTCCGTCATTGTTTCTATACCCATGAATTTTTCAGACCGTCATTAAAGTCTAGATTTGTTGTAGTGAATATCAACATCATACAATGTATATATAGGCTAATTACATTTTTTAAGAAGCAAATGTAATCTTAAAATCATATAATCTTAAAACCATAGATTCTGTACATAATTATCTAAATTGGGCATGAAATGATACTTCCGTTAACAAAAAAACCATCTAAAATGAAAATGCATTTGGATTAAACAAAACAGAATCATCTAAAACAAAGAAATAGTCGTTAAATCAAAATCATCTAAAATAGAATCATCCAACGAAAATAGTAAAATAAAATGCATGATTCGATTACATCCAAAATACACTTAAACCTTCATAATCGATTTTATTTTTACATTCATACCTTCTGGAATAGTCGATTGACTACACTATGGCCTAAAAGAACAGTATGCATTCCATTGAGCAGTGAAAATGAGGGGGAAAAAACATTCATGGTTTGAAACTACTTACTTGAGGCTATATCTAGTGTAATATTTTGATAGCAGTAGTAAACTTTCGAATGCAATTGAGTGAGAAGTTTCCTCATTGAGTAGTTAAGGGCTCGTTTGATAACGTTCCTGTTTCCTGTTTCTTGTTCATGTTTCTCATTTTTCAGAAACAGACATGTTTGATAAACGATCCTGTTTCTTGTTTCTAAATTTTTTAGAAACGTTTCTAAAAAAAGGACAGATTTTGAGAAACTTCAAAAAGTAGTTTCTCAAATTCTGTTTCTGTTTTTTTTTCTAGGTTTCATGCATGTATTCCTATTTCTCTTTTTACCCATCTCTCCCCTCTCTCTTCTTTCTCTCTCTTCTATTCTATTTTTTTTATTTTAATACTTTTTAATCTTTTTTGTTTTTTTCTTCTTTTTTATTTTTATTTTTATTTTTTGATTTATTTATTTCTATTCGCTCTTTTTCTTTCATCATAATCTTTTTTCTTTTAATAGTTTATTATCTTTTTTTTTCTTTTTTCCTTTTACTTTTCTCTTTTCGTTTATGTTTTTTTCTTCTCTCTTATTTTCTTATTTTCTTTTACTTTACATTAACAAGCTTATAGTTATTATTTTCTATTTAATTCTCTATTATTTTTTCTTTTGGTATGATTTTATTTTTTTATTAAATAAATAAACTAATAATGTATTTCATGTTTACCGTTAAATGTAAAAATATATATACATTCTCTATCTTTTTCTAATTTTCTTGCGTGTATTATTGGCTAATGCGTTTTTAAAGAAAAAATAAAAATAAATTTTATTATTAAATTAAAGAAATGTGGGTATGTTCAATTGTTTGACCTTAGACAATTTACAAATTCGTCTAATTGAACTAACTCTTGTAAGTCAAAATCGTTCAAGGTGAATTGATTGAAGTGAGAAATAACATTGCAAATCAAATTTGAACAACATTTGAAGGATAAATTTATTATTATTATTATTAATTAGGTGTTGGGCCTTAATAAAATACTATAGCCTCTTTATATATGTTTTATATTTATTTTAATGCATGTTATATGTTTTATTATAATATATGTACTAAACTTTATTTTTACCAAAAAACAAGAAACAAGAAACAGAAATAGTTATCAAACATGTTTCTGTTTTTAGTTTTTAAGAAACAGAAATAAGAAACGAGAAACAGAAACAGGAAACAAGAAACGAGAAACGAGAACGTTATCAAACGGGGCCTAAAATGTCACTTTTGATGGAGAAAATAAACCCTAGACTGTCGTTGAAGGAGATTCTACGATTTTCAGTTGAGAGAATATTGGGAGAGAATGAGATTTTTAGGCTAATAATGGAATTTTTAGCGGTTATTTAGGGAGTGATTTGCCCATTTTTAGGAGAAGCTTTCAAATCATGAATGTAAACAATTTTTTTCCTTTTTTGAATATTTTATTATTTTTCTACTTTTCGTATAAGAGATGGGCAATATGGTAAATGAAGAGAACTATGATGATAATATTGTTGAAATGGTTGAAACGCACAACAACATTGTGAAGATGATCCAAAAAGATTTAAGAAGTTGCTTACAGATGCTGAAAAACCTCAATACTCAGGATATGTGAGATTAACTAAGTTAGGTACATTAGTCAAATTATATCACTTAAAAGCCAAATTTGAGTGGAGTGATACTAGCTTTACAGAGTTGTTGACCTTATTGAAGGAGTGCCTACTAAAGTTGTATGGTACTTTCCATCAATTCCACGATTTTTAAAGAATGTTCAACAATGTGATTTAACTTGGCATTCTAACGAAAGATTAGTTGATGAAAAGTTACGACATCTTGCCGATACTCCATCTTGGAAATGGATCGATCATTTATGGCATGATTTTGGAAGTGAAGAGAGGAACCTTCGTCTTTCTCTATCAATGGATGGAATAAATCCTCATAGCAAGATGAATAGCAAGTATAGTTGTTGGCTTGTTGATCGAACTGAAGTGTGGGGGCTTTAAGAAAAGATTTTTAGTTTAAAAACAAAGCTCCAGTCTAGTACAAGTACACACTGCCGATGCAAGTAATATAAAACTGGAAGTATTCTAGAGTATCAATCTCATAAGGAATGAATACAAAAAATTCAAAAGATAGCAAAAATTGTTTTCAAATTGCAAGTTCGGTAACCAAGGTTATAAAAATGTTGGGAGGTATTTTTGGCAAAAGAAAATAAATAAATAAATAATAAATATGAAAAAGGGAAATTCAAATTGTTCATGCCCATTTGGAGAGAAATGCAACTAAAATGAAATTGCAATCATAGCTAATATAAGAAACTAAGTAAACCAAATTCAACTCCTATTCAACCTTCTATGAAGTATCTTTAGGAGGCTAAGTGATTAAACCTATATTTCTATGGCTAATCTAACTTAGATATTTTCGAGCACAACTCTAGTGGTTTTGGAGTCTCGCCCTATGTCTAGGGTCAATGTTCAGGACTTATGTCTAAGTCTTTTCTTTCATTGCTTTTGTGACATCTGCCTTCCCTAAACCCTTTCGGTATTAAGTTCAAGCTTGACAAGTAACAAAGTTGGTTGAACGTTAATTCAACAAAAACAAACAAAGTTCAAGTGTTAACTAGATTGTTTGTACTTTTAAGCTTTACATCTTTCCTCTAAGGCATTCACCAACTTGAACCCCTAAGGAAAATTAGCTCATCATTGCAAAAGTAAAAAACAAAGTTTTAAAGTAATAAAAATACATAATCGAGAATGAAAGAAAGAATAAATAAAATTCTAGAATGTAGAAATAAAAATAACTTAATCACAACTTAAAGAACATAAACTAGAATAAAACTTTGGTAGAAGAAAATTAATTCGAACAAGTTGGATATTTAATTAAGAATTAAGAGCTCAACGCCGAAAATATAATGAAACTTAAACAAATAACTTGAATCTTGAAATACCACTAAATGAATGAAGATACAAAAACAACTAAGTTCCTAAAATAGAAGAAAATAACTTAAATAAAATAGAAAATAAATTTTAAGAAATGGAAGAACACAACCCTTTTTTCATTTCTTACTCAATCGACTCAACTCCACTTTTGTCAAAGGAAATTGAACCTTCACTTCCTTCAACTTTCGTTGAGGAAGGACTGTGTTTTGAAGTTCAAAGGGGCTGGAAACAGAAAAAAAAAAATAGTAGCAAAACAAAAGAAAACACAACAGCCTGAAAGTATGTTTGTGTGAGAAAAATCCACATGTGTTGCCTTAGTTTCTTCCTTCTTTTATAAGCTTTATGGGCTAGGGTTTCCATATTTGTTCATGTGCAACTTGGGTAAACTTGTCTTGATGAATTCGTGGAGAAGAATGGCATAAAATCCCCAAAATTTCGCTAATCCCGTATTTTGCGCGTTTTCCAGATTTTTACAGAAATGCAATTGCAATGCAATTGCATTTCTGTTGCATTGTTTTCCAGATCTTCCAAAATTTCAATTGCAATGCAATTGCATTTTTGTTGCATTCTTTAAATTTCTGCACAAAAACATCAAGTAAGTGTGGTTTTCATTTTATTTTGCTTTCTTTTCTCCACATACTTAATTTAAAATGCTTCCAACAATAATTCAATTTAAACCAATTTTTTGCTAGCCTTTTTATCTAATAACACACATAAAATAACAAGAATAACTAAGTATAAAGGCCAAATGATTCTCATAAATGAGAATTATCACCTGTAATATTAACGACATACAATCTCCCACCTTGGTTATGTATGAGATGTAAATTTATGATGCTAACCATGCTAATTTCTAGGCCAAAGCAACCGGAGTACAACATAGATGTATATTTGGATCCTTTAATAGATGATTTGAAAATTCTTTGGAATGATGGAGTGGTATTATGATGTATATCAAGATGACGTATTTACATTAAAAGCAGTGTTGTTATGGACAATTAATGATTTTCTCACATATGATAATTTAGCAAGTTGTAGTGTCAAAGGATATTGTACATGTCCCATATGCGGCGAAAATACATTAGCCATGCATTTAAAATTTGGAAAGAAGATGGCTTATCTTTGACACATAAATTTTTTGCCACTAGATCATTCATTTAAAAGACAAATGAAAGCATTCAATAATGAAAAAGAATTTGTTTTAATATATAACATTGTTTACATAAGAATGTAAGAAAACTCATTGTGAGCTAGCTGCATTAAAAGAGAAGAGACCCAAGAATGACGTGTCGCAATTGCAAATGCCAATAGCAGTTAAATACATGCTTAGATTTTTAGAGGACATGAAAGATGAGTATTTAGACATCCCTATACCTTAGCACGTGTTTGGCTACGATTTCAACTTTCACTTGATGAAAGATAACATGAAGCAGTTTTGCATGATGGAGGAACTAGCAAGCTCAGTTATATTGGCTTATATCGCGTAAGTAACATTTAATTTTGTCAAATATCATTAATTTCCTGGTATCTTTTTAACTTTAATATGTTTTTCTTTAATTTTAGATACTTATGATAATCTGAACCAATCATCTTAGAACAATATGCATTCCTTCAGCCATCATTAATTTCGTATGGTTTAGGACCTGAAGAGCAACGCTCTCGATTCCTATGTAATAAGCTAAGAGAGATTAAGAACAAATTGTTGATATGTCCTTGTAATCCAGAGTAAGTATGCAAAAACATGTAATTATTAATTTTCTTGTATATTTTTGTTTATATTCTAACTTTATTGGCTGATTATTATGTATTTAGAAATCATTGGATGTTGGTGGTTATATCATTAAAGAGTTCTACAGTTTGGTCGATTGACTCCATCGAACATGACATTTGCGACTATGTGAAAACTATAGTTAATGCGTAAGTATATTATTATTTTAGCATACGTATGTTTCTGATTAAAATAATTATTAACTTCTTTTTATTGTTTATTTGTACGTAGGGCTATAAGGATGTTTTATGCTCAAACAAATATTAGAAGTCCAATTTTTAATTGGGTAGTTGTTTAGGTAATCATTTCAATTTTTTTTTACTATCAATATGCATACAAGTCTGCTTATTACGCATGTTAAACTATTTATATAGTGTGCTAAGCAATTGGGTAATACAGAGTGTGAGTACTACACTACTAAGTTCATACGAAATATAATAACCCATAGAAGTAGAGTGATTACAGATGTGGTACAAATTTGATCTTATTTTTATTTAATTTTTTTTAATTTGTTAAAATTTTTTTAATGTATTATGTACACTTATTTGTTTTCAGTTGACGAGAGAAGGTAAATTTAGCCAATCGGAGTTCGACAAGATTAGAGTTGAGTCGTGTGATTTTGTATCCCAATACATGTGATGAATCTTTGTTAACATACTTGTCTCAAATGTTAGCATTTTTGAACAACTTGCTTGGAATGATGCGTTTAACTTATTAGTTAGTTAATGAAAATTTATTGGTTCATTTATGATTCTGTTTTTGGATGAAATCTGTAGCTAGCTGTGTAATTATTGAGTTGCAAATGAATTGTTACCTAGTTTTGTATGAAATACAAGTTGATAATTTGATAGATGTCTACATATAAATGCAGGTTGTAGAAGAGGGGTGAAAAATATCTTTATTTCTTTTATTTTCTTTCAAATACGTATAGTTGACGGTTAAAAAACGACATTAAAACGATTAGAATTGATGGATTATAATCGTCAACCAATATGTCATATTTGATAGCACGCAATGTCAACTATAGTTATCGATGATGGCTAAAACACATCAAGCCAGACTTATACTGACGGCCAACACGTATAAAAAAAAGGATTATTATTGACGTGTTGGTATGAATGTTGACAATGAAATAATGTCAACTATACCCTACGTCGACGATTCATAAACGTCAATAACGATGTTATTGTTAACGGTTGTAGGTTATAGTTGATGGCTAATACATGTCAACTATACCCTACGTTGATGGCTTATAAACGTCAATAACGATGTTATTTTTTATGGTTGTAGATTATAGTTGATGGCTAATACATATAAACATTACTATTATTGATGGTCAAAACACGTCAATAAAACCATAATAGTTGATGGTTATTAGCTATCAACTAAAATAGAAATGTTGATGTTTTATATATATTGACACCGCCATTATTGACGGTAAAAAAATGTCAATAGAATTAATAATTGACATGTTTTAGCCATCAATAAAGGCCAAATTTGTAGTAGTGCCTACTTACTATGACTCAAATACAAGACCAAGGCTTGTGGGAGCCTCTTAAAAGAAAATCCACGAGGGACTGGAGAGGAAGTGGTCTAGAGAGAATTCGGTCTAGAAAGAATTCTCTAATTCTCTATTGAGCAGATGTGTTCTCTAATGGCTCAACCCAAAGATTCTATTTGTAGAGCCTAGGGTAAATCTTTGCTATAATTATAATATTATATTTTAATAATTAAAATATATATTATACTTATTTGAATCACATTTAAATCTCTTACAATATTTATTTAACATATTTGAATCTCATTTAAATTTTATATATATAGATTTTTCTTTAATGTATCTAATATACATTAATCATTTTAATAGTTAGTGTATCAAATACAATAAATATATTTTTTTATTTTATATTTAATATATCTAATATATTAAATATTAATCTGAATACTTCAAATTAAATATTAATTTGAATATTTTAAATTTTTCTTTCAACTAACTTGATTTTTTAGGCCCCGTTTGATAACGTTCTCGTTTCTTGTTTCTCGTTTCTTGTTTCTGTTTCTGTTTCTCGTTTCTTGTTTCTGTTTCTTAAAAACTAAAAACAGAAACATATTTGATAACTATTTCTATTTCTTGTTTCTTGTTTTTTGGTAAAATTAAAATTTAGTACATATACTATAATAAAACATATAACATGCATTAAAATAAATATAAAACAATTATAAAGATGTTATAGTATTTTATTAAGGCCTAACACCTAATGAATAATAATAATAATAATAATAAATTTTATCCCTTCAAATGTTGTTCAAATTTGATTTGCAATGTTATTTCTTACTTCAATCAATTCACCTTGAACGATTTTGACTTACAAGAGTTAGTTAAATTAGACGAATTTGTAAATTGTCTAAGGTCAGACAATCGAACATGCCCACATTTCTTTAATTTAATAATAAAGTTTATTTTTATTTTTTCTTTAAAAATGCATTAGCCAATAATACATGCAAGTAAAATCAGAAAAAGAGAGAGAGAATGTATATATATTTTTTTACATTTAATGGTAAACGTGAAATACATTATTAGTTTATTTATTTAATAAAAAAATAAAATCGTACCAAAAGGAAAAATAATAGAGAATTAAATAGAAAATAATAACTATAAGCTCGTTAACGTAGAGTAAAAGAAAATAAGAAAATAAGAGAAAATAAAAACATAAACGAAAAGAGAAAAGCAAAAAGGAAAAAAGAAAAAAAAAGATAATGAACTATTAAAAGAAAAAAGATTATGATGAAAGAGAGAGAACGAAAAGAAAGAAATAAATCAAAAAATAAAAACAAAAAAACAAAAAGATTAAATAGTATTAAAAGGAAAAAAAATAGAATGGAAGAGAGAGAAAGAAGAGAGAGAAGAGAGATGGGTAAAAAGAGAAATAAGAATACATGCATGAAACCTGAAAAAAAAAACAGAAACAGAATTTGAGAAACTACTTTTTGAAGTTTCTCAAAATCTGCCTTTTTTTTAAGAAATGTTTCTAAAAAATTTAGAAACAGGAAACAAGATGGTTTATCAAACAAGTCTGTTTCTTGAAAAATGAGAAACAGGAACAAGAAACAGGAAACAGAAACGTTATCAAACGAGCCCTTAGTGTTACTATGACTAGCAAGAGGACCTTATATACCTACAAAATATAAGCTCCAATGATTAATTAAACTCTTTAACTAATCAATTTTCATTCATTAACTCTAGGGTACTTTACTATAGACCTAGAGTTGCACTTTTATGCACTGTAGGACAAGTTGTGTCTATGGATTTAATCACTACATGCAAGTCGATCCTTCACGAATTGTTTGTAATTACAGCTGGGTCAAAAGTTTGTTTTACCCTCCATGGTTATATTTTGCACCTTAAGTATCACTGATCTTCTTATGAACAATTTGTTTATGATCCAACTATAAACTAAGTCCCTCTCGGGCCAGTGAGAGAGTGGGACCCCATTGTTCAAGTCCCGAAATCAGCACTTAAGAGAATTACTCATCTACTTACCTTATATGGGAAGAAGTGAATTCCATCTTGTGAGATTATATTCCCAACTCCCTATTTGATCAAGTCTTCAGGGTGATTATGGAGGCAATATCATTCCACAAGAAAATGTTCATTACCGAAGGAAAATTGAAGATTTCAAAGCACATATTAGTAATATTCTTCAGGGTGATTATGGAGGCAATATTATTCCACAACTGAAATATAAGGAGAAAAGGCTTCAAAATATCCTCATTGAAGAGGAGATCTACTTGGAGACAAAGATCTAGAGAGGAATGGTTGCTCTTAGCGTGATAAGAACACTAAATGGTTCCATTCCAAAACAAATCAACAAGGAAAAGAAGAATACAATAGCAACCATTTACGATCACAAATGACCAAATACTACAAAGCATGAAAGATATTGAAAATCATTTTCTTGATTATTATTTGAACCTTTTTAAATCCTATTTTTTATGTGCAAGCAAACAACCAAAATTTTACAAGCTACAATTCCCGTTGTCATGATCAATTAAACTAACCTATCCTAGATAAGGGAATTCAAGTTGCTCTGAAACAACTACATCTATCGAAAGCACCTAGACCAGATGGACTCCCAATTTTTTTCTACCCAAAATACTGGTATCTGGTTGGTAGCGGATCATTGATAAGCCTTAGAATTAAGGCTTATTTAACTCCCATAAGCTTATTTTATGCTTGCTTTGCTTTAGAAATCATAGGAGAAAATTGGTAAAGGCTTGAAAAACATCAATAATTTGTGAGAAAAGCATGTGAAAGAAAAAATGAGGAAAAGAGAAAGATAAACTAAGAAGAGCTTCTTTTGTGCAGGAAATTTGGAAATTGTAGAATCAAAATTTCAGAATCAATTTTGCAATATGCAGCAGTATGAAAAATGCAAGAAATGAAAAAAATCAATGAAACCCAAATTTGGAAAGTGCCTGATTCTTTCACAAAATGGATGGATTATGGATGAAATTGATTGGGTTGTCAACCCTAATGGAATGCCATAATAAGAGAGCAAAGGCAACACAAAAGTTGAGATTTTTGGAGCTTAATGAAGGAGTTATTTTTGTGGGTTTTCTTCTCGTTTTCCTCTGTTTTTATCAAATTGCTGAAGTTTTTTTTTGGTTATGTTTTACCTTTGTTTTTTCAATCCAATTCAAACGAAATTTTGGGTTGTGATGATTCATTTTTTCCCTAGAAATAGTGGGAGTTGAATCAATTGTAATCAAGAAAAGAAAAATGGGTTTTGTTCAAGTTTTCTTTATTTCAGTTGGTTCTTAGTTTAGGTGAATTTGATTTCTGTTTTTTTAGTTTGTTGAGTTGTAATTTTTTATGCTTTTTGTTCCTTACCTACTGTATCAAGCATTGGAATTGAGTTGAGATTGATGAAGCAATTGAAAATATTTTTCTAGAATTTTTTTTCTTCATGGGTTTTGTCCCAGAATTAGTTTAAATATTGATTCCTCTAGAGTTGATCAAAGTTGCTCTATTTTTCTTTTGTTCGTGGGTTTTCTTGATTCATGTTTTTAATTCTGATTGGACAACAAGCTTTCTTTAATTCCTTTAGTTTTTGGTTGCAATAGGTTTTTAAGTAATTCTTCTAGCATGGATTATTTCTAGAATTTGTAGTGAGAATTTTAAGTTAACTATGAGCTAAAATTCTTAGGGGGTTCAAAGATGTGAATTCCCTAAGAAGTAAATCTAGCCAAAAGTACAATGAAAATCGAGCCTACATTTCAATTTTCCGCATGTGTTGAATAAAATGTCATTGAGATCCTAGATTGATCAACTAGGGTAGCAACTTAAGCTTAAATCTAATACCGACAGAGTTAGTGATAAGAGAATTTCACACAAGTGATGGAGACAAGAGCTTAGACATAAGCCAATTCTTTACCCTAGACATAGGAATTATATTAAAGACTCCAAAACCCATAAAATTGTTGAGCCAAATTATCTAAAATAGAGGAACTATAGACATATAATTACAGGTGAATAGGAGGAGCAATTTTGGTTTACAATTGTGTGTAGAGTAGGTTGAATTTGCAATTTTGGTTTTTGCAATTTACAACTTAAGGCAATGACATACTTGAGCCCCCTTTTCCTTTTTAAGAATTTTCCTTGCAATTTTATAGTCATTCACTATTTTGTACTTTGTTTTTGAAGTTTTTATTTTATTTTTTGTCTTTGCCAATTTTGTCAATCTATTTTGCAATTTCGTTTATGCACTTTTGCCTTAACAATTTCTATTTTCTTCATCTTGGTTGTTGTCACCTTTGTCATTTCAACTTGCAATTTCGATTATGCAATCTGTTGTATATTTTAATTCCATTACTAAATCACACCAACCCAAAATCTATTTTTGCACTTTTTAGTTTCCAAGTTACAATTCTACTTACGTTGTTGTTTTTTACAATATTTTTGTTACACTGTTCCCTGTGGGATCGATACTCAGGAATACTCCTATTTTATTACTTGCATTGACAGTGTGCACTTGCACTGAGGTTGAACGTATTTATTTACTTTTCTTCACCTAAAGTTCACTCGATTAATCACACAAACGTGTCTTAACTATTTGAACGACGAGACTATCCCAAAAGGCTTCAACCACGCGTCCATCCTCCCTCGTTCCAAAATGCAAAGACCCAAAAAACGGTGAACGAATTCCAATCTATCAGTTTATGTAATGTTAGCTAAGATTTTAGCTAATCATTTAAAGTTAATTCTTGATCACATGGGCCATATTTGATAACGTTCATGTTTCCTGATTCTTGTTTCTAGTTCTTGTTTCTTATTTCCTATTTTCTACTTTTTAAGAACTAGAAACAGAAATATATTTCGTAACTATTTTTGTTTCTTATTTCTTGAAAAAAAGAAATAGAAACAGAAAACTTGTTTGATAACTATTTCTTGTTTTCCCCCACTCTTTTTATAGTTTAAATGTAATTTAGTATATATAATATAAAAAAGATTTAACATGCATTAAAACATATAAAAAGCAAATATCAGACATTATCAAACATATAAAAGTAATTATTTTAAAATAAACAAAAACAAAAGTAATCATTTTAAAAAATAAACAAAACAAAAAATGTGTTTAATAACTGCTTTCTCATTTTTTTATTTTTTAGTTGAAATAAAATTTAGAGATATAATATAAAAACTATATAATATGCATTAAAACAAATATAATACAATTATAACAAGTTTATAATATGTAATTCAAATATATAATTCAAGTCCCAAAATAAAGTTGAAAACAATATAAAAAGATGCATATGTTTTTTGTTAGCCAATAACTCCAAAAGTATTAAATTTTTGTCAACATGTTGATATTTCTATTGAAAAAACGGATGAGTCGATATTAAAGTTATGTTGTACAAAAATCAAATATATATATTAACAAGATATCACTAATGTGAATATAATATTTATAATAAAAAGTTTAAACTTACTTTAAAATGTGACATGCTTATTTATTAATATAAATAATTTTTATATTTTATTTTCAACAATATCAACTAAAATCTAGAGGAGGAAGATTTTTTTTTATTGAAAATAGTAAAGTCATATTAATTAATACTAATATAAGAATTATTTGCTTAATATAAAAAAAGGAGTATTTTAAAAAAATAATGCAAAAAAAAAAGTTGGGAAAGTTAAAGCCCCATCATCTAATTGAAATAAATGAGAGTGTTGGAATATAAATTTTGGCCAATTAAAAGTTGTCAGGTCATTAATTTAAATTAGTGGCAAAATTATTTATTTAATTAGGGATTATTTAAATTTGTAAGTATCCCTAAATTAAATTAAAGTAAATCTCAATATGCAATTGAGTTATATGAAATTTGGGCCAATTTTAGACTAAGCCCAAATAGGAGGCCCTAATCCAACAAAGTCTAGGCCCAAAGTCAATAAGTCCCAGCTCACAAGGCTAGGCCCAAGTTTAATCAGGCTCAGTCTAAGGACCAGGCCCAAAGTCCACTAAGCTTGATCCAATAGTCAGGCCCAAGCCCACTTGGAGGCCTTAGGGAACTCTATAAATAGAGAGCTCCCTCCTCCATTTTGGGGGTTCAGAGATTTGAGACCTCAGAGAGAATTCAGAAACAAAAGCCAGAAGACTCCTTGAGCTCTTGAAGATCAAATCCCTCCTGAATGAAGAACACTTGCTCGAAGATCAAGAACAATTCTTCGAGACTCCAATAATCCATCGAAGCTTCAATCTCGAGAGTAAGCTCTACAGCCCTCGAGTGAAACATACAAGCAAGAGAGAGAATCAGAGGATCAAGTATTAGAGATTGTATTCCACTACCTTCAAAATCAATACAAGTACAAAGTTTCATTCGCACGTGTTCTTATTTCTTTATTGAAATCTAGTGCGAACAAATTGGCACGCCCAGTGGGACCATCTCTACCTCTCATCTCTTTCTCTTTCAAGTAACGCAATGGCACCAAAGAAAGCTGCATCGAAATCTACTGCTTCAAGTAACACATACATGGGACCAGTTACTCGCAGTCGATCTCAAGGGGTTGAAATAAACGAAGATCGAACCCCTGATGCAGTTGCAAGCAGAATTGTCAAACTGATCGAAGAATCCTCTAAGGATAAGGTTGTTGTCAATGACAACCCGCTGTTCGATCAATCCACTCCTGCTGTCAGTCAATCGAATATGACGTCAAATCCAGATGTGATGTCTGTAATGATGGCTGATGTAGACTCCGATGAAAGGATGGCGGAGTTGGAAAGGAAGATCAATCTTCTGATGAAGGCAGTCGAAGAAAGGGACCAAGAGATTGCCTACCTGAAGAACCAGATGCAAAGTCGAGAAGTTGCTGAGTCAAGTCAGACCCCTACTGCGAAAAAGAATGACAAGGGGAAGACTATTGTCCAGGAAGAGCAACCACAAAACTCAGCTTCGGTTGCTTCTTTGTCTGTTCAGCAACTGCAGGATATGATTATGAGCTCCATTAGAGCTCAATACGGCGGACCCACCCAAAGTTCTCTCATGTACTCTAAACCGTACACCAAGAGAATTGCTAACTTAAGGATGCCTGTGGGATACCAGCCTCCAAAATTCCAGCAGTTCGATGGGAAGGGTAACCCTAAGCAACATGTTGCTCACTTTGTTGAGACGTGCGAGAATGCTGGAACTCGCGGCGACCTTCTGGTCAAGCAGTTCGTCCGCACCTTGAAAGGAAATGCCTTCGACTGGTATACTGATCTTGAGCCTGAAACGATTGATAGTTGGGAACAGTTTGAAAGAGAGTTCCTTAATCGCTTCTACAGTACGAGGCGAACTGTCAGCATGATGGAGCTCACCAATACAAAACAGCGAAAGGGCGAGCCTGTCGTCGATTACATCAATCGCTGGAGAGCTCTAAGTCTCGATTGCAAAGACCGACTTACCGAACTGTCCGCTGTTGAAATGTGCATCCAAGGCATGCATTGGGGACTGCTCTACATCTTGCAAGGTATAAAACCCCGCAGCTTCGAGGAGTTAGCGACACGAGCTCATGACATGGAGCTCAGCATTGCTGCAAGAGGAAGTAAAGACATTTTAGTCCCAGAGGTGAAAAGGGAAAAGAAGGAAGTGAGGAGCACTGAGAAAGTTTCAAAGAGTGCTACTACAAAAGAATCTATGGTCGTCAATACGACCCCTTTAAAATTCACTCCAAAAGGAAAAGAAATCAAGGCAGAGAAACGACCGGATGGAGGCGAGAGACGTCGCCTAACCTTGAAAGAGAGGCAGGAAAAAGTTTACCCTTTTCCAGACTCTGATGTGCCAGACATGCTGGAACAGTTGCTGGAAAAACAACTTATCCAGCTGCCTGAATGCAAACGATCGGAGGAGTTAGGAAAGGTGAATGATCCTAACTATTGCAAATACCACCGAGTCGTTAGCCACCCTGTGGAAAAGTGCTTCGTGCTCAAAGGAGTGATTATGAGATTAGCTCGCGAGAAGAAAATTGAGCTAGATCTTGATGAAGTGGCTCAGACAAATCATGCGGCTATAATGACTCAGCCCAGAGTCCAGTCACCTACAAGATCGTCTTACGAGGGAAAAAGAAGCCTCATTCAGTTCGGATCCTTTGAACCTATTGCTGTTTGGTCAAAGGAAGAACCCCAAATCAAGAATCAGCAAGAGAAAGACTTCCAAAAGAAAGTCGTTCAAGGAAAGAATGAACAGACTAAAGATGAAGATGAAGGCTGGACTGTTGTGACTCGTCGCAAGAAGCGGCAACAAAGCTATGCTCAAAAGGAATCTCGGCTATTTCGGGAGCATAAGAGAAAAAGAAAGTCGCAAAAAAAGAAAGAAAAAAAGAATGCAGGGAAGCTCGCCTACATTGTGGAAAGCGATGAGGATTTCTGCTGTCCTCGACAGCCAGTGACTCTAGAGGAATTCTTTCCAAAGAACTTTCTAAGTGTTGGACAAGATGAAGCACTTGATGTGGTTGCGTGTCATGTTGTCAACACAAGTGAGGATCCTCTAAGCTCATCGGAGGTGACAACTGAGCTGGAAAACCAATCCTCTTTCAGTATAGAGGACCTGTTGTCACTCCCTCAAGCAGCTAAAAGTGCTCTTATTGAGGCACTGATAGACTCCGACAGTGCAAGTGCTCCAACTTCTACGGCACATACATGCGCGTCGTGTTGTATGTCAATAGGTTTTACAGATGAAGACCTGCTGCTGGGGTCGAAGCCCCACAATAGACCTTTGTTTGTCTCGGGGTACATTCGAGAGCAGAGAGTTGGTCGAATCCTTATCGACGACGGATCAGCTGTCAACATAATGCCCAAGTCGACAATGAAGCAGTTAGGCATCTTGACGGAAGAGCTATCGAACAGCAAACTGGTGATCCAAGGCTTCAACCAAGGTGGGCAACGAGCCATTGGCATGGTACGCTTAGAGCTCATCATTGGGGATCTAAAGGATGATACCCTATTCCACGTCATAGACTCCAAGACCACTTACAAGTTGCTACTGGGTCGTCCTTGGATTCATGGAAATGGGGTTGTAACTTCTACGTTACATCAGTGTTTCAAATTTTACCAGGATGGCATCAAGAAAGTGGAAGCAGACACTAATCCATTTTCAGAAGCTGAGTCCCATTTTGCTGATGCAAAGTTCTATATGAAGGGTGACGGCGTAGGAGAAACTTTACCATCAGACATTCCTTTGATTAAAGGTGGTAGTAAGCCCAAAGAAGAACCACAAGCTGACATGAGAAAGGAGACTGTTAAGGAAACAGACGGGCTTGCCCCAAAAAGAGATGAAGCCTCTACAAGCTCTGCAAAGTCCAACGCTTTGAAAGATGAGAAAACCTCAAGTGTTCCTGTCTTGCGCTATGTCCCTCTATCTCGACGCAAGAAGGGTGAATCACCTTTTGCCGAATGTTCAAGGAATTTGAGAGTCGGGGACATTGAGATCCTAAAAGAAAACTTTGTCACGCCTCTCACAAAGATAACAAAGCAGGAGGTCAAGAAACCTGTAGATGACCAAGCGAAGACGTTTCTGCCTGAAAGACGAACGAATGACGGATTCGACCCGAAGGCGTATAAACTCCTTGCAAAAGCAGGCTATGATTTTTCGACTCACACTGAGTTTAAAAGTCTCAAAATCTTCGATGAAAGACCCGAGCTTTCTTCAACACAGAAGAAACTTTTGAAAGAAGGTTACGCTCTACCATTGTCAAAGACAGGACTTGGATACAAGTCCCCTGAGCCAATTCGCATAACGAGAAAAGGGAAGGCGAAGGTGGCAGACTCAAATCATATAACGGTAGAAGAGGTCGATGATTCAAATGTAAAGGAAGACGTCAACCGAAGGACTTCTGTTTTTAGACGTGTCGGGTCATCAGTAGCGCGACCTTCAGCTCTTCAGCGATTAGAAGTGACTCTGATAGAAGAAGAGGGGTCACTTCCTGCCTCTGGTTCCACTCGGCTTTCGGCCCTCCAGAGGATAAATATGCCTGCTAAGGAAAAAAATGATTCATCAGCTCCAACTTCTAATTCTACTCGACCTTCGATCCTTCAGAGGTTAAGTATGCCCACAAGCGAAGGGGAGAGTTCCTCATCGACTCCAACTTTGGCACAACCGTCAGCTTTTCGAAGGTTAAGTGTGCCTACGACGAAGAGAAAAGATGCACTTTCAACCTCAACCGCGATGCGGCCATCAGCTTTTCAAAGGCTGAGTGTAACCACGTCAAGAAGTGGGGACTCTCCATCATCAGTCTTTGACCGGCTTCAACATGATTGCCCGGTGGAGACTTCAAAAGATAAGTCCTTTGTTGAAACGAAGAATGATGGAGAAATTCGCAGCGCCTTTCCCTCTCGAATGAAGAGAAAAACTTTTGTTGCAGTCAACACAGAAGGTTCATTGAAGGTAAAGCGACGTGATGTCGTCATCACCAACCCCTCAAGAGAGGATTTGGAACAAGAGGAGGGTGAGACCTCCTGTCAACATATCACTGTTGAAGAGGAAATAGAGTCTGAAATGTCTGAAGAAGATACAGACGAGGCACCATTTTCGTTTGAAGATGGCAGCCAATCTACAGTGGACGAGCTTAAAGAGGTGAATCTAGGTACGCCAGAAGTGCCGCGTCCAACTTTTATAAGTGCATCGCTTACTGGTGAGGAAGAAAGCAAATATATGAGCTTGCTCATGTCGTATAGAGATGTCTTTGCTTGGTCGTATAAAGAGATGCCTGGACTTGATCCAAAAGTAGCTGTCCATCATCTTGCCATCAAACAGGGGTATAGACCAGTCAAGCAAGCTCAACGGCGTTTTCGGCCGGAGCTTATTCCCCAAATAGAAACGGAGGTCAATAAGTTGATTGAAGCAGGATTCATTCGTGAGGTAAAATATCCAACGTGGATAGCCAACATTGTTCCTGTTAGAAAGAAGAATGGGCAACTTCGCGTATGTGTTGATTTTCGCGATTTGAATAATGCATGTCCAAAAGACGACTTCCCACTGCCTATCACTGAGATCATGGTCGATGCCACTACAGGACATGAAACTCTATCTTTTATGGACGGATCATCGGGATATAACCAAATTCGAATGGCTCTGGCAGATGAAGAGATGACAGCCTTTCGAACTCCAAAAGGGATATATTGTTACAAGATAATGCCCTTTGGACTAAAGAATGCTGGTGCAACCTATCAACGGGCCATGCAAAAGATTTTCGATGATATGTTGCATAAACACGTCGAGTGCTATGTCGATGATCTCGTCGTCAAGACCAAGAAAAGACAAGATCATTTGGAAGATCTGAAAGTGGTCTTTGAGCGACTAAGGAAGTATCAGTTGAAGATGAACCCTCTCAAGTGTGCATTTGGCGTCACCTCGGGAAAATTCCTCGGATTTGTGGTAAGACATCGAGGGATTGAAATAGATCAGTCAAAGATTGACGCCATTCAAAAAATGCCAAGGCCAAGAAACTTACACGAGTTGAGAAGCCTTTAAGGTCGTTTGGCCTACATCCGGAGATTCATCTCCAACTTAGCCGGTCGATGTCAGCCTTTTCAAAGGTTAATGAAAAAAGGAGAAGACTTCGAATGGGATGAAGCATGTCAAAACGCTTTTGACAGCATCAAAAAGTACTTGCTTAATCCCCCTGTTTTAGGCGCCCCTATAGTAGGAAAGCCGTTGATACTGTACATCGCTGCGCAGGAAAGGTCGCTTGGAGCATTGCTGGCCCAAGAAGGAGAAAAAGGGAAGGAACGAGCCCTTTATTACTTGAGCAGGACTCTGAATGGAGCTGAAGTAAATTACTCTCCAATCGAAAAGATGTGTCTAGCTCTTTTCTTCGCTATTGACAAACTAAGGCACTACATGCAAGCCTTTACAGTGCACCTAGTGGCAAAAGCTGACCCTATAAAGTACATCTTGTCAAGACCAATTATTTTCGGACGTTTAGCCAAATGGGCAATCTTACTCCAGCAATATGACATTGTCTATGTACCTCAAAGGGCGGTAAAAGGACAAGCATTGGCAGATTTCTTGGCAAATCACCCAATTCCATCAGACTGGAAGTTATGCGAGGATTTGCCCGATGAAGAAGTCTTCTATGTGGAAATCACAGAGCCTTGGACCATGTATTTTGATGGTGCGGCACGAAGAAATGGAGCGGGGGCAGGCATTGTCTTTATCTCGCCTGAAAAACACATGCTCCCTTATAGCTTCACACTCCGTGAGTTATGCTCGAATAACGTTGCTGAATACCAAGCACTAATAATTGGCCTCCAAATGGCTATAGAGATTGGCATAACGTACATAGAAATCTATGGCGATTCAAAGTTGATTGTCAATCAACTTTTGCTTGAGTATGATGTGAAGCATGAGGACTTGAAACCTTATTTCAACTATGCAAGGCAGCTGATGGAAAAGTTTGATAGCATTATGCTGGAGCATGTTCCAAGGTCAGAAAATAAGAAGGCAGATGCGCTAGCAAATTTGGCCACCGCCCTAGCGATCTCAGATGAGGTGACTATAAACATCTCACTTTGTCAGAAGTGGATCGTGCCACCAACCGATGGTGAACATCAAGAAGTAAAAATGATCTCTGTCTATGCCATTGAAGAGGAAGACTGGCGACAGTCCATCATAGAATATCTTCAGCATGGGAAGCTTCCCACAGATCAGCGACGTAAGGCTGATGTACGAAGAAGAGCCTCCCGATTCATCTATTACAAGGAGACTCTTTATCGTCGTTCTTATGAAGGACTGTTCCTTCGATGCCTTGGAAAAGAAGAGTCGATCAAGGCACTAGAGGAAGCGCATTCAGGCGTTTGCGGTGCTCACCAGTCAGGTCCAAAACTTCATTTCCAGTTAAAAAGGATGGGCTACTACTGGCCCACGATGATCCATGATTCGATGGAGTATGCAAAGAAGTGTGAAGCTTGTCAGTTTCACGCAAACTTCATACATCAACCGCCAGAACCTCTCCATCCAACTGTTGCTTCATGGCCTTTTGAAGCTTGGGGGCTTGACCTAGTTGGTTCAATAACACCTAAGTCCTCAGCAGGACATTCCTATATTCTGGCAGCGACAGATTACTTTTCGAGATGGGCCGAAGCAATCGCAGTAAGAGAAGCCAAGAAAGAAAATGTTGTGGACTTCATTCGAACTCATATTATCTACCGATACGGCATCCCGCATCGTATCGTGACGGATAATGGAAGGCAGTTTTCCAACAGCTTAATGGACAAGTTGTGTGAGAAGTTCAAGTTCAAGCAGTACAAGTCATCCATGTACAATGCCGCAGCAAATGGCCTGGCAGAGGCATTCAATAAGACATTGTGCAACTTGTTGAAGAAAGTAGTCTCTAAGACAAAAAGAGACTGGCAGGAAAGGATCGGTGAAGCGTTATGGGCCTACCGAACTACGCATCGCACTCCTACAGGGGTCACGCCTTATTCCCTCGTCTATGGGGTAGAAGCTGTGCTCCCATTAGAAAGAGAAATTCCATCACTCAGGATGGCTGTACAAGAAGGGTTGACTATAGAAGACAACGCAAGATTGCGTCTCCAAGAGCTAGAAGCGCTGGATGAGAGAAGACTAGATGCTCAACAGGCGTTGGAATGTTACCAAGCACGAATGACCAAAGCCTTCGATAAAAATATCAGGCCCGGTCATTTCAAGTTGGTGATCTAGTACTTGCTGTCTGAAGACCCATCATCACAACACGACATACAGGAAACAAGTTCACGCCTAAATGGGATGGACCCTACATTGTCAAAGAAGTCTACACCAATGGAGCATACAAGATCGTGGATAAAGACGGCTTAAGGATCGGTCCTATCAATGGAAAGTTTCTTAAAAAGTTTTATGCATAAAATGTAAACACTCATAATCGTAAGAGTATAAACTACATGATGCTCCTGGCCCGCATGAGCTTAAAAGGTGCACGGCCCTAATAAAAAAATGTATTCATTTGAACTACGTTATGACTTGATCCCTTCCACTCAAAGGGTACGTAGGCAACTTAAAGAAAAAAAAAAAAACTTTAAGTTCAGTCTCTTAAAAAAAAAAAAACATTTCCTTCCCCATGAAGCAAGACGATGAGTTGGATGCATACGATAGAGTTTGTTCTCTTCAATTTGGTTCATTGCTCACCTTCTTAAGGTTCAAGCATCTTCACTCGCTGCAAGTTAGAAGTTAACAAGTCTCATTTGCAACAAAAAAAAAAAAAAAAAAAAGTAAAACAAGACCGCCCTCAACTCCACAGAGTTAGGGTTGAGTCTTCCACAGGTAAAACAAGACCGCCCTCAACTCCACCAGAGTTAGGGTCGGGTCTTCCAAAGGTAAAACAAGACCGCCCACAACTCCACCAGAGTTAGGGTCGGGTCTTCCACAGGTAAAACAAGACTGCCCTCAACTCCACCTGAGTTAGGGTCGAGTCTTTCACAGGTAAAACAAGACCGCCCTTAACTCCACCTGAGTTAGGGTCGAGTCTTCCACATGTAAAGCAAGACTGCCCTCAACTCCACCAGAGTTAGGGTCGGGTCTTCCAAAGGTAAAACAAGACCGCCCTCAACTCCACCAGAGTTAGGGTCGAGTCTTCCACAGGTAAAACAAGACCGCCCACAACTCCACCAGAGTTAGGGTCGAGCCTTCCACAGGTAAAACAAGACCGCCCTCAACTCCACCTGAGTTAGGGTCGAGTCTTCCACAGGTAAAACAAGACCGCCCTTAACTCCACCTGAGTTAGGGTCGAGTCTTCCACATGTAAAGCAAGACTGCCCTCAACTCCACCAGAGTTAGGGTCGGGTCTTCCAAAGGTAAAACAAGATGGAAGGTGAACCATCCTTAATTCCGCATGAATCAGGGGTTGGTCACCTTCAAAGTTGAAGAAGACATCTCAAAGTCGAAGAAGTTGAAGAAGACGTCTCAAAGTTGAAGAAGTTGAAGAAGACGTCTCAAAGTTGAAGAAGACATCTTAGCTGCAAGCAAGAATAAAAAAAAGTGGGCATATATATATTATTTTCACATAAGGAGAAAATTACCTGCTTGTTTAACCTTTTAGTGGATGAAGATATTTTCTGCTATGGTGAAAATATTTGTAGGTCTTGCCAGCACTTGCAAATGCCAAATTCTGAAGAGAGAAAAAGAGAGTTGCAAAGAAACTAAAAAAAGAAAAAAAAAAAAGAAAAAAAAAAGAAAAAAAAAAAAAAAAGAAGAAAAGAAAAAAAAGGCAAGAATGAAAAGAAAAAAAAAGATTTTTGTAAGGGAATTTGAAAAAAAGAAAAAGAAAAAGAAAAAGAAAAAAAATATAAATATATAAAAAATATATATATAAAGAAGGAAAAGTGGGCTGCCCCACGTGTTTCTTAAAGTAACAAATATATATATATATATATATATATATATATATATAAAAGAAAAAGTGGGTGGGCTGCCATGTTTGTTTTAAAAAAATAATAATAAAAAAAAAGAAGAAAACAAATTCATCTACCTTTTCTCTCACCTTCATTCTCCCAGTCTCCCTCCCACGCTCGTCCTCTCCAGCGAAAGAAAAAAACTCACGGTGTGCAGCAACTTCCGACGTGCGACTGTGCGAGCAGCGACTGGCTTCGTGCAGTGGGCGACGTGCGGCGGCAAAGGACTCTGTTTCGACAGCAGCGGTTGGTGAAACACGACAGAGACCCACGACAGGCGGCGGCGATTTTCGGCGTGCGTCAGTTCGATCTCGACGGCGAACGGCTGACCACTTGCAGATGTTTACAAATGCCTTCTTCATCAGTATTTATAAGGAAGATTTCGGGGATTTGGAGTTGGATTTTAGATTTCGTGGGATTTAGATTTGGAACTTTATGGGTTTCGAAATTGAAATAAGATAAATCCAAGATCCAAACATGTTATTTTATATTTTGAATTCCCAAATCCATTATCAAGGTTGACCATCTGTGATTAAAAAAAAAGACACATGAGATGATTCAAGACTTTAAAAAAAATTTTGGATTTCCAATTGAGCTTTAATTCAAATTTAAATCCTAGTTTAATTTGGATTTCGAATCAAATTATATTCTGAAATTTTTTTTTTTAAATGAGGAGTTTGTTTTTCAAATTATCTTAACATCATAATTCGAATTCAAATTTGTTTGAATTCAAAATCAAATCGGATTGTGATCAAGTATGAAATTTGATTCAAATTAATTTGCAAATCAAGTTTAAATTGGTCCAACTTTGAAATCAAAAAGATAAGTTGGATACATTTTAAGTTTGATTCAATATGAGTCAAATTTCCGTGATAATTTGAATTAAAATTTGGACATAATCTAAATTTTAGTCCCACTCAAAATTTGATGAAATTAATTCTATCCAAAGTCAAAATTATGCTAGAATTTCAAATTTGCTTCAAATCAAAGTTTGGGCACATTACAAATTTTGTCCCAAATAAATTTCAAATTCAAATCATTGATCTCAAATCAAGAAATTTTGGGGAGCGATTACAACTCAATCCCAAAACAAATTTGAGTGAAATGCAAAATAAAAAAAAAAAGTGATGCTTCAAATTCATGTTAAAATTGGATGGAGTTTGAGCATTGCTCGAAATTCAGTTTGGAATTAAACCCAATTGAAATTCAATTTAAAGTTGGTCGCCAAACAAGAAAAAATCAAAATTTTGTCCAAAATTCAAATTTTGATCAATTGGCGCAAAAAGATGTGTAAAAAAAAAAAATCAAAATTATGACCAAAATTCATATTTTGATGAATTGACACATCAAATGGAGTCCAAGTTAGGGGCAAATACCTTAAATTTTGATTCCAAATTATCTTTTTCGAGATTCACTCACACATATTAGTGCATAAATCTCGAAAAGGGGGCATTTGTTGGAATAGAAATTTTGGCCAATTAAAAGTTGTCAGGTCATTAATTTAAATTAGTGGCAAAATTATTTATTTAATTAGGGATTATTTAAATTTGTAAGTATCCCTAAATTAAATTAAAGTAAATCTCAATATGCAATTGAGTTATATGAAATTTGGGCCAATTTTAGACTAAGCCCAAATAGGAGGCCCTAATCCAACGAAGTCTAGGCCCAAAGTCAATAAGTCCCAGCTCACAAGGCTAGGCCCAAGTTTAATCAGGCTCAGTCTAAGGACCAGGCCCAAAGTCCACTAAGCCTGATCCAATAGTCAGGCCCAAGCCCACTTGGAGGCCTTAGGGAACTCTATAAATAGAGAGCTCCCTCCTCCATTTTGGGGGTTCAGAGATTTGAGACCTCAGAGAGAATTCAGAAACAAAAGCCAGAAGACTCCTTGAGCTCTTGAAGATCAAATCCCTCCTGAACGAAGAACACTTGCTCGAAGATCAAGAACAATTCTTCGAGACTCCAATAATCCATCGAAGCTTCAATCTCGAGAGTAAGCTCTACAGCCCTCGAGTGAAACATACAAGCAAGAGAGAGAATCAGAGGATCAAGTATTAGAGATTGTATTCCACTACCTTCAAAATCAATACAAGTACAAAGTTTCATTCGCACGTGTTCTTATTTCTTTATTGAAATCTCGTGCGAACAGAGAGATAAAAAGAAATGCATAGAGAGAGGGAGAGAAATACGAAAAAGGCATGGAGAGAGAGAGTGAATAACAAACTATCAAATGCAAAAGAGAGAAAGGGAGAGAGAAAAGCATAAAAGAGAGAGAAGATCAAATCTAACGCCTGGGAGAGTGCGCGAAACGGAAACCTTTTTGTAGTTTCTGAAAGTTTACACTATTTTTCAAAAACGTGTCTTAAAAATTGGAAAGAAGAATCGGAATGCATTATGAAACAAGTCTGTTTCTTAAAAAATGAGAAACATAACAATGGAAACGTTATCAAAGAAGCCTATAATTACTATAAATCAAAGTGCTTTTATTCCTAATAGGTTGATTGTTGATAAATTTATTATTGCTTTTGAATGTCTTCACCATATTAATACATCAAATGCTAGAAATAGTTTTGCATCTTTAAAACTGGAAATGAGTAAGGCTTATGATAGAGTGGAATGAAGCTTTTTATGTTGTTTAATGGATAGAATAGTTTCAATAGTAATTGAATCCATCTTATTAGCAAGTGTGTTGAGTATGTGTCTTTCCAAATTATCCTAAACAGAGAAAGCATGAAAACTTTTAAGCCAATGAGGGTTCTAAGACAAAGGGAACCATTATCTCCTTATCTTTTCCTAATTTATGCTGAAGGGTTGTAAAGCCTTCTTTGCAAAGAAGAATTAAGTAATCAAATTAAAGGTCTAAAAATTGCTATATCAACTTCTTTTATCACTCATTTTTTTTTCACAGATGACAACCTTTTGTTCTTAAAAGCCCAGGGCCACGAGTTTCAGAAGATCCAGTGATTTTTGGAGACATATGCCAAAGCCTCAAGACAGATTGTCAACTAAGATAATTCCGTTGTGGTTTTCAATAAAAATTTCCCAGATGAATCTAAGACCTCACTTGCATATATCATCTAGGTGAAGGTGGTGTGTGACCATGGGAAATACTTGGGAGTTCCTTCTTCAATGTCTGAAAATATTCAAAAACTGTACAAAGTTCAACAGAACTGGAAAGACAAGCTTTTCTCTAATGTAGATAAAGAAGTTTAATCAAAGCAGTGGCCCAAGTTATACTAGCTTACTACCTTAGTTGCTTTAAGCCCTCCCTAGGAACATGCCGAGCGCTCAATCAAATCATGGCTAACTTTTGGTGGGGGAGCTTAGAGAAAAGAAATGAGTTTCACTAGGTTAGTTGGCAGAGATTGACAGCTCTAAAGGATAGAGGTGGAATGGGATTCAATGACATTCATCTTTTCATAAAATATTTTTGACCAAACATATCTAAAGGATTTGGAATAGGGACCACACTCTTATGTCAAAAATTCTAAACGCGATGTATTTTCCAAATGAAAATTTCTTAACTGCTAATTAGGGAAGGTTTCAATCTTATACCTGAAGGGGGAATCTTATGGGGATGGGAACAAGCAGTCAAAGGCAGTTGGTGGCGTATTGGTGATAGAGCTTCTATTGACATTTTTAATATCACTAGATTCTAAGGGAAAAAACGTTTAAAATTCGCACCCCACCCAAACCATTAATAAACACTATTATGAGTATTATAATTACTAATGGTTCCTTTAATGTGGGAAAAATTGAGGAGTTGTTTCTCTTTGAAGATTCCAAGATCATGAAACACATTCACGAGGCATCAACATCAACGAGTCGAGAGAATATGGCAATGTGGAAGAACCTTTGGGGTTTAAATATCCCTTCCAAAGAAAAGATTTTTATGTAGAGGTCTTGCCTTAGCACCTTCCCCGCTTGCCAAAATCTCCACCGAAGAGGAGTCATTTAAACCCAAGATTGTCCTTTATGCAAACGTAAGGTTGAAACTGAAATTCATGAGATATGGGAATGCAAGGGACATAAAAAAAATCTGGAAATCTTGAAGTCAATCTCCCAATTTTTTTTATTCCAATTATGCTGACATTGCATCTCTTTTTTGCATTGTAGTTCAGGACCTCAATTATGCTGATTTGCGAGTTTTCGTTATGGCATCTTCTGGAGACAACGTAACAAGAAAGTTTTTTTTCCAAACATCCAAAGCCCATCATCATGTCCAATTAGGTGGGACTTGGAGATTGTTGAAGACCTTGATAATGACCCAACAAGGAGGGACGTGCACCACTATAGCTAACGGCGACCCAATTACCACTAATGCAAACAGCAGATGGTACCCATGCTTTTATCACCTACCGAATGCAACCTATGAAACAAAACTCTGTTGGAAGCCACCCCCAACTGATTCCTTCAAAATCAATAATGATGCTACAATGATAAATGTTAAAATGAGAAGTTATCTTGGAATTAAAATAGGAGCATTTAAGTAAATGTGTACAAAGGGAAATTTTGAAATTAACCCAGCTTCTTTGTTCTTAGGGCAGTCCACGATTTGAAGATACATATATATTTATATAGAGAGAGAGAGAGATTAGCAACTGCACAACACAGAAAATCAAAGAAGAAGAAAATTGTAGCTGTGGTCTCATTTTGTCGTCGTTTGCATGGTTTTTCGGTATCAGAGGAGTTCACCGGTCACTGTGTTGCGTGGGTCTTGGTTATGAGACAGGAAAAGCCGACGTGATTGAGTCTCTGTTCTTTGGTGTGGGTCTCACCGTGGGAATCGGTTTCAAAACAGAGTGGGTCTCATTTTTTGCGGCTTTCGAAGTTGTGGGTCTTTGTTCTTAGTGTTTTTCCGGCGACACTCAAGTTGGTGTGTGGGTCTGTGAGTCTGTGGGTCTCGACTTGGTTATCGACACAATAGAATCAGTTGAAACTTTTGAGGTGATTCAATCCAAGTATTGGGTTGGTTTGTTCTTTTGTATTCCTTTTGTTAATTGTGACTTTGTGCTCCCAATAAAAGTATCTTAAAGCTGGTTCTCAAAGTGGATGTAGACCAAAAGGTTGAACCACTATATATCTTGGTGTCATTATTCTCTCTTGCTTTAATTGTTTATAATTTGCTTGCTGGAAATTGCGTTCTGTTTAGGGCATATTCGAGTTCAATTTTATAACAAGTGGTATCAGAGCTCCATTCGATCAAAGATTGGAAGGTTCATGGTTTGTGCTTTGTTTCCATTCTTTGTTTAGAATGTATTCAATTTTGACTCGTTTCGAGGTTACTCGATTTGATGGGAAGGGTGATTTTGAATTATGGAGAATGAAGATTAAGACTCTTTTGGTTTAGCAAAAGGTAGCAAAAATCTTGTGTGACGAAAAGGACCTTCCGGTGACACTACAGAAGATGAACGAAAATAGATGGATAAAATTGCCTATGCGACAATTATACTCTATCTTTCGGATGGAGTACTTAGGCAAGTGAATGCGAGGCAACTACCACAACTAAATTATGGAAGAAATTAGAGAGTCTTTATTTGACCAAGTCTTTGCCAAACAAGTTATATCTAAAGGAGAAATTCTTTGGATATAAGATGGATTAGAATAAAGGATTGGAAGAGAACTTAGATGATTTTCAAAAGATTGTGGTCGATCTCAATAACATCGATGAGAAGATGTCAGATGAGAATCGAGCAATCATTCTTTTGAATTCTTTGCCAGATACATTTCGAGAAGCTAAAACATCCATAAAATATGGAAGGGTTATCTGACCATAGATATTGTGGTGGATGCTTTAAAAATGAGAAATCTCTAAATTAATAAGGAAGGCAGGGAATGAGAGTTACTTATGGCTAGGGGGAAAACTAAAAAGAAGAATTGGAAAGGAAAAGAATCTAGAAGCAGGTCCAAGTCTAAAGGGAAAAGCATCAAATGTTACTTATGTCGTAAGGAGGGGCATTTTAAGAAAGATTGTCCTTTGAACAAGAACAAAGAAGCTTCTAATAACAAGAAGGGTGAATCTAGTGCAGCTAATGTAACAAATGAGTATGATTCTACAGAGGTCTTGATGGTGTCCAGTAGAGATTTTGAAGATGAATGGATCATGGATTCTGGTTGTACATTTCACATGACTCCCATGTGAGACTATCTGATCGATTTTCAGGAAGTCAGTGGGGGAAAGTTTTACTGGGTGATAATGACGTCTGTAATGTGAAAGGAATTGGGTCAATTCGGCTCGCAACACATGATGGTTTGATTAGAATGCTTACAAATGTAAGGTACGTACCATAACTCAAACGAAATTTAATTTCATTAGGTGAATTAGATAGATTAGGTTATTCTTATAAATTTGTGAAGGGAATTCTAAAAGTTTCCAAAGGATCTCTGGTTAAATTGAAGGGAACCTTGAGGAATGGTCTTTATGTGTTGGAAGGTACTGCAATTACAGGAAATGCTGTTGTTGCATCTAGCAAAGGAACTGATATGTCTATGCTATGACATAGGAGGTTGGCTCATGTAAGTGAAAGAGGCCTACAAGCTTTTTCACAACAAAGCTTACTTGGCGGAGCTAAAAACATCGAACTCCCACTTTGTGTTCATTGCATAATGGGGAAGTTTACTAGGGTAAAGTTTGGAAAAGGAAAGCATTCAACTAAAGGCATATTGGATTATGTACACTCAGACTTTTGGAGTCCTACCAAGGTACCTAGTATGAGAGGTTCAAGGTACTTCATGTCTATTATTGATGATAGGAAGTTGTGGATTTATCTACTAAAACAGAAAGATAAAGCTTTTGGAAAATTCTTTGAATGGAAGAAGCAGATTGAGAACCAAACAGGAATGAAGGTAAAGTATCTGAGGACTGACAATGGTTTAGAGTTTGTGAATCACATATTTGACAAACTTTACAAATATGAGGGAATCACGAGACATTTTACTGTTACACACACTCCACATTAGAATGGTTTAGCTGAGAGGTTCAGTAAAACAATAACGGAGCGTACTAGATGTCTCTTGTCTAATGCTTCATTACCTTTGAAGTTTTAGGGAGAAACTGCCCAAACTGCTTGTTATCTCATTAACGGGAGTCCATCTTCTACTGTAGACTTCAAGACCCCTCAGGAGGCATGGAAAGGAGAAGCTCCATGTCTTGATCATCTCAAGGTATTCAGTTGTTCAGCTTATGCTCATGTTAAGGAAGGGAAGCTGAACATTAGGGCATTAAAATGTATGTTTCTGGGCTATCCTCTAGGTATAAAAGAATATAAGTTTTTGTGCTTGGAAGAGGGTAAGAATAAATGTATTGTCAACAGAGACGTTACTTTTAATGAAGAAGAGATGCCGTTTTGTACTAAAAGCCAACCATAACAGAAGTCAGTTGAGAATGTTGAAACAGAAGTCAGAATTGATTCTGAAACACGACCATCAAGTACTTTAGGTGAATCTAGTAATGAGTCACTTATGGATTCACAAACAGAGTCTTCACAAAAGTCTGAATATGATGGGGAAGAGTCTCAACATGAGAGGACTATGATTGATGAGGGAGCTTTCACTGAGTAAAGTTCAGGTAACCATGACTTATAGAACTATCAGCTTGCGTGATAGAGCTCAGAGGGTGAGACAGGCTCCTATGAGATATATTTTTGCTGACCTACTTGCTTTTGCTTTTAATTGTGCTTCTGATAGTATTGAGGTAGAGCCTACTACATACGAAGAGGCTATTGAGTTTGATTTGAAGGAACAATGGAAGGCTGCCATGAAAGAAAAATTGTTCTCTTTGCGTAAGAATCAAGTGTGGTCATTGGTTCTAAAGCTTTCTAAACAGAAACTCATTCAATCAAAGATGATTTATAAAATCAAGCTAGGTACAAGAGGTAACAACAAGCCTAGGTATAAAGCTAGGCTAGTGGCTAAGGGCTACACTCAAAAGGAGGGAGTTAATTTTCATGAGGTTGTGGTGAGACATACATCCATTAGATTAATTTTGTCTATTACTGTTCATTATGATATGTTTCTTGAACAGATGGATGTCACCATAACATCCTGTCATGAAGAATTGGAGGAGGTAATCTACATGGCTCAACCTAAGGGCTATGAAGTGAAGGAAAATGAAGATATGGTTTGTCGCCTTCACAAGTCTATCTATGGACTGAAGCAGTCGCCAGGACAGTGGTATATACGGTTTGATACCTTCATTCTAAAGCAAGGGTTTCACAGGAGCTTATATGTGCATGCATGTACTGGAAACTATCTTTGAAAGGTATTTATATTTATCTACTGCTTTATGTATATGATATGATACTAGTGTCTAAGGATTATGTTGAAATCTGTGAACTCAAGAGACAATTGAGTAGTGAGTTTGAAATGAAAGATATAGGTGCATTGAAAAGAATCTTAGGCATGGATGTTAAGAGATATAGGGAGAAAGGTTTGTTAACCATTTCGTAGGAGAGTTATGTGCATAAATTGCTTGACAAGTATAAATGTCTGATTGTAAGGCAATTTTGACACCCTTAGCATCTCATTTTAGACTTTCTTCGTCTCAGTGTCCTATTACTAATCAAGAAAGGTCAGAGATGTCAAATATTCCTTATTATAATGCTGTTGGAAGCATAATGTATCTCATGATTTGTACTAGGCCTGACTTGGGTCACTCAATGAGCATGATAATGATTTATGTCAAATCTTGGAAAGGAGCATTAGAATGCAGTCAAATGGGAGCTTCGATATTTGAAAGGTACGTCATATGTATCATTGTGTTTTGGGAACATGTGGGATTAATCAGCATTGCTAGAAGGCTTTGCAGATGCAGATTATGCTGCAGACCTTGACAAAAGAAGATCTTTATCAGGTCACATTTTTCGCTTGTATGGTAATGTGGTAAGTTGGAAGGTTTCTTTACAGCCAATAGTTGCTTTGTCAACCACTGAATCATAGTATATTTCTATTGGAGAAGCAGTTAAGGAAGCAATGTGGTTGAAGCGGATTGTTGGTGAGTTGTTGTCACAAGAGTTTATTCCTATCATCCGATGTGATAGCCCATATGCTATTCACCTTGCAAAGAATCCATCTCACCATAAACTATCTAAACATATCAATATCAAATTTCATTTTATAAGGGATGCAGTTGCTCAGAATGAAATTAAACTGGTTAAAGTTCATATAGATTAGAATTTGTCAAATATGTTAACTAATGTACTCATAGCTCATAGGTTTAAATATCTATTAAACGAGCTGAATGTAAAGCTGGGATGATAGGGAATTTTAGAGAACCAGTTTGGTAGCTTAAGTATTTTGTCATGAGGGAGGTTTGTAAAAATGAAAAGTTATCTTGGAATTAAAATAGGGGCATTTAAATAAATGTGTACAAAGGGAAAATTTGAAATTAACCCATCTTCTTTGTTCTTAGAGAAGTCCACGAGTTAAAGATATATATATATATATATATAGAGTAGCAGCCGCACAACACAAAAAATCAAAGAAGAAGAAAATCGCAGTCGTGGGTCTCATTTTTTTGTCGTTTGCGTGGTTTTTCTGTATCAGAGGAGTTCACCGGTCACCGTGTTGCATGGGTCTCAGTTATGAGATAGGAAAAGCCGACATGATCGAGTCTCTGTTCTTTGGTGTGGGTCTTGCCATGGGAATCAATTTCAGAACAGAGCGGGTCTCATTTTTTGTGGTTGTTGGAATCGTTGGTCTCTGTTCATAATGTTTTTCCAGCGACACTCAAGTTGGTGTGTGGGTCTGTGAATTTGTGGGTCTCGGCTTGGTTATCGACACAACAGAATCAGTCTGAACCTTTGAGGTGATTCAATCCAAGAATTGGGTTGGTTTGTTCTTATGTATTCCTTTTGTTAATTGTAACTTTGTGCTCCTAATAAAAGTCTCTTAAAGCTGGTTCTCAAAGTGAATGTTGACTGAAAGGTTGAGCCACTATATATCTTGGTGTCATTATTCCCTCTTGCTTTAATTGTTTATAATTTGCTTGCTGAACCTGCATTCTATTTTGGGCATATTTGAGTTCAAATTTATAACAATAAACAACAAAGTTGGATTGGGGGCATTGTTCGAGACTCAAACGACGATATGATGCTAGTGGCAGAAATGTTTCGAACCTTTTTTGGAATAATGGAGTTGGCGGAAGCGATGGCATTATTAGAAGGCATCACCATAATAGTTGAAGTGACCTTTTCCCACTATGGGCGAAGGAAGACTCCTTGATCCTTTGGACGCTCTTGATGAGGAAGGACCATTTTGCAAATGAACTCCAACTTTTCGTTATTGAGATTCAAGAAAAACAGCAGCAAAGCTTCGTGAGAGTATTCCTACTTACTCCATGTGTTTGCAACTAGGTTTCCTATGATCTAGCACGTCATGCTTGTCAAAATAGCTGGAATGAAGTTTGTTTGAAAGATCAACTCCCTAGGTTTCTGGTGTTGTCTGTAATGATGCACTTTTCTTTTAATTTCTTTCTATTTTGCTTTGTCCCTTTGTACTAAAAAAGAATATCGATGTCAATGAAAATGTCGAGGTCTCGATTTTAAGAACATGTTCACGAAAATTTTGAAAAAAATCATGAAAATTATTTAAACTAGTATATGAGAATTTAACTATTGTTAATGTAGAAAAAAGAAAAGAAAAGAATTTAACTGTTGTTTAATTAGGCTATAATTGTCCCCCCTCCCCCCTTTTTATCATCATATCTAAAAATATAAGTAATATTTATATGAAAAATGTTGATGTCAATGAAACTTTTTAAAAAATTCGTGAAAAACATGAAATTGATGGAAATTATTTGAATTAATTAATGAGACTTTCATTAGAACTTTTCTTTTCTTTTTTTTTTTTTTTTTTTAAATGAGGATTTATTGAATGTAATAAAAAAAGGCTCACAGCACTATTGCGTAAGGCACAGTCTTAAACCACACACTCGATAGCTAACACAAGAGCACCTTCAGGTAGCAATTCCAACCAAGTGATAACATACAAAATGTGATATTTTTAGACTTTACATATTGCTAGTTTTATGACTTTATTGGTTGCTTTCACGTGTTTATTTGTATATTTTACAGAAATAGAACAATTGGAGCAAAACTGGAGCTTTCAAATTTATTGTGGGAAAAAGGAGCTAATTTGGTGTCAATTTGAGAGGCCAAGTCAAGAGAATGAGATAAACAAGTCAAAAGAACCCAAGAAGATGGCGTCTCAATGCTTGAAGATTGTAAAGACAGCATGGCTGCAACCTTTGAAGCCATTCAACCTGCAAGGCAAGCATCGAGACACTGCCTTGCATCATTAAGACGTTATGAATTCAAGTTGCGCAAGTCGTTTAGTAAAAAATGCGTGTTTAGGGTGTTCTGTTCGTAGCATCTCGACGTTGCGACATAACATCTCGATGCTAGTTAATATTTCCTTTTTTAAATCACCTGCAAGGGCACAACATCGAGATGCTGCTAAAGGGATGAACATTTCACTTCGTAGTGGGAGCATTGGATCGTCTTTGATTTTATTTAAAATTAAACTAAAAAAACAATAATATTAAGCAAACTTACTTGGAATAAATATGAAGATATTTCTGGCGGGTCTTTATTTCCTCCACAAAGTCTTCTTGGCTATGACTCGAACACAGAACCAAGGCTTGTGGGAGCCTCTTGAAAGAAAATCCATAAGGGATTGGAGAGGAAGAAGTCTAAAGAGATTTCTTTAATTCTCTATTGAGGAGATATGTGTTATATCTAATGGCTTAACCCAAATGTCCTATTTATAGAAACCAAGGGCAAATTTTTGCCATAATTAAAATATTATATTTTAATATCTAATATATTAAAATATATCTTATACTTATTTGAATCTCATTTAAATCTCCTACGATATTTATTTATTTAAATCTTATTCAAATTTTATAAAGATCTTTTATTTAATGTATCTAATATACATTAATTATTTTAATATTTAATGTATCAAATACAATAAATATATTTTTCTCTTTTATATTTAATGTATCTAATATATTAAATATTAATTTGAACACTTCAAATTAAATATTAATTTGAACATTTCAAATTTTCTTTCAACTAGATTGATATTTTAGTGTTACTATGAGCTAGCAAGGGGACCTTATGGACCTACAGATTATAAGCTCCAATGATACAAAATTAATAAATTAAACTCTTTAATTAATAAATTTTCATTCATTAACTCTAGGGTCCCTCCCTATAAACCTAGAGTTGCACTCTTATGCACTATAGGACAGGTTGTGTCCATGGATATAATCACTACATGCAAGTTGATCATTCACAAGTTTTTCGTAATTACAGCTTTGTCAAAAGTCCGTTTTACCCTTGTAATTATATTTTGCACCTTAAGTACCACTGATCCTCTAATGAATAATTTGTTTATGATCCAACCATAAACTAAGTCTCTCTCGGGCTAGTGAGAGGGTGGGGCCCCATTATTCAAGTCCTGAAATCAGCACTTAAGGAAACTATTCATCTACTTACCCTATATGAGAATGAGTGAATTCCATCTTGTGAGATTATATTCCCAGCTCCCTATTTGGTCAAGTTCCCAAAATGGTAGACATATTGAATCGACTACAAAAGCCACTTTCACCCATGCAAACCAAAGGACAAACCCTCATAGGTAGGAGTTCATAACTCACTCAAGATTAAGATCGAGTTGCATATGATCATCCTAATGAAATATTAATCTTCTCAATTAATGGATTTATAAAGAGAGATTAAATATTTCGTGGTCCAGTCTTATACAAATTCATTGTATAAGATACCCCTACTCACATGTCTCAACATGAACGATTTGGATCAAATCATTTGTCACTATCATAAAGTGGGCCGTATCAATAGTGTTGCCAGGATAAGACACCCAACCATATCCATATACTTTGACCCTTTAGGTTATTTCTTGAACATGATCCTCTCGTACGTCAACCACATATTATTCAAGATTACATTAATAACCTTGGATTTTTCAAATAATTTATAATATTATATTGCAAATAAAATGATCAAAATTATTATTAATTATTAAATAAATTATTAATTATGAGGCTTTAGGGAATAAATCCCAACAATCTCCCACTTACACTAAAGCTGGCGAGGCATGTATCCTAGGGCATACTCTATATCCAACATGTTTTCCCACTTGCCCTAACAAAGATGAGACATGTCTTGTAATCTTAGACATTCTAGGTGACCCTCAAACACTTTAGCCTGGAGAGTCTCTTTATATAAATCCAAAGGACTATCATTAAAA
This sequence comes from Trichosanthes truncata, assembly GCA_033996785.1. Classification (NCBI taxonomy): domain Eukaryota; kingdom Viridiplantae; phylum Streptophyta; class Magnoliopsida; order Cucurbitales; family Cucurbitaceae; genus Trichosanthes; species Trichosanthes truncata. Next base: position 17,749,990 of record JAWPNB010000004.1, read on the forward strand.
GTCATCTTGGTCACTACCATGATGCTTTCTCTCTCTCGATATGATTCCTTATACATTGGTGTATTCTAATTTCCTTAATATTAGTCTTTGTACCGCTATTATCATATAAAGAGGATAAACTAAATCATATTTGAAACACCTTTCAGATCTTCAAGGAACTATTTGAGTCATACAAGTCATTTTGTTGCTTCACAAACAAAATAATTTAACTTGTATACCATACTCTACCATCTATGGGTAAATTTTATGTTTACATAGATTTACTAAATCTTTGTAAGAACCAGTGCATCTTGTAAAGATCAAATCTTTAACTCCATACACAAAAATGTCTCATTATCCATAGATAATTCGAGAAAGTTTTTAATTTTCTACTTAATGGTCATATCATAACTGATATATGCTAACAAATTGTATATTAAATGTTCAGTCTCATTTATACATATCATATACTCTCAACATTTGAGGTGTCTTAGGATACACTTCCTTTGACATAAATATCAAATATTTGACAACAATTTTGTCAATATAAGATGTTTGAGACAAAGTTAACATTTTGTCTTTAAAATCTCCATTTTGGACATGTAAAAATACCGAGTCATTCCAAATCACTAATTTGAAATTGATTACTTAGTCAACTTTTTATGTTAGATAGACATCTTACATCATTCATAATGAGTAAAATATCATCAACATAAAACATGAGAAAAATTCACTTGGCAATTAATGATTTTCTTATCTATACAAGCTTCATTAATATTTATCTAAAGTCATAGGTTTTGATACTTTTATCAAACCTTATATTCACATATCTAATGGTAAAATTCATTTCATAAATGAACCTTTACTAGTTCGTAAACTTTTTGCTTTTGATATTTGAAAATAAACATCTCTGATTGATTTGTGTAGATGCATTGTCTAAGATTTCTTTTCATAAAAGAATTCTAAACATTCATTTTTTATATCACATATGCAACAATGAATTAAATAGTGCTTAAAGATTTCAGTATGGCAATAAATGAGAAAATTTACTTGCAGTTTACTTTCTCCTATTAGGTTTAACCCTTTGCCATTAGTCTCACTTTGCTGGCAATAAGCCTTAAACTTTGTCATCTAACATGACAATTTGGGCTTCAATTAAGTCATTGTAAAGGTTGAGTCATCTCATAACTCTCCCACTACGATGAGGCTTATCCAATTCATGACTAGGATCCATTTGACTTTCAAATGTAATTAAATTGTTAACAACTTTTGTTAACTATTTAGTGGATTCACTTGAAACCAGTTTATTAACACTATCTCACATTATTAAAGGTTTGTAGTCTTTTATTTGACATTCCTTATAAAAATGATATTTGTCATACAAATACCTTATTCATTTTAGGACTACATAAAAGACCATTTTGTACTCCTTAGGGGTGGCCTACACTTAGGATTATCTTTGAATATATACAAGCTTTTTAGGCTTGTTTCAGCATGTGGGCTTAACATTCCCAAATGGTGAAGTGTTGTAAACCAACTTTACTACTCTTTTATAATCTTAAAATTGTCTTGTAGAAACTTTTGGAGGGAATGATGTTCACCATGAAATCTCTATTGTATTTCCTAACTGAAGTTTGGTAATGGTGTGTAACTCATTACTGATGTGTCCATGTCTAATAAGGTTCCGTTTCTCCTCTTGCAGCACAATTTCACAAAATTGTACTTGGTATTAAGATAATTGGATAAAAATCCATTTTCTACCAATTAGTTTTAGTTTCTGTACTTTTTGTTATGATCTGACCATAATAAAAGTATAGAAATGTCTTGATAGATTTAATTGCCTAATTGATTTTTAACTTTAGTCGTAATTTTCTTGAACTTTTAAGAACTTTAGACTTATGTTGTATTAGGTAACGATACTTGTACCTCGAATGATCATCAACTAGTGACGAAATATTCATGACTTTATTTGACCTTTACATTCACCAGACCACTTGGGTCAGAATGTGTAAGCCCAAAGTATTCTTTGACGCTCTAGCCTTATCTAATAAAGCTCCAATGATTATCTTGCATGAAAGACAAGATCTACAGACAGGTAAAGTAATTATCTAACTTTTAGAGAATTACCTCTTACTAGTCCTATTCAAGTTGATGTTAATCAATCTTAACTGCCAAATTCAAGTATCATCTTTTAGGAGAAAACAATGTCTTTCTATTCTGGATTCTATAATCCTAAATATCTCAGTATTTTGTAGTATAACATATGTCAACATTTTAACATATGCAAATTGTTCATATTTTCAGCTGAATGTATTTTCAAACAATTTTGAAAATATAAATTTTCATATTTCAAAGTAATTCATACTATATGAACATTTTTGTAATAAAGTTCGAGAATTTGAATTTCCCTTATGGTTACTAAAAATACCATATTCAACATTTAAGTAACAATCTTTACTTAATGACATCTTAATGTCTCCCACTACACTAACTGAGATGAGCTTCCTAGTGCCAACCTGTAGAAACTATTCTACATGTTAAGTATTTTTCAAGAATTACATATTAAATGTAATGAAGAATAAATCTTGATAGTAGATCTTATATAGACTTAGTGACATTATTTATATTCCACCAAAAATCTAGTAAATCAAATTTACTCTCATTTTTATTTTTCTCCCTATAGAGTCATTTCAAAAATTCCTCTCATTATGACTGTCTTTGCTAATTTAGGAACTATTTCCTTATATATAGTTTCAGTCATTTGGTTTCTTTTCTTGGATTTTTGTATTAGTTAAATTCCAGATCATTTAGACAATTATCTAAATTTAGTTTCTATTAACTTCAACATCTCATATGTTGTTGTCATTTTTTTTTTAATTTTCTAAGCTTGACATCTAACATGTCGACTAGGAGATACGTACAAGCTATCTCGTTTACTTTTGATTCATTAATCATGTGCTTCACGAACAATTCGAATAGCATTAGTAACAGGTTTTGAGAACATTTCTCAATAAAGACAAAATTCAAAATTTTACGCTGCTATTATAGTGTTTACATTACTTTTCCAAGTAATAAAATTTTCTCAGTTTTGACTTATCAGTAATAAAATTAAAATTAAGAGAAATAGTCATAATATTGAAATATATAAAACATATTATTTAACATCAGCAAACAATTATCCATTAAATTTTAGCATAGAAATCAAACAATTTGAAAAATGAACCCTATAAATCATTTTTAATGCTATTAGGGGGAGTTTGGCCCCCCTAAGTTGAGTTGAGTTGAGTTGGGTTTTAAACTTAACTCACCATTTGGCCCATGAAGAAATTAACTCCCCATAAAAAAATTCAACTCTACCGATTTGCTATAATGTTAGGATATTAACTCCACCGACTTGTATAGTAACCCTATTAACATATTTTATCACAACTTCTCCAACGACCGGCAACCTTCTCCAATGACCGATGGCCATATGCGACAACTGATGACCATTGCTGACTACCTTGTCCAACGATCGACGACAATCGTTGGCGACCATATCCAGCAACTACGGTCTTGTCTCCTGTGACTATCGTCGGCAACAATTTCCGATGATCGACGGCACTCCCATGGTTCAAAAATAATATGAAATGCACATGTACTTAGTTGATCTGACTCTCTGCTCCAACAATCTTTCTTTGAACTTACGAAATCGACTTATTGTTGGCCATTACTTATATTTTGTGAATCATAATTATGTTTTGTGAATCATGTAAATAGGCCCTTGATATTTTGTGAATATTCCACTCCTACATGACACTAATGTTGAAATATATTGTCGTTTTCTTGTCATCTTGAAAAAGTAAAATACTGGCATTCTCTTTTCCAAAGATGTTCAATTTAGTACATGTGTTTAAACAAATATAAACAAACAATATTCCTTTGCACAAAAAAAAAAAAAAAAAGAATACGTAATGGTCAATGTGTTTAAAAAAAAAAAACTCCTTCATAATGAAGACCTTATTAGTAATTGAAAAATGTCATAATAAGATCCTCATTTGTAAGTTTCAAAGAAGTTCAATGTATGTTTAGAAAATGAATCCTTAGATTTCTATATTTTGATAGAAGTTCAATTATTATTTAAAGGAAAAAAAATACAGGTACATTGCCTTTTTTCCATTCATCAATTGCTTATTGTTGTGATAAAGAATGCAACATTTGATTTCTATAAATTGAACTTTCCTTTTTTCCATTCATCAATTGCTATTTGTTATGATAAAGAATGCAACATTTGATTTCTATAAATTGAAAGAAATTCAATGTGTAGCAGAAAGAGAAATCAAGGCTACATTGTCTACAGTTTGGAATAAGTCAATTTCTAAAAAAAGAAAGATAAATAATGATGTTTTTAAAAAAAGATCAATGTTGAAATATATTATTTTTTTGAAGTGGACATTTGAATTCAGTGTTGGAAAGTTGGAAAAGTATGTGTTCTAGATGAATGATTGGAAAAAATAAAAATAAAGAAAACAAAAATAGTTAGCTAAAAATTAATTTACTTCGGGTTACAAAAAACTACACCAGATACTCTAGACAACTCAACTCAACTTTGCACCCCAAACATAGACTTTGTGACTCAACTCAACCCAACTTTGCAACCCAAACACAGACTTCTGAACTCACTGACAAACTAACTCTGCCCAACTCAACTCAACTCTGCGAGCCAAACGCCCACTTAGTGAGTTAGAACAAGTGTCCTCCATAGGGTAGGTCAAGTGTTCCTTCACTAAACAGAGACAATCTCAACCAAGTATTATACCCGAATAACTCTTATTCCTATAATATTTAGCTACCATTAGTTTGGTCAAGGACATTATTAACAACCTTAATAAGCCATTTGTAAATGTGACCCATAATTTTAGATCCTGTAGTTTTATCCCAACAAGTGCCGCAGTAGGGTAGGTCAAGTATTTGAAACAAAACTACAATCCTATCATTCTAAGGAGTTCACCCTGATATTGACCCATGCAAACACCTTCCGTAGAGGGACGGTCCAAAAGTTGCCGCGAGACCCCGCATGAATCTCACGATGTGAACCAATGATGGAGAGCGTAAGATATGTTGACACATTTCCTTCTCCCACTTACTATTTTGAAATATGGTTTTCTCTTACTTAGACAAATTAGGCTAATCTCATTTATCTAAGTTCCTCAATCTACCTTTCATAACTCTTATGTTGTTAGATTGATTTTAATGTGAATTATCAAGTTTTTAAACTATTAAACAAAAAAAAACTAATCACATTATGAGCATGCTTAGTGAAATTAAATAAAATTTGACTAATTCAACTCTCAGGTCGGTTCCCAGTTAGAGGTGTTCTCTTTCGAACAGCTTAAATACCACAGTCTTAGCAGAACATTCCATAGACAATGTTTTCTTATAGTCAATTTTTATTTCAAATTCATTAATTTTTAATTAACTATTAATTATTAGATTAATGAACCTAAGTGAATTTAAGCAATGTTTTTAGTCTTATTAAAAAACTAATTCACTTATTGGATAATCTTAAAATTGTATCAGTTTAAACCCTTTAAAACAAATTAAAAGATCATTCTGGATATTTTATACTAATCCTATTAAAAAATAAAAGATAAATTAAATTCAAAACTTAAACTATTTTATCTTCGAATTAAATTATCTTTATTTATGGAAGACCTAATCTTATTAGGAAATTAAAAGATCTTATCTTATTTTGAAATTAAAAGATCTAATCTTATTTTAAAAGAATCTAATCTTATTAGGAGACAAATAAAGATGAATTAAATTCAAATTTTAAACTATGGATAATCTTGAAATTCTATCATTTTAAACCCTTTAAAACTAAATTAAAAAATTATCCTAAATTCTAATCTTATTAGAAACAAATAAAGATGAATTAAATTCAAATTTTAAACTATCGATAATCTTGAAATTCTACCATTTTAAACCCTTTAAAACTAAATTAAAAAATTATTCTAAATTCTAATATTATTCGAAACAAACAAAGATATATCAAATTCAAAATTTAAACTATTTAAGCATAAATTAGAAATATCTTTATTTTAAGGAAATCCTAATCTTATTAGGAAGTATTCTAATCCTATTAGGAAAACATTTTAATTCTATTAGGAAACAACCTAATCAAAATTTTTAAATATAACAATTATATTAAAAAATAATTAAGATGCATGATCATGCTTAACCTATGGTGAGATTTTAATCTAAATGACATACTTTATGCAACAATCAAATAATTTAAAACATACATCACATGCATAATTAAATTAAAACTAGCAAAATGGACCGGCATATTTGGAATATCCTAAGAAATTGAAAACAATTTAAATTACAATAATTTAAATCCAAGACATATCTTGGTTTTCAAAATCTTTTCCTTTTTGAGCCATCTAAATTTAGGGTTAATTTTTTTTTTCAAAATTTAATTCCTAAATCGATGATCAGCCGCTGCTAGAAACTTGAACCCCTCGCTAGTAGCTTCATCCAATCGCCAACATCTTCATGCCGACAGGAAGTTCATCCTACGACCATTGACTTCAGTAGCTTCGCATTAAGCTATTTGGGAAGCTAAATTTATCTTTTTCGATACATGAAAACAACAAGTCATTAATGGTCTTGGATCGAAATTCATGTTCACTATTAGCACCCTTGAATGACGATAACAAGTTTGAAGCACAGTCGATAATTGAAGCACCTCTTAAAGATAGACCAAATTGGCATTCACTGACTTTGAAGTTTAATTGAATTACAAGTCCACCAAACAAACATTTTGAGAAGAATTTTTTTTTCATAATTACATGATGGATTGTTCTTTAAATCACGTGAAACAATTTCGCTTGAGTTCTCATGCAACATAGAACTTATTTTTATTTCGTAATTACAAAAAAAATGAAGAAAAGTACAATAAAATCCTTGACCCCTGGTTTTACAAATTATCTAATCAAATCTAATGTCAAATATGCCTAAACAGTCAATTTTCAAACTACCACATATTACATATATGATAAATTAAAATACCCACCATCACAAAAACTTTAATTCTAAATAAAAATCAAGGATTGCTCTGATACCAATTGAGGGAATGAACATTTCACTATGCAGTAGAAACATTGGATAGTCTTTGATTTTATTTAAAATTAAACTAAAAAAAAATATTAAGCAAACTTACTTGGAGTAAATATGAAGATATTTCTAGCGGGTCTTTATTTCCTCCACAAAGTCTTCCTACTATGACTCGAACACAGGACCAAGACTTGTGGGAACCTCTTAAAAGAAATTCCACAAGGGATTGGAGAGGAAGAGGTCTAGAGAAAATTCTCTAATTCTCTATTGAGAAGATGTGTGTTATGTCTAATGGCTCAACCCAAATGTCCTATTTACAGAGACCAAAGATAAATCTTTGCCATAATTAAAATATTATATTTTAATATCTAATATATTAAAATATATCTTATGCTTATTTGAATCTCATACCATATTTATTTATATGAATCTTATTCAAATTTTATAAATATCTTTTATTTAATATATCTAATATACATTAATTATTTTAGTATTTAATATATCAAATACAATAAATATATTTTCCTCTTTTATATTTAATATATAATATATATTAAATATTAATTTGAACACTTCAAATTAAATATTAATTTGAACATTTCAATTTTTTCTTTCAATTAGATTGATCTTTTAGTGTTACTATGAGCTAGCAAGGAGATCTTATGGATCTACAGATTATCAGCTCCAATGATACAAAATTAATTAATTAAACTCTTTAATCCCTTCACTATAAACTTAGAGTTGCACTCTTATGCACTGTAGGACAAGTTGTGTCCATGGATATAATCAGTACATGCAAGTCGATCCTTCACGAGTTGTTCGTAATTACAGCTGGGTCAAAAGTTCGTTTTACCCATGTAATTACATCTTGCACCTTAAGTACCATTGATCCTCTAATGAACAATTTGTTAATGATCCAACCATAAATTAAGTCCCTCTCGGGCTAGTGAGAGGGTGAGGCCCCATTGTTCAAGTCCCGAAATCAACACTTATGGGAACTATTCATCTACTTACCCTATATGGGAATGAATGAATTCCATCTTGTGAGATTATGTCCCCAGCTCACTATTTAGTCAAGTCTCCAAAATGGTAGGCATATTGAATCGACTACCAAAAACCACTCTCACCCATGCAAATCAAAGAACAAACCCTTATAGGCAGGAGTTCATAACTCACTCAGCGTTAAAATCGAGTTGAATATGATCATCCTGATGAAATATTAATCTTTTCAATTAATGGATTTATAAAAAGAGATTAAATATTTTGTGGTTCAGTCTTATACAAACTCATTGTATAAGATACCCCCACTCACATGTCTCAACACGAACGATTTGGATAAAATCATTTGTAACTATTATAAAGTGCGTTGTATCAATAGTGTTGCTAGGATAAGGCACCCAACATTATCCATATACTATAACCCTTTAGGTTATTTCTTGAACATGATCCTCCCGTATGTCAGCCACATACTATTCATGATTACACTAATAACCTTGGATTTTTCATATAATGGATAATATTTTATTGCAAATAAAATAATCAAAATTATTATTAATTATTAAATAAATTATTAATTGCGAGGCTTTAGTGCATAAATCCCAATAGTTGCACCCTAACGTCTCAACGCTGCCTTAATCAATTTAAATATATCTTTTTGGCTGTGTTTTGGGGGAACCAACTTAGAGAGACTAAGCCTAATTTTGAAAATAAAGCTTAAGGGACGTGAGAGGAGATTCTTTGGAGCACGAGGGAAGAGATTTCAAGGCTTGGGTTCGTGATCTTGCAATGGGGAAAAAGCTTTACATGTCACACTAGATCTTTCTTTTTCCCTTTTCTTTGCAATTTCATTATTTCTTTGTATTCAAGTTTAGAGTTTGTAGTAGTGAGCATGAGTAACTAAACTTGTTATCTTAGGGATAGATGTAGCCGTTAGACCGAGTAATTTGTTTAGTCGAATGATTTGATTCCATTCTTACAATTGTGCTTTTAATGCTTATGAACTCTTGATCAAAGTTTGTTTGTTTTTCGATTTGAATTTATACTTGAAAAGGGTAGTTTAGATTAGACTTCAAATGCATGACTAGTAGTAGCTTTAACATGAGAATGATTAGGGCTCTATTAGAAATCTTTAAAAGAAGTGTTTTTAATGCGTGTATGTTTATTAAAAGCTAGACAGATGTGTTAGTTTTATAACCTTGCATGAGATTCAATTGTCTCATTAGGGTCGGTTGTTATTTATAGCTTATTGACTGATGGAATTGTTCGTAGGTCACGCAAGCGCATGCGATCAAGTAATATAAAATGGTAGGTGTTATCGAGTATCGAATCCTCAAGGAAGTGTAATGGAAGCTTTTTTTCCCCCATAAGTTGATTAATTATTAAGAGAACTCATATTGGAGTTATTTAGGGTAAAAACTAAACCAAGAGAAGGCTTGAAATTAAACTCTAAACTAAGAAAGCAGTTAAAAAGGTGGAGATACCAAATTAAGGGGTAGTTTAGGGGATCGAGCACAAATTAAGTTAGAAATATGGAAATTGGACCCGACATTTCATTTATCTTGTTAATTACATAAACCTAGAGCCAAACCGGTCAAAATCTCTTGTCAGTCTCATTCGAACACGCTAATTAATCGCTTGCCTAAGTGTCCTTAGCGCTAATTGATTAATTAATCGGGATTAAGTCTTCTCATAATTAATCTTGATAGCACACAAAATGTGCTATCTCTAGGCTTTACTTTTGTTAGTCTTTATTGTTTATTCAGTGTTTTTCATGAGTTTATTTATTTAAATTTCAGTTATTGAGCAATGGGAGCGAAACCGGAGATTTTGGAGATATCACGACGAGTATGGAGCTGAGGGAATTTAAATTGAGAAGCCATGTGAAGAAAAGAAGCAAAATGGATCAAGAAACTCAAAGGCATAGCGTTGAGGCGCAATAAGCAGCGTCTTACTGCTACAATTGCGGCAAATTTGCATAGGCAGCGTTCAGATGCTGCAAGATGGCGTCTTAACGCTACCTTTCCTATTTCGAAAACATGCGTTTTGGAAGGACAGTGTCTCGACGTTGCAACCTAGCGTCTCGATGCTGCTACGATTTCTATAAAAAAGATCCTTAATTGTTGTAAAAAAGGGAGAGCCATTTTGGAGAGCACAAACCCTACAACTGAATTTCACTCTATCTTGGGAGTTGAGGGACACTCTGGGGAGTGGAGGATGAGAGTTTGAAGCTTGAGATCATGACGTGCATTGGGAACAAGGATTGGCACGTGATTTAGAGTTTTTCCTTTCCCCTTTTTAGTTTGTATTTCATGTTATGGATTTTGTCTTAAGTCTAGATTTTAGTTGTGTGGTAATGAGTGGCTAGACTTTTATCTAGGGGATTGATGTAGCCACTAAACTCAATGTTTTGGTTTAAGTTCTTGAATTGATTTTGCATCTCACCATTGTATGCTTTTATGGTCTTAATGCTAGTATACTTTTGGCCAAAGTTTACTTGTTTCTATTGGTTTTGATTGTTGATTGTAAAAGATTCAATTAAAGCTAGACCAATTAACACTGCGTGATTTTGTTAGACATGCATTTAATTGGTCTAGCTTTAATTGAATCTTTTACAAGCAACAATCAAAACCAATAGAAACAAGTAAACTTTGGCCAAAAGTATACTAGCATTAAGACCATAAAAGCATACAATGGTAAGATGCAAAATCAATTCAAGAACTTAAACTAAAACATTTGAGTTTAGTGGCTACATTAATCACCTAGATAAAAGTCTAGCCACTCATTACCACACAACTAAAATCTAGACTTAAGACAAAATCCATAACATTTAAATACAAACTAAAAAGGGGAAAGGAAAAATTCTAAATCATGTGTTGATCCTCGTTCCTGATGCATGTCACGATCTCAAGCTTTAAACTCTCATCCACCACTCTCTAGAGTGTCCCTCAATTCCCAAGATAGAGCGAAATTCAATTTTAGGGTTTGTGCTCTCCAAAACAGCTCTCCATTATCCATAACAATTGAGGATCTTTTATTATTTATTATTTTTATAGAAATCGTAACAACGTCGAAATTCTAGTTTGCAGCGTTGAGACGCTGTCCTTCCAAAATGCATGTTTTCAAAATAGGAAAGGTAGCGTTGAGACACTACCTTACAACGTCTCAACACTGCCTGTCTATATTCAATGGCTTGTTTGGCTGCAATTGTAGCTTTGAAACGCTACTCATGGCATCTCAACGCTATGCCCTTGGGTTTCTTGATCCATTTTGCTTCACATGGCTTCTCAATTTAAATTCCTTTAGCTCCATACTCATCACGGTATCTCCAAAATCTTCGATTTCACTCCCATTGCTCAATAACTGAAATTTAAATAAATAAACTCGTAAAAAGCATTGAATAAACTATAAAGACTAACAAAAGTAAAGCCTAGAGATAGCACATTTTGTGTGCTATCAAGTCTCACCCGTCAATTGTTAATCCTATGTCACTTAAGCAATTTTAGGGTGTTAATTGAATTTGTTCAATGGTAAATTTCCTTTGTCGAGCTCAATTTAAGACTAGAATCAACTAATTAATAGCCAATTAATTAGAGACATTAAGTACAACTTCAATTAAATGCAATTAAACAAGTAATTAAATGCTATAAATCATAATTAAACTATAATTCTACTCCTAATTGTGCTCTTAATCCCTAAACATATGAAATTAGCCCATAATATTCAATATACAACATAAGAAATTCATCTCTATAGCCCTAGGACACATGAAACAGAGGAAGAAAGCAATAAAATAACCCGTTGTCGCTGAAATCTCCACTCTCGCTTCAATTCTGCAATCTCGAGCCTTGATTTCCACTCCCAAACACCTCGATTCGTGCTCCACAGGTCCCAAGAGGATGAAAAGTCTCAAAATGGGCTAAACCCAAAAAATGGTATCTCCAAATTCATTCTCGAAACGGAGAATCAATACTGATCATCGATATAGTATCGATAAGCTAGGCACAACGTCTTGACGCTGTGCGAGCGCAACGTTTTAAACTCAGTGCAACACTGAGGGCAACATTGAAATGCTTCGGACGGAATCCTTTGTACGTGCGCCTTCCTAGTGTAAGAACAAGACAACGTTTGAAAGCTAGGCTTCGAGTTTGCATGTCAAATAATAACGTCTCAACGCTATTTTGGGCGTTGAGATGCCATCCTCACGGCCAATTGCACTTGTGAAGCCCCTCTTCTCCATACTTAGCTCTGTTTTGAGTACGTTTAGGCTCCACAACATACCTGATGCTCCATATTTGCCAATTTTAGTATGAATTGCTTGGTTACCTTAAATATAGAGAATATCTACGTAAAAGCTCACAATTATATCCAAAACTAGTAATTAAATAGCCCTAATTATAGCACTAAATTAGTGCTATCAAATACCCCCACACTTTAACTTTTGCTAGTCCCGAGCAAAACAAAATCAAACTTCCACCGAAAAGATAAATGTGTCAGAAAAATACATGCAACAGTGATTTCATTATTAATGTACTCAATGGAATAAGATAACAACACAATGGAAAGACATCATGCCAAAATCACGAGAAATTTTAAAAGGAACTTTAAACTCTGTGCTTGTGTGTGTGCATAGCCTAATAATGACTTGTTTACTAAATCAGAGTAACTTTATGCTTCCCTCCATTCGTTTTCCCCTATACTGGCTCGAAAGACTCAATTTAGCTCCCTCACAATCAAGAAAGTAATAAAAAGCTCGGTGCCAGAGCTCACTATGGGGTAGCACTCCTCCACACTTGCTTTCTACCACAATCAGGGGCACTAGCTTTCACACTATTATCGTAGGGACCCTTATCCAGAGCACTCGCTCGATGGATGACCTAACTGATCATGATAGAGGTAGCTCTTTTTACCTCCGAACACTTATGCTCATGCAAGGTACTCTTATTTTCTCTTCTCACTAACACATTTTTTCAAAGCTCAAAGTTTTTCTTTTTCACTGGCAAAATACACTTTTTCTTACTCCTAAGCTTAACATTACAATCTATCTTGCAAGTCCACTTACAAACCAAGCCTTAAGCTTATCCGAGTGACAACAAACTTTTAAAAAACATAAAATTCCTCTAAATGCTCAACTTATCAAAACTAGACTCAGTGCTCAACATATGCAAAGATTTGAAAGAAAAAATTTTAAAAATTACTCAGGTTTTTACATACTTCAGATTCCACAATACATATGCAAAAACAATCCACGCAAGAGCACAAATCATAGAATTTCTTCATCACAAAAGCATGCAAAATCTTAAAACCATTCTACAGCACATACTCTCAGCATTCATCAAAATTTTCAAATAAGCTCAAAAATTCACTGAAGCTTAAAAATCATCACATCACATCAAAATATCCCACATCCAAGCATAGCACTATTCCCCCACACTTAAACCAAATATTGTCCTCAATGTTTACCCCTAAGCAATGAAAATGCAAAAATGACAAATAAATAGACTAGGGGTAACAGTACTTCGTTGAAATGACAAGACTTCCCATAATAAGCACATAGGACCTCAAACACTTCTTAGGAATTGCAAAACACAAAAGGGCCATTTATTCAACTTACAAAACTCAAGCAACTAAACAAAGCATGTAAAGAACCCTTGGGTTGCCTCCCAAGAAGCACTTGTTTAACGTCATAAGCTCGATGTTTCCCATGTGTTTCTTTCAAGGTGGCATAAAAATAAAGAATCGAACATCCTCCCTCATTCATGCATTCTTAATACCAACAACACAATCTCCCGCAGATTCAATATTAGAATAGCCACTCAAACACGAGGAGAAAGAACTATGATTAACAGGAGAAGGGACAGAAAAATCCTGAGCACCTACAGAAAACATCTCCTCATGATTCCTATCTAGGATATACTCAAATGAGGAGGCACATCATATTCATGCTCATCCTTCATCTCAGACAAATCATTCAAAAACAAATTCTCAAATTCATTTTTCTCAAAAGTCAATTTATTATTAAGCATGACATTATGACAGGTAAAGAAGTCACTATTCTCAAGAAACTCATCTAACACATGCTCAATATTCAACACTTTGTGAACACCCTCACTCAATCTATTAACATAAAAGATAGATTCACTAACAACACATTTAGTCAACATGCAGTCAGGGTGATCAGACAAAACAACCTCATCATTATTTCCTCTAAAAAGAAAAAAAATCTCATAAAACAAATCATCCTTCATGACAGAAACAAGATCAACACACATATCATCATAACCAACATCATTACCAAATTCAGAATTGCCAAACAAAGAAACATAAGAAGAAGCAGAAGAAGATATAGTATCGACACACGCCTCATGTAAATTAACATCAACATGCCTAACAAAATGTTTCTCCTCAACAGGAGGGGAAACCGTAACAAGATCGATCACAAAGCAATGCACTATATTTTCAAAAGCATCTAAAGGGTTAAAAATGTTGAACCTTACCTTTTTTTCGTCGACTTATAACGTCAACGTACCTCAGTTCATGCTGATGTATGCTCTACTGGTAGCCAAGAACAGTCTACCTAGAATAATTGGAATCTCCTCATCTTCCTCCATATCTAAAACTACAAAATCTACAGAAAATATAAATTTGTTAACCTTTAAAAGCACATCTTCAACTATACCTTTGGGTCTCGTTAATGAACCGTCAGCAAGCTGAAGAGAAATTGTTATGGGTTGTATTTCCTACAATCCTAGTCTCCTGTAGACAGAGTAAGACATTAAGTCTATACTTGATCCCAAATCACATAAGGCCTTATCAATATTCAAATTGCCAATTAAACAGGGAATATTAATACTCCCTGGATCACTAAGTTTCAGTGGCATCCTCTTCTTCAAAATATTCGTACTCGTCTCAGATAAGCTTAGCACTGCGTTCACCTCAAACTTTCTCTTCTTCAAAAGTATTTCCTTCATAAACCTCCCATAGTTAGGCATGTTGGCCACTGCTTTTGCAAAAGGAATATTAATATGCAATTTTCTAAACATATTCAAAATATCAGAAAATTGCTCATCTAATTTTGCATCCTTTAAAAGCTGGGGAAAGGGTAACTCCCTGTAATCAAATGTAGGGCACTCTCCATGCCTCCTAAGAGGACTGATGGGTGCTTCTCTATCCACATGTCGGGGTCGGGGGTACCTTTATATCCCGTGCCAACTTCTTGGACTCCTCAGCAATCAAATCCAGCAAGGTTTTCATCTTCTTCTCATCTTCTTTTTTCTTCTTCTTCTCAAAAAATTTATCTCCACCTTCATTCATCGCTTCTTTCCTAGAACCAAAACAACTATCAACATAATTAAAATAAAAAGACGGGCCATAAAGCTTACTTGGTATGATTTTTTTGCCACAGCCCTTGGACTTTCAATCTCTTCATCATGAATGCCCCATGTCGGCATCCCTCATAACTGGGTCCCACTCCTTAGTGTTATAGCTTTGCATTGTTCTCTTGGGTTCACCTTAGTGTTGTTTGAAAATTTACCCTTTTGAAGGGCATTAACTGGGTTGGCGATCTGCTCTATCTGAACCTCCATGTTCTTCAGTGCAATGTCGTCGCTAGGGTCACGATGGTCTTCAACAAATGATGGTTCACTCCTCTATGCTCTTTGATGAAGGTTCCCATCATCTCCTCCAAGTTTGATTTCTTCTCTTGGTTCGATGTTCCTGCAAACCCAGGTGACTACAAAACATTTTTCTGGTTAGCGTAAGAGAAGTTTTCGTGATTACGCAAACCTAGGTGGTAGAAATTAGGAAGATTTTTGGTATGATGGTCTTGATAACCATAACCTCAATTCTACACATACTGGTATTGCTCCACAAACTGCTCCTTCATACTCTTCAAGTTCAACGCTGACTGATAGCATGTATTTATGCTATCTTATTTCCTATTATTTATGCTAGTTTTGTGATTATTTTGTGAGATTTTATGCCTATTTCTCTTAATTTTGTAGAAACTGAGCTTGAGGAGCAAAACCAAGTATTTGAGAATATTTTGGTGGATATTGGAGCCTTTTGAAGCTTAATTGAAAATTCAAAAAAATTAAAGGTGTTATTTGAGCATAAGGCACATTCCAGGAGATTCTACATTGAATCACGGTTCCAACGCATCAAATTGGAGGTCATTTGGACATCCGAGCGAAGAGATATAGAAAAAATGGCCAGTGCTGTCTGTAGGGTAGTGTCGAGACGCTGTCTATAGCGTCGCGATGCTACGAAAATGCAAAAAACGCGCGGAAATCCCTTTTTTTGCAGCGTCTCGACGTTGCCTCGAGATTTTCTATAAAACATCATTTTTGCGCCATTTTAGGAGGCCAATCCGAGAGTTGGAGCCCTAATCTCGATTCCAAGCTAAAATTAAAGGTTTAGGGAGCAATTGGGAGCGTTTGTGGAGTATTTTTGAAGATCCAAAGCTCGAGGGACATGTAGATCACGACGGGAACGTGGGATCAACCATTGTTTGCTAATTTCTTCCTTTTTATTTAGTTTTAATTTCTGTTTTGTGGCTGTAAATTAGGAACTTAGAGGTTTAATTGTATGAATATTATTAGTATCTTTGTTCCTAATACTTGGAGTTTTGATGTAGCCATTAGACTTGAGTTTTTTAATTGATTAAATACCTTGATTGAATGCTTTTTGTTTCATTCATGCTTTTATGTATTTAATGCTTATAATTTCTTGATCAAAGATTATTTACTTTATTGGTCTGAATTTGTGCTTGAAAAAGTATGGTTTAGGCTAGAACTTAATTGCATGACTATTTGTAAATTCTTGCATGAAAGTGGAGAATTCTCTTAGAAGCCCTTAAAAAAAGTTGCTTAAAGCCTTGCATGTTATTAAAATCTAGATAGAGATATTAAGTTTATAACATTGCATGAGAGTTAATTGTGCTTGAAAGAGTCAGTTAACACCCTCACTTCTTGGCTTATGGAATATTTGCATGACAAACTTGGTAGTTTTCGCTGTAAGTCTAATTGGTGAAATTGATTCCCTAGGATATCTCTCTCCTATTGTGTCTCCATTTATCTTTTGCTTTCTAGGTTAGTTCTTTAGTTTAGCTTGTTTGCATTTGATTTCTTTCTCTAAATAAAGTTAAGTGAGAGTAATTACAGTACTTAAATGAACTAAGAAATCCAATCCCTGTGATCGACCCTAGCCACTATTATTACAAAATTTAGAGGTTTAGGTTTATAAATATATTTGATAGAGCCTTCGATAGGCTCTTTCTCACTGACAATGAGGCATTAGACTGTGTGGCTCATGCAGTAGAAAGTTTATTCAATGCGTTAGTTAATGAAGCCATATGAGCTTTTAACGTACTTACCTCATCAATCTCGTATATACCCACAATGGATCTTGAAGATGATGAACAGTCTGATGGCCATTGATAACTCGTCGCGACCATTTCCTCAAATAAAGCATGTGCCTCATTACCTGTTTTTGCTAGGAAGCTCCCCAAGAATGGTCTTAGTACTCGAAGTCAATCCATTGTAAAATAATTGTACCTGTAACCAGTCCGGATAGTCGTACTGAGGATACTTCCTCAACATCTCCTTGTATTTTTCCTAGCTTTCATACAATTATTCTCCATTAAGCTGGCAGAATGTATTGATCTCTGTCCTCAGCTTCGTTGTCTTTGCTGAGGGAAAGAATTTCGTTAGGAAGGCTTGGGCTAACTTGTCCCATGAAGATATGCTAACCGGCTTCAGGGATTCGAGCCAATCCTTAGCTTTCTCCTGCATGAAAATGGAAAAAGTCTTAGTCTAATGGCATTAGGAGAAACACCATTTAATTTTACCATTCCACAGATCTCAAGGAAAGATTTGAGATGTGAATGTGGATCCTCCGATGGATGCCTTTTAAACGAGTTGTCTTGCACCATTTTTATCAGCCCCGTCTTCAGCTCAAAGTTGGTCGCTTGAATGGCCGCATGCACATCCCAGAATAGTTCGTTGGGAATATGGGTTGGAAATAGTCATGGATCGACTTTCATTCCTCCTTGTTGTGTTGTTCTACCATAGTGACTCAGGTTTCTTTCCTTAGCCTCTTGCAAGTCTTGTCAATCTCAAGATCTAAAGGCAGGAGGTTCGCCCCCTTATCACTATGCATAAACCAACGACCTCCTTAGAAAAAAAAGTCAAACATAAATAACAACAAAAAGTACAAAACAGCAAAACTCAAAAATCAATCAAACAAGAAAACACAAGCAAATATATACAAGGACAAAAAAAACAAATATATAAAAAATCACACAAACACCTAAACTAATGCCTCCTTTTTTCTTCTCAATATTAGCCAATTAAAAAAAAAACTTCACTGCTTCCCTCGCAACGACACCAAAAACTTGTTCGTAGGTCATGAGAGCACACACAATCAAGTTATATAAAATGATAGGTATTACCGAGTATCAAATCCTCAAGGAAGCGTAATGGAAACTTTTTTTCCCTTAAATTGATTAATTATTAAGAGAACTCATATTTGAAATTATTTAGGGTAAAAACTAAATTGAAAGAAGGCTTGAAATTAAATTCTAAACTAAGAAAGCAATTAAAAAGGCGGAGATACCAAATTAAGGGGTAGTTTAGGGGATCGAGGACAAATTAAGTTAGAAATATGGAAATTGCACCCACATTAATTAAATAAAACTAGAGCTAAACCGGTCGAAATCTCTTGTTGGTCTCATTCGAACACACTAATTAATCGCTTGCCTAAGTGTCCTTAGCGCTAATTAATTAATTAATTAAGATTAAGTCCGCTCATAATTAGTCTCACCCGTCAATAGTTCATCCTATGTCACTTAAACAATTTTAGGGCGTAAATTGAATTTGTTTGATCCTAAATTTCCTCCATCGAGCTCAATTTAAGACTGGAATCAACTAATTAATGGCCAATTAATTAGAGGCATTAAGTACAACTTCAATTAAATGCAATTAAACAAGTAATTAAATGCCATAAATCACAATTAAACCATAATTCTACTCCTAATTGTGCTCTTAACTCTTAAACATATGAAATTAGCCATAATATTCAGTATACAACACAAGAAATCCAGCTTTATAGCCCTAGGATACATGAAACATAGGAAGAAAGCGATAAAAGAACCTGTTGTCACCGAAATCTTTGCTCCTGCTTCGAATTGGGCAATTTTGAGTCTCGATTTCTGTTCCTGAACACCTCGATTTGTACTCCACAGGTCCCAATAGGATGAGAAGTTTCAAAAGTGGGCTAAACCTTAAAAATGGTCTCTCCAAATTTAGTCTCGAAACGAAGAATAAATATTGATCCTTGATACAACATCAAGATGCTAGGCACAACGTCTCAACGTTATACTCAACGCAACATTTTAAACTTAGCGCATGCCCTCAGCGTTGAGACGCCGAGGGAAGTGTCGAAACGCTTTGGAAGGAATCCTTTGCCTCTCGCCTTCCTATCGTCTCGACACCACAGGATAGTGTCTCGACGCTAGCCTTCGGGTTTGGATGTCAAATAATAGCATCTCAACGCTATTTTGGGTATTGAGATGCCATCCTCATGGCCAATTGTACTTGTGAAGCTCTCTTCTCCATATTTAGCTCCATTTTGAGTACTTTTAGGCTCCACAACATACTCGATGCTGTAAATTCGCTAGTTTTATTTTGAATTGCTGGTTACCTGAAATGTAGAGAATATCTACGTAAAAGCTCACAACTACATCCAAAACTAGCAATTAAATGGGCCTAGTTATAACACTAAATTAGTGCTATCAGGAATGAATGCATAGTGGTTTAGTATTATTCTCTTTAATAAATTACCGATCTAATTGGTGAAATTGAGCCTCTAAGATATTTTCTCTCCTGGCTATCTCAATTTTTTTTCTTTATTTTCATTATTTTCATTCATCACTCGAATTCATAATTCTAAATAAAATTGCGTGTTATTATTCGTGGTAATCATTTGAACTAAATAAACCAATCGTGTGGACGACACTCATACTCAATTTCACTATATTAAAACTTGACCCCGTATACTTGTGGTCTTGCAATTTTACTTAAGAAGTTTTTGACGTCGTTGTTGAGAATTGGTGTTATTCAGTTCATTTGATACTGTGAAGAAATCGCTTGATCTTACTTTAGAGTGTATTTTAGTTTATTTTTATTTTATTTTTGTTATTTTCTTGATTTTTTGTTTTAATTTTTGTTTTATTTGGGGCTTTATCTGTGCATGCGAAGTAATAAGGAGGCTAATCTTGCTCCTTTTGATCCTAAGATTGTCAGAATGTGCAAAAGGAGATTAAGGAGAAGAAGAAGAAGATAATAAATATGACCAAACAATATGAGGAACCAAAGGCCATTAGGGACTACTTCTAGCCCATGTTTCCAACTGTATAGTCTGGGATAGTCGATGTGCCCATCAATGTCAACAATTTTGAAATCAAGACCAGACTCATTCAAATGGCCCGTAAAAGTGCATTTAAAGGACATCTTTTAGAAGATCCCAATTCACATCTCAGATTTTTTCTTGAAATCTGTAGCATTGTTAAGATTAATGGTGTTTCTGTTGATGCTATTCGCTTGTGAATTTTTCCTTTTTTCTTTGTAGGATAAGACAAAATATGGATTGGAATCTTTGCCTTCTGGAAGCATTACCGGGATGAGTTAGCTCAAGCATTTCTGGCTATTTTTTTTTTCACCTGCCTAGACTACTAGGTTGAGGACTGAGATTTGCACCTTCAGATAACATGAAGGAGAATAAATGTTTGAGGCATGAGAGAGTTACAAAGACCTCTTAAGGAAATGTCCATAGCATGGATGCCCAGATTGGTTGAAAATCCAACTATTTTATCATGCATTAACTACTTGTAATAAACCTTTTTTGGATGTAGCTGTTGGGGGATCTATTTTTTCCAAGACGGCTAAGGTGGCTCGTATACTACTGGAGGATATGGAAACCACCAGCTATAATTGGCCATTTGAATGGTCGACTTCGAAGAATGTGGTTGGTCTTTATGAGATTGATGAGGTGAGTTTGTTGTGTACAATTTTAATGTGCAATGCAAAACTACAAGTGTACCGTGTCAAGTTTTAGTATAGTGAATTTAGTGAGAGTATCGTCCTCAAGATTGAGTTTTCAGTTTAATTGATTACCATAGTTACTAACATTTAATTTTATCTAGAGGGCCATAAAGTAAGAATGAAGTAATTGAAACAAAATCTAAATATTTACAGATTGGAGACAACCAAAGGGACTATTCTCAAATCATATATTGCATCTAATAAACTCTAGCTTAATCGATTGTACAATTCATATTTAACATACAAGAAATTTATAAGCCAAGAAGATGGTTAATAATAATTGATTTTTCTAAGCTCAATTAATTCTCCTACTTAATTAGAAAGCTAACATGTTTGTTTAGAATTCCAAATAAAGCAAAAGATTAACAAACTTCTTTTAATAGCTTCCAAGAAAATTCTTCATTGTCATGCAAGAGTTTATAAATGGTCATGCATTCAGATCTAGATTTAAATCTTACTTTTCCAAGCTAAAACTTAAAGCATTCAGAACTACACATTTGCCAAAAGCATAAAATTACGCACAAAAACACATGAATAACCTTGTTGCAATATAAAAGAAAACTGCTCATTAAATTAAACATTCAAGAGTTCAATAAATAACAATAAATCCTAAGAATAGACTTTAGTCACTCAACATTCATAAAATCAACCTAAACTCATCTAAAAAGTCCAAAAAGAAACTACGAAGAAAAAGAGAAAAGATAAGAACTCTTTGATGCATGCCAATAATCCTCGTTTTCGACTTGATGTGTTGTGATCTCGAGCCTTGAATTCCTTCCTTGGCTCTCAAGAGTGTCTTTTAGGTCCCAAAAACTGAGTAGAGAATTGAAATCTAGCTTTTTTCCTCAAATTGGTCTCTCTAAATATGTAGGCAAAGCATCCTTTTTATATTATCGAGACAGCATCGAGACGTTGTCATCCTAATCCGTTTTAAATTTGAAAAATGTAGGTAGTGTTGAGATGTTAGGTGCAATGTCTTGATGCTACGGACATAAGGAGCCTATTTGTGTGCATTTTTGGCATTGAGACGCCTAAAAGTTATGTCTTAATGCCACCCTTGCGGAGTCTCAAGCTTGATTTGCTGTAGTTAGCGCGTCAAGATGTTAGGGCCTCGGTTTTCTTCGCTTAATTCACAATTTCTCTTCATTTTATAGCTCTAATTGATGCCAATTTACCTTCTTTTTCATCCATAAATCTCCCAAATGTTTAGTTCTGCCTCACATACTCAATAATTGTCAAAAACCCAAATATATAAGTGAAAGTACTGAAATACAACACAAACTAGCAAGAAAACAAGTCCTAGGAATAGCATATTTTGTGTGTTATTAGAGTTTCCTGAAATTTCATATGGCATCTCTGACTAATGCCTTGAACAAACTTACAGATTAAGTGAGAGTATAGTCCATCTATTGTCATGTATAAAATTTTAATGGAAGATACCTTTAACCCACAGTGGAGCACCACATGAGACTGAATCCTGTCATGAAAGATGTGGTAAAAGCTGAGGTATTGAAATTCTTCAATGCAGGTATTATTTATGCCATATCTGATAGTTCTTAGGTGAGTCATGTGTGGGTTGTTCCTAAGAAAGGGGGATGACTGTAGTTAAAATAACAATGAGTTCATCTCCACTAGGACAATAATTAGGTGGCATGTCTGCATCAATTACAGGAAGTTCAATAAGGCTACTAGAAAAGATCACTTCCATCTTCCTTTTATTGATCAAATGCTTAATAGATTAGCCGGTTATCCTTATTATTGTTTTCTTAATGGCTATTCAGGTTATAATTAGATTTCCATTGCTCCTGAGGATCAAGAAAAGACAACATTCACATGCCTGTACGGGACATATGCTTTCGGGAGAATGCCATTTGGATTGTGCAATACCCTTGCCACCTTTTAGCGTTGCATGATGGTCATTTTACACGACATGATAGAGGAGATTATGGATGATTTTTCAGTTTTTGGATATTCATTTCATTCTTATTTACATAATCTTTCTCTTGTGTTACAGAGGTGCCAATAAACTAACCTTGTACTAAATTGGGAGAAATATCATTTCATGATCAAGGAAAGTATAGTTTTCGGGCACAAAGTTTCTGAAAAGGAAATGGAGGTGGATCGAGCAAAGATTTCTGCTATTGAACAACTTCCACCTCCAGTAAATGTGAAAGGAGTTTGTAGTTTTCTAGGACATGTTTTTACAAGCGTTTTAAATGGATTTTTCTAAAATTGTGAAACCTCTGTGTAATTTGCTTGAAAAGGACTTTGCTTTTGTATTTTATGATGATTTCATACTAGCATTTAATTTATTGAAAGAAAAGTTGATTTCTACACCTATTATTGTTGTACCTGATTGGAGACAACCTTTTGAAATTATGTGTGATGCTCGTGATTATGATGTTGTAGAAGCAGTTTTAGGCCAACATTGTGATAAAATCTTTAGGATCATCTATTATGCAAGTAGAATTCTAGATAATGTACAACAAAATTACACTATCATTGAGAAAGAGATGCTTACAGTTGTGTTTTCTTTTGACAAATTTAAGCCTTATTTGTTATGGACTAAAGTGACTGTTCATACTGATCATACAAGTCTTAGATATTTGTTTGATAAGAAGGGTGCTAAACCTTGATTGATTAGATAGATTCTTCTTTTGCAGGAGTTTGATTTTGATATAAAAGACAGGAAATGATGTAAAAATGTGGTAGCTGACTACTTGTCTAAGATAGAGTATGAAAACAATCAACAAACTTTTCCTATTACAAAGGATTTTCCTTATGAAAGACTATATTAGGTAGGGGCTAAATTACTATGGTTTGTTGATTATGTAAATTTTCTTGCAAGAGGAGTAATGCCACCAGATTTAAACTCCGAACAAAAGAAGAGATTCCTTCATGATGTGAAATCCTACCTTTAGGATGACCTTATGTTATTCAAGGTTTGCTCTGACCAGTTAATAAAAAGGTGCATGCCCCTAAAGGATGTAGCTAAGATTATGCATGACTGTCATTCTTCTATATATGGTGGGCACTTTGGGCCTACTCGTACAACTGTAAAGATATTACAATCAAGTTTTCACTGGCCTACTCTTTTTAAGGATTGTTATACTTTTGTCAGGACTTGTAACATGTGTCAAAGGATAGGTAATATTTCTAGGCACCATGAACTTCCTTAAACTCCTATTCTTGAGGTAGAGTTATTTGATGTTTGAGGCATAGATTTATGGGTCTTTTTCTCTTTTCTCATGGTTATTGTATATCTTACTGTAGACTATGTATCTAAGTGGGTAGAGGCCATTTCCACTAAGAAGAATAATGCTCGTGTTGTTTTGTGCTCTTTGCCAAAAATATTTTCAAAAGGTTTGATACTCCAAGGGCTATTATTAGTGATGAGAATTCACATTTTTGCAATAAATTGTTTGACTCAATGCTTGTCAGGTATAGAGAGAAACACAAAATTTCTTTGGCATACCATCCCCAAACTAATGGTCAAGCTGAAATTTCAAACAGGGAGATCAAGCAAATTTTGGAGAAGACAGTTCGAACCAATAGAAAAGATTGGTCCCTGAAACTGGATGAAGCACTATGGGCATATTGCACAACCTTCAAAACTCCAATTAGTACATCCTCGTATCAATTGGTGTTTAGGAAGGCATGTCATTTACCTGTGAAGCTAGAGCATATAGCTTACTAGGCCATCAAGAAGTTGAACTTTGATCTCCAAAAAGTAGGCAAATAATGAACATTGCAACTAAATGAGATACAAGAGTTTCATGGCCAAGTATATGAGAATGTCAAGTTGTACAAAGAAAGAACTACAAGATGGCATGATCAACAAATTCACAGATGGTCTTTCCATCTGGACAATAAGTACTTCTTTTTAACTCTCGTTTGCATTTTTTTCCAGGTAAACTAAGAATGCGTTGGTTAGGCCCATTTACTATCAAGAAGGTATTCCACATGGAGCTATAGAGTTGCAGACTAGTGATAGACAGTCTTTCAAAGTTAATGACTAACGAGTGAAGCACTATTGTGGTGATGATGAGCTACGATTAAACCAAGCGCTTCTTAGGAGGCAACCTAAGTTTATTTTCCTTGAGTTTTCTTTATTTGCTTTCTAGTTTCACTTCGTTCATGTGATATGTTCTTATGTCCTTGTACTGTTTTAATGACAATTAGAGGCTAAACCCATTAGTTTAGGGGTTTGGTGAATCTATTTGTACCTTTGTTAATGTTTAATTGAATATATTACCATATTGTCACTCTTTGATATTCATTCATGCTTGATGTGTTTAATACTTTTAAATTATCGACCTAGGTTATTTGGATTAATTAGGAAAATTGAAAGAGACCGAAAGGAGAATTCATGTTTTTAGTAACTCTAAGCATATGAATTAGAAGAGTTGACAATTGGGTTTAATCAATTAGAACTAGCATGGTCCAAATAGTGAAACCAACCCTCTAAATGCTCTTTTCCCTGATTGTTCTTGCATTTATTGCATGCTTTCTAGTTTTTAGTCATTTATAAGTGTTGTTTTATCTCTTCCTCTAAATAATTTCGAGCGTGATTAATTTCAGTAATCAATTCGAGCGTAAGTACAACTCCCGGTGGATTCAATACTCGGTAGGAATACCATTTTAATACTACTTGAACGCGTGTGCTTGCGCGTTGTGCAACAATTATGGTAGCCAATGATTTGATTTATTTGGTTTGTATTTCTGTTCATGATATAGTTAAGTTTTAGATGCCATGTATGTTCATAAATTTTGAAACGTTTTATGTAAAACTATCATGTGATCTACACTTTTATTTGTTTGAAGTTTTAGTTAAAATTTGAGTTTAAGTTCTTAAGTTTTGGTTTTCAAAAAAGTTACTTATTATGATTTGTAACTTTGGTTTACTTTGTAAAGTTAATTTATTTGGTAAAATTTTGATTGTTTTAGTTCATTATACAATGATGAGTTGATTATTTGGTTTCTTTGAGTTTATGTTCATGGTCGTTGAGTTTTAAATATTATATATGTCTATTGAGAAGTTTTAGGCAAAACTCATAAATGTTTTGTAACTTTTTTTGACAAATCTAAGTTAAGTTTTACGTAAGTGTGTTTGTAATTTTTGTTTTGAAAAAATTACTTGTACTTTTGTAACTTTAGTTTACTTGGAAAAGTTAGATTTGATTGTGTCTTGTTAAATTTGGTGTGTTGCTTATAGAGTTTTCATTATTTTAGTTTGTTATAAATTTGATGGGTTGATTATTTGGTTTATTTGAGTTTATGTTCATGATCATTGAGTTTTAGATGCTATGTATGTCTATTGAAAAGTTTTAGGTAATACTCGTACATGTTTTGTAACTTTTTTGATAAGTTTTAGGTAAATATGTTTGTAATTTTGATTTTGGAAAAATTAGTTTACTTGGTAAAGTTAGATTAATTTGGTTGGTTTTGTTAAATTTAGTGTTATACTTATAAAGATTTGTTCGTTATAGTTTGATGAGTTTATTATTTATTTACTTAGTAAAATTAGATTAATTGTAACGCCCCAGACCCAGGATTCGGACTAGGATTTGGAATCCAGATTCGGCACCTAACGGCCCCGACATTCCCCTACATCCCCCACGGCCTGACCATGCTACCTACTTGTCTTGAGCTGCTTGCGAGAGTGAAGACTGTCCCCACAAACCAACACAGGTCCTTTCAACATCCTTTGTCCTCACTCACATGCTTCCTTGGAAAATTCCTAGGAGGTCACCAAAAATAGGATTGCTCCAAGCCAAGCACGCTTAACTTTAGAGTTCCTACGATTGAGCCACCGAAAATGAAGGTGCACCTTGTTTGTATAGGTAGTAACTATCAATTCTTTTAAATCTTTCTTAACCATGCATTGCATAGCCTCAGGATCCCTCTCATTCGGATGTGGTCTCGGTTCATTCATGTACCCCCTCCTGACCTCGGGCGTTACATGCCCACCAGCTTCCGCCTGATACCATCTGTAACGTCCTAGGCCCAGGATTCAGACCAGGATTTGGAATCCAGATTCGGCACCTAACGGCCCCAGCATTTCCCTGCATTCCCCAAGGCCTAACCATGCTATCTACTTGTCTTGAGCTGCTTGCAAGAGTGAAGACTGTCCCCACAAACCAACAAAGGTCATTTCAGTATACTTTGTCTTCACTCACATGCTTCCCAAGAAAATTCCTAAGAGGTCACCCAACATAGGATTGCTCCAAGCCAAACACGCTTAACTTTGGAGTTCCTACGATTGAGCCACCGAAAAGGAAGGTGCACATTGTTTGTATAGGGAGTAGCTATCAATTCTTTTAAGTCTTTCTTAACCATGCCTTGCATAACCTCAGGATCTATCTCATTCGGATGTGGTCTCGGTTCATTCATGTACCCCTCCTGACCTCGGGCGTTACATTAATTTAGTTGTTTTGATTGTTTTAGTTTGTTATAGTTTAATGAGTTTATTATTTGTTCACTTAGTAAAGTTAGATTAATTTAGTTGTTTTGATCGTTTTAGTTCATTATGCTCATGAGTTTTGTATCTTCGGAAGTTAGTTTAAAGTTTTGATTGTTTTGTTAAATTTCATTTTTTTGGTTAAGTTTCAACTAGTTTAATTGTGAACATGATAACTTTCAATTAGTTTAATTGTGAACATGATAACTTCTAAGTTTAAGGTTGGATTGTTTTAGTTCCTTATAATTTTATTATAAGTTAGATAATTTCATTGGTATATATACATACTTCATTAGTATTAGATGTCTACAAGTTAAATTCTAGGTAAACATACATATTTGTGTTTTTGGTTTAGGAAAAGTTCCTTATATAGTTTTGTAACTTTGGTTTACTTAGTAAAGTTAGATTAACTTGGTTGCTTTCCTAAATTTGGTATTTTGCTTATATAATTTTGTAACTTAGGCCCCGTTTGATAACCATTTGAGTTTTTGTGTTTTAGTTTTTGAAAATTAAGCTTGTTTTCTCTCAATTTCTCTACAATGGTTTTCATCTCCCTTAAGGAAGAATTTGAATTCTTAGCCAAATTCTAAAAACAAAAACAAGTTTTTGGAAACTACTTTTTTTAGTTTTCAAAACATGGCTTGGTTTTTGAAAACATAGGTAAAAAGGAGATAACAAAACAAGTAAATCCATGGGTGGGAGTAGCATTTATAGGTTTAATTTTCAAAAACTAAAAATCAAAAACCAAATGGTTATCAAACAGGGCCTTAATTAGTTAAGTTTTAATATTATTGTTTATTACTTTTGAAATGTTAGTTTAGTTGTTATGTATTTATAGTTTTGATTGTATGTTCATGTCTTTGTTTTTCATAGGTAGGTTGAGTCGACATTATTCTGAAAGCAGGCCGAAGATTACATGAAGATGATAAGAACTTCTTATATTCATTAAACTTGTTTCTAGATTAGGTTTATTTGTGTTAAAGTTTTATTTTTATCTTGTATGAATTTATGAACAAAGTGTAATCAAATTTGGTTTAATATAAAGTATTATTTGATTTATTTTGTGTACAATTTGTTTTAGGTACAACATGTTCAAATTATAGTGAAAATCTAGATAAAAATCTATTGAAATTAATAAAATAGCTAAGATAAGTAATGTCGACCAAATTTGCAGTTTGGTCGGCATTTCCAAGAATTGTTGACCAAATACAACTTGGTTGGTAATTAAAGGAAAGGCCGACCAAACCACAAATTTGGTTGGCCTTTCTTGAAAATGCTGACCAAACAGAATTTGGTCGGCATTTCCTAGAAATATTGACCAAAAGGCGACGTCGGCATTGCCAGAAAATGTCGACGCCACCAAATTTGATTGGCAAAAGTTTCCCCAACGGAGATTGCTGACGCAATTTTTGGCATAAGAAATATATTTTTTGACAATTTTTAGACTTTTTTCGATCATTTTTGGCATCGAAAAAATCCAAAATTCTTGTAGTGTCATAATTATCAAATTTTATTAAAAAATCACTTATTAATTTGTAAATATATTTTTTAATATAAATGATGATAGTAATTGATACACAATCAATTTTAAAAAAGAGAATTAATTGCAATATCTTATAAAATAAAATTGGAATATCATGTGCATATAGTACGTGAAAAAGAAAAAGAAAAGGTAATTGTAATGGGTAGCAAATTAGGGTTTGTTATTTGCAAATATAGCAACTTTTAAAAAAAATTGCAAATATGGCAAATCTCTTAAATAACTATTTCTTATTCCCATTTTACCCATTCGCGCGCGTTCTTCCTCCTCTTTCTTCTTCCTCTTTCATTTATTGTGATTAAAGTCTATCAGTGATAGAAGTTTATCACCGATAGACTTCAATCACAATACATGTACTGTAGCTATCATTGATAACTACAATATTGAAGTCTATCATTGATAAAAGTATATCACTGATAGACTTTAGCCACAGTGGTAGTCTATCAGTGATAGACTTCAATCCATGATGGTAGTCTATTAGTGATAGACTCCTATCACTGATATACTTCAATCACAATATATGTTGTCTATCAGTGATATGCTGCTATCACTGATAGATCTGTACAACAACAACTAATCAACAATAATTGCAACAGTGATACATTCATAAGTTAGGTAAAGTACATTGTGCATTTCCAGTTGTTCTTTTTGTCATGTGCTTTTTTGGTCATCTCTGTTCTTCTTCCTTGTTCTCATTTTCTATTTATTTTTCATCTTCTTCCTCGTCATCATGCTTCTCATCACTTTCATTTATTAGTATATTAATGATAAATAAATGAAGTAGAAGGGTTGAATAATTTTAGCCTACTATTATTTATAAACGTCTATTCAATATTTTGAAGTCAATAAGTGATAG
Source organism: Trichosanthes truncata (assembly GCA_033996785.1). Lineage (NCBI taxonomy): Eukaryota > Viridiplantae > Streptophyta > Magnoliopsida > Cucurbitales > Cucurbitaceae > Trichosanthes > Trichosanthes truncata. The sequence goes on from JAWPNB010000004.1 coordinate 17,780,019, forward strand.
TCACTGATAGAATTTAAATAATTGAAGTCTATCAATGATAGACTTATTACTTATAGACTCTATCAGTGATAGAAGTTTATCACTAATAGACTTCAATTGTAGAAACAACAGCTAATCAACGATTACGAAAAATAAACCACTTCAATCTTCAATGCTAAAAGTCAAAATTAAATCTAAGTGTTAAGTGCCTTCCCATGGACTCACGTTTACATTACATGGCCTATCGCTGATTTGTATGTGATATGAAAGTCAAAAGTATATGATCTAATATTGAGTATGGAAATGGATTATCTCTAATTTGTATTACATGATATTACAGTGCTAAATAGATTTATAGAAGCAAATAAACATCAAACAAAATCAAATACAAGATTACATTTACTGTGATTACTTCATCAGTGATAGAAGCCTATTACTGATAGACTTCATTCATCATATGTAGCCTATCTCTTGTACAAATCTATCAGTGATAGCAAAATCTATTACTGATAAACTAGTACAAAAACACCTAATTATCAATAATTGCCATTTTGATTGAAGTCTATCAGTGATAGGCTTCTATTAACTTCACGCACAATGGTAGTCTATCAACTAAACATCAATGATGCACCATTTTAATGTGATTAATCAACAACCAAACAAAGAAAAAACATAATCCAACAAAACAGGAAACCAAACATATTAGAAGAAGCATAATACAAAGAAAAAAATAGCAAACTAAACCAATTAAATAATTTGGATGCATCCAAACATCAAACAATACCAAATAGAAGATTAAATATGAAATGACTTAAGTTCATATGAAAGAAGTATATCACTATGGAGTTTATAAGTGCAAGGAGTCTATCAGCGATAGCTTACAATTATTGATAACCTTCTATTGATTATTTTGAAATCAATAAGTGATAGTCATTGATAGACTTTAAATAATTGAAGTCTATTACTGATAGACTTCTATCACTGATAGTCACCAGTGATAGGAGTCTATCACTAATAGACTCTGTCAGTGATAAAAGTCTATCACTGAGGGGTTTTTAGTCTTTTGACACAAACTTGATTTAATTTTTGTCATATTTGCAAATAGTTTTAAGATTTGCTATTTTTGCTATTTTTTTGGCCGGCTTTACTATCTGTTCAAGTATCCAAAAAAAAAAAAAACTGGGTATTATTCATTTAAAAATCTACGGAAAGAAACAGTTTACACTTCTATAATTATAAAAAAAAAAAGAGAAATTAACTTTGATATTTTATAAATTTAAATTGTTGGCCATATTTCCTTTAAATAATTGTAGGCATAAAGTATGTGCAAATATGGAATAATAAATAGTAAATAATATCATAATTTTTGTTTTAATTTCTTCTTCAATTTTTATTTTTTTATATTAAATATAAATGAAAATGGATAAAAATGTTTTTAAATTTTTGTTGCATTTTGTCACTATTATACACACACATATAGTCCAGAAAAAGGAAAAAACATGGTAATATATTATATTATTCATTTAAAAATATACAGAAACTATTTAGAGTTCATCTATAATTCTAAAAAAAAAAAAAAGTTAAACCTTGATATTTTTAAAATTTAAATTGTCGGCCATATTTCCTTAAAAAAAAGTTATACTATAAAGTATTTGCAAATATGAAATTATATGTATAAAGTATTTGCAAATATGAAATAATAGCAAATATATAATATTATAATTTTTGTTTTAATTTCTTCTTCAAATTTTGTTTTTATATTAAATATAAACAGAAATGGATAAAAATATTTTAAAACTTTGTTGCATTATTTTTAAAAAATTAATTTGATAGTATAAAAATTCGTAGAGGGCAATTGCAATGAATTAAATTAATAGTTCAGTTTCATTTATGAATTTTTTAGATTGGTTACTTGTAAAATTACTTTTACGAAATTTCAAGTGAAGCTCCCTAAACAAAAATTTTAAATCTGCTATGGAGTACTAAAGCTTTATATGTCTTTTCTCTTCTTCTATTGAATTAGAGATGTGTTAATCAAAGTATCGTTCACATATTTTGAGTTTCTTAGGATGGTATTAGAGCTCAAAGTCAAACAACATTTTGCTCTAAAACAAAGAAATGACTTTGTCTTCTTCATCGAGAAGAAATTTTGAAGTCAATTAATAATTGGCAACAAAATTTGTAGGCATCAACCTCGAAAGTAAAGTTACTTCAAGTTCTCATTATGACTCAAGGTATTGATGTACAAATTCAGACATAGAGAATAAACAAACTTGATTTGCATGTGTCTCAATGGTGAAACAAGAGAAGAACTGATCTACAAAACAGGAAGAACTACACACCGGTGTGGTGCTTGCCACATAGACTCTGATGCATAAGCTAGATAAGAGTTCTAAGAGTGTAGCAGTAATTTAGAGTATGAGAATGAAGTTACTTTTGATGGAATTATGAATAGATATTTATAAGATGACTTTACCTAGACTTTCCCTTATCTTTTTACGAATCGGACTTAGAGGGTATCGAATTTGATCCAGAAGGGCATGTTGAGCTATAGGCTGGTCAAATAGGCCTAAGCCAAGGGTTAGGTTCACCTCAGCCCGGCCAAAGTGGGTTGGCCCAATAGAGCACGTCTCTCAGGACTAAAAAAACCATGGGAGTGGTTTAGCTAGTCCGAACCAGATCGAGTCAGTTCAACTCAGCTTGATCAAGGTTAGTTATGGCATGGACCTATTTTCACCTCTGTTCTTTGTCTCTGGACCCCTCCTTTATTCTCGGTTGTTGGTTGGTCTAAATTTACCTATAACACACAAGGTTATGGGACCTTGAATTTGATTGATTTATTCATAGTGATAGTGATGTGAGATGTCGAACCTCTTGCATGTTTCCTTCTATATAGTAATGGCAATGATACTACTTTGACTTTGAATATTGAATATCCTATATGAGTGCAACAAGATAAACACATCTCTTCATGGTTATAAGGATCAATGATAGAGAAACAGTCTCCCAATTGTTAACGCCCCATTTAATAATCATTTGGTTTTTGAAAATTGTGCTTATTTTCTCATAATTTTTCTACAATAGGTAGGGGTGTACATGGGCTGGATTGAGGAAAATTTTTAGACCAACCCGAAAATTTGGATTGGTTGCTACCCGAAGAAACTGAATATATAGGTGACAACCCAACCCTTTTATTTTTGGGTTGGGTTGGATTGGGTTGCTGGATTATCCAATTTTTTTAAAAAAACTTTTTAAGTTATTTAAAACTAAACTCAAATCTTTCTAATAACACAAAATACAATATAATATTTTCATCTAACCCTAACACAAAATATTGAGAGCTAATATAACCCTAACAGACAATAATGATCAACGGCTCCTCTCCAAATTACCATATCAGTCTATTCGGTCCAGTCAATCACTGCCAGCCCTTCCTCTCCAACGGCCATACACAATTATCTAACAAATCAGCATACACAATTATATTTGCTTGCCCATTCCATACATATCTCCCTGGACAAGTCAAGCTTGCAGATTTGGAATAAATCAACTTTCTCTCTCACACTAGTCTTGGTTGATTCTTACCTTGTTTATTTTTATTATTTATTTCTTTTCCTTGTAGTTTTTTCTTCCCAAGTCAAATACTCCGTGTATAAAATGGTTTGAAATAATACGAATTAAGCACAAAGAAAATATTGACAAAATTCTCCTCACTTTACAGGAGCTTTTTAATTTTTGCATTCACAGTATTTTGTTTCAATCTCTATTCTTTACCATTGTCGTGCTTCCTTTGTGTTACAAATTAAAAACGCTTGAAACCGTTTTATTTTATTCAAAACATACCATCTTTATTTTAAAAAAATAATAATAAAACGACCAGCATATCAGAGCAGAGAATAACAATATAACACAAAATTAAAGTTTTATTCTAAAAAAAAAAATTCCGAACATATCTGCGACTGAGATCTACAACGTGCAGATTGCGTTCAACGTTTGCTGGCAACGAGAGAGTGATGGTTTGAGGCTAAGTGAGAGGCGACGACGAGCTTCGAATTGCAAACAACGACTGCAAAGTTCGAACGTTGACTGCATCTGCGTTTTTCGTTTGACAGCAATGAGACTCTCACAACGAGAAGTGCAATCTCTGAGGCTGACAACTGAACGATGATGAAGGCTGAAGCTCAGACGAGAGGGAGACAGTGAAAGTCGAGAGGCGGGAGGCACGATGGGAAGGATTGTGAGTTAATGTTTTCTTTTTTTACATTTTATATATATATATATATAAATTATGGGTAAATCGAACCGAATTTTTGGTTTTGTAAAAAGCCAACCAACCCCAAACAAAAAAATATATATATAACCCAACCTAACCTTTACGGTTTGGGTTGGGTAGTCCGAGTTGTTCAGGTTATCGGGTTATTTGTACACCCCTACCAATGAGTTTCATCTTTCTTAAGAAACATTTGAATTCTTAGCTAAATTCTAGAAAAAAAAAAGTTTTTTGAAAACTACTTTTTTTAGTTTTCAAAACTTGGCTTGGTTTTTAAAAATGTTGATACCGTAATTTGGTTAGTCCGATCAACGATAAATTTATATTTTTGGGAACTATGATGTGTCTGTATGATAGAAATAGGTGAACGGCGAGGTGGTGCTAAGCCATCGACACTTCGACGCTCAAGTTAGTAATCGAGTTTGAATGTGACTTAGTTAGTAGAAAAATAGTCGTATTTGGACGTACCTTCAAATGTCGTCTTCTCCTAATTTTATAGTAGTATATTTATAACGTATACTTGAATGTCCCGACACTCTCTGGAAATCTCACTGAGCTGTCGAGATGGCATAATTATGAAACGATTACTCAATCTCTTTCATTCGAGCTCAACGAAGCCCTTCGAGTACCAAAGAATTAGCTTCATCATGGCCTTGGCCAAACTAGTGAGATCAACAAGACCATTGGGATAGACGAGAACGGAGAAATCGGCCAAACCAACCTAGGCCAACCCCTTGAGGGGTCGGCCAAACCGACGAGACTGGCGAGACCAGCCGAACCAGCCTAGTAGAAAAGTGGTCGTATTTAGATGTACCTTCAAATGTCGCCTTCTCCTTATTTTATTGTAGTATATTCGTAACGAATACTTGAATGCCCGACACTCTCTGGGAATCTCACCGAGCTGTTAGGGTGACATAATTATGAAACGGTTACTTAATCTCTTTCGTTCGAGCTCAACGAGACCCTTTGAGTACCAAAGAATTTCTTTCAACATGACCTTGGTCGAATCAACTAGACAAACACGACCGTTGAGATCAGAGAGATCGACAAAATCGACCAAACCAACCTAGGCCAACCCCTTGAGGGGTCGGCCTAATAAAGCCTTTTGGCCTACCCCTCAAGAGATCGGCCAAACTAGCGAGACTGGTGAAACCTGCGAAACCAGCTTAGGGCAACCATTTGGGCCTTTGCATCCTAGCAGATCTTTTAACACAATCTTATGGTTAATTTTTACCCTTAACAGAAAACATATATAAAAAGTAGATAACAAAACAAAGAAACCATGAGTGATAGTAGAATTTATAGGTTTAATTTTCAAAAACCAAAAATAAAAAACGATTATCAAATGGGCCTAATTTACAACAATACAAGAAATGCATATTATGGTTAGAATGTGCGGGAAAAAAAAAAAGAGAATCTTAAATGCATTTTATATATGTGCTATTTGCGTGTTCAATTTTAACCGTAAATTTTAAAAGTTTTTTTTTGGTTAAATTTAAAAGTTACAACATTATTTATTTACTTTTTATTATCATTATAAATTACAATCACAATTATATTCTAAAATTAAATACACACAATACTATCAACACAGTATATATGAAGATTAAAATGATGCATTCTACAATTATGGGGCCTTAGGCGACCGCATTGTTTGCCTATACTTTAAGTCGACCCTACCTATTGACATGTGCATTTTTATTGGTCTATTTTCTATGGAATTTAATAAATAAGTGGATCCTACTAAAATCTTTTAAGTAATAAAAATACACCACATCAAAAAGCCAGTAGAAGAATTAGTAGGCTTTATAGGAAAGAAGCTAAGGAGGAAAGCAAGAAAGATTATCAATGCCATGTGATCAAGAGGTATGATTCACTCTGCATTTTCACTTTCAGTTTCTTGTCAGAGTAAGAAAGAAAATGTACTTATGTTCAATCCCATATGATATGCTTCAAGCAAGCCACATCATGCCACGAGGGCCAATCAATGAAGAAGGGGATTTTCACTTCAATATTTAGAGTATCAAGCTTCATGAGAAAAGAGAATGAGTGGAGAAATAAGCTTCAAAGCATCATGAAAACACCAAACCCAAGAGCATTAATTTAAGGGTTATTTAGGGCTTGATCCTTAAAGTAGTATTTTTAGGTAATTTTATTGCAACATTCTTTTGGACTTTAATTGTAAAACATATTTGTAAGTCCAAGGCCCATGTTGAAAGAACATACAAAATAGTTAGAGTATTTAGTTGTAACTTAACCTAGCTTGTTTTAAACCTTATTCTAATTAGGTTAGTTTAGAGTTTGTATTTTGCCTTTATTTGGCTTTTCTTTTCCATGCTTATTTAAAAGTCATTTGTATATTTGAGAGGATGATTTTCCATGGATGAATGAAAGAGCTTTAAGCCTTTTTCTTTGCTCTAAACCGTGAGCATGTCTTGTGCATTTTTGTGCTTTAGATCTTGCATACCTTAGAAACCTTCAAGTTTGATTGGTCTTCAAACTTGTGGAAGGTTACGACTTTGGATTGAGAACAAGTTCTCTCTATTCAAAACTTGACTATCAAGGTTAGTCCTTTCTTCTTCTCCTTGAGTAATTATTTGTATATGTATTAGGTGTTGCCGTATGTGTTTAGGAGGTGTGTGTTCTTACAAGAGTTTCCTAAGCTACTTGTGGTAGGGTTGAGTACATCACCATACCTTGTTGATATTTCAAGAAATATTAAAAAAAATGCAACAGTGAGGGTGAATATATATTCGTCCAAAATCAAGTTCAACCACCGAATCCAAAGTTTAGAATGGAACCGCAAAACCCTCCAAAACATATCAATCGATTTCGTGCGCAGAAAATGAGAGTTCTAATAATGTTCCATTTAAACCACTTTAAGTATGGTCGGCTTAAAGCATAGGCACACTAGTAAGTCTCTAAAGCCTTTAATCTAAGAAGGTTCGATCCCGAATTTTAGTTAATATATATTTGGTTTTCGATACTATTTTAGCCCATGTATTTTTAGCTTTTGTTCATATTAGTCTCTAGGTTTTCAAAACCTTCATATCAGCTTAGTACTTTTTTTTTATCTATTCTAGTTCTTGTATTTACAAAACTTTCATTTTAGTCCCTATACTGTTTGAAAATGATAGTTTTAGTACTTTTAGCTTTTGTCATTGTACTTTTGTGTGAGTATATGGGTATTGTTTAGATCCTCGTCTTCTTCTCACATTCTCTTAATGAAGATAATGCAAACAAAAAGGGGATATTGGAGTTGTTCTTAAAACCTTAAGGCTCTTTCATGCAAAGTTACAACCATCTTGAATTGTCTACCACTGTCTAAATCAACAAATTTGATGGTGATTCTAAACCATTTCAATTCAAAACTCTGCCACCAAAAACTATTGCGCTACCACCCATAAGGACACTGCTCAAGTAGAGATGCTGAAAGCTAGATTTGGTGTACCATTTTGAAAGCTCAATCGGTACTTTTTTCCAATTCTGAAATTGGTTGTTATGTTGCTGTTCCAAAGAAATGCTCTATACAAAAATGAAGACCAACTATAAGAGAAGTTCTAAACAAGGTCAAGCAAATGGTTGATTCGAACGAGAATCTTGATGTTATGACTGAGTTTCAAAAAATAATGGGACAAGATGAAGTAAATAGAGAATATATAGTTTGAAATTGTACTTATTAATAACATCGACTGTATTTTATCATGTTTAATTAATACTATTTTTGACATGCCATAAAAAAAACTATTTTGGCATGAGGGGGATAAAGTTGTGCCCAACATAATCGGTACAATTGGGTAATCTCATAATCTCTCATCACCAATAATTTCTTTTTTTCCCTCTATAATGTTCCATCACATAGAATGTTGAGTAGGTTTTAATTATACCCATAAACTTTGAAAAGTTTCATTTTAACCCTTGACTTTTTAAGATATTCCCAAAAAAAATCTCTAGAGAGTTTTTCTAGAAAAATAAAAAATGAAAATTGACATGGTGTTCGTGTGAAAAATAGAAAGACTTATGGGCAACATTTATCAACTCAATTTTAACTATATAGAAGATTAAGATTGTTATTTTAATTCATTTTTCTAAAAATCAACTCAAAAGATATCGTTGACATCATTTACAATGTTATTCATAGAATAAACTTTTATACATTTGTTGTCATATCAATTTACTTAAATGATATTGTAAATCATGTCATGTATGCCTTTCAATTTTTATACAACAGTTGCCACATATCAATTTTCACTTACCACTTTAATAGAAATACTTTCTAAAGAATTGTTTTGGGATAATTTCAAAGATCAACAGTTAATATTAAACTTTTGAGAATTTAGATGGATAATTAAAACCTCCTCAAAAGTACTTTAGCGGTATTTTATATAATTTAGTCATGTAGTTATACAAAATTTTGAATGCAAGAAAAAAGGTGATGTATATAAACTTTTTTATTCTAATTTCTTTTATAAAATATTCACTTTTATATGTATCAATTTGTTTTATTCTTTTAAATATTAATGAACTTTTAATATATTTACCCTTTTTTTTTATTATGCATATTTAGGCCATTTGGATTGACTTTTAATTTAAGGGGTCGTTTGTTTCATGGTAATCCAAGATTTCCATGGAATAGGCATCTGGATTACTTTGTTCGTTTTGTAGAAATGTAAGATACCTTGACATATCAAGATGCCCGAGTATCCTAGGATGCCCATTTGGAGGGCATCTGGTTAAATTTGGATGCCCTTTTGAAACATGAGTTTTTAAGATTCTCACGTTGAGGGCATCTGCTAATGACATATTTGTCCCTTATCAATTTTATTAATTTTACATTTTTATTTTTATTTTAAAATAAATTAATGAATTTTTGCACTAATAAACGATTATATGTAGTTAGCTATATTTATATTTTACATTTAGATATAAAATAAAGCTGATTTAAAATTGAATTAATATTTAATATTAAATATTTTATAAAAATATCAAACTAATATAAATTAATTTGTTCTACAAAATAACACATAAATATTAGTATAAAATATATTGATATACAAATATAATATTAAATTAACAACACCAAAATGCATGTGATATCAATTTAACTATATTAAACTAATAATTAAATTATGTAAAAGTTAGCAAGGGCATTATTGGTATAACACATAATCTTAAGACATTCTCATACTTAAATCCTGCAAAACAAACATGACTATCTAAATATTCCCAGACATCCTTATAAATTTTTCTGCAAAACAAACATGGTAATCTAAAGATGCCAGACATCTAAAATTCCGGACATCTAAGATTCTGGGCATCTGAAGATGCTGGAAATCATGATTCCCTAAAAACAAACGGCCCCTAAGTATTTTTCAAAAGTGTATTTTCTAAGCATTTTTTATAAAAACGATTTAAAATTAAAACACTCATATGTTTAGTTAAATTTTCTCAAAAGCTGTTTTTATACCAAATTTGCTCAGTTTGTTCTACACTCAAAATGATTCTACTAATGTCAAATTATTATAAAGGATGACTATGAAACATTATGAACTAATAAGTTCTAATTTGTATTTACAACACCATGACTGGCCGACTACTACTGGCCACCATTGGAGGGGTCACTGGAGGGTGTCGCTAGATAGGGTTTGTAACGACCGGTTTATTTAGAAACAGTAATTTTGAATTGTGGAAATCAAGTTGGATAAAATTTCTTAAGTATATTGATTTTAGAGTGAATTTGAAATTTTGGAAGGTTAGGAGGGCAAAAATGGAAAGAAATAATGGTCAAAAAGGGTATTATGGTCTTTTAGAGAAGATATTTTTGGATTTTTTTTAATATAATATTATTTTATTATTTTATTATTATTTTAATTATTTATTATTATTTTAATTATTTATTTTTTTTTTTATTATTTTTTTTTCTTTCTTCTTCTTCCTCGCGACACCCCTCCCTCCCGATCTCTCTCTCTCTCTCACGCGAAGGCTGCCTCCCGATCACCTCCGTCTCTCGATCGTCTCCCTTTCCGAAATCACTCTCTCTCTTTTTCTTCCGTCGACAGCTTCGCCGGAGCTTGTTCTTCGCCGCCGGCTTCGTCTTCTTCGCTCGCTGCAACTCACGAAGAACACCCATCTTCCGGCGGTTTCTTCTTCTTCTTCGTCCGCCGGCCAAATCCCTCATTTCCACTTCAGTCGAAGCTCCTACAGCAGCACGTCGGTCGGAGAACGGTTGCAGTCGTCGAACCTGTCCATTTAACCACCGACCAGCTCGCCGGAAGTTTCAAATCGCAACCCCGCCGTATGCGCCGCTGAACGAGGGCCTTCTCGTCGATTCTGCAGCCCGTGAACTAACCCCAGCTGCCGGAAAATCCCAAATCCGCGAGCTTGGCACGAAAACGAGCCCTCACGCGCTCTCACGCGCCGATCGGAGTCCCCACGCGCCGCCGCCGTGAAGCCCACGCGCCGCCGCTCGCCGGAGTTGGGTAAAAGAAAATTGCCATTTGGTCCGTTTCGTCGAGTTATTAATGATAGAATGTGTTTTAGCGTAATTCGGATGGTTTAAGACACGTTTAGAACACTTTTTAGGTGAATTGTCGAGGACCTTGGTTCGTGCTTGGAGTGGGAACTCAAGAAGCTCATTACTAGTGAAGAAAGGGTATTTTAGTAAGTAAAGATATAAGGTAAGGGATCTCACAACGAAAGAAGTTTTCAAAACCTTGAGCTAGCTCTATATTTACTTTGAAAGTTTATGTTTTTCATGTTAAGTATTTAAGAAAGAAAGTGTATTATATGTATGTCTTTGAAATGCGATTGCTATGACTTATGCATTCATAACTATGTTCTAAAACGAATGGGACCTCATGCATGTGTTGTGTGCTCATGAAAAGATTTATGTAGGCCGTGACGATAATTCTCCCAAAAGTTTTATGTGGGTTTTGAGGGAACCCGAGTCTTCAGACTCTCTATGCTCCCGGGGTTCGAGAGTGCCCCCACGATGGTAGCCGACGGGCTTGAGTCTTCGGACTCCACGATGGTAGCCTTCGGGCTTGAGTCTTCGGACTCTACGATGGTAGCCTTCGGGCTGAGTCTTCGGACTCCATGATGTATGTTAGCTTTCGAGCTTAACTCTCAGAGGTAGGGAGGACTCTATTCGATGGAAAAACTGTCTTCGGACTGTTCACGAGGCCCTCGGGAGAATTTAATCGTTCACGAGAGCCGCGAGGAAAAGTACATGGTTTATAAAAGGAATTTTAGGTCCCCTACTAAAGCGATGGTTTACGATGGTTTTATGATTTAAAATGACATATTGCATGTGATTGAAACTCTTATTTTGAAACTATGATGGACTTACTGAGTATTATTCGTTAATACTCACCCTTTTCCTTTTTAAAATGTTTTCAGGTAAGGCTAAGATCGGCCCTAGCGCGTGACCGGAGATCAGCTACTCGAGCCATGGGAGCCGACCGATCGCTATTCCGCTTCTTTTGTGTTTCTAGATGTATATAGATCTCATGTCAAGTTTTTAAATGTTTAGGAGGATGTTTCAAAATCTTTTAACCTTTCTTTGTAAATCGTGCACGTGTATTTGACTTTCTGCTGTTTGAACCCTAGCATCATATTGAGAAGTTTGTTGGGTGCTAGGAGGTTGTTTGAAAATCTTAGAAGTGTGTTTTTCTATGTCTTATCAGGAAGGGTCAAATTTTTGGTTTTCGTGTAGTTACGCCGTTATGTTGCCGAAATTTTCGGTAATATAGCGACGTGACTTAGTAATGACTCTTAGGTAGCGTGTTGAGCCTATAGGGTCGTTACAGGGTTGCTGGAGTTGTCGACGACAGTGGTCGTCAGAGTTATTGTCGGAGTGGTTATCAGAGGTGAAAGGTGGTGGTTGTCGATGATGGGCGGTGGTGGCGGCAGTGGCCGGCCGAGGGTGGCAATGAGTGAGGTAATATGAGGGTATTTTGGTCATTTTCATATATCATGAAGAATTTGGAGAGATTCCAAGTTAAACACTTGAAAACATTTTCTAGAATTTGGTTTCAAGTGTTTATCTCAAAATAGCTTATTTCTCAAACTCATTTTTAAAAGGTCATTTTGAGTGGTTGCAGAACACTACAAATTCTATTAAAATGACTTTTTTTTTTTTCCACAAAACTAAGCACTTGAAAAGTTAATCCCAACGGGCACTTAGTCATCTACATACGTGTTTAGGAATTTTCTTTCTAGAATTTAAATGGAGTAGCTTAATTAATTTTTTTTTTTACCTATGTAGTTTCTTACTACTAACTATAAATATATATTTTTCTAAAAAATTAATGACTAATATAATATAGTTTTTTTAATTTATTAATAATTGATTAACTTAAATAATGGTAATTGATATTGTTCTTTAAATAGCAAAATACACTTTTAGTCTCTCTTTAAAAAAAAAAAACTCTTTTGGCCTCTAAGATTTAAAGTTGGTCTCTATTTGGTCAAGGTTTTAAAATAGATGCTTTTAGTGTGTGAAGTTTGAGAAATAGTTTTAAATGGTTCTCGTTTGACTATTAGTTGACTAACATAAAATGATGTAAGGATTAAATTGCTAACTGTAGTTGCTGATTTAGCAAAATATATAATTTAATAATATTAATTTTTGTTGATTGGACTTTCTTTCTCTTGTCCTTCCTCTCTCCACGTTTCCTTCTATATAGCAGTGGCAATGGATAGTTGTGCTGGATATTTCTATTACGACGCTTATGTTCCTCATTTTTCTCTCTCCTCCACCTTCACCTCTTCACTTCAACCCATTAGTACTTCACAAAATTTCTCATGAGACACTTAATTCCTAAAGCAACCACAACTCCATCTTTCAAGTAATCATCCAATAGCATTAAAAACCAACACTCTGGTTATGAAAGAAAAAAAAGGTTAAATTATCAAAAATGCCCTTAAACTATGGGGTTGGTTTTGTTATAAATTTGGTTTCTAATTTATCATGAATTTAATTTAGTATAATTGGTTTTTTAATTAAGTTCAAATTGGGCTTAATTAAATATGACAAAGCTAAATTAAATAAAGGGGTAACTACATGGATAATCCATATAGGAAGCCCATATTTCACTAGTAGCCCATATTTATACTATTTTACAGAAATATCCAAATGTCCATGATTTTTTACACAAAAGATGGGTTACAATTACTACAAAGCCCATCTTGCATTCAATTAAATATAAGAAAGCAAAAAATTAATTAAAAAAAAATTCAATTAAGGTAAGAATACGGTTTTCAATTTTTTTTCTAAAAAAACTCAATCGGCGTTTTTGGAAAGAGAGAAATTTCAAAATCATTTGCGTGATTTTTGTTGAAACCCTTCCCTCGTCTCAAAAATACTTGAAGGAAGAAGAAATAGAAGAAGAAAAAAATCGACGGAAGAAGAAACAATCGACGGAAGAAGAAGAAGCTGAATATTTCACACAAGTTCTTCATCAGACTCTCCCATTGGTATTTCCATTTTTTCGGAATATCTGTTTTACATAAATATTGTATATATGTAGTATACCCTAGTTTTTTTTTTTCTATCAGACTTCGATTTATGAAAATTTTGTCTATTATGAAATGTTCATTGATAAACTGATGAAGAATATGGAAGGAATGACATATGTACTTTTTCAAGTATTGGTTTGCTGTTTTCGATTTTAAAACAAAAAGAGGGATATACAATGTCGTGCATGTAGAGGTTTATATATAAAATGGTATCCATATACATTTTCGTGCATGTAGAGGTTTATATATACTGCTATTAATTTCAACCTGGGTATATACATTGTCGTCAATTTCAACTGTTTGGATGTTTTTGTATTTCAAAATATATAAAAGTATATATACATTTATTTTTGTTTGTGTGTACATATGAATGTTGTTAGATGTCTATGTATGTTCAATATGATTAATATATGTAAGATAACTATATATCTGACCGTATATATGATATATATTAGGTAATGGATAGAGTAAAAGATACCGGAAACACTCAAAATTTACGGAGAAGTCAAAGGATGTTGGGTAGTTCCAGCAGAAAGCCATCAAAAAAAGGAAATATAAATGAGATTGTGACAATTGAACCAGAGGTATGTAAAACTCGTTGATATGTGTCATAGTGATATATTATATATATAATGGTATTATAATAATAAATATATATGTGTGTGTGCGTGTTTGTACTTTCAGGATGAGGGAACAAGTTCCAAACCAGTTCATTCCGCGAATATTGGTGTACCAACTAAGTCCCCTTTTTTCGATCGTCTTTTCGGTGATATGGCTCGAGAAGTTCGTAATGAACATAACAACCCATTAAAAGAAAATGTTGGAGAAGATATTGCTCAGGAAGTAGGACAAACACAACCAATTCCAATCCAATACCAAGATCCATTCGCTGATGTTATAGGGACACAATTAGTACCTAGTGGATATTGCTTTGAGGTATATTGTATATAGATATTATTTATTTAAAAGTGTTTTGTTAGTTATATAATGGAAAATATAACATACTTATTTATGGTAATACGAATATTTTATTATTGAAATATTCATAATCAGGAACATGAGGATGAACATATTGCAACTGAAAAAAACGATGCAGTAGGGGAAAAGGAGATTGAACAAAAAGACAATGAAGAGGTATATATATTATGTTTTATTAGTTATATAATAACCTAATACTAACGAACTATGTTGATGCAGGATGATACACATGGTGAAAGTGTGAATATGAATGATGAAGAAGTTGAGAATGTTGATATCAAAGGAGATGATCAATCTGAGGTATTGCAAAATGTATACTCTTATATATAATGCTTAACTAAATAAGTACATGCATGCATATATATTTAGGAATGTTTTTTATATATCATTGTATAAAATATATAATATAAGTGTATCTAAGATAGAATTTTACATTCAGGAAAACGAGGCTGTCGTCACTAAGAGAAGTGCTAGACCAAGAGTTGCCAGGGGAAAACAAAAACAAATAGATAATCAGGAACATGAGGATGATCATGTTGATAATCAGGCACATACCAAGGTATATATAATGAACCACAAAATCATTAGCTTTAGTAGTATATATTGTTCCTTTTACTACTAAAGTGCTTAAATTTGAGAAATAACAGGAAGTGAAATCAAAAAAGTATAGGAATGAGGAGCAAACAACAAAAAGAGTAAGTTAAAAAACAATATATAATCTAGTTTATATAACTGTCTGTATGTTCGAAGTTCGTGACTTCTTTATTGGTTCAGGTAACAAGACAATCTTTAATTGCTAAGAAACAATGTACGAGCAAGAGGACAAAAGAATCTCATAAAGTTGGGAAAAGGAAGGTATATTTTTTAGAGTTGTTAAGAATGTTTTATATCATAAGTTTATTTTTTTGGTACTGATGTTTATGTAAAAATGTAGTTGGAGTTTGAAGATGATGGACGAAGAAAGATTGTGAAAGGAGAAAAGTTTTCAAGAGGGTCTGTATTCGGAATAAATAGAGAGGAATTATATGAGGTATTTAGAATATCTATGATAGTGTTATATATATATATATATATATATATATATATATATATATATATATATATATATATACATGTATATATTATTTTACTTTTTTTTTATCTTCTGTTTAGTCATTGCATATTCATAATACAGGCTGCTCCATTATTGCTTCCCAGAGAGAAATGGTCAAGTGTTCAGAAACTTAACGTATACTCTAGGCATGAGGTCCTAAAAAATATAAAGGAAACCCTAAGTAAGAAGCACCTAGTAAGATTTATTGATGGTTGTTTCGGAAAGTTTTTGGAATTAAAAATCCATAAATTCCCTAGCCAACTTCTGTATCATATGATTAGAAGGCAATGTGCACTTACCAAAGGGGATGAATTATGGTTTAATTTTGAGGGTAAAGTTGTTAAGTTCTGTTTGAAGGATTTTGAAAGAATAACAGGGTTGAAATGTGGAGAACTACCGGAAATGAACATGCAAAAGCTCAATGGTAGATTTTTGAACAAATACTTTGATTCCGAAAAACCAATAAAAAGAACAATGGTGAGTGATCTTTTCTTAAGTATGGACAGAGTGAAAAAAAAGGATAAGGTGAAGTTGGCGAAATTATACTTCTTGTCGAACTTCCTACTAGGCAAACAAGTGGGCACAGGGGTAGAAATAGATTATATCAAGCTATTGGATGATGATGACCAATTTGATTCATACCCATGGGGACGGTTAGCATACAATACCACAATAGATTCTATTAAGAAAGCTATAAAAAATCCTGATGCATTAGTGGTAGGGATTGCTGGATTCCCACATGCCTTGCTTGTTTGGGCGTATGAGTGCATTCCTATGTTGTCTGGTCCAACCATTGTATGTGCACAAAAGGTTTGTTCGGGAATGCCGAAAATGAACAATTGGGTTGCAGATGTTCATCCGGAATGGAAAGACTTGGCCATTAAAGTGTTTGAACATGAGAATGTAAGTAATCATTTTTTATTTATACTATATATACTTCGGTTTTTATTTAATGTCTTCATAATATTTATGTAAACACTGAAATTTTTCTCAGTTCAAATTCTATGAGATGGTTGATGATAACGAATGTGTTGTCATACGTAATGCAAATGAACAAGTTGAAGGAAGGCAACGTACTCATACATCAACATCTCAAAGCATACATGGGGACAAGATACCTAGTGGACATCAAGATTTTTTAATGGAATTTAAGGACATGGTTCTTAATAGTCTTCAAGATTTGAACACGAAGATGGAGTTGCTGTTTTGTGAAATTGAAAATCTGAAAAATGAGTTGAGAAATAGAGAAAAAAATATACATGTGGATGATAGCGCAAAGAACGATGGAAGGGGGGAAGATAAGGAAGATGATGGAGGGGATGATGAGAAAGATAATGGAGGGAATAGTGAACATGGAAGGTCGGGTTCTGGAGGTGATAATGGAGACAACATGAATGAAGCATCTAGAGGTAACGATGGACAAAAGGAAGGTGGTGGCAAACGTGAATTTCATGGGCAGGATAAGGTATATATATTCAATGAGCATGTTTTTCATATTAACATATCTTAGTTAGCTAATGTGATTTTGTTATCGTTGGTAATATAGAGTATGCAACATATGTTAACAGAAGACTATGTTATTAACAAAAACTTCCTAGTCGAGGTCGAAGAAATTGAAAAAGCTGCAATGGCTGTTAAGGTATATATGTATAATTGAACTAATTATAGTTGTTTGCAATATGACGATATAATCTTAGACGGTTATATGTTGTAGGTAAAAAATGTGATTCGAAAGAAGAAAGATGAACGATTGGAAGTGAATTCAGCATACCAACATGCTGTAAGTTTGTGTTTATAGCAATATAGATAAATTGTTTAGAAAAAAAGTACTAATGAATTTGCATCGATTATATTAAGTTGAAAGGAACTGGACCATTTGCGGAAAATCAGATAGTGAAAAGACGTGAACGCAGGACTGTAGTTCCGTCATTGATAATGAGATCACCATTCACTTCGAAGTTTGGGTCTGCTGAGGAAAAAAAGGGCGACAAAATCTTCAAATCACAAGACTTTAATGCACCGTCGTTCAACTTAATGTCACAAATTTGATAGGAGGAATAATGCATTCTATTTTTGTTTATGACTTATGTTTAAGACACTAATGTTTATTTTGATTTTTCATTTGTTGTTTTATCTTTTGATTGACAGTGGACTACTTTTGTAGTATGATGATAATGCTTGGATGTTTTAGTATTAAGACACTGATGTTTTAGTGTGATTTGATGTTCTACCGTGTTTTGATCTTTATTTCATTTGATATAGACACTGATGGTTATGTATAGATTGATATAGAATTTCAGAAAGTTACAAGGAAACAGGTTTATATAGCAAAGTTAATTTGAGATGTGCAATACTACATCTTGAAATAACATGTGTATACATAAATGATATGTGAAAGTTTATATTAATTATACCAGGGTCTGAATATGGCTGATTGTATTTTTAATGAATGTTACTTATTGTATATAATTGTAAATTTATCGTATATACTAAAGTATATTCTATTAATTTGCATATTGATTAATGGTTGTTTAGATAAAACCTTCAGGATATACAAGAATATATACACGTATATAGTTGAATATATGTTTAATATTTAGATCTGAATTGTTACCGAGTGTATATAATTGTTACTTATCATATATAGTAGAGAATATAAATTTAATTATAATATATAAAGGAATATATACACGATACTATATGAACTATGTTACTCCAAATAAAATCGTAGTATAATGAAAATAAATATGGAATATTAAAATTCTGAAGAAAAAAAATAATAATGTTACTTAATTAATATATGTTAGGATTATATCATGGAATTGAAAGTAAAAATTTCTTAGAAAACTTCAAACCAAAATATTCAGAATGTCAAAATACCCACAAAATAATAGGTACTGAATAGTTTATTTCGAGTTTATGCAAAAATTGAAGAAAAAGTACTAATGAAAAACAACAACTCTATTGTGTAAGAGCATATTTGCATGACTTCCGATTATGACCAACTCTTCCACAACGACCACATTTGACACGTCTCTTAAATTCCATTTGTGAAGGAATTCTAATCTTCTTGGGCCTACCAGCTGAACGCTTCACATTGGGTGGGAAAATGTTGATGTTACTTACTTCCTCAGGAATGTTCCAACTAGCCTCATGCCCTAATGGATGTATCAAGCCACTGTAAATTGAAGAAAGAGTCTTATTTAAGTAGTATGGTGTGATATACTCCTTGAAAGATATGTGCTTCGTTGTTAAAACTGCGCATGCATGGGAACACGAAATCTGCAATATGTCCCACATTCTACAACTGCACCGTTTGCTTAATAAATTCACATCATATTGATTGGTTCCATCTATCACTTGATATTGCATATTGTCAACCGGATTAACCTGATAAAAAGAAATATATAATATATAATATATTCAATATATTCTGAAATTGAAAATAAACTCTGACCTGCATTGAACGACCCATGTCTATTTCCTCCCTCAAATGTAGTTCAGTGGCTTTCGTAAAATCAGTTGCTTGAAAAGCTGCCTCGTTCCTTCTTTCGTAAAACCATCTTTGAAGCGTCATCCTTAGAACTTCCAACATCGATGCAACAGGTAACTCTCGTGCTTTTTTTATGGCAGAATTAAGACTTTCAGATATGTTAGTGGTCATCATCTTATATCTCCTACAAGGTGAAAAAGCATGACACCATTTTGACAATCCTATCATTTGCAATTCATTTCGAATACCTCATGCACCTACCTCCAACTGACGCATTTGAAATTCAAAATCAACAACATTATAAGCTTTGGCACAAGCGTAAAATATGGTATCAGTAATCTTCGACTTGTACGTCAACTTCAAGTTCTTCAACAGATGCACCATGCAGAAGCAATGGTAAGCATTAGGAAGTACTATTTGAATGGCTTTACCAATGCTCTTGTGTCTATCAGATACAATAACGAGGTCTCTCTGTTCTCCAATTATTTGTTTCAATTGATTGAAAAACCATTGCCATGCAATATCATTCTCTGAATCAACAACGCAAAAGGCCAAAGGGAAGATTTGATCATTAGCATCAGTCGTAGAAGCGGTTATCAGAGTGCCAGCATATTTATTCTTCATATGTGTACCATCAACTGAAATGACTGGACGACAATATTTCCAACCAGAAATACAAGCAGAAAATGCCATGAAAAAATATCGAAACCTTCCATCGTCATCAACTTTAAGCTCAACAATGGAACCTACAAACATGTTAAATATATACATAGTTTAATATGTATATACTATTGACATAACAAATAACTAACATTTATATTGTTATAAATAAATATTAAAAAATACCTGGATTCTTGATCTTCAACATATGAGCAAAAGATGGAATTTTTTTATAAGAATCTTCTGGAGATCCTCTTATTTCATTCAGTGCAAATTCTCGTGCACGCCAAGCTTTCTGATAACTTATTCTCAGGCCATGTTCAGAAAGAACATAAGATATAATCTCTTTAGGAGTGGGCAATTGACTACCATCTATGCTAATCAATTTCTTGATACAATCCTTTATAACAGAGGATGTCGCTTGCTTATGATCTCTTAAAACTATATCAATAGAACATGTATGTTTGTGGTCAAACCTCCTAACAATCCAGGAGTCACTACCATGATCTCCAAAACGACAAGCTCGAAGAAATCATTGACAATTTTGAATGACACATTGAACAACTAAAAAATCACGGTTTGATTTTACAGTTTTATACTGAAAACTGTCTCTAATGGCAATAGATCGCAAAGCATTTTGTAATACATGCTTCCCAGAAAAAACGTCATCCAACTGAATTTGAAAGTTAGATGATATCTTTGTAACATCAATAGAACGATAAAAACGTCCTTCTTGTAGATTATCATTACTAGTTGAACCTATTTGGGGGATATTATCCAAGAGAACTGATAGGGTATTCTTTGAAACAATAATTAGTGTACAGTATTGTTCAATACCAGATGACATTATGCTAAACAACCACTTAACATCATTATCTTCAGTAACTTCTGCATCATTCTTAATGAAAGTTTGGGATCCTATACAAACAAATATATCAGGTGAGTCAATATTGCCTATACTGCCCAACTTTTGCATGATAGATTGTTGTAACTCAATGAAGGTCATTTCATCATGTAAAGCAATCTCTGATACTTGGTAACCAACATAATTATCAGACTCGTTCCAGGATCCGTCATATAGCATTGGTATAACACATCTACCTATACATTTATATCAAAATATATTAGCTAGTATATATAAACATGGTATATAGAACATAATATTATATAGAACATACACTATGGTATAAGTTTTCTAATAAGAATACAATGTATATTCAATATACTGTAAGTCGAACATTATATTCATTATACAGTATAATCACTATTATGTGAATATACTATGGTATATACGATAGTATATGAATGTACGTTCCAATATACAAAAGCGATACTTACATCATATATGTAGATATGAATGTAACTTAAGGATAATTACACGGCATATTTAAATATCAATGTATATTATCATAAAAAAAACATAGAATAGTGAATTGCGGGAGAGAAGATGGGATACCGTATCAAAGATAAAACAAAAAATTAGGATTCAACAGTGAATAAAAACACATATAAAACACAATTTCATACCCATTGTTCGGACGTTGACAAAGATAGGAGCTGTGCGACGGTATAATCAACGACAATGACCTAATTAACTTGCTGGGAAATAACTTGCTGGTATAATGACGTTGACAAAGATAACTTGCTGAGAAGAAGATGATGTTGATAAAATGGAAAAAAATGATGGCTGGAGGTTGGGAGTTGAAATTAGAAATGGGGCATAAGGAATAAAGGATTGGAAACGAGAAAGTGAAAAAAAATGGCTCTTTAATTATGGAATTGGGAATAATTGGGAATTGGGAATAATTACTGTAGAATGAAAGTTGACAAATATGGCAATGCTAAAATCATGATAAATTGAGGAAGACAAATCACTATAATTATGGAATTGGGAATAAAATAAAATATAAAATAAAAAAATACATAATTACTATAAGTTTTAATTGAAGAGAGAGAAACGAAAATAAAAAGGGTATAATAGACCGAAATTGCACATTATATCTATATGTGAAAATATTCAAATCTTTGTACATTTATGTAAATACATATTTTAAATATAATTATTTGTGTAAATTTTCCTTAAATAAATGGTTGGACCAATTAACTTGTTCCCAAAACTAATGGACTCAAAATTCGTTGGGCCCAAAATGGAGGAGCCCAAAAATTTGTTTAACCTCATCTTGATTTAATATAGACAATTCTATTGTAATTGTGTGTAACGACCCTATAGGCTCAACACGCTACCTAAGAGTCATTACTAAGTCACGTCGCTATATTACCGAAAATTTCGGCAGCATAACGGCGTAACTACGCGAAAACCAAAAATTTGACCCTTACCTGATAAGACATAGAAAAACACACTTTTAAGATTTTCAAACAACCTCCTAGCATCCAACAAACTTCTCAATATGATGCTAGGGTTCAAACAGCAGAAACCAAGTGAATTCAAACATAGAAAGCCAAATACACGTGCACGATTTACAAAGAAAGGTTAAAAGACTTTGAAACATCCTCCTAAACATTTAAAAACTCGACATGAGTTCTATGTACATCCAGAAACATAAAAGAAGCGGAATAGCGATCGCTCGGCTCCCATGACTCGAGTAGCTGATCTCCGGTCACGCGCTAGGGCCGATCTTAGCCTTACCTGAAAACATTTTTAAAAGGAAAAGGGTGAGTATTAACGAATAATACTCAGTAAGTAACTCATAGTTTCAAAATAAAAGTTTCACTCGCATGCAACATGTCATTTTAAATCATAAAACCATCGTAAACCATCGCTTTAGTAGGGGACCTAAAATTCGTTTTATAAACCATGTACTTTTCCTCGCGGCTCTCGTGAACGATTAAATTCTCCCGAGGGCCTCGTGAATAGTCCGAAGACATAATTTTCCATCGAATAGAGTCCTCCCCTAACTCTGAGAGTTGAGCTCGAAAGCTAACATACATCGTGGAGTCCGAAGACTCAGCCCGAAGGCTACCATCGTGGAGTCCGAAGACTCTTGCCCGTCGGCTACCATCGTGGGGCACTCTCGAACCCCGGGAGCATAGAGAATCCGAAGACTCGGGTTCCCTCATAACCCACATAAAACTTTTAGGAGAATTATCGTCACGGCCTTACATAAATCTTTTCATGAGCACACAACACATGCATGAGGTCCCGCTCGTTTTAGATCATACTCATGAATGCATAAGTCAAGGCAATCGCATTTCAAAGACATACATATCATTTCCATTCTTTTTAACATGAAAACTCAAATAGAACTCATGGAACTAGCGTATAAAGGAATATACATATAAAATACTTTCTTTCTTAAATACTTAACACGAAAAACATAAACTTTCAAAATAAATATAGGGCTAGCTCTAGGTTTCGAAAACTTCTTTCGTTGTGAGATCCCTTACCTTAAATCTTTACTTACTAAAATACCCTTTCTCCACTAGTAATGAGCTTCTCGAGTCCCCACATCAAGTACAATCCAAGGTCCTCGACAAATCACCTAAAAAGTTTCCTAAACGTGTCTTAAACCATCCGAATTACGCTAAAACACATTCTAACATTAATAACTCGACGAAACGGACCAAATGGCAAAATTTACCCAAATCGTAACACGATCGTAACGGGGACTGTTCGAGCTCGAAAATTGGAATCGGAGACGGCGGCGCGTTGCCGGAGCGTGGAACTTCCGGCGGCGCGTGAACCGCGCGTGAAGGCCGGATTTCGTGCGAGGCTCGCGGATCTGGGTTTTCCGGCAGCTGGGGTTGGTTCACGAGTTGCAGAACCGCCGAGGATGCTTCCGGCGACGTGATGAACACGACTTGGGGGCTCGTGCGGCAGTGCTGAAGCAAAACCGGCGATCGGAATTGCGTGGGTCTTCGATTCGGAGCTCCGACGGTCGTTGCGAGGCTGGACGGCGCGTGGTTGAGGCGGCGACCAACTGCGATGGCGGTCGGCGATCGATCTGAAGCGAGAGGCGGACGGCGGCAGTTCAGCCTCTGCGCAGCCGGCGTTCACGGGAGAGAGAGAGAGAGAGAGAGAGAGAGAGAGAGAGAGAGAGAGAGAGAGATTTCGGGGAGGGAGAGAGGACGGCGGGAAGAGAAAGAGAGAGAGAGAGAGAGAGAGAAAATTGGTGAAGGGCTGCGGGAGGAAGAAGAAGAGAAAAAAAAAAGAAATAAAAATAAAAATAAAAATAAAAATAATAATAAAATAATAAAATAATATTAAAATAAAAAAAAAGAATGGATAAAGATGGGGGATTGTTATATATAAAAATAAATTTCCAATTTTACCCTTCTTCTCATTCCAAATTTCAAATTAACCTTCAAATTTAACTTTCCAAATGAAAATCATTCCACTTAATTCCATAATTTGAAATTAATGCCCGTAAATAAGCCGGGCGTTACATTGTGTGCAGCCCAATTGATCAATATATATGTATGATGTATGGGCATGAGAGAGAGGAGGATGTATGTGTATGTAGGCACCATTCATTAAGAGAGTTTTAGGGTTTAAGAAAGAAAAAGAGAGAGAGAGGGAAAAATTGGTCATTTGGCCGAATAAGAGAAAGAGAGAGAGAAGATGTCTTTTTTGCGATAAGTCTCCTTCATCTTCTCCTTCTCCTTCGCAATACCGCCAGAAATCAACGTCCAGGGGCCAAGGGAGTTCGCAGCCATTGTTCACAATCGAAAACCTCTGTTCTTGAGGTTCTACAGCACCAAATCGGAATCTGCTGCTGCTGTTCGTTAGGAGGCTTGCGATTAGGAGGTGAAATCGATTCTTGGCCTTTGTTGAATGCAAAACCTCAATACAAAAAGGTTGTATTGCTCCTTGATCTCTCTGTTATTTCAGAAATTAATTTACTGCTTTCTTTCTCCTCTTAGATCTACTTTCTTGTTTCTTATGTTTCAATGTTCTGTAAAATCTTGCTTGAATCTCCAATAATATTGACTCGCAAAGGCCTCTAAGACCCTTTGTAAAGTGGAGTAGGTCTATTGACCGAACCACTATAAATTCTTGTGTTTGCACTCTGTTTTACTGTATTTCTGCACATTTTCCACTGCTGTCCAGCCCTTTAAATATCAGAAAAACTGCTCTAAATCACCTCTAATTTGCTCAAAAATGACTAAAACTTGGGTTGTGATCTTGGTTAATTAATAACAATTGGTATCAAAGCTTAAATCCATGTTTTAGAGCATTTTTTCTTGAATAAAATAGGTTATTAAACACACTTTCTTGAAATAAAGAATCTGGAAATTTTTTTTCTGTTCTTTTATTCCTGGAATTTTTTTTTATTCAAGAAAAGCTTGCTGTCCAATTTTTTTTAAATTCTTGTAGAATGAGTACCAAGTTCGAGGTGGAGCGTTTTGATGGAAAAGGAGATTTTGGTCTATGGAAGATCAAAATGTTGGCCATCCTCCGTCAACAAAAGGTTGATTATGCTCTTATGGAGGCTAAGGAGATTCCGGAGAGCCTAACGGAGTATCAACTCAAAGAGATGAATAAGGTAGCACATAGCCTTATCATTCTTCATTTGTCCGACACCATTCTACGACAAATGAGAAGTGAGGATACCGCGGTAAAACTTTGGGGTAAGTTAGAGTCTACCTATCAAGTTGCATCAATTTCTAGTAAAATATTTTTAAAGTCTAGATTCTTTAGCTTTAAAATGGAACCAAATAAAAGCATGAAAGATAACTTAGATGAATTTCATAGGGTTATCTCTGAAATGGAAAATATAGGTGAAACATTTTCTGATGAAAATCATGCTGTTGTGTTGGTTAATTCTTTACCTGATGCATATAATGATGTGAAATCTGCTATGAAATTTGGTAGGGATACTCTGTCTACTGAAATTGTTTTAAGTGCAATAAGAGTTAAAGAACAAGAACTTAAAGAAAATAAAAAGACTAATAGTGAGTCTTTGTATGTGAGAGGGAGATTTGAGAATCGAAACAAACATAGAAGCAAGAGTAGGGGTAGATCGAAGTCTAGGGGGGCTAGTAATAGGAAATGTTATCATTGCCAAAAAGAAGGCCATATTAGGAGATTTTGTCCGGACCTTAGAAACAAAAAGTCGTCGGGTAAAGGGAAAGAAGAAACTAGTGTAGTAAACCTAAGCGAGGAGTATAACCAATCCCTTATGGTTAGTACCACTAGTGAAGATGATACTTGGATATTAGATTCAGGTTGTTTTTTCCATATGACCCCTAATAGAGAATGGCTAGAAGACTTCCGAACCGGTGTAGGAGGTAAGGTCATGTTAGGGAACCGACATTTTTGTAATGTAGAAGGTGAAGAGACAATTAGGCTTAGACTTCATGACGGGAATATTAGGCTTCTTAATGGAGTTAGGTACGTACCTGAGGTTAAAAGAAGCCTAATATCCCTTAGTATGCTTGATAAGCTAGGATACACCATAAAATTAGAGGGTGGTGTGCTTAAAGTCATGAAGGGCATCTTAGTAGCAATGAAAGGGTATCTTAGGGAAACCTTATACTCCTTAGAGGGTTCAACGGTCATAGGATCAAGTGATCTAGTTAAGGAGAGTGATAATTCCAAAACTATTCTTTGGCATAAACGCGTAGGTCACATGAGTGAACAAGGGATTAAGGAGTTAATAAAACAACAAATTATTCCCAATATAAAAAATGTAGACCTAGATATGTGTGAACATTGCATTTATGGTAAAAGTAAAAGAGTTAAATTTGGGAAGGGTGGTCACTCTGCTAAAAGAAAACTAGAATATGTGCATGCTGACTTATGGGGCCCATCGAATGTTGTCACTAATGGAGGGGCTAGGTATTTTTTATCCATTATAGATGATTGTACTAGAAAGGTGTGGGTGTATCTGCTTAAAAATAAATCTGACACCTTTAACAAATTTGTTGAATGGGTAACCTATGTTGAAAATCAAACTGGCCTTAGAGTTAAGAAACTTAGAACAGACAATGGGCTTGAGTTTTGTAACCATGAGTTTAAAAACTACTGTAAGTCTAAGGGGATAGCTAGACACTTGACCGTTGTAGGAACACCCCAACAAAATGGGGCGACTGAGAGAATGAACCGAACCTTAATGGAGAGAGTAAGGTGCATGTTGTCCAATTCGCAGCTCCGTCAGAGTTTTTGGGGAGAAGCTGTTGCAACAGCATGCTACATAATTAATAGGAGCCCGTCCACAGCCATAGATCTAAAAACACCACAAGAACTTTGGCAAGGTAGTCCCCCCGACCTATCACACATGAAAGTCTTTGGGTGTTTAGCTTATGCTTATTCAAAAGAGGGAAAGCTAGACCCAAGGGCTAAGAAATGTGTCTTTCTAGGGTATCCCGAGGGTGTTAAGGGGTACAAGCTATGGTGCCTAGAACCAAATACATCCAAAATCCTAATAAGTAGAGATGTTGTCTTTGATGAAAGTAAAATGGGGTATGTAGAAGAAAAAACTAAATCTATCCCTGAAAATCCAACTAGCACCACTGAAACTGTTTTAGCACCTCCCTTAACTACTTCCCAAATAGATCAAGTAGATGAACCAATAATAGAACATGATACTGCACCATCTACCTTAGAACAGACACCTACACAGGAAGTAGTTAATGAGGAGGAGGTAGAAGATAACCAAAACTTGACTGATTACCAGTTAACTAGGGATAGGGTTAGGAGAACCATTGTAGCTCCCACTAGATTTGGGTACGCTGACCTTATATCCTATGCCCTAGTAATAGCTAATGAATTTATTAACCAAGAACCACAAACTTTCAATGAGGCCATAAATGATAAAAATAAAGACAAATGGTGGGCCGCAATGAAAGAAGAGTATGATTCCTTGATAAAGAATCAAACTTGGGTTCTTGTTAATAAACCATTAGATGCTAAAACAGTAGGTTGCAAGTGGATTTACAAAGTTAAGGAGAACCCTTTAGAAAACAACAAACCTAGGTTCAAGGCTAGGTTGGTAGTAAAGGGGTTTACTCAAAGGGAGGGTATAGACTATGATGAAGTTTTTTCCCCTGTTGTAAGACACACCTCTATTAGAATTTTGCTTGCCTTTGTTGCTCACTTTGATCTTGAGTTAGAGCAGATGGATGTCAAAATTGCTTTCTTGCATGGTGAGCTTGAGGAGACCATTTACATGGATCAACCTCCTGGATTTGAAGCTCCCAAACAAGAAAAGAAAGTTTGCTTACTTAAAAGATCGTTGTATGGTTTAAAGCAATCGCCACGCCAATGGTATAAAAGGTTTGATTCTTATATGCTATCCATTGACTTTTATAGGAGCAAGTATGATAGTTGTGTTTATTTTAAACAAATCTCTTATGTGAAAATTATCTACTTACTGCTTTATGTTGATGATATGTTGATTGCTTGTAAATCCATGCATGAGATAAATAAGTTAAAAGATCTTTTAAAGAAGGAATTTGAAATGAAAGACTTAGGCAATGCAAAAAGAATATTAGGAATGGATATTATTAGAGATCGAAAAGAAAAGAAACTATATTTGTCTCAAAGTGATTATGTAACAAGACTAGTTAAAAGATTGAACATGCATGATAGTAGGAAGGTTAGTATTCCTTTTGGCAAGCACTTTAAACTTTCTATTGATGATTCTCCTAAGACTCCAAATGATATTGATGAAATGCATGATATTCCATATGCAAGTACTGTTGGGAGTCTTATGTATGCCATGGTTTGTACTAGACCTGACCTTGCTCATCCACTTAGTGTTGTTAGTAGATTTCTTGCTAATCCTGGTAAACAACATTGGAATGCTGTTAAGTGGATTGTTAGATATCTTGCATGTCATACCGATTTATGTCTTGTTTATGGTGGAGCAAATATAGTTGATGATAAGAACATTGAAATAATTGGATATGTTGATGCTGATTATGCTGCTGACATTGATAAGCGTAGATCTTTGACTGGTTTTGTGTTTAAATTGTTTGATTGCACAATTAGTTGGAAATCTAGTTTACAGTCCATAGTTGCATTATCTACAACTGAATCTGAGTATATTGCATTAACTGAAGCTATTAAAGAATCTTTATGGCTTAAGGGAATCGTATCTGAATTATGTTGTAGTGATAATGTCTCTGTAACTGTATTCTGTGATAGTCAAAGTGCTCTACACTTATCTAAAAATCATTCTCACCATGAACGAACTAAACATATTGATGTTAGATATCATTTTGTTAGAGATGTCATCAATGATGGTTTAGTTTCTGTTAAAAAGGTTGCTACTGATTTGAATGCTGCAGATATGTTTACTAAAGCATTACCATGTGATAAGTTTAACCTTTGTGTGAGAATGTTGCAGCTTGATAATGGGTGATAAATGAATTTTTTTTTTTGAGTCCTTTTTTGGGAGCAAGCTCCATTGTTCATTGGTCCTTCTTTTTGGTAAATTTGAAACCAAGGTGGAGATTGTTATAAATTTGGTTTCTAATTTATCATGAATTTAATTTAGTATAATTGGTTTTTTAATTAAGTTCAAATTGGGCTTAATTAAATATGACAAAGCTAAATTAAATAAATGATTGGACCAATTAACTTGTTCCCAAAACTAATGGACTCAAAATTCGTTGGGCCCAAAATGGAGGAGCCCAAAAATTTGTTTAACCTCATCTTGATTTAATATAGACAATTCTATTGTAATTGTGTGCAGCCCAATTGATCTATATATATGTATGATGTATGGGCATGAGAGAGAGGAGGATGTATGTGTATGTAGGCACCATTCATTAAGAGAGTTTTAGGGTTTAAGAAAGAAAAAGAGAGAGAGAGAGGGAAAAATTGGCCATTTGGCCGAATAAGAGAAAGAGAGAGAGAAGAGGTCTTTTTTGCGATAAGTCTCCTTCATCTTCTCCTTCTCCTTCGCAATACCGCCAGAAATCAACGTCCAGGGGCCAAGGGAGTTCGCAGCCATTGTTCACAATCGAAAACCTCTGTTCTTGAGGTTCTACAGCACCAAATCGGAATCTGCTGCTGCTGTTCGTTAGGAGGCTTGCGATTAGGAGGTGAAATCGATTCTTGGCCTTTGTTGAATGCAAAACCTCAATACAAAAAGGTTGTATTGCTCCTTGATCTCTCTGTTATTTCAGAAATTAATTTACTGCTTTCTTTCTCCTCTTAGATCTACTTTCTTGTTTCTTATGTTTCAATGTTCTGTAAAATCTTGCTTGAATCTCTAATAATATTGACTCGCAAAGGCCTCTAAGACCCTTTGTAAAGTGGAGTAGGTCTATTGACCGAACCACTATAAATTCTTGTGTTTGCACTCTGTTTTACTGTATTTCTGCACATTTTCCACTGCTGTCCAGCCCTTTAAATATCAGAAAAACTGCTCTAAATCACCTCTAATTTGCTCAAAAATGACTAAAACTTGGGTTGTGATCTTGGTTAATTAATAACAGGTTTCAATTATACCCCTGAACTTTGAAAAGTTTTATCTTAACCCTTGAACTTTGAAATTTGCTTCAAAACAACCCTTGAAGGTTTTTTTCGTTAAATTTATGGACAAAAAATGACGTATTTGTATATGTTTTGATTTTTTTTCAACGTATATGTTCTAATATGTTCACATAAGCAACAATATAAATGCAAAAACATCATTTTCCGTCCATGAATTTAACGAAAAAAAGCCTTCAAGGGTTGTTTTGAAACAAATTTCAAAGCTCAAGGGTTAATATGAAACTTTTCAAAGTTTAAAGCTATAATTGAAACCAACATCATAGTTCAGGGGTATTTTTGATAATTTAACCAAAGAAAAACAAAGAAGTTTCTTTAAAATAGTAAAACCCACTACGGTTATTAACTTAATTATGAATTCAGACAGAAATTTAAAATATTCAAATTTTCTGTTGCACGAATTTTCTAGGGCATGGAATATATCTTCAACTCTGATGGTGAAATCTAGAGGATTGAGAGGAAAATAACGAGTTATGAGGTCAAGACAACACGTAACCGCTTTGGAATTTTATTATGGAAAATGTTACGTATGGAAAATGTTAGTGGAGATTGAAACGAGGCTGCTTCTTATTTTGGAAAAAGTTTATGAAATGTTGATGCGATGAGCAGCTGCAAGATCTTAAATTAGCAATTTAACCACCACATAATTTTATCGTAGGAGTCTAGGGACCATTTAAAATTATTTCTCAAACTTCAAGGACTAAAAGTGACAATTTTGAAACCTCAGAAAACCAAGTAGAAACTAGCCTCAAACTTCGGAACAAAAAATGTATTTTATCCTTTTTTAAATGACATTTATTGATTAACATAGGTTGATGATTAATTTAGATATTGATTGGTATAATTATAAAAATCACTAATTAAATTATATATTGATTATGAATAATCACACCTCCTCGGCCTCATCCTCAGGAAGGCCGACCAAAGGAGGAAATCGCAAAACTCAAAAAGAGATCAATGAGCGAAATGGATCGGAACTTGGCTCGAATGGTCGAAAAGCTTGACAATCAAGCCCTTCCTATGAACACACAAGAAGAACCACTTGTTTGGGATCCTAGAAAAGGAAAAGATCCAATGGTAGAAGACATAGGAGAGACAAAAGCCCATGTCGAAAAGCCAAAGGAAAAGCTAATCTTTGGAGGGAACCAGACGAGAACACATTAGAGGGATCAAAGTGCAACCAACAGGATAGGCAGAGTCAAGTCTGTAATCTAGATAGTGACAAAGAGTACGAGCTGAAGCTGACCAGGTGAAGGTAGCATGACGACAAAGTCTCAAAAAAACGAAGCGACAAGATCAAACTTACAAAGTCTGGTCAAGGAAAAGCGAAAGTGACAGGTTGAGGCCAAGTCCAAAAGCCTTCCATGGAAGGTCAATCTACTCAAGATTCAAAGGGAACTCGGAAACATACATGGGAACATCGTAGAAAACATCCATGAAGGTTTTCTAAAGCCACGGACATTGAAGGGTTAGATTTAGAGGTTCTCATTGAGTAAGTAGACCTTCCTTTCACAGAAGAAATCATGAGAGAAGAAGTTCCCCAAAAGTTCAAGGATTCAGCCATTAAGCCTTATGATGGAAAGACTAATCGAAGTGGAAGCAGTGAATAGAGGAGCAGGTGTGGGAGGCCAGGCTGAGGTTGTCTAGAGTCCTGGGCTAAGGCCTACCCAACCTCTTTAGTGGAGAAACAACTTAAATCGAAATGGAAAAGCAGTTGTGGTAAGATATGACCGAGGTCGACCTTAAGCCAAAGACGACGAAGGTTGACTTGAGGTAAAGATCGAAGCTTGTAAAAGCATGTAAGCTACATTGACTGCAATCTCTCTCGTATTTTGGAGATACTGGACAACTAGAATCATCCAGGAAGGACTTAAGAAAAAAGACTTGTTCGAGACCCTGCAAGGGGAAAGAACCAATGGTTGAAGACATGGACGAAACAAATGCTCAAATCCAAAAATAAAAAGAGAGACTAAACTTTTGTGAGAATCAATTGACAAAGCAATATGATAAGATCTGACTTACGACGTTTAATCGAAGAAACGTGGAAGCAAAAGGCTGACCCTAGGCCAAGGCCAAGGCCGACCCTAGGTTGAAGCTAAAGCTACAAGTCTTTCATGAAAAGATGAACTCCGAAAGATCCAAAAAGAGATAGATAATATCCAGGGCAATATTCATAACGCACGGGAGGTTGAAGGACTGAATCTAGAAGTCCTAATTGAGCAGATAGATCCTCCTTTCTCTGACGAAATAATGGAGATAGAAATACTTCCAGAATTTAAAGTGTTAACCATCAAACCCTATGATGGTAAAAAAAAAAACCTTGTAAAGCACTTGGATACTTACCGAATCCTGGATGGAGCTTCAAGGAGTGTTTGATGTCATATGATGTAGAGCCTTTTCTTTCACCTTAAATCAGGAAATGGTTCAGAAAATTTAGAAGTAAATCAATATGGTTCTTTCAAAAAAGGAAGAGGTCAACTCAAATCTCAAATGCACCTGTTGACAATCAGGCAGGGGCCGAAAGAAACTTTGATTGCCAAAGTAGCTGAACTGCAAATATGTTGCATACTTCATTAATGAAGCTCTACAGATTGAAGGATACACTGAAGAGACAACTTCGATTGTCATAGCGACTAGATTGCAAGGCAGACATTCCAGATTTCCACGATCGTCCATCCGTTTTACACTTGTAATTACATCTTATTCCTTAAGCACCACTGATTCTCTAATAAACAATTTGTTTATAATCCAATTATAAACAAAGTCCCTCTTGGGCTAGTGAGAGGGTGGGGCCCCATTAAGGGAACTACTCATCTACTTACCCTATATGAGAAGTAGTGAATTCCATCTTGTAAAACTTATGTTCCCAACTCCCTATTTGGTCAAGTTCTCAAAACGATAGAATTATTGAATTGGCTACAAAAGACACTCTCACCCATCCAAATCAAAGGACAATCCTTCACAGGCAGGAGTTCATAACTCACTTAGGATTAAATCGAGTCGCATATGATCGTCTTGTTGAAATATTAATCTTCTCAACTAATGAATTTATAAAAATAGATTAAATATTTCATGGTCTAGTCTTATGCAAACTCATTGTACATGACACCCTCACTCGCATATTTCCACATGAATGATATGGATCAAATCATTTGTAATTATTACAAAATAGGTCATATCAATAGTGTTACCAAGATTAGACACCCAACCTTATCCATATGCTATAAACCCTTCAGGTTATTCCTTGAACACAATCCTCCTATTACCTACACACTTTTCAAGATTACACTAATAACCTAGGATTTTTATATAATGAATATTATAAATTGCAAATAAAAATAATAAAATAATTATCAAATAATTATTAAATATTAAAATATTAATTAAGAGGCTTTAAGACATAAATCCTAAAAATCTTCCACTTACACTAAAGCTGGTGAGACATGTATCCTAGGCTATGCCCAACATCTATATCTTGACAGAAAAGTGATTTTTAGGAGTTATTTATTGATAATATTTAATTGTCATAAAAATATTTTCTTGTGACGATTAACAAATGTCAGAAAATGTGTTTATGACAATTTTTCAATGTCATGAATCCCAAAATTGTAGTAGTGTTTTGTCAAAAAACAAGAAATAAAAATAGTTACCCAACATATTCTTATTTTTAGTTCCTAGAAAAAGAAAACTAGACATACGTTATCAAACAGAGCCGAGATTTTCAAAAACCTTCATTTCAGCTTCATCTGTACTTCTTTTATCCATTATGTTCTTGTACTTACAAAACTTTCATTTTAGCCCCTATGTTTGTTTGAAAGTGATAGTTTTAGTACTTTTAGCTTTTGTCCATGTACTTTTGTGTGAGTTTATAAGTTTTGTTTAGATTATCGTCTTCTTCTAAGATTCTCTCACAGATGAAGGTAATTCAAACCTAAGTTACAACCATCTTGAAACCGTCCACCATTGTCTAAATCAACAAATTTGATGGTGATGATTTTGAACTATCCCAATTCAAAACTCTGCCACTAAAGACTGTTGTGCTACGCCCACCCACAAGGACGTTGCTTGAGTAGAGATGCTGAAAGCTAGATTTTGTAGCTATAAGGACAATAGAACCTCCACATATCTCCACAATGGTATGATATTGTCTACTTTATGGGCATAAGCTCTCATAGTTTTGCTTTTGGTTCCCCCAAAAGGCCTCATACCAATGGAGATAATTGTTCTCACTTATATACCGATGATTGAAAGGAATGCACTCTTCATCTTGCAGCGGAAGCATTGGATCGTCTTTGATTTTATTTAAAATTAAACTAAAAATAATATTAATTAAGAAAACTTACTTTTGAGATAAATATGGAGAATATTCTGGCGGATCTTTATCCCTTCCACAAAGTCTTCCTGGCTATGATTCGAACACAGAACCAAGGTTTGTGGGAGCCTCTAGAAAGAAAATCCATGAGGGATTAAAGAGGAAGAGGTCTAGAGAGAATTCTTTAATTCTCTCTATTGAGATGTGTGTTCTATGAAGAATGCCTAATGGCTCACCCCTAAGGTCCTATTTATAGTGGTCTAGGGAAGATAATTAAATAATATATTTTAATATCTAATATATTAAAATATATTTATCTAACCAATTTGAATTTTATTCAAACCTTTTAAAATTCTCCTACGACATCTATTTCATAATTTGAATCCAATTCAAAATTAATAAATATCTTTTCTTTAATGTTTCTAATATACATTAATTATTTTAATATGTAATGTATCAAATACAATAAATATATTTTCCTCTTTTATATTTAATATATCTAATATATTAAATATTAATTTGAACACTTCAAATTAAATATTAATTTGAACATTTCAAAATTTTCTTTCAACTAAATTGATCTTTTAGTGTTACTATGAGCTAGCAAGGGGACCTTATGGACCTACAGATTATAAGCTCCAATGAAACAAAGTTAATTAATTAAACTCTTTAATTAATCAATTTTCATTCATTAACTCTAGGGTCCCTCCACTATAGACCTAGAGTTGCACTCTTAAGCACTATAGGACAAGTTGTGTCTATGGATATAATCACTACATGCAAGTCGATCCTTCATGAGTTGTTCGTAATTACAGCTGGGTCAAAAGTCTGTTTTACTATTGTAATTACATATTGAACAATTTGTTTATGATGGAATTACATATGGTAAAACGGACTTTTGACTGGCCCGAGAGGGACTTAGTTTATGGTTGGATCATAAACAAATTGTTCATTAGAGAATCAACTGGTAATCAAAAGTCTGTTTATGATCCAACCATAAACTAAGTCCCTCTCGGGCCAGTAAAAGGGTGGGGCCTCATTGTTTAAGTCTCGAAATCAGCACTTAATGGAACTACTCATCTACTTACCCTATATGGGAAGAAGTGAATTCCATCTTATGAGATTATGTTCCCAGCTCCCTATTTGGTCAAGTCTCCAAAATGGTAGGAATATTGAATCGGCTACAAAAGACATTCTCACCCATGCAAATTAAAGGACAAACTCTTACAGGTAGAAGTTCATAACTCACTCAGGATTAAGATCAAGTCGCATATGATCATCCTGATGAAATATTAATCTTCTCAATTAGCGGATTTATAAAGAGAGATTAAATATTTTGTGGTCTAGTCTTACACAAACTCTTTATATAAGATACCCCCACTCATATGTCTCCACATGAACGATTTGGATCAAATCATTTGTAACTATTACAAAGTGGGTCGTATCAATAATGTTACGAGGATAAGGCACCCAACCTTATCCATATACTATGGCTCTTTGGGTTATTTCTCGAACATGATCCTCTCGTATGTCAACCACATGCATACTATTCAAGATTACACTAATAACCATATAATGGATAATATTATATTACAAATAAAATAATCAAATCTATTATTAATTATTAAATAAATTATTAATTGCGAGGCTTTAGGGCATAAATCCCAACAATGATCACTCCCTTCCCTAGCAAATGTGGGGCTTTGTTTTCACTCCTAACATGGTAGTACTATTTTAAAAGCTCAATAGGTACTTTTTTTTTTCCAATTTTGATATTGGTTGTTATATTGTTGCTCCAAAGACAAGAAAGAAGACCAACTGCAAGAGAAGCTCTAGACAAGGTTAAGCAAATGGTTTATTTGAACAAGAATCTTGATGCTATGATAGAGTTTCAAAAATTAATTGAACAAGATGAAGTATATAGATAAAATATAGTTTGTGATTATACTTAATAATAACATTGAATGTATTTTATCATGTTTAATTAATACCATTTTGGCACGCCATAAAAGAATATATTATTTTGGTATGGATTACATAATGAGGGTGCTAAGGTTGTGCCAACATAATTGGTATAATTGAGTTCATCTATTAATCCCTCATCACCAATAATTTCTTTTTTTTTCTTCTATAATGTTTCATCACATAAAATGTTGGGTAGGTTTTAATTATGCCCTAAACTTTAAAAAGTTTCATTTTAACCCTTGAATTTCAAAAATATTCCCCAAAAAATATTTGGAGAGTTTTTCTGTGAAAATGAAGAATGAAATTTGACACGGCAACTAGTGTGTAAAAATAGAAAAGCTTATGAAATATCATTTATCAACTCAATTTTCACTATATAAAAGATTAAGATCATCATTATTGTAATTTATTTTAACTCAAAAGATGTTGTTGACATCATGTACAATGCTAATCATAAAATAAGCTTTTACATATTTGTTCTTATGTCAATTTACTTGAATGATATTGTAAATGATGTCCGGTATGCCTTTTAGTTTTGACACAATAGTTGCCGCACGTCAATTTTCACTTACCACACTTTAATAGAAATACCTTCTAAAAAATTGTTTTGGAGAACAATTTCAAAGTTCAACGATTAATATGAAACTTTTCAAAATTTAGAGGCATAATTAAAACTTACTCAAAAGTGTAAGGATATTTTATATAATTTAGTCGCATAATTATACAAAGTTTTGAATGAGTGGGAAAATGTTATATATTAACTTTTTAACAAATTTATTCTAATTTATTTTATAAAATATTCATATTATATAAGTATCAATTTGTTTATTGAAAAAAATATTAATGAACTTATAATATATTTACCTTTTTCTACTATGCATATTTATTTATGTATGTGTTTAGGATTTTTCTTTAAGGATTTAAATGAGGTAGCTTAGTTTTAAATTTTTTTTGTACCTATTTATTTTGTTAATACTAATTATAATTTTTTTTCTAAACAAATAATAACTAATATGATATTTTTTATTTTACTAATAATTAATTTGATTAACTTAATTAATGGTAATTGATATAATTTTTCATATGATATGTTTTTTTCCTAAAAAGTTTCATATGATAGTTGTTATGGGTGAAATTATCAATAAGGCCAGAAGCCCACCAGGAATAGGAGCCCAAAGGAGCAAGTGGCCGAGAATCCATGAGGCCAATTTCAAAATCTACAAAGTTGACCACCAGGTTAGCCAAGCCTCACGAGGCTGACCTCCCGAGTTGGCCAAGCGTCATGAGGCCGACCTAGGTGGCCAAGCCTTATGAGGTCGACCCTTGGTTAACCACGTCTTATGAGGCTGACCCAAACTTCATGAGGCCGATAGAGCTTAGCTTGGCTGACCTAGGTGGGGGTCGACCAAGGAACTATGAGGTGGTTTGACTGATGGATTGGCCATGCCTCGTTCCAGTCTCATGACCGTTTATCGTATTTAACATGTTGCGAGGATCACGGCATGATTATAGCATTCATTTATGATGAAATTTTTTGAACCATTCTATAAATACTATGATTTAGTAGTTAGAAAGGTACATCCAAATACTCGCCTACTACTCTCTTAGCATCTGTAAACCCGATACTGACTTGAGCGTCAGAGTGGAGGTGGCTTAGAATCACTCCCCTTAGCTCATCTCTTTTATTTTTCAGGCACGTTCTGTTCTACAACAATAGAAATTAACCCTTGATCCCTCGACCAAAATTCGGTATCAACAATTGGCCACGTTTGTGAGGACGAATCAGTGCTTTACTGAAAAATCAAGTGACAAAGATCATGAGCAAGGAGATGAGCGGGAAAAATCGAGGTGTTGGAGGAGACGACTCCGATCAGGATCAACATTCAAGGCGAATCATGACAAGGGGAAAAGTGCTCTAAATACAAATCCTAGTCGAAATGCTGAAGTGAACCCTTCGATGGAGCTTGACTGACTTGCTGCCAAAAGGTAAAGGCGAGTGATAGAAGTCCAACGCCAGGAGGAAAGGTTCGAGAGATGGGTAAGAGTGTAGTTCGGATCCATGAAGTCCGACATCAACAAAACCCATATGTTGAGGCGTTGTATAAGGATCCTCAAGACTGACTGAGAGGCGGTAAACCAAGGGATAGATCTTATCCGCTCAAGATCTACCTCCCTTGATCCGAGACCTAACCAAAGGAAGGGCTCTAGCGGTCGAAAGGGAGAGAGAATCACAAGTTAGACATCCACCACTAGTATAGAAGCTACACCTAGGAGGAAACGACAGAGGGCTAACCACTCACGATTTGAAGTCACAAGAAATGGGAGAATGTCGTCTCATATCGGCAGAGAAAATACATACCATCGATCAACTGTCTAAAATGGTCAACTTAATCCACTGTTATGGAGAAGAGGCCAATGATGATTAGGACTTGGTACCCCCAAAACATCAAAGTACCTAGATATTCCCAAGCAAGGAAGAAGCTGAGCTAGCCTTCCACCTCGAGGGAATTGAGCATCGAGATGACCCAGCTGAGGCCTTAGAATCTATCTCATTACTGTCTGAAGACCAACGAGTTAACATTGGTTCTAAGTTAAACCATGAACAAAGAGAAAGTATTGTAAACTTTCTTCGAGCCAATGTCGATGTCTTTGTTAGGTCTTCCGATGATATGTCTAGGTCGACCCTAAAGTGATGGTACATCGACTCAACGTTGACAAAGACTTCAAACCAGTACAACAAAAACATCGAGCCTTCAATCACTCCCGAAACAAAGTCATAGTGGAACAAGTGGACGAGCTACTTAAAACAAAGTTTATTCAAGAAGTTCACTATCATCAACGGTTATCCAACATGGTGTTAGTGAAGAAGGCAAACAGAAAGTGTAGGATGTGCATTAACTTCACTGACCTAAATAAAGCTTGTCCGAAGGATAACTTTCCTTTACCAAGAATTGACCTAAATAAAGTTTATGTCTTTCAATAATTTTTCCTCCCTTGTTTGCCTCCATCTTCTTCCTTTTAAACAAGCTTATTACAATGTGGCCGTTTTATGCTTTGAAAGTTATACAAAAGTTAGGTTAATTTTAAAGTGGAGAAATACACTGTTCTCAAAATAATATTAATGAAATGTTTGCAACTACATTTTCCTGAGTGAGAACAGTGGCGGATCCAAAATTTTATACGAGGGGGGCACAAGTTCATATTAGGTTAAATTACTATTTTAGTTGTCGAACTTTTAAAATTGTGTTTATATGATCCTTGAACTTTAAAAATTATCTAATAGGTTTTTGAATTTTCAATTTTGTATCTAATAAATCTCTGGAGTTTCAATTTTGTATCCAATTAGGTTTTCGACATATTCAAATTTTAAAAAATTAAATGTTCTATTAGATATAAAATTTAATTTTGTGTTTAATAAGTCCTCAACCTATATCACATGTTTTAAATGTATTCATTAGTTACAAAATTGAAAGTCTAAGGTTCAATTAAATACAAAATTAAATTTTATGTCTAATAAAACAATTAATTATAATTTTTTTTTAATATGTCTAAGACCTATTAGATACAGAATTGAAAGTCTGTGAATTTATTAGACATTTTTAAAGTTTAATGACTTATTAGACACAAAATTAAAAGTTTAAGACATATCAGACACAAATTTTTAAATTTAGGAACTAAACATATTATTTAACCTTCATATAAATATAATTTCAAATTTATTGATATAGAATATTTAAATTAAGTAATATTAATTAAAAAAATATAACAAACCATAGTAGAATTATCCACCTAAATATATAAGAAAGAATGAAACTTGAAATATTTAAGCTTTTAAAAAAAATAGAATTAAGTATTTTTATGCATTTAATTTTTTTAAAATATTTACCAAAGATTATATATATATATATATATATTTATTTACTTATTTATTTCAGAATTTAAATAATATATACAAAACCAAAAAATGTTGTTTAAACTCAAGAATAACGTTTTTTATACCTATCAAAAAATGAAGTTAAACAGCTCAGATCTGCGTTTCACAGGTTTCGATCCTCACAAGCAACAATTATATATACGTATAATAACAATAATGCCACGGGGGCACGTGCCCCAACGTGGATCTGCTCCCGAGTGAGAAGGAGAAGTACTTCTCCTTCTCAAACCAATTTTAAAATTCTCTTTTTTTTTTTTTTTTTGACAGGACCAATTTTAAAATTTTATTTCATATATATAAACCTTTTTAAATTCCAAAAGAAAACTATCAGTTTAATTAAGAATTCCAAAGGCGTGATTGCTTCTTCTTCTTAATGGAAGAGAAGAAGAGGAAGAAGGGAAGCAAAAAAAAAAAAAAAACATCTAACGGTAACTTAAGCACCATTTTTCAAATACTAAGAAATAAGGTGTATTTTGCCGAATATGTTATTAATATTAATTCATAACTAATATATATATATATATATATATATGGTTAAATTATAAATTTGGTCCTCATAGTTTGTAGAAAGTTAGAATTTAGCCCATATGATTGGAAAAGTTAGAATTTAATCCATAGAGACTATTTATGAGAATTTTAACAAATCATAAAAACTATTTGTGAAGTTTTATTAAATTATAAAGATGAAAATCTAAGTTTTAAAATTATAGGGCTAAATTCTAACCTTCTCCAAACTATAGGGTCAAATTTGTAATTTAATCATATATATATATATGATTAATTTTTCCATTACATTTATAATTTTGATTGGGTCCCAAAGAATTACCTTAAGTCGGCCTGCATATATATTTCAACCCACAGCTTTAGAACATCACCAGAGAGATCATCAAGCATAGAGGTATGATTGGTTCTGCATTTTTTTTTTGTTTTGATATTGTTTAGAGATGAATATATGATTCTTCATCTTCTAGCCCTATTCTTCCGTGTTGGCCCGGTTTCGTTCTTCGTTGGGCTTCTCCCTATCGATTTCGCCTATGATTTGTTTTATATTTTAGGTTTATCCTGTTAATCTAATTTCACCCATCACTACCTGAAAGAAAAAAGGTTTATTAGTGGGTTCCAGAACAAATCTTTCATATTATTGCGATGGAAGTGTTTGTAGTAAGCAAATAGTTATGGCATCGAAACTCCGAACTTGGCATCTTGAGAGGTTTTCATGTGAGGCCTTTGCCTCAATGGCGCTTCAGATTAGCTTTATAAAGACTTTAATTTAAGACAAGTTCGAATCGTAGATTGTCAT
Source organism: Trichosanthes truncata (assembly GCA_033996785.1). Lineage (NCBI taxonomy): Eukaryota > Viridiplantae > Streptophyta > Magnoliopsida > Cucurbitales > Cucurbitaceae > Trichosanthes > Trichosanthes truncata. The sequence continues at coordinate 17,821,984 of JAWPNB010000004.1, forward strand.
TACGTACTAACATTACCAGAATGGTTATCAGAAGCAAAAGACACTTGACATTGACAGTACTTGATATCCTTGGTTTTCGGAGATCTTCTCCTTTGAAACAATTTTATTACGATGCGGTGGTTTATACTTTGAAAGCTATAGAAAAGTTTGGTTATGTTGTTGCCAAATTTTGGACAAGAAAAATCTCACCTAACCTTCATGTGACAACCACAGTGAATTTATATTCTTAGGGGAAGAACGCGGCCTGCAAGACAAGAAAAACTTAGACACTGGTGTAGGCCAATCAGGCTCCGATGCTTAAGTTAGAGAGAGTTTTGAGAGAATTTAGGAATTCTAGGAAAGTATTGTAGGCTGAAATGAACTTACCTTGCTCTCCCCTGAAGAATAGCTTAAATAGCTTCATTCTTAGGATTTTTCATGGATTTCCGTCTTCGAATGAGGAAAGAAATGATCGAATTGGGGTGAATCGAGGGCACACCGGCTATGAGGGACCGAGGCAAGGCTCAAAATTGGGCCTTGCCAAACAATTCGGCCTCGACATGGCCGACCACGGGCTTGGGCCGAAGCCCAAGCCCGTTTCTTCTTCGTCTCATCCTGGGCCAATCCTCTGTCGGTTTCGATCCGTTTTGACTTCACATTGGACTTCTTTCCTCATCTGCCCTTTCGTTGTAGCCCTTTATCTAGCTCATTCTTGTTGGTCCAATTTCACCCATAACAGATTAATTTTAAAGTGGAGAAATACACTGTTCTCAGTGGAGAATCGCAACCAACAAAACAACTAGGTATATATAAGAAATTAAATTTTAATGAAATGTTTGCTGTACAGTTTCCTGGGTAAAAATTAGGAGAAACTTAAAATAATTTTAGAATTATTGTGAATATGGCATATGTAAATGCCCATTCCACATGCCCATTTGTTATCCATGCCAAGTGGCATTTTCTTCATAGCCAAAGTGTCTTCTAAAGGCCATAGATTAGTGTCCAAATGTACCACATCATCCTCTCTTAAATTGCCTATAAATAGAGAGATTTTTGGAAAAGAAAAGACACCAATTTTTCCTCCCATTTTCTCTAATTTTTGTGTTTTTAATTTGCCATAAATCTCCACTTTCTTTTGTTTATACTATATATATATATATTCTTTTATATTTCATCTTTTGTATTATTATTATTATTATTATTATTATTATTATTATTATATGTTTTGGTAAAGTTTTGGTGCCCGGTTTCACCTCTCAATTTTACAACACGTTATCAGCACGAATCTCTGTCATTTTTCCCACTAAAGGTAAGTCTTATAGGTAAGCTATTTTTACGCATTTGGTTTATGTTAAATTTCTAATATAAATATATATTATTATTTTGATAGTGTTATTATGGCAAACCTTACAAAGCTAGAATTTGCGGCCCTGGATATTAATGGAAATAACTACTTGTCATGGATCCTTGACGCTGAGGTCCATTTAGATTCTATGAATCTTGGAGAAACAATTAAAGAAGGAAATGATGCATCAAATCAAGAAAAAGCAAAAGCCCTGATCTTCCTTCGCCATCATCTTCACGAGGGATTGAAAATGGAGTATCTTACAATAAAAAATCCCTACGTTCTATGGCAAGGTTTGAAAGAAAGGTACGATCATCAAAAAACAGTTATTCTTCCAAAAGCTCGTTATGATTGGATGCATCTAAGGTTGCAGGACTTTAAATCAGTAAGTGAGTATAATTCCGCACTCTTCAGAATTAGTTCAAAATTAAAATTATGCGGAGAAAAGATTACTGATGTTGATATGTTAGAGAAGACATTTTCCACTTTTCATGTCTCGAATATGCTCCTGCAGCAGCAATATCGAGAGAAGGGTTTTGCAAAATATTCTGAACTTATCTCATGTCTTCTCGTTGCTGAACAAAATAACGAGTTATTGATGAAAAATCACGAATCCCGACCAACTGGAGCAACACCATTCCCTGAAGTGAATGTTGTGAATTTTAATAACCGTGGTCGAGGTCGTGGTCGTGGTCGAGGTCGGGACGGCGGTAGAGGAAGAAATACCTATTTTCGTGGTGGGCATTATAATTTTAAGAAACCCACACGAAGTGATGATCATAAAGGAAAGGCTCCACAAGATAGAAGTTCGAAAGGTGATGAACATAAATGTTTCCTGTGCGGAATGACTGGGCACTGGTCACGTACCTGTCGTACGTCAAAACACCTTGTTGATCTCTATCAAGCTTCCCTGAAGGAAAAAGGAAAAGGAAAGAATGTGGAGGTAAATCTTGCCATTCAAGAAGATGATGTGTTTGACCCCTCCAATATGATGCATCTTGATGTAGCTGATTATTTTGAATCTCCTGGAGAGAGAATTGATGCAATCAAACAAGTAGAGGATGATTTGTATGAAAATATATAATTAAATACTGTTTAGTATATTTTTGTTGTTGTTTTGTTTGTATATATATTTAAGACTCTTTGTAATCATTTTTCTTTTCTTTTCAATGAAGAAATATGAACAATTTCAATATGTTGAGTAATTCGAAAATGAGCAATGAGGATTTATGTCTGGCAGACTGCGCAACTACGCACACGATACTCATAAATAGAAAATATTTTACTAGATTGACAATGCTGGAAGCAAAAGTCAATACTATATCAGGTTCTGCAAATATGATTGAAGGTTTTGGAAATGCAAACTTTATTTTGCCTAGAGGAACAAGATTTATAATTAATAATGCTCTGTTCTTCTGTTCTCTAGCAAATCGAAAAGAAACTTATTAAGTTTTAAAGATATACGTGAAAATAATTATCATGTTGAAACTGATTGTAAAAATAATATAGAGTGTCTCTATATAACATCTATTGTTTCACATGAAAAACGTATATTAGAAACACTGCCTGCTTTTTCTTCTGGATTATACTATACTCATATACGAGTAATCGAAAGTTATGCAATAATGAACCCGAAGTTCATGAATCCAGAAATATTCAGTGTTTGGCATGATCGATTGGGTCATCCAGGGTCAATAATGATGAGAAAAATTATTGAGAATTCACATGGACATCCTTTAAAGAGCCAGAAGATTCTTCAATCCAATGAGTTGTCATGTGATGCTTGTTCTCAAGGGAAATTAATTATTAGACCATCACCAGCTAAAGTGGGGATTGAATCACCTGCATTTTTAGAGCGAATTCAAGGTGATATTTGTGGACCTATTAACCCACCAAGTGGTCCATTTAGATATTTTATGGTATTAATTGACGCATCCAGCAGATGGTCACATGTATGCTTATTATCAAGTCGAAATCTTGCATTTGCAAGATTACTTGCTCAAATAATTAAGTTAAAAGCACAATTTCCTGATAATACAATTAAGACCATTCGACTTGATAATGCTGGTAAATTTACATCCCAAACTTTTAATAATTATTGTATGTCAATTGGGATAAGTGTTGAACATCCTGTAGCTCACGTTCATACACAAAATGGTCTAGCAGAATCATTTATAAAACGTCTGCAACTAATTGCAAGACCATTGCTTATGAGAGCTAAACTTCCTACATCGGTATGGGGTCATGCTATTTTGCATGCTGCATCACTGGCACGTATTAGGCCAGTAGCTTATAATAAATACTCCCCAATGCAATTAGCTTATGGCCAGCAGCCAAATATTTCCCATCTAAGAATTTTTGGATGTGCAGTATATGTACCGATTGCTCCACCACAACGTACTAAGATGGGTCCTCAAAGGAGGTTAGGAATATATGTTGGTTTTGATTCCCCATCAATTATTAAATATCTTGAACCCCTGACGGGTGATGTATTTACTGCACGATTTGCTGATTGTCATTTTAATGAGACAAATTTTCCAACATTAGGGGGAGGAATTAAGAAGTTGGAAAAATAAATTACATGGAATGCATCGTTATTATCTCATTTAGATTCTCGTAGAAATCAATGTGAACTTGAAGTTCAAAAGATAATTCATTTGCAAAATATAGCAAATCAACTATCAGATGCATTCACAGATACTAAAAGTGTGACTAAATCATATATACCAGCTGCAAATGCTCCATCAAAAGTTGATATCCCAAAGGAACAAGTTGTCAATAATGAGTCTGGAGCACGCCAGAAGCGTGGTAGACCAATAGATTCTAAAGATAAAAATCCTCGAAAAAGAAAAGTAGTTGAGAATCAAAATGATTCGATAAAAGGTATGGATGTTCCAGAAGAAATCCAGAATACAACTACTCAAAAGAGTATTGGTGAAAATCAAACGCTTGAGGATAATAATGAAATTTCTATAAACTATGTTACAACAGGAAAGAGATGGAACCGAAATGATATCATTATTAACAACATTTTTTCTTATAATGTTGCTCACGATATTATTCATGAAAGTGACGATTTTGACCCAAAATCTATCGTAGAATGTCAACGTAGAAAGGATTGGCCGAAGTGGAAAGAAGCAATCCAAGCAGAGTTGAACTCACTTTCAAAACGTGAGGTTTTTGGACCAGTAGTCCCAACACCGGAAAACGTCAAACCTGTGGGATATAAATGGGTATTTGTAAGGAAAAGAAATGAAAAGAATGAAGTCACAAGATATAAAGCGAGACTTGTTGCACAAGGATTCTCGCAAAGGCCTGGTATTGATTATGAGGAGACATATTCTCCTGTGGTGGATGCAATAACGCTAAGATATTTGATTGGTCTGACTGTATATGAAAAGCTTGATATGCATCTAATGGATGTAGTCACGGCGTATTTATATGGATCTCTGGATAATGACATTTATATGAAAATCCCAGAAGGATTTAAAATACCAGAAACATATGAATCAAGTTCTCGGGAATTGTATTCAATAAAGTTACAGAGATCATTATATGGATTAAAACAATCAGGACGAATGTGATATAATCGCCTGAGTGAATATCTGTTGAAAGAAGGATACCAAAATAATCCAATATGTCCGTGCGTTTTTATAAAGAAATCTCAGTCAAGATTTGCTATTATAACTGTATATGTTGATGACTTAAATATAATTGGAACTCCTGAAGAGTTATCCAAGGCAATAGAATATCTTAAGAAAGAATTCGAGATGAAAGATCTTGGAAAAACAAAATTTTTCCTTGGTTTGCAAATTGAACATTTAGCAGATGGGATATTTGTTCATCAATCAACTTAATCAGAGAAAATCTTAAAAAGATTCTATATGGATAAAGCACATCCATTGAACATTCCAATGGAAGTTCGTTTACTGGATATAAAGAAAGATATATTTCGACCTCGAGATGACAATGAAGAACTACTTGGTCCGAAGTACCATATCTTAGTGCAATTGGTGCACTTATGTATTTGGCTAATAACACAAGACCAGATATTGCATTTTCAGTAAATTTATTAGCTAGATATAGTTCATGTCCTACAAAAAGACATTGGAACGGAGTTAAGCATGTACTCCGATATCTTCGAGGGACAATTGATATGGGTTTATTTTATTCTAACAAATCAAAGTATGATCTAGTTGGTTATGCAGATTCTGGTTATCTATCTGACCCACACAAAGCTAGATCTCAGACATGTTATCTAATCACATGTGGAGGAACTGCTATATCGTGGCGATCAGTGAAACAGACTATAACGGCCACTTCTTCAAATCATGCTGAAATCTTCGCTATTCATGAAGCAAGTCGAGAATGTGTATGGCTAAGATCGATGACACAACACATTCATCAGACATGTGGCTTGTCTTCAAGTAAACCTCTTCCAACGATGTTATACGAAGACAACACAGCATGTATAGCTCAAATCAAGGGAGGATATATCAAAGGAGATAGAACAAAGCATATCTCACCAAAGCTCTTCTATACTCATGATCGTGAAGAAAATGACGATATCACTGTACAACAAATTTGTTCAAAAGATAACCTGGCTAACTTATTTACAAAGGCATTACCAACTGCAACCTTCGATAAATTAGTATATAGCATTGGAATGCGGCGACTCAAAGACTTTAAGTGATGTCTCCATGAGGGGGAGTGAATGTATTATAGTAAACTATATAAAATATGTACTCTTTTTCCTTCACTAGGGTTTTTCTTCCCATTGGGTTTTTCCCTAGTAAGGTTTTAACGAGGCATATTTTATATAAATGGGCATTTAAGGAGGAGTATTGTGAATATGGCATATGTAAATGCCCATTCCACATGCCCATTTGTTATCCATGCCAAGTGGCATTTTCTTCATAGCCAAAGTGTCTTCTAAAGGCCATAGATTAGTGTCCAAATGTACCACATCATCCTCTCTTAAATTGCCTATAAATAGAGAGATTTTTGGAAAAGAAAAGACACCAATTTTTCCTCCCATTTTCTCTAATTTTTGTGTTTTTAATTTGCCATAAATCTCCACTTTCTTTTGTTTATACTATATATATATATATTCTTTTATATTTCATCTTTTGTATTATTATTATTATTATTATTATTATATGTTTTGGTAAAGTTTTGGTGCCCGGTTTCGCCTCTCAATTTTACAACAAGAATTCTATTTTCTTATATATAAACCTTTTCCATCGAAAATGGTATTCGACGAAAACCCACATCCCAAAAGCAAATTATTAGTTTAATTAGTTAGAATGAAAGAGAAAGAAAAACATAGAAGAAAACAAGCAAATTACGAGTTTAAGTTAGTACAATGTCTAATCTATAGTCATTTGATTCTTTTTTTCCTATGTATCTTCGATTTTGGGCCAAATTATCATTAATAATTTTTTTTTCGGCTTATTTGAACTTGGACCCAAATACATATGACCCAGTTTAGACTTGCTTAATCAAATAATGAATACACGTGACATTATTTGATATTTGCCAATTTTTGTCTCCAAATTTAATTTGAGATGTACATGCCAATTTAATAATATGTAATTTTGTCATAATTAATTAATTTAATTTGGGACACATACCAATTTAATTTGTACACTAAAAACTAAAGTATATTTTGTCTATATCAACTAAGATATCCTATTACACCTAAGGATTCCATGATACTTTACCCTTAGATTCAATTAATTTGATAGTTAATTACAAACGCCCATTCAACTCAATAAATGGCCAATGGTGAGATTAGTGTCCTAAACTCAGCCTTTTAATTTGCGCTCCATTTGTTTATTCTTTTTATTGCTTAATTTTAGTTAATTTTGTTGTATGTTCTTCTGCGTTTATTTTTTTTTTTTTTTTGTTTTTTTGTTTTTTTTGAGTACACAAAAAGACAATAAACATTAAGCTATAAAATTCTGAAGAGGGCCAAAAGGTTCTTCAGACCAAACTTCATCCTTCTGTAGACGTTAAGCCCTTCGAGCAAGTTTATGTGCGACCTCATTTCTGCCACGTTGAATATATGAAAATCGAATTTGGGGCCAAGCGAGAGACAACTCTTGCACATCTCGAACAAAACTATGAGCCTCTGTTGCATCGTCCATCTCATTATTAATCAGACGAATAGCAACTAAGGAATCTGATTCTACTACCAAAGGAACAGAACGATCAACAATAAAATTCAACCCTCTGACAATCGCCTCAATTTCTAAGATCAAAACTGGCCATCTTTTATGAATAAAATTATGTCCGGCACCAATAATTTGACCAGTCCAATCACGAATTATCCAACCCAAACCACCACTATTGGTAACCGCATTCCAAGAGGCATCCGTGTTAATCTTCCACCATCCATGTGGTGGAGTGCTCCAGGTGATTACTCTGGAAGGTGCAACAACCTCAGCATTCGATACAACATAATTTTCGCGTTGGCAAATTTCTTGGAATTGTGCCTCAGCCTGAAGCAGGATCATATTCCAATTGATAGGAACATCCAAAGTCTGATGCACGACCATATTCCTACAGTTCCAAATCTTCCAGATGACAAAAAGAAATCTACTCAGCATCTCCATTGACTCATGTTCTTGAACCCAAGAAAAAAAATCAGCTGCTGACCATATTTCCCTGTGTGCATAAAATAAACCTGCATTAGACGGGATAAAATGGTACCAGAGTTTAGAAGTTACCTTACAACCCCAGAAGATATGAATGTTTGTCTCTGAGTACTTATGACAAAAAGGACACCAAGGTTGAATTTGAATTCCTTTCTGAACTAAAGCACACCTTGTAGGCAAGATATTGTGAATAGCCTTCCAACAACATATTTTCATTTTTGTTGGAATGGGAGTTCTCCATAATTTCCTCCAAAATTGTTCAGTTTTATTCGTATTGGAAGAAGAAGCCAAATTATCATTCTGACACTTCACCGCAAGAGTATATGCACTCTTTACTGAAAAGTAGCCATTTGTAGTCAATTTCCAGATAATTTCATCATTAATTATGTGCTTGGAGATTGGAATATTGAGAATCCTTTCAGCATCATCGGGAAGAAAATTCTGACGAACCATATCTTCCTTCCAACTCCTATTTCCATCAATAAGAGTGGCCACCATTTGGTCAATGAGAGTAGAACCAAGCTGAATCGGTCGATCACGATCTTCATTTGGAAACCATGGATCATCTTTTATAGAAATTTGTAAACCACTCCCAATCTTCCAACGATAACCCTTTAAAAATAAATTTCTACCCCAAATGATACTTCTCCAGGTGTAAGAAGGATTAGAACCTATCTGGGCCTTAAGATAATTTCCAGATGTAAAATACCTTCCTCGAAGAACCCGAAATAGAAGACTATCAGTATTTCGAAGCAGCCTCCAACTTTGTTTAGCAAGCATAGCCTGATTAAAAAGAGATAGATCCTTAAAGCCCATTCCCCCATAATCCTTACCTCTACAAAGGCGATACCAGCTCTGCCAATGATTATGAGATTTTCTCTCTAGCGAAAATGGGATACTCGGCGCCTTCAGTGCGATTACGGATTTCAGAGAATATCATATTGATTCTAGATAATCCTTTCCTTAATCTCTTTTTATCTAATATTTATTCCTTGGTGAATGGTTTCTCTTGGTGTAGATTTTTCTGTCTTTGTTTTCCAGGTTCAATGCAGACTTCTCAGCTTGGACTCATGGTGGAGCGTATGTGCCTGACGGAGGAGGAGCAACGGCCGGTTGTAATCCCAGACGATGATATCAATTCCTGTGAAAAATTGTTGCAAAACGGGTTACTCTGTAGGAGTTTGGCATCAAAATTTATAAATTTTGAGATGTTCAAACAGGCCATTCCAAAGATTTGGGATGTCAATACTCCGATTAAGATTCAGAAAGTGGGAGTCAATACTTTCCTCTGCATCTTCAGCAATCCCAGGGACAAACTCAGAGTAATGGAAAATGAACCTTTGTTCTTCTGCGTTTATTTTCTAAATAAAATTGGATGTGATTAAGTGTAATAATTAATTTATTAAACCTCTCCAATTCCCTGAGGATTCGATACTAGGTAATATTTACTGTTTTTATTACTTGATCACGTGTGCTTGCGTGTACGATGAATATCCACCTTGCTATTTACCTGCAAATTATAACAGAGCCTGAGACGTCGAACATCCATGTTTATCTTAAGTCCAAAGAATGTGATATTCCGACGCTCCCAATTGCAAATAGTGCAGTATATGTTTTGCCTTGCCAATTTTGTAAACATGATACTGTAATTCAACGCAGAAGCTCAGTACTACTGGATGCTTCTGGGCGTATTTGATGTCTAATCCTACTTTTGAAATATCCTGGCAGAAGAATTGTTGAAGAAGCTTCCAAATCCAATCCGAGACGTGCATCTTCCGATCCGTAACCGTAGTCTTCACTTTATATTTCTCCAAAAGCACTTCATACAAGGATTTTCTTGGAGATGACTTCATAACTTGAATCGTAATGGACATTTTGTGTTATACTTTCTTGGGGAAGAAAACGCAGCAGAAGAAGGGAGATGAGAGAGATGAAGAATAAGTAGTGAAGGAATGAAATAATATGCTAACTAACTCGTCTTTTTAGTACAAACTAACTCGTTACCTTTTCCATTTCTTTTTTTAATTTCTTTCTTATTTTCTTTTTCTTTTTAATTTTTTTTTCTGTTTCTTTGATAGATCAAAGGGTCATAACCTTGCTATCTAAACATTGCAGGAGGATCAAGCCTAGTATTGGTTATCTAAGTTGTTATCTTTTGATGCTTCTTTTTGTATCCCATTGGGCATTGTTTTGAGATAATGATATTCTGAACATTTATCTCAAAAAAAAAAAAAAAATGAAGAATCTGATTATTTGTACTTAAATGGGCATTGTTTTGAGATAATGATATTCTGAACATTTATCTCAAAAAAAAAAAAAAAAAATGAAGAATCTGATTATTTGTACTTAAATGCATTGTGAGTTACAATCTTAGTTTTTATTTTGCCACCATCTCTCGCATTTATATGTGGCTCCACCTACGTATTATTATTATTATTATCAACAATCAGCAAAGAACATCTAAAGCAAATTAAACACTTCATTCAACCATCTCTAAAAAACATCTAAACCAAACTAAACTAAATAGTTCAAGAATCAAAATTCAGAGAGTACGTTTGGACTTTACTAATGTTCATTGTAGTCAACTTCCTTTATGGCTCATTAGTACCTAGAGCAAGAGAAAAAAAAAATAGATGCATTCAAAAGATCATGGTAAGAAATGCACTACAAATGTTTATCCAAATTATCCGGTGTCCATGACAGATGCAAAAATACTAAACACATTAGTATTAGACATCTGTTTAAAACATCTAAATGTTGATGAAGAAGTAGAAGGATTTGATTTACTCTTCCGAATCAACTACAAGTTGATGAAAACAACTTTGGAACCCCGATGTATTGTTGAAGATCCTCCAGAAGGAAAAACGATCTTATTTGAAGCAAACATCGATGATTCCTTAATAGAAGTCCCAAGGATGTTAACTTGGGAAGAAATAACTAGAAAGTCCGAAAGGGATATTGCGAAGGCCTTTACGCCTCCAAAACCCAAGCCAAAGACTTTAACTCTAATTGAAGAAAGGACGGATGGCAGTGTACACATCGAATTCAAAGATGAGGGTCCTGCTAAATCCAGAATAACTCATTTTGCTCCCTCCAGACATAGCGCCTCAACAAGTCGAGCTGCGCCATCTTCTTCTGCAGTGGTACAAAGATCGAACTGTCTCAGAATAGAGAAAGTCGATTTATATCCAGAAATTTTTGAGATACATTATCAAAGGAATACATCTCCGACTCAAATAGATATGGAAACAAACCAACTCAATGTTATTCAGAGCGACTTCCAAATAGACATGGGGGCACTTAAGAAAGACTTCTTGAGTCCAATATGGTCAAATGCTAGAAAAGCATTCTTTGATGCTCATGAAAAACAAGAAAGAGAGCAAATGAATAAGGACTAGATCCATACCATGGAGACTCTTGAAGAAAATATACCGTTCTTTGAATGGTATATAGAACGTGATGAATATAAAGAGAAATCGATCAAAACATTGAAGGAAGTATCTTGGAAGACAGTGAAGGGAGCTGTAGTAAACTCTACACACCCTCCGCTAGAAGCAATTCACTTTGAAAGTTTCAATCAGACTGTCTTAGCAGCACCCTTCAAGTTGATTGATCAAAAAGAAGAAGATCAAAATCCCTCCAAGGGAATACAAGGTATACAAATACAAAACAATTATACAAATAAAATTCTCTCTACTTTATCCCAGTAGATGGACAGAGTAAAAGAAAAGGTTTTGAAGAAAAGCCGAAGAAGACACCACCCAAAGTCGAATTTGGAAGTACCGAATCATCAGCTCCATACTTCAGGACAGATGTTGGAAGTTCGGTGCCTTGAATGAAAATCAGCTTCGAAAGATTCATAGAAGACGTTGATAATCACCTCATGAAGCTCACCATAAAAGAACCATCCACCTCATCCCAAATCAATGTTCTGAATGACGAAGAAATAGATCAAATGATAGAGCATATGAGTCAATTAGCTCTCGAAGTAGAGCATCCAAAAGAGCATATTATGGCTAAAAGCTTTAGCCCAAGTAATATGTTAAAGATTCAAAATCAGAGAAATAATACTCGAAATTACAATCAGCAAAGGAACTGGATCTAAGACCTACAAGGCCGGATCTTCAGTTCGAAGAAAGAAATATTATGACCTACAAATCATTTGATGGAGATTCAATCTATGAATGGAATATAGATGGTCTATCAAAATACCTGATCATGGGTGTAATCCAAGAGATGCTTATGGCAAATACAACTTACATCTCAAAGGGACACACAGACCATGAGTCAGCAAGATTTTTATCTTCCGGATTCTCTGGCATCTTAAAAGGATGGTGGGATCATAGATTCACAGAGAAAGAACAGAAGGAAATTCTCAGACATACGTCTCGAAGACCAACGGGAACCATGGGTGTACATGAAGCAGTTGCTGAGTCCTCTACATGAGCATCAACCACGACAACTGCAACGACTCGTCAAATCATTGAAGAAGACGTCGAAGATGCAGTAATCACTCTAACCCATGCAATTGCAAAAAATTTCATGGGAAACAATAACAACTTTCGAGCTCTGTCAGGCATCTTTTTGAATAATTTAAGATGCCCAAAGCTCCAAGATTTCAGATGGTACAAGGATACTTTTCTGCTAGAAGTATACAAACTAGATGATTGTGAAAGTGATGATTGGAAACAAAGGTTCATCATGGGACTTCCAAAGCTCTTTCAGTCTCAATTGCTACTTCATATGAAGCAGTTGAATGGAGGAAACATTCCCTGGCAAAGTCTTTCATATGGAGATCTAATCCAGAACGTTATTAATTTTGGAACAATTCAATATTTGCACCAAAAGGCAAATGAGAAAGCCAACACCAGTGTCAACAGAAAAAGAGAAATGGGTCAATTCTGCGATATGTATAATCTGCATCCATATCCACAAGTCCCTTCTCAACTCCAGAAAAGAAAGATCAGAAAAATCAAAAAATTCTCTAGACAATCAAAAGGATATACAATACCAAATGTACATCGAGAATCTAGAGGATACAAAAGAAAAATAACCAGGGATTATCCCAGGGAGACTCAACATAAACAAGAAAGAAGGCACAAGAAATTTGGAAGACAAGTTCAGTGCTATAAGTGCAAGAAATATGGACACTATTCAAAGATATGTCCTCTGAAAGGAAAAATCAATGAGCTTCAGATTAATGAAGAACTAAAAAAGGAATTGCTAATGGCGTTCGGATCAAACTCAAGTGAGTTTTCAATCGAAGAAGATTCAAATGACGATATTCTCGAAATAGGAGAAGCTTCTGACTCTTACTTATCCAATGAAGGAGAATTTGAAGTCGAACACAGAAAAGACTGTGCAGAGGAAAATTTTGTGGTTGCTTTAACTGCATAAACGTCATCAGTAGCGACCAAGAATTTCTCCTAGATCTAGTTGACAAAATTCCAAATGAGGCTGTGAAGATATCACTCCTCAATCATCTAAAGGAGTCACTAAAGAAAAAGTCATTCGACGAGGAACGGAACACAAAGAGTTTGATCGACTTAGACATTAAACCCATTACCATGGATGATGTCTTTAAAAGATTTGAAGAAACTAAAGAGGTCACAATTCAAGATCTACAATTTGAAATCAACAATCTCAAAGGAGAAGTCTCAAAGTTGAAAAAGAATTATAAAGCATATTTCACAAAGCTTACTTCAGAAATAGCTAATCTGAAGAAAGGAAAACAAAAGGTTGAGGAAACTCTAGAAGAAGTTAATGTTGAAGAAGAGGTGTTCCTCAACACGATTACCAGAGTCCCGTGTCAAAAGTGGTACACCGAGGTAACTCTGAAGATTAAAGACTTTAAGATAACTCTTATTAATTTAATTGATTCAAGGGCAAACCAGAACTGCATCCGTGAAGGCCTCATACCCTCAAAATATTTTGAAAAAACAAAAGAGATTCTGAGAGGAGCCAGCGGAGCTCCTTTGAAGATCAGCTATAAATTACTGGAAGTACATATCTGCAAAGAAGGTATATGCTTCGTAACTTCATGTCTCCTGGTTCAAAGTCTAAGCCAAACAATGGTCTTAGGAACACCATTTATTACTCAACTATATCCCTTAAAAGTTTCTGAAGAGGGAATCTCTACTCAATTATTGGGACGCAAGATCCTATTTGAGTTCATGAGACCGGTTCTTACTCACAAAGTGCAACTTATGAGTAAAGACAATCAATTAAATATAATTTATTATAAAAACCTCATTAATACTATTTGTTGGAATAGAAATTTTGGCCAATCAGAAATTGCCATGTCATTAATTGAAATTAGTGGCAAAATTATTTATTTAATTAGGGACTATTTAAATTTTCAAGTATCCCTAAATTAAATTAAAGTAAATCCCAATATACAATTGGGTTATTTGAAATTTGGGCCAATTTTAGACTAAGCCCAAATAGGAGGCCATAATTCAGCAAAGTCTAGGCCCAAAGTCATTAAGTCATAGCCCACAAGGCTAGGCCCAAGGTTAATCAGGCTCAGTCTAAGGACCAGGCTCAAAGTCCATCAGGTCCAGTCCAATAGTCAAGCTCAAGCCCATCTGGAGGCCCTGGGGAACTCTATAAATAGAGAGCCCCCTCCTCCATTTTGGGGGTTCAGAAATTTGAGACCTCAGAGAGAATTCAGAAACAAAAGCCAGAAGACTCCTTGAGCTCTTGAAGATCAAACTCCACCTGAACGAAGAACACCTCCTCGAAGATCAAGAACATTTCTTCGAGACCCAAGAATCCATCGAAGCTGCAACCTCGAGAATAAGCTTTACAGCCCTCGAGTGAAACATACAAGCAAGAGAGAGAATCAGAGGATCAAATATTAGAGATTGTATTCCACTACTTTCAAATCAATACAAATACAAAGTTTCATTTGCACGTGTTCTTATTTCTTTATTGAAATCTCGTGCGAACACTATTTTTTTAATAGTCATTAATACTAATTTATATATTAATATAAGTACAGAATTGAGAAATAAAACATAAAGAAAAAAAAAGTTTGTTTACCCTAAATTTTTTATAAGAATATTATTACATATTTTACTGTGTTAAAGTATTCTATATTTAATAATAGTTTTGTATAATGTCTTTTCAATAAAGTTTTAAAATAAAATTTACAATAATTTCATATAATAGTTTGAAAATTTATAGACATTATTATATTTTAAAAATATTGTTGGAAATTTTATAGTTTGTAAAATATAGAAATTATAAGGTTTCATTAGCTTTTGTTGTCAATTTGTTCTATACGTGCAATAAAGATTTAAATTACCCAATTTATTAATGTTAATTTATATATTTCATATAATCATAAAACTTATAAAAAAAAATAAAGGTTTGTTTAAATTAACATTTAAATATAAATAAAATTACAAAATAATCTTCACATGTGCAACGCACGTTAATATTTATAGTTTAAAGAAGTGTTGATTGTTATAGACATTTCCAAACATACTAATTATTGCATCTCATTTTACTTAATTGACAATCGTATTGTCAGCCTTTGAATGCACAATAAATAATTGAATATCAAGAATAAAGCAATGGAGGGAGATTAAAAAACATTCGAGAAATTTTTAGCACTTTGAGCACTAAGTGGAACATTAAGACACAAGTAAAGGTGAAATTTAAGCAGACAACTCGAGTGGGAAGCATCTGAACGCTCATTGAGAACATCTCAAATCTTGCAAAAGTGTCAAAATACCAAAATTTGAAAGCTTACTGTCGAAAAGCTATCTTAGAGTGTTGAGATACTTCAAATTGAAGCATCAATACCCATTTCTTCATAGCATTCTATTGGGAGAAAAATAATATAATAATAATATGCGAGAGGAAGCGATAAAACAAAAATATTAAATTCTCTCATTTCACAAAATAAAACCAACCAAACAAGAGTCACAAAATAATAAATATAAAAAGATAGTGAAAAAAGAGACAACACCACAATCTATACTGGTTCGTCCCAAACTCGGGACTACATCCAGTCTTCTACAACTACAAGTTCTACTAAATGGGAGATTACAAGAAGCCTTAAACTCGAGCCACAAACTAACCTTTAATAGCCTAACAATGATTATTGACTTCCAAGTATCACAGCCTGATAGCTTGAGATAAACAACAAAGATAAACCCTCAACCTAACAAGAGAGAATAACACTTATTCACTCACAAAATCAACACACTGTGATTTCAATTTACAATCGAAGAAACGTAAAGAAAGGTCACACTCGATTTTTCTCCTTCCAGCCACAAAAAAGTATATATATATGCTGCAATATTGACCTAAGTTAATATGGAGGTGTGCTGGGCCCAAGCCCAAAGGCTTCAACGGACAAACTAGCTATGTTGGGTATTTCCGTCAAACAATGTGGCTTGAATTTTGGTTCCACTAAAAAAAAAAACCTTAACAATCTCCCACTTGGAGACAAAATGACTATCTTATCTCCCACTGCAACGAAACTTATCACCTTGGCAAATTTCATGGTACAACTCACACTACAAATGTTATTTTTGATCTTCTTGGAAAACTTCAAGGCTAAAAAAAATACCTGAAAAACAACAAAATCACAAAATAGGCAACCATCAGAATATAACTGTAGTGCATATGTGCTCACCCCGAGGTATGGGCTCGCTAAGTGGATCTGTCTTCAAGATGAAAAAGACAGACATGTACTCCCAATTCAACTAAGTGGTAACAACTAACATCTTTTTAACAGTAAACCACTGTTCTTGAAGAAGATACACTTTGAGAAGGGCTTGAATCCTCTGTTCAAATTTGCTGCAAAACTAGAGACCTTACCTTTGACCTTAGCAACTGCACTGGCCTTCCACTTAGATGCCTCTGAAGGAATGAACGTTTCACTCTGCAGCAAAAACATTGGATCGTCTTTGATTTTATTTAAAATTAAACTAAAAAATAAAATTAAGCAAACTTACTATGAGTAAATATAGAGATATTTCTGGCGAGTCTTTATCTCCTCCAAAAAGTCTTTCTGGCTATGACTTGAATGCAGGACCAAGGCTTGTGGGAGCTTGTTGAAAGAAAATCCACAAGGGATTGGAGAGGAAGGGGTCTAGAGAGAATTTTCTAATTCTCTATTGAGGAGATGTGTGTTATATCTAATGGCTCAACCCAATGGTTCTATTTATAGAGACCGAGGGCAAATCTTTGACATAATTAAAATATTATATTTTAATATCTAATATATTAAAATATATCTTATACTTATTTGAATCTTATTCAAATCACCTACGATATTTATTTATTTGAATCTTATTTAAATTTTATAAATATCTTTTATTTAATGTATCTAATATACATTAATTATTTTAATATGTAATGTATCAAATACAATAAATATATTTTCCTCTTTTATATTTAATATATCTAATATATTAAATATTAATTTTAACACTTCAAATTAAATATGAATTTGAACATTTCAAATTTTAATATTTAATGTATCAAATACAATAAATATATTTTTCTCTTTTATATTTAATATATATAATATATTAAATATTAATTTGAACCTTTCAAATTTTTCTTTCAACTAAATTGATCTTTTAGTGTTACTATGAGCTAGCAAGGGGACCTTATGGACCTAAAGATTATAAGCTCTAATGATACAAAATTAATTAATTAAACTCTTTAATTAATCAATTTTCATTCATTAACTCTAGGGTCCCTCCACTATAAACCTAGAGTTGCACTCTTATGCACTGTAGGACAAGTTGTGTCCATGGATATAATCATTACATGCAAGTCGATACTTCACGAGTTATTCGTAATTACAGCTAGGTCAAAAGTCCGTTTTACCCTTGTAATTACATATTGCACCTTAAGTACTATTGATCCTCTAATGAACAGTTTGTTTATGATCTAACCATAAACTAAGTCCCTTTCGGGCTAGTGAGAGGGTGGGGCCCCATTGTTTAAGTCTTGAAATTAGCACTTAAGGGAACTACTCATCTACTTACCTTATATGGGAATGAGTGAATTTCATCTTGTGAGGTTATGTTCCCAGCTCCCTATTTGGTCAAATTCCCAAAATGGTAGGTATATTAAATCAGCTACAAAAGCCATTCTCACCCATGTAAATTAAAGGACAAACCCTCACAGGCAGAAGTTCATAACTTACTCAGAATTAAGATCGAGTCGCATATGATCATCCTAATGAAATATTAATCTTCTCAATTAACAGATTTATAAAGAGAGATTAAATATTTCGTGGTCCAGTCTTATACAAACTCATTGTATAAGATATCCCCACTCACATGTCTCCACATGAACGATTTTGATCAAACCATTTGTAACTATTACAAAGTGGGCCATATCAATAGTGTTGCCAGGATAAGACACCCAACCTTATCCATATACTATGCCCCTTTAAGTTGTTTTTTGAACATGATTGTCCCGTATGTCAACCACATACTGTTTAAGATTATACTAATAACCTTGGATTTTTCATATAATGGATAATATTATATTGCAAATAAAATAATCAAAATTATTATTAATCATTAAATAAATTATTAATTACGAGGCTTTAGGGCATAAATCCCAACAATCTCCCACTTGCACTAAAGTCGGCAAAACATGTATCCTAGGGCATACTCTATACCCAACATGTTATCCCACGTGCCGTTAACAAAGATGAGACATGTCTCGTAATCCTAGACATTCTAGGTGACCCTCAAACACTTTAGCCTGGAGAGTCTCTTTATATAGATCCAAACGACTGCCGTTAAAAACCATCTTGGTCACTACCATGATGCTTTTTCTCTCTC
Source organism: Trichosanthes truncata (assembly GCA_033996785.1). NCBI lineage: Eukaryota > Viridiplantae > Streptophyta > Magnoliopsida > Cucurbitales > Cucurbitaceae > Trichosanthes > Trichosanthes truncata. The sequence goes on from JAWPNB010000004.1 coordinate 17,840,793, forward strand.
TCTCTCGATATGATTTCCTATACATTGGTGTTTTCTAATTTCCTTAATATTAGTTTTTGCACCACTATTATCATAGTAAAGAGGATAGACTAAATCATATCTGAAAGACCTTTCAGATATTCAAGGAATTATTTGAGTCATACAAGTCCTTTTGTTGCTTCACAAGCAAAATAATTTAACTTGTATACCATACTCCACCACCTAGGGTAAAATTTATCTTTACATAGATTTCCTAAATCTTTGTAAGAACCAATGTATCTTGTAAAGATCAAATCTTTAACTTTATACATAAAAATTTCTCATCATCCATAGATAATTTGAGAAAGTTTTTAATTTTCTACTCAATGGTCATACTATTCGTTTAACTGATATATGCTAACCAATTGTATATTAAATGTTCAATCTCATTTATGCATATCATATACTCTCAACATTTGAGGTGTCTTAGGATACACTTCCTTAGACATAAATATCAAATATTTGACAAAAATTTTGTTAATATAAGATATTTGAGACAAAGTTAACATTTTGTTCTTAAAATCTCCATTTTGGACATGTAAAATATACCGAGTCATTCCAAATCACTCATTTGGAATTGGTTACTTAATCAACTTTTTATGTTAGATAGATATCTTACATCATTCATAATGAGTAAAATATCATCAACATAAAACATGAGAAAAATCTACTAGGCAATTAATGATTTTCCTGTCTATACAAGCTTCATTAATATTTATCTAAAGTCATAGGTTTTGATACTTTTATCAAACCTTATATTCACATATCTAATGGTAAAATTAATTTCATAAATGACCTTTACTATTTCGCAAACCTTTTGCTTTTGATCTTTGAAAATAAACATCTCGATTGATTTGTGTAGATGCATTATCTAAGATTTCTTCTCATAAAAGAATTCTAAACATTCATTTTTTTATATCACATATGCAACAATGAATTAAATAATGCTTACAGACTTCAGTATGACAATAAGTGAGAAAATTTACTCGCAATCTACTTTTTCCTATTAAGTTTAACCCTTTGCCATTAGTCTCACTTTGCGGGCAATAAGCCTTTAACTTAATCATCTAATATGACAATTTGGGCTTCAATTAAGTCCTTATAAAGGTTGAGTCATCTCATAACTCTCTCACTACAATGAGGCTTATCCAATCCATGACTAGGATCCATTTGACTTTCAAATGTAATTAAATTGTTAACAACTTTTATTAACTATTTAGTGGCTTCACTTGGAACCAATTTATTAACACTATCTCACCTTATTAAAGGTTTTTAGTCTTTTGTTTGACATTTCTTATAAAAATGATATTTGTCATACAAATACCTTATTCGTTTTAGGACTACATAAAAGACCATATTGTACTCCTTAGGGGTGGCCTACACTTATGCTTATCTTTTAACATATACAAGCTTTTAGGCTTGTTTCAGCACATGAGCTTAACATTCCCAAATGGTGAAGTGTTGTAAACCAGCTTTACTACTCTTCTATAATCTTAAAATTGTCTTGTAGACACTTTTGAAGGGAATCATGTTCACTATGCAATCTCTATTGCATTTCCTAACTGTAGTTTGGTAAAGGTGTGTAACTCATTACTGATGTGACCATGTCTAACAAGGTCTTGTTTCTCCTCTTGCAGCACAATTTCACAAAATTGTACTTGGTATTAAGATAATTGGGATAAAAACCCATTTTCTATCAATTAGTTTTAGTACATAAGGTTCATGTACTTTCTATTATGATCTGATCATATTGTCTTGATAGATTTAATTACCTAATCGATTTTTAACTTTAGTCTTAATATTCTTGAACTTTTCAAAAATTTAGACTTATGTTTATTAGGTAAAGATACTTGTACCTTGAATGATCATCAATCAGAGTGACGAAATATTCATGACTTTATTTGGCCTTTACATTTACCAGACCACTTGGGTCAGAATGATTATCTTGCATGAAAGGCAAGATCTACAGACAGGTAAAGTAATTAACTAACTTTTGAGAGAATTACCTCTCATTAGTCTTTTCATTCTATTCAAGTTGATGTTAATCAACTTTAATAGCCAAAGTCAAGTATCATCTTTTAGGAGAAAACAATGTCTTTCTATTTTTAATTTTATAATCCTGAATATCTCAGTATTTTGTAATATAGCATATGTCAACATTTTAACATATACAAATTGTTCTTATTTTCAGCTGAATGTATTTTCAAACAATTTTGAAAATATAAACTTTCATACTTTAAAGTAATTCATACTATATGAACATTTTTGTAATAAAGTTCGAGAATTTGAATTTCTCTTATGGTTACTAAAAACATCATATTCAAGATTAAGTAACAATCTTTACTTAATAACATCTTAATGTCTCCCACTACATTAATTGAGATGGGCTTCTTGGTGCCAACCTGTAGAAACTATTCTACATGTTAAGTATTTTCCAAGAATTATATATTCAATGTAATGAAGAATAAATCTTGATAGTAGATCTTATATCGACTTTCTAAGTGGCATTATTTATATTCCACCAAAAATGTAGTAAATCAAATTTACTTTCATTTCTATTTTTCTTCCAATAGAGTCATTTAAAAAGTTCCTGTCATTATGACCGTCCTTGCTAATTTAGGAACCATTTCCTTATGGAGGGTGTTTGCATGGGTCAATATTAGGGTGAATTTCTTGAGAAAGTATTATAGTAATTGGGAGAAGGAAATGTGTCAACATAACCTACAGTTTCTGTCATTGGTTCACATCATGAGATTCATGTGGGGCCTCGTGGTAGCTTTTGGATCGTCTCCCTACAAAAGCTGTTTGCATGGGTCAATATCAGGGTAAACTCTTAAGAAAGATAGGATTGTATTTTTGTTTCCAATACTTGACCTACCCTATGACGACAGTTGCTGGGATAAAACTATGAGATCTAAAATGATGGGTCACACTTACAAAGGGCTCATTCAGGTTGTTAATGATATTCTTAACCAAACTAATGGTAACTAAATATTATAGGAATAAGAGTTATTCTGGTATAATACTTGGTTGAGATTGTCTCTGTAACGACCCTATAGGCTCAACACGCTACCTAAGAGTCATTACTAAGTCACGTCGCTATATTACCGAAAATTTCGGCAACATAACGGCGTAACTACCCGAAAACCAAAAATTTGACCCTTACCTGATAAGACATAGGAAAACACACTTCTAAGATTTTCAAACAACCTCCTAGCATCCAACAAACTTCTCAATATGATGCTAGGGTTCAAACAGCAGAAACCAGGTGAATTCAAACATAGAAATTCAAATACACGTGCACGATTTACAAAGAAAGGTTAAAAGATTTTGAAACATTCTCCTAAACTTAAAAAAAAAACTCGACATGAGTTCTATGTACATCCTGAAACATAAAAGAAGCGGAATAGCGATCGGTCGGCTCCCATGACTCGAGTAGCTGATCTCCGGTCACGCGCTAGGGCCGATCTTAGCCTTACCTGAAAACATTTTTAAAAGGAAAAGGGTGAGTATTAACGAATAATACTTAGTAAGTCAATCATAGTTTCAAATAAGAGTTTCAATCGCATGCAACATGTCATTTTAAATCATAAAATCATCGTAAACCATCGCTTTAGTAGGGGACCTAAAATTCGTTTTATAAACCATATACTTTTCCTCGCGGCTCTCGTGAACGATTAAATTCTCCCGAGGGCCTCGTGAATAGTCCGAAGACATAGTTTTTCCATCGAATAGAGTCCTCCCTAACTCTGAGAGTTGAGCTCGAAAGCTAATATACATCGTGGAGTCCGAAGACTCAGCCCGAAGGCTACCATTGTGGAGTCCGAAGACTCAAGCCCGTCGGCTACCATCGTGGGGGCACTCTCGAACCCCGGGAGCATAGAGAGTCCGAAGACTCGGGTTCCCTCAAAACCCACATAAAACTTTTGGGAGAATTATCGTCACGGCCTTACATAAATCTTTTCATGAGCACACAACACATGCATGAGGTCCCATTCGTTTTAGAACATAGTTATGAATGCATAAATCAAGGCAATCGCATTTCAAAGACATACATATCATTTCCATTCTTTTTAACATGAAAACATAAATTTCAAAGTAAATATAGAGCTAGCTCTCGGTTTCGAAAACTTCTTTCGTTGTGAGATCCCTTACCTTAAAACTTTACTTACTAAAATACCCTTTCTTCACTTAGTAATGAGCTTCTTGAGTTCCCACTCCAAGTACGATCCAAGGTCCTCGACAATTCACCTAAAAAGTTTCCTAAACGTGTCTTAAACCATCCGAATTACGCTAAAACACATTCTATCATTAATAACTCGACGAAACGGACCAAATGGCAATTTTTTACCCAACTCCGGCGAACGGCGGCGCGTGACCGGAGCACGGCGGCGCGTGCAGCGGCGGACGGCGGCGCGTGGGGCTTCCAATCGGCGCGTGAGGGCGCGTTTTGAGCAGATCTAGTGCGCTCGGGACTCCGGTGAGCTCCGGTGAGGCGTTTGCTAGCAGATCCGGCGCGATCTGAGTTTCAAACTTACAGAAACCGGTGAACGGCGGCGCGTGCAGCGGGGGTTGCGAATTGAAGCTTCCGGCGAGCTGATCGGTGGTTCACGAGATGCAAAACCGTCGAGGAGGCGTCCGGCAAGGCAAAGACCGCGTCTTGGGAGCTTACGCGGCGGTGATGCTGCAGATCCGGCGGTCGTTGGCTGGACGGCGGCAGTTCGGCCTCTGCGCGGCCGGCGTTCGTGAGCTTCGGCGGTCGTTGCGAGGCTGGACGGCGAGTGGTTGCGGCGGCGACCAGCTGCGATGGCGGTCGGCGGTTGAGCAGAAGCGAGAGGCGGACGGCTGGGCGAACGAGCTGCACCGGCGGCGTGTTGCTTCACCGGCGGCGGCAAGCTGCTCTGTTCGGCGAGGCTAGGCGTGCGGCGGCGACATCCCGAGGAAGAAGAAGAAGAAAAATCGACAGAGGATGGGTGTTCGGCAGCTGCTGCTCGGTGAGAAAGAAGGAGAAGAACGGTGAAGGTGGGTGTTCGATCGGAGAGAGAGAGAGAGCACGGTGAGGGAGGGATTTTCGGGAAAGAAGAAGGAAAAAGAAAAAAAAAATATAAATAAAATATAAATAAAAATAAATATAAATAAAATATAAATAATAAAAATAATAATAAAATAATATTAGAAAATCAAAAATATCTTCTTCTCTATAAGACCATAATACCCTTTTTCTCATTCCAAATTTCAATTTAACCTTCATATTTACTTTCCAAATGAAAATCATTCCACTTTATTCCATAATTTGAAATTAATGCCTGTAATTAAGCCAGGCGTTACAGTCTCATTTCAGTGAAGGAACACTTGACCTACCCTACGATGTTACTTGTTCTAACTCACTAAAGCACCATAGCATTAGAAATGATTTATAGGGTTCATTTTTCAAATTATTTTATTTATATTCTAAAATTGAATGGATAATTGTTTGCATGATGTTAAATTATATATTTTATATATTTCAATATTATGTCAGTTTCTCTCATAATTTTTAATTTTATTATTGATGAGTCAAAATTAAGAAAATTCTATTACTTAGAAAAGTAACACTAACACTATAATGGTGGTGTAAAATATTTATTTGTCTGTATTGAGAAATGTTCTCAAAACCTGTTGCCAATGCTAATCGAATTGTTCGTGAACCACATGATGAATGAATAAAAAATAAACGTAGATAATTGTCTAAATGATCTCGAATTTAACTATGAAAAAAATCCAAGAAAAGAAACCAAATAACTGGAGTTATATATAAGGAAATAGTTCCTAAATTAGCTAGGACAATCACAATGAGAAGAAAAATATAAATGAAAGTATATTTGATTTACTAAATTTTTGGTGGAATATATATAAATAATGCCACCTAGATAGTCGATATAAGATCTACTGTCAAGATTTATTCTTCATTACATTTAATATGTAATTTTTGGAAAATACTTAACATGTAGAATAGTTTCTACAAGTTGGCACCAGGAAGCCCATCTCAGTTAGTGTAGTGGGAGACATTAAGATGTCATTAAATAATAATTGTTACTTAATGCTGAATATGATATTTTTAGTAACCATAAGAGAAATTCAATTTCTCGAACTTTATTACTAAAAAGTTCATATAGTATGAATTACTTTGAAGTATTAAAGGTTATATTTTCAAAATTGTTTGAAAATACATTCAGCTAAAAAATAATAACAATTTGTATATGTTAAAATGTTAACATATATTATACTACAAAATACTGAGATATTCAAGATTATAGAATCCAAAATAAAAAGACATTGTTTCTCCTAAAAGATGATACTTAACTTTGGCATTTAAGGTTGATTAACATCAATTGGAATAGAATGAAAAGACTAATAAGAGATAACTCTCTAAAAGTTAAAGTTAATTACTTTACCTATCTGTAGATATTGTCTTTCATGTAAGATAATTGTTTGTCCTTTATTAGATAAAGCTAAAAGGCCAAAGAATATTTTGGGCTTACACATTCTGACCCAAGTAGTCTGGTTAATGTAAAGGCCAAATAAAGTCATGAGTATTTCATCATTCTAGTTGATGATCATTCAAGGTACAAGTATCTCTACCTAATTTATCTAAAATTTTGAAAGTTCAAGAAAATTAAAGCTAAACTTGAAAATCGATTAGGTTATTAAGTCTATCAAGACATTATGATCAAATCATAATAGAAAGTACATGACCTTACATACTAAGACTAATTAATAGAAAATGGAATTTTATCCCAATTATTTAAAATACCAAGTACATTTATGTGAAATTGTACTGCAAGAGGAGAAACAAAACCTTGTTGGACATGGTCACATCAATAGTGAGTTACACGCCATTACAAAACTCTTATTAGGATATGCAATAGAGATTGCATAATGAACATTATTCCCTCCAAAAATGTCTACGAGACAATTTTGATATTGTAGAAGAGTAGTAAAGCTAGTTTACTGCACTTCACTATTTGGGAATGTTAAACTTACATGCTAAAACAAGCCTAAAAAATGTTGTATATGTTCAAGAATATGCCTACGTGTAGGCCACCCCTAAGGAGTACAAAATGGTCTTTTATCTAGTCTTAAAAAGAATAGGGTATTTGTATGACAACTATCATTTTTCTATAAGGAATGTCAAATAAAATATCATAAACCTTTAATAAGGTGAGATAGTGTTAATAAATTGGTCCCAACTGAAGCCACTAAATATTTAACAAAAGTTGTTAGCAATTTAATTACATTTGAAAGTCAAATGGATCCTAGTCATGAAGTGGATAAGCCTCATCGTAGTTGGAGAGTTAGGAGATGACTCAACCTTTACAAGGACTTAATTGAAGCCCAAGTTTTCATGTTAAATGACAAAGTAGAAAGGCTTATTGCCCTCAAATTGAGACTAATGGCAAATGGTTAAACCTAATAGGAGAAAGTAGACTGTGAGTAAACTTTCTAAGTTGTTGTCACACTGGAGTCTGTAAGCATTATTTAATTCATTATTGCATATGAGATATAAAAAGTGAATGTTTGAAATCCTTTTATGAAAAGAAATCTTAAATAATGCATCTACATAAATCAATAAGAGAGGTTTATATCCAAAGATCAATAGGAAAAAGGTTTGCAAAATAATAAAGATTCATTTATGAAATGAATTTTACCATTAGATCTTTGAATATAAGGTTTGATAAAAGTATCAAAATTTATGATTTTGGATAAATATTAATGAAGCTTGTATAGACAAGAAAATCATTAATTACTTAGTGGATTTATCTCATATTTTAGGTTGATGATATTTTACTCATTATGAATGATGTAAGATGTCTATCTAACATAAAAGGGTTGACTAAGTAACCAATTCCAAATGAGTGATTTGGAATGACTCGGTATATTTTACATGTCCAAAATAGAGATTTTAAGGAAAAAATATTAACTTTGTCTCAAACATCTTATATTGACAAAATTATTGTCAAATATTTGATATTTATGTCTAGTATCCTAAGACACCACAAATGTTTAGAGCACATGATTAATTATCTACTCTAAGTGGGAGACAATTAATGAATAAATGAGACTTAACAATTAATATATAGTTGGTTAGCATATATTAGTTAAACGAATGGTATGACCATTAAGTAGAAAATTAAAAACTTATCTATGGATAATGAGAATTTTTGTGTATGGAGTAAAATATTTGATCTTTACAAGATACACTGGTTCTTATAAAGATTTAGGAAATCTATGTTAAGTTAAAGTTTTTCCTAGGTGATGGAGTATGGTATACAAAGTTAAATTGTTTTGCTTGTGAAGCAACAAAAGGACTTGTATGACTCAAATAGTTCCTTGAAGATCTAAAAGGTGTTTCAAATATGATTTAGTCTATCCTCTTTATTATGATAATAGTAGTTCAAAGACTAATATTAAGGAAATTAGAAAACACCAATGTATAGAGAATCATATCGAGAGAGAGAAAGTATCATGGTAGTGACCAAGATGGCTTTTAATGGCAGTCGTTTGGATCTATATAAAAAGACTCAATAGGCTAAAGTGTTTGAAGGTCACTTAGAATGTCTAGGATTACAAGACATGTCTCATCTTTGCTAAAGAAAATGGGAGAGCATGTTGGGTATAGAGTATGCTCTGGGATATATGTCTCGTCAGCTTTAGTGCAAGTGGAAGATTGTTGGAATTTATGCCCTAAAGCCTCGTAATTAATAATTAATAATAATTTTGATTATTTTATTTGCAATATAATATTATCCATTATATGAAAAATCTAAGGTTATTAGTGTAATCTTGAACAGTATGTGGTTGACATACGGGAGTATAATGTTCAAGAAATAACCTAAAGGGTCATAATATATGGATAAGGTTGGGTGCCTTCTCCTGGTAACACTATCTATACGACTCACTTTGTAATAGTGAAAAATGATTTGATCCAAATCGTTCATGTGGAGACATGTGAGTGGGGGTATCATATACAACGAGTTTGTATAAGATTGAACTATGAAATCTTTAATTTCTCTTTATAAATCCGTTAATTAAGAAGATTAATATTTCGTTAGGATGATCATATGCGACTAGATCTTAGTTTTTAGTAGGTTATGAACTCATGCGTGTGAGGGCTTGTCCTTTGATTTGCATGGGTGAGAGTGGCTGTTGTAGTGGATTCAATATGCCTACCATTTTGGAGACTTGACCAAATAAGAAGTTGGGAACATATTCTCACAAGATGAAATTCACTTCATCCCATATAGGGTAAGTAGATGAGTAGTTTCCTTTAGTGCTGATTTCGGGACTTGAACAATGGGGCCCTACCCTCTCACTGGCTCGAGAGGGACTTAGTTTATGGTTGGATCATAAACAAATTGTTCATTAGAGGATCAGTGATACTTAATGTGCAAGATGTAATTATAGGGGTAAAACGGACTTTTTGACCCAGCTGTAATTACGAACAACTAATGAATGATCGACTTGCATTTAGTGATTATATGCAAGGACACAACTTGTCCTACAGTGCATAAGAGTACAACTGTAGGTCTATAGTGGAGTGACATAGAGTTAATGAATAAAAATTAATTTATTAAAGTGTTTAATTAATTAATTTTGTATCATCGGAGCTTATAATCTGTAGGTCCATAAAGTCTCCTTGCTAGCTCATATGAACAAATATGGAAAATTTTCGTTGAGAGAAAAATTTGAAATGTTCAAATTAAAATTTAATATATTTGATATATTAAATAAGGAAAAACATATTTATTGTATATGATACATTAAATATCAAAGAAATTATTAATGTGTTAAGATACATTAAAGAAAAGATATTTATTAAATTTGAATTAGATTCAAATAAGGAAATAGTTGTCGTAGGAGAATTTTGAAAGGTTTGAATAAGATTCAAACTGGTTAGCTAAATATATTTTAACATATTATATATTAAAATATATTATTTAATTATTTTCTCTATATTACTATAAATAGGACCTTAGGGATGAACCATTGTTTGCATTCTTCACAACAGAAAAGAACTCTTGAAATTATCTTCTCATTAATTTTCTCTATTTTCAAGAAGGTTCTGACAAACCTTTTTGGTCCTTTGTTTGAGTCATAGAAAGGAAGACTTTGTGGAAGTCTTGGAGTTCAACCTCATTGGAGTTGGAGTATAAGGAGAAAAAGACCCTTAAGAATATTCTCTATATTATCTCAAAGGTATGTTTTGCTTAGCCTAAAATATTTTTTTATTTAATTCTAAAATAAAATCAAAATCCATTCCAAAACTTCCGCTGTGGGTTTAATTCGATTATTCCCTACAGACTTTATAGTACAACGTCTCGACGCTGTACAAAACACACTGTATTACTGAACCTTGCATGCCCTTAGCATCAAGATGCTAAGGGCAGCATCGCGACACTCTGGACGAAAACGTTGAGCGTGCCTCACTCTTAATGTCGAGAGCCCACAGGGAAGTGTCTCGGTGCTAGCTCTCGAATTTGCACCTATAAAGATAGCTTCTTGACCACATTTTAGGTGTCTCGACGCTATCCTCTCGGCTCCAACAGCTAGTGCAACGCCATTCTCCATACTTAGCCTCCAAAATTGATCTAATTAAGCTCCATAGCCATACAAAGCTCCAAATCGATCAAATCTGCTCCCAATTGCTCGATTTCCTAAAATACACAAAATATCTACATAAAAGCTCACAATTACACCAAGACTAGCTAGAAATTAAGGCTAAATTATAGCACTAAATTAGTTCGATCAAAGCCTTCTATAAAAGAAAAGTTTCACTTCAGCTAAAGTATGTGTCTGTTCTCAAGACTGTTCATATTTATCTTGTCCATAATACATATGTATCTTGTACATAATACAAAGTAAAAGTGATATTAAAAGTCCCACCTAAAGAACTTGGGGCCACAGTGATGAGGGCATTTGACAGGACTAGAACCATTTTGTAGCATTTTGATAAGGCATAAAACATGTATTATTGGTATTGGTTGTAAGAGCATTGTAACAAAGTACCAGCAAACAATGTATAAATACTCACAGTATGCTATGTCTAGGTAATTCTTCCATTTTTTCCTTCCTTTTGTTGAATAGTAAAAACGCTACTACATGTTACAGTGGGTAATTCTTCCATTTTCTATCTTTTCCTTTTGTTGCATAGTGAAAAGGCTACTGTATATTACAGTGGGTGTAGGCCTAAGACTAAACCATTTAAAATCCTCGTCTCTTTATTCTTTTTCCCTCTTAGTGACATTTATCACTTTTGTGGCGTCTTGTTGAGGTAAAATCCTAACAACATTGGGATTAGAGCCTCCCATAGCTAGTGAATAATTCAAGAAAACATAGCAATAGAAAGATTTGAAGTTTAATGGAATGGGTGACTTCGGCCAAGATGAAGGCAATGCTGGTACAATGCAACAAATAGCCTATAATACTCTGATATTGAACCTAAGCGAGCGATAATATCCTACACATCAAGTAATGGAATAATACACTACATTCAAGGAATGGACCAAACTCTCAATCACTCTTTCTCACCAATAGTCTATTAAAAAAAAATCTACTTACAGGAATGATTATTTACGTACAATATCGATGCCAAAAAATATTTAAATGAAAATTTGAGCCAAACTATACTCATGGTGCAACCTATTAGATTTGAAGAAAAAGGAGAAGAAGGACCATGTTTGTCTATTTAAGAAGTCTTTTTACAGTTTAAAACAATCCCCAAGGTATCATAATTTTTATTAGTCTGTGCTTGAGATTGGCTTTAAAAGAAGCTCTAATGACAATTGTGTTTACTTGAAAACAACATCAAAAGGAAGAGATATTTCTCATGTTATATGCCAATGTCATGCTCCTTTGTTGGCCATAATATAATATAGAAGACATAAAACAGGATCAAAGAATGTATGAAATATGAGTTTGAGATGAGATACCTAGGGGAAGATCAAAGAATACTAGGCTCGGAGATCTCAAGAGATAATAAAAGTGGTGAAGTCCATAAATGTAAAAAATCATACAACAAGAAGATTGCCAAAGAAGGCTACATTGCAATCATGGTAGCACTCTCTAGTTGATTTCTCGCATTAACTGAGGCTTGTGACTTTGGGGCTTACTGAAAGGCATGGGTTATGAAAAAGACATAGTGAAAAATCTACAATGATAACCAGAGTGCAATTCATCTCTAAAAAATTCAACAATTCCACGATAGAAGAACTAAGCAAATTGACGGTAAATACCACTTGATAAGATAGTAACTCAAAAAGGGTATAGTGGAAGAAATGAATTTACATGCCCAAGAGAATGCAGCCTACATGCTAACCAAACTAGGTCTGGAATTATCAAACCTTGCAGGAGAGAAGTCAAGGGACAGCAGGAATTTCACTTCCAGTATGATTCAAATGTGGAGATTTGTGATATATAGTTTGGATCAACTGAAAGTTAGTACTATTAATGTTGATTTTAAGAGTGCTAAAACAAATTACCACCTAAAAATGTATAAATACTCGATACATAAATTTTATCCCAAAAAAGAAAGAAAAAAAGAAAGAAAGAATTTTCCTATCTTAAAGATATAGAAATAAACTAAAATATAAACTATCATTCAACCATTTTCTGCCAAGATCTTGGGGAGAGAATTAAAATTGAAAAATTGAAGGAGTCAATCTGATGAACCCACATATGTTTCCTACGTTGAATGTCTTGATCCATCAATATCTCCGTCGTTTGAGACTTGGAATCATACAATAATAAAACGAGTTCAGCCCAAAGACACAAGATCTTTCCATCTTCACGAGCTTCGATGAGTTGGAGGTGAAATGATTCTATAGGAGACTAATTATGATACAAATTTTTTTGTGGTATGTGAACAACAAATGCCTAATTCCATGAAGAATCTTCTTCCATCATCCGCACACCATACTTGTACTCGAAAGAGTTAGATAGAGGGTGCCATCAATGACTCCAATGAAAACAAAATCACCGGGATCTTGGGGAGCAAAAATTTCGTCGATTATCTCATGTTCTATATTGAAACGACAAATGACATTTTTATGGTGTTGTAGGTGAACTCCAGCCCAATAGAGGGCTCCATTGAAGTAAACACCATTGTCTTCGATAGAAAAAGGTACAAAGGCAACAGGGGTCCATTTGATTTTGCTAGTTGTGCCACCAAATGAAAAAGCAAAAATCTCAACCAAGGTAGTAGATTTTGATTAGGAGTTTCTTGCTATTTTGAACTACTTTGTTTTAGGACTAAGTCCTATTGGGAAAAAAAAAACCCACTACTACTACAAGAATAAGCAGAAAAATAATTTAAAATTAAAAGAAAGCAACAAAATAAGAACACACAAGAATTAACGTGGAAAAACTCCAAAACTGGAGAAAAAACCACGGATAGAAAGAAATACTCCACTATGTGAAAAATTATTACAATCACATATAATTCTCTCCCAAACCCCAATTACAAAAAAACACTCTCTCAAAGCTTTATATCACTCACTTAACTAGAGTTAGTATACAAAGCTTAAAGTATTTCAAATTGGGATGATTTGAAACCAAAGCCATAGACTCATTTTATAGTACTTGGAGCCCATCACTTCCTTGCACCTTCCTGATGTGGGACAACTACCCTCCTAATATTTTACCAAGATATGCTTGTTACTCTTTAGCCTTCTTTCCTTTGATAAAAGTTTATTATTAGCATCAGCAAAATTTAAAGTCTCCTTCCCGTATATTAAGATTGGCTTCATGTGTTCATAGGAAGGCATAAGTGACAAGATAAGCCTAAGTGCCTTTTCCTCATCCTCGATCTTCATTTCGATCACCTCCAGCTCAGAGACGATGCCATTGAGAATACTCAGTTGATTTGAGATTTTCGTACGTTCCTCCATTCCCAGCGTGTGAACTGCTCCTTTAGATACAACTGATTTGAGATGCTCTTTGCCTGATACATCGCTTCAAGCTTCGTCCAAAGCTCTTTGGCTGTCAAAATTCTATGCACATTTATAAGAATATTCTTAGCCAAATTTAGAGTGATTTTACTTGCAGCTCTCAAATCCAATTCATCCCATTATTCATCACTCATGTTGGACTTCTTAGAACCTTTGCTAGAACCACCACTGGATTCCTTTGTACCACCATCACTGCTTAACTTTTCAGGAGCACCACCACTCAGTCTTCCCTTCAAAGCCTTGTGTAACCCAGATTGTATCAGTACATCTTTGACTTGCACTTGCCTCAAGCCAAAGTTCATCCTTCCATCAAATTTCTCTACATAAATCTTCACTGGACTCATAAAGCTTGACATATTTGCTTCACACCTAGCGAATCTGCAAATACTGAAAAACCCACACTATTCACAATACCAACTGTAGCTAGTTTCAAGAAATCCTTTCTTACGTGGAAGTTCAGATAGTGTTGCAACCACAGACGATACTCAGAAACTTAAGAATCTATGAACCTAAAGCACCAATACCACTTGTTGGGAAAAATACCTCCTACTACTATCGCAAGAATAAGTAGAAAAATAAATGAGAAATTAAAAAAAAGCAACAAAATAAGAAACACAAGAATTAACGTGGAAAAACTCCAAAAATGGGAAAAAACCATGGACAGAAAAAAATACTCCACTATGTGAAAAATTATTACAATCACACAGAATTCTTTCTCCGACCCCAATTACAAAGAAACACTCTCTCACAACTTTATATCACTTACTTAACTAGAGTTAGTATACCAGGCTTAAAGCATTTAGAATTGGGATGATTTGAAACTAAAGCCATAGACTCCTTTTATAGTACCTGAAGCCCATCACTTCCTTGCACCTTTATGATGTGGGACAACTACTCTTCTAATATTTTGCCAAAAAATTCTAATGATAACACTAAATTAGTGCTATATTTATGCCTTATTTTAGCTAGTTTTATGCTATATTTGTGAGCTTTTACGTTGACGTATTGTTGATTTCAGGAATCTGAGCAATTGAAAGCAGAATTGTGAATCTTGGAGCTTTATGGTGAAAATGGAGCCTAATTAGAGCTTTTGAATGAGCTAAGGACAAGATGAGAAGGTGCACAAGCTGGTGGGGCCGAGATGACAACGTTGTAACGCATGAAATGGCGTTGCAACGCCATAATCTGGTGTGCAAACCCGAGAGCTAGCGTTGCAACGCTGCCCTATGGCGTTGCAACGCTACCCTGGACAGCTTTGCAACATTGTTCCGATTACAACTTCTAATACTTTGATTCTTCATCGTTTTTGGCAGGCGAATTTGGAGGTTTTTACACCCTAATCCATGATTTGAGAGAGTTTAGAGAGGTTCGGGGCTGATTCAGAGCGAATTTCTTGAAGATTCGCTGTCGAGGTTCATGGAGATCGTAGCCGCAATGATGGATTGATGCGAGGTTTATCTCTCTGGTTTCCCTGTATTTCTCTACTGTGATTAAGTGTTTTGAGATGGATATGGTTGTTATGCACTGAATTATGATGTACCTTGACTAGATAGTAGAGTTTAGGGCTTAATTAAGCCTTTGGACCATGTAATTGAACTTAATTGGGAATTTGTGATTAATTATTCGTTGTTAATTTCATGCAATGTTTTCAATGCTTTAAATCCCCTAACAAAGGAGCTAATGAACTACTGGTTTATGCTATTGCTTGACAAAGAGTACATAAATTAGAGCTTAAATTACATGATAATTGATGTTTGGACACGATAGTGACAAGAACATCAATTAGGGTTAATGATAGGGTTCGTTAATGCCAAGTGAGAATTAATTAATGAAACAGACACGTAATTTAATTAATTACAGCGGAGATTTGAAAGAGCTCGACAAAGGATTCCATGATACACTACCCTTAGATTCAATTAAATTGTTTAATTAATAACAAATGTCCGTTAGACTCAATAAATGGTTCAGTGGTGAGATTAATGTCCTAAACTCGGCCCTTAAATTCGTGCTCTTTCCTTTTATTCCTTTATTGCTTATTTTTAGTCTTTTTCATTGCTTGTTCTTTTGGTGGTTTGTTTTCCTAAATAAAATTAGATGCGATTAAGAATGGTATTTAATTGATTAACCCTTTCCATTTCCCTGAGGATTCGATACTCGGTAATATTTACCGTTTTATTATTACTTCGATCGCATGTGCTTGCATGTGCCCCGATCAAGTTTTTTGCACCGTTGCTAGAGAATTGGTAGTTAATTCAATTAATATTGTACTGAAAGTGTCTGATCTTAATTTATGAGTTTTTCTTTTCTTGTTTTTAATTAATTTTCTCTATTTCTTTGTTTTATTTTGGTTGGGTGATCTGTGGTTTTTTTTCTGGAGCATTAAGGTGTTTAATAGCGTTCTTGGAGGTTTTCTGCTTGTTTTTAATTTTGCAGGACGCTCCGTAGCATTTTTAATCTAAAATCTTTAGCCATGGATGAGGAAAATAAGGCGATTCGAGATTATTTTCTGCCGGAGCTACATGTAGACTACTCTGGAATAGAGTACACACCCATCGTTGCAGATAATTTTGAGCTAAAGTCTGGACTAATTCATATGGTTCAAGACAATGCATTTCGGGAGCATCCATTCGAGCATCTGTATTATCATATGCGCACGTTTTTGGATATCAGTGGGATGGTAAAAGTTAATGGTGTTAGCTTAGATGTTGTTAATTTACACTGGTTTCCATTTTCTTTGTAGGATAGGGCGAGAGATTGGTTCTATTCTTTAACCCCTAGAGGTATTTCAACTTGGAGTGAGGTGATGAAGGCGTTTCTCACAAAATTCTTCCCTCTTGCCAAAATAGTGAAGCTCAGAATAGAAATTTGCATGTTCCAGCAAAAAGAGGAGTAGCTATACGAGGTGTGGGAATGCTATAAGGATATGTTGAGGACGTGCCCACCACACGGATTTCCCGATTGGCTTCAGGTACAACTTTTCTATAATGGGTTGCTTAGTACTGACAAAATTACTCTTAACACTGCAATTGGAGGGAATTTTCTAGCTAAGTTAGTGAAGGAAGATTGAGCCCTATTAAAAGAGTTGGCTATCACAAGCTACAAATGGCTACATCACATAAGGTAGCCTGTGAAGCCAATGAGGTTAGTGCTCTTGAATTCCAAGTTGAAACACTAACAAAGGCGTTGAGTAAACTGACAGGGACAAGACTAAAGGAGGACTCTGAGGAACCTAGTCTCGAGCATGTTCAAGTTGTGAGCACAAGAAGCGTTGGATGCAGTTGTGTTAAAAAGGTTAAGCTTGAAGATGTTGAGAACCACCTAGAATCTCAAGAGAAGAGAAATGCATTTGAAGGAATTATAGGGAGATTTTTAGAGGAGACCATGAGCAATTCTCATATCGTGAACGATACGGTGATGTTGATGCACGTTCAAGTAGAAACCCATGGTGCTGTGATCCAAGATATGGGAGATAAAATTAAGCAGATGGTAGCACTCTTGGATAGTTTACAAGCAGGTAAGAGTGATTTACATCTTATTCCTACTGACCCACTTATGGAATGTACAACCATATCCCTAAGAAGTGGGAAAGAACTGAAGGAGCTCGATTGTAAGAAGGAAGATGTGCCAAGCACAAGAAAGGAATGAGATATCGATGAAGAGGTAGCTGAGGAAGAGGAAACACCTCAGGATCTTAATTCAGGGAAGTTATCTAATTCTATACATTTTGTTCCCAATGAAATTATGTATCCTAAGAGATTTAGAAAGAAAAAGTTAGATGATGAGTTTGCTAAATTTCTCGAGTATTTTAAGAAACTTCACATAAATATACATTTTACTGATGCGCTTGAACAGGTGCCCAATTATACGAAGTTTATGAAGGAAATTCTAGCAAACAAGAGGAAGTTTGAAAAGGATGAAAGAGTGCAGATGAACGCTGAGTGCAGTGCTATCATTCAGAGGAGGTTAACATAGAAAATGAACGACCTAGGGAGTTTCACCATCCCTTGTATTATTTGTAGTGTTCACATAAAAAAGGCACTCTGCGATTTAGGGGCGAGTATTAATTTAATGCCTCTTAGGGGCTGTTTGGTTCAAGGTTTCTTATATGCCTGGGAATAAGATGCATGGGAATAAGATAGCTGGGAATCAATGATTGCTGTGTTTGGTTGTACACCTGAGAATGCTAATTTTTATAATAATAAATGATCTTTTTATCTTTTTTATGAGATTAATTTTATATAATTATGATGCATTAATTAATGAACTCTTCAACAAATAGATGTAAATTTAATTGATTATAATATATGTATATTTTTAAATGAATAAATAATTGTAAGAAGTTATAATTTTTATACTAAATTATTTCAATTAATTAAATATATTAAATTGATTACTAATTTATTAAAGGTTCAATAAATACACAAGTACATTAATTTAGTTTATTTTTATAAAGGAAAAAAAATTCCTAAATTTTACCCAAACTCACAAATTTTACCAAAACTAATGAATAATTTTACCAAAACTCACAAATTTTAACAAAATGTAGCTCTAACATTGTTTTTCTTTGAAATCCTATCAAATTTGTACCATACTTATGTCTTATATAATTTATTGAAAGCATATGAAAATACTTTTTTTAACGAATTTTCAAAAGAAAACTTATTGGAGGATAGAAATTGCATAACTTTTTTAAGTATAAGGTTAATATTGCAATACTTATCTAAGTTTGGGTACAATTTGATGAAATTAAAAGTTTATGGTAGAAATTGATACAACTGGACAAACTTAGGTGTAAAAATTGATTTTTTTTTTATTTTTTATAAATGAGAATTCGTTGGGTATATTTTTAATCAATTATAATTAATTTATTACAATTTATTATAATTTATTTATTACAATTAAATAATTAATTAAGTTAATTCAATACATTATTATAAAATAATTTTAATATAATCAGGTTGAGTATTAAAATTAATTAATTTTAATATAATAAATAAATATATTCAAAGAAAGATTAATCTTAGCAAAAATAAGAGAGAGAAAGAGGAGGGTAATGAAGAAAACCCATGCTTTTGCAAGGGTATCAAATACCCTTACTCATGGGTATACAAAACCCATGGGAATAACCTATTCCCATGCCCAAGCCTCCAAACCTTGTACAAAACAAGGATATCCAAAACCCTTACCCATTCTCATCCACAAAACCCTTGTACCAAACGACCCCTTAGGGGCTGTTTGGGGCACTGAGTGGGTTATAATAACATGGGTTATAATCGTTGGTGGGTTATAATAGTCTGTGAAATAATATAATATTATTTAAAATGCAGAGTTGTTTAGTCTGGGGTTATAATAGTCTGTGTTTGAGATGCAGAGTACTCCACAGGTTATTATAACACATGTTATTATAACCCTTGCCCCAAACAGCCCCTTAGTGTTTTCAGGAAACTTGGAGTAGGGGAGCTTAAACTGCAAGTGTAGTGCTTCAGTTGGCAGATCGTTCTCTGACGTACCCAAAAGGTATTTTAGAGGATGTTCTAGTTAAAGTTGATAAGTTTATTTCCCCTGTAGATTTTGTTATCCTGGACATGGAGGAAGATGCAGAGGTCTCAATCATCTTGGAGAGGCCATTTCTAGCTACAGGACGCACTATGATCAAGGTTCACACAAGAACTCTGACTCTATGCGTAAATGATGAAAATGTAGTGTTCAACATGTTTAAGGTATTAAAACACACTGATGAAGTTAGTACTTGCCATATGATTTATGCTTTGGATACTATTGTGGATGAATGTATTGAGTTAGTGACTCCTGCTGATAAGTTTGAGGTTGGCATGCCTGATTTGTGTGGTGAGTTGTCTGAAAATCTAGATTGTGAGCATGCCTATTTTTGCGATAATGTTGTAGAGGCACCTATAAGACACAGTGGGGAGGAGGGAATGATCTTTGAGTCTGTTTGTGCGCAAGTAGACACTCCTCCTCCTGAATTAAAGCAATTGCCTGCTCACCTATGTTATACTTTCTTGAGGGATGGTCTATTAGTGATATTAAAGGCATTAGCCCGTCGATTGTTATGCATAAAATTTTGATGGAGGATGACTTTAATCCCACTGTAGAACACCAAAGGAGACTTAACCCCACCATGAAGGAAGTGGTAAAAAACGAGGTGATTAAATTGCTAAATGCAAGTATTATTTTTGCTATTTCTGATAGTTCTTGGGCAAGCCCCATGCAGGTTGTACCTAAAAAAGGAGGGATGACAGTCGTGAAGAACGAAAAGAATAAAGATATCTCGACCTGAACAGTGACTGGATGGCGTGTGTGCATTGACTATAGGAAGCTCAACAAAGCCACCAGAAAAGATCACTTTTCCCTGCCTTTTATTGACCAGATGTTGGACAGGTTAGCAGGGTATCCTTATTACTATTTTCTAGATGGTTATTCAGGTTATAATCAAATCACGATAGCACCCGAGGACCAGAAGAAGACGACATTTATGTGCCCTTATGGAACATACGCCTTCAAGTTGTAAGCCCTAAACTCTCTTTTGATCATATTGTGCTCATATATGATGTTTTGACATATGCAAATTGATATAGGTTGCACTAAAAGATGTCGTGGTAGAATTTGGGAATCTCCTAAGTTGTGGATATTAACATACACAAAGCTTCATAAGGAGACAAGTTACGCATTGGGATAAGCATATTAAAAGTTGAGTTGCAGTAAGTTAAGGTCATGAGCAAGTTGGGTACACATTAGGTGTATGTTGTGTTGAATACAAAAGCTGTAATTTCTAATTAATTTAGTTAAAATTTCTTTACAATTTAGGTGGATTGAAAGGGACTTAAAGTCTAAAGAGAGAAGGAGGAGCTGGCCATTTTAGTTACATTTTCGTTGGAGTTTTTTTTGTTATAGTGGAAGGATGAGCTGTCCAACACTTGTGACTGCAGTAGACAGCTGGAAGCTCTAGGAAGTGGATAAACTTAAAACAGTCATATCTCTCAATCCACTTGAGAAAATTCGATGATTCTTGAGTCAAAATCTCCGAAATTGAATGAAGATTAGGTATGGAAAATTTTGTGAGAAAATATGAAGAAGAAGGTCGTGAAAATTTAAGAAAACCGAGAGGTGTTCCCAGTTTTTCGGCCAGCAGAACAGGGTGAAGAAATCTGGTGATTTTGAGCTCTTGAGGACGAATTAGAAGCAAAAATTTTGAGGTAAGTAAGTTTAGATGTTGTATTTGAGGGTTATCAAATAAAATTTGGTGGTTGTTTTGCTAAATTTTGAGAAACTCATGCTGGAAGTCGAATCTGTAATTTTTGGCTCAAAACAGAGGGGTCTAGAGAGCTTAAGTAAGTTGTGTTCCAATTTGTTATACCCTATTGCCAAGTGTGTGCAATTACTATCCTATGAGTTATGTGACTGAGTTAGATCAATTTTTGGGCCAAGTAGCAAAAGGGATTAATGTTATGGAATTCATTTTTAGGGCAAACGAAGATAGGAGAAGCTTATAAGCCTTGGGAGCCTTCCGGTGTTTGTGAGTAATTTTGTTTGAAAACCTATGCGTTGATCTTTATTTATTCAAAAGCTTACTAGTGATGGATATTGAAGCATGCTTAAACTAAGTTATATTCATTTTTCATTGAATTCCTACTAATAAATGTCGGTGTTGAAAGTTAAGCATAATTGTAACTAGTTTGTTACTCCGCGTTTAAGCATGAAACCTAAGTTTGGAAGTAGGGTTTTTCTTGGAAGTACCATGCATTAATCCACTCTAAAACATGTTTGAATTGCTTGAAACTTAAAGTATGATGGTTTGGCTATGTTAAAGAATTTATGCGTTGAGAACCCGAAAAATGAGTTTGGTTAATGAGTTCTCTTTTAATCATACGATGAACTACATTTGAAGTTAGAAGCTTGTTTAATGATGAAAGTTTGTGTTTATGTTGAGAACTTGCTGAATGTGATTCCAAAACATGTTTCCTAACTATTTAAAGCATGCCCTTGTATATTATTAACCCCCGGTACTGAAGGACACGGAGAAGGTACCTGGGAGGGAGAAAACTTGACCCCCGATACTGAAGGACAGTGAGAAGGTATTCGGGTGGTAGTTGGTCTGACCCCAATACTGAGGGACATGGAGAAGGTATTAGGGGAGACCAGTGAGCCTAAATGGCATACCACGTGCACGAGAGAGAGAGAGAGGTATTGAAGTTGTTGGTTAGAGAGGACTCTACCATAGCTAGGGTATCATGCTACAAGTTTTCTTTATCATGAGTTTTGATGCATTGATTATCGTGGTGCTTAAAGCCTATAACTTGGCGACATTGTTTAATTACTTTTGATACTTTACCTATGAACGCATAACTTATTAAATAGTCACTCACTGGGCTTCCCAGCTCACGTTTTCAACATGTTTTCTCTCCCCAGGTAGCAAACGAGTTCCCGGTGCTTAGCCTCGACAAGACCTGTTTGCCACCACGCCACTTAGCTCCTTGTATATATATACTTCCACCTGTATATAGTTTTGAAATAAAAGCATTCTAGTCGGGGTGTAATACTTAAGTATGTTATGACTTGTTATGAAAACCTAGTATGGAAAAATGATTGCATCTTATTCAGGTGTGCAACTGTGCGCTCAATTTTACTAGTTCATATATGCTTCGTTGTATACAATTTCAGGTTAATGTTAGGTTGGGCAGGGAGTGGCAGTAAGAGGGCTGCTATTCTCTGTCTTCGCATTCCTTCCTAGGATTAGGCAAGTGAGCTGGGAGGGCGTGTGACAACTGGATGCCATTTGGGTTGTGTAATGCACCTGTCACCTTCCAATGCTGCATGATGGCTATCTTTGCAGATTTTTTCGAGGAGATTATGGTGGTTTTTATGAATGATTTTAGTGTTTTTGGTACTTCTTTCAATTCTTGTTTGCATAACCTTTCTCGTGTGCTGTAGAGGTGTCAGGAAACTAACCTTGTTCTTAACTGGGAGAAATGCCACTTTATGGTATAAGAAGGTATAGTTCTTGGCCACAAGGTATTTGCAAAGGGATTGGAGGTAGATCGAGCTAAGATTTCTCCAATTGAGCAATTTCCACCTCCAAAAAATGTTAAGGCAGTTCGTAGCTTTCTAGGACATGACAGGTTTTATCGTTGTTTCATTAAAGTTTTTTCTAAAATTACTAAACCCCTATGTAATTTACTCGAGAAAGATGCTCCTCTTGTTTTTAATGAGGATTTCATGCTAGCATTTAATGTTCTTAAGGATAAGTTGACTTCTGCACCTATGGAGTCATCCATTTGAAATCATGTGTGATGCTAGTGATTATGCATTAGGAGCAGTCCTAGGACAACGTAGAGACAAGGTTTTTAGGGCTATTTATTATGCAAGTAGAATTCTGGATAGTGCTTAACAGAATTATACTACCACTGAGAAAGAGATACTTGTTGTTGTGTTTTCTTTTGATAAATTTAGGCCCTATTTACTTGGTTTGAAAGTAATTGTGCATACAGATCATGTTGTTATTTGTTATCTCTGTAGTAAGAAAGATTCGAAACCTCGCTTAATTAGGTGGATTCTTTTGTTGTAGGAATTTAATTATGAGATCAGGGATAGGAAGGGTTTGAGAATGTCGTGGCAGATCATCTGTCTCGATTGGAGCATGAGCCTGGTAGCATGCATAAGTGTGCTATTTATAGACTTGATTTTACTAGTTTTGCTATGATTGTGTGTGCTTTCATGTGTTTTTATGTATATTTCTCAGAAACTGAGCATTTGGAGCAAAACCAGAGAATGGAGAAGTATTTGGATGAATATGGAGAAAATTGGAGCTATAATTGAAGATCCAAGTGTTGAAGAGAAGGAAACAAACTTGTGAACCCGAGAGTATAGCGTTGCAACGCCACTTTAGCAGCCTTTCACCCTTGGAGACCAGCAGACATAGGTTTGCAATGCTATATATAGTGTTGCAACACTACTCAATAGATTTTTTTTCTTTTGTATAAAATTCGAAGGGATAGCATTGCAACGCTGTCTCGACTCTATAAAATGGAAGTTTTGCTATTCGACAAGGGGAGCCGTAGACCAAAAACCCCTAAACAAGATTCAAGCATTGTCTAAGGACCTAGAGAAGACCTTTGGAGAGCCAAGGAGGAGACTTAAAGCTCGAGATCGTGGACATCATGTCGGGGATGAGTGTTGGCACGAGACCTAAGTTTCTTCTCTATTTCTTTTTCCTTTCTCTTAAATTTAGGAGTTTTTGTGGGTTGTACTTATGTTGTAAATCTGTGTTTAGACCCTTGCTTGGTTGTAGTTGTTTTGTTGATTTTTAGTTTAATTTATATATTGACATCTTTTATGCATCTCTTTATATTGTCTTAACCTTTGGCCATGATTTTGCATGTTTAACTAAATTTAGCTTGAGAGAGTAAGTTTAGTTGTAGAACACTAGATGCATGACTAGGTTTAATCTATTGCACGGGAGTGAGTAGATTAATTCTAGAAGCCTTAAGAGAATCACTAATGCCCTGTTTAGTAATAGAAATAGACTGAGAGGGTGATTTATTGCTAGGCATGAGGTTAATTGAGCTCGAGAGAGGATATTGATAACTTAGTAATTCTTGGTTTAAGATTGTTAGTATAAAATGAAATTATTAATCAAGTCAAGTTGCGTTTAAGGTAATTAACCATGCATGTTTCTCAAAAATTAGACTCCAAGCATGTACATATTAGTGTAGATTTTATTTTTCCTTTGATTCCCAAATTGTGTTTCTTTAAAAAAAATTAGGCATAATTAACTGTGGTACTTAATTAAATCTAAGAACTCCAATGGATGACCCTAGCCACTATTATTGCAAAATACTTGGTCTGATTTTTATAAATTTAATCTTGATAGGACCTTCGGCAAGTCGTCTATCATAGCCAGAGGTGTAGACCTTCCCTATAAAAGAAGACTTTCCCGATGAACGACTGTACGCAATTAAGTCTTCTTTCCCCTAGTATATGGATATTGTGAATTATCGTGCTTCAGGAAATTTTCCACCTAATTTGAGTGCCCAACAAAGGAAGAAATTCTTGCATGACACGAAGACTTACCTGTGGGATTACCCGTTGCTTTTCAAGGTATGTTTTGATCAGATCATTAAGAGGTGTGTACCTATGGAGGAAGTGGCCAAAATTCTACATGCCTGCTACTCTTCTCCATATGGTGGACACTTCGGTCCTTCAAGAACAGTTGCAAAGGTACTTGAGTTTGGTCTTTTTTTGGCCTAGTTTGTTTAAAGACTGTTATACTTTTGTAAAATTATGTGATAGGTGTCAACAAACAGGTAATATTTCTCGTCGTCATGAAATGCCTTCAACCCCTATTCTTGAAGTCGAGTTATTTGATGTATGGGGTATAGATTTTATGGGTCCTTTTCTGTCCTCTAATTGTTATCTTTATATTTGGTTGCTGTTGATTACGTGTCTAAATGGGTTGAGGCTGTAGCAACTAAGACAAATGATGCACGCGTTGTATTGAAATTCCTACAAAAGCACATATTCACTAGATTTGGTATACCACGGGCTATTAGTGATGAAGGGTCTCATTTTTGTAATAAATTGTTTGATTCACTGATGAAAAATTACGGTGTGAAGCATAAGATATCTTTGGCTTATCATCCCCAAACTAATGGACATGCTGAAATTTCTAACAGGGAGATTAAGCAGATATTGGACAAGACAGTGAAGACAAACATGAAAGATTGGACATGGAAGCTTGATGATGCTCTTTGGGCGTACAGGACAGCCTACAAAACGCAGATAGGTACCTCGCCGTATCGATTGGATTTTGGAAAGGCTTGTCACTTACCTTTGGAGTTGGAGCATAAATCGTACTGGGCGATCAAGAAGCTGAACCTTGACCCACTCAAAGCTGGAGAGCAATGCCTACTTCAACTGAATGAGTTAGAGGAGTTTAGAACCCAGGCATATGAGAATGCTAAGTTGTACAAGGAGAGGACATCGAGATGGCATGACAAGATGATTCAGAACCGTTCCTTCATACCGAGTCAGCAAGTCCTTTTGTTTAATTCACGTTTGCGTTCATTCCCAGGTAAGTTGAAATTGAGGTGGACAGGGCAACTTACAGTTATAGAGGTACTCTTACATGGTGCAGTCGAGCTCATGGATAGTGAAGGAAAAAATTTCAAAGTAAATGCATAGAGGATAAAGTATTATTGTGGCGTTGAAGAAAGTTTCCTGGAGAAGATTATTTTGGACGATGATTGAGTTGTGCTAACGCACCGTCGAGCAATCAACGTTAACAATTTGCGCTTCCTGGAGGCAGCTAGGCGTCAAATCATCATTACTTGTTTTCTTTTTTGCTTTTATAGTTAGTTAGTGAAGGAGTTTTGCGTTGATCTAATACTTTCGCTTATCGTTCCTTGTGTAGGTGCTTGAAATTCAGCCTTGCTCTCATATTTTCTTGATGGATTATTTGGTTTATAATGGACTCTTCAATTTCAGGGCAACATCATTCTTCTTTTAATTATTTGTCCTTAAGCAGGTTGAATTTGTTATATTGTTTACATTGAGGACAATGTATAGTTCAAGTGTGGGGGAGGAATGGTGTTATGCTGTTGTTGAGCATGTGTGCTGCTATAGACTTGTTTTAGGATGGTGCATGCTGAAGCGATGATGAAATTCCATGATTTGTGCTCTTTAGTGGATTGTTTGTGCATATGTATTGTGGAATGTGAACATGATAAAATCTAGATAAATTTAAAATTTTGGCCTTGGACTCTTTGCAAATGTTGAGCACGTAACCTAGTGTTGATTAGTTGAATATTTAGAGGAGCATTATGTTTTCCATATGTTTGTTGTCACCCCGATGGGCTTAAGGTTTGATTAGAAGGTGGCCTTGCATGGTTGTTAGTAATGTTGTACTTGGAGTTTGATGTCTATTTTTTTGCAATGAAAAAAAAAAGGTACTAATGTGCTTTTAGTTCTCATGGGTAAAAAGAGTTGCCCCTGCTGTGATCAGTTAGGCCACTCATTGAGCGAGTGCTCTAGGTAAGGGTCCCTGCAGTGATGTGCGAAAGCTAGTACCCTATGGTGAATAAAAATTATATTAGTGTGAGGGACGTCTAGTAATTTCAGGAATCCTAGTTAAGTTTTACTTGCGATTTGTGTAAGTTTGCTGGATGGTTGAGTCTTAGGGCCAGTGTAGGGGATGATGAATGGAGGAGAGCATAAGATTACTCTGAATTAGTAAATGAGTCATCATTAGGCTATGCACGCACACACGCAAAGAGTTTAGAGTTCCTTTTAAATTGCTCGTGATTTAGGCATATTCTCATTTCATTGTTCTTGTTCTCTAATTCCACTTTTGAGTACATTGAGAATTGAGTCACTTATGCATGCAGTTTTCTAAAGAATTTTTCTCTTTAAGGAAAGTCTTATTTTGTTTTGCTCGGGACTAGCAAAAGCTTAAGTGTGGGGGTATTTGATAGCACTAAATTAGTGCTATATTTATGCCTTATTTTAGCTAGTTTTACGCTATATTTGTGAGCTCTTACGTTGACTTATTGTTGATTTCAGGAATCTGAGCAATTGAAAGAAGAATTGTGAATCTTGGAGCTTTATGGTGAAAATGGAGCTTAATTAGAGCTTTTGGACGAGCTAAGGACAAGATGAGAAGGTGCACAAGCTGATGGGGCCAAGAGGACAGCGTTGTAATGCTTGAAATGGTGTTGCAATGCCATAATTTGGTGTGCAAACCCGAGAGCTAGTGTTGCAACGCTGCCCTGTGGAGTTGCAATGCTAGAAACGTTAAATAGATGAGGTTCCGTCCGTATCGTTGCAACGCTACTAATGGCGTTGCAATGCTACCCTGGCAGTGTTGCAACGATGTACTTAGAGTTGCAATGCTATTTTGATTACAACTTCTAATACGTCGATTCTTCATCGTTTTTGGGGGGCGAATTTGGGGACACCCTAATCCCCTATTTGAGAGAGTTTAGAGAGGTTTAGGGCTGATTCAGAGCAGATTTCTTGAAGATTCGACGTCGAGGTTTATGGAGATCGTAGCAGCAGTGATGGATTGACGCGTAACGGGTTTATCTCTCTGTTTTCCCTGTATTTCTCTGTTGTAATTGAGTGTTTTGAGATGCATTTGGTTGTTTTGCACTGAATTATGATGTACCTTGACTAGATAGTAGAGTTTAGGGGTTAATTAAGCCTTTGGACCATGTAATTGAACTTAATTGGGAATTTGTGATTAATTATTTGTTATTAATTTCATGCAATGTTCTCAATGCTTTAAATCCCCTAATAAAGGAGCTAATGAACTGTTGGTTTATGCTATTGCTTGACAAAGAGTACATAAATTAGAGCTTAAATTGCATGATAATTGATGTTTGGACACGACAGTGATAAGAACATCAATTAGGGTCAATGATAGGGTTCGTTAATGTCGGGTGAGAATTAATTAATGAAACAGATACGTAATTTAATTAATTACACCCTAGATTTGGAAGACCTCGATAGAGGATTCCATGATACACTACCCTTAGATTCAATTAAATTGTTTAATTAATAACAAATGCTCGATAGACTCAACAAATGGTCCATTGGTAAGATTAATGTCCTAAACTTGGCCCTTAAATTCGTGCTCTTTCCTTTTATTCCTTTATTGCTTATGATGTTTAGTCTTTTTCATTGCTTGTTCTTTTGGCGATTTGTTTTCCTAAATAAAATTAGATGCGATTAAGAATGGTATTTAATTGATTAACCCTTTCCATTCTTTTGAGGATTCGATACTCAGTAATATTTACTGTTTTATTATTACTTTGATCGCGTGGACTTGCATGTGCCCTGATCACCTACAAATCCTAATCTGTAAAAAATAGTGTGTATCTGAAGCCCTATCCACTTTGGAGATGGGAAGTTTGGTGTACTCATTTGTGATGGGATTTAATATGAAAATTTCATGAGGTATACTTCGTATTCTTCTTGTTTTTGTGATAAGAAGAGAAAGGAGTCCAGTGCAGGAATTGATAATTGAGATACTATAAGTAGTGGAGGAAAAATTAGGATGGAAGGTAAATGAGGCAACACTACTCGTCCCTTCCAAATGTTAGGATCAAAATCCACACAATGGAGATTGCCATCCACACAATCGAGACTGGCAGAGGGAGAAATAAGGGTAAAGGAGACGTTGGAAATTGAGATTGGAGGATCAAACTTACAAGTTAAACACAGATTGTTCCATGCTTTACAGACGAGCTTGCAACTGAACAAATTTAGGAATTGGAGTTTCGAGAGTATTATCTCAACCATATCAGTTGAAAGCTTCGAATTTGTGTTTCTAATATGCCTTTTCTAATTCTTTTCCATTGAATCGAATCAAATTGTTCCGATGAGTTGAATCGAATTTATTAACCTAGAAAGATTTCAGATTTTTTTTGTTAATCTTCTCCGTGTATGTGGAGGTTTAGGATTCTCTTTTCTTTTCAATGTTTGCATTCAAAATCTATTAAATTAGATTATATTTTTTAAATTTATGATTTTGTATTGTTTTCTTTTCCCATTTTCCTTTCCATATTTATACATCAAATCAAATCGAATTAAATTTATTAGAATTTTTACGATTTAATTTTGTATCTATAATAATTATGGTGTTTTTAAATAATGCCCTCATATAATAATCAGACACAAACTTGAATTAAATTTTTAGAAACTATTTGATGACACGTTTTAAAGTTTAGGAACTATTAGACGGCCTATTAATTAATTACCACTTTTTAAAGTTCTAAGACTTACTAGATACTGTTGACTGAGAAATTTTAGCCAATCTCCAATTGTCACGTCGTCATTCGGAATTAATAACGAAACTGCAAATAATTAAATTTGGGACCAATTGTAAATTGACATGTGTCTCAAATTTAATTTGAAGACAACAAAATTGGCAAATTCTAAAATCAAAAGGCCACATGTCTTCATTTTAACTATTTGACCAAATAATTAAACTTAATTTGGTCAAACTGGGTTATATAGAGTTTAGGTCAAATTTAGACAAAACCCAAATCCAAATGGTTAGGCCCAAAGCCAACAAAATCAAAGTCCACTGGTTGGGCCCATAGGCCATTAAATCTCAAGCCCACATGTCCATGGAAAGCTCTATAAATAGAGAAACTCTGATTCATTTGAGAGGTTTATAAGTTGAAACTCTCCAGAGAACTTAGAGAGAATTTAGCTCTTGAAGATCAAACGCTCTCTGAACTAGAGCCTAGAAGACCAGAAGACTTTGAAGATTGAGAACAAGTTGCAAAGCCCTCAAGATAAATCAACATTCGAGAACAAGCTACAAAGCCCTCGAAACAAATCCACATTCGAGAACAAGTTGCAAAGCCCTCGAAATAAATCCACAATCGAGAACAAGCTACGAAGCCTTAGAATTAAATCTACTTTTGAGAACAAGCTGTAAAGCCCTTAGACATATTACACTTGAGAGACAGAAAGAATCATAGGATAAACATTACAGATTGTATTCCACTAAACTCAAATTAATACAAATTAAATCCATTTACACGTGTCTCATTTCTCTTTCTTTGTTGAACTCACGTGTGAACAAATTGGCATGCCCAGTGGGACCATCTCTACCTATCATCTCTTTCCCTAACTCAAAGCACAAGTGAAGTGATGACTAAAAGTGCTTGTTGAAGGCACAGTCAAATACATTTATAAACCAACCACAATTTGCAGTAAAAAGTGGTCGAGTTGATCACAGGGAACCGAACTAAAATTGATTTCTAGATTTTAGATTTCTTATTTGACACGAGCAAAAGGGGGGGGAGAAAGAGAGAGTTAAAAGAACGGAAGGACTAAAAAGTAATAAAGATAAAGATCTCACCTCGGGCATCGTATCGGGGGTAAACAAGTAATTATTCAATTTATCGATCATTGAAAGTAACCTAACATGCAATTTTCTAAAGTTTTAAGACCAATCAAACTGCTCATACACTGTAGGAGCCTCCCCTAATTAAACAAATTTAAAAATGCCTAACTGGTTTTAATTTAATTAACTAATTTGGTACGACCAATACGAAACGAATTAATTAAACGCATTAAACATAGAGGATGAGTCGAAACAAGTTAATTAATTAAGACTTGGTCGATCTAAATTAACTAAGCTCGTACTAATAATTCTAAGGCCTACCATGTACACGTGATTAAGCAATTCTACTTAATCTAACAGACGTGGCAACCGACCTATTTACTACTTAAATTAAGCTAAAGATTGAAGTTTCCTACAAAGACACTAGCATAACTATGCATAACTCTAAATTAATATGAGTTGTCAGTTCCATTAATAAAGAGCATGCTAGGAATAAACACAAGAATTGCAAGCCATAAAACATGCTGAAAAATAAAATTAATAACAAAATCTCACAATAAAATGCATAATTACCAAGTTTACATCCAAGTCTAGCAATACATTGCATCGACATTGCCCGACACCAAGATTTTATCTAAAACAACTATCCTAGCCTAAAACTATGAAAAAAAAAAAGAAACTAGCTAAAAGAGTCACATTTCGGCGGAAAAACGAGAGATAAATGACGTAAATGGTAAAAAATTACTTTTATAGAAGTCAAAGTAGCGTCAAGATGCTACAGGCAGCATCTCGACGCTACCCTTAATCAGACCAGCGTCAAGAGGGGCTTGCTGTAGTGTTGCACAATGCTCACTATTACAGCATTGAGATGCTGTCTTGCATGTGCACCTTTTTGACTTGCGACAGCGTCTCGACGCCCATGGAAACATCTAGATGTCGAAGGCTACTGTCTTGCAGCATCGAGCAAGGCCTTCGTTTGGCATCTCGACACTGCTCAGGGGTATAATTGTCAATCCTTCATATCTTTTCGCTTTGGAGTCCAATTGATCTCCGGTTTT
Source organism: Trichosanthes truncata (assembly GCA_033996785.1). Classification (NCBI taxonomy): domain Eukaryota; kingdom Viridiplantae; phylum Streptophyta; class Magnoliopsida; order Cucurbitales; family Cucurbitaceae; genus Trichosanthes; species Trichosanthes truncata. Next base: position 17,872,727 of record JAWPNB010000004.1, read on the forward strand.
GCTCGTTTTAACCCCATTTGGATGCAATTGCTCCAAATTACTTCTCTTGCTCAAATACCTACAAAATGGGAAATTAAACACATAAAAACTATTGAACTAGCACGAATTAGGCATAAAATATATAGGATTATTCTGGTCCTATCAATGACGTTCAAAAAGACTTCTTCGGTGACTACTGTCATGAGCAACTTGTACACGGGTTCTATTATTGATAGTACCAATTTAGTGCTACATTATTTTCCATTTATTAGCTAGTTTTTGGTTTAATATGAGCTTTTATGTCGATTTCTCTTATATTTCAGGAAACCGAGCAAATGGAGCGAATATTACCATCTTGAAGCAACTATATTGAATTTGGAGCAAAAAGTGTTGCAAATTGAGGCTAAGGATGGAAATGGACTCAAATTGGGCAAGCAATCTCGAGAGGATAGTGTCTCGACCCTGAAAATGGCATCGAGATGATGTCCTGTGGTGTCTCAACGCTGCAAAAATATGGAGAAGTCAAGTTTCGTTCGTAGCGTTGAGACGCTACTTATAGCATCTTCATGCTACATGCACACCATAAGGGAAATACTGTCGATTTAAACAGTGTCTTGACGCTGCTCCTAGAATCTCGACGTTGTGTCGATTTTAAGAGTTAAAATTAGCGATTTCATTACTGAACAAGGAGCCAATTTTAGGGGTTTTATACCCTAATCCATGATTTGAGAATGTTTAGGGAGACTTGGGGTATAATTGGAGGGGAATTATTGAAGATTTGATGCCTGAGGTTCTTGGAGATAGTAGCGGGAGCGATGGATTGATGCGTAATGAGTTTTGCTTCTATTTTCCCTGTATTTCTCTGGTGTTATTGATTAGCTTTAGTGCAATTGTGGTTGTAATGCACTGTGTTAAAACAGAAGCAGGCGACAAACAAGAAACACAAAATAATAAAACGACACACATATTTGCGTAGTTCACTAACGATATGTTAGCTATGTCCACGGGCAGAGGGAGAGAGAATTTTATTATCTTGAATAGAAACTGAGTACATGTTGCAGAGATATCTCAGATAAGAGTTTAGAGGGTTTATATATGGAAACCATCTAACCCTAATACAGAATAGGCCGAAAAAGCCCAAAATTACGAAAAATAAACTAATCTCCTTACATGGTCATTCGGAGCACCAGATGATAAATTCAAGCCATTTCTACAAATCTCCACCTTGATTTGAATTCTCTCATACATAATAGATGTACCGATGTAACACATAAGTTACCAAATGTATCTAGACTTTCTCCCCTGCCTCAGAATGTCCCCTAAAAAAAGAGGACCATTAACAACTTAAAATATTTAGCAAGTCCAAGCAATGTTTGTACTTGCCATACTGAACAGGCTTGGTGAACATATCAGCAGGATTATCAGCAGTACCAACTTTCATCACCTTCACCCTCTTCTCACTTCTCAGGAAATGATACCTCACATCTATGTGCTTAGTCCTTTCATGATGGACTTGATCCTTGGCTTGACACATTGCACTCAAACTATCACAATATATAATAGCTTGATCATGATGTAAACCAAGGTCACCAACTAGCCCTTTCAATCATATTCCCTCTTTAGCAGCTTCTGTCAATGCCATGTACTCTACTTCAGTAGTAGACAAAGTGACTGTAGATTGTAGAGTTGCCTTCCAACTAACAACAGAACCACCAAGAGTAAATACATAACCAGTCAAAGACCTCATACTTTCTACATCTCCAGCATAATCAGAATCACAATAACTAGTCATTAAACGTTGTGTATTATTACCATAAGCAAGACCAACATCAAATGTACCTTTAAGGTAGCGAAAAATCCTCTTCACAGCTTGCCAATGTTCCTTTCCAGGTTGTCCCATGAACCTACTAACAACACTAACAGCGTGAGCAAGATCAGGCCTAGTGCAAACCATAGCATACATCAAGCTTCCTACTGCACTAGCATATGGAACTTGAGACATGTACTCCTTCTTAACTTCAGATTGTGATGCAAATACAGAGGGCAAATGAACATTGGCAGTACTGGGAGTATCTATAGGCTTAGTTGATGACATGCCAAACTTGGAAAATATCTTCTGAATGTAGCTTTTCTGTGTCACAAAAAGCTTATTCTGATCTCTTTCCCTATAAATCTCCATACACAATTTTCTGAGCAGCACCCAAATCCTTCATTTCAAATTCAGCACTTAGAAGGTCTTTCAACTTCTGAATATCATAATTGGACTTTGTAGCTATGAGCATGTCATCTACATATAAAACCAGATAAATCATCAAACCATCATCTACCTTGTTGTGATACACACAACAATCATACAGACTCCTATTATAGCCTAGCTCAATCATATAGCTGTCAAACCTCTTGTACCATTGCCTCGAAAATTGCTTTAGTCCATACAGGGACTTCTTCAGCTTGCAAACATAGTCTTCTTTACCAGAACACTGAAACCCATCTAGTTGGGTCATGTATATCTCTTCTTCTAGCTCTCCATGTAGGAAAGCTGTCTTCACATCTAGTTACTCAAGTTCTAAATTCTGATGTGCAACCATAGCTAGTAACACCCTGATGGAAGTATGTCTAACTACTGGTGAGAAAATCTCATTATAATCAACTCCTTCTCTCTACGTGAACCCTCTTGTAAGAACCCAAGCTTTATACCTAACACCCTATGTAGGTGAATGGTTCATGAGGATCCACCTCTTCAGCAACTTGCAATGCATAAGTTACCATATCTTCAAAACCATACCTCTTTGGAAGTCCAACACCAACTCTTCTAGCTGTATCAAGAGCTATACTTGGTTGACGTGTTTTTGAACTAGAGGATTCTGGCATATTAGTCTCTATGGCAACAATTGGCATATCAGTTTCTGTAGCAGCAACCGGTGTATCAGTTTCAAGATCAACATATTGACCTTGTCCACCTTGGTTTTGTGATTCACTCCCATTTGAAGTGAATTGCAGCTCCACCTGTTTGTCAATATTATTGATTTCTCCTGCAACAGTGGACTTCACAATAGAGTTGAACATAGAATTCTCATCAAATATTACACTTATACTAAGTACAACTCTATTCTCAAAAAGTGAAGAGATTCTCTATCCTTTAACTCCATCCCCAAAACCCACAAAAACACCCTTTTTAGCTATCGGTTCTAACTTACCTCATTTACATGATAGTAAACAGTACAACCAAAAACTCTAAGTAAAGAATAATCTGCAGGCTTACCAGACCACACCTCATAAAGCATTTTACAATCAATACTTGTGTAAGGTCCACGGTTAATCAGATAACATGTCCTGCTTACCGCTTCTGCCCAAAATCTTCTAACTAACCTAACATTAGAGAGCATGCATCTTGCTCTCTCCAACAATGTTTGATTCATGCGTTCTGCCACCCCATTTTGCTGTGGCTTGTCTCTAATAATACGATGACGGGCAATCCCTTCATTTTTGCAGAACTCATTAAACTCAGATCCACAGAATTCTAGACCATTATCAATTTGCAGTCTTTTAATCTTCTTCCCAGTTTGATTTTCAACCAAAACCTTCCACTGCTTGAAATTTTTGTAGGCTTCACTTTCATGCTTCACCATAATTACCCAAGTCATTCTTGAGTAGTCATCAATCATAGACATAAAGTACCTGCTACCTCCAATAGATTCAACTCGAGAAGGCCCCTAACAATCAGCATGGACATAGTCAAGTGTTCCCTTTGTACTATGAATACCCTTTGGAAACTTGCTGCGATGTATCTTCCCAAACACACAATGTTCGCAAAATTCAAGATCCTGCATCTTGTGCGCGCAAAGAAGATTCCTCTTTGACAGAATTTGCATTCCTCTTTTACTCATATGGCCAAGCCTCATATGTCATAGCTTGGTCATATCCTCCTTGTGAACTGCAGATGATGCAACAATAACACACCCTATCAATGTAAAACCTACCAGAAAGTATAGAGTTCCCCGCTTGACACATTTTAGAAACAACTTGGAATCCTTGCAGACATACATAACTCCACATTCACTTTTGAAACTGAAACCTTTATTGTCAAGTACACTCAAAGATATCAGATTCTTTGTCATTAGTGGAACATGCCTAACTTCATTCAAGGTGCAGAAATAACCATCATGTGTCCGTAACCTGATTGAGCCGATTCCAACTACCTTGCAGACAACGCTGTTTGCCATAGTCACATTCCCTCCATCTATCTGCTCATAGGTTGAAAACCACTCATTGTTTGGACACATATGATAAGATGCCCAGAATCAAGAACCCACACATATTTATGATATGACTGTTCATTTGCAACTAAGGCTAAATCTCCTTTGGAATCGGTACCAATTTCTGCCACAGAGGCAGAACAACTAGAACCTCCAGAAACTCCCTTTACTTTTTGCTGTTGCTTATTTTTCTTAGGGCAGTCATCCTTCTAATGCCCTTTTTCTTTACAGTAATTACAAATGTCATCAGGTTTAGGAGCCCTATGTTGGGATTTATGCCTTAAAGCCTCGTAATTAATAATTTATTTAATAATGAATAATAATTTTGATTATTTTATTTGCAATATAATATTATCCATTATATGAAAAATTTAAGGTTATTAGTGTAATCTTGAACAGTATGTGGTTGAGATACGAGAGGATCATGTTCAAGAAATAACCTAAAGGGTCATAGTATATGGATAAGGTTGGGTGCCTTATCATGGTAACACTATTGATACGGCCCACTTTGTAATAGTTACAAATGATTTGATCCAAATCATTCATGTGGAGACATGTGAGTGGGGGTATCTTATACAATGAGTTTGTATAAGACTGCCACGAAATATTTAATCTCTCTTTATAAATCCGTTAATTGAGAAGATTAATATTTCATCAGGATGATCATATGCGACTCAATCTTAATCCTGAGTGAGTTATGAACTCCTGCCTGCGAGGGCTTGTCCTTTGATTTGCATGGGTGAGAGTGGCTTTTGTAGCCGATTCAATATGCCTACCATTTTGGGGACTTGACCAAATAGGGAGCTGGGAACATAATCTCACAATATAGAATTCACTCCTTCCATATAGGGTAAGTAAATGAGTAGTTCCCTTAAGTGCTGATTTCGGGACTTGAACAATGGGGCCCCACCCTCTCATTGGCCCGAGAGGGACTTAGTTTATAATTAGATTATAAACATATTGTTCATTAGAGAATCATTGGTACTTAAGGTGCAAGATGTAATTATAGGGGTAAAACGGACTTTTGACCCAGCTGTAATTATGAACAACTCGTGAAGGATCGACTTGCATGTAATGATTATATCTATGGACACAACTTGTCCTACAGTGCATAAGAGTGCAACTCTAGGTCTATAGTGGAGTGACCTATAGTTAATGAATGAAAATTAATTAATTAAAGAGTTTAATTAATTAATTTTGTATCATTGGAGCTTATAATCTATAGGTCCATAAAGTCCCCTTGCTAGCTCATAGTAACACTAAAAGATCAATTTAGTTGAAAGAAAAATTTGAAATGTTCAAATTAATATGTAATTTGAAGTGTTCAAATTAATATTTAATATATTAGATATATTAAATATAAAAGATGAAAATATATTTATTGTATTTGATACATTAAATATTAAAATAATTAATGTATATTAGATACATTAAATAAAAGATATTTATTAAATTTGAATTGGATTCAAATTAGGAAATAAATGTCGTAGGAGAATTTTAAACGGTTTGAATAAGATTCAAATTGGTTAGATAAATATATTTTAATATATTAAATATTTAAATATATTATTTAATTATTTTCCCTAGACCACTATAAATAAGACCCTAGGGGTGAGCCATTGTGCATTCTTCATAGCACACATCTTCTCAATAGAGAGAATTAGATAATTCTCTTTAGACCTCGTCCTCTCCAATCCCTTGTGGATTTTCTTTCAAGAGGCTCCCACAAGCCTTGGTCCTGTGTTCGAGTCATAGCTAGGAAGACTTTATGGAAGAGATAAAGATCCGCCAGAAGAATCTCCATATTTGGAAGGTATTTATTTCTTAACCCTTGTTTTTTAGTTTAATTCTAAATAAATCAAAGACGATTCCTATGCTTCCGCTGTGGGTTTAATTCGATTATTCCCTTCACCCTAAACGTCAAATTTTTATAATTCAACATCTTTTTACTACTTTTCTTCTGTCCCGTAACCCCTATGGCAGCTAACCCAGAGGTCTGACTTTTTGTAACTGAACCAACTACCTTATGACGGACCTTTCTAGTATGAAGAGCAATTTTTATTCTTCCAGCCAATACATGAATCCACAAAATTCTCATATGATAAGGGCAAAGACACTAACAGAATTAAGGCGGCATCTTCATCATCTACTTTAACATCAATATTACGCAGACCTAACAAGATTGTATTTAATTGATCTAAATAGGCATACCTTCCTGCATACACAGATTGAACAGACGTTGCTTCAGGAGCAACTTCTTGGTTAAAGACTTCGTCATGTATAGACTTTCAAGCTTCAACCAGAGACCAGCGACATTTTCTTCATCAGCGACCTCAACGATGACATCATCAGCCAACATAGCATGATCGTCGAGTGAGACTTCTCCTCTAGGCTATTCCACTCATCGTCATCTACATCTGCTTTCTTCGATTTCCCAGATAGCGGTGCCCACAGCCCATATTGCTTTAGCAAGGATCGTAGCTTGATCTTCCATAGACAGAAATTGTTTCTTTCGGTGAATTTATCGATTTTCACGTTCACAACAGACATCCTTGTTTGTCAAAAAAAAAACCTTAACAACCACGACTCTGATACCATTTTGTTAAAACAGAAGCATACGACAAACAAGAAACACACAAATAATAAAACGACACACAGATTTACGTGGTTCATTAACGATGTGTTAGCTACGTCCACGGGCAAAGGGAGAGAGAATTTTATTATCTTGAGGAGAAACTGAGTACAAGATACAGAGATATATCAGATAAGAGTTTAGAGGGTTTATATATGGCACCCATCTAACCCTAATACATAATAGGCCCAAAAAGCCCAAAATTACGAAAAATAAACTAATTCCATACTTGGTCATTCGGAGCACCAGGTAACAGATTCAAGGCATTTCTACACACTGAATTGTGATGTATATTGATTAGTTTGTAAAGTTTAGGGCTTAATCAAGCCATTGGACTATGTAATTGAAATTTATTGGGGGGTTTTGTAGTTAATTTAGCTTATCTACCTTTATGCAATAACTTTAATGCTTTGAATCCCTTGATCAAGGATTTGATAATTTACTTATTTATGTTATTGCTTGACAAAGAGTGCATAAATTAGAGCTTAATTTCATAATAATTGATATTGGATATGACAGTGAGAAGATCATCAATTAAGTTCTTCGATAACGTTTGTTAATGCCAAACTTAATTAATTAAGTAGACGGACACGGAATTTAATTAATTATGTGTGAGAATTGGATGAGCTTGACAAAGGTTTCCTTGATAATTGCACCTTTAGACTTAGGTAAATTGCTTAATTAATTGCAAGAACCCATTAATGCTAACGGTGGTCCAATTAGTGAGATTGATGTCCTAAACTTGGTCCCTTTAATTGTGCTGCAATTCATTTGAACTCTTTTATTTCGTCAATTTATTTAATTTTTATGATTGATCTTAGCATTTCCTTTGTTCCTAAATAAAATTAGATGCAAGTAAGTATATTAATTAATTGATTAAACCTAACCAATTCCTAAGGATTTGATACTCGGTAGTTCTTACCATTTTATATTACTTGATAGCGTGCACTTGCGTGTACCCCGATAACTTTTTAGCATCATTGCTGGGGAATTGACGTTTAATTCAATTAATATTGTACTTAAAGTGTTTGATTTTAATTTAGGAGTTCATTCTTTATTCATTAATTCGTTTTATTTTTGTTTTTGTTTGTTTTAGGTGATCTGTGGCAATTTTGTGGAGTTATAAGGTGATTAAGTGTGTTCTTGGAGTTTTTCTGCATGTTTTTAAATTTGTAGGACACTTCGTAGTGTGGTTGATCTATTTTGTTTAATCATGGATGAGGAGAATATAACAATTCGAGATTATTTTGTGCCGGATCTACATGTACATTACTCGGCGATCGAATACTCACCCATCTGTGCTGATAATTTTGAGTCAAAATTTGGTTTCATTCAGATGGTTCAAGATAATGCGTTTCGGAGACATCCATAAGAGGATTCGTACCATCAACTGTGCACATTTTTGGATATCAGTGGGATGGTAAAAATTAATGGTGTTAATTATGATAATGTTGAGTTATTCTTGTTTCCATGTTCTTTGCAGGATGGGCAAGAGATTAGTTTGATTCTTTGATCTCGGGAGGCATATCAACTTGGAGTGAGCTAATGAAGGCATTTCTCACAAATTTCTTTCCCCTTGTTAAGATAGTGAAGCTCAGAACCTCGATTGGTACGTTCATGCAAAGAGTGGATGAGCAGCTATACTAAGCCTGGGAGTGCTATAAAGATATGTTGAGAAAGTGTCTACCAATGGATATCCCGATTGGCTTTAGGTACAACTTTTCTACAATGGGTTGCTTAGCTCTAATAAAATTACCCTTGACACTGCAGCTGGAGGGAATTTTCTAAAGTCAGTCAAGGATGTGCAAGCCTTGTTGGAAGAGTTGGCTATCACGAGTTACTAGTGGCCATCGGAGACCTCTACACTAGATAAGGCAATTTGTGAACCAATGTGGTGAGTTCATTAAAATTTCAAGTTGAAACGTTAACTAGAGCTTTGAGCATGTTGACAGGGACAGACTCAAAGAAGGATTCTGGCAGAGCTTGTCACATTGGCCAAATAAATTTATAACTAGTTCTCACCAAGAATTATAGTACTTAGTGGTGACCGGGTCGAACTTAGAGAATCATGGTTATTGCTTCCTAAAAGTTGGGTTATCAAACGGAACCAAGGGAGGTTTGTCATAAAAATATTAAATTGCAAGAAAAAAATAAGTGCGACAGAAAATTAAATGCATAAAAGAAAAGAATTAAAAAAGGGAGTAATTAGATGTACCTAACACTAATTCGGGCATGTTGGAAATCAATTATAGCATTGACCACAAATTTGTTTCGTGAGATTAGCTAATTAGGCTTTTAACAGTCAACCACACAACAATCATTCTAAGAATAGGCACGAGAATTGATAGCCATTAAAAGTTGAAATTAATTCTAAATCAATGCCATAAATGAAATACCAACAATACCTCGAATTAGCGTTTTCCACTAGCCGAGAGTCATCGAAACGAATCCCAAGCTCATATTACAAAAAAAAGTCTATCTAAAATGGACTAAAAGTCTAAAAGCAGCAAATTGGGTGTTGAAATCGAGAATGAGGGTTGGAAAGGTTAGAGAATTGCCCTAAAATTGAAAAAAAAAACTTTTATAGAAATCGAAGTAGCGTCTCGACGCTACCCTTAATCAGACCAGCGTCTAGAGGTGCTCATAGCAGCGTAATGGGATGCTTACTATTACAGCATCTTGATGCTATCCTACATTCGCACGTTCTAGAATTGTTACATCATCTCGACAACATCCCCTTTGTAGATTTTCAGCCTGTGTCCTTTCACTTTAAAAGGTGGATCTAAACATGAACTCTTAATTCGACTGCGCCATGAGGAAAAACATTTGTAATTTCAAAGGGACCAAGCCATTTGGGCTTAAACTTACCTGGCATAAATTTCAACTGGGAGTTGTAGAGGACAACCTTTTGCTTGACTTCAAACTGATTCCTGGAAATCATTTTGTCATGAAATAGCTTGGTTCTCTCCACGTAGATCCTAGCTCTTTCATAGGCCTCCAATCTCAATTTCTCAAGCTCCTGCAACTGAAGTAGTCTCGAATTGCCTACCTCACCAAAATCCATATTGCATTCTTAATGGCCCAGTAGGCATTATGCTCAACTTCCATAGGAAAATGGCATGCCTTACCAAAAACAAGCCGATAGGGAGACATCCCTATTGGGGTTTTGCAAGCAGTACGATAAGCCCATAGACCGTCATCCAACCAAAGACTCCAATCCTTCTTACTAGGATTTACTATTTTCTCAAGGATAGATTTTACCTCGCGGTTGGAAATCTCAGCTTGCCTATTGGTTTGGGGGTGATAGGCAGTTGCAACTCTGTTGTTTACCCCATACTTCTTCATAAGTGCTTCCACTGACTTGTTGCAGAAATGGGTTCCCTAGTCACCGATTACGCCTCGCGACTCCAAACCTATTAAAAATGTCTTTCAAGAAAGCTACAACAGTTTTAGAGTAGTCAGTACAAATGACTTTTGTTTTCACCCAATTGGAAACATAGTCCACAACCAACAAAATATAATTATACTCACAAGACGAAGGTAAAGGACCCATAAAATCCATGCCCCACACATCAAAAATTTCACAATTCATACTAGGCATTTGAGAGATTTCATGCGTACGTGATAAGTTCCCTACCCTCTGACACCTTTCACAATTTTGACAAAATAAATTAGCATCTTTAAACAGAGTTTCCCAGTATAGCCCTGACTTTAGTACTTTTCTAGCAGTCTGCCTAGGCCCAAAGTGCCCTCCACATGCAAATCATGATAAAAAGCTAGAATAGATGGAATTTTGCAATCAGGCACACAACAACTAACAACTTGGTCAAAGCAGAATTTCCACAAGTAAGGCTCATCCCAAACATACTTCCTAGACTCAGTCTTAATCTTATCTTTCCTGAACCTTCCCGAATTATAAGGCAACTTCCCCTAACAAGATAATTGACTATGTCTGCATACCAAGGAATCATACCTTGAATTCGGAACACGTGCTCATCAGGAAATTCATCATTTAAGAGCACCTGATCTTCTTCCCTTCGCAACTAGCTCAGATGGTCTGTAACCAAATTTTCTTATCCCCTGCGGTCCTTTATTTTGATGTTGAACTCCTGGAGAAGTAAAATCCACCTCAGCAAGCAATGCTTCGACTTTAAAAGTTACTTAAGATCTACATGATCAAAAAATACTATTACTTCAGACCCAAGAATATATGACCAAAATTTATCTAAAGTAAACACAACAGCTAGAAGATCCTTCTTTTTCATGGTATAATTGCAATGTGCAGGATTAAGGGTCCTAGATGCGTAATAAATGACGTGGGTCTTCTTGTCAATTATCTGGCCTAAGAAAGCTCCGACAGCAAAATCACTCGAGTCACACGTGATCTCGAAAGTCCCATCGGGGAGGGTGGATTGATGCACTAGTCAACAACCACTTTAGGAAGTCGAATGCCTTCCTGCACTCCTCACCTAACTCGAACGGGACATCCTTCTACAACAGGTTTGTCATTGGAAGGGCAACTTTGCTGAAGTCTTTAATAAACCTGCGATACAATCCTGAATGACTAAGAAAAAAGTGGACTTCCCTAATATTTGTAGAGTAGGGAAGGTTAGCCACAACATCAACCTTAGCTTTATCAACCTCTACTCCTCTAGCTGAGACCACATGACCTAAGATTACACCCTGACTAGCCATGAAATGACATTTTTCAAAATTTAAGACTAAGTTACACTCTATACATCGCTTCATGACTTTCGCTAAATTCGATAGACACTCATTAAAGAAATTTCCATAAACTTTGAAATCATCCATAACAACTTCTATGCAATTCTCAATAAATTCAAAAAATATACTCATCATGCATCTCTAAAACGCACCTGGGGCATTCCGAAAGGCATCCTACGAAAAGCAAACGTACCATATGGACAAGTGAATGTGGTCTCCTCCGGATCTTTCTGTGTTATAGGAACTTGATAGAATCCTGAAAATCCATCCAAAAAGCAAAAGAAAAGTTTCCCTGCAAGACGCTAAACCATTTGATCCATAAACGGGATGAGGAAGTGATCTTTCCTAGTGACAGAATTAAGCTTTCTATAGTCAATGCACATTCTCCATCTATTTTGAACTCTCATGGGTACTAACTCATCATTTTTATTCCTAACTACAGTCCTGCCTGTTTTCTTAGGAACTACGTGAATAAGACTAACCTATTTACTATCAGATATGGCATAGATGATACTTGCATTGTGAAGCTTATGAATCTCTTTCATCACTACCTCTTGCATAGCGGGATTTAGGCGCCTTTGAGGCTCTCTGGATTGTTTGGCTCCTTCCTCTAACAAGATTTTATGCATGCACAAAGTAGGGCTTACTTTGATGATATCAGCTAATATCCATCCCATAGCTCGCTTGTGCTCTTTTAGCACGCTAACCAACCTTCCATCCTTTTCTGGTGTAAGATGCTTGGAGATGATGTCTGGCAAGGTTTTCTTATCACCTAAGTACACATAATTAAGATGATCAGGAAGAGCCTTTAACTCCAACTGAGGTGCCTTCAAAATAGAGGGTAGCGACTTGTTAGTTTCATTATCTCTATCAGCAAAAGCCTCAACATTCAAACAAAGAGACTTGAAATAGGTGATATAGGATACTCCCTTAACTTAGTTTCCTCATCGCCATCAATTGACTCCTGCTCAAGATCAGCATCATCATCTTTATTCAATGGCCTGCACTAATGCATCAACAACATCAACTCTAAACAGAGAATGCAGTTCACTAGCATACTTAACTGCCCCAGGGATATTAAACACAACTAATTTGTTACCAAACACAACAGCTAAAGTACCATTTTCTGCATTTATCCTAGTCCGGACTATTTTTATAAAAGGTTTTCCTAGAAGAATAGGCGATTGCGCTAAATCTGAAGAACTCTCATCCATTTCAAGCACATAAAAATCAACCGAAAAAATCAACTCATTAACCTTGACTAAAATATCTTCAACTATGCATGGGGTATGCACATAAGACCTATTGGCTAACTGAATGACGATACCAGTATCCTATAGATCACTCAACGTAAGTTCCCCGACATGACGTTTATGGATGCTTCTAAGTCTAATACAACAGGCTCAATCCTATTACTTCCAATCGTACAGGGTAAGACAATCAAACCTAGATCCTATCGTACAGGGTAAGACAATCAAACCTAGATCCTTACATTGTACTGGTACAACAGTCGAAACATTTTCAAATACCTGGATCTGCTCTTGGTCCTTCCTATTCTTCATATTAGTGCACACATCTTTGAAAAACTTGGCGTACTGGGGTATTTGCTTAATGGCTTCCAACAATGGTACTTTTATTTTGACTGCCCTAAAGGCTTCCAAGGGGTTCTTTCCCTTCCCTTGAATCTTCCTTCTTGGTTTCTCTAACCTGCTTGGAAAAGGAGCCTTAGGTTTACAACCATTCAAATTCAATGGAGGATCAAAAATTACCCCTAAAGCTGGTGTCAAAGCACGTGGTTATGAAGAAACGCCTTTCTGAGGTCTCAAAGGTTGTACAAGCACTTCTAGTAGTGGAGTGGTGTTTTCTTCAGGTGAGGCTTTCAACTCAACAACTTTAACCTCTCCGGCTTCTAGTCCTTTTGCCTCTCGATAAGCTGCTCGACCTTTTCTGTAAGCCACCTCATTTTAGTTTTAGTTTCAGCCTCTCTTTTGTGGATGGAGTCCACCATATTTTCCATGCGAGCCTACCTTTCAGTGAACTTCTGCAAGAAAAAGGTAATATTAGTCATCTGAGATTTTAGCTCACTTACCTCCTTCTCCACATGAGAGGTGCACCTGAACTGATGCATGCTTTCAGCAATGTTAGAGATACTCCTTGCCTCTTCAACAGTCTTGTCAAGTAACGACCCACCACTGGTTGCGTCTATCAAATTTTGATTAGTTGAGAGTAAGCCCTCATAGAAATACTGGACGACTTGATGATTTGAGAACTGGTGGTGGGGTAGCTTGCACATAAACGCTCATATCGTCCCCAGTACTTATATAAGTTTTCCTCATCTGCTTGCAAAATCCCATAAATCTCCTTCCTAGTTTTTATTCCCTTAGACGTGAATTATTTCTCCACGAATACTCTTTTCATCTCATTCCAAGTGGTGATGGAGCCTGAAGGGAGATAGTGAAGCCAGTTTTGAGCCTGGTCTTTTAAGGTGAGTGGAAATGCTCTCAGGCTTATATGTTCCTCTGTGACGTAGTTAGGCTTCATTCCCACGCAGACCATGTGGAAGTACTTGAGATGTTTATGAGGATCGTTGTTGGCTTTTTGGCCCTTAATCTCAAATTAATTAATTCTAATTAATTAATTAATTAATGTTTTGATGATAACAAACCTGCTATTAATTACTAACAATTTCAGTGTTTTGAAGTGTCCATGGTGTAGAGCTTGGAACAACGATTTCAACGCCTTTTGAATCACTCAAATCGGAGTTAAAACGAAGAAGTTATGGGCAAAACAAATTTGAACGGAAAATTCCCGACGCGATGACGTGGCAGCCAAGTCAGCAATGTGGACCATTTAGAGAGTGACACGTGGAGCTATGGGGAAGTGACACTTGGTGGGATTTTTGTTTGTTTAAAAAGAAAAAGGAAATTTTATATTATTATATATTATTTGTTATGTTTCTAACGGTTTTTAAATTTAAAAAAAAAAAAAAAAAATTCAGAATGCATTAAATGCATCTGACCGTTTGGCTGGTTTAAAAAAAAATTATATATATATATATATATATTACCGTTACTTTTTACTATTATTATTATTATTATTATTATTATTATTATTTTTTATATATAGAGAGAAGAATGTGACCGTTGGTCACTTAAAAAAAAAAAATTATATATATATTATTTATGTTTATATTATATTATATATTTAATTTATTATTTATTATTTACTTTTTACTTTTTACTTTTTATTTTCTTTTAATCTCCACCATTCATTTTACTTTTACCACAATCCAATGGCCCAAATTAAATTTTGGTTTTTACCTCATTTCCCTCTCTATAAATACCATCTTCTTCTCCAAAAATTACACAAGAAGTTATTACCATTTTCAATCTTCCAAACATCTCAAAAAGCCTCCATTGTTGCTCTCTCCAAGCTCCAAATTTTTTCTTTTCATCTTATTCTTGAGAGAGAATTATTGTGTTGTGATGATTGATTTGTGAGAGTTAAATTTGCAAATTTACTCTATTAAGAGAGTTCTTAAGTGTGTTCTTTATTTTCTTCAAACTTTGTAACGGTTTGATCCTAACCCGTGGAAAGGATCGAGTTTGCTCTTGAACTCGTAAAAGGAGCGTTGTAGCGGTTGGGCTCTAATCCGTGGAAAGAGTCGATAAAGTTTTTATTCAAATTCCCAAGAGGCGCTTGGGGAGTGGAGTAGGTCGAGTTTGACCGAACCACTATAAAATTACGGTGTCATCCTCTCTAACTCTTTCTCATTTACTTTTGTAAATTAATTGTAGTAATTTATTGCATGCTTTAATTTGTTATTAATTGTTTATTGTATTAGATTGAATTAATTTTTCATAATTTATACATTGTACTAATTATCCTTTTTATTTGTTTATAAAAAGTTTGATAATTAGATTATTTGTGCATACTTAGGAAAAAATTTATTAAACCCTATTCACCCCCCCTCTAGGGTTGCCATACCGATCCAATCTATCAGACATGGCTACTGACCTATTACTACTAAAATTAAACACGAGACTGAGGACACCTACGGCTACTCATGCATAGCAACGAACGATCCTAATCTAGTCGATTTGTGAGATCAACCACACAACAATCATTCTAAGAATAGGCACAAGAACTGAAAGCCATTAAAAGTTGAAATTAACTCTAAATTAATCCACAAATCTTACAATGCCATAAATGAAATCCCGACAATACCTCGAATAAGCATTTTCTACTAGCCGAGAGTCATCGAAATGGATCCCGAGCTCATATTACAAGCCAAAATCTATCTAAAATGGACTAAAAAGTCTAAAACCATTAAATTGGGTGTTGGAATTGAGAATGGGGGCTGGAAAAGGGTGGAGAGTTGCCCTAAAACGAAAAAAAAATACTTTTATAAAAATTGAAGTAGTGTCTCGACACTACCCTTAATCAGACTAGCATTGAGGGGGGCTTTGATATCATGAAATTATGCTATCTTATTTTTTGTTATTTATGCTAGTTTTTTTTATGATTTTGTGAGCTTTTATGCCTATTTCTCTTTTTTTGATAGAAATCGAGCTAAAGGAGCAAAATCAAGTGTTTGGGAGCATTTTGGTTGATTATGGAGCTATGTTGGACCATTTTGGAGAGCCAAAAAGAGAAGAGATGATGCATTAGCAATAGGGACAGAGAAGACGACATTTGCAATGCTTGAAAGGGCGTTGCAACGCCCAATTATATGATGCAAACCCGAGAGCTAGCGTTGCAATGCTGCCTTGTGGCGTTGCAACACTAGAAACACGCGCTCACTCGAAGTTCTGTTCGTAGCATTGCAATGCTACCCCTTCGCACAAGGCAAAATGGCGGTGTTTTGGACAACGTTTCAATGTTATCCCTAACGTTGCAATGCTGTTGCGACAGAGGGTATTTAGCCTTCCCTTCTTCTTCATTCAAATAGAGGCCAATTTGAGGGTTTTAGACCTAATCTCGATTCTAGACCATAATTGAGGGTATTTGGGAGCATTTGTGAGCATTTTGGAGCAGAATTGAAGACCTTGGAGCTTGAGTTCAAGATTGATCACCTCGGGAATGTGGGATCGTCCTTTGTTTTCACTTTCTTTCCCTTTTCTTTTCCATTATAGTTACTTTAGTGGTTGTAATTAGGGATTTATGAGTTGTATTTGATGAACATGTTTAGTTAATCCCTAAATTTCTATGGGTTGTTGTAATTCTTGGACCATTGCACTTAATTTTACTTAATTTAGTTTGTGATTGTGGTTTAATTAGTGTTTATGTTCATTTATGCATTGGGTTCTTAATGCCTTTAACAAAGCAAGGAATAGGGGTTAAATGATCTTAGTTTAATTGAGCTTGACAGAGTAGATTAAACTTAGAAAAACAATGCATGACAATTAAAATTCTGCCTAAGTGACATAGGAACAATGGAAATTAATTGAGGTTTAAAATGAAGGTTCGTTAATGCTGAGTGAGGATTAATTAATGAGATGGACACAAGATTTAATTAATTACACTCGAGGTTTGAAGGAGACTGACATGAGATTCCATAATTCTAGGCTTCTAGATTTATGAATCGAACACTTGGTTATGCCTAATTGTTAGCTTAATTAATTAAATTAAGGTCCAATAATGTAATAACACCCATAGAATTACCTATCGATTTGTGTCTCCCATTTATTTTACTTTCTAGGATTAGTGTTTATTTCTATGTTTGCTCTTTCTTTGTGTTCTCTAAATAAACCAAAGTAAGACTATTTGCGGTACTTAATTTAATTAAAAACCAATCCCAGTGGATACGATACTCGATAGGAATACCGTTTTATTATTACTTTGATAGCGTGCGCTTGCGCGTACCCCAATGAAGCTCGCAACAGTGTCTTGGGATGCTTACTATTACAATGTCTTGCATCCGTGCATTCTGGATTTGCAACTGCATCTCGACGCCGCTGGGCAGTGTGTAGACGTTGTTCTGCATCTGAAGCTACTGTCTTGTAGCGTTGAGTGAGGCCTCCGTCTAGCGTATCAACGCTCCTTAGGGGCATATTCGTCAATCCTTAATATCTTTTCGCTTGGATGTCTGATTGACCTCTTATTTGGATCGTTTTCACCATGATTCCTCGTACTTTTAAAACATGAGCCTTGTTCCCAATTTCCTACAAAATATTCAATTAATTCCATGAAAAGGAGAGGAAAAAGCATAAATTAGGTATGAATGGGCATCTACGAACTAGGTCTCATTAGATTCTAGTGATTTGATAGTTGTTGAGGAGCCTAGTCTCAAGCACGTTGGAGCAGTGAGCACGGGGTGTGTTGGTCATAAATTTGTTCAGACTGCAAAGCCTGATAACATTGAGGACTGCCCAGGTAAGAAAAGTCAAGTGAATTCCTCTTGTGTTACTAATGGAAGTGTAGTATAGCCTGGTTCATGAGTAGTGTCTATAGAACCTCAAGAGAAAAGGAACTCACTTGAGGATATTTTGGAAAGATTTATAGAGGAGACTAGGAGTTTTTCTCAGACAATGTGTGATGCAGTTACTGCAGTCATGTTAAGGTGGAAAGCCAAGATGTTGCGATCAAAATCATGAGAGGTAAGATTAATCAGATGGTGACATTCTTGGACAACCTACAGAAAGGTAAGAGTGAATTACATGTTTTTCCTGTTGATACACTTGTTGAATGTACAACCATATCACTTAGGAGTGGGAAGAAATTAAAGGAACCCAAACAGAAGATGAATGATGTGCCCAACACGAAAAAGGAACAGGATATTGATGAGGGGATGGCTGAAGAGGAGAAAGAACCCCAGGGACTTGATTCAGGGAAGATTTTTGATTTTGTACTTCTCATTCCCAATAAAATCCCGTATGCTAAGAGATTTCAAAAGAAGAAATTAGATGATGAGTTTTCGAAATTTCTCGAGTATTTCAAGAAACTTGACATTAACATACCTTTTGCTGATGCACTTGAACAGGTACCAAAATATGTGAAGTTTATGAAAGAAATTTTATCAAATGAAAGGAAAATTGAAAAAGACGAAGGAGTGCAAATGAATGTAGAGTGCAGTGCAATAATTTAGAGGAAGCTACCATAGAAAATGACTGACCCAAGGAGTTTTACTATCCCTTGCATTATTGGTAGTGTTTATATTAAAAAGGCACTCTGTGATTTAGGGGTGAGCATTAACTTGATGCCTCTTAGTGTTTTTAGGAAACTAGGAGTAACAGAGCTTAAACCTACCAGTATTATGCTTCAATTAGCTGACCGTTCTCTGATGTACCCAAAATGTATTTTAGAGGATGTTTTAGTTAAGGTTGATTGGTTTATTTTTCCAGTAGACTTCGTGATTTTGGACAAGGAGGAGGATGTCGAGGTCCCTATCATCTTGGGGAAGCCATTTTTGGCGACAGGATGCACTCTGATCGAGGTGAACACAAGAACTCTAACTATACGAGTGGACGATGAACAAGTAGTGTTCAACATGTTTAAGGCATTGAAACACCCCGATGAGGTTAGTACAGACCATATGGTTGATATTGTGGACACTGTTATTGATGAGTGTGTGGAGTTAGTGTCTATTCCTGATAAGTATGAGACTGGCATGCCTGATGTCTATGGTGAATTATTTGAGAATTTGAATTTAGAGCATGCTTATTCTTGTAATGATGTTGTTGAGGCACCTTTAGCACACAGTAAGGAGAGGAAATTATTTATGAGTCTGTTTATGCACAAGTTGGAACCCCCACTCCTGAGTTGAAGTAATTTCCTGCTCACATTCGTTATGCTTTCTTAGGTAACTCTTTTACTTTTCTCGTAGTTATTTCTGCTGAGTTAAATAAAGTAGAAAAGGAAAAGTTGTTGAGTGTATTGTGTGCACATAGGCCTGCCTTAGGATGGTCAATCAGTGATATTAAAGGTATCATCCATTCTATTGTTATACATAAGATTTTAATGGTGGATACCTTTACTCCCACTGTTGAGCATTAGAGGAGACTTAACCCCACCATGAAGGAAGTGGTTAAAAATAAGGTGATGAAATTATTAGATGCATGAGTTATTTTTGCTATATCTGATAGTCCATGGGTGAGCTCAATGCAGGTTATACCAAAAAAAGGGGGGATGATGGTCGTGAAGAACGAGAAGGATGAAACAATATCGACCTAAACAGTGACTAGATTACGTGTGTGAATTGACTACTGGAAGCTCAACAACGACACCAAAAAGGATCACTTTCCCCTACCTTTCATAGACTAGATGCTGGGCAGATTATCAAGTTATCCTTACTATTGTTTTCTTGACAATAGCACCAGAGGACCAGGAGAAGACGATATTCACGTGTCCCTATGGTACATACGCCTTCAGGCGAATGCCATTTGGGTTGTGTAATGCACCTGCCACCGTCCAGCGATGCATGATGACTATCTTTGCAGACTTCGTCGAGGAGATTATGGAGGTTTTTATGAATGATTTTAGTGTTTTTTGTACTTATTTCGATTCTTGTTTGCATAATCTCTCTCGTGTGTGTAGAGGTGTCAGGAAACTAACATTGTCCTTAACTAGGAGAATATCATTTCATAGTTAAGGAAGGTATAGTTCGTGGCCATAAGGTGTCTGCAAAGGGATTGGAGGTGGACCGAGCTGAGATCTCATACTCTTTGTATTTTTAGGTGAAGCGTTGTAACGTTCATAACAGTAATTTTTTTTTATAATTTACTTATTTTATTTCACCATTTCTTCATATTAAGACTACACATAAAAAAAATGGTGAAAACAGAGCCATTAGGAATTCAAAACTAAATTCACAAAAAAACACAATTCATTTCCATCTCTATCTAAAGCAAACTAAACAATTCGTTCAACAATCTTCAAAGAACATCTAAAGCAAATTAAAGTAAACACTTCGTTGAACAATCTCCAAATAACATCTAAAGCAAACTTAAACAATTAAACAATCAAAATTCAGAGAGTACATTGATAACTCTTCATAGAAGAGTTATTTCTCTTGAATTCTCCTGCTAAACCTTGCTTGTTTGAGGTGTTTTGGTAGATTTTGGTCACTTAAGTTCCTAATTTAGTGCTTTCTTGCTTATATTGAGAAAATCTTGATTAATGTTTGGATTATTCCTGCAATTTGTGAGCTTAATTGTTGCAATTTATGCGTCAGGTAAGAGCAGACTTAATGAGTAGGGAGTTGGAGTACAGTGTAGCTGATTGAGTCGGTTTGCTGTAGCAAGTCTTCACAGAGAAGGCAATTAATTTGCACGTGCAAGGAATCTGTTCATTAATTGAACTGTCCAAAAAGAGCAAGTTGGAATGAAGTAGACAAATGGGAGGCTACCAAATTTATTCCCTGTATATTCAGCCCTGATTTTGATGAAAATCAATTTTGGTGAGGCAGCGTCATTAGCATTTTGACGCTATGAATAGAATCCTTGGGCGCACTCGTTTTCAGCGTCTCAACACTAGCAGCATTGAGCAGAGTGCATCTGCAGCGTTGAGCTAGCGTCTTTGGAGTATTTTTTATGTAGTTTGATGCTGAAAACTAGTGTCTTGATGTTGTGTGCGAGAAAACTTGCTTGAGTCTCCCTGCAACAGCATCTTGCTGCTTCCTCCTCAAGTTCTTTGACTTGGACTTCATTTTTTAATGAGTTGGTTGCTCGAATTAAGTCTAATAAGCTCCTATTTGATCTCAATTGATCCAAAGCACTTCGATTGGCCCCAAGGTGCTCGATCCCTACAAAATGGATAAATAAACATGTGAGAGTAAAAAAGATAGCACAAATTAAGGCCATAAAATAGCACATTTTATGTTCTATCAATACATTCAAGAGGAAGAATTAGAGGATAAGCATTAGAGATTGTATTCCACTACACAAAATTAATACAAATTCATGTTCCTTTACAAGTATTAAATTTCTCTCGAAATCTCATGTGAGCAGCCTTGTAGCATTGAATAAATTTGCAACATCCATATATAACTTATAACATCAAGTAAATTATTACAATTACTTAAAATTCTCACTGTGTAGCATGAAATAATTTATTATGAAACATTTAAAATTTTCAATATCCTTAAATATTAAAAATTATCAATATGAATATACAACTTAAAACATCATATAAATTATCAATATGTGTTCCATCAATACTTTAAAAAATCAAATGCCAATTTATGCAGCTCCAAATTTGTGTAACATCAAATAAATAAAATGCAGAAATTAAAGTACATATATATCTAAATTAAAGTCTTAAAACACACTAATTCACTTTCTACAATTTCACATGGTAAAACTTTTTCAAGAAAGCTCAAATCAACCATGTGGAAGTGTAACCGTCAAGCCCAATGAATAATAAACGAAACAATAGAACAATCAAATTTTCATAAAAAAGCAAATTCATGCCCAATAAAGAAATCAACAAATCTGAGTGCTTTAAAAGGAAAAGAAGAGTTGACCTTGGCAGCATGACGATGAAAAAAAAAAATGCACACATCTGAAAAATGGAGTAGGTATGAAAAGATTCAACACAGATATGAGAAGATCTAGTACAAATGTGAGAAAATTCGGTCAAATCTTTGACGAAACAGTGATGGTTGCACAGACAACACAGTGACGAAACTGGCCACACACGGTGACAAAACTCACAGCCGGGTACATCCACTCATTACGGCAGAAATATCTGATGCGTTCACCACAGCAACAGACTACACCTCCATGGCCACTGACAACCACCCAAAGCCACCCATGAATGGCGGCGATGATGAAACCCTTGTACGGTGAAAAAATCTAGCCAATGATGACAACGAAACCCACAAATGGCAACGACAGACCTAGTGGTGGAGACGGCTACACCCACGACACTTTGGTTGAGAGAAAATGAGGGATAGAAAGTTTGAGATGTAAAATGTGAGAAGTAGAAGCAGAAGTAAATTTTATATGGGAGTTACGATGTTAGTCATTGACCAATTAAAAGTAGTAAACAATGTCAGTCAATGCCCGTCATTGTAGGCTCTATTTATGAAGTTTTTTTAGTTTTTGCGTGTTTTTTAACCATTCATCATTGTTTCCATTTGTGAAGGGTCGACGTGATGTTGATTATATCTATAGACATAATTTGTCCTACAATGCATAAAAGTGTAGCTCTAGATTTATAGTTGAATATCGACCTTGGGTTAATGAGTATATAAGCTTATAAATCATTAATTAATTAATTTTGTATCATTGAAGCTTATATTCTATAAGTCCATAAGGTTCTTAATCATTCATGGATCTATTATGTTGAAAGAAGAATGAATAATTGAAATACTCAAATTTATATTTGATGTATTAGATGCATTAAATATTAAAGGAAATAGTAGATTTTAATGTGTTGGGATACATGAAATAAAAAAGAAAATTATATATTTTATTAATATGTTAGATATATTAAAAAATATTAATTATTTAAAATTTTGAGTATGACTCAAATAATATATTTTAATATATAAGCTATATTAAAAGATAACATTAGGAATTTAAGTAGAAGGAGGACTCAAATTGTACACTTATGGTCTCTATAAATAGAATATTTGTGCTAAGCTTAAACCAAACAATAAATCTCTTAAGAAAGAAAAAAAAAATCCTTTGAAACTCTCCCCTTTCTTGTTTAGTTTCTCTCAAGGAGGCTCCCTCCAACCTGATCTCGAGTTCAAGTCATAGTAAGAAAAGTCATGTGGACATTCAATCTATTGTGAACAAAATGAGATTTAGATTCCTGTTAAATGTATATTATTACTATTTTATTCTTAATTTAATTCATTATCTATCCATGATTCTAAAGTATTTAGAAATTAAAATTTGGGTGCAAAAATGAAGAGTTCATAATTCATCAATTCATTTAAAATTAACTTAGACTGAACTATTTGAACATACTTGAATTTATTAATTAAAACAGTCTCTTTTATTTATCACACAATATTTGTACATGTTATTCTACTGATTGTGTTTAATGTAATAACTCTTTTAGAATTTTATGCTCACTTTTCAATTTAAAATATTATCCGTTCATATCCTTGGAATACTTTTTTTTCCTAAAACAAAATATTATATTGTTGTATTATTTTCAAGATTTAATGTATGGAAAAAAAAAGTAAATAGATCTTATTATTCAAAAACAAAATAAAAGATACCAGATAAATGGATTTACTAAAATGGCGAGCATCTAAGTCAAAGTAAAAGATAACAATACATATAGAATTTGTATTTTTCATTAACATTGTATGTTAATGATAGGGTAGGTAGAGGTTAAGGCAATGAAACTGATTTACGGTACTCTGCAACTGTCCATGGTGGGAATACATTCCTGTATAGTACATAATGTTGCAAGCAGGTGTGCATAAGAACTCCCATTAATTCCTGCCATATAAATAATATCATTGCATAAGAAATAATCAATAATAAAATAATTAATCATTGAAAATATTATGTTAATCCGCGTGTTGAGGATGATCACCATCTTCCAATTAAGGGTTAATTAGTAGTTTGGCATCACGGTGAAGAGGAGTTGAATCCATCCTTTCTGTAGTCATTTATTAATTTCATATTTATATGTATGTGTATATTTGTACAATAATTTCATGAAAACAACCAATCTAACCTGTTGAGCATGGATCAAAGCCATTAAAGTAAAGGAAGTTTGAACTAGATTCGAAGTATTGCCTGGAAGAGGTGTATGTACTTTTTTTTTTTTTATGCATGAAATATGGCTCTCCCCCCATCCATGATTGGTTTGTGTAAGGTATTCCCATACTAGTATTGATATAAACCGAGGAAGATTTGCCCTAGGGCCATATAAGATGATCCCAACCAATTTGAGAGGGTTGGTAAACTCTTCTTCCTCACTGTGAACTAACTAGCACAAAGCATAAATTACATAAAGACCTATTAACAGCACACCCTACGTATATAGTCCTCACAACCCCTTGCATGGTCCCCCCTGATAGGACCAGAAAAGTCATATATTATTGTGCTTAATTCATGCTAGTTCGTTAGTTTTTTATGTGTTTAATTGATCATTTTGTAGGAATTCAAGGTTTAAGAATATTTTCGAGTTTGCATCCAAGTGGGGTTAATTCTGTTTAATTTGAAGGTCATTTGAGTAGACGAGCAAAAAGAAACAAACGAATGACCAAAATGCCCCTAACGAGAGTGTCTCAACGCCACTAGAAGCGTCAAGACGCTACAAAGGTAGAATATCTCAAAACAGCGTAGCATCTAGACGCTATCACAAGTATGCACGCGCAAGCATCGATTGACGCTACAGAACGCTGGGGTTGACGCTGGTAGCATCTCGAAGTTTCTTGTAGCGTCTCGACGCTACATCGATTTCTATAAAAGCCAAAATTTGAAACTTAGGCCAATGTCTCCATTTTTTCCATATCAATAAGACCGTTGTAGCTTAATTCTCTTTGTTTTCAATAGATTTAGGACAGTTTAGGTGCTTTTGATCGATCCTCGATTTTGGGCTTCGTCATTTCGATGTCGACTAGACTTTTGACTCCGATTCGGGTATAATACTGGTAACAATGTATTTTTGTGTGATTTGAACTTAATTTCTTTATGCAATTTCAGTAGTTGATTGTCTCTTAATTTTAGCTTAAATTATGTGCATTCTCGTAGATTAAATTGATGACTTAATCACATCGAGTTTGTTCATTATACTAGTTGAAGTAACAAGTAGGCCATATCGATTTTTCCATGTTTATTATCCCTTAATTCTCGCTTTAATCTTTGAGCATGTTCGTAGAATAGCCTGCCAACCTATTTGCATCGACCATATTTCATGTTTTCTAAGTATCGAGTACCGATAGGGCCGACTCGTGTTTGCATAGTAGAGTCTTAGCTCTCATGTATTTTGCATGATAGGTCTTAAGAGTTAGAAGAGCAAGTTAATTAAATTAGACTGGCCAATCTAGTTTAGGACCGACTCATGTTTGCAAAGTAGAGTCTTAGCGATCATGTATTTTGGCACGAAGGTCTTAAGAGTTAGGAGAGCGGGTTAATTGATTTAGATTGCCCAATCTATTTTAGTTGATTTGTCTTAGTCAATCTTTGTTCGCAATGTGACTAGCCCCGTTAGTATGGAACACTGTCGTGCCCAACTATAATGGGTTAGGTTAGAAGATAATTTGAATTAGATTGGCTAATCTAGTTTAGTTGATTCGTCTTAGTCAATCTCTGTTCGTAGTGTGACTAGCCCTGTTAGTATGGAACACTACGTACCTAGCTATAACAGGTTAGTTTAGAAGATAATTTGATGCTAGGTTGGATTAGCTTGTTTAAGGGGATCCTTAGGAGCTTTGTCGGCTATTTCGATTAAGCCGATTAAGTAATAAAGTGCTAAATTGAATCTCACATTGGTTATCTGTGATCGAAATTGCATTGTTGCTTGACATAACCTAAATTGGTACCTGAGGTTAAATCGTTTATCTTTCCTTGTCTTTATGTTTAGTTTTTTACCGCTTTATGTCTAAACTCTCCCTTGTTCGTATCAATAAGAAATCTAATTAAAAGAAATCGATAATCAATTCCCTGTGGTTTGACCCGATCCACTATTAAGTACTACAAGTATTTAATTTTAGAGCAGTACTTATAAATGTATTTGATGAACCTTCGACGAACTTTGCCAAATTGACGTCGTTGTTGGGGAACCATTCAATTGATTTCTTTGATGTTGGGTTTTTTATTTTAATGAAAACAAAATATATATAAAAAAAAGAATCAGTAAATACTTTGTTCTCTATGGCAGAGAATTTCTTGTCTTCTAGAGGACTTGCTCGGCACGTCGATGAGGTTATGAGCTAAAATCTCAAATTTCATAATTAACCTCTATAGTTAGCAAAGGCAGTTTTAGCAAGATATCGTATCAAATGTCTACACCTTGGGAGTTCCTAGCCAGCATGATATAAGGTATGATCCCTATGGTCATGAGTGGGATATGAACGTCAGGAGGAGCAGCAGAGCCCATGCCCCCAGTCTTCCGTTTCAGGTATGTCTTTAGAGGCATTCATTAATCAAGTTAGTATTAATAATCTCTAATTTCAGCAAGCCACTCTCCAATTTCTAGTGGAGAGAGCTGGGGTACGAAAACTAGTTGACCAAGTCATCCAATTAGTTGATCACATGCAAGACAGGAGAATCCTCAATAGCAACTGCTTATCGACATCCCTGAGGTACAAATTTATGATGAGGCTGATTTAGATACTGATGAGGAAATTTATATGCCATTGGAAGAACAAGTATTTGAGTCAAGAGAAGAATTCGAGTTTCAATGCAAGAAGATCTGGATGATAGAGTTGGGGGTTGGAAGGCTTGCGTCTGTTCTATTGAAATTCTTCCTTATTTTGTGAACATTCTTTCTGTTGTTCTTGCAAGTCTAAGTCAGTTTTGAGTCTTTTGAGCCGGTTTATCTTGATTTTCTATTTTTATGCTTTTAGACTCCAAAAACTCCAAAAAGACCTGCTTTTCTTGAGCCTTTGAGATGCTAATATTGGGATTTATGCCCTAAAGCCTCGTAATTAATGATTTATTTAATAATTAATAATAATAGTTATTATTTTATTTGCAATAATAATATTATCCATTATATGAAAAATCCAAGGTTATTAGTGTAATCTTGAATAATACGTGGTTGACATATGGGAGGATCATGTTTAAGAAATAGCCTAAAGGGTCATAGTATATGGATAAGCTTGGATGCCTTATCTTGGTAACACTATTGATACGACCCACTTTGTAATAGTTACAAATGATTTGATCCAAATAGTTCATGTGGAGACATGTGAGTGGGGGTATCTTATACAATGAGTTTGTATAAGAGTGGACCACGAAATATTTAATCTCTCTTTATAAATCTATTGATTGAGAAGATTAATATTTCATTAAGATGATCATATGCAACTTGATCTTAATCCTAAGTGAGTTATGAACTCTTGCCTGGGAGGGATTATCCTTTAATTTGCATGGGTGAGAGTGACTTTTGTAGCCAATTCAATAAACCTACCATTTTGGGGACTTGACTAAATAAGGAGCTGGGAACATAATCTCAGAAGATGGAATTCACTCCTTCCTATAGGGTAAGTAGATGAGTAGTTCCCTTAAGTGCTGATTTCGAGACTTGAACAATGGGGCCCTACCTTCTCACTAGCCCGAGAGGGACTTAGTTTATGGTTGGATAATAAACAAATTTTCATTAAATGATTAGTGGTACTTAAGGTGCAAGATATAATTACAGGGGTAAAACAGACTTTTGACCCAGCTTTAATTACGAACAACTCTTGAAGGATCGATTTGCATGCAGTGATTATATCCATGGACACAACTTGTCCTACAGTGCATAAAAGTGCAACTCCAAGTCTATAGTGGAGTGACCTTAGAGTTAATGAATGAAAATTGATTAATTAAAGAGTTTAATTAATTAATTTTGTATCATTTGAGCTTATGATCTGTAGCTTATAATCTATAGGTCCCTTTACTAGCTCATAGTAACACTAAAAGATCAATTTAGTTGAAAGAAAAATTTGAAATATTCAAATTAATATTTAATTTAAATTGTTCAAATTAATATATTAGATATATTAAATATAAAAGAGGAAAATATATTTAGTGTATTTGATACATTAACTATTAAAATAATTAATGTATATTAGATACATTAAAGAAAAGATATTTATAAAATTTGAATAAGATTCATATAAAGAAATAAATATCGTTGGAGAATTTAAAAGATTTGAATAAGATTCAAATAGATTAAATCTATGTATTTTAATATATTAGATATTCAAATATATTATTTAATTATGGTAAAGATTTGTCCCAGATCTCTATGGGTTAAGCCATTCAAAAAGACATGCTCAATAGAGAATTGAATTCTCTCTAGGCCATTAAAAAGACTTTGTAGAGGAGATAAAGACCCGCTTGAAATATCTCCATATTATCTTAAAGGTATGTTTTGCTTAGCCTAAGATTATATTTTAGTTTAATTCTAAACAAATCAAATGTGATACAATGCTTTCGCTGTGGGTTTAATTCGATTATTTCATTCAATTGGTATCATAGACGTCTTTGAATTCTATTTAGAATTAAGGTTTTGTATGATGGGTATTTTAATTTCATATATGTGATATATGTGGTTTGCAAATTGATTATTTAGGCTATTTGGCATTAGCTTTATAGCTTTTATTAGATCAATTGTAAAACCCAAAAGGGTTAGAATTTGTTGTAATTGTTGAAAAGATCATTCAATTCAAATGATCTAAATCCTAAATTTTAAATTGAATGGTCTTCAATATCCTTCAATATCCTAAATTTTAAATTGAATGGTCTTCAAATGATCTAAATCCTAAATTTTAAATTGAAGGGTTAGAATTTGTTGTAATTGTTGAAAAGATCATTCAATTCAAATGATGCTGCAATTTAAAATTTAGGATTTCTAAATCCTAAATTTGGAATGGTTCCAACAAGGAAGGATATTGAAGACCAAGATATGTCTTGAATTTAAATTATTGTAATTTAAATTGTTTTTAATTTCTTAGGATATGCCAAATATGCAGGTTAATTTTGCTAAGATTAATTTAATTATGGATGTGATGTATGTTTTAAATTAATTGATTGTTGCATGAAGTATGTCATTTAGATTAAAATCTCCCCATAGGTTAAGCATGATCATGCATCTTAATTACTTTTGAATATAACTGTTATATTTGGAAAATTTAATTAGGATGATTCCTAATAGAATTAAAATGCTTTTCTAATAAGTTTATATTTTCCATATATTTGAATATAATTGTCATATTTGGAAAACTAAATTAGGATATTTCCCTTCATAAATGAAATCCATGTTTTCCTAATAAGATTAAAACATTTCCTAATGAGATTAAAATTTCCTTAAAATAAAGATATTTTGATTCATGCTTTAAATAGTTTAAAATTTGAATTTAATTTATATTTATTTGTTTCCTAATAAGATTACATTCTTTCGAAATAAGATTAGATCTTTTAATTTCAAAATAAGATTAGATATTTTAATTTCCTAATAAGATTAAGTCTTCCATAAATAAAGATAATTTAATTCAAAGATAAAATAGTTTAAGTTTTGAATTTAATTTATCTTTTATTTTTTCTAATAGGATTAGAATAAAATATCTAGGATGATCTTTTAATTTGTTTTAAAAGGTTTAAAATGATAGAATTTTAAGATTATCAAATAAGTGAACTAGTTTTTTAATAAGACTAAAAACATGCCTTAATAATTCACTTGGGTTCATTAATCTAAAATTAATAGTTAATTAAAGATTAATGAATTTGAAATAAAAATTGACTATAAGGGAACTCTGTCTATGGAAGGTTTTGTCTAGACTGAGGGTATTTAAGCTGATCGAAAGGGAACACCTCTAACTGGAAACTGACCTGAGACTTGAATTAGTCAAATTTTATTTATATTCATTAAGCATGTTCTCATAATGTGATTAGTCTTAAAATAGTTTAATAAACAGGTAATTCACATAAAAATCAATCCAACCAACATAAGGGTTATGGAGGATAGATTGGGAACTTAGATAAATGAGATTAGTCTAATTTGTAGGTAAGAGAAATCCCTATTTCAAAATAGTAAGTGGGAGAAGGAAATGTGTAAACATATCCTACGGTCTCCATTATTGGTTCATATTGTGAGATTCATGCAAGGCCTCGTGGCAGCTTTTGGACCGTCCCCTACGGATGGTATTTGCATGGGTCAATATCAAGGTGAACTCTTGAAAAAGATAGGATTGTAGTTTTGTTTCCAATACTTGACCTACGACGACACTTGTTGGGATAAACCTACGGGATCTAAAATGATGGGTCACGCTTACAAAAGACTTATTAAGGTTGTTAATAATGTTCTTAACCAAACTAATGGTAACTAAATATTATAGGAATAAGAGTTATTATGAAATAATACTTGGTTTAGATTGTCTCAGTTTAGTGAAGGAACACTGGACCCAACCTACGACGTCACTTGTTCCAGCTCACTAAAGTACCATAGCATTAGAAATGATTTATAAGGTTCATTTTTCTGCTAAACTTGAATGGATAATTGTTTGCATAATGTTAAATTATATATATATATTTTAATATTATGTCAGTTTCTCTCATAATTTTTAATCTTATTACTGATAAGTCAAAATTGAGAAAATTTTATTACTTGAAAAAGTAACGATATCACTATAATGGTAGTGTAAAATTTTATATTTGTCTTTATTGAGAAATGTTCTCAAAACTTGTTGTCAATGCTAATCGAATTGTTCGTGAAGCAAATGATTAATGAATCAAAAGTAAATGATATAACTTGTACGTATCTCCTAGTTGACGTGTTAGATGTCAAGCTTAGAAGATAAAGTAGATGACAGAAGCTAAATTTAGAAAATTGTCTAAATGGTCTCGAATTAAGTTTACAAAAATTCAAGAAAAGAAACCAAATGATTGAAGCTATATAAAAGGAAATAGTTCCTCAATTATCCAGGACAGTCATAGTGAGAGGAACTTTTGAAGTACCTTTCTCTCTCTATATATATATAAATAAATGAAAGTAAATTTGATTTACTAGATTTTTGGTGAAGAATAAATAGCGCTACCTGGATAGTTGATGCAAGATCCACTACCAAGATTTATTTTTATTACATTTAATATATAATTCTTGAAAAATACTTAACATGTAAAATAGTTTCTACAAGTTGGCATTAGGAAGCCCATCTCAGTTAGTATAGTGGGAGACAATCAGATGTCATTAAAGGATAATTATTACCTAATGCTGAATATGGTGTTTTATTACCACAAGAGAAATTCAATTTCTAAAACTTTATTACTAAAAAATTCATATAGTATGAACTATTTTGAAGTATTAACTTTACAAAATTGTTTGAAAATACATTTAGCTTAAAATAAGAACAATTTTATATGTTAAAATGTTAACATGTACTATACTACAACATACTGAGATATTCAGGATTATAGAATCCAGAATAGAAAGACATTGCTCTCCTCAAAGGTGATATTTGACTATGGTATTTAAGATTGATTAACATCAACTTGAATAGAATGAAAAGACTAGTGTAATTCTCTAAAAGTCAGAGTTAATTACTTTACCTGTCTCTAGATTTTGCCTTTTATGCAAGATAATCATTGGTCCTTTATTAGATATAGCTAAAAGGCTGAAGAATACTTTGGGCTTGCCCATTCTGATCCAAGTGGTCTGGTGAATGTAAAGGCCAAATAAAGTCATGAATATTTTATCACTCTAGTTGATGATCATTCAAGGTACAAGTATCTTTAGCTAATACAACATAAGTCTAAATTTTGAAAAGTTCAAGAAGATTAAGGCTAAAATTGAAAATCGATTACATAAGTCTATCAAGACATTATGATCAGATCATAATAGAGAGTACATGAACCTTACATACTAAGACTAATTGATGGAAAATGGATTTTTATCCCAATTATTTTAAATGCTAAGTACATTTATGTGAAAATTGTACTGCAAGAGGAGAAATAAAACCGTGTTGAACATGGTCTGTGAGTTACATGCCATTATAAGACTCTGGTTATGATATGCAATAGAGATTGCATAGGGAACATTATTCCCTCCAAAAGTGTCTACAAGACAATTTTGAGATTATAGAATAGTAGTAAAGCTAGTTTACAACACTTCACTATTTAGAAATGTTAAGTTTACATGCTAAAACAAGCCTATAAGGGCTGTATATATTCAAAGATATGCCTAAGTGTAGGCCACCCCTAAGTAGTACAAAATAATATTTTATCTAGTCCTAAAAAGAATAAGGCCTTTGTATGACAAATATCATTTTTCTATAAGGAATGTCAAATAAAAGACTACAAACCTTTAGTAAGGCGAGATAGTGTTAATAAATTGGTCCCAAGTGAAGCCACTAAATAGTTAACAAAAGTTGTTAACAATTAAATTATAGTTGAAAGTCAAATGGATCTTAGTCATGAATTGGATAAGCCTCATCATAGTAGGAGAGTTATGAGATGACTAAACCTTTACAAGGACTTAATTGAAGTCCAAGTTTTCATGTTAAATGACAAAGTAGAAAGGCTTATTGCCATCAAAGTGTGACTAATGGAAAAAGGTTAAACCTAATCACTAGTACAAATTTGGCTTTTAATGACGGGCATTGCCCGTCATTAAAGGGA
The DNA here is from genome assembly GCA_033996785.1 of Trichosanthes truncata. Lineage (NCBI taxonomy): Eukaryota > Viridiplantae > Streptophyta > Magnoliopsida > Cucurbitales > Cucurbitaceae > Trichosanthes > Trichosanthes truncata. Next base: position 17,905,555 of record JAWPNB010000004.1, read on the forward strand.
AATGACGACGGACATGTGTCCGTCATCTTTTTGAGTGTCATTGTAGGCTACGATGACGGACGCTTTTTAATGACGGGCATTGCCCGTCATTAAAAGGTGTCCGTCATCGTAGCCTACAATGACGGTCAACTTTTAATGTCGGTCAATGTATGACATTAAAAGGCAATGTCTGTCATTAAATGTCTGTTTTAATGACAGACAATGCCCGTCATCTTTTCGTGAAAAATTTAATAAAAAAAATTTATTGGTTGCACACATATCTAACCAAAATATTTATTTTTCTCATTTCTCAACCTATGCACAAAATAAAATATCAATAATATTATTATTTTTACAAAATAATTAACTCAATAAAAAAACCTTAATTAATAAAATAAACAATAAGGAAATTAACAAATCGTTTAACTAATAACATATCAATTAATTAAAAATATCAACTATCTTACTAAATGAAAATTTAAACAAAAGTACTTGTATAATGTATACAAAATTAACAAATTCATAAGTCTACACATCTTCCAACAAATTCTGCCCATTCTATTTAAACCTCGTCAATTTCTTCTTGTTGATATATGCATTTCTCGTACATATTTTTGTACATAGTACTTGCACCCTACAAAATCCAAAAATCATTGCTTTAAAAGCACCCATAGACAAAAAAGACTCAATGCCAGCATTTCAATAAACAAACTAAAAAGCAGGGGGGGCACATAACACCATCAGCCCTAAAACTCACAATCTCTAACTGAAATGAGAAACCAATAAAAGATACTTTTTTTTTATTATTATTTTATTTAACTTCAATGATGGTCAGTCATAATCCTATTCTCAAAAATCAGCACTATCAACGCATGACTAGCCAAAAGACAGATCTCATTCTTTTTATTATTTTTCTACATGCAAGTGTTTAAACCCAAAAGACATACTGTACACAAAAAAATCACAAAGAATGTACCTTCACAACAAGCAGTTTCTACTCCCATTTTTTTATATCGATGAGTGTTCAGACCAGCTTACACGTACCTCGACGAATCTGAAAAGAAAAAGATAAAGCTAAAATGATTTTACTGATACAAAAAGATTAACAAATCCAACACATTGTTTGCTCAATTTAAACTAGGTAGGTATAATGGTGGTCACATTAGACTCATATCAAAACAATATTTTGTTCTCTTTTAAGCAACATATAAAGGGATCTCAAATTGCATGCATAAAGCAAGCAACAATATTTTTTTCTCTTTTAAGCAATGTTATTGAAAGATATACTATCAAAGGTGATGTTGTAACATATGATACTGCAAATGGTTGCTCATAGTATGAAAATATAATCAGTCAAACAGACTGGTCAGTTGCTACATAAGTCGGATTGGGATGCTTTTGTAAGGAAAACCTTTGCAGAGAATATTAATATCACTCAAGCCTATATTACAGTTAGGCATAACCAGACCTTCCAATTTTAACTGAAATCATGCCAGAAAAGGAGCTAATTAACGCAAACTCCCATTTAAGTATAAAAAATAACAATAAGAAACACATCCAAACAAATTACAACCAACACATCAAATTTCAAAAACAAAGAGGGATAATTCTCACTAGTGAACAATCTGTCAAGAAAATAAGACCTTTGGTAAGTTCTCACCAGTGAACAGTATGTCAAGCAAACAGACAAAGTCTAAGATTTAGAGCAAAGTGAAAATATTGAAGAAAAATCATAGTTATTTACCTATTTCATAAAAGATATCATTGACATTAGCAGCACTTTTTGCGGAGGTTTCCATGAAAAAAAGGCCATTCTCCTGCGCATATGTTTGGGCGTCCTGTAGAAAGCAAAATTACATGAGCAACACTTAAACTAATTGTAGTGCATTTGAGCGAAATACATGATGGGGCATTTCAAAGAACAATCACAAAATTCAAATTGAGGATGATCTAAAAAAAATTCTTTTTGTTTGTACGAAATGCATCCCAGTTCAACCAAGTAACAACCCAGAAAGAGCCAGGGTTGGGGTACTTGCCTCTGCAGCAACCTTCCTAGAATCCAACAAATCTGATTTGTTCCCAGCTAAAGCCATGACCATATTTGGATTGCCTGATGCAAGGGAACATGACTCAATTGGTAAAAAAAATTCAGATGGCCAAGTGTCCTCAATAATTTCACTTATTAAAAGTTAACAGAATGTTAAATTAAGATGCCTTTCCAACAGTAACAACAACAAAGACTACCTTGTGCCTGAAGTTCTTGAAGCAAAGGTTTAAGTAGAAAAACTGCACGAACAATAAGTATTTAATTAAAACATACATACACTATCCCAGTACCATCCAAAGCTCAATAACATTCACAATTTAATTCACAATCATCAGTATGTGTTCTTACCCATTGAGAAGGCACTCAAAGCAAAAGCAATAGATGTTATAATCAATAATTAGTTGTATGGCTAAATGAGCAGTCTCATCAGACTCCTCCAAAAGGCAAGTGACTGAAGATATTTTGAATTCTTAGTCACTTGGATATTCTTTTGAAAAATATCAGAATGGTGCTTATAGGTTTTTACTACCACATAATTCAAAATTCAAAACTAGTTGATCAATAAGGACCTAAACAAAAATCCTAAGGTATTAGTTAATTACTTAAAAGTGGACCAAAAATTTATTGATAGATAAAGGATACACTCCAAACATAAAATAAAAAAGTTAAAGAAACCATCACAAGTACAAATCTAGTCCCCTGTTTCATCAGAACTTAATTAGTAGCAGAGTCAAATCCTAAACAATATAAGAATGCAAAATTCAATAATCACAGCCACTTCTGATGTGAACAAAAAAAAAAGAAATTTATATTACACCAAAGGCCACATGTTTGGACAAACCAAATACAAAAGACCATGCACAAAACAAACAGAGATTTGATATTGAATTCAATGAAAACAATGAAATGAACTTAAATGGTTTAGGATCTCTACAACTTTTCTATGCAAATGGAAACTTGAAAATTTGAAATCATCAAGCACAAAATACTTCTATAATAATAATAATAATAAAAGTATATATATCAACAATGCATAAATTTAAAACATATATCAGGTATGCCATCCAAGTTGCTTTTCCTTTAACAAGAGATAATTCTCTCAAATCAATCATCACATAACTGAAAAATTCACATCATCAGTTTCTTAATTAGTCAGTTAAGTGCTCAAAGGAAATTGACTTTTATAACAAGGATAAGAGATCAAAAAGAGAAAATTAGAAATAGGAAAATAGCCCATAAGAAATGAAAGATCAGCGAGAAAATCAGAACAAAAAACAAAACACGAATCCATCCAACTCAGAAGAAGCTCAAGATAGAACAAGAAAATGCTTGAAGGAAATCAAAAACAGAACAAAAAATCCCAAATCTTCTCAATAGGAACAATTGAGCAAATCCAAGCAAACACAAGATCAGAACATAACAAAAAACTAGAAAGAAGAAAAACCTGTAAGAGAAATCTTAGGTCTAGCACGCCACAAATAAGTGTTTGTAGTCTTTACAATCAACACGTGATTTCTCGCTCTCATCCTCTATTTGCACCTTTGGCAACAATCCCTAAAATACAGAAGTTGAATTCAAATCACACACAAATAAAACTTACAGAAATCAAAGTGTGTCGCTCACTTTCTCTAGTTGGTTCCTCGTTCTTTCTCACCTTCAATAGTGTTGTAAATATACTAGTGGGGAAACAATTCGAATGAAATCCACAGAATTAAGAACAAAAATCCGCAATTAGAAACATATCCGATCGATGAACAACATAGAGACAAAGAGAAGAAAAACTGAAAATCCAAAGAACACAATGAATTAAACAACAGGCAGCTTGAGGAAGATTAACCTAAAACGCATGAATGTAAAATCATTTCACAGGATTTGTAAAATCCTCAAACTACAAACATATAATTTGAAAGTAGAGCAATAATCCTCATACTAATGGTTTGGCTATGTTATAATATTGATTTTCCTTTTCAGCACTGACATGTGAAGGTGTGTAGTCAGTAGCCAAAACCATTTAATTTTTACTGCATTAGATGCAGTGAAAATTATGGTGTACAAACAGAAACCAATATTGTTTGGTAAAGGCTAGAGCAAATAAGGTGAGATAATGATATGGGCTATTAACCAATGTTTATTTCACATTATAGCCTTTTTCAATCAAAACCCCTTGGAAAAACCTTACAAGGCACTTCACTGCTTAAGACCCAATATGAAAAGCCACAAAAACGAGAGTAACAAAACCGCTTTTGGAGACCAGAGGATGCTTTTACATGAGAGAAGCAGTTTAGTTGGATAAGTTGACACTCACGGAGCCAGCTAAAATTGCAGCTTCATGCAACTCTTCATCGATTAGAACTGCTACGTCTAGCAATCTATGAATGACTTGTTCATCCATAAACTTCATAGGAAAGAAATATAACAGAAGAATTAGAATGATGATAAAAATCAAAGATTATAATGTAGGAAGAACAAAGAGCACAAAAATGCAGGTTAGATTCATCAATGTCTCAAGGCTAAAATGTTCTAATTTTCTTCCATATTTTTGCATTCCAAGAACATGTTTTGCATTTAAAAGGACAATAAGAATAGGATATCTACATCCTACTTCACCCAAAATTTGATATGAATATTTGAGGAATCGATAAACACTTGTCCTGATTTCAAGTTTCTACAATGTGGATTGATGAGTTTACAACACGATATCGAATAAAACAAAAACAGAAGAACTATACCACAGATTCAAATACAGACCAATTACCTTCTTTGTTTTTCTTCATAAATCGGTATTGGTCATGGCTCACACTTACAATTTTACTAATTCATGAGGAGGTTTTGCCCATCCAAGGCCAACTCCAAGTTTGGGTTAAAGGCGATAAAGTTTTTCAAAAGTAAAATCAATCTATATACTTCCAAGCACTAAGAAACGTACATAGAGGGGAAAAAACTTTCTTCTTATTATTTTTTTCTGAAACACATATATATAGAGTTATATCACTTTACCTTTAAGCTCTCGGAAATGGGGAAAGAAAATTGAAAGAAAGGAGAGTTGAAAGCATTACCTCTCTCAGAGAATTAGTTTTTGAAACTTTGTGAAAGATCCGATTGATGTATAGTGGCGACGGAGAACGGAGACGAAACACACACTCACGGCAGATGAGATTTGCGGCGGTGAACAAGAACCACGACGATGGTGGTAGAAGCAGGCGGAGACGGCGAATAGAGAAGAAAGAGATGAGATTGAGAGGCTGTCGAATGTTAGGGTTAGGGGAGAATGAGGTTTTCATGCGAAATAGAAATACCTAAATTCGATTAAAAAATTAAATAATTAAATATACCCTATAATGTCGGGCAATGCCCGACATTATAACCTTTTTAATTTTTATTTTTTTAATTTTCGCACTTTTTTTCCGTCCGTCATTGTATCCAAGCGCGTTTTTTTCCTGACTGTCATTAATGGTATAATTTGTAGTAGTGAATAGGAGAAAGTAGGATGCAGTAGACTTTCTCACTTATTGTCATACTAGAGTCTGTAAACATTATTTAATTCATTGTCGCATATGAGATATAAAAAATGAATGTTTGGAATTCTTTTATGAAAAGAAATATTGGATAATGCATCTACACAAATCAATTAAAACGCTTATATCCAAAAATCAAAAGCAAAAAGGTTTGCAAAATTAAAAAATGCTCATAAATGAAATGAATTTTACTATTAGATCTTTGAATATAAGGTTTGATAAAAGTATCAAAATCTATGACTTTGGATAAATATTAATGAAGCATGTATAAACAAGAAAATCATTTCTTAGTGGATTTTTCTCATGTTTCATGTTGATGATATTTTACTCATTATGAATGATATAAGATGTCGATCTAACATAAAAAGTTGACAAAGTAACCAATTCTAAATGAGTGATTTGGAATGACTTGGTATATTTTACATGTCCAAAATGGAGATTTTAAGGACAAAATGTTAACTTTATCTCAAACATCTTATATTGATAAAATTGTTGTCAAATATTTGAAATTTATGTCTAAGAAATACTATCCTAAGACACCTCAAATGTTTAGAACATATGATTAATTATCAACTCTAAGTGGGAGACAAGTAATGCATAAATGAGACTTAACAATTAACATACAATTGGTTAGCATGTATCAATTAAACAAATGGTATGACCAATGAGTAGAAAATTAAAATCTTTCTCAAATTATCTATGGATAATGAGAATTTTTTGTGTATGGAGCAAAAGATTTGATCTTTACATGATACACTAGTTCTTACAAAGATTTAGGAAATCAATGTTAAGATAATTTTTACCCTAGGTGGTGGAGTACGGTATATAATATTATTTATTATATGGAAAATTCAAGGTTATTAGTGTAATCTTGAACAATATGTGATTGACATACGAGAGGATCATGTGCAAGAAATAGCCTAAAGGGTCATAGTATATGGATAAGGTTGGGTGCCTTATCTTGGTAACACTATTGATACGACCCACTTTGTAATAGTTACAAATGATTTGATCCAAATTGTTTATGGTTGGATGATAAACAAATTGTTCATTAGAGGATTAGAGGTACTTAAGGTGCATGATGTAATTACAGGGATAAAACGGACTTTGACCAGCAATAATTACGAACAACTCTTGAAGTATCAACTTGCATGTAGTGACTATATCCATGGACACAACTTGTTCTACAGTGCATAAGAGTGCAACTCCATGTCTATAATGGAGTGACGCTAGAGTTAATGAATGAAATTAATTAATTAATTTTGTATCATTGGAACTTATAATGCGTAGGTCCATAAGATCCCCTTGCTAGCTCATAGTAACACTAAAAGATCAATTTAGTTAAAAGAAAATTTTGAAATGTTCAAATTAATAGTTAATTTGCAATGTTCAAATTAATACTTAAATATAAAAGAGGAAATAAATTTATTGTATTTGATACATTAAATATTAAAATAATTAATGTATATTAGATACATTAAAGAAAAGATATTTATAAAATTTGAATAAGATTCAAATTTAGAAATAAATATCGTAGGAAAATTTAAAATATTTGAATACGATTCAAATAGATTAAATATATTTATTTTAATATATTAGATATTCAAATATATATTATTTAATTATGGCAAATATTTGTCTCATATCTCTATAAATAGGATCTATAGGTTGAGCCATTAAAAAACACATCTCGTAAATAGAGAATTAGAGAATTCTCTCTAGTTTTTTTCCTCTCGAATCCCTTGTGGATTTTCTTTCTAATAGCTCCTACAAGCCTTAATCATGTGTTCAAGTCATAGCTAGGAAGACTTTGTGGAGGAGATAAAGACCCGTCTGAAATATCTCCATATTATCTCAAAGGTATGTCTTGCTTAGCCTAAAATTGTATTTTAGTTTAATTCTAAATAAATCAAATGCAACCAATGCTTCCGCTGTGGGTTTAATTCGATTATTTCCTTCAGCTAACATGTTTGCTTTGTGTAGTGGGTTTTGTAGATTGAAGGAAGAAAGGGCCTAAGATATATGAGAATTTTTATGTTCCCTAACGTGTGCCACGTGGTGAGTCGAACAATCGACTATAAAAATTTTCACTTCCTAGAGGTAGTCAGGCGAAAAATTTTACTTGCTTTCCTTTATTGCATTCAATTTTTGCTTTTTTAGTAGCTTAGTTTGTTTTTGCTTTTGTAGATAATAAATTGACCTTTGAGAAAAAATTTATCATTCTTGGAGGCTAGAGACACACCACCACCACCTACGTGCGTAACATTCCAAAGGAGTTTTTTTGTTCTCTTTTCTCTTTGTCATTGCTTTTGGATAAATATACATTGAGGACAATGTAGCTTTATAGGTTGGGGGTGGAAATTATGTTTTGATTGAGCTTTATGTTAAGTCGTGAGCATTTGTGTGTCGGACTATTTATCTTTTGAGCAAATTTTTGAAAATTTTTGAAAATTTTGTGCATGATTTATTTGATGAGTTGGATGTATGCGTCTTGATTAGGACAATCTATGAAATGCTTTCTATAGCTTGTTGTTTGCATATTTGTTGAGGTTGAGTATGTTATCCTAATTTGGGCATATTTAAAAAAAATTCTTTGATTTTCTTGCATGTTTTGAGCTCATTAGCTTATCTAGGGTTGTCTTGAAGGCCTAGGGTAGCTTTATAGGGTCTAGATGTTTGTTGTCACCCCGATAGGCTTAAGGACTAGGTTGATGGTTGTTTTTTGCATGAAAGTTTGGAATGCACTACTTTGGGAGAAAAGATGTGTTATATGCCTGCAAGAAAAGAAAATAAAGAAAAGAAGAAAAATTGAGCTTAGAAAGAAAAGAGAAGAAAAAGAAAAGAAAAATCAGCTTATAATGAGTATAGTGATCGAGGGTAAAAAGAGATACCACTATTGTGATAAGCTAGACCACCTATTGAGCTAGTGCTCTGAGTAAGGGTTCTACAACAGTTGTGTGAAAGCTAGTGCCCTTGAGTTAAAATGATGCAAGTTTAGCTCGGGTTTATTTTTCAAGCACTTAAGTAAAGCATGGCCCTCTTGAATGTTCTATTGGTTGATAGCTAGTTCTTAGGGCTAGTGTAGGGAGAATATAGATTAAGGACCCTGTAAATCTATTTCATGCTTGTAAAAGGTTACATTAGGGAAGCTAAGCGCACACACGTGCAAGAAGTTATAAGAAAAGTTTTTAAATTGTTAATGGATGGACTGTGCATGAGCTTCGCTTCATCATTTGTGAATGATTTGTGATTTTAAGCATGGAGGTTAGAGTCATTAACTTGCATCCAACGAATCTTATCTTTATTGTTTTGTTTGTGCCTTACTTGAGAACTAGCAAGATTTAGGTTGGGGGTAATTTGATAAGACTAGAGAAGACCTATATTATTGTGCTTAATTCATGCTAGTATGTTAGTTTTTTATCTGTTTAATTGATCATTTTGTTGGAACTCGATCATTAAGAGTATTTTTATCTGTTTAATGCTAGTATGAGTTTGTTAAGTTTCTCAAGCATTTTAAGAAACCGCACATTAATATACCTTTTGCTGATGAGCTTGAACGGGTACCAAAATATGCAAATTTCATGAAACAAATTTTAGCAAACAAGAGGAAATTTGGTAAAGACAAAAGAGTGCAAATGAACGCAGAATGCAGTGCCATTATTCAAAGGAAGCTACCACAAAAACTGATCGACCTAACGAGTTTCACTATCCCTTATGTTATTGGTAGTGTGTATATTAAAAAGACACTCTGTGATTGAGGGGGGATCATTAACTTGATGCCTCTAAGTGTTTTCAGGACGCGCAGAGTAGCTTAAACCCAATGTCGTGCTTCAATTGGAGGACCTTCTTTGACATATCCAAAAGGTATTTTAAAGGATGTTTTAGTTAAAGTTGATCGATTTATTTTTCCTATAGACTTATCGATTCTGGACATGGAGGAGGATGTTGAGAACCCTATCATCCTAGGGAGGCCATTTTTGGTGACAAGACGCACTCTGATCAAGAAACACAGGAACTCTAACTCTGCGAGTGGACGATGTACATGTAGTGTTCAACATGTTTAAGGCATTGAAAAACCTCAAGGAGTTAATACATGTCATATGAACACTATTATTGATGAATGTGTAGAGTTAGTGTCTCCTGCTAATAATTATGAGATTGACATGCCTGATGTTTATGGTGCCTTGTCAGAGAATATTTTAGAGCATTCTTATTTTTGTGATGATGTTGTTGAGGAAACCTTAGGACACAGTATGGAGGGGAAAATTATTTATGAGTCTGTTTGTGCACAAGTTGACACCCCCTTCGGAATTAAAGCAATTGCCTGCTCACCTACGTTATGCTTTCTTAGGTGACTCTTCTACTTTTTTTGTGATTATTTCTTTTGAGTTGAGTAAAGTAGAAGTGGAAAAACTATTGAATGTATTGTGTGCGTATAGGTCAGCCTTAGGACGGTCTATTAGTGATATTAAATTTATCATCCCTTCTATTGTTGTGCAAAAGATTTTAATGGAGCACACATTTATGCCCAGTGTAGAGCATCAAAGGAGACAAAACCCCACCATGAAGGAAGTGGTTAAAAACGAGGCAATGAAATTATTAGATGCAGGAATCATATTTGCTATATATGATAGTCCTTTGGTAAGCCTTGTGCAGGTCGTACCTAGAAAAGGAGGGATAACGATCGTGAAGAATGAGAGGGATGAAGCCATATTGACCTGAACAATGACCGGATGGCATGTATGCATCGACTATAGAAAAGCTCAACAAAGCCATAAAAAAGGATCACTTTCCCCTATCTTTCATCGACCAGATGCTAGACATGTTAACAAACTATCCTTATTATTGTTTTCTTGATGGTTACTCAAGTTACAATCAGATCGTGATAGCACATGAGGAGCAGGAGAATACGACATTCACGTGTCCTTATGGTACACAAGCCTTCAAGCGAATGCCATTTGGGTTGTATAATCCGTCCGCCACCTTCCAATGATGTATGATGGCCATCTTTGCTAACTTCGTCAAAGAGATTATGTAAGTCTTTATGGATGATTTCAAGTTTTTTGGTACTTCCTTCGATTCTTGTTTGCATAATCTCTTCATGTGTTGCAGCGGTGTCAGGAAACTAACCTTGTGCTTAACTGGGAGAAATGTCATTTCATAGTAAAGGAATGTATAGCTCTTGGCCATAAGGTTTCTATAAGAGGATTGGAGGTAGATCGAGCTAAGATCTTAACCATCGAGTAGCTGCCACCTCCAGTGAACGTAAAGGGAGTTCGTAGTTTCCTAAGACATGCAGGGTTTTATCATCGTTTTATTAAAGATTTTTCTAAGATTATTAAACCCCTGTGCAATTTTCTTGAGAAAGATGTTCTGTTTGCTTTCAATAAGATTGCATGCTAGCATTTAATGTTCTTAAAGAAAAGTTTATTTTTGTGCCTGTGATAGTTGTACCTAATTGGAGTCAACCTTTTGAGATTATGTGTGATACTAGTGATAACGCTCATTTATGAGTGTTATTTGGCTATAAAAACTAAGCTATTTGCTTAGAAAGCGAGTGTTTAATGTTATAATTCATGTCATTTAGGGAAATTTTAAGTAAAAACAAGTTTTGCATGTGTTTGAAGTCTTGATTTGATAAAAATAAGTTTTCAAGTGTATTTAGAGTCATTTTTGTTAAGAAAATGTTAATTTTTGTTGATTTGTGTAGAGGCTGAAAAAGAAACCAAATGCACCCACATTATGGCCGCAATTAAGGAAAAAGAAATATGATGCAATAGATATGGGACCAGGATGCGCCAACAATTGAGAGAAGAAATCAATTTCCAACTGTGCAGGAAAAACTCAAAATACGGCCAACTATGCGGCTGTTTTAGGCCATTCCAACAACAACACAATTGCGCTCAACTATGCGGCCTTATTTGGACTTTTTCGGCGAATTTTCCCAGATTCGCGAGATTTGCAGATAAAATCAGATAAAATCAAATATTCTCAATCCAATCTCTGAGGATCAAGGGATATGATCAGTCAAGCCTCTCCACACTGACGCGACAGCAAACCCTAGACCTTGAGGTCTATAAAAGGCAGTTTAAGCTTCAGTTTCAAGGGAGCTTGGATTTCTATCTTCTTCTCCAAATTCTGCAGTTTTCTTTCTTTTTAGCCGCCATACCGAGTCTCCTCGAAGTTTTGTTCATACTTCATTCGGATATGAACTTCGAAAGAAGGGAGTGTAAGCACTTGTTCTCCCTGAAAGAGGTTGAATAAAGTTAGAAAGAAGGAACAAACTTTGGGTTCCTTATCGCTGTCTTTTAAGTTTTGTACGTTCTATTTTTCTTTAAAATTTAGCTATTGTTTTTATTCTTTAATCAAGTTGTAAGTTTCTGTTTTATTTATTATATTTCAATTCTTCAAGTTTTGTTTCAATTCCGCACTTTTATTTCAATGAAGTTTATCTTTTCTCATTCAAGTCTTCTTTTTATTTTCTGCACTTTAGTTTTATTTTCAATGAGTAGCTAAATCCTCAGAAGGGATTTAAAGAAGTGGATACCCTAAAAAGGAGATAAGCCCCGCCATGTGAGTCAAGTAACTTTGCTTAACATTTAGCATCGTTTGCTTTTATTGAGTTTAAGTTTCATTGTTAACTTAAACTGATCACTTGAGTTAACATAGTTTGTGTGAGATTCAATACTGAAAGGGTTGGATCAAGCACGCGTTTTCATAAAAGCAATCTAGGAGAAGATTCTAGACATAGAACTTCACTTTTTGTACCCAGACATAGGACAAAAACCTTTAGAATCATTGAGTTGCGTTCCTTATTTATCTAAGTTAAAATTAGCCATAGACATATGTGTTTAATTGCTTAGTCTCCTAAAAGCACTTAGAAAAGGGTTGAATAGGTGTTGAACTCGATTCATGGTGTTAAGTGTCGGTTAGGGTAGGTTGCGATCACATTTCTGTAGCATTTTGTCTGAATAGCATAGAACTCGAAAGAGGCAGTATGCGGGCGCAAGAAGCAGAATCTCTGAAATAGTCGGATCTAGTTAAGCAAGTTTGCAGGCACATGGTGGCCACATTTCCTCGGGGTTGAAACAGATTTGAACTCCCTACTGCTCATTACTGTTTTCTCATCTTTTCTTTTAGTTTACTTTTATTTTTATTGCAAAAAGCCCAAAATATTTTATTTACTTGGTTACCTTCGTTTACAACTTGAAAGCACTTGTGTTGTTAACTGAAAAGCTCTTTGTTAACCGTTTCCTTGGGTTCGATACTTGGAATACTTCCATATATTACTTGTTGGAGAGCGTGCACTTGCGCTTTGCTTCAGCAATACACCATCAAGTTTTTGGCACCATTGCTGGGGAACGACTTTTTAACAGACGTTTTTTAGTTTTGCAGCAGAATTGCGATCGGTTTGCGACTGCATTTAGACTTTGTCCTAGGGACCTAATTTTATTTTGCAGGTCTTGCAGGTTAGAGTGGGTGCATGCGCAAATGGCCTTGCCCTTGTGATTTTGATCCTGAGAGAGAGCGAGCTTTTCGCCAGGGCCGTAAGGAGCATAGGAGGAAAAGACAAGATCTACAAGAGTTGAGCGCACAGGAGAATCCAAAAGAACTTGTTTTGCAGGAATATGTTTTGCAGGAACTTTCCACAGGTCCACATGGAGCAGATCCTCTTGGTGAGCAACAAAGAAGAGCACAACCCAATAATGTGCCATAACAACAACAACAGCAATAGCGAGCGGAGCAGCAAAATTCCATTTTTATTGCAGATGAACGAGATAGAGCTATAAGGGATTATGCAGCCGCAACTTTCCATAATCTTAATGCAGGAATCATGGAACCAAACATTGAGGCAGCTCATTTTGAGTTGAAACTAATAATGTTTCAGATGCTCCAGACTATAGGGAAATTTGCAGGATTGCCAAACGAGGATCCTCACAAATACATGAAACAATTCTTGAGGATATACAACTTGTTCAAGCTAAATGGAGTATCAAGCGAGACATTAAGGTTGAAACTTTTTCCTTTTTCTTTGCAAGGTAATGCAGAAGCATGGCTAGATTCTTTCCCACCAGACTCGATCACTTATTGGGATGACTTGTTGGAAAAGTTACTTCTGAAATATTTCCCTCCAACCAAGAATGCTCAGATTCGAGGGGAAATTATCACTTTTAAACAAGGTCCAAATGAAGGCGTGGATATAACATGGGAACGATTTAAGAAGTTAGTCAGGAGATTATCACTTTTGATCGAGCATTTTTACAACAGATTGACCCAGGCCTCCAAGACCTTGGTTAATGCGTCAGCAAATGGATCCTTGTTAAGAAAGACAGTCAATGAAGCTAATGAGATTCTAGATGCAATCATCTCCAATAACAGTCAGTGGGGAGATGAAGACACGCATTCTACTAAAAATTTTGCAAGTGTATACGAGGTGGATACAATAGCAACACTAAGAGCACAGATATCAACAATGAATAACACTATGAAGAATTTCACTATGGGGAACCAGACCCAAATCTCAACACCTACTTGTGTATATTGCAGTGAAGGCCATCTATATGATAATTGTTCTTACAACCCTACCTCTATTTTTTTATAGGGCAGAACAGGTTAAATCCTTACTCAAATACGTACAACTCAGGTTGGAGACAACATCCTAACTTCTATTGGGGAGGACAAAATGCGAGCACATCAAATCAGTACATGAAGCAAGGATTTGCACCAGGTTTCAATAGTCAAGCACAACAGCCATACACACAGAAGAATGTGCTCACATTGCTACCTCAATCATCAGCTCATAACTCTTCATTAAAAACCCTAATGAAGGAGTTCATGGCTAAGAATGATGCCATCATTCAAAGTCAAACTGCATCATTGTGAAATCTTGAATTGCAGGTTAGACAATTAGTAAGCGAGATGAAGAACAGGCCTCAAGGAGCATTACCTAGCAATACGAAGAATCCGCATAAAGAAGGAAAGAAGCATTGCAAAGCAATCACTCTTAGGAGTGGACTCAAGTATGCTGAGCCTGAGATGACAGTGGAGTACAAATTTCCACAAGTTTCTTTTGATTCCTATTTGCAGGAAAATTTATAGGAAAGTGCTGTTGACAATGAAGTAAATAAGAACTTCAATGAAGAAATTGTAGGTGATGCTACCACTATTGCAACCGCAAAGCAGCCTGAAGGATGAAGGCGACAGAAAGTTAACTTGAGAAGAAGGCGACACCAAGGAAGAAACAGAAAAATTTATATCAAGGTGTCAGGCCTCCTCCACCATTCCCACAAAGATTCTAGAAGAAGAACCAGGACGAGCAGTTTACTAAGTTCTTGGACATACTCAAGCAGTTGCACATCAACATTCCGTTGGTGGAAGCTCTTGAGAAGATGCCCAACTATGTCAAGTTCTTAAAGAACATATTGCTAAAAAGAGAAGGCTAAGAGAATATGAGACTGTAGATCTCACTAAGAACTGCAGTGCTCTCATAAAAAGCAAAGTGCCACCCAAATTGTAGGATCCAGGCAGCTTTAATTAATTGCAAACTTACCTCCACCTACATCAGTAAAGGAGATCAAGAGCTTTTTAGGTCATTCAGGATTCTACAGATGATTCATCAAAGATTTCTCCCACATTTCTAAACCTTTATGTAGATTGCAAGAGAGAATGACAGTCCATTTGTGTTCGACCAAGATTGTTTAATTGGTTTCAGCAGGTTGAAGGATGCATTAAGCTCGGCCCCCATAATAGTTGAACCTGACTGAAGTCAGTCGTTCGAGCTTATGTGCGATGCAAGTGATTTTGTTGTAGGTGCAGTGCTAGCACAAAGAAAGAACAAGATAATACATCCTATTTCCTATGCCAGCAAGACCATGAATGACGCACAGGTTAACTACACCACAACGGAGAAGGAGTTACTTGCAGTCATATTCGCATTCGACAAATTCAAATCATATCTGGTTAGGAAAAAAGTGATTGTCCACACAGACCACTCAGCGCTCAAGTATCTTCTAACAAAGAAAGATGCTAAGCCCTGACTCATCAGATGGATTTTGCTTTTGCAGGAATTCGATCTGGAAATCTTAGCAGGAAAGGAATAGAAAATCAGGTTGCAGACTGTTGCTTTAAAATAGTGTATGCAATTTCAGAATTGAAACACCCTAAATGTGCAAGTATACACAACCTAAATGCAGCAAGTGATAAGTATTTTTAAATCGTTCTCCTCAGGGACTAGTTATGTGGATTTTTGCAATGCCTAAGCTCATTTTAGTTAGGTAACAAGAATTAAACATCAAATGGTGCAATGAAATTAAAAGAACTAAGGAACAAGAGTAAAATGGTGTTGAAATGCTGGAATAACAGGAAAAATAGTAAGTAAAATGAGACTAAACAGAATCTGTGAAGAAGGGATCAGGATTGGGGTAGGATTTTGCTTCATTAAACTAAATGCTATAGCATTGATCATGCTTCATCACTCAATGCAGTTAATTCGTGGATTCTTCCCAGAATTCCCAAGAAATCGGTGATTAACTCCCATTAACCTCTGAAATTAAGCCCATAACTGCAAACATTAGGTGGGTTACTATCCCTAGTGTTCCCAATTACCTTAGATCATGCTCCTAATCAGAACTAATGTTATTCCATGAAATCAGTTCATCTCTCCCTTTCCCAAGTTTAAGAAAAACGCAGCTTAGATAAGTTGGCCAGACAATTCCAAGCTAAAAATTAAGCACACAAGGCATAGGAGTGAAGATTATGCAAGTCTAATATTTCATTCAGCAAGAATCAACAATAAATCTCCTAATCCCTCACCCAAGGGGGTGATTAGTTCATAATTACAAGAAAAGACAGCAATAAAACAGTAAGAAAAATCTGAAACAACATTCGAAAATTGTCTTTAATATCAAAATGCTAAAAAATAAAGAAATACTGTAGCAACTAAGAGAAATTGACAAGAAAGGGATGTTGGGCAGCTTCTTTATGGCAGATTTCCCTCCTTTCCAGAAGTGGATCACCTCCCAAAAAGGGCTTATTCTCTTCTTCTCGAAATCTTCCCCTCCTAAATGTCTAATCTCCAAGCTCTCCTCCAAAAATGGCAAACTAGGGCTTTATACCTCTCCTCTTCTTTTGAAATCAGAGCTGAGTGGACACTTTTAGACTAATGGCAGCACCTCATTCGCTTAAATCAATACAGGTGTTATAAATTGTCCACGTCAATTAATGAAATAACTCCCACGTGCGTTTTGTGTAACTGATATCAAGTAAATGCTTCAGCTTTAATAATGCTTCATCAAAATACAACAATTGCTCCATCAAGCTTGACTTTCCATCAACAGCAAAGGTCTAGCATTACAGGTTGAATTTTCCAGACTTAGCCATCTTTACCTTCAGCAATTGGCCTGCATAAGTCACAAATAGCACATTTAAGTAATATTATGCATTAAAAAGCTCACAAGTGCTTTTCACATGAAAATGGACTCCTTTACTACTAAGTCATCAATTTAAAGAGGCTTCTAAGTACAAAAGTACCTAAAATAGTGCTTTTAAGCCACAAAATCTTCACTAAAACACCCTAAATAGCTCTCATTCTAAGAGCTATCAAGCCACCAAACTTAGACCATTACTCGTCTCCGAGTAATGCCTCAATTCATAAAGTTTTCAACATAGAGTCCAGCTACCAAACAATCAAGCTAACCTGCCAACACCTGGATCACAGCATAGATATTGTTACAGCAGTTTGATTTCTCAATTCTCATTCAAGCTCAGCATTCTAAGGATTTTCCTAGATTTTTTTTTACTCCAAAAACATAGCCTCAGCCTTTACACAACCCCACAGCTAAACCACTGCCTTTTTCCTTCATTGAGTTCACCTTGCATTCCATTAGCTCATAAAAAGGAGAGCTAGCTTACTGCTTCCAGCTTATGTTTATTTCACACAGAAAACAGACACACATTTAAAGCACTTTCCCTTAAGAATCAATCATTTCCATAACCAAACAGGCTCCCTTAATTTTATGCTAAGCTCCTTCTTAGTTCTTAGAATGACCACATTTGTGGTGCAACTCACCTAACCATCAAAGAGCTTATAACAGCTAAACTTTAACAAACAACTTTTCTGTTTCTGCTTTTTTTTTTTCTTTCTTTCCCTTTTTTTTTTCTTAGAGAGAACCCTCTTTGTATACAAAGCCTTCGATTTAGACACCAACATTTGTGATGAAAGTTGCCTAACAACGAGCTTTGTTACTAAGTTGGGCTGCTAAGGCACATTCATGTCTCAAGCCACCTTTTAGCTCAAGGATAAACATGGGTTTCATGTCTAACCCTGTCTTAATGGTTAGCTTTTGACAGAGGAATAACTCTCTTACTAACTTTTGCTTTGTTTTTTTTTCAAAAGGGGCCTGAATGCTTAAAAAGAAATTATTGATCTTAGGGGTAGTACTCTTTGACACAAATATTAAAGAAAAAATCAGTAAGGGAAACCTTACTCCCCCCAAACTTATCGTACTCATTGTCCTCAATGAGTGAAAGAATGAGGCAAGGAAATCCCCCAAACTTATTTTAAACAATAACAACTAGCAACATCAAGCATCTCACTCCTAATTTCAAGCTAAATGGAGCAAACTCTTAAGATTTAACAGTAACAACAAGGGGCATTTAGGCTAGCTATATTCATGGTAATAAAAAAATTTCAAAGCAAGAAGTGCAAGAGTATTGAGCTTGACAGAATTGGAAGAAAAATTAAACTACATAACAGCTACTTGCTTTTCATTTAAATATGGGGAGCTTACAACGCATTACTTCTTGGCAGATTTTTTTTTTCAAATATAAGCACACAACTCAACCAGAATAAAAAAAAATATAATAGATACTAAACTACCCTAATCAAGAAATTAAAAGCAATTAAAAACAACATAAAAGCAATCAAATGGAGTAGGATAAGCATAACAACAAGAAAAGACAACAGCAACTTAAAACACAACTCCCCTTTTCTTCAATCTTCATCTCCAGGAGTGTGCTCTTCCTCTTCATCTTCCTGTTCTTCGTTGGTTGAAGGAGTGGTCCAAGGAGTCAAGAGACCATCAGGAAAAGTAGGGAAAGGAGGGTAGGGATTGGAAAAATTTGCTAGCATAGCTCTCTGCATAGAGCTGTCTCTGGTCTTGGCATAATTCGAATAGGTTTGCTGCTGCTTCTCAGAATAGTCCCAACTTTGTAGAAGATGAGCTTGCTGCTTCAGCATCTTGTTTAGTCCCATAGCAAGACCTCCCTTGCCTTTGTTTTCCCCTCTACTCAACATGTCAATGCTTGCGAGATCAAAGTGCCCTTGATCACTTAAAATATCCTCAGAAGGTTGAAAGGGTACTCCAGCTCTTAAGCACAGCATGGTAATGGTGTTGGGGAAGAACAACTTCCCTACTTTCTTCGTTGCACACTCTTGAATCTCTCGGGCTATTATGCGACCCACATCAATGCTTAGCACTTTCAAAATGGAAAAAGTTAAGAGGATTCTGTTTTTGGAGACAGTGCTGTCATGAGTAGTGGGAATCAAACGATTTTTCACAAAAGATAGCCATACATTAGCTTTAACATTGAGATATGCTGCTTCAAAACTTCTTGCACCTGTGTGGGAGACCCTCCATTGAGCACCCTTCGCTCCTACAACTTTGACAACAGTGTTGAGGTGGGACTCAGGGGTTGCTACTTCCATTTCATTGAAAACAGCATGAGGTATACACCACCTTACCTCTGACTTTCACTTGAAACATAGAATTTCTCTCCAAATTGGCATAAAATTCTTGAACAATGGGCACTATGGCCAGCTCTGGTTGTTGACAAAATTGCTCCCATCCATGGTTGATGATGTTAGCTCTCATAAATAAAGGGAGCTTGCTGAATGGAGCAGCAAAACCTTTTTTCGGGAACAACTCCCTAGTTTTCAGCTTTTCAAACCTGAGTCTAACTTCCTTATTAATGAATCTCTCAAAGGGGGAACCTCTTTGAGCTTGATATGGTTCCTTACCTCTTCTCTTTGATATTCTGCTGCTAGGAGAAGAAGCATCCAGTGGTTCTTCATGCTCATTCGTAGTGTTTTCTTCAGCAACTTCCTCAAGAGCTTCATTCTCGACCACCTTCTTCTTTCCCTTGGATTTAGAAGGTTTGGAAGACTTAGATTTGGATTTTGAATGAGAAGATCTTGAAACAACAGTAGCTTCAACTAATTCCTGCTCCTCCTCCTCAGCTTGAACATGTGCAACCTCCCTTGCTTTCTTTCCTCGGGTTTTGGAAGGAGCCATTTCCTAACTGATGCATAAATTTTTTTCTTGTAGCTGTGCACTTTCTGCTTTCAAGTTGAGATAGAAGCTACTCCTCCAAGGCTTCCAATTTAAAGATAATTGAGCTGAACCAAGCCATCAATTCGAATTAAAGCTGGTCAAAGATTCAATTCTGCCATATCTTCCTTTTATGCTTCCCAACAAGACTGAATTCAGACTTCAGCTATGCTGCAGCTACACAATTGATATTTCCAAGCTGTCTTACATTGATATAGACTGCTGTAGCCTAGCAGGAAGTCAGATCTCGAGCTGCACAACTGTCTTTTCCCAAAAATGGCAAATCTGAAATTAGAAACTCTGCATGTCAGCTGTTTCATCAATGTTGTCTGCCATCCCACTGCTCACCTGCAAAAGAAAAGAAAAACTGCAGAACAAATAAGAATTAAAATGTGTCTAAGCTAGTTGTTATCAAAACAGTAAAATAATTAAAGGGAGAAAAGATGTGAAAACCAATTAATCCAACTCCCAATTGTTTTCTTTGTCTCAAATTCATTTAGATAATAGGCTCTTCGAGGCTATTTCTCTTTGAAAATTTTCTCCCCAATAGTGCTTGAGCCTTTGGCCATTGACCTTGAATTCTCTCCCTTCTTTTTCATCTTTCACAGTAATGGCACCATGTGGGAAAACTTCCATAACAGTAAAAGGGCCAGACCATTTGGATTTTAATTTTCCAGGGAACAGTTTCAACCTTGAGTTATACAGCAAAACCCTTTGCCCTTTTTCAAACTGTTTAGGCACTAACTTCCTATCATGCCAAGCCTTGGTTTTCTCTTTATACAATTTGGAATTTTCATAAGACAGTTGCCTAAACTCATCCATTTCATTAAGTTGTAACGGTCTGAGGGCTCCAGCTACTGAATGATCCAGATTTAGCTCTTTTAATGCCCAAAAAGCCTTATGCTCAAGCTCAAGGGGCAAATGGCAAGCTTTTCCATAAACAATTCGATAGGGGGACATACCTAAGGGAGTCTTAAATGTTGTCCTATATGCCCACAAGGAATCCTCCAACCTAAATGACCAATCCTTTTTCTTAGGATTCACTACTTTTCAAGGATTCCCTTAATCTCCCTATTGGAAATCTCTGCTTGCCCATTAGCTTGCGGGTGGTATGGAGTGGAGATTTTATGCTTGACATTATACTTAGCCAAGAGGGAATTCATTGCCTTGTTCACAAAATGAGACCC
Source organism: Trichosanthes truncata (assembly GCA_033996785.1). Lineage (NCBI taxonomy): Eukaryota > Viridiplantae > Streptophyta > Magnoliopsida > Cucurbitales > Cucurbitaceae > Trichosanthes > Trichosanthes truncata. The sequence continues at coordinate 17,926,610 of JAWPNB010000004.1, forward strand.
TTCATCACTTATTAGCACTCTAGGAGTTCCAAATCTAGTGAAGATATGCTTGTGCAAGAACCTCATGGCTGTCTTGGCATCACTTACTGGACAAGCCATTGCTTCAACCCATTTTGAGACATAACCCACAACCACTAAAATATATAGGTTCCCTTTGGTAGGAGGAAATGGGCCCATGAAGTCTATTCCCCAAACATCAAACAACTCAACTTCTAAAATGTATGTGAGGGGCATCTAATCTCTTTTCCCAATATTTCCCTTCCTTTGACACCAATCACAAGCCTTACTAAACATGTGAGCATCTTTAAAGATTAAAGGCCAATAATATCCAGATTGGAACACTTTGGCTGCTGTCCTTTGACCACCAAAATGACCTCCATAAGGTGAAGCATGGCAATGTTCCAAGATAGAGTGAATTTTCCCTTCAGCAGCACACCTCCTCAAAAGCCCATCAGCACATTGCTTATAAAGGTATGGATCATCCCAAAAATAAGCTTTTGAATCATGAATAAACTTTTTCATTTGCTGCCCTGTCAAATTCAAAGGTAGAATACCACTTGCTGTATAGTTTACAAAGTTTGCATACCAAGGAATTTCGAGTTCCTTAATTTTGAGCTACGGTAAAAAGCTGTTCATCAGGAAAATCATCTCTGATATCAGATTGCTGCAGCAAACTTTGCGAATTTTCAATTCTGGACAGATGGTCTACTACCAGATTTTCAGAACCTTTTTTGTCCTTAATTTCCAAATCAAACTCTTGTAAGAGCAACACCCACCTAATTAATCTTGGTTTAGCATCTTGCTTAGCTAGTACGTACTTAATAGCAGCATGGTTAGTGTAGACAACCACTTTAGAACCTACTAAATAAGATCTAAAGTTCTCAAAAGCAAAAACTACTGCCAACAACTCTTTTTCTGTTGTGGTGTAATTTAGTTGTGCTTCATTAAGAGTTTTGCTAGCATAATAGATTTGGTGAATGACCTTACCTTGCCTTTGTCCTAACAAAGCACCTACAGCATAGTCACTTGCATCACACATCAACTCAAATGGCAATTGCCAATTTGGAGAAGATATGATAGGAGCAGTAACTAAAGCTGTTTTCAGAATATTAAAGGCTCTAAGGTAGTCAGAATTGAACTCAAATGGTCTGTTTACCTCCAGCAATGAACACAAAGGTTTTGAGATTTTAGAGAAGTCCTTTATAAATCTCCTATAAAAACCAGCATGACCCAAGAAACTTCTCACACCCTTAACATTGGTAGGTGGTTGTAATTTCTCAATGATCTCAATCTTGGCTCTATCAACCTCAATCCCTTCTTTTGAAATCTTATGACCTAACACTATGCCCTCTCGCACCATAAAGTGACATTTTTCCCAATTTAAGACCAAATTTGTTTCCTCACACCTCTTTAAGACTTTCCCTAAATTGCCTAGACAAGCTTCAAATGAATCCCCAAAGACTGAGAAGTCATCCATGAAGACTTCCATGATAGATTCCACCATATCAGAGAATATAGCCATCATACATCTCTGAAAAGTGGCAGGGGCATTACAACGGCCAAAGGGCATTCTCCTAAAGGCAAAAATTCCGTAGGGGCAGGTAAAAGTGGTCTTTTCTTGATCCTGTGGGGCTATGGTGATCAGGTTATAGCCACTGTACCCATCGAAAAAACAATAGTAATCCTGACCAGCTAGTTTATCCAATATTTGGTCAATGAAAGGTAGTGGGAAATGGTCTTTGCGAGTGGCTTTGTTCAACCTCCTGTAATCCATACATACCCTCCAACCTGTCACTGTCCTAGTTGGAACTAACTCATTGGCCTCATTCACCACCACTGTCATGCCACCTTTTTTCGGCACACATTGGATAGGACTTACCCAATTACTATCTGAAATAGGGTATATAATTCCAGCATCCAACCATTTAATGATTTCCTTTTTCACAACCTCCTTCGTAGCTGGATTAAGTCTTCTTTGCTACTCAATGGATTTGAAATTTCCTTCTTCCAAATTAATTTTAGGCATGCAAAAAGAAGGACTTATACCCTGGATATCAGCCAAAGTCCATCCTATAGCCATTTTGTACTGTTTCAACAATTCCAGCAACATCAACTCATTTTCAGGTAGTAAGCTTGCTGAAATAATAATGGGAAGAGTCTTTGCCTCACCTAAATAGGCATATTTCAAGTAATTGGGCAAGGGTTTCAGCTCTAGGGTAGGAGGTTCTTTAATGGAAGGCTGCATAGGTGGTGTTTTCCTATCTCCTAACTCTAGGGATTCAAACACTCTCCTAAAACAAGAAACTTCAGCCAAATTCTCATCCTCCCCTTCAAAACTGTTGTTTTCCAGATCCTCTGCTATTATTTCTCCAAAAGATTGAGCATGATGCTGCATCAATTCCTCTTCAGCAGTCTCATTGATAACTTCTTCCAGCACCTGAATTACAGAACATTCTTCCAAATCAGCGGGATATTTCATTGTGTCATAGATGCTGAATTTCACTTGCTGATCATTCATTTTCAAAGTGATTGTTCCCTCATAGACATCTACCACAGTTCTCCCTGTCTTAAGGAAAGGTCTTCCTAGGATTATAGGCACTTCTTTATCTGCTTCATAATCTAAAATTATGAAATCAACAGGAAAAATGAACTTATCCACCTGAACTAGAATATCCTCTATCTTTCCTTCAGGGTAGGTTATGGACCTATCATCTAATTGGAGAGTGACAGTTGTGGTCTAGCTTCATCTATGCCTATTTTCTTGTAAATGGACAAAGGCATAAGGTTAATGCTAGCTCCTAAGTCACACAAAGCTCGTCCTAATTCCCTTCCTCCAATAGAAACAGGTATGGTGAAGGATCCAGGGTCTTTTTCCTTGTTTGGGATTTTCTTTCTCAAAATGACACTACACTCCTCATTTAAGGAAACTACCTTAAATTCCTCAAATCTTTCTCTTCCTGTCAAGACATCTTTAAGAAATTTCATATAATTAGGCATTTGCCTCAAAGCATCCACCAATGGTATGTTTATATGAATTTCCTTCAAGATATCCATAAACTTCTCAAAGTGAGCTTCTTCTTTTCTTTTTCTCAACCTTTGAGGAAATGGTGGAGGAGGTGGTTTAAACTCATGAATGGGAGTAGCTACACACTGATTTTCTCTTGAAGGTTCAACTCTAGGTGTAATCTCAACTTCCTCATTCTCTCTCCCTTTAGGCTCAAACTGCTCTTCATTCTTTTCTTCCTCAACTTGGACAACAGTGTCTTTCACCTTCTGTTTTCTCTTGTGAACTTCTACTTCCTCAACTAATGGCTTTCCACTTCTTAATTCTATGGCTTGCACTTGCTCTTTTCCCTCTCTTTTTGGATTTTCAGTATCAGAGGGAAGCTTACCTTGAGGCCTTGCCCTTAGCTCATTAGCTAGTTGACCCATTTGCAATTCCAAATTTCTCAATGAAGCTTGCTGACTTTGAATAACAGCATCATTTTTTGCCATATATTCCTTCATCAAGCTCTCAAGAGATGTACCTGGAATATGCTGCTGGGGCATTGCTTTTTGCTGCTGCTGAGGCATAGGTTGCTAATTTCCAAAGGCTTGGTAACCTTGATGCCCAAAACCTGATGAGTAATTCACCTTTTGCTATACTTGAGGGGCTTGAGAATTACTTCCTTGGCCTCCTCAAGCAAAGTTTGGGTGATTCCTCCAACCTGGGTTATAGGTATTGGAGTAAGGATTGTTCCTTTGCTGGTTTTGGTTTCCAATGTAGCAGACTGAAGCAGGATTGCTGGGGCAAAATTCAAAAGTATGGCCCTCACCACAGTAAACACATGAATCAGTACTTACTTGGTTTACAGTAGCTGGATTCTGCACAGTAGGAGCATTTTGGGCCACATTTCCCACAGTCAAATTCTTTAACATGTTGGCCATGGATGAGATTTGGGCATTTATAGCAGTTAAGGCATCCAACTCCAAAACTCCTTTGTTTTTCTTACCTGGGTTACTCCTTGAATCAGCCTACTGACAGTTGTTTGATGATATCCTTTCAAGGATTTCATGGGCTTCATTATAGGTCTTGATAAAAGAGCCCCATTAGCTGAAGCATCCACAACTTGCTTAGTGGTTGTATTTAACCCATGGTAGAATGTCTCCATTTGAATACAATGAGGTAATCCATGGTGAGGGCATTTTCTAAGAAATTCCTTAAATCTCTCCCATGCCTCACTCAAGGTCTCATCATCAAACTGTTGAAAAGCACAATCTCATTTCTAAATCTAGCATTCCTAGTAGGTGAGAAGTATTTAATGAGAAACTTTTCAGCAAGAGTGTTCCAATAGTCCACTGCCCCTGGAGGTAATGCATTCAACCATGTCTTTGCTGCATCTCTAAGGGAGTAAGGAAACAAACTCAACCTTAGGGCATCATTAGACACTCCTGGCATTATAAAAGAATCACTAACCCCTAGGAAGGATTTCAAATGCAAATGAGGATCCTCATATGGTAATCCATGGAACTGTCCTATGGTTTGGAGCATTTGAAACATGACTGGTTTAAGCTCAAAAGTAGGGGCTTGAATTGTAGGTCTAATTATCCCTGGATTTAACTCATCAACCAAGGGATTGGCATATGTCCTAATGGCTCTCTCTCTGTCATCTGCTAAAACAATAGCATTGGCAGGACCTATAGTCTGATTAACCACTCCAGTTGGTCTATTAATCTCAGGATTTGGCTGCTGTCTATTCTCGGGGTTAGGTAAATGTGGAGCTAAAGGATCTCTAGGGAGTTGTGGATCTGCCATAGCTTCTCTTTGATCTCTCAATCTCCTCCTAAAAGTCCTTTCTATTTCCGGATCTATAATAAACTCTAACCCAAGATGTTCATTCATACACAACCAATATACCTAAAATGAATAAAATCAACTTTAGTTAGTTATGTCTTAAGCTCAAAATGACTAAAAACAACTTAAACAATGTAAAAATCAAACTAGTCCCCGGTGTCACGGTCATGCTTTTCCAGGGCGTGTTGCCCGTGGCCGCATGGCCATTTCAACCCCTTTTTATCATGCTTTCATTGTAGATATGTCTTATTGCTTTCTAATTAGCTTTACTTGTATTTTTGTGGCCGTATGACTCCTCGCCATTTTCATGTGCAAGCCTGTCATAGGCATAAATCCTAGAATGTACTATAGGGGGGTATGACTAGTTGTCCAACCTTCCTACCCGGAGTTATATGCTATTAAGCCGTTGTTGTCCCTTTCTTGCTTACTTGCGTATAACAAAATCTTTTCTCAAAATGCTTTCAAAACACTTTCTCTCTCACGTTTTCTAAAAACATTTTCTCCCGAGACGTGAGGGGAGGCTAGACCCTACGTGGTCGTTGTCGCGACTTTCGATTTTCATACGGCTGACTTGCTTGTCAAGCTAGAGCAAGTGCCGCACAATCGTTGTCCCGTCCTGAAGAGTGCGATTGTGATAAGTGGTATCAGATCCTAGTTGGCTCCTCGGATTTGAAAAGTAGCGACCATTTCGGTGACAAAATCATTGGGCAAGTCACAGGTAGACCGACTAGTTGAAATTGAAGAGCAGTTGCTAGTTTTTAGGGAAACACTCGACACAGTATGATTCCTTGAGAATCAGATGAAGGAGATGACAGAAAAAATGGGCGAGATTACAGCCCTGAATGCCTGAGTTGATGGGCTACCTATACAAGAATTGACGTTGAGGGTTGAGACCCTAGAGGATAAAGCTGCACGACCGAGCAGCTTCGAACGTGGGGATAGTTCCACCGGCTCTGTCGCACAAATGGAAGAACCTGTTGAAGAGCTAGATAATTCACAAAAGACCATGCTGAAGTTGGTCAACGAACTCACAGAAGACGTGTGAATGGCAGTAGAAGCCATCAGGGCTGAGATGGCTGAACTGAGTACTCGAGTGAATTTGACCATGCGGACAGTAGAGAACCAGACCCAGGGTCAAGTACACATGGGGTTTAATAAACTGAAGATCTCGGAACCTAAAGCATTCAAAGGGAACCGTGATGCTAAAGAGCTTGAGAATTTCATTTTTGATGTTGAACAGTACTTCAAGGCTACAGGTACAACCTCCGAAGAGATGAAAGTTACCTTAGCCTCTATGCACCACACAGATGATGAGAAGTTGTGGTGGCGCTCGAAAGTTAACGACATTCATGGTGGTCTGTGCACCATTGAATCATGGGAAGACCTCAAGAAAGAGTTGAGGACTCAATTCTTCCCCGACAATGTCGAATTTATAGCAAGGCAAAAACTGCGTGAACTGAGGCACACTGGAGGCATAAGGGATTACGTCAACAGTTCTCGGCGGTGATGTTAGATATCCGAGATATGTCCGAGAAGGACAAGGTATTCTGCTTTATCAAAGGATTACAACCATGGGCTAGAACAAAATTATACGAACAAAGGGTTCAAGATCCTTAGCTGCAGCAGAAAGACTCTTAGACTATGGTGGCGAGTCAAGTTCCCATAAGAGATATGTACCACCCAACAATGCAGGGAACAAACCCTTCAGGCCTATGGGTCAGCGAAACGAGGGTACAAACAGACCACAGGTGGGGACAGATAGACCAAATTGGGGAACAGACAGAAACCCCCAGAATACGAATGCGGTTCCACCTCGAGGACCTTATCCGTTGAAGATCTATCCTCAAGGACCTTTGCAGTGCCTTTTATGTAGGGGTACCCACAAATTATTCCATTGTCCGCACCGAGCCTCCCTCTCTGCCCTTCAAGGCTCAATCCAAAGAGGTAAAAGTCCTGAACTTGAAACTGTGGCCGAGAAGGAAGAAGGTGAGGAGACCCCCAGGATGGGAGAGCTGAAATTTTTGTCTGCCATACAAAAGAAAGTTAAAACAAAAGAAGTGTCCGAGAAGGGACTAATGTTTGTTGATGCTATAATCAACTCCCACCTAGCTAAGAGTACGTTGGTGGATTCAGGCGTGACTCATAACTTTATATCCGACAAAGAAGCACGAAGACTGGGGTTAAAGATAGAAAGAGATATCGGGAAGATGAAAGCAGTTAATTATGAGGCCATACCTATCGTAGGAGTCTCCAAAAGGGTCTCTTTGACATTGGGGACATGGTCGGGAGAAATGGACCTCGTAGTTGTTCGTATGGATGATTTCGACGTGGTATTGGGAATGGATTTCCTTCTAGAACACAAAGTCATCCCAATGCCACTAGCAAAGTGCCTGGTTGTTACCGATAGTAATCCCACAGTGATCTCGGCAAACATTAAGCAACCCGGTGGGGTGCGAATGATTTCAACCTTACAGCTAAAGAGGGGACTCATCAGAGAGGAACCCACATTCATGGCCATACCAGTGGTCGACGATATCGCCAGTACAGAACCTATCCCAAGAGAAGTCCAGAAAGTCTTGCATGAATACGCAAACATAATGCCCGACAGCCTACCGAAGACTTTACCTCCCCGTCGAGGGATCAATCATGAGATTGAGTTGTTGCCAGGGGTTAAACCCCCAGCCAAAAATGCGTACCGAATGGCACCACCTGAGTTGGTTGAACTCAGGAAACAACTAGACAAACTTCTAAGCGCAGGGTTCATTCGCCCTGCTAAGTCACCTTATGGGGCATCAGTGTTGTTCCAAAAGAAGAAAGACGGAACTTTACGATTATGCATCGATTACAGGGCGTTGAACAAAGTGACAGTACGTAACAAGTATCCCTTGCCGATAATATCTGACCTGTTTGACCAGTTACATGGGGCCAAGTATTTCACGAAGCTAGATTTGCGATCAGGCTATTACCAAGTACGCATCGCGGAGGGCGATGAGCCCAAGACCACATGTGTGACGAGATATGGGGCCTTTGAGTTCCTGGTAATGCCGTTTGGCTTGACAAACGCCCCAGCCATGTTTTACACCTTGATGAATCAAGTTTTTCATGAATATCTCGACTAGTTTGTCGTTGTCTACCTCGATGATATAGTTGTTTACAGCGCCACTCTGGAAGAACATCGGGTGCACTTACGTTTGGTGTTTGAAAAGTTGAGACAGAATCAGTTATACGAGAAGAAAGAGAAGTGTGCTTTTGCTCAACAATGCATCAATTTCCTCGGGCATGTTATTGAATGTGGTCGAATCAGTATGGATAGCGACAAAGTGAAGACGATTCGAGAGTGGAAAGTCCCCTCATCTGTGACAGAATTGCGGTCCTTTTTAGGACTAGCTAACTATTATCGACGATTTGTCGAAGGGTTTTCAAGACGAGCTGCCCAACTAACAGAGTTGTTGAAGAAAGATAACCTGATAAGCCTTAGAATTAAGGCTTATTTAAATCCTCAAATGCTCGAAAAACTCTTGTTTGTCCTAAGATTAATCGAAAATGGTGGAAAATGGTTTGAAATTAGGAAAAAATGAAATGTGATAGCAATTGGAAAAGAGTTCTAAGTAATGTGGTTCTTTTTGCAGGAATTTCAGGAATTGCCAAACCAAATTGCCAGACCATTGCCAAACCAGTTTGGCAATCCTCAGCAGCACAGATATGGAATTTTCTGGAAACACGCGATTGATGAAACCCATAAATGGCAGAGGGAATCTCGCACAAATCAAGGAGATTAGAGCGTGATTCTTGGCAAAATTGAACCCTAAACCGATCTACAAAAGGAGATTGAAGACGCCGGAAGAAGAGAGACGATTTTCGGGGCTTAATTCAAAGAATTAATTCTGGGTTTTCGTTTTTTTTACTGCCCCTGTTTTAGCTTTTCTGCTGCTGTTCTTTACCATTTTACTCAATTTCCATTGCAACTTTCTTTCAGTTTGTATTACAGTACACTGTCAAGTTACTTTGTTTTTCGATTTGTTGTATTTTCATTCAAGTTTGAGTTGATTTCAAGTTCGTTCGTGGGTAGTTTCTGCAAGAAGTCCTCTGTTTCTGCAATATTTATTAGTTCTTCTTCACAGTATATCGATTCTGTTTTTTTTTTATTAATGAATGGTTATGGGTATTACCCTTTTGTTCTTACGTGAATACAAGCAGGCATTATTATATAGGAATTTCCAGATCCATTTGAAGTTCATCTTTTAGAGTTTTCCTTCAATTCGGGTTGCTCAAGCAAATTCTGTATCTTCCTTGGGATTTCCAATCCGATTCAAGAGATTCTTGAATCGTTAAGATCAATTTCTCTCTAAAAGTGGAGGAGATTGAATCGATTGGAGAGGAAGGAGCGGAATAGGCATCGAGTTGATTTCTTGCTTCATTGCTCTGTTTTTCCTTCCTTTTCTAATTAGCTTCTGTAAAGAACAAAAAAAGGAGAATTTTCAAATTATGTTCATGGCAGAAGGTAGGAGATAAAGGAATCACGTAATTGACCTTGTTATTTTGGCTTTATTACCCTTATTTACTTTTGTTTGAATTTCTAGGAAAAACCAATTTGCATTTCATAAGTTAGTGCTTTATTCAATTTCATTATGAAATCTTTCTTTAAAATTAGTTTTATGATTTTCATTGAAAATATGAGCTAAAACTTCTTAGGGGGTTCAAGGATGTGAATTCCCTAAGAAGTAAATGTAGCCAAAATTCCAATAAAAACCAAGCCTACATCTCAATTGTTTGCTTGTGTTGATTTAATTTCCGTTGAGATCCTAGAGTGATCAACTAGAAGCTTAGATCTAATACCGACAGGGTTAGTGACAAGCCGATTTCACACAAGTAATGGAGTAAAAGAGCTTAGACATAAGCCATTCCTTACCCTAGACATAGGGATTAAGGACTCCAAGACCCATAAAATTGTGAGCCAAAAATTATCTAAGATGAAGGGACTATAGACATATAGATCCCCCACTTAGCCTCCTAACAAACCCAATTTCGAGGTAAATAGGAGATGCAATTTTGGTTTACAATTGAGTGTGGAGTAGGTTGGAATTGCAATTTTGGTTTGCAATTACGACTTAGGGCAATGACATTCTTGAGCCCCATCCTTTATCATTTCATTCTTTAAGTTCACCCAAATTGCCGTTTCATATTGCCAATTTAGATTAGCAATTTAATTCTGAAATTTTTAGTCATTTCGCACATTGCCAAAGTAGAATCTGCAATTTCAATTTAGCAATTTCTGTTATTTCCAACATTGCCATTATGGATTAGCAATTGGATTTAGCAATTTCGGTTTTTTCACCAACAACTTATCCCAACTTTATTTTTGCATTTTTACTTTTCACACTTGCAATTTTCCTTACACTTTTGCAAAACAAAACATTTGTTACTCCGTTCCCTGTGGGATTCGATACTTGGTACTCAGATACCAATTTATATTACTTCGATCGCGTGCGCTTGCATGACCACCGATCATAACCCATGGCTATGGACAGTCGAATGCCAAGGTGCCTTCGAAGATTTGAAAGGAACCATGATGAGGGGTCCTGTCCTCGGATTGGTCGACGTGACGAAACCATTTGAGGTAGAGACAGATGCCTCTGATTTTTCCCTCGGGCGTGTCCTCATACAGGAGGGCCACCCGATCGCCTATGAAAGTCGTAAGCTGAATGACGCAGAAAGGAGATACACTGTCTCCGAGAAGGAAATGTTAGCTGTGGTCCACTGTCTCAGAGTCTGGAGGCAGTACCTATTGGGATCATAGTTTGTTGTGAAGACAGACAATAGTGTCATTTGCCACTTCTTCAACCAGCCCAAGTTAACATCAAAGCAAGCTCGGTGGCAAGAATCTTTAGCCGAATTTGACTTCAAGTTCGAGCATAAGACAGGGAAGAGTAATCAAGCAGCCGACGCCTTGAGTCGGAAGGGAGAGCATGCGGCCCTGTGCATGTTAGCCCACATCCATGCGAGTAAAGTTGATGATTCAATGCGCGACATCATCAAAGAACACCTACAGAAAGACCCTTCGGCCAAAGCTGTGATTGAATTAGCCAAAGCAGGGAAGACTAGACAGTTTTGGGTCGAAGGAGACTTGTTGTTGACAAAAGGAAATTAGTTATATGTTCCGAGAGCAGGAGACCTGAGGAAAAAGTTATTACATGAATGTCATGATACCTTATGGGCCGGACACCCAGGGTGGCAACGAACTTACGCTCTCCTAAAGAAAGGATACTTTTGTGCGAAGGGATTGGTCCCTCGGGCTCTTTATGGCAGATTTCCCTCCTTTCCAGAAGTGGATCACCTCCCAAAAAGGGCTTCTTCTCTTCTTCTCGAAATCTTCCCCTCCTAAATGTCTAATCTCCAAGCTCTCCTCCAAAAATGGCAAACTAGGACTTTATACCTCTCCTCTTCTTTTGAAATCAGGGCTGAGTGAACACTTTTAGACTAATGGCAGCACCTCATTCGCTTATATATGTACAGGTGTTATAAATTGTCCACGTCAGTTAATGAAATAACTCCCATGTGCGTTTTGTGTAACTGATCTCAGGTAAATGCTTCAGCTTTAATAATGCTTCATCAAAATACAACAATTGCTCCAGCAAGCTTGACTTTCCATCAACAGCAAAGCTCTAGCATTACAGGTTGAATTTTCCAGACTTAGCCATCTTTACCTTCAGCAATTGGCCTACATAAGTCACAAATAGCACATTTAAGTAATATTATGCCTTAAAAAGCTCACAAGTGCTTTTCACATGAAAATGGACTCCTTTACTACTAAGTCATCAATTTAAAGAGGCTTCTAAGTACAAAAGTACCTAAAATAGTGCTTTTAAGCCACAAAATCTTCACTAAAACAACCTAAATAGCTCTCATTCTAAAAGCTATCACAGACCACTTGTCAAGGTTAGGGTTGGACGCTCAGAAGGACGATTTAAAAGAGATACAAGATACTTTTGTAGACAAGCAACTGTTGGCAGCCAAGGCAATTAAGTTACCATGGTATGCTGATATAGCTAACTACTTAGTTAATGGGCTTACTCAACCAGGTGCAGCATCGCAGCAATTAAAGAAGTTCTATCATGACGGTAAATACAACTGTTGGGATGAACCATACTTTTACAGGATGGGACCAGACCAGGTACTTAGAAGATTTGTTGCAGAGGAGGATGTCCTGAAGATATTAGAAGCTTGTCACACAGCCCTATATGGAGGTCATTTTGTAGGTACAAAGACAGCAGCTAAAGTACTCCAATGTGGATACTTTTGGCCAACTCTTTTCAGGGATGCACATTTGTTTGCTAAGGGATGTGATCAATGCCAGAGATCGAGGAACTTAACAGCGAGACATGAAATGCCAATGCACTACATGTTAGAGTGGAAATTTTTGACGTGTGGGTTATAGATTTCATGGGACCCTTCCCGCCATCCTTTGGGAATGTGTATATCTTACTTGCAGTAGACTATGTGTCTAAATGGATCGAGGCTGTGGTAACACCTACTAATGATGCTAAGACAGTGAAGAAGTTTCTTCATAAGAACATCTTTACTCGTCTTGGTACACCAAGGGTGTTGATTCGTGGCGAGGGAACTCATTTTGTGAACAGGTTCCTAGGCATCTTGTTTGCAAGGGACAACATAAGGCACAAAATTGAGACTGCATATCATCCACAAACGAATGGACAGGCAGAATTATCGAATAGGGAAATTAAGACAATCCTAGAAAAGACAGTTGATCCATTGAGAAGGGATTGGTCCCTCAGGCTCGATGATGCATTATGGGCACACAGGACAAATTTTAAGGCTCCATTTGGAATGTCTCCATACAGGATTGTCTTTGGGAAAGTTGGCCACTTACCCTTAGAATTGGAGCACAAAGCCTATTGGGCTCTGAAAAGGCTGAATTTTAATTTGAATGATGCGGGTACATTAAGGAAGATGCAGTTGAACGAGCTTGAAGAACTAAGGCACTTCTCCTACGAAAATGCTAAACTTTATAAGGAGAAGGTAAATAAGTGGCATGACAAGAAGATTTTTGACAAACGACAGCATAAATGACAACATGTGTTGCTGTTTAATTTGAGAATGAAACTTTTTCCAAGGAAGCTAAGATCCATATGGTTCGGACCATTCACGATTGCTAAAGTATACCCATACAGAGCAATTGACCTGCAGTATTGCAAAGGGACCATTTTTAAAGTAAACGGACAAAGAGTAAAACCTTATTGGGGAGAAGGCCTAAGCAGGAACAAGGCCTTAGTCTCCCTAAGGGAGCCAGATTGAGAATATCAGGTGATGTGTTGTAAATATGTAAATAGTGCTTTTATTTTTATTTTTGTTTTCTTTATATATATATATATATATATATATATATATATATATATATATATATATATATATATATTTGGTGTAAGTGGTTCACAGATGACTTAATGCATTAGAACAAGAAGTTTTTGATTAAGAGGGAACTCTGTCTAGGAGGGTCCTTCTAGGCTGAGGTACTTAAGCTGATCGTAAGGGAACCCCTCTACCTGGGCACCTACCTGGGAGTTGAATTAATCAAACTTTTAAGTCTAAGTCATTATCACCTTGTATCTGATTCAATTCTTATTTTATATTTAATGTGTGAACTTTATGATACCTTGAGTTAGTGTGCAGGGAATTTTGAAGGACTTGTGAAATTTCAAGGGTTAAGGAGAAAATGTGAAATGAAGATCCAAATGTGATCGCATTCCAAAAGCATAATGTTTATTGCAGGTTTTCAGCTTGAAGAAATGCGTTTGGAATTGTGGCCGCATAATTCAGGATGCATACAGGGCAAATGCGGCCTGATTGCGGGCACATTTGGCCCTAAATCTTTATTGTGCAGAAACCTCGAACTGAAGGAGAACTATGGCTAGAATTGCGGCAGCATATGGACCTCAAGTCGAAAAAGGCACTAGATGACGTCAATTAAAACAAGAAAAAGGAAAGAGGGGGTCGTTTTTGGAAAATTCAAAATGTATAAAAATGTCTGTTAGTTGACCTAAGTCAACACGTTTCAAACTTTCAAACTCCCACACCTTCTTGACATTTTCTTACAACCCGAGTACCACTTCCGACCACACTCCGAAGAGCTTCCGATCATCTTTTTCGACCAAACCCCTCGAAAAAGTCCTCCCCATCTCCACATAAAGGACCGACTGCCTCTATGCAGGTAATTTCAAAAGCCATGGAGCATGACAAAGTCACCTACAAAAGACGAAGACTCGTGAAGAACCAGTCTTCACAGTCGAAAAGTTCTGAACTACAGGCCACTCACACCAGCCCTAGACGAACATCACTAAGAAAGGAAGCAAAGGGAAAATCGACTCTCCCCACTAGTTCGCCACTGCCAAAACTCTCGAGAGAGTGGGAGGAGGATGTGCGGGAGATAGCTCGATTGAGAAGAGAAGCCATAGAAAGCTTGAGGATGCACTTGGGGGATAAAGAAGAAGAACTAGACCCTCTGTTGCGGAAAACTGTGAAACGACCCGAGGACATACCAAGGGCAAGTGAAATCGGCACTGAAAGAGGAAGTTCACGGCCTTGCATGGCTGTATATGTGAAGAAGGGGAAGTTGGAGAAGAAGATGATGCCAAGTGATAAAGATAAGGCAAAAGGCCTAAATGTGACTGCATCTGCAGCGCATCGAGAGAAGCCACAGGAGTCTACCAAGCTTGAGGCAAGGAAAGAAGATGCGCCCGCAACCCTTCGCATCCACACAAAGCTAGTCCTGTCAAAGGAAGGGTAAATGCGCCCGCATCTGTGGCGCATTTGGCCCAGCAAACTGACTACCCTCCAGCTGTTGAAGGAGGAGATGTCCTCGCATTTACGGTGCATTTGGAGGTGCTTATGCCAACTCACGCCACTCCAACCAAGTCAAAATCATATGTAACTACTCAAGTATCCACCTCAAGCCTTTAACCTAGAAAACGCAAGGTCAAGATGCTCTCCACACATAAAAGGAAGTCAAGGTGGGACATCTCACCAACTGAAGAAAGAGAGGACACTGCAGAGCCAAGACCATCACAATGTGACGAACAGGTGGCTCAATAAGACATCCCCACACTTGAGTGGGCAGCCATGGTCGCTGCTAGAAAGGCTAAGGATGTGGAGCTTGTTGAGAAGCTTCGTGAAAAGGCTGAGAGAAGAAGAAAAAAAGAGGAAGAAGAAGAGAATGCGGCCAGGATTGAAGCAGCAAACCAAAACTTTGTGCAAGAAATAGATGCGGCCGCATTCAGACCGCATTTGGACCAGACACCACCACCACCACTAAAGGTCCAGCAAAAACCATCTGAGGCCAATCCTGCAGATGCGAGCGCATCCAGGCTCATCCTGAGGAACAGAGGCAGAGACAAGAAGAATTTGAAGACCTGTTCGAGTATGAGACGAGGGGGCTCACTCCTGATTAGAGCCCCATAAGAGATGAAGAAGAAGAAGGACGGGAGCAGTTTGAAGCTCCCTTCTCTAAGGATCATTTGTTTGCTTTGATTTTTTAGTTTAATCTTCGAGCTATTTAAAATGTTGAGGTTTGAGTTGCTGCTTGTGACTACCGATTTAGTGATGCTTTTATTTTGTTTTTCTCGGGACTAGCAAAAGCTTAAGTATTGGGGTATTTGATAACACTCATTTGGTGCTATCTATGGCCTATTAATTTGGCTAGTTTTGCTAAAATTTTGTGACTTTTATGGAGCTTTTATATGGTTTTGGGCATACATGTCAAATTTGAAGCTTAAAGTGGTACAATTTGAGACTAAGGATGGAGATGGACTCAATTTGGGCAAACAATCCCAAGAAGATAGCATCTAATTGCTAAGCATTTGATGTCCAATCTAAGAGCTAGTGTCACGACGCTGCCCTCTAGCTTCGAGATGCTGCAAAAGCACGGAGGATTTATTTTTCGTCCATAGCGTCTTGACGCTACATGCACCCGCACATGGAACATAGACTTTTTGACGCAGCTTCTTGACGCTATGTCGATTTCCAGACTTAAAATTGACGATTGCATTATGAAAATGAAAGCTAATTTGGGGGGTTTACACCCTAATCCACTATTTAAGAGAAATTAGATAGGTTTGGGGCTTAATTGGAGCGGGTAGATTGAAGAGCCGACACTCGAGGTTTGTAAAGTTCGTAGCTGGAGCAATGGATCGACGTGTAATGGGTTTCTTCTCTATTTTCTCTTAATTTCTCTGTTGTTTCTGAAGAGATTTAGATGGATTATGACTGTAATGAACTGAATTATGTATTTCATTGATTAGATTGAAGAGTTTAGGGCTTAATCAAGCCGTTGGAGCATGTAATTGACATTGTTTGGGTATTTGTAGTTGATTTAGCAATCTTCCTTTTATGAATTGAGATTAATGCTTTGAATCCCTTGATCAAGGATTGAATGATCTGTTGGTTTGTGTTATCTCTTGATAAATAATGCATAAATTAGTGCTTTAATTGCCTAGTAATTGATGTTTGGAGACGACGTGATAAAAACATCAATTAGGGTCGTTGATAAGGTTGATTAATGTCATGTATAATTATTTGATGAGAAGTACACGTAATTCGATTAATCATACTTGAGATTGGATGAGCTTGACAGAGAATCCCATGTCTTGTAAACCTTTAATTTCAATTAATGACCAATTGGTGAGATTAAGGTCCCAAACTCGGCCTCGTTCAATTGTGCTCTCATTCATTCGACTTCTTTTATTTTATAATTTCTTTACTTTCTGTTGATTGATTACTCTAGTGTTTATTTTCCTAAATAAAATTAGATGCAAGTAAGTATAGTAATTAATTGATTAAACTTACCCAATTTCCTAAAGATTCGATAATCGATAGTACTTACCATTTTATTATTACTTCAATCACATGTGCTTGCGTGTACATCGATCAATTATTATTTGAGTACTTAGTATGAGGGGTTGATCTGCCTCTGGGAAAAACTTGAGTTTTTGTTGCTATTTCAGGTAACCTAGTGCATTCGTGGAGCAAACCAACGCATGCAAGTTCTCATAGACCCAGAGATAGATCTTACCTTCCATCAAAAAAGGCGAGCCCAACGCACTGAAGAGTGAAATATGGCGGATGGTAGGTTAAACCAAAGCAATCAAGAACATGTCTTGCTACCTGACCAACAACATAGAAGTAAAGAGGCGCCAGCCTTATTCTGCTGGTAGATGATCGTGAACGTGAGATTAGAGGTTACATCGCGCCAAGACTTTGCAACTTTAATCGAACCATTGTTAGGTCTGATATCGCCACAGAAAAATTTAAACTAAACCCAGGAATATTTCAAATGATGCTTCAGCAAGGCAATTCAATTGTAGCATGGTAGAAGACCCCTATTCTCACCTTAAATACTTCTTAGATATTTGCAAAAAATTCAAGCAACCAGAAGTAAGGACCAAGCAGCTCTAAGTTCTGTTGTTCCCCTATTCATTATGTGACGTGGCCATAGTCTGGATCAATCAAAAGCAGCACCACTCGTGGAATGACCTAGCTAAGAAGTTCTTGGAGAAGTACTTCTCTCCTACAGCAAATTCTAAACTCATATTGGACATATTGACATTGACGCAGATGAACGGAGAGGCATTGAGTGATGCATGGGACCGATTTTAGTGACTGATTTTAAGGTGTCCTCACCATACCCTGTCCCATTGCGTCCAATTAGAAACGTTTTACAGCGGATTGAATAATGCCCAAGTGTTAGCTGATACATTTATTGGGGGAGCTTTGCCAAGAAAAATATACAATGAAGCATATAAGATTTTGGGCTGCATGGCAAAGAACAATTATGAATGGGGATCAGTAGACCAGAGGAAGAGGACGTCAATTAAGTCGAGTACCCCAAAAAATCATGAAGTGGATTAGATGACTTCTATGC
Organism: Trichosanthes truncata; assembly: GCA_033996785.1. NCBI lineage: Eukaryota > Viridiplantae > Streptophyta > Magnoliopsida > Cucurbitales > Cucurbitaceae > Trichosanthes > Trichosanthes truncata. The sequence goes on from JAWPNB010000004.1 coordinate 17,944,375, forward strand.
AAGCACAGATCACTGTGCTAACTAAGCAAAGACACTTTCCACCCAAACAGCACCTATCGTTGTGAGCCAGATAACTGTCACAGCATGTGAATCATGCGGAGATAACCATCAAGTGTATTAGTGTCCCATGTACCCAGAATCTATATACTATGTTGGTTAGTAACTGAAACAACCTATTCTAAAACACTTACAATCTTGGATGGCGCAACCATCCCAATTTTTCTTGGGGAGGCAATCAGAAAGGAGCCAAAGCAATAACATCAGGAAGTAAAGCCTATCACTGATAAGTTTATTTTGTGAGCTGATTTGATTGGTTAATTATTGCAAGTTTAGAATCTTTATTGAGTACTTTCACACAAATAATTGTTTATTTGGCAGGAATCGAGCAATCAAGGATAAACATGATGGAGGAGAAGAATATAGAGAAAAAGAGGCATAATTTGAGCATAAATAGAAGAATGGGCAAGAAGTCAAGAGGAAAACAAATTCTGGTACATAAGGAGGTAGCGTTGCAATGCTACATGTTGCACATGTTATTGTAACCTAAGGGACAGCATTGCAACGTTGCCCTAGTGTTGCAACACTGTCTCGTGTGTGTGAAAAGGAAAGTTTGTGTGTTTTAAAGGGGAGCCATTTTTGGAGAAGAAGAACCCTAATCTCGATTCACACTTTGTTTTAGGACATAGAGGGCAGTTGTGAGAGCTAAGGAAGAGACTCAAAGCTCAAGATCGTGGTACATCATGACAGGAACGAGGGTTGACATGTGTTCGCAAGTTTTTCTATCTTTTTCTTTACTTTATTATTGTGGGTTTAGATTATTACGAGTTTTTGACCTTGTAATGTTGAATTTAAGTTGTGAGACTTTGAGACTTGGACTTTAGAATTTGATTTTTGTTTAGATATATTTTATATTATAGCATTATTTATGTATCTTGTGATGATTGTTCAAGCTTGTGACCAAACTTTGATGCTTATTAATTTGAGTTTTAGCATGAGAAAGTAAGACTTAAATTAGACCTAGTTGCATGACTAATAGTAAAATCTAGCATGAGAATGATTATTTTATTATTAGAGGCTGTTATAAGGAATTGCTCTATGCCATACTTGATTGATTAATGAGACTTAAAAGTGATTTAATTGTCTTGCATGAGTTTTACTTGAGCTTGAGAAAGTTAATTAATTAATTTAGTTGTTCCTTGGCTTATAATGGTGGAATATAGTTTGTCTTAACAAAATAAATATTGGTCTATTGTTGAAAATCAATGTCTCAATTATTCTCTAAAAACCAGACTCCAACCTTGTAATTATATAGCTTAGTGTTGTTTTTGTTTCAATCCAAGTGTAGGCTCCCTAAATAAAATAGGGATGATTAACTATGGTACTCAATTAATGTAAAGAAAACTCAATCCTTGTGGAGATAATGACTCGATATTCAATATCACTATATTAAAACTTAACACTGCTTCTACCACCTTACAAATTGAAATTCCTGCTCCTCCTCCTTTGCCCCCAAATATTGAAAACACTGAGACTATAGTTGAGTTTGAAATCCAGCCTCCAATCTACCTGTTTTAGAGAAGTCATTGCCAGGCGCCTAAGAAAATTTGCCTCCCCCTCCTCCAACTATTATCTAGGTTGTGAATGAGAATCTTAAGTCATCGCAGCCTATTTCAGCAGGTCAACCATTATCATCAGACTAGGAACAATGCGCTGAGGATGCGATTCAAGTGGGCCAGTTGCGCGCCATGATCCACGAAGAGGTCAATCGGGTGTTCATATGGTGAATAGGCGCCTAGATGCATTCCTGCTACATTTTCATCGTTTGGTGGAGTCTTCTAGACGCCTGCCTCAAATGTCACGGCCCCTGATAAGCCACTTGCGCCCCCCAGTGGCCAACATGAGAAATCTTCCTCTTAGTCCGTATCGCTGCTAACTCTACTGCTTCATCTTTTTTTCTTGTGTTTGTCGTTTTTTGCAATTTCCATTCTTATTATTTGTATCTTTGCGTTTTAACTATCAATGAAACATCTGCTATCGTGAATGTCAATGGGTTTTATCTGCTACTATAATTATTTGTTTTAGTTGTGTTCTGCCTTAGTCCAGCGCCCCAAGCATCTCGTGACAATTAATGAAAATTCTCCATTCGCAAAGTGTGCCTGTGTGTTTGTTTGCCTAGGCCATTGTGTTTCCTTTTGAGAGCTTTGTTGTGTTGAGGTTTCCCTTAGTTTATCTTCACCTGCCTAGACTCCTATCACTATAAGTATCTGGTTGGGCACTGTTAGCTCTTAAAATAAGAGCTATGCTTGAGCTTTTAATGTGTTTATTCTTTGATATCTTATGTATTTTTACTATTTTAGCTTTTAGAAACCCTATGATTTGGTGCTTTCATGTATTAATTGTCACAAAGTAATTGTGAATTACCTTTAGGCCATTGAAGTGCATTTCCTTGCTGAATTATATTATTTTGACCTTATAGGAGCTTTTGGTAGGTTAAAAATGGCTAAGTGTGGAAAGCTAAGCTTTGGAGTACTTGAGCTATATAAATGTTGAAGGATCCAGTTTGCTGGAGCATTTTCTGATAGCAGAGTACAGATTAGGCACGTGTGAGATATTTCATTAATTGAGCTGGACACTTTTTGCCACGTGAGCTGCTGAAAACCAATGAGAAGCTGCCAGACCTCATTGCCCTGTCTATTCAGCCCTTATTTCAATAAGGAACGGGTATAAAAGCTAGCTTTGTCGTTTAGGGTAGAAGAAGAGAATTTTTGAGGAGACAACTTTTGGGGAGAATTTCGAGAAAGGAGAAGAAGACTCACATTGGGAGGCGTTCCTCTTCTGGAAGGGAGCTAAAACCATCAAAGAAGAGCTATTGGAGCTTTTCCCATATGTTATTTCTTCCCTTTTCTTTTCTATTGTACTGTTTTACATTGTAACTAGGGTTTTTAATTATGCTGGGAGTTGTAATCCCTGTTTTATTGCTTTCTTTTATGCTTAGTATGAACTAATCACCCTTGGGGTGAGAATTAGGGGATATTATGTTGATTCAAGTTTAATGAAAGGGTAATTTCTTGCAATTTCTTCACTCTTATGCTTTGTGTTTTACTGTTTAGCTGAGATTTGTTTGGCCACCTCATCTTAGCATTGTTTATTCCAACTTGGAAAAGGGAAGAGTAAACCGATTTCAAAGCATAACACTAGTTCTGATTAAGAGCTTGCTCTAAGGTGATTGAGGAGATTAGGGATAGTCACTCACCTAGTGTTTACAGCTAGGAGCTGGTTTAGGGTGTTTAATGGGAATTAATCATCCATTTGCGAGGAAATCTGGGAAGATTCCGTGAGTTTAGCTGTTTTGGGTGTTGAAGCAAGTTTAGAGCTCCAGCATTAAGTTTGATGAAGCATAATTTCACCCCTAATTCAATCCCCTTTTTACTGCTTTAGTTTAAAACGTGTGTTACTGCCTCTACTGTCTTTTTAGCTATTCAAGCATACTTTTGATCATTTCGTTTACTTTATGTCATTTAAGTTAATTGCACAAATTTATGTTGGTTACATATCACCTCACTAAATCCAACCCAAGCATTGTGATTTTCATTTAACTAATCCCTGAGGAGAACGATATAAAAATACTTATCACTTGCTGCATGAGGCTGTGTATACTTGCACATTTAGGGTGTTTCCATTCTAAAATTGCATGCGCTCTACTAGGCAACAAGTTTTTGGCGATGTTGTCGGGCATTAGTGAGATTTTTACTTTGTTTGAGTTGTTTTTAGTGATTTTGAGCTGAAAGAAAGGTCTAACTAAAGTGTTTTCTCTATTTCTCAGGTGCTGTAACTGTGTATGAATGATTTTCCAGGGTTAGAATTTTTTTTGGATCCTGAGCCTGAGAGAACATTTCATAGAAGAAGGAGGGTTCAAAGGGAAAGAATGGAAGATTTACGTGGAGGTCACTTAGATCCCAATAATCCTTAAAATAACCTAGAAAACCATCAGCAAGATCCTGGAAGATTTAGACCACCTTTAGTTGAACCTCAGGCTATGGTTCCTGCTAATGTTATTGTCTTAACAGATGACAGAGAGAGAGCCATTAGAACATATGCCAATCCCATGGTTGATGAGTTAAATCCAGGGATAATTAGACCTGAAATCCAAGCCCCTACTTTTGAGCTTAAACCAGTTATGTTTCAAATGCTCCAAACCATAGGACAGTTCCATGGATTACCATCTGAGGACCCTCATTTGCATTTGTAATCCTTCCTAGGGGTTAGTGATTCTTTTATCATGCCAGGAGTGTCTAAGGATGCCCTAAGGTTGAGTTTGTTTCCTTACTCCCTTAGAGATGCAGCCAAGACATGGTTGAATGCACTTCCTCCAGGGGCAGTAGATTCTTGGAACACTCTTGCTGAAAAATTCCTTATTAAATACTTCCCACCTACTAGGAATGCTAGATTTAGAAATGAGATTGTGGCTTTCCAGCAGTTTGATGATGAGACCTTGAGTGAGGCATGGGAGAGAATCAAGGAATTGCTTAGAAAATGACCTCACCATGGACTCCCTCATTGTATTCAAATGGAGCCATTCTACCATGGGTTAAACACAACCACTAAGCAAGTTGTGGATGCTTCAGCTAATGGGGCTCTTTTATCAAAGACCTATAATGAAGCCCATGAAATCCTTGAAAGGATATCATCAAACAATTGCCAATGGGCTGATTCAAGGAGTAACCCAAGTAAGAAAAACAAAGGAGTTTTGGAGTTGGATGCCTTAACTGCTATAAATGCCCAAATCTCATCCATGGCTAACATGCTGAAGAATTTGACTGTGGGAAATGTGGCCCAAAATGCTCATAATGTGTAGAATACAGCTGTTGTAAACCAAGTAAGTACAGACTCTTGTGTTTACTGTGGTGAGGGCCATACTTTTGAATTTTGCCCCAGTAATCGTGCTTCAGTCTGCTATATTGAGAACCAAAACCAGCAGAGGAACAATCCCTACTCTAATACCTATAACCCAGGATGGAGGAATCACCCAAACTTTTCTTGGGGAGGTCAAGGAAGTAATTCTCAAGCCCCTCAAGTGCAGCACAAGGTGAATTACCCACCATGTTTTGGGCATCAAGGTTACCAAGCCTATGGAAATCACTCACCTATGCCCCAACAGCAGCAAAAAGGAATGCCCCCTCAGCATATTCCAGGTACATCTCTTGAGAGCTTGATGAAGGAATATATGGCAAAAAATGATGCTGTTATTCAAAGTCAGCAAGCTTCATTGAGAAATCTGGAATTGCAAATGGGTCAACTAGCTAATGAGCTCAAGGCAAGCTTCCCTCTGACACTGAAAATCCAAAAAGAGAGGGGAAAGAGCAAGTGCAAGCCATAGAGTTGAGAAGTGGGAAGCCATTAGTTGAGGAAGTGGAAGTTCACAAAAGAAAACAGAAAGTGAAAGACACTGTTGTCCAAGTTGAGGAGGAAAAGAAAGAAAAGCAAAATGAGAATGAAGGAAAGAAAGAGGAGGAAGTTGAGATTACACCTAGAGCTGAACCTTCAAGAGAAAATCAGTGTGTAGCTACTCCCATTCCTGAGTTTAAACCACCTCCTCCACCATTTCCTCAAAGGTTGAGAAAAAGAAAAGAAGAAGCTCACTTTGAGAAGTTTATGGATATCTTGAAGGAAATTCATATAAACATACCATTGGTGGATGCTTTGAGGCAAATGCCTAATTATATGAAATTCCTTAAAGATGTCTTGACAGGAAGAGAAAGATTTGAGGAATTTAAGGTAGTGTCCTTAAATGAGGAGTGTAGTGCCATTTTGAGAAAGAAGATCCCAAACAAGGAAAAAGACCCCGGATTCTTCACCATACCTGTTTCTATTGGAGGAAAGGAACTTGGAAGAGCTTTGTGTGACTTAGGAGCTAGCATTAACCTTATGCCCTTGTCCATTTACAAGAAATTAGGCATAGATGAAGCTAGACCCACAACTGTCACTCTCCAATTAGCAGATAGATCCATAACCCACCCTGAAGGAAAAATAGAGGACATTCTAGTTCAGGTGGACAAGTTCATTTTCCCTGCTGATTTCATAATCTTAGATTATGAATCAGACAAAGAAGTGCCAATAATTTTAGGGAGACCTTTCCTAAGAACAGGGAGAACTGTGGTGGATGTTTATGAAGGAACCCTTACTTTGAAAATAAATGATCAACAAGTAAAATTCAGCATCTATGACACAATGAAGTATCCCACTGATTTGGACGAATATTCTGTGATTCATGTGCTGGAAGAAGTAATTAGTGAGACTGCTGAGCAATAATTGCTGGGGCATCACAGTCAGTTCTTTGGACAGATTACTGGGGTAAACTTGGAATTTTGTGAATTAACAGAAGAGTGTGAAAATTTGGCTGAAGTAGCTAGCTTCCAAAGAGTGTTCGAATCTTTAGATTTGGGGGAGAGGAAAACACCACCCATGCAGCCATCTATAAAAGATCCTCCCACCCTCGAGCTAAAGCCTGTGCCAAACCATTGGAAATATGCCTTTTTGGGAGAAAAAGAGACATTGCCTATTATTATGTCAGCAAGTTTACGGCCCAAGGATGAGGAGATGTTGCTCAACTTGTTAAAATAACACAAAAAGGCCATAGGCTGGACTTTGGCTGATATCCAAGGTATAAGCCCTTCCTTTTGCATGCATAAAATTAATTTGGAGGAAAGAAACTTCAAGTCTATTGAGCAGCAAAGGAGACTCAATCCAGCCATGAAAGAAGTTGTCAAAAAGGAAGTGATTAAGTGGCTTGATGCTGGTATCATATACCTATAGCTGATAGTAGTTGGGTTAGCCCTGTCCAATGTGTACCAAAAAAAGGTGGGATGACAGTTGTGACGAATGAGGCAAATGAGTTAATTCCCACTAGGACAATGACTGGGTGGAGAGTGTGCATGGACTATAGGAGGCTTAATAAAGCCACTCGTAAATATCACTTTCCCTTACCCTTCATTGACCAAATGTTGGATAGGCTAGCTGGTCAAGCTTACTATTGCTTTTTGGATGGGTACAGTGGCTATAATCAAATCACAATAGCTCCCCAGGATCAAGAGAAAACTACTTTTACTTGCCTGTGTTTTTGTTTGCCTAGGCCATTGAGTTTCCTTTTGAGAGCTTTGTTGCGTTGAGGTTTCCGTTAGTTTATCTTCACCTGCCTAGACTCCTATCACTATAAGTATCTGGTTGGGCACCTTTAAAGGTCGTCGCCTTAAGCACTAAGCCCTTTGTCTTCCCTTTGGTTTGCCTTGCGTTAGTGTGATTGCCTTTCCTTCACTTGCCCCACTTTTATGTATGTCCCTTTCATGTTTTTGAATAAATTTGGGAGACAATGGGGACATTTTTCGTTTTATGTTTTTTTGTGGGGGACACGTTTAGTTTTTGGTTTAGTCTTTGTGCTCAAAAGTGAAAAGAAGTTTAGTAGACGCTGATGTGAAGCTTAAAAAGAAAAAAAAAGGTGTTATGCCCTTTACGAAGTATTAGTAATCTAGGACATTCATGAGCTCCATCGTTTGCCTTTACTTGAACGTGTTGACTAAAGGAAAGAATGCCTTTGATAGCCTTAAAGGGCAAGCCGCTCATAGTTGAATGACTTTCATCGTAAGTGCTAGCAAGCCAAGATGAAGGTATCGAGCCTAGAAAGGATTTTGAAAAACAAATGATAAAGTATGGAAGCTGATTCATAAGAGCACCTCAATCTAAGCGAATAAGCTTTGTTGTAGGCAAGTGTGGAAGAGAGGCTGATAACGCTCATTTATGAGTGTTATTTAGCTCTAAAAACTAAGCTATTTGCTTAGAAAGTGAGTGTTTAATGTTATAATTCAAGTCATTTAGAGTAAATTTAAGTAAAAACAAGTTTTGAATGTGTTTGAAGTCTTGATTTTGTAAAAATAAGTTTCTAGGTGTATTAGAGTCATTTTTGTTAAAAAAATGTTAATTTTTGTTGGTTTTGTGTAAAAGATGAAAAAGAACCCAAATGCGCCCACATTCTAGCCGCAACTGAGGCAAAAGAAAGATGATTCAAGAGATATGCGAAAAGGATGCGCCAACAATTGAGAGCATAAGTTAAATTCCAAATGTTGCAGGAAGAACTTAAAATGTGCCCAACTATGCAGCCGTATTTAGGCCATTTCGACAACAGGACAATTGTGCTCACTATGCAGCCGCATCTGGACCTTTGCGGTAGATTCTCCCAGATTCACGAGATTTACAGATAAAATCAGATAAAATCAAATATTCTCAAGCAAATCTTCGAGGATCAAGGGATATGATATGTCAAGCCTCTCTACACTGATCTCGACAGCAAACCCAAGGGCCTTAGGTCAATAAAAGGTGACTCAAGCTTCAATTTCAAGGGAGCTTGGAGATGGTAATTTTCTTCATCACTAAATTCTGTTATTTTCTATAAGTTAGCCACCACTCTGAGTCTCCCCTAAGCTCTGTTCATATTCCATTCGGATTTCAACTTCGGACGAAGGAGGAGTAAGCACTTGATTCTCCTTGAAAAGGTAGAACAAGTTAGAAAGGATGAACATATTAGGGTTCTTTTTGTTCATTATTTTTTCTATTCAGTTCTGTAAGTTTTTAGGAGTTGTACTTGCTATTTTATCTTTATTTTCCAGCTTTGTAAGTTTCTGTTTTTCCTTTGAATTCAAGTAGTAGTTCCTTTTTAATTTAATTTCATTTAGTTCTTCCTTTGTTTTCATACTTCAAAGTGTATTCAATTTCATTATTTCAATAAAGTGTGCTATTTCTTATTCTCGTTTCTTCTTTATTTTCTGCACTTTAGTTTTCTTTTCAACGAGTAGCTAAACTCCTTGGAGGGGATTTAATGAAGTGGATACCGTAAAAGGAAATAAGCCCCACCATGTGATTCTAGTAACTTTGCTTAACATTTAGCATCATTTGCTTTTATTGAGCTTAAGTTTCATTGTTAGCTTAAACTGATCACTTGAGTTAGCATAGTTTGTGTGAGATTCAATATTGAAAGGGTTGGATCAAGCACGCGTTTTCATAAAAGCAATCTAGGAGAAGAGTCTAGACATAGAACTTCACTTTTTGTACCTAGACATAGGACAAAAACCTTTAGAATCATTAAGTTGTGTTCCTTATTAATCTAAGTTAAAATTAGCCATAGACATATGTGTTTAATTGCTTAGTCTCCTAAAAGCACTTAGAAAAGGGCTTAATAGGTGTTGAACTTGATTCATGATGTTAAGTGTCGGTTACGTGGGCGCATTTCAGTAGCATTTTATCTGAATCACACAGAACTCGAAAAAGTCAGTATGCGGGCGCAAGACAGTATTTCTGAAATAGCCTGACCAGTTAAGCAAGTTTACAGGTGCATGGTGGGCGCATTTCCTCAGGGTTGAAATAGATTTAAACCCCTTGCTTCTCATTATTGTTTTATTATCTTTTCTTTTAGTTTCCTTTATTTTTATTGCACAAGACCCCCAAAAACATCTTATTTATTTGGTTACCTTCAATTGCAACTTGAAAGTACTTGTGTTTTTAGCTGAAAAGCTCTTTGTTAACAGTTCCATTGGGTTCAATACTTGGAATTCTTCCATATATTACTTGTTTGGACAATGTGCACTTGTACTTGCTTTTGGTGTATAGCAAACGCCCCCTCCAGAGGCCCTTTTTGGTAGGTTGGCGTTGGAAAAGAGTAGGCAGTAGTTTTAAGGTGTGGAAGGTTAGAGAAAGGAATGATAGAACTTTGGGCATGCCTAGAAAGCTAAGAGAAGCCTTCGTTCTTCCCAGATGCAAGAGGAAATCTCAGCCGCCTAAGGGTAAACTAGTGTAGAGGTGTGCCATTGTTGCGATAAATTTGCAAGACAGCAAGTGCACGGGTCAAGTTTTAATATAGTGAGATAGAGTACAAGTGTCGTCCACAGGATTGAGTTATTTAATTCACTTGATTACCATGAATTTAACCCTCCAATTTTATTTAGAGATAAAAATCAAATGGTGAGTTAAAATATGTGAAAGTAAAACAAGATAAAATTGAGACAATCATGAGAAAGAAAATCTTAGGGACTAGACTTTACCTATCGAGCTAACAAATTAATTGAATGAAAGATTACTTATGTATTTCCATGCCAAAAATTAAGAAGTTCAAATAACAACTGGCCCTATCAAGACAATTGAATCTCATGCACGATTTATAAGACTAATATATCTATCTAGCCTTTAATAAGCGTGCACAGCATTAAGAACAAATTCCTTAATGATTTCTAGTAGAACTCTAGTCACTTTCATGCTACAATAACTACTAGTCATGCAATCGAAGTCAAATCTAAATTAATCTTTTTCAAGCATAAATTCAGATTAATGAGGGCAAATAAACTTTGATCAAGAGTTCATAGGCATTAATAAAACGATTGCATGAATAGGAAGAAATACAATAGTTCAAATCAGTCACATCAACAAATTGTTCGGCCCAACGGCTCCATCTAGCCCTAAGGAAACAAATTTAGCTACTCATGGTCACTATAACACTTCTAAAATTGCATAAAAAACCAACAAAAATATTAAGTAAAGGGTTTGAGATAGAACTAATGCGTCGTGTGAGCCTCGTCCCCGTTGTAATATCACGATCACTTGTGCTCCATAGAATCTCCTCTCTCGATCCTCCAACTTAATTTTTGAAAGTGGTTAAGTTTCTCCCAATTGGCCCCCTTCAAATCGCATCAAAATCTCAAATTTATAAACTCGGGACAGCGTTGAGACGTTGTGGACAGCGTCTCGATGCTGTGCCCTAATGAACAAATTATTTAAGGGAAATTGGGTAGCGTTGAGACGCAGTGGACAGCGTCTCAACGCTAAGGACAGAAAAATAAGCGGCGGTCCCCTTCAGAGTTGAGACGCTGTGGACAGCGTCTCAACGCTGTCTTCACAGCATGCCTGGATACATTATGGCAGCGTTGAAACGTTGTTGGACAGCGTCTCGACGCTGTCCCCTTGGGTCTCACTAGTGCCTTTTCTTCTTCCTTTCTCTTAGTTTTCCAATTCTTGCCCAATTTTGCCTCATTTTTGTCCTGTGATTGTCTCCATCTCTAATTTCTCTTTCAAATGCTTAATACCTGCAAAATAAACAGATACGGCGTGAAAATACCCAATAAAACATCAAAAATAGCAATAGTTAAACTATAAAAATAGCTCACAAAAGTGTGCTATCAGCCATAGCGGTATGGAGAATCTGTGTGTTGTTGCTTGAGGGCAAGCAACAGTCCAAGTTTGAGGGTTTGATAACTTGAGAGTACAAGTTATATAGGCACCTGAAAATGGCTAGTGGGTGCCTTAACACACTAGGAAATTACTGGAAGATGGCAAAATCACGTGTTGAAACTCGTAAGTAGAGAGGATATCAATTTGAGTGACCTAGCCTTCATCGCATGCTTATATCATTCATTTTCTGTATTAAGTGATGCTTCGATCCTTTTTAGTGGCATGTTGCAGGCATAGGTAGAATTGAGGCAAGCAAAACAAGGCGTCGTGGCAAAATTGCAAATCCTTTGGGGCTTGGAGTTGAAAGGGATGAAAATTTGGATAAAGAAGCGACATGTCTGATGAATGTCAGAGAACAGGTAGTGGAGCGACGCATTCATACAAGTCCAGGCACATAGCTGACAAAAAAGATGCATGTCAGTAGAGGATTATTGTCCAGCGCCCATTTTCCTACAATTCGCAGGGATATCTGACTTGCGTGGGACCTGCTCATTTGCTTGCCCTTTTTCTCATATATATATCATCCCACTCTCATTTTGAAGAGAGTCTTAACATTATACATGAGACCATACCCAAAACAAGAGAGAATTCTCCCATCGGATTCCCACGAAAAGGAGTGACAGTTTCTGGCGAAGGACGACAAGGAAGAAAAAGCTTCACCGCTCCATGTCTCCCGCTTGAATGCATTTGCAAATTTACTTTTCATTTTCCTTATGTCGTCATTTATTGTCTATTTGCTCTTTCCTTTTATCATGAGCTAAACACATCCTCAGGACTTGGCCTATGGCCCGTTTGTTGACAATGTTTTCATGCCTTAATTGTATTAATTGATGAAGTATGTTTTGGCTAACCGACTTTGAGTAATAGCATGCTTTAGGCACCAGGAGGATCAAGGCATGTGGAAAAACTTAAGAAGAACAAGAGTGAAGACCACTTGTAGGCTAAAAAAGGGTGGTGACAATTAATTAACAATGGCACGGAGGAATCTAACCATACTTAAGAGGTGATGCGATACCGAAAGGGAGGAATCTAACCATACTTAAGAGTGAGGACCACTTTTACTCAGCATAGTTTTATTTTCATCGCATCTATATTTTCTTGCATTGTATGTTCGCGCACCTCAACCTCAAAAGATCATTCACACCTAAACACCCCATTTCTCACTGCTAATTCATTATTAATATTTCCTATGCACATCACTTTTACATTGCCTTCCTAATGGACTCGACCTTGGAATACTCCAAGTATTGCTTGTCAGCGCGTCTTGTGTATGCTTGCGCTAGAGTGCTAAGGGACCTAAGTTAGAAGAAGCCATCATTCATATGCCCTACCACTCTTTCTCCCTCCATCTACCCATCTTCATGCATTTTATTTTCTCCTAACTTACATTATTTCTTACATTATGGTAAATAACCACCACTGAGGTTAGATCGTTTATCTTTCCTTGTCTTTATTTTTAGTCTTTTACCACTTTATGTCTAAACTCCCCCCTTGTAAGGGTAAATAAGAAATATAATTAAAAGAAATCGATAATCGATTCCCTGTGGTTCAACCCAGTCCAATATTGAGTACTACAAGTATTTAATTTTAGATCGATACTTATAAATGTATTTGATGAGCATCAACAAGTTCTTTCATCCCCCTTCTCAGCTATATAACTAACTTGTGGAGGCTGAAATGGAATTCTTAGCCCTCCATCATTACTTCTTTATAATTGGACCCCTAACATCACCGCTTGGGGTCAAAGGCACCTTGTTCTCAAGGTGATATTTAGGAAATTTGTTGTGGAATTCGTCGAATTGTTCCCAAGTGTTCGTGTTTGGGCAGACCATTCCAACTAACCAACAATTCATACATACCTGTGCGACTATTTTTGCAGTAGCCAAATATGTCATCTGGTTTAGCTTCCCATTCAAAGTATTCAGTCAATAGAGTGGGGTTTGGTTGTATCACATGTGTATCTCAGAGAGCTTTCTTCAACTGTGAGACATGGAGCACGGGATGAATGGAGGTAGAGTCTAGTAATTGCAGTCGATAGGCTATCATTCCAATGCGTTCTTCAATGAGATAGGGACCAAAACATTTTGGAGTCAACTTCTCATTTCTTCTTTTGGCTACTAACTGTTGCCTGTAGGATCTAAGTTTCAAATATACCCAATCCCCTACTGCATTTTTCACCTCCCTTTGTTTGCGATCTGCAAACTTCTTCATTCTTTCTTTTGTTGCTACTAAACGCTCTTTCAAAACTCTTAAAGCATCGTCTCTTTCATTAAGATGTTGATCTAATGTAGCAGTTGAAGTTTTCTGATTCCCATATGAAATTAAGGGAGGAGCGGCTGACCATACAGGGCTTTGAAAAGAGTTATTCCAATTGATATATGGAACGCGATATTATTCCAATATGCTGCCAAGATCAACCATATAAACCATTGTTTCGATTTTTCATGACAAAAACACGGTACATATGTCTTAACACACTTGTTAACTATTTCAATTTGGTTGTCCATTTGGGGATGGTATGTTGTGCTACGCTTCAATTTTTGAATAACTCTGCCTCAAAATGAATAATGAATATCTTATCCCTATCGAAAATGATTGACGAGGGAAGCCATGTAGATAAACAATTTCTTTGATAAAGATACTTGCCATAGATTTAGTCGTGAAAGGTTGTTTAATCGCTAGGAAGTGAGTGTACTTGTTGAGTCTATCCACTACCACCAATACAGTGTCATTCCCATTAGATTTAGGCAATCCTTTGATGAAGTTTATAGTGATGTCTTCCCAAATTCGGTCCAGGGGTGTTATCGGCTATAGTAAACCTGTTGGGGATGCAGCTAGTGATTTATTCCTTTGACATACCACACATTATTCGGCATACCTCTCTATAGCCGCTTTCATCCCATACCAATAGAGTTCACTAGTCAATCTTTTACCCAAACATTGAAGTATGATATAGATGGAAGATAGTCAAAATTAAACGCGAGGTACTGGATAATACTAACCAGTTCTTGTACCTCAATGTCCCTTGCTGGAGTGAAAATTTCGATAGTTCATCCTCATCATTTTCAAGCCTTTGAATGATCTGAGCTAATTTGGAATCGTTCGTAACCTCATTCTTAATCACCTCAAGGCAATAATGGCTAGTACAGATAAGTGTTCTAGTTGAGCCACGCTAGAGAGTCTTGACAAAGCATCGACAGCCTTGTTTTCATATCCGAGATGAAATTTGATTTTGAAATCATAGCCGAGTAATTTAGAAACTCATTTCTAATATTCTAGTTGGATAACTCTCTATTTTATAAGATGTTTCAAGGCCCTTTGATCTATTTGAACAATAAGTTTTCTACCCAAAAATATGATTGCCAACATTGCACAGCCAATACGACCTCCATAAGCTCTCTTTCATAGATCAATTTTGCTCGAGCCTGTTGAGATAATGTGTGACTGAAGAATGAAATTGGCTGCTTCTATTGGGAAAGAATAGCTCCCAAACCAATGCCCAAAGCAATGATTTCCATAACAAAGGGTTGACTGAAATTTAGTAAGGCAGAACAAGGATCATTACCATTGCTTGCTTAAGTTGCACGAAGGCTTCAGTTGCTTGGCCAGTCCACTCAAAACCTCCTCCTTTTATCACCTGATGAAAAGTTGCAATACGACAGATAACACTAATTTAGTGTTATATTAATGTCTATTTAATTGCTAGTTTTGCATATAATTGTGAGATTTTATGCCAATATTTTGAATATTTTAGGAAACTGAGCATTTGAGACCGAAATTGGTGATTTTGGAGCATGGGGTGATTTCTTGAGTTTAAAAGGATTCAAAATGGAGCTAAGTATGGAGAATAGGAGCTTCACAAGAATTTTTGGCTGAGGGGATGGCGTCTTGAAGCTCAAAATGGAGTTGAGACGACGTCTATTATGTTGAAAACCTGAGAGCTAGCATCGAGAAGCTGTCCTGTAGCGTCTCGATGCTATGAAAAGGCGCGCGCGAGGATTTCCATCTGGAGCATCTCGTTGCTGCCTTTAGCGTCGTTGTGTTAAGCACATCGTCGAGACACTGTGCCTAGCGTCTCAACGTTTTATCGAAGACTGCATTAAATTCATCATTTCGTGGACTGATTTTGGGGAGGCCCTTCAAGGTTTTGGACCCCCATTTTCAATTTCCTACCCTTTTGAGACCTGTAGATGCTAATTTGAGGTGTTCATGAATGGATTTCGAAGATCAAGAGTCAGGATTTTGACGTCAACGGGTCTTGTATCAGTTTCCTCTTATCTTTTCATGTATCTATTTGTTGTAGTACAGAGGGTCTTGCTCTGTTTTAAAACTATACTGGTCTAAATTTGTATTTAGGGGATTGGAGTACGAATAGGTTTGCATTTATGTTATAATTGAGACTTTTGCAATTTAATTTACTTGTTGCTTTTTATTTAGTTGGATTGTGCTTAATGCTTCGTATTAATTAAATATTAATAAGCCTATTTAGTCTTAAATTAAGCTCGACAGAGGATGTTTAGGGTAGACTTAGTCCAATTAACGCCCGTAGATTGCCTAAGTGACATAGGAACAACAATTGAAGGATGAGGCTAAAGATGAGGGGCTTAATCTAATTAGCTAATCAATTAATGCTAAGGACACTTAGGTAAGCGATTAGTTAAGCCTGTTCGAATGAGACCGACAAGAGATATCGACAGGTTAAGCTCTAGGATTATGAAATTGGCAAGGCGTACATGGCGGTTTAAAATTCTCAAAAAACCAACCTAGAAATGCTTGATTCCCCGAAATTCCCCTTTTTTGGTATCTCCCTATCTTTTAATTTCTTTTTAGTTCAGTTTATTTTTTCAAGCATTTTTCGTTAGCCGTTTTCCCTAAATAATTCCAATTTCAACTATTCTTGGTAGTTAATTAGCTAAAAATAACTTCAATCTTGCTTCCCTTGGGACACAATACTCGATACTTCTGTGTTGTTTTATTAATACTTCGATCATGTGCACTTGCGTGCTTTACACCCGATCAAGTTTTTAGCACCATTGTCGGGGAAGCAGTGAGGTTTTATTTAGTTAATTAATATTGAGAAGAAATTAGGAGGAGTTAGTTTAGGGGCTTTTGTATATATTTTGTACATATTTTTGTTCATTGCTTTTCAATTGCTTTTATCCTTGTTTGTGTTTTTTTTTTTGTTTCATTTATTTTTCTGAGGAGGCTGATTTGTTATATTTGTAGTGATAAAAAGGCTAATCTTGTGCCTTTAGATCCAGAAATTGACAGAACTTGCAGGCGATAAGGAAAGAATCTCATATCACTATGGTCGAGTGTAATGAAGAGGAGAGGAAGCTGATCAGCGACTACTTCCAGCACATATTCCCAACGAACCATTCTGGGATTGTGTATGCGCCCATTCAGGCGAACACTTTCGAGTTGAAAACTGGGCTGATTCAGATGGAGCTGGATAACTCGTTCAAAGGGCATCCTTTAGAGGACCCACACTCGCATCTTAGATCTTTCCTTGAGATCTGCAAAATGGTAAAGTTAAATGGAGTTTCTTCAGATGCCATTAGACCGAGACTTTTTCCCTTTTCATTACAGGATAAAGCAAAGGACTGGCTCGAAATCCCTGAAGCTGGGTAGCATATCTTCATGGGACGAGTTAGCCCAAGCCTTCTTGATGAAGATTTTTCTCTCCAGCAAAAACTATGAAACTGAGAATGGAGATAGGGACATTCTGCCAGCTCGATGGAGAACAATTGTATGAAAGTTGGGAGCATTACAAGGAGATGTTGAGAAAATGCCCTCAGCACAGCTATCTAGACTGATTACAAATATAATTATTTTATAACGGTCTATCTTCGAGTACTAAAACCATTCTTGATTCTAGTGCAGGAGGGAGTTTTTTAGTAAAGACTGGAAAGGCACATGCTTCTTTGGAGAAAATGGCCGCGATGAGCTATCAATGACCATCAAACCGATCCACCTCAACTTTGAGGACCGCTATGAGCATCTATGAGATAGATGAGGTAAATGCGTTAAAAGCTCAAATGGATTCATTTACTAACGCGTTGAATAAACTTTCTACTACAAGAGCCATAAAATCAATTGCCTTGTTGTCAACGTTGAACTCAAGGGAAGTTAAGGATCAGTCTGTTGAGCAGTACCAGTACGTGCAAAACAGAGGTTACAGATATCAAGGCCTTCAGAACCACAATCTATCAAACTACTACCATCTAGGTGTGCATAACCATGAAAACATCACTTAAACTAACTAGAAAAATGTTTTGCAGCCACCTCAATTTATAGGAACATCAAACCAAGAGAAGAAGTCAGACTGGAGGTGAGGATGGACACATTCATGAAGGAACATAGAGTAGAGAACCAGCAATTGCATACGAGCTTTGAATCCCTTACCACTATAGTGAGTTGCCACGACACTGCATTCAAAAATATGGAAGTTCAGATAGGGCAGATCACCAGGGCAGTCAACACCCTCCAAAAGGGTAAGTTCCCTAGTGAAACTGAGGCAAACCCATGGGAGTAATACAAAGCCATAACACTGAGGAGTGGGATTCAGTTACGAGGGGCGTCAAAGAAGGGCATGGAAGAAGAGATAGAGACTCAAGGGGCTGTGGAAGAAAAAACCACACAAGGTAAGATTTCTGACCCATCTCTTCAATTTAAGTCTGATAATGATTATTGTGGTTGTAGAAAAGAAAAGAATAAGGAATGTGAAAAGAAAAGATTTGAGAAAAATAATACAAAGAAGATGAGAAGATAAGAAAGACCTTTCTGGACTTGGTTGCTGAGGAATCAAAGGAGTTGGTAGGGATGTTGAGGTACTTAGACCCTAACCAGTTGATAGAGGAGCACACATCAGTTCTAGGAGGCGTGGGGAGTGTGTTACATTTAATTACAGGGAGTTACCTTTTTTCGAGTGCTATAAGGATTCTAAATTAGATGAGCAATTTTCTGACTTTTTAAATATTTTTAGGAAATTGCACATTAACATACATTTTACATAAGCGCTTGCCAACCAGGCTAATTATGAGAGGCTCATGAAGGAGACGATTTCGAAGAAAATGAGACTTGAAGTGAATGCAGTGCTTAGCCTGTCAGAAAAGAGCGCATTGATTATGATGCAGAAGATGCTCCTGAAACAAAAGGACCCAGGAAATATTACTATTCCCTGTCAAATTGGAAGTTTAATAATAGATAGGGCATTATGTGACCTTGGTGTCAGTATTAATCTCATGCTCTATTTTGTGCTTATGAAACTTGATTTACAGGAAATCCAGCCTACTGATATTACCCTCCAACTAGCAGATCGATCAATGGTTAAACAAAAAGGTATAGTGAAGGACGTGCTTGTTAAGGTTAACAAGTTTATTTTCCTGTAGATTTCGTTATCTTATATATGGAGGAGGACGAGGAGATACTCATCATCTTGGGAAGGTTGTTCTTAGTCACGAGCAGAGCTGAGGTAAGCATGTCCAAAGGTAAGTTAACTCTACAGGTGGACGATAAGAAGGTAATTTTCCATATTTTTGACCCTATCCATGCTTTTGGTACTGATCATAAGAGATTTAGGGTCGATTTAGTGGAAGTTAGACCTTCAGGGCATAATGTTAGAAATAGACCTCAGGATGTAGATATATTGGATGCCCATGATCCTTCTACTAATATATCTTCTGTTTTTGCTGTGAATTTTGTTATATCTCCTGATTTTGAGAATAAGAATATTATTGGTTCTGATGTTGTGATGAATGACTTTGTTGCTTTGGTAGAAGAAAAATTGTTTGTTGAAAATTGTTTTTTTTTTTAATAAAGATGTTGATTTTTGTTTGCCTGACTGCGCTGACTGCATGCGTGTTGAGTGTGTCGTTAGTGAATCCATCTTTTATGCAAATAGATTGAGTGAGGGTGTTTAGAGAGTACTGGATATGGAACATGTGCTAGATGACTTCCTTGAGAATAGTGATTTCTTTACTTGTCATAATACCATGCTTAATAATAAATTGACTTTAGAGAAAGTTGAATTTGATAATTTAATTTTGAATAATTTGACTGAAATGAAGGTTGAGTATGAGTCTGCTATACCTCCTCGTTCGAGTTCTGTCCTAAATGGGAATCACGAGGAGATGTTTGCTTTAGGTGCTTAGGATTTTTGTGTTCCCTCTCCTGTTAATCATAGTTCTTTCTCCCCATGTTTGAGTAATACTTTTGGTGGAAATTCTATGGGAGATTGTATTTCTAACCTTCAGATTGCAGAAAAGAGGGAGGATGTTAACTTCTTTATATTTGAGCCACCTTGAAAAGAAGTACGTTGGCAGCTTCGAGCTAATGATGTTAAACAAGCACTTCTTGGGAGGCAACCCAAGGGCTACTTTAGTGTTTGTTTTAGCTACTTTTGTTTTTATTTTAGTTGAATAAGTAGCCCTTGTCTATGTTGCACCTCCTTATAGTGTTTGAAATCGATCATGCTCATCAATCGAGGTCTCTTCAATTCAGGGAAGTACCATTACCCCTTTTTATCTTTTATTTGTCCTTTTTACATGTTAGTTACTTACCTAAACATTGAGGCCAATGTTTGTGTAATGCCCTGCGTTATAAATTAGGCTATTTTCGAGTCGGTAGACCTACTAGTTAGAGTTCTAATTTGAAAATTTTGAACTTCAAGTTTAGCCCGTTAAGTTTGGTTAATTAAATTTCTAGAATGTTAGAGAAGAGATTTTCTTAAATCTTTGATTCCGTGATTTGGGAATTTAATTTTAGAGTTTTATACCCAAGTTCAACAAGGAACCCAAAATCCCTTTAGACACCAAACAATTGCTATTCGAGGCTTTTTGGTACTGATAAGTAACACACTTTTAGTCTTTTTCGAATACTTATTAAGTGCTATATTTGGATCTTAATCATTGGATATTTTCTCCTTGTAGATTAAAATCAATTCAGAGTAAATTCGAGCACCTTCGAACTCGACCAGCAAGGTGCAAGGTTTGTTTCGGTAAGTTTTAATGTGTTTTAGACCTTTCGTAAATCACTTTAGGTGTTATAGCTTAGGTTGTAATGCATGAGAGCCCTCTATTGCAGTTTCAAACCAATTCGATCCTATTTGAACACTCTCGAACTAGAACCAGCAGGGTGTTAGGCGTGTTTTGGTAAGCTTAATGCGCTTTAAACTCACTCAAACTCGATTAAAGCACTTTGGATGAATCCTAACCCTTGGATAGTTTCTATTTATAGTTTTGAACCACTTTAGAGATGATAGCACTAAATTAGTGCTATATTTATGCCATATTTTAGCTAGTTTTAGGCCACAAATGTGAGATTTTATGTCGATTATTTGTTAATTTCAGGAATACAAGCATTTAGAAGCGGAATTGAGAATTTTGGAGCTTTATGGTGAAGATGAAGCTATTTTAGAGCTTTTGGATGAGCTAAGGAAGAGAAGAAATGTTGCACAAGCTGTTGAGGCCAAGAAGACAGCATTGCAACGCTTGAAATAGCGTTGCAAAGCCATAATTTGGTGGCAAACCCGAGAGCTAGCATTGCAACGCGGCCCTGTGGCGTTGCAATGCTAGAAACACGCTGGAATGTGAAGCTTTGTCCGAAGCCTTGCAACGCTGCATTTGTGTGCCTGCAAAAACATATGCATTTTGGGACAGCGTTGCAACGCTATCCTTACCATTGCAACGCTGCCTCGAGTGATAGTATAAAGCAATCGCTTTCTCTACGGAAAAGGGGAGACCATTTAGGGGGCCCTAATTTCGATCACTTATCTCCTTCGGACATGTAGAGCTCGAGACGGAGTGTTCGAGAGCGGTGTTCGAGGCTCGGGATTACGAAATTCGAGGCAGAAGTCAAGAATGCATCAACGACGGTTTTCTTTCTTGTTATCTTCTCTCTGTTTTCTACATCTAGGGACTTTAGGATGTTGTACTGTGTTGTTTTAATGACATTTATGGGCTAAATATTATAGTTTAGGGTTATGAGCACATTTAGACTTAAATTCATGGATTAATTGTTGTAATTGACATTTAATTACCCGTTTTAATGCATTTAATTGGATTGTTCGTAATGCTTTGTATTAACTGGCCATTTGTACGTTGTTTTAGTCCTAAATTGAGTTCGACGGAGGATGTTTAGGTTAGACTTAGTCCAATCAACGCCTTTAGATTGCCGCTCGTGATTTAGTTTCTATAGATAATGTTGGATGCAGTTTGGCTTAAATTTTGAAAATTCACTTTGCCGTTTAAGGCTGTATTTAAGTAAGTATACCCCTTTTTGAGCTTGTGGTAGATGATGAAAGGATTTTCAAACTAAGTATAGCCTCTTAAGCTTATTCTGTTGGTTTAGGAACCCTTGCAATATTTTAGGAGCGCTCTAAGTAAGTAGTTTCTACCTTTTGAGTCTGTTTGATTGTATGATGCATGCTCTATGTTCTCTTGTTTGATTTATACATGATATATTTATTCTATGCTTTTATGCCTTTCGACGAGCATGCTTGGTTGTTAACTTGTGAAAATTGTGTGAGTTAGCATGAGGATTTATTTAGTTTGAAACATATGTATAAAAGCATGTTTTCTTTGGGCATGAGACATGGTCTAGAAGCATGCTTAGGTAACATGCATTTGGTGAGTTTGTGAGGTGGTCAACAGACCTTGTGAACTTGCTAAGGATTGTAGGGTGAGTACCAGTGCACCTCGGGTACAAATGGTCGAGGGGTGGTATTGTCACCATTGGAATAAGAGGAGCATTGAGGTATTTGGTACAAATGATCAAGGGTCGGTGTGATGAGTCCAAAAAGAATGTGTTGGGCGCATGGAAAACAGCCAATGCATTGCTAAGTCATTAGTGCACCATGGGTACATATGGTCAAGGGGCGATACACAGTTTGACGCCTTGTAACATTAGTTAAAGTTCAAACACCGAGCTCGATAGAGAGGTATTGAGGCCCTGGTAACGATGATCAGGGGTTGATACTTCTCGAAGGGTCAGTCTTGGAGAGCCTTGGTGAGGTTTAAACATGAGTGTTTAGTAAAAACTGAGTGAGCATGGCATGATGCGAGAATTCATGCATTAGTTGCACAACATGGTGCGAGAATTCATGTGTTAAGCGAGTCATATGCATAGTTTACTTGTTTATGTATGCATGGTATGATGTTGGTGATTTTACTTTGAATAAGCATGTTGGGTGCATGTGAATAACATGTTTGCTTTTTGATGTTTGGTGGCTCACCAGGTGTGAGCTACTTACTGAGTACTTTTGTATTGACTCCCCCCCAAAAAAAGATTTTGAAGGTGAGGAGGAGCTCTACGAAACTGGTGATGCAAACGAAGAGACGTGATGGGGGACACCATTAGTATTATGTGCTTTCTTAGTAGGGGTTTTCTTATAATTGCATAGATAGGATTCTAGTTGTTTTGTATAGGTGCTTGGTATAGGTCTTCTCACTCTTTATTGTTTCTTCCATTTGTTTCTGAAGTGTAGATAGGTTCCTTTGATAGAAGATAAGTTAAGGAATATAAGCTTGAGTTTGGAAACTTCTTTTTGCTCCTGCTAATTTATTTGAATTAAGTATGTCTTGTATTGATGTGACTTTGTTATTCTGAGAGTTTGAGAGTGTTGTGTTGCTACCAGGAAGTGTGGTGTTTCTTGTTGTGCTGTTACTGGCTATAGAAGTGCGATCGTTTCCTTATCAGGTGTTAGAAAAAGTTTTGGTTAGCTTGTAGTTATGTCGTTATGCTACCAAAATTTTCGGAGCATATTGGTTGTATGATGTCCTTAAGTTAGGTTAAAATTTGGGGACTTTATAGTTTGATTTAAGTGTGGGGGGAATAGGTGATAACATGCATAAATGTGCTATCTATAGGCTTATTTTTATGCTAGTTTCGCTATGATTGTGGGTACTTTCATGTATTTTTATGTTTATTTTGCTGAAACCGAGCAATTGGAGCAAAAACAAAAAATTGTGAAGTATTTGTATGAATTTGGAGCAAATTAAGGCCATAATCGAGTTTCTAAGTGTTGAAGAGGAAGAATAAAGCTTTAGAGCCCGAGAACATAGCGTTGCAACGCTACATCAGCAGTTATTCAGCATTAGAAACTAGAAGACATAACGTTGCAACACTACTTTCAGCGTTGCAACGCCATCCAAATAGATATTTCCCTTTTTTACAAAATTCGAAGGGACAGCGTTGGACAGCGTTGCAATGCTGTCTCGACATTGTAAAAGGAAAGTTTGTATTTCGAGCAAAGTGAGCCGTTTTGGAGAGACTTAAACTCTAATTTCGATAGAATTATTGTTTGAGAGGTCTAGAGAGCAACTTGGAGAGCTAAGGAGGACACTCAACGCTTGGGATTGCAGGACATCATGCGGGAACGAGTGTTGGCATGCGTCGTCCAGTTTTTCTCTTTCCCTTAATTTTGCATTCTTAATTTTAGGATTTAGTGGACTGTAATTGCATGTATTTGAGTATTTTAGACTTTTTAGTTAATTGCATGATTGTATAAAACTATGTGTTTATTGATTGAATGCCATTGTAACGTTTTTTATGCATCTTGATTTAATCTTCTAAGCTCCTGGCCATAGCTTTGTATGTTGAATTAAATTTAGCTTGAGAAAGTAAGTTTAACTAAGAACTTAGATGCATAACTAGGATTGATCTATTGCATGAGAATGAATAGGTTAATGATATAAGTTATTAAGAGAATTTCATAATGTCGTGCCTAGTTGTAAAAATAGATCGAAAGGTTGATTTACCTCTTGCATGAGTTTAATTAGGCTCGAGAGAGTCAATTGAATATTTTAGTAATTATTGACTTAGAACTGTTGCATAATTCATAATTCAGTAGTCAATTTCATAGTCAGGCTTCACGAATAGCAATTAACGAATGTCTCTCTAAAATTGGACACCAACTTTGTATATACTTGGATAGATTTTATGTTTTTATCTAAACAAAAAGAACCAATTCAAAATTAGTTTTCTCTAAGTAAAATTAGGCATAAGTAACTATGGTACATAATTAAATCTAAGAAACCCAATCCCAATGGATGACCCTGGCCACTATTATTGCAAAATATTTAGAGATCTGGTTTATAAATGTAACCTTGATAGGACCTTCGACAAGTAGACTATCAATGGACTAGGTTGTTGTTGCGATGGAGATGTTAAGTTTTTAGATTTTGGGCTTAATTGAAAAGTTTTGTTGTTGAGAATGTGTGCTGTAGAGTTGTTTTAGGATGTTGCATGCTGGAGTGATCATGAAATTCCATGATTTGTGTTATTTAGTAGATTGTTTTTACATATGTATTGTGGCATCTGAAGTATGCTGAAATTTGGGTAAATTTAAAATTTTTTATTTGGATTCTTTGCAAATGTTGAGCATGTAGCCTAGTTTTGATAAGTTGAGCATTAAAGGAGCTTTATCTTTTCTAGAAGTTTATTGTCACTCTGACAGGCTTAAGGTTTGATTTGTAAGTGAACTTGCAAGATAGTGTGTAATGTTAAGCTTAGGGGTGAGAAAAAGCATGTGATTTGTCTGCGGAAAAAAAAAGTGATTAGTGAGTAAAGAAAAACAAAAGTTTCTTGCATGAACTTTAGGTGATCATGGTAAAAAGACCTACCTCTATCGTGATAAGTCAGGCCATCCATCGATCGATTGCTATGGATAAGGGTTCTTGCGATAATTGTGTGAAAGCTAGTGCCCCTAATTGTGGTAAAAAGCAAGTGTGGGGGAGTGCTACCCCGTAGTGAGTTCAGGCACCTATCTTTTTATTACTTTCTTGACTGTGAGGAGCTGAATTAAGTCTTTCGAGCTAGTGTAGAGGGAAGATGTATGGAGGAATGCATAAAGCTACTCTAAATTAGTAAACGAGTAATTATTAGGCTATGCACACACATGCAAAGAGTTCAAAGTTTCTTTTAAAATTGCTCGTGATTTTGGCATGATCTCATTCCATTGTTCTTGTTATCTAATTCCACTTTTGAGTACATTAAGAATGGAGTCATCTTTTGCATGTCAATTTTCTGAAGCATTTATCTTCTTAGTGGGAGTTTGATTTTATTTTTGCTCGGGACTAGCAAAAGCTTAAGTGTGGGGGTATTTGATAGCACAAATTTAGTTCTATATTAATGTGTATTTAATTGCTAGTTTTGCATATAATTTTGAGCTTTTATGCCAATATTTTGCATGTTTTAGGAATTCGAGCATTTGAGACCGAAATTGGTGATTTTGGAGCAATGGATGATTTGTGGAGCTTAAAAGGACTCAAAATGGAGCTAAGTATGGAGAAGAGGAGCTTCACAAGCATTTTTGGCTAAGGGGATGGCATCTTGACACTCATTATGATGTTGAGACGTTGTCATTTATGTTGAAAACCCAAGAGTTAGCATCGAGACACTGACCTGTAGCATCGAGACGCTAGGAAGAGGTGCGTACAAGGATTTCCATCTGAAGCGTCAAGACACTGAAGGATGCGCGCGTTATTGCAACGATGCTTTCAGCACAGCGTCTCGACGTTGTATTAAAGACTTCACGAAATTCATCACTTCGAGACTAATTTTGGGGAGGCCATTTAAGGTTTTAGACCCCCATTTTCAATTTCCTACCCTTTTGGGACCTGTAGATGCCAATTGGAGGTGTTCGAGAGTGGATTTCGAGGTTCGAGAGCATGGATTTCAAGGAAGAAGTTGGGATTTAGGTGTCAACAAGTCTTGTATCAATTTCCTACTCTCTTTTCATTCATATATTTGCTGTATTACAAAGGGTCTTGCTCTGTTTTAAAACTATGTTGGGCTAAATTTGTATTTAAGCGATTAGAGCACCAATAGGTTTGCATTTATGTTGTAATTGAGACTTTTTCCATTTAATTTACATGTTGCTTTTCATTTAGATGGATTTTGCTTAATGCTTCGTATTAATTGGCCATTAAAAGTTTATTTAGTCCTAAATTGAGCTTGACAAAGTATGTTTAGGGTAGACTTAGTCCAATTAATGCCCCTAGATTGCCTAAGTGACATAGGAACGACAATTGAAGGGTGAGGCTAAAGATGAGCGAGCTTAATTCAATTAGCTAATTAATTAACCCTAAGATACTTAAGTAAGCGATTAGTTAAGCCTGTTCAAATGAGACTGATAGGAGATTTCGACCGGTTTAGCTCTAGGTCTATGAAATTGGCAAGGCATAATTAAATGGCGAGTTAAAATTCTCATAAAAACAACCTAGGAGTGCTCGATTCCACTAAATTTCCCTTATTTGGTATCTCCCTATCTTTTAATTACTTTTTAGTTCAGTTTATTTTTCCAAGCATCTTTCATTAGCAGTTTCCCTAAATAATTCCAATTTTGACTATTCTCAGTAGTTAATTAGCTAAAAAGAACTTCAATCTTGCTTTCCTTGGGACATGATACTTCGTACTCCTGTGTTGTTTTATTATTACTTCAATTACATGTGCTTGCATGCTTTACACCCGATCAATGGCCATAATTGGCAACAAAATGCCTGTAATAATCGGTTAGCCCAATGAATCTCCTTAATTCATGTATATTCTAAGGGCGAAGCCAAACAAGCATGGAACGAACTTTCTCTAAATTAGCCCTCACTCCTTTAGCCGACACCCAATGACCCATGTACTCAATACTATCTCAAACGAACTGGCATTTCTCTTTATTGGCATATAACTGATTGCCCGTAGATATATTAAACACAACAGTCAAATGATGTATATGTTCATCCAAATTAGTACTGCAAACCAGAATGTCATCAAAGAAAACAAGTATGAACTTATGAAGAAACGGTCGGAACATGCGATTCATCAAAGATTGGAAGGTCAAATGAGCATTAGTCAAACCAAATGACATAACAAGGAACTCATAATGACTCTCGTGAGTTTTAAATGTTGTCTTTTCCACATCGTCTTCGTGTATGCAGATTTGATGCTATCTGGATTTAAAATCAATCTTGGAGTAAATGCAGATCCATGTAATTCATCTAACAATTCTTCGACCACAGGTATAGGAAACGTATCTTATATGCTCACATTGTTAAGGGCATGATAATTGACATAAGACTACCATCGCTCATCTTTTTTCTTTACGAGCAACACTGGGCTTGAAAAAGGATTGGTACTCGGACGAATTATTCTGACATGAAGCATCTCGTCAACTAACCTTTCAATCTCACTCTTTTGTACTCAACGTAACAATATGGACGCACATTAATTGGTGGCATATTTTCAGCAATCTGAATTCAGTGATCGATGTCTATTTTTGGAGGTAGCCCCACGGGTAATTGGAACACATCATTATAATCATCCAGTAAGCAGAGTATTGAGTTCGGCAAGGTAACCTTCGATACATCTGCTTCATTCTCCATCTTCCAAACCTCTGTAGCCAAAGCTTTGAACTCAACTAAAAGTCCCTGATCTTGTTTGTCCCACAACTTCATCATTTTTTTCAATGTTACTCGAGCTTTTGTTAAGGTTGGATTGCCCTTGAGCGTTACTTGAGATTGACCCATTCCTATCCTCATGGATAGTGCTTTCCAGTAGACTTTTGTAACTCCTAAGGTGTTGAGCCAATGCATTTCGAGCATTACGTCAACCCCTCCTAATTTCAATGGGAGAAAAGTCTCCACTATCGTAAGGCCCTCAATTGTTAGCACAATAGATTTACATACACCCTTCCCTTTGACGACTGCACCCGTACCCATAAGTACCCCATAATTGGCAGTCTCAGTGAGGGGACGTTTCAAGGAATCAACTAACCTTTGAGCAATAAAATTGTGTGTGGCTCTGCAGTCAATCAACACAATGGACTCTTGATCATCAATTATTCCTTTCATCTTGATAGTCCCTTGAGTTGATTGAATTTAATGAGAGCTCAGTGGCATCTCTGATTTCCACGGCTTGCATCGCTACCGGTTCTTCAACTATATCCACTTCAGTTAACTGCTCAGTCTTGTCTTCTTCATTGTGCACAAACATAATATTCAATTCCTTTTGTTTACAATGGTATCCCTTGGTGTATTTTCTCGTCACAACGAATGCATAATCCTTTTTCCTTCCTGGCCATGAATTTAGATTTCGGTAGACGTATTGTTGAACCATCGCAACGTGGCAGTTGCTACATTAAGCCACTTTTAAATGTAATCGTACAGGTGGCGGATGTATCAATGATCTTTGTTATTGAATTTGGGCTAG
Organism: Trichosanthes truncata; assembly: GCA_033996785.1. Taxonomy (NCBI): domain Eukaryota; kingdom Viridiplantae; phylum Streptophyta; class Magnoliopsida; order Cucurbitales; family Cucurbitaceae; genus Trichosanthes; species Trichosanthes truncata. Next base: position 17,972,839 of record JAWPNB010000004.1, read on the forward strand.
CTTTTGGACTAGTAGTTTGTGATTTTGAGGCTACGGCCGACAGCTTATGAGACTCCTAGTGCTTGGCTTCAATTAATTGGGCTTTCTTATAATGGTATTCAGCCTAGCGAGCTCCCAACATTTCATCTCGACCCGTATAGCTGGGTCTAGGCCAACCAGGAAAATATTCCCCAACACTTCATCTGGCAGATGAGATAACAGTGCCACCAATCATTGGAAGGTTTTTCGATACTCATGGAATGTCATCTCCTACTACATGACTCAGAATCAACCAAACACTTTTCCTTCATGCGCAACACAAAACCAATCCAACAATCTGAATTTCAGGTCCTTCCAATCTTTGAATGGTTCTTGCTCCTCCATGTCGCGGTACTAATTTAAAGTTTCCCCTTCATACCTTATCATGACCACGATTAACTTTTGACAATCAGTGAGTTTATGGAGTTGAAACTATCTGCCAGCCTTGAATAGCCTTGAATCTTGATCATCTCCCCTAAAAATGGGCATCTCTACTTTCTTAAACTTAATACGATCCCCACTAGTACCATCGTCGTCACTGGATTTTGAATCCTTAAACTTGTGACCAATCAACCTCTCTGTCTTTTTGCCTGATTCTTCAGTTCCTTTCTATTTGGAATTTGACCCCTAAATCACTACTGAGGATGACAGATGCACTCTCAGGTAGGCCATTATTGTTGTTATTACCACTAACACTTTCACTGTTTCATCGAAAGTCTTCGACATGTTAGCCGCATGACTCTCCATTGTCGGAATCTTTCGAACTTCACTCTTAATGCTTCCTAATTCAACATTTGTTCCGTCGTGTAACTCATAGCACTAATTTAGTGCTATATTTAGGCTCATTTAATTGCTAGTTCTAGACGTAATTATGAGCTTTTACATGGATATTTTCTATATTTCAGGTAATCGAGCTATTCAGGTTAAAAATAGCGAATTTGGAGCATCGGGTATGATGTGGAGCCTAAAAACACTCAAAATGGAGCTAAATATGGAGAAAATGGGCTTCAAAGCAAAAGTCGGGATTTTGGCGTCAATGGGTCTTGTATCAGTTTCTTTACCTCATTTCATGAATTTACTTGCTGTTAATCAAAGGATTTTGTACTGTTATCTGAATATGTTGGGCTAATTTTATTTAGGGGATTAGAGCACGATTAGGCTTGCATTTATGTTGTAATTAAGACTTTAGCAATTTCATTTACTTGTTATATTTCATTTAGTTGGATTGTGATTCATGCTTCGTATTAACTTGCCATTAATATGAACAAAAATTGAAGGGTGAGGTTTAATATGAGCGGGCTAATTCTTAATTAACTAATCATTTAACGCTACGAACACTTAGGTAAGCGATTAGTTAAGTGTGTTCGAATGAGACCAACAAGAGATTTCAACCGGTTTAGCTCTAGGTCTATGATTTGGCAAGGCATAATTGAATGGCATATTAAAATTCACATAAAAGCAACCTAAGAGTGCTCAATTCCCCAAAATTTCGCTAATTAGTATCTCCCTAACTTTAAATTACTTTTTAGTTTAGTTTAATTTTTTCAAGCACCTTTCGTTAGCTTTATTTATAAATAATTCTAATTTCAACTATTCTCGGTAGTTAATTAGCTAAAAAGAACTTCAATCTCCCTTCCCTTGAGACACGATACTTGGTACTCTTGTGTTGTTTTATTACTACTTCGATCACGTGTGCTTGCATGTCACATCCAGATCAAGTTTTTGGCGCCGTTGTTAGGGACGAGGCGACGTTCTATTTAGTTAGTTGATATTAAGAAGAAAGTAGGAGGAGTTAGTTTAGGGTTTTTTTTTATATATATTTTGTACATATTTTTGTTCATGGCTATTTAGTTGCTTTTATTTTTGTTTGTGTTTATTTTTGGTTTTTGGTTGGTTTGTTTTTCTAAGGAGGTTGATTTCTTATATGCATAGTGATAAGGAGGCTAATGTTCTGCCTTTAGTTCTAGAAATAATGATAGAACTTGCAAGATGTTAAGGAGAGAACCCAAATAACTATGGCGAAGCATAATGATGAGAAGAGGAAGCCGATCTGTGACTACTTCCAGCCCGTATTCCCAACTGACCATTCCGAGATTGCGTATGCACCCATCCAAGAGAATATTTTCGAGCTAAAGACGGGGTTGATTCAGATGGCACAGGACAACTCGTTCAAGGGGCATCATTCAAAAGACCACATTCACATCTCAGATCTTTCCTTGAGATTTGTGGAACGGTGAAGTTAAATGGAGTCTCTCCTAATGCCATTACATTGAGACTTTTTCCCTTTTCATTACAGGATAAACTAAAGGACTGGCTCGAATCCTTGAAGCCAGGTAGCGTATCTTCATGGGATAAGCTAGCCCAAGCCTTCTTCATCAAGTTTTCCCTCCCAGCAAAAACTACGAAGCTGAGAACGGAGATTGAAATATTCTGCCAACTTGATAAGGAACAAATGTATAAAAGTTGGGAGCATTACAATGAAATGTTGAGGAAGTGCTCTCGGCATGATTATCTAGACTAGTTATAGGTACAATTATTTTATAATGGTTTTCCTTGAGTACAAAAACCATTCTTGATACGAGTGCATGAGGCAGTTTCTTGGTGAATACTGTGGATAAGGCACATGCTCTTTTGGAGGAAATGGCCGCAACGAGCTATTAGTGGCCATCAGACCAATCTACCTCCACTTCGAGGACCACTGCAGGTATATACAAGATTGACGAGGTAAGTGCGTTAAAAGCTCAAAAGTCTTCATTAACTAACACGTTGAATAAATTTTCTACTGTAGGAACAAAAAAATCAATTGCCTCACTGTCAGCGTTGAACTCGAGGAAAGTTAAGGATCAGTCTCTTGAGCAGTGCCAGTATGTGCAAAATAGAGGCTACAGATATCAAGGCCTTCAGAACTAGAATTTACCAAATTAATACCATCTAAGTTTGCTTAACCATGAAAACTTCTCTTACGCTAACCAGAAAAATGTTTTACAGCCACATGGGTTTGTAGGAATATTGAATCAAGAGAAGAAGTCGGACTTGGAGGTGAGAATGGACATGTTCATTAAGGAATAAAAAGAAGTGACCGAGCAATTGCAAACGAGCATCACATCCATTGTCATTACCGTGAGTGGCCACGACTCTGCAATTAAGAATATGGGAGTTCAGATTAGGCAGATCACCAGTGCAGCCAACACCCTCTAATAGGGTAAGTTCCCTGGTGACACTGAGTGAACCCATGGGAGCAATGAAAATTTATAATGTTTAGGAGTTGGACTCAGTTACGAGGGGTGTCGAAGAAGGGTGTGATGGATGAGGAGATAGAGAGTCAAGAGGATGTGGCAGAAAAATTCGCACAAGATAAGCTTTCTAACCCATCTTTTCAATTTAAGTATGATAACGGTTGGTGAGGTTCCAGAAAAGCAAAGAAAAATGAAGATGAGAAGAATGGAGACAAAGAAGAAGTTAAGTGAAAAGGGTGAAAAGATAAGAAAGACCTTCCTGGACTTGGTTGCTGAAGAGTCCAAGAAGTTGGCTAGGGATGTTGAGGTACCTAGACACCAACCGGTGGATAGAGGAGCACATTAGTCCTAGGAGGCATGGAGAGTGTGCTACATTTAATTGTCGAAAATTACCTTTTTCCCGAGCGCTATTAGGATTCTAAATTAGATGAGCATTTTTCTAAGTTTTTAAACATGTTTAGAAAATTGTACATTAACATTCCTTTTGCATAAGTGCTTGCCAACATTGCCTAATTATGGGACGTTCATGAAGGAGATGCTTTCAAATAAGAGGAGATTGGAGATGAATGTTGTGATTAGCTTGTCTGAAAAGAGCACATCCATTGTGAAGTAGAAGATGCCACTAAAACAAAAAGACCTAGGGAGTATTACTATTCCTTGTCAAATTGGTGGTTTAATAATTGATAGGGCGTTATGTGACTTGGGTGCCAGTATTAATCTCATGCCTTATTCTGTGTTTAGGAAACTTGGTTTACAGGAAATCCAGCCTGCTGGTATTACCCTCCAGCTTGCAGACCATTCGGTTGTCAAACCAAAAGGTATAGTGGAGGATGTGCTTGTTAAGGTTAACAAGTCTATTTTTCCTGTAGATTTCTTTGTCTTAGATATGGAGGAAGACGAGGAGATACCCATTATCCTAGGAAGGTCGTTCTTAGCCATGAGCAAAGCTGAGGTGAGCATGTCCAGAGGTATGTTAACTCTGCAGGTAGACGGTGAAAAGGTAATTTTCCATATTTTTGACCCTATCCATACTTATGGTACTGAGGATAAGAGATTTAGAGTCTATTTAGTGGAAGTTATACCTTCGGGGAATAATGTTATAAATAGGCCTCAGGATGTAGATATGTTGGATGCCTATGATTCTTCTACTAGTATATCTCATGTCTTTGCTATGAAATCTGCTATATCTCCTGATTTTTAGAATGAAAATAATGTTGGTTCTGATGTTGTGATGAATGACTCTGTTTCTTTGGGAGAAGAAAACTTGTGTTGAAAATTGTTTGCTTTTTAATAAAGATATTGATGTTTGTTTGCCTGACCGCCCTGACTGCATGAGTACTGAGTGTGCTATTAGTGAGTCCATCTTTTATGAAAATAAATTGAGTGAGGGTGTCCAGAGAGTACTGAATATGGAGCACGTGCTACATGACTTCCATGAGAATAGTGATTTCTATACCTGTCATAGTGCCATGCTTAATAATAAATTGACTTTAGAGAAAGATGAATTTGAGAATTTGTTTGTGAATGATTTGTCTGAGATGAAGGTTGAGCATGAATCTGTTGTGCCTCCTCATTCGAGTCCTATCTTGGACGAAAATCGAGAGGAGATGATTGCTTTAGGTGCTCAAGATAATTCTCTTCCCTCTCCTGTTAATCATGATTCTTTTTCCCCATGTTTGACCAATTTTTTTTCAAAGTCTATAGGAGAATGAGTGTCTAACCTTCAAAATGCAGGTAAAAGGGAGGATGTTAACTTCTTTATATTTGAGCCACCTTGAAAGAAACACATTGGAAACGTCGAGCTAACGAAATTAAACAAACGCTTCGTCCGAGGTAACCCAAAGGTTACTTCAATTGTTTAGTTTTAGTTTGCATTTGTTTCTATTTTAGTTAAATAAATAGCCCTTGTCTGTTTTGCTGCTTCCTTAGTGTTGGTAATCGATCATGTCCATCAGTGGAGGTCTCTTCAATTCAAGGAAGTACCGTTACCCCCTTTTATCTTTTAAGTTTTCATTTTGCGTAATTAGTTGCTTATTTAAACATTGAGGACAAAGTTTGATTTAAGTGTGGGCGGAATGGGCTAGGCTATTGTTGCTTAAAAGAGTGTATGCAATTTCAGAATGAAAACACCCTAAATGTGCAAGTATACACGGCCTAAATGCAGCAAGTGATAAGTATTTTTATATCGTCTCCTCAGGGATTAGTTATGTGGATTTTTGCAATGCCTAAGTTGATTTTAGTTAGGTAACAAGAAATAAACATCAAATGGTGCAATGAAATTAAAAGAACTAAGGAACAAGAGTGAAAAGGTACTAAAATGCTGTAACAACAGGAAAAACAGTAAGTAAAATGAGACTAAACAGAATCTGTGAAAAGGGATCAGGATTAGGGGTAGGATTTTGCTTCATCAAACTAAATGCTATAGCAATGATCATGCTTCATCACTCAATGCAGTTTACTTCACAGATTCTTCCCAGAATTCCCAAGAAATCAGTGATTAACTCCCATTAACCTCTGAAATTAAGCCCATAACTGCAAACATTAGGTGGGTTACCATCCCTAGTGTCCCCAATTACCTTAGAGCATGCTCCTAATCAGAACTAATGTTATGCCATGCAATCAGTTCATCTCTCCATTTCCCAAGTTTAAGAAAAACGCAGCTTAGATAAGTTGGCCAGACAATTCCAAGCTAAAAATGAAGCACACAAGGCATAGGAGTGAAGATTATGCAAGTATACTATCTCATTCAGCAAGAATCAACAATAAATCCCCTAATCCCTCACCCAAGGGGTGATTAGTTCATAATTACAAGAAATGACAGCAATAAAACAGTAAGAAAAGTCTGAAATAACATTCTAAATCCTGTCTTTAATATCAAAATGCTGAAAAATAAAGAAGTACTGTAGAAACTAGGAGAAATGGACAAGAAATGGTGTTGGGCAGCTCCTTTATGGTAGGATTCCCTCCTTTCCAGAAGTGGATCACCTCCCAAGAAGGATTCTTCTTCTTCTATCGATTTTCAGCCCCTCCAAAATGTCTACCCTCCAAGCTCTTCTCCAAAAATGGCAAGTTAGGGCTTTATACCTCTCCCGTTTCTTGAAATCAGGGTTGAGTGGGCACTTTTTAACTAATGGCAGCACCTCATTCGTTTAAATCAGTACAGATGTTATAAATTATCCACGTCAATTAATGAAATAATTCCCACGTGCGTTTTCTGTAACTGATCTCAGGTAAGTGCTCCAGCTTTAATAATGCTTTATCAAACACAATCATTGCTCCAGCAATCTTAACCTTCCATCAACAGCAAAGCTCTAGCATTACAGGTTGAATTTTCCAGACTTAGCCATCTTTACCTTCAATAATTGGCCTGCATAAGTCACAAATAGCACCTTTAAGTAACATTATGCCTTAAAAAGCTCAAAAGTGCTTTTCACATGAGAATGGACTCTTTTACTACTAAGTCATCAATTTAAAGAGGCTTATAAGTACAAAAGTACCTAAAATAGTGCTTTTAAGTCACAAAATCTTCACCAAAACCCCCTAAATAGCTCTCATTCTAAGAGTTATCAGCTATTGTTGAGATGGAGTTGTTAAATTTTGAGATTTTGGAGATTAATTGAAAATTTTTTATTGAGATTGTGTGGTGTAGAATGGTTTTAGGATTTTTCATGCTTTTGTGATGACGAGATTCTATGGTCTTTAGTCGATTGTTTTTGCATATGTATTGTGGAATCTGAAGCATGCTAAAATCTGGGTAAATTTAAATTTTTGCTTTGAATTCTTTGCAAATGTTGAGCACTTAGCCTAGTTTTGATAAGTTGACCATTTAAAGGAGTTTTATGTTTTCTAGAAGTTTGTTGTCACTCCGATAGGCTTAAGGCTTTGTTTGTAAGTGAACTTGCAAGATAGTTTGTAAAACGAAGCTTAGGGGAAAAAATTGTTAAAATGTCTGGGAAAAGAAGAAAAATTGAGCTCAAAGAAATGAAATGGTTGTGAGAAAAGAAAATTTTCTTGCAGGAGCTTTAAGTGTTTTGGAGTAAAAAGAGCAACCTCTTTCGTGATTAGTTAGGCCATCCATCGATCTAGTGCTTTGGATAAGGGTTCCTGCAATAGTAGTGTGAAAGTTAGTGCCCTTGATTGTGGTAAAAAGCAAGTGTGGGGGAGTGATACCCCGTAGTGAGTTCAGGCACCTAGCTTTTTGTTACTTTCTTGACTGTGAGGGAGTTGAATTGAGTTTTTCGAGCTAGTGTAGGGGGAAGATGAATGGAGGAAGACATAAGATGTCTCTGAATTAGTAAACAAGTCATTTTTAGGCTATGCACACACACGCGCAAAGAGTTCAGAGATTTTTTTTATAATTGCTTGTGATTTAGGCATGTTCTCATTCCATTGTTCTTGTTCTCTAATTCCACTTTTGAGTACATTGAGAATGGAGTCAATGTTGCATGCATTTTTCTGAAGCATTTATCTTATAAGTGGAAGTTTGATTTTGTTTTGCTCAGGACTAGCAAAAGTTAAAGTGTGGGGATATTTGATAGCAATAGTTTTGGACGTAATTGTGAGCTTTTAGATGGATATTTTCTATATTTTAGGTAACTGGGCAATTCAGGCTAAAAATAGCAAATTTGGAGCATCAGGTATGTTGTGGAACCTAAAACACTCAAATGGAGCTAAGTATGGAGAAAAAGGGCTTCACAAGTGCATTTGACCAAGAAAATGGCGTTGAGACGCTCAAAATGTAGATTTTATCATTCATATCCAAGGGCTAGTGTCTCGACGCTCAAAACACGTGAAGAAGAGATATTCCATCCATAGGGTTAAGACGCTGCCTTTAGCGTCTCAACACTGGAGGGGCACACGTTAGTGAAGCGATGCATTTTGCATAGCGTCATAGCGTCGAGACGCTGTGCCTAGTGTCTCAACGTTGTGTCGAAAACCTAGTATAATTGCATCCTTTCGAGACTGATTTTGGGGAGGCCATTTAGGGTTTTAGACCCCCATTTTCGATTCCAGACCCTTTTGGAACATGTAGATGCTGATTGGAGGTGTTCGAGTGTAGATCTTGAGGCTTAGGAGCATGGATTTCAAGGCAGAAGTCAGAATTCGGCGTCCACTAGGCTTGTAACAGTTTCTTTACCTCTTTTCATGTATTTACTTGTTGTCAATCAGAGGACTTTCGTTAGCTTTATTCCCTAAATAATTCTAATTTTGACTATTCTTGGTAGTTAATTAGCTAAAAAGAACTTTAATCTCGCTTCCCTTGGGACATGATACTCGGTACTCTTGTGCTTTTTTATTATTACATCCATCACATGTGCTTGCATGTCACATCCCGATCAGTAACAATCCGTATTTTTCAATATGATCCCAACTAATTTGAGAGAGTTGGTAAATTACATAAAGACCTACTAATAGCACACCCCACATATATACTCCTCACAACCCCTTACATGGTTCCCCTCAGCCGTATAACTAACTTGTGGATGCTGAAATGGCATTCTTACCCCTCCTTCTATACTACTTTATAATTGGAGGCCTAACAGTTTGGATTTAACCATTTTAGTCAGTCATCAACACATTTAAAATTAATTTATATTGAACTAAATAAACTTGAATTTATCAATTAATAACGATCTCTTTTAATTGTAGTATAATATTTGTACATATTATTCTAGTTTGTTTAATGTAGTAACTCTTTAAGATATTATATTCACTTTTGAATTTAAACTATTATCCATTAATATCCTTGGAATATTTTTCTTCCTGCAACAAAATATTATGTTGAACTATTATTTTAAAGATTTAGTGTATAGAAAAAGATAAGTAGATTTTATTTCGAAAACAAATTGAAGATACAAGACAAAAATAAGCAAGATACGATGAGCATCTAGATCAAACTAAAAGATAAAAATGAATTCATAATTAGTATTTTACATAAATACCATGCCACTAATATGGGAGGCAAAGATTAAGGCAAGGAAATCAAATTCCAATACTCTGCAAGTGCCCATAGTGGGAATACATTCCTGTATAGTGAAAAGTGTAGCATGCAAGTTTTCACAAAAACTCCTGTTATGTCCTGCCATATAAACAACTTTGCTACATAAGAAATCATTGATAGTATATAATTAATTATTGAAAATATTATGCTAAGTCTAATCCACCTGTTGAGGGTAATCACCATCTTCCAATTGAGAGTTAATTAGGAGTCTAGCAGCACGATGAAGAGGAGTTGGATCCCTCCTTGCCTGTAGTTATTTATTAATTTTAATTTTATATTTATATTTATACAATAATAATTTCATGAAAACAACAAATCTAACCTGTTGAGAATGGATCAAAGCCATTAAAGCAAAAGATGTTTGAACTAGATTCGAAGTATTGCCTGGAAGAGGTATATATACTTTTCTTATGCATGAAACATGACTCTCTCCCCATCCACCATCTGCACATTGAACTTTAAGTAGAAAATCTACACCTCTTCTTATTGCTGAGCAATTATCATAATTGTTTCCAGCTGCCACTAGTCCTTTTATAGCGAAGTACGTAGCATATAAGTGACAAATTCCCCAATTTCCATACCATGATCCATCCTCTTTTTGGGTTTCTTTGATGTAGTTTATTGCTTTTTCTACAAAAGACTCGATCTCTTTCCTCCTGTGGCTTTGAAATAGCTTCTTAAATAGCACTAGTGCTTGTATTGCTGATGATGTGCATTCTACATATCTAATTATAGTGACTTCATTCATTACAAAATATTTTTAAAATGGTAAAATTAAATTCAACTATGGGTGATATTTTTCAAATAATATCGATGAATTATTTACTTACTCAAGCTCCAATACTGTGTATTCTAAGAATTCCACTGGATTTAATTGCTGAAAAGTATAAGATAAAAAAACCAAAAGGTTATAATTTTTTTTTTTTGGTGAAGATTTGAAATTTATAAAGTATCTGACAAATTATTTGTTTACCTCTAACCATGAAGGTATAGTGCCAGTTGGTTCCCAACCTGCCATTCCACCATTTTTTGCCTATTTAATTAAGAACAAAAGGTTAGTATTTGGTCCTTCTAAGTTGTTGTCTCACTAAGTGTCAGATGAAAACATATCTTGATAAATGAAAAAAAAATGACATGATGGGAAAATATAACGTTGAATGGTAATTAGAATAGAGATCATTAATTATAATTTATAATTAATTTGAACATCTATGGAAGTATAAAAAAAAATGCAATTTGAAATATTATGAATTGCAATTACTACCTGTAGGGAAAGTATGATATTGACGGCATCAAAAAAGCATTGTGGTTCCATAGGATCTCCTACAATGTCTGAAGGCATTGTTGAGAATATCAAACAACACTGAGACATCATTTATAAATATGAATTAGCAAATCATTTAAAATTTTCTATTTTATGCAAGTTAAACAAAAAAAGTAGTGTACATTACCATCAAATTTTCCGCTGTACAATCAGAAACTTGCCATCCATGATCTTGATCAGAGAATGTCCAACCTCCTTTTGATATATGACGATACATGCTTTGGAAGTCACCATAAGGATTCTCTTTGATCTTTATATGTACCAAAACCAAGTAATATAACATATATAAATATTTATTTAAAACAAATAAGTGCAATGTTAATTAGTTACACACACTCATTAATTGTTCATGTGTTGAAAACTTGTGTACCTGTGATTTTTTTATGAAGTCATGCCCTTTCTTTAGTGTGTATGAGAATTCATGGTGAAGATTAGTAGCAAGAATTGCTTGAATGGCAAAAGAAACATCCCAAGATTGGCTACCAAAACTCTGCTCATATGAATATATATATATATATATATATATATATATATATATAGACACACACATGTATCATATAAAGTGAGAAATATGAAGAACTAATGTGTGTATGCATGTTTATATATTTCATTGTAAGAAAAAAAACTATTAAGGAATAATACAAACTTGCATCTTCATTCCATCTTCACCAACCCATAAGTAATCTTTGACCCTAGCAAGATGCTTTCTGTAAGCTTCTCCATTAGAATCGTCAGCCCAGCAAGCCACGATGAATAATGGCTGCATGTTTAGTAGGCCTCTATCATGTTAATATGATTACTATTTATTTAACTATTATAGTAATTAAAGTAATCAACTAATAAATTAAGTTAAGAGTAAACCTTTTCCACACATCCAATAGTGATGTAACGACTACAATGATCTTCATAATCAATGAGGCGCTTGGTTATCTGCATAGCACGGTTTCTTATTCTTTTAAATGCCCTACTACTAAAAAGAGGTTCTCCAAGGTATTGAAGAGCATCCCATGCTAACTTTTGAATCAATGGACGGTCAAAGCATTTGTCCTCCTGTATTATTCAATGCAATCAAGATATTGACAGCCCTATGACATATAATATTGAATAAATTGAAAATTCCTCCGCTCAACTATCATGATTGTTATAATGTTATTTTTGAAGTTTTAATTTGATCAATAATATTCATAAACATTAAAAGTTGTTACAATGTCACTATTGTTAAATATGTTAAACTTTCCATTAATAGTTAAAAGAAAATTATAATATTTATCCATAAATTACTAAGATAATTATAATTTATTCCCGAAGTTCAATATATATATTAAGAAATCATTTGGACTACATTCAATTAATTTCAAAAACTTAATGATAAAAAATAGGTTTAATTATCATTACTTTAGTGAGCTAAATTAATAGTAAATATTTAACGAGTGAAATATTTTATTATGTAAAAGTAATATCAAAAGTATTCATTTTTATAACAAAAAAAAATTAAGAATTGCTAAGTAGCTAATTAAGATCTAATTCAATAGACCTACATTGAACTATTCCTGAATTTATGTTAACTATATATTAATTTATTTGTTGTTCTTCTAAAAAATGACAACTATAATGTATGAATGTGTTAAAGTAGGGATGACATAATAAAGTAGGACAAACTAATTTAGAATATTCTAATTTCATACAAATAACTCTTTATTTTACTTTTCAAATCGCTATATAAAATAAATACGTTTGTATGTGAACCAAGGGACATCTTGTTATGCCTCAACGTCCAATTACAAGATCAAGTTTTGGGAAACTTTAATAAGTTGCTTCGATTCTTCATGGTCCAATCTTTAGTGAGCTTGGAAAAATATTTAAAGAAAGATAATGAAGTCGTTCTCCATATGATGATGCAAGGTGGAGAACCAAGTTTGAGTTACATTAAACAAACTCTATTTTCATTTGTAAAAACTCAAGTCGCATTTCATAAGGTGGAGTTACATTCAATGGAGTAGAGTTGTATTTTTAATAAATCAAGAGCCATTTCAAGTTTCATTCCAGTCCAAGTCAAATTCTTCAAGTGCCACTACACTAACTCGTGACGGATTTTTAAGTCTTGGAGGATTTATAATATTTTTATAACATGTAATAAGCTAAGAGATATATAAAATATTTAGATCCAAGTTGTGCATTTCTTCACTAGTTTTAAGTTAATCTAAAGGAGGAAAGGTTATAATGGAAATTTAAAAGTAGTGATGTTTAGAAATGGTAGATAAGTGAAGAAGAATCCAAAATTATTTTAAGTTATTTCCGATCAATCACCTGAGACATGTTTTTCAAGTGATTTTTGGCAAGTGATAGTGAAAGATTTTGTTTTAAAATGACTATTATTTTAAATTTTTTTAAAAAATCCCACTATTTCACTTTATTTTTTTCCTAAAATTATGTAAAAAGTTAAATTTTTTTTCTTTTTAAATTTTTTTTCCTTCTCAATCTTTATTTATCTTTAGTATTTTCTTCTCTCTCTTGCTAAAGTTTTTATAATCTCTATTTCTAACTTTATCATTATTTCTCTAAAGTTTTTATTCCTTTTTTTCACTATTTCTCTCTCTAATTTTTTTTTATTTTTTTTTATATCTAAATTTTTTGTTCCCCATCTACAATTTCTGTATCTTTCTAACTTTTCTTCTCTCTAATTTTTTAACTTTTTTTAGGGGTGATATCGATTTGGTTTTCCTCAATTTTAGACCAAACTGAGAATCAAACTGATATGTTCGATTTTTCTAAATAAACAACCAAACCAATGTCCAAGTTTACTTAAAAATGATTGGCTTGGTTTTCCTCGATTCGGTTATAATTGGTTCGGTCTCGGTTTTAGAACTTTTTTCAATTTTGCAAATTTGGCCAATCTTTCTGTTTTGCAATTTTGACCATAGGTGAGTAATATAACTAAATTAATGCTATATATATGCCTTAATTTAGCTAGTTTTATGCTATAATTGTGAGCTTTTACATTGATTAATTGTTGATTTCATGAATTAGGGCAATTCCAAGCAGAAATTGTAATTTTGGAGCTTTATATTGAATAAGGAGCTATTTTAGAGCTTTTGGAGGAGCTAAGGAGAAGAAGAGATGGTGCATATTGGGGTCGAGAAGACAGCATTGTAAGGTGTTGCAACGCAACAATTTGGTGTGCAACCCGAGAGATAGCGTTGCAACGCTGCCAAGCTAGAAACGCGCGTAAAAGGAAGGCTCCATCCGTAGCGTTGCAACTCTACTCTTGTGCACATGCGAAAATGGCACCGTTTTGGACAGTGTTGCAACGCTGTCATGATGCAGCCTATTTATTCTTCGCTTTGTATCCGAATTAGAAAAGGCCATTTAGGGTTTTAGACCCCAAAAATCGATTTCTATCCTTTTGGGACCTGTAGATACGGATTGGAGGTTTTCGGGAGCAAATCTCGAGGCTCAGGAGTGTAGATTTCAAGGCTAAAGTTGAGACTTCAGCTTCGACGGGTTTCATATCAGTTTTTTCTCTCTTTTCATGTATCTATTGGTTGTATTATAGAGGATAATCTGTTATTTGATAATGTTGGGCTAAATTTGTATTTAGGGGATTATAGCACAATTAGGTTTTGGTTTAATGCTGTAATGATACTATTGTCGTTTAATTTACTTGTTGAATTTCATTTAGTTGGGTTGTGCTTAATGCTCCTTATTAACTGGACATTAATAAGCTGACTTAGTCTTAAATTGAGCTCGACAGAGGATGTTTAGGTTAGACTTAATCAAATTAACGTCCCTAGATTGTCTAAGTGACATAGGAACAACAATTGAAGAGTAAGGCTTAAGATGAAAGGACTTAATCTAATTAGCTAATCAATTAACGCTAACGACACTTAGGTAAGCGATTAGTTAAGCGTGTTTCATTTGTTACGCGATTAGTTAAACAATTAATATTGTGAAGAAATTGCTTGGTTTAACTTAGAGGTTTATTTTTGCTTTGATCATAGTTGTAAACCCGGAGTTCTTCCTTGAAACTTCTTAAAATTAAAAAGGGGAAGAAGGAAAGTCGGTTGGTATATTGTAAAAAAAAAAAAAAAAAAGAAAGAGAAGAAGAAACTAAAACAAAAGAGAAATGGGAAGGGGAAGGTTATGTTTTGGTTTTTTTTAAAAAAAAAAGAAATTGGAAGATGGGAATTTCCACCCACCACCAAGAGTTTTTTTATATAACTCTCTCACACACTATCACCCAAATTAGAGTCTCATTTACCAAAGGAAAACAGAGGGTTCTTCGTGGGAGAAAATAAGAGAAAGAAGAAGGTGATGTTGGAGTTGTAATTGAAGAAGAAAAGGAGGGAAGATCAATCCAAGTTGCATGGAAGATTTCGTGTTCAACCCTGACTACCTCTGATATTTGGAACGTTTTGAGCTCCACAAGAGGTATTAGGAGGTGAGATTTGATTTCCTTGAAAGTTAACTCATTTTAGAACAAGTAATGGAAAAGTTATAGGTGTGTGAGTTTAGGGTATAAAATCTGTAAAGTGCAGGAAATAGATGGGAGGGTTTTTGCAATCCTAAACCTTAAATTCATGAGGCCAAGATTCTAATGCTTGGTTTTGTTTATTTGGCAGGCCAAGAAGGAATAGGACAAATTTACGGACCGAGAATCTAATATTAACGCGGTGAGTGACAAAATGAATTCTGAAAATAAATTATATGCTTGAACTTGTGTTCATGAAAAGAAAAGACTTCCTAAGAATGATGTAGCTTAAAGATTTATGGTCTCTTGAGCACGTGTTCATAAGCATATATGGTTTCCTAAAAATGATTTAAATTGTTCGTTGTGAGCATATGTTTACTGGTTTTTCTGAAACTAGAAGAAATACCTTAATTCCAAGTCTACATGTGTTAGCAAGAACTGTTAAAGGTTTTCATGTGTTTCTCTGAGACCTGAATGAGTTAATGGTTGAGATACTGAGCCCGAGGTTGTATAGTACCGTGTGCACACAGGTCATTTTCTGTTGTCGACGTTGAGTGTACTCCGTGACAACAATGCTGTCGTGAGTGCTGGGCGAGCCTCACTACGACAAAGACGATGGGAGTGCTGGGCGGGCTCCACTACATCGTAGAATGAACATTGATTGTACTGGGCGAGTCTTACACAACTAATTTGTCATATGTTTAAAATGGTTAATATTTTTGACACACTTGCTGGACTCCTGTAAAAGCTGTTGATGTTATATGTTATGATTTACGAGTTAATAGTTTTAAACTCAGTCACTCATTGAGCTTCCCAGCTCATTCTTTCAATATTTTCCAACTTTTCAGGTAGAGATCGAGCTCCCGGTGCCTGAGATCCTGCCACAGCCTGCTGAACGCTCTACGAGTCTGATATTTTTGTATGTGGATGGTGTAGTATAGCAAGTCTGCTCGTATTGTACATAACTTAATAGGGATGTGTAGTTATGTTGTATATGGAACTAGTGGTCTTGGGTGTATAAAGCACGTCTGGTCGTGTTTGGCTTGTTCAAGTTAGGTTTAACCAGAGCCGCCCCGTAGGTATGTGTAATAAGATTCCTAGTTTCTGCTGTGTGGTATGTATAGTATCTCGTATACAGGTATGGATTGTTTATCAGGAATCAAAAGGGTCATAGGTATCGTTAAGTAGTGAAACGATGCCTGTTGGCTTCACGCCATCTTCCGGGCCAAGTTAGCAGGTGGTTCGGGAGGGGGTGTGACAATAGTCCTTTGTTTCTGGTTGTGTTGCATCGTGTGTTTGTTTGAGTTTGTTTTTAGTTGTTTTATTGATTTAGATGGATTCTGATAGATTTAGGTGGCCATTTAGGGAATTTGAGCCTGAAGAACAAACACCACCTTCTTGTTCTTTTCCTTATAGTTATCCATCAGTTAATTATGAGCGTTTTAGTGAGGATTATGGGTTTCATGGTTATCAAATGTCTAATTATTATTATACTGAATTTATGAGTTATGGAAATCCTATGTATAATAATGATGACTGCATTTGGACCCATGAACCATATCCTAATTATCTTCAAGAAGTCCAAGTAGAGGAAAAATTCTCCTAAGTGAGAATGTTGAGAGAATTTACAGAGGAGACTAAACTTAGGAGGTTACAATTAGATGAGTTGCCTAGGAGTCTCCAGATCCCTTGGAAGGTTAGTGAAGTGCAATCCACTTCTTTTGGATATCCAGTGAGTCACTTGACCACTGATAGCCTTTCAAGAGCGTAATTCTTTCGATTATACTGAGGTTGGGCAATCGAGGGAGTAGATCATAGATATTGGGGAGGAGCTAGAGTATTAAGACACACTCCATGATCGAGTCAGTAAGGATGAGAGAGGAGATGAGCCTATTTTAGTTAAGGAGATTCAAGAGGTAGAGTTTGAGACTGTAAGATCTTTGTCTGTTTTATCTTCTGATTCGTCTCTTATTCTTGAGTGTTCTTCTTATTCTCACCCGTCCATGTCTGAGTCTTTTTATTTTGATCTTTCTCCTTTTATGCTTTTATTATTCAAAAATACAAAAAATAGTTATGCTTCAAGGTCCCATAAGAAGCTAGTGTTTCTACTAGCTCTAGTTTGATTTGTTGATTCGAGGAAGAGGGGCCTGAAGAAATGGGAGGATTTCTACGTACCTTGATGTAGAGTTGTTCTAGTTTATAGCATGAAACTAGCCCACACAATTATCCTAGTTTGCTTAGGATGTTGCATGCTGAAGTGATTATGAGATTCTATGATTTATGCTCCTTAGTGGGTTGTTTTTGCATATGTATTGTGAAATTTGAGCTTGCTGAAATTTGAGTTACTTTAAAATTCTTTTTTTGGATTCTTTGCAAATGTTGAGCACTTAGCCTAGTTTTGATAAGTTGAACATTTAGAGCAGTTTATGCTTTCTGGAAGTTTGTTGTCACTTCGATAGGCTTAAGGCTTGGTTTGTAAGTGAACTTGCAAGATAGTTTGTAATGTTAAGCTTAGGGGTGAGAAAAAGCATGTGATTTGCTTGGAAAAAGAAAAAAGAAAAATCTTGAGCTTAGAAAAATGTGTTAGAAGAAAAGATAAAGAAAAAGTGTCTTACATGAGTTTAAGTGTTCGAGGGTAAAAAGAGCTACCTCTGTAGTGATCAGTTAGGCCATTCATTGAGCGAGTGCTCTAGATAAGGGACCCTACAATGGCAGTGTGAAAGCTAGTACCCCTAATTCCACTGTTGAGACCATTGAGAATTGAGTCACTTATGCATGTAGTCTTTTGAAACATTTATCTTTTTAGTGGGAGTTTTGTTTTGTTTTGCTCGGGACTAGCAAAAGCTTAAGTGTGGGGATATCTGATAGCACTAAATTAGTGCTATATTTATGCCTTAATTTAGCCAGTTTTATGTTATAAATGTGAGCTTTTACGTTGATTAATTGTTGATTTCAGGAATTCGAGCAATTCCAAACGAAAATTGTAATTTTGGAGCTTTATGTTAAATATGGAGCTATTTTAAAGCTTTTGGAGGAGCTAAAGAGAAGAAGAGATGGTGCACAAGCTGTTGGGGTCGAGAGGACGGCGTTGCAACGCTTGAAATGGCGTTGCAACACCACAATTTGATGTGCAAACCCGAGAGCTAGCGTTACAAAGCTAGAAACGCATGTAAAAGGAAGGCTCTGTTCGTAGTGTTGCAATGCTACTTACAGCATTGCAACGCTACTCCGGTGTACATGCGAAAACAGCACCGTTTTAGATAGCGTTGCAACACTGTCCCTAACATTGCAACGCTGTCGCAATGCAACCTATTTATTCTTCGCTTTGTTTACGAATTAGACAAGGCCATTTAGGGTTTTAGACCCCAAAAATCGATTCATACCCTTTTGGGACCTATAGATACGGACTGAAGGTTTTCGGAAGCAGATCTCGAGGCTCGAGAGCTCGAATTTCAAGACAAAAGTTGGGATTTCAGCGTCGACGGGTTTCATATCAGTTTTCTCTCTCCTTTCATGTATCTATTGGCTGTATTACAGAGGATAATGTGCTATTATTTGATAATGGTGGGCTAAATTTTGTATTTAGGGGATTAGAGCACAACTAGGTTTTGCTTTTATATTGTAATGATACTATTGTTGTTTAATTTACTTGTTGAATTTCATTTAGTTGGATTGTGCTTAATGCTCCTTATTCACTGGGCATTAATAAGCTGATTTAGTCCTAAATTGAGCTCGACAGAGGATGTTTAGGTTAGACTTAATCCAATTAATGCCCCTAGATTGCCTAAGTGACATAGGAACAGCAATTGAAGAGTGGGGCTTAAGATGAGTGGACTTAATCTAATTAGCTAATCAATTAACACTAAGGACATTTAGGTAAGCTATTAGTTAAGCGTGTTCGGACAAGGCCGACAGGATAGTTCGACTGATTTAGCTCTAGGTCTATGACATAGGCAAGGTCTAATTTAATGGCGAGTTAGATTCTTATAAAAGAAACCTAAAAGTGTTCAATTTCCCTAAATTCCCCTTAATTGGATCCTCCTCCCATTTATCTTACTTTCTAAGATTAGTTGTTATTTTCCTGTTTGCTTTTGCTTTCTGTTATCTAAATAAAGTAAAGTGAGATTATTTGCGGTACTTAATTGAATTAAAAACCAATCTCTGTGGAATACGATACTCGGTACTCTTGTGCCGTTTTATTATTACTTCGATCACGTGTACTTGTGTGTACACCATCAATTTTTTGGCGCCGTTGTCGAGGATTGGTGTCTTTTAGTCAATTAATATTGTGAAGAAATTACTTGCTTTAATTTAGAGGTTTATTTTTGCTTTATTTTGCTTTATTTTATTTTTTGCTTTGAGTTTTGATCCTTTGTTTCTGGTTGTGTTGCATCGTGTGTTTATTTGAGTATATTTTTAGTTGTTTTATTGATTTAGATGGCTTGCAATAGATTTGGGTGGCCGTTTAGGGAATCTGAGCCGGAAGAACAAACGTCACCTTCTAGTTCTTTTCCTTATAGTTATCCATCAGTTAATTATGAGCGTTTTAGTGAGGAATATGGGTTTCATGGTTATCAAATGCCTAATTATTAACAAAAAAAATCATACCAAACCATTGGATCGGTTTGGTTCGGTTCGATTTTTCATTTTTGTCAATTTTTGGTTGCACCCCTACCTCTTTTCCTAACTTTTTTGTTTCGAAAATTTTTTCCCTCCATCTAACTTCTTTTGTTTTATCTCTTTAAATTTGTTCTCTCTAAAATTTTTGTATATCTCTTTAATTTGTTTCTCTATCTTTGAATTATTGCTCTCTCTATTAAAATTTTCTCTTTTTTTTTTCTTACACTAAAATTTTTGTCCCTCCCTATCTCTTATATTTTTTTCCTCTCAAAATATTTCTTTAGCTCAGTATTGTTTCTCTTTTAAATTTTTATTTTCCTACTGATTTTTTTTCTATCTATATAACCTTTATTTACCATCTTCTAATTTTGTTTCTCTCAAATGTACTGCCTTTTTAGTAATTTGATAATTCTAAAATCACTTTTGAAAGCAAACATTAATCAATAAAAAAGCATGTTTAATTAAATTAAAATCTCATTTACAGATGTGGAATCAAATATCAAAATAATTTATAATTAAACACTTTTACAAAAATAATTATAATTAAATCACTTAGGCTAAAAATAATTATTCTAATGTCACTCTCAAACATGCCTTCGATCATTCCAAATCACTTTTGAGTATATGAAAATCGTTTTTAAAATTGTAGAACGAAACACTAAATTATTTATATAAAATCAATTTTAATAAATCACTCCTAAATAAATCATATGTTCTAAAATCACGCCCAAACATACTCTTAGTTGTTTGAAACCAATTTTTATTGCTAGTAATTGCCTTCTTTACCACTAATGTAATATATTGGATTGACAAAAGCTAATAGATAGTCTATTGCACTTACAAGAAACTATGTACAATAGTTGTGTGGTAGATAATGTTCATGTTAGGGCTGTGCACGATTTGATTTGGTCAGATTTTAGCAAAATTGTGACAGAATCGAGCATGTACCCCAATTTTGGAGCATTCTAAATCGAGAAAACAAAACTAGTTGATTTAGATTTTTATCAGTTTAACTCGGTTTTTAACTGATTTTAGTTGTTGTGCCCAATGATAGTGAGAAAGTGAAAGGGAGAAGAGGGAATGAGAAAAAGTGGAGGAAGATGGGAAGATGAGAAATAGAGAGAGTGAGAGAGGAAGATGGGAAAATCGAGAGAGAGAGGGGGAAACATGAGAAATCTTAGGGAGAGAGAGTATAAGGAAGCAATGAAAAAGTAGAGAAACGGAAGAATGAATGATTCTGTGAAAGTGGGACGGTTGCGATTAACGGCTTCAAGATTTAGTTGGCATGGTTGACGAGGGGCGAACGATAGTGACAAAATTAGCGGACAACATGGCAACAAGATCGATGTCCACGGGGCGGGG
The DNA here is from genome assembly GCA_033996785.1 of Trichosanthes truncata. NCBI lineage: Eukaryota > Viridiplantae > Streptophyta > Magnoliopsida > Cucurbitales > Cucurbitaceae > Trichosanthes > Trichosanthes truncata. The sequence goes on from JAWPNB010000004.1 coordinate 17,993,868, forward strand.
CGGGGACGGGGGAGCCCACCCCCCATTTCATTCCCCATCCCAGCGAAATTTTTCATTTAATTTCGCAGGGAACGGGGCGGGGAATTCACGGGGATCAGGTTCCCTACGGGGAATAATTCTCCGTTTATAATTTTCATTTTTTAAAATTTGATCAAATAAAATCTATTTTTCTTTAAATTTTCTATTTAAATTGTTAATTCTTAATAAGAGATTTCTATTTAAGAGAATTTTTTTTTGATTTCCTTAGAAAAATAAAATAATATTGAATAAAATTTTGGATTTATGGTTTATTATATATATACAAATGTATATATTGAAAAAAAAAAAAGAAGAAGAAATGGGGGTGGGGTCGGGAAACGAGGTGGTGACGGGGACGGGGAATGTATTCCTCAACCCCGTCCCCGTTAACTAACAGGAAAAAAAATCTTCCCCACTCCCTCCCCCATTCCCCGCCTAAATGGGGATTCTCCGTTCGTTAGAGGTGGGTCCCCGCAGGGAACCGTCCCATGGGAAAAATGGACATCTCTAGCTGGGAGGGTGAGAGAACTTAATGGTGAAGGAGGGGAAGAGAAGTGAACGTGAGTGAGAGAGAAAAGATGTTTTAGGGTTTCAAAAGTAGAAACCCTAATCTAATTGGACTTTGGGACTCGACTATTAGTTAAAGTAAATGGATTTGGCTGGATGGTAGACTATTTCTTGGATTGGGCTAGGAAAATCTTTAGTTATTTATGTTTTGGTTTGGTTCAGTATATTCAATTTTTTAAATGCTAAACCATAAATCAAACTAAAGATCTAATTTTTTTTTAAAGATTAAACCTAGGGAACTGAATTTAAAAAAAAAACAAAAAACAACAAAATCAAATCAATCGATATGGGTCAATTACTCGATTCAGTTTAATTTTTGCACACCCCTAGTTCATGCAACCATTTGGTGTGATAGTAAAAAATTGTATTATCCAAGATGTAGGGTTATATTTTATATGACAAAATTCATTAAAGAAGATTGAGAAAGTTCAGAAAAGTCACAATAATTACAATGCAACGCATACTCACATAAACAAGGGTTAGGAGAAGAATAGAGATCGAGAGCAATTACGTAATTTAAGTTGATATAAAAAATTATTTTTTCTCCTTTATACATAATGGGATGGACCTCTTTTATCACCTTAGAAGTTATTTAGGGTTTATTTGGAATGACTTTTTAAGTGCTTAAAAACCATGTTTTAAGTACTTAAAAAGTCATTCCAAATGAGTTCTTAATTCTGATAGATAAATATGACTAGTCACCTAACCATAAGTCAATGTTTAAGCTCTATAATGCAAGGTTATTGTGAATGGAGGTTCTTGTGCTAACTGCGATTTATAACTAAACTATTTTATTTATTGTGTCCTTCATTTTTAATCTCTTTCACTATAATTACTTTCATGCTCTTATTGAATTTGAGTTGTTTAATAAATACCTTTGCACAGTAGTGTCACGCTGGACTCCATTTGATGTTGTTGTAGGATTCCGTATAGATTTCTTTTCGTAGTTGTAAAATGAGAGGAGTAAGAGGTCCCACAAATCGCTTGCCATATAAGTACGACATAGGAAGATATGTCAACCGACAATAACATAAAAGACTTGCTGGAATTATAGGTAATATATCTCCAAACATCCAAAATTCTGGTGGCATAGGGTTTGCTCCCTCCCACTCGTACACACCTAGAATCTAATATGATGGAATTAGTTCTCATAAGTTCAATTTACTAAAAATAAAAATAAAACAATGTGCAAATTAAGTAGAAGTTATGCTACTCACTGCAAGCCAAATCTTTCCCCAAGAAGGTATGTAAAGGGCACCTCCATGATCTAGAATCCACTTTTGAGCTCTACCACAAGCATCTATGTCAGGTCCTTCTCCAAGCAAACGCAATGCAATGTAGTTTAGAACAGTGCAAAGCATGCAACTTTCTCCTACAACATGTAATCCCCATCCACCATCTTCATTCTGTAACATTATGGTTCACTTTTAAAACGAACTAAAGTTCATAGTCAAGAATTATAAACTCCTACTTACTTCTTGACAAGATATATTATTCCTATTAATTAATTTATATATTATATTTAATAAATGAGTGGATATTAAAATATGTAAGAAGTTTATCAAGTCAAGTTTTTTTTATTACATCCATATAAATCAAATTAATTCGTCAAGTTTTCACCTGATGACAATAAGCATAGCGAAGGATTTCTTTCTGATGCTCTTTTGATAATATAGTACTAAGATCTCCTGTGATGTACAGTGCAAATACCTTTTCTCAAAAAACAAAGAAAAAAAGATGGTCACTATTTATGTAAAACATCACTTGGTGGGGGTCAAATAAATGAATTATAAAGTATATAATTACAAATTAATAGATAATACGAATTAAATTCATTAAACGTACCAGAGGAGGTAAATAGAATAAAGGGCCAGCATTTTCTGCAGGCCAATGGCCATGATTGCTTTGCAAAGCTACAAAGAAAGTTGCAGCTCTCCTCAATGCAATGTTTACCGTTTCCTTCTTGATTATTATTTCCTTATCAATATCTTTTCCTTCTTCCACTATCACTTTTGGAATTGTTTGTTTGAAATTTTTCTCTCGTAGAAACTGCACCACCCAAAATAATGATAATTACGAATTATCTATATTAAAATAATCTAAGATTCTTTTTGTGACGTTCTTGTTTTTTTCTTATTTCTCGTTTTATGTTTTTTTTTTCTCGTTTTCTCTTTTTTAACAAAGAAAAACATATATATGTTTAATAACTATTTATCATTTATTGTATTTTTGTTATTGAAAAAATAAACAAAAAAGACTCTGATAACCATTTTCCTGTTTCTTCTTCTCTAAAATTTTGAATTCAAAAAGTAAATGTTTTTAATTCAAATTAAATATTCAAATCTTTTATGTTATATTTATTCTTCATTTTATAAGTCAACAATGATATAATAATGTTTTTATTTATGTTTTGAGATAAAATTGAACAGAAAGAAAGAAAGTAGAAATTTGATTTTATTGTTTCCAAAATTTGTATATAGTTTTGAAAACGTTTTTAAAAATCAGAAATAAGAAACATGAATAATTTCTAAATGCATATTTATTCAAAACTTGAAAAGGGATATCAGAAACAAGAAATAAGACCTACCAAAGGACCTCCTAGTAATTTTGGAGTTTTTTTTGGCAACAATCTTTCTTATTTCTAGTTTCATGTTTTTTGTTTCTCGTTTTCTCTTTTTCAAAAAAACAAAAAAAAAAACATATCTATGTTTACTGTTTTTCTTTTTTATTCAGAAAGTAAACAAAAACAACTTTGATAAGCATTTCCTGTGTTTCTTTTTCTCTAAAATTTTAATTAGAAAAGTAAATGTTTTAAATTCAAATTAAATATTCAAAATTTTTATGTTATATTTATTCTTCATTTTATAGATCAAAATTGATATAATAATATTTTTATTTATGTTTTGGAAAAAAAAAATAAACAGAACAAGAAAGATGAAATTTGATTTTATTATTTCCAAAATTTGTATATAGTTTTAAAAACGTTTTAAAAATAAATCCGAAACAAGAAGCATGAATAATTACTTGTTTATTAAAAGATTAAAAAAGGAAATCGGAAACGAGAAATAAGAACATACCAAACGACCTCCTAGTAACTATTACTATGAAAAATGCAAGTTTGAGAGATTGAACAAAGAAAACCTGAAATCTCCAAAGCAAATCACTACTACATTTGACATGATTGCGGTTTTGGTAATAACTTTGACGTGCTGCTTCCACTTCAGCTCGCTCTTCAGTTGTGCCTGCATTTGGATCAAATTCCCATGTTTGCCTACCAACGAAGTTGTTCGTACTGAATAAGTAAGGGTCATTTCCTCCCTCTCCCAACTTAAGTCTCCACATTTTTTAGTATTTTGGGTTTGCACTCAAAACTCTTCCCTATATATACAAGCTAAATTACAAATTTAATTCCAAAACTTTCGAGATTGTGTCAATAGATTTTTGAACTACAAAAAAATATCTAATAGGTCATTAAACTTTAAAAGTGTCTAATATGTCTCTGAACTTTTAATTTTTTTGTCTAAAAATGTCTTAGTCGTATTTGACATTTTTTAAAAAATTATGAACCTATTAAACATAAATTTGAAAAATCATGATTTTATAAAATACAAAATTCAATTTCGTGTCTACTAGTTTGATAAATTATTTTTAAAAGAATGTCAAACACGACAGGAATCTATTAGACCAAAAATTAAAAGTTCATTGACCTGTTAGACTCTTTTAAACTTCAAACATCTATTGGATGCTTTTTAAAATTTATATACCTATTCGACACAATCTTGAAAGTTCAAACACTAAAATTGTAATTTAACCATATGTATAATATGTTTAGTATATCACATAAAGTTCAAAAGGAAAATGGGTAAAGTAAACGGAGAGTGAGGGAGTGAGAGGGATATCACGTTCTCGGCTGCCGGGTTTCTCTGTCGGTTAGGGAGGTTTTTTTGTTTCCGAGGATTCTTCTGGACTGGAAGATGATGAAGGTTTTTTTTAGAACAGTTGATGTTCTTTCGTGGGTCTCCTTGTTAGTTAATGAAAGTCTATTTCCAAAAAAGAGAGAGAGAATATTCTTGATGACGGTCCAAGAAAATTATTGGGAAAAAATTAATTTTGACTCCTAAACTTTACATGTTGTATCAATTTTAACCATAAACTTTCAATTTCATCAATTTAAACCTCAAATTTTGAATATTGTATCAATTTTAACCCTAAATTTTTAATTTCGTCAATTTAAACCTCAAACTTGAATAAATGTATCAATTTACACCTTCGTTTAAGTTTTCTTTTCAATCACTATTAGAAAGATTTCCCACATATGTCCAAAGTCACATGTTGCTCTATGATAGGTATTTATTTGTTATTTTTTAAAAAATAAATTTACTAAAAGAATAATTAAACAATTCCAAATCGAATCGTCACCATCATGAAAACCACAAACTCCACTTTTGAAAGTATGACTCACACAAAATGAACACGTGTATGTCTCCCTCTCCATTGGTGTCGATACCAATGACGACAAGTATAAAGAAGATTGAACTTAGCTAAAATGCAGAAGAGAACAGGAAAGACGATGGCAGACAAAATGACGCTTATGAAGACAATGAACTGGTCTAGCCGACCTTGTCGGCCCCGCCGATAATCTTACAGAGAATTAAAGTGACATCGATGCTGGAGAGAAAAAAGAAAAAAATTCTAACGAGGGTGATGATTCTGAAAGTTCCACGTCCATTGCAGTGGATGGAGGACAAATCAAGCTAAAGGCCGATGAGAAATTAAAAAAAAATATTGGCAAACGATTCAAGAAGGAGAATACTCTATTGAGAAAAAATATGGTGCAAATAAGCTTTGTTTCTACTAAAAGTCGGTGGATCGAGTAGAATCATGCCTTACAATTGAAATACCCTCAATTAATTGAATGAAAAAAAAAAAGCAGTAGAATCAGATAAGATAAGAAGTAAAAAAAAATGAAAAAAAGTCATGTTTTAAATTGAAAGACATTATGGGGAGTCTACTCCAATTTTCTTTAGCAATTTTAATTTTTTTTTAAAAAAATAACAAATACGTACGTATTATAGAGCAACACTTGACTTTGGATATATGTGAAAAACTTTTCTAATAAGGATTGAAATAGAAACTTAACCAATGGTGTAAATTGATACACTTATTCAAGTTTGAGGTTTAAATTGATGCAATTAAAAGTTTAGGGTTTAAATTGATACAATTTGTAAAGTTTGAGGTTTAAATTGATGAAATTGAAAGTTTGGGGTTAAAATTGATATAACATGCATAGTTTAGGGTCAAAAATAATTTTTTCCAAAATTATTGTTGAGGAATGAAAAGATGCCATTAGTGAATGAATTAATATTTATTTTGCAAAAAAAAAAATATTATAACGAATTAGCCAATTACGTTCAAACAGTTAGCACGTCTATAATGGACACAGAAATATAGAAGGTCGTGTCAACCAGCTGTGGTATTTTGCATTAAATTGTCACTGACAACACAAAGACGTTTGTGGTTGCCTTTTCAATCTAGAGTAGAGCCAGCTGCCTCCAATATCACTTTCCTGACTAGAGCCAGCTGCCTCCAATATCACTTTCCTGACTACTGACATCTGAGCTCTTTTGTCAATGAGTACTAATTACACCATAGAAAATTTTTAGTACTATCATACTAAAGTTCATTTCATGTCAACATCTTTTAAAGAATGATGTGAGATCTATCTATATTAAAAAAAATATTTTTAAAAGTAAAATTATAGATTGAACAAGATCATTAATATGATAATATATGTCTTATCAATTGAGATATTTTTTCTTGCATTAGTAGTAAGCTCTAGATATACTTTTTTGGTATTGATACTAGGTGGACCGATGCAGGTATTGACGATAGTATTTTTAAGTGATATACATTTTTGTTTCTCTTGAAAATGCATTAAAAGTCTTGAAAAGTCTTATTTTATTATTTATTTTTTTGTTTAACAATATTTGAAAGTAAAGGAATTTGAATCTCTGCTCTCTTGGTCGAAGGTACATGTCAATTATCGTTGAACTATGATCGCTTTGGTGTGTATTTTTAATTATCTAATGGAGCATTATTCCAAACAACATGCCTTGGCTTTATTATTAATATTATTATTTTTAAGTTCAACAATTGGTGAGATGAGAGATTGAGCCATGGACTTTTGGAATAAGAATAAGTATTTTATCTATGAAGTTATGATTGGATTGACTATACACCTTAATTTTCTCAAAAAAAAAAAAAGTTACGAATTTTATAATGGATGGATATTTTTCCCATGTTATTTTTATGTGGCCACTTTTTATTTCTTTTGTTATATTATATTTAATAAATAAGTACATCTAACTAATATTTTTTAATCAATATAAATAAATGAAGACAAAAAAGTAAGTTGGAACGCTATTTCAAATAAAAGAGGATGAGGCAAACCCAACTTACAAAATTGGCTATTATTTCATAGGTTTTACCAAATTTTGGCTATATCATTACTACTTCTAACGCACTGGTCTTTAGTTCTTTTTTTTTTTCTTTTTTTTTGGAAAAATGGTCTCTAGTTTAATTGATGTAGGATTATAAATTCCATGGTATCCAGAAACAACAATACGAATAATAACTATAATTAGAACTGAAGAGAAACCCGATCATTCTACACTCAGGGGTGGAGGTATGTTGGGCCCAAGTGGCTTGAGCCCCTCCTCAACTTTGAATAAGTATGAATAAGAATTAAACATCATATTTTATCTTTATGTTGTTACCATGGCCTGATGGACTAAGCCCCTTCAAATTCTCTTAATCCTTGGTTCGAACCCCATGGTGCGTGATTTCTTCCCATTTTCTTCTCTCTTTTTTTCCTTTTTTTCCTTCTTTTTCGTTTTTCTTTTTCCCATTTTGTTTTTCGTTTTTTCTTTCCAGTTTTTCTTTCCGTTTTTTCCTTTTTTTCTTTCATTTTTTTTTTGCATAAGTAATATTTGTTTTCTTTTTAAAATAATTTAAATTTATTCCTATAACAAATATATGATATTATAATTCCTTTTTCAATATTTAATTTTTCTAGAGTCAAATAAAGATGGAGCATTAAATACTTCAAAAAGAAAAAAAGGAGCATTAAAAATATGTTTGAATTTTAGTAAATTATTATTTAAAATTAAGGTTAAAATATCATTTTAGTTCCTATACTTTGGGTTTAATTTCATCTTAGTCTTTGTACTTTCAAATGTCTAATTTTAGTCCATGTGGTTTCAATAAAGCTTAAAATTAGTCCCTACCGTTAGTTTGAAGTTAATTTTTATCGAAATTGGTTAAATAATAATAATAATAATAATTTTTATGTAAGAAAAGACACAATGTGAACAAATTTCTAAAATTTATAGAAAGAAGGTTAATAGAGACTAAGTTTTTTTAATAGAAAAGTTAGTAATAAACTAACAATAGGGACCGATTTTAAGCTTTATTGAAAGTACATCAACTAAAATTGGGCATTTGAAAGTACAGAGACTAAAATAAAATGAAACTCAAAGTACATAGACTAAAATAAGATTTTAACCTAAAATTAATTACATAAAAAGAATTTATAATTCTTATGAAAGAGAAAAAAAAGCTAATTGCTATTTTAATTTTTTTTTAATATATATTTATAAGTTTGATCTATTATAACCGACTTTTGAATTATAAAAGTATGCAATTGGTCTTTAAATTTTTAATTTTGTATCTAATATGTTCCCGAGTTTTTAATTTTATGCTTTGTAACCTAATAGTTTTTTTTAGTTCAAAGATTTATTAGATGCAAAATTGAAAATTCATAGACCTATTAGAGAAATAATTGAAAGTTTAGTGACTTAATAGAAACTTTTTAAATTCAATGACTTATTAAATACAATCTTAAAAATTTTAAGACCAAATTTATAATTTAGCCAATTTAATATCAAAATATACGAACATATATCAATACATATCAATATATCCATGTGTTCAAAATTATTTATATACAGCCCCTCCTGACATAAAGTACTGCCACTGTTCTACACTCATTTATCATAATAATTAATTGATGGTTCTACCAATTATTTTATAAGGGAGTTGGGAGTTACCTGATTCATAATTTTCTAAAGTGAAAAATATTCTTGGAGTCAACAAGTTTTAAGTTTAGTTTTTATTTAGTCTCTAGTTTTTAAAATGTTACACTTTTATCTATGAATTTTGAGTTTAGTTTCGATTTGATTTTAGGCTTCAAAATATTATACTTTCACTCTTCAATTTTTATTAATGCTCACTTTTAGTTCATAACATGACAAAATAGTTAGTAACCCTAACGAAATGCTGATTAAGATGTTGATGGGTTCATTTAATATAAATATATTATTTATATGCTTATATTGGAAAGTTTTTTTTTGTGGTTAAAAATCACTTTTGGTTCCTGAACTTTTATGAGAATAAGAATTTAGTCTCTATAATTTCAAATTTGTAATAACTTAATCCTTGCCAAAAAAATTTCCATGAAAATTAAATGTCGATTTTTATTATTTAACGATTTAAACTTTATATCTCATAAACATATTAGGTCCCTAATTAGTTTATTGATCTATCTATGTAAGAAATTTTATTAAATTTTAACAACAATTTAACGATAGGGACTAAGTTGTTACAAATTTGAAAGTACAAGGACTAAATTGTTACAAAATTGATAGCACAGGGATTAAACCGTTACAAATCAAAATTCAAGAACCAAAAGTGATTTTTTAACCTTATTTTTATAGTATTTCAATTGGTGATAAGGCATAAAAAATAATATAAACACATTCTCTCCCTTCTACCCTCTTCCCCTACCCTCGTGGTTAACCACAACTGTGTAGTTTTGGGTATGTCTAGGTTTAGAAAGCATGTGTTTGGAGAGTAAGATTAGGAAGTCTAAATTTAAGAAATTTATGTTTTGGGTGATGTATACAAATAATACAAATTTTGAGTCCTAGTTTATTAAAAAATTTTCAAATATATATGTTTTTGAACTATGTTAATTTTTGTTTGAGTATTAGTTCATTCCAATTATATTAATATTTCTAAAATTTAAAAAAATATAATTTTTTTCCATCCTCTATCAAATTAAGCTTAGGTTTAAGTCCTTATTTAATTATATTAATCCATTGTTGGATTAACTTTTTTTTTTAAATTTCACCTTTTAATTGCTTACTTTTGTTATTTTAATATGACTAAGTCAAAAATAAAATAACTTTTATTATTCAAATATAACTAAATTTAAAAATAAATTTGATCCTTTTGTTATTTTAATTCGACTAACTTAAAAATAAAATACATTCTTTAGGTTTTTTTTTTTAAATGATTAAGTTAAAAATAAAATACCATTTATTTATGTTATTTTAATATGATTAAATTCAAAATGGAAACTTTTGTTATTTAAATATGGCTAATTTAAAACCCAAATACTTTCTTTAATATGACTAATTTTTGTTCACACATAGTTTCAACAAAGAGATGAGACACGTGTAGATGAACTTGTATATGTATTAATTTTAATATAGTGGAGTACAATCTCTAATTTGTTCCTCTGATTCTTTCTCTCTCATGTACAAATGTTTCGAGGGCTTTGCAACTTGTTATCGAATGTAGACTTGTTTCGAGGGCTTTGCAGCTTGTTCTTGAATGTAGATTTGTTTCGAGGGCTTTGCAGCTTATTCTCGAACGTAGATTTGTCTTGAGGGCTTCACAGCTTGTTCTTGAATGAGAATTTATTTCGAGGGCTTTGCAGCTTGTTCTCGAATGTGAATTTGTCTCGAGGGCTTTGCAGCTTGTTCTCGATCTTCAAAGTCTTTTGGCCTTCAAGGCTTTGGTTCAGAGAGTGTTTGATGTTCAAGAGCTTAGGAGTTTTCTGATCTTTGTTTCTAAATTCTCTCTAAGTTCTCTAGAGAGTTTAATTATCCCTTTCAAATGAAAGAGAGCTCATCTATTTATAGATCTCCCATGGGCATGTGGGCTTGGACTTTTATGGCTTTTGGGCCTAATCACTTAAACTTGGGCTTTGTTGACTTTGGGATTGGACTTTGTTGGCCTTAGGCCTAGCCTTTTGGGCTTGAATTTGTTGACTTTGACCTAAATTTCACGTGGCTCAATTTAACCAAACTAAATTTAATTATCTGATTAAATGATTATAATGAGAACATGTGGCCTTATAATTTAAAATCTGTCAACTTTTGCCTTTAAATTAAATTCAGGACACATGTCAATTTATAGGTGGTCCAAAATTTAATTATTTGTAACTTTGTCATTAATTTGGAATAATGATGTGACGACTTGTGATTGGCCGAAATTTCTCATTCAACAAATGTCATCTTTTCAGGATTTATGCACAAGTATGTGTGTGTGAATCTCGAAAAAGATCGTTTGGAATCAAAATTTAAGATATTTGCTTCTTAATTTAGACTCCATTTGATGTGTCAATTTAATCAAAATATGAATATGGTTCATAATTTTGATTTTTTTTTTAATTTCACACCCTTTTTATGCCAATTCATCAAAATATGAATTTCGTTCAGTACTTTGATTTTCTTGTTTAACATAAAATTCTGATTTGAACTTAGTAGAATTTATGCTCTACCTTAATTTAAATTTTGAAATTGGGGCAAGGTTAAAATTTTACCCAAATTTTATTTGAAATTGGAATAGGATTTGGATTTTACCCAATTTTTGTTTGAACTTGAAATAAAATTTAAAATTTGATCCAATTTTGATTTGGGATAAAATTTCGATTATGCCCAAATTTTGCTTTGTGAGATAAAATTGAAATTCTACCATGATTTTGACTTCAATGGAATTAATTTTATCTAATTTTGATTTGAGATAAAATTTGGATTATGCCCAAATTTTACTTTGTGAGATAAAATTGAAACTTTAGCATGATTTTGAATTCGATAGAATTTATTTTATCTAATTTTGATTTGAGATAAATTTTGGATTATGCCCAAATTTTACTTTTTGTGATAAAATTGAAATTCTACCATGAATTTGATTTGGATAGAATTAATTTTATCAAATTTTGATTTAGGATAAAATTTGGATTATGCCCAAATTTTACTTTGTGAGATAAAATTCTACCCAATTTCAACTTTGGATTTGAAATAGATTTTTAATTTGGCTTGCAGTCAATTTTTAATTGGAGATAAGATATGCCATAATTTGATTAATCCTGCCCAATTTCGGTTTGGATTTTGGAATATATCTTGAATTTGAGTTTGTAGTCAACTCATCTCAAAATTCAAACTTTAATATCCCAAAATTTGAATCCTATATGATTTTTGGATTCAAACTAGTTTTGATTTGATCTTCTTGTACTTATCTTTGAATTCAAATTAGATGTGACTTTATCTTTTCCTCCCCTATAAAAGAGGAGGTAAATCTTCCATTAATTCACATCAACAAAGAGTGAGTGGAGGCAAGTTTGGCTGCCGCTTTGATCTTCACACTAAGGAATGGGAATGAGGCAAGTCCCAAAATTTGATTTATTTTAGTGTGTATGGTGAACACATTTTTTTTAATTTGGTCTTTTTTTCTTTCCCTTTCACATTTTTTTTTAATTTTAATTTTTCTTTTAATTTTTTTTCTTCTTTTTTTTTTCACTTTGATTTTTTTTCAACTTTTTTTAATTGACATTTACAAGATTTTCAAATATTTTTACTGTAGAAGAGAACATCGTAATCCACAAAAAGGTAAATATGGTAGGTAATTTTTTTTAATGTAAAATAATACATGTCTTCTTCAACTTTGAAGGTGACCAACCCCTGATTCAAGCGGAATTAAGGATGGTTCACCTCCACTTTGTTTCACCCTTGGAAGTGACCAAACCCTAACGAAGTTAAGGGCGGTCCTGTTTCACCTTTGGAAGTGACCAAACCCTAACGGAGTTAAGGGCGATCCTACTTTGGCTTCACCCTTGGGTTTGTTTCAACTTTGTAGGTGGCCAAATCCTGACTCAGGTGGTTTGTATCCTGCAGTGACCCTCCTTTTTTTTTTTTTTTTTTTTAACGAAAAAGTATAGAAGTGTCACTTAAGGTAAGCCATCGCCTAAATTGGTGATTGTAATGCCCATGTGTTCATCCCTCAACAAAGTTAGACTTTGAGGTGAGTGGAGCTCGTTGAAGCGAGACAGCTTGAACTTGATCTTGAAGTAAGAGAGCTCGAATTGGAACTTTACGTAAGAAAGCTCAAACTTGAACTTAAGGCAAGCGAGGCTCGAGTTTAAAATAGCAGCGATCTATTTTTTTTTTTTTTTTTTTTAAATTTGAACTTGAAGGGAGTATGCTTGAAGTTGAAGGGAGCATAGCTCGAGTTTAAACTTAAAGGGAAGTATACCCACATACGAAGATAAAATAAAGTCGTTGAAGATGAAGTGAATCCACCAGAATTTTAAAGATGAGATGAAGTCGCGCTAGACTTCAAAGATGAAATAAAGTTGTTGAAGTTGAAGCGAAGCCACCAAAATTTGAAGATGAGGTGAAACCACAATAGACTTTTAAGATGAAGCAAAGTCGTTGAAGATGAATAAGGGCGGTCTTGCTTCACCTTTTGAAGTGACCAAACCCTAACGGAGTTAAGGGTGGTCTTGTTTCACCTTCGAAAGTGACCAAACCCTAACGAAGTTAAAGGTGGTCTTGTTTCACCTTCGAAAGTGACCAAACCCTAACGAAGTTAAGGGTGGTCTTGTTTCACCTTTAGAAGTGGCCAAACCCTAACAGAGTTAAGGGTGATTCTGTTTGTTGGGATTTATGCCCTAAAGCCTCGTAATTAATTATTTATTTAATAATTAATAATTATTTTTATTATTTTTATTTGTAATATAATATTATCCATTATATGAAAAATTAAAGGTTATTAGTGCAATCTTGAACAGTATATGGTTGACATATGGGAGGATCATGTTCAAGAAATAACCTAAAGGGTCATAGTATATCGATAAGGTTGGGTGCCTTATCTTGGTAACACTATTGATATGACCCACTTTGTAATAGTTACAAATGATTTGATCCAAATCGTTCATGTGGAGACATGTGAGTGGGGGTATCTTATACAATGAGTTTATGTAAGACTGGACCACAAAATATTTAATCTCTCTTTATAAATTTGTTAATTGAGAAGATTAATATTTCATCAGGATGCTCAATGTGACTCGATCTTAATCCTGAGTGAGTTTCATAACTCCTACCTGTGAGAGCTTGTCCTTTGATTTGCATGGGTGAGAGTAACTTTTATAGTCGATTCAATATGCCTACCATTTTGGGGACTTGACCAAATAGGGACCTGGGAACATAATCTCATAAGATGGAATTCACTTCATCTCATATAGGGTAAGTAGATGAGTAATCTCTTAAGTGTTGATTTTGAGACTTGGACAATGGGGCCCCACCCTCTCACTGACCTAAGAGGAGCTTAGTTTATAATTAGATTATAAACAGATTGTTCATTAGAGGATCAGTGGTACTTAAGGTACAAGATGTAATTATAGGGGTAAAACGGACTTTTGACCCAGCTGTAATTACGAACAACTCGTGAATGATCGACTTGCATGTAATGATTATATCTATGAACACAATTTGTCCTACAGTGCATAAGAGTGCAACTCTAGGTCTATAGTGGAGTAACCTATAGTTAATGAATGAAAATTAATAATTAAAGAGTTTAATCAATTCATTTTGTATCATTGGAGCTTATAATCTGTAGGTTCATAAGGTCCCCTTGCTAGCTCATAGTAACACTAAAAGATCAATTTAGTTGAAAGAAAATTTTGAAATGTTTAAATTAATATTTAATATATTAGACATATTAAATATATAAGAGAAAAATATATTTATTGTATTTGATACATTAAATATTAAAATAATTAATGTATATTAGATACATTAAATAAAATATATTTATAGAATTTGATTAAGATTCAAATAAATAAATATCGTAGGAGATTTGAATGAGATTCAAATAAATGTAAGATATATTTTAATATATTAGATATTAAAATATAATATTTTAATTATGACAAATATTTTCCCTTGGTCTCTATAAATTGGACCCTTGGGTTGAGCCATTAGATATAACACATATCTTCTCAATAGAGAATTAGAGAATTCTTTCTAGACCTCTTCATTTCCAATCTCTTGTGGATTTTCTTTCAAGAGGCTTCCACAAACTTTGGTCCTGTGTTCGAGTCATAGCCAGGAAGATTTTATGGAAGAGATAAAGATCCGCCAGAAATATCTTCATATTTACTCCAAGTAAAATTGCTTAACCTTAATTTTTAGTTTAATTTTAAATAAAATCAAAGACGATGCAATGCTTCCGCAGCGGAGTGAAACGTTCATTCCCTTCACCGTTTCACTTTCGGAAGTGACCAAACCCTAACGAAGTTAAGGGTGGTCCTGTTTTACCTTTGGAAGTGACCAAACCCTAACAGAGTTAAAGGTGCTCCTCCTTTGGCTGCACGCTTGGGTTTATTTCAACTTTGTAGGTGGCCAAATCCTAACTTAAGTGGTTTGTATCTTGCAGTGACCCTCTTTTTTTTTTTTTTTTTAACAAAAAAGTATAGAAGTGACACTTAAGGTAAGCCATTGCCTAAATTGGTGATTGTAATGCCCCAGTGTTCATCCCTCAACAAAGTTAGACTTTTGAAAGGAATGAATGTTTCACTCCACAAAAGAAGCATTAGATCGTCTTTGATTTTATTTAGAATTAAACAATAAAAATTAAGGTTAAGCAAAATATACCTTGAAAATAATATTATGGAGAATATTTTGGCAAATCTTTATCTTTTCTACAAAGTCTTCCTATCTATAACTCGAACACAGGATCAAGGCTTGTGGGAGCCTCTTGAAAGAAAATCCACAAGGGGTTAGAGAGGAAGAGGTCTAGAGAGAATTATCTAATTCTCTCTATTGAGAAGATGCGTGCTATGAAGAATGCACAATGGCTCACCCCTAGGGTCCTATTTATAGTGGTCTAGGGAAAATAATTAAATAATATATTTAAATATTTAATATATTAAAATATATTTATCTAACCAATTTGAATCTTATTCAAACCATTTAAAATTCTCCTACGACATCTATTTCCTAATTTGAATCCAATTCAAATTTAATAAATATATTTTATTTAATGTATCTAATATACATTGATTATTTTAATATTTAATATATCCAATACAATAAATATACTTTTCTCTTTTATATTTTGTCACACCCCTTCCCAGCTTACTTGCCTAACCTAGGAAGAGATGTAAAGACAGAGACAATCAACCCTTTTACTAGCTCTCCCTGACCATCCCAACATATACCTGAAAATGAAGGCAACACAACACGTTTGAACAAGTAAGTTTGAAACGCTCAAATACACATATGAGCAAGACACATTCACTTTCAGTACTATGTTCTTTAACAAGTCATAACATTTTATAGTTATTACAACCCCACTAAAATGCTTTTACTACAAACTATATACATAAGAAAGTGTATATACAAGGAGCTAAAACGGCGTGGTCGCAAACAGGTCTTGTCAAGGCTAAGCACCGGGAACTCGTCTGCTACCTCGAAAGAGAAAACATAATGAAAACGTGAGCTGGGAAGCCCAGTGAGTGTCTATCTTAAAAACATTATAAGCTCAAAGGTGAAGCATAATGATGGACAAGCTAAGCTACAAGTTAGAGATAACTTATCACTTATTTGTAAACATAATCAAACCATGCTACCCATTTACAGGTTTAAGTCACCACATTATGTATAGCATAGAAACTCATAATATAGTACCATACTGAAGAATAGACATTTCAAAAGCGTAGAAGCTCATAACAATAAAACTCATAACATGATACCACTTTCGAACCTTAGCTGTGGTAGAGTCATCTCTATACCAACAACATTCATAACTCTCTCTCGTGCACGTGGAATGCCATTGAACACACTGGTCTTCCCTAATACCTTCTCTATGTCCTTCAGTATTGGGGTTAGACCAGTTACTACCCGAATACCTTCTCTTTGTCCTTCAGTATCGGAAATCATGATTCCTCCCTCCCAAGTACCTTCTCAATGTCCTTCAGTACTGGGGGTTAACAACATACCGGGGCATACTTTGATTACCTTGGAAATCATGTTGTGATAACACAAACAACAAATTCTCAACATTTGCACTTTTCCTTTCTAAACATGTTTCCAAGTGGATTTACACAAGGCATTTTCTAAAGGAAGTCATACTTCCATAATTTAGTTTCCATGCTTGAATGTGTAGTTACAAACTAATTCAAATCATGCTTAAGTTTCATCAATGACATTCTATGAAAAGCTCCATGAAAAATATACAAAAGTAAGTCAAGCATGTTTCAATGATCAACATTTATGCTTTTGAAGAAAAACAAAGGTCAAGCATAGTTCTAAAATAGAGTCACTCACAATCACCAAAAGGGTTCCAAGGATTATAAGCTATTCCTATCTTCGTTTGCCCTGAAAAAGAAATTAATAACATTAATTCCTTTCCTTATACACCTTAAAAACATATCTAATTCAGTCCCATAACTCAATTCATAATAACCATACGCACTTGGGTGTAAGGTATATAGAAATGGAAGCACATCTCCTTCAATCTCTTGCTAGCAGTTTTTTTTTTCTTGCACCTAAAATTTACCCAACTTGTTAATGACCTTAACTTACTTCAATTCAACTCTTAATATGCTTATTCAATGGCTTACCTATCTCCTTATGAAGCTTTATACACATTATAGTTCACAATCCAAAAGATTCCCAAATCCCATCACGACATCTTTTAGTGCAACCTATATCAATTTGCATATGTCAAAACATCATATATGAGCACAATATGATCAAAAGAGAGTTTAGGGCTTACATATTTAATATATCTAATATATTAAATATTAATTTGAACACTTCAAATTAAATATTAATTTGAACATTTCAAATTTTAATATTTAATGTATCAAATACAATAAATATATTTTCCTCTTTTATATTTAATATATCTAATATATTAACTGTTAATTTTAACACTTCAAATTAAATATTGATTTAAACATTTCATATTTTTCTTTCAACTAAATTGATCTTTTTAGTGTTACTATTAGCTAGCAAGGGAACCTTATGGACCTACAGATTATAAGCTCCAATGATACAAAATTAATTAATTAAACTTTTTAATTAATTAATTTTCATTCATTAACTCTAGGCCACTTCACATTGACCTAGAGTTGTACTCTTATGCACTGTAAGAAAAGTTGTGTCCATAGATATAATCATTACATGTAAGTCGATCCTTCATGAGTTGTTCGTAATTACAGCTGGGTCAAAAGTCTGTTTTACTCCTATAATTACATCTTGCACCTTAAGTACCACTGATCCTCTAATGAACAATCTGTTTATAATCTAATTATAAACTAAGGCCCTCTCGGGCCAGTGAGAGGGTGGGGCCCCATTGTTCAAGTCCTGAAATCAGCACTTAAGGGAACTACTCATCTACTTACCCTATATGGGAATGAGTGAATTCCATCTTGTGAGATTATGTTCCCAGCTCCCTATTTGGTCAAGTTCCCAAAATGGTACGCATATTGAATCGTCTATAAAAGCCACTCTCACTCATGCAAATCAAAGGACAAGTCCTCACAGGCTAGAGTTCATAACTCACTCAGGATTAAGGTCGAGTCACATATGATCATCCTGATGAAATATTAATCTTCTCAATTAACGGATTTATAAAGAGAGATTAAATATTTCGTGGTCCAATCTTATACAAACTCATTGTATAAGATACCCCACTCACATGTCTCCACATGAATGATTTAGATCGAATCATTTGTAACTATTACAAAGTGGGCCGTATCAATAGTGTTACCAAGATAAGGCACCCAACCTTATCGATATACTATGACCCTTTAGGTTATTTCTTGAACATGATCCTCTCGCTGTCAACCACATACTATTCAAGATTACACTAATAACCTTAGATTTTTCATATAATGGATAATATTATATTGTAAATAAAATAATCAAAATTATTATTAATTATTAAATAAATTATTAATTGCGAGGCTTTAGGGCATAAATCCCAACAATCTCCCACTTGCACTAAAGCCGGCGAGACATGTATCATAGGGCATACTCTATACCCAACATGTTCTCCCACTTGCCTTAGCAAAGATGAGACATGTCTCGTAATCCTAGACATTCTAGGTGACCCTCAAACACCTTAGCCTGGAGAGTCTCTTTATATAGATCCAAAGAACTGCCGTTAAAAGCCATCTTGGTCACTACCATGATGCTTTCTCTCTCTCGATGATTCCCTATACATTAGTATTTTCTAATTTCCTTAATATTAGTCTTTGCACCACTATTATCATAATAAAGAGGATAGACAAAATCATATCTGAAACACAGATATTCAAGGAACTATTTGAGTCATACAAGTCCTTTTGTTGCTTCACAAGCAAAACAATTTAACTTGTATACCATACTCCACCACCTAGAGTAAAATTTATTTTTACATAGATTTCCTAAATCTTTGCAAGAACCAGTGTATCTTGTAAAGATCAAATCTTTAACTCCATACACAAAAATTTCTCATCATTCATAGATAATTTGAGAAAGTTTTTAATTTTCTACTCAATGGTCATACCATTCGTTTAACTGATATATGCTAACCAATTGTATATTAAATGTTCAGTCTCATTTATGCATATCATATACTCTCAACATTTGAGGTGTCTTAGGATACACTTCCTTAGACATATATATCAAATATTTGACAACAATTTTGTCAATATAAGATGTTTGAGACAAAGTTAACATTTTGTCCTTAAAATCTTCATTTTAGACATGTAAAATATAATGAGTTATTCCAAATCACTCATTTGGAATTGGTTACTTAATCAACGTTTTATGTTAGACATCTTACATCATTCATAATGGGTAAAAATATCACCAACATAAAACATGAGAAAATCCACCAAGCAATTAATGATTTTCTTGTCTATATAAGCTTCATTAATATTTATCTAAAGTCATAGATTTTGATAGTTTTATCAAAACTTATATTCACAGATCTAATGATAAAATTCATTTCATAAATGAACATTTACTATTTCACAAACTTTTTGCTTTTGATCTTTGAAAATAAACACATCTGATTGATTTGTGAAGATGTATTATCTAAGATTTCTTGTCATAAAAGAATTCTAAACATTCATTTTTTTTATATCACATATACAATAATGAATTAAATAATGCTTATAGAATTTAGTATGGCAACAAGTGAGAAAATTTACTTATAGTCTACTTTCTCCTATTAGGTTTAACCATTTGTCATTAGTCTCACTTTGCAGGTAATAAGCCTTCAACTTTGTCATCTAACATGATAATTTGGGCTTCAATTAAGTCCTTGTAAAGGTTGAGTCATCTCATAACTCTCCCACTACGATGAGGCTTATCCAATTCATGACTAGGATCCATTTGACTTTCAAATGTAATTAAATTGTTAACAACTTTTGTGAACTATTTAGTGGCTTCACTTGGAATCAATTTATTAACATTATCTCCCCTTATTAAAGGTTTGTAGTCTTTTATTTGACATTTCTTATAAAAATGATATTTGTCATACAAATATCTTATTCGTTTTAGGACTACATAAAAGACCATTTTATACTCCTTAGGGGTGGCCTACACTTAGGCTTATCTTTGAACATATACAAGCTTTTTAGGCTTGTTTCAGCACGTGAACTTAACATTCCCAAATGATGAAGTGTTGTAAACCAGTTTTACTACTCTTCTATAGTCTTAAAATTGTCTCATAGTCACTTTTGGAGGGAATCATGTTCAACATGCAATCTCTATTGCATTTCCTAACCGGAGTATGGTAATGGTGTGTAACTCATTACTGATGTGACCATGTCTAACAAGGTCCTATTTCTCCTTTTGTAGCACAATTCCACAAAATTGCACTTGGTATTAAGATAATTGGGATAAAAACCCATTTTCTATCAATTAGTTTTAGTACGTAAGGTTCATGTACTTTCTATTATGATTTGATCATAATATCTTGATAGATTTAATTACCTAATCGATTTTTTAACTTTAGTCTTAATTTTCTTGAACTTTTCAAAAATTTAGACTTATGTTGTATTAGGAAAAGATACTTGTACCTTGAATGATCATCAACTAGAGTGACAAAATATTCATGACTTTATTTGACCTTTACATTCACCAGACCACTTGGGTCAGAATGTGTAAGCCCAAAGTATTATTTGGCGTTCTAGCCCTATCTAATAAATGCCCAATAAATCTTGCATGAAAGACAAGATCTACAGACAAGTAAAGTAATTAAACAACTTTTTAGAGAATTACCTCTTACTAGTCTTTTCATTCTATTCAAGTTGATGTTAATCAACCTTAACAGCCAAAGTCAAGTATCATATTTTAGGAGAAAACAATGTCTTTCTATTTTGGATTATATAATCCTGAATATCTCAGTATTTTGTATTATTGTATATGTCAACATTTTTAACATATACAAATTGTTCTTATTTTCAGCTGAATGTATTTTCAAACAATTTTGAAAATATAAACTTTCATACTTCAAAGTAATTCATAATATATGAACATTTTTGTAATAAAGTTTGAGAAATTGAATTTCTCTTATGGTTACTAAAAACACCATATTCAAGATTATGTAACAATTTTTACTTAATGACATTTTAATGTCTCCCACTACACTAACTGAGATAGGCTTCCTGGTGCTAACTTGTAGAAACTATTCTACATGTTAAGTATTTTCCAAGAATTACATATTAAATATAATGAAGAATAAATCTTGATAGTAGATCGTATATCAACTATCTAGGTGACATTATTTATATTCCACCAAAAATCTAGTAAATCAAATTTATTTTTATTTATATTTTTCTTCCTAGAGGTATTTCAAAAATTTCTCTTATTATGACTGTCCTAGCTAATGTAGGAACTATTTCCTTTTATATAGCTTCGATCATTTGGTTTCTTTACTTGGATTTTTGTAATACTTAGTTTTGAGATCATTTAGACAACTTTCTAAATTTAGCTTATGTTGACTTCAACATCTCATATGTTGTTGTCATTTTCTTTATCTTCTAAATTTGACATCTAACATGTCAACTAGGAGAATACGTACAAGCTATCTCGTTTACTTTTGATTCATTAATTATGTGCTTCACGAACAATTCGAATAGCATTAGCAACAGGTTTTGAGAATATTTCTCAATAAAGACAAATTCAAAATTTTACACTACCATTATAGTGTTAATGTTACTTTTCCAAGTAATAAAATTTCTTAATTTTGACTTATCAGTAATAAAATTAAAATTATGAGAGAAACTGACAGAATATTGAAATATATAGTATATAATTTAACATCATACAAACAATTATCTATTCAATTTTCCTATAAATCATTTCTAATGCTATGGTACTTTAGTGAGTAAGAACAAGTGCCGCCGTAGGGTAGGTCAAGTATTCCTTCATTAAACTGAGACAATCTCAACCAAGTATTATACTAGAATAACTCTTATTCCTATAATATTTAGTTACCATTAGTTTGGTCAAGGACAACATTAACAACTTTAATGAGCCATTTGTTAGTGTGACCCATAATTTTTAGATCCCGTAGTTTTATCCCAACAAGTGTCGCCGTAGGGTAGGTCAATTATTGGAAACAAAACTACAATCCTATCCTTCTCAAGAGTTCACCCTGATATTGACCCATGCAAACACCTTCCGTAGGGGGACGATCCAAAAGCTGCCATGAGGCCCCACATGAATCTCACGATGTGAACCAATGATGGAGATCATAGGATATGTTGACACATTTCCTTCTCCCACTTACTATTTTTAAATAGGGTTTTCTCTTACTTAGACAAATTAGTTTAATCTCATTTATCTAAGTTCCTCAATCTACCTTTCATAACCCTTATGTTGTTAGATTGATTTTAATGTGAATTACTAAGTTTTTAAACTATTTAAAAAAAATTAATCACATTATGAGCATGCTTAGTGAAATTAAATAAAATTTAACTAATTCAACTCCCAGGTCGGTTCCCAGTTAGAGATGTTCCCTTTCAGTTAGCGTAAATACCCCAGTTTAGACAGAACCTTCCATAGACAGAGTTTCCTTATAGTCAATTTTTATTTCAAATTCATTAATCTTTAATTAACTATCAATTATTAGATTAATGAACATAAGTGAATTTATAAATAAATGTTTTTAATCCTATTAAAAAATAATTCACTTGGATAATCTTAAAAATCCATCATTTTAAACCATTTTAAAAAAATTAAATGATAATCCTGGATATTTTATTCTAATTCTATTAGAAAAATATAAGATAAATTAAATTCAAAACTTAAACTATGGATAATCTTGAAATTCTACCATTTTAAACCATTTAAAACTAAATTAAAAGATTGTCCTAAATTCCATCTTATTAGAAACAAATAAAGATATATTAAATTCAAATTTTAAACTATTTAAAGGATGAATTAGAAATATCTTTATTTTAAAAAAATCCTAATCTCATTAGGATATATCCTAATTCTATTAGGAAAACAAGAATTTCATTTATGAAAGAAAATATCCTAATTTAATTTTCCAAATATAACAATTATATTCAAAGATATGGAAAATATAAGCATATTAAGAAAATATCTCAATTCTATTAGGAAACATCTTAATCAAATTTTCCAATATAACAATTATATTAAAAAATTAATCTTAATTCTATTAGGAAACAACCTAATCAAAATTTTCAAATATAACAATTATATTCAAAAATATATAAGATGCATGATCATGCTTAACCTATGGTGGGATTTTAAATTTAAATAGCATACTTTATGCAACAATCAAACATTTTAAAACATATATCTAATGCATAATTAAATTAAAAATAGCAAAATTGACCGTCATATTTGGCATATCCTAAGAAATTGAAAATAATTTAAATTACAATAATTTAAATCCAAGACATATCTTGGTCTTCAATATCTTTCTTGTTTGGACCATTCCAAATTTAGGATTTAGAAATCCTAAATTTTCAATTGAAGAAGCTGACTTCAATTCATGTTTTTTTTTTTTCCGCGAACCTTTTTCACCGTCAACTTCTTCAACCCATATAATCAAAATTTGCAACAATCGTACTCATTCAAGTAGAATACATGAAATCCTAACCCTTATGGGTTTTACAATGATCTAATCAAAGCAATAAATCTAATGTCAAATAGCCTAAACAATCAATTTGCAAACTACAATATATCAAATATATGATAAATTAAAATACCCACCATCACAAAACTTTAATTATAAACAAAACTCAAAGAGTGCTCTGATACCAATTGAAAGGAATGAATGTTTCACTCCACAGCGAAAACATTGGATCGTCTTTGATTTTATTTAGAATTAAACAATAAAAATTAAGGTTAAGCAAAATATACCTTGAAAATAATATTATGGAGAATATTCTGGCGAATCTTTATCTTTTCCATAAAGTCTTCTTAGCTATGACTCGAATAAATGACCAAGGCTTGTGGGAGCCTCTTGAAAGAAAATCCGCAAGGAATTGGAGAGGAAGAGGTCTAGAGAGAATTCTCTAATTCTCTCTATTGAGGAGATGTGTGCTATGAAGAATGAACAATAGCTCACCCCTAGGGTTCTATTTATAGTGGTCTAGGGAAAATAATTAAATAATATATTTTAATATCTAATATATTAAAATATATTTATCTAACCAATTTAAATCTTATTCAAACCGTTTAAAATTCTCCTACGACATCTATTTCTTAATTTGAATCCAATTCAAATTTAATAAATATCTTTTATTTAATGTATCTAATATACATTAATTATTTTAATATTTAATGTATCAAATACAATAAATATATTTTCCTCTTTTATATTTAATATATAGGATATATTAAATATTAATTTGAGCACTTCAAATTAAATATTAATTTGAACATTTCAAATTTTAATATTTAATGTGTCAAATACAATAAATATATTTTCCTCTTTTATATTTAATATATCTAATATATTAACTATTAATTTGAACACTTCAAATTAAATATTGATTTAAACATTTCAAATTTTTCTTTCAACTAAATTGATCTTTTAGTGTTACTATGAGCTAGCAAGGGGACCATATGGACCTACGGATTATAAGCTCCAATGATACAAAAATAATTAATTAAACTTTTTAATTAATAAATTTTCATTTATTAACTTTAGGTCACTCCATTATAGACCTAGAGTTGCACTCTTAATCAACACTTAAGAGTGCAACTCTAGGACAAGGTGTCTATGGATATAACCATTACATGCAAGTCGATCATTCACGAGTTGTTCGTAATTACAGTTGTGCCAAAATGCCGTTTTACTCCCTATAATTACATCTTGCACCTTAAATACCATTGATCCTTTAATGAACAATCTGTTTATGATCCAAACATAAACTAAGTCCCTCTCGAGCCAGTGAGAGGGTGGGGCCCCATTGTTAAAGTCTCGAAATCAACACTTAAGGGAACTACTCAACTACTTACCCTATATGGGAGAAGTGAATTCCATCTTGTAAGATTATGTTCCCAGCTCTCTATTTGGTCAAGTGCTCAAAATGGCAGGCTTATTGAATCTGCTACAAAAGCCACTCTCACCCATGCAAATCAAAGGACAAGCCCTCACAGGCAGGAGTTCATAACTCACTTAGGATTAAGATCGAGTCGCATATAATCATCCTGATGAAATATTAATATTTTCAATTAACAAATTTATAAAGAGGGATTAAATATTTCGTCCTCTAGTCTTATACAACCTCATTATATAAGATACCCCCAGTCACATGTTTTCAGATGAACAATTTGGATCAAATCATTTGTAACTATTACAAAGTGGTTCATATCAATAGTGTTACCAAGATAAGACACCCAACCTTATCCATATACTATGACCGTTTAGGTTATTTCGTGAACATGATCCTCCCATATGTCAACTACATATTGTTCAAGATTACACTAATAACCTTGAATTTTTCATATAATGGATAATATTATATTACAAATAAAATAATCAGAATTATTATAAATTATTAAATAAATCATTAATTACAAGGTTTTAGGGCATAAATCCCAATAGTTGGGACGAGCGAGATGCCAAACTTGGAGCCGAAATGCAAAACTTGGAGGTAGAACGCCTTACTTTGAACGACATTGCTCAATCCTTGAACTTAAGCAACACTTAATTGGTCTTGAACTTAAAATGAGCGAAGCTCGATCTTAAACTTGAAGTGAGTGAAGCCCTCTGGCATGCATCTAACGTGTGTGACATCTTACTCACTCTCTTGCAATAGATTAATCCTAGTCATGCATCTAATGTTCTTTAACTACATTTATTCTATCGACCTAAATCTAGTTTAATATGAAAAACCATGGCCAAAGGTTAAGACAATAAAAATGAGATGCATAAAATATGTCGATATATAGACTAAAACTACAATTCAACCAACTGTTCAACATTACAATCATTCACGTATCTAAAACATAAATAAATAGTACATGAACAGTCCACAAAAATTCCTAGGAAGTAGAGAATAAACTTATGTCGCATGCATACACTCGTTCTCGACGTGATGTCCATGATCTCGAGCTTTAAGTGTCCTCCTTGGCTCTCCAAAGGTCTTCTCTAGGTCCTTAGACAGTGCTTAAATCATGTTTAGGGTTTTTAGTCTCTCAAAATGGCTCCCATTTGACGAATGAAACGTTCATTTTTATAGAGTTGAGACATCATTGCAAAGCTATCCCTTCGAATTTCATAAAAAAGGAAAAAATCAATTTGGCTGGCATTGTAACGTTGACACTATGCCTACTGGTCTCCAAGTTTGAATGGCTGCTGATAGGGCATTGCAACGCTACAAGTATCGTTGCAACGTTATACTCTCGAGTTTAAATTCTTGATTACTTCTCTTCAACACTTGGATCCTCAAATATAGCTCAATTATGCTCTAAATTCGTCCACATACTCCACAATTCTCCAATTGTGCTTTAATTACTCGATTTCTAGAAAATATACATAAAATACATCAGAGCTAACACATTTATAGAAAAACTAGCAATAAACTAAGCTTAGAAATAGCACTATTTTGTGTGTTATCAAATACCCCCAAACTTTAGATTTTTGCTAATCCTCGAGCAAAACAAAACCAAATAATGATTCACATAATTCAATACGAGATTCATGACTCAAGCCTTAATTATCTAACTAACATGAAACAACAAAATAAAATCATAAGATACTTCCTCAAGCAATCTAAACTCTATCTATTGCTTATTTGCATGTGTGTGTGTTTAACTCTCTTTCTGTCGTTTTCTACTAACTTGAGATACTTTCCTTCGTTTTCCCCTACACTAGCCCTAAGTTCCAATTTCAAGCCTTCCCACACTACTGTAAGCAATCTACTTAAGCACTACATTTCTTTTCTTTCTTTTCATAGGGGTTACTAACCACCAAACTTATATTTTTCTTTCTTACTTAGACCATAACTTTTGCACTTCCACTGTAGGGACCCTTATCCAGAGCACTCACTTAATGGATGGCCTAACTGGTGACAATGGCGGTAGTTCTTTTGATCCCCACACATTAAGCACACAGTATTGATGGAACATACTTTAATTTTCTTTAAACATGCTAAAAAATCAATAAAGATAAAAATTTTCTTATTTCAATAAATTTCAATTACTAACTTTCATGCAAGTCAACTATCAATCAGTTCTTAAGCCTATCGGGGTGACAACAACCTTTAGACTCAAAAAAAGCATCCTAGTATTCGAACATATAGAAAG
Organism: Trichosanthes truncata; assembly: GCA_033996785.1. Classification (NCBI taxonomy): domain Eukaryota; kingdom Viridiplantae; phylum Streptophyta; class Magnoliopsida; order Cucurbitales; family Cucurbitaceae; genus Trichosanthes; species Trichosanthes truncata. The sequence continues at coordinate 18,021,374 of JAWPNB010000004.1, forward strand.
TCAGTTATGTGCTCATGTGTTCCAAGGAGATCATAGATAAAATTCAAATATACTCAATTCAGGACATGCTTCAAAGATCAGTCTATTGCAAAAAATTCACTTAGATTACTTCCTAGGTTGTCCTAATCAATCATCATGCATTCTAAATCAATCAATCATGCTTAAGATCGAAACAATTCATGCTCAAAATATATCAGGACTACACAATACTACCCATTCCCAAACTTAAAGTTTACATTGCTGTAACAACCCTAGGGGCTCAATACGCTACCTAAGAGTCATTACTAAGTCACGTCGCTATATTACCAAAAATTTCGGCAACATAACGGCGTAACTACACGAAAACCAAAATTTCTGACCCTGATAAGACATAGAAAAACACACTTCTAAGATTTCAAACAACCTCCTAGCATCCAACAAACTTCTCAATATGATGCTAGGGTTCAACAGCAGAAATCAAATGCACGTGCACGATTTACAAAGAAAGGTTTAAAAGCTTTTGAAACATTCTCCTAACATTTAGAAACTTAACATGAGTTCTATATACATCTAGAAACATAAGAGAAGCGGAATAGCGATCAGTCGGCTCCCCATGACTCGAGTAGATGATCTCCTGTCACGCGCTAGGGCCGATCTTAGCCTTACCTGAAAACATTTTAAAAAGGAAAAGGGTGAGTATTAACGAATAATACTCAGTAAGTCCATCATAGTTTTAAAACAAAAACTTCAATCACATGCAACATGTCATTTTAAATCATAAAACCATCGCTGTAGTAGGGGACCTAAAATTCCTTTCATAAACCATGTACTTTTCCTCGCAGCTCTTGTGAACGATTAAATTCTCCCGAGGGCCTCTGAATAGTCCGAAGACATAGGTTTTCTGTCTAATAGAGTCCTCCCTACCTCTGAGAGTTAAGCTCGAAAGCTAACATATATCATGGAGTCCGAAGACTCAGCCCGAAGGCTACCATCGTGGAGTCCGAAGACTCAAGCCCGTCGGCTACAGTCTGGGGGCACTCTCGAACCCCGGGAGCATATAGAGTCCGAAGACTCGGGTTCCCTCAAAACCCACATAAAACTTTTGGGAGAATTATCGTCACAGCCTATATAAATCCTTTTCATGAACACAACACATGCATGAGGTCCCATTCATTTTAGAACATAGTTATGAATGCATCAGTCATAGCAATCGCATTTCAAAGACATACATATAATACACTTTCTTTCTTAAATACTTAACATGAAAAACATATACTTTCAAAGTAAACATAGAGCTCGTTATAGATTTCGAAAACTTCTTTAATATGTGAGATCCCTTACCTTAAGTCTTTACTTACTAAAATTCCCTTTCTTCACTTAGTAATTAAGCTCCTTGAGTTTCCACTCGAAGTACGATCCTCGGTCCTCGACAATTCACCTAAAAAGTGTTCTAAACGTGTTTTAAACCATCCGAATTACGCTAAAACACCTTCTATCATTAATAACTCGACGAAACGGACAATTTGGCAATTTTTACCCAACTCCGGCGAGCGGCGGCGCGTGGCCGGAGCACGGCGGCGCGTGGACTTCACGGCGGCGGCGCGTGGGCGGCGCGTGGGGCTTCCAATCGGCGCGTGAAGGTTCGTTTCTGGTGTGTTGCAGCCCGATCTACAATAATCCGAGGTTATTTTGCTGAAAATCGATCAAATTCAAGCTCAAAATGCCAAACTCCTCACGGAACAAAAACCCACCTTGAAATCGCGGCGGAAATGGTGTTTTCCGGCGATGTTCTACGGCGGCTTTGTTCTGCAACTGACGTGGGACGGGGTTGAGCGTGCAGGTCGACGGGTTGGAGCTTCGTTCGGCGGTTGGAGGATTGGCTGAGGTGTTTCGACGGCTGGACGGTACCGGCGAGATGCGCCGGTGGGACGACGGCGAGCGGCGCTGCGATGGAAAAGAAGCTGGCGGCGTGCAGCGTGCGGCGGCGATTCGTGCGGCGTGCGGCGGCGGTTCGTGCGGCGGCCGGGTGTTCGATCGGAGAGAGAGAGAGAGAGAGAGAGAGAGAGAGAGAGAGAAAATCGGGAGGGAGGCCTTCGGGGAAGAAGAAGATAAGTTTTTAAAAAAAATAATAATTTTAATTTAATTTAATTTAATTTAATAATAATATTTTTTTTTTTTTTTTTTTTTTTTTTTTTTTTTTTTTTTTTTTTTTTTTTTTTTTAGAATGTTACATTCTTCCCCCCTTAAGAAAACTTTCGTCCTCGAAAGTGGCTAGTCTTACAAAACTTTGAATACATGTTCGCCTCTCAAACGACCCAACCAAACTTTAGCCATCTTCCTTTTTGTTCTAACCTCAAAGCTCCTTTCCTCATGCTACCCTTAAGGATACTAAACCACCATCTTCGAACTCCATTCCCCTTTTCCATCTTATGGCACATAACTTGTCATCATAAACTCTTAAGGACTCAAACGATTTAAACTGTCACATGCTCAACTCCTGGATGAACAATACTTTAGGCTCATAAAGCTACGAAAGGTTTCAAACCTTCTTCTGACAACCATAGTGCCTTGCAATCTTTCAAAGCAAAGTCCTTATCTATCCCTACCAAAACATAGGTCGAGTAGTTGCATTTGTAAACCTTCAACTAGCATAGAGCAAAGATCACCTTACCAAGCTATATCGACTCTCAACCAACCACTTTTTCCAAAAGTATTACCATGGACAACAACTCTCCAGTTCCACACTAGCACCAAAATCCACCTTTGCTTGAATTCTTGAAATCTCACTTCATAAGTCTCACTCTATATGAACAATTACATCATTGAGTCAACTAAGTTTGAGGCGTTACTACACTGGAGAGGTTCTAACATAGAGAGTAATCTATAATCCCAAGCAAACCATGCACCTTTCTAACTGCAACTAACAAAGTCATTTGGTTGCTAATTTTGTCCTTGCTGGAACCACTAAAACCGATCCCTTGGTACCACGAGTCTTAGGAAAACCATCTTCTGACCTAGAGCTCGTATTCGAACTGAGACATTACCATCAATCATTGCTCCCAATCAAATGACAACTTTTCTCTATTTGCAGGGCTACTTTTACCTCAACTTGTAGCATTACCAGCACCTGCATTTTCATCCTTATTTGCTGTTTGATTCTCAGTTCCTCTATTCCACCCATAGTTTGATCCAAACCTCAAGGACGACTTAATACTTTCCAATTATTGTGCTCTTTTCTCTTGATGTCACCTTCCAACCTAATTCCTGAACACTCAACTTATCACCATCATCATTGCTCGATTTCCAACTCCGTCGTTGGTTATTCCATTCACTTTCTCGGTTCTAGGACCTTGTACAACCACCACTACTCCAAACTCTTTTCTCATCCAAACCTGAACTCTAGCTTGCAAGTTTATCCGCATTGTCACCATCATTTGAATCGCTTTCTGGGTTTCACCTCACACGGCCTCGGCCTCCAAATTCAATTCTATCTGATCCAGACTTCCACTATTGTCTTGCCAAATTCATCCACTGGAGTCACATATATTCGAACCACTCTTTTTGGTTCCCTTTCCAACTATTTAGCAACAGAGGCCAATAACCATTTTCAACTAGAAAGTTGCTCTTTTCATTTCCTTTGCAAACCTAAAACGAAATCTTAAAGAAGTTTTTTTTTTTTTTTTTTTTTCTTTGAAGATTTGGGTTTCACAAGTTTAAACTCTTACCTTAGGAGTAAGATTTCACATGTTAAGCTAGGCTCCATAACCAAAGTCTCAAGTTCTTACCTTCAGCCAAAGCTTACGAAGTTTTGAGTTTCAAATACTAACCAAATTCCTTTCACCACATTTAAGGATTTCTATCCTCAAAGCACACCATACTTGAGTATTAGGCACCTCAACATAACCGTTTCCTTTTTATTTCTTGAGACAAACATATCTTTTCTATATCATCTTTTTCTTCCTTTACTAAATCCATTAAGTCTCTTTTCCATCACCGAGCAACACCTTTCCTCAACGAGAGGAACATAAAGCACATCATAACTATAGAGAGAAAGGTGAACAAGTTAAACCACGAGTACGGGGCTAATCCTTTCCAAAGTCTCAAATGACCTGCGAATCATCAATCATATTCTCTTTTGTCCTTATTTTCCATTCCTTCATATCTCCCTCATTTGGGGTTCCTCATTCATCACTAATCCACTCTTGGATTAATTCAGTCCTAATCCCCTTAAACTTATAACTGACCTATTTTGGTGGCGTGAACACCACTTCTTTACGAAAACAATCAATATTAGCATGGTTCAAAGCCAGCCAATCCATGCCTAGAATAACATCGAACCCTTCCATCTCGAGGACTATTAAATTCACATCCATCTCATGGTCGGAAACTATCATCTTATTATTCTTAATCCCCTCAGTAGCTAATAAACTCAAGTTCTAACTCATCTTGTCTCACAAAAGACGCAGAAATAAAGGAATATGTAGAACCTGAATCAAATAATACGAATGCAAGATATCCCAAAACGGGAAGCGTACCTGTAACTACAGCATCTGAGTTACCAGCCTCCCTGTTGGTACTAGCAATAACTCTCCCTTGCTATGGTGCGGGCCTATTAAGTCCTACTCCACCTGAACCTGAAGACTGGCCTCTCTTGTCTGGGAGGGTAGGACAATTTTCAGCTCTGTGTCCCTCCTTTTTACATCGAAAACACAACCCAGACCGCATCAGGCACTGACCCCAATGAAACTTTCCACATTCATTACAACGAGGTTTCTCCCCAATGTTAGGTTCCAACCTATTTACTTGCTGCCTCTGACTAAAAGCGGCCTGTGACCTCATAGACGATTGTGAAGACTGTTGAGAACGCTGGGGATTCGAGTTCGCCTGACTCCATCTCCTCTTGTGATCAGAGGATGACTGACTCGGGTTTTGGACCATAGGAATCTCACTCTGTTGGCCTGCAACAATAAACTCTGCTGTCCTTACCGCAGCAGCATAGTCGTGAAGTGCTACAGCCTGCACCACGCCTTTAACCTGAGGATCCAAACCCATTACAAAACGCTCCGTTTTCTTGGCCTCAGTATCTACCAGTTCTGGAGCAAAACGAGATAACCTTGTGAATTCCCTCTCGTAGACGTCTACTGGACGTCGATTCTGTTTAAGTTGTAGAAATTCTTCTTGTTTCTTGTATCGTGCAGTCGCAGGATAATATTTGTTCCAGAAAGCCTCTCTAAACATCGGCCACGTCACTACTCCTCCTCCTGTACCTATGGTCCTCTGAGCAGATTCCCACCATAGATAAGCATCATCCCTCAGCATAAATGTGGCGCAAGAAACTTTATATTCATCCGGGCAACTCATCAACTGAAAAATGTTCTCCATAGAGAACAACCATAACTCCGCCACTGTAGGATCCCCAGAGGATCCGTCAAACGCCCTCGGATCGTACTTTCTAAAATCTTTCAAGTGACGGGCTTGTAATGAAGCTGGCGTAGAAACTTGACCCATCTGTGCTAACTGGGTCGTCACGGTCGCTTGTACTAAGTTCTGCATCGCCTCTAACATCAATGACGCAACCGTAGGATTTGCAGGCTCCATAACTGGATCAGGTTGACCCTGAGCAACAGGGGAATTTGCCCCAGAATTCACCTCCTGTTCCACTGGCATCTCAGGAGGTAAATCATGTATTCTACCAGCACCACGTCCTCTACCTCGTCCTCTGCCTCTCCTTCTAGGCGGCATACTTAACAAACAAACATAAACAAGTTAACCTCCACATCAAAAGGGATCACACTTTTCAACTTTTCTTAAACTTTCCTTAACTTAAAAATACATTTCACATATGAATCATTTCATAAAAATAACATGCTTTTCAACAAACGAATTAAAAGTTTACTTCAGAGGCGTACCTGCGCGATGACTGGAAATCACTACTTAGTCATGGGATTCCTGATGCTTACGAAGTAAGCTAGTCTACAGAACCTATAACCTAGTGCTCTGATACCAACTGTAACAACCCTAGGGGCTCAATACGCTACCTAAGAGTCATTACTAAGTCACGTCGCTATATTACCAAAAATTTCGGCAACATAACGGCGTAACTACACGAAAACCAAAATTTCTGACCCTGATAAGACATAGAAAAACACACTTCTAAGATTTCAAACAACCTCCTAGCATCCAACAAACTTCTCAATATGATGCTAGGGTTCAACAGCAGAAATCAAATGCACGTGCACGATTTACAAAGAAAGGTTTAAAAGCTTTTGAAACATTCTCCTAACATTTAGAAACTTAACATGAGTTCTATATACATCTAGAAACATAAGAGAAGCGGAATAGCGATCAGTCGGCTCCCCATGACTCGAGTAGATGATCTCCTGTCACGCGCTAGGGCCGATCTTAGCCTTACCTGAAAACATTTTAAAAAGGAAAAGGGTGAGTATTAACGAATAATACTCAGTAAGTCCATCATAGTTTTAAAACAAAAACTTCAATCACATGCAACATGTCATTTTAAATCATAAAACCATCGCTGTAGTAGGGGACCTAAAATTCCTTTCATAAACCATGTACTTTTCCTCGCAGCTCTTGTGAACGATTAAATTCTCCCGAGGGCCTCTGAATAGTCCGAAGACATAGGTTTTCTGTCTAATAGAGTCCTCCCTACCTCTGAGAGTTAAGCTCGAAAGCTAACATATATCATGGAGTCCGAAGACTCAGCCCGAAGGCTACCATCGTGGAGTCCGAAGACTCAAGCCCGTCGGCTACAGTCTGGGGGCACTCTCGAACCCCGGGAGCATATAGAGTCCGAAGACTCGGGTTCCCTCAAAACCCACATAAAACTTTTGGGAGAATTATCGTCACAGCCTATATAAATCCTTTTCATGAACACAACACATGCATGAGGTCCCATTCATTTTAGAACATAGTTATGAATGCATCAGTCATAGCAATCGCATTTCAAAGACATACATATAATACACTTTCTTTCTTAAATACTTAACATGAAAAACATATACTTTCAAAGTAAACATAGAGCTCGTTATAGATTTCGAAAACTTCTTTAATATGTGAGATCCCTTACCTTAAGTCTTTACTTACTAAAATTCCCTTTCTTCACTTAGTAATTAAGCTCCTTGAGTTTCCACTCGAAGTACGATCCTCGGTCCTCGACAATTCACCTAAAAAGTGTTCTAAACGTGTTTTAAACCATCCGAATTACGCTAAAACACCTTCTATCATTAATAACTCGACGAAACGGACAATTTGGCAATTTTTACCCAACTCCGGCGAGCGGCGGCGCGTGGCCGGAGCACGGCGGCGCGTGGACTTCACGGCGGCGGCGCGTGGGCGGCGCGTGGGGCTTCCAATCGGCGCGTGAAGGTTCGTTTCTGGTGTGTTGCAGCCCGATCTACAATAATCCGAGGTTATTTTGCTGAAAATCGATCAAATTCAAGCTCAAAATGCCAAACTCCTCACGGAACAAAAACCCACCTTGAAATCGCGGCGGAAATGGTGTTTTCCGGCGATGTTCTACGGCGGCTTTGTTCTGCAACTGACGTGGGACGGGGTTGAGCGTGCAGGTCGACGGGTTGGAGCTTCGTTCGGCGGTTGGAGGATTGGCTGAGGTGTTTCGACGGCTGGACGGTACCGGCGAGATGCGCCGGTGGGACGACGGCGAGCGGCGCTGCGATGGAAAAGAAGCTGGCGGCGTGCAGCGTGCGGCGGCGATTCGTGCGGCGTGCGGCGGCGGTTCGTGCGGCGGCCGGGTGTTCGATCGGAGAGAGAGAGAGAGAGAGAGAGAGAGAGAGAGAGAGAAAATCGGGAGGGAGGCCTTCGGGGAAGAAGAAGATAAGTTTTTAAAAAAAATAATAATTTCAATTTAATTTAATTTAATTTAATAATAATATTTTTTTTTTTTTTTTTTTTTTTTTTTTTTTTTTTTTTTTTTTTTTTTTAGAATGTTACAATTGCCCTCAATGAAACATAAACAATGAAGTGTATATGGATATGGATAAAGTTTGAGTAATACTGGCCTGATAAAAAGAGAGATTGTTCTATGAGAAATCTTAAATTGGGACTAAGAGATCACCTAGTACGATCGAGGTCCTGCAAAATGGGAACAAGATTAACTTGGCACTCTTAAAATAACCTAAACTAGGAAAGAAAATCAAACAATAAAGTAAATAAGGGAAAGAAAACTGTGGTTGCTTCCGTGCTTTCTTTAATGTCTTTAGCTAGACTAGGCTCGTGTAGTATATTCAACTTCAATTCGAGCCTGCGGTGCAATCCTCTATAAGCACTCACTCCAATAGGTCCTTATTCAATAAAAACTCAGAGAGTTCATTAGTCAAGTGATTACGAATGAACTTGAACTTCTGTAGAGAGAATTCATTAGTCAAATGGTTATGAACCAAAGTAGAAAACAAATAAATGACAAAAACTAAAGACAAAAAGAAACAATAAAGAAAAAAAACTATGCATGAAACTTAAACAAAACAGAAAACTAAGCTACTAAAATACAACAACAACAACAACAAATAAAAAGAAGAAAAACTAAAACAAGAGAAATACAACAACAAAAAGAAGAAAATTGAACAACTACACAACCAGAACAACTATACAAGAAAGAAAAAAAAAGGAAACTATAGAAATATCACTATTTATACTATAAATTAAAATCTAGCAATTTCAACACAATATTAATTAATCTAAAAATATGCCAATCCTGACAACAGTGCCAAAAACTTGTTGTGTGTATTTTTGTGCTCGCAAATAACTGCAAGTGTACGGTGTCTAGTTTTAATATAGTGATAGAGTATAGAGTGTTGTCTCTACAGAGATTAGTTTTCTTTAGACCTTAATTAAGTACCGTAGTTACTTTTACCCAAGTTTATTTAAAGAATCAAACATTGGAATCAAGAGAAAATAAAATCTAAACTAATTTGTACATGCTTTGGATTCCAATCTTGAAAAACATGAATGGTTAATTAAATTAAGCCCAACTTTGATTGATTAATGAATTAAGTTATAAACCAACAATCCTTAGCCAAGAATTTCTAAGGTAATCAATTGACTCTTTCAAGTCCAATTGAACTGATGCAAAGGAACAAGTCAACCTCTCGGTCTATTTCTATTACTAAGCATGACATTAAGTTATTCTCTCAAGGCTTTCAGAATTAACCTACTCACTCTCTTGCAATAGATTAACCCTAGTCATGCATCTAATGTTCTTTAACTACATTTATTCTCTCAACCTAAATCTAGTTTAATATGCAAGACCATGGCCAAAGGTTAAGACATTAAAAATGAGATGCATAAAAGATGTCGATATATAAACTAAAACTACAATTCAACCAAGTGTTCAACATTACATTCACATGTCTAAAACATAAATAAGCAGTACATGAACAGTCCACAAAAACTCCTAAATCTAAAAAAAAAGTAAAGGAAGTAGAGAATAAACTTAGGTTGCATGCCACACTCGTTCCCAACGTGATGTCCCGATCTCATACTTCGAGTTTCCTCTTTGGCTCTCCAAATGTCTCCTCTAGGTCCTTAATGCTTTCTCAAAATGACTTTTATTTCACGAATGAAAAGTTTCCTTTTATAGAGTCGAGACAGCGTTGCAACGTTGTCCCTTCGAATTTCATAAAAAAGGAAAAAATCAATTTGGCTGGCGTTGCAATGCTATGCTTGCTAGTCTTCAAGGCTGAATGGCTGCTGATAGAGCATTGCAAGCTACAGTAGCATTGTAATGCTATATTCTCGAGCTTAAATGCTTGATTACTTCTCTTCAACAATTGGATCCTTAAATATAGCTCAATTATGCTCCAAATTCGTTCACATGCTGCACAATGCTTTGGTTTTGCTTCAATTGCTCGAATTCTACAAAATATATATAAAAACTTATCAAAGCTCACATATTCATAGCAAAACTAGTAATAAACCAAGCCTAAAAATAGCACTATTTTGTGTTCTATTAGCATTGCAGCTTGTTCTCGATCTTCAAAGTCTTATGGTCTTCAAAGCTTTGGTTCAAAGAGTGTTTGATCTTCAAGTGCTTAGGAGTTTTTTTTATCGTTGTTTCTGAAGTCTCTCTAAGTTCTCTGGAGAGTTTAATTTCTCCCCTTCAAATGAAGGAGAACTCCTCTATTTGGAATATGACGTGATGACTTGTGATTGGCAAAAATTTCTCATTCAACAATTTTAAACTAACAATTATTTATTTTAATTTTTATCTTAATAAGTTAAAAATAGATAACCTTTACTTTTTTAAATTTGAATATGAAAAATTATTTTTTAAAATTTTAATGTCCTAACTTAAATTAAATAACAATTTTAATTTTAATATGCATAAGTCTAGAGTAAAATACCATTCTTACCTTAACATAATCACGTGTTGAAAATTGTATATTTTTTTGACCACATCAATAAATCAAAATAAGGTAATATATTGTCACTTATTGTTATACAATAAGGTAATGTAATGTACTGTCACCTATTGTTATACAATTTTTTTTTCGTAACTTCTAATTTTTCCTGCCAATATACAATTTGGTTGGGCATCAACACCATACATTCCTTGAATTTCTAAATAACCTCATACTTGTACGTAGATCTATACACCTATTATTTTCTTGAGCAGGTATTTCTCTAGTTGGTAAAATAAAGTTTGAATCGATACAATCCACTAAATTTGTATAATAAATATCTTTTTGAAGCCAATCTAAACATAACTCAACTAGTTAAGGCATATGTCCTAATTTAAGAAGTTAGGGGATCCAATCTCCACTCCTACTTATTGAATTTACGGAAAAAAAAAAACCCTTTCCATAGCTAATTTTGTGCCCTTCCCTATGCACATTGTTTACAATGCTCCAACTCGTAGCTCTTTGTATTATCCAATATCCCTTTGGTTACTCTTCATTCAATCCTTTCTCACTTTATATGTGCAAGTATTTGATGTCATAAAACTATAATGGTTTGGTATATAGAATTTTTGAATGAGGTTAATAGTGCATTTGGAATGACTTTTAAAAGTAGTACTTTTAAGTGAAGCATATCTTAAATAGTTTTGAAAGTTCTTTTAAGGACGAGTTTGGGACATAGCTTTTGAAAACAAATTATGCCTTTAATTACCCCATTATAAGCACCTTTGAATGAAATACTAATTAAATGTTTCTTTAGCTACAAGAAATAGTGGATTCAGTGATGTATTTTTTGCGACGAAATGTAAAACATCATAAATTTAGACTAAAAGCAATTTTGTTGCAGAAAACTGTGATGAAAAAAAGTTTATTTGCAACAAAAATCCATTTTGTCACCAAAAATATGATGAAAAATAAAATTTGTCGCAAATTTGAAATGAAATTGCTTTTGTTCATGATTTTTTTTTGTGACAAAAAAGCATTTCGTTGCAAACAAAAAAGTGACGAAAAAGTTTTTGTCGCAAAAACAACTGCGAAAAATTTGTTTCGTCGCAAGAATCGAATTTATTGATCACTTGCATGCATAAAAATGCATGGCAGTCATTAATGATGGCATGGGTGTAACGACCCCAAAACTTAAACTAAGATAGGGGACATTACTAATCTTACAACCATTATGTTGCAAAAATTTCGGCAGCATAACGACGTAACTACAAGTTACCCAAAATTTTCTAGCACCTGATAGACAAAAGTTCATACTTCTATAGCCACATAACCAAATAACCATCCAAACTCCAACCTCATAACCACTAAAGGTTTAGAACCAATCGACAACCCAAGCAAAACAAAACTAAACTTCCTCAGTCTTCTTCAAACAATTCAATCTTTAAAAGACAAAGCAACCTAACGAATCTATTACACGCACTAACTCAAAAGTAAATCACCAAAAAAAAAATGCTCCAACTCAGATAAGAGAGACATAACCTACCAATAATACTCAGGTCTCATAGAAACAAGCCTCACAAACCTATAATTCAAACTCTCCAACAAGTTTATAAGTCTACCCAAAAGAGAAAAGAAACAACAGTACTAAAACCATAAGCTCATATCACTGTAAATATAAATCAAATACACTAAACTTAAAGAGACGACTACTAGACGAATAAGAATCCAACTACAAGGGTCATTTAACTAGACAAAGTCAACAAAGACAACCACTGGATAAAAGCAGCTAGCTATGGTCTTTCTCCTCTCATGTCTCCTCTTCAGCATCACCAGGGTCATAGTATTCTCCGTCGCCTACAAAACCTGGTGGTGAGTCAGTACATAACACGTACTGGTAAGTAGCTCACACCCGAAGAGCCACCAAGCAACATACAAGGAAAATCAACATGCTTAAAAATATCATGCTTTCCACAACGAGCTAGACATGCATCTTATACAAGCATCACATACATCATGCTTAATTTATGAATCGTATTCACACATGTACCATGCTCGACTCATGCCTAAGGAACCACTGCCCAAGCTCAACAAGCTCACTCGAACTCAACTGAGTCACTCAATCCACTCTTGTTTAGCCCTCACAAGCTACCTGAGACTGATTCCTTCGAGACACGCCGACCCCTGACCATTTTTACCCAGGGCCTCAACGATTCTCTTCGGTGCTCAGCGTTCGACCCTTAACCATTTTTACCTATGGCCTTGAACTGTGCATCGCTCCCTTGACCATTTTTACCCAAGGCAAACGATGACTTAACCACATCTACCCTTGACCATTTTTACCCAAGGCCTCGATATCCAATAGTGACATATCAACCCTCGACCATTTGTACCCTAGGCCTTGATATTCACTTGCTTTCCTTAAACAATACCAGCCCTCGACCATTTACACTCGAGACCCTGATATCCATCTCATATCCTTTCATCACAATGCTAGTCCTCTACCATTTATACTCGAGACCCTAGCATCCTTTTTTATCATAAACTCAAAGTTCGCTGACCTCACTAAACAGGTTCACAACAATCCAAAATGCAATCCTAAACATGCTTTCTAGACAATGCTTACAACCCACTATCCTCAAGTTCATGTTTTCAACATAAACATCATAGATAGCATCACACAATCTCAAGCAGTCTCAACATTCAGCATGCTCCAAACCACAAAGGTAAATAACTTAACATCACAGCAACTTACACATATTAGAACATATAAATCATGACAGTTCAGGAAGAGATGCATAACTCGCATAACAACATCACAAGAAACATACAACATGCTTCATGTATTCAAACAGACTCATCGGGTAGAATTCTACTTACAACGTTCCTAGGATATTCCAAGGTATTCCTAAACAGAACTTTGAGCCTTACTCGAATACTCCAAATTAAGCCCAATCTACGAACGCAAGTTTACAGGAATTAGAAATTAATCTAACGCATCTTATTTTAGTTCGAAGGATTTAAAGACTTGCTGAAACTTATTGGAACTTACTGAACTACTCCAAATGAGCTCGAATTACTGTTGGTTGGTGTTCGAGAGTGCTCAAATCAACCTAAAACTGCAACGCAAGGTTCCTACATGTTAGGACCTAAGCCATAACAGTTAAAGTGATTTGTGAAAAGTCCAAAACATGATAAAACTTACCAAACAGTGCAAAACTGACTGAAACTCTGCTCTAAATCCCATTTTTTGACAGTAAATGGCTTCGAATGTGGACCATTCGGAGTCCAAACAAGCTAAAATCGCAAATAAGAGATGCTTAAGGCATGGGTAAGCCAAAACTGAAGTCGATTAAGCATGGGTGAGAGACAAACCTCATCAAACAAGAAGGAATTCAAGTGAGTCTGCTGTAAATCCCGTTTTTGACACTAAACTGTTGCAATTGTGGGTTGTTTTGAGTCCAAACAAGATAAAATTACAAATCAAAGGTACTTAGGGTATGAGTAATCCAAAAATAACGTCGATTGGGCATGGATGAGAGACAAACCTAGTCAAACAAAAAGGAATTCGAATGAGTCTGCTGTAAATCCCGTTTTTGACAGTAAACTACTGCAATTGTGGGTTGTTTTGAGTCCAAACAAGATAAAATTACAAATCAAAGGTACTTAGGGTATGGGTAATCCAAAAATAATGTCGATTGGGCATGGATGAGAGACAAACCTCGTCAAACAAAAAGGAATTCGAGTGAGTCTGCTGTAAATCCCGTTTTTGACAGTAAACTGCTGCAATTGTGGGTTGTTTTGAGTCCAAACAAGATAAAATTACAAATCAAAGGTACTTAGGGTATGGGTAATCCAAAAATAATGTCAATTGGGCATGGATGAGAGACAAACCTCGTCAAACAAAAAGGAATTCGAGTGAGTCTGCTGTAAATCCCGTTTTGGACAGTAAACTATTGCAATTGTGGGTTGTTTCGAGTCCAAACAAGATAGAATTACAAATCAAAGGTACTTAGGGTATGGGTAATCCAAAAATAACATCGATTGGGCATGGATATGCAACATACCTCGTCGAAACGAAGAAGAACGCGTGGGTTTCGCATTGCCGGCGTCTAGATGCAGGCCTTTTGCACTGCCATCGTCCGGGGTACTGGGCTGCTGTACTTTGTCGTTGGAAGGGTTGCCGGAGAAGGGATTTCACGAGGGAGGGGCGGCTGGTTGAGGTTTCACAAAAAGGAGATGGGGGAGAGGTTGTTGACGTTAAGGAGGAAGAAGAAGATAATTTTGGGCTAGGGTTTACTTTACCCTTTTTTTTTTGTCTAGTTTCTCTAATTCTCTAAATAAATAAAATCCCTAAACAAAAAGAAGAAAGGAAAAATTTCTAATCTCCTAATTTCCAAAATTCTACTATGTACCAAAAATAAAACTCCAAAGAAAGAACCTAAAAGATTTGGGTTGAAATCTACTCAATAGAGGATTTGGGTTCCTTTTAAACTTGAAAATAAGATCTAAAATTAAATTCTCGAACCTTGGAATTAAAGATTTAATTAAAAAATCTCTTTCTCCAAAATTATGGAAACTTAATTTATCGAACATAGAGATTAACTTCAAATTCTAATTTTTCAAATTAGAATTGTAACTAACGACTAAGCCTAATCACTTCTAAAATAGGCTAATTTATAACTCGGGGCATTACAAGGGGTGACAAAATAATTTTGTCGCCCCATTGTTTTAAAAACCCTAACCCTCTTCTCATCTCCATTTTGCAAAGTTTTGAGAGGGAGGGTCGTTTTCAGTCTAAAATCGTCGGAGATTGCCATTTTTACCTTTTTTGCCATTGTTCTCGTTTTTAAGCTTATAGGTTTTGTTACAAACATATAATAGAGGTATTTCTTCAATTTAAGTCTCATTTGTCTTGTTATTTTTTTTTTTATTTTCTCTCTTTTTCAATATATTTTGTTTCTTTTGGTAAGATTTTTCGTTGGGCAGCTAGTAGCTTGGGTTTTCTTATTTGTTGGAGTTTGGTTAGACATTCAGAGGTAAGTAGAAATCTTGCATAGTATTTTTTGCCTTGTTATTTAGTATATTGTAGTTAAAAAAATTATTTTGAGTGTAAACTGTGATTTGAAGGCTATTTATGTGATTAAAGTTTGATTTGGAACTTATTATGTGATTAAAGTGTGATTTAATTGAGTCTATTTATGTGATTAAATTGTGACTTTTGAGCCTATTGTGTGTTCAGAGTATGATTTGGAGCTTATTTGTGTGATTAAAAATGTGATTTGGAGGCTCCTTATTTGATTAAATTTTGATTTGGAACTTTTTGTATGATGAAAGTATGATTTTAATCTTATTCGTGTGATTAAATTATAATTTTGAGTCTATTGTGTATTCAAAGTGTGATTTGGGGGCTATTTATGTAATTTGAATTTGATTTGGGGCTATTGTGTGTTTAAAATGTGATTTTGAGCGTATTTGTGTGATTAAATTGTTAGTTTGAGTGGATTGTGTGATAGTTTGATTTTGAGTCTATATTATGCATGATTAAAGTGTGATTCGGAGTTTATTGCGTTATCAAAGTTTGAATTAGAGCTTATTATGCGATTAAAGTGTGATTTTCAGCCTATTGCATAAATAAATTTGATTTTGAGCCTATTGTGTGGGATTAAAATTTGAATTGAAACTTCTTGTGCAATTAAAGTTTGATTTGAAGCTTATTGTGTGATTAAAGTTTGATTTGGAATTTATTGTATGATTAAAATATTTTTTATCCTATTTTCAGCCTATTGGTCATTAAAAGTATATGATTAAAGTGTGTATAGAGTGTTATTTTGAGCTTATTAATGATTGTATCGTGATTTTGTTCTCTTAAATGGAATATATGATTTACTCACACATGAATATTGATTATTCTAATGATTTTGGAATGTTGAGACTTAGTTAATACACAATTATATTTGTTAAATTTAGTTATGGTACTAGTTAATTTATGATTAGTTGTCCTTTTATATTCACTAGGATAAAATATGGATAAAAGTTGTACAAAACTTTAAGATAAATTGTGCAAAGTATATACAGATGGTGGAATTGTCACTTTGAGAAAGAGAGGTTTTACATGTTGTCCATGCAGAACTGTCACTTTGAGTAAGATATATATTTTATCACTTTGAAGCTATGTTCATATTCTATAAATGGGTTTTTAGATTTCGATTTCCATATAGTGATTCTATTCCCGACTTATGTTTGATAGTGAGATATTTTGATTGATGTGGATGTGAGTTGTTTAGCTATATAGTTGTGATAGTAGTTGGTTTTTTCTATTGTTGTGATTTTACTTATGTTTGAGAATTAAAGTTTAGGCTTCGATATTATTAAGAAAGTTTGGGATTTTAGTATATAATAATAGTGAGCCATAATTAAAGAATGAAAGAATAGCCAGTAATAATTTGGCTAGGGCGACGGAACGACAACAATTTGAGTTGCAACGTCAAAGAGTATGAAAGAAGATTTGAACAAATGGATGAAGTTCATAACTTGTTGGGGT
This sequence comes from Trichosanthes truncata, assembly GCA_033996785.1. Classification (NCBI taxonomy): domain Eukaryota; kingdom Viridiplantae; phylum Streptophyta; class Magnoliopsida; order Cucurbitales; family Cucurbitaceae; genus Trichosanthes; species Trichosanthes truncata. Next base: position 18,038,273 of record JAWPNB010000004.1, read on the forward strand.
GGGTGGGGGGGGGGGGGACTTTGTGATTATTCTACCTATTGTGATAATTTTTAGCAAATGTGGTTTGGGTCGGAAGATTGCAAGCTCTTATATCAATTTTGGTTTAGTGCATTTTGTTGAGGATTTTGGGGGAGGAGGGGGTAATCTTTGTTGTTGTGACTTTGATTATGTTGTTTGAAAGGGAAAGGGGTTTTTGTTTAGCTTCTAAGTTGTGATAGTAGTGGATTTTGTGATTGTTATAATCCTACTGTGACTTTTCTAATGTTTGTTGTTGTCACTTTACTTATGTTTAAAAAGAGAAGGAGTTTGTTTAACTTTTAAGTTGCCATAGGAGTGAGTTTTGTGATTGTGTTATTGTGATTTTTTTTGTACGAGTGGTTTTGGTTGAGGATTAGATAGAGGAGGTTAATTTTTTTTGTTGTGACTTTATGTTTAAGAATCGACTTGTGATTTTTAGTATGTTTATTTATGTTTCATTTGAAATTATTATAACTTCATATAAATTCTAAAAAATGTTGATTGCAAGAGGAAATTATATCGCTTGTTGATAGCACACTTTTGTGAGCTATTTTTATAGTTTAACTATTGCTATTTTTGATGTTTTATTGAGTATTTTCACGTTGTATTTGTTTATTTTGCAGGTATTAAGCATTTGAAAGAGAAAATAGAGATGAAGACAACCACAGGACAAAAAATGAGGCAAAATTGGGCAAGAATTAGATAACTAAGAGAAAGGAAGAAGAAAATACACCATTGAGACCTGAGGGGGCAGTGTCTCAACGCTGTCCAGCAGCGTCTCAACGCTGCCATGATGTAGCCAGGCATGCTGTGAAGACAGCGTCTCAACGCTGTCCACAGCGTCTCAACGCTAAAGGGGACCGCGCGCTTATTTTTCCATCCGTAGTGTTGAGACACTGTCCACAGCGTCTCAACGCTACCCAATTTCCCTTAATTAATTCGTGCATTAGGGCAGAACGTTGAGACGCTGTCCACAGCGTCTCAACGTTGTCCCGAGTTTATAAATATGAGATTTTGATGCAATTTGAAGGGGGCGAATGGGGAGAGACTTAGCTATTTTCAAAATTTGAGTTTGAGGACCGTGAGAGGAGAATCTTTGGAGCACAAGTGAGAGTTTTAACGTTTGAGATCGTGATATTACAACGGGCACAAGGCTCACACGACGCATTAGTTCTATCTCAAACCCTTTACTTAATATTTTTGTTGGTTTTGTATGCAATTTTAGAAGTGTAACAGTGACCATGAGTAGCTAAATTTTTTTCCTTAGGGCTAGATGGAGCCGTTGGGCTGAATAATTTGTTGATGTGACTGATTTGAACTATTGTATTTCTTCCTATTCATGCAATCGTTTTATTAATGTCTATGAACTCTTGATCAAAGTTTATTTGCACTCATTAATCTGAATTTATGCTTGAACAAAAATTAATTTAGATTTGACTTCGATTGCATGACTAGTAGTTATTGTGGCATGAAAGTGACTAGAGTTCTACTAGAAATCATTAGAGAATTTGTTCTTAATGCTGTGCATGCTTATTAAAGGCTAGATAGATATATTAGTCTTATAAATTGTGCATGAGATTCAATTGTCTTGATAGAGCCAGTTGTTATTTGAACTTCTTGATTTTTGGCATGGAAATACATTAGTTCATCTTTCATTCAATTAAATTGTTAGCTCAATAGGTGAAGTCTAGTCACTAAGATTTTCTTTCTCCTAATTGTCTCAATTTTATCTTGTTTCATTTTCACATATTTTAACTCATCATTTGATTTTTATCTCTGAATAAAATTGGAGGGTTAAATTCATGGTAATTAATTGAATTAAATAACTCAATCCTATGGACGACACTTGTACTCTATCTCACTATACTAAAACTTGATCCGTGCACTTGCGGTCTTGCAAAATTAATGCAACACTTGTGCACTCGTAGTTTTTAATTGTAATTGATATTTAATGTGCAGGATTAAATCATGTTACTTTTTGAAGAAACCACGAATGAATGACTGTCTCTCTCAGTACCCCCTTTAGGATAATACACTTAGAAACTTATTTTGTAAACATTATTATACCTTAAACATTATTTTGTTCTAGCTATTTTGTAAATTTGTAACTTTAAAGGAAAGCTAAACATGTGTACATATTAACTTTGCACATCTGTGCTTTTTATTAATGTTAATTGGTTTTATCTTATTTGATTTAATTTATATAGAATGTTTATTAAGGAAGTGGTTAGTAAAATTATACACAAATTACAGGAAAAATGCACAAAGAAATGGAATTAATTAAAATTAAAATTTTTAGATTTATCAACGACTTTTAATAAATGTATCCATATTATACGATGGAATAAAAAAAATCATTTTGCGATGAAATAAACAGTCGTCGCAAAAGCAACGCAAACAACAAAAACATCGCATTTTGCGACGTTTTAATTTTCCATCTTGTGAGCATTCTTATACGAATATTGCTAAAAGGTTAGGAGAATTAGGATCTTAGCAAAATACAGGTATTTTGCAAATAGAGAGCTTAGAGAGATTTTTACTTCTTCTCTTTTGCTAGCATATCCGCCTCTGCCTTTGAATACAACTTGGAAATCTATTTATCCAAGTATATGCTAAATATAGAAAATTAAAAGATAAGGATGATTCGAAAACACAAGCCCAGTCTGAATCATCTTTAGGAAAAGCAGGGAATCTAAAGTAAAAGACAAAACAGTAAAATACAATGATTATAAAGGACAAAGAACAAGATAAAAAGAATCTACTTTAATAAAGTAAATGGTAAAAGTGAAATAATTGCAAAAGGACAAAATAAAGTTAAAGTGGAAGTGGATGAGATGTGGAAAGATAAGGGTGACCACGATGACCACGAATTCTACAACGTCTTTTCTTCCTTTAATAAAGTGACTTTATTAAAGTTGATTTGTCGTCTTCTTGCAGCAAATCTAATCTTCACGTTTTTGGCTTTTGTCAGGCAAGGAAGTAAGGGTAGAGCTTACCAACGGACTTACAACAATGCTTGGAACACTCCCTTGCAACAGTCTTCCTCAACGGTCCTCTGCAGTAAATCCTTTCATCAACCTTGACGTTAGAATAAATTTGGAGCAGAATGACGACATTCCTTCATGTGTCTTTTGTTGTAAAAACAATATTTACTAGAGAATTCAGAAATATTTACGTGGAATTCTTTGAAACTGTACATGTTGAAGGTGGATATACAGTGAAATAAAATTTACAAGAGCAAGAATATACAAACACTCTTTTTTTCTTTATATATATATATATATATATATATATATATATATATATATATATATATATATATATATATATATATATAGTTTAGAGACATATTGGGTCTATTTGATTACTATGGCTCATCTTTTTAAAAAGATGTATTCGAGTATATTTGAGTAAATTGTTAGTTTAATGACAATCCCGGTAGGGTCATAGTTTTAGGACGATTGCGGTCCAATCAAAATTATTAAGGATCACTAAGATTGATTTCTTCATCTTCCTCTTCTTCGACGATGAAAAGTGGAGGAGAAGATGATATGTTTGAATTCGAGTTTCTCTAAAGGAGAACTCGTTCAAGGTCAGCTTTGGTAGCCGTTTGAGCAAGGGAAGCCAAAAGGGCTACTTTGTTCTTGTGGAACAATTGTTGATTTGATTTCGAAACATCCTGGCAATAAGGAGTTTCAATAAACCAAAGTTTGATTTTTGGAAGTGAAATGTAAATTTTCCCACCATTTGACTTTTAAAATTTTAACCAAATATTTAGGATTTGGTTAAATGATTTGAGTAGTTAGATTCCAGTAGAAAATCCATGGAATCTGAAGATGAAGTGAGAACTGGAAGGTTAATTGAAAAGGAATCTTGTAGATGTTTTGAGAAAAATAATGGAAAGATTCCTGAATTGGGTAGGAAAAATTTATTCGCAAAGGCCAAAATTTTTCCACCAGGTAATAAACCAGATGGGAAATTTTTGCTTGTGGGCCTGTTTGCAAAATTGAATAAACCAAGAATGATTATATGCTTGATACCAGAGAATATTGGTCCAAGCTCTAACATAATCTTTATATGAGTAAGTAGGAGGATTAAACCTGATTGAGAATTTATTTTCTGTGAAGATTTTCTGGTTCCATTTTGTTGCAATGAGAACCCTGAAAATCTTGAGTTTTGAGTAAGCAGTAATAGCTATATCCTTATTATAGGATATATGAGTAATTTCCGCTGACTTGGAATCGACAAGAATTAGCTCATAAAATGTTCTTGTTTTATGGATTGACTTAGGCATGAAATAGAAATTGCCTGGGTAAATATGATAAGTTATCTCTGCAAAACTTTCGAAATCCCATTCGGGTTCGATTGGGACCTCAGTTATAACATGAGATTTTTTAAAGTACCCCTTTGTTGGAGGTTTAGGAGTAAAACGTGGTGTAGGTGACACCACTATGTTGTAGGTTGATGAACCTGCAGCAGATTGAGTAGGGTTTGCTACAGAAGGTAGCACTTCTTCGAGACCTAGGGGTTCTCAAATTCTAATTGAGGAAGAACGTCGTTGAGAGCGAGTTTTGACTGGAGTAAAATTGTCTTCCGGAAGAGCATATTGCTTTAACGTCATTGGAGTAGGTTTGGAAGAGGCATGAGCCTTTCCTTTTGAAGTGGAAAAGGAAGCTTTTCCTTTTCCTTTCCTATCACTCATGGCTTAGAGGAGAAGGGAGATGATGAGGAGGTTTCTCCTTTTAAGAGGAGAAAGATGTTCTCTTGAGGGGTTTGAGAGTTTTGAGAAAGATGCTCTCTCGAGAGATAATCTGCAAGAGGGTTTGCAGTCCCGTTTATACAGATGATTTGAAAATCAAAGCAAGATAATATTGCTTACCATATGGAAAAAATCTGTTTGGAAACAAGATTTTTGACACCTTTTTCTAAAATAAATTTAGATGCTTGAGAATCAGTTTTTATTAAAAACCTTTTATTGATTAAATTTCCTGGAAATTTTTGGACGCACAAAACAATCGCCAAAATTTCTTTCTTCACTGTGGAGTAATTTAACTGAGCACTATTCCAAATTCCTGAATGGAATCGTACTACAGATTCCTTGTTATCAAGACATTATTTTAGGATTCCTCCATATCCAATGTCTGATGCATCTGTTTCAACGATAAGGTTTGCTTTTTTGTAGATAAGACTTAAGCATGGGATGCTTTTGACCAATACTTTTATTTTTTGGACAGATTTTGTCTGAGCTTGTCCCCATGGAATAGTATCTTTCTTCAACCTTTGAAAAAGTGGTTTGCAAATAGGTCGAAGATCTTTGATAAAATCTGAGACATAATTTAGACAACCCAGAAACCATTGTAACTGAGTTTTATCTAACATTTCATCAGGAAAATTTCGAGTAAACTCTAAAGATCTCTGTATGGGCTTAATTAATCATAAATGGATATCAAAGCCAAGAAATCTTATTTTAGTTTGAAAAAGTTTAAGCTTTGCAACCAAAACAACTAAACCATTATACTTTATTGTTTGAATAAAGCTTTTTAAATGGCTAAAATGTCGATTTATATTTGATGAAAAAAATTAAAATATCATCAATATAGATAATTGCAAATTATTGAATAGGTTCCAAAATATCATTCATGATCTTTTGGAATTCGGATGGAGCATTTTTCAGCCCAAAGGGCATTACGTTCCATTCGTATTGACCAAAAGGTACATTAAATGTCGTTTTGTACCTATCTTCTTCGACAATTTGAATATGCCAAAATCCAGATTTCATGTCGAATTTTGAAAATAATTTTGCATTGGAAATTCTTTTGAGTGAATAATTTTTATTAGGAATTGGATACCTAATCCATTCCAAAACCTTGTTTAATGGTTTGTAGTTAATTACCAGCCTTGGAATGTCTCATTCCTTTTCTGCCTGGTTGTTGACGTAAAATGCTGCACATGACCAAGAATTCTTTGATGGTCTAATCAACTTTCTTTTGTGTAGTTCGTCAATCTCCTTTCGACAATGACTTAATAATTCAAAATTCATCTGAATTGGTCTCGCCTTAGTAGGAATTTCTGATTCTTTGAAGTCATTTTTATATGGTAATGTAACCATATGTTTCTTTCTAGACCAGAAGGCGTCTGGATGAGTGGAGCAGATTTTTTCTTCTATCTGCTTTTGAATAATCTGAATCCTTTTCTGGATTTCAGATTCTTTGAGTTGATTTTCAACCTTCTTGAAGCTAACTTCTTCCATTAGGAAATCGATTTGCTTCTCTTTGAGGTTGATTTTATCAATAACATTAAGGTTACTTTCCCTTAATGGATCAATAAATTTGAATATTATTTTTTTATCCAAAATGCTAGACATGATTCCTTTGTTTGTTACCTGCAATGGATAAAGTTGAGTAATAAATGGCGTACCTAAAATCACCGCTTGATTTAGGTTTTTGATGAGTAGAAAAGAAGTCACGAAGCACACTCCATTGTTGCAAATATGAACTTCTGGGAGTTTGTGCTTAATGAATAGTGGTTGACCATGCTCCTCTTAAGGTTTCAACTGTCTTCTCGAAATATCTTGATGGAATTAGGCCTTCATGAATGCAATTTTGATATGCTCCATAATCGACCAAAGCTATTGCATTAATCTCGAAATCCTGTATTTTTAAGGATATTTGAATATGCCATTTTTGATATTGCACTCGTTGCAGGGAGGCCAAAAATGATGCTTCTTCCAAAGAGGGTTCTGAAGGTGCATCATCTTCCTCTTTGATTCTTGAAGAAGTCGTTTGTTGAGATTTTATTAGAGCAACTTCTGTTGATAATTGAATAATATCCCTTTGATAATCGGAACGAAGCTTCTTTACCTCGTTCTTTAATTGATTTATTTTGAACTTTAAGTTCGAAACTTTGACTTCATGCTTTTCTTTTTAGAAGGGTTCAAAGACATCTTCAATATTTGGATATTGAATAGTCAAAGAAGTATCTTCTTCTTCTTTGTTGAGATCTTTCTGAAGAGAGGTCTTCAATCTGTTGAGTCTGTTCTTTTTGAGAGGAACATTAGTGATGTTTCCTACAGCTTCAAAAAGTAGTTCATGGTCTTTGGTTAAGACATTTATGCAACCAAAGCATTTCCATAACCTTTTACCATCGCATCCAGGTCGATGAGTCATTTGAATTTCTCCTTCTGAAGAAGAGTAAGTGTCTGACTCTTCTTAGAGGTAGAGAAGTTGTCGTTCATATGAATCATAGTCTGATTCTTCTGAGTCGTCTGGACTATCACTACAACAAATATTACTTTCCATTGCATTTAATTATAACATTAACTTAATCAAGTTATGAAAAGAAAAGGCGCGGGTTGGCTTAAAAATAAAAAATTGGCTCTAAATAAAAAAAAAATCCCGCTCACGTTACGAAAAAGGGTTACTATCGAAAGGCTCCTGCTCCCTACTCATCTTCCTCCAAAAATTTCCATTCTCTCTCACAAAAAATCGATTTCAGATCTCTCACATATTCTTCCTAACATTTCAGACCTCCCCACACATTTCCCCCCATCTCATTGCAAATTTAATTTCAGTTCCCTCAGATCTTCTTCTAAAAAATTGAGTTCTCCCCACATAATCACAAAATCCCAAATTTTATAAAAATTTACCAAAAAAGTGCAAGAAGCAGTGATCTTCATGTCTCTGAAATCACAATCCACCATTTTATTTTATCGATTTCGTGCCTAGTCTAGGTATTTCTCAAATCTTTCTTAGTTTTTTGCTGAGCTTCTTGTAACCTTTATTCTTTGATGTATGTTGTTCAGTCTTGTAACCTTTGTTCTTTGATATATGTTGTGCAGGTCTCAAAGAAGGTAGATACCTAGAATCTCAGGGTTGAAGGAGAGGTATTTCTCCCCTTTTTTTTGGACAAAAATCTTATATGAATCCTACCATGCTATTCAAGACTAAAGAAAAACTTCAAAATGGAGTTGAATTAAATGTAGTCAAGTTTCATTATGACGAACTCAAGATGCATTTAATGAACTCAAGTGCAACTCATGCTTCATTAAAGACAAATCAAGCTCCATTTATGCAACAAGGGCTTCAATCTACTTCCAATGGGGCTTCATTTATGCATGAACGGTTACAAATTTTAAGTGGGTTGATTGAAAGATCAATTCTCGGATTTATGGGGTTTTCAATGTAATTTTCAGTTTTAAAGTTTTGTTTTCAATGTTTTAAGTTACATTTTAGCTAGTGGACATTATGGTATTGATGGGCATGAGAGTTACAACTCTTGAATGGACCATAGGTTACTCTAGGGTTGATTTTGAGGCTATATAAAGCCATGTAAGTTGTACTTAAAGGGAGAGACTTGGAAAATGTAGTAAAAAGAGCATTTGTGCTTTCTTTTAGCCTAGAGCTAAGTTTCTTTGCAATTCTATGTAGTTAGGTTGCATGTTTAGAATCATTCAAGCTTGACTTGATCATTCTTGCTTGTGGAGTGATTCGAATCTCAAACAAGTTTTCTTGCCTTGAGATATTTGATCAACAAGGTAAATCTGTTTCTATCTTCTTCTTTGGGATGAAATCATCTTGATTTTGGGGTTTTTGGGTTTTAGATCTAAAGGTCTTGTTTGTTAGCAAGGTTGTTAGATTCAATTCCTAGGAGTTACTTATCATTTGGTATCAGAGCTACTTGATACTTATCAAAATCCCTCTTCTTAGCTTCCTACACTATTTCCTCTCTACAGATATTTCTCATTTTTTCCTCATTTTTCTTTTAAATCTATTCTTTGTTCTATAGTGCTCAAGGTGATTTTATTTTATAGTTTATATTTTTCAAAGCCCTCAATTTACCCACGATTACCCTAAACTCTCATACTTCTAATTTAGTCCTTTGTCCATAGTCATAGCTATTTCCATATTTTTTGGTCATAGCTTGGTTGCAGCCATAACCAGATCCACACTCTGATTTTTATGATTGACACTCCATCCAATGGTTGAATCCATAAGACTAAACTTCTATCTTCACCCATATTGAGAGTTGTATTCCTTTTCCTTTGACTTTTTATTTTCTTGCTTACTCATAACTACATTGAAATCATAGTCAATCTACCCATGGTCTATATCTAGACAACTATACAAATGTTGAAGTTAATGAACTGTGCAAATGCCAAAGCACTCTCATAGGAGAAAGTCTCAGTCTTTGAAGGTAAATATTTCTTTTAATTAGTTGCACAAATGTTGAAGTTGATATCTATGTCCTAGCATGTGATTAATTTCTTCTACCAAGTTCAATCACATTTCTGCCAATCAACAATAAATCAAACCCTTAATGTTGAATTCTTAACCCATTTTGTTTCAACGCTACAACTAAAGGTTTTCTCTAATCAGTTGAATCTCTTTCCCCTAACTGGTTGAATCTTCACCATTCTAATTGAAACCTCTACAATCCACTCTCCATTTTCTAACTTCTAGAACATTGATGGTAAGTTCTCTTAATGGTCGAAATGCAACTATATAGTGAACAATACAATTATGAAAATCTACTCTTGATTGAAATCCAATTGTATGAGATGAATTTTTTATTTAGAGTTGACATAGAATGCAAAATAGAAACACTGTTGTTCTCTTGTTATTAAAATTGACCTTTTTATGTTTTAATTTTTTAAATGAATATAATTAAGGTTGTATAGTTTAAAAATATTTTTACCTTTGTAATTATTTTATAACCTTGATACACAGTTCTATTCAACTTAGTTCTTAGGAGGTGTACATAAGTAGTGGCAAATGTTACTACAAGGTACCCAAAGATAATGTGTATGTTATGGGCTAGTCTCTTTTGGCAAAACCATTCTTGAGTGTCAATATTTAAGCCATGCTCTTGCAGAATTTAGATGAAAGTTTTTGTTTACATTAGGCAAATCTTAGTTGAATAGATGTAAAGTAGAGAAGCATTGGGATTGCAATGATGTGTGGATATCGAGATTGAAACTATAACAATTACTTTTCTTTTAATACGAGAGAATCTCAATATATGTTATTTGTCTATGCTTTTGCTCTGTTTTTGGCCAATTATGATTATCCAACTCCAATTTTCTACATTATCTGAAGAAAAATAGCAAGCATCACAATCTTCAGCTACTGTCATTCATCAAAGGAAGATAAGCTGTCATTTACCAATATGTGATCACAAACTCCACCAATAAAGGAAAGGAACAATAAAGATCAATAGGATTGCTAACCCATGGACCAAATCATCTCAATAAAACTTTCCTTATCCATCAGATTAATGGTTCTATTCTGATATCCAACTCCAACAATTAACCATGCTGCAAGGCCTTGCTGTCTCTTTCAATCAAGCTGATTTTATGCAATTCTTTGTATGTAATTTTGTATTTACCGTTAGTCCCTTTCCATTTTTTGCCCTTCTTTAAGTTTGGGAAAATTGCTTTGACTTGCAATCACATCTTCATTCTTTTGCCTCACTCTGTATAGGAAATTAGGCATTATTTTTTGCCATTTCCCTTTTCTGTCTTCTGTACCTTCGTGTATATTATATTGAGGATGAATCCTCCCTAAACAAGTCATATGAGTTATTATTCAGCAACCTAAAGGATTCATCAATTGTTTTATTGTGTCAACTTATCAATATATTGGTATTGTAGTTTAGATGATAGACATGTCCTCCTAAAATTAATTTGTACTTGAGAATTGTTCTTTTCTTCCAATATTATTTATTTTTGTCATGGTGATATGTATTCGTATGTGTAAGTTAATGGATATTGACTTGCTGGATACCCCTATTTCTTCTTCCATCTCTTTTTCTTCCTTATCTTCTCCCTTTCTTGTTCTCTTTTCTTCTCCTTTTTCTACTATATATATATATATAATGTTTTCTCTTGTCTTTGCTTCTCTTTTATTTGATTTCAACTTCTTTCCTCTAAAATGAATTTCATGTCGCTTCTTCTTCTTTAATTCTTCTTCCGTTCCTATTTTTATTTTTTACTCTTACTTTTTGCTAGTCTTCACATTGTATCTCTTTTTTTTTTCTTCTCTCTACTATTATTTTAATTACCTTTTCATCTTTCTAATAGAAACAAAAAAAATTGAAGCCTCAGGGAGAAAATATGAGAACAATGAGTATTTTACCAACTATTACCTCATCCTTGTGTATGGCTGGAAAAATTATTATTCATGTTCTTTGTGTCTTGATGAAGTAGGAGCTTCGTAAGGATGGTTTTGATCTTGCTAAATCTTGGTACAAGGAGCTTAAACTCATACTTTGATGAGGTAAGTTAAATAGCTTAACATAATTATAAGTGTAAGAGTAAGAATTTACTATTCAAAATATTATTGTTTGGCATTTTACTAACTCATTAGGAATATAGCTTTCAATGCATAAGAGGCAGAAGCAACTGATGAAGAGCTAGAAGCATCTAATGAGTGCATAGAGTTTTATGTTGGTCCTTACATAAGTAATTCTAATTAGGTAAATTATGAATTATATTATTTTACTTAAAAATGTAATTATATAGAATATATTAGAAAAAATTAGGAACAAGTTTCAAATGTTTGGTAGACATTAGTTGGTTCTTTATTATTATTTTTTTCCATTATATTCTATAATTGCTTTGAGCCTTTCTCTCCTACACATGCACATATTTTTGTTCAATTGAAAATTCACTTTTGCATTCAGGTGACAAATCTCGAAGTGAAGGTAGTAAGCATTTCAACTATTTTTCATGAACAAATGCAAATATACATATTGCAGGTTTATGAGAAATGAATGCTAAAGTTATTTATATCCTTTATTCTATAGATACATTTTAAAACTATTTTGTTTTTATGATAACAGGACATGACAACTAGTACGTGATACCAGAATTATTAATTGAAGGAAAATCTTAATCAATGGGACATTGTGAGCATTTTCGTTTACTGTTTAAGTTTTGGAGAACCATGTCTCTATTGTAGCCATATTCTCATCTTGATAAAGGGGGCCTTAGCATAAGCTCTATGGTGGATAGAAATAAAGCTCTCTTGGCTAAATGGATATGGCGATACAATCAAGAAAGGAATGCCTTGTGGAGAAGGATTATACAAGCTAAATATGGACCCTCCACCCACTTGAACTGTGCGGCTTTAGCGAATTCAAAAGGCCCTTGGAAAAATATTGTTAAGCAACAAAACCTCATCACAAGGCGCATTTATCATCAAATTGGTAATGGAGACCATACACTCTTCTGGAATGACCTTTGGCTCATTAGCACCCCTTTGGCTACACGTTTCCCACATTTGTATCGTCTCACACGATGCAAAACGACTATAGTTAAAGAAGTGTGGAACGATGCGCTCAGATTCTAGGATCTTCGATTGGGGAGGAATTTGAATGATAGAGAGGCTATTGAATGGGCAGATCTTAGTTTTGTAATTGACCCCATTACGCTTTCACAAAACGAGGATACATGGAGATGGCCCCTCACTCCAAATGGTATTTTTTCCACAAAATCCCTATTAACTGACATGGGGGATATCTCATATCTCCTTGAAAAATCTTTGGCTAAAGCTATATGGAAGGACATTTACCCAAAGAAGATCAAAATTTTCCTTTGGGAGCTCGCTCATAAAGCCATCAACACCAAGGATGTTCTACAAAGGCGCATGCCATACATGGCCCTATCCCCTGGGTGGTGCCCTCTATGCAAAACAGACGACGAATCCCAAAACCATATCTTTCTGTCATGTACATTTGCTTGGGGATTCTGGAGCAAGCTATTTAAATCCTTCAGGTGGTTCTTTATTCGCCCTCGCAATGTGACAGATCTTCTCCCTATTGTCTTAATGGGACATCCCTTCAAAAATGTTAAAGCTTTGCTATGGATGAATATTATTCGAGCTTTCTTTTGGGTGCTTTGGAAAGAGAGAAACCAGAGAGTTTTCCAAGAAAAGGAGTTATCCTTCGAAGCTTTTTTTGATCTTGTTATATATTACGCTATATCTTGGTGTAAACTCTCACCTCTCTTTGCTTCCTACTCTTATGCTTCCCTTTTAGTTAGATGGGAAAGCCTTTTGTAATTATCATGGATCTTGGATCCCTTTTGTAAATTTCACTCATCAATGAAATTGTTTCTTATCAAAAAAAAAATGTCTCTATTGTAGCCTAGTTGATGTAGTGCTTTTAGATTGTAATTATATGGTCACCTAAGCATAGCTCGTCGGTTAAGCAACTAGAAACCTCCTTTATTAAAGGTTATGTCAAATTCTCCAACTCCTTGTTTGAACTCAAAAATTGTAATTACATGGTCAACATTTTCAAAATCCAACTTTGAGTTGGAGTATAGAATGGATTGTGAAGGCCTAAAGGCATTATGCCTAAAAAATCAAACACTTATGAAAGAGACTAAGTTGTCAATTTCAAGAAACTGCACTAATCGTTGTTATCATAATTTTTTGAGTTTGGCTATTCATCTACTCAGTTGGTCTTAAGCCATCATTGTTTAAGACAAAATTTAGAAGTTGTTCCTTATCCTAGGATTCTTATTAGTGACAGGTTGTCTATCTCTTCTTTTTTTATTTCCGTGTTGAATATATTTTTTTCCTACCATATTAGTCCATCCAATTATACATGGTATCATATAGTGCAATACTGGCAATCATTGCTCAGGCACCCCAACACATGTAGGATCAACATGAACCCAAAGTTGTCTTGTGTTTTGCTAAACCACAAAGTGGGGCAAGTTGGTCATTTCCCTTTACCAAATTGAAGTGCAAATTTTGAAGACATTGAAGATCAGGTACATGACTTCAATTTTTTTTAAGAATATTTATTTGTGATTTTGTTGGCTTAATCACAAATTTTTTGGGCCAAAACTGGCCACCTGCTTAGCTATTTAGGACATGTTTGGTCATGCTCATGAATAAAACTTACTAACTTCGTCTCTTCCATTTTGAGTTAGCTTTTGATCTCTCACATCCATCAAATACACAAGAGTGTTTCACGAACGCTATTTAATACCTCTTTTGTTGCTAGCATTGCTTTTATTTAATTTTTACAAAATTTATTGCTGAAATTATATTAAACTATTTTAATTTATTTGCATTGTATCATTAGCATATATGATAGCTTGACTAAAGATCACTAACGCTAGGTATTTGAATAACAAATTACTTGATTAAGATAACAAAATCAGTAGACATTTTGATTTTAGGAACAAATAAGTGTGAAATCTAAATAGAAATCATTAAGATCTAACTACCCAATTAGTCCATTAGCTTTAGAAATATTGAATGATGAATTTCCAGTTAGTTGGAAATTCAATGAAGGGTTCTTCTTTATGTTTTTAGATTTATAATTTTACTGAACTTTGGTTGTTTTGGAGTTCATAATGAATTTGAAGACTCATGGTGTATTCTTCTTTTTTCAATTTTCCTTATTTTATCATCTATCATTTTGGAACCACTTTTCTTCCCTTTTTAAACTTGATATTTTAACTCTCTCTACCACCCACACTTCTACAATTGATGTCATGTTTAGACAGTCTAACTTATACTTGGATGGTGGCGTAGGCTAATATATGTTTTTTTTTAAAAAAAAAATCATTTTTCATTAGAGCAAAGAGTAGTAGTTCTTGATGTTTATTGTTTATAGCTATGTGTATCTTATGGTAGTAGAAAAATTCATGACTTCCTTTTGTTTGAATTTAAAAAAAAATCAATTGGATGTTGAATAAATGCAACCAAGATAAAGATCCTCATTTTCTAGTAGCCATCTTTTATCATTCAAATGAGATTAGAAAATTGTTGATGTGAGCTTTCTTTGGCATGATCTCTCTACTGTGGTTTCATTTGTCTAATATCAAAATTTCCTAATTTTCTCCTTTTATACCTTGATATTTTAACTCTCTCACACACTCAAACACACACTATCACAATTAATAGCGATTATATGGTGCAACATAATCATGTCAATACATTTTCTAGGTTCGAAGAAGTGATTGGTGAACAAAAGAATCAAGCAAATTGTTAGCTCATGAGGTAGTAAACATCTTACTATGAATTTTAATTATAGTTAATATTCGTTTTCTATTGTTACTATTCAAACTTACTCTACCGAATGAACTAACTTTATAACCTAATTTTAGAGGAGAAATTTTCAGGTTTGTGCAGTTTTTAACTTGTTAAACTGAGGTATTCCTTTATTTACTGGTTTCACAATTTTCATTTTTCTTCCATTTGTATTTTGCTTCTTGTAAGAATTTCAAAGTGTTTTGATTACTTGGTAGGTCTATAAGTTCTCAAGAAATGCTATTTAGAAGAAGTAACATAGATGAAGAATATCTTAGGTATTTTGCTGACTTCTTGGCGATTTTGTCCTCTACTTCTGTAAGGTGTGTATCAAGCATTCCCTCTTCCTTAGAAAGTTGAATAAACATTTAGTTATTCTTTTAAGTGTCAATAAAACTTTCATTTTTCCATCCACTTGGCTAATTTTGTATGGCTAATCTTTGGTGGATTGAGTTGGGAGAAACAGAGTGAGGATGAGAACAAAGTATAGGGGGAATGGTATGTTTTGGGAGATGGGTTTGTTGTGATGAGAACAAAATAATCTTGTATTTATGGAGACTTACATCTATCATGATGATTACTTATTAGTATGAGTATGCAATTGGTTGTTTTTAGTTTATGACATTCTCTATGGATTGTTTTTGAATGGTTGGTTATATTATTTATAGTGATAATATGGTTATATTATTTGTTTTCGTTTTTTATTAGGTGAATGAAATGACGACACACACCCAAACTGCATATTCATGGGAGAATGTTAGTATCACAATCATTTAAACCTCTCTACTAGTAGAATTTGCTTACTCTTATGCAATTTCAGTTTTGACAATTAATGAAGGCAAGTGTTATTGTATTCATGTTTGATATTCATGTCATGCATTCAACATAGGTTTTATCTTTCATGTAGTTTTTTACTCAGAACTTGACCTATGCATTGAATAAATAGATTGGTTTGTTTTATTTCATTCTCGTTTAACACATGTATCCTTCTTTTAATTGGGCCTGCTTGTAACATGTTTGAACTTCAATAAATTGCATGATTTTCTTAAATCTTCACTTTTTTTATTCATTGATGTTCTTTATCTTTCTTTTCTAGTGAAGGATAGCCAACCACGGCCTGTAAGACCAAGAGTCCTTGCCATACCTATTTTGCTTGCTTTGGAAGATGTTGATGGAACTCCCTCTTTTCGGAGAAAGCCCTTAGGTTTATTGAGGACCATGGTAGATTAATCTAGATTCTAGCCTATGAAATTACAAGCTTGAATAGAGTAGGTATTTGTTGCTAACTTTGATCTTGGGAGTCTTTTCTTTTTATCAGTAATATTGCGTGTTTGTAGTTATCTTATTTACTTGCTTTACTTATTGTCCTCTTCTCTTATTCTTTTTAATCTAACTTTTGAAATGCATGTCAATGGGCTTTACTTATTGTTCTCTTCTCTTATAATGACAATGCTTAAATATTTTTAGCCTTAACAACCTTCATACATTTGGAAGCCTTGTCTTTGGTTTTTCAAGTTACTTTTGTTATGCCATTCCACTTCCTTTCATTTTTATTTTGTCTTAAAAGGAAAGCATGCTCCAGTTTAAGAACTTAACCCATATTAGATGTATGTGAATTTTTTTTAACCTTGAACTTCTATCTTGTCTTGCAATATTTTTCATAATAATTCTTTTGCAAGTAACTTATGGTTTTTTCAAGTTTTAGTATATTGAGATTTGTAGGAATTGGTTTGGTTGAAGTATATGTACTTAGTGTCTTAAAATACTAGATCTATTATGTTTCCATTACTTGCTTGCCTTTTGGTTGTTATATATTTCGTTACACTCCTGCCCTACCACATATCAATCTAATCCAATTAAAGTCAATGAGAAAGCCATAAATCTATTGGTTAATTTGAATATATTAGAGTTAATTTGTGTTTATTTGTAAAATAAACTTAAATTTTACAATATTTTTTTTTGTAGATGAATGAAATGACACTCTTCCTACTTATGAGACGGGATTTGCAATGGATATGTTTGTCTCCAATAGATATGTTTATCAATCTTCTGAACAATGTATTATGAATATGAACATGCTTTAAAAATATACATTTAGTTTATTTTTAATATGTTATCAAATTTATGTACGTACTTTTATCAATATTTGTTAATAGAATATGTTATTTTTTGTCTTGATATTTTCTCTTTGATATAGTTTGATGGTTAATTATATAATGTTTACAATGGTGGACACATAATGCTATTGAAAGTAATTGATTACATTTTTAAAATGCTATAATAGGTTTTTTAAATGTACTACATCAGAATGTAATTGTATAAATTTTAATAGCATTTAGTATAGCTGTATAAAAATGCTACTAAAAGTCACCAACTTTTCATAACATCACCTAACTTAGCATTTTTTGTTAATGCTATCAAAAGTGTTCATAACATTAAAATGATGCAATCGAAAGTGACTTTTTATAGCTTTTTCTATAGCGTGGAAAAAATGCTATAAAAAGTCAGGGACTTTCAATAACATCGGCTATGACAGCGTGCTTAAAAGCGGAATGATATGTCTTCTATAGCCTCTTTTTACTGCTATAAAATGCGCTATGAAAGAGCAATAATAGCGTTTTTGCCAATGCTATGAAAAGTTTCTATAGCATTAGAATTATGCTATCGAAACTTGATTTTTTACAGCGTTTTTGATATCGTCAAAAAGACACTATGATAAGTTAGAGACTTTCAATAACATCGGCTATGACAGCGTGCCTAAAAACGCTATCGAAAGCCTACGATAGCGTTTTTTTAATGTTATCGTATGTGAAATTTCTTGTAGTGTATATTGAGTAATTCATTCTTAATATCTTCATCGATACTAAGTTCATTGATCTTTTTCTTCATGGGGCATTTTGTAGCATAATGCCCAAATCCTCTGCATTTGTAGCACTGGATTTTTTAATAATCTTTCTTGACGAACTTTCTTCCTCTTGGATTCTTCTTATCGTAAGAAGTTCTCCTGTAGGGAGATTGCTTGTGAGATCTATACACAGTAGGTCTACAGTTGTAAGGTTTCTTGGCGAACTTTCTTCCTCTTGGACTCTTGTTTTCTTTCTCAAGTTTTATTCTACTTCTCGATCCTTGTGGCTTCGAGACATTGCTTTCCAGCTTGACCCATGACGAATTGGAAAATTTCGCCATAAGCAACATCATTCCAAGGAATATTACCTTTGTAATATTCTTTGAGATGAATCATTAGTTCGGAACCAAAGACCCTCAGTAGTTCTATGATAAATCTTTCTTTCTAGAAAGAACTTTGAGTGTTTGCTCTTTTGTATACTTTCGTTAAGAAAGTATCTTTGTACCATTGGAAATCTTCAAGCTTTGGACAGGTTAATCTTTGGAGGTATTCTCCCGCCTGATCCTGATAGTTCGTTTCATTTCTAACGAAATGTTTAATGATAGAAAAGCAGAGTGTGACAACTGCGTCGTCTTTCATATCTCTGCTAGTTGGAGTAGTTGGTGGCATAGTTGGTACTGAAGGAATATCATTCTGTGTTGTTGAAGAGGTAGCTTCTTGATCTAGTCTTGGAGAAGATGTTTGACCTCTTCAAGGAGATTTTGAAGAAGTTGAGTCCCCAGAAACAATAGGAGACCTATGAGTAAGTATTTTCTTCCTCTCTACTTATGTAAAGGAAGTTGACCACCATCCTCATAGTTTTCCCATAAATCCATCAACTATGAGACGTGCTCCATCATGGTCAATGTATCCTTTTGATGAATATGCTGCATTTGCAATAAATATTTCTTGGACAAGTCCCATGACTAGATATTGAGAAAGACCATTAAGGTTCCATTCATAAATGGATTGACCATCGTATGCTCTGTGTTGAATAAAAGTCTGATCTTCAATTGATAGATCTGGATGAGTAGCCCTTGGATAATACGTCTTAGGATTACTCTTTGAATATGGAGTTGAGATCATGTTTACTTTTTTAGGACCTTCTTCATCAGAGATTGGGAATTGCTGCATGTCAGAGATTAAATCACCTATCTCTTCATCATCGAGTACATTGATTAGAGGATCTTTTCCTCTTATTTTAGCAAGTTCTTCTTGGATCTTCTCGAACATTACTTGCTCTTTATTTTTTAGTAGTGGACCAAATCCTTCTAGACCTCTACTAATAGTTGGTAGAGAACTAGTAATTTTTGGAATACCAAGAGTCCCAATGATGAGACTCTTTTGAGGGCTGGATGAAGTGAAAACCTTTTCTTCAATCCTGTTCATTTGTTCTGCCATGGTAGACGAAATTTTGTTTGTATAGTTGTTTTGAATATGAACTCCTCAATGCCTTTGGAGGGGTTCTTTCCTTCTTCATCCAGGGATAGTTGCTTGAAAGAAGAGGCAACAACTATATTTCCATGAGAGCTTCTAAACTCTATTTGCTCCAATGGTGGATGGATACCTGAGACTTCTCATTCTTGAGTTTTTCAAAGTGCTCTTTGATAGTGTTCACCTCCTGATAGTAGTCGTCATGGTTGGCTAACCATTTGAAGAAAGGTACATTCTCTTCAAGGGTTTCAATGGTAGAAATCCATGTTTCCTTGAGTTTTTCTCTTTCTTCTTTCTCGTATGCCTTAAAGAAAAATTCTCTAGGCATTTTCCGTTTGTTGTTTAGGAAATCTTTTTTGAGATATTCCATGTTGACGTTGAAATCTTCAGATATGACATTCAGCTCGTTGAATCTACTCGTTGTTTCCATATTTGATTGAGTATGTGAATTTGGTCTTACATACCTGCTTTTTGGTATGCGTGGATTGAAATCTACCGAGTTGATCATGGCAGAAAGGGATCTTCCAAGTGGTTCTTGATGTTCAAAACTTGTAGAAGATGAAGCGTCCTCCTGTATTCCGAAGCACTTTGCCTTGAGGGGGAAAATTTTGAGACTTTAGGAGCTGATGGAGCTGGTTGTCTAAAGCTTACTGATATTCCTCATTCATGAGGATTATTTGGCCTTAAAACTTAGTTATATCCGTGATTTTATTCATATTAATTGATGAAAATAAAAATATTCAATTGAATTTAATCACTTGATCGATGGAAGTCCTCTAATTTAAGTAAGTTGAGAAAAGAAAACAAAAGAAGGAAAAATCTCACTTATTTAATGTCTTATTGCAGATTTTTGATGAAATGCAACAACAATGCAATTGCAAGGCAATTGCATTTCAGGCAGACTTGGAAACAAAGGAAAGAACGTGATTCTCGGGAAAAATTGGGAGCAAATTGACCATGATTTCAGGGATTTATATGCTATAATTAACTATTGATTGCAAAGATGAAACCCTAGCTCAAAAACTCCTATAAAAGATGAAGGAAAAGCCGAAGAAAGGAGGAGATTTCGGGGAGATTTTTGGGGAGAAAAGAATTTGTTCAAATTTGGGTTGATCTTCCACCGACAGTAGCAGTATTTTTTATTTTTGGGTTTTTATTTCTCTATTGCCCTCCTCTTAAAACTTCCAAAATCCCTCTCAATCCCATATTCCTAAGAATTGGGTATGGTTATGGACAATTTCTTTGTTCGATTGAGTTATGGATAATGGGTTTTTTTTTTTTTTAGGAAGCTTGAAGTTTGTTTTTCGCATTTTTGAAATTCTGTATTCGAGGGAAAATAGCTAAGGAATTGTTCTTTAAATTTCAGCATTTTAATTTCTGTATTTGAATTATACAGTGAGCTAATCTAAAGATTCGGTAATTTACTTTCTGTCATTTGTATTTGAACAATTTGGAGGCTACTGGAATTTGGGCTTTTACCTATATATATTGGCAAGCTTTTTCAATGCTTGAGCTACTGGTGGTTTTCAATTCCAGAATTTAACTTCTGTCTTTGGCATTTTAAAAGATCAATTTTTCTTATTCAGCAAAGTTAATTAAATTTTCCGTGAGTTATTTGGTATTTTGAATCCTTGGCTTGTGTCTTTAAACTACTTACTTGCATAGCACTTGCAATCTAATTGCATTATTTCCTTTGAGTTTCTTTTAATGATCTCCTACAATTCTAATTTACCATTTTTAAATTATTCCATCATGAAGAGCTAAATTTCCTTTGGGATTCAAGTTTGTGAATGCCCTAGAGGAAAGATGTAAAGCTCGAGAGTAAAAACAATCTAGCTAATTCTTGAACTCAAGTTTGCTCTTGGTGAGTAAATTGTTGGGTAAAACTAGTTGGCCATCTAGTGTTGCTTGTTAAGCTATAACTTAATACCGAAAGGGTTAAGGGAAGCAGATGTCGCAAAAGCAATGGAGGAAAGGGCTTAGACATAAGTCTGAAACATCGACCCTAGACTTAGGGCGAGACTCCAAAACCACTAGAATTGTGCGCAAAACTATCTAAGTTAGATTAGCCATAGACATATAGGTTTAATCACTTAGTCTCCTAAAGATACTTCAAAGAAGGTCGAATGGGAGTTGAATTCGGTTTACTTAGTTCTTGAGTTAGCTACGATTGCAATTGCTTTCTTGTTGCATTTTCTTTCCAAAGGGGCAGTAGCACACTTGAATCCCCTCTCATTTCCATTGAATTTTCAAACACATTTTTAGTTAAAACACCTCTCAATTTATTTTCATCCTCGGTTACTTTAACTTGCAAATTGCCAACAATTTCGTGCCAACTGAAATTCATTTTATTAACCCCGTTCCCTTGGGTACGATACTCTGGAATACTCCAGTTTTATTACTTCGATCACGTGCACTTGCGTGTAGCAAAAAGCAGCGATCACTTACCTCGACAGTTCCATCTAGATGCTCAACTAATTGAGAAGGAACCTTTTGCGGTGGTTGACTTAGGGCGATTGCTCGCTCAAGAATCCAATGAGAATTCCTAGTGATATCAGCCCATAATTGAGGTTGAGGTACCTCTATATTTGTTCTTTCGGCGTTTGCCTCAATGAGTGTAATAGTGCCTTTAGGAGAAACCCTTAAGGCTCTTGGAGCTATATGCGTCTTCATTAGCCGATAGCATACCCTGAAGATGACCACAAATGTGTGTGATTCTGGCTTCATATTCAGGTCTTTGAAGTAGACATCCAAGATCAAAGAGCTTAATATGTGCAGATCTTGGAGTGATAGAGTAAGGTATGGATGGCAATTGAAGTATGCCGGACCATTTTCCAGATTGGTTTCAACCATTCCCAAGAGATAATCTTGAAACCTGAAGAATCTCTTATCCCTTAGAGTCAAAAGGATAGGAGTATTCAAACCTGATCTGAATAATTGTTTCATTGCCACTTGGATCATCCCAACATGCAAATATGAGTGTTCCTCTCGGTGTGAAAGGATCAAATCTCTAGTGAAGAGATTCAAGGATTCTGGATTGTTTATAATAGGGATATTGTTTTCCACAATCCTAACTCCCCATTCTTGAGTAAAATTGAAAGTATTCTTTAGGTAGACTGTTTTGGGGTCTAACCTTGGAATATTTCAATTTGCCAATTGTTCTTCAACTTTGGCAATCGAGAGCAATTGGTATCAGAGCCATTTTAATCATTATTCAATAATACTCCAAACTTTGAAGCAATTTCAAGTATTTCAAATTTTTGCGTTCTTCAAAATTAATTTAGATTAATCTTTTATTCTTTAAAGAAAATTATCAATATTGATTTTATTCAATATTGTTCTTCTCAATTCTCTATCTTTGGTCCTTCCGTCAGGTCGTCCGACAGCAGGTGTTGGTAAGCAATTGGTGTTCCAGGCAGCAGTGTAAGTCCATTGGTAAGCAGCGTGTTCGCACCTGCAAACGACCAGTTGGTGAAAAAACTGAAGTTTGAAGGATAATATTGCGTTAAGGCAATATTAATTTTTATTTTTGGAAAATATATTGATTTTTATGAATTAATGTTGAAGTTACTCAAATCTTTGATGTCGAGGAAATTACTCAAAGGAGAGAGTTCTTAGTCTACTACTCAAATGGCTCATACTCAAGCACCTAATGATGCTCACAAGGCAGAGAAGATTGTGCAAAGTATATACAAATGGTGGAATTGTCACTTTGAGAAAGAGAGGTTTTACATGTTGTACATGCAAAAACTGTCACTTTGAGTAAGATATATATTTTATCACTTTGAAGGTATGTTCATATTCTATAAATGGGTTTTTAGATTTCGATTTCCATATAGTGATTCTAATCCCAACTTATGTTTGATAGTGAGATATTCTGATTGATGTGGATGTGAGTTGTTTAGCTATATAGTTGTGATAGTAGTTGGTTTTTTCTATTGTTGTGATTTTACTTATGTTTGAAAATTAAAGTTTAGGCTTCGAGATTATTAAGAAAGTTTGGGATTTTAGTATATAATAATAGTGAGACATAATTAAAGAATGAAAGAATAGCCAGTAATAATTTGGCTAGGGCGACGGAACGACAACAATTTGAGTTGCAACGTCAAGAGTATGAAAGAAGATTTGAACAAATGGATGAAGTCTTAAAAAGATTTGTTGGAGGAAGTTCATAACTCTTTGGGGTGGGTGGGGGGGGGGGGGGGGGACTTTGCGATTATTCTACCTATTGTGATACCTATTGTGATAATTTTTAGTAGATGTGGTTTGGGTCGGAAGATTGCAAGCTCTTATATCAATTTTGGTTTAGTGCATGTTTTTGAAGATTTTGGGGGAGGAGGGGGTAATCTTTGTTGTTGTGACTTTGATTATGTTGTTTGAAAGGGAAAAGGGTTTTTGTTTAGCTTCTAAGTTGTGATAGTAATGGATTTTGTGATTGTTATAATCCTACTGTGACTTTTCTTATGTTTGTTGTTGTCACTTTACTTATGTTTAAAAAGAGAAGGAGTTTGTTTAACTTTTAAGTAGCCATAGGAGTGAGTTTTGTGAATGTGTTATTGTGATTTTTTTCTTGTACGAGTGGTTTTGGTTGAGGATTAGATAGAGGAGGTTAGTGTTTTTTTGTTGTGACTTTATGTTTAAGAATCGACTTGTGATTTTTAGTATGTTTATTTATGTTTCATTTGAAATTATTATAACTTCATATAGATTCTAAAAAAGGTTGATTGCAAGAGTAAATTATATCGCTTGTGCACTTGTAGTTTTTAATTGTAATTGATATTTACTGTGCAGGATTAAATCATGTTACTTTTTGAAGAAACCACGAACGAATGACTGTCTCTCTCAGTACCCCTTTAGGATAATACACTTAGAAACTTATTTAGTAAAATTAAAGACAAATTACAGGAAAAATGCACAAAGAAATGGAATTAATTAAAATTTCAATTTTTAGATTTAGCAACGACTTTTAATAAATGTGTAAGCCCTAAACTCTCTTTTGATCATATTGTGCTCATATATGATGTTTTGACATATGCAAATTGATATAGGTTGCACTAAAAGATGTCGTGGTAGAATTTGGGAATCTCCTAAGTTGTGGATATTAACGTACACAAAGCTTCATAAGGAGACAGGTTACGCATTGGGATAAGCATATTAAAAGTTGAGTTGAAGTAAGTTAAGGTCATGAGCAAGTTGGGTACACATTAGGTGTATGTTGTGTTGAATACAAAAGCTGTAATTTCTAATTAATTTAGTTAAAATTTCTTTACAATTTAGGTGGATTGAAAGGGACTTAAAGTCTAAAGAGAGAAGGAGGAGCTTGCCATTTTAGTTACATTTTCGTTGGAGTTTTTTTTGTTATAGTGGAAGGATGAGCTGTCCAACACTTGTGACTGCAGTAGACAGCTGGAAGCTCTAGGAAGTGGATAAACTTAAAACAGTCATATCTCTCAATCCACTTGAGCAAATTCGATGATTCTTGAGCCAAAATCTCAGAAATTGAATGAAGATTAGGTCTGGAAAATTTTGTGAGAAAATATGAAGAAGAAGGTCGTGAAAATTTAAGAAAACCGAGAGGTATTCCCAGTTTTTCGGCCAGCAGAATAGGGTGAAGAAATCTGGTGATTTTGAGCTCTTGAGGACGAATTAGAAGATAAAATTTTGAGGTAACTAAGTTTAGATGTTTTATTTGAGGGTTATCAAAAAATATTAGATGGTTGTTTTGCTAAATTTTGAGGAACCCAAGCTAAAAGTTGAACCTGGAATTTTAGGTGCAAGAAAAAAAAAACTGCTAGCAGAACAGTGTAAAGAAATCAGTTTCTTTTGAGCTCTTGAGGAGGAATTAGAAGCTGAAAATTTGAGGTAAGTAAGTTAAGATGTTGTACTTGAGGTTTATCAAAAAATATTAGGTGGTTGTTTTGCTAAATTTTGAGGAACCCAAGCTGAAAGTTGAACCTGGAATTTTAGGTGCAAGAAAAAAAAAACTGCTAGCAGAACAGTGTGAAGAAATCAGTTTCTTTTGAGCTCTTGAGGAGGAATTAGAAGCTGAAAATTTGAGGTAAGTAAGTTAAGATGTTGTACTTGAGGTTTATCAAAAAAATATTAGGTGGTTGTTTTGCTAAATTTTGAGGAACCCAAGCTGAAAGTTGAACCTGGAATTTTAGGTGCAAGAAAAAAAAAAACTGCTAGCAAGAGATTGAAGGAGATGTGCTTCCATTTCTATATACCTTACACCCAAGTGTGTATGGTTATTATGAATTGAGTTATGAGACTGAATTAGATATGTTTTTAAGGTGTATAAGGAAAGGAATTAATGTTATTAATTTCTTTTTCAGGGCAAACGGAGATAGGAATAACTTATAATCCTTGGAACCCTTTTGGTGATTGTGAGTGACTCTATTTTAGAACTATGCTTGACCTTTGTTTTTCTTCAAAAGCATAAATGTTGATCATTGAAACATGCTTGACTTACTTTTGTATATTTTTCATGGAGCTTTTAATAGAATGTCATTGATGGCACTTAAGCATGATTTGAATTAGTTTGTAACTACACATTCAAGCATGGAAACTAAATTATGGAAGTATGATTTCCTTTAGAAAATGCCTTGTGTAAATCCACTTGGAAACATGTTTAGAAAGGAAAAGTGCAAATGTTGAGAATTTGTTGTTTGTGTTATCAAAACATGATTTCCAAGGTAATCAAAGTATGCCCCGGTATGTTGTTAACCCCCAGTACTGAAGGACATTGAGAAGGTACTTGGGAGGGAGGAATCATGATTTCCGATACTGAAGGACAAAGAGAAGGTATTCGGGTAGTAACTGGTCTAACCCCAATACTGAAGGACATAGAGAAGGTATTAGGGAAGACCAGTGTGTTCAATGGCATTCCACGTGCACGTGAGAGAGGTATGAACGTTGTTGGTATAGAGATGACTCTACCACAGCTAAGGTTCGAAAGTGGTATCATGTTATGAGTTTTATTGTTATGAGCTTCTACGCTTTTGAAATGTCTATTCTTCAGTATGGTACTACATTATGAATTTCTATGTTATACATAATGTGGTGACTTAAACCTGTAAATGGGTAGCATGGTTTGATTATGCTTACCAATAAGTGATAAGTTATCTCTAACTTGTAGCTTGTCCATCATTATGCTTCACCTTTGAGCTTATAATGTTTTTTTTAAGATAGACACTCACTGGGCTTTCCAGCTCACGTTTTCAACATGTTTTCTCTCCCCAGGTAGCAAACGAGTTCCTGGTGCTCAGCCTTGACAAGACATGTTTGCCACCACGCCGTTTTAGCTCCTTGTATATACACTTTCTTATGTATATAGTTTGTAGTAAAAGCATTCTAGCGGGGTTGTAATAACTATAAAATGTTATGACTTGTTAAAGAACATAGGACTGAAAGTGAATGTGTCTTGCTCATATGTGTATTTGAGCGTTTCAAACTTACTTGTTCAAACGTGCTGTGTTGCCTTCATTTTCAGCTATATGTTGGGATGGTCAGGGAGAGCTAGTAATGGGGTTGATTGTCTCTATCTTTACATCTCTTTCTAGGTTAGGCAAGTAAGCTGGGAAGGGGTGTGACAACTTGGTATCAGAGCAAAAAGGTTTTGGGAAGGGAACTAGGTTCATGCATTAAATTAGGAGCTTGTTGTCTTAATTATTTTAACAAGATTGTATAATTTAGGACCATGGCTCGAGGTGGCAAACGAGGCAGGCAAGTGGAGGCCGGAACTCAAGAAGCTACTGGCAATAGAGGAAGAGAGGTATCAGAGGGAGAGTCTAGTCATCCTCAGCAAGAGGTGAACCTGGAGGAACAGATTTTTACGAGGATAACTCAAAGATTAGCTGAAAGTGTTAGATCAACACAAGCAGACCCAGAAAAAAAGTATGGCATTGAAAGACTAAAGGCCTTGGGTGCAACAACATTTGAGGGCACGACAGATCCCGCTGATGCTGAGGTTTGGTTAAATCAGATTGAGAAGTGTTTCAGGGTTATGCGATGCCCTGAGGAAAGGAAGGTTGATTTAGCAGCATTCTTGCTCCAGAAAGGAGCAGATGATTGGTGAAAGATAACAGAGAGCAGAAAAGGGGAAGCATGGAGTTGGAAAGAGTTTCGAAAGGCATTTGAAGATAAGTATTATCCGAGTTCTTACTGTGATGCGAAGAGGAACGAGTTTCTGGGGCTCGTTCAGGGATCGATGACAATAGCAGAATATGAGAAGAAGTTCACAGAGTTATCAAAGTATGCTAGCACTATTGTTGCAAGTGAGATAGATCGATGCAAAAGGTTCGAGGATGGTCTACGAACAGAGATCCGAACGCCTGTGACAGCAAGTTCAGAGTGGGTTGAGTTTTCCAAACTAGTGGAGACAGCGCTAAGTGTAGAGCGAAGCCTAGTAGAGAAAAGAATGGGAAGAGGAGTTGTAGGTGATGGACGTACCAGTTATTCGGTTAGTTCATCACAAGATCGGCTCCAACCAGGAGATAGTGGGAGATTCACCTCAAGAATTTCTAGAAAAGGGAGCTTCAAACCTCATCGTGGTGGGCAGTATACTTCCAAGACTGGTACGAGTGGAGGTAGGGAGAGACAGAGGCAGCAGAGATCGAGTTTTTCGACAGGGTCAGCAAGAGACTCTCGTACAGGACAACCCGGTGAGTCGGTAGCTAGTTCAGCTAGGAAACCATTATGCAACACTTGTGGAAAGTATCATTGGGGTCGATGTTTGAGTGGGAGTAATGTATGTTTTAATTGTGGGCAAGAAGGTCATTTTAAGATGGAATGCCCCCAGCTAATGCAGGAGAACAAGGTAGGACAGAGAACTGCGTCTCAGACTGTGAACCAGCAGCAAACGATTGGGGTAGCTGGAGGAGAAGGCACTAGTAGGGCTATGCAGAAAGGACCTGTAGGCCGACCCCGACAGCAGGGGAAGATCTATGCCATGACACAACAGGAGGCAGATGATGCACCAGAAGTTGTTTCTGGTATACTTTCTATTTGTGGTAAACCTGCGCATGTGTTATTAGATCCAGGAGCTACACATTCTTTTATCTCTTGTATGTTTGCTACTAATATTGAGGGGGAATTAGAACCTCTATCTGAAGAACTGTGCATATATACTCCTATTGGTGCTATGATGATAGTCCGTAGCTTCTATAGGAATTGTATGGTAGAAGTAGATGGTATAACTATGACAGCCGAACTGATTCCCTTAGATCTTCAAGAGTTCGACGTTATCTTGGGGATGGATTTTTTGTCTAGGTATCATGCCTCTATGGATTGTCATAGGAAGGAAGTTGTGTTGAGGAAGCCAGGCGACATTGAGGTCATCTTTAAAGGGTATAGGAAGATATTGCCTACTTGTATAATATCAACTATTAAAGCTAGAAAATTATTGAATAAAGGTTGTACAACATATCTCGCATATGTAGTTTGTGCACCGACGAGTAAATTGATACCTGAGGACATTCTAGTAGTATGTGAGTATTTAGATGTTTTCCCGGAGGAGCTATCAGGGTTGCCACCTAATAGAGAGGTGGAGTTTACTATAGACTTGATTCCAGGAACGGCGCCAATATCTCAAGCACCGTACAGGATGGCACCGAAGGAATTGAAGGAGTTGAAAACTCAGTTGCAGGAGTTGGTGGATAAGGGATATATCCGACCAAGCGTATCTCCGTGGGGAGCACCTGTGTTATTTGTGAAAAAGAAAGATGGGACATTACGATTATGTATTGATTACCGACAGTTAAATAAAGTAACAATACGTAATAAGTATCCCTTGCCCCGTATAGATGACTTGTTCGACCAACTAAAGGGTGCCTCGGTGTTTTCCAAAATTGATTTGCGATCGGGGTACCATCAATTGAAGATTAAGGACTTTGATGTACCAAAGACAGCTTTCAGGACAAGGTATGGGCATTACGAGTTCTTGGTAATGCCATTCGGGTTAACAAATGCCCCAGCAGCATTCATGGATCTCATGAATCGAGTTTTCCATCCTTACCTTGATCAGTTCGTGATAGTATTTATTGATGACATCTTAGTGTATTCAGAAAGTAAGGAGAAGCATGCGGAACATCTCAAAATAGTGCTACAGACATTACGAGATCGGAAGCTGTATGCTAAACTTAGTAAGTGTGAGTTTTGGCTGGAGCAGGTTGTGTTTTTGGGACACGTAGTGTCAGCAGCCGGAGTTCAAGTGGATCCTCAGAAGACAGAAGCAATAGTCAAGTGGGAACAACCCACTTCAGTATCGGAAGTCCGTAGTTTTCTGGGACTTGCAGGATACTACCGACGTTTTATCGAGGGGTTTTCAAAGATAGCTCTTCCATTAACTAGTTTGACAAAGAAGAACACGAAGTTCGAGTGGGGTGAAAAGTGTGAAAAAAGTTTTCAAGAGTTAAAGAACAGACTTGTGACAGCACCGGTATTAACTCTACCTACCACGGGAAAAGAGTTTGAGGTTTACTGTGATGCATCACATCAGGGCCTTGGATGTGTTCTTATGCAGGATGGGAAAGTGATCGCTTATGCGTCAAGACAACTGAAAAAGCATGAGTGTAACTATCCTACTCATGATCTGGAACTCGCAGCAGTTGTGTTAGCTTTAAAAATTTGGAGGCATTATCTGTTTGGTGAGAAATGTCATATCTACACAGATCATAAAAGTTTAAAATATATCTTTGAGCAGAAGGAGTTGAATTTGAGGCAGCGGAGGTGGCTCGAGTTGATAAAAGACTATGACTGTACCATCGAGTATCACCCAGGGAAGGCTAATGTTGTAGCTGATGCACTCAATAGGAAGTCGAAGCAACCTAAGAGTTCACTTAATGCTGTTAGAGTGGCTCTGTTAGAGGAACTCAAGAGTTCTAATGCAGAAGTGTCAGTTGGTGAAAAAGGAAATCTGTTAGCTCATTTTCAGATAAGACCTACTTTAATTAATGAGGTTATCTCAAGTCAAGCTAGAGACCCTGTCCTCAAGAAATTGATGGAAGAGGTGAACTTGAAGCAGAGAGCAGATTACGAAATAAGACGTGATGGGGTGTTGATGAAGTGCGGTAGGTTTTGTGTACCTAAAGATGAAGCTTTGAGAAACACAATACTGGAGGAAGCACATAGTTTAGCTTATGCGATGCATCCGGGAGGGACAAAGATGTACCGGACATTGAAGAGCCATTATTGGTGGCCAGGAATGAAACGAGAGATAGCAGAGTATGTCTCTAAATGTCTTATCTGTCAGCAGATGAAGCCTGAACGACAGAAACTAGGAGGACTTCTAAACCCACTCCCAGTACCTGAATGGAAGTGGGAGCATGTAACCATGGATTTCCTTTTTGGACTTCCTCGGACACCGAGCGGTTATGATGGGATTTGGGTGATAGTTGATAGACTTACCAAGACTGCTCGATTTTTACCAGTTAAGGTAACTTTTACCTTGGATAAACTGGCTAAATTGTATGTTGACAGGATTGTATGCCAATACGGAGCCCCAGTATCAATTGTGTCAGATAGGGACTCGAGGTTCACTTCCAAGTTTTGGCCGAGCCTTCAAGAAGCCTTAGGAACTAAACTGCACTTCAGTACAGCATTTCATCCACAGACTGATGGTCAGTCAGAAAGGACCATCCAAACCCTCGAAGACATGCTTCGAGCATGCGTGTTGCAGTATAAAGGAAGTTGGGAAACTCATCTATCATTGATGGAGTTTGCATACAATAACAACTATCATTCTAGCATTGGAATGGCACCGTACGAAGCATTGTATGGAAAAAGATGTAGAACCCCTATATGTTGGGGTGAGGTAGGGGAAAGAAAGCTAATAGGGCCAGAGTTAGTCCAAGTTACTTCAGAAAATGTTAAATTTATCAGGGAAAGGCTGAAGACAGCGCAAGATAGACAAAAGAGTTACGCTGACAAGCGAAGGAGAGATTTACAATTCGAAATCGGAGACAAAGTTTTCTTGAGATTGTCCCCGTGGAAGGGTATTTTACGGTTCGGAAGGAAAGGAAAGCTGAGCCCGAGATATATAGGTCCTTACGAGATTCTGGAACGTATAGGGCCATCAGCTTACAGATTAGCTTTACTTATAGAGTTGTCTCGGGTACATAATGTTTTCCATGTATCAATGTTGAGGAAATACATTTCTGACCCATCACATGTGCTCAAGGCGGGACCAGTGCAACTTAAGGAGAATCTATCTTATGAGGAAGAACCTCTACAAGTACTTGATCGGAAGGAACAGGTACTTAGGAACAAGACAATACCGTTGGTAAAAGTATTGTGGAGAAATCACGAGGTCGAGGAAGCAACCTGGGAGAGCGAAGACCAAATGAAAGAAAAGTACCCACAACTTTTCTCGTACAAATGATGTTGTTGAATTTCGAGGGCGAAATTCCTCTTAAGGGGGTAGTAAATTGTAAGCCCTAAACTCTCTTTTGATCATATTGTGCTCATATATGATGTTTTGACATATGCAAATTGATATAGGTTGCACTAAAAGATGTCGTGGTAGAATTTGGGAATCTCCTAAGTTGTGGATATTAACGTACACAAAGCTTCATAAGGAGACAGGTTACGCATTGGGATAAGCATATTAAAAGTTGAGTTGAAGTAAGTTAAGGTCATGAGCAAGTTGGGTACACATTAGGTGTATGTTGTGTTGAATACAAAAGCTATAATTTCTAATTAATTTAGTTAAAATTCCTTTACAATTTAGGTGGATTGAAAGGGACTTAAAGTCTAAAGAGAGAAGGAGGAGCTTGCCATTTTAGTTACATTTTCGTTGGAGTTTTTTTTGTTATAGTGGAAGGATGAGCTGTCCAACACTTGTGACTGCAGTAGACAGCTGGAAGCTCTAGGAAGTGGATAAACTTAAAACAGTCATATCTCTCAATCCACTTGAGCAAATTCGATGATTCTTGAGCCAAAATCTCAGAAATTGAATGAAGATTAGGTCTGGAAAATTTTGTGAGAAAATATGAAGAAGAAGGTCGAGAAAATTTAAGAAAACCGAGAGGTGTTCCCAGTTTTTTGGCCAGCAGAACAGGGTGAAGAAATCTGGTGATTTTGAGCTCTTGAGGACGAATTAGAAGCTAAACTTTTGAGGTAAGTAAGTTTAGATGTTTTATTTGAGGGTTATCAAAAAATATTAGATGGTTGTTTTGCTAAATTTTGAGGAACCCAAGCTAAAAGTTGAACCTGGAATTTTAGGTGCAAGAAAAAAAAAACTGCTAGCAGAACAGTGTGAAGAAATCAGTTTCTTTTGAGCTCTTGAGGAGGAATTAGAAGCTGAAAATTTGAGGTAAGTAAGTTAAGATGTTGTACTTGAGGTTTATCAAAAAATATTAGGTGGTTGTTTTGCTAAATTTTGAGGAACCCAAGCTGAAAGTTGAACCTGGAATTTTAGGTGCAAGAAAAAAAAAAACTGCTAGCAAGAGATTGAAGGAGATGTGCTTCCATTTCTATATACCTTACACCCAAGTGTGTATGGTTATTATGAATTGAGTTATGAGACTGAATTAGATATGTTTTTAAGGTGTATAAGGAAAGGAATTAATGTTATTAATTTCTTTTTCAGGGCAAACGGAGATAGGAATAACTTATAATCCTTGGAACCCTTTTGGTGATTGTGAGTGACTCTATTTTAGAACTATGCTTGACCTTTGTTTTTCTTCAAAAGCATAAATGTTGATCATTGAAACATGCTTGACTTACTTTTGTATATTTTTCATGGAGCTTTTAATAGAATGTCATTGATGGCACTTAAGCATGATTTGAATTAGTTTGTAACTACACATTCAAGCATGGAAACTAAATTATGGAAGTATGATTTCCTTTAGAAAATGCCTTGTGTAAATCCACTTGGAAACATGTTTAGAAAGGAAAAGTGCAAATGTTGAGAATTTGTTGTTTGTGTTATCAAAACATGATTTCCAAGGTAATCAAAGTATGCCCCGGTATGTTGTTAACCCCCAGTACTGAAGGACATTGAGAAGGTACTTGGGAGGGAGGAATCATGATTTCCGATACTGAAGGACAAAGAGAAGGTATTCGGGTAGTAACTGGTCTAACCCCAATACTGAAGGACATAGAGAAGGTATTAGGGAAGACCAGTGTGTTCAATGGCATTCCACGTGCACGTGAGAGAGGTATGAACGTTGTTGGTATAGAGATGACTCTACCACAGCTAAGGTTCGAAAGTGGTATCATGTTATGAGTTTTATTGTTATGAGCTTCTACGCTTTTGAAATGTCTATTCTTCAGTATGGTACTACATTATGAGTTTCTATGTTATACATAATGTGGTGACTTAAACCTGTAAATGGGTAGCATGGTTTGATTATGCTTACAAATAAGTGATAAGTTATCTCTAACTTGTAGCTTGTCCATCATTATGCTTCACCTTTGAGCTTATAATGTTTTTTTTAAGATAGACACTCACTGGGCTTTCCAGCTCACGTTTTCAACATGTTTTCTCTTCCCAGGTAGCAAACGAGTTCCTGGTGCTCAGCCTTGACAAGACCTGTTTGCCACCACGCCGTTTTAGCTCCTTGTATATACACTTTCTTATGTATATAGTTTGTAGTAAAAGCATTCTAGCGGGGTTGTAATAACTATAAAATGTTATGACTTGTTAAAGAACATAGGACTGAAAGTGAATGTGTCTTGCTCATATGTGTATTTGAGCGTTTCAAACTTACTTGTTCCAACGTGCTGTGTTGCCTTCATTTTCATCTATATGTTGGGATGGTCAGGGAGAGCTAGTAATAGGGTTGATTGTCTCTATCTTTACATCTCTTTCTAGGTTAGGCAAGTAAGCTGGGAAGGGGTGTGACAAAATGTATCCATATTAAATGATGGAATAAAAAAAATCATTTTGTGATGAAATAAACATTCGTCGCAAAAGCAACGCAAACAACAAAAACATAGCATTTTGCGACATTTTTATTTTCAATGAAAATCATCTTCATCGCATTTGCAAAGAAAATAAAAAAACAACACAAAGTTGCAACAGAAACAACAAAGCGTCGCAAAAAATATTCTCCAACTGACATTTAACGACGTTTGTTATGACATTTTTATTTTCATCACATAATGTTTTCTGCAACATTTTTGGCCTTTAGCGACGTATTTTTTTCGTTGCAAAAAGTGATTTTTCTTATAGAATTTTTAAAATTTTTAAAATTACTTTTAATTATCTAACCGCACACTATAAAAATTTTCAAAAGTACTTTTAATGAGTCAATAACACTTTTACGTCATTAAAAAATACCCTGAGTATGCAATTTGTCCTGTTTTCTTTGCTTATTTTATTGCTTTATTTGTATAGAAGATTATTTTCATCAGATGCTAGTTTTAGGTATTATATATCCTCAAGTTTTTTTAATAGAATTAATGAAATATTTAGTCTTTTTCTTTACTTCGTCAAGAGCATACTTTGCTTTTGCAAGTCATGCTTTATTCATGCATGTTTAGAAACATTACAATATTGATTGGTCAACGAACATATGAAGTGTTACAAACAAGAAGTAAGAACAAGTTCTCTTATCTTTTGGTCCTTGCCATTAGGTATTATGTTTATAACTCTTCCTTAAGTTGATTCAAATTGGTATGAAGTTGGTAGTGTTTGAGTTTGGGAGTTCCATATAATCATAGGGTTGCCCACATAAAATTACTAGTATTGTGGTATCCTTTGTTATCAGAGCATCTTTGATATCACATAATTATGTTTACTTAATTAATGAATCTAATTGCAAAGGTGAGCATAGCTCAATGACAATTGGCATGTACCATCGACCAAAAAATCATAGGTTCGAATCCCCCTGCCCCCAAACTTTTTTGAACTAAAAATAAATAAATAATAAAGGCATCTAATCATATAATCATTGAATCATCTCTAATGTTGTTGATAGCACTAATTTAATGCTATATTTATGTCTATTTAATTTCTAGTTTTGCTTATAATCATGAGCTTTTATGTGGATATTTTCTATATTTCTGGAAACTGAGCAGTTCGGACCAAAGTTAATGAATTTGGAGCATCGGGTATTTTGTGGAGTTTCAAAGGACTCAAATTGGAGTTAAGTATGGAGAAGAGGGGCTTAACAACTGTTTTTGGTCGAGGGGATGATGTCTTTAAGCCCAATAGAGCGTTGAGACGTTAATTTGTTATTTTAACCCGAAGGCTAGCATTGAGATGCTGTCCTGTGGCATGTCGATGCTAGAGAGGCACCCGTGCAAGGATTTATGTCTACAACATTGCAATGCTGCCCTCAACATCTCGACGTTGAGGGCGCGTGCAGTAAGTTAAATGGTGCATTTCGCACAACGTTGAGACATTGTGCCTAGCATCTTGACGCTGTGTCGAAAACCTGATATAAAAGCATCATTTTGAGACTAATTATGGGGAGAACACTTTAGGGTTTTTAGCCCTTTTTTTGACTTCTCATGACTTGGGACTTGTGGAGCACAAAACGGAGTGTTCGGGAGCGGTGTTCCAGGTTCAGGATTGTGGAATTCAAGGCAGGAGTTGAGAATTTGGAAAGGATGGCCTTCTTTATCCCTTTCTTCTTCTGTTTCATGTATCTTAGGGCTGTAGGGATGAGTTTACTGTGCTGTGCATTGAACTTTATGGGCTAATTTTAGTTGTTTAGGGGTTAAGAGCACAATTAAGATTGTAATTATGGTTTAATTGTGACTTTTGACGTTTAATTGCTTGTTAAATTCCATTTAATTAAGTTGTACTTACTGCTTCTTATTAATTGGCCGTTAATAAGTCGATCACAATCTTTAATTGGCTGTTAATAAATGACCAAATTAATTCAATTAACACCCTAAAATTGCCCAAATGACACATGAACAACAATTGATGGGTGATGCTTCATATGAGCAGGCTTAATCCTAATTAATTAATCAATTAACGCTAAAGACACTTATGTAAGCAATTAATTAAGCGTGTTTGAATGAGATCGACAGAAGATTTCGATGGTGTAGTTCTAGGTTTATGGATTTGACAATATTAATTAAATGTCGCGTCCAATTCCCATAATTACAACCTAAAGCATGCTCGATCCCCTAAACTACCCCTTAATTTGGTATCTCTAGCCTTTTTATCTTTTTTCTAGTTTTAAATTTTATTTCAAGCATCCTTTTATCTTATTTTAGCCCTAAATAATTCCAATCATGAGTAATCCTAGTAATTAATTAACAAGAATAAGCTTCATTCTCGCTTCCTGTGGGATTCGATACTCGGTACTCTTGTGTCGTTTTATTATAACTTTGATCGAGTGTGCTTGCGTGTGTAACAAACCCGATCAAGTTTTTGGCGCCGTTGTTGGGGAAGTAGCGAAGTTTTTTTTAAGTCGATCAATATTAGGAGGAAAATAAGAGGAATTAGTTTAGTGGTCTTGTGTGTTTTTCTTGTGTATACTTGTCACGTTTGTTTGTTTTTGTTTTCCTGAGTTTTGTTGTCTTTGTTACTTTTTGCTTTTATTTTTTATTTTGTTTTGTTTTTATGAGAAGGCCGTAGTGGTATATGCGTAGGTAAGGGGGTTGACCTTTTGCCTTTGATCTTGAGATTGACAGGATTTGTAGGAGGCTAAGGAAAAAACCCGAATCACTATGCCATAACAACGAAATCAGGAGGAGAGGAAGCCAATCAGCGACTATTTCTAGCCCATATTCCCAACGGACCATTTTGGAATTGTGCATGCGCCCATTTAGGAGAATAATATTGAGTTGAAGACGGGGCTATACAAATGGCGGGAGATAACTCTTTCAAAGGGCATCCATCGGAGGACCCACAATCACAATCTCAAATCTTTTTTTGAGATTTGTGGCACGGTAAAGTTAAATGACATTTATTCTTTTAGAGAATTAGAAAATTAGTGAGAATTGTACAAGTTAGAAGAGGGAGTTTGAAAAAAATTGAAGAAGGGTGACAACTCTCTGGCGAGCTTCCGGAGACGTGCAACATCTCCGACGCATTTTGATTCGGTGGCAACTAGCGACACGAGTTACTCATTCCAACGACCTCCGACAACCGGCAGAAGTCTCAAAGAGAAGAAGAAGTCTGCAGCAGAGGTCTTAGTGAAAAGAAGAAATTTGGGAATAAGAAGAAGTCTGAAAAAAAGAAGAAGATACGGAGGAGAAGAAAGAAAAGTTGGAGAGAGAAAAGAAAAATCAAATTTATTAATAAAGGTATGGGGCCCACCACTTGTTTTTTTTATTATTATTATCGATAAAGGCATGGGGCCCACCACTTACTTTCTTTTTGTTATTATTATTATTATTTTTCTCAAAAAATGGAAATCACGTGGCTATTTATTTTTGCTATTTTCTTTCAATTTTTTTCTTTTATTCTCAAATTCCAATGAAATTTTAGAATTCACTCATATTGGTACTGAACTTTTTCTTTGTTCATGTTTTTGGGTTCTCCAAATCAAGGTCAATTTAGTCTTATATTTGCACATATTTTCTTTTATTATTCTTTGTGAGTTTTGACTTGAGTTTGGCTAGGATATTTAATTTAAATTTCAATTAGTTCTGAATTGGAGTTTCAAAATAAATTTCAGTTGGGATTTCAAATTAATTCTAATTTGGTCTTAATTGATTTTAGGTAACAAATCAATTTGAAAATTTTAAATGAATTTAAAATCTAGATCTTTGAATTGAAATTCAATCTCTCAATTATATGGATTGCCCCACTGAAATTCAAATGCAACTTAAATTTGAAAATTTTCCAGTAAAGTTCAATTTGCTTTTAATTTAAATCTTCCAAATAAATTTCAATTCTCTTTAGTGGCTTTAGTTTGAAATTTCCAAATGAGTTTCAATTTACCTCTTTTTTATTTTTATTATTTATTTATTTATTTTGGTTCTTTTTAAGCTTTCTTTGAATGGTTTCACACCACTCATAAGTGCTAGTTCATGTTTTGTTTTTTTTTTAAATGTGAATTAATAAATACGAGACACTTTTCATTAATCAAAATCCTTTTTTATGCAAATGATTTTCAAATTTGTGTTAAATTCTGCTTTCCATAACTGAAGCTCTTGTTTCAAAATAAGCATTTAGTAAATTATTTTTATAAAAAAAAATGTTTGTTTTGAGGGCTGAGTAATATGCCTTCGTGGAGTTTGACTCTCGTGTAGGTGTACGAAAATCCTCATATTCTTTTTATCATTTATTATTATTTATTATTTTTTTTTTATTATTTTTTTTTAAAATAAAGTCATGAAAATCCTATGACGGAGTCGAGATAATAAAATTTCTCAATTTCTTGAGGTAAAATTTTTTTTCCTTTAAATAAAGAAATATTCCAACGTGGTAATAAATCGATGGGTATATTCCCACTCACCGTATTGACCCTTACTTTATTTCTATAAAGTTGAGGTAATAGCGAGTGAGACACTTTATTTTTTATTTCTATTATCATTATTTTTATTCAGATTAAAGGACATTTTATAATAAAGTATTTGGATAACATAAGATAAATGTGGTAACCGTTTTTTAAAAAGGGTGTTGTAGGGTGCTAATACATTCCCTACACACAATCGACTCCCGAACCTAACCTAGTTTATGCATATCATTTTTATTATTTTAATTAGTTGTCTAATCACACCTTCAAAATGGTTGGTGGCGACTCCAAAACTCTTTTAATTAAAAAAGTTAAAAGGGGATGTCGGCCGCTCCGCGTTGCGATCACGTTGCGACACTCATTACTAATGTGATCATGTCTAACAAGGTCATGTTTCTTCTCTTGCAGCATAATTTCACAAAATTGTACTTGGTATTAAGATAATTGGGATAAAAACCTATTTTCTATCAATTAGTTTTAGTACGTAAGGTTCATGTACTTTCTATTATGATCTGATCATAATGTCTTGATAGATTTAATTACCTGATCGATTTTTAACTTTAGTCTTAATTTTCTTGAACTTTTCAAAAATTTAGACTTATGTTGATTAGGTAAAGATACTTGTACCTTGAATGATCATCAACCAGAGTGACGAAATATTCATGACTTTATTTGGCATTTACATTCACCAGACCACTTGGGTCAAAATGTGTAAATCGAAAGTATTCTTTGGCGTTCTAGCCCTATCTAATAAAGGTCCAATGATTATCTTGCATGAAAGACAAGATCTACAGACATGTAAAGTAATTAACTAACTTTTTAGAAAATTACCTCTTACTAGTCTTTTCATTTTATTCAAGTTGATGTTAATCAACCTTAACAGCTGATAGCATGTATTTATGTTATCTTATTTCCTATTATTTATGGTAGTTTTGTGATTATTTTGTGAGCTTTTATGCCTATTTCTCTTAATTTTGTAGAAACCAAGCTTGAGGAGCAAAACCCAGTATTTGAGAATAATTTGGTGGATATTGGAGCCTTTTGAAGCTTAATTGAAAATTCAAGAAGATTAAAGATGTTATTTGAGCATAAGGCACATTCCGGGAGATTCTACATTGAATCACGATTCCAACGCATCGAACCGGAGGTCATTCGGACACCCGAACGAAGAGATATAGCAAAAATGGTCCATGCTGTCTGCAGGGTGGAGTCGAGACGCTGTATATAGTGTCGCGACGCTACGAAAATACAAAAAACACTGTTTTTCGCTAAAACACACGCGGAAATGAATTTTCTTGCAGCGTTGAGACGCTGCCTCAAAATTTTCTATAAAAACCTCATTTTTTGCGTCGTTTTGGGAGGCCAATCCGAGAGTTGGAGCCCTAATATCGATTCCAAGCTAAAATTGAAGGTTTATGGAGCAATTGGGAGCGTTTGTGGAGCATTTTTGAAGATCTAAAGCTCGAGGGACATGGAGATCACGACGGAACGTGAGATCGACCATTGTTTGCTAATTTCTTCCTTTTTCTTTAGTTTTAGTTTTTGTTTTGTGGCTGTAAATTAGGAACTTAGAGATTTAATTGTATGAATATTATTAGTATCTTTGCTCCTAATACTTGGGATTTTGATGTACCCATTAGACTTGGGATTTTAATTGATTAAGTACCTTGATTGAATGCTTTTGTTTCATTCATGCTTTTATGTATTTAATGCTTATAATTTCTTGATCAAAGATTATTTGCTTTATTGGTATGAATTTGTGCTTGAAAAAGTATGGTTTAGGCTAGAACTTAATTGCATGACTATTTGTAAATTCTTGCATGAAAGTGGAAAATTCTCTTAGAAGCCCTTAAAAGAAGTTGCTTAAAGCCTTGCATGTTATTAAAATCTAGATAGAGATATTAGATTTATAACATTGCATGAGAGTTAATTGTGTTTGAAAGAGTCAGTTAATACCCTCACTTCTTGGCTTATGGAATATTTGCATGACAAATCTTGGTAGCTTTGGCTATAAGTCTAATTGGTGAAATTGATTCCCTAGGATATCTCTCTCCTATTGTGTCTCCATTTATCTTTTGCTTTCTAGCTTAGCTGTTTAGTTTAGCTTGTTTGCATTTGATTTCTTTCTCTAAATAAAGTTAAGTGAGAGTAATTACAGTACTTAAATGAACTAAGAAATCCAATCTCTGTGATCGACCCTGGCCACTATTATTATAAATTTTAGAGGTTTAGGTTTATAAATATATTTGATAAAGCCTTCGACAAGCTCTTTATCAACAGCCAAAGTCAAGTATCATCTTTTAGGAGAAAACAATGTCTTTCTATTCTGGATTCTATAATCCTAAATATCTCAGTATTTTGTAGTATAGTATATGTCAACATTTTTAATATATACAAATTATTTTTACCTTCAGCAGAATGTATTTTCAAACAAATTTGAAAATATAAACTTTTATACTTCAAAATAGTTCATACTATATGAACTTTTTAGTAATAAAGTTTTAGAAATTAAATTTCTATTATGGTAATAAAACACCACATACAGCATTAAGTAACAATTATCTTTTAATGACATCTTAATGTCTCCCACTACACTAATTGAAATGGGCTTCCTAGTGCCAACTTGTAGAAACTATTCTATATGTTAAGTATTTTCTAAAAATTACATATTAAATGTAATGAATAATAAATCTTGATAGTAGATCTTATATCGACTATCTAGGTGTCATTATTTATATTCCACCAAAAATCTAATAAATCAAATTTACTTTCATTTATATTTTTCTTCCTAGAGGTATTTAAAAAATTCTTCTTATTATGACAGTCCTAGCTAATTTAGGAACTATTTCCTTTTATATAGCTTCAATCATTTGGTTTCTTTACTTTGATTTTTGTAATACTTAGTTTTGAGATCATTTAGACAATTTTCTAAATTTAGCTTCTGTTGACTTCAACATCTCATATGTTGTTATCATTTTCTTTATCTTCTAAGCTTGACATCTAACATGTCAACTAAGAGAATACGTACAAGCTATCTCGTTTACTTTTGATTCATTAATCATGTGTTTCACGAACAATTTGAATAGCATTAGCAATAGGTT
The DNA here is from genome assembly GCA_033996785.1 of Trichosanthes truncata. Taxonomy (NCBI): domain Eukaryota; kingdom Viridiplantae; phylum Streptophyta; class Magnoliopsida; order Cucurbitales; family Cucurbitaceae; genus Trichosanthes; species Trichosanthes truncata. The sequence goes on from JAWPNB010000004.1 coordinate 18,080,124, forward strand.
TTGAGAACATTTCTCAATAAAGACAAATTCAAAATTTTACACTACCATTATAGTGTTAATGTTACTTTTCCAAGTAATAAAATTAAAATTTCTCAATTTTGACTTATCAGTAATAAAATTAAAAATTATGAGAGAAACTGACATAATATTGAATATATATATATATATATATATATATATATATATATATATATATAATTTAACATCATGCAAACAGTTATCCATTCAATTTTAGCATAGAAATCAAACAATTTGAAAAAAAAAAAAAAGAACCCTATAAATCATTTCTAATGCTATGGTACTTTAGTGAGTTAGAACAAGTGCCGTCGTAGGGTAGGTCAAGTATTCATTCACTAAACTTATTCCTATAATATTTAGTTACCATTAGTTTGGTCAAATACATCATTAACAACCTTAATGAATCATTTGTAAGTGTGAACCATCATTTTAGATCCCATAGTTTTATCCCAACAAGTGCCACCGTAGGGTAGGTCAAGTATTGGAAACAAAACTACAATCATATCCTTCTCAAGAGTTCACCTTGATATTGACCCATGCAAACACCTTCCGTAGGGAGGACGGTCCAAAAGTCGTCACGAGACCCCACATGAATCTCATGATGTGAACCAATGATGGAGACCGTAAGATATGTTGACACATTTCCTTCTCTCACTTACTATTTTGAAATAGGGTTTTCTCTTAATTAGACACATTAGGCTAATCTCATTTATTTAAGTTTCTCAATCTACCTTTCATAACCCTTATGTTGTTAGATTGATTTTAATGTGAATTACTAAGGCCCCGTTTGATAACCATTTCGTTTTTGGTTTTTGGTTTTTGAAAATTAAGCTTGTTTTCCCCCAATTTCTCTACAATGGTTTTTATCTTCCTTAAGGAAGTATTTGAATTCTTAGCCAAATTCTAAAACAAAAACAAGTTTTTGAAAACTACGTTTTTTAGTTTTCAAAATATGGCTTGGTTTTTGAAAACATAGGCAAAAAGTATATGACAAAACAAGTAAAATCATAGGTGGGAGTAGTATTTATAGGTTTAATTTTTAAAAACCAAAAACTAAAAACCAAATGGTTATCAAATGGGGCCTAAGTTTTTAAACTATTTTAAACAAATTAATCACATTATGAGCATCCTTAGTGAAATTAAATAAAGTTTGACTAATTCAACTCCCAAGTCGTTCCCAGTTAGAGGTGTTCCCTTTCGGTCAGCTTAAATACCCCAGTCTAGACAGAACCTTCTATAGACAGAGTTATCTTATAATCAATTTTTATTTCAAATTCATTAATCTTTAATTAACTATTAACTATTAGATTAAGGAACATAATTGAATTTATAAATAAATGTTTTTAATCCTATTAAAAAATAATTCACTTGGATAGTCTTAAAAATCTATCATTTTAAACAGTTTAAAACAAATTAAAAGATAATCCTGGATATTTTATTATAATCCCATTAGAAAAAAATAAAAGATAAATTAAATTCAAAACTTAAACTATTTTATCTTTGAATTAAATTATCTTTATTTATGGCAGACCTAATCTTACTAGGAAATTAAAAGATCTCATTTTTTTAAAATTAAAAGATCTAATCTTATTTTAAAAGAATTTAATCTTATTAGGAAACAAATAAAGATGAATTAAATTCAATTTTTAAACTATGGATAATCTTGAAATTCTACAATTTTAAACCCTTTAAAATTAAATTAAAAGATTGTCCTAAATTCTAATCTTATTAGAAATAAATAAAGATATATTAAATTCAAATTTTAAACTATTTAAAGCATGAATTAGAAATATCTTTATTTTAAGGAAATCATAATCTCATTAGGATATATCCTAATCGTATTAGGAAAACATGGATTTCATTTATGGAAGAAAATATCCTAATTTAATTTTCCAAATATAACAATTATATTCAAAGATATAGAAAATATAAACGTATTAAGAAAATATCTCAATTCTATTAGGAATCATCCTAATCAAATTTTCCAATATAACAATTATATTAAAAAATTAATCTTAATTCTATTAGGAAACAACCTAATCAAGATTTTCAAATATAACAATTATATTCAAAAATAGATAAAATGCATGATCATGTTGAACCTATGGTGGGATTTTAAATTTAAATAGCATACTTTATGCAACAATCAAACAATTTAAAACATACATCTCATGCATAATTAAATTAAAAATAACAAAATTAACCAGCATATTTGACATATCCTAAGAAATTGAAAATAATTTAAATTACAATATTTTAAGTCCAAGACATATCTTGGTCTTCAATATCTTCCTTGTTTGACCACCCAAATTTAGAGTTTAGAAACCTAAATCTTGTCTTCCAATTATAGCACTAGCCGAATTAAATAAAAAAAATTGCATTACCCAAGTTTCGAACCTTCGACCTAAAATATACCAATAAACATAACTTCACCAATGAACCATTACAAATTCTTGAATATTGTTATGAACTTTTTAGTGGAAATATTGACTTCGATTCACTTTTTTTTTTCGTAAACCTTTATCGTCGTCGATTTCTTCAGCCTATATAATCGAAATTTGTAGCAATCGTAGTCATTCAAGTAAAACACATGAAATCCTAACCCTTATGGGTTTTACAATGATCTAATCAAAGCAATAAATTTAATGCCAAATAGCCTAAACAATCAATTTGCAAACCGCAATATATCACATATATGATAAATTAAAATACCCACCATCACAAAACTTTAATTCTAAATAAAACTCAAAGATTGCTCTGATACTAATTGAAGGAATGAACGTTTCACTCCGCAGCAGAAGCATTGGATCGTCTTTGATTTTATTTAAAATTAAACTAAAAATTACAGTTACGCAAACTTACTTGGAGTAAATATGGAGATATTTTCTAGCGTATCTTTATCTCCTCCATAAAATCTTCCTAGCTATGACTCAAACGCAGGATCAAGGCTTGTGGGAGCCTCTTGAAAGAAAATCCACAAAGGATTTGAGAGAAAGAGGTCTAGAGAGAATTTTCTAATTCTCTATATTGAAGAGATGTGTGTTGTATCTAATGGTTTAACCCAAGGGTCCTATTTATAGAGACCAAGGGTAAATCTTTGCCATAATTAAAATTTTATCTTTTAATATCTAATATATTAAAATATATCTTATATTTATTTAAATCTCATTCAAATCTCCTACGATATTTACTTATTTGAATCTTATTAAAATTTTTATAAATATCTTTTATTTAATGTATCTAATATATATTAATTATTTTAATATTTAATGTATCAAATACAATAAATATACTTTCCTCTTTTATATTAAATATATCTAATATATTAAATATTAATTTGAACATTTCAAATTTTAATATTTAATGTATCAAATACAATAAATATATTTTCCTCTTTTATATTTAATATATCTAATATATTAAATATTAATTTAAACATTTCAAAATTTTCTTTCAACTAAATTGATCTTTTAGTGTTACTATGAGCTAGCAATGGGACCTTATGGACCTACAGATTATAAGCTCCAAATGATACAAAATTAATTAATTAAACTTTTTAATTAATTAATTTTCATTCATTAACTATAGGTCACTCCACTATAAACCTGGAGTTGCACTCTTATGCACTGCAGGACAAGTTGTGTCCATATATATAATCATTACATGCAAGTCGATCCCTCACGAGTTGTTCGTAATTACAGCTGGGTCAAAAGTCCGTTTTACCCCTATAATTACATCTTGCACCTTAAGTACCACTAATCCTCTAATTAACAATATGTTTATAATCTAATTATAAACTAAGTCCCTTTTGAGCTAGTGAAAGGGTGGGGCCCCATTGTTCAAGTCCTGAAATCAGCACTTAAGGGAACTACTCATCTACTTACCCTATATGGGAATGAGTGAATTTCATCTTGTGAGATTATGTTCTCAGCTCCCTATTTGGTCAAGTCCCCAAAATGGTAGGCATATTGAATCGGGTACAAAAGTCACTCTCACCCATGCAAATCAAAGGATAAGCCCTCACAGGCAGGAGTTCATAACTCATTCAGGATTAAGATCGAGTTGCATATGATCATCCTGATGAAATATTAATCTTCTCAATTAACAGATTTATAAAGAGAGATTAAATATTTCGTGGTCCAGTCTTATACAATCTCATTGTATAAGATACCCCTACTCACATGTCTCCACATGAACGATTTGGATCAAATCGTTTGTAACTATTACAAAGTGGGCCATATCAATAATGTTACCAACCTTATCCATTACTATGCTCTAAAGCCTTGTAATTAATAATTAATAATAATTTTGATTATTTTATTTGTAATATAATATTATTTATGATATGAAAAATTCAAGGTTATTAGTGAGAGGCTAGGGCCCCATTGTTCAAGTCCCAAAACTATAAACTAATATAATAAGAGGGACTTAGTTTATAGTTGGATCATAAACAAATTGTTCATTAGAGAATCAATGGTACTTAAGGTGCAAGATGTAATTACAGGGGTAAAACGAACTTTTGATCCCAACTGTAATTACGAACAACTTGTGAGGGATCGACTTGCATATAATGGTTATATCTATGGACATAACTTGTCCTAGAGTGCATAAGAGTGCAACTCTAGGTCTATAGTGGAGTGACCTAAAGTTAATGAATGAAAATTGATTAATTAAAAAGTTTAATTAATTAATTATATATCATTGGAGCTTGTAATTTGTAGGTCCTTAAGGTCCCCTTGCTAGCTCATAGCAACATTAAAAGATCAATCTAGTTGAAAGAAAAATTTGAAATGTTCAAATTAATATTTAATTTGAAGTGTTCAAATTAATATTTAATATATTAAATATAAAAGAGAAAAATATATTTATTGTATTTGATACATTAAATATTAAACTAATTAATGTATATTAGATACATTAAATAAAACATATTTATAAAATTTGATTAAGATTCAAATAAATATATATCAGGAGATTTGAATGAGATTCAAATAAGTATAAGATATATTTTAATATATTTGATATTAAAATATAATATTTTGAAAGCACTAAAACAAATTAGACCTTTAATGACGGTCCCTACAACACTTTGGTAACTTAGTTGAGTTTTGGTTGTTATGTGTTTTATATTTTTTATCTTATACTTATAAGTTTTGGTATTTTTTAATTATTCGTTTTAATTTAATGAGTCAGTGGCTTTGCTTTTCTTAAGTGCTTTGAGTCGATGTTATTTTCAATAGCTACTTTCCAAGATTATGATAACATGAAACTGACGAGAATGTTGAAGATTTCTTTCTAGATTACTTTAGGCTTATTTATATTGAAGTTTTATTTTTATTTTGTATTCAAACTTTCTACAAACAAATTGTAAGAACAAATTTGGTTTACTACAAAATTCGATTTATATAATTATTTAATGTACCATTGTTTTTATGTGCAACAAGCTTCAAATTATAATGGAATATTTCCAAAGAAAAAATATTGAAATTTACCAAAAAGAAAGAAATTATGACCCAGAAGAACTGCCGACAAGTTTTCAAAAAATTGTTTGCATAAGAAAGATATGTCGACGCTAGTAGGGTTGTGTTGACGCAGCTTTTGTCGATCTCCCGATGTCTTTTTTCATCGGAAAAAACTCTCTCATTCACTGAGCTATGTTCTGATTGACAATAGATTGTTCATTTTCAGATCCTCTACTCCCAAATGTTGTTGAACTCAAAAAAAAAAAAAAAAAATCTTTGCATTCAACATTTTCCAGCTTAGAACACAAAATTTTCTCTCTAAGAACTTTCTAAGTAAAACCTAGACGATAAAGTTGACTTTTCTCTCTCTTTCTTAGACTTTAGAAAGAATACATAGACGTGAAATTACAGGTACTAACTCTCTCTCTCTCTCTCGGTATCTGTTGAAAGCCAGCATCGTCGTGGAACGAACATGGCGGTGAAGAAGAGACATTCAAAGGCTGCGGCGGCGGCGGCGATTCTATGCATCGTCTTCTTGGTGCTCCCTTTCTCCGTTTTTCAGTTATTCATCAATAATATTTCTTTTCTCTCGTCCACCACTACTAATCAAGGTTCGCCTTTCAACTCTCCTTCCCATTTCCTATATGTTTCTATTTATTTTCTCATCCCAACCTTCTCACAACTAAGTATTATGGTTTCATTTTCTTTTTTATATCATCACCAATTAAAGATTTTTCCCTTCTAAATTATCTGAAATACTTTCAACTTTGGAATTGATTTCAATTATTCTTTTAGATTTTGAAAACTTTTATTTCAACCGTTGAAGTTTGAAATTGTTCCAAAAAAAATCGTTGGAAAGTATTTCTATTAAAATTATGATTCTAGACTTTGGGAAGTTCCATTTTATCTATGATTTAGGTTGAGCTTCACTTTAATCCTTGTGGCTTTTAAAGTGGATTTGATCCTTCCAACTTTAAAAGAAGGAGTACATGTCAATTACCGCTCACCTATATTCACTTTGGCTCAAATAAAACTATTTTTAAAACCATAATGAGATGACTAAATTTGTAATTTACCTCCTATTAAATATCATACTAGTTCTTTTATCTGTAAAAGTTCTTTTATCTGTCAAAGTTTGAGTCTTTGAACTATATTTCTTAAAAAATAAATAATAATAATAATAATAATTAAAAAAAAGTCTATCTTTGACATTTTAATTACTCTAATTTTACTAGATATATATATATATATATATATACATCGATTTAATTCTCAATTATTCTTAAAGTGCTTTTCTAATTATATATATATATATTGAAAATTTAAAAAGATCGCTTTAATAAATAGTACAATTTCATACTGTATTTACATAAATAATATATTAATTATTTTAGAATCTAATACTATAATTATTATAAATAGTTTTTTAATAATAAATATAACTAAATAATGATTGGAATTTTATAATTAAAATAATGAATCATAACATATAAAAATATTATATTACCTATCTTATTTTACTAGTAACGAAACTACGAGTTAACATAAGTATAGCTCAACTGGTTAAGGCATGTATGTAGTCTTGACTAAGAGGTTTGAAGTTTGAATCTTCATCTCACAACAAAGCTACAAAAACACATGACAAGTTAAATAAATATATTATTAATTACTAACATGCATTGACAACAGCTTGAAAAACTTAGAGCAAAAACCAATTTATACTCCTAAACTTTGAGAATTGTATCTATTAAAACCATAAACTAATAAATGTATCAATTTAAACTTTGAACTTTCATAAGTGTATCAATTTACACCATTCGTTAGATTCATTTGAAAAACATTAGTTCACACATGTGCAAACTTATAATTGTATCCATTAAAACTTTTTAACTTTTATAAATGAATCAATTTGAAGATCGTCCATGTATCAATCATCACACGCTTGTAGACTTCTTAAAAAAATTTAAACCCTTCATTTGAAAATCATCCATACTAAATTGATTCATATATGAAAGTTAAGGAGTTTAACGGATACAATTATAAGTCTACACATGTATGAACTAATGTTTTTCAAATGAAATCTAACTAATGGTGTAAATTGATACACTTATAAAAGTTCAGCATTTAAATTGATACAATTATTAATTTAGAGTTTTAATTTATACAACTCTAAAATTTAGGGGTATAAATTAAATTTTTTTCCAAAAACTTATTTGAACTTTAGGGTTACTCTAAACATAGCCATTTTCTTTCCTTCTTTTATAAATAACGAATGCACTTTTCTATGCTTCAAGGTCATTTTTAAATCTTTTTTTAGTAGAATAATTTAAAGATAATATTTAATTAACTTTAAGGAAAAAAAACATAATTTTTTTTTTACATGAGACGTAAATCGTTTCTAAAGCAATAAAAAAAAAGATATCAATCATACTCTGAAGTCTGGATCTAATCTAAATATTTTTTTAAAACACAAAAATGCATTGAAGGTGGCACTGGTCAACGTTTACATTATGTAAACTCTTGGAATATATTATCATCACTGACAGCATAACATTCCACGTTGCTTATATGTTGAGTCATTTCTAAATAGTTTTTGGTTGAATATAAAATTTAGTTAATGACGTATTTTAATTTTATTTTCTATGCAATAAATTCTTTTGAATGAAGTTCATGATTAGACATTAAAAGAATGATAGTCTGTGTATGTATATTTTATATTTAAATGACAGTAACCCTTTCTTATAGATTTATTTTCTACCGCACAATTTCATTCTTAAGTGGAAATTATATGTCAGTCCAAGTATAGCTTAATGAATAAAGCATCAATTATCATTTTTAAATGACGATGGTTTGATCCCTTATACTGCGAACTAAAAAAAGTAGAAATTATTATGTGTCGTAATTATTGGAGTGTTTTATGGTTGAGTATGTCCAATATCAATTAACATGAGATAGTTATAACCATATGTGATTGCTTTTTAGTTCAAATTTGAAAAATCTAAAGCACATAAAAGCAAACTTAATTTCTTCTTCTAGGAGGGAGTGATTGATTTAGCATTTAATTAATTTTACCCCTAATATATTGAAAATTAGGGAGAAAATTATACATCTTGCCTTTAATTAATTTTACCCTTTAATGTATTGTTTTTTTTTAGTCCAACAATATGTTGGGATGAAGATTTGAACCTCTAACCATTTTAGTATAAAGCATGATCTCTTAACTAAGTAAGCTATGTTGAGGTTGGCTATAGAAAATTCTCAATTGTGCACTTAAAAAATAATGTTAAAATTTGTTAACAAAAAGTGATATGCTATCAAATTATTGTTTTATTAAGATAATTAGACACTGAACATGCTACTTGAAAAAGAAATAAATATGTCGCTAAATGAGTAGGTTAGATTTCATGTGTCAATTTGCTCTCGATTGACATATTCATGTGTCCAAATATGTTAATAAAGTAATAATTTAATTGTTGATTAAAAAATAAAAAATAAACTAGGCCCGTTTGAAAACAATTTAGTTTTAGGTCCCGTTTGATAACCATTTGGTTTTTGGTTTTTGGTTTTTGAAAATTATGTTTGTTTTCCTATAATTTCTCTACAATGAGTTTTATCTTTCTTAAGAAAACATTTGAATTATTAGCTAAATTCCAAAAACAAAACAAGTTTTTGAAAACTATTTTTTTTTAGTTTTCGAAACTTGGCGCGGTTTTTGAAAACTTATGTAAAAAGTAAATAACAAATCAAGGAAACACATAGTGGAAGTAGTATTTTATAGGCTTAATTTTCAAAAACCAAACGGTTATCAAATGGGGTCTTAGTTTTTTATGTTTTGAAAACTGTACTTGTTTCCTTACCATTTCTTAACTACGGTTTTTCACATTTCTTAAAGAAACATTAGAATTCTTAGCCAAATTTCAAAAACAAAAACAAGATTTTAAAAATTACTATTTTTAATTTTCAAAATTTGGCTTGAATTTTGAAAACATGTTTAAGAAGTGGACTACAAAACAAAGAAACTCATAGGTGAAGCACGTACGTATTAGTAAGCTTAATTTGCAAAAACTAAAAACTAAAAATTAAATGGTTATCAAACGATTCCTTAATGATTCATATACATTTTATTAATTGATTCTAACAATTTTTCATACTAAAAGATCTAATAAAGAATTGTCAACATGAGCATAGATCAACTGGTATAAAGCATGCGACCTCTATCAAGATATCAAAAGTTTTAAATCCCAATCTCACATATTTTTAGACTCAAAATAAAAAATCTATTAAAATTTTTTTAATACATTAAAGGTAAAATTACAAATTTTTAAAAATTATGGAGTAAATTTTTTGTTTTTCACAACACAAATTATGGAGTAAATTGAGAGTAAAATATTAGAAATTATTTTATATATTCTGAAAAAAAAAGGGTTGAAGTTAGAAAAACTAAAACTAAAGGGATTTAAATGGAAAAATGTATCCCTAATTTTAAATTCAAAGTCACTAATATGACCTTTCTCCAATGCATTAAAAAAAATACAGAAATGAACATAGTCAATGAAGTGGCTCCATTTCTTCCGCCATCATCTCCGTCTATTCCAGATCCATCTCCTCGGATCAGTTGCGACCGCTCACACAGATCCTACGATCTCTGCAGAATCACCGGTCCCACCGTCATGGATCCCAGTACGTCAACCTTCTTCCTCACCAACCACCAGCCGTCGTCTCCGCCGCCGCACACGGCTGTGCAAGAAAAGATCCGACCATACCCAAGAAAATGGGAAAACGCCACCATGGCCCGAATCAAAGAACTAACTCTCACCTCATCCACCGCTGCACATACCCCTCACTGCCAATTCCGGCACGGCGCTCCGGCGCTGGTTTTCAGCTCCGGCGGCCACACCGGCAACTTCTTCCACGACTTCAACGACGGCTTCATTCCCCTTTTCATCACTGCAAACACAATTTTCCCTAACCAAGACGTCATCCTCGTAATCTCCAAAGCTCGCGATTGGTGGGTCACCAAATACGGTGACATTCTCCGTACGTTTAGCAAACACCCAATCATCAACTTTGACAACGAAACTTCCACTCATTGCTTTCCATCTGTCAGCATTGGGCTTATATCTCACGGATTCATGGCCATAAATCCGGCCCCGCATATCTCATACACCGATTTTCGAGCTTTTCTCGAGAAAGCCTATGGGGGCAAAGACACGTGGCCAAAATTAACCCGGCAACCGCGGCTGGTGCTTCTCAGGAGAGGCGGCGGCGGCAGTGTGAGGCGGAGGTTGTTGAACCAAAAGGAAGTAGAGGAGGAGGCTAAAAATGTTGGTTTTGAGGTAGTTGTGTTCGAGCCAAGCGCTACAACGTCATTGCGTGAAGCGTATGAGTTGGTTAGGTCGAGTGAGGCGATGATGGGGGTGCACGGGGCGGGGTTGACACACTTTGTGTTTATGCGGCGGGGGGCAGTGGTGGTGCAGGTGGTGCCATTGGGGGCTGAGTGGGTGTCGGAGGTCTGCTTCGGGAGGCCGGCCCGGGATATGGGGATTGAGTACTCAGAGTATAAGATTGGTGTGAATGAGAGTAGTTTGGTGGAAAAGTATGGGAAGGATGAAATGGTTGTGAAGGATCCTATTGGTTTTATTGGTAAAAAGTGGTCAAAGGAGATTATGGATGTGTACTTGAAGGAGCAAGATGTTAAATTGGATTTAGTTAGGTTCAGAAAGCATTTGAAAATGGCTTATAGGAAGGCTAAGTTGTTTTTAGAAAAAAGAGATGTGGAGTAAAATTTGATTTGTGTTCTTTGAAATTAGTTTGGATGTGTATGAATCTGTCCAAAGAAGCAAATACAAAATGGAGTAAACTGGATTCTTTTACATTTGTGCATGATCATCCATTCTTTTTTCTTTTTAGTTTTTTTCTTTATAATCTAATGAATAGGAATGGGGAAATATGACAATGAAAATGTTAGAATTAAATGGGATTGAGGAGAGACGATAATGTTTATCAGAGATTAATAAAACATTGAGATCTTATTGGTTAATTCATAAAAAGATTGCAATTACGCTTATTGAAGGATGGTCTGCAAAATGTCTATTAATACAAAATAAAAAGTAAGTTACAACTCTTTAAATTAAGGAGTTTTTGTAGGGATGACCCCGTTTTTCGTGCTTTAATGCGATCTGACCTACTTTTTGAAAATAATGAAATATGACCAATTCTAAAGTGGCAATGCGAGAAAAATTATCAAGGAGGGCAATATCTTGTTCACGCTCTCGGACAGGGTAACACTCTCGTTGACCATTCTCGTTTTCTCTCTCGCCTAGCCACGTCAACAAATATCCTTGAATTAAGATTCTTGCTCTCAGAGATTCGCTCCCGCTCACGTTATCTCGTTCTAGCTCTAGCTAGACACATCACTCGAGCGCCTTTAACTAGTGTACTCGTGTAAGACCCAACTTTATCTTCTAGCATTTAGATATATTTGGATGTGGTTGTTTATCTTTGAAAGATGTAAAGGAAGAGAAAGTGTGGAACAAATTTAGAAAAGTAACATATGATGGAGAACAAGATGTTGAAAAAGCAAAGTATTAAAAAAAAAAGAAATTAGAAAGTATGAAATTGAAAAATAGGTATTTGGATTTATTATTATTTTAGTTGAGAAGATAAGGATTGGTTGAAAAAATAATAATAATAAATAATAGAAAGTACAGACGGAGAAAATGGGTTAAATATATATATATTTTTAAAAAAAACATGTAGCTTTAGTGAAGCCACACAAAGGAAAGGGTTCTTTATTTTAGAAAAAAATAAAACAAAAACGTGGGATTTATTGGAGAAGAAACCCAGTAAAAGAAAAGGAGGAAGAAGAAAGTGAAGGGAGAGAGGTGTTTGATTTTGGGCTATTTTGAAGTGGAAAGAAAAAAAAATTAAAGAGAGCCTCTCACAACCTTGGATTGAAACTTTGGGTTAGTTTTCTAACTTTTGGTTGAAGTCTCCATGAGTTTTAGAAGCTCGATTAAGGGATTTGTTTGTGGGTTTTTCTTCCTTTAATTGGAAACTCCATGGATTAACTTGAAAACTTAGGTGGATGTAATGGTTGAGTTGAAAGAGAGAAAACTTGGTGAAAATCATGAGTTTTAACAAAGTATAAATTGAAGAGACTATTTGTAGGTAGAAATTGCAAGTTCTTTTTAAGAAAAAGAAAACCAATGGAATTGTTCATGGAGAAGAAGGAATGAGAAGAATGAGATGTTTATGGAAAGGGATACAATGGAGTTCATTGGAAATTTTTTTTTAGAATTATGGTCTTATTTACTTTGTAATTTTAAGAGTAAGATTATGAACATGATGGTTAATTCATGGGTTAAGGAGAAATTAAAGACTTAGATAACTTAGCGTTGTTGCGTCTTAATTTTGGCATTAAGAAGTTATTAATACATTGGCAAATTATGATTTCAGGACAAACGGAGATTGGAACTATTTACAACCCAAACAAACTTCACCCACAGTACTCGTGAGTGGTTTATTTATGAAATGTTTTCATCATTTAATTTTTATTATGGAATTTTCAAGAATTTTTTAATTATGTATGATTCTAGAGAAATTGTTATGAGATTTATAGAGGATTGTCAGAGATGTTCAATATTTTATTATTTTTACTGAAGTTATGGTTTTAGAGATGTTTGAGAGAAATTGTTATAAATTTTTAGTAATTTTGTGATTTTAGCTTGAATTATCGTTTTAAGAGATATTCGAGATATTTTATGATTATTGAGTTGTTTGAAGAGTTTTAATGTTTATTGAGAAATGTATGAGATTTATGACTTGTGGTTTTAGAGAAAAAATGACTTTGGAAATGTTTTATATTATTTGAGAGATTTGATGATCATTTGAGAAATTATAAATGTTTAGTGTTATTTTAGAAATCTCTCAAGTTTATGAAAGGTTGTTTAGAACAAGAGAACACGATTTTCAAGAAGAATCTGAGAATTAAGAATTTTATGTTAAAAGTGGGTTCCAAACCACTAGAGCTTGTACCCATGGTGATTACCCATATGCTATGAGAATGCGTTTCCATAGTATGCTCGTGTGCTCAAGCCGCAGGGGATGTAGGGGAATGCTGGGGCCATTAGGTGCCGAATCTGGATTCTGAGTCCTTGTCCAAATCCTAATCCTGATGCATTACAGATATTAGAGTTTGCTCTACCTGCACATATGACAGGGATTTACTCTGCTATGCATCAAGAGAATACTCAAGGCATAATATGGAAGAGATAGCTCTACTGTGCATATGAAGATTACTCTACGCTAGTATGATAGAGATTTGGGGGTACAGGTTTGGCTATGAGTTTTACTAACTTATGTGTATGTTTTCAAGAGTTAATGTTTCAAGGTAAATCTATGTGTTCACTATTTATGTTTTGAAGAATTATTGTTACAAATCTTTTGATGTTTTATTTATCTCGAGCATTTAGGTTGCTCTTAATCTATAAAGTTTTATTGAGATTTAAATTTCTCTGAATATAAAAGAGTTTTGTTTAAAGTTATTTTCTTATTAATTCACCACTCACTAGGCTTTATTAGCTCATTGTTTTATTATTACTTTTTCCACTAGATAGCACTACTTGAGAATCCAACAAGCCTACTGAACTTGAGATCTGCCATCGGTTTTGCATAGGTTGCACATCATTTAATTTATACATGTAGTTGCTGTTGGGATTTATGCCCTAAAGTCTCGTAATTAATAATTTATTTAATAATTAATAATAATTTTTAGGTTAAAATACCATTTTGGTCCCTGTACTTTGGGCTTTATTCTATTTTGGTCCATGTACTTTCAAATGTCCAATTTTAGTCCCTATACTTTCAATAAAGCTTAAAATTGGTCTCTACTGTTAGTTTATTGTTAATTTTTCTTTTAAAAAAACTGTCTCTATTAGCTTTCCCTCTATAAATTTTGGAAGTATGTTCACATTGTGTCTTTTCTTGTACTAAAATTATTATGATTATTTAACTAATTTTGATAAAAATCAACTTCAAACCTATCATAGGGACCAATTTTAAGCTTTATTAAAAGTACAATGACTAAAATTGAACATTTGAAAGTACATGGACCAAAATGAAATAAGGCTCAACGTACAGGGACCAAAATGGTATTTTAACCTAATTTTTATTTGCAATATAATATTATCCATTATATAAAAAATCCAAGGTTATTAGTATAATATTGAACAGTATGTGGTTGACATACGAGAGGATCATGTTCAAAAAATAACCTAAAGGTTCATAGTATATGGATAAGGTTGGGTGCCTTATCTTAGTAACACTATTGATACAACCCACTTTGTAATAGTTACAAATGATTTGATCCAAATCGTTCATGTGAAGACATGTGAGTGGGGTATCTTATACAATGAGTTTGTATAAGATTGGACCACGAAATATTTGATCTTTCTTTATAAATCCGTTAATTGAGAAGATTAATATTTCATCAGGATGATCATATGCGACTCGATCTTAATCCTTAGTGAGTTATGAACTCCTGCCTGTGAGGGCTTGTTCTTTGATTTGCATGGGTGAGAGTAGCTTTTATAGCCGATTCAATATGCCTACCATTTTGGGGACTTGACCAAATAGGGAGCTGGGAACATAATCTCACACGATTAAATTCACTCATTCCCATATAGGGTAAGTAGATGAGTAGTTCCCTTAAGTGCTAATTTCGGGGACTTGAACAATGGGGCCCCACCCTCTCACTGGCCCGAGAGCGACTTAGTTTATAATTAGATTATAAACAGATTGTTCATTAGAGGATCAATGGTACTTAAGGTGCAAGATATAATTTATAGGGGTAAAACAGACTTTTGACCCAACTGTAATTATGAATAACTTGTGAAGGATCGACTTGCATGTAATGATTATATCTATGGACACAACTTTTCATACAGTGCATAAGAGTGCAACTCTAGGTCTATAGTGGAGTGACCTATAGTTAATGAATAAAAATTAATTAATTAAAGAGTTTAATTAATTGATTTTGTATAATTGGAGCTTATAATCTGTAGGTCCATAAGGTCCCCTTGTTAGTTCATAGTAACAGTAAAAGATCAATTTAGTTGAAAGAAAACTTTGAAATGTTCAAATTAATATTTAATACATTATATATATTAAATATATAACAGGAAAATATATTTATTGTATTTGATACATTAAATAAAAGATATTTATAGAATTTGAATAAGATTCAAATAAATAAATATCGTAGGAGATTTGAATGAGATTAAAATAAATATAAGATATATTTTTAATATATTAGATATTAAAATATAATATTTTAATTATGGCAAAGATTTTTCCTTGGTCTCTATAAATAGGATCCTTGGGTTGAGCCATTAGACGCAACACATATCTTCTCAATAGAGAATTAGAGAATTCTCTTTAGACCTTTTCCTTTCCAATCCCTTGTGGATTTTCTTTCAAGAGGCTCCCACAAGCCTTGGTCCTGTGTTCGAGTCATAGCCAGGAAGATTTTATGGAGGAGATAAAGATTCGCAAGAAATATCTCCATATTTACTCCAAGTAAGTTTGCTTAACCTTAATTTTTAGTTGAATTTTAAATAAAATTAAAGACAATCCAATGCTTTCGCTGCGGAGTGAAACGTTCGTTCCTTCAGTTGCACTACTTTATTTTTGTACATAGAGTGGCTATCATCATTTGAGAAAATTGTATGGTTTCGGCAAGTTATGATTTTGTAATATAAAATGTGCATGTCTATCAGATAGTGGAATAATGATTGAGATATCTAAAAACAAAGTTTGGATAGAGTGCAGTGAGACACACTTTGTGTAGTGTTGAAGAATAAATATTTTGGGAGTGCTTATCTATATTCCCTTGCATGTGTGTTTTATCCAGTTTTCAGGGAAAACTTTGCCGAAATTTTTACGAATCTTGGTTTCAATAAAGTTTTACTAGCCACCTATTATTTTCAAAATGTGTTTAGTTTTCATAAGATTGACAATCGATTCCATAGCTTAGTTGGGATCTATTGTCGGCATGCCACGTCCTAGGATGGTTAGGGAAATCTGAGACGAGGTGTGTCAACTCGTTCTCGCTCGCTCGTTCTCTCATGCTCTCACTCTAGTTCTTGCTCCCGCTTTAGCTTAAGTTGTCTTTTTCTTTGCCTCCGATTTTGGTAAGTTTTTAGTGGTACGTACAGACATTGTGTGAGACGACTTGATAGTTTACTAGACGAAAACACTAACAAGGAAAGATCACAATACTGACTATTGAATATCTCAATCAATTTTTTTCAATAAACCTTTCAAATAAATAAATTATATCAAATTATTATATCAAATTAAAAATATTTCTTCCTACGTTTTCTCCTTAAACTTACTTTCAAACATTTTCTCCTTTGAAACATTCTTTACGTATAACCAACATCCAAGCAATCAATCCATCCATATTCAAAAAATAGGTATGTTCAAATACGTTGTTTATATTTTTGGAAGATTTCTTTCTATGTGTGAAACATAGAAACAAATGTTTTAAGGTTTTAAAGTTTGAAAGCTTTCTTCCTACATTTCTATGTTTCAAACGTGTTAGGTTTTGAAATTTTTTTAGTTTTAGAACGTTGGTTACTATGACATTGGAGCGCCACAAGTAGAACTAGAGCAAGAGCATCCTAGAGCGAGAATAGGTAAACTCTAAACCCTAATAGAGCAAGAGCAAGAGCGTAAAAGAAGCGAGAGCGGGAGCGTGAAAGAGAGCAAGAGTTGTGATAGCGAGAGTGTGAAAGAGTGAGAGTGTGAAAGAGTGAGAGCTAGAGTATCCAACTTTACATTGTTGTTTAATTCTATTTTCTTATTGTTACTTACTATTTATTTACTGTTTTTTGAAGGATGGACAATAAATCCTTATTCATTTGATACGGGGTAGTTGGGATAAGACTGAGAACTGTTATATTGGAGGTTGGCTAATAGGGGTTGTCGTGCCAAGCAGTGTCAAATACGATGAGTTGAAAGATCTGATATATGAAATTATGAATATTAGTCTGGTAATATTCGACATTATAATGAGGGTGAAGATGCAGTTGGATGAGCAATTCCCTCCGATGTACATAAGGAATGATCGTGATGTTGAATTTCTCCATTTTCAAGAAAATATTTCAAAGTTTCAAGTATTTATATTAATTGTACAAAGGCATGATGGGAACGTGCAACCGAATGAGGATGTTCAAGCTTATGATGTCAATTCTCATGTGATGGAGGATGATGGTATGGATATGGGAAATATAGAATCATTGAACATGTATGGAGACGAGAATGACATACCACTGTATAAGACGGGGCTCTCCCTCAGAAATGACGACAATAACCCATGGGAGTCGAAATGATGGAGTGCAAAGTCACCAAGTAGATCGTCAAGTTATTGGGAATGAGATAAGGCCCACTCCCACTCCAAGGACACCTAATTGTGCTCCTTCTCAAGTCAGACCGTCGATTCCTATTACATGGTCCATCTTCATATGGCTCTTCATCTAATGTGGATGTTGAGGTTGGGTCGTTGTTTGTCTGCAAAAAGGGCTTAAAGACAAGACTCTCGATGCTAGCTATGAGCAAGAATTTTGAATTCAAAATAAAGAAATCCACAAAGGTACATTGTGGGATGCATCGACAAGACTTGTACATGGAGGCATCAGACGATTATGATGGATGGTTGTGAAATGTTTAAGACAAACAAATATGTAAGTGCACACACATGCTCAATTGAACTATTAAATCACGACCACAGGCAAGCGAGTGCTAACGTAATCGAGCACATAATAAAAAGTAAATTTAAGGGAGTTGATCGTGTGTATAAGCCAAATCACATCATTGAGGATGTTCGGCAAGAGTATGAGGTGAATATAAGCTATGAAAAAATGTGGCATGTCAGAAAAATGACACATTCATTTGCTAAGGGGACTCTAGAAGACTCGTACACCATGATTCATGTGTAAGGAGAAGCCTTGAAAATTCACTAGTACAAATTTGGGTTTTAATGACGGGCATTGTCCATCATTAAAGGGAAATGATTACGGACATGTGCCCGACATCTTTTTGAGTATCATCGTAGGCTACGATGACATACGCTTTTTAATGACAGGCATTGCCCGTCATTAAATTCGACCGTCATTAAAAGTCCGTATGTCATTAAAAGTCTATCTGTCATTAAAAGTCCGTCTGTCATTAAATGTCCTTCGTTTTCAATGACAAGAAATGCCCGTCATCATTTCGTCAATAATTTAATAAAAAAAATTATTAGTTACACACGTGGCTAACCATCAATATTTCTCTTCTTCAACCGATAAACAAAATAAAATTTCAATAGCATTATATTTTTACATAGCAATTAACTTATCAAACATAATTTTAATTAATAAAATATATAATATATAATATATAATATATGTATGTTGTTGAACTAAAAAAAAAAAGAACATAAAATTTCTTTTTATGCATCCACACACATAATACAAATATAACTCCCCGATCCCCCTACATACCACATCCAACTTACAAAGAGAAGCAAAATTGTTAAGAAAAATAAACATAAGACTAAAACCTTTCATCTTGAACTTAAGACCAACCAAGCAACTCAACTGGGTGAAAGGTGCTCCTTAGTATGAATTTATCTGGAAAAATAAAAAAAAAAAAGCCATTCATCAGTCCCCAAAACCAAAAAAAATTAGAAAATAATCCCTTTACAACTAGGATCTAGCAAAATAAAAAATTTGAGACAAACAAGCATGAAAATAAAATTGGAGAATATGAAATGAAAAAATTTGCATCCTTGTTAAAAGGCATACCATCTGCTTAAGGCTCTTCCAACCATCTCCACTTGCTTGACCAGAGTATTGATAAATGATCATCAGAAGGATGTATAAACAAATCGTAGCTCATCATACATGAATTGAACTAGAATCTTACTAAAAGCTTAAGCTACAACCAAAATAGAGAGAGTTAAATATATAATATCCTAATCTAGTAGCATTAGGAAGTAAACGGAATATAATGGTATATTGCACATCCTTGAAACACTAGGCAAACAAAGGAAGGGAATATAGAGGGCTTTGTACTGAAATGATCATATCCTAAAAAAATGTCGATGCAATAACTTTTTATTATGCCCATAACAATTTTAATCCTAAATTTGATCAAATTTATACGGTTTACTTTGGACATCTCTGAGTTAGCTAGTTGAGATGATCTCATATCTTTAAGCAGTTCAACTTCCTTTAATATACGAAATGAGAAATGTCCATCATCACAAGATGATAAATTCTAAAATTTGAACAAATATAGACTAATAGAAATAAAATGCTTCGTTAACTCACTTGAAGGAAGATATTTCTTCACAGAAACACCACAAACAATTGGCCTTGCCCATCAGTCCCTCAAATGTAATGGTTAGATCTTTTACATCTACAGAAGTTTTGAGGTCAGATACAATGAGAGGCTTATTCGCACCTACACGAGCAAATATATCCAGGCCAAAAACAACCTATAATCAAACCAACAACATATCTATTGAGATTTTTTAAGATTGGGAACAAACAATCAATATGATATTGTGTGGGTGATTAGGAAATCAGATGTAGGTTTTTACCTTCTGGTCTTGCAAATAGACATCAAACACTAGGATACCAAGAGGGCCATTGCTAAATACAATTTGAGAAAAATGCAAGTCAACAACCTAATTCACAGGTTCCAATGATGAGAAGTTGTAACAAAAATTTCCAAAATGTACCTTTTGTTATAGAAAATGTTGAATTTCATTTAGACCTAATGGTATCACCACCCTTATACCAATTATATCTTCCACATAGTTTATCCCATCCAAAGTCACAACATCATTTGAGGAACCTGCATTGACACTTAGAGCTTCAAGGAAATTGGAAGGTTTAAACCTTAGAAGCAAGTTAATCAATGAAAAAGAATCCAAATGCGGCACAATCGAGGCAAATACAAGCGGCAGAATTGGGAAATTTGAAAATCCCTAGAGCAGAGAAAAACTCACCAGGAAATAAAAAGAGGAAGATGTGTGACGATGATGGGAGAAGCGAGATAAAGGCTATAAACAATGACCAAAAACATAAAATCTCAATAGAAAAACGATGCTCACATGATTTTCAATCTACTTGCAATCAATTTGACCTAAATTCCAACTATGACCATGAAGTCAAACAACCCAAGAAAGAAAGAAGAGTGTATCCAATCACCTTAGTCTTGAAATTGACTTGACAAAACAAACTTAGTGGGAATATATGCAAAGAGGGTAAACGGTAAACATCCTCATTGGACCCATGAACAACAGTAATGACTTACTTCAAGTGACAAGATGTCATGTACAAAGAATCATGAAAACACTCCCTTGATCTCCTGTACAACGAAATTTATGTATTAACACATAAAAATGGAATATTAATTGTATATAACATCTTTGTTGGACTCTTTCATAATATTATATCATAGAAAAAAATTAATTCCAACTCTTCACTCATTTGCTTGAATTTCAATTTGAATGATCCATCAACTGAACATAATATTATAGCAAGTAACAACTAGGTTGATCAAAATTTATGAAACTCAAAACAATTATGATTAAATCTAACTAACTCAAAGCTATTTCTGATACAAAGAAAGAAAGTTACACTTAGCGTGCAAGGTATGTGGAGTTTCAATCACTAGAAATGTGGTGGACATAATATTTTCACATATTTGATGGAAATGGCAATGGAGATTTAAGATCGATGAGTTTGTAAGAGTCATACAGAGAAGAGAAGGCAGTTCTTCACAAGCAGCTGTAGGTGTTAGAGGATTTCTGTCTTGTTGATTCAGTTGTGCAGCTAAATGCTCTTCTGCAAAACTCTTTGTTCGCAACTGAGTAAAGAATTATCTAAAAAAAAAGAGCTTATTTAACAAAGATGCAAAGAATTAAATTAATCGAGTTACAAGTAAAATAACAAACAAAAGAGGAGAGGCTACAATAAAACAAAGGCAAAAGAAGCACCTTAATCACTACAACATGGTATGGATGCTCCCCAGGTTCATGCTTTATCAATAAATGAACTTCCTTATTCTCAATGAAAGGTCATATGCATATTTATTAAGAATAGAAGGAATCTTCTCTGATCAAAAAGCATACACTAACAGCAAATCAAAAGAAAATTTATTATAAAAAATAAAATAATAATAAAAAGGTGCATAAAGTCAAATGACATACAAGTAATTGACTTGGAAAAACAAGGAGGGTAAGAACCACCAAAATACAACAAAACAACATTAACTTGAAATGTCTAAAGTAACCAACAA
Source organism: Trichosanthes truncata (assembly GCA_033996785.1). NCBI lineage: Eukaryota > Viridiplantae > Streptophyta > Magnoliopsida > Cucurbitales > Cucurbitaceae > Trichosanthes > Trichosanthes truncata. The sequence continues at coordinate 18,101,960 of JAWPNB010000004.1, forward strand.
CAGCAAGTTGAAAGTAACTAGCAAAAGTAAGATGAGAGAGCCCAACGGAACCTCATCCTTTAGACTGGATGCCAATCTTGAGGATCCCACTTCACAAAAGTAAGGGAGAGAAAAGATCAGTCAACATAACTGATTAGATGGCTGGTTTCGATCTTTAGTCTTTCCCATTGTGCAAGTTAAATATTTGAAGTTTTATATACTGCAATACATGAAAAAAACACATTCTTTTGATTCCAAAAATTGTCTGTATCTTCTCGAGTGTATACAAAACATTTATATATTACTCAATATCCAACAAAAGAAATGAAAAGAAAGATAACAAAGAGAAACACTTTTACCTTTTTTTCGAGCAATCACAAAAGAATCAAAATTTGAATGAAAACCAGTTATTAATCCCTCTTCAACTATATAACTCCATTGAATTAAAAATCCAACCAAGATAATCAAAAGTAGCTTAAGAAGTTGACATATTTTGGATGTCTTTTTTGCAGATGATATTATATCAGTTGTCTCAACTTGAAAATTTCACAAGTTATTAACTAGAAGAGCTTTTGCTTTTATTTCTTTTACTTACGAACTATCTTCTTTGTAAAAATCATTTATGGCAAGATCACATTGATCTTCTGCCATTTATTTTTTCATTCTCTTTTGGGTAGCATAATATATAAGATATCTAATGTTAAACAAAATCAAGGAATCACAAATTTAAAAATCACAACAATCAAGATAAAGGAATAAAAATCACAACAATTATGATCATGCTGTTTAAATTATCAATTTGATCAAATCATATAAGGAATCCAACTCGAAAATGTCTGCATTGGAGGGATAATACGAAGGATTTCGGAAGCAAAATCTAACTTCAGAACTTAAAACCCTAAATGCATTCTGAGCATACGTCCTTCAACTCTATCAAATTAAAGACGAAAAATGCAACTAGACTCAAACTGCTGTAAGAACTCAACTAAAACATGAAATCAAAATCGAATCTTCACACATAAATGACATTTAGAGATGCATCAAAGAGATGAAAAAGGATTTGAGAGTAAATCTCACAGTGTAATTGCTACCAAAGCACACATAGGTTCGTTCGATCCACGGAGGAGGCTTTAGAGCTGATTTCAGATTCTGCAAGTAGTCTTTATAGAGCCTGTAATATGGAGGTGGTGTTGGATACGTAGCAGTCGCCATGGTTAAAACTTAAAACCTAATCAGAAAAATCAAACAATCAATAGAATGAGAGAACTGAAGACCTCAAAGATAGAATGAGAGAACTAAAGAAGAACAAACAAACCCACGTTTTTGCCACGAAGAAGACAATCTAAACTCTAAAGGAAAAGAAAATTTCACCTTGGGAGCTAGTTGATCCACTAGAGTTTAAGCACACAAATGACTCGAAGTTGAAAATTGAAGTAGATCTGAGAAGATCTGACTCAGATCTAAGAAGATTCAGTGTAAGTCAAATCTGAGACAACACATAAACGAATGCCACCCTAGGTAGAGGAACAATGACCGAATGAAAACCCATGATAGAGGAGGGACCACGAATGAAAACTCACGGCGAAGGAGGAGCGGCCACGAACGAAACAACGCGCATGGAGGCAACAGTCAGATATGAGACGACACACAAAAACCCACAGTTGATAGATTTGAAAATCATAGTTGACGATGAATGAAATATGGCGGTGTCTAACGGTGAAGAAGATGAAGACGAGGGAGAGAGTGGGAGAGGGTGCGATAAAAAAGGAGATGAAATTTTAGAAATGTAAAAATGTGAAAAAATTATTTTTATAAAGTATAAAAGGATATCTTCAATTTCGGTCCATGCCCGACATTGTAACCTTATTATTATTATTTTTTTAACACTCAACGCGTTTTTTTCTTGACCGACATTATTTCTATCTGAGAATTTTTTTAGACTGACATTAAAGACCACTCCTGATCAGAGCCCCGTAAAAGATGAAGAAGAAGAAGGCCGGAAGCAATCTGAAGCTCCCCTCTCTAAGGATGATTTGCAGGAAATCTCAGAGAGTGAGATGCCTAGATCCTCAAAGAGGACGACTGAGAAGAAGAAAATGAGTAGGCTCAAACTACTCTTAGGCCAAGGACTCGTCACACCATTGTAGAGAGTCCTGTGGCTGAACTCTCTACCCCATTCGACCTCAACAAACGAAAAATCATCATGGGGGACAGAGCGCTCATGTGCGAGAAGAGCTTTAATAGCTCTTAGAATGAGAGCTATTGAGGGTATTTTAGTGAAGTTTTTGTGGCTTAAAAATACTATCTTAGGTACTTTTTTACTGAGAAACCTCTTTGAATTGATGTTTTAGTAGTGAAAGAGTCCCTTTATATGTGAAAAGCACTTGTAAGCTTTTTAATGTATAATGTTACTTAATTGTGCTATTTGTGACTTGTGCAGGCCATTACTGAAGGTAAAAAAAAGGGCTAAGTGTGAAAATCCAATCTGCTATGCTAGAGCTTTGTTGCTGATAAAAGGTCACGCTTGCTGGAGCAATTGTTGTGCTTTTGATGAAGCATTAGCAAAGCTAGAGCATTTATCTGGGAACAGTTACACAAGAATTGGATTGTGAAACATTGTCAAGAACGTATTTTTTGACTTTTTTTCAGTCATTGAATCGACCCTCAAGAAAACTCAATACATGATAGTTTGAATAAAATCGTCACAAATATATTAGTTATGATAGTTAAAAAACTGTCAAACCACTAATTTTTGTCGACATATTTTTATACATCACACTAATTTGTTTAATGACAGTTGTACAATATCATCACAAAACTAATAAAAATTATTTATATCTCAAGATATATATATTAACTAGTTCACAACTGTCAATAAAAAGTTAATAATGACAATATGTTACCGTCACGAAAATGTTAATAACGTCAATGTTTTATTATCAACGATATGATAATCATGACAATTTTTGTGTCACAGAAATGGTTTGGATGAAGGTTTCTTATTGTCAAGAAAGTGTGCACAATGACATTTTTTCAACGTCACAAAAATGCTTTTAATGACAGTATTTTATTGTTACAAAAATATTTTCATTGAGGGTCTTTTGTTGTCAATAATAACATATTCATCACAATATCTAACATCACAAAAATGTTAATAAGGAAGATGAATAATTGTCACCTAAATAATTTTCAAAATAAATATTATGACACTTGAAACCTGTCAATACATATTTGTTTTCAAAATAAATCATTTCAATTTTTACACAAAAGAAAGATATACAAATATAGCAACTTTTATATATCTCTAAATTAAATAAGATCAAATATTTATATACACATACAAAAACTAAGTATGATCAAATTTGTACATTACATCGATTTTTACACAAATTATAACTAACGTGAGAGAACATACCATATTTATTAGTCACTAAACCAACAAAAAAACTCGTAAATCAATTACTTGCAATCTGGCTTCTTAGTTTCTTTAAGTTCTTTCAAACATCACCACTTTGGATAACACTACTTAGTAGTCTTTGTCTCTTTAGTTGGAACCATTCCAATACCTTTGCTTTGGTAGCAAGACAAGTTCAACTTGTTTTTGGTTAAGTTTGCTTTGTTAGCTCTCCAAAAGGGAAAAGAAGGGTACTAGAAGAAGATATGTGGCATATGCAATTAGATTTGGAATGGTGCTATTCCAAGGAAAATGCAATTCTTCTTATGGACTATGACCCTTAACAAAAAAACAAATGTAAATCATCCCTTGCAAAAAAAAAATTGTAAATCATTTTATGTTTTAATTTGCTGAGACTAAGCATGGTTTATCATACAAACTTATAGAAATTGTAAGATATAAATTTAATATCAAAGGGCAAAGGAAAAGTTTTCATTACAACAACATACAAATTAGAAAATAACCTACATTTTATGTCTAAGACTTATAATAAGAGAACCTATATGATCATATTAGAGACTACCACCCAGAAATAGTGTTTTAGAAGTTCAACTTTAATGGTTATTGCCCAAAAATCAATACAATAGCCTCATTTTACAATGTAACAATCTTTGCAACAAGAATCTTCTTCTCGAGTTTGGTGGAGTTGGAAAGTTCTCATGTAGAATAACATATCTAGGTCTAGGCAATGAAATAAAGTAAAATATAAGACTCATATCGATACCTACTTAACTCCATTATCAACAGACTTCAGAAACTCTATTGCTTGTGCAACACCTGAGTTCAGGAGAGGTACATGAATGAATCGTTGACCATATTCAAATGAGAGGGGTTATGAGGATATGCAAGTATGGTTAAGAAAGACTTAAAAGAATTGATAGTTACTACCTATACCAACAAGGTGCACATTCCTTTTTGATGGCTCAATCGATCATAGGAACTCTAAAGTTAAGCATGTTTGGCTTGGAGCAAAGTAAATTAAAACAATAAAATGGAAGGAAAATAAGAGAATTGCACTAATAAAGTATTTTTTGGCTACAGTTTTGACAAAAAGGCACGATTTCCAGACGATTGCTGGACAAGTAAAGGCAGATTCAAGATTTTCGGGAATCAAGCAATCTAAGAGATTTTGTGCAATCAATATCATTAATTCAAGCAATAATTTCAAGAAATTGATTTATTCGTGATCAAGGAAGAAATCCTAGATGCTTGAAGGCTATAAAATGGAGGAAAGCAAAGGAAAAAAGTAGAATTCCTCCTTGGAAGAAAACTCTTTTTTTCTGCACTTCTGCTTCTTTTTCACTTGTTGTCCAATTTTCTTCTTCTTCTCTTTCCCTCCATACTCAGTCCAATCTGGGCAAAAACCTAAGATTTTTAAGACCCAATTCATCTTGAAAAATATTGAATTGAGTTTGATTAAAGGGAAGGAAAGAAAGGTTGACGAGAATTCTATTTTTATTGTAATTCTAGTTTCGTTCTAGCTCTTTTATTCGATTCTACTCTGCTGTTTTTCTCCATCTTTTTGCATCTTTTGTTCGGTTCTGTTCTTGAGAAAGCCCATAATCCAACCTTCGGTTCTTCCTTAGGTTGTGAAGAGTTTCCCTAGCTTGAAAGAAAAGAAGGAAATTTGATTTTAGGGTTGTATTTGAGTTTAGCTTTAGAATAGCCTAGGTTTGTATTTTCAATTCTTTTTTGTCCAGTAGAATAACTTTCAATTCTATTTTTACATTCTGTTCTTAGTAGTTTATTATTGTACCAAATTTCACCTCACTTATGTAAGAGTATTTCGATTGAAGTTCTTAAGATTTCCTCCTTCGTATATAGTTCCCTACCCATCGGTTCATTTAAGTTTCTATTCCAATTATGTTTTTCATGGTTTTTCACCTTATTTCAGTTATGTTTTTATTCCAAATCATGAGTTAAAGCTTACATAGGGATTCAAGAACATGAATGTCCTAAGGTAAGGATGCTTAGCCAATAAACCGAAGCAATCAACATCACATGAACGTTGTTTGTTTTTACTGATTTTACTATTTCATTGGAACCCTCGAATGATCAACATGGATTGCTTTTAAGTCAAATCTAATACCGAAAGGGTTAGAAGAAGATGGATTTTGTAAAAGCAATGAGGCAAGGAGCTTAGACATAAGCCACACTTGATTCTAGACATAGGACGGGCTCCTCAAAATCAAGCATGTGATCTTAATTACCTAAGTATGATTGGCCATAGACATATAGGTCCAATCACTTAGTCTCCCAAGGATTTTGAATCAAAACTGAATAGGAGTTGATTCAGTTTACAACATTTCTGTGAATTGTCAGATTTCTATTGCAATCGATTAGCAATCTCACTAAAGGGCATTAGGGCACTTGAATTTCGTTTTTCATTATCTTATTTTTTTTTTCATTTTTACTTTCTAGCAAAAACCCACCATAATCTTTTATTTTTTGGTTACCAAAGTTGCACTTTGAACACAATCTTGCTATTCTTAATTTTTGTTAAAATATGTTCCCTGTGTGATAGATATTTTGGAGTACTTCCAATTTTATATTACTTGCATCGGCAGTGTATACTTGCACTAGGGTAAAGTTATTATTTCTTAATAATTTTTACCCATAAGTTTCACCTGAGCAGGGCCGTTAAGTGCCAAATCCAGATTTTGAATCCTGGCCCGAATCTTGAGCCTAGGGCATTATAGCTTGTCCATCTTAGCTTTTCTAACACATTCCATAATAAATCCCTTGCACCAATTCAATAATGTCATAAGCGTTATGTAGAAATGCCTTAAATCTGTTATCTGGTGCTCTGAATGACCAAGTACGGGGGTCTGAGACCTCTCTATATTTATTATGTACTCAGTTTCTCCTCAAGATAATAAAATACTCTCTCCCTCTGCCCGTGGGTGTAGCTAACACACCGTTAGTGAACCACGTAAATCTGTGTGTTGCTTTATATTTTCTGCGTTTCTTGTTTGTCTTCTGTTTTTGTTTTAACAAACTGGTATCAGAGTCGTGGTTGTTAGGGTTTTTTTTTTTTGACAAACAAGGATGTCTGTTGTGAACGTGGAAATCAACAAATTCACTGGGAGAAACAGTTTCAGTCTATGGCAGATCAAGATACGATTCCTGTTAAAGCAGCAGGGGCTGTGGGCACCGCTATCTGGGAAATCGAGGAAAGCGGATGTAGATGACGATGAGTGGAATAGCTTGGAGGAGAAGGCTCATTCTACAATCATGTTGTGTTTGGCTGATGACATCATCGTCGAGGTCGCTGACGAAGAAACTGTTGTTCGTGTCTGGATGAACCTTGAAAGTCTGTACATGACGAAGTCTTTAACCAAGAAGTTGCTTCTGAAGCAACGTCTGTTCAGCCTTCATATGCAGGAAGGTACGTCTCTTAGGGATAATCTAGATCAATTAATACAATCATGTTAGATCTGCGTAATATTGATGTTAAAGTAGATTATGAAGATGTTGCCTTAATTCTGTTAGTGTCTTTGCCTTTGTCATATGAGAATTTTGTGGATCCGTTTATTGGTAGGAAAGATACTCTGTCTCTGGAAGAAGTAAAAATTGCTCTTCATACTAGAGAGATCCGTCATAAGGTAGCTGGTTCAATTACAGAAATTCACACCTCTGAGTTAGCTACTACAGGGGTTACGGGACAGAAAAAAATCGGTAAAAAGAAGTTGAATTATAAAAATTCGAAGTTTAGGGGTCCTAAACCTGATGACATTTGTAATTACTATAAAGAAAAAGGGCATTAGAAGGATGACTGCCCTAAGAAAAATAAGCAGCAACAGAAAGTAAAAGGAATTTTTGGAGGTTTTTCCGCTGTGGTAGAAATGGGCACCGATTCCAAAGGAGATTTAGCCTTAGTTGCAAATGAACAGTCATATCATAAAGATGTCTGGGTTCTTGATTCTGGGGCATCTTATCATATGTGTCCAAGTAGGGAGTGATTTTCAACCTATGAGCAGATAGATGAATGGAATGTGACTATGGCTAACAGTGATGTCTACAAGGTAGTTGGAATCGGCTCAATCAGGTTACAGACACATGATGGTGATTTCTGCACCTTGAATGAAGTTAGGCATGTTCCACTAATGACAAAGAATATGATATCTTTGAGTGTACTTGACAGTAAAAGTTTCAGTTTCAAAGATGAAGGTGGAGTTATGTATGTCTGCAAGGATTCCAAGGTGTTTCTAAAAGGTGTCAAGTGGGGAACTTTGTATTTTCTGGCAGGCTCTACATTGAGAGGATGTGCTGCTGTTGCATCATCTGCAGTTCACAAGGAGGATATGACCAAGCTATGGCATATGAGGCTTGGCCATATGAGTGAAAGAGGCATGCAAATTCTATCAAAGAGGAATCTTTTCTGCATGCATAAGATGCATGATCTTGAATTCTGCGAACAATGTGTGTTTGGGAAGCTACATCGCAGCAAGTTTTCAAAGGGTGTTCATAATACAAAGGGAACACTTGATTATATCCATGTTGATTATTGGGGGCCTTCTCGAGTTGAATCTATTGGATGTAGCAGGTACTTTATGTCTATGATTGATGACTACTCAAGAATGACTTGGATAATTATGATGAAGCATAAAAGTGAAGCCTTCAAAAATTTCAAGCAGGGGAAGGTTTTGGTTGAAAATCAGACTGAAAAAAAAAATAAAAGACTGCGAACTGATAATGGTCTAGAATTATGTGGATCTGAGTTTAATGAGTTCTGCAAAAATGAAGGAATTGCCCGTCACCGTACTATTAGAGACACGCCACAGCAAAATGGGGTGGCAGAACGCATGAATCAGACATTGCTGGAGAGAGCAAGATGCATGCTCTCTAATGTTGGGTTAGCTAGAAGATTTTGGGCAGAAGCGGTAAGCACGACATGTTATCTGATTAACCGTGGACCTCAGACAGGTATTGATTATAAAACGCCTTATGAGGTGTGGTCTAGTAAGCCTGCAGATTATTCTTTACTAAAAGTTTTTGGTTGTACTGTTTACTATCATGTAAATGAGGGTAAGTTAGAATCGAGAGTTGAAAAGGGTATTTTTGTGGGTTTTGGGGATGGAGTTAAAGGATATAGAATCTGGTTACCTTCTGAGAATAGAGTTATACTTAGTAGAAGTGTAATATTTGATGAGAATTCTATGTTCAACTCTATTGTGAAGTCCACTGTTGCAGGAGAAAGCAGTAATGTTGACAAACAGGTGGAGCTGCAATTCACTTCAGATGGGAGTGAATCACAAAACCAAGGTGGAGAAGGTCAACATGTTGATCTTGAAACTGATACACCGATTGCTGCTACAGAAACTGATATGCTAGTTGTTACTACAGAGACTAATATGCTAGAATCCTCTAGTTCAGAAAAACATCAGCCAAGTATAGCTCTTGATAGAGCTAAAAGAGTTTGTATTGGACCTCTAAAGAGGTATGGTTTTGAAGATATGGTAATTTATGCATTGCAGGTTGTCGAAGAGGTGGATCCTCATGAACCATCCACCTACAAAGAAGTTGTTTCATGTAGTGAGTCTGTTCAATGGCTTGCTGTAATGGGAGATGAGATGGAGTCACTTGATAAAACTCAGACTTGGTAGCTAGTCAAACGACCTAAGGAGAGGCAGATTGTTACTTGTAAATGGGTCTTCAAGAAAAAGCAAGGAATTTCACCTACAGCGGGTGTTAGGATAAAGCTGGGGTTGTTGCAAGAGGGTTCACGCAGAGAGAAGGAGTTGATTATAATGAGATTTTCTCACCAGTAGTCAGACATACTTCCATCAGGGTGTTACTAGCTATGGTTGCACATCAGAATTTAGAACTTGAGCAACTAGATGTGAAGACAACTTTCCTACATGGAAAGCTAGAATAAGAGATATACATGACCCAACCAGATGGGTTCCAGTGTCCTGGTAAAGAAGACTATGTTTGCAAGCTAAATAAGTCCTTGTATGGACTAAAGCAATCTCTGAGGCAATGGTATAAGAGGTTTGACAGCTATATGATTGAGCTAGGCTACAATAGGAGTCCGTATGATTGTTGTGTGTATCACAGCAAGTTAGATGATGGTTCGATGATTTATCTGGTTCTATATGTAGATGACATGCTCATAGCTGCAAAGTCCAAGTCTGATATTCAGAAGTTGAAAGGTCTTCTCAGTGTTGAGTTTGAAATAAAGGATTTGTGTACTGCTCAGAAAATTTTGGGTATGGAGATTTATAGGGAAATAGATCATAATAAGCTTTTCGTGACACAAAAAGGCTACATTTAGAAGATATTGTCCAGGTTTGGCATGTCATTAGCTAAGCTACTCCTAATATTGCAAATGTTCGTCTGTCCTCTGTGTTTGCACCACAATCTAAAGCTGAGAAGGAGTACATGTCTCGAGTTCCATATGCTAGTGCAGTAGGAAGCTTGATGTATGCTATGGTTTGCACTAGGCCTGATCTTGCACATGTTGTTAGTATTGTCAACAGGTTCATGGGACAAACTGGAAAGGAACATTAGCAAGCTGTGAAGAGGATTTTTCATTACCTTAAAGGTACGTCTGATGTTGGTCTTACTTATGGGAATAATACACAGTGTTTAGTGACTGGTTATTGTGATTCTAATTATGCTGGAGATGTAGACAATAGGAGGTCTATGACTGATTATGTATTAACTCTTTGTGGTTCTGTTGTTAGTTGGAAGGCAACTCTGCAATCTACAGTCAATTTGTCTACTACTGAAGCAGAGTACATAGCATTGACAGAAGCTGCTAAAGAGGGAATATGGTTGAAAGGGTAGTTGGTGACCTTGGTTTACATCATGATCAGGCTATTATATATTGTGATAGTTTGAGTGCAATATGTCTAGCCAAGGATCAAGTTCATCATGAGAGGACTAAGCACATAGATGTGAGGTATCATTTCCTGAGAAGTGAGAAGAGGGTGAAGGTGATGAAAGTTGGTACTGCTGATAATCCTGCTGATATATGTTCACAAAGCCTGTTTAGTATGGCAAGTTCAAACATTGCTTGGACTTTCTAAATATTTTAAGCTGTTAATGATCCTCTCTTTGGGGGGGACATTCTAAGGCAAGGGAGGAAATCTGGGTACATATGGTAACTTATGTGTTGCATCTGGTACATCCTATTATCTATGAGAGAATTCAAGTCAAGGTGAAAATTTGTATAAATGCCTTGAATCTGTTATCTGGTGCTCCGAAAGACCAAGTACGGGGGTATGAGACCTCTCTATATTTATTCTGTACTCAATTTCTCCTCAAGATAATAAAATACTATCTCCCTCTGCTCATGGACGTAGCTAACACACCGTTAGTGAACCACGTAAATCTGTGTGTCGCTTTATATTTTCTGCTTTTCTTGTTTGTCTTATGTTTCTGTTGTAACACCTTATTATGCCATTAATACTATAAGCAATTCTCCTCAACAAAGTCAACACATATAACAAAATAATTGCCACTCCACATCACTCTGTATTGCTCATGAAGGTGAGCCTTTTTAATTTTTTTTAGCACTGTGAAAAATGTGAGTTGTGGGATTCGAAATTCACTGCGTGTGTTTCCATTTTATGACAGTTTGTCAAAGCCATTTGCAATAGCACTTAAAAATTTGTTGGCCATAGGTAAATCAAGAATGAGCCCACTAATAGTTTGAGAAGCGACCACTTCGGTGATCTAAAGTAACATTCAGTTGTCAATATGAGACATGCCAATCAGTGGCGGATCCAGGAATTTTATATAGGGGGGCGCAATATACATACAAATTCAATAAAAAGAATCTATAATGAAATTTAAAAAAAGATGCATAGCTTCATAAATGAACAAATTTAATACATAATACATTATAATTGTCCCCTACGAGTTTTCATGTTCTGAAATCGATCCATGATATCTTTATTATCTAACTTGTCAAATAAATCTTTCTCAATATATGCTATGAGACAATCATTCACCCATTGATCTCCCATTCGATTACGCAATCGAGTCTTCACAATATTCATGGCAGAAAATGTCCTTTCTACAGTAGCTGTTGCAACAGGTAAAATCAACGTCAATGTGAGCAATCGATAAACTAATGGATAGACCTTATCTCTATTTGTCATGACCATTTTTACAGCAAGATCACTGATGCTTTTTAGTTCAACAAACTCAATATTTGAGCGCACATCAACAATGTAATTTTGAAGTTGATCCTCAAGCATGGAGAGTTCAATTGCTGAAAAGTCTCTTGGATAAAATTGAGCAAGTCGGCTGAGTTTTTGTTTATCAAAAGCAGCAAATGAGTTACTTGGATTCAAACATGCCAGACAGAGAAGTAATTTAGTACTTGTTTCAGTGAAACAATTATTCAACTCTTGAAGTTGCATATCAATGACTGTATAAAAAACTTCAACACGATAATGATGCATATTTGTAATTGATTGAGATTTTCTCCTTTGTCGTCCTCGAGTCAAAAACATATCATCCATATTAAGAACTTGAATATCATGACTATTGCAGAAATTAGAAACTATATCCAACAACAAATCCCAACTAGATTCCCTTGTAGTTTGCAGCATTTCTTTGCAAATTTGGACTAAATTCATTGCATTCACAATGTCCTGATCTTTTCTTTGTAATGCTTGAGACAACTCATTTGTGATTCCCAAGATCATTTTCATAAAATGTATATGAAAAACAAAGTCAAATGATTGGATCAAATTTATTAGAGTCGCTGCTTCATACTTTTGTTCTGAATTTGATCCACCTTGTACAATTGTCTCAAGTACATCAACTACTGATGAGAACATTGTAATAAAACTAGTTAAAGTATTGTAATGCGATCCCCACCGTGTATCTCCTGGTCGTTTAATCATTGTCTCTTGATTTAATCCTCGACCACTTGATAGTTCACCATTATTTAAAGCTTCAAAAATTTCCATGTTATGTTTCTCTCGTAGAATATCTCGACGTGTAAATAGTTTATTGATTGTGTAAATAGTTGCCCTTATTAATCTTGTACATATTTGATTTCAAAGATTCATCTATGGTAGTCATCTAAAATAATAAAATACCTGCAAAATTGCTAAATATACCAAACATATGAAATAACATAGTTCCTAAATATATCCACAAAGTCGATTTCACATAAATCGAAACTGACAAAGAAAATTAACTAATCAAACAAATAGATTTCACAAAAAAAAAAAAACATCCAAAATCAATTTGTCTAATGTTAAAAGTTAAGAAACTTACCAATAATCGTTAACCATCGCTTCTTCTATCTTCTTTCAACCCACTATAGCAATGGTGGTTTGAGAGTAGTAGAAGAAACTATTTGGGTCTTTGGGGAACGATTTTGGATGAATGCAGTTTTTTGGAGATTTTTAGGCATAATGGAGAAATTTTTGGACATGATGATTCTTTTAAAAGGAAAGAAAATCACGTTATTATTGCTTTTTAAAAAAAAAAATCAATGAATGAAATTGTTTTTTCCATAATTGGATGAGTGAAATTGGTTTTTTCCATAATTGGATGAGTGAGACTTTTGGTTGTAAGGACTGAGACTTGGTTGTGCAGGAAGTAAATGAACTTCAAAAATCAAAATGAAAATTGCACTACGCCGGATTCGATGCCTAGCTTCCGTGACTTTCATAGTGCCCCCCTGCCAACAATCCAAACTCTTATTTTGGAAGTTTATATGTATCTAAATATATATATTATATAATAGTACTTATAATTTATATTAAAAATATAAAGACGAGATAATTTGAGGGGGGGCACGTGCCCCCCTGGCCCCTACGTGGATCCGCCCCTGATGCCAATAATTCTACGTAATTTCACTTCAAAATACATAGTTTTAACTGAAGCAATTGACATGCTTTAAATTTACATCCTCATTATCAATTTATGAACCAACGTCATATATGTTCTACATGGTTATAATTTTTAAATCAAATAATATGGCTCAACAAATACTCACTAATGCCTCTAGGTCTCAAGCTGAATTAATTTTAGCATTACTCACAGATGGGTCCAGGTCTTCATTGTGAGTTGAAGTTCACTACCTCATCCTCTTGCAAATACTCTCATGGGTACCTTTAGCATTTTTTTTTCCTCTTAATTTCCTTCCACCAAAGAAGAGCATATATTACCTTTTGCTTTTGCTGCCACTGCATAATACTTATGGTAAGAAAGGGAAATAGAATTAGCTATCAATTATATCAAGAATCACTTCTCTTTGTCCTACAAAGAAAAACATAATTTAAAACCAAACCAAATATGAGATTTCTGTATTAAAAGATATAATGATCAACTTTAGGTTTAATATTGATCAATATTTTACCTTACAAATGTCAAGGCTTTCTACCTCTGCCAAAGAGAAGTAGGATCACCATTACCTACTGACTTCCTGCACCAATGGTTCAATCGCAGTACTAAATTTACAGAACATAATAAACCAACTATATAACCAAGGCCAAAGAACGAAAAGAAATAGAATTGACGCTCACAAACAAGTTATGAGAAGCATATTTCTTAAAAAAAATCATAGGAAATTATCAAGAAGTCAAATGCTATTGCTTAAATTGGAGTTTTTTTAATATTAGAGTTTGCTATTATTAATCAGGACAAGTTCAGATGTAACATGATCATTTTATTTCTCATAGTGAAAACATTCACAATTTTTTTTTAATCATATTTTACTATTTATGACTTACCAAATCACAAGAAGTTTGGGGATGGGTTAGAAAAGTCCTTTCAACTCATTATTCACTCTCTCTTAGCCATGGTCACATCACACACCTTCACATTATTGCTCTAGACACACAATTACACCCTGCACCATAGAAATTTTATGGAAATAAACAAAGAATAATGTTTTGGATGAAATGTTGCTCAATTTACAAACACAGAAACAAAGCAGTATTTGTGTTAAAGTTCACTAAAAGAAAGAACACGGCAACTTGACTGCCTTGCTGTCGTCTTACACTAATGGCTTCGATTTAGTTTCAGGGGATTAAGATCAGACATGCAAAATTAGGAACAACACAGTAAAGAAAAAAGAGATCAGAATTCATGTTCAACCTTAGAACAAATGAAGGGAAATTCACGAAGAGAAGAATGCACAGATTTTTAAAGTGGTTCAGCATAAGGATTGGCTACATCCAGTGTACAGTGTTAGAGCCCTTTTATTCACCAAAAATCTGTTACAAATGCTACAGCGCCAAAACACGAAAATACAAATTAAACGGTAAGTGTACAAATATTCATTACAGACAAATCGAAGAATGTTTCAGAAAAAAAAAACAAATGTCACAAGGCATATTCTAGTTTTTTGAGACAAAAATTTAAACAAGTAGAGAGAGAGGAGCTTGGAATAGAAAGGGAAGTTACGTTGTTTCAAAGGCAGCAACTTCAATCTCAATCAGGATCGTCTTTGTCTTGTTTCTTGCTCAGCTAGGGCTATTCAATGGTGGGTGATTTCAAGGAAAAGAGAGGGAAAACCTGACTTCCGAATGCAAAAGGATGGAGGGAGTTTGCGACTGCGTGCAGGAAATTAATTTTAATTAAAACAATAGATGCCAGTTTAATAATTTATAATTGCAATAATCTATGGTTTAAAATTTGAAAATTTCACCCCGACGCCTTTTTAGTGCTTCACTGTAGATTTGCTTCCTATACTCAAAATCAAAATTGTAGTAGTAATATTGAATAATGAGATGGGTTTCTTCTTAAATGACACGTGTCACATCCCTCATCCTTTTCCTATTTGGTTTTAGTGTTCTTCCTTACTATAAATCTCCTCCTTCTCCCTTTGTCTCTTCTCCACAGAAAAAAAAAAACATAAACAAACTCCCACTCTCCATTCTCCAGAGCAAAATTCCAATGGCCACTCATCAGCAATGCAACTCTTGTGATTTTGACTTCACCCCTCAAGAACTTGAGGCCGCTCAAATCCTCCTCCAATTACCTCTTCTCCTTCACAATTCCCACTTTTCCCCTTCGGATGCCACCGTTGCTCCTCCGCCGCAGCTGCCGTCCAACAAGGTCAACGAGTCCAACCCTCCTACTCCTCCTCTCATGTCGCAGTCTAAATCTGATGAGAATACCAACGCCAAGCACTAAAGCCTCTCAATCAACAACTCTTGATCAGTCCTTGAGTCTCTTTTTTTTTTTTTCCTAATCAATTCTTTAGCCATTATTATTATTTTTTATTTTTTTTCTTTTACCGTAAAATAGACTTAATAATAAAACTTTAGAAACAACAATAATATTTTCTTTTGATCAATTAAATGCAAGTTGTGGTTCATTTATTTTTAATTGTGCATACCACTATTCATATCGTCTCTCAATAGTAACATTGTATGATACTCATTTATCTATCAATTACTTACGTATATATATATTTTTAATACCATTGTTCTAGCTACCATCCAAAATCTATATCATCAATATATAAATTAGCATTAATATAAAAAATAAATAAATGCAAATGAACATAAAAATTTATGTAACATCCACAAAATTTACCTATGTTGAACCCATCAATATACCCATTTGATATCATTTAATTTTCACTATTCAAATCAACTTGGGATAAGACACCCCACAATTTTTTCTTATAATGTCTACTCTTAAATAATCATAAATCTTTGCAAAAATTGTTTACCCTCCACTATAACGCGTGACAAAGGGAACTTTTTTCATCCCTAAAAATCGAACACGCATGCAATAAAAATTAACTAAAGTAAAAAAGTATATATACAAGAAGAAGAAGAAGAAGAGGGCAAAGAGTAAAAAATATAGGAGACCCAAACTTACCTCAAAAGATTCATAAGTAATCCAACATTACGTACAAAAAGGCTTCTTCTCCCATTTTAACATAGTTAATTATGGAGGAAACCAATCACGTTCTCACCTATTTATTTAAAAGAAATAAAAGCAAAAAAAAAAAAAAAAAATTACTGCTCCACGAATTAAAATACACAAGAACATACAATTGGATTTAAAGAAAAATATTAAATTAGAATACTGACCGTGGGGCAAAAAGGAAAAAGGTTAACTGTGGAGGGCATGATTGAAAACCCACCCACCTAAAGGTCCAATCTTGTTAAAATTTCTTTTTTAAAACTGTCACTCTGAAATCTAAGAGGTGAATAATTCATAAGTCAAGCAAAAACAAGTTAGACTATTTTTTCTATAAAACATAAGAGCTATTGTTCACACGAGATTTCAACAAGGAAATTTAATATATATAAATGACTTTAATTTGTATTGATTTGAATATAGTAGAGTACAATTTCTAATGTTTGATTCTCTAATTCTTTCTCTCAAATGTACATTTGTCTCGAGAGCTTTGCAGCTTGATTTCAAACATAGATTTGTCTTTGAAGCTTATTCTCGAACTTAGATTTGTCTCGAGGGCTTTGCAGCTTGTTCTTGAACATAGATTTGTCTCGAGGGCTTTGTAGCTTGTTCTCGAATATAGATTTGTCTCGAGGCATTTGCAGCTTGTTCTTGAATGTGAATTTATCTCAAGGGCTTTGCAGCTTGTTTTGAAGTTTCAATTAGTATTTAGGGTCTTGAAGAGTCTTTGGTCAATCTTGAAAATTTTAAATCTTGAAGGGTCTTTGGCCTTCAAAGAGCATTCAGCACCTAAGGACTTCAGGAAATCTTCTGAATTCTCTTTGAGTTCTCTAGATTTTTGAACCCATCAAATGAAAGAGAATTCCTCTATTTATAAAGTTTTCCATGGGCATGTGGGCTTGAGCTTTAATGGCCTTTGGGCCCAACCATAATCTCTATCAAGTAAAATGAATTAACTAAAAACCTCAAATAAGCACTCATAAACTCGTATAGTACAATTCAAGAATTAGGAATAAATATAATATTACTTTGCATTGCAAGGTTATTCTAATCTTCCGAGCTTGTGTTGATTGACCTTAGATATTCTTCAAAACCAAGCAAATATTCCATACCATAATATGTCCTTCATTTGACATCTTAAAACCTATTAAGAGAAGAAAAATTACAAAGGCATTAACTTATAAATTGTATACCTTCCAAACAAAGAATTTAAATGGAATGATTCATTTGGTTGAATTTTTGTTCATATATACAACTCAACTCAAAAATATTCAAGTAGAACAAGCTCCACCTTGTCTCTTAATTTGTGAACAAAGTATAATGTGTTGTAGTGATACTTGTGTGAAACCTTATTCACATAGATTGCAAGTGCACTATAATCAGAGAAGAACTTCAAACTAGAAAGGACACCATGAATTTAATTGACCATTTAATTATATTGTTGTAGACATTTAACTCACTTTAACTATTGTAATCATGAGGTAAACTGAACCCAAAGAAGGAAAATTTACCATATATGTTATGGCTCGATTGTTGTATTGATGAATAGACATGGCCTTCTACAATGTGTTATTATCGGTGTCAATAATCATCAAACAATCTTTTATTTGTTCTCATAAGATGTCTTAGAGAAAAGAAGGTACAAAAAATGTTCATTATGCAAAGAAAAGCCAGTTTTGTGTTGAGCTAAAGCCCGCCTAAAGAGAAGAAAGTGTCGGTTGTCAATAGTGGTGATACAGCCTGCTCTTAGGGCATAGGCATCAGAACATGAAGAATCATCGATATTATCCCTTAATCTTATGGAGCAAATGGTTTCATCGAACCTATAATATTCTATCAATTACATTCCTCTTAAAAAGCTCAAAAGAAAGTGATAAAATTTTGAGGGAAAAAAGTTAAAGTTACTTTAGATCATAAAATTTCTTGGCATATGAGTTTGGAAGTAACTGGAAAACAAAAATTTGATACTTGATACGAACTTGAAATCCATTTTCCTAGCTCAACTATTGCAAACAAGAATAAGGAAAAAGAATTAAGCGATATAATTCATATAATCCAAGGAACCACATTGCACTACCAACCATGATCAAGACAACATCTATTCAATAACATGAGTTGCCTAGTGGCCTCTTTCAATGTATCCATGCAAAACTATAATTAAAATACAAAAGCACCTAAAAACAAGTGGCAACCACAGAAGGATCCAAACGACAAACCTATACCATAGACTAAAAAAAGGCTCCAATCAACCAAAATAAGACCTAAAGATAAGTACAAAAATCCTTGAAATTCACCATAATAAACAACAAATAAAAAAGAGAAAGGAAATAGAAAATTTATTAAAAGTACCAAATAACTAAGCTCTGTTGGGAAGAGTCTTGAGTTGTGAAATCAAAGACCCTTGTGTGAACCTATTATGAGCAATTAAGAATCAATTTTTGAGAAAAAAATCAAACATAGTTGGGAAAGTAAAAACCTGTCGAACTATATGTGATGGTTCAAGTTTGAAGGTCTTTCTTTTAAACATTTCTTGAATCTTCTTCTTTGGGTGCAACAGAGAGAGTTTCAGATTTTTTAAGACTTGAACAAAATTCAAGTCCAACTAAAAGTCAAAAAAGATAAAACAATAAATAATAGCCATTACAAGGAGTTTAACTTGCTCAACCAACTTTCTAGTTCATATTTAGTTAGAAAGTGAGAGGGTTATACATACCTTTACTTTGTGAGGCTGTGAGATCTCATTGTATTCATTTGCTGAAAATCTTTCCAAGAAAATAAAAGCACGCTTCAAGATCCTCTGTACAATGGATGTAAGCAAAGCCGAACCACTTGAAATCACCATGTCTTACCTCTTATTCTCCTTCTGTTTTGTGGTATTTGATCATTGGAAGAGGGCTTTAGAGTGAAGGGAATAATCTAATTAAACCCAAGCGGAAGCGTAGGAATCGGTTTGAGTTTATTTAGAATTAAATAATAATATTATGGTTAAGCATAACATACCTTGAAAATATGGAGATTCTTCTGGCGGATCTTTATCTCTTCTACAAAGTCTTCCTAGCTATGACTCAAACACAAGACCAAGGCTTATGAGAGCCTTTTGAAATAAAATCCACAAGGGATTGGAGAGGAAGAGGTAATTCGGAGATGTGTGATGTATAGAATGGCTCAACCCAAGGGTCCTATTTATAGAGACCAAGGGAAAATCTTTGTCATAATTAAAATATTATATTTTAATATCTAATATATTAAAATATATCTTATATTTATTTGAATCTCATTCAAATCTCCTACGATATTTATTTATTTGAATCTTATTCAAATTCTATAAATATATTTTATTTAACATATCAAATATACATTAATTTTTTTTAATATTTAATGTATCAAATACAATAAATATATTTTCCTCTTTTATATTTAATATATCTAATATATTAAATATTAACTTGAACACTTCAAATTAAATATTAAATTTGAACAATTCAAATTTTAATATTTAATGTATCAAATACAACAAATATATTTTCCTCTTTTATATTTAATATATATAATATATTAAATATTAATTTGAACACTTCAAATTAATATTAATTTGAACATTTCAAAATTTTCCTTCAACTAAATTGATCTTTTAGTGTTACTATGAGCTAGCAAGGGGACCTTATGGACCTATAGATTATAAGTTCCAATGATACAAAATTAATTAATTAAACTCTTTAATTAATTAATTTTCATTCATTAACTATAGGTCACTCAACTATAGACCTAGAGTTGCACTCTTATGCACTGTAGGACAAGTTGTGTCCATAGATATAATTATTACATGCAAGTCGATCCTTTACGAGTTGTTCGTACCTTTACGAGTTGTTCGTAATTACAGTTGGGTCAAATGTCCGTTTTACCCCTATAATTACATCTTGCACATTAAGTACCACTGATTCTCTCGGGCCAATGAGAGGGTGGGGTCCCATTGTTCAAGTCCCGAAATCAGTACTTAAGGGAACTACTCATCTACTTACCCTATATGGGAATGAGTGAATTCCAGCTTGTGATTATGTTCCCAGCTCCCTATTTGGTCAAGTCCCCAAAATGGTAAGCATATTGAATCGGCTATAAAAGTCACTCTCACCCATGCAAATCAAAAGACAAGCCCTCACAGGCAGGAGTTCATAACTCACTCATGATTAAGATCGAGTCGCATATGATCATCCTGATGAAATATTAATATTCTCAATTAACGGATTAATAAAGAGAGATTAAATATTTCGTGGTCCAGTCTTATACAAACTCATTATATAAGATATCCCCACTCACATGTCTTCACATGAATGATTTGGATCAAATCATTTGTAATTATTACAAAGTGGGCCGTATCAATAGTGTTACCAGGATAAGGCACCCAACCTTATCCATATACTATGACTCTTTAGGTTATTTCTTGAATACGATCCTCCTGTATGTTAACCACATACTGTTCAAGATTACACTAATAACCTTGGATTTTTCATATAATGGATAATATTATATTGCAAATAAAATAATCAAAATTATTATTATTTATTAAATAATTAATTAATTACAAGGCTTTAGGGCATAAATCCCAACACAGAGCTCCTCTCTTTGTTCCTCAATTCATTCATTTGCATGCATGGTTTGTGGCCTAAGAACAATAGAGAGAGAGACACTTTTGTTAAATTGGACAATTGTCCATCCAATTGCCAGCACATAATTCCATTACAAGATTGATAAACTTTTGAGAGCTCTATTTGACTTCTCTTGTTAATTTGCATGTAAACAAAGGGAAAGTTAGAATTCGTGGCAACACAGTGAACAACACATTAATCCACTTTCTTGTTAGAAATTACTAACCTCAAAAAGATATAAGCGATTAATAAAGGGAAAAATACATAAGGATATTAATGATTTGCTTTGAAATTTATGGTCCACTAGAGAAAGCATTGTGATTTCAAAGGTTGCACCAGTATCCGCTTTATGTAGTTCGTGCTCACTGGATTTTGCAGTCTAAATTGAAGAAGTTCAAACGTCGAACAAACAAGAATTCAACAGCCACCATAAAATCAAAAAAAGAAAAGTGTTTACCTTTTTTCTGTTTGGATGGAGCTTTGCTTGGAAGATTATTCTGGCCGGAAAGGAGGATATGACCATAATAATCATGGTTGACGAAGATGTGAAAAACCGTCATTCTCCATCACCACAACACATTCCACTCCCTTGTCTCACAAAACCAATCCTCCATCTCTAAATGCTCCTCCACCACCTCTGTCAACATGTGGTGCCTCGTCGACGACGTAATCAAAGTGTTAATCGTCCAAAACACATTTGATTTCAGCTCTCCAATGAAATTGATATTGAAATTAAGATCATCCACCATCGCACCTCGATTGTTCCTAATCTCTCGAAAAATCAAAATCACGCAACTCTTAAGCGTAACCCAAACTCCGCTCTCCATTTAACGCCTCCAATAGGGATGTCCATTTTCCCCGCGGGGACCTGCCCTAACGGGGCGGGGAATCCCCATTTAGGCGGAGAATCTCCGTTTAGGCGGGGAGTGGGGGAAAAAAATTCCCCGCGAGTTAAACGGGGACGGAGACGGGGACGGGGAATGTATTCCCCGTCCCCGTTCCCCGTTTCCCATCCCGTTTAATTTTTTTATATTTATATTTTATTTTTTAGTGTGTGTGTGGGGAATGTATTCCCCGTCCCCGTTCCCCATCCCGTTTAATTTTTTTATATTTAAATTTTATTTGTGTGTATTGTTAATGATTTAAATAATTGGATATGTTTGAATCTTATAGTTAAACATTTTAATTATATGTATGGATTAATTGGATAATTTGATGACCGATTCGAAGAAGTCGAATGAAGAAACTTTCGTCGAAATCAAAATCGGAGTCGGAGTAAATCACGCAATTGACCTTGAAAGAGAGGGAATTTTAGAATGGGGAATAAGGGAGTTGAATCGCTTTGAGATGGCACTTCAATGGATTGAGGTTTTGACAGTGGAAACGGAATTGAAAATTAGAAGAATGAGGGAATATGAAAGATAATCAAAGCCGTCGTCAACATGGATTGAAGAAGCATCTTGTACTTGTTCTTGTGTATTTTAATTCGTGGAGCAGTAATTTTTTTTTTTTTTGCTTTTATTTCTTTTAAATAAATAGGTGAGAACGTGACTGGTTTCCTCCATAATTAACTAAGTTAAAATGGGAGAAGAAGACTTTTTCTACGTAATGTTGCTTATGAATCTTTTGAGGTAAGTTTGGGTCTCCTATATTTTTTACTCTTTGCCCTCTTCTTCTTCTTCTTCTTGTATATATATATTTTTACTTTATTTAATTTTTATTGTGTGCGTGTTGATTTTTAGGGATGAAAAAAGTTCCCTTTGTCACGCGTTATAGTGGAGGGTAAACAATTTTTGCAAAGATTTATGATTATTTAAGAGTAAACATTATAAGAAAAAATTGTGTGGTGTCTTATCTCAAGTTAATTTGAATAGTGAAAATTAAATGATATCAAATGGGTATATTGATGGGTTCAACATAGGTAAATTTTGTGGATGTTATATATATTTTTATGTTCATTTGCATTTATTTATTTTATATTAACGCTAATTTATATATCGATGATATAGATTTTGGATGGTAGCTAGAACAATGGTATTAAAAATATATATATACGTAAGTAATTGATAGATAAATGAGTATCATACAATGTTACTACTGAGAGACGATATGAATAGTGGTATGCACAATTAAAAATAAATGAATCACAACTTGCATTAATTGATCAAAAGAAAATATTATTATTGTTTCTAAAGTTTTATTATTAAGTCTATTTTACGATAAAAGAAAAAAATAAAAAAAAAATAATAATGGCTAAAGAATTGATTAGGAAAAAAAAAGAAAGAGACTCAAGGACTGATCAGGAGTTGTTGACCGAGAGGCTTTAGCGCTTGGCGTTGGTATTCTCATCAGCAGACTGCGACATGAGAGGAGGAGTAGGAAGGCTGGACTCGTTGACCTTGTTGGACGGCAGCTGCAGCGGAGGAGCAACGGTGGCATCTGAAGGGGAAAAGTGGGAATTGTGAAGGAGAAAAGGTAATTGGAGGAGGATTTGAGCGGCCTCAAGTTCTTGAGGGGTGAAGTCGAAATCACAAGAGCTGCATTGCTGATGAGTGGCCATTGGAATTTTGCTATGGAGAATGGAGAGTGAGAGTTTGTTTATGTTTTTTTTTATGTGGAGAAGAGACAAAGGAAGAAGGAGGAGATTTATAGTAAGGAAGAACACTAAAACCGAATAGGAAAAGGATGAGAGATGTGACACGTGTCATTTAAGAAGAAACCCACCTCAATATTCAATATCACTACTACAATTTTGATTTTGGGTATAGGAAGCAAATATACAATGAAGCACAAAAAAGGCGTCGGGGTGAAATTTTCGAATTTTAAACCATAGATTATTGCAATTATAAATTATTAAACTGGCATCTATTGTTTTAATTAAAATTAATTTCTTACATGGAAACCACGCAGTCGAAAACTCCCTCCTTTTGCATTCGGAAGTCAGGGTTTTAATAACTTTAAGTTATAGCATTTAAAAAAAAGAGCTATGGAAAAAATTCATCTACGTAAAAGGCGCGATATTAAAAAAATTCATAGAACGAAAGTTACAATTTCTTATTTCTCTTCTGCAACTTCTTTGAAGTTTAGACTCTAAAAGATCTCACTTTCTCGATTCCTCATTCTGTCTAAAAACCTAGATCAACTTTTGTTTTCATCTTCTATCTTTCTCTATTCAAGAATGTTTCTCAGCAGTAGTCTAATCTTCCATAGTTTATTGTTCTTTTAATCTTCCTATCTTAATCGACTGGGGGGTCATGCGATTGAAGGAGCTATTTGTTATTAATTTGGGTTTTTATTTTTTGGATCTTCCGAGCCATTCCTATTTTCAGTTTCTTTCTCTTAGGGTTTGCTTGGATTCTTTCTATCCCCTTTGATCTTCAGTTGTCATCTTTGCCGGAACCAACTCCATAAACTGCTCCACCCTAATCCCTGGCCAAGACCACACTCTCTCCATTAACCAACCATTCAACTTAGTCTCAATAGCACCCGACGGCTGACAACCACTTGTTCCGATGGCGAGTTACCAATCTCAGTTGCTTCGTCTCCGTCTACAACGCCACCATCAGAGCTCCCCATGGGGTGGAGATCATGGTGGCATTGGCGATACTGTCTTCTCGCGGCTGCTGCATAGGCAGAGCTTTGAGTTTGTTGTGAAGGCAGAAGAATACTACCTCAGAGTTGCAGAGGCAGAGCTTTAACTTGGAGCCCACGACGACATCTGTAGAAATTCTTCTTAAATCTAATACAGGTATGACAATGCAAGTTATCACAAATGATGCTGAAACCAAACCCGAGGATGTTCTAACGCCTTAGCTCCATCTCCGATGAAGATTG
Source organism: Trichosanthes truncata (assembly GCA_033996785.1). Classification (NCBI taxonomy): domain Eukaryota; kingdom Viridiplantae; phylum Streptophyta; class Magnoliopsida; order Cucurbitales; family Cucurbitaceae; genus Trichosanthes; species Trichosanthes truncata. The sequence continues at coordinate 18,126,725 of JAWPNB010000004.1, forward strand.
GAAAGACATAGCTTAAGAAAGTGTCTGTAAAGACCTGACAAGTAATTAAAAGACCTTCTAGAAATGGGTATTTTGGAGGGACTTCGAGTGAGATATATTAGGGTTTCTAAGGTATTGGTTCAAATTGCAATTGCTTTCATTATTGTAAATCTATACTGTTTCTGTCTTAGTTTCTTATTCTGACTTATTGTAGATTAAAGCATAAGGAGAAACTGAGCTTGGAGGAGTAATTGGTGACTTCGGGATAATTTGTTACTATAACAATTGCCAAGGAAATGAAGTGAGTTTTGTTTATGGTCAACAAATGCATGAAAATGCTAGAGGAATTTTTTTAATCCATATCTGAATAATGCAGGTTGTTTATCTACTTTATTTCAACTACATAGCTCAAATAAACGTCCACCAGAGTACATTTACTTAGCCAATGGGAATACTCTTCGGGACATCATTAAGCATGTCAGAATTTTTCTTTTGACCCGTCAGAAGAATTCATCCAAAGTGCAATTGGTTGTTCCTTGGTAAAGAGATTTACTATCTGCCTGAGTTGCAAAGGTTGTTTTCATGTTTGGTTAGCGTGTTATATTGTCCCTCTACTTGGTTGCTACACCCAATAATCTAATAATCATATATTCACTCTACTTGGTTGCTACACCCAATAATCTAATAATCATATATTCCCTCTACTTGGTTGCTACACCCAATAATCTAATAATCTTTTTTTTTTTGAGAATATAATCTAATAATCATATATTCCTTTTACTTGGTTGCTACACCCAATAATCTAATAATCATATATTTAACTCATTATATTATAGGTCATATTCTTGAATTAGACCTTGAGATTGTCATGTTACTCTGCTGCTCATGCATGGATTCAAAGAAGCCTCTTGATAGCCCATTCCCATTGTCTTTAGTAATGTAAGGTGTGTTTAGTAATCATGATGTTTTTTTTTCCAATTAGTAGCTTGTGACAGCCATATGGACGAGGATTGCAACCATTTTGGTGTTTTGTAATGTATAGCTTTGTTTAATGCTTTTAGAATTTTGCATATGAACTCATTATTATATGGGAAGAATACTTTGATGCTGGTAATATATGCAGACCTGTGATGATTGCTTATTTCCAGGGAACCTTTGTGTAGTATGAGATGAATCGGCAAGTTGGCATTTTTGTTAGCAGTGATATCTATCTGCCCTGGGTTTTTTTGTTGGCTTATCTATTGTTTATTGGTAAATGTGAAACGCTATAGTTTTCTACAGCTTAAGAGCAAAAGAAATGAGGGTTTTTTTTTTTTTTTTTTTTTTTTTTTTTTTTTTTTTTGTGAAGAACACCATAGACATAAAAATTTTATATATGAAAAAATGTAGTAGGTTCAAATATTATTTTTGTCCATAAACTTTCATGCTTATTTTGCTTTATTCTTTAAACTTTTGACGGTTCTATTCTAGTTCTTGATCTTTGAATAAGAACCATTTTTTGTCATTGTCCTTAATTTTCTATAAATCGTTAAATAAATAGAAAGTTAGTGTAGCCTATCTTTTGTATATTTTATTCAATGAGTTATTGCATTGTGCAAGTATCATGGCAGAGTTGTCTGTTGTTACTTCAAGTATTACTATTATCTTTGTTTACTCTTTTGAACTCGACTTGTCAAGTTGTTATGGTTTGCCAAGGCTTTGATGTAAATGGATACGTTTTCCTCCATACTGAGCCTAGGGTTTTCTTTTTACAATGAAATAGAATACTCGTATTTATGTATTGATTTTGGTAGTTTCCACAATGTAAAATCCCTTGAGTTGATACTTTGCCGTATGTATTCGTAGGCATGGATTTTCTATCCTTATCACACTATTATAGAAAAGAACATTGGGTGGATCATCTCACTTACTGTTATTGGTTCTTGGAATTGAAATTCAAGTTTAGAAAATGTAGCATATCTCAGACCACTGTTACTTCATGCTCTCACAGATTTTGAGAATGTATTTTTATGTCTGTTTGTTGCAGCAGTCCAAAACAGTACGGATCACCAAATTTACTTCCAAAGTCATCTGATACAACATCTAAGAGTGGTTCTGCTCGCGGTAAAAGTCATACTTTTCTAATTTGTACGGATCCCAAATTTGGAGACATTAAGTTTATTAGAGAGTTAAAGCGAACCCTGCTACTACTTTCTCTTGGTCCTTGTAAGGCATGCCCATGCATTGTTCCTCGTATCATACTCCAAAAGGAAATTGTAGTTCTAAAGAAGCTTCTTTTTTTGTGATGGGTTAGACAATTGCTCAACAATTTTATAATTGGGTTCAGAAAAAAAAAACTGTTTTATAATTAGCTTTATTGAGACGTATGCAAAGTATACGTTTTTTGTTGAGAGCAATCAATTATTCCTGAAAGTATTATTGATCTAGAAATCTGGAGATATTTTATCATAGATAGGTTTAATATAGGTGCAAATGTGATGGCAGGGCTTTGATGTGAAATTAATTGATATGAACATAACTTGTAACGTTACTAAGGTATGCAACTACCCTTCTAAATATCCTATACAAATGGATATATATACTTGATGATTGCAAGCTTTGTATGATCTAGGGTGGACAAGTTGTCAAGTACATTGCTCTCTTGGCTTGTGGGAAGTGGGAACTATTATGGCATTGTTGGTTACGCAAAAGCTAAAGGACCTGCAGTACCGATTGCTTTACAAAAGGCATGTTGCTTGTGCTAATCAGTAGACTCTGTTATACTTCCTCGTTTAGTTTTACTAAAATTTGAAAATTTTATAAAATTCTTGATGTTTGAGAGATAGAATAGTACAGAGTGAAAAATTAATTTTTATGGTATACCATGAGTGTGTTTAATTGAATTGGTTGGAAAATATTTAGCCAGACCTATCTCAAAAAATATTTAGCTAGGTTTTAATTGAAATCTAATTGTCAAGAGATGAAGTATGTGGATTGATCTATGTAAATGAGATAGAAATTGAATATGCTGTGATGCCAAAGTGAGATATAAAAATTTATAGAAATATTTTTGTACTTTGAGTTTTTATCAAAAAATGTTTATTTTATTATTTCACTTAATTGGAAATATTAATATATCACAAATTTAGTTATTGTGTAATTAGATTAATTTACTGTGTTCATGGTTTTAACAAACTTTCTAGGTATCCTTGTCCTTTGATGATCAATCTCATTTTATTTGGTTTGATTATGCTATATTATATGTAATTGTGAGCTATGCTTTGAGGACTGATTCCTAATTGCCCTACAACACTGTGGGTTGTCTAGTCCTATTCAACTATTCAAGACCTTGTGAGATTTGTTTCAAAGATGATCTGAATGGTTATATCCTTTATTCTGAAATTTATGCTATGTGATAGTGAACTATATTGTTTTGAAGGTAACTCTCTCTTAGTTGCCATACAATCTTGTGAGTTGTCCTATTCCATTTAAGATTGTTAGTTCTTTTTAAAAAGTTGCTTTGGCTTGAGAGAAATAATAAGATTTTTAGGGAGATTGAGAAATTGGGTGAGGGGCTTTGGGAGGTTGTTAGGTTTTAGGCTTCCATGTGTGTGTCGGTCACTAGGCCTTTTTGTAATTATGATATTGGTCTTGTTTTTTTTTTTTTTTTTTTTGGATTGGAGCCCCTTTTTGTAGTTAGTGTCGGACTCTTATTTCTTTTGGGGTTTGTTTTTTGTATGCCCTTGCATTCTTTCATTTTTTCAATGAAAATTCAATTTCTTAAAAAAAAATACCTTGCCCTTTTCTCCTTCTACCTAATTCCACTCATATTCCTCTCTTGCATGCTATAGTTGTATTGTTGTTTAGTAATTCCTCTGAAGTATGACAAATAGTCTTAGAACTTTGAAACCGATGCAAGATTGAGAAAAAGTCGTTGAAGATTAGTTTTGATGATATTTCTAATGGAAATCAATTTCTCCTTACTCCTTGCTGAGCATAGTTCTTTCAAGTCTTTTGTTGTGTTAGTTGAATGTTCCTTACCCATCATCCTTATTTGTGGTAGATTGTCTTAGTTGGCTTCTTGATAGAGATAAGGAAGATGGGGCTAATTGAAGAATTTAAGGTTAGGAAGATAACACTCATATGACTTTTCTCTAATTTGTGGATCGCACCCTCCTCTTCTGAACTCTTTATGAAAGGAAAGTCGGAAAATTTATAATCAATGTAACTTCTTCAAAGTTTTTGAAACCTTCTTGAGTCTTAAAAGTAAATCTAGAGAAATTTGTGGTTGTTGAAATCAATATGGGGAGCTTTAAACTAGAGACAATTGTTCTAGAGGCAAGTTTACTTCCTTTTAAATATTTATGTTTTTTGACATCAATGTAATTGTAGTTTTCCAGTGTGTTTTTCACATTCTACTTGAAAACCAAAGCTCATTACTATGACCTACTCGTTCTTGTTTGAGTTAGTCTCTTTCTTTATTGAAAAGGAGTTTGGAATATGCAAACCGCTGAAGTTTTTCTGTTTGAGAAATGCTTTATGATATTAGTTGTGCTAAAATTAGCTCCTAAAATTATCTGCATTTGTAAATCTCAGTCCAACAACTGTCCTTGCAAGGCTTGTAAAGGGTAAGCTCAAAATTAAACACAATTGTCCATTTTTTGCTACTTTTCTTTTGATTTTAATCTGCTGGTTGGTTTTGTAGAAAAAAAAAACACTGTAATTTGTTCAAGAACCATCCATGCCAAATCAAGTTGTTCGATGTTTTCAAAGTTCGAGAAATTATTTTGGCTAGGGCAAGAGGGACATGGGTTTTCTTAATTGGAGATTGGGAAACCGAAAAATGCAAGTTGCATTGCTTCAAATTCAAGGTATTTTTTCAACCTCAAAGAAATAAATTTGCTCTCATCAGCTACTCTATGGCCAAAATATGTAGTCTCTTCTTTTCCTTGTCATGAGTATCTCTCTCTCTTCTTTATGAATTACAAAAGGAAAAGAGTTGTTTAGTCACATATTGTGAAGTTTTTAATCTAAGGTAACTTTTAGACGCTTAAACATCAATATATTAGCGTTACAATTTTTCTAGTTAACTTATTTTGTATTTGGATTGGATTTTAATTTCCTTTTCTTCTTGATTCTTGGAAAAGTTTGTTAATGAGTTCTTATTATGGTGGTGATTGTAGGTTCATGAGATTTCTCATCTAATATTTGGTTTCTATTTTGAGTCATTTGTTAGTTATAGGTGGCCTCCTTGCTTTAACTTCTCGATTGGATAATTGCTTTTTTATTTCTTAAAGATAGTTGCAAAGTGTTATCAAGGGAAATATTAGCCCTTTTGTTATACCTTATCCATATGAAGTTAAGTGATTTTGGTAAGTATATATTGATTTCTAATCTCTCACAGCTAATTTCAACATTAAACATAAGTTAGAATATTAGCTTTAAGTATATAAACGTTAACTTTGTCATTATTTGAGAGTCACTTTGATTCCTGAGTTTCTGGCATTAATATATAGAAATTCATCTGGGATATTCAAAATATTTTCTAAACATTTGAAGGAAAATTACATGTTAAAGTTTTCTAGTGCTTTGATTTGGACAACTTTTGAAAGATTTTGTACCAATTGTGGGTAGAATATCACTTATTGAAGCTCATACTTTCAATTATAGTTTGTTTATATCGTGACGGTTGACATGAAAGCAAATGTAATTTTCCATTCTATCTTATCATATGTTAAATTTTTAGATAATTTGACGTGATTTATACATATACTTGTACAAGTTTTGAGCTTCATTATGAGAGGAAGTGATTATTAGTCTCTCTTTGACCATTTACCCTACACTTCAACCTCAAAAGAAGCTTCTTTCTATGTAATTTGCTACTAAAAAGTTTGGTTTAATTAGTTTATATGAATTGAAATATTGATCAATTTCGTTTATTGATTGATATATATCGTAGAGTTAAATCATGATGATTTATAGTTTTTTCCATAGCGTTCAAAAAATGCTATGAAAAATCAGGGACTTTCAATAACATCGGCTACGATAGCATGCCTAAAAATGTTATGATATGTTTTTTTATAGCGTTTGTTCACTGCTATAAAAAATGCTATGAAATAGCAAGCATAGCGTTTTTTGCCAACGCTATGAAAAGTTTTCATAGCATTAGAATTAAGCAATCGAAAATAGTCTTTTTATAGCATTGAAAAAAATGCCATGAAAAGTCAGAGACTTTCAATAACATCGGCTATGACAATGTTTCGAAAAATGCTATCGATAGTCTACGATAGTGTTTTTGTAACGCTATTGTATGTGATATTTGTTGTAGTGTAGGTCATTGACAAATTCAAAATTTTTTAATATTAGGAAAAAATACACTTTTAGTCCATGAGGTTTAGGTTTGGTTGCATTTAGTAGCATTTTGGCCCCTTCGTTAGTATTTCCATACGTGGCATTTGTTTTTTTTAATTTAAAAAACATATTTTTATATTTTTATATTTTTTTTCCTTTTTTTATTAAAATAAAAAATATTTAATTTTTTTCCTTTTTATTTTTCTCTCTTTTTCTCCTTCTTCCCTCTCCTTTCTCCCTCCTCCTTTCATCCTTCCCCCTCCTCCCATCCATGGCCACCACCATCTGCAACTGTCACCATCACCAACCGCTGCCCTTTTTTATTTTTTTTTATTTATTTTTATTTTTATTTTTTAATCTTTTCCTCTCATTCTTTCTTCTCATTCCCTACTTCTTCACGTTTAAAAAAAAAATTGTGAAAGATGAAGATTTGGAACTGAAGGGAATAATTGAATTAAACTTACAGTGGAAGCGTTGGAATCTACTTTGATTTTATTTAGAATTAAACAAAAAATAAGTTTATGCTAAGCAAAACATACCTTGACATAAATATAGAGAAAGTTCTGGCGGTTCTTATTACTTCTTGTCTTCTAAGACTTCTATAAAGTCTTTCTTACTATGACTCGAACATAGAACCAAAGCTTGTGAGAGCTTCTTGAAAGAAAATCCACAATGGATTGCATAGGAGAGGTCTAGAGAGAATTCACTAATTCTCTATAGATGAGAGGATGTGTATAATGGTTCAACCCAATGGTCCTATTTATAGAGACTTAGGACAAATCTTTGCCGTAATTCAAATATTATATTTTAATATCTAATATGTTAAAATATATATTATACTTATTTCAATCTCATTCAAATCTCCTACAATATATATTTAACCTACTTGATTCTCATTCAAATTTCAAATATATATTTTAACCATCATGGGTTGGCCTAGTGGTCAAAAGGGCCTTGGGGAACTAAGAGGGAATGGGTTCAATCCATGGTGGCCACCTACCTAGGATTAAATATCCTACGTGTTTCCTTGTCAACCAAATGTAGTAGGGTCAGGCGGTTGTCCGGGGAGATTAGTCGAGGTGCGCGTAAGCTGGCCCGGACACTCATCGATATCAAAAAAAAAAAAAAAAAAAAAAAAAAAAAAAAAAAAAAAAAAAAAAATATATATATATATATATATATATATATATATATATATATATATATATATATATATATTTCTTTAATGTATCTAATATACATTAATCATTTTAATATTTAATGTATCAAATACAATAAACATATTTTCATCTTTTATATTTAATATATCTAATATATTAAATATTAATTTGAACATTTCAAAATTTTCTTTCAATTAAATTGATCATTTAGTGTTACTAGGAGCTAACAAAGAGACATTATGGACCTAGAGATTATAAGCTCTAATGATACAAAATTAATTAATTAAACTCTTTAATTAATTAACTTTCATTCCTTAACTCTAGGTCACTCTACTGTAGACCTAAAATTGCACTCTTATGCACTGTAGGATAAGTTGTGTTCATGAATCTAACCACTACATGCAAGTCGATTGATCGAATTGAAACATGGGACTTAAAGAAAATATTTGTAAATTAAAACAAAGTTCCAATTCAGTGCAAGTGCACATTGTCGATGCAAGTAATATAAAACTAGAAGTATTCCAGAGTATCGATCCCACAGGGAACGAATACAACAAAATTCAAGAGAATAAGCAAAGAGGTTTTCAAATTTCAATTGTGGGTAACCAATGTAAAACAATAAGTGAGATGGTTTTTGTTGTTTTTGAAAAGAAATAAAAATGATAAAGAAGGATTCAAACGTGTTTTTGCCTCATTAAAAGAAATTGCGGCCTAATTGCAATTGCAATCTTTTGACTCAACACTTAAGCTTTGTAAACCGAATTCAACACCTATTCGACCTTCTATGAAGTATCTTTTGGAGACTAAGCGATTATACCGATATTTCTATGGATAATATGAATTTAGTTAATTTTGAAACACAATTCTTTTGGTTTTAAAGGTTTTGCCCCATGTCTAGAGTCAAAAACAAGTTCCTATGTCTAGGCTATTTTCTTTTATATTGCTTTTATGAAAACCAAATTTTTATCTAACCTTTTCATAATTATACTCAATTTTTGTATACTAATCTAGGTGATCAATCTAGACTAATAATAAGCATTAATATCAATAAAAGCAAACAAGCTATAGAGGAAGCAAGGTTGCTCTCACAATTAGGCATTTATTCTTATCTTTAGGGCATTCACATGCTTGAATCCCAAAGAAGGAATTAGCTCATATTATGTTTAGAACAAAAAAAAAAAATAGTGAATTAGAATATTGAAAATCCATAACGAAGTCGGTAAAGGGAAGGGAATAACAACTAAAACTAAAATAAGGATTTGAATGAAAGAAACTTTTACTGAACCAATTTAATACTCAATAACATTCAACAACTTGGAATACTACAAAATTTAAGCAACAAATTTTAACAATAAAATTGACAGCAACTAAACCTAAGAAAAACAGAAACTACAATTGATGACTTGAAAACAAAAATACTCAAACTAAACTAAACCTTTTTCGGCTCATGTCTCAATCAAACTCAATTCCTTCTCTTTCAAGAGGATTTAACTCATAACAATCTTCACTTTCATGAGGAGTGATTGAGATTTTGAACGTTGAAGGTTCTGAAAATGAAGAAGAAAAGAACAACAGCAAAAACTTGAGCAAAATAGCATAAACTAAATGGACGTGAGAAGAAAAAAATCCATCCACGTTTTGCTTCATTTTTCCCATTTTTATAGACATTGAGGGCTAGGGTTTCCATCTTTGTGCTCCTTCAATCATGAGTCAGCAATTGCATTTTCGTACTTGCTCCAAACCTACAACAACAAACTTGTTTTTCCGAAATGCAATTGCATTTTTGTACTTGCTCCAAACCTACACAAAAACAATAAATTAGTACAATTTCGAATCTCTTTTCAACTTCTTTCCTCTTTTTCATTACTCTAAAGAGCTTTTATGAATTTAACTAATAAATACCATTTTTAGTTTGTTCGTCATTCAGCAAAACACACAAAAATGACACGAACAACCTAGTTTAGGGTCAAATAATCATCATAAATGAGAATTATCATCGATCATTCATGAGATGTTCATAATTACAGTTGGGTCAAAAGCCCGTTTTACCCATGTAATTACATCTTATACCTTAAGTACAACTGATCATTTAATGAACAATATATTTATGATCCAATCATAAACTAAGTCCCTCTCGGGCTGGTGAGAGGGTGGAGTCCCATTGTTGAAGTCCCGAAATCAGCACTTAAGGGAACTACTCATCTACTTACCCTATATAGGAAAGAGTGAATTCCATCTTGTGAGATTATGTTCCTAGCTCCCTATCTAGTCAAGTATCCAAAATGGTAGGCTTATTGAATCGGCTACAAAAGTCACTCTTACCCAGGAAAATCAAAGGACAAGTCCTCACAGGTAGAAGTTCATAACTCACTTAGGATTAAATATTAATCTTCTCAATTAACGGATTTATAAAGAGAGATTAAATATTTTGTGACCCAGTCTTATACAAACTCATTGTATAAGATACCCGCACTCACATATCTCTACTTTAATGATTTGGATCAAATCATTTATAACTATTACAAAGTGGATCGTATCAATAGTGTTATCAAGATAAGACACCCAACCTTATCCATATACTACGACCCTTTAGGTTATTTTTTAAACATGATCCTCCCGTATGTCAACTACATATTGTTCAAGATTACACCAATAATTTTAGATTTTTCATATAATGGATAATATTATATTGTAAATAAAATAATCAAAATTATTATTAATTATTAAATAAATCATTAATTACGAGGCTTTAGGGCATAAACCCCAACAAAAACAAATCCACATTTATTTGTAATCTATTATTTAACTCAACTGCAGTTTGTTAGATTAGTTAGATAGTTTGGGTTTGTTATTATTCACTTTGTATTTATACTAAGACTTAACTTTCAAATAAGTGAGATTCATTAATAAAATCTCCTCCTTTTAATCTCTGTGTTTGCTCATAATATGGTATCAGAGCAATAAAATCCACTCATCTGCTTCGTTGATTTTTTTTTTTCAGATTATTTCTTCCTTCTGGTTATGGAGAATCTATAAACTTCGACGCGCACAGTTTCCTCGTCTCAACCTGTGGTTGCTGGCGATAATGCAATCATCGAACCGCAACTTAAATCCATATCTATTACACAACAATTAGTAGGAGCAAACAATTACAGTTCGTGGAATTGGGCGATGCTTATTGCACTTTCAGGTAAGAACAAAATTGGTTTTATTGATGGCACGATTAAGAAGCCAACTGGAAATTTACTTTTTGCATGGAAATGCAACAATGATATTACACCTCTTGGACATATGGGATGAACTTAAAGAGCGATTTCAACAAAGTAATAGTGATATGAATCTTACCATGCTATTCAAAACTAAAGAAAAGCTTTAAAATGAAGTTGAATTAAATGCAGTCAAACTTCATTTATGATGAACTCAAGATCACATTAAATGAAGAAAATTTTGATTAAAGACAAACTCAAGTTGCATTTAATGAACTCAAGTGCAACTTATGCTTCATTAAAGATAAGTCAAGCTTCATTTATGGAACAAGGGCTTCAAACTACTTCAAGTGAGGCTTAATTTATGCATGAGAGGTTACAAACTTTAAGTGGACTTATTGGATGTTTAATTCTCGGATTGAGGGAGGTTTCAATGTAATTTTTAGTTTTAAAGTTTTGTTTTCAATGTTTTAAGTTACAATTTAGCTAGTGGACATTATGGTATTGATGGGCATAAGAGTTACAACCCTTCAATGGACCATAGGTTACTCTAGGGTTGATTTTGAGACTATATAAAGCCATGTAAGTTGTATTTACAAATGAGACTTTGAAAATGTAGTAAAAAGAGCATTTGTGCTTCTTTTAACCTAGAGCTTAGTTTCATTGCAATTCTATGTAGTTTAGGTTGCATGCTTAGAATCATTCAAGCTTGACTTGATCAATCTTGCTTATGGAGTGATTCGAATCTCAAACAAGTTTTCTTTCCTTTAGATATTTGATCAACAAGGTAATCTGATTCTTACTTTACTTGAGTTAATTTTCAAATTCGTTTTGGAGTTTTTAAGGTTGAGTTCGAAAGGTCTTGTTTCTTAGTAAGGTTGTTAGATCCAATTATCAAGAGTTATTTGACATTTTAATTTCAGAATCTTTGGTATCTTTGATTTCATTTTGATTTGGGGGTTTTAGCGTTTGTGATCTAAGAGTTTGCATAACCATAAGCGTTCTTAGATCTAATTGGCTAGAGTTTACTTATCATTTAGTATCAGAACTTTAGGCTCAAGATTGGATATATGTTTCCTTTGCGTTTGTCTTGATTTTTTTTTAATTTTCTTGATCTATTTTTTGTATTCTGTCCAATTTTATAATCTCTCAAAAATTATAAAATAATCATATTTCTGTAGCTCTTTTCATCTTGATGTCTTCGTCAATATTGTAGATTAGGTTCTAAGCTATAACTTTTTATTTTTTGAGATTTTCTAATTCATCTTTTTTGAGGGTGAAAATATGCATTCTTACAACTTGTTCTGAAAAACTATTATACTCAAGAACATATGTTCTTGTTTTGTTCTTGCCGTTTTTTTCCCCTTCAAAGAATGCTAGATCCGAATTATACTGCTGTAAATTCATCAATTGTGTTTTAATATGGCTTTTAACTTGCTGATCATATTAGTTACATATTCAATTTAAGCAAGAATTGGCCTTAGTCATTACAAATTGGCAGTTACATTTCTGCACAATAAATTTTCAAACCGTTGGTGTTTAATTTCCTTTGCTGTTTGCTATTAATTCTTTTTCTCCCACTTGCATATTGAATCAAATTGTAACTCCACTCCTTTACCACCTTAATTGTGGATCCATTTAAGTGCAAGAGAGTTACAACTTAGGGAAGTTAAGTCTATTCCAACGTTTTCATCTTGGTCAAACTTGAATAAACCCATAGGATTTCCTTGCTGTCCATTTCATATGTTTAAAATCTTGTTTGATATCTGAATTCTTTTCATAAGCCTATAGTTTGTTTGCTTGTATTCAAATTGTGCTACTACTCATTGGATTGCAAATTATCTTGGCTCCTCCATTCCAAATTTTGAGAGATGAGATTAAAGAATTTATTGAGTGATTTGTGCAATTGAATTGAGTGTCTCTATGAGTGTAAACTGATGCTAGCACAACTATGCGTTACTGCAAGTGTACAGGCCCAAGTAGTAAAATGGTATGAGGATGCCAAGTATCATATCCACAGGGAAGCGAGATTGAAGTTCTTTTTAGCTAATTAATTACCAAGAATAGTCATAATTGGAATTCGGGAACAAAGCTAATAGAAAAATGCTTGAAAAAAATAAACTAAACTAGAAAGCAATTAAAAGATAGAAAATACCAATTAATGGACATTTAGGAGAATAATGAAGCACTCTTAGGTTGCTTTTATGAGAATCTAACCCATCATTTAATTACACTTCGCCGATTTCATAGACCTAGAGGCAAACCGGTCAAACTATTCTGTTGGCCTTGTCCAAACACGCTTAACTAATCGCTTACCTAAGTGTCCTTAGGGTTAATTGATTGGCTAATTAGATTAAGTCCGCTCATCTTAAGCCTCACCCGTCAATTGTTGATCCTGATTAGTGTGACACGCAAGCGCACGTGATCAAAGTAATAATAAAACGGTATTCCTACCGAGTATCGTATCCACAGAGATTGGTTTTTAATTCAATTAAGTACTGCGAATAATCTCACTTTACTTTATTTAGAGAACAAAAAGCAAGAGCAGATAGGAAAATAAATAACTAAACCTATAAAGCAAAATAAATGGGAGACACAAATCGATAGGCAATTCTATGGGTGTTGATTGCATTCTTGGGCCTTACTTTACTTAATTAATCTAGCAATTTAGGCACATTCAAGTGTTCGATTCATAAGTCTAGAAGCCTAAGGTCATGGAATCGCTTGTCGGTCTCCTCCAATTCTCAAGTATTATTAACTAACCTAGGTGTCCCTTAGCGCTAGCTAAGTCAGACAAGGCATTACGATCCTTCATCACTGTCCTTTATAGATTAATTATTACTCATGCTATCACTCGAGTAATTGATCTATAGTCATGCATCCAATTCTAGTCTAACTTATTTCTGTCGAGCCTCCACTTAGTAACTAATCAATTAGACGATGCTCAATTAAATAATCTTCAGCACTAACTACAATTAATTAACCGTTTATCCTGCTATCACTCGGGTAATTAACTAATTGTGCATTAATCTAACTAAGAATCCTCCGCCGAGCTCAACCTAGTCCTACCTCAATTAATTAACGAACACAACCTAAGGGCATTAAGCCTAAAATGCAATCAAACCACAATTACTAACTAAATTAAGCAAATCAAGTGCAATGGTCCAAGAATTTACAACAACCAATAGAAATTAGGAACTAACTAAACATAATCAGGATTTACAACTCAGAAATCCCTAATTACAACCACTAAAGTAACTACGATTGAAAGGAAAAGGGAAAGAAAATGCAAACGAAGGACGATCTCGTGTTTTCGAGGTGATCAATCTCGAACCGGAGTTCCAAGGTCTTCAAATCCGCTCCAAACACTCACAAATGCTCCCAATACCCTCAATTATGGTCTGAAATTGAGATTAGGGATTCAACCCTCAAAATGGCATCCCCTTGGATGAAGAGAAAGAAAAGAATAAATATTGTCTATCGAGACAACGTTTTACAAGGTGCGCAGGGATAGCATTGCAACACTAAATGCTACGGACGAAGAGCTTTTTCCTAGCATGTTTCTAGCGTTGCAACGCTAGCTCTCGAGTTTGCACCATATAATTGTGCAACGCCATTTCAAGCGTTGCAACGTCGTCCCCTCGGCCCCAATAGCTAGTGCATCATCTTTTCTCTTCTTGGCTCTCCAAAATGGCCCGATTTAGCTCCAATATGACTAAAATACCCTCGAACACTCCGAATTTGCTTCTTTAGCTCGGTTTTTGCAAATTAAACACAAATAGGCATCAAAGCACATAGAATCATAGCAAAACTAGCTAAAAAAATAGGAAACAAGATAGCATAATTGCATGCTATTAGATCCTATGTCACTTAGGCAATCTAGGGCCGTTAATTGGATTAAGTCTAATCTAAACATCCTTTGTCGAGCTCAATTTAGGACAAGATCAACTAATTAATGGCCAGTTAATAAGGAGCATTAAGCACAATCCAACTAAATGAAATATAACAAGTAAATTAAATGGCAATAGTATCGATTAAAACATAAACGCAAACCTAATTATGTTATAATCCCCTAAATACAAATTTAGCCCAACATAGTCTTTAAACAGAACAAAACCCTTTCTAATACAGCCAATAGATACATGGAAAGAGAGAAGAAAACTGATACAAGACCTGTTGACTATGAAATAAATTCGTGTTCTTGAGCTTTAAGATCCAAAGGATTATTTTACTGAGTACCCAGTCATCGCCAGGTATGGCCATATACTGAAGATTATTTTACTTATTCATTCTTTATGACTTATTTATCTTTCGGAAAAAGGGTTGTTTATGCTATGCTTCAAGTTTACGATAAATGCTTTCATGTTGATTAAATTGGTAGGATGTGGAATTAGAAGGCTTAAATAGATTAGTTGTGATTGTAGTGTTTCCATAGAGATGCCGCCACGTAAAGGAGGAAGAGCTCAAAAAAATAGGGGACGAGGAAATGTAGGGGGACAGGACCCACCGCTGGGGCAACCAGCCTATCAGGATGTGAACCCCCCAGTAGCGCCGCCAACTGGGCAGACGAACCCTACCGTGGCGTCTTTGATGTTGGAGGCCATGCAGACCTTGGTGTAGACCACAGTGGCGAATCAACTAGCACAACTGGGTCAGAACCACGGGAGTGCATCTCTAGAGGCGAGATGCCTGAAAGATTTTAGGAAATACGACCCTCGTACGTTTGATGGAACCTCTGAGGACCCAACAGTGGCAGAGTTGTGGTTGTCTTCTATAGAAACCATTTTTCGGCTCATGAATTTTTCGAAGGAGCAGAAGGTGTCCTGTGCTGCCTTCATGTTGAGAGACGATGCATTCATGTGGTGGGAGTCTGCGATGAGAACTATGGCCATCAACGGTGAGCCGATGACGTGGACACAATTCAAAAGCATACATGAATGAACCGAGACCACATCTGAATGAGAAGGATCCTGAGGCTATGCAAAGCTTAAAAGAATTGATAGCTACTACCTATACCAACAAGGTGCACCTTCCTTTTCGGTGGCTTAATCATAAGAACTCCAAAGTTAAGTGTGCTTGGCTTGGAGCAATCCTATGTTGGGTGAGGGGGATGCAAGGGAATGCTAGGGTCGTTAGGTGTCGAATCTGGATTCCAAATCCTGGTTCGAATCCTGGGTCTGGGGCGTTACAATTGGTATCAGAGCCCAAGGTTATGGGTTCTGTAGACTTGCTTACATCGTAGGCATTAAGTATCCCATGGCCAAGTAGCAAATACCCAGTCATCGCCAGATATGCCCATATACTAAAGATTATTTTACTTATTCATTCTTTATGACTTATTTATCTTTAGGAAAAAGGGTTGTTTATGCTATGCTTCAAGTTTACGATAAATGTTTTCGTGTTGATTAAATTGGTAGGATGTGGAATTAGAAGGCTTAAATAGATTAGTTGTGATTGTAGTGTTTCCATAGAGATGCTGCCACGTAGAGGAAGAGCTCGACGAGGTAGGGGACGAGGAAATGTAAGGGGACAAGACCCACTGCTGAGGCAACCAGCCTATCAGGATGTGAAACCCCAAGTAGCGCTGCCAAATGGGCAGGCTAACCCTACTGTGGCATCTTTGATGTTGGAGGCCATGCAGACCTTGGTGCAGACCACAGTGGCGAATCAACTAGCACAACTGGGTCAGAACCACGAGAGTGCATCTTTAGAGGTGAGATGCTTGAAAGATTTCAGGAAATACGACCCTTGCACATTTGATGGATCCTCTGGGGACCCAACAGTGGCAGAGTTGTGGTTGTCTTCTATAGAAACCATTTTTCGGCTCATGAATTTTTCAGAGGAGCAGAAGGTGTCCTGTGCTGCCTTCATGTTGAGAGACGATGCATTCATGTGGTGGGAGTCCGCGATGAGAACTGTGGCCACCAACGGTGAGCCGGTGACGTGGACAAATTCAAAGAGGCCTTTTGGAGGAAGTTTTACCCAGCGGCCGCCCGTTACAGGAAGCAGGCGGAGTTCCTCCAACTTCGCCAGAATAGGCGATCAATGGAGGTGTATGAGAGAGAGTTCACGAGGCTCCTACGCTTTGCCCCCGAGCTAGTCGACACGGAGGCCAAGAAGGCAGAGCACTTTATGATGGGTATGGATGAGGATATTCGAGGCTTCGTACATGCCTTGGCACCGCCTGATTATGCCACGACAGTGAGGGAAACTGAGTTGATAGGCGTCCGTCAGCATCGTGAGCATCATGTGCCTGTAAATCCAGGACCCTCCACGGGCCAGAAAAGAAAGTGGGGACAGACGACCTATGGCCCCCAACACTCCCAGCGCCCTCAGCACTCGTTTGGAAGATCACGTTCAGGTCCAGGGCAGAGACAACAGTCATCTAAGCCAGGAGGTAATAGTGGCGACAAGCCACGATGCAGTGAATGTAGGAAACATCATTGGGGTAGATGTTTAGCCAGAACGGGAGCATGCTTCAGGTGTGGACATGAGGGTCACAAAGTAGAGAATTGCCCCAACAGAGGTACTGGGAACTAGCCTCCGAGTTCGAGTGGTGCTGATACTTCTAGACAAACAATCCAGCCAGGAAAAGCTTATGCTACTACGAGTCGAGGTGCTGGTAATTCAGATTCAGTGGTAACAGGTACACTCCCGATACTTGGGCACCTTGCCTTCATGCTTTTTGATTCAGGTTCTACTCATTCATTTATCTCTGCATCTTTTGTGAATGAAGCCAAATTAGAGCTGGAACCGTTGTTTTGTGATATGTCTGTTGCCACCCCGGCAGGGGTGAGTTTGTTGGCCACTGATAAAGTAAAAGCATGTAAAGTGTTAGTGTCAGGACGTGAGTTAGATGTGACCTTGGTAGTCTTAGACATGCGGGAGTTTGATGTAATCCTAGGCATGAACTGGCTGGTGGAGAATCACGCCAGTATTGATTGTTTCCATAAGGAGGTGGTGTTCATGCCACCGTTGCAGGCAAGCTACAAATTTAAAGGGTCAAAATTGAGACTGCCCCTAAGGTGATTTCTGCCCTAAAGGCAATGAAGTTGATCAACCAAGGAGCATGGAGTGTGTTGGCGTGTGCGGCCGACACCAGATGTGCTGAGATTTTAGCATCATCAGTACCAGTGGTAAACGAGTTTGTGGATGTCTTTCCTGAAGACCTTCCAGGGTTACCTCCTGTACGGGAGGTAGACTTCAGCATAGAGCTTGAGCCAGGGACAGCTCTTATCTCGAAAGCTCCTTACAGAATGGCCCCAACAGAGTTAAAGGAGCTCAAGTCACAACTGCAGGACCTTTTGGATAAAGGGTTCACACGCCCTAGCGTGTCACCATGGAGGGCACCTGTGTTGTTCGTAAAGAAGAAAGATAGGTCTATGTGTTTGTGCATAGACTATAGAGAGCTAAACAAGGTAACTATTAAGAACAAGTATCCTCTCCCTCGTATAGACGACCTCTTTGACCAGTTACAGGGGGCAGTGGTGTTCTCTAAGATTGACATGCGGTCAGGTTATCACCAGTTGAGGATTCGAGATGAAGATATTCCTAAGACAGCTTTCAGGTCTAGGTACAGACACTACGAGTTCACTGTGATGTCGTTTGGGTTGACAAATGCGCCTGCAGTCTTTATGGGTTTGATGAATAGGGTATTCAAAGAGTTCCTAGACACTTTTGTGATCGTATTTATTGATGATATTCTTGTCTATTCCAAGTCTGACGAGGAACACGAGGAGCATCTCAGGAAAGTTTTGACAACTCTAAGGGAAAATAAGCTGTATGCAAAGTTCTCTAAGTGTGAATTCTGGCTTCAGCAAGTGTCCTTTCTAGGGTACGTGGTGTCAAGGGATGGAGTATCAGTGGACCCCGCAAAGGTAGAAGCAGTGACTAAGTGACCTTGCCCAACCACGGTCACCGAGGTGCGTAGTTTCTTGGGTTTCGCAGGCTACTATCGACGATTCGTGCAAGATTTCTCTAAGATAGCTGCGTCTTTGACTCAGTTGACACGAAAGGGTAGCTCGTTTATGTGGAGTGATGATTGTGAAGCAAGTTTCCAAAAGTTGAAGCAGAAGTTGGTCATGGCCCCAGTACTCACCGTGCGTAATGAAACAGGAGGTTTTGTTATCTATAGTGATGCCTCAAAGAAGGGCTTGGGATGTGTTCTAATGCAGCATGGACAGGTTATTGCCTATGCCTCCCGCCAGTTGAAAGACTACGAGCGCAACTATCAGACCTATGATTTGTAGTTGGCAGCAATGGTCTTTGCCCTGAAGATTTGGAGACATTATTTGTATGGAGAGAAAATCCAAATCTTCACAGACCACAAGAGCTTAAAGTACTTCTTCACTTAGAAGGAGCTAAACATGAGGCAACGCAGATGGCTGGAGTTAGTAAAGGATTACGATGTTGAGACTTTGTATCACCCGTTGAGACTTTGTATCACCCAGGCAAGGCAAACGTAGTTGCAGATGCTTTTAGCAGGAAGACAGTGCACACTTCAACTCTGATTACTGACCAAGCTGATATACGGGCCGATTTAGAGAGTGCAGAGATAGCGGTGTTAGTGGGGGAAGCTACAACACAGTTAACTCAGTTGACAGTTCAGCCAACCTTGAGGCAACGTATTATAGATTCCCAACGGGGGGATCCCAGTCTAGTGGGCATGTTTCGTCAAGTGGAAACAGACCAGGCGAGTGAGTTTTCTCTATCTTCTGATGGTGGTCTCATGTGTCGAGGACGGTTGTGTGTGCCTGAAATTGATGAACTTAAGAATGAAATTTTGACTGAGGCGCACTGTTCTCCATTTTCGATGCATCCAGGTAGTACAAAGATGTATCAAGATCTGAAGTAGTTTTATTGGTGGCGTGGAATGAAGAGGGACGTGGCGGACTATGTTAACATGTGTCTAGTTTGCCAGCAAGTGAAGGCACCAAGATAGAAGCCAGCAGGCCTGTTACAACCGTTAAGCGTGCCACAGTGGAAGTGGGATGAAATCTCTATGGACTTCGTGGTAGGGCTACCCAGGATAGTTAGAGGCTACATAGTGATATGGGTTATTGTGGATAGACTTACTAAGTCAGCACACTTTCTTCCAGGGAAGCCTACTTACTCCGCAAAGAAGTGGGCACAATTGTACATTGAGGAGGTAGTCAGATTGCACGGGGTTCCTGAGAGGATTGTTTCGGATAGGGATTCTCGTTTTACATCTAACTTCTGGAGGAGTTTGCAGAAGGCCTTAGGTACTCAATTGGATTTTAGCACGTCTTTTCACCCCCAGACAGATGGTCAAACAGAGCGGTTAAACTAGATATTAGAGGATATGCTACGGGCCTGTGCGTTGGACTTTGCAGGTAGTTGGGATACCTACTTGCATTTGATGGAGTTCGCCTACAATAATAGTTACCAAGCAACCATCGGCATGGCACCATTTGAAGCTTTGTATGGTAAAAGATGCATGTCTCTTATTTACTGGGACGAAGTTGGTGAACGTCAGTTGTTGGGACCCGAGTTGGTCCAAGCCACAAACGATGCAATTACAAAGATCAGAGCAAGGATGCAAACCGCACAGAGTAGACAGAAAAGCTATGCTGACTCGAGGCGAAGGGACTTAGAATTTGATGTGGGTGATCATGTGTTCTTGAAGGTGGCTCCAATGAAGGGAGTTCTAAGGTTCGGTCGGAAAGAAAAGTTAAGTCCATGTTTTATAGGGCCGTTTGAAATTTTGGAGCTAATTGGCCCTGTAGCTTATAGATTGGCTTTGCCACCATCACTTTCTGCAGTACACAGTGTGTTCCATGTGTCCATGTTGAGGAAATACATGCTGGACCCATCACATGTGATTGACTTTGAGCCCTTGCAGTTGAACGAGAACTTGAGCTATGAAGAAAGGCCTGTGCAAATTCTCGCGAGAGATCAGAAGACTCTTCATAATCAAGAGATCAACCTTGTCAAGGTGCTGTGGCAAAACCATTAGTCCGGAGAAGCTACTTGGGAGAGAGAGGATGAGATGCAGGCTAGATACCCTGAGCTTTTTCGAGGCTAGAAACTTTCGAGGACGAAAGTTTTTAAGGAGGGAAAATTGTAACGACCGACATTTGCAAGTATTAATTCAAGTTTAATTTTGAAATTTAAATTAATTGTAAGGCCAATTTCATGTTTAAGTTGTGCATTGAAATTTAATTTTGGGACTTGCATAATTGGAATTGGAAAATTGGAGGGTAAATTGGGAAGAAAGAGGAGAAAGAGAGATTTAATTGAGGTTTGGGGCATTTTTGTTAATTAAGTGACTTTGAGCCAAGCCCAAGCCTAAGGAGAAGCCAAGCCCAATTATCCCTCTCTATTATTTTATACTGCATGCAGCCCTAGGTCAAGCCAAGCCTTCAAGCCTTATTCTTCATCCTTTTTATTCTTCTTCCTTCCTTGTGTTTCGACAGCCACACCAGTAAAGCAGAAAAAAAAATTCAGCAAGCTTCTCGCCGCCGCTCACATCGACTCCCCAGATCCGCCGCTGGCTCGCCGTGAATCGCCCCAACCTCCGTCGCGCAGCCGTAGCACAGCCACCACGCAACCATCGCTGAACGCCGTGCAAAATGAACCCGAGTTGCAGATCCGCGTACCGAGTCTCCACCGTTGCATGCTGTTTCCGCCGCTGCTCGTCACCCACCTCAGATCGCCGAACGCCACAGCTTCGAACAGGTCCACGAATCGCCGCCGCTGCTGTAGATCAGTTTTTGGTGGGATTTCTCTGCGTTTTGGGCTATTTTCCGGCGAGTTTCGGTACTGTACAGCTGTGGGTTGCCTCTGTTCTCGCATGGGTAAGAGTTTCGTATTGCCTTCTTATGGTTTTCATATTGGAATTTTGGTTTTGGGCATTGTTATGGTAATTTGGAGATTGACTCATTGATTTTGGGCTCTATTTTGGAATACCCATTGTAGGTGGAGGTTGGTTTGACAAAATCGAATCAAACCATCATTTAATTGGCAAAGCTCGATTCTGTTTTGGAGAAGAACGGAGGTAAAATTCCCATTCTAAAATCAAGCAAATCCTTGAGTATATGCTAGGCTTCAATTCTAAGATTTGGATTGTTTGGTTTTTCTCTAAGTGTCATTGGGAGTTTTAGGTGAATTAAATTTAGTTTGGTGGGAGAAACTTTGGGATTTAATTATGGATTTTAGGAATTTTTCTAACCTTAGGGATGGTTTGAATTAGGCTCCAAATCGTTTGACTGAGATACAAGGCGGTGGAATTTTGGTGAGCATTTGGGTGATTTGGATTCTTGAGCTTAGTCAAGGTAAGAGACTTTATGTCTGTATGCTAAAATGCAAGTTGGGAATTGAATTGAAATAAAAATTTGCGCTCAAAATGAAAAGTTTTATAAATATTTTATTTATGATTTTTGATGAATTTTTAAATGCCCTATCTCATATGAAAATGGATTTCGATATGTATGATTGCCAAATATTCTCATGAATGTTATGCATGATTTATGATTTTGATTTATGATAAATGATATGAGAATGTTGCTTGTGTTGCATCATGGAATGAAAAGTTTAAAATACTTTGGGATCTCATGCATACATGTATATTTTCATGATAGAATAATTTCGAAGGCTGTGGCAATTACCCTCTAAATTATAGATGTACATCTAATTGAAAAGGAACCTGAAAATGTTAATTGAAAAAAAAACCTGAACAGGTTAATTGAAAAGGAACCTGAAAAGGTTAAATGGAAAGGAAAGGTTAGGTTGGGTTAAATTGTCCACATTCAGCCGAAGAGAAAAGTTAAAGAAATATTTCTACTATTAAAATGTTTAGGTCCCACCATAGGAAAAAAAAAGTTTTAAAAATCACTTTGTATGTGTTTGCATATCCTGACCCCGGTAGTAAGGTCACTTACTGAGTATTTTAAATACTCACACTTTTCAAAAATATTTTTCTTTTCAGGTAAAAGCAAAGACATCCTAGGCGAATGACAAGATAGTTGCTGCACAAGGCCATGGGTGACCTATAGAAGTTTTCCTTCCGCAAGTTCTTCATTTTTAGCATTTTTAGAATATTTTTTTAATAGACGTGTTATGCAAATTAACTCAATTGTTAAATGTTTTTAGTTTATTTTTATGCCTTAAAATAAAGGGATCCCGAGGTAAAGGTTTTTGATTGTTTTTATAAAGGTTTATTTCTTTTTGAAAGATTATTTAAGTTTTATTTTTATTTCATTAGCATGCATTTAGTAACGCCCCTAGAAAGTCTAATAGGAAAAGTTGGGTCTTTAAAGATGGTATCCGAGCGGAACCTCTCCCAGTAAGATGTGGTTCGGGACGAACCAAGGCGGAAGCTGGTGGGCATGTAACGCCCGAGGTCTGGAGGGGTACATGAATGAACCAAGACCACATCCGAATGAGAGGGATCCTGAGGCTATGCAAGGATTATAAGAATTGATAGCTACTACCTATACCAACAAGGTGCACATTCCTTTTCGGTGGCTCAATCATAAGTACTCCAAAGTTAAGTGTGTTTGGCTTGGAGCAATCCTATGTTGGGTGACCTCCTGGGAATTTTCCTAGGAAATATGTGAGTGAGGACAAAGCATGCTGAAAGGACCTGTGTTGGTTTGTGAGGACAGTCTTCACTCTCGCAAGCAGCTCAAGACAAGTAGGTAACGTGGTCAGGCCGCGGAGGATGCAGAGGAATGTCGGGGCGTTACATTGAGCTTCAAGATCCGCTCCCAAACACCTCCAGTCAACATCTACAGGTCCCAAAAGGGTAGGAAATTGACATTGGGGTCTAAAAACCAAAATGGTCTCCCTTAAAATAGTCCCAAAATGATGAATAAATAGCAGGTTTCGACACAACGTCTCGACGCTGTACGAAACGCACCGTTTAACTAACGCGCGCGTCCTTCAACGTCGAAACGCTTAAGCAGTGTCGAGATGTCACAGGAGGGTTTTCAACATAATGGACATTTCTCAACACTATTTTGAGAGTCAAGACGTCGTTCCCTTGGCCAAACAAGCTTGTGAAGCTCTTCTTCTCCATACTTAGCTCTATTTTGAGTCATTTTAAGCTCCGCAAATGACCCAAAGCTTGTAATCATCAATTTCGGTCTCAAATGCTCGATTTTCTAAAATATGCAAAATATCGACAAAAAAGCTCACAATTATATGCAAAACTAGCAATTAAACATACATAAATATAGTACTAAATTAGTGCTATCAAATACCCCCACACTTAACCTTTTGCTAGTCCCGAGCAAAACAAAATCAAACTCCCACTAAATGATAAATGCTTCAAAAAATTGCATGCAAAGTTGACTCCATTCTCAATGTAATCAAAAGTGGAATTAGAGAACAAGAACAAGGGAATGAGAACATGCCTAAATCACGAGCAATTAAAAAGAAACTTTGAACTCTTTGCGTGTGTGTGTTCATAGTGTTGCCTCTAAAACACTATTGAATTATACTCAATAAGTCTCAATAATGGCTATGCAAGTGCACACAACGGCAGCAAGTGATAAGTAAATTATCGATTCCTCAGGATTAGTATAGTAATCTTTTCTTCTCAAGTTAATTACTAGTGAACTCAAATAGTAGCAAGTAACAATTCTTTGGGTGTTAACTACTAAAGACACATAAAAGTGCGAGAACACTAAACTTGCTAACACAAATAAAATGTTGAATAGGAAATGCACAAGCACAATGCTTCAATGATAACATGTTAATCAAAATGGTAAAAATGAGTTTGGATTAAAAATGGAATTTATCTCTAAGAAGAAATCTTCGACAAGAACTCTGCTCCCTCAAACCGCTCAACATAAAACGGAATCCTCCCAGATTTCACGAATATAGTGGTTTAACTCCCATTAACCCACATTAATTAAATAAGCTGATTTTACACATTAGGCAGGTTACTCTCCCAAATACACCCACTTAGCTAGCTACTAACCCACTCGAGAGGCTAATGTGATTGTATGCAATCAGTTTCCTATATTTCTCCTAAAATATAGAAGAACGGTGCTGGTGTGTTTTGATCAGGCATAAATCAAGCAATTAACACTAAAAACTCATACAACCAGAATAAGAAGAGTCAAGGGGTCTTAACCCCTTCTTAGATTGATAAATGCATCCTTAATCCTCACCCAAGGTTGAATTAGCTCATATTACAATCGAAAAATAAAAATGAAGTTCTACCGAATGCCATTACAGAAGATCGAAAGAAAACTAAAATGGAGAAGTAAGAAATGTAGCCCAACAGAGCGGTCGCGTAGCTTTTCCGATGAGCTTTCAATCCCCAGCTTCTCTGCACTTTTTTGCCTCTTCTCCCGAGTTATTATCCCCAAAAAATGGCTTCCCTCTTTTTAATTGTTCTTTCCTTAAAATTCAGAGCTGACTAGGCAGTGACAGAACACCGAGAGCTTTCCTATTGGTGGAGACCATTTGAGCTGTTAGAATTTTTTCAACTCAATTAAAATTCTATTTCTCATGTGTCAGTTTGTGAAATCTTTGCTAAAGTAAGGCTCCATCATCATCTCTGCTCTCTTTAGGCGAAACTCAACACTTCACAATGTTCCAACAATCTCTCTTCTTTAATGAATTTCGGCTATTAACCTATATTCACAAATTCTTCCATAAATGCTCTAAAATGGTCATTAAATTCAATTTAATGCAAACTAAGTAACTTAATTCATCAACCACCATTCTAGCAGCTGTTTAGACATAAATCAAACTTTAAACTTAGAATGCTGAAACTTTAAACTATAAAACCGCAAATAATAATTTTCATTCGAGGAATTATCACACCCCCAAACTTGAATTATTACTCGTCCTTGAGTAATATTTATCCACCCGAAAAACTTTAACCCACAACCATGCCTCCAGAATAAGACCAACTAAACTACAACTGATGATAAGAATTTCTACACACTTTTAAGTACTCAAAATTTTTTCAAAACAAAACAGTACCACACAGAGAATTAGCTTCTGAAGAAGACAATAATTTGACTGTCTAGCCATGCCAACTTACCCCACTATTGAACTTCTCCTCTAATCTCAACTATCTATTGAATACACCTCAGTCCACCTCTGCCATGGCTTTAAACCCACCATAACTAATGCT
This sequence comes from Trichosanthes truncata, assembly GCA_033996785.1. Classification (NCBI taxonomy): domain Eukaryota; kingdom Viridiplantae; phylum Streptophyta; class Magnoliopsida; order Cucurbitales; family Cucurbitaceae; genus Trichosanthes; species Trichosanthes truncata. The sequence continues at coordinate 18,152,515 of JAWPNB010000004.1, forward strand.
TTCTCATCAAGAGTACTTGTGCAATGCTCAATGATCAATACATCTTAAACAACTATCCAGCTGCAGCAATTCAGCCATACACTTTTATTACACACTCTACACATTTTTTCTTCAACCTTTAGAAGATTCCTCTTTAGTCATAGCTCTTCTTCTTGGAATGACAACATTTTATGATGAAATTCACCCAAGCTCCCAAGCTCATCACCTTCGAGAAATTACATCCATATTTCCTAAGGGATTATTCTTCTAGTCACTCCCCTTGCCTTTCATAATGACAATATTTTATGATGAAGCACACCTTAGTTCTAATGGGATTATGACTGTAAGATTTTTGCACTCATCCTTCTTTAAAAGAGTTCACACTGCCTCAAGCTACTTCTTAGCACAAAGGTAAACGATGGGTGTCATGAATACCCCTGACCATCTCAGTACTCAATGCTAATGGCTCATAACATAATAACGAAGGAGCTGAATGCACCACCAAAGACCTAGAGGGATGTTCTCTTTAGGAAACTATTAAGCATTTTTTTTTCTTTTTTTTTAAAATTTTAAGAATAGAGCACCAGGTGCTTCACCCCCAAACTTATTTATTTCATTGCCCTCAATGAAATGGGATGAGGTAACACCCCCAAACTTTGAGCTAAAGCATGCTGCTAATTAGCTGCATTACCTAGATGGATCTGAAGGAAGTACAATCTCTCCTAAGCATTAATTATTGAAAGCTTATAACCATGGGGTTAATTTTCCTTGGATTTACTACCCAATTAACAATCTCAATTAGAGCAAGAAGTTCAACTTAGGAGTTTTAGTTTTATTTTATTTAAAACTATCACTCAGGAATTTCTTGACACCCACAGAAGCTTCATCAACTATTTTGTTTATGCTTTGTTTTGTTTTCTTGTTTGTTTTGTTTTCTTTTAAAACCAGAACTTTATACAAGAACATTCAACAAGTTGTAGCATAGGTAGAACAAGTCCTAAGATGTATAAATTGCATAAAACAACTATGCTCCAGCCATACACTGTACACTAGAATTTCTAGACATCATTGTAGTACTTTTATTTCTAAATAGCAGTAGTACGGTTGATAACACTCATTTATGAGTGTTATTTGACTCTAAAAACTAATCTATTTGCTTAGAAAGCGAGTGTTTAATGTTATAATTAATGTCATTTAGAGAAAATTTAAGTAAAAACAAGTTTTGCATGTGTTTGAAGTTTTGATTTGATAAAAATAAGTTTTTAGGTGTATTTAGAGTCATTTTTGTTAAGAAAATGTTAATTTTTGTTGATTTTGTGTAGATGATGAAAAAGCACCCAAATGCGCCCACATTCTGGCCGCAATTGAGGAAAAAGAAAGATGATGCAAGAGATATGCGACAGCAATTTAGAGCAGAAGCCAAATTCCAATTGTTGCAGAAAAAACTCAAAATGCGCTCAACTATGCAGCTGCATTTAGGCCATTTCGACAACAACGCAATTGCGCTCAATTATGCGCTCGCATCTGGACCTTTTCGATAGATTTTTCCAAATTCGGGAGATTTGCAGAGAAAATCAGATAAAATCAAATATAATCAATCAAATGTCCGAGGATCCAGGGATATGATCGGCCAAGCCTCTCCACACTATTCTCGGTAGCAAACCATAGACCTTGAAGTCTATAAAAGGCGGTTCAAGCTTCAATTTCAAGGAGATATCGGATTTCTATCTTCTACTCCAAATTTTGCAGTTTTCTTTTCAGTCGCCATACCGATCTCCCCCAAGTTCTGTTCATACTTCATTCGAACACGAGCTTCGAAAGAAGGGAGTGTAAGCACTTGTTCTCCTCCAAAGAGGTTGAACAAAGTCAGAAAGAAGGAATAAACTTGGGGTTCTTTATCGCTTTCATTTAAGTTTTGTACGTTCCGTTTTTCTTTAAAAGTTTTGTTATTGTTTATTTTTCAATTAAGTTGTAAGTTTCTGTTTTATTTATTCAAGTTTCAATTCTTTAAGTTGTAATTCACGTTTGGATTTAAGTTATCATTGTTTCAATTCCGCAATTTTATTTCAATGAAGTTTATCTTTTCTCATTCAAGTTTTCTTTTTATTTTCTGCACTTTAGTTTTCTTTTCAATGAGTAGCTAGGAGAATAGTCCTAAAAAGGAGATAAGCCCCGCCATGTGATTCGAGTAACTTTGCTTAACATTTAGCACTGTTTGCTTTTATTGAGTTTGAGTTTTATTGTTAGCTTAAACTGATCACTTGAGTTAACATAGTTTGTGTGAGATTCAATACTGAAAGGGTTGGATCGAGCACGCGTTTTCATAAAAGAAATCTAGGAGAATAGTCTAGACATAGAACTTCGCTTTTTGTACCTAGACATAGGACAAAAGCCCTTTAGAATCATTGAAGTTCTTTATTTATCTAAGTTAAAATTAGCCATAGACATATGTGCTTAATTGCTTAGTCTCCTAAAAGCACTTAGAAAAGGGTTGAATAGGTGTTGAACTCGATTCATGGTGTTAAGTGTCAGTTAAGGTAGGTTGCCGGCGCATTTCAGTAGCATTTTTGTCTAAATCGTACAGAACTCAAAAGAGGCAGTATGCGGGCGCAAGAGGCAAAATCTCTGAAATAGCAGAACCTAGTTAAGTAGGTTTGCGGGTGCATGGTGGGCGCATTTCCTCAAGGTTTAAATATATTTGAATTCCCTGCTTCTCATTACTGTTTTTCTATCCTTTATCTAGTTTTCTTTATTTTTATTGCACGAAAACCCTAAAATATTTTATTTACTTGGTTACCTTCGGTTGCAACTTGAAAGCATTTGTGTTGTAAACTGAAAAGCTCTTTGTTAAATGTTCCCTTAGGTTCGATACTTGGAATACTTCCATATATTACTTGTTGGACAGCGTGCACTTGCGCTTTATTTTCCCCCAACCATCAAGGTTTTGGTGCCGTTGCCGGAGAACGGCTTTTTAACAAACATTTTTTTTCAGTTTTGCAGCAGAATTGTGATCGGTTTGCGACCGCATATAGACTTTGTCCCAGGGACCCGATTCTATTTTGCAGGTTTTACAGGTTAGAGTTGGTGCATGCGCAAAGGGCCTTGCCTTTGTGATTTTGATCTTGAGATAGAGCGAACTTTTCGCCAGTGCCGTAAGGAGCATAGGAGGAAAGGAAAAGATCTACAAGAGTTCAGCGCACAGGAGAATTCAGAAGGACTTGTTTTGTAGGAATCTGTTTTGTAGGAACTTTCGCTGGATCCACTTGAAGCAGATCCTCTTGGTGAGCAACAAAGAAGACCACAACCCAATAATGTGCCACAACAACAACAACAGCAACAACAACAACAACGAGCGGAGCAGCAAAATTCCATTTTTATTGCAGATGAACGAGATAGAGCTATAAGGGATTATGCGGCCGCAACTTTCCATAATCTTAATGCATGTATCATGGAACCAAACATTGAGGCATCTCATTTTGAGTTGAAGCCAATAATGTTTCAGATGCTCCAGACTATAGAGCAATTTGCAGGATTACCAAACGAGGATCCTCACAAACACATGAAGCAATTCTTGAGGATATGCAACTCGTTCAAGCTGAATGGAGTATCAAGCGAGACATTGAGGTTGAAATTTTTTTTCCTTTTTCTTTGCAGGGTAATGCAAAAGCATGGCTAGATTCTTTCCCACCGGACTCGATCACTTCTTGGGATGACTTGTCAGAAAAGTTTCTTCTGAAATATTTTTCTCCAACCAATAATGCTCAGATTCAAGGGAAAATTATCATTTTTAAACAAGGTCCAAATGAAGGCGTGGATACAGCATGGGAACGATTCAAGAAGTTAGTCAGGAGATGTCCACATCATGGCTTACCAGTCTGCCTTTTGATCTAGCATTTTTATAACGGATTGACCCAGGCCACTAAGCTTTGGTTAATGCATCAGCAAATGGATCCTTGTTAAGAAAGACAGTCAATGAAGCTAATGAGATTCTAGATGCAATCGTCTCCAACAACAGTCAGTGGAGAGATGAAGACACACATTCTACTAAAAATATTGTAGGTGTATACGAGGTGGATGCAATAGCAGCACTGAGCATGCAGATCTTAGCAATGAACAACACTCTAAAGAATTTCACTATGGGGAACCAGGCCCCTATTGCTACTTTGAATCAGATCTCAACACCTACTTGTGTATATTGCAGTGAAGGTCATCTATATGATAATTGTTCTTACAATCCTACCTCTATGTGTTTTATAGGGCAGAACAGGTCAAATGCTTACTCAAATACGTACAACCCAGATTGGAGATAACATCCTAACTTCTCTTGGGGAGGACATAATGCGAGCACATCAAATCAGTACGTGAAGCAGGGATTTACACCAGGTTTCAATAATCAAGTGCAACAGCCATACACACAGAAGAATGCTACACAAATGTCACCGCAATCACCAGCTCAGAACTCTTCCTAGAAACCCTGATGAAGGAGTTCATGGCTAAGAATGATGACATCATTCAAAGTCAAGCTGCATCATTGAGAAATCTTGAACTGCATGTTGGACAATTAGCAAGCGAGATGAAGAACATGCCTCAAGGAGCATTACCAAGCAATACAGAGAATTCGCATAGGGAAGGAAAGGAGCATTGTAAAGCAATCACTCTTAGGAATGGACTTAAGTATGCTGAGCTAGAGATGCCAGTGGAGTGCAAATCTCCACAAGTTTCTCTTGATTCCTGTTTGCAGGAAAATTTGCACGAAAGTGTTGTTGACAATAAAGTAAAGAATGACTTAAACGAAGAAATTGCAGGTGATGCTACCACTCTTGTGACTGCAAAGCAGCTTGAAGGACGAAAGGACATTCCTAGGAATGGAAATTTTGCAGGAAATGCGGCAGCAAAGCACCAGGGAGCTTAGCTTGAGAAGAAGGCGACACCAATGAAGAAACAGGAAAATTTATATCAAGGTGTTAGGCCTCCACCACCATTCCCACAGAGATTCCAGAAGAAGAACCAGGACGAGCAGTTTAATAAGTTCTTGGGCATACTCAAGTAGTTGCACATCAACATTCTGTTGGTGGAAGCTCTTGAGCAGATGCCCAACTATGTCAAGTTCTTGAAAGACTTATTGACTAAAAAGAGAAGGCTAGGAGAATATGAAACTGTAGCTCTCACTGATAACTACAATGCTCTCATAAAAAGCAAAGTGCCACCCAAATTGCAGGATCCAGGCAGCTTTACTATTCCATGCATGATAGGAGGGCAAAACGTTGGACGAGCATTATGTGACTTAGGAGCTAGCATCAACTTGATGCCTCTGCCAGTTTTCAAGCAGTTAGGAATTGGAGAAGCTAGACCCACGACGGTGACTTTGCAGTTGGCGGACAAGTCAATAGCTAGGCCCATCAGGAAGATTGAAGATGTCCTTGTAAAGGTGGACAAATTTATTTTTCCTGCAGATTTCATAATCCTAGATTGCGAGGCGGATAGGGAAGTGCCTATCATCTTGGGAATACCTTTTCTAGCCACAGGAAGAACGATCATAGATGCCCAAAAAGGATAGCTGATTATGCGAATAAATGACCAATACATCACATTCAATGTGATGAAGGCGATGTGCTACCCAGAGGAATCAGAGGAATGCTCAAGTTTAGAACTCTGTGATCCGTTTGAATTTTATGATTTGCAGGAAGACAACTTCACAGGAGAAAGTTTTTTATCAAACAAGTTTGAAGAAACGTTCGAACAACAGATTGCGGCTGCATATGCGCCCGCATTTGAAGAATCAAGTGCATTGAGACCAACAGATGATATAATAATGCCACTAAAACCTTCAGTGATTGAATCACCAGTGTTGGAGCTCAAGCCACTTCCATCTCACCTAAAATATAGATTTCTGGGAAAGGATGAAACTCTACCAGTTATCATCTCTGCAAACCTCACTGATGAGGATGAATTTTCTTTATTGCAGGTGAAGGGAATAATCTAATTAAACCCAAGCGGAAGCGTAGGAATCGGTTTGAGTTTATTTAGAATTAAATTAAAATACAAGGGTTAAGTAATAAATACCTTGAAAATAATATTATGGAGAATATTCTGGCGGATCTTTATCTTTTTCACAAAATCTTCCTGGCTATGACTCGAACACAGGACCAAGGCTTGTGGGAGCCTCTTGAAAGAAAATCCACAAGGGATTGGAGAGGAAGAGGTCTAGAGAGAATTCTCTAATTCTCTCTATTGAGGAGATGTGTGTTGTGAATAATGTCCAATGGCTCACCCCTAGGGTCCTATTCATAGTAGTCTAGGGAAGATAATTAAATAATATATTTTAATATCTAATATATTAAAATATATTTATCTAACCAATTTGAATCTTATTCAAACCTTTAAAATTCTCCTACGACATCTATTTCCTAATTTGAATCCAATTCAAATTTAATAAATATATTTTCTTTAATGTATCTAATATACATTAATTATTTTAATATTTAATGTATCAAATACAATGAATATATTTTCCTCTTTTATATTAAATATATCTAATATATTAAATATTAATTTGAACACTTCAAATTAAATATTAATTTGAACATTTCAAATTTTTCTTTCAACTAAATTGATCTTTCAGTGTTACTATGAGCTAGCAAGGGGACCTTATGGACCTACAGATTATAAGCTCCAATGATACAAAATTAATTAATTAAACTCTTTAATTAATTAATTTTCATTCATTAACTATAGGTCACTCCACTATAGACCTAGAGTTGCACTCTTATGCATTGTAAGACAAGTTGTGTCCATAGATATAATAATTACATGCAAGTCGATCCTTCACGAGTTGTTCGTAATTACAGCTGGGTCAAATGTCCGTTTTACCCCTATAATTACATCTTGCACCTTAAGTACCACTGATCCTCTAATGAACAATCTATTTATAATCTAATTATAAACTAAGTCCCTCTCGGGCCAATGAGAGGGTGGGGTCCCATTGTTCAAGTCCCGAAATCAGTACTTAAGGGAACTACTCATCTACTTACCCTATATGGGAATGAGTGAATTCTATCTTGTGAGATTATGTTCCCAGCTCCTTATTTGGTCAAGTCCCCAAAATGGTAGGCATATTGAATCGGCTACAAAATCCATTCTCACCCATGCAAATCAAAGGACAAGCCCTCACAGGCAGGAGTTCATAACTCACTCGGGATTAAGATCGAGTCGCATATGATCATCCTGATGAAATATTAATCTTCTCAATTAACGGATTTATAAAGAGAGATTAAATATTTCGTGGTCTAGTCTTATACAAACTCATTGTATAAGATATCCCCACTCACATGTCTCCACATGAATGATTTGGATCAAATCATTTGTAACTATTACAAAGTGGGCCGTATCAATAGTGTTACCAGGATAAGGCACCCAACCTTATCCATATACTATGACCCTTTAGGTTATCTCTTGAACATGATCCTCTCGTATGTCAACCACATATTGCTCAAGATTACATTAATAACCTTGGATTTTTCATATAATGGATAATATTATATTGCAAATAAAATAATCAAAATTATTATTCATTATTAAATAAATTATTAATTACAAGGCTTTAGGGCATAAATCCCACCAGCAGGTACTCTCCAAGCACAAGAAAGCGCTAGGATGGACAATAGCAGATATACGAGGAATTAGCCCTTCTTTTTACATGCACAAGATCAATCTGGAGGAGGGAGCTAAGAAGTCAATAGAGAACCAGAGGAGATTGAATCCGGTGATGAAGGAGGTGGTTCGCAAGGAAATTTTGAAGTGGATTGATGTAGGAGTAATCTACCCCATAGCAGATAGCAGCTGGGTTAGTTCAGTACAATGCGTGCCAAAGAAATGGGGGATGACCGTTGTAACAAACGAGAATAATAAGCTTATTCCAACCAGGACTATTACAGGGTGGAGAGTGTGTATGGACTACCGTCGCCTCAATAAGGCCATAAAGAAGGACCACTTTCCATTGCCTTTTATCGATTAAATGTTGGATCGTCTTGCAGGGAAGGAATATTACTGCTTTCTAGACAGATATTCAGGTTACAACTAGATCACAATAGTTCTAGAAGATTAGGAGAAGACGACATTCACATGCCCCTAGGGAACCTTTGCTTTCAGAAGGATGCCATTTGGACTGTGCAATGCCCCAGCAACCTTCCAGAGATGCATGATGGCCATTTTCTTAGAAATGGTGGAGAGAACCGTAGAAATTTTCATGGATGATTTCTCTGTCTTTGGAGAATCATTCAATCATTGTCTTATGAATCTTTAACATGTTTTGCAGCGTTGTGAAGACACCAACCTAGTACTCAACTGGGAGAAATGCCACTTTATGGTGCAGGAAGGCATTGTCCTAGGGCACAAGATCTAGAGGAAAGGAATCGAGGTGGACAAGGAAAAAGTGGAATTACTTGCAAACTTACCTCCACCTACATCAGTAAAGGAGATCCTAAGCTTTTTAGGTCATGCAGGATTCTACAAACGATTAATCAAAGATTTCTCCCACATTTCTAAACCTTTATACAGGTTGTTAGAGAATGACAGACCATTTGTGTTCGACCAGGATTGTTTAATTACTTTTAACAGGTTGAAGGATGCATTAAGCTTGGCCCCCATAATGATTGAACCTGACTGGAGTCAGCAGTTTGAGCTTATGTGCGATGCAAGTGATTTTGCTGTAGGAGCAGTGTTGGCACAGAGAAGAAACAAGATAATACATCTCATTTGCTACGCCAGCAAGACCATGAATGATGCACATGTTAACTACACCACAACAGAGAAGGAGTTGCTTGCAGTCGTATTCGCATTCGACAAATTTAGATCATATTTGGTCAGGACAAAAGTGATTGTCCACACAGACCACTCGGTGCTCAAGTATCTTTTTACAAAGAAGGATGCTAAACCTCGACTCATTAGATGGATTTTGTTTTTGTAGGAATTCGATATTAAAATCTTACACAGGAAAGGAACAGAAAATCAGGTTGCAGACCACTTGTCAAGATTAGGGTTGGAGGCTCAGAAGGACGATTCAAAGGAGATACAGGATACTTTTGTAGACCATCAGCTGTTGACTGTCAAAGCAATTGATTTACCATGGTATGCTGATATAACTAACTACTTAGTTAGTGGGCTTACTTCACCAGGTGCAACATCGCAACAATTGAAGAAATTCTATCATGACAGGAAGTACAACTGTTGGGATGAACCTTACCTTTACAGGATGGGACTAGACCAGGTACTTAGAAGATGTGTGCAGAGGAGGATGTCCTAAAGATATTAGAAGCTTGTCACACAAACCCATATGGAGGTCATTTTGCAGGTACAAAGACAGCAGCTAAAGTACTCCAATGTGGATACTTTTGGTCAACTCTTTTCAGGGATGCACATGTGTTTGCTAAAGGATGCGATCAATGTCAAAGAACGGGGAACTTAACAGCGAGACATGAAATGCCAATGCACTACATGTTAGAGGTGAAAATCTTTGACGTGTGGGGCATAGATTTCATGGGACCTTCCCCGTCATCCTTTGGAAATGTGTATATCTTACTTGCAGTAGACTATGTGTCTAAATGGATCAAGGTTGTGGCAACACCTACCAATGATGCAAAGACAGTGAAGAAGTTTCTTCATAGGAACTTCTTTACTCGTTTTGGTACACCAAGGATGTTGATTAGCGATGAGGGAACTCATTTTGTGAACAGGGTCATAGAAAATTTACTTGCAAGGTACAACATAAGGCACAAAATTGCGATTGCATATCATCCACATACGAATGGCAGGCAGAATTATCGAATAGAGAGATCAAGACAATTCTAGAAAAGATAGTTGATCCATCGCGAAGGGATTGGTCTCTCAGGCTTGATGATGCATTATGGGCACACAAGACAGCTTTTAAAGCTCCATTGGGAATGTCTCCGTACAAGATTGTCTTTGGGAAAGCTTGCCACTTACCCTTAGAATTGGAGCACAAAGCCTATTGAGCTCTGAAAAGGCTGAATTTTAATTTGAATGATGCATGTGTATTAAGGAAGATGCAGTTGAACGAGCTTGAAGAACTTAGACACTTCTTCTACAAAAATACTAAACTCAATAAGGAGAAGGTAAAAAAGTGGCATGACAAGAAAATTTTTGACAAACGACTTCATGAAGGACAACAGGTGTTTCTGTTCAATTCGAGATTGAAACTTTTTCCAGGTAGCTGAGATCCAGATGGTCCGGACCATTCACGATTGCTAAAGTATATCCATACGGAGCAATTGATTTGCAAGATAGTAAGGGGACCATTTTTAAAGTAAACGGACAAAGAGTAAAACCATATTGGGGAGAATGCCTAAGAAGGAACAAGGCCTCAGTCTCCCTAAGGGAGCCAGATTAAGAATATCAGGTGATGTGTTGTAAATATGTAAATATTGCTTTTATTTTTGTTTTTGTTTTCTTTATATATATGTATATTAAAAAAAAATTGGTGCAAGTGGTGCACAAGTGACTTAATGTATTAGATCTACAAGTTTTTGATTAAGAGGGAACTCTGTCTTAGAAGGGTCCTATCTAGGTTGAGGTATTTAAGTTGACCGTAAGGGAACACCTCTACTTGGGGACCTACCTGGGAGTTGAATTAATCAAACTTTTAAGTTTAAGTCATTGTCACCTTGTATCTGATTCGATTCTTCTTTTATGTTTAATTTGTGAACTTTTGATACCTTGAGTTAGTGTGCAGGGAATTTTGAAGGACTTGTGAAATTTCAAGGGTTAAGGAGAAAATGTGAAATGAAGATCTAAATGTGACCGCATTCAAAATGCATAATGTTTATTGCAGGTTTTCAGCTCGAAGAAATGTGTTTAGAATTGCGGCCACATATTGGAAGGTGTACACAGGACAAATGTGGCCCGATTGCGGGCGCATTTGGCCCTAAATCTTTGTTTTGCAGGAACCATGCGCTGAAGGAGAATTGTGGCCAGAATTGCGGCCGTATATCGAACTCAAGTCGGAAAAGGCAGTAGATGACGTCAATTAAAACAAGAAAAAGGAAAGAGGGGGTCGTTTTTGGAAAGTTCAAAATGTATAAAAACGTCCGTTAGTTGACCTAAGTCAACACGTTTCAAACTTTCAAACTCCTACACCTTCTTACCGTTTTCTTACAACCCAAGTTCCACTTCCAGTGAGCTTCCGATCATCTTCTCCGACCAAACCCCTTGATAAAAATCTTCCCTTTCTTCACATAAAGGACCGACTACCTCTATTCTCTCTTTTGCAGGTAATCTCGAATACAATGGAGAACGAAAAAGTCACTTACAAAAGACGAAGGCTCGTGAAGAACCAGTCTTCACCTCTGGAAATTTCTATAGCTCAAGCTACACGCACTAGCCCTAGACGAACAACACTGAGAAAGGAAGCAAGGGGCAAATCGACTCTCCCCACTAGTTCGCCACTGCCAAAACGCTAGAGAGAGTGGGAAGAGGACGTACGGGACATAGCCCGACTGAGTAGAGAAGCCATAGAAAGCTTGAAGATGCACTCAGAGAATGAGGAAGAAGAACTAGCCCCTCTATTGCGAAAATCCGTGAAGCAACCCTAGGGCACATCGAAGGTTGGTGAAATCGGCGCTGAAGAAGGAGGTTCACGACAATGCATGGCTGTATATGTGAATAAGAGGAAGTTGGAGAAGAATTCGACGCCAAACGACAAAGACAAGGCGAAGGGCCCATATGCGACCGCATCTGCGGCGCATCTGGAGAAGCCTTAGGAGTCTACCAAGCTTAAGGAAAAGAAGGAAAATGCACCCGCATCTGCGGCGCATTTGGCCCAGCAAACAGAAAATCCTCTAACTATTGAAAGAGGAGATGAGCCCGCATCTGCGGTGCATTTGGAGGTGCCTATGCCAACTCACGCCACTCCAACCAAGTCAATCACCTCTACCACTACTTAGGTATCTACATCAAGCCCTTCACCTAAAAAATGCAAGATTAAGATGCTCTCCACACATAAAAGGAAGTCAAGGTGGGACATCTCACCAACGGAAGAAGGAGAGGATACTGCGGAGCCAAGACCACCACAAATTGACGAACATGTGGCTCAAGAAGACATCCCCACACCTGAATGGGCAGCCATGGTCGCTGCTGGAAAGGCCAAGGTTGTGGAGCTTGTTGAGAAGCTCCGTGAAGAGGCTGAGAGAAGAAGAAAAGAAGAGGAAGAAGAAAATTGTGGCCAGGATTGCGGCCGCAAACCAAAAATTTGTGCAGGAAGCCAATGCGGCAGCATCCAGACCGCATCTGGACCAGACACCACCACCACCACCAAAGGACCAACAAAAGCCAGCTGAGGCCAATGCTACAGATGCGACTGCATCCAGGGCGCATCTTGATGAATAGGGGCAGAGACAAGATGAATTTAACGACCTGTTCGAGTACGAAACAAGGGGGCTCACTCCTGATCAGAGCCCCATAAGAGATGAAGAAGAAGAAGGCCGGAAGCAATCTGAAGCTCCCCTATCTGAGGATGATTTGCAGGAAATCTTAGAGAGCGAGATGCCTAAATCTTCCAAGAAAATGACTGAGAAGAAGAAGATGAGTAGGCCTCAAACTACTTCTAGGCCGAGGACTCATCAAGCCACTACAGAGAGTCATGTGGCTGAACGCTCTACCTCATTCAACCTCAAACAAATGAAAAATCATCATGGGGGACAGAGCTCTTATGTGCGAGAAGGGCTTCACTAACAAAACAGGCCCCATCCCAGAGTTCATTACAGATGTTATTCGCAAGTTAGGATGGGAGAGATTCTGTGAACAGCCCAATAAAGCCGTGGTACAACTAGTTCGGGAGTTTTATGCCCATCTGGTGGATGAAACTAAGAACGAACTCGAACTCAGAGGGAAGGTGGTGCGATTCTCTGCACTCGACATTAACCGAATCTACATGTTACCCTCTTTGAGGAACCCTGCAGGTAACGAAGCATGGACAATCCAACTGAGGAGCAGCTGCAAGAGGCCTTAGAGTTCGTTGCACACGAAGGCACGGAATGGAGAGTCTCGCAATAGAGAGTGAGGACCTTGGTGCCTACCAACATCAAGACAGAGCCGTATGTTTGGCTCCACTTCTTGAAGAATAGGGTTCTGCCCACAACACATGACACCACTATCTCACAGAAGAGGGTCATGCTGTTGTATAACATTTACAAGGGCTTAGACATCAATCTAGGAAGAATCATGAGAGAGGAGATTGTGGCTTGCGCTCAAAGGAATGTGGGATGCCTTTTCTTTCTTGCCCTAATAACTAAACTTTGCAGGAAGGCGGGACTGTACCCAAAAGGCGGAGAAGAGATTGACAGGTGCAAGGGAACCTTGGATCTAATGGCTATCAACAAATTGAAGGCCTTGCATGCACAGAAGCTTACTTCTCCAAAGAAGCAGCCCACCACTCCTTCTACTCCACATTTTGCGGCAGCATCTCCAACGTATCATGCAACACCAGAACCATCTGAGCCACCACAAGACGACATCCAGGCTCAGATGCACAGACTTCAGGAGCAGAGCAGGGCCTATTAGACTTATGCAAGAGAGAGGGACGAGGCCATTCGAAAGGCCCTCGCAGAGCTGACCAAGGGAAAGGCCCCAACACTACCTGACTTCCATGCTATTCTCCTAGAGTTTGTGGACCCACAAAGAAATTATTCATCCTCTACCTCTTAGGGGAATATTATTTCTCTACTCTATCTTTATTGCTTTCATAGTTAGTTTACTTGCTTTTGTTCTAGGTTAGTTTACTTGCTTTCATAGGATAATTTTGATGCTTTCTAGTATAGGTTGAATTGTTTTTGTTTGTTTGTTTTTGTTAAAAACACTTCTTGCTTAAATGATTTTCCTTACACTTTGCACATGCATGAATAAAAATAAAATTTCAAAAACAAGTTTTCAATTTGCTTTCTTTGGTTGTGGAGTTAAGAAGTCCTTTATGATGATACTTAGAGCTCTCTCAACTTCCACCTACTTTATGCAAATTTAGGTTTAAGTTTCATGTACCTTATCAATCACTTTTCTTCATAAACCATTCAAATATGAATTCTCCTTGTGTTCAGACTACTTAGTATGCTTAGGAGAGTTTAGTTTAATGCTTAGCAAGTCTAGTCACAACAAAATTTGTACCCCAACCGCTCTTATGCCATATGTTTTTAGTCAATTGGGACATTAACCCATTTAAGTTTTTTTTTTTGGGGGGGGGGGGGGGGGGGGGTGTGTGAGTTGTATTGCAGTTTTGAATTGTAATGCCAAAATATTAATGTATCATGTACTACACTACTGCTAAGGACTCAAAAAAAAAAACAGAAAAAGAAAAGGAGGTATTTCTCCTTCCAGAATTGACCAAGCAACTAGGGGCAGTCATGACACCCATGATTTCCTTTGCATGAAAGGTTGACTTAGGAAGTGAGTATGTGAAAGTAGTCTTAGCAGTGACTTGTGCTCATAGTCAACTACTTTCACCACAAAGTATTAGTAAGTTGGAGCGAAGGTACAGTGTGACAGAAAAACTCTCTTTAAAAAAAATGAGAAAAAGAAAAGAAAGAGCATTGAATAAGTTTGTGGAAAGTTGTTATCTTTTGTACTTAGAAGAGTTCAGACTTAGCTTGTTAGACAGAGAAATTACCCTAGACTTTATGACTGAGCCTTAGGTAGAATAAACAAACTAGGCGGATTTGGATGCGAATGGTTTGTCTTGAAAAGTGAAAGAAAAAGTCTCATGGGCTTAAACTCCAAATTTGTGTAAGTATTAAAAGTTGAGATCTCCCCTTAATGGCACTATTTTAAAAACTTCCTTAGAATGCATATTGTTACTTGTTTGCTTGTTGTTTTTGCTTAAAATTGCTTGAGGACAAGTAATAAGCTAAGTTTGGGGGTGTGATAACACTCATTTATGAGTGTTATTTGACTCTAAAAACTAAGCTATTTGCTTAGAAAGTGAGTGTTTATGTTATAATTCATGTCATTTAGAGCAAATTTAAGTAAAAACAAGTTTTACATGTGTTTGAAGTCTTGATTTGATAAAAATAAGTTTTTAGGTGTATTTAGAGTCATTTTTGTTAAGAAAATGTTATTTTTTATTGATTTTGTGTAGAGACTGAAAAAGGACCCAAATGCGCCCACATTCTGGCTGCAACTGAGGAAAAAAAAAGATGATGCAAGAGATATGCGACAACAATTGAGAGCAGAAGCCAAATTCCAACTGTTGCAGAAAAAACTCAAAATGTGCCCAACTATATGGCCACATTTAGGCCATTTCGACAACAACACAATTGCACTCAACTATGTGGCCGCATTTGGACCTTGAGGTCTATAAAAGGCGGTTCAAGCTTCAATTTCAAGGAGAGCTCGGATTTTTATCTTCTACTCCAAAATTTGCAATTTTCTTTTCAGCTGCCATACCGAGTCTCCCCCAAGTTTTGTTTATACTTCATTCGGACACGAGCTACTTTGCCTGAAAAGATTAGAGCAAATTCCTCGCACCCAATTGCAATTGCATACAGTTATTAAAATCAGACGAATTCATAACAAGAACTAACAGAATTCGTATTAACCACTGAAGAAGATTGATTAACAAACCCATTTTGTTGCTGAACCGATTCCACCGTTTCTTGTTTCATCGCCCTCTCTCCAAATCCCGAATCAAAGGTTCCATTACACGATGCCATAAATCTCAACAAAAGAACCTCCACCTCAGGGCTCCAAGATCGAATGAACCAACAATCCTCACGACCCCCATTGTTCAAGTAGGGGATTTCCCCTTCGATTTAGATATGGAACAAACCCACTTTCACAAATTTTTTTTTAATGTATTTTTCCTTAAAAATTAATTGATGTATTATATATAAAATAGAATTTTATATCTAATGAAATTCTAAATTTCTAATCTTGTGTCTAATAAATTTTTTTAAAAATTGAAAGTTTAAAATCTTAATTTGTAATTTTGAAAATTCAAAAATCAAATAGACATAAACTTTAAAGTTCAAAATTAATTTTAGAATTTATCCAAAAAATAATAAACTAATTTAATGTATTTTACATTTTTAAATGTTATTGTTTTTTCTTTGTTTTCGTGTTTTTGCAAAGTATGTTATAAAAGGGGATGTAGCTCAAATAGTAGAGCGCTCGCTTTGCATGCGAGAGGTACAGGGTTCGATACCCTGCATCTCCATGTTTTTCAGTCTTTTCCTTTAAAGAACGAAATTACATCACCTTTTAAGAAAAAAAAATAGTTCTATCTCTTGAATTTCATTATTTCTTTTATATCTTGATATAATTATATATAAATTTCTATCACTATAATTATTTTAATGTATTTTTCATTCCAAATAATATATGTAGTTTCCATTTTCAAATATCATGATATAAAAGGGGATGTAGCTCAAATGGTAGAGCGCTCGCTTTGCATGCGAGAGGTACAGGGTTCGATACCCTGCATCTCCATGTTTTTAAGTTTTTTCCTTTAAAGAACGAAATTACATCACCTTTTAAGAAAAAAAAAAATAGTTCTATCTCTTGAATTTCATTACTTCATTTATATCTTGATATAATTATATATAAATTTCTGTCACTATTATTAATTTAATGTATTTTTCTTTACAAATAATATGTTCACTTTCCATTCAAATATCATTGTTTTTTGTTTCTTTTTTTAATCAAAACATAGTACAAATAAATTGAAATCTTTGTCCAAAAAATAAATAAAGAAACTTTGATTTCGCATGTAAAAGGTTGAGAGACACATTACCATTATGTTGGAGCATCTACTTAAGAAATAAGAACCAGCATGATCTGAGTTGGACACTTTCTTGACAGTTTGAAGCTTTCTTATTAAACTACCATATATACTAATTAAAATTGTATGAATCTATAATTTAAATCTAAATTACAAAAGTAAAATTTAGGCAAAAATATATGTATACCCTAAAACTTTGGGATTGTATCAATAAAACCCTAAACTAATAATTGTATCAATTTAAACTATAACTAACATTTAAACAAACAATTTCCAAACGAAATTTGACAAATAGTGTAAATTGATACATTTATAAAAGTTCATAGTTTAAATTGATACAAGTTTATGGTTTTTATTGATATAAACTCCAAAGTTTAGGGATATAAATTAATTTTTGCCCTATCTATCTATATGATATTGGGAGCATACACGTTGTACATACACAAAAATAGTTGGATAATTAAATAGGTAATCAATTTTTCTATGTCTTTCATTCTAATTTAATGAATTTAAATTAGCTATGAGAGAATGTATTTCTTTATCAAAGAATATAATTCAAATTTAGCATATGTGTGTGTAACCTCATCATAGTTCAACTGGTTAAAACATTATACGCTCAAAACATTATACGCTCGACCAAAATATCAGAAGTTCAATTCTCTACTTACCCATGTTGTTAAACTAAAAATAAAAAAGTACCTATCATGCACATATATACACTCGTTTGTAATGTTGACTCTGAAATTAAAATGATAAACTCTTGGAGGGGTCGCAATAATTTTATTTTAATTCATTTAGTGTAAAAAAATAATAATAAAACATTTATTGGAAGTCAGCCTCACCATTGCTCAACTTTTTAGTGTTTTCTTTATATTTAAAAATAATAATAATCATTTTTAAGATTTGGATTAAATTTTAAGAAGAGGAAGCACTTATAATGTGGAGACAAACCCGAGGTGGGCCTCATCATTGGGCCTAAGAAGTATTTTGATTTATATTTTCTATTTAATTTTTTAAAAGTTTGGATCGTTTTTATTACTTTTACTCCATAATAATTTAATGTTTCAAATTTTCTTTAGTATTTTATTTTTAAAAAAAAATTTTTATTTTTTTTCACACTTTTAAATTTTAAATTTTTTATTAGTTATAAACTATAATATCTAAAGTATAAAAATACATCTTAAAAAAATTAAAAAGTTTACTTGTTTAAATATATAAAATATACTATATAAAGAATTCAAAAATTATTCCAAATAGCCCATTTTGAAACTTATATTTCAAAAATGTCAATTTTATAAAAAAAAAAAATCAACTTTAACTTGGCTCAATTTTCTACAATATTTTTTTTTTCAATTTTACCATTAAAATTTCTGCATATTTTTATATTTATGATGTTATTGTATAGAATATTTTTCATAATTATATTGCTCATTAAAGGCAAATGATTTTACAAATAATTACATGTCAATATATTGACCATTAATTTTCATATCAATATATTTAATTACATATCAATATATTTACTATAGATATTTTTCATTAAGGTAAATCATTTTAGTATTACATAGCATTATACCACTATATTATTCTTCAATTTCACTGTTTTGTCTTCAATTTTTTTGCTTTTTCCATCACTTTTTTCTTAATTTGTTTTGTCTGCAACTCATTTATACCACTATAGACTCTTTTAGTTTGTTAAATTTTTCACGATTTTGAAATTTTCTAAAATTAGTTTTTTTTCTTTATAATATTACCCTCATTTAATATTATCTCTTCATATTCAATGGCGGATCTAAAACTTGATATCGGGGGGCTTGATATATTTTGATTTTAGTTTGTTCAATGATTTTTTTATAGGTTGAAATACACTTGTGGTGCCAAAGTGAGCATAACTTAACAATAATTAACATGTACTCATTTTGAGGTCGGAGGTTTAAATCCTCATACGCCACATTTGTTATACTAAAAAAGAAAAACACTTTTGGTCATTCCTTTGAGGTTGGAGGTTCAAATCCTCATATGCCAAAATTAATAGTCAATTTTTATTATGTAATGACTCAGACTTTGTTGTTTGTAAACATATTTGGCCTCTAATCAATTTATTTATCTACATAAAAATTTCATTAATCTTAATAATATGTTTTTTTTTTAGTACAATAGGGGTTGGGGGAATTCGAACCACAGACCTCGTGGTCGTTAACACATTCAATATGCTAGTTGAGCTATGCTATCTTTGGCAATAATATGTTTACATTAGAGATTAAATTGTTACAGCTTTTAAATATAAGAACTAAATCACTATATACCAAAGTTCAGAGACTAAATTATTACAAAAGTGAAAGTATGGAGACTAAATCGTTACAAACTAAAAATTCATGGACTAAATTGTTACTTCCATGAAAGTTCAAAGACTAAAAGTCTTTTTTTTTACGTGTTTTTATATAAATATACAAGAAAATGAATAAATTTTGAAACAAAAAGTAATTTAAGTAAATTAATTTCCTAAAAATAATTTACTTAAATATCTATAATATATTAAAAGGCAAGAGTTTTCGAAGAACATTTTTAGACTAAAATACCCTTTTAAATTTTAGTTAATTACATTAATCAAATCATTCTAATCCGATTTGATCATTTGAATCAAAATGAATATTTGATTTAATTTCAAATTGATGAGTTTGAATCAATAGTCTTAATTTGATAAGCAATTTAATTCAAAATCAAATCAATTTTGCTTCTATAAATTGTATCCAATTATTATACACAATTATTATACTCAATTCTTCAGCTAAGTTTTTTTCATTTAGTTCTTATAGATCTAATAGTTCTTTTTTTTTTTTCCAAACTGAAGTTCTTATATTTCTTTTTCTTTTTTGTTTTTGAAACTAGACTTCTTCTTCAGGTACATTTTATTTCATTTAATTATTATAGTTCTTTTTTTTTAATTTTTTAAAATTGAAGTTCTTATATTTCTTTTTTTTTTTTAACTGGAGTTCTTATAGTTCTTATTAGTTCTTATAGTTTTTTTTTTTTTGGATTTTTTGAAACTGAAGTTTTTATATACAAATATATTTTTTTTAAACTGGAGTTCTTATAGTTCTTATTAGTTCTTATAGTTTTTTTTTTTTTGGATTTTTTGAAACTGAAGTTTTTATATACAAATATATTTTTTTTAAACTGGAGTTCTTATAGTTCTTATTAGTTCTTATATACCCACAATGATAATTCTTATGTTATTGAGTTGTAATAGCCCAAAAATATGAACTGGCTGGCTAGATGCTAATTATGTTTCTTTTTTTTTTTTTTACAATTACGTCTTTGTATAATACACAATTCTTCATGTATTCAAATTATTCTAACTACTTTTGCATCCAATTATCTTCTTCTTTTTTCATATGATGTTTTAATTTTTAGTAATAACTATTTTTTTCAGGTCTAAAAGGAGTCATCTCCAATTTTTCATCAAGGTCATCTCCAATTTTTCATCAGATCACGTATCTTTCCTTTTTTTTTATTCGATTTTTTTTCAGAACTCTGCTCTTTTGCAAATTAAGTTTTTAGCATGACTTTTGGACATCATATTGCTACATTTTTTCTCTTTATTTTTTCCCAACCTTTTTCGATTTTTTTTCTTAGAATTCTATCTCTTTTTCAAATTAAGTTTTTGGCTTTAAAAAATCAGGTACCTCTAATTAATTACATCTTTGTGTATCCAATTATTTTAGTTTAAAAATTAATATATATATATATATATATATATATATATATATATATATATATATATATATAATATATATATATAATACTAATAATATTAGTAATATCTATAATCTATAATTCTATAATATATTAAAAGATAAGGGTTTCTGAAAAACATTTTTAGATCACAATCTCCTTTTAAATTTTAGTTAATTAGTTAATTACATTAATCAAATCATCCAAATCCAATTTGATAATTTGACTCAAAATGAATATCTGATTTAATTTCAAATTGGATTACTTTAATCAAATCATCCTAATCTGATTTGATAATTTGATTCAAAATGAATATTTGATTTAATTTCAAATTGATTAATTATTGATTAATTTGAATCAATATCTATAATATGTATCTTTTATCATATGAAAAAGATAGATTTTCTGAAAAACATTTTTAGACCAAAACAAGAGTTTCTGAAAAACATTTTTAGACCAAAACATTTCTTTAAATTTTACTTAATTACATCAATCAAATCATCACAATCCGATTTAATTTCAAATTTGATTAAAATATATTTGAATTATTTTTTTCCTTTCATGCCTTTTTATCAAAATTCAAAAATAATTTGAATTAATTATTATTCTTAATTTGATATTTGATAGCATATCCAATTGGATTTAATTAGTTATTTTCCCTCTCATGTTTTTATATTAAAAAAAATAATTCGAATCAATTCTTACTCATTTGATCGAATATCTAATTAGAATTTGAATTAATTTGTTTCTTTCAGGTTTTTTTTATTCAAAATTAAAAAATAATTTGAATTAATCATTATTCTTAATTTGATATCTGATAGCATATCTAATTGGATTGAATTAGTTATTTTTTCTTTCACGTTTTTTATTCAAAAATAATCTGAATCAACTCATACTCATTAGATAGAATATCTAATTTGATTGAATTATTTATTTTTCTTTTACATATTTTTATTAAAAAATAATTTGAATCAATTCCTATCCTACTCTTTTAATGAGATATCTAATTTAATTGAATTAACTTTTTTTTCTTTCACGTTTTTTTATTCAAAATTTGAAAAAAAAAATGAATTAATTTTTATTCTTAATTTGATAAGATATCTAATTTGATTCAAAATCAAATCAAATTAGAATTTGAATCTAAATTTCTTCTATAAATTCACATGTCCTCCAAATTTGTTTTCGAGATCTAAAATAGTCATCTCCTCCAATTTTTCATGATGTTTTGTTGTTGATGTTCTTTTTTCCAGATTTAAAATATTCATCTCTTCCAATTTTTGAACAGGTATCTCTCACTCTCTCATCAGGTATCTTTTTTTTTTATATAAATTTAAATTAGCCTCATTTTTTGTTTTCTTTCATATTTTTTTTACACAAAATTATGTTAGTTGATACCACTCATGTTGTGTTGTTGATGTTTCTTTTTTCCAGATCTAAAATATCTATCTCTTCCAATTTTTAATAAGGTATCTCTTTCTTTCTTTCTTTTTTTTAATTTAAATTTCGTTAGCCCACATTTTTTCTTTTATATATTATTTTACTCATCGTTTTAATTTATTTATAACTAACTTATTATTTTGAGTTTTGATTTAGGGTTTAGTTTATTTTTTTGTTTGATTTTTAAAATATTACTTTTGATTTTAAAATTTTAGTAATAATGTAAACACTTTAATTTTAGAAGACACTCTTTTAATTTACATATGATGTTTATTAATTTTAAAAAGTTTATTGTTTTCTTAAAAAAATATTTCAAAAAGAAAAGAAAAAAACCACAACTATATTGAATGACATTTTAGAAGACACTCTTTTAGTTTTAAAAGGATGTTTATTAATTTTAAAGAGTTTCTTGCTTTCTTAAAAAAAATATTTCAAAAAGAAAAGAAAAAAACCACAACTATATTGAATGACATTTTTTAACTTTACATAGCTCATTAGTCCTCACTTGATGTTGTGCAAATTAATATACTAGTTTTTTCTTCTTTTTTTTTTTACGTTTTTTACATCAAATTATGTTAGTTGAAATGACATTCATGTTGTGTTGTTGATGTTCTTTTTTCTAGATCAAAAATATCTATCTTCTCTAATTTTTGATGAGGTATCTGAAACGTGGGGCTTAAAGAAAATATTTGTAAATTAAAACAAAGCTTCAGTTCAGTGCAAGTGCACACTGTCGATGCAAGTAATATAAAACTGGAAGTATTCCAGAGTATCGATTCCACAGGGAACGAATACAACAAAATTCAAGAGAATAAGCAAAGACGTTTTCAAATTGTAATTGTGAGTAACCAATGTAAAACAATAGGTGAGATGATTTTTTGGTTTTTGAAAAGAATAAATAAAAATGATAAAAGAGGGATTCAAATATGCTTTTGCTCTATCGAAAGAAATTGCGGCATAATTGCAATTGCAATCCTTTGACTCAACACTTAGGCTTTGTAAACCGAATTTAACACCTATTCGGCCTTCTATGAAGTATCTTTAGGAGGCTAAGCGATTCAACCGATATTTCTATGGCTAATACGAACTTAGTTAATTTTGAAACACAATTCTTTTGGTTTTAAAGGTTTTGCCCTATGTCTAGGGTCAAAAACAAATTCCTATGTCTAGGCTATTTTCCTTTATTGCTTTTATGAAAACCCAATTTTTATCTAACCTTTTCGGAATTAGACTCAAATTGTTGTATACTAATCTAGGTGATCAATCTAAACTAGTAATGAAAATTTCAATCAATAAAAGCAAACAATGCTATAAGATTAAGCAAAGTTGCTCTTACATATTAGGTCTTTATTCCTTTCTCTAGGGCATTCACATGTTTGAATCCCAAAAAAAGACTTAGCTCATAATTAAAGAAAAGAAAAATAATGACTTAAAAGAATCAAAGTGCATAACTAAAAGAGAATTAATAAATACTTGAATAACAATTCAACAATAATGAAAGAACAACTAAATTCTATTAATCAAAATAAATTCAGCAACTAATTAATTTCAACAAAAGGGAAGAAGAAAACAGTAGCTAAAACCTCAAATTACAGCAACAATTAAGTTTCGAAAATAGAAGAAAATAACTTAAATAAAACATAAAATAAATTCTAAGAACGGGAAGAACACAACCCCTTTTCCACTTCTTATTCAATTGATTCAACTCCACTTTTTTCAAAGGGAATTGAGCCTTCACTTCCTTCAATTTTCATTGAGGAATGATTGAATTTCAAAGTTGAAAGGGGCTGGAAAATAGAAGAAAAACAGCAGCAAACAGAAATAAAAACAGCGGAAAATTGACAGTAGAAATTTTGACAGCTGAAAATCGTGGACAGCAGCAATTGTGGCCGAAAATGGCAGAAAACTGCTCTGGTTCATGAGGCTTCTTCTCCAATATTTATAGAGGAATTTGGGCTAGGGTTTCCTTCTTGAATGATACATAAATATGGCTATAATCCCAGCTAAAATCGTAGAGACAATATGACACAAAATTCCTAGATTTTAGAAGATTTGCAAATTTTTCTTTAATTTCTAAATCTCTCGAAATTGCAATTGCAATGCAATTGCATTTCTATTCCATTCTTCAAATTCCTGCACAAAAACATCAAGTAAGTGTGTTTTCATTTTCTTTTACTTTATTTTCTCCATTTACTTAATTTAAGAGGCTTCCATAATAATTCAATTTAAACCAACTATTTGCTAGCCTTTTTATCTAATAACACACATAAAATAACAAGAATAACTAAGTATAAAAGCCAAATAATTCTCATAAATGAGAATTATCACACCCCCAAACTTGAGTTATTGCTTGTCCTCAAGCAATTGCAAAATAAATATATAGACAAAAATACAAGCCAAAGCAGATTCTAAGAATAATTCTTTTGAAAAATACGCCTCTCAAGGGAGGTCTCATGCTCATAACACTTTAACTTTATTTGGATGCTTCCACTATATGCAACTTCCATGTCTCCCTTGTCTAAACAAAACATTTTCATCTCACAATCTCACCTTGGATTCATACTACCTATTACCTTTAGTCAAGTTTTACTTAGTTGCTAAACAAGCTAACTTTACACGCTTTTCTTAACTAATAATGTCCCCCCAAACTTGTTTTTCACTTCTAGGATGCATACTTCTTTTTTTTCTCTCTTTTTTTTTTTTAAGAGGGGACCTTTTTGTCATTAGTGCCTTCGTTCTAGCTTACTAACGTTTTTTGGTAAAAGTATCTAGCTACGAGCACTTATCACATCAAGGCTATTTTCACATACTCACTTCCTAAGCTAACCTTTCATGCAAAGGAAATCATGGGTGTCATGACTGCCTCTGGTTACTCAGTTAACTCTAGAAAGAGGAGTATCCTTTTTTTTTCTCTCTTTTTTTTCTTTTTTTTTTATCCTAGCAGCTGTTACAACAACATTATATTACAACAACATAGTATTACAACAGTAGTATTACATATATTACATGACTCACCCCCCCCCCCCCCAAAAAAAAAAAACTTAAACAGGTCAATGTCCCCATTGACCAAGGATAGCACAAGGGGTGAAAAGGGGTGATTTGCAAAACATCCAAGCTAGACTCTCCTAAAGGGATTCATTGTACAAACTTAGGTGAGTTGAGACGTGGGTGTTTTATAAAGACAAAGAATCATGAAATTGTTTGTTTGGGAAGCATCTACGTAATGTTTCTAAGTATTTAATGAACTGAGCATACTCCAGAATTTCATCATTAAGGGTATTCAACAAGAACAAAACTCAAAGAAATCAGACAAAAAATGTGTTTGTCTACTTGAACAAGTCAAAAGCATTCACAATTATTTATTTTTTTTAAAATTTTTTTTATTCAAAGCAAATAGCTAAAGAAATTATATAAGAACCTGACTAAATCTTAAACCAAAAGAAACAAAAAAATAAAAGCTGGAAAGATAGGTCAGAAAGAAACTCCCCTATGTAGAGAAAAATGTGTTGTTGCTGCTACTACTTTCTTCAGGGGTCTTGGAGTTTTGAAGAATAATTGTTGGGAAGTCCCGTCATTTGCCTTTGGATAGCATGGAAAGTTATTGCTTCGTCATTTTCTTTGACGTACTCCCAATATGCAATGTTCAGTTGAGTTTCCTGAATTTGCAATTGCAATTTGCTTTCGCAATTGTGATTGCAATTCTTACTTTTTCTATTCCTTCTTATATTTTCCTTTGGCCTCGTATTTTCTTCTTCTTTTTTTTTTCACGTGAAACTCAAAAGTAAAGCATCAAAACGTTCACACAATTTCTCCTAAGTCATAGTTAACTTTTTGAAATTTCCAATTTTGAACTTAAAGTTGATTTATCGAACTCCCAAGTGAATCCCCAGGTAGAGATGTTTCCTTAGCGATCAACTTAAATACCTCAGCCTTGACAGGATTCTCCTTAGACAGAGACTCTCTAAATCAAGCTTCTTCATTCTCATTGGAATTTCATAAGTTGAAAATTTCTCTCTTTTTTTTTTATTTGTTTTTTTTTTTTTTTTTTTTTAAAAAAGTGAATGAAAAGATAGACTTATCCTATTCCAGTAGGGAGACCGCAACCATGTTCCTTCATTTTTCACTTAGGTCTTGATGATGGACGAGATTTCATTCTTGGTTGAGGTGCTTTAATCACAACGGATCTTGCTTGCTTGAGAGATTTGCATGTGCCTTTAAAAGTAGAAATTGTAGTTGCAACTTGTGTCACATTCTGCAAATTGTCATCCTTCATGCTCTCCTTTTTGCATTCTTCTTCATTTAGCATTTCCTGCAAGCTGCAATAAGTCAAAGTAGGGTCTTTTAGTATCAGGAGCACTTTGGATGTCATTTGCTGTGAAATTGCAACTGCATAGTTCACTGCAACTTCCTTGGGTGGTTTCTTCTCTTCTTGAGGTGGTTCTTCTTTAATCTCTTTTCTCCCTTCTGGCTCCTTAGTGTTTTCAAGAGTTAGAGCGCTTTCTGCTTTTACTGGGAGTTTGAGATCCTCATATTCAAATTTACTTGATGTCACCGCCTTGAATTTGAAAGAGTTAATATTAAGAATACGGAAGCAATTTTGGATCTTAAGCACTCTAATTTGATCAATTTTATCAAACAAAAAACATGCTCAAAACTGGAAAAACAGAGAATAAGAACACATACCTTTGTAGCTCAAAATTCTCTTAATCTGTGGGCTTTCTTTGAACACAAACCAGTTGTGGACCTCCTCTAGAGTCTTCCCTACTATCCTCAGGCCTTGGAACAGATTGTGGGATCTTTGATTGAGAGAATTTGGGAGAAGAATGAGTAAAGGTCTAAAACCAAGGGCTAGAGAATTTTTCTTCAAAAATCTACTTACCCATTGTGTTTCTTCTCTATATATAGTAAACCACAAGCTTCTTTAAGCTTTTTGAAGAAGCCAACACATGAGTAATTAAAAGAGGAGTTGGCCACAAGCTTCTTTAAGCTTCAAGAAGAAGCCAACACATGAGTGATTGCCAAGCTTCTTTAAGCTTCAAGAAGAAGCCAACACATGAGTGATTGTCAAGCTTCTTTAATTCAAAATTAATATAAAATTAATTTTAAATTAAAATTAATTTTTAATTAATTAAACAATTTAATTAATTTTAAAATTATATAATTTAATATCAAATATCAAATTAAATATATTAAATTAAATAATTGGACCAATCTCGATTTCTTAAATCAAATGCTTGAACATGAATCCCTATTCATGTTTTAAACAGAACCAATATTTAAATCAAATTTAAATATGTTCACCTCTTCTTTATCATAGTTTAATTCATAATTAAGCTATGAAACGTTAAGTATATCATATAATTAACATTTTCTCCCAAAATAGAATTTGAACATTTCAAATTCTTTTCTCTCAAATTGTTACAAGGCTTAGTCTGAGCTAGTAAGGGGAACCTAACAGACCTACAGATCATGAGCTCCAACGATACGAGATTTAACCAGCCAAACTCTTTAGCCTAGCTAATCAACATTCGTTAACCACCGGGACACTCCACTAAAGCCCAGTGGCTGCACTCTCCTCACGGTAGATATATTTCTGTCCACTCGATATAACCATGATTAGTAAGTCGATCATTCACAGGTCGTTCGTAATTACAGCTGGGTCAAATAAATCGTTTTACCCCTGTAATTACTTCTTGTTCCTTAAGTCCCACTGATCCTCTAATGAACAATTGGTTTGTGGTCCAACCAACAAACCGAATCCCTCTCGGGCCAATGAGAGGGTGGGTCCATTGTTCAAGACCCAAAGTCAGCACTTAAGGGAACAACCTCTCTACTAAACCCTAAAGCCGGTAGGAGTGAATTCCATCTCGCATGACTATGTTCCCAACTATCTACCCAGTCTTATCTCCAAAATGGTAGGCTTATTGAGTCGGCGATCTCGGGTCACTCTCACCCATGCAAATCTAAGGATAATTCTGAATAAACAGGAGTTCATAGCACGCTCAGGATTAAGATCGAGTTACCTAGGTCATCGTATGAATATAGTCAGTTAAGACAGTAAACGGAGTTATAAAGTCTAAGTGACTATTTTGCGGTCCAGTCTTATACAAAGTCTTTGCATAGGACGCCCTCACTCGCATGTCTCCACATGAACGATTCAGGATCATATCGTTAGTACTATACAAAGTGGGCCGTGTCCATACTGTCCCCAGAATAAGGTACCCAGCCTTATCCTTATACTATAGACCATTTTGGCTATTACTCGAACTTGATCCACTTTTATGTCATACATAAAGTTCAAGTATACATACTATAGCCAAGGGTTCTTAGTTCATTGGATTTTGGTTATAGAATACACAATTCACTTTATTCAATAACACATTTACTGAATAAACTTCAATAACATCTTTATAGTAAAATAGAATATACATTCAGTTTACAAAACCACGAGTTTTAGGACACAAAACCCAACAGAATTCTTCTTTTTCTTCTTGCTTGAAAGTCTATGTATTGTTGAGCAAAATTCCTTGGGACCTGTTCTGCAAATCATTTGCAATTTGTTCCATCTGGATCTCCAAATTCTGTAAAATTGTGGTTTGGCTTTGCATCACAACATCGCACTTTGCCATGTATTCCCTCATGAGTTCTTCAATGCTAGGCTCTTTTGGAATCATCTTCTCTTGTTGGAAACACTGGTGTTGATGTTGATTTGCAAAACTGGGTAGAAATCCATAACATAAAGAATCAGGATTATAAGGACAATTCTCAAATAAATGACTTTCTTTACAATAAATACATGAAATGGAAGGGATAGGGTTAGTAGGAGCTATGGAATTTCTCATCATCAAATTCTCCATCATGTAGCTTAATGATGAAGCTTGTGCTCTCAATGTTGCAATGATGCCTACTTCCATCTGTTGATTTTTTCAAGCAATCAAATCCTATGTTGTGCCTTTCTCCTCTTGCAATTTCTCTCCCTCAACCTGCAAAAAAATGTAAACAAAAATAGGGCTTTCTCTTGGAAAGAGGATAATTACAATTGCTATCTGATTGCAATCTATGCTAAAAAATTGAATTTTGTTAGTAAAGTCGTTCCTCGACAACGGCGCCAAAAACTTGATCGAACTGAAACGTGGGGCTTAAAGAAAATATTTGTAAATTAAAACAAAGCTCCAGTTCAGTGCAAGTGCACACTATCGATGCAAGTAATATAAACTGGAAGTATTCCAGAGTATCGATTCCACAGGGAACGGATACAACAAAATTCAAGAGAATAAGAAAAGACGTTTTCAAATTGCAATTGTGGGTAACCAGTGTAAAACAATAGGTGAGATGATTTTTTGGTTTTTGAAAAGAATAAATAAAAATGATAAAAGAGGGATTCAAATATGCTTTTGCTCTATCGAAAGAAATTGCGGCCTAATTGCAATTGCAATCCTTTGACTCAACACTTAAGCTTTGTAAACCGAATTTAACACCTATTCGACCTTCTATGAAGTATCTTTAGGAGGCTAAGCGATTAAACCGATATTTCTATGGCTAATACGAACTTAGTTAATTTTGAAACACAATTCTTTTGGTTTTAAAGGTTTTGCCCTATGTCTAGGGTCAAAAACAAATTCCTATGTCTAGGCTATTTTCCTTTATTGCTTTTATGAAAACCCAATTTTTTTCTAACCTTTTCGGAATTAGACTCAAATTGTTGTATACTAATCTAGGTGATCAATCTAAACTAGTAATGAAAATTTCAATCAATAAAAGCAAACAATGCTATAAGATTAAGCAAGGTTGCTCTTACATATTAGGCATTTATTCCTTTTTCTAGGGCATTCACATGTTTGAATCCCAAAGAAATACTTAGCTCATAATTAAAGAAAAGAAAAATAATGACTTAAAAGAATCAAAGTACATAACTAAAAGAGAATTAATAAATACTTGAATAACAATTCAACAATAATGAAAGAACAACTAAATTTTATTAATCAAAATAAATTCAGCAACTAATTAATTTCAACAAAAGGGAAGAAGAAAACAATAGCTAAAACCTCAAAATTACAGCAAAAATTAAGTTCCGAAAATAGAAGAAACTAACTTAAATAAAACAGAAAATAAATTCTAAGAACGGGAAGAACACAACCCCTTTTCCACTTCTTATTCAATCGACTCAACTCCATTTTTTTCAAAGGGAATTGAGCCTCACTTCCTTCAATTTTCATTGAGGAAGGATTGAATTTCGAAGTTGAAAGGGGCTGGAAAACATAATAAAAACAGCAGCAAACAGAAATAAAAAAAGCAGAAAATTGACAGCAGAAATTTTGACAGCTAAAATTTGACAGCTGAAAATCGTGGACAGTAGCAACTATGGCCGAAAATAGCAGAAAACTGCTCTTGTTCTTGAGGCTTCTTCTCCAATATTTATAGAGGAATTTGGGCTAGGGTTTCCTTCTTGAATGATGCATAAATATGGCAATAATCCCAGCTAAAATCGTGGAGACAATATGGCACAAAATTCCTAGATTTTAGGAGATTTGCAGATTTTTCTTTAATTTCCAGATCTCTCGAAATTGCAATTGCATTTCTATTGCATTCTTCAAATTCCTGCACAAAAACATGAAGTAAGTGTGTTTTCATTTTCTTTTGCTTTATTTTCTCCATTTACTTAATTTAAAAGGCTTCCATAATAATTCAATTTAAACCAACTATTTGCTAGCCTTTTTATCTAATAACACACATAAAATAACAAGAATAACTAAGTATAAAGGCCAAATAATTCTCATAAATGAGAATTGTCAGTATCTCTCACACTCTCATCATGTATCTTTTTTTTTTATAAATTTAAATTAGCCCACGTTGATGCTTCTTTTTTCCAGATCTAAAATATCCATCTCATCCAATTTTTAATAAGGTATATATTTCTTTCTTTTTCTTTTCTTTTTTAATTTAAATTTCGTTAGCCTACATTTTTTTCTTTTACATATTTTTTTACTCATCGTTTTAATTTATTTATAACTAAATTATTATTTTGAGTTTTGAATTAGGGGTTAGTTTATTTTTGTGTTGGATTTTTAAAATATTACTTTTGATTTTAAAATTTTAGCAATAATGTAAACACTTTAATTTTAGAAGATACTCTTTTAATTTTAAGAGGATGTTTATTAATTTTAAAAAGTTTCTTGCTTTCTTAAAAAAAATATTTCAAAAAGAAAAAAAAAACCATAACTATACTGAATGGCATTTTTTTAATTTACATAGCTCATTGGTCCTCACATGATGTAGTGCAAAATGACAATTTGACTAAAAACATTGTCTATAAAAAAGTTTTGACTTTGTAAACTAATTTGTTTAAAATGTATTTTTGTATTATTTAGCATAATTATTGTTACTACATTTGCCATGATATATCACATATATATGTGTGTGTATTTTTTAATTAATTCTCTTCAATAATTGTATGCCAAATTTAAATAAAAAATAATCGTTATAAAATTGCATTAACAAGTATTGCATAAATTAAACAAAATATATTATTACAAAATATATATTATATTATAAATAAAAATAATAATAGAAATAAAAATTAAAAAAAAAAACTTAATAAAAAATTATATTATATTAAAATTATGTTATATTATATGAAAATTTATATTATAATAGAAATAATATAATATAATATAATATAATATAAATATTATATTAAAATTAGTCATATTAAAAAATATAAAATCATAATAGAAATAGAAAAAACAAAACTAATATAAGAATGCATAAAAAAATTAATTAGTTAAATTCATTGTAAATTTAATTTAATTCATACTATTTTGATTGCACGTGCAATGCACGTGGTAAAAAAACTAGTAATATTTCTATTCATTTCATTTATATCTAATATGAAGAAGAAATTCAAACAAAAAAATATAATATTATATATTTATTATTATTCTATATTTATAAATGGTAATTATATGTAATAACATTATTTAGAAGAGATGTAGCTTACATTTTAAATAGATATATAAGAAAATAAGTTTTATATCAATAAAAAAAATTAATATTTTATATACAATATACAATATAGAACCTCTATAAATTAATAACCTCTCTAAAATAATAATTTTTCTCGGTCCCAACTTGGGCCCAAGGTTTAAATTAATAATTTCGATAAATTAATAAGATAATAATTTTCCAGAAGACCCTTATATAAATTTATGGTCCCTTCAATATTATAAATTAATAATTCTATAAAATTATAAATATAACTAGGACAACTTAGTAAAATATGATTCTATTGTTGTTTGTTTATTCTTAAAATTTAAATCTAGTTGTATTTCATTTCTAACTTTCCTTACTGCATCCAAAAGCTCCAGTGTTGTGTCCTCATACTATAACAAAAAATTGCAAAGAGTTGTTGCCACTATGAGTGCTTCCTTCCACGTAAGTGGTTGCAAAGGCATTGTATCATCTTCAATTTCATCCTCAATAGGATTTTCAACAACACTAGCTACAATTTCTTCTAAACTTTGGACCTCTGAACATGTATCATTTTCACCTCGAGCAATCCAATAGGTGATTGGCATCCTGATAAAGGACTTGTCGAAGGTCTTATCAAGATTAAATTTATAAAAACCAGACCTCTAAATATTTTGCAATAATAGTGGCTAGGGTCATCCACATGGATTGGAGTTCTTAGATTTAATTAAATACCACAGTTAATTATGCCCAATTTTATTTAGAGAAGCTAAACTTAGATTGAAACAAGAATATAAAACCAAGCTAAATATTTACAAGGTTGGAGTCCATTTAGAGAGACGTTGGAATTGAATTAACATGAAGCACAAACTTAATTTGACCAAGAAAAATTATAACATGTAACACTATAAGTCAAGAATTTCTAATTTATCTAATTGACTTTTTCAAGCTCAATCGAACTCATCCATAAGTAGTAAATCACCCTTTCAGTCTATTTTTACTACTCATACATGGCATTAACAGAATTCTATAATCGACATCTAATAACAAAATATTCATTCTCATGTAATACTTCATTATTAGTTATGCAACCACATCTCAATTCAAGTTCTACACTTTCAAGCTAAAACTCAAATTCTAAGAATTAACTTTGGCCAGAAGTTAAGAGCATAAACACAAGGATGCATAAATAGCGTTACAATATATAATGAATCAAAATCAAATATAAGTTCTACAATCACAACCATCCAAGAGTTTAAAATATTCAACTTAATACAACTCAAAGAATCCTAAAATTGAAGGAAACAAAGGAAAAGAGAAAAAAATGGCTACGAGTGCCAACACTCATTCCCGACGTGATGTCCCACAATCTCGAGCCTCGAGTCTCCTCCTTAACTCTCCAAAGTGCTCTCTAGGACCCAAAACATTGCTCCTTATCGAAATTAGGGTTCTAGGTGAAGGAATGAACGTTTCACTCCGCAGCGGAAGCATTGGATCGTCTTTGATTTTATTTAAAATTAAACTAAAAATTAAAATTAGGCAAACTTACTTGGAGTAAATATGGAGATATTTATGGCGGATCTTTATCTCCTCCATAAAATCTTCCTGGCTATGACTCGAACACAGGACCAAGGCTTGTGGGAGCCTCTTGAAAGAAAATCCACAAGGGATTTGAGAGGAAAAAGGTCTAGAGAGAATTTTCTAATTCTCTATTGAGAATATATGTGTTATGTCTAATGGCTCAACCCAAGGGTTCTATTTATAAATACCAAGGGAAAATCTTTGTCATAATTAAAATATTATATTTTAATATCTAATATATTAAAATATATCTAATATTTATTTGAATCTCATTCAAATCACCTATGATATTTATTTATTTGAATCTTATTCAAATTCTATAAATATCTTTTATTTAATGTATCTAATATACATTAATTATTTTAATATTTAATGTATCAAATACAATAAATATATTTTCTTATTTTATATTTAATATACCTAATATATTAAATATTAATTTGAACATTTCAAATTTTTCTTTCAACTAAATTGATCTTTTAGTGTTACTATGAGCTAGCAAGGGGACTTTATGGACCTACAGATTATAAGCTCCAATGATAAAAAAAATTAATTAATTAAACTCTTTAATTAATTAATTTTCATTCATTAACTATAAGTCACTCCACTATAGACCTGGAGTTACACTCTTATGCACTATAGGACAAGTTGTGTCTATAAATATAATCATTACATGCAAGTCGATCCTTCACGAGTTGTTCGTAATTACAGCTGGGTTAAAAATCTATTTTACCCCTTTAATTACATCTTGCACCTTAAGTACCACTGATCCTCTAATGAACAATCTGTTTATAATCTAATTATAAACTAAGTCCCTCTCGGGTCAGTGAGAGGGTGGGGCCCCATTGTTTAAGTCCAGAAATCAGCACTTAAGGGAACTACTCATCTACTTACCATATATGGGAAGAAGTGAATTCCATCTTGTGAGATTAAGTTCTCAGCTCCCTATTTGGTCAAGTCCCCAAAATGGTAGGCATATTAAATCGGCTACAAAAGTCACTTTCATCCATGCAAATCAAAAGACAAACCCTCACATGCAGGAGTTCATAACTCACTCAGGATTAAGATCGAGTCGCATATGATTCTCCTGATGAAATATTAATCTTCTCAATTAACGGATTTATAAAGAGAGATTAAATATTTCGTGGTCCAGTCTTACACAAAATCATTGTATAAGATACCCCCACTCACATGTCTCCACATGAATGATTTGGATCAAATCATTTGTAACTATTACAAAGTGGGTCGTATCAATAGTGTTACCAGGATAAGGCACCCAACCATATCCATATACTATGACCCTTTAGGTTATTTCTTGAACATGATCCTCATGTATGTCAACCACATACTGTTCAAGATTACACTAATAACCTTGGATTTTTCATATAATGGATAATATTATATTGCAAATAAAATAATCAAAATTATTATTAATTATTAAATAAATTATTAATTACAAGGCTTTAGGGCATAAATCCCAACATAGGGTCTCAAAACAGCTCCTTAGGTCGAATGAAGAAGTTCCCTTTTATAGAGTCGAGACAACATTGCAACGCTAGGGGCAGCGTTGCAACACTGTCCCTCAAAATTTATAAAAAAGGAAAAAATAATTTTGGCTGGCATTGCAACACTGTAAGTAGCGTTGCAAAGCTATGTCTGCTGGTCTCCAAGGCTGAAAGGCTACTGAAGTGGCATTGCAACGCTACAGATGGCATTCCAACGCTATACTCTCGAGGTCCACAAGTTTGTTTCTTTCTCTTCAACACTTGGATTCTCAATTATGGCCTTAATTTGCTCCAAATTCATCCAAATACTTCTCAAAACTTCGGTTTTGCTCCATACTAAGAATTAATTCAAGCAAGGAAAAAAATTAAACTAATCCTCGGCAACGGCACCAAAAACTTGGTACATGCTAATGTGTTAATATTCTCCAGCAATAAATTATATAATAGGATGTGCAAGTGGACACATAAGCTGTAGCAAGGGTGAGTAAATTATCGTTTTTCCACAGGGAATGACAATTTAACAACCAAACCAAAATTAATCACTTAGCAAACTCAAAAGGTAACCAAAATAAGGACGTTTTTGCAAATTAAAATAAACATGTTGAAACAAAAATAAATGATATAATAGGGCAAGAAAGGCATAGAAAAACATATTAAAAGCGAGATAACGAAACTCATATTAGACAAATCAAGCTCGGATTAGGGGTTCTATATTCAATTAACTATACTAAAAGTTGAAGCATTCTTAACCTACTAGATTCACAATAGTAACAAGGTTTCTCCTGAATCACCTAGATTAGCAGTCTAATTCTCATTAAACCACTGCATTTTAACCTATTGTTTATACGTGCATTAGGTGAGCTATTATCCCTAATAAACCCAGTTAGAAAGCCTCTAACCTATTCAAGGCTAGTGTGATTTTCAAGTTATCTGTTTCTCTTAATCCTCCCAAATATCGTAGCAAATGAAGTTGAGCTCAAACATTAATAACTCTCGAAAATCAAATGAGCAAGCAAATAATACTTCATTAACAGAATAGTCGAAACACATACATTCCCTAATGCTCACCTTTAGGTGATTAGTTCATAATACAAGATAAAGAGAAATTAAAACTAATAAATGCATACATAGTGCTACAAGATAAGGAAAATAATAACTAATAGACTAAAGAATAAGAAGACAATGTAGAAGACACCACGATGGTACTGTTCTCACAGCCTTTAATAGAATCTTTCCTCTTTGTGAAGATGCTCCCTCGTTATTCCCTGCTCCCTCTCCTCGTGATCCCCTTCAAAAAGTGGCTACTGCTGCAATTTAAAGATCTTCCCAAATGTAAACAATGGTTGATTAGACTTTTGCAGGTATGTGGCGATCTCCCAATAACTCTCGCATCCGATTTGGAATCATTCGTTCCAGCTCAATTAATGAAACACGTACACGTGCGAATTCCGCATGAATTCCAAATCCAAAATATGCTCCAACAGACTAGCCAGCTTCAGCATCCTCGAATTCATTAATCTATTGCTTCACACATTGACTTTATTCCTACAATCTTTGCATTTTTTACCTACACTCATTAAGGAACTCGGTCATCTACCAATCAATAAACACCAAGCAATAATGATCAAAAGTAGGAAGATTCTGAATATAGAATACTAAAATCACCAATTATAAGCCCTAAGAACTCTTCTTTGAAGAGTTATCACCCATTGCCCCCCGCCAATAACCACCACCCACCTCTAGCTACCACTCTGGCAACCCCTTCAGTGGCCGACGGTAGTCGAGCAGTCATAGTATTTTAAATACAAATTTAAACTTATTAGTTCATAGTGTTTAATAGTCGTCATTTATAGTAATTTGACATTAGTATAAGCATTTTGAATGTAAAGAAAACCAAACAAACTTGTGTATAAAAACACTTTTGAGAAAATATAACAAAATATATAAGTGTTTAAATTTTAAACAGTTTTTATAAAAAAAAAAAAGTGCTTAAACAAAAATGCATTTTTGAATAACAAAGGTATTCCAAATGGGCCTATAAAGTGCACTCAATAAGGTGTTTTTCCATAAGACAGTTTAGAAAAAACACTCTCATAATAAAAAGAGAAGAAAGAAATTAAAAATATAAATCCTTTCATCTGGAGAAAATCTACACTCTTTTGAGGGTACAAGATACCTTCAATGGAAAGTACTTTTTTTTTTTTTTTTGAAACTGGATAATACATTAATAAAGAATTGCACTACAACACTTGCTCCCTCCCAAGAAAGAGGGCAAGAACGTCATCTGGAAAACCATCTTTCCAGACCCAAGAACCCCCTAAAGAATATGCCAAAGCAGCCAACTCATGAGTAGCTTTGTTCTCCTCTCTAGGGATATTACAAAAAATAACATAATTTACAACCTTGGCAAGAATGAGGATATCCTCCACACAAAAAGAAACTTCAGTCAAGTCAGAAGATAAGTCATTCAAAAGATTAGTGACTTCCCTCGAGTCAGACTCTACAATCAAAATCGCCAAGCACTGATAACTCTTAAAATAAGAGCTATTGGGCTATCATTTTAGGAGTGAATTGCCATATTTTACCTCATTTTATCATGAAAATTCCCTAGCTTTGATTTATTTTGCTCTAGGTTACTTTTGATTTAGTAAAATTCTTATTAGAGTATGATTTAAATAATTAATGAGCTTATTTGATTAATTCAGAGTATGTTTCAAGGTTGTATGATTATTGAGGAAGAAAGACTTTTGAAGCAAATGGCAGCAGTTTTATAACGTTTTGTTGAAGCAGATCTGATAGTTCAAGACATCACAAATTACGCACGTGAGAAAGTCGGCCCATTAAAAGAGCTGGAAGATGTCAGAACAGTTAGCTTTATTTAGCCAATAACAACTCGCCATTTTAGAGGTCTTGTCTAATCATCCCTGATTTGCATAAAGGAAGGGATATAATGTTTGGGCAGTCGTTTTTTCGAGAGGGGATAAGAGGAGAGAGAGGTCTAAAAAGAAGATAGAGAGAAAAAGAGAAGAACTTCCAATTTTTGAGGCCATGGGAGATTTGTTTTTCTAAATAAGGAAGGTTTCCTCTAGTGGAGCTAAAGTTTCTTCTTCTTCTTCTTCTTCTTCTTCTTCTTCTTCTTCTTCTTAGTTTTTCTTGCACCATTTACTTTATGTCTGTATTTCGCTTTCTTTGTTGTATTTTTTACATTATGAACTAATCACCTTAAGGTGAGGATTAGAGAATGATTGCTTTTGATTAACTTTACAATTGAGTATATTTCATTTCCTTAATCTGGTTTTTAAGAGTTATTATTGTATTAGCTCATTTCTGTTTGGCCAACCGATTTGTAGCATTGTTTCTCTGATTTCTCGAAAGAATAGGAGGGGCTGAAAGTTTAAAAACTACATTAGCTTCTTGTTGGGGTTAGTAACTAGCTAAGTGAGGGAATTAGGGATAATCACTCACCTAATGCACACACATTGTGTTAAACTATGTTGTAGTAATGGGAATAAAACATTATATTTTAGGTAATTCGGGACAATGTCGTGTAATCTGTAGTAGGTTGAGTGGAGTGAATATGTACTCAAGTTATAAATTAATTAAAGCATGAATTACCTCTAATCCAAGCCTTTGTATTAGCTCAAAGTACTAAGTCCAGTTGTTATTTGTTCATTTACGATTCCTCTGTTTCACTCTGTTTTAGAAAGTATTTTGTTCCAACATTGTTATTTTATTTTATTTTGGTTCCTTGATGAATTTGATTGGTTACGAATCGAGTTTTATGAGAGTTAATTTGTGGTGAAATAGAAGATTACTAGTCTCTGTGGATACGATAATTTACTTAGAACTTGTTACATTTACATGTGTACACTTGCGCATAGACAATCATATTATTTCTTATTTATTCACATTACTCTAGCACGTGTCAAGCACTCCTTACCCCAAGACAGAGCTTCCTTGATTTCTTACATTATAGCTAGAGCCTCAAGCATCTTGACTAGCTAGGTGTAGTTGATGAATTTGCAACCTCCCAACAATGATCGACCTTCCCAATCTCTCAACACCCAACCCACGCCACCTCTGTTCAGCTCACTAGACCACGTCGCATCAGCATTCAGCTTCCAAACACCAGTCATCGGCATACTCGAACTATCTAGGGTAGCCAACGAGTCGAAACTCGAAAGAGGATGCGTCCACCCAATGAGAGCACTCAAACACCCAAGAAGCATCTCCAAGGAAGCTTCAATCTTCCGAAGTAACTCTTAACTAGGCTTTAACGAGTTAAAACGAATGTAGTTTCTTTGGTTCCAAATGCTCCCAAGAATCATGAGAATCCCTCTAAGCTCTTGTTTTGGCCATTCCCTTCTAGAAAAGTCCCAATAGTCACAATGACTCCACGACCCCCTACCCATAGAAAGATATTTCGCATTAGTCGGATAGAAGTGCTTTCACACCTTTCTAGCAAATTTACATTCTCACATGAGATGAGATGTAGTGTAACAGCCCGAATTTTCCAATACGGTCATTCTAACAATAATGCAGAAGCGTAACAATTAAAACTAAAATAGACTTAAACAAAATTCAGCTGAAGTAATTTCTTACAAGGGATTTCTAAAAGAAACTATTGAATCCATAACAACAATTTTCTAAGTCTTGTGCCAGAGTGCTAAACTTCACTTCTTTCGAGACTATCACTTGATCCTTCGTCTAAAAATCATTTTGGAAAAACAAAAATGAGTACAGAAATACTCAATAAACAATTTCAACATCAAGTTTAGAAATTCATTTTCTTCAAAATAAAACATAGAAATTCAGTTTAACAAATCATTTCAATAGTTGAATCAAAAATCAAATATTCATTCGGTCATTTTCTTTTAAAACAATCATAAACAAAATACAAATATCCTTGCAAAACTTTTAATACAACTATTAAAACGTTCAGTCAAAACTTTTGAAAAACAAAAATCTTTCAATTGAACAAAACTTTCATTTAACCAAACTTTCAAATATCGAAACTTTCAATTCAAACAGTACTTTCAATCAATCATTACTTTCAAATATCAAAGTGGGAATATGCATTATTTGGGTAGCCTTCAAAACATATATGATGGTTACCCGTCGGTAACACCAATCAATCAATCAGAACGTTTAATCAGAGTTGTAGATAAAAATCGGCCAGAACATTCAATTCAGTTACTTAAGTGTGAGGCCATGTGAGTGAAACACACACATGAATCTTCATTCCAAAGGAATGCCAAACCACAAACTGTGCCTTCCCACAAATAAGCTTCAATCAGTCAAAGATGTCGATAAAATCGACCATAACAATCAATATAATTACTTAAGTGTGAGGCCACGTGAGTGAATAACACACACATAAATCTTCATTCCAAAGGAATGCCAAACCACAAATGCGTCTTCCCACAAATGTGTCTTCTCACAAATAAGCCAGAACAATTCCATCAATTCCAATTTAGGCTACTACCACAAATAAGCAAAGTATTCCCAAAACAGAAAATTGGCATATCCAGATAGCCCTTATCAAAACGATCAAAAATTCTCTCGTAAACATTTGAAACAAAACATGTCGTTTCAAATAACAATTTCAATAAAGATTCATCAAATCAACCATTCAAACTCAAAACCAAAACAAACTTACTTTCAATTCAAAATCAATCAAAACAAATTTATTTCAAATTATCCAAAACGACAAAAATACTTTCAAATAGCAAAATACTTTAAAGCATACAAAACAATTTTGATCAATTTCAAATCATACAAAACAAACTTTCAAACATTTGTTAAATAAACAATATTCAAAACATAATTGTACCAAAATTTCTATTTTGGAAGGGATGTGGAAACTATTTACCTCGATCAATAATCCTACAATTCTTAATCTCAATCTCAATTCCAAATCTAATCCACTTTCTTGAACAATCTTCAACTTTTCCTAGAAGTCCAAACATATCCAATACTTCATTGATCAGAAACCAAAATTCTATCGTAAAAGTCCAAAAGCTTATTTAAAATATAGACAATCTTATCTACTCAATTTTTTCCATTCAAAACAATTTTCTGCATAAAAAAATTAGGGAAAATAGGGTTCTTGGACCAAAAAACAGCACTGAAAAAAAACTGGATTAAAAATACTTTAAAATCCAATTAAAAACGTATTAAAATTGGTAAAATCAATACTTTTCAATACGAAATAAAATACGAAACAATTTTCCAATTCTACATCTTTTAAGACCTTCATAACTATCATAAATTATGGAAAAATAACCTAGAAAATTTCTGCTCTTAAAACAAAACTTTCCAAGAGTTTTTGATCTAAAAGAATCAAGATTTCTACCATTTTACAAATAAAATCAGATCTGAAAAAGTGCCTAAAACTGCTGTAAAAACCTTTAAAACATAATGTTTTCATGTAGAAATTAAAGCTATAAATCACACTTTAAAGAAACAATCATTTGGTAAACTTTCTTGTACAAAAAGAACCCAAAAACACTAAAAACAGTCCCAAATTTAGAAGAAAATAAAAGCTGGAAATTTCTGGAAATTTTTCCTTTATCAAAACCTTCAATTTAATCCAAAATCCATCAGATGAAAAACTTTGATAAAGAATTAAGCAAACCAAATACCTAAAAACTTTTTAGGGCAAAAAATTTCAAGAATATTTTCATTCTAAACAATCAAGAATTGAAAACAAAAACCCAAAATTTTCCAAGAAAGATTCAATCAATCAAGAAAGAAAACAAACTTCAAAATAGAAGGGAAGAAAACTTACTACTTTTTCTTTAGAGAGGAAACTACAGAACTGACTTCTTCGTTTCCCTCTTTTTTCCATCAAAACTTTTGATCAAAATGGTTAGGGCTTAAAAGACCCATTTTTAAAAGAACTCTAATCAAAACCCTTGATAAAATTATCTTTTTTTTAATAAAAAGAAAATAAATATTTATCTCCTAATTTAAAAAGAAGATAAAATCCTAATTCAAAAATGTTTTAGAAAAATCAATAAAACAAATAAACAAATAAAATATTTTTTTTTCGGTTGTTACATGTAGTTTCGGTATAGTTCCTGCAAAAAAGAGCAACTCAAATCAACAGATATTCCTTTTTTACTCAGATTATGGCCAGTAGGAATGATATCATTCAGATTATGGCCAGAGGAATGATATCATTAATAATTCTCTAGCAAGTTATTTTAAGATCTGGCATAATATCCACTTTCCACATATCATTCTACATGCCACTTCCTCGCATCAGATTGCGAGGCTAACCCAGAACGAGAAAGATAAAAGATTCTTTGACTCTG
Organism: Trichosanthes truncata; assembly: GCA_033996785.1. Classification (NCBI taxonomy): domain Eukaryota; kingdom Viridiplantae; phylum Streptophyta; class Magnoliopsida; order Cucurbitales; family Cucurbitaceae; genus Trichosanthes; species Trichosanthes truncata. The sequence continues at coordinate 18,194,814 of JAWPNB010000004.1, forward strand.
GCTACATTCTAGCTTTCTTCTTGAGATATCAGCTCAGATACGCATTTGCCTTTACACGTATCAATAACTCTACAATGCATGAAATTTCCTTCATTAGGAATCCAGGGATCCTCCTCAATGAAGACATGTTGAGATCCTTACAGAGTATATTCGGCAGCTAGAAGCAACTCATCGTATATCTCGAGATGGCCTAAGCCACCACCTTGATGAGCACCTTCTTTCCTCCTGACGAAAACATATTTTCCTTCCACCTCTGAATGGACTTCCACACTCTGTTCTTAACATCTTTAAAGATTTGGGACTTGCTACGGGCATTTTGGGATGGTAGACCAAGATACAAGCCAAAAGATTCTCCGTGTTGTATCCTCAGACCTGACTAGATACTTTGAATTTTGTTTTGGTTCACATTTGCACTAACCATAAACATGGACTTATCTTTGTTTATGGACTGTCCTGAAGCTTCTTCATACTCCTAGAGCACCTTCTTAATAACTTAGCTTTCCTCAAAGAATCATTGAAAAAGAATATATTATCGTCAGCGAAGAAGAGATGCGTTAAAGTAGGATAGTATTTATTAATTTGGATACTAGAGATTCTAGCAAGAGTAACTTCCCTATTAAGACGCGCCAAAAGGCCCTTTGTGAAAAGCAGAAAGAGAGAGGGTTGCCTTGCCTCAACCCTTTCGAGGGCTTGAACCACTCGCCGGGGCAACCATCTGTGAGCACCTACTGAAAGACTGGCTTGTGGGGGGTGATTGGGAATAGTTTACTCTCATTCCTAATGTTACAAAATTTGTACTAAAAAATATGATCTCATTCCAATCCTTTTGTTCCCATGAACCAACAAGCCATAGAGAGTTTGTTTTTTGGGAATTTGGATGCTTGGAACTATGAATATCTAGAAATATAAATGCCCAACATTTTAAATAACTATGTTTGTTTTAATAATTTATAAGAATGTATGAGAATATCTGGGCAATTGTGTTTGTTTTGCAATATTTATTTATGGAAGGTCTTATATGTATTATAATTTATAATGACAATGCTCTTGCTAATCTTAGGTCATTTACATATTATTTTAAAATGATTTAAATTCATATAATATTTTGGTCTTTATTAATTTAATGTTTATTTTTAAATAAATTTTGTTTATACAAATAACTAAAAAAATCTTTTCAGTAGTTGTACAAGAGAGAAAATCGACCATCAATTTTTTAAATATCTCAAACAGACTCCGACCAAACTATTCATCAGACCAATTGGCCAACATCGAATCGGTCGATTTTGGTTGATCGAATCGATTTTTTTATTTCTCTTATTAACTCCTACTGATAAGCCTTAGAATTAAGGCTTGTTTAATTCCCAAATGCTCGGAAAATTCTTGTTTGTCCTAAGATTAATTGAAAATAGTGGAAGATTGTTTGAAATTAAGGAAGAATTGAATATGATAGCAATTGGAAGAAAATTCTAAGTAATTTGATTCTTTTTGCAGAAATTCGGGAAATTGCTAAATCAGATTGCTAAACCCGATTTGGCAATCCTGGGCAGAGAATATATGGAATTTTCATATCCGCGTGAATGACGAAACCCATATATGGGAAGAATAATTTCTGCACGAATCATGGGATTGGAGCGTGATTTTTGACAGATTTGAACCCTAAGAAGATCTACAAAAGAGGGGGGAAGAAGCTCGAAGAAGAATCTCGGAATTCCTCGGTCAATTTCAAGAATTAGTTCGTGGGTTTTCGGAGTTCTTGAAACCTCTGTTTTTCGTATTTTCTGCTGTTTTTGGCTAAAATATTCAAGTTCTATCTCGGGTTTCCTTCAGTTTGTATTACAGAAGCGTTGTTTGAATTATTTCTATTCTCAAATTGATGTATTTTGATTGAAGTTTGAGTTAAATTTCAATTTACGTTAGTGGGTATTTTTCTCAAAAAGCATCCTCTGTTTTTCTTCAGTTTTTTTTGTTCTTCTTCACCAAGGATTTATTCACAGTGTATCGAAATTTCTTTCTTATATGATGAATGATTGTGGGAATTATCCCTTTGTTCTCAATTGAATTCAAGTATGCATTACTTTGTAGGGAAATCCAAGTTCATTCGAAAATTTCTTTTAGAATTCCTTCTTCAATTCATTTTGCTCAATTAATTTCTGCACCTTCCTTTGGTTTTCCAGTCCGATTCAAGAGTTTCTTGAATCGTTAAGATCAATTATTCTCTAAAAGTGGAGGAGATTGAATCGATTGGATTGAAAGGAGTTGTGGTTGATTATTGGTTTGGAAGGAGGGGCAATTACTTTACTCTGTTTTTTTTTACTGTTTCACAGAAGCTAAAATTTTATTTGCATCTTATTACTTTTGTTGGAATTGAAGGAAGAAGAAAGTAAAACCCATTAATGCCCTTAATTCCTTGTTTAATTTCCAATTGAGCATTTTTCCTTGACGTTATTGGCCACTGCCTAGATTTTTATTACAACTTATGACTTTGATTGTTCAATGAGCAAGTGGCCAAAATAATTTTATTTTTATTATTTCACTTTGCTCATCTTAGCAATTTGCTCAAAATTTTCTAATATGAGTTTTTCTTTAGTTAGTTGTGATATTTTTACTTTTGATATGAGCTAAAACTTCTTAGGGGGTTCAAGGATGTGAATTGCCTAAGAAGTAAATGTAGCCAAAATTTCAATAAAAACCAAGCCTACATCTCAATTGTTTGCTTGTGTTGATTAAAATTCCGTTGAGATCCTAGATTGATCAACTAGGGTATCAACTCAAACTTAGATCTAATACCGACGGGGTTAGTGACAAGCGGATTTCACACAAGTGATGGAGAAAAAGAGCTTAGACATAAGCCAATTCCTTACCCTAGACATAGGATTAAGGACTCCAAAGCCCATAAAATTGTGAGCCAAATTATCTAAGATAGAGGGACTATAGACATATAGGTCTCTCACTTAGCCTCCTAAAAACCTAAATTCAAGGCGAATAGGAGATGCAATTTTTGGTTTACAATTGAGTGTGGAGTAGGTTGGAATTGCAATTTTGGCTTGCAATTACAACTTAGGGCAATGACATTCTTGAGCCCCATCCTTTATCATTTCATTTCTAAGTTTATCTAATTTGCTATCCAATATTGCCAATTTAGATTCTGCAATTTTTGGTCATTTCGCTTATTGCCAATTTAGATTCTGCAATTCAATTTGGCAATTTATGTTCTTTCAATTATTGTCATTTTAGATTCTGCAATTAGATTCTGCAATTTTTGTTTTTCACCAACACACCAACCCAACATCATTTTTGCATTTTAGTTTTCCATTTGCAATTTTCCTTACACTTTTGCTTTACAATATTTTTGTTACTCCGTTCCCTGTGGGATTCGATACTTGGTACTCATATACCATTTTATATTACTTCGATCGCGTGCGCTTGCGTGTTACAGCCCATCACCTACTAAACACAAAAATATGGTCAACTATTGAAAAAGTAAAATAAAAGAAATATTGCACTTTAAATTTTGATTGAAATAAATTGGTATATTATTCAATTTAACTAAGCTTTTTTTATATCGAAATGTAAAATATAAATATAGTTAATTGTATATGATCACTTGTTAGTGCATGATTACATTAATTTATTTTTAAATACAAAATTAAAAAAATGTGAAATAAATAAAATTGATGAAAGAACAAATGTATAAAAGAAAAATGAAAGGCAAAAATGCCATTAAAGGATGCCCTCAACTTAGAAATCTTAAAAACTCATGTTTTAAGAGGCGTCCAAAATTAGTTTAATGTCTTCCATATGAACATTCTAAGATGTCCAAACATCTCAAAATGTCTGAGTATTCTACATTTCTACCAAACAAACACAAGAATCTAGATACTCATCCCGTGAAAATCCTTCCCACCCAACAAATGGCCCCTAAGGCTGGTTTGGTTGGAGGTTTAAAAGGACGGGAATGGGTTTGGGTACATAAAACTCATGTTTGGTTTAAGGGATTAAGTTATTTGCCTAGGAAAAGAGTTTTTTCAAGCATCATGAATGCTAGTAAATGAGGCCTTTTCAATCTCACGTGAATTGATGGATTTTGACTAAACCAACCCATTTATGCTTGTACCCCATTTTAGGCTTTTCTTCTTCGTTTTTTTTTCTTCTCTCACTGCTATATTGCATTCTTCTTCCTTCATCTTATTTATTCATTTTTTTCTTATTATTTTTCTTTTCTTCCTGACGTTCTTTTTTTTTTTAATTTATGTTCTTTTTTTTTTCTAATTCTTATTTCTTTCTTTTTTTTATTTTTCTTTGATAATTTTTACATCTTTTTTCCTTCTTTTTCTTTTATTTTTTCCTTCTTTTTCTATCATTTTTTTGTTCTTCTTTTTCCTTCTCTTATATATATTTTTTCTTTTTGTTCATTTCCTTTTTGCTTTTCATTCATCATGAATTACATTGAAATTTTAATAATACAATATAAATTAAACCATTCAATTTAATAAATTAATTTGTTTAAATGTATACTTACTTTTTCAATAAAATGCAATGAATTGATGCAATGCAATAGTAAAATAAACTACCAATTTATTAACTAACAATAAATTTATTTAATTAATTATAATTATGATTAATTTAGTATGAGGTTATTTTAAATAATTATAATTAATTACTTCTGGATTAATTATAATCAATTAATTTTTAATTATAAAATTTTAGAAAAATTATATTTATTTTTTTAATTAATTGTCATGACCAATTGTTTGACCTAATATCGAGGGAGGAAGGTAAGGTGTGTTAGGCAGTAATGGCAAGGAGCCGAAGTAAGTCCTTAGATCACACCCTCAGTGGTTAACGCTAGAATCCCAAGATATTTTGAAAAACAATACTGTCGTCAAAAGACAATCAGTCCAGGCCATTCAGGATAAACATTGGGTGACATCATCACCACGTCAAAAGAAGACGAAGACGATCGACGGCGATAATCAGCAGACATATGTTATCAGCTTTTGTAAAGCATTTTCTTTATTTTTTTTGTCATTTTCTTTCTTTTTCAAAAGCAGCTTTATTAAAGTTTGCTTTAGTTTACTTTTACTTTTGTAAAGTTTTTGTTTTATTTAAGAGTGAATTTTAGCATGTGATTCCATGAAGATAAGGCAAGTCAGGAAATTATTGTCCTGTCGGCCACTCTTGGAATTTCCTGTACAACTGTTGTGAGATTTGGAATATCTTGTATAGTATTCTAAGTCCGTGAGTAGGCACGGAGGGAATTCTATATAAAGACCACCTCTCCAACCCATAATGGTATCAGAGCAGCCATCAATATTCCAAGTAATTAATGAATTCCCGTCATAATTACGAGATTCAGGTTTGATGTCATCCCATCCGAGATCAGGTGGTGATGGCTGTTTGTAATGGTTCTTCATCTCAGTGATATTTCTGAGGGGAAGAATCTTTGAAGTTGATACCGAAGTATCAGCCTTTTTGATCATATTCAGGCTTTCGTCTCCTTTGGAGAGTCCAAAAACTAAATCCTTTTTTTAGAACTTTCTGCAATATTGTCTGCAGTAGGTTCTATATTTGATAATTTCTTGTTGATTTTTTCAAGAAATTCTTCAACGTCCTTGTTCCCAAACTTTAGACTAGGTTGTCTAGGGTTTGGTTGGACTGTAGGACGGAGCAGGTCTATCTTAGGTAATCCAGCTCGATCCATATTTGAAACCGTTTTGACAGAACTGTCCGCGGTCTTTATTTCTTCAACTGATTTCGATAAAGTCATGAGGACTTTATTAGAATAGTTGAGTTGTTGTTGGATGTTTTTGATTTCTCTAACTCCAACAGTTTTCGTCTTCTCTTCATCAATAATTTTATATGGAGAAGAGATGATTTTTGAGGATGGTACTAAAGGATGAGAAAAATTAGCTTCTTTTTCCGGAGGATAGTCAGAAACTATTTCTTTTCCTGTAGTAGTTAACCAAACAGTTGGCTTTTTGACAACATTAACTCTTTGAAGATACCAAAGGTCAATGAATTTTTGTTTTGTGAGAAAGGTTGTAGAATTAGCTTTCTCATCTTTGGCAAATCTTCTGAGATATTCTGTATATTTCTCATCAAAAGATCGCTCCTCGTCTGCTGATAGTTGTCTTTTATCAGTTGTGAGGACATTAATCTGATTATAGACATAACCAGATTTTCTTTCCATATCAGTCTGAGTAGGAGATAGAGATCCTTTAGACTTTTCTTGTTGAATATCTGGAATTGGATAATCATAATCTACTTTCATGGATCTTGATCTTCCAACAGATTTTTGGATAGTAGCAGTTCGCACAGATGAACTTGTGCTTGGGCGGCTACTTAAATATTCCTGAATTAGCGGTGGTTTAAGGTCATCCTGAAATTGGACTTCCACATGACCATCTGCAAATTCAGATATATGAGCACTAGAGCTTTGTCTATTATTTGGAATAGTAGCATTTTCTATACTCCAAATAGGATTAGAGGTAAGCTCTTGCCAATTGAGTTGCTTAGGAATAGTCATAGAGGTTTTCCCAATATTGACTTCCATAAGCATAGTGTAATTTCTAGAAGAGACTCCTAGAGCTTTGGGTGATAGATTGGTTTCCATCACCTTGTAATACAGCCTGAAGATGATAGCATATGGATATGAACCATCTTTCATGCGTAATCCTTGGCCTCTAACATCCAGACTGAGTACATCTAGGATGTTACGATCTTGAAGAGAAACGTTAAATCCAGGTTTACAAGAAAAGTATACTGGACTGTTCTCTAAATTAGACTGAATAATTCCCAGAATAGAATCTGAGAAATTCAGATGTCTATCTCTTAAGGCGACATAGAAGGGAGAGTCTAAGCCAGTCATGTAGAGAGGTTTGATAGCAACTTGAACACATCCTATATGCAAATATTTGAAATACTTGCTATAGGTGTTAAGTTGTTCATGTTCAAACAGGCGATATTCGGTGATATCGTCTTCTATTGGAATACAAGATTCCAAAATTTAGTTTCAAAGAACGGAAATTAATTTGTTTAAATGTATACTTACTTTTTCAATAAAATGCAATGAATTGATGCAATGCAATAGTAAAATAAACTACCAATTGATTAACTAACAATAAATTTATTTAATTAATTATAATTATGATTAATTTAGTATGAGGTTATTTTAAATAATTATAATTAATTTCTTCTGGATTAATTATAATCAATTAATTTTTAATTATAAAATTTTAGAAAAATTATATTCATTTTTTTAATTAATTTAGATTATTTTATTATACACCACCATAATTATATAAAATTTATGATATTAATTTCATAAAACAAATGTTGATATCACTTATTCTTATAAAAATCTGATATCATTCCTATGGATAACCAAACACAATTATCTTCTATTCCCAGCAAGCTTATTTCCAAGCATATTACTTCCAAGCATCATTTATTCATAGGCATCAGTGGACTGTGACGCCTTAACCAAGCGGCCCCTAAAAGGCTTGGGATGCACAATTAACCTGGTTTCTTTACTTGACATAATATGATTCCAATTCCAGAATTCAGGCCTGAACTAATTGTAAATGTGCACCATTTTGAATCTGAGATCAGTTTCAAGGATTTCTCTGTAAAGAGAATAACAAATTGCATCTTGCCAAACACTAGCTATGGCCAAAAATGAATTTACTTTATGTGATTTTTCAACAGTTCACAGAATCTACAGGATATAACAATTCATTATCCACATGTCCCAAATATTTATTCACATAAGAAATCCAGTGAGTAAAACAGTAATGAATTTCTCCAACAATTCAGTACTTCTATGTGATTTTTCTGGAGCTTGTTTTCTTGAAGTCACTATACTTGTGTGTGTTTCTGGGCATCATTTTTCCTAAGGCTCTTCCATAATGTAATAGTGTAAGAAAATCAGAATATTTTCTTTCTGAAAAGAACAATTAGTACAATGAACAAACTTGAACTTCACTAATTCCACAGCAAAATTTCCACCCGCTGCTCTTTGCCAAATCAGAGATGCACAGGAGTCGAATCTTTAACAATCTCGTATAATGAGATCATGTTTTCAATGCTCAAAAGGCCAATGATGCACCATTCCAAGAGATCTGACTTTCTATTCTGGAGGACTTCTTGAAGAAAATGAATGTTATGCTGCAAGGAACATGCAAATTGATTAGAGAAGAATTAAACATTGTTCTATCTCAACAAATTTTGTTTTTTCATGAGATATTTCAACAAATTTTATCTCCAGAAAACTAAAAAATGCTTCTTCCAGTGAATATAATAAAATTGGAAGAATCCAGGGGAAAGATTTAAACAAGGAAATGACAAAGATTTAAACAGGGGAAAGATTTAGACAAGGAACTCGTCACCTGCTGCTTCATTTGCATTATTTTGGGTCCACTCAGAACACATAAACTTCAGATGGAACAACAATTAACACTCGAAAACAATTTAGCAGAATCAATTTCTTAAAGAAACATTCTAAACTAATTTATTAAATAAAACCCTCAAAAGCTCTCGGCAGGTCACTAAACTTCATTCTTTCATGAACTATGAATTGATTCTCCATCTATGAGTAGCTAGCCCACTCAAATTGGCTAGACTTGCATGTCTAAGGTGCATTCACACCCTTTGAGCTCACTAACAATAAATAACAGATTGGACTCCTAACATGGCATTCTGTCAAATCACGAATACTTTTACGCTCTAATTCGAGCAAATATGTGAAGAATTTTAACAACTCCACCTCTTTTCATTCTCTTTAGTAGGTAGGATTTATTTGTGCAATTTTTCTTCCATATACATGTGACCTTGTATATTTGTAATTCTGTTAAATCAATTGATCGTGCACACAATAAAAAGAGTAATAAATAAATAAAATAGAAAAGTTTTCATAAGGCTATATGTCTTCTCAATACAATTGCCTTCGCATATAACCAAAAAAGATAATATTTCTTTCATCTTGGCTATTGCCCCGGCTTTTATAAGAGTGATCAAGAAGCCCAACCATAAAAAAAAAGATCCCTGTTAAGGAATGAATGAAATATAATCAACATTACCTCCACAAACTTTAATTTGAAATCTAGATTTCCAAACCGCTGGTTGACCTCGTACTCTTCTCGAAGGTACTCATAGATTTGAGCATATTTTGCTTCCCTCCATGCAATTTCTGATCTGAGTGGAAAAAGAAAAGGATAATAAAGGAGAAAGCTAAGATGGGCAATTTTCTGAACTATTAGTTATGTCAAAAGACCCCACCAAAAAAAAAATTCAAGAGACCAAAGAAATATTATGATTGAATTTTTCAACATTTTATGAATTAAATGCATGACTTAAGAAAAGTATAGTAATAAAGAGAGAAGAAGAAGATAAGAAAGAATCCTTTTTGTTTACTTATATCAAGCTTGAAAGGCAAAATTTCTATGCCATGATCTTGGTTCTGTTATGACTTATGCTGTCAAATACATTTCTGAACAATAAAGTTTCCTAGTGCCAAGTACATAGAACCCACGTAGTGCCAAAAGTTATAACACAAGCTTTAAAGAGGCTCCAGATAAACAAATGCACAGTTATAACCCGATTCTTGGTGTTGGATGTCAAAAATGCACCAGAAAGTTCCCTTTGATTTTTAAAAGGCTTACGAACTCTCTGGCAGGACAGATTTGTTTTCATCTAAAATTCGGTGGCTTTATGGTGTCTTCAATCCTTTTCGTTTTAGGGTTCTTTTAAGATTGTTGGTGTAATCTAACAGTTTTATTTTTATATAAGATACAATATTATAAACAAAGAGCGCAAAAGGAAACAACCTAACAGCCGATAGAAGAGGAAACCCCAAGTATTATAAGAAATCCTTCTAATTAACGGGCACGGGTGCCCACGGGTATAGGGGAGCAAAACTCTAACTCCCGGTAATCCAAAAAAAAAAAATTCTTCTAATTAAGATTAATAGAAAAAAATGAATTACAAAAAAAATATTTTTGAAAAGAACATTAAACTAAAGCTTATATGTTACAGTGGATTTTATTTTTCTTAATGAAAAGATTACAATTACATAAATTATTAGTGTAAATTATAATTACGTAATTTACGCTAATAATTCTTTAGACTAATAAACTTATATCTAAGGCCCCATTTGATAACTATTTCGTTTTTAATTTTTGGTTTCTGAAAATTGTGCTTGTTTTCTTCAATTTCCTTACAGTGGATTTTATTTTTCTTAATGACAAGATTTGAATTCTTAACCAAATTCCAAAAACAAAAACAAGTTTTTAAAAACTACTTTTTTTAGTTTTCAAAACTTGACTTGGATTTTAAAAACATTTGTCAAAAGTAGATAACAAAACAAAGAAACTCATAGGTGGTAGTAGTGTCTATTAATTTTCAAAAACTAAAAACAAAAAACCAAATGGTTATCAAACGGGGCCTAAGATATTTAGATCAATATACTATATATTATAATCTTGTAACGCCCTTCAAGCTAAAGCTTATATGTTAATCCTACACAAGCTTGTTACAAAGGTAAACTATCTATATTTCATTTAAAGTTTCTGTAAAGATATCTTTCATTTATTTTCCAATCCTCACAAATCCTATAAACACCAAACTTTGTTGTATTCCACAAACAAAATGTCAATCTAACTTCAATATTTTGTCTCATGCAATACTGAGTTGGATGCAACTTTTTTTCATTATTTTCTTTCAGAGTGCACATCGTCAGTCCGTGTAGGTTTCGGACTTTTGAGCACAAACCGACATTGAAAAAACAATCAATCAATTTTGGTTGGTTGGATATTAGTAATTTTTTAAGATTTGTATAAACCGACCGACCATTCACCAATTCGATTGGTCGGTTTTGGTCAAAACTGACGCTGAGTGAGTGAGGTCAAGAGGCAAACTAAGGGAGACGAAGAATGAAGAGAGATGCAAAGAAGAATGAGAAGGGTTGCGATGCCAGAAAACAAAGAGAGATGCGAAGAAGACTTGGGGAGACGAGAGAGAACTAAGGGAGGCAGAGAGGAGGAAGCTTGAGAGGGGAGAATCTGAAATGGAGGAGAGAATGAGAGAAAGGGTAAGAGAGAAATGAGATTCAAAGAAGAGAAGGGGTGAGGTGCTCCATAACCTATAGTGTAGGCCTAAAAAGCACAAACACTTTAGTTTGAGAAACATCTTCATGTCCGACAAGTGTCAGATACTCCAACACTTGTTATCACAATGAACATGTGTTAACTAGTTGTACAAATTTAATGAGTTCAAACCTTGTTAGGAACGTATTAAAAACTTATCAAGCATAATAAATAGATATAAATAGTGACAATAGGGAAAAAAAAATAATTAAGTTTCATAGCAAAATACATCAAAAAAAAAATTTAAGCATATAAATACATATAAGGTTATTGATTTTTAATTTCCTCCTTTTATAAGAGTGATATATATTTTAAAAGCAAGTATATTTGATAAATGTATCCTTGTCGGGTCCTATGTCCTAGATTTTTAGTTTCATTGTGTTCACGTCGTGTCGTCTGTGTCTCATGTTCCTATATGTGCTTCTTAGGTGTAGGTTGAATCATTTATAACAAAAGATGATAAATTAATAAATAAATGACTTGTAGTAGAGTGCAGCTTCCAAAAAAGCCAACCATTGGTTTGAAAACTTGCCGCTGGTTAAAACTGCTACAATTTTCAAAAATTCTACTTTTATTTTTTTTCTTTAAATTTATTTTAGAACTCAAAGAACACAATTGTACAACCTATAGAAGTGATCATGTTCAGGTAAGATCATCTTTTTTCTTTTTGCTTTAGATTTATTAATAAATATTTAGTTGTTTCATGCCACTCTGACCAATCAATAGGCTGCTGATTCCGACTAATATGTCGGTTCAAATCGAACAATAGACATCAGTTTGGACAATTTCAGTAGGTTTGATCTATTTTTTGGTTTGGCATGTTCACCCCTAAGCTTTCTATAAGAAACAAATATTTCATTAATGAGATGAAATATACGATAAGGGGAAGAAAACCCATACAACTCAATTTACAAAAGGGGCATCCAATTTTCTGAAAGGTCATTTAAGTTGTATTCCTTTAAGGAAAAATAAAAACATCTACACCAACCAAGAGCCTGAACAAGAACATTATCATAGAATCTATTAAAAGCAAGGGATTTGTTGTTTAAGGTTCTATTGTTCCTTTCCAACCATAAGCCCCTTGGAAAGATCTGATCAAGAGAACCCACGGATCTTTTTCTCTTTCTTGAAAGGACGACCATGAATGCATGAAGGAGAAAGCCAACATTTGTATCTAAAAGGGTTGGAAGGAGACAAGCATCCTGTATCAAAACCTGCTGGCAAACTCACATGTAGCGAATAAGTCTCTAAGCTTCTGTACTTTTCATGCACATGATGTAGCAGCTGGGAAACTTAGGGAGCCATTTCTATAAGATTTCAAGAGTGTGCTGATAGAGTTGGACGCAATATGACAAGCAACTCAATTGCCACACCACAATTTGGTCCAAATTGTGATACTTAGACCTAACTCAATCAACAGTTGATATCCACATTTTTTTCAGTTGTGTATTTTGATTCAAAGATTGAGCGTAAGACCACATTCTTACAGTCAAGTAACCAATCCATCAAAGTTGACCTTGATTGCAAACATCCATTTACACCCAATTCCTTCTTCCTCCGAAAGAAAATACTAAATCCTAAATACTATTATCATCTAATGCAATCATCTCTTCAATCTTCATCATACGATCAAAGAAGAGATACAAATTTATGAATAATCTTAGGAATTGAGATAGAATCAAGATATTAAAGAGAAAAAGGGACAAGTATACATATGTTTACCTATACAAAGAGTTATAGGAAGCATATCATTTGGTTTTAGATCTTATGTTGAGAAATCTTCCAGTAGATAACGTGTCTAAGAGTTCTGTTGTTGCCTTGATATGGTAATATCATGATTAGGGTTTCATCCTACAACTTTAGTTTGAGTTTGTTAATTCTTAGTTGTTAATTGGACTTAGTAGTTGAGCTGTTAGTATACTTGTTTGTTGGTTATTTTGTCACTAATTGGTTAGTTCTTCTAGTAGGGGATCGCCCATTAGTCTCTTTGCGTCACAGCCTTAACATAAGGAAGTATCATCTTGTAGCAAGATCTCTACATAAAACCCAAGAAAGATTAAATATCTTATTTGGGAGATTAGTCACTCTTGCCTTAATACCAACGATCAAGTGCAAAGAAGATGCCCATGGATCGCCTTATCTCCCAATTGTTGCACTCTTTGTGAAGCAGATAATGAGTCACCTACGCATTTATTTATGCACTGGTTCTTTGTGACGCCTTGCAACTTCAGGTACAATTAATTTTCATCTTATGTTTGTATTTGTGGTGAATGTTTAAATTCTTCGTTAAAGTCGACTCGAGGAGTATCGAAATTTAGTGGGTAAATTTAAGTAATTAAGTTTTTATAACTTTAGATAAAGAATTTCGAATTAGATCAAATCTCTTAATCTTTGAAAACTCGCTTTTACCCAAAGATTTGATCCTAAATCTTTTATTTTATTTGTTTTAGATAATGGGCCTTTTGTTAAGTATGAAAGAAGGAAATAAAAGTAGAAAAGAAAATAGCCCTAATCCCCAATTTTTTTTCTTCTTCTTCCTCCTCCTTCACGTAGACAACCTCTCCCCCATCTCTTTTTTTTTGGTGAAACCTCAACCAGCCGTTCCTCCCTCGTGAAATCCCTTCTCCGGCAGCCCTTCCAACGACAAAGCACAGCAGCCCAGTACCCCGGATGATGGCAGTGCGAAAGGCCCGCCTCTAGACACCGGCAACGCGAAACCCACGCGTTCTCCTTCGTTTTGACGAGGTATGTTGCATATCCATGCCCAATCGACGTTATTTTTGGATTACCCATACCCTAAGTACCTTTGATTTGTAATTTTATCTGGTTTGGACTCAAAACAGCCCACTTTTGCAGCAGTTTACTGTCAAAAACGGGATTTACAGCAGACTCACTCGAATTCCTTCCTGTTTGACGAGGTTTGTCTCTCATCCATGCCCAATCGACGTTATTTTTGGATTACCCGTACCCTAAGTACCTTTGAATTGTAATTTTATCTTGTTTGGACTCAAAACAACCCACAATTGCAGCAGTTTACTGTCAAAAACGGGATTTACAGCAGACTCACTCGAATTCCTTCTTGTTTGACGAGGTTTGTCTCTCACCCATGCTTAATCAACTTTAGTTTTGGATTACCCACGCCTTAAGCATCTCTTATTTGCGATTTTAGCTTGTTCGGACTCCGAATAGTACACATTCGAAGCCATTTACTGTAAAAAAACGGGATTTACAGCAGAGTTTCAGTCGGTTCGGCACGGTTGTGTAAGTTTTAACATGTTTTGGACTTTTCGCAAATCACTTTAAGTGTTATGGCTTAGGTCCTAACGTGTAGGAACCTTGCGTTGCAATTTTAGGTTGATTCGAACACTCTCGACACCAACTAACAGTAATTCGAGCTCGTTTGGAGTAGTTCAGTAAGTTTCAATAAGTTTCAGCAAGTCTTTAAATCCTTCGAACTAAAATAAGATGCGTTAGATTAATTTCTAATTCTTGTAAACTTACGTTCGTAGATTGGGCTCAAAATTCTCTTTAGGAATACCTTGGAATATCCTAGGAACGTTGCAAGTAGAATTCTACCGGTTGGGTTTTGATTGTTGTTTGTTAGCATGTTGTGTGTTCTAATTGCTTACTTATGAATATCTTATTGCATTAAATTGTTTGGTGACTTTGAGTATGTTTAGTATGCTACGATAAGTTGGTAACCTCATGTCGTGATGTTCCCCCTTGTGATAAACATCTTACCATGTTGAGTTCGATTAATCTAGCGATGCATAATGAGTCTTTGGCATTGGTTGCGAAAGCATGTTATGGTTGTTGTGTAGTTTGGCATAATCATGAACTAAAAGCATGATGCGTAGGATTCATGCATTCTAGTAAGAATAAGTGAGGTTAGGGAATCTTGTATGAGATAAAAGAAAATGGAGTGAATACTAGTGTGCCTCGAGTAAAAATGGTCGAGGGGTAGTATGTCACCGTTGAGTTCAGAGAAACATCGAGGCCTTGGGTAAAAATGGTCAAGGGTCGATGTGGTTAAGTCATCGTTTTCCTTGGGTAAAAATGGTCAAGGGAGAGATGCACAGTTCGAGGCCTTAGGTAAAAATGGTTAAGGGTCGAACGCTGAGCACCGTAGAGAGTCGTTGAGGCCCTGGGTAAAAATGGTCAGGGGTCGGCGTGTCTCGAAGGAATCAGTCTCAGGTAGCTTGTGAGGGCTAAATATGAGTGGTTTGAGTGACTCAGTGGAGTTTGAGTGAGCATGTTGAACTTGGATAGTGAATCCATAGGCCTGAAATGAGCATGGTACATTTGTGAATGTAACTTGTGAATTAAGCATGTTGTATGTGATGTTTGTGTGGGTTGCATGTCTAGCTTGTTATGGAAAGCATGATACTTGCAAGCATGTTGTCTTGTTTTGTATGTTGATTGTGGCCTTTCAGGTGTGATCTACTTACCAGTACGTGTTATGTACTGACTCACTACCAGATTTTGTAGGTGATGACGTATGCTACGACCCTGGCGATGCTGAGGAGGAGGCATGAGAGAAGAAAGGCCATAGTTGGATGTTTACTCATAAAGTAGTCGTCTCGTTGAGTTTAGTGTATCCGAATTATAGTTATAGTTGTCGTGATGCTTATGGCTTTAGTACTGTTGTTCTTTGAGCATTATTGGTAGGTCATATTTCTCTCATTAGAGTTGGAGTTTCTGGTAATGTGTTTTTGAGATGGAGGTTATAATAAGTTTGTTAGGTTGCCTTGTTTTGTTTTAAATTGAATCATTCTTTTCTTTTCGTTTTAAAGAAGACTAAGGAAGTTTTGTTTTGTTTTGATGTGAGTTGTCGGGAGATCTTGAACTTTTAGTAGTTATGTGGTTGGAGTTTGGATTATAATCTGGTTATCTGGCTATAGATGTGTGAATTCTTGTCTAACAGGTACTAGGAAATTTTTGGGTAAATCATAGTTATGCCGTTATGCTGCCGAAATTTCTGCAGCTTAATGGTTATAAGTTTAGTAATGTCCCTTATCTTAGTCTAAGTTTTGGAGTCGTTACATTCTTTCACCTCAAAAATATGGATGAAATTTTTGGAAGCTTTTGATTGGCCCTTCACCATCCCCTACGGTGTGACTGAATGGCTGAATTTGGTGCTAAAGGATCATCCTGAAGCAAGCTAAGAGATTCATATGGCTGCGTATCAACTGAGCATTTATTTGGGTGCTAGCGGAATGCAAGAATATTTCAAGACATGGAAATAAGCCTGGAAGCATTGATGCATATAGCTTCCTGGCTTTATATTGGTGTAAAAAAGTTCCACCCTTTTGCAAATTTTTTCATATATATGGGTGTCCCAGTTCAGCTTACACGCACTTCAACTATTCTCATTGGATAACCGTCTAATCCTACTACATTTGGTTGCTAAGGTAACTTGTAGAATATTAAATCCAAGGCAGGTAGCCACCATGGCTTGAACTCATTTCCACCCTTTTGCAATTATAGTTTAAATTCAATTGTATCCAATAGGAGAATTTTTTTGTAACTTCATTGGATGGGTTTTCTACTTTTTGTAACATCTTACATCATCAATGAAATTATTTCATATCCAAAAAATATTATTATGGTTAAAATACCATTTTGGCACCTGTACTTTGGGTTTTGTTACATTTTGGTCCATGTACTTTCAAATGTCTAATTTTAGTCCTTGTACTTTCAATAAAGTTTAAAATTGGTCCCTATTAAAAGTTTGAAGTTCATTTTTATTAATTAAATAATATTATTAATTTTAATACAAGAAAAAGACACAATGTGAATATATTTCCAAAATTTATAGAGAGAAAACTAATAGAAACTAATTTTTTTAAAGAAAATTTAACAATAATAGGGACCAATTTTAAGCTTTATTGAAAGTACAGAGACTAAAATTGGACATTTGAAAGTACAGGGATCAAAATAGAACAAAACCCAAAGTACATGGACCAAAATGTTATTTTAACCAATTATATTTATTACATTTCACGAAAAAGAAAAATTGGGAGCATATCTTCTTCTTCTTTTTTATAAGGAAACATAAAAATTGGGAGCATATCACAGGTAAGGAATCTATGCAAGAAACATTTTATTGTCGTCATTCCGTAATCCAACAAGCACCATTGCACAAATTAAGCACTACTATCAATTGAAATAAAAAAAATTAGGCAATGTAGGACATACATGCAGGCGAATATGTAAACAAATGTACGACAAATTGACCTAAAACTAATATCAACTATCATGGCGTTACCTTTCAAAAAGACCAACTTTGAGAATTACATCTGCTAGATTTGAATTAGCCTTTCCAACAAGTTGAAGGAGCTTTTTCTTATCCATAGTGAATGTTCCTGTTTTCTCCATTTTACGATTTATATCTGCAAACTCTTCAACCAAACTATCAACCTGAAAATGAAAACGAATAATATTACATGTACGGATGTACCACGAGAACCCATGTTTTGAGAACACATATACAAGCACTAAAAATTGGTGCCTAAGAATAAAAGGCCAAACTCAGAGATTTAGAGATTTAGA
This sequence comes from Trichosanthes truncata, assembly GCA_033996785.1. Taxonomy (NCBI): domain Eukaryota; kingdom Viridiplantae; phylum Streptophyta; class Magnoliopsida; order Cucurbitales; family Cucurbitaceae; genus Trichosanthes; species Trichosanthes truncata. Next base: position 18,212,507 of record JAWPNB010000004.1, read on the forward strand.
AATTTCCTGAGCAAGACCAAACTATCTCGTAGCTTCTTGGCCTAGAGGGTGGGCTGAATTTCAGTCAGTCTTTGGTTATGGGTTTGAGGTCAAATAGGTGAAGAAGATGAGAAAAGAAGAAATTTCATGAGCAAGAAACTCATAGCCTCCATCCTTCCAAATTAGCTATAAAGAATGTCAATTATGACAGGAAAAGTTGCAGGAAATGGTGATAAGTCACCAATCATGTTCTAGGGAGAGGACAAGAAATAAGATATATGGGCCTACCGGCCCACTGAGTTGATCAGGAGTGTATTAGAAGAATGTGATAGAATGGCAATGATTGAATCACAAAGGAAAGCTGCCGTACCCATGGGAGGACAAGAGAGAATAAAAATGTGAGAGAGCTAGAAGTAAGGACGTTCAAAAAAGTACAGAAGAGCAGTTAGCTCTTGGAGAGCGACCAAGCTCTCAAATTCCTACATTTTCTTCTACTTGCTCAAGATTTGTGATAATGGGAACCTCTTTTCCCTGAAACTTCCCCAGGAAGTTCCATGTTCGTGTGTGTATGTATTGAATATGTATGAATGTAAAATTACCTGTGATACAAAGTAGTCCAAAGCAATGCTTTGACCAAGCACACTTCCAATAATGCGAACGCCATCAGTGTCTAAACTTTTGAGAACAATGTAATCAGGACCTCCCTGCATATCCTCGACCAAATATGGTTTCTCTTTCACAGCATAATCTATCACAAAATCAGTAAAAAGAAATTATGTTAACTCAAAAACATATTTGTCAAACGAATGTGAGAAAAAAAATCCAAGCACACGTACAAGTTTTTGTACATCACTCTCGAAGCATATAAATATAGTAATGATGAAAGCACGTATCATGAAGCTAAAAACTAGAAATTCAAGTTAACTAACATCTATCTTAATCATATGGAGTTTGTGGACAATGCATCCAAGTAACTAAGGAATTGGTATTTCAAATAAATATGTTTATTAGCAGTATACAAGATCTAATAAATAATTATCAAAGCAGGGTGATGCAAAACCCTAAAGAGAAACAAGCAATAATTATGTACCCACAGACACAGCCATGTTTACCTATGATCTACCTCTATCACATCCATAATATGGATAAAAAATGAGTAGGCAGGGAGAAAGATGATCCTTAGCAATTGTGTACAAACATCATATACATATGCATGCAAATACAATACACGTTCACTCAGTATCTTTTCTATGATCTAATCCATGATAGATATACTCTTGTAGAATGATCAGATGCTATATCAGCGGTATATCAGATAGAGGAACATCATTTGCAAGGTCACAGAGAAAAAGAATAAACAATTTTGGATATTCGGAAAGAAGTTACCATCCTTCCTTATTTCTGGAAGCAAACCAGAAGCATGTCTTCTGACCAAATCTAGATAACTTTCAACTTCATGATCGTCAATGTTAAACAGAACAGCAGAGCCATATTGGAATACAACCATGTATCTGCAGCAACTTGAGTTCCCTTTAACTCGAACATCCTGAAACATAAGTTCCAGATTATAAAAAACTGAAGAGTATTATACAATAAAATTTAAAGCAGTACACTATCAAGCACTTTTTTTATGCTATGGAATGCTTTAATGTATGAACTTACATAGCTCTAATCTGTCAAGCAAGAGAAATTTATGTTCATGTTATTGCGGTTGAGTTGAGTGGCAGTTATTATTTTACAATGGATTGCATTTTTCCTGGCTAATTACCAAAATTTAACAGTTTTATTATTGTTCGGAATTATATTAGTGCAGGTGATGGCACATATATCAATGAATTCCTAATAGGAAAAAGAACTAGTTTTATATGACATAAAAGCATTGTGACATAAAAGCATTGTGACACATTTTCTTCATTCAAGGGGAGCCAATTTGGAGAGACACAACCCTAATTTCGAATTCTACACTATTTGGAGTTAGAAGAACTTGGGCGCAAGGAATAGAAATTTTGAAGCTTGAGTTCGTGGAGATCATTACGGAGACGGGAGATCGACACGCCACATTGGTTTTTTTCTCTTCTTCCCTTTGATTTTGTAGTTTTCATTATGGTGTTTTTAAAGAGTTTAGATTATGTTGTAGTGAGCATGAGTTGCTAGACTCTTTTATTCTAGGGATTGATGTAGCCATTAGACCGTATATTTTGATTTAATTGAATGCCTTGATTGAATGCTTTTAATTTCATTCATGCTTTTATGTGCTTAATGCTTATAATCTTTTGGCCATGGATTATTTGTTTTATTGGTCTAGATTCATGTTTGACAAAGAGTGGTTTAGACTAAAACTTAATTGCATGACTAAGGAAAGTTCTGACATGACAATGATTAGGGCTCCTTTAGAGGTTGTTAAAAGAAGAAGCTTAATGTCTTGCATATTATAAAAGCTAAATAGAGATGTTGATTTTATAATATTGCATGAGAATTGCTTGTCTTGATTGATCATATAAGATTTCTAGACATATGGAATATTTGCATGATCAATCTTGGATGTTTAATAAGTTGAATCGTTGGTCTAATAGGTGAAATCAACTCCCTAGGATAGTTTCTCTCCTTATTTGTCTCAATCTTTATTATTGATTTATTTTAATTTTGCAACCATCATTCAATTCGATTCTCTAAATAAAATTGGGTGATAATATTCATAGTACTTAAGTGAATTAAAAAAAACCAATTCTGTGGACGATACTCTGTACTCAAACCACTATATTAAAATTTGACCCATACATTTGCAGTATTAGCAAAAATTACGCAACAATATCCCAACACACCAAAGGGATTACAAAAAAGACTTCCAAATGGCAAAGATTTGCATCACACCATAATTATAAAAATCTTCAAAAATGGAACACCAAGAAACAAAAATTCTAAATGGACTAGATCCCAAAAAGAAAAGGCATCCTTGCCTTGAATTATACTTTTGTTTCTTTCAAACCACAATCTCCAGACAAGGGCTGCCACCCCATTGGACCAAAGGATTTTCTCTTTAACTGCTGAAATAAGTTTCGTTCATAAGCTGGAGGAGGGCATCTAAGGCACTGTAAGGGAAGCACCAGCTAACCTTGGAAATTCTAAACAAATCAAACCAGCAAGTTGCCACAAAAGAACAAGTAAAGAAGAGATGTAGCATACCCTTCTTATTTTCCCTACACAGGACACATCAATTAGGGGAGATCCACGCGATTGGCTATCATTTTTGTACTCTACAGCAGGTATTCAACCTCTCATACATTAAAATCCACAGAAAAACCTTTACCTTCTTAGGGATCTCAGATTGCCAAATAATACTAACACAAGAATAGTTAAGATTAACATACTGACCATAAGCTTGGGAACCAAAGATCTCACTGTGAAGACTCTGTTCCTTTCAAGAGCCCACACTTTCAAGTCTCCTCTATTGTTCGGGATAATAGCAGCCAAGGATGAAGATAATGAATCCCACTCTTCCGTCTCTGTATCCTAGAGCTTTCTTTGATTCTCAGACCAACATTGAGAAATCAACTTTAGAGTAACTCTGTACAATCTAGGATAGATTGTCTGAAGGGAAACGTTTGTGAGCCACAGGTCTTTTCAAAGGAAAATTTTATCTCCCTTTCCTACTAATAGTCATACCACTTACCAGTCTTGGAAGTGCATTCTACAATTATTCATTCGAGATTTTCTGGGATGGCAACCATTCGTTATTAGTGAGCTAATATTTGCAGGTGTCCTCCATAGGGCATTCTTCCTAGTCATAAAAAGCCGCCCCCATTTGGCCAAAAGTGCTGAGTTTTTTATTGAGAGAATCAAATAACTCCACCCAAAGAGATTGGCATAGAAGTAGTGTCCCATCTAATAAGATTAGCAGCTCCCTCCTCCTTGCTACCCTTCCAAAAGAAATTTCTAATAATTTTTTCCAGCTTCTTGATAATCTGTTATCTGTTAAGGGCATTTGAAGACGGTGTTAGTTTAGGGGGGACACTAGAAAGAACCAACGTTGCTAGTGTTAATCTAGATTGCGTTTGAATCTACTAGTTCATGTGCTGGTGGCTGAATGCAATTATTAACTTCCAAAATGCAAAAAAGTGGTAGACCAACGATGATTCCATGAATGTCCATTGGGCATGGTAAGATGCACATGTATTATATCTGCACATACAAGTATATATGTGTATATATAGATTTACTAATTGTGCTAATTTTTAAAACTTTTTTCCTTGCATTAAAATCATCCAAGTCCTTCTAATTAGGTGATGAACACCTACCACCTACTCCATACTCCACAAGCTACTGCTATGCCCATGCACTATCAAGTAATCGAACTAATAACCTTATTGTCATAGGCTGTTGCAGACGGACATAATCATACGTTTTTTACTTACCCTTACTAATTCCCCTCCTTTTGGCTTCCAGCTAAACAATATGTAAAAGAAATAATGGGATTGACTAATGACTGTGTTATCTTATGGGGTGAGGTTCTATAAACTCCCACGTTTTTTATACATCTACACATGACACTCCATCAAAGCAGAAGAATTTTAATAATTTTTGGTAAGAAAGAAAAACAAACTCCCCACCACTAAAACAACTTCCAAAATTTTATGGCATTAAAAAATAGTCTAAAAAAATTCTTAAACAGTTTAAAAACCAGTAAAACAGATAACACTCCATTAAAGCAGAAGAATTTTAATAATTTATGGTAAGAAAGAAAAACAAACTCCTCAACAATTAAGTAGTGCTACCGAACCCTTACCAATGTGTTTTTTTTTTTTTTTGGATGAGAAATTGGTAACTGCATTTCATTGACGGTATGAAATGTACCAAAAAAGGGGGCACTTACCAATGTTTTAAAAGGCCCTCCCAGGAATTAAGTGTCATGGCCCCACAATCTTAGGCCATGCAATGATGCAACCATGACAACTACAAGGCTACTTTTTCCTCAATGCTCTTTTCAAGAGTCTCTTTTGGATTCGTCATACTAAAAGATGACATTCTTCTTCTTTGTCGAGCCCACTTGGCTTGTAGTATACTTACTGGTGTCTTGAACATTTACTCAAAATACTCATCTGCATAAGCACTCTCTTGCCCTTCGTGGGCTTAATCTTAAGCCTATGTTGGTAGTTTCTAATAGACCCCAAGTTACTAAGCTATATAAGTGTAAGCACATGAGATATGGTGGGGCCATGCTATGGTAGTCTACGTAATGTCCTTGTGGGGCCCATAGCATACTGAAGTTAGTTGGGGAAGGGCCACATCAATATGGAGGGAGGGATACATAGAAAGTTGATTGTCGAGGGGTGGGTAACTTTCAGCCATGCATGCATTTCTGCTTATTTTAGCTAGCTTGCCTCAAGTTTAGGAAAAGATACGCAATATTCCATTACAATTTGAAACATTAACGTGGAATAGTTTACTGTGCTTAGAAGAGGGATGTGTGCCACATATTAGGATTCTTTTAGGATAGAGTTAGTCATGTGTTGGAAGTTTGAAGCATGGTGAACTTCAATTCTTTATTTTGAGCTTCCGCTGCTACAAAAGCTTAAAGAACATTATACCTGTAATATCATTTACAAAAGGGGGTCTACCCGTCAAAATCTTAGCTTCCAGTAACTACCAATTTTCCTTGAATTTTCATGCTGTTTATGGAAGTTTTATTTAGTTTTTCAAGCGGGCTTTAGTATATGACGGTGGATAATGATGTACTCTCGGGAAAAAAACAAAACAACACAAAACACCATGTTGGGAAAAAATTAAGATGGCTAATAACTTGAACAAAACATGATTTTCAAGCATAATGAATGAATAAAGAATATATACATATGTTTCAACTGCTTACGGAGGTTTCTGGAGGGAAATCACTGTATCTCAGAGCGATATAATTTGACGAGCGGGAGGTAGGAGGGACAACGTTGCTTAAATTCTCAGACTGCATACTCTTCAAATTTATACTGCCAAAATTAAGAATCTGAGAAAGGCAAATCACGGATGACCAGAAAAAAAATAAAAGAAATAGACACGCAGCAGGAAGTCGGCAATCGGTGAAATGAGAGTTATGAAGGACGGCTTAAATAAACTCATTACAAAGATCTACCAAGCAAGCTCACACTAAGCAGACAATAAATTTGTCAGCTTCAAATTGTCGATAAATTAAGGTTGTGATAACATGGAGCAAAATGAGCGTCTAATTTTAAGAAGTTCCAAAACCCAGTAATCAAATATACAAGTAGACACAAGGGAAGTAAATTCACCAAGATAATCAACGAGTACTAGATTAATTCAAAGATCATTCAGTGGCAAACCTGGTGCAAAGAAAGTAAGCTTTGATGGGAATTTTCCCAATTTCGTCTTCTTCTTCCGCCTCAAAATCATAGGATTGATCAAACTCGGATTCAAACTGACTGCCAGTGAACGAAATCGGAGATGCAACAGCAGAAAATAGCCTCGAGCATTGAAAAGGAAACACGGGGTTTGAAGAATGCAAGAAATGGGGAGTTCTCGAATTGGCAAAAGGAATCTTGATGGGAGGTCTAGAAGCTACAGATATGCGGCTCAGGAAAACTGAAGCAGCTCTCCTCCAGCCCATTCACTGGAATATGGTTAAGTAATTAACAGCGACTATGATTCTTCATGGAAGACATGGGTTTAAGGCCGCCATGTTCATATGGAAGCATTTCAGTAGAGAGGTCATGTGGCTGACGAAATAAGATGTCCTCTTCTCAAGGTCTCAACCGATCATTGCCTTCGAGCACGTTGAGTTTTCTTTCTGTGCGGAAATTGAATCAAAGGGATCCCAAATTTTGTAGGAGAAACCAGTAACAATTGCCGCCATCTACTAATTTAGGGCTTTTTCGCTTTTTTTTTTATTTATAACATTTTAATAGGATTTTTTTTTCCCTATAGTCCACGGTAATATTTTGGAAGGTTAGGGATATTTTTAAAATTAAGGGTAAAGTTTATTTTCTATAATTTAGCCTTTTTTTTATAATATAATATTTTAATAGGTTAAATTGCATAGTTAATATTTAATACTGAAATAGTTAACAATTATTAGAATTGCACAAGTAATGCAAGTAAATTCATGCACACATACTATGAAATCACTCAAAGAGGGCCCATAATGAAGGAGACCCTGAGTGGAACCAGGCCTAAGCTCAATTAAGCCCAAGGCTGACTAGCCCCCAAACCGAGTCAACCAGCTTTTTAGGCAGACCAAGCCAAAGGCTTAAGCATGGGCCATTACGAGGCAAGCAGACCTTGAGTCAACCACCCCTAGGCCAACCAAGCCGCCTAAGCTCAATTAAGCCCAAGGCTGACTAGCCCCCAAACCGAGTCAACCAGCTTTTTAGGCAGACCAAGCCAAAGGCTTAAGCATGGGCCATTACGAGGCAAGCAGACCTTGAGTCAACCACCCCTAGGCCAACCAAGCCTAGGCAGTCTGATAGTTCACGAGACAATGCGAGAGGACTAGTTATGCCCAGTTAACTCCTTTTTCGCTTAGGATAGACTATAAAGCCCTAAGTCAACTCCATATAAATAGAAATTATAAACTCTATGGAGGTAAGTTCACTAAACCTTACACTCCTACTGCATACTAAAAATTTTATGATCTAACTCAAGCATTGGAGCATGTGTAGCAAGCACCACACTGGTGTGCATACTATTTTGCAGGTATTCGACTCTCAAATTCATCATTGATCACGTGGGAATAAGGTGTGTTCGTCTCTAACATATTTGGGTATCAACATTTGACAAAATAGGGAACTCAAAAATGTAGACATACATTGTTGGCTTGCAAAACTAGAAATTTTGTGTTTTAATTTTGTTCTTTATACTGAGTTTCCAAAGACATTGTTCGCACAAGATTTCCGTAGAAATTTGATGTCGTGGAATGAACTTGATTTTATTAAATTTGGAGTAGTGTTACATTCTCGAATATATAATCCTCTGATGCTTTCTCTTGGAATGTAGACTCTGATCTGAGGGCTGGCGAGCTTGTTCTCAGATTGAGGGAGATTGAATCTTCGATATGTAGTTGGTGAAGAGACGATTAATTTGTTGAAGCCTTCCAATCGTTGAATCTGAATTCTGAATCTTGGATCTTCCGAATTCTTTGGATTTTCTGACTGAACTTGAAGCTTCTGAAATCCGACTCTTGAAGACTCTGAACTCTCTGGCTGAATGCTCTGGATTCTGACTCTTCTGAATGCCCCAAATGAAGGGTGGCCTCCTCTATTTATAGAGTTTGGTGGACCTTGTATGGGCTTGGGCTTAGTTGACTTTAGGCCCAATCTTTGGGCTTGGGCTTATTTAGGCTTAATTCAATCCTTTTTTAATAGGCTTGAATTATTTAAATTTGGCCCAAATTTATTTTTAATGACCTCGGACTAAATTAGTTTTGTGTCCAACTGCCATGTGGCATAATTTGATTAGACTGGCTTAAGTCGTCTAACAGATCAATACTAGACATGTGGCATCATTTAGTTTGCCAATTTTCATGTCTTTTGATTTAATTTGAGGACACGTGTAAATTTGTAATTGGTCCCAAATTTATTTTATCACTAATTTAAATTAATGACATGAAAATTTGTGATTGGCCGAAATTTCTCATTCAACAAATGTCCCCTTTTCGAGATTTATACACAAGTATGCAGTGGATGGATCTCGAAAAAGATACTTCAGAATCAAAATATGTGATGATTTTGACTTCCTTGAATGAAATTTAGGATGTCCCTAAATTTTGGTTTGAGTTTGGAATGAAATTTGAATTTGAGTCTTATTCAAATTTTGACTTGGAGAAAATTGGAGTATGCTCAAATTTTGATTTGAGAAATTTTGCCAAAATTATATGGATCTTGGCTTGAATTTGGAATGAAATTTGGATTTGAGACTTACTCAAATTTACTCAAATTTTTATTTGAGAGAAAATTTAAGTATACCCAAATTTCGATTTGAGAAATTTTGCCAAAATTATATGGATTTTGGCTTGAATTTAGAATAGAAATTGAATTTGAGATTTACTCAAATTTTGATTTGAGAGAAAATTTGGAGTATGCCTAAAATTTGACTTGAGTGAAAAAATAAAAATATAAGCCAAAATTTTGACATCCAACATTTTTGAAGTAACTGCAATGCTCGTATTTGGCTAAAATTTTCATCCGATTTGGAAGTAGAGATCTATCCAAATCGTAGAGACATTTTGATTAAGTCAAAATTTCCATCCCACAAATTTGGAGGTAGATCTTTTCCATAATAAGAATGATAGGAGATTTCTCCTAAATTTGGTTTGCCAATTTTGTTTGATTAGACCAAAATATTTGCCAAAATCAAAACTCTCCTTATATGTTTTGACCTAATACCTCCCTTTGTAACTTGTAGAGATTGCATAGGCCAAAATACAAGACCATTCCATTAAAATACCATCAAAACTTTAGGTATTTGATGAATTCTTCTTCTCAATTAAATTCAATTTCAAATGCTCACACACTTTCTTCTTTATGCAGGTCTTGAATTTGAACAATAATCCTTTGTGTTCCTCACGTACACTGTGGGTAAGTAAAGAAGAGAAAGAACTCTGAAATTCTTATTATTTTTTTTTCTTAATCAATGATGCTGTTGCCGCAAGTCGAACTAGCTTCTTTTTTTTTCAATACATTGTTGCTGTCAGACTGAGAAGAATATGTATATTGCATGAATCAATTGAATTTTAGAGTTACACATATCCATCCTCTTTCGTACACTGTTGCCACGAGGTTTTTTTTTTTTTTTTTTTTTATTCAAACCCACATACACATACATATGTGTTATTACACTGCAACTGCAAATTGATTTTGATTTTGATTTTTTTTTTTAAACTAACGCCACTTGCTTCTTTTTTTTTTTTAATTTTTTTTTTTGTTATTATTATTATTTTTTTTAATGTGTGCCACTGCCACTTTTTTTTTTCTTTTCAAAATATGTGTTACTTTTCCAATTCCTTTGTTAGTTTCAATTTCAACAAAGGATTTTAGACAATTGGTTTTTTTTTTTTATCATGCATTTTTTTAAGCAAATCATGCCCCCCTTTTTTTCTTTTTTTTTTTTTTACTCATAACTTTTGTTTTGCTAATTATATTCTTTTTTTTTTTTTTAGGAATTGAAATTAGCAACTTTATTTGACAACTTCAGTCTCTGCTCATAATCCAAGAGGTAAGTACATATTCAAAGTCTTTTTTTTTTAATACGCATATATTCTGTTAAGCAACGCTCTTATCAGATATGCATATATGAACCCTTTTTTTTATTGCACCATAGATATATATATATATATATATATATATATATATATATATATATATATATATATATATATATATATATATATATATATATATATTTACTATAAATCTTCTTGCTTCGTTTCCTTCTTTACTTGAATATGTGTATATCTTGTTATCATTGCTCTTGATTTGTTGTTAAGATGCCCTTGTTCAATGATGCAACCATTCTCCGCTTACGGTGATGTCACTCTTGCTAGACCAATCACCTAATTTATTGGGTGACTTGAGTAGCCTGCAACGGTGGTCACCGGCCTCACCTACAGTGATGTCACTCCTGCTAGACCAGACTCCTAATTCATTAGGTGACCTGAGTAGCCTGCAGCGGTGGTCACCTTCACTTACAGTGATGTCACTCATGCTAGACCAGGCACCTAATTTATTGGGTGGTCTGAGTAGCCTGCAGAGGTGGTCACCGGCCTCACCTACAGTGATGTCACCCCTGCTAGACCAGACATCTAATTTATTGGGTGGCTTGAGTAGCCTGCAGCGGTGGTCACCTTCACTTACAGTGATGTCACTCCTGCTAGACCAGGCACCTAATTTATTGAGTGACCTGAGTAGCCTGCAGCGGTGGTCACCGGCCTCACCTACAGTGATGTCACTCCTGTTAGACCAGGCACCTAATTTATTGGGTGACCGGAGTAGTCTGCAGTGGTGGTCACCGACCTCACCTACAGTGATGTCACTCCTGCTAGACCAGGCACCTAATTTATTGGGTGGCCTGCAGAAGTGGTCACCTTCACTTACAGTGATGTCACTCCTATTAGACCAGGCACCTAATTTATTGGGTGACCTGAGTAGCCTGCAGCGGTGGTCACCGGCCTCACCTATAGTGATGTCACTCCTGCTAGACCAGGCACCTAATTTATTGGGTGACCTGAGTAGCCTGCAGTGGTGGTCACCGGTCTCACCTACAGTGATGTCACTCCTGCTAGACTAGCCACCTAATTTATTGGGTGGTCTAAGTAGCCTGCAGAGGTGGTCACCGGCCTCACCTACAGTGATGTCACTCCTGCTAGACCAGGCACCTAATTTATTGGGTGGCTTGAGTAGCCTGCAGCGGTGGTCACCTTCACTTATAGTGATGTCACTCCTGCTAGACCAGGCTCTTAATTTATTGAGTGGCCTGAGTAGCATGGTGATCACCATGATTTTTTTTTTTTTAATTTGTATTCTCCTTTCATCATTTTTTTAAGGGAGACTGATCTCAATTTTTTTTTTTTACAGGAGTCTTTTTTCAATATGGTGTATTTTACAGAACATCCTGATTCGAAGAGAAACTGCTTAGTCATTTTGAAGGATAGAGATCAGCCTGTTGATAGTGGAGTTATTCTTCCAGTAGGAGCGCCGATATATGGAAATTTTAGGGAATCACAGCCACCCTTAGAAAATTCCATCTTTTTATCCATATGGTCCAAGGAGAGGCTCATGAGTCACGATCCCTCATTGAAAGCGTGGTTCTTAGAGTCGTCAATACATAATAAAGTGCCAAGCAAGAATCCAGAATCAACGCTAGGTCGTCGGATTATAGAGGATGAAAAAGTTCGTTGGGGCTCTTCTTTAAAGATCCATGGAGAATTCTTCTATATCTCTCATTATTGGGAATGGTTAGAGGTCGTAGTTTCTCGAAATGAGACACCACTTAAGAAGGCTCGTTTGTTTGATGCTGTGATAGCTTCTCTATACACCTATGATCGCAACAATGATATAGTTCGTGCTTTCTGTGAAGCGTGGTGTCCTTCAACAAATACCCTTCATACGTTGTCTGGGGAACTGTCCATCTCTCTATGGGACATGTGGAGATTAGGGGGGCTTCCCATTAAAGGCAGGTTTTATGATGAAGTTATTCCTTGCTGTAAGGAGTTATTAGCATCCTCTGATCGAGAAGATGAAGACTGTCCAAAAAGTTGCGAGTATCTTTTTGCTGCATATTATCATATTGCATCTCAACAAATTGATCGCTCTCAGATCCCTATCAGTTCATGGATTTCTTTTTGGTTTAAAGGAACTTCAAAGTATGCAAAGCCTCCTCCTTGAAAGACCAGGAAAACTTCTCGTCCTCGTTTGACCCATAACCCAGATGGGGTTCCCATAAAATTCCATGACTGGTCTAAAAATGAAATGGATCTATTCTTTGAGTTGGGTGTGGAAGCTGACTTGCAGGATAAGACGTACTTGGCTGCTTTCCTTTCTTGCTGGTTATGTGTATTTGTATTTCCCAACAAACAAGTTTCCCTTCTTCCAGAGGTTTTTAAAGTTGCCAGTCTTATGGCTGAAGGTTATGTTTTTAGCCTCGCTGTTCCTGTTTTGGCCAACATCTATCGTGGGCTAGGCCAGATTCACGATGCATCTCCTTCTGCTGGATTTTCAAAGGCATGTTTTCCTCTACATTATGTTCATGCTTGGCTCGCTCATTATTTTAACACGCATTACAAGGTCCCAACAACTGTCAGGGGGCCGATGATGGTCGAATTTTCTAGCGAAGGCGGGGCTAAGTACTTCAATGATTTTGAAGCTCGTGTACACATTCACAAGGGTAAATATGTATCCTGGTATGCGAGTCTCCAAACCAGAAATAGGGGCAAGCTTTTGAAAGATGATGAGAAGTTGTCATTTTGGTATTCTTCGTTCTTCGTAAGTATTCGATCATGTTTTTTATCTTTGCGATCAGTCTCTACAATGGTCATTGAAGCTTATAATCCTTGCCGATTTAGTCGACAATTTGGATTTTGTCAAGACGTACCGCACGACTTGGGCTAGAAGACTCCTGAAGCTAATTTAGACAATGTGTTACGTCTTTGGATGATATGTACCCAAGGAGGAACATTGTCCCAAGTATATCTTCCTGCACGTGCGATGAATCCTCACACCCAGGTTACTCAATGTTATCGAAGCTGGTGGTCAACCAAACATGGACACTATCTTGAGGATGGCATACAAAAATTAGTGGCTAGCGCTTCCCCTCTTCCCTCTAAGCCTAAGTTCCCTAAAAAAGTTGGTGACAATAATGGAGGTAAGAGGATTCGCATGTTTGAACCTAGCGAATTCGTCCCTAGAGATGATGAGGATAGTCGTAGCAGTAATAGCGATCATCATTGGAAGAGATCGAAGAAATCCAATAAACTACCTGTCTGTGACGATGATTTTTTTGATGGAGTTGCAAGCGCTTCACAATTTCCTGCTCTTCCTACTCTCTTGGTTAGAACTATGATTTTTTTTATTTCTTTAAATATTTTTGCAACATCTCTTTATTTATTTATTTATTTTGTGTGTGCAGTCGCCTTTAGATTATCTCATTCAAGAAGTTGTAGAGCATCACAGTCATCAATCTTTGACGAGTCCAGATATATTTGATTATGCAGTTGCGCATGTCAATCACTTCAAGGCTTCGATGGACAAAACGATGATTCCTACTTGTCCTCCTGCGATTAATGAGGCTTCTGGACAAGTGATGAAAACGACACCTGTTGCTGCTTCTGAGATTTCTAATTATTGTGCTGATAGTGTGATTTCGAATCTGCGGCGAGAAACTGCACTGGCCATGTGGGATAGCATACATAAAAAGATCGTACGCACCTCTTTTGACAAAGTACCTTGTCTTAAACAAGAAACAAGAAAAATTTTCCAAGGGATTTCAGAGACTTGTGCAACTAACCTTCCTTATCTTCAAAAAGTTGTAGGTGAGTATTTCCAGAAGGTGGAAAAGTATAACAAATTACAGTTGTCCTTTTCTTCCCAACTTACCTCAGCAAGTAAGAATCGTCAATTGCAAGAAGCTAGATTCAATTTGGAGAAGGTACGAGGCGATGAGAGTCAGGCACTTGCAGAGATGGATGCACTTCTACAACAACATCAACAAACACTACGAGAAGAAGAAGAATATGAAGCCAAACTTAAAGCTCTGAAAGCTAAGCGAGATGAAATTTCCAAGTTGATCGTCGATAAGGAATGATGCTTGAATCAATACAAACTCGAAGTGTCTGCAGTGCAAGATACTATGAGTAACATTGAAAACACCCCTATTCTCACTGATGTAGACGCCAATAACTTGGAGATGCTTCGAGGAATGTTGGAAGATGCACAACGAGAATTGCAGAACTATAAAAGGATGCCATGATCTAGCTTCATTTTTTTTTTATATCGTTCTCTCGTGTAATGACTTTAAGATTTTTTTTTTTAGATTGGATTGCACTTATTCTCTATTGTCAAACATTTTTTTTTTATAATGAAAGATTTTTTTTTCTTTTTTTATGAATGGATGATTTTGTTCATGCCATGGGATGATGATTTTTTTATTTATTTATGGACTGAACTTAAAGTTTCCTTTAAGTTGCCTACGTACCCTTCAACAAAAGGGATCAAGTCATAACGTAGTTCAATGTACATCTTTTTTTTTTAGGGGGGGGGGGGGCGTTCACCTTTTTAACTCATGCGGGCCAGGAGTATCATGCAGTTTAGGCTCTTACGATAAGGAGCTTTACATTTTAAGCATAATATTTCTTGAAGAACTTTCCGTTGATTGGGCCAGTTTTGAGCCCATCTTTATCGACTATCTTGTATGCTCCATTCGTGTAGACTTCTTTCACGACGTAGGGTCCATCCCATTTAGGTGTAAACTTGTGCCCTGTACGTCGAGTTGTTATAATAGGTCTACGAACTGCGAGGACGAGCTCTCCGACTTGGAATGAGCGAGGTCGAACCTTTTTGTTGAAGGCCTTAGACATGCGTGCTTGATAGCATTCTAATGCTTGTTGAGCATCTAGTCGCTTCTCATCCAATGCTTCTAACTCTTGCATACGTAAGTTAGCATTGTCTTCGACAGTAAGCCCCTCTTGAACCGCCATTCGCAGCGACGAGATTTCTCTCTCTAATGGGAGAACAGCGTCCACTCCGTAGACAAGAGAATAAGGTGTAGCTCTTGTTGGAGTACGATAGGTGGTTCGGTATGCCCATAATGCTTCACCAATTCTTTCTTGCCAATCTCTTTTCAACTTGGAGACCACCTTCTTCAATAAGTTGCACAACGTCTTGTTAAATGCTTCAGCTAGGCCATTTGCTGTAGCGTTGTACATGGACGGATTATATTGCTTGAAGCTAAATTTTTCACATAACTTGTCCATTAAACTATTAGAAAATTGTCTCCCATTGTCTGTTACAATGCGATGGGGGATGCCATATCGATAAATGAGATTGTTACGAACAAAATCTACCACGTTTTCTTTCTTTGCTTCTTTTAACGCAACAGCTTCTGCCCATCTTGAGAAATAATCTGTCCCTGCAAGGATATATGAGTGTCCTGCTGATGATTTAGGTGTTATAGGGCCGACAAGGTCAAGTCCCCAAACTTCAAATGGCCATGAGGCTACAGTTGGATGAAGTGGTTCTGGAGACTGATGTATGAAATTGGCATGGACTTGACAAGCTTCACACTTCTTTGCATATTGCATCGAGTCTTGAACCATTGTAGGCCAGTAGTAGCCCATTCTTTTCAACTGAAAATGGAGCTTTGGGCCGGACTAATGAGCTCCACAAATGCCTGAATGAGCTTCCTCCAATGCTTGTGATGATTCTTCTTTCCCCAAGCATCAAAGAAAGATGCCTTCATAGGAGCGACGATATAAAGTATCTTTGTAGAAAATGAATCGAGATGCTCTTCTTCGTATCTCAGTCTTATGTCGCATATCAACAGGAAGCTTCCCATGTTGTAGATAATCTATAATCGGTTGTCGCCAATCTTCTTCTTCAATTACATAGGCAGATATTGCATTTGTTTCTTGGCTTTCATTTTCGGTCGATGGTACGACCCATCTTTGACAAAGTGGGATGTTTAAAACTTCACTTTCTGAAATGGTTAGAGCAGTAGCTAGATTTACCAAAGCATCTGCCTTTGTATTTTCAGATCTCAAGACATGCTCTATCGTCACACACTCGAAGCTTTCTAATAGTTGCCTAGCATATTTGAAGTAGGGTATCAGGTCTTCATGTTTCACCTCGTATTGGAGCAATAATTGATTTACCACCAATTTTGAATCTCCGTAAATTTCAATATATGTCACCCCAATTTCTATGGCTATTTGAAGACCAATAATGAGTGCTTGGTATTCGACAACATTATTCGAACATACTTCTCCAAATGTGAAGCTGTATGGCAACATATGCTTCTCAGGAGAAATGAATACTACGCATGCTCCTGCACAATTTCTTCGAGCTGCACCATCAAAATACATAGTCCAAGGTTCAACAATTTCAATGTAGAAGATCTCTTCGTCAGGCAATTCTTCAGACAACTTCCAATCTGACGGTACTGGATGGTCTGCCAGAAAATCTGCCAAGGCTTGCCCCTTCACCTCCTTTTGCGGCACGTAAACAATATCATATTGTTGAAGTAAGATAGCCCACTTAGCCAATCGCCCTGAGATAATTGGCCTAGATAGAACATATTTAATCGGGTCAGCCTTTGCCACCAAGTGCACTATGAAAGCCTGCATATAATGTCTCAGTTTGTCAATAGCGAAGAAGAGCGAAAGACACATCTTTTCAATTGGTGAATAATTTAGTTCTGCCCCATTCAAAGTTCTACTTAGATAGTAGAGGGCACATTCTTTACCCTTCTCACTTTCTTGCGCAAGTAGCGCTCCAAGCGACCTTTCTTGTGCCGCAATATACAATATCAACGGTTTTCCTGTTATGGGGGCGCTTAAAACAGGAGGGTTGAGCAGATACTTATTTATGTTGTCAAAAGCATTTTGACATGCTTTATCCCACTCAAAGGTTGTGTCTTTTCTCATCAATCTTTGAAATGGCTGGCATCGGCCTGCCAAATTGGAGATGAACCTTCTGATATAAGCCAAACGACCTTGAAGACTTCTAAGCTCACGCAAGTTCCGCGGCTCTGGCATTTTTTGAATGGCATCGATCTTGGATTGATCAATTTCGATTCCTCGATGCCTTACTACGAAACCAAGAAATTTTCCTGATGTCACGCCGAAGGCACATTTGAGAGGATTCATCTTCAACTAGTACTTTCTTAGACGATCAAAAACTATTTTTAGATCTTGCAGGTGATCTCTTCGCTTTTTAGACTTGACAACGAGATCATCAACATAGCATTCAACACGTTTATGGAGCATGTCATCGAAGATCTTCTGCATGGCCCGCTGGTAAGTTGCCCCAACATTCTTTAATCCGAAGGGCATCACCTTGTAACAGTATATTCCTTTTGGAGTTCTGAATGCTGTCATTTCTTCATCGTCAAGGGCCATCCGAATTTGATTATATCCTGATGATCCATCCATGAAAGATAAGGCTTCATGTCCCGTGGTAGCATCGACCATAAGCTCCGTGATGGGCAATGGAAAATCATCTTTGGGACATGCATTATTCAAATCGCGGAAGTCGACACATACGCGAAGTTGTCCATTCTTCTTCTTAACTGGAACAATATTTGCTATCCATGTTGGATACTTTACTTCTCGAATGAACCCTGCCTCAATCAATTTATTGACTTCGACTTTAATTTGTGGAACGAGCTCCGGTCGAAAACGTCTTTGGGTTTGTTTGATTGGTCGATATCCTTGTTTAATCGCAAGATGGTGGACTGCTATCTTAGGATCGAGTCCTGGCATCTCTTTGTATGACCAAGCGAAGACATCCTTGTATGAGGTAAGCAAGCTTAAATATTCACCTTCTTCTTCGTCATTAAGTGATGCACTTATGAAGGTTGGCCGTGGTTGTTCTGTCGTACCAAGGTTTACTTCTTTGAGCTCATCAATTGTTGATTGACTGCCGTCTTCTAGTGATGCTAGCGCTTCTTCAACTTCTCCAGATATTTCATTGTCTGACATTTCTTCAATAGTAATGACAACAGGTAGTTCGTTGCTCTTCCCGCTCTTGGTCTACCTCAACAGGATTAGTCAAAATGACTAACTGTCGTTTTACTTTCAGAGAACCCTCCATATTTATGAGAACAGAGGCTTTCTCTTCATTCGTGAAGGAACAGTACTGCAAAACCCATTATCGTCATTCATCTCATCAGATTGTTCTGTTGATAGAGTTCTCAACTTTCCCTTGCATTGGTTACTTGTTGTCTCAAGGCGGTCGAAAACAGATCGTGGAGGTTGATCTACCCTTTTCGATGTAGACACACTCTGTAACGACCCCAAATTTCGGCCTAACTTAGGGACATTACTGAACTTACAACCTATATGCCCTGAAAATTTCGGCAGCATAACGGCGTAACTGCAAGATAACCAATTTTTTTCTGGCTCCTGTTAAACAAGAAATCTACACTTCAACCATCCAAAGTAACTAAGAACAACATCCACATCCTCTGGCTACAGTTCAGCACACCCAAACTCCCAGAATAAACAGAATCTCAACAACTTAGAACAAACTTAAATCAAATAGGTTAGCAGAAACAAAAGAAAGTTTTAGCAACTAGGACTTTCAGCTCGTAACCTAATTCTACCAAAAGAACCTATCTATTATTCGAAAACAATAAAGAATGGAAAGGCTTACGCCAAACACCTATACAAAACAACTACAATCCTATTTATGCAATTCAAAGAAAATCAACACTAAGAAAGCACGTAAATCTAATAGTGTCCTCTCATCACCTCTCCTCGTCTGCATCACCAGTTTCGTAGAGTTTCTCCTCACCTGCAAAATCTTTTGGTTGGGGGGGGGGGGGGGGGAGTCAGTACAAAAGTACTCAGTAAGTAGCTCACACCTGATGAGCCACCAAACATCAAGCAGCAAACAACATGCTATACACAACATTCAACATGCTTATCCAAAGTAAATTAACCAACATCATGTCATGCATACATAAACAAGTAAACTATGCATCATTATGCCATGCTTACATAACCAAGTAAACTATGCATCAGATTCACCTTACACATGAATTCCCGCATCATGCCATGCTCACTCGGTTCTACTCAACACTCATGTTTAGCCCTCACCAAAGCTCTCCAAGACTGACCCTTCGAGAAGCATCGACTCCTGACCACTGTTAGCAAAGCCTCAATACTTCTCTATGGAGCTCGGTATTCGACCCTTGTCCAATGTTACCAAGGTCTCGAACTGTGCATCGCCCCTTGACCATTTGTACCCAAGGTGCACCGATGACTTAGCAATGCATTGGCCCAATTCCGGCACCCAACACATGTTTTTTTAGATTCATCACACCGACCCTTGACCATTTGTACCCAAGGCCTCGATGCTCCTCTTATTCCAATGGTGACAATACCACCCCTCGACCATTTGTACTCGAGGCTCACTGGTACTCACCCTATACTTCTTAGTAAAACTCACAAGGTCCACTGACCTCCTCACAACCTCACCCTATGCATGTTCCCTAAGCATGCTACTAAACCATGTCTCATGCCCAACAAACATGCTCATACATACTTTCAAACTCATTTAATCAACATACCAACATCATGTAAACTTCACAAATCCACATATAAACATGCTCATCAAAAGATACAACAAAGTACAAAATATACATAACGGGCACAAATTAAACAAGAAACATAGAACATGATGCACACAATCAAACAGACTCATCAGGTAGAATTCTACTTACTAAATGTATTAAAGCGCCCTTAAAGTAAGTCGATAAGGTTCCCAAAAACAACTTTAAACTTAGTTTGTATAGTCCGAAACTAATTCCAATCCTAAACAAGGAACGAGACTAAGTTAAGGCATTTAAAAAAGTTGCGAAAAGGTCTAAACTAATTATTTTCATCAAAACTCACCGATACGAACTTGATCCCTTATTGGAAGGTTATTTGAAAGAGTTCGAATTGGCTAGGAACTACAAACAAAAGTCTCAAAGGTTAGCAACTGAACTAAGGTACTTTAAATGATTTTGAAAGGATCTAAAGCGTGTCAAAACTTACCAAACAGTGCCGAACTAACTAAAACTCTGCTGTCAATCCCGTTTTTGACAGTAAACTGCTTCAAATGTGGGTTGTTTTGAGTCTAAACAAGATAAAACTACACATCAAAGGTACTTAGGGTATGGGTAATCCAAAACTAAAGTCAATTAAGCATGGGTGAGAGACAAACCTCGTCAAACAGGAAGAAGTTCGGGTAAGTCTGCTGTAAATCCCGTTTTTTTCAGAAAATTGCTTCAAATGAGGGTTGTTTTGACTCCAAACAAGCTAAAATTGTAAATCAAATGTGTTTAGGGTATGGGTAATCCAAAACTAAAGTTTATTTAGCAAGGGTATGAGTTATACCTCGTCGAATTGAAGGAAAAAGCGTGGGTCTCGCGTCTGTGAGTTCGTTGGCAGCCGAAGAGGTCGCCGGCGTCGTGGTGCTTGTCGTGTGACGTCGCCGGAGAGAGGGGTGAGATGGTGTCAGCTTGGTCAAAGAAGAAGAAGAAGAAGAAGAAGAAGAAGAAGAAGATGGGTATGTGTTGTTCCAAAAGAAAAAAACGTGAAAGGGAGAGAGGAAGAAGATGGAAGACTAGGGATATTTTTCTTTTTCTTTTACTTTCATTTTCTTTAATAGGCCAACATAAAGTCCAATTAAAAACCATAAAACAAATAATTTATCTTCTAATCTAGGTAAATTTAAGGAGGAAATCTTTGGGTAAATCTTTGGGTTTTCAAACTTAAATCTAAAATTCAACATATACTTAATTTGGGACTTTAAAAAAAAAGCATTACCCAATAATCCAAAAAGAATTTAATTAACTTAATTCAATCACTTAATTCCAAATTTCAAAATAACTCCAAATGACAAAATTAGTCGAACCTGAAAACGCGGGGCGTTACAATCTCCCCACCTTAAGAACTTTCGTCCTCGAAAGTCTGTTGTTCGAACAACTCAAGGTAGTTGGCTCTAATCTCGTCTTCTCTTTCCCATGTTGCTTCTTCAGTCTTGTGGTTTCTCCATAGCACTTTTACCAAGGCGATATGTCGATTCCTCAGAACTTTCGTCTCTTTAGCCAAGATCCTTACAGGCTTTTCTTCAAACGACAAATCCTCGTTCAACAATAAGGGCTCTGGACTTAACACATGTGAAGGGTCGCTGACATACTTTCTTAGTAACGACACATGGAACACATTGTGTACTGCTGACAAGGTTGGTGGCAACGCTAGTCTATAAGCAACTGGACCGATGCGCTCCAAAACCTCGTAGGGTCCTATAAACTTAGGGCTAAGCTTTCCCTTCCTACCAAAACGCAAAACCCCTTTCATTGGTGCCACTCGAAGAAACACATGGTCGCCAATGCTAAACTCTAAATCTCTGCGCCTAGAGTCAGCATAACTTTTCTGTCTACTCTGAGCAACCTGCATCCTTGCTCTTATTTTCTGAACAACATCATTAGTCATCTGTACCAACTCAGGACCCAACAAGACCCTTTCACCAACCTCGTCCCAATGGACTGGTGATCTGCACTTCTTACCGTAAAGGGCCTCATAAGGGGCCATCCCGATGGTCACTTGGTAACTATTGTTGTAGGCGAACTCTATCAAGTGCAAGTATGAATCCCAACTACCTCCAAAGTCTAGCACGCATGCCCGAAGCATATCTTCAAGAACCTGGTTTAGCCGCTCAGTCTGGCCGTCAGTCTGAGGATGAAATGCGGTACTGAAATCTAACTGAGTGTCGAGTGCCTTTTGTAAGCTCTTCCAAAACGTAGAGGTAAAACGAGAGTCCCTGTCAGACACAATCGACACCGGAACTCCATGAAGTCTTACAATTTCCTTTAAGTATAGTTCTGCCCACTTTTCCACTGGATAAGTGGCCTTGCCTGGAATGAAATGAGCAGATTTCGTCAAGCGGTCCACCACCACCCAAATTACGGTGAAACCTTTCACTGTCCTTGGTAGACCGGTAATGAAATCCATAGAACTTTTTCCCACTTCCAAACAGGAATACTTAAGGGTTGCAATAACCCAGCAGGCCTTTGCCTTAAAGCCTTTACTTGCTGACATGTTAAACATTTACTGACAAATTGCGCAATCTCTCTCTTCATGTTATGCCACCAGTAGTGCTTCTTGAGGTCCTCGTACATCTTGGTGCTGCCAGGATGCATTGAAAAAGGTGTGTTATGTGCTTCCTTCAACAACTCCCTCCTCAAGGGGTAGTCTCCGGGCACACACAATCTACCTTGGTATAACAAGGCAAAGTCATTGGAAAGAGTAAAACTTCCTTGTCCAACCTCGCTTAAGCTTGAGATCAAACTTGGATCCTCTTGTTGGGCATCTATAATTCGTTGTCTTAGACTCGGCACCACTGAAAGTCGAGCTAACAATGCTGAGACATCTTCCACTGCCAACTCAACCTCTAAAAGATCCAACTCCTTTAGTAACGGACTCGGGGATGCCACCAAAGATGCCACACTTGCTGCTCTCCTGCTAAGGGCATCTGCCACCACATTAGCTTTGTCGGGATGATAGTTAATCTCACAATCATAATCCTTAACTAACTCCAACCATCTCCTTTGCCTTAGGTTAAGTTCTTTCTGCGTGAAGAAGTACTTCAAACTCTGGTGATCGGTGAAGATTTGGATCCTTTCTCCATAAAGATAATGCCTCCAAATCTTCAAGGCGAACACCACAGCTGCAAGCTCCAGGTCGTGAGTGGGATAATTAAGCTCATGTACCTTTAGTTGACGCGAAGCATAAGCGACAACCTTCCCATGTTGCATAAGTACACAACCCAACCCTTTCCTTGAAGCATCGCTATACACCACTAATCCTCCAGTTTCGTCTGGAATGGCTAACACTGGGGCAGTAGTCAGTCGTCCCTTTAACTCTAGAAAACTCTTCTCGCAGTCCTCACTCCAAGTGAAAGTGGCATTCTTGCGAGTCAACTGAGTTAGGGGTGCTGCCAAACTGGAAAAATTCTGCACAAACTTTCTGTAGTAGCCGGCCAAGCCCAGAAAACTTCGAATTTCAGTCACTGAGGTAGGTCTAGGCCAATCACGAACCGCTTCTACCTTAGCAGGGTCCACTGCAATGCCATCCTCTGACCGTCCGTCGAAGGTAGGAGGCCCATATCTCTTAAAGTCTCTAATGAATTGGGCTTCATCCTGAAAACCTGGAGCCCAGTTTTGGTTACGAGGTTGCCTATCATTCCTCTGGGCCATGTTGTCGAATAGAGTTTGGAGGGCCTCTGCCGTGAGGAGTACGGGCGGGGCTGCAGGAGGAACAGGCTGGTTTGCTTCCTCTGGAGCAGGTGGATTGACTTCCTCTACGATACTTGCTTCGTCCTCGAGCCTACCCACTCGAGTCCTCGGTCGACCACGTCGTGGAGGCATAGTCTAGGTGAAGGCACAAAACACACCATAAACACACAATTAACAACTACTTAGTTAGCTCCAATATCTTATGCCTACTAGCAAGCAACACACAGAAGGTAAGCACAAACTATCTAGTTTACTATGGGAGCATCCTATGCCTACTAACAACCAATCTTCAGACAATAGGCAGTCAAAGCATATAAATCATGATAAGCAATCAAGTCATACGATATTTACACAACGAACAATCCAAGCAGCTCAATCCCAAACAACATAGGTCAACATACCTGGTGATGGAGAGGAGAACGAGAAGGACAATTAGCTCTATACTACCTTAACAACCTAGTTTTTCTAGGTCAGTCTACAGGAACAACTCCGCTCTGATACCAACTGTAACGACCCCAAATTTCGGCCTAACTTAGGGACATTACTGAACTTACAACCTATATGCCCCAAAAATTTCGGCAGCATAACGGCGTAACTGCAAGATAACCAATTTTTTTCTGGCTCCTGTTAAACAAGAAATCTACACTTCAACCATCCAAAGTAACTAAGAACAACATCCACATCCTCTGGCTACAGTTCAGCACACCCAAACTTCCAGAATAAACAGAATCTCAACAACTTAGAACAAACTTAAATCAAATAGGTTAGTAGAAACAAAAGAAAGTTTTAGCAACTAGGACTTTCAGCTCGTAACCTAATTCTACCAAAAGAACCTATCTATTCTTCGAAAACAATAAAGAATGGAAAGGCTTACGCCAAACACCTATACAAAACAACTACAATCCTATTTATGCAATTCAAAGAAAATCAACACTAAGAAAGCACGTAAATCTAATAGTGTCCTTTCATCACCTCTCCTCGTCTGCATCACCAGTTTCGTAGAGCTTCTCCTCACCTGCAAAATCTTTTGGTTGGGGGGGGGGGGGGGGGAGTCAGTACAAAAGTACTCAGTAAGTAGCTCACACCTGATGAGCTACCAAACATCAAGCAGCAAACAACATGCTATACACAACATTCAACATGCTTATCCAAAGTAAATTAACCAACATCATGTCATGCATACATAAACAAGTAAACTATGCATCATTATGCCATGCTTACATAACCAAGTAAACTATGCATCAGATTCACCTTACACATGAATTCCCGCATCATGCCATGCTCACTCGGTTCTACTCAACACTCATGTTTAGCCCTCACCAAAGCTCTCCAAGACTGACCCTTCGAGAAGCATCGACTCCTGACCACTGTTAGCAAAGCCTCAATACTTCTCTATGGAGCTCGGTATTCGACCCTTGTCCAATGTTACCAAGGTCTCAAACTGTGCATCGCCCCTTGACCATTTGTACCCAAGGTGCACCGCAATGCATTGGCCCAATTCCGGCACCCAACACATGTTTTTTTAGATTCATCACACCGACCCTTGACCATTTGTACCCAAGGCCTCGATGCTCCTCTTATTCCAATGGTGACAATACCACCCCTCGACCATTGGAATAAGAGGAGCATCGAGGCCTTGGGTACAAATGGTCAAGGGTCGGGAGTAGAGTTATGAGCTTGACTGTTTCTTTTTGTTGACGCATAATTTAACCGCTGGTGAATTGAAGAACGAATGCTTGGAGCTTCAATGCGGTTGAAGACAGAAGTTCTCTGGTGATCATCTTTCTTTTCTTCTTCTGAGTCATTAACTCCTTCTGCCATTATGTGATGTGTATTTGCAACTTTTTCCTTTCCCTTCCTGATGATGCGGATTGGTTTTGGTGGGTTGTATCCTAGTCCGGCTCTTGAGGTGGGTATGGAATATCCCTCTTTCTGGAGATTTTTTTGTGTTGGAGAAAGCTCTGACCTTTCATCAAAGATTTTCAGACGTTCAAACTCGGTATGAGTTGTGAAATCATAACCTGCCTTTTCTAGGAGTTTGTATGCATTAGGGTCAAACCCATCCTTCGTCCGTCTTTCTGGCAAAGCTGTCTTTGTATGACCGGTCTTTGAATTTTGAATCTCCTGCTTGGTGATTATTATGAGAGGTGTTATGAAGCTTTCTTTTAGGATCTTCACATCACCAACTTTCAAATTTCCTGAACATTCTGCGAATGGCGATTCTCCCTTTTTACGCCGAGATACAGGGATGTAGCACAGTATCGGAACATTTGGTCTCTTCTCTTCCTTTGCTTTTGCAGAATTGGTAGATGCTTCATTTATATGAACTTCACAAGCATCTATCTTTTCAATTGGTGCTTTCTTCGTATGCTTTTGGTGCTCCACCTTGCGATTTTCAATTAAAGGAATCTCAGTTGGCACAATCTCCTCTGCTTTATCATTCTGCATATAGAATTTTGCGTCCGCGAAGTGGGACTCCGCCTCTGAGAATGGATTAGTATCGGCTTCGACCTTCTTGATGCCGTTTTGATAGAATTTGAAACACTGATGAAGTGTGGAAGATATTACTCCATTTCCATGAATCCAAGGGCGACCCAACAATAGCTTGTAAGTGGTCTTGGAATCTATGATATGAAATAAAGTGTTAGCTTTCAATTCTCCAATAACAAGCTCTAAACGAATCATGCCAATTGCCCGTTGGCCTTCTTGATTAAAGCCTTGGATAACCAATCTACTGTTCGAGAGTTCATCCATTGAGATGCCTATTTGTGTCATAGTTGACTTAGGCATGATGTTGACAGCAGACCCATCGTCGATGAGAATTCGACCTACTTTTTGTTCTCAAATGTAGCCCGAGACAAATAAAGGTCTATTATGAGGCTTCGATCCTAACATCAAATCTTCATCTGTGAAGCTAATAGACATGCAACATGAGGCGCATGTGTGTGCTTGAACATCTGGAATGTTTGAAACATTAGAGCCTTTTGATGCTTCAATAGTAGTATCTTTAGTCGCTTGAGGAAGTGACGACAGATCATTTGTATCGAGTGAAGACAGGTCCTCTGGCTTTGTTATCACTTGAGATAGGCTTGAGGAAGAGTCTCCTTCTTCGAATGCAATGGCAACATGACACGTGACAATTTCGTGGATGTCTTTGCAATTGTCATTAAGGAAGCTCGTTGGAAAGAAATCTTTTAGAGTTATTGGCTGTCGAGATCGAACAAAATCTTCGTTCTCTTCCTTGACCAACTTGTGCTTCCTCAAACCTTTGATCTTTTTATTCTTTTTTCGTAGCACATTCTTCCTTCTATAGTTTCGAAACATATGCGGCTCTTTCTAGACGAATTGTCTCTTGTTCTTCTTTCGACGAGTTACTAGAGTCCATCCTTCATCTTCATTTTCAGTAGGCTCAGGCCTGCCATGGGAGGTATTTCTTGGAAACTCTCGTTGAAGCCAAATTGCTACGGGTTCTAAAGTTCCGAACTGAATCAAACTCGCTTCCATATCATGAAATGGGCTCGAAGATATTTGGTTGTTGAGATTTGATGCTATTGCAGCGTGGTTTGATTGAACAACTTCATCTAGATCCAGCTCAATCTTATTTTCTTTAGCTAATTTCAAAATTAGCTCTTTCAGAATAAAGCATTTCTCCACTGGGTGACTAATGACTCGGTGATACTTGCAGTAGTTAGGATCATTGACTCTTCCCATCTCTTCTGGTCGCTTACATTCTGGTAGTTCAATAAGTTGTTTTTCCAGGAGCTGTTCTAACATGTCCGGGATGTCTGAATCTGGAAAGGGGTAAATTTTCTCTTGTCTTTCCTTTAGAGTTAGTCGACGTCTCTCAACTCCATCTTGTGGTTTCTCCATCTTCTTTTCTCTTCCTTTGGAGGCAAATTTGAAAGGAGCTGTGTTGACAACCATCGACTCTTTGGCAGTGCCTTTGGCAATTTTTTCGATGTGCTTAACTTCTTTCTTCTCTTTCTTGACGTCTGGAGCAAGAAGATCTTTATTTCCTCTGTTAGCGATGCTCAATTCCATGTCGTGAGCACGAGTTGCCAATTCTTCGAAAGTGCAAGGCTTTATTCCCTGCAGAATGTAGAGAAGTTCCCAATGCATGCCTTGGATGCACATTTCAACTGCAGATACTTCAGTGAGCCTATCTTTGCAATCGAGGCTTAAAGCTCTCCAACGATTGATGTAGTCAACGACTGGTTCACCCTTCCGTTGCTTGGCATTGGTGAGCTCCATCATGCTGACGGTTCGCCTTGTACTATAGAAGCGGTTAAGGAACTCCTTTTCAAACTGCTCCCAACTGTCAATAGTCTCTGGCTCGAGGTCAGTATACCAGTTGAAAGCATTTCCCTTCAATGTTCGAACGAACTGCTTGACTAGTAGATCCCCTCTGGTACCGGCATTTTCGCATGTTTCGACGAAGTGAGCAATGTGTTGCTTGGGATTGCCCTTTCCGTCGAATTGTTGAAACTTTGGTGGCTGGTATCCACTAGGCATCCTTAGGTTGTCAATCCTCTTGGTATACGGATTGGAATACAGGAGGGAGTTTTGACTAGGTCCACCGTATTGTGCTCTGATAGAGTTCATGATCATATCTTGGAGCTGTTGGACAGACAGTGAAGCAATTGAAGTGGAATGTTGTGACTGATCTTCTTGTACAGTGGTCTTTCCCTTGTTTTTGATGGCAGGGGTTTGACTTGACTCAGCAGCATCCTGACTTTCAATCTGGTTCTTGAGAGAAGCAATCTCGTAGTCTCTTTCTTCAACTGCCTTCAGTAGCATGCTGATCTTCTTTTCGACTTCATCCATTCTTTCCTCACTAGTGCCTGCATCAGTCATCATAACGGACATCACATCAGGATTTGACGTTTCGTTTGGTTGAAGAGAAGGAAAAGTAATTCTGCCAAACACAAGATTTTCTGCAATGGCGGTATTGGCTTGAACAGACTCTGTCATGCGTCTCAGCATTTTGTTTGCGACAACAGGTGTTTGACTTTCTTCATGCTGGATTTCTCTGGAGCGACTGCGTGTGATTGGCCCCATGTAGGAGTTATTTGAAGTAGCAGGCTTTGAAGATACTTCTTTGGATGTCATGACTTCTTGGAGAGAGAAAGAGATGAAAGGTAGAGACGGTCCCACTGGGTGTGCCAATTTGTTCGCACAAGATTTCCGGAGACATTTGATGTCGTGGAATGAACTTGATTTTATTAAATTTGGAGTAGTGTTACAGTCTCTAATATATAATCCTCTGATGCTTTCTCTTGGAATGTAGACTCTGATCTGAGGGTTGGCGAGCTTGTTCTCAGATTGAGGGAGATTGAATCTTCGATATGTAGTTGGTGAAGAGACGATCAATTTGTTGAAGCCTTCCAGTCGTTGAATCTGAATTCTGAATCTTGGATCTTCCGAATTCTCTGGATTTTCTGACTGAACTTGAAGCTTCTGAAATCCGACTCTTGAAGACTCTGAACTCTCTGGCTGAATGCTCTGGATTCTGACTCTTCTGAATGCCCCAAATGAAGGGTGGCCTCCTCTATTTATAGAGTTTGGTGGACCTTGTATGGGCTTGGGCTTAGTTGACTTTAGGCCCAATCTTTGGGCTTGGGCTTATTTAGGCTTAATTCAATCCTTTTTTTAATAGGCTTGAATTATTTAAATTTGGCCCAAATTTATTTTTAATGACCTCGGACTAAACTAGTTTTGTGTCCAACTGCCATGTGGCATAATTTGATTGGACTGGCTTAAGTCGTCTAACATATCAATACTAGACATGTGGCATCATTTAGTTTACCAAATTTTCATGTGTTTTGATTTAATTTTAGGACACGTGTAAATTTGTAATTGGTCCCAAATTTATTTTATCACTAATTTAAATTAATGACATGAAAATTTGTGATTGGCCGAAATTTCTCATTCAACAGACATATAATTAACTTAGTTAAGGAATGTCAATTGAGGATTAGAATTGATTTTCGGGCATGAAATTCAAATTTTTTGTTTACTACTTGATTGTGTTGTAACATCGTTATAGCAACTAGGCGAAAGTAAGTAAAAAAATAGGTCATAAATTATAGTTTGCTTTATAGTGTTTGTCGTGCTTAAAATACTATGTTAAGTTTATTACCTTGCTTTATTTAGTCCTTAATTAGACCATTTGAGTTTGTTGTCTTTAATCCTATAAATTTACCATTAATTTGAATTCTTGCAAATATTATCCGAGTGTTTATTTTGCTTCTTTTTGGTTATACCTAGTTTCTTCATATTTGGCATAAATTAGCCCTCGTAGAATCAACCTTTAACTACTAACTAATACCTACGATTTTGTATACCTGCGTAGGGCGGACATTTTTCAATATTACTAGGAGCACCATACTTCCTTCCATTTATTGTTTGTCATGTCAATAAACTTTAAAAAAATGACGTGGGATCTACCAACATTAAAGAAATGTTTATAAAGGCAAGATTATAATGTGAACAAAGGTAGTATGGTACTCTCGTAGTACCATAAATTTTCCCCTGCATAGTGAATTTTCACACATTAGTAAGAAAGGTATGTATGTGTTTAATAGGTGCTAGCATTTACTAGGGTTGCTAAAGTCATTTCTCTAAGATTGTCCTCATCGCAAAGAAGGAGAAGACGAAGTAGAAGAAGAAGGAGAAGGAGAAGTCGAAGTAGAAGGAAGGAAAAAAAGAAAAGAAAAGAAGAAGGAGAAGACGAAGTAGAAGAAGGAGGAAGGAGAAGGAAAGAAAGAAAGGAGAAAGCAAAAAAAAAACCACCTAAGCAAATGTCACTTAAGGCATGTTTGTTTCATGGGTTTTGTCATGGGTTTTCAAACAAATATTTAATATCACTGTTTGTTTCACTAGTTTTAACTTTTTAAAACCCATAATATTATTGTCCAAGGAAATTTAAAACTCATCCAACATGATTTTCTTATACCCTCCATATAGGTGGGCTTTTTATACCTGAGAGATAAACCGTGAACATATAACCTAATTAATTAATTAATCATTATTAATTATTAATGTCAATATGTTATTTAGGCTTAATAAAATTATAACTAATACATTTATAATTATTATTTTATATTATCTTGTTTATTTAATTTTATTAACATTTTAATTAATTTATATTTATTTAATTATTTTTAGGAGAGGTGAGAGAGAAACTATTCATTAATTACTTTTTAATTAATGTAAAAATTAATTTCAATTGCTTTAATTTATTATTAATTAATTATCTAATATACATATCTTAATTAATTAAAAATATTTTTTTAAATAAATCTAATCATTTAAATTATTTTTCCATAAACAACCCTATATAATAATTAATATACATTATTTGATTATGTGAGAGAGAGTTAAAGAGTGAGCATAGAATATTTGATGGCTTTGATAGATTTATTATCTAATTAAAATTAAAAAATATTTTTATTCTATATATATATATATATATATATATATATATATATATATATATATATATATATATATTACCTCAATTCCAAATAGATAACTGCAAATCTTGACTGATAAGTAAATGAAAAATATATGTAGATTTTAAATTGTTTTAATATAAGTTTAAAGTTCATTGATATAAGTCAAAAGGTAAAGATAAAAGAGAAAGGAAAATTAGGTAGAAAATTCATAGTTGAAACTTTTATTTTTAAACATGATTGAATTTTAATACTTTTATTTGTATACGATGCATATAATAATTGTATAATTTTGATTTTATTTGGTTATAAGAAAAAAAAACATCCACTCAAATAAGATTTTTGACAATTTTTCTAGTCTTTTTTAAATTTTTTTTTTATTTTGATTAATTCATAATCATATTATTTAAATCTCAATAACAAAACTTGCAAAATAAACACAAACATTAATTAGCTTTTATTAACCGACTAATGGTTTTAAAATCTCAAACCATTTTTCAAAGCTCACTAAAGTCTCACCTTTGAAATTTTATGGACCAAATGGAAACTTAATCCAAACTTGAAGGTCCAAAACAAAGTATTTTTTTCCAAAAATTACTCTTTAAATTTACTAGTAATCACTCACATGTGTTCCACGTGTTTTTTTTTTAATGTTTTAAAATTTCAAATAGTTGAAAAGTTCAATAGATAGCTAAAATTAGAATTAAATGTCAAATGAGGGGTAAAAATAAAATTATATACTTAAGAATAAACTATCAAACATAAACCATATCACATTTTTCCTAAAAATAGTTAGAAAATATAAGCTTGGTCAATAACTATTTATGCCCCAATTTGATAACTAATTGGTTTTTTGTTTTGGTTTTTGAAAATTGTGCTTGTTTTCTCAGTATTTGTCTATAATGTATTTCATTTTTTAAAGAAAATATTTGAATTCTGAGCCAAATTTAAAAAACAAAACACAATTTTTTTAAAATTTACTTTTTTTAGTTTTCAAAACTTGGTTTGGTTTTTGAAAACATTGAAAAATATTTAAAAACTAGAAAACAAATCAAGGAAGTCTATTTACAAAACAAATCAAGGAAGTCCATTGGTGGAAGTAGTATTTATAGGCTTAATTTTAAAAAACCAAATGGCTATCAAACGAGACCATAGTTTTTTATTTTCTACTTTTGAAAATTATGCTTGTTTCCTCATTTTTTTTTGGAAAGCTTTTATTTCCCTTAAAAATATTGGGATTTATGCTTTAAAGCCTCGTAATTAATGATTTATTTAATAATTTATAATAATTTTGATTATTTTATTTGCAATATAATATTATCCATTATATGAAAAATCCAAGGTTATTAGTGTAATCTTGAATAGTATGTAGTTGACATACGGGAGGATCATGTTCAAGAAATAACCTAAAGGGTCACAGTATATAGATAAGGTTGGGTGTCTTATCCTGGTAACACTATTGATACGGCCCACTTTGTAATAGTTACAAATGATTTGATCCAAATCGTTCATGTGGAGACATGTGAGTGGAGGTATCTTATACAATGAGTTTGTGTAAGACTAGACCACGAAATATTTAATCTCTCTTTATAAATTCGTTAATTGAGAAGATTAATATTTCATCAGGATGATCATATGCGACTCGATCTTAATCTTGAGTGAGTTATGAACTCCTGCATGTGAGGGCTTGTCCTTTGATTTGCATGGGTGAGAGTGACTTTTGTAACCAATTCAACATGTCCACCATTTTGGGGACTTTACCAAATAGGGAGCTGGAAACATAATTTCACAAGATGAAATTCACTCATTCTCATATAGGGTAAGTAGATGAGTAGTTCCCTTAAGTACTGATTTCGGGACTTGAACAATGGGGTCTCACCCTCTCATTGGCCTAAGAGGGACTTAGTTTATAATTAGATTATAAACAAATTGTTCATTAAAAGATCAGTGGTACTTAAGGTGCAAGATGTAATTACATGGGTAAGACCCAACTGTAATTATTACGAACAACTCGTGAAGGATCGACTTGCATGTAGTGATTATATCCATATACACAACTTATCCTATAGTGCATAAGAGTGCAACTCTAGGTCTATAGTAGAGTGACCTATAGTTAATGAATGAAAATTAATTAATTAAAGAGTTTAATTAATTAATTTTGTATCATTGAAGCTTATAATCTGTAGCTCCATAAGGTCTCATTGCTAGCTCATAGTAACACTAAAAGATCAATTTAGTTGAAAGAAAATTTTAAAATGTTCAAATTAATATTTAATATATTAGATATATCAAATATAAAAGAGGAAATATATTTATTGTATTTGATACATTAAATATTAAAATAATTAATGTATATTAGATACATTACATAAAAGATATTTATAAACTTTGAATAAGATTCAAATAAATAAATATCGTAGGAGATTTGAATGCTATTCAAATAAATATAAGATATATTTTTATATATTAGATATTAAAATATAATATTTTAATTATGGCAAAGATTTTTTCTTGGTCTCTATAAATAGGACATTTTGGTTGAGCCATTAGACATAACACATATCTCCTCAATAGAGAATTAGAAAATTCTCTCTAGATCTCTTCCTCTCTATTCCCTTGTGGATTTTCTTTCAAGAGACTTCCACAAGCCTTGATCCTATGTTCGAGTTGTTAGGATTTATGCCCTAAAGCCTCGTAATTAATAATAAATAATAATTTGATTATTTTATTTGCAGTATAATATTATCCACTATATGAAAAATCCAAGCTTATTAGTGTAATCTTGAACAGTATGTGGTTGACATACAAGAGGATCATGTTCAAGAAATAACCTAAAGGGTCATAGTATATGGATAAGGTTGGGTGCCTTATCCTGGTAACACTATTGATACGGCCCACTTTGTAATAGTTACAAATGATTTGATTCAAATCATTCATGTGGAGACATGTGAGTGGGGGTATCTTATATAATGAGTTTGTATAAGACT
Source organism: Trichosanthes truncata (assembly GCA_033996785.1). Taxonomy (NCBI): domain Eukaryota; kingdom Viridiplantae; phylum Streptophyta; class Magnoliopsida; order Cucurbitales; family Cucurbitaceae; genus Trichosanthes; species Trichosanthes truncata. Next base: position 18,246,423 of record JAWPNB010000004.1, read on the forward strand.
GGTTCACGAAATATTTAATCTCTCTTTATAAATCCGTTAATTGAGAAGATTAATATTTCATCAGGATGATCATATGCGACTCGATCTTAATCTTGAGTGAGTTATAAACTCCTGTCTGTGAGGGCTTGTCCTTTGATTTGCATGGGTGAGAGTGGCTTTTATAGCCGATTCAATATGCCTACCATTTTGAGGACTTGACCAAATAAGGAGTTGGGAACATAATCTCACAAGATGGAATTCACTTCTTCCCATATAGGGTAAGTAGATGAGTAGTTCCCTTAAGTGCTGATTTCGGGACTTGAACAATGGGGCCCCACCTTCTCACTGGCTCGAAAAGGACTTAGTTTATAATTAAATTATAAACAGATTGTTCATTAGAGGATCAGTGGTACTTAAGGTGCAAGATGTAATTTGTTGGGATTTATGCCCTAAAGCCTCGTAATTAATAATTTTGATTATTTTATTTGCAATATAATATTATCCATTATATGAAAAATCCAAGGTTATTAGTGTAATCTTGAACAGTATGTGGTTGACATACAAGATGATCATGTTCAAGAAATAACCTAAAGGGTCATAGTATATGGATAATGTTGGGTGCCTTATCCTGGTAACACTATTAATACGGCTCACTTTGTAATAGTTACAAATGATTTGATCCAAATCATTCATGTGGAGACATGTGAGTGGGGGTATCTTATACAATGAGTTTGTATAAGACTGGACCACGAAATATTTAATCTCTCTTTATAAATCCGTTAATTGAGAAGATTAATATTTCATCAGGATGATCATATGCGACTCGATCTTAATCCTGAGTGAGTTATGAACTCATGCCTGTGAGGGCCTGTCCTTTGATTTGCATGAGTGAGAGTGGCTTTTGTAGCCGATTCAATACGCCTACCATTTTGGGGACTTGACCAAATAGGGAGTTGGGAACATAATCTCACAAGATGAAATTCACTCCTTCTCATATAGGGTAAGTAGATGAGTAGTTTCCTTAAGTGCTGATTTCGGGACTTGAACAATGGGGGCCCACCCTCTCATTGGCCCAAGAGGGACTTAGTTTATAATTAGATTATAAACATATTGTTCATTAGAGAATCAATGGTTCTTAAGGTGCAAGATGTAATTATAGGGGTAAAACGGACTTTTGACCCAGCTGTAATTACGAAGAACTCGTGAAAGATCGACTTGCATGTAATGATTATATCTATGGACACAACTTGTCCTACAGTGCATAAGAGTGCAACTCTAAGTCTATAGTGGAGTGACCTATAGTTAATGAATGAAAATTAATTAATTAATTAAATAGTTTAATTAATTAATTTTGTATCATTGGAGCTTATAATCTGTAGGTCCATAAGGTCCCATTGCTAGCTCATAGTAACACTAAAAGATCAATTTAGTTGAAAGAAAAATTTGAAATGTTCAAATTAATATTTAATTTGAAGTGTTCAAATTAATATTTAATATATTAGATATATTAAATATAAAAGAGGGAAATATATTTATTGTATTTGATACATTAAATATTAAAATTTGACATGTTCAAATTTAATATTTAATTTGAAATGTTCAAATTAATATTTAATATATTAGATATATTAAATATAAAAGAGTAAAATATATTTATTGTATTTGATACATTAAATATTAAAATAATTAATATATATTTGATATATTAAATAAAAGATATTTATAGAATTTGAATAAGATTCAAATAAATAAATATCGTAGGAGATTTGAATGAGATTCAAATAAATATAAGATATATTTTAATATATTAGATATTAAAATATAATATTTTAATTATGGCAAATATTTTCCCTTGGTCTCTATAAATAGGACCCTTGGGTTGAGCCATTCTATACAACACACATCTCCTTAATAGAGAGAATTAGAGTATTCACTCTAGACCTCTTCCTCTCCAATCCCTTGTGGATTTTCTTTCAAGAGGCTCCCACAAGCCTTGGTCATGTGTTCGAGTCATAGCCAAGAAGACTTTATGGAAGAGATAAAGATTTGCCAGAAGAATCTCCATATTTGGAAGGTATTTATTGCTTAACCTTAGTTTTTTGTTTAATTCTAAATAAAATCAAAGACGATTCCTAAGCTTCCGCTGTGGGTTTAATTCAATTATTCCCTTCAATTATAGGGGTAAAACGGAATTTTGACCCATCTATAATTACGAACAACTCGTGAATGATCGACTTGCATGTAATGATTATATCTATGGACACAACTTGTCCTACAGTGCATAAGAGTGCAACTCTAGGTCTATAGTGGAGTGATATATAGTTAATGAATGAAAATTAATTAATTAAAGAGTTTAATTAATTAATTTTATATCATTGGAGCTTATAATCTGTAGGTCCATAAGGTCCCATTGCTAGCTCATAGTAACACTAAAAGATCAATTTAGTTGAAAGAAAAATTTGAAATGCTCAAATTAATATTTAATTTGAAGTGTTCAAATTAATATTTAATATATTAGATATATTAAATATAAAAGAGGAAAATATATTTATTGTATTTGATACATTAAATATTAAAATTTGAAATCTTCAAATTAATATTTAATTTGAAGTGTTCAAATTAATATTTAATATATTAGATATATTATATAAAAGAGAAAAATATATTTATTGTATTTGATACATTAAATATTAAAATAATTAATGTATATTAGATACATTAAATAAAAGATATTTATTAAATTTGAATTGGATTCAAATTAGGAAATAAATGTCGTAGGAGAATTTTAAACGATTTGAATAAGATTCAAATTGGTTAGATAACTATATTTTAATATATTAGATATTAAAATATATTATTTAATTATTTTCCCTAGACCACTATAAATAGGATCCTAGGGGTGAGCCATTGGATTCTTCACAACACACACTCCTCAATAGAGAATTAGAGAATTCTCTCTAGACCTCTTCCTCTTCAATCCCTTGTGGATTTTCTTTCAAGATGCTCCCACAAGCCTTAGTCATGTGTTCGAGTCATAGCCATAAAGACTTTGTGGAAGAGATAAAGATCCACCAGAAGATTCTCCATATTTGGAAGGTATTTATTGCTTAACCCTTGTATTTTAGTTTAATTCTAAATAAATCAAAGACGTTCCTATGTTTCCGTTATGGATTTAATTCGATTATTCCCTTCAATTGGTATCAAAGCAATATTTGATTTTTATTTAGAATTAAAGTTTCGTGATGGTGGATATTTTTTAATTTTGATCATATATGTGATATATGATGTTTTTCAAAGTTGATACAAAGGTATATTTGGCATCAGTTTCCTTATACATTTGATTAGATCAATTTGCAAAATCGTATTAAAGTTATTATTATTATTATTATTATTATTATTATATATATATATATATATATATATATATATATATATATATACATTTTTTTTTTTTTTTTTTTTTGCCGTCACTCCAAATTTATATCAAGGGTTGCAGGCGAGAGAGTAACACCTCGAGATAAGAATAGCAGCTCATGGAATTCTACAAGCATGCATCTTGGAGTATTGTGAACTCCATTGTAGGCGGTGAGGTAGTTGGTTGAACGACAATTCAATAACTCATTGATTTTTTTTTTTTTTTGCCGTCACTCCAAATTTATATCAAGGGTTGCAGGCGAGAGAGTAACACCTCGAGATAAGAATAGCAGCTCATGGAATTCTACAAGCATGCATCTTGGAGTATTGTGAACTCCATTGTAGGCGGTGAGGTAGTTGGTTGAACGACAATTCAATAACTCATTGATTCAAGTATATGTATATGTGTATATATATATACCACACGGTGCTTCAATTGGATTTATTAAATGGCAAATTGTTTGCCCACTTTCTTATTATATATATATTCATATATGTATGTGTTGTTGTTTCAATTTTTTTTTAAATGGTGCAAATTGTTTGCCCAAACTGCAGACTTGATTGTAACATATATATAATTTCGATTGAAGCAAAAATGTTGGCTGAAGAGTTTCAGCCGGCCATGTTATATATATATATATTTTGGCGGTTGGTGGTGAGACAACTTGTTATGGGTGAAAGTAACATTGAAATTAGATTTCAAATTGATTTTGAAATTGGATTTGAATAAATAGCAGAAAATTGAAATTTAAATATGGAATGGTTCAAAGAAAGGAAAAGATATTGAAGACCAAGATATGTCTTAGATTTAAATTATTGTAATTTAAATTGTTTTCAATTTCTTAAGATATGCCAAAATATACCGGTCAATTTTGCTATTTTTAATTTAATTATGCATGAGATGTATGTTTTAAATTATTTGATTGTTGCATAAAGTATGTCATTTAAATTTAAAATCCCACCATAGGTTAAGCATGATCATGCATCTTATCTATTTTTTAATATAATTGTTATATTGGAAAGTTTAAGTCCTGGGATCACACCCTCAGTGGTTAACGCCGGATTCTCAAGATATTTAGAAGAAAAAATACTAATCATAAAGCAATCAGTCCAGGCCATTCAGGAGAAACACTGGGTGACATCATCACCACAACAAAAGAAGATGAAGACGGACGACGATGAAGTGCAGACATATGTTATCAGCTTTCACTTTCAGCTTTTGTAATCTTGTCTTTTATTTATTTTTCAAAAGCAGCTTTAATAAAGTTTGCTTTTACTTTTGTAAAGTTTTTGTTTTATTGAGAATTTTGAGATTCCAAAGAGATAAGGCAAAGCAGGGATGTGTCCGAGCTGAAGAGTTTCAGCCGGCCATGTTATATATATATATATATATATATATATTGGCGGTTGGTGGTGAGACAACTTGTTATGGGTGAAAGTAAAATTGAAATTAGATTTCAAATTGATTTTGAAATTGGATTTGAAATAAATAGCATAAAATTGAAATTTAAATATGGAATGGTTCAAAGAAAGGAAAAGATATTGAAGACCAAGATATGTCTTAGATTTAAATTATTGTAATTTAAATTGTTTTCAATTTCTTAAGATATGCCAAAATATACCGGTCAATTTTGCTATTTTTAATTTAATTATGCATGAGATGTATGTTTTAAATTATTTGATTGTTGCATAAAGTATGTCATTTAAATTTAAAATCCCACCATAGGTTAAGCATGATCATGCATCTTATCTATTTTTTAATATAATTGTTATATTGGAAAATTTGATTAGGATGTTTCCTAATAGAATTGAGATATTTTCCTAATATGTTTATATTTTCCATATCGTTGAATATAATTGTTATATTTGGAAAATTAAATTCGGATATTTCCTTTCATAAATGAAATCCATGTTTTCCTAATAGGATTAGGATATATCCTTGAAGGGAATAATCGAATTAAACCCACAGCGGAAGCATATGAATCGTCTTTGATTTATTTAGAATTAAACTAAAATATAAGGGTTAAGCAATAAATACCTTGAAAATAATATTATGGAGAATATTCTGGCGGATCTTTATCTCTTCCACAAAGTCTTCCTGGCTATGACTCGAACACAGGACCAAGGCTTGTGGGAGCCTCTTGAAAGAAAATCCCTAAGGTATTGGAGAGGAAGAAGTCTAGAGAGAATTCTCTAATTCTCTCTATTGAGGAGATGTGTGTTGTACAGAATGGCTCAACCCAAGGGTCCTATTTATAATGACCAAGGGAAAATCTTTGCCATAATTAAAATATTATATTTTAATATCTAATATATTAAAATATATCTTGTATTTATTTGAATCTCATTCAAATCTCCTATGATATTTATTTATTTGAATCTTATTCAAATTCTATAAATATCTTTTATTTAATATATCAAATATACATTAATTATTTTAATATTTAATATATCAAATACAATAAATATATTTTCCTCTTTTATATTTAATATATCTAATATATTAAATATTAATTTGAACACTTCAAATTAAATATTAAATTTGAACATTTCAACTTTTAATATTTAATGTATCAAATACAATAAATATATTTTCCTCTTTTATATTAAATATTAATTTGAACACTTCAAATTAATATTAATTTGAACATTTCAAAATTTTCTTTCAACTAAATTGATCTTTTAGTGTTACTATGAGCTAGCAAGGGGACCTTATGGACCTACAGATTATAAGCTCCAATGATACAAAATTAATTAATTAAACTCTTTAATTAATCAATTTTCATTCATTAACTCTAGGGTCACTCCACTATAGACCTAAAGTTGCACTTTTATGCACTGTAGGACAAGTTGTGTCAATTGATATAATCACTACATGCAAGTCGATCCTTCACGAGTTGTTCGTAATTACAGCTGGGTCAAAAGTCCGTTTTACCCCTATAATTACATCTTGCACCTTAAGTACCACTGATCCTCTAATGAACAATTTGTTTATAATATAATTATAAACTAAGTCTCTCTCGGGCCAATGAGAGGGTGGGGCCCCATTGTTCAAGTCCCGAAATCAGCACTTAAGGGAACTACTCATCTACTTACCCTATATGGGAAGGAGTGAATTCCTTTTTGTGAGATTATGTTCCCAGCTCCCTATTTGGTCAAGTCCCCAAAATGGTAGGCATATTGAATCGGCTACAAAAGCCACTATCACCCATGCAAATCAAAGCACAAGCTCTCACAGGCAGTAGTTCATAACTCACTCAGGATTAAGATCGAGTCGCATATGATCATCCTGATGAAATATTAATCTTCTCAATTAACGGATTTATAAAGAGAGATTAAATATTTCGTGATCCAGTCTTATACAAACTCATTGTATAAGATACCCTCACTCACATGTCTCCACATGAATTGTAACGCCCGGCTTATTTAGGAGTTTAAATTTTAATTTTTGGAATTAAGAGGAATGATTTTTTCATTGGATAAGTTAAATATGAAGGTTAAATTGAAATTTGGAATGAGAAAAAGGGTAAATTTGAATTTTAGAAAGAGAAAAAGGGCATTTTGGTCATTTATGGAGAAGATATTTTGATTTTATTATTATTATTATTATTATTATTTAAAAAAAAAAAAAATATCTTCTTCTTCTTCCCGAGACCTCTCTCTCGCGCGCGCTCTCCCCTCCCTTCCGAACTCTCTCTCCGGAGCTCCTCACGTCGCCGGTCTCCTTCCCGATCGCTCTCTCTCCGATCTCTCTCTCTCACTCGATCGTCTCCCTCACGGCAAACGAGCAGCTCCCTCCGACTGAACAACCTCCACCGCCGGCTGCTTCTTCTTCTTCCTCGGATTCTCGCCGCCGCACGCCGGTCTTCCTCTTCTTCTTCCCCACCGCTGCTCGCGAGTAGCTTCGCCGGAGCCTCTCTCCGACTGCCCAGATCCGCTCGCACGAAGACCCACGCACCTCCGTTCTCAACAGTCTTCACAGTCGTCTATGAGGTCACAGGCCGCTTTTAGTCAGAGGCAGCAAGTGAATAGGCCAGGATCCAACATTGGGGAGAAACCTCGTTGTAATGAATGTGGAAAGTTTCATTGGGGTCAGTGCCTGATGCGGTCTGGGTTGTGCTTTCGGTGTAAAAAGGAGGGACACAGAGCTGAAAATTGTCCTACCCTCCCAGATAGGAGAGGCCAGTCTTCAGGTTCAGGTGGAGTAGGACTTAATAGGCCCGCACCATAGCAAGGGAGAGTTATTGCTAGTACCAGCAGGGAGGCTGGTAACTCAGATGCTGTAGTTACAGGTACGTTTCCCGTTTTGGGATATCTTGCGTTTATGTTATTTGATTTCTACACATTCAATTATTTCTGCGTCTTTTGTGAGACAAGATGAGTTAGAACTTGAGCCATTACCCTCTGCTTTGTCTGTTGCTACCCCGATGGGGTTGAGTCTATTAGCTACTGAGGGGATTAAGAATAGTAAGATGATAGTTTCCGACCATGAGATGGATGTGAATTTGATAGTCCTAGAGATGGAAGGGTTCGATGTTATTCTAGGCATGGATTGGTTGGTTTTGAACCATGCTAATATTGATTGTTTTCGTAAAGAAGTGGTGTTTACGCCACCAAAACAGGCCAGTTATAAGTTTAAGGGGATTAGAACTGAATTAATCCGAGAGTGGATTAGTGATGAACGAGGAACCCCAAATGAGGGAGATATGAAGGAATGGAAAACAAGAATAAAAGAGAATATGATTGATGATTCATGGGGTCATTTGAGACTTTGGAAAGGATTAGCCCCGTACTCGTGGTTTAGCTTGTTCACCTTTCTCTCTATAGTCATGATGTGCTTTATGTTCCTCTCGTTGAGGAAAGGTGTTGCTCGGTGATGGAAAAGAGACTTAATGGATTTGGTAAAGGAAGGGAAATGTGATATAGAAAAGATATGTTTGTCTCAAGAAATAAAAAGGAAACGGTTATGTTGAGGTGACTAATACTCAAGTATGGTGTGCTTTGAGGATAGAAATCCTTAAATGTGGTGAAGGAAATTTGGTTAGAATTTGAAACTCAGAACTTCGTAAGCTTTGGCTGAAGGTAAGAACTTGAGACTTTGGTTATGGAGCCTAGCTTAACATGTGAGATCTTACTCCTAAGGTAAGAGTTTAAACTTGTGAAACTCAAGAATTAGAAGAGAATTTCGTTAAGATTTTGTTTTAGGCTTGCAAAGGAAATGAAGAGAGCAACTTTCTAGTTGAAAATGGTTATTGGCCTATGTTGCTAAATAGTTGGAAAGAGAAACAAAAGGAGTGGTTCGAATATATGTGACTCCAGTGGATGAAGTTGACAAGGCAATAGTGGAAGTCTGGATCAGATAGAATTGAATTTGGAGGCCGAGGCCGTGTGAGGTGAAACCCAGAAAGCGATTCAAATGATGGTGACAATGCGAATAGACTTGCAAGCTGGAGTTCGGGTTTGGATGAGAATAGAGTTTGGAGTAGTGGTGGTTGTGCAAGGTCCTAGAACCGAGGAAGTGAATGGAATAACCAACGACGGAGTTGGAAATCGAGCAATGATGATGGTGATAAGTTGAGTGTTCAGGAATTAGGTTGGAAGGTGACATCAAGAGAAATGAGCACAATAATTGGAAAGTATTAAGTCGTCCTTGAGGTTTGAATCGAACTATAGGTGGAATAGAGGAACTGAGAATCAAACAGCAAATAAGGATGAAAATGCAGGTGCTAGTAATGTTGCAAGTTGGAGTAAAAGTAGCCCTGCAAATAGAGAAAAGTTGTCATTTGATTTGGAGCAATGATTGATGGTAATGTCTCAGTTCGAATACGAGATCTAGTTTCAGAAGATGGTTTTCCTAAGACTCGTGATATCAAGGGATCGGTTTCAGTGGTTCCAGCAAGGACAAAAATTAGCAACCAAATGACTTTGTGTAGTTGCAGTTAGAAAGGTGCATGGTTTGCTTGGGTTTATGGGTTGCTTTCTATGTTAGAACCTCTCCAGTATAGTAATGTCTCAAACTTAATTGACTCAATGATGCAGTTGTTCATATAGAGTGAGACTTATGAAGTGAGCTTTTAAGAGTTCAAGCAAGATGGACATTTAGTATTAGTGCTCGTTGTGGAGCTGGAAAGTGGTTATTCATGGTATTGTTCTCGAGAAAGGGTTGGTTGAGAGTCGATATAGCTGTGTAAGGTGATTGTTTTCTTCAGGATTGGATGAAAGGTTTACGAATGCAACTACTCGACCTATGGTTTGGTAGGGATAGATAAGGACTTTGCTTTGAAAGATTGCAAGGCACTATGGGTGTCAGAAGAAGGTTTGAAACCTTTCGTAGCCTTATGAGCCTAGAGTATTGTTCATCCAAGAGTTGAGCATGTGACAGCTTAGATCGTTTGAGTTATTAAGAGTTTATGATGACAAGTTATGTGCCACAAGATGGAAAAAGGGGAATGGAGTTCGAAGATGGTGGTTTAGTATCCTTAAGGGTAGCATGAGGAAAGAAGCTTTGAGGTTAGAACAAAAAGAAAGGTGACTGATGTTTGGTTGAGTCGTTTGAGAGGCGAACATGTATTCAAAGTTTTGTAAGACTAGCCACTTTCGAGGACGAAAGTTTTCTTAAGGGGGGAAGAATGTAACGCCCGGCTTATTTAGGAGTTTAAATTTTAATTTTTGGAATTAAGAGGAATGATTTTTTCATTGGATAAGTTAAATATGAAGGTTAAATTGAAATTTGGAATGAGAAAAAGGGTAAATTTGAATTTTAGAAAGAGAAAAAGGGCATTTTGGTCATTTATGGAGAAGATATTTGATTTTATCATTATTATTATTATTATTATTTAAAAAAAAAAAAATATCTTCTTCTTCTTCCCGAGACCTCTCTCTCGCGCGCGCTCTCCCCTCCCTTCCGAACTCTCTCTCCGGAGCTCCTCACGTCGCCGGTCTCCTTCCCGATCGCTCTCTCTCCGATCTCTCTCTCTCACTTGATCGTCTCCCTCACGGCAAACGAGCAGCTCCCTCCGACTGAACAACCTCCACCGCCGGCTGCTTCTTCTTCTTCCTCGGATTCTCGACCGCCGCACGCCGGTCTTCCTCTTCTTCTTCCCCACCGCTGCTCGCGAGTAGCTTCGCCGGAGCCTCTCTCCGACTGCCCAGATCCGCTCGCACGAAGACCCACGCACCTCCGTTGTCGATCGCCGGTGAAGCCTACTGCAGCTCGCTGCCGAAAGCCGCCGAGCGAGCGCCCCCTCGACGGTTCTGCAGCTCGTGAACCTCACTCCAACCGCCGCAGCTTCGCCGGAAGTTTCAACTCACAACCCACGCCAGTGAACGCCATAAGCTCGCCGGAATTACAGCCTGAACGCCTCGAAACTTGCCGGAAAGTCCAGATCCGTGAGTTTCGCGCGAAAATGAGCCTCCACGCGCCCTCACGCGCCGATCGGAATCTCCACGCGCCGGCCACGCGCCGCCGTCCGCCGCCGCACGCGCCGCCGTGCTCCGGTCACGCGCCGCCGCTCGCCGGAGTTGGGTAAAATTTGCCATTAGGTCCGTTTCGTCGAGTTATAAATGATAGAATGTGTTTTAACGTAATTTGGATGGTTTAAGACACGTTTAGAACACTTTTTAGGTGAATTGTCGAGGACCGAGGATCGTACTTGGAGTGGGAACTCAAGAAGCTTATTACTAAGTGAAGAAAGGGTATTGTAATAAGTAAAGACTTAAGGTAAGGGATCTCACAACGAAAGAAGTTTTCAAAACTTGAGCTAGCTCTATGTTTACTTTGAAAGTATATGTTTTTCATGTTAAGTATTTAAGAAAGAAAGTGTATTATATGTATGACTTTGAAATGCGATTGCTATGACTGATGCATTCATAACTATGTTCTAAAACGAATGGGACCTCATGCATGTGTTGTGTTCATGAAAAGATTTATATAGGCTGTGACGATAATTCTCCCAAAAGTTTTATGTGGGTTTTGAGGGAACCCGAGTCTTCGGACTCTATATGCTCCCGGGGTTCGAGAGTGCCCCCAGACTGTAGCCGACGGGCTTGAGTCTTCGGACTCCACGATGGTAGCCTTCGGGCTGAGTCTTCGGACTCCATGATATATGTTAGCTTTCGAGCTTAACTCTCAGAGGTAGGGAGGACTCTATTAGACAGAAAAACTATGTCTTCGGACTATTCAGAGGCCCTCGGGAGAATTTAATCGTTCACAAGAGCTGCGAGGAAAAGTATATGGTTTATAAAAGGAATTTTAGGTCCCCTACTAAAGCGATGGTTTTATGATTTAAAATGACATGTTGCATGTGATTGAAATTCTTATTTTAAAACTATGATGGACTTACTGAGTATTATTCGTTAATACTCACCCTTTTCCTTTTAAAAATGTTTTCAGGTAAGGCTAAGATCGGCCCTAGCGTGTGACCGGAGATCCTCTACTCGAGTCATGGGAGCCGACTGATCGCTATTCCGCTTCCTCTATGTTTCTAGATGTATATAGAACTCATGTTAAGTTTTTAAATGTTTAGGAGAATGTTTCAAAATCTTTTAAACCTTTCTTGTAAATCGTGCACGTGTATTTGATTTCTTCTGTTTGAACCCTAGCATCATATTGAGAAGTTTGTTGGATGCTAGGAGGTTGTTTGAAATCTTAGAAGTGTGTTTTTCTATGTCTTATCAGGGTCAAAATTTTGGTTTTCGTGTAGTTACGCCGTTATGTTGCCGAAATTTTTGGTAATATAGCGACGTGACTTAGTAATGACTCTTAGGTAGCGTGTTGAGCCCCTAGGGTCGTTACATGAATGATTTGGATCAAATCATTTGTAACTATTACAAAGTGGGCCGTATCAATAGTGTTACCAGGATAAGGCACCCAACCTTATCCATATACTATGACCCTTTAGGTTATTTCTTGAATATGATCCTCTCGTATATCAACCACTTACTGTTCAAGATTACACTAATAACCTTAGATTTTTCATATAATGGATAATATTATATTGCAAATAAAATAATCAAAATTATTATTCATTATTAAATAAATTATTAATTTCGAGGCTTTAGGGCATAAATCCCAACAATCCTAATGAGATTAGGATTTTCTTAAATTAAAGATATTTTGAATTCATGCTTTAAATAGTTTAAAATTTGAATTTAATATATCTTTATTTGTTAGAATTTAGGATAATCTTTTAATTTAGTTTTAAATGGTTTTAAATGGTAGAATTTCAAGATTATCCATAGTTTAAGTTTTGAATTTAATTTATCTTCTATTTTTCTAATAGAATTAGAATAAAATATCCATGATTATCTTTTAATTTGTTTTAAAGGGTTTAAAATGATGGATTTTTAAGACTATCCATGTGATCTATTTGAAGGGGTGAATATTAAAAATGCGGAAGCAATTTTGGATCTTGAGCACTCTAATTTGATCAATTTTATCATACAAAAACATGCTCAAAACTGGAAAAAAACTGGAAAGTATAAACACATACCTTTGTAGCTCAAAATCTCCAAATTCTTTGCAAATCTTGGATCACCAACACTACTTGGACCACCACTAGAGTATTCCCTACTATTCTCAGCCCTTGGAATGGATTGTGGGATCTTTGATTGAGAGAAATTGGGAGAAGAATGAGTAAAGATCTAAATAAAAAAGCTAGAGAGTTTTCTACAAAAATCTATTGTTTTTCTAATCTTCTTTCTCCATTGTGTTTCTTCTCTATTTATAGAAAGCCACAAGCTTAGTGAAGAAGCCAATTGAATGAAGATAAACTTCAAACAAGAAGCTTTGTGAAGAAGCCAATTGAAAGAAGATATGCTTCAAACAATAAGCTTGGTGAAGAAGTTATGAACTTGGTCCATATTTCATTTCCAAATGAATTTGAATTCTTTTTTAATTTTAATTCAAAATTAATATAAAATTAATTTTAAATTAAAATTAATTTTAAATTAATTAAACAATTTAATTAATTTTAAATAAATATTTAATTTAATATCAAATATCAAATTAAATAATTGGACCAATCCTAATTTCTCAAAACTAACGTTCGAACATGAATCCCTATTCATGTTTTAAACCGAACGAATATTTAAATCATATTTAAATATTTCCACATCTTCTTTATCATAGTTTAATTCATAATTAAGCTATGATACGTTAAGTATATCGCATATAATTAACTTTTTCTCTCAAATTCGAATTTGAACAATTCAAATTCTTTTCTCTCAAATTATTCCAAGGCTTAGTCTGAGCTAGTAAGGGGACCTAATGGACCTACAGATCATGAGCTCCAACGATACGAGAATAACCGGCCAAACTCTTTAGCCTAGCTAATCAACATTCGTTAACCATCGGGACACTCCACTAAAGCCCAGTGGCTGCACTCTCCTCACTGTAGATATATTTCTGTCCACTCGATATAACCATGATTAGTAAGTCGATCCTTCACAGGTTGTTCGTAATTACAGCTGGGTCAAATAAACCGTTTTACCCCTGTAATTACTTCTTGTTCCTTAAGTCCCACTGATCCTCTAATGAACAATTTGGTTTGTGGTCCAACTAACAAACCGTATCCCTCTCGGGCCAACGAGAGGGTGGGCCCATTGTTCAAGACCTGGAGTTAGTACTTAAGGGAACAACCTCTCTACTAAACCCTAAAGCGGGTAGGAGTGAATTCCATCTCGCATGACATGTTCCCAACTATCTATCCGGTCTTATCCCCAAAATGGGAGGCTTATTGAGTCGGCGATCTCGGGCCACTCTCACCCATGCAAATCTAAGGATAATCTCGAATAAACAGGAGTTCATAGCACGCTCAGGATTAAGATCGAGTTACCTAGGTCATCGTATGAATATAGTCAATTAAAACAGTAAACGGAGTTAAAAAGTCTAAGTGACTATTTCGCGGTCCAGTCTTATGCAAACTCATTGCATAGGACGCCCCCACTCGCATGTCTCCACATGAACGATTTAGGATCACATCGTTAGTACTATACAAAGTGGGCCGCGTCCATAGTGTCCCCAGGATAAGGTACCCTGCCCTATCCCTATACTATAGACCGTTCTGGTTATAACTCGAACTTGATCCACTTTTATGTCATACATAAAGTTCAAGTATACATACTATAGCCAAGGGTACTTAGTTCATTGGATTTGGGTTATTGAATACACAATTCACTTTATTCAATAACACATTTACTGAATAAACCTCAATAACATCTTTATAGTAAAATAGAATATACATTCAGTTTACAAAACCACGAGTTTTAGGACATAAAACCCAACACTATTTTTTAATAGGATTAAAAAATATTTATGTTCATTAATCTAATAGTTAATAGTTAATTAAAGATTAATGAATTTGAAATAAAAATTGACTATAAGGGAATTCTGTCTATGGAAGGTTCTGTCTAGATTGGGGTATTTAAGCTGACCGAAAGGGAACACCTCTAACTGGGAACCGACCTGGGAGTTGAATTAGTCAAATTTTATTTATTTTCACTAAGCATGCTCATAATGTTATTATTATTTTTTAAATAGTTTAAAAACTTAGTAATTCACATTAAAATCAATCTAACAACATAAGGGTTATGAAAGGTAGATTGAGGAACTTAGATAAATGAGATTAGCCTAATTTTTCTAAGTAATAGAAAACCCTATTTTAAAATACTTAGTGGGAGAAGGACACATGTCAAAAATCCAACGGTCTCTATTATTGATTCACAACGTGAGATTCATGTGGGGCCTCGTGACGGCTTTTGGACCGTCCTCCCTACGGAAGGTGTTTGCATGGATCAATATCAGGGAGAATCTTTTGAAAAAGTATTATAGTAAGTGGGAGAAGGAAATTTGTCAACATATCCTATGGTCTCCATCATTAGTTTACATCGTGAGATTCATGCGGGGCCTCGTGGTGGCTTTTGGACCGTCCCCCTACAGAAGGTGTTTGCATGAGTCAATATCAGGGTGAACTCCTGAAAAGGATAGGATTGTAGTTTTGTTTCCAATACTTGACCTACCCTACGACGACACTTGTTGGGATAAAACTACGGGATCTAAAATGATGGGTCACACTTACAAAAGGCTTATTAAGGTTGTTAATGATGTCCTTGACCAAACTAATGGTAACTAAATATTATAGGAATAAGAGTTATTTTGGTATAATACTTGGTTGAGATTGTTTCAGTTTAGTAAAGGAATACTTGACCTACCCTACAGCGGCACTTGTTCTAACTCACTAAAGTACCATAGCATTAGAAATGATTTATAGGGTTCATTTTTCAAAT
Source organism: Trichosanthes truncata (assembly GCA_033996785.1). Classification (NCBI taxonomy): domain Eukaryota; kingdom Viridiplantae; phylum Streptophyta; class Magnoliopsida; order Cucurbitales; family Cucurbitaceae; genus Trichosanthes; species Trichosanthes truncata. The sequence continues at coordinate 18,262,101 of JAWPNB010000004.1, forward strand.
TGTTTGATTTCTATGCTAAAATTGAATGGATAATTGTTTGCATGATGTTAAATTATATATTTTATATATTTCAATATTATGTCAGTTTCTCTCATAATTTTTAATTTTATTACTGATAAGTCAAAATTGAGAAATTTTATTACTTGGAAAAGTAACATTAACACTTGTAATGGTAGTGTAAAATATTTATTTGTCTTTATTGAGAAATGTTCTAAAAAACCTGTTGCTAATGCTATTTGAATTGTTCGTGAAGCACATGATTAATGAATCAAAAGTAAACGAGATAGCTTATACGTATTCTCCTAGTTGACATGTTAGATGTCAAGTCTAGAAGATAAAGAAAATGACAACAACATATGAGATGTTAAAGTAAACATAAGCTAAATTTAGAAAATTGTCTAAATGATCTCAAAATTAAGTATTACAAAAATCCAAGTAAAGAAACCAAATGATTGAAGCTATATAAAAGGAAATAGTTCCTAAATTAGCTAGGACAGTCATAATAAGAGGAATTTTTTGAAATGCCTCTAAGAACAAAAATATAAATGAAAGTAAATTTGATTTACTAGATTTTGGTGGAATATAAATAATGCCACCTAGATAGTCGATATAAGATCTACTATCAAGATTTATTCTACATTACATTTAATATGTAATTCTTGGAAAATACTTAACATGTAGAATCGTTTCTACAAGTTAGCACCAGGAAGCCTATCTCAATTAGTGTAGTGGGAAACATTAAGATGTCATTAAGTAAAAAATTGTTACATAATGCTGAATATGGTGTTTTTAGTAACCATAAGAGAAATTCAATTTCTCGAACTTTATTACAAAAATGTTCATATAGTATGAATTACTTTGATGTATGAAAGTTTATATTTTCAAAATTGTTTGAAAATACATTCAGCTGAAAATAAGAACAATTTGTATATGTTCAAAATGTTGGCATATACTATACTACAAAATACTGAGATATTCACAATTATAGAATCCAAAATAGAAAGACATTGTTTTCTCCTAAAAGATGATACTTGACTTTGGCTGTTAAGGTTGATTAACATCAACTTGAATAGAATGAAAAGACTAGTAAGAGGTAATTCTCTAAAAAGTTAGTTAATTACTTTACCTGTCTGTAGATCTTGCCTTTCATGCAAGATAATCATTGGGCCTTTATTAGATAGGGCTAGAACGCCAAAGAATACTTTGGACTTACACAATCTGACCCAAGTGGTCTAGTGAATGTAAAGGTCAAATAAAGTCATGAATATTTCGTCACTCTAGTTGATGATAATTCAAGGTACAAGTATCTTTACCTAATACAACATAAGTCTAAATTTTTGAAATGTTCAAGAAAATTAAGACTAAAGTTAAAAAATCGATTAGGTAATTAAATCTATCAAGATATTATGATCAGATCATAATAGAAAGTACAGGAACCTTACGTATTAAAACTAATTGATAGAAAATGGGTTTTTATCCAAATTATTTTAATACCAAGTGCAATTTTGTGAAATTGTGCTGCAAGAGGAGAAACAAGACCTTGTTAGACATGGTCACATCAGTAATGAGTTACACACCATTACCATACTCCGGTTAAGAAATGCAATAGAGATTGCATGGTGAACATGACTCCCCTCTAAAAGTGTCTACGAGACAATTTTAAAGATTATAGAAGAGTAGTAAAGCTAGTTTACAACACTTCACCATTTGGAAATGTTAAGCTCACATGCTGAACACAAGCCTAAAAAGCTTGTATATGTTCAAAGATAAGCCTAAGTGTAGGCTACCCCTAAGGAGTATAAAGTGGTATTTTATGTAGTCCTAAAACGAATAAGGTATTTGTATGACAAATATCAATTTTATAAGAAATGTCAAATAAAATACTACAAACCTTTAATAAGGTGAGATAGTGTTAATAAATTGGTTCCAAGTGAAGCCACTAAATAGTTCACAAAGTTGTTAACAATTTAATTACATTTGAAAGTCAAATGGATCATAGTCATGAATTGGATAAGCCTCATCGTAGTAGGAGAGTTATGATATGACTCAACATTTACAAGGACTTAATTGAAGCCCAAATTGTCATGTTAGATGACAAAGTTAAAGGCTTATTACTTGCAAAATGAGACTAATGACAAAGGGTTAAACCTAATAGGAGAAAGTAAACTGCGAGTAAATTTTCTCACTGGTTGCCATACTGAAGTCTATAAGCATTATTTAATTCATTGTTGTATACGTGATATAAAAAAATGTTTAGAATTCTTTTATGAAAAGAAATCTTAGATAATGCATCTACACAAATCAATCGGATATGTTTATTTGCACAGATTAAAAGCAAAAGGTTTGCGAAAAAGTAAAGGTTCATTTATGAAATGAATGTCACCATTAGATCTGTGAATATAAGGTTTGATAAAAGTATCAAAATTTATGACTTTGAATAAATATTAATGAAGCTTGTATAGACAAGAAAATCATTAATTGCTTAGTAGATTTTTCTCATGTTTTATGTTGGTGATATTTTTGCCCATTATGAATGATGTAAGATGTCTAACATAAAACGTTGATTAAGTAACCAATTTCAAATAAGTGATTTGAATGACTCAGTATATTTTACATGTCCAAAATGAAGATTTTAAGGACAAAATGTTAACTTTGTCTCAAACATCTTATATTGACAAAATTGTTGTCAAATATTTGATATTATGTCTAAGGAAATGTATCTTAAGACACCTCAAATGTTGAGAGTATATGATATGCATAAATGAGACTAAACATTTAATATACAATTGGTTAGCATATATCAGTTACACGAATGGTATGACCATTGAGTAGAAAATTAAAAACTTTCTCAAATTATCTATGGATGATGAGAAATTTTTCTGTATAGAGTTAAAGATTTGATCTTTACAAGATACACTGGTTCTTACAAAGATTTAGGAAATCTATATAAGGATAAATTTTACCCTAAGTGGTGGAGTATGGTATACAAGTTAAATCGTTTTGCTTGTGAAACAACAAAAAGACTTGTCTAACTCAAATAGTTCCTTGAAGATCTGAAAGGTGTTTCAGATATGATTTAGTCTATCCTCTTTATTATGATAATAGTGGTGCAAAGACTAATATTAAGGAAATTAGAAAATACCAATGTATAGGAAATCATATTGAGAGAGAGAAAGCATCATGGTAGTGACCAAGATGGCTTTTACAGACAGTTCTTTGGATCTATATAAAAAGACTCTATAGGCTAAAGTGTTTGAGGGTCACCTAGAATGTCTAGGATTACGAGACATGTCTCATCTTTGCTAGGGCAAGTGGGAGAACATGTTGGGTATAGAGTATGCCCTAGGATACATGTCTCGTCGGCTTTAGTGCAAGTGGGAGATTGTTGGGATTTATGCTCTAAAGCCTCGTAATTAATAATTTATTTAATAATAAATAATAATTTTGATTATTTTATTTGTAATATAATATTATCCATTATATGAAAAATCCAAGGTTATTAGTGTAATCTTGAACAATATGTGGTTGACATACGAGAGGATCATGTTCAAGAAATAACCTAAAGGGTCATAGTATATGGATAAAGTTGGGTGTCTTATCATGGTAACACTATTGATATGGCCCACTTTGTAATAGTTACAAATGATTCGATCCAAATCATTCATGTGAAGACATGTGAGTGAGGGTATCTTATACAATGAGTTTGTATAAGACTGGACCACGAAATATTTAATCTCTCTTTATAAATCCGTTAATTGAGAAGATTAATATTTCATTAGGATGATCATATGCGACTCGATCTTAATCCTGAGTGAGTTATGAACTCCTGCATGTGAGGGCTTGTCCTTTGATTTGCATGGGTGAGAGTGGTTTTTATAGCCGATTCAATATGCCTACCATTTTGGGGACTTGACCAAATAGGGAGCTGGGAACATAATCTCACCAAGATGGAATTCACTCTTTCCCATATAGGGTAAGTAGATGAGTAGTTCCCTTAAGTGCTGATTTCGAGACTTGAACAATGGGGCCCCACCTTCTCATTGGCCCGAGAAGGACTTAGTTTATAATTAGATTATAAACAGATTGTTCATTAGAGGATCAGTGGTACTTAAGGTGCAAAATGTAATTATAGGGGTAAAACGGACTTTTGACCCATCTATAATTACGAACAACTCGTGAAGGATCGACTTGCATGTAATGATTATATCTATGGACACAACTTGTCCTACAATGCATAAGAGTACAACTCTAGGTCTATAGTGGAGTGACCTATAGTTAATGAATGAAAATTAATTAATTAAAGAGTTTAATTAATTAATTTTGTATCATTGGAGCTTATAATCTGTAGGTCCATAAGGTCCCCTTGCTAGCTCATAGTAACACTAAAAGATCAATTTAGTTGAAAGAAAAATTTGAAATGTTCAAATTAATATTTAATTTGAAGTGTTCAAATTACTATTTAATATATTAGATATATTAAATATAAAAGAGGAAAATATATTTATTGTATTTGATACATTAAATATTAAAATTTGAAATCTTCAAATTAATATTTAATTTGAAGTGTTCAAATTAATATTTAATATATTAGATATATTAAATAAAAGAAAAAAATATATTTATTGTATTTGATACATTAAATATTAAAATAATTAATGTATATTAGATACATTAAATAAAAGATATTTATTAAATTTGAATTGGATTCAAATTAGGAAATAAATGTCGTAGGAGAATTTTAAACGATTTGAATAAGATTCAAATTGGTTAGATAAATATATTTTAATATATTAGATATTAAAATATATTATTTAATTATTTTCCCTAGACCACTATAAATAGGATCCTAGGGGTGAGCCATTGGATTCTTCACAACACACATCTCCTCAATAGAAAGAATTAGAGAATTCTCTCTAGACTTCTTCCTCTTCAATCCCTTGTGGATTTTCTTTCAAGAGGCTCCCACAAGCCTTGGTCCTGTGTTCGAGTCATAGCTAGGAAGACTTTGTAGAAGAGATAAAGATCCACCAGAAGATTCTCCATATTTGGAAGGTATTTATTGCTTAACCCTTGTATTTTAGTTTAATTCTAAATAAATCAAAGACGTTTCTATGCTTTCGCTGTGGGTTTAATTCGATTATTCCCTTCACGAGTCATAGCTAGAAAGACTTTGTGGAGGAGATAAAGACATGCTAGAAATATCTCCATATTTACTCCAAGTAAGTTTACTTAATCTTATTTTTTAGTTTAATTTTAAATAAAATCAAAGACAATCCAATGCTTCTGCTGCGGAGTGAAACGTTCATTCCTTCCGAAAACACATTTGAATTCTAAGCCAAATTTTAAAAACAAAATCAAGTTTTTAAAAACTATTTTTCTTTTTTTCAAAATTTTGCTCGGTTTTTTAAAACGTTTTTAAAAAGTGGGTAATGAAGCAAGAAAATTATTGGTGGAAATAGTGTATATAGACTTAATTTTCAAATACATAAAACAAAAAAAAAAGTTATCAAACACAACCTAATTTATTCAAATTGTGTAATTTGTTTGAAATTAAAATACTTATTGGGATGAAACTGTTCACGTGTAATTTCAACAAAGAAAGAAATTTGGCACATGTAAATAACTTGTATTTGTATTGATTTTGTGTGGGTGTACAATCTCTGATGTGTTTATCTTTTGATTCTTTCTCTCAAATGTACAAATGTCTTAAGCGCTTTGCAGCTTGTTCTCGAACATAGATTTATCTTGAGAGCTTTGCAACTTATTCTCGAATGTGAATCTGTCTCAAGGGCTATGTAACTTATTCTCGAATGTGGAAGACATTTGCAGCTTGTTCTTGAGGTTGAAACTTCAATTGATCTTTAGAGTCTTCAAGTCTTGAATAGTCTTTGGTCTTCAAAAAGTGTTTAGTACCTAAGGGGCCGTTTGGCCCATGGGTTTGGGTTCCAAACCCAAAACCATGTTTGGCACAAGGTGTTTCAAAACCCTTGGTTTTGAAATACAACCCCATGGGTTACAACAGTGCAACCCCATGGGGTTTGTGCCATGTTTTCATCTTCCATTTGTCGTTTTCCATTTCCGGCGACCACTCCGATAACAACTCAAGCGACCACTCCGATGACAACTCTGGCGACCACTCCGACAACAACTCCAGCGACCATCCGATGACAACTCCGGCGACCACTCCGACAACAACTCCGGCGACCACTCCGATGACAACTCCGGCGACCACTCCGACAACACCTCCGGCGACCACTCCGATGACACTCCGGCGACCACTCCGACAACACCTCCGGCGACCACATCGACAACCCGACCACCGCTAATGATTACCTCCGACGACCACTGCGATGAGACCTCTAGAGACCAGTTCCATTTACCATTCTCCATTTCTAGCGACTACTTCGACAACAACTCTGATGATAACTCCGACGACCACCCAACAACCACCGATAACAACAACTCTGACGACTACAACGGTGACCCGACCACCGCTGATGATTACCTCAGACAACCACTGCGATGAGAACTCGAGAGACCAGTTTGACGATTCCCCATGCGACTCGACCACCCTAACAACTAGACACCCCGATAACCCAACCACTCAAACAACCCAACTTGCCCGAACCATCGACAACAACCACTTCAATGACTCGATCACCCGACAACCATAGTTGACGATCACCTCGAAAACCTGACTACCTAGCAACCACCGTAGACAATCACCTAGTGACCACTCCGATGACCTAACCACCCTGATGACTTGTCACACCCCTTCCCAGCTTACTTGCCTAACCTAGGAAGAGATGTAAAGATAGAGACAATCAACCCTATTACTAGCTCTCCCTGACCATCCCAACATATAGCTGAAAATGAAGGCAACACAGCACGTTTGAACAAGTAAGTTTGAAACGCTCAAATACACATATGAGCAAGACACATTCACTTTCAGTCCTATGTTCTTTAACAAGTCATAACATTTTATAGTTATTACAACCCCGCTAAAATGCTTTTACTACAAACTATATACATAAGAAAGTGTATATACAAGGAGCTAAAACGGCGTGGTGGCAAACAGGTCTTGTCAAGGCTGAGCACCAGGAACTCGTTTGCTACCTGGGGAGAGAAAACATGTTGAAAACGTGAGCTGGAAAGCCCAGTGAGTGTCTATCTTAAAAAACATTATAAGCTCAAAGGTCATAATGATGGACAAGCTACAAGTTAGAGATAACTTATCACTTATTTGTAAGCATAATCAAACCATGCTACCCATTTACAGGTTTAAGTCACCACATTATGTATAACATAAAAACTCATAATGTAGTACCATACTGAAGAATAGACATTTCAAAAGCGTAGAAGCTCATAACAATAAAACTCATAACATGATACCACTTTCGAACCTTAGCTATGGTAGAGTCATCTCTATACCAACAACGTTCATACCTCTCTCACGTGCACGTGGAATGCCATTGAACACACTGGTCTTCCCTAATACCTTATCTATGTCCTTCAGTATTGGGGTTAGACCAGTTACTACCCGAATACCTTCTCTTTGTCCTTCAGTATTGAAAATCATGATTCCTCCCTCCCAAGTACCTTCTCAATGTCCTTCAGTACTGGGGGTTAACAACATACCGGGGCATACTTTGATTACCTTGGAAATCATGTTTTGATAACACAAACAACAAATTCTCAACATTTGCACTTTTCCTTTCTAAACATGTTTCCAAGTGGATTTACACAAGGCATTTTCTAAAGGAAATCATACTTCCATAATTTAGTTTCCATGCTTGAATGTGTAGTTACAAACTAATTCAAATCATGCTTAAGAGCCATCAATGACATTCTATTAAAAGCTCCATGAAAAATATACAAAAGTAAGTCAAGCATGTTTCAATGATCAACATTTATGCTTTTGAAGAAAAACAAAGGTCAAGCATAGTTCTAAAATAGAGTCACTCACAATCACCAAAAGGGTTCCAAGGATTATAAGCTATTCCTATCTCCGTTTGCCCTGAAAAATAAATTAATAACATTAATTCCTTTCCTTATACACCTTAAAAACATATCTAATTCAGTCTCATAACTCAATTCATAATAACCATACACACTTGGGTGTAAGGTATATAGAAATGGAAGCACATCTCCTTCAATCTCTTGCTAGCAGTTTTTTTTTTCTTGCACCTAAAATTCCAGGTTCAACTTTCAGCTTGGGTTCCTCAAAATTTAGCAAAACAACCACCTATATTTTTTGATAAACCTCAAGTACAACATCTTAACTTACTTACCTCAAAATTTCAGCTTCTAATTCCTCCTCAAGAGCTCAAAAGAAACTGATTTCTTCACACTGTTCTGCTAGCAGTTTTTTTTTCTTGCACCTAAAATTCCAGGTTCAACTTTTAGCTTGGGTTCCTCAAAATTTAGCAAAACAACCACCTAATATTTTTTTGATAAACCTCAAGTACAACATCTTAACTTACTTACCTCAAATTTTCAGCTTCTAATTCCTCCTCAAGAGCTCAAAAGAAACTGATTTCTTCACACTGTTCTGCTAGCAGTTTTTTTTTCTTGCACCTAAAATTCCAGGTTCAACTTTTAGCTTGGGTTCCTCAAAATTTAGCAAAACAACCACCTAATATTTTTTGATAACCCTCAAATAAAACATCTAAACTTACTTACCTCAAAATTTTAGCTTCTAATTCGTCCTCAAGAGCTCAAAATCACCAGATTTCTTCACCCTGTTCTGCTGGCCGAAAAACTGGGAACACCTCTCGGTTTTCTTAAATTTTCACGACCTTCTTCTTCATATTTTCTCACAAAATTTTCCAGACCTAATCTTCATTCAATTTCTGAGATTTTGGCTCAAGAATCATCGAATTTGCTCAAGTGGATTGAGAGATATGACTGTTTTAAGTTTATCCACTTCCTAGAGCTTCCAGCTGTCTACTGCAGTCACAAGTGTTGGACAGCTCATCCTTCCACTATAACAAAAAAAACTCCAACGAAAATGTAACTAAAATGGCTAGCTCCTCCTTCTCTCTTTAGACTTTAAGTCCCTTTCAATCCACCTAAATTGTAAAGAAATTTTAACTAAATTAATTAGAAATTACAGCTTTTGTATTCAACACAACATACACCTAATGTGTACCCAACTTACTCATGACCTTAACTTACTTCAACTCAACTTTTAATATGCTTATCCCAATGCGTAACCTGTCTCCTTATGAAGCTTTGTGTACGTTAATATCCACAACTTAGGAGATTCCCAAATTCTACCACGACATCTTTTAGTGCAACCTATATCAATTTGCATATGTCAAAACATCATATATGAGCACAATATGATCAAAAGAGAGTTTAGGGCTTACATGACTACTTCGGCGATTACCCTAACGACCTGGTAACCCAACCACCCAAAACCACTGTTGACGACCACCTGGTGACTCCAACAACCCAACCACTGCCACAACCACCCAGCGACCACTCCGGCGACATGACCACCCTGATGACCACTCCAGCGACCCGACAACTACTGTTGAAAATCACCCAACGACCATTCCGGCGACCTGACCACCGTGCAATCACCACCGGCGACCACCTCGGCATACCCAAACACCCCAACACCACTCCAACAATCACCCTAGCGACCCAACCACCTAGTCAATATTTTAAAAGGGCCAGCGTGGACGAGCTATATGCAAAACTAAAGGCGATCCTAGGGATGACAAGGCAAGACTGAATGGTTGTTGCAAAGACTATTCTCTTGTTGCAAAGACTATTCTCTCGGATAGTATGATGTTGAACTCATTCTTTACATTCACCCTAGATTGGAAGTATGATTACTACGTGAAAATTTTGGGGAAAGCACCTAGAACCTGACTCTCTTTTCATCACTTTCATCTACCACTCTTATGACTTACATTTGTGTTTGGACAACTACTTCTACTTTCTTGTCATTTCATCTGGAATGTGTGTTATGATATTTTTAGAACTAGATCTTAGTTCTAATTTTTTGTTTTACTTTACCATTGGCAACACCATTCTTACATTGCACCTATTAATTATTTGTTGCTACGCATAATCTTCAATTTTATGTCATCATGAGTGGAGTGAATGAGATAGCATATAGTTATACAAACTACACATAGTATAATTCAAATTGAACTATAGTTGTAACAATTGCTCTACATAATTGGTTAAATAGTTGGTATGTAACACACCAAAAAAATTATGAAGTTAAAAAAGTGGAGTAGGAAAAAAAAACAGTATAAGATTTTTTAAAAAAATAATAAACAGTTTGAAAAATTAAAAAAAAAAAAACAAACTAAACAAACTCAGCCCAACCCAACCCTGCACTCCAAACACAAGTTTCAGCAAACCAGCCCAACACAACCCTGCACCCCAAACACAGGAATCAGAAACCCCAGGGTTTCTGATTCCAGCCAAGAAACCCCAAGGTTCCAGAACCCCAGGGTTTCTGATTCCAAACCAGAGCGCCAAACAGTCCCTAAGGGTTTCAAGAAGTTTTCTGACCTTCCTTTCTTATGAAGTCTCTCTAAATTCTCTAGTTCTCTTTTTGGAGAGTTTAATTTCTGACTCTTTCCCTATTTCCCTTGAATGTCTTTAATCTTCAAGAAGTGTTCAGGTTTCAAGGACTTCAGAGAGTCTTTTGACATTCTTTGCTCTGAATTCTCTATGAGTTTTCTGGTCTTAAGGACAATCGAACTCAACATATATCTGTTAGGATTTATGCCCTAAAGCCTTGTAATTAATGATTTATTTAATAATTAATAATAATTTTGATTATTTTATTTGCAATATAATATTATCCATTATATGAAAAATCTAAGGTTATTAGTGTAATCTTGAACAGTATGTGGTTGACATACGGGAGGATCATGTTCAATAAATAACCTAAAGAGTCATAGTATATGGATAAAGTTGAGTGCCTTATCCTGGTAACACTATTGATACGACCCACTTTGTAATAGTTACAAATGATTTGATCCAAATCATTCATGTGGAGACATGTGAGTGGGGGTATCTTATACAAAGAGTTTGTGTAAGACTGGACCACGAAATATTTAATCTCTCTTTATAAATCTGTTAATTGAGAAAATTAATATTTCATCAGGATGATCATGTGCGACTAGATCTTAATCCTGAGTGAGTTATGAACTCTTGTCTGTGAGAGTTTGTCCTTTGATTTGCATGGGTGAGAGTGGCTTTTGTAGCCGATTCAATATGTCTACCATTTTGGAGACTTGACCAAATAGGGGGCTGGGAACATAATCTCACAAGATGAGATTCACTCATTCCCATATAGGGTAAGTAGATGAGTAGTTCCCTTAAGTACTGATTTCGGGACTTGAATAATGGGGCCCCACCCTCTCACTGGCCTGAGAGGAACTTAGTTTATAATTAGATTATAAACATATTGTTCATTAAAGGATCAGTGGTACTTAAGGTGCAAAATGTAATTATAGGGGTAAAACAGATTTTTGACCCAGCTGTAATTACGAACAACTCGTGAAAGATTGACTTGCATGTCATGATTATATCTATGGACACAACATGTCCTACAATGCATAAGAGTACAACTCTAGGTCTATAGTAGAGTGACCTATAGTTAATGAATGAAAATTAATTAATTAAAGAGTTTGGTTAATTGATTTTGTATCATTGGAGCCTATAATTTGTAGGTTCATAAGATCCTCTTGCTAGCTCATAGTAACACTAAAAGATCAATTTAGTTGAAAGAAAAATTTGAAATGTTCAAATTAATATTTAATATATTAGATATATTAAATATATAAGAGGAAAATATATTTATTGTATTTGATACATTAAATATTAAAATAATTAATGTATATTAGATACATTAAATAAAATATATTTATAGAATTTGAATAAGATTCAAATAAATAAATATCGTAGGAGATTTAAATGATAAATATAAGATATATTTTAATATATTTGATATTAAAATATAATATTTTAATTATGGCAAAGATTTTCCCTTGGTCTCTATAAATAAAACTCTTGGGTTAAGCCATTAGACACAACACATATCTTCTCAATAGAGAATTAGAGAATTCTCTCTAGACATTTTCCTCTCAAATCCCTTGTGGATTTTCTTTCAAGAGGCTCCCACAAGCCTTGGTCCTGTGTTCGAGTCATAGCTAGGAAGATTTTGTGGATGAGATAAAGACATGTCAGATATCTCCATATTTACTCCAAGTAAGTTTACTTAATCTTATTTTTTTAGTTTAATTTTAAATAAAATCAAAGACGATCCAATGCTTCCGCTACGGAGTAAAACGTTCATTCCTTCAATCTCCACATTGGTATGATATTTTCCACTTTAGGCATAAGCTCTCATGGCTTTGCTTTTGGTTTCACCCAAAAGGCCTAATACCAATGGAGATAGTGTCTCTCACTTATATACTCATGATCTTCCCCTTATCTAGCAAATGTGGGACTTTGGTTGCACTCCTAACAATTCTCCCATTGAACAAAGTACCAACTGAGCCTCCCCTTAAATAGTCATTTATCCATCTAACTCTTATCCTAGCCAACTTCTTTACAGGAGCACACCGCCAATCCGATAGAGCTCAACCAACAGATCCCCACTATGACTATGCCTTCAAGGCTCGCCTCTTTTGTTCGGTACTTGAGGATTCTACCGACATTGCTAAGTCAAGGGCATAACTTTGATACCACTTGTTAGGGACAACTGAACTCGACATATCTCCACATTGGTATGATATTGTCCACGTTGGGCATAAAACCCTCATGACTTTGCTTTTGGTTTCACCCAAAATGCCTCATATCGATGGAAATAGTGTCCCTCACTTATATACCCATGATCTTCTCCTTATCTAGCCAATGTGGGACTTTGGTCGCACTCCTAACATGGTCCTCTTTGAAGAGTTTAATTTCTGAACCCTTCAAATGAATGAGAACTCTTCTATTTATAGAACTTTTCATGGGTATGTGGGCTTAGACTTTAATGCTTTTGGGCCCAACTATTGGACTTGGGCTATGTTGACTTTGGGCCTAGCCATTTAGATTTGAGTTTTGTTGGATTTGGGCCTAACTATTTAGATTTGGATTTTGTTCAACTTTGACCCAAATTTCATATGACCAAGGATTTGCCAATTTTGTTTGTCTTCAAATTAAACTTGGAACACATGTTAATTTATAATTGGTTCCAGATTTAATTATTTGTAATTTTGTTATTAACTTGAAATAATGACGTGACAATTTGAGATTGACCAAAATTTCTCATTTAACAAACACAATAGAAAAATTAAGGCTCCGCTTGATAACCATTTGGTTTTTGGTTTTTGGTTTTTGAAAATTAAGCCTGTAAATACTACTTCTACATATAACTTTCCTTATTTTGCTATTTACTTTTTACATATATTTTCAAAAACCAAGCCAAGTTTGAAAACTAAAAAAAGTAGTTTTCAAAAACTTGTTTTTGTTTTTAGAATTTGGCTAAGAACTCAAATGATTCCATAAGAAAGATGACAACTATTGTAGAGAAATTGTGAGAAAACAAGCATAAATTTCAAAAATCAAAAATCAAAAACCAAATGATTATCAAACGGGGCCTAAAAAACACACACACAACACAAAGTATATTTATATATATCAAAACAATATTCGTTAGTCTAAGAAAGATAATGTTTTGGTTTAAAAAAAGAAGGATGATAAAATATGAACAATACAAAAATAAAGGCAAGAAATAGAATTTCCATTTTACAGCACCCATTTAATTGCCAATGTGCATATAGCTTTACTGATTAAGCTTATATCTTTGACTAAAAGGTCAGAAATTGGAATCTCTACTTGAACTAAAAAAATACTTATTTTAATCTTCAATACCACATCAAAAATAGGTAATGATAATCATAAAATATGGTATTTCTATTATTAATATAGATCTCACTAGCGATCTCAATTTATACCATTAATCTATTACATTACTGTAGTTAAGGGAAAATTGACTCCAAGAACCTTTTATTAAATCTATATTTTAGAATCCAAAGATTAAAAGTAAAATGTTTGAAAATCCGATACCAAAGTGACTTGTATTAGTAAAAAGTTACTTAAAAAATTATCATGGTTGGCTTAGGTGTCAATAAGGGCCATGATAATAATAAAAAGCTTAAAGAGAATGAGTTCAATGGATGACTACCTATTAAAATTTAATATCATACGAGATTTCTACTATCAAATATAGTAGAGTTAGATAGTTCTCCAGTAAAATTAGTGTGAAAGCTAATTGCTCATGGAAATAAAAAAAAGTTAAATTTTATCTTTTTATAATAGTAATTTTTTAAAAAAAAAAAAAAAAGCAATTTTCAGATAGAATTTAACAAAATAGACTCGGCAGGGGCCGTTTGCCCCATCCCCAAGAAAAGAACACGAACGAACCCTATTATTCTTTCGTCCCTTTTTCATTTCACCAATTTCTTATTTTCCCTCCCGGATCTCGATCCTGCTTCTTCAATTCTCTCTGGGGCTTCGCCATCTTTGCTTCCTACCATACTCCAGGTTTGCTTTCATCTCCTCTTTACGCTTTATTCTCTACATTTATCGTTTTTCGATTTGCTCTCTCGTCTTCTTCTGTATTTCTTTAGCCCATGGTTCTTAATTTTGCTTCTGAGCTGCGATTTCCAACTATATTCGGTAGTTCGAGTTGTGAATTTGAAATTTCGAAATCTTCCACCATATACGAATTTCTTTTTGTCACTCTTACTTCGGAAATAGTCACGACGGGTTCGAAATAGTGTACATAAAGATGAAAAACCTGCATTTGAGCTTTTAGCTTTCAGAAATTGATGCTACCTGAGTTCTTAACCCTATTTCTGGGCTTCAAACCGGATACAGAAGCGTTATTATTCTCTAGGGTTGCTTAGTCTCAAATTAGTCTGTTCATTTTTCGTTGTTCTTAACCATTTTCTTTATTTTCCGTTTTTATCTGCGAGCTTCTTGTCATTTGGTTATAACTTATGAGGTTTACTTTACTAGTTTGTTTGTTTTGATTTTCCAAATTGCAACTCTTATGTATTTAACCGCTGGGTCTCTTTCAAAATATCATTAGAGTATATTGGGAAGTGGATAAAAAGGGGCAAGTGGAGGATTGAGATAGGGAATGAAGATTCTCATGTAGAGGGACTTGGAAGCTTTGTGTTTCTATTGCTTTCTAATTAGTTTCTCCACATTTGAAAGAAATATTGAGATAAGCTGGGTTAGAATGTGGTAGACTAATGCTGGACTTGGCAGTTATTTGACAAGGGGGGACTTTCGTTCGTTTTGTTTTTGCTGTGTAAATAAAATTTTCATGGGGTTCAACCGACTTGCTTTTGCAGAATTTGGTTTCAACTCTGTAACTATGTCGACATCTTACCTACCTGCCACTACTGATTCAATAGCTGAGGCTTTAGAAGCTAAGAATTCATCAGAGTCTATCTCAATCCTTTACCGTATTCTTGAAAACCCTTCATCTTCCCCTGAGGCGCTACGGATAAAAGAACTGGCCATAACAAATCTCTCAGATCTTCTCAGACAAGAGAATCGTGCAGAGGATCTTCGAAACCTGTTGACTCAACTTAGGCCTTTCTTTAACTTAATACCAAAAGCAAAAACAGCCAAAATTGTCCGAGGAATCATTGATGCTGTGGCTAAAATACCAGACACATCTGATCTTCAGATTTCCCTATGCAAGGAAATGGTGCAGTGGACACGTGCTGAGAAGCGAACTTTCCTTCGGCAACGAGTTGAGGCCAGGCTTGCAGCTCTTTTGATGGAAAATAAGGAGTACCCTGAAGCCTTAAATCTCCTGGCTGGATTAATCAAGGAAGTAAGAAGACTGGATGATAAGCTCCTCCTTGTCGACATAGATCTATTGGAGAGCAAGCTCCATTTTTCTCTGAGGAACCTTCCTAAAGCGAAGGCTGCACTTACTGCTGCAAGAACAGCTGCTAATGCCATATACGTGCCTCCAGCACAACAGGGCACTATTGACTTGCAGAGTGGCATCCTCCATGCGGAAGAGAAGGATTACAAAACTGCTTACAGTTATTTCTTTGAAGCTTTTGAAGCCTTTAATGCTCTTGAAGATCCCCGTGCTGTATTTAGCCTCAAATATATGTTGCTATGCAAAATAATGGTTAGCCAGGCTGATGACGTGGCAGGAATAATATCATCAAAAGCAGGTCTACAGTACGTGGGGATTGAGCTGGATGCCATGAAAGCTGTAGCTGATGCACATTCCAAGCGTTCGTTAAAGCTTTTCGAGACAGCACTTAGAGATTTTAAGGCTCAACTGGAGGAAGACCCTATTGTCCACAGGCATCTCTCTTCTCTCTACGACACTCTGTTGGAGCAAAATCTCTGCAGGTTGATTGAACCATTCTCAAGAGTTGAGATTGCTCATATTGCTGAGCTGATTGAACTGCCTGTGGATCATGTGGAAAAGAAGTTGTCTCAAATGATTCTGGACAAGAAGTTTGCAGGGACTTTAGACCAAGGTGCTGGATGCTTAATCATTTTTGATGACCCAAAGACCGACGCCATATATCCAGCCACACTGGAAACCATTTCCAACATTGGCAAGGTTGTGGACAGCCTCTATGTTAGATCAGCAAAGATAATGGCATAAGGTTATTGGCATTGGACCGACCTGCTTTGAGCGAGCTCTGTCATTTTGCACTTTGCTTGCCTTGGTATGGGACTTGCCTTGTTTTTATGGTTCATTTGCTTGATTCTTGAATGATTCCTAATGAACTTTTATGTTTTGATTTAAAAGAACTTTAGTTTGAAGTTTTAGCCGCAGGTTTGTTTGGAGAAAGACGGTTCAGGCTCATTATTAAAAATTGAAATGAATTTAGACCACTGTGTACCTTGTTAAATGTCTCTTTTCCCATTCTTCCGGACATAGGTACAGATTTTATCTTCATGTTACTTTTTTTTTTTTTGAGATGATGTGATGTTACTTGCTGATCTGCAGTGATTTCTTCTGAGTTGAAACTTGGAATCGAATTTCTGGTTATTTGATGAAAAGGAATATCTGTATTGAAACTATGATTCAGCCACCTGCCATATGACTTGGGTCCCATTTTCCCTTCTCCATTTTTTAGCCAATTTATTATCTGATGAAATTACTCGAAACTTTTTTTTCCTCTTACTGAAAAGAAAATTACTCGAGACTTGTCAGATATCAATCAGCATGTTTAACTATCCATACCCTTCTATTTTGGTTCATCAATTTTAATATTTCTCGTATTTTGATCTCTAAATTCTCAATATGCTATATTAGTCTCTCAATTTTTCTCTAAAATTTCATGAAAATTTAGGAAAAATATCAATTTTTATCCTGAATTGGCTGTGTATCAATTTTTATTATAAGCTTTCAATTTCATCACATTGTACCTTAAGCTTAGATAAACCAATTTTTATGTTTTGGTAAGTTTTCATTCAAATAATTGTTAATTTTTTTTATGTGCGCTCAATAAATTATAAAACATATATAGGATACAAAATTATTAGAATTTAAGATAAAAATGACATCATACTTAAATTTTTATTGAAATTTGATAGAGTTATTTAATAGTCTATATTTTTTGTGCATCAATCAAACTTAATTTTGTGCCGAACTTGATTTTATTGAGATTAGTGAGCTCTTTAGAAATTTTTACATTGTTTTTTGTTATAATTAGTGGGTGAATTAGCGAAATTTAAATAGAGGGTACAAATTTCAAAACTTATGTAAGTTTAGGGTTTAATTTGATGTAGTTTACAGTAAAGATTGGTACAACTTGTCAAATTTTGTGGTAAAAGTTATTTTTTCCCAAAAATCTATCTTAGATTTATAAGTAATTTTTCATTAATCATTTAACCAGAAGTTAAATTTGAAAACTTATGCCCCGTTTCATAACCATTTGGTTTTAGGTTTTTAGTTTTTGAAAATTAAGTCTACAAATACTACTTCCACCTATGAGTTTCCTTATTTTGTTATCTACTTTTTATATATATTTTCAAAAACCAACCCAAGTTTTGAAAACTACAAAAAGTAGTTTACAAAAACTTGTTTTTGTTTTTGAAATTTAGCTAAGAATTCAAATATTTGCTTAAGAAAGATGAAAGCCAATGTAGAGAATTGTAAAAAAATGTAGAGAAAACAAACACAATTTTCAAAAACAAAAAACTAAATGGTTATCAAATGGAGCCAAAGACTAAAACTTTGTTTGAGATTGTTGTAGCTTTTAAAATAACTGTTGACAACTATGCTTTATTTCAATTTTAAACATGAAAAAAACATAACAAAGTGTTTGGTAAATTCAAACCAAATTGTTGTGGTTTAGCTATAATGACCAAATTAAACATAATGTTTTACTTTTTGTTTTGAGATAAATTATTTTACTTATTTATATGTTGATATTTAATATATTAATTGTTATAAGTTAATTATTTATATTTTTTTTATAGTTTAAATTACAAATTATATTTTGTTATTACTTTAAATTATATGATAAAAGACTAGGAAAAAAAAGTAAAAAGGTTTTAAACCCTATTTCTCTCTCTAAAATATTTTCTAAAAAAAGATTGAATTTTTGATTCATAAACTACATGACATATAATAGTTCAAAGAGATGCACCTAAATTACACTGTGACAGAAAAAGCAAATTGGTAGCTTAGAAGTAGAAGAATGGCAAGCAGTCCACAAATCAGCTTCAACAAGCTTGCGATCTCAAATACAACAACAAAAATCGCACAAATTGACAACAAAATGGAAACCCTAGAAAGAAATATTGCAAGGAGAATTTGTAGGGACAAAATTAGGGGAATGAAAAGTGATGATTGAGGATTTTTGAATTGTGAGAGTGAAAGGAGAAAAATTGCGAATTGAAAATCAAAAACGAATTTAGATTCAATTTTCTAAGGTTAATTCACAAACCAAAATCAAGGAAAGATAAAAATTATTGATTGCAACTCTAGATTTATATATATTTGTGTTTTTTGTTTTTCTTTTTTCTAATTTTTCTAATTTTCTATCCAAGTGTATGGGTCAACTAGAACGAGAAAGATAGTGAAAAAAAATCTAAATAACACAAAATACCTGAATTGTTATCAATGCGAAGAAAATCAGAGGAGGAATTGATTGCATGCAAAAAAATATATATACGAAATGATATAAGTGGTTAGAGAAATTGTTTTAAAAAAAGCGCCCAATTATTTGGAAAGCTAAAATCGAAAGCTACAATTTAGGAGATTTGGAAAATCAAAAGAGTTTAAATTTGATTTTCTATAAATTTTAAAAAATTCAATTTACCAAACATCCTAAATGGTTAAGATTTTTTTAAAAATTACTTTTACATGTTGCCATGCAGTTCCAAATGCACCCTAAAACACAGAATCTTTGAAAGTTTAGGAACTAAAATGTATGACAAATCTAAGGATAGCAGATGTGGTTAAAACATTATGTCCTCAACCAAAAGGTTAGATGTTTGACCCCACTCTCTAACTTCTTCTTTTCTTTTATTTTCTTTTTTTCTTTTTTAATTTTTTAATTTTTTAACTAAGAACAAGGACTAAAATACATGAAAATTAAGGGATTAAAATAGGATTTAAAGTATTGTACCCACATGGCCACATTTGTTAAACTAAAAGAAAAAATGGTAAGTTATATCTTTATATTTACCTCATAAACAAACCTTTGGTACGTTGATTAATTAAACTATATTTAAGTTCACAACAAAATTCGTCTATATCAAGTCTATTAAACATAATAGACCAATTTCATCAAAAGGTTAAAAGTAGTAAAACATTTTCTCCATAACAATCTCATAAATTTACATGTTGGCTAAATAGTGCAAAATGTCCAAATATATGTAGTTTGTTTCAACATTTTAAAAGTTTCAATTCAACCAACAAGTTTTTATTTGACAAACTACATTTCTGGTCCCTCAGGTTTGTGTTTGGTTCCCTTGTGGTTCTTGAGTTTTCAAATTTAATAATTTAGGCCCCGTTTGATAATCATTTGGTTTTTAGTTTTTGGTTTTTGAAAATTAAGCTTGTTTTCTCCCAATTTCTCTACAATGGTTTTCATTTCCCTTAAGGAAGTATTTGAATTCTTAGCCGAATTCTAAAAACAAAAACAAGTTTTTGAAAACTACTTTTTTTAGTTTTCAAAACATGGCATGGTTTTTGAAAACATAAACAAAAAGTATATGACAAAACAAGTAAAACTATAGGTGGGAGTAGTATTTATAGGCTTAATTTTTAAAAACCAAAAACCAAAAACCAAATGGTTATCAAACGGGGCCTTAGTCCCTGAGTTTTGGATTTAGTTATACGGTTAGTCATTCCATCCAATTTTCCGTTAACTAGTAACAGAATGCTGACGTAGCACTCATAAAATAATAAAAAAAAAAAATTATTTATTATTATTTAATTTAAAAACATTATTATTTTTTCTTTTTTTTTCTTTGTCTCTCTTCTTTCTCCATTCTTCTTTCTTCTTCTTCTTCAACCACAAGCAACACCACCACTTTCTCTAGTGCTAGCATGCACATCGTCGGTAAGTTTTTTAAAATTTTGTTTTGTTTTCTTCATCTTCTTCCTCTTTCTTCTCTCCCTTCTTATTGTGAATGAAAAAAAATCTAAATTCTCATTCAATTCAGATCGAATTGAACGGGATTTTGTTCTTCGATTTAGACTGAATCCTAAATCCTTCCACCCACGAACGCTCATTAACACCGAAATGCTTACTCAATCAAAATCGGGGCCGTATACAGTTGTACAATGCTGACTCGTTAGAAAAATGGGCCTAAAACCCCCTTATCGCTGGCTGTTCAACGTGAGGGAGAGAGAACAAGGCGGCTGCAATTCAGCACAACGGATCTGCGTGTGGCGGTTCAGCGAGCGGTGTTCGGATCGATGCTGGCTGATTAAGTGAACTTTGGGTGAAGAAAAGTAAGTAAATACGTTCAACCCCAGTGCAAGTACACATTACCGATGCAAGTATTAAAACAAGAGTATTCTTGAGTATCGATCCCATAGGGAACAATGTAACAAAAATATTGCAAAGCAAAATTGCAACTTGGAAACTAAAAATTGCGAAAATAAAGTTGGGTTTGGTGTATTTGTTAAAAACAAAATAATTGCAGAATCTAATTGTAAGTTAAAGTGACAAAGATTGCAGAACTGAATTGCAGAATCGAAAATTGCAAGATTGAATAGAAAATTAAGCAAACTTGATAAAGGAAATGAAAATTGCAAAAGGAATTCTTTAGAGAAATGAGGGGCTCAAGAATGTTATTATCCTAAGTTGTAATTGCAAAACCAAAATTGCTACTCATGTTCACCTTGTAATTAGATTTTAGGAGGCTAAGTGAGTGACTTATATGTCTATAGTCTCTCTATCTTAGATAATTTGGCTCAACAATTTTTTTGCGTTTTGGAGTCTTTAATCCCTATGTCTAGGGCAAAGAATTGGCTTATGTCTAAGCTCTTTTCTCTATCACTTGTGCGAAATCTGCTTATCACTAATCCCGTCGGTATTAGATCTAAGCTTGAGTTGCTACCCTAGTTGATCAATCTAGGATCTCAACGAAATTTTATTCAACACAAGCGAACAATTGAAATGTAGGCTCGATTTTCGTTGGAATTTTGGCTACAATTACTTCTTAGGAAATTCACATCCTTGAACCCCCTAAGAAGTTTAGCTCATATTAAATGAAAAATCCCACAACAAACTCTAGAAATTAATTCCATACTAGAAGAATATATTCAAAATGCTATATAGACATTTTGCCATCCAAATTTGAATCCAACAAATGTGAAAATTGAAACATAAACTTCAGAGAAATAAACCCACGAAATAATAATTTTAGGGGAGATAATTATTCAAGCTAAAAACTGAAACCAAAGTTAGAAAAATATTCATGCTTCATGAACTTCCAGCAGAGAATTCCTTCAATCTAAATTGAATCCAACAAGAACATCAAGTGTATTACAACCAAACTTAAAAAGAACTCAACTCAACTAAATTAAAAAAGAAAATGAATTGTGATCGGTGTACACGCAAGTGCACACGATCGAAGTAATAATAAAACGGTATGTGAGTACCGAGTATCGTATCCACTGGGATTGGTTTTTAATTCAATTAATTACTGCGAATAATCTCACTTTACTTTATTTAGAGAACAGAATGCAAGAGAAGATAGGAAAATAAATTCTAATCCTAGAAAGTAAATAAATGGGAGACACAAGTCGAAAGGTAATTCTATGGGTGTCGATTGCATTCTTGGACCTTAATTTACTTAATTAAGCTGACAATTATGCAAAACTAAGTGTTTGATTCATAAGTCTAGAAGCCTAAAATTATGGACTCTCCTGTCGGTCTCCTCCAAATCTCGGGTGTAATTAATTAAATCTCGTGTCCGTCTCGTTAATTAATTCTCACCCGGCATTAACGAACCTTCATTTTAAACCTCAATTAATTTCAGTTGTTCCTATGTCACTTAGGCGGAATTTAATTGTCATGCATTATTTTTCTAATTTTAATCTACTATGTCGAGCTCAATTAAACTAACGATCATTGATAAGCCTTGGAATTAAGGCTTATTTAACTCCCAATTACTTAAAATATTCTTGTTTTGTCTTAAGATCATTTGGAAATACTTGAAATTAAAGTTGCTTGAAAATAAAAAAGAAATAAGACTGAAGGCAATTGGGATAAGATTCTAAAAAAATTAAGCATGTTTGCAGGGAATGTGAAAATTGCAAATCCAAAATTGCAATTTCGTGATTCTGCAATTTTTTCTGGAGCAGAGAATATGGAAATTGCAAAACCAAAATTGCAATTTTGTGATTCTACAATTTTTGTTTGGAGCAATAGAAAAATTCAAAAAAGGAAAGAAATCTGCTTACGAAAATCTTTAATTACAACACGATTTGGGAGATTTTGAGCATGAAATTTGGGCATTATTCAACCCTAATGAAGGCCTATAAAAGGAGAGAAGATGATTGAAGAATGAGATCGCTTTTGGAGTTAATTTCGTGGGTTTTCTCTATGGGTTTTTTTTTTTTTTTTTTTTTTTTTTTTTTTTTTTGCAGTTTTCTTCCTTTGTTTTATTTTATTTTTAATTTTTTTTACAGTAAGTTTGCTGCTGTTTTGATTCGTTTTTCTTCAAAAATTTAGTTCGATTCAAGTGAAAACTTGGATTGTTAAGATTCATTCTTTCCTAGAAATAGTGGGAGTTGAATCGATTGAAATCTAAAGAAGAAAAACAGGTTTTTGTTCAAGTTTTCTATATTCTGGTTGGTTCTTAGTTTAGATGAATTTAATTTCTGTTTTATTTCATTTGGGTTGTAATTTTTCATGCTTTTCGTTCCTTACCCATTGTATTAAATTTTTGAATTGAGTTTAGATTGATAAAACAATTGTTGGGTATTTTTATGGAATTTTTTTTCAAAGTTTAGTTTCAGTGTTTAGCTTGAATAATTGTCTCCTCTAAATTCATTATTTCGTGGGTATATTTCTCTGAAGTTAATGTTTCAGTTTTCAGCTTTGTTGGATTCAATTTTGGATGGCTAAATGTCTTTAATTCCTTTAAATTTTTGTTATAACTAGCATTTTAATATATTCTTCTAGTATGGACTTAATTTCTAAAATTAGTTGTAGGATTTTTACTTTTAATATGAGCTAAACTTCTTAGGGGGTTCAAGGATGTGAATTCCCTAAGAAGTAATTGTAGCCAAAATTCCAACAAAAACCAAGCCTACATCTCAATTGTTTGCTTGTGTTGAATAAATTTCCGTTGAGATCCTAGATTGATCAACTAGGGTAGCAATTCAACTTAGATCAAATACCGATAGGGTTAGTGATAAGCGGATTTCACACAAGTGATGGAGAAAAGAGCTTAGACATAAGCCAATTCTTTACCCTAGACATAGGGATTAAAGACTCCAAACCCATAAAATTGTTGAGCAAAATTATCTAAGATAAAGGGACTATAGACATATAAGTCACTCACTTAGTCTCCTAAACTAATTTCAAGGTGAATATAAGTAGCAATTTTGGTTTACAATTGAGTGTATAATAGGTTGAAATTGTAATTTTGGTTTGCAATTACAACTTAGGGCAATGACATTCTTGAGTCCCTCTTTTATCTAAAATTTCTTTTGCAATTTCAATTACCAAGTCTATCTAGTTGCTAGTCAATATTGCTATCTTTTGATTATGCAATTCAATTATGCAATCTTTATCATTTCAATATTGCATTTTTTCGATTCTGCAATTTAGTTCTGCAATTTTTGCCACTTTAATTTGTAATTAGATTATGCAATTATTCTCTTTTTACCAACATACCATCCCAACCTTGTTTTTGCAATTTTAGTTTTCAAGTTGCAATTCTTCTTACATTTTGTTTTGCAATATCTTTGTTACACCGTTCCTTGTGGGATCGATACTCAGGAATACTCATGTTTTAATACTTGCATCAGCAGTGTGAACTTGCACTGGAGTTTCGCGTATTTACTTACTTTATTCACCCAAAGTTCACCCGATCAATCATTTAACCCCTATTCCTTGCTTTGTTAAAGACATTAAGAACCCAATGCATGAATGAACAAAAACACTAAATTAAGCCACAATTACTACTTAAATAAGCAAATTAAATGCAATGGTCCAAAAACTACAACAACCCATAGAATTTAGGAATTCAACTAAACATGTTCATCAAATACAAATCATAAATCCCTAACTACAACCTACTGAAATAACTATAAATGAAAGGAAAAGGGAAAGAAAGTGCAAATGAAGGACGATCCCGCGTTCCTGAGGTGATCAATCTCGAAACCGAGCTCCAAGGTCTTAAATTCCGCTCCAAACCGCTCACAAATCCTCCCCAAAACTCTCAAGAACAACTTTGAATCAAGATTTGGGCTTTCCCTATCGAAATGGCCTCCTCTTGAACGAAGATGAAGCGATGAATATATATTGCCCATCGTGACAGCGTTGCAACGCTGTCCAAAAACGCTGTCGTTTCTTGTGTGCGCAGGGGTAGCATTGCAACGCTACGAACGGAAAGCTTCACATCAGCGTGTTTCTAGTGTTGCAACGCCATAGGGCAGTATTGCAACCTTATCTCTCGGGTTTGCACAATACATTTGGGCGTTGCAACGCCATTTCAAGCGTTACAACGCCGTCCTCTAGGCCCCAAATGCTAACTTCTTCAACTCTTCTCTTCTTGACTCTCCAAATTGGCCCAAAATAGCTCCAAAATGACCATATTACCCTCGAACACTCTGATTTTGCTCTTTAGCTTGGTTTCTGCAAATTAAACACAAATAGGCATCAAAGCACACAAAATCATAGCAAAACTAGTTAAAATTACAGGAAATAAGATAGCATAATTGCATGCTATCAAATACCCTCACACTTAAGCCTTTGCTAGTCCCGAGCAAAGAAGAATAAAACCGCATATATGAATTAATCAATTGCATAAGCATGACTCCAACCTCAAAGTTCTAAAAAGCGAAATTATCACAATTAAAGGAAAAGTTCAAACATATCAATTCATCAAGCAAAATTAACCTCGAACTTTTCATCTCTTGCGTGTGTGTGCGCATAGCCCTCTTAAAGTAGTTTTTACAAGCCCAAAATAGGTTTATAGAGTCATCCATTCATCTTCCCCCTACACTGGCCCTAAGCACCAATTCTCTAGCATTCTTACACTTAAGAAAGTTAAAAGCTACTAGGTGCTTGAAAATAAATAGGTCGACCAGCTAAACTTGCATCACTTTAATGTCAAGAGCACTAACTTTCACTCACTCATCGTAGGGACCCTTACCTAGAGCACTCGCTCGATAGGTGGCCTAACTGATCACGACAGGGGTAGCTCTTTTTACCCTCGACTCTTTTCAATACATTGCAAGCTTATTAATATTATGTGTTTTTTTTTCACTAAAATGATTTTTCTTTGGAGCTCATTTTCTTTTCTTTTTCTTGCAGGCAAATCAACATGCTTTTTCTTTCTCCTAAGTAACACATTACACTCTATCATGCTAGTCAACCATCAAACCATAGCTTAAGCCTATCAGAGTGACAACAAACTTCTAGACAATATAAAACTACTCTAAGCCTTCAAAACTAACTAAAACATAGGCTAGGTGTTCATAACTTGCAAGAAAATCAAAGTAAAAAAGTTTAAATTTACTTGAATCCCAGACATGCTCTCATATTTCACATAAATTGCAAAAATACTCACTATTCAGAACATATCACAGGCTATCCTCATCACACAAATGCAACAGAATCATCATATAATTCACAAAAAAATTTCAATAACAGCTCAAATTCAGATCAGAACAACACACATCCCCCCACACTTAAAGCATACATTGTCCTCAATGTATAAATTAACCAGCCTAATTAAGCATGCTTAAGGACAATTTAAAAAAATACGGGAGGAACAATACTGCCTTGGAGTGCGAGAGCAACCTCGATTCAGCCTGATAAATCCACTTAGGTGTAATGTGAGAGATATAATTCCGAAGCTCCTAAAAAAAATAATCAACCACAGGAACATGAGATCGACACATAACTAAAAGAAACAAACAACAAACAAAAGCAAGAAAACTAAAAAGAAAGAAGACAAGGGAAAGAAGCTTGGGTTGCCTCCTAAGAAGCGCTTATTTAATGTCTTTAGCTAGACAGGACTCGTGTGGGTTTTCAAGGCACATAAAAGTTCTCCCATTTCTTCGAGCCCCTCTTCCTAGAGTCAACAAAACATATTAGAGCCAACAAGATCACTAGCTTCTCGTGGGACCCTGAAGCAGAAATATTTTTGGTATTTTTAAATATAGAAAGCATAAAAATTGAAAGATCAAAAAACAAAGACTCTGACATGAACTTGTGAGAATAAGACGAAGAACACTCAGGATAAAGAGAATAATTAGAAGATAAAACAGAACGAGGCCCTACAGCCTCAAACTCTATCCTATGAACCTCCTAAACTAAGATAGGCTCATCCTCTCCCTCATCCTCACTGACTCTATCCTGGCGTGTGCTAAAACTCTCTAGTTCTTCCCCTATATCCATAACCCAATCTCTTGACTGCCCAACCTCAGTAGAATCGGTAGAATTATTCTTCTGAAAGAGTGCACGCATATCAATTGTCAGTTGATTCATTGCCCTACCCATTCTACTAATGCTATCCCCTTTGGTTTGAAGGTTCTCTTTCAAATTTTTTATGCTAGCATGAAGATCTAAAGAGTCCTCCAAACACTTCGTCATCATCCTTTCCAGGGAAGATTCTATGTGGGCTTCTTGAAAGTAATTAGGATATGGTTCATGGGTCCAACTGCAATCATTATTATCATACATAGGATCTCCATAACTCATAGATTCAATATGATAATAATTAGGCATTTGATAGCCATGAAACACATAACCCTCCCTAAAAGGCACATACTCTAAAGAGGGATAACTATAAGAAAAAGAATTAGAAGGTGGTGGTTGTTCTTCGGGCTCAGACTCCCTAAAGGGTCACCCAAATTTATCAGAAGCCATCTAAAAATAATAAAATAACTAAAAACAGGCTCAACCAAACACACGATGCAACACAACCAGAAACAATGGACCAGGACTCAAACAAAAACAAAAATAAGCAGAATAAAGCAAAAACAAACCTCTAAATTAAAGCAAGCAATTTCTCCACAATATTAATGGAATTAAAATACACCAATCCTCGACAACGGCGCCAAAAACTTGATCGATGTACATGCAAGCACATGCGATCGAAGTAATAATAAAACAGTATTCCTACCGAGTATCGTATCCACTGGGATTGGTTTTTAATTTGATTAATTATCGCGATAAATTTCACTTTACTTTATTTAGAGAATAAAATGCAAGAGCAGATAGGAAAATAAATTATAATCCTAGAAAGCAAATAAATTGGAGACACAAGTCGAAAGGTATTCTATGGGTATTGATTGCATTCTTGAACCTTAATTTACTTAATTAAGCTAGCAATTATGCAAAACTGAGTATTTGATTCATAAGTCTAGAAGTCTAAAATTATGGATTCTCCTGTCGGTCTCCTCCAAACCTCGGGTGTAATTAATTAAATCTCGTATCCGTCTCATTAATTAATCCTCACCCGGGATTAACGAACCTTCATTTTAAACCTCAATTAATTTCAGTTGTTCCTATGTCACTTAGGCGGAATTTAATTGTCATGCATTGTTTTTCTAAGTTTAATCTACTTTGTCGAGCTCAATTAAACTAACGATCATTTTCCTTGCTTTGTTAAAGGCATTAAGAACCCAATGCATAAATGAATAAAACACTTAATTAAGCCACAATTACTACTTAAATAAGTAATAACTATAAATGAAAGGAAAAGGGAAAGAAAGTGCAAACGAAGGACAATCTTGCGTTCTCGAGGTGATCAATCTCGAAACCGAGCTCCAAGGTCTTCAATTCCACTCCAAACCGGTCACAAATCCTCTCCAAAATTCTCAAGAACAACTTTAAATCGAGATTTGGGCTTTCCCTATCGAAATGGCCTCCTCTTGGACGAAGATGAAGTGATGAATATATACTGCCCATCATGACAGTGTTGCAACGCTGTCAAAAAATGCTGTCGTTTCTTGTTGCGCGCAGGGGTAGTGTTACAACGCTACAGACGAAAAGATTCACATCAACATGTTTCTAGCGTTGCAATGCCACAGGGCAGCGTTGCAACGCTATCTCTCGGGTTTGCACAATACATTTGGGCATTGTAACGCCATTTCAAGCGTTGCAACGCTGTCCTCTCGGCCCCAAATGTAACTTCTTCAACTCTTCTCTTCTTGACTCTCCAAATTGGCCCAAAATAGCTCCAAAATGACCATATTACCCTCGAACACTCTCATTTTGCTCTTTAGCTCGGTTTCTGCAAATTAAACACAAATAGGCATCAAAGCACACAAAATCATAGCAAAACTAGCCAAAATAATAGGAAATAAGATAGCATAATTTCATGCTATCAAATTGAAATAGAGTAATTCCAACAACATTCAATGAATCTTCGTTTCTTCTCCAATCGATTCAATCCCTCCACTATTTCTAGGAAGAGATTAAATCTTAACAACCCAAGCTTCCACTTGAATCAGATTGGAAAGATTGAAGTAAAACAAAAAGAAGTAGTTCAGTAACTTCCGGTGGAAAAACAGAGCAGAAAAAGAAACTAAAAAACAAAGAGAAACCGAGAGGAAAAGCCCCCAAAATTCTTCAAGAAAACGCCTCCAAAAATTGATCCCTTTCTTTACTCATCTTCTCTCCTTTTGTAGGCCTTCATTAGGGTTGAATAATGTCCAAAATTTGTGCTCAAAATCCCCCAAATCATGCAATAATTGAGGATTTTCGGATATTGGTTAAATGCATATTTTTTCCTTTTTTAGATTTTTTCTGATGCTCCAAAATTGCAACTTCATCTTGCAGTTTCGATTCTTCAATTTCCACAGTTCCTTGCAATTGCAACTTCATCTTGCAATTTTGGTTATGCAATTTTCACAATTCCTGCACACGAGCTTAGTTTGTAAGAATCTCACCCTAATTGCCTTCATTCTTTTTTCTTTCTTCTTTTTAAGCGACTTTCAGCTATTTCCAAATGATCTTAAGATAAAACAAGAATATTTAAAGTAATTGAGAGTTAAATAAGCCTTAATTCTAAAGCTTATCACTGGCGGCGACGTGTGCAACAATGGAGGAGAGAATGCTATGCGCAGATCTAAGCAAATCGGTGCAGTAGCGTGTGACTCCAACGAGCTACATTCGCTAGCGGCTGATTGGGGTACATGCAAGCGCACGCGATCAAAGGAATAATAAAACAGTAAGAAAATACCGAGTATCGTATCCACTGGGATTGGTTTTTATTCAATTAATTATCACGAATAATTTCACTTTATTTTATTTAGAGGACAGAAAGTAAGAGGAAACAATGAAAATAAATATCTAATCCTAAAAAGCAAGATAAATGGGAGGAGGTACCAATGGAAGGAAATTTAGGGAAGTTGAGCACTCTTAGGTTGATTTTATGAGAATTTTAATCGGCCATTTAATTCTGCCTTGCCAATTTCATAGACCTAGTGCTAAACTAGTTGAAATTTCTTGTCGGTCTCATTCGAACACGCTTAACTAATTGCTTACCTAAGTGTCCTTAGCGTTAATTGATTAGTTAATTAAGATTAAGCCTGCTCATATTAAGCCTCAACCTTCGATTGTTGTTCCTATGTCACTTCGGAAATCTAGGGACGATAATTGGACTAAGTCTACCCTAAACATCCTCTGTCAAGCTCAATTTAGAACTAAATCAACATATTAATGGCCAGTTAATACGAAGCATTAAGCACAATCCAACTAAATGAAATATAACAGTTAAATTAAACGACAATAGTGTCGATTACAACATAAAACCAAACCTAATCATGCTCTAATCCTCTAACTACAAATTTAGCCCAACATATTCACATAAAAGCACCAAATCCTATGTATTACAACAAGTAGATACATAAAAAGAGGGAAGAAAAATAGAGATATGACCGTTGACGCCAAAATCCCAACTATCGACTTGAAATCCGCGCTTTGCTCCAGAACACCTCTAATCCGTATCTATAAGTCCCAAGAGGGTAGGAATCGAAATTAGGGGTCTAAAACCCTAAATGACCTCCCCTAATTTGAAAAGAAAACGATAGATTAATAGGCCGCAATCACAATAGCGTTGCAACACTATCCAAAACGATGTCGTTTCTTCAATTGTATAGTGGTAGTGTTGCAATGCTACGGACAAAGCTCTTCTTTTTAGCCCGTTTCTAGCGTTGCAACGCCATAGGGCA
The DNA here is from genome assembly GCA_033996785.1 of Trichosanthes truncata. NCBI lineage: Eukaryota > Viridiplantae > Streptophyta > Magnoliopsida > Cucurbitales > Cucurbitaceae > Trichosanthes > Trichosanthes truncata. The sequence goes on from JAWPNB010000004.1 coordinate 18,293,008, forward strand.
GCGTTGAACTCTAGCTCTCGGGTTTGCACACCAAATTGTGGCTTTGCAATACCATTTCAAGCGTTGCAACGTCGTCCTCTAGGCCCTAACAGCTTGCACTTCATCTCTTCTTATCTTTACCTCCTCCAAAAGCTCTAAAACAGCTCCATATTCACCATAAAGCTTGAAATTCATCAATTTCTCTTGGAACTGCTTGAATTCCTAAAATTAACAAATAATTGACATAAAAGCTCACATTTATAATTTAAAACTAGCTAAATTAAGGCATAATTATAGCACTAATTTAGTGTTATCAGCAGTGGTTGGGAGTTTGGCGATCGACTAGCGGCGTTTAGGTGGTGTAACCTCAGAGCGACAATTAGGCGATGATGGAGGCTGGGCAGCAGTGAGGACTGTTGTAGATAGAGGGAAAGAAAAAAAATGGGAAGGGGGAGGGGGATTTGCGCACGGGGAGAGAGAAGAAAGAAGGCAGGTAAATAAAAGAAGAAGAGGGGAGAGAGAAGAAAGTGGAAGAAGAAGAAGAAAATATTTTTTTTAAAAAAAAAAACTTACCGACAGTGGGCATGCTGGGGTAGGAGACGGTGGTGTTGGTGCTTGTGGTCGAAGAAGAATAAAGAAGAAGAAGAAAGAAGAAGAGAGAAAGAGAAAGAAGAAGAGAGAAAGAAAAAAAGAAAAAAATAATAATGTTTTTTAATTAAAAATAAAAAGTAAAAAATAATATATTTTTTATTATTTTACAAATGTCACGTCAGTAGTGTTGGGTTTTATGTCCTAAAAACTGGTGGTTTGTAAACTGAATATATATTCTATTTTGCAATAAAGTTGTTATTGAGGTTTATTCAGTAAAGATGTTATTGAATAAAGTGAATTGCATTCTTTTGACCCAAATCCAATAAATTAATAACCCTTGGCTATAAAATGTATACTTGAACTTCATGTGGAGACATGAATATGTATCAAGTTCGAGTAATAGTCAGAATGGTCTATAGTATAGGGATAGGGCTGGGTACCTTATCTTGGGGACATTATGGACGCGGCCCACTTTGTATAGTACAAATGATGTGATCCTAAATCGTTCATGTGGAGACATGAGAGTGGGGGCGTCCTATGCAATGAGTTTGCATAAGACCGGACCTCGAAATAGTCACTTAGACTTTTTAACTCCGTTTACTGTCATAATTGACTATTTCATATGATGACCTAGGTAACTCGATCTTAATCATGAGCACGCTATGAACTCCTGTTTATTCGGGATTATCCTTTGATTTGCATGGGTGAGAGTGACTCGAGATTGCCGACTCAATAAGCCTCCCATTTTGGGGATAAGACCGGGTAGATAGCTGGGGACATAGTCATGCGAGATGGAATTCACTCCTACCCGCTTTAGGGTTTAGTAGAGAGGTTGTTCCCTTAAGTGCTGACTCCAGGTCTTGAACAATGGGCCCACCCTCTCATTGGCTCGAGAGGGATTTGGTTTGTTGGTTGGACCATAAACCAATTGTTCATTAGAGGATTAATGGGACTTAGGGAACAAGAAGTAATTACAGGGGTAAAACGGTTTATTTGACACAGCTGTAATTACGAACAACCTGTGAATGATCGACTTACTAATCATGGTTATATCGAGTGGACATAAATATATCTACAGTGAGGAGAGTGCAGCCACTGAGCTTTAGTGGAGTGTCCCAGTGGTTAACGAATGTTGATTAGCTAGGTTAAAGAGTTTAGCCGGTTGATCTCGAATCGTTGGAGCTCATGATCTGTAGGTCCATTAGGTCCCCTTGCTAGCTCATATCGGACTAAACCTCAGAACAGTGTGATAAGAGAATTTGAATTGTTCAAATTCGGATAAGGGAGTAAGAGTTAATTATATACAATATAATTGACCTATTAAACATATAGCTTAATTGTGAATTAAACTATATTATAGAGAGAGTTGGAAAATATTTAAATACGATTTAAATATGCATAATATGTATATGATACATATTTTGGTTCAAACATTTGAGAAAGGTTGGGATTTATTTTTAATTTAATTTGATATGAGATATCAAATTAAATAAATAAATTTAATTTGAGTGGATTATTTCATATAAAAAAAGTGAGATTCTTTTTTGGTGGTGTTTATCATGATTAATCCATCCCACATGCTCTTGTCTTTGAGAATCCCACCTTCTTTTGTCTTTGAGAATCCCACATTCTCTTGTCTTTGAGCATCCCACCTTCTCTTGTCTTTGAGCTTCAAAGCTTGTTTGTATGTTTTTAAAGAGAAGAGAAGATAGATGTGAGAAGATAAAGGGTGTGAGAAGTGTGGAAAAATTTGCTAGCTTTCTCTCTTTTTTCCCTTCTGTTTTCTATCACAATTGGTTCCCACAAACCGTTCTAAGGCCGGAGAATAGCAAGGAGGACACTAGAGGTGGTCCACGAAGTGTTCGTGTTTAAGAAACTTGTAAAATCTTTGAAGAATTTGAGCTTCAAAGGTAAGGTTTTCTTATACTCCGTTTTTCTGTTTTTCGGTTTATGAGCATGCCGTTTGTTTGATCAAATTGATGTATTTAGAGTGCTTAAGATCCAAAATTGCTTTCGCTTTTGTGATATTAACTCCAACAAGTAGTTAACAAAAAATTGGATGGAAGGACTAATCGTGTAACTAAATCCAAAACTCAGAGACTAAATTGTTGAGTTTGAAAACTCAGAGACCAAAAGAGAACCAAACGCAAAATTGAGGGACCAAAAAGGCATTTTTCCTTTTTTTTTTAAAAAAAAAAACTCATGGTTAACCATTTTTGTTAAAACACCTAACCCAAAAAAAAGTCATCAAAAAGATACATCTACAAAAATTACACTGTCAATTACTCATTATGATAAGTGGTCTTCTCATTTTGTGTTATCTATTAATTTATCTTGCTATTTTGCTTTTGTTACTTATCATCATATTCAACTTTTTCTTACCCATATGAATAACTAATGGTATGCTTGATGTAGATTCTTACCATTTTTCTTCTTAGGAAGTTCCTCAACAACTGTTGTTTCACATATGTCTAAAAATTTCTATCTTCCAGCAAATTAGACATTGTTGTCTTTATTGTTTCCCTACTATCAAGTAAAGATGTTAATAATTCAATAATATTTACCTCATCATTAACTGGAACTTTAACTGAACTTAGTTGGTTGATTAAATTTGTAATCTCATTTATATGGAGAATTCATATATGCATCTTTAACCATTTGAATGTTAAAAACCTCTTAGTGAGATATACTTTCTTATTGGAAGATACTTTTCATACCTATTTGTCAATGCTCCATCTGGTCTACTACAGTTATCTCCTTTGCCACGAGACTTAGTCGTTGTTGTTGGAATTTATGCCCTAAAGCCTTGTAATTAATGATTTACTTAATAATTAATAATAATTTTGATTATTTTATTTATAATACAATATTATCGATTATATGAAAAATCCAAGGTTATTAGTGTAATCTTGAATAATATGTGGTTGACATACGGGAGGATCATGTTCAAGAAATAACCTAAAGGGTCATAGTATATGGATAAAGTTGGGTGCCCTATCCTGGTAACACTATTGATACGACCTACTTTGTAATAGTTACAAATGATTTGATCCAAATAGTTCATGTGGAGACATGTGAGTGGGGGTATCTTATACAATGAGTTTGTATAAGACTGGACCACGAAATATTTAATCTCTTTTTAATCCGTTAATTGAGAAGATTAATATTTCATCAGAATGATCATGTGCGACTCGATCTTAATCCTGAGTGAGTTATGAACTCCTGCCTGTGAGGGCTTGACCTTTGATTTACATGGGTGAGAGTGGCTTTTGTAGCCGATTCAATAAACCTACCATTTAGGATATTTGACCAAATAGGGAGCTGAGAACATAATCTTACAAGATGGAATTCACTCATTCCCATATCGGGTAAGTAGATGAGTAGTTCCCTTAAGTGCTGATTTTGGGACTTGAACAATGGGGCCCCCTTTCTCACTGGCCCGAGAGAGACTTAGTTTATGGTTGGATCATAAACAAATTGTTCATTAGAGGATCAGTGGTACTTAAGATGCAATATGTAATTATAGGGGTAAAAAGGACTTTTGACTCAGTTGTAATTACAAACAACTCGTGAATGATCGACTTGCATGTAATGACCCATGGTTATATCCATAGACACAACTTGTCATGTAGTGCATAAACGTGCAACTCTAGGTCTATAGTCGAGTGACCTAAAATTAATGAATGAAAATTGATTAATTAAAGAGTTTTAATTGATTATCTTTATACCATTGGAGCTTATAATCTGTAAGTCCATAAGGTCCTCTTGCTAGCTCATAATAACACTAAAAGATCAATTTAGTTGAAAGAAAAATTTGAAATGTTCAAATTAATATTTAATTTGAAGTGTTCAAATTAATATTTAATATATTAGATATATTAAATATAAAAGAGGAAAATATATTTATTGCATTTGATACATTAAATATTAAAATAATTAATGTATATTAGATACATTAAAGAAAAGATATTTATAAAATTTGAATAAGATTCAAATAAATAAATAAATATCGTAGGAGAATTTAAAAGCTTTGAATAATATTCAAATAGATTAAATATATGTATTTTAATATATTAGATATTAAAATATATATTATTTAATTATGACAAAGATTTGTCCCAGATCTCTATAAATAGGACATTTGGGTTGAGCCATTATAACACACATCTGATCAATAGAGAATTAGAGAATTCTCTTTAGACTTTTTTTCTCTCCAATCCCTTGTGGATTTTCTTTCAAGAGGCTCCCACAAGCCTTGATTTTGTGTTCGAGTCAGAGCCAGGAAGACTTTGTGGAGGAGATAAAGATCAGCCTGAAATATCTCTATATTATCTCAAATGTATGTTTTGCTTAGCCTAAAATTGTATTTTAGTTTAATTTTAAATAAATCAAATGCAATCCAATGCTTCTGCTGTGGGTTTAATTCGATTATTCATTTTAGTTGCATGTTCATCTATAACTTCCCACTCTTCAACTTTCATACCATCTAATTGTTTCCTAGGCCTTAAGGACTCTTTTGCAGGTTAAATAATCACCAATTTGCATCTTCTATTATCCAAATCTTGCCCATCAAACTTATGATTTTTTCATAAGTCAACTGTTCCACAGATTCCATGATTATTTAACCAAAAGCTTTGATACTAGTTATTTGAGAATTTGGTTAGGGCTATCCAATTAGGATCTAAGAAAACCTCATTCCACCAGATAAAGCAAATCACAATTAAACTAAAACAATACAGAAGACAAAATTGAGATAGAATACACAACAATAAAGTTTATACTAGTTCACTCCAAACTTGGGACTACATCTTGTCTTTTGCAATTTCAATGCCTACTAAAATATTGTGAAGATTACAATAACGTTCTCACAAATGCTCAAGAATAATTCTCATTATTTTTACTACAATGAAAATACTCACAAATTATTCAAAGTTAACTCTTTGTCGTATACCTTCACTCTCTAGCCCACAAATATCAACCGTCACTCTTTTCTCTCTGTCACTTCATATCTCAAGTAAAAGAGAAAACATCATTTAAATAAGAGAGCCAATTAGGGTTGCTAGTTGTGTGAACTAGCACTATGACTTTATTATGGAGTGCTATGGCACTTTGAGAATGTATCTTTGCTTTAGGTCCTAACACCAGGGTGCGCTAGGATAATGCTATGGAGCTTTTAGAAGTAATCTTTGCTTCATGGACTAAAGCCACAATGCTTTAAAGTAGTGTTGCAATGCTATAGACTAGGCGCCTAGCCTCTATCTTCTCTGTCATTTGGCTTTGTCTTCTGCTCATTTTCTCTTTTTCCTATAATCCCGTCTTTGAAACGACCGTCCAATGAGTCTTCTGGATGATTTATACTCCACAAAACTCAATAGATTTTAACCCAAAATCTCTTTTTAGAGTAACAACTTTTGATGTAGCAATCCATGTTGTTATGGGTGAAATTGGACCAACAAGAACGGGTTGAGTGAAAGGCTGTTATGAAGGGCCAAACGAGGAAAAGAAGCTCAATACGAAGTCAAAACATACCAAAATCGAGAGGAATCCGGCCCATGATGTGAAAGGACGAAGCCCAAGCCAGGTCGAGGCCGACCACATGGCAAGGCTCCTCTTTGGGCCTTGCCTTGATCTGTCATGGCTCGTGTAGTCCTTGTCCAGCTCCGTTCGGTCCTTTCGTTTCCAATCAAAGACGAAAACCCACCAAAACCCTAGGAAAGAAGATATTTAAGCTCTCTCTTGAGGGGAGAGCATGAAAAGTTCATTCTAGCCTCCAATACTCTCATAGAACTCCCTAATTCTCTCTAAAGACTCTATCTGACTTAAACATCGGAGTCTGTGTGGCCTACACTACACCGGTGTCCAGGTTTTTCTTGTCTTGCAAGCCATGTTATTCTCCCAAGAATACAAATTCACCGTCGTTATCACGTGGAGGTCAAGTGAGATTTCCTATCCAAAATTTGGCAACACATGCCATTCATATTATCTCAAATAATCTCTTGAAAACACGATCTTGGTTAAATTTTCAAGCCTAAATTGAAAATTTAGTCATGTGATTTGGAGAAAATTAGAATTCAATATCTATAGTTTGAAAAGTTAGAATTTCGTCATGGTTTGAAAAAACTCTCGTAAATAAGAGTCTATTTATGAGAGTTTTATCAAAACATAAGAACAAATTCTAACTTTTAAAATCATAGATATTAATTTCTAACTTTCTCAAAATCGTAGAGACCAAATTTATAATTTAACCGATTTTCAAATCACATTATTTGCCAAGATTTTCATGAAAATAGTAATATTTCTAAAAGAAAAAAAAAAAAACCATTCGACATTTTGAGGTGGTTCGAGTGTGAGCGGTCGTTCGGACCCAATTCACATTCTCCAGGTCCCACCACAGCCTCCGTTTTCAAAAATATCTCTCCAATTCTCCAGAACTTCACGAAACCAACTTTTCCTTCTCTTCTTCTTCTTCTTCTTCTCCTTCTCCTTTTCGCTCTCAAGTTGGACATCCTTCCACGCACCCAAACTCATACCAAATTCCCCCTGCAATCACGCCACCAACTCTCCAATTCACATCCCCCCTTCCAGATTCCATTTTCATCTAATTTACAGAAAATCACAGCCGGAGTCGAGCATCAAATCCGGTCCTCCAATGGATTCCCTGCCATCGGTCTCACCTTCCTTCATTCTCCCTTCCAGAAACCCTCTATGCTCCCGGCGGCGTCGAATCGCCGTCTCTTTTGGGGACCTCCGCTACCCTCTGTCTCGTGTTCGCGCCTTGTTCGGTCCTCGATCGAGGAAATTGCGAGAAATTTCCTGTAGAGTGGGCGGTGGCGGCGCTAGCAAAGGAGACAGCGAGGGTGAGGATGGAGGCGAGGATGTGGATATGGAGAGGGCACTTAGCTTAGATGGAAGTATTCCTGGTACTTCTGATGAGTTCGTGAAGCGAGTTTCTTCCCGTGCTTATGATATGAGGAGGCATCTCCATCAGACGTTTGATAGCAGCAGTTATGACGGTATTTTATAGAAATTCAAATTCATTATAGTCGTTCGTTTTTTTCGTTGATTTGAAGTCGTGATTCGCTCATTATATTCAAATTCATTCAAATTCATTATACTCGTTCTTCATGCACCTTGTCTGTTGATTTTCGTTGTGAATTTGTTAGATATCTGCTTTTTAGCTTTAGCTGGTTCTGCATCCAGCATTTTACTCTGTTTCCCTATTTCAGTTTGGAGAAGATTTGGCTTATAACAAGTTATTGTTATGGACTCCTGAGAAGTGGCTTTTGGCTTTCTTTTGAAACGGAGATATGAAAACTCTTTATTGATTTTTGTGGTTTCTTTTTTACATACTGTTTCAATGTGAGATCAGATAATTTATAATCCAACCGGATGGTCTCTGCCGGAGGCTTGCAACTTATATAGGTTAAATTACTAATTTAGTAGGATGATTGTGTCTGTTTAGTGATGAAGTTTAAAAAGGTTTGATAATGTTCTTAAATTTTCAATTTTGATCGGTAAGCTAATCGGACTGACCATTGATAGTATTCTTGGATTTTCAACTCTCAACAACTTATGAGGACATGTTCTGATTAACAATACTCGAGGGGGATGTCTATGTTTTTTCTTTGGTGGGGTAAAACCCAAATATATATACTGGAATATGGAAGATAACAGAACAGATAATTCCCCAAGTATTCGAGGTACTTACAAGATAATTTCCCAAGTATTCGAGGTACTTGGAACCTCCCCTTTCTTGAGATGCCACTCAAGCCTAAACCACTAAACAATTGCCTACCTTTCTCCTTCCCCACTCCCCCTACTTATGACGAACTACCATAACAACCTCTCTAACCAATTACTAATATATCCTCAAAACCTTAATAATATTCCTAATTCCTATCCGGTTGACTTCACATGGGTATAGTTTGTAACTTAAAGAAAGGAAACTTCGTGTACATCACAAGCTAGAAACATTAATCATCAGTTCTCTTGGACTTGGAAGCTGCTTTGCTAGTTATGGATAATATGTTCAAATCTTTATTTTTGTGGTGCTCTTTGTATATTTTCCTCTATGATTTAACCTAACCATCCTTCCATCATTTCACGCAGTGTTGGAAGCCAATCCGTGGAGAGAAAGTTCAAAACCTGTATACGTACTAACACACAATGAGAACCAAATATGCACGATGAAAACTCGGAGAAATAGGAGGTATATAACTGACTTTGCTTTTTTGGTCTTCTTAACATTTAGTACTTACTAAACTCACGGTTTTGTTTGCTCATCAGTGAAGTGGAAAATGAGCTTGGATTATTGTTTTCTAAAGGTGGAAAATGGAGGTCTGAAAATCAGAAAAAACAGTCCAAAACAGGAATCAAATTTCAGATGCTTGTGGAAGATATTAGGGAGGGAGTACTTGTAAGTGCCCACTTGTTTCCATTACTATTGTAGTCAGCTACATGGTCTTTGGTTATAACATTTGGTAGTATGGTGTCCCAAATTGTAAACTTTAGTCAGTCTTGTTAAATAACGATTGATTAGTAAAAAACTTTGTTTCTTTTACAGGTGTTTGAAGATGAGAATGAAGCTGCAAGATATTGTGACTTGTTGCAAGGTGGAGGCAAAGGCTGTGAAGGTGTATTTGAGATTGAAGCCTCTTCGGTAAGAGATTTGATCACTCCTGAATTCATCTTACACGATTCTTTTTTGCCAAATCCGTTTAGCTACCGACTCTTATTGTTATTATTATACTATCGCAATTCAATATATGTATGTCTATATTGGTTCAGGTGTTTGATCTCTGCAAGAAGATGAGGGCTCTTGCTGTCCTGTTCCGAAGAGGGAGGACGCCTCCTTTGCCTCAGAGCCTTGAGCTTAACCTCAAGGCTCGTAAACGATCCCTTGAAGACCAGGACGAGTTGATATAAACATCAAATTTTCACAGGAAACATGGAACAATTGTGACATGCAGTGCTAGTGGAAAGTATACAGAAAAAGGAAATGGTATGCATATTCTCTTGGTGTAATATAAATTGATTCTCTATTGATTTAGTCCCAAATCGTGTATACAAGATAAATTAGAAAGATTTAGAGTGAGGAAGACGATTTTCTTCCTTCACATTTCTGTTGTATAAGGGTGAAGTTCTCAAATAAAACCAAAGCTCAAAAGATGTCCAATTAGATTGATTTAAAGATGTACCTATTATTTAATGGATGAACTGCCCATTAGAAAAAATACATGGGGGCTGGTTGGCCAAAGGAAAAGGAGTTGGGGGAGTGGATTTATTAAGCCCGCTCCCCATTTGGCCCAAAGAGTTAACAAAGAGGGATTTCATTAAACAACTCCACGGGCTTCAACCGTGTTTACTGTTGAAATCTACACAGGCTCCAAGTAAACCTTCGTTCTAATCTCCTCACTTCTCGCTTCCAACTGTCTCTCTACACCGATATTCCCTCCTCTCTCTTCGTGAATGTGAGGTTCATTTGCGCTTCTTTCTGGTTTTTTTGCTTCTTCCGTCTTTCTTCATCTTCTCCGACTCATCCTTGGTAGGAGCTTGGTTTTCTTTGCTCTCTTCTTCTTTTTTTCTCTTCTTTCATTTTTTGCCAAATCTTGTCTGGTGTGAGTCGGTTTGGTAGATCTCTTTGGTTTTTTATTTTCTTCTGTTTGCCTTCACCTTCGTTGGAACCCCCACAAACTTAAACACAGACTTCAGAACTCCATGCTTAACAACTCTGCACTCCAAACACAGATTTAATAACTCTTCAGACTAAACAACTCTAGGTTTAATAACTCTACTCCTTGCCCCAAACGCACCCATAATCTTTATAATTTTCTCATGTTCTCGTGTTCAGGACACAAACTATGGGGCTAAAAAGGATTTCTTGATTGATTTGAAAAATCTCTTAGGAGTCGTTTGGTTTAAGGTTTTATAGATGCCATGGATATGATGCCTAAGAATAATATATCTGAAAATACAATGGCTGAGAATCGAAGATTATTGTGTTTAGTTGTCTATGAGAATATTATCAGGATTTTATGAGAACAAATTATGTTTATATTTATTTTATGGAATTAATTCAAGCAATCTTATAAATTTTAATAGATTAATTAATAAAACAATCAAAATCAATTCCAAATATTAATAAAAAGATTAAAATACCATGTTGGCTTTCGTACTTTGGAATTCATTTCATTTTAGTCATTGTACTTTCAATAAATTTTAAAATTAGTCTTTATTGTTAGTTTGGAATCAATTTTTATTCATTATGATAAAATAATTATAATAAATTTCATTCAAGAAAAGACACAAATTTATAGAGGGAAGACTAAGGATGGATTCAGTGAATATCTAACAGATTTGTTTTTTAAAATTGTTTTTGGATTATGTGATCTAAACAATAGAAATTTTAAAACAACAATCTCTGACCTCTTGGTCGAAGTACATATTTTATGCTCATGTTAACATTTTATGTTTTCAGTGCATCCAAATTTGAAATTTTAAAATGTAGAATTACATAAAAAAAAGATAAAAACTTTGATAAATATATTATTTCATGTTATAAATTCATTTCATTTTTGTTAAATTAAAATGTGTATAATATATTATATTATAAATTATATGATATTGTAAAATAATAATTATACAAAATTTATAGCATAAAGGTTAGACAATATTATAAATTAAATGTGTGTAATATAATATTTTTGTAGTTTAGAGAAAGTTAGAATTTAATTTCTATAGTTTTAAAAGTTAGAATTTTATCTTTATGATTTGATAAACCTCATAAAACCCTCAAGGACTATTTATGAGGATTTTATCAAACTATAGAGACGAATTCTAACTTTTAAAACCATAAGAACTAAATTCTAACTTTCTTTAAACCGTATGGACCAAATTTGTAATTTTATAAGGGTTGTCAAACTATAGGGACTATTAAACCATAGGAACAAATTCTAACTTTTAAAACTATAGGGACTAAATTCTAACTTTTTCTAAACTATAAGAACCAAACTTGTAATTTTATCTAACATAAATCATGTTAATAAATTAATTAATAATAATTGAGATTCAACTTATTATTTAGTTGGTAACTAGAACTATTTTTATAGTTTATAAATATATTATCAAACATATTTTTAACAGTTGTTTTAATTGAGATCAAATTTCTAAATTTGCTACCAAACACATATTCAAAAACACTGAAAACATGAAGTATAACTTTGTTTTTCATTGAGTCATTTGTTTTCAAATTTCCATTTTCATATCATTAACAAACACACCCTCATTTTTTTTTCTTCAAAAAATTAATCAGAAACTAACTGTAGAATCTAATTTTAAGATTTATTGAAAGTACGAAGACTAAATGTGGACATGTAAAAGTACATGGAATAGAGTAGAACAAATTCCAAAGTATACTTTTTCAAAAAAAAAAAAAGGTTCCAAAGTATAGACTCAAAATGATATTTTAACCTAATAAAAATGAATTAGTTAATAATACAAAATAAGTTTAATGGAATAATTAATTATAATTATTAAATAAGTTTATTTGAAAGACTAAATTAATTTGACTAATTAAAATTAATTAATTAATATTTTAATAAATATCTTTAATTACATTAATTTAATATATTTTATCCATAAAAATAAATTAAATAAATATTTAATAAATAAATATATGATTATTGATTTATTATAATGAAATATTCAATTAATTTTAATTAATTATAAATTAAAATTAAATTAAATTTAAATCAATTAATTTTAATTAAATAATATAAAGAAATATATTTTAATAAATTGGAAATATATTTTAATCTTTATATTATTTAATTAAAATTGTGATAGGTTAATAATGAATGAACTAATTTTTTTATTATACGTTTCAAAACCAAAAACGAATGAACTCATCAAAATATATGTCTTTATATTATTTAATTTTAATTAAATAATATAAAGAAATATATTTTTGTAACGACTCGACTTCTTAGACTGGATTTCTAAAGGTTGCTACTACATGCATGCAAAAAGGGACTTTTGAAAACAAAGTAGAAGCTCAAATAAAGTCAACGAAAACATTCCATTATTAAAGTTGTTCAAAGGTCAAGGTACTTTGAATTCGGGATCCCGAAAAAACGTTTAATTACAAAGCTTACTGAGTAAAGAATGCCTAAAATTTTAAAACTAGAGAGTTAAAGAAAGAAGCATAAAACATGAGCTAGGAAATTCCTACGATCTTAAGAAGCTCTAGTCTAACATTGTCTCCATAGCCTCGCCAAGTTGAGTATAAAAATGCTCAATAAGTAGTTCCACTTGAGGGCTGTAGCAACAAGCACACAAACATAGTAATCAGTCCTGGCTTAATAAAAACATTATTGCGTCATTTTGTAGGAACCTTTATCTGTAGCATTGTAACTTCCTGTCTAAGTGAGCAATTAACCTATCCCCAAGCTAAACCAACTACGATATTGTGAGTGACAGTTTAGTAAGGCAAGACACCACTAGCGGGTAGTTGGCAGTCCCCTAGTAGACCTATACCTCTCACAGCACAATAACCATGGAACATACCTTGTAACCATGAGGAGAGTGGCCCTCAAGCTAGAAACATGAGGGAAGTGACCCTCAAGCTGGGAAACATGAAACATTCATGGAATCATACATGAAATTATACTCAAAAGCTTTCAAGGAAGCATTCATGGCATGGGGAAAGTAATTGACACTAGTAAGTAAGATCTTAAGCTAATCACTCCCTTAACTACGTCCCTCATATAATCATGCATGAGTTTCAAGCATAAGCATCACTCATCTAAAGCCCTTATACATGCTGGAAATTTTTACAACCATGAGCAGCCTATTCCAAAGGTCAAACCCTCAAAGTCCTCATGCTAAACGCACTCCGACACAACTCAAGCTCAAGATAGTTATCAAAACAATTTAGACAAAACGAGCATGCTTTTTCACACACAAAAAAAAAAAAAAAAGTTCAAATCATGCTCAACCATTCATAAACTTCCAAACATGAACATTTTTCCAAAACCTTGAAGGATAATCCAATTTGGCTACTTACCTTTTTGAGCCAAACAAGAATAGTTAAAATTCCCTTCTCCTAGAAAAATCTTTTGCACCACCTAAAACAAATTGTAAGAGGAAAATTAATTAATTCTTGGCACTCCAAAACCTTTGAACCAAAACCTCCAAAGCTAAATTATAATTTTACTTTTTAACGAATAATTCCTTCACCAACAAACTCCAAAGAAGAATACCCACCACTTACCAAATTAAAGCCGCCTTCGAATTCAATCGACCCACTGTCCAAAAAGTTCCTAAATTAGAGATAAATCTAGAATCCGTCAATTGCTCGAACCCAAAACTTCACAATAACATTCCAAAAATTAACATTTAACTCCTAACAATTTATCAAAGGCTCAAGTCAATTAATGATGAATTTTACCAATTATATCTCCTCAAAACAGCACCTATGCTTGCTGTTTTTGATGTTGAATTAATCCAAAACCGACAGCCCGACCTCCCAAAGCAACAAGTGTTTTAAAATCAAACAAAAAACAATGGGTTAACTTTCAAACCACAAAACAATGCTTGTAACCTACTTTGAACCCCAAAATTCACCTTGAAGCCTCGTTGAAAATAGCTCGCCAAACAGAATCGTCGTCGCTGTTTGCAAAACACTAAATACACTAAACTAGTTTGTGGGTCTTGCGCACGAACTTACTGTCGCCAGAATCGCAAAAATCGAGAGGGAGCACGCATGTTGAACCACTAGCGTTTACTGGTTGCCACCGAAACACCAAATATCACTAATTTAGTGCTATATTTATGTCTTATTTTAGCTAGTTTTACCTTATATTTGTGAGCTTTTACGTTGATTTATTGTTGATTTCAGGAATCCGAGTAGTTGAGACCAATATTTTTGAAGCATTATGGAATATGGAGCTATTTTAGAGCATTTGGAGGAACTAAGGAAAAGAAGAGATGAAGTGCAAGCTGTTGGGGCCAAGAGGACGACGTTGCAATGCTTGAAATGGTGTTGCAACGCCACAAATTGGTATGCAAACCCGAGAGCTAGCGTTGCAACCTTGCCTTACAGCGTTGCAATGCTAGAAACACGCAGAAAAGGAAGGCTCAGTTCGTAGCGTTGCAACGCTATCCCTGTGTATATGCGAAAATGGCAGCATTTTGGGATAGCGTTGCAACATTGTGCCTAGCGTTGCAACGCTGTTTCGATTACAACTTCTAATACTTCGATTCTTCATCGGCTTTTGGGAGGCGAATTTGGGGGTTTTACACCCTAATCCATGATTTGAGAGAGTTTAGAGAGGTTCGGGGGTGAATTAGAGCGAAATTCTTGAAGATCCAACGCCGAGGTTAGCAGAGATCGTAGCAGGAACGATGATTGACACGTAACGGGTTTATCTCTCTGTTTTCCTTGTATTTCTCTGCTGTGATTGAGTGTTTTTAGATATCTGAATTCTGGTTGTTTTGCACTGAATTATGATGTACTTTGATTAGATAGTAGAGTTTAGGGCTTAATTTAGCATTTGGACCATGTAATTGAACTTAATGGGGATATGTGATTAATTATTCGTTGTTAATTTTATGCAATGGTCTTAATGCTTTAAATCCCCTAATCAAGGAGCTAATGAACTGCTGGTTTATGTTATTGCTTGACAAAGAGTGCATAAGTTAGAGCTTAAATTGCGTTGATGTTTGGACACGACAGTGAAAAGAGCATCAATTAGGGTCGATGATAGGGTTTGTTAATGTCAGGTGAGAATTAATTAATGAGGCGGACACATAATTTAATTAATTACACTCGAGATTTGGAAGAGCTCAACAAAGGATTCCATGATACACTACCTTAGATTCAATTAATTTGATTAATTAATAACAAATGCCCGTTAGACTCAATAAATGGTTCATTGGTGAGATTAATGTCCTAAACTCGACCATTAAATATGTGCTCCTTCCTTTTATTCCTTTATTGCTTAAATTTAGTCTTTTTCGTTGCTTGTTCTTCTGGCAATTTATTTTCCTAAATAAAATTAGATGCGATTAAGAACGATATTTAGTTGATTAAACTTTTCCAATTCCCTGAGGATTCGATACTCGATAATATTTACCATTTTATTATTACTTCGATCTCGTGCGCTTGTGTCTACACTAATAAACACCCAGTGCCGAGGAGGAGAATGCAAGCTGAACAGCCTGCAAATTCCGAAGAAAGTCACTACTGCTGTCGTGAACTGCGTCGTCGCTGTTGCAGGTGAACTTCGCATGTTGTGGGTCGCCGCTGATCAACGAGGGAGAGGTGTGGCCAGGGGAGAGGTCGCCAGAGAGGATAAAAAAGAAAAGGGAATGGGTTTCTTAATGGGTGGTTGTGTTGTGGAGAATGGGAGAAAGGTTGGAGGAGGAGAAGATTTTTCTTAGGCTGCGTGCAGCTCCAAAACAGCTTGACTAGGGTTTCTCCTCCTTGGCTTGGCTAGAACATCTATATAAGACAAAAGCTAGAGCTAGCTTCCCCTTTTTGGGCTTGGCTGGCTAAGAGTCTCTCTTCTTTTTTTTTTTTTTTGAAAAAAAACTTACTCCAACAATTTAAACATGAAATTGGTCCCCAAAATTAAGTTAAATTTTAAAATTGAAACCTTGACTAATACCTGAAAATGTCGGGCGTTAAAGTTTTAATAAACAATATTTCAAAAAATATTTTATAATTACGATATGTTAATAATGAATGAATTGATCAAAATTAATTTCAATAAATAATTAATTGATTATAAATAATCAATAACAATTACCTATAGTTATTAAACAAAGATTTTTTGTACGAACTTAATTTATGTAATCCTAATTAACTAATGAAATATATTTAAGATATTGTTAACTAATTACTTAATAATTTCAGTAAATAAGGCCCCGTTTGATAACCATTTGATTTTTGATTTTTAAAACTTAAGCTTATAAACACTACTTTTATCTATGAGATTCTTTGTTTTGTTATCTACTTACTACCCATGTTTTAAAAAACCAAGCCAAGTTTTGAAAACTAAAAAAAGTAGTTTTTAAAAACTTGTTTTTGTTTTTGAGATTTGACAAATAATTCAAATGTTTTTTTGAAGAGAAGTGAAAGTCATGATAAAGAAATTGTAGGAAAACAAGCATAAATTTGAAAAACTAAAAACTAAAAACCAAATGGTTATCAAACGGGGCTTAAGTAATTTCATTTATTTAATAAGCTTTTATTTGTAAAAATGAATTAAATATATTTTAATAAATTATTATTCGCTCATTTTAATTAAATAATTAGTTATATTAATTTTAGTAAATCAATATAAATTATTAATTGATTAATTAACTATACTTAAAATAAAATTACATATAAAAATGAAAATCAAAGGAAGAAGGAAGCAAAGAGAAAATCTATACTTTTGTAAGGGTAGAATATCCTTATCCATGAGAAGAAATGATGCATGAGCATATATTATTCTGATGTCCAACCCCATATATCTTATACTAAATAAGGATATCCACTACAAGAATTTTGGATTTTCTCGATGCCAAAAACGGTTAGAAAAAGCCTAAAAACGGTCGAAAAAAGTATTCCTAATGTTGAAAATGGCGTCAACAGATCCCTGTTGGAGAAGCTTTTGCCGACCAAATATCTGTGGTGTCGGCAATTCCAAGAAATGTCGACGCCACCTCGATATTTCTAGGAAATGCTGACAAGCGTCGACATTTCCTGGAACTGCCAACCAAATGCAATTTGGTTGGCAATTCAAGGAAAGGCCAACCAAATGGCGTTTGGTCAGAAATGCCGACCAAACCGCAAATTTTGTGGGCGTTGCTTATCTTGGCTATTTTATTAATTTCAATAGATTTTTGTCTAGATTTTCAGTATAATTTGAACATGTTGTATTTAAAACAAATTGTACACAAAATAAATCAAATAATACTTTATATTAAACTAAATTTGATTACACTTTGTTTATAAATTCATACAAGATAAAAATAAAACTTTAACACAAATAAACCTAATCTAGAAACAAAAGTTTAATGAACATAAGAAGTTCTCATCATCTTCATGTAATCTTCGGCCTGCTTTCAGAATAATGTAGACTCAACCTACCTAAGACAAACAAAGACATGAACATAAGATCAAAACTACACATAACAATTAAATTAACATTTCAAAAGTTATAAACAATAATATCAAAACTTAGCTAATTAAGTTACAAAACTATATAAACAACACACCAAATTTAAGAAAGCAACTAAGTTAATCTAACTTTACTAAGTAAACCAAAGTTAGAAAACAAGTAACTTTTCCTAAACCAAAAACACAAACATGTACATTTACCTAAAATTTAACTCATAGACATCTCATACTAATGAAGTATATATATACCAACGAAATCATCTAACCTATAACGAATTATAACTAACCAAAACAACACATCCTTAAACTTAGAAGTTATCATGTTCACAATTAAACTCATTAGAAACTTAACCAAAAAAAATGAAATTTAACAAAAACAATCAAAACTTTAAACTAACTTCCAAAGTTATAAAACCCATGAACATAACGAACTAAAACGATTAAAACAACTAAATTTATCTAGCTTTACTATTTAAATAAATAATAAACTCATCAAACTATAACGAACTAAAACAATCAAAACAACTAAATTAATCTAATTGTACTAAGTAAACAAAAGTTACAAAACTACATAAGTACTCTTCCAAAACCAAAATTACAAACACATTTACCTAAAATTTAACCTAGACTTATCAAAAAAGTTACAAAATATATACGAGTATTACCTAAAACTTCTCAATGGACATAGATAGCATCTAAAACTCTACAATCATGAACATAAACTCAAAGAAACCAAATAATCAACCCATCAAATATATAACATATTAAAAGATTCAAAACTTTATAAGCATAACTCTAAATTTAACAAGACACAACCAAATCTAACTTTCCCAAGCAAACCAAAGTTATAAAATTACACAGGTAACTTTTCTAAAACAAAAATTACAAATACATTTACCTAAAACTTGACTTAGACTTGTCAAAAAAGTTACAAAACATATACAAATATTACCTAAAACTTCTCAATGGACATAGATAGCATCTAAAACTCAACAATCATGAACATAAACTCAAAGAAACCAAATAATCAACCCATCATTGTATAACGAACTAAAACAATCAAATAAACTAACTCAAATCATTGGCTACCATAATTGCAGAATAACCATACACAACTTCTACATATAAGCATGTTTTGGTTCCATCCTCCTAAACTTAATTCAACCTCGAAGCATACTAGCCTCCCCCCCTCCCCCCTCCATACTTAAATCATTGGCTACCTTTACTACATGATAACTATACACAAAAATGTAGTAGAGAGATCATATCTATTTAGATGGTCCTTCTTGTGAATGCATGATTTGCGTAAGTATTTTAAAAGGCTAGCCAACTTTGCACTAGTTCGAGTCTCGACTTCTTCCAGTCTATTTCTAGTCCGAGTTTCATTTGTCTTAACTCGTTCTAACTCTTCTCTCATAAGCTCAATTTTGGTTTTGGCACGATTCAACTCTTCTTTTGTCTAATTCAGCTCTTCCACTCGATGTGCATTTTTTGACCGTAGTTGAGCTAATTTCATGCTCAACTCATGCTCTCGTTGTGTTTTTCCACTGAACGATGAACCACTACACTTCCTATGTTTCTTCTTCGATCCCCAGCCCATGTCTTTTATGTGGCTCGATTGACGACCCAAAATAGTTTCAACAATCTCATCTTCGACAAGTGGTTGGGACCCTTATGAAGTGGGTGCCTCTTGCAACTCTATCATTTGACTCTGGGAGAAAAATTAAAATAAGTATTATTCTAGTAATAAGTTTATAAACTAACTTTAAGAGTAGGAAACTTACATAAGCAACATCGGCTATCGTTTACTCACTCATTTCCTTCCTTGTATCTAGTTTTTTCAAATAACTCAATTGGTCCTAGTTTAACACCTTCTTTTATTTTTTGCAATTCAAAGTTTTTAATATATTAGTAATATTAGAAAACCAGAAAATGATAGAAGAAATATTTTTTCAACCCTAACTATGCTTCTCGTATATGCAGGAACGTCTTAAACTGAATGTGATGGTTGAAAGGTAGCTTCGATTGATGCTTTTTATTTGTCTCTGTATTTTTCTGCTGTTAGGGACAACGACCCACGACATATCTTCACATTGGTATGATATTGTCCACTTTGAGCATAAGCCCTCATGAATTTGTTTTTGGTTTCACCCAAAAGGCCTCGTACCAATGGAGATAGTGCCCCTCACTTATATACCCACGATTTTCCCCTTGTCTAACAAATGTGGGACTTTGGTCGCACTCCCAACAATCCTCCCCTCGAACAAAGTACCAATCGAGCCTCCTCTCAAATAACATCTATCCGTCTAGCTCTTATCCTGGCCAACTCTTTTATCGGAGCACACCGCCAATCTGATAGAGCTCAACCAACGGACTTCCCCAATGACTATGCCTTCAAGGCTCGCCTTCTTTGTTCGACACTCGAGGATTCTACCACATTGTTAAGTCAGGGGCATGACTTTGATACCACTGTTAGGGACAACGACCATCGATATATCTCCACATTGATATGATATTGTCCAGTTTGGGTATAAGCCCTCATGACTTTGTTTTTGGTTTCACCCAAAAGGCTTCGTACCAATGGAGATAATGTCCCTTAATAATATACCCATGATCTTCCCCGTCTAACCAATGTGGGACTTTGGTCGTACTCCCAACAATAAACAAAATAAAATATTAGTAAATGAATCTAGAATTGTGCGTGTGAGACGGCATATTTATTAAGAAATGTAAGTAACATATCTTCTAGTTAGGAGTCTCCCACCTATCACATAGAAGATACCAATCAACTATATCAACCACTCAAGGATATGGGTGTGCACGTCCCTCCTTAGGAGAATATTTTCTGTAGTGCTTGATCAACTTCACAATATACTCCTTGAAAGTAGTCTGGATCTCACGATCAATAAACTCGTGGACGACACATTTAAACAAATTCAACTTGAAATGGTTTTGCATAAAAAAAAATAGTATTAATTTTATATAAAATTAGTCATTCTAAACACAAACAACTAAACGATAAACTTACCAAGAGTTTGTTTTAACGTGGTCCTTTAGTTCTGTTGGCACATATTTCCACTTTGATAGTTGTACTGGAAATAATTATCTCACAATCGTGCTAATGTGGCCTCTAAACTTTGTAGCAAAATCGCACACAAGCTTCTTCAACTCATCAGTTATCTGTATTGGAATTCTTCCATGTAGGTTAACATATTTGTCCAACTCTATGCCCCTCGAATATCCCCTTACTCTACGTGCAGAATTATTTGAAACACAAATAATTAAGCTAATAAGTGAATACAAACTTATCTACAAAAGTTTATAAGAAGATTAACCTGGAGTCTTGCCCGTAGAAGACAATGCAGCTATGTTAGAGTCGCTATCGACAAAAAGATTAGTTGCATTGTTCTCCAACTGAATTTGATGTGCCATTGTCTCTCTACAAGCACACATGAAACGTATGAAAGAATGAACGTTTCACTCCGCAACAGAAGTATTGGATCATCTTTGATTTTATTTAAAATTAAACTAAAAATTAAAGTTAAGCAAATTTACTTGGAGTAAATATGGAGATATTTCTGGAGGATATTTATTTCCTCCATAAAATCTTTTTGGCTATGACTTGAACACAAGACCAAGGCTTGTGGGAGCCTCTTGAAAGAAAATCCACAAGGGATTTGAGAGGAAGAGGTCTAGAGAGAATTCTCTAATTCTCTATTAAGGAGATATGTGTTGTGTCTAATGGCTCAACCCAAGGGTCCTATTTATAGAGACCAAGGGAAAATCTTTGTCATAATTAAAATATTATATTTTAATATCTAATATATTAAAATATATCTTATATTTATTTGAATCTCATTCAAATCTCCTACGATATTTATTTATTTGAATCTTATTCAAATTTTCTAAATATATTTTATTTAATGTATCTAATACACATTAATTATTTTAATATTTAATGTATCAAATACAATAAATATATTTTCCTCTTATATATTTAATATATCTAATATATTAAATATTAATTTGAACATTTCAAAATTTTCTTTCAACTAAATTGATGTTTTAGTGTTACTATGAACAAGCAAGAGGACCTTATGGACTTACAGATTATAAGCTCCAATGATACAAAATCAATTAATCAAACTCTTTAATTAATTAATTTTTATTTATTAACTATAGGTCACTCCACTATAGACCTAGAGTTGCACTCTTATGCACTGTAGGACAGGTTGTGTCCATAGATATAATCATTACATGCAAGTCGATCATTCACGAGTTGTTCATAATTACAAAGTGGTCAAAAGTCTGTTTTACCCCTATAATTACATCTGCACCTTAAGTACCACTAATCATCTAATGAACAATTTGTTTATAATCTAATTATAAACTAAGTCCCTCTCGGGCCAATGAGAGGGTGAGGCCCTATTGTTCAAGTCCCGAAATCAGCAATTAAGGGAACTACTCATCTACTTACCCTATATGGGAATGAGTGAATTCCATCTTGTGAGATTACGTTCCCAGCTCCTTATTTGGTTAAGTCCTCAAAATGGTAGGCATATTGAATTGGCTACAAAAGCCACTCTCACCCATGCAAATCAAAGGACAAGCCCTCACAGGAAGGAGTTCATACCTCACTCAGGATTAAGATCGAGTCGTATATGATTATCATGATAAAGTATTCATATTTTGAATTAACGGATTTATAAAGAGATATTAAATATTTCGTGGTCCAGTCTTACACAAACTCTTTGTATAAAATACCCTCACTCACATGTCTCAACATGAACGATTTGGATCAAATCATTTGTAACTATTACAAAGTGGGCTATAGTAATAGTGTTACCAAGATAAGACACCCAACCTTATCCATATACTATGACCCTTTAGGTTATTTCTTGAACATGATCTTCCTGTATGTCAACCACATACTGTTCAAGATTACACTAATAACCTTGGATTTTTCATATAATAGATAATATTATATTGCAAATATAATAATCAAAATTATTATTAATTATTAAATAATTAATTAATTACGAGGCTTTAGGGCATAAATCCTAACAGTGTATGAGTGATACAAATAAAATAATAAAGATAAAAGCTTATAAAATAAGTAATGAAACACATAGTTACTCCAATTGTTAATCGGTATCATGATATGAGTCAGAATTCTCATCGGGACTAGAAGTAATCTCAGGAAAAACTTCTATATCCTTGATAAGCTAAGTTAAATTGATAAGCTAAGCTAAAGTTAAATTACAAGTATATGTCTTAACCCTTGATAAGCTAAGTTAAAGTTGAGTTCTTAACTTTTCACGCTATCTTAATAAGCTAAATTAAATTGAATATCTTAATAAGCTAACAATCAAAACAAATTAGTTCTAATGAATAAGACAAACCATGTAATGTTAAAAAAAAGTCTAACCAATCCAATTAGTACTGAGAAGTCTAACCAACCATACTCATGAATAAGAATAAACAACATCACAAGAAAAAAAAGCTCCAAAGGCCTATTAATATAGGACTCTAAATGATAAATCAATTAAAGTTAGTTGAAGAGAAGAATAAAATAAAACTTTCTCAAATTTTATTGTATGGTTTTCTTCTAAAGAAGCACCCACAAAGCTTTGTGATAAAGAAGCACCACCCAAAAAGATTTGAACCTATACAAATACACAAATCTTACAAACAAAGCAACCCAAACCTAGAGATGTCCACGGGGCGGGGTGGGGCCGGGGAATGGATTCCCCGTCCCCGTCCCGGCGAAATTCCCCATTTAATTTCGCCAGGATCGGGGCGGGGATTCCCCGCTGGGAATTTGAGGGGATCGGGTTCCCCGCGGGGAATTTTTCCCCGTTCTTTTTTTTTTTTTATCTTTTTTTTTTTTAATTTATTCTCAACCATAATAAAAATTATTTCTAAATGAATAATTTTCAATATAATTCTATTTAAAGTAAATGTTATAAAATTTCTTAATAAAAACAATAATATACCAGAAGTAAAAATACTATAATGTCGAAACAACTTAATTTCTAAAAATTCAAATTTTAATATTACAACATAGACTTTAATTTTTTTTTTATAACGAAATAGTCTTAAACTAATTCCTACTATAGTTTTTTTTTAAAAAAAAATTCTATTTATAGGTAATATATATATATATATATATATATATATATATTATTAATCGGGGAATCGGGGCAGGGCGGGGTGGGGAATATATTCCCCGTCCCCGTCCCCGTTTAGCCAACGGGGAAAAAAACTTCCCCGCTCCCTCCCCCATTCCCCGTGTAATCGGGGATTCCCCGCCCCGTTCGGGGCGGGTCCCCGCGGGTTAAATGGACATCCCTACCCAAACCCAAAGTCCAACAAATTTACTATATATATACACAATACATAGCTACTTCTTTTCAATAAGCTATAAAGTACAAAAAGAAATAGAGAAAGAAAGATAAACTCACCTCAAACAAAAATTCACAGGTGAAATCAACTAAAAACCTACCTTAAACTTAGTTTCAGCACTCCGAAATGGAACCAAGTCCTAAAACAAAAGAATTCCAAGGTTAGAGACCAATCTAAACTATTTTAACTAATTTTAAAAAAGCATAAACAAAGAGTTATCACCCAAAATTCATCAAAAAAGGCTTAATCCTCGCTGAAAAGTATTTGAATGAGTTTGAAACCACAAAAAGAGACCTTGCAAACGTTAGAGAACGAACTAACATACTAACATATTCTATTTCTTTCACAAAGTTAAGTTAATTATTCTTTACTTTTTAACAACAAACAAACTTCCATCATTATCCTTTTGAACTTTAAACTGTAATTTATAATTAAATTTCAAATTTCCCTCTTTCACTTTATACTCACTTTTGCACGCCCAACCAACTGGCACTCATCGTCCAATGCCCACAAATTTAGAACTAAAATAAAAGTGTTGGTAAATATTGACAAACACATAAAAATGCCATAGTGAAAGACAAACATTAATATTAATGAACCAATTCCTTCTACTAATATTAACTAACAAACTAACAACAAACTTCACTGATTTCCTACAAAATTAAACAAGTACCAACTAGATCACAATTTATACAACATTACAAAATAACTAAAAATAAATTTTATCTACTTCTCTACAATAAACTATAAAGTATAAACTCAAAATAAAGAAAGAAAGAGTCATTCTCACCTCAAACAAGAATTTACCATGGAAATCAACCCATATCTTCTGAAAATAACAACTATTTCTTAACTCAATTTTGCACACGAGATCTGTTGGTAAGTTATTCTCAAAAAAGACGTGCTTTGCTAAAATAAATTAGTCCTATAACCCTTTTATCTAAAAAATTGGTAACCATATTCACATTAGGTCTTTTTTTTATAGACAAAATTTAGACATTTAGAAATAAAAATACTTAAATAGAATAAGTCACTGGACCAAAATGGTATTTAAAGTAAACCTAGATTTTTTTTAACATTAATAATTTCTTTCTGCTGTTCTTTTTATGATTGTTGGCGTGCTCTAAAAAATTTGAACACATCGATAGTTGAAAGAGATGAGGAAAAATTCATAAAAGAAAAGAAACTGAAATTTGTAAAATTACTGGCTGTGAAAGACTTTGACTGTAAGTTGATTTAAAGAGACTATAGTTCTTATCCCGACAGATAGGAAGCTGATTTTATCTCACAATGCAAACCAATAACTAATCTACACTGAAGAAGGCTGATCTTGTGATGATAGTTTACAAGAAAAACGAGACTGAGTTTGAATAAAAAGGAATTAAATGAGCTTCTTTTTCTCGAAAAAGGTCTTCAGGTGCCATAGTTGCAATCCCGCCACCGATAAACAAACAAAAAGCGAAAGCAAACTCAACCATGCCATCTTTGTGTTTGTACTTCTGTTCAGATCTTGCATCTCTTCCTCCCTGCATTACACATTGTTGAAAATTTCAGACCAACAAAGAGGACAAAACCATGTGTATGGATCGAGGCCGAGGTTGGGGCAGGAAAATCATGTATCGAACAGGGTCGAGAACAATTAATCTCAATTCCCTAAACAGGAGAATGGAGTGGGGACAAAGAAGTAGAACACATTTCTATATATAGGATACAAGGGGATAGAGAGTGGGAGAGAGCATGATTCTGTTTTACCTCTCACGGAGATAATACATCTCTTCTTGAATAGAAGTGGCAGTCTCAAACAACTTCTGCAGCTCCAGTTCCATAACCTGGCTTTCATTGTAAGAGAATCATTAATGGCATAGCCGCATGAGATTGGAAAAATAACTCAGAGAAGATATTACAGCAATTTGTTAGAATTCAAAAAACAAACAACATGCATTGATTCTCAAGTGAGCTTGTATTCCGGTGAGTCCAAAACTTGATCAATGTCATTGAAGCAAAATTTAAAAGGTGATTATCCAAGTGGGGTAATGCATTGAATTAAGAGGAAATGAGTTCAATCCATGGTAGCCACCTACCTAGGATTTAATATCCTACGTGTTTCTTGTCAACCAAATATAGTAGAGTCCGATGGTTGTCCAGTGAGATTAGTTGGAAAAAAAAGTGGGGTCATGTATTTAGATTTTTGAACTTGCTATTACTTGGTTGAATCCAAATACCCTCACCAAACTTCGGCCAATATTGTTCAAACTTCCGTAAATTGTTTTCTGTTTCTAAATGCTAATTGGTTTAATATTGCTAATAGCAGAGTACCTCCCCAACATAAGACATTAATAGAGTTGGTGTATGGATGTACCAATTAAAAAAGTTAACAGATAAGTAAATTCCTAACAGGAGGGGAAAGAAATTTCCTACACCAAATCAGATGTCATGCCACAAAGAAGCAATAGCGCTATTTTTCATTGTTGGGAGTCAAAATATGCCCTTGAGTGTAATAATTTCTTCAACCAAATCTGATATAATTGAAGAACAGTGCTCAGGCAGCATCGAGTTTGTTGGTTGTTAACAATCAACTATTATCCATATCACCACATCAATATGATATAGTCTTTATTTATAAACTCAAGGATCTGCTCCAATCTAACCGACATGGGGCCTCGTTCATAACTTCAATAATCCCATCCTCAAAGTGAGTCTCCATTCAGAGAACCATCCACCCATCCACTCTCTACCACAGTAAAAGTTAACTCTTCCCCCATTAATAATTATTGAGTAGTTGGCACTAGAGATACATCCATGGATTACGCCATCAAACAGACAGCATAGCATGAGCATGAGGTTATTGCTTCTTTTTGGAATTCAACTCATTCTGCATGGGATCTAGGCCTTCAGAGGAACTCAATGAAGCTGAAATTTTGGAATGGACTCATCGACCTCAACTTTTATCACTTGTTAATTTGAGGAATTCAAATGATTCTTGGATTTGGCCTCTTGACCTCAAAGTCTTCTACTGTTAGCTCTTTGGTGGCAGATTCAATTCATTCCAATGATCCAACATCAAACAACCTTTATTCTGTTATTTGAAAAGATACTTATCCAAAGAAAATAAAGGTTTTCTTATGAGAACTCAGTCATGGAGGTGTTAATACTGATGATCGATTACAAAGATGAATGCCACATTGTTCTTTATCTCCTTCCTGGTGTGTTATGTATGTGTCTGACAATGAAACTCCAAGACACCTTTTTGGTTGCTGTTCTTTTGCTTTTGGTTACTGGACTTCTTGTTAAAAGCTTTTGGTTGGAGTTTGGCTTTACCTCATGATGTGTTTGATCTCTTAGTGCTGATTTCCGTGGGTCATCCCTTTTGTGGTCCAAAGAAGGTATTATGGCTGGCTTTTAATAGGGTGTTCTGGTCTCTTTATCGTGAGAGAAATGGTTGAATTTTCAGAGATATGGCCACCAACTTTGAGGCTTTCATAGGGTTGGTTGTTTTTAATTCTTTGTATTGGTGTAAATGTAAACACCTTTTTTTTTTTATTATAGTCTTTCATCTTTAATTACTAATTGAAGCTCCTTCATGTAATGCACCTTTTGGTGTTTAGGAGTGTTTCACTCCTATTATTTCATTTATCAATGAAATTGTTTCTCTTCTCCAAAAATACATTGCATGTGCAATGAAATTCAACAATGGTTTATATTGCACAATAACTAGAACTCACAGCTTCCATTCAGTATCAAAAGATTCCATTCAAATAGTCAAGTCTAGAGCACAAGCTTGATGGCACTTCGTAGGACACAATGATTACCCATGTCTCTAGATTAGTATGGCACCATTCACTCTAGAATTTTGAACTCAACTCCATTTGTGTCATGTGAATATAGGCATACCTCTTACTCACAACCCATAATCTTCTAAATAATGTAGGACTATAATAGCAAAAATAATGGCGCTAGGGCTCCTTGGCAAGTGAACTGTTCAAATTGCTTCAGAGAGCATTTTTTCTTAAGAGAGAATCTGAAAATGAGATCGTTGGTATCATTAGAAGAAAGAATACTGAGAAAATTTGGCGAGTGAAAACTTTGTTCAGGAGGTTGTCTCATGCTCTCCACTACGGCTTTTTCTAATTTACCTAACCTAATTATATGCCTTCTTTCAAACTACGAAGAAAAGTGGCTCTATATTTAGAGAGAAAAGTGCAAACCTTGAGTGGCAAAAGGGAAAGAAAAAGTCTAGTTTTCCTATTAATTTAAAGATCTTTTCTATTATACTGGAAAGAGTAGGATAAAACATCACAAACTAAACCTTGTTGGCAAAGTGACGTTGGAGGTTTCAAAGGGAATCAAAGAAAGAAGCTTCATAGTAAGATAATCACAAGCATCCATAAATAATGTTGCTAAGCCCAAACCTCTTTTTGAGGCGTCAACAATCCCAAGGGTGGGAAATCAAGCCTCGGACATTATGTTGGAGAGATAGGTGCCTAGCTGGACAGGTTCCTAATCTCCAATGAACTATTCCCTGCCTCTTTTGCCATCTCTGGTTACAAAGACGTCGATTGAAATACGCTAGGGATGAGACAACTAGATTTACTAGATGGTAGCAAGGAGGAACTTAATAGAGAAGGAAACTGAAATCCAGGCCTGCTTCTAAATGGGACACACCTCAGTAGAGAGGATAATAGAAAGAAGACTGTGGGAGCACTGATCCTTGGACATCTTCTTTATTAAACCCATCTATATTGAAGTTAATTGAAAAAAGAGTTTGTTTGGGAAAAGAAATTTCCACTTCTGCTTGGATGAGAACTAAGAAAGTAAAATTTTTTCCTCGACTGTGTTCATAAGGGGATTAATTCTGCTGAAAGAATTCAAAAAGGATGCCTAAACTTGATTCTAAGTGTATCTTATGAAAGAAAGCAGCTCTACACAAGGCTATTTGCTTTATATTTGCTCCTACAGTTTGAATTGCTGGAATTCCCTACTACAGTGCTTCAACTGTTCTTGGATATTTGAAAATTCCACAAAGGAAACATAATTCGATCGCTCTCTGGGAATAGATTTAGAAGGATAACAAAAACTCTGAGGCTGAACGCAGTCAATGATGGATTGGAGTTTGCGACTTGAAAGGAACTCTAGGTCGTTCAATGACAAGTAGTGACTACAGGGAGGCAAATACAACTAATGCAAGCAAAGAATGGTAAATTCCACAAATCCGGAGAAACAAATCTTCCCAAAGAATTCCAAATTCGGGCAAACACGCCAATAAAAATCCTCCTAAACCAACAAAAAGTAATAGCAAAAGCCATCAAACGGAACGAAGTTGAATCTAGATTTGTCATAAAGAAGCAAAAAACTTACTTCGACAGAGCCTTTCTTAGCAACTTTGGACCATTCCTTGGCAGCCACACCCGTCCTCCAATCGAAATCCACGGACAATGTGACTTGAGGCTGGTGATCGGGAGCCCAAAAGCAGGTCATGAAATCACCCGCCTCCGCAGCAACGAACGCGAACTGCCCCGATTCCACCTTGTCGGAGTAGTGGTAGGTATTCCCAGTAGCCGAAGTCACCTACAGATTCCAAAACCCTAAATCAAGCATCACTCATCGATCAAAAACCCGGAAAAAAAAAATCAAGAGATCCTCCCAAAACATACCCGAACAATGAGCTTGCGATCATCAGTCAAGGGGTGGCCTTCGTTGGGATTGACAACGTGATACTTCCCGACGGTGAGGGCGTTCTGCTTAATGTCCTCGGAGATGCACTTGGTGTGGCCGGACTGCAAGTCGAATCGAAGAGATTCCGATCCAGAAGACAGAAATCCGATGAGTAGAAGAAGGTGAAAAGCGGCGAAGAATCGCACCATTTTAGAGAATGGCAGAAAGTTTTCAATGGTGAGTAACAGGACAAAGAAAAGAGAGAGATTCGGGATTGTGTATTTGGAAGAAGAAAAAAGGGAGAGATTTCAAATGGCGGCCAACGAAAATCTAAAACGCCAAATCAAAGAAGTATTTACACATTAACGAAAAAAATGTCAAATTAAATTGATGGCAGTTGCTCTATTCCCATTGGCTGAGACACGTACCCTTCCCTCCTTTCGTAACTGACACGTGTTTAATCAAACAATTGCAAGTACAATAACCCTAACATGCATTTAATCAACATGGGCATCATATCATATAAAGTTTGTACGAGAAGTTCGAATCTTCTATTTCACATATTGTCAAAAAAAAAAAAAAAAATTCCATAACATAGATTTAGCTTGGGCCAAAATTTTCAACCAAATTTGGCTAAAATTTACAACCAAATTTTGCCATTATGCTAATGCAATGCCTAATTTGGAATTGTTGCACCTTTTATAATATTGATGTCGATGAAAGTGTCGAGATATCAATTTTATGGAAAATGTTAATGAAGATGTCGATCATTTTCGAAAAAATTATAAATATATTTAAATAAAGAAATAAACATTTTACATTTTGTTAATCAATTATAATGTATATTATTTATATCATATTCAAATAGTGTTATTTTTTTTATGTTTCATTAATTTTTTTTTACGGTAGAATGAAAATTATGATTCACCCTTTATATCGATGTTAAAACCATGAAGATGTGAAAATATCCATGAAAATGTTGACATGTCGACATTGGATTGTTGCAGCGGTGAGAATAATTGTTGTTAGTTGTAAGCGGTACATAAAGTAAATTAGTGTTTGGTAAATTTTTATTTCAAGTTTGAAAAAAAAAAGGAAAAAATACACTCTTAGTCTCTGAGGTTTGGGTTGTTGGATCGGTATGGCAACCCTAGAGGGGGAGTGAATAGAGTTTAATAAAATTTTTCCTAAGTATGCACAAATAATCTAATTATCAAACTTTTTATAAACAAATAAAAAGGATAATTAGTACAATGTGTAAAGTATGAAAAATTAATTCAATCTAATACAATAAACAATTAAGAACAAATTAAAGCATGCAATAAATTACTACAATTAATTTACAAAAGTAAATGAGAAAGAGTTAGAGAGGATGACATCGTAATTGTATAGTGGTTCGGTCAAACTCGACCTACTCCACTCCCCAAGCACCTCTTGGGAATTTGAATAAAAACTTTATCGACTCTTTCCACGGATTAGAGCCCAACTGCTACAACGCTATTTTTACGAGTTCAAGAGCAAACTCAATCCTTTCCACGGGTTAGGATCAAACCGTTACAAAGTTTGAAGAAAATAAAAAACACACTTAAGAACTTTCTTGATAGAGTAAATTTGCAAATTTAACTCTCACAAATCAATCCTCACAACACAATAATTCTCTCTCAAGAATAAGATGAAAAGAAAAAATTTAGAGCTTGGAGAGAGCAACAATGGAGGCTTTTTTTGAGATGTTTGGAAGATTGAAAATGGTAATAACTTGTTGTGTAATTTTTGGAGAAGAAGATTGTATAAAAAGAGAAGGAAAAGAGGTAAAAATCAAAATTTAATTTGGACCATTGGATTGTGATAAAAGTGAAATGAATGGTGGAAATTAAAAGAAAATAAAAAGTAAAAAGTAAATAATAAATAAAATATATAATATAATATAAATAATATATATATATTAAAAAGTGACCAACAGTCACAATTTTTTTTTATTTGTTTTTTTTAAAAAAAAAAAAAGAACAGCTGCTGGCAGCAGCATTAAATGCTGTCAGCAATTTTTTTTTTTTAATTTAAAAACCGTTAAGACACATAACAAATAATATATAATAATATAAAATTTCCTTTTTCTTTTTAAACAAATAAAAATCCCACCAAGTGTCACTCCCCCATAGCTCCACGTGTCACTCTCTAAATGGTCCATAATGCTGACTCAGCTGCCACGTCATCGCGTCGGGAATTTTCCATTCAACTTTGTTTTGCCCACAACTTCTTCGTTTTAACTCCAATTTGAGTGATTCAAGAGGCGTTGGAATCGTATTCCGAGCTCTACACTATGGATACTTCAAAATACTAAAATTGTTAGTAATTAATAGCAGGTTTGTTATCATCAAAACATTAATTAATTAATTAATTAAAATTAAATTAATTTGAGATTAAGGGCCAAAAAGCCAACATGGGTTAGGTTGCATTTAGGTCTTTGAGTTTTCACTTTTGACGTAACATTAATAAATAAATAAAAAAAATTACTATTTTCTATTTTTTAGGTAAAAAGTATATTTTTATTATTATTTTATCTTCTTCTTCTTCCACCATCAACACTGCTCACCATATTTTTTTTCGTTTTCTTTCTTTCTTTTTCACCTTTCTCTTCTTCCTCCTCCTCCTCTTTTTTTTTTCCTCTTCTTCTTCTCTCCTTTCTCCTTCTCCCTCCCCACCATTTTTTTTATTAAAAAAAATGGTACCACATCTGGAATGAATCTCCATTTTGTTAAGAAAATAGTGGGGAAGGAGAAGGAGGGAAAGGAGGAAGAAGAAGAGGAGAAAAAGAAAGAAGAATAGGAGGAGGAAGAAGAAAAAGAAAAATAGGAAAAAGAAAGAAAGAAAACGAAAAAAAAAATTATCGACAATGATCGGCGAGCAGCACCAACTTTGGAGGAAGAAGAAATAATAAAAAAATATTTTTTAATTAAAAATAGAAAATAATTAAAAAAATATTTTTTAATAAAAAATAAATTTCACGTTAGATTTCTGTTAGTAATTAACGAAAAAGATGACGGAGGGACCAAGAGTGAAACTAAATACGAAACTCAGGGGTATATTTATTGAGTTTCAAAAC
The DNA here is from genome assembly GCA_033996785.1 of Trichosanthes truncata. NCBI lineage: Eukaryota > Viridiplantae > Streptophyta > Magnoliopsida > Cucurbitales > Cucurbitaceae > Trichosanthes > Trichosanthes truncata. The sequence continues at coordinate 18,325,902 of JAWPNB010000004.1, forward strand.
TTGGAGACCCAAATGCAACCTAACCCAAACTTACGGAACTAAAAGTGTATTTTTCTATTAAAAAAAATACACCACTAATTATTCTAGCATGGAATTTTAAACCTGAAATTTTAATTTTAAACAAGTTAAAATGTTTGATAAAATTGTCATGATTTAACTATAATGATTAAAGTATGCATACTAATTATTTCAAGAAAAACACAAAAAAAAAAAAAAAAAAAGTAGGCATACTATTTCAATTATGCTAATCTTAGGTTGATACTTAGTTTCTGATTTTCTTGGGGGAAAATCAATTTCGACTCTAATATTTCGATTTCATCAAATTGCACTCTAAACTTAGATAAATATTGCAATCTTAACCCTAAAATTTAAAATTCTTGCAATTTTAACCCTCTATTGAATTTCCATTAGAAAAATCGTTAAGAAAAAGTATTCTCATATACATTCAATGAGTTCTAAAACATATGTATTGTACAAAATTGAATAAGATTTCAAAGAAAAACAACATTAGAGTTAAATTTTGTTGAAATTTGTGAATTTTAGCTAGGTAATTCAATGGTTTATTTATGCATTGATCAAACTTAATTGTGCAAAACTTGATTTTATTGAGATTAGTGATTTTGTGGAAACCATTGCTTTTTGTTATAAGGAAAAATTACACTTTTAGTCCATGAGGTTTGGGTTATGTTGCATTTAGGTCCCTCAATGCTGACTGGCATTTGTAAAATAATAAAAAAAATATTATTATTTATTATTTATTATTTTTCTCTTTCTTTCCCTCTTCCTCCATAAAAAAGTATTATTTCTTATTGTTTTATTTTTCTTTTCCTCCTCCTTCAACCACAACCCCATACTTCCAAAAAATAAAAATAATAAATAAATCAAAGGAAATTCTCCTTATATTTGGACTGGGTTCGTTTTAGATCTGAAACGAAGGGGAAATCCCCTTCGTTTTTTTTTTTGAAGTATGGAAAAGAAGGGGAGAAAAAAGGGCAAGAGAAGAAGAAAAAAAGGAGAATGACAGCGAACAGTGCCAACACGATAGTGGTGCCGGTGGTTGTGGTTGAAGAAGAAGTAGGAGGAGAGAGAGAAAGAGAAAAATAAAAAAAATATTTTTTTTTATATATTTAAATTATAAAATATAAAATATTATTTGAGACTAGCAATAAAACAAGTCCTAGGGATAACACATTTTGTGCGCTATCAAATACCCCAAAACTTTATCTTTTGCTAGCCTCAAGCAAAATAAAATGAAATCATACTTCAGAATAATAAATGCATGCAAGTGACTCATGCTTCCATAATCCTAAATATTAGAAAGTCCACAACATACTAAAACATTTAAACAAATCCATTCGTCAATAAATTCCAAAATCAATTTTTTTTTGTCCCTTGGTGTGTGTGTCTAGCCCCCTATTTAAGTCTTTATAAGCCCATAATAGTTTTGTAAACCTTATGTCTCATCTTCCCCCTACTATGGCTCTAAGTCTCAACTATTAGGTCTTCCTACACTCGAGAAAGTAATATGTCACTAAGATACTTTACAAAACCCCCAAACTTGAATTTATTTATCTATTTATTTAATTAGACACTAGCTTTCACACATCCACTACAAGAGCCCTTACCCATGACACTTTTACACACATGTGGCCCTAACTAATCACAACAAAGGTAACTTTTTTTGTCTCATTTTAACTACAAAATTTCTTTTTCTTTTTTGCTTTTTTTTATATATATATATTTATTTTTCTCTATGATAAGCACAAAATTAAATAAGCAAGAAAGCATGTGTTTTCTCCTAAGTATAACATTACAACCTATCATGCAATTTAACCATCTAGTAAGATCCTTGACCTTTCGAGGTGACAACAAGACAAAAGTAAATAATCCTATTCTAAGCCTTCAAAACCAAAAATAGGTAGCTATGTGCTCAAAAGATGCAATAGATGCAACGAAAAAAGTTTAAAATTTGACTCAAATTCTGACTATGTTCTCATATTTTAGCAATTGTGAACAAACAATATCTAACATACATCCTAAGCGGTCCTCATCACATGCAAGACACCAAATATTCATCCATATCATTGCTCAATTTTTTTTAAAAAAAATGCTCAAAATCAAGACTTGCTAAAGTACTATCCACCCCCAAACTTGAAACACACATTGTCCTCAATGTAATAAACTATCCTAAGACATGCAAGACAATGATAGAAGAAGAGAAAGGTGAACGATACTGCCCTGATATGCCAGAAGAAATCTCCATAGCATTCTCAGTATATGGGAAAAAGAGAACACACCTGAACGATTATGGTCTTAAATAAGTGGGAACGAGATTAATTGGCACTCAAAAACAACCTAAACTAAAAAAATAAAATAAAAGAGAAAGATAAATGATAGAAAACTTGGGTTACCTCCTAAGAAGCACTTTATTGAACTTCTTTAGCTAGACTAGGCTCAAGTGGTTGGATCAATTTTTGCAAGAATCGTTGCCATCATAGTAAGAGCTTACTCGAGGGCATCCTTATTCAACACAACAACATCCACAAGCATACATTGGCCTACCTCGCTGGAGTATTTCATTGAATTCTTCAAATCAAAAGTTGCCTCTTCATCATTAACTCATAGAGATAACTTGCCTTGTTGCACATTGATCATAGCTTGCCCCCGTGGCAAGGAAAGGTTATCCCAATATGATGGAATCTCCCCATCCTCCTCCATATCCAACACCACAAAAACTGTAGGAAAAAGAAATTTGTCAACCCTAACAATAATGTCCTCTAATATACCTCTATGATATGTAATAGAACGATCAGCAAACTACAAAGAGATAGTAGTGGGTTGTACTTCCTTGAGACCTAATGTCATGTACACATAACAAGACACCAAATTAATGGAAGCTCCTAAATCACATAATGCCTTATAAAAATATGAACTACCAATCGTGCAGGGAATAGTAAAACTTCCTGGATCTTTGATTTTTTGAGGTAGTTTTCTGTGTAGCGTGATGTTGCACTCCATATCCATTTGTACCCGTCCTGAAGGCTCCAAACTTCCTCTTATTTGCTAAGATTTCCTTCATGAATTTAGTATACCTCGGTATTTGCTTTAAGGCATCTACAAAAGGAATAGTCACATGGAATTTTTTTTAAAAATATTTCTAAGAATTTAGAGAATTCAACATTCAAATTTTTCTTTCTAAAATGCTGAAGGTAAGGGTATGATTAGGAAGAGAAGGGAGAGAAGAACTAATAGGCTTTGCAGCCTCATGCACAGGTGTAGCTCCCTTTTCTCTTTCCTCAATCAACACATGGTCCTCATCAATAGTGCTTTCTAGGCTCTCCTGTTTTCTTTTCACTCCTCAGTATTATAGCCTTTCAATGCTCCCTGGGATTGACTTCTGTGTCACTGGAGAACTTTTCCTTTTGAAGGGTGTTCAGGGAAGTTGCAATGTGCCTCATCTGGACCTCCAAGTTCTCAATAGCATTCCCATGTCCAGAAGTAATGCTCTTCATTTTGTTTTCCAATCCTCTTATTAGATTCTATAATGAATGCTCTAATCATGTCCTCTAGAGAGAATTTCTTCTTAGCTGGCTGGAATGTGGAAGGAAAGCCTGAAGGAGGCTACAAAACATTTCTATTGTTAGCATAAGAAAAATTTTCATGATTTTTCAAACCTGAGCGGTAATGTGTAGGTACGAAATTGTGCATGTGATTACCACCCTGGTTGTATCCTTTGTTGTTCACATAATTGACATGCTCCATGCTAGATTCTTCTCCATACTGTGGATGTTGAGCAACTGCTAGTGATGTAATGGAAGCATTGTTCTCTAAACCTGACAGTTGAGACAAATCATTAGTTAGAGAAGCCATTTGTGCTTTCAGGGCACTTACCTCACTAACTTCATAAATTCCAACTATTGATTTGGACATTGAACGCTCAGTAGGCCATTGGTAGCTAATAACTACCAATTCCTCTAGTAGGGTTCTTGCTTCAATGACTATCTCGGACAAGATTGTCCCTCCCACTGCTGCATCAAGGATAGTTTTTATATTTTCGTTCAACTCATTGTAAAACAATTGGATCTGGAGCCAATTAGGATAACCATGCTGTGGGCACATTCTCAGCAGCTGATAGCACACAAAATAGTGTTATTTCTAGGCTAAGGTTATTACTAGTTTTTCTATGAATGTGTGAGCTTTGATGTGTTTTTATGTATATTTTGTAGAAACCGAGCAATTAGAACAAACCAGAGCTTTGGGGAGTATTTGGACGAATTTGGAGCATAATTGAGCTATATTTGAAGATCCAAGTGTTGAAGAGAAGTAATCAAGCATTTGAGCCCGAGAGTATAGCGTTGCAACGCCATACAAGCAACCCTTCAGCCTTGGAATGCAGCACGCACAACGTTGCAATGCCTGCCAAATTGATTTTTTCCTTTTTTATGAAATTCAAAGGGACAGTTGTCCCTAGTGTTGCAACAATGTCTTGATGCCTATAAAAGAAAGTTTTTCATTCGTCAACTTTGCCCCTAGTGTTGCAACAATATCTCAATGCCTATAAAAGCAAGTTTTTCATTTGTTAAAGGGGAGCCGTTTTAAGAGACCAAAAATTCTAAACTTGATTCAAGCATTGTCTAAGGACCTAGAGGGGACATTTGGAGAGCCAAGGAGGAGACTCAAAGCTCGAGATCGTAGACATCACGTCGGAAATGAGTGTTGGCACACGACCTAAGTTTATTCTCTATTTCCTTTCATTTTTATTTGAATTTAAGAGTTTTTGTGGATTTTTTAGATGTTGTAAAGTTGTTAAGACACTTTTTATGGTTGTATTTGTTGAACACTTGATTTGGTTTAATTGTTGTTTATATATATTAACATCTTTTATGCATCTCTTTCAATTATTTTAACCTTTGGTCATGGTTTTGCATGTTTAACTAAATTTAGCTTGAGAAAGTAAGTTTAGTTATAAAACACTAGATGCATGACTAGGTTTAATCTATTGCATGAGAGTGAGTGGATTATTTCTAGAAACCTTAAGAGAATAACTTAATGTCATGTTTAGTAATCGAAATAGACCGAGAGGTTGATTTATTGCTTTGCATGAGGTCAATTGGGCTTGAGAGAGTCAATTGATTATTTAGAAATTCTTGGCTTGAGATTGTTGGTATAAATTCAATTTATTAATCAATTCAAGTTGAGCTTAATGTAATCAACCATGTATGTTTCTCAAAATTAGACTCCAAAGCATGTATATATTAGTGTAGATTTTATTTTTCCTTGATTCTAAAGTTGTGTTCTCTAAATGAAAGTGGGTAAAATTAACTACGGTACTTAATTAAGGCCTAAGGAAAACTATTCCCTATGGAGACAATACTCTATACATACTACTATATTAAAACTTGACACCGTACACTTGCGGTTATTTGCGAAAAAAAATATACGCAACAAGTTTTTGGTGCCGTTGCCAGGGATTGGAGTATCTTTAGAATTAATTGATATTGTGATGAAATTACTAGATATTAATTTAGAGTGTAAAATTTGTATACTTTGTTGTACTTTGTTGTTTTTGTTTTCTTTGTATATTTTTGTTGTATTTTTTAGTTGTAGATTTTGTATTCTTTTAGTTTGTATGTTTAGTTGTTTCTAGTATTTTATGTAAATATCTTTATTTTTCTTTGTTCTTTTGTTTGTGTACTTCTCCTTGTTTTTATCTTTTTTTAGTTTGTTTAAGTTAGTTGTGTATTTAGTTTTGCTCTTCACTAGTGTTTTTAAATTTTATTAGGCTTTTGTAGTGTATGCCCAGAGTTCGAGGAAATATCACCCTTTGACCCTGAAATTGAGCGTACTTGTATTAGAATCTGTCGAGCTCAGAGAGAGAATTCGGACTTATCAATGGTAGAAGAGCAAATGGGTGAGCAAAACGCTATCAAGGACTACTTTAAACATGTGTTCCCTATTGAGAGCTCAAGGGTAGACCATGCACCTATTGCTGCAAACAATTCTGAGCTAAAAACTAGCTTGATTCATATTGCCAGAGATAGCCCATGTAGAGGACATCCCACAGAGGACCCCAACTCTCACTTAAAATCTTTTCTTTCTTTATGTGGTACTGTTAAAATTAATGGAGTTTCTAGTGATTCTATTCGTTTACAACTATTTCCCTTTACTTTACAGAATAAAGCATCGTTAATCTTAACGGTGGCATAAATAGCAGGAAAATATTTAAGACTAAGTTATTTACTTAGAAAGTGAGCATTTATTGTTATACTTCATGTCAATTAGAGTGAATTTAAGTAAAAAAAAAAAAAAAAAAAGCTTTACATGTGTTTGAAGTTGTGAATTTGTAAAAATAAGTAATTAGGTGTAAAAAGAGTCATTTTGATTAAAAATTTGTTGATTTTTGTTGTCTTTGTGTAAAGGTAGAAAAATGGCCCAAATGCACCAACATTCAGATAACATTTGGAGAAGAAGAAAATGAGCTTAAGTGTTGAACCTTTCAAAATGCGACCTAAATGTGACGACATTTGAAGGTAGAAGGCAAATTCCAAGTGAAGCAGAAAAATCAGAGAAATGTGCCCAGATATGCGACTACATTTAGACCATTTCAACAGACAGCAAATGTTACCACAAATGCGCTAGCAATTGGACTATTTCCACAGATTCTATAGAAGATTCTGAACCAAATCTCTTCAAATCAAGGGATATGGTTGACCAAAGCCTCTCATGTTGATCGGACTGAAATGTAGGGGCTTTTAAGAAAAGATTTTTAATCCAAAATAAGCTCCAATCTAGTGCAAGTGTACACTGTCGATGCAAGTAATATAAAACTGGAAGTATTCCAGAGTATCAATCCCACAGGGAACGGATACAACAAAATTCAAGAGAATAAATAAAGACGTTTTCAAATTGCAATTGTGAGTAACCAATGTAATACAATAAATGGGATGGTTTTTGTTGTTTTTGAAAAGAAGAAATAAAAATGATAAAAGAAGGATTCAAACGTGTTTTTGCCCCATTGAAAGAAATTGCGGCTTAATTGCAATTGCAATCCTTTGACTCAACACTTAAGCTTTGTAAACCGAATTCAACACCTATTCGACCTTCTATGAAGTATCTTTAGGAGGCTAAGTGATTAAACCGATATTTCTATGACTAATACAACTTAGATATTTTTGCACACAATTCTAGTGGTTTTGGAGTCTCGCCCTATGTCTAAGGTCGATGTTCAGAACTTATTTCTAAGTTTCCTCTATTGCTTTTGTGACATCCGTTTTCCCTTAACCCTTTCGGTATTAAGTTTAAGCTTGACAAGCAACACTAGTTGGCCGACTAGGTTTACCCAAATCTAAACTCAACAAAAATAAACTAAGTTCACATGCTAGCTAGATTGTTGTTACTTTACATTTTTTCTCTAGGGCATTCACTAACTCGAACCCCTAAAGAAAATTTAGCTCATTATGATGGGGATGAAAAACAGTAAATTAAAGTGTAGAATATCCATAACAAGCTTAGATAAAGAAAAATTGAGAGATCAACTAAATTATGTGATAAAACTAAAATAAATCTTATTGAATTTAACTTGCAAGACTAACTAGCCAAAGGAATTAACAATACAACTTGAGTTCAAAAGCTAGAATGAAAAGAAAGATATAATAGTAACTTAAAGCTAAAATTACAACCATTAAACTAAACAAAACAAAGGAAAAAAAAATGAAGTTGATGCTAACAAAGTACTTGAAATACAGTGCAATAAATCATCGTTCTTGCCCCTTTCATAAATTGAACTCAATCCCACTTCTTTCAAAGGGAATCAGGTCTTTACAATCTGAGATTTTCGTCTAGATTGGACTGATTTTTGGGGCTCGAAGGTGTTGAAAAAAAAATGAAGAAAAACAGCATAAGAAAAATGGACTAGGGCGAGCAGAAAACCCCATTCACGTTTTGCTTCATTTTCCCCATTTTTAAAGGCATTGAGGGCTAGGGTTTCCATCTTCATGCTTCTAAAAGCTTGGGTCAACGTTTGGGCATGAGTTCATGCTGAAAAATCTCCTAAATATCGTAAAAATCTCTATGAATCTCGTGATTTCCATGATTTTCGCAATTTCTAGATTTTCCAGAAAATGCAATTGCATTTCTATTGCATCATTGTTCAAATCTGCCAAAAATTTTCAGAAATGCAATTGCATTTCCATTATGGAATGCAATTGCATTTTGTGCTTGTTTTCTAGACTTGTTTTCCGAAGGAATGCAATTGTATTTTGGGCTTGTTCACAAACTTGTTTCCCCAAAGAAATGCAATTACATTTCCAAAATGGAATGCAATTGCATTTTTGTACTTGCTCCAAACCTACACAAAAATAACAAATTAGTGTAATTTCCAATCTCTTTTCAACTTCTTTCATTTTTTCCATTACTCCAACGAGCTTTTATGAATTTAACAAATATACACCATTTTTAGCTTGCCGTCATACAACAAAACACACAAAAATGACAAGAACAACCTAGTTTAAGGTCGAATAATCCTCATAAATGAGAATTATCACATGCTGATCTCGATAGCAAACCCTGCGTGAAGTCTATTAAAGGCAGCTCATACCTCAATTTCAAGAGAGCTTGAATTTCTACTTTCTTCACCAAAGTTCTACTGTCTTCTTTTTAGTTTTCAACTATCACATTGAGTCTCCCCTAATTTCTATTCATACTCCATTTGGACTCTAACTTCAAAAGAAGAAAGAGTAAGGACTTGTTCTACTTGAAAAATGTTGGACAAGTTAGAAAGGAAGAACAAGCTTAGGATTTTTATTGTTTGTATCTAAGTTTTGTACTTTATGTTTTCTAGTTTTGTAGTTGTTGTTTTCTTCTTAGTTTCAGCGTTTTAAGTTCTGTTTTTTACTTTTGAATTCTACTTCTAAGTTGTAATTCCAATTTTGTTCTTCATACATGATAGCATGCAATTATGTTATCTTATTTCCTTGATTTTAACTAGTTTTATGCTTAAAATGTATGCTTTGATGCTATTTTCTCTTAATTTTGTAGAAACCGAGCTTGAGAAGCAAAATCGAGTGTTTGAGGGTAATATGATGAATTTGGAGTTCTTTTAATGATATTTTGAAGATTCAAGGACGAAGAGATGATGTTTGAGAAGAAAAACCCAAGAGGAGGCGTCTTAATGCTAGTTGCAGCGTTAAGACGCCACATTTGGAGTGTCAAAACCAAGAGCAAGCGTCGAGATGCTGTATTGTGGCGTATTGAAGCTCAAAACGCATGCAGTTGATCTTTTCAGTCTGAAGCGTTGAGATGCTCCTTAGAGCGTCTCGAAACTGGAGGCACATGCAAGTGGAGAACAACGTCGTTTGGGTGCAGCGTCGAGAGCTGTCCCTAGTATCTCAACGCTACTTCGATAGAGGGTATACGCTATTTGCATTCTCTTCGTACAAAAGAAGGCCATTCTGAGGGTTTTCACCCTAATCTCAATAATAGAGCATAATTGAGGGGTTTGGGGAGATTTTTGTAGCATAATTGAAGATCTTGGAGCCCAAGTTCATGGTAGATTGCCTCGGGAACGCGGGATCAACATCGACCATAGCATTTCCTTCCTTTTCCTTTATTTTCAGTACTTAGATTTGGTTGTAATTAGGGATTATTGGTTGTATTTTGTGATTATGAGTAGCTAAATCCCTAAATTCTATGGGTTGTTATAATTCTTTGGACTATTGCACTTTATTTGCTTAATTAACTAGTAATTGTGGTTTAATTGGTGTTTGTGTTCATTTATGCACTTGGGGCTTAATGCTTTTTAATAGAGTTCTTTAATTAATTGAGGTATATCAGTTGAGCTAGACAGAGGAAACTTAGTTTACCTTAATGCACAAATAATTAGCTTCCTGAGTGACAACATGATTAATTGGTTAATTAATTGTACTTCGTGATGAAGGTTAATTAATTTACTGTTTAATTGAATTTTTTTCTAAGTAGAAACTCGACGGAGAGAACCTTAGGCAAGAATTGAATGCATGGTTGTCGGTTAATTACCTGAGTGACAGCAGAGCTAATAATTAATCAATGGACGTCCTAATGAAGAGGTTTAATGCCTTGTGTTAATTAGCTAGCGCTAGGGACACCTAGGTTAATTAATTTAGTCCTTGAGATTGAAGGAGACTGATAGAAGATTCCATGTTTTTGGGTTTCTAGACTTATGAATTGAACACTTAATTTTGCCTAATTGTTTGATTAATTAAGTAAATTAAAGTCCAAAGAATGAAATCAACGCCCATAAAATTAATGCTCGTGTTTGTGTCTTCGTTTATCATTACTTTCTAGATTAGTTGTTTAGTTTTGCTTGTCTACTTTGATTTTGTTCTCTAAGTAAAGCTCAGTAAGAGTATTATAGTAATTAAACAAAATAACAATTCCAATCCCTGAGAAGACGATACTCGTATGCTCATAATCACTATATTACTTGACCCCTGCTCTTGCGGAAACGTAAAATGTACGCATCAATACCATTAGTTCTTTCTTTGTTTTCATACTTCAAAGTGTATTCAAGTTCATTATTTCAATGAAGTTTATTATTTCTCATTCTTGTTTTCTTTTTAGTTTCTGCACTTTTGTTTTCTTTTCAATGAGTAGCTAAACTCCTTGGAGGGGATTCAAGGAAGTGAATACCCAAAAAAGGAGATAAGCTCCACCATGTGATTTCAACAACTTTGTTGAACATTTAGCACCGTTTTCTTTTATTGAGTTTAAGTTTCATTGTTAGCTTAAACTGATCACTTGAATTAGCATAGTTTGTGTGAGACACAATACTGAAAATGTTAGATCAAGCACACGTTTTATAAAAACAATCTAGGAGAAGAGTCTAGAAATAGAACTTCGTTTTTTGTACCTAGACTTTGTATCTAGACATAAGACAAAAACCTATAGAGTCTTTTGAGTTGTGTTCTTTATTTACCTAAGTTAAAAACAGTCATAGACATATGTGTTTAATATCTTAGGCTCTTAAAAGCACTTAGAAAAGAGTTGAATAGGTATTGAACTCGATTCACGATATTACATGTCGATTAGGGTAGGTTACAACCCATCTTGGTAGCATTATGTTCGTATTGTACAAAGCTTAAAAGAGCCAGATCATGAGCGCAAATGGACAACAATACTAGATGTTCTTCACCTAATTCAGAAAAATGTAGGCGCATTTCCTCAGGGTTGAACCAGAATTGAATCCCCTGCTTTCTCATTAGTGTTTCTCATTCCTTTTTCAGTTTAGTTTGTTTTTACTTGCTGTTTCACAAAAACCCCAACATCACTTTATTTTCTTAGATACCACTTTAGTTGCAAACTTTGAGAAATCTTGTTGTGACTGGAAAGTTTTGTTACATCTGTTCCGTTGGGTTCGATACTTAGAGTAATTCCATATATTACTTGAGAGACAACGTGCACTTGGGCTTTGTAATAGTCACCAAGTTTTTCGCGCCTTTGTTAGGGAACAACATTTTTACAATTTTTTTTAGTTCTCAGCAGAATTGCAATCTAATTGTGATCGCATATCGACTTTGTCCCAGAATCTTATTCTATTTTGCAAGTTTTTGCAGATTAGAGTTGGTATATGACCAAAGGACCTTGTCCTTTTGACCTTGTTCTTGAGATAAAACAAACTTTCCACTAGCGCCATAAGGAGCAGAGGAGGAAAGTTAGAGAGCTACAATAGTTGAGCGCACAGGAGAATCTAAAAGAATTTATTTTGTAGGAATCTGTTTTGCAAGAACTTTAAATGAATCCACTTGGAGTCGATCCTCTTGGTTAGCAACAAAGAGAAGCACAACCCAATAATGTGCAACAACTAAAAAAACCAATTTTCCAGTAGAATCTCATTTTTATTGCAGATGAATGAAATAGAGTTATAAGGGATTATGCAGTCACAACTTTCCATAATCTTAATGCAAGAATCATGGAACCAAACATTAAGGTAGCTCATTTTGAGTTGAAGCCTATAATGTTTCAAATGCTCCAGACGATAGGTCAATTTGCAGGACTACCAAACGAGGATCCTCACAAGCACATCAAGCTTTTCCTGAGAATATGCAACTCATTCAAGATGAATGGAGTGTCAAACGAAACATTGAAACTAAAGCTTTTTCCTTTTTCCTTGCAGGATAATTCAGAAGCATGGCTAGATTCTTTCCCACCAAACTCAATCATTTATTGGGATGACTTGGCGAAAAAATTTCTTTTGAAATATTTTCCACCAATCAAGAATGCTTAGATTCAAGGAAAAATTATCATTTAAACAGGGCCTTAATGAAGGCGTGGATACAATGTTGGAACATTTCAAAAAGCTAGTTAGGAAGTATCCACATCATGGCTTGCCAGCTTACCTTCTGATCGAGCATTTTTACAACAGGTTGACCTAGACCTCTAAGACCTAGGAAGCACGGACACTTTGTATTTGACAAAGTATCCGTGTCAGACACGTGTCGAACACGGATAGGTTCGGACATGTGTCAGACACGTGTCGAACACGGATAGGTTCGGACACGTGTCCTATTTTTTATTATTATTTTTAATTTCAGACACGTGATGGACACGCCACAGACACGTCATGGACACGACATTCAAAAACCCAAACCTTTCCTTCTAAAAAAAACGAAAACCCAAACCTGTCGGCTGCAGAACTGTGGCGTTGGTAGAGACAGTCGGCGGTGAAATCGGAGGTAGAGGGGTGGAGATCGAAGGAAGGTGGGGAAAGAATAAAGATGAAGGGAAAGAAGAATCGGGGAGGGAGGGAAAGCAGAATGGGGGGAGGGAAAGTAGAAATGTGGGGAGGGAGGGAAAGTAGAAAGTTGAAACGTGGGGGGAGGGAATGAGCTTTTAGGGTTAGGGTTTGTAGAAAGTTAAAAATAATTAAGAAAATTTTTTAGGGCTTTAATGGGTATTTGGCATGTTGGGCTTTTGTCTTTATTGAGTTTGGACTCATATGACTTATTGGGTTGTATGTATTTAAATTTTAAACTAAATTCAATGGTCAATTAAATTTTCATTCACATTTTTTTTATTTTAATTATTTTTAATAGTTAGTAAAAAAAAACCTAAAGTATTTTGGGTTCGATCTTTTAATATTATCTAATAAAAAATAACGTGTCCCCGACGTGTCCGTGTCCTACATTTTCAGAAATTGGCGTGTAGCCGTGTCCGTGTCGTGTCGTATCCATGTCCCGTATCCGTGTCCGTGCTTCTTAGTCTAAGACCTTGATCAATGCCTCAGCAAATGAATTCCTGTTGAAAAAACAGTCAACAAGGCTAATGAGATTCTAGATGCAATCATTTCCAACAACAGTCAGTGGGGAGATGAAGACACATTCTACTAAAATATTACAGGTGTATACAAGTTTGATGCATTAGCAACACTGAGCGCGCAAATCTCAGCAATAAACAAAACCCTGAAGAATTTCACTCTGGGAAACCAGGCCCCTGTTGCTACTTTGAATCAAATCTCTACTCTACTTGTGCTTATTGCAGTGAAGGACACCTTTATGACAATTGTCCTTATAACCTTCTGTGTGTTATATAGGGTAGAACCGATCAAATCCTTACTCCAATGCGTACAACCTAGGCTAGAGGCAGCATCCTAACTTCTCTTGGGGAGGATAGAATGCGAGCACATCGAATCAATACGTGAAGTAGGGATTTTCTCTAGGTTTCAACAATCAATCACAACAATTGTACATACAAAAGAATGCTATCCAAATGCAACTACAATAGTCATTATAGAACCCTTCATTGGAGATTGTAATGAAGGAGTTCATGGCTAAGGAATATGTTATCATTCAAAATCAAGTTGCATCATTGTGGAATCTTGAATTGCAGGTTAGACAATTGGCGAGCGAGATGAAGAACAGGCCTCAAGGAAAGCAATATAGAGAATCCACAAAGAGAGGGAAAGGAATAGTGCAAGGCAATCATTCTTAGGAGTGGACTCAAATATGACGAGCCTGAGATGCCAATGGAATGCAAAACTCCACAAGTTTCTATTGATTCGAATTTGCTGGAAAGTGATGACAACAAGGAAGATAAGAAGGACCTAAAAGAAGAAATTGCAGGTGATGCTACCACCCTTATGACTGCAAAGAAACCTAAAGAATAGATGAACATTCCTATTGATGATTCTCATTCTTGAGGATTATTTATCCCCGTTACACTTAAGTTATGCTTAAAATTCCATGAAATTATGTGTATGAGCTTAGGAAATCTTAGCGATGAACCAAATGAAGAAAAGAGGTGAAAAGAAAGAAAAAATGGCTAAAATTGAGTTTTGATGCAGGACATTAGAGAATTTCAATATTAGATTGCAATTACAATCAAATTTGGCAATCAATTTTGAACAATGAGGAATTTTATTTGCAATCCATATTGGAAAAGAGAAGTTTGTATTTCGTGCAAAGAGAGGCGTTTTGAGAGACCAAAAACCCTAAACTTGATTCAAGCACTGTCTAAGGACCTAGAGGACACCTTTGGAGAGCCAAAGAGAAGACTCAAAGCTCGAGATCATGGACATCACGTCAGGAACGAGTGTTGGCACACGACCTAAGTTTATCTCTATTTCCTTTCCTTTTCTTTTTAATTTAGGAGTTTTTGTGAATTATTTAGATGTTGTAAATCTGTGTTAAGACGCTTTGTATGGTTGTGTTTGTGTAAGACTTGGTTGATTTTAGTTTAGTTTATATATTGACGACTTTTATGTATCTCTTTTGATTGTCTTAACCTTTGGTCATAGTTTTGCATGTTTAACTAAATTTAGCTTGAGAAAGTAAGTTTAGTTATAGACCACTAGATGCATGACTAGGTTTAATATATTGCATGAGAATGAGTAAATTAATTCTAGAAGCCTTAAGAGAATAACTTAATGTCATGTTTAGTAATAGAAATAGACCGAGAGGTTGATTTGTTGCTATGCATGACTTCAATTGGGCTTGAGAGAGTCAATTGATTATTTAGAAATTATTGTCTTAAGATTGTTGGTGTAAAATCAAATTATTAATCAATTCAAGTTGGGATTAATGTAATCAACCATGCATGTTTCTCAAAATTGGACTCCAAAGCGTGTAGATAGTAGTTTAGACTTTATTTTCCCTTGATTCCAAAGTTTTGTTTCTCTAAATAAAATTGGGCATAATTAACTATGGTACTTAATTAATCTAAGAACTCCAATCCTTGTGATAGACCCTGGCCACTATTACTGCAAATTTTTAGAGGTCCATTTTATAAATTTATTTGATAGTCTTCGACAAGCTCTTTATCAATCACTTATGCATGCAGTCTTCTAAAACATTTTATCTTTTCAGGGAGAGTTTTATTTTGTTTTGCTTGGCACTAGCAAAAGCTTAAGTGTGGTAGAATTTGATAGCATGCAATTATACTATTTTATTTCCTATTATTTTGGCTAGTTTTGCTATATTTTGTGTGCTTTGATGCCTATTTGTGTTTAATTTGCAGAAATCCAACTAAAAGAGCAAACCCAGAGTGTTCGGGGTATTTTGGTCATTTTGGAGCTAAATCGAGCTATTTTGGAGAGCTCATGAGAAGAAGAAATGATGCACTAGCTGTTGGGGTCAAGAGGACAGTGTTGCAATGCTTGAAATGGCGTTACAATGCCCATTTGTAATGTGCAAGCCCGAGAGCAAGTGTTGTAACGCCACTCGCTAAAAAACACGTTGAGAAGAGCATCTTTGCCCATAGCGTTGCAACACTTCCCCTGTGCGCAGCATCAAAACGACAGTGTTTTGGACATCGTTGCAACCTTGTCTCGATAGACAGTATTTATTCTTCGCATTCTCTTCGTCCAAAGGGAGGCCAATTCGATAGAAAATACTCTAATCTCGATTCCATAACGTCTTGGGTGGATTTTGGGAGGATTTTAGAGCTAAGTTGAAGATTTTGGAGCTCAGGTTCGTGGTGGATTGCCTCGAGAACGCGAGATCGACATAGACCTAAGCTTTCTTCCCTTTTGCCTTTATTTTCAATATCTAGATTGGGTTGTAATTAGGGAATTATGTGTTGTAATTGCTTATTATGTGTTGTTAATTCCCTAAATTCTATGGGATGTTGTAATTCTTGGACCATTGCACTTAGTTTACTTTATTAATTATTAGTAATTGTGATTTGATTAAGTGTTTATGTTCATTATTTATGCATTTTAGGCTTAATGTGCTTATATTGTGTTCGTTAATTGATTGAGGTAGGACTAGGTTGAGCTCAATAGAGGATTCCTAGTTAGCTTAATGCACATGTAGTTAGCTACCCAAGTGACAGCAAGATGAACAATTAATTAATTGTAGTTACTGTTGAAGATTAATTAATTGAGCACCGTCTAATTGATTAGTTACTAAGTGAAGGCTCGACAGAGATAAGCTTAGACTAGAACTGGATGCATGACTATAGATTAATTACCTGAGTGACAGCATGAGTAATAATTAATCTGTAGAGGTTAGTGACGAAGGGTTGTAATGCTTTGTATGACTTAGCTAGCGCTGAGGGACACCTATGTTAGTTAATAATACTTTAGAATTTGAGGAGACCGACAGGAGATTTCATGACCTTAGGCTTCTAGACTTATGAATCGAACACTTGATTGTGCCTGAATTACTACCTTAATTAAGTAAATTAAGGTCTAAGAATGCAATCAACACCTATAGAATCAACTATTAACTTGTGTCTCCCATTTACCATGCTTTCTAGGATTAGTTGTTATTTTCCTATTTGCTCTTGCTTTCTATTCTCTAAATAAAGTAAAGTGAGATTATTCGTGGTACTTAATTGATTTAAAAGCCAATCTCTGTAGGCTACGATACTCGGTACTCTTATGTCATTTTATTATTACTTCGATCACATGCTCTTGTGTGTCACACCAATCAGGCAACACGTGAGTGTCGCCAATTGGGCCACGTGAGGGCCAAAAGAAGATAAGTGTCATGATGGGGCCGAGGAGGATAGTGCATCATCTAACACACCAAGATGAGTGGGCAAGATTGCGAAGCTGAGATGCAAGCAAGATTGGAAGCATCAATGTCGTCAATGGTGTTAGTGACAAGCTTAGTGGGGGCTGGATGGGGCCCTGAGCCATAGCCTTGAAAGTTGGGGTTCCATCGTAAGTTTTGACGAGTGGCTCTAGAGTTAAGTCCATATATGGGCAAGACATAAGCTCGCCAGATTTTGTGTCAATTGAAGTTCAAACGAACGCTCCACACTGGCTTATGATCCCTCGCCAAATTCATGTGCATGGGTGCCATACCAAGAATGTCTCAGAATGTACTATAAGGGAGGCATGGTATTGTCTCTCTACCACCCCTAGACCTCATGGTCTAAGTGAGCCACCCCATGGCCAAGGATAAAAATATCGATATCGATACCAATATTGGTAACTCAAATTCACGAATATATCGACGAATATTTGAATACCGATGGATATTCTAGGAAAAATCACAAATATCACTAAAACTTGTAAAAATATTGTGAATTTTTTAGTGAAAGTTTAGGACAAGCTTTTTTAAGTCATAAACTACTACTTTAAGCAAATATATCAATAGTTAAAAGCCAAATATATGCATTAATAAAATAATAGATAGTAATGGAAGCCGTAAAATAAATATAAACTTAAATAGTTTTTGGATAAAAACTATTGGTCAACAAGTATTGGATTCATAATTCAATAACAAGATGATATTCTTGGAGGTAATTAAACTAATATTAATATAATTGATTTGATAATGATTGTATTGCTCTCTATCTTCAAAAACAAATTAAAAGAAATAATATTCAGAAGGTGTGCATTCTAAATAAAACATAACAAATGAAATCAAACTTTAAAAGAAAAAAAAAGAATTAAAAATTGATCAATACACCAAAGTTAGAATTTTCAAAGATATGCTACCAACTTTTTTTAAAGGAAGATAATTTTTTACTATATTTAATAAATTAAAAATTATATTATAATATTTCCAAAGTGCGTATTTTATATGTCAAACATAAAACACAAAACTTAGTTGAATAATGAAACGCACAAAATATTGTATTAAAAATAATGCAACATAAAACAAGAACAAAGTATAAATAATATAATACAAAAAACTTGGAAAAAAAATAAATAATGATATAATAAAAAAAAAGGAAAAACAAAGGGATAGAGAGAATTAGGGTAGTGGACTGGAGAGTGAAAAACATATTGGAAATTCTTTGAAGCTATAGGGCAATATTTTGGTGGTATGATCAATATTTCCTCTCAAACACTTAACTTTATTGATTGTTCAGCTGCTGTAATTAAAGTTGAGGAAAATATTTGTGGCTTCATCCGAGCTTAAATTAATGTCAAGGACGGAAATATTGGAAATTTTGAACCATGGTAATTTATCCCTTAAAGACTTTACAAATTCAGTGGATTTAAAGAGGGTAATCAGGTTATGGAAGATAAAGGTTTTGTTTTACCAATGAAGAGGATTTGTTGATAACTGTTGAGGGTTCAAAAGTCCCTATGATGCATGACAAGCAAGTTAATTCAGATGATCTTGATATTTTAAATGACATTAATTCCATTGGGCATGAATTCATTAATCCTCCGGGTCCCAATGGGGTTATTATTGCTACTGATTCCTTGGTGACTTCTTCATAACCGAAGCCAAGATTTATAAAAGCTTTCCCTCTTTATTATACTCGAGGAAAAAAAAAAGCTTCCTTCTTTCATTGAACATTTAGAGTCAAATTCAGATACTTCAGAGGAATCTTGTGTTCGCCGTTTGATTCATTTATCAAATCTGTTAGATTCATTTTTCTGATTCTGATTCTGATGGGAGAATCGAATTTTAGTATGAGTAGCAAGGTCTCTTATTCCAGAAATATAGCAGGTTGATCAGTTTGTAGAGGATTCATTTGTAGCAGCTTTCAAAAATCTATTTTCAAATTAAGTTAATGAGCAAGGTGTTGTTGTGTCCGATGGAGTAGTTTCACCAGAGCTTTCTCCCAAAATTTCAGTCAAATTTTCTTCTCTTGTTGAGGTCTGTGGATTGCATATGCAGGCAATTCTCATTCAGTTACCAATAGTTAAAGCTCTTTAGTGTTCTCCTTGTTTGCTCAGTAATGTAACTCTTTCCATGGATTAGTCACCAAAAGTAGGACGCTTGATAAATCTCCATGGTGCAGATTTTCAAATGAGGCTAGTTTTTCGTTTGGGGTCCATCTTCTTCTCGCTTCCTCTTCAGTTGTCAGTTGATTTTGTCAACAAGTGTGGGGCAATTTTTGTTCTTCCTTTCCTTCAAGTTTGTTTTCTTCGTTGGGCCAGGTTTGTTTTTAGTTTATAATCTCAATAATCTAAAGGTTCTCTTCAAGGTTTGGTTTTCTATTTTTGAAGAAAGGAGGAATCAAGAAGAATAAGTCTGGTCTCAGAATTTGTTTGCTTTGTTTGCTTTGTTGTTAAATTTGTCAGTTCAAAAGTTTTGCAACGGCCTGTCTCATGGCCACATCTTGGAGCTCTCTTGGCTAGATTTTATCATTTGGATTGTTTTTTATTTTCTTCTTTATCGTTTATTTTCATGGTTGGATTATGCCTCTTTGTTTCTTCTTTAGACCTTTGTTGTATTCGTTTTCTCAATTTGGTCTGGTTTTTGTTGTTGTCTTCTTCTTCCCTCACTCGTGGAGGTTGTATTCTTTGAACATTAGTCTCTTTTCATTTTTTCAATAAAAAATTTCGTTTCTTGTTCAAAAAACCATGAAGAGAATGCAAGCCACCATAATGATTTCTTATATCATGTTTCAATAAACTACGAACCTACCTCTCACAAAAATAATAATAATAATATTTTCATCAAAATAATAATAATAATAATAAATTTTAACAACCTATAAAAATTGAGATAAATCTTGAAACTCATTCTAAATGACAATATGCATTCATTATAACTTATATCCAATTGCTTTGGCAGAGGCAAAGTGCATTGCAGTGAGCGAATACATGGCTTACTTCAGTTTTGATTCCGTGGAAAAATAAGTGTACAACATTTAAGAAGCAACAAAGAAATACCAGTTTGCATCAAAGTAGGGGGATTCGTGGTGAGTCCGATTTCAGAAACTGGCACAAGTGAATTCTAATAACCATTTTGCTACAATCAGAAAGCTGGATACTTGGATCAACAGCAATGTCAATAAATGTACCTGGGCATAATGAGGTTTCATACCACGAAACGTTAATTATAATCTTTAAGACTTCGAGTCTTCGAGTTTAGCTCGTGCCGAAATCTTCCACAGTAATTTAGGAAGTAGATCATAACTCGTACCTGATTGAGGTTCTATCCTGAAAACCGAATGACCGTCCCAAGCCAGTCATCAGGAATTTTGCCTCGGATTTCCCCACTTAGAGCTCTCAAGGAGTGGACTGTTGCTGCCTGCAGCAAGCTCCACATAAATACTATATAACATTGAATGGAATTCGTCTAAGGACAAAATACAAAAGAATCACCTTTACAATATAGACTTCAATACCAAGCGTTGCAATCATTGCCGCCTCTGATATCTTAGTCACCATGCCCCCAGTTGTATCATGAGCGGCTACATTTATCTCAACTGGTGATCACAAATAAAAACAAAAAAAGATTATCATGTTGTTTCAGTCCTGAATGTCATAATGTCAAAGTATAGAAACTTCTCATTATGGGAGAATATTAGGAAATGATTCTATAAATTGAATTCCTTAAGTTTAAATTTTATACAGAGGACACCCAACTAAAGAAACTAAGACCAGATAATGATACTTCACGAAACTGATCTGAAAGCTGAAACTACAGGAATGACAATGAAAACTATGGCAACCAAACACAGATTCCTGAAAATCTTGGCAATCCTTATTCTAGTCCCCATTTCATTCCTTATCTATCATATACGATGAATGATATAGACGTCCTACAGCTATTAAAGAGGTACTCAGGGTTGCACCAAATCTCCAAATGCAAACCGTCCCTCATAAGCTTTTGGATTGAAATCAAGCACAGAGACTTTGTACTCAACAGTGCACTTGACCGCTTCAAGAGATGCTACCATGGTCAACTGCTACATCAGATGCAGGATACATAGTTGTACTATTAGGTAAGGGTGGCATGAGAGGGCGAGAGAGAGAGGAGCTTCATGGTGAGAGTTTTCTTAATAAACTTTCTATAGATTGTCAAATAGTTGTACAGCTTTTTTTTTCTTTCGAGAAACAAACTTTTCATTGATAGATGAAAATAAAATAGCCATAGCTTTCACCTCTAGGATGACCAACTTGTTTGTTTTATGTAATATACAAGAAGCTTTAGATGATCTGAACAAGAAACTCAGAGTCATGGAGGAAATGATGCTCCAAACAAAGCAAAACTTGAGAAATTTCAGATTTATCAAAAAATGAGAAAAAAATATGAATAAATGGGTGTTTACCATAAAATGTAATCAAGAGATACAAGGTTCAATTAGTAACTAAAGCACCCAAATTTATGGGATTGATTAGCAAAAGGCTTTTGCTCCCGATGCTAAAATTAGTTTTTTCATAATTCTTCTCTCTCATTATTTTTTTAACAAGAAACGAAATTGTTCATTTGAGAAATGAAAAGGGACTAATTCTCAAAAGATGAAAACTCCAAAAAGGAGTGAAAGAAAGAACAAAGAATAGTAAAGTTACATAGGACACAAGCCTTGAACAGAGGAAACAAATAAAAGCTTAGATAAAGAACAACGATAAGAGATTATAAGAGCAGTGGGAGCAAAACAAACTAACCAAAGGAAAAGCTTGTCTGCAAAAAACTTTTGAAAACGTGCCAACCAAAGAACCAAAATTAAAGCTTCAGCAAACCAAATAAGAAGAGCACCTAAACACAGGATTAAACAACTCCTCGACTGCAAAACAAACCAAAAAACTGCTTCAAAAGCACCAAGAGACACAAAGGACCCCTCAACAGACTGAAATTCATAGAACAAACAAGTTCCTTTTCTTGGTTGCTAACATAAAGCTTCATGATCGGCAAAACAAAACTTCAGAAGAACAACCAACAGGGAAACTTTCATGATCCCAACAAAAGATAATAAGATTCCAAAGCAATGAACCCTCCAAACTTCCAAAGGCTTCAACAAACACTCAACCAAATTCTTTTGAACACCAAAAAGACTTTATTAACCGTATATCAAAATTTCAGGCTTGAACATTGAGAACCATATCCGGACAATGGTGATGAAAGAATTTCTTACTTAGACTCTTAAGAAAACCCATCATTTGATAATGGTGGGATTTCCCAGACCTGAAGACCACAAACATCAAGAAAGGAAGAGAAATTTCCCTATGCCTGAAGAGAGAGGGAGAAATTTGCTCTGCATCCTTAATTGGAGAAATTGGAGTAGCCTTATCACTATGGATTGATGAACCAACCTTATTTTCCTCATTGAATAAAGAACAAAGAACCTTTTCACAAGAATCCTCCACAATGACATCATCAAAAACATGCTTTGGAGGGAAATCCGAATCAATGCTACTCAAACTAATTTCAGACTCCAAATCAGAATCATCAAAGTTATTAAGGGAAGAAGACTGATTGTTTGAAAAATCCTTGGGAAGACTGATGCTTTTCTCTCATTATTAATTTAAATGGACCCTTTCATCAACTTGATTCAAAAGATGTTTTTCCTAATGGTGATTTGGAAGAAGAAGCTTCTATGAATTTGCCATCAGAATTCAAAATGGAACTCGGAGGAACAACAAAGTCTACATATTAAAAAAATATCAATATGGTCTCATATAGTCTCCAAGAGCATGGTTTGAACACTTCAAAAAATTGGTCACTAGCAATGGATTCATTTAGAGCCAAGAAAACCATATCATTTTTATAAACGGTTGGAATTTTTAATTGTGTAAATATTAATTGTCAATATTTAGTCTTTATTGTCTTTATTCTTTTCTTGTATTGTAGTGGGTCTTTCTCCTATGTAAGAAAACCTAGGTGGCACATATTTGAATAATAGACTATTATTCTCCTAAATTTTAAGATAGACAATCTAAGAATAATAAAACTACAACTTTAAGGGGCTATTTGGGGCGCTGAGTGGGTTATAATAGTCTGTAGAGTTATATAATATGTATTTAGGATGCAAAGTTATTTAGTCTAGGTTATAATAGTCTGTGTTTGAGATACAGAATACTCCATAGACTATTATGACCCAGACTATTATAATCCACGCCCCAAACAGCCCCTAATTATTTGTCTAGACGTTATTATTCTTCCAAGTGATGATGAAACCTGGATGATGAAGCAGGTTTGGTTGATTTTAAGAAAAGGCTTGAAGTGAGTTTCAAATCAAGGATTGTGAAACATCAAAGTACTTCATAGGGATGAAGTTGCTAGATTAAAGTAAAAGGTTGAAAGAGGAGACACCAAAGAGACATACACTGGCATAGAGAGAGAGGAGAGTAAACTTCTTTTATTTCTTTTTCACTAATGAATGACAGAAGAATGGAGGTAATATTTATAGATTACAAGAGAAGACTAAATCTCGGGTTAGTTATCTATCTTCTCTAAAAATAAGAGATTCTCTTATAATATTTATTTGCTACTTAACAAATCACATAATCTAAACAACTTTCTAACTAATTCAACACTCTCCCTCAAGTTGGGTCAACAATCTCTCAAACTCAGGTTTCAATAATCCCTTTGTTAAGATATCTGCAACTTGATCTGATGATGGAACATACATTAGGTTTATAATTTTCTCCTCAATCTTCTCCTTAATGAAATGTCTATCAACTTCAACATGCTTAGTACAGTCATGATGCACTGGGTTGTGTGAAATAGCAATTGCAGCCTTGTTATCACAATAGACTTCCATTGGGCTATCACACCTGATCTTGAGTTCTTGGAGCAGAAGTTTCAGCCACATTATCTCACAAATACCATGAGAGAGAGCTCGGAATTTGGCTTCTACACTACTTCTTGCAACAACTGATTGTTTCTTACTTCTCCATGTAACAAGGTTAGTACACACAAAGGTACAATATCCCATTGTAGATCTCCTATCCTGCACAGAACCCCCCCAATCTGCATATGTACTTTTCTCCCATTATCTTTTACAAAAAACAATCCAAGCCCTAGAGCACATTTAAGATACCCAAGGACTTGATACATAGCTTCCGTGTGTTCTTCAGTTGGGGCATGCATGTATTAGCTTATCACACTAACTACAAATGCAATATCTAGCCTAGTGTGGGATAAGTAGATCAATCTCCCAACTAAGCGTTGATACCACCCTTTATTAACCGAAGTCCCATCCAAGCACTCTCCCAACTTCTGGTTTGAACTCATTGGAACATCTGCTCGTTTACATCCGATCCTATTTACTTCAAGAGATCCAGAACATACTTTCGTTGACATATGGAGATACCAGTTTTGTTTCTTGCAACTTCCATCCCAAGAAAGTACCAAAGCGTCCCTAAATCCTTTACTTCAAACTCTTTTCCAAGTGCCTGTTTTAGTCTCTCCATTTTCTCACAGTGATTACCTGTCACAATAATATCATCGACATAAACGATAAGGATGGTACCATTACCTTGTGAGTGCTTGTAGAATAGGGTATGGTCGGTTTGAGCTTGAGTATACCCTTGTTTGCAAACTACCTTCGTAAATCTACCAAACCAAGCGCGTGGAGACTGTTTTAAACCGTAAAGTGATTTGTTTCAATCAACAACTGTCCATGTATTATCAAGCTTCAATGCCTCCATCTCGTCATCAATAGCCTTCTTCCACCGTGGATCTTTCATAGCCTCTTAAATAGACTTCGGTACCTCAATAGATTCCAGATTTAGAGCCAAGGTCTGAACTGCTAAAGATAAACGACTATAACAAACAAACTGAGCAATTGGATGCATAGTACACATTCTCACACCTTTCCTAACTGCAATAGGGAGATCAATATCATTAGTATTCTCCCAAGGCATGGTTGCTCAGTACCTAAAGACGAGGCAGATTCATAGCTCTGCTGTTGCTATTGAGGTGGCTCCACTACTTTCTGACCCGTTTGTCGCCAAGAATAAACAAGAAGCTCTAGTGGCTCAGTAATAGGATTGAGGTCAATCTGGTAATTAAGAGGCATAATAAGCACCGGATTTTCTGTATGAGTAATAGGGACAATAGGGATAGGAGTTTTTAGTTGAGAGGACACAAAAGGGTAGAGATCCATGTTTATATTGTCAATCTCCCAAAAGTTCACACCAAGATTTCCTGCAATAGGCTCCATCTCCCCCTAAGGGGAATTCTAAGGAAAAAACGATTGAGACTCAAGGAACATGACATCCATGGTGGTGTAAAATTTTTTAATGACTGAGCAATAACATTTATAACCTTTCTGAGTGAATGAGTAACCCAGGAATACACACTTTCTAGTTTTTGGTTCCAACTTGTGGTGTTCATGATCATACATACGAATAAATGCAGTACGACCAAACGTTTTGAGGGAAATAGTAATGAGAGATCAAATTTGAGGATAGATCGAGAGCAAGACCTCTAATGGGGGTGTTAAACTTGTGAACTTGAGAAGGTATCCGATTAATAAGATAACACGTAGTAAGAACAACACCACCCCAAAACCGGCTAGAAAAAAAATGAGTGAACATGAGAGCACGGGTTGTTTCTAAACGGTGCCTATTCTTCCTTTCAGCTACACCACTCTGTTGGGGGGTAATGACACAAGAATTTTGATGAATGATTCCATTTTGAGAGAGGAAGGTACTCAAAGCTTGGTTAAAATATTCAGTTCCCTTTTCAGTACGAAGAAATTTAATTTCATATTGAATTGATTATGTACGAGGGAGTGAAAATTTTTAAAAATTGACACAGTTTCTGATTTTTCTTTGAGTAAATAAACCCAACAGACACGAGTATGGTCATCAGTAAGAGTAAGGAACCAACGGTTACCAAAAGTAGTTTTGATACGAGAAGGCCCCCACAAATCACTATGGATCATTGTAAATGGAGTGGACGATGTATACTCAACAGAAGGATAAGAAGCACGAGAGTGTTTTGCAAGTTGACACTTCACAGAAAAAATTGTCTTTATTACAGAAAAGAGAGGGATACATATGTTTAAGGTACTGGAAGTTAGGGTGACCTAAACGACGATGTAAAAGTAAAACTTGCTGCTCTCTAGAAGTTGACTCAACCAATTTGGAGAATTTGTTTATTACTTAGAATCGGACCCTTGAAGTAGTAGAGTCCCTCAAAGCCATCAGCACTACCAATCACTGTCCCCGTTATCAAGTCTTGAAACAAACAATTAGAGGCATTGAACAGGGCCTGACACTGTAAATCATGAGTCAACTTCTAAACAAAAATCAAATTGCTACACAGTTTGGGCACATGGAGAATTGAATGCAATGTAATATTTGAGCTAAGAACATCATAACCAAAGCCCTCAATAACAGCCAATAACCCATCTACAAGCTTGACATGTGTCTGACTCAAGTTAGGTGAATGCACTGTAAACATATCACGAAAGCCTGACATATGGTCATATTGAGGATCCCACATTGGAAAGATAGGGAGACCTCACATTCTTAATAAGATACATAGGCTACTCCTCTCATTGCCAATTGGTTTTGAGATGGAACCCCATGTAATCTAATATGGTATCAGAGCCCATTAAACCCAAACGGGTATTCGGTCCAAAAATTAAAATTGGGATCCGATCCAAGAATGGTGAACCCAAAGAGGCACCATCTTGAGGGGGCATATTGAGGATCCCACATTGGAAAGATAAGGAGACCTCACATTCTTAATAAGATACATGGGTTACTCCTCTCATAGCCGCCATATAAAACGGCGCACCCTACTTCCGGCACAATCGGCTCCATCTTCGAACGTTCAACATCCTTCACTCGCTGGTTCGTTACCATCCTTCACTCGCACGGTCAGCTTGTCTTCGTCATCGCCACCTGACCTGAGCTCGATCGCCACCTGAACCGACCAGACCTGACCTCTGCAGATCGTCTTTGTCATCGCGACCCGACCCGAGCTCTATCTTCGTCTTTGACCCGCGATCTCCAACCTGTCCAGCGACTGTCGTTCGCCGTCTTTGTCAGCTTGCCGGTCGTCTTCGCCGATCGTCAGCTCGCCGGCCGGCCATCGCCGTCTTCGTCTTCTACTTCGTGGGTTGCAGATTGGTTTTGCTCTTCAAATCGTGGATTGCAGATTGTTTTTGGTTTGGTTCGGTTTATTTTTGGTTCAGATTTGGTCTGATCCGGTTCGGTTTATTTTTTTCCAGATCTGGTCTGTTTTGGTTCAGACTTTATCTAGTTTCTTATTAACCTGTTTTGCTGATATGTCTAAGTTGATCGTTGAAATGGCTCAAATACAGAGTGAGACCGAGATTGGGTTGTTCAATACCACAATCACTAACTCAAGTTCCTTTTGTAAAGAGCGAATTGATCAACCCTCTAAACTGCTGCAAACCAATTTATCATCTGGTAATCTTTGTGTTTCCTTGGCACAAATAGATAATTGTCCTTAAGTTTTTTCTTGTAGTACTTCTTCTCCTTGGATTATTGATTCTGGAGCTTCTGATCATATGACTAGTTCTTCCCATTTTTTTAACTCATACTCCTTCTTATTCTAATGAAAAAATTCGAATTGCAGATGGTAGTTTTTCTTCCATTGCAGGAAAAGGAACCATTAAATTGACTGAAAATATCTCTCTACAGTCTGTCCTCCATGTTCCAAAATTGGCCTGTAATCTTTTATCTGTTAGCAAAATTTCTAGAGATTCTAATTGTCATGTTATATTCTTTGAATCTCACTGTATTTTTTAGGATCAGGAATCGGAGAAGATGATTGGGAGTGCTAGGATGCTTGATGGTCTCTACTACTTTGATGAAGGTTCTTTTAGTAATAAAATAACTCAGAGTCTTAGTAGTATCAGTTCTCTTCCTGTGAAAGAACAAATTATGATTTGGCATCTTAGACTAGGACATCCCAACTTTTCTTATCTCAAGCATTTGTTTCCAAATTTATTTAAGGGAATTGATTGTTCCTCTTTTGATTGTGAAAGTTGCATTTTTGCAAAAAAATCATCGGTCTACATATTTACCAAAACCTTACAAAGCTTCCAAACCTTTTTATTTAATTCATAGTGATGTTTGGGGTGCCTCTAAAATTAGGACTCATAGTGGAAAAAGATGGTTTGTTACTTTTATTGACGACCATACTCGTCTATCTTGGGTTTATTTAATAGAAAAAAAATCTGAGGTGAATGACATTTTTCAAAATTTTTACAATATGATTGAAACCCAATTTCAAACCAAAATTTGCATTTTACACTATGATAATGGGACTGAGTATTTTAATGAATCCTTTGGTGAATTTTTGAAAAATAAAGGCATTGTTCATCAGTCTACTTGTCAAGATACTCCTCAACAAAATGGGATTGCTGAAAGAAAAAATAGGCATTTACTTGAAGTAGCTCGTGCTATAATGTTTTCCATGCATGTTCCAAAATATTTATGGGGTGAAGCAATCCTCACAGCTGCTTACCTAATAAATAGAATGCCTAGTAAGATCTTGAATTTTAAAACTCCCATTGATTGCTTCAAAACTGTTTTTCCTACATCTCGCATAGATTCTGAACTACCTCTCAAAGTTTTTGGGTATACTGCTTATGTTCACATACCTAGCCACTTTCGGTCAAAACTTGATCATCGAGCTGTTAAATGTATTTTCGTGGGTTATTCGTCAAGCCAAAAAGGTTATAAGTGTTTTGATCCTCAGACAAAAAAACTTTTTGTGAGCATGGATGTGTCTTTTGTCGAAAAACAACCCTACATTACCCACAGTTCTCTTCAGGGGGAGAAACCAAATTTGGAAGATAACTTTTGGGATATCTATACTCCTCTTCCGAGTCTTGTTTGTCCAAATATTACTAGTCCTTCGATGCCAAGTGTAGAAACTTTTCAATCAGGGGGAGAAATACTACAGAATGATCCTACTGATCAAATTCCCGAGTTTCAGTTTTATACTAGAAGAAAATTCAATCAAAGGAACCAAGACCAGATAGTTGATCCTTCACAGAGCTAATCTGAGACTCCGACGAATGAAATTGAAAATCTTGGTAATCCTTCTTCTATTACTACTTCTTCAACTAATCAAAATACTTTACCAATTGTGTCTGATCTTGATGTTCCCATAGCCATTAGAAAAGGTACTCGAAGTTGTACCAAATATCCTATTGCAAACTACATGTCATATCAAAATTTGTCAAATAGTCATAAAGCCTTCACATATAGGATAATAACTTGTTTGTTCCAAGGAATATACATGAGGCCTTAGAAGATCCAAATTGGAAAGTAGCAGTTATGGAGGAGATGAATGCTCTAAAACAAAATGGGACTTGGGAAATAGTAGAGTTGCCAAAAGATAAGAAACCAATGGGCTGTAAATGGGTGTTCACCATAAAATGCAATGCATATGGTAGTATTGATAGATATAAGGCCAAATTGGTAGCTAAAGGTTTCACTCAAACATATGGGATTGATTATCAGGAAACGTTTGCTCCTGTTGCTAAAATTAACTCTATTAGAGTTCTTTTGTCACTTGCAGTCAATTCAGATTGGCCACTTTACCAACTGGACGTGAAAAATGCCTTTCTGAATGGCGATTTGGAGGAGGTTTTTATGAGCTTACCACCAGGTTTTGAAAAAGAACTCGGATGTAGTAAAATTTGCAAATTAAGGAAATCCCTTTATGGTCTTAAACAGTCTCCGAGAGCTTGGTTTGAGCGTTTTGGAAAAGTTGTGTCTAATTATGGATTTCTTCAGAGTCAAGCAGATCATACTATATTTTATAAACACTCTGAGAATAATAAAATCTCAATTTTGATTGTTTATGTAGATGATATTATTCTCACAGGTGATGATGAAGCTGGTCTAGCTAATCTCAAGAAAAATCTTGCAAGTGAGTTTCAAATCAAGGACTTGGGATCGTTGAAATATTTTCTAGGGATGGAGTCTGCAAGATCAAATAAGGGTATCTTTGTTAATCAAAGAAAGTATGTCCTCGACTTACTTGAAGAAACCAGATTACTTGGTTGCAAGGTTGCAGAAACTCCTATTGAACCTAATCTAAAGTTACAAGTAGCAAAAGCAGAAGAAATAAAGGATAGAGAACGATACCAAAGACTTGTTGGAAGATTAATTTATCTATCTCATACGCGTCCTGATATTGCATATGCCGTAAGCATGGTAAGTCAGTTTATGCATGCGCCTGGACCGACTCATTTTGAAGCTGCCTATAGAATTCTGAGATATCTAAAAGAGACTCCTGGAAAAGGCATTTTATTCAAAAGGCATAATCACTTCCAAATAGAAGTTTATACTGATGCAGATTGGGCAGGAAGTACTACAGATAGAAGATCCACCTATGGTTATTGTTCCTTTGTTGGAGGAAACCTGGTTACTTGGAGGAGTAAAAAACAAAATGTGGTGGCTAGAAGTAGTGCTGAAGCAGAGTTTAGAGCTTTAGCCCATGGAATTTGTGAGGGAATATGGATTAAAAGGATACTTGAAGAATTGAAGGTCCCTCTGAAGACACCTATACGGGTTTATTGTGACAATAAAGTTGTCATCTCTATAGCTCATAATCCAGTTCTACATGATAGAACAAAACAGATCGAGGTTGATAAGCATTTTATTAAGGAGAAGATTGATGTAGGTACAATATGCATCCCTTATCTTCCTACATCAGAGCAAATTGTTGATATACTAACTAAAGGACTTCCAAAGAAGCAATTCGACAAATTGATTGACAAGCTGGCTATGGAAGACATTTAAACCAGCTTGAGGGGGAGTATTGGAATTTCTACTATTTAGGAATGTTTGTGTATAAATATTAATTGTAAAATATTTTGTCTTTGTTGTATTTATTTATTTCCATATTTGTAATAGGTCTTTCTCATATATAAGAAGACCTAAATTGCACATATTTTGATATACAATAGAGACTTATTCTCTCAAATTGACAGGACAATTGCACCCGAATCTAAAATCCACCAATCGGGATGCTACTGACCCGTTCAAGTTGCACGAAAAATACCTCGCTGAGTAACAAAATTGGATGAAGGGTTGGAATCGGTTGGTGGATTCAAGAGACGATAAAGCTACTCTATTTGTGCCTTCGATAGTGGCAGGAGTGAGGAGGTTGAATTAGATGTACCCGAGCCCACTTGATAGCCCGAGGAGTTATTTCAAGGAGGTAGAGAACTTGGGTCTGTGGCGGTCGAGACTCCCCTGATGAGTTCTGTCGTTGAGGATGACTGTGAAGCTCCCAACACCGACCTTTGGTGTGGTTTGTTCGCTTGCAATGCTCACACCAAAGGTTGTTTCGGCAAGTGGATCGTGATGGCGGCGGCGATCTGCATGCAGGCAAGGCAGCTGATTACGGCGTAGGAGGCATGGGTTTTGTGATGGAGTCACCCATCATCACGTGTTTGCGACTTTCCTCCCAACGAACTTTGGCAAAGGTTTCGTCAATCTTTGAGGTTGGTTTCATGCCAAGCAAGCAGTCATGCACATCATCTAATTCCTAATGACGGACTGCAAGAAAATCATAAATTCTCTCCTTCTCGATGTGTTTGCGAAAGTGTTCTGCATCCCGCGGATTCTCCCATTCGAGATTGAGAAAGAGATCAAGTTCGGCCCACAAGCGGTGTAATGAGCTGTAGTATTGAGTGACATCAGAGTCGCCTTGTCGAAGAGAGCGAGCCTTATTGCATAATTCAAACAATTGAACTGAGTTATTCAAATCAAAAAAGGTCATGATAAGAGCATTCTAGAGATCCTCTCCATCGAGTTGATGAGTCATGCCATGACCATCAAGTTCTAAGCATCCCACATGGAAAAAAAAGGATTAGTTGTATCAGGTTTTGCAGTTGTACCATTGATGTAACCTAGACGGCTCCGGCTGCGAATAACAAGGAGGGTCGACCGAGACCATTGCAGGAAATTTTTGCAGTTGAGTTTTGGTGAGGAAATTTGGAGTGAAGCATTATCAAAGAACGAGGGGAGCAAGGTTTGAGGTGTTGTGGCCAGTGTTTTTAAAGGCTCAAGGCACAATAAGGCGCAATGGCCCTCTAGGGCTTAGGCACAAGGCGCAAAAAAAGGTGCGGGATTTTTTTTGTAAGGCGTACTACATATAAAAAAACATAATATATATATATGTATGTATGTATATATACACAATAAAAAAACCTTCATGGAAAGAAATAAAGTTTTAACCAAGAAAAATATATAAAAGTCAAGTATTAGTCTTTGAACATAGAGTCAATACTCCATAAAAAAAACATGAAACAATACAACATTAATAAAAAATAAGAATCCAAACAATACAACAAAAGCCCTTGCATTTAGAATTTTTACCATTTTTTTTAAATAATAACTAACCTAAATGCACCATTTGGACTTAAAAAAAAAAATTTTAAAAAATGAAATTCAATAAGCCCTAGAGGCGCGTGGAGCAAGTGCCTTAGGGACTTCATGGAAGGTGCGCCCCTAGGCCTCGCCTTCTTACCAGCGCCTCGCTTCTTTGAGGCGATGCATTTCACATGCGCCTTGCGCCTAGGCGCGCCTTTTAAAACACTGGTTGTGGTCGTGCTTGTAGGGAGAGGATGCAAGGTCTTATTTGATCCCTCAAGATCCTCATCCTTGCGCACATCAGTCATCATGATTGTTTTAACCATTCTGGTGTCAATCCAAACCTAAGCTCTGACACCAAAAACACTGAGAGAGGAGGTACCATAGAGACATACACTAGCACAGAGAGAGAGGAGAGTAAACTTTTTTTATTCCTTTCTCACTGATGAATGACAGAAGAATGGAGGGATTATTTATAGATTACAAGAGAAGACTAAATCTAGGGTTAGTTATCTAACTTCCCTAAAAATAAGAGATTCTCTTATAATATTTATTTGCTAGTTAACGTACCACATAATCTAAACAACTTTCTAACTAATTCAACAGAAGCAAGCTATTTTAGTTACTCAAAGAAAATATATTATTGACTTACTTCAAGAGAATTTAATGGCTGCAAACAGAAATTGCAAGTGCACAAATAAAGAAGTAAAGAACAGAGACCAATATCAAAGGCCTGTGAGAGACTAATTGATTTGTCTCACACGCCCAAATATTGCATTTGAAATATGGTAAGTCAATTTATGTATGTATATGGTTCAGCTCATTTCATTTGGAAGTTGTATATAAAACCTTAAGATATTTGAAAGAAACCTCATACTAAACTATATTATTCATAAAGCACAACAATCTTCAAGTTGAAGTTTATATTGATCCAAATTGGGAAAGAAGTACTGTAAATAGAAAATCTACTTCATGGTGAAATAAGGAAAATAAAATGTAGTAGCTTCCTTAGGACAAAGCAAAATTTAGAGCCTTAACCAATGGAATTTGTGAAAGTATATGGATTTAAGGATATTTGAATAATTAAAGTTCTCTCAAAAGATACCTATACAAATGTTCTTTGACAATAAGAAGAATAAGGCTATCATCTCCATAGCAAATGATCCAATCTTATATGATAGGACAAAGCAGATTGAGGTTGATAAGCATTTCATAAAAGAGGACGAATGCAGGTGTCATATGTTATCATTGTCTTCCAACAAGCTAACGTGCTAACTAAAGGACTCCCATGGGACAATTCCTGTTTGGCAAGCTAGGTAGGGAAGACATCTTAACCAGCATAACAGAGTGTTGGATTTCAGTTATATTTGATGTAAATATCAGTTCTGCATAGTTGTTCAAATTCAATTCTAATAGGTATGTGGTATTTATTAGAAATTTGGTTGGAGAGCAATCAGAGAGTGTTTGAAGACAAGTCTCTTCCTTGGACAGATCATTTTGAATCAGCTTGTTTACAAGCTTCTTCTTGGAGTGCTCTTTCTAAGTTTTTTTGTTGATTTCTCTTTTCATGATATTTGCTTGAATTGGCTTGCTTTCATTGTTCCTTCGTAATTGTTTATTTCTTTTTTAACTTTTTCCACTCCTTTCAGGAGTTTGTATCTTTGGAGCATTAGTCTCTTTTCATTATTTCAACGAAAAGTTTCATTTCTTATTCAAAAAAAAAAATGTGGTATTTATTTTTTAGATTTTCTTTTTGTGTAGATGGTCTTTCTCCCATATGAAGGATCTTGTATTTTCTTTTAGATTTAGAGAAACTATATAATTTTCTCCTCTTTTCAGAACCTAGTGGACACCCTTACACATATTATATTATATAACTCAAGTGAATGGAAAAGTTCATGACATTTTTCTCCCAAACCTCCAATGAATACAACTCCGATAAATAAGCAATATTGAGGTCAAATGTATCCTCGTGACTTCAGGTACGTCATACTGGTATGTGTAGCATTACCTTTTTTTTGTACTTGCTTTTTTGTTGAAAACATTCCTTGCCCAAAAAAGTGTCTCATAATTATGCAGTGAAGTAAAAAACCAATGTTCTAACCTTCTGTGTTAGTGTTATGCAGTATAGGTTGTATAACAGACCAACGACCATCTTCATCCACAGCTGCAGTAAAAAAGAATTAGTCGGTACTCAATTCTCAAACTTCTGCAATTTAAGATTACGGCAAGAGGATATTTTATTATCTTACCAATCTCTCTTAAAAGGACTGCATGAGGTTCTGTAGGAGGACGATCATATACACCTAAAACATCTGTCTTCAATCTAAGTTAAGTGGAACACTTACAAAAGAAATATACCTACACGTAAGATTAGAAAAATAAAGGTTAAATTACAATTTAGTCTCTAAACTTTGAGGCTTGTGTCTATTTGGTCCCTGAACTTTCAATTTTGTGTCTAATAGGTCCCTGACAAATTCGAAATTTTTAAAAATTAACGATCTATTATATGTAAATTTGAATTTCATGTCTCATGTAACCCTAAAATTTCAATTTTGTCTAGTAAATTCGTAGATTTTAAAAATTTTGAAAGTTCAAGGAGTAAATTTGTAATTTTTTTTTTTAACCAAAAACAAAACTTTTCATTGAAGAAATAAAAAGAGACTAATGCTCAAAATTACAAACTCCACAAGTGAGTGAGAAAATACAACAAAAGAAAATTACAAGGGAGAAATAAAAGCAAATCAATTCAAATTAATATCATATAACGAAAACTCAACAAAAGTCTTGGAAAGAGCACACCAAATGAGCATAATCAAAATGATCAAACCAAGACAGGTGCTTGTTTTCGAAAATTCTTTGAATACGTTCCATCCATAATTCCAAAAAAAATAGCCTTCACTGCATTAACCCAAAGGAGATCAGATTTGGAATTCAACTGAGGACCAACAATAAGCGGAAGAACATTTTCCTTAAAGAGATTGGAGAAGACCCAATTGATGTTGAATAAAGTGAATAGCTTGAACCAGCACTTCAAAGAATAACTGCAACCAAAGAAAGTGTGGAAGAGAAAATCCCCATCCATCCGACAAAGGGGACAAATTGAAGGCAAGAGCTTAAACATAGACAGCTTCCTTTGAAGGATATCGGAGGTATTAAGATGGCCATTCAAAAGAATCCATAAAAGAATATTAATCCTTTTAGGACTTTTGGATTTCCAGATGGCCAAAAATAAAGTTTTATCCATTGGAGAATTTGCCACAAAATGCTTTGTCAATGATTTAAAAGATATTTGTAATTTTAAAAGTTCAAGGACCAAACAGACACAAACCTCAAAGTTCAAGGCTTAAATTTGTAATTTAACCAAAAATAAAACAATTCCTAAAGTACTTTTGAGTTTGTGGATTTACTGTTGACATATAGATGGTATAGCACTAGCACCACCCATTACACCACACTAGTTAGGATTGGGAGAGTTCTATCCCTATCAAATTATGTAAAATTATGATATTATTTTGACACAAAATCTAGGAAGGCCTCAAAAGTAGTAGATAAATACTGTCAAAAAAGAAGCTAAAAGAAAAGGAATACCATGTCTTTCCTGAAAATATGATTAACAAAAACATCTACAATTGAATGTTGGTCACAAAAATAACTTTTTATTAGCTTTCAACTACATAAATAATCTTGACTGTCAAGTTAGATGTTTAATGCAAAACTATGCACTACCAGCAACAAAAGACAGAGAAGCACCTTGAAACCAGGTTAACTCTACTGTAAAGCATCTGTCTGATTGTGCATTCATAAGCAGAATTCAGATTAATTAACTTATATGCTGTAGCTGTGTCCAAGGTATCAGGGCATAAATTAGATCATTTTGAAAATCGTAAGGATACAAGAAAAACAACATAATCAGGCTTTAGATGCTCTGCAAGATGTCGTATTATTACATCTCCACTTAATATGGTGCACCCCTAATAAACAAGTGGAAAAGCCAGTCAAATAAGCTAATAGTTAACCAAATGACGAAATTTTGAAAGAAAAGAGAGCATACCAGGGAATCATCAAAAACAGCATCTCCGTGCAGAACCTAAGCAAAAGGTTATAGTTGAGACGTTATTATCCAGGTTAACAGGAAGAAAACACTTTGCTACGGTGGAAGTGTCACAACAAACCAGAGACAAAGTAAGACTATAGTGTGCAGAACGGCAGAAGCACAACAGACCTGTAGTTGTAGAGTGAAGATAAACATTTTGACTACGCAGGGTGAAAAACCACAGTATCTCTGTCTCTAGGGCGTGAGATATTATACCTTGTTGGAGAATGCCAGCCTACACCTTAGAGTGGATTAGGCCAGCCCATCTATTTAGACCCAAAATATCTGCCTTTTTCCTTTTGTACCAAATCCTTTGTAAGTACTTACCTGTAAGCTAGCTCTTCCCTTTCTTATTTTCTAGTTACCGTCGTTATATGTGTTATAAATTAAGGTAGCAATAGTTGATTTCAATATTTAGATGGGTCTTCTCCTCCTTCTCCGAGGGGAAATTTCTTTATTATTAGTAATAAGGTCATCATCAAGGAAGCTCCAAATGAATTGTTAGATATCATTGAAGATCTGAATTTTTTCAAGCTTGCATCAGGGAACTGAGTAGGGGTTGGTTTCAATATTCCTTGTGGTGTTCAGAAGCTTTGTAGGGAGTTGAAGTAGCCTCTTTTGCTGAAATTTTCATAGTTTTATGGTTTTGCTTATGGGATAATTTTGTTGTGGTTTATGTCTCCTTCCGGTGCCTTATTCATCAATAAGTCTAAAGGCACTTACCAACATTGGAGAACAAGAGTTAAGGGTTGGAGCCCATGACTATTCAGCCTTTTATTGTGTTGAGATAGTTTTTTATCTATCGGTTTCTTTCAATAAGAGTGATCTTGCATTCTGAAGCTGGGCATCTTCTTCGATTTTTGACCCTTATCAAAGGCTTCTAGATGTTCTTTTCTTCTGACCGTAGCTTGGTGCAGCTATTGCAGCTTGAAGAGAGTAGTTTTGGGTTCTTCGGCTCGTTGTTTAGTCAAGATGTTTGCCATTTTGTTTTTCAATGTTTATTTTAGGCTATTTTATTATTTGGAGAATTGTTCTTTATTTGGCTGTTTAATCTCCCTTTCACTCCCTTTTGGAGTTTGTACTTTGAATATTTTTCCATCTTTCCATCTATCAATGAAAAGTTTGTGTCTTGTTAAAAACAAAAGGTTGGTTTTTTTTTTTTAATGAGAAACATGTAACAAAAGGTTGATAAATTGTGAATATGGTTACCCGTTGGAATTTCTACGTGGTATCAAAGCAGTCGTGAAATAGAAGTTACCAATCATGAAATAGAGCCAACAAGGTGAGTTTAGAGGATCAACATATATGCTTCAACTTGAAAGGGGAGTGTTATGGTATATATATGTAAATAGGTATAGAATGGTACAATGTATTCTCCCATATTTGTTTTACATAATCATAACAAAAGCAAATCCAGGTTAGAGTAAAGAAGTCGAGCATTTAAGAATACTCGAAATGATCAGAAAAAATGGCATTTCATCTCATCAATGAAATTGTTTCTTTAAAAATGAAAATAAATAAATAAAAACAGAGAGTGAGAGAGAATTATAAGAAACAAAGGAAATCTATCATCAATTATGAAACACCAATGCTAGAATATGGATCTTACAGGAACAAATCCAGAGTTAATAGCTTTAGAAACCCCATGTAAATCAACTGCATCCATCTGGAGAAAAGAACATTCAACAATAAATTGAATGATAAACAAAAGATGAAAAAAGATTGAAAAGTTAAATTCCATGAATACGGTCTTCTAAAATGGCTCTCTAACATTTCTTTCACGAGTGGACCATCCACATGAAAATGGAGACATTCCAACAGATGGAATACCCTCTGCAAAGAAACCCAAACAAGGTCACTAAAGTATTTGACTTAATTTCCATGTATGCCGTTGAGTTCAACAAACAGATAACGTTAAACATTCAGTTGACAAGTAACTTAAAACAAAGTAACAAACTTATCAAATTATTTTGTTTAATGAAACTGGTTTTCTTAGCAAATAAATAAACACACACACACGTATATATACATACATGTGTA
This sequence comes from Trichosanthes truncata, assembly GCA_033996785.1. Taxonomy (NCBI): domain Eukaryota; kingdom Viridiplantae; phylum Streptophyta; class Magnoliopsida; order Cucurbitales; family Cucurbitaceae; genus Trichosanthes; species Trichosanthes truncata. Next base: position 18,364,475 of record JAWPNB010000004.1, read on the forward strand.
TGTTTGTGTTTGCTGATCTATGTCCAATGAACCCACAAAGCCTTTCAAATTTTATTTCATTAAACCATTGCTTCCATGTTTGTTAGGTTCCTCCTGTTGGGTCCTGCCTCACATCTACCATCCAAAAGCCCATTAAGATTTTAGTTGGAAAAAAACATCTTTAAGATTAAAAAAATAATAAAAAAGGTGGAAGCGGTGGCGTGCAGCACAAGGATGAAAGAAAAAAAGTGCCTGCATATGTAAATGTGGTGCTGAGAGAAAACAAGAAGAAGAAGCTAACAGTGGAATGGGTGAAAGAGAGAAAAGGAAAGAAGACTATAAGCTTAAGCTTTTGATTTTAGTTGCCATTTACATGGCATCAGAGCAAAATGTCCTATGCTCAAACTCCTATAATATCATTTCTCCCTAATGGATATTAATGGTCTACTTGTTGGGCATCAACCACAACCTATTAGCTTAAGCTTTTAGGCAATATCAATACCCTCCCCATGTTGAGCTTTGTGATAATATCCAAGCTCACACATAAGGAGGATTGTTGAACATATATTGAAAGATCAAATCTATTATATCCCATTAGCTTGAACCTTTCAGTCTAGTGATGATTCAATATTTATGTGCCCACTTTTTGTTTTAAAATATTTTTCAAATCATTCTTCAAGTAGTAGATCATGTTGTGTTTGACTCGTATAGTTCTGAATATAGTTTTGGCATGAGCAATAGATTTTTAAATTTTTAAGCAAGGAGAAGTTGAGGAAATTTTCTAATTTCGTTATTCTTAGTAGTTTTCAATCCGGTACATCATAAATTGCATACTTATTTGGACATTGATTTCATTTTAAAACAAAGAATATTTTCTTTTGCTTCCATAGGATTGTTTCTTGATAGAAATTGCCAACAAAGTTGGGTCGTTACATAAGATGCCCAAATGATATGATTATAGCATACATGAACCATGTTGCAGCAGAAACCAAAATGAAGTAGAGTTGTGCATGAATGATGAGATGCACATAGAGACATACACAGAAATATTAAAATAAGGGGAGCAGCATTGACCAAAAAATACCTCTCGCTAGTGCTCTAACAATTTCGAGATTGAGCGAAGTCACCTGATAAATAAGAAACAAGAAAAGTTTCAGTTCTATATAAATTAGAAGCTAAAGGGTAATATTAAAAACCCAGCCTTGTACCAAAAAATAAAAAATAAATTAGAGTTCATTATGTTTTATTTTATAACAAATTTCATGAAGATAAATGGTGTATAAACGACCACAAAGTTAAACAAAGGATCTCCAATTGGTCAACAAAATTACAAGGGAGCAATTACAGAAGTATTTGGACTTGAGAGCCCCAAAAGATATGAAAAAAAATATATCATCCCACAATTGATCCCTCGATTTCCCCTCATCCTAAAAAATTATTCTATTCTAAGAGCATTGCAAAAGCATTGATCCAAAGAAGCATCTTCTAAAGGCTGGAATTTTTTACCAGCAATGACTCGGAAAACCTATAGTTTGGCAAAGTTGTAGGGATCCTAGCCATATCGTCCAACAAATTGAATTAGTGAGGAAGCATAGTTGGGAAAAAACAAGAGATTATTGGCATCTTCCTAAAATCTACTACATAGGAAATAGCGATTGGGGATGAGCCGAGAAGGGGTTACATTTCTGAAACTTGTCACTCATGTTGAGACCACTAGACTAGAGACCAGTGGAAAACCTTGCATTTCTTAGGCAAAACTACTTTCAGAGGGATTCAAAAGATTGAGGAAGAGCAGTCTCCCTTACAATAAAAGTAGCAAAAAGCAATTTCACTGTGAACAAGTCCACTCTTATCAAATCCTACACACTCCTTGATCACTAAGATCATAGAGAAATATTGTATTTAAAATATTCATATGAGAGTCCCACTCTTTCCAATCCTATCCAGGAAAGGCCTTCTGAGCATTGTACGTCACCCATTAGCTTGCCTATCCCACACATTCATATTCTTTTGCTGGAGATGGCACGAAGTTTGTTAGGCAATCTTTGAATCTTCCATTGTCACTTCAATCATGAGCCAAAAGAATGTCTTGTTGCCATCTCTAGTTTTAATAGAAGAAAATTGGAGGAAGACATCTTCAAGCTTAATTATCTTGGTCCTTCTAGAGCTATTGAAAGTTGAAATTGCATAAACCAAGAGCCAACCATTCTCAGAAGCTAAATATTTTCCACCTAGCACCTTTCTCCATACAGTGTGAAAACATCGACTGCAGGAGGTTTTATATATATTGCTATAAAAAGTAGACCACCCAAATCCATTTAGAGTTTTAGACTTCAGCTTAACTCAAACAATGATAAAATAAGTTGTAGTAATAAAATAAAGGGAAAATTGAAATTTAATTAGTATCCTAGAAACATTTTTACCATACTGATATTTAAAGACAAATTAGTTTAACCAAAAATAAACTAGTCTTCTAGAGTTCAAACTAATAAGGGAAATTTAGTAATATTACGATTTTAAGACACTTGAAGACTTCTTGTTCAACTACAAGTCGGCACTGGATCTAAAATTCTGAATAAGTAAAACGAAGAAATAAACATGCATTAAGATTTCCTATTTAATTAAAGCACTTGCATCAAGTTGTTTTGGCCAACTTTTCCCTTTCTTTTCACTTTTCCTTTTTCTTTTTTCTTTCCTTTATTCTTGCATGATCTCTCCTCAGCTTGAAAACATTTGACTAGGAATGAATTGTCATTCATCCTGAGTAGGACTAAGTCAGCAAGGAACCCCAGTTGACTCCAATTAAGACTTAGGATATCATTCAAAAATAGAATTTCTAGACATTAGAGGATGTCTCTCAATCAACTTATTAGACTTTATCCTAAAATCTTCTTGCATCACCAAGTTAACAGTCTTGGCTTTTGTAGTTGTCTGTCCTCTCTTTCTTTCCTTCTTCCATACCAAGGTTGCTGTGGGGGAGTTCACAACCAAGATTTTAGATAGGGAAATATAAGGAAACAATACTTGCAGTTGGAACAGGAAGACTACCAAACTGTACATAATTTCTTTGATATATAGTTTCAGCACGCAGAAGTGATGCCTGAACTGTTACAGGTTCAAGTACTCAAATTCCGTAGTGAATTACATACACTATTTTGTTGGGACTGCACCACTATATGAAATGAGCACATTTGATTTCCAAACCAATAAAAAGAAAGTAGAAACACCAATTAAGGAAATGCACGACACATGTTAACTTACGGATATACGTGTGGCAACAAATCCCGCCTTGACCAAGGATCTATCAAGTCCTCCTTTATGAACCCCAGATTTACTAGCCTGAAAATGCCCAAAAGAACCTGAAGCAACCATACAGAACCATACCCTCACAATTGTGTTTGTAGCAGAACTACACAGTAATCATCTTTAAGGCTTCATTGTTCAATTTCATCACATTGGGTATCGGGAGAGATATTTAATAGTCGATTTGTACATTGATTGATAGTGCATAATTTAAGCAAAAATTGACTTTAGGGAGGTTTGTACATAAAATTGCAAGAATTTACAAGTGAAGGTTGGTGATAGACCAGGTCAAGTTGAGGGGTAAAATTGATTTTCTTTTTTCCTAAAATAAGTATCTCGTGAATGACCATAGAAAACCTACCAGCTCCATGAACAACTATAAAGGGGCTCGCAAGGCCAACTTCATGTTCTTCGAAATCATCTGCAGTATATGCAATGTCGGATTGTCCAGGCTGCTTGCTCCAATCCATTCCAATAGTCTTTTCAGAAGAAGAGGCACAAACCATGGTTTTCCTCAGATGTGACGAAACCGTCGCCAAATTTTCTTCACGTATCGTCTCCAATTCATTTTTGCAAGTAATAGCCGCACCTCCTGAATTGCCAAGAAAAGTATGAATACGATGCTCATTACTACAGACATATATAGACCCGGAATTACAATGCTAATAAGAGCAAATCATATGGAAATGAAGCAAAAATGAAAATCAATGATCTTGAGCTACAAATGATTGCATTCAGACCCAGTTTAACGATGCAGCGGATTGGTTTGGTTAGGTCCATAGCGTTGATGCAGTCGTCGGAGACTGGACGGTTTTGGTTCCCCCTCCTTAATTTTGCTTGAATGAGGATATCTTCAACGAGCGAATCAATGGCGAATCAAAGTCGAAGCTAAGCTGACTTCTCCCAGGAATTCGCGGGTTTTTCTCCCACAAAAAGAGTGTTGTATTTATTAAAATAAACATCACTCCCAAGAAGATTTTCTCCAGCGATAAAGTTTAACATATTTAAAGTTTTAAATTCTGTAGTGCAAAAAAACAAAAAGTTAAATTCTGTGGTGGTGTAAGGTTAATTGCTACTCATAACTAATGTATTAAATTTTTGTCGTTATGTGTTCGATATCAATATGAGGGATAAATCCACATTTCTATCTATTATACTGTAAAAAAATTGATAAAATATAAATAAAGTAGCAACAAAAGGTAACCAATATGAAGATAATATTAATAATAAGTATTTTAACTTATTTAAAAATATATAAAATATTTATTTATTAATTTAATTTTTTTGTTTTAAATATTTTTTTCATAAATATCCATCAAAATCGATATTTTATTGATATTTTCATCGATATTTCTATAAAATTAAGACCTCGACATTTTAAGAGGTAATAACCAATGTTTACAATGTTGAAAATGTCAAAATCTCAATTTTATGAAAATATGGATGGAAATATCAATGTCCATGAATATGTTGGAAAAAATTTTGAATTAAAAATTCAAACAAATATTTTAATTAATAAATAAACATTTTACACTTTAAAATAAATTAAAATACTTATTATTAATATTATATTCATATTAGTTACATTTTATTATTATTCTTTATATATTTCATCAATTTTTTACAATAATGAAAATGTCGATTCACCTCTTGTGTTGATGTCGAATCCATGGACATATGAAAATATTGATAAAAATGTCAACATGTCGACAAAAATTTAACAACCCACCTTGCTAAAACGGGTAGAAAATTGGCACTATTTGAAAAACATGTTTTTTAATCTTTTTATTATGTTAATTTCCCTTTTTACCCTCTAGTTTAAAAAAAGCAAGTTTAGTATACAAACAAATCGTCATTCATTCTTTATTCACTTCACATTCACACTGTTCTTCTCTTTCCCATTGGAAAATCTCTCGAAGCCATTTGTCATTCATTGAATCATATTATTAAATATACTCCTACATTTAGAAAATATATACATGGTATGAAACAATTATACAACCCTAAAGAACTATACTGTTTAAAAAAAAAAAAAAAACTCTCTTCTCCAACAACTGTGAGACTACCCACGACACGAGCTCCTCTCTACAGCTACAGCAATCGACTATCCTCTCTGCAGCTACAGCGATCGACTATGTGACTACCCATGATAAGAGCTTCTCTGGTGCATATTCTCACACGATGATATACCCAATTATCCTATGTGTTATTCAATAAAGCATATCTAGTATATAAAACATATACTATAATATACTAACACTGTCAAAATGATCTTTACTATAATTAGAAGGTACTGTTATAATTTCTAGAATGTTAATGTGGTTGATTTTAACAATGCTAACACAATGAAGAATTAGGAAATAACTATAGAAAATAAGCAATAAAATATAGGTGGTGTTCTCATATTATTATGAAATAAACCCATATATACTTGAAATTTGAAGGAAAAAACTTGGAAATGAACCCCATATATATTTTAGCTTCATTGTCAAATTTAGATTGTAATTTGCCGGGAAAAACAATATCGTCTGCCATTGTACCATTGGATCATACATAACGATCTCACAGTCAAAAGATATATACTTAAAGTATGCAACATATCACATCAAAATATCTCTATATATACCTATTGATTTCACTTCAGCAACATATACCCACAAATTTGTCAAATAAATCATTCATGTAATATTAACTATAAACAGAGGCAATATAATATATTTTCATTTAATCAGAGACAATATACTATATACTCATATGATACAAAATATGGATATTCTCTGATTATTTGTAATAAACTCATATATATTTGAAATTTGAAAATAAATATTAGAAATAAACCCCATATCTTACCTTCTTTGTCGGATTTAGATGACTCAAACGATGGTTTTTAATAGGGGTGCAACAAATAATCAAAAAACCGACGAACTGAAGCAAATCGAATCAATCCTAAATATATACACCTTAATAAACCCTAAAGTCCAAAGCGCCGTTTGTCTTCAATATTTGTAAAATCGTAAGAATCGTAACCTGATACCTTGTAAAAATACAAGTTATATATTTAGCTTCAAAAGTTAGATTATTGTTGCTTTGAGAGTAAAGGAAAGCATGCGTTTGAGCTTAAAATGACTAAACGTTTAATCAATTGTCACTATCTATCATGAATGCTTTGAATTGAACAAAAATATAGGATTGAAAATCATTCATAGTTTTTGAAGAATTATTGTGTTATAAGAATAGGATGTGCTTAGCATAAGGAGCGTCCGTCGCATGGGTCGATCATCAAAATAATACCTCAGTGCAAGATATCGGGCAAGCGAGAGTCAGTACATTATCAAGTACATGAAAGAATGAACGTTTCACTCTGCAGCAGAAGCATTGGATCGTCTTTGATTTTATTTAAAATTAAACTAAAAATTAAGGTTAAGCAAACTTACTTGGAGTAAATATGAAGTTATTTCTGGCGAATCTTTATCTCCTCCATAACATCTTCATAGTTATGACCCGAACACAAAACCAAGGCTTGTGGGAGTCTCTTGAAAGAAAACCCACAAGGGATTTGAGAGGAAGAGGTCTAGAGAGAATTCTCTAATTCTCTATTGATAAGATATGTGTTGTTTCTAATGGCTCAACTCAAGGGTCCTAGAGACCAAGGGAAAATCTTTGTTATAATTAAAATATTATATTTTAATATCTAATATATTAAAATATATTTTATATTTATTTGAATCTCATTCAAATTTCCAATGATATTCATTTATTTGAATTTTATTCAAATTCTATTAATTCATTTTATTTAATGTATCTAATATACATTAATTATTTTGATATTTAATGTATCAAATACAATAAATATATTTTCCTCTTATATATTTAATATATCTAATATATTAAATATTAATTTGAACATTTTAAATTTTTCTTTCGACTAAATTGATATTTTAGTGTTACTATGAGCTAGCAAAGGGACCTTATGGACCTACAGATTATAAGCTCAATTGATACAAAATCAATTAATTAAACTCTTTAATTAATTAATTTTCATTCATTAACTATATATTACTCCACTATATACCTAGAGTTGCACTCTTATGCACTATAGGACAAGTTGTGTCATAGATATAATCATTACATGCTAGTCGATCCTTTACAAGTTGTTCGTAATTACAGCTAGGTCAAAAGTATGTTTTACCCTTATAATTACATCTTGCACTTTAAGTACCACTGATCCTCTAATGAACAATCTATTTATAATCTAATTATAAACTAAGTCCCTCTTGGGCCAGTGAGAGGGTGGAGCCCCATTGTTCAAGTCCCAAAATCAGCACTTAAGGGAACTACTCATCTACTTACCCTATATGGGAATGAGTGAATTCCATCTTGTGAGATTATGTTATCATCTCCCAATTTGATCAAGTCCCCAAAATGGCAGGCATATTGAATCGACTACAAAAGCCACTCTCACCCATGCAAATCAAAGGACAAGTGATCGAACTTAAACATTGGGGCTTTAAGAAAATATTTTTAGTTTAAAAACAAAGCTCCAATCCAGTGCAAGTGTACAATGTTGATGCAAGTAATATAAAACTGGAAGTATTCCAGAGTATACAGGGAACGGATACAACAAAATTCAAAAGATAGCAAAAATTGTTTTCAAATTGCAAGTTCGGTAACCAATGTTATAAAAATGTTGAGAGGTGTTTTTGGCAAAAGAAAATAAATAAAAATAATAATAAATATGAAAATGGGAAAATTCAAGTTATACATGCCCATCTGGAGAGAAATGCAACTAAAATGCAATTGCAATCATAACTAACACAAGAAACTAAGTAAACCGAATTCAACTCTTATTCGACCTTCTATGAAGTATCTTTAGGAGGTTAAGTGATTAAACCTATATTTCTATGGTTAATCTAACTTAGATATTTCCGCACACAACTCTAGTGGTTTTGGAGTCTCGCTCTATGTCTAAGGTCGATGTTCAGAACTTATGTCTAAGCCTTTTCCTCCATTGCTTTTGCAACATCTACCTTCCCTTAACCCTTTCGGTATTAAGTTCAAGCTTGACAAGCAACACTAGTTGGCCGACTAGCTAGGTTTACCCAACGTTAATTCAACAAAAACAAACAAAGTTCAAGTGTTAACTAGATTGTTTGTACTTTTAAGCTTTACATCTTTCCTCTTAGACATTCACCAACTTGAACCTCTAAGGAAAATTAGCTCATCATTGCAAAAGTAAAAAACAAAGCTTTAAAATAATAAAAATCCATAACTGAAAATGAAAGAAAGAATAGATAAAATTCTAGAATGTAGAAATAAAAATAACTTAGCCAAAACTTAAAGAACATAAACTAGAATAAAACTTTGGTAGAAGAAAATTAATTCGAACAAGCTGTAAATTTTATTAAGAACGAAGAACTCAATGCCGAAAATATAAAGAAACTTAAACAAATAACTTGAATCTTGAAATACAACTAAATGAATGAAAATACAACAGCAACTAAGTTCCTAAAACAGAAGAAAATAACTTAAATAAAACATAAAATAAATTCTAAGAAACGGAAGAACATAGCCCTTTTTTCACTTCTTACTCAATCGACTCAACTCCACTTTTTTCAAAGGGAATTGAGCCTTCACTTCCTTCAACTTTTGTTGAGAAAGGATTGAGTTTCAAAGTTGAAAGGGGCTGAAAAACAAAGGAAAAACAGCAGCAATAGAAAAGAAAAAAAAATAGGAGCCCGAAGGTAGGTTTGTGTGAGAAAAACCCATATGCTTTTCCTCCATTTCTTCCTTATTTTATAAGCTTTATGGGCTAGGGTTTCCATATTTGTTCATGTGCAGCTTGGGTCAACTTGTCTTGCTGAATTCGTGGAGAAGAATGGCATAAATCCCAAAATTTTGCTAATCCTGTATTTGGTACATTTTCCAGATTTTTGCAGAAATGCAAACAATTGCATTTATGTTGCATTGTTTTTTAGATTTTCCAGAATTGCAATTGCATTTCTGTTGCATTCTTCAAATTCCTACACAAAAACATCAAGTAAGTGTGGATTTCATTTTCTTTTGCTTTTTTTTTCTCCACTTACTTAATTTAAAAGGCTTTCGACAATAATTCAATTTAAACCAACTTTTTGCTAGCTTTTTTATCTAATAACACACATAAAATAATAAGAATAACTAAGTATAAATGCCAAATAATTCTCATAAATGAGAATTATCACAATTATCACACCTCAAACTTGAGTTATTGCTTGTCCTCAAACAATTGCAAAATAAATATAGAGACATAAACACAAGCAAAAGTAGATTCTAAGAATAATTCTTTTGAAAAACACGCCTCTCAGTGGAGGTCTTATGCTCATAATACTTTAACTTTACTTGGATGCTTCCACTACATGCATCTTCCATGCCTCCCTTGTCGAACCAAAACACTTTCATCTCACAATCTCACCTTGGATTCATACTACCTATTACCTTTAGTCAAGTTTCACTTAGTTGCTAAACAAGCTAACTTTACATGCTTTTTTCAACTAACAATGTCCCCCCCCCCCCCCCCCTCAAAAAAAAAACTTGTTTTTCATTGCTAGGATGCATACTTCTTATTTATTTATTTATTTTGCACTCAAAAGGAGACCTTTTTGTCATTTGTGCCTTCGTTCTAGCTTACTAACGCTTTTTGGTGAAAGTATCTAGCTACGAGCACTTATTACATCAAGGTTATTTTCACATACTCACTTCTTAAGTTAACCTTTCATGCAAAGGAAATCATGGGTGTCATGCTGCCCCTGGTTACTCAGTTAACTCTAGAAGGAGGAGTATCTTTTTTTTTTCTTTTTTTCTTTTTTAATCCTAACAGCTGTTACAACAACATCATATTACAACAACATAGTATTACAACAGTACCCTCAAACTTGTTTTTCATTGCTAGGATGCATACTTCTTATTTATTTATTTATTTTGCATTCAATAGGGGACCTTTTTGTCATTTGTGCCTTCGTTCTAGCTTACTAACGCTTTTTGGTGAAAGTATCTAGCTACGAGCATTTATCACATCAAGGTTATTTTCACATACTCACTTCTTAAGTTAATCTTTCATGCAAAGGAAATCATGGGTGTCATGACTGTCCCTGGTTACTCAGTTAACTCTAGAAAGAGAAGTATCTTTTTTTTTTATAATCTTAACAGTTGTTACAACAACATCATATTACAACAACATACTATTACAACAGTAGTATTACATATATTACATGGCTCACCCCCCCCCCCCCCAACTTAAACGGGTCAATGTTCCCATTGACCAATGATAGCTCAAGGGGGTGAAAATGGGTGGTTTGCAAAACATCTAAGTTAGACTCTCATAAGGGGATTCAGTGTACAAACTTAGGTGAGTTGAGACTTGGGTGTTTTATAAAGACAGTGAATCATTAAGTTGTTTGTTTGGGAAGCATTTACGTAATGTTTTGTAAGTATTTAATGAACTGAGCATACTCCAAATTTCATCATTAAGTGTATTCAACAAGAAAAAAACTCAAAGAAATTAGACAAGAAATGTGTTTGTCAACTTGAATAAGTCAAAAGCATTCACAATTTTTTTTAATTTCTTTTTATTCAAAGCAAATAGCTAAAGAAATCATCAAAGAACCTAACTAAATCTTAAACCAAAAGAAACAAAAAACAAAAGCTTGAAAGATAGGTCAGAAAGAAACTCCCCTATGCTGAGAAAAATGTGTTGTTGTTGTCATTACTTTCTTTAGGGGTCTTGGAGTTTTGAAGAAGAATTGTTGGGAAATCCTGAAAAGTGGTCATTTTCCTTTGAATGGCATGGAAAGTTATTGCTTCATCATTTTCTTTGACGTACTCCCAATATGCCCTGTTGGGTTGAGTTTCCTGAATTTGCAATTGCAACTTACTTTCGCAATTGTGATTGCAAGACTTTTTTTTCACCTGAAACTCAAAAGTAGAGCATCAAAACGTTCACACAATTTCTCCTAAGCCATAGTTAATTTTTTGAAATTTCCAATTTCAAACTTAAAGTTGATTTATCGAACTCCCAGGTGAATCCCCAGGTAAAGATGTTCCCTTAGCGGTCAACTTAAATACCTCAACCTTGACAGGATTCTCCTTAGACAGAGACTCTCTAAATCAAGCTTCTTCATTCTGATTGGAATTCCATAAGTTGAAAATTTCTCTTTTTTTTTTTTTAATTTTTTTTAAAAAAGAAAATGAACGAAAAGATAAACTCGTCCTATTCCAGTAGGTAGACAGCAATCGTGTTCTTTCATTTTGCACCTAGGTCTCGATGATGGACGAGATTTCAGTCTTAGTTGAGGTGCTTTGATCACAATGGGTCTTGCATGCTCAAGAGATTTACATGTGCAAGTAGAAATTGTGATTGCAACTTGTGTTACATACTGCAAATTGTCATTCTTTATGCTCTCCTTTTTGCATTCTTCTTCATTTAGCGTTTCCTGCAAGCTGCAATAAGTCAAAGTAGGGCATTCTAGTATCGGGAGCACTTTGGATGTCATTTGCTATGAAGTTGCAACTGCATAGTTCACTGCAACTTCCTTGGGTGGTTCCTTCTCTTCTTGAGGTGATTCTTGTTGGGATTTATGCCTTAAAACCTCATAATTAATGATTTATTTAATAATTAATAATAATTTTGATTATTTTATTTGCAATATAATATTATCCATTATATGAAAAATCCAAAGCTATTAGTGTAAGTGTAATCTTGAACAGTATGTGGTTGACATACGAGAGGATCATGTTCAAGAAATAACCTAAAAGGGTCATAGTATATGGATAAGGTTGGGTGTCTTATCCTAATAACATTATTGATACGACCCACTTTGTAATAGTTACAAATGATTTCATCTAAATCATTCATGTGGAAATATGTGAGTGGGGGTATTTTATACAATGAGTTTGTCTAAGACTAGACCACGAAATATTTAATATCTCTTTATAAATCCGTTAATTGAGAAGATTAATATTTCATCAAGATAATCATATGCGGCTCGATCTTAATCCTGAGTGAGTTATGAACTCCTGCCTATGAGGGCTTGTCCTTTGATTTGCATGGGTGAAAGTGGCTTTTGTAGCTGATTCAATATGCCTACCATTTTGGAGAATTGACCAAATAGGGAGCTGGGAACATAATCTCATAAGATGGAATTCACTCCTTCCCACAAGGGTAAGTAGATGAGTAGTTCCCTTAAGTGCTGATTTTGGGACTTGAACAATGGGGCTCCACCCTTTCTTTGGCCCGAGAGGGACAGTTTATAATTAGATTATAAATAGATTGTTCATTAGAGGACCAATAGTACTTAAGGAACAATATGTAATTATAGGGGTAAAACAGACTTTTGACCCAACTGTAATTACGAACAACTCGTGAATGATCGACTTGCATGTAATGATTATATCTATGGACACAACTTGTCCTACAGTGCATAATAGTACAACTCTAGGACTATAGTAGAGTGATCTATAGTTAATGAATGAAAATCAATTAATTAAGAAAATTAATTAATTAAAGAGTTTAATTAATTGATTTTGTATCATTGGAGCTTATAATCTGTAGGCCCATAAGGTCCATCTGCTAGCTCATAGTAACACTAAAAGATCAATTTAGTTGAAAGAAAAATTTGAAATGTTCAAATTAATATTTAATATATTATATATATTAAATATATAAGAGAAAAATATATTTGTTGTATTTGATACATTAAATATTAAAATAATTAATGTATATTAGATACATTAAATTAAAGATATTTATAGAATTTGAATAAGATTCAAATAAATAAATATCGTAGGAGATTTGAATGAGATTCAAATAAATATAAGATATATTTTAATATATTAGATATTAAAATATAATATTTTAATTATGGCAAAAATTTTCCTTTAGTCTCTATAAATAGGACCCTTGGGTTGAGCCATTAGACACAACACATATCTCCTCAATAGAGAATTAGAGAATTCTCTCTAAACATCTTCCTCTCCAATCCCTTATGGAATTTCTTTCAAGAGGTTCCCAAAAGCCTTGGTCCTGTGTTCGAGTCATAGCTAGGAAACTTGGTGGAGGAGATAAAGACATGCCAGAAATATCTCTATATTTACTCCAAGTAAGTTTACTTAATCTTATTTTTTAATTTAATTTAATTTTAAATAAAATTAAAGACGATCCAATGCTTCCGCTGTGGAGTGAAACGTTCATTCCTTTAATTGGTATTAGAGAAATCTTTGAGTTTTATTTAGAATTAAAGTTTTGTGATTGTGGGTATTTTAATTTATCATATATGTGATATATTGTGGTTTGCAAATTGATTGTTTAGGCTATTTGACATTAGATTTATTGCTTTGATTAGATCATTGCAAAACCCATAAGGGTTAGGATTTCATGTATTTTACTTGAATGACTATGATTGTTGCAAATTTCGATTATATGGGTTGAAGAAGGCGATGGCGAAAAAGGTTCACGAAAAAAAAACGTGAATCTAAGGCAATATTTCTACTAAAAAATTCACTACAAAATTCAAGAATCTACGATGGTCATTGGTGATGGAATGCTCGCCTTAATACTTCAGGTCCTAGGTTTGAAACTTGGGTAATGTAGTTTCATCAATTTTACTATTTTTAATTTAATTATGCATGAGATGTATGTTTTAAATTGTTTGGTTGTTGAATAATCTCATTATTGTTGAGCATGATCATGCATCTTATCTATTTTTTTAATATAATTGTTATATTTTAAAATTTTGATTAGGTTGTTTCTTAATAGAATTAAGATTAATTTTTTAATATAATTATTATATTGGAAAATTTGATTAGGATGTTTCCTAATAGAATTGAGATATTTTCTTATTACGTTTATATTTTTCATATAATTGTTATATTTGAAAAATTAAATTAGGATATTTTATTTCATAAATGAAATCCATGTTTTCCTAATAAGATTATAATATATCCTAATGAGATTAGGATTTCCTTAAAATAAAAATATTTCTAATTCATGCTTTAAATATTTTAAAATTTGAATTTAATATATCTTTATTTGTTTCTAATAATATTAGAATTTAGGACAATCTTTTAATTTAGTTTTAAAGAGTTTAAAATGGTAGAATTTCAAGATTATCCATAGTTTAAAATTTGAATTTAATTCATCTTTATTTCTTTCCTAATAAGATTAAATTCTTTTAAAATAAGATTAAATATTTTAATTTCAAAATAAGATGAGATCTTTTAATTTCCTAATAAGATTAGGTCTTCCATAAATAAAGATAATTTAATTCAAAGATAAAATAGTTGAAGTTTTGAATTTAATTTATCTTTTTTTAATAGGATTAGAATAAAATATTCAGGATTATCTTTTAATTTATTTTAAAGGGTTTAAAATGATGGATTTTTAAGACTATCCAAGTGAATTATTTTTTAATAGGATTAAAAATATTTATTTATAAATTCACTTATGTTCATTAATCTAATAATTAATAGTTAATTAAAGATTAATGAATTTGAAATAAAAATTGACTATAAGGGAACTCTGTTTATGGACGGTTTTGTCTAGACTAAGGTCTATAAGCTGACCGAAAGGGAACACCTCTAACTGGGAACCGACCTAAGAGTTCGATTAGTCAAATTTTATTTAATTTCACTAAGCATGCTCATAATGTGATTAATTTTTTTTTAAATAGTTTAAAAACTTAGTAATTCACATTAAAATCTATCTAACAACATAAAGATTATGAAAGATAAATTGAGCAACTTAGATAAATAAGATTAGCCTAATTTGTTGATAATTCTCATTCATGAGGATTATTTGGCCTTTAAACTTAATTATATTTGTGATTTTTATTCATATTATTTGATAAAAAAAAAATAAAAAATGGTTGAATTTAATCACATGATTGATGAAAGACCTTTAAATTAAGTAAGTTGAGAAAAAAAAAACAAAAGAAGAAAAAAATTCACACTTACTTAATGTTTTGATGCAGGATTTTTAAGAAATGCAACAACATTGCTAGCAATTGCAATCTGGACAGATCTGGAATTTAAGGAAAAAAAGCAGATTTCGGATTTTGAGCGAGAATTACCCACGATTTCAGCTAGATTACGAGCTGTGATTGTCCATCAACCAAAAGGGAAACCCTAGCATGAAGTCCCTATATATTTGGAGGAGAAAGCTATGAGATGAGAGCTCAATTTTTGAAGAATTTCGTTTATGTTTTTTTTTTTTTTGGTTTTCATCATTGTCTGCAGTATTCATTTTTTTTAGTTGCTATTTATTGTATTTCTTCTACATCTCAGTCTCGAATCCCTTCCTCAACCCATTCTCAACAAAGTTGATGGTGGTAAAGAAAGAGGAATGGGTTTTTAGTGTAATTTTGTTCTTTTCAATTTCTTCAAAATGTTATAATTTCCCTTATGTTATTTAAAGTTTGATTGTAACCATTATGTTGTTCTTTTCTCTTGAAACCAAGCTTAATTGCAGATTAATCAATTTGGTATTAATCCCAGATTAATTCCAAATTAATTTCTTTTAGGTTAATCATTTTCCAGATTAATTTCATATTATGTCCAGATTAATCATTTTGTGTTGTTCTTCCCCTTCTATTATATAATTTATTTTGGGTATTAATTTCAGATTAATCATTTTGGTAATTTGGGTATTGAAACCAAGCTTGAATTGCTAGTGTTTTACATCTTCATCATCTTTTTGTATCAATGAGTTTTATCAATTTTTACTTACTGTTTTTTTTGTTAATTTCATTATGATGAGCTAAATTTCCTTTGGGATTCAAGTTTGTGAATGCCCTAGAGGAAAGATGTAGCTCGATAGAAAAAATAATCTAGCTAACACTTGAACTAATGTTTGCTTTTGGTGAGTTCAATGTTGGGTAATCCTAATTGGCCATCTAGTGTTGCTTGCCAAGCTATAACTTAATACCGAAAGGGTTAAGGGAAGCAGATGTCGCAAAAGCAATGGAAGAAAATGCTTAGACATAAGTCCGAAACATCGACCCTAGACATAGGGTGAGACTCTAGAACCACTAGAGTTGTGCGCAAAAATATCTAAGTTAGATTAGTCATAGAAATATAGGTTTAATCACTTAGTCTCCTAAAGATACTTCATAGAAGGTCAAATAGGAGTTGAATTCGGTTTACTTAGTTATGCAGTTAGCTACGATTGCAATTGCCTTCATGTTGCATTTCTTTCCAAAGGGGTATAGCATATTGAATCCCTTTTTCATTTCCATTGATTTTTCAAACACTTTTCTTTTAGTCAAAACACCTCATAAATCATTTTATATCCACGGTTACTTATAGTTGCAATTTGTCTACAATTGTGTGTCATTTTAATAAAATTTTATTAAAAACCGTTCTCTTGGGTACGATACTCTAGAGTACTCCAGTTTCTTATTACTTCGATCACGTGCACTTGTGTGTAGTAGCATACCGAACATTTGTCTAAGTAAGAGAAAACCTTATTTCAAAATAGTAAGTGGGAGAAGGAAATGTGTCAACATATCCTACGGTTTCCATCATTGGTTCACATCGTGAAATTCATGCGGGGCCTCGTGTCGGCTTTTGGACCGTCCCCTTATGGAAGGTGTTTGCATGGATCAATATCAGGGTGAACTCCTAAGAATGATAGGATTGTAGTTTTGTTTCCAATATTTGACCTACCCTACGACAATACTTGTTGGGATAAAACTACGGGATGTAAAAATATGAGTCACACTTACAAAGGGCTCATTAAAGTTGTTAATGATTTCTTTGACCAAACTAATGGTAACTAAATATTATAGGAATAAGAGTTATTCTGGTATAAAACTTGGTTGAGAATGTCTCAGTTTAGTGAAGGAATACTTGACCTACCCTACGGCGACACTTGTTCTAACTCACTAAAGTACCATAACATTAGAAATGATTTATAGAGTGCATTTTTCAAATTGTTTGATTTCTATGCTAAAATTGAATGGATAATTGTTTGCATAATATTAAATTATATATATTTAAATACTATGTCAGTTTCTCTCATAATTTTTAATTTTATTATTGATAAGTCAAAATTGAGAAATTTTATTACTTGGAAAAGTAACATTAACACTATAATGGTAGTATAAAATTTTGAATTTGTCTTTATTGAGAAATGTTCTCAAAAACCTATTGCTAATGCTATTCGAATTGTTAAAGCACATGATTAATGAATCAAAAGTAAATGAGATAGCTTGTACGCATTCTCCTAGTTGACATGTTAGATGTCAAGTTTAGAAGATAAAGAAAATGACAACAACATATGAGATGTTAAAGTCAACATAAGCTAAATTTAGAAAATTGTCTATATGATCTCGAAGATTAAGTATTACAAAAATTCAAAAAAAGAAACTAAATGACTGAAGCTATATAAAAGGAAATAGTTCCTAAATTAGCTAAGATCAGGGGGCGGATCCACGTAGGGGCCAAGGGGGCACGTGCCCCCCCTCAAATTATCTCGTCTTTATATTTTTAATATAAATTATAAGTACTATTATATAATATATATATATATATATAATTAGATACATATGAACTTTTGAAATAGGAGTTTGGGTTGTTGGTAGGGGGCACCATGTAACTCACGGAAGCTAGGCATCAAATCCGGCTGAGTGCAATTTTAATTTCGATTTTTGAATAATATTGTTCCAGTCCCCTTCACTTCTGCGTACAACCCTTGCCAAAAATCTCAGTCCAATTATGGAAAAAACAATTTCACTCAATCCAATTAATGAAAAAACAATTTCATTCATTGATTTTTTTTTTAAAACCAATAATAACGTGATTTTCTTTCCTTTTAAAAGAATCATCATGTCTAAAAGTTTCTCCATTATGCCTAAAAATCTCCAAAAAACCTCATTCATCCAAAACCATTCTCCAAAGACCCAAATAGTTTCTTCTACTACTCCCAAACCTCCATTGTTGCAGTGGGGTTGAAAGAAGATAGAAGAAGCGATGGTTAACAATTATCGGTAATTTTCTTAACTTTTAACATTAGACAAATTGATTTTGGATGTTTTTTTTGGTGAAATCTATTTGTTTGATTAGTTAGTTTTCTTTGTTAGTGTCGATTTATGTGAAATCAACTTTGTGGATATATTTAGAAACTATGTTTATTTCATATGTTGGGTATATTTAGCAATTTTGCAGGTATTTTATTATTTTAGATCACTACCATAGATGAATCTTTGAAATCAAATATGTGCAAGATTAATAAGTGCAACTATTTACACAATCAATAAACTTATGAAAATTTTATAATTCCCAGTTATATTGTTCGTTTGATAGTAGTATTTAGTTTCTAGGTACATTCAATTGTGACTGTTGGGGCTTTTTTTTATGAAGAAATATAGGATCTTTTTTTTTTTTTACAAAATAATAGTATGATAGGTTGAAGATAGTTGCAGTTTCTTAATATGTATTATTAAGAAAGCTTTTCACCCTCAAACCCTCAACATGTAACATACTGAATTTTCAGCTCTATTGAAAAGTCAAAAAGGTATCGTTTATTTTTTTATTTGCAAGTAATTTCTTACTTTCGATTCACATAATTGATATTATATTTTTCATTAATTTCAGAGTTAATATTAAGAGGACAATTTTTTGTTACACGTCAGGATATACATAATATACCATTGACAAGTAAGATTCAAATTCTTTTTAGATTTTAGTTTTTATAATTTTTACTCTAGGAAATTGTCATTAATTTTTTTTTCTTATTAATATTTGTGTAGAGTTAACTCGAAATCAAAATGGAGAGATATTATAAAAGGAAAACAACAACAAAGTCACTGTTTCCAGAAAAGAAAAGTAATACTAATTCTGATAGGTCTTATCCAGAAGTTAATTTAGGAGAACTACCTGCAGATCCTGGTCTAAGAATGAAAAATTCTGATTACAATTCTAATATTCAAGATCAAGTTCGTAGAGCCTATTTACAAAAAGGTCTTTGTCAGCCTCGAAATCATAATTTTCCATTCACGAAATTTGGAGCAAAGTCAATACGATTTAATCCAGTTTGGTTTAATGAATATTCTAATTGGTTAGAATATAGTATTTCAAAAGATGCTGCAATTTGTTTATGTTGCTATTTGTTCAAACCAGAAGTTAGTGGACAATCAGGAGGTGAATGCTTTGTGAGTGAAGGGTTTTCTAATTGGAAGAAAAAAGGGAAATTGCAAATTCATGTTGGTGGTCCTAATAGTGCACACAATCATTGCTTGGGGTAAATGTGAGGCTCTTTTGAAACAAGAGCAACATATTGAGACTTTGTTTAATAGAATGTCAAATCAAGCATGAGTTGAGTATCAAACTCGATTAGGTGCATCAATTGACTGTATTCGATTTTTATTACGCCAAGGGCTTCCATTCCGTGGGCATGATGAGACAGAGGATTCAAAAAATCAAGGTAATTTTCTTGAACTTTTACGGTGGCTATGCAACCACAATAAGGATATTGAAGTTGTGACTTTGAAAAATGCTCCAGATAATTTGAAATTGATTGCATCCGATATTCAAAAAGATATTGTGAATTGCTTTGCAGTAGAGATTGTTAACGTAGTTATAAGAAATATGGGTGATAAGTTATTTTATATCTTGATTGACAAATCCAAAGATATATCTTCAAAGGAGCAAATGTCAGTTGTATTGCGATATGTGGATAAAGGTCATGTGATTGAACACTTTGTAGGAATCATACATGTCGCTAATACAAGTGCTCTATCACTTAAGGAAGCTATTGATAGATTTTTTTCTCCACATGGGTTAAGCATTGCTAGTTTGCGAGGACAAGGATATGATGGGGCAAGTAATATGCAAGGTGAATTCAATGGATTAAAAGCACTTATTTTGAAAGAAAATGAATATGCTTTTTACATTCATTGTTTTTCTCATCAACTTCAATTAGCTCTTATAGCTATTGCCAAAAATCATGTAGAAATTGCTGGGTTTTTTTTATTGTTACAAATGTGGTGAATGTTATTGGGGCATCAACAAAACGTCGAGATATTCTACGAGAGAAACATAGCATGGAAATTTTTGAAGCTTTAAATAATGGTGAACTATCAAGTGGTCGAGGATTAAATCAAGAGACAATGATTAAATGACCAGGAGATACACAGTGGGGATCGCATTACAATACTTTAACGAGTTTTATTACAATGTTCTCATCAGTAGTTGATGTACTTGAGACAATTGTACAAGGTGGATCAAATTCAGAACAAAAGTATGAAGCAGCAACTCTAATAAGTTCGATCCAATCATTTGACTTTGTTTTTCATATACATTTTATGAAAATGATCTTGGGAATCACAAATGAGTTGTCTCAAGCATTACAAAGAAAAGATCAGGATATTGTGAATGCAATGAATTTAGTCCAAATTTGCAAAGAAAGGCTGCAAACTACGAGGGAGTCTAGTTGGGATTTGTTGTTGGATGTAGTTTCTAATTTCTGCAATAGCCATGATATTCAAGTTCTTAATATGGATGATATGTTTTTGACTCGAGGACGACAAAGGAGAAAATCTCAACCAATTACAAATATGCATCATTATTGTGTTGAAGTTTTTTATACAGTCATTGATATGCAACTTTAAGAGTTGAATAATCGTTTCACTGAAACAAGTACTGAATTACTTCTCTGTCTGGCATGTTTGAATCCAAGTAACCCATTTTCTGCTTTTGATAAACAAAAACTTAGCCGACTTGCTCAATTTTATCCAAGAGACTTTTCAGCTATTGAACTCTCCATGCATGAGGATCAACTTCAAAATTACATTGTTGATGTGCGCTCAAATATTGAGTTTGTTGAACTAAAAAGCATTTGTGATCTTGCTGTAAAAATGGTCATGACAAATAGAGATAAGGTCTATCCATTAGTTTATCGATTGCTCACATTGACGTTGCTTTTACCTGTTGCAACAACTACTGTAGAAAAGACATTTTCTACCATGAATATTGTGAAGACTCGATTGCATAATCGAATCGGAGATCAATGGATGAATGATTGTCTCATAGCATATATTGAGAAAGATTTATTTGACAAGTTAGATAATAAAATTATCATGGATTGATTTCAGAACATGAAAACTCGTATATGACAATTATAATGTATTATGTATTAAATTTGTTCATTTATAAAGCTATGCATCTTTTTTTAAATTTCATTATAGATTCTTTTTATTGAATTTGTATGTATATTGTGCCCCCCTATATAAAATTCCTGGATCCGCCACTGGCTAGGATAGTCATAATGGGAGGAATTTTTGA
Organism: Trichosanthes truncata; assembly: GCA_033996785.1. Taxonomy (NCBI): domain Eukaryota; kingdom Viridiplantae; phylum Streptophyta; class Magnoliopsida; order Cucurbitales; family Cucurbitaceae; genus Trichosanthes; species Trichosanthes truncata. The sequence goes on from JAWPNB010000004.1 coordinate 18,386,066, forward strand.
AATATCTCTATGGAAAGAATAATGTAGATGAAAATAAATTTGATTTACTAGATTTTTTTGTAGAGAATAAACATCTCCACCTAGATAGTTGATACAAGATCCATTATCAAATTTTATTCTTTGGAAGCGGAACCAAGTATCACCCCTATTCTTTAAGTTGCCTCAAAATGATGTTGATGGTGCCAACTATTTTCGTCTTCATGTGACACGAAGTTGTAGAGTGGGTGCATTTGAAAGCTGCTATATTTTTTAATAGAGAAATTATAGTAAATGGGTTGTTTCTATAACCAAATTTTACAAATGTCCCAAATTAACATAATTATCGTTGGTAGGTTTTTATGCATTGATTAGTATTTTTCACATACCAAAATACCCTTGCAAGTAATGAATGAAATCACATTTAATATAATATAATATTTTATTATTTAGTGCTTTCACATTTTTCAAATAAGGAAATTGTAATGATAATTAATGTAATTTTTATGTTGCTAAGAAACTATATCCAAATTGATTTTTCCCTTTAAATTGTGATTTTATTCTCCTTAATTAATGCTTTCGGATTTTAATTTTGATTTATCATTATCATTATTATTATTATTTTTTGTTTAATCCCATTTCATTTTGCTAACCACTGTGTTATTCTTCCTTCATTTTTCATTGTTTGTCTTCCCCTCCATTTTCATTGTTTGTCTTATTCTTCGTTTGTCTTCTTCGTCCATTTATTCTTCTTATTCGTATTCATTATTTTCAGTGTTACATAATATATACCCCATATTTTTATATCATATAGAAAAAGTTACGTCAATTCTTAAACTGATATTATTTATTGTAAATATTACGTAATATCTTCATTCAGTTCCTTAATTCAATAGTGTTTATTGTAATTATTACATAATATATACCTCATATTTTTATATCACACAGAAAAATTATATTGAGTCTTTATAATTTCACACATATATATGATATATCTCATATGTATGTATACTGTATTCATATGCCATGTGTATACATGAAAAGTATTTGTAATATAAACGTCTCATATGTACATATGTAAGGTAATATAATATATATACAAGCATTCATTTGTACTATAAACTTCAATGTAAACTTGATCCTATAAATAGGTACTTCATTCATAAAAACTAGATCATATCCATAGTTAAAATAAACTCCATTAAAAATATAAATCAATAGTCAGTAGTCAACCATATCTTTACAAAAAAATTTATAATGTTGTTAGTAGATTTAAAATTTAAGAAAGAAACAGACTCCAATAGTGATTTTAGGATGTGAATTTGAAAAAAGGATGGAAGAATTCAATGGTCACATAAAAGTTCTCCAACTCCACCATATCCGCATTGTTATATATGTGATAAAAAATTGAATGTTGGTCGCTCTGCAAAACTAAACTTCGGAGTGAAGGGCTGTAACGCCCCGCGTTTTCAGGTTCGACTAATTTTGTCATTTGGAGTTATTTTGGAATTTGGAATTAAGTGATTGAATTAAGTTAATTAAATTCTTTTGGGTAATGCTTTTTTTTTTTTAAGTCCCAAATTAAGTATATGTTGAATTTTAGATTTAAGTTTGAAAACCCAAAGATTTACCCAAAGATTTCCTCCTCAAATTTACCTAGATTAGAAGATAAATTATTTGTTTTATGGTTTTTAATTGGACTTTATGTTGGCCTATTAAAGAAAATGAAAGTAAAAGAAAAAGAAAAATATCCCTAGTCTTCCATCTTCTTCCTCTCTCCCTGTCACGTTTTTTTCTTTTGGAACAACACATACCCATCTTCTTCTTCTTCTTCTTCTTCTTCTTCTTTGACCAAGCTGACACCATCTCACCCCTCTCTCCGGCGATGTCACACGACAAGCACCACGACGCCGGCGACCTCTTCGGCTGCCAACGAACTCACAGACGCGAGACCCACGCTTTTTCCTTCAATTCGACGAGGTATAACTCATACCCTTGCTAAATAAACTTTAGTTTTGGATTACCCATACCCTAAACACATTTGATTTACAATTTTAGCTTGTTTGGAGTCAAAACAACCCTCATTTGAAGCAATTTTCTGTAAAAAACGGGATTTACAGCAGAGTTTTAGTCAGTTCGGCACTGTTTGGTAAGTTTTGACACGCTTTAGATCCTTTCAAAATCATTTGAAGTACCTTAGTTCAGTTGCTAACCTTTGAGATTTTTGTTTGTAGTTCCTAGCCAATTCGAACTCGTTCGAATAACCTTCCAATAAGGGATCAAGTTCGTATCGGTGAGTTTTGGTGAAAATAATTAGTTTAGACCTTTTCGCAACCTTTTTAAATGCCTTAACTTAGTCTCGTTCCTTGTTTAGGATTGGAATTAGTTTCGGACTATACAAACTAAGTTTAAAGTCGTTTTTGGGAACCTTATCGACTTACTTTAAGGGCGCTTTAATACATTTAGTAAGTAGAATTCTACCTGATGAGTCTGTTTGATTGTGTGCATCATGTTCTATGTTTCTTGTTTAATTTGTGCCCGTTATGTATATTTTGTACTTTGTTGTATCTTTTGATGAGCATGTTTATATGTGGATTTGTGAAGTTTACATGATGTTGGTATGTTGATTAAATGAGTTTGAAAGTATGTATGAGCATGTTTGTTGGGCATGAGACATGGTTTAGTAGCATGCTTAGGGAACATGCATAGGGTGAGGTTGTGAGGAGGTCAGTGGACCTTGTGAGTTTTACTAAGAAGTATAGGGTGAGTACCAGTGAGCCTCGAGTACAAATGGTCGAGGGGTGGTATTGTCACCATTGGAATAAGAGGAGCATCGAGGCCTTGGGTACAAATGGTCAAGGGTCGGTGTGATGAATCTAAAAAAACATGTGTTGGGTGCCGGAATTGGGCCAATGCATTGCTAAGTCATCGGTGCACCTTGGGTACAAATGGTCAAGGGGCGATGCACAGTTCGAGACCTTGGTAACATTGGACAAGGGTCGAATACCGAGCTCCATAGAGAAGTATTGAGGCTTTGCTAACAGTGGTCAGGAGTCGATGCTTCTCGAAGGGTCAGTCTTGGAGAGCTTTGGTGAGGGCTAAACATGAGTGTTGAGTAGAACCGAGTGAGCATGGCATGATGCGGGAATTCATGTGTAAGGTGAATCTGATGCATAGTTTACTTGGTTATGTAAGCATGGCATAATGATGCATAGTTTACTTGTTTATGTATGCATGACATGATGTTGGTTAATTTACTTTGGATAAGCATGTTGAATGTTGTGTATAGCATGTTGTTTGTTGCTTGATGTTTGGTGGCTCATCAGGTGTGAGCTACTTACTGAGTACTTTTGTACTGACTCCCCCCCCCCCCCCAACCAAAAGATTTTGCAGGTGAGGAGAAGCTCTACGAAACTGGTGATGCAGACGAGGAGACGTGATGAGAGGACACTATTAGATTTCCGTGCTTTCTTAGTGTTGATTTTCTTTGAATTGCATAAATAGGATTCTAGTTGTTTTGTATAGGTGTTTGGCGTAAGCCTTTCCATTCTTTATTGTTTTCGAAGAATAGATAGGTTCTTTTGGTAGAATTAGGTTACGAGCTGAAAGTCCTAGTTGGTAAAACTTTCTTTTGTTTCTGCTAACCTATTTGATTTAAGTTTGTTCTAAGTTGTTGAGATTCTGTTTATTCTGGGAGTTTGGGTGTGCTGAACTGTAGCCAGAGGATGTGGATGTTGTTCTTAGTTACTTTGAATGGTTGAAGTGTAGATTTCTTGTTTAACAGGAGCCAGAAAAAAATTGGTTATCTTGTAGTTACGCCGTTATGCTGCCGAAATTTTCGGGGCATATAGGTTGTAAGTTCAGTAATGTCCCTAAGTTAGGCCGAAATTTGGGGTCGTTACAAGGGCAATCTCAATATCATCAACGACATGACAACTCTAAGTTCGGTTCTTTTCAATGGTTGTCTTTGGATTAACAAATTCTATATCTTTCACCTTATTTTGCTTTTCCTGAACGAATATGTCACTCTTAGTTGCAATTACACACACATATTACATACACATGTATATTTCTATGTAAAATAAAACACTCACAACATATATATAAATTGATGATATTAATTATACATACCATTGCACTTTTATCATCTCGCTTTCTCTTTCTTTTTTGTAAAACTTAGTGTTAATTAATTTGCAATTAGAATATGTTTTACTACATGCTATTAATATACTTATATATAATATATAAGTATATATAAAATATACATTGTTTATTCTAGTAAAATTTAAGAAGCTGTTTGGGGCACAGAGTTGGTTATAATAGTCTGTGGGTTATTATAGTTTGTGGGTTATAATAGTCTGTGGGTTATAATAGTCTGTGTTTGGGATGCAGATTATTTTAGTCTGTGTTTGGGGTGCATATTATTTTAGTCTGGGTTATAATAGTCTGTGTCTGAATGCTGGGTTTAGGCTGACAGTTTTTTTTTCAACATTTTCTGGATTGCCCAAGTAATGTTATATTAAAATTTCAGTTTGTCAAAATTTAAATACAAAATTTGTTCCATACTTTGACTAGTTTGAAATTTGAGTTGCACAAAAGAATTGTTATCATTCCTTACATAATCTCCATGTTTGAAGTTGTACAACTACAACATGAGATTGTCAATCACGAGAATTGTCAATCACTAGGTACACACAAAAAAGGTTTTTCTACATGTGAGAATTGTCAATCACGAGCCACCACCAAGATGGCACAAAAGAATAAGATACTACATACATACGTCAAACTAAAATGAGATAATTTTTCTGAAGAAGGGTTGAAAATGATATTTATCCTATAAACAACATTCTCTTCTATACCTAAATAAGATATAAATTGGTCACTCTCCTATGATATAAATTGTACTAGAAAAATCTCTTATTTAAAAAGTATATCGTATTATTTTGTTAAAAATCATATTGCAAAACGTTATTTTCTTAAAAACAACTTGGTCATCCATTGATTTCTTTTGTGCACTTGCTGATTGAATTTAAAAAACATATTGGACATAGTTCCTTTTTTTTTTTTTTTTTTTTTTTTTTGCTTATTGTTACTTAATTTAGAAAAAACAATTGCATCAATTAACCTTTTTTTTTCGCTCTAAGACATGACTTTGAAAAGAAGCAAATATTGGAGTATTAACCATGTTTGTGTTTCAATAAATTAGCTTTGTTTCTCGTTTAAAATATTCATTTTACTCATTCATTTTAGCTTGTTGGAGTGATTAACAAATCATGGTCAATTTTATAAAAACCATTTATTCAAAGAACATATAAAATAATATTTTAAGAGAGCTTTTTTTTTCATTCTAATCCCAAAAAGCAATATGGATAACATGAAGTCAATGATAACAATAAAGCACATACATAATCAAATTACAATCACCTTTAAAATAAATAATTTTGTCCAATGAATACAAACAATACATTAGCAAGGTTTTTTTTCATTCTTACACTAATACTAACAAATCAATCCAGTGAATATACAAATAAGCAAATATTCCATATAAAGAAATACATACACAAGTGTTATTTTTCTTATAAACAAACATAATATACATACACAAATGGTATTTTTCTCATAAACAAACTGAATATACATAAGCAAATGTCCGTGCTTTAAAATAAACAAACCTCGAACTAAGGTGGACCAATGTACTAGTTCTGACCCTGTTAAGACATACAAAAGAAAATTAGTACTTAACTTTACTATAATAAAACTTGTAGAAGAAGAGGACATGTCACCTTAGAAGAGGTAATGATCGATCAACAGTGAGGAGAACGTGCTGGATTTGGAAGGACTTCAACCCTATAATTGAAAGAGATGATGCATTAGTAAGAAAGTAAAATAGAATGGAATAGGGAAAAGTATGAATGAAGATTAAGAAGGAAATTTGAAGGAAATATATGAGTAAAAGAGAATGACACTCACGAATTGCCTTAGGGAGAAGTAGTTTGGAGAGTATGGTTGTCCTCAAGCTTTTGAATAAAATGAGAACATATTTAAAGAGGAGATGGGGGGTGGTGGTTGACAAAAAGACATTGGTGCACTTACTATCATAAGTGCACCTAACCACGATATTAAATAACAATAGGAAATAAAAAATAAAAAAAAAACATTGTAAGTACAAAAGTTATCAATACAAAGTAATTATGAAAAACAAGTGGGAAAAGACATTGACATTAATATTTAAAAACATGACTCATTTAATACAAACCAACCACCTTCCGACCCAACTATTACAATTATGACACAACAAGGTATGGTTAGATTTAAGAGCAAACAAAACAAGTCTTGACCAAAACAAAAACATAGACAAACCGGCCTCAAAAATATGAAATTCATTCATGAGGAGTATTTCAATTTCTCATAGTAGCATGAATATGAACAAAATACAAAACTAAACTAAAATTTATAACAGAACAGAAACTCACATTCTCATACAACATATGGTGAGATTTAGGAGCAAACATAACGAGTATTGAAAAAAAAACAAAGCATAGACAAACCGACCTCAGAGATATGAAATTCATTCATGAGGAGTAATTGAATTTCTCATATTAACAAGAATATCAACAAAAAAAAAAAACAAAACCAAATGTATAATAGAACAGAAACTCAAATTACAGACAACATAGGGTGAGATGTAGGAGCAAAGTGAACAAATATTGAGTGGAAATTATTTGATATTTCTCATAGTACCATAACGTGAACAATAAACTCAATCAGAGAGAGGATACAGTGCGATTTAGGAGCAAACAGACCATTCAATGAAAGTAATATAAAAAAAAACTGAGAAACAGATGGCTGCATCAATGCAAGTATATAATATTCCAGCAAGTTGTATACAACAAATTGCTAAAAAAAAAGGCAGCACAATCAGTGATGACATTGTCCAATAGTAGTTAGCAACAAGGGTAAATCAGAGAGAAACAATGAAGATCAGATGAAGCAATACGATAAAAAAAAAAACGATTGCAGCAAGTTGGACTCATCATCGGCTGGCCAAAAAAGGAAAAGAAGACATACCTTAGAAGTTGGTCCCCCTACCAAGCTCCAAAAAGTGATCCATGCATCCCCTATCTAGCGTTCTCCCAACAACCACCATCGTATAAACACATGCAGCCTCACCGAAACAGGGGATCGACAGGAAGCGGTAAGGGATGGATCGATCTTTTTGAAGCGGTAAGAGGAGTGAGGTCGGTGATGGAGAATATCGAAGAGGAAAGAGAGAGTCGAAAAGCTTTCAGATCTGATAAAAAACACAGATCTGAAAACCTAAAAAGACCATGGATCTACAAATCGTTCGAAGGAAATAGGAAGTGGAGAGGTTTTCAGATATGGTAAAAAAAATACAGACCTGAAAACCTAAAAAACAGGAGATCTACATAGCAAAAGGGAGAAGACGAAATCGATCGAGCCGGCTGCGCCGATGAAGAAACAACAACGATGAGGGAGAGAGCGAATGAAGAAGATGAAACCATGAAACAATGCGGGAGAAGACGAACCGATAAGGGAGAAGACAAACAGAAGACGAGCGATGAGGCAGTAGACGAAGTGAAGACGAAACGATGAAGGAGAAGGAGAGAGAGTTCAGGAAACCAAGAAGGAAAGAAAAGGAGAGAGACGGAGAGAGAGTTCGGGAAACAAAAAAATAACCATCAATAATGTTAATGGGTACTGTAGAAAAACGGGGATAATCAAAACCTTTACCCTCTGTTATTTTAACCTGAGGCCCAAACACTGAGTGGGCTAAAATAACCCACTCAAACCCACGAAAATTGGAGCCCCAAATAGCCCTTATTATGTGTAGTTATCCTAGTGTAATTTCAAAAGCCCATATGGTGAAGGTGATTTTTAATCTATGGTCAAAGTAACTCCAATCAAAGCACTCATCTCGACGTTTCTGGCAAGGATTTTTAGATGTTGGCATTTTTTTAACAAGGCACATTGTTTGTGCCGGCAATTGGAGATGAGGATTTCTTTCTCCGCCGTGCAAATCTTTAGGAAGCGTTGGAGTACCGTTTCGAAATCAAAATCTTTAGAATCGGGACACTAGGGATTTGAAACAGTGTTTGAAATGCAGTGTTGAATCAAAAAACAGTATTTGAAGTGCACTGTTCAAAACCATGAAGTTGTATTTCAAACCCATTGGATTTTGAACACAATGGCCAAAACAACGTTTTTGGTTTGGATTCCAAAACCATCCAAACCCAACATGGTGCTCCAAACGCCCCTTTATGATTTTGTTGCGCTGTTGGTCGTTGAAGATGAAGAGAAGTGTGATTTTGAGGGAGTGAAGTTTTGGAAAGCTTGATCAATTTTAGGGTTATTTTGAAATCAATTCTACACATGGAAAATCTACCAATTTATTTTCTCATTTTTAATTTTTCAATTTACAATAATTACGATAAAATCTAATGGACACATGTAAATTCAATCCTCTTTAGCTTCAATCAACTGAGCCACTGGCAGCTGATTTTTTTTTTTTAAAAAAAAAAAAAAAACTAGACATTTGTGTAAATTGGATCTTGAAATGGTCTATCTATGTTAGAACTAAAAAAAATCAAAACAAAAACTTGTGTACCTTATATATGAAATATATATACTCATATATATGAAGTTATGTAGGAATATCAAAATGAAAGTAAATATATTAAAACAAAAAGTTATTAGATATGTAATATATAGATAAAATGTTTGCCTTAAATAAATAGATAAAATGTTGCCTTAAATGACAATAAATATTTTAGGAAAATATAAATTAAAAAAAAAAAGAAAGAAATTTTCTGTTGATAACAATACGGTGGAAAATAAATTTTTTGGCTATAAAATTTGAAATGTTGACAGCAAAAGTAAAATTATTTTTAAAAATCATAATTGTGTAATAATTATGAAATATATTAAAACAATATATTTTTTAAAATCAAATCTATCGTAAAAATTTAAGAATCAAATAAAAAAATTGAAATGAAAAGAAAATTTTGAAATATTGTTTGAACATTAAATATTAATATTAGTTACCATATAAGAATTACGTGTAATATGGAATAAAATAAAATGGTTCAACTCAATAATTATAGAGAGATAAACATAAATATGGATAAACTTGTAAGAAAATATACAAAATAAATGCAACAATTCTAAAACTGAAAATTTTCAAAAACTTGGACAATTATGAAAATTAGATCTTTTTTTTTTTTACAAAGTATGAAAATTAGATGTTAAAACAACCTATTAGACACAATTTCTGATAAATTAATTAGGAACCCAATATGTTTATAAACTACAAAATCTAAATTGTTAAACAATAAAAATCGACATTTAATTTTAATAAAAAAATTTACAAGGATGAAATTGTTATAAATTTAAAAGTATATGAACCAAATTGTCATATACTAAAATTCAGAAACTAAATTGTTCCATAATTGAAAGTACAAAGACTAAATCGTTACTCATCAAAGTTCAGTAACTAAATTGTTACCTCCATGAAAATTCAGGGACCAAAAGTAATTTTTAACCTAAAAGTTTTGAAATCCTATAAACATTTTTAAAACATAAAAAACTATATTCATAATAATCCTCAAATACAAATTCAAAATCAACTTTACCTCTAATAACCATCTAATAGGCTCAAAATACAAAATTTAAATTATTTTCTACATCTAGCAGTAGTGTAGAATCGCCACCACATTTTTCCAGTCTCTTTTCATAAATGAGGCTAATTTCTTATGTAGATTCCAAAAAAAAAAAATTCTAAATTTTTCTTTATAAATATTCCAAATGCTAGAGGCATTCAATACAACTAAATATTTAAAAATCCAAAACTCACCTTTTCTGTTTTTATATATAATTTTTTTATTTTACTTTCAATAGCCGGTAGATTTGGATACGATACAATGCTGGTGAAGCTCTTTTGACCATTGCCATCCAGCTTCCTTTCCCATCTGAAAATTCCAAACATTTAAAATCTTACCAAAATAGCAAAATCGTTTGGTTTTTTTTTTTTTTTTTTTTTAAATAATAATAATTAAATCAAAGATAATAATATTAATCATATTATTTTATTCTCTTAAGTTAGTCTTGAGCTTTTAGATATTCCATCCATAAACTTTGCATAAAATATTATTTTAATCATCATAATAAAATTTTCAACAAATTATTTAGCAAAAACTTGACAATTGACATCTTTTATTTATCTAGATGTATCTATATGGACAAATATTTGAAAACTCCATGTAACGAGTTTTCAAACAAGATTCTTGTTAAATAATTAATAGATAATTAAAGGAGAGGATTACAATTTTTTCTTTTTTATGCCAAGTTTAGAGAAAATAATTTTATAAGTTGAGGGTCTAAAATTAAACATTTAAAAGTTTAGAAACCAACACAAAATAAGTCATAGAGATCAAAATAAAATTTAAATGTATCATAGTTAAAACTAAAAAAATGGATAATTTATTACCTTTAGTGGGAATCAAGACATGCTAGGAAAGGTTAAGTTATCCAGTGGAAGAGGTAGAGAAAGATTTGAGATTGTACTCCTCCATTACATGTAAGAATACTTGGGGAGGATCTTCTCTGTTGCATAAATGTAAGATGACAACACCAAATTAACACCAAAAATGATAAAATAAAATAAAATAAAAAGTAAAGGACAAGAATATGTAACAAAAAGAAAATGATTTGAACGAGTATAAAAAAGATCTAACTAAAAGTTAATAAGTACCAAACTCTCAGACGAGTGTGGAAACAAATTTTTGGATAAACTTCAAGCCCCTAAGATCATGTTACATAACCGTTTTATTTTTTATTTTGTTTTTGAAAATTTAACTTATAAACACCACTTCAGTATTTTGTTTAGTTTTTTGGTTATGGGTCACTAGACATTCTCTTTATTAACTGAATAAAGCAAGCAATGCAGGGAATGGAGATTGGAAAGGAACAAAGTATAAGAGAAGAAAGAATAAGAAACTGAACCTTTCTTTAGCTTCTTGGCACGTACAAGTTGAAGCAACAGCCAAAAGTTGTCCTCCGGAGTTGTAAGACAAAGAAGCCACACTATTTGGAAATCTAGGCAACTAAAACCCAAATGAATGAAAAACAAACTACAAAATGCGTATGCAATGCATTCAATCAAATCAACAAAAACTCAAACATTCAACATCAGATTGTATCCCACAAAACTAATACGGTCCTTCCAACATATTCTGTAATCTTCTATTACCCATCCTAAAATTACTCTAGGATATGCATGAAATATCTACTTTCATTGAGAATGTATTATAAGAATAACAAAATACCTTTAACAGTGAGATAAATGTACTAAACTGCATAGATAGATGATACCTCAAGTATTCTTCTCTTGCTTTGGAAATCCCATATGCTAACAAAGCCTGCATTATCACCCGTTGCAAAGACACCATGGTGTCTAAATGAAAGTAGAAAATTAGAATAATGTGACAAAAGATGTTGCCCAGCTGAACGCTAAAGAAATTATAATGCATACATAGGATTAAACCCAATATCATTCACTGACTCCAAATGGTTTCTTCTAGCCTTTGACTTTGGGTGACACCAGAAAATATATCTGCTTCACAAAAATAAAAAGGAATAATGTGTAAGAATAATTAATGCACTCCAGAAAATTATTGATTGCACATGGCCGAATAATGATTGAAGAATATCTTTCTTTGCCACTTGGAAAAATAATACAGAAAGGAATAGAAATAAGAAGACAAAACAAATGCCAAGTTTATCATGAAAACTTGAAAAGTAAAGGTTGGTCCTGGAGAGCTGAAGCATTTCATTTTATTAAATTTTATTTTCAACTGGAAGGTACATATAGCAACATGCAAATAAATCTAACTCTTTGTAGTGTAATAGAGAAGCTTAGCATCATCTCGAAGTACAACTTTCCCGCAGCCAAACAAAGAACTTCATTCAGGTTCGGCTTAAAACATGAAACAGAATACACGAACTAGACATTCAAAAACATGCACAAGATGAAGCGATCCTAGTTGAAATGTCCTCCCACAAACTATCTTTCTCGAGAAAAAAAATTCTTGAATTCCTTTTTAGCCAAAGAACCAACCAGCTAAAGAACTTGACCATGCCCCAGGCCACTAAAAGGATGTCCAAAATGGCATCCTCCAACATATCACGAATACTCAACCCCCAACATCTCACAAATATTCAACCTTTGAACAAAGGCTAAACTGAAATCCGACCCCAAACATGTCGAAACTTTGGTGGAAGGACATGATTTATATCCTTGACTTCATTCCTACAGAATACACGCCAATTTGGGTCTAAGACATGAGAGGAGACTTTTTGCAAAACATTGAAGGTATTAATCCTTCCTAAAGCAACCAACCAAGCAAAGAAATTAATTTAATTTGGGATATTTAGTTTCCACAAGGAGGTGGAGAAAGAACGGGAGAGGATGGAGCCAAAGAGGAGACCAAACGAATAAATAGGGACTTACAAAAGGACCCAATGATTCAAGGGACTATCAAAGTTAATCTCTAAAATCGAGGGAAAGAACAAAAGCAAAGAACTGTTGTATCTAAACAGTTGTTTGACTGGTATATCTGTTTTTACAGGTTCTGATGAATTATTCATTTTTTTTTAAAAAAAAAAAGAAAAGGAACAGTGTGCTAATTTGGCAATTTTCATTATTTTCTAAAAGCAAGAACTCAAATACAATGGTGTCTTCCATACAAAACAAACAGGAATAAGAGAAGAAATATAAGTGGAAGATGGAATCAGCCTTATCCATAAAATTTGATCAGGTAAACATCACAGAAGAAATGAACAGTAGAACTTGGAATCTCAAGAAGTCTGAACTTTTTCATGAAAATCTTAAGCCTTCCGAAACTGCAAATTTCGTAAGGATCCAACTAATTTAACCTGAAAAGGAAATACTCCAAACAGATTAAAAAAATTTGGTAGTCCCCACCAGTGAAAAGATTAAACACTGTAGAAAAATGGCACATGGAGGAAAATGAATCTTTTCACTTGTCTCTTTCTCCTCGAGTAAGCCTAAAGTGTAACTAGATGGAGGAGACCTTAATCATTTATTCAACTACTCTAATGCCCTAAGCCCAGGATTCAAAATCTAGATTCGGCATCTAACGGCCCCGACATTCTCCTGCGACCTGACCATGGTCACCTTACTTGTCTTAAGCTACCTGTGAGAGTGAAGATTATTCTAACATGAGTCTTGCCAACATGTTTTGCCCTCACTCACATGCTTCCTTGAAAATTTTCTTTGAAGGTCACCCAACGTAATATTGCTTCAAACTAAACACGCTTAACTTTAGAGTTTCTATGATTTTTTTTTTTAACCAGAGACGAAACTTTTTATTGAAAAAATGAAAAGAAACTAATGCTCAAGAGAAACAAACTCCACACGGGAGTGAAAAGAGAATAAAAACGAGATATAAAGATTACAATAAAGCGCCCCAATAAAGAAAAACTAAAAAGAACAAGCTTGCAAATATCTTGAGACTCTAACCAAACTTGCAACTTGAAAACCTACATAACAAAGAGAGGATGGTGAGAGAACCAACAGATCCTCTGAAACCAATCACAAAAGAAAGCCCACTGAACACAAAAAAAACCTCCAAAAATAAAGATAGAAACCACCCAAAACTCCACCGAATCAACAACCCAATGTGGGAGAGTTTGAGGGGGGGGGGGGGGGGGGACTTTAGACACATGGAAGACAACTTTGGAGAGGCCAAAAACAGAATCTGTTGGAGAGGAAAAAAGAAGAATGCAAGTGCTAGAGAGATGAGGCCGAGAGGGAGCAAATGATGAGTAAACTTTAGAGTTCTATGATTGAGGCACCGAAAAGGAAGGTGCACCTTATTGGTATACCATCAATTCTTTTAAGCCTATCTTAACCATGCTTGTAGAGCTTCAGGATCCCCTTTTAGATGTGGTGACAGTTCATTCATGTATCCCTCCTCTACTTGGGGTCACACCTTAATCATTTATTCATATGCTATCATTTTGCTTTAGGGTGCTAGAATCATCGCCTCAATTTGTTCAATTTTGCTTGATGCTCCTAATAATACCTTAATTTTTCTAACTAAGATTATGATAGGTTGGGGGCTGTGCTGTAAGGCTTGAGTTCTTTAGAGGAATGCATCACACTTTTTTGGATGGTCTAGAACTGGAGAGAAAATGAAGATTTGGGAAGATAAACATAGGGAGATAGATAATTTTTTGGATTCTATAGTGTAGTCTCTAATTGGAATGCTTTACAAGGAGTCGCAGATAATTACTTCATATTTTGTAATCAGCTAATCGGATGGTCCTTGGCAGAGGTTGGGACATTTCCTTATTCCCCTCATCTTTCGTACTTATCTCATCTTTTGCAAATTACAAGATCCTCAAACAGTTTCTTATTAAAAGCAATGAAAATTCCTATTCAAATCATAGGTTTAGGGGTTCCTAAAGTAATAATAACATATGAATTTTCGGACGTCATAAATTGTACCGGCGAGTGGTACACTCGTACTCCAACGACATTAGACAAGTTGCACTTAAAGTCAAAATATTTTAAAACATTCAAATAGTTATCAGGGGAACAAAAATCAGTGACAACACTTCAAATAGGTGTTCAAAGTAGTTCTTGAAAGCAGTCTTTTATAAGCAATTCCCAGTAAATACCTCCAAACAAGTTCTAAGTTCTCTATATTCACATAATTGACTAAAAGCAACTGAACCGGATGCCAGAATATTACTGTAGTACCCCAGAAGGATAATCATAAGATAGAGCTTTTAAGCTATACACTAAATTGAGCTAGTTTAATATATAATTAAGTAATTAGCATCCACATCCAAAGGTAGGGAAAACAAACACTTCGGAGTTCTGAGTATTACGATAAAAACCTAATGTCGTCTGTTTGATCCAGATAAGCAATCTCCAAAGCTACACGTCCATCTACTGATCCAATCGCAAATCCTGCAAGGAAAGTACTTGGAGGTGGTCAACACAATTCAAGCAAAAATTGTCCTGATGTTAGATAGTTTTAACAAAAAGTACATATTAAGGAAAAAAAACAAAAAAGGCGTCCTTCAACAATCAAAATATTAGCCAAAAATTATCTGGAAGAAACTGCAAATATGTTTATCTGAAAACAGCAATGTCTTTATAACATGCCAAGTAACAACCAACCTTCACTATAAGGAACTGAGCTAACACAAGCTACTGGAACTTTCATATAAGAATCTGTCAGCTGAATTGGTTTCTTTAGGTTACGTAAGTCCAGTGAATATACGCATACTCCAGAAGCCACAATTAAATTAAATCCAGAGAGAGACATGGACACCACATCGGAACCCATATTTCTCACAAATGACAGAGATTTTTCTCTACGTGTGTCCCACAACAGTATCTTTCCATCCAAACCCGCTGTTACTATTTGGCCTACAAAAATAAAGGGAGTAAATTCTTTTGTTCAATACCAAAGTGACAAAGGTCTCAAAACTTTTCTAAACAACACACAGAATTTATATGCCCACTGTTTGAAAGCCTTTGTAAATAAAAATCCTATATGATCGTTTCTACATGGCTATAACATTCTTTTCAAGTAAAATAAGTTAACTAGTTGTATGATAATCAATAAACTTGAGGCGGAATAGAGACTGCTATTGTCTTCAAAATATTTGGGAATTTTTTATGTTGCTGTATCTGTTCTGTTGAACTTTTATGCAAAACTAATCTATCAAAATCTACCAGCACCAATACAGCAGACAAAAAAAGAAACAACTTACAAGAAAACCATTGGCTTCATCCAAAAGAAAAAGGATATCTGATAAACAAATTTAAAGCTCAGCATATGCCTTGCACTAACCAACTTAAAGGAAAACACTATAGTCTGTGATTACATATTAAAGAAAAGGAACGATCAAATAATGATAGTCAACTAAATACTACATTATAGACTTAGACTTAGCCAATTCTTGAGAGAATAGTGCTTAATGAGAATTAAGGTTCATCAAGTTCAAAAGGAAAATATTAGCCAGTCATTAACTTGCATACTAAAAGAAAATATAATTTCAAACATTTTTGATAATTTACCCAAAGGCAACTGATATGTGTACGAATCACGTAAATTATATCAAGTGGTAAAGTAGCTTACATGTTTGATCAGAATATCTGATATGGGTTGCAATATCATCATGCTTTCCAATGGTTTCAAAAATTCCTGATTGCAAGTCATACCTAGAAAGTTTTAAAGCCATTAGCAGCAACCTATGCTCAAAATATCCAACCATCACACAATGCTGCTAACATAAAACAGAACTTTTAGCCGCATAGAAAGATAAAGAAAAAACAAGGAAAATTTTTCAAGTTAAAACTCATGCAGGTTATGAACAACAATGATAATAACTTTTTTAGAAACTATTGGAAGATAAAGTAATAGACTCATAATACAATACATTTATTTATATTCGTTTTTGGTTTCTCATAAAAAAATGATAGATACAGTATTACAAATGGATAAAGCTATCCAAGTAACATTTTCTTCCATTGTGAAAAAAAAAAAGAGTGGATGTGAAAAAAAATGTTTAAGTAAAAAAATTATGAGTGGGGTTTGTTATCCAAGTAACTTTTTCTTCCAATGTTTTCCAAGTGTTTTGGATGGTTTATTCAAGACACATTGGATGATCAAGTTTGAAATCTTGGATCAATCGCGAAAGGGGAGGAGTCCTCTACAAAGAAATTACACATTTTATTCTCGAAGAGATGATCCTTTTAAACTTGTTTCACAAGTTTGGGATGATGACTACAAAGTTGCTTTGCAAGAAGACCGTGTAGATTTGAGGACGAATCTTCTCGAAGAAGGGGAGAATGATAAGGAAATAAGTGATCAACTAGCTTAACCAAGCTCAAATGAAACTTATTCTCAGAGTCAATGAGAGGCAAATCAAATTCAAACCAATGATGAGCCAATCATTATGCTACAAAATCCAATCATAAAAGCTAAAAAACTACTAGAAGCATTGAATGCACTTTCAAGCTAAGGTGTCTACACATGTTCGATCAGAATATCTGATATGGGTTGCAATATCATCATGTTTTTCAATGATTATTCTTATTATTGTTGTGGGGCTTCACCTAGAAAAAGGGAGATCATGCATAATTGAAGTAGTTCCTTTATCAATCTTTTAGGAAATCAACTGACAAAAAATTTGACCATCTATAGAATGAGATGAAAAGAAGAAAAATGAACTACTGCATTCACAATTTCAGAGCAGCAAATAGTAAAGAATTTAACTCGATCATAAACATCTTAATAATCCTCACTTTTTACTTCAGAGACTTGCCTTTTCCCATCCAATTAAATGGCCAGCAAAACATAGCTAATACTGCACAATTCCAAAATAGGCTTTTCTTTTTGTTAACCTTACTCCAAAAAATCACCTGATCATTTCACCCAAATGGAATTTATAAACGTGGTTTTTCCATAAATGAGATGCTAAGATATATTTCCTTTTTCCTTATTGCCCAACCTCCATCTCTCACTTTTGTCTACTTAGGCTTTGTAGTCACCTTCAGTAAGTTTCTCGCTCAGTTAGTCATGGTAAATTAGGAATGGTTTTTGCTTTGCAAGGATAGAGGAAGCACCATTTAGGCTTACAGACAGACAAAATATAGATTGCACATATTTGGTGTTAGGGGGTTAAAAGTAAGTAGCGTTGTTGAAATTGTCACTGAAAAATCGTAATAAAAATTTCTAAATCATCTAATTGTTGGGGAGCAGGCCATTTTCCTATTTGGTGTAAAGGGGTTGAGAGAGACAATTTTCTTCCCAACTTTGTGTAATTCATTTCAACAACTTAATAATTATAGCCACAGCATAACAATTTTGCCAAGTAAATTAGTAGAATTGAAAGAAAAATCAATGGAATAAATCGATATAATTGCTTTAAAATGCGGCATAGTTTTGCAATTACAACATCCAAAAATATTAATCTGCACCATTGTGATATTTCGTTTCAATCAAAGGATTTTAACATTCAAAATGATTGATATTCGAACCCCAAACCTCCTTATGAAGCCATCAGAACCAGCGCTGAAAGCCAGTGAGTCGTCCTGGAAGTGGAAGCAACAATCCAGCAGCGCAGCTTCGGAGGGAGCTTCAAGTCTGAGTGCAGAATTATCCACATCGTACAAGCGAAGACTCTGTCCAAGAAAACAAAACCCATAACTTCATTCAAGAAATGACACCCTGTTTTCAACAAATTTCCAACGCCAAAATGAACACTAACAGAATCCCAGGAAGAAACAAGGAGATTGTTCGAATGGGGGGCAAATTGAATTCTGGAGATGGAATCTTGGATCGGATTTTGAAAATCCAGCAAAACCCTCTTCGATTCCATAGCCGGGGATCGAGCTTGGACCAACAAAAGAGGCGGGAAATGAAGTAATTGAACAAAATTTGACAAGCTATGCTATTTCATAAAATTAGTTTTGTATAATAACTAACACAAAGTGGATCCGTGGCGCAATGGTAGCGCGTCTGACTCCAGATCAGAAGGTTGCGTGTTCGATTCACGTCGGGTTCAATTCTCGTTTTTCATTTTGGATTTTTTTCCCACTTTTTCATCCCCATGTTTTGATCTTGATTTGGGTTAAAATGTCGTCCACGGAATGTTCTCAATTTAATGGAAATATTTGGATGTGGATACATGTTTCTCAAAAATATTGTAAACATAAAAATTCAAAGAAAAAAAAAGTTGTTATATAAATATTTTATATTTTTTAAATAAGTTAAAATACTTATTATTAATATTATGTTCGCATTAGTTATGTTTTGTTACTCTTTTATTTATATTTTATCAATTTTTTTTATGGTATAATAGAAATGTTGTATTTATATTTTATCAATTTCTTTATAGTGTAATAGAAATGTCGATTCACCTCTCATGTTGATGTCGAACTCTTGGACATGTGAAAATGTCAACATGTCAACAAAAATTTAATACATTGAACGTTTATGTTTGTTAGCGAAAAGCATTGTAATATTTATTTTAATCAGTATTAAATTTCCATCAACATTTCTACATGTCTATAGGTTCGACATCAACGTGAAGGACAATCGAGTAAAAAATTTGGTCAATCACAAGTCACCACAATGAAAAAGTTATTTATTTAATTTTGAGACTTTAAAGACTTTCTGAAGACTTAAAGATCAACAAAATTTAGAGATGTTCACGGGTAGAGATGTCCACAGGACGCGGTGGGGAAGGAGAAGCTTTCCCCATCCCCATCCCCGCCACCTATTTCAATCCCCATCCCTACAAAATTCTTCATTTATTTTCGTGGAGATCAGGTTTCCGTGGGAAATTTTTTCCCGTTCTTTTTTTTTTATTTTTAATTTATTCTCAACCATAATAGCAATTCTTTCCAACGACTTCTAAATGAATAATTTTCAATATAATTTCTATTTAAAGAAAATGTTATAAAATTTCCTAATAAAATAATAATATACCATAAGTAAAAATATTATAATGTTGAAACAACTTAATTTCTAAAAATTTAAATTTCAATATTACAACATAGTAACTTTTTTTTAATAAAAAAAAAATAGTCATCAACTAATTACTATAGTTTTTTAAAAAAAAAAAATCTATTTATAGCTAATAATTAATATATATATATACACACTAACTAATCGGGGCGAGGTGGGCGGTGAATTGGGGTCGGGGACGGGGACGAGGAATATTCCCCGTCCCCGTCCCAGTTTAGCCAATGGGGAGAAAACTCTCCCCACTCCCTCCCCCATTCCTCATGTAATATGGGATTCCCCACGGCTTAAATGGACATCTTCACGAGGCGCCCTGGGGACGGGGATGGCTTCCTTGTCCCCGCCCCCTCCCCCCATTTAATTTTCCATCTCCGTTAAATTTCTCGTTAAATTTCACAAGATCAGGGCGTGGATTTCCTACGAGGAATTCACAAAGATTGGGTTTCCCATGGAGAATTATTCCCCGTTTAGTTTTGTAAAAAAAAAAAAAAAAAAAATCAATAGATTATTTTGAAATTTTTTAATTAAATAGTTAATTTCCTATTGAAAATTTTCATTTAAATGGTTAATTCCCACGTAAAATCTCCATTTAAAGAGAAATTTATTGAACATTCTAATAGAAACAAAATAATATACCCATCAAATTATATAATTATCCATATGTAGTCCAAATGTTCCAGTAAATAGTTTAAACATATCAAATTATTTAACATCATTAAACAATACAACTTTGAATTTATATATATATATATATATATATATATATATATATATATATATATATATATATATATATATATATATATATATATATATATATATATGACGATAATAATAATAATAATAACAATAAAAATAATAATAATAAAAATAAAATAAAAAATTGCAAACGAGGCAAGTACGGGTCCAAGGCGGGGAAGGTTAAAAAAAATTTCATCCTTGTCTCCGTTTAGTTCACATGGATTTTTTTTCCTCCACTCCCTCATTCCCCACCTAAATGAGGATTTTTCGCCCCATTAGGAGCAGGTCTCCACGGGACTCTATCCCTGCGAGGTAAATGGACATCCCCAGCAAAAATCTTCGTCCTCAACCTCGACTTGTTGCTACAAGTCTTCCCAACAATTATCATACTTCAATCGTAATGTCATTTACGACCTGTTTGGATTGTCAATATTATTTCATGAGTATGTATATTAAATATCTAAGATTTAAATGTCTGGGATAATAATAGTCCGTGTTTGGTTATGCAGGATAATTAATGTATGTGTTTATTTTGCAAGTTTTGTTCTTGAGATTTAAATAATATGTTTATGAACTAATCAATATTAAAAAAAATGACCAGAAAAATTGTCAAAAATTTTCTTTGAGTGGAAGTTTTTTTTTTCTTCTTATAACTAAATAAAATCAAAATTATACAATTATTATATGTATTGTATACAAATAAAAGTATTAAAATTCAATTATATTTAAAAATAAAAGTTTCAACTATGAATTTTCTACCTAATTTTCCTTCATCTTTTATCTTTAACTTTTGGCTTTTATCAATAAGCATTAAACTTATATTAAAACAATTTAAAATTAACATATATTTTTCATTAAATTATTAATGGAAATTTGTAGTTATATTTTTGAAATAGAGGTATAATAAACATATAAATCTTAATATATTTTTTAATATAATTAGATAATAAACATATCAAAGCCATCAAATATTGCATGCTCACTTTATCTCTCTCATAATAAAATAATATATCTTAAATTATTATATAGGTTTTGTTTATGGAAAAAATAATTCAATTAAAAAATATTTTAATTAATTAAAATATTTATTTTAGATAATTAATTAATAAATAATAATTTAAAACAATTAAAATTAATTTACACATCAATTAATGAGTACTTTCCTCTCCTCTTTATTTTCCAAGAAAAAAAAAATTCCCAAGTAAAAAACTCTCATCTTGAAGAAAGATAATAAAATCTCATAATTTATGGTATATCTTTATCCTTGGATAATAATTACTTGGGTTTTAAAAAGTAAACACCCACAAAACAAACATCATCTCAATTGACTTGACCCTATAGTTTTTTTGGTAGGTTGTAGGTTCATACTGTCACCTTGTATTTGTGATACCCTAAAATAAAATTTGAAGTAAAAGACCATCTATTTTTTCCTAAATTATAAGCATCTAAATTGACTTGACTTAACTCATCTCAAAACTAGTTTCTTGTTTTTTTGTTTTTTGTTTTTTTACCAATATGTGGAGTGGGAGATTTGAACCTCTAACCTCTTAGTCGAGAATACATACTTTATGTCAGTTAAGTTGTGCTCATGTTGACTCTTGTTCATTGTTCATATGTTATTAAAGAAATTTAATAGGATTACATCATTAGTTAATCATGTTTGAAACTTGATGAGGACGGAGGGGAGGCGTAATTAGAATTTAGAATACATCTCCATCTCAATCTCTCCCTCAAACCCACACCAATTATAATTACAAAAAAATGTGAGGAAGATGAAGGAGAATAGGGTGAAAAACCCACACTAATTTCAACTTAGATTAGATTCACTTAGGAGGTGTTTGGAGCAATGGGTTGGGTTGGGTTGTTTTGGAATCCAAATCCAAACCCTTGTTTGGGCCAATGTGTTTCAAAACCCAACACAGCCCCATGGTTTTGCATAATGAAACATGAGGGTTTAATTTTCCAATACACTGGTTTGCTCCTCCTTTGACACTTGCTTCTCATTGGAAACTCACTTTTTTTTTTTTTTTTTTGTAAAAAACAATAAATTATTACAAATATTTTTTTATACATGTCATAAACCTAACTAAATTTGATATTTGACAAAGTAATTAATTCTCATTGGAAACTCACATTTTTTTTGTAAAAAATAATACATTGTTACAAATATTTTTTTATACATGTCATAAACCTAACCAAATTTGATATTTGACAAAGTAATTAAATCTCATTGGAAACTCACATTTTTTTTTTTGTAAAAAATAATAAATTATTACAAATATTTTTTTATACATGTCATAAACCTAACTAAATTTGATATTTGACAAAGTAATTAAATCTCATTGGAAACTCACATTTTTTTTTTGTAAAAAATAATAAATTATTACAAATATTTTTTTTATACATGTCATAAACCTAACTAAATTTGATATTTGACAAAGTAATTAATTCTCATTGGAAACTCACATTTTTTAAAAAAATAATAATAAATTATTACAAATATTTTTTTATACATGTCATAAACCTAACTAAATTTGATATTTGACAAAGTAATTAATTCTCATTGGAAACTCACATTTTTTTTGGTAAAAAATAATAAATTATTACAAATATTTTTTTTATACATGTCATAAACCTAACCAAATTTGATATTTGACAAAGTAATTAATTCTCATTGGAAACTCACATTTTTTTTTTGTAAAAAAACAATAAATTATTACAAATATTTTTTTTATACATGTCATAAACCTAACTAAATTTGATATTTGACAAAGTAATTAATTCTCATTAGAAACTCACATTTTCTTTTCCTGTAAAAAACAATAAATTATTACAAATATTTTTTTATACATGTCATAAACCTAACCAAATTTGATATTTGACAAAGTAATTAATTCTCATTGGAAACTCACATTTTTTTTTTGTAAAAATAATAAATTATTACAAATATTTTTTTTATACATGTCATAAACCTAACTAAAAGGATCTTACAACTAACCAAAGATTGCGGCTAGAAAATAAGGAAAGGAAAAAAAGAGAGACCAACGTAGTAAAGGAAAAAAGGACAAAATAAAAACTGCACAACCACAGGGTTCAGAACACTGCACTCCAAACACTGTCTTCTGATTCTCAGGGTTCAGAACACTGCACCCCAAACACTGTTTTCTGATTCCCAGGGTTAAGAACACTGCACTTCAAACATTGTTTTCTGATTCCCAGGCTTTCAAACCCCTAAGAACAAACCCCCCAAGGTTCTGATTCCAAGGGTTCTGATTTCGAAACGGTGCTCTAAACGCCCCCTTAACGTTTCTCAATTCAGTAAGTGAATCAAAACCTAGTTACAGGAAAGTTAGAGAAAATAAACTTGCTAATATTCCCAAAGCTAACTTTTAATTAATGAGACTTAACCCTATCCAAATTCATTAATAACAACCAATTTAATTGAACAGGGCTAATTTTTACAATTATGTAAGTTCAAGGCTTTAATTTTTACCATTAAAAATTAAGTATGAAACTGCAACAATCACCATACTTTTCTTATTAATCAAAGGTAATAAGAGAAGAGAACATTGAAAGTTCAAACCATTGATTCTCAACGCCCACCATTCAGTCCAAAGGTATCATCTCAATTTGAGAAATTATTCAAGAGGATGCTACAATGTGACTAGTAGTTTTAAATCGTTGGATGTATGGGAGAGACATTATTTCGAATTTATATCTGGTGGTTATTACAAGTATGCATATTTTTTAATCCATATCGAATTGTTATTGAGAGAGTAAATATTTTTTTCTCAATTTGTAGAGTGGAATTCATTTCCAATGTGAGTAATTAAACATCTCCAACTTCTTGGTTGGACCAAATGGAGTAAAATACACTCACCAAGATTTCCTATCTAAGTTAGAGGAGAAACAATGCCTTTAATTTTGAGGCCTTCATTTCATTTTTTTTCTACAGTTTGGACATGATACGTTTTCTCTCTCCCTTCATACTCTTGTGTGAATGTATTAATTAGTCCAAATGGAAATGAAACATTACTTTCCAACCTTTATATTTGTTAGAGATAACTTACCCCGATATATCTTCACAATGGTATGATATTGTCTACTTTTGACATAAACCCTCATGGTTTGCTTTTAGTTCTACCCAAAAGATCTCATACCAATGAAGATAGTGCCCCTCACTTATATACCCATGATCTTCCCCTTGTCTAGCCAATATGGGACTTTGGTTATCTTCCACTTGAATGAAATACCAACCAAGCCTCCCTTCAAATAGTCATCTATCAGTCTAGCTCTTATCCTGACCAACTCTTTTATCGAAGTATTGCTAAGTCTGGTACCACTTGTTGGAAAAAAAAAACCTCCCACTCTACTGCAAGAATAAATAGAAAAATAATTGAGAAATTAAAAGAAAATAACAAAATAAAAAACACAAGAATTAACGTGGAAAAACTCCAAAATCGAAGAAAAAACCACGGACAAAAAGAAATGCTTCACTATGTGAAAAATTATTACAATCACACAGAATTCTCTCATCGACTCCAATTATAAAGAAACACTTTCTCAAAACTTTATACCACTCATTTAACTAGAGTTAGTATACTAGGATTAAAGTATTTCAAATTGAGATGATTTGAAACCAAAATCATAGGCTCCTTTTATAGTACTTGGAGCCCATCACTTCCTTGCACATTTTCGATGTGGAACAACTACTCTTCTAATATATTGCCAAAAAACTCTACAAATTTTACCTTGGCAAGATATTTAAAGAATCTACAACTCTTGTTGCATTATTGTCTTCACTGACAATCATAATTCTCAACATTGAGAATTATAACCTACTCCACCATAAAAGTAGACCATTTGGAATGTCACCTTCCAAGACTTTTCTTCTTCGTCACATGTCGATAAACTCTGTTGAAATTTATAGTGCAACTTCTACATACTTGGCTCATCCGTAAGTTCTTCAGCCATCGACATAACTTCCACCACACACACCTTGCATAACTGCCAAGTCAATGCCTATGTGCAAACCTGTGGAACTGCTAACATCACATCCTCTATCATGGTAAATCGGACATACCATGAAGATGAATTCTATTTTTCTTCAGAGGAAGTCACCTTCTCCCCTGACGAGAGAGACTATGTCAGCATCCGACCCAAAGCCCTTTGGTGAACTTGCTATGTTAGGACAATTATTTTCATGTGTCTAGACTGTCCTCATTCCTAGCAACCTTTCTTTCTCACAACGTCTTTCTTCTGCTTCCAATTGCTAGCTACCAGTATTGAATCTTACTGTGAAGTACGCCCACCACTCTTCAACTTTCTTTCCTTTGATAGAAATTTATTAGTAGCCTTAGCAAAATTTAAAGTCTCATTCCCATACATCAAGATTGGCTTCATGTGTTCATAAAAAGGCAAAAGTGACAAGATAAGTCTGAGTGCCTTATCCTCATCATCTATCTTCACTTCGATCACCTCCAACTTAAAAATGATGCCATTGAGAATACTTAGATAATTTGAGATTTTCGTACCTTCCTCCATTCGCAGCTTGTGAAACTGCTCCTTCAGGTACAATCGATTTGAGATGTTCTTTGATTGATATTCTTAGCCAAATTTAGTCTAATTGCACTTGCAGTTCTCAAATCCAATTCATCTCATTCTTCATCACTTATGCTGGATGATAAGCCTTAGTATTAAGGCTTATTTAACTCCCAATTGCTTAAAATATTCTTGTTTTGACTTAAGATCATTTGAAAATAGTGGAATATTGCTTGAATTTAAGGAAGAAATGAATGTGATGGCATTTGGAATAGAATTCTAAGTAAATTGATCTTGTTTGCAGAAATTGTAAACCCGAGATTTTTCCTTGAAATTTCTTTAAGAAAAAAAAAAAAAAAAAGAGGAGAAAGGGATAAGGGAAAACAATAAGGAGCTAGGTGTTTGGTATGTTTTGTTTTAAAAAAAAAAAAAAAAGGAAAAAGAAATGTGGGAATGGATAAACTTTGGAGCACTCACCACCAAAAAAATAATTAAATAAGTTTTCTAACCCATTTTCTCCCATTTGCTTATTTTTTTATTAAAGAAAAACAGGGCATTTCGTGGGAGAGGATGAGAGAAAGAGAGGAAGGAGGATTTTCTTAGTTTTGAAGTTGAAAAAGAAAGGGAGAAGATTCAATTCAAGGTTGCATGGCAGATTTGGTGATCAATCCTGCTCACTGCTGATATTTGGGTTGTTTTGAGCTCCACAAGAAGAATTAAGAGGTGAGGTTTGATTTTCTGGAAAGTTAACTCATTTTTGAACAAATTTTGTGAAGGAAGTTCGAGCAAAATCTGACTTTAAATTATTGATTTGCGAAGGGGAAGACAGAGGAGAGATTTTGCTGTCAAATCTGAAAAACCTCTGGTGTTTGGGACGTTCTGATCTGTAGGATTTGAATCAGAAGCTCCATTAGGTATAGTTGGAAAGCTTATTTAATTTCCTATAACTTTCATGAAGAATTCGTGAGTAAAAAATGATCGGAAGTGGCTTTAAATTTCAGGTTAGGTGAACGATTCTGGAAATTTCAGAAGTTTATTTTTCGGGAAGTAGTTTTCGAGGTATTTATGGACACATCCTTTGGGAATTTCGATTTCATTCCTTCAGATAAGTTTTAGAGGGTTCAAAAAGGAAGAGTTTGGTATAAAGTACATCATTTTTGGCCAAGTAATGAAGAAGTTATGAGTATGTGAAGTTAGGGTATGGAAGTGGTAGAATACTGGAAGTAGATAGAATGGTTTTGCAATTCTAAGCTTGGAGTTCATGAATTCAAAGTTCTAATGCTTGGTTTTGGTTTATTTGACAGGCCAAGAGGAAATAGGTCAAGTATACGGGCCGAGAATCTAGATCTAACGCTGTGAGTGACAAAACGAATTTCGAAAACATATTCTATGCTTGAATTCATGTCTATGTGAATATAAGACTTCTTAAGAATGAATTAGCTTAAATGTTTTATGTTTTCTGAACACATGGTTATGAGCATACATGATTGCCTAGGAATTATTTTAAATGCTCGTTGTGAGCTTAGATTTTCCAACGAAATTTACATGTGAGCATATGTTTATTGATTTGCTAAAATCTAGTGAAAATGTTATGATTTCAGGCAAGCATGCTCTAGCAGGTAATGTTTAAAGATTATCATGTGTTTTTCTGAGACTCGAATGAGTAAATGATTGAGATATTGAGCCGAGACTGGTTAGTACCGCGTGCACACATGTCATTTTCTGTTGTCGACGTTGAGTGTACTCCGTGACAACAATGCTGTCGTGAGTGTTGGGCGGGGCCCACTACGACAAAGACGATGGGAGTGCTGGGCGGGCCCCACTACATCGTAGAATGAATGTTGGTTGTACTGGGCGTGCCCTACACAACATAGATTGTCATATGGTTTTTCCTTAAATGGTTAATATTCTTGATATGCATTGTGAGTTTTTAATGACATACATGCTGATGTGCTGAAAGGAAAAACTATTGTGACTATACATTTATATTTAACGCATGAATACAGATTCATATGCTCATAGATTATCAGGTTTTATGATTTGCGAGTTAGTAGCTTAAACTAAGTCACTTGCTGAGCCTTATAGCTCATTCTTTCAATGTTTTCCAACTTTTCAGGTAGAGATCGAGCTCCCGGTGCCTGAAATCCTGCCATAGTCTGCCGAAAGCTCTACGAGTTTGATATTTTGTACGTGGGTGGAACTATATAGCAAGTCCAAACATTTTGTAGATATTCTGAGAGGAACGTATAGTTTCATTCGTGTATGCACTAGTGGTCGTGGTTGTGTAAACCATGGTTGGGATGTATTTTGGTTGTAGTACTCTCTACCCGTTTAGAATTTCAAGTGGGGTTTAAGTAGGGCTGCTCCGTATGTATGTATTGTGACTTTCAAACTTCCGCTGTGTTGTGTTTAAATATTTTATTTCAAGTATAGTATGTTTATCAGGTATAACAGGGTCACAGGTATCGTTAGGGAGGAAACGATGTCTGTTGGCTTCACGCCATCTTCCGGGCTAAGACAGCAGGTAGCTCAGGGAGGGGGTGTGACAGAAATTGTGGAAATTGCAAAATCAAATTGCAAATTCGTGATTTTGCAATTGTTTATGGAGCAGGGAATGAAAAATTGCAAAATCGGATTCTGCAATTCTGGACAGCAGAAAATTCAAGGAAAAACGAAAAATTTCTGCGCGAAACCCATTTATGGAAAACCAAATTACCGCCTGATTTGATGGAATTGGAGCACGATTTTTGGGCAATCTTCAACCCTAATGAAGGCCTATAAATGGGGAAGAAAATGAGGAGCTAAGAAATGGGATTTGGAGGCGAATTTAGAAGCAAATTTTTGTTGGTTTTTCATTTTTCAGAGGCTCTATTTTTTATTTTTATTTTTATTTTGTTCTCTTCTGTTTTAGCAAGAATTTTAATTTCAATCTTAGTTTCTTCAGTTTTCTACTTGTATTATGGAGAGTTTCTTGAAGTACAATCTTTGTTCTCCATTCGAATTCTTCTTGTATTAATCGTAAGTTTTAATTCAATCTTGTTCGTGGGTTTATTGACGTTAATACTCTGTTTTTTTTTCTGGAAAATTTCTGCTGTGTTTCTTCTCGAATTTCCAATCCAATTCCAGGCAAGCTGGGTTTGTTAAGATTCATCAATTCCTAGAATTAGGAAATGGATGAAATCGATTGGAAGTGAGGTGGGATTCGGTTCTGCTCTAAAAATCAATTTTGACAATTTAGTTCTGTTTTGCACAAAAAGATGTAGATCCTGTAATTGTTAATTGCAAGGGAGTTTGAGTTTGTTGCTCTGCTAATTGGGTACTGCCATTCACAATTTGTTCCATCATGAACTTAATATTTTGAGTGGAGATCATTAGCACATTGCCTTTCAATTCCTATTCATAGTGAGAAGTTGGAGCTAGGTTTATGTAGCTACTGTATAACAGTGTATTGGCTATTTTACCCAAATAGTTTATCAATTCCTTTAGTTTTAATTATCAGTAGAAAACTTTATTCAATTCTCTCTCACATGATGTTTCCTTCAAAAATTAGTTTTAAGATTTTCATCTTCATTATGAGCTAATACTTCTTAGAGGGTTTAAGAATGTGAATTCCCTAAGAAGTAATTGTAGCCAAAATTTCAATAAAAACCAAGCCTACATCTCAATTGTTTGCTTGTGTTGAATAAATTTCCGTTGAGATCCTAGATTGATCAACTAGGGTAGCAACTCAAGCTTAGATCTAATACCGACGAGGTTAGTGATAAGCTGATTTCACACAAGTAATGGAGAAAAGAGCTTAGACATAAGTCAATCCTTACCCTAGACATAGGGATTAAGGACTCCAAGACCCATAAAATTGTTGAGCCAATTGATCTAAGATAGAGGGACTATAGACATATAAGTCTCTCACTTAGCCTCATAAACCCTAAATTCAAGGTAAATAGGAGATGCAATTTTGGTTTACAATTTAAAACTTTTGCTGGAACCACCACTGGACTGCTGATAGTAGGCATAAGTATGTTATTTCTAGGTTTAGTTTTATGCTTGTTTTTCTATGATTGTGTGTACTTTCATGTATTTTTATGTATAATTTACAGAAATCGAGCAATTGGAGCAAAATCGGAGTTTTGAGAAGTATTTGGTTGAATTTGGAGCAAATTGGAACTATAATTAAAGATCCAAGTGTTGAAGAGAAGGAAACAAGCTTGTGAACCCGAGAGTATAGCGTTGCAACGCCACTTTAGCAGCCTTTTAGCCTTGGAGACCAGCAGACATAGCATTGCAACTTACAACATTGCAATGCTAGTCAAATTTATTTTTCCCTTTTTATAAAATTCAAAAGGACAAGATTGCAACGTTGCCCCTAGTGTTGCAACGCTGTCTTGATTCTATAAAAGGAGATTTTTCATTGGAGAAAAAGGGGTCGTTTTAGATAGACATAAACCCTAATTTTGATATAAACACTGTTTGGAGGTTTAGAGATCATATTAGAGAGCTAAGGAGGAGACTCAAGGCTCGATATCGTGGGACATCCGTCGGGAACGAGTGTTGGCACGCATCGTCCAATTTTTCTCTATTCTCTTTACTTTGTGTCTTTAATTTTAGGATTTAGTGGAATGTATTTGAATGTATTCGAGTATTATAGACTCTTAATTGATTGCATTTGTAGTGCCCCGTGTTATAAAATTAGCCTATTTTGGAGTAATTAGACTCAATTATTCGTTACAGTTCTAATTTCGGGAAAAAAAATTAGATTTTAAAGTTCAGCCCATTAAGTTTGGTAAATTAAATTTCTATAATTTTGGAAAAGATGATTTTTAATTAAATTTAAATCCAAAGTTTGAGAATCTAATTTTTATCTTATTCCCAAGTTCAAAAGAAACCCAAATCTTCTATTCAGTAGATTTTATTCCAAATCTTTTAGGATACTTATTTGGAATTTTAAAATTTGAAATGTGGAGAAAATAGTCATTTTTTATGTTTAATTAGATAGGATTTACTAAATAAATAAATAAATAAAAACCAAATAATCTTTCTTCTTCTTCTTCTTCTCCTCATCTCTCCATCTCTCTTATTCCAACGAAATTAGCCATCATTCTCATCTCTTTCACTTTCTTCTTCTTCACACCACAAATCGCCCCACCCATGTTCTCCTTCAGCTTCTTCCTCCTCTTCTACATCTTTCTTCTCCATTCAACCCACGAGCAGGTCGACGGTAGCCACGCAAAGACCCACGTGACAACAGTTCACTTGACCCACACGTTCTCCTTCGTTTTGACGAGGTATGTCTCATACCCATGCCAAATCAACCTTGGTTTTGGATTACCCATACCCTAAACACCTTTGATTTGTAATTTTAGCTTGTTTGGACTCCAAACGGCCTCCATTCGAAGCCGTTTACTGCCAAAAAAAAAAGAAAAAAAAAAAGAAAAAAAGATTTCAATAGACCAATGCGAATTCCTTCTTATTTGATGAGGTTTGTCACTTACCCATGCCTAATCGACTTTATTTTTGGATTACCCATGCCTTAAACACCTTTGGTTTGTAATTTTAGCTTGTTGGACTCCAAACAACCCACATTCGAGGTTGTTCACGGCCAAAAATGGGATTTCCAGCAAAGTTTCGGTCTGTTTGGCATTGTTCTGTAAGTTTCGCCATGTTTTGGGCCTTTCGCAAATCCTTTTAAGTATCGTAGCATTAGTTCTAACATGTAGGAACCTTTAGTTTGCAGTTTGGGATAGATTCGAACACCTTCGAATAGCAAACAGAAAGCATAAAGGCTCTTTCGGTAAGTTTTAATGCGTTTAAGACCTTTCGCAAATCAAATAAAGTTTTGTAAAGTGTGTTAGTTTAGTTTCTAACCATTGGGTAACCTTGGTGTGTAGTTTCAGGCTCATTCGATCACTTTCGAACACTGACCAGCAAGTTTTCGAGCTGAATTGGTGTAGTTTGGTAAGCTTTAGTGCCTTTTAAATCCTTTGGAACTCAAGTTGCGGTGCTGTAAGGTAGTTGTTAAATCTTGAAATTTCTGTTTGTAGTTCTGTTGGGTTCTGAAGCATTCGCTTTACCATTTAAGGCTGAAATCTAAGTAAGCATACCCCATTTGATCTTATTCTAGTTTGCTCAAAGGTTTTCGAACTAACCTTAGCCCCTCAAAGCTTGTCTCTTTGTTTAGGAGCCTTTTGGATTACTTCTAGGAACGCCTTAGGTAAGTAGTTTCTACTTGTGGAGCCTGTTTGCTTGTGTGCTAGCATGTTGTGTGCTTAATTTTGTTACATTATGCTATGTATGATTATTTCTCTTAGGTCTCTATATATTTTGAGTTGCTCATTGTGCTGAGTTGTTGCTTGAATTGTTTTGGGATGATAAACATGTTGCGTTATTTTCTTGTGATACGCATGTTGCATTGATAAGCATGTTGCCTCGTTGAGATTGGTTTGATATTATGATGTTATGCTTAATAAATGGGTGGCGACGATGGTAAAAGCATGTCATGGGTGTTTTATGTAACTTTGGGCATAAGCATGGTCTAGGAGCATGATTTGTAGGATTTATGCATTCTAGTGAGCTTAGATGAGGTTAGAGGACCTTGGATGAGATAAAAGAAAGCTAGGTGGATATTAGTACGCCTCGGGTAAAAATGGTTGAGGGCTAGTATGTCACTATCGGATTACGAGGAGCATCGAGACTTAGTAACTATGGACAAGGGATAATACGTTGCTAGGTTGTCGATGTCTTGGTAACTATTGGCAAGGGTCGATGAAAATACCGAGACCTTGGTAACTATGGATAAAGGTCTGTGTGATGAGTTTGGAGGTAAATATTGAAACCTTGGTAACTATGGACAAGGGTCAATATGTTGTTGAGTCATCGAAGCCTTGGTAACTATGGACAAGGGTCAATATGTTGTTGAGTCATTGAAGCCTTGGTAACTATGGGCAAGGGTCGATGCATAGTTCGAGACTTGGTAACTATTGACAAGGAATCGTACGCTGAGCTCCGAAGAGATGTGTTAAGGTCCTGGTAACTATGGACAGAGGTTGATGCATCTCGAAGGGTCAGTCTTAGAGAGCTTTGTGAGAGCTATATTATTGACTGTTGATTGGTTTAGTGAAATTTAGTGAGTTCGTGAAGCTTAAGTATAGTTCGAGTATGCATAACATGATATTTTATTTCATGTGTAGTTCGGGAATGCATAACATGATGTTTGATTCACGGGTTAAATGTTTAACTTGTTTCATGCTTAAGGAGTATGCTTATTGTTGTGAATAGCATGTTGTTTGCCTTGTATGTTGATTGATAGCTCTTCAGGTGTGAGCTACTTACCAGTACGCGTTATGTATTGACCCACCACCATGTTTTGCAGGTGATGATGAGAACTACAACCTTGGTGATGCTGAGTAGGAGACATGAGAAGAGAAAGACCATAGTTGGATACTTGTGTACATATTAATATTTCCGCTGAGTTTAGTGTTATTTAAATATCCTTGTAGTTAACCTTAGCTTGTAGTTTTGGTATTGGCGCTCTTTACCTCTTTAGGTTAGACTTATAAATTGATTGGTTAGTTTTGAATTAAAGTTTGAAATCGGAATGTGAGTTTGTGTTACGTTTCAAAGGTAAAACTGTTTGAAGTTATACAAAAGTTTAGTTCTATTTTGTTTGTCGAGCGAATCTGAATCTTTAAATGACTAGTGACTTGGAGTTTGGATTGGTTATCTGGTTGTTGGGTTTTTAGAAGTGTGTTTTTGTTTAAACAGGTACTTGTAAAATTTTGGTTATCTTGTAGTTACGCCGTTATGTTGCTGAAATTTTCGAGGCATAATCGTTGTAAGCTTAGTAATGTCCCTAGGTTAGGTTAAAATTTTACAAGATTATTGTTATAAAACTATGTTTGACTTATTGAATGTGTTTGTAACGTCTCTTACGAATCTTGAATTAATCTTCTATGCTCTCGATCATAGCTTTGTATGTTAAGTTAAATTTAGCTTGAGAAAGTAAATTTAACTAAGAACTTAGATGCATAACTAGGATTAATCGATTGCATGAGAATGAATAGGTTAATACTAGAAGTTATTAAGAGAATTTCATAATGTCATGTCTAGTTGTAGAAATATACCGAGAGGTTGATTTACTTCTTGCATGAGTTCAATTGGGCTCGAGGGAGTCTTTTTTTTTTTTTTTTTTATATAAAGGAAACAATTTCATTGATGAATGAAATAAAAGAGGTGAGACTCCGAGCACCTATTGGTGAATTACAAGACGACTCTCCAATTGCAGATTAAAAAGGATAAGCTATAATGACAGAAAGGTTGTAAATGCCTACACCAAGTAAAAGCAATAGAAAACACATTATCTATAAAACGTTCAAAAGGAGAAGGAGAATCCCTGAAGATTCGACCATTTCTCTTCAACCAAAGAATCCACAGAAAAGCCCGAACAAAAGCAAGCCATAAAACCTTCTTTGTTCCTGTGAAAGGGTGACCTACCAAAACCACAGAGAGAAAATTGAATATGTTGTTTGTGAAAGGGTGACCTACCAAAACCACAGAGAGAAAATTGAATATGTTGTTTGTGAAAGGTGATAAGCCGTGAAATTAAGGCTTATTTAAATCCTAAATTGCTCGAAAGAACTCTTGTTTGTCCTAATATTAATGGAAAATGGTGAAAAATGGTTGAAAGAAGGAAATAATGAAATATGGTAGCAATTGGAAAAGATTTCTAAGTATTGTGATTATTTTGCAGGAATTGCCAAACGAATTGCCAAACCAATTGCCAAACCGGCAATTTGGCAATCTTCAGCAGCTGCAAATATGGAACTTCGGGAAATCCGTGATTGATGAACCCATAATTGACATAGAATTTCTCGCACAAATCAAGGGATTTAGTGCATTATTCTTGGCAAATTGGAACCCTATATTGGTCTACATAAGGAGATTGAAGAACGCGGAGGAAAAGAGGACGATTGGAGGGGTCAATTCGAAGCTTCACTTTCTGTTTTTCTGGGTTTTGGACAGCCTCTGTTTTGGCTGTTAGCTACTGTCTTTACCATTTTATTCAATTTCCATTCAACTTTCCTTCAAGTTTGTATTACAAAACAATACCTAGATACTTTGTTTTTCGATTTGTTGTATTTTCATTCAAGTTTAAGTTTGTTTCAAGTTCATTCGAAGGTAGCTTTGCTCGCAAGTGCTCCTCTGTTTTTCTTCGGTTTTAGTTGATTTCTTCACCAAAATTTCAAATACAGTACAACAACTCTTCGGTATTGTCACAATGAATGGGTTTGGGTATTCTCCTTTTGTTCGTAAGTGAATGTAACAAGTATTAATGCGTAGGAATTTCCAAATCCATTCGAAGTTCTTTTTCTTTAGTGTTTCTTCAATTTGAATTGTTAAGCAATTTCCGAATCTCCCTTGGAATTCCAATCCGATTCAAGAGATTCTTGGATCGTTAAGATCAATTTCTCTCTAAAAGTGGAGGAGATTGAATCGATTGGGAAGGAAGAAGTGGGATAGCATCGAAATAATTTTCTTACTTCTTGCTCTGTTTTTCTTTTACCATCAATTTAGCTTCTGGAGAAGAAATTAAAACAAGGAAGGAGAAAGGGAAAAATTACATAATTACCCTTGCCACTTTGATTTAATTTCAATTAATTACTTTTGCTTGAATTCCTAGGAAAACCCAATTACAATTCATAAGTTAGTTTTTTTTTATTAAATTTCATTATGAAATCTTTCTTTAAAATTAGTTTTATGTTTTTCATTAAAAATATGAGCTAAACTTTTTAGGGGGTTCAAGGATGTGAATTCCCTAAGAAGTAAATGTAGCCAAAATTTCAATAAAAACCAAGCCTACATCTCAATTGTTTGCTTGTGTTGATTTTATTTCCGTTGAGATCCTAGATTGATCAACTAGGGTTTCAACTCAAGCTTAGATCTAATACCGACAGGGTTAGGGACAAGCGGATTTCACACAAGTAATGGAGTAAAAGAGCTTAGACATAAGCCATTCCTTACCCTAGACATAGGGATTAAGGACTCCAAGACCCATAAAATTGTGAGCCAAAAATCATCTATGATGGAGGGACTATAGACATATAGAGCCCCCACTTAGCCTCCTAAAAAAACCCAATTTGAGGTAATAGGAGATGCAATTTTGGTTTACAATTGAGTGTGGAGTAGGTTGGAATTGCAATTTTGGTTTGCAATTACGACTTAGGGCAATGACATTCTTGAGCCCCATCCTTTATCATTTCATTCTTAAGTTCATTCAAATTGCCATTTCATATTGCCAATTTAGATTAGCAATTTAATTATGCAATTTTAGTCTTTTCGCACATTGCCATTCCGGATTAGCAATTGGATTAGCAATTTCTGTTATTTCCAACATTGTCATTCTGGATTAGCAATTGAATTAGCAATTTCGATTTTCCACCAACAACTTGATTTTTGCATTTTTACTTTTCAAACTTGCAATTTGCCTTACACTTTTGCAAAACAAAATCTTTGTTACTCCGTTCCCTGTGGGATTCGATACTTGGTAATCATATACCATTTTATATTACTTCGATCGCGTGCGCTTGCGTGAACACCGATCAAAAGGCAAAGGCCAACCAAAGGCTTCCAACAGATGACTCCAAAAACGATAAGCAAAAGTGCAATGTATAAATAAATTTTCAGTAGATTCTGTCTGCCTTCTACACATAAAACAACAATCTGAAGAAAGAGCCATATAAGGCATTCGTCGTTACAATCGATCATTTGTATTAACTGCTCCCAAACTAAGCTCCCAAACAAATATTTTAATCTTCTTTGGATAATTATCCTTCCAAATCACAGAATAAAGGTCTTTCGAGCAAGGGGCATCAATACCCACCAATCTCTCTATGAGGGATCTAACAGAAAAAATTCCAGATGACTTTAAAGGCCAATGCCAAGAATCTAATGACTTTTGAAGTCTGATCGGAGTCAAAATGTTTGAAAGGATAGCCCATTCAAAGGTTTTCTGATCATTAAAATTACGTCGTAGCTGTAAATCTCATGCTATATCAGAGTCATTCCATACTTCTGCCACCATACTAGACTGGTTTGTAGAAAGCCTAAAAAGTCAAGGAAAATCAGTAGCAATTGGACCACAGTTCAACCAATAATTTGTCCAAAAAAGAGTGGAAGATCCATCCCCAAGTCGACGACGTGCTCTAGAAGCAATCAATTCCTGTATACTACTAATAGATTTCCAAGGTGACTTATGAGAAGCAAATTTGATGGGTTGTGGCTAGCCATCTCCAAGCACAGAACCATAATATTTCTCAGCAATAAGCCTCCTCCATAAGGAGTCCTTTTCATGAGCAAAATGCCAAATCCATTTGGCCAATAAGGCTGTATTATGATGCTGGAAATTACCAATTCCAAGACCTCCCATTAGTTTAGGAAGTTGTGTTGTTTTCCAATTCACATTATGAACACCTCTATCACCTCGAGAGTCCTCCCAAAAAAAATTCCTAATTATCTTGTCTAAAGTATGTACCACTTTAGAAGGAATTTTAAACAGAGACATATAATAAATTGGTATGCTTGAGAGAGTAGCTTGGATTAAGGGATGTCGACCACCTTTAGAAATGAAGGCATATTTCCAATTGTGTAATCTCTGTTTTATTCGCTCAATAATAGGCTGCCAAAACGATGAAGACTTTGAATTCCCTCCCAAAGGCAAACCAAGATAAGTGTTGGGCCAAATACTTTGTTTACAACCAAAGGAGGCCAACATCTAGTCCATTTCAGAGGAGTCAATATGGATCCCCAAAAGTTCACTCTTGTTTAAGTTGATCCTCAAACCAGAAGCACATTCAAAAATTTTAACCACTTGAAAAAGATGAAACAGTGCATCCCAATCAGAAATAGAGAAAAGAAAAGTGTCATCAGCAAATTGCAAATGATTTATGAACAAGGACTGTGAACTAATAGAATGAGTAGAAGTAAGACCGAAATTTGCACTATGAGTCAGAAGACGACTTAGGCAATCAGGTACTAAAATAAAGAGAAAGGGTGAAAGTGGATCACCTTGACGAATGCCACGAGACGGTATTATTTTCCCTCGAGGTTTACCGTTAATAATGATAGAGCAGTTAGCACTACTAATGCACCCTCGAATCCATTTCCTCCAAATATGACCAAATCCCTTTGCTTCCCGCATCTAGGAAATTCAATCCACAGTATCAAAAGCTTTTTCAATATCTAGCTTTAAAACCACACATTTCTTCTTTTTAAGAGTCCAATCATCAATAATCTCATTAGCAATTAGTGAAGCATCAAGAATTTGTCTATTAGCAACAAAGGCTAGTTGGTTTTCTGCAATGGTAAAGGATAAGACCAGCTTCAACCTGTTAGATAAGATTCTGGAAACAATCTTATAAGCACATGGAATGAGACTAATAGGACGAAATTCAATAACTGACTTGGAGGCAAGCTTCTTAGGGATTAAGCATAAATAAGTTTCATTCATTGAAGCATTAATAATCCCCGATGAATAAAAATCATTAACCATATGTAAAATATCATGCTTAAGAGTTCCCCAAAAATTTTTAAAAAATTCAACAGTGAAGCCATCAGGACTTGGAGATTTGCCACTTCCTAAAGAAGAAACAGCCTGGAACACCTCATTTTCTGTAAAAACACCCTCAAGACCTAATGCTTGTTCAGAACTAACAGGACTCCAGTCAACATTCAGTGGTAGAAAACATTGTTGGCTATCTTTAGTGTACAACGTCGAATAAAAATCAATAAATTCAACTTCGATATCAGATGATGTTAACAAGCTATTACCTTCTCGTGAAAGAATTTCAGTGATTGTGTTTTTCCTCCGTTTAGCAGCCAAAAGTCTATGGAAAAACTTAATATTCTCATCCCCCTCTTTAAGCCATTGTAATTTACATCATTGTCTCCAATAAATGTGGTCTTGTGCAGTCAAAACTTCAATTTGTTCTCGAATCAAACTACGAGAATCAGATTGGGCTCGAGAGAGTCAATTAGATATTTTAGTAATTCTTGACTTAGGATTGTTGCATGTTTCATAATTCTTTAGTCAATTTCATAGTTGAGCTTCATGAATTGCAATTAACGAATGTCTCTCTAAAATTGGACTCCAACTTTGTACATAATAGTTTAGGTTTTATGTTTTTGTCAAAAGAATCAAATCAAAGTTAGTTTTCTCTAAATAAAATTAGGCATAATTAACTGTGGTACTTAATTAAATCTAAGAACTCAATCCCTGTGGATGACTCTGACCGCTATTATTGTAAAATACTTAGAGGTTCGATTTTTATAAATTTAATCTTGATAGGACATTCGACAAGTCCTCTATCAATTACACTGGGTAACCTAGATTGTATCAGCATCCTTGTGTAACCCAGATTGTATCAGCATCCTTGACTTGCACTTGCCACAAGTCGAAGTTCACATATCTGCTTCATTCCTACAAGTAGTACTGAACAACCCACATTATTCACAATACCAACTGTAGTTTGTCTCAAGAAATCTTTTCTGATGTGGAAGTTCAGACAATACTGCACCACATAGCATGCTCAGAATTCAAGAAATTATGAACCTAAAGCTCTGATGCCACATGTTAGGGACAACTTACCCCAACATATCTCTACAATTGTATGATATTGTCCACTTTGGACATAAACTCTCATGACTTTACTTTTGATTCTACCCAAAAGGCTTCATACCAATGGAGATAATGCCTCTCACTTATATACCCATGATCTTCCTCTTGTCTAGCCAATGTAGGACTTTGGTCGCACTTCCAACACTCTTTAAAAAATTTTAGAAAAATAAATATTATTTTGTCTAGAGGAGAAAATTTACAATTGACATGCTTTTAAAGATATGCTTTGTAATGGTTATCATATAGAGACAAATAATAAGAATAATATATAATATCTATCTACTATCTCATATGAAAAACGTATATTAGAAAATTTGTCTACTTTTCTTCTAGATTGTATTATTACATATATATTCGTGTAATTGAAATATATGTAACAATGAACTTAAAGTTTATTAATCCAAATGTATTTACTATTTGACATGATAGGTCATTTTGGGTCAATAGTGATGAGAATAATTATTGAAAAATTCACATAGACATCCATTAAAGAGCCAGAAAATTCTTCAATTTAATAAACTGTCACGTGTTGCTTGCTCTCAAATTAATAATTAGACTGTCACTAGCTAATATTGGGATTGAATCCCCTATTTTTAGAACGAATTCATAGTGATATATCTAGATATATTAGTTCACCAAGTAGACCATTTAGGTATTTTATGGTCTTAGTTGACGCATCCCGTAGATGGTCATATATAGGTTTATTATCAAGTCGAAACCTTGTAAGATTAGTTGCTCAAATAAGTTATGTGAAGAGCACAATTTTTTTTTTTTTATTCTGAAATTAAAAAAAAAAATCATCATGATAATGCTGATGAATTTACATTCAAACATTTGATCATTATTGTATATTGATTGGGATAAGTGTTGAACATCCTGTATTTCATGTTCATACACTTAGCGAAATCAAAAGAGCAAAGCTTCTATTATCTGTATGAGATCATTTGTATGTAGTGTTTAAGCCATCAACTTATTACAATTAGCTTAAGGCCAAAAACCAAATATATTCCATATGCAAATTTTTAATGTGCAGTAAATGTTCAAATTGCTCCACCACATCATACTAAGATGAGACCTCAAAGAAGGTTAGAAATATATGTTGAATTAATTTTCCATCAATTATTAGATATTGTGAACCCTTTATGGGTGATGTATAGTTACTGCACAATTTGCTAATTTTCATTAATGAGATAAAATTTTCCAATATTAGGGGAGGAATTAAGAAGTTGGAAAAATGAATTATATATGATGCATTTTTATTGTCTCATTTAGATCTCTATACAAATCAATGAGAACTGGAAATTCAAAAGTTAATTCATTTGCAAAATATTACAAATCAAATGTTATATATATTTACAGAAGCTAAGAAAGTGATTAAGTGATCATATATATTAGCTGTCTAGAATTAATATCCTAACCCAGCAAGTTATCACAACTAACGAGTCTGCAACATGCCAAAAGCGTGGTAGACCAATGAGTTCTAGTTGGGTTGTCGAGGCTTGCCAAAATAAATACTGATTATATTATTCTAACTTGTAGAAATAGTGGAACTAGATCAAAATTCCAAGGGAACCAAATTAATAAACTTCTCAAAGCTAAATTAAATTTTATGAAAACAAAAAGAGGGGTTTTGGATTTTTGAATTTAAAACTAAAATTAAACAAAAAACAAATAAAAGCAAATGATAAAATAAATCTTACCAAGGTTTTTAATTCAAAGGTGTGATCCTCATTTAATTGTAATTTCGATCATAAGCTTTTAAAGATTAATTAACTTCTCAATTAAAGAACTTAGTCTACTTTGGTCAGAAAAGCCATGCCAAGTGTAAATTCCCCTAATTTAAGTGATTATAACAAAACATTATAACCAAATCTTATGATCTAATTAACAGGGCAAGATAACGTTCCATATCAACTCAACGATAGCATTAAGAACTATGAGAATGACTAAACCAAAATTAATTAAGCGAGATAGCTACAACCTAATTAATTTCGTTCATCTGTTTCCCTAGAGTCTATCATGTCAGCTATGTAATGTAACAAGGAAAAGCTATAATCACACACACATGAGCCAACTCATTGCTACTTAATTCAATCAATTATGATAATTATCGATCATAAAATCATGCTTAGCAATCAAACAATCAATATCAATTAAGGCATCAAGTCAATCAATATCAATCATTCATAAAATAAAAAAAAAGAAACAAATTAATACTTGAATTAAAAAATTTACAGTCGAGTTCGAAGCCTCACGATCTTACAATTGGAATCAAATCTCCTTTTAAATCGGAAACGTAGAACCTAGCTGCTCAGGATACAATTTTCTATCTCAAAAGTTGTATAAAAAACTATAAAATACTAGATAAAGATGACCTAAAAACATGTGGAAAAAGATGAATATATAGGGAAAGGAACTGCATAGTCAAGACACTAGGGACAGTGCCTCAATGCTGCCCTAAATAACGAGTGTTTTCAAAAATAGAAGGAGAGCGTCAAGACACTGTAAGTAATGTCGAGACTCTTCGAACGAAAATGCAAGGAGCGTGTTTTGAGCATCGAGCAGCATTTCGTAGCTTCAAGGGAGGTGCTATTTGCAAATCTGTAGCGTCGAGACACTTCAAAGTAGCATCTCGACACTACTCTCACGAGATAATTGGCTTGGAGGCTTGCAGTACGAGCATTTTGACATTTGGATAGCGTTGAAATGCTATCCCCTCTAAAAAATTGGTTTGATTTTCTCTTCCTCTTGATTTGGTTATTCAAATTAGGCCCAAATAGCTTCTTTTTTATCCTAATTCTTCTAAAGAGCTCCAGTTTGCTCCAAATTGCTCTATCCCTTCAAAATAAGGCCTACAGATATCGCATTTTAAGTGCTATCAAGTTTCAAAGATAAAAATTCTCAAAAAAGAAGAGTAGTAAATAATCGAAATAACTCAATTGAGACTATGAATATTCCATAAGAAATCTTAAATATATTGAAAAAGGTCAAGTACCAAAGGATAATAATGAGATCTTGATAAATGTCATGACAGGAAAAAGATGGAACTGAACTGATACAGTTGTTGACAATATTCTTGTTGCTCTTGATATTGTTTTTGAAATGAGGATTCTAAACTTTTTTTTTTTGAAAAATGTCTGACATAGAAAGGATTAGTTTAAGTGTAAGAAACAATCCAAACAGAATTAAACTAATTTTCATAACCTGAAATTTTTGGACCAAAAGTCCAGATACTAGAAGATGTCAAACACGTGGGATACAAATGAATATTTTTAAGGAAAAGGAATGAAAAGAATGAAGTCACAAGATATAAAGCGAAACTTGTTGCACAAGGATATTCTAAGAATGAAGTCACAAGATATAAAGCGAGACTTGTTGCACAAGGATATTCTTGCAAAGGCCTTGTACATATTCTCCTGTGGTGGAGATAATAAAATTGAGATATTAACTTGAAAGTGTATGGAAAACTTGACATGTATCTTATGGATATAATCACAACATATTTATATGGATCTCTTGATAATGATATTTATATGAAAATCCCTAAACG
The DNA here is from genome assembly GCA_033996785.1 of Trichosanthes truncata. NCBI lineage: Eukaryota > Viridiplantae > Streptophyta > Magnoliopsida > Cucurbitales > Cucurbitaceae > Trichosanthes > Trichosanthes truncata. The sequence goes on from JAWPNB010000004.1 coordinate 18,429,129, forward strand.
ATCAAAGAAGCATATAATTCAAATGTTAGAAAATTATATTTGATCAAATTACAGCGATCATTATATGGATAAAACAATCTAGACTAATGTGGTATAATTGTCTTAGTGACTATTTATTGAAAGAATGATATAAAAATAACCCTATTTGTCCTCATGTTTTTATAAAGGAACCACAATCAAAATTTGCTATTGTAGCTGTATGTGTTGATTGGAACTCATGAAGAGATTTCAAAGACGATAAAATATCCTAAGAAAAAAATTGAGATAAAAGATCTCATAAAACAAAATTTTACCTTGCCTTGCACATTAAGTATTGAGCATATGAAATTTCATCAACCAACTTATATAGAAAAGATTTTGCATAGACATAAAATATTCATTGACCATTCCAATTGTAGTTCGTTCACTTGATGTGAAGAAAGGTATCAAACTTCTTGGTCCTGAAGTATCATATTTTAGTGCAATAGATGCATTTATGTATCTTTACTAATAATATATGACTATTAGTTGTGAAGATGCATGCTATTTATCTAACCCATATAAAGTTAGATCTCAGATATGTTATTATTTAGTACATGTTGAAGAACAATTATATTATGACAGTCTATGAAGCAAATGGGGACATCATTGTTCAACAAATTTCTTCAAAAGACAACTTGGCAGACTTATTTGCGAAGGCGTTGTCTACTACAACACTTGAGAAGTTGGTACACAACATTAGAATGCGACAACTCAGAGATCTCAAGTGATGTTTCCATGAGGGGGAATAAATGTATGGCACTCTTTTTCCCTTGACTATGGTTTTGTCCAACTAGGTTTTCTTAGCAAGTTTTTAACGAGGCATATGTTAAAGTATATGAATAATGTACTTTTTTTTCCTTCACTAGGATTTTTTTCATTGGATTTTTCCTAGTAAGGTTTTAACGAGACATATCTATAATACATTAAAAAGCAAGAGTTTTTGAAAAACATTTTTAGACTAAAATACCCTTTTAAATTTTAGTTAATTATATTAATCAAATCATCATAATCCGATTTGATAATTTGAATCAAAATGAATATTTGATTTAATTTCAAATTGATGAATTTGAATCAATAGTTTTAATTTGATAAGCAATTTGATTCAAAATCAAATCAAATTTGCTTTTATAAATTGTATCCAATTATCATACACAATTCTTTAGCTACGCTTTTTTCATTTAGTTCTAATAGTTTTTTTTTAAAAAAAAAATTGGAGGTCTCAGGTACGTTTTCTTCCTTTAGTTCTTATAATTCTTTTTTTTTTTAATTTTTTTTTTGAAATTGAAGTTCTTATATTTCTTCTCTCTTTTTTGAAACTGGAGTTCTCATAGTTCTTATTAGTTTTTATTTAGTTCTTATAGTTCTTTTTTTTTTTTTACTGAAGTTCTTATATATATTTTTTTGAAACTAGAGTTCTTATAGCTATTATTTAGTTCTTATAGTTTTTTTTTTAAAATTGAAGTTCTTATATATATATTTTTTGAAACTAGAGTTCTTATAGTTTTTATTAGTTCAACACAATTAATTATAATTCTTATGCTATTGAGTTGCAATAGTCCAAAAATTTGAACTGGCTAGCTAGATGCTAATTCTTTTTTTTTTTTTTTTGTTACAATTACGTCTTTGTATATATATACACAATTCTTCACGTATTCAAATTATTCTAACTTCTTTTGCATCCAGTCATCTTCTTCTTCTTTTTTTTTTTTTTCATATGAGGTTTTAGTTTTTAGTAATAACTATTTTTTTTTTCAGGTTTAAAAGTAGTCATCTCCAATTTTTTATTAGGATCATCTTCAATTTTTCATCAAATCATGTATCTTTCCTTTTTTTTATTCAATTTTTTTTCAAAACTCTGTCATTTTTCAAATTAAGTTTTTGGTATGACTTTTGGACATCATATTGCTACATTTTTTCTCTTTATTTTTTTCAATTTTTTTCGATTTTTTTTCATAATTCTATCTCTTTTTTAAATTAAGTTTTTGGCTAAAAAAAATCAGGTACCTCCAATTAATTACATCTTTGTGTATCCAAATATTTTAGTTTAAAAAATTAAAAAAAATATATCTATAATATAATAATAATAATATTAGTAATATCTATAATCTATAATCTATAATTTTATAATATATGAATTCTATTATTTTAGTTTAAAAATTAAAAAATTAAATCTATAATAATAATAATAATAATAATAATATTAGTAATATCTATAATCTATAATCTATAATTTTATAATGTATTAAAAAGTTAGAGTTTTTAAAAAACATTTTTAGATCACAATACCCTTTTAAATTTTAGTTAATTAGTTAATTACATTAATCAAATTATCCAAATCCGATTTGATAATTTGACTCAAAATGAATATCTGATTTAATTTCAAATCGGATTACTTTAATCAAATCATCCTAATCCAATTTGATATATTGATTCAAAATGAATATTTGATTTAATTTCAAATTGATTAATTATTGATTAATTTGAATAAATATCTATAATGTATAACTATAATCTATAATCTATAATATATTGAAAAACAAGAATTTCTAAAAAGCATTTTTAGACCAAAATAAGAGTTTTGAAAAACATTTTTAGACCAAAATATTTCTTTAAATTTTACTTAATTACATTAATCAAATCATCATAATCTGATTTAATTTCAAATTTGATTAAAATAGAATTTGAATTCATTTTTTGTTCTTTCATGTTTTTTATTCAAAATTCAAAAATAATTTGAATTAATTTTTATTCTTAATTTGATATTTGATAGCATATCTAATTGGATTGAATTAATTATTTTTTCTTTCACGTTTTTGTATTAAAAAATAATTTGAATCAACTCTTGATCATTTGATCGGATATCTAATAATAATTTGAATTAATTTTTTTCTTTCACGTTTTTTTATTCAAAATTCAAAAAATAATTTGAATTAATTGTTATTCTTAATTTGATATTTGATAGCATATCTAATTGGATTGAATTATTTATTTTCTCTTTCACGTTTTTTTATTCAAAAATAATTTGAATCATTTCCTACTCATTAGATAGGATATTTAATTTGATTGAATTATTTATTTTTCTTTCACATTTTCTATTAAAAAACAATTTGAATCACTTCCTATCCTACTCTAATGAGATATCTAATTTAATTGAATTAACTATTTTTTCTTTCACGTTTTTTTATTCAAAATTTGAAAATAATTTGAATTCATTTTTATTCACATTTTGATAAGATATATAATTTGATTCAAAATCAAATCAAATTAGAATTTGAATCTAAATTTTTTCTATAAATTTCACATGTCCAAATTTTTTTCCAGATCTAAAATAGTCATCTCCTCCCATTTTTCATCATGTTACATTATTGATGTTCTTTTTTCCAGATCTAAACACATCAATCTCCTCCAATTTTTGATCAGGTATCTCTCACTCTCTCATCAGGTATCTTTTTTTAATTTTAATTTTTATTTTTTTATACATTTAACATTTTTTTTCATTTTTTAACACAAAATTATGTTAGTTGATACCACTCATGTTGTGTTGTTGATGTTTTTTTTTTTTTTTTAGATCTAAAGTATCCATCTCTCCTCCAATTTTTAATAAGGTATCTCTTTCTTTCTTTTTTTTTTTAATTTAAATTTCGTTAGCCCACATTTTTTTCTTTTATATATTCTTGTACTCATTGTTTTAATTTATTTATAACTAAATTATTATTTTGAGTTTTGATTTAGTTTTTAGTTTATTTTTGTGTTTTATTTTTAAAATATTACTTTTGATTTTAAATTTTTAGCAATAATGTAAACACTTTAATTTTAGAAGATACTCTTTTAATTTAGAGATGATGTTTATTAATTTTAAAAAGTTTCTAGCTTTCTTAAAACAATCTATACTATATAAATGGCGCATGAGGGGAGAAAATTTTGATTTTCTTTTTTGCCCCTTCTTAATTTGAAGACTTCCCATTATGACATTCTTAATTGAAAGATTTTTCCTTCTGTCCTCAATTTGAATAAAGGTTCTAAAATCTCTACGCATCTAATCTCTAATTTGAATAAAGATTTTAAAATCTCTACAATCTCCAATCTTCCAACTAACTAATGCATATTTGAATTATTTAAATAATAAAATGATAAATTAAACATATTTAAATTTTGAATAATAAAATGATAACTTAAACATATTTGAATAATAAAATGATACAATAATACTTATATCCAATCTTCCAACTAACTAATGCATATTTGAATAATTTGAATAATAAAATGATACAACAATATTTATTTATTTATTAATATTAAACAATATTTACTGTATATTTAAAAAGTTTTTTTTTTTAAAAATAAACTAATATTTAAAGATTTTTTTAATGCATATTTAAAAAGTTAAGAACAAAAGTTAAAAAAAAAAAAATTTGATCAATTGTTTTTCGAGAATATGAAATTAAAATAATACTTAAATACTTTTTTAAACATAAAGATAAGATTTTTTTGAATAAGTATATTAACAAAATATTAGATTCTAATCTATAGGGATTAATATACATAAATTAAATGTTATACATCATCAATTTATATATAGTGCATCCCACAATTGAATTCTTCCATGCCTTCTAAAGTGATTCTAAAAACCATGTAATGGATTTCTCCTTTTTATTGGATGGCTATGGCTGCCTAATCTTTTTTTTTTCTTCAACCAAATCATTCGTATCCAATTTTTCAATTGTCAAGGTTCAAGCAATTTATTATTGAAGAGATTTTGTTATGGTGATGTTAGAGGTCGACAGGTCATAAATGGGCTCCCTCTCCAATTATTTTTGCAAATGGCAGATAAAGAAAGGAAGTGATTTAATGTAATTTACTGCTTTTTATGTGTTTTATAGTTTTTTTGTATGTAAATGGTAGAGAAAGAGAGTGATTTAATGTAATTTACTGCTTTTGTATAGTTTTGTTTCGTTTTTTTGGCAAATGGTAAGAGGAGTAACTTAATGTAATTTATTGCTTTTGTAGTTTTCTTTTTCTCTTTTCAAATTTGTAAATAAAACACTAATTCATCTAGCATATTGAGGAGGGTGGAGAAGAAATTAAATGATTGCAACTTTGCTTCGTTATGGAAGCAGAAAACAGCCAACAATGTGATATAATTGAATTATTTTCTTCTTTATTTTTATTTATTTTTGCTTTCTTTTCCTTTTTTTGTTTTGAATAAATTGGAGTTTACTAGGCTAGGATTTAGGAATGTCTGATTTTTATATTTTTTCCTATTTATGTAATTTATTATATTTAAATATAATTACTAATAGTTATTAAAAATATAATGTCACTGTAATTTTCAATATTATGGTAATAATTAATATTCATATTCTAAAAGTTATTTTATTTGATGGAAGATTGAATCGTCTATCTTACAATTTTATGATAAAAAATAAACTCAATGCTTCTTAATTTATTATTATTAAAGTTTGAAATACAAAATAATATTTTTTGTTTAAATTAATTTATTAATAGATATTCTCGATTCATTGAACTTTTGTTAACAAAAATAAATCGACTAATATATCTCCTTGAAACTTCTTTCATAGATTTGAAGAGTTTTAAAATTGAGAATCACGTATCTAATTAATGATTCCCTTGAATTTGAAAAAGTCAGTGCAAATTTTTTTTTTCAATTACTAGATAATTAATACGATTTTAAAAAATATATATTTTTTGGTTTAAATTAAAATTTGAAATTAAGTGGGTAATCAAATGATGCAAATCAAAATCAAAATAATATTTTAGTTTAAATTAAAGTTTGAAATTTAACTTTTGTAAATAAAAATAAATTTATTAATAAATTAACCAATAGATTTTCTCTAAACTTATTTCCTAGATTTAAAGAGTTCTAAAATTGAGAACCACTAACTAATAAATGATTCCCTTGAATTCGAAAAGTTCATTGCAAAAAAGATTTTTTCAATTACTAGATAATAAGAAATTTTAAAAAAATAAAAAAATAATAATATTTTGGTTTAAATTAAAGTTTGAAAATAAGTGGGTAATTAAATGATGCTAATCAAAATAAAAAATAATATTAAAGAGTAGTTTTTCATTTTCCACATAGATAAGACCATAGGGTCAAAATTTATATGTACATTGCATTTTCAACATCATGAAACACATGCAACGCACTTAGTATCCAACTAGTATTTCAAAAAGAAAAGAAAAAACCACAACTATATTGGATCACATTTTAGAAGATACTCTTTTAATTTTAAGAGGATGTTTATTAATTTTAAAAAGTTTTTTGCTTTCTTAAAAAAAATATTTCAAAAAGAAAAGAAAAAAACTACAACTATATTGAAGACATTTTTTAAATTTACATAGATCATTGGTCTTCACTTGATGTCGAGCAAATTAATATAAGGCCCCGTTTGATAACCATTTGGTTTTTGGTTTTTAGTTTTTAAAAATTAAGCCTATAAATACTACTCCCACCTATGGTTTTACTTGTTTTGTCATATACTTTTTGCCTATGTTTTCAAAAACCAAGTCATGTTTTGAAAACTAAAAAAAGTAGTTTTCAAAAACTTGTTTTTGTTTTTAGAATTTGGCTAAGAATTCAAATGCTTCCTTAAGGGAGATGAAAACCATTGTAGAGAAATTGGGGAAAACAAGAATTTTTGAAAACTAAAAAAAGTAGTTTTCTATCTTACAATTGTGCGTTGTTGATGTTCTTTTTTCTAGATCTAAAATATATTAATCTCTTCCAATTTTTGATGAGGTATTTCTCACACTCTCATCCGTATTTTCTTTTTTTTATAAATTTAAATTAGCCTACGTTTTTTTTTTTTCGTTTTCTTTCATTTTTTTACACAAAATTATGTTAGTTGATACCACTTATGTTGTGTTGTTGATGCTTCTTTTTTCCAAATAAAAAATATCCATCTCATCCAATTTTTAATAAGGTATCTCTTTCTTTCGTTTTTTAATTTAAATTTCGTTAGCCCACGTTTTTTCTTTTACATATTCTTTTACTCATCATTTTAATTTATTTATAACTAATTTATTATTTTGAGTTTTGAATTAGGGGTTAGTTTATTTTTGTGTTTGATTATTAAAATATTAGTTTTAATTTTAAAATTTTAGCAATAATGTAAACACTTGAATTTAGAAGACATTCTTTTAATTTTAAGAGGATGTTTATTAATTTTAAAAAGTTTCTTGCTTTCTTAAAAAAATATTTCAAAAAGAAAAAAAAACCACAACTATATTGAATGACATTTTTTTTTTAAATTTACATAGCTCATTGGTCCTCACTTGATGTAGTGCAAAATGACAATTTGACCAAAAACATTGTCTATAAAGAAGTTTTGACTTTGTAAACCAATTTGTTTAAACTGTATTTTTGTATTATTTAGCATAATTATTGTTACTACATTTGCTATGATATGTCACATATATATGTGTGTGTGTATTTTTTAATTAATTCTCTGTCAATAATTGTATGCTACATTTAGATAAAAAATAATTGTTATAAAATTGCATTAACAAGTATTGCATAAATTAAACAAAATATATTATTAAAAAAAGTATATATGCTATAAATAGTAATAATAATAATAACAATAACAATAACAATAACAATAACAATAATAATAATAATAATAATAATAATAATAATAATAATAATAATAATAATAATAATAATAGAAATAAAAATTTTAAAAAACTTAATAAAAAATTATATTATATTAAAATTATGTTATATTATATAAAAATATATTATAATAGAAATAATATAATATAATATAAATATTATATTATATTCAAATTAGTCACATTAAAAAATATAAAATCATAATAAAAATAGAAAAAAACAAAACTAATATAAGAATGCATAAAAAAAAATTAATTAGTTAAACTCATTGTAAATTCAATTTAATTCATACTATTTTGATTACACGTGCAATGCACGTGGTAAAAAATTAGTATTCTATATACAATGGGCATCTAAAAGGGGAATATTATGGATATTCTAAATTACATTTAATTATTCTAATTAGATGCCCATAGTCTTATAGATTATCTTCTCCAATTATCTCTTTCATTATCTCTTCCAAATTTTCCTTTCGAATTGGGATTTGAAAGAAGATTTCTCTTTCTTCTTAGGATTTGTGTAGATCTTGTAAATCCTATAAATAGTTGTTGTTGTACCCTTTGAATTACATAGTTGAATATAGAATATATTTGCTCTCTACCTTTTATCTCCTCTCTAATTTTGTATTCTTGTTTCATAATACAATGTTTTTTTTTTTTATTTTAAGAAATTAAAAAAATATAAAATATAAAAAATATTTTTTTAATAAAAAAAATGTCACATAAGCTTTCTGTTAATAATTAATGGAAGAACTAATGGAGGGATCAAAATGAAATTAAATGCAAACCCCAGGGGCAGGGGTAAATTTGTTGAGTTTGAAAACTCAAGAACCCAAATGCAACCAAACTCAAATCTCAAGGACTAAAAGTATATTTTTCCAAAATATTTGTCTTAGTTTTTTTTTCTTGATAAAAAAGTCATAAATCTCATTTATACTTTTAATTTCAAAATGTCTATTTTAGTTTAACTTTCATATTTATTTCTTTTTTGGTTTCTAGACCTTCAAAATGTCTATAAAGTTTTTGAAATTTGGATAAAGAAGATATTATTAGTATTATTATTATTTTGAGTTCACATCTGAACTATTGACCTTCGAAACCATAAAATTTTTTGGATCAAATACTTATTTTTTTTTTCAAAGTGATAGTACAAAATAGTAATTGTCGAAAATACAGGTGTACCCATGCAGAAATGAGAGATGGTTTTATTAGATTTTGTAACAAAAGAAACACAAACCTTTATTTGTTTAATATTTTGGTAACTCTATTTCTTCTTCCATTAGTCGTCCTCCCATCATTCCAAGGTTTATTTTCTAATAATTTTCCATTTCTGATTTAAATTCATAATATTAAAAAAAATTCAATTATCGATGCTAAATAAATATATATACACACACATACATAAATAGATAGATATTATTTTGATTTTAAAATTTTGAAATATTTAGGTTTGTTACCTAATAATTTCTAGTTTTTTAAAATCTATATAATATCCTTAAAAAAATTCTAATTTAATATTTAAATTTAATTTTGATTGACATTTAGATTTTTAATTTTAATATTTTATACAATTTTTTTTTAAAAATCAACCTAAATTCTAATATTCATAATTTTTTTAAAAAAAATTCAAACAAAGTTTGAGAATTTGAACCTACAACTTTTAGAGTTATTAATGTGACACTCGATATTCTGATACTAAATTAAATTGGCAAAAGATTGCAAAGAGTGGTTGGATATCAATTTCTTTTGAATTTTAAGGTGTAAGTGTGCTTGTTGGTCAAGTTTGGGATTTGGAAAAATAAGAGAAATATATGAGGGTGTGTTTGTCTTTTTGCTTGAAGAATAGTGGAGTGCTTAAAAAAAAAGAAAAGCAAATAAGAAAAGAACAGGAAAAAAATTGGGGGGGGGGGGGGGGGGGCTTTCTTCTTTTCCTTCATCTTCGCATGGCTACCAGGGAAAAGGGAGAGGGATTTCATGATTTCTTCTTCTGTTGACCACCGATATGAAGGGAATAATCTAATTAAACCCAAACAGAAGCGTAGGAGTCGGTTTGAGTTTATTTAGAATTAAATAATAATATTATGGTTAAGCATAACATACCTTGAAAATAAGGAGATTCTTCTGGCAGATCTTTATCTCTTCCACAAAGTCTTCCTGACTATGACTCGAACACAGGACCAAGGCTTGTGGGAGTCTCTTGAAAGAAAATCCACAAGGGATTGGAGAGGAAGAGGTCTAGAGAGAATTATCTAATTCTCTCTATTGAAGAGATGTGTGTTGTGACAAATGCACAATGACTCACTCATAGGGTCCTATTTATAGTGGTCTAGGGAAAATAATTAAATAATATATTTTAATATCTAATATATTAAAATACATTTATCTAATCAATTTGAATCTTATTCAAACCCTTTAAAATTCTCCTACGACATCTATTTCCTAATTTGAATCCAATTCAAATTTAATAAACATCTTTTATTTAATGTATCTAATATACATTAATTATTTTAATATTTAATGTATCAAATACAATAAATATATTTTCATCTTTTATATTTAATATATCTAATATATTAAAATTTAATTTGAACACTTCAAATTAAATATTAATTTAAACATTTCAAATTTTAATATTTAATGTATCAAATACAATAAATATATTTTTCTCTTTTATATTTAATATATCTAATATATTAAATATTAATTTGAACACTTCAAATTAAATATTAATTTAAACATTTCAAATTTTTCTTTCAACTAAATTGATCTTTTTAGTGTTATTATGAGCTAGCAATGAGACCTTATGGACCTACAGATTATAAGCTCTAATGATACAAAAATAATTAATTAAACTCTTTAATTAATTAATTTTCATTCATTAACTCTAGGTCACTCCCCTATAGACCTATAGTTGCACTCTTATGCACTGTAGGACAAGTTGTGTCCATAGATATAATCATTACATGCAAGTCGATCATTCACGAGTTGTTCATAATTACAGTTGGGTCAAAAGTCCGTTTTACCCCTATAATTACATCTTGCACCTTAAGTACCACTGATCCTCTAATGAACAATTTGTTTATAATCTAATTATAAACTAAGTCCCTCTCGGGCCAGTGAGAGGGTGGGGCCCCATTGTTCAAGTCCCGAAATCAGCACTTAAGGGAACTACTCATCTACTTACCCTATATGGGAAGGAGTGAATTCCATCTTGTGAGATTATGTTCCCAACTCCCTATTTGGTCAAGTCCCCAAAATGGTAGGCATATTGAATCGGCTATAAAAGCCACTATCACCCATGCAAATCAAAAGACAAGCCCTCACAGGCAGGAGTTCATAACTCACTTAGGATTAAGATCGAGTCACATATGATCATCCTGATGAAATATTAATCTTCTCAATTAACGGATTTATAAAGAGAGATTAAATATTTCGTGGTCCAGTCTTATACAAACTCATTGTATAAGATACCCCCACTCACATGTCTCCACATGAATGATTTGGATCAAATCATTTGTAACTATTACAAAGTGGGCCGTATCAATAGTGTTACCAAGATAAGACACCCAACCTTATCCATATACTATGACCCTTTAGGTTATTTCTTGAACATGATCCTCCCGTATGTCAACCACATACTGTTCAAGATTACAATAATAACCTTAGATTGTTCATATAATGGATAATATTATATTGCAAATAAAATAATCAAAAGTATTATTAATTATTAAATAAATTATTAATTACGAGGCTTTAGGGCATAAATCCCAACACAATCGACGCGGGAGGAGTGTCGGTGAGCGATTAGAGGCAGCGGTGGCTATGGTGAGCATCTCCTCTCTTTCCTTTTGTGTTTTCTCTCTCTCACTATTTTCCTTCATCGCTCGTGATTTTTCTCTCTCCCTCTCACCGTGTATGTGGAAATTGTTTCTTGGTGGCTTGAAGCAGGGGCAGAGGCGGAGTGAGTGAATGAGAAGTTGGATTTGAGATTGCCGACTGATTCTAGTGTGGACAACAGCGTCGAGGGGCTATATTGGGTGTTTTGAAGTTCGTTTGATGTGGGTTGTACCTGTTTGGCCATGGGTAAGTGTCTCGACTTTGGTTTAGGAAGAATTACGGGTTTAAATATTGATTGTGATGCTATTTGGATAGTTTTAGGTTGACCCATGGCTTATCAGACTAAATTCAGGTTGCTAAAAAACGATGGAGGTCGATTAAGCAAGTTGTAAGCGTTTTGGGTGTCGAACTGGCAACTTGGATTGCTGTTTGGGTAAGTTTGTTAAGGTTTAGAGCCTTTATGAATTATCTTTGAGGTCAATCGAACTAGAGAAAGTTAGTTATTGTCTGTTTGAGCCTGTTTTTAGTGTAGTTTGAGACTTTAACGCAAAACTGGAGGGCGGCGTGGGTTGCTGTGGGTGCTTGGTTCGTTTTCTTTTATTCCCTAAGGTAAATCTTTAACTCTAGAGGAACGCAAGTTGTTTGTTATATGTTCACTTGGTTGGGTTGAAGGAAGTTGGAGTTAAACTAAATATTAATGCCCAACATTGTGTGTTTTTATGTTATTTTAGGAGAAGCTAGTGACTTTCCAAAAGGAGGAGAAGTTGATTACTTTCGTACTAGTCTAGAAGATAAGTCCCCTAGTGGAATAACTCTTTAATGCTTTGGATACAGAGTTTTTGGATTTTGTGATTTTTGTTTGATTGATTGGTGATGAGTATGTTCTCGCAAGTATGTGCTCTAGCATGTTAGTCACCATATGGTGTGCTTAGTAAACTTCTCAAGTATGAGGTTCACAATGTTATACTTTGACTTGATGTTTAAAGGGGTTCCACGACCATTCTGATTAGCTAGCAATATTCATGATCTTTGGTATGGTGTTCAGAGGGGCTTAATCTTGTGTTATGTTTTGGTAAGTAGTTAGTTTGGAATGACTTTTGGAGCTTGGTGATGGAGTTGGGTTTTGGGAACTCATGTGTGTGAGTAGGGTTGTGTCCGTTCTATTAAGCATGAACGTATGGTTAGTGGATGTAAAAGGAACGAGCATAATTGTTTGGACTGTCTAAGATGCTTGGTTAGCTGTGGGAATTCCGAACGTTTGAGCTATTGGACTAGATAGTTAAGTAGTGCTTGCTTGAGATGCTTGGAAGTTTGTTTGAGTACAGTGCGTCTGAAACGCTTGAACGATTGACGGAGGTGTAGCTTTTTGCGAGGTTGGATTTGTTGACTGCGTGCAGAATGCTTGACTCGTTGGGTTGATTGGTTGGCGATTTAGAACTCCCTAAAAGTATATAGTGTTCTTGATCATTATCCACGACTCTTGTGTTAGAATGTTCATGACGACTTGTTATACTTAACCTGTTGTGGTGGGGCTTGAACGTGAATGAGGTGCATAACGACTATTAAGGTTCCTAGTGTGATTAGAGGGTTAACTTTGAAGGGAACGACTTAGGGAAATATGCCACTAGCGTGCATAGAGGCCACAGATAGGTGGAGGTCTTGTTTAAGATTGTTGTTAAGCTTCTCTGCTTGAGATTCACGAATGATGGTTAGTGGAAAAGTCACGATTAGTGATTCTGTTGCATGTCGAGGCATGGCCCCGAGAATTTGTTGAGGGTAGATGAACTTAATCTTTGGCCTTGGTTGCCTGATCATTTACTTGAACCAAGTTTAATTAGTTTGTTCATTGTTGAGTTCGTATTTACGGTTGTGTTTAGGATTCAAGGGTTGGATTTGTGGGGGAGACTTACCTTTTCCCATATGAACATGCTTCCTACGTTGTTGTGAGATGTGTTTGGCTTGAGGGTTGCTTTCCCTTTTGCATTTTGCTAGCTTAGGGGGCAAATTCCCATTGTATTTAGCATGAGGGTTGCTTTCCTTCATGCTGTATGTTAGCTTAGGGGCGAATCCCCACTGTATTTAATATGAGGGTTGCTTTCCTTCATGATGTGTGCTAACTTAGAGGTGAATCCCCACTGTATCGGGCATGGGGGCTACATTCCTTCATTGCATTATGCTAGCTTAGGGGAAGATGGTACCCCACAGATAGGTTGCATGACTCATAGATATAGTATGAGGGTGATGGTGAGGTGAGCAGGTGATTAGCTGAGTGTTAAAAGCGATTGAGAATGAAGAGGAGTTGGTGAACCGGGCAGGATCGTTCGTTGTTTAATTCAAAACTTTGGTTTTTCTTTTGAAGTGGACTACTTACTGAGTATATTTATACTCACCCTTGCTATTGGGTGAGATAAAAACTCACACCAAGGAACCAAAAGAGAAGCTGACCATGGGAGGAAATCAGACAAAAACAAATCATAGAGATTCGAGCGCTACAAGCAGAGTAGCCAAGGTAAAGTTTGTAATCCAAACTGTACCCAGAAGTTCGAGCCAAGGCCGACTAGGTCATGACGTTTCAAAAAGATGAAACGACAAAATCAAACTTACGGAGTCTGATTGATAGTAAGCAAAAGCGACAAGCCGAAGCCATATTGGCCAAGGTCGAGGCCATACTAGCCGAGGTTAAGGCCAAAGAGGCCGCCGTAAAAAATCGAACACGAAGCTTTCCTTGGAAAGCGGATATTCATAAAATTCAAAAAGAATTACAGGGGAACATATTAGAAAACCTCCATGGAAGTTTTTTGAAATATTGTGATCACGAAAAGTTAGATCTTGAAACTCTTGTGGAGCAAGTAGATCCACCCTTCACAGACTCGATCATGAAAGAAAAAGCCCCTCATAAGTTTAAGGTCCCAACCATCACACCATATGATGAGAGCTCAGATCCAGTAGAACATCTTAATACTTACAGATCCTTGATGGACCTTCAGGAATTCTTAGATGCAATGAACTGCATAGCATTCTCTTCTACTTTAACAGGACATGCTAAAGAATGGTTCAGGAAAATCAGAAGAAGATTGATAGGATCATTCAACGAACTAGCTCGAGCATTCGTGACCCAATTCTTAGAAGGTAGAGATCAACACAAATCTCAAATGCACTTGTTAACCATAAAACAAGAGCTAAGAGAGACTTTGCGTGATTATATCTCCCTGTTCAACAGGGAAGCATTACGAATGAACAAGTTCACTGACGCAACTGCTTTGATTGCAATAGTAGCCGGATTACAGGATAAACAACTGCTCATGTCAATAGGTAAGAAAGAGCCAACTTCGTATGTTGAGTTTATCACCAGAGCACAAAAGTACATGAGTGCAAAGGAGCTGTTAAAGTCAAAAGAAGCTATAACAAGCAAAGGAAGAAGTGAAAGCACATCTGACCATGAAAAAGCCAGAGAAAACATTACCATAACTCAAGGAAGAGGAAGGCCAAGGATGATGGCTAAGGCTAACCCGACCCTAAGAAAAGCTGAGGTCAAAGATTCGAGAAATACACATCAATGACATTTCCTCCTGAAAAAATCTTGATGGAAATCCACAATACTAACCTTGTCAAATATCCAGAAAAGATGAGAACTCCACCAGAGAAAAGAAACAAGGAAAATTATTGTTTATTTCATCGAGATCATGGTCATGCAACTCGGGATTGTTTTCAACTGAAAGATGAAAGTGAAGCCTTGATCTAGGAAGGGTATTTGAAAGAATACATAGATGATGACTGCATAGAGCCAAGGCCGACCGGACCAAGAACCTTTAAGAGAGGTCAGAACCATCTTCGAAGGATCAACTAGTGGACAATCGAGCCAGAAAAGAAAAGTTATCGCTAGAGAAGCTCGGTATGATTCCAAAATATTGAGGTATGTATTCTGTCCACCATGAGGTTCTGAAACAAACCTTAGAGTTTACTGAAGTCGAAGCTAGGAACATACATCAACCTCATAATGATGCCCTAGTTGTCACCCTATATATATCAAATACTAAGCTTTTCAGGATCCTCATAGATGGAGGAAGTTATGTTGATGTCTTGTCATTAACGATGTTCAAAGCCATTAAATTAGACAGTAAGCTACTAATGGAAAATCAATCTCCTCTAGTTGGATTTGGAGGAGAAAGAATAATTCCTGAAGGCAGTATAGAAGTTCCAGTCACCTTTAGAGAGGGACAGAATACATGTGCTAAAATAATCAACTTCCATGTGGTGGATAGCACACCAGCCTATAATGCGATCTTTGGGAGACCAACATTGCATAAACTCAAAGTTGCAACTTCCACTTATCATTAACTCATGAAGTTTCTAGCCATGAATAAAATAGGAATAGTAAGAGAGAGCAAAAAGCTTCGAGAGAGTGTTACTTCATAGCACTTAAGGAAGCTAAAAAAATCAAAGGAGGATCGACCATCACACCTCAAAGAGGCCAAGGCCGACCCAAGCTACATGGAATGTTAAAAGTCTCTCTTCAGTCATATTTCATTTGTTTTAAGTAGATAGGAATAGCTAGAACTGTTTTCTACTTTCAACAATATGCACTTGTATTAATTTCAAGGTAATCAATCAAATACATTCTTTTCAAGCTACAAAATTTGTCCAAGTGAATTTAACATTAATTCCTCCTTGAATAATGGTGCTACATAGAAGATATGTCTCCTAATCAAGTGACTTATTCAAACAATTGAAATTCAAGTGACGATTCTGGAAATACGAATGAGGAAAGAAGGATGATAAATATTAAAAAAAATGGCCGAGGTCGACCCCGAAAAAAATGGAAGTGAATTCATAAACAAACAGTGTCAAAATATCATAGAAAAATCAAAGATACACCCCGAGAAGACCAAGAATCAATCCTTCGGAGATTGATCGGGCAATTCTAGAGAAAATTCAAGGACTACATTGAAGCCCTAAAATTTTCTCTTGTAAAGCAGTCGAACACTGTGAATCTAGAGGAGAATCTTACACCTCAGAAAGACTAGGATTAACCCTACGGAGATTGATCAAGAAATCTTCAGGATAATCCAATGACCACCTTGGAGCCCTAAAATATTCTCCAAAAAAGAGATCGAACATCGCAATTCTAGAGGAGAATCTTATACCCAGGGAAGATCGAAATTGTCCTTACAAGGCATGAACAACAATCCCAGGGATAATTCAAAGGCTACTCGAAGCATTAAAACCAACTCGTCCTAAAAGGATGATTTCAATTATTTTTTAAAAAAAGAGAGAGAGAGAGAATAAAGAGCCAAAGGAGAATGACCTAATAAGGTTAAATGGAAAATGTCTTAAACAAAGAGACAAATAAAAATTACTCCCAAATCAGGCTCCATGCAAATAGCTCATAATAATGAAGCTAAACCTTGAATCCTAATTAGGGAGTGAGGGCTAATGTTATATGTAAAACTTGACCATAAAAGGAAAATTTAAAATACAAAGGAAATGGAAGGGAAAATATGCAAAGAAGGACCCAAAACGAGTCAAAGCAGATCAAATCAGACTAAAAGACAAAAGGAACTGGGCCTCCGGACAATAAGAGAGACTAGAATTTGGGCCCGAAGTCCCAAATCCTCTGGTCGGCCTCGGCTTAGGCAGAGGTCGACCCCAAAGACGAACCCCACCATGGGGTCAGGCCATTCTCTTCTCTCTCCCTAGCCTCGATTCAGCCCATAACCATCCTTTTCCCTTTCCTAAATCTCCATAGATATGTCATTTATGCCCTAAAAAAGACCCTACAAATACACTTCTTCACCATGAGGAAGGTAAGTTCAATCTAAGTCCACTTTGACTATACTCTACAAAATTCTCCAAAGCTAACTTAAGCATCGGAGCCTGTGTGGCTAGCACCACACCGGTGTTCAGATCTTTCTTGTCTTGCAGGCCAAGCTCTTCTCCCTTTAAACAAATTCACCGTTGTTGTCACGTGGAAGTCAAATGAGATTCTCTTGTCTAAAATTTGGCAACAATAGCAGTGGTAAGTTTAATTTTTACTATTAATAAGAATAAATTTCTATACATATATGATTAAATTTTTAATTTATACTAATATGTATATTTATTTTACAGATATTTGTATATTGTATTAGTTCAAATTAATGCAGTAGACAGATATTTATTTGTAGAGTTGAGCTCACTTGATAGCAACATTAAAAAATTTGAAAGTTGTGCTTGTGTTTTAACATCAAGATTGCTTCAAGTAAAACCAAATCAATAGGCCATTATTCCAATGAATGTTGGGTAGACACTATATATTTTTACATTGTATAATGTATAATAACATTTAGTATAAATTATATATTTTGTGTAGATATCATTAGATACTGGTTGTATTAGATTTATGAGGAGATGTTGCGTATTCGTTAGATTCCATGCAAAGTGTTACTCATGACAAAGTTAAAGCACTTGTAAACATGTAAGTAGTTTAACTTTTTGTTATATATATAATAGGAAAATAAAGTGTCTGTTTATTTTTTAAAATAGAGCCATAGAGATATTTAGATTTAAAGAAAAATTGAATAGAAAAAGAGGAGTGTGTATTTGTTTATTTTTTAAAATAGTGCCATAGAGATATTTAGATCTAAAGAAAATTCAAGGGAAAAAGAGGAAGTATTTGGAAACCTCCTGTTAAAGTAAGTATTTTATTTCATTACAATGATAAAAGTTATTCCATTATTTTATATTTCTTCCTACTTTAATACTCATTATTTATATAGAGCCCTCATCAACCTAGAATTGTAGAATGTGGATATTATGTAATGAAATTTATGAGGGATATTGTGATGGATCAACAGACATTCGCTTAAAGAGCGAGCATGATATGAACTATACGTGAATATTACCTTATTGATTATTTTAAATAACTTTGTAATGAAATATATAAATTTATAGACATTTTTTTTTTGTAGTTTATAAAAAAGAAGACATCTGCTCATGTTGAGATTGATGAAGTTCGTAATGAGTGGGGACTATTAGAGAATATTCTTCCTACAATATTGCCATAATTTGTGCCTATGATTGTAAATATTTATAACGATATATGTTTCCTTTTATAACACTTTGATTTTGTATATAGGAGGATACTCATTCAATAATAAAACATTCATTGGAGAATTACCTTTCATCCTCTTCCTTACTCTGTATTTCACATGGTATCAGAGCTTTAAATCATTTTTTTTCTATCTCTCCCAGAATCGTAGTATCAGTTCTTCCTCTCCACTTCAATGGCCACCACAGTTGACACTTCTTCTTCTGCAAATACATCAGCAATTCCATCACCTCTGTTTCTTCTATCCAATATCTGCAATCTTGTACCTCTTCGTCTAGATTCATCGAACTATGTGTTGTGGAAATTTCAAGTCTCCTCAATTTTGAAGGCTCACTCTCTCTTTGGGCACATCGACGATTCTCTCCCAAAACCTAACCAATTTGTTCATTCACCGGCTGGAACGCCAACAACAGAGGTTAGTACTGAATTTATTCAATGGGCATCTCGTGATCAGGCTCTCATAACTCTGATTAATGCAACTTTATCTCCATCTGCCCTTGCCCATGTTGTTGGTTCTACTTCCTCAAAAGATCTTTGGCTTTCTTTAGAAAAACGGTATTCCTCAAATACACGGTCCAGCATTCTTGATTTACGATCTTCATTATACACAATAAAAAAACTTTCTGCTGAAGATCAATATACTTGCCGAATTAAAGAGCTTGTAGATAAGCTTGCTGCAGTTTCTATTTCTCTTGAAGATGAAGAAATTTTGGTTCATACCTTAAATGGGCTACCCTCTGAATTTAATGCCTTTCGCACATCAATCCGAACGCGAAATGGAACTCTTTCTCTTGAAGAACTTCACGTTTTGTTGGATGCTGAGGAAAAGACTCTTCAACGGCATCAATCGGTTGAACCCTCTCCCACTGCCATGGTCGCCGTTCATCACAATATTCAGTCGCGCAATTTACTCTGTATTTCACAGGGACAATTTCTTCAACTGTACATTCCTGCACAAAATTATGTATTGTTGTTTTAATTAGTTGACTTGTTAGGTTTATTATTTCAACATTATTGTGTTTTTACATTTTCTTTATGTATAAAAATTTGATTGGGTTTTAGTTTATTAAAGTTGAATTTGTTTGTGTCTATGCTTTAGTAAAATTTGGATTAATTAAAATTTGAAAAAATAAATAATGCATATATGAATCGTGGCCTATTACTGTATACACTACAGTGGACATGAACTGTAGTCTATTGTTGTAAAGACCACGTGAAATGTCACCTACAGTCTATAGCAAAAGACAACGTCTGACGTTTCCCATGGTTTATTTGTGCAGACCATAGTTGACATTAGCCGTAGTCTATTAATAAAAACCATGGCTAACGTTAGCCATCGTCTATTAATAAAGACCATGACAACATTAGTCTTGGTCTATACGACCATAGACCACGGCTGACGTCGATCATGGTATATATATAATATAGACCACACCTAACGTTAGTTATAAATCTATACAATAGACTATATTGGAGTAGACCACGGTTGCAAAATCGTGTTATAATCGAATAAACCATAGTAATATGACCATGGTCTAAAGACTCTAAACCAATATTTGTAGTAGTGAATATGTTATTTGGTCACTATGCGACCGCATAATGCTTTCAGCTTTGCAGCTTCAACTAGCAAATTTCCAGCTTATGCACAAAAATACGAAAATGCATCAATTCCTTAAAAAAAGACTTTTTTTGTTCCTATTTAAGTCTAATTAGCACATCATGATCGAAAACATGTTTAGTTAGCTTTTGCATAAATTTGCTCTATTTGTCATAAAGTACATCGATTTAAACTCATATACTCAAGGAATAAACTAAAGTTTGTGGCTAAATTGAGAGTTATCAACAACATCTGACTTTTGACAAAGCAAATATATCCAAGTATATTTGTACAAACATCAACTATGGTAAGAAAATATCTATATCCAACATGTGTACAGTAGAAAAAGGCCCCTATATATCAACATGTACAAGATTATTAAAAGCATTACTAGAGAAATGATTGCTAGTAATGAAAGACAATCTTCTCTACTTTGTAAGGGGACAAAAAAGACAAGGTCGATCACAAAATGTAGGTGTAAATTTCAAAACATTACTCAGAATTCAAACTAGCAGTGGAAAGATGACCAAGACATCTATGCCACTGGTCGGTGTACATGCAAGCGCAAGCGATCGAAGTAATATAAAATAGTATGTGAGTACCAAGTATCGAATCCCAAAGGAATGGTGTAACAAAAATATTGTAAAGCAAAGTGTAAGGCAAATTGCAAACTTGAAAACTAAATTGCAAAAATAATGTTGGGATGGTGTGTTGGTAAAACAAATAATTGCAAAATCAAATTGCAGAATCAAGAAATTGCAATATTGAAATGACAAGGATTGCATAATCTAATGCAGAATCGAGCAATGGCAATATTGGATAGTAAACTAAAATTTCAAACGGAATTTAGATAAAGATGGGATTCAAGAATGTCATTGCCCTAAGTCGTAATTGCAATTCTAACCTATTCCACACTCAATTGTAAACCAAAATTACTTCTCCTATTCACCTTGAATTTAGACTTTTAGGAAGCTAAGTGAGTGACTTATATGTCTGTAGTCCCTCTATCTTAGATAATTATGCTCAACAATTTTATGGGCTTTGGAGTCCTTATTCCTTATGTCTAGGGTAAGGATTGACTTATGTCTAAACTCTTTTCTCCATCACTCGTGCGAAATCCGCTTATCACTAACCCCGTCGGTATTAGATCTATGCTTGAGTTACTACCCTAGTTGATCAATCTAGGATCTCAAAGGAAATTTGTTCAACACAAGCAAACAATTGAGATATAGGCTTGATTTTTATTGAAATTTAGGCTACAATTACTTCTTAGGGAATTCACATCCTTGAACCCCCTAAGAAGTTTTAGCTCATATTAAAGATAAAAATCTTACCACTAATTTTAGAATAAAAATGTTGGGATTTATGCCCTAAAGCCTCGTAATTAATAATTTATTTAATAATGAATAATAATTTTGATTATTTTATTTGCAATATAATATTATCCATTATATAAAAAATCCAACGTTATTAGTGTAATCTTGAACAGTATGTGGTTGACATACGAGAGGATCATGTTCAAGAAATAACCTAAAGGGTCATAGTATAGGGATAAGGTTGGGTGCCTTATCCTGGTAACACTATTGATACGACCCACTTTGTAATAGTTACAAATGATTTGATCCAAATCATTCATGTGGAGACATGTGAGTGGGGGTATCTTATACAATGAGCATGTATAAGACTGGACCATGAAATATTTAATCTCTCTTTATAAATCCGTTAATTGAGAAGATTAATATTTCATCAGGACGATCATATGCGACTCGATCTTAATCTTGAGTGAGTTATGTGAAGGGAATAATCGAATAAAACCCACAGTGGAAGCATATAAATCGTCTTTGATTTATTTAGAATTAAACTAAAATACAAAGGTTAAGCAATACATACCTTGAAAATGATATTATGGAGAATATTCTGGCGAATCTTTATCTTTTCCACAAAGTCTTCCTGGCTATGACTCGAACACAGGACCAAGGCTTGTGGGAGCCTCTTGAAAGAAAATCCCCAAGGGATTGAAGAGGAAGAAGTCTAGAGAGAATTCTCTAATTCTCTCTATTTAGGAGATGCGTGTTGTATTGAATGGCTCAACTCAAGGGTACTATTTATAGTGACCAAGGGAAAATCTTTGACATAATTAAAATATTATATTTTAATATCTAATATATTAAAATATATCTTGTATTTATTTGAATCTCATTCAAATCTCCTACGATATTTATTTATTTGAATTTTATTCAAATTCTATAAATATCTTTTATTTAATATATCAAATATACATTAATTATTTTAATATTTAATGTATCAAATACAATAAATATATTTTCCTCTTTTATATTTAATATATCTAATATATTAAATATTAATTTGAACACTTCAAATTAAATATTAAATTTGAACATTTCAACTTTAATATTTAATGTATCAAATACAATAAATATATTTTCCTCTTTTATATTAAATATTAATTTAAACACTTCAAATTAATATTAATTTGAACATTTCAAAATTTTCTTTCAACTAAATTGATCTTTTAGTGTTACTATAAGCTAGCAAGGGGACCTTATGGACCTACAGATTATAAGCTCCAATGATACAAAATTAATTAATTAAACACTTTAATTAATAAATTTTCATTCATTAACTTTAGGGTCACTCCACTATAGACCTAAAGTTGCACTTTTATGCACTGTAGGACAAGTTGTGTCCATTGATATAATCACTACATGCAAGTCGATCCTTCACGAGTTGTTCGTAATTACAGCTGGATCAAAAGTTCGTTTTACCCCTATAATTACATCTTGCACCTTAAGTACCACTGATCCTCTAATTAACAATTTATTTATAATATAATTATAAACTAAGTCCCTCTCGGGCCAATGAGAGGGTGGGGTCTCATTGTTCAAGTCCCAAAATCAGCACTTAAGGGAACTACTCATCTACTTACCCTATATGGGAATGAGTGAATTCCATCTTGTGAGATTATGTTCCCAGCTCCCTATTTGGTCAAGTCCCCAAAATGGTAGGCATATTGAATCGACTACAAAAGCCACTCTCACCCATGCAAATCAAAGGACAAACTCTCACATGCAGGAGTTCATAACTCACTCAAGATTAAGATCGAGTCACATATGATCATCCTGATGAAATATTAATCTTCTCAATTAATGGATTTATAAAGAGAGATTAAACATTTCGTGGTCCAGTCTTATACAAACTCATTGTATAATATACCCACACTCACATGTCTCCACATGAATGATTTCGATCAAATCATTTGTAACTATTACAAAGTGTTACCAGGATAAGGCACCCAACATTATCCATATACTATGACCCTTTAGGTTATTTCTTGAACATGATCCTCTCGTATGTCAACCACATACTGTTCAAGATTACACTAATAACCTTAGATTTTTCATATAATGGATAATATTATATTGCAAATAAAATAATCAAAATTATTATTAATTATTAAATAAATTATTAATTACAAGGCTTTAGGGCATAAATCCCAACAATCTCCCACTTGCACTAAAGCCGGCGAGACATGTATCCTAGGGCATACTCTATACCCAACATGTTCTCCCACTTGCCCTAGCAAAGATGAGACATGTCTCGTAATCCTAGACATTCTAGGTGACCCTCAAACACTTTAGCCTGGAGAGTCTCTTTATATAGATCCAAAAGCCATCTTGGTCACTACCATGATGCTTTCTCTCTCTCGATATGATTTCCTATACATTGGTGTTTTCTAATTTCCTTAATATTAGTCTTTGCACCAGTATTATCATAATAAAGAGGATAGACTAAATCATATCTGAAACACATTTCAGATATTTAAGGAACTATTTGAGTCATACAAGTCCTTTTCTTGCTTTACAAGCAAAACAATTTAACTTATATATCATACTCCACCACCTAGGGTAAGATTTATTTTTACATAGATTTCCTAAATCTTTGCAAGAACCAGTGTATCTTGTAAAGATCAAATCTTTAACTCCATACACAAAAATTTCTCATCATCCATAGATAATTTGAGAAAGTTTTTAATTTTCTACTCAATGATCATACCATTCATTTAACTGATATATGCTAACCAATTGTATATAAATGTTCAGTCTCATTTATGCATATCATATACTCTCAACATTTGAGGTGTCTTAAGATACACTTTCTTAGACATAAAAATCAAATATTTGACAACAATTTTGTCAATATAAGATGTTTGAGACAAAGTTAACATTTTGTCCTTAAAATCTTCATTTTGGACATTTAAAATATACTGAGTCATTCCAAATCACTTATTTGGAATTGGTTATTTAATCAACGTTTTATGTTAGACATCTTACATCATTCATAATGGGTAAAAATATCACCAACATAAAACATGAGAAAAATCCACTAAGCAATTAATGATTTTCTTGTCTATACAAGCTTCATTAATATTTATCCAAAGTCATAGATTTTGATACTTTTATCAAACCTTATATTCACAGATCTAATGGTAAAATTCATTTCATAAATAAACCTTTACTATTTTGCAAACCTTTTGCTTTTGATCTTTAAAAATAAACATATCTGATTGATTTGTGTAGATGCATTATTTAAGATTTCTTTTCATAAAAGAATTCTAAACATTCATTTTCATATCCCATATGCAACAATGTATTAAATAATACTTACAGACTTTAGTATGACAACAAGTGAGAAAGTTTACTCTTAGTCTACTTTATCCTATTAGGTCTAACTCTTTGCCATTAGTCTCACTTTGAGAGTAATAAACCTTCAACTTTGTCATCTAACATGACAGTTTGGGCTTCAATTAAGTCTTTGTAAAGGTTGAGTCATCTCATAACTCTCCCACTACGATGAGGCTTATCCAATTCATGACTAGGATCCATTTGACTTTCAAATATAATTAAATTGTTAACAACTTTTGTTAACTATGTAGTGGCTTCACTTGGAACCAATTTATTAATATTATCTCACCTTATTAAAAGTTTGTAGTCTTTTATTTGACATTTCTTATAAAATTGATATTTGTCATACAAATACCTTATTCATTTTAGAACTACATAAAAGACCACTTTATACTCCTTAGGGGTGGCCTACACTTAGGCTTATCTTTGAACATATACAAGCTTTTTAGGCTTATTTCAACACGTGAGCTTAACATTCACAAATGGTGAAGTGTTGTAAACCAGCTTTACTACTCTTCTATAATCTTTAAAATTATCTTGTAGACACTTTTAGAGGGAATCATGTTCACCATGCAATCTCTATTGCATTTCCTAACTGGAGTATGATAATGGTGTGTAACTCATTACTGATGTGACCATGTCTAACAAGGTCCTGCTTCTCTTCTTGTAGCACAATTTCACAAAATTGTACTTGGTATTAAGATAGTTGTGATAAAAACCAATTTTCTATCAATTAGTTTTAGTACATAAGGTTCCTGTACTTTCTATAATGATCTGATCATAATATCTTGATAGATTTAATTACCTAATCGATTTTTAAACTTTAACTTTAGTCTTAATTTTCTTGAACTTTTCAAAAATTTAGACTTATGTTGTATCAGGTAAAGATACTTATACCTTGAATGATCATCAACTAGAGCGATGAAATATTTATGACTTTATTTGACTTTTACATTCACCAGACCATTTGGGTCAGAATGTGTAAGCCCAAAATATTCTTTGACGTTCTACCCCTATCTAATAAAGGCCCAATGATTATCTTGCATGAAAGACAAGATCTACAGACAGGTAAAGTAATTAACTAACTTTTTAGAGAATTACCTCTTACTAGTCTTTTCATTCTATTCAAGTTGATGTTAATCAACCTTAACAGCCAAAGTCAAGTATCATCTTTTAGGAGAAAATAATGTCTTTCTATTTTGGATTCTATAATCCTGAATATCTCAATATTTTGTAGTATAGTATATGTCAACATTTTTAACATATACAAATTGTTCTTATTTTCAGCTGAATGTATTTTCAAACAATTTTGAAAATATAAACTTTCATACTTCAAAGTAATTCATACTATATGAACATTTTTGTAATAAAGTTCGAGAAATTGAATTTCTCTTATGGTTACTAAAAACACCATATTCAGCATTATGTAACAATTTTTACTTAATGACATCTTAATGTCTCCCACTACACTAACTGAGATAGGCTTCCTGATGCTAACTTGTAGAAATTATTCTACATGTTAAGTATTTTCCAAGAATTACATATTAAATGTAATGAAGAATAAATCTTGATAGTAGATCTTATATCGACTATCTAGGTGGCATTTATATTCCACCAAAAATCTAGTAAATCAAATTTACTTTCATTTATATTTTTCTTCATAGAGGCATTTAAAAAATTCCTCTTATTATGAATGTCCTAGCTAATTTAGGAACTATTTCCTTTTATATAGCTTCAATCATTTGGTTTCTTTACTTGGATTTTTGTAATACTTAATTTTGAGATCATTTAGACAATTTTCTAAATTTAGCTTATGTTGACTTCAACATCTCATATGTTGTTGTCATTTTCTTTATCTTCTAAACTTGACATCTAACATGTCAACTAAGAGAATACGTACATGCTATCTCGTTTACTTTTGATTCATTAATCATGTGCTTCACGAACAATTCGAATAGCATTAGCAACAGGTTTTGAGAACATTTCTCAATAAAGACAAATTCTAAATTTTACACTACCATTATAGTGTTAATGTTACTTTTCCAAGTAATAAAATTTCTCAATTTTAACCTATCAGTAATAAAATTAAAAATTATGAGAGAAACTGACATAATATTGAAATATATATAATTTAACATCATGCAAATAATTATCCATTCAATTTTAGCATAGAAATCAAACAATTTGAAAAAATGAACCCTATAAATCATTTCTAATGCTATGATACTTTAGTGAGTTAGAACAAGTGCCGCCGTAGAGTAGGTCAAGTATTCCTTCACTAAACTAAGACAATCTCAACCAAATATTATACCAGAATAACTCTTATTCGTATAATATTTAGTTACCATTAGTTTGGTCAAAGACATCATTAACAACTTTAATGAGCCCTTTGTAAGTGTGACCCATAATTTTAGATCCCGTAGTTTTATCCCAACAAGTGCCGCCGTAGGATAGGTCAAGTATTGGAAACAAAACTACAATCCTATCCTTCTCAGGAGTTCACCCTGATATTGACTCATGCAAACACCCTGATATTGACATCATTAACAACTTTAACACTAAAAAGATCAATTTAGTTAAAAGAAAAATTTGAAATGTTTAAATTAATATTTAATTTGAAATGTTCAAATTAATATTTAATATATAAGATATATTAAATATAAAAGAGGAAAATATATTTATTGTATTTGATACATTAAATATTAAAATTTGAAATGTTCAAATTAATATTTAATTTGAAGTGTTCAAATTAATATTTAATATATTAGATATATTAAATAAAAGAGGAAAATATATTTATTGTATTTGATACATTAAATATTAAAATAATTAATGTATATTAGATACATGAAATAAAAGATATTTATTAAATTTGAATTGGATTAAAATTAGGAAATAAATGTCGTAGGAGAATTTTAAACGGTTTGAATAAGATTCAAATTGGTTAGATAAATATATTTTAATATATTAGATATTAAAATAAATTATTTAATTATGTTCCCTAGACCACTATAAATAGAACCCTAGGGGTGAGCCATTGTGCATTCTTCACAACATACATCTCCTCAATAGAGAGAATTAGAGAATTATCTCTAGACATTTTCTTTTTTAATCCCTTGTGGATTTTCTTTCAAGAGGCTCCCACAATCCTTGGTCATGTGTTCGAGTCATAGCCAGGAAGACTTTGTGGAAGAGATAAAGACCCACCAGAAGAATCTCCATATTTTGAAGGTATTTATTGCTTAACCCTTGTATTTTAGTGTAATTCTAAATAAATCAAAGATGATTCCTATGCTCTTGCTGTGGGTTTAATTTGATTATTCCCTTAAAAAAATTCATACTAGAATAATATATTAAAATGCTAAATTCCACAAAGATTTAAAGGAATTAAAGGCATTTTGCCATCCAAAACTGAATCAAACAAAACTGAAAACTAAACCATGAACTTCAGAAAAATAAAGCCACGAAATAACAATTGAAGCAAAAACGGAACCAACATAATAACAATCATAACAGAGGAAAAACAGAAAACTTGAAGCAAAATAGAACCAATATAACAGTAGCTCTCGGTAAACAGAGAAGAACAAAAAAAACTAGAAAAATAGATGAATACTTTGACAGCAATTCTCGGTAATACAAATAAGAAATTAAAAAAAAGTAAAACAAAGACCAAGCTTGACAGAAGTGTTGGGTTTTGTGTCCTAAAACTCGTGGTTTTATAAACTCAATGTATATTCTATTTTGCAATAAAGATGTTATTGAGGTTTATTCAGTAAAGGTGTTATTGGATAAAGTGAATTGCGTCCTTTTAACTCAAATCCAATGAACTAAGAACCCTTGACTATAAGATGTAAACTTGAACTTCATGTATGACATAAAAGTGGATCAAGTTCGAGTAATAGTCAGAACGGTCTATAGTATAGGGATAGGGCTGGGTACCTTATCCTGGGGACACTATGGACGCTGCCCACTTTGTATAGTACTAACGATGTGATCCTGAATCGTTCATGTGGAGACATGAAAGTGGGGGCGTCCTATGCAATGAGTTTGCATAAGACTGGACCGCGAAATAGTCACTTAGACTTTTTAACTCCGTTTACTGTTTTAACTGACTATTTTCATACGATGACCTAGGTAACTCGATCTTAATCCTGAGTGTGCTATGAACTCCTGTTTATTCGGGATTATCCTTAGATTTGCATGGGTGAGAGTAGCCCGAGATCGCCAACTCAATAAGCCTCCCATTTTGGGGATGAGACCGAGTAGATTGTTGGGAACATAGTCATGCGAGATGAAATTCACTCCTACCCGCTCTAGGGTTTAGTAGAGAGGTTGTTCCCTTAAGTGCTGACTCCGGGTCTTGAGCAATGGGCCCACCCTCTCATTGGCCCGAGAAGGATTCGGTTTGTTGGTCGGACCACAAACCAATTGTTCATTAGAGGATCAGTGGGACTTAAGGAACAAGAAGTAATTACAGGGGTAAAACGGTTTATTTGACCCAGCTATAATTACGAATGACTTGTGAAGGATCGACTTATTAATCATGGTCATATCGAGTGGACAGAAATATATCTACAGTGAGAAGAGTGCAGCCACTGGGCTTTAGTGGAGTGTCCCGGTGGTTAACGAATGTTGATTAGCTAGGCTAAAGAGTTTAGCCGGTTAATCTCGTATCGTTGGAGCTCATGATCTGTAGGTCCATTAGGTTCCCCTTACTAGCTCTGACTAAGCCTTGTAACAATTTGAGAGAAAAGAATTAGAATTGTTCAAATTCGGTTTTGGGAGAAAACGTTAATTATATGCGATATACTTAACGTTTCATAGCTTAATTATGAATTAAACTATGATAAAGAAGAGGTGGACATATTTAAATTTGATTTAAAGATTGATTCGGTTTAAAACATGAAAAGGGATTCATGTTCGAACGTTCGATTTGAGAAATTGGGATTGGTCCAATTATTTAATTTAATATTTGATATTAAATTAAATAATTATTTAAAATTAATTAAATTGTTTAATTAATTAAAAATTGATTTTAATTTAAAATTAATTTTGAATTAAAATTAAAAAGAAATTCAAATTCATTTTGGAATGGTTTTTGGACCAAATTCATTTTTTCATGAATGTCCTTGCTTTTTCAAATTCACCAAAATTGCCCACCTCCTTCTTGATTTATCCTCATCACTCATGTGTTGGCTTCTTCACAAAGATTAAAGAAGCTTGTGGTTTGTTTTAAATAAGAAGAAACACCATGGGTGAGGAGAATTTTGCAGAAAATTGGAGTAATTCTCGGTTTTAGACCTTTGCTCTCTCTCTCAAAAATTCTCTCAATTTAGGATCCCACAATCCGTTTCAAGGCCTGAGGATAGTAGGGAAGATCCTAAGGGAGATCCACGAAGTGTTCGTGATAAGAAATTGGCCAAGGATTAGGAGAATTTTGAGCATCAAAGGTAGTGTTCTTATTATCTGTTTTTCCAGTTTTGAGCATGCTTTTTGTATGATAAAATTGATCAAATTAGAGTGCTTAAGATCCAAAATTGCTTCCGCTTTCTTAATATTAACTCTTTCAAGAAGTACTCCGTAATACAAAGAAGAAATTGAAAAAAAAAACAAAAGAAACTAACTTGCAGTAGCTCTTGGTAAAATAGAGAGTAACAAAATTCAAAAAAACAGAGGCAAAAACTGGGTATAAACCCATGAACAAAACTCCCAAAAACATCCTCCAAAACCGATCCCATTCTTCAATCATTTTCTCTCCTTTTATAGGCCTTCATTAGGGTTGAATAATGCCCAAATTTCGTGCTCAAAATCCCCCAAATCGTGCTATAATTGAAGATTTTCAGAATGAGTTAAATGCAGATTTTTTTTCCTTTTTTGAACTTTTCTGCTGCTCAAGAAAAAATTGAAGAATCGGAAAATTGCAATTTGGTTTTGCAATTTCCACATTCCCTGCAAACAAACTTAACTTTTTTAGACTCTTATCTAATTGCCTTCATTCTTATTTCTTTCTTATTTTCAAGCAACTTTCAACTATTTTCAAATGATCTTAAGACAAAACAAGAATATTTTAAGTGATTAGGAGTTAAATAAGCCTTAATTCTAAGGCTTATCAGCCACAGATCAAAAGACTTCCTGCAAACTGCAACACAAACTTGGACTCGAGGAACAAAATCTTCTATGTTTTGTGAATCATCCAACAAATACAATCATGACATAAACTACCCTTCCCAATCATCGTAAAATTGAGTTTGTTCGATATGAAACATTCAATCCCAAGAAATTGTACAGAAATAGAGGCTTGTTTGGTTAGTGCACTGATAGATAAAAAGTTGTATTTGAATTGAGGCACATACGACACTTCGTGGAGATAAATGCTACCAAATAATTGAATGGTCCCAATAGAATGCACTTGCAAATGCAAATTATTTCGCAAAATAAGAAAAGTTGATATCAAAGATAAAGACTCAAAAAGATCTATGGAAAAGCAAATAAATGATGAGGCACCGGAATCTATAATCAATTTTCCATGTAAGCTGCTAAGCAATAAAGAATTAGTACTTAAAATGTTGTGATATTGAGAAATCGCCTCAGTGGTATCTACAAATGTCAAAGAGGAATTAGTAATAGTCGCATTAGCTTGCTGCACCATTTGTGGTGGAATTCTAAAATTACCAATTGGGGTAGCACAATTTTCTCCCTTTGATTTATACCTAGGAGGGTATCCATGAAGCTTATAACATTTGTCTATTATGTGTCCTTGGATGCCACAATGAGTGCAAATTGGACTCGAAGACTTCTTGCTTTCAGAAGGATTAAAACATGACGACTATTGTATTGCCATTCTCATTGCAGAAGATTGACTAGCAACATAAGAACTAATGGTATGTTGCTGCTCTTCTTGTACAATAAGAAAAAACTCTTTGCTGGTAGAAGGAGCAAGTTCCATAAGCTACTTGAACTCTAACCTAGGCGAAAGAATCATTTAAACCCATTAAGAAACTCATCAAATACTTGAATTGAGAAAATTCTGCCATCTCTCAAACACCTCCACAAGAACAACAACCACAATTGCAAAAAGGTCGATAAATGTTGTATTCATCCGAAATACACTTGAGACTAAAGTACATACTTATAGATTCTTGATTTTGCGAAAGAGCCATTGTATCTCGCTTGAGTTGAAAATTTTGTGGCCTATTCTTCTTCTCAAATTGATCCTTTAAATCAAGTAAAATATCTCTTGCTGAATTAGAGAGAAAATTATGCTTGCCTAAGATCCCTTTAGAAACCGAATTCAAAATCCACGTAATTACCATATGATGCTACAAATCTAAGCTGAAAGTAAGTCTCCAATGGGTTTGGGTATATGATCGACATTTGCTACAGTAAGTGCACTTGATCGAAGTAATAAAGAAAACTGGAAGTACTCCAGAGTATCGTACCCAAGGGAACAGGTTTTAACAAAATTTACTAAGATGACACAAAATTGTTTGTAAAATACAATTGCGGTAACCAATGGTGTAAAAATACTTGAGAGGTTGTTTTTGCTAAAGAAAATAAATGAAAAGTCAATAATTAAGAAAAATGGGATCCAAATAGCTTATGCCCATTTGGAAAGAAATGCCACTAAAAATGCAATTGCAATCATAGTTAATACACGAGAACTAAGTAAACAGAATTCAACTCCTATTCGATTTTGCTTCAAAATCTTTAGGAGGCTAAGTGATTAAACCTATATTTTTATGGCTAATCTAACTTAGATATTTCCGCGCACAACTCTAGTGGTTTTGGAGTCTCACCCTATGTCTAGGGTCGATGTTTAGGATTTATGTCTAAGCCTTTTCCTTCATTGCTTTTGCGACATCCGCCTTCCCTTAACCCTTTCGGTATTAAGTTCAAGCTTGATAAGCAACACTAGTTGGCTGACTAGGTTTACCCAACATTGAACTCACCAAAAGCAAACATTAGTTCAAGTGTTAGCTAGATTACTTTTGCTTCGAGCCTTACATCTTTCCTCTAGGGCATTCACAAACTTGAATCCCTAAAGAAATTTAGCTCTTCATAGCAAAATTGAAAAACAAAGTTTTAAAGTAATAAAAATACATAATTGAATTAAAAGGAAGAAGAGAAAAAAAATTCTAGAATGCAAGAGCTTAAACTAGAATGAACTTGAGTAAAAAGAAAAGAATAGAATAAATTGAAAATTTTATTAAGCTAAATAAACTCAATGCTGAAACTTAAATGGACTTTAACAACTCGTTCGAATAACGAAAATACAACTGAAAAATCAAAATTACAGTAGCAGCGAAATCCCTAGAACTGAAGCAAATAAACTTAGATAGTGCCAAAAGTAAATTCTAAGAAAAACGATAAATAAACGCCTTTCTTACTTCTCTTTCAATCGACTCAATTCCACTTTTCTCAAAGGGAATCGAGTCTTTACTTTCTTCAATTTTCGTTGAGGAAGGATCAAATTTTGAAGCTCAATCGGCTGGAAAAAAAAAAAACAGCAGCAACTAATCTTGAAAATAGCAGAAAAATAGCAGAAAAAACAGTAAAAAATACAGCAGAAAACAGCAAAAAATCGTGAAAACAACAACACTTGAGGTTGAAAACGGTCGTAAACGGATTCCTTTTCTTGAGGCTTCTTCTCCAATATTTATAGATGAATTGGGCTAGGGTTTCCTTATTGAATGAGGCATAATTATGGCTAAAATCTCAGCTAAAATCGTGGAGCCAATATCTCACAAAATTCCTAGATTTTAGGAGATTTGCAGATTTTCCTTTAATTTCCAGATCTATCAAAATTGCAATTGCAATGCAATTGCATTTCTGTTGCATACTTCAAATTCCTGCACAAAAACATCAAGTAAGTGTGGTTTTCATTTTCTTTTGCTTTATTTTCTCCATTTACTTAATTTAAAAGGCTTCCAACAATAATTCAATTTAAACCAACTATTTGCTAGCATTTTTATCTAATAATACACATAAAATAACAAGAATAACTACGTATAAAGGCTAAATAATTCTCATAAATGAGAATTATTAGTATACTTCCATCAACAAACTCCAATTTTTCTTCATTGACAGTTCGATGATCATAACTTTACTCCAAGAAACATAATTCCGATCAGTAAGCAATTCCATCACCAATACCAAATTAGAGGTATCTTTGTGATGAAGATAATAAAGACTTCAAGCAAATTCAATCGAAATGGGATTTTGGTTCAATGATGAACAATAAGACCAGTCTTGAGGCTCATTAGAAGTAGTAGGCAGATTCTGTGGCTATGTATCCATGAAGAAATTAGGCAAAAACTCAAGAAATGAACAAAGGAGAAAAACAGAAGAAAGGAAGAAGATAATCGAGTTTGCTTTGATACCATTTCAAACATGGAAGCAATAATAAAGGAAATGATACTCTTCATTGATATTCCTCATAGAAATCAATACATATTTATACCCGTGTGAGTATAACAAAAATCCAACTATCTAACGAAATGTATATAACAAAATCTAGCAATAAATTAATTATTTCAAACTACAACTCAACTTAATAACTAATAATCCAATAAAAATATTAGAGACACCTTCATATTATACAACATATAGTTGCTCGATAGTCATAAAACATGCACAAGTATACATAGGATAAAAATAATTAATTAACCCTAAATATATTATTAGTACAAATCTTTAGCTAAAATAATTGTTCGATGGTCAATAACACACAACTAGTTACATAAAATCCATCAAAGAAGAAATAAATGCATTAGTTAGAAATAGAATAGCAATGATTTTTTTTCATAGCTCTACTCAAAACTTTCAAGGCGGACTAATTAAATTAGATTTGTTCTTAGTATGATAAATGTGAGGGTACAGAGATTTGAACCTCCAACTTCAAAGTTGGAAATTTTTTTAGTACTAACGTAGTACCATACTCTCTTTGTTCACACTATGTTTTTGAGTTTATAAATAACTTTTTAATGTTAGTAGACCTCACATAAATTTGGATGGATCTCACATATGGGGTGTTTGGGTGGGGGGTTGAGTTGGTAAAAAATACCAACTCAGCGTTTGGCTCACTGAAAAAGAAAACTATCGGTATGGAGTTTGGAACTCGGTGAGTTCCTTTTCGAACTCCATGCATCTCTTCATTCCTCACACCTCTCTCTCTCCCTCATTCATTGCACACCCTTCACGATGCTTCTTAACTCTTCCTCTCTTCAGTTCTCTCTCCCTTTCGTTCTTCAAACTTCCTCGTTTCTTCGATGGAGATGGGGTTGGATCTGGGTTCAGATGGGTGATTTTTGAGTTTCGATTTGTCAAGGTACGTTCACCAGCTCTTTCTTCATCTTCTCCCACCAATCTTCTTCCCCATCTTTTGATTTTCTTTTTGTTCGAAATTGAAACTCTTACTACTCATATCTATAACTCTAGTTCTCTGTCCTTCATGGAATCATTCGATTCATTATTTTTTGTTCGACATACTGTAGCCTTTAGGTCGTGCCTCGTTGATTTATACTCTCCATGCACCACTATCACACTTGTTCTTGCCAAATCTGTAACCCATTCTCCTTCTTCTTCGTCGAATCTACCTTTTTTTTTACTAATTTTTCTCCAGAACTGTAAACCCTAACATCCACTCGCATGTCGATTTCCTTGCTCTCTCTCACTCCCTTCGCCGCTCTAAACCCTAAGTCAGTCTGGTCCCTTGCTGAAGTCCTTGCTTTTCCTTTATCGGACCATTTTTTTTCTACATAACATGCACTTTGTTCCATGATTTTGCATACTGATTTGTTGTTGAATTTTTTTTGACTTCGTTTGAGCACGTTGTCCATGATTTTTCATACTGATTTGTTGTTGAATTTTTATGACTTCAGTTGAGCACGTTGTCCATGATTTTTCATACTTATTTGTTGTTGAATTTTGATGCATACTAATTCCTTATTTTTTGACTGTTTCATGTTTTTGGTTAAGATCTATTTTGTACTTAGCTACTGATTTGCCCAAACGTGTCGAGGTTCATTATGTTTTGATTAACATTTGTCCATATTTTGTTCTATATCCTTCTATGTGGACTGTCAATATGTACACTCTTTGCCGTGGAAATGAATGGGTTCAACATATTCATGAGGCTTGTTTTCTTATTCTTGCTACACTTGTTGGTCTAATGAATTTGAACACTCTGTTAGATAGTTAATCTCAATTTTTTCCTTTCTATTTGCATTCTAATCAGCAATCATCTATCATCAAAATTAATCTCATTTTTGTATTACATTGATGAATTTTCTTTGACTGTAATGAGTCAAAACTATTCCTGAGACCGGTTTTCATATTTACTATACATGCCATCCGAATGAATTCCACTGGCATGTCTTCCTCTGATTTGGACTGTTTACTCTATTATAGTGTTGTCAGGCATTTATTGAACTTTTTTTTTTAATGTTGAATGAATTGTATCTACCTCATTTATTATTCGTTTTTGAATTTTCAAACACCACCTACCTTTTGTTGGTTACTTGGAATACATTATGGCCATTAATGAGTGCCATTACTTCATTAGAGGTAGGTGGGAACAACCCTCCCCCTCTTCCTATATATTGTATATGACCCCTACATTTTTCCTTTGAGAATCTTCCACTACCTTCCATATTTTCCTACTCCGGTGAGTGCCTTCAAAACATTATTTCCTTTCAATTATGTGCACTATTTTTATTTCATAATACCTAATTGATTGTATTTGAATTTCATATTCATCCCATCCTTGTGTGCACTTCAAGGACTGAACGACTCGTCCCAACACATTCCGATCCACCTAAGGTACACCATCCATCTTTAAGGGTAGCATTTTTTCGTATCATGGTTATGTTCTTTATTTTCTTTCTAGCTAACTACGTATTTGTAATATGTGCATGCCCAAACTAATACTATCCAACAAATTAGTTTGAGGTTCTGAATGCCTACTTTTTACCTTAATATACATCATTTTTTTGTACGACACTGTCTTAACTTCATAGTTTATGTTTATACACATTTTTTTTTCTTTATACTCTTGGTCATTAGTTATGTGTAACTTTGTTTGAAATTTTTTAGTTATTGTTCCAAGTATTTTCATTCGTTCAAACTTTAGTAATTTTGCCTGTTGTAATTTATGTGTGTTTGTTATTATTGTCTTTTGTCGAACTTTATATACATTAGACACAAACGTTGGAATCTTTATATATAATTTTAATATATATTCTCATGGCATTACGAAATTTCGAATGCTAAGTTCATAGTTTTAAAAATAATATAGTGAATAATTTTTTTTGATAAAAAGTTCCATTTAGTAGTTTTTTTTTTAATAATCCGTCCTAATATAGAATCGAGTTTGTAATTGGAGAATTAAAATCGGGATTGTCTTAATAACCTAATTCGTAATTGGAAGAAAAAAAATAGTGGACTTGTTCATTTATTAAATGAATTGAATCTTCAAAGAATTTGAATTTCTTTAAAAGTTTGGAAAACAAATTTTCTTAATTGTAAACATCATTACATTTGAGAAGAAATTTGAATTTGCAGAATAAGTTAAAGATTGCATTTGTAATTTTTTAACAAGTATAATGTGTTTATCAATAAGTATTGAACTTTTCATTTTGAATTAGGTTGGAAACAACATAATTTGGAATTATTGCTTTTTTTAAAGTTTTTTTTAATAATTTTTAATGTTTAATGTGTGTTTTTTGAAGAAAATAAGGTACATTGCATATATCATAAATTGAAAGTAAATAGGATGATAATAATTTTTTTCTACAAAAGATCAAAAAAGTATGGTGGTTACTTTCCTTTGAAGTTCATTTTTTTTTCTTTATTCTAAAAGAAAAGTATGTTAGCTAAAATTTCAAATCCTAGGAAAATCTCAATTTGGGTTCATTGATAATGTTTCCTATCCAACCATTTCATACATAATAAACCCAAATTAACAATTTGATTTCAATATAGCCCACAAAACTAGAAACCTTAGCTTAAACCATAAACCCTATAACCCCAAAACCCCCAAACCTTAAACCCCTAAAACCATATAATTCTAAAACCCTAAACCCCCAAAACCCCCATACTTTAAACTCCAAAAACCCTAAACCCTAAACCCCTAAAACCATATAACTCTATAACTCTAAAACCCTAAACCCCAAAACCCCAAAACCCCAAAATCCTAAAACCCCTGAACCTTAAACTCCAAAAACCCTAAACTCTAAACCCCTAAAACCATATAACTCTAAAACCCTAAACCTTAAACCCCCAAAATCCCAAAATCCTCAAATCCTAAAACTCCCAAACCTTAAACCCTAAAAACCCTAAACTCTAAATTTCTGAAACTATATAACTCTAAAACCATAAACTCTAAACCCTAAACCCTATAACTCTAAGAACCCCAAAACCTTAAACCCCAAAACCATATAACCTCAAACCCTAAAACTCTAAAACTCCAAAACCCTAAAATCATAAAACCCAAAGCCCCAAAACCCCAAAACTCCATAACTCTAAACCCTAAAACCATATAACCCTAAACCCTAAACCCCTAAAATCATAAAACCGTAAACCCCAAAACCCCAAAACTCCATAACTCAAAACCCCTAAACCCATATAACCCTAAAATCATAAACCCTAAAACCATATAACCCCAAACATCCTAAATCCCATAACTCTAAACCCCTAAAACCATATAACCCTAAAACCATAAACACTAAACCTTTAGCTCGTAACCTTAAAAAAATTTGTATGTCTGCTCCTTCCATGACATCACGGTTAACTGAGTACACTTTGAATTTAGGATTATGGGTAGAACTAAGTTATATGTGGTCTTCGTTGGCCGTAACCCTGGTGTTTACATGACATGATATGAATGCCATGGAAAAGTCCATGAATATAAGGGAGCAATTCATCAGTCCTATGCAACTTTTGTGGAAGCAGAGGCTACATATACCCAGTTTGTAACCAATGATCAACCAATTGCAGTCGTGCCTAATGGAGTTCCATGGAGTACTTCTACTATGAATAATGTTGATGTAGGACTGTGTAATAGTACTATGCTAATTTTATTGAGGTTCTTTGTTGGAATGATCGTTATATATGTATGGATTAGCTTATTCGGACATCAATGATACATTTGATGTACACTACAATGGATGTATCCAAAAATAAGAAATGACACATTTGTATTTCAGGAACAACTCTTATCCCCACTTGTTCTTCCTCTAAGATGGAAACCGTTGAAGAATTGTTTAATATCCTCGCCATCATAACCACCTCCCAAAGACAGTTGTTGATGAGTCTAGCCTTTCTTTTAAACAATTATCGGAGGATAGATTACCAATCATCGTAAGATAGACATTGCATTAGGAAATTGAATTGCTTGAATTTCTTTCGCCTCATTTATGAGAATGACTTGTGTTGTCGTGAAAGCATGAGGATGGATAGAAGGACATTTGCAATCCTATGAGGTATGCTTAGGACGACCGACGGTTTGCAAGCGACCCAATGTATTGATATTGAGGAAATGGTTGCCATGTTCCTGCATATACTAGCGCACGATGTTAAGAATAGAGTAATTCGCAGGAAATTTGCGAGGTCTAGGGAGACAGTGTCCAGATACTTTAACGCCATTCTCACAGTGGTCTTGCAACTTCATGAGGTATTGCTAAAAACCCCAGAGCCAATCACCAACGCATGCACTGATGAGTGGTGGAAATGGTTTGAGGTGTAGAATGTGTTTCTATTGATAAGAATGAACTCTTCATCCCGCAGCGGAAACATTTGATCGTCTTTGATTTTATTTAAAATTAAACTAAAAAACTAAGATTAAGTAAACTTACTTAGAGTAAATATAGAGATATTTCTGGCATGTCTTTATCTTCTCCACAAAGTATTCCTAGCTATGACGACACATGACCAAGGCTTGTGGGAGTCTCTTGAAAGAAAATCCACAAGGGATTTGAGAGGAAGAGGTCTAGAGAGAATTATCTAATTCTCTATTGAGGAGATGTGTGTTCTATGAAGAATGCCTAATGACTCACCCCTAGGGTCCTATTTATAGTGGTCTAGGGAAGATAATTAAATAATATATTTTAATATATAATATATTAAAATATATTTATCTAACCAATTTGAATCTTATTCAAAACTTTTAAAATTCTCTTACGACATTTATTTCCTAATTTGAATCCAATTCAAATTGAATAAATATATTTTCTTTAATGTATCTAATATACATTAATTCTTTTAATATTTAATGTATCAAATACAATAAATATATTTTCCTCTTTTATATTTAATATATCTAATATATTAAATATTAATTTGAACACTTCAAATTAAATATTAATTTGAACATTTCAAAATTTTCTTTCAACTAAATTGATACTTTAGTGTTACTATGAGCTAGCAAGGGGACCTTACGGACCTACAGATTATAAGCTCCAATGATACAAAATTAATTAATTAAACTCTTTAATTAATTAATTTTCATTCATTAATTCTAGGGTCACTCCACTATAGACATAAAGTTGCACTCTTATGCACTATAGGACAAGTTGTGTCCAATGATATAATCACTACATGCAAGTCGGTCCTTCACGAGTTGTTCATAATTACAGCTGGGTCAAAAGTCCGTTTTACCCTTATCATTACATATTGCACCTTAAGTACCACTGATCCTCTAATGAATAATTTGTTTATGATCCAACCATAAACTAAGTCCCTCTCGGGCTAGTGAGAGGGTGGGTCCCCATTGTTCAAGTCCCAAAATCAGCATTTAAGGGAATTACTCATCTACTTATATAAGAGAATAAGTGAATTCCATCTTGTGAAATTATGTTCCCTGCTCCCTATTTTGTCAAGTCCCCAAAATGGTAAGCTTATTGAATCGACATCAAAAGCCACTCTCACCCGTGCAAATCAAAGGACAAACCCTCACAGACAGGAGTTCATAACTAACTCAGGATTAAAATTGAGTCACATATGATCATCCTGATGAAATATTAATCTTTTCAATTAACGGATTTATAAAGAGAGATTAAATATTTAGTGGTCCAGTCTTATACAAACTCATTGTATAAGATATCTCCACTCACATGTCTCCACATGAATGATTTGGATCAAATCATTTGTAACTATTAGAAAGTGGGCCGTATCAATAGTGTTACCAGGATAAGGCACCCAACCTCATTCATATACTATGACTCTTTAGGTTATTTCTTGAACATAATCCTCCTGTATGTCAACCACATACTGTTCAAGATTACACTAATAACCTTGGATTTTTCATATAATGTATAATATTATATTGCAAATAAAATAATCAAAATTATGATTAATTATTAAATAAATAATTAATTGCGAGGCTTTAGGGAATAAATCTCAACATCTATACATTAATTGAAATAAATTACACGTTCGTTAACGTCACTACCATATCTTCAATGCATACAGAATTTCCTGGGTGCGTTAGATGACACCTACATCAAAGTGAATGTTAGTGCTGCCGATCAGCCCCGATATAGGACGAGGAAAGGTGAAGTCGTGATAAACATACTTGGAGTTGTTTCCTCGAACGGAGAGTTCATATTCGTCATGCTAGGCTGGGAAGGATTTGCAGCCGATTCTAGGGTTCTTAGGGACACACTCTCTCGACCTAATGACTTGAAGGTTCCTACGGGTATACCCTAAATATTATCATCTTTAATATTCATAGGTTAAAATAAGCAGTAAGCTTATGAGTTAACCATTGTTACCTTCTACAGGATACTACTACTTGTGTGATGCTAGGTACCCTAATGCAGAAGGATTCCTTACACCGTATAGAGGAGAACGATACCATCTTTCATAATGGCATGGAGCAGGGAATGCACCAACTACTCTGAGGGAATTTTTCGACATGAAACATTTTTCTGCAAGGAACGTCATCGAGAGAGCTTTCAGTGTGTTGAAGGGGAGGTGGGTCATTCTTCGAGGAAAGTCATTTTACCTGGTTCAAGTACAATGTTGGACAATAACATGTTGCCTCATTCACAACCTCATCACTCGGGAGATGGGGCTAGCTATAATGTTGGATGAGGTCGAGGAAGTTGACTCTGCTCCCAGTGGTGTCGGAGTGGACAACATACAATTCATTGAAAGCTCCAACGAATGGACCACATTCAGGGATGACTTGGCTGAGCGAATGTTTAATGCTTGGGAACAATCGTGATGAATTTTCTACTTCTGTAATTCTTTTGTCGTCAATTGAACACAAACTTAGGTGTAATTTATGTTTTTTGAGGTGTTTTATGATGTGGTAATGGACAACTTTCTCATTTGTTCCTATTTGTATATCTTACTTATGTGGTAATATAATTATTTTGTTTTGTACCATTCATATTTATGAATAGAAATTTATTTACTGTATTCAATGTAACATTAATTGGGTATACGTACGCATGCAGCAACATGGCAAGTACATCAAAAGCTCTGAAACACACATGGACGAAGGCGGAGGATTCAAAGTTGGTGGAGGGTGGTTGGCAGTCTGACAACGGGACTTTCAGACCCGGGTATCTATAGCATCTCCGCCGAATGCTAGCAGATAAATTACCAAATTCTTCAATAAGCCAAAATACGATAGAGTGCAAGATCTGATCTTTGAAAAAGCAGTATGGGGCAATCGCGGAGATGCTGAGTAGTGACTGCAGTGGATTTGGCTGGAACGAAGAGTTGAAATGTGTTGATGTGTGAGAAAGAGATTTTTGATGCTTGGGTTAGGGTAAGATCGTACTATTATAGTGTATTCTCCTCGTTATTTAAACATATTAATATATTATCCCTTCACAAGTAGGGCTATCATGTTGCCAAGGGGCTGCGAAACAAGTCATTCCCGCACTGCGATGAGCTAACAATTGTGTTTGGCAAGGATCGAGCCATGGGGTTAGCCGTAGAGACACCCATGGAAATGGCCTCCAATATTGCCGAACAGATGGAGGAGGAGATCCGATTGGGATCACAAGACTTTTTCTGCCTAGAGCAACAACATGTAGAGAACCTAGGCACCGGGGATGTAGGGGATGAAAAGTTGTTAGAAACCCCTACTAGTAGGCGTACTCTATCTGGCATGTCTACTAGAGGAAAGCAAGAGGAAGAGATTGTCCTTCCAATCTAAAGTCTTGGACATTATGCGGACCGCCATGGACATGCACACATCTCACATGCGTACACTTCTATCTTGGCAGAAGGAAAAGTATGAATTGGAATCCGCACGACGAAAGGAGGTAGTCGACCAGTTGTATGCAATAGAAGGGTTGATGGAGGATGATCGGATCATCCTTATAGACCTACTTGTCGCCGACATCCAGAAGATGGATTGCTTTTTACAGGTCCCGCCCCAATCAAGAAAGAGGTATTGCTTGCGTCTCTTGGGTAGGACCGTCTGACTCTCTGCTCTAACCATCTTTCATTGGACTTAGGAACTCGGCCTATTGTCGACCATACCTTGATATTTTGTGAACTATTATTATTTTTGTGAACTATTTTTTTTTTGTGCATAATGCAAATAGGCAATTGATGGCCTTCATGTTCCATTTGTAGTATTTTTGTGAATATTCCACGTATACATTAAAATAATGTTGACTTTTATACATTATTAATCAATTGTCACATTGCCTATCAATAAATTAAAAGAAGTTCAATGTGTAATGAGGCATTTGATTTCTATTAATTGCATATCATGTGGAAGAAGTTAATTTGTAAAAAAGAAAGATAAGGAATGAAGTGTTTTTTAAAAACGATCAAATGGGAACAGTACTTTTGTGAATATTTCACTCATAGATTCTATTAATGTTGAAATATATTGTCATTTTGAAGTTGACATTTGAATTTAGTATTGGACAGTTGAGAAAATATGTTTCTAGATAAATAATTGGAAACAATCAGCTAAAAATTAATTTACTTCGAGTTACAAAAAAAACTGCACCAGATACCTTTGCCAACTCAACTCTGCATACTAAACACAGACTTTTTGACTCAACTTAACCTAACTCTAAACTTCAAACACAGATTTTCTAAACTCACTGACAAAATAACGCCCCCATACTTTTTTAAAAGGATAGTATGAAAAGTTTTCACGCGGGGTAGCACTAGAAATTTCCCTCTGAAAGTCTATATGTCAATTTCCCGATTAGATTGGATATCATTATTTTTTTTCAGTTCCATTACATCGGGTATTACTAAATATTGATGTTGTCCAATAAAACAATCATTAAAATGCAATTTCAAATTAACTTTATTTTCTGGGTCAATTCTATTTACAATCTAATCGTAGAAATTCCATGAATTGAGTATTCATTCAAAGTTTCAAAACACATTTTTATAAGATCCCAGGATTCTGCGCCGTGTAATTGACGGCGATAGCAATTTTGTGCTTCTGCAATGGCGGTGAATTTCAACTGAAGCCACGGGTTCGTTTTTCATTCTATCAGATTTCATCCATCCCCTTCGACCGCCTGAAAAATTTCAGCCGCAATTCCATAATCTCTACTCCGGCCCTCTTGTAACCGCAACTGTGATTGGATCTCCATTGGAAGCTTTAGATCGGTGTACGGATCTTATGTAAGCGGGAGATTTTTCCCTTGCAGTTGATTAGCTCGACGCATGGCGGGGAAGCCCAACTCGGTTTCCTTCAGGGTTCCGTACAGGAACCTCCAGGATGCAGAAGTGGAGATGGTGGCTGTCGATGAACAGCAGCTCCAAGGGATCGATCTCAATTCTCCTTCTTCTGATAGATGTCCCAATGGCAGCCCAGACAGTTCGTCGTCATCGCCTCATGTTAG
This sequence comes from Trichosanthes truncata, assembly GCA_033996785.1. NCBI lineage: Eukaryota > Viridiplantae > Streptophyta > Magnoliopsida > Cucurbitales > Cucurbitaceae > Trichosanthes > Trichosanthes truncata. Next base: position 18,473,844 of record JAWPNB010000004.1, read on the forward strand.
ATCTACGCCCAATAGTTTGATTATCTTAATTCTCAGTTGTACTATCGCTGCCGGTGTTCAATTTGGTTGGGCATTACAGCTTTCCCTACTAACTCCCTATATTCAGGTATTGTTTCTCGCTTGCGTCTCTGATTTTGTTTTCGTCTTTGTGTCGCTAGGCGTTTGGATTCAGTATTGGCGTATGATTCAGATTGTTTTCTACAAAATTCGATGACATTGTTTAAGTGCCTTATTATCTTCAGTTGCATGGTGTATTACTTATACGTTGTGTTAGTTTAAGGCATTTTCTAGCTCATGTCACTCGACGGTAATATTTGTTTATAGTTTCCTCCCCCTAAGTTTACAGTTTACTAATTTGCTAATTTCATGGATTTTGCAGACACTCGGAATTGAGCATGCATTTTCTTCGTTTATTTGGCTTTGCGGTCCCATCACTGGTCTCGTGGTAGGTGATGATAATCATTTCATATCTATTCTTTACTAATTTTATCTTTTATTGATAATATCAGGGAAAATTTTATCCATGATTGATAGAAAATGCACATAGGCAACTTAACTTTCGGTGTAAATAATTAGAATATCATGCATTGAAACAATAGGTTACCATATTTATGGATTAATAGGGTCAATTTTATTTATTATGTTATCGACCGCCATGGACTAGAATCTGCTAGTGTTGTAAATTCATATGCATTTGAGGGTTTGGGTTCATGCCTTGATCACTTACCTAGTTTACTATGAGTTTTTTTTTTTTTTTTTTTTTTTTTTTTGCTATTTGTAGGGCTAGATGATTGTCTCGTGGGATTAATCATGACTAATATACATTCCATTCATGACATGCTGGATTGGTCGCTTTTCTCTGCAGTACACTACTAATGCCTGTTGCCATGTGATTCTTTTTTGTACGGTTTTTATGTCTACACTTTGAGGCACAGAAGATTAGGACATGGTGATCATTTAGCAGTCTGTTACCTGGCTAGTGTCTAACATGCACTCTTCAAGGAAAGCAAGTTAATAATGCCCAGTTGGTTTGCATTGTAAGAAGAGATGTTATGTATTAAAGCCTAGATGGATCTTGATCTTTGAAGATTGACAAGATATGGATTTTTTTTTGTTGCATGACATTTCTTTAGAAGTTCCTCCTTTTTATTTTCAAATATATTTGTAACTTATATATGCCCTTAATTATCAATAACATATGGATTTACTAGTTCAAGCTCTTTCCTGGGACTGGAAAACTTGTACTTTGGTTACTCTTCTGCTGATCCTTGACTCTTAATTATAGCCATTTACATAGTATTTACTTTACTTCTGATTCTTTCTTTTTGATGCAATAAATAAAGTTCTGTTGAAGCAACGGAAATATTCATCTTCGTTGATTTTGATTTCTTATTTTATTTAATATTTGGTTCTTAGGTTCAACCATGTGTCGGTATATGGAGTGATAAGTGTTCTTCAAAATATGGAAGGAGGCGTCCCTTTATTCTTGCTGGGTCTTTAATGATAGCAGTTGCTGTAAGCTGTGTTTTTCTGGGTACTTGTTTTGTTTCCTTTTTAATTAACAATTATCGTCTAAAGCATTAGAAACCAAATGGTTATTTATTATTTTAAATAGGTGGTGATGATTGGATTTTCTGCTGACATTGGATATATACTGGGAGATACAAAGGAACATTGCAGGTTTGTTGGAGCATCTTATTGAATTTATTTCTTTTATTATCTTTCATGGCGTTCTTTTGTATCTTTTGTTGTGAGCAAGCATGAAATTCTAAATTGATTGGTCATGCTCATACAGCGTATATAAGGGTACACGAACAAGGGCGGCTGTTATCTTTGTAATAGGCTTTTGGATGCTTGATCTTGCAAACAACACGGTGCAGGTATTAACTAAAAAGATTAGGTACTTATATTTTTTTTTCACTTCTGTGTTAAAAGTATTTGTATGAGTAAAACAAGTTTTCTTGTGACCATCTTTCAGGGTCCTGCTCGTGCTCTTCTAGCTGATTTATCAGGTTACTTCCTCCCCCTCTTAAAAAAGATGATAATAATAAATTAATAATTTGACTGTAACTGTAATCCATTTAGTTTCTATTGGCATGAATATTTGTGGCTTCTAATATTATATGCTTGATAATCACCCAGCATTTTCTTCTTGGCTTTATTCTAGGTCCTGATCAACATAATGTTGCAAATGCGGTATTTTGTTCATGGATGGCTGTTGGTAATATCCTAGGTTTTTCAGCAGGAGCTAGTGGAAACTGGCACAAGTAATATTTTGAACCAGATTTTAGACAACTAAATGTTTCCATACATTTACATTTGCATTTGTGCTATTTATTTGACTATAATTTTCTGAGATTAGTTCATATTTTGGATCTTCTTTTGTGACTTTCTTTTCTATGATTCATCTTTGTGCAGATGGTTTCCTTTCCTTTTGAGTGATGCTTGCTGTGCAGCCTGTGGAAACCTTAAAGCAGCATTTCTTGTTGCTGTGGTGAGTTACTGATAATCATAGAGTTCAATATTTTCCATGATATAAAATTTTGTTTACTGTGTACCTCTGTAAGAAGAATGAAGCAATAGTTCACTACCATTCTTCACGCATTATGAAAAAGAAACATGCTCTATCATGTTTAGTTCTTATGCTCATGTATTCCGTAAATAAAGACAACTGTTTCATCTTTTGGCTTGTGGCTGATCTAACTGCAGTTCTAACATCTGCATTTCACGTATGCAGCTTTTTCTAACCATATGTACTCTTGTTACCTTATATTTTGCCGATGAAGTTCCACTTACTGCTGTAGATCAACCACCACGTTTGTCAGATTCTGCTCCTCTGTTGAATGGGAATGAACAGAATAGTCCTAATATTTTAAAACCAGAACTTAACAGTCTGAATGGGAGCAATGTTGACTATGGCTATCAAGAAAATATGAATTTGAAAAATTCAAAATCAAAAATTGAGGAAAATCACGGTGAAGGTTATTATGATGGTCCTGCAACAGTGGTAGTCAAATTGTTGACCAGTTTAAGACATTTACCGCCGGCCATGCATTCAGTGCTTCTTGTGATGGCTCTTAGCTGGGTAGGTTCTACTGTTCTTGATTAAAATCTTATTTCTGCTATGATATTTTCCTCTTAGCTTTGCATCTATTCATTGCCAATTTGCTAGTGGATATAGTTATTAGTTATGTGGATCCACATGTAGACAGCTCTTGAATATTGTTTTTGGTGCTTGCATTTTGCATGCAGTTATCCTGGTTTCCCTTCTTCTTATTTGATACGGATTGGATGGGAAGGGAAGTGTATCATGGGGACCCAAAAGGCAGTTTGACTGACGAACAGGTTTATGATCAGGGTGTCAGGGAAGGTGCATTTGGTTTGCTATTGAATTCTGTAAGAACTCAGATTTGATTACATTACTAGTTTGAGTTTTTTCATATATTTGGTGGTATTCTAGTTTGATTAAAGTATGAGTTATCTTTATTATATTTTAGATGTTAGTTATCATGTTTATTTTCTTACAAAGTGTATCAGATTTTAATCTTTTGTCTGTTTTTATTTATTTTGTTATAGGTTGTTCTTGGTATCAGTTCTTTCTTTATAGAGCCGATGTGTCAGCGCATGGGAGCAAGACTTGTCTGGGCAATGAGCAACTTTATTGTGTTTGCATGCATGACAGGAACTACTATTATCAGTTTAATATCCGTCAGTCAATACTCTGAAGGAATTGAACATATTATTGGGGGAAGTTCGACAATAAAAAATGCTGCCTTGGCTGTTTTTGCTCTTCTTGGTTTTCCTCTTGCTGTAAATGTCAAAGTTTCTCTTTTTAATTTCTTCTCTTTATATCACATCCTTGTAGTTAAAAGTCCATCATTGTTTCTGTTGCAGATAACATATAGCGTTCCCTTCTCTTTGACGGCAGAATTGACTGCTGATTCTGGTGGTGGGCAAGGTTCGGATGGAGTTCATCTAGTATTGTTTTTCTAGGTGTTTACAGACTAACTGGATTCTGATACTTTAGAGACTATGATTTTTACAGGATTGGCTATAGGAGTTCTCAATCTTGCAGTTGTTATTCCCCAGGTACTGACAACGAGCATATTATAGCTACTTTTAGAAAAACAAAACTATTTTGAAGATGTTTAAACGTTTTAAGGAATCATCTTGTCTATTTCTTTTAAGTACATGCAACATCATTTTAGATAGTATTATCATCAATTCTGGGTTTATGATAATTAACTAGAGTTTGACATCATTTTTGGGGGGGTGAAAAGCTTTTCAAAATCTTCACGGTGCTTTTAAGTACTTAATTAGTGCTTTCATTAAAAGTATTTTTGTAAAATTGTTTTATACAAGCATTCCTCTTAAACGTTATCTCAAATGGATTCTTAATCGTCCGATGGTTTTTGTTAGTAAGTTTTTTGTTTTTTATTTTAAATTTTAAATTTTAGCTTTGGATTTTAATTTTATCATGCATTCAAGTGAAAACCATTCCAACTTTATACTTCAATGTTGATCTAGCCCATTCCTCCACCTTCCTTTTCTCCCTCTTTGCGTTTATCATGTTGAACGGACATTCATAGTTGAAAAGATATTTTGCTTTCTTAAATGAATACATTGGTTTTACATTTGTCCATTACAACACCGACGTGGAACATACATTTTGATTTGTTCAGATGATTGTATCACTGGGTGCTGGGCCATGGGATGCTTTATTCAGTGGAGGCAACATTCCTGCATTTGCTTTGGCTTCTATATGTGCGCTTGCGGCTGGAGTTGTTGCAGTTCTTAGGTTGCCTAACCACACCAACAGTTCTTTCAAATCCACAGGTTTCCATTTTGGTTAAAGTCTGCATCATATTTTTAAAACGAACTAGAACATGCATAGGGATCCCTGGCAGTGAACGAAAAAAAAATCCTAGAGTTGCTCTAGGAGGCTGGTTTTCCAGTGCCAATACAGTACCATATACATTTATTTAAACTATATTCATTCAATATTCAAATTTATTGATTTTTTTCTTCCCAATTATGTGGGTATCTGTATCATAGGTAGTGTAAATTTTCACTTACTAAGATGAATAAAGTGGAGATATAATGATGAGAAAGTTTCTCTTCCACGTTTATGTTATTTGTCCTTGTAGAAATACGACAAACATGATATTTGTTAGCCATGTAGAGTAGTGTATCATTGGGATGGTGTAACCAAATTCATATATTATATATGCATATTTCTTTGGTCTTCTGATGTTATTTGCACTGTGGCACAAAGGTTGACTGTGTGGATGCACACTTGAAATCTACCATGAAAGTTTGATAAACTTGCACAGAGAGAGAACTGTATGAATATTTAACTAATATTCTTGTAGTATTTGTTGAAACAAACGACCAAATCAGGTAATGAAAAATATAAGATAATTGAATAGAGTTTTTTTTTTAATGAATATACAAAAAAAAATTGCTTCAAATGATTATCAGGTTGAATCAGAGATTATGACCTGTTGTACTATGCAAAATCTTACTTGTGATGAGTTGAGTCAAGCTGTTAGTCGAGAGAGGCCGTGAAATGCCAACTCAAATGCTACTTGTGGTTGACTAAGCCAGTTGGCTGCCAATATGAACATAGCTTAACTAGCTAAAGTATATATCTTCGATCCAAAGGTCAGGTTCGAATTTTCATTCCAATATATTGTTGAATTAAAAAAATAACTAATGTGAGCTATTGTTTAGGAGTGTACAAATGATCCAGTAATCCGAACAACTTGAACTACCCAACCAAAGTGTAAGGGTTGAGTTGGATTTTTGGAGAACCAAATTTTCGGTTCGATTCTTAGGTTGGCAATTTTTTGGTTCAACCTGAATTGAATCGAATTTCATGTTTTTTTTTAATATATATATATATATATATATATATATATATATATATATATATATATTAATGATAAATGATATGAAACTCTAAAATTTTACAAATCCTTCGCCGCTCATCGCTTAATTTCAGAATTCAAACTTATCGTTTCACGCTCCCAACTCTCAACACTTCACCTTGCGCCGCTCTTCGCTTGATTTCAGTTTCCCTAATTTTCGACTTCTCATCTTCTTGATTTTAGTTTCGTCTCTCTTCACCTCTCACTCTCTCGTCACCATCGACAAATGGAAAATGTGCTCAATCAGTCTCTTGTCGACAACAAAGGTATGTCGCACACCTATTGGCTAGATCTGTGAGGTACACAGATCTACCAGTCTCTCATCGTTGAAAAAGGTAGTCCCCTCCTTTGTCCTCTTCGGCCTGATTGTAGTCGTCATTGCCCTTGTCGTTACTTAATTGGTTGGCAAACATAATAGTAGTCAACAAAGAGAATGGAAGATTGTTGACTATGGATCGACTTCACAATTTTGAACCATGCATATCTTTAGAACTCATTTGCACCATCAAAGATCATGATTGGGCACAAACTACTAAGCTTCATAGACCTGGAAGCATATCTTTTTCGCACCTACTTCTTAAATATATCATATTTACTCTATAAGGCTTTCCATATTTTGTCGGTAGATGTTAAAGTAGTATCATAATAATCATAAAAATGACCAATAAGACAGTTAAAAAAAAAGTAATAACAGTTATACTTAACATAGGCGACAAAAGGTCTCCAAAAGAGAAGAGTTTTTGGCCATAACTCGAACACTCTTCCCTTTTGGAGTCCTGTTGCAGAGAAGGTGCATAAGAGACTTGCACTTGGAAGATAAGCTTTTTCTCCAAGGGTAGTAAGAATGACTCATTTGTTCCGTGTTGATGGTATTCTTATTTATTTATTTTTCCATCTTTAGAGCTTCTTGTTCTGCTTGTAAACCCTTAGAGAAGCTATGAGAGACTTTTTGTGGAAAGGAGTTGAAGAGGGGAGGAGCGCAAATTGGTGAGTTGGGAGATGGTGGGAAAGTTGGTGAATCTTGGGGGGACTAAAGTTGAGGAATTTAAGGATTTGTAACAAAACGTTGCTGGCTAAATGGCTTTGGAGGTTCCTTGTTGAATGTAATACCCTTTGGCATAGGATTACAGTGAGTAAATATAATCCTCATCCGTTCGAGTGGATGTCAGTGGAGTCAAAGGTACTTACAGAAATCCTTGGAAAGACATTTCCAATGAGCTCCTTTCTTTTTCTATTATGGTACAGTACTTTGTGGGGGATATGGGATGGAAACGTACTTTTGGGAGGATAAGTGAGTGGGGGATAGACCCCTATGTTTTACATTTCCTCGTATATACCATTTATCTTCTATGGAAAATTGTTTGACGGCTGATGTGTTTGGATCCTTCTGGGGGCTCTCCCTCTTTTTCGTTTGGTTTTCATTGTTTGTTATCTGATAGGGAAACGACGGACGCCATGGCTCTTTTATCTTGGATTGGAGAGTTTGTTCTTACACTAGGAGAAGGGACAATCATTTTTGGACTCCTAACCCCATTGAAGGTTTTTCTTGTAGTTCGTTCTTTCAATGCTTATTGAATTCATTAATGATTCTATTTTTTCATCTTTGTGGAAGGTGAAAGTTCCAAAAAAGGTTCAATTCTTTATTTGGCAAGTCATCTATGGAAGAGTCAACACTTTAGATCGACTTTTTGAGGAAAGTTTCTACTTTGATATGACTATTTTGTTGCATTCTTTGTTGGAGGGTAGAGGAAGATCTTGATCGTATTCTTTGAAGTTGCGACTTTGCTTTGATTGTTTGATTTCTATTTTTTGAGGTGTTTGGCTTTCAATTTGCTAGACATAGAAGTTTTAGGGAGATGATCGAGGAGTTCCTTCTCCATTCGCCTTTTAGGAAGAAGGGAAGGTTTTTGTGGCAAGCGAGAGTTTGTGCAGTATTGTGGGGCTTGTGGGGTGAGAGGAATAATAAGACCTTTAGAGGGATTGAGAAAGACCCTCTGATGTTTGGTCCCTTGTTAGGTTTTATGTTTCTCTTTAGGCGTTGATGACGAAAATGTTTTGTAATTATCCTTTAGGTCTTATTTTACTTGATTAGAGTCTCTTTCTTTAGTAAGACTTCCTTTTGCGGGCTGGATTTTTTGAAAAAACATAGGTGACACTTGTAACTTAAAAGGGTGTTTGGGAGAAGGGGCATTGCTTAGGTAACTTGAGTTTATGAAAACTCCCTTTGGAGTTCAGGTTTAGGTACCTTAAGTTTAGAAAGAAAAAAAAAGTTTGAGATGCAGGTCTATGAAACATAAGTTTAAAAAGTCTGAATTTGTGAAAACTGAGTGTAAATTTAAGAAGCTTGAGTTTAAAAAATTTGTGTTTTGGGTAAATGCTTACAAATACTACAAATCTGAAGTTCCAGTTTATAAAAATTGTATTAAATATATATTTTTAAGTTAATTTTGTTTGAGTATTAGTTGTTTTCAAATACATTAATTTTTTTTTCGATTTTTTAAAAGAAAAGAAAATATCTGTTTCCATCTAGGCTCAAAATAAGATTGAATTTAAGTCTTTATTTTATTGTATTGAATCAATTGTTGAATTTTAGAATTGTTTAAGTTTCTCCTTTAATTATGTACTTTTGTTATTTAATATGATTAAGTAAAAATAGAATATTATTCTTTTTATTCAAATATAACAAAGTTCAAAATTAAAATTGTTTATGATATTTTTGTTATGACTACTTAAAAATAAAATACATTCTTTAAGTTGTTTTAAAACAAGTAAGATATATATTTATGCTACTTTAATATGACTAAGAACATAGCTAATTTGAAAACCAAATACTTCCTTTAAATATGTGAAGTTTTAGATCTAAAACGACCGGAAAAAGCCATAGGGAAGAATAGGAATACAGAGGCTTTTGTATGGTTAATCCTCGTTATTTTGCCTTTAAAAAAAAAAAATCATGGACTATGACATAAATTGAAATCTCTTGGTCCTATTGGGTTGTTTAGTTTGAGGTTTCATAGATATTTATGGATAAAGGATGTCTGAGAATAATATGCTTAGAAATAGGGGCAACAAGAAAAATGTTTAAATTTAATTCACTCAACTTGAAAAATGTCTAAACAAGTTTTATTTTGCAAAAATGGCTAAAATACTTTTTCCCTAAAATATACTATAAGGATTTGGACGAAAATACCCTTGTTAGAGATTTATGGGTTTCTAGTACCTAAAATTGTGGCTAACAAAATTGAATGTATCTAAGAGGAAAATGTGGAATTTTTTTTAATAATAGAAGGAAATAAAAACGTTGTAACAATTCAAATAACCGTTCTGTTAAATTCAAATCATCATTTTGTTTATTTCAAACAATAGTGTGGCTACATGAGTTTTCCGATGAACACAAAAAAAAGCCTAGCACATAAAGAACAATTAGAACTCGATGAAACTAAGTTGAACAAATGTCTAAATTAAAACATAAAGATACTGCTCATAACATTTGCATATACATGTATTCACACTTCAGGCATCCACAAACGAATAAAATTTTAGTAAATAATGCTAGTTCTCCTAAATGTAAATTAATTCATTCATAATCAAGAAACCTCAACCACTAATTTATTATTGAAAAATTGTAAGTAATGTCTAAAAAAAAGGGTAATGAAATATGGACAAATATGTTTCATATTTGGGATTTGAGATTTTGGATAAATGTCTCAATACTATTAATTGCGTAGACTCATATACCCCTAAAAACGTAATTACCCATGTGAACATAAGTATGGCTGCTTAATAAAACCATTTTGCTTTAAACGATGAAATAATGTCAAATCAAGGTCACACTTACCTAGTTTCATTTAATGCATCAATTGGAGACACTCACCAAACTTCAAGCATTTGAACATTTTTCATGTTGACAACCAAAAAGGAGGCTCACGAAACCTCATTCCTCCCATTCCATTGAACCGTTTTCTTGTGGTTAAAACCCTCATTACGATTTCATCTGCTCTATTCCGTTAGGACCTTTCGGTCGCCATCATTGTACTTACGATATATACACATTCTGTAGTCTAGAAAGAGATGTTGTATACATCCTGTTATACACCCCTGTATTTTCTGTTAATCCTCTGTATTTGCTGTTATATATCAATTATATATGAGTTGTCCTACCTTTATATACATAGCATGTACACATCATATTTTCCATTGTGTCTTTGTTAGACTAATTTACACACGACATTATTGTATGTACTATATATACACACCCTTTAGTTTGGAAAGAGATGTTGTGTACGTGTTGTTATATACCATCTACATTTGTTGTTAATCCTCTGTATACCCATTATTTATGAGCTACCTTACCTTTATATACGTCCTCCTAACTCCTGCTGCAAACTCCCTTTATATACACTACTTGGCAATGTGTGCGAGATGCACGTGGAATTTGTCATTTTATTTAAAAAGAGACTTTTTTCACAATTATTATAAAGTAAATAGGATTTTTTAAAATTTATGGTTAATACCATACAATAATATTATGAATGATCAATTCAATTGGTTGTAGTTTAGATTCATAAATGAGTTATTTAAATAAAAATAAACTATTAAAATATCATAAATTAAAAATGATAAAAGTGTTGTTTGTATGTCTATGCCTAAAGTATTTAAACTCTTTATATTTTTGACATTTTCAAATACTTGGATAAACCTTCACACTCGTCAAAAACCATAATTTATTCTTCATTCAATTTAAATCTTCATAGTTATATTATTTTTAAAAATATATATATTAAAATATAATATTTAATTTATACAAATTAGAAAAACAAAAGCAAGAGAAAAAAAAAAGGCAGCCTACTTTATTTAAAAAAACAACAAAAGAAAAATGTATGGTAATCCTTATAATACAAATTAGAAAAAACTAAAGCTACAAAATAGTCCAGCCGTTGAAAAGAAATAGCACAGCCCATTCTATTGAAAAAAAAATAGTTATTCTTCATTCAATTTAAATCTTCATAGTTATATTATTTTTTTAAAAATATATATTAAAATATAATATTTAATTTGTACAAATTAGAAAAACAAAAGCAAGAGAAAAAAAAAAGGCAGCCTATTTTATTTAAAAAAAAAACAAAAGACAAATATATGGTAATCCTTATAATACAAATTAGAAAAAACTAAAGCTAAAAAATAACCCAATCGTTGAAAAAAAATAGCACAGCCCATTCTATTGAAAAAAAAAATGTAATGAAATCCTAGAACTACTGCTCATCCCTCCCTCTTTGGTTTTCACGTCTTCTATGCTCTCCTTCATCTTCCTCCCTCTTTTAAATGATATGTCTTTCTTGCTAATCTTCACATGTCATTGATATGATCACCAGCGTCAATCAATTACGTTGATCATGAACACAATGATGGTAGCGTCAATCGCCCTCCCTCTCGAGATTCATTTCAATCATTGAGTTTTTTAGTAGATCGATCTCATCTCCTCAATCTTCATTGGATTTTTAGCATTGATATCAGCCTCGCCCTTAGGTCTTTGCGACGTCATCTTAAGGATGTTAGATGCGAAATGCAACGAAAGAAACAGACTTGAAACAAAATTGATCCTCAACCCATTCTTTCCATCAATCTATAAACCTCTCCTTTCGGCATAAAATTAATTTAATCTCCGTTTTTCTTTGACGCTTCCCGACAAGGAGCATCGAAATCTAATTCTTTATAAAGAAGAGGGGGAGGGAGAGGGAGAAGCAAGAGACTAAAGTTTTCAAGTTCCATAATTAAAATTGTACAACTCATTGTCTTCTTCAATTACTCATCAATGGTAAAATTGACACTACATCAATTCAAATTGAGTGCAAATAAGTATATATCCAAAAGTGATACATCTATTTAAAACTTAAATAGAGAGAAGTAATTGAGTATTAAGTAATGGTATTAATGCTTGTTTAATTGCAACAAGGATTACTGTCCGTTAATGTAATATGAAGATGAAAGACTAAACGCATGGAATAAAAATATGGAAATTTATAAACATTCATAAGAAATTGAATGACTCAAGTGCAGACATCTTTAAAATTTTGTACATTCGTAGATTTTCAAATTCTAGAAGAAGTTGCTAAGTTTATCATCATCCCCTTCATGTTTAAATATGGAAATTTACAAACGTTCATAAGAAATTGAATCAACATGATCATAAATGTTTTCAAAATCAGTTTAATTTCCATAATGAATTTAGAAATTTAAATGACTTTAAAAATTCTAAACCAACCAACGATTTGTATTCAACAATGTATCCTAAATTAAAATTTTTTTTGGCTAATGCTAGATTAAATTCTTGAAATGTTTTGAAAATTCGTTTAATTTTCATAATCAGTTTTAATTATCAAAGGATGCTATAAATTTTCTTTCAATTAAATTCAAAACAACTCACGTTTGTTTCCTTAATCAGATTACCTAACATTTAGTTCCCTTAATCAACAAATAATTATGGAAATTGTTTCCTAAATTAAATTAATTGTTTGGCATTTAATTCCCTCAATCGACAAATAATTATGGAAATTTTGAATTGGAAGGACAAAAAAGCCACCAAAGTAATAGTGAAAATGCCTATAATGAAAGGATAAAATTGGCATAAAAAGTTTCTCCCTATTGTGGCTTTTATATATACTATATATATTCTATGGGAGAGGTTTTTGAAGGACGTGTTTTGGCCATCTGTGGAATTTTTTTCTTAAAAAAAAAAAACATCCTCCCAACTCATGCTGCAAACTCCCAACTCCTTCTCTATCCAATCTATGTTTTCTTTGTCCATAGAAAAAAAAACCTCGATTTCATTTTTCTCTCTCTTTTCGCAGGTGAGTGCTTCGAATTTTGTCAGATAATTTCCTCAATTCTTCCCTCGAAGTGCTCTTCCTACGCTTCACCTTGAGCTTTGGAGGGAAATACAGGTTTCAATATCAAACAACACCAACCTAAGCTTTTACTTCTATGATGGCTACCTAAACACACCAAGAATAATTTTAAAAAATTAAAAAAAACATCATGAAGAAGGGGTTGGAGGTTTGTCAATGCAAACCCAAAGAGTCATTGGAACTCAAGTTCAAGATTGGAGGAATGCTTTTGAAATTTAGTTTGAGAGAATTTGCTGTTTTCACCCACAAAAATGGCCATATATCAACAAAATTTGTTGCAAAACATTAGGGAGATTTGTTTTTAGAAGATCTTGCGGTTGAATTATGTTGAATGTAGATAGCGATATATTTCAGGGGTAGGATGGACAATTATTTTTATTTACATTCTTTCCTCTAAATGAAGTAGACATAATCCCAAATATGAAACTTTTTTTTTTATTATCATTTTTTCATTATAGTTATTTATTTATCCACAATTTTCCTTAAAAATAAGATTACTGGGAATAAAAGATTGTTGTGTTTGCTTGTACATGAGAATGTTATTTGGATTTTATGAGAATAAATTGTGTTTGTATTGATTGTATGGAATTAATCCTGGTAACCTTATATAATTTTAATAGCTTAGTTAATAAAACAATCAAAACTAATTCAAAGTATTAACAAAAATTAATTAATCAATAATCAAAGAATAATTTTAATTGGATAATTAATTTTAAGTATTAAAAAATAATGCTTATACTAAGTTAATTTAACTAATTAATACTTTTAATAAATATCGATAATTACATTAATTTAATATATTTGTATCCAAAAAAATAAATTTAAAAATATATGATTATTTATATATTACAATGGAATATTTAATTAATTATAGTTTAATATTATTAATTATAAATTTAATTTAATTAATCTTAATTAATTAATTAATTATATTTAAGGTATTGTCAACTAATTAATTAATAATTTCAGTAAATAAGTAATCTCATTCATTTAATAAACTTTTATTTATAAAAAATGAATTAAATAAATATTTTAATAAATTATTAGGAAAATTGTAACGAATGTCTACAAATAAATAGCTATAATGAAAAAAGGCTAAAAATGTTTCATATTTGGGTTTATGTCTACAACAATTTCAGAGAAGAGAGTGAATATGTTTTCTTTCCATCTATACCCTAAGTATATACATATATTTACAGTCAGCTCCTAACTACAAATTTATTAAAAAAAAATTCCCCAACAACCTCTCTAACGAATTTTGACTAATTATTCCTAAATCTTTGCAATTCAAATCTACAAAATTTTATTCTTGATTATTTACAAATTTATTAATCTTATTTTAATTCAAGATTTTTCTCCAATTTTTCAATCCTTGGATCTTTACAATTCAAATCTACATAAATTTATTTATAATTATTTACAAATATATTATTTTATCTTAATTCAAGATATCATGCACAACTTTTTTTTAATTTTTTGTCATTTATACTTAATCATCAATCAACAAACACCACTGATCAAACTTGATTTTCCATTTTTTTCAAACCATCTTAATTACACAAATAAGTATATACCCACAACATTGTCATTTGTATTTGTAAGTATATAGTAACATATACAATAAACAAGATTCTTAATACTATATTGTTCTATGTATGTCACATTATACCTATAATAGAATCTAGAAGTACCAAATATGCCACAATGATTACCAGGGTTTACAGTTTTATATGCATATAATTAAACACATAAAATACTTGTGTATAACAGTTATATACATGTAAATAAATAATAATAGTCTATAATACTATAAATCAGTAAACCACATCATATCACTATATAAAACATCTACATTATGTGATACAGAAGTATATATACATTCAATAACTATAGCAAGCCAAATTTTACTAGGTTTTGTTTCTCTTTCAAAACAATCGTGATATGTGGGTCTTGTAAATTACATAAAAATCAAAATAACAACTGTGATAAATGGGTTATGTAAGTTGCATTATTTTCAAACCTTTGACATTCAACAAATCCTAAAAAAGGGGTGGATTTTTTTTTTTGTTTAAATATGAGAGGTTTTGTTTTCAAAACAGTTCAAACATTATCTAGAATCCAAAATCCTAAGTTCTAGAATACAAATGTCAACTAATCTAAGAACAAAAATCATTTTGAAGCCTCAATCTCTAGAATACCAAGTTCATCCAAAGAAAGGAAAAAAATTGTGCACACTAATGCAAATCAAAGCGACGGTAGGTTCTTCAAGTACGAAAGAGCAAAGACCATTGAGCATCGAGCAACGTATGATGTTGAAGAAGATGAAAGAAGATGGAGGTTTCAAAAGCCTTGAAGAATAAATAAACTAACACATGCAATATGAGAAGAAGAATGCTAATCATCGCATTAATTGATATTATGTATGATTTATTGATTTGATTGTTTTTACTTGAAGAATGCAACATCAGACATCATAGTTATTGATTTTCAAATTAGGAATGCTCCAAGTTTAAGGTTACTGATTTGATGTTAAAACATAAATTGTAGATGAAATTACGAATATATACTCTTGTTGCGACTTATCATAGGTTTTGTTTTTATTAGATTCATAGCTGAATTACTAAATGTGATCTCACACACTACTGCATCGTGTTTTCATATTTATATAGCTAAATGGTTAGTGTTACCAACTTCAAGTTAAATGAGGAATATAGATGTATTTTCGAATATATACTCCTCGCTGATACTTATCTAGGTCATCGTCTTTATTAGATGCTCATCACTTTCTTTGTTAATTCACTAGTGTGGAGCCTATCTATTCACATTTTCGTCTTTGAAATTAGTCTTTGAATTTGTCATATTGAGAGTCTAGAAATTAATTCGAAATAATGTTAAGTTAAACATATTACAATTTATATATTCTATCTTAATTCAAGATTTTTTTTCAAACTTTTGATCCCTAGATTTTATTCATGGTTGTTACGTTTGTTTCTATAACCTCCATCTCTCTCATCCTTAGATTTTGTTTTAAATTTTCAATCCCAACCTCTTTGATGCACTCCTTTTTGTTAGCCACTCTTTTAGGTGGAATAAACTTATAAATATCCAATGAGTGTATTTTCGTCCTAATGTAGTTGGTAGATTTTAGTTAAAAATAGTTTTCGCCATATTTACAAATTAAAACATTGGGTGGGTTAAATTTAGACATTCTTCTTATTGCCTCAAATTATTATTGATTTATTAAATTAAATAAAAAATTATATTAATATTGATAAATAAATATCAATTAGTTAAAACTATATTCAAAATAAAAATATATACAAAAATGAAAAACAAAGAAAAAAAGGGGGTAAAGAGAAAATTCATACTTTGATAAGGGCAAAGAAAATCCTTGTCAAGAGACATATATGATGCTTGAGAATAAGATGTTCCTAGGTAAAGTATTGAAAACTATATAACAAACATGAATTTAGTTTTCCTATGCCCATGCTCACCTGACGAAACCTCCCACCAAATGACCCATTAAAAAATAAGAAGAAGATGATTGTGAAACAAAATGAAAGAAGAAACCCCCACATATTTGTGAAGTATGGATCTCTATAAAAGTCATTTGTTTGGTTCAGCCGAGTTATTATATAGCACGTTAAGTTAAACCTTCAACTTATCAACACTTTTATGTTTTGAGGTAAACATGATAATATAGTAAAGACGTATGTATTAAAATGGTTCGAACATGGTATTAGAAAGACCAACGCAATGCAGATCAAACATAGAACGTAGGAAAAACAGATAACAAAAGTGCATGGTGGCTTCTATTCTACAAGAAATAGCCACAGCAAAATAAGAGCCCATTAAGGTAAAGACTAAATCCAGCTACAAACTCAAATGAAGCACAATCCTCATTGCCTGACAGAAATCAATACAATTTATATACAGAAGAAGAAAGCTTTGGTTACTGCCACTGTTCAAATACAAATTATTTATCAATTTCACCGATAGGAAAGCATGGATGTGTTCAATCTGGGATGAAGAAATCAAACCTCACGTCGACAGAACCAGAAGTCTCTCCGTTATCTTTGTATTCTATGTTGGTTATCGTTCCACTCTCGTCTGCTTCCTGATATTCTGCTTTCACCCTCCTCACAGGTACCGTGACAGAATAAATGGTTCCGAGATCAGAATCCGTAGACATGCTCAACTGAACTTTATCCTTTGATTCAATTTCTACGAAATCTGATAGAGCTCGCACTATGTTGCTAACAATCTTCCGTTTCGCCTCATCGCTAACAGCACATCGGTCAGCAAAGAGGATCATCTTCAGTCGCTGCTTGGCAATCAGGGCATTGGAGTTTCTCTTAGATGCTGGAGTTGGAAATAAAATTCTCCAAGCCAAGTTTAAGCGCTCAAAGAAGTTCATGTTTATGGCATTCAGAAGGAAGGTTTCAGCTTCTTGGCTAGATGTCTTCGACGACAGTTCATAACTTCCTGAGCTCCCAGTAGTTATCTGTGAAACGCCACGCCTATTACGACTATCAATTGCCATGTTGCGCCATTTTAGTGAAACATCATGACTGCTAGGCCATCCACTTAAAAAGCCAGAGAATTCAATCTAGGATGAAGCACAAAAGCTACAATAAGCAGCAAGGCACATCCAGTTGTTTCCAAAGAAAAAATCAAAATGCTGCATAGCTACCAATGAATTAATTATTCGGTTCAGTGAAAGAACGTGTCAGTCAGAAATACATGATCTGTGAAGGTGTTGCTTTCTGGTTCCATAATGATATTGATAGACGGATAGTCTACATCTATAGCAGGAAGGGAAGGGGGGAATCCAATAACGTACAAATAACATAAATATTAGTGAGCTCCAAGTAGCTGACTTCGTTAGTAGGTCCGGAAGGGGTGAGAATCTAAGGAGTATTTAGGGAAGCTAAGAAAGAAGGGGGGACAGTTTTGGACTCGGAAGTTAGAGTTGGGAGAGAAGCTGAACTCTTGAATTTTTCCTTAGGCTTGTATCTCTACGGTTTTCCTTTTGATTCAGTGTAAACCAATCAAATAATTACATTTGAACAATGATAGAAGCTGAAATAGAAATGAAATGCTCTCCCAACTAATTCACTTGTGTGTAACTATCTCACAATCGTCAGAACAACCAGAAATACTAAATACCGTGCACTGTGATTTGGTCAGTCTAGTGAAAAGTAATCCATCATCGCAGCATGACATGGAATAATCTGGTTTATGTTACATCACATTCTTCACTACAACCAAAATCTAGTTTTTACGAGGTGGGTCTGGCAAGTTGCATGTCCACAAGATTTATTTTTTTTATATATGAACAAAAGAGAAATATATTCAATAAAGAAGGCACAAAAGAACAGCCTAGGGGCGGGGTAGAGGGAATCCCTGCCAAAGAACTACAAAAGAAGCATCTTCCCATCATTAATAATCATCAAAAGGTTGAAGTTACAAAAACATTTCCTATGGTCGGAGCACCACCAAGAAGAGATATGCTGCACACTATTAAAAAAGAATCAAGCAAAGATGGCTTGTCTTAAAAAAATTTAAGATTTCTCTCCGTGTCATAGTAGAGCTCTAGTTTCACAACTCCACAAAGTCTTGACCTT
Organism: Trichosanthes truncata; assembly: GCA_033996785.1. Lineage (NCBI taxonomy): Eukaryota > Viridiplantae > Streptophyta > Magnoliopsida > Cucurbitales > Cucurbitaceae > Trichosanthes > Trichosanthes truncata. The sequence continues at coordinate 18,492,306 of JAWPNB010000004.1, forward strand.
TCCTTTAAAACATCACCTCCTCAAGAGCTACAAGAGACAAGTAAAATTTTTGGAAACTGAACTGCCACCCTTTCAACACAAAAGGGCAATGAAGAAAGAGATTGTCCAAGGATTCATCCTCCGTGAAGCAAAGACCGCAAACCAACGGGGAGAAAACCCAAGAGGCAAATTTTGCTCTAAAGCTTCTCTTAGGAATTGAGATTTTTGTATGCCAATGACCAAAGAAACACCTTCACTTTTTTAGGAATTTTAAATTTCTATACAAGTTTCACCAAAGGGCATTGCAGCTTAGGTGACATGCGCATGAGGTTAAGGGCCAATTAAGAGGTGAACTTACCCATAGCTTTGAAGGACCAGAGAACTTGATCGTGGCCTCTTCCTAGATGAACCGAATTAATCTTCTCCAGGAGGGATAACCAGGTGCTAAACTCTATTAAAACACCCTCTCTCTTCTCACACCCAGATTCCAAGATTGACTATCACAATTCCAGAAATCTTCTATGGAGGCACACTTTTTGTTGAGACAGCATATAAATAAGGGGGAAAAAACTGCTCTAAAAAAGTCAAATCGATCCAGATATCCTACCAAAAGCGAATTGTCTTACCAGTCCCAGCTTTAAACTTCACAAAACAGAAGAAATGGTCATTTTTGGCTATCCACAAGATTTCTTACAGAAAGAAAAACATTCTAGGATATATATATATATAACTGGGTATTGAAGGCTCAACTCTTTGCACTATGCTCATAACCCACCCCATCAATTCCTAGGGAGGCTTCATCCATCCCAAGACCAACTCTGAAAGACTAAATTTTATGTTATTAAGTTTTCAAGGACTTAGAAGATACCTCCAAACATCTCAAGCTCTTAGGATCAAGACACTCCTTCATGGCTCTGAGCAATTGATAAGAGTAAATTTAGAAAAGGCCATACGTTACATTATTAAAGTCGATCTATCAATGTCAATCTAAGGACAGTTCAAGGGTTAAGAAATAAATAACCTTCTCTAAATGTTAAAAATTCAAATATCCACCGGTACATTCCTAATTGTATATTCTAAAAGGAAAAAAAGAATCAATCCATCAACCACAATAACAGTAAAATATGTAAATAGGAAGGTTTATCTTTGACAATCCTATTGTTAAGGACCTCTAGAGACTCGTTCTGCAAAGATAACGAATCCTTGAAATCAAGCCGTTTGTGTCAATTAGGTCATTAAGCCTCATCCATGCGCCGCCACAAGTGAAGAAAAAAAGATGCTACAATTCACACAAAAACCTAGAAATCTCGAATACAATTCAGCACTCCGATAAATAATAATAATAATAGTGCAAAAAGATCCAACTGCAGAGCTAGGGTTAACACGACCTCCAATTCATAAATGCTCCATTGGAGGGCCAACCAAAAGAAATGGGCAAGAATCCCATAATTCATATCTTCCAGGCACCAAATTCCACATTTAGACAAAATATCCGACGCTTAGTTAAAAATAAAGCAACCGAAGGAACAAAGAATAGAAGAATTAGAAGAAAACATAGAGAAATCGAAAGAGAGGAGAAGCTGGGGACCTTTGAAGAGGGAAAAGAAGTCCGAAGAGGGTGAGGATAGTGAGAGCAGAGTGTTGCGGAGACTCTGAGATCTCCAGAAACCGCCATTAGCGTTAGAGCTGTGCAATGTTCCGTCGAGTTTGTGACTGTGTTTGTTCTCCTTCGGCCTTCAGCTGGGCGCCGCTGTCGTTGGTGTGCACAGAGGCCACTCTCAAGAGCTTCAGTGGCAGGGTAAGAACGTATCAAACGCTGTCGTTTTCACTTCTCTAATTTAGGCTTCTTTATTACTTTGTTTTCCTTTTTTTTTTCATAGTGTTAAAATCGTAAATTTTATTCTTTTTTTATTAAAAAAAAAAGGAAATTTTTTCTCTCCATTGGTTTTTTTTGGGTTAAAATACCATTTTGATCCTTGTGGACTTCATTTCATTTTGATCTCAGTATTTTCAAATGTCCAAATTTAGTCTATATACTTTCAATAAAGCTTAAAATTTGTCCCTACTATTATTTTGAAGTTAGTTTTTATCAAAATTAGTAAATAAATACAATAATAATTTCAGGCAAGAAAAGACATAACGTGAACATATTTTAAAAATTTATAAAGAAAAGGCTAATCAAGACTAATTTTTTTAAGAAAAGTTAACAATAAACTAATAGTAGGGACCAATTTAAGCTTTATTGAAAGTACATGAACCAAAATGAAATGAAACTCAAAGTATAGGGATTAAAATGGTATTTTAACCTTGTTTTTTTAATTCATTTTCTTTAATTATTTTTTCTCCAGCATTTTATACCCATTTTCGTTTTTTTCCCTTTAATTAAGTAAAATTGTTTGAACTTTTTTTGGTCTTTATATACAAATTGTGTAACAAATTTCTTGAAAGGTTCTTCTAGTGATAACTCTTAGAATAAGAGTTATTGTCTATTCTTTTAAGCTTGAATTTGCTAATTTTAGAGTAATCCACTTGTACTTTGTTATGAAATTCACTTAATTTGTCTCTATTTGCTTAAATGTTGGTTTGAGAGAGTAAAATTGTTATTAGAGCATTTAAATTGATTTAAATGTGGTTTAATTGATGATTTAGGGCTTTGAAAGGTGATTAAGAAGCAAAGCGATCAAATGAGTAAGAGATTAGTGCTGGAGTTATGAAGAGAAACTATTTGTATACATTTTGTTGAAGCAATCTTGAGATCAAAATTTCACACGATTACGCACGTATGATAGCAGCTCATTAATTGAGTGGGCAATGTTGTTAGTGATAGTAATGAACTCTTCATCCCGCAGCGGAAGCATTGGATCTTATTTGATTTTATTTAGAATTAAACAATAAATTAAGGTTAAGCAATAAATACCTTGAAAATAGTATTATGGAGAATATTCTGGCGGATTTTTATCTCTTCCACAAAGTCTTCCTGGCTATGACTCGAACACATGACCAAGACTTGTGGGAGCCTCTTGAAAGAAAATCCCCAAGGGATTGGAGAGGAAAAGGTCTAGAGAGAATTCTCTAATTCTCTCTATTGAGGAGATGCGTGTTGTTCAGAATTCTTCAACCCAAGGGTTCTATTTATAGAGACCAATGGAAGATCTTTGCCATTATTAAAATATTATATTTTAATATCTAATATATTAAAATATATCTTTTATTTATTTGAATCTCATTCAAATCTCCTACGATATTTATTTATTTGAATCTTATTCAAATCCTATAAATATCTTTTATTTAATATATCAAATATATATTAATTATTTTAATATTTAATGTATCAAATACAATAAATATATTTTCTTATTTTATATTTAATATATCTAATATATTAAATATTAATTTGAACACTTCAAATTAAATATTAATTTGAACATTTCAAATTTTTCTTTCAACTAAATTGATCTTTTAGTGTTACTATGAGCTAGTAAGGGGACCTTATGGACCTACAGATTATAAGCTCCAATGATACAAAATTAATTAATTAAACTCTTTAATTAATTAATTTTCATTCATTAACTATAGGTCACTCCACTATAGACCTAGAGTTGCACTCTTATGCACTGTAGGACAAGTTGTGTCCATAGATATAATCATTACATGCAAGTCGATCCTTCACGAGTTGTTCGTAATTACAGCTGGGTCAAAAGTCCGTTTTACCCCTATAATTACATCTTGCACCTTAAGTACCACTGATTCTCTAATGAACAATATGTTTATAATCTCATTATAAACTAAGTCCCTCTCGGGCCAATGAGAGGGTGGGGCCCCATTGTTCAAGTCCCGAAATCAGCACTTAAGGGAACTACTCATCTACTTACCCTATATGGGAAGGAGTGAATTCCATCTTGTGAGATTATGTTCCCAGCTCCCTATTTGGTCAAGTCCCAAAAATGGTAGGCATATTGAATCGGCTACAAAAGCCACTCTCACCCATGCAAATCAAAGGACAAGCCCTCACAGGCAGGAGTTCATAACTCACTCAGGATTAAGATCGAGTCACATTTGATCATCTTTATGAAATATTAATCTTCTCAATTAACGGATTTATAAAGAAAGATTAAATATTTCGTGGTCCAGTCTTATACAAACTCATTGTATAAGATACCCCCACTCACATGTCTCCACATGAATGATTTGGACCAAATCATTTGTAACTATTACAAAGTGGGCCGTATCAATAGTGTTACCACGATAAGGCACCCAACCTTATCCATATACTATGACCCTTTAGGTTATTTCTTGAACATGATCCTCCCGTATGTCAACCACATACTGTTCAAGATTACAATAATAACCTTAGATTTTTCATATAATGGATAATATTATATTGCAAATAAAATAATCAAAATTATTATTAATTATTAAATAAATTATTAATTACGAGGCTTTAGGGCATAAATCCCAACAATCTCCCACTTGCACTAAAGCCGGTGAGACATGTATCCTAGGGCATACTCTATACCCAACATGTTCTCCCACTTGCCCTAGAAAAGATGAGACATGTCTCGTAATCCTAGACATTCTAAGTGACCCTCAAACACTTTAGCATGAAGAGTCTCTTTATATAGATCCAAAGAACTGTCGTTAAAAGCCATCTTGGTCACTACCATGATGCTTTCTCTCTCTCGATATGATTCCCTATACATTGGTGTTTTCTAATTTCCTTAATATTAGTCTTTGCACCACTATTATCATAATAAAGAGGATAGACTAAATCATATCTAAAACACCTTTTAGATCTTCAAGGAACTATTTGAGTCAGACAAGTCTTTTTGTTGCTTCACAAGTGATAATTCTCATTTATGAGAATTATTTGGCCTTTATACTTAGTTATTCTTGTTATTTTATGTGTGTTATTAGATAAAAAGGCTAGAAAATAGTTGGTTTAAATTGAATTATTGTTGGAAGCCTTTTAAATTAAGTAAATGGAGAAAATAAAGCAAAAGAAAATGAAAACACACTTACTTGATGTTTTTGTGCAGGAATTTGAAGAATGCAATAGAAATGCAATTGCATTGCAATTGCAATTTTGATAGATCTGAAAATTAAAGAAAAATATGCAAATCTCCTAAAATCTAGGAATTTTGTGAGATATTGGCTCCATGATTTTAGCTGAGATTTTAGCCATAATTATGCCTCATTCAAGAAGGAAACCCTAGCCCCATTCATCTATAAATATTGGAGAAGAAGCCTCAAGAGGGGAGATCAGTTTTTCTGCCATTTTTGGCCACAGTTGCTGCTATCCACGATTTTCAGCTGTCAAATTTCTGCTGTCAAAATTTATGCTGTCAATTTTCTGCTATTTTTATTTCTGTTTGCTGCTGTTTTTCTTCTGTTTTCCAGCCCCTTTCAACTTCGAAATTCAATCATTCCTCAATGAAAATTGAAGGAAGTGAAGGCTCAATTCCCTTTGAAAAAAGTGGAGTTGAGTCGATTGAATAAGAAGCGGAAAAGGGGCTGTGTTCTTCCCGTTCTTAGAATTTATTTTCTGTTTATTTGCTTCAGTTTTAGGAATTTAATTGTTGCTGTAATTTTAAGCTTTTAGCTACTGTTTTGTTCTTTCCTTTTGTTTACGAGACTAAATAGTTTCTGAATTTATTTCGATTAATGGAATTTTAGTTGTTCTTTCCTTATTATTAAGTTGTTATTCAATTATTTATTAACTTTGAAATTTTTATCACATATTGCTTCTATTTTAGTTATGCACTTTAATTCTTTTCATTCATTGTTTTTCGTTCTTTTAATTATGAGCTAAGTCTTTCTTTGGGATTCAAGCATGTGAATGCCCTAGAGAAATGAATAAAGGCCTAATATGTAAGAGCAACTTTGCTTAATCTTATAGCATTGTTTGCTTTTATTGATTGAAATTTTCATTACTAGTTTAGATTGATCACCTAGATTAGTATACAACAATTGGAGTCTAATTCTGAAAAGGTTAGATAAAAATTGGGTTTTCATAAAAGCAATAAAGGAAAATAGCCTAGACATAGGAATTTGTTTTTGACCCTAGACATAGGGCAAAACCTTTAAAACCAAAAGAATTGTGTTTGAAAATTAACTAAGTTCGTATTAGCCATAGAAATATAGGTTTAATCGCTTAGCCTCCTAAAGATACTTCATAGAAGGTCGAATAGGTGTTGAATTCGGTTTACAAAGCTTAAGTGTTGAGTCAAAGAATTGCAATTGCAATTAGGCCGCAATTTCTTTCAATAGAGCAAAAGCATATTTGAATCCCTCTTTTAGCATATTTATTTCTTCTTTTCAAAAACAACAAAAACCATCCCACTTATTATTTTACATCGGTTACCCACAATTGCAATTTGAAAACATCTTTGCTTATTCTCTTGAATTTTGTTGTATCCGTTCCCTGTGGGATCGATACTCTAGAATACTTCCAGGTTTATATTACTTGCATTGACAGTGTGCACTTGCACTAGACTGAAGCGTGTTTTAATTTACAAATATTTTCTGTTCGATCAAGTTTTGCAAAACAATTTAACTTGTATACCGTACTCCACCACTTAGGGTAAAGTTTATCCTTATATAGATTTCCTAAATCTTTGTAAGAACCAGTGTATCTTGTAAAGATCAAATCTTTAACTCTATACACAAAAATTTCTCATCATCCATAGATAATTTGAGAAAGTTTTTAATTTTCTACTCAATGGTCATACCATTCGTTTAACTGATATATGCTAACCAATTGTATATTAAATGTTCAGTCTCATTTATGCATATCATATACTCTCAACATTTGAGGTGTCTTAAGATACACTTTCTTAGACATAAAAATCAAATATTTGACAACAATTTTGTCAATATAAGATGTTTGAGACAAAGTTAACATTTTGTCCTTAAAATCTTCATTTTCGACATTTAAAATATATTGAGTCATTCCAAATCATTTATTTGGAATTGGTTACTTAATCAACGTTTTATGTTAGACATCTTACATCATTCATAATGGGTAAAAATATCACCAACATAAAACATGAGAAAAATCCACTAAGCAATTAATGATTTTCTTGTCTATACAAGCTTCATTAATATTTATCCAAAGTCATAGATTTTGATACGTTTATCAAACTTTATATTCACAGATCTAATGGTAAAATTTATTTCATAAATAAACCTTTACTATTTTGCAAACATTTTGCTTTTGATCTTTGAAAATAAACATATCTGATTGATTTGTGTAGATGCATTATCTAAGATTTCTTTTCATAAAAGAATTCTAAACATTCATTTTCATATCCCATATGCAACAATGAATTAAATAATACTTACAGACTTTAGTATGACAACAAGTGAGAAAGTTTACTCTTAGTCTACTTTCTCCTATTAGGTCTAACCCTTTCCCATTAGTCTCACTTTGAGAGTAATAAACCTTCAACTTTTTCATCTAACATGACAATTTGGGCTTCAATTAAGTCCTTGTAAATGTTGAGTCATCTCATAACTCTCCCACTACGATGAGGCTTATCCAATTCATGACTAGGATCCATTTGACTTTCAAATGTAATAAAATTGTTAACAACTTTTGTTAACTATTTAGTGGCTTCACTTGGAACCAATTTATTAACACTATCTCACCTTATTAAAGGTTTGTAGTCTTTTATTTGACATTTCTTATAAAAATTGATATTTGTCATACAAATACCTTATTCGTTTTAGGACTACATAAAAGACCATTTTATACTCCTTAGGGGTGACCTACACTTAGGCTTATCTTTGAACATATACAAGCTGTTTAGGCTTGTGTTCAACATGTGAGCTTAACATTCCCAAATAGTGAAGTTTTGTAAACTAGCTTTACTACTCTTCTATAATCTTTAAAATTGTCTCGTAGACACTTTTAGAGGGAATCACGTTCATCATGCAATCTCTATTGCATTTCCTAACTAGAGTATGGTAATGGTGTGTAACTCATTACTGATGTGACCATGTTTAACAAGGTCATGTTTCTCCTCTTGTAGCACAATTTCACAAAATTGTACTTGGTATTAAGATAATTGTGATAAAAACCAATTTTCTATCAATTAGTTTTAGTACATAAGGTTCATGTATTTTTTATTATGATCTGATCTAATATCTTGACAGATTTAATTACCTAATCGATTTTTAAACTTTAACTTTAGTCTTAATTTTCTTGAACTTTTCAAAAATTTAGACTTATGTTGTTATGGTAAAGATACTTATACCTTGAATGATCATCAACTAGAGTGATGAAATATTAATGACTTTATTTGACTTTTACATTCACCAGACCATTTGGGTCAGAATGTGTAAGCCCAAATATTCTTTGGCGTTCTAGTCCTATCTAATAAAGGCTCAATGATTATCTTGCATGAAAGGCAAGATCTACAGACAGGTAAAGTAATTAACTAACTTTTTAGAGAATTACCTCTTACTAGTCTTTTCATTCTATTCAAGTTGATGTTAATCAACCTTAACAGCCAAAGTCAAGTATCATCTTTTAGGAGAAAATAATGTCTTTCTATTTTGGATTCTATAATCCTGAATATCTCAGTATTTTGTAGTATAGTATATGTCAACATTTTTAACATATACAAATTGTTCTTATTTTCAGCTGAATGTATTTTCAAACAATTTTGAAAATATAAACTTTCATACTTCAAAGTAATTCATACTATATGAACATTTTTGTAATAAAGTTCGAGAAATTGAATTTCTCTTATGGTTACTAAAAACACCATATTCAGCATTATGTAACAATTTTTACTTAATGACATCTTAATGTCTCCCACTACACTAACTGAGATAGGCTTCCTAGTGCTAACTTGTAGAAATTATTCTACATGTTAAGTATTTTCCAAGAATTACATATTAAATGTAATGAAGAATATATCTTGATAGTAGATCTTATATCGACTATCTAGGTGGCATTTATATTCCACCAAAAATCTAGTAAATCAAATTTACTTTCATTTATATTTTTCTTCCTAGAGGTATTTCAAAAATTCCTCTTATTATGACTGTCCTAGCTAATTTAGGAACTATTTCCTTTTATATAGCTTCAATCATTTGGTTTCTTTACTTGGATTTTTGTAATACTTAATTTTGAGATCATTTAGACAATTTTCTAAATTTAGCTTATGTTGACTTCAACATCTCATATGTTGTTGTCATTTTCTTTATTTTCTAAACTTGACATCTAACATGTCAACTAAGAGAATACGTACATGCTATCTCGTTTACTTTTGATTCATTAATCATGTGCTTCACGAACAATTCGAATAGCATTAGCAACAGGTTTTGAGAACATTTCTCAATAAAGACAAATTCAAAATTTTACACTACCATTATAGTGTTAATGTTACTTTTCCAAGTAATAAAATTTCTCAATTTTGACTTATCAATAATAAAATTAAAATTATGAGAGAAACTGACAAAATATTGAAATATATAGTATATAATTTAACATCATGCAAACAATTATCCATTCAATTTTAGCATAGAAATCAAACAATTTGAAAAAATGAACCCTATAAATCATTTCTAATGCTATGGTACTTTAGTGAGTTAAAACAAGTGCCGCCGTAGGGTAGGTCAAGTATTCCTTCACTAAACTGAGACAATCTCAACCAAGTATTATACCAGAATAACTCTTATTCCTATAATATTTAGTTACCATTAGTTTGGTCAAGGACATCATTAACAACCTTAATAAGCCCTTTGTAAGTGTGACCCATCATTTTAGATCCCGTAGTTTTATCCCAACAAGTGCCGCCGTAGGGTAGGTCAAGTATTGGAAACAAAACTACAATCTTATCCTTCTCAGGAGTTCACCTTGATATTGACTCATGCAAACACCTTCCGTAGGGGGACGGTCCAAAAGCCGCCACGAGGCCCCGCATGAATCTCACGATGTGAACCAATGATGGAGACCGTAAGATATGTTGACACATTTCCTTCTCCCACTTACTATAATACTTTCTCAAAAGATTCACCCTGATATTGATCCATGCAAACACCTTCCGTAGGGAGGACGGTCCAAAAGCCGCCACGAGGCCCCACATGAATCTCACGTTGTGAATCACTAATAGAGACCGTTGGATTTTGGACATGTGTCCTTCTCCCACTAAGTATTTTGAAATAGGGTTTTCTATTACTTAGAAAAATTAGGCTAATATCATTTATCTAAGTTCCTCAATCTACCTTTCATAACCCTTACGTTGTTAGATTGATTTTAATGTGAATTACTAAGTTTTTAAACTATTTAAAAAATAATAATAACATTATGAGCATTCTTAGTGAAAATAAATAAAATTTGACTAATTCAACTCCCAAGTCGGTTCCCAGTTAGAGGTGTTCCCTTTCGGTCAGCTTAAATACTCCAGTCTAGACAGAACCTTCCATAGACAGAGTTCCCTTATAGTCAATTTTTATTTTCAAATTCATTAATCTTTAATTAACTATTAATTATTAGATTAATGAACATAAATATTTTTAATCTTATTAAAAAAATAATTCACTTGGATAGTCTTAAAAATCCATCATTTTAAACTCTTTAAATTAAAAGATAATCCTGGATATTTTATTCTAATTCTATTTAGAAAAATAAAAGATATATTAAATTCAAAATTTAAACTATTTAAAGCATGAATTCGAAATATCTTTATTTTAAGAAAATCCTAATTTCATTAGGATATATCCTAATCTCATTAGGATATATCCTAATCCTATTAGGAAAACATGGATTTTATTTATGAAAGAAAATATCCTAATTTAATTTTCAAATATAACAATTATATTCAAAGATATGGAAAATATAAGCATATTAAGAAAATATCTCAATTCTATTAGGAATCATCCTAATCAAATTTTCCTATATAACAATTATATTAAAAAATTAATCTTAATTCTATTAGGAAACAACCTAATCATAATTTTTAAATATAACAATTATATTCAAAATTAAGATAAGATGCATGATCATGCTTAACCTATGGTGGGATTTGAAATTTAAATGGCATACTTTATGCAACAATCAAACAATTTAAAACATACATCTCATGCATAATTAAATTAAAAATAGCAAAATTGACCGGCATATTTGGCATGTCCTAAGAAATTGAAAATAATTTAAATTACAATAATTTAAATCCAAGACATATCTTGGTCTTCAATATCTTCCTTGTTCGGCCATCCAAATTTAGAGTTTAAAAACCTAAATCTTGTCTTCCAATTATAGTACCAGTAGTCACAAAAATAAAAAGGAAAAACTGCATTACCCAAGTGTTGAACCCAAGACCTTGAGTATAACAAGAAGCTTCATTCACCACTAAACCAAACACTATTTTCGAATACTCGAATGTTTAATAATAATATAAAGCTTCAGCCGAATATGATTGACTTCGATTTTTCTCTTTTTTTTTTTTTTTTAAATTTTCCGTGCACCTCTTCGTCGTCGGCTTCTTCAGCGTATGTGATCGAAAATGGCAGCAATGGTAATCATTCAAGTAAAATACATGAAATCCTAACCCTTATGGGTTTTACAATGATCTAATCAAAGCAAGAAATCTAATGCCAAATAGCCTAAACAATCAATTTGCAAACCACAAATATATCAAATATGTGATAAATTAAAATACCCACCATCACGAAACTTTAATTCTAAATAAAACTCAAAGAGTCTCTGATACCAATTGATAGGAATGAACTATTCATCCAGCAGCGGAAGCATTGGATATTCTTTGATTTTATTTAGAATTAAACAATAAATTAAGGTTACGCAATAAATACCTTGAAAATAATATTATGAAGAATATTCTGGCGGATCTTTATCTCTTCCACAAAGTCTTCCTGGCTATGACTCGAACACAGAACCAAGGCTTGTGGGAGACTCTTGAAAGAAAATCCCCAAGGGATTGGAGAGAAAAAGGTCTAGAGAGAATTCTCTAATTCTCTCTATTGAGGAGATGCGTGTTGTTCAGAATTCTTCAACCCAAGGGTTCTATTTATAGAGACCAAGGGAAGATATTTGCCATTATTAAAATATTATATTTTAATATCTAATATATTAAAATATTATATTTTAATATCTAATATATTAAAATATATATTTTATTTATTTGAATCTCATTCAAATCTCCTACGATATTTATTTATTTGAATCTTATTCAAATCCTATAAATATCTTTTATTTAATATATCAAATATATATTAATTATTTTAATATTTAATGTATCAAATACAATAAATATATTTTCCTATTTTATATTTAATATATCTAATATATTAAATATTAATTTGAACACTTCAAATTAAATATTAATTTGAACATTTCAAATTTTTCTTTCAACTAAATTGATCTTTTAGTGTTACTATGAGCTAGTAAGGGGACCTTATGGACCTACAGATTATAAGCTCCAATGATACAAAATTAATTAATTAAACTCTTTAATTAATTAATTTTCATTCATTAACTATAGGTCACTCCACTATAGACCTAGAGTTGCACTCTTATGCACTGTAGGACAAGTTGTGTCCATAGATATAATCATTACATGCAAGTCGATCCTTCACGAGTTGTTCGTAATTATAGCTGGGTCAAAAGTTCGTTTTACCCCTATAATTACATCTTGCACCTTAAGTACCACTGATTCTCTAATGAACAATATGTTTATAATCTCATTATAAACTAAGTCCCTCTCGGGCCAATGAGAGGGTGGGGCCCCATTGTTCAAGTCCCGAAATCAGCACTTAAGGGAACTACTCATCTACTTACCCTATATGGGAAGGAGTGAATTCCATCTTGTGAGATTATGTTCCCAGCTCCCTATTTGGTCAAGTCCCAAAAATGGTAGGCATATTGAATCGGCTACAAAAGCCACTCTCACCCATGCAAATCAAAGGACAAGCCCTCACAGGCAGGAGTTCATAACTCACTCAGGATTAAGATCGAGTCACATTTGATCATCTTTATGAAATATTAATCTTCTCAATTAACGGATTTATAAAGAAAGATTAAATATTTCGTGGTCCAGTCTTATACAAACTCATTGTATAAGATACCCCCACTCACATGTCTCCACATGAATGATTTGGACCAAATCATTTGTAACTATTACAAAGTGGGCCGTATCAATAGTGTTACCACGATAAGGCACCCAACCTTATCCATATACTATGACCCTTTAGGTTATTTCTTGAACATGATCCTCCCGTATGTCAACCACATACTGTTCAAGATTACAATAATAACCTTAGATTTTTCATATAATGGATAATATTATATTGCAAATAAAATAATCAAAATTATTATTAATTATTAATTACGAGGCTTTGGGGCATAAATCCCAACAGTTAGCTAAATCAACCGAAATCAGCCAATGAAGAAGCACCATTCCACTTAACGAGTCTAATCCAACCCTAATTGTTGAAGGAGGAGGAATATAATGTTGAGGCATCCGTTTTTGGGAGATAACTTTTTGGAGAGAAGGATAGGAGATTCTAAAAGAGTAGGTTATAGCAAATTCCAAAGAGGGGAAGAAGCTAACGATTGGAGAGGAGTCGTCAATGCATCCTTCGTTTTTGTGCAGCTTTTCATCCAATTCTTCTTCTTCTTTCCTTTAGGAGTAGTTTACAAATTTTGTATTCACTTTATGGCTTTTAAGTTTCTTTGCATTTACACTTTAGCTTATATTATGAACTAAACACTTTAGTGTGAGGATTAGGGATGATTGTATTATTTTGAAGTTGTAGTTGAGGCTTCTTTGTTTTGTTAATCTAATTTTGAGAGTTTATAATTCTTACGCTTAGTTTCGTTTGGCCAACAAAATTCATGCATTGTCTTCTTTTATTTTGGAAAAGATAAAGGGAAGTCGATCCCTCAAAATCACATTAGCTCCTTATAGGAGTTAGTATCTAACTAAGTGAGGAGGTTAGGGATAACAACTCACCTAATGCACACTCATAAGAGTGAGATTATGGATTGGATTAATGAGAGTAAAACTACTGATTTAGGAGATCTAAGAGGATTCCGTGATGTCTGTTGTGTGGGTTAATAGAGTAAAGCTCTTGCCTCAGCTTTCATCTTTAAATTAATGCAAGAATTTCCCTAATCCAAACCTATTTTTAGTCTGAGTATAAGTTGTTTCATTTTCTCAAGTAAATTGTGTGTTTATCGCATCTTAGTTTAGTTAAAACCTAAAATATTATCTGGTTACCACTTGAGTTCATTAAGAGTTAGATCTAGCTTAGTATTGTTCTAGGTTCTAATCTCTGTTGAAATGATAATTTTACTTATCACTTGTTGTAGTTATTGTGTACACTTGTACATCTTTGTGTGGATTTATTGATAATCTTAAGCTACACATTAAAAAGACAATAACTAGCTTTGTATTAAAGGTTCTTATTATGATCTCTCTCTCTCTTTTTTTTTTCTTTTTTCCTACCTGACTAAAATGAACAAAAGTTGAAAGTACATAATTAAAATGAACATTTTGAGTAGAATAACTAAAATGAACCATTTTAAAAGTACAAAGATGGAAATAGAATTTAAACCAACAAATGACCTTTTCTTATCAATAAAAGATTTAAAATTATGTTCTAACTTCTAGAGGATTGACAGAGCTTGTTAAAGGGTCATCAAATGCATTTATAATTATCGATCTAAAAACAAATACTTATAGTACTTAATAGTGGAGAGTCGAACCACAGGGAACCAATTATCGATTTTTTTTAAAATTTGATTTCTTATTGACACGGACAGGGGGAGAAAATTTAGACATAAAGAGATAAAAGACTGAAATTAAAGACAAAGAAAGATAAACGATCTAACCTCAGGCACCGATTCGAGGTAAGTCAGGCAACAATGTAATTTTGATCACAGATCACCAACGTGAGATTCTATTCAACAGTTTATTACTTAATCGACTTAACCGAAACAGCCGACAAAGCTCCTAAAGGTCCCCTTAAACAAGCTAATCCAACCTAGCATCGAATCAACTTCTAAACTAACCCATTATAACTGGGCATGATAGCGTTCCATGCTAATGGGGATAATCGCATTACGAACAGGGAATAACTAAGACGAATCAATTAAACTAGTTAAGCAGACGTACTTTAATTAACCTGCTCTCTTAACTCTTAAGACCTATCATCCAAAATATATGAGAGCAAAGACTCAACTATGCAAACATGAGTAGGTCCTATCACTACTCGATACTTAGCATACATGAAACACATTTGACGAAAATAGGTTGTTAGGCTATTCTACAAACATGCTCATAAATTAAAGGGGAATTAAGAGATAACAAACATGCTGAAATCGATACGGCCTACTTGCTACTTAAACTAGTGTAATGAACAAACTCTACGCGATTAAGTCGTCAATTTAATCTATGAGAATGCATGTAATTTAAGCTAGAATTAAGAGTAATAAACTACTGAAATTGCATAAAGAAATTAAGTACGAATCTCACAAAAATACATTGTTACTGTTATTACACTTGAATCAACATCGAAAGTCTAGCCGGCCATCGAAACAGCAAAGCCCAACACCAAGGCTAGATCAAAAATACCTAAACTATACTGAAAATAGAGAGAATTAAAGTAAGGAGGTCTCATAGCGGCGGAAAAAATGGAGACCATTGACCTAAGTGTCAAATTTTGGCTTTTATAGAAATCGAAGTAGTGTCGAGACGCTACAAGCAACATCTCGACTCTACCAGCATCAACCCG
This sequence comes from Trichosanthes truncata, assembly GCA_033996785.1. Taxonomy (NCBI): domain Eukaryota; kingdom Viridiplantae; phylum Streptophyta; class Magnoliopsida; order Cucurbitales; family Cucurbitaceae; genus Trichosanthes; species Trichosanthes truncata. Next base: position 18,508,047 of record JAWPNB010000004.1, read on the forward strand.
TAGCGTTTTGTAGCATTGAGTGAGGCTTATGCGCACGTACTTGTGATAACGTCTAGATGCTAACCTGTTTCAAGGCATTCTGCCTTTGCAACGTCTTGACGCTTCTAGTGGCATTGCGTGACGCCTGACTTAATCAGGTGCGTTAATTTTAAAATTTTGGAGTTTTCTAAGGAATTGAGTTTGTTTATTTGATTAATTAAGTTGTTGAGAGGCTTAATTTGGAGTTTATAAAAGTGAAGGGAGAGAAGGAATGGTGTTTTATACAAGCAAGAAGAAAAAAAATTGGGGGGGGGGGGGTCTATCTCATTCTCCTCTTCCTCTCATTCCTTTTGTTCACTTATAGCAGGCCAAAAGGGGGGCAGTTCCATCCAGCAATCAGTGTCATTTTGGTGAGTGGGTGACGAGCAACGAGGTTCGGTGAGTCGATCTCTATCTCTCTCCTCGTTTTCTTTTTTCCCCCATTTCCCCCTCTCCCTGAAACCCCCTGTCTCGATCATTCCCTTTTTTCCATTTCCCCCTCTCTCCCCCTCTTCCTCTATCTTCCCCTCTCCCCTTTTCGTCTCCCCGTTTCTGTCTCCCCCTCTCTCTGAACTCTTTCCCATCTCCCTCTCTGTCTCATCTCTCTCCCTCTGTCTGTTCCTCATCTCTCTTTTCGACCCCCTTCTCCCCTTGGTGTTCTCTCTCTCGTGTCCCCTTTCTCTCTCACTCGTCCAATTGGTGTGTTTGGAACTTTTTGACTATCCTTTCGCATGGGAAGCCTCTTTAGGGAGGTCGTTGAGCGTCTTGGAACTCGGTCCGATGTGGGCATTACTCTTTTGGTCGTGGGTAAGCATTTTGGCTTCGAGTTAAGGTGTATAGTGAGTTTAAATGCTTTTTCAGACACTGTTTGAGTAGTTTTGAGTTGACTCATGGCTTATCGAATTCACTTCAGGTTACCCATCAAGGTTGGAGCCTGAATTAACAAATTTTGGGTGTGCTGGGCTCTAAACCAGCAACTATAGTTGCTGTGATTGGTAAATTTTAAAGGTTGGAATCTTTGTAAATTGATCTTTTGGGCCAAGCGAGTTATAGAAAATTGATTTCTACTTCTTCTAACCTTGAAGAATCAAATTGTTGTACCATAGGATTATTTTGGGTTAGAGGAGGGTTGGGAATTTAAACTAAGCTTAAAGGCCTAGCAACTTATGTTGACTTATTTTCGTAGGTGAAGCTAATGTCTTTTTAAGAAGAGGAGGATCTTTTTGATCTTGAGTTGGCCCAGAAGGTAAGTAGCAATTCGGACTTACTTGTTAAGATCTTGTGTATGAAGAATGTATATGGGGCATGCTTAGCTTGAATTTATGAGAAGCAAGTTTGCTTGAATGTTAGTGATTTGTATTTTGCTTGAATATGTATGAGGCATAGGTGACGTGGGATTCGTTTGAACTTATATTTGATCCGTGTCTACCTAAACTTGTTTGACTTTGAATTCGTATCTTTGGCCATGCTTGTGAACGTCGGGAAAGGTTATGGGTGTGGTTCTGACATGATGGGTGGATTTGGCATGGTGGGTTACCCTAGAGGTTCCAAGAGTGTTGCGAATGAACAAAAGTCCGTTAGGCTAGTGCCACCTACCATTTTCCCCTCGTGCGAGCATGTATTCCTAGGATGTTATGAGATATGATGGGCATGAGGGTTGCTTTCCATTTTTGCTTATGCTAGCTTAGGGGGCGATTCCCCTATTGTATTTAGAATGAGGGTTGCTTTCCTTCATTTGGTGTGTAATAACTCTTAAATTAAGAGTTATAAGCTAGCATTTCAGAACTAAATTGTCAAATTGTATCTCATTATATTGTGGAAAACTCCTAACTTTGAGTTATTTTGCTCTATGATTGGTTTTGATGTGGTAACATTATTATTAGAGCTAGATTATATTAATTAATGACCTTTGTGTGATTAATTCAGGGTTTGATTAAGGAGGACTCTTGAAGCTAAGGGCAACGATTATATAACGTTTTGCTAGAGCAAATCTGGCAATTTAAGCCAACACGAATTTCGCACGTGATAGTTGCTGCCCATTAAATGAGCTAGAAGATGTCAGTACAGTCAGTGTGTTTCAGCCAGCAGAAGCTCATCACGTCATGGGACCTGTCTAATCAACCCTGATTTGCATAAAGAAAGAGTTATATTTGTTGGGCAGCCATTTTTTTGGAGAGAAGAGAGGAAGAGAGAGGTCTGGAATCGAATATAGAGAGAAAAGGAGAATAACTCCAATTCTGGAGGTCATGGGCTAAAGTTTTCCAAATAAGGAAGGTTTTTCCCCAGGGGATTTGATGTTGTTGCTGAACCAAGCTTTTTGGGGCAACATTCTGTCTTCTTCTTCTACTTTTTCTTCTTCCATTTAGTTTTTCTGCACCATTTACTTCATGGCTGTATTTCGATTTCTTTGCTGTAATTTTTACATTATGAATTAATCACCTTAAGGTGAGGATTAGAGGATGATTGTTGTTGATTAATGTTATAGCTGAGTATATTTCATTTCCTTCAATTTGGTTTTTAAGAGGTTTTATTCATTAGCTCATTTCCGTTTGGCTAGCCGATTTGAGCAGCGTTCCTCTGATTTTTGGGAAGAATAGGAGGGGCTAAAAGCTAAAAAACTACATTAGCTCATTGTTAGAGTTAGTAACTAGCTAAGTGAGTAGGTTAGGGATAATCACTCACCTAATGCACACACAATACAATGGGTTAAACTGTGCTGAAATAATGGAAATGAAACAGTATATTTTAAGTGATTCAGGAGAATGCTGTGAAATCTGTAGTGGGTTGAATGAAATGAATATGTACTCGAGTTGTAACTTAATTAAAGCATGATTTACCTCTAATCCAAGCATTTGTATTAGCTCAAAGTATCTAGACTAGTTGTTATTTGTTCATTTACGATTCCTCTGTTTCGCTCTGTTTAAGCAAATATTTGTTCCAGTATTGTTATTTTATTTAAATTCAGTTCCTTAATGAATTTTCTGGGTTACGAATTGAGTTACTGAGAGTTGATTTGTGGTAAATAGAAGAATTACTGGTCTCTGTGGATACGATAATTTACTTAGCATTTGCTACAAAAGTATGTGTATACTTGCGCATAGACATCATAATATTGCTGAATTATTCACATTACTCTAGCAAGGTATCAAGTTTTTGGCACCGTTACCGGGGGCTAGTTAATTTTTCCTTTACTTAAATTAATTTTTAGTAATTGAAGCTTATTGAATTATGAGATTGTTGTTTTTTTGGTCTTAATTTAGGTGGTTTGAGTTAGTGCATGAGAAAATTTCCTCATTCTCTACACTACGATCTAGAGATTGAAAGAACATTTCACGTACGTAGAAGGGAACAACGAGGGAGAAAACATACAATGGAAGGTGTTAATCCTCTAGTGAGACCTGTAAATCAAGATGACTTACCAGAGCATCAACCGGAACATTTTGGAAATCCACCTGGAGTTGGAGCAAATGAAGTAGTTGGTTGACAGAATGATGCTCATAATCCTATCTTTGTGGCGGACGATAGGGAGAGAGTTATTCGCAGCAGAGTTTGAGTTGAAACCCGTCATGTTCTAGATGTTGCAGTCTATTGGACAGTTTCATGGACTTCCTTCAGAGGATCCTCACTTGCATTTAAGAAACTTCTTAAGTGTGAGCGATTCTTTCAAAAAGCAAGGTGTGTCAAAGGATGCGAGAAGATTAATTTTGTTCCTGTATTCTTTGCGAGATCAAGCAAAATCATGGCTGAATTCCTTTGGACCTGGAACTATAACTTCGTGGAATGATTTGGTCGAAAAGTTTTTGATGAAGTATTTTCCATCAACCAAAAATGCAAAACTTAAAGGAGAGATAGTGGCTTACAAGCAGTTTGACGACGAGACTTTCAGTGAGACATGGAAAAGATTCAAAGAGTTACTCAGAAAGTGTCCTCACCATGGTCTGCCCCACTGCATCCAGATGGAAACGTTTTATAACGGCTTGAATTTGGAAACGCAGAATATGGTAAATGCATCAGCAAATGGAACCCTCATAGCTAAGACTTTTAATGAAGCATATGAGATTCTAGAGAGGATCTCAGCGAATAGTTCCTAATGGTCTGATGTTAGAAAAAATCTAGGGAAAAAGAACAGGGGAGTGCTTGAAGTCGATGCATTAACTTCTCTTAGTGCTAAAATGGAATCAATGGAAAATCTTATGAAAAAATTGCAATGCAAATCAGAATGCGGCAACAATTAAGTAGGTAACAACAGAATCTTGCGTTTGCTGTGGAGAAGGGCATGCATTTGAGTCTTGTCCAGTCAATCTTGAATCAGTCTATTACGTGGGACATCATAATATGTAGAAGAACGATCATTTTTCTAATACATACAACCCAGGGTGGAGGAACCATCCGAATTTCTCATGGATTGGTCAAGGGAATGTTGCATAAGGAAATCAAGGGCAAAACAAAATGAATTTTCAACCTGATTTTGGGTAGAATCAACAGAATATGTCGCAGCATAAGCCAATGAACCAACATATACTAGGAACATCATTAGAGAGTTTGATAAAAGAATATATGGTAAAAAATGACGCAGTGATTCAAAGTCAGCAAGTATCTCTGAGGAATTTGGAAATACAAGTCGGGCAGCTAGCCAATGAGCTGAAGACTAGACCTCAGGGTAAGCTACCTTCAAATATAGAGCTTCCAAAGAGAGAAGGTATAGAGAAGATTCAAGCTATTGAATTATGAAGTGGAAAACCTCTTGTTTCAGCAGAAAAATTGAGAAAGCAAAAATAGAAGTTTACAGAGTTTGCAGTGCAAACAGAGGAAAGAATAGCAGTTGAACCAGATGCTTCAGTGTCACAAGAAGAAGAGAATGCTGAAAATACAGGGGATGCCGAGAATGCTGAAGTAGAAAGTGCTAGAGCAAAACGTCCAGCAGCAACACAGAAGACAGCTACGGTGAGTCCAGCATTTGTGCAACCACCACCACCATTTCCCTAACGATTAACGAAGAAAAATCAAGATCAACAGTTCAAGAAATTCTTCGATATCTTCAAGCAGCTTCACATAAACATTCCACTAGTTGAAGCTTTGGAACAAATACCTAATTATGTGAAGTTCCTTAAAGATATCCTAACTAAGAAGAAGAGGCCAATGGAATTTGAGGTTGTGCCTTTGTCAGGAGAATGTAGTGCTATAGTTTCCCATCCCATTCCTCCTAAGCTTCGAGATCCTAGATCATTCACAATACAAGTGTCAATAGGAGGAAAAGAAGTAGGGAGAGCCCTCTGTGATCTAGGCATTGTTTATTTTTTAAAAATTAGGCATTGGAGAAGCGAGGCCTACTAATGTGTTAGACGCTATGAAATGCCCTGTGGAGAGAGAACAATGTTCAGCAGTTCACATCCTTGATGATTTAGTAGAAGAGAATTTTGAGCTGGAATTGCTAGAGCAGCATGATCGAATGTTTGAAGAGATTTTACAAGAAGACTTAGATAGCTGCAACAAAAGATCTGAAGTGAACAGTGTGAAGGAATTTTCATGATATAGGAGATTATTTGAATCGTTGGAGCTGGCTGATAGAGAACCGCCACCAATTCAACCATCAATCAAGGTGCCTCCTAAGTTAGAATTGAAACCTACCTACACATTTAAAGCATGCATATTTGGGAGAAGAAGGAACATTGTCAATCATCATATCAGAAAATCTTTCACCTGAGGATGAGCTACTGCTTTTAGAATTGCTGAAGCAATACAAGAAGACGATCAGATGGACATTGGCAGATATACAGGGTATAAGTCCTTCCTTCTGCATGCATAAAATTAACTTGGAGGATGGAAATTTTAGAACCATTGAAAATCAAAGAAGGCTTAATCCTGCAATGAAAGAAGTGGTTAAAAAAGAAGTGATCAAATGGTTGGATGCCGGAATCATTTATCCAATTGCCAATAGCAATTGGGTAAGCCCTATGTAATGTGTTCCTAAAAAGGGAGGTATGATTGTAACTGTTAATGTAGCAAATAAGTTGATTCCAACTAGAACAGTAACAGAGTGGTGAATTTGTATGGATTATAGAAGATTGAACAAAGCCACCAAGAAGGACCATTTTTCACTGTCGTTTATTGATCAGATGTTGAATAGATTGCCAGGCAAGCTTATTATTGTTTTCTTGATGGGTATTTGGGGTATAATCAGATTACCATCGCTCCTCAAGACCAGGAGAATGTTAGGATTTATGCCCTAAAGCCACGTAATTAATAATTTATTTAATAATTAATAATAATTTTGATTATTTTATTTGCAATATAATATTATCCATTATATGAAAAATCCAAGGTTATTAGTGTAATCTTGAACAATATGTGGTTGACATACGAGAGGATCATATTCAAGAAATAACCTAAAGGGTCATAGTATATGGATAAGGTTGGGTGCCTTATCCTAGTAACACTATTGATATGACCCACTTTGTAATAGTTACAAATGATTTGATCTAAATCGTTCATATAGAGACATGTGAGTGGGGGTATCTTATACAATGTGTTTGTATAAGACTGGACCACGAAATATTTAATCTTTCTTTATAAATCTGTTAATTGAGAATATTAATATTTCATGAGGATGATCATATGCGACTCGATCTTAATCATTAGTGAGTTATGAACTCCTGCTTGTGATGGTTTGTCCTTTGATTTGCATGGGTGAGAGTGGCTTTTGTAGCTGATTCAATAAGCTTACCATTTTGGGGACTTGACCAAATAGGGAGCTGGGAACATAATCTCACAAGATGGAATTCACTTCTTCCCATATAGGGTAAGTAGATGAGTAGTTCCCTTAAGTGCTGATTTCGAGACTTGAACAATGGGGCCTCACCCTCTTATTGGCCTGAGAGGAACTTAGTTTATGGTTGGATCATAAACAATCTGTTCATTAGAGGATTAGTGGTACTTAAGGTGCAAGATATAATTACAAGGGTAAAACGGACTTTTGACCCACCTATAATTACGAACAACTCGTGAAGGATCGACTTGCATGTAATGGTTATATCCATGGATACAACTTGTCATATAGTTAATAAGAGTGCAACTTCAAGTCTATAGTAGAGTAACCTATAGTTAATGAATGAAAATTAATTAATTAAATAGTTTAATTAATAAATTTTGTATCATTGGAGCTTAGAATCTGTAGGTCAATAAAGTCCCATTGCTAGCTCATAGTAACACTAAAAGATCAATCTAGTTGAAAGAAAAATTTGTAATGTTCAAATTAATTTTTAATTTGAAGTGTTCAAATTAATATTTAATATATTATACATATTAAATATAAAAGAGAAAAATATATTTATTTTATTTGATATATTAAATATTAAAATAATTAATGTATATTAGATACATTATAGAAAATATATTTATAAAATTTGAATAAGATTCAAATAAATAAATATTGTAGGAGATTTGAATGAGATTCAAATAAGTATGAGATATATTTTAATATATTAGATATTAAAATATAATATTTTAATTATGGCAAAGATTTTTCCTTGGTCTCTATAAATAGGACCCTTGGGTTGAGCTATTAGAGATACACACATCTCCTCAATAGAGAATTAGAGAATTCTCTCTAGACATCTTCTTCTCCAATCGCTTGTGGATTTTCTTTTAAGAGACTCCCACAAGTTTTTGTTCTGTGTTCGAGTCATAGCCAAGAAGACTTTGTGGAAGAGATAAGGACCTGTTAGAAATATCTCCATATTTATTTCAATGTAAGTTTTTGCTTAACCTTGTATATTTTGTGTTTAATTCTAAATAAATCAAAGAGAATCCAATGCTTGCACTTCGGGATGAAGAGTTAATTCCTATCAATTGGTATCAGAGCAATCTTTGATTTTTATTTAGAATTAAAGTTTTATGATGGTGAGTATTTTTTTTTTTATCATATATGTGATATATGTGGTTTGCAAATTGATTGTTTAAGCTCTTTGGCATTAGATTTAATTTGTTTTGATTAGATCAATTGTAAAACCTGAAAGGGTTAGTGTTCTTGTAACTTTTTTGAAAACCTTTATTTCATTTGTGACTGTGAAGAGGAGAGAAACATTAATTGTTTGGAAAGAAGGCGGCGATTAATTCCCCACTTCATTCAAGTTGGAGTTCTTGATTCTTAAAGTTCATAAAGGCGATGTGACTTCAATCCAACGTGTGAATATACATCAAGTAGTTGACAACTTTTTGCGGCCCACGGTGTGTGTTGATCCGAATGAATAACAACAACAAAGGTTACCAATCGGTGAAGAACACCCAATAGATCTACTTGCCGGCAACCAACGTTTGAAAGCCATGCATCAATACTTAATTGAAATTGGCAGTGGATCTTAAAATTAAAAAAAAAAAAATCAAGGTTATATATATGAAAACTAAAATTGTTGCACTAAAAACCAAGGTTTTATATATATATTACATGAAAACTTAAGTTTCTGCATTGAAAACCAAAGTTTTTTTTTATATATGTTTTTATATGAAAACGAAAGTTGCATAACTTGAAATCAAGGTGTGGGTTCCGTCGTCAACAAACTTAGACTGACGGTAACTTCTTTGATATGGTGATATGGTGATTTTAGTTCCTTTTGGCCTTTTAATTCCTTGTGGCGGCAATAGCTCAATTGAATGGAATAAAAATTTAGGGTTTCTCAATCCCAATTTAGGATGGTCCAAAAAGAAAAATATATTGAAGACTAAGATATGTCTTGGATTTAAATTATTGTAATTTAAACTATTTTCAATTTCTCAGGATATGCCAAAATGTCGGTCAAATCTGCTTATTTTAATTTAATTATGCATGTGATGTATGTTTTAAATTAATTGATTGTTGCATAAAGTATGTCATTTAGATTAAAATCCCACCATAGGTTAAGCATGAACATACATCTTAATTAATTTTTGAATATAATTGTTATATTTGAAAATTTGATTAAGTTGTTTTCTAATAGAAATAAGATATTTTCCTAATAAGTATATATTTTCCATATCTTTGAAGATAATCGTTATATTTGGAAAATTAAATTAGGATATTTCCTTTAATAATTGAAATCCATGTGTTCCAATAGGATTAGGATAATTCCTAATGAGAATAAGTTTCCTTTAATTAAAGATATTCTTGATTTTTGTTTTAAATAGTTTAAAATTTTGAATTTAATTTATCTTTATTGGTTTCTAATGGGATTAGAATTTACTATAATCTTTTAATTTAGTTTTAAAGGGTTTAAAATGGTAGAATTTCAAGATTATTCATGAAGTGAATTAGTTTATAATAGAACTAAAAACATTGCTTAAATTCACTTAGGTTCATTAATCTAGTAATTAATAGTTAATTAAAGATTAATGAATTTGAAATAAAAATTGACTATAAGGGAACTCAGTCTATGGAAGGTTCTGTCTAAACTGGAATATTTAAGTTGACTGAAAGGGAACACCTCTAACTGGGAACCAGCCTAGGAGTTGAATTAGTCAAATTTTATTTAATTTCACTAAGCATGCTCATAATGTGATTAATTTTTGAAATAGTTTAAAAACTTAGTAATTCACATTAAAATCAATCTAACCAACATAAGGGTTGTGAAGGGTAGATTGAGAAACTTAGATAAATGAGATTACCCTAATTTGTCTAAGTAAGAGAAACCCTATTTCAAAATAGTAAATGGGAGAAGGAAATGTGTCAACATATCCTACGGTCTCCATTATTAGTTCACAACGTGAGATCCATGTGGGGCCTTGCGGCGACTTTTGGACCGTCCCCCTACGGAAGGCGTTTGCATGGGTCAATATTAGGGTGAACTCCTGAGAAGGATATGATTGTAGTTTTGTTTACAGTACTTGACCTACCCTACGGCGGCGCTTGTTGGGATAAAACTACGGGTTCAAAAATTATGGGTCACACTCACAAAGGGCTTATTAAGGTTGTTAATAATATCTTTGACCAAACTAATGGTAACTAAATATTATAGGAATAAGAGTTATTCTGGTATAATACTTGGTTGAGATTGTCTCAGTTTAGTGAAGGGACACTTGGCCTACCCTACGACGACATTTGTTCTAACTCACTAAAGTACCATAACATTAGAAATGATTTATAGGGTTCATTTTTCAAATCGTTTGATTTATATGCTAAAATTGAATGGATAATTATTTGCATGATGTTGAATTATATATTTTATATATTTCAATATTATGTCAGTTTCTCTCATAATTTTTAATTTTATTACTGATAAGTCAAAATTGAGAAAATTTTATTACTTGAAAAAGTAACGTTAACACTATAATGGAAGTGTAAAATTTTGAATTTGTCTTTATTGAAAAATGTTTTCAAAAATCTGTCGCTAATACTATTCGAATTGTTCGTGAAGCACATGATTAATGAATCAAAAGTAAACGAGATAACTTGTTTGTATCTCCTAGTTGACATGTTAAATGTCAAGCTTAGAAGATAAAGAAAATGACGACAACATATGAGATGTTAAAGTCAATAGAAGCTAAATTTAGATAATTGTCTAAATGATTTCGAATTTAAATATTAAAACATTCCAAAAAAACAAACCAAATGACTGAAACTATATAAAAGGAAATAATTCCTAAATTAGCAAGGATAGTCATAATGCGAGCAATTTTTGAAATGACTCTATGGGAAGAAAATATAAATGAAAGTAAATTTGATTTACTAAATTCTTGGTGAAGAATAAATAATGACACCTGGATAGTTGATGCAAAATCCACTATCAAGATTTATTTATTTTTATTACATTTAATATGTAATTCTTGAAAAATACTTAACATATAGAATAGTTTCTACATGTTGGCACCAGGAAGCCCATCTCAGTTAGTGTAGTGGGAGACATTAAGATGTCATTAAGTAAAAATTGTTACTTAATGCTAAATATGGTGTTTTTAGTAACCATAAGAGAAATTCAATTTCTCAAACTTTTTACTAAAATGTTCATATAGTATGAATTACTTTGAAGGATGAAAGTTTATATTTTCAAATTTGTTTGAAAATACATTCAGATGAAATAAGAACAATTTGTATATGATAAAAATGTTGACATATACTATACTACAAAATACTGAGATATTCAAGATTATAGAATCCATAAAAGAAAGACATTGTTTTCTCCTAAAAGATGATACTTGACTTTGGCTGTTAAGGTTGATTAACATCAACTTGTATAGAATGAAAAGACTAGTAAGAAGTAATTATCTAAAAAGTTAGTTAATTACTTTACATGTCTGTAGATCTTGCCTTTCATGCAAGATAATCATTGGGCCTTTATTAGATAGAGTTAGAACGCTAAAGAATACTTTGGGCTTACACATTCTGACTCAAGTGGTCTGGTGAATGTAAAGGCCAAATAAAGTCATTAATATTTCGTCACTCTAGTTGATGATCATTCAAGGTACAAGTATATTTACCTAATACAACATAAGTCTAAATTTTTGAAAAGTTCAAGAAAATTAAGACTAAAGTTAAAAATCGATTAGGTAATTAAATCTATCAAGATATTATGATTAGATCATAATAGAAAGTACAGGAACCTTACGTACTAAAACTAATTGATAGAAAATGGGTTTTTATCTCAATTATCTTAATACCAAGTACAATTTTGTGAAATTGTGCTACAAGAGGAGAAACAGAACCTTGTTGAACATGGTCACATCAATAGTGAGTTACGCGCCATTACAAGACTCTGGTTAGGATATGCAATAGAGATTGCACAGCAAACATTATTCCCTCCAAAAGTGTCTACAAGACAAATTTTGGGATTATAGAAGAGTAGTAAAGCTAGTTTACAACACTTCACTATTTGTGAATGCTAAGCTTACATGCTGAAACAAACCCAAAAAGATTGTATATGTTCAAGATATGCCTAAGTGTAGGCCACCCTTAAGAAGTACAAATGGTCTTTTATCTAGCCTAAAACGAATAAGGTATTTCTTTGACAAATATCATTTTTATAAGGAATGTCAAATAAAAGACTACAAACCTTTAATAGGTGAGATAGTTTTAATAAATTGGTTCCAAGTGAAGCCACTAAATAGTTAACAAAAGTTGTTAACAATTTAATTACACTTGAAAGTCAAATGGATCCTAGTCATGAATTGGATAAGTCTTATCATAGTGGGAGAGTTATGAGATTACTCAACATTTACAAGGACTTAATTGAAGCTCAATTTTTCATGTTAGATGACAAAGTGAGACTAATTGCAAAGGGTTAAACCTAATAGGAAAAAGTAAACTGCGAGTAAACTTTCTCACTCGTTGTCATACTAAAGTCTGTAAGTATGATTTAATTTATTGTTGCATATGAGATATAAAAAAATGAATGTTTAGAATTCTTTTATGAAAAGAAATCGTAGATAATGCATCTACACAAATCAATTAGAGAGGTTTATTTTCAAAGATCAAAAGCAAAGGGTTTGCGAAATAGTAAATGTTCATTTATGAAATGAATTTTACAATTAGATCTTTGAATGTGAGGTTTGGTAAAAGTATCAAAACCTATGACTTTGGATAAATTATTAATAAAGCTTGTATAGACAAGAAAATTATTAATTGCATAGTGGATTGTTTCTCCTCATGTTTTATGTTGATGATATTTTACTCATTATGAATTAAGTAAGATTTCCATCTAACATAAAAAGTTGACTAAGTAACCAATTCCAAATGAGTGATTTGGAATGACTCGGCATATTTTATATGTCCAAAATGGAGATTTTAAGGACAAAATGTTAACTTTGTCTTAAACATCTTATATTGACAAAATTGTTATCAAATATTTGGTATTTATGTCTATGGAAGAGTATCCTAAAACAACCTCAAATGTTGAGATCATATGATTAATTATCTACTCTAAGTAGGAGACAATTACTGCATAAATGAGACTTAACAATTAATATATAGTTAGTTAGCATATATCAATTAAAGAAATAGTATGACTATTGAGTAAAAAATTAAAAACTTTCTCAAATTATCCATGGATAATGAGAAATTTTTGTGTATGGAGTAACAGATTTGATCTTTACAAGATACATTGGTTCTTACAAAGATTTAGGAAATCTATATTAAGATGAATTTTGTCCTAGGGGGTGGAGTATAGTATACAAAGTTAAATTGTTTTGCTTGTGAAGCAATAAAAGGACTTGTAAGACTCAAATAGTTCCTTGAAGATCTGAAATGTGTTTCAGATACGATTTAGTTTATCCTCTTTATTATGATAGTAGTGATGCAAAGACTAATATTAAGGAAATTAGAAAACACCAATGTATTGGAAATCATATCAAGAGAGAAAACATCATGGTAATGACCAAGATGGCTTTTAATGGCAGTCGTTTTGATCTATATAAAAAGACTCTCTAGGCTAAAGTGTTTGAGGGTCACCTAGAATGTCTAAGATTACGAGACATGTCTGATCTTTGCTAAGACAAGTGGGAAAATATGTTGAGTATAGAGTATGCCCTAGGATACATGTCTCGCCGGCTTTAGTGCAAGTGGGAGATTGTTGGAATTTATGCCCTAAAGTCTCGTAATTAATAATTTATTTAATAATTAATAATAATTTTGATTATTTTATTTGCAATATAATATTATCCATTATATGAAAAATTCAAGGTTATTAGTGTAATCTTGAACAGTATGTGGTTGACATACGAGAGGATCATGTTCAAGAAATAACCTAAAGGGTCATAATATATGGATAAAGTTGGGTGCCTTATCCTGGTAACACTATTGATACGACCAACTTTGTAATAGTTACAAATGATTGGATCCAAATTGTTCATGTGGAGCCATGTGAGTGAGGGTATCTTATACAATGAGTTTGTATAAGACTGGACCACAAAATATTTAATCCCTCTTTATAAATCCGTTAATTGAGAAGATTAATATTTCATGAGGATGATCATATGCAACTCGATCTTAATCATGAGTGAGTTATGAACTTCTGCCTGTGAGGGCTTGTCCTTTGATTTGCATGAATGAGAGTGGCTTTTGTAGTCCATTCAATAAGCTTACCATTTTGGGGACTTGACCAAATAGGGACTAGGAACATAATCTCACAAGATGGAATTCACTCCTTCCCATATAGGGTAAGTAGATGAGTAGTTCCTTTAAGTACTGATTTCGGGACTTGAACAATGGGGCCCCACCCTCTCACTGGCCTGAGAAGGACTTAGTTTATTGTTGGATCATAAACAAATTGTTCATTAGAGGATTAGTGGTACTTAAGGTGCAAGATGTAATTATAGGGGTAAAATGGACTTTTGACCCAATTGTAATTACGAACAACTCGTGAATGATAGACTTGCATGTAATGGTTATATCCATGAACACAACTTGTCCTACAGTAAAATAAGTGTTCAACTCCAGGTCTATAATGGAGTGACCTATAATTAATGAATGATAATTAATTAATTAAAGAGTATAATTAATAAATTTTGTATCATTAGAGCTTATAATCTGTAAGTCTATAAGGTCCTCTTGCTAGCTCATAGTAATACTAAAAGATCAATCTAGTTGAAAGAAAAATTTGAAATGTTCAAATTAATATTTAATTTGAAGTGTTCAAATTAATATTTAATATATTAGATATATTAAATATAAAAGAGGTTATTGTATTTGATACATTAAATATCAAAATAATTAATATATATTAGATACATTAAAGAAAAGATATTTATAAAATTTGAATAAGATTCAAATAAATAAATATCGTAGGAGATTTGAATGAGCTTCAAATAAGTATGAGATATATTTTAATATATTAGATATTGAAATATAATATTTTAATTATGGCAAAGATTTTTCCTTAGTCTCTATAAATAGGACCCTTGGGTTGAGCCATTAGAGATAACACACATCTCCTCAATAGAGAATTAGAGAATTCTCTCTAGACCTCTTCCTCTCCAATCCCTTGTGAATTTTCTTTCAAGAGACTCCCACAAGTATTGGTCCTATGTTCGAGTCATAGGCAGAAAGACTTTGTGGAGGAGATAAAGACTCGCAAAAAATATATCCATATTTATTTCAATGTAAGCTTTTGCTTAACCTTGTATATTTTGTGTTTAATTCTAAATAAATCAAATACGATCCAATGCTTTCGCTGCGGGATGAAACGTTAATTCCTATAAGAGAAAACAACATTTACCTACTCCTATGGAACATTTGCTTTCATAAGAATGCCTTTCGGGTTATGCAATGCCCCAACAACATTTCAGTGTTGTTGGGTTTTATGCCCTAAAGCCTCGTAATTAATAATTTATTTAATAATGAATAATAATTTTGATTGTTTTATTTGCAATATAATATTATCCATTATATGAAAAATCCAAGGTTATTAGTTTAATCTTGAACAGTATGTGGTTGACGTACGAGAAGATCATGTTCAAGAAATAACCTAAAGGGTCATAGTATATGGATAAGGTTGGGTGCCTTATTCTGGTAACGCTATTGATACAGCTCACTTTGTAATAGTTACAAATGATTGATCCAAATCATTCATGTGGAGACATGTGAGTGGGGGTATCTTATACAATGAGTTTGTATAAGACTGGACCATGAAATATTTAATCTGTATTTATAAATTCGTTAATTGAGAAGACTAATATTTCATCAAGATGATCATATGCGAATCAATCTTAATCCTGAGTGAGTTATGAACTCCTGCCTGTGAGGGCTTGTCCTTTGATTTGCATGGGTGAGAATGGCTTTTGTAGCCAAGTCAATATGCCTACCATTTTGGGGACTTGACCAAATAGAGAGCTGGGAACATATTCTCACAAGATGGAATTCACTCATTCCCATATAGGATAAGTAGGTGAGTAGTTCCCTTAAGTGCCGATTTCGGGACTTGAACAATGGGGCCCCACCCTCTTATTGGCCCGAGAGGGACTTAGTTTATAATTAGATTATAAACATATTATTCATTAGAGAATCAGTGGTACTCAAGGTGCAATGTCACACCCCCTCCCAAACCACCTGCTAACTTAGCCCGGAAGATGGCGTGAAGCCAACAGGCATCGTTTCACTACTTAACGATACCTATGACCCTTTTAATTCCTGATAAACAAACCATACCTGTAAACGAAATACTTTACATATTACACAGCGGAACCTTGGAAAATTTCTACATATGCACACGGAGCAGTTTTAGTTAAAACCTCACTTGAACAATCAAAACACAACCACTCGTTGTTTACACAAACAAGACCACTAGTTTCATACACGAACATAACTACACTTCCCTTTTAAGTTATCTACACTACGAGCAGACTCACTATATAATACCACCCACGTACAAAGTATCTAACTCTGAGAACCCTCGGCGGCGATGGCAGGATCTCAGGCACTGGGAGCTTGATCTCTACCTGAAAAGTTGGAAAACATTGAAAGAATGAGCTGGGAAGCTCAGTGAGTGACTGAGTTTAAAACTATTAACTCGTAAATCATAACATATAACATCAATAGCTTTTACAGAAGTCCAGCAAGCGTGTCAAAAGTATTAACCATTTTAAACATATGACAAATTAGTTGTGTAAGATTCGCCCGGTACAAACAATGTTCATTCTACGATGTAGTGGGGCCCGCCCAGCACTCCCATCGTCTTTGTCGTAGTGGGGCTCGCCCAGCACTCACGACAGCATTGTTGTCACGGAGTACACTCAACGTCGACAACTGAAAATGACCTGTGTGCACACGGTACTATACAACCTCGGGCTCCGTATCTCAACCATTAACTCATTCAGGTCTCAGAGAAACACATGAAAACCTTTAACAGTTCTTGCTAACACATGTAGACTTGGAATTAAGGTATTTCTTCTAGTTTCAGAAAATCAGTAAACATATGCTCACAACGAACAATTTAAATCATTTTTAGGAAACCATATATGCTTAAGAATACGTGTTCAAGAGACCATAAATCTTTAAGCTACATCATTCTTAGGAAGTCTTTTCTTTTCATGAACACAAGTTCAAGCATAGAATTTATTTTCAGAATTCATTTTGTCACTCACAGCGTTAATATTAGATTCTCGGTCCGTAAATTTGTCCTATTTCTTCTTGGCCTGCCAAATAAACAAAACCAAGCATTAGAATCTTGACCTCACGAACTTAAGGCCTAGGGTTGCAAAAACCACCCCATCAATTCCTAGCATTCCACATGATTAACACCCGAAACTCACATACTCATAACTTTTCCATTACTTGGTCAAAATTTATGTTCTTTATACCAAACCCTTCCTTTTTGAACCCTCTAAAACTTATCTGAAGGAATGAAATCGAAATTCCTAAAGGATGTGTCTGTAACTACCTCGAAATCTATTTTCCCCAAACACGTTTCTGCTAAACCAGAACTATTTTCCTGCTGCAACCCGAAACTAACCTGGAATTTAAAGCAACTTCCAAACAATCGACTTCTTCATGAAAGTTATAGGAAATTAAATCATCTTTCCATCCATACCTAATACAGCTTCTAATTCGAAGTATACCGATCAGCATATCCCAAAAACCAGAGGTTCCCCGGATTTGACAGCAAAAACACTCCTCTGACTTCCCCTTCAAAAACCCATAACAAAAATTCAGATTTTGCTCGAGCTTCCTTCACGAAAATTGTTCCAAAATGAGTTAAATTTCAAGGAAAACAAATCTCACCTCTTAATACCTCTTGTGGAGCTCAAAACGTTCCAAATATCAGAGGTAGTCAGGGTTGAACACAAAATCTTCCATGCAACTTGGATTGATCTTCCCTCCTTTTCTTCTTCAATTACAACTCCAGCATCACCTTTCTTCTTTCTCTTACTCTCTCCCACGAAGAACCCTATTTTATTTCACCAAATGGGTAGCAAAATGGATGGACATAATTTAAGGAGAAGGAGTTTGACAGTGGTGGACAACCCACTTGCTTTTTTCTTTTTCCTTCCCAAAACAATATACCAACCTACTTTCCTTCTTTCCCTCTTTAATTTTTAAGAAGTTTCAAGGAGGAACTCCGGGTTTACATGCAAGATGTAATTATAGGGGTAAAACAGACTTTTGACCCAGCTGTAATTACGAACAACTCGTGAAGGATCGACTTGCATGTAATGATTATATCTATGGACACAACTTGTCCTACAGTGCATAAGAGTGCAACTCTAGGTCTATAGTGGAGTGACCTATAGTTAATGAATGAAAATTAATTAATTAAAGAGTTTAATTAATTAATTTTGTATCATTATGTAATTATAGGGGTAAAACGGACTTTTGACCCAGCTGTAATTACGAACAACTCGTGAAGGATCGACTTGCATGTAATGATTATATCTATGGACACAACTTGTCCTACAGTGCATAAGAGTGCAACTCTAGGTCTATAGTGGAGTGACCTATAGTTAATGAATGAAAATTAATTAATTAATTTTGTATCATTGGAGCTTATAATCTGTAGGTCCATAAGGTCCTTTTGCTAGCTCATAGTAACACTAAAAGATCAATTTAGTTGAAAGAAAATTTTGAAATGTTCAAATTAATATTTAATTTGAAATGTTCAAATTAATATTTAATATATTAGATATATTAAATATAAAAGAGGAAAATATATTTATTGTATTTGATACATTAAATATTAAAATAATTAATGTATATTAGATACATTAAATAAAAGATATTTATTAAATTTGAATTGGATTTAAATTAGGAAATAAATGTCGTAGGAGAATTTTAAACGATTCAAATTGGTTAGATAAATATATTTTAATATATTAGATATTAAAATATATTATTTAATTATTTTCTCTAGACCACTATAAATAGGACCCTAGGGGTGAGTCATTGTGCATTCTTCACAACACACATCTCCTCAATAGAGAGAATTAGAGAATTCTTTCTAGACCTCTTTCTCTCAAATCCCTTGTGAATTCTCTTTCAAGAGGCTCCCACAAGCTGTAACACCCGAGACGTTTTGGGTAAGTTTAAAATGTTGTTTTGGTAAAATTTTATTAAGAATTTATTTGCTTTGAGGGTAATTTGGTGATTTTTGGAAAAGGAAAGGGTATTATGGTCATTTATAGAGAAGATATTTTTGATTTTTTTATTATTATTAGTTTTAAAAAAAAAAAAAAAATTTATTAATTTTTTTCCTTCTCTCGCGCAGCCCCCCTCTCTCTCTCTCTCTCTCTCTCTCCCTCGGCCGAACGCCCATCTTCGTCTTCTTCACTTCGTGTTCGTCCGGCAGTCACCACCCACCGCCGGCCATCCTTCTCCTTCTTCCTTTTCGTTCGCCGGCCAGCTAGTGGAGTTCAATCTATTCGAAACTCCTGCAACCGCACGCCAATCGCCCCTCCTACCACTCGTCGTCGTCGTCGTCGTGAGATGTTTGGCGTTTTGAGCTCGAGTTTGATTGGTTTTCAGCAAAACGACCTCGGATTCTTGTAGATCGGGCTGCAACACACCAAAAACGAACCTCCACGCGCCGATAGGTTGACTCACCCGCCGCCGCCGTGAAGCCCACGCACCGCCGCTCGCCGGAGTTGGGTAAATTTTGCCATTTGGTCAGTTTCGTCGAGTTATTAATGTTAGAATGCGTTTTAGCGTAATTCGGTTGGTTTAAGACCTGTTTAGGACACTTTTTAGGTGATTTGTCGAAGACCTTGGATTGTACTTGGAGTGGGGACTCGAGAAGCTCATTACTAGTGGAGAAAATGGTATTTTAGTAAGTAAAGATTTAAGGTAAGGGATCTCACAACGAAAGAAGTTTTCGAAACCTAGAGCTAGCCCTATATTTACTTTGAAGTTTATGTTTCCGTGTTAAGTATTTAAGAAAGAAAGTGTTTTACATGTATATTCCTTTTACACTAGTTCCATGAGTTCTATTTGAGTTTTCATGTTAAAAAGAATGGAAATGATATGTATGTCTTTGAAATGCGATTGCCTTGACTTATGCATTCATGAGTATGTTCTAAAACGAGCGGGACCTCATGCATGTGTTGTGTGCTCATGAAAAGATTTATGTAAGGCCGTGACGATAATTCTCCCAAAAGTTTTATGTGGGTTATGAGGGAACCCGAGTCTTCGGATTCTCTATGCTCCCGGGGTTCGAGAGTGCTCCACGATGGTAGCCGACGGGCTTGAGTCTTCGGACTCCACGATGGTAGCCTCGGGCTGAGTCTTTAGACTCCACGATGTATGTTAGCTTTCGAGCTCAACTCTCAGAGTTAGGGGAGGACTCTATTCGATGGAAAATTATGTCTTCGGACTATTTACGAGGCCCTCGGGAGAATTTAATCGTTCAAGAGAGCCGCAAGGAAAAGTACATGGTTTATAAAACGAATTTTTGGTCCCCTACTAAAGCGATGGTTTACGATGGTTTTATGATTCAAAATGACATGTTGCATGCGAGTGAAACTCTTATTTTGAAACTATGAGTTACTTACTGAGTATTATTCGTTAATACTCACCCTTTTCCTTTAAAAATGTTTTCAGGAAAGGCTAAGATCGGCCCTAGCGCGTGACCGGAGATCAGCTACTCGAGTCATGGGAGCCGAGCGATTGCTATTCCGCTTCTTTTATGTTTCTGGATGTACACAGAACTCATGTCAAGTTTTTAAATGTTTAGGAGGATGTTTCAAAGTCTTTTAACCTTTCTTTGTAAATCGTGCACGTGTATTTGGCTTTCTATGTTTGAATTCACTTGGTTTCTGCTGTTTGAACCCTAGTATCATATTGAGAAGTTTGTTGGATGCTAGGAGGTTGTTTGAAAATCTTAGAAGTGTGTTTTTCTATGTCTTATCAGGTAAGGGTCAAATTTTTGGTTTTCGCGTAGTTACGTCGTTATGCTGCCGAAATTTTCGGTAGTATAGCGACGTGACTTAGTAATGACTCTTAGGTAGCGTGTTGAGTTTATAGGGTCGTTACACAAGCCTTGGTCCTGTGTTCGAGTCATAGCCAGGAAGACTTTATAGAAGAGATAAAGATTCGTCAGAAGAATCTCCATATTTTCAAGGTATGTTATGCTTAACCCTTGTATTTTAGTTTAATTCTAAATAAATCAAAGACGATCCAATGCTTCTGCTGTGGGTTTAATTTGATTATTCCTTTCAAGTGCTGCATGATGGCAATATTTTCAGATATGGTGGAGTCTATAATTGAGGTATTTATGGACGATTTTTTGGTATTTGGAGAATCTTTCCAATCCAATTTAGAGAATTTTGGTAAGGTATTGCAGAGATGTGAAGAGACTAACTTGGTGTTAAATTGGGAAAAGTGTCATTCCATGGTCAAAGAAGGAATTGTCTTTGGGCACAAAATTTCTAAGGCAGGAATTGAAGTTGATAGAGCAAAAATAGAAATTATTGAAAAATTGGAGCCACCATCATCAGTCAAGGGAGTACAGAGTTTCTTTGGGCACGCGAGATTTTATTGAAGTTCATAAAAGATTTTTCAAAAATATCCAAGCCGCTTTGTACTTTATTAGAAGTTAACCGAACATTCCAATTTTCTGAAGAATGTGTAAAGGCATTTAACACCTTGAAGACAACATTAGTTACCACACCAATCATTGCTGCACCAAATTGGGACATGCCATTTGAAGTGATGTGCGATGCAAGCGACTATGTGGTAGGAGCTATGCTGGGGCAAAGAAGTGGCAGAATCATCCATCCAATTTATTATGCCAGCAAAACCTTGAACGAAGCTCAATTGAATTATACTACTACTAAGAAAAAGCTTCTAGCTGTGGTATTCGCTTTGAAAAAATTCAGATCGTATCTCATTGGGACCAAAGTGGTGGTTTATACCGATCATGCAACATTAAAATACTTGTTGGCGAAAAAAGATGCAAAACCAAGACTAATAAGATGGGTGTTGCTTTTGCAGGAGTTCGATCTAGAAATAAAAGACAAGAAAGGATTAGAGAACCAAGTAACCGATCATCTCTCTAGAGTGGAGCAACACAAGAATTTGATCCAGCAACCTGAGGTAGTAGATGCGTTTCCAGATGAACAATTATTGGTAGTCTCAGAGGTGGTGGACAATGAAACTCCTTGGTATGTTGATTTTACTAATTATTTGGCTGCTAACATTTTACCTTCTAAACTATCTAAACAGCAATTGAAAAAGTTTCTCCATGACGTAAAATTTTACTTTTGGGATGATCCATATTTTTTTAGACATTGTGCTGACAATATTTATAGAATGTGTATTTTTGGAAGATAAATTGAATCAATTCTTGAGCATTGCCATGCTTCTCCTACGGTGGGCATTTTGGAGGGCAACGCACGACAGTAAAAGTCTTCCAATCAGGTTTTTATTGGCCTACTATTTTTAAAGATGCACATTTTTTTAGTAAAAAGTGTGACACTTGTCAAAGGAGAGGAAGTATAGGAAAAAGAGATGAAATGCCCTTAACTTACATTTTAGATGTTGAATTGTTTGATGTTTGGGGTATAGATTTCATGGGGCAATTTCCTCCTTCTTTTGGAAATCTCTATATTTTAATGGTTGTTGAGTATGTATCGAAGTGGGTTGAGGCTGTGGTTTGCTCTTTAAATGATGCTAAAGTTGTCTTGAAATTCATGCATAAGCACATTTTTACACGTTTTGGCACACCTAGAGTTTTAATTAGCGATGAAGGATCTCATTTCGTTAACAAGATTCTTGGCAATTTATTAGCAAAATATCATGTGAAGCATAGGATATCAACACCTTATCACCCACAGGCTAATGGCCAAATAGAGTTATCAAATAGGGAAATAAAGGGAATACTTGAAAAAGTTGTGCATCCGAATAGAAAGGATTGGTCCCATAGGTTGGAAGATGCTCTTTGGGCATATAGGACAACTTACAAAACACCTTTAGGTATGTCACCTTACATGTTAGTTTTTGGTAAAGCTTGTCATTTACCTATAAAGTTAGAACACAAAGCATTTTGGGCCCTGAAAAAGTTGAATTTTAATTATACTCATGATGGAGCACTGAGATTGCTGTAGCTTAATGAGTTAGATGAGATGAGACATGATGCTTACGAGAGTTCAAGGCAATACAAAGAGAAAACTAAATTGTGGCATGATAAAAGGCTTTTGCCGAAGCATTTTGAAAAAGGACAAAGAGTTTTACTGTTCAATTCTAGACTAAAATTATTTTTGGGAAAACTTAAGTCTAGATGGTTTGGTCCTTTCACAATTGTGGAAGTATTTCCCCATGGTGCAGTAACTTTGCAGAATGAGAAAGATGGAAGAGAATTCAAGGTGAACGACCATCGAATCAAACATTATTGGGGAGAAGAAATTCAGCGGAAGCTTGCTTCTTTGAGTTTAAAGGAAGAATGATAGAGCAATGAAATTGCAGGAGCATTTTGTAGTGTTGAATATTTTTATATGCACCATAATTTATAGTGTTAGTTGAATATTCTTTATTTACTTTATGAGTTTAATGGTTTTATTTATCGTGCAGATCTTTTATTTTGTCATTTGTGAGTTGTCAAATAAAAGGGAAACGATTCAAAAAAAAAAAAAGGAAAGACAAAGAAAATTTCCTTTTTCGGACAAGGAATTTAAAAGGAGTTGGTGTGACAACTTTAAAGACAGAGCAATTTTCAAAAATTTTAAATTGAGTGGTTGGGATTAATTTGGAGAAGGCATGCAGAGGGTGTGGCAGCAAATTATCTGGGGAAGCGATATGGGTTTTATGACTAATTTGATGACATCAGCAATTTTCAAGGATATAACGTCATAAAGGGCGATTTTGGGGGGATTTTAAATTTGAAAATTTTGTAAAAAAAGACCAATTTACCCCCATCTTCATTGTCTTTAAATTAAACCCTAGCCCTTCAATTAAACCCATCTTTTTGCTACTTCAATCCTAACATTCCAGCTCCGATATATTTTTTTTCTCTCACCGAAAAAATGCCAGTTAAAACTCGCCGGTCAAAGCTTCAAGAAGGTGAGCCTTCTGAACCAGTGGAAGCAGAGGTTATTCCAGAGCAAGAAAAGAAGAAATCACCAAAGAAGAAAAAGAAGAAGGTTATGAAGGAGATGACCCTAGAGCTACAAGTCAAATGTGATGAAGCTGCCGAAAAAGAACCCATTGTTCAAGAACAAGTAGAAGGGAGAGAACCTATGGAAACCATGGAGGAGACTGTAGAAAGAGAAGAAATTGCAGATGTGGAAGCGGTACCAAAACCACAAGAAATCTGAGAGATTGAGGAAACACCGGTGCAAAGCCCAATGATTAATGAAACAGTAATAGAAAAATCGCCGAAGAAAGCTAAAAAGAAGTGGAAAAAGAGGAAGCGTTCTGTTGAAACATTTGTGGCAGGAGAGATTACAACAGAGGAAATGGGACCAGAAGAGTACGATGTTGCAGCAATGAAGCAAAGGCGAAGAAAAAGGGTAAGAAAAAGGTGGAGGAGAATACGAGGTTTCCTTGGGAAAGATTCATTTCTGCTAGAGCAAAAAATAAGTACAACGAGTTAAAGAAGAGAGATTTTTTGGCGAAGAAAGGATTTGATTCTGACTTGACGAAGCTGCCTCAGTTTATAAGATCTAGGATTGAGAGTCATGGGTGGCAGGAGTTAGCAAAGCAGCCAAGTGAAGCTCGAGTGTAGGTTGTCCGTGAATTCTATGCAAATCTGGACCCAAAGTAGGGATATTTTTCCATCATACGCGGAGTTCCAGTCGACTGGTTGCCTGAGGTGATTAATGACCTGTACCATTTGGAGAAATTCTCCCATGCAATGTTCAATGAAATGGTTACTGCCCCTTCTATAGAGTAGTTAAATGCGGCCGTTAAAGAAGTGGGGGTAGAGGATGCCCAATAGAGGGTTTCGAATGTCAGAGCCAGAACCTTTCAGGTAGCATATCTCACAAATGAAGCAAACGTGTGGTTGGCTTTTGTCCAATTTCGTCTCATACCGACTACCCATGATTCAACTGTGTCCATGGCAAGAATTCTACTGACCTTTGCAATTCTCAAGGAGTTAAGCATCAACGTTGGGAAGATTATCTCTGATCAAATCAAGAGCTGTGCGAAGAATAATGTTGGGAAGCTATTTTTCCCAAACACAATTTTCATACTGTGTGATCGGGCTGAAGTGCCTCGACATCCTGATGATGACACACTCTTTGATAAAGGTGCTATTAATCTGAGCAGCATTCAATGCTTGCAAAGAAGGGAAGGAAGCTCTCAAGCTGGCGGTCTCCGGAGGGATAGATAAGCTTTTGGACTTACAGCACCAACTGCTACAGTGGGTTGAATATGCAGAAATGCAGCAGCAAACCTTATGGATTTATGCTTAGATGAGAGATTTGGCTATTAAGAAAGCCTTCCACAACAACTTCCAGAAGCCATTCACTGCCTTTCCAACCTTCCCTGAAGAAATATTGACTCCATGGATCCCACCACCTGTTGACCAACCATTTGAAGAAGAGGATATTGAAGACTCGTCCAGAGAAGAAGAAGAATGGATGTAGTCTGTTTACCTTTTAGTTTATCTACTTTATCTGTTTAATTTTAGTTATTCCTATTTAGTTTTTGTTCATTTTGTTTTTCTAGCTTGTTTTTGTTGTTTAAGTTTTTTTAGAAGTAGGCTGGTAAAAAGAAAAGAAAAGCTCTCTGTCGGACTCATGTTTTAGGAATGTAGTGATGGTCTTCTGCTCTCTTAGTAAAATGAAAGTATGTTTTGTTTCAGCCTTCTAGTTTTTGATTGAATTCTGAATGAATCGTTTCTTGTCTAAGCCTGTTACAAAAGCAATTAAATTGCAATAGCATAATTAGAATTGCATGTCAATTACGTTGTGCTATGCATGTACTCTGAATTCTTATGATGAGTCAAATTAGACCTTGTATTCAAGATAGCTGGATGATTGCTGATGATTTAACATTTTAGGTTATTGAATCTTTTGCACAATCAGTCTTAAGCTTTAAATGGATTCTTATAGCACCATCCATTTTTAAAGCTTAGAAGTTTAGGAAAGCTCATTCCCAACCAAGTGATAACAAGTTTACTTCCCTGTCTAATTCTAGTCTTTTCAGCCAACTTGTAATAAGTTTGGGGGTTTTTCCTTTACTTTCTCTCATTGGGGACAATGAGCAATTTATGTTTGGGAGGGGGGGTCGTGTTAAAGTTGCTAGAGCATTTTTTAGGATTTTGGCATTTTTGAGGATTTTGCTTGTTAATTTTTTTTAGGATCTACTCTTAGGGAGCACTCCTCTTCCGCTCCTAAGATGCACTCCTCTCCCTTGCAAGCAAACCCAACCTGTTTAGTAGTTTACTGGAAAAAAAAACTTTAGCTTAGAAAAAGGTTTTTGCTAAAGCAATCTCTGTGTAGCTTGTGCTCGTAGCTAGATGTTTTCACCAAAAAGTGTTAGCATTCTGGAACGAAGGTATAAGCTGCATGAAGAAGCTTTGAAAACAAAAGAGAGAAAAGAAAGCAAGGAATGAGTGTTAGCCTAATAGTCACAACTCTCATAGAGCTTAGGTGAGCTTCATCATAAAATGTCGTCATTCTGAGAAACGAGAGAGGAGTGACATGAGGGTCAATCTTAGAAAAAAAGTGGAATGAGTGTTATTCCTATGAGGTGATGAGCCTGAAGACTAGGGTGCACGACATCATAAAATGTTGTCATTCAAAGAAATAGGGCTATGACTTCAAAGATCTCCAAGAGAGTAGTAGGTTGTTAAAAAAAAAAAAGAAAAAGAGAAAAAGAGAAAAAGAGAAAAGAAAAGTGCAAGTTTTTGTGCTAGCTTAGAAGATTAGTCTTAGAAAGGAAGCACTCTTGTGTAAGTTTGGTCCTGGGATTGCTTAGTGAGCTTGAGGATTCTTAGGTGATAAAGCTTTGGAGTATCTTAGGCATGTGCAAAATAGCAGAATTTGAAATCTTGAAGCAAGACAACTTGTATTGAGTTGCAGGAGCAGGTTTGATGCTAGAGCATTCCTGCAATGGTGGTAATGCATATAAGAATTTAGTGGTCAAGTAGAAGTAGCTGTTGGCATGTGTAAGTGAAGGAAGCATCACTCTAGGACGAGTAATGATTCAAGTTTGGGGGTTTGATAACTCTTAAATTAAGAGTTATAAGCATTTCAGGACTAAATTGTCGAATTATATCTCATTATATTGTGGAAAACTTCTAACTTTGAGTTATTTTGCTCTATGATTGGTTTTGATGTAGTAACATTATTATTAGAGCAAGATTATAGTAATTATGAGCCTTGTGTGATTAATTCAAAGTTTGAGGAGGACTCCCGAAGCTAAGGGCAGCGGTTATACAACGTTTTTGGCAATTTAAGCCAACACGAATTTTGCATGTGAGAGTTGTTGCCCATTAAATGAGCTAGAAGATGTCAGTACAGTCAGCGTGTTTTAGCCAGTTGAAACTTGCCACGTCATGGGACCTGTCTAATTAGCCCTGATTTGCATAAAGAAGGAGTTATATTTGTTGAGCAGCCGTTTTTTGGGGAGAAGAGAGGAAGAGAGAGGTATGGAATCAAAGATAGAGAGAAAAGGAGAAGAGCTCCGATTTTGGAGGCCATGGGCGGAAATTTTCCAAATAAGAAAGGTTTTTTCCAGGGGATTTGACGCTGATGCTGAACCAAGCTTTTTGGGGCAACATTCCGCCTTCTTCTTCTACTTTTTCTTCTTCCATTTAGTTTTTCTACACCATATACTTCATGGCTGTATTTTGATTTCTTTGCTGTAGTTTTTACATTATGAACTAATCACCTTAAGGTGAGGATTAGAGGATGATTGTTGTTGATTAATGTTATAACTGAGTATATTTCATTTCTTTCAATTTGGTTTTTAAGAGGTTTTATTCATTAGCTCATTTCCGTTTGGCCAGCCGATTTGAGCAGCGTTCCTCTGATTTTTGGGAAGAATAGGAAGGGCAAAAAACTTTAAAACCACATTAGCTCATTGTTAGAGTTAGTAACTAGCTAAGTGAGTAGGTTAGGGATAATCACTCACCTAATGCACACACAATACAGTGGGTTAAACTGTGCTGAAGTAATGGAAATGAAACAATATATTTTAGGTGATTTGGGAGAATGCCTTGAAATTTGTAGTGGGTTGAATGGAATGAATATGTACTCGAGTTGTAACTTAATTAAAGCATGATTTACCTCTAATCCAAGCCTTTGTATTAGCTCAAAGTATCTAGACCAGTTGTTATTTGTTCATTTATCATTCTTCTGTTTTGCTTTGTTTAAGCAAATATTTGGATCCAACATTATTATTTTATTTAAATTCAGTTCTTTAATGAATTTTTTGGGTTACGAATTGAGTTATTGAGAGTTGATTTGTGGTAAATAAAAGAATTACTGGTCTTTGTAGATACGATAATTTAGTTAGCACTTGCTACAAAAGTATGTGTATACTTGCGCATAGACATCATAATATTGCTGAATTATTCACATTACTCTAGCAAGGTGTCAGTGTGCTAACTTAGGGGGCGATTCCCCCACTGTGTTTAGAATGAGGGTTGCTTTCCTTCATTTGGCGTGCTAGCTTAGGGGCGATTCTCCATCGTTTCGAGCATGAGGGTTGCTTTCCTTCATTGCGTTGCGCTAGCCAGATGGAGCGATTCCCCCAAGATTGTAGGCGTGAGGGTTACTTTCCTTCACTGCATTAGGCCAGTCTAGGTTACATGACTCGTAGGTATAGCACAAGGCAATACCAGAGATGGGTGGGCTTAGGGCAAGGTGAGTAGACACTTAGCTAACTGAAGTGAGTGTTTGAGATTGAGCAGGAGCCAATGAGTTAGGGCAGAGCCCTTCTTTGTATGGTTTTGAACTTTGGACCCTTAAGTGGGATGCTTACTGAGTATATTTATACTCACCCTTGCTACCTTGTTTGTATCTTTTTAGATGGTGCTCAACTGCGAGGCAGGTGATGGAGGCGACGACCTGACAAGGCTATGGAGATGTCACTAATTTTCTCCCTTTTTTTTTTTTTCGGTCCTTTATCATGTTAGGTTGCAAACTCTTTTTAGTAGTTGTAGTTATGTCTTCTTTGTTTCTCTAGTTTTTTAGGAGCCCTTAGCATTCTTAACTGTTGTTGGTGGAACTCAACCTTTTTTTTGTAGTTTGGTGGGTGCTGAGTGTCTTCTCAGAATTAAAGATGTGTTCATGTCTCTTTCCAGGTTCTTGCAAATTTTGGTTTTCCTGTAGCTACACTGTTATACTGCCGAAATTTCGGGCATCAATGGTATAACTCAGTTGTGCTTCCTAAATAGCCTAATCATATTTTAGGGGTGTTACACATTGAGACGCTCTCCTTAAGGGCATTTTAGTTATTTCACTTCATCTTCTTGCTCGGTTGATCAAATGACCTTCAAATTAAACTGAATTAACTCCATTTAGATGCAAATTATTCAAAATATACCTTATGCTTGAATACTTACAAAATGATCAATTAAACACAAAAATTAACGTACTAGCATGAATTAAGCACAATAATATAGGACTTTTTTGGTTCTATCAAATTACCCCCAACCTAAATCTTGCTAGTCCTCGAGCAAGGCACAAACAATAAAGATAAAACTCGTTGGATGCAAGATCATGACTCTAATCTCAATGCTTAAGATAACAAATTATTTACAAAAAAAGAAGCAAAGCTTATGCACAATCCATCCATGAGAAATTTAAAAACTTTTCTTATTATTTCTTGCGTGTGTGTGCGCTTAGCTTCCCTAATGTAGTCTTTACAAGTGCAGGTTAGGTTTACAAGGTCCTCAATCTATCTTCCCCCTACACTGGCTCTAAGAACTAGCTATCAAGCAATAGAACATTCAAGAGGCAATGTTTTACTTTGGTCCCTGAAAAACAAACTCACAAGCTAAACTTACATCACTTTAACTCAAGGACACTAGCTTTCACACAACTGTTGTAGGGCCCCTTAATTACCCAGAGCACTCGCTCAATGGGTGGCCTAAGTGATTACAATAGAGGTAGCTCTTTTTACTCTTGATCACTCTACTCATTACAAGCTTATTTTTCTTTTCTTTTTCTTCACTATTCTTTCTAAAAATATTTTTCTTTCTAAGCTCAACTTTTTCTTTTTCTTTCTTTTCTTGTAGGCAAATACTCATTCTTTTCTCCTTAACTAATGCATTACATACTATCATACAAAAAATTACCATCAACCTAGTCCTTAAGCCTATCAAAGTGACAACAAATATCTAGACCCCCTAAAGCTACCCTAGGCCTTCAAGGCAACAAAAGGTAAGCTAATATGCTCATAACATGCAAGAAAATCAAAGAATTTTTTTTAAATATTCTCAAATTAGAACAACGTGCTTATGCTTCAACAAATTTGCAAACAACAAGCTATAAAAAACATTTCATAGATCGTCCTAATCAAGAAGCATACTTCTAACTCATCAGACAAATCAAGCTCAAAATTTTCAAAATTTTCAAAATTTGCTCAAAAGCTAATAGTCTGATGCACAGATGCTCAAGACTCAACATTAAGCTCAACCACCCCCAACCCAAAACTTTACATTGTCCTCAATGTATAAATTAGTAAAAACATGCAAGGACAAAGATAAGGGGAACAGAAGAACTCCCCTGGAATGTTAGCTGCATAGGTGGTGCGTCTCTGACCTCCAAGAATAATAAACTTTTCCACTAAGGTCAACTTATTAACTACAAAAGCAAAAACAAACTAAGCTACAAAAAGGAAAAATTGAAAGTAATAAAGAAAAGCAAGTAAAGTTTTTCGCTTGGTTGCGTCCAAAAAGTACAAATTTTTATAGTCGATTGCTTGACTTGGCATGTGGCTCGGGTCAGGGCACGTAAAAGTTCTCGTATTTCTTCGGCTCTTTCTTCCTTGAATCTACAAAGTCCACTACACAAAGCAAGTGTGTTAGCATCTCAAGGGCTCTAGAAAAACAGGGTTTTTTTTTTAAGATTGGACTCTACTTTATCACATGTACCTCCTCATCGAACTGAAGCTCAACTTCTTCCCTTGACTCAAATACTTGTTCTTCCAATGACATATAAACTTTGTCATCAGTCTCTAAATCAGCCTCATCAGAATAAATTCGTACCTCAGGGATGTCAATAGGGGGTTACTCTTGAGGATTCTCCAATCTTGCCACTGGATCATCCAACTGGATGATGGGGTCACCCAACCTTCGTATCTCATTTCTATGCTCTCGAAATTGGAGATTACTTGTTGAAATCGAAGATTATTAATAGCAACTTGATTAATTAAAGCCTCTAAAGACATACCAAAAATTGAAGATTGGGGGCATGGGCTATGCTCCTCCTTTTAGCGTCCATAGGATTGATCTCATTCATGACCGTAGGGATTGTAGTTGGCCAGGAACTCCCATGGTGTAGACATGTGACATGATATCGCGTTGCAACTGCCTCTGCTCTACACACAATTGAGAAACTATAAAGGTTAATTCTAAAATCTGAGATCTTAGCTCACTAACCTCATTGGCGTAGCTCCTCTAGAAGACCAGAAATTCTCTGCCATTAAAGAACAAAGTATTTACTGACTCTTTTTATTATTTATTTATTTATTTATTTTGCTTTTATTGAAATAAGAAACCCAACATAGAAGAAATCAATTGAATGGTTCCTCGACAACGACGCCAATTTGACAGATCTTATTGAAGGCTCATCAAATACATTTATAATTACTAAATTAAAATTAAATACTTAATTATCAATTTCTTTTAATTGAATTTCTTATTGACACGGACAAGGAGAGATTTAAATATAAAGTAGGAAAATATTGAGATTAAAGACAAGGAAAGATAAATTATCTAACCTTAGGCACTGATTCGGGGTAGTCAGGTAGCAATGCAATTTCGATCACAGATAACCAACGTGAGAATCAATTCAGTAGTTTATTACCTAATCGACTTAACTGGAAAAGTCGGCCAAGCCCATAAGCTACCTTAGATCCCCTAATTAAGTTAATCCAACCTAGCATCAAATTAACTCTAAACTAATCCGTTATAGTTGGGCATGATAACGTTCCATACTAACTGGGCTAGGAGCATTACAAACATGGATTGATTAAGATGAATCAACTAAACTAGATT
This sequence comes from Trichosanthes truncata, assembly GCA_033996785.1. NCBI lineage: Eukaryota > Viridiplantae > Streptophyta > Magnoliopsida > Cucurbitales > Cucurbitaceae > Trichosanthes > Trichosanthes truncata. The sequence continues at coordinate 18,540,122 of JAWPNB010000004.1, forward strand.
GGCCGATCTAATTCAATTAACCCGTTCTCTTAAATCTTAAGACCTATCATGCAAAATACATGAGAGCTAAGTCTCTACTATGCAAACATGAGCCAGTCTTAACACTACCAAGATTAGCATACATAAACACATTTGACGCAAATAGGTTTCCAGGCTATCTACGAACATGCTCATACATTAAAGCAAGAATTAAGAAATAACAAACATGCTGAAATTGATATGGCCTACTTGCTACTTAAACTAGCGTAATGAACAAACTTGACGCGATTAAGTCGTCAATTTAATCTATGAGCATGCACATAATTTAAGCTAGAATCATAAGCCGTTGAAATTGCATAAAGAAATTAAGTACAAATCTCAAAAAAAATACATTGTTACAGTTTACACCTAAATCAACGTTGAAGTTCTAGCTGACCATCAAAATGGAGAAGCTCGACACTGAGGCTCGATCAAAAACACCTAAACTATCCTAAAACTACTAAAATAGAGAGAATTAAACTAAGAAGGTCTCATAGCAGCGGAAAAAATGGAGACCATTGACTTAAGGGTTAAAATTTAGCTTTTATAGAAATCGAAGTAGTGTCGCGTCTCGACGCTACCAGCGTTAACCCCCAACGTTCCGTAGCATCAAGCAAAGCTTGAGCGCATGTACTTGTGACATCATATAGACGTTGTCCTATTCCGAGGCATTCTACCTTTGAAGCATCTTGACGCTTCTAGTGGCATTGAGACACTCTCCTCGGGGGCATTTTGGTCATTTCACTTCATCTTCTGCCCGGTTCCTCAAATGACCTTCAAATTGAACCGAATTAACCCCATTTGGATGAAAACGCTCCCAAATACACCTTATGATCAAATGCCTACAAAATGATCAATTAAAAACATACAAACTTACGAACTAGCATGAATTAAGCACAATAATATAAGACTTTTCTGATCCTATCAAGGATAAATTTTAGGATATCATTTTACCATTTGTATGTTGTTTCATTTTGACCTTTGATTTCCAAAACTCAAAATATCATTTTTTAAGGCTAAAATAGTTGTAATTATATTTTTTAAATAGCTATAATTATATTTTTTTCAAAAAAAAAAAAGTGTACGTATATATTTCAACTTTTTATTATTCTTTTATGATAATTTTTACTCAAAAAATAAAAAATCATTTTAGTTTTCAATAAATTCATCGATAATGGTGATAGTATAAATAAACCATATTATATAATCATTTTTTTAGTTTAAAGATTGATAATAGAGGAAGAAAAAAATACACTTTTGGTCCCTAAGGTTTGAATTTGGTTACATTTGGGTTCTTGAGTTCTCAAACTTAATAATTTTACTCTTGAGGTTTGAGATAATGTCGTTTTTGGTCCCTACCGTTAGTTTTTTGTTACTGTAGCAACATAATGCTGACTGTATTTATTATTTCTTGCGCTGACATAGTATTATTTATTATTTATAAAGTTGGCGTGACATTAGTTAATTTAATAAATTAATTTATTTTAATTTATTACAAGCTAAACATTAAATGAAATTTATTAAACAACAAAATATTAAATTAAAAAAAAACTAAAATCAAACAAAAAACATAATCTCATCCATGTTTTTCCTCTTCTTCCTTTCTAAACTAATTTTGGATCTAGCCATGGAGTTTCAGATTTGAACATGGATGGAACGATGGGTTCCATCGTTCTAGATTTGAAACAATAATCGTTCTAGATCTAGAACGATGGAACAATGGAAATCGTTCTAGATCTGGACGTTTCTAGATCTGGAACAGGAGAAATCATTCCAAATCTTGAATGAGGTTCTATCGTTTAGATTTGCAACGTTTCCAGATTTGAACGATGGAACTTTATTCTCTGTTTCAAATTTTCAATTATGTGGAGTGGGTGAAAAAGACAAAAAGGGAGAGGAGAAAGAGAAGGAAAGAAGAAGAAAAAGGAGGAAGATGATAAAAATGGAGGAAGAAGTAGGGGAAGAAGAAAAACGAAAAGGCAAAAAGAGAAAGAAGATGTAGAGGAATTAGAAATTTATTTTCCTTTTTTGTGTTTTTAATTTACAATTTAATGTTTTTTTATTTAATATTTTGTTTTTAAAATTTTAATTTAGAACCAATTAGAAATATACATTTTTAAAAGATTAATGCCACATAATTCATACAATTTAGAAAAATACTTGGGTGCAGCTTGGGCTGCACCCAAGTGTTGTGTATCCACTTTATTTTTTTAAAAAAATAAAGTCTTCAACAATTCAATAAATCCTATTCTTTCTCTGTGTTGGGTTCTCTTTGAAATCTCATGGTTTAGATTTTCCTTTTCGATTTAGGTGAAGGAAAAAAGAGTTATGTGGATGCTTATATGGCCGACTTTGTGTTTCCATTGATGATTATGTGGCGGAATTCTGTACACCGAATTTTTTGGGCAAAGAGAGAGTGGAGAATGAAGAAGACGATCGAATCAGGGGAAAATATTTTAGTTTTACACTCAAGGAAAAATGGGTAATTTCTGCATGGATGTTGACGTTGACAAAAGGTATATAACCTTAATTTGAAAGTGTGGGTTAGATTGACAATTGGCCCAATATTTTGGGTCATCCGTACGAATTTTTCCTTCATCATCTTCATCCTTTTTGTCTTTTTGTTCTTCTTCTTCTCCACTTTTTCCTCCTCCATTTTTATTATATTCCTCCTTTTTCTTCTTCTTTCCTCCTTTTTTCCCTCTCCCTTTTTATCCTTTTCACCCATTCCACAGGATCAAAAATTTGAAACAAAGAATAAAGCTCCATCGTTCAGATCTGGAATGTTGCATATCTAAACAATAGAACCTCGTTCAAGATCTGGAATAATTTCCTTTGTTCCAGATCTAGAAACGTCTAGATCTAGAACGATTATTGTTTCAAATCTAGAATGATGGAACTCGATCGTTCCATCCATGTCCAAATATGAAACTCTATGGCTAGATTTGAAACGACTTTGGCTAGATTCAAAGAAGACAGAGGAAGAGATGGATCAAAAAGAAGAAGAATGAGAAGAAAGATGAAGAATGAGGGAAAGAAGAGGAGGAAGAAGAAAGAGAATAAGATTTTGGTGTAAGAAGAAGAAAAAGGAAGATGAAGAAGAAATAATAAACACTACAAGAATTTTGGTATTTCCCGACGCAAAAAAGCATCAGGAAAGGTCCAAAAACTGTCAGAAAATAAATTGTCGACGAAAAACCGTCGTTGCAATTCGGTTGTCATAACACCGTCGGAGAAACTTTTGCGACGCTTTTGACATTTGGTCGGCCATATTTGGAAAGGCCGACGTTTTTCTTTTGGTCGGACACTTAAAGATTTGGTTTGCCTTTCTAAGAAAGGTCGATGCTTTTCTTTTGGTCGGCCTTTACGAAAGGCCAACCAAAAGAAAAGTGTTAGCAATTCGAAAAATGGCCAACCAAATCTAAAAAAATCGTTGGCAAATGTTTGTGTTAGACATTTTTTTAATTTCAATATTTTTTATCTAGATTTTCATTATAATTTACAAATTATTGTACCTAAAAGAAATTGTACACAAAATAATTCAAATAAAACTTTCTGTTAAACCAAATTTGAATATACTTTGTTCATAATTAGTAAATTCATACAAGACAAAATACAAAAGCTTCAACACAACATAAAAAAACCTAAGTTCACATCACTTTGTACATATTACAAAAATTTGGTCCCATGAGTTCTTTAAAAGTTCCCATAAGCTAGCACGTCTTTCCTGGAAAAAGAAAGAAAAACAAATATAATTAAGTTACCTAACTTATATAAGAAAAACACATATAACAACATAATTAAACTAACATTTTAAAAGTAATGAACAATAATATCAATACTTAAGTAATTAGTTAGTAAATTTACAACACAACTAAAATTATATAAAACGCTTTGAAACTATTGAACTAATTGAACTATATATATGAATGAAATCATCTAACTTATAATGAACTGAAACAATTAAATCTTGAATTTAAAAGTTTTCATATACACAAATAAACTCATCAAAACTTAACAAAAACAATCAAAATTTTAAACCAACTTTACCAAGAGTAAACCAAAGTTACAAAACATTTACCTAAAACTTAAACAAACCATAATATAAGTTTTACCTAAACTTCTCTATGGACACATTTAACTAAACTTAAACTAAACTTATATGAACAATCTTTAAGCACCAATCCACCCCTTTCTCACTCCAAAACATTTCTTATCCACTCCCTAACTTCAAATCAATCTCTAAGCATCAACCTACATGCAAACCATGAACATACAGTTAAACAAACCAAATAATAAACCCATTGAATTATAATTTTACCTAAAACTTCTCAAACGAATGAACATGTTCAACCAAATTAACTAAATTCTATACTTATATAAACAATCTACAAGCACATACCCACCCCCTTCACACTCCAAAAAATTTCTCACCCACACCCTAACTTCAAATCAATCTCTAAGCATCAACCTACACTCAAACCATGAACATGCATTCAACAAGCCAAATAATAAACTCATTAAATTATAGTTTAACTTCTTAAAGGAATGACCTGCCAAAACTTAACTGAATAGCTAAACATGTTCAACCAAATTAACTAAATTCTAAACTTATATAAACAATCTATAAGCACCAACCCACCCCCTTCACACTACACAAAATTTCTCACCCACTCCCTAACTTCAAATCAATCTCTAAGCATCAACCTACACTCAAACCACGAACATACACTCAAACAAACCAAATAATAAACCCATTGAATTATAGTTTAACTTCTCAAAGGAATGAACCACCAAAACTTAACTAAATAGCTAAACACCAAATAAATCTAACTTTACCAAGTAAACCAAAGTTACAAAACATACACAATATACATACACATAACATATAAAACTCAACCACCATTAACATAAACTAAGGAAACCAAATATAAGGTTTCCAAGCAAACCTAAGTTACAAAATCACACAAGTAACTATTTCAAAAGAAAAATTACAAACACACTAAAGACTTAACTTAGATTTGTCAAAAAAAATTACAAAACATGAGTTCTGCCTAAAACTTTATTGCCTAAAACTTCTCAATATATATACACATAACATCTAAAACTCAACAATCATTAACATAAATCAAGCAAACCAAATCTAAGTTTTCCAAGCAAAACTAAGTTACAAAATGACACAAGTAAATATTTCAAAACAAAAATTACAAACACATACCTAATAATCAACCCATCATTGTATAACAAACAAAAACAATCAAAATTTTACCAAATAAACTAACTTTACTAAGTAAATCAAAGTGGTCCCACCCTCCTAACTCAATTAAAATTTGAAGCATACTAACCTATCCCCCTCCCTTCTGGTACTCAAATCATTGGCTACTTTTACTACAAGATAGCCATACACATAACAAAAGAGATCATACCTATACAAATGGTCCTCCTTGTGTGTCACCGAAAGAATTATAGCAACATACTGATTAAAAATTTTATCCAAGTATATAGAAAATGCTTGAAGATAGCAAGTACCCAAATAGTGAAAAGCTATACCAAATTCTTCAATAAATAAATAAATAAATAAATAAATAAATAAATATATATATATATATATATATATATATATATATATATATATATATATATATATATATATATATATATATATATATATATATATATATATATATTATATATATATATATATATAAGAAAGGATCTTACAAAGAACTGAACCTTCCTCCAAGCTCCCACAATTGCTTTGCCATGATCACCTCCTATAACCACGAGCATGGAGGGAATAATCGAATTAAACCCACAACGGAAGCATTGGAATCAACTTTGATTTTCTTTTAGAATTAAATGAAAAATAATTTAGGCTAAACAAAACATACCTTGACTTAAATATGGAGATAAAATTCTGCCAGTTCCTTACTTCTTGTGTTCTAAGAATTCCATAACGTCTTCCTTACTATGACTCGAACACAGGACCAAGGCTTGTGGGAGCCTCTTGAAAGAAAATCCACAAGAGATTGGAGGGAATTGGAGAGGAAGAAGTCTAGAGAGAATTCTCTAATTCTCTATTGAGGAGATATGTGCTATAATAGCTCAACCCAAAGGTCCTATTTATAGAGATTTAGAGAAAATCTTTATCATAATTAAATAATATATATTTTAATATCTAATATATTAAAATACATATATTTAATCGTTTTGAATCTTATTCAAATCTTTTAAATTCTCCTAAGATATTTATCACTTTATTTGAATCTTATTTAAATTTTATAAATATCTTTTCTTTAATGTATCTAATATACATTAATTATTTTAATATTTAATGTATCAAATAAAATAAATATATTTTTCTCTTTTATATTTAATATATCTAATATATTAAATATTAATTTGAACATTTCAAATTTTTCTTTCAACTAAATTGATCTTTTAGTGTTTCTATCAACTAGTAAGGGGACCTTATGGACCTACGGATTATAAGCTCCAATGATACAAAAATAATTAATTAAACTCTTTAATTAATCAATTTTCATTCATTAACTTTAAGTCACTCCACTATAGACTTAGAGTTGCACTCTTATGCATTGTAGGACAAGTTGTGTCCATGGATATAATCACTACATGCAAGTCGATCATTCACGAGTTGTTTGTAATTACAGCGAAAAAGTCTGTTTTACCCCATAATTACATCTTACACCTTAAGTACCACTGATCCTCTAATGAACAATTTGTTTATGATCCAACCACAAACTAAGTTCCTCTCGAGCCAGTGAAAGAGTAGGGCCCCATTGTCCAAGTCTCGAAATCAACACTTAAGGGAACTACTCATCTACTTACCTTGTATGGGAATGAGTTAATTTCATCTTGTAAGATTATGTTCCCAGCTCCTTATTTGGTCAAGTCTCCAAAATGGTAGGCTTATTGAAACAGCTACAAAAGCCAATCTCACCCATGCAAATCAAAGGGCAAGCCCTCATAGGCAGGAGTTCATAACTCACTCAGGATTAAGATCGAGTTGCATATGATCATCCTGAAGAAATATTAGAGGGCGTTTGGAGCACCGTTTCGGAATTAGAACCCTTGGAATCGGAACCCTGGGGGGTTTATTCTGGAGGGTTTGAAAGCCTGGGAATCAGAAAACAGTGTTTGGGGTGCAGTGTTCTAAACCCCGGGAATCAGAAAACAGTGTTTGGGGTGCAGTGTTCTGAACCCTGGGAATCAGGAAACAGTGTTTGGAGTGCAGTCTTCTGAACCCTAGGGTTGTGCAGTTTTTGTTTTTCCTTTTTTTCCTTTGCTACTTTGGTCTCTTTTTTTTCTTTTCATTTCCTTATATTCTAGTGGCAATCTTTGGTTAGTTGTAGAATCCTTTGTGTGAGTTGGGTAATTTTTTTTAGTACTTTTGAACGGACATTTTATTAGTATAAGAATGAGAAATTTGTTACTGGAAGTGCAAATAATTACTTCGTAAAATACAAAATTTGGTTAGGTTTATGGCATGTATAAAAAAAAACAGTTGTAATAATTTATTGTTTTTTACAAAAAAAAAAATGTGAGTTTCCAATGAAAAATAATTACTTTGTCAAATATCAAATTTGGTTAGGTTTATGACAAGTATTAAAAAAAATATTTGTAATATTTTATTATTTTTTACCAAAAAAATGTGAGTTTCCAATGAAAAATCAACATACTTTGTCAAATATCAAATTTGGTTAGGTTTATGACAAGTATAAAAAAAAATATTTGTAATAATTTATTGTTTTTTACAAAAAAAAAATGTGAGTTTCCAATGAAAAATCAACATACTTTGTCAAATATCAAATTTGGTTAGGTTTATGACAAGTATAGAAAAAAACATTTATAATAGTTTATTGTTTTTTACAAAAAAAAATGTGAGTTTCCAATGAAAAATAATTACTTTGTCAAATATCAAATTGGGTTAGGTTTATGACAAGTATAAAAAAAATATTTGTAATAATTTATTGTTTTTTACAAAAAAAAATGTAAGTTTCCAATGAAAAATAATTACTTTGTCAAATATCAAATTTGGTTAGGTTTATGACAAGTATAAAAAAATAAAACATTTGTAATAATTTATTGTTTTTCAAAAAAAAAAAGTGAGTTTCCAATGAAAAATAATTACTTTGTCAAATACGAAATTTGGTTATGTTATGACATGTATAAAACAAACATTTGTAATAATTTATTGTTTGTTACAAAAAAGATATGAGATACCAATTAAAAAAAACAATGGAAGAGACGGAAGTGAGATAAGAAAACGTGATAATGAAAACATGTGTCAAATGAGGAGCAAACCGGTGTGTTGGAAATCAAACCCCCCCTATTTCACTATGCAAAACCATGGGGTTGTGTTTCAAAACCATTGGGTTTTGAACACAATGGCCCAAACAAGGGTTTGGGTTTGGATTCCAAAACAACCCAACCCAACCCATTGCTCCAAACACCCCCTTAATCTTCTCAATTAAGGGATTTATAAAGAGAGATTAAATATTTTGTGGTCTAATCTTATACAAATTCATTGTATAAGATACCCCCACTCACATGTCTCCACATGAACGATTTGGATCAAATCATTTATAACTATTACAAAGTGGGTCGTATCAATAGAGCTACCAGGATAAGGCACCCAACTTTATCCATATACTATGACCCTTTAGGCTATTTCTTAAACATGATCCTCTTGTATGTCAACCACATACTGTTCAAGATTACACTAATAACCTTGAATAATTTTTCATATAATGGATAATATTATATTGCAAATAAAATAATCAAATTATTACTAATTATTAAATAAATCATTAATTACGAGGCTTTAAGGCATAAATCCCAACAAAGCATAAACAAGAAATTCTTTTGTCCCTTAAACACATACACAAAACATACTTTTGGCAAGAATATTAATTGCAAAAGTTAAACATCATTCAATATCATCTTAAATTTACACCAAGTTGGCAACCTTAAGTAAGAGTACTAGTAAGAAATATATTGGGAATATTAGTAGAGTTATTAGTAAGGACATAGTGTGGTAATTAGCTAGGGGTGCCTTAATTATAAATAGGAGAGTTAGTGAGCTTAGAAGGAGGAATGATTTTGGGTATTGTCCAATGTGAGACTTTAGATAGAGATCCCTCTCCAAAGGCTATTGATATCACAATTTTTCTTGATATTACAATATAGTTCTATTTTGTGTTTTTGTTTTTTATTTTTGTTAGGAGAATCCTAATACCATACTACACATAAGAGAAAGACTCTTGATCAAATAGACTTCAGTTTATTCATAATTTCCAAAATGTGAAAGGGATAAAAAGGAGATGGAATTACTTGTGATGAACTCCTCCATTGATCGAATCACAGCACCACTTTGTCCACTACATGAACTCCAAATTATCAAGTGGTCTCCCTTTCACAAGCTTGCTCACCTCGATATGCTAAAAACAAAATCAAAAGAAAATTCGAGGAAGAATTGAATGAATACCTCTTCAACTTTGGAGAGATTGAGGTGGAGAGTGGAGTTGATCCATGAAAGGATCTTAGATCTGCTGACGAAGTAAGCCGAATCTATGATTCCAATGCTTGAAGCCATTTTTTTTTTCGATTCCTCTTCGTCCAAAGGTTAGATGTCACTAAATTCAAACAATGAAAAGTGTAATTTGAATTAAAACTAAATTCTAAATTTCAAACTACGTAAAGCAAATGAAAAAGAAAGCAAAAAGAATGTCGAAACAGTAGCAAGTTCAAAAAACAACAATAATGGAAATTGAAAACGAATTCAACCACTGAAACTTAAATTTTAGGATTGTTTGTATCAGTATAGAAAATAGGTCTGAAGCTTTTCTCACTTACTTTATTGAAGAGAACAGAGGTTTAAATAGTACAAAATCAGACCCATTAACTCTCCACGATTGTTCAACAACCTACTCACCACTATCTAAGATTTAGGAAAGTGAGATTTAAAGAAAGGCAGAAAAATAGGAAAAAATAACAACATTTGACTATCCTAACTGCTTTACATAAAACGACACAGTAATGATAAAAAGGAAGACGACATCGTTCAACTTGATGTTTCAACTGCCTCAAACGAAACTAGGATGGGCATGCCATCACGTTGAGTTTCTGCACAAATCAGAAAATCTGTTTCCAGATAGGGGCTTTGTTAGCCCATCAGCTAGCTGTTCTGAAGAGGGAACATAACGAACATCTATGGCTTTACTCAGCACCTTATCTCTAATGAAATGGACGTCTAATTCTACATGTTTGCTGCGAGAGTGAAAAACTGGATTGGAAGCCAAGGACATTGCACTGATATTATCACACCAAACAATGGGAGTTCTTGAAATTTGTACACCTATCTCATTTAGTAAGGCCTGAATCCAACTAACTTCAGCTGTAGTATGTGCAAGTGATCTGTACTCTAATTCGGTGGAAGAACGAGCAACAACATGTTGCTTTTTAGATGACCAGAACACTAATGATTCACCCAAGAACACACAGTGAGCAGCAATGGATCTTCTATCATCCACATTGCAAGCCCAATCAGCATCAGAATATGCAACTATTGATAGATCATTTGACTTTGGGATACGCAGTCCGTAAGAAGAGGTACCTTTTAAATACTGTAATACACGTTTGACGCCCTGCCAGTGGATGGTTGTGGGACTTTGAAGATACTGACTAAGTTTGTTCACAATGTATGAGATATCAGGCCTGGTCTGGGTAAGATATTGGAGCCCTCCTATTGCACTTCTATACTTTGTTGGATCATCCATCAATTCTCCTTCATGAAGAGAGAATTTCTTTCCAATTACTGCAGGGGTACTACATGGTTTGATATGAGTGAGCTTCAATCTGTGGAGCAAATCAGAGACATATTTGTTTTGACTTAGAAACATGGAATTCTTATCCCTTATTACTTTAATTCCCAAAAAATATGACAGTTCGCCTAAGTCTTTGAGCAAAAAGGCTTTGTTAAGCATCACCACAAGTTTATCTACTGCATCAAAAGCATTTCTTGTGATTAGTATGTCATCCACATAAACGAGAATGTAAATGGTTACCCCTTTTGTTGTAAGAAAGAACAATGAATTGTCGGCCTTTGAGTTCTTGAAACCCCAACATAGCAACACACGTTTAAGGTGTTCATACCAGGCTCTGGGAGCTTGCTTTAATCCATAGAGAGCCTTGTTAAGCTTACACACATGGGTCGGTTTGCTTTTGTCAACAAAACCTTCCGGCTGCATCATAAACACTGATTCTTCAAGGACACCATTTAGAAAAGCATTATTTACGCAAGCTTCTAATTCTCCAATCTTTAGCCATTGCTAGCGTGAGAATAACTCGAATAGTAGAACACTTAACAATTGGACTAAAGGTTTCGGTGTAGTCAATACCTGAATGTTGATGAAACCCCTTTGCCACGAGTCTTGCTTTGTATTTTTGGACACTACCATCTGAGTTTCGTTTGACCTTAAAGACCCACTTACAACCGACTAGGTTATTCTTTTATGAGTAAGGTACTAGTGTCCATGTGTTGTTTCTAGCCATGGCCTTCATTTCTATTTCCATGGCTTCTTTCCATTCTACTGAATTTAATGCCTCTAGTACTGTTTGTGGTTCAACAACTTGATTCTGTTCATCACAAGATATTTGATAAGAATAATGATCAAATTGTTTAGGTTTATAAATACCACTTTTTGACCTTGTCTGCATGCGATGGCCAGGAGCTTGTGTGATATCATCAATTTCAGTTTCACCTAGAGGCATAGTTTCATGTCCTTGGCTTGTAGCTTGTTGTGAGCTCTCCTGGCTGGTTGAAGAATAACCTTCGGTGTCATTTGGTTCAAGTTCACGAATACAAGAAGAATGTCCTGCATTAGGAGTCTCAAAAGGATGTTGATTGGAAGAATTATTAAGAACAGTAGCATCAATTGGTAATTGACTTGAGTTTAAACTACTAGTTGGAAGTGTTGATTTAGATTGATTTTGAGGAAAGGAAAGCATGGATACAATAGTATCATAGGCCTATTGTTTAGAAACTGAAGTTGTGAGAAAATTTGTTTTGAATGGAAACTCCTTTTCATTAAAAACAACATGCCTAGAGACATACAACCTTCCATTTGAACTTAGACATTTATACCCTTTATGAGACTCACTATAACCGATGAAGACACACTTTGTGCTGTGAAACTGACATTTGTGTGTTTGATAAGGTCTGAGACAAGGAAAACAGGCACACCCAAACACTCTAAGAAACGAATACTCTGGTTTTCTTTAGTAGACCCTCTCCCAAGGTGATTGGTTATTGAGAACAGGTGTAGGTAAACGGTTTATAAGATATACAGCTGATGTAAAGGCATCCCACCAAAATCTAAGTGGCATAGAAGCTTGAGCAAGCAAGGTAAGGCCCATTTCAACTATGTGTCTGTGTTTTCTTTCAACAACACCATTTTGTTCACTTGTATGAGGACAAGAGTGTCTAAGGTCTATACCATGATTTTTTAGATAACTAGAGAAGGCTCTGAACTCACCTCCTTGGTCACTTTGAAGTGTTTTTATTTTAACTTCAAGTTTTTTCTCAACTAAGGTTTTGTATTGAACAAAAGCTTGTAGAGCATTACTCTTTAGTTTTAAAGGATATATGTGAGTGAGTCTAGAATAGTCATCTACAAAGCTGATATAAAATCTGTATCTTGAAGTTGAAGGAATGGGTGAGGGTCCCCAAAGATCACAATGTACTAATTCAAGAGGTTTCAAGGTTTGTGATGTAGAAGACTTAAAAGGTAAGCTGTGAGACTTTCCATATTGGTAAGCATCGCAAAAAGAGAAATTTTTATTACTAAAAGAAGGTACATTGACAAACTTTGAAACAACATAAAGCACTTTATGTGAGGGATGACCTAACCTTTGATGCCAAAGCTCACTTGAAACGCTGCAAGAACTGGAATTTTGACTACTATTGACGGACGAAGAAATAAAACAACTAGGATCAGACTTTGACTCAACTAATTTGAGAGAGGACGCAACTAATTTATGTCTCTAACTTGAAGGTCTGGTGTTGAAAAGTTTGAGAGGAAGTTCCAGTTGATACAGACCATCCTTAAGCCTCCCTTGCAGCATAATTCTCCTTGTTTCCTTGTCCTTAATCAAACAACAAGTAGAATGAAATTCAACAAAACAATTATTTTGGGCAGTAAATTTTGCTACACTCAACAAATTTCTTTTGATATTAGGTACATGCAGTATATTCTTCATCACAAGAGGGGGTTTATCAACATGTTGTGCACATATAGTACTATGCCCAATATGAGAGATATTCAATTGATTCCCATTTCCTACAGTGAGTTTTTTCTTACCAGTGTATTCGGATTTCACACTAAGATTACCCATATCTGCTGTAATGTGGCTAGTGGCTCCGCTATCAACAAGCCAACTAGGATCTGCCACCAATTCAGGAGTGGCAATGAAGGCTGCATTTCTATGACCAGAATCTTGGTTAGCAGAATTAATGGAAGACTCTTTGTTGAAACGATTGTAGCAAATGGCAGCATTGTGACCATATTTTCCACACAGCTGGCATGTTGGCTTTGAATTGTTGTTCTTATAGTATAATCTGCCTCTGCCCCTTCCACGCTCATTTCCTCTTCCACTAGGATTGTTGCTATTTGGACCACCTTGATTAGTCCTTCCACCAGGTCTAGCATGAGCATAATTTGCGCTTGGCATTTCATCATCTGGACTCACTACATTGAGCCTAACTAGAGTATTCTCAAAAGTTAAAAGAGTTTCAAACAATTCTTCCCAGGACATTGAGCTTCTACCCTGGATTTGACAAATAATAGGAATATATTCTGCCTCCAACCCAGACAATACGCAGGACAACAGGTAATTAAGATTTACTGACTTACCAGCTAGCTTTAATCTTTTAGATGTTTGCTTCATAAATGTCAGGTATTCATTCATTCTCATATTCCCCTTTTTTGTGTTATGAAGTACTTGGCGTAGTTGTATGATCCTTGCTTTGCTTGCAGCACCAAAGAGATTTTCCAGGGCGACCTATACCTCTCGTGATGATTTCAAATCTACCACTTCGCAGGCTACCAAGGGCGTCATCGAGCCAAACAACCATCCAAGCAATGCTTGGTCAGTGGCTCTCCAATTTTCATAGGCCGGATTGACACGAGGAGTGGACATCCCTTCGTCTTCAGTAGATGGAAACGTTTCGACTGGTTGAGTTTGGGTGCCCATAACAAATCCGTCCAATTTCTGACCATGAAGAACAGCAAGAACCATCCCTCGCCATAGGGAGTAGTTCTTGTCATCTAGTTTGAGGGTTAAGACAGTTCCGAGGGGATGACCGAAAAAGGAGCTTGGGATGACTGAAGCTTGAGTTTGATTAGTAGGGAAAGGAACAGAGACTTGGGGATTAGTAGTTGAACTAGAATTGTCAGTCATTGATGCGTTGGCTGTTGAAGGCTCTGATACCAACTTAAATTTTAGGATTGTTTGTATCAGTATAGAAAACCTATTATGCAATCTACATGAAGAGGTTAACCCTCATTTTATGCAAGCACAACTTAGTTTAGTGGCTACTTAATTAAGCAAATGCATGAAACGACGAATTCCAAACACATGCATAGCGATAAACAAGAAGATTCGTCAAGTATAATATGTTAATCCATTTATTGAAATAAAACAGAGTCCTAAACATGCTTAATCGAAGAAATTGACTAGAAATTAAGAACAAAACCTCTCAAAGTAAAATCCGATCCGAATATGCCCCGAAACAGCATTACAAACTAGCCGGTAGCCTCGAAATCTACAACCGACACCAACAATTGATATAATTTCATCCCGAAAATGGTAAAAGGCTAAAAATGGGTCTATACAGAAAGGGAAGGTCTAGAAATCGACTCCCAAAAAGGTAGAACACGACTTGCTCTAAAAGGAAAATTCCTTTTATAATTCTTGAAATAGCATCGAGACGCTATAAGCAATGTCTCTACGCTACACCCAATTAGACCAACGTCTTTTAGGGCTCGCCGCAACGTCGCGCGATGCTCACTATTATAGCATCTCGACGCTGTCCTGTTCTTCAACATTCTATCTTCAGTGTCTTGCACATCATCATCTAAGCGTCTAGACGCTCCTTTCAGGGGTAATTTGGTCATTTTGAATCCTTGTCTCATTTGAATGCTCTAATGACCTTCGATTAAGCTCGAACATAACCCGAACACTCCAAAAAAGCTCCAAAAGGCTCCAAAATGACTCGAAGTGCTCCTCGGATTAAATTACCTACAAAATGAGCAGTTTAAGCACATAAAACCACTGAAAACTATAAGGTTTAGATACATAAAATAGGGACTTTCTGAATCCTATCAGAAGGATGAGGTGACTTTTGTGAAGAAGAAGTCTGTTGAGCGCACAGTTCATGAAGATGATGCCTAGAAGCCAATGAAGAAAAGGAAAAGGGTGGCTGAGGAGGTTCCTTTTGAGGAACTCAAAAGAAGAAGAAGAAGTAGACAAATACTGAAGAAGGGCAAGCTTATGCGCAGCCAGTTGAGCGTAAAGAAGCTCAAACAAAGGCTGCAGCAGAGCAAGAACAAATAGAGGAGAATGTGCTGAGTGGTCCTAAGCTAGCGCATGAGGAACAATAGAAATCAAGGGTTGATGTTTTTAGTCAATAGAGGAATCTTTTATGCACCCAACATCATCCCTTGGTTCATTTGTGATTAGGTAAATGAACTTCGGTGGATGCAATTCTGTTTGCATGCAAGTGCATGTGATCGAAGTAATAATAAAATGACACTAGAGTACCGAGTATCGTATCCCATGAGGAAGTGAGAAGGAAGTTTTTTCTAGTTAATTAATTACTAGGATTACTCACGATTGGAATTATTTAGGGCTAAACTAAGGTAAAAGGATGCTTGAAATAAAATTCTACACTAGAATGTGAATTAAAGGAATGGAGATACCAATTTAAGGGGAAGTTTAGGGGTTCGAGCACTTTTAGATTGTAATTACGGGAATTGGACAGGACATTCAATTAATCTTACCAATTTCATAGACCTAGAGCTAACCCGGTCGAAATCTCCTATCGGCCTCATTCGAACACACTTAATTAAGCCCACTCATATTAAGCCTCAGTCGTCAATTGTTATTCCTATGTCACTTAGGCAATCGAATGGTGTTAATTGAATTAATTCGGTCCTAAATTCTCTCATTTGAGCTCAATTTAAGACTAAGTTCAACTAATTAATGGCCAATTAATTAGAGGCAATAAGTGCAATTCAATCAAATGAAATTAAACAAGTAATTGAATGTCAATAATTCCAATTAAACCATAATTACAAAACTAAAGTACTCTTAACCCCTAAACAACTACAAGTAGCTCATAAAGGTCATTGAACAGTACATCAAACACTGCCTTACAGCCCTAAGATACATGAATTAAAGGTAGAAAACAGAAAACTAAACCCGTTGATGTCGTAATCTCGACTCCCACCTCGACCCCTGCATTCTTGAGCCTCGAAATTCGTTCTCGAGCACCTCCAACTACGCTACACAGGTCCCAAGAAGGTAAGAAATTGAAATTTGGGCTAAAAATCCTAACATGGTCTCCCTAATTTTAGCCTCGAAATGATGCATTTATACCAAGATTTCGACATAGCGTCGAGATGCTGTGTGAAACGCACCTTATAACTTAACGTGTGTGCCCTCAGTGTCAAGACGCTGAGGGCAACGTTGCAACGCTTCGGGAATAAATCCTTGCGCGTGCGCCTCTCTAGCGTTGAGACACCACAGGACAGCATCTCGACGCTAGCCCTTGGGTTTGAACATCAAATTACAGCGTCTCAACACTATTTTCAACGTCAAGACGCCATCCCCTCAGTTAAATAAGCTTAAGAAGCCTCTATTCTTCACACTCAACTCCAATTTGATTCCAAATATGCTCCATAATTCACCCGAAGCTCCAAAATCATCAAGTTTCATCCAAAATACTCAGTTTCCTGAAATATGCAAAATATCCACGTAAAAGCTCACAATTACATGCAAAACTAGTAATTAATTGGGCATAAATATAAAACTAAATTAATGCTATCAAATACCCCCACACTTAACATTTTGCTAGTCCCGAGCATAACAAGATCAAACTCCCACTAAAAAGATAAATGCTTTAGAACAATGTATGCAAAGATGACTCCATTCTCAATGTACTCAAAAGTGGAATTAGAGAACAAGAACAATGGAATGAAAACATGCCTAAACCACGAGCAATTTAAAAGAAACTCCAGACTCTTTGCATGTGTGTGTACATAGCATAATGATGACTTTTTACTAATTCAGAGTAATTTTATGCATTCCTCCATTCATCTTCCCTCGACACTGACTTGAAAGACTCAATTCAACTCCCTCAAAATCAAGAAAGTAATAAAAAGCTAGGTGCCTGAACTCATTATGGGGTAGTACTCCCCCGCACTTGCTTTTTATCACAATTAGGGGCACTATCTTTCACACAACTATCGCAGGGACCCTTATCC
Organism: Trichosanthes truncata; assembly: GCA_033996785.1. Taxonomy (NCBI): domain Eukaryota; kingdom Viridiplantae; phylum Streptophyta; class Magnoliopsida; order Cucurbitales; family Cucurbitaceae; genus Trichosanthes; species Trichosanthes truncata. Next base: position 18,557,707 of record JAWPNB010000004.1, read on the forward strand.
AAAGCACTCGCTTGATGGATAGCCTAACTAATCACAATAGAGGTAGCTCTTTTTACCCTCGAATACCTAAAGCTTATGCACGATGCTTTTCTTTCTCTTTTATCACTAACAAATTTTTTTTCTGAGCTCAAAATTTTTTTCCTTTTCGCAGGCAAATAAACATATTTTTTTCTCACTCCTAAGCTTAACATTACCAACTATCTTGCAAGTTCACTTAAAAATCAAGCCTTAAGCCTATCGGAGTGACAACAAACTTCTAAAAAACATAAAACTCCTATAAATTTTCAACTTATCAAAATTAGGCTAAGTGCTCAACATATGCAAAGATTCCAAAGAAAAAATTTGAAATTAACTCAGAATTCAACATGCTTCAAATTCTACAATACATATGTAAAAAAAATCCACTAAATAGCAGAAAGCATAGAACATCATAATCACTTTAGCATTCAAAATCCTAAAATGACTCTACAGCACATAGTCTCAATAATCATCAAAATTTCCAATTAAGCTCAAAAACATAAATCAAATCAAATTCTCAAACTCCCCTCACATAAGTGTAGCACCATTCCCCCCACACCTAAACCAAACATTGTCCTCAATGTTTACACTAAAGCAATTAAAAATGCAAAAGGGACAAATGAAAAGATTAAGGGTAACGGTACTTCCCTAAAAAATGAAAAACCTCCAATGATGAGCACAACCATTCTCAACAACTTTAGGAAACTGCTTTATTCAACTAACAACGAAAACGAAAGTGAACTAAACAACAAAAGGAACCCTTGAGTTGCCTCCCAAGAAGTGCATGTTTAGCGTCATTACCTTGACACTCGCTAAACACTTCTCAAGGTGGCTCAAAGATACAGAATTGAACATCCTCCCTCGTTTCTGCATTCTCAATACCAACATCACAACTTCCCACAGATTTATCATCAGAACAACCAATCAAAAACTGGGAGAAAGAATTATTATAAATAGGAAAGGGAACAGAAGTATCTCAAGCCTAAAGCAAACATCTCCTCGTGATTTCCATCCAGGATAGGACTCGAACGATGAGGCATAAAAGTATCATGCTCAACACTATCAACAAACAAATCATTCTTCAACAAAATTTCAAATTCAATTTTCTCAAAATTTAATTTCTTATCAAGCATGGTAGTATTATTACAAGCAAAGAAATCGTTATTCTTAAGAAAATCATCTAACACATGCTCGATATTTAATAATTTCTGAACATCCTCACTCAAATGATTAGCATAAAAAATGGATTTACTCACAGCACATTCAATTACCATGCTGTCAGGGTGATCAGATACACCAACATCAACATCATTTTTTCTCAAAAATAAAAGCTATCATCAAACAAATTATTCTTCTCAACAGAGACAGACAGAGTCAACATTCACCATATCAGAACCGAAATTCTTCAAACTTTTAAAATCATATATCAAAACAATAGGAGATACATCATAAGAAGAATCAGGGGCATCCAACATTTCAAAATCCCGAGGCCTATTTCTATCACTACGCCTTAAAGGTCTAACTTCCACTAAATCAACCATAAATCTCTTATCCTCAGAACCAAAAGCATTATTAGGGTCAAAGATGTGGAAAATTTTCTTCTTATCATCTATTTGCAAGGTTAGCGTACCTCGATGCATGCTTACCTCCGCTCTGCTTATGGGTAAAAATGGCCTCCCAAGTATGATCAGGATCTCCTCATCCCCCTCCATATTGAGGCAACAAAGTCTACAGAAAAAATGAACTTATTAACTCTAACAAGCACATCCTCCACTATACCCTTCGTCTTCGTAACCAATCGATCGACAAGCTAGAGAGTAATATCAGTGGGTTGGATCTCCTGCAATCCAAGTTTCCTAAATAAAGAATAAGCCATGAGGTTAATATTGGCTCCTTAGTTACATAATGCCCTATCTGTTTTACCCCTATATATCTTGCACCTTAAATACCACTAATCCTCTAATGAACAATCTGTTTATATTCTAACTATAAACTAAGTCCCTTTCGGGCTAGTGAGAGGGTGGGGCCCCATTGTTCAAGTCCTGAACCCAACACTTAATGGAACTACTCATCTACTTACCCTATATGGGAAGGAGTGAATTTTATCTTGTGAGATTATGTTCCCAGCACCCTATTTGGTCAAGTCCCCAAAATGGTAGGCATATTGAATCGGCTACAAAATCCACTCTCACCCATGCAAATCAAAGGACAAACCTTCACAGGCAGGAGTTCATAACTCACTCAGAATTAAGATCGAGTCGCATATGATCATCCTGATGAAATATTAATCTTCTCAATTAACGGATTTATAAAGAGAGATTAAATATTTTCTGGTCCAGTCTTACACAAACTCATTGTATAAGATACTTTCACTCGCATGTCTCCACATGAACGATTTGGATCAAATCATTTGTAACTATTACAAAGTGGGTCGTATCAATAGTGTTACTAGGATAAGGCACTAAACCTTATCCATATGCTATGACCCTTTAGGTTATTTCTTGAACATGATCCTCCCGTATGTCAATCACATACTGTTCAAGATTGCACTAATAACCTTGGATTTTTCATATAATGGATAATATTATATTGCAAATAAGATAATAAAAATTATTATTAATTATTAAATAAATCATTAACTACAAAGCTTTGGGGCATAAATCCCAACAGTCTGCAAATGATGGTTCACTCCTCTTTGTTCCTAAATGAAGGTTCTCATCATTTCCTCCAGTTTTGAGTTTTTTCTCTTGGTTCGATGTTCTTGCAAACCTAGGTGACTGCAAAACACTTTTCTAGTTAGCGTAAGAGAAATTTTCGTGATTACGCAAACTTGGATGGAAAAATTAGGTAGGTTTTGGTTATATGGTCTTGATACCCATATACTCTGTTATGCACGTATTGGCACTGCTCCATAGACTGCTCCTTAACGCTCTTCAAATTCAACGCTGAAAGTGAGGCAATCGATTTATTAGCTCTTACAGTTGACAATTTATTCAAAGCATTAGTTAAGGACGCCATTTATGCTTTAAGTGAACTCACCTCATCTATCTTGTGGAGGCCCGCAACAGATCTCGAAGATGATGAACGATCTGATGGCCATTGATAACTCGTTGCGGCCATTTCATCCAACAAAGTATGTTCCTCATCTACCGTCTTTGCAAGAAAACTCCCTCATGCACTAGTATCAATAATGGCTTTAGTACTCGAAGATAATCCATTATAAATAATTGTACCTAAAACCAATATGGATAGTTGTGTTGAGGGCACTTCCTCAACATCTCCTTATATCTCTCCCATCTTTCATACATTTGCTCCCATCGAGCTAGCAAAATGTACCAATCTCCATCCTCAGCTTCGTCGTCTTTCCTAGGGGGAAGAACTCCCTTAAGAAGGCTTGGGCTAACTCGTCCCATGAAAATATGCTAGCTGGCTTCAAGGATTCGAGCCAGTCCTTTGCTTTGTCTTGCAACATAAAAGGAAAAAACCTATGTCTAATTGCATCAAGAGAAATTTCATTTAACTTTACCGTGCCACAGATCTCAAGAAAAGATCTGAGATGCGAATGAGGATCCTCCAATGGATTCCCTTTGAATGAGTTGTCCCGGGCCATCTATATCAATCTCGTCTTTAGCTCAAAGTTATTCACCTGGATGGGCGAATGCACGATCTTGGAAAGGTCCGTTGGGAATACAGGTTGGAAATAGTCACAGATTGGTTTCCTCTCTTCCTCATTGCGTTGTTCTACCATAGTGATTTGGGTTTCTTTCTTTAGCCTCCTACAAGTCTTGTCAATCTCAAGATCTAAAGGCAAAAAATCGGCCCCCTTATCATTACGATAAACCAACAGCCTCCTCAGAAAAACCAAACCAAACAAAAATAACAACAAAAAGAATAACAAAAACAAAACACGAAGAGACAAGCAAACACGAACAAATATATACAAAAATCACACAAAACCCCTAAATTAAATCCTCTTATTCTCTTCCCAATATTAATCAACTTAAAAAAAAATGGACTTCATCGCTTCCTCAGCAACGTCTCCAAAAATTTGTTTCACTGTTTGCATGCAGGCGCACGTGATCGAAGTAATAATAAAACGGCACAAGAGTACCTAGTGTCGTATCCCACGAAGAAGCGAGAATGAAGCTTTTTCTAGTTAATTAATTACTAGGATTACACACGATTTGAACTATTTAGGGCTAAACTAAGGTAAAATGATACTTTAAATAAAATTCTACACTAGAAAGTAAATTAAAGGAATGGAGATACCAATTTAAGGGGAAGTTTAGGGATTCAAGCACTTTTAGTTATTAATTATGGGAATTAGACACGACATTTAATTAATCTTGCCAATTTCATAGACCTAGAGCTAAACTGGTCGAAATCTCTTATTGGTCTCATTTGAACATGCTTCATTAATCACTTACCTAAGTGTCCTTAGCGTTAATTGATTAATTAATTAAGATTAAGCCCACTCATATTAAGGCTCACTCGTCAATTGTTATTTCTATGTCACTTAGTCAATCTAAGGGTGTTAATTGAATTAATTCGGTCCTAAATTCTCTCCTTTGAGCTCAATTTAAGACTAAGTTCAACTAATTAATGGTCAATTAATTAGAGGCAATAAATGCAATTCAATCAAATGAAATTAAACAAGTAATTGAATGTCAATAATCCCAATTAAACCATAATTATAAACTAAAGTGCTCTTAACCCCTAAACAACAACAATTAGCTCATAAAGGTCATTGAACAGTACATCAAACACTGTCTTACAACCCTAAAAGACATGAATTAAAGGTAGAAAACAGAAAACTAAATCGTTGATGTCGTAATCTCCACTCCCGCCTCTATTCCCACATTCTCGAGCCTTGAAATTCGTTCCCAAGCACCTCTAACTACGTTTCATAGGTCCCAAGAATGTATGAAATCATAATTTGTGCTAAAAACCTAAAATTGTCTCCTTGATTTCAGTCTTGAAACGATGCATTTATACTAGGATTTCGACATAGGGTCTCGAAGCTGTGTGAAATGCACCGTATAACTTAATGCCCTGCCCTCAGTGTCGAGACTCTGAGGGCAGTGTCTCAACACTTCAGACGCAAATCCTCGCGCACTCGCCTCTCTAGTGTTGAGACGCCACAAGATAGTGTCAAGACGCTAGCCCTCGGGTTTGAACATCAAATTACGTCTCAAGGCTATTTTCAGCGTCAAGATGTCATCCCCTAAGCCAAATAAGCTTAAGAAGCCTCCATTCTTCATACTTAATTCCAATTTGATTCCACCCGAAGCTCCAAAATCATCAACTTTAGTTCAAAATGCTTGGTTTCCTTAAATATGCAAAACATCCACGTAAAAGCTCAGAATTACATGCAAAATTCACAATTAATTGGCTATAAATATAGCACTAAATTAGTGCTATCAGTGATGAAGATATTCAACCACGGGTAAGATCCAATCAAGGGTTCTACCGCATACTCATTTCGTACAACCTTTTAATGCAAAGACAAACAATGAGTGTCATGAATGTCTCTCTTAAAGTACTATTGACGCAAGGCAATTCCTTCTCCCAAACTTAAATACAAAAATGTCCTCATTGGTGCTCCCCCAAACTTAAAGATGACTACTAGTCATTCTTGAAACACTAAGAATGCAAGGAGTGCAGTGACACAAATCTATCGTAGGGATTCCCGAAGGTTAAGGCTCAATTGTAGACTAGTTCCTACTGAATTGCTATAGAATGGGTAAACCATTATTGGCTTGAAAGGTGAAGGGAATAGAGAATAAAAGAAACTAAAGCCTAAGTGGTAAACGCATAGTCTCATTATAGGTTTCTAACTTCAACTAACAACAAGGCAACTGTGTTAGGATCTATGCCTTAAAACCTCGTAATTAATGATTTATTTAATAATTAATAACAATTTTAATTATTTTATTAGCAATATAATATTATCCATTAAATGAAAAATTCAAGGTTATTAGTGCAATCTTGAACAACATGTAGTTGACATACGGAAGGATCATGTTCAAGAAATAACCTAAATGGTCATAGCATATGGATAAGGTTTAGTGCCTTATCCTAGTAACACTATTGATACGACCCACTTTGTAATAGTTACAAATGATTTGATCCAAATCGTTCATGTGGAGACATGCGAGTGAGAGTATCTTATACAATGAGTTTGTGTAAGACTGGACCAGAAAATATTTAATCTCTCTTTATAAATCCGTTAATTGAGAAGATTAATATTTCATCAGGATGATCATATGCGACTCGATCTTAATTCTGAGCGAGTTATGAACTCCTGCCTGTGAGGGCTTGTCCTTTGATTTGCATGGGTGAGGGTGGCTTTTGTAGCCGATTCAATAAGCCTGCCATTTTGGGGCCTTGACCAAATAGGGAGTTGGGAACATAATCTCACAAGATGGAATTCACTCCTTCCCATATAGGGTAAGTAGATGAGTAGTTCCCTTAAGTACTGATTTCGGGACTTGAACAAGGGGCCCCAGCCTCTCACTGGCTAGAGAGGGACTTAGTTTATGATTGAATCATAAACAAATTGTAATTAGAGGATCAGTGGTACTTAAGGTGCAAGATGTAATTACAGGGGTAAAACGGACTTTTGACCCAGCGTAATTATGAACAACTCGTGAAGGATTGACTTGCATGTAGTGATTATATCCATAGATACAATTTGTCCTACAGTGCATAAGAGTGCAACTCTAGGTCTATAATAGAGTGACTTATAGTTAATGAATGAAAATTAATTAATTAAATAGTTTAATTAATTAATTTTGTATCATTGAAGCTTATAATCTGTAGGTACATAAGGTTCCCTTGCTAGCTCATATGAACAAATAGGGGTCAATTTCGTTGAGAGAAAATTTTGAGATGTTCAAATTAGAATTTAATATATTTGATATATTAAATGAGGGAAAACATATTTATTGTATATGATACATTAAATATCAAAAAAATTATTAATGTATTAAGGTACATTAAGAAAAGATATTTATTAAATTTTAATTAGATTCAAATAAGGAAATAGATGTCGTAAGAGAATTTGGAAAGATTTGAATAAGATTTAAACTGATTAGATAAATATATTTTAATATATTAGATATTAAAATATATTATTTAATTATTTTCCCTAGACCACTATAAATAGGACCCTAGGGTGAGCTATTGTGTGCATTCTTCACAAGAGAAAAAAACTATTGAAATTCTCCTCTCATTCCCTCTCTCTATTTTCAAGAAGGTTCCTACAAATCTCTTTAGTCATCTGTTTAAATCATAGCAAGGAAGATTTTGTGGAAGTCTTGGAGTTCAACCTCATTGGAGTTAGAGTACAAAGAGAAAAAGATCTGCCAAAATATTTTCCATATTATTTTCAAAGTATGTTTTGCTTAGCCTAAGTTATTTTTCATTTAATTCTAAAATAAAATCAAAGTAAATTCCAACACTCCTATTGTGGGTTTATGGTCGGATGAAACTTGTGGGTAAAATGTAATAAGGATAAAGCTAAACCCTTAGTGCAAGTAAACATTGTCGATGCAAGTAATAAGGAAAATATTCCAAGTTATCGAATTCTAAGGGAACGGACACTACAAATTGAAAATGTAGTAAGATTGCAAACAATCACAACTGCGGTAACCAAAATATAAAAACTCAAATATTTGTGGGTGTGATAGTGAAGACTGAACTGAAAAATATAACTTAAAACGGATTGAAAAGACTATAAGGAAAATATAACAATCGAACATTTACAGAAATTGATTGCCAACCAATGGCTACAGCAATTGGACATGTCATAAGAACTGATTGCCAACCAATTCCTACGATAATCGGACATTATATAGAAACGTGGTAAACATAATCAACTCCCATTCAATTTTGCTTCAAAACCTTTAGAAGACTAAGTGATTGAACCTATATATCTATGGTCAATCGTACTTAGATGGGTTGAGATCGCATTCTTGGTTTTGAGGGGCTACTATGTCTAGGATCGTGCTTGGCTTATGTCTAAGCTCTTTTCCTCATTGCTTTTACGAAATCTGTCTTCTTCTAACCCTTTCGGTATTAGATTGGACTTAAAAGCAACCCAAGTGGATCATTCAAGGGTTCCAATAAGGAAATAAAATCAGTAAAAACAAACCACGTTAAGGTAATGTCGATTGCTTTGGTTATATTGGTTATGCATTCTTACTATAGGGCATTCATGTTCTTGAATCCCTTTGGAAGGTTTAGCTCATGGTTAAAAATAAAAACAGTATTGAATTAAACTGGAAAGTCATGAAAGCAATAAAAAGAACGATTACGTGGGGGAACCAAGAGGTAGAAACTAAAGAACACTGAGGGAAATATTAATACTTAATCAAATAATTGTAAATAACAAAAGATAAAATAGTACAGATGAGGAACTTCTCAAGAACAGAAATTTAAACTTAAGCTGGTGTTTTGAAAATACAAGACAGAATGGAAAAAGTACAAAGTAGACGCAACTACAAAAATCGAGACAACCCTTAGCCCATTCCCCTTTTCTCTTTCGAGTTAGGAAAAATCTTCACAACTCAAGGAGGAACCTTCTATTGGACTTTGGGTTTTTCTCAAGAACAAAACTGGAAAGTATAAAAAAACGAAATGAAATTGTTGATGGAAATGAAGAGAACAGTCGCTAAAAAAATAAAATTGCGTGAAGAAAATCCGATCCCTTTTTTCTCCATGTTGTCCTCCTTTTAACGTCTCTCCTTTTTAGGGTTTCCTTCTTGGCATCCTTCTGACTTGGAAGCTCTGGATTTTCGCTTGATTTAATGGAAAGAATCCCCCTTTTTACGCAATCTGCTATTATTTCGAAATTTGCTCTTTCCTTTTCTGATTGCTGCAACAATCCATCAACAATCTGTTGGCAATCTGTCTTTTTCATCAAAACTGTATTAAAAACACCTTAATTAGTGAAAATCTTTTTTTTTCTTCCACGTATTGATTTTTCTTTATTTTGAAGAGTTCATGATGTTTTTAATGGAATTTGAAAGATTTTATCAAGAATTTTGCTAATGAATCTAAACGTAACTTCCATTCATGGGCTAAATAATTCTCAATTATGAGAATTATTACACCCCCAAACTTGAGTTATTGTTTGTCCTCAAGCAATGTTGCACAAGAAAAATCACAAGGTCTTCCTTCTTAACAAAGAATTTTTCCTTCAGGGGAGTTTTATACTCATAATGCTTTTAATCACTTAATACTTTTCTTTTACTTAACAATTTCAATCATTTTCCTCTTGAAATCCTTTAGACTTCATTACCAAACTTTTTCCTTAGTTAGTCTCTTCTTTTACTCCTATTATGGATTACACCTCCAAACTTATGCTTTTCTGCTGCTTAAAAAACTCTCTTTATTTTTTATGGGACTCTCTTTTGTTACTTGCACCTTCGTTCCAACTTACTAATACTTTGTGGTGAAAGTAGCTGACTATGAGCATAATTTACTTTCAAGAGGGGATTCCATGCTCACTTCTTTAAATTTATTTTTCGTACAAAGGCAATCATGGGTATCATGACTATCCCCTGACTACTTATTCAATTCTAGAAGGAGTATCCCTTATATAAATATATTTTTCAAAGAGCATTTTTTATTGAAGCAACTTAAAAAGAAATTTTGTACAAATCAATCAACAAAAACCATTAACTCTCCTCCAAACTTGAAATCTGTCAATGTCCACATTGACATTTTAGAACTAATGAGGGGTGGTAAAAAAATGGTGTTTATTTTTCATAAGGGTAAAAAAAATTCTAACCAAAGGGAGACGATTTTGTTGGGTGCTTTTTCATAGAGAATTTTTTTTTTTAATTGAAGTTGTTTAAAAATATTAATGAGATTTGAAAAACATTTAATGAGTTTAAGTTTTCTCCAATTTCATCATAGGGAATTCAGTATCAAAAGTATCAACCTCTGTACTAATCAGGCAACCAACATCTCATATAACAATAAAAAATCCAATAACATTACCAACAATTCAAAGTATTTCAAAGAACAATTGAAGTTCAAACAGACAAACATATCAAAGAGTCAATGTAAGTAGAAAGGAGAAATGATGAAAGAGAAACACTAGCAGAGGATACAAAAGCTCAAACAACTTCTCTGCTCCTGGAAGATGTATTGCTCTCATCGTCATCTGAAGCCTCTGAATCCTCTAATAAACATGCTGGTAAATCAGGAAAAGGTGTTCCCATTGTGTAGGAACATAGCCTTTCTTTAATGAACTCATCTAGATCCTTCATATATTCCCAAAGGATCCTGTTTTTCATCCTTATCTTTGCCACAGGATCATGCTTCTTTTTCTTTTTCTTTTTCTTTTCTGCCGTATTCGATTGCGAGTCAATTGCTGTGGCAATTGGCTCTTTTCCTTCTTCTTCTCCAGCCTTGCAGCTTGTGTTTTGCATCACAAGATTTTTTTTATAGCATTTTGATCCATTGGCTTGGTAACCTATGGGAATGCCCGCCTTCTTGCAGAGTTTTGTGATGAGGGATGGGAAGAAAAGTTTGCCAACCCTCTTTTTTGTTGCCACTCCTATCTCAGCCTTGATAATTCTCTCCACATTCAACTCTAGCCCCTTATATATATTGTATAACAGCATCACCCTATCTTGGAAAATGGTGTATCCATGGGTGGTTGGGTTAAGGTCGTTTTTTATGAAATTAGCTAAATTGCATATTCATTTAGCAATTCTTCTGCCTTCATGTGTCATTTTCCCTATGTGGAAGTGGTCCAAGTGGTTCCAGGCTTTGCTAGGAGTTTTAGAGCCTCCTTCAACTGCTCCTTGGTTGGCCTTTCCACTACCTCATTTCCCTCTAGGTTGCATAAGGAATTGAGGTGATAGGCATTGTTCATCTCCTTGGCCGAGAACCTCACCTTTTTCCCATGGATGTTGATCTCATTCACCTCCTCATCGCCTAACTCTACATAGAAATCGAGTGCAAGGTGGTTTTGGGTGCTTGCATAGTTTCTCCCATCCCCTTTGGTTTATGATTTAGGTTATAAATTGGGGTAGGTTCCTTACAAATCCTTTCACCCCTTGCATCCTCATTTTCTCAAGGATTTCTCTTATTCTTCTCACATCTTTCTTTTCTTTTTCATTCGCTTCTCTTCTAGAGTTTGGTTTTGGCTACCTAACATTTTTCTCATTCTTACTCTATTCTTCTTCTTCAATCTCAAACTCCTCTTCATAATCTCCCTCATTTTCATCATCATCTTCTTCTCTTCTTCTTCGATTTCAAAATCTTCATCATTGTCTTCCTTCTTCTTTTCCTCTATTGCTCTATCCTCAGCACACTGTCCCCCTCTTCTTCTTTTTCCTCCATTCTATCCCCCATCTCAGATGATGGGGTCCTAAAGATCGATTTCTCTCTAAGCTCCAAATCAGCAGATTCAAAAGAAAGTGTGGGGGATAGGGTTACCTCTTGCTCTTTCAACTCTTCTCCTTGTTCTCTTTTCCTTCTTTTTCTTCTTCTTCATGGTAGCTCTCAGCCTCTTCTTCCTCAAGTGTCAATTGTTCAGACCATCTAGATGGTATTTTTAGCCTCTTGTCTGTTGCCACATGATGCTGTTGGAACTCAAAGGCCAGTTGTTGGGCACAATCAACTGCCTCTGCTACCCAATTTATCTTCTTCATATCTTTGAGGCTTGTAGCTCTAAGATGGGGTATTTTCGCTGCATCTCTCCCCACCGTGACTTTCTTTGGGTGAGCATTTTTCCTTTGGCACTGCAATTTTAGTCTTAGAGGTTGTTTTGATGCAATTTCCCATGACGTTCGTTGCTCAAGACCTCTGATTTTTTCCCTTTCTCCTCATCAACCTCCTTTGTCCGAACCCTCTTTGCTTCTCTTTTTAGATTGTCGATTAGTTTATCCACCCTAGCCATTCTTTGATTTTCTCTTCTTCTTTCCGCATGCATTGCCCTTATCTCCACCATTCCAGCGTACCCCTCTTCAACTTCTTTAGAGAATTTGGCTTGGGTTTTTGCTGTAGCAGTTTCTAAACCTCTAACAGGTTCTCCATTTTTGTGAGGAATCTTCCTTGCTCGTCAAATCCCCTTGAAAATTACTCTTTTGTCTCTTTCGAATCCCAATCCACTGCCCAATCTTCCTACAAATCACTCCGAAGATCTTTTGCTTTTCCTTTGTCTCTTGACGATGTTTGTGAACGAACAATGAGTTGTTCCTTAGGTTGTTTTGGTGAAGAGCTTTGAAGCAAGTGTAAAGCTCCCAAAAATGTCCAAACCGAGAACCGAGAACCGAGACATTCGATTTTCACAAGATAGGAACCGAACCAATGTCCAATGAAGAATAAAACCATTGGTTCGGTTGTCCATTGGATCGGTTTCTCATCGGTTCGGTTTTTGGTTTTTTTTTTTTTTTTTTTTTCTTCATAGCATTTCTGCTACTTTACTTGTTGGTTCTTTTAGTGTTTTTCAGCCCCTGTTTTAGTGTTTTGTGTCCCAAAAATTTTGAAACTCTTGTAATCCAATTAATAAATAAAGATAATAACAAAACATACCTTATAGTTAATTTATGCATATCTAAACAATAACCATACATGTCCAAAATCAAGTTGAAACCATTTCTAAAATAAAGTTCACATTCAAACATATTAAACATAAAATATACATGTTCATTGTCCAACATATTAAAATACAAATACATCAAGTTTTAAGTCGACTTCCATTCCACATAGTAGAGAAGCCAACCCCTACAAAAAAAATAATAAATTAAAATAATAATCAATCATAAGCAATTAAGCAACTAAAAAGTAAAAATTAACATATAAAAAGAAAAAACAAGTATACTAACCTATTTATTTTTTATCTTCAATTCTCCCTCAGTCATCAATTGTTGTAATTCCACTACTTGCTGATTGAGATTCTACAAATCAAATGGAATAAAAATATAATACAATACAATATAAATGAACAATAAAATTATTGAAACACAATAATTGAAATATATAACCTTCTACAAGCTTTGCTAATTCATCGGGAGCTCCCTCCATAATCTCTTCGATGTTACTAATAGGTGATGAGCGAATCCAATTCTGTAAGCAAATGAGAGTTTCAACCGTTGTTGGAGATAGAGTACTACGAGATGGATCAAGTACTCTACCTCCAGTACTAAAAGCCGATTCTGAGGCTACTGTAGAAAGTGGAATTGCCAATACATCCTTAGCCATCTTGGAAAGAATTCTATATTTATGAGAGTTTTGCTTCCACCAACCCAAAATATCAAAAACATCATCATCACCCCTCTCACATGTTTCAGAAAGATACCTATCCAATTCAGATCTACTTTCTACATCATCAGCAGTATCTAAGAAATCAGTAAAATCTAGAGTTACATCCACAATATCTACATCTTTACCTCCAGATTTATTCTTTGAAATGTTCACTGCTTTTTTATTTTCAGCTTCACCTTCCATATAATTGTAAACACTTTTATAATCATCAAAGATATGTCGAAGCACACATTCAACTTTCTTTCTAGTTTCAGCAACAACAGCTGGATCATCATCCCCAAAGTAGGTAGAAAGGGAAAATAAAACAAACTTAAGCTTAAAACGTGGATCAAGCACAGTGGCAACATATAGAAGAAAGTTTGTCTTATCACCACTATTCCCCCAATACTTTTCATACTTTAATTTCATACTTTTTGCCATATTAGTCAACAAAATATTATTGGAGGTCAAATACACTTGAAGTTGTTTCTGAATCACACAAATTTCACGAAAATATGCATGTGCTGTCAACGTTGAAGAACCTGAAATCCTCAATGTCATATCTCGAAAAATCTTTAAGAACTTTATAAACACACGAGCATTGTTCCAATCTTCACTCAATGGGGGCCCTCCTTTTTTTTTGCCTTTGTCCTTATCTTTTTCGTTGTCTTTCACAGTCCCAGTCTCAGTCCCAGTCTTACTCCCACTTAATTCTACACTATACTGCTCATCCTCAACCTCTAGTCTATCGAATGCTTTTTCAAATGCCTCAGCAACACTAAGCATTGTATATGTAGAATTCCATCTTATTGGAACATCTAAAGAAACAGAACTCTTGTAAGACAACTTTTCATTCTTCACACACCTTTTAAATGTGGCCAATCGAGAAGGTGACGATCTTACATATCTTACAGCATTTCGAATCTTTAGAATTGACTCATGAAGCTCCTTCAAGCCATCATTAACTACAAGGTTGAGAATATGTGCAAAACATCTAACATGCATAAATTCTCCATTCAAAATATCCCCATTCCAATTTTTCACTTTTCTAGCTAAATACGATACAGCACCATCATTAGAGCTTGCATTATCCACTGTCACAGTTAGAATTCTATCAATCCCCCAATCTAACATGCATTTCTCTAAACATTTTCCAATTGTATCTCCTTTATGATTTGCAACTAAGCAGAAGTTTAAGATCCTTTTATGATATCTCCAATCATCATCAATAAAATGCGCAGTAACAACCATATAATTCAAATTTTGAATTGATGTCCATGTATCAGTTGTTAAGCACACTCTTTGATTAGGTTGTGTCAATGCTCTCTTTAAATATTTCTTTTCACTCCAATAAAGATTCCAAATATCCTTAGCAATTGTCATACGACCAGGCAAAACAAATTTTGGTTGAAGTGTATTACTATACTCTCGAAATCCTTCAGCCTCTACAATTTTAAATGGCAACTCTTCCTTCACAATCAACCTAGAAAGCATCATCCTACATTTTTCTTGAGAAAATGTAGTTGCAATTAAATTTGAACTACTTTCTTCCTCTTTAGGTTGAACAAAAGTTAAAATTTTTTGTTGATTATCATTCACCCTTCCAGGAAACTTCTTACACTTTGACTCTATGTGTTTCAACAAGTTTGTGGTGCCATTTCTTAGAGTGTCACATGCATAAGTTATGCCACAATATTTACATGCTGCTCTAGGATTAGATTCTGTACCAATTTTGTTAAAATGATCCCATGCAGTTGAAGCTTTAGTTGTTCTAGACCTCTTACTATTTCTTCTTGAAGATTGGACAGATGGCGATTCTTTGTCTTCTTCTTGATCTTCTGTGATTGCATTTTCCTTTAGCGTTTTGTAAGTTTCAACATCAACCGAATGTTGAGATTCCTTCTATAAACCCAATTAGAATAGTTTAGTTAGTTCCATACACATCTATAAAGTTAAAAAATGCAAGGTAAGCAAAACAAAAATAATCAGAAATAGGAACTAAAAAACGATGATGTAATTTATTCCTCTTCTCTCTCACTCATCTCTAATTTAAATGTATGTAGGTTTTTAAGTGCGTAAAAACGATTTATATGTGACTATTGAAGTTTAATTAAACTTCAAAGAATAAATCAAATAACTACTCTCGTAAATTACAAACAGATTGTCGGGAGGTGTCACATGACAATGATGAAATGTATTGTAAACGATACATCAGAAAACAATTATAGAGAAATAATAGACATAAACAATTAACAAGAGCATTAGAGTTTGAGAGGCTTCTTGAAACAAAAAAACTGAGTGCTAAAGAAAGAGAAGATAAAATCTCTTCCCTGCAAGAAAAAATCAAGGACTTAAATGACAAGTTGAAAGCCAAAAGGTAGAAGAAGTACTTAGAACTACAGCAAATGAACTTTCTGCCGTCCAGGGAGATCTAGCGCTTTCTAAATCTCAAGTGCTAGATTTGGAGAAGAAACTTTCTACCAAGGAAGTTTTAGTTGAAGAACTAACTCAGGAACTGGACACTCGAAAGGCTTCAGAATCTAAGATCAAGGAAGATATTTCAGCTATTGAAAACCAATTTGCTTCAACTAAAGAGGATCTTCGTGTAAAGGAATCTGAACTGGAAGAAATCAGGTTGAAGCTTCAGGAAGAAATTAACTAGAAAGAATCTGTTGAATCTGCTTTAAAAAGGAACTCGCTGCAACTATCAAAGATAAAGAAGAGCTATCAAGTCTGCTGCGTTGGGAGAGACGGCGCCGTTGATGCGGCTCGGAGTGACCGTCTACGACTCTAAGGCTTCGAGAGAAAGAGAGAAAATCTGAGGGAAGTCGGAGGCTGAGGGGAAAGTGAAGAAATGGATGGGTTAGGGTTTTTTTTAAGTGTATATATATATACTCGGTTCGGTTCGGTTTTTAATGGTTTTTTAGAATGAAAACCGAACCGAACCAATATTTTTCAGTTTTTCCAAAATAAAAATCGAGATATCCAATTTCTTTCTAAAAAACCGAACCAAACCACTGGATCGGTTTGGTTCGGTTCGGTTAGCTCGGTTTTTGGTTAATACTATCACCCCTAGCCTGAGGTTCAACTAAGGGTGGTCTAAATCTTTCAGGACCTTGCTGTTGGTTTTCAGGGTTATTTTGAGGATTATTAGGATCTAAGTGACCTCCACGTAAATCTTCCATTCTTTCCCTTTGAACCCTCCCTCTTCTATGAAATGTTCTCTCAGGCTCAGGATCCAAAAAAATTCTAACCCTGGAAAATCATTCATACACAGTTACAGCACCTGAAAAACAGAGAAAACACTTTAGTTAGGCCTTTCTTTCAGCTCAAAATCACTAAAAACAACTCAAACAAAGTAAAATCTCACTAATCCCCGGCAACGACGCCAAAAACTTGTTGCTTTAAAGAGTGTATGCAAATTCAAAATGGAAACACTCCTAATGTGCAAGTGTACACAGCCTAATGCAGCAAGTGATAAGTATGTTTTATATCGTTCTCCTCAGGGATTAGTTAAATGAAATTTACAATGCTTAGGTTGGGTTTAGTGAGGTGATAGGTAACCAACATAAATTTGTGTAACTATACTTAAATGACATAAAATAAACAAAATGCTTAAAAGTATGCTTCAATAGCTAAAGAGACAGTAGAGGTAGTAACACACGTTTTAAACTAAAGCAGTAAAAAAGGGATTGAATTAGGGGTGAAATTATGCTTCATCAAACTTAATGCTGGAGCTTTACACTTGCTTCAACACCCAAAACAGCTAAACTCATGGAATCTTCCCAGATTTCCTCGCAAATGGATGATTAATTCCCATTAAACACCCTAAATTAGCTCCTAGCTATAAATACTAGGTGAGTGACTATCTCTAATCCCCCCAATCACCTTAGAACAAGCTCTTAATCAGAACTAGTGTTATGCTTTGAAATCGATTTACTCTTCCCTTTCCCAAGTTGGAATAAACAATGCTAAGATGAGGTGGCCAAACAAATCTCAGCTAAACAGTAAAACACAAAGCATAAGAGTGAAGAAATTGCAAGAAACTACTCCTTCATTAAACTTGAATCAACATAATATCCCCTAATTCTCACCCCAAGGGTGATTAGTTCATACTAAGCATAAAAGAAAGCAATAAAACAGTGATTACAGCTCCCAACATAATTAAAAACCCTAGTTACAATGTAAAACAGTACAATAGAAAAGAAAAGGGAAGAAATAACAGATGGGGAAAGCTCCAATTGCTCTTTCTTGATGGTTCCAGCTCCCTTTCAGAAGAGGAACAGCTCCCAATGTGGGTCTTCTTCTCCTTTCTCGAAAATCTCCCCAAAATTGTCTCTCCCAAGTTCTCTCAAAAAATGGCAAACTAGGGCTTTATACCTCTCCTCTTCTTTGAAATCAGGGCTGAGTGGACACTTTTAGACTAATGGCAGCACCTCATTCGCTCAAATCAGTACATGTGTTATAATTTGTCCACGTTAATTAATGAAATAACTCCCACGTGCGTTTTGTACTCTGCTACCAGATAATGCTCCAGCAAACTGGATCCTTCAACATTTGGCCTGCACAAGTCACAAATAGCACAATTAAGTAATATTAAGCATTAAAAAATTCAAAAGTGCTTTTCACATGAGAATGGACTCCTTTACTACTAAGTCATCAATTTAAAGAGGCTTCTAAGTACAAAAGTACCTAAAATAGTGCATTTAAGTCACAAAATCTTCACTAAAACCCCCTAAATAGCTCTCATTCTAAGAGCTATCAGATCCCCAGGTAAAGGTGTTCCCTTGTGCTGTTAGCTTAAATACCTCAACCTTAGATAGGATCTTTCTATACATATTTCACTTACAGGTTTCTTCTACTCCATTGCTTTTTTTTTTTTAATACTAAGTAACTGAAAATGACTATGTACACATACCTACTTAGTACTCACTCGAGTTGTATTAAAGAGATGGTGGCCTTATCCCGGCTCATACTACTTCCCTGGTAAGGCTTTACTCTTTGGCCATTAAGTTTGTAAATATTCCCTTTTTCATCTATCAGTCCACTGCCCCATGCTCATACACCTTCTCAATAATAAACGGTCCAGACCATCTGAATTTCAGCTTTCCAGGGAACAATTTGAGTCTAGAGTTGAATAATAAGACATGTTGATCTCTTTCCAATTCTTTTTCCCGAATTCTCCAGTAATGTCATCTTTTTATCTTTTCTTTGTAAATTTTTGCATTCTCGTAAGATGAATGTCTTAACTCCTCCAACTCATTAAGTTGCAGCTTTCATCTGATCCCAGCTTGATTCATATCCAAGTTTAACTTCTTGATTGCCCAAAATGTCTTGTGTTCTTATTCCAGTGGAAGGTGGCATGTTTTCCAAATATGATTCGATAAGGCGACATTCCCATTGGTGCCTTGTATGCTGTTTTGTGGGCACACAAAGCCTCGTCCAATCTTGCAAACCAGTCCTTCCTAGAAGGATCCATTATTTTTTCTAGAATTATTTTGATTTCCCTGTTGGATAGTTCTGCTTGACCATTTGTTTGTGGATGATAGGCAGTTGTCAGACGATGATTTACATTGTACTTTGCTAACATATTGGTCATGACTTTATTCACGAAGTGTGTTCCTTCATCACTAATTAGCATTCTGGTAGTCCCATACCTGGTGAAAATGTTTTTTAACAAAAATTTCTTGACGACTTTCACATCATTTGTTGTTATTGCAACGACCTTTATCCACTTGGAAATATAGTCTACAACCAACAAGATGTAACGATGTCCAAATGAAGGGGGAAATGGTCCCATGAAGTCAATTCCCCATACATCGGATATCTCCACCAGCATATACTTCATTGGCATTTCGTCCCTTGCGATGAGGTTTCCAATTCTTTGACATCTATCACAACCTTTTGCAAAGCCTTGTGCATCCTTAAATAGGGTTGGCTAGAAATAACCACTTTGCAAAACCTTTGCAGCTGTTTTGGAGCCTACAAAATGTCCTTCGTATGGGGTGGTATGGCATGCCTCCAAAATCTTCTGCATGTCCTCTTCTGCCACACATCTTCTATATACTTGATCGGGACCTAACTGATAGAGGTATGGCTAGTCCCAATAGTAGTATCTCAAATCGTGAAAGAATTTCTTCAATTGATATGACGTAGCATCTGGAGGGGTCAAACCACTGACTAGGTAATTTGTGATATCAGCGTACCAAGGGTCTGAATATGCTTCCATTGCCAGCAACTGTTCATCTACTCATTAGTCATTTATTTCTTCTCCTCCATTTCCTTATGCCTCTGTGCCTAATCTTGATTGGTGGTCGGCCACCTAATTTTTAGTGCCCTTTCTGTCTTAGATCTCCAAATCAAATTCTTGTAGAAGTAAGATCCATCTTATCAATCTCAATTTTGCCTCTTTCTTCTGCTAGTACTTCGACACGGAGTGATCGGTGTGTACAACGACCTTAGTTCCAACTACATATGACCTAAATTTGTCAAAGGCAAAGACTACAGCTAGTAGCTCTTTCTCTATGTTTGTGTAGTTTATTTGTACCTTGTTCATTATCTTGCTGGCGTAATATATTGGATGGATGATTTGTGCTAACACTACTCCTACTGTGAAGTCGCTTGCATCTCACATTAACTCATAAGGCTTTGACTAATCAGACTCTACCATGATAGGTGCTGAGCTGAGGGCTTCCTTTAGTTTCTCAAAGGCTTGGATGCAGTCTTTATCGAAGTTGAATGGTCTGTCGTTCTCCTGTAACCTACAAAGGGATTTCGAAATTTGAGAGAAATTCTTGATGAAACTCCTGTAGAATCCAGCATGTCCTAGGAAACTGTGGATGTCTTTGACTATTTTTGGCGGTGGTAGTTTAGCAATTAGTTCTAACTTCACCCTATCGACCTCTATTCCTTTTTTCGAAATGCGATGGCCTAGTACTATTCCCTCTTGTACCATAAAGTGGCACTTTTCCCAGTTTAGCATGAAGTTCGTCTCCTCACAATGTTTTAGAACTTGCTCTAAGTTCTTTAGGCACATCTGGTAGGTCTCCCCGAATACTGAAAAATCATCCATGAAGATTTCCACTGTCCGTTCTACCATGTCGAGAAGATTGCCATCATACACCTCTGAGAGGTTGCTGGTGAGTTGCATAGTCCAAATGGCATTCTCCTAAATGCAAATGTTTCATATGGGCAATAGTGATTTAATTGTATCCCAAATACCCGTCTAGGAAACAGTAGTATTTCTTTCCAGCAAGACGATCTAGCATTTGATCAATGAATGGTAGAGGAAAGTCTTTTTTGTTTCCTTGTTCAGCTTTCGATAGTCCATGCACATGTTGGCTTTTGGGCCCTTATTCTCAAATTAATTAATTTTAAATAATTAATGTTTTAATGATAACAAATATGCTATTAATTACTAATAATTTCAGTATTTTTAAAGTGTCCATAGTGTAGAGCTCGTAATAATGATTCCAACGCCTTTTGAATCACTCAAATCGGAGTTAAAATGAAAAAGTTATGGCCATATCAAATTTGAAACGAAAATTCCCAACGCGATGACGTGGCAGCTGAGTTAGCATTGTAGACCATTTAGAGAGTGACATGTGGAGCTATGGGGAAGTGACACTTGGTGGGGTTTTGTTTGTTTTAAAAGAAAAGAAAAATAAAATTATATATATATATATATACAAGTTACCGTTTTACTTAATTGTTTTAAAAAAATAAAATTGACAGCATTTGATGCTACCAGCCGTTGGCTGTTTTAAATATATATATATATATATATATTATTTCTTTTATTTATTTTTTACTTTTTACTTTTTATTTTCTTTTAATCTCCACCATTCATTTTACTTTTACAACAATCCAATTGTCCAAATTCAATTTTGATTTTTACCTCATTTTCCTCTCTTTTTATATCATCTTCTTCTCCAAAATTCTACAACAAGTTTTACAATTTTCAATCCTCCAAAATCTCAAAAAGCCTCCATTGTTGCTCTCTCCAAGCTCTCATTTTCTTTTCTTTTCATCTTATTCTTGAGAGAGTTTTATTGTGTAGTGAGGATTGACTTGTGAGAGTTAAATTTGTAATTCCACTCTATTGAGAGAGTTGTAAAACTTTGTAACAGTTTGATCTTAACCCGTAGAAAGGATCGAGTTTGCTCTTGAACTTGTAAAAAGAGCAGTGTAGCGGTTGGGCTCTAATCCGTGGAAAAAGTCGGTAATTTTTTTATTCAAATTTTCAAGAGGCGCTTGGGGAGTGGAGTAGGTCGAGTTTGACCAAACCACTATAAAATTACGGTGTCATCCTGTCTAACTCTTTCTTATTTACTTTTGCAAATTAATTGTAGTAATTTATTGCATGCTTTAAATTTGTTCTTAATGTTTATTGTGGTAGATTGAATTAATTTTTCATACTTTATATCTATCTTGCTTATTGCATTAATTATCCTTTTTATTTGTTTATAAAAAGTTTGATAATTAGATTATTTGAGCATACTTAGGAAAAAGTTTTATTAAACCCTATTCACCCCCTCTCTAGGGTTGCCATACCGATCCAACAATTGGTATCAAAGCGAGGTTGCTCTTCTAGAATTTTTTTTTAATAAACTTTATTGTTTGAGCTTTATGGCAAACCTAGTAGTAAATGGTATTATTGAAGGACAATCCACCTCTAGGCCTCCTTACTTTGATGGGTCAAATTATGCTTATTGGAAGGCTAGAATGAAAATTTATTTGCAATCCGTTGACTATTATTTATGGTTAAATGTGGTTAAAGGTCCTTATATTCCCATGAAAACGGTTAATGATAATGATGTGCCTAAATTAGAAGAGGAATATGATGGCAATGATATGAAAAAGTGTGCTTTTAATGCTAGAGCTATAAATTGTTTATATTGTGCTTTAAGCAAAGATGAATTTAATAGAATATCTATGTGCTCTTCCGCTAAAGAAATATGGAATACTCTTGAAGTGACTCATGAGGGAACTAATCAAGTTAAAGAATAAAAAATTAGCATGCTAGTTCATAATTATGAATTATTTAAGATAGATGCTAATGAATCTATTATCGAGATGTTTACTAGATTTACTAACATTATAAATGCTTTAAAGGGTCTTGGCAAAGTATATACTACCTCCGAAAATGTTAGGAAAATTCTTAGGTCTCTACCTAAGAATTGGGAGGCAAAGGTGACGGCGATTCAAGAAGCAAAAGATCTCACCAAACTTCCTTTAGAGGAACTTATTGGCTCTCTCATGACACATGAGATTACCATGAAGGAGCACATGGAGGATGAGTCCAAAAAGAAGAAGAGTATTGCAGTAAAGACCATATCCTTGGAAGTTGAATCCGAAGGTGAGGATGTGCTTAATGAAGACGGTATTGCATATTTTTCGTGTAAGTATAAGAACTTCATCAAGAGGAAGAAACAATTCAAGAAGCACATTTCCAACCAAAAAGAGTCAAAAGGTGAAAAGAGCAAAAGGGATGAGGTAATATGCTATGAATGCAAGAAACTGGGTCACATAAGAACGGATTACCCTCTCCTCAAATCATCTAAGAAATCCAAGAAGAAAGCAATGAAAGCTACTTGGGATGATAGTGATGAAAGTGGAAGTGAAAGTGACGAAGAAGAAGTAGCAAACTTTTGCTTCATGGCACATAGTGACAAGGGTGATGAACAAGATGATGATGTAACTTTAGAACCCATTTCCTATGATGAATTGTTTGAAGTTTTTGACACTATGCAAAATGACTTAGAAGCATGGTTCCAAATATGTTGTGCTTAGAAAGAAATACAATGCTTTAACTAGTGAAAATAAATCTTTACTTGATGAAATTGCTTGCTTAAAAGACAATGAGCATGATGTTGTGCAAATTGATGAAGTGAATGTCTCTTGTGATAAGCATGTTTTTTATTGTGATGAGAAAAATGCCTTGCTTGATAAAGTTAGATTTCTTGAGCATGATAGTTATGAAAAAGATAATTTGATTAATTTGCTTAAGGAAAATGAATTAAATGCTTTGCAAGAACTTGGTAAGGCTAGAGAGTCTATTAAAAAGTTGACAATAGGTGCTCAAAGATTGGACAAAATAATTGAAGTAGGCAAGCCTTATGGTGATAAAAGAGGATTAGGCTACATTGATGAATGTTCTACTCCCTCAAATTCTAAAACTATTTTTGTTAAAGCATCTCCTATTGTGCCTAAGCTTAATATGCCTAAGGTTGTGTCTAAGCATGATAAATCTAACTTTGTGCCTGTATGTCATCATTGTGGTGTTGAATGTCATATTAGACCTAAGTGCTTTAAATTGACATATGCTCTTACTACTTCAAGAATAAATTTTTCTCAAAGAGCAAAGTTTCACAATGCTCCAAGAAAGAATTTCTCCAAGAAAAGTAGAGTGCATAAATTTGTTGTAAGAGATAAATCCTTGCATAATGTTGTTTGTTTCTCATGTGGCAAGTATGGACATAAAGCTTATTCTTGTTACTTGTCTAAATCCAATGCTTTAAATGTGGATGCAAAAATGAAATGGGTTCCCAAGTTTGTTAAGGCTAACCTTCTAGGACCCAAACAAGTATGGATACCAAAAGATCAATCTTGAACACTTTTGTTTGTAGGTTTGTTTGAAAGTCTCCATGAAAAACAAATGGTACTTGGATAGTGGTTGCTCGAGGCACATGACGGGAGACCAATCTAAGTTTGTCAATCTTTTCAAAAAGGATGGAGGTTTAGTAACCTTTGGTGACAACAAGAAAGGTAAAATTATTGGTAAGGGTAGCATAGGTAATGGTTCTTCTACCTTGATTGAAAATGTGCTTTTAGTTGATCGTTTAAAGCATGATTTACTTAGTATTAGTCAATTATGTGATAAAGGCTTTAGAGTTGTGTTTGATAAAAAGAATTGCATCATTGAAAATGCTAGTGATAGAAAAGTCTCGTTTGTTGGCAATAGGGATGAAAATGTGTACACTATTGATTTTAATGATTGCCCTATTAGTGATAAATGTCTTTCGGCCTTGCATGATGATTCTTGGTTATGGCATCGAAGACTAGGACATGCTAGCATGCACTTAATTTCAAATATTTTCAAGATTTCTTTGGTTAGAGGTCTTCCTAAATTTAAATTTGAAAAGGATAAAGTTTGTGAGGCTTGTTAAATGAGTAAGTAAACCAAGTCCTCTTTCAAATCTAAAAGTGTAATCTCTACAACTAGACCCCTTCAACTATTACATATAGACTTATTTGGCCCTTCTAAAATTGCTAGTTTTGGAGGGAATTATTATTTCTTTGTGATAGTTGATGATTTTTCAAGATTTACTTGGGTTTTGATCATAAAACATAAGGATGATGCTTTGAAAAGTTTTGCTAGTTTTGCAAAAGAGTTCAAAATGAAAAAGGGTTTTTCATTTCTAAAAATAGGAGTGTGAAGGGAATAATCAAATTAAACCCACAGCGAAAGTATAGGAATTGTCTTTGATTTATTTAGAATTAAACTAAAATACAAGGGTTAAGCAATAAATACCTTGAAAATAATATTATGGAGAATATTCTTGCGGATCTTTATCTCTTCCACAAAGTCTTCCTAGCTATGACTCGAACACAGGACCAAGGCTTGTGGGAGCCTCTTGAAAGAAAATCCCCAAGGGATTGGAGAGGAAGAGGTCTAGAGAGAAATCTCTAATTCTCTCTATTGAGGAGATGTGTGTTGTATGAAGAATGGCTCAACCCAAGGGTCCTATTTATAGTGACCAATGGAAAATCTTTGTCATAATTAAAATATTATATTTTAATATCTAATATATTAAAATATATCTTGTATTTATTTGAATCTCATTCAAATCTCCTACGATATTTATTTATTTGAATCTTATTCAAATTCTATAAATATCTTTTATTTAATATATCAAATATACATTAATTATTTTAATATTTAATGTATCAAATACAATAAATATATTTTCCTCTTTTATATTTAATATATCTAATATATTAAATATTAATTTGAACATTTTAAATTAAATATTAAATTTTAACATTTCAAATTTTAATATTTAATGTATCAAATACAATAAATATATTTTCCTCTTTTATATTAAATATTAATTTGAACACTTCAAATTAATATTAAATATTAATTTGAACACTTCAAATTAATATTAATTTGAACATTTCAAAATTTTCTTTCAACTAAATTAATCTTTTAGTGTTACTATGAGCTAGCAAGGGAACCTTATGGACCTACAGATTATAAACTCCAATGATACAAAATTAATTAATTAAACTCTTTAATTAATTAATTTTCATTCATTAACTATAGATCACTCCACTATAGACCTAGAGTTGCACTCTTATGCACTGTAGGACAAGTTATGTCCATAGATATAATCATTACATGCAAGTCGATCCTTCACGAGTTGTTCGTAATTACAGCTGGGTCAAAAGTCCGTTTTACCCCTATAATTACATCTTGCACCTTAAGTACCACTAATCCTCTAATGAACAATCTGTTTATAATCTAATTATAAACTAAGTCCTCTCAGGCCAATGAGAGGGTGGAGCCCCATTGTTCAGGTCCCGAAATCAGCACTTAAGGGAACTACTCATCTACTTACCTTATATGGGAATGAGTAAATTCCATCTTATGAGATTATGTTCCCAGCTCCCTATTTGGTCAAGTCTCCAAAATGGTAGGCATATTGAATCAGCTATAAAAGTCACTCTCACCCAAGTAAATCAAAGGACAAGCCCTCACAGGCAAGAGTTCATAACTCACTCAGGATTAAGATCGAGTTGCATATGATCATCCTGATGAAATATTCATCTTCTCAATTAACGGATTTATAAAGAGAGATTAAATATTTCGTGGTCCAGTCTTATACAAACTCATTGTATAAGATACCCCCACTCACATGTCTCCACATTAATGATTTGGATCAAATCATTTGTAACTATTACAAAGTGGGTCGTATCAATAGTGTTACCAGGATAAGGCACCCAACATTATCCATATACTATGATCATTTAGGTTATTCCTTAAACATGATCCTCTCGTATGTCTCAAGATTACACTAATAACCTTGGATTTTTCATATAATGGATAATATTATATTACAAATAAAATAATCAAAATTATTAATTACGAGACTTTAGGGCATAAATCCTAACAGAGTGATCATGGAGGAGAATTTGATAGTGTTGCTTTTGAAAAATTTTGTGAAGAAAATGGTTTTTCTCATAACTTCTCCGCTCCAAGAACTCCTCAACAAAACAGTGTGGTTGAAAGGAAAAATTGTACTTTGCAAGAATTTTCTAGGTCAATGTTGCATGAGTATGATTTACCTAAATACTTTTGGGTGGTTAAACATGATCCTCTCGTATGTCTCAAGATTACACTAATAACCTTGGATTTTTCATATAATGGATAATATTATATTACAAATAAAATAATCAAAATTATTAATTACGAGACTTTAGGGCATAAATCCTAACAGAGTGATCATGGAGGAGAATTTGATAGTGTTGCTTTTGAAAAATTTTGTGAAGAAAATGGTTTTTCTCATAACTTCTCCGCTCCAAGAACTCCTCAACAAAACAGTGTGGTTGAAAGGAAAAATTGTACTTTGAAAGAATTTTCTAGGTCAATGTTGCATGAGTATGATTTACCTAAATACTTTTGGGTGGAAGCCGTTAACACTGCTTTTTATGTTTTAAATAGAGTTTTAATTAGGCATTCTTTAGATCAAACTGCTTATGAGCTTTGGCATAACAAAATTCCAAATATTGGGTATTTCAAAGTTTTTGGTTGCAAATGTTTTATTTTGAACAACAAAGAAAATCTTGGAAAGTTTGATTCTAAGACGGATGTTGGTATTTTCCTAGGTTATTCCTCTACTAGTAAAGCTTATAGAGTTTTCAATAAGAGAACTTTAATTATCGAGGAATCAATGCATGTTGTATTTCATGAATCTTGCAATAATGTTTCTAATGAGTCTGTTTGCAGTGATGATTTAGAAAGAAATTTTGGAGACTTACTTGTTAGTGACAAAGGCAAGGAAATTGATTCGAGTAAGCAAGAGTTGAGCTTCAATGAAAAGAAGGAAGACGGCTCTTCATCTATGCCTAAAGAGTGGAGGTATGCTCCATCCCATCCCAAGGATTTGATTCTTGGTGATCCCAAACAAGGTGTGAAAATTCGTTCCTCTCTTAATATATTTAATAATCTTGCTTTTGTTTCTCAAGTTGAACCTAGAAGTTTTAAGAATGCCAAAAATGATGAGTTTAGGATCTTAGCTATGCAATAAGAATTAAATCAATTTGAAAGGAACAAAGTTTGGGAATTAGTCCCTAGGCCTTCTAATGCTTCAATTATTGGGACTAAATGGGTCTTTAGAAATAAGATGGATGAAAATGGAAATATCATTAGAAATAAAGCTAGACTTGTAGCTCAAGGTTATTGTCAAGAGGAAGGTATAGATTATGAAGAGACTTTTGCACCCATTGCTAGATTAGAAGCTATTAGAATGTTACTTGCTTTTGCTTCTTATAAGAATTTCATCTTGTATCAAATGGATGTGAAAAGTGCCTTTTTAAATGGTTATATTATGGAGGAAGTTTATGTAGAACAAACTCCGGGCTTTGAAAGTTTTGATTTGCCTAATCATGTCTATAAGTTGAAGAAGGCTCTTTATGGCTTAAAACAAGCTCCAAGAGCTTGGTATGATAGGCTTAGTAATTTTCTACTTGAGAATGACTTTAAAATGGGTAAACGTGATACTACTCTCTTTATTAAGACTAAGGAAAATGATATGTTTTAGTGCAAATATATGTGGATGATATTATCTTTGGTTCTACTAATCCTTCTTTGTGTGAAGAATTTTCTAAGTGTATGCATAGTGAGTTTGAGATGAGTATGATGGGAGAACTTAGCTTCTTCCTTGGACTTCAAATCAAACAACTCAAGGATGGTATCTTCATAAGTCAAGAGAAATATACAAAGGGTTTGCTCAAAAGGTTCAAGTTCAATGAAGGTAAAATTGCAAAAACTCCTACGAGCACATCCACTAAGCTTGACAAGGATGAAAAAGGTAAATGTGTGGACATAAAAGCTTATCGAGGTATGATCGGATCTCTACTTTATTTAATTGCTAGTAGACCCGATATCATGTTTAATGTATGTTTTGTGCTAGATTTCAATCTTGTCCTAAGGAATCCCATTTGCATGACGTTACGAAAATCTTTAAATATTTGCTTAGGACTATTAATTTAGGTTTGTGGTATCCTAGAAATGTTGAGTTTGATTTGGTAGGATATTCCGATGCGGATTTTGCGTTTACTTGACCATAAGAGTACTAGTGGGACTTGCCAATTTCTTGGTAGCTCCTTAGTATCTTGGTTTAGTAAAAAGTAAAATTCAGTTGCCTTATCCACCACCGAAGCGAAATATATTACGATTCCTAGTTGTTGTGCTCAAATTCTTTGGATGAAACAAACTCTTTGTGATTTTGGATTAAAGTTTGATAATGAGCCTATATTTTGTGATTATACTAGTGCTATTAATTTGACTAAAAATCATATTCATCATTCTAGGACTAAGCATGTTGACATTAGACATCATTTTATTAGAGAGCATGTGCAAAATGGTCATATTATTCTTGATTTTGTGACCTCTAATAATCAATTAGAGGATATTTTCACCAAGCCTTTGAATGAAGAAAGTTTTTGCAAAAATAGGCTTGAGCTTGGTATTATTTGTTGTGATGCCTCTTGAATTTATAATTTTTCTTGTTATCTTTTTAAAGCATATTGATAGGGGGAGTTATGCAAAGTATGTATTCATGTTCTTAGGGGGAGCTTTCATATAGTTTTTAATATTTCTTAATTGTCTTTTTGACAATTCCAAAGGGGGAGAAGTTTAAGAAAAATATATTCTAAATTTTATATCATGTTTTAGTGTTGCATTAATTGAGGGGGAGAATTAATTTATTTATTTTTTTAGTGAATTTTCAAGTATGAGCTTTATGGTGATATATTGGACTTTATATTGAAATTATTACTTGGACACATATATTACCTTAGTTTTTATGAACTTCAAGTTATTTTTCTTTAGTGGTTTGTCATCATCAAAAAGGGGGAGATTGTTGGTTTTTTGGCCCTTAATCTCAAATTAATTAATTTTAATTAATTAATTAATATTTTGATGATAACAAACTTGCTATTAATTACTAAAAATTTTAGTATTTTTGAAGTGACCATAGTGTAGAGCTCGGAATAACGATTCCAACTCCTTTTGAATCACTAAAATCGGAGTTAAACGAAGAAGTTATGGTCATATCAAATTTGAAAGGAAAATTTTTGACGCGATGACGTGGTAGATGAGTCAGCATTGTGGACCATTTAGAGAGTGACATGTGGAGCTATGGGGAAGTGACACTTGGTGGGGTTTTGTTTGCTTTAAAATAAAAGAAAAATAAAATTATATATATATATATATATATATATATATATATATATATATATATATACAAGTTACCATTTTACTTAATTTAAAAAAAATGATAGCATTTAATGCTGCCAGCCATTGGCTGTTTTAAAAAAATTATATATATATATATTTCTTTTATTTATTATTTACTTTTTACTTTTTATTTTCTATTAATCTCCACCATTCATTTTACTTTTACAACAATCCAATAACTCAAAGTAAATTTTGATTTTTACCTCATTTTCCTCTATTTTTATACAATCTTCTTCTCCAAAATTCTACAACAAGTTTTACAATTTTCAATCCTCCAAAATCTCAAAAAACCTCCATTGTTGCTCTCTCCAAGCTCTCTTTTTTTTTTTTCTTTTCATCTTATTCTTGAGAGAGTTTTATTGTGTAGTGAGGATTGATTTGTGAGAGTTAAATTTGTAAATCTACTCTATTGAGAGAGTTGTAAATGTGTTCTTTAAAAATTCAAAACTTTGTAACGGTTTGATCCTAACCTGTGGAAATGATCAAGTTTGCTCTTGAACTCGTAAAAAGAGCAATGTAGTGGTTGGGCTCTAATCCGTGGAAAGAGTCGGTAAAGTTTTTATTCAAATTCCCAAGAGGCGTTTGGGGAGTGGAGAAGTGAGGAGGATATAATTGCTAGCAATGTTTTATCTTTGCTTAATAAAATGTATTTCAAATGGGGATGGAGTGGTTTGAGTTCCAATTCAGGCCGCTCAATGATCGAGGGCTGAATGGGTGCCACTTTGTCTTCTGGATTTCTAAGTGGGTTGATTTCCTCTATGAATGTTGTAGCTTCCCACTGATTTTCATCACAGCCTTCTTCTTCTTCCAATTCCTGTCCTTCTGAGCCTTTTTGGAGCTCATAAATGTGTACTGCTTCTGCAATTTCTATCTTCGAACATTTCTCAAAGTCGCTAGGGTATCTCAATGCTTTCAGTACATTAAATGTGATTTGCTAATCGTTGACGCGCATTGTAAGTTCTCCCTTTTGAACATCAATTATAGTACGTCCTGTTGCTAGGAATGGTCGTCCCAGGATGATTGGAACATCTCGATCTGCTTCGCAATCCAATATTATAAAGTTTGTTGGGAACACAAACTTATCGACCTTTACTAGTACATCCTCAATTTTTCCTATGGGTCGTGCTATGGATCTATCCATAAATTGCAATGTGACAGTAATGGGTTGTGCCTCCTGGATTCCCAATTTTCTAAAAACTGAAAGTGGCATCAGATTTATGCCAGCTCCAAGGTCACACAAAGCACATCCAATGTCAATTCCACCAACAATGTAAGGGATGGTGAAACTTCCAGGATTTTATAGGTTTGGTGGCATCTTCCTAGTCAATAGTGCGCTACAATTTTCAGTAAGTGCCACCGTCTCGTACTCCCCTAGCCTCATTTTCTTGGTCAATATGTCTTTGAGGAACTTGACGTAGTTTGGCATATGTTCGAGTGCTTCCACTAATGGGATGTTGATGTGAACCTTCTTTAAGATGTCTAGAAATTTGTTGAACTAAGTGTCTTGATTTTTCTTTTTGAACCTTTGCTGGAAAGGGGGTGGTCTATTGATCTATTCAGCAGTCTTTGTTTTTAATACTTCCTTGCCTTTTTTCTGATTGCTGGATTTCAACTATCATTTTATCTTCTATTGACGATTTTGGTGTCTGTGCTCCATCCTTCTTGTCTTCCTTTCTTCCTTCTTCTATTCTTGCTAATTTTTTCAGAGTTTTTCTTTTTCGGGGTATTTCAAGTCCTTCATAATTTTAGCTCCTTGCCTTCTCTTTGCAAACTTTCGTCGTACTTGGCAGTGTCCCTTGAGGTTTATTCTTTAGTTTTGTAGCCAATTGTCCTACTTAAATTTCCAAGTTATGTAGAGATGTTGTTTCACTCTAAATAATGGCTTCATTCTTAATCATATATTCCTTCATCAGTGTTTCCAACGATGAGTTTTGTCCTACTGATTAAGGTTGCCCTTGTGCAACAGTCTTTTGTATGTACAGTTGTTGTTGATTATTAAATCCTGGAGGTCCTCCTGGTTTAGAATACTATGTTGTGGCAGATGTAGTTGCATTCTGTCCTCCCCATGAAAAGTTGGGGTGCTGCCTCCAGCCTAGGTTGTACGTATTTGAATAGGGGTCCATGTTTTGTCCTACATAACATACAAATAAAGGATTATAAGGACAACTATCAACATGGTGATTCTCATTACAGTAAGTACAAATTGATGTTATTTGATTTAGAGTAGCAATCGGGGCCCGATTCCCTATAGTGAGATTTTTTAGCATATTGTTCATTGCTGCTATTTGGGCACTCAAAGCTGTTATAGCATCGACATCATGCATTCCTGCAACGCCTCTAGTGTTATGAGTTTCTTCTTCGCCCCATTGGTTATTATTCGAGACCATGGCATCCAAGACTCGATTGCTTCATCAACTATCTTCTTGAGTAGCGATCCATTTGCATATGCATTCACCAGGGTCTTCGAGGCGTGAGTGAGTCCATTATAGAAATGCTCTATCAGGAGACATGCAAGCAAGCCATGGTGAGGGCATTTCTTCACTAACTTTTTAAATCGTTCCCACACGGTGTCTACTCCTTCATTGACTTCCTATTTGAATGTGATGATTTCTCCTCTGATCTGAGCGTTCTATGTAAGAGGAAAGTATTTCAGCAAGAATTTTTTTGCAAGGTCTTCCCATGTTGCAATTGAATCTGGAGGGAAAAAGTTCAAGTTAGGCTTCTGCATTTCCCTACAATGAGAAAGGAAATAGCTTCAGTCTCAAAGTATCACTAGGGACCTCTGTCAATTTAAAAGAGTTGCATATTCTCAGGAACGTCTTGATATGTTTATGCAGATCTTCATTGGCAACCCTGCAAATTGCCTCATTGCATTCAACATCTGGAACATGACTGGTTTTAGTTCGAAATGGTTCATCTCAATGTTAGGTCTTGCAATTCCAGTATTCCGGTTCTAGAAGGTTGCTGCAGCATAGTCCTTGATTGCTCTATTTCGTACTTCTGCATTGAAAATAGGGTTTTGTGGCAGATTCGCCTATTACTGTGGCATATTGCTAGGTATATTGTCTTGTCTTCCATTGCCTTGAGGGTTAACTTGGGGTCCTTCCATGGGCGGATCCATTGGTGATTCCTACAAAACAATTTCAACAAAATTTTCCCAAGTGTTCAACTCTAGTTTCTCCCTCTTCTTTTTCCTATGTTGTCTACGGCATTTATAGAAGGTCCTTTCGATTTCAGGATCTAACTCAAAAAGGTGAAAGTCCATTAGCATGCAATGTCTCTATCCCTACAATTTTGCAAGCTAGATTCAGCTTATTCTAAAATCGAAAAGATTGTTGCTACAATCATCTAGTAATCTGTATTTTAAAAAAAATTGTTACTTTTGTCATTCCCCGGCAGTGGCGCCAAAAACTTGTTCAAGTGAAACTTATGGGTAAAATGTAATAAGGATAAAGCTAAACCCTTAGTGCAAGTATACATTGTCGATGCAAGTAATAAGAAAAATATTTCAAGTTATTGAAATCCAAGGGAACGGACACTATAAATTGAAAATGTAGCAAGATTGCAAACAATAACCACTGTGGTAACCAAAATATAAAAACGAAAATATTTGTGGGTGTGATAGTGAAGACCGAACTGAAAAGTATAACTTAAAACGGATTGAAAAGACTCTATGGAAAATGCATGGATTAAAGTCCATTCCTACCTGTTGGTAAGATTGCTAACCAATTCCTATAGCAACCAAACATTTACAGAAACCGATTGCCAACCAATTACTACAGCAATCGGACATGTCACAGGAACCGATTGCAAACCAATTGCTACGACAATCAGACATTGTATAGAAACGTGGTAAATAGAATCAACTCTCATTCAGTTTTGCTTCAAAACCTTTAGGCTACTAAGTGATTGAACCTATATATCTATGGCCAATCAGACTTAGGTGGTCTAAGATCGCATTCTTAGTTTTGAGGGGCCCGTCCTATGTCTAGGATCGTGCTTGGCTTATGTCTAAGCTCTGTTCCTCATTGCTTTTATGAAATTCGTCTTCTTCTAACCCTTTTGGTATTAGATTGGACTTAAAAGCAACCCAAATTGATCATTCAAAGGTTCCAATAAGAAAATAAAATCAGTAAAAATAAGCCACATTTAAGTTAATGTCGATTGCTTCGGTTTTATTGGCTATGCATCCTTACCTTAGGGCATTCATGTTTTTGAATCCCTTTGGAAGGTTTAGCTCATGGTTAAGAATAAAAACAGTATTGAATTAAATTAGAAAGTCATGAAAACAATAAAAAGAACGATTACGTGGGGGAACCAAGAGGTAGAAGCTAAAGAACACTGAGGGAAATATTAATACCGAATCAAATAATTGTAAATAACAAAAGATAAAACAGTACAGGTGAAGAACTGCTCAAGAACAGAAATTTAAACTTAAGCTAACGTTCTGAAAATAGAAGACATAATGGAAAAAGTACAAAGTAGACGCAACTACAAAAATCGAGGCAGCCCTTCGCTGATTCCCCTCTTCTCTTTCAAGTTTGGAAAAATCTTCACAACTCAAGGAGGAACCTTCGATTAGACTTCGGGTTTTTCTCAAGAACAAAACTGGAAAGCATAAAAAAACGAAATGAAACTGTCGATGGAAACGAAGAGAACAGCCACTAAAAAATAATATTGTGTGAAGTAAATCTAATCCCTTTTTTCTCCATGTCGTCCTCCTTTTAACCTCTGACCTTTTTAGGGTTTCCTTCTTGACATCCTTCTGACTTGGAAGCTTTGGATTCTCGTTTGATTTAATGGAAAGAATCCTTCTTTTTATGCAATCTGCTATTATTCCAAAATTTACTCCTTTCTTTTCTAATTGTTGCAGCAATACATCAGCAATCTGTTGGCAATCTATCTTTTTCATCAAAACTGCATTGAAAACACCTTAATTAGTGCAAATCTTGTTTTTTTTCCCATGTATTGATTTTGATTTATTTTGAAGAATTCATGATGTTTTGGTTGGAATTTAAAAGATTTTATAAAGAATTTTGCTAATAAATCCAAACATAACTTTCATTCATGGGCTAAATAATTCTCAATTATGAGAATTATCAGTTTAATTTGATTATTCCTTTCAAATTCAAGATAATTTTCAAAAGTTTTGACAAAGAATAATTGTGTAGAAGCAACATATTTATATCAGTGATTGCCAGGATAATAAGCAAAAATGATCATAAACAAATAAGCACAATAAACCAGGCAAAGAATATGCGATGAGGATTATCATTATAACTCAAAAATTGAATGCAATTCCAAAAAGTAATAGAAAAAGTAACAAGAAAAACTATAAGGCACAAACCACTGCATTCACTAAGGTCGACTATCATCTAGTTTCTTCGGCTCATCTTTTTCTTCAAAATCTAGAAATGTGAAAGGATGAAGTAACTCATCAGGCATTTGCGATAAATTTTCAAAAGCCTGAAGAACTAACCTCCGAATAGCTTCATCGTGCTCTCTGTAAAATTAAACAAGTCGTTTATATCTCTACACGATAACTCAAAGCTTCCTATCATTGGCCACAACACCGCACTCCTTATCTGCCGAACTACTTCATCTAGTGTTAACTCCACCACATCAACAATCCCTGCAGCCATCACATTAACTTACTGAAAAGTACGCTGTGAAGATGGTTGCGATGAAGACTCTCCTACATTAAATCATGATTGATAAAAGAAAGCTCGAGGCACAAACTGCTCTTCAACTGTGTCATGTGGTGGAGGCAACGGAATGTTTTCATCTTGCACTTGCAGCGAAGATTGTGGAGGAGGATCAACAGATTGAGCAGCTGGTTGAGGAGGTGGAGGAACAAAAGCCTTATCAGATGGTGGCAGAGGTGGTGGTGGTGAAACATTGTGCTCACTAAGCTGAGGAGAAGGTTGCTTGGACGCATTACCAATCGCAATGTCAATTGGCAGTGTTGTATCAAACTGCAACTGATAAGTGAATGTAGTAGGTGATAACTAGACTTTTACATTCTGAGGAGGTGGAGGAAGGTTGCAATCATTCTCATTTACTGCGAGTAAACTTTCTCACTTGTTGTCATACTGAAGTCTGTAAGCATTATTCATTGTTACATATGGGATATGAAAAATGAATGTTTAGAATTACTTTATGAAAAGAAATCTTAGATAATAATGCATCTACACAAATCAATCAGAGAGGTTTATTTTCAATGATCAAAAGAAAAAGGTTTGCGAAATAGTAAAAGTTCATTTATGAAATGAATTTTACCATTAGATCTTTGAATATAATGTTTGATAAAATTATCAAAATCTACGACTTTGGATAAATATTAATGAAGCTTGTATATATATGAAAATCATTAATTGCTTGGTGGATTTTTCTCATATTTTATGTTGATGATATTTTACTCATTATGAATGTTGTAAGATGTCTCTCTAACATAAAAAGTTGACTAAGTAACCAATTCCAAATGAGTGATTTGGAATGACTCGATATATTTTACATGTCCAAAATGGAGATTTTAAGGACAAAATGTTAACTTTGTTTGAAACATCTTATATTGACAAAATTGTTGACAAACATTTCATATTTATGTCTAAGGAAGAGTATCCTAAAATACCTCAAATGTTGAGAGTATATGATATGCATAAATGAGACTGAACATTTAATATACAATTGGTTAGCATATATCAGTTAAACAAATGGTATGACCATGAAGTAGAAAATTAAAACTTTCTCAAATTATCTTGGATAATAAGAAATTTGTGTATGGAGTTAAAGATTTGATCTTTACAAGATACACTGGTTCTTACAAAGATTTAGGAAATCTATGTAAAGATAAATTATACCCTAAGTGGTGGAGTATGGTATACAAGTTAAATTGTTTTGCTTGTGAAGCAACAAAATGACTTGTATGACTCAAATAGCTCCTTGAAGATCTGAAAGGTATAATTTAGTCTATCCTCTTTATTATGATAATAGTGGTGCAAAAACTAATATTAAGGAAATTAGAAAACATCAATGTATAAGGAATCATATCAAGAGAGAGAAAGCATCATGCTAGTGACCAAGATGGCTTTAACGGCAGTCATTTAGATCTATATAAAGAGACTCTCTAGGATAAAGTTGTCGCCACGTACCTGCGATGCGGAGCGGCCGACATCCTCGAAAAATGAGGTTTTTAAAAAAGAGTCGCCACCAATCTTTTTTATGGTGTGATTGGGCACCAAAATAAAATAAAAACAACAAAAAAAGAGAAAATGGTATGTGGAAATAAGATTTGGGCTCGGAAGTTACTTGTGTGTGGGAAAGGTGTTAGCACCTCACAACACCCGTTTACAACGGTGGCCAAATTTTAATCTTAAATTGTAAAAGATTTTAGATGAAAAGCTTATTTAGGGAAAAAGAGATTTTTAAAACAATATCTTATTTTACCTCTCATTCCTCCAATATTTGAAGTCATGATCCCATAAAATAAGTTGATAAATATCCATCAATTTGACTATATTAGAAATATTCCAAAAAACTTAGGAAAATTTCTCCACTTCAAGAATATGAGAAATTTTACAATTTCTCAACTTCGTCATAGAATAGTTTTTTATAAAAGAAAGCTTTTTATAAAAAAAAAATTAATTAAATTCATTTTTTCTTGGGATCAAAATCTTGGACTCTTAAAGATAATGATCTCTCACCTCAAGAATTCTAGAAAATCGGACTCCCAAATATTTTTAGATTCTGTCGTAAGAATTTTTAGAAGAAAAAAAAAACGACCGTGAAAACCACTTTTTAAGAAAGAGATTACAAAAGGCTTTAGAAATAACATTTTGGTTATAAACTTTCATAAACTCAAAAAGAGAAAATTTAAAGATTTGGAAATACTTTTATAAAAAGAGATTAAAAAAATATCAAGAAAATAAAAAAAAAGTAAAATAAATAAATGCATTTTAAAGATAAATTAAGCTAGCATAATAAGCTATTCATAGTAGATATTCAAACAAGCACTATATGCAAGCATGTTAACAAATTTAAGGAAAAAAAACATATTGAAATCGATCTTGGACTTCCAAAGAATCGATTTCTCACCTCAGAAAAATTAGAAAATTAGACTTCCAAATATTTCTAGATTCCGTCGTCAGACAGTTTTTTTTTTTATAAAAAGTATGGATTAAAATATTAAAATAATATGCTAATTAGCATGAAAATATCAATTTCACAACAATAATAAATAATAAACATATTCACATTTAAACTACACAAAAATAACACACACAAAAAATGAGTTATAAAAAAAAACACAACATTTAAAATAAAGTAGATACATCATTTCAAAATAATAATAATAATAATAAATACATATAGACATAATTAAAAAAATTAAATAACATAAATTAAAAAAAGGAAACTTGTGTCAGTGACATTGTAAATGACGAGATAACCAACAAAATAGAAATAAAAATAAGAAAATTTCAAACACATGGGCGGCAAAACTGCCACCCATGAAAATATATATATATATTATTAGTATTAATAAAATTAATAAGAATAATAATAATAAAACTAACATACTTTTTTCTCCTTTTCTTTTTTAAACCAATCTATTTCTTTTTGGCTCCACCTTTCCCTTCACCCACTTCATCTTCTTCTCCTCTCTGTTTCAAACTTCATTTTTTTTCTCTCCTTTCTCCTTAGCTCTTCACCAAGCAAATTTCCTTTACAACAGAAGCAAAAAGTGCAACCTCTCAACGAAGGTAAGTTAAACTTTTTCTTGATTTCACAACATTTTTCTTTTTTTTTTTCTTTTGCTCCAATTTTCCTTCTTTTTTTTTTAGTTTTTGCTTGTTTCTAACTTTTTTTTGTAGTAAATAAAACTCATAAGAGAGAGAGAGAAAGAAAAAAAAAGAAAAAGAAAATCATACATAAATTAAGAGC
This sequence comes from Trichosanthes truncata, assembly GCA_033996785.1. NCBI lineage: Eukaryota > Viridiplantae > Streptophyta > Magnoliopsida > Cucurbitales > Cucurbitaceae > Trichosanthes > Trichosanthes truncata. The sequence continues at coordinate 18,596,456 of JAWPNB010000004.1, forward strand.
AAGAATAAAAGATCCAAATCATATGCATAAAGATAAGAAAAAAAGCTCATATTGTCAAAAAAAAAAAAAACTAGCAATAACTCATAAAACTTATATAACCCTTACTCAACTATTGTTTTTCAGGGGCATTTCGAGATAGATATGAAGATCTAGAAGTTGAGATCAAGAACAACCAACTAGCCTGTTGTTTGAGGTGCGGATCCTTAGGACAAAACCCTACCAAATGCAACCTCCAACTAAGTTAGGGTTATTTTTTTGTGTTTTGGATTTTTGTTGATTTTGAAAGAAGCTCACTTTTTTTTTCTCTCTACCTCTCAATGCATGTGTGGTTGTGATATGTGTTTGGATGTGTATATGGATATGGGCTTGTAGGGTTTTTTTTTGTGAGTGGATGGATGTAATGGTGTGTGTTGTGTGAGTGTGGCTCCCTTTGAAGAAGGAAAATAGAAGTATAAAAAGCTAAATTACTTTCTCTTTTGTGTATTATTCCAATGACCAAGTTTTGCAATTTGAAATCATGCCAGAAGGATCTTACCACCAAAATAGACCAACTACCTTTGGTCAAGAAAAACAAAAATACAAAAATTTACTCATTTAACCAAAATTTTGTTTTTTATGCAAAAAACAAAAAACTATAGTTTCTCCAACTTAAAAATGAAATAAAATAAAAGGCATAAAAAAGTAAAATTAGTAAATAACAAACAAAAATCAAAGTGGAGACATTCCAATAATGAGCAAATTTAATAACAAACATAAAAAAAAATTTAACTAGCAATCAATTTTATAAAAATAAGTCGGACAAAAATAGGTGGCTATAGCATGCCCCCCTTCATACATCCTTGTAGAAGTAGAAGGTGGACGAAGGTATAGACACTATTCTTTTTGGCTAAAGTTTAGATGCATACTTAAATATCTCAACATATTATAAAAGTGTCAAAGGGGTGGCTTCTTGGAAGTCAAGAATGCAACCAACACTATGCATAATATATATAAGGTAAATGTTTGGGGCCAGGGATAAACAAGCACCACCATAATAAAGATGTCAAGGGTCATGGATAAAGAAACGCCACATGACCCAATAAAAGAATATGTTGAGGGCCAGGGATAAACAAGTGCCACTACAAGCAAAGTAACAAGCTGGAGATCAACTTCATCACAGCGAGGGTAAAATGCTGGGGGCCAGGGATAAACAAGCACCATCACAGCACAAGGTGTCAAGGGTCAGGGATAAACAAGCGCCACATTACACAGCAATAGAAACATGCTGAAGGCCAGGGATAAACAAGTCCCACTACATCAAAAGTAATAAGCTGGAGGCGCCATCGCAGCAAGGGTAAAACGCTAGGGGCTAGGGATAAACAAACACCACATGACACAGCAAAAGAAACATGTTGAAGGCTAGGGATAAACAAGTGCCACTACATCAAAAGTTACAAGCTGGAGGTAAATGTCATCGCAGCAAGGGTAAAACGCTAGGGGCTAGGGATAAACAAGCACCATCACAGCACAAGGTGTCAAGGGCCAAGGATAAACAAGCGCCACATGACACAGCAAAAGAAACATGCTGAGGGCCAGGTATAAACAAGTGCCACTGCAGCAAAAGTAACAAGCTAGAGATAAACGCCATCGCATCAAGGGCAAAACACTAGTAGCCAAGGATAAACAAGCACCACCACAGCACAATGTGTCAAGGGCCAGGGATAAACAAATGTCACTGCAACAAAAGTAACAAGCTGGAGGCAAACGCCACCGCAGCAAAAGTAAAACACTAGGGGCTAGGGATAAACAAGCATCACCACAGCACAAGGATGTCAAAGGTCAGGGATAAACAAGTGCCACATGACACATTAAAAGAAATATGCTTGATGCAAACACAATCATAGGAAGTCAGGCGTAAACATAATATCACAAATGGATGCATGCATGCATGTATATGCTTGTGATTGATATGTTCATTTTACTGCTAACTTTTATCATTTTCTTATTTCTTTTGGAAATGAGAAAAAGTTAAAACATACAAAATATCACCTTTATACTTCTCCATATAGGTGTCATGGCTTTGAGCTATGATTTGACTTCTGTCTCGCCTTGAGACTTTAAGACAGGATTAAGAGTGGTTTCTTGACATAAGAATTCATAAATCTCATTGAAAGAACTCTTACGATGACCATATAAGCATCATCTCGAAACTATGGAACTAATGGTAAAATGATGGATGCAAAGAAGGCCAATTGCATAATACTTTATTGGCAAGATTTGCTTTTGTCAAGTTGGATGATTCATCCCTTCATAAATACTTCACCAAAGAAGACCTTTTATGACGTAGGCTCCTTTATAACTTTCCTCGATGATCATTCTGAAATGGGAGGATCCTTTTCAAAACTAAATTTCTGTTTTCGAACTTTCTTGCATAAGCTTGAGCTAAATCCCTTTGATATAGCTGGCTTCTACATAATGCAATCATTCTCAAAAGGATGATTCATATTCAGAAGGATGGTACTTCAGCTTCAATTGGCGAAACCACTTTCATGCCACATATTAAGGAAAAATGAACTGCCCCAGTTGATGAGTGAATTGAGAAAAGGGAACTGCCCCAATTGATGTGTGAATTGACATACAATAGCCATATACCAGTCTTTATATTCCACTGCCAGTTTGTCAACAAAAATCTCTTGATACTTTGTTAGGTGCTTCCATTACACCAACTCACTTTTAAGCACACAAGAAACGATGCTTCAGAATCATTATATTCAAACTATGTACACCTCAACACATCTTTGAACTCGTGAAGTGGAGTTATGAGGCTCAAATAAGCACGTTTTGTGCACAAAATGTCAACTCAAACTACTTTCAGAGGTTCCTAGCATGACATGGTTGTCCTTTCCTCTTATTCTATTAATTTTAGTTACTCGGGCAACATATCATATGCTGCTTTTAAGATTAAAGATTGAACTTTGAAATTAATCCACAAATCAACATCATTTCCAATCCTAATGTCCCTGTTATTTAATGCCTTTCAACATATTCACTCTCCAGTTAGAAAATACTGCCAAAGGGAATACACAACTATAACCACAATGTACTCTTTCCAGAATAATGACTGCTAATATATTAGTTTACCCACTCAATGTAAGAGCTCAGCCATTCCCCATTACCTATGTTCTCATTCTTTTGCACTTAACACAAAAATGTGGCTTGTACTCAAACTCCACAATTTGCCTAACTACTGACTTAGTCATTGAGCTCGTTGTGCAGCCCTTAAACTTCTATATAAGAACTTTTAATCCCCCTACTCCTTATAACTCTTTAAGTCAACATTTTTTTCTTTATTTATTTTATTTTTACACACTCAAAGAATCCTTCAAGTCATAGTTTCTCATCTTGGAATGACAACATTGGTGATGAAGTTCACCCTAGCTTCTAGGCTTATGACCTATTAGGCAAGACACTCATTCTCCTAACTTTCTTTCCTTTAGGCTCAACTCTCTTGTTGTATTCCCCTTAATTCTCAGAGTGGCGACATCTTTGTATGAAGCTCACCTAAGCTTTGGGAGGCTTGCAATAGTCAGGAAATCACTCATCCCTTCTTTTATTCAACATTTTTTTCTTTTTTTTTTCCAAAGGGATAGGAGTGAGTCCTTAGGAGAAGAGGAGTGCTCTTCAAGGTGTACTTTCCTACAGTAAATTATTTTTTACTTATGGTCACCTTACCCCCAAACTTAAACTTCACATTGTCCCCAATGAGTGGAAATCAGTGGTAAGGCCCCAAACTCTCCTTTTTTTAAAAAAAATAAGGAGTTTAAAAGTTCTTAGTCCAGAGCTAAAGGAGCAAGTTCTCTTGAGATTAGCAACTGTCAAGTGTGAAACACAAAGACTCACTAGATTCTTTTTAGATTAGGCACAAAAGACAAGGTTGATGACATAAGCTAGGCTGAGTTCTCTAGAAAAATTGAACAGGCATAGAAACATGTGCTAGACGACTTAATCCGATTTCAAATTAATATTTAATATAAAAGAGAAAAATATATTTATTGTATTTGATATATTAAATATTAAAATTTGAAGTGTTAAAATTAATATTTAATATATTAGATATATTAAATATAAAAGAGGAAAATATATTTATTGTATTTGATACATTAAATATTAAAATAATTAATGTATATTAGATACATTAAATAAAAGATATTTATAAAATTTGAATAAGATTCAAATAAATAAATATCATAGGAGATTTTGTCTCTATAAATAGGACTCTTGAGTTGAACCATTAGACATAACACACATCTCCTCAATAGAGAATTAAAGAATTCTCTCTGGACCTCTTCCTCTCCAATCCCTTGTTGATTGTCTTTCAAAAGGCTCTCACAAGCCTTGGTCCAATGTTCGAGTCATATCCAAGAAGACTTTGTGGAGGAGATAAAGACCTGCCAGAAATATCTCCGTATTTACTCCAAGTAAGTTTGCTTAATCTTTTTTTTTTAGTTTAATTTTAAATAAAATCAAAGACGATCCAATGCTTTCCGTTGCGAAGTGAAACGTTCATTCCTTCACCTGAGAGAAAAGAAACTTAGCCACTCACCAAAATGAAAGCCATTATTGAGAAACCTAATTAGGATTCAATGAATCAGGTTTTCAGTGAAAAATTGGGGAGCTGGCCAAGCCACCAAGGTCGAGGCTGAGGTGACCTCATAACCCCTGGTTAAGTCCAAACTAAGAAACTAACAAGCTTGAAGGAGTCAAGCTCAAAAGGCCACCCTCCAAGGTATCCTGGGTTAGCCCAATTTTCCCTTCTAGAGTCCAAATTAAATAAGGGATGAGGGAACCCTCGGTCATCCTCTATATAAATACTCAATTATAACCTCATTGAGGGTAATCTCTTACTCATACTCTGAACTCTTGCTACACTCCTACAAACTCTGATATAAAATTTAAGCATTGGAGCCTATGTGGCATACACCACATTAGCGTACAGTCTTTTTTCTTTTACAAGCCACCTCTTTTCCCCTAATTACAAATTTTTTATTCACGCACATGAAGGTCATGTGAGACTTTTCCCCGTCTGGAATTTTGAATCAGCACATAGAAACATTCTTTTCTGTGGCCAAGCTTGTTAATGTAAACATCCTTCTTACAGCAGTCGTCCCTAAGCATTGGCCTTTAGTCTAATTAGACATAAACAATACTTTCCTCTGGCTACGCTGATCTTTTTGAAGAAGTTTACATGGACTTGCCTCTTAGTTATAAAGCTAAGAATGTTGTTTCACAAAAGGGGGAGAAATTTTGTTTTTAATTGTGAAAATCATTTATGGCTTAAAACAAGCCTCACACGCCAATGGTTTGAAGTTTTCCATTTCCTTATTATTATCTTTTGGTTTCACATAATCCAATTCAGATTATTCTCGTTTTGTCAAAGGCATTACCTCATCTTTCCTTGCCTTGACTTGTATATGTTGATGACATTATTATCATTGAGGCAAATACTTCTCAAATAAATGAGCTTAAGAAACTTGTTGATTCTCGCTTTGAACTTAAGGATCTAGCTAGGCTCTTTGAAAAAAATGTCATTCGATTGGAACTTGCATGTTATTCATCCAAAGGGATTTGTCTTTCTCAATGACATTACATTTTGAGCTTGTTAGATGATGCCAACCTCCTTGGTTGTGCAAACCTGCTAAGCTTCCCATGGGTCTAAACATTAAGCTTTAGTACAATGATAATGGTGATCTTATTGATCCTACAACATATTACTAATTTATTGAATGTTTGCAATACCTTAAATTTTCACGACTGGATATTACATTTGCAGTGCATAAACTTAGTCCATTTTTTTAAAAGTTATGTAAATCACATATTGTTGTATATTTTATTTATTGCAATACTTAAAGAAGTCTCCTAGCCTATAACAAATTCTTGCTACCAGCTAAACTTTAGAAACGAGAGAGAATTTTAGGAGAAGGGAATTTGCTCTGAATTCTTGATGCCATATTATTCAGTTGGTGCTAAATTTAAAGAACAGAGTGACCATCTCCCTATAAATAATGGACACATATACAAAGTTGTACCAAAAGAATAACAAACCTAACAAAAAGAACGATACCATATTATACAGAAAATAACACTTAGCTAAACGATGTTGTATTGCTCTCTTCTTTAACATCTCCCCTCAAACTAGAAGATGATGGTATTATCCTAAGTTTGGAAAGCAAAGTAAAGAAATGAATAATATGGGTGACTGTACCCAACTAATTTCAGCTGTTGTTTGAGCAAGAGATCAGCATTCCGATTAGTACTAGATCGAGCAACTACATTTTGCTTCTTAGATAACCAAGAGACCAATGAATTTCCAATAAACAAGCAGTGAGCAACTATAGATTTACGATCATCCACACTGCAAGCCCAGTCGACATCAGTATATGCAACCAAATGTAAATTATCAGACTTTGGTAAGAACAGTCCATAGTGTCTCATACTTGCAAATCTCAAAGAACACATTTTACCACTTGCCAATGAATAGATGTTGGCTTTTGAAGAAACTAACTCAACTTGCTTATAATGTATGAAATATCTAGTTGTGTGTGTAAGATATTGAAGAGCCCCAAGAACACTTCTATATAATGTTGGGTTAGCCATTGGATCACCATCAAAAGCAGAAAATTGCTTACCCGAAACAACAGGTGTTAAACATGGCTTCAAATGGGACAACTCTAGCCAATCAAGGAGATCACTTATATATTTCAACTAAACAAGATGATTTCTAGCTACAGATCTTTGTACTTCAACACCAAGATAATAACTCAGAAGGCCCATATCTTTCAGAGCAAAAACAGTGTGTAAACGTGAGATAACAGCATCAATAAACCGAGATGAATTACCCATAATCAAAATGTCATCGACATAAATCAGCACCAAAATAGACAGATGAGCAGTAGAAATATAGAACAAAGAGCAATCAGCATAAAAGTTTTGAAATCCCCATTGAACAAGAGTAGCCTTTCTGTTTAAGTCCATACAATGTCTTGTTAAGTTTGCAAATGTAATGTGGTCGATCTTGATCAACGAATCCTTTCAATTGTTTCATAAACACATCCTCATGAAGATAACCATTGAGAAACGTATTATTAACATCTAATTGCCATATAGGCCACTCTTTTGTCACAACAATGGCAAGAATAATACGTATAGTTGGAGCTTTGACAACTGAACTAAAGATTTCACGAAATTCAATACCTGGAAGTTGATGGAACCTTTTCACAACCAAACGAGCCTTATACCGATCTATGCTTCCATCAGGTTTTTGTTCTACCTTAAACACCCATTTGTTCCCTACATGGTTAAGACCTGGAAAGTGTGGAATCAAACTCTAGTTCCATTGTTTTGTAACGCTTTCATTTCCCTATCTATAGCTACACTCCAATGTACTGATTGAAGAGCCTCAGATACATTTTTCGGTTCTGTTTCAGGTAAAGCTACAGAAGAACAGGAAGCAAGAAAGGAAGTCCAGACTTTTGGGGATGAGTAATAGTTTCTAGAGCATCACTTATGGTAGGAGCAAAGACACATATATCATCAATAGAAGGTGATAAAATCATATGCTCAGGAGCTTCTTCCTCTAAGTTTGATGAGCTAGCTGCTCCCATTGAACTATCAGCCTCAATATGGACCTAAGAAGGCAAGGTAGATGATGATGTTACACTTAACGGAACAAGATAGGGAAAAGAAGTGATAAGGAAATGAGCAATCATAGAGACCAAGAGGGAAGTCTACAAGATGAGAACCAAACTCAACCAGCTCAAGTAAGCTCAATTGAAGCTTCTACTCAAAGTCAATGGAAGTCAGCTCCAATTCAACCCAATCATGAGGCAATCATTACGCACAAGGTCCAATGGCAAGAGCTAGAGCTAAAAGGCTTCAAGAAGCATTGAATGCTCACCTCCAAGCTAAGGTGTCTACACAAAGTGAAGAGTTGTATCATTTCAAGATTAATAAGGCACCTTTTCAACCAAGAGTCATAATGAATCTAAAAATCCAGATTCATTCACATCTTTAATGCATTATGTACCTATTAAATTCATGTATTTACATTTAATTTGGTTCATGTATGGATTTGAAAGGTTGGGGACTGAATTTAGACTACATAGGTGAAGGGTTGTGTCCTTTCATGGTGTCTATTCAATTAGTATAATAGGGATATCATTTTGTCATTTGAAAACAAGTTGAAGTTGAATGAAATCTCATATTTGAGTTTTAGTCTCTCAAGCTTTATGCTTTCTTTGTATTCTTGTGTTAGAATGCATGTTTAGAACTTTCAATCTAGTTTGATCCATTAGATTGTGGAGAGTTCGAAATCTTGAAGATAGGAACAAGTTCTCCTTTCTTCTTGATCATCGATCAATTTTCCAAGTAAAGATCTGTTTAACTTTCTTGGGGTTGTTTATAAATTCGTTATTGTTGTGGGGGTTCACCTTGAATAGGGGGAGTTCTCAAGCATAATTGAGATAGTTTCTTTTATCAAGAAGACCGAGAGTTATAGGAGGAAAAAGACACATCAGTAAGAGATAGAGAAGTATCATATGAGGAATTTGGACTCGAAGAAGGAAGAGGAAACCAGCTTATTATGGTGTCAACTGGAGTGTGAGTAGCTATAGACGAACTAAGAAAGCCATTCTTAAAGGGGAACACTGATTCATTAAAAACAATGTGATGAGATATGTAAAGACAACCACTTGAACTCAAGCACTTGTAACCTTTCTTGAGCCTCACTATAGCCTAAGAAAACACATTTGGTACTATGAAATTAGAACTTATGAGTTTGATAAGGACGAAGGCATGGAAAGCAGGCACTCCCAAAAACACGTAGAAAATAGTGGTCAGACTTAATATGAAAGGCTTTTTCCCAAGGTGAAGTATTGTCAAGAACAGGAGTGGGGAGACGATTAATAAGAAAAACAGCAAAAACGAAGGCATCCCACCAAAAACGAAGAGGCATAGAAACATGTGCTAGAAGACTTAATCCCATTTCGACTATATGGCGATGTTTTCTCTCAACTATCCCATTTTGTTGACTGGTATAAGGTCAAGGATGGCAGAATTCGATTCCATTAGTTTGAAGAAAAGGAGAAAAGGAACAGAATTCACCCTTAATCACTTTGTAACTTCTTTATTTTTCTATTTGTTTTCAACGAAGGCTTTGAATTGAATGAACTTAGATAGAGCTTCTCCGCTAAACTTAAGGGGAAAGATGTAGGTAAGTCAAGTAAACTTGTCAACAAAGTTTATATAATACCTAAATCCCAAAGACGAGGCTATTGGTGTCGGCCCCCAAAGATCAAAGTAAACGAGTTCAAGAGGATGATTACTATTAGATACTGAAAGCGAGAAAGGTAATCAATGTGATTTACCAAGTTGACAAGCGTCATAGAACATTGATTTATCATTGATAGAATATTTCAAATTACAAGACTCAAAGACTTTAGCAAGGACTATTTCAAACACATGACCTAGACGTTGGTGCCAAACATCCTTGGACACCTTACAAGACACTGAATGTAACAGCCCGAATTTTTCAATACGGTCATTCTAACAATAATGCGGAAGCGTAACAATCAAAACTAAAATAGACTTAAACAAATTCAGCTGAAGTAATTTCTTACAAAGGATTTCTAAAAGAAACTATTGAATCCATAACAACAACTTTCTAAGTCTTGTGTCAGAGTGCTCAACTTCACTTCTTTCGAGACTATCACTTGATCCTTCGTTTGAAAACATTTTGGAAAAACAAAAATGAGTACAGAAATACTCAATAAGCAATTTCAACATCAAGTTCAGAAATTCATTTTCTTCAAAACAAAACATAAAAATTCAATTTAACAAATCATTTCAATAGTTGAATAAAAAATTAAATTTTCATTCGGTCATTTAAAACAATCATAAACAAAATACAAATATCCTTGCAAAACTTTTAATACAACTATTAAAACGTTCAGTAAAAACTTTTGAAAAACAAAAATCTTTCAATTAAACAAAACTTTCATTTAACCAAGCTTTCAAATATTGAAACTTTCAATTCAAACAGTACTTTCAATCAATCATTACTTTCAAATATCATAGTGGGAATATGCATTATTTGGGTAACCTTCAGAACATATATGATGGTTACCCATCGGTAACACCAATCAATCAATCAGAACATTCAATCAGAGTTGTCGATAAAAATCGACCAGAACATTCAATTCAATTACTTAAGTGTGAGGCCATGTGAGTGAAACACACATGAATCTTCATTCCGAAGGAATGCCAAACCACAAACTGTGCGTTCCCACAAATAAGCTTTAATCAGTCAGAGATGTCAATAAAATCGACTAGAACAATCAATATAATTACTTAAGTGTGAGGCCACATGAGTGAATAACACACACATGAATCTTCATTCCAAAGGAATGCCAAACCACAAATGTGTCTTCCCACAAAAGTGTCTTCTCACAAATAAGCCAGAACAATTCCATCAATTCCAATTTAGGCTACAACCGAAAATAAGCAAAGTATTCCCAAAACAGAAAATTGGCATATCCAGATAGCCCTTATCAAATCGATCAAAAATTCTTTTGTAAACATTTGAAACAAAACATGTAGTTTCAAATGACAATTTCAATAAAGATTCGTCAAATCAACCATTCAAACTCAAAACCAAAACAAACTTACTTTCAATTCAAAATCAATCAAAACACATTTATTTCAAATTATCCAAAATGGCAAACATACTTTTATATAGCAAAACACTTTAAAGCATACAAAACAATTTTGACCAATTTCAAATCATACAAAACATACTTTCAAACATTTGTCAAATAAACAATATTCAAAATATAATTGTACCAAAATTTCTATTTTGGAAGGGATGTGGAAACTACTTACCTTGATCGATAATCCTACAATTCTCAATCTCAATCTCAATTCCAAATCTAGTCCCCTTTCTTGAACAATCATCAACTTTTCCTAAAAGTCCAAACATATCCAATACTTCACTGATCAAAAACCAAAATTCTATCTTAAAGGTCCAAAAGCTTATCTAAAATATAAACAATCTTATCTATCCAATGTTTTCCCATTCAAAACAATTTTCTGCATAAAAAGTTAGGAAAAACAGGGTTCTTGGACCAAAAAAAACAGTACTGAAAAAAATGGGTTAAAAACACTTTAAAATCCAATTAAAAACGTATTAAAATCGGTAAAAATCAATATTTTTCAATACGAAATAAAATATCAAACAAATTTTCAATCCTACAACTTTTAAAACCTTCAAAACTATCATAAATTATAGACAAATAACCCAAAAAAAATTATGTTTCATAAAACGAAATTCTTCAAGATTTTAATATTAAAAGAATCAAGATTTGCCTCTTTTTAACACCAAAATCATATCTGAAAAATCTGGATAAAACTGCTGTAAAAACCTTTAAAACATACTCTTTTCATGTAGAAATCAAAGGTATAAATTACACTTCAAAAACAAACATTTGGTAAACTTTCTTGTGCTAAAAGAACCCAAAAAATACTAAAAACATTCCCAAATTTAGGGGAAAATAAAAGCTGCAAAATTCTGAAAATTTTTTCTTTATCAAAACCTTCAATTTAATCCAAAAGTCATAAGATGAAAAAGTTTGATAAAGAATTAAGCAAACCAAAAAAAAAACCTAAAAAACTTTTTAGGGCAAAAGATTTTAAGAATCTTTTCATTCTAAACAATAAAGAATGAAAACAAAACCCAAAATTTTTCAAGAAAGATTCAATCAAGAAAGAAAACAAACTTGAAAATGGAAGGGAAGAAAACTTACTATTTTTTCTTTAGAGAGGAAACTACAAAATGTCTTCTTTTTTCTCTCTTTTTTGCCGTCAAAAGGTTTTGTCAAAAATGTTAGGGCTTAAGAGACCCTTTTTAAAAGAACATTAATCAAAACCCTTAAAAGATTATCTTCTCTTTTTTTAAGAATAAATAAATAAATAAAGATTTATCTCCTAATTTAAAAAAAAAAAAAAGATAAAATCCTAATTCAAAAAGGTTTAAAAAAAACAATAAAATAAATAAAATAAAAATTCTTTTTTTTTTCTTCGGTTGTTACACTGAACTTTGACTATATAACACTATAGGAAAAATAGATTGAGAGAACACTAGGTGCAACAGAGATTCCTCAAAAAGACTAGAAGCAATAGAAAAAACAGCTACATTACCATTGCAAGAACTGTTTAAATTGAAGGGAGACTCTAAAACATTAGAAACTGACTTTTGTAGAGGTAGATCCAACTGATAAAGGCCATTTTTAAGTGTTTCGTGCAACATCACCCTCTTTGAAACCTTGTCCTTCACAAGAAAATAACAAGGATGAAATTCAACAAAGAGATTATTAGCAGCAGTGAGTCTAGTTATGCTCAACAAATTACGCTTAATATGAGGAACATGTATTAAATTCTTCAGCACAATAGGGAAGTGATGTATATTATCAGTTTTAACCAAACTAGTTCCAATATGCGAAATATTTAGAAGAGTACCATCACCAACAGCAAAAGACTTTTTACCATTGTACTCAACTTTGTTAATCAGATTTCCAGCTTCATGAGTTACATGATTTGTAGCTCCACTGTCAGCAAGCTATTTTTGGTCATTTAGAATTTCAAGGGTTGTGATGAAGGCTGAGGAACTTCCTACAGAATTGTTCTTCCCACTCCCAGATCCACTAGGGTTATTGAACTCTTCCTCAAACCGAAAATAACATAGTAAGTGCAAAGTGCCCATACTTCCCCCACAATTGACAAGTGGGTTTGGAGTTGTTACCTCTTTGATTGCCATACCTTCCTCGACCCCTGCCTTTTCCATAACCTCTGGAGTAATTTCCTCTTCCAGAGTTGTTGTTGTTGCTACCTCGATCAAATTTCCTATTCCCAAAAGAGTTTTTTTGCTTGCTATAGGCATAATTTGCTAACGGATTGAAAGTGATGCCTTGAGGGGAGGAATTGGCAGTAAATCGAGCCAAGGTACCTTCAAAAGTGATTAGTATGGACAAAAACTCTTGCCAAGAAGAAATTGTCTTACCTTCGATTGTGCACTCAATCGAAATATAGTATGTATCCAAGCCTACTATTATATAAGACATTAAGTCATCTAAAGCAACACGGGCACTTGCTAGCTAAAGATTACCAGATGCGCGCTTCATGATGGCCAGATAATCGCCCATTTTTGTTGTTACTTTTTTCGTATTTTGTAAATTTCCTATCAACTAATTTATTCTCGCTTTGCTTGCAGCACCATAGATTTCTTCAAGTGATTTCCACACATCACTGGAGGTCTGAAGGCTAACCACATCAGCTGCTATTGTAGGAGTCATTGAGCCAAACAACCATCCAGAGAGGGCTTGGCCTACAGTGACCCCTTCTTTAAATAATGGATTAGGAGTAAGTTCAACTTTACCTTCTGCGTTCTTTGATTCCAGAAATTCTGACGGCCTCGCTTTTGTTCCAAGAACATAGCCATCTACTTTCTGATCGCAAAGAATGGCTAAAACCATTCCTTTCCAAAGGAGGTAATTCTTGTCATCGAGCTTGACTGTAAGGACAGTACTTAAAGGATGCCCAAAAGAGGCACTAACGATATTCATCGAAGGTGTAGCAGTTCCAGTAGTTGGAAGACCAGTAGAGATATTTTGAGAAGATGACTGAGAGCTGCGTCAACACCTATGGTGTCTGCTTGAGCAGCTCTGATACCAAGCTAAACTTTAGAAACGAGAGAGAATTTTAGAATAAGGGAATTTGCTCTGAATTCTTGATGCCATATTATTCAAGTGGTGCTGAATATATGGAATAGAGTGATAGAGAGGAAAAACCATCTCCCTATAAAGAATGGACACGTATACACAGTTGTACCAAAAGAATAACAAACCTAACAAAAAGAACAACACAGTATTATACAGAAAATAACACTTAGCTAAACGATGTCACATTGCTCTCTTCTTTAACACTACCTCAGAATCTTTCCAATCGAGTTTTTTTTTTTTTTTTTTTTTTGCGTTGACTAGTTTGGTTGTCTTGACACCGTCGTTCTACTACTGATTTTTGTGTCTTTTTGGGCAACTCCTTGGTTTCTTGGAGAGCAAAGAAACAAATCACTGTTTCTCGTTGATCAACTGAGGCAAAATATCGAGCATTAGTCCATGTTACTTGTGAACTTGTGTGGTTGGTTAGTTTGTTGAATGATTTACAGAGCCAAGTTCAACCTCCAATGCTCCTTTTTTGTGATAACAACGCTATTATACTTTATTGCTTCCAATCCAATCTTTCATTAGTGAACAAAACATATCGAACTCGACTATCATTTTGTCTGTGACAAAGTTACAGCAGGATATTCATTCGGTTGATCTATTTACAAAACCGCTCCTAGCTTCTTCCTTCTTTCAACTTAATTACTTTCAAGATGGGCTTTCTTGAAGTAATTTGCTACGGTTGAAAGTTGAATCTATTTCTTCTCATTCAAATAAACCAATCAGTTTTCTCTTTGAAAATTCGGTTGTGTCAAAACAAACTCGAACCATTGATTTGTTCGGCAAAGTTTCTATTGATCATCGAACTTGTGGTTGGCAATGTTCAATTGTTGATCTTATTTCCACGTCTATATTGAGAAGCTCTTGTGATTTAGATACCATAAAGAGAATGATTGACATTGGAAGAGGTATCGTTCTTATTTATAAATCTGTAGGACTTCATTTTATATATTTAACATGTATATATGAAACAAAAGTAAATATACAAATTATGTGATTGGAAGTTTCCATATTTTACATTGCAAGAGCATATTCTAATCTCAGTGCCATCAAAATTGACCAGCTGCCACCCACAAACTTGAACCATTTTCAAGCTGTATTAGTCATTTAATTCTGACAACAGGAACCCTTCGACGAGCTGATAGAGTTTCATTCATTTGGGCAATTTGTAGTAAAAGTTGGCTGATCTTCTGAGAAAAAAAAACAAGTTAAATGATGTAATGAATCTCTATTTTCAGACAAACAAATGAAATAGCTAGAGAAGGTTTGGTTAAATTATAAACTTGGTTTCAAATTTGGTGATTATTTAATCCTAAATTTTTAATGTTCTTAAATGAAAACCCTTTCATCCCTAAACACTTCGGAAGAAGCACTAATGAAGTGTTTTTCCTAAAAGTGATTGAAGTGTATTTCCTTTTGGTATTTTGGTTAAATTACAAGTTTAGGTCTCTAACGCCCTATTGGATAACGATTTGATTTTTTATTTTTGGTTTTGAAAAGTAAGCCTATAAATACTACTTCCACCTATGGGTTTTCTTATCTTGTTATATACTTTTTGCATATGTTTTAAGAAACCAAGCCAAGTTTTAAAAACTTAAAACGGTCCCGTTTGATAACCATTTGATTTTTTATTTTTAAAAATTAAGCCTATAAATATTACTTCCACCTATGGGTTCTTTGTTTTATTTCTACTTTTTACACATGTTTTCAAAAACCAGGCCAAATTTTGAAAATTAAAAAAGTAGTTTTCAAAAACTTGTTTTTGTTTTTGGAATTTGACTAAGAATTGAAATGTTTTCCTAATAAAGATGAAGCCCATTATAGAGAAATGATGAGAAAACAAGTACAATTTTCAAAAACAAAAAAATAAATGGTTATCAAACGACGGCATAGTTTTCAAAGACTTGTTTTTGTTTTTGAATTTGGCTAAGAATTCAAATGTTTTATTAAGAAATATGAAACTCATTAGAAAGAAATGATGAGAAAACAAGTGCAATTTTGAAAAAACAAAAATCAAATGACTATCAAATATGATCTAAACTTTTAGGTTTGTGTGTTTTTTTAAGATATTTTAGATTTGTGTCTAAATTAATATGTTTTTGAACTTTAAGAAGTGTTTAGCAAATCTTTAAACTTTCATGTTTATGTCTAATATGTCGTCAACTTTAAAAGTATCTAATAGGTAGTTAAACTTTTAATTTTATGTCTAATAAGATATTGCCATATTTGACATTTTCTAAAATTAACAAACCTATTAGATTAAAAAAAGAAGAAAGAAAAAGAAAAATTGAATTGTGTGTCTAACATAACCTTAAATTTCCAATTTTGTGTGTTAAAAAATGTCGACCAGGTCAATGACCTATTAGACACAAAATTAAAAATTGAGATCTATTGAAACAAAATTAAAAGTAAGGGACATATTAGACTGTTGGAATAAAAATTTGGACCAACCCAAAATTGCCACGTCATTACCCAACAGTGATGACAAAATTATATTTAATTAGGGATTAATTAAATGAGCAAAGATTCCTAAATTAAATTATGGCAAGTCCAAATACACAATTGGGTTCTTTAAAGTTTGGAAGACAAAAGGCCAAATTGAAGGCCCAAATTGGCAAAGTCCAGAGGCTGGGCCCAAAGGCAACCAAGCCCAATCCAAAGGAGCTGGCCCAAAGTCAACCAGGCTCAGAGGCTAGACCCAAAAGGCAGTCAGACCCAGTCCAAATGGCTAGGCCCAGAGTCAACCAAGCCCAGTTCAAAAAGGCTGGCCCAAAATCAACTGGGCCCAATCAACAAGCCCAAGCTCATTTGAAGGCCATGAGGAACTCTATAAATAGAGAGTTTCCTCCTTCATTTGGGAGGTTCAGAACTGAAGAAGCTCAGAGAGAATTCAGAAACAAAGCTGTGAAGTCTCCAAAAGCTCCTGAAGATCAAGTACCTTCTGAACAAAGAACATTTCTCGAAGATCAAGAACGATCCAGGAAGATCAACAAGCTGAAGACCTTCTACAAGCTATAAACCGAAGACCTTCAATAAGCTACAAGCTGAAGACCTTCAACAAGCTACAAGCTGAAGACCTTCAATAAGCTATAAGCTGAAGATCTTCAAGAAACTCAAAGATGAAGACTTTTCTACCAGTTCAAAGTTGACGATTCAACCTAGAGAACAAGCGTTTTAGCCCTCGAGTCAAGCATACATACGAGAGAAAGAATCAGAGGACCATATATTAGAGATTGTACTCACTATACTGAAATCAATACAAATCAAGTTATTTACATGCACTAAATTTCCTTGTCGAAATCTCGTGTGAACATAGACATATTTTGAAATTTAAAAATTTATTAGACATCGAATTAAAAGTTCAAAGAGTTACACTTTTAAATTTAAAAATTTATTAGACACAAAATTGAAAGTTAAAAAATTTACAAGACACCTTTATTAAAGCATACAAACTAGTTAGAAATTAAACTTGTAATTTAACCTAATATTATTAAATAATAATAATAATTTTTTATTATCTAATCCCTATCAAAATATTGAAAAGTACTTTAATTCGGGATTTTATCCTTCCGAAGTGTGCCCAAATTTATCCTAAATAACCTTTGAGAATGGAAACCGTCTTCCTCAGTCAGTCAATTGTTTTTCTTTTTTGTTTCCCTAAACCTCCGCAGACCTATGCTTATCATGGATCCCACTCTTTTAAATGTTTTCTCTCGCAAAGTTCTCTCTTAATCCTAGTTTGTTGACTTTTGACTTTTATCCATCCCCAAATTTCCTAACAATGTGTGGCTTTCCTCTTTAAATGATACAATTTTGACTAAAACTCTAGCCCTCCAGGCAATCTACTTCCCTCGGTAATGAGTAACCTTTGATTGCCATTTGTGCCTACATGTAACCTCCATTTTTTTTTAACTGTCGTATGATCATTTTCATTTTAATAGAGAAGTTAGTGGAATGGCTGTTTTGAAACAATTTTATAAGTTAAAAGATTAAAATGAAACTTTTGAAACAACAAGAGCATAATTGAAATTTATTGCCATGGTCGCATTTATGTTTTCCTTTTAATAGAAAACTTAACAAAAGGATTGTGTTGGAATGAACTAACCTTTTGTATAATTTAGCTTTTTTAATTATCTAAATCCAATAATATGTATATCTATATATATATATATAATTTAGCCTTTTTAATTATCTAACCCGTGTAAAAATATTGATAAGTAGTTATAAAATTGGGGAGTTTAAAATTGAAAAGTAGTGAATCATTAGGTTTTCATTTTGGAGAACGAACCTCATCCTTGTCTTTAATGAGAAGAAGCAAACGCTCTTCGTTATCCCTACGCACAGCGACAGTCCGTCGACGCCATGGCAGACGCAGCTTCATCTTCATCTTCAACCAAAACAGCGACAGCACCAACAGAGCCGCCATTGCAGTAACCGGAACAACAGAACATAGGCTCGCAGCGGAGCATCCAAATCGAGAAATTACCTTCGCTTTAAGAGTCTCACAACACCTCATAATAGCTTCACCGAAGGCTCTCGAGCGCAATTCTGAAGACGCCGGAGACGGTGGTTCAGATGATTCAGATTCATCGGAGGATTGAAGATCGGGTGGAGCCGGAGGTAGAGGTACTGGCAAATCTTCGTGGTGAGTTGGGGGGAAAACAGGGGATTGGTGGTGAAGAAAATAGTCGTCTCTAATGACTAGGACATTTTGGGGCTGAATTGGCTCTGGATTTTGATTTAGGGCTTCTGAACTATCCATTTCTTCTTGGGAGTTTTGGTTGGTGATTGACTGTGTGTTATTTGTGTGTGTTGTGTTCAGTTGGATGGGAACAGAGATATTTGGGTCAGAGAATGGCAGAAGATGGTGTAGAAGATAACAAGATATTGGTTGCTTTTGAGGGGATATTTTCAGATTTCAATATCACGCACCTTTTTTTTTTTTTTTCTTTTTCTTTTTCTTCCTTTGAGTTCAACAATTGAAGTGGTTTTTTTTAGTCCTTGAGGTGGGTAAGGATGGAATCATCGATTTTTTTCGAATCACTAACCACATTTACTAAACCGTAATGAATTTGGGTGCAATCGTATTGAGATTGTGGCGCAAACGTAACATTTACGATTTTGTGTAAGTCTTTATGCTCCTAGAATTAAGATACTCTCCTTCAATTTTATTTGCTTATTCAAATTTTCTAAAATGATTCTCCTTCAATTTTATTTACTTATTCAAATTTTCTAAAATAATTCTCCTTCAATTTTATTTACTTATTCAAATTTTCTAAAATGATTTTTAAAATTTTTTAAAATGATTTTTTTCATGTAACATATCAACCCAAAAATAACGTACAAAAAAAATCCAAAAATAATAACATATTTTGTTTCTCAAATATTTGTATATGGATATCGATCAACATATGGTCTAGCCAAAACTTACGCCATAAAAAAATATTAATAAATCACTAACAATAACCCTGAGAACGAATCCAACTAAAAATGTGAGACCATAGATAAAACAATGGTCTAGAAAATGGATAAGAAATTTTTTTAATAAAACCATAAAAATAATTATGAGTTTTAATTGACACACCCCGTCCCAAATCACTCTGACCAACCTAGGACATGGTATGCTAACAATAGATTTGGATTAACTATGGAAACTATTGTCAAATTTACAAAAACTAAACACGTTTTGAAAACATTAGATGGCTAGCAAAACTTTATTGAAACCAAAATTTATAAAAAAAAAAATCGGCAGAGTTTCCTTTGAAACTAGATAAAACACATGCTTGCAAAGAAACTAATAAACACTCCCAAATAATCAAATTCAAATACTAAGTCTAAGTGTGCCTCACCGAACACTACTCAAACTTTGTTTTAGAAATCTAAAATCACAACATCTAGTTTTTAAGCAGGAAAAACATTCAAGTCTCAATCTTAAAAATCATCATCAATTTGAAAAGAAAGTGTACAAGATCCTTAAAATTCTGCTAGCCACTCTAATTATAAAAACAAAACGTTAATTCTACATTTACATGCAAAATGATATGTAATCTAGATCAACCCGGTGGCAGATCTCGACCTCGATAGGCTCGTTGAATACTCAAGTGCTACCTGTTGAAAAATTAATGATAAAAGAATGAGCTAATAAAGCTCAGTAAGTGGTGACTTAATCAGAAAAATAGCTTTCGAGAAAAGCTAATCTCATATTAAGCCAAAAGTTCAAAGCTCTGAAAAACAACGTAAATCATAAACAATCTAGAAACTCTCAAGATAATTAAAATATAGTAAGTTTTGTAGCAATAACTCTTGAAAACATAAATAGCGCAACAAGGATTTCAGCTCTTGAAACAATAGCATAAGCTAATAAAAATCTAAAGAAGTCTGCAATTACAGCTCTTAAAAATGAAAGCATCGACTAGTAAAGCTTATCACCAAACCTATACCCAAATCTCTATCATACTATGCATCGAGTAATCTCTAGATACATAGCAGAGCAAATCTCTGCATACTATGTGTCGAGTAATCTTTAGGCACATAGCAGAGTCAATCTCTGTCATACTATGTATCGAGTAATCTCCAAATACATAACATAGCAAATCTCTATCATACGTGCACGTAGAGTAAACTCTAATATTTGTAATGCCTCAGGACTAGGATTCAGAATCCGAATTCGACACCTAATGGCCCCGGCATTCCCCTGTGCCCTGAGTACGTTAGCATACTATGGAAACGTATTCTCATAGCATACCGAGTAATCACCATGGGTACAAAGATCTAGTGGTATGAAAACCACTTCCAGCATAAACCTCTTAAATCACAAATCACTCTAAATCATAAAAACTCTTAACTTCTCAAACTCTTTCTGAAAATTATGCTCTTTCTCTAAAACATTATTTCATAAATTGAAGAGATTTCTCAAATAACATTTAACATTTCAAAATTTTCAAATGATTATCTAACCTCTCACAGAACATTTTCGAGATTATTATTTTTTTAAAACCACATTTCATAAACCTCATACATTTCTCAATAAACATTAAAACTCTTCTAGTTTCTCAAATAATCGTGAAATATCTCAAATACATCTCTAAACGATAACTCGAGCTAAAATCATAAGATTACTGGAACTTCATAAAAAGTTTCTAAAAATCTCATAACAATTACTCTAAAATCATATCAAATTATTGAATACTTGAAATTCCATAATAATAATTCAATAATGAAAACATTTCATAGAAACCATTCACAAAATTATCGATACAAGAATTTCAAGTCGTGATTAGCCAACCTGATCTCCGTTTGACCTAGAATTCCAATAACCATATCACAATTAATTCTTCAAACCATATAATTTAGAAATCCAAATGACACCAACTAAATGTCAATTAACCCAATTCTCCACCCTTACACATAATTCATTAGTCAAACTTTCAAATTACACATTCTCTCTCATCCCTTTATTACCAATGTACTTTCATTTTGTCCAATCCACCTTAATATCTTCATTGTCTTTTCCCATAAACCATTCTTTTCTTTTTCTTTAGTAAAATAATATTTGCTTTACCTCAAATTATACCTCTCTCTACTGTTCAAGATTACGTGAATAACCTTGGATTTTTCATATAATGAATAATATTATATTGTAAATAAAATAATCAAAATTGTTATTAATTATTAAATACGAGGCTTTAGGGAATAAACCCCAAAAGTAGCAACATAGTGTAGGGGATGAGTTTGAGATATGTTTTGAGATGTTTGAGAAGTTTGAGTTTAGTTATTAAATGTTGGAGCTTGAGTTTGTTCTTGGAGTTTGATTATGTTGTTTGTTTAGAGCTATGTTTGTTTTGTTGGAGTTAAATTAGTTATTATTTATTGAAGTTTGAGATATGTAGTTTCTTAAAGTTTGATTGTACTTGTTGAAGTTTGAGATTGTTTGACAAATTTGAGTTTAGGTTTTAAATGTTGAAGTTTGAATTTGTTCATGGAGTTTGATATATGTTGTCTATTGTTTCACAAGTTTGAGTTTAGTTTGTTTGTTGGAGGTTTGAGTTGGAGAAGTTATGTTGTTTGTTTGAGGTTTGAGTTTGGGTTTAATTGTTTGTTGGAGGTTTGAGTTGGAGAAGTTATGTTGTTTGGTGGAGGTTTGAGTTTGAGTTTATTTGTTTGTTGGAGGTTTGAGTTGGAGGAGTTATGTTGTTTGTTGGAGTTAAATTAGTTATTATTTGTTGAAGTTTGAGATATTTAGTTTGATTGTACTTGTTGGAGTTTGAGATTGTTTGACAAGTTTGAGTTTAGTTATTAAATGTGGGAGTTTGAGTTTGGTTAGATAAAAATATTTTAATATCTTAGATATTAAAATATACTATTTAATTATTTACCCTAGACCACTATAAATAAGACCCTAGGGGTGAACCATTGTGTGCATTCTTTACAAGAGAAAAGAACTCTTGAAATTCTCTTCTCACTCATTCTCTCTATTTTCAGGAAGGTTCCCATAAACCTCTTTGATCATTTGTGCGAATCATAGCAAGGAAGACTTTACGGAAGTCTTGGAGTTCAACCACGTTGGAGTTGGAGTATAAGGAGAAAAAGACCCGCCAGAATATTCTCCATATTTATGTCAAGGTATGTTTTGCTTAGCCTAAGTTATTTTTCGTTTAATTCTAAAATAAAATCAAAGTCGATTCCAAAGCTTCCATTGTGGGTTTAATTCGATTATTCCCTTACAACTACCATCACTATAGCATAACAACCCCATGCCTAATAAGATGTTCATCCAACATAAGAGCATAACATTTATTCTGATGTTCATACATAACAATTTTGCTACCATAATTGCAGAATAACAACCTCATAAGTTCATTACAAGAGAAGAGAGTTCATACCTATTTTGATGGTCCTTGTGATTCCATGAACTTTTTGATCATTTCTTGCATTTTTGCTTATGTTTGGTCTCTTTTAGCAGTAAGAATTGTCGTCACCTCTACTCTCGTTTCTTCTCTTGTCGTGTCCATCCTTTCCTCAAACTTTGATCACTTTTTGTTCGCTTCTGCCAATTGCGCTTTTAGGGCATTTATCTCTCCAAAGCTTGCTTAACTTCTCTTTGGGAGAATGATGCACTTATGAAGAGTTGCATCCCTTATTTGATTTAGGTGGCTTGGTCTCCAACCAAAGCCATTAATGTGGCCCGGTCGTCTACCCAATACTGTCTCGCATATGGCCACTCCTGAAAGTTGTTCAGACTCTTCTTGATTAGAGGACTCATGCAGCTGTACCATTTAAGTCTGCAATTATAATTAAAATAAGTAAATGTAACAGAATATTAATATTTCATCAGAATGATCATATGCGACTTGATCTTAATCTTGAGTGAGTTATGAACTCCTACCTGTGAGGGCTTGTCCTTTGATTTGCATGGGTGAGAGTTGCTTTTGTAACCGATTCAATAAGCTTACCATTTTGGGGACTTGACCAAATAGGGAGTTGGGAACATAATCCTACAAAATAGATTTCACTCATTCTCATATAAAGTAAGTAAATGAATAGTTTCCTTAAATGCTGATTTCGGGACTTGAACAATGGGGTCCCACCCTCTCACTAGCACAAAAGGGACTTAGTTTATGATTGGATCATCAAAAAATTGTTCATTAGAGGATTAGTGGTACTTAAGATGCAAGATGTAATTACAAGGGTAAAACGAACTTTTGACCCAACTGTAATTACCAACAACTCGTGAAAGATCGACTTACACGTAGTGATTATATCTATGGACATAACTTGTCCTGCAGTGCATAAGAGTGCAACTCTAGGTCTCTGTGGAGTGACCTATAGTTAATAAATGAAAATTAATTAATTAAAGAGTTTAACTAATTAATTTTGTATCATTGGAGTTTATAATCTGTAAATTCATAAGATCTCTTTGCTAGCTCATATGAACAAATAGGGATCAATTTCATTGAGAGAAAATTTTGAAATGTTCAAATTAAAATTTAATATATTTGATATATTAAATGAGGGAAAACATATTTATTGTATATGATACATTAAATATCAAAGAAATTATTAATGTATTAAAATACATTGAAGAAAATATATTTAATAAATTTGAATTAGATTTAAATAAGAAAATAGATGTCGTAGTAAATTTTAGAAATGTTTGAATAAGATTCAAACTGGTTAGATCAATATATTTTAATATATTAGATTTATATTTTTCCTAGACCACTATAAATAAAACCCTAGAGGTGAGCCATTGTGTGCATTCTTCACAAGAGAAAAAAAAAACTCTTAAAATTCTCCTTTCATTCTCTCTCTATTTTCAAGAAGGTTCCCATAAACCTCTTTGATCTTTTGTTTGAGTCGTAGCAAGGAAGACTTTGTGGAAATCTTAGAGTTCGACCTCATTAGAGTTTGAGTACAAGGAGAAAAAGACCCGCCAGAACATTCTTCATATTATTTTCAAGGTATGTTGTGCTTAGCCTAAATTATTTTTCATTTAATTCTAAAATAAAATCAAAGTCGATTCCAACGCTTCCACTGTGGGTTTAATTCAACTATTCCCTTCAAATTGAACATTACAAGGTTGAAAACATACCTACGATAAGACTCGATCTCGACACAGTTGTTTAAGATATACCAATGTACAATTCGCTTCTTCTTTGGTGATAGGGTCCTCAAGGTTGAGCTTCCTAATGGTCGTGCACTCTGTCTAAACAATTCAAATTCATCCCATATCTCATTTTCAAGAATTCTATCATCATTTCGTTCATCTCTATTGAACCTGGTTTCAATTCCTATTAGGTACAAGGAACAAAAGTTCAATGACACATTTATTATGAATGCCTCCGCGATAGAACGTTAGGACGTGCCTTGTTTCATACGTATTGTTTCAATGTTCGCAAACTTCTCTCAATAGGGTACATTTAACTATAACTAACAAGACCCATCACCTTGGTTTCATTTGGCAAATGAATTGCAAGGTGTACCATTACACAAAAAATGTCGGCGAAAATATTTTTTCCAACTTGCAAAGAATGATTATAATATCTGCTTGTAGTCGATCCAAATCATTTACACGTATCGTTTTTGCACATTGTCATAAAAGAATGTATATAACTCAACAATAGCAGTGGACACGTCCTTTCGTAAATATGCTCGAACACCAATAGAAAGAAGTCTTTGAAGCAAAATATGAGAATCATGAGTTTTCAACCCCCATAGTTTTTCATCCTTCTCACTCACACATCGTGATATATTCGACACAAACCCATCTAAAAATTTCACTGATTTCAAAAACTTACAAAAATCTATTCTTTCACTGGTAGTCAATGTGTATGCAACGTGTGGCTTTACAACTTTGTTCCCTACCTCTTGCAAGTGTAAGTCTTTTTGTATCTTCAAATCCTTTAAATCCAACCGAGCATTTGTCGTGTCCTTCGATTTTCCTTCAATACTTAACAATGTGTCAATTAAGTTGTCGCAAATATTTTTTTCAATATCCATTACATCCAGTTTGTGTCTAGCAAAAGTCCTGACCAGTAAGGAAGTTGGAAAAAATACTCTTTTTTTTTTCCAATTTAAACTTTGTTTCATTTTCTTATCTTGTTTTGTTGGATGCTTACTAAGAATAAGAAAGTTTAACATACTTAATTCTTGTAAGATCTTTTCTCTATCCATTATAGCCAGATGAAGTCTATGTTCCACCTTCCCGTCATGCTGCTTACTCCTCTGCCAATTATGACTCTCCGAAAGATAACGTCGATGTCCCATATAAGAAATTTTTTCTCTTATCCTGAATAATGATGTATCTTCTTTATAAATGGGACATGCTTGATAACCCTTCGTACTCCATCCATACAAGTCTTCGTACGCAGAAAAGTCATTAATAATCTACAACAAACTTGTGTGTAGTTGAAAATACTCACCACTTATATAGTTATAAGTGCACACACTATTATTCCATAACTCTTTCAGCTCTTCTATCAATGGTTGCAAGTAAACATCAATTTCTTTTCCAAGAGATTTTGGTCCTGGTATAAATAAAGACATGGAGAAATTTGTCTCTTTCATGCATTTTCAAGGTGGCAAATTGTAAGGAACTAAAACCACAGGCCACATACTGTACGAAATACTCATATTCCCAAATGGCTTAAAACCCATCTGAAACTAACTCCAAATGAACATTATGTGGATCTAAAGCAAACTGAGGGAACTCATGATCAAAATGCTTCCATCCTTCAGCATCAGCTGGATGTCGTACACATCATCTGTTTCAACACACTTCTCTTTATGCCACCGCATTTCAGAAGCAACATGTTTGATGCAAACAATCACTTCAACCTTGATATTAATGGAAAATGGCGTAAAACCTTGTATGAAATTTTCTTACCCTTTCCATTGTTAACTTTATACTGAGCCTCACCACATATTGGACACTATTGGCAATCGAAATTTTTTTTCCAATATAATATGCAATTGTACTTGCAAGCATGGATGGAGTCATAGCCTAGCCCTAAGTCACGCAACTTTCTCTTAGTTTTATAAAATGAATTAGGTATAGATGTGTCGGTTGGAAATGCTTCTTTTAACAATTCTATTGACATACCAAATGACTTGTTACTCCAACCGTTAAGGACTTAATATGCATCAACCTCACCAAAAAGTTTAATGAAGAAAATTGTGTACAACCAGGGTACAATTCATTACATGCTTCGGTCATTAAGTCCTCAAATAAGTTCAAAGTATCCCTCTCATGGACATTAGTGAACATCTCATTCTCAATGTCTTCTTCATCTACATCCACTTCACCTACATCTCCATGGACAATAGGGACTTGTAGATCATATAGAAGATTCAACATCTCATTTTCTTCATTAACCACATTACACACTGTAGTACTTGATTGACTTGTGTGTGACCCTCAAATCCTCTAGATAAGTCAACTGGTTCTCCATGATATACCCAACAACTATAAGAGGGAGAGATTCCATTTATGAATAGATGTCGTTCCACCCTATCCAATGACTGTCACATCGCATTCATACATTTCTTGTATGGACATCTTGTTTTTCCCGAACCATTAACATGAAACTTTGCCATTTCTAAGAACTGGGCTACTCCTTCCCTATACTCAATTGAGAACTTATCCCTAAGTTTGATCCAGTCTTTATTCATTTTTAATTGTATACCACTCAAACCAACTCCTAATTCGTGAAAAGCTACAACCTATATAGTTAGAAAATAATTTGAATTTAAACTGATGTTTTTTTTTTTTTATAGTCAATGCCGTTTATTAGAGATATTTTGTTCATTATGTTTAAAATAGGTACTCAACTTTCAACTTTGTGTCTACTAACCATTAATTACTTAAGTTTAATTTGCACAATTTTCACTTCTCCAACATTACAAGTTTAGTTCTTAAACTTTCAAGGTTATGTTTAATATAGGTCCTTAACTTTCAACTTTGTATCTACTAACAATTAATTTACTTAAGTTTAATTTGCATAGTTTTCACTTCTCCAACATTACAAGTTTAGTTCTTAAGCTTTCAAGGTTATGTTTAATAGGTCCTTAACTTTCAATAACTTTAAAAAGGAAAGTGAGTAGAGGAAGCCTAATTTCAATTAAAAGTTTAAACTAACCAATCAAGCATCCTGTGAAGTTCCAACTTAGTAAACAATTGAAATATAAGTATTCTAACCAATCATAGAATCAAGTACCTAAAAAAATATTGCAAACACTCAAATCGTATATTCAAACTAGGACAACTATTCAAATCTTGCATCAAAACGCTAAAATTCAAACACCCAAAGTAACAATCGAAACACAAGGAATTTTTTAACCATTTCCATATTCTCACGTATCAACCACATAATCACACAATATGCACTCAATTTTAACTATATGATACTTTTACTATATCAAACAATTCAACTTTCAAAATAAAGATACAGGTAGATTTTCACACATGTCACGTTCAACAAAAACTATTACTACAGATACTAAGAATTAATTTGAGCAGTAAAAAAAGGGTAACAATGGAGAAAACCAATACCACAACTAAACTTGTACATACAATTATCTTCATAAACTCTTTCTTTTACTAATGTAGAGAATAAGGTATATAAGGGTGCTTACAAGGTCCAAAATTATTGCGTTATGAGTCTATAAGAATAAGTTACATAAGGCCCCGTTTGATAACGTTCTCGTTTCTTCTTTCTTGTTTCCTGTTTCTGTTTCTCGTTTCTTGTTTCTGTTTCTTAAAAACTAAAAACAGAAACATGTTTGATAACTATTTCTGTTTCTTTTTTTTTTGGTAAAAATAAAATTTAGTACATATACTATAATAAAACATATAACATGCATTAAAATAAATATAAAACAATTATAAAGATGTTATAGTATTTTATTAAGGCCTAACTCCTAATTAATAATAATAATAATAATAATAATAAATTTTATCCCTTCAAATGTTGTTCAAATTTGATTTGCAATGTTATTTCTTACTTCAATCAATTCACCTTGAACGATTTTGACTTACAAGAGTTAGTTAAATTAGACGAATTTATAAATTGTCTAAGGTCAGACAATCGAACATACCCACATTTCTTTAATTTAATAATAAACTTTATTTTTATTTTTTCTTTAAAAATGTATTAGCCAATAATACATGCAAGTAAAATCAGAAAAAGAGAGAGAATGTATATATTTTTTTACATTTAATGGTAAACATGAAATACATTATTAGTTTATTTATTTAATAACTATAAGCTTGTTAATGTAAAGTAAAAGAAAATAAGAAAATAAGAGAAAATAAAAACATAAACGAAAAGAGAAAAGCAAAAAGGAAAAAAGAAAAAAGAAATAATGAACTATTAAAAGAAAAAAGATTATGATGAAAGAGAGAGAACGAATAGAAAGAAATAAATCAAAAAATAAAAATAAAAAAGAAGAAAAAAAACAAAAAGATTAAAAAGTATTAAAAGAAAAAAAATAGAATGGAAGAGAGAGAAAGAAGAGAGAGAGAAGAGATGGGTAAAAAGAGAAATAAGAATACATGCATGAAACCTGAAAAAAAAAACATAAACATAATTTGAGACACTACTTTTTGAAGTTTCTCAAAATCTGCATTTTTTTAGAAACGTTTCTAAAAAATTTAGAAACAGGAAACATAATGGTTTATCAAACAGGTCTGTTTCTTGAAAAATGAGAAACAGGAACAAGAAACAGGAAACATAAACGTTATCAAACGAGCCCTAAGTTGCTTCATTCTGGTTAAAAGGAAGAAAGATGATCAAGAACTCACTTAATAAGATATGTGAAGTTTCTCAAGCGAAGTTCTTTCAATGGAATATATTCTACCTTAGAGTACCTGATATTACATACAGTGTTCTAATTAACAATACGACCGTATCAAAAACAAATATGTCACATGAATATGATAAGGAAAGACTATATATATATATATATATATATATATATAAAAGAATTCAGCTAGGCCTATAATGACTTGTTAAAAACTTTTTAAATTAGAGAATTAAAAAGATACAAACTTAAAAAGTTGCAAGAGTTAAACTTATCATTTTTTTTTAAAGTTATCGTTTAAATTATTTTTTTCCTAATTAGCTTACAAATTGCATTGAGGGAATGAAGTAGTGAAATCTACAGCCTGTTGGAGGCTTTAGCAATGGATCAATAAAGTTGCTTCTGAAACAATAAAAGATCAGAAGGTTATTTGCCTATCCTATCATACGTAAACATTTCCCATTTCCTTTTGAATAATTTGCATTGTACAGCTTTATGTTTGTGTATTTTAATAAAAGTTTGTGAATTTTTTTTTCCTTTGGTTTAGGTTAAAAGGCTCTTAAAAAGAAAGTTAACATACAAGTTCATTTTTGAAACCAACAAAACAAAAAGTAATCAAATAAAGGTAATTAATAATTAACATAAGATTCTTTTTTTTTTTTTTTTTGACGTAACATTGATGTTGGTGGTTTGCCCATTATTTATATTTACTTTTGAAATTATGAATGGTGTGGACTAGATAGAATAGAACTAAAAGTAACATCAAAAAAGAAAAGAAAAAAAAAAATCAGACAAAAAATTAGGATAGAATGCATCTCGACCATATCGACAAAAATTATTCCATCCTTAGACAAATTCGATCAACCTAATTCGTCTATTTCAATTGGTATAAAATAAATACTAATAATTGAGCAACAATGTCTAAAGAAAGTGCCCATAATATGTACAAAATACAGCCACAACAAAAATTGTAATGGGACCATATAATTAAAACAGCTTTCTTTAAACAAAGAAAACTAAATTGAAAGAGCCAAATAAAATCTCCAAACTATACAAAAAATAAATTAGAAAAAGAAAATAAAAAACACACACACACCTTCAAACTGAGATACTGTGATTTGGAGAAAGAGATCGATGGGGAGGAGATCGACAATGAGGAGTTCGGTGCCAAGGAGATTGGCAGTGAAAGAGGTCGGAGGCGAGAAAGGTCAGGAGGCGAAAGGGCAGTCAGGTGGCGAGAGAGGGTAGTCGAGTGTTTTGTGAGAGGGAGAGAACAACATAGATCGCGAATGATAATTAGGGCTAGATCTGTTTTATAAGGCCTCTTCCGACGTCGTTTTAATGGCGTCGGGAGAGACGTTTTCTCCCGAAATGCGCGTAGGAAGAGACTTGTTATTTTTCATTGTGGGCGAGATCGAAGAGGCCCAACTCTTTACCACGCGCATTAGTGGCGCATCGGGAGAAGGCTTCTTTACCAACGTCGTTTAATATGGCGTTGGGAGAGAGTTTGTTCCTCGATGCCCTAAGTTGACGTCGGGAGAAGCTATTTCGATCAGCATTTGTATGCATCGAGAGAAATGGCGTTGGAGGAATCCATTTTCTTGTAGTGATATCTCACATTTGCCCTTATAAATTTTATATATGACAAGTTTATCCTTCAATTTATTAATTTTCAATTTTCAAAAATTCAAGTTCTAGAAATCGTTTCTAGACAAGCTCTTCAACTCCTATGAATCTTCATTCCTCCATTTTTTATATTTCATTTTTTAACACAATTTTCAAACAATCCATGAAAACATAAATCACACTAATGAGAGATACACAAGCTCTTGAACTCCTATACATCTTCATTCCTCCATTTTAGACATTTCATTTTTCAACAATTTCCAGACAATCCATGAAAACATAAATCACATTAATAAGGGATACACTGAAGGAATGAAGTTTTCATCCTGCAGTGGAAGTATTGGATCGTCTTTGATTTATTTAGAATTAAACACAAAATATACAAGGTTAAACAATAACTTACAATGGAATAATATGGAGATATTTTTGGCGGGTTTTTATCTTCTCTACAAAGTCTTCTTGGCTATGACTCAAACATAGGACCAAGGCTTGTGAGAGCCTCTTGAAAGAAAATTCACAAGAGATTGGAGAGAAAAAGGTTTAGAGAGAATTCTCTAATTCTCTATTAAGGAGATATGTGTTATGTCTAATGGCTTAACCCAAGGGTTCTATTTATAGAGACCAAGGGCAAATTTTTGCCATAATTAAAATATTATATTTTCATATCTAATATATTAAAATATATCTTATACTTATTTTAATCTCATTCAAATTTCCTACGATATTTATTTATTTGAATCTTATAAATATCTTTTATTTAATGTATCTAATATACATTAATTATTTTAATATTTAATGTATCAAATACAATAAATATATTTTTCTCTTTTATATTAAATATATATAATATATTAAATATTAATTTGAACATTTCAAAATTTTCTTTCAACTAGATTGGTCTTTTAGTGTTACTATGAGCTAGCAATGGGACCTTAGGACCTACATATTATAAGTTCCAATGATACAAAATTAATTAATTACATTATTTAATTAATCAATTTTCATTCATTAACTCTAGGATCCTTCCACTATAGGCCAGAGTTGTACTCTTATGCACTGTAGGACAAGTTGTGTCCATAGATATAATCACTATATGCAAGTTGATCTTTCACGACTTGTTCGTAATTACAGTTGGGTCAAAAGTCTGTTTTACCCCTGTAAGTACATCTTGCACCTTAAGTACCATTGATCTTCTAATGAACAATTTGTTTATGATCCAACCATAAATCCCTCTCGGACCAGTGAGAGGGTGGGGCCCATTGTTCAAGTCCCGAAATCAACACTTAAGGAAACTACTCATCTACTTACCCTATATGGGAATGAGTGAATTCTATCTTGTGAGATTATGTTCCCAGCTCCCTAGTTTGTCAAGTCCCCAAAATGGTAGGCATATTGAATTGGCTACAAAAGTCACTCTCACCCATGCAAATCAAAGGACAAACCCTCACAGGCAGGAGTTCGTAACTCACTCAAGATTAGAGATGTCCACGGGGCGGGGCGGGGCCGGGGAATGGATTCCCCGTCCCCGTCCCCACCCCCCATTTCATTCCCTGTCCTCGCGAAATTCCCCGTTTAATTTCGCTGGGATTGGGGCGGGGATTCCCCGGGGGAATTTGCGGGGATCGGGTTCCCCGCATGGAATTTTTCCCCGTTCTTTTTTTTTTTTTATCTTTTTTTTTTTTAATTTATTATCAACCATAATAAAAATTATTTCTAAATGAATAATTTTCAATATAATTCTATTTAAAATAAAATGTTATAAAATTTCCTAATAAAAACAATAATATACCATAAGTAAAAATACTATAATGTCGAAACAACTTAATTTCTAAAAATTCAAATTTCAATATTACAACATAGACTTTAATTTTTTTTTCTTAATAACGAAATAGTCTTAAACTAATTCCTACTATAGTTTTTTTTTTTAAATTCTATTTATAGGTAATAATATATATATATATATATATATATATATATATATATATATATATATATATATATATATATATATATATATATAATCGGGGCGGGGCAGGGAATATATTCCCCGTCCCCGTCCCCATTTAGCCAACGGGGAAAAAAACCTCCTCGCTCCCTCCCCCATTCCCCGTGTAATCGGGGATTCCCCGCCCCGGCCCTGCGGGTTAAATGGACATCCCTACTCAGAATTAAAATTGAGTCGCATATGATCATCATGATGAAATATTAATCTTCTAAATTAACGGATTCATAAAGACAGTTAAATATTTTGTGGTTCAGTCTTATACAAACTCATTGTATAAGATACCTCTACTGACATGTCTCCACATGAACGATTTGGATCAAATCATTTGTAACTATTACAAAGTGGGTCGTATCAATAGAGTTGCCAGAATAAAAGATTACACTAATAACTTTTGTTTGTTCATATAATGGATAATATTATATTGCAAAGAAAATAATCAAAATTATTTTTAATTATTAAATAAATTATTAATTACGAGGCTTTAGGGCATAAATCCTAACATACACTAATCGAGAAAAATGCCTAAAATTTTAAATGAAATGAACAAATTTTTTTGAAATGCAATGAATCCTTCCATTCCTACAATTCTCTTCCTCTCTATATAACATGTTCATGCTTGATTCTATGGCCTTCTTGGAGGTATCAAGTTAGACAATGATCGATAAGCGACATCGACAATAGTAGAGGGAGACACCACTAACAAGTAAACATAAATTCAAAAGAAGAGAGAAGATGGGGGGTGGGGGGGCTTTGCTTCTGATTCCAAATATTAGATCAAGGATCTTGGTCCCAAAAAGGTGGATTGAATAGAAAGAAAAAACCAAACTCTTTCCTCTTTGCTCTATTTTTCCATTGAAGTTTTTTACTCATAGATACCAAAGAGAGACACAAAATGGAGACGACGACATCAGATGGCAGTGGCAGCATCAGATGAAAATGGAGACGCCGACACTGAATGGAGAGAGAATTGGAGGTGGTGCAAGTTGCTAAAATGGAGAGATGAAGCCGTGAAGGTTGAAAAATGAGGTAGAGTGGCCTGAGAGTGAGGATATGAAAGGATGGAACAACTAGGGTTGCTAAATTTTCTCTTATTTATTTTTATTTTATTTAATACACTGGACTAAGTTGTTGGACTATAAAAAATAGATTGACCTGAGTTTTTCTTTAGCATTTTCTAATTTGTATTATTTAAACCATATATTTTAATTTAATTATTAATAATTAATTTAAAACAAAAATTAATAAATCTGAACAACTCACTACAAAGGTTTCTTAGGTATTTGAATTATTAGAAATATGAAAATAGTACTATATAAAATCACATAAACAATTCTCTTTTAAATTTATATTATTCTAATAATTTACTTATTACTGGCACAATTTTAATATCACTAACATAGTTTTAAAATTTAATAACTAATTTTTTAAATAGAGTATATTACTGTAGGTTAAAATGTTGTTTTCAATATTGCAGTATTATAACTAAAACATAAAATAATACTATGATCCAACAATATGAAAGTAGGCAAATATTTTCTCAAAAAAAAAAAAAAGAAAGTAGGCAAATATATTTTAAATTTTGAATAATTAACATCGTTATAAGTTTTCAATTTAAATTATTTCCATCAAATTAAAACCAAGTTTTATTATTTTTAAGTAATATTTTAATTATTGATAAATTAAAAAGATCTATTTAAGACCATCTTAGGTTGGCCTAGTGGTCAATAGGTCATTAGGTAAATAAGAGGGAATGAATTCAATTCATGGTGCCCACCTACCTAAGATTTAATATCCTACGTATTTCCTGTCAACCAAATGTAGTAGGGTCAGGCAGTTGACTGGTGAGATCATGTGAATAGTCAAAAATGTCTATCAATAATGGACGTCTATTATCACCTCTCTCACTTTCTCCCTACTCCTTCCTCCACATTTGTTATCGCCATCCTCGTTGCGTCGCAGTTGATGGAACCAACATATTGAAAACTTACGTTCTAGATTTATGGGTCTTGTTTCAGATTTTGGGAGACGTTTCTACTATTTTTTGTACTAATTCTTTCCATAGGTCACACCGTTGAGTTCTTGAAAGATCTTCAGAAGGCATAATATATGAATTCTTTCCATGAGAATGAGATAGTTAAATTTCCCTTTTGCTATATCTTCTATTTATTTCACACCATATTTTGTGTTTAATTTAATTTCTTTGGTGTTGTTTTAAGTTTCTTCTAGTGCTATTCAGACCAAGGTTTAAAATATTGATGTCAAAGGAAGTGTCGAAGTCTCAATTTTATGAAAATGTCGATGTCGATGGACATTTCTGAAAAAATTTTAAAACAAAAAATTCAAAAAAAATATTTAAATTAATAAATAAACATTTTACACTTTTTAAATGAGTTAAAATATTTGTTACAATACTATATTCAATTAAGCTATATTTTCTTGTTATTTTTTTAATATTTCATCAATTTGGTACGATATAATGGAAATGTCGATTCTCCTCTTATGTCGATGTCAAACCCATGGACATGTGGAAATATCGATGGAAATGTCGACATATTGATGAAAATGTAATACCATGATTTAGACAAGTCTATATTTTTAATAAAATTTGAGGAATAAATACATTAAACCAAACTAGAATGGATGGGTATTTGTATATTTAATATTGAAAGATTACTTGTAATATGGAAATCAAGCAATCACAAAACCCATGTTTCAGATTAGGTTCGGATATGTGGGTTCCATTGACGACGATAGAGCGGTGAACGGAAATGACGACGATGGCCAACGGAGATTTCCGACAATGGTGGCTGGCAAGTTTTTCTAGCGACGCCAGCTGGTGAGCTTTTTTCGACGGTCATGACTAGCGATGAAAAGAGAAGATGAGATAAAGGAGACGTGGAAGATGATGAATCAAAGTCTTCTTACTGTTAGTCAACTAACGATCAAAAGACCTTAAAGACCATTTTGAACCATTTTTTAAACTTCAAAGACTAAAAATGTCTATTTTGAAACCTCAAGGACTAAATAGGCACCAACTTCAAAGTTCAATGACCAAAAATGTATTTTACCCATAAAAATATTATATCAATGATATTTAACTTTTGTTTTCTATTTATGATTATTTGTATTCTCATTTGTTATTAGGTCTATCACTAATATATCATATCAATAGAATTAAAAATGGTATATTAGTAGAAATTTTATCTATCAGTGATTGTTTACATGCTCATTTGCTATGAGGTCTACCATTGATTTATCATATCAATCGATTAAAAAGGTAAATTTGTGGTATTTGGTATTTAACTTTAGTTTTCTATTAGTGATTGTTTGCATAGTTATTTGTTATTAGATCTATCATTGATATATCATATCAGTAAAAAAAACAATAATAGTAATATTTTGGTTTTGTTATCTATTAATAATTGTTTCCATACTTCTTTACTATTAGCTATATCGTTAATAACTATATCAATAGAATTATAAAAAAAAAAAAAAAAAAAAGAAAGCATATAAGTAATATTTCACCTAGTTTTCTACTGATAGTTATTTGCATGCTTATTGCTATTAGGTCTATTATTGATATACCTTATCAATAGAAAAAAGAAATGGTATATCAATGACATTTATACTTCAATTTTCATCATGTAATAGTTAACATGTTTATTTGCTATTAGTTATATTATTATATACCATATCAATAGGATTAAAAAGGGTATATCAATGGTAGTTTACTTTCTTTTTTTTTAATGATGGTTTACATACTCATTTGGTATACTATCGATATACGATATACCATATTAATAGATTAAAAATAGTAAATTAGTTATAACTTAATATCAATAACAAAAAAGTTAATAACAAATAATAGTAAATTCCTAATAGTGATGTATTATTGATATAACATTTTTTTATGACTATCGACGATAGATGTGTATCATTGATAGACCAATGATAGACATAGAAATGTTCTATCTGTGGTAGACATAAAAATAGTCTATTAGACAAGCAGAAATGGTTGCTAATATACATAAAATTAGTCTATCAGTAATAAAAATCTATCATTGATAGACATATTATTTGTCTATCAACAACAAACATGAATTTTTTTTTATCAACAATAACATAAAAATGGTCTATTAGTGATAGATGTAGCAATAGTCTATTAGTGATACATAAAAATTATCTATCAGTGATGAAGGTCTATCATTAATAGATAAAAAAAATGGTCTCGGCGATAGATGAGGTGAAAAAGGAATTATGTAAAAATATTTTAATATACGTGTGAAATATTTTTAAAAATGGTCATATTTGCAAATTATATATATCCAGTAGTTACGTAAAAATATTTAAATATATCAAGCAATTTAGGGTATAATCAAATATTTAATTTGAAAAAGAAAGGGGAAAATAAAATATTAGAAGAAGGGTAAATTTGAGAAAAAGAAAGATGGTTGTAGTTGTAGGTTATTAGAAAGAGGGAAAAAAAGTTAAAAACTCTAATTCTATTTAATCCCTAGCGCCGCACATCCCCCTAACGTCATCACCATCTTCGATTTCTTCTTCCTCACACATGAAGCTCAACTGCACGCTTCTTCTTCTTCTTCTCTTTCATTCTCTCGCTGGCGACGCCATACCCCTTGTGTAGTTTTCCTCCAGCACCTGTAGCTTCTGGCTGCAACGACAAGCCGCTAGCCAGTGATCCACGCTGTCTTGACGCAGCAACAACCACCGACTACAAGTGACGGCTGGCAATCGTGGCGAGCCACCTCCAATATTGTTTTTAAGTTAAGTTATCAAAAATACCACTAAACTATGTGATTGGTTTCATTTCATACTATGTGATTGGTTTCATTTCAACCCTTAATTTTGAAATTTGTTTCAAAACAACTTTTAAAGGTTTTTTCATATAAATTTATAGATGTAAAATGACGTATTTGCATATGTTTTGATTTTTTTAAGGTATATGTTCAAATATATTCACATCAGCAATAATACAAATGCAAAAACATCATTTTCCGACTATAAATTTAATGAAAAAAGCTTTCAATGGTATTTTTGAAACAAATATCAAAGTTCAAGAGTTAAAATGAAACTTTTCAAAGTTTGGGATATACTTGAAACCAATTCCATAGTTCAAGGGTATTTTTGATAATTTAACCTTGTTTTTATGGGTATAGATACAAAATATATAAGATTTAAATGTTTGAAGTAATAAATGTTTGTGTTTGGATAGGTAGGATAATTAATGTCTGAGAAAAAAATGTCTTGTGTTTATTTTGCATGTTTTATTATTGGGATTTAAATAATATGTTTATTAACTAATCAAATTAAAAAATAACTAGAAAAAATGTCAAAAATCATATTTGAGTGGAAGTTTTTTTTTCTTCTTATTATCAAATAAAATCAAAATTATACAATTATATATGCATTGTATACAAATAAAAGTACTAAAAATTCAATCATGTTTAAAAATAAAAATTTCAATTATGAATTTTTTACCTATGGAGGACCAAGAGGCGACAATGACTGCCCTCCCAGCCAAGATGAATAACAAGT
Source organism: Trichosanthes truncata (assembly GCA_033996785.1). Lineage (NCBI taxonomy): Eukaryota > Viridiplantae > Streptophyta > Magnoliopsida > Cucurbitales > Cucurbitaceae > Trichosanthes > Trichosanthes truncata. The sequence continues at coordinate 18,634,751 of JAWPNB010000004.1, forward strand.
AACTACATTAGCTCGAATGATATAAACGACAAATTGTGGTGAACGAGCAGACGGCCCATGCAGTCGAAGATTCCGCTCCCTCCATATATGATAAATGGATGCACACCAGGATAACCTCCAGACACAATGTTGATGACGACGACCTCCACTCACCTAGCAAACCCAGTCCAACTTTGTGGACTAATAAGAAAATCGATGGGTAGAGCCTTTCTAAGATAGTACACTATCCCAAACTTCACGACTAAAAAGACATTCAAAGAATAGATGGTCTTGAGATTCCATAGAAGCCGAGTAAAGTAATCAGTCAAAATAAAAACATTCCAGCTATGAAGACAATCCCTCTTGAATAATCGATCACGCACTGCCAACCAGGCAATGAAAGAATGTTTAGGAATTTTCCCCCAAAACTAGAGAAGTCAAGCCCATGGAACTAGCAGGCGTCTCAATCTAATAGCCTCTTAAGCACTAGCGACAGAAAACTAGCCAAGTCGATCTGGAACCCACAACGACCTATCCTCACGACAATGATTATTTGGGTTTTCAAAAGTAAACACCCATAAAACAAATATGGATTTTTTATATCATTGCCAAAATCCATCTCAAACCCAGTGAAACAAATAGGGCATTAGAGGTGTAAATTAAAATTTCAAAGATAATTAAATTAAAACATATTATTAAAAATTAATCTAAAGAAACAAAATATATAATATATCCACTAAACTACAATGACTCAACTTTTTTTTAACCCATCCCATTTTGTAAATGAAATAAACATCTACAATATATATAAATGGGGCTAGGGAGGGAAATCTTTGCCTTTCGATTTTACCATTAATTTTTTCATAAATTCCTATTGTGCCCTTCAGTCTTTTCTGACGGGACGCAACTATTCTAGTCGAGGTGTCCTTTGATAGAAGTTAATCCAATTGATGTGTATGTTGAAAATTTAACTTTTAAGTAAAATTTAGGATAAGTTGAATAGTTGCAATTTTATGTTGACAAGACACGATTGTTCAAGTGAAGGTGGTTACACATCGAAGCAGTGCGTCAATTTGTCTATGGGTGGGATCTAGGTCGTAGATGTGAAACATCACGATCTAACAGTGGATATGTGTCTAAAAGGTTTTAGTTCACTTTTATTGCAAACCATGTTTGGTTGTCCCATACATATCAATGGTCTCTTTTTTCCTTTCACCCAAACTCATACTCAAAATGCCAAATAGTAGCAAGGATTTTTTTTCTTTATTAGAGAACTCAAGTCTAAGGGAAACATTTGAATCGTGTCAAAGTGAGAATCCAGCAGTGCATCCATTCGTCTATGGGTGTATCCAGACCGTAGATGTGAAACATCACGATCTAACAATTGATATGTGCCTAAAAGGTTATAGTTCACTTTTATGGCAAACCATGTATAAAAAAGAAATAAAGTTCGTTGCCCATTCATATCAATTGTCTCTCTCCTTTCACTCAAAACTCATACTTAGAATGTCAAATGGTAGCAATTTTTTTTTTTTTTTTTTTTTTTTTTTTTAAATTTTAAATTAGAGAACTCAAATCTAAGGGAAACATTTGAAGCATGTCAAAATGAAGACTTGGAAATCCATAAACTTATTTTAGGCGATGAAGAGGTAGAGTTCAAGATTTATTCATGTTATACCTTACATTGATTATTCTTTTTTTTTTTTTTTAAGCAAAGATAATCATATTTGTTTATTAATGAAAAACACATGTAATCTAATTATGTCTCTTAGGGATGTGTTTCTAATTTTAATTTTATTCTTTTTGTCAAAACAGTAAAAAAAGAAGGAAATTTTGTGGCAAGAAATTTGACTTGATGTTTCATTTGGAAGAAACATTATACATGTCGAAGTAACCATTGGAGAACATGCAAGAAAACAAGTTTCCACACTGCGAATTTCATTAAGTTCACCTAATGATGAAGGATAATAAACAAAGCACGAAAACAAATAATTACTAATGTTGAAATATATTTTCCTCAACATGTATTCTCCATGGACCAACTCTATGTTGCATTATTAAGAGGAGTTTCAATGTCAAAAATAAAAATTCATGTTGAATCACTTCATGATCAAAGTATATCTTCTAGACATACAAATCACTTCATGATCAAAATGTATCTTCCAGACATACGAATCACTTCATGATCAAAATGTATCTTCAAGACATACGAAAAATGATGTTTATAAAGAGTTTCTCTTATAATTAAGGTCAAGTTTATTAAATATTTATTTTAATTTTCATCCGTTTAACTTATATAATTCTTATGAAATATATTTATTTAGGTTTGGTTTCTTTCATTTCTTCTTCTCTAGAAACCAATCCCTTTAAAGAACACGAGTAAATTACTCATCTGGTAACACATTACCTTATGTTACTTCTTTATCCATTTTACTCCACAACTTTTATTTTGGTAACATTATATATATATATATATATATATATATATATATATATATATATATATATATATATATTTTAATTTTAATCATAAATTTGTTCTTTATTAATTTTCTAAATATTAATACTCAATGAAGAGTATATTCATTCAAATTTAAAATTTCACAAATTATGAACCATGTGTAATCCATTTCATATTAAATATAAATTAACCTAAAACAATATATATATATATATATATATATATATATATATATATATAGTTGTAAACACTAATATATTTTTTTTGGGAAAATTATTTTTTTGGTCTATGAGTTTTCAAAATAGACATTTTTAGTCCTTGAATTTTGAGAAATGGATTTAAATGGTCCCTAGGTAATTTTTTTATTATTTTAATGTTAATGAAAAATTAAAAAAAAAAAAAAAAAAATAACAAAACCCCTTCTCTCTCCTCTCACTCACTCCCTCCCCTTCTCTCTCCTCTCTCCTCTCTCCTCTTCTCCTCTCTCCTCTTCTCCCTCCTCCGCTTCTTCTTCTTCCTTCATCGATTCACAAGTATGAAAAAAAATAAAAGTTGAACACGATGCAATAAGAAGAAAGCAAGGATAGGTTGAAAGGAAATTTGGACTCGGGTTGGGCAAATTATTCATAAATGAAAACAAAGCTCGAGTTTTCAAAACACTAATGAACCTAGAACAATAGGATAATCTGATTTTCTGCAGCTACAAGACCAATAATCTCTAACTCTTAAGAGAAACAACGAAAATCGTTGATTTTTGTAATTGCAGAATGAACAACACAAAGAAGGCGATGAATGAAAGTAGAAAAGAGAAGGGAGGGAAAAAGAGAAAGCAAACCTAAAATGATTGATTTAGGAGGCAGAAGATGAAGACGATGAAGGAGAAGGAGAAGTGCAAATTCAAAGTTAAAACCACCGATTGTAATAGTGCTTCCCTTTTCGCTACACCATCTTTAAATATAATCTCTGTATTCAAAAAAGAAGAAGAAGAAAAAAAGGTCTGAGAGAGAGGGGGTTGAGCGATCGTGTGGAGGGAGAGAGAATGAAAAGAAAAATTGTGATATCACAATTTTGAAGGAGGAAGAAGAAGAAGGGATGAGGGAGAAGAGGGGAGAGGAGAGAGAGGAGGAGGGAGGGAGTGAGAGGAGAGAGAGAGGGGTTTTTGTTTTTTGTTTTTTTTTAATTATTTTTTAAATTTTCATAACATTAAAATAATAAAAAAATCACTTAGAAACCTTTTTTAATTTATTTTTCAAAACTATGAGACTAAAAAAGTCTATTTTAAAAATTCAAAAACTACATGCACCTAATCTAAAAAATTTAGGGACCAAAACAGTAATTTTCCCATAATAGAAAGAGGAATCGTAAGGCCTTTCATCTTCCGATTTTCGGACAAAAGGAAAAAAAAGGAAAAAAAAGGAAAACCTCCTTCTGGTCCACCTTCTTATTCTTCTTCTTCTTCACTCCGTCTCCTCCTCCGTTTCAGCAGTTCAGTGTCGCCGCTGCCTCTCTCCCATTCAGGGCTACCGCTACCGTCTTTCTTCCGCCCGTGCCGTTGCAGCCTCGCTTTGGCGGTTTGCACTGATTTTCTTTCTACTCTCTTGTTGTTACGATATTCTCTCAATATCCATCTATGCATTTTTGCTCACTTGAAAAATGCAAATTAGGACTTGTCTAATGAAAGAATGAAGGAGTTATTTTTTTAAATAACAATAGCAGAATAACAACCAGAAAAAAGAATCATCCTTGCGGAAAATTGGGACTTTTCAAACTGCCATGTGCAATCCTCTGCCTTGTAATTTCTTGCAGGCTTTGCTCGTCTGTATATCGCTTTTGTCCCTGCAGAAATTGCCTAAGCACCGCCCACCATGAATTTTCCAGCATCTCCCTTCTTCTTTATTTATCTAGAACCAGTCAAAGTAATCCAATTCTCCCTAACAAACAAAAAGTCGCAGATATTAGAATGAAGATAGTTTAGCCAAATTTCTTTTGAAAACTTGAACCTTTATGGCTGGTTGTTTCTGTGGCTAATAATTTGGTCAAATTCTATGTGTCCTTGTGGGCTTCCGTAAGAAAGCCCTTTTGTAATTTTCAGCATTCCACATATTAGCCACAGAGTCATGAACACGAGTTATTTATAATCTATAAAACCACAGATAAAGAGTGACAAAACTGTCACCATGTGACCAAGGATCATGCCAAAAATCAGTGTGCTGTCCATTACCAATAACTTACATAATATGGTTCTTAACCAAACTATTCAGCATCGAAATATATCTCCATGGAGCTTTAGTAGAGCCTAAAATGGTAGCACAAGTCCACTGATGATTTAGATACACAAGATAGTATTTGGCTTTGATGATTTTCCTCCAAAGAGCTTGATCGTCAGTGAGAAATTGCCAAGTCTATTTTGCTAAAGGGCAGAATTCCTTTGTTTAATGCTACCAATACCCAAACCACCCAATTGGAGAGGTAATTGTGTATATTCCCAATTTACATTGTGCATACCATCATCACAATTTCCTTGGAAAAATCACTAAAAGCTTCTCAATCAAGTTGGCAATCTTGCTAGGAAATTTGAATAAAGAGAGGTAATAAATAGGCATATTAGAAAGAGTGGATTGAATAAGTGTATGCCCATCTCCTTTGGAGATAAAAGAGTACTTCAAATTTTGAAGCTATGTTGTAATTTTTCCAAAATTGGTTGCCAAAACAGAACACTCTTGGGGTTACCTCCCAAAGGAAGACCAAGATATTTATTAGGCCAAACACTAACCTTGCATCCAAAATTAGTTGCCAAACTGTCCATCTCCTCTTAAGGAACATGAATGCCAAGAAGCTCACTTTTTCTATTTATATTAGGTCCTGAAGCCTTCTAAAAATATTAATAATATAAAATTGATTCATCATTGCAGCATGATCCCATAAGAGAATAATAAAGTGTCATCAGCAAACTGCAAATGATTAATCATCAAAGAGGAACGAGACATAATTGCTACCCAATCACAATTTCAAATATGTTAGAAATCCCCAGAAGAACATTGGAGAGATGGTTCTCGCAACCTTTTGTGTCACGACAAAATGAAGACATGGGCCAGAAGTAGTGTGCGCCAATCAAAGGCGGCGGCTAGGGTGCCAAAGTGAGCATAGCTCAACCGTAATGGACATGTACTCCTTCCCTTGAGGTTGGAGGTTCAAATTCTCATACCCCACATTTGTTGTAGTAAAAAAAAAGGCGGTGGCTAAGGTTTCAAAAAAGATAGGTGGCTAGGGGTTTTTTTAGAGGGAACTAGGTTTTATTTAGTTTTGTTCCTCCTAATTTAGTTTAAGGCCTTTGTTAGTTAATTTTGGTGGGTGTTTACCCTACTTTAGCTTCCCTTCTCTGTAGTTAAGCTACCCAACCCAACCCAACCCTTGAACTTGCATTATTGTGTTGGAGATGTTACAAACTTAAAAAAGTTAATGTTATGAGTTATTTTGTGTTTTCAGTTTTTTGACTGTAACTATTGTAGAATTTATTGGTTGATGGAATGAATATGAAATTTCTATTTTAACTTGATCTTTTATGTGAATTTAATACCCAACCAAATGGTAAAGGCTAAATCACTCCTGTTTATGTGAAGAACCTTTATCTGTTCAACTTCGTGGTTGGTTTTGATGCATTTTATGAGTAATTTACATTATTTGTTTTGTCGAACAGGTGGAGCAATGCTTTCTGGAGTCAAATTTATTCCTCGTGAAAAAATTAACGATGTAAGAACCATTTAGTTTGGATGTTAATCTTGAAGTTTGCTTATGTTAAGTTATGGTCTTCTTTCGGTTTAGGTAACTTACAATATTTATTGGGTATGACACAAGGTGATTGTTATGGTTTTCTTTCTTCTGAACAGAGTAATAAGAAACAGAAAAGTAAGGGAAAGATAGCTCGTTACAGCAGTTCAGATGAAGAGTATCTAAATACAAAAAAGAAGAAATTTGGGAGGAAGAAATGGGAATCATCAAAGGACTATTCGACATCTTCAACAGATAGTGAGATGAGGGAAGATTCTCACAAAGATGGGAAGAAACATCATACAAGAAAAATAAGTAAGAGGAACAAGAACACTTTAGCTAGGGAATATTCCTCATCTACTTCTAGTGATGATAGCTCTAGAGATAGTGTTGAAAAGCAAAGAAAACATAGTGGAGAAGGTGAAAGAAAATGGGTGAAGAAAAGAAAGAGTCAAGACCTTGGAGAAGAAATGTTTGGATCTCATTCTCTTTCATTGTCATGTTTCATATTTTAGAAAATTATGCAGTTTCATAATTTCTTCTAATTTTTAGATGGCATCAGAGAAACTTCCTCCAAAGATGACAAGGAAATTGTTAGAAAAGAAATGGGGCTGGAGTGGATGCTTAAACCCCAAGAAAAGATGCATGGAAGCTCAGATGAGTCTCCTGATAACCAACAAGAAGAAGCTCCAAAAGAAGTATGCCCTTGTCTTTTGCATAGTGACTTGGCATGAATCTTTGATTCTTTTTTTTTTTTTTTTTTTTTAAAGAAAATTACAAAGAGTAGTTTTAGATGAGTTGTTATTCTTGGTTGATTTATTTTGTCTTCTAGATTTTTGGTCATCTATTAAAATTAGATATATGAGTTGTATTTACATTAAAGATTCTAGATGTTGTCATATCTTCTTGTCTTCACATCATTGCTTCAACTTTACATTCCCCCACCTTTAGACAAAAAGATAGAAATGAAAATGCAATCAATAACATTGACCAATCTTGAACCCTAATTGGCAGCATCTTTAAAGTGTGAGGTGGTAAATTGCAATGGGGCTCTAGGGCTTAAGCGTGAAGTAAAGAAAAAAATAGTGAGGGTTTTCATTATGAATGTAAATTAATTTTTTATATATGAAAAGATTTGTAACACAAATCTTTGAAAAAATATATGAAAAGATTTAGTATTATAAACAATAAGACGATGAGGAATTTAAGAAATTAGAGCTTTTGTGCGAGATTGTTTTGAGAAATAAACTTTCTTTGCTTCCTTATGGAATATTTGGCTTGAAAAGGAATGAGATTTTTTAAAGGGTCAGAAAGTTCTTGGACGTTTGGGCTTGGCTAGGTTCTATGCCTTGTAGTTTCTGTAACCAAAGATCTTTGTGATCATACTTTGTCATTTATTCTCAACAATTGTAGCCTTTTCTTTTTGCAACTTGTTGATTCATTTAGTTTGTTTTCCTTTTGTTTTGTTTTTCTAGTTCCCAAAAAAAGGATATCAAAGAATGCATCTTATTTTTTTAAATAAAAAAATGAAAACAATTAAAGAAAAAAAACTTTGTGCGGCATGCACCTTAGGGTGGGGGCTTTTTTGAGAAGCATGCATGTGGGTGCCTGACTTGTTAACATATTTAGAAAGGAAGTCTTTTATCTTTTAAACTAGTTTCTGATTATTTTTAGTGATGTCTCCTTCCTCTTGCTTTTGGTATTCCTGTATATTCATCATAATAAGATGGTTAGAATATGTGATATCTAGTGGATTATGCTAAAAAATGTTTATTTTTCCTGCTTATTAAACCTGAGACGTGTTTACTGTTTACTTTTTGTTCTGCTTTGTATTCTGAATTTGATTAAAACTACATGGTTGTTGGCTGATGATTTATAAGTTACTTTTCTTGCCAGATAACTAAGGTAAATCCCAAGGAATTGAATCCATATTTTAAAGAAAATGGAACTGGTTATCCAGAGGAGAGTGATAGGACCAAATCAGATATAGACAAACTTCCACCACCTCGTGTTGTTGGGGATGGGGGGGCTAGTTGGAGACTTAAAGCATTGAAGCGTGCTGAGGAGCAAGCATCTCGAGAAGGACGGAGGCTTGAAGAGGCATGCTTATTATTACTATTATTTTTGTTCATACAAATTTTGATCCAAAATTTTGTTCTTTGGTTTTTTATAAGTTGAAATTGTATAGGTTGTTGAAGAACGTTGGGGTTCTCTTGGCCAACTTGCTGTCTCGGTAGCAGCCAGTAAAGTGGCACCATCACGTTCTCATTTGCATGCTATAAGAAATAGAAAGAGTGGGCTAACCAATGAAGATCAAGTTTCAAACAGTCAAAATGAAAGTGATTATGGAAAGGTACTTGGAAATCATTGATTGAGTAATTTGATTCGGATATGTGACCTCATATTTTAGTTTGAAACTTATCCTATTCTTCAGAATGAAGAGAATTAAACTTCCCTTGCTAATCTGGTACATTATTTTAGAGCTCTGTCAGGGACTACTTGAAGGACATCTCTTCTAGACATGCTGAAATGAGGGAGCCTAAAGTTCGAGATTCTTTATCTTGGGGAAAGCAAAAAAGTCAAAATGTCTCTTCAAAGGATGCTGGCCTCATTTCGTTAGCAGCGTCCAGTTTGAATAAGTTCTCAGATGATGGAAGTTTTGCATCTGAATTTCTCAGAAAACAAAGTGAAAATACTAAAGGTGCTCCAGTTAGGACAAAGGTGCAATCAGAATTGGTTGTCTCAACATCCGAGAAGCCTAATGAAGATTGTGTTTCAGCCAAGGATGCAATGAGTGCAAATCAGTTGGCTGCAAAGGCATTTCAGCTTCAAATGAAAGGAAAACATGAAGAAGCCCAAAAGCTTTTGGTAGGACAAGTTCTAGTCTCTACAAACTACATTTTCTCATCTTATCGGTACTCCTTCCATGGAGTATCGTATGTTGTTGCATGCCACACTTAATCATTTAGACATGATCATTGATTAATGCTGTAGAGGAGATCTTTTTGGTGGCACTCAACTTCATATGACTTGGGATTGAAAATCCATATGAAAATCATTCACCTAGTTATGCATCATTACTTCTTGTCAATGAGAAGTGAGTTCTACTGTTAACATAAGAAAAAAAAGGAAGAGATAGATGATAAGTTTTGTTCTAGGCATAGAGAGAGCCCACAAATTTGGAAGGGTTTAGAAAGCCCATTATTCATGGCTATATGATATGCCAAAGAATAGATTGTTCTCAGATACAACCGTACTAATGAAAGGAATATGAAACCTTTACCTATTTCCACCCTTTAATTCTGTGTACCAAATGGGTCCTTAGAGGGTAAAAAATGTTAGAATGATTTTCTACGATGTCCCTGTACAAGTCAACATACCTCGACTTTGTTGACTTATTTCTTTACCCTTGTAAGTTGTATATATTTGAATTTGACGTGACTTGATTACTAAATATGTAGGTGATAAGAAAAGTTGAATGTGCTAATAAGGTTGCCGTTGCTTTTGCGGGGTTAGGTATAAGCTTCTTGTTCAAAATTTGTAATTGTTGACAATTTACTTTTTCAGCAAGAAGTACAAAATATGAAGGCGACCCATAGTGTTGAAGGGAATTCCATCAAGCCGCAAAATGAACGAAGCACAGCTAGGTATTGACTTCTTGTACTGTCTTCCTCTCATGCACATGCCTGACTAATTGACCTATCTTTTTTAGTTTATTGTGCACATTTATGTGATTGCTAAAATATGCGTAGCTTGAAAATACACCATATAAATCCTATAAAAAAAGACACCATATAAAGTACTTCGAAATGGGTGATTCATCCTTAGAAAATAAATAAATAATGTATATGAAATTTACTGAGATTTGCCAGATTTTGTACTCTATTTGGTGCTTTATGGAAGGATTTATACTTTTTATTTTATTTATGGTATTTTTTTCCCTATTTTCTTTTGGTTTCAATTTTTGAATAACAGAAAGGTGGTTATTACAGCTTATTCGTTTTTTTCCCTGGAACTTCCTCACTTACATACTTTCCCTTTGTTTAGAAAACATTTTCCAGGTATATCTAGGAGGAATAAGGAGGATGATTCAGATCTTTATCTAGCTAAAAATATAATGCAGAACAAGCAATACAGCATGTCTAGTCGGGCAGATGACGAATATGATTATGAAGATGGTCCAAGAAAAACTAATCAAAGAAAAAGGGGAAGTAATGATGATAAGCTATCTGGGAAGGATATTCGTCCAAGGCATATGGCAACTCAAGAAGATCGCTGCATCTTTTGCTTTGAAAATCCTAACAGGCCAAAACATCTGACTGTGTCAATAGCAAATTTCACATACTTGATGCTGCCTCAATGGCAACCTGTGGTTACAGGCCATTGTTGTATTTTACCTATTCAAGTAAGTTTAAAGTCTAGTTCTCTTTGTATCCTGTGTCTCTGGTTTTTCTACCGTGGTTGATGAGAAAATCATAATTTCTTTCTACATATATATTTGGGGACTTCAGTAAGTTGGATCACTAAAAAACGAAATTTAAAAAATAAAAATGTTGTTACATTTTGAAACCTCCTTTTCCTGTCTCATAAAAAAAAATAATAAAAAAAAAGAAAAGAAACTCCCTTTCTTGAGCATGCTTAATCTCACTTCATGGAGATCAATGGTCCAAATTCTCATGAGAGCAAAAAGCTTATATGCACAAATATTATCCAAAGTTTATAGAATGTTCTTAGAAGTTGGAATGAGCTCTTCTTTTACTTTGTTCTCACATGGTTCTTCAGTAAGATTTTCATTGTGAGTTGTTTTCTTTACAGCATGAATCAGCCACGAGAAGTGTGGAGAAAACTGTGTGGGAGGAAATTCGCAACTTCAAGAAGTGTCTGATAATGATGTTTGCAAAGCAAGAGAAAGATGTGGTTTTTCTTGAAACAGTTGTGGGCTTGGCAAAACAACGTCGCCATTGCTTGATTGAGTGCATTCCTTTGCCCCAAGGAATAGCGAACGAGGCTCCTCTATATTTTAAAAAGGTGAGAATGTTTTTTTCTTTTGTTTGTGCCCACCATTCAAAATCCTTTCAATGTTCCCTTTGCTTTCCATGTAGCCATCTACATTCAATGTTCAAAAGTGTTGCATCATATTGGGTTAAAATATAACACTTCTTCATAAACTTCCCTGTGCACATTCAATAAGTGTTACATCATATTGGATTAAAATATAACATTGCTTGATAACTTATCCTGTGCATAGGATGGATGAAATTGCAAGAACAGATAAAGAGAAAGAAGAAATATTTAAGAGGGGATAATGAAATAAGCCCACTAAATAAAGTCTACATGTCAGTCCTCAATTTGTTAATATTTGATTGTACTTCTAGATTGTATTATCATCTTACTATGGAATATGATAAGAACGAAATAAGCCCGCTTAATAGAAACTAAACATTAATGCATTATTTTTCTTCTCATTGGATTTTAATTTTTACTTCTAGATTTTATTATCATCTTATATGGAATATGATGCTCTTGGTACGTTTATTTGTTTGACTTTCTCATGGCTCGTTCAACATGGATTTAGCGTTGGGTTCCTTTACATTTCTCCTCATGGTGGTTAGACTATCTATTTAACAATAGAGTTGTTTGGGGTTTGTTTGGCTTGTAGTAGAGATTGTCGTTCCATGATTCACAAGTTAAAGATATTCCCATTATGATTCCGTTTGGCTTTTCTCTCTGTTTTTGAGTGATTTGAAGATGTAATGGCCTAAGCACTCCACAGCACTGCCAATCCTCCCTCTATATTTGTAAAAATGCCCATTAGTTCTTAAATTGGATTAAACAATTATGTTTGTGAGGTTGATTTGCTCACAAATAACACAGTCGAGCATGAAATCGTCAGTCAAAAAATGGTTTCAATTAGTAGTCATGTAATTAGAAGCTCTTGAGCCCATTAATCAAGATTCCAAATTCTCAAATTAAACTTTTATAGCGTTTGAGAAATTACTTTTGTTTTGGCTATTGTACCCATACATGACTAGAGGGAGTGGAGGAATTTGTTGCCTGATGTTGAGCCTTTTGAGCTTGATCGAGAATCTCAATAGGAATAGAAGAATTTTTGAAGATAAGTTTACTCCTTTAGATAGATTTTGGGATGTTGTACAGCTAAATACGGCTTTGTGGTGCCATAGTTTTAACAAATTCTTTTGTAACTACCCTTTTTCTTTGCTTTTGAATGATTGGAAAGCTCTTTGTATGTAGTTCCTTGGGTGGGGGTACTCTCTTCCCCCAGCCCTTAGGTGTTGTTCCCTTTCTTTTGGTTTATAATATATTACCTCCATGGTTTCTTATAAAAAAAAAAAAAAAGATCGAGAATCTCAATAGGAAATCCATTTTTTTTTTGCTCAAGCACTTATTTCAGAGACTGAATTCTCGGTTGATGATTGGTTGTAGCTTGATTATTTGCTTTACTCATTTTATCTGATTGAGCATGAGTTGATTTCTAATCTGGAGATTTTTCATGAATATATGCAAGCGTCTCTTGTGTGGCTTATCTTCTTACAAAGGTTACACCATCTAGGCTGAGTTTCGGTCTCCAAAGATTGGGTAGTTGTTTCATTCCAAACGTTAGTTCCTTCTACTTTCCTTTGTTCTCACTTCAGTGAAGGCTTCACGTACAATTGACTAATTGAGAAAGGTTTAATAGATATTAGTATTCCGCCTCTAACTCCATCCAAGTTCCAGTGGGCCCCAACGGAGACTTGTAACTTCATTTTTCTCCACTATTTCTTTATGGAACTTGGTTTGACTCCAAAGCTGAGGAGAATTTGTTGACTTCAGATGAGATCAGCCTTTGAACTTTTGTTAAGAGTGAACTTTTAGAGCTTTATTTGAATGAGGAGAGAAATTCTATTCAGAAATGCAAATTGTTAGGGCTAAAAGCAGGAGATGAAAATACGAATTTTTTCATAGATTCTTGGCTGCAAAGAAGAGAAAGTTGTTGATTTCTGAGTTAACTTCTTTAGATGGTAGTCTTTTGCTGTCATTTGGCGAAATTGAGGCAGAGATTTTGGGCTTTTTTACCAATTTGTATCAGGGGCTTTGCCAGGTAGAAGAGTAACTTTGATTGGTCAAGGGTTTCCTTTGTTCAAAATTCTGTTCTGGTAGCTCCATTTTCGGTTGAGGAAATTTGTTCTGCGTTGAAAGGTCTTGGCAAAAACAAAGCCCCAGGGCCCGATGGGTTTACTTCTGAATTTTTAATCAAAATTTGGGATTTCTTAAAAGCAGACTTCTTGAGGCTCTTTGAAGAATTTCATCAGAATGGGCATATTAATGCTGGCTTAAAGGACAATTTCATTTGTTTAATTCAAAAGAAGGATTTGGCCTTGTCGGTTAGAGATTTCAGACCTATTAGTTTGACCTCCTCGGTATACAACATTCTAGCTAAGGTGCTGGCTAAGTGGTTAAAAAAGGTTATGCCTTGAATTATTTCTCCTTGCCAAAGTGCCTTAATTGAAGGGAGACAAATTCTGGGCCCTATTCTTATTGCTAATGCAGCAGTGGAATTTTACCATATAAAAAAGAAGAAAGGGTGGATTTTGAAACTTGATGGGGAGAAGGCCTTCGATTGTGTAGATTGGGACTTTTTAGATGAAGTTCTTTACCTCAAAGGTTTTGATAGAAAATGGATTCAAGGATGTGTGTGAAATCCTAAATTTTCAGTCTTTATTAATGGCCGACTGCGGGGAAGGATTATTGCATCTCGTGGTTTAAGACAAGGTGATCCTATTTCTCCTTTCTTATTTCTTTTGGTTAGTGAGATTTTTAGTGCTTTAATTGACAAAATTCACTCCAATGGTGCTTTTGAAGGCTTTCGGGTGGGACAAGATCAAGTTCACGTTTATGTTCTTCAATTTGCAGATGATACCCTCTTTTTTTTTTTTGCAAGGATAGTGATGGGATGTTTGAGACTTTAGTTAAAACTATTCAGCTCTTTGAATGGTGTTCGGGCTTGAAGATCAATTGAGAGAAATCAGCTTTGTGTGGCATCAATATGTATGATTCTAAGGTGAGCTAGTTTGCTTCAAGGCTTAATTGTAAATCTGAAGTATTACCTTTTAATTATTTAGGGCTTCCATTAGGAGGACATCCTAAAAATGATTCTTTTTGGCAACCAATTCTTGATAAAATTCAAAAGAAGATTGATAGGTGGAAGAGGTGTACTTTATCAAGGGGTGGTCGGGTTAACTCTTTGTTGTTCGGTTTTATCGAGTATTCCTTTATATTTCTTATCCATTTTTCTCTTGCCTCCCTCTATTATTGTGAAGATAGACAGAATTTTACGTTCCTTCTTTTGGGAGGGTAATGAAGGAAGCAGAGTAAATCATTTGGTTAGATGGAGTCTAGTCTCCAAGTCTCAAAAGGATGGAGGTCTTGGAATTGGGGCTTTGAAATAGAGGAATACAACATTATTGGCAAATTGGGGTTGGCAATTTATGATGGAACCTCATACTCTATGGAGGAAAGTAATATTCAGCATCTATGGTTCTTCTAATTCTCGGTGGAATTCTATTTCTAGAAGAGGTTTCAGTCTTCGAAGACCATGGATGTCTATTTCTAAAATCTAACAGCAATTTGATTTGCTTGCGCATTATAAATTATGTAATGGAAGGAAGATTCGGTTTTGGGAAGATCCATGGTTGAACAATTCTGTTCTTAAAAACAGTTTCCCGTGGTTATATGCTATTTCATCTTCTCCTTTTGGATCTGTTTCTGATTTTTGGGATCCTCAAACAAGTTCATGGCATCTTTCTTTTCGAAGGCTTTTAAAGGATGTTGAGGTTGTAGACTTTCAAGATCTGCAAAGTTTTATTTCCAGTGTGGCTCTTGGTTCTAATGAAGATTCAAGAAGCTGGTCAATTGATTCTTCAGGTTTATTCTCGGTGAAATCCTTAACTAATCATTTGATTTCTTTTTCTGCCTTGGAGAAAGAGTTATTTTCAGTCATTTGGAAGTCCAAGAGTCCAAAAAGAATTAATATTCTTTTGTGGATTATGCTTAATGGGAATCTCAACACTTCGGATGTTTTGCAAAAGAAGTCTCCAGCCCATTGCTTAATGCCATCAGTCTTTGCTATTTGCTATCAAGATGAAGACTCTCTAAATCACGTTTTTTTTCAATGTTCTTATGCTCGGCAAGTTTGGTTTACTTATTTCAACATTCAGTTGGTTTTTTCTAACGTATTTCGCAGCAATGTTCTTCAGCTTCTTTATGGTCCAACCCTTCTGAACTCTAAAGCAAGATTATTATGGATTAATAC
The DNA here is from genome assembly GCA_033996785.1 of Trichosanthes truncata. Taxonomy (NCBI): domain Eukaryota; kingdom Viridiplantae; phylum Streptophyta; class Magnoliopsida; order Cucurbitales; family Cucurbitaceae; genus Trichosanthes; species Trichosanthes truncata. Next base: position 18,650,269 of record JAWPNB010000004.1, read on the forward strand.
AGTCAAGGCCCTTCTTTTCGAATTGTGGCCGGAGCAAAATCAACGATTTTTTCAGAATAAGCATTTCTTATGGATTGATCGATTTGAGTCGGCTCATCTGAAATCTTCCTCTTGGTGTTCATTGTCTAAATTATTCTTAGGTTTTACCTTCAGGATATTTGTTTAAATTGGAATGCTTTTATTTATTCCTTCTAATGCTTTAAATTTTAGAGGGGCGATCATCGCGATCCTGTGCAAACAGAATCTCATATTACGAATCATGGAACTCAACTTCAAAACGACTGGGCAGTCGGAGCAGGAAACATGGAAGTCAGAGGTCTTATTTGGAATGCAACCTTGGTAGTTACACGGAGAGACTTTCATGAGGATTGGGGGAGAATCCTTGATTGTATCAAACAACAAACCCAACAAAGCTACATCATAAATCCTTTTCATCTTGATAAAGCCCTTCTTAAATGTCCTACAGGGGAGATGTGCCGTCTACTTTTGTCAAACAGAGGATGGGTTACGTTCGGGCCTTTAACGGTGAAAGTTGAAGCTTGGGATCCTATTGCCCATGGGAGGATAACGGCCGTCCCTTCTTATGGGGTTTGGGTTAGATTCAGAAACATCCCTCTGCATTTATGGAGTCTAGCTACTTTCAGGGCAATCGAAGACATTTATGGTGGCTTTATTGATTATGCAGTAGTGAATTCCAATCTCATTGAATGTATGGAGGTTGCCATCAAAGTCAGGGGAAATTATTGTGGTTTCATTCCGTCGGAGATCAGGCTGGTGGATAAGGATCACACCTTTTGTGGCCACCGTTGTTACTTTCCAAGATTATAATTTGTTGATCGGAAAAGATGTTAGAAATCATGGAGGTTTCTCGCCGGAAGCAGCCGCTGATTTTTTCGAGACAAAAGCAGGTATAGGTCCTAACCCAGTGGATTTGTGGAGAGTTCAGGATGGGGTCTTCTGTGCCACGGTTAATATCATGTATCCTGGGTCTACTGAGGTCTCCCTTGAAAACAGAGTCAGTGTGGCCTTTCTTTTTTAGAAAGAAAAGACCCATGTCAGTCATTTGAGTGCTTCTACCTTTCAACAGGGCTCTAGGGATGCGGAGTCTCATCCCTCAAGTTCCTCCTACCCGACAGCTGGCCACAGTGGTACTCAAATTTTAGAAAAGGGTTTAGTCCCTTCTTTCATATGACGGGAGGGAAAAAGGAAAAGCGGTTACTTTTGGGAAAGAGACAAAAATGAAAGCCTTGATTAAAAAAGGTATGGTCTTTTCAATCGGGCCCACAAAGGAGCCTAAAGAGGTTAGAGAAAGAGGATGGGATTTTGGGTCGGACGTCTCTGTGACTAGTATGAGTAGTGTGGCTGAGATGGTTGAAGCCGAAGTTGAAATTGGGGGGAGCCAGGAACAGAGGTTGTAGATCCCCCACAAGACTTTCATGTTTGTATAAGGGAGGATGTGTCCCAGATTTTGCCACAAGGGGAAGCTTGGGAGGTTGTTCCTATGCCGCCCCAGCTTGAGAATCGATCTTTGGTAGAGGTTGAAGAAGAACAACAAGCCCTTTGCGAAGCAGTTGCCGAGGAGGTAGAGGATAGTTCTTTTACTAAACAGATGGTTAAATCTTTGAGAAAGTGGAACATGTGCATTCGACCCATATCCACAAAAGCTAGTGCGGCCGTAAAAAAGAAAAGTAGAGGACTTACCAGTCAGCTTAGAGTCTGGGAGAATGAATTAATAGTTGAGGAAAGTAGAGTAGCAAAGGGCCAAGATGTGCCTTTATGAAATTCATCTCTTGGAATGTTAGAGGGATAGGAGCCCCTTCAAAAAGAGCTCTCATTAAAAGCTTCTTTAGAAAAATTGATCCTGATGTTGTGCTTTTGCAGGAGACTAGATTGAACTATGTGAACAGATGGCTAGTGAAGTCTATTTGGAGTGCTAAACGTATTAGGTGGGTTGCCTTAGATGCTGAGGCTGCTGTGGGTGGTGTCCTAGTGATGTGGAAAGAGGACGTGATCTCAGAGGATGATTCCTTGCTGGGTCGCTTCTCGATCTCTATTTCTTTCTCTTACGATACTTGCTTTCGGGGGTGGATTTCTGGGGTTTGCGGTCCCCCTTCTCACCATGGTAGAGAAGATTTTTGGCAAGAATTGGAGGATTTAGCGGGGCTTTGCTCGGATTTTTGGTGCCTGGCTGGTGACTTCAATGTGGTCAGATGGATCTCTGAAAAATCCAAGGGAGGGAGAATTACTAGACGTATGAGAGTCTTTAATGCTTTCATTGAAAATACAAATTTAGTGAACATCACGCTAAATAACGAGAGGTATACATGGTCAGATTTGCGAGAGTTGCCCACAGCCACTCAAATTGACAGGTTTCTTCTTTCTCTGACCTGGTTCAATACTTTCAAAGAGAGATCTCTTCAAAAGCTATCGAGACCAACTTCGGATCATTTTCCTCTTTTACTCTCTTTGGGAAATCAAAAGTGGGGTCCCTCCCCCTTCTGGTTTGAAAACACTGGTTAGATCATCCTAACTTCTTGAACCTTATTAGGACTTGGTGGATGGAGTTGAGTCCAACGGGTTGGCCAGGTTATGCTTTTATGGAGAAATTAAAAGGCCTTAAGAATCGTTTGATCCGATGGAATAAGGAGACCTTTGGGAATATTTTAGAGGCTAAACGCTCTCTGATGGATAAAATAGACGAGATTGATCATGTCGAAGAATAAGGGGGATGACTAGTGATCTTCTAAGGCAGAGAATCCTCTTAAAATCAGAGATGATGGAATTGGTGTCAAAAGAACAATGCTTGACTTTGCAAAAATGCAAACTCCAGTGGCTGAAGGAGGGGGATGAAAATTTTCATTTTTTTCATAGATGGATGACGGCTAGAAAGTGTAGAAAGTTTATTTCTTTTTTGGAGGACCAGGAAGGTAATCTTCTTGCCTCAGAAAAGGAGATAGAAGATGAAATCCTCCGTTTTTTTTTAGAGTTGTACACAGCTTCGACTAAGCAGAGGTTGGAAGTTGAAAATTTGGATTGGGCCCATTTAACTGACCAGTGGGCTTCATGGCTGGAACAACCCTTCACTGAGGATGAGATTCACAGAGCAGTTATTAACTTGGGGCATCTCAAGTCTCCTGGACCCGATGGAATGACCAAATGAATTTTTAAAAAAGGCCTGGAACATCTTGAAGTCTGATTTAGTAGAGGTGTTCCAAGATTTTTTTGAAAAAGGGATTATTAACAAACGATCCAACGAGACGTATATTTGTCTTATCCCCAAAAAGATAAGAGCTAGCAAAGTTGGGGATTATAGACCAATTAGCTTAGTCTCCTCGCTTTATAAAGTTATCTCAAAGGTGCTTGCTGAGAGATTGAAAAAGGTCCTCCCTATGATTATTGATAATTCGCAAGTTGCCTTTGTTGAAGGGAGACAGATTCTGGATGCTGTTTTAGTGGCCTCTGAGACAGTGGGGGAGAAAATTGCAAACAAGGAAACATGTATTCTATTGAAGCTTGATTACGAGAAGGCCTACGATAAAGTTGATTGGGAGTATTTGGATTTTATTCTTAACAAAAAGGGGTTCGGCTCTAGATGGAGAAGATGGATGAGGGGATGTCTCTCCACTGTCAACTTTTCCGTTTTTATAAATGGTAGACCTCGCGGTAAGATCATGGCTCAAAGAGGTTTGAGACAAGGTGACCCTCTCTCTCCTTTACTCTTCACTTTGATGGGAGATTCTTTTAGCAGGTTGGTTCACTACTGCTGTGAACGGAGGATTTTGAAGGGTATTACTGTGGGCAAGGAGAGGGTGATGGTCACTCACTTACAGTATGCTGATGATACGCTTATTTTTTGTTCGGCTGATGAAATTTTTCTTACAAACTGGTGCATCACTATCTCTCTCTTCCTTCTCTGTTCGGGTCTGGTGTTAAATGTCTCAAAAACCGCTATTATTAGTCTAAATGTTTCAGAACAATGGCTGACAGACTTTGCTTCCAAGGCTGGTTGTAAACTGGAATCTTTGCCTCTTGCTTATCTTGGCTTTCCTTTGGGAGGCAATCATAAAGCCCGATCTTTTTGGGACCCTCTGATAGAGAAGTTTCAGCATAAGATTGACAAATGGAAATCTTTCCCCATTTCAAAAGGAAGGCGGTTGACTTTGGCTCAATCCGTCTTTAGCAGTCTTCTGGTGTACTACTTCTCGATCTTAAAAGCCCCCTTGAGTGTTATAAATAAGATGGAAAAATTAGTGAGATTTTTTCTGGGGGAAGGAATGTAACCAAGGGTGTAGCCATCTTGTTAACTGGGGGAAAACTTCCCTCCCACTAAGGTATGGGAGTCTCGGCCTCGGGGCTTATAAACAGAAAAATAGGGCCTTACCCCTCAAATGGTTATGGCGGTTCTCTAGAGAAGAGGAAGCTCTTTGGAGGAAGATTATCATCAGTATTTATGGGCTTGACAATCATGATTGGTGCCCCCTCCCTCCAAAAGGCAGAGCGAGAGGCAGGCCTTGGTTCGATATTGCTAAAAATGGGGTTGTTTTCTTCAGTTTCTTGAGGTTTAAGGTGAATAAGGGCATTCGAATTCGCTTCTGGAAGTACTGTTGGCTAGGCAATGCTCCCTTAGCCTCCTCCTTTCCTGATTTATTTAGTATGTTGCTGAAACCAGATGCCACGGTGGAAGATTGTTGGAGGAATGAAGCAAACGACTGGGATTTGGGTTTTATAAGAGGTCTGTTTGATTGGGAGATCCCTAGTTGGATTCGGCTGATTGAATTGATTGATGTCATTCGGGTGGGGGGGGGGTGTTGATGAAGCAGTTTGGGCTATTGATCTGGGAAGTTTACTGCAAAATCTACTTTTTTGAATTTATTAGTCTCCTCCTTCTCTCCATGTTCCCGTTCCCTTGATTGAAGCCATCTGGAAAAATGATGCTCCTAAGAAGGTTAAGGTGTTCCTCTGGTCAGTGGCTCATAGGAAAGTCAATACTCATGATCTGCTCCAAAAGAAATGTGCGAATTGGGCTATTTCTCCAAGTTTTTGCTTCATGTGTTCTGAAAATGCGGAAACTTTGGACCATTTGTTCCTTCACTGTCGGTTTGCGGCTCAAGCATGGCATTGGTTGTTTAAAGAGGTTAACCTTGCTTTATGTTTACCAAACAAAGTGGATGATTGGCTTTTTGAGGCTTTGGGAGGGGGAACATTGAGAAAAAAAGGCAAAGTGTTGTGGACAAATGCCTTTCGGGCTTTGCTTTGGAGTTTGTGGCTTGAAAGAAATAGGCGTCTCTTTGAAGATAAGGCCTCCTCTTTTGGATCTTTTTGTATAAACTTACATTCTCTAGCTTCTTGGTGGTGTACGAAGAACCGAAAATTCTTTTGTAATTATAGATTTTCCATGATTCAGATGAATTGGAAAGCTCTCTTATAGTTTTTTGGAAGGGTGTTTCTCTTCTCCCTTGCCTTTAGGTTGTTTTTCTGATTTTTGGGCCTTTGTGCATAATATATTTCTTTGTTTCTTATCAAAAAAAAAAAAAAAAAACTTTAAATTTTAGGATTTTTGCTCATTTGTTAGCTTGTTTCGTTTTTCGAATTTTGTTCTCACCCTTGTGGTGTTTGTATTTTGGAGCATTAGCCTCTTTTCATTAATTCAATGAAAAGTGTTTGATTTTTGTTCCCAAAAAGAAAATGATTCATTCATGTTCTGTTGCCAAAGTCGAGCAAGTAAGCTGAAATATTGTGTTATAAGGAACTCTCCTTGCCTAAGGTCGTGCAACTTTCCTTCCAATTAGAAGAGTTCAGCTGTATTTCTCAGGTCTGAAAAAAAGTCTTTAGCATTATCCTATATTTCCTAGCATAAGGATTTTCCCCCAATATTAGTATTCCTTGAACTAATTAGACAGTACATTATAATGCTACTATTGCCTTTCTATACACATAAATTTTAGATCATCTGTGGCTGGTTGCTTCGGTCGTCCAAGTATGTGATTGTCTTTTCCTTTCCGAAAGATGAAAAGCAGCAATGATGTGATTCAATTTGTGACCTGTGATTTGAAGTGAGTTGTTGTACTCACTGTTTTTGTTTGCGAACTACCAGTGGGATGATCTTCCGGTGTGGTAGTCAATTTCTCATTGGCTCTTTAATTTTGACATGGTTGAAAGTGTGGTTATCAAGTGAGTTGCTCTATACCATGAAAAATGAGATACTGAGGCGCTGGAGGAGGGAGAAAAAAATATTGTATGATTGCTTGTTTCTATTGGAGAAGCCCTAAATATCCGAAGTATGAAATAGGAAAGGAAATGAAAATAAATATAATTAGGGGGAAGAGAAACCCAAGAAGAGAGAGATGACTAATGGTAGCTGTAGGCTGGATAAAGGGCCTTATTCTATGGGCCAACAATAATTCTACAGATGCAGCAGAATGATGAGTGGTTTCCCGAGTCTGCCAAATGGTGGACAATGATAATAACAGTCTTTTTGGGAGCCCCCCCCCCCCAACTTGTTGATTAGAAAACCTTCTTGGCGGGGAATTAAGGAATTCTTTAAATTGGTGGAATCTTCCATTCAGATGAAATTGAAATGAGATATAATTGGACGAATGGGACAACCTGGTTGTTCTTGCCAGATGCCAACGTAATCAACAGAGGGGCTTGATTGTTTGGGGTCTTGACAAATCTGGGAGCTAGTCTCTGGTCTTGTAAATTCTTTGCCGCCCACCTTACCCAGGGTAAGCCCTTTGTAAATATCTATCGAACCATTTGGAAGCAAAAAAAATTCCCTAAAAAAGTTGAGGTTTTTGTGTGTCCTTAGCTTTGATGGGAATAAGCAACGCAGATGCTGTACTAAGAAAGATGTCCTCACATATTTGATCCATCCTTATTGGTGCTATCTTGCAAACAAAATTGGGAAAACCTGGAACCACGTTTTTCTTTATTCTTGTCCCTATACTCTTGAATGCTGGCTCCATTGTTGAAAGCTTTCAGTCGCTTTTGGTGCTTGCTGAAGAGTGCTAATAAGTGTGTGGAATAGTTTGTGGGCATCCCTTCAAACAGAAAGCTAATTACTTGGATGTGTGCAGTAATTGCATCTCTGTGTGGGAAAAATAGTTGGAAAGAAACATTGGGACTCTATTAAGCGTTTGAGTTATTCATGGTGTATATAATTTCCTGTTACTTTTCTATGTCCTTTTCTAAAAGTTATCAGAATTGGAGTTTTTTAACTTCGTCTTCCACCTTTTCTACTCCATCTCAATTAGGGTATTGTTTCTTATCCAAAATTATGTTTGCATTAAATCAGAACTTGAAGCTGAGCTTAGATTGTAAGCCCACAGTTAAATGTGAAAGTATTAAATTAGCTAAATTTTAAATTCGAATCTGATATCCATGTTTATGTTGTCTCTCCCATTGGTGTGGCTTAAAATCTGTATTTCTATCATCTCAAATACCTTTGGCACTGTAACTTCATTTGCATTGGATTTGTGTTAATTCACCGAACAGTCATCTTCAATGATTTTATCTGTATCTTTGCTCCCAACAATGATCTCAACAAGTTCATTTCAGGCCATTGATGAAGCAGAGGAAGAGTGGAGCCAGCACAATGCGAAAAAACTAATAGATACAAGTGAAAAGGGATTGCGTTGTTCAATTCCAGAGCATTTTCCATACTTCCACGTAGAATTCGGGTTGAATAAGGGGTTTGTGCATGTGATAGATGACGAAAAGAATTTCAAGACCAGCTTTGGCCTCAATGTCATCAGAGGCATGTTACAGCTAGCAGAGGAAGACATGCATCGGCGACGTCGATACGAGTCTATTGAGGTGCAAAAGCATGCCTTGGCGAACTTTTTACAAGATTGGGAGCCTTTTGACTGGACAAAACAGCTATGAATAGTCTGTTCAATTATGTTATTCATTGCTTTGCTAGTGTGTTAAACTTTAAATAATTTGACCAAGTGGCAATGAAAAGGTTGTGAAATAGCTTTCAAGAGTCTCTATTTCTCGGTTATTCCTTCTGTCTTTGATAAGAATGGAGCTTTAATCTCATGAACTATGTCAGTTGAAGCAGGGAAAATAAGACTCTTCATTAGTTTGGCTGGTGTTTTGTCAATTTTCTTGCTTAAGTTAGAAGAAAAGAGAAATTTGCATCTTTCCTACGTTAGATTGCAATCGGAGTAATTCATGTGGTTAGCAAGCTCCCAATAAAGACATGTTTTGGAGTGATCACTTTCACTTAAAATGTTTGGCAATAATTTTAAAGTGAATTCTATTCGATCCTTTGAAAAGTGATTTTCTAAATGAGTTTTGGTAAAATATTTATAAGAAATTGGTTTTAAAATGGCTATTGTTATAAATTTCTAATTTTTCATTCTATTTCACTCTATTTTCACCTTAAATATTGTGAAAAATTAGTTTATTTTCTAAAGTATTGTTCTCTTTATAAAATATTTATCCTTCTCCATCAGACTCTCTAACTTTTTTTTCTCTCATTTAAATTTTTATCTATCTAACTTTTTTTTCTTTCTAATAATTTATCTATTTTTTATTTATTTTTCTCTCAAATATAATGTTCTTTTTAATAAATTTGGTGATTCTAAAATCACTCTCGAAAACAAAACTTTAATAATTAAAAAACATTTTTAATCGTATCAAAATCACTTTTAAAATTGAGAATCAAACATTAAAATGATTTATAATTAAACATTTTTTAATAATGGTAATTATAATTAAATCACTTTGTCTAAAAATACCTATTCTAAAATCATGTTTTAATGTCATTTGAACATGAAGTTCTTTAAGAATGAAAGATTTGAAGAACGTGTGGAGAAAAAATCTTAAATCATTATAGATGGTTGGTGGAAAGAACTCCTTTTAATGGAGTTGAGGGATGTACTGGATTGTGTAAGTGTTTTGGGAGCTGTTAGGAGATTTCAAGGGATATGTAATTGATAGATGTTGGAGAGGGCGAGACATTCAATTTTTACCTTTGTGTTTAGGTACATGATTCAGTTATATCCTTAAATTTTTAATTTTGTTTTGTGGTTGAGTTTAAGTATTTTTCATGTCATGACGTTGTTGGAATAGAAATTTCGACCAACCCAAAGTTGCCACGTCATTACCCAACATTGATGACGAAATTATATTTAATTAGGGATTAATTAAATTTGCAAAGATTCCTATATTAAATTATGGCAGGTTCAAATACGCTATTGGGTTCTTTGAAATTTGGAAGACAAAAGTCCAAATTGAAGACCCAGTTCAGATGCTAGACCCAAAAGCAACTAAGCCCAGTCCAAAGAAGCTGGCCCAAAGTCAACTAGGCCTAGTCCAAATGGCTAGGCCCAAAGTCAACCAGGCCCAGTCCAAATGGCTAGGCCCAAGAGTCAACCAGGCCCAAAAGGCTAGCCCAAGGTCAACCAGATCCAATCCAAATGGGTTGACCCAAATCAATTGGGCCCAGTCCCACAGGCCCAAGCCCACCTAGGGCCCATGAAGAACTCTATAAATAGAGAGCTTCCTCCTTCAGGGGTTCAGAACTGAAGAAGCTCAGAGAGAATTCAGAAACAAAACTCAGAAGACTCCAGAAGCTCATGAAGATCAAACACTGTCTGAACGAAGGACACGTCACGGAGATCAAGAACACTCTAAGAATCCATTGAAGTTTCAACCTCGAGAACAAGCTATTCAGCCCTCGAGCAAAGCATACAAGTAGGAGAGAGAATCAGAGGATCAAATACTAGAGATTGTACTCACTATACTGAAATCAATACAAACACAAGTTCATTCCACGTATTAAATTTCTTTGTTGAAATCTCGTGTGAACAGACGTGATTTTGGATATTTTGTTACTTGAATTTTGTATGATTTATGGATTGATTTGTGAGTAATTTTTTAATTTAGTTTTGGAGATATTAATTGTAACTAACTCTTCGATTTTAGAGTTTAGAGTTTGATTTGATTAAATTAAAAATTTAAGGTTACCATTGTATGACAGAACTTCACTAAAGGGATCAAAATGATCTCTTTTCCCTAGGTATTTGTAAGATTTACGTAGAGGTTGAAAATTATGTCGAGAGGAATGTGAATTTTTAGAGTTTATTAATTGGAATCCATGTTTTATATTTATGTTGTTGTCAAATTTTGGACAAGAAAAATCTCACCTAACTTTTAGCTGACGACGACGGTCAATTTATAATTTGGGAGGAAGAACGCAGTCGCAAGACAAGAAAAAACATGAACATCAGTGTGATGTAAGTCACGCATGCTCCGATGCTTAAGTCAGAGAGAGTTTAGAGAGAATTAGGAGTTCTAGGAGAGTTTAGGCAATTGAAATGATGGTAAAAATTAGCTTCTCTCCCTTCTCAAGAGAGAGTTTAAATATCTCATTCCTAGGATTTTCGTGGGTTTTCTCGTGGAATTGGGATCGGAATGATTGAATTGGACTGGATCGGGGTGCATGGACCAATGGAGACGAAGGCAAGGCCCAAAAGATGTGGTCGGCCTCGACCTCGACCGAGGTTGAAGCCCAAGCCTGTTTCTTCTTTCTACTCGTTCTGGACCGGTTCCTGTTCGATTTTGGTCTGTTTTGATCTATTTTGGCTTTTTTACTCTATTTAGCCCTTAATTGTGTTCCTTTTCTTAGTCCGTTCTTGTGGTCCAATTTTACCGATAACTATATATATATAGTGAATAGAGAATTGTTTGACTAGACAACTTTTTAAATAGTTAAACAAAGCAGAAAGCAACAATAATATCTTGTTATTTCATGTGTTTTCATATCGTATTAAAATTATTGTTGTTGTTTAATCAAAACTATTTTTTAAGTATAATTTGATAAAAGTATTATATATTTTTAATTAAATTGAAGAAGAAATAAAATTTTAAAATAATCTTTAATTTTCAAAAAAGTTTTTTTTGAAAAAATGGTTAAAATCATGTGTAGCCACTTCTTATACTTTTGTTTCTTCCAAGAAAATGGCCACGGTACATTAAATGTTCATTGTGGCGAAAAGACTAGAGACCATTTTTCAGCAACATTGTTATTTCCATATAACTTCCACTTTTTTGTTCTGCAAATTTAAATGAAAAATAAATACGAGATCACAAAAAATCATTTTGAAGATCATAAATAAATATATGGAATAGGATATGTTAGGGGCCGATAAAATATAATTAATCTAAATTCACTCAACCAGATTCAGACAATATATATTTTATCTAAAAATCCTAGATCAGGTTATGGTTCCAAATACCGCGGAATAAAAATTGGAACTCACAAGCTTAAAAGAGTAGATAAACCAACCTAAACTTCTAAGCAACAAGAACGATAATTAAAAGATAAGGGAAGAGAAATTGACACCGAATTTATACTGGTTCACCCAATGTTGGCTACGTCCAGTTCTCTGCTACCGATGCAGGTTACACTAAAATGTCAGGGAGAAAATTACAAGAGTTTACAACACTCAAGAATGATTTGTCTCACTTTTCTCTTAAGGAAAATGCTCACGAATCACTCTACAATAGCTCACAACTCTTCAATGGAGAAAAAACGTTCTTTCAAACAACCCGAAGAAAAACGGCTCACCAAATGCTCACTGGTTTTTTTTTCTTCAATTTCTGTTTTCAGTAAAATCCACACAGTAGCCGCAAACCTTTTTCTTCTTCTCGTTAGACTCACTGGCTGCCGAAAAAACACACACACGTGTGTGTGTGTGTGTGTGTGTGTGTGTGTGTGTGTGTGTGTGTGTGTGTGTGTGTGTGTGTGTGTGTGTGTGTGTGTGTGTGTGTGTGTGTGTGTGTGTGTGTGTGTGTGTGTGTGTGTGTGTGTGTGTGTGTGTGTGTGTGTGTGTGTGTGTGTGTGTGTGTGTGTGTGTGTGTGTGTGTGTGTGTGTGTGTGTGTGTGTGTGTGTGTGTGTGTGTGTGTGTGTGTGTGTGTGTGTGTGTGTGTGTGTGTGTGTGTGTGTGTGTGTGTTATTTTTAGGTCAAATGAGACATAAAAGTGGGCTAATGTCAAATGGGCTTAAAGAGGTTTTGGGCTCCACTTTTCCCAACAATCTCCCACTTGGAGAAAAAACATGCAACACGTCTCCCTTGCAAAGGTAGCGACTCCTCTCTATTCATGGAGAAGTCCAACTGAAGTTGCACACAACTTCATTTTGTCAACAGGAACTACTTTGGTAAACATATCGGCTGGATTCTGACTTCCTGGAATCTTTTCAAGCACTAGCACTCCATCGTCCAAAACTGATCTGATAAAATGGTACCTCACCTGTATGTGTTTGTTCTCGAATGGAACACTGGATTCTTTGCTAAATGAATAGCACTCTGACTGTCACAATGCAAAGTCCCCTTTCCCAATTTCAAACCAAGTTCTTCTAAAAAGGACTGAAGCCATATCATCTCCTTACTTGCCTCAGTAACTGCAACATACTCAGCCTCTGTAGTAGAAAGAGCTACTATCTTCTGCAGTCTAGAAACCCAGCTAATTGCAGTATCACCCAAAGTAAAAACATACCCGGTAGTACTTTTCCTGCCATCTGTATCACATGCCATATCTGCATCCACATAACCCTGCAATTTAAAATCTGACTTCTTAAAATGCAGAGCATAATCAGTTGTCCCTCTCAGATATCTGAAAATCCACTTCACAGCCTCCCAGTGCTGCTTCCCTGGATTACTCATATACCTACTAACAACTCCCACTGCATGTGCAATGTCTGGTCTTGTGCAAACCATGGCGTACATCAGGCTACCTATAGCTGAAGCATATGGAACTTTAGCCATATGATCTCTTTCCTGCTCAGTAGTGGGTGAGTGCTCCTTAGATAATCTAAAATGACAAGCTAAAGGATTACTCACAGGTTTTGCATCTTCCATGTGAAATCTGTTCAACACCTTTTTCACATACTCTTCCTGCGACAATGTCAATGTACCATCTTTCCTCTCAATTCTCATTCCTAAAATTTGTTTGGCAGCTCCCAAATCTTTCATATCAAATTCTTTAGATAATTCAGCCTTTATCTTCAGAATTTCCTGTTTGTTAGCACATGCTATCAACATATCATCAACATATAACAGTAAAATAATGTATGAGTTACCTTGAGACCTTATATAGCAACAATGATCTGCTTGACACCTCTGAAATCCACTGTTGCACATAAAACTATCAAACTTCTTATACCACTGTTTGGGAGCCTGTTTGAGATCATACAGGCTTCTCTGAAGTTTGAAAACCATTTTCTCCTGTCCCTGTACTGTGAAACCATGTGGCTGTACCATGTAAATTTCTTCTTCTAAATCACCATGAAGAAAAGCTGTCTTTACATCCAGCTGTTCCAGAAACAGATCCTCTTCTACCACTATCGATAATACAGTTCTAATAGTAGTAAGTTTGACTACAGGAGAAAATATCTCATTAAAGTCAATACCTTCCTTCTGTTGAAAGCCTTTGACTACAAGCCTTGCTTTGTACCTCTTGCTACCATCAGGCTCTTGCTTGATTCTATAAACCCATTTGTTTTGCAAAGCTTTCTTACCTCTTGGTAACTTAGCCAGTTGCCACGTCTGATTCGTCATAAGAGAATCCATCTCATCCTTCATGGCCAACTCCCACTTGACAGAATCTTCCAGTTGAACCGCCTCATCATAACATTCAGGTTCACCTCTGTCAGTCAATAATATGTAATTCAAAGTAGGGGAATACCTCTGTGGTGGTCTGATAGTCCTGCTAGACCTCCTAACTACTGTAGGTGGCGTTCTCTGAACTTCATCAAGTTCCACAGTCTGCTCATCAGGTTCCACAACTAGTTCCTCAGTTTCCACAACTGTTTCCTCAGGAGTAACTGCATTATGATCTTCAAATCTCATTATCCTGGTCTCAACCTTAGGAAGACTTATATACTGAGTCTTCTCTTCTGTACTTTCATTTGACTCTGAATCAACTGTTGTTCTATTTTTGTACAGAACTTCCTCATTGAAGATCACGTTCTTGCTTCTGAGAATCTTCCTGTTTTGGTCATCCCAAAACCTGTAGCCAATCTCAGCTCCACCATACCTAAGAAAATAACATTTCTTGGATTTGGCATCTAATTTACTCCTGTTTACAACATCAATGTGAATGTAAGACACACAACCAAAAACCTTTAGATGAGAAAGGTTTACCTGTTTACCGCTCCAGACTTCTTCAGGCAACTTGAAGTCTAGTGATGTGGTCGGGCTCCTATTGATCAGATAGGTCGCCGTGTTGATTGCCTCTGCCCAGAACATCTTAGGCAATCCTGCATGTAATCTCATGCTCCTGGCACGCTCATTCAATGTCCTGTTCATTCTCTCAGCCACACCATTTTGCTGCGATGTCCCTGGTATAGTCTTTACCATCACAATCCCATTGTCTGCACAGTATCTTTTGAACTCCCCATCAACATATTCACCGCCGTTGTCTGACCTCAAGCTTTTAACTTTTAGACCTGTCTCATTCTCAACCATAGCCTTCCAAGTTTTGAAAACAGAAAATACATCAGATTTATGTTTGAGAAAATAAGTCCATACCTTCCTGCTTGAGTCATCAGTTAAGGTCACATAGTATCTGGAACCACCGAGAGAAGATACTTCTGAAGGCCCCCACACATCAGTGTGAACTAACTCTAACCTCGTAGGTTTTAGCTTTGCTCATGTCTTTGAGAAACTGACACGCTTCTGTTTCCCAAATACAGAACCCTCACACAACTTGTGTTCAACTGCTTTTAATCCTTGTAACTTCCCTGCAGAGTGAAGAATTTTCATACCTTTTTCACTCATATGTTCCAACCTGTTGTGCCACAAATCAGTCTGACTCGAATGATCGACAACAGCCACCATGTCTTTGTCATTACTGTTGATATACAAAGTCCCTGATTTTCTTCCTCGAGCAACTACCATGGCACCTTTTGTAACCTTCCAGTTTCCTTCGCCAAAGCAAATCTCATATCCTTCACTGTCTAACTGCCCTACAGAAATCAAATTCTTCGTCATATTTTGAACGTGACGTACCTTGCGAATTTTCCAGACTGAACCATTTGCCATTTTTAGTTTCACGTCACCAGTTCCAATGATGTCCAAAGGCTCTCCGTCAGCTAGATACACCTTTCCATGATTTCCTGCAACATAATTTTCAAGAATGTCACGTTGTCCTGTAGTATGGAATGACTCACCTGAATCTATCACCCATGGGTCATGAGCACTTTCCACTGCTAGAACCAAAGCATCATGCATCTCATTAACAGCAACATTTGCACCAAGTTCATTCCCCTCAGTTCGCTTTGGGGCTTTGCAGTTCCTTTTTAGGTGTCCAGTCTTACCACAATTCCAACACTCTAATCTGCTGTTTCTAGACTTGCTTCTGTTGTTTTTTGATTTACCTCGATTCCCATGACTTCTGTTATTACTCCTCCCTCTTTCCACATTCAACGCTGAACCAGAAGTAGAAACAATACCTGAGTCCTTTCTGCGAATCTCTTCTGCAATGGCAGAATCTCTAACCTGTGAAAACTGCAATTTCTCTTTTCCACATGAATTAGAAAGTGCGGCTTTCATGGTTTCCCAACTATCAGGCAAAGATCTCAACAACAAAATTGCATTTACTTCATCAGTAAATTCTAACTCAACAGCAGCCAATTTGTTCATCAACAAATCAAATTCATTTATATGGGCAGTAACAGATGCACCTTCAGCCATTTTCAAATTAAAAAATTTGGTTGCGAGATATACCTTGTTGTTTACAGAGGGTTTTTCATACATGTTAGACAAGGCTTCCATTAGCTCTGCTGTGGTCGTTGCCTTCGCTACACTGCTTTGCACATTCTTTGTCAAAGTTAAGCGAACAGTCCCCAGCACCTTTCTGTCTAACTTTTTCCATTCAGCTTCTCCCATATCTTCAGGCTTTCCTTCTAATGGCAAATCCAATTCCTTGGAATGCAAATAATCTAATATCTGACACTTCCAAAACGAAAAGTCTGATCCGTTAAAAGTAACCAATTTCTCATCACCTCCTGACATCGTTCTACAACCCGAATGCTCTGATACCACTTGTTAGGGGCCGATAAAATATAATTAATCTAAATTCACTCAACCAGATTCAGACAATATATATTTTATCTAAAAATCCCAGATCAGGTTATGGTTCCAAATACCGCGGAATAAAAATTGGAACTCACAAGCTTAAAAGAGTAGATAAACCAACCTAAACTTCTAAGCAACAAGAACGATAATTAAAAGATAAGGGAAGAGAAATTGACACCGAATTTATACTGGTTCACCCAATGTTGGCTACGTCCAGTTCTCTGCTACCGATGCAGGTTCCACTAAAATGTCAGGGAGAAAATTACAAGAGTTTACAACTCTCAAGAATGATTTCTCTCACTTTTCTCTCAAGGAAAATGCTCACGAATCACTCTACAATAGCTCACAAAACTCTTCAATGGAGAAAAAACGCTCTTACAAGCAACCCAAAGAAAAACGGCTCACCAAATGCTCACTGGTTTTTTTTTTTCTTCAATTTCTGTTTTCAGTAAAATCCACACAGTAGCCGCAAACCTTTTTCTTCTTCTCGTTAGACTCACTAGCTGCCGAAAACACACACACACACATATATATATATATGTGTGTGTTATATATTTAGGTCAAATGAGACATAAAAGTGGGCTAATGTCAAATGGGCTTAAAGAGGTTTTGGGCTCCACTTTTCCCAATAGGATAGAATTTTAATTCATGAAAAAACCTTAATATTTATTTTGTAATTGTTAGGTGATGTGAGCATCCTATTATTTTATGACAATAATTCTTAGATATGAATTGAATTTGGAAGATTACCCTCTTTTTTAAATGGGAACTTCACTTAGTTCAAAAGATGGGATCATCAAAATAATTTAAGAGACTTGGAAAGAAGAAGAGGCCAATGTGAGGGCTGCCCTTATATTTTCTTTCTTTCTTTATTTATTTTTAGAAATTGAAGTTGCTAAAAGAAAAATTAAAATCACAGTGATATGGAAGTTAGGAAAAAAGTGCTTAGAAAGAAAAGGTCATATAGAAGATTTTGAGAAAAATCAAAAGAGGAACAAAGAATGGAGAAAGGAAAAGCAAAAGAGGAACTTCAATCAAATTCATTCCATTTGGATTATCTTGGTTGGGACTCCAAATCTCAAGGAACCAATGGCTTTACAATGGAAGTTTTTGAAAAACAACTTTATGAAAATAATGCAGGAATTCTTTGAATATGGTCCTTTGAATGGATGTGTTAAAAGGAAAATTTTAGGGTAAAATACACTTTTGGTCTTTAGAATTTGAACTTAGTTTTTATTTAATTCTTGAATTTTTAAAGTCTAATACTTTTGATCATTGAGATTTGAATTTAATTTCTATTTGTTCCTGGAGTTTCAAAATTAACATGTTTGGTCCGCGAGATTTCAATTTCATTTCTAATTGGTCTCATATACCAAGATAAAGTCCCTCTATCGTTATCTATGCTCCTATATCTAAGGTTAGAAGGTATGTCGCTCTTAACTTCCTTGCTGATATTCCTTATTTATTTACCATCGTTCTTTAATTATTAGTTATTTCTTTTGTAGGGTTTGATTAATTATAATCACTCTTCCATCAACAATATTTTGAAAATTTTACATTGTCATTTTATAAGGTATGATTTTCTTTTCTCCATGAATTACTATCTTCAAACTCGATTTATATTTAAATGATTTATTCTAAATATTTGTTATTTTTATTTGTAGAACCATTTCTTTGAGATTTGTTCAATCATGGATATTTGAGTTTGTAATATTTTGCCTTTGAAATTTATTTTGAAAGTTTCTGGAACAATGGATGTTTGATTCCTATTTTCTAAATGTTGGATTGTAACTTTTTAATTTGTATACATTAGTAACGATTCGACTTTTCCTATTAGACTTTCTAGGGACGTTACTACATGCATGCTGAAGAAATTTAAAAATCTTTGGTAAAAGATAGAAAGAATTAAACTTTTTGCTAAACAATCAAAAATCTTTATGCTCGAGATCCCTTTAAAAATCATTGCAAAACATAATATGAATTATAACGTTCAATTAGTTGAAATAGTTTCACAACACATTGTTTACTAAACAAAATATGTTTTAACTAACACACTATCTAAATGCAGAAGTGATCCGCTAACAC
This sequence comes from Trichosanthes truncata, assembly GCA_033996785.1. Classification (NCBI taxonomy): domain Eukaryota; kingdom Viridiplantae; phylum Streptophyta; class Magnoliopsida; order Cucurbitales; family Cucurbitaceae; genus Trichosanthes; species Trichosanthes truncata. The sequence goes on from JAWPNB010000004.1 coordinate 18,668,443, forward strand.
GCAAGTGCACGTGATCGAAGTAATAAAAACTGGAGTATTCCAGAGTATCGTACCCAAGGGAACGGAGTTAATAAAATAAATTTCAGTTGGCACGAAATTGTTGGCAATTTGCAATTCAAAGTAACCAAGAATGAAAATAAATTGAGAGGTGTTTTAACTAAAAATGTGTTTGAAAATTCAATGGAAATAAAGAGGGATTCAAGTATGCTAATGCCCCTTTGGAAAGAAAATGCAACTAGAAAGCGATTGCAATCGTAGCTAACTCAAGAACTAAGTAAACCGAATTCAACTCCCATTCGACCTTCTTTGAAGTATCTTTAGGAGACTAAGTGATTAAACTTATATGTCTATGGCTAATCTAACTTAGATAGTTTTGCGCACAATTCTAGTGGCTTTGGAGTCTCGCCCTATGTCTAAGGTCGATGTTCAGACTTATGTCTAAGCCCTTTCCTCCATTGCTTTTGCGACATCCGCTTCCCTTAACCCTTTCGGTATTAAGTTTTAGCTTGACAAGCAACACTAGATGGCCAGCTAGTTTTACCCAACAATTTACTCACCAAAAGCAAACTTGAGTCCAAGAATTAGCTAGATTGTTTTTACTCTCGAGCTTTACATCTTTCCTCTAGGGCATTCACAAACTTGAATCCCAAAGGAGAGTTAGCTCTTCATGATAGAATAATTTGGAATTGATAAATTAGAATGGTAAAAATTCATTAAAAGAAACTCAAAGGAAAAAATGCAATTAGATTGCAAATGCTATGCAAATGATTATTTCAAGGAAACAACCCCAGTGGTTCAATTATCAATTAATCACGGGAGACGGAAGTACCCTTGCTAAATGGAAAATTAATTTCGTGAAATGCCAAGACAGAAGTACAGAGCTGGAGTTGAAAACCCAAACTTAACCAGAAACAACAAGCTTGTAGCAACAATTTCTTCACGATTCAACATCAAAAGTAAAAATTACTGACTACTTAAATTGAGAAGCTGATATTCCAATTCCTTTCAGCAGGTAAAATTGAAGAATTAAAAGATAACAGAGGCTGATTGTAGCCCAAAGTACAGTAATTCAAATGCAGAAAATTAAAGCTTCTTCGTAAAAACCCATCCTCTTCGGCTTAATCGAGCAATTTCACTCTTAACCACTACCAACTTTCGTTGTTGTGGGATTGAGATGAAGAATTCTGGGAATTCAAGAGAAGAACAAGAAGGAAAATAAAACCCTCGGATGAACTACGGCTCTCGACAGAAACTAAACTCAAATTCCAAAAGAAGCGTTTCTCCCCGAAAATCGCCCACAATCGAATAAGTATTGCTTTCTACCAACATATACTCGTTGAGATAAGATTGAGGAAGAAATTCGGACTGAGATCTACAAGAAACTAAAACAAAACAGCAACGAAAAATGAAAATGAAAAAACTGCAGAAAGAAAGAAAACCCAAAAAAACGTGAAAGAAAATCTTCTCCAATCGAGCTCCCCTTGTTCGGCTTCTTTGATCAATATTTATAGGGATCTCATGCTAGGGTTTCCCTCTTGGTTGATGGAAAATCATTGCTAATAATCTTGCTGAATTCGTGGGTCAAATTCCCTTCAAAATCCCGAAATTCACGTTTTTGACTTAAATTCCAGATTTTCCAGATTGCAATTGCACTGCTTTTGCATTCCACGAAAATTCTGCATCAAAACATTAAGTAAGTGCTAATTTTTTTCTTCTTTTGTTTTCTTTTCTCAACTTACTTAATTTAAAGGTCTTCCATCAATCATGTGATTAAATTCAAGCATTTTTTTATTTTTCATCAAATAATATGCATAAAAATCACAATTATAACTAAGTTTAAAGGCTAAATAATCCTCATGAATGAGAATTATCAAGAAGTCATGATCCTCAAAGTCACCCATGACCCTTTCAGCAAACTGCCTTGTCAATCGCCTAAGATATGTATTTGTCTTTGCCTAAAAAGAAAAACATTTTTGAAAAGGGTAAGTATTTAAAATACTCAGTAAGTAACTTCACTACCGGGGTCAGGATATGCAAACACATACAAAGTGATTTTTAAAACATTTTTCCTCTAATGGGACCTAAAACATTTTCATAGTGGAAACGTTTCCCTTTAACTTTTCTCTTCGACTTAATGTGGACAATTATCCCAACCTAACATTTCCTTTTCATTTAACCTTTTCAGGTTCATTTTCATTTAACCTTTTCAGGTTCCTTTTCATTTAACCCTTTTAGGTTCCTTTTCATTTAACCTTTTCAGGTTCCTTTTCATTTAGATGAACATCTATAATTTTAGGAGGGTAATTGCCACAGCCTTCAAAATCATTTCAGCATGAAAATACACATGTATGCATGAGGTCCCAAAGCATTTTAAATTTTCATTCATTGATGCAACACAAGGCAACATTCTCATATCATTCATCATAAATCATAAACCATAACTCATGCATCACATTCACAAGAATATTTGGTAATCAACAAGTGAAAATCCATTTTCATATATAATAAAGCATTTTAAAATTCATCAAAAATCATAATAAAACATTTATAAAAGCTTTTCATTTCAAATGTAGTTTTTCAATTCAATTCCTAACTTGCATTTAAACATACCGGCATAAAGTCCCTTACCTTGGCTCCATTAGTTCGCTTTCTCCTTTTATGGAGTTCTTTCACCTCAACCTATAATGATTTAAAAGAACTTATTACTTGACCTACTCAACTCATGAACCTTAGGCAAACTACTCAAATTACTGTATACGCACATGTACCCACCATGAATTTGACTACATTAAATTCTTCAACAAGAATATTCACCCACCTAGGTAGCTAAGTTTACCCCCAACTAATTACCAAGATAACATAATTTCATTTCTCTATTATTTCAAGTAAGTCCTTTTGATAATACACATGATTCTCCAAATCTTTAAGCCATCTATTCCAACATAGCCATAAACTTAGTCAAAATTTAATTCTAATTTACCCATAGTAAGATTTCTCTAAATATGACATGCTTTCTAATTATGAATTTCATGCTTTCCTTCTAAAATTCATAATAATAACCAAGTCACAAGTAACTTAAAGGGCTTAATCCAAAATTGAATCGGAGTCGAAATTTACCAAAATCATAACGCAATCGTGGCACTGTTTGGGATTCGAAACGCTGATCGGGAGAAGGCGGTGTGAACAGTGCCCGTGATGTGAACAGTACCCCCCCGGGGCGGTGTGAACAGTCGAGGCGTGAACAGTAATCGCCCCGTGAACAGTGTCGCATGTGAACAGTACCCCCGCGGCGTGAAGGACAAATTCGGCAATGGATGTTTGTTGAAGAAGAAGAAGCTTTCGAATGGATGGGTCTCTTGGTAGTGAAAGGGAGAGAAAGAGGGATTGATGGTGGAGGCTGTTTTTCATGGAGGAAGAGGAAAAGGTTGGAGAAGATGACGGCTTGGCTTGACCTAGGGCTGCGTGCAGTATAAAAATAATAGAGAAGGATATTTGGGCTTGGCTTCTCCTTGGGCTTGGGCTTGGCTCAAAGTCACCTAATTAACAAAAATTGCCCCCAAACCAATTAATTCCTTTTTTCCCTTCTTTCTTCCCAATTCACCCTCCAATTTCTCAAATTTCAATTATGCAAATCTCTAAAATTAACTTTCAACACAACTTTAAACATGAAATTGGCCTTACAATTAATTTAAATCTCAAAATTAAAACTTTAATTAATACCTGAAAATGTCGGTCTTACAACATTTTGTTCACACGAGATTTCAGTAAAGAAATAGTGACACGTGTAAATGAATTTGTATTCTATATTAATTTGAGTATTGGAGTACAATCTCTAATTTGTTCCTTTGATTCTTTCTCTCAAATGTACAAATATCTCGAGAGCTGGATAGCTTATTCTCGAGCACGTTGGTCTTTTTTGATCGACCTTCCAGCTTGTTGGATCGTTGATAAAGGAAACAAGCTTGTCGAAGGCTCTTATCAAATTAATTCATAAACCGGACCTCTAAATATTTGAAGTAATAGTGGCCAGGGTCATCCACAGGGATTGAAGTTCTTAGATTTAATCGAATACCATAGTTACTTATGCCTAATTTTATTTAGAGAACCTAAACTTGGATTGAAACAATAATATAAAACTAAGCTAAATATTTACAAGGTTGGAGTCCATTTAGAGAGATATTTGAAATTGAATTAACATGAAGCACAAACTGAATTTGACTAAAAAAAGTTATAACATGCAACACTATAAGTCAATAATTTCTAATTTATCTAATTGACTTTTTCAAGCTCAATTGAACTCATCCATAAGTAATAAATCATCCTTTCAGTCTATTTTTACTACTAATACATGGCATTAACAAAATTCTACAACAACATCTAATAACAAAATATTCATTCTCATGCAATACTCCGTTATTAGTTATGCAACCACATCTCAATTCAAGTTCTACTCTTTCAAGCTAAAACTCAAATTCTAAGAATTAACTTTGGCAAAAAAATTATGAGCATAAACACAATGATGCATAAATAGCGTTACAATATATAACAACTCAAAATCAAATGTAAGTTCTACAATCACTACCATCCAAGAGTCTAAAAATATTCAAATTAATACAGCTCAAAGAATCCTAAAATTAAAGAAACAAAGGAAAGGGAAAAGATAAAAACTGGACAACGCGTACCAACACTCGTTCCCAACGTGATGTCCCGCGATCTCGAGTCTCTCCTTCTTAGCTCTCCAAAGTGCTCTTTGGGTCCCAAAACAGTGCTTCTTATCAAAATTAGGGTTCTAGCTAGGCTCTCAAAATAGCTCCCATTGCTCAAATGAAAATTTTCCTTTTATAGACATCAAGACAGCTTTGCAACGCTAATGGCAGCGTTGCAACGTTGTCCCTCGAATTTTATAAAAAAGGGAAAAATAAATTTGACTGGCGTTGCAACGCTATAAGTAGCGTTGCAATGCTATGTCTGCTGGTCTCCAAGGTTGAAAGGCTGCTGAAGTGGCGTTGCAACGCTATACTCTCGGGTTCACAAGCTAGTTTCCTTCTCTTCAACACTTGGATCTTCAGTTATAGCTCCAATTTGCTCCATATTCATCCAAATACTTCTCAAAACTCCAATTTTGCTCCAATTGCTCGATTTTTGTAAATTATACATAAACATACATGAAAGTACACACAATCATAGCAAAACTAGCAAAAAACTAAGCCTAGAAATAGCACGCTTATATATGCTATCAAATACCCTCAAACTTAGATTTTTTCTAGTCCTCGAGCAAAACAAAACCAAAATAACAATTTCACAAGATTTTAATACAAGAGTCATGACTCAAGCCTTAATGATCTAATTGACATAAAACAACAGAATAAAGCCTCATTCCTTGCGTGTGTGTGTATTTAACTTCCTTTCTATCATTTTTTACTAGCTTAAGACACTTTTACCAAGACTTTCCTTTGTTTTCCCCCTACACTGGCCCTAAGTTCCAATTTTCAAGCTTTCCTACACTACAAAGAGCAATTTACATAAGCATTCATTTTTTTTTTCACAAGGGTTACTAACCCCCAAACTTAATTTTTTTCCTAATTACAAAGACCCTAGCTTTCACACTTCCATTGTAGAGACCCTTATCCAGAGCACTCACTCAATGGATGGCCTAATTGAACATAGTGGAGGTAGCTCTTTTGATCCCCACACATTAAGCACACGATATTAATGGAACATGCATTGGTTTTCTTTAAACATGCTAAAAGATCAATAAAGATAAAAATTCCTTTTATTTCAACAAATTTCAATCACCAACTTTCATGCAGTTCCACTATCAATTAATTCTTAAGCCTATCGGAGTGACAACAACCTCTAGACTCAACAAAAGCATTCTAGTGTTCGAACATAATAGAAAGTCAGTTATGTGCATATGTGTTGCAAGGAAATTACAGATAAAGTTTAAATAAACTTAATTCAAGACATGCTTCAGAGATCATTCTATTGCAAAAAAAAAAAAAAAAAACCCACTTAGATTACTTCTTAGGCTATCCTAATCAGTCATCATGCATTATAAATCATTTAATCATTCTTAAGATCGAAAAAAAATTTGCTCAGAATTTTCAGGACTGCAAAGTACTATCCGCCCCCAAACTTAAAGTACACCCACCCCCAAACTTAGAGTCTTTAGTCTTTAAGATATAATTTTCTAATTGAATTCTCTCTCTTGTATACGTGTTTCACTCGAGGGTTGAGTGCTTGTTCTCGAGGTTGAAACTTCAATAAATCTTTAGAATCTTGAAGTCTTGAATTCTTGAAGAGTCTTTGGTCTTCAAGGAATGTTCAGCATCTAAGGACTTCAAGGAGTGTTCAGCACCTAGGGACTTCTAGGAGTGTTCAGCACCTAAGGACTTTGCTTTGAATTCTCTAGAGAATTAAAATTTTGAACTCTTCAAATGAAGGAGAGCTCTTCTATTTATAGAGCTTTCCGTGGGCATGTAGGATTGAGCTTTAATGCTTTTGGACCCAACTAATCATTTTTATATTTATGCCCATTTACTAGCTAGTTGTGTTGAATTAGTGAACTTTGATGTGTATTTCTCTTGATTTTGTAGAAACCGAGCTTGAGGAGCAAAATTGAGTGTTCAAAAGTATTTGGGTGATTATTGGAGCTAAATTAGGCCATTTTGGAGAGCCAAGAAGAGAAGAGATGATTTATGAAATATTGAGAACAGGGGAGAGCATTGCGACGCTGTTCAAAGCATCTTGACGCTCTGTTACAGCTCAATTTGGAAGCCAAAGTCGAGGGGACAGCGTTGCAACGTTATCTATAGCGTCGCTATGCCATAAGGGAATGTTGCAAAGTTAGCCTCGACGCTCAAAATAAGGAGGAGAGCAGTTTCGTCCGTAGCTTGCAACGGTACCTTTGTGCGCATAAGAAAAAGGTTGCGTTTTGGGATGCTACGTTGTCTCTAGCATTGCAACGCTGTCGTGATAGGCAGAATAAAAACATAACATTCTCTTCGCTCAAAGGGAGGCTAAACCGAAGGATACAATCCTAATCTCGATTCCAAGCTGGTTTTGAGGATTTTGGAGAGTGATTGTGAGCAGATTGAAGTGGAATTGAAGTATTCGAAGCTCGAGGACCAAAGAGATCATGATGGTAATGCGGGATCGACTTTTGTTTGCAATTATCTTATCTTTTACTTTACTTTTAGCTACTATGATGGTTGTTAATTTAGGGGTTTAGGACGCTGAGTGTGTTATAATAGTCTGTGAGTTATAATAGTCTGTGGGTTATAAAAGTCTGTGGAGTTATATAATCTGTGTTTAATATGCAAAATTATTTAGTTTGGGTTATACTAGTCTGTGTTTGGGATAGAGTACTCTACAAACTATTATAACTCACACCCCAAATAGCCCCTTAAAGGATTTAGAAGTTTATTTGGATTATTTTGAGTATATTTGTCCCTAATTATTTGGGAATTATTCGTTTGTATTGGATTTATGCTTAATTGTTGAATGATTTGGTTTAATTACTTATTTGTATGGACATTCATGACTATTGAGGCTTTGATTCATTCATGCATGTAGGGCTTAATGCTATTAATTAGTGTTCTTTAATTAATTGAGGTAGGACTAAGTTGAGCTTGATGGAGGATACTTAGTTAGCTTAATGAACGATTAGTTAGCTACTCAAGTGACAACAGGATTAGAGGTTAATTAATTGTAGTTTGTGTTGAAGTTTAATTAATTAGACACTAGTTAATTGAGTTGTTAATAAGTGGAAACTTGACGGAGAGAAGCTTAGACGAGAACCGAATGCATGACTGTTGGTTAATTACCTGAGTGGCAACAGGGTCAATAATTAATAAATAGAGGTATGTAATGAAGAGTCTTAATGCATTGTATGAGTTAGCTAGCGCTAGGGACACCTAGGTTAGTTAATTAATACTGGAGAATTGGAGGAGATCGACAAGAGATTCTATGTCCATAGGCTTCTAGACTTATGAGCTCACTGTTGAGCTAGTCATATTTATCTGTTTAACTAGTAATTAATCCTCTACCCAAGTCTATCCCTTAGGTTTGTATCTCCCATTTATTTTCCTGCATTTTTTTTTTTGCTTAGGTTAGTTTATCTTTCTCTAGCTATTTTCTTTAAATAAAGCTAAGTGAGAGTATTTACGGTACTTGAATTAAAATCAATATATGTGGATACGATACTCAGTAGGAATACCTTTTTATTATTACTTCGATCGCATGCGCTTGCGTGTACTCCTCGATAAGTCATTTGGATTTAAGTTTTGTTTAACTTTGACCCAAGTTCCATATAACCCAATTTGACTAAATTAAGGTTAATTATTAGGCTAAATGGTCATAATGAAGACATGTATTTTTTTTTCATTTCAGGATTTGCCAATTTTTGTCTTCAAAGTAATTTGGGACACATGTCAATTTATAATTAGTCCAAAATTTAATTATTTGTAATTTTGTCATTAATTTAGAATAATGACGTGGCAATTTGGGATGGGCCAAAATTTCTCATTTGTTCACACCGGCTGTGCCAATTTGCTCACATGAGATTTCAATAAAGAAATGGTGACACGTGTAAATGAATTTGTATTATGTATTAATTTGAGTAGTGAAGTACAATCTCTAATTTGTTCCTTTAATTCTTTCTCTTAAATGTACAAATATCTCGAGAGTTGGATAGCTTATTCTCGAGCACGTTGGTCTTTTTCGATCGGCCTTCTTGCTTGTTGATCTACTTAGAGGATCGACCTTTTGGCTTGTTGATCGGTCGATCTGCCCTTGGCTTGTTGATTATCGTATGATCAGATTTTTGGCTTGTTGATCGTTGGATCGTCCCTTGGCTTGTTGATCGTTGGATCGACTCTTGACTTGTCGATCGTCTTGTAGATTTATTGAAGTCTTGAATCCTTGTACGCTTCGTATGCCTTCAACTTGCCTTCAAAGTCTTCAGATCTTCAAAGATACTATGGTCTTCAAAGTCTTCTGATAAAGATCTACACTTTTAAACCACCTAAAAACGACTACAAAAAAGCATTGTATTAAGGAGGAAAATACGTTGGATTAACTCAAATAACTAATTTGTTACATTTTTAAAGAAATTAAAAGAAATGCTAAAATGATGAAGTATATTAAGGATGAGAGAGATGGAGGTTGCAGAAATAAACGTAACAACCAAGAATAAATTGTAATTTGTAACCTAACATCATTTCAAATTACTTTCTAGACTCATGGCAGATTCAAAGACTAAAATGTGTATAGATAGGTTATGCACTAGTGAATTGACAAATAAAATGATGAACAAACTAATAAAAACAATGACCTAGATAAGTTCAGCAAGGAGTATATATTCGAAACAACATTTGTAATTACATCTAGCTAACTTCAAAATGTTGGGATTTATGCCCTAAAGCCTCGTAATTAATAATTTATTTAATAATTAATAATAATTTTGATTATTTTATTTGCAATATAATATTATCCATTATATGAAAAATCCAAGGTTATTAGTGTAATCTTGAACAGTATGTGGTTGACATACGAGAGGATCATATTCAAGAAATAACTTAAAGGGTCATAGTATATGGATAAGGTTGAGTGTCTTATCTTGGTAACACTATTGATACGGCCCACTTTGTAATAGTTACAAATGATTTGATCCAAATCATTCATGTGGAGACATGTGAGTGGGCGTATCTTATACAATGAGTTTGTATAAGACTGGACCACGAAATATTTAATCTCTCTTTATAAATCCGTTAATTGAGAAGATTAATATTTGATCAGGATGATCATATGTGACTCGATCTTAATCTTGAGTGAGTTATGAACTCCTGCATGTGAGGACTTGTCCTTTGATTTGCATGGGTGAGAGTGGCTTTTGTAGCCGATTCAATATGCCTACCATTTTGGGGACTTGACCAAATAGGGAGCTGGGAACATAATCTCATAAGATGGAATTCACTCCTTCCCATATAGGGTAAGTAGATAAGTAGTTCCCTTAAGTGCTGATTTCGGGACTTGAACAATGGGGCCCCACCCTCTCACTGGCCTGAGAGGGATTTAGTTTATAATTAGATTATAAACATATTGTTCATTAGAGGATCAGTGGTACTTAAGGTGCAAGATGTAATTATAGGGGTAAAATGGACTTTTGACCCAGCTGTAATTACGAACAACTTGTGAAAGATCGACTTGCATGTAATGATTATAACTATGGACACAACTTGTCCTACAGTGCATAAGAGTGCAACTCTAGGTCTATAGTGTAGTGACTTATAGTTAATGAATGGAAATTAATTAATTAAAGAGTTTAATTAATTAATTTTGTATCATTGGAGATATAATCTGTAGGTCCATAAGGTCCCATTGCTAGCTCATAGTAACACTAAAAGATCAATTTAGTTGAAAGAAAAATTTGAAATGTTCAAATTAATATTTAATATATTAGATATATTAAATATAAAAGAGAAAAATATATTTATTGTATTTGATACATTAAATATTAAAATTTGAAATGTTCAAATTGAATATTTAATTTGAAGTGTTCAAATTAATATTTAATATATTAGATATATTAAATAAAAGAGGCAAATATATTTATTGTATTTGATATATTAAATATTAAAATAATTAATGTATATTAGATACATTAAATAAAAGATATTTATTAAATTTGAATTGGATTCAAATTAGGAAATAAATGTCGTAGAAGAATTTAAACGGTTTGAATAAGATTCAAATTGGTTAGATAAATATATTTTAATATATTAGATATTAAGATATATTATTTAATTATTTTTCCTAGACCACTATAAATAGGACCCTAGGGGTGAGCCATTGTGCATTCTACACAACACACATCTCCTCAATAGAGAGAATTAGAGAATTCTCTCTAGACCTCTTCCTCTCCAATCCCTTGAGGATTTTCTTTCAAGAAGCTCCCACAAGCCTTGATCATGTGTTCGAGTCATAGCCAGGAAGACTTTTTGGAAGAGATAAAGATCCGTCAGAAGAATCTCCATATTTTCAAGGTATGTGTTTGCTTAACCCTTGTATTTTAGTTTAATTCTAAATAAATCAAAGACGATTCCTATGCTTCCGCTGTGGGTTTAATTCGATTATTCCTTTCACAAAATGGGACTATATGGGTATGTATTCCTCATTTAACTTGAAATTTGGCAACACCCCATTGAACCATATAGGTATGAAAATGTAATGCAACTATGAATCTAATAAAAATGAAAATGAAACCATAGATAAGTTGCAACAAGAGTATATATTCGTAATTTTTGCATTCCCGAAGGAAAAAAGATCAAATCAATAATATCATACCTGACATAAATTAATGCAACGACTAGCATTCTTCTTTCCAAGTCGCATGCGTTAGTATTTTTTTATTCTTCAACATTTTTTGAAACCTTCATCTTCTTTCTTCTTCTTCAACACATCCTACTTTGCTCAACGCTCCTAAGTTACTCGATGATCTCTGCTATTTCATACTTGAAGCACTTATCTCTACTTCATTTTGCTCCATTGTGCACCTTTTTTTTCTTTCTTTGGACAATCTTGGTATTCTGGAGATTCAAACTTCAAAACAGTTTTTCGTTTTTAGATTAGTTGGCAGTTGCACCCTAAAACTCAGGATTTTGGATTCTAGATTACGTTTCAACTGTTTTAAAAACAAAACCTACCATATTTAAATAAAAAATATCTACCCTTTTTTAGGGATTTGTTGAATGTAAAAGTTTTGAACATAATACAACTTATAGGACCCTCATATCATGGTTGTTATTTTGATTTTTATGCAATTTGTAAGATCCATGTATCATGGTTGTTATGGAAGAGAAAGGAAACATAGTAATTTTTAACTTGCTATAATTATTGCATGTATATACTTCTATACACATAAGTATGTAGATGATTTTATATAGTGATCTTATGTGATTTAGAAGACTATAGTACTATAGACTGCAATATACCTTGCTGCTATATTTATTGCATATATATACTATAATACTATAGACTACAATACCTTGCTGTTATATTTATTTACATGTATATACTGCTATACACAAATGTTTTATGTGTTTGATTATATATAAAACTATAGACTTTGATAATAATTGGGGCATATTTGATACTCCTAGATTACATTATAGGTATATAATGTGACATACATAAAACATTGTTGAATGGCAATGTTGTGGATATATTCAGTATCTCTATAAATAGAAAAGTTAGATGCCAATTACCATTGCATTGAGCTATGCTCACTTGACCAAAAGTGATTTTTAACCTAATTTTATTTATTTATTTTAGTTTATAATCGAAAATGAAATAGCCTTATATATATGAGTTTACAAATATAAAAGTTCACGAACTTGTAAACTTTCCAGTCAATCAGATTGGTACTAGGGTTTCTTATTAAACTCTCGAACCTTATCGACGGGCTTCAATTCGTTGGGTTCGATTATCGAATCTCTCGGGTAAGAATCAATTCATCTTCAATCTTTTTTTCTCCATTTCGTAATGTAGATGCCAGCTTTTCAATTTTGTGTCTCTGTTTTATCATGTACATGGACCTGTTAATTGTGGTCGTTGATGATGGCTTAATCCTTCCTTCCATGAAAATTTTTAATTTATAGTTGCATGGGTTTTCGGCGCAGGGTTCTTCTGTTATCGCTGAACGTGAACGAATATGTACTCGTCTAGAGGCAGTGGTAACTACGGACAACAGTCATCATATGCTGCGCAGACTGGATATGGCCAAAATGTATGCTCTCCGTTTTTTGTTCAATTTCTGCATGTCTTTCGAACCTTAAGCATTGTGTTGACATTTTATTTGGCACCCAATTGTCGATTCTTGATGTTTTGATCCGCTCTCCGTTTTATATTCAATTTCTGCATGCCTTTCGAACCTTAACCATTATCTTGACATTTAATTTGGCATCCATTCGTCGATTTTTGATGTTGTGATACGCTCTCCGTGTTACCATTTGTTTTGGTATTCTATGGTCGGGGTTAGAATTTTATACAAGACGTGTGATATGTGATATATCTAGTTCTCTCTTGCGCTGAAAACCTGTTTTGGTTTAGGTTTAGCAAACGCTGTTCACTCAATAATGTTTCTCCATATTCTATTTTCGTTAAATGGGAGTTGGTGTTGAAGCCTGTCGAGCTTGGAGGTTTGGGTATTGGCAGCTTGAGATTGCGCAACGAGGCTCTTTTTGCCAAATGGTTGTGGCATTTCTTTTCATAATCTGACAGTTTGTGGTATAGAGTGATTGTGAGTAGGTATGACCCTCACCCTTTTGAGTGGGTTTTGAGTGAGGAGTCGAGGGGCCTCTGCAGAAACCTTTGGAAAGCTACTTCCTCTTGTCTCCCTTCTTTTTCTTAGTTTATCAGGTGCTATGTTGGAGAAGGATTAGGAGTAGTTTTTTTGGGAGGATCTTTGGGTCGGCGATAAACCTTTGTGCATCCTTTTTCCTCGTCTCTATTTCCTTTCGGATAAGAGGCTGCATTCGGTTGGCCTCTGTGTTGTCTTCTCCTGATCTCTCTTCTTCGATCTCCTTAGGGTTTCATCGGTCCCTAACTGAGAGGGAGGCAATTGATGTGGCGGGCCTTCTTTATATCCTTCAATATCAAGTTATTATTTCGGGGAGGAGAGATGCTAGGGTCTGAACCCCCAATTCTTCTAAAGGTTTCTCTTGCCTTTCCTTCTTTGTCTCTCTCTCCTGCCTTGTTAATGGCTTCGGAGGCTTCTGTTTTTGTTTTTGCCTCTCTCTGGAAGGTTAATATTCCTAAGAAGGTGAAGTCTTTTGCGTGGCAAGTTCTACTTGGGAAGGTTAACACTTTGGATTGCGTCCAAAGGCACTCTTCTTTAGTTTTGTATCCACAATGGTGCACTCTCTATAGGAGGAATGAGGAGGATCTGTCTCATTTACTATGGGAGTGCTAGTTTGCTAACTTCCTTTGGGGTCGGTGGACGAGTTCTTTTGTTGTTGGCGGGGGTGCGTAATAGAGATGGGAGGTCGTTGCTGGAGGAGGTGCTCTTGCATCCTCCCTTTAGGGAGAGAGGCATAGTTTGTAGCAGGCTGGTTTCTTTGCTGTTTTGTGGGGTATCTGGCTTGAGAGAAACAATAAGATTTTTAGAGAGGAAGAGAAGTCAGGTGAGGAGGTTTGGGAGATTGTCAGGTTTAATTCTTCCTTGTGGGTGTCAGTCACTCGGCCTTTTTGTAATTATGGTCTTGGTCTTGTCCTTTTAGATTGGAGCATTTTTTTGTAGTTAGTTTTTGGGCTCCCGCTCTTCTTTTGGGCTTGTTTTTTGTATGTCCTTGTATTCTTTCATTTGTTCAATGAAAGTTCGGTTTCTTACCCAAAAAAAAAGGAATGATTATTCCTTCTTTTTGTGGGTTCGTAAAATTTTATTACTACTTTCACCCTTGTTCTCTTATTATGATCATTTTCTGGTGCTTTTGTAGTTGGGAAGTGTCTACCCGGGAAATTCTGTTGGGGGACCTGACTCTCAACAACACTCCATGGCATCTAGGCACTCCTCAATGTTGGGAGCTTCACAGGAAGCTGATACTGCTGCATATAGGTCACATTCATCAAGCACCACTCATTATGGAGGGCAGTATGGTTCTGTGTATAGCTCAGCTGCATTGAGTAGCAAACCACAGGTTTGGTTCTCGCCCATTTAATTGTACTTTCCTTTGGACTATTATGTTATTTTGCATCACATCTTTTATGCTAGTGAGTTTCTTAGCCTAAATTCATTAGGATATGGGGGACTGGGTTTCTTATTGTGAAAGAATTGACAATCATCATGGTATGTGTTCAAACGTTCTGTTTATGTTATGGTGGAGATTTAGTGCCGTTTTCCTTGAGCTTGCACTCTTTTCCAGTTTTGCTTTCTTGTGAAACTTATAGAGTAGTATATTAAGATTTAATCCATTTGATTTCAAATAGCCTGACCAAGATTAAGGGCTGGTTGCAAATTGGTATTCGGTAAAAAATTGGATTACCTCATAATTACCTTTGTTAAAAAATAGTTTTTGACTAACTTAACAATGTAGCAACCTCCACAATAAAGAAGGAACCCATCAATTAAGCATAGGGTAAGAATAGGTAATTACCAAGAATATGGTTACAACATATAAAGTATGCATTCTACATTCATTTTCCTTTTTTTTAAACAAGAAACAAAACTTTTCATTAAGGGTGCGTTTCCATGTCTTTGAAACATGAAATTCACTTTTCATTTATTAGTGGAAGTAAAAAGTTACACCCTAAAGTTCATAACCCAGAGAGACCAAAAGATACATACAAGAGAAGCCCCAAGCGTAGCTTGCTTTTTTTTTTTTTTTTTTTTTTTTAATAAAAAAACCACTAGAATTTGAATTAGTTACAAAAGGAGTAAATTGTTTTTTTCGATAAAAGACCATATATACAATAATACGAAACAAAAAAGGAAAACAACCTTGTGGTCGAGTAGAGGAAACTCCCTCCTAAGAAAACTATTGCATGAGAGCACCATATAGGTTGATGAAAGAACAGGTGTAAGTTCCAAATAAAGATTTTTGTAAGACGCCTCAACATGTTGTCATATAAGACCACATCAACTTTTAAAATCAGAATTAAAAACAATATCTAAAAGATTATGGAAATAGACAAAGAATACAAAAAATATATTGAGAAAAAATGAAGGAAAAATTTGGAAAAAAACAATTAGAAAGGCTGCTAACTAAATCCATCGATCACTTGTTTCTTTATTGTAGTTTGCTTTTTTTTTTTTTTGTGTTACTTCTTCCTGAGCTTGGCTTGATTTGTGTGTTACTGAAGGATTGGCGAACTGGCCTATTTGGGTTGAGTATCTCTTACTAGAAGCATGAATATTGGTTTAATGCATTACCTTTTTTGGATGGTTTGGTTGTAACATAATAAACGGCCATTTGAATATGAATTTTGAGGACGCTAAATTTTCTTTCGGATAGTTAATTTGTTGCATCTATGAGTTATGAATTAGTGTTTTCTTTACATTTATAATTATGTTTGAAAATTGGAATTGCATATTATATTTATTTTGCATTAGTTTTCCTTGTCATCTTAACTATATCTCCCACTTCCATTAATATCATCAGTTTCTTATTCAGGCCAAAATTAGTTGGAATGCGGCCTTGTGGTCCATCCTTAGGTCTTATCAATTGAAAATCATGGTAGATGAATATTTGAGATTTCATTTTTATCCAACATTTATACTAAATTATTGTCCTATTTTGCTGAATATAGGGTCCTCCACTGAGTGCCAAAGGGAGTGGTGTACCATCAGCTCTGGAAGGTCGGGGAGGCTATGCCTCAGCCATTCCTGATTCCCCCAAGTATCTGTCAAGTGACTACATATCATCTTCAAACCATGGCTATGGTCATAGAACTGATCAGTTGTTTACTGAAAAGGTCACTGAATATCCTACTCTTGATAGGCGGCAATATAGTGAGCGTCAAAGTGCTTATTTAGGGAGGGATTTGAAAACTGATGCAGCTGGACGATTTTCTGAATCTGTTGGTTTTGGGCATCAACGTCATGTATGGTTTTTGTAGGAATATTTTTGGTCATTTTGTTTCCTTCTCAAGTAGTATTCCTTTTCAGAAAATAATGAGATTTGGCTGTTCTGTTTATGTGTGTTCTCTTGATGGTATCCCCTCTATTGTGTTCCAACAGGCTGACTCGTATGACCGTGTTGATCAGATGTCCCTGCTTCGTCAAGAGCAGTTGCTAAAAGCTCAATCTCTGCAATCAGATGCCCTTGATGGGAGCTCAAGGTATATTATTTTGGTCAGCACATTTTTTATGTTGCATTAAGTCAAGGCTGGTTTTTTTTTTTCTATTGAAATTTGGAAGTTTGTGATTATATGACTCTTCCAATAGTCAAAAGCATATAACAGCTGGTTTTTCTTTCTGCTTTTATTGGTGTTAGTCTATAGAACGAATAAAATGATTGTCTGTTTCTTATGACGCTAAGTAGCGGGACATTTCTGGCAGACAAAATGATTATCTTGCAGCAAAAGCTGCTGCTAGTCGTCACTCCACCCAAGAGCTTCTCTCTTATGGAGTAAGAGTAGATGCTGATCCTCGCAACGTGTCAGTGCTTAATTCTTCTTATAGTGGACAACAGTCGACATCAATTTTAGGGGCTGCTCCACGAAGAAACGTGGATGAACTTGTCTACTCCCAAAGTTCATCAAATCCAGGTTATGGAGTGAGCTTGCCACCAGGTAGAGACTATGCTGCAGGGAAAGGGCTTCATGGAACTTCTCTTGAGTCAGATTATTCAGCTAGTATGTTGACACATAGTAGCCATCCAAGGATTGACGAACACAAAGATGATAGAGCTGGTTATCTTCGGGAATTTGAGCTTAGAGAGGAGGAGCGTCGGAGGGACAGATTTCGCATGAGAGAGAAAGAAAGAGAAAGGGAGAAGGCACGAGAAAGAGAACGCGATCGAGAACGAGAACGGGAACGAGAACGGCGAGAACGTGAACGTGAACGTGAACGAGAACGAGAAAGAGAACGAGAAAGAGAACGGGAAAGAGAGCGCATCTTGGAAAGGCAGAAAGAAAGAGACAGAGAATTCAAACGTGGGCTCGAACTTAGGCGTGAACGCACTCCACCAAGAGTTTCTAAGGACAGACGTGGTTCCTCTTTGACAAAGGAGGGAAGACCGTTACGCCGAGATTCTCCACATTATGAAGCTTTGCATAGGTGGATCTTGATGTTTATTTTTGACCCTCCTATAGTTCCCCATGCAGAATCTTTTATTGGTCCGTTATAACTAACTCGGTGTTCTTTAATGCTGAAGGCATCACTCACCCGTTAAAGAAAAAAGGAGAGAATATGTCTGCAAGGTAAAAAGATCTGGAGCTCAGTCATTCAATGATTTTGACGAGATATATCCCATTAAATATCTGGTTCCTTCCTGTTCGAGTGTGTAGTTTAGGGACTTGACTTTATAGGATTTAATTCGCTTGCTCCGGATTTTCTCTATCTTATTCTCTCCATTGCTTCTTGGCTCTGGAATTAGTGTTGAATCCTGATATTATCTACACCCTGGTCTTCTCCCCCTTTTTTATATCTTTGCATCGGATTCAGAGTTCTTTCACTTCCCAGAGTTTGTTTTTCCTCATTGGTTTTCTTCTTTGTTTTTCATTGGTTCCACTTGGATTCCATTTGTTCATTACCTTCCTTGGCAAGAACGAGGGTTTTTTTAATCATAAACCTAGTTTCTTCTCCTCCCTTCTCTATATCCTTACACCTGATTCTGAGTTTCTTCATGTTCCAAAAGTTTCTCTTGTATTCATTTTCTTGTTCAGTCCTCCATTTGCTCCACCAGGATTCTATTTGTTCATTGCCTTCCTTAACTTTCCCACTCCTCTGGAACAAATTGCTCTGATACTTTTTTTTTTTTGCAATTGTCATATTACCATGAAGTGATTTCATGTTCTTCATTTGTTCCACTTGGATTCCTTTGCTCATTGCCTTTCTCGATTCCCCATTTTTCTGGAACAAGCTGCTTAAAGTATATAGTTCGTTTTGCAATTGTGATATAATCATGCATTGTTTCTGGGAGCAGCGTGGCCAATCTTCTGAGCTCCTAGAATATATTTGGGAGTTGACCTTTATCTACTTTATACTTTCGATCTTTATCTAAAAAATCTGGAATAAAATTTCTTTTAATTTGACTTGGATGATTGTTAATTTTTCTCTTATGTATAATAGTTGAGTAAGAACATGCTAGGATTGTGATAATGTCATGAAAGAAATTTTTTTTAGTACGCCATGGGAATAATTGTTTGTTTTTTTGTAGCTTTCTACTTGCTTTTGCATGATTGTTTTTGTGTTGCAACCAATGATTTTCTGACGTGATTTCTTCCTTCCTCCCTCCCTTTGTGGGTATCAATTATCCTCACTTGCAGGTGTACCCGCACAGTTTAGTAGATGTACAACGGGATTATTTGTCATTGGAAAAGCGATATCCCCGACTCTTTGTATCCCCAGAGTTTTCGAAGGTGCATACATTGTGTTATATGTGTTCTAGGAGATTTCATTAATTGATTGATGGTACATCTTTGGAGCTGATGTTTTCAATTAATCTAGGTTATTGTGAATTGGCCGAAGGAGAAACTCAACCTTTCCATTCATACTCCTGTCAGGTATTTATCTTTCCCTCATGTATTTGAAACTTTTCTTGTAGCTTCTTGGGAAGTGCATTGTCAAAGAGTTTATTCACATTTTTGTCTCCCCCTCTTTTCCTTCTGTCACAGTTGAGGGCTGGAGATTGTATTATATTGCCCATTTGGTTTGAGAATTTTATTTCTGCCCATTTTGTGCATGTCTGTGTTCATGCTTGTTCTGCATCAAACACAAGCTTTAGTTTTATTTTCCTCTTAATGTGGGTTCTGCCACTTTGATGGAGCTTCTGGGTTTTATGAAAAGACCATAGGCAAAGATTTTATTTAATTCATTAAGGACGAGGTAGCATGATAAAAACAGAAATTCAACCTTTCTACTATTTTTCCAACACTATATAATAACCTAAACTTCTTTTGACAAGAAACAATCTGTATCTTGAGCATCTGTTTCCTCTTTGCATACTTACTCTCTTTGCATACTTATTGCTTGTGGATTTTATGATTGTGGGTTTTGAGTGATTGATTGTTGCTCAAAGAGTGTATTGGGAAAGAAAAAATGGCAATCTAATACCTTCTTGTTGCTACAGTTTTGAGCATGATTTTATTGACGAAGGGACCGTATCTGGCTCTAAAGAGCTTTCCAATGAGCTTAAGGCTAGAGAACCTGAGAAATCAGATCATGTGAATAAAGTATGGAATGTGAAGGTAGGTTGCTTGTAACATGTCTCTGATGTTTACTGCAATCACTCTGTTTCTCATGAAATATCCCTTTCTGGTCTTGTGGGTGTTTCGGTTCTTTGGGCTGGTTTTTTTTGTATGCCCTTTTGTATTCTTTTATTTGTTCTCAATGAAGCATGTTTTGTCATTAAAAAAAATCCCTTCCTGTTCTTGTGCGTTCTGCAAGCTTTACTGTGCTCTGATCTTAAGAGTGTTATTCTAGGAAGTACAATCCGCTAGTCAATTTATGCCTTCTAATGATCTTTTTCTTCTTGTATTGTCTCCTTGAAAATTTTAAGTTTTTACCATTGTGAAGGTTAGAATGCAATTTTTTTTCCCCGATAAGAAACAGAGATGTATTAAACACGAAAAAGGGCACAATCTAAGGGTAGAGGGGTGAGGAACCCCTCCCCCACCAAACAACTATACAAGCATAATCTCCCAATAAAGAATGATCTGAGCTAGGCTGTAATTACAAAAATAATCTGTGTCTAAGACTCCATAAAGAGGAAGTAATTTGTACATTACTGCAAAAAGACTCAAAAGAAGAACACTTATCTTCAAAGATTCGCCTGTTTCTTTATCTCCATAATTCCCACACAAGCGCTCTAGTGGCACACTTTCACAGAATTTTCGCTTTACCCCTAAGGCCCCAACCATTCAGCACTTCCAACAACCAATCAAGCACCTCCTTAGGAAAGCAACTACTAAACCCAAAAGCCTTTAGAATCTGCTCCCACCCTTTAATGGCATATGTGCACATGAGAAAAAGATGATCCAAGCTTTTTGCACCATTAAAGCATAAAACACAGACCGAGGGAGAGAGATTAATATTACTAAACTTTTGTTGTAATTTGTCTTGAGGATTCAAACTCTTGTGGGCCAAACTGCATAAGAAAACCTTGATCTTCTTAGGAATATTAAACTTCCAAATCACCTTAATCAGAGGAATTTTTATTTTAGGGGTAGTTTCAACAAGCTTCCCAAAAGCTGAAAGAGTAGAGAAGCCCCCAAATTTTTCAAGAGACCAATAAGCTCTATCATTACCATCCCCCAGCCTTTTTGGGTCAATCAAAGAGATAAGCCCAAGCCAAGTATCAAACTTTCTATCCAAAATACCTCTGCGAAAACCAAGATCCCGATCATTTTGATCCTTGTTACAGCAATCAGCCACAATAACCTCCTTCTTTTGGAAATCAGGAATAAATTAGGAAAAACATCCTTCAAAGGGGCATTGCCCACCCACTTATCTCGCCAGAAGTAAACTCTCCCTGTTTTTCAACCGACGTTGATAAAATTCACAAAGAAGGCACTGTGTTTAGCAATTTCGACCCAAGGTCTCATTTTTGAAGCACCTTTGGGAGGGAGAGACAACCAACCCAAAGGCTGACAGCCATAAATACTTTCCATCACCCTCCTCCATAACACTTGCTCTTCTTGAACAAATCTCCACAGCCATTTAAGGAGGCTACTGTGGCTGATTGCTGGAAGATGTATATTGAAGATATCCCGAGGGTGGGAATGTTTTCATTGGAGATATGCTTGCTCTTGCTGTTCTCTGTTACATTGGATGGAGGAGGAATGCTGATGGACCGGATTTTGAAAACCCTGCTTTACTGATCATTGAAGATTTGACTACTTAGTTGTTAGTCACCTAAATTATGGATGCAGAATGAGGATGTTGAAGTGGATGCTAACCGATCATAATAGATACATTCATTAATGGTCACTGTACATTAACTACTTCATAGTTGGAGGAAAATAAACTCTTGTCAATCTGTACATATTTTTTCTCGCAGAGATGCATCATTTTATTTTTTTATTTATCTCTTTCATTTTGAATTTAAAGTAGGTCAAGAAAACAAGTTCAGTACCCTGCTGCTCATGTATTTATTTCATCTCCTGGTTCAGATTATTTTGATGAGTGGTATCAGTAAAAATGCTCTTGAGGAGTTATCATCTGAGAAAAGTTCGGATGACCGCATATCCCACTTTTGCAATATCCTTAGGTTTGCAATTCTTAAGAAAGACCGCAGTTTCATGGCAATTGGTGGTCCATGGCAATCATCTGATGGTGGCGATCCTTCAGTTGATGATGGCGCTTTAGTTCAAACAGCTCTTAGGTTTGCGCTATGTGCTACTTGTGTTTGTATGCAAGAAAGAGCTCTGCTTTGTCTTACTTGTGCCCATCTTTATATCCAGATATGCAAAGGATGTTACACAACTAGACTTGCAAAACTGCCACCACTGGAATCGTTTCTTAGAGGTTCATTTGTACAATACTGTTAAACTTGATTGTTTGTTACCTGTATATTGCGTATGGAACTTGGTTTACTTTTTGTATTTAAAGAGCTGACACTTGAGGGTACTTGTTTCATCAGATACATTATGATAGATATGGCAAGGATGGGGTATTCAGCCATAAAGAAGTCTCTGTACTATTTGTTCCAGATATATCTGATTGTCTCCCTTCATTAAATGCGTGGAAGGAACAATGGCTTGCACATAAAAAGACTGTTGCTGAGAGAGAGCGCCACATTGCAATGAAAAAGGAGGTTTGTGTTTTTATTGTTCTAAGTAGAAGTTTTCATCAACATTGAGGCATATTATTATTTTTCTGCTTTTTATTTGAAGAACTCGGGGCTGTTACCTGTTAATGAAAAACTCCTTTTTAAATGCTGCCTGGTGGAATGCAACTTGGACTGATCATATACTGGCGTATGGGATGGTTGAGGTGAACTTAAGATAGTTGGTGGACGTGTGATTGCAATTTTCTATATATGTCTAATATGAAGGATGCATTGTACTGAACGAAATTCCAAAAGATGAGGGTGATATTCCAGCTGTTATGGCATAATTGAGATGAACTTTTGATAGGGTGAAGAGATTGCCAAACACGCATCAATATTATGAATCTCCTGTATATATATAATTTACTGGAATTTGTATGTACAATTTACCATCCTTGTCATGGAAGATTCTTTGATTCCTTTCGAGCTGTGTTGTCCAAAGATTCCTATATATATTTGGTATTTTTTGGTATTGTGTGCCTTTCCAAATAAAAGTTATTTATTCTGCGTCATGTGCTTAAGTTCATGCTGCATTGCTCTTAGATTTCTCTTTTATATTTCTGCACTAAGATTATGTTTAATTCTCAGATATCCAAGGAGACAAAGGAAGGCATGGAAGGTAATTTCTGTTGCACATCTACTTGAGAGATACTTTTGACTTTATGTTTTACTACCAAAATGTTAACATCCCCTTGCTATTTATACTGTTAGTCAAAGAAATGGAATCAACAAAAGATACTAAAAGTGTCGGTAAGTCTGAAAAAAAGGAAAAGAGTGACAAAGATGAAAAGGAAAAGAGTGACAAAGATGACAAAGGGAATACGTCCGAGGGAAGGGGTAATGGAAGTAGCACAAAACTTGAAAGCAAGGATGCAGATGAAAGAGGCAAGGAAGCTCAGAATATTGAGAAACCAGATCATGGAGAAGTTGCTGCTGGTACTCAGAAAAGTGGCACTGTGATATCTGGAAAAAAGAAGATTGTCAAGAAGATTGTCAAACAAAAGGCCAAAACAGTTGGTGATGCAGCCAGCAAGAAAAATGACAAACTGGATGAAAAGGTTGATGTAGAGAAGAACTCTGACATTCCTTCGGGTCCACCTTCAAATGATTCTGCTGGTGTTAAGACATTTGCAAGGAAAAAAGTAATTAAACGGGTGGGCAAAAGTGCTCAGAATGAAAAAAATAAAGATATACTTCCAAAAGGAGAAAATGAAATGGACTGCTCTGAGGATAAGTCAAAGGATAATTCAGATCACAATGCAACAGCTGCCCAAGATACTGTTGTGAAAACAACTGTGAAAAAGAAAGTAATTAAGAGGGTACCCAAAAAAAAGGTTACTGTTGTGGTATCTAGTGAGGAAGCTTCTAAAAAAGGTGAAGATGGTGATGGGCATGAGAAGAAGATTACAGCAGATGAAACACATAATGTGGAGAAGCCCACTACAGATGGTAGACAAGAAAAGAAGATTCCTAAATCAAAGTCGACATCGCCTACTACATTGAAACGTCATGATTCTGTAAATTTGAAGAAGGCTGAGAAAGAGCATATGAAGAATGACAATGAAACTGGCAAGGAAATCAGTCCTGTGACCAATTCGATTGACAAACAAAAAGTTGGTGAGAAGGATAGTAGTGATGGAAAGAGAGAAAAATCTAGAGATGGTGACCAATCAAAAGATGAGAAAGAGAAAATGGGTAAAGATGAGTCTAGAAGCAAACCAAACAAAGAATTAAAAGAAAAGAGAAAGTCTGAAGAACCTCCTCGACATCCTGGGTTGATTCTACAAACAAAATGGAGCAAGGATTCCAAAGTAGGTTGATTTTAGATCCATTTACATGAATAGTTTGACAGTGCATCCTATAACAACATATCTTAATTGTATCTCTTGTTTTAATTATGCAATACAGTTTCGATCATTGTCGCTATCCCTTGACTCACTCTTGGAGTATACAGACAAAGACATCGAAGAATCGACTTTTGAGGTACCCTACCTGCTGCAAGGAAGATTTTCATTACCTTCTCTTCCTAAAGTTCTTTCTGTGTTAGAGCTTTCTCCTTACTGATTCAAAGCAATATTTACTGGTTTATTGCTACTTACATTGCTTTTTCTTGTTCCTTCACAGCTTTCACTATTTGCTGAATCACTGTATGAAATGCTTCAGTATCAGATGGGAAGCCGTATTTTAACTTTCCTCCAGGTTGCATGAGCCTTTGAGGCAGTTAAATTATTGTTCTGATGATATTAAAACGTTGTATGTTTATTCTCTCTTTTATTTTGGCATAGAAATTGCGTGTCAAGTTTGTGGCAAAGAGAAATCAACGAAAGCGGCAACGGGAGGAAATCCACAAGGAAGACAACAAAAAATCATCACCAAAACGGCCAAAGACTGTTGACATTCCTATTCAAAATAAATCTATCGAGCCAGAAACATCAAATCTGTCTCAAGCGGATGCTGTAACACCTACAGTGGAGGTAAATGACTCGGCTGGTCATGTTGATGAGATGAAGATGGAAACTGAAACAGATTACGGTGAAGAGCCTGAAGAAGACCCTGAAGAAGATCCTGAAGAATACGAGGAACTGGACGACACAAGTTCTCAACACAATTCATCAAATGAGGTATCTCCTCTCTATTCTCCGCCCCCACCCCCGCCCCCACAACAAAATCATTTGGAAGTAAATGTGTGCTTTTTGTGAATTTAATGTTAAAGCTTAAAAATTTTAAGTTTAAGATTGAGGCGGGACAATCTCAGTAAGGTGCATTTGTAGGCTCTGAAGTGTGCCTGTGCTCTTCTGCTTTATTTTATTATTGTTTTTTTTCTTTTAATACTAGAGAAGGATATTGGAGAGAGGGGGGGGGGGGGGGGGTTAATTACTTATAGGGAAAATAATATCTTCATCGAAGTCCCTTTTTTTAATAACTTTTCGTTGATTCATGCTTTATAATATTAATTTTATTGTTTTGTATTCTATATTTTAGATTTCTAATGTATTGCATGCCTCGCCGCAGTAAAAGTTATTGTCTCATGCATAAGCTTAGTTCGCTATTTGCCTCAGTGTGCTTTCTACTTAATTAACTTGTGGTGCGTGTTATATTAATTTTTATAAAATTCTATTCCACAAGATAATATTTTGAAATTGTGTTTTGTTTTCCTTGTGGTAATAGAATGAAGCGGATGCTAGAGTTGAAACCAATGAAGAGGATGCTACAATGGGAACCAATGAAGAGGATGCTAAGACTGAATTGAACGAAGAGGGGAAGACAGCAGCAAATGTAGAGCCCGAAAATGTTGCAGCGAATCAACCTGATGAAGCCAGAGGGTCCAACCAGGAGAAGAGTCTTAGCAAGAAAACGACGGAGTCTGATAAAAAAGGGGCAGACGAGGAGATGAAGAAAGAAGTCTCACCTCCCAAGGAGGCAGTGGTAGACAAGGAGCTATTGCAGGTGATTTACGAACCTTACAACCTAAATTTTTCAGAATTCAAATTAATTTGTGGAAGCTTATTTACATTCTTGCTAATTTTGGTTCTCTGAAATAGGCATTTAGGTTCTTTGATCGAAACTTAGTTGGCTATATTCGGGTAAGGCTAATTCTTCTTTGGAACTTTTCTACAATACAAAACAAAGGAAGGAAAAAAGAAAGAATGAATGATTTTTCATATAAACTGTTTCCCAGTGAGGGAATTGAAAACTCACATGCAGCATTTTGTGTTGTCTATCATATCATATCATATCAGGTTGAAGATATGAGAATGATTATCCACGATATGGGGAAGTTCCTTTCTCACAGGGATGTAAAGGTGGGTAGAAAAAATAAAGCAGTTTGATTGAAGAGATAGTAATATAAAATTCTGATTCTGATGAATGATTTTTTCCTGTCCTCTTATATTATCTATCAGGAACTTGTTCACAGTGCATTGTTGGAGAGCAATACTGGAAGAGATGATCGGATCCTCTATGGCAAACTTGTACGAATGTCCGACCTTTGAAATTGTTGTAGTATGGAGCTCTGACTCACTTTCTTCTTTTTTTAATCAACATTTTTCGCCTGAAAGTTTGAAGAATTGGGCAGTTTTGAATCTTTCCATTTTCATACTTCTGAATTTTAGGTATTACTAGATTGAAACGTTCAGCAGTTGAAGAAAATTATGGTTGTAGTTTATTTTTAATTTAATATGTATTTGCAAACATGAACCTAGTTCAGCAATTAAAAACATTTTCATTCATAAGATTTGAGGTTCAAATGTCCCACACATTTATATAATAATAATAATAATAATAATAATAATAATAATAATGTGTATTCTAAAAAATGTAACAAGTTTTCATTTGTAATTATAAGCTTGACTTTTTTTTAAGTGTGTTTTATATTGCATTTAAGTTTGATTTGATTTAGGTTATTTTTGTAAAATTTTAAACTTTCTGCTATATCTGAAAATAAACATTATTTTTTGCTATGTATGTAAAGGCCTCTAAAAATATTAAGGTGCATCTCGGGTTTTAAAATTTTCATCTACATTTTTTGTCCAACCCACCATGGGTTTGACATCGACTTGAGGAAAAGGTGAAATTCTTATTTGTTAATTGAAATATTTTTTTTATGAATTTTTTTATATTTATAATTTTAAAAAAAATGTTCATCCATGATATTTTATCAATATTTCTATAAAATTGAGGTCTCAGACATTCATTAAATTTAAGGTTAAATTGCCTATTTGGTTTTTATATTTATCATTTAGTCGATAAGTTTTAAAAGATTTCAATTATGTCTCAAGATTTTAAATTCTAAAAACTTAAACTCATATCTAGATATTTGAGGTAGTGTGGTTTATTAGTAATGATAAAACTGATTAAAATTGGTTAGACAGGTAGTTGGGTTAGATAATCACATGCCCGATTAATCTTTTGAATTCGTTAAAGTTAGATCACGTTAATCTCATTAAATTTATTAAAAAATGTAGTGTTAGATCTACATTCGGTCTACCAATGTTGATTATAGAAATTGAAGATAAGAATAACCTAAAATTTAGATAAGTAATTGTAAAGAATTATACTTAGGATTTTTGTTACATACTGCCATTAAGCTTTTGACAATAAGGAGGGAGAAAGACAGCTAGGAGAGAGAAATATAAAAAGTCTCTTTAAAAAATATTTAAAGTTAAATATTAAGGTGAATACAAAATTATTAGGACAAATATAATTTGACAAAAGTTTAATATACTTCAGACTAGTTTTGTAATAAATAAATCATGTTATTAGTTTTGTAATAAATAAATCATGATAATAACATCGACACGACTATCACTTTAGATGACATCTAAACCAAACATTAAGTTTGTTAAAAATAAACAAACAAAAAGTTCAACAAAACCAAATATTGCTCATATACATAAACCAACAAAATACACGTTTCAGGTAAATAAACCATATTGGATTTGTGAAATGTAATAGCGAACGAAAATAAAATATTAAGCTATGTTATAGAAATTGAAATTTTTTAATATATTTTTATTATTATGAAAATTTGTTGCATCAAAAACACCGACACATCTATAAAACAACAAGAAAATTATTATTTTCAAAATTTTGAATTCCGAATAAAAAGGTATCTGTGCACAAATGCCCACGAATTTGCTCAATTACTCTTTAAACTTTGTGAGGGGATATACACAACTTTTATTTTTTAGTTCAACAATATATGAAGGTGGAGATTTGAACCTCTAACATTTTAATTTAGGTTATAAATTATCAAGTTAATGCTCAAGTCAATATATATATGTTGACCTAAAGTGTATACTTTGTATTCCACAAGAAAAATATTATTAGGTACCTAAGACATATGCCTGTCTAAGCACACGGTATTAAAATTTTATTGACATGGTCATATGTCTATGGGTTCAATAGCAATAGCAATGCAAAGAGTTAATCAAAATTTTCATTATACAATAAAAATATCGAAATTTTTTTTAAAATGTCCAAAAAATATTATTAATATGAACATAATATTAGTAAAAAGAAATTTTAACCATGCTTATTTATTAATTTAAATATTTTTTAAAATAAATTTCTTGCTTTCTATATATATTTTTGTGAAATATCCTTCTTAACATCAATATTTTATCAATATTTTCATTGATATTTTTCTAAATATACATTAATGAAATTCGTTGTAAAGATTTTCCTTGTCAATGGTTTGTGAATGTAGATACATGTACTTTCTTTTTAGCAAGATTAAAATCTCTGTGTCAAAATGTTCCAACTTCATTTTTAGTTTTTTTTAGTTTTTGATGCTCGTTTTAGGATGGAAGCTTTGATGGAGCAAATGGTGAATGAAATTTTCTCAAACATAAAAGTGGTTTTTTTATAATATATATATATATATAAAACCATCGAACTTTATAATAGTAATTAGTGCCTTATCTACTAAGCCATTTTTTGATTTGACTTTTTATTGATATTTTTGATATCATATATCAAATAATCATTTTAAAATTTGAATATGATATTTAATTTGAAAGATTGTAGATGTAATTTCTCACACAATTTTTGTCTCAAAAGGAAAAAAAAAAAAAAAGAAGAATATATCCTACTAAATAAAGCCATCACAAGAAATGATACTTGGGATGCCACATCACCTTTATTTATTCAATTTCATAGCACCACTATATTGGGTTTCGATTGAAAAATTTGATACCTATGGTGAAATTAGAACTTTTAGAACATAAATTAGAACTTTGGACTCAGCTGAATTGGAGGCCAGAAATTTGAAGATATGATAGTGGCATCAAGGTCATTGGACTCAGCTGAAAAGTTTCTAGTTAGTACTTTCCAAGTAAAAGGATACAAAATTTTTTATGTCAAAATCTCTCTCTCTCAGATCTCATTATGATCTCACACACCTCCATTGCACCTGATGTTTTGTCTCTATTCTCTCCCTCTCTCAAAATGTTGATCCCCACCAGCTGCAGCCATAGACGTCTCTCCCCTCTCTCTTTTAAACCGACACAAGTAACACCAAGAAGATGCGTGTCCTTTGCATGCATTTTCAATGATGGGAGTTAACAAATCCTCATTGTGTGTCCGTTGCGTTGAGGATCGCACATATGAAAGATAAAGAAACTTTATAATCTTTATAAGATACATGGACTATTCGTCTCATTGCTAACTGGTTTTAAGATGCAACCCCATGTTAATCTAATATGTTGCGTATGAACCGAAAGGTTTAAGGTCATTGAGGAAAACTTTCTTTGAACTCTATCTACCATATTGACACTTTAATTTTGTAGAATTTATGATAACATGTAGATATACCTTCTTTGAACATTTCTTCCAACCAGCTTTGAAGCACACCTTTGAACATCATGAAAGAGTTATAGAATGACTTTACCAATGAGCGAACCGAGAAAGAACCTACTCTAGCTTCCGCCGTTTAACATTGTTAATAAATAGTTCAACTCCCTAATTTCATTCTCCCACAAGTTTTTTTTAGTGACATGCTAAATTCAAAGATCTAACATTTATTCACGAAAAATTACATATACATACATACACACATATATATGGTTTTTTTATTAGAAACATAAGACATTATAAAAAGGAGGGCCAATGTAAAATGTTGGAGACGAGCTATCCCCCACAAGACAAGGGTTACAAAAAGGACTCCTAATTGGCCATAATATGTACAAGGGTAACCGGCTACACCTAGTTAGTTAAAGATCAGTTTCTTGTATAAATACAATAACCTTTGTATTCAATGGAGGACTTTTCAGACTTCAATAAAATTCTTCATTTGGTTTTACCTCAAATTGGTATCTGAGCTCCAAGATATTAATCAAGATCCACACCATAATAGAAGGAATGCTGGAGGGAATCACCAAAAAAGGCAGGATCCACCATTTCGAGGACAACCATTGAAGAGATGTGAATGGTCTATGGGCAGACATAAAAGACAAGGTTAAAATACAACCTGTTAGTTTCCTATCTGATGCGATTATACCCTTGATGAAAGCATTGAAGAGATGAATGATAATCAATACAAAAAGATCTCAAAAAGAAATTCTTGGGACGCTTCAAGAAAAACTGGACCCTCATCTTCAAAATAGGAGCCAACTCAAAACAAAAGGAGGTGGAACAAAATGTAGCCAAAGAAACTAAATTCCAAGAAGGATCGAATATAAAGAAAGCAAGTAAACCTTATAAAAGACTGAATTTAGGAAAATGCTTTCGATGTGGACAAATAGGACATTTATCTAGAAGAGCTTTGGCACTCATGGATGAAGAAACCTCAGAGAAAGATGACAATGACAATTCAGAAAATGATACAACATTTATAGAAGCGGACGAAGGTGACCAATTATCATGTGTTTTGCAAAGAATACTTCACACGCCTAAAGGAGAAACACATCCACAACGACATTCACTCTTCAAACACAAGGTGTACAGTAAATGACAAAATTTGCAATGTCATTATCGACGGTGGGAGCAACAAAAATATTGTTTCTAGGAAACTGGTGACAGTTTTGAATCTAAAAATAGATCTCCATCCAAATCCGTACAAGGTAAGCTGGATCAAGAAAGGAGGAGAAGCTCAAGTTTCTGAAATTTGCACCGTGCCTTATCAATTGGAAACTGTTATAAAGACCAAATTGTTTGCGATGTCCTAGAGATGGATGTTTGTCATATCTTACTTGGCCGACCATGGCAATATGATATGTAAGAAATACATAAAGGGAGAGAGAACATATATGAATTTATGTGGATGGGCATGAAAATTGTCTTACTTCCTCTACATAAAACAGATGACAAATCGACAGGACAAACAAACCATACAAAAGGCTAACTTTTTATGGTCTTGAGTGGAAAACAATTTCTTTCTCAAAGGGAAGGACTAATTTTGGGACTCATAGTCACTGGAAAAGAATCTATAGATGAAAACAATGATTTTCCTGCAGAAATACAAGAATTACTTCAATAATTCCCAAAAATTATGAATACGCCATCAAATCTACCACTTCTAAGGGATATTTAGCACCATATTGATCTTATTCCAGGATCCACAATCCCAAATTTACCACATGACAAGATGAGTCCCAAAGAATATGAAATCCTTTCACCAACATATTCATGATCTATTGGAAAAAGGATACATCCAACAAAGTATAATATAAGCCCTTGTGCAGTCCCTGCCTTATAAACACCCAAGAAAGATGGAAGTTGGAGAATGTGCGTAGACAGTAGAGCAATAAACAAGATTACAATCAAGTATCATTTCCCAATTCCAAGAATAGGTGATATGTTAGGACAATTGGGAGGCGCAAAAATTTTCTCTAAAGTTGATCTTAGAAGCAACTATCATCAAATTCAGATTCGGCTAGGACACAAGTGGAAAATGACGTTTAAAACAAATGAGGGACTGTTTGAATGGTTAGTAATGCCTTTCGGGTTGTCAAACACTACAAGTACCTTCATGAGATTAATGAACCAGGTTCTACACCATTTTCTTAATAAGTTTATTGTTGTTTATTTTAATGACATCGTAGTCTATAGAAAGACTCACAATGAACATTTGGAACATCTAACATGTTTGTTTAAAACTCAATATGCGAACCATCTTTACATAAACCCCAAAAAATGTCTTTTTCTTGTCAATGAAATATCCTTTCTAGAATTTGTTATTGGAGAATATGGAATTAAAGTGAACCCTAGAAAGATTAAAGCTATTATTGACTGCCCTTCCCCAAAATAAATTAAGGATATCCAAGGCCTTCCTCAGACTAGCTTCTTTTTATAGAAAATTCATAAAAAACTTCAGTGCTATCTCAGCCCCCTAACCAACTGTTTGCAGAAAAGCTATTTTCAGTGGGACAAGGATCAACAAAACAGTTTTAACACAATAAAAGAAAAATTAAGTAACAGCCCTATTTTGCAGTTCCTTAACTTCACCATCCCTTTTGAAGTAGCAGTAGACGTATGTGGTATATGAATAGGAGGTGTCTTATCACAAAATGGTCATCCTATTAAGTATTTTAGTGAGAAATTTAGCCCTTCTAGACAGGATTTGAGCACTTAGGAACAAGAGCTATATTCTTGAGTTAGGGCTCTTAAACAATGGGAACACTACTTACTTTATAGATAATTTATCTTGCTAACTGATCATTTCTCACTAAAATATCTACAATCTCAAAAAAACATTAGTCGAATGCATGCACGATGGATATCCTTTCTCCAACGTTTTGATTTTGTAATTAAACATCAATCTGGAAAAGGCCAATAAAGTGGTTGATGCACTAAGTAGAAAAGGACAATTAATAACAATTATGGCAGGAGAAGTAATAGCATTTCAACACCTACTTGATCTTTATGAGAATGATATTGATGATATTTGGACCAAGTGCTCTAATCATGTATCCTCTGATGACTTCCATTTATTGGATGGATATCTCTTTAAAGGAGATAAGCTATGTATACCACACACTTCCCTTCGTGAAGCTTTAATAAAGGACATGCATTCTAGAGGTTTATCAGGATATTTTGGCCAAACTAAAACTTTTGAACTTGTATCTTCATGTTTTTATTGGCCTAAATTGCGAAAAGATACCAATAACTATGTCAAAAGGTGTTTTACTTTTCAAACAGCAAAAGGTTACTTCTTCCAATTTTCGGCTTTACACTCCATTACCTGATCCCAACTCAATATGGGAAGACTTATCTGTGAAGTTTTTACTAAGCCTACCTCATACTTAAAGAGTATTTGACTCAGTCATGGTTGTTGTTGATCGTTTTAGCAAGATGACACATTCTCTTACTTGTAAAAAAACCAATGATGCTGTCTATATCGCTAATCTCTTCTTTTACATGGAATACCAAAAACAATAGTCTCAGACAGAGATGTGAAATTCCTAGGCCACTTTTGAGAAAACCTTGTGGTGAAAGTTCGATACTACTTTGAAATACAGTACTACTAGTCATCCTCAAATGGATGGACGGACAGAGGTATGAAGGAATGAACGTTTCACTCCACAGCAGAAGCATTGGATTATCTTTGATTTTATTTAAAATTAAATTAAAAAATGAAATTAAGAAAACTTACTTGGAGTAAATATGGAGATATTTCTGGCGGATCTTTGTCTCCTCCACAAAGTCTTCCTAGCTATGACTCGAACACAAGACCAAGGCTTGTGGGAGCCTCTTAAAAGAAAATCTACAAGGGATTGGAGAGGAAGAGGTCTAGAGAGAATTCTCTAATTCTCTATTGAGGAGATGTATACTATGTCTAACGGCTCAATCCAATGGTCCTATTTATAAAGACCAAAGGAAAATCTTTGCCATAATTAAAATATTATATTTTAATATCTAATATATTAAAATATATCTTATACTTATTTGAATCTCATTCAAATCTCATACGATATTTATTTATTTGAATCTTATTCAAATTTTATAAATATCTTTTCTTTAATGTATCTAATATACATTAATTATTTTAATATTTAATGTATCAAATACAATAAATATATTTTCTTCTTTTATATTTAATATATCTAATCTATTACATATTAATTTGAACACTTCAAATTAAATATTAATTTGAACCTTTCAAAATTTTCTTTCAACTAAATTAATCTTTTAGTGTTACTATGAACTAGCAAGGGGACCTTATGGACCTACAGATTATAAGCTCTAATGATACAAAATTAATTAATTAAACTCTTTAATTAATTAATTTTCATTCATTAACTATAGGTCACTCTACTATAGACCTGGAGTTGCACTCTTATGCACTGTAAGACAAGTTGTGTCCATGGATATAACCATTACATGCAAGTCGATCATTCATGAGTTGTTCGTAATTACAACTGGGTCAAAAGTCCGTTTTACCCCTGTAATTACATCTTGCACCTTAAGTACCACTGATCCTCTAATGAACAATTTGTTTATGATCCAACCATAAACGAAATCCCTCTCTGGCCAGTGAGAGGGTGGGGTCCCATTGTTCAAGTCCCGAAATCAGCACTTAAGGGAATTGCTTATCTACTTACCATATATGGGAATGAGTGAATTCCATCTTGTGAGATTATGTTTCCAACTCCCTATTTAGTCAAGTCCCCAAAATGGTAGGCATATTGAATCAGCTACAAAAGCCACTCTCACCCATGCAAATCAAAGGACAAGTCCTCACAGGCAGGAGTTCATAACTCACTCAGGATTAAGATCGAGTTGCATATGATCATCCTGATTGTTGGGTTTTATGTCCTAAAACTCGTGGTTTGTAAACTTAATGTATATTCTATTTTGCAATAAAGATGTTATTAAGGTTTATTCAGTAAAGGTGTTATTGAATAAAGTGAATTGCGTCCTTTTAACCCAAATCCAATAAATTAAGAACCCTTGGCTATAGTATGTATACTTGAACTTCATGTGGAGAAATGAATATGGATCAAGTTCGAGTAATAGCCAGAATGGTCTATAGTATAGGGATAGGGCTGGGCACCTTATCTTGGGGACACTATGGATGCGGCCCACTTTGTATAGTACAAACGATGTGATCCTAAATCGTTCATGTGGAGACATGTGAGTGGGGGCATCCTATGCAATGAGTTTGCATAAGACCGGACCGAGAAATAGTCACTTAGACTTTTTAACTCCGTTTACTATCATAACTGACTATTTCATATGATGACCTAGGTAACTCGATCTTAATCCTGAGCAAGCTATGAACTCCTGTTTATTCGGGATTATCCTTTGATTTGCATGGGTGGGAGTGGCCCGAGATTGCCGACTCAATAAGCCTCCCATTTTGGAGATAAGACTGGGTAGATAGCTGGGGACATAGTCCTGCGAGAAGGAATTCACTCCTACCCGCTTTAGGGTTTAGTAGAGAGGTTGTTCCCTTAAGTGCTGACTCCGGGTCTTGAACAAGGGGCCCCACCCTCTCATTGGCAAGAGAGGGATTCAGTTTGCTGGTTGGACCACAAACCAATTGTTCATTAGAGGATCAGTGGGACTTAAGGAACAAGAAGTAATTACAGGGGTAAAACGGTTTATTAGACCCAGCTGTAATTACGAACAACCTGTGAAGGGTCGACTTACTGATCATGGTTATATCAAGTGGACAGAAATATATCTACATTGAGGAGAGTGCAACCGTTGGGCTTTAGTGGAGTGTCCCAACGGTTAACAAATGTTGATTAGCTTGGCTAAAGAGTTTGGCCGGTTAGTCTCGTATCGTTGGAGCTCATGATCTGTAGGTCCATTAGGTCCTCCTTGCTAGCTTGGACTAAGCCTTGTAACAGTATGAGAGAAAAGAATTTGAATTGTTCGAATTCGTTTTTGGGAGTAAACGTTAATTAATGCGATATACTTAACGTATCATAGTTTAATTATGAATTAAACTATGAGGAAGAGAGATGGACATATTTAAAATGATTTAAATATGGGTTCGGTCTAATACATGAATAGGAATTCAAGTTCGAGAGGTCGGTTTTGAGATCGGGATTTGATCTGGTTATTTAATTAATATTTGATATTAAATTAAATAATTAATTAAATTGTTTAATTAATTAATTAATAATCAATTTTTAAAAAAATTAATTTAGAATTAATTTTAAATTACAAAATTGAATTTTAAAGTGGGAAATGTTGAAGTTTGTGGTGATTGTATGACTACCTCTCTCAAACTCAAAATTCACCAAAATTGGACACCTCTTTGATGACTAACCTCCTTGCTTATGTGTTGTCATATTTAGCAAGCTTGATGAAGCTTGTTAATGGTTTTAATTAGCAATGAAACACAAGGGATTTGTAGATTTTTTTTTAAAAAATTTGCTACAGTTTTTTACAGACATTTGCCATATCTCTCTCAAAATTCTCTCAAACTAGGATCCCACAATCCGCTCCAAGGCCTAAGGATAGTAGGGAAGACACTAGAGGTGGTCCACGAAGTGTTCATGCTTAGAAATTTGCAGCGGGTTTGGAGAATTTGAGCTTCAAAGGTGAGTTTTCTTATACTCTATTTTTCGGTTTTTGAGCATGCTGTTTGTTTGATTAAATTGATATAATTAGAGTGCTTAAGATCCAAAATTGCTTCCGCTTTTGTGATATTAACTCTTTCATTGATGAAATAGTAATCTTCTCAATTAATAGATTTATAAAGAGAGATTAAATATTTCGTGGTCCAGTCTTATACAAACTCATTGTATAAGATATCTCAACTCACATGTATCAACATGAACGATTTGGATCAAATCATTTGTACTATTGCAAAGTGGGCCATATCAATAGTGTTACCAGGATAAGTCACCAAACCTTATCCATATACTATGACCATTTAGGTTATTTCTTGAACATGGTCCTCCCGTATGTCAACTACATACTATTCAAGATTACACTAATAACCTTGAATTTTTCATATAATGGATAATATTATATTGAAAATTATTAAAATTATTATTAATTATTAAATAAATCATTAATTACGAGACTTTAGAGCATAAATCCCAACAAGGTAACCAATCGAACTCTCAAAAATTTTGATACGTTGTTTGAGTGGAACACATCTAAAGCAATGGGACCTCACTCTTGCCCAAGCGAAGTTTGCATTTAACAACATGAAAAATAGATCAACAGGGAAGTGTCCAATTGAAGTTGTATATACGCGTGCTCCACGCCTAACTGTTGACTTATCTAACCTTCCTTCTTCTATTGATGTTAGTGGAAAGCAGAACTAATGGCAGAAAGGATAGCTGAATTGCGTAAAGAAGTCCAAGCTAATATTGAGAAGGCCAATTCAACATATAAACACTTTTGCTGACAAACGAAGAAAAGAAGTCCAATTTAAAGGAGACCTAATCATGATGCACTTATGAAAAGCTCGTTTTCCAGTAGGCACTTACAATAAGCTGAAGAACAGATAGCTGGGACCTTTCAAAATTTTACAACGATATGGGACAAATGCCTATCGAATAGAACTCCCCTCAGATTTACATATCAGTCCTACATTCAATGTAGTAGATCTACATCCATACCATGCATCTTGATGCCTTCAACTTAGCAGATTAACTTGAGGACGAGTTATTTTTAAGAGGGGTGGATTATGATGTATTAGTTTATACAGTTAGGCTCCATTTAACTTGTTTGCTATTATTAGTTACCAGTTGTCTAGGTTATTAGTAAGTGGTAACCAGCTGCTTAGGTATTTCTAGTTGGTTAAAAATCAGTTTCTTGTATAAATACAATAGCCTCTGTATTCAATGGAGGACTTTTCAGACTTCAATAAAATTCTTCATTTGGTTTTACACCAATTAGCCATTCTCAAAGCGTCTAATGTGAACTCGTCGAAGGCTCATCAAATACATTTATAATTATTGATCTAAAATTAAATACTTGTAATACTTAATACTAGACCGAGTCGAACTACAGGGAATCCAATAAATTGATCTCTATTAATTGAGTTTCTTAATGACACAAACTGACGCGGATAAGGGGGGGTTTTAAGCATCAAAGAGACAGAAGAACTAAACTGAAAGTAGTAAAGATATGGATCTCACTTCAAGCACTGATTTGGGGTCACGTCGGGATTATTTCATGCTATGCCAATCACAAGTATCTAAGGATAACTTCAGTGTAAATGTACTCAACTAGCTTTGTTGGAAAAGCCAACAAAGCCTCTAACACTCTCTTAGAACAATCTAATCAACTTAACATCAATTAAACCCAAAAATCAATCCTAAGCTAGGGACGATAATGTGCCATGCTCACAACTAGTCGATTAAGTTCTTAGGGACTATTAGATTTCCTGAGACGATTAAACTAATCAAGGTTGATCGGGCCTAAATTAATTTTGTCGCTCTTTTACTTCCTAGGACCTAGCATCCTTAAGTCATTTATGGGAACATATACTTATCGACGCATCAGCCCTATGCTACTAAACTTAAGTGCGCTCCCTATGATTAAGCAATCTAAAGAACGTGCATAGTAAAGTTAACATACTTGATGTGTATAGGTTGTCAATCTACCTATGAGCATGCTTAAGGATTAAAACAAAGAAGTAAAGAGACATTCAAGCTGAAATTAATGCATTAAATACAAAACCTCATGGTGTTACAAGATATAGTCCCAACGATCTCTTGAAACGGTGTTTTCGCTTAGCCGGACGTGGAAAACTTGACAAACGAACCCATGAATTGATCAAAAATCCTAAAACTATCCTAAAACTACTGAAAACAAAGTAAATCTAAGGTGGCCTCATTCCGAAAAGTGGAAGGGAGACAAATGACCTAAGGGTAGAAAATTTTCTTTTATACAAATCGATGTAGCATCTCGACGCTATAGGCAGCGTCTCGACACTACATAACGTTTTGAGGGGCTAGCCACAACGTCTTGTTAAGGTAGCTCGACTCTTGCTTGCGACAACATTTAGACGGTATGGACAGTGTCTCGACTGTTCTGTTATCCAGCAACCTTCAAGCATCTTTTGAGCATCACCATGGCGTCTAGACGTTTTTGTCAGGGGCATAATGCTTATTTCACTTCTAATCTTCACCCGATTGCTCAAATGACCTCCAAATTGGCTCGAATTATCCCTAATTGGATGCAAACGCTCCAAAACACTTCTCTTGCTCGATTACCTATAAAATGACCAAATAAACACATAAAATCTATCGAACTAGCACGAATTAGGCACAATAAAATAGGACTATTTTGGTCATATCAAATTACCCCCAACCTAAATCTTTCTAGTCCTCGAGCAAGACACAAAAAAAATATTAAATATATGGTTCATTGGATGCAAGCTCATGACTCTAACCTCGATGCTTAAAATAAAAAATCATTTACAAAAGAAGAAGCAAAGCTAATGCACAATCCATCCAGGAGAAATTTAAAAACTTTTCTTATCATTTCTTGCATGTGTGTGTGCTTAGCTTCCCTAATGTAATCCTTATAAGCTTGGGGTATGTTTATAGGGTCCTCAATCTATCTTCCCCCTACATTGTCCCTAAGAGCAACCATCAAGCAATACAACACTCAAGAATGTAATGCTTTATTAGGTGCCTGGAAATAAACAGTAAGGTACCCTAAACTTGCATTCTTTTGAACATCATGGGCACTAGCTTTCACACCACTGTTGCAGGGAACCTTACCCAGAGTACTTGCTTAATGGATGGCCTAACTGACCCAACAGGGGTAGCTTTTTTTACCCTTGACTCACTAACCACATTACAAGTTTATATTCTTTTTTTTCTCTTCCTTCTCAATTTTCTTTTATTTTCTTTCTTGCATGCTAATAAACATGTTTTTTTCCTAATCAAGGCATTACAGACTATCATGCAAAAAATCAACTCTTAAGCTAGTCTTTACGCCTATTGGAGTGACAACAGACATACAAACTCCATGAAACTACCCTATGCCTTCAGGACAAACACTAGGTAGGCTAATGTGCTCATAACATCCCAGAAAGTCAAGGAATTTTTTTTAAATATGCTCAAATTAGGACAACATGCTTCATGCTTCATCAAGATGCAAATAACAAGCTATAGAAAACATCTCATTGGTTGTCCTAATCAAGAAGCATACTTCCAATTCATCCATCAAATCAAGCTAAAAAAATTCAGAATTCAAAAAATTACATGCTCAACATAAAATCAATGTGCAATAGGTTGTTTTCCTCTTCCTTTTTTTTTTCTTTAATATAAAACCAATGTCTGTTGGAACCTTTTCTAGGCTCTCCGACTAACTGATGGTTAGTTTTTCTATATGAAAAATTGACCACCGTCCGACTAAGCCATAAAACTGACCAACCGACGCCGGTTTGGTCGGCTCGATTTTTCAGTTTGGGTTTCTCACCCCTAATGTAAAGTATGAATGTGAATTGCCTTGGACTCAGCTCGGCCATAATGGCTTTGGCTAGTCCTGAGTCAACTGCTCTAATTTCTTGAAATAGTCTTCTCGATTGAACAAAGGTTTGTTGCTAACTCTGATCTTCACCTCACCCTTGGCCATGGCCTCGACCTTAATGTTTTTTTGTTGAGCCCTCAACTTAGATGTGTTCCTCATTTGCTAGTTTTTGAGAAGAAGACATATACCCTGTTATGCCCTCTACTCAAGGAAGATGTTGCTTGTAGAAGGATATTGCTTAAGTATAAATTAACTTTCAAAACATAAGGTGTATTGATCGCCAAATAGAATTTCTAACCTATCAATTGAAATTCAATTGGCTCCACAGAGCACAAATACAAAGACGAGCAAGAAAACAGAAAACCCATAAAGGATGAGGTGGCCTCGAGTCGGCTCGAAGCACTCTGTTCAGCCTTGACTTGGGTTAGCCTAGCCACTTCATCAGCATTTGCAGAAGTTAACAACGGATTTGGTTCTGCCTCTTTCGAGGCTATACAATAACATGAAACCATTTGATTTGGTTTCAAGGGAGATCACCCTTGGCCTCGGTCGCAGGAGATTCATGGATGACTCTCCTCCTCGGCCTCGGGTAGGGTCGGCCTCGACCCCTTCCCAAAGCATTCCTCAAGCAAATGCTTGAGCCAACCTCAGCTCAGGTCAACCTCGACCTCTTTCCAACATCTCCATCAAGATCTATTCATGTGGGACTGTCGTTGAAGTATTCTTCTGAAATTGATAGGCTAAGTGACCAAACCGAGATGACTTTAGGTCATCCATCTTTGTTGCTTCTTTAATGCATTGATTCCAAGGCAAGAGTTTTGTCCTTGCCTTGGCCAAGGTGGCCTCAGCTATGGTGGCTTGGGCCTCAGTCTTGGTATGTCTTTTCTTTGGCAATATCGAGCATTTCTTGAGATATGCAGTAGTTCTCAAAGAAAATACCTAGGTCAGCCTCGGGTCTTCTTTCCTTTGGAAGAGGCTGAGGCGAGCCCATCCCAGGTGTTTCAAATTCCTGTTATGTTCCATTTGCCATCTTCTTTTATTTTTGAATTCCTCGAGTCAGCTCTCCCAATGTAGTTCTCAAAGAAAATACCTAAGTTAGCCTCGGGCTTTTCCTCAATAGCAGATCAGTTACCATTTGAGCCATTTGAGAAGTACCTTTTCTCATCCTTCGCGATTGTTGTTCTTGGTTGGAATTGTCTCCATTTATGGCACGGCTCAAATCCATTGCCTTTTTTATCATCCTTGATGATAGTGTACAAGTTTTCTTAGAAAAATTCCCTTGATTCCCATAGACAATGCCAACTGTTGATGCGCAAATCTGGACAAAGGGATCGCACCTGATTTGCTCGAGAATTTAACAATGAATTTTATTTGTGAGGGGAAAGAGGTGGTTTGCAAACAAGAAAAACATTGCACATCAATGTGGTGCTTGCCACAGTCACTCCGATGATTAAGTCGGAGAGGAAAGAAATATAGCAAGCTAAAATTTTGAGGATGAAATTTGAGTTACCTCTAATGGAGTTATCATGAGGTATTTTATATGAGGATGACCTTGGGT
The DNA here is from genome assembly GCA_033996785.1 of Trichosanthes truncata. Lineage (NCBI taxonomy): Eukaryota > Viridiplantae > Streptophyta > Magnoliopsida > Cucurbitales > Cucurbitaceae > Trichosanthes > Trichosanthes truncata. The sequence continues at coordinate 18,710,386 of JAWPNB010000004.1, forward strand.
CCCCTTCCCTCTCCCAAATCGGATTAGGTTTTAGGATAGAACGGGGTGTCATGGAACTCATTAGGTTGTGGGCGTGTAGGGTGCACGCTCACATGTGCTTGGATCGGCCCGACCGGCTTGGGTCGACTCAACCCAATTACCTCTCCATCTAGGCTCGCTCGCACCCAGATCTTGGATAAACTCTTGGTCGGCCCTAGTTATCTTCTATCTCCTTGGGTTTGATCATATTGTCCAAATTCACCCATAACAATAGATATTTAAACTTGAAAGTTCATAGAGTGTGTTTTGAAATTTAGAAATTGTGCGAAATAGCCTATTTCTAAATCTATATTTTACAAATGTCAATTTTTAAGAAATTTTTTTGCTTTAGCTTGAATAAATTTTCTGTCATACTTTTCCTACATTTTTACCAAAGTTTCTCACTTCATATTTATGATTATATTGTTTTTATATTTTCCAAAATTGAGATGTTCCACTAAAGATAAATGATTTTATTATTAATTATATAATATTATTTTAATTAACATTAATATAGAACAACCTTACTGCCGTTATTTGCATTACCATTTAAAAACCACTCTTGTTACCACCATTCTCACCATTTACAACTTACGGCCATAAGTAAGTGGATTTTATCATTCTTTTTTAATTTCATTGTCTCCAGCAATCAAGGTTAGGGGTGCAAGCTTAAACCTAACAAATCGAATAAATATAATGAAATCAATCCTTGTGCACTCTCGTGTGTGGGAAAACGGTAAGAGGGGAAGAAACATAAATAACAACACAATATTGGGCATTAAAGCAATTGGATACCTTCATCCAATTGGCTGCTATTGAATGTCAGGTATCATAAAGTTTTGTAATGTTTTTTCAGCATCCCTTCATCTCTTTGTTTTCATAAAAGTCCATTCCTTCCTCCGTTGTTTATCTCCTTGATTTTGCCTATTCGTTGTTTGTTAGTTCTTCTGCCACCATCAAGTCTTTGTTCATCCACCAAAAATATATATATGTATATTGTTAATTATGGCCATAAGAAAATATATGTATGTAATTTATATATATACTATTTCACATGCATTTAATATATATATGAGCAGAGATTATCTATAAAGGAGTCAATTGGAATAAAACATGTACCATTACTCATCTAATCGTAACTAAGTAGATAAGACACCAATAAATATTAAAATTAGCTAACAATAAACTTACTTGACATGATATTAGTGAGTTAGTAGAAATTTAGGGAAGAAACTAAATCATCTCAGAAATAAAAGTTTCAAACTCTTCCTAAATTGGCAGAAATTTCGAATCTTCTTTCTTATAGAGCAAAAAATTCAAAATTTTCTAACACCTTTTTCTCGACGTTTTTTTTTGTTTAGAAGACATATTTCTCAAAATTTTATTACAAACACATCAACTAATATAAAAAATGCAAGTGTAATAATATTGTACAACAATTTCCTCTGCGGAAAATAGGAATGTGGCAGTGGTAGCTAAAATAGGAAGAAAAGCATTAGATTAGAGGGTACACTGAATTGATCTTAGAATGGTTTCTGCCTGCGGCCATAGGAATGTGGTGCTGAAGAAGGTGGTCTCCCGTTTCCTCTTCTATCAAGTGCTGAATACTTATTATTTCCATATTGGTGTTGTGGGCCGCCATTGTTTGCAGCTGGAGGAGGCTGCCAACTACTACTACCCGAAGCTGCAGGCACTTGGTTGTAATTGTAACCACTTTGATAAGCTGGAGGGTGGTGGGCTGTAGGTCTATTGTGAGGATAGGAAGGCGGCGCGTCCCCGTGACGAGCCCATGATGTTGATGTCGATGGATAGTATGCTTCAGGATTCTCACCGTAATGTTGGGGATTCACTTGATTGTGTGCTCTACTATTGTAGTGTTGGGTATGAGGTCTTGCGTCGTAGTGGTGGCCTGGGTGTGGCTGGCGGTACCCGTGATCTAGGTGGCTGCGCGTTGCGTTGGGATTCATTGGTCGTTGATAACCTTGCGAGTAGTTCGGTCTGCCACCTGGTGGCATTCTGTAGTCTGCTGCTTGGTCTCGTGATCGATAATCTATACGTGGATGTAGAGGAGGTTGTCCAGGTATGTAGGGTTGTGCCGTATGGGAGAGCGGGGGTGCCTGCCAATTGTTATGACCCTTACGATCTCCCCCCCTAACCTGCAAGCTGTTGACAACAAGTCTATGTGCTGCATCTCCTAGTTGTCGACCTGAAATGGCTCCAGGAGGATTTGGCCTGGAAAAACACAACGAATTCTCACCAGAAGAAATATTGTTGCTTCGTAATTGTTGGCTATGAATGAAACGAGAATGACGAATATTGACATCCAATTCTGTAGTGTAGTACCTTGTACTATCATTGTATCTTCCGTTGTCATGATGATGCCTCCTTCCAGAATCTTCATGCCACAAAACAGGTTCAGGTTTCATGTCACCCATGCTCACAGTCTGCCCCACGAGACAATGTCGTGTGAATTAAACAACAGGAAGATACTGCATGTTTCGACATCGGTAAAAGCTAAAAGAATAATAAAGTACCTTTGGAGGAAAGTTCACCCCAGCAGGCGGTTGAGTGATATGCTTGTGTGCATCCGGAAGTCGATATATAGCACATCTAGATTTGGAAAAAGAAAAAATGAAAGCGTGATCAGTATTTCCGTTTCATCAAATGTTGAATTCGAATATAGTGGTGCTCAAACAAGACTCTTACATGACTTGGTTGTCTATAATATCCTCCAAGCCCTCAACTGGAGACCTGAATATAGGAGGGCAGAGCTCTCCCAAACATGGAGAGAGATAACCATTCATTCCACCACTGCAGTTAACCCTAAATCAAATCAGAATTACGTTTTAAACAGAACATAACAACTTCTACCAAGAACATGTGTGGAAACGTTATATCAACAAAGCTTGGAGAGAACATGTAATAAACATTTCCAATACAATCCAAAAAACTTATACAAAGCATCAAAATTAACCATACAATAAGCATCATCTTAAAGTAAACTCAGATATCATATCTGAGTTTATCAGATTTGATGAACTTGCATGCTAACACGGGAAGATGTGAATGTGCCCATCATGATTGTATTAATATGCTCAGAAACAAAAGAAGATCTTTTACATGATACAAACCTATGTTCAGGGTTTATTTTTTCCTTAACCTCAGTACGTTCTCTCTCTGCCAACTGCTTACAGCGGTTGTCGAGCGAGTATATACTAACAGAGAGGGGGTGAGAAGATGTCACAAAAAGCATGTCAAACATCACACTATTTCTCCGCACTTCTTCTTCCTGCAGAAGTGCAAAAATTCAATTCTTCAAAGAGAAGCAGGGATATGCATAATCTTCTGGACCTCATCAAGGAGGAAAATAAAATACAGCAAAAAAGCAAGGCATGTCTGAACCACAAGTTAGTAACACACCGTCAACGTATGCTCAACTTTTTCAACCTCTGCAAGAAGGCGGGTTTCATCAATGAAAGGCAATTTGGCAATACCCTGCAGAATAGTTGATACAAATTATTAAAAGCAACAATTTGCATAACATAATTAAAGCCAATTCATCAAGTTAAAGAATAAACTAATGGGTGAAAGCAAACAAACCTGCCAGGAATACCGTTTACCATTCATATCCACTTCAAAATCTGATACATCAAACCAAAGTTAGAGGGAGGAAAAAAATTGATAACCATAATGATAAAGCAGCCATTTTTTAGCAAATACTGTACCCGTAGGATAGAAGTCAATGATAGGTGAGTTCTGATCTGTCATCAATTTCCGATACTGCTCAGGCAGTGCATGCGCGCTGCAAAAAGTTCAAAGTAAGAACCCTTGAAGTTCCATTAAAAAAATTAAAAAACACACACACATACAGACCTAGCAGCAGGGAAGACACCCAGTAGCTGATTGAATGGCTTGAAGGGAGTGCCTAGATTGAATGATATATTCAGCTCACCAAGACCTTTGAGATCAGAAGCAAACGGTGCATAATGATATGGATAAAACCTGAGGAAGAAAACGACAGAAATAAACACCTAGATGCACATCACAAGAACAAGAAAAATTAAATACATTCACTTAGCCAGGACTACTCCACTACAGATATGAAATTGAGATAACACGGAAGCATAAAGACACCGGGTACTTATGCATCAAACACACGGCTGATATAGATACACTCCAAACACATTATGGTCATGTCATTTAGAATGTTCTGACTTTTTTTTATTACGTTTTTCAAATTTTGATTATTTTATTCTTTTTAATTTCGAGAACAGGGCATATTAAGGATATGCTAGAGACACATTTACGATACATGGTAAAGAAATTGTAGCAGAATTCAGAAAGAAAAAGAAAACTGATGAAAAGATAACGGCCTGTTTGTTATGCACTCTAGATTCTGTTACTGAAGAATTCTAATAATTTTTATTCATCTCTCAATTCTATATGACATTAGAATAAATACAATATACAACACAAAACTTAAAAGGAAAGAATATTCTGCCCTAATCAAATCTTAAATAAACTTAAAGGAATATAAATTAAAAAAGGAGATAATAAACCTTAGATACAAAAATACAATATTGCCCTAACTTTGACTATAATTAACAACACTCCCCCTCAAGGTGGGTTGTATATATTATACAATCCCAACTTGCAATTCAAATCTTCAAAGTTAGGTCTCGGTAATGGCTTGGTAAGGATATCCGCTAACTGTTGTTTGGTAGGCACATAGTTGAGTTGAATCACTTCATTATTGACCTTTTCTGAGATAAAATGCCGATCAATTTCAACATGTTTTGTCCTATCGTGATGAACTGGATTCTTGGCAATACTTATTGCTGCTTGATTATCACACATCATCTGTATTGGTGATGAACAATCCTTTCCTAATTCACTTAGGACTCTCTTAATCCATATGCCTTCACATATGCCATGAGCAAGTGCTCTAAATTCAGCTTCTGCACTTCTTCTTGCAACCACAGACTGCTTTTTGCTTCTCCATGTAACAAGATTACCCCATACAAATGAACAATAACCTGAGGTAGATCTTCTATCTGTAATGTCACCTGCCCAATCTGCATCAGAATATACCTCAATGTTTCTCTTGTCTGTTTTCTGAAATAACAGTCCTTTTCCAGGAGTCATTTTTAGATATCTGAGCTTGACTGTTCTGCTAGTGAACGTCTCATTACATATACAAGGAGAAACAAACAAGTTGAGAAAATAGATTCTAGAACAAATCAACCCTCCCAAACGTCTGAACCGGTTCTTACTTCCAATGAACCCATAAGTGAGGATAAAGGTGAGCTAGAAGAAATTGTAATTCCTAATTCACTTAGGACTCTCTTAATCCAGATGATGTGTGATAATCATCACAGAGGATAAAGGATAAAGATGATGTTTGTTTCTGAAATATCTGTGACTGCAATTTTCACAGAGGAGCTAGAGTTGTCAGCTTGATAGTTTTGAAATAGGGATGCATTCCCTGTCATATGATCTGAAGCTCCAGTGTCTACAATCCAGGGTTGTATCCCTCCTTTACTAGCTGTCAAGGCAGTAGGTATAACTTTCTGTGCCACCAGTCCTGCACCCTGAATTGTGTGACCAATGATCTTTTGCAATGCATCTATTTGTTCTTTGCTAAATGGTGCTGCCTCTGAATGAACAGAATTATCAGGAGCTACACTAGCAACATATGCCATGCCATCACGATCATTGCGATTCTTAGGTTTCCAATCAGCAGGCTTCCCATGGATCTTCCAGCATGTGTCTTTTATATGACCCACCCTTTTACAATGTTCACACCAAGGTCTTTCTCTTTTCTGCTTAGTGTCACCAAGCACTGTTGGGTTAAAACGACGGGTAACAAGTGCAGATGTTTCCAAAACTGTAGAGACTGAGTCTGATTTGTCTATCATTACACTTTTTCTACTTTCTTCTCGCCTTACCTGAGAGACAACTTCACGAAGAGTTGGCAGTGGATTGGTTCCCATGATTAGACCCCGAACTTCATCAAGATTGTGATTAAGGCCAAGAAGGAATTTGAATGTCCTCTTTTGCTCAAGGATTTTCATGTATTGGGCTGTATCATCGGCACACCTCCAAGTATAAACTTCAAACAAATCCAGTTGTTGCCAATAACGAGAGAGAGTATTAAAGTACTCAGTGGCAGATTTATCACCTTGGCGAATATCATGAAGAATTGATTCTATTCGAAACAATTCTGAAGTGTTCTCCTTACTCGAGTAAGTTTCCTTGACAGCGTCCCAAATCTGATGTGCGGTCCCATACAACAGAAAATTTTCACCTATCTCATTGGTCATGGAATTAATCAACCATGACATGACCATGTTATTTTCGACCTTCCACTTCCTGAATTCCAGATCAGTTTCCTTAGGTTGCACATTCTCTTTCGAGAGGTACTCGTCTTTACCCTTGCCACATATGAACATCATGACTGATTGTGACCATTGGATATAATTGTGTCCATTCAGTTTGTGACTCGTGATATAGGCAGGTGATGATGAATCATATCCCCCTTGACCATTGGAGATTAGGTCGATTGATTTGGAAGACATATCCAAAATTAAAAAAAAAAAACCTGCAGATGAAAGAAGTGTAGAGAGAGCAGTAGACAGAAGCTAGGTCAAAATTAGGTCAAAAGAAGTAAAAAAAATCTTCAAGCCGTGAGTTAATAGCCGCCGGTCGTGGGTTGCTGCAGTTGATGGATGAGTCGGCGGCGATGGATGAGCCGGCGTCGTCGTCGAGTGAGGGTGCTGCAGTCGCAAGGAGACAGACGAGTCGAATGCTGCCCAGACGTAATCTCGACAGACGATTTCGAAGATGGGTGAGTCGGAGTCGCCGTCGAAGTCTGAAGTCGGAGTCGCCGTCGAGGAGACGGACGATGGTGATGACGGCGAAATCGCACGAAGATTGAAGGGTTCGCGATTTCTCAGTTCGCGATTTCACGATTTGGCGAGGGCTTCCAGTTTCACGAACTAAGCTTTGGAAGGAGACGGCCGCCGTGAGGGTACAGTCGGAGGGAGAGAGACCGTCGGAGAGGTTGACGGTGGTTAGAGCTCCGGCGGTGGTGATGGCGGCGGCGAGAAAAAAATAAAATAAATAAAACTAGGGTTTTATTTCTGCTCTGATACCATGAAGAATTCTAATAATTTTTATTCATCTCTCAATTCTATATGACATTAGAATAAATACAATATACAACACAAAACTTAAAAGGAAAGAATATTCTGCCCTAATCAAATCTTAAATAAACTTAAAGGAATATAAATTAAAAAAGGAGATAATAAACCTTAGATACAAAAATACAATATTGCCCTAACTTTGACTATAATTAACAACAGTTACTTATTTTCAGATTCCCTGAATCAATTGGATTAGTGAATATCTATTTGGTGGCTCTTTCTTTTAAAACATTTTTTGGATTATGTGATCCAAACAACGGAAATTCAGAAAACAACATGATTTTGAATTTGAAAATTGAAAACAGAAAATTACACTATGAAAAATAGAAACTTTGATAAATATACTATCTCTCCCATGTTATAAGCTCGTTTCATTTTTGTTAAAATTAAAACATGCATATTATAATATATTATAAATTACATAATATTGGAAAATAATAATTATACAAAATTTATAACATAAAATATCCTTTTGAGGATGATGTGTTAGTATGGAAGAATTAGGAAAAAATGTTCTAAATAAAGCTATCTACCTTCCAAAAATAAATTACAAAACATGTTCAAAATAAAGTTATCTTTGAAAAATAAAACTCATTTTATTAGGACGTCCATATATCTTAGACAATTATAAGCAATAACATGAAATATAAAAGACCGTAAAAGAGCAAAAGAGAGGAGATTAAAAAACTCACCATTGCCATGAACAGACGCCTTCATAATAATAGTGCATAACCCAACATAGGCCTTCTGTGTACCTCAAAACCTGACAGAAAACAAAAGATTAGCCTACAATTACAGCAGATGAAAAGTATTAAAAATCAATCGTAATTCGCTTAAATTAACTTACAACATCATTTCGTATGTCATCAAGTTCCTCTGGAGTATTTGCAGAAAACTTTTCATTATAATACCTCTCTCTCCACCCAGGTACACCCAATTTAATCTGACCATCATCATTCATTCAACTTAGGAGATGAGCTTAACACATTGATTATAGTACTATACAAGTATGAGTAGACTATTAATAACATTGAAAAAAGATTTTCAAAGTCATTTAGCTCCATGGTGGCATGAAAAAAGAAAACAAATCTATAACACAACGTAGAATGGCAACAATGCATTACAAAAGGGTAGAAATATAGACGAAACTTCAATTAAAAAGGAAAATTAGAAGTCTTAAAATAGGTCATTATGATATATGCAAAATGCAGACAAGATTTTTCTAGATACAAACCTTATCTTCTTCTGGATTATTAGAGTTGAAAACATCAGACTTCTCACGCAGTACCTCTTTAAGCTTTGTCTTCAATTCCTTCTTGTTCTCATGGATCTAAAAGATAAACAAAAATTAAAATCTAGTAAGAAGCATTCTAGACCTTCTCAATGGTGCACTTGAAAACTCCATGCCAGCAAAGTTCATACCCAATTAAAGGTTGGCCCAAGAAAATAGTCCTAAAAAATGGCTAATGGAAATCAGAATAACAATGAACTGTCTCCTAAGCATGAAAACATACATCTATCTCCAAAGTGTTTTCTGCTTCAACGATAGCAGAACCAATAGAAGCCCCAGATGACAGACGTGAAGCTTTGTTAAGCCGAACGGAGGTACCACTACCATCAGATTCCAATGATTGCTTATTCTTATTCTTCAGTCCTGATAATTTGGACTTGGCTTTTCCAACTCCTGATTGTTCATATGGTGAAGGACAAGGACCTGAAGCTAGACGAGATTCATGAAAACGAGCAACTGCAACTAGGGATGGTTGAACCTGAGGCTCCGCATCATCTCCTCTTCTTGTCTGACCTTTTTCACGCTTTATTCTATCTGCCTGCTTCTGTGTTTAAAAAAGATGACCAACAGTATGAGAATAGAAAGGATAACGGTCATGCAGCTAATACGAATACAGGCAATTTTTTTTTTTTTGTAAGAAACGAGCTTTCATTGACAAACATGAAAGAAAATACAGGGCATACAAAAAACAAGCCCAACACAAAGGAAGTCCCAAGAACTAAACTAGAAACTAGAAGTCAATTATGACATGTAATCTACAAATTAACTAGAAACTAGAAGTCTATTAAAAAATGTATCCCAACATGCAACTAACCAAATAACCAACCCAACCTTCACACATTGATCACAAGGCCCAAAAAAAAAAAGAGAGGAGAACTGATATTTTTCTCTGTGAGGCACACAATATATAAGTAAAAACAAAAAATAGTATATGAAAATTGCATTACAAGGGCAGGGAAAATAGAAAAATTGTTGCATAATTTTGACCAAGAGGCAAATATGTTGTACAAACTACAACCTCTCCCAAAAGCACAAAAATCCCCATTTTAAAAAATTGTTATTCTCTCAATCCAAAGTAGCCAAAGAGATCTAGCAGTATTCCTCCAATCTTGCTTTTCCTTTAAGCCACCAGCCTGAAAGAATCTCCAGAAGCACAATATTGACGTCCTCATGAACATGCCAAGCCACTCCAAAGATATTACAGAGATGGGGCCAGTAAGCCACAACCAAACGTAGCCAAGAAATAGATAATTTATGGACTCTTTCTTGCACATACAACTCATACAAACTTGGGGGACCAACAGAGAGATGTGGATTGCTTCTATAGACTTTGTAATGGGATACACACTTGTACACAAGCGACCATAAGAAGAATTTCACTTTTTTACAGAATCTTGAATTTGCAGATCTTATTAGTCAAACACCTATCGATCTTAGCACTTTTGTCCAACACAACCTGATTCAGGCTTCTCTTTCAAGTTTCAACTGCTAACTCTAAGACCTTCATAATTACTCTCCTCAAATCTTTACTAATTGAAATGAATTTTTATAATTCCTTGGAAGCTTTTAGTAAATCTCATCTTGTCAATGAAATTTTATTTCTTACAAAACAAAATGTATAAAAACTTCTACGAAAATCACCAAAAGTGATTTCAATTAGAAATAATAAAAAAGGGAAGAGATTTCAAAAGCTTTAAAAAAGAACTCTGATGGAAGCATTATTAGTAATGAACTCTCAAACTTCTCCGCAATCCCATTGTTCTTGAGATATGCATCCATACCCTTTCTAGTTTTTAGCCACACAAACCAAAAGGATGCTCAAACCAAATCATACTTCATAAGAACTCTTTTCCTCTGAAAAGCTGGCTACATAGGAGAGTATGCATGCTCTGGTACCTAAACGAAGGGAGGACAAAGTTCACGCCAAAAGTTTGAAAACATCACCACCAAATATAAGTAGGATAAAATCGTAGGCTAATGTAATTAGTGGCTTCATTTTGGCCGCTATAAGGATGCACTAATTTGAATGCAGATTGCCCTTTCAATTTCTAAAAGGAAAATTATCATTAGCATTCAGTCCCTCACTAAAGATAATCCAATTATTCTTCCTATGGAAACACACCAACTAATTTTAAAAATGTATTTGGCAATCCATCTGTCTTCTTCAAAAAAAGCATTAAAAAAACAGCTTTAGATGGAAAAGAATAAAAATAAATAAATAAAAGACCAGATAAATATAGGAAACACTCCTGACCTTAAAAAACTGCCTAATCTCACCTCAAACTCACCCCTCCCCCGTCCCCCCTCTCCACACAAACATGCACTCTTAAGGAATAAAAACATGAAAGATGAAGGGAGAAATCATATATATAACCTGTAACGAACACATATACACGAGAAAGAAGAGAACCTGATGCAGTCTAGCTCTTTTTTGGAATATCCTATCTTCATAACTTCCAACAGCTTGAATGAAATGTTCCACTCTTCGCAAATTTGGCTGGCATAAAAACCACAGTTACACATTTCATGCCTGAGCTCACAGAAGGTATTATAAATTTATAACATAAAATAAACAAACAAAAAAAAAACATAATTACCTTGCTTCCATCTGTCAAATACCCACCCAGTGCCCTAAATTCTTTCTTGTACACAGCCAATAGCAAGTTAATTGCACCCTGGAAATAAAGAACAAAAAAGTAATACATCCATAGTAACTTACATAAATTGCTTCAAAAAGAACTTTTATAAATTGCAATTGTAAAAACAATCTAAATTCTTAGAATACTTATTATTAATATGTTGCAAGAAGAAAAGTCACCTAAACCTCTTAGGATATATCTGTCTAGATGCAACCACATCAACCAACACATGATGTCCAAGACAAAAACATATAACTTTTTGCTCGTATATCCATTAATAGCTGATTGATAAGCCATAACTCTTAAGCTTAGGTTAAGAAAGCTGAAAATAATCATCCTCCACATAGAAATTCCATAAACATGATTTTTATTTTATGATCTACACTACACTAATAGTTCCTTTTTTTATTCCAGGTTTTGAGATTATCAATATTTTTTCTTCCTCAGTAGCAAAATTCCGCTATATATCTTCTTTTTCAATCTTGATACAGGCTAACAAGCTCCATGCTCACTTCCCTAAATAATTTCTTTTACCCTAAAATAAGAGCTGACAAGTTAACTGATATCAAGCATGCAAAATAATAATAATAATAATAATAATAATAATAATAATAAAACACGGAATTTCCCAGTCTTGAAATCGAACAATTCCATTTGGAAGTCAACAAAACTTCATTAACTTATAAATGGTAAGTTCAATTACGGAGTTTACCTCCCGAATCTCTAATGTGGGCATATGGGGTAAAAAGTCATTGCCAACAAAGAAACACATGAACACAAAATCATCCACAATGCGTTCGAGGTCGATTTCAAAGGGAGCATTCGGAATACGCATCTCGTGTTCCAAGTACTCTCTAAGTGTCCATATATGGAGAAACTGCACAACAAAAAGACCACACAAAGTGAATAACAGCAATGGGGCATAAACAATTTGTCCTATTATTCCACCAAAGTACAAAGAACAAATAAGTGAAAATCCTACCTGGTAAGGTTTTTTCACAACAACATCTTCACCTTTCTCATCAAACTCGCCAGCCTTTCTCTTGGCTTTACCCTCGCAGTCAGCTGCAAAATGACCCATCTGGCCACACAGAAAGCATTTTTCTTGCTGTCCAGGAGTGAACACGATCTGAAGTTCACCAAGAAACAATGGTTGTTATTAGCTCATGGAACATAATGCACATGCATTGAGTATTTTAAATAATGAACATGTGGCTTGTCCTCAGGATGGGAGTGATACTTGCAAAGCTGCTAAATAACCCAATTCTCCAAAAACTGCAGGACCATAGCCAGAATATAAGCACAAACCTCACGCAGAATTGAAAAATGGACTTCATGGGTAGCCAACGCCAACATTATCAAATCTGCATCCTGAAATTATAAAATCAAGTGATATAATGGATTCAGCAACCATGTGATGGAATCATGTAAACTAAATTAAAGAAAACACATTCAAGAGATGTGTGAATTACATAAAATAAGCATGGAGAAAAAAATATACCAAACCATACAGGCAGTGACGAGTATTTGGATCAAAACCAGGAAGATTTCTCTGAAGACGAATATAGGACATTATTTTGTGTTCCCCTTCACCCGGAACATTGGCATCAGAAAGAATGACCTTCACATTTTAAAATTACTTTCAATCAGGGAAACAAAGGGCAAACCCAGCTTTGCCATTCAGTAAAACTGCAGTTTTTAGAATACAACAGTCATGTAAAGTTACCTTAATATTTTTCCAACCAGGGTCATTGTTTAGTCTAAGATGAATGTAGTACTGCAAAGCAATGGACAGCACTGCCATAAAGTCAGTTCCAGGAGTGATCACATTGGAATCAAAAACTTGTGACTCCTGCTTTGGAGGAAGTTTGCGTCCCTCCGTCTCAAACTCTTCTCTTAGACGTGCCTCTTCAGCTGCCTAAGAGAAAAGAAACATAGCTTATGATAATTCCAGGAGATTATCTTTTCTGTACATGTTCACATAAAGTAGATGCAGTTGAACACTTAAAAATATACATCACACTAAGGCAGGAATATAAATAATAAAAAGCAATATCCTACATATGGTTTTTATATAAGAGAACATATTTCATTCAAATATTGAAAAATACAAAGAGCTTCCTCCGAAAGAGTTGCAACTAAAAACTCCAACTGGAGGTAAGCTGATAGAGGAGAAAGAAACAGGATGTAGCACCCAACATCAAATAACTAGTATTTCATTCAATTGAATGGAAAATACAAAAAACTTCCTCCAAATGAATCCTAACAAAACACTCCAACTGGAGGTAATAAAGGAGAGGGGAACAGTCAATGAGTGTCTAACATCTACTAATTTTTAAAAATAACCTTGAGCTCTCTATAAATTTACGACCCAATAATACCATCAAATCTAAAACTATGAAGTATAAATTAGAACCTACCAAATCATCTAAAACATTTGGTAGTCAAGGAACTAAGTCATGTAATAGTCAGGAAGGTGGCCCAAGAGTCTAATCCAACGGCTGAATGTTTGGCTTACACCCCTCAACCTAAGAAAAGACTAAAAAAAAAGCACATACCGCATCTGTAGCATCTTTTGCAGCTCTAAATCGCCGAGATCGCTGTTGATTCATCTTTGCCCTGGGGGCAACACCATCTATACAATCATTTCAACAGGCAATAACCATTAAAAACAAGCATTAGCACACCTTCATCTTGCCAATTTGTAGCAACAAAACATAAATAAATAAAGCTAGGAACTCACCAATAGCCATGTATAGCAATTTTCTAGGCCGGACCATGACAAAAAGCCTATCAATGTAATCAAACATGCATTGAAATACCTCGCTAAAAGTTGTTGGAGAAGGCTGCATCAGTAAAATAGAACGGTCAAGCCAACATGTGCAAAAATGTTAGATGAAAATGGAACTTCATATGTATTAAGTTTTTCTTTTGAGGAGAGTAGACATGTTCCTAAACTGAAAGTACTATTTATATCAAGTCATACGTGGGACTGACTACATTAGTTGATTGAGAATCAGAAATCCCATTCAGCATTAGTAGGTTCACTTATTCTAGCATGTAAGATTACTAGCCCAAATTTATTGGATTAGGTTCCTTGACTTGACATCAAATGAAAGAATTTCTTGATCAGGTCATGCGTGGACTGACTATGTTATCTCCCTTGACATCGAAGGAAACTAGATCCTGACCAACGGGGCCTAAATTCAATATGCCACAAATTTACAATGTTATCTAAAATGAAACACCACAATGTCATAGCTTATATGATACCAAACAGAAGAGAACTCAATATATGTCTCGAAGTTTACCCTATCTTCTGGATGGAAGCAAGGATGAATAATGCCATTCATGTCAAGGTAGAGGTTATCAAATTCAAGATTGTTCGGATTGGGTTTGCTTGTATCAACTGGAATGGCAATGCCATCTATTACAACTGGTTCTTCCTCAATTACATCCGCAACCACCAAAGGATACTTCTCCGCCAACCACCTATAGAAGGCTGGAACTCCCATGGCAGCTCACTTGGAGCCTGTAGTGTCTCAAAATACTTTATGCAACACAACCTCAGCTGAGATAAAAATAAATATACAAAGGTAATGAAGTTGTCAAAAGGGGACTAAAATAACAGAGGTAAAATAGCAAGTTGACCTGCCCGTCACTAAAAATAAATAAATGAATTTTTGACAATATAATTACATACTTGTTTTATAAAACCCAAAAATTGCTAGCAAGATCTACAAAACATAAAAAGAAAAGGGGTCTATAACCTCGCATTCAAGATATATATATATATATATATATATCTACATAGATATATATAAATATCTTAAGAAAATGATATTATCACAGTGATTCATAGAAAATAATGGATCAACATGTAGATGGTGGTGTTTTTTTATTCATCATAGTGGTTCAAGTACCTGTCTGACATTTCCTAACATTAAAATTGAAAAAAAGAAAAAAGCATAATTTCCATAACCTCACAATACTAGAAACCTAAACATGATTTACATTATAAGTTAGTGCTACTAATTCCATTCCATGGTTCAACACAAAATAACACACTACGTACAACCCAATAGAACAATGCTCTAAAGTACATACAAAACAATGTGCATACAACACAATTGAAACAATATTTTTCCCGTTTGGTTTTTTAAATTCAATATTTGCCAACTCCTTTCTTCACTCATCTCAGACTTACGTATTTTTAACAACTCT
Organism: Trichosanthes truncata; assembly: GCA_033996785.1. Lineage (NCBI taxonomy): Eukaryota > Viridiplantae > Streptophyta > Magnoliopsida > Cucurbitales > Cucurbitaceae > Trichosanthes > Trichosanthes truncata. The sequence continues at coordinate 18,725,763 of JAWPNB010000004.1, forward strand.
ATATACATCATTTGATTTCTTCATAATATGAATGAATTCGCATAGGCAACTGACAACCGATCAATGAGAGGAATCCTTTCGATGCCAAATGCTCCAATACCATAAGAAACCTTGCTCTACCAAATTAGTAACATAGTCAAGGACTCAGGGAAACAAAGGGGAACTAAGAAACGTGTACATGCTTCTATAGAAACCGTCTAAGGGAAAAGTGCAGCTCAACCTTCCCCTGCTGAAGAATTCAAAAAGATACAACTGCATCCTTGGAATCTAGGGAAAAAGAAAAGAAAAGAAAAAGACCCTTGAAGTCATCTAGATCTTCTCTTGAAAGTCCATACTCCCTACTTATTCACTCGATCCCTTCTTCACCTCTGTCCTAGAATTTGTTTTTCTAGCAGATTAAACAACAAATCAATAAGAGAAGTCCTTTCCACACTCAAATTCAATAAGAAACTTTGCTACCGAAACTGTCTAAGGGAACTAAGAAACAACATGTAAATGCTTCTACAGAAACTGTCTAAGGGAATAATTCAATTCAATCTCCCACTAAAGAATCCAAAAAGATACCGTATCAAAGAGCTTCCAAGTGTTAGAGACTAAGCTAGGGCAATTAAAAGGAGTTCGAAAAGGCCTAAACTAAGTCTTAACCACCAAAAACTCACCGAAACAAACTTTGCTGGAAGGCTGTTCGTATGAGTTCAAATTGTTTCAAAACTACAAACAGAAGAGTCCCAATGGTTAGAAACTGAACTAAAGTACTTTAAGCAAGTTTGAAAGGGTCTAAAGTGTGCCGAAACTTACTGAACTACACCAAACAAGCTCGAATACTTGCTGGACGGTGTTTGAATTGGTTCGGTTTTGCCAAACTGACCTCTATGGGCTATGGGTAACGCGATTTGAGGCTGAAAACAGTGTAGGTGAACTGATTTGAGGTCGAACGGAGCGTGGGTCACGATCAAGAAGCAATTCAAGGTCCGATTGAGTGTGGGTCTTGCTGGAATTGCAGGGCACAAAGGAAAAACCGAAGGGTCTCGTGCAGTCGTTGCTTGTTGCCGCTAATCGTGGGAGGTCAGTGCCGCAAACGGAGGTGTTGACGCGTGTGTGACGCTGTGGAAGCAGCACCGCTCACGTGGTTCACGATGCACAACGCCAAATGGAGCAACTCGAAGCCTGGCGTCGCTGAACGGAGAAGAAGAACATCAAGGGCTGGTCGGCAGAGAAAAATGCGACAAGGAGGAGGCAGCTGGTCAACGTAAGAGTGAGGCAAGATGTTGAAACCTAGGGTTCTTTTCCTCTTTTCTTTTTAATTCTCCAAATAGAAAATGCAGGGGAGAATCTAGCTTCCTTAATTTCCAAATTTTCTCTTCTTTACAAAACTTAAAACTCTAAATAAGTAACCTACGAGATTTGGAATAAAATCTAATTCAAAGGAATTTGGGTTCTTTTTGAGCTTGGGAAAATAAAACTAATTCCCTCGAGTCATCAAGATCCTTCATAAATAAAATAAGATATTTTAAGGTCCCTCGAATCATCGAGATCCTTCATAAATATGAATGGCATTCAATGGCAGGTTTTTAAATTAAACTTGACCTAATTCGAGTTTTACCCGGAGTTGGTTACCGAAGAAGACCTCAACGGCGAGCGACTGAGAGATGGAGGGGGCAGGAGAAGACTGGAGTGGACCTCGGCGACGGGCAGCTGCGAAAGAAGGTGGTGGGCAGTCGTGCGGCTGAGGCTGAACACGGGGGTGGCGCGCCGGCGTGCGGTTGCAGCACAGAGAGAGATAGGGAGGGAAGAAGGAAAAGAGGTAGTGGGGTCGGGGCGGCGTGCGGCTGCGGCGACGGCGGAGAGGGAGACAAGAAGAGAATAAGGAAAATGTGTGTGCCGGCGAGGGGTGTTGGCGTGCGACTGCAGTAAGGAATGTTAGAAATCTGAGGAAAGAAATAGGGCGGGGGACAGGACAAGGAGGAGGGATGGTAGGGTTTAGGTTTTTCTTTATGCATAATTTAAATTTTGCTTAAATTACAATTTAGTCCTCAAATAGGTTTTTTAACTTTTAAAACTGACTCTCTTAAACCTATTTGACACTTTCTAAAAATTCATCAAATTGTTAAACATGAAAAAATTTATGCAACCATTTGATTTTTTATTTTTTAGTTTTTAAAAATTATGCTTACAATAATTTTTATTTTTTTTAAAGAAGCATTTGAATTTTAAGTCAAATTCTAAAATAAAAAATATGTTTTTAAAAACTACCTTGTTTTTTTTAGTTTTCAAAACTTAGTTTGGATTTTGAAAACATTTGTATTAAGTAGATAATAAAACAACTCAAGGGTGGAAGTAGTATTTATAGGCTTAATTTAAAAATAAAAAAAAACCCAAAAACGAAATGTTTATCAAATAGGGCTTTAGGGTCTCGTTAAACACAAAATTCAATGATAATTTTAAAAATTTTGAATAAGTAAATGACTAATTAGATACAAAATTGATTGTTTATGGACCTATAAGATGCTTTTAAATTTAATGTTCTATTAAATATAAAATTTAAAGACTACAAATCTATCCGACAATTTTTAAAGTTCAATAACCTATTAGACACAATGCTAAAATTCAAGGACTAAACTTGTAAATTACTTTAAATTAAAATTTATAATTATTTATAATCTAAGATTATAATTATAAATAGCTTAAATTAAAAGTTTAGTCCATAACTTTCAAGACTACATAAGAGGTCCTTAAATTTTAAAGAGTGTTTAATAAATTTATTAACTTTCAATTCTATGTTTGATAGTAGAAATGTCCACGAGGCGAGGAGGGCCCAGGGATGGCTTCCCCCCCCCCCCCCCCCCGCCACCGCCTCCGCCTCCGCCTCCGCCTCTATCCCCGTGAAATTTTCCATTTAATTCTGCAGAGATTGGAGAGGGAATTCCCCACTAGGAATTATTCCCCATTTAGAATTTTTATTTTTAAAAAAATTTAATTAAATAAAATATTTTTAAAGAAAATTTCTATTTAAATTGTTAATTCCTAATGAGAAACCTCTATAGAAAATTTTTAATTTTCTTATAAAAAGAAAATAATATTCTATAAAATTTTTAATTTAGGATTTATTATTATTATTATTATTATATATTAAAAATAAATAAAGAAATCAGGGTGGGGGTAGGGACAGGGTCGGGGTCAGAGACGAGGACGAGAAATACCCGTCCCCATTTAGCTAACGAGGAAAAATTACTCCACATTCCCCACATAAACGGGGATTCCCCCCCCCCCCCCCATTGACGGGGCTCTACAGAGAAAATGAATATCTCTATTTGATAGGTCTTCAGTTTAAAAGTCTAATAGATTCACAATTTTCAATTTTGTGTAAGTTCTAATTTTCTAAAATTCATGAATCTATTAGACGCGCACTTAAAAGATTAGAGACCAATTTTGTATCTAATTCGTAAATTTTTAAAAAATATATCAAATACGCCTGTTTGGTAGACAATATGGATTCTGCTTTATGTTTTCGAATTCACTGAGTTCAATGAATATGCATTTGGTATATGTGTTTTCGAAAATTGTTTCCAGATTATGTGATCCAAATAATGGAAATTCTGAAAACAACATTTTTATGTTTTCATTGTATCCAGATTTTGAATTTGAATTTTAAAATGAAGAATTATATTAAAAAGACTAAAACTTTAATAAATATAGTATTTCATGTTATAAACTCAATTTATTTTTGTTAAATTAAAATATGTATAATGTAATATATTATAAATTATATGATATTGTAAAATAATAATTATACAAAATTTATACAAAAAAACATGTTCATAAATTAATTAATAATTATTTTATATTCAATCTAATATTTAGTTTCATAACTACAACTAGTTCATGGTCTATAAATATATTATAAAACACATTTTGAACAATTGTTTAAATTGGAATCCAATTTCTAAATCTGCTACTAAACACATATCTGAAAACATGAAATACAACTAGGTTTTCTTTGAATCTCTTGTTTTCAAAGTTCCGTTTTCAAATTGCCTGCCAAACAGGCCCAAGGACCTATTAGATATTAAAGTGAAAGTTTAAGAACTTATTAGATACTTTTGAACTTCAATGACCTATTAGACACAAAATTGAAAATTTAAGCATCTATTAGATATTTTTTAAAGTCTAGAGACCTAACATAAATTTGAAAGTTTAGGAAATAAACTTGTACTATATGCCCCGTTTGATAATCATTTGTTTTTTGATTTTCGGTTTTCGGTTTTCGGTTTTTTAAAATTAAGCTTGTAAACACTACTTCCACTTGTGAGTTTTTTTTTGTTTTGTTTTGTTATCCACTTTCTACATATGTTTTCAAAATCCAAGCCAAGTTTTGAAAACTAAAAAAAGTAGTTTTTGAAAACTTGTGTTTTGTTTTTGGAATTTGGCTAAGAATTCAAATTCTTCCTTAAGAAATGTGAAACTCATTGTAGAAAAATTGGGAGAAAACAAGCTTTATTTTCAAAAACCAAAAACCAAAAACCAAATGGGTATCAAACGGTACCTTAACCTTCTAATTACTAGATTAAAAGGTAAAATGTTGAACAATTATTTTGAACACTTTTATCTCAACTCTTTCAATGGTAGTTTTAATAATGTCATTAATAAAATTGACTTAAACATCAATTCATCAATCATATATTACTTTCTTTTAATTGACTTAAACTTTAATAATACTAAAGTGAGCATAGCTCAACAGTAATTGACATGCACTCCTTCTCTTGAGGTTAGATATTCAAATCCTCATACCCACATTTGTTGTACTAAAAAAAATTTTAAAAAAAAACTTTACTTTCTTTTTTTTTTCTTTTTTGTTTATTTATTATAAATACAAGGCATAATATAAGAACAACAAACAAATGAAGATAGCAAATCTAGACATCTCTATCTTCTTCTCCAACACAAGTTTAGCTGTGCAGCAAGATTTTGTCTGTCTTTGTGAATTTGAAGGTAAGTATTCAACCATGTGAACGGGTGCTTCACCTTCAAAATTTGGGTTCTTTATCTCTAAAATATTTTCATTTTCATTGTTGAACAGGTGGAATTTTCTAATGGAGTCAGTCTCTAGTAGGATTGGTTGAAAACATGCCTTTAGTGCAAGAGTCGAATCCTCACTACATGCAAGTCGATCCTTCACGAGTTATTCGTAATTACAGCTGAGTCAAAAGTCCATTTTACCCCGTAATTACATCTTACACCTTAAGTACCACTGATCCTTTAATGAATAATTTTTTTATGATCTAACCATAAACTAAGTCCCTCTAGGGCCAGTGAGAAGATGGGGCCCCATTGTTCAAGTCCCGAAATCAGCAGTTAAGGGAACTACTCATCTACTTACCCTATAAGGGAATGAGTGAATTCCATCTTGTGAGATTATGTTCCCAGCTCCCTATTTGATCAAGTTCTCAAGATGGTAGGCTTATTGAATCGGCAACAAAAGTTACTCTCACCCATGCAAATCAAAGGACAAGCCCTCACAGGCAGGAGTTCATAACTCACTCAGGATTAAGATTGAATCACATATGATCATCCTGATGAAATATTAATCTTCTCAATTAACGAATTTATAAAGAGATATTAAATATTTTGTGGTCTAGTCTTATACAAACTCATTGTATAAGATACCCCCACTCACATGTCTTCACATGAACGATTTGGATCAAATCATTTGTAACTATTACAAAGTGGGCCGTATCAATAGTGTTACCAGGATAAGGCACCCAACCTTATCCATATACTATGACTCTTTAGATTATTTCTTGAACACGATCCTCCTGTATGTCAACTACATACTGTTCAAGATTACACTAATAACCTTGAATTTTTCATATAATGGATAATATTATATTGCAAATAAAATAATCAAAATTATTATTAATTATTAAATAATTAATTAATTATGAGGCTTTAGGGCATAAATCCCAACATCTATCAGTTATCGAGATTAGAGTAAACCCCTAGGAATGGCCTCCCTTTGCACAAAGAGAAAAAGATGTTTATATACTTCCTATTGAGGCAGCGTCGAGACGTTGTCCAAATGACGGTGCTTCTACATATGCACGCGCCCCCAACGTCGAGACGTTGAAGGCAATGTCAAGGCGCTCCGAACGAAACTTCAAGCTGCGTGCCTCTTTGAGCGTTGAGATGCCACAAGATAGGGTCTTGGCACTTGCTCTTAGGTTTGGCACTTCAAATATGGCATTTTGACATTTTTTTCAAGGTCTAGATGCTCTCCTCTCGGGTTCTTTTGTCAAAACTTCACTTTTTTCTCTGCTTGGATCTTCAAAATAGCTCAAATGAGGCCCAAAAGCACCAGTTTTGCTTTGAACACTCAGTTTTGCTTCTCTAGCTCTGCTTACAAAATAAGCAGAAATAGACATAAAAGCTCAAATTCATAACAAAACTAGCATAAATATAAGAAATAAGATAGCACTAAATGAGTGTTATCACCATGGCATCTTGACACTTTCATAATATAGCCGTATGATCTGAATGGGTAGTGTATATTAATACACTTTTTACAAATAATTAATTTCACCTAGAATTTGACAAGAAATTCATATAACAATTGCAAGCATCCTATTTAATTATAATGACAATGGTTGGTAATAAATATCCAAAAAATTAACACACTCAAAATTTAAATTATAGAAGGTTAGAGAAATCAACATTGAAAATGTATAATAGTTCAGTTAATCTCACCTACTTCACTCTCAAAGTGTCTCTTGGGTATTTATCTAAAAATCTAAATCTTTTCCACAATATAGAGTCCAACTGCTACAATGACCCTTTCCATAGCTAATGGTCAAATAGTGCACTGTTCTTTTTTCGGGGGAAAAAATAAACTTCATTCTTTTTCGATTCAGGATCAAACCATTCCAACACTCTATTTATGAGTTCAAGAACAACGCTTACAATGTTTCTAATAGAATTAAGATATTTTCCTAATAAGTTTATATTTTTCATATAGTTGAATATAATTGTTATATTTGAAAAATTAAATTAGGATATTTCATTTCATACATGAAATCCATATTTTCCTAATAGGATTAGGATATTTACTAATGAGATTGGGGTTTCCTTAAAATAAAGATATTTTGATTCATGCTTTAAATAGTTTAAAATTTGAATTTAATTTATCTTTATTTGTTTTCTAATAAGATTAGATTCTTTCAAAATAAAATTAGATCTTTTAATTTGAAAATAAAATTAGATCTTTTAATTTTCTAATAAGAAAAATTAGATCTTTCAATTTCAAATAAGATTGGATCTTTTAATTTCAAAATAAGATTAGATCTTTTAATTTCCTAATAAGATTAGGTATTCCATAAATAAAGATAATTTAATTCACAGATAAAAGTCTGGAATTTAATATATGTTTTATTTTTTCTAATAGGATTAGAATAAAATATCCAGGATGATCTTTTAATTTGTTTTAAAGGGTTTAAAAGGATAGATTTTTAAGATTATCCAATAAGTGAATTAGTTTTTTAATAGGACTAAAATCATTGCTTAAATTCACATAGGTTTATTAATCTAGTAATTAATAGTTAATTAAATATTAATGAATTTGAAATAAAAATTGACTATAAGGGGGCATTTGGGGCGCAAAGTTGGTTATAATAGTATGTGAGTTCTTATAGTCTGTGAGTTATAATAGTCTGTAGGTTATAATATTCTATGTTTGGGGTGTAGATTATTTTAATCTGGGTTATAATAGTCTGTGTTTGGGGTGCAGATTATTATAACATGAAGTTCTGAATGCTGGGTTTAGGCTGACAGTTTTTCTTTTAACATTTTTTGGATTTCACAAGTAATGTTATATTAAAAATTCAATTTTTTAAATTTTAAATGCAAAAATTTGTTCCATACTTTGACTATTTTGGAGTTTGAGATGCACAAAAGAAGTGTTATCATTCCTTATATAATCTCCATGTTTGGAGTTATATAACTGCAACATTATATCTATCTCCCTAGGTACACAAAAAAAGGTTTTTCTACAAGTGAGAATTGTCAATCACGATAAACCACCAGGATGGCACAAAAGAATATGATACTACATACATACTTCAAATGAAAGTAAGATAATTTTTCTAAAGAAGGGTTGATTAGGCGTTTTTCTCGATGAGGATCTGGTAGTATTCCAGTTGCAACTTTAGAGGAACGGACAAGAATATCTTTGACGCTTGGACATCACGGAAGAGGATATTCATAACCTGCGCTTTGGCCCGATTATCTAACTCTGGGATATTGTATAGGTGGGGCACAATTTTTTAGCATATTCCAACCTCCACTACACCTTTCTCTTTAAGCGACTCTGCAATCATCTTTAAGTGGGACGAATTGACATCCATAGCATCTCGTACCACATCAACCATCTCAGAGTGATAATGAGATCGCTTCCTCTTGCTGCCCCTGGACGCTGAAGCACCTACTGCATTATTCTGATTGGTGGGTGTTCCATGCATCTCATCTTGAGACATGTCCATTGTTTAGGTTGAAACTAAGGGAATTGGGACATAGTATTCTTGGGAGCCATCCATGTGAATATCTTCGTCCACATGCTCTCCTACATTCGTTGCCATATCTGTAGGGGTCTTCGTAGCTGCTCCTATAGCCTGATCTTTGCCGAAGACAAGGGCTAAATCATCAAAGTGGGGGAATGACTTGTTGCGCAATCCCTTCAAAGCCGGATGACCTTGCATGCAGATAAAAGTATATGTTATACAATGTCACATAACAGTTATATATAAGGGGACTATGCAACCTTACCTTCACCCATCCGTCGAAAGTCTATTTTTCCACCTCTACGCACTTAAATTCATCATTCCAACCAAAACCACTACAACTTGCCCCTAGCATTTCTGCAATCGCATGATATTGTTTTTTTAGGGTTCGAATCCTGCAATCGATGGTGGTTGATTGAATTTCAGTTCCTTGTATCCTCTCTCTCATTATATGCCGTAGTTGCATCAAGTACCCAGGTAGGAATGTCCCATTGTCTGATCTCAACCCCCGACACTGGACCAAGTATTGAAGGCACTCCACCAACTTCACATCCTCATGCTTCTTCCATGAGTGCTTGGGGGCTCTCAGTGCACCTGACATTCTACTAAATGTATACGTTTATCATTATAGGGTTTAGTTAGAACGTAAGACGTTTTTTTGTTTGCTTGTCGAAGTAAAATACATAACATACTTAATTATAGTCCAACATTGTGATTCCAAAGCAACAGTTAGTTCAATTACATCCAACAACATAAAAGAAAAAGTCCTAATACAACAAAAAAAATGCATCAATTATTACGTAACTCTCATTCGTAAAACATTTGTTGGCCCAAATCATCTCTCCACTGACTCCATTCATTAGAGGTCTCAATGAAATTGATGTGGTCTCCCCCAATTGTAGCTGAATTTGAGTCAACCTCTTCCAAGTGGTTCATCTCACTCTTTCCCATCTCTTGGTTAATAAGGTTGTGAATGATGCAACACGCTGTGATAGTTCGACATTGAATTTGTACCGAATAGTATGATTTTTCTCGAAGAATGGCCCATCTACCCTTTAGCAGTCTAAATGCCCTCTCAATCACATTCCTTACAAAAGAATGTTTCATGTTAAAAAATTCTCTTGGAGTAGTCGATGCATTCCCTCCTCCATGCCATTCAGACAGATGGTATCGTTCACCTCTATACGGTGCCAAAAAACCCTCTGTATTAGGGTACTCAACATCGCATAGATAATAATATCCTGTACAATGTGTAACCATTTAATCCATTGTCTAGTATGATGAAGGTTAACTAAGAAAGTGCTCATTTACCCTTCGAAACTTTCAATCCGTTCATTCGTGATGTTGCATCTCTAAGCACTCGAGAATTAGATGCATACCCTTCCCACCCAGGTAAGACGAATACTAATTCTTCAGTAGTATTGCACACAACAAGCACATTGGTTGCAATGTCACCTTTCCTCGTCCTATACCTTGGTCGATCAGTGGCACTGACATTGACCTTAATGTACGTACCATCTAATGCACCCAGACAATTCTACGATCACACAAGAAATGAAATATTCATTTACGTGGAGAACTCTAAGGACCCCCACATCATGATTACAATTGGTGTATGAAAAAGTGATATGTACCTCAAACCATTTCCATTTCTCATATGTACAGGTGTTAGTGATTGGTTCCTGTTTCTTTAGCAGCACATCACGTAGCCACAACACTGCGTTAAGGACAAATTTGAAATGCCTAGAAACAGTCTCACCAGACCTTGCAAATTGCCTACGAACTACACGATTCTTAACATCGTGGGCTAAGATGTGCAAGAACATTGCCACCATTTCCTCCACATCTACGATTTCTGTACCGACTAAACCGCATGTAGTCTTGAGTAAGGTATAGAGTATGACAAAACATTTCTTGTCCATCCTTGTACTCTCACGACAACATAAGTCAGACTCGTGGATGAGTCAGAAGAATGCTAGTTGCCTAATGTGATGCCTGAGTAATGGTGATTGGTGTTCTATTCTCCTACGGTCGTTCATATACATGTCTAATATCAGAAGTAACTGATGTTGTGTTGAGGTGAAGGCTCCCAATATGGCAACTAGTTCCCGTGGGTCCATAATATAAGATAGTATTTAACTTCTCTCATGAAAGACAAACGACTGATATATTATTTACCACCCTCGAAAATTGTAGGTCACATGAGAATCATTTACTATTGAACATAATTCCTAAACTATACATTACGACTATTCCAATAATGAACCCTACTAGTAATAACACGCTACTATGTGATTTTGGTTCATGACCCATGCTCGGGTGTGGTGTACGACATGCAACTTCTTTAGGCTCAATTGTAGAGTAGTAAGTGTCTCTCACCACCTTATATTGCATAAATCCTTACTCTGCTTCCGCAAAGCTTACATATGACTTGTGGACCGCTCCACTAAATCCGTTCACCTCTTGGTGGCATTCAACCCATGATGTGTAAATCCTTGGGTTACGTCCAATGAAGACAACATAGAACTTTGATTTTCCCATAACCACAAGATTGAAGTTACAATCAGTGCATCAAATTTCATTCTACTACGAGTCTATGGTTAGGTTTTTAAATTTTGGGTTTGGTTTATGGGTCTAGGGTTTCATTTTTAAATTTTGGGCTTGATTTATGAGTCTAGGGTTTGGTTTTTAAATTTTGGGGTTGGTTTATGGGTCTAAGGTTTGGTTTTTAAAATTTGGGGTTGGTTATGAGTCTAAGGTTTGGTTTTTAAAATTTGGGGTTGGTTCATGGGTCTAATTTTTGGTTTTTAAATTTTGGGGTTGGTTTATGAGTCTAAGGTTTGGTTTTTAAATTTTGGGGTCAATTTATGGGTCTAATTTTTGGTTTTTAAATTTTGGGCTTGGTTTATGAGTCTAGGGTTTGGTTTTTAAATTTTGGGGTTGGTTTATGGGTCTAGGGTTTGGTTTTTAAGTTTTGGACATAGTTTATGAGTCTAATGTTTGGTTTTAAAATTTTGGGGTTGGTTTTAAAATTTTGGGGTTGGTTTATGAGTCTAAGGTTTGGTTTTTAAGTTTTGGATTTAGTGATTGGTTTATGAGTCTAGGTTTTGGTTTATAAATTTTGGGTTTAATGATTGGTTTTATGGGTCTACGATTTGGTTTCTAAGTTTTGGGTTTAGTAATTGGTTTATGGGTCTAGAGTTGGGTTTGTAAGTTTTGGGTTTAGTTTATGAGTATAGGGTTTGGTTTTTAAGTTTTGGGCTTGGTTTATGAGTCTTTGGTTTGGTTTTTTAGTTTTGGGTTTGGTTTATAGGTATAGGGTTTATGAGCTTTGGGTTTGGTGATTTGTTTATGGGTCTAGAGTTTGGTTTTTAAGTTTTGGGTTTGGTTTATGAGTCTAGGGTTTGGTTTTTAATAGAGGATTTAGTGATTGGATGACATATAAATATCTTTGTCACAATTAAAATAAAGCATGTTTGATTTATACTTTAAAACACATCTCTCTCTTGTTTAAAAAGTATAAACATCCATATACTTGAAAATGATATTTATCCTAGAAACGACATTCTATTCTATACCTGAAAAAGATATAAATTGGTCACTCTCCTATTATATAAATTATACTTGAAAAAATCTCTTATTTAAAAAGTATATCGTATTATTTTGTTAAAAAATCATACTGCAAAACATTATTTTCTTAAAAACAACTTAGTCATTTTATGATTTCTTTTGTGCACTTGCTGATTGAATTAAAAAAAACATATTGGACATAGTTCTTTTTTTGTTTTTTGCTTATTGTTACTTAATTTAGAAAAAACGATTGCATCAATTAACTTTTTTTTTTCTTTTTTGCTCTAAGACGTGACTTTAAAAAGAAGAAAAGATTAGAGTATTAATCATGTTTGTATTTAACTAAATTACATTTGTTTCCTGTTTCAAAGATTCATTTTACTCATTCATTTTAGCTTGTTGGAGTGATTAGCAAATCATGGTAAATTTTATAAAAACCATTTATTCAAAGAACATATAGATGGTTAACTTAAAATTATATTTGAAGAATTTTTTTTTTCATTCTAATCCCAAAAACCAATATGGATAACATGAAGTCAATGATAACAACAAAGCATATACATGATCAAATTACATGTTACAATCACCTTTAAAATAAATAATTTTGTCCAATAAATACAAACAATACATGAGCAAGTTTTTTTTTATAAAAAAAATACATTCTTACACCAATACTAACAAAACAATCCAATGAATATACAAGTAAGCAAATATTCCATATAAAGAAATACATACACAAATGTTCTTTTTCTCATAAAAAAACAGAATATACATAAGAAAATGTTTGTGCTTTTGATAGCATGCATAAGTGTGCTATTCTAGGCTTAGTTTTATGTTAGTTTTGCTATGATTTTGTGTACTTTTATGTATTTTTATGTATAATTTACAGAAATCGAGCAATTGGAGCAAAATTGGAGTTTTAAGAAGTATTTGGATGAATATGGAGCAAATTGGAGCTATAATTGAAGATCCAAGTGATGAAGAGAAAGAAACAAGCTTGTGAACTCAAAAGTATAACATTGCAATGCCATATGTAGCGTTGCAACGCCACTTCAGCAACCTTTCAGCCTTTAATTTTAGGACTCTTTGTGCTGTATTAATTTGAATATTTTTTAGACTCTTGGATGGTTGTGATTGTAGAACTTACATTTGATTTCGAGTTGTTATATATCGTAACGCTATTTATGCATCCTTGTGTTTATGTTCATAACTTTTGGCCAAAGTTAATTCTTAGAATTTGAGTTTTAGCTTGAGAGAGTAGAACTTGAATTGAGATGTGGTTGCATAACTAATAATGGAGTATTGCATGAGAATGAATATTTTGTTATTAGATGTTGTTATAGAATTTCGTTAATGACATGCATGAGTAGTAAAAATAGACCGAAAGGGTGATTTAATACTTATGGATGAGTTCAATTGAGCTTGAAAAAGTAAATCAGATAAATTAGAAATTCTTGGCTTATAGTGTTGCATGGTATAACTATTTTTAGTCAAATTAAGTTCGGACTTCATGTTAATTCAATCTCCAATGTCTCTCTAAATAGACTCCAACCCTGTAAATATTTAGCTTAGTTTTATATCTCTGTTTCAATCTAAATTTAGGTTCTCTAAATAGAATTAGGCGTGAGTAATTATGGTACTTAATTAATCTAAGAACTCCAATCACTGTGATCGACTATGGCCACTATTATTGCAAAATACTTAGAGGTCCGATTTTTATAAATTTAATGTTGATAGGGCCTTCGACAAGCCCTTTATCAGCTTTAAAATAAACAAACCTCGAACTAAGGTGGACCAATGTACTAGTTCTAACCCTGTTAAGACACACAAAAGAAAATTAGTACTTAACTTTACTATACTAAAACTTATAGAAGAAGCGGACATGTCACCTTAGAAGAGGTAATGATCGATCAACAGTGAGGAGAACATGTTGGATTTGGAAGGACTTCAACCCTATAATCAAAAGAGATGATGCATTTGTAAGAGAGTAAAAGAGAATGGAATAGGGAAATGTATGAATGAAGATTAAGAAGGAAGTTTGAAGGAAATATATGAGTAAAAGAGAATGACACTCACCAATTGACTTAGGGAGAAGTAGTTTGGAGAGTAGGGTTGTCCTCAAGCTTTTGAATAAAATGAGAACATATTTAAAGAGGAGGTGGGGAGTGGTGGTTGACAAAAAGACATTGGTGCACTTATTATCATAAGTGCACCTAACCACGCTATTAAATAACAATAGTAAATAAATCAATAGTCATTTATGAAGAACAATGGGATGCTATGCATAAATAATAATAAAAAAACATTGTAAGTACAAAAGTCATCAATACAAAGTTTATGAAAAACAAGTGGGAAAATATATTGACATTAATATTTAAAAATATGACTCATTTAATACAAACCAACCACCTTCCAACCTAATTATAACAATTATGACATAACAAGATATGATGAGATTTAGGAGCAAACAAAACAAGTATTGACCAAAACAAAAGCATAGACAAACTGACCTCAGAAATATGAAATTCATTCATGGGGAGTATTTGAATATCTCATAGTAACATGAATATCAACAAAATAAAAAACAAAATTAAAATTTATAACAGAACATAAACTCACATGCTCATACAACATATGGTGAGATTTAGGAGCAAACAGAATGAGTATTGACAAAAAAAACATAGACAAACCAGCCTCAGAGATATGAAATTCATTCATAGGGAGTATTTGAATTTCTCATATTAACAAGAATATGAACAAAAAAAAAAAAACAGAAACAAATGTATAACACAACAGAAACTCAAATTACAGACAACATAAGGTGAGATTTAGGAGCAAAGTGAACAAATATTGAGTGGAAAGTATTTGGATTTCTCATAGTACCATAACATCAACAATAAACTCAATCAGAGAGAGGATACAATGAGATTTAGGAGCAAACTCAATCAAAGAGAGGATACAGTGAGATTTAGGAGCAAACAGACCATTGAATGAAAGTAATATAAAAACAAAACTGAGAAACAAATGACATATTCAATGCAAGTGTATAATATTGCAGCAAGTTGTATACAACAAATTACTCACAAAAAAAGTTAGCAAAATCAGTGATGACATTGTCCAACAATAGTTAGCAACAAGGGTAAATCAAAGAGCAAAAGGAAAATCAGATGAAGAAATATGATTAAAAAAAATTGATTGTAGCAAGTTGGACTCATCATCGGCCGACCAAAAAAGGAAAAGAAGACATGCCTTAGAAGTTGGTCCCCCTACCAAGCTCCAAAAGAGTGATTCGTGCATCCCCTACCTAGCATTCTCCCACCCCCACCATCAAATAAAACATGCAGCCTCATAGAAACAGGGAATGGAAAGGAAGCGGCAAGGGAGGGATTGCTCTTTTTGAAGCTGTGAGAAGAGTGAGGTAGGTGATGGAGAATGTCGTAGAGGAAAGAGGGAGTCGAGAAGCTTTAAGATCTGATAAAATATACATATCTGAAAACCTAAAAAGACCATGGATCTACAAATCGTTCGAAGGAAATAGGGAATGGACAGGTTTTCAGATATGGTAAAAAAATATATAGATCTGAAAACCTAAAAAACTGTAGAATTAGAGAGCAAAAGGGAGAAGACGAAATCGATCGAGCCAGCTACATCGATGAAGAAACAACAGTGATGAGGGAGAGAGGGAAATGAAGAAGACGAAACCACGAAGCGATGAGGGAGAAGACGAAGTGAAGACAAAGCGATAAGGGAGAAGACGAAGTGAAGATGGGACGATGAAGGAGTGAACGAAGCGAAGACGAAGGAATGAGGGAGTAGATGGAGCAAAGACGAAGCGATAAAGGAGAAGGGGGGAAAGTTCGAGAAACCAAGAAGGAGAGAGAGTTCGAAAAACCAAAAAAATAGCCATCGATTATGTATAGTGGGGACTGTAGCAAAACGAGGATAATCAAAACCTTACCCCTATGTTATTTTAACCTGAGGCCAAAACAGTGAGTGGGCTAAAATAATCCACTCAAACCCACGAAAATTGAAGCCCCAAATGCCCCCTAAGGGAACTCTTTCTATGGAAGGTTCTATCTAGATTGGGGTATTTAAGTTGACCGAAAGGGAACACCTTTAACTAGGAACCAACCTGGGAGTTGAATTAGTCAAATTTTATTTAATTTCACTTAGCATGCTCATAATGTGATTAGTTTTTAAATAATTTAATAAACTTGGTAATTCACATTAAAATCAATCTAACATACATAAGGGTTATGAAAATGGTAGATTAAGAACTTAGATAAATGAGATTAGCCTAATTTGTCTAGGTAATAGAAAATCCTATTGCAAAATACTTAGTGGGAGAAGGACATTTGTCAAGATATCCTGCGATCTCTATCATCGATTCACATCATGAGATTCATGTGGGGCCTCCTGTTGGCTTTTGGACCGTCCTCCCTATGGAAGGTGTTTGCGTGGGTCAATATCAGGGTGAATCTCTTGAGAAAGTATTATAGTAAGTGAGAGAAGGAAATGTGTTAACATATCCTACGATCTCCATCATTGGTTTACATCCTGAGATTCATGCAGGGCCTCGTGGTGGCTTTTGGACCATTCCCCTATGGAAGGTGTTTGTATGAGTCAATATCAGGGTGAACTTCTAAGAATGATAGGATTGCAGTTTTGTTTCCAATACTTGACTTACCCTATGGCTGCACTTGCTAGGATAAAACTACGAGATCTAAAATGATGGGTCATACTTACAAAGGGCTCATTAAAGTTGTAAATGATGTCCTTGACTAAACTAATGGTAACTAAATATTATAGGAATAAGAGTTATTCTGTGAAGGGAATAATCGAATTAAACCCACAGCGGAAGCATAGGAATCGTCTTTGATTTATTTAGAATTAAACTAAAATACAAGGGTTAAGCAATAAATACCTTTCAAATATTGAGATTCTTCTGGCGGGTCTTTATCTCCTTCACAAAGTCTTCCTGGCTATGACTCTAACAAAAGATCAAGGCTTGTGGGAGTCTCTTGAAAGAAAATCCTCAAGGGATTAAAGAGGAAGAGGTTTAGAGAGAATTTTCTAATTCTCTCTTTGAGGAGATGTGTGTTGTTCAGAATGCCCAATGGCTCACCCCTAGGGTCCTATTTATAGTGGTCTAGGGAGGATAATTAAATAATATATTTTAATATCTAATATATTAAAATATATTTATCTAACCAATTTGAATTTTATTCAAACCTTTAAAATTCTCCTACGACATCTATTTCCTAATTTGAATCCAATTCAAATTTAATAAATATCTTTTCTTTAATGTATCTAATATACATTGATTCTTTTAATATTCAATGTATCAAATACAATAAATATATTTTCCTCTTTTATATTTAATATATCTAATATATTAAATATTAATTTGAACACTTCTAATTAAATATTAATTTGAACATTTCAAATTTTTCTTTCAACTAAATTGATCTTTTAGTGTTACTATGAGCTAGCAAGGGGACCTTATGGACCTACAGATTATAAGTTCTAATGATACAAAATTAATTAATTAAACTCTTTAATTAATCAATTTCATTCATTAACTCTAGAGTCACTCCACTATAGACCTAGAGTTGCACTTTTATGCACTGTAGGACAAGTTATGTCCATTGATATAATCACTACATGCAAGTCGATCCTTCACGAGTTGTTCGTAATTACAGCTGGGTCAAAAGTCTGTTTTACCCCTATAATTACATCTTGCACCTTAAGTACCACTGATCCTTTAATGAACAATTTGTTTATAATATAATTATAAACTAAGTTCCTCTCGGGCCAATGAGAGGGTGGGGCCTCATTGTTCAAGTCTCGAAATCAGCACTTAAGGGAACTACTCATCTACTTACCCTATATGGGAATGAGTGAATTACATCTTGTGAGATTATGTTCCCAGCTCCCTATTTGGTCAAGTCTCCAAAATAGTAGGCATATTGAATCGGCTACAAAAGCCACTCTCACCCATGCAAATCAAAGGACAAGCCCTCACAGGCAGAAGTTCATAACTCACTCAGGATTAAGATTGAGTTACATATGATCATCTTGATGAAATATTAATATTCTCAATTAACGGATTTATAAAGAGAGATTAAATATTTCGTGGTCCAGTCTTATACAAACTCATTGTATAAGATACCCCCACTCACATGTCTCTACATGAATGATTTGGATCAAATCATTTATAACTATTACAAAGTGGGCCGTATCAATAGTGTTACCAGGATAAGGCACCTAACCTTATCCATATACTATGACCTTTTAGGTTATTTCTTGAACATGATCCTCCCGTATGTCAACCACATACTGTTCAAGATTACAATAATAACCTTGGATTTTTCATATAATAGATAATATTATATTGCAAATAAAATAATCAAAATTATTATTAATTATTAATTACGAGGCTTTAGGGCATAAATCCCAACATTCTAGTATAATACTTAGTTAAGATTGTATCAGTTTAGTGAAGGAACACTTGACCTACCCTACGACGACACTTGTTATAACTCATCAAAGTACCACAACATTAGAAATGATTTAAAAGGTTCATCTTTCCAATTGTTTGATTTCTATGCTAAAATTGAATGGATAATTGTTTGCATAATGTTAAATTATATATTTTATATATTTCAATATTATGTCAATTTCTCCATTAATTTTTAATTTTATTATTGATAAGTCAAAATTGAGAAAATTTTATTACTTGAAAAAGTAACATTAACACTATAATGTTAGTATGAAATATTTATTTGTCTTTATTGAGAAATGTTCTAAAATACTTGTTGCTAATGCTAATCGAATTGTTCGTGAAACATATGACAATGAATCAAAAGTAAACGAGATAGCTTGTACGTATCTCCTAGTTGACATGTTAGATGTCAAGCTTAAAGATAAAGAAAATGATAACAACATATGAGATGTTAAAGTCAATAGAAGCTAAATTTAGATAATTGTCTAAATGATCTCAAATTTAAGTATTACAAAATTCCAAGAAAACAAACTAAATGTTGAAGCTATATAGAAGGAAATAGTTCCTAAATTAGTCAGGATAGTCACAATGAGAAGAATTTTTGAAATACCTCTATAGGAAGAATAATATAGATGAAAGTAAATTTGATTTACTAGATTTTTGATTGAGAATAAATAACGCCACCTTGATAGTTGATACAAGATCCACTATCAAAATTTATTATTTATTACATTTAATATGCAATTCTTGGAAAATACTTAACAGGTAGAATAGTTTCTACATGTTGGTATCAGGAAGCCTATCTCAGTTAGTGTAGTGGGCAACATTAAGATGTCGTTCAGTAAAGACTGTCACTTAATGCTGAATATGGTGTTTATAGTAACCATAAGAGAAATTCAATTTCTTGAACTTTATTACTAAAATGTTCATACAGTATGAATTACTTTGAAGTATGAAAGTTTATATTTTCAAAATTGTTTGAAAATACATTCAGCTGAAAATAAGAACAATTTGTATATGTTAAAATGTTAACATATACTGTACTACAAAATATTGAGATATTCAGGATTATAGAATCCACAATAGAAAGATATTGTTTTCTCCTAAAAGATGATACTTGAATTTGGTAGTTAAGATTGATTAACATCAACTTGAATAAGACTAGTAAGAGGTAATTCTCTAAAAGTTAGTTAATTACTTTACCTGTCTGTAGATCTTGCCTTTCATGCAAGATAATCATTGGACCTTTATTAGAAAATGTGTCAAAGAATACTTTAGGCTTACACATTCTGACCCAAGTGGTCTGGTGAATATAAAGGCCAAATAAAGTCATGAATATTTCATCACTCTAGTTGATAATCATTCAAGATACAAGTATCTTTACCTAATACAACATAAGCCTAAATTTTTGAAAAGTTCAAGAAAATTAAGGCTAAAGTTGAAAATCGATTAGGTAAGTCTATCAAGACATTATGATCAAATCATAGTGGAAAGTACAAGAACTTTACGTACTAAGATTAGTTGATAGAAAGTGGGATTGTATCTCAACTCTTAATACCAAGTACAATTGTGTGAAATTATGCTGCAAGAGGAGAAACAAGACCTTGTTAGACATGGTCACATCAATAATGAATCACACCATTACCAAACTCTGGTTAGGATATGCAATAGAGATTGCATGGTGAACATATGATTCCCTACAAAGTTCCTACGAGATAATTTTGGGGTTATAGAAGAGTAGTAAAGTTAGTTTACAACACTTCAATATTTAGGATTGTTAAGCATACGTGCTGAAACAAATCCAAAGAGGCTGAATGTGTTAAAAAATATACCTAAGTGTAGGCCACCTCTAAGGAGTACAAAATTTGTGAACGATGATTGACGACGTATGTTACAACCCTGGTGATGCTGAAGAGGAGGCATGAGAGGAGAAAGGCCATAGTGGAACATTTATCTTTAATGTAGTCGACTCGTTGCGTTAGTGCAATCGAACTATAGTTATAATTGTCTTGAAATTTAGGCGTCAGTATTGTTGTTCTTTTCCGCTTTAGAATGGACTATTAAACTTATTAGATAGCTAGAACTATAGGTTGTGATGCTTACTTTATAATTTATTTTGCGTCGGGACCTGTAAAAAGTTTGCTAGAGTGCCTTATTGTCTTTTGATTAAACGTATTTGTCTTGTTTGAAAGAAGACTGAGAAAGTTTTATCAATTCTAAATTTGAGTTGTCAAGTGACCCTAAACTTGTGGTAATTATCTGACTTGGAGTTTGGAATGGTTTTCTGGTTATCTGGTTATGGGACTGCAAATTCTTGTTTAACAGGTGCTAGGAAATTTTTGGGTAACTCATAGTTATGCCGTTATGCTGCCGAAATTTCGGGGCTTACCGGTTGTAAGTTAGTAGCGGTCCCTAGAATAGGCTAAATTTTGGGGTCGTTACAGTAGCAATTCAATAAGCCTACCATTTTGGAGACTTGACCAAATAGGGAGATGAGAACATAATCTAACAAGATGAAATTCACTCCTTCCCATATTGGGTAAGTAGATGAGTAGTTCCCTTAATTACTGATTTCGGGACTTGAACAATGGGGCCCCACTCTCTCACTGGCCCGAGAGGAACTTAGTTTATGGTTGGATCATAAATAAATTGTTCATTAGAGGATAAGTGGTACTTAAGGTGCAAGATGTAATTATAGGGGTAAAACGAACTTTTGACCCAACTATAATTACGAACAACACGTGAAGGATTGACTTGCATGTAGTGATTATATCCATAGACACAACTTGTTCTACAGTGCTTAAGAGTGCAACTTTAGGTCTATAGTGGCATGACTCTAGAGTTAATGAATGAAAATTAATTGGTTAAAGATTTTAATTAATTAATTTTGTATCATTGGGGCTTATAATCTATAGGTCTATAAGGTCCCATTACTAGCTCATAGTAACACTAAAAGATCAATTTAGTTGAAAGAAAAATTTGAAATGTTCAAATTAATATTTAATTTGAAGTGTTCAAATTAATATTTAATATATTAGATATGTTAAATACAAAAAAGGAAAATATATTTATTGTATTTAATACATTAGATATTAAAATAATTAATGGATATTAGATACATTAAAGAAAAGATATTTATAAAATTTGAATAAAATTCAAATAAAGAAATAAATATCATAGGAGAATTTAAAAGATTTGAATAAGATTCAATAGATTAAATATATGTATTTTAATATACTAGATATTAAAATATATATTATTTAATTATGGTAAAGATTTGCCACAGGTCTATATAAATAGGACCTTTGAGTTGAGCTATTATAGAACACATCTCCTCAATAGAGAATTAGAGAATTCTCTCTAGACTTCTTCTTCTCTAATCCCTTGTAGATTTTCTTTCAAGAGGCTCACACAAGCTTTGGTCCAGTGTTCGAGTAATAGCAAAGAAGATGTTATGAAATTATGGGAACACAATAAGTAACGAATTGCCAGAATTTTATCTCCATATTTAAGTCAAGGTATGTTTTTCTTATAAATTATTTTTCATTTAATTCTAAAATAAAATCAAAGTTGATTCCAATGCTTCCGCTGTGGGTTTAATTTGATTATTCCATTCAGTTCATAACTACAATTGAGTCAAAAGTGTTAGGATTTATGCTTTAAAGCCTTGTAATTAATGTTTTATCATTGAATAAATATTTATAATTTTGATTATTTTATTTGCTATTACATTATCCATTACATGGAAAATCCTAGGTTGTTAGTGTAATCTTGAACATTATGTGGTTTACATACAGAAGGATCGCGTTCAAGAAATAACCTAAAGTGTCTATGGTGTATGGATAACCTGTTGCCTTATCCTGGTAATACTATTGATACGACCCATTATGTAATAGTTATAAATGATTTGATCCAAATCGTTCATATGGAGATATGTGAGTTGGGGTATCATATACAATGAGTTTGTATAAGACTGGACCACAAAATATTTAATATCTCTTTATAAATCAGTTGATTGAGAAGATTAATATTTCACAGGATGATCGTATACGACTCGATCTTAATCTTGAGTGAGTTATGAACTCTTGATTGTGAGGGCTTGTCCTTTTATTTACATCAATGAGAGTGGCTTTTGTAGCCAATTCAATAAGTTTACCATTTTGGGGACTTGACCAAATAGCGAGCTGGGAACATAAATTTCATAAGATGAAATTTCCTCATTTCTATATAGGGAAAGTAGATGAGTAGTTCTCTTAAGTGTTAATTTCGGGACTTTAATAATGAGACCTCATCCTCTCATTGGCCCAAGAGGGACTTAATTTTTTATTGGATCATAAATAGATTGTTTATTAGAGGATCAATGGTACTTAAGATATAAGATATTATTACAGAGGTAAAACAGACTTTTGACCCTGCTGTAATTATGAACAATTCGTGAAAGATTGACTTGCATATAATAGTTATATCCATGGACACAACTTGTCCTACAGTGCATAAAAGTACAACTCTAGGTCTATAGTGGAGTGACCTAGAGTTAATGAATGAAAATTAATTTATTACAAAATTTAATTAATTAGTTTTATATCATTGAAACTTATAATCATTAGGTTCATAAGGCCTTCTTGCTAGCTCATTCCATTAAGGGATCAATTTTATTGAAAGAAAATTTGAAATGTTCAAATTAAAATTTAATATATTAAATGAGGAAAAATATATTTATTCTATACGATACATTAAATATTAAAAAGAATAATATAGTAATGTATTAGATACATTAAAGGAAACAATATATATGGAATTTGAATGAGATTCAAGTAGGTAAATATATGTTGTAGGAAATTTAGATTTGAATGAAATTCAAATATGTTAAATATATATATATTGTAAGATATTATTGGATTTTGACATGATTCTGCCCTAGGTCGCAGTTGAGCCAAAATAGACATCCTCTTACAGAGAAAATTGAGAATTCACTCTAAACTATTTGTAAGCCCTAAACTCTCTTTTGTTCATATTGTGCTCATATATGATGTTTTGACATATGCAAATTGATATAGGTTGCACTAAACGATGTCGTGGTAGAATTTGGGAATCTCCTAAGTTGTGGATATTAACGTACACAAAGCTTCATAAGGAGACAGGTTACGCATTGGGATAAGCATATTAAAAGTTGAGTTGAAGTAAGTTAAGGTCATGAGCAAGTTGGGTACACATTAGGTGTATGTTGTGTTGAATACAAAAGCTGTAATTTCTAATTAATTTAGTTAAAATTTCTTTACAATTTAGGTGGATTGAAAGGGGCTTAAAGTCTAAAGAGAGAAGGAGGAGCTGACCATTTTAGTTACATTTTCGTTGGAGATTTTTTTGTTATAGTGGAAGGATGAGCTGTCCAACACTTGTGACTGCAGTAGACAGCTGGAAGCTCTAGGAAGTGGATAAATTTAAAACAGTCATATCTCTCAATCCACTTGAGCAAATTCGATGATTCTTGAGCCAAAATCTCAGAAATTGAATGAATATTAGGTCTGGAAAATTTTGTGAGAAAATATGAAGAATAAGGTTGTGAAAATGTAAGAAAACCGAGAGGTGTTCCCAGTTTTTCGGCCAGCAGAACAGTGTGAAGAAATCAGTTTCTTTTGAACTCTTGAGGAGGAATTAGAAGCTGAAACTCTGAGGTAAGTAAGCTAAGATGTTGTACTTGAGGTTTATCAAAAAATATTAGGTGGTTGTTTTGATAAATTTTGAGGAACCCAAGCTGAAAGTTGAACCTGGAATTTAACAGTTTTCGGGTAGCAGAACAGTGTGAAGAAATCAGTTTCTTTTCAACTTTTGAGGAGGAATTAGAAGCTGAAACCTTGAGGTAAGTAAGCTAAGATGTTGTACTTGAGGTTTATCAAATAAAATTTGGTGGTTGTTTTGCTAAATTTTGAGAAACTCATGCTGGAAGTCAAATCTGTAATTTTTGGCTCAAAACAGAGGGGTCTAGAGAGCTTAAGGAAGTTGTGTTCCAATTTGTTATACACTATTGCCAAGTGTGTGCAATTACTATCCTATGAGTTATGTGACTGAGTTAGATCAATTTTTGGGCCAAGTAGCAAAAGGGATTAATGTTATGGAATTCATTTTCAGGGCAAACGAAGATAGGAGAAGCTTATAAGCCTTGGGAGCCTTCCGGTGTTCGTGAGTAATTTTGTTTGAAAACCTATGCGTTGATCTTTATTTATTCAAAAGCTTACTAGTGATGGATATTGAAGCATGCTTAAACTAAGTTATATTCATTTTTCATTGAATTCCTACTAATAAATGTCGGTGTTGAAAGTTAAGCATAATTGTAACTAGTTTGTTACTCCGCGTTCAAGCATGAAACCTAAGTTTGGAAGTAGGGTTTTTCTTGGAAGTACCATGCATTAATCCACTCTAAAACATGTTTGAATTGCTTGAAACTTAAAGTATGATGGTTTGGCTATGTTAAAGAATTTATGCGTTGAGAACACGAAAAATGAGTTTGGTTAATGAGTTCTCTTTTAATCATACGATGAACTACACTTGAAGTTGGAAGCTTGTTTAATGATGAAAGTTTGTGTTTATGTTGAGAACTTGCTGAATGTGATTCCAAAACATGTTTCCTAACTATTTAAAGCATGCCCTCGTATATTATTAACCCCCGGTACTGAAGGACACGGAGAAGGTACTTGGGAGGGAGAAAACTTGACCCCCGATACTGAAGGATAGTGAGAATGTATTCGGGTGGTAGTTGGTCTGACCCCAATACTGAAGGACATGGAGAAGGTATTAGGGGAGACCAGTGAGCCTAAATGGCATACCACGTGCACGAGAGAGAGGTATTGAAGTTGTTGGTTAGAGAGGACTCTACCATAGCTAGGGTATCATGCTACAAGTTTTCTTTATCATGAGTTTTGATGCATTGATTATCGTGGTGCTTAAAGCCTATAATTTGGCGACATTGTTTAATTACTTTTGATACTTTACCTATGAACGCATAACTTATTAAATAGTCACTCACTGGGCTTCCCAGCTCACGTTTTCAACATGTTTTCTCTCCCCAGGTAGCAAACGAGTTCCCGGTGCTTAGCCTCGACAAGACCTGTTTGCCACCACGCCACTTAGCTCCTTGTATATATACTTCCACCTGTATATAGTTTTGAAATAAAAGCATTCTAGTCGGGGTGTAATACTTAAGTATGTTATGACTTGTTATGAAAACCTAGTATGGAAAAATGATTGCATCTTATTCAGGTGTGCAACTGTGCGCTCAATTTTACTAGTTCATATATGCTTCGTTGTATACAATTTCAGGTTAATGTTAGGTTGGGCAGGGAGTGGCAGTAAGAGGGCTGCTATTCTCTGTCTTCGCATTCCTTCCTAGGATTAGGCAAGTGAGCTGGGAGGGGGTGTGACACTATTCCTCCCAATCCAATTTCTTTCAAAAGGTTCCCACAAGCCTTAGTCTTGTGTATGGGTGTACACGGGTTGGGTTGGGTCAAGTTAGGAGTATTTTTTGAACCAACTCGATGATAGTAGACAACCTAACCCAACCTAAACTCTGGGTTGGGTTGGGCCGAGTCATTCAAATTTGGTGAAGGTCATTGCTTTGCTGGTCAATCGAGTCGAAGATCTTTAATTTTCTTTCCCAATCAGTGAGTATGGACTAAAAATTAATTGATTTTAGAAGAATAAATAAAAGGTTGGCTACTGGAAAAAGGAAATTACATAATAAAGGTAAAAGCCATGATGACGACAATGTTCCCGATGACAACTATGGATAGACGGCTTAGGCTGAGCTAGTGTTGAACAGTGTTGACGAGGTGAGTGGTTGAGTTGGGCTAGATGATGATGTTCGCGCTCAAAGTTGGACTTCGAATAAAAGATAAAGTGAGACTTGAGATTTTCTATTCTTGACTAATGCGAGACAAAGAGAGACCCACCATTATTTTTTTTCCTAGCAAACAAGAAGGGGGCAGGGTAGGCATGCAACTACTCAACTGAAAATGAGAGAAAGAAAAAGAGAAACCCTATGTGAGGGGGAGGAAGGGGGGAGGGGGTAGTCATGCAACGACTCAAATGAAAATGAGAGATAAAAAATAGAAACCATATATATATATATATAATTGACTTATTCGTTTGGAGTTGAATCGAGTTTTTTATTTTATGAACTCGAGAATCGAACCGTCGGTTTCTAAGAATCACAACCCAACCCAACCCTTGTGATTTGGGTTGGGTTGGTTGGGTTTTTTGGGTTGTCAAATTTTTTGAACACTCTAGTCCTGTGTTCGAGTCATAACAAGGAAGGCTTTATGGAAGTCTTGAAGATTCGACCCGCTAGAACTTTCTCCATTATACTTTCAAGGTATGCTTGTTTAACTTTAATTTTTGTTTAATTCTAAATAATTCTAAGCTAATCCAAATTGACTTCTAAATTGTTTAGCAATCATAGTTTTTCATTGTGGGATGAAATGTTTATTCATATTAAAAAGTTATTTTACCCATGTAATTACATTTTATTCAAGTCTCGAAAATCAATACTTAAGGGAACTACTCATTTACTTACCCTATTGAAGGAATGAACATTTCACTCCGCAACAGAAGCATTAGATCATCTTTGATTTTATTTAAAATTAAACTAAAAAATAAGATTAGGCAAACTTACTTAGAGTAAATATGGAGATATTTCTAGCGGGTCTTTATCTCATCCACAAAGTCTTTCTGGCTATGACTCGAACACAGGACCAAGGCTTGTGGGAGCCTTTTGAAAGAAAATCCACAAAGGATTAAAGAGGAAAAAGTTTAGAGAGAATTCTCTAATTCTCATTTGAGGAGATGTGTGTTATCTCTAATGGCTCAACCAAAGGGTTCTATTTATAAAGACCAATGTCAAATCTTTGTTATAATTAAAATATTATATTTTAATATCTAATATATTAAAATATATCTTATACTTATTTGAATCTTATTCAATCTCTTACGACATTTATTTATTTGAATCTTATTCAATTTTTATAAATATCTTTTATTTAATGTATCTAATATACATTAATTGTTTTAATATTTAATGTATCAAATATAATAAATTTATTTTCCTATTTTATATTTCATATATCTAATATATTAAATTTTAATTTGAACACTTCAAATTAAATATTAATCTGAACATTTCAAATTTTAATATTTCATGTATCAAATAAAATAAATATATTTTCCTCTTTTATATTTAATTAATTAATTTTCATTCATTTGAATAAGATTTGAATAGGTTAAATAAATATTGTAGGACATTTGAATGAGATTCAAATAAATATAAGATATATTTTAATATATTAGATACAAACAAATTGGAGAAATGAGGGTCTTTTCATAACTTATTACAAAAAACGAGTTCAAACCCAAACTATTTACAAAAAACAGGTAGTTTTTTTGTCCTTATTAGAATGCGTCTCTTTGTTGTGACAGTAGTAGTCAATGCCAACTTTGACCAGACGACTTCGTTTTTAATTTTCAAACGGAAACAAATTTTTTTTAACTAAAATAAATATATATTTAGTAAACCATCAAATCCTTTCAATTAATATTTAACTACCCATCAAATCAACTAATCATTTATTTAATTTTTTCTTTAAAATAAATATTTAATAAATTATTCATCATCACACAATCATTCACCAATCAAGTTTTTTATTATTATTTTGATAAACACATTCACCAATCATTTTCTCAATTATTCTAAAAAAAATTATTATTTTTTTAAATACATTCACCAATCATTTTCTTAATTATGATCTCAAAATTTTTTTTTTTTAAAATACATTTACCAATCAATTTTTATTATGTTTTTTTAAAAATATTTCTTTCTCCTATTTTTTTTTTAATTTTAGTTATTAATTTTTTCAAATACATTAATCAAACATTTCATTTTTATAGGCTTCTTATTTTTCCATTTCTTTGATTAGTTTTTTTAATTTTTATTTTAAAATTATTTCTAAACACTTCACTTTTATATGATTAAATTAGACATGCTTATAAACTACAATTGTGAAGTGAATTTTTTGTTTTGTTTTTTAAATCTTTAATTGAGATGAATAAATCTGAGTATTTTTAATCTTTAAACCAATTGGTCTCTTCTACTATCTTATAAATCATAACCATATTGGTAAAATCATCTTCATATTTTTTTCCATGTTGTATATTTTGTTTTAATAGTAAAATCATCTTCATTGCCTCTTCCAAAAAAAGAAAAACCATCACCGTCACTGCATTTGTATATATGACAAAAGAAAATGGAAAAAAAATGGAATATATGACTTAAATAAGTTTTTTAAGTATTTTTAACAAATTGTACTCCTAATTTTCCCTCATATAATCCAAAAAGTAAAGACATTTTAATTATATTTTTTTCCAAGTTTTATGTTTAATTTATATTTAATTAGTTAATTATACATATTATTGAGATAAACGATTTTGAGTTGATGAGACTAAACTAAACGATTTTAAGTTGTTGATTGAAAATGAAGACAATATATTCCAAAAAAAAGTTGATTAATTGTGATGATATTTACAAGCTAGAAAACATCATTTGAAAAAGTGGAAGAGCAATATAGAGAAGTGACTCAATCTTCGTTTCCATCTAGATGATCACATCCATTCAAATCCAGAAGTCGATATATGAACGTTAAATTCTCCAAACACCTTTGATAATTCTTATTTATGAGGATTATTTAACCCTAAACTAAGTTATTTTTGTCATTTTTGTATGCTTTATTGATTACCGAGCAAGCTAAAAATAGCATTTATAAGATATATTCATGCAAGCTTGTCGGAGTATGGATAAAAGAAGGAATTAAGTGAAAATATGCAAGAAAGTTGGCTTAAGTTGAGTTTTTTGTGCACATTTGAAGAAGTGAAGAAATTGCAAATGAAATGCAATTGCATTTCCTTGGGAAGGCAAGGTGAAGAACAAAGAAGAAGAATGCAATTGCAATGCAATTGACCCATGATTGAAGGAGCACAAATATGAAAACCCTAGCCCTCAATGCCTATAAAAATGAGGAAAATGATCCAAAACGTGGCTGGGTTTTCTGCTACTCGCCCACTGTTTGTATTTCATGTTTTTCTGTCAATTTACAGCAGTTTTTGTTGGATTTTATAGTAAATAGTGAAAGAAAGTGTTGGTTTGAAACATCAAAATGAATTGATGTTTCATTTATGTTGTTGTTACTTGACTTGAAATTCAAAGGTTTCAAAATGGTTTGAAACATCAAAATGTGTTGATGTTTCTTTTACAAATTTAACTTAAAAGTTAAATTTGTGAGTTATATTTGAATCTTTACAAGTAACTACACAATTGAGTTACTTTTTATGTATGTTTCATTTTGTTTATATTAATTTTATTTTTGGAGACTTACTAATTTGCTAGCCTGTAAATAGCAACTTTTTTCTTCATTTGAAGCATCTCATTCCATTTTGGAGTATCTCATTCCAATTGAAGAGTTCTTCTCTCCTCTCTTTCTTTTCTTTAATCTTGAGTCAAGTTGAGAGCAAGTATCCAAGAGTTCTGCCAGATCTGAGTAGTTCAAGGTTGCTGTTCTATCGGAGTTAGTCGTTGTATCTTGCTGAGACGATCGCTGTAGTCTGCTTGCAACATGTGCAGAGCGAATAATTGTCTTCAGGACAACGCTTTGTAAGCGTGCCTCGACTACTTATTATCTTTATTCTTGAGTTTTGAAATTGTTATTACATACAGTGTCTGTATTATTGTTTACACTGTAATTGTTTGTTGCCAGTTAAGTTGTAATCAAATTTGCTAGTGTTACTCAGTTCTTATACACAGCGAATCATTATTTCCAACAGTTTTCTCTTCATCTTTTTCTCTGTAACTTCCGAGGTTGATCCCTCCTCAACGAAAGTTAGAGGAGGTGAAGATCCATTTTCCTTTGAATGGGTATTTGGATCGATCAAGCAAGGAATTTTCATGAGTTTTGTTACTCTATTTTTTCCATTATGTTTTAATCTTTCATTTTCTGCTCAATTTTAGTTATAAAGTTAGTCTCTGTTTTTCCATGAGTTTTGGGTTAAATACCATTCGGTTTAATGCCTCAAGTTAGTTTTGGTTGAATTTCATTTCCTGTATGTGGCGAAATTGAATGAATAGTCAAATTTTAGATTCCAATTTCCTTGTTCCCGAATAAAAGCTTGCTCACATCTGGATTCTTTATTTTCAAGATTGAAATTCCTAGTATCATGATTACGCAATTTTGATTTCAATTTAGTAATTCCAGCTTTATTACCAATTTCTTCGTGGGCATTTTTAATTGACCAATCAATTCGGTTACCTTAAGTTTAATTTCCGTATTTCATTGTATTAATTATAAAATTTTCAGCAAGTAAGTTTTTGGTTTTCATTTTTTCCACAATGAGCTAATTCCTTCTTAGGGATTCAAGTTAGTGAATGCCCTAAGGAAAAATGTAAAAGCTCTAAAGCATAACAAAGCTAGCTAGCATGTGAACTTAGTTTGCTTTTGTTGAGTTTAGATTTGGGTAAACCTAGTCGGCCAACTAGTGATTGCTTGTCAAGCTTGATTTTAATATCAAAAGAGTTAAGGGAAAGCCGATGTCACAAAAGCAATGGAGAAAAAGGCTTAGAAATAAGTTCTGAACATCGACCCTAGACATAGGGCGAGACTCCAAAACCACTAGAGTTGTGTACGAAAGTATCTAAGTTAGATTAGCCATAGACATATAGGTTTAATCACTTAGTCTCCTAAAGATTTTGAATCAAAATTGAATAGGAGTTGAACTCGGTTTACTTAGTCTTCACATGTTTAGTTAAGATTGCAATTGCATTTGAATAGCATTTTTTTGAAGGTGCTTGAATCACTTGAATCCCTATTTTAACTCATTGATTTTTCACTTATTTTTCATTAACAAACCAACCTCTTAATTTTTACATCTTCAGTTACCACAATTGCATTTTGTAAGCAAATTTGTGTTGTCTTCATAAGATTTTGTTAAAATCCGTTCCCTTAGGTACGATACTCTGGAATACTTCCAATTTCTTTATTACTTCGATCACGTGCACTTACGTGTTGTAGCAAAGCCAGCGATCAAGTTTTTTGGCGCCGTTGCCGGGGAACGACATTTATAATAAAATTTATTTTAGACACACAAATTGTGAGCAGATTGCAATTAAATTGCAATTGCATTGCAATTGCAATTCTTCTATTGCAAGAAGCCTAATTCTTGTTCACATTATTTTGCAGGTTGAGGGAAAGCAATTGCAAGAGGAGAAAGGCACAACTTAGAATTGAATTGCTTGAGATAATCAACAAGATGGAAGACATCATCGCAACATTGAGCGCACAAGCTTCATCATTAAGCTACACGATGGAAACTTTAATGATGAGAAATTCCATAGCTCTTACTAATCCTATCCCTTATATTTCTTGTATTTATTGTAAAGGAAGTCATTCATTTGATAATTGTCCTTATAATCCTGATTCTTTGTATTATGGATTTCTACCCAACTTTGCAAATCAACATCAGTACCAGTGCTTCCAGCAAGGGAAGATGATTCCAAAAGAGCCAAGCATCGTAGAACTCGCGAGGGAATATAGAGCAAAGAACGATGTTGTAATGCAAAGTCTAGCCACAACTTTACAGAATTTGGAGATCCATATGGAACAAATTGCAAATGATTTGCAGAACAGGTCCCAAGGAATTTTGCTCAACAATACAAAGACTTTCAAGCAAGAAGAAAAAGAAGAATGTGAGGCGGTGACACCAAGTAAAGTCAAATATGAGAATCTCAAACTCCCAGTAAAATCAGAAAGCACTCCAACTCTTGAAAACACTAAGGAGCCAGAAGGGAGAAAAGAGATTAAAGAAGAACCACCTCAAGAAGAGAAGGAACCACCCAAGGAAGTTGCAGTGAACTATGCAGTTGCAATTTCACAGCAAATGACATCCAAAGTGCTCCTCATACTAGAAGACCCTACTTTGACTTATTGCAGCTTGCAGGAAACGCTAAATGAAGAAGAATGCAAAAAGGAGAGCATGAAGGACGACAATTTGCAGTATGCAGTCACAATTTCTACTTTCAAACGCACATGCAAATATCTTGAGCAAGCAAGACTCGTTGTGATTAAAGCACCTCAACCAAGACTGAAATCTCGTCCATCATCAAGGCCTAGGTGCAAAATGAAAGAACACGGTTGTGGGCTACCAACTGGAATAGGATAAGTTTATCTTTTCGTTCATTTTTTTTTACAAAAAAAAAAAAAAAAACTTATTTCTATGAATTCTGAAATGATTAAGCAATTTCTGTCTAAGGCAGAATCCTGTCTAGGCTGAGGTATTTAAGTTGACAGTTTAGGGAACACCTCTACCTGGGGATCTAACTGGGAAATTGTTTAAGAGATTCAAAAATTCAAAAAGAAATAAGAAAATTAAAAAAAAATATATATATTTTAAGGCATGAACTCTTTTTCGAGCATGTGTGAACTTTTTGACAATTTGCTTTGGAGTTCAGATAATAGTTAGATTGTGATGTTATTGTCTTAAACTTTTGTGCTTGTCTTTGTCCCTTGCATTTTGTCATGATGATTTGACTGACATCCAAATTGTTTGAAGTTCAATGTCAGTTATGTGTGATCTCTTGTTTTTGGATGTCTCCCAAATATGTCTTAAAGTTTAAAAATCCTTGATGATGATATTTGGAATAGGCTCGACTCATTAAACATTCCTTAGTTATCCACCCAACTTTATGACTTCTTTGCTTTCCTTAGCACCCCACCACCAATTCACCTTAGCTTGTGTCGCTCTAATTCTAGGGTTATTAAGCTTGTTAATATATATGGCCATCTCAACAACCCAAAAGCAAACTAGTCAATGAGGACATTGCCACATCTTAAGTTTGGGGGGGACAGACACCTTACATTACTTTTGTTGACCCCACATCATTATATATTCATTTTTTGCAATTCATGAAATGTAAACTTATTGTGAGTTGTTGTATGAAAGCTGCCAAGCTCAAAAAAAAAAAAAAAGATACTCCTCTTTCCAAGAATTAACCAAGTAACCAGAGAAAGTCATGACACCCATGATTGCCTCTGCATGAAAGGTTGATTCAGGAAATGAGTAGATTAAAAACGGTTTCTAGTAGTGAGTGTGCTCGTAGTCAACTACCCTCACCACAAAGTGTCGGTAAGTTAGAACGAATGTACAATTGACTAAGAAACCCCTCTAAAAGAAAAAAAAAAGAAGAAAAAGAAAGAAAGAAAGAGAAAAAAAAATCAAGTTTGAATAGCTTGGCAGTAAAAAGAAATAAGTTTGGGGGAGTTTTTCTTTTGTTAGTCAAGTTGTTCCTAAATTGATGGCCTATGTAGGAAGCAAACAAGATGAAACTAGAAGAGTAGGGATACAATTTAGGGAAGTATGGGTGAAAAGTGCTAACGTCAAGAGTAAGGTGGGATTAAAGGTGGTTGTGATAAACATGGGTTATGAGCTGGACGTGTCTTGATTGGGAAATTTTGTGGCTTTTCCGTTTGTTTTGATAATTGCTTGAGGACAAGCAATAATTCAAGTTTGGGGGTGTGATAATTCTTATTTATGAGGATTATTTAACCCTAAACTAAGTTATTTTTGTCATTTTTGTATGCTTTATTGATTACCGAGCAAGCTAAAAATAGCATTTATAAGATATATTCATGCAAGCTTGTCGGAGTATGGATAAAAGAAGGAATTAAGTGAAAAGATGCAAGAAAGTTGGCTTAAGTTGAGTTTTTTGTGCACATTTGAAGAAGTGAAGAAATTGCAAATGAAATGCAATTGCATTTCCTTGGGAAGGCAAGGTGAAGAACAAAGAAGAAGAAATGCAATTGCATTCTCTGGACTTATAAATCAAGTGTAGAATTTTCGGAAAATCACCAAAACCCACGGGAATTGCTTGATTTATGGAAAATTTCTAGCCTAATCTCATGCCCAAACATTGACCCATGATTGAAGGAGCACAAATATGAAAACCCTAGCCAACATTGACCCATGGCTGGGTTTTCTGCTACTCGCCCACTGTTTGTATTTCACGTTTTTCTGTCAATTTACAGCAGTTTTCTCTTCATCTTTTTCTCTGTAACTTCCGAGGTTGATCCCTCCTCAACGAAAGTTAGAGGAGGTGAAGATCCATTTGCCTTTGAATGGGCATTTGGATCGATCAAGCAAGGAATTTTCATGAGTTTTGTTACTCTGTTTTTTCCATTCTGTTTTAATCTTTCATTTTCTGCTCAATTTTAGTTATAAAGTTAGTCTCTGTTTTACCATGAGTTTTGGGCTAAATACCATTCGGTTTAATGCCTCAAGTTTTTTTTAATTCCTAGTTATTGAATTAGTTTTGGTTGAATTTCATTTCCTGTATGTGGCGAAATTGAATGAATAGTCAAATTTTAGATTCCAATTTCCTTGTTCCCGAATAAAAGCTTGCTCACATCTGGATTCTTTATTTTCAAGATTGAAATTCCTAGTATCATGATTACGCAATTATGATTTCAATTTAGTAATTCCAGCTTTATTACCAATTTCTTCGTGGGCATTTTTAATTGACCAATCAATTCAGTTGCCTTAAGTTTAATTTCCGTATTTCATTGTATTAATTATGAAATTTTCAGCAAGTAAGTTTTTGGTTTTCATTTTTTCCACAATGAGCTAATTCCTTCTTAGGGATTCAAGTTAGTGAATGCCCTAAGGAAAAATGTAAAAGCTCTAAAGCATAACCAATCTAGCTAGCATGTGAACTTAGTTTGCTTTTGTTGAGTTTAGATTTGGGTAAACCTAGTCGGCCAACTAGTGATTGCTTGTCAAGCTTGAACTTAATATCGAAAGAGTTAAGGGAAAGCCGATGTCACAAAAGCAATGGAGAAAAAGGCTTAGAAATAAGTTCTGAACATCGACCCTAGACATAGGGCGAGACTCTAAAACCACTAGAGTTGTGTACGAAAGTATCTAAGTTAGATTGGCCATAGACATATAGGTTTAATCACTTAGTCTCCTAAAGATTTTGAATCAAAATTGAATAGGAGTTAAACTCGGTTTACTTAGTCTTCACATGTTTAGTTAAGATTGCAATTGCATTTGAATAGCATTTTTCCGAAGGTGCTTGAATCACTTGAATCCCTATTTTAACTCATTGATTTTTCACTTATTTTTCATTAACAAACCAACCTCTTAAT
Organism: Trichosanthes truncata; assembly: GCA_033996785.1. Taxonomy (NCBI): domain Eukaryota; kingdom Viridiplantae; phylum Streptophyta; class Magnoliopsida; order Cucurbitales; family Cucurbitaceae; genus Trichosanthes; species Trichosanthes truncata. The sequence goes on from JAWPNB010000004.1 coordinate 18,761,615, forward strand.
TTTTACTTCTTCGGTTACCACAATTGCATTTTGTAAGCAAATTTGTGTCGTCTTCATAAGATTTTGTTAAAATCCGTTCCCTTGGGTACGATACTTTGGAATACTTCCAGTTTCTTTATTACTTCGATCACGTGCACTTGCGTGTTATATCAAAGCATAGCGATCAACCTTCTACCAAGTGGAGTCATGTGGGGTAAATTGTGCTGAAAGAACAAACAAGTGAAATCAAATTTAAGCAAGTCAATTTCATAATTACATAAATCATCTAGGCAACCCAAACCCTAAAAAATATTCTTACCAAATAATGATATGATGCTCTTGGTTGTGTGATGTATTTTCTTGTAATTGCAGCATACCATTGGTCATAATTATGCCTAGCATTGGCTCCCCCATTGATTAATTGTTCGTGAATAAGGAAATTTTCTCTTCCTCCCCAGATTTCTATAATAGGGGCTAAATATGATACCCAATCTCGTTATTGTTTGCCCCGTAGGTCTTATGAGTGTAATTGCATGTCCGTATTACAAGGTATAGGAACATCCTGCACCCACCCAAATTGTCTCATCACACGTTCTGGGAACTGCCACTCAACTACATGAAAACACATGAGTGGAGTTCTGGCTGCCCATACGTGACTACCGACAAGGCAATATTCTGGCAAGATTTGCAAAATATGGTTATAAGGCTCCCAAATAATATGCATGATTTTTTGAACATAAGTTAACCAGCATAAACTAAAATAAAAATAATTTGAGTAAAAATAATAAATAAATAAACTTAATGATACCTGACTTGGCCTCATTGTATCTAACATATATCTGTACTGGACCAACACATGTGTAGGTGATCTGGTAACTGAAAATTCTTCGTTCCATCTAGAAATATAATAAATTGAATTTTAGTGTAATGTAGGTAAAATGTATGACTATAGTTAAAACTCATTAAAGTTTCTTACCGTATTGCCAGTGGTCTATCTCCCAACTGATTCTCGTATCGATGTAATCGTCGAGGTGCCAAAAAAGGGAATCGATCCCATGTCCAGACTTGTAAAAGTATAAGGGGCCCGCCCAAATCCTTCGCATCTATCACGCAGCTTTGCATAGCTGTCTATAGAGCCATGCAAGACATCCTGTGCCCCAGCTATACATCCATGCGTCATGCAAATCTGCTAGTATGAGGAGATACATCAATTAGACCGGACTGTTAGACTTATATGAGAAGAGCACACCTCCTATGAGTGACAAAATATATGCGCGGGCATATCGTTGGATGTTGTCTTCATCGGCGTCCTCTGGTAGATGCGTGAAATTGTTATACTGGGCAGCCAACCAATGCAAGTTGAGGCGACCTCCTTTCAGTACATCATCATTTGTCGTAACTCCCAATAGGTCATGACAAACATTAGACCAATTATACTCGAGCGAACCAATCAATGCTCGCCCATTAACAGGTAGTCCAAACTGGATGGCTCATCTTGTAGTGTGATCGTGCACTCTCCGTGTGGCAGGTGGAAAGTGTGTGTCTCCTATTGCTAGAGCTCCACTAGTGCAGTTAGTAAATGCCAATCATATTGTATAAATTTGATGCTAGAAACACCATAGAATCCAAAAGGTCATAAATATGGCTCGATGAGGGGGTTTGGTTGTCCAGCTAACCTCCTTAATATAGCTTAACGATGCCTACAGTGCAATAATGCACCAGAAAATATGTCTTCCCAGGCTAATTGAGATTGATGACTTGCCTGAAGGTATAAAATGGATGGTTCATACGGTTCGGTAGTAATGTCGTTTTCCATCTAATAATATTTAAATAGACAAAAAATAAATATTACTAATTCAGTAGTTTAAAGATGATAACAAGTTTGCATTGAATATATATAAGAGTCATATGTTTGACATTAATGAAAAAACTGTATTACACATTATTATTTTACATTACAGAAGCACTGAGTTCACAAAAAGCTAGAAACAAATCAAAAAGTCTAGGCGCTTGACTGGGATACTTCCGTCGATTATGTTCTTCCAATCCGCAAATGCCACAACATTGTTGGACTGTTGGCTCCCTCCAATCCATCTCGTTCCGTATACGAGACGTACATGGACGACTTTTAGCCCTCATTAGTGTCTCGTCTGGACAAACTTTAGGAAAGTTAGGGTCAGGCCAACAACTTTGATCAGGGATGGATTCAAACACTGGTGAGTAGCACTTTAAGTAAGTTGGCATCTTGTAATACTCCTCTAAAAGGTCTAAGTAATCTATGGCTTCTTACATGCAGCGATGACATGAGAGCAAGGAATCTCATAGGCCTGCCACTTGTTGCAAGCACAAGTTCGCTCACGTAGCTTAACCCGATGTGTTGTTCCACCCACCAAAGCGATGGGATCAACCGCAGTTGTGACATCACATTTTCCCAACCGATGATTGTATACATGAACTTTGTGCCCATTGGCACGTGCTTCCTAGGGCAATAATTTATCAATAGCATACCTCCAAATGGTAGTTTAATTGATATTAGATCAACCCAAAATCCATACTAGATTGCAATTGAAGAAGTTACCTTGTCAAGTCCCTCTCTTTGTCAATAGCAGCTTTTGCTCGAAGACATCTCTTGGTGAAGTAGGTCACAGTTCGGTAGAATGTGGATTGAACCAATGCAGATATGGGTAACCTCCTAGCTCCTTTTAACACACCATTTATGCATTCAGCCACATTCGTGGTTAACCACCCGTAACGATGACCACCATCATGAGATTGAGTCCATTGCGTGGGATCCAATGAATTAAAAAATCTCATACACTCCTTGTTTGCTACCTCAAGCTCAAGCATGCATAATTCATACTTTCGGACCTGAAACTTTGAGCCTGCACGATACACAAGCTTCTTTAAGAATTTATCCTTGTATTTTTGGTTAAAATTACTTACGACATGTCGCAAGCAGAATCGATGATGTGCATCTACCCAACCGTTATCCGGGTCTCGAATTGCAAATATGATACCTTTGTGCCTATCTAAAATTAGATACATCCTCTCCCTTTCGTGCACTACCTCTGTCCGTAGGTTGCACAAAAACCAATCCCATGTATCAGTGTTTCTTCTGGTACAATCGCATAAGAAATAGGGTATATGCGACCATTTGTGTCTATGGAGGAAGCTATCAAAAGTTTTCCCTTATATTTTTCATATAAGTGGGTATCGTCTATCGGAAGTAGAGGTCTGCAATGCTTGAATCCCTCAGTTACAGGTCCGAATGCCCAAAAAACACTATGGAATATGACCTCCTTGTTGGTCCTCTCCACCTCTTGCAGCCTCCACAAAATGTTTGAATCAGGATTAGTCATTTCAAGTATGTTGGTCCACTTAGGTAGCAAATTGTATGACTCCTCCCAATCTCCAAAGATATTAACGACAACTTTTCTTTTTCCATTCCATACTTTGGAATAATTAACATCGTATCCATATTTTTTCAATATAACTGCCTTTAATATGCGTATAGTTATAGACAGTTATGTTTTGACAATGATGGTGCCTCAGACACTATAAGATTCGAGTCTAGTTGGTTGTGATCTTGACGCAGCCTTGCATAAACGCAAGAGTGAGGAACAATATATTGTGTAATTTCAAATTGACCATGTCGTTTAAGGCAGCATGCAAGTCGCCACGTACAACCATCACCATACCTTTTGCACTTCACGACCCACACTTTCTTGTTTGACTCGATTACATCAAAGTGTTGATGTTGAAGGATGGAGTAGCTCTTTACAACATTCTTTAAATCGGTCTTCGATTCAAAAATCATCCCTTTAAGCAATGAATCAGACCCTTTAATTTCTTGTTCAATACCAGTATTAGGCATGGAATCAATAACATCCATATCTAACTGAGTGAAAAAGGGAGGAATGTCATGCTCGCCATAAAGATCAGCTACTTCTCCTTCACTGTCATCGTCATTGTCCGTTTCAACATTTTCATTATTCGTGGCAACAGGTGGCTCAAGGTTATCTTCATCTGAATCTTCCAATTCTTCATTGTTCAAATTTTGGATTTCCAAACTATTTTCTACTTGTCTCATTTTAGTTATGCTTACAATGTTTGGTTGGGAAATATATAGCTCTACTGTATTTGGAAGGTATGGAGCAAGGTTCATGAACCTAAAATCAACCTCACTTTGTAGTAAGATAGGAGCATAAAATGTAGACCCTGTTATCCCAATACTGCCGTATCTAAAAATTACCTATATTCCTTCATTCCTATCTATCAATAAACCATTACATAACCCGTCCATAAATGCGTCGAATTCAATATCACGACTAGCACTCATTTGTTTACATGGTCCCACATCATACTTTATACTGTTTGACCCATGAACAATATTTCCATGCATATAACACGTAAACCCAACAAATCCATTGTAGTTTATAAATAACTCTGATATTAAGAAAAGATTGTATCAGTAAATTATTTGATATCAGTAAATAATTTAAGGGTTCAAGAGTTTATGGTTTATGGTGTGACGTTATAATTTTAGGGTTTTAGGTTCTATGGGTTAATATATTTTTTTAGGTTTTAGTGTTTAAAGGTTTGGGGTTTATGGGTTGGTAGGGTTTAGGGTTTAGGGTTTTGAAGTTTAGGATTTTGTTTTTAGGGTTTAGGGTTTTAGAGGTTTATGGTTTTAGGGTTTAGGGTTTAGGGTTATTATTTTTAGAGTTCTAGGGTTTTAAGCTTTAGGGTTATTATTTTTAGGGTTTAGGGTTATTATTTAGAGTTTAGTTGTTTTAATATTTGAGGTTTCTGAGTTGGTAGGGTTTATGGTTCTAGGGTTATCATTTTTAGGGTTTTATGGTTATTATTCTTAGGGTTTTAGGATAAATGTTTGGGCTTAAGGTTTATGGTTTTGGACTTATGGTTTTGGGCTTATGGTGAAGAATTTATGGTTTTGGGTTTATGGTTTTGGGCTTATGGTGAAGGGTTTAGAGTTTTAGGATTTTGGAGTTCATATTTTTAAGATTCAACTTTGTATTCTTTTTTTTTTTAGTTTGACTTTTTTTGTTACTAGATTTAATTTGCTACATTTTTTTTAGTTTGCCTTTATTTTGTTACTAGATATAATTTACTACATTCTTTATATACATTTTTTGTAGTCTTTTCAAAGATTTTACAAAGACCATGATTAATTTTTTCAAACATTTTACTTTTTAAGAATTTATTTCTTTTTTATATACATATTCTAACATTCTTAAAAGTACCTTGTATATGGCTACTTTCATTGTTTTATTGTTATTATTTTTCTTTTTTACTTAGCATACTTGAAAGTACCATTTTTCTTGAATTACTTAAGAGTACTATTTTTCATTAACATATTGTTTTTCTTTAATTATCTATACTTAAAATACTAATAATATTATTAAAATATACAATATTAATAAATTTAAAAACAATAGTCTTAAAATTGTTTGGCGTTTGGGTTACGTTTAGGGTTTAGGGTTTTAGGGATTAGGGTTTATGATATGGGGTTTGGGTTACGTTTAGGGTTTAGGGTTTTATGGATTTAAGGATTTAGGGCTTAGGGATTAAAGTTTGGGGTTTAAATTTTTAGGGTTTTAGGGATTTAGGGTTTAAATGTTAAGATTTTTAGGGATTTAGGGTTAAGATGTTAAGATTTTTAGGCTTTATGGATTTAGAGTTTAGATGTTAAGATTGTTAGGGCTTTAGGGATAAAAGGTTTAAATGTTAAGATTTTTAGGCTTTAGAGTTTTAGGGATTTAGGGGTTGAATGTTAAGATTTTTAGGGTTTAGGGGTTAGATGTTAAGACTTTTAGGGTTTAAGTTTTTAGATGTTATTAAGGTTTAGATGTTAAGATGTTTATGGTGTTTCTAGGGTTTTAAGATGTAGGGTTTAGGTTTTCAGATGTTATTAACATTTAGGATATATGTATGTAAATGAATTAACCTAATATGAACTAAAAAAATCATAAATTAGGAAATTAGAAAAGAAAACAACATGCACTATTACACACTTACACAACAATATATATCACAAAATAATAAATGCATATAACTATAACTATAATTAATATGATATATTAAATCCTAAATAATAATAATCACAACAACAATAATATTATTAAATTTTGCATAAAAATAATAAAACTTTTACATGTATGTATTGAAACTTATTTAAAAAAATTTCAACTTATTTATAATAATACTATTACACAATTTTGTCTTCTATTTAAATTTATAGATAATTTTTTCACACATTTATAATATTTTGCACGCCTCTGATTTTTTTCTTCACTTCGTTAATACTTTCACAATTAATTTCTACCTTTTTTTCTATACATTTTTTTCTAATTTTTTCAAACATTTTACAATATGTTTGGTATTTTTTCATACATTACCCTTTCTATAATTATTTGGATTAACATGTATATTTACAATTTTTTTCACACAATTTTGTCTTCTATTTAAAATTATTTATAATTTTTTCAAACATTAACAATTTTTTGCATGCCTATGATTTTTTTTGCTTAATTTTGTCGATACATTTCATAATTAATTTCTCTATACGTAACCCTTTTTATCATTGTTTTTAGTAACATGTATATATACAATTTTATCATACATTTTTGTCTTCTATTTAAACTTTACGTATGATTTTTTCAGACATTTAATACATCTTTTGCATGTACTTTTTTGGCTTTATGTTGTTAATACATTTCGTAATTAATTTCTTGCATTTCAATTTTCTAAAGCCATTTCATAATTAATACACATTGAAGGGATCAATAAAAAAAAAATTAGACTTTACATTACTACTTCTTTAGAATATTTGGTTTCTATGTGTTCGTTATTAACAAAAATAGTTGAGTTAAATCATGCATGTTAACAAAATCAAATATATATACAACATAGAATCATAAAAATACATTTTACATACCTTGTTTCTCTAACTTTGTTTTGATTTTTTTTTCTGTCCAAATTAACAACTATAATTAGTTATATATAAATATAAAAAAGGTTAGCCCAATGCAAAATAATAGTACCAAATAAAAATTATAACCTTTCAAAGTAGTTCAATAAACCAAATGAGAAGAAAGTTCTTTTCTTCAACTTCTTTCTATGAATTATTTCTCTGTAAAAAATAAGAACAAGTCATTAGTCAAAATAAAAAAAGAAGAAAAAGATAAACCCTAATTCAATAAAAAACAAAGATAAAAAATAAATAACATAACCTCTTTAAATCACAAGAGTAATGTTGGCTGGACTGGAGGAAAAAAACTGCTGTTGAATCCTTTTCTTTCTCAAATGTGAATTGGAGAGGATGTAGAGGAGAAAACCCAAGAGAAAATGAGAAGGAAGAACGGAGAGAATTTGTGTGAAGAAGAAAATGGAAATGAAACCTTTTAAATAAAAGTTTTTCTCTTTCTAAAAACCCATTCACACCTACCTCATTAAAGTAATTCACACCTACACCATTAATTCAGTCAACCGGTCACGTCTCGTTGGCGTCAGGGGTGGTCACGTCTTGTCGGCGGGCATCAGGAATCTTCTGCGTGAGGGATGATGAACAGAGACGCATTCCACCTTTATGGTCAGCGTGTTGCAGGCGAGTTGCAGGCGGCGTGTTGCAAGCGCAGAACGCAGGGAATCTTGCTAATTTTCGAGGTGCATTCCACCTGTCGACCATCTCCTAGTTACAGTCGCGTTGCATGCCATTTATTGCCGTTTGGTTCTGAACAATACGTCTGTTTGAAAGACGCATTGCATACGGAACGTGTCTTTCAAACAGACGCACTCGAATAAAGACAAAAAAACAACTCTATTTTTGTAAATAGTTTTCCAATAGCTTGTTTTTTGTAATAAGTTTTGAAAAGAACCCTATTTTTCTAAAAAATCCGATATTAAAATATAATATTTTAATTATGACAAAGATTTGCCTTAGGTCTCTATAAATATGACCCTTGGGTTGAGCCATTAGACATAACATATCTTCAATAGAGAATTAAATAATTCTTTCTAGACCTCTTCCTCTCCAATCCCTTGTGGATTTTCTTTCAAGAGGCTCCCACAAGCCTTGATCTTGTGCTCGAGTCATAGCAAGTAGGCTTTATAGAATTAGAGTTTCAACCTCGTTGGAGTTAGAGGAAGAAGATTAAAGACTCGCCAGAACTTTCTCCATATTTATGTCAAGGTATGTTTTGCTTAGCCTAAAATTATTTTTCGTTTAATTCTAAAATAAAATCAAAATCGATTCCAACACTTTCGTTGTGGGTTTAATTCGATTATTTCCTTAACATAATATTTTTGTATTCTAAGAAAATATGAACAATGAATGTTCCTTTTTTGGTAAATAAACATGCAATGAAGCATATAGATGATTGTGTATAGATTTGATACTTGTGTACTTAGAATTTCAAATCCTAATAATATCCTAATTTGTGTTTACGAAAAAGATAAATCATAATGTCACATTAATAATACTTGGATAATGTTTCTTAACCAATTGATTTCATTCATAATAGACCCAAATGAGCAATTTATTTTGATCCCAATGGTCTAAGTTCATAACTCATACACATGGAAACTAATCCTAAATTTAAGCCCATTTCACTAAGCCCAAAACCCCTACACCTCTAAACCCCTAAACCCTAAACCTTTAAACTCCTAAATCCTAAAATCCTAAAAACCTAAAACCTAAAACCTAAACCCCAGAACCTAAACCCTAAAACTTCTAAACCTTAAAACCCTAAGGATGTGTTTGGTTCCCAGGTTTCAAGGGGGAAGTTTGGGTTTAATTACCCTAACCCATGTTTGGTTCCCAGTTTTAAAAACCCATAGACCCAAGTAATTAACCCCCCATTTTCTCTTCTCATTTTGTTAAACCCCCTTATCTTTTACCCACTTTCTCTTCTCCCAAAATTTCTTCCCTCTTTCTCTCTCCTCTCTCTTATGCACATTACCCATGTTACCCACTTTTTCCTCTCCCAATTTTCCTTCCCTCTTTCTCTCTCATCTCTCTTCCATTATCATGATTTCTCTTCCTTTCACTCATCACAATTTCCTTTCTCTCTCCTCTCAAGATTTGTTCTCTCTCTTCTCCATTTCCATTGACCCCAAGATGTTCTTCACCTTCACAATCGACGATATGACTTCATATCATACAATATTGTTGTTAAATTTTTGGAGCGATTGGAGAAATTGGTGCTCTGTTTTTCCATATTTGAAGAGAAAGATATGGTGTACGAGATATTCATCGTGAAGAAACTTATTATTATATTTTAAAATTTTTATTAACGTATAAATTATAATAAAAATTATTTTATTATAAATTCCAAACCATACACGTTATATAAACCTAAATTTAATACGTCAATTTCCATTTCATAAAATAAAATCCATTTTTCTAAATCCACAACTTTCCTAAACTTATTTTCTTATGAAAATGTAAAAATCATGTTATCATAGTCAACTAAAAACATAATATTTGTAAAATTAATTAATTAAACTATTTTGGTTAGTGTATCTTGAAGTTAATAGCTTTTAAAATAATATTATTTAAAATATTTTAACTTTATAACCTTATGTATTAGTTAAATATAGAAAGTTAAGTTCAATAGTAATTTTGATGTTAAGTAGTAAATAACTTTTGTTAGTACAACAAGTTATAAATCATTAAATAAACAATTGATAACATTTTCTTTATAGTTAATTTTATGTTGGATATATTTACATAAAAAAAAATTGTTTATATTTATTCACGCTTTGGTACATAGTCTGAAAATATTTTTATGAACAATTAAATATTTATTCTATAAAATAATTATTGGAAGAAAATTGAGTTGACAAATGTATTAAAAATATTTTATTTATTATTAAAATAATACTCTCTAATTTCATAATAAAGTTACATTTTAAATATAATTTAATATATAGTTTTTATTACTTTAATTAAATAATTTATATTATTTATTACAAATTTTAAATTTACCAATCAAATACATTTTTAATAAACTTAGGTTTAACAAATTAGAACTCAAACACAGACTTAACAAACCCAGACTTGTCGCCATCCAAACACTGGTTTAACAAACCCAGACTTAACAAACCTATTTTCTGTACCATCCAAACACAGACTTAACAAACCCAGACTTAACAACCCCAGGCTTAATAAACCCAGACTTAAATAGCCACCCAAACCTGCGAACCAAACGCCCCCTAAAACTCCTAAATCCTAAAATCCTAATACCCCTAAAAAACCATAAAATCGCTAAACCTTAAAACCCTAAAACCCCAAAACTCCAAAACCTTAAACCCTAAAACTCCTAAACCTGAAACCCTAAACCCTAAACCCTAAAACCATAAACCTCGAAACCCTAAAACCCCTAAACTCCCAAAAACTCCAAAACCACAAACCCCCAAAACCCTAAATCACTAAACCTTAAAACCCTAAAACCCCTACACCTCTAAACCCTAACACCCCTAAATCAGCCCAAAATCCCTAAACCCTAAAACCCCTAAACCTCCCTAAACCCCCCAAAATTCCAAAACTCCAAACTCCCAACACCCTAAAATCCCAAAACTCCTAAACTATAAAACCCTAAAACCCTAAAAACCTAAACTCCAAAACACCTAAACCCTAAAACTCCAAACCCCTAAAACACCTAAACTCTAAAACCCTAAAAACCTAAAATCCTAAAATGCCAGAACCCTAAAAACGTAAACTCTTAATCATTCTTCGTAATCTTAGGAAAATTTGTAGGGTTGCTCATTCCATGATATCTCGGTTAACTGCATACACTTTGAATTTAAGATTATGGGTAGGACGAAGTTCTAGGTGGTCTTTGTTGGCCGTAATCTCGGTATTTACATGAACTGGCATGAATGTCATAGACAAGTCCATAAATATAGGGGAGCAATTCACCAATCCTATGCAACTTTGAGGTTGCATATACCCAGTTTGTAGTTGAAATCAATGATAAACCCGTTGTGGTTGTGCCTAGTGGAGTTCCATGGAGCACTTCCACTATGAATAATGTTGATGTAGGACAGTGTAATAGTACTATGCTAATTTTATTGGGGTTCTTTGTTGGAATGATCATTATGTATGTATGAATTAGCTTAGTCGGACATCCGTGATATGCTTGATGTACACTACAATGGATGTATCCAAAAATAACAAATGACACGTTTGTATTTCAGGAACAACTCTCATCCCCCTTGTTCTTCCTTTAACATGGAAACCATTGAAGGACTATTTAATATCCTCACCATCATAACCACCTCCCAAAGACAGTTGTTGATGAGTCTAGCCTTGTTTTTGAACGATTATCAGAGGATAGGTTACCAATCATCGTACGATAGAGATCGCATTAGGAAATTGAATTTCTTTCGCCTCATTTACGAGAATGACTTTTGCTGTCATGAAAGCACAAGGATGGATAGAAGGACATTCGCAATCCTATGTAGTATGGTTAGGACGACCAACGGTTTGCAAGCGACCTAATGTGTTGATCGAGGTACTGGTTGCCATATTCTTGCACATACTAGAACATGATGTTAAGAATAGAGTAATTCGCAGGTAATTTGTGAGGTCTGGGGAGATGGTGTCCAAACACTTCAACTCCGTTATCATAGCAGTCTTGCAACTTCACGAGGTGTTGCTAAAACCCTAGAGCAAATCACCAACACATGCACTGATGAGCGGTGGAAATGGTTTGAGGTATAGAATACGTTTCTATACATTAATTGAAATAAATTACATGTTCATTAACATCACTACTATGTCTTCAATAGATACAGAATTGCATGGATGCGTTAAATGGAACCTACATCAAAGTAAATGTCAGTGCCGCTGATCGGCCTCGATATAGGACAAGGAAAGGTGAAGTCGCGAAAAACGTACTTGGAGTTGTTTCCCAGAACTGAGAGTTCATATTCGTCATGTCAGGCTGGGAAGGGTCAACAACCAATTCTAGGGTTCTTAAGGACGCACTCTCTTGACCTAATGGCTTGAAGGTTCTTAGAGGTATACCCTAAATATTATCATCTTTAATATTCATAGGTTAAAAGAAACAGTAAGCATATGAATTAGCCATTGATACCTTATATAGGATACTACTACCTGTGTGATGCGGGTACCCAAATTCAGAAGGATTCTTTACACCGTATAAAGGAGAATAGTACCATCTTTCAGAATGGCGTGGAGCAGAGAATACACCAACTACTCCTAGGAAATTTTTCAACATGAAACATTCTTCTGCAAGGAACGTCATTGAGAGAGCTTTCGGTGTGTTGAAGGGGAGGTAGCCATTCTTCGAGAAAAGTCATTCTACCCGGTTCAAGTACAATGTTGAACGATAACATGTTGCCTCCTTCACAACCTCATCACTAGGGAGATGGGGTCAGCTGCAACGTTGGATGAGGTCGAAGAAGACGACTATGTGCCTAGTGCTGTCAGAGGAGACAATATACAATTCATTGAAACCTCCGACGAATGGACTGGATTCAGGGATGACTTGGCTAAGTGAATGTTTGATGCTTGGAAACAATCTTGATGACTTTTCTACTTTTGCATTTCTTTTCTATTCAATGGAATAGAATCTTATATGCACTTTTATGTCTTTAGAGGTCTTTTATGATGTAAATGGACAACTTTCTCATTTTTTTCCTACTTCTATATCAATCATGTGGCAATATAATTATTTTGCCTTTTACCATACGCATTCTCTCGACCTAATTATTTTTTTTTTATTGTATTCAATGTAACATTAGTTGACTATACGTACACTTGCAGCATCATGACAAGTACATCAAAAGCTCCGAAACACACCAGGATAAGGGTGGAGAATGCAAAGTTGGTAGAGTCTCTAATAGCGTTAGTAGAGGATAATTGGTGGTCTGACAATGAGACCTTTAAACCCGAGTATCTACAACTTCCCCACCAAATGCTTGCAGAAAAACTACCAAATTCTAACATAAGCAAAAATACGATAGAGTGCAAGATCAGATCTCTCAAAAAGTAGTACGGGGCAATCGCCGAGATGTTGAGTAGTGTCTACAACGGATTTGGCTGAAACGAAGAATTGAAATGTGTTGATGTGGAGAAGGGGATTTTCGATGCTTGGGTTAGGGTAATATTGTATCATCTATACTATATATAAAAGGCACAATAGGGAGAAACTTTTTATGCCAATTTTTTCCTTTTATTATAAGGCTTTTCACTATTACTTTGGTGGGAATTTTGTCAATTCCAAATTGTCCGTAATTTTCTAATTGAGGAGGAAATTAAATGCTAACCTTCTCTAAAAATTAAATACAATCAGTCAAATTGTCTATTATTATTTGGTGATTGAGAAAAGAATTAAATGTTAATTTAAGTCCAAATTTTCCGTAACTATTTGCTGAGGAGGGAATAAAATGTCAACCTTCTCTAAAAATTAAATGCAATTAATCATTCAAATTCTCTATTATTGTTTGGTGATTGAGAAAAAAATTAAATATTAATTTAAGTCCAATTTTTTTGTAACTATTTGTTGATTGAGGAGAGAACTAAATGCCAACCTTCTCTAAAAATTAAATGCAAGCAGTCAAATTCTCTATTATTGTTTGGTGATTGAGAAAAGAATTAAATGTTAATTGTGAACCGCTTAAATTAATCGGTTTAATTACACAAAAGTTTGGTCTAATTACCCAAAGTTTGATTTCCTCATCGATTCTACTTTAAATATTTGAGCAGTATTTTAACTATTTATGGTGATTTAATTTTTTTTCTGTTGAAATGAATTAAATCAAGAAAATTCATTGAACTTCTTGAACGATTACGTTTCCCAACTTCAGTTTTCAAAAAATGGCTTATCGTCTTCCTTACAATAACTTTAATTCAAGAACTCATCAAAATCTACTATATTTTACCATTATAAATATACAGAGATCATTTTGTCAATCAAAGAAAGTCCATCAAATGAAGTCCTAATTTGAGTTGTCTGATGGAAGAAAGAAAGGAGGACAATTCATAAACAAAAGACAAAACCTTCCATTTTTTTAAAATTTGTATTCAATCCATTTTTTTTCTCCCTGCCAAGAATGCAACATCTCTTAGTCTAAGCATTGGATCCTTCACAATGTCCGTCTCAAAAGCATGTGCTTTTGTCATTTATGCACCAATTGCATCCTCAAGAACAATCTCTTCCATGTATATCTTATTTGCTTTGATGTTTATGACGATTTCTCCCCCATCACAGTCTCATCAGCGAGTTATGTGCTTCAAATGCTCTTCAACATATCATCTCTCTTGCACTACCAGTAATATAAGAGTAAAAAAAATAGTATAGAACTTGCACTACAAATTGCTAAGGCAGAGGGGGCGCAACAGTATGATCGGGGTGGTGGCAACATGAGCGGTAGAGAGACAAAGACAATAATACTGAACAAGATAGACGGTTCAACAACAATGACAACACTAAACGAGAGGTAGGATTCAAGGCAATATAGAGTGAGAAGAGGGGGAGCTAACATGAAGATCAAGAGAGGAGAATAAGCGTGAAACTGAAAATGGTGGGTAGCACCTAGGGTTTCTTTGTTCTTTTATTTATTTTTATTTTATTTAATAGATTGGGCTGAGTTGTTGGGATAGATGGATTAGGTTAGATTTTGTTTTACCTTCTCTAATTTTTATTATTTAAATAATATATTTTAATTCAATTATTAATTAATTTGTATACACATGTAAAAAAAAACTCCATTGACCTTGGGAAAAACAAAACCCTATTGCCCTAATAAATTTTTATTATTCTAAAATTTTATTTTACTTTACTTTTTAATGGTTAATTTAAAATGATAATATAATTAATTGTTTCAATACTTATATGTTAGAAAAATATGAAATAAGATGAGATTATTAGCACTATATAAATTACACTACTATGTAAACAATTTTAAAATATATTTGTTTCTATATGGAAAATTGTACATTGTATGACAAGAGTACGAAAATATTAAAGAAGAATCGTTGCATTAGCTTTCTTGCAATACTAAAACAATAACATATTTATTTAATAAGTAAAATTTTAAGTATTTTTTATATTTTTATGCTTTAAAATAAAATGTAAAATTTCACATGCATCGCACGTGTTTGTCACTAGTTATATCATATTCTCCTACATATTTTAAGCATCTTAATATATTATCCTTTCCAATGCAGGGCCATCCTATTGCCAAGGGGCTGTAGAATAAGCCATTTCTGCACTATGATGAGTTGTCAATTGTGTTTGAGAAGGACCGAGCCACAAGATTGGCTGCAAGATGCCCATGGAGATGGCCTCCAATGTTGCAGAACATATGGAGGAGGAGATCCGACTAGGATCACAAGACTTTTTTCACCCATAGCAACAACCTGTAAAGAGCCTAGTCACCGGAGATGAAGAAGAGGAAGAGCTGCCATAAACCCCTACTAGCAGGCGTACTCCATCTAGAATGTCTTCTAGAGGGAGCAGAAATAAGAGGAAAATATATTCCTTCCAATTCGAGGTGTTGGACGTTATGTGGATCACCGTGGACATGCACGCATCTCACATGTGTTCATTCTAGGGTGGCAGAAGGAAACATATGAATTGGAATCCGCACAACTAAATGAAGTGGTCAACGAGTTGTATGCAATAAAAGGATCGACAAAGGATGATCGAATCATCCTTCTAGACCTACTTGTTGTCAACATCTAGAAGACGAATTGCTTCTTACAGGTCCCACCCTAATTGAGAAAAAAAGTACTGCTGCGTCTCCTAGGTAGGACCGTCTGGCTCCCGGACCCAACCATCTCTCATTGGACTTAAGAACCCAGCCCATTGTTAGCCATGACTTATTATTTTGTGAACAATTATTATTTTCTGTGGACTATTTTTTTGTGCATCATGTATTAGGCAATTGATGGCCTAGAAATATTTTGGTGAATATTCCACGCATACATGAAAGTAATATTAACTTCTCTTCATTAATCAATTGTCACTCATGGTTATAAAGAATGCACCTTTTGATTTCAATAAATTAAAAGAAGTTTAATGTGTAATGGGGCATTTGATTTCTATTAAGTGAAAGAAATTGAATGTGTAGCGTAAGGAGAAAACAAGGCTACATTGCATATCATTTGGAAGAAGTCAATCTATAAACAAAGAAAGATAAGGAATGAAGTTTTTTCAAAAAACGGTCAATATGAATGCATTGAAACATTACTTTTGTGAATATTTCACTCATAGATTCCATTCCACTAATGTTGCAAAATTGGAAAAATATGTTTCTAGATGAATGATTGGAAAAAAATAATTAAAGGAAACAAAAACAGTTAGCTAAATTTTAGTATACTTCGAGTTACACAAAATTGTACTAGATACCCTTGACAACTCAACTCAACTCAACTTTGCACCCCATACACAGATTTCCTGAACTCACTGACAAACCAACTCTACCCAACTCAACTCAACTCTGTGCGCCAAACACCCTATTAATTTTTTATTTTTTTATCTGGCGACGTGTCATGATTTTGGCCACTAGAAGAGTTTTGATTAAATCTTGTCTGTCAATTTAATGTTTACATCAAAGCTTACAATATGGGTAACCCATGCAATAACTTCTTCAAACAAATCTTAGCCACTCATATTGATTAGATTTAATATGAGTCATTGATCAAAAGCAAACTTAAAAAAAATCTATAATCTATATCTTTACCATCTAAAAGGGGCTTAAAGAAAAAAACTTTTGATTTCTTCATTTGCCCGTTTTAGTTTAAGTATATATTTATTTATTAAAAAATATTTGGATAAAGGTTGTAATTATTAGGTTTTTGTTTTCCAAATAATACATTAAGATCTCCTAAATTGAAAGGCCTACCCATATTTGCAATCTTTCCAACTGAGTTGTGATTAACAAAATAATATAATAATAAAATAATACATATTTGAATAAATATACCCATATCATTATCTACAATCTTTCCAACTTAATCATAATTAACAAAATAACAAAATAATAAAATAATGCATATTTGAACAAATCTACCCATATCTGTAATCTTTCCAAATTGTGATTAACAAAATAATAGAATAATGCAGTTATTAACAAATTAATAAATAAAATAATGCATATTTGAATAAATTTACCCATATATGCAATATTCCCAACTACGATTAACAAAATGATCAAATAATGCATATTTGAATGAATATTTTGATTAATAGATTATGATGTATTGTGATTAATAGAATCTCAATGTCTAGATTTGTAGACTCACACAAATTGCGTGGGATTGATATGAATGCCATACATCTATATATATATATATATATATGCAAAATCTTTATTCAAATTTGCAATCTTCTTATGTACATTTGATTTCATATTATTTCAATCATCATCTCCTAGAACCATGTCTTCTGTAGTGATTTCAAAAACCATGTCTTCCAAAGTAATTTTAATCAACAATCTTGAAGTTTGTCGAGAGAATGGGCAATTAAAGTCCTCATTAAGAAAAGAAAAAATAGAAGAAAAAGGTAATTAAATTATTTATCTTTAACTATTCTTTGTTTTTCTATATATATAGACCAATTTTATTCACAATGATTTATGTTTATCTAAATTTCTAAGATACAAAAATTCAACCAGATTGTTCAATAATACTATAGAAAAATTTGGTCACATGATTAAAAAAGATAAGACTTATATAATAATAAATGAGAATGTAAAGTGGGTCAACAATCAATATATTATTGTCTATGACAAATTGGAATTAATATTATCTTCAGCCTTTGATATTACTAAAATTAAAGAATCATTTCTAGTTATGTCAATGATTCAGAATTTGAGTCAAATTTCAATTGAAGAAGATAGGTAACATTTCTTACCTTTATAAATATATTTTTTGAGTTCAACAACATTTGGGGTAGGGGAGATTTGAACATCTGACCTCTTGGTCGAGGGTACATGCTAATTACCATTGAGCTAAGCTTACTTTGACTTCTTACCTTTATATATACTAGTGTCTTACCACGTGCAATGCATGTTTTTTTTTTTTTTTTTTTAAATTTTAACATTTAGAATAACTTAATTTGAAAATTATTTAGATAGTCTTGTTGTATTGGACTTTTTTTTTTAAATTTTTTATGAATTGATATCTTCCTATGTAATTTAAATATGAATTTAATTTTTTATTTGGATGATGTATTATTTGTTTAATTATTAAATTAAATTTTTTATTAGAAGTTTTTCTTGTTTGTTTTAGTTTATAGTGATATTTTTTAATCTATGCAATATTTATTATAATAATAATAAAAATGTAAATGTTAAATGTAAGCATTACAATAATTATGCCATATAATACATAAAAACATATTAAACAATGATCTACAAAGTCAAAACTTATATACAATGTTTTTTTGTCTAGAGATCCTTTGATTTCACTAGTACCTTTGTTGTTGCCATAGATATACCTCTTGATAGCAACATATAGTTGACCATGGGAAAAAACATCTTGAGGAAGATAAACTCCTATGTTTATTGTCTGCCCTTGAGCCTCATTAATTGTCATGGCAAAGCATAGTCATTGTTTTCTCTTGAATTTGAATGAATATTCTTCATCATTTGCAGGACTCATTGGTATGTGTGGAAGAAAAAAAAAAATTTCCTGCATTTTGTCCAACAACGATTTCTGCATAAATTATGTTTTTGCGAAACTCACAACAAACCATTCTAGTTCCATTACATAGACCATTACTTGGGTCTAAGTTCTTCAACAGTATATCTTGACAATCTTTTTTGAGAAATAATTTGTGTGGAGGAACACCATTAGGCAATAATGAATTGATGAATGCTTCTTGATAATAATTATGCGTGTCGTCAATGGGCTCATCAAAACTCATGAATTCTTCAATTTTTCCAGGAAATAGTTCAATCATTTTCTCATTGTCAACATACTTATTTGTAGTTGATAGAATTACCCTATTTGTCATGTATTCTGGTGAAGTTGCATTTTTTTCTAACATCAGGATAAACAATATTCAGTAACTTCAATATTGCATCTTTGTCATTTTCACCCATAACAGTAATATTGTATGGGAGGAAAATATAATCATCTTTTACTGATGGTTCAATTCCATTTCCAATATTTAATAGATATTCTACAAATTGGTTGTCTCTTTAAGCTCTCATGTTTTGGTTAGTCGTATTTTTTCCATTTGTTTCCAAAGATATGAGTTTACTAAACTTTCATTAATAGTTTGTTGTCTTGTAGCTCATGGGATAACATGTAACACTTTTCGAAAATCTCTTCGAAATACAACCTTTCCACCAAATGGTTCTAAACTATCCATTATATCACTAAAAGTTTTGTCAACTGCTTCTATTGTGGCATTTTTTGCCATGGTGTCTTGCCCCAAATAATTACTTTTGCTTGCCTAATCAATTATGCCCTATTACTTTGCTTAGAGATATTGCGTGTAGATGACTCAATTGCCTCTAGCAGTATATTAAATCTAGAATGAACAGTTCGTCCTTCTGGCATAACTGAAGCAACGCCACCGATGTTGCTGTTGCAATTGCTATCATCCTTCTTGATCTTAAAGTAGCTTGCTTGCAATGCACAATACAAAAATGTTTTCCTTGTTCCTCCTGGCCATCAATAAAAAACATGCCACTTTTATTAGTTAGGATTCTATCAACAATAATATTGTATGCCAATTTTTGGTCTTCATTCAACTTTGATGAAGCTTAATATCTTCGTCCAAGACCACAATTGGTTTTTCATCCACTATATCTTTTATATAATACTTATTTTCATCTATTGGCATATGTTTCATTTTTGGCAAATCATACATAGTGATTTGTTTGTCCATTGACTCCAGGAATACTTTTATATCTCTCAAAGCACATTGCATTTGATAATTGACATTTTATGACTCATCTTTTCTATAATCTTCTGATAATTCATGAGAATAATTTTTCCACAATTTCCTCACATCAATAGGCTCACAATACACTATTGTTGCAAAAAGTCTTCAAAAAGCATAGGACATCTCAAACGACACTACTTCATCCAAATATTTTGTTACACTTTGATCAGAATCTAACGGAGTATTTAGCCCACTGTTTGGGTTTGGCTGGTTTTGAAATCCAAACCCAAAATAGTGTTTGAGCCACTATGTTCAAAATTCAATGATTTTGAAACACAACTGGATGGTTTTGAATAGTGCAATCCGATGGTTTTCCCTTGCAACACATGGTGTTGCTCCATTTTTGCCATCTGTGTTCCATTCACACGTTTTTTTCTCTCTCCTATCTCTTCCATTCCTCGTTGAAGGTAACCCTAATCTTTTGTTCTCTCCCTCATCTCTTCCCTGTGTGGCTGACTGTAAGCTATCTCCCTCATCTCTTTCCCTCATTGCCGACCAAGCTGAAATCTCTCTCCATTGCATCTTCCCCTCATCAGTGACTGTAAGGTCAAATCTCTCTCCTTTGTGTCTTCCCCTCAACGCTAACTGTAAACTCAAATCTCTCTCTCCATCTCTCTACATCATCGCTTCCTCTCCTCGTCAATCGTAACCATAACCTCCCTCATTCTTTCCTCCATTGTCAAATGTAACCCTAATCTAGATCTCCAATATCTCATCCTCTTCTCTTCCCCCCTTGGCCGACTTCAAACTGAAACCTCATGAAACCTCTCTTCCTTTCACAATCCATAGATCTACCCTATGCATGTGTCGATTACCTTCCCTTGAACTGAAACCCTCTTTGTCTCCTTTACAACCCTAATCGCCACTCCATTCGTAGTCAGTCAACCTCAAACCCTCTTCTCTCTCATGCAAACCATAATCCCCAAGCCCATGCCGCTCCCCCCCGAACCCCTCTCTTTCCCCCTTGAATATTAAAGAATGCTACATGTTGTGGCTTCCTCCCATTCAACAACATTCCAACTCCGTTCGTCTTCAATGGAATAGCGAGGCAATGTCGGATTGCACTTTCGAGGCATGGTAGGGGAGATAGGTCGGACGACTGGAGCTTGGTGGGGGTGTTTTTCATTGTCCAGCAAACATGTTCATTTCTAACCTTTTGGCCGATGATGATTAGCCTGTGTAACGAATTGATTTTTTTTAATTCTTTGTGACTGTCTATTTTTTTTCCATTGCACGTTCGTTTATTTCGGTTCTCATGATTACATCCATGTTTCCTTCATGTTATTATTTTCTGACTCTAAACCCCTTAATCGAGTAGTATGAAACGATATAAG
The DNA here is from genome assembly GCA_033996785.1 of Trichosanthes truncata. Classification (NCBI taxonomy): domain Eukaryota; kingdom Viridiplantae; phylum Streptophyta; class Magnoliopsida; order Cucurbitales; family Cucurbitaceae; genus Trichosanthes; species Trichosanthes truncata. The sequence goes on from JAWPNB010000004.1 coordinate 18,782,880, forward strand.
AGTACTAAGTATCGAATCCTCAGGGAGTATAAAAATTCCTTTAATTTGAATAATGATTAGAATTATTGGAGACTATAATTATTTAGGAAAAATACTAAACGATGCTTGAAAAAGGAAATTATACTAAAAGCATACAAAACAAAAGGGTGGAGACAACAAGATTAGGGGCGTTTAGGGGATCAAATACACTTTAGACTGTCATTATGCTTAATTGATTATGCCAATTAATTAATTCTCACGAATTCATAGGCCTAGAGCTAAAGTGGTTGAAATCTCATTTCAGTCTCATTTAAACATGCTTAATTAACTATTATCCAAGTGTCCTTAGCGTTAATTAGCCAATTAATAGGATTAAGCCAGTTCATCATTAACCTCACCCATCATTTGTTATTCCTATGTCACTTAGGAAAATTATAGGCATTGGAGGAATTATTTCTAACCTAAATTCTCTCTTTCAAGCTCAATTTAGGATTAAGATCAATTAATTAATGACCAATTAATTAGAGGCATTAAGAGCAATTCATCCAAATGAATTCAATAGAGAGTAATTAATGATAATAGTATCACATTAATGCATAATAATAATTCTAAAAGTGCTCTAACCCCTAAACTAATATAATTCATTAAACATACAGAATTTCCAATTCTTACAACTCTATAGAATATGAAAAGAGGTAAAGAAGCAATATAGAAGACCAAAGTCGCTGAATTCTAGACATTCGCCTTGAATCTTGTGCTCTCAAGCCTAAAAAATGCTCTTGAACACTCCAAATTATGCTCCACAAGGCTCAAAACCCTAAAATTGGTATCCCTAAAATCAGTCTTGAAATGAAGAATATATACCTGGTGTTGTGGCAGTGTCGAGAAGCTAGAGACAACGTCTCAATGCTGTCACAATGCACTGTTTAAATAATGCACGCACGCCCTCAGCGTCAATATGCTCCAGACGGAAGGCTGCATCTACGCATGTTTTCATCATTGAGACGCCACAAGACAACACCACAATGCTAGCCCTCAGGTTTGCATCTTAACTCAGGGCGCCTTGACGTCAAATGTAGCGACTTGACCCTATCCTCTCAGCCCTAAATGCTCATGTAGTGCCCGAGCATGTAACGACCTAACTAGGATTGCTACTACACACTACACAACAACCGACCTCAACCATGAAAAAGGAGTTCAAACCAAACCTTCAAACTAGTTCAGGTAAACATTTCACAAAATTCACTTTATTTCGGGATCCCTATTCAAAACAAAATAAAGTAGCAAAACATTTCAATTTAAAGATAATTTCGCCAAAATTAAAAATACCCAAAAACACAACTGAAGCACGAGGGAAGGAAACAACATGGAACTGGGCAACTCTTCTATCCTAGGAAATAGGGAACTACTATATATCCATAGCCTTGCCAAGTCAATTCCTTTGCCATGTGCCTCTTGAGTCACTAACCACATGAAAAGAGAAAAATAGTGTAGCATAGGGTGAGTAAAAAATACTTAGTAAGTAGCCCACTTATAGTCCAAGGGTGCACAACACCACCACAAATCCTAGCCAACAACCACAAACCACTCACGCTCCTGATCTTACTTAGGTTCTACACTCTCTTAGCTAATTGACCACCTAACCCACCCTCACCTATGGTATTGCCTCATTCCTATACCTTAAAGTCATGCTTTCGATCCATGGGGCTTCATCCCTATAGCTAGCATACAACAAGAAAGTTCACAACCCTCAAGCCACAATCGAAGGACCACTGGCCCTCTGGCTAGCACCTGCAATGGAGGACACACCCTCCATGCTATCACACATCAGGGGCTTCATCCCCATAGCTAGCATACAATAAGAAGGTTCACAACCCTCGAGCCACACTCGAAGGCTTAATAGCCCTCTAGTTAGCACCTGCAATGGACGACACACCTTCCATGCCACCACATATCAGGGGCTTCATCCTCATAGCTAGCATACAACAAGAAAGTTCACAACCCTCGAGTCACACTCGAAGGCCCATTAGCCCTCTGGCTAGCACTTGTAATGGAGGACACACCCTCCATGCCATCACAAATCAGGGTACATAACCTACTAGCTATCACATCACATCAACATCCTAGGCAAGTATGCTCCAGGTGAGGTAGTAGGTGTCACTAGCCTAAGGGTCCTAAGTCATACCTTAACTCTAACAGGGTTCTCAAGACCATATCGCCATAACAATCAACAGCACACAAGATCAGGATAGACATGTCTTACAATTACAATCAATAACCACTCAGATTAGGTCCTCCAATCATAAACACCATTCATGAACCTCGGACATAAACTCATCCAAGGTTCTACACATGATTCAAAAACACCAATCATGAACCCCAACACAAACTCATCCAAGGTTCTACACATGATTCACAAATACCAACCATTAGTTTGCAACTTTGAACCCCCTAACCACAATAGCCACCTGTTTAGGCAAACTTAAGCTCGTCACGATAAATCTCAGATTACTTCATCCAACAACCCATGTCCCACATACACACATTTAAGCATGCTTGTTCAATCACAAATCAACACAAACACAAACCAAACTTATTCAATCACAATTAACTGGAAACTTTAAGCCCCTATTTCCATTATAGCCACATACTTCGGCCACTTTTAGCTCAAAACAACTTCCACACAAATCCACTAACCATTATATGCTTCATAAACACAAATTCAGGCATGCTGTCACAATTCACAAATTTCCAAACATAAACTAAATTCAAATAATAACCTAAAGGGGCTTAATCCAAATGACTACTTACTTTTAGGAAAAAATAACTAATAATTCAAGCACCCAAAAATAACCCTTTTCTGAAAAATTAATTAGCACCATCTATAAATAAATAGAGCAACACAAAAATTAACTCAAGGCTTAGCTAAAAATTACCCAATTAAATTCTAAAATTATTTTTGGGTTTTGCCTTGAAAGGTGGTGAAAATTTTCACATTTCCAACTCTCTGGATAGTAACACAACTTGCTGGAAATTGTGCCAAAACATCCCAAATCCAAAGTTTGGCTTTCCCTTATATTGGTTATCCTTCAACATAATCAAATAATTTAAGGTCAATTTATCTTACAAAAATAGTTTCTAAAATTTCACAGAAAGGTCTTAAACATGCATCCAATTAAGCCCAATCTATGTTTGGCCAAAATAATTCGTCAAAAATTAATTTAATCTTACCCACACAATGTTGTACTATGGCTTAAAACATTTCCAAAATGCCCCAAATGGCCTCCAATCGAGATGGGTATCCTGTATACTTAATTCGACAATCAAAGGGTCACTTTAGATGACCATTTAATAAATAACTCAACCCCTATAATTCCATAGATCAACCTTGAATGAATGCCAAAACCTTACCCAATAAAAACGCCATAAAAACGACCCCAAAACTTGTTGTCTTGCAAACTAATGGGAGAGAAGCAGTGTGTGATGGGGTTAGGTTGGCTGGCAAATCGACGATCGGTGGCGGTATTGCAGATGGTGGGAGGAAGAAGAAGAAAAAAGAATCGATAAAGGGGAGGGGTTTCCTTGCATACGAAAGGAAAAATAGAAAGAAATAATAAATAAATAAAAAAAGAAAAAGAAAAGTCCAAATGGGGGGGGGGGGGGGGGACTTGAGTGAGAGGGGGAGAGGATGAGGGTGGTTATTTGACTTTCTATTTTTTTTTAAACGAAAGCCCCCATTTTCAAATAATACCCAAAATGAAATTTCCTTTTTTACCTCATTCAGCCTCAATTCCAAAAAAGAACTTAAATAATTCCACTTTAACATAAGGTATACATTTTAGACAACATTTAATTCCAATAATGACCAAATAAAAATGTCGGTTTCCTGAAATACACAAGAAATACACATCAAAGTTCACAAAATCACCACAAAACTAGCTAAATTATAAGCATAAATATAGCCCTAAATTAGTGCTATCACCCCCCCTCACGGTTGATTACGTGTTCTAATTTCAATGGTTTTGATCATATCTCAAATCTAAGACGTCCCTCTTTTTTATTGCTCCCCGTTGTTGTATTAGTATCATCGTTCCGTTTTAAGTCTTATATTTTATGTGTTCTATTTATGTGGTTTGATCCCCAATGTTTTGATAAGATCCAAAACCTAAGGACTCCTTTACCATTTTCTTGTGCATTTGTGTACTGTGTTCTTCATTATGCATAATGTTATTTATGTGTTCTAGTTCTTGGTTAATGGTTTCTATAGTGTTTTGCAAATTTTTTTACTCATAACTATGATATTTTGTTTTGTAAATACATTGTTATCAGTTATTACTTTAACTACCTCATCCCTCTCCGATTAAAATGAGTTTAAGTATAAATGGATGTGTTTTGATACATGTTTAGTACATTGGTGTCAACCGTTTTACGTAACAGTGTGTAAAAATTTATTAATTAGGTTGGTTTGACTTCTTACTTCAACTACCTTCTTACAATGTTTATAAATGGTCTTAACACTTGTATTACATATTTTTAAACTACTAAATGCACTTGTCAACTCATGGATACACCTTAGTAATGACTGAAGGGAATAATCGAATTAAACCCACATCGGAAGCGTTGGAATAGACTTTGATTTTATTTTAGAATTAAATGAAAAATAATTTAGGCTAAGCAAAACATACCTTGACTTAAATATGAAGATATTTCTGGTGGGTCTTTAATCTTCTTGCTCCAACTCCAACAAGGTTGAAACTTCAATTCCATAAAGCCTACTTGCTATGACTTGAACAAAGGATCAAGGCTTGTGGGAGCCTTTTGAAAGAAAATCCTAGAGAGAATTCTCTAATTCTCTATTGAGGAGATGTGTCACTAATGGCTTAACTCAAGGGTCCTGTTTATAGAGACCAATGGCAAATCTTTGCCATAATTAATATATTATATTTTAATATCTAATGTATTAAAATATATCTTATACTTATTTGAATCTCAATCAAATTTCCTACGATATTTATTTATTTGAATCTTATTCAAATTTTATAAATATCTTTTCTTTAATGTATCTAATATACATTAATTTTAATATTTAATGTATCAAATACAATAAATATATTTTCCTCTTTTATATTTAATATATCTAATATATTAAATATTAATTTGAACACTTCAAATTAAATATTAATTTGAACATTTCAAATTTTTCTTTCAACTAAATTAATTTTTTAGTGTTACTATGAGCTAGCAAGGGGACCTTATAGGCCTACAAATTATAAGCTCTAATGATACAAAATCAATTAATTAAACTCTTTAATTAATTATTTTTCATTCATTAACTATAACTCACTCTACTATAGACCTAGAGTTGCACTTTTATGTACTGTAGGACAAGTTGTGTCCATGGATATAATCACTACATGTAAGTTGATCCTTCACAAGTTGTTCATAATTACAGTTGTGTCAAAAGTCCGTTTTACCCATTTAATTACATCTTGACCATATGTACCATTGATCCTCTAATGAACAATTTGTTTATGGTCAAACCATAAACTAAGTCTCTCTCGGGCTAGTGAGCGGGTGAGGCCCCATTGTTAAAGTCTTGACAACACTTAAGGGAACTACTCATCTACTTACCTTATATGGGAAGTTGTGAATTCCATCTTGTGAGATTATGTTCTCAGCTCCCTATTTGGTCAAGTGTCCCAAATGGTCACATTGAATCGACTACAAAAGTCATTCTCACCCATACAAATTAAATAACAAGCCCTCAAGGCAAGAGTTCATAACTCACTTAGGATTAAGATCGAGTCGCATATGATCATCTTGATGAAATATTAATCTTCTCAATTAACGTATTTATAAAGAGAGATTAAATATTTCATGGTCCAGTCTTATACAAACTCATTGTATAAGATACCCCACTCACAAGTCTCCACATGAATGGTTTGGATCAAATCATTTGTAACTATTACAAAGTGCGTCGTATCAATAGTGTTATCAGGATAAGGCACCCAACCTTACCTATATACTATGACCTTTTAGGTTATTTCTTGAACACAATCCTCTCGTATGTCAACCACATATTGTTCAAGATTACACTAATAACCTTGGATTTTTCATATAATGGATAATATTATATTACAAATAAAATAATCAAAATTATTATTAATTATTAAATAAATCATTAATTATGAGGCTTTAGGGCATAAATCCTAATAATGATATGTATTTACTTAAGTGGTGGTTGATTCCTAATTGTCACATTCATTTATTTTAAACTCATTTAAATTAATGAGAGGGTAGAAACTTGCCAATTTAACTTAAGTGACTTGGTGGTTACGTTCCTCATTGTCACATCCATTCATTTTAAACTAGTCTTCATTAATGAAAGGGTGTTAACGTACAATATTTACTTGAAGTGACCACGATGGTTGGGTTCTCATTAGCACTTTCATTTATTTTGTCTTTAAACAACCCACCCCTCTATTCTGTCCTTATAAATTTATGGCTCTTGGTGACCCAACACATGCACTATACTCTTTCATGGACTTGCTTAGACTTTGGTAAGTCTTTCCATTCCACATACGCACTATTCTTCATTCCTCTGTTGTAAGTAAGCCTCTATTTCCTTCCTTCTTTGTCAACTAATGCACATTTTTTTTTTGTTTATGTTCAAAGTCTACACGATACGTGGTCCACTTTCAACCATTCTTTGCTGGCTCTTTTGGACTTCAAGGACCACATAATCTACGATCGAGCCATGCATCCTATAGGTACCTTCCCCTTATTATCTTCTACATACATATGTATTTCTCCTTTGCTACGTCTTCTTATTCTAACATTTCATTTTTTTTCTCATTTGTACTTGTTTTATAAGCCTTACATTTTCACACTCGAGTCTGTTCAGTGCACCTCTTGACTCTCATCATCTTGACGTAACTTGACTCTCATACATATAACTTCTACATACATATGACTCTCATCATCTTCTACATACATATGGCTCTCTGTTGCGTAAAATGCAATACCGCAAGTATAGGGGTCAAGTTTTAGTATAGTGATTTCGAGTATCGAGTATCATCTCCACAAGGATTGGATTTCTTAGTTCATTTAAGTACTGCAATTACTCTCACTTAACTTTATTTAAAGAAGAAATCAGATGCAAACAATCTAAACTAAGAGTTAACCTAGAAAGCAAAAGATAAATGGAGACACAATAGGAGAGAAATATCCTAGGGAATCAATTTCACCAATTAGACTTATAGCGAAAACTACCAAGATTTGTCATGCAAATATTTTAGAAGCCAAGAAGTCGGGGTATTGATTGACTCTTTCAAGCACAATTAACTCTCATGCAATGTTATAAACCTAATATCTCTATTTAGATTTTAATAGCATGCAAGATATTAAGAAACTTCTTTTAAGGGCTTCTTAGAGAATTTTCTACTTTCATGCAAAAATTTACAAATAGTCAAGCAATTAAGTTCTAGCCTAAAACATACTTTTTCAAATACAAATTCAGACCAATAAAACAAAAAATTTGTGATCAAAAGAGTATAAGTATTAAATACGTAAAGGCATGAATGAAACAAAATCATTCAATCAAGGTATTTAATCAATTAAAAACTCAAGTCTAACGGCTACATCAAAATCCTAAGATGAAAAGAGTCTAGCTACTCATTATTCACTATTACCACATCTAAACTCTAGCGTAACAATAAAATAAAGACTACAATGTAAAAGGGAAAGAAAGATAAAACTAATGTGATGTGTCGATCCACGTTCCCGTTGTAATCTCCATAGTCTCGAGCTTGAAAATTCCTCTTCTATGCTCCAAAAGCTCCATCTAACTCCCAAAAATATGCAGAAATCAAGTTTAGGGTTGTGGCTCTCCAAATTGGCCCCCAAAATAATGTTTATATAGAAAATCACGAGGCAAAGTCGAGATGCTGTAAGTAGCGTCTCAACGCTATAAGAAAATTGGCGCACGCGTGTTTCTAAGCGAAAAACAATGTTTTTGAGTTTTTCGTAGTGTCGAGATGCTACCTACAGACAACATTGGCCATTTTTGCTATATCTCTTCGCTCGCTGTCCAAATGACCTCCAGTTTGATGCGTTGGAATCGTGATTCGATGTAGAATCTCCCAAAACATGCATGATGTTCAAATAACATATTTAATCTTCTTGAATTGTCCACATTAAAAGCCGAAGGAAAATATTTAAGGAAACGTTTCCGCTAAGAAAGGAATTTAGGTCCCACCAAAGGAAAGAAAAAAAAAATGTTTTCGAAAATTCATTATGTATGTGTATGCATATCCTGACCCGATAGTGAGGTCACTTACTGAGTATTTTAAATACTCATCCTTTTTCAAAATGTTTTTCTTTTCAGGTAAAGGCAAGAACATATTTTAGGCGAGTGGCAAGGTGGTTTGCTGAAAGGGTCATGGGTGTCATGAGGAGTATAGCTTATGCATCTAGTTTATGTTTTAACTCAAATTATTTTGTTAAGTAAACATTAGGTTGTGAAACTATTTCAGTTATTTTAACATTTTAATTCTAAGTATCTTTTGAATTGTTTTTAAAAAGGGATCCCGAATTAAAGCTTCTTTGGTTGTTTATGAAGAAATTTAATTCTTTTTGTCCAATACTAAAGTTTCAAATTTTTCATGAGCATGCAAGTAGTAACGTCCCTAGAAAGTTAATAGGAAAAGTCGGGTCGTTACACTATCATATGCACAACCCAACACCAGTGGTTGATAATGTTCAATATGATTATGAGTCTTGGAGAGTTGACCATAGAAAATCCCTCACCCCATCTTAGGCACCAAATTAGGCAGCTTAACTTTTTTTTTGCCTCATTCATGAGGATGACTTAGCTTTTCAGGAGAGCATACGAATGAATATAAGATATTTTATCATATTGTGTACCTTGCTAAGAACAATAGGAGGTTTGTCAGAAACTCATTACGTGGGCGTCAAAGAGATAGTGGCGATCTTCATTCATATTCTTGAAAGGAATGAACTCTTCATCCCCCACCGAAAGCATTGGATCATCTGTGATTTTATTTAAAATTAAACTAAAAATAATATTAATTAAGAAAACTTACTTTTGAGATAAATATGGAGAATATTCTGACATGTCTTCATCTCCTCCATAAAGTCTTCCTAGCTATGACTCGAACACATGACCAATGCTTGTGGGAGCCTTATTAAAGAAAATTCACAAGGGATTTGAGAGGAAGAGGTCTAGAGAGAAGTATCTAATTCTCTTTTGAGGAGATATGTGTTCTATGAAGAATGCCCAATGACTCACCCCTAGGGTCTTATTTATAGTGGTCTAGGAAAGATAATTAAATAATATATTTTAATATATAATATATTAAAATATATTTATCTAACCAATTTGAATCTTATTCAAACCTTTTAAAATTCTCCTACGACATCTATTTCCTAATTTGAATCCAATTCAAATTTAATAAATATCTTTTCTTTAATGTATCTAATATACATTAATTATTTTAATATTTAATGTATCAAATACAATAAATATATTTTCTTCTTTTATATTTAATATATCTAATATATTAAATATTAATTTGAACACTTCAAATTAAATATTAATTTGAACATTTTAAAATTTTCTTTCAACTAAATTGATCTTTTAGTGTTACTATGAGCTAGCAAGGGGACCTTATGGACCTACAGATTATAAGCTCTAATGATACAAAATTATTTAATTAAACTCTTTAATTAATCAATTTTCATTCATTAACTCTTGGGTCACTCCACTATAGACCTAAAGTTGCACTCTTATGCACTGTAGGACAAGTTGTGTCCATTGATATAATCACTACATGCAAGTCGATCATTCACGAGTTGTTCGTAATTACAGCTGGGTTAAAAGTCTGTTTTATCCCTATAATTACATCTTGCACCTTAAGTACCACTAATCCTCTAATGAACAATTTGTTTATGATTCAACCATAAACTAAGGGAACTACTCATCTACTTACCTTATGGGAACTACTCATCTACTTACCTTATGAGTGAATTCTGTTTTGTGAGATTATGTTCCTAGCTCCCTATTTGGTCAAGTCCCCAAAATGGTAGGCTTATTAAATCGGCAACAAAAGCCACTCTCACCCATGCAAATCAAGAGACAAGCCCTCACAGGCAGGAGTTCATAACTCACTCAGGATTAAGATCGAGTCACATATGAACATCCTGATGAAAAATTAATCTTCTCAATTAATGGATTTATAAAGATATATTAAATATTTCGTGGTCCAGTCTTATACAAACTCATTGTATAAGATACCTCCACTCACATGTCTCCACATGAACGATTTGGATCAAATCATTTGTAACTATTACAAAGTGAGTCGTATCAATAGTGTTACTAGGATAAGGCACCCAACCTTATCCATATACTATGACTCTTTAGGTTATTTCTCGAACACGATCCTCCTGTATGTCAACCACATACTATTCAAGATTACACTAACAACCTTGGATTTTTCATATAATAGATAATATTATATTGCAAGTAAAATAATCAAAATTATTATTAATTATTAAATAAATAATTAATTACTAGGCTTTAGGGCATAAATCCCAACAATTCTAGCGCATGATGTGAAAAACAGAGTAATCCAACGACAATTTTCACAATATGGTGAGACAGTGCGAGACACTTCAACTCTATTCTTAACGTCGTACTAAGACTCCACGAAGTCCTATTGAAGACACGAGAGCCAGTCATGTAGAACTACCAACGAGATGTGGCGATGGTTTGAGTATATAAACCATCTCACCCATTACAATTGGAATGTATGATGCCTTAAAAGGAAACACTGAACATTATAATCCCTCACAGAACTGTCTTAGTGCACTGAATGGTACATACATTAAGATAAACGTAAGCCCAATCGATCGCCCTAAGTACAAGACTAGGAAGGGTGAGATTGCAAAGAACGTACTTGCTGTGTGCTCCCATAATGGTGAGTTCATTTTTGTTCTACCTGGGTGGGAAGGATCAGCGTCAGACTCCAGGATACTAAGAGATGCAATATCACGACCAATCTATCTGAAAGTCCCTATGGGTAAAATGACGTGTTCTCCCTTATTATCATCTACTACATATGTGCGTGTGCAACGTATACTAAGTCTGATCATCAATAATGGTAACACAATGGACATGTTATTACTACCTATGCAATGCTAGTTACTTGAACGCTGAAGGATTCCTTGCCCTGTATCGAGGTCAAAAAAATACCATTTCACCAAGTGGTGCGACGGGAACCCATTAACAAATGGAAATAGTTATTCAATATGAGACATTCATCTACTAGAAATGTTATTGAGAGGGCCTTCAAAATTTTGAAGGGTCGGTGGGCCATTTTATGAGGAAAATCATTTTACTCGGTGTAGGTGCAATGTAGGACGATAACAACATGTTGCCTCCTACATAACTTGATATTTCGAGAGATGGGTGCTAACCAATTATTAAAATTTCGAACGACATGTCGAAATGTCGCTCGACATTTTGACATGTCGTCAAGGTCGACATGTCATCTGGGGGGAAATTTTGTTTTCCCCCACATTTTGACGACATGTTGTCCTATGTCATTTTTTTAATGTGTGAAAATGAAAAAGCTGTTTTGAATTGACTTTTGCGTGCACCTACACGCAATTCTGACACACGCCAATGACACCACGCACATTAGCCTTCAATCAAAATCAAATGTCTTCTTCTTTTTTCTTATTTTTTTTAGGTTTTTGTATTCCTTTTTTTTAAAATTTAAATAAATACATATATTATTATTTATTATTACTTTACAATTCTCAATTAACTATTACTTTACAATTCTCAATTTACAAAGCAAACAACTTTCAACCAAAGTTTTACTTTCACCTATTTCTATTTTTTTTAATTTAAACAAATACATATTTCTTTTTTGTATTTTTTCTTCATTTTTTTAATATTTTCATTTATTTATCTTATTTAATTATCAATTTCACATCAAAATCCCATCAAACTTTACAAATTTCAAAATTTCAAATTTTCAATTTCCCAAACATATTTTAAATCATAAAAATATTTTTATTTATTTTTATTTTTGTAACATTATTTTTTTATTTTTTATTTTTTACCACTTATAAATACCCACTTCATTTCACTTTCTTAACCACAACAACTAATCCTCAATTCTCAGTTCTCTCTAATTCTAATTCTCTCAATTTTCTTCTAATTCTCTCAAATTCCCTTATTAAATTAGGAGTTTTAGCTTCTAATTTACTTTTTAGTCTATCTACATTACTTTTAAGTTTCAACTTTCAAGGTTATTATCTCTTTATATTATTATTTTACTTTTGTTTTATTAATAATATAGATTATTTTTTAGTTCATTTAAACTATCTTCGTTACTTAATTGTTGTTTATTATTATTATTTGTTAAAATTGTTATTATTATTTGTTATATAATTGTTATTATTTTTTGTTTGATCTATGTTCATTATTTAATTATTATTATTATCTTCATTACGTAATGTATCTTTTTTCTTTTTGTTATAATTGTTATTATTATGGATTGATATTGAAGTGATTGTTTTTATGTTTCTTAATTTTATAATTTTTTTATTAGTTATATTGTTTATGAATTAAATAATTCATTTATATACTAGTTTATTGTAATTTGAATAAATTGACTATACTTTATTCTCCAACACCATTCTGTCTAGACTGAGGTATTTAAGTTGACTATAAGGGAACACCTATACCTGGAAACTAAATTGGAAATGGAGCTAGTCGTTTTTATTCAATCTCTTTTTTAATGTTTGTGAAATTATATGTTTGTGAAGTACATAATATATTCTATTAGTGGTAATAATTTTATATTAGTTTTTTAAAAGTATAGATTGTATATTTATTATTATTTTTTGGTTTATTAATAGTGTTCATAGATGGAAGGAGGACGTTCAGATTTGGCTTGGGCTTGTTGCAATCCATTGGATGGAAACAAATCTGGCACTGTATGAAAATTTTTGCCAATTGGTGATTAAAAGTGGTGGCATCAGCAAATTCAAACTCATTTATTTGAAAAGGATCCCAAAAAGAAAATTATACCCTATTTGAATGTGCCACTAGAGGTGAAGAAACAAATTGCAGATCAACTGAAAACGAAGGAGATGAAAAAAATTAGAGAAGCAAAAAAAAAAAACGAAGAGAAATTCAAGAGGAGTTACGATCTGATCTAAAAGGTCATCGAGCTGATGACAACAGTGATGAGGATATTGAAGTCTTTGATATGACTGTGAGTTACTTAGAAAGAAAATAGTATCGTGAAGTTATATGTAAATCAAGAAAGACGACCCAAGAGGAGGAAAATATGCGACAGAGTGGACTTGAGTAAGGTCAAGGCTCTAGTCAATTCCAATGGTCTAGTAATATGAGTAGTATGAAGGAGCCCTCATACTACAAGTCTGAAGGAGCCGAACAAACAAAATTTAAAGGACATGTTGTTAGGGGAGCCATTAGACAAAATGTTGGACGTCTAATCTCTCTCTCTCTTTTTTTTTTTTTTTATGACAACATCCCAACCAATAAACTAAAGTTGCATCATTTTAAAAATATGGTTGTGGGAATACAAAAAATTGGTAAGTGTGCTTATTAACTATTTGCAAGCATGTTTGTTTTTTTGTAATACAATTGTACTTACATAAATGCTAATTCAAATGAGTTTTCATTTTGTAGGTATGGGAGTTGAACCACCCTCATCGTATGAAACTAGCAACAAATATTTGGATATGAAGTATGAAGATATGGAAAAATATGTTCAGGAACAGAAAAAAAAAAAGAAAAACTTTTGGTTGCACGATCATGTCTGATGGATAAATAGGACCAACAAAATTATCTATCATCAATTTTATGGTCTATTATGATGGTACTATCATCTTATGAAAGTCAATTGATGCTTCTAAACAAGTTAAAGACCATAAATATATTTATAATCTCTTGAAGAATGTCGTACGAGAGATAGGGAATGAGAAAGTAGTCCAAATTATGACAGAAAATGGCTCTGCTTTCAAGAAAGATGGAGAATTGATAATGAAAAAAATTTAATATTTATTGGACCCCTTTGTTGGATCGGTATGGCAACCCTAGAAGGGGCTGAATAGGGTTTAATAAAACTTTTTCCTAAGTATGCACAAATAATATAATTATCAAAATTTTTATAAACAAATAAAAAGGATAATTAATACAATATGTAAAGTATGAAAAATTAATTCAATCTAACACAATAAACAATTAAGAAAGAATTAAACCATGCAATAAATTACTACAATTAATTTGCAAAAGTAAATGAGAAAGAGTTAGAGAGGATGAGACCGTAATTTTATAGTGGTTCGGTCAAACTCGAACTCCACTCCCCAAGCGCCTCTAGGGAATTTGAATAAAAACTTTACCGACTCTTTCCACGGATTAGAGCCCAACCGCTACAACGCTCTTTTTACGAGTTCAAGAGCAAACTCGATCCTTTCCACGGGTTAGGATCAAACCGTTACATGTTTGATATGTTATAGAACACACTTATAACTCTCACAATAGAGTGGATTTACAAATTTTTCACACAAAAAGAAATTCTCACAATACAATAATTCTCTCTCAAGAAAAAGATGAAAAGAAAAAAAATTGAGAGCTTAGAGAGAGCAACAATGGAAGCTTTGAGAATTTGGAGGATGAAAAACTATGGAAAACTTGTTGTAATTTTTGGAGAAGAAGATGGTATAAAAAGAGAGGGAAAAGAGGTAAAAATCAAAATTTAATTTGGGCCATTGGATTGTTGTAAAAGTAAAATGAATGTGGATATTTTAAAAGAAAAAAAATAAAAAGTAAATAATAAATATATAATATAATATAATATATATATATATATATATGTCCAACGGTCAGAATATATATATATAACCTTTTTTTTAAATCAGCCTAACTGCTGGCAGCATTTAATGCTGTCAAAATATTTTTTTTTTTAATTTTAAAAATCATTAGACACATAAAAAAATAATATATAATAATATAAATTTTCTTTTTTCTTTTTAAACAAACAAGAAAGCCACCATGTGTCACTTCCCATAGCTCCATGTGTCACTCTCTAAATGGTCCATAATGCTGACTCAGCTACCACGTCATCGCGTCGAGAATTTTCCGTTCAAATTTGTTTTGCTCATAACTTCTTCGTTTTAACTCCGATTTGAGTGATTCAAGAAGCGTTGGAATCGTTATTCCGAGCTCTACACTATGGACACTTCAAAAATACTAAAATTGTTAGTAATTAATAGCAGGTTTGTTATCATCAAAACATTAATTAATTTGAGATCAAGGGCCAAAAAGCCAACCATCTCCCACTTTTTGATGATGACAAACCACTAAAGAAAAATAGCTTGAAGTTTATAAAAACCAAGTTAGTACATGTGACCAAGTAATAATTTCAATATAAAGTCCAATATATCATCATAAAGCTCATACTTGAAAATTCACTCAAAAAAAAAAAAAAAAAAAAATTTCCCCCTAAATTAATGCAACACTAAAACATGATACAAAATTTAGAATATATTTTTCTTAAACTTCTCCCCCTTTGGAATCATCAAAAAGATACAATTAAGAAATATTAAAAACTATATGAAAGCTCCTCCTAAGAACATGAATACATACTTTTCATAACTCCCCCTAAGAACATGAATACATACTTTTCAAATTAATTAATTAATGTTCCCCCTATCAATATGCTTTAAAAAAAAACAAGCAAAATTATAAATTCAAGAGGCATCACAACGAATAATACCAAGCTCAATCCTATTTTTGCAAAAGTTTACTTCATTCAAGGGCTTGGTGAAAATATCCGCTAATTGATTATTAGAGGTCACAAAATCAAGAATAATATTACCATTTTGCACATGCTCTCTAATAAAGTGATGTCTAATATCAATATGTTTAGTCCTAGAATGATGAATAGGATTATTAGTCAAATTAATAGCACTAGTATTATCACAAAATATAGGCACATTATCAAATTTTAATCCAAAATCACAAAGAGTTTGTTTCATCCAAAGAATTTGAGCACAACAACTAGCAACCGCAATATATTCCGCTTTGGTAGTGGATAAGGCAACCGAATTTTGCTTTTTACTAAACCAAGATACTAAGGAGCTACCAAGAAATTGGCAAGTCCCACTAGTACTTTTACGGTCAAGTAAACTTCTGGCAAAATCTGCATCGAAATATCCTACCAAATTAAACTCTACATTTCTAGGATACCACAAACCTAAATCAATAGTCCAAAGCAAATATTTAAAGATTCTCTTAATGGCATGCAAATGAGATTCCTTAGGATAAGATTGAAATCTAGCACAAAGACATACACTAAACATGATATCGGTTCTACTAGCGGTTAAATAAAGTAGAGATCCGATCATACCTCGATAAGCTTTTATGTCCACACATTTACCTTTTTCATCCTTGTCAAGCTTAGTGGATGTGCTCATAGGAGTTTTTGCAATTTTACCTTCATTGAACTTGAATCTTTTGAGCAAATCCTTTGTGTATTTCTCTTGACTTATGAAGATACCATCCTTGAGTTGATTGATTTGAAGTCCAAGGAAGAAGCTAAGTTCTCCCATCATACTCATCTCAAACTCACTATGCATACACTTAGAAAATTCTTCACACAAAGAAGGATTTGTAGAACCAAAGATAATATCATCCACATATATTTGCACTAAAAGCATATCATCTTCCTTAGTCTTAATAAAGAGAGTAGTATCAAGTTTACCCATTTTAAAGCCATTCTCAAGTAGAAAATTACTAAGTCTATCATACCAAGCTCTTGGAGCTTGTTTTAAGCCATAAAGAGCCTTCTTCAACTTATAAACATGATTAGGCAAATCAAAACTTTCAAAGCCCGGAGGTTGTTCTACATAAACTTCCTCCATAATATAACCATTTAAAAAGGCACTTTTCACATCCATTTGATACAAGATGAAATTCTTATAAGAAGCAAAAGCAAGTAACATTCTAATAGCTTCTAATCTAGCAACGGGTGCAAAAGTTTCTTCATAATCTATAGCTTCCTCTTGACAATAACCTTGAGCTACAAGTCTAGCTTTATTTCTAATGATATTTTCATTTTCATCCAGCATTAGAAGGCCTAGGGACTAATTCCTAAACTTTGTTTCTTTCAAATTGATTTAATTCTTCTTGCATAGCTAAAATCCAAAGCTCATCATTTTCGGCATCCTTAAAACTTTTAGGTTCAACTTGAGAAACAAAAGCAAGATTATTAAACAAATTAAGAGAGGAACGAGTTTTCACACCTTGTTTGGGATCACCAAGAATCAAATCCTTGCGATGGGATGGAGCATACCTCCACTCTTTAGGCATAGATGAAGAACCGTCTTCCTTCTTTTCATTGAAGCTCAATTCTTGCTTACTTGAATCAATTTCTTTGCCTTTGTCACTAACAAGTAAATCTCCAAAATTTCTTTCTAAATCATCACTACAAATAGACTCATTAGAAACGTTATTGCAAGATTTATCAAATACAACATGCATAGATTCCTCGATAATTAAAGTTCTCTTATTGAAAACTCTATAAGCTTTACTTGTAGAGGAATAACCTAGAAAGATACCAACATCCGTCTTAGAATCAAACTTTCCAAGCTTTTCTTTGTTGTTCAAAATAAAACATTTGCAACCAAAAAATTTGAAATACCCAATATTTGGAATTTTGTTATGCCAAAGCTCATAAGGAGTTTTATCCAAAGAAGGCCTAATTAAAACTCTATTTAAAACATAACAAGCAGTGTTAACGACTTCGGCCCAAAAAGTATTTAGGTAAATCATACTCATGCAACATTAACCTAGCAAATTCTTGCAAAGTACGATTTTTCCTTTCAACCACACCATTTTGTTGAGGAGTTCTTGGAGCAGAGAAGTTATGAGAAAAACCATTTTCTTCACAAAAATTTTCAAAAGCAATACTATCAAATTCTCCTCCATGATCAGTCCTAATTTTAGAAATCAAAAACCCTTTTTCATTTTGAACTCTTTTTGCAAAACTAGAAAAACTTTTCAAAGCATCATCCTTATGTTTTATCATCAAAACCCAAGTAAATCTTGAAAAATCATCAACAATCACAAAGGCATAATAATTTACTCCAAAACTAGCAATTCTAGAAGGGCCAAATAAGTCCATATGTAATTGTTGAAGGGGTCTAGTTGTAGAGACCACATTTTTAGATTTGAAAGAGGACTTGATTTGCTTACCCATTTGACAAGCATCACAAACTTTATCCTTTTCAAATTTAAATTTTGGAAGACCTCTAACTAAAGAATTCTTGGAAATATTTGAAATTAAGTGCATGCTAGCATGTCCTAGTCTTCTATGCCATAACCACGAATCATCATGCAAGGTCGAAAGACATTTATCACTAATAGGGCAATCATTCAAATCAATAGTGTACACATTTTCTTCCCTATTGCCAACAAACAAGACTTTTCTATAACTAGCATTTTCAATGATACAATTCTTTTTATAAAAAACAACACTAAAACCTTTATCACATAATTGACTAATACTAAGTAAATCATGCTTTAAACCATCAACTAAAAACACATTTTCAATCAAGGTAGAAGAACCATTACCTATACTACCCTTACCAATAATTTTACCTTTCTTATTGTCACCAAAGGTTACTAAACCTCCATCCTTTTTAGAAAGATTGACAAACTTGGATTAGTCTCCCGTCATGTGTCTTGAGCAACCACTATCCAAGTACCATTTGTTTTTCTTGGAGACTTTCAAACAAACCTACAAACAAAAGTGTTCAAGATTGATCTTTTGGTACCCATACTTGTTTGGGTCCTAAAAGGTTAGCATTTACAAACTTGGAAACCCATTTCATTTTTGCATCCACATTTAAAGCATTGGATTTAGACAAGTAACAAGAATACACTTTATGTCCATACTTGCCACATGAGAAACAAACAACATTATGCAAGGATTTATCTCTTACAACAAATTTATGCACTCTACTTTTCTTGGAGAAATTTATTCTTGGAGCATTGTGAAACTTTGCTCTTTGAGAAAAAATTCTTCTTGAAGAAGTAGTAAGGGCATATTTCAATTTAAAGCACTTAGGTCTAATATGACCTTCAACACCACAATGATGACATATAGGCACAAAGCTAGATTTATCATGCTTAGACACAACCTTAGGCATATTAAGCCTAGGCACAATAGGAGATGCTTTAACAAAAATAGTTTTAGAACTTGAGGGAGTAGAACATTCATCAATGTAGCCTAATCCTCGTTTATCACCATAAGGCTTGCCTACTTCAATTATTTTGTCCAACCTTTGAGCACCTATAGTCAACTTTTTAATAGACTCTTTAGCCTTATCAAGTTCTTGCAAAGCATTTAATTCCTTTTCCTTAAGCAAATTAATCAAGTTATCTTTTTCACAACTATCATACTCAAGAAATCTAACTTTATCAAGCAAGGCATTTTTCTCATCACAATCAAAAACATGCTTATCACAAGAGACATTCACTTCATCAATTTGCACAACATCATGATCATTGTCTTTTAAGCAAGCAATTTCATCAAGTAAAGACTTATTTTCACTAGTTAAAGCATTACATTTCTTTCTAAGCACAACATATTTGGAACCAAGCTTTTCTAAGTCTTTTTGCATATTTTCAAAAGCTTCAAACAATTCATCATAGGAAAGGGGTTCTAGAATTACCTCATCATCTTGTTCATAACCCTTGTCACTATGAGGCATGAAGCAAAAGTTTGCTACCTCTTCTTCATCACTTCCACTTCCACTTTCATCACTATCATCCCAAGTAGCTTTCATTGCTTTCTTCTTGGATTTCTTAGATGATTTGAGGAGAGGGAAATCCATTCTTATGTGACCCGATTTCTTGCATTCATAGCATATTATCTCATCCTTTTTGCTCTTCACCTTTTGACTCTTTTTGGTTGGAAATGTGCTTCTTGAATTGTTTCTTCCTCTTGATGAAGTTCTTATACTTACATGAAAAATATGCAATATCTTCTTCATCAAGAACATCCTCATCTTCGGATTCAACTTCCAAGGATATGGTCTTTAATGCAATACTCTTCTTCTTTTTGGACTCATCCTCCATGTGCTCCTTCATGGTAATCTCACGTGTCATGAGAGAGCCAATAAGTTCTTCCAAAGGAAGTTTGGTGAGATCTTTTGCTTTTTGAATCGCCGTCACCTTTGCTTCCCAATTCTTAGGTAGAGACCTATGAATTTTCCTAACATTTTTGGAGGTAGTATATACTTTGCCAAGACCCTTCAAAGCATTTATAATGTTAGTAAATCTAGTAAACATCTCGGTAATAGATTCATTAGCATCCATCTTAAATAATTCATAATTATGAACTAGCATGCTAATTTTTTATTCTTTAACTTGATTAGTTCCCTCATGAGTTACTTCAAGAGTATTCCATATTTCTTTAGCGGAAGAGCACATAGATATTCTATTAAACTCATCTTTGCTTAAAGAAAAATATAAACAATTTATAGCTCTAGCATTAAAAGCACACTTTTTCATATCATTGTCATCATATTCCTCTTCTAATTTAGGCACATCATTTTCATTTACCTTTTTCATGGGAATATAAGGACCTTTAACCACATTTAACCATAAATAATAGTCAACGTATTGCAAATAAATTTTCATTCTAGCCTTCCAACAAGCATAATTTGACCCATCAAAGTAAGGAGGCCTAGAGGTGGATTGTCCTTCAATAACACCATTTACTACTAGGTTTGCCATAAAGCTCAAACAATAAAGTTTATAAAAAAAATTATAGAAGAGCAACCTCGCTCTAATACCAATTGTTGGATCGGTATGGCAACCCTAGAGGGGGGGTTGAATAGGGTTTAATAAAACTTTTTCCTAAGTATGCACAAATAATATAATTATCAAACTTTTTATAAACAAATAAAAAGGATAATTAATACAATATGTAAAGTATGAAAAATTAATTCAATCTAACACAATAAACAATTAAGAACAAATTAAAGCATGCAATAAATTACAATAATTAATTTGCAAAAGTATATGAGAAAGAGTTAGAGAGGATGACGCCGTAATTTTATAGTGGTTCGGTCAAACTCGACCTACTCCACTCCCCAAGCGCTTCTTGGGAATTTGAATAAAAACTTTACCGACTCTTTCCACGGATTAGAGCTCAACCGCTACAACGCTCTTTTTACGAGTTCAAGAGCAAACTCGATCCTTTCCACGGGTTAGGATCAAACCTTTACAAAGTTTGATATGTTTATAGAACACACTTATAACTCTCACAATAAAGTGGATTTACAAATTTCTCACACAAAAAGAAATTCTCACAATACAATAATTCTCTCTCAAGAAAAAGATGAAAAGAAAAAAAATTGAGAGCTTAGAGAGAGCAACAATGGAAGCTTTGAGAATTTGGAGGATGAAAAACTATGGAAAACTTGTTGTAATTTTTGGAGAAGAAGATGGTATAAAAAGAGAGGGAAAAGAGGTAAAAATCAAAATTTAATTTGGGCCATTGGATTGTTGTAAAAGTAAAATGAATGGTGGATATTTTAAAAGAAAAAATTAAAAAGTAAATAATGAATAAATATTATAATATAATATAATATAATATATATATATATATATGTCCAATGGTCAAAATATATATATAACCTTTTTTTTTAAATCAGCCTAACTGCTAGCAGCATTTAATGCTGTCAGATTTTTTTAAAAAAAATTTTAAAAACCGTTAGACACAAAAAAATAATATATAATAATATAAAATTTCTTTTTTCTTTTTAAACAAAAAAAAAAGCCACCATGTGTCACTTCCCATAGCTCCACGTGTCACTCTCTAAATGGTCCATAATGCTGACTCAGCTGCCACGTCATCGCATCGGGAATTTTTCGTTCAAATTTGTTTTGCTCATAACTTCTTCATTTTAACTTAGATTTGAGTGATTCAAGAGGCGTTGGAATCATTATTCCGAGCTCTACACTATGGACACTTCAAAATACTAAAATTTTTAGTAATTAATAGCAGGTTTGTTATCATCAAAACATTAATTAATTTTAGATTAAGGGCCAAAAAGCCAACACCCTTGTGCAACATATTACATAGATTTAATGTTTAAAGATATAGGTAAAAGGGCCTCAATAGACCATATTATTAGAGTTGCACATGGGGGTGACCAATTATATATATAATCATGGATGGTTACTTAGTAAAATGTGCGAGATATGTGAAGGTGATATAGTCCGACCTGGTGCCACTAGATTCGCAACAAATTATCTTGCATTAAGTAGCATGCTGAAGAAAAAAACTGGATTAAAATGACTATTCACTGATGATGCATGATTTAATGACGAGTTTAGTCAGACAAAAATTGGAAAAGAAATTGAATCTCGCGTATTGAATTACTTATTTTGGGATCAAGTGGAGAGCATTGTCAATATTTTTGAGCCAATGTACACTGCTCTTCGAATTGTAGACTCTGAGGTTGTTCTAACGACGCCCGTTGTCTATAGTTTTGTTGAAAATTTGAAATCTAGAATCAGTTAAATCAAAGGCAGAGGTTGGGTCAACCAAATAATTCAAAATTGATGGGGTAAGACACTTTCTCATCCTCTTCATGCTGTAGGTAAAATTAATTATTGAATTAAAATCAAGTATGTTTTTATATTCATTAATTGTATTTACTATTTTATTAGACTAATAAATTTGAATAAATTGACTACAATTTATCTTCCAGAGATAGTTCTATCTAGGTTGAGGTATTTAAGATGACCATAAGGACACACTTTTACCTGGGAACTAATTTGGAAGTTGAATTAGTTAATTTTATTTACTCTCATTGATTACTATTAGCTGAGCATGAACAAATTGGCTAAATGAATTTTTCTAAGATAATTCTGTCTAGGTTGGGGTATTTAAGTTGACCATAAGGGAACACCCCTACCTAGAAACTAATTTGGAAATTGAATTTGTCAATTTTATTCATCACATCAATTATGAATTTTTTAATATTACTAACCAAATTGTTATATCATTTGTAGCTCATTATTTGAATCCAAAATATCAATACACTACTAGTATTGGAATGAATTTTAATTTGATTGAGGCTGTACATAAAGTATATTATAAATTATTTCCAGATTGCCCAAATGCTGGAGATTTTGGAATGGAGCTAATTATAGAAAAAGAATCAATAGATAATTATCTAAATTTGAATTCATATAAATTCACCTAATACATAATCTTTTAATGTAGCTTATATATTTTATAGATGCCAAAATGAGTTTTGGAGAACGATGTGCAATAAAATCAAGAAACAAATTGCAACCATGTAAATAGCATTTAAAATTATGATTATCTACTACCAATTAACTTAAAGTAAAGATAAGAAGAATACTATTTTTTTGTCTATTATTATTTATTTTGTGTCTGTGCAGCCCATTGGTGAGGCATGTATGGTAAACGTGCTCCTACAGTACAGAAGCAAGCTATGCGAGTTTTGTCTTAAACCGCTTCGTCATCTGCATGTGAGAGGAATTGGAGTACATTTTCTTTAGTCCATACATAGCAACGTAATCGGTTAGCTTACAAAAAGCTCCACAAACTTGTTTTTTGCTACTACATGAAATTGAAGCTTAGAGATATGGGGGCCAAAGGTGAAAAAGTAGCATAAAAATATTACATCGATTTGGTAAATGTTGTGGCAGATCTAAATGATGATGGTGATGACCCACTTTTTTAATGGGTCCGATCAACACATTTGGATGATGAGTCTGGCAATCTAGGCCCCGAGATTGCCAACATGGCTGCAGAGATCGGTATCAGTGTGGAGCAAGTAATAAATAAAGAAGTTAGGATGCCTGACAACCACTTAAATGACTATCAATTTAATATTTGTTTAGAAGCTGGTTATTTTGAAGCGGAACTTTTATAAATGAGAAAAAAAGCTCCGTAAAGGTATGTCGACAAATAACGAAGACGATGACAGTTTGTCCTTGTTTCATATATGCTATTATGTACATTCCTTTGTATTTTCCTCTTAAGTCAAAAGGCAGAAGTTTGTAAATACCAGACATGTAAACCAGTTTTCACTTTTTCCCTCAAGGAATTTCAAATATAATTAATTTGTGTCTTTTCAATTGCTTGCTATTGAGAATCAATAGCAAGAAAGTTCTTCCACAATCTAACCTTTTGGTACAATATAGTAACAAAAGACTAAAGAATAGTGATCATGAACAAGGAATTTATAACAATCTAGCCATAGAAACATATACAACTTTCCAATTTACGTAGGTAAAAAAATAACCAATTTTGGAAGCATTCTACAAAAGAAAATGAAGAAAAGAACTGCAGCATAACTGTAACGACCGGCTTATTTAGGAGTTTAAATTTTTAATTTTTGAAATAAAGTGGAATGATTTTCATTTGCAAAGTAAATATGAAGGTTAATTTGCATTTTTGGATTTAAGAAAAAGGGGTATTATTGGAATTTAGTGTTTAAAAAGGGGCAAAATTGGAAATTTATTATTTTTTTTTATATATAGGATAATCCCCCATCTTTATCCATTTTTTTTTTAATATTATTTTATTATTTTATTATTTTTTTTCTTTTCTCTTCTTCCCCTTCCCGAAACTCTCCCTCTCCGATCACTCTCTCTCTCTCTCTCTCTCCCCCGTCGTATGTAGCACGAGATAACCCCACCGCCGACCGGCCTTTCGCCGTCATCGGATCCACCGCACGAAGCTCGACGGAGAGCTACCGTCACGCGAGTCTCCCACGCCTCGCCGGAATTCGCGAGCGAGCACTTCGCCGAAGCTCACGAACGCCGGTCTTCTCCTTCTTCTTCGTCTCCGCCGAGCAGCAGCCGCCGAAACCCCCTCCGGCGTCTTCTTCTTCTTCTTCCTCGTCTTCTGCAAGTCTCGCCGGAAAACCCACGCAACCCGCGCGCAGCTCGTCCTTCACCGCCGGCTTCTTCCCTTCGTTTTGCTGCAACCCATGATGACCGGCCGGATCTGAAGCTCCCTCGGGTACGGAGTGAAGCTCAACGCAAGCCTCGCCGGTGCCGTCTCGCTGGAGCTCCGAAATCGCTAGTGTTGCGGTTTCTGCCTCGCCAGAGCTCGTCTATTTCAGGAAATCGACGGTTCGCGAGTAGAAACGACCGGAAAGGGTCGAATCTGTCCAGATCCGGGAGTCACGCGCTGATCGAAGTCCTCACGCGCCGGCCACGCGCGCCCACGCGCCGCCGTCCGCCTCCGCACGCGCCGCCGCTCGCCGGAGTTGGGTAAATTTTGCCATTTGGTCCGTTTCGTCGAGTTATTAATGTTAGAATGTGTTTTAGCGTAATTCGGATGGTTTAAGACACGTTTAGGAAACTTTTTAGGTGATTTGTCGAGGACCTTGGATTGTACTTGGAGTGGGGACTCGAGAAGCTCATTACTAGTGAAGAAAGGGTATTTTAGTAAGTAAATATTTAAGGTAAGGGATCTCACAACAAAAGAAGTTTTCGAAACCGAGAGCTAGCTCTATATTTACTTTGAAGTTTATGTTTTCATGTTAAGTATTTAAGAAAGAAAGTGTTTTATATGTATATCCCTTTATACGCTATTTCCATGAGTTCTATTTGAGTTTTCATGTTAAAAAGAATGGAAATGATATGTATGTCTTTGAAATGCGATTGTCTTGATTCATGCATTCATAACTATGTTCTAAAACGAATGGGACCTCATGCATGTGTTGTGTGCTCATGAAAAGATTTATGTAAGGCCGTGACGATAATTCTCCCAAAAGTTTTATGTGGGTTATGAGGGAACCCGAGTCTTCGGACTCTCTATGCTCCCGGGGTTCGAGAGTGCTCCACGATGGTAGCCGACGGGCTTGAGTCTTCGGACTCCACGATGGTAGCCTTCGGGCTGAGTCTTCGGACTCCACGATGTATGTTAGCTTTCGAGCTCAACTCTCAGAGTTAGGGGAGGACTCTATTCGATGGAAAAACTATGTCTTCGGACTATTCACGAGGCCCTCGGGAGAATTTAATCGTTCACGAGAGCCGTGAGGAAAAGTACATGGTTTATAAAACGAATTTTAGGTCCCCTATTAAAGCGATGGTTTACGATGGTTTTATGATTTAAAATGACATGTTGCATGCGATTGAAACTCTTGCTTTGAAACTATGATTGACTTACTGAGTATTATTCGTTAATACTCACCCTTTTCCTTTTTAAAATGTTTTCAGGTAAGGCTAAGATCGACCCTAGCGCGTGACCGGAGATCAGCTACTCGAGTCATGGGAGCCGACCGATCGCTATTCCGCTTCTTTTATGTTTCTGGATGTACATAGAACTCATGTCGAGTTTTTAAATGTTTAGGAGAATGTTTCAAAGTCTTTTAATCTTTCTTTGTAAATCGTGCACGTGTATTGGGCTTTCTGCTGTTTGAACCCTAACATCATATTGAGAAGTTTGTTGGATGCTAGGAGGTTGTTTGAAAATCTTAGAAGTGCGTTTTTCTATGTCTTATCAGGTAAGGGTCAAATTTTTGGTTTCCGCGTAGTTACGCCGTTATGTTGCCGAAATTTTCGGTAATATAGCGACGTGACTTAGTAATGACTCTTAGGTAGCGTGTTGAGCCTATAGGGTCGTTACAGTTGGTATCAGAGCACTAGGTTATAGGTTCTGTAGACTAGCTTACTTCGTAAGCATCAGGTATCCCATGACTAAGTAGTGATTTCCAGTCATCGCGCAGGTACGCCTCTGAAGTAAACTTTTAATTCGTTTGTTGAAAAGCATGTTATTTTTTTTTATGAAATGATTTATATGTGAAATGTAATTTTAAGTTAAGGAAAGTTTAAGAAAAGTTGAAAAGTGTGATCCCTTTTGATGTGGAGGTTAAACTTGTTTGTGTTTGTTTGTTAAGTATGCCGCCTAGAAGGAGAGGCAGAGGACGGGGTAGAGGACGTGGTGCTGGTAGAACACATGACTTACCTCCTGAGATGCCAGTGGAACAGGAGGTGAATTCTGGGGCAAATTCCCCTGTTGCTCAGGATCAACCTGATCCAGTTATGGAGCCTGCAAATCCTACGATTGCGTCGTTGATGTTAGAGGCGATGCAGAACTTAGTACAAGCGACCGTGACGACCCAGTTAGCGCAGATGGGTCAAGTTTCTACGCTAGCTTCACTACAAGCCCGTCACTTGAAAGACTTTAGAAAGTATGATCCAAGGGCGTTTGACGGATCCTCTGGGGATCCTACAGTGGCGGAGTTATGGTTGTCCTCTATGGAGAACATTTTTCAGTTGATCAGTTGCCCGGATGAATATAAAGTTTCTTGCGCCACATTTATGCTGAGGGATGATGCGTACCTATGGTGGGAATCTGCTCAGAGGATCATAGGTACAGGAGGGGGAGTAGTGACGTGGCCGATGTTCAGAGAGGCTTTCTGGAACAAATATTATCCTGCGACTGCACGATACAAGAAACAAGAAGAATTTCTACAACTTAAACATAATCGACGTCCAGTGGACGTCTACGAGAGGGAATTCACAAGGTTATCTCGTTTTGCTCCCGAGCTGGTAGATACTGAGGCCAAGAAAGCGGAGCGTTTCGTAATGGGTTTGGATCCTCAGGTTAAAGGTGTGGTGCAGGCTGTAGCACTTCACGACTATGCTGCTGTGGTAAGGACAGCAGAGTTTATTGTTGCAGGCCAACAGAGTGAGATTCCTATGGTCCAAAACCCGAGTCAGTCATCCTCTGATCACAAGAGGAGATGGAGTCAGGCGAACTCGAATCCCCAGCGTTCTCAACAGTCTTCACAGTCGTCCATGAGATCGCAGGCCACTTTTAGTCAGAGGCAGCAAGTGAATAGGCCGGGACCTAACATTGGGGAGAAACCTCGTTGTAATGAATGTGGAAGGTTTCATTGGGGTCAGTGCCTGATGCGGTCTGGGTTGTGCTTTCGATGTAAAAAGGAGGGACACAGAGCTGAAAATTGTCCGACCCTCCCAGACAGGAGAGGCCAGTCTTCGGGTTCAGGTGGAGTAGGACTTAATAGGCCCACACTGTAGCAAGGGAGAGTTTTTGCTAGTACCAGCAGGGAGGCTGGTAACTCAGATGCTGTAGTTACAGGTACGTTTCCCGTTTTGGGATATCTTGCGTTTGTGTTATTTGATTCAGGTTCTACACATTCCTTTATTTCTGCGTCTTTTGTGAGACAAGCTGAGTTAGAACTTGAGCCATTACCCTCTGCTTTGTCTGTTGCTACTCCGATGGGATTGAGTCTATTAGCTACTGAGGGGATTAAGAATGATAAGATGATAGTTTCCGACCACGAGCTGGATGCGAATTTAGTAGTCCTCGAGATGGAAGGGTTCGATGTTATTCTAGGCATGGATTGGCTGGCTTTGAACCATGCTAATATTGATTGTTTTCGTAAAGAAGTGGTGTTCACGCCACCAAAACAGGCCAGTTATAAGTTTAAGGGGACTAGAACTGAATTAATCCAAGAGTGGATTAGTGACGAACGAGGAACCCCAAATGAGAGAGCTATGAAGGAATGGAAAATAAGAACAAAAGAGAATATGATTGATGATTAGTGGGGTCATTTGAGACTTTGGGAAGGATTAGCCCCGTACTCGTGGTTTAACTTGTTCACCTTTCTCTCTATAGTCATGATGTGTTTTATGTTCCTCTCGTTGAGGAAAGGTGTTGCTCGGTGATGGAAAAGAGACTTAATGGATTTAGTAAAGGAAGAGAAAGGTGATATAGAAAAGATATGTTTGTCTCAAGAAATAAAAAGGAAACGGTTATGTTGAGGTGCCTAATACTCAAGTATGGTGTGCTTTGAGGATAGAATTTCGTTAAGACTTTGTCTTAGGCTTGCAAAGGAAGTGAAGGAAAACAATCTCTTAGTTGGACTTCATTATTGGCCTTAATTACTAAAGAACTAAAGGTGGAACCGAAAAGAGTGGTTCGAATATTACTCACTCCAGTGGATGAAGTTGGCAAGGCAATAGTGGAAGTCTGGATCAGATAGAA
Organism: Trichosanthes truncata; assembly: GCA_033996785.1. NCBI lineage: Eukaryota > Viridiplantae > Streptophyta > Magnoliopsida > Cucurbitales > Cucurbitaceae > Trichosanthes > Trichosanthes truncata. The sequence continues at coordinate 18,812,003 of JAWPNB010000004.1, forward strand.
TTGAATTTGGAGGCTGAGGCCGTGGGAGGTGAAACCCAGAAAGCGATTCAAATGATGGTGACAATGCGGATAAACTTGCAAGCTGGAGTTCAGGTTTGGATGAGAATAGAGTTTGGAGTAGTGGTGGTTGTGCAGGGTCCTAGAACCGAGAAAGTGAATGGAATAGCCAACGACGGAGTTGGAAATCGAGCAATGGTGATGGTGATAAGTTGAGTGTTCAGGAATCAGGTTGGAAGGCGACACCAAGAGAAATGAGCACAATAATTGGAAAGTACTAAGTGGCCCTTGAGGCGTGAATCAAACCTATGGTTGGAATGGAGGAACTGAGAATCAAACAGCAATTAAGGATGAAAATGCAGGTGCTAGTAACGTTGTAGGTTGGGATTATAGACAGCTTTGCAAATAGAGAGAAGTTATCACTTGGTTGGGGTTAGTGATTGATAGTAATATCTCAGTTCAAATACGAGTTCTAGTTTTGGAAGATGGTTTTCCTAGGACTCGTGGTGTCAAGGAATCAGTTTCGGTGATTCCAGCTAGGTCAGAGTCATTAACCAGGTGGCCTTGACAAGTTTCAATCAGTGAGATGTGTGGTTTATTAAAGATTATAGATTACTCTCTATGTCAGAACTTCTCCAGTATAGTAACGCCTCGAACTTAGTGGACTCAATGATGTAGTTGTTCGTTTTGAGTGAGGCTTATGAAGTGAGCTTTAAGAGCTCAAGCAGGGATGGATATTATGTATTAGTGCTCATTGTAGAGCTGGAAAGTGGTTATCCATGGTATTGTTCTCGAAAAAGAGGTTGGTTGAGCCTTAGTATAGCTTAGTAAGGTGATCTTTGCTCCATGCTAGTTGAAGGTTTACGAATGCAACTACTCGACCTATGGTTTAATAGGAGTAGTTAAGGACTTTGCTTTGGAGGATTTCGAGGTACTATTGGTTTGAGGAGAAAAATTCAAATTTTTATAGCCCTGGTGAGCCTAAAGTACTTTTCGTTCAAGAGTTGAGCATGTGTCAGCTTGGATTGTTTAAGTTATTAAGAGTTTATGATGATAAGTTATGCTGCCACAAGATGGAAAGGGGAATGGAGTTCGAAAATGGTGGTTTAGTATTCTTGATGGTGGCACAATGAAAGGAGCTTTGAGGTTCGAACAAAGAAAAGGTAACTTATGTCTGGTTGGGTCGTTTGAGAGGCGAACATGTATTCAAAGTTTTCTAAGACTAGCCACTTTCGAGGACGAAAGTTCTTTTAAGGTGGGTAGAATGTAACGACCGGCTTATTTAGGAGTTTAAATTTTTAATTTTTGGAATAAAGTGGAATGATTTTCATTTGCAAAGTAAATATGAAGGTTAATTTGCATTTTTGGATTTAAGAAAAAGGGGTATTATTGGAATTTAGTGTTTAAAAAGGGGCAAAATTGGAAATTTATTATTTTTTTTATATATAGGATAATCCCCCATCTTTATCCATTTTTTTTTTAATATTATTTTATTATTTTATTATTTTTTTTCTTTTCTCTTCTTCCCCTTCCCGAAACTCTCCCTCTCCGATCACTCACTCTCTCTCTCTCTCTCTCCCCCGTCGTATGTAGCACGAGATAACCCCACCGCCGACCGGCCTTTCGCCGTCATCGGATCCACCGCACGAAGCTCGACGGAGAGCTATCGTCACTCGAGTCTCCCACGCCTCGCCGGAATTCGCGAGCGAGCACTTCGCCGAAGCTCACGAACGCCGGTCTTCTCCTTCTTCTTCGTCTCCGCAGAGCAGCAGCCGCCGAAACCCCCTCCGGCGTCTTCTTCTTCTTCTTCCTCGTCTTTTGCAAGTCTCGCCGGAAAACCCACGCAACCCGCGCGCAGCTCGTCCTTCACCGCCGGCTTCTTCCCTTCGTTTTGCTGCAACCCATGATGACCGGCCAGATCTGAAGCTCCCTCGGGTACGGAGTGAAGCTCAACGCAAGCCTCGCCGGTGCCGTCTCGCCGCAGTCTCGCTGGAGCTCCGAAATCGCTAGTGTTGGGGTTTCTGCCTCGCCAGAGCTCGTCTATTTCAGGAAATCGACGGTTCGCGAGTAGAAACGACCGGAAAGGGTCGAATCTGTCCAGATCCGGGAGTCACGCGCTGATCGGAGTCCTCACGCGCCGGCCACGCGCGCCCACGCGCCGCCGTCCGCCGCCGCACGCGCCGCCGTGAAGTCCACGAGCCGCCGCTCGCTGGAGTTGGGTAAATTTCGCCATTTGGTCCGTTTCGTCGAGTTATTAATGTTAGAATGTGTTTTAGCGTAATTCGGATGGTTTAAGACACGTTTAGGAAACTTTTTAGGTGATTTGTCGAGGACCTTGGATTGTACTTGGAGTGGGGACTCGAGAAGCTCATTACTAGTGAAGAAAGGGTATTTTAGTAAGTAAAGATTTAAGGTAAGGGATCTCACAACGAAAGAAGTTTTCGAAACCGAGAGCTAGCTCTATATTTACTTTGAAGTTTATGTTTTCATGTTAAGTATTTAAGAAAGAAAGTGTTTTATATGTATATCCCTTTATACGCTATTTCCATGAGTTCTATTTGAGTTTTCATGTTAAAAAGAATGGAAATGATATGTATGTCTTTGAAATGCGATTGTCTTGATTCATGCATTCATAACTATGTTCTAAAACGAATGGGACCTCATGCATGTGTTGTGTGCTCATGAAAAGATTTATGTAAGGCCGTGACGATAATTCTTCCAAAAGTTTTATGTGGGTTATGAGGGAACCCGAGTCTTCGGACTCTCTATGCTCCCGGGGTTCGAGAGTGCTCCACGATGGTAGCCGACGGGCTTGAGTCTTCGGACTCCACGATGGTAGCCTTCGGGCTGAGTCTTCGGACTCCACGATGTATGTTAGCTTTCGAGCTCAACTCTCAGAGTTAGGGGAGGACTCTATTCGATGGAAAAACTATGTCTTCGGACTATTCACGAGGCCCTCGGGAGAATTTAATCGTTCACGAGAGCCGCGAGGAAAAGTACATGGTTTATAAAACGAATTTTAGGTCCCCTATTAAAGCGATGGTTTACGATGATTTTATGATTTAAAATGACATGTTGCATGCGATTGAAACTCTTGCTTTGAAACTATGATTGACTTACTAAGTATTATTCGTTAATACTCACCCTTTTCCTTTTTAAAATGTTTTCAGGTAAGGCTAAGATCGGCCCTAGCGCGTGACCGGAGATCAGCTACTCTAGTCATGGGAGCCGACCGATCGCTATTCCGCTTCTTTTATGTTTCTGGATGTACATAGAACTCATGTCGAGTTTTTAAATGTTTAGGAGAATGTTTCAAAGTCTTTTAATCTTTCTTTGTAAATCGTGCACGTGTATTGGGCTTTCTGCTGTTTGAACCCTAGCATCATATTGAGAAGTTTGTTGGATGCTAGGAGGTTGTTTGAAAATCTTAGAAGTGCGTTTTTCTATGTCTTATCAGGTATGGGTCAAATTTTTGGTTTCCGCGTAGTTACGCCGTTATGTTGCCGAAATTTTCGGTAATATAGCGACGTGACTTAGTAATGACTCTTAGGTAGCGTGTTGAGCCTATAGGGTCGTTACAATAACAAACCTAAAAATCATGAAGGGCAGCTAGCTCCGTTACACTGAAGTTTAATTTACTAAATTTAGTTCACCAGATATATGAAAAAACCCAATATTTTCCTTTTCAAATTCACAACAACTTTTCTCAAGAATCAAAAAGGGCATGGCTTTACCAGACAAATCACACGATCACCATCATCTTTAATCTCCTTCTTTGCAACTATCTCATGCTCCACCGCTTTATTCTTGTCACAAACACTAAGCCCCGGTTCTCCCTCTTTTCCCTTATCCTCACATTCCAAGAATGAAACTAAAAAGCCCTCGACCATGTCCTCACCAGCCACTTACATTGCATATCAGAGAGATCCATTCTGAGTCGTTTTTCAGCCTCGACTCAGACTTTGTACCTCGTTATGTTTTCATTGGTGTTGCACAAATCTGTTGTGAGGTGGGGTTGTTGGTCGCGTATTTCACAGACATGGGTTTGGTCACACCAAGGGAGGAATTCGTCGTAGCCTCCATCAGTGTTGCATTGTGGCTGCAAGTGAAATGCAAGGGATCAAGGGAGAAGAGTTTGAGCAACTCTTCCGTGAGTGTTTGAGAGACAGAAAATAAAATATTTAGAGAGAGGTTTTTCTATGATGACTGTCATTAATAGGTCCATTTCCGAAAATTAGACATTTTCAGCACTTTTTTCTATGCCCGTCATGATTTCTTCCCGTGAAATATTAAGACTGTCATTAAAGCTCAGATTTGTTGTAGTGGCATAAGTTTTTTTAAAACACATGGATCATCAAACATTTTTCTTTTGGAATAGGGATTGCCATTAACCTTTTGTAAAACCACATGTGATATTCACTTTTTTTAAAAAAAAAAAAGGGATTGCCACATTTTTTAAGCTTAAAATAAAACCACATTGTTTTGATTTTTTGTAAAGTACATAAACTTAAACTAAAACATATGGTTATGTACATGTACTCTAATCTAGCCAAGCAACAACATTAGAATAATTTTTTGGAAAATTCTAATGTCATAAATAACTTTGAACGAATAATGTCCAACAAACACAGAAGAAGTTAATGATCCAAGAAGGACAAATGAAAACAAAATAATGTCCTACAAATAACAATTGCTAACATAGTCCATGGTAATGTTCATTAACATACAAGGAAAAAAACAAACATATTCTAAACTTTAGACTCACAAACCTCAAACTAATTTGTGGAGGAGTATTAGTGTAGGCCCTGCATGAAGGGAAAAAAAATCAAAGTTGAATAAAAACTAAAGTATAACCTCATAATGAAAAACCTATACAATTACATTAAACGTAGAGTGACTTACCTTGAGTAGATCAGAATGATTTGGGAGGAGTCCTTTAATCCTAGAAATTTTGGATGTGGAGGTTGTCCAACTGAATACCAAGAGAAAAGGACATTAGTGGAGAAAAAAAAATACAAAACAAAAGATTGAAATGTACATTAACTTTGAACCAACTATACTACGTGTAATTAGGGAAACCTAAACCCATCAAGTTTGATTAGAAATATAAATGTAAAAAGGAATAGAAGAATAACATAAAATCAAAGGAATGAAGGTACTCACACTTCGCAAGAGAGGATGTTGGCAGTGGAGTTGTTCTCAAAAAATAGAGAAGCACAAGATACACGTATATATAGGAGAGTGGTAGTTGGCCTTAGGAAGTGGGTGCACTTAATTGCACCTACCTCCCATTAATTCACAGTGGGTGTTTATTAAAGCCTCGGGTGGTTGAGAAAAGTCAGATATATATTACTTGTAATAAATGAGGAGTGTTGAAGAGAGTTCAACATTAAAGCCTCAGATAGTTGAGCGTTGAGAAGCACAAAATTAAATGGAGGTAGGTGAAGTGTAGTAATTATAATTAGGGCAAAACACCTTTTTGGTCCATCAGTTTTGTGTTTGGTTCTCTTTTGGTCCCTGAGTTTTTAAACTCAACAAATTTACCCCTAAGTTTTGGATTTAGTTACAATAATGGTCTTTCCATCCAATTTTCCGTTAATCCCAAAACGGAAAGGTGATGTGGCACCTATTTTTTTATATTAAAAATATTATTTTTATTTTTATTTTTTTATAATTATTTCCTATTTTTAAGTAAAAAATTCTTTTTATTCTTTTTATTTTCTTATTTTTTCTCCATTCTTCTTCCTTCCTCCTCATCCTTCAACCTACCGTTGACCACTACATCTACTCGTTGACAATTGCCACCTCTCACTGACCGCCGCCACCATTCGCTGTTGCCACCAATTCCCCTTTCTCCCCTTCTTCCTTCTGGCGACTGTAATAAAAACTTCTTTTGTTTCCTTCTTCTTTCCTCTCCAATCTTTCTTTCATCTCTTTCCCTTTCATTTTCTTTTTTTTTTAAAAAAAAAAAAAACTGGAATGATTTCATTTTTAGATCTCAAACGTTTTCATTTTCAGACTGAAACAAACGGGGTGGGGGGTTTTCCCTTTCATTTCAAGTTTTGCCCCATACGTTTCAAATGAAACGAACCTGATTTGGGTTCGTTTCAGTTATTTTTAAAAAAAGAGAAAGGAGAGGAAGGGGAAAGAGAGAGGAAAGAAGAAGGGAAAACAAAAAAGAAAGAAAAAAAGCAAAGCCACCAGGGGCGAGAGTGGCGATGGGGACAAGCAAGGTAAGTTGAAGAAGAAAGATGTAATGTCCCACGTTATAAAATTAGCCTATTTTAAAAGTAATTAGGCTTAGTCGTTAGTTACAATTCTAATTTGGAAAACTATAATTTGAAGTTAATCTCTGAGTTCGATAAATTAAGTTTTCATAATTTTGGGAAAAGAGATTTTTAATAAATATTTAATTCCAAGGTATAAGAATTCAATTTTTAGAATTTATTCCCACGTTCAAAAAAAAAAAAAAAAACCAAAATCCCTTTTTGATTAGATTTTATCCCAATCCTTTAGATTATTTATTTAAAGTTTTGATTTTGGAAAAAAGAGGAAATTTGGGATTTAAGAGACCTTATGTTTTCCCTCTTTTTGTTATTGGTCAATTGTCTTTTTGGTGAATTAAAAGTTAAAAGAAAAAGGGAAATTAAGGAAAACCCTAAGTCCTTCATCACTTCTACTCCATCTTCTTCATTTAGTGGTCGCCAACCCCTTCCCTTTTCCGTCTTCTCCTTCGGCAAGACCACAATTCCTGCGTGTCTCCTTAGCGATTGGCGTCCTGCAACAACAGGTTGAGACCCACGAACCCATGCGAGTAGCACTTTGATGGCGTGTTGTAGTAGCTTCGACGAGGTTTGCATTCATTCTAGTTGTCTTCCCTGATAGATTCTCCCTCTCTTGCGAACACCGCCATCACCGTCTCCTTTATCAATGCTTCAAACCCACGAGCACAACGAACTGACGGTGTGGGTGCAGCGAGCGAAAGACACAGGTCTCGATCCGCAGCACATCAAGCACAAACTCCAGTGAATCCTTGATCGTTGGTGGTGTCTACACTGCGAATAAACATGTAGCTTTGAGACCCACACAATTTTCACGAGTTTAAGACAGTACCCATGCTTAATCATACCTTGAATTACTTCCTGATTGTGACCCTCACTCTGTTTGACCTCAAATTAGTTCGCCCACAACTCAAATAGCCTAGAATCGAGTTATCGATAGTCTAAAGTGTTCTGATTCACGAAATCAGACCTCATCGAACATAGTCTAGCAAGCCTTTCAGTCCTTTTAGCGCTGATTGGTAAGTTTCGCCACGTTTTAGACGTTTCACAAATCAATTTAAATGTTGTAACTTTGGTTTTAACATGTAGGAACCTTAAGTTTACAGTTTAGGATCGATTCAAACAACAAATTTGGATGGGATTTAGTTCCTAACCTTTGGATGTGTCTTCGTTGTAGTTCGAACTAATTTGGAGTCCCTTCGAACACTTTTCATCAAGGGTCGAGCTATTTTTGTGAGTTTAAGGTGGTAAGGTTGTGTTTAAACCCTTTTGAATACTCTTTAGGTGGTGTAATGTAGGTTCTAACTTATAAAAGCTTTCGATTTGTAGTTTTTAATAGGTTCAAACACCTTCAAACACCGACCAACAAGGTTTCGAGGCCCTTTGGCGGCATTTGATAGGTAATAGCACGTTCTAGACCCTTTTGAACTCCATTAAAGTATTTTAGATAGGTTCTTAACATTGAATACTTTTTGTTATAAGGTTCAATTCTGTGTTGGAGTGTTCGAACTCGGTTTAAAGTTGTTTTGGGTAAGAACATCCTTCCTGAATACTCTTTCGAATTCGATTAAGGATTTCAAATGGAATTCTGACCTTTAAATCTTGTCTACCTTACTTAGGAACCTTATCGGTTTGCTTTAGGAGCGTCTTAGGAAGTTTTGTAAGTAGTTTTCTACTTGTGAAGTCTGTTTGATTGTGTGCCATCATGCTGTGTGCCTTAATTTGCGTTTTACTTATGAGATATGAATGCTCTTACATATCTATATATGCTGAGATGGTTGTTGTGCTGAACTGTTGCTTGAAAAGTTTTGAGATGAGCATGCTGTGTAGTTTTCTTTGTGATAACATGCTGCCTTGTCGAGATTGGTTTGATATTGTGATGTTTATGCCTGATGAGTTATTGGCTTTGATTTTAAAAGCGTGTCATGGGTGTTGCATGAAATTTTGGCATAAGCATGGTCTAGAAGCATGATGTGCAGATTTCATGCATTCTAGTGAGTTTAGGTTTGGTTAGAAAACCTTGGGTGAGATAAAAGAAAGCTAGGTGAATACTAGTGCGCTTCGGGTAAAAATGGTCGAGGGGTAGTGTGTCACCATCGGATTAAGAGGAGCTTCGAGACCTTGGTAACTATGGACAAGGGTCGGTGTGATGAATCTTAAGGCAAGTATTGGAACCTTGGTAACTATGGGCAAAGGATAATACGTTGCTAGGTCGTCAATGCCTTGGTAACTATGGGCAAGGGTCGATGAAGATACCGAGACCTTGGTAACTATAGGCAAGGGTCGGTGTGATGAGTTTAGAGGCAATTATTGAAACCTTGGCAACTATGGGCAAAGGTCAATACGTTGCTGAGTAGTCGAAACTGTCACAACCCACCCCAGATTAACTCTACCAAACCTAGGGTGAGCTGTGACGACAGTAGACCCCAAATGTGCAATGGAATCTACTGCCAAGTCTTTGTCTCTTCTCTCATTATCTAACTTTATCTTTGGATATCCCATAAACAACACAGTCAAAAATTCTCTCTTTACTTACACTAGATGATATGCAATGACTTGACAAGACTGATGGCAGATTTTGATTAGCTAACTCTGGTTGAAACTCAAGAGCAACCTGGTGGAAAAATTAAAAACAAAAGAATGAGCTAAAAAGCCCAGTGAGTGGTGACTCCATAAGAAAATAAATGTTCAAGAAAAATTATTCTTTTACTAAACAGAAACTCATAACTCTGTGGAATAGTGTAAATCACGAACAGTTTAGAAACCTTCGAGATCATTTTAAGACATTAAAGTCTATAAATAAACATATCTTGAAACAACAACTCTTAAGTCAACAATTCTTGAAAACATAAACACAAGTTCATAAAAACATAGATAAGAAAATCCGTAATTATAGCTCTAGAAAGCATAAACATAACTAGTGAAATTCATCACCAAATCGTACCCAAATCTCTATCATACTATGTACCGAGTAATCTCCAGATACATAGCAGAACATATCTCTGTCATACGTGCACGTAGAGCAAACTCTATCATCTGTAATGCTTCAGGACCAGGATTTGGACCAGGATTCGAAATCCGGATTCGGCACCTAATGGCCCCGGCATTCCCCTGCATCCCCTGTGGCCTGAGCACGCAAGCATACTATGGAAACATATTCTCATAGCATACCGGGTAATCACCATGGGTACAAAGATCTAGTGGTTTGAAAACCACTTCCAACATAAACCTCTTAATTTCTCAAACTCTTTCTAAAAATTACATTCTTTTTCTAAAATAGCCTTTCATAAAATTACATTCTTTCTCTAAAATAGACTTTCATAAATTTGAGAGATTTCTGAAATAACATTAAGCCTTTATACTTTCTCGAATAATCATCAAATCTCTCAAATAATATAAAACATTTCCAAAGTCATATTTTCTTTTAAACTACATCTCATGAAATTCATACATTTCTCAACAAATATTTAAACTCTTCAAACATCTCAATAATCATAAAATATCTCAAATATTTCTCAAATAATAATTTATGCTAAAAGCATAAAATATTGGAATTTCAATACCATTTTTGGAAATTCATAACAATTCTCTAAAAATCTCTTTGCAGTTTCTCTAAATTCACACATAATTATAGAATTCTTAAAAATCTATAATAATAATCAAATAATGAAAACAATTCGTAAAATAAACCACTCACAAAACTGTCGACGCGAGAATTCAAGTCGCAATTAGTCATCCCGATCTGCGCTCAACCTAGAACTCCAATAACTATATCACAAATAATTCTTCAAACCATACAATTTTTAAAAAAAAACCAATGACACCAACTAAATGTCAATTAACTCAATTCCTCATCCTTACACATTACTCATTGGTCAAACTTTCAAATTACTCATTCTCTCTCATCCATTTATTAATAAAGTACCTTTTATCTTTTTCCTCCAATTAAACATTTCTTTCTCTCTCCTCATAACTATTCTCTTTTTTAAAAACAAAACAAAATGACATTTTATTTTCACCAAAATACCTCCACACGTGAAGGCTTCTTTTCAAACAAAACTTATCTCACTTCATTTAACTCAATTACCTCCACTTGTGCCCTTCTATTAATTTTCTTTTTTAAAAAAACAAATTTGGTCCTTTGATGTGACCACTCTTAAAATTATTTTATTTTATTTTTTTCTTTTCCATAACACTCAATAGTGCTTTGTCTTCTTCATTCTCTTCCTCACAAAGGCTACCTTTCTCCTCTTCTTCTTCACACCACATCCCCAATCAAATGCTTTTTGGGCACTACAAATATATTTTTCCTCTTCTAAACAAACACCAAGACACTGAAATTGAAATACATATACGGTTCCTTTTCCCCTTCCTTTAAAATTTTCTTTCTCCTCACAACCACATTCTTTCTAGATTTTTTACACCAACAACAAAAGTTCTTGAGCAAGGAAGAAAAGAAGAAAACTTACCCAATACAAAATCGTTGTTTAATGACTTCTTTGATCTACTTTCGGCCTTAACAACAACATTCCCGATAAATTCCAACGTTGCCGCCACTTCTCGAACGTTTTGCTGGCCAACCTTCCTTGTTGAACCATCTCTCTTGAACTCTCTCTCTAAGATGGGATATTCTCCCTTTTCTTTCTATCCCTCTCTTTCCAAATGGAGTTTTTCCCCCTTTTTTTTTCTTTCCTCTATGCTTTCGTAAATCCCTCTTCTTTTTCTTTTCTTTTTTTTTTTTAATTTTTTTAAAAACCACAAGCTTCCCATGGAAGCTTCTTTATTTTCCTATACTTTTTTTTATACACATATATATAATAAAACAAACTTGTGTGTGGCTTCCAAGAAGCCACATCATTACTTCTATATTTAAAAAAAATTCTTTTTCCAAACATAAACAAAATTAAATTCTCTTTCACTACTTTTCCAAATTCTGTTTTATTTTCTAAAATAATACAAACTTTCTCCTTTTAATTTCTCAAAATAATATAAGTTGTATCCCATTTTCAATTTTTCAAATTTCTTATATTTCTATTTTTGTTCCAAAGACTATTCTCCTTCAAAAATTTCAAAATCATAGATCGGATTGCTAGAAGACGCAAATTGGGTCTTACAGAAACCTTGATAACTATGGGCAATGGTCGATACATTGCTGAGTAGTCGAAACCTTGATAGCTATGAGCAATGGTCGATGCACAGTTCGAGACCTTGGTAACTATTGACAAGGAATCGAATGCTGAGCTCCGTAGATATGTGTTGAGGCCCTAGTAACTATGGGCAGAGGTTGATGCATCTCGAAGGGTCAATCTTGGAGAGCTTTGTGAGGGCTATATTATTGCACGTTAAGTGATCAGTGGAGTCCAGTGACTTTGTGAATCTTGAGTATAGTTTGGGTATGCCATAGCATGATGTTTGATTCGTGTATTGAATGTTTAACTTGTTTCATGCTTGAGGAGTATGCTTATTGTTGTGAATAGTATGTTGTTTGCCTGGTATGTTGTTTGATGGCTCCTCAGGTGTGAGCTACTTACCGATACACGTTATGTACTAACCCACCACCAGGTTTTGCAGGTGATGATGAGAACTACAACCTTGGTCATGCTAAAGAGGAGACGCAAGAAGGGGAGACTATAGCTAGCTACTTAGTTATTTTAGTAGTTGTCTTTGTTGAACTTTGTTTAGTTAAACTACCTTTGTAGTTGGTTAAGTTGAATTTCAAACTGGTTTTTGTAGTGTCGTTTCCTTCTTAAATAGTTTAATTTGAGTTTGGTTTATCTTAGGTGCATTATTTACGTTGAAAGTTTTATAATAGACATTTAGGTTACTTTACCTTCGTGGAATGTGTTTGCTTGAAATTAATGAAATGGTCTAGTACTTTACATATTTCAAATGTTGGTTTGTATGTGAATCTTCAATAACTTCTTGAGTTGGAGTAGGAAGTCGTGGGTTGGTTACTCTGGATATAGAAGTGTTATCTTTTTGACCAACAGGTGCTAGAAAAAATTTGGGTATGGTTGTAGTTACGTCGTTATGCTGCCAAATTTTTTGGGGCATATTGGTCGTAAGTTTAGTAATGTCTCCTCAGTTAGGTTAAAATTTGGGAGCATTACAAAAGATGAGGAGGAAGGAAGAAGAATGGGGAAGGAAAAAAGAAAAAAAATTAAATTTTTTTTAATTAAAAATAGGAAACGGTGGCGATGGCGACGATGACCAGTGGTAGCAATGGGTTGAAGAAGAAGGAGGAGGAGGAAGGAAGAAGAACGGAGAAGGAAAAAGAAAAAATCAAAAAAAGAATTTTTTAATTTAAAAATAATAAAATAATATTTTTTTAATAAAAAATAGGTGTCACGTCACCTTTCTATTTGGGACTAATGAAAAATTGGATGGAAGGACCAATAGTGAACTAAATGCAAAACTTAGGGGTAAATTTGTTGAGTTTGAAAACTTAAGGACCAAAAGAGAACAAAACGCAAAACTGAGGGACCAAAAAGGTATTTTGCCATTATAATTATTTATTCAAAAATAATAATAATCCCTAATGAGATAATTCACATTAAAACCGACCTCATACATTCATAATAGACACCCATTATTGTAAATCCGGCCTCAGAGATAATTCACATTCATCATGACAAAAGACTTGAGCATGAAATGGATGTGAATAGAGAAGAAATGGGGCACAAAAAAATGGAAATAAAGAATGAAAATCCAGGCGCAACTCAATCCAATTCAAGGGGCCAAAGATCACAACCATAGTCAAACAAAGCAAAAGTCAATGTGGAAGGACCAAAAAACAACAGAAATCATGCTAAGGAAAGAAGTTTAGTTTTTTGTAAACGTAATCTTCCAAAAAGTGGGAAAAAAAAGCAAAGACCATTAAACCAAAAATGTAGCCATGGTACAAATAGAGGAGAATTCAATATGAAAAGACAAAAAAAACAACAGAAGCCACGCTTAGGAAACTTCATAATTTTTTTGGTAATCATAATCTTCCAAATTTTGAAAAAAAAAATAGAGATCATCAAACAAACAATCATGACCATGGTACAAATAGACCAGAAATCCGTATAGAAGGACCAAAGAACAACAGAAACCATGTCAAGATAATGTATAAATTTTGTGTAAACACTATCTTTCGAAAATTGAAAAAAAAATCAGAGATCATGAAAAAAAAATTGATAGTCATGGTACTAACATAGGTTAGATACTCATCATTGGCCAGCAAGGGTTAGAGAACAAACCTGTGAGTATGCGAACACCCCTCCCTCCCCCACCATGCTCCAATCCCTTCACCAAGTCCCTCATAAATTTCCTTCCTATTTCACTCAGGCCATACATGGATTCAGTCGCACAAACCCAAAAAAGGAAAAAGGTGTACAAGTTAATGAGGGAATGATAAAAAAGGGCAAGGGACTGACATGGGGTGTTGAAGCAGCAAGAGGTGGTTAGAAGAAATTAGGAACCCTAGTTTACGGTTCTGGACAAAAAAATAAGAAGAAGAGGTCAGGGGTCACAAATCTGGTGAGATCGTGAACCATTTATGGGGTTTTTTGGAGAAAAAAAATGAAGAAGAGACGATTCGAGGGTAAGAAAAAGGTAGATCTAGTTGCATGGGCAATTAGGGTTTCCAGATTCGAAGAAGAAAATTTGAAGAACACGACAATTGGAGGAGAGTTGAAGTCAGATAAGTGGAAAAGAACGTAGAATACATACCTCGATGAAGAACAAAAAAAGAAGACTGAACGAAAACTCACCTCCATTGAAGGAACGGACAAAGACCAGAATATGGAGAGATCTGAGGATAAGGGGTTCATAGCAGCATTTTGTGAGAGAGAATGAAGATGAGAGAAAACGTAAGGTTTCCTTCGTGAAATCCAAAGAAACGCATGGAGTTATTATGTCGACACTGTACAACTCTGTGGAGTTGAAGAATTTTGACCACACTTCTTTTCTTCATGGCCAAACGGGAGTTGGGTTTAAAACTCAACTAAACCCAACCCAACTCAGGGGGACAAACAACCCCTAAATGATAGACCATATCAATTACATAGATTTTGAAAAATATTAAGATTCAATATTATTCTTTTATTATTAATTATGGGGTTAATTTCATAATATGAAATTTATTTTGTCTTTCATTTATTTCAACTTTTATGTTTTTTTTCCTCATTGAATAACGACAACAAATGTATCTTTAATTTGTAATTGTTTATGTTTTTTTTTCCTTAAACGATACACCATATCATTTCTTACTATTTAGTTTTGTTATTTTATAATTAGCATCAATTTTTAGCAAATGTTGTATTATACTTTTTATGTTAACTTTGTTTTCTATTAATTTTGTTTTTTGGTATAATTGTTGTAATGACATTAAGAATCTCAAAATTGGGAATGTTAACACAAATTCATTGGAAATTATAATAACTGAGGTTTTATAACATAAAAGAAAAAAATCTTGAAAGACAGAAGAAACTACAAAAAAAAAAAATCTTGAAAAACTACTAAAAAGTCATTCTGGCAAGATCCGAAAATTCATTATGATAATCTTGCCCGTTTGTTATTTTCTTGGTTCTTTTTTGAATTTTTTTCTATTTGTTTTCCTCTATGTCTCTTGCTTGCCATTGATCCAACCGTACAAATTTCTTGAACAACAATTTCCTTTCGTGCTCGATCAACTTCTGTTGTTTTATCCACTCTCACCAAAAAGAAATATTTCTTGTCTTTTGTGAGTACCAACTTCTAATAAAAGTTGTTTTTCTCCTTTTTGGTAACCTGCACATCATAACAAAGTTAATATTTGAATCTTATAGCAATGAAGTATGGAAATTAATTTTGTGTCATTTACATGTCGATCATTAAAATATTTTGTTGCACTGCATCCAACCAGGTATTCAGAAGCATCAAATTGTAACATCAGTCTCATCATTTCTATCTGATATTGTTAATCTCAACATATATTTTCTCATAAAAGTTAATTTCTCATTTTCACACGTACGACATGATGTTGTTGCATCATAATCTATAGGATAAAGTCTTTTCTTGCATGAACTACATTTTTCAAACCATGGATTATCCTTGTTTTGGATCTTCACAATTCATCCAATAAAAGAACAATAAAGATCTTAAACCTTTCCTTTGATTATGTCATCCATATTTCCTTCTTTTGCTTCTATCGTTTTTTTTGGACGGATATAAAAGATCTCTAAGCTTTTTATCTTTTGAAAGACTATCAAACCCAATAAAAAATGTGATTGAAAATTTATTCATGATTAGAAAATAAGTAAATATATGACATTAATTTACTGTCTAATTTTTACGAATATATCATATGATTTTTTCAATGTTATTTCAATACTTACCTAGCTTTTAGTGCATTTGCCCTCTCAATTGATGGGTTTATTGAAATCACACTAATGTTGGTAGATGAAATTGAAATTTCACCTGAAATATAAAATGTTAGGCATACTTCATATTGATAAGTATAAGAATAAAATTTAAAAATTACCTTTGAAGCTATTTCTTTTTATATTTGTGATTAGAATTATGTTCCTTTCCTTGCAATTATCCTCTAAAAATTGCCCCTCAGTTTCAGAAAAATCGTCTTACAATGTTAACGTTAAAATATTGTACCTGTAGATGGACAAAACTGGCTACTTAATTGTGTGCATGGAAAGCATTAAACAGTGACATGAAAGTTATTTAATAATCACTTATTTGTTGTCCATAATTTGAAATCCCGTTTTTTGGTATAGTTTGCATGATATTTTCTAATTATCATAGACTTGTATTACACCTCCCATAATATTTGTAGGTACAATTTTGTTATTTAGAAAAATTAACTTAATGAAAAAAAATTAATATTGTACATACCCATTTGAGATTTGATGTTGTCTTCATTATATTTGCCAATGATTCAAAGTTGACTAATTTTGTCTCCTTTAAATGGTTTACTTCCATCTTCAATTCCTTGGACTTTTCACTGGACTGGGACAATGATATCTCAATTCTATCGTTAACATTTTGGTATCTTCTATCAATTGGTTTTACACTTCCATCAATTATAAGGCATATGTTTCCCTTTTCTAGTTTCATATTGAAATTTTCAACTAGTTCATTGAACAACGTTTTTTGAATACCTCCCCCCTACAAAGACATGTTTAAATTGTTTGTAAACACACTGTCATAAGAATGGTACTAAATTCATTTTTTACCTCTGTCAACGACTATGAATTTTTGAATGCGGAGTGGTTCTCTTTTTCTGTTTTTGAATTGTTTCACCATAAATTTGCAAACTATTGTTACTTTGGTCAACCACCCTCTTTGGAAAGGCTTCGAGTTCTCAATTGTCATTTCTATCATCTAATACATAGAAAATAAATGGAAAGTTAGTTTTAAATAATTCATCTTATTTTTTTCAAAATTGAACGTTTCAAAAAGTACAATTTCATACCTTGAATGGACAAAAGTTTCTATATCAATACTCTAAATGATTCTAATATACTCAGAAAGTGGGAACAATATAGGAAACTCTCAATGTGAGGATTAGCAAGTTGGTGCATGTTTATATATTGTATTTTGGGCTATCAAAAAGTAGACCTTTTTGTATTTACAATAAAAGACATCCCATAATTGTAGGAAATTTAATATTTAACTGTTATTCTTATCCTATAGTTTTAAAAGTGAGAAGTGAAATTGGGTCCTAAAACGTTCAATTATTGAAGTTGCATTTCAAATTACAAAAGGGCATATATGTAATTAATTAAAGAATGAAAGGATAAAAATTCATCTAAAAATGCTTTTTTTTTTCTAGATTCTGGCTTTTTGTATATTATAGATATAGATACATTTAATTACTTTTCTTACCTTTAATTATTTATTAACTTATTTTTTGTTTTATCATTTACAGACTTGATTAGTATGATAATTTTAGTGAAATCTACTTCACCAATCAAACAAAAGCAATCGACCAAGCTTTTGTAGAAAAAATAGCTCATTCTAATGGATAAGAGTTATGTTTTATGTAATATTTGTGCAAAAACAAACTTTTCCCTAATCTTATATTATAATTGACTTAATTAAATATATTTGTAAAATAATGTAGAATACAAACCATAAAACTACATTGTGGGGAGATCCGACTGAATATGAATGACAAGAGCTAGAAGACAAAATGGATAATCATCCAATCATTATTGCTTCGAATTTGAAGACATCACTCTGAGAAGGTATTGATTTATCACAAATTTAATGAAGAACACAAAATATGTTATCTTATTTATTATATTTGTATTGGATATTAATTCCAGGAGAAATAAGTTTTTCTTCTACATTCAGTAGTCATATTACTATTGGACCTAAATTATCATAAACAAATGAACTATGAGGAAGGTAAATTATATAAGTTATGTTAGATTATTGACAATTTTAAATTTGTTATATTTATCATTCATTTCTTATAGGATTGAAAAAGCATGGAAGGGCAAAAATATCACACAAATGATGTCTCCTTATAAAAAATATTGATTAATGCACTAGAGGTTCCATTGGAGGAAATCATTTTAAATAAAAAAAATTATTCATTTTGTTCATTCAAGCTAATTTAATGATTATTCATGTCATGAACAAAGAAAATACATGGTTTAAAAGGTGCAAATTTTGTAATGAGTATTTTTATCCATGAATGAAGATCTCTTACATTGCAATCATTGTGAAAATGATGTACCTTGCATTAGAAAATACATGTTGAAGTTAGTTGTTTCAAATGGAAAGATGGAAGCTAATGTTACAGCATTTGAGGTTGCTGAAAGGTCGAGAAAATGTGGTGTTTCTCAATGTGAAAAGGAGATTTTTAAGATAAAGGAGAATAATATTTTAAAAATCTTGACAATTATTTACATTAGAATTATTACTAAGGGTTTGTTTGGTATGCAAATTTAGAATATTAAACCTGGGGGTTTAGGTAGTTTGAGTTTAAGAATGTTGTGTTTGGAGTGCATGTTTAGGAAGTTTGTGTTTAAGAAGTCTGTATTTGGAGTGTCAAATTTAAGAAACCTAGGTTTAGGAAACCTGAGTTTAGGAAATATGTGTTTGAAGTATAGTTTTGGAAGCATGGGTTTAATATTTTATGTATTTGAAGTTTAAGAAATCTATGAATCTACAGTAAGTGTTACATACATTGTGTCACACATATATTTAATCCTAAACTATTTTAATTAAATATTTATTTCCGTTTACCCTCAAATTGAGACTAATTTAAGCCTTTCTTAAAGTACTATTTTAATGGCTAGATTCTAAATTAATATGAATAATTATTTGAAGTTACATAAAAGTCAATTCCTAATTAAGATAATTACAATTGAATTTAAAGGCATGTTGTAACGATCTCAAAATTTTAACCTAACTTAAGGAACATTACTAAACTTACAACTAATATGCTCTGAAAATTTCGATGAGCATAACGGCATAACTATACTCTACCACAAAATTTTCTAACACCTATTAGGCTGAGGATTACACTTCTATAACCAGCAACAACACAACAACAAACTCCATACCTCCTAGCAGCAACACAACACTTCCAAACTTTAGATTGAGCAAAGTCACATCAACACAAGCTAATTCAATTAAATTAGTAGGAGCAAAATGAAGTTTTTAACCACAAAGCTTTTATTTCTTAACCTAAGTTCTACAAAAAGAACCTATCTACACTTCATAAAACAAATAAAAGAAACAATAAAGAATGAGAAGGCCTATACAAAGCATTTATTCAAAACAACTGGAATCCTATCTATGCAATTCAAAGAAAAACCCTACTAAGAAAGCACATAACACTAATGGTGTCCTCCCCGCATGTCTCATCGTCTGCATAACTAGGTTCATAGTAATCATCATCACTTGCAAAATCTGGTGGTGGTTCAGCACATAACATGTACTGAATAAGTAGCTCACACCTGATGAGCCACCAAGCATAAAACGACAAACATCATGTTGTTCACACGCACCCAAACATGCTTATTAAAAGTAATAATACAAGTCTCATGCTCAACTTGCATATAGAACTCACACAACACATAAATCATGCACCATACCATGCATCTAACCCATGAATTCCGCACCATGTAATGCACAATGTCTCTAACACATGATTTACGCATCATGTTTCGCTTACTCAACCCAACACATGAATTCCGCGCCATGCAATGCACTCTCACACATGAATTCTGCGCCATGCTATGCACTCACTGCCAACACATGATTTATGCGTCATGCTCTGCACACTCAACCCAACAAATGATTTACGCGTCATGCTTCGCCGTTGACCACACATTCACAACATACCATGCTTCCTAGACATGCTACTAGACCATGCTTTAATGCTCAAGCAAAACAACCCATTTACAACACACATATTATGCATAATCGGACAACTCAAGAATCTAGCATGCTAACATCACATAACCATAGTGCACACCACACATCTAAGCATGTTCAACATTCACATAATATATCATGGAGAGAGATATATATAGTGCATAAAAGGAATCAATAAGAAAACACACAACATGCTTTATGTTAGTCAAATAGACCCACCAAGTAGAAACTACTTACCTAAAGTGCTCCTAAAATTATTCCAAGAGTTCCTAAACCAAGAGAATAATCTTTAGAGGCTATACTTAGTTCAAAAATCTCTTAATAACTACAATGTGCTCAAAGAGGAGTATACTTACTTAGATACAACCTAAAAGCTAAATCAAGCACTCCAGAATCAACCCAAACTACAAATAGGAGTAACTATGGATTAGCAACTAATTGAACAACATCTAACACTTGCTTTAAAAGGGGCTAAACCAAGTTTTACCACTTAAACTCGCCAAAATAGACTCAAATACTTGTTGCAAGGTGTTCGAAGGGACTCCGAATTGGTTCGAAACTACAATCAGCAACTATCCAAAGGTTAGAAACCAAATCACAACACTTTAAGTAATTTGAGAAAAGAATGAAACGTGTTGAAACTTACCGAGAAGGCCGAAACAAACTTGGTCCCTTACTAGTTGGTGATCGAATTGGTGCAATTGTGCTAACCTGACTTCTATGGCTTATGGGTAGACTTAAAAGAAGCTATTCGGGTTATGGGTCAACGCCGAAAGTGTCCGAAACTACAAATAAATGATATCCAAGCATTAGAACCTTATCTACCATACTTTGAAAGAGTTCGAAAGGTTAAAATGGCTCTAAAACCTACCAAAAAGGACCATCAACCTTGCTAGTTCAAGTTTGAGAATGTTCCAATTGATTTGAAACTACAAGAAATGACTAATTAATGATTAAGATCCAATTACAGCACTTGAAAGGAATTTGAAAGGGTCTAAAACGCACTAAAACTTACTGAAGGGCTCTTATGCTTGGTGTTTGTTGTTCAAAGGTGTTCGAATCAATCCTAAACTGCAAACTGAAGGTTGCTACACATTAGAACCAAAGCTACAACACTTAGATTGATTTGCAAAAGGTCTAAAACATGATAAAACTTATCGTTCAGCATCAAAGAGGCCGGAATACTTGCTGCTTGGTGTTTGAACGAGTTCGACTTCTCCAAAACAAGCCCCACAGACCATGGGAACTCCAAATTAAGGCTGATCGAAGTGTGGGCCTTGATTCCAATGTGATTCGAGATTCGAAATCAAATGGACAATGCTAGAAATCACGTTTTTGGCAACAAACGACTTCGAATGCGGGATGGTTGGCATCCAAACAAGTCTAAAATCGAAAATCAAAGGGGTTTAAGGTATGGGTAATCCAAATATGAGATTGATTGGCCATGGGTCAGTGACAAACCTTTTCAAAAAGGAGGAAAATGCATGGGTTCAAGGTTCGAAATATCGATGTCGATAGAAATGTCGAGGTCCAGATTTTACGGAAATATTGATGGAAATGGAAATGTTGATGGAAATTTTGGGAAAATTTATGGAAATCATGGAAATTAATGGAAATTATTTGAATTAGTCAATGAAACTTTAATTGTGGCTTAATTAGACTATGATTGACTATTTTTAAGCATCATACCCAAAATTTAAGACAATATTTAGATATAAATGTCAATTGAAATGTCAATGCGGCCAAAAATTTTGAATATAAATATGAAAATTGATAAGAAATTTTAATTATTTCATGGAACTTTAATTGTGATTTAATTGTACTATAATTGATTATTTTTAACTATCATATCTAAAATATATATAATATTTATATTAAAATGTTAATGGAAATGTTGATGTTAGCAAAAAGTTTGGAAAAATTATGAAAATTGTTTGAATTATTAAATGAGACTTTAATTATGATAACTTAATTAAACTATAATTAACCACTCTAAATTGACTATACAAAATAATATCGAATATTGATAAATAGTTACAAAATTAGAGATATGAAATTGATGGAAATTGTTTGAATTAGCCAATGAAATTTTGATTGACTTAATTAACTATAATTGACTATTTTTAAGCATCACATCTAAAAATTAAGATTATATTTAGATATAAATGTCAATTAAAAATTTGAAATGTCGATGCGAGTAGGAATTTGAAAAAAAAAAGGAAATTGATTAAAATTATATGAATTATTTCATGAAACTTTAATTGTGACTTAATTATACTATAATTGATTACTCTTAACATCATATATCTAAAATATATGTAATATTTATATTCAATGAGAGAATTATGAAGGAAATTTGAGAGAATTGAAATGAATTTAAGAGAATTAGAGGAATTTTGAGAGAATTGGAGGGAAATTAAGAGAATTGGAATTAGTGTGTAGAAATACCTTGAACCTATTATCTAGCTCTTCGAATGACCACGTATGGGGGTCTATTCTATATTAGAGTTAGATGGGTGCCATATGAACTCTTATCTAATTACTCTCTGTATTTTGTACTCAGTTTCTCTGCAAGATAATAAAATTATCTCTCCCTCTGTCAGTGGATATAGGCTATTACTTATTATGTATTAACAAAGAAAATATTAAATTTGAAATATATATATATATAAACCATGCACGTGCCTTTCCATGCATTTCCCATGTGCATTTCATTGCTTGACATTAAAAAAAAAAACGAAATATGGACGACATGTCGTCGAAAGGGGGGAAAAACAACATTCCCCCCCTAACGACATGTCGAGTGACATTTTCTTCCATGGGGTTGAATCAAAATCATCGGCAAAGATGTTGCCGTCGCGTGGGTTTTGTTGTTGGTGTCGCTGGAGCTGTAGAAATTGTATCGTGGTCATCCTGATTTCAAACGCTAAAGAATAAGATCTAAGACGTTGCATTTAGTTTGGACCTAGGGTGTTGCTTGGGCTTTGCTACTCGTGGTTGGGTGCATAGACGTCAGAGGAGGAGAGGGAGAGAACTGGTCGGCAACATGAAGAAAAAGAAGAAGAAGAGGAAAACAAAAGAGAGATCGGTTGGGCGACTATGTCTTCAATGCAAGAGGGGGGGGGGGGGGGGAAGAATATAGAACCTTGGGGGGGGGGGGTTTCTCGTTTGGTTTTCCTTCTTAAAACGTTTTTCTTTTAATTAAACCAACCAAACCCAAATAAACTCCAACAAAAACTCTTAAGTTAACTTCTAAATCTAGATGAACCTTAGGAGAAAATCTTTGAGTAAATCTTTGGGTTTTCAAACTTAAATCTAAAATCCAACATATACTAAATTTCCAAACTATTGAATTTGGAACTTTAAAATAAACTTCGTCCAACCAAAAAAAACTTAATTAACTCAGTTCAGTCATCTAATTCCAAAATATCTCCAAATGACGAAATTAGTCGTACATGAAAATGTGGGGAATTGCACATGTTTACGTCCTTGCAATCATAATTAATCAATAGGAATGGAAAATTTTGGGTTCAACCTCATTACGATTGATTGCGTTTACCACACGGAATCAATCGTGGGACACACTCTGAAATTTGTAATTCTATCATGTAATTCCATTTTGCCCAAAAGGGTACTCAATCTCATTTCCATTGATTATCATATTGGACCCACACCATCTTTTTGACTAACTTTCCACCATTTGCTCTTTTTCTCTCCTTTAACCTCTACCACGATTATTTTTTCTTTCTTCTGCCGCCTCCTTCCTCCTTCTTCCTTCTTCCTGTTGGAATTTCTTCATGTTGATAAAAAAACATTAAAAC
Organism: Trichosanthes truncata; assembly: GCA_033996785.1. NCBI lineage: Eukaryota > Viridiplantae > Streptophyta > Magnoliopsida > Cucurbitales > Cucurbitaceae > Trichosanthes > Trichosanthes truncata. Next base: position 18,835,473 of record JAWPNB010000004.1, read on the forward strand.
TTATAACTATTTTATGGTTTTATTAAAACTCTTCATATCCACTCTCTATAATTCTCCTTAATATCATATTTTTCACTTTGATATGATGCAATAATAATGATACTCTCAGCAATTTTTTTGGTCAATGGCCATGGTGGAAAGTCATATTTTGTAGGTCAATGGTCATGGTGGAAAGCCATATTTTGCAGCATTGTAAATTTATGGTCTCATAGATTTACTAAACCTTTTCTTAAATTATTACCATTTTCATAAATGAAACAAAGTTGGATGAAACGGTGCTCGAGAATAAGGGATTTGGAACTGGAAGTTGATTCTCGATTTTTGTCTGTGATTTTTGGCCATATTTATGACAACGAGAATGAGAACTAAAGATTGATATCTAGATCGAGAGTTGATGTTTTTGTCTTTCATACATAATTTTTTGCCATTGTTGGCCATATTTGCGAGAATGACAACGACGATCTAGATCGATATTGATCGATATCTAGATCAAGATCCATATGTAGATCAATTAGCGATATTTTATCCATGATATTTTGCCTTCTTTTTTTTTTTTGCCATGCAAGAATGAGATTGAGAATTTTTCTTTTTAATTTTTGGTTTGACCTGTTACAAGAATATCGTTTTAAAATAAATTAAATAATATTATCGTATTAGGTTTGGTCCGTTACAAGAATATCATTTTAAATAAATTAAATAATATTATCTTATCAAATCAAATAATTGCAGATTTTGTTTTTAAAATTGTGATTTTTTTTCTTTTAAAAGTATTTATATCAAGATTATGTGTTTTGAAAAAAAAATCTACACCGAAATTTAATTTGAATTAGATGAGTGAAATTTAAGATAATTACTATTTTATTTTTCAAAATCCTACATTTTTTAACATTTTAATTTAGGTATTAAATTTTTTCAAGTATAAAAATTTGAATAAGTAAATAATAATAATAATTTGAATAAGTAAATAAAAATAGAAAAATGGCATTTTAATTCTTGTAGCATATTCTTTAGCTACTACATTTTAATTAATTAGAAATATAAAATGGCATCTTGGTAATCATATCTATTTCATTCCAATTCTAGATGTAAGTAAACAGCACCAATGAGATTTTGATTACGATTCCAGCCAACTTCAAGTAAACAGCTTCAAAGGAATCTCATTTCCATTGCGATTGATTTCATTACGATTAATTTTCTTTACAATTGGAGCCCATTTTCATTACGAGTACGTAAACATGCCCTAAGTACTTTTGACACATTAAATAAATGGTTAATTTAAAATTTTCATTTCTAATTATTTATAGTGTTATAAACAATTTCAGCATGTAGATTAAAATTAGATATTAGATTTAATAAAATTTAGGAACAAATATTATGCCCACAACTTCCCATCTACAAAAAGATTCATATATTACAATCACTAGAAAAGTAAACTAAAGTTATAATTCAAAATCAAAACTTACATGGTCCCAAAAAATATCCTTACATATATAACAAAATGAGATTTGACATACATAAGTCTTGACATACATAAGTCATACAAAACACCAGGAAGTGGCTATATCATCATCCACTAAACACTCATCATTCACCTCTCTTCAAGAGACACATGTAATACAAATATCTCCAAACATCCAGTACAACAAGAGAGCAATCAATTTGATTAATATCTTTGAACAAAGCCTCAGCTACCTTAACACGATCATTAATACTCAGATTAGGCATTGATAGCACTAAATCAGTGCTATATTTATGTCTTATTTCAGCTATTTTTACGCTATATTTGTGAGCTTTTACGTTAATTAATTGTTGATTTCAGGAATCCGAGCAATTCCAAGCGAAAATTGCAATTTTAGAGCTTTATGTTGAAAATGGAGCTTAATTAGAGCTTTTGGAGGAGCTAAGGACAAGAAGAGTTGAAGCACAAGGTGTTGGGGCCGAGAGGACGGCGTTGCAACACCATAATTTGGTGTGTAAACCTGAGAGCTAGCGTTGCAATGCTAGAAATATGTTGGAATGTGGAGCTTCGTCCGAAGCGTTGCAATGCTATTAACAGCGTTGCAACGCTGCATCTGTACACTTTTCGAAAATGCCATCGTTTTGGGACAGCATTGCAATGTTGTCCCTGATAGGAACAACATAGTTCTATATTTTCATACTTAAATCATGTTAGTTTGGAGGTTTTAATGTAATTAATTGATTATTTTGTAGGGATTTGAGCATAAAGCACGTTCCAAGAGATTCTACGTTGAATCACGATTCCAACGCATCAAACCGGAGGTCATTTGGACACCTGAGCGAAAAGTTAGAGCAAAAATAAGCAGTGTTGCCCGCTGCGTAGCGTCTAGACGCTGTCCAGAGCGTCTAGAGAGCGTCTAGACGCTATCGGCAGTTCCCTGAAGCCTCCCTCGACGCTGCGGAGAGCCCCTGTGACGCTGGGAGCGTCTAGACGCTGTCCAGAGCGTCTAGACGCTCCGTCGATTCCTATATATAGATTTTTCATGTTCTAGGTCATTAGTCTCCGATTTTCAGCAGTCATGAGACCAATTTAGGCTTTCTCCTCTCTGTTTTTCAGTAGTTTAGGATAGATTAGGAGTTTTTCATCAAACCTCAGTGTCAGGCTACATCGTTTCGATGGATTGCTAGACTTTTGTCACCATTTTGGGGTTGTAAATACGGCATTATGCATTTTATTGTGAGATTTGGTTGTTAATTTCAATTTCCAACACTGTTTTATGGCTTGCAAATTCTTGTGCTTATTCCTAGTTATTTCTACTTTGATTGAACTGACAAATCAATTAATTTAGAGATTTCTTAGCTATGCTAGATGTATTCGTAGGGGTCCTTGGCCTCTAGCTTAATTTGAGTAGTAAATAGGCCGGTAGCCACGTCGGTTAAATTAAGTAGAATTGCTTAATTACAAGTACATGGTAGGCCTTAGAATTGTTAGCGCGGGCTTAGTTAATTTAGATCAACCAGTCTTAATTAATTAACTCGTTTCGGCTTATCCCTTGAGTGTAATGCGTTTAATTAATTCTTTTGGTATTGGTCGTGCCAAATTAGTTGATTAAATTAGAACCAATTAAGCGTTTGTAAGTTGGTTTAATTAAGGGAGGCTCCTACGGTGTCCTGAGGAGTTCATTCGGTCTTAAAACATAGGAAATTGCATGTTAGGTTAGTTTCAATGATCGATAATTTGCATAACTACCTGTTTACCCCTGATTCGGTGCCCAAGGTGAGATCTTTATTTTTACTACTCTTTGTTTAGTCCTTCTGTCTCTATTTTATGCCTAACTTCCCCCCAGTTCGTGTCAGTCCATGTCATTAAGAAAACCAATTAATTGAAACCAATTTATTCGGTTCCCTGTGGTTCGACCCGGTCCACTATTAATTACTACAAGTAGTTAATTTTAGATCGGTATTATAAATTGTATTTGATTGAGCCCTCGACCAGCTCACTTCAATCCCTAGCGTTGCAACGCTATTGCTATTTATGCTATTTGTTCTTTGCTTCGTTTCTGAATTGGGGGAGACCTTTTGGGGGTTTTTAGCCCTAATTTCGATAACTTTCCTCCTTGAGACCTGTGGAGCTCGAGACGAAGTGTTTGGAAGGGGTGTTTGAGGTTTGGGGATTGCAGAATTTGAGGCAGGAGTCAAGAATTCAGTAATGACGGTCTTCTTCTCCATTATCTTCTCCTTGTTTTTTTGTATCTAGGGACTTTAGGATGTTGTATTGTGCTGTTTTAATGACATTTATGGGCTAAATTTACTTGTTTAGGGGTTAAGAGCACATTTAGGATTGAATTTATGGATTAAATGTGATCATTGGCTTTTAATTGCTTGATTAATTGTTTTTAATTGGATTGTTCTTAATGCTTCTACTTATTTGGCCAATATTTAGTTGAACTTAGTCTTAATTGAGCTCGACAGAGGAAATTAGGAATGAATTAATCCAATTAATGCCCTTAATTGTCGATGTGACATAAGAGTAACAATTGATAGGTGAGGCTAATTATGAGTGGGCTTATTCCAACTAATTAATCAATTAGCGCTAAGGACACTTAGGCAAGCGATTAATTAAGTGTGTTCGAATAAGACCGAAAGGAGATTTCGACCGGTTTTGCAGGTTTATGCAATTAAGCTTGTTTAATTAACTGTCAGATTCAATTGCCATAAGTCCAGCCTAAATTGTGCTCGATCCCCTAAACATTCCCTTAATTTGGTATCTCTAACTCTTTATATTGCTTTCCCAGTTAGTTTAAATTCTTAAGCATCGTTCCTTTAGTTTGGGCCTTAAATAATTCCAATTTTGAGTATTCTTAATAATTAATTAGCTTTAAAAAGAAGTTCCATATCCGCTTCCCTGGGGATTCGATACTTGGTACTTACATACCATTTTATTATTACTTCGATTGCATGCATTTGTGTGTACTCCGATCAGGCATCTCATGAAGTTTGTCAAGTACCTATCGTTGAAGGGCCACCTCTTTCTCATCTTTATGCTAGGATGCAATCCTCTGAAGGTAAATGGTTTGCTTGCTCATCTCTTTAACCACATCAACATAATATGTAGGACTGGGTCGTTTCCTCTTGTTCCCTCTAGAGGATGACCCTACTCCACTGGGCATACTCATAGGTGTGGTTGGTATCTCATCTCCCATGACATATTACTCTATTCTTTACATCATGAGCTAGTATACGTAGGAATATAGCAAGCATCTCCTCCACGTCAACCAATTGTGTCCCTCTTAGACCATTGATTGTCCTCAGCATATGAAACAATATTGTGAAACACCTTCTATCCATTCTTGTACCCTCATAGCAGGCTATGTCATCTTCGTGAATAAGATGAAAGAAGTTGAGCTGCCTAATTTGATGCCTATAGAAGGGTGATTGATTGTTTGATATCTGATTTTGATTAAATACAGCGCATAATATTCCAAATAATCGACATTGGTTGGTGAGAAAGCATGCCAGGATAGCACCCAACTCAAAGTCATCCATTTTCAAGGAATTGGTCAATTGTTAACTGCACAAATCATGAATTTATTCATATTTGAAATAAAATTGTCCACAATGATAGATACAATCCTTCAATGCATCTACATAGGTGGGTTTTGTGTCATGTACCATGAAGTTGATTTATACATACATAACTACCAATCCGACTACCAATCATATTAGATAATGTGAAATATGATTCTTTTCGTTCCAAGATCCTTGACTATAACAAGGTCCTAGAGATTGGGACACTTCCACTATATTTAGGTTGTATTTGGGTAGATTTTCTACTCATAAGACTATATTAACTAAGAATGGCCCATGCAAATAGTAATAAAATTGACCATTTGGTTTCATAATGGAAAATAAATATACATTAAATATAAAAAAATAGAGAAGTAAGAGATATTTAAAAAAATCGATAAGAAGAGATAAAAATAAAGTACTAAAATGTGAATTTTGTCTAAAATATTAAATTTAAATATAAATTGTCACCTAAACTAATTGTCTTGAGTTGACATGGAAGAAAATGATGCAATGAAATTCAAAAAAAAGTTGATCGAATTATCAAAGAAAATATAGATTTCTTATTTGACCAAACTATGCTTCAAAGCATATTTAAAATTCATGTTCATTGAATCTATTTAGAACAAGTTTTCTAATTATTATTTTCTTAGGCCTCATTTGATAACCATTTTAATTTTTAGTTTTCTGTTTTTTGGTTTTTAATTTTCTGTTTTTAGTTTTTTAAAAACAAAAATCATACATGTTTGGTAACTTTTTTTAGTTTTTTAGTTTTTTAAAAACAGAAAACAAAACATGTTTGATAACTGTTTTTTGTTTTTTGTTTTTAAAAATCAAAAGAACATTCGATGACTATTTTTTATTGGAAAAAATACATTTTTGGTCCCTGGGTTTTTAAAATGTAGCCTTTTAGTCCCTAAGTTTTGAGAAATAGATTTAAAAGGTCACTCATGTTATTTTTTCAAAATTTATTAATTTTTTCAATTTTATATAAAATTAATATTTTCAATTAATTTTTAATATTGAATGATTTTTTAAATAAGAAAAAATATTTTCTCTCTCCCCTCCTTCCACCTTCTTCCCTCTTCTTCTTTTCCTGTTTTCCCAATCTCCAACAACACCTTCCTCCTTCCTCTCCCTTCCTCTCTCTTCTTCTTCTTTTCCCCTTCTCCCATCTTCTGTCCTTGTCCACCATGGCAAACCCATCGCAAAGTCTTTTGTCATCCTCAAATACATCAATGAAAACTGGAAAAACAAAGACCCCATGAAAGATCTCAAGCAAGTTTATGTGATAAGTTTATTGACAACAAGATAAGGAAAAACAATCTCGGGAATTAGAAATTTCAAATTCTGACTTTCTTTTTCATTTTTCTATTTTGAAAGAAAGTGTAATTTGAAGGGGTTTGATTTCCAGGTTGTTTTTGGATTACTAAAGGCTATTGGAAGCAAAGGAGAAGAGAGAGAAGGTTTTAGTAATGAATTCTTCTTCTTCTTCTTCTTCTTCTTCTTCTTCTTCTTTTTTTTTTTTTTTTTTTTTTTTTTTTTTCTGGTTTTGGTTGTTGGAACTTCATGCTTTGTTGAGGAGAGGAAATAAAATAGAAGGAGAAGAGTGAGAATTGTTGTTCGAAGGAGAGGGAGGAGTGGAGAGGAAGAAGAAGATGTTGTCGAAGATGGGAAAAGGGGAAAATAAGAAGAGGGAAGAAGGTGGAGGGAGAGGAGAGAGAAAACACTTTTTCTTATTTAAAAAAATCATTCAATATTAAAAATTAATTAAAAAATATTAATTTTATATAAAAATTGAAAAAATTAATTAAAAAATAACATGAGGGACATTTTAAACCTATTTCTCAAAACTTAGGGACTAAAATGGTACATTTTAAAAATCTAGGGACCAAATGCACGTATTCTTGGAAACTCAAGGACCAAAAAGGTATTTTGTTTCCTTTTTTATTTTATATTTCTTTTATAAAAAAAAAAAAAAATCAAACTACTTTTACAATATTTTTCCATCTAATATACCATGATTATTGTTGGAATATAAATTTTGGCCAATCAGAAATTTCCATGCCATTAATTAAAATTAGTGACAAAATTATTTATTTAATTAGGGATTATTTAAATTTGCAAGTATGCCTAAATTCAATTAAGACAAGTCCAAATATGCAATTGGGTTATATGAAATTTGAGCCAATTTTAGACAAAGCCCAAATGGGAGGCTCTAATCCAGCAAAGTCTAGGCCCAAGGTCAGTAAGGCTCAGTCTATAGGAGTTTAAGCTCAAAGTCAACCAAGCTCAGTCTAAAGGCCAAGACCAAAGTCAACTATGCACAGTCTAAAGGACCTAGCCCAAAGTCAATCAGCTCAGTCCAACAGTTAGGCCCAAGCCCACTTAGGGGCCTTGGGGAACTCTATAAATAGAGAGCTGCCTCCTCCATTTTTGGGTTCAGAAATTTGAGATCTCAGAGAAAATTCAGAAATAAAGGCTTGAAGACTCCTTGAGCTCTTAAAGATCAAACACCTCCTGAACAAAGAACACTTCCTCGAAGATCAAGAACACTTCTTCAAGATCCCAAGAATCCATTGAAATTTCAATCTCGAGCATAAGCTTTGCAGCCCTCAAGTGAAACATACAAACAAGAGAGAGAATCAGAAGATCAAGTATTAGAGATTGTATTCCACTACATTCAAAGTTATACAAATACAAAAGATTCATTTGCACATGTTCTTATTTCTTTATTGAAATCTCGTGCAAACACTGGATTTTGGAATGGGTGAAAGTCAACGCGTCAATAGAAAAACAAAAACTGGATTTTGGAAACCATTTTTTTTCGTTTTTCAAATTGTTTCATGACAAAGCTTGTCACACTCGCCAAATAAATTTATAAACCAACCACAATTTGCAGCAATAGTGGCCAGGTCGAACACATGGAGGCGAAACTATGGCTATTTAAATTAATACCTTTGGATGATAAAAACAACAAATTAGTGGGAGGATTTTCATGAATAGAAATTAAAATGTTGAAAATTAAAGTCATACACAGGAATTCTAAAGGAATGAAGCAAACTTACTGATATGCTAGTTCGAGGCATATATAGGGAATTTCATATTGCAACATTAATCACAAATTTAAACTAAGCATAATTAATTTAAGAGTTCTAAGACCTAACTGGAATCCCGCGAGAGCCTCCCCTAAAGAACTGAGATTACAAATGCCTAAATCGGTTATCCAACTAATTAACTAGCATGCTATTTAATTAGAAGCATTAAGCTCAAGGGACAGGTCGAAACGTAATTTTCTAACTCGACGGGTCGTTCGAATTAAACAATTACACACCAATTAGTTATATAGCCTACTACATGCAAAGTAACTAGAGTTCTATACTCCTGTTTACTAATGTGGCTATCAGCTAATTGCTACTCAAATTGAGCTAGAGACCGAGGACCCCTAAAGTACATCTAACATAACATAGCTACTAAGTATGAGCACAAGATCTTATCAGCCAAAGAACATTCTGGAACTAAAAGAATTAAGTACAAAGTCTCATACTGTTGCAATAATCAATCCTACATTACCTCGAAACAACGATTATACCTAGCCGAATATCATTTGCTTCAAACCCAGGGCCATAATACAAGCCCAAAATGAAAGATGGAAGAAAAAGCTATCTAAAACAATGAAAAATAGGGGAAGAAATCATAAAACAAGGGCTAGGGTCGGGAAAGATTAACCCTAAACTCGAAAAGAATGAATTTATACAATCAGGACAAAATTGCAACGTTGTCCTATAGTGTGCATTGAAGGAATGTGTTGGGATTTATGTCCCAAAGCCTCGTAATTAATAATTTATTTAATAATGAATAATAATTTTGATTATTTTATTTGCAATATAATATTATTCATTATATGAAAAATCCAAGGTTATTAGTGTAATCTTGAACAATATGTGGTTGACATACAAGAGGATCATGTTTAAGAAATAACCTAAAGGGTCATAGTATATGGATAAGGTTGGGTGACTTATCCTGATAACACTATTGATACGGCCCACTTTGTAATAGTTACAAATGATTTGATCCAAATCATTCATGTGGAGACATGTGAGTAGAGGTATCTTATACAATGAGTTTGTATAAGACTGGACCACGGAATATTTAATCTCTCTTTATAAATTCGTTAATTGAGAAGATTAATATTTCATTAGGATGATCATATGCAACTCGATCTTAATCCTAAGTGAGTTATGAACTCCTACTTGTGAGGGCTTGTCCTTTGATTTGCATGGGTGAGAGTGGCTTTTGTAGCCGATTCAATATGCCTACCATTTTGGGGACTTGACCAAATACGGAGCTGGGAACATAATCTCACAAGATGGAATTCACTCATTCCCATATAGGGTAAGTAGATGACTAGTTTCCTTAAGTGCTGATTTTGGGACTTGAACAATGGGGCCCCACCATCTCATTGGTCTGAGAGGGACTTAGTTTATAATTATATTATAAACATATTGTTCATTAGAGAATCAATGGTACTTAAGGTGCAAGATGTAATTATAGAGGTAAAACGGACTTTTGACCCAACTGTAATTACGAACAACTCGTGAAGGATCGACTTGCATGTAATGATTATATCTATGGACACAACTTGTCCTACATTGCATAAGAGTGCAACTCTGGGTCTATAGTGGAGTGTGTTGGGTTTTGTGTCCTAAAACTCGTGGTTTTGTAAACTGAATATATATTCTATTTTGCAATAAAGTTGTTATTGAATAAAGTGGATTATGTATTCCATAACCCAAATCCAATGAACTAAGAACTCTTGACTATAAGATGTATACTTGAACTTTATGTATGACATCAAAGTAGATCAAGTTCGAGTGATAGCCAGAACGGTCTATAGTATAGGGATAGGGCTGGGTACCTTATCCTGAGAACACTATGGACGCGACCCACTTTGTATAGTGCTAACGATGTGATCCTGAATTGTTCATGTGGAGACATGAAAGTGGGGGCATCCTATGCAATGAGTTTTCATAAGACTGGACCGCGAAATAGTCACTTAGACTTTTTAACTCCGTTTACTGTTTTAACTTATTATTTTCATACGATGACCTAGGTAACTCGATCTTAATCCTGAGTGTGCTATGAACTCCTGTTTATTTGGGATTATCCTTAGATTTGCATGGGTGAGAGTGGCCCGAGATCGCCGACTCAATAAGCCTACCATTCCAGGATAAGACCGGGTAGATAGTTGGGAACATAGTCATGCAAGATGGAATTCACTCCTACCTGCTTTAGGGTTTAGTAGAGAGATTGTTCCCTTAAGTGCTGACTCCGGGTCTTGAACAATGGGCCCACCCTCTCATTGGCCCGAGAGGGATTCGGTTTGTTGGTCGGACCACAAACCAATTGTTCATTAGAGGATCAGTGGGACTTAAGGAATAAGAAGTAATTACAGGGGTAAAACGATTTATTTGACCCAGCTGTAATTACGAACGACCTGTGAAGGATCAACTTACTAATCATGGTTATATCGAGTGGACAGAAATATATCTACAGTGAGGAGAGTGCAGCACTGGGCTTTAGTAGAGTGTCCCGGTGGTTAACGAATGTTGATTAGATAGGCTAAAGAGTTTTGCCGATTAATCTCGTATCGTTGGAGCTCGTGATCTGTAGGTCCATTAGGTTCCCCTTACTAGCTCGGATTAAGCCTTGTAACAATTTGAGAGAAAAGAATTTGAATTGTTTAAATTCGGTTTTGGGAGAAAACGTTAATTATATGTGATATACTTAACGTTTCATAGCTTAATTATGAATTAAACTATGATAAAGAAGAGGTGGACATATTTAAATTTGATTTAAATATTGGTTCGGTTTAAAACATGAATAGGGATTCATGTTCGAACGTACGATTTGAGAAATTGGGATTGGTCCAATTATTTAATTTGATATTTGATATTAAATTAAATAATTATTTAAAATTAATTAAATTGTTTAATTAATTAAAATTTGATTTTAATTTAAAATTAAATTTATATTAATGTTGAATTAAAATTAAAAGGAAATTCAAATTCATTTAGGAATGAATTTTGGACCAAATACATTTGTTGATGAACAAGTTCCTTGCTTTATCAAATTCATCAAAATTGGCCACCTTCTTCTTGAATTATCCTCATCACTTATGTGTTGGCTTCTTCACAAAGCTTAAAGAAGCTTGTGGTTTGTTTTAAATAAAAAGAAACACCATGGGTAAATGGGTTTTTGCAAAAAATTTTACATTTTCTCGGTTTTAGACCTTTACCCATTCTTCTTCCAAATTCTCTTAATTAAGGATCCCACAATCAGTTCCAAGGCCCGAGGATAGTAGGGAAGACTCTAAGGGCCCGTTTGGATGGAGGTGTTGTGGGGTGGGAATGGGCTTGGGATCCCCAAGCCCATGTTTGGTTTAATTTTTTGAATCACATGCCTGGGAATATGCTTTTCCCAGGCATCATTAACAAGGCATTGCATGGGTTTTTTAAACCCATCCAAAATCATGGGTTTCAAAAACCCATCCTCTCTTTTTTTTTTTTTTTTTTTTAATTCTTCTATACTTTATTATTTTCTCTCTTTTTTTTTTAAATTTTTTTTATTAGCTTCTATTATTCATTTTTTCTTCTTTTTCTTTATTTTCCATTATTTTTTTCTTCAACTTTCCTCCATATTTACTTTTCCTTCTAATCTTTCTTTTCCTTTCTATGTCTTTTTTTTCCTATTTTTCTCTTCTCATTTTTTCCCTCTATCTAACATTCTCTCTCTCTCTCTCTCTTTTTTTTTTTTTTTTTTACTTTCTATTATTAATTTTCTTCTCTTTCTTTTTTCTTTCTCTGTGTCATTTTTCTTCTTTTTCTTTGTTTTTCTACATCAATTTTCTTCTTTTTTCTTTCTATATTTCTTTTCTAGTTTTGTTCTTTTCGTTTTCTATCATTTTTCTAAAACTATAGTGAAAATGACTAATTAATATTGGCATAATATAAATTTTTATTTTGTCTATGTTTAGTGGTCACTTTTAGATAGATTATATTTGATTTTTGAAATATAACAATCATAATTAATTTTTCAACTTGATTATTGTACTAATTAATTATAATTAAAAATTTATATAATTTTATTAATTACATTTCTTTGAAGATAATTATTAAGATTGATGACTAAATAAAATTATGAACCTAAAATTTAAGATATATTATTTATAATACTAATGAATAAAAATTAAATTAAAATTTAATTGCTTAAAATTATTTTAATAAATTGACTTAATAAAAATAAATTAATAAGAATAATTATTTTAAAAGTAACTCATGTAAATCTGACAACATTCTCATGTAACACCAAATACATAAATCATTTATTCCTATGAAAATCTGTTAATTTTCCCATGCACAATCAAACACAGTTATCTTCAATTCCCAGACATCTTATTCTCAGGCATCTAGAAAACCTTAAACCAAACGGCCCCTAAGGGTGATCCACAAAGTGTTTGTGATTAGAAATTACCCATGGATTAAGAAAAATTTGAGCGACAAAGGTACGTGTTCTTATACTCTGTTTTTCGGGATATGAGCATGTTGTTTTGTTTGATTAAATTGATGCAATTAGAGTGCTTAGGATCCAAAATTTCTTTCGCTTTTATGATATTAACTCTTTCAATTGGTATCAGAGCAATTTTGAGCACTTAATTTGCATCAATTTTAGCTTGGTGGGTATGATTTTGAAATCGATTTTTCTGGGTGTCTAAAGTGAAACTTTCGGTTTTGGCATCAAAATTGAGCTTCAATTTGTTGTCCGTTTTGTAATTTCCCGAGCGTGTATGGGATTTAATGAGTGAAAAAGAGTCTGTAAAAAATTTGGAGTCATTAGAGTCCATATAGGCTTCCAATTTGAAGAGAGAAGGTGAAGAGTTCAAGCTGGAAAACAGAGAAAAAGCTGCTGTTTTTTTTTTCTCTTCTTTTCTGCCAAGACCGGTTCACACATGAGAAAGACGAAGCGGTCCGGTTCGATGGTTTTCGGTCTGGTTCAGGCTAGGTTCAGACCGGTTCTTCACTCTCCAACCTCTTGGGGTTCGGTTCAGCTTATGTTCGGTCCGGTTCAGGTAAGTTTGGCCCGGTTTTTTCCCTTTTGAAGCTGAATGGTCCGGTTCAGGTGGGTTCAGTCCGGTTCTGCTGTTTTGAAGCTCGGTTCTGCTGGTTTTTGGGCCGGTTCAAGTTTTTTCAAGCTGGTTCGGGGCGGTTCGAAGGGTTCAGAAGCATCTCAACCTAGTTTTTGAATTATTCTTGTAATAATTTAGTTGTTTGCTTGTTCGTGATGCCAAAACTGGTCCACTTTTGTGTGTTTAATTAATTATGCATTGTGAATGTATGTTTTAATTAAATCCTTGTTTGTATGTTCATAAAGTATGCCATATAGATTTTAAAATCCCACCATAGGAAGCATGCTCCATGCATTGAAAGTATGTTATAAGTGTTATAATATATAGTATGCATGTTTGGGGTTTCATGAAAATTAATATAAGAGTTATATTAATTTATGAACCAAATGTTATATGTCTTAATTATAAATTAATATAAGTGTTATATTAATTAAAAAATTAAACATACAACATATAGTTGCCTTAGTAGAATATAATTGTTATATTCAATGATAGAAGCATGTTATAAGTTGTCTCTTTTTATAAGTGTTATAAAATGAGATAGACACTTAAAATCTATAACAAAGATAAAGGCATGCTCACTTAGGGTTAAGAAATTCCAATGTGATTAGGAATTAGGCCTCGATTTGTTTTAATAGTTAAAATAGGTCGATATCTTGTAAAACTAAGGTTACAAGAGAACTCACCCGGTGAAATCCTGTCTAAGGCTAGGGGTATTTAAGCTGACGGTTTACAGAATACCTTCTACTTGGGGATCGATCCGGTTCTTGAGTTGGGTTAACCCAGTTTTATGAGCATGCACGCGTGAGATGTAAGGTTTTAAAGCGTTTATCACCTAGACATCATAGGTAAAAACGGTTTTTACCTAGACTTAGGTTATATTGTCTTAGCTGGAGTATGCCTAAGTAAATTTATACCCAAACCGTCTAAAATACTTAGTGGGAGTGAAAAGGTATATATGATATATCAATTTCCTCTTATGCTCTCCGCAAAGTTCACATCGTGAGATTTATGCTCGGCCTCGTGATGTTAATAGGGCATCCCCATTCGGATGGTGTTTGCATAAATCAAGAGCAAGGTGAATGGAGAAAGTATTTATAGTAAGTGGGAGCGGTGAAGTTGTTGTTTAGAGATAGATTCATTTTACTAGAAAATGTACTTTTGGTTCCTGGAATCAAAAGAAATCTTGTATCTATCTCTTGTTTGCTTGAACATATGTATAAAGTATCTTTTGATTACGATGAAGTGTTCATTTGCAAAAGAGGTGTACGAATATGTTCTGCTAAACTTGAAAATAACCTATATGTGTTAAGACCAACAGAGGTAAAAGCTATTTTGAACACCGAGATGTTTAAAATAGTTGATACTCAAAATAAAAGGCAGAAACTTTCTCCAAGTACCTATCTTTGACACTTGAGACTAGGCCACATTAATCTCAATAGGATTGAGAGATTGGTTAAGAGTGGTCTCCTAAGTCAGTTAGAAGACAACTCTTTACCACCATGTGAGTCCTGTCTTGAGGGAAAATGTCCAAACGACCTTTTTCTTAAAAAGGTTATAGGGCCAAAGAACCCTTAGAACTCGTGCATTCGGATCTTTGTGGTCCTTCGAATATCAAGGCACGAGGAAGGTATGAATACTTCATCGATTTCATTGATGATTATTCGAGGTATGACTATCTTTACCTAATACATCATAAGTCTGAAGCCCTTGAAAAGTTCAAAGAGTATAAGGCAGAGGTTGAGAACATATTAGGTAAGACAATTAAAACACTTCGATCAGATCGAGGTGGAGAGTATATGGATTTGAGATTCCAGGAGTATATGATAGAACATGGAATCGTATCCCAACTCTCAGCGCCCGATACACCTCAGCAGAATGGTGTATCTGAGAGGAGAAATAGAACCCTGTTAGACATGGTTCGGTCTGTCATGAGCTATGCTCAACTGCCTAGTTCGTTTTGGGTATATGCAGTAGAAGTTGCTGCATATATTTTGAACATGGTTCCCTCTAAGAGTGTTTCAGAAACACCTTATGAGTTATGGAGAGGGTGTAAAGGAAGTTTATGTCACTTCAGGATTTGGGGGTGCCCTGCACATGTGCTAGTGCCCAATCCAAAGAAATTGGAATGACGTTCAAAATTATGCCTATTCGTAGGATACCCCAAGGAAACGAAAGGTGGTCTATTTTAAGATCCTCTAGAAGACAAGGTTTTTTTATTGACAAACGCCACGTTCCTAGAGGAAGACCACATGAGAGATCATTTGCCTCGAAGAAGAATTGTTTTAAATGAACTTTCCAAGGAAGCTACAGATAAATCAACAAAAGTTGTTGATCACGTTGGTCGTTCTCAAGAGTTGAGAATGCCTCGACGTAGTGGTGGGATGTTAGACAACCCGACCGTTACATGGGTTTGACTAAAACCCAAGTCGTTATACCTGATGATGGCATTGAGGATCCATTGACCTATAAACAGGCGATGAATGACATAGATAAGGACCAGTGGACTAAAGCCATGGACCTCGAATGGAGTCAATGTACTTCAATTTAGTCTGGAAAATTGTAGACCAACTAGATGGTGAAAGACCTATCGGTTGCAAGTGGATCTACAAGAGAAAACGAGACCAAGTTGGTAAGGTTCAAACCTTTAAGGCTCGACTTGTGGTAAAGGGTTATACCCAGCGGGAAAGGGTGGACTATGAAGAAACTTTCTCCCTTGTTGCCATGCTTAAGTCCATTAGAATACTCTAGTCCATTGCCACGTTTTATGATTATGAAATTTGGCAAATGGATGTCAAGACAGCCTTTCTGAATGGTAATCTTGAAGAGAGTATCTATATGGTTCAACCAGAGGGGTTCATAATTCAGGGTCAAGAGCAAAAGGTTTGCAAGCTTAAACGATCCATCTATGGATTGAAGCAAGCTTCTAGATCTTGGAATATAAGATTTAATACTGCGATTAAATCTTATGGCTTTGAACAGAATATTGACGAACCTTGTGTTTACAAGAAGATAGTCAAAACTATTGTAGCTTTCTTAGTCTTATACGTAGACGATATCCTACTCATTGGGAATGATGTAGGATTCCTGACTGACGTTAAGCAATGGCTAGCGACCCAATTCCAAATGAAAGATTTGGGAGAGACTCAGTTTGTCCTTGGAATCCAAATTGTTTGGAATCGCAAGAACAAAACGCTAGCACTGTCTCAGGCATCTTATATTGACAAAATGTTGGTTAGATATAAAATGCAGAATTCCAAGAAGGGTTCATTACCTTTCAGGCATGAAATTCATTTGTTGAAGGAACAGTGTCCTAAGACACCTCAAGAAGTTGAGGATATGAGACGCATTCCCTATGCATCAGCTGTCGGTAGTCTGATGTATGCCATGCTATGTACTCGACTCGACATATGCTATGCAGTGGGAATTGTCAGCAGGTATCAATCCAATCCAGGATATGATCATTGGACTGCCGTTAAAAACATCCTCAAGTATCTTAGGAGAATGAGGGACTATATACTTATGTATGGTGCGAAGGATCTGATCCTCGCAGGATACACTGACTCTGATTTTCAGACCGATGTAGATTCGAGGAAATCCACATCAGGATTAGTGTTCACTCTTAAGGGAGGAGCAATAGTTTGGAGGAGTATAAAGCAAAGTTGTATTGCTGACTCCACCATGGAGGCTGAGTATGTCGCAGCTTGCGAAGCAGCGAAGGAGGCTGTATGACTTAGGAAATTCTTTATTGATTTAGAAGTTGTTCCAAATATGAATTTGCCTATCACTCTTTATTGTGATAATAGTGGTGTAGTGGCAAATTCTAAAGAACCTAGAAGCCATAAGCGCGGAAAGCATATAGAGTGCAAATATCATCTCATTAGGGAGATTGTGCAACGAGGAGACGTGATCGTCACGTAGATCCTTTTGGAGCATAACATTGCTGATCCGTTTACAAAGCCCCTCACGCCTAAAGTGTTTGAGGGACACCTAGAGAGTCTAGGACTACGGATTGTACAGTAGGGCAGTTTTTTACCTCAGCATGTTTGACTCCACTGATGTTTTAGTCCAAGTGGGAGTTTGTTGGGTTTTGTGTCCTAAAACTCGTGGTTTTGTAAACTGAATGTATATTCTATTTTACAATAAAGTTGTTATTGAATAAAGTGGATTGTGTATTCCATAACCCAAATCCAATGAACTAAGAACCCTTAACTATAAGATGTATACTTGAACTTTATGTATGACATCAAAGTGGATCAAGTTCAAGTGATAGCCATAACGGTCTATAGTATATGGATAGGGTTGGGTACCTTATCCTAGGAACACTATGGACGCGGCCCACTTTGTATAGTACTAACGATGTGATCCTGAATTGTTCATGTGGAGACATGAAAGTTGGGGCATCTTATGCAATGAGTTTGTGATATGAATTCCCTTGACAATCAAGATCACATCACAAAAGTCAAAGTCAACCCAAAATGATAAGGATCATGGAGATCAAACCATTATCATGGAGATCAAACCTTTATGGTTTTAGTATTCAAATATGGTTTCCATTTTGTATTCATTAAAAGTCTTCCAAATCTTGTAATCCATTTAATTAGGTGGTTAGGAAGTTCAATTAATGAGGGTAGTTGGGAAGCCCATTTAATGAGGTGGTTGGGTTGTTAATGTACTCATTCCTTGCCTATAAAAGGAAGTTGTATTGCTTGTAAAAAAAACTTGGAAAATGTAGTAAAAAGAGCATTTGTGCTTTCTTTTAGCCTAGAGCTATGTTTCTTTGCAATTCTATGTAGTTTAGGTTGCATGCTTAGAATCATTCATGCTTGAATTAATCAATCTTGCTTGTGGATTGATTCGAATCTCAAACAAGTTTTCTTGCCTTGAGATATTTGATCAACAAGGTAAATCCGGTTCTATCTTCTTCCTTGGGATGAAATCATCTTGATTTTGGGGTTTTTGGGTTTTAGATTTAAAGGTCTTGTTTGTTAGCAAGGTTGTTAGGTCAATTCCTAAGAGTTACTTATCAGTTTGCATAAGACTGGACAGCGAAATAGTCACTTAGACTTTTTAACTCCGTTTACTGTTTTAACTGACTATTTTCATACGATGACCTAGGTAACTCGATCTTAATTCTGAGTGTGCTATAAACTCCTGTTTATTTGGGATTATCCTTAGATTTGCATGGGTGAGAGTGGCTCGAGATCGCCGACTCAATAATCCTCCCATTTTGGGGATAAGACCGGGTAGATAGTTGAGAACATAGTCATGCGAGATAGAATTCACTCCTACATGCTTTAGGGTTTAGTAGAGAGGTTGTTCCCTTAAGTGCTGACTCCGGGTCTTGAACAATGGGCCCACCCTCTCATTAGCCCAAGAGGGATTCGGTTTGTTGGTCGGACCACAAACCAATTGTTCATTAGAGGATCAATGGGACTTAAGGAACAAGAAGTAATTACAGGGGTAAAACGGTTTATTTGACCCAACTGTAATTACGAACGACCTGTGAAGGATCGACTTACTAATCATGGTTATATCGAGTGGACAAAAATATATCTACAGTGAGGAGAGTGCAGCCACTGGGCTTTAGTGGAGTGTCCCGGTGGTTAACGAATGTTGATTAGATAGGCTAAAGAGTTTGGCCGATTAATCTCGTATCGTTGGAGCTCATGATCTGTAGATCCATTAGGTTCTCCTTACTAGCTCGAACTAAGCCTTGTAACAATTTGAGAGAAAAGAATTTGAATTGTTCAAATTCGGTTTTGGGAGAAAACGTTAATTATATGCGATATACTTAACGTTTCATAGCTTAATTATGAATTAAACTATGATAAAGAAGAGGTGGACATATTTAAATTTGATTTAAATATTGGTTCGGTTTAAAACATGAATAGGGATTCATGTTCGAACATACGATTTGAGAAATCGAGATTGGTCCAGTTATTTAATTTGATATTTGATATTAAATTAAATAGTTATTTAAAATTAATTAAATTGTTTAATGAATTAAAAATTGATTTTAATTTAAAATTAATTTTATATTAATGTTGAATTAAAATTAAAAGGAAATTCAAATTCATTTAGGAATGAATTTTGGACCAAATACATTTGTTGATGAACAAGCTCCTTGCTTTATCAAATTCATCAAAATTAGCCACCTTCTTCTTGAATTATCCTCATCACTTATGTGTTGGCTTCTTCACAAAGCTTAAAGAAGCTTGTGGTTTGTTTTAAATAAAAAGAAACACCATGGGTAAATGGATTTTTGCAGAAAATTTTACATTTTCCCGGTTTTAGACCTTTACCCATTCTTCTTCCAAATTCTCTCAATTAAGGATCCCACAATCCGTTCCAAGGCTTGAGGATAGTAGGGAAGACTCTAAGGGTGATCCACAAAGTGTTTGTGATTAGAAATTACCCACGGATTAAGAGAATTTTGAGCTACAAAGGTATGTGTTCTTATACTCTGTTTTTCGGGATATGAGCATGTTGTTTTGTTTGATTAAATTGATGCAATTAGAGTGCTTAAGATCCAAAATTGTTTCCGCTTTTATGATATTAACTCTTTTAGAGTGACCTATAGTTAATGAATGAAAATTAATTAATTAAAGAGTTTAATTAATTAATTTTGTATCATTGGAGCTTATAATCTGTAGGTCCATAAGGTCCCCTTGCTAGCTCATGGTAACACTAAAATATCAATTTAGTTGAAAGAAATTTGAAATGTTCAAATTAATATTTAATTTGAAGTGTTCAAATTAATATTTAATATATTAGATATATTAAATATAAAAGAAGAAAATATATTTATTGTATTTGATACATTAAATATTAAAATTTGAAATGTTCAAATTAATATTTAATTTGAAGTGTTCAAATTAATATTTCATATATTATATATATTAAATAAAAGAGAAAAATATATTTATTGTATTTGATACATTAAATATTAAAATAATTAATGTATATTAGATATATTAAATAAAAGATATTTATTAAAATTGAATTGGATTCAAATTAGGAAATAAATGTCGTAGGAGAATTTTAAACTGTTTGAATAAGATTCAAATTGGTTAGATAAATATATTTTAATATATTAGATATTAAAATATATTATTTAATTATTTTCCGTAGACCACTATAAATAGGACTCTAGGGGTGAGCCATTGTACATTCTTCACAACACACATCTCCTCAATAGAGAGAATTAGAGAATTCTCTCTAGACCTCTTCTTCTCCAATCCCTTGTGGATTTTCTTTCAAGAGGCTCCCACAAGCCTTGGTCCTGTGTTCGAGTCATAGCCAGGAAGACTTTGTGGAAGAGATAAAGATCCGCCAGAAGAATCTCCATATTTGGAAGGTATTTATTGCTTAACCCTTGTATTTTAGTTTAATTCTAAATAAATCAAAGACGTTTCCTATGCTTCCGCTGTGGGTTTAATTCAATTATTTCCTTCAGAATGAACTTTTCACTCCTCAGCGGAAGCATTAGATAGTCTTTGATTTTATTTAAAATTAAACTAAAAATTAAGATTAAGCAAACTTACTTGGAGTAAATATGGAGATATTTCGGGCGGGTCTTTATCTCATCCACAAAGTCTTCTTGGCTATGACTCGAACACACGACCAAGGCTTGTGGGAGTCTCTTGAAAGAAAATTCACAAGGAATTGGAGAGGAAGAGGTCTAGAGAGAATTCTCTAATTCTCTATTGAGGAGATGTGTGTTGTTTTTTTTTTTTTTTATGACTCAATCTAAGGGTTCTATTTATAGATACTAAGAGCCAATTTTTGCCATAATTAAAATATTATATTTTAATATCTAACATATTAAAATATATCTTATACTTATTTGAATCTCATTTAAATCTCCTACGATATTTATTTATTTGAATCTTATTCAAATTTTATAAATAGTTTTTCTTTAATGTATCTAATATACATTAATTATTTTAATATTTAATGTATCAAATACAATAAATATATTTAATATATTAAATATTAATTTGAACATTTCAAATTAAATATTAATTTAAACATTTCAAAATTTTCTTTCAACTAGATTGATTTTTTAGTGTTATTATGAACTAGCAATGAGACCTTATAGAGCTACATATTATAAGCTCTAATGATACAAAGTTAATTAATTAAACTATTTAATTAATTAATTTTCATTCATTAACTCTAGGGTCACTTCACTATAGACCTAGAGTTGCACTTTTATGCACTGTAGGACAAGTTGTGTCCATAGATATAATCACTACATGCAAATTGATCCTTTACGAGTTGTTCGTAATTACAGTTGGGTCAAAAGTCTGTTTTACCCCTGTAATTACATCTTGCACCTTAAGTACTACTGATCCTCTAATGAACAATTTGTTTATGATCCAACCATAAACGAAGTCCCTCTCAGGCTAGTGAGAGGGTGGGGCCCCATTGTTCAAATCTCAAAATCAGCACTTAAGGAAACTATTTATCTACTTACTCTATATGAGAATGAGTGAATTCCATCTTGTGAGATTATGTTCCCAACTCCCTATTTGGTCAAGTTCCCAAAATGGTAGGCATATTGAATCGGCTACAAAAGCCACTCTCACCTATGAAAATCAAAGGACCAGCCTTCACAGGCAGGAGTCCATAACTCACTTAGAATTAAGATCGAGTCACATATGATCATCCTTATGAAATATTAATCGTCTCAATTAACGGATTTTTAAAGAGAGATTAAATATTGTGGTCCAGTCTTACACAAACTCATTGTAAAAGATACCCCACTCACATGTCTCCACATAAACAATTTGGATCAAACCATTTGTAACTATTACAAAACAGGCCATATCAATAGTGTTACCAGGATAAAGCACCCAACCTTATCCATATACTATGACCCTTTACGTTATTTCTTGAACATGATCCTCCCATATGTTAACCACATATTGTTCAAGATTGCACTAATAATCTTGGATTTTTCATATAATGGATAATATTATATTGTAAATAAAATAATCAAAAATATTATTAATTATTAGATAAATCATTAATTACGAGGGTTTCATGTAGTGTGCGTGTGTATGAGACTTGCGAAAGAGTCGCAACGCTATAGGTAGGGTCGCGATGCTACTCCCTTGACAATACTGGTCATTTTTGCTCAAACTCTTCACTCGGGTGTCCGAATGACCTTTGGTTTAGCTCGTTGGAACCGTGATTCGACAAAGAATCTCTTGGAACGTGCCTTATGCAAATTCCTACCAAATAATCAATTAACTACATAAAAATCCCAAGTCAACGTACAATCTAAAAAATATGTCTTGCACTCAATTTACCTATGAAATACGCAATATACTCATAAAATCAATGGAATGAGCACGATTTAGGCATGAAATAATAGAAACTTTTTAAGTCTCATCACTTCACGATTTTAAAAATATTTTTAAAATTTAAAAAACAAAAAAAAATGAAGCATTTACCAAACGAATCTGTTTTTTAAAAACAAGAAATAGAAAACCAAAACCAAAAAATGAACTGGATATCAAACGGCCCCTTGATTATCAAATATCATCAAAGTTTGAAACATAGATTTATAATTTGACCAAATCATGTTTAAGACCATTTTTCAAATTCATGGTCATTCACAATATTATCAATTTTAAAAACATAACTTTATAATTTGACCAAACTATGCTTCAAAGCATGTTTGAAATTCATGTTCATTGAGTCTATTGAGAACAAAAGTTTTCTAAATTATTGTTTTCTTAATTATCAAATGTTATCAAAGTTTGAAACATAGATTTCTAATTTGACCAAATCATGTTTAAAAGCATTTTTCAAATTCAAGTTCATTCTAAACATTACCAATATTTAAAACATAGCTTTATAATTTGATCTAACCCTATTTTAAACCATCTTTCAAATTCATTGTTCATTGAAGATGTTTAGACCATAAATTAAACAAACCTAACCTTTTTTTTATACATAGTATTACAATTAAACATTTTCTTACTTTTTTTTTTAATTCTATAAGGACATCCTTGATTTTGTTTTTTAGACTAACATCCATTAAAGTTAATCGAATATATTATGTTTGAAGAAATCAAATCTTCTTTTTTTTTTCATTTTTAATATTATATACTAATGTAACGCCCAACATTTTTAGGCTATTGATTTTTTTTAAAGTTAATTTTGGGTTAAAATCTTGTTTATTTGGTTGATTGAGTCATTGTATTGGTTAGGGTTAAATTGAAGTTTAGAGAGTTTGAAAGGGCAAAAAGGAAATGAAATAGTAGGTATGAGGGCAGTTTTGGAATTTAAAAAAGAAAATTAAAAAAAAAAAACAAAGAAAGGTGGTCATGCGCAGCCCCTCCCCCATCTCCCTTCTTCTTTCTTCTCTTTGTCTCTCTCTCCCTCTCTCTTCGCAACAACCTTCCCGCCGATAGCAGCCGCACTTCCTGAACCCCCCGAACAGCGTCGTTCTACTTGTCGTCTGTCGCATAGCACTCGTTCGCCCACGCAAATCGTTGCCAGCCGAACACCTAAATCTCGCCGTTCACCGCAGTCGATCCACACGCTATTGCAGCACTCGCTCATATAGTGTCTAGATCTGCCACTGCACCTCCATTTGCAAGTCGTTCTGCTGCCATCGCCATCGCTATAGCAGCGTTCTTTTTAAGATTTTTGGCTCTCTCTAGTATGGGTAAAGCTCCAATCGATGTGGATAAGTTGGTGTCGTTTTGAGGTGGTTTGTGTTTTTTAACATTGATTGTAAGGGTTGTTTTGGTGATTGGAAGCTAACCCACAATGTTTTGATTCCAAATTTTAAAAACCCATTGTTTTTGGAGGCCGTTGTGACAAAATTGGACTTTTCGGGCTACTGTCCAACAAGCAGGATTGCTGATTTGGGTAAGATTTATTGGAGTTTTGGTAATTCTTTCAACACGATTAAGGCTAAGCTTGAATTAAAATTCATTGGGCGCATGTTCGGAAATTTTTGTTGAGTTTAGGGATTATTTGGGTATTTTTAAGCTTACCCACATATTTTTGGAATTAATTAAAGGGTACTCATTCTATGTGAAGGTCGGACAGTTGAATTTGAGTGGTTTTTGAACAAATTTTAGCAACCTAATTTACTGTTGGGCGAGTTTGGAAGATGAGATTTTCACCACATTTTCAAATCAAAGCCCAAAATTTATTATTGAAATTTATTGGGTGATTTTAACTCCATGCCACAGGTTAATTTTAGTGTTGCTTTAAAATTGCTAGGTGGTGCTGAGTGTTCAAAAATGAGTTTTGGTCTTGCTTGGAGTAATATTTATTTTCACCTATGAGGTAAGTAGCTATCTGGATTTTTTCCCTATAAGTGCATGTTGCGTTTGACTTATGCATGAGAGTTGGTAAATGATTAGGAATACTAAATATTTTTGAATGGGAAGCATATGATTATTAGTTGCCTAATTCTGGTTTGTTTGTGGGCATAAGGTTGCCAAGAATGGAATTATGTTGAATGATGAAGTAACTGATTGTATAAGCGAAATGATGTTTGTATGTGTAGCATCTTGGTTGGTTGATGTGCTTGAGGATTATGCTTTGTGGTTGGAATTGTTACCCTCATTTTGTGTGTTGATGATAGATATGGTTGTATGGTCTTGAGAACTCTATTAGAGTTAGGGAATGGCTTAAGACCAATAAGGCTAGTGATACGTACTACCCCACCTAGAGCATGCTTGCCTAGGATGTTTATGAGATGTGCTAACTATAGGGTTTGTGTACCCTATGATATAATGACATGGAGGGTGTGTCCTTCATTGCATAGGCTAGCTAGAGGGTTTGTGTATTCTATGATGTTATGGCATGGAGGGTGTTTGTAACGCCCCGCGTTATAAAATTAGGCTATTTTAGAATAATTAGACTTAGTTATTCGTTACAGTTCTGATTTGAAAAATTAGAATTTCGAATATAGTCCCTTAAGTTTGATAAATTAATTTTCTCTAATTTTGGAAAAGAATATTTTTAGTTAAATCTTTAATTTCAAGGTATGGGAGTTTAATTGTTGATCTTATTCCCAATTTCAAATTAAAGAAACTCAAGTACTTAATCGAATGGGTTCTCCTAAATCTTTAGGAGTTTAAATTTAGATTTTTGTTTTGGTTAAGCAATAAGATTGGGAGATTAAGAAGCTCTAGAATATTTTTTTCCCTTCTTATTTATTGAAGTTTTGGGAGAAAAATAAGGATCGAAAGCAATAAAGTAAATTAAAAGGAAAAGGGAAAAAGCCCTAACTAAACCCTTATCATCTTCTCTTCTTCCTCTTCTTCACGTTATCTTGGACAGTCACCCCCACCCCCGTAGACTCTCTTCTTCTTCATGCCAACTGCCGCCGGCGACGAAACCCACGAGTTTTCCCCCCTCCATTCACGACCAAACCAGGCAACAACCATAAGCGGCGCGAGCTCTGACGTCGTCTTCTCCCCTTCAGCACAAGTACCCATGGACCAAGCTCCAAGCGAACGGACTCCACGCATTTCGGTAGGTAACTAGCGGTATTTTTCCCCTCTTTAACAAGGTTTGACACTTACCCATGCCCAATTAACTCTTGATTTGGATTACCCATACCTTAAACACCTTTGATTTGCGATTTTAGGCTTGTTTGGATGTCGACCAGCTGCATTCGAAGTCATTTAGTGCCAAAAATGTGATTTTCAGCATTACCACACTCGATTTTGAACCTTGATTCATGTTGGAATCAAGATCCATACTTCGATCAGCCTTAATTTGGAGTACCCACGAGTTGTGGGGCTTGTTTTAGAGAAGTCAAACTCGTTCAAACACCAACCAACAAGTATGATCGGTAAGTTTTATCACGTTTTACACCTTTCGCAAATCAATGCAAGTATTGTAGCTTTGGTTCTAACATGTAGGAACCTTCAGTTTGCAGTTTAGGAACGAGTTGAACACATTCGAACAACAAACATCAAGCGTAAGAGCTTTTTCAGTAAGTTTTAGCATGTTTCATCCTTTTCACAAATTACTTAAAGTGCTCTAATTTAGTTTCTAACCTTTGGAAGTGTCTTCGTTGTAGTCTGAACTAATTCGAAGTCCCTTCAAACACTTTTCATCGAGAATCTTGCTATTTTGGTGAGTTTAAGGTGGTACGGTTGTGGTTAAACCCTTTCAAATACTCTTTAGGTGCTGTAATGTAGGGTCTAACTTGTAGAAGCTTTCAGTTTGCAGTTTCGAATAAGTTCGAACACCTTCAAACACTGACCAACAAGGTTTCGAGGCCCTTTGGTGGTGTTTCGGTAGGTAATAGTACGTTTTAGACCCTTTCGAACTCCACAAAGTACTTTAGATAGGTCTATAATCTAGAATACTCTTTGTTATAGGATTTAACTCAGTTTTGTGGAGTGTTCAAGCTTAGCTTAAGAGTGATTTTGGGTAAGAAAGTTCCTCTTGAACACTCTTTCTATTTTGAATAAGGCTATCGAACTCAATTTTGATCTCTAAATCTTGTCTACCTTGTTTAGGGAATCTCTTGGACTATCTTAGGACCGCTTAGGTAAGTAGTTTTTACTTTGTGGGCCTATTTGACTGCATGAAGCATGTTGTATGTTTCCTTGTTGATTCCTTTTTATGCATTATATATATATATATATATATATATATATATATATATATATATATATATATATATATATATCTCCATGATCCATTATGTGTATATTGAGCATGCTTATATGTGTGATGTGTGCTATGGTTATGTTATGATAGCATGCTGGATTCTTGAGTTGTTTGATTATGCAAAATATTGGTACTGTGAATGAGTTGTTTTGTTGGGAGCATAAAGTATGGTCTAGGATTATGCCTAGGAAACCTGCATTCTAGTGAGATTGTGTGTGAGGTTAGAGGACCTTAGATGTGATAAAGGAAAGTTGGGTGAATACCAGGTGCCTTGAGTAAAATGGTCGAGGGGTGGAATGTCATTAATGAATTTAGAAGTAGCATCGATGGCCAAATTTAAGATAGTTAGGGTTGATGCATTGAGTTTAGAAAGGCAAGTATTGAAGATTCTCGAGAATGTCGATGATCTTTGATGAAAAATTACCTAGGGTCGAAGGAGAGTATGAGTGACCCTGGATACCATTAGTTGGAGCCAACAGAGAGTGTCGGTGGCCCTAGATATCATTAGTTAGGGCTGACTGAGAGCGTCGGTGGCCCTGGATGCAAATAGTTGGGGTCGACAGAGAATGTCACTGGCCCCGAGTAAAATCAAAGGGGATCAATGTGTCTCGAAGGAATCGGTCTTGAAGGCCTTGTGAAAACTAAATTATGAGCATTGAGTGAGCTCATGGAGCTTATAACCCACATGCTTTGTAAATTATGAGCATTAGGTTCACTAGTTCTGTTATAAGTGTGCATGGTAGGATGTAGAATTCATGTGTTGGGTGAGTTTTATGTTTATTTTACTTGCTATGTAAATTGAGCATGATACTTGTATTATAATGTTGATAAGAATGTGGATGCACGTGAACAACATGTTGTTTGTTGTTTGTTGTTTGGTGGCTCACCAGGTGTGAGCTACTTACTGAGTATTTTTGTACTGACTCCCCCTCCCCCCAACCAACAGTTTTGTAGGTGCTTAAGTAGGAACTTGGTGGTGAAGAGGAGACATGACGATGAAGGAGACCATTTAACTAGTTCTTAATCTTGTAAACTAATTCTTGTCTTCATTATGGTTGATGTTTAGTTTGAGAACTATGCTTGTATGGTGGCTTACTGCCTTCATTGTCTAAGTTTAAAAGGTTGTTAGATTGCTAACTGTTGTTTCTTTAAGTAGTTCTGTTATACATTAATGGTTGAGCTTCAGTTGTGATTTAGATGTTGTAGTTTCATTATTTTATCTTTGAGGTTGCTTATGGCTAGAAAGTAAACTAACGTTTTTCTTGTAAGTTTTGAGTTGGTGCACTTTATACTCGTAGAATGGGGGATGCTGTGGTAGAGTTGTTGGTTTTCTGTTATAGAAGTATTGTACTCTTGTCTAATAGGTGTGGAAAAATTTTGGGTAGCTTGTAGTTATGCCGTTATTTTACCAAAATTTTTGGGGCATACCGTTGTAAGTTCAATAATGTTTCCTAAGTTAGGTTAAAATTTTGGGGCGTTACAGTGTGTCCTTCATTGTTGAGACTAGCTAGAGGGTTTGTGTACCCTATGATGTGATGACATGAGGGTTGTGGCCTTCATTGCAGGTGCTAGCTAGAGGACTTGTGTGCCTTCGAGGTATGGTCTTTAGGATTGTGCTTCTACTTGCCATATGCTAGTTGGAGGGGTGAATCCCCATGGATAGGAAGCATGACTTAGGGGTATGGGAATGAGGCTATACCATAGGTGGGGGTAGGTTTAGGTGGTCATTTACCCAAGAGAGTGTAGAACCTGAGTAAGATTAGGAGCCTGAGTGGTTTGTTGGTTAGTATTTGTGGTGGTGTTGTGAACCTTTGGACTTTAAGTGGGCTACTTACTGAATATTTTTATACTCACTCTATGCTACATTGTTTTTCTCTTTTCAGGTGGTCAATAGACTTGGGAGGCGCATGGCAGAGGCATTGGCTTTGCAAGGCTATGGAGATACAATGACCCTTTTCTCTAGGGCTGTAGAGTGAACCGGTTTCTTGATGTTCCTCTTTCCTTCATGTTTTAAAATTTTGATTTTGGTTTTACTTTTATTGTTTTGCGAAATTATCTTTGAATTGAATCATTTTGCAAGAATTGTTTTGGTTTTGAATGGGATCCTGAAATAAAGTGAACTTTGTGAAAGAGGTTTACTTGATCTAGTTTGAAAGTTGTTTTGAATTCCTTGTTCATAGTTAAGGTCGTGGTTGAGTAAGTGTTAAGTAGCAGTCCAGGTTGGGTCATTACAGTTGGTATCAGAGCCCTACATTTTAGGTTATGTAGACTCGCTTACATCATAAGCACCTGTTTCTCCAGAGCCAAGCGCAAGAAGAATGCCTCACCATCGCTAGGTTTGTCATTTGCCAAATGTGAAAAGTAGCGTAGGGTTAAGGTTTGTATTTAGGTTCACTATTTCTTGGCATGTCGGTTTATTTAGTAACCCTTAAGTTGACTTATGTATGATAGATTATGACTTTATGTAGAAGATGATTTAAGTAGGTTGAAGTTCTTAAATGTCTTTGGGCATTGAAGATGTTAGTTTGGAGGAAACTACCTTTCATGATCATTCTTTCAAAGTTTAAGGTTTCATGAACCAAGTAAGTTATTTATGTCATTCCTCACCTGCCAGGGCTAAAAGAATGATGAGTCTCAAGAGTATCTAGATTAGGAGTGAATTGGTGGGAATGTGGGACCCCAAATGAAAGAACTATGAAGGGATGGGGAATAGAGAAATGTTTTCTCTCGTTGAGGATACGATTTGCTTGGAGATGAAAAAAGACTTAATGGTTTTCATATAGGAAAAGAAAGGTGTTATAGAAAAGTTTTGTTGTCTCGAGAGACAAAAAGGAATGGATATGTTGAGACTCCAAGTACTCAGGTATGACATGCCTTACGTTTTATGTTTAGAAGTCTTCAAGTGTGGTGAAATGAATCTTGTTATTATTTGAAACGCAAAACTTTTGTAAGTTTGGCTAAAGGAAAGTGCATGAGACTTTGCAAGGCTATGAGATACAGTGACTCCTTTTCCCGAGGACTGTACAGTGGATCCGTATCTTGTTGTTCCTCTTTCCTTTGTGTTGTAAAATTGTGATTTTGGTTTTATTTTTATCGTTTTTTGAAATTATCTTTGAATTGAATCATTTTACAAGAATAGTTTTGGTTTTGAATTGAGATCCCAAAATAAAGTGAACTTTGTGAAAAAGATTTACCTGATCTAGTTTTAAAGTTGTTTTGAATTCCTTGTTCGTAGTTAAGGTCGTGGTTGAGTTAAGTGTTAAGTAGCAGTCCAGGTTGGGTCGTTACAACTAAAAAGTTGTATTTGATTGAAAAATATTATCTGACTGGAGTTCGATTTTTAGAATTTGATCATAAGAAAATATCTTATTCTATCAAAAAAATGTTCATACTATTGATAATAAGTTATAACTTTTTTCTGTTAATTAAAATTATATATAAAATTTAAATCGAACCTAATATTTTTTATTATTAAAAATTGCAAAATGGTCATGAGGTTAATTCATTATTCTTTATTTTGTGGCCCAATGACAGACTATCTAAGAACTAAATAAGGTAAAAATGGGGTGGAGATGCAATGATAAAAGTTCTTAATTATAAGATTTTAATAAAACTCAATATCTTAAACTAATAATAAATAATTTAAATCTATTTCTAGATCCAAAGGAAACTCTATTTTGTGAGCAAAGAAATAATTAAGTAAAACTAAAACTAATACTATGTGTTCACACGTGATTTTGACAAAGAAATTTAATACATGTAAGCGAACATGTATTTGTATTGATTTTGTAAAGTTTATCCTTTGATTCTTTCTCTCTTATGCACAAATGTTTCGAGGGCTGGACAACTTGTTCTTGAGCACGTTTGTTGGTCTTTTCTGATCAATCTTCCAACTTATTGATCTACTTGGATCGATCCTTGGCTTGTTGATCTTATTGGATTGGCCTTTATCTTGTTGATCATTAGTTCGACCATCTTTGTATTGACCTTGGCTTGTTGATCGTCAGATGATCGACCTCTGGCTTGTTGATCTTCTTGGATGATTGGCCTATGGTTTGTTGATCTTTTTGGATGATCGGCCTCTGACTTGTTGATCTTGAAGAATCAATCAAAGTCTTGAAGTCCTTTAATCTTCATAACATCTTTGATCTTTAGAGTCTTCAATCTTTTGTGAGTCTACTTCGAAATCTTTGAATTCTCCGTGTCTTAGAATGAGGGGTGACCTCCTCTATTTATAGGAGGTGCAATGGGATTGGACCTCTCTGATTGTGAGCCTGTTGCCACATGGTGCAATCTGATTGGGTCAATTTATGTCATCAGATACACATGGCAAAGTTTGATTGGATTAACTTGTGTCATCATGCAAATATGGAAAATTTTGATTGGACTAATTTATGACATAACCAATCTAATTAAATTCAAATGGCCATAAGATAGGCATGTGTCATTATTTATTTTTTCAATTTAATATTATTTAATTTAATTTAATTCTAGGACATATGTTAATTTATAATTGGTCTGAAAATTAATAATATGAAAATTCGTTATCAATTTGAAATAATGACATGACAATTTGTGATTGGCCGAAATTTCTCATTCAACACTATGTTCTTTCTAGCATAAGTATTTTTAAACTAATTTCAATTGAGTATTAAATAACCAAAAGTTTCAAAGTATATAATGACAATGAATGTAAAAAAAAAATGCAAAGTTAGGTTCAACTCTCAGGGAAAAAAAATCAATTGAACAATATCCATGAACCACAAATCAAAATAGCAAAACATATAAATGTAAACTGACATATTATTAATTACAAACTTAATATCTAGGCGTATGAGAAACACAGATAAAATGTTGGGCACATACAAAAAAAAATAATAATAATGACATAAGCAATGAAGTACACAAATAAAGTCATACAATTTTTTTTAAAAAAAAGGTGGCATTATACTTTAAAGAATGGTGGATTATGAGTGGGGAAAGAGATAAGAAGAAAGTGGAAGACCTTTGTTTCGCACATGAGGGTCCAACATCCCTTTCAAACAATGGAAAGAGTTATTTAAAACCTACACTGAATGAAAGAAATTATATGAGATTGAACAAAAAAAAAGAATTAGAAATGACAAAAATCAAAGAGACCAAACCAATATAGAGTAGTAGTACCTCAATCTCTTAAGGGATGAGTTGAGTTGAGAGTCCAACCAAACATTTATTTATAGAGAAGTAAAAAAGTTTAGTACAGTAAAATAATTAATTGTGGGTAAATAAGGTTTAATGAGACAACAAATTGTCAATTCAACGAAATAAATGACAATAGTAAAACAATTAAGTGTGGGTAAGTAAGAATTAATGAGGCAGATAGCTATCAACTCAACAAAATAAATAATTGACAATGATAAAGTAAGTGTGGGTAGATAACATTTAATGAGGCAAATCACTATCAACTCAATAAAATAAATAAGATGGATCAAATGAACTTTCTTTTTTAATTAAATATTGAAAAGTCCTAATTTGTTTAAACGAATTCCTCAAGGAGATCATCATAAAACTATGGATCCTTCAACATTGAAATCTCTATTTTAAAAAATACTTAAAAGCATCATAGTTGATTTCAAGATTTTTCAAATTGAGAGATTGGTTAAAAATAAAAACACAAACATACACAATTCCAAAGCGTGGCAATTCCTCAATAAAATGAATATAAAATAGGAATTCCTCAACTTATATAGAATCATATACCAGATGATTAAGGAGAAAGAACGGAAATACGAGCAACAAAAAGTGTCTTAGTGGGGATTTGCTTAGAACATTTGTAGGGAAAAATCATCCATGTAAAATTTCCCTTCAACCTTTTCAAATCCTAAAAAGTTGCTGGAAAATAATATTAAGATCTTCTAAATGCTAAAATTAAAAAACTCCAACATTGACTAATTTTAGAACCAAATCAGATCCCAAATCAACCACAACATTCAATTTCTACCCAAAACTTCAAATTCACTAAGCATAAGTCTTATTGATCCTAAAATAATAGGTTGTTGGATCACTAGAACAAGATCTCCAATTTGATAATAATATATAAACCAAAGGAAAAGGAATAACCCATATCGTAAGAAGCAAATAACAATTCACCTAATTCAGCGAAATGAAAAACACCATATGTTCCAGATTGCAAACAAATCAATATGATTAAGCAAATAAAGAAAACCAAAAAGCAAACCTCTAAAGAAACACGATTGACCCAAAGATCAACTAACTGCTGATTCGAAAAAGGAAAGTGTAATACAAATTGACGAGGGCTTCGCTATGGAGACTAAGAAAAGAGTTGAAAATGTTCCAGCGAAGGCCTCGCTTGGGGGAGAAG
This sequence comes from Trichosanthes truncata, assembly GCA_033996785.1. NCBI lineage: Eukaryota > Viridiplantae > Streptophyta > Magnoliopsida > Cucurbitales > Cucurbitaceae > Trichosanthes > Trichosanthes truncata. The sequence goes on from JAWPNB010000004.1 coordinate 18,868,712, forward strand.
AAAGTGAGTGAAGATATGATAAAAGAGAGAGAATAAGCAAATGATGACTAGATCTGAAACATGTTGCAATAGATCTGAGAAAACAGCGACCAGATTTGAGAAATAGAGTAAAACGAAGTCAAGATTTGAAAAGTGTAATGGTAGATCTAAGTTGACAAGATCTAAAAAATACCATGGTGGATCTGAGTAAAACGACCACCAAATCTAAGTGAAAATGGCTACAATTCGATGATTGGGCAATGAATCTTGCAGTGAGCGACCGACAGAGGAGAAGAGCGGCTAAAATGGGAGAGGTTGACATGGGAGAGAAGGAAGGAGCGTGGATGATTTGAGAAGAGAAAGGGAGGAGAAGAGAGAGAATGAATCGTTGGTTAGGATTGGGGAAGAAGAAAAAGAAAAAGAAAAGTGGTAATTTAATTATGAAAGGTGGGTGATTATTGTTCCACCCCATCAAGATTGATTAGAGTACCGTTTCAGCCCTCCAAACAAAACCTCACAAAAATCTACCCTTTCTAACCTATGGGCCAAATGTGGGATGGGCTACATAAACCAAACTCATCCCATTCCAAACCATTAAAACAAACTCCTATATGTCTTAACCAGTTGAGCTATGCTCAAGTAAATAGTAAAAACAAAAAATCAAGAGAAAAAAAATTAATTTGTGCCCCAAAAATGATTTTTGTTTAAAAAAAAAAAAAGAAAAGTCTATTAACAATACATATACTACAAACCTTTTAAAAAGTTTCAAAACTACATCTTATAAAGAAAATGTCAAAAATTAAACACCTATCAAAATTTATACTTCATCCATCATGTTTATAATTCCACATGAACTACAAATTAGTTTACATAAATATAAATTAAAATCAGTGATTTTAGGAATTTCAAAACATATTTGACCAAAGTTATTTATTTATTTTATTTATTTGCAAGGGTAGATATATTGAATGCAAAAGTGAGGATCTCACAATTAGAGGTCAAGACACAAAAATCAACAAACCAAACCCTTACAATCCAAACTAATTAGACTAAAAAATCAAAACACATAACAACACCAACACAAGAATCGAAAAGGATCAAGAAAACCATAGTCAAGAAGGATCAGAGGAGACCTGTCCCCCCAACTAAGTAGAGCATCGAGTAGTCACATTCGCCTGAATAACATAAAAGACAGACAATGGGGACTGAGCAACTAACCCATGAAGTCGAAGATTACGCTCCCTCCAAATACGATAAATGGATGAGCACCAAGCAAGCCTACAAACACGATGTCGCACGCCATCTGCCCCTACTCACATGGCACACCCATACTAACTCAAGGCCCCAAGAAAAAATCTGATAAGTAGATCCTCCCCAAGATAGCACACTACCCCAAACTGCTCGACTAAAGGGGCACTCAAAAAATAAATGATCACAAGATTCCCTAGAAGACGAACAAAGTAAGCAATAGATCAGAATGGAGACATCCCAGCTATGAAGATGATTCCTAGTCAGCAACCTATACACTGCCAACCAAAAAATGAAAGAATGCTTGAGGATATTCCCTCCAAACTAGAGGAGCCTATCCCAAGGTACTATCAGTTGAGGCAGTCTACTAGCCTCCTAAGCACTCACCACAGAAAACTGGCCAGAGCCATTTAGGCATCAAACAAGTTTGTCCTCTCAAGTCAAGCAGGGCTAAAATAGTGAACTAAAGGTAAAAGCGCATGCAACACATACGACCAAACCCAAGACCCAGCAGGGAGTAGAAACTCAGCAACTGGAGTGAACATGGTACTCCCTGTAGCAGAAATTACTCAATTGTTATACTAGGGCAGAATAGATCCAATTAGTAAACCATGGGTCCAACCATATTCAACAACTCTGACCATTACTAATAGAAAATTGGACTATGGGTTGAAACTAATCCCGAAGGTGAAGAATCGACCTCCAACATCATGAACCCCTCGTAGAAGGTTGGACTGTCCAAATGGAATAACCACACAACATATAAGCCTCTACCTAGGCCACCTATAATGAACCAACCGTAACAATCAAAAGCCAAAGAAGCTTCATCATAGCAGCAGAATTCCAAGTCTTAAGATGCTTGCTGCCAAGGCCACCCTCCCTACGAGGAAGGCAAACATCCTTCCAACCCACCTTAGCACCCATCCAATAGAAAGATCCCACGGCAAAGATACACACGCAAAGTTCGGTCAACCTCATGGACAACAAGGGTCGGAAGCATAAAAGCACTAGCCCAATACACTTTAAACTCTGCAGGACTGACTGAATTTGTTGCAACCTCACAGCATAGGATAAGGTTCGCACAAACCAACTACTAACAAGGGCAATAATATGCTCTAATAATGGCTTACAATCCTGATAGGTTAATCACACCCAAATGAGAGGGAGGTCAAGATAACGCACCGAGAGAGACGCCAAAGGAACCTCCAAAAACTTTGCCAATGTAAGAGCATTCGAAAAGGGAAAACTCGCACAAGAAATGAACTCTTAGCAGAATTCATATACAAACTCGACAAGGTCTCAAACTTCTATAAGCAATACAAGACAAACCGTAGAGAACCCTGATCAGCTTTACTAAAAACCATCAAATCATCAGCAAAGCATAAATTTGTTAGTTGAATCCTCTCATATCGATGGTGAAAGCCAAAACTCACAGACAGGTTGTTCAGCAAATGAGAAAGAACCTTCATAACCATCACAAACAACTATGGAGACAAAGGGTCTCCTTGACAAAGCCCCTGTCGACCTAGAAAATAGCTGTTTAAAGAACCATTCACTAAAATAGAAAACATAGAGGAAGCAATGCAAGCTTTAATCCAACAAACAAACTGAGGCGAAGTTCCAATGGCCAAAAGAAGACCAAAAATGAAATCCCAATTTACAAAGTTATAAGCCTTCTACAAATCTACCTTGAGCACAGATCGAGGAGGCCCTTCACTCAAATGGTAATGACCAACCAACTCTTGGCATAACAATATATTATCTACTATACTCCTCCCCTTCACAAAAGCTGGCTGGTTAGGACTAATGAACTTAGGAAGCCAGACCTATAGCCTATTTGCCAAAATCTTCGTAATGCACTTGTAAATGACATTACAACACGAGATAGGCTGAAAATCTCCCAACCCTTTCAGGCTATTTTTCTTAGGCACCAATGTAGTAGATGTAGCATTAATTCCTGACGGGAGGTAATAAGTATCAAAGAAATGGAGAACAACTGAGCAAAAATTGTCACCCACCACACTCCAAGCCGTTTTGAAGAACCACACTGAGAAACCATCAGGCCCATGAGCCTTCCCACTGCTCATACCAAACAACATCTCCTTAACCTTCTTTTGCATAACAGGCCTACAGAGATCAACAACACAATCCTCAGGCCAAGAAAACTGCACAATTAAAGGAAGTTGCCCCGTGAGGTCTCTATATCCTAGGGATTGAGTCTTAAAGACATTCCAATAATAATCTACCACAACACCCGAAATATCAAATTGTGTAGTTAATAGGTTACCATTGCCATCCACTAAAGAGGTAAGACTATTGCAAACAACCCTAGCCTAAACAAAAGAAAGCTGAATTCTAGTCACCTAATGTAACGCCCCCAAATTTTAATCTAACTTAAGGACATTACTAAACTTACAACCAATATGCCCAAAAATTTCGGCAGCATAACGACGTAACTACAAGATAACCAAAATTTTCCTGGCACTTGTTAGACAAGAAAAACACACTCCAACAAAACAAAGTAACTAAGCACAACCCCCACATCTCCTAGCTACAGTGCAGCACACCCAAACTCCTAGACTAAAAAAAATTTCATCAACTCAAAACATACTTAATTCAAATAGATTAGTAGGAACAAAACGAAATTTTAAGAACTAGGACTTTTAGTTCATAATTTAGTTCTACCAAAAGAACTTATCTATTCTTCAGAAACAATAAAGAATAAGAAGACCTATACCAAACACTTATACAAAACGACTAAAATCCTATCGATGCAATTCAAAGAAAATCATTATTAAAAAAAAAAACACGTAATGCTAATGGTGTCCTCTCATCAGGTCTCCTCGTCTGCATCACCAATTTCGTAGAGCTCCTTCTCACCTAAAAAATCTTTTGGTTTGAGGGGGGGGGGGAGGGAGTCAGTACAAAAGTACTCAGTAAGTAGCTCACACCTGGTGAGCCACCAAACATCAAACAACAAACAACATACTATACACACTCACCCAAACATGCTTATTTAAAGTAAATTCACCAACATCATACATGCATACATAAACAAGTAAAATATGCATAAGATTTGCTTAACACATGAATTCTCGCATCATGCCATGCTCGCTCGGTTCTACTCAACACTCATGTTTAGCCTTCACCAAAGCTCTCCAAGACTAACCCTTCGAGAAACATCAACCCCTGACTATTGTTACCAGGGTCTCAATACTTCTATACGGAGCTCTATGTTCGACCCTTGACAAATGCTACCAAGGCCTCGAACTGTGCATCGCCCCTTGATCATTTGTACCCAAGGTGCACTGATGACTTAGCAATACATTGGCCCTATCCCAAGTGCCCAACGCATGCTTTTTAGACTCATCACACCGACTCTTGACCATTTGTACCCAAGGCCTCGATGCTCATCTTATTCCAATCGTGACAATACCACCCCTCGACCATTTGTACTTGAGGTGCACAGGTACTCACCCTATAATCCTTAGTAAACTCACAAGGTTCGCTGACCTCTTCACAACCTCACCACATGCATGTTACCTAAGCATGCTACTAAACCATATCTCATGCCAAACCACATATGCTCATAGATACTTTCAAGCTCAATTAATCAACGTGCTAACATCATGTAAACTTCACAAATCCACATATAAACATGCTCATCAAAAGGTACAACAAAGCACAAAATATATATAACGTGCACAAATTAAATAAGAAACATAGAACATGCTGCACACAATCAAACAGACCCACCAAGTAGAAACTACTTACCTAGAGCCCTCCTAAGAATATTCCAAGAGTTCCTAAACCAAGAGAATAATCTTTAGAGGGTATACTTAGTTCGAAAATTCTTTAAACAAACTAAAACGTGCTCAAATAGGGGTATACTTACTTAGAAAAAGTCTTAAATGCTAAAGCGAATCTTCTAGATTCAAGCCAAACACCCAATACTTACTGAAAAAGACTTGCCCACTTCCTAGAAAGTATTCGAAAAGGCTCTAAAATGGTTCAGAACTACAAATAAAAGGTATCCAAGTATTAGAACTAATCTAAGATACTTTAATCCAGTCTGAATGAATTTAAGGGGTGCTAACCTTGCAAAAACAGGCCCAATGCCTTGTTGAATTGTGTTTGAGAGTGTGCGAATCAACCCAAAACTGCAAACACAAGGTTCCTACACGTTAGAACCTAAGTCATAACACCTAAAGTGATTTGTGAAAGGTCTCAAACGCATTAAAACGTACCGAAAGAGCCATTATTCTTGTTGTTTGTTTTCGAAGGTGTTCGAATCGATCATAAATTGCAAACTAAATGTTCCTACATGTTAGAACTAATGCTACAATACTTAAATTGATTTGTGAAAGGTTCAAAACATGCTGGAACTTAACGATCAACGCTTAAAGGATTGAAAAGTTTGCTGGTTGGTGATTAAATGGCCTTGAAATCGCATATATGAAGTCGTCAATCCATGGGTATTTAGATCCAAGGACAAAAGAAGCATGGGTCACAAGACTAAGGTGATTCGACGTCCAATTCGCGTAGGTACTGCTGGAAAATGCAAATCCTCATGTGGGCAATGCTGGAAATCCCATTTTTGGTAGTAAGCGACTTCGAATGTGGGCTGTTTGGAATCCAAACAAGCTAAAATTACAAATCAAAGGTGTTTAAGGTATGGGTAATCCAAAACCAAGGTTTATTTGACATGGGTATGTGACAAACCTTGCAAATTGGAGAGAAAACGCACGGGTTTCGTGATGCTGCTGCAAGATAGATCTACTACCAAAACTCGATGGAGAGCCGTCGTGAGGAGTTCGTGGTGGTGTCGTTGACAGCAAGGGTCGCCAGCGTCATGGTGCTTGCCGGAGAAGAAAAGAAGAAGTCAAAGAAGATGATGGGAATGAGGCTGCTTTTTTTTTTTCGTGGGTTGCTTACACGAAGGAGAATGAGAAGAAACAAAAGAGAGGGAGTTATCCAACATGAGAAGGGAGGGAGAGAAACTTTTTAGGACTTTTCTATTCCTTTTTAAAACTCAATTTGTCTCTACATTTCCAACTTTAAAACCTTAAATAAGGTACCAAAGATTTTGGATTAAAATCTCTAATTAAAAAGAGATTTGAGTTTCTTGTTGAACTTGGGAATAAAATCTAAAATTAAACTCTCAAACTTTAGAATTACAGATTTAAGAAAATCTCTTTTCCAAAATTATAGAAAACTTAATTTGTCGAGGGACTATATTGAAAATTCTAATTTTTCAAATCATAACTGTAACGAATAACTCAGTCTAATTATTCCAAAATAGCCTAATTTTATAATGCGAAGCGTTACACCTAAAGCAAGCCATTACACACGAGACCTCTGACGAAGAGAACCTCATCTTTGCGAGTCTAGGCCCAAAACAAAGCAGTGACCCTCTCGCCTTTTGTTGCAAATCCATAAAGAGAGGGTCTTCAACCAAAGCTATATGCGCTTGTTCCATACTATCATGCACCTTAGACACCCGCCTCCTGAGACTATAGATAGTTTGGCCAAAGAGACCAAGTAAAGTACACTTGAGAGCCTTTAGATTGTGCCCAAAACTAACCAACGATGAGACACCCTGAACAGTATGCTAGACCTTAGCCACAATAGACAAAAAGCCATCCTCATTTTCCCAATGATTTAAAAAACGAAAAGGTGAAGGACCACGTGCTTCTCCCAACCCTTCTTCAAAAACCAAAGGGCAATGATCATAACTCGCACAAAAAAAGAGATGCCACCCACACCTCATTAACTAAAACACAATCCAGATGCCTAAGGAAATTCAGAGGCCCCAGAGCTATTAGTCCAAGTGTACCAATTTTCCTAAACTCGCAGCTTTAGAAGATCAACTTATGCCAATGTACTATTTGTTAGGACATATGCCTTAAAGCCCCGTAATTAATAATTTATTTAATAATTAATAATAATTTTTATTATTTTATTTGCAATATAATATTATCCATTATATGAAAAATCCAATGTTATTAGTGTAATCTTGAACAGTATATGGTTGGCATACGAGAGGATCATGTTCAAGAAATAACCTAAAGGGTCATAGTATATGGATAAGGTTGGGTGCAATATCCTGGTAACACTATTGATGCGACCCACTTTGTAATAGTCACAAATGATTTGATCCAAATCGTTCATGTGGAGACATGTGAGTTGGGGTATCTTATACAATGAGTTTATTATAAGACTGGACCACGAAATATTTAATCTCTCTTTATAAATCCGTTAATTGAGAAGATAAATATTTCATCAAGATGATTATATGCGACTCGATCTTAATCCTGAGTGAGTTATGAACTCCTGCCTGTGAGGGCTTGTCATTTGATTTTCATGGGTGAGAATGGCTATTGTAGCCAATTCAATATGCCTACCATTTCGGGGACTTGACCAAATAGGGAGTTGGGAACATAATCTCACAAGATAGAATTCACTCATTTCCATATAGGGTAAGTAGATGAGTAGTTCCCTTAAGTGCTGATTTCGAGACTTGAACAATCGGGCCCCACCCTCTCACTGGCTCGAGAGGGACTTAGTTTATGGTTGGATCAATAACAAATTGTTCATTAGAGAACCAATGGTACTTAAGGTGCAAGATGTAATTATAGAGGTAAAACAAACTTTTGACCCAGCTGTAATCACGAACAACTTGTGAAGGATCGACTTGCATGTAGTGATTATATCCATGGACATAACTTATCCTATAGTGCATAAGAGTGCAACTCTAGGTCTATAGTGGAGTCATCTATAGTTAATTAATGAAAATTAATTAATTAAATAATTTAATTAATTGATTTTGTATCATTTGAGCTTATAATTTGTAGGTCCATAAGGTCCCATTGCTAGCTCATAGTAACACTAAAAAATCAATTTAGTTGAAAGAAGAATTTGAAAGGTTCAAATTAATATTTAATTTGAAGTGTTCAAATTCATATTCAATATATTAGATATATTAAATATAAAAGAGAAAAATATATTTATTGTATTTGATACATTAAATAATAAAATAATTAATGTATATTAGATACATTAAAGAAAAGATATTTATAAAATTTGAATAAGATTCCAATAAATAAATATCGTAGGAGATTTGAATGAGATTCAAATAAGTATAAGATATATTTTAATATATTAGATATCAAATTATAATATTTTAATCATGGCAGAGATTTACCCTTGGTCTCTATAAATAGGACCATTGGGTTGAGTCATTAGATACAACATACATTTTCTCAATAGAGAATTAGATCATTATCTCTAGATCTCTTCCTTTCCAATCCCTTATGGATTTTCTTTCAAGAGACTTCCACAAGCCTTAGTCCTTTGTTCGAGTCATAGCAAGGAAGACTTTTGTGGAAGTCTTGAAACACAAGAAGTAAAGAACCACCAGAAAATATCACCATATTATTTTTCAAGGTCTGTTTTGCTTAAACTTAATTTTTATTGTTTAATTATAAATAAAATCAAAGTCGATTCTAACGCTTCCGCTGTGGGTTTAATTCGATTATTCTTTTCACCTACAACACTCAGCACCATACTCAACCCTCGAGGAGTCCACAATTCCATAAGAACATTCAATAGTTTAACCCACACAGGAACTTTATCAAAAACAAAAGTTTGTAGAACAATACCTGGAGTCCACTTGTGAAGCAGGATAGGCTTGCCCCCAATGTGCCATGGACCATTCTCCAAGACCCAATCACAAGCCTTTACAGAGTTGAACTGAAAGATAATCAAACCATTCTCAACCATGGTAATAGTTGGTTCCTCCACATGCCCCCAAATCTTATTAACAAGGCATGACACAACCACAAAAGGTAAACGCACATCAATAAATTGCCCAACCGCATCAAAATTATTTATAAAATAGTTTTAAACATTTCAAAATTATGTTTTTAGTTTTACGTTTTTAACATGATGCTTTAGTAAAAATTGCATCTTTTAATTTCAAAAACATTTTTGCAGTAGTAGCCAAAATTTATATATTATAAAGCATATATTCTTTATTTTTTTTTATAGAAAAAACTTGATTGAGAAATTAAATTAGTTTCTCCTAAGAAGTAAAAACTAAATTAAAATATGTTCACAAAATATAAATCATGTTAAATGATTAGTAAACAAATTGAATTATATAGAATGAGTAAATAATTAAATTGTGACTAAAAAAAAGTAATTGAAAAATAAGTAAACAACTTAATTGCTAAAAAAAATTATTAGTATATTAACCAAACTAAGCTATGCTAGATTTAACATATATGCTCTTATATTTACTTCAATTCAAAAGTTTCATCTACAAATCAACTAAAATTAAACCTATATAAATTCTATAATACATTATTTTTTTAGTACAATTCTATAATACATTAACCATCCATATATATGCCAAAGTGATAATAGCTCAGTGATAACTAGCATGTATTCTTGACCATGAGGTCAAAAGTTCAAATCCCCACACTCCAAATGTTGTTGAACTCAAAAAACAAAAAAAAAAACCATCCACATATATAGACTCAACATACATTTATTTCTATAGACTAAAATTAATTATTAAAATTTAAAAGTTTAGTTAAACCATCTAAAACTATCTGAAGGGCAAAAAACTCAAATCCTCACCCTCACAATTATAATTCTATATTCTATACAAAAATTCAAATTCAAATAATAATTAAGCTAATTACATAAAAATTAAATTGATAAGAAATAAATATATGTGAAATAAAAATTTTCAACCAACTAAGTAAAATAAAATGATAAAAAGATATAAAAAGTAACCTTAATTAATTTTAAAAATAATTATACTTAATAACGATTCAGTTTTTTTTTCTTTTGAGTACAATGACAATAACACTTCACTTGAATCATTTAAAAGTTAACGTATTTTAAAATATAAAAAATATACATGCATCGCACGTGGTAATACACTAATAATCATAAGTATGACACATGCAATTAAAAATAGATCAATATACAATGTTTCCTTATATTATTCATATCTTTTTCATTTAAACTTCAATTTAGGCAATTCAAAAACTATTATGCTCTTAATTGTATACTCTAAATTATTAACACCAAACACAAAAAAACAATTAATACTAAGTGGGTATGTTATCATATAACATTAATCAATTAAAATAATTAACCCAGATTAAAGCCCAAATAGCCAACATCTCTTTCATTGGTCATCATATTAAAACTTGACTCATATATAATGATATAAAAAATTACAATAATCCTAAAAAAAAGAATTTTCATTTCACTTGTAAGCATTATTTGATGGGATTTATGCCATAAAGCCTAATAATATGTATTTATTTTATATTTACAATTAAAATAGTTATTTATTTTATATTATTTATAGTGTACAATTTTTATTATCGATTTCATGGAAATTCTAAGTTATAATGTAATATTAAATAGTATGTAGTTGACATATAAAAAGATAATCATCTTCAATAAATAACCTAAACCGAATCAAGGGGTATATGGGGGATGGGTCCGACTTAGAATAAATTTGACATCCTAAACCTAACCAATGTTTGAGGTGAGGGTTCGTCAAGTGGGCCTCACCTCATCCACACCCAACCCTATTCTCCCACTTTCTCTTTTCTATTCCTTTTTCTACATCCCGTATTTAAACAATAACTTGATATTAATAACAAAAAAAATATATATTTATAAAATTAAAAAAATTGACAGTTAAAGTTTGTAAACAAAATTATTAAGCTTTTATTTTAGAACTATATTTAAAAAATAAAAATTATATAAAATTTTTAGTGTAGTATTATTATTCAAATGAACATTGTAGTATGAACTAAAAAATCAATATTATACTCTAATTCTACCACTATATAATAATTTTTTATTATTTTGAATTTTAAATTCAATTTTTATGACATTTATTTTACATTAGAAAAAATATGCATGCATTGCACGAATGATATATTTTAACACACACTCGATGTATAAAAATCGTAGAAATTGATGAAAATTATATATCCACACACTCGATGTATGGAAATCATAGAAATTGATGGAAATTATTTGAATTAGTCAATGAAACTTTAATGTGAATTAATTAAATAATAATTGACCATTTTTAATCATCATATCTAACAACTAAAGCAATATTTAGATAGAAATGTCGATGCGAGCAGAAATTTTGGAAAAAAACATGGAAATTGATTAAAATCGTTTGTATTATTTTATGAAACTTTAATTGTGGCATAATTAAACTATAATTGACCAATTTTTAACCATTGTATCTAAAAATATAAGTAATATTTATATGCTAATACTGATCTCCACATAAACTTTAGAAAAGATCATTAAAATTATTTAAATTAGTATGAGATATTGATTATGACCTTAATTAACTTATAATTGACCATTTTTAATAATTATATCTAAAAAAATAAACAATATTTATTTGAAAATATTGATATTGAAGAAGAAGAAAACAAATAAAAAAAAATGATATATTTTAAGTTAAAATACCATTTTGGTCCATGTACTTTGATGTTTTTCTATTTTAGTCTCCATACTTTCAAATGTCTAATTTTTGTCCTATATTTTTAGTAAAGCTTAAAAATAGTCCTTAAATTAGGTTAATGTCCAGATGAGTTGGTAAAAAATAAATAAATAAAAGGTGCCACATAGGATGAAAATGGTACAGTTAGCAGATTTGGTTAAGAAATCAATGAATTTTTTTTAATGGGTCGGGTATTATTGGTTATTATAATGGGTTGGATAGGGTTAAAAATGGTAAATTTCGAGTGAGGAAATTGTAGATCAGGATTGAGAAGGAGAAATCAATTGGTCTGTGAAATTACATTGGGATTTGAGAAATCTTGGTTGGTGAAAAAATGGATGGGAAATCGACTTTCAGCATAATCAACATTAATGGAGAAAGTAGTAGCAGAGGTTAGTAGTCGAGTGTGAAAATATGAATGGAATCAAATCGAATATCATTTTCTTTCATTGCCAAACGAATTTTAACATTTTGAAATTTCTCTCTATCTTGTTTATGGATTTTAACATTTTGAAATTAATCTTATAGGGTACTTACTGCTTTCTTTTTTGGTTTATTGTCCTCTTACTGTCTGCAATAAGGAAAAGAAGTCCTTCCAAATTCGTGGACTTTATTGGATTTTGGTATGCCCTATTTGCATTTTTAATTTGTTTACAAGTGTTTCTTTAAAGAAGATGGAGGCACAAGAGAGTGAAAAAGGAAAGGGAACCTATCAGAAAGAAACAACTTATGCCAAACTAAATAGCTTTACTAGAACCTATAAGAAAGAAATTGTAATGCTGCCCAGAAAAGAACATCTTTTACTGGATGAAAATAATGAATCCTGGCTAGGATTCATGTTAGAGAGTCCGGGAACGAAGAAGAACAGAGGTCCTAGGGTACCGGGAAAGAAGATGAACAAATGTCCTAGGTTTCGGTTTAGTTTATTCTATTTTTTTTCCTGTGTCAATCCCAATTAGGATGGTCACTATAATAGAAGGCATATTTTTTTTTGTTTATGTTTGTTTTAGTATCTTTTGTCATGCCTTTTAATTTTTTTTTTTCATTTTGTTCTATGTCTGTAGATGGCCATGGTAGCGAAAATCCCTACTTTCAACCACTTTCCGCCCGCTTTATCCTGCTACTCACACTTGGGGAAAACCATAGCCAACATTAAGGTCAAATTAACCCCTTTACAATTAGATATATTTAGGCAAACTTTTTTTGGGCCGTTCCTAAATACAGATATAATGTTTATATTCTGCCCTAGTGTGTATGGAAAGGATCGTACATTACTCCTAATGTCATGCACTTCCTTTCGCACAGTTGATACCAATAGAGCCAATTGGGAGACATCTTCATCAGTCAAGAAAAATGTAAGTCATCTTCATTTCTAATGACAAATGCAAAAACATTCGGCCTAATATTGTACACACACCTTATTACAAGGTCAAACTCATCATAATCTATTCCACTCAGTCTATATATTCGATGTAAAAAGTCCTCGTACGTTATTCCTATATCCACAACTAACCCCCTCAATGACCCCATTCATATTCTTTCTCCTTCTCCTTCCACTTACCACCGGAACACCCAAATATACGAGGCATTCTGTAAGTAACAAAAAAAAAAATCAATTTGAAACGAGTATATATATATATATATATATATATATATATATATATACTTCCTGGTTATATTAAGCATAAATCCTAGTCGGGATTTAAAATTCTTTTTCCCGACTAGATCAAGTATCAATCCCAACCGAGATTCATCGATAAATAGATTGGGAAGTAAGGTTTTTCCTTCCGAAACTCTCAATAAACAGTAAAATCACATCAAAAGTTGAGACTACAAACCTGGCGGCTCAAATGTTCAATGTGGACCTGGTTGAAATGTAAAAAACATGAGAGAACATTAAGGAGAAGAGAATGGAAGCAAGAGAAAGAAAGTTTTGAAAAAGAGAGTGGTTGTGAGAAACTTATTTGGCAAGCTATTGGTTTATATGTGTGTAAAAACAATTTTGATAACTAAGGGTAAAAAGTTACAGCTATAATAATAATATAAAGTAATATAAGTCAAAGAGGTTATAGAAACAATGTTTTCAAATGGGGCTATTTATGTAATGCCCACAACTTTTTGGGCTAACTCCAACCATTTCCCCTTCCCTTTTAGCCCTCTTTTGTTCAAACGTGAGATTTGAGAAACTACTGTGTATTTTTAACCCTACCCATTAAAACAACCCTACTCATTAAAATAACCCAACCCGACCCATTAAAAAAACCTATTGATTTTTTTAACCAAATATGTTGTTCCCTATTTTCATCCTATGTCGTACTTTTTTATTGTTTTTTTTTTGCTAACTCATCTAGACATTAACCGACGTTAACCTAATTTAACGTCAAGGACTATTTTAAAGTTTTATTGAAAGTATAGGGACCAAAATTAGACATTTAAAGGTACAAGGACTAAAATGGAGCAAACATCAAAGTACATGGACTAAAATGTTATTTTAACCTATAATTTAATTTAAACACATAATAATTTATTTTTATAAAAAGAAAGAACAAGTTTTTTTTTGCAATTGCAGTTACGTTTTCCTAGAAAAAAAAGAAAAAGAAAGAATAAATAAAATAATAATAAAGGGAAGGGAAGATGATAGTGCATATGTGAGAGAGAGAGGGTGTTATGTGTCACCTTCATCATTGGCCAGAGCCCTAAAAAGCGTAGGCCTAAGCTCGACCCAGGTCCAAGTCCAGTAGGCTTAAGACATTGTTTGGGCTTGGACCAGGCTGGCCCAACCTTCAATAGCCAAGCTCATGGCCCAACCTTTGGACTTGGCTCCTTGGATCAAAGTTTAGGTCGAGCTTGGGCTGGCCCATTGGATTAACATATGAATATTAATTATTTAATTAATTTTTTAAATACTTTTTAAATTTTCTTAACTAAATGTTATTAAAATTTATTGGATTTATATTTCTTATGTGATTGTTGGAATAGAAATTTTGGCCAATCAGAAATTGTCATGTCATTAGTTAAAGTTAGTGGTAAAATTGTTTATTTAATTAGGGATTAATTAAATTTGAAAGAATCTCTAAATTAAATTATGACAAATCCAAATACGCAATTGAGTTATATAAAATTTGGATCAATTTTAGACAAAACCCAAATGGGAGAACCTAATCTAGCAAAGTCCTAGTCCAAAGGGCTAGGCCCAAAGTCAATCAGGCCCAGTTCAAAGGACTTTAGGCCCAAGGCCAACTAAACTCAATCCAATAGTAAAGGCCCAAGCCCACTTGGAACCTTGAGAAACTCTATAAATAGAGAGCTTCCTTATCCATTTGAGGAGTTTAGAAATTAAACTTTTTAGAGAACTTAGAGAGAATTCAAAAACAAAGATCAGAAGACTCCTAAGCTCTTAAAGATCAAACACTATTTGAACCAAAGCCTTGAAGACCAAAAGACTTTAAAGATCAAGAATAAGCTGCAAAACCCTCGAGATAAATTCGCATTCGAGAACAAGCTACAGAGCCCTCGAAATAAATCCACATTCGAGAACAAGCTGCGAAGCCCTCGAGACAAATCTATGTTCGAGAATAAGCTACAAAGCCCTCGAGACAGATGTACATTTGACAGAAAGAATCATAGGAACAAATTAGAGATTGTACTCCACTAAATTTAAATCAATACAAATTAAATTCATATACACGTATCAAATTTCTTCTCTTGAAAACTCGTGTGAACAAATTGGGACAATCTCTACCTTTCATCTCTTTCTCAAGACCTAAACTTTTCCACAAAAAAAAAAAAAAAAAGGTCATGGCATTAAAACTTTTTCTCTTTAGTCACATCAAATCTTCAATTACTCAACCTTTAGTCTTTCAAAGGATGAGTATGGTCTCGACAAAAGAAGAAAACCAATGCTTAACTTTTATCTTCACTCGACCTTCAGCTTTCTAAAGGCTAAGTGTCTATACATCAAAGAAAAATGCATCTTCAACATTTGCTTTTGATTGCCTCAAAGCGACAAGTGGTCGACATAAAAGAAAGATGAATAACTTGGGGGCAAAACCGTTTGGTGTAATAAATAAAGACAAAAAGATTCATATTATGGAAAGAAAACTTTTTGTTCTCATAAATACAGAAGGTTTCTTGAAAGTGAAGCAAAATCTCATCATTTTAATCAATCCTACAAATAAAGGATATGATCACAACAATGATGAAGATAAAAACATTTAAATCTAAAAGCTTCTTATGGCAAGAGCCTAAACTACATAATGCTCTTAGCCCACATGGGCTTAAAAGGTGAGAATATATATATATATATATGAACTACGTTATGACTTGATCCCTCTCAACCAAAGGATACATAGACAACTTAAAAAAAATTATGTTTAGTCTCTCAAAAAAATCATATCCATTTTTTTATGGTAAACTCCAAAATTTGCTCCAAATTCAAATAAAAAAAAAAAGATTGTTGGGTAGAATTTGAATCCTACTCTAGATTCAACTTGAAATTCTATTGAAATTCAAATAAAAGTTGGTTGCAAAAAAAAAAAAATCAAAATTTGGACCAAAAAAATCATATTTTGATTAATTGACATAAAAAGTGTGTCAAATAAAAAGAAATAAAAATAATAAACCAAATTCATATTTTGATTAAATTGACACATCAAATAAAGTCAAAATTATGAACAAGCATCTTAAATTTTGACTGCAAAATTTTTTTCAAGATCCACCCACACATACGTGTGCATAAATCTAAAAAATGGGGCATTTGTTCAATGAGAAATTTTGGCCAATCACAAATTGGCACATCATTATTTTAAATTGATGACAAAGTTGCATATTATTAATTTTCGGACCAATTATAACTTAACATATGTCCCAAAATTAAATTAAATGAGATTAAATTGAAAAAATTAAATAATGACACGTACATCTTATGACCATTTGAATTCAATCCAATTAGATTGGCTATGCCATGAATTAGTCCAATCAAAATTTGACATGACTGCATGATGACAAAAGTTAATCCAATCAAACTACGCCATGTGTATTTGATGACATAAATTGGTTAAATCAAATTACACCATGTGGTAGCAAGATCACAATTAGACAGGGCCTAGCCCATCTGACCTCATATAACTAGAGAAGGTCGCCCCTCATTCTGGAACATGGAGAATTCACAGACATGGAGAATTTATAGAGAACTACCAAAAGACTGGAGACTCTTAAGGCCAAAGATGCTTTGAAGATCAAAAGACTTCAAGGCTTCAATTGATCTACAAACCAGAGGCCGATCCTTCAAGAAGATCAACAAGCTGGAGGCTGATCATCTAAGAAGATCAACAAGCCGATCATTCAAGAAGAACAAAAAGCCAAAGGCTGACCATCTAAAAAGATCAATAAGTCGGAGGCCGATCATCTAAGAAGATTAACAAGCTAGAGGCCAATCATCCAGAAGATCAACAAGCCAAAGGCCAATCATCCAAGAATATCAATACTTTGAGCATAATCTAAAGTTTATCCCAAATCAAAATTAGATAAAATTAATTCTATCGAAGTCAAAATCATGGTAGAGTTTTAATTTTATCTCACAAAGAAAAATTTGGACATAATCCAAATTTTATCCCAAATCAAAATTGGATCAAATTTAAAATTTTATTCCAAGTTCAAACAAATATTGGGTAAAATCCAAATCTTATTCCAATTTCAAATAAAATTTGGGTAAAATTTTAACCTTGTCCCAAGTTCAAAATTTGAATTAAGGTAGAGCATAAATTCTACTAAGTTCAAATTAGAATTTTATGCCAGACAAGAAAATCAAAGTATTGACCAAAATTCATATTTTGATGAATTGGCAAAAAGTGTGTCAAAACAAAAAAACAATCCAAATTATAAAAAATTCCATATTTTGATTAAATTGACTCATCAAATTGAGCCCAAATTGGGAGAAAACATCTTAAATTTTGATTCAAAATTATCTTTTTCGAGATTCACTTACACATACTAGGGCATAAATTTTGAAGAGGAAGCATTTGTTGGAATAAAAATTTTGGCCAATCAGAAATTGTCATATCATTACTTAAAGTTAGTGACAAAATTGTTTATTTAATTAGGGATTAATTAAATTTGCAAGACCCCAAAATTAAATTATGGCAAATCCAAATATGCAATTGGGTTATATGAAATTTGGGCCAATTTTAGACAGAGTCCAAATGGGAGGCCCAAATCCAGCAAAATCCTAGTCCAAAGGGCTAGGCCCAAAGTCAATCAAGCCAAGTTCAAAGGAGTTTAGGCCCAAGGCCAACCAAGCTCAGTCCAATAGTCAGGGCCCAAGCCCACTTGGGACCCTAAGAAACTCTATATATTAAGAGTTTCTCCTTCCATTTGAGGGGTTCAGAAATTAAACTCTTTAGAAAACTTAGAGAGAATTCTGAAACAAATATCAGAATACTCCTAAGCACTTAATGATCAAACACTATTTGAACCAAAGCCTTGAAGACCAGAAGACTATGAAGATCGATAACAAGCTACAAAGCCCTCGAGATAAATTCACATTAGAGAATAAGCTGCAAAACCCTCAAAATAAATCCAAATTCGAGAATAAGCTGTGAAGCACTCGAGGAAAATCTGCATTCGAGAACAAGCTACAAAGCCCTCACGAAAGATGTGCGTTTAAGAGAAAGAATCAAAGAAACAAATTAGAGATCGTACTCCACTAAATTTAAATCAATACAAATTAAATTCATTTACACGTATCAAATTTCTTCTCTTGAAATCTCGTGTGAACAGTGATGTTATTTAAAATTTGGTGTTTTTTTATTACTTTTACTTAATAAAATTATTGATATTATAAAGTTTTATTATCATTTTATTTTTTTTTAAAATCTTTTATTAATTTTTATCACTATTTTTTATTAACTAAAAATTATGATATCTAAATTATAAAAATATATTTTAAGAAAAAGCATATTAAAAGTTTACTTTTTTAAAATATATAAAATATAATATATAAACAATTATATATACAAATATGTAGTTGGTTTGGTACAGTGATAAGCTTATTGCAATGGCCCGACGAATCGATCCAAATATGGCACAAACGAGTCAACTCATGGGCTAGCCCGCTCTTCAAAAGGGTGATCCATATCCAAATCAATGAATGAATGTGTTGGGTTGGGCCAAGCAATTTAAACTTTTACTTTGGGTTGAGTGTAAACCCGAGATTTTTCCTTGGAATTTCTTTAAAAAGAAATTTGTTAAAACATTTTTGGGAAATTGTTGTATAAGGAAAAGATGAATAAAACAAAAGAAAGGGTAAGGGAAAACAAAAAGGAGTTATGTGTTTTGGTATGTTTTGTTTTAAAAAAAAAAAAAAAGAAAAAGAAAAAGAATTGAGGGAATGGATAAGCTTTGGGAGCACTCACCCATTTTCTCCCATTTGCTTCTCTTTTTTTTAAAAAAAAAACAGAGCATTTCGTGGGATAGGTTGAAGAAAGAGGAAAAGAGAGCTTGCTGGGTTGGAAGTTGAAGAAGAAGGGGGAAAACTCAGCACAAGCCTCCATGGCATCTAGGTGATCAACTGTACTCACTACTGTTGTTTAGATCGTTTTGAGCTCCACAAGAAGAGTTAAGAGATGAGATTTGTTTTTCTTGAAATTTAACCCATTTTCGAACAAATTTCGTGAAGGAAGCTCGAGCAAAATCTGACTTTAAATTATTGATTTGCGAAGGGGAAGACAGAGGAGAGATTTTGCTGTCAAATCTGAGAAACCTCTGGTATTTAGGACGTTCTGATCTGTAGGATTTGAATCAGAAGCTCCATTAGGTATGGTTGGAACGCTTATTTAATTTCCTATAACTTTCATGAAGAAGTCGTGAGTAAAAAATGATTGGAAGTGGCTTTAAATTTCAGGTTAGGTGTGGTGTGCAGCAGAAAAACGATTCTGGAAATTTCAGAAGTTTATTTTTCGGGAAGTAGTTTTCGAGGTATTTACGGACACATCCTTTGAAAATTTCGATTTAATTCCTTCAGATAAGTTTTAGAGCGTTCAAAAAGGAAGAGTTTGGTATAAAGTACATCATTTTTGGCCAAGTAATGAAGAAGTTATGAGTATGTGAGTTTAGAGGATGAAATTTGCAGAATGCTGGAAATAGATGAAGTGATATTTGTAATCTTAAGTTTGAAAATCATGAGATTGAAGTTCTAATGCTTGGTTTTGGTTTTTTTGACAAGCCAGGAGGAAGTAGGTCAAGTTTACGGGCCGAGGATCTAGTTTTAACACTGTGAGTGACAAAACGAATTTCGAAAACGATTTCTATGCCTGAACTTATGCTTATGGAAATATAAGACTTCCTAAGAATGAATTAGTTTAAATGCTGTATGTTTTTTTTCAAACATTGAACACATACTTAAGAGCATACATGGTTACCTAGGAAATGATTAAGATATTGAATCGAGGCTGTATAGTATCGTGTGCACACAGGTCATTTTCTGTTGTCGACGTTGAGTATACTCTGTTACAACAATGCTGTCGTGAGTGCTGGGCGGGGCCCCACTACGACAAAGACGATGGGAGTGCTGGGCGGGCCCCACTACATCATAGAATAAATGTTGGTTGTACTGGGCGTGCCGTACACAACGTAGATAGTCATATGGTTTTTCCTTAAATGGTTAATATTCTTGATATGCCTTGTGAGATTTTAATGACATACCTGCTGGAGTGCTGAAAAGAAAAACTATTGTGACTATACATTTATATTTAACGCTTGAATATAGATTCATATGCTCATAGATTATCAGGTGTTATGCTTTGCGAGTTAGTAGCTTTAACTAAGTCACTCGCTGAGCCTCATAGCTCATTCTTTCAATGTTTTCCAACTTTTCAGGTAGAGATCAAGCTCCCGGTGCCTGAGATCCTGCCATAGTCTGTCGAGCACTCTTTAAGTTTGATATTTTGTACGTGGGTGGGGTTTTGTAGCGTTTCCGTATATACATTGTAGATATTTTGGAAGGAACGTATAGTTATGTTCGTGTATGCACTAGGGGTGGTGGTTGTGTAAATCATGGTTGGGTATATTTTTTTGTCGGGTTGTAGAGCCACTCCTTACGTACGTATAATATTTAACAAGGTTTCTCTGTGTTGTGTTTAAAGTATTTCATATGCCAGCATAGAATGTTTTTCAGATGTAACAAAGTCATTAGGTCGTTAGTGAGGTAAGCGATGTCTGATAGCTTCACGCTATCTTTCGGGCTTAAAAAAGAGAGGTTAGTTCGGGAAGGGGTCTGACATTTTGGTATCAGAGCAGTTAGCTCCATGGGGAAAGAGACAGAGCAAGTTAGCTCTAAGAAGAAATTAGGAAGTAAATAGCAGGTTATTGAGTTAGTTCAGAAACTAGTGGAGTATGGTCCAAGTAAGGATAAGAGTAAGTCTAGTTAGGACTAGAATGTGAATGGAAGATTAGTATTGTGCAGTTGAGTTAAGTATCCATAGCATGTCTAATATATTGATATGTTATAGGAGTCATGCCACCACGTACTAGCAGACAACGCAGGCAGGATCAGGACGGGACGCAGGATCCTACCCAAGGCCAATCTGAGAGGGGATCTAGGGCCCCGAGAGTTCAGACTAGGGCAGGAAACGAGCAGCATGCTAGTTCCTCACAGGAGGAAGGTAGGCCAGAGAGAGCATGGCCAAGTGATCCAGAGAAGACATATGGAATAGAATGCCTGAAGAAACTAGGAGCCACAGTGTTTGAGGGTTCCACAGATCCAGCTGACGCCGAGGCTTGGTTGAATATGCTTGAGAAATGCTTTGATGTGATGAGTTGTCCTGAGGAGCGGAAAGTCAGATTGGCCACATTCCTGCTGCAGAAGGAGGCAGAAGGATGGTGGAAATCAATATTAGCCAGGCACAGTGATGCACGTACTTTGGACTGGCGAACTTTCAGAAGTATATTTGAAGATAAGTATTACCCTAGCACATATCGCGAGGCAAAGAGGGATGAATTTTTAGAGTTTAAGCAAGGATCACTTTCAGTGACCGAGTATGAGAGGAAGTATACCGAGCTGTCGCGGTATGCTGATGTGATTGTGGCATCTGAGAGTGACAGGTGTCGAAGATTTGAAAGAGGATTACGTGTTGAGATACGTACCTCGGTTACAGCTATTGCGAAGTGGACAGACTTTTCTCAGCTAGTAGAGACTGCCCTACGTGTGGAGCAGAGTATTACAGAGGAGAAGTCAATAGTGGAGCCTAGCCGTGGTGCTTCGACAGCTAGCAGTTTCCGAGGTCGTGAGCAGCGGAGGTTCACACCTGGAGTGAATGTTTCAAGTCGTCAGAACTTTAAAAATCGGTCTGGTGGCCAGGCATCGAGGCAAATGAATGTGAGTGGTACCTATCAGAGGCAAAGTCAGAGAGCATCTAGTCAGTCTGCTAGTTTAACAACAAGACCGCAGACATGGCAAGAGTCTGTTGCCAGTGTACCAAGGAGAACCCCATGTGCGAATTGTGGCAAGATTCATCGGGGTCATTGTCTGGTTGGTGTCGGTGTGTGTTACCAGTGCGGACAGCCAGGGCATTACAAGAGAGATTGTCCACAGCTGAGAGTAGTCGCACAGAGGGACCAGGGAGTTGAGTCCCAGACAGTTGAGCAGCCGAGAGTTTCAGTAGCTGCAGGAGAGGGCACCAGCGGTGCTAGGCAGAAGGGAGTTGTAGGGAGACCTAGACAGCAGGGAAAGGTCTACGCTATGACTCAGCAGGAAGCGGAAGATGCACCGGATGTGATTACTGGTACGATTTCTATTTGTAATGTACCTGCACGTGTTTTAGTAGATCTAGGTGCTACGCATTCCTTTGTTTTTAGTATGTTCCTAACGAAGCTAAATAGGAAGCTAGAGCCTTTAGTTGAGAGGTTAGTTATACACTCCAGTTGGTGATACTTTACTAGTCAATGGAGTGCTGCGGGATTGTGAGGTCTTAGTAGAAGGTCTCAGTATGTTAGTGGATCTTCTTCCACTAGAGCTGCAGGTGTTAGATGTAATTTTAGGGATGGATTTCTTATTTACTCATTATGCTTCCATGGATTGCCATAGAAAGGAAGTGATTTTCAGGAAACCAGGTTTGGCTGAAGTGGTTTTCAGGGGCGAAAGGAAGATTATTCCTACGAGTTTAATTTCAGCTTTAAAAGCAGAAAAGTTGTTGAGAAAGGGTTGCACGGCGTTTCTTGCACACGTAGTAGAAGTGCAGGAAGGAAAGCTAAAACCAGAAGATGTTCTTGTCGTGAACGAATTTCTTGATGTTTTTCCAGCTGATCTGTCGGGTTTGCCACCTGATAGGGAAGTTGAGTTCACAATTGAATTGTTACCAGGAACAGCACCTATATCGCAAGCGCCGTATAGAGTGGCTCCAAGTGAGCTCAGGGAGCTGAAGATGCAGTTACAAGAACTAGTTGACAAGGGATACGTCAGACCTA
The DNA here is from genome assembly GCA_033996785.1 of Trichosanthes truncata. Lineage (NCBI taxonomy): Eukaryota > Viridiplantae > Streptophyta > Magnoliopsida > Cucurbitales > Cucurbitaceae > Trichosanthes > Trichosanthes truncata. The sequence goes on from JAWPNB010000004.1 coordinate 18,891,957, forward strand.
GTGTATCGCCTTGGGGAGCTCCAGTGTTATTCGTAAAAAAGAAAGATGGTACTCTAAGATTATGCATTGACTATAGGCAGTTAAACAAGGTTACGATACGTAACAAGTATCCTCTACCACGCATAGATGACTTGTTTGACTAGTTAAGGGGAGCATCAGTGTTCTCTAAGATTGATTTAAGATCAGGTTACCATCAGTTAAAGGTTAGGGAATCAGACATTCCTAAGACGGCATTCAGAACGAGGTACGGGCATTATGAATTTTTAGTAATGCCATTCGGTTTAACAAATGCGCCAGCAGTTTTCATGGATCTCATGAACAAGATTTTCCATCAGTATTTGGATCAGTTTGTGATAGTGTTCATCGATGACATACTAGTTTACTCAATTGACAGGGAAGCCCATGAGAAACATCTGAGGATTGTTCTACAAACACTACGTGATAAACAGTTGTACGCTAAATTTAGCAAATGTGAGTTTTGGTTGAATCAGGTAGTGTTTTTAGGGCATATTGTTTCGGCAAATGGAGTTAGTGTGGATCCGCAGAAAGTGAAAGCTGTGGTCAACTGGGAGAGACCAGCTAGTGCGACAGAGGTACGTAGTTTCCTAGGCTTGGCAGGATACTACAGACGGTTTGTTGAGGATTTCTCACGACTAGCATTACCCTTAACAGCTTTGACTAGGAAGAATGCTAAGTTTGAGTGGTCAGATAAGTGTGAACAGAGTTTTTAGGAGCTAAAGAAGAGATTAGTGACAGCACCTATCCTAACACTTCCTGTAACAGGGAAAGAGTATGTGATTTACTGTGACGCTTCGAGGCAAGGTTTAAGGTGGGTGCTCATGCAAGAAGGAAAGGTAATAGCTTATGCGTCAAGGCAATTGAAAAAGCACGAGTGTACTTACCCTACCCATGATCTTGAACTAGCAGCAGTTGTTTTAGCATTTAAGATCTGGAGGCATTATTTGTTCGGTGAGAAGTGCCACATTTTCACGGATCATAAGAGTCTGACATATATCTTTGATCAAAAAGAGTTGAATATGAGACAGAGACGATGGCTAGAACTGATTAAAGATTATGATTGTACTATAGAATACCATCCAGGTAAGGCGAACGTAGTAGCAAATGCATTAAGTAGGAAGTCGAGACTTCCTAGGGATGTTTTGTGTGGTATTCGAGTAACCTTCTTAAGTGCGCTAAGGGATTCTAAGGCGGTTGTGACTGCAGGGAATTCAGGGAGTCTTTTAGTGGAATTTCAGGTCAGGCCTTCGCTCGTAGCAGAGATTGTGAGAAGACAGCCCAAGGATAGAAACCTGCAAAAGAGGTTTGGAAAGTCCAAACAGAGCCCAGAGGCAGAATTTAAGATGAGAGCAGACGGAGCCATAGTGAGGCAGGGAAGACTATGCGTTTCGAGTATTAGTGAGCTTAAAGATGCTATACTAGAGGAAGCTCACAGTTCAGCTTACGCTATGCATCCAGGAAGCACCAAGATGTACAAAACTTTGAAGGGGACGTATTGGTGGCCTGGGTTGAAGCGGGAGATAGCCGAATATGTTGACAGATGTTTGATCTGCCAACAGGTTAAACCTTTTAGACAGAGGCCAGGGGGACTCCTTAATCCACTGCCAGTGCCGGAGTGGAAATGGGAGCATATCACTATGGATTTTCTGTTTGGTTTACCCCGTACTTCTAGTGGACATGATGGTGTTTGGGTAGTGGTGGATAGACTCACTAAGACAACACGGTTTGTACCGATTAAAGCAATGTCTACACTTGATCAGCTTGCTAAGCTATACGTCGACAGGATTGTGAGTCAATACGGAGTGCCAGTGTCCATAGTTTCAGATAGGGATCCAAGATTCACATCTAAGTTTTGGCCTAGTTTACAGAAAGCTATGGGGACAAAGCTGAATTTCAGCACAGCGTTCCATCCCCAGACAGATGGTCAGTCGGAAAGGACCATCCAGACCTTAGAGGATATGTTGAGAGCATGTGTCCTTCAGTTTAAGGGAAGTTGGGATACCCACTTATCACTTATGGAGTTTGCTTGTAATAACAGCTATCAATCTAGTATCGGTATGGCACCGTTTGAGGCTCTGTATGGAAGACCATGTAGAACTCCCGTGTGTTGGAACGAAGTGGGAGAGCGGAAGCTAATCGGTCCTGAGTTGGTACAAGTTACAACGGACAATATTAAGGTGATTAGAGAGAATCTGAAAATAGCTCAAGATCGTCAGAAGAGCTACGCAGACAAGCGACGGAGAGACTTAGAATTCCAGGTCGGAGATCAAGTTTTCTTGAAGTTATCTCCTTGGAGAGGTGTCCTTCGCTTTGGTAGGAAAGGTAAGTTGAGTCCTAGATATATTGGTCCTTATCAGATAACAAAACGAGTTGGGCCAGCAGCCTACAGACTTGAGTTGCCAGCAGAATTATCTCGAGTACATGATGTCTTTCATGTGTCCATGTTGAGTAAGTATACTCAAGATCCGACACATGTGTTGCAAGCGCAACCAGTTGAGCTGAAAGAAGATTTGAGTTACACAGAAGATGCAGTTCAAATCCTCGACAGGAAGGAACAAATTTTAAGAAACAAGACGATCCCACTCGTGAAAGTCCTTTGGAGACATCATGGAGTGGAAGAGGCAACCTGGGAGTTAGAGGATCAAGTGAGGAAGAGTTACCCAACGCTTTTCACCTAAGAACTACTAAATTTCGAGGACGAAATCTCTTAAAAGGGATGTAAGTTGTAAACCCGAGATTTTTCCTTGGAATTTCTTTAAAAAGAAATTTGTTAAAACATTTTTGGGAAATTGTTGTATAAGGAAAAGAGGAATAAAACAAAAGAAAGGGTAAGGGAAAACAAAAAGGAGTTATGTGTTTTGGTATGTTTTGTTTTAAAAAAAAAAAAAAAGAAAAAGAAAACGAATTGAGGGAATGGATAAGCTTTGAGAGCACTCACCCATTTTCTCCCATTTGCTTCTCTTTTATTAAAAAAAAAATAGAGCATTTCGTGGGATAGGTTGAAGAAAGAGGAAAAGAGAGCTTGCTGGGTTGGAAGTTGAAGAAGAAGGGGGAAAACTCAGCACAAGCCTCCATGGCATCTAGGTGATCAACTGTACTCACTACTGTTGTTTAGATCGTTTTGAGCTCCACAAGAAGAGTTAAGAGGTGAGATTTGTTTTTCTTGAAAGTTAACCCATTTTCGAACAAATTTTGTGAAGGAAGCTCGAGCAAAATCTGACTTTAAATTATTGATTTGCGAAGGGGAAGACAGAGGAGAGATTTTAATGTCAAATCTGAGAAACCTCTGGTATTTGGGACGTTATGATCTGTAGGATTTGAATCAGAAGCTCCATTAGGTATGGTTGGAAATCTTATTTAATTTTCTATAACTTTCATGAAGAAGTCGTGAGTAAAAAATGATTGGAAGTGGCTTTAAATTTCAGGTTAGGTGTGGTGTGCAGCAGAAAAACGATTCTGGAAATTTCAGAAGTTTATTTTTCGGGAAGTAGATTTCGAGGTATTTACGGACACATCCTTTGGGAATTTCGATTTAATTCCTTCAGATAAGTTTTAGAGGGTTCAAAAAGGAAGAGTTTGGTATAAAGTACATCATTTTTGGCCAAGTAATGAAGAAGTTATGAGTATGTGAGTTTAGAGGATGAAATTTGCAGAATGCTGGAAATAGATGAAGTGATATTTGTAATCTTAAGTTTGAAAATCATGAGATTGAAGTTCTAATGCTTGGTTTTGGTTTTTTTGACAGGCCAGGAGGAAGTAGGTCAAGTTTACGGGCCGAGGATCTAGTTTTAACACTGTGAGTGACAAAACGAATTTCGAAAACGATTTCTATGCCTGAATTTATGCTTATGGAAATATAAGACTTCCTAAGAATGAATTAGTTTAAATGCTGTATGTTTTTTTTTAAACATTGAACACATACTTAAGAGCATACATGGTTACCTAGGAAATGATTAAGATATTGAATCGAGGCTGTATAGTATCGTGTGCACACAGGTCATTTTCTGTTGTCGACGTTGAGTATACTCTGTGACAACAATGCTGTCGTGAGTGCTGGGCGGGGCCCCACTACGACAAAGACGATGGGAGTGCTGGGCGGGCCCCACTACATCGTAGAATAAATGTTGGTTGTACTGGGCGTGCCGTACACAACGTAGATAGTCATATGGTTTTTCCTTAAATGGTTAATATTCTTGATATGCCTTGTGAGATTTTAATGACATACCAGCTGGAGTGCTGAAAAGAAAAACTATTGTGACTATACATTTATATTTAACGCTTGAATATAGATTCATATGCTCATAGATTATCAGGTGTTATGCTTTGCGAGTTAGTAGCTTTAACTAAGTCACTCGCTGAGCCTCATAGCTCATTCTTTCAATGTTTTCCAACTTTTCAGGTAGAGATCGAGCTCCCAGTGCCTGAGATCCTGCCATAGTCTGTCGAGCACTCTCTAAGTTTGATATTTTGTACGTGGGTGCGGTTTTGTAGCGTTTCCGTATATACATTGTAGATATTTTGGAAGGAACGTATAGTTATGTTCGTGTATGCACTAGGGGTGGTGGTTGTGTAAATCATGGTTGGGTATATTTTTTTGGTCGGGTTGTAGAGCCACTCCTTACGTACGTATAATATTTAACAAGGTTCCTCTGTGTTGTGTTTAAAGTATTTCATATGCCAGCATAGCATGTTTTTCAGATGTAACAAAGTCATTAGGTCGTTAGTGAGGTAAGCGATGTCTGATAGCTTCACGCTATCTTCCGGGCTTAAAAAAGAGAGGTTAGTTCGGGAGGGGGTCTAACATTGAGTTTGGATCGGGCCAAGACTGGGCTTACGCCGACCTTTGGGCCACAAGCCCATTGATGAGGCAGAGTTATGTGTGACTTGTGAGAAAGAAGATTGAAGATGTTTGTCCCACATTGATTATATTTAATGATAAAAATACTCTCTCTTCTACAAAACCACTCTTCACCACAACTTTTGAGTCAAAACAATACAATTTAATTAGAGATTAATTAAATTTGCAAGCATTCCTAAATTAAATTATGACAAATCCAAATATGAAATTGGGTTATATGAAATTTGGGTCAATTTTAGACAAAGTTCAAATGGGAAGCCTTAATCCAGCAAAATCTTAGTCTAAAGGGCTAGGCCCAAAGTCAATCAGGCCAAGTTCAAAGGAGTTTAGGCTCAAGGCCTGATCGGTGTTCACGCAAGCGCACGCGATCGAAGTAATATAAAATGGTATATGAGTACCAAGTATCGAATCCCACAGGGAACGGAGTAACAAAGATTTTGTTTTGCAAAAGTGTAAGGCAAATTGCAAGTTTGAAAAGTAAAAATGCAAAAATCAAGTTGTTGGTGGAAAATCGAAATTGTTAATTCAATTGCTAATCCAGAATGGCAATGTTGGAAATAACAGAAATTGCTAATCCAATTGCTAATCCGGAATGGCAATGTGCGAAAAGACTAAAATTGCAGAATTAAATTGCTAATCTAAATTGGCAATATGAAATGACAATTTGAATGAACTTAAGAATGAAATGATAAAGGATGGGGCTCAAGAATGTCATTGCCCTAAGTCGTAATTGCAAACCAAAATTGCAATTCCAACCTACTCCACACTCAATTGTAAACCAAAATTGCATCTCCTATTACCTCAAAATTGGGGTTTTTAGGAGGCTAAGTGGGGGCTCTATATGTCTATAGTCCCTCCATCATAGATGATTTTTGGCTCACAATTTTATGGGTCTTGGAGTCCTTAATCCCTATGTCTAGGGGTAAGGAATGGCTTATGTCTAAGCTCTTTTACTCCATTACTTGTGTGAAATCCGCTTATCACTAACCCTGTCGGTATTAGATCTAAGCTTGAGTTGAAACCCTAGTTGATCAATCTAGGATCTCAACGGAAATTAAATCAACACAAGCAAACAATTGAGATGTAGGCTTGGTTTTTATTAGAATTTTGGCTACAATTACTCCTTAGGGAATTCACATCCTTGAACCTCCTAAGAAGTTTTAGCTCATATTTTTAATGAAAAACATAAAACTAATTTTAAAGAAAGATTTCATAATGAAATTTAATAAAATACTAACTTATGAAATGTAAATTGGGTTTTCCTAGAAATTCAAGCAAAAGTAATTAATTGAAATTAAATCAAAGTGGCAAGGGTAGTTACGTAATTTTCTTTCCCTTTCTCTTACCTTGTTTTAATTCCTTCTCCAGAAGCTAAATTGAAGAACAAGGAAAAACAGAGCAAGAAGTCAACAAATTTAATTCGATGTTTATCCCACTTCTTCCTACCCAATCGATTCAATCTCCTCCACTTTTAGAGCGAAATTAATCTTGACGATTCAAAAATACCTTGAATCGGATTGGAAATCTAAGGAAGATGCAGAAAATTGCTTGAACAATCCGAATTGAAGAAAAACTCTAAAAAACAAGAATTTCGAATGGATTTGGAGTTTCCTACGCAATAATACTTGTTTACATTCACTTAAGGGCAAAAGGAAAATACCCAAAACCATTCATTGTCACAAGAACGAAGAGTTGATGCACTGTAATTGAAAATTTGGTGAAAGAAATTAACTAAAACCGAAGAAAAACAGAGGAGCACTTGCGAGCAAAGCTTCCTTCGAATGAACTTGAAACAAACTTAAACTTGAATGAAAATACAACAAATCGAAAAACAAAGTATCTAGGCAATGTTTTGTAATATAAACTTGAAGGAAAGTTGAATGGAAATTGAATAAAATGGTAAAGACAGTAGCTAACAGCCAAAACAGAGGCTGTCCAAAACCCAGAAAAACAGCAAACAAAGCTTCGATTTTGACCCCTCGAATCGTCCTCCTTTGTTCGGCGTTCTTCAATCTCCTTATGTAGACCGATATAGGGTTCCCATTTGCCAAAAATAATGCTCTAAATCCCTTGATTTGTGCGAGAATTTCTCTGTCAATTATGGGTTCATCAATCACGGATTTCCCGAAAATTCCATATCTGCAGCTGCTGAGGATTGCCAATTCGCTGGTTTGGCAATGGTCTGGCAATTGGTTTGGCAATTCCTGCAAAATAATCACAATACTTAGAAATCTTTTCCAATTGCTACCATATTTCATTATTTCCTTCTTTCAACAATTTTTCACCATTTTCCATTAATAATAGGACAAACAAGAGTTCTTTCGAGCAATTTAGGATTAAAATAAGCCTTAATTTCACGGCTTATCAAGGCCAACCATGCCCAGTCCAATAGTCAGGGCCCAAGCCCACTTGGGACCTTGAGAAACTCTATAAATAGAGAGTTTCTCCCTCCATTAGAGGGGTTCAGAAATTAAACTTTTTAGAGAACTTAGAGAGAATTTAGAAACAAAGATCAGAAAACTCATAAGCTTTTAAAGATCAAACACTCTTTGAACCAAAAGCCTTGAAGACCAGAAGACTTTGAAGATTGAGAACAAGCTGCAAAACCCTCGAGATAAATTCACATTCGAGAATAAGCTGCACAGCCTTTAAAACAAATCCACATTCGAGAACAAGCTGTGAAGCCCTCGAGGCAAATCTACTTTCAAGAACAAGCTACAAAGCCCTCGAGATAGATGTACGTTTAAGAGAAAGAATGAGATGAACATATTAGAGATTGTACTCCACTAAATTTAAATCAATACAAACTAAATTTACACGTATCAAATTTATTCTCTTGAAATCTAGTGTGATAAGTGATGTTATTTTCAAATTTTGGTGTTGTTTATTACTTTTACTTAATAAAATAATTGATATTATAAAGTTTTATTAGCATTTTATTTTTTTTTAAAAAATCTTTTATTAATTTTTATCACTATTTTTTATTAACTAAAATTTATGATATCTAAGTTATAAAAATATATTTTAAGAAAAAACATATTAAAAGTTTACTTTTTTAAAATATATAAAGAATTATATATACATATATGTATTTGGTTTGGTACAATGATAAGCTTATTGAACTAACCCGACGGGTTGATCCAAATATGGCCCAAACAGGTCAACTCATGGGCTAGCCCGCTCTTCAAAAGGGTGATCCATATCCAATTCAATGAATGAATGTGTTGGGTCGAGCTGAACCAATTAAACTTTTACTTTGGGTTGAGTTTGGATCGAGCCAAGGCTGGGCTTAGGCCTACCTTTGGCTACAAGCCCATTAATGAGGCTGAGTTATGTGTGACTTATGAGAAAGAAGATTGAAGATGTTTGTCCCACATCGATTATATTTAAAGATAAAAATACTCTCTCTTCTACAAAACCACTATTCACTGCAACTTTTGAGTCAAAACAATACCATTTAATTAGGGATTAGTTAAATTTGCAAGCATCCCTAAATTAAATTATGGCAAATCTGTAATGCCAGATAGGTTTAGGTATCGTTTATGCTCTCCGTTGGAGTTAATGTGAAAATGGTTTAGGCTGTAAGAAAATCTTGTTTTATTTTATTTTGTTTCTATTTATTGGTTACCAAAATTCAAAACTTTTTTGTTAACAAAGGATTGGAAAGTTATTTGTGAGGGAGGTTTGAGATTGAGGGTAAAATGGGAAAGAGAATAGTGATATAGGGATTTGGAAATTTTTATATAAATCCTTTTTGTCTTGTAGTGTGCACATGGCACTAGGTGGTTTCTCCCAAACTTCTTCTTCATCCTCCATCATTCACGAATAGCACCTCTCCTTTGTTGTTTTTTTCTTTTTTTTTTTTCTTCTTTTTTTCGATCATCTTCACCACGCGAGCTCCTCAAGTTGCAGCATTAAGCCCTCCAGCTCACCCATGGCGGCGTCGACCTCCTCGACCTGCAGATGCATCAAATAGATCATTGACTGGACTAGGTGGTGATGTGAGTCTTCATTGAATCTCCGACGACGTTCTCCTCCTCTATTCGCGATTTCTGACGTCTACTAGTTGGCTGTAGCACTCCGATCAACGTCCCATGTGGGGTCTTCGACAATAATGGTGAGGTTTTTTTCCCTCTCCATCTTTTTGTTGTTTTTGGTTATGGTGGTTGATTTGAGACTAATCCATGAATCTTCCGACTCCATTTCAAGATTTCCCCTCTTTTCTAGCATCAAGACCATAAATTTGAGCATTTTCGATCTCTGTCCAGCAGTGGTATGAGTTGAATTTTGTTTCCCTTAAAGTTTCATGTTTGATCTTGGATGTAGTTAAGAGTGACCCATGGAGTTTTAATTGTTGCAGAAATTACCCACAACAATTGGAGTTTAGTTTTGTGGAGTTGGATCTAAGCGTGATTGAACCAACAAGGTTTAGTTTTGATTTTAGGTAAGATGAGTTATAAATTAAGGTTATTTGAATTCATGGGTTGTATTGTTGTGCTAAATCATGGAAGAATTTGTGATAAATTGGCTAGGGGTTTCGTTCTTGGACTGGAAGGAAAAAAAAACTTGGAGAACGATATTGATTGAGAATTTTTCAGTTGATCCAACGACCTTAAAGTTGAGCCAAGCGAGTTGTGCGTTCTATCAAGGTAAGTGGCCTTACTACTAGTTGGCCTTAGGGTTGCCTTTAAGAGTCACGAATTAATCTTGTTAAATTCATGGGTGAAGTTATTTAAGCCATGAGCTAATGTTTTTAGTAACTCATAAGTTATTTTTAGTAAAGTTATGAATTATTATTGTTGTTGCCAAATTTTAGACATGAGAAATCTCACCTGACCTCTACGTGACAACGACGGTGAATTTGTATTCTTGGGGGAAGAACGCGCCCTGCAAGACAAGAAAAACATGGACACCGGTGTGGTGTAGGCCACACAGGCTCCGATGCTTAAGTCAGAGAGAGTTTTGAGAGAATTTAGGAATTCTAGGAGAGTGTTGTAAGTTGGAATGAACTTACTTTACTCTCCCACTGAGGGAGAGCTTAAATAGCTTCCTTCCTAGGATTTTTCGTGGGTTTCCGTCTTCGAATGGGGAAAGAAAAGATCGAATTGGGCTGGACCGAGGCAAGGCCCAAAATTGGGCCTTGCCATGTGGTCGGCCTCGACCTCGACCGAGGCCGACCACGGGCTTGGTCTGAGCCCAAGCCCCAATCTTCATCCTTCCGATGCAAGACCATGGCAAGGCCCAAAATGGGGCCTTGCCATGTGGTTGGCCTCGGTCGACCACGGGCTTGGGCTTCAGCCCAAACCCGTTTCTTCATCCCTTCTCATCCTGGGTCGGTCTCCTATCGATTTCGGTCCATTTTGACGTCATATTGGGCTTCTTTCCTTATTTGGCCCTTCATTGCAGCCCTTTAGCCAGCCCATTCTTCTTGGTCCAATTTCACCCATAACAATTATGGTTATCAAATGCATGAATTAGTTTAGTTAAAGCCATGAATTATTATTATTATTATTCTTCTTCTTTTGTTAGTAAATTCACAATTTAGTTTTATTTTAAATCATCAACTATTTATGATTGTTTTTAAAAAAATGCTTTAAAGTCATGAATTGTTTATCTAAGTCATGGAGTTACTTATTTAAAGTTATGGGTTGCTTTATTTAAAGGCGTGAATTATTTTTAATTTAAGTCATTTCCTTATTCTGCATCATGATGTGTACTAATGTTTGGTGGGACCTCATGCACGAGTGTATGATCATAAAAGTCAAATTTTTTTAATTAGACTCCCTTGTTTGGTGGGACCTCATGCATGTGTGTATGATCATAAAAGTCAAATTTTTTTAATAAGACTCCCTCGTTACCTTGCTAAATTTTGACTGCATGAAAGTGATGCATGTCCAGGGGCTCTAGGTGCATGAAAGTGATGTGCTTAGCGTTGGTGTGTGTGAAAGTGACACAAACCTATGTATGAAAGTGATACATACATGTAGGAATAGGCTTAGGGTGTACGAAAGTGGTGCACGCCTAGTGGGTTTGGTGTTCATGAAAGTGATGTACATTGGGCCATGTGCATGAAAGTGATGCACATCCTGAGGAAACTAAAGAAAGGATGATGATAGTAACATTTTGGGTTCCGCTACAGTCAGAAAAGTGTAGTTATGTTGCATGTGATTGCATATCCCAACCCCAGTAGTGGGGTCACTTACTGGGTATTTTTTTTTAAATATATATTCTTTTACAAAATTTATTTTTCAAGTAAGGGCAAGGGCGTCCTAGGCGGGTGACAGTGCTTTCTATAAAGGCCATGGGCAATTCAAGATAGGATTTTATTCTTCTAAATTACACGTTTTCTTTCTTTTCCTTATTTCATGTTGATTTATTATGTCATGTATAAAGTTGTGTTCCCCTTAAGAGAATTATTCTGTTTTGAGGCCTAACTGTGTGGTAAATGTTTTAAACTCTGTTTTGGGATCCCTAAATAAAAGCATGGATGCATTTAAGAGTTTTTCTGGTATTTATTTCGTTCTTGATTGAAAACTTGTAAGGCCTCCATAGCATGCATGTGGTAGCGTCCCCAATTAGGTTAGGTTTTAAAGTCGGGTCGTTACAAAATCCAAATATGCAATTGGGTTATATGAAATTTGGGTCAAGTTTAGACAAAGTCCAAATGGGAGGCCCTAATCTAGCAAAATCCTAGTCCAAAGGGCTACCCAAAGTCAATCAGGTCAAGTTCAAAGGATTTTAGGCCCAAGGCCAACTAAGCTCAGTCCAATAGTTAAGGCCCAAGCCCACTTAGGCTTGAGAAACTTTATAAATAGAGAGTTTCTCCCACCATTTGAGGGGTTCAGAAATTAAACTCTTTAGAGAATTTAGAGAGAATTCAGAAACAAAGATCAGAAGACTCCTAAGCTCTTAAAGACCAAACACTCTTTGAACCAAAGCCTTGAAGACCAAAAGACTTTGAAGATCGAGAACAAGTTGCAAAGCCTGCGAGATAAATTCACATTGGAGAATAAGCTGCACAGCCCTAAAAAAATCAACATTTGAGAACAAGCTGCGAAGCCCTCGAGACAAATCTACTTTTGAGAACAAGCTACAAAGCCCTTTAGATAGATGTATTTAAGAGAAATAATCAGAGGAACAAATTAGAGACTGTAATCCACTAAATTTAAATCAATACAAATTAAATTCATTTACACGTATCAAATTTCTTCTCTTGAAATTTCGTGTTAACAGTGATGTTATTTTCAAATTTTGGTATTTTGATTACTTTTACTTAATAAAATTATTGATATTATAAAGATTTATTAGCATTTTATTTTTTTTTAAATCTCTTATTAATTTTGATCACTATTTTTTATTAACTAAAATTTATGATATCTAAATTATAAAAATATATTTTAAGAAAAAACATATTAAAAGTTTACTTTTTTTAAATATATAAAATATAATATATGAAGAATTATATATACAAATATGTATTTGGTTTGGTACAATGATAAGCTTATTGGACTGGCTCGACGGGTCGATCCAAATATGGCCTAAACGGGTCAACTCATGGGCTAGCCCACTCCTCAAAAGGGTGACCAATATCCAATTCAATGAATGAATGTGTTGGGCCGCCAATTAAACTTTGACTTTGGGTTGAGTTTGGATCGGGCCAGGGCTAGACTTAGGCTGACCTTTGGGCCACAAGCCCATTCATGAGGCGAAGTTATGTGTGACTTGTAAGAAAGAAGATTGAAGATGTTTGTCCCACATCGATTATATTTAAGGATAAAAATACTCTCTCTTCTACAAAACCACTCTTCACTGCAACTTTTGAGTCAAAACAATACCATTTTTTATAGTGGGTCTGGGTTTTATGCTTAAGGCACCCACCAGTCAAAATTTTTTACAAACCTTGCTATCTTAAAAAGTGGCTTATGGGAGAATCATTTTTAGACTATTTTGCTTCTTTGTCAAATTTACAAAACATGCCACTTTGTTAGAAAATTTATATATTTAATTTAATTTAACTCATAAAATAGCATTTAAAAAGTTAGAATATGAAAAATTTTGTTTTTATTTATATAATTACTAATATTAATTGTAACTATTTTAACTAACAAAGATATTAAGGATGTTAGAAAAGTTAGAATATGAAAAGTTTTCTTTGTTTTTTTTTCATTTAACATTATTTAATTAGATTTTACTTTCTTCTATATTATTTGAATCATTTAAATGATTTTCAATTTTGTAAATAAAGGCATTGACTCATGTTTGGCGGAATTTGAAAGGATATATATATAGAGAGAGAGAGAGAGAGAGGATAAAGGAGTTATCAATTCCTTCAAAATATACTCATATTCTAATGATTTATCACCATTATTTCCCATGGTCTCAAATTTAAAAGTTTTAAATTTTGTAAATGAATGCTACTGGGTAGGATTTGAAGGGTTTTTTTTTAAAAAAAAAATTATAAAATTCTTTGTTAAATATATGTATTAACCTTTTAAAATTCCATAACCAAAAAATAAGTGGTCCATTATAATATACCTCTTTCCTTTCCTATAAATATTTTCATGCATTTGTAAAAAAATTCATGGTTAAGCAAAGAACAGTGTCTTCTTTTTGGGCCAAATGAGTTGATTCAAGGTATCTCAATCTTTTAATTTCTTTTGGTTGTTATTTCAAAAATTAAATTGTTACATTGAATTGCATTTTGCAAAGTCTTTTTTTATTTTTTTTAGACCACAATTTAATTTATAATACTTTAATTTTAAAATTGCAAACATAATGAACAAAAGATTTTTTTTTAGTTCAACAATAAGTGGGGTAGTGTAACAACCCAACTTTTCCTATTAGACTTTCTAGGAACGTTACTTCTTGCATGCTAATGACATTTAAAAAAAATCCTCAATAAAAGACACAAAGGAGAAAACTTTTTGCAAAAGCAATCAAAACCTTTTTATTTAGGATCCCTTTAAAAATCATTACAAAATGTAAAATAAAGTAAAACGTTTAACAGTTGAAATAATTTTATAACACATCCTCTACTAACAAAACATTCGAAACACACTAAACAATAAAGATGCGAAAATAAAGCTTCTCTAGGTCACCCATGGCCCCTTTTTGCAAATTACTTGTCAATTGCCTAGGATGTGCTTGCCTTTACCTGAAAAAAAAACATTTTTGAAAAGGATGAGTATTTAAAATACTTAGTATGTGACCCCACTATCAGGGTCGGGATATGCAAATACTGATAGGAATGAACTCTTCATCTCGCAGCGGAAGCATTGGGATCATCATTGATTTTATTTAAAATTGAATTAAAAATAATATTAATTAAGAAAACTTACTTTTGAGATAAATATGGAGAATATTCTGGCGGGTCTTTATCTCCTCCACAAAGTCTTCTTGGCTATGACTCTAACATAAGATCAAGGCTTGTGGGAGCCTCTTGAGAGAAAATCCACAAGGGATTAAAGAGGAAGAGATCTAGAGAGAGTTCTCTAATTCTCTCTATTGAGGAGATGTGTATTGTATGAACAAGGCACAATGGCTCACCCCTAGGGTCCTATTTATAGTGATCTAGGGAAAATAATTAAATAATATATTTTAGTATCTAATATATTAAAATACATTTATCTAATCAATTTGAATCTTATTCAAATCGTTTAAAATTCTCCTACGACATATATTTCCTAATTTGAATCCAATTCAAATTTAATAAATATATTTTATTTAATGTATCTAATATACATTAATTATTTTAATATTTAATGTATCAAATACAATAAATATATTTTCTTCTTTTATATTTAATATATATGATATATTAAATATTAATTTGAACACTTCAAATTAAATATTAATTTGAACATTTCAAATTTTAATATATATTTATTGTATTTGATACATTAAATATTAAAATTTGAAATGTTCAAATTAATATTTAATGTATCAAATACAATAAATATATTTTCCTCTTTTATATTTAATATATCTAATATATTAAATATTAATTTGAACATTTCAAATTAAATATTAATTTAAACATTTCAAATTTTTCTTTCAACTAAATTGATCTTTTTAGTGTTACTTTGAGCTAGCAAGGGGACCTTATGGACCTACAAATTATAAGCTCCAATGATACAAAATCAATTAATTAATTAAACTCTTTAATTAATTAATTTTCATTCATTAACTCTAGGTCACTCCACTATAGACCTAGAGTTGCACTCTTATGCACTGTAGGACAAGTTGTGTCCATAGATATAATCATTACATGCAAGTCGATCCTTCACGAGTTGTTCGTAATTACAGCTAGGTCAAAAGTCCGTTTACCCCTATAATTACATCTTGCACCTTAAGTACCACTGATCCTCTAATGAACAATCTGTTTATAATCTAATTATAAACTAAGTCCCTCTCGGGCCAGTGAGAGGGTGGGGCCCCATTGTTCAAGTCCTGAAATCAGCACTTAAGGGAACTACTCATCTACTTACCCTATATGGGAAGGAGTGAATTTCATCTTGTGAGATTATGTTCCCAGCTCCCTATTTGGTCAAGTCTCCAAAATGGTGACATATTGAATCAGCTACAAAAGTCACTCTCACCCATGCAAATCAAAGGACAAGCCCTCATAGGCAGGAGTTCATAACTCACTCAGGATTAAGATCGAGTCGCATATGATCATCTTGATGAAATATTAATCTTCTCAATTAACGGATTTATAAAGAGAGATTAAATATTTCGTGGTCTAGTCTTATACAAACTCATTGTATAAGATACCCCCACTCACATATCTCCACATGAATGATTTGGATCAAATTATTTGTAACTATTACAAAGTGGGTCGTATCAATAGTGTTACCAGGATAAGGCACCCAATTTTATCCATATACTATGACTCTTTAGGTTATTTCTTGAACACGATCCTCCTATATGTCAATCACATATTGTTCAAGATTACACTAATAACCTTGGATTTTTCATATAATGGATAATATTATATTGCAAATAAAATAATCAAAATAATTATTAATTATTAAATAAATAATTAATTACGAGGCTTTAGGGCATAAATCCCAACAATCTCCCACTTGCACTAAAGCCAGCGAGACATGTATCCTAGGGCATACTCTATACCCAACATGCTCTCCCACTTGCCCTAGCAAAGATGAGACTTGAACAATATAAATAAGTAGTTCCCTTAAGTGCTGATTTTGGGACTTGAACTATGGGGCCCCACCTTCTCATTGGCCCGAGAGGGGCTTAGTTTATAATTAGATTATAAACATATTGTTCATTAGAGAATCAGTGGTACTTAAGGTGCAAGATGTAATTATACGGGTAAAACGGACTTTTGACCCAACTGTAATTGTGAACAACTCGTGAATGATCGACTTGCATGTAATGATTATATCTATGGACACAACTTGTCCTACAGTGTATAAGAGTGCAACTCTAGGTCTATAGTGGAGTGACCTATAGTTAATGAATGAAAATTAATTAATTAAAGAGTTTAATTAATTAATTTTATATCATTGGAGCTTATAATCTGTAGGTCCATAAAGTCCCCTTGCTAGCTTATAGTGACACTAAAAGATCAATTTAGTTGAAAGAAAATTTTGAAATGTTCAAATTAATATTAATTTGAAGTGTTCAAATTAATATTTAATATATTAGATATATTAAATATAAAAGAGAAAAATATATTTATTGTATTTGATACATTAAATATTAAAATTTGAAATGTTCAAATTTAATATTTTATTTGAAGTGTTCAAATTAATATTTAATATATTAGATATATTAAATAAAAAAGAGAAAAATATAATTATTGTATTTGATACATTAAATATTAAAATAATTAATGTATATTTGATATATTAAATAAAAGATATTTATAGAATTTGAATAAGATTCAAATAAATAAATATCGTAAGAGATTTGAATGAGATTCAAATAAATATAAGATATATTTTAATATATTAGATATTAAAATATAATATTTTAATTATGGCAAACATTTTCCCTTGGGTTCTATAAATAGGACCCTTGGGTTGAGCCATTCTACACAACACACATCTTCTCAATAGAGAGAATTAGAGAATTCTCTCTAGACCTCTTTCTCTCCAATCCCTTGGGGATTTTCTTTCAAGAGGCTCTCACAAGCCTTGGTCTTGTGTTCGAGTCATAGCCAGGAAGACTTTGTGGAAGAGATAAAGATCCACCAGAAGATTCTCCATATTTGGAAGGTATTTATTGCTTAACCATAATATTATTATTTAATTCTAAATATACTCAAACCGATTCCTACGCTTCTGCTTAGGTTTAATTAGATTATTCCCTTTAGCTTGGGGAGTGGAGTAGGTCGAGTTTGACCGAACCACTATAAAATTACAGTGTCATCCTCTCTAACTCTTTCTCATTTACTTTTGTAAATTAATTATAGTAATTTATTGCATGCTTTAATTTGTTCTTAATTGTTTATTGTATTAGATTGAATTAAATTTTCATACTTTACATATTGTATTAATTATCCTTTTTATTTGTTTATAAAAAGTTTGATAATTAGATTATTTGTGCATACTTAGGAAAAAGTTTTATTAAACCCTATTCACCCCCCCTCTAGGGTTGCCATATCGATCCAACAATTGGTATAAGAGCGAGGTTTCTCTTATAGAATTTTTTTTATAAACTTTATTGTTTGAACTTTATGGCAAACCTAGTAGTAAATGGTGTTATTGAAGGACAATCCACCTCTAGGCCTCCTTACTTTGATGGGTCAAATTATGCTTATTGGAAGGCTAGAATGAAAATTTATTTGCAATCCGTTGACTATTATTTATGGTTAAATGTGGTTAAAGGTCCTTATATTCCCATGAAAAAGGTTAATGAAAAAGGTTAATGAAAGCTTATTTATGGCTAGATGTATTCGTAGGTGTCATCGGTCTCTAGCTTAATTTGAGTAGTAAATAGGCCGGTTGCCACGTCGGTTAAATTAAGTAGAATTACTTAATTACGAGTACATGGTAGGCCTTAGAATTGTTAGCGCGGACGTAGTTAATTTAGATTGACCATTCTTAATTAATTAACTCGTTTCGGCTTATCCCTTGGGTGTAATGCGTTTAATTAATTCTTTTGGTATTGGTTGTGCCAAATTAATTAATTAAATTAGAATCAATTAGGTGTTTGTAAATTGGTTTAATTAGGGGAGGCTCCTATGGTGTCCCGAGGAGTTCGGTTGGTCTTAAAACACTGAAAAATTGCATGTTAGGTTAGTTTCAATGAAAAATGAATTGCATAATTACCTATTTACCCTCGATTCGGTGCCCAAGGTGAGATCTTTATTTTTACTACTCTTTGTTTAGTCCTTCTGTCTCTATTTATGCCTAACTCCCCCCCAGTTTGTGTCAGTCCATGTCATTAAGAAAACCAATTAATTGAAACCAATTTATTCTGTTCCCTGTGGTTCGACCCGGTCCACTATTAATTACTACAAGCAGTTAATTTTAGATCAATATTATAAATTGTATTTGATTGAGCCCTCGACAAGCTGGCTTCAAATTGACGCCGCTGCCGGGGAACCGCCAATTAAATTGATTTCTTTATTTTGGTTTTCTTATTTCAATAAAAAGAAAGTCTATATCTTGTTTCTTTTTATGGCTAATAATTTCTGGAATTTCAGTGGAGCTGCTCTACACGATGAAGAGGTTAATGATTTAAATTTTGAAATTTCTAAATTAGCCTTTTCAGTTTCTCTATTGCTTGAAAAGCATGAGCAAATATGGCATGCCTCTAGTCTTGGAAGAGTTCCAGACCAGCAATACACGAGCCACAATCCTCACGGTCCTGAGTGGGGTCGATCATATGGATACCAGGAGGAGCAGCAAAACCTGACCCCCGAATCTTTAGTTTCAGGTATGTCTTTAGAGGATTTAATCAATCAAATTGCTATTAACAATCTCCAAATTCAGCAGAACAATCTCCAATTTCGAAAGGAGATGACTAGGATATTGGGTGACTCTGTCATTCAGCTAGTTGATTCAGTGGAGAGCATTCAAGAGCAACTGCTTATCGACATCCCTGAGGTACGAGAATTGGATTTGGTTGGCTTAGAGCTCAACGATAAAGTTTGCTTGCCATATGAAGAACAGGTTTATGAGACTGAGGAGACCGAGCTTCAATGTGAGGAAGTCCAAGTGATAGATTTGGAGGCCGAAAGGCCTGCGTCTGTTCTGTACCTTGATTCCCCCTTCTTTTGTGTATGTTCCTCTAGTTCTCACGAGTCAGAGTTAGTTTCTTTTGATTTTTCTTGTTTTTCTTTTTCAGAGTCGAAAAATCCCAAAAAGACCTGCATTTCTAGGGCCCATCAAATGTTGAAGAGATTGCTTAGTGTAGTGGGCTTTGTAGATTCGGGGAAGAAAGGGCCGAAGAAATGGGAGAATTGTTATGTGCCCTGACGCGTGCCACACGGCAAGTCGAGCAATCGACTATAAAAATTTGCGCTTCATGGAGGCAGCCAGACTTGAAAATTTAGTTGCTTTCCTTTATTGCTTTTTGTTTTTATTTTTCCTATCTTAGTTTGTTTTGCTTTGTTTTGTAGGTAACAAATTGACCTTTGAGTAGAAGAATTATCATTCTTGGAGGTTACCACCGCGTCACCACCCACCTACGTGCTGAGTTTTCATGGGAGGTTTTCTGTTCCCCTTTCTTTTTGTCATTTCATTTTCACTGATTTTTGTACATTGAGGACAATGTAGAATTTAGGTTGGGTAGAGGTTATTATTGTGCTTTGATGATGTGTTTAGCATGATTGGTTGAGTCCTTGAGCAACTGAGCTCGGACCTATTTTTAGGATTGATAGTTGCGCTTATATGTTGTCCTTGAGCACCTGATCTCAGACAGTTGATCAATTATGTTAAACATGATTCTTGTGTGATTTTTTTTTTTTTAATTTTGTATGAATTATGAGCTTGAATGCTTAATGATGTGTTTGCTTGTTGCTTGATGAGGACAATTGATGACATGCATGGTATGTTGCTGTAATTGCATTAGCTGAAGTATATGAATGCTATCCTGCTTTGAGTCTTTTTGTGCCTAACTCTCAAAATTTTCTAGTCTTTCATGCACGATCTGAACACGTTAGCCTTTCCTTTAGTAGTCTTGAAGGCTTAGGGTGGGATTATAGAGCTTGTATGTCTATTGTCACCCCGATAGGTGTAGGGCTAGTTGTTGAGTGGAAAGATTGATAGCTTGTAATGCGTTGCTTAGGAGAAGTAAAAATGTGATTTGCCTAGAAAAAGAAAGAAAGAAAGAAGGAAAGTGTGCTTGAAAAGAAGATCATTCTTGAAAAAAAAAAGGAAAGAAAAAGAAGAAAATAAAATAAGCTTGTAATGAGTTTAGTGAATCAAGGGGTAAAAAGAGCTACCCCTGTTGTGATCAATTAGGCCATCCATTGAGCGAGTGCTCTGGATACGGGTCCTTGCGACAGGTGTGTGAAAGCTAGTACCCTTTGGTTTTTAAAGTGATACAAGTTTATCCCGCGGGTTTGAGTTCAGGCACCTAGTAACCTATTACTTGTTTAATGGTTTGGAAGCTTGGTAGCTAGTCCTAGTGCCAGTGTAGGGGGAAGATGGATTGAGAGCCTTATAGACCTTCTCCGGGCTTGCAGAGACTACTTTACGAGGCCACACACACATGTGGGAAAGAATAGAAAGAATTTTTAAAAGTGTCTCAAAGCATGGATAGTGTATGTCTGCTTTTCTTTTGTAGTTATTGCAACATTCCTAAGTATTGAAATTATAGTCTCGTGCATGTAATCATTCATTCATATTTTTATTATTTTTGTTTGGGTCTTGCTCGAGGACTAGCAAGATTTAGATTGGGGGTTATTTGATAGGACCAACATAGTTCTATATTTTCATACTTAAATCATGTTAGTTTGGAGCTTTTAATGTAATTAATTGATCATTTTGTAGGGATTTGAGCATAAGGCATGTTCCGAGAGATTCTACATTGAATCACAATTCCAACGCATCAAATCGGAGGTCATTCGGACACCTGAACGAAAAGTTAGAGCAAAAATAAGCAGTGTTGCGCGCTGGGTAGCGTGTAGACGCTGTCCAGAGCGTCTAGACGCTATCGGCAGTTCCCTGAAGCCTCCATCGACGCTGCGGAGAGCCCCTGTGACGCTGGGAGCATCTAGACGCTATCCAGAGCGTCTAGACACTCCGTCGATTCCTATATATAGATTTTTTCGTCCTTTAGGTCATTTGTCTCCGATTTTCAGCCGTCAGGAAACCAATTTAGGCTTTCTCCTCTCTGTTTTTTAGTACTTTAGGATAAATTAGGAGTTTTTCATCAAACTTTGGTGTCGGGCTACATCGTTTTGATGTTCGGCTAGGCTTTCGTCGCCGTTTCGGGGTTGTAAATACGGTATTGTGCATTTTATTGTGAGATTTGGTTATTAATTTAATTTTCCAGCACTGTTTTATGGCTTGCAAATTCTTGTGCTTATTCCTAGTTATTTCTACTTTGATTGAACTGACAAATCAATTAATTTAGAGATTTCTTAGCTATGCTAGATGTATTCGTAGGTGTCCTCAGTCTCTAGCTTAATTTGAGTAGTAAATAGGCTAGTTGCCACGTCGGTTAAATTAAGTAGAATTACTTAATTACAAGTACATGGTAGGCCTTAGAATTGTTAGCGCGGGCTTAGTTAATTTAGATTGACCATTCTTAATTAATTAACTCGTTTCGGCTTATCCCTTGGGTGTAATGCGTTTAATTAATTCTTTTGGTATTGGTCGTGCCAAATTAATTAATTAAATTAGAACCAATTAGGTGTTTGTAAATTGGTTTAATTAGGCGAGGCTCCTACGGTGTCCCGAGGAGTTCGGTTGGTCTTAAAACACTGGAAAATTGCCTGTTAGGTTAGTTTCAATGATAAATGAATTGCATAATTACTTGTTTACCCTCGATTCGGTGCCCAAGGTGAGATCTTTATTTTTACTACTCTTTGTTTAGTCCTTCTATCTCTATTTTATGCCTAACTCCCCCTCAGTTCGTGTCAATCCATGTCATTAAGAAAACCAATTAGTTGAAACCAATTTATTCGGTTCCCTGTGGTTCGACCTGGTCCACTATTAATTACTACAAGTAGTTAATTTTAGATCGGTATTATAAATTGAATTTGATTGAGCCCTCGACAAGCTCACTTCAAATTGAATGATTTAAGTATGAAAATATAGAACTATGTTGGTCCTATCAATGTGCCTAAATTAGAAGAGGAATATGATGACAATGATATGAAAAAGTGTGCTTTTAATGCTAGAGCTATAAATTGTTTATATTGTGCTTTAAGCAAAGATGAGTTTAATAGAATATTTATGTGCTCTTCCGCTAAAGAAATACGGAATACTCTTGAAGTAACTCATGAGGGAACTAATCAAGTTAAAGAATAAAAAATTAGCATGCTAGTTCATAATTATGAATTATTTAAGATGGATGCTAATGAATCTATTACCGGATGTTTAATAGATTTACTAACATTATAAATGCTTTGAAGGGTCTTGGCAAAGTATATATTACCTCTGAAAATGTTAGGAAAATTCTTAGGTCTCTACCTAAGAATTGGGAAGCAAAGGTGACGACGATTCAAGAAGCAAAAGATCTCACCAAACTTCCTTTAGAGGAACTTATTGGCTCTCTCATGACACATGAGATTACCATGAAGGAGCACATGGAGGATGATTCCAAAAAGAAGAAGAGTATTGCATTAAAGACCATATCCTTGAAAGTTGAATCCGAAGATGAGGATGTTCTTGATGAAGACGATATTGCATATTTTTCACGTAAGTATAAGAACTTCATCAAGAGGAAGAAACAATTCAAGAAGCACATTTCCAACCAAAAATAGTCTTGGTGAAAAGAGCAAAAAGGATGATGTAATATGCTATGAATGCAAGAAACCGGGTCACATAAGAATGGATTGCCCTCTCCTTAAATCATCTAAGAAATCCAAGAAGAAAGCAATGAAAGCTACTTGGGATGATAGTGATGAAAGTGGAAGTGGAAGTGACGAAGAAGAAGTAGCAAACTTTTGCTTCATGGCTCATAGTGACAAGGGTGATGAATAAGATGATGAGGTAACCCTAGAACCTCTTTCCTATGATGAATTGTTTGAAGTTTTTGAAAATATGCAAAAAGACTTAGAAAAGCTTGGTTCCAAATCTGTTGTGCTTAGAAAGAAATACAAGAGCTTTAACTAGTGAAAATAAGTCTTTACTTGATGAAATTGCTTACTTAAAAGACAATGAGCATAATGTTGTGCAAATTGATCAACTGAATGTCTTTTGTGATAAGCATGTTTTTTATTGTGATGAGAAAAATGCCTTGCTTGATAAAGTTAGATTTCTTGAGCATGATAGTTGTGAAAAAGATAATTTGATTAATTTGCTTAAGGAAAAGGAATTAAATGCTTTGCAAGAACTTGGTAAGGCTAAAGAGTTTATTAAAAAGTTGACAATAGGTGCTCAAATGTTGGACAAAATAATTGAAGTAGGCAAGCCTTATGGTGATAAAAGAGGATTAAGCTACATTGATGAATGTTCTACTCCTTCAAGTTCTAAAACTATCTTTGTTAAAGCATCTCCTATTGTGCCTAAGCTTAATATGCCTAAGGTTGTGTCTAAGCATGATAAATCTAGCTTTGTGCCTATATGTCATCATTGTGGTGTTGAAGGTCATATTAGACATAAGTGCTTTAAATTGAAATATGCTCTTACTACTTCTTCAAGAAGAAATTTTCTCAAAGGGCAAAGTTTCACAATGCTCCAAGAAAGAATTTCTCCAAGGAAAGTAGAGTGCATAAATTTGTTGTAAGAGATAAATCCTTGCATAATGTTGTTTGTTTCTCATGTGGCAAGTATGGACATAAAGCTTATTCTTGTTACTTGTCTAAATCCAATGCTTTAATTGTGGATGCAAAAATGAAATGGGTTCCCAAGTTTGTTAAGGCTAACCTTCTAGGACCCAAACAAGTATGGGTACCAAAAGATCAATCTTGAACACTTTTGTTTTTAGGTTTGTTTGAAAGTCTCCAAGAAAAACAAATGGTACTTGGATAGTGGTTGCTCAAGGCACATGACGGGAGACTAATCCAAGTTTGTCAATCTTTCCAAAAAGGATGGAGGTTTAGTAACCTTTGGTGACAACAAGAAAGGTAAAATTATTGGTAAAGGTAGTATAGGTAATGGTTCTTCTACCTTGATTGAAAATGTGCTTTTAGTTGATGGCTTAAAGCATGATTTACATTGTATTAGTCAATTGTGTGATAAATGTTTTAGAGTTGTGTTTCGATAAAAAGAATTGCATCATTGCAAATGCTAGTGATAGAAAAGTCTTGTTTGTTGGCAATAGGGATGAAAATGTGTACACTATTGATTTGAATGATTGCCCTATTAGTGATAAATGTCTTTCGGCCTTGCATGATGATTCTTGGTTATGGCATAAAAGACTAGGACATGCTATCATGCTGTTAAAGAGCTTGTCGAAGGCTCTATCAAATATATTTATAAACCCAAACCTCTAAAATTTGTAATAATAGTGGTCAGGGTCGATCACAGGGATTGAATTTCTTAGTTCATTTAAGGACTGTAATTACTCTCACTTAACTTTATTTAGAGAAAGAAATCAAATGCAAACAAGCTAAACTAAAGAGCTAACCTAGAAAGTAAAAGATAAATGGAGACACAATAGGAGAGAGATATCGTAGGGAATCAATTTCACCAATTAGACTTACAGCGAAAACTACCAAGTTTGTCATGCAAATATTCCATAAGCCAAGAAGTGAGGGTGTTAACATACTCTTTCAAGCACAATTAACTCTCATGCAATGTTATAAACCTAATATCTCTATCTAGATTTTAATAACATGCAATGCTTTAAGCAACTTCTTTTAAGGGCTTCTAAGAGAATTCTCCACTTTCATGCAAGAATTTACAAATAGTTATGCAATTAAGTTCTAGCCTAAACCATACTTTTTCAAGCACAAATTCAGACCAATAAAGCAAATAATCTTTGATCAAGAAATTATAAGCATTAAATACATAAAAGCATGAGTGAAATAAAAAGCATTCAATCAAGGTATTTAATCAATTAGAAAAACTCAAGTCTAATGGCTACATCAAAACTCCAAGTATTAGGAACAAAGATACTAATAATATTCATACAATTAAACCTTTAAGTTCGTAATTTACAGCCACAAAACAGAAACTAAAACTAAAGGAAAAGGAAGAAATTAGCAAACAATGGTCGATCCCACGTTTCCGTCGTGATCTCCATGTCCCTCGAGCTTTGGATCTTCAAAAATGCTCCACAAACGCTCCCAATTGCTCCCTAAACCTTCAATTTTAGCTTGGAATCGAGATTAGGGCTCCAACTCTCGGATTGGCCTTCCAAAACGGTGCAAAAAAATGTTGTTTTTATAGAAAATCTCGAGGCAGCATCGAGACGCTGCTTACAGCGTCTCAACGGTGCAAGAAAAATGATTTCCGAGCGTTTTTTGCGTTTTCGTAGCATTGCGACGCTACAGACAGCGTCACGACGCTACCCTACATATAGCACTGGCCATTTTTGCTATATCTCTTCCCTCAGGTGTCCGAATGACCTCCGGTTCGATGCATTGGAACCTTGATTCAGTGTAGAATCCCTCAGAATGTGCCTTATGCTCAAATAACATCTTTAATCTTCTTGAATTTTCAATTAAGCTTCAAAAGGCTCCAATATCCACCAAAAATTCTCAAATACTTGGCTTTGCTCCTCAAGCTCAGTTTCTACAAAATTAAGAGAAATGGGCATAAAAGCTCACAAAATAATCACAAAACTAGCATAAATAATAGGAAATAAGATAGCATAAATACATGCTATCAAATACCCCCACACTTAAACTTTTGCTAGTCCCGAGCAAAGCAAAAACAACACCCACATAATTCTTTGGTTAGAGGTCTTCCTAAATGTAAATTTGAAAAGGACAAAGTTTGTGATGCTTGTCAAATGGGTAAGCAAACCAAGTCCTCTTTCTAATCTCAAAATGTGATCTCTACAACTAGACCCCTTCAACTATTACATATGGACTTATTTGGCCCTTCTAGAATTGCTAGTTTTGGAGGGAATTATGATGCTTTTGTGATAGTTGATGATTTTTCAAGATTTACTTGGGTTTTGATGATAAAACATAAGGATGATGCTTTGAAAAGTTTTGCTAGTTTTGCAAAAAGAGTTCAAAATGAAAAAGGGTTTTTTATTTCTAAAATTATGAGTGATCATGGAGGAGAATTTGGTAGTGTTGCTTTTGAAAAATTTTGTGAAGAAAATGGTTTTTCTCATAGCTTCTCCTCTCCAAGAACTCCTCAACAAAACGGTGTGGTTGAAAGGAAATATTGTACTTTGCAAGAATTTGCTAGGTCAATGTTGGATGAGTATGATTTACCTAAATACTTTTGGGCGGAAGCCGTTAACACCGCTTGTTATGTTTTAAATAGAGTTTTAATTAGGCATTCGTTAGATAAAACTTCTTATGAGCTTTGGCATAACAAAATTCCAAATATTGGGTATTTCAAAGTTTTTGGTTGCAAATGCTTTATTTTGAACAACAAAGAAAAGCTTCGAAAGTTTGATTCTAAGACGGATGTTGGTATCTTTCTAGGTTATTCCTCTACAAGTAAAGCTTATAGAGTTTTCAATAAGAGAACTTTAATTATCGAGGAATCTATGCATGTTGTATTTGATAAATCTTGCAATAATGTTTCTAATGAGTCTATTTGTAGTGATGATTTAGAAAGAAATTTTGGAGATTTACTTGTTAGTGACAAAGACAAGGAAATTGATTCAAGTAAGCAAGAATTGAACTTCAATGAAAAGAAGGAAGACGGTTCTTCATCTATGCCTAAAGAGTGGAGGTATGCTCCATCCCATCCCAAGGATTTGATTCTTGGTGATCGCAAACAAGGTGTGAAAACTCGTTCCTATCTTAATTTGTTAAATAATCTTACTTTTGTTTCTCAAGTTGAACCTAAAAGTTTTAAGGATGCCGAAAATGATGAGTTTTGGATCTTAGCTATGCAAGAAGAATTAAATCAATTTGAAAGAAACAAAGTTTGGGAATTAGTTCCTAGGCCTTCTAATGCTTCTATTATTGGGACTAAATGGGTCTTTAGAAATAAGATAGATGAAAATGGAAATATCATTAGAAATAAAGCTAGACTTGTAGCTCAAGGTTATTGTCAAGAGGAAGGTATAGATTATGAAGAGACTTTTGCACCCGTTGCTATATTAGAAGCTATTAGAATGTTACTTGCTGTTGCCTCTTATAAGAATTTCATATTGTATCAAATGGATGTGAAAAGTGCTTTTTTAAATGGTTATATTATGGAGGAAGTTTATGTAGAACAACCTCCGGGCTTTGAAAGTTTTGATTTGCCTAATCATGTCTATAAGTTGAAAAATGCTCTTATGGCTTAAAACAAGCTCCAAGAGCTTGGTATGATAGGCTTAGTAATTTTCTACTTGAGAATGGCTTTAAAATAGGTAAACTTGATACTACTCTCTTTATTAAGACTAAGGAAAATGATATGCTTTTAGTGCAAATATATGTGGATGATATTATCTTTGGTTCTACTAATCCTTCTTTTTGTGAAGAATTTTCTAAGTGTATGCATAGTGAGTTTGAGATGAGTATGATGGGAGAACTTAGCTTCTTCCTTGGACTTCAAATCAAGCAACTCAAGGATGGTATCTTTATAAGTCAAGAGAAATACACAAAGAATTTGCTCAAAAGGTTCAAGTTCAATGAAGGTAAAATTGCAAAAACTCCTATGAGCACATCCACTAAGCTTGACAAGGATGAAAAAGGTAAATGTGTGGACATAAAAGCTTATCGATGTATGATCGGATCTCTACTTTATTTAACCGCTAGTAGACTCGATATCATGTTTAGTGTATGTCTTTGTGATAGATTTCAATCTTGTCCTAAGGAATCCCATTTGCATGCCGTTAAAAGAATCTTTAAATATTTGCTTGGGACTATTGATTTAGGTTTGTGGTATCCTAGAAATGTTGAGTTTAATTTGGTAGGATATTCCGATGCGAATTTTGCTGGAAGTTTACTTGACCGTAAGAGTACTAGTGGGACTTGCCAATTTCTTGGTAGCTCCTTAGTATCTTGGTTTAGTAAAAAGCAAAATTCGGTTGCCATATCCACTACCGAAGCGGAATATATTGCGGTTGCTAGTTGTTGTGCTCAAATTCTTCATATGAAACAAACTCTTTGTGATTTTGGATAAAAGTTTGATAATGTGCCTATATTTTGTGATAATACTAGTGCTATTAATTTGACTAAAAATCCTATTCATCATTCTAGGACTAAGCATATTGATATTAGACATCATTTTATTAGAGAGCATGTGCAAAATGGTCATATTATTCTTGATTTTGTGACCTCTAATAATCAATTAGCGGATATTTTCACCAAGGCTTTGAATGAAGAAAGTTTTTGCAAAAATAGGCTGGAGCTTGGTATTACTCGTTGTTATGCCTCCTGAATTTATAATTTTGCTTGTTATCTTTTTAAAGCATATTGATAGAGGGAGTTATGCAAAGTATGTATTCATGTTCTTGGGGGAGCTTTTATATTGTTCTTAATATTTCTCAATTGTGTCTTTTTAATGATTCCAAAGGGGGAGAAGTTTAAGAAAAATATGTTCTAAATTTTGTATCATGTTTTAGTGTTGCATTAATTTAGGGGGAAAATTAAGTTAATTTTTTTTTTAGTGAATTTTCAAGTATGAGCTTTATGGTGATATATTGGACTTTATATTGAAATTATTACTTGGACACATGTACTACCTTGGTTTTTATGAACTTCAAGTTATTTTTCTTTCGTGGTTTGTCATCATCAAAAAGGGGGAGATTGTTGGCTTTTTGGCCCTTAATCTCAAATTAATTAATTAATGTTTTGATGATAACAAACATGCTCTTAACTACTAACAATTTGAGTATTTTTTAAGTGTCCATAGCGTAGATCTCAGAATAACGATTCCAACGCCTTTTGAATCATTCAAATCGGAGTTAAAACGAAAAAGTTATGAGTAAAACAAATTTGAACGGAAAATTCCCGACGCGATGACGTGGCAGCCGAGTCAGCAATGTGGACCATTTAGAGAGTGACACATGGAACTATGGGGAAGTGACACATGGTGACTTTTTGTTTGTTTAAAAAGAAAAAAGAAAAATTATATTATTATATATTATTTTTTGTTTGTGTCTAACGATTTAAAAAAAAAAAAAAAAAGCTGACAGCATTTAATGCTACCAACAATTGGGCTATTTAAAAAAATTTCTTATATATATATAGCTTTTGACTGTTGGTCTCATTTCAAATATATATATATATATATATATATATATATATATTATTTCTTTTATTATTTACTTTTTACTTTTTATTTTCTTTTAACCTCCACCATTCATTTTACTTTTATCATAATCTAATGGTTCAAATTAAATCTTGATTTTTACCTCATTTTCGTCTCTTTTTATACCATATTCTTCTCCAAAAATTCCATAACAAGTTTTACGATTTTTCAATCCTCCAAAAAAAAAATCTCAAAAAGCTCCATTGTTACTCTCTCCAAGCTCTCAACTTTTTTCTTTTCATCTTATTCTTGAGAGAGTGTTATTGTGTAGTGAGGATTGATTTGTGAGAGTTAAATTTGTAAATCTACTCTATTAAGAGAGCTCATAAGTGTGTTCCTTCAAAATTCAAAACTTTGTAACGGTTTGATCCTAACCCGTGGAAAGGATTGAGTTTGCTCTTGAACTCGTAAAAAGAGCGTTATTGCAGTTGGGCTCTAATCCATGGAAAGAGTCGATAAAGTTTTTATTCAAATTTCCAAGAGGCGCTTGGGGAGTGGAGTAGGTCGAGTTTGACCGAACCACTATAAAATTACAGTGTCATCCTCTCTAACTCTTTCTCATTTACTTTTGTAAATTAATTGTAGTAATTTATTGCATGCTTTAATTTGTTCTTAATTGTTTATTGTATTAGATTGAATTAATTTCTTCTCAAAAAAAAAAAAGATTGAATTAATTTTTCATACTTTACATATTGTATTAATTATCCTTTTTATTTGTTTATAAAAAGTTTGATAATTAGATTATTTGTGCATACTTAGGAAAAAGTTTTATTAAACCCTATTCACCCCCCTCTAGGGTTACCATACCGATCCAACATTGGGCGTGTCAAAAAATACAAAAATTAAAGAACAAGACACGCAATTTTACGTGTCGGTCACGTGTTCGAGCGTGTCTGTGTCTGACAAGTGTCCAACACGGACACTTTGTCAACCTCGATAGGCCCGTTGGATACTCCAGTGCTTCTACTACTATGGGATTGATATGTTCAGGTTGTAAATTTTTTTCAATCTTCACTTGATCGAGCTTATAAGCCTTTCAATCCATTTTTCTATATCTTCCGGCATGATCATGACTAACTCGATAAGTTCTGACAAGCTATGAATCCCCTTTTTGCCTCTACCGTCTCTCCTTCTTCCTATTTTCTTTCTCCCTCTCCTTTCCTCTTTCTTTCCTTTCACTCCCCGTAAGCCCAACTTTTCTTTTTCTTTTTTTCTTTTTTTGAACAAAAGAAAAATATGTGGCTTGCCATCCATGCATGCGGCTTCTTTGAAGTCACACATTAATCCTTTAATTTTTATTCTTTTTTTTGTTCAAATTACACCAAAAGAATACCAAATTTCACTTTCCTCTCTCTTTCTTTTTAACAAAAATTACCCCAAAAATTTTAATTTTCTTTTACTTCTAATTTATTCCAAACTTTATCCTCCTTTAAAAAAAATATTTGAAAATCAAATACTCAATATGTCTTATATGTCCAAATACTAGAAGGCCAAAATTGGGATTTAGAAGCCCTCATTTTCATTTAGATGTACATCAACATTATTATGAGGGTAATTGCCACAACATTCATA
Organism: Trichosanthes truncata; assembly: GCA_033996785.1. Classification (NCBI taxonomy): domain Eukaryota; kingdom Viridiplantae; phylum Streptophyta; class Magnoliopsida; order Cucurbitales; family Cucurbitaceae; genus Trichosanthes; species Trichosanthes truncata. Next base: position 18,922,869 of record JAWPNB010000004.1, read on the forward strand.
AACATTTTAGTTATACAGTCACACATATGCATGAGGTCCTAAAACATTTTCAATTTTCATTCAATGATGCAACATGAAATATTCTTTCTCACATATATATATCAGATAAATCATGCATCACAATAATAAGTACCATACTTGGAAAACGTACATGTAAAATCATTTTCATTTAAAAACATAGCATTTTAAAAATTCAGTTCCCAACTTGCATAAAGCAGTCCGACGTAAAGTCACTTACTTTTCTATTAGCAGTTTGAAAACTAGTTTGGCTCTACTATCCTCGGATCGACCTGAATAAACACCCAAGGCAATAACTTAACCATACCAAACTTGAGATTTAATTTAAAGACTAGTAATCAACGCAAATCAATAATTAGTAAGAGTTACCAACTAGTTCTTACTCAAATGTCGTCCTTAAAGCTACTTCAATCAGTCTAAAACTATAACAAGAAAACTTAAAGGATTAGAGCCTAATTTACAACATTTAAACTGAGATTAAAAAAAAGAAATGAGTCGTTACCCAATAAATCTTATCAAAATGGTCCGGATCTTTCCTGGATTTTCTTCGAATAAATTCAGACCCACAAATCTAACCTCCATGGGCTATGGGTGTTCAGATCTAAAATCACTTGAGTTGTGGGTCATCACCAAAAGTCATCTCCTTGCCCGAAAATCTTTATTGGTCATCACTGTCATGCTTGGGCTTGTGAAAAATCCACTGCTAATGGAGAATCGCCAAACCAGATTCGCACATGTAATCGAAAAAAACGTTGCTGTCACCGCTGCCACTATAGGTCCGTTGGCATCACATAGGGAAGTCGCTTGATCGTGGGTCACAGTTGGAACTAGTGTTGGGAATGACTTGGGCCTTGGGTCCAACAACTCACATAAGAAATGAAAACACCTTTGTTCCACATTGGAAAGTTTAAAGATGCGGACGTAGTTTATATAGTAAAGCTTATATGTGGGCTGGTAAAAAGTGGTTATAATGGTATTAAAATATCTCCCCACACGCATGCCGCCGCTGTCCGTTCGTTCGGTTGAACGGGTGGGTTTAAGTAACCGCGCTTGTGTGAAAAAGAAAATAACTTTTATTTCTTTTTCCTCTTAAAATTAAAACCAAAGTGTTTTTATTCTAAAACCGTTTGCTTTTAATTTCCTTACTTTTTGAAAAACAAGAAACGTTTCTCCTTAATGGTATTGCAAGAATCATGGATCTCATATCTGGAAAAGGAGTGAATTTTGTTTTTCTTTTTAATGGCTTATTTCAAACCAGAATAATGTGACTTTTAATATTCTTCTTCGCATTCTGATTTCCTAAGCGTTGTGTTTTTCTTGATTCTAATCCTTCATTGATGAGTGCACTTTCATGAAGGATGTTGTGTTAACCTTGGCGAGAAATCGACATAAAACGATTTAGCACCAAGGTCATATCAAAATTTCTTTCAAGGCAATGGTACTCCACAACATAACAACGATATGTTCGACATCTATTTTATCAAGTTGAAAGCAATTTACCATGCTGTTGATCAAATCTAGAAAAGGTGCCCCAGATCTCTCTAAATTAGAACCACTAGACAGATCTAACTATCGTTGCTGGTCGCAAAAGCTCTTGATCTTCTTCGAACAACTGGAGGTTGACTATGAACTCATCTCCAACAAATCCAAAGGCACTAATGTTGCAAGTGTTGCAGATCTAGAGAAGTCCATTGTTACTGCCGATGCTAATCTGGTGCCTGTCGATGCTGATTTTGTCCAATCGAAACATCCCACTAACGACGATTTTGATAAGTTCGAAAGGACAACAAGATGGTTCACGACCATCTGCTCAACCACATGATTTACACTCTGTTCGATCTCTTTGTCGTCCAAAAGTCTGCAAAGATAATTTGAGATATTCTGGAATCCATATATGGTAGATATGATGCAGGTAGAAGAAAATACGTTGTCAGAAAATGGCTACAATTCTAGATAACGGATGACAAACCAGTCATGGAGCAAGTTCATGAGTACGAAAATCTAGTGGCGAATGTATTGACCGAAGACATGAAGATGTGTGAGATTCTTCAAGCGAATGTACTGCTTGAGAATTTTCCTCCTTCCTAGAATTACTACCGCAAGAACCTAAAACATAAGAAGAATGATCTGACCTTGTAAGAATTGATCAGTCATATGCACACTAAAGAAGCCAACAGGCAAAAAGATAAGCTAAACACTTAATCCTTGAATTATGTTAATGCTAGCTTTGTTGAGTCCTCTATTGCAATAAAAGACGGGTTCAAAAACAAAGGAAAATAGGTTACTAAAGATATAACACAACAAAAGAAGGGACATCAATTTAAGGCTTCCAATGGAAATTTTGAGAAGTCCAAGCTGATTTGTTATGTATGTGGAAAACCCAGACACAAATCCTATTAGTGCAACCAAAGGAAAGGAAATCCAAATCAGAGACCTGTTTCACAGGCCAACCATGCTGAGCAAGATGACATCATTGTTGCTGTGGTCATGGAAGCCAACTTAGTAGAGAGTAAGTCAAACTGGATTCTCGACATCGGAGCTTCGAGACACGTTTGTTTGAATCGAGAGCTCTTCCACGACTACCAGGATTCTGCTAACGGGGACTGTGTTCATGGGCAACTCTGCCACTGTTGGAGCACTTGAAAAAGAGAAGGTTCTTCTAAAACTTACCTCTGAAAAAAGTTTACCTTTAAGTGATGTGTTGTATGTACCTTCACTACATAGGAACTTGGTGTCTGGAAGTCTCTTGAACAACGTTGGGCTTAGAATTGTGTTTGAGGCTCACAACGTTATCATTACCAAAAATGGTGACTTTTTGGTAAAGGGTATTTAGCTAATGGTTTATTTGTTATGAACACTGTTGCTACTACTGCTTTGATGAATGAAAGTACTTCCCATTCTATTTATATCGTTGAATCTAATGATGTGTGGCATGCTAGATTAGGACACGTAAATGTTGTATCTATTAAGAGGCTTAAAACTTAAAACCTTATTAATGCACCAAAATCGCATGAAATTGGTAAATGCTCTGTATCTGTAGAAGCTAAATTTTCCAAAAATCCTTTTAAGCCTGTCACAACTAAAAGTACAGAATTACTTGAACTAATTCATTCTGATTTGGCTGATTTAAAAAATACTACAAGCAGATGTGGTAAAAAATATTATATATCGTTTGTTGATGATTTTTCTAGATATACAAAAAAATTTATCTCTTAAAATCAAAAGATGAAGCAAGTAGTATGTTCTTGAAATACAAAGATGAAGTAGAAAATCAATTGGATAAAAAAGATAAAAAGGTTAAGATCCGACAGAAGTGGTGAATATAGTGATAAATCTCTTAAGGAGTTTTCTGAATCAAACGGAATTATCCATGAAACTACTGCACCATATTCTCCTCAACAAAATGGAATAACTGAATGTAAAAATAGAACATTTAAAGAATGATGAATGCTATATTATTAAGTTTTGGGTTATCTGACAATATGTGAGGGAAGTTGTGCTTTTTACGTGTTTCATTCTTAACAGAGTTCCTCACAAAAGGTTGGATAAGAAACCATCAGAATTGTGGAAATGTTATTCACCTAACTTAATTTATTTGAGAGTGTAGGGGTGCTTAGCTAATGTAGCTTATCCAGCATTCAAGAAACCTACGATTGGATCTAAAACCTTTGACTATGTTTTATTGGTTATGCTCAAAATAATGATACATATAGATTTATGTGCTTAAATGATAAATCAATTTGTGAATATAGAGATACTGTATTTTTTGAACATATCTTTCCCATAATTAAGGAAGCTAGTGAGTCAGCTAGTAATAGGAAAGTTGATATCTCAAATCATGACCAGGTATCTATACCATTACCATATTCTTCTGATAGTTTGCATGTGTTTGAACCTAGTAGAAGTAAGAGGCAAAAAATTGATAAAAGTTTTGGACCTAACTTTTTAACTGTTTTTCTAGTAGAAAATTTAGATAAGATAGACAATCAATTTGCATGCATGTTCTTAATAGATTAGGATCCTAAAACCTACCAAGAGGCTTTAAGTTTTGTAGACTCTATTTTGTGGAAAGAAGCAATTAAGAGTGAATTAGATTCTATTCTTATGAATGAAACATGGGACTTGGTAGATTTGCCTAAAGGTAACAAACCTACTAGATGCAAATGGATTTTCAAAAAGAAAATTAGACTAGATGGTTCAATTGAAAAATTCAAAGCTAGATTAGTGGTTGTGGGATATACGCAAAAATAATGTATAGATTATTTTGTTACCTATTCTTCTGTGACTAAAATAACTACTATTAGAGCTTTGATTGCCTTTGCAGCTATTCATGGTGTATTAATACATCAAATGGATGTAAAAACGACATTCCGTAATGGTGATTTAGAGGAGGAAATATATATGACATAACCTGAAGGCTTTGTAGTTACTGGTCAAGAGAACAAAGTATGCTAGCTTAAAAAAACTCTTTTTGACGTTAAAGAAGCTCCCAAACAATGGTATGAGAAATTTAACAAAACTTTAGTAAACGATGGTTTTAAAGTAAATTCATCTTATACATGTGTTTACTCAAAATTGTTTGGTGCTGATTTTGTGATTATATGTTTGTATGTTGATGATATGCTAATTTTTGGTACAAACTTAAATGTGATTAATAATACCAAGTCTATTTTATCTTCACAATTTGAAATGCAAGATTTAGGTGAGGCTGGTGTGATATTTGGTGTTAAAATAAGAAAAAATAAAAAATGGATTCTCGTTATGTCAATCACCCTATATTGAAAAATTGTTAAAGAAATTTGACTGTTTCAATGATGCCCTGTAAAAACACCTTATGATGCTAGTATGAGTCTTAAAAAAACAAGGGTAATTGTGTTTCTCAATCTGAATATGCAAAAATTATAGTCAACGTTATGTTTTTGATGAATTATACTAGGCCTGATATTGCATATGCTGTTAGTAGATTGAGTAGATATACACATAATTCTGATAATGATCATTGGATTGCTCTTCGTCGTTTATTAAGATACCTTAAAGGTACAATTGTAACGACCCCAAAACTTAGACTAAGATAAGGGACATTACTAAACTTATAACCATTAAGCTGCAGAAATTTCGGCAGCATAACGACGTAACTATGATTTACCCAAAAATTTCCTAGTACCTGTTAGACAAGAATTCACACTTCTATAGCCAGATAACTAGATTATAATCCAAACTCCAACCACATAACTACTAAAAGTTCAAGATCTCCCGACAACTCACATCAAAACAAAACAAAACTTCCTTAGTCTTCTTTAAAACGAAAAGAAAAGAATGATTCAATTTAAAACAAAACAAGGCAACCTAACAAACTTATTATAACCTCCATCTCAAAAACACATTACCAGAAACTCCAACTCTAATGAGAGAAATATGACCTACCAATAATGCTCAAAGAACAACAGTACTAAAGCCATAAGCATCACGACAACTATAACTATAATTCGGATACACTAAACTCAACGAGACGACTACTTTATGAGTAAACATCCAACTATGGCCTTTCTTCTCTCATGCCTCCTCCTCAGCATCTCCAGGGTCGTAGCATACGTCATCACCTACAAAATCTGGTAGTGAGTCAGTACATAACACGTACTGGTAAGTAGCTCACACCTGAAAGGCCACAATCAACATACAAAACAAGACAACATGCTTGCAAGTATCATGCTTTCCATAACAAGCTAGACATGCAACCCACACAAACATCACATACAACATGCTTAATTCACAAGTTACATTCACAAATGTACCATGCTCATTTCAGGCCTATGGATTCACTATCCAAGTTCAACATGCTCACTCAAACTCCACTGAGTCACTCAAACCACTCATATTTAGCCCTCACAAGCTACCTAAGACTGATTCCTTCGAGACACGCCGACCCCTGACCATTTTTACCCAGGGCCTCAACGACTCTCTACGGTGCTCAGCGTTCGACCCTTAACCATTTTTACCTAAGGCCTCGAACTGTCCATCACTCCCTTCACTATTTTTACCCAAGGCAAACGATGACTTAACCACATCGACCCTTGACCATTTTTACCCAAGGCCTCAATGTTTCTCTGAACTCAACGGTGACATACTACCCCTCGACCATTTTTACTCGAGGCACACTAGTATTCACTCCATTTTCTTTTATCTCATACAAGGTTCCCTAACCTCACCCATTCTTACTAGAATGCATGAATCCTACGCATCATGCTTTTAGTTCATGATTATGCCAAACTACACAACAACCATAACATGCTTTCGCAACCAATGCCAAAGACTCATTATGCATCGCTAGATTAATCGAACTCAACATGGTAAGATGTTTATCACAAGGGGAACATCACGACATGAGGTTACCAACTCATCGTAGCATACTAAACATACTCAAAGTCACCAAACAATTTAATGCAATAAGATATTCATAAGTAAGTAATTAGAACACACAATATACTAACAAACAACAATCAAAACCCAACCGGTAGAATTCTACTTACTACGTTCCTAGGATATTCCAAGGTATTCCTAAAGAGAACTTTGAGCCTTACTCGAATACTCCAAATTAAGCCCAATTGAACTACTCCAAACGAGCTCGAATTACTGTTGGTTGGTGTCGAGAGTGTTCGAATCAACACAACCGTGCCGAAACGACTGAAACTCTGCTGTAAATCCCATTTTTTGACAACAAATGGCTTCGAATGTGGACATTCGGAGTCCAAACAAGCTCGTCAAACAAGAAGGAATTCCAGTGAGTCTGTTGTAAATCCCGTTTTTGACAGTAAACTGCTCGTCAAATAGGAAGGAATTTGAGTGATTCTGCTGTAAATCCCGTTTTTGACAGTAAACTGCTGCAAAAGTGGGCTCGTCAAAACGAAGGAAAACGCGTGGGTTCCGCATTGCTGACATCTAGAGGGGGGCCTTTCGCACTGCCATCATCCGGGGTACTGGGCTGCTGTGCGTTGTCGTTGGAAGGGCTGCCGGAGAAGGGATTTCACAAGGGAGGAACGGCTGGTTGAGGTTTCACAAAAAAAAAGAGATGGGGGAGAGGTTGTCTACGTGAAGGAGGAGGAAGAAGAAGAAAAAAAATTGGGGATTAGGGCTATTTTCTTTTCTACTTTTATTTCCTTCTTTCATACTTAACAAAAGGCCCATTATCTAAAACAAATAAAAGAATAGATTTAGGATCAAATCTTTGGGTAAAAGCGAGTTTCCAAAGATTAAGAGATTTGATCTAATTCGAAATTCTTTATCTAAAGTTATAAAAACTTAATTACTTAAATTTACCCACTAAATTTTGATACTCCTCGAGTCGACTTTAAACGAAGAATTTAAACGTTCACCACAAATACAAACATAAGATGGAAATTAATTGTACCTGAAGTTGCAAAGCTTCACAACAATAGATATATGTTTGCATTTTAGCAAGTTTCCTGCAATGTTAGAAGGATATGGTGATGCAAACTGGGCGACAGATAACGATGAGGTAAGCTCTACTAACGGTTATGCAATCCTTTTAGGTGGAAGAGCTATTTCATGGAAATCATCAAAGCATATATGCATAGCACGATTCACCATGGAATCAAAATTTATAGCTCTCGAGCTATAATAACACTAATTTAGTGCTATATTTATGCCTTATTTTAGCTAGTTTTACTCTATAATTGTGAGCTTTTATGTGATTATTTTGCTTATTTTAGGAAACCGAGCATTTGAGACTGGAATTGATGAATTTGGAGCATCGAGTTTGATGTGGAGCTTAAAAGAACCCAAAATGGGGCTAAGTATGGATAAAAGAAGTTTCACAATTGTCTATTGGCTGAGAGGACAACGTCTCAATTCTTAAAAAAAGGCATTGAGATGCTACATTTTATATCTCAAACTCGATGGCAAGCGTCGAAACGCTACCCTATAGCATCTCAAAGCTTAAAAGGCGAGGAGAAGTCGATTTATGTCTGTATCGTTGTCAGCATCTTAACGCTGGAGGTGCACACGTAGGCTAAAGCGGTGTATTTTAGACAACGTCTTGACTCTATGTCAAATTCTAGATTAAAATTAGTGATTGAGAGAACGGGGGGAGAATTCTCTAGAGTTTCTTTATCTTATTTGGAATGCACACAAATGGCTCACCCCTAGTGCCCTATTTATAGTGGCCTAGGGAAAATAATTAAATAATATATTTTAATGTCTAATATATTAAAATATATTTATCTAACCAATTTGAATCATATTCAAACCTTTCCAAGTTCTTCTACGACATCTCTTTCCTTATTTGAATCTAATGCAAATTTAATAAATATCTTTTCTTTAATGTATCTTAATAGATTAATAATGTATTTAACATTTCCATTACAAAAAATGGGGGCGAATTTAGGGGTTTTACACCCTAATCCATAACTTAAGAGAGTTTAAAGAGTGTCGGGGCTAATTTAGAGTGGGATTCTTGAAGATCTAACGCCGAGGTTCATGGAGATGGTAGCGGGAGTGATGGATCAACACATAACATGTTCTTTCTCTCTGTTTTTCCAGTAATTCTCTATTGTAGTTGAGTGTTTCGAGATGGATTTTGGCTGTATGGCACTGGAGGATGATGTATTTTGATTAGATTGTAGAGTTTAGGGCTTAATTAAGCCTTTGGACCATGTGATTGAGCTTAATTGGGGATTTGCGATTGGTTATTCTGTTTAATTTGATGTAATGACCTTAATGCTTTAAATCTCCTAATCAAGGATCTAATGAACTGCTGGTTTATGTATTGCTTGACAAAGGATGCATAACTTAGAGCTTTAATTGCACGATAATTGATGTTTGGACATGACAATGATAAGAACATCAATTAAGGTCGATAATAAAGTTTGTTAATGCCATGTGAGAATTAATTAATGAGACGGACACTTGATTTAATTAATTACACCTAACAATTGGAAGAGCTCGATAGAGAATTTCATGATATATTACTCTTATATTTAATTAAATTATTTAATTAATAACAAATGCCCATTAGATTCAATAAATGGTTCATTGGCGAGGTTAACGTCCTAAACTCAGCCCCTAAATTTGTGCTTCATTCGTTTATCCTTTTTCCTGCTTAATTTTAGTTGGTTTCATTGCTTATTCTTCTGGTGATTTAATTTTCTAAATAAAATTAAATGCGAGAAAGAATAGTAATTAATTGATTCAACCTTTCTATTTCCCTAAGGATTCGATACTCGGTAATATTTACCATTTTATTATTACTTCGATCACGTGCGCTTGAGTGTACATCGATCAAACTAGAGGACAAGAGGCAAAATGGCTGAAAAGCCTACTTGGAGACGTGTTGGGATTTATGCCCTAAAGCTTGGTAATTAATAATTGGGATGCTTGCACATATAGCAAAATAGGCCAAAATAATAACAAAAATAGAAAAACCTAAAACTAATTGCAAATATAGCAAAATCTACTTATCCAGTCTGTGTAAATGACTAAAAATCTCATAAACCTTTCTAATCGCGTGTATCTTTCAGCCCAAATCCCTAATTGCGTTTCATATTCTGTCATTTCTTCCTTTTCAAGTCTCCAACCGTCTTCTATTTCTTCTGATTTCTTCTTCCCTTTGGTCTTTGATTTCTTCTTCGCTGATTATAAGGTTCGTCTTCGTAATTTCGAACCCAGAACTAGGTAGCCATATCCCTCCACCCATCTTCAACCTTCGGTTCCTTATCGTTTCCTTTTCAAGGTTAATACTTAAAATTACTGTTAACTTTTTGAAATCGATTTTTTTTTCTTTATGTTCTTCACTATGATTGTTCGTATTGGTTCTTGAAATGGATGTTCTTAGTCTGTATGGATTTTTGAATTTATGTTGATTTTCGTATCAAGGTTTTAGGAATCACTGTTTCAATGAAATGGGATTTGGGGTTGGGTTGCCATCTTGATGGCTTCTGTTCTAGCTATAGAGAAATCAACTTAAAACCTTTTGTAGTTGTTGTGATAGTTATGAAATTAGCCTGATTCTATTAAGAAATCAGTGATAGAAGTCTATTAGTGATAGGGTTCAAGCACTATCATTGGGATAGATGTCTATTAGTGATAAAATTCAATCACAACACATGTGATTATAGACTATTATCAGTGATAGAGGTGATTGAAGTCTATCAGTGATAGACTTCTATCACTATCATTGGTAAAGACATCTATCACCGATAGACTTCTATCACTAATGGACTTCATTCACATGCTATATGTTTACTTCCTTGCTAACTATTGTTTTAACAAATGGACAAAGGAAAAAGAATAAGAAAATGAAGAACATAGGATGAAAAAATCACATGACCGAAACAAGGGGAAGGTAAGTACTTATTTACTTTGTATCAGTATTGAAGTCTATCAGTGACTATCATTGATAGAATTCTATTTGTATTGAAGTCTATCAGTGATTATCACTGAAAGAATTCTATTTGTACTGCTCACTAATAGACTAGAATTCTTTCAGTGATAGTCACTGATAGACTTCAATATAGATAATGTAGTTCAATTTGAGTATCTAATTACATATTAACGTGTAATTAACGTTTCAGGTTGTTGGAGAGAAAGCAACTAAAAAATATAAACCTAAGGTCAACTTCGAAAAGGACCCTCTTGAGAATATTGTAGTGAGGCTAATAAGACAATCAAAGCCAACTAAAAAATCTTGAATAGTACAAAAGATCAAAAGAAAGACAAAGAATCTCCAAACAAACAAAGTCATTCTCAAAGATTTAAGCACGATGCTCCTACTTTTGATCTCAAAATATCTCAAGACGAATGAATGAATACTTTTTTGAACTTTTTGATTTGAATACATTCTAAAAAAAATTTGTAATACTTTTTTGAATGTATAACTCTTTTGAAGGTTACATTGTAATACTTTTTTTTTTTATGTACTTTAAGTCTACCAATGATATTGGTGCATTCTTTGGGATGGTTGCTTGATTATCAGTTGCATAAGAACTATCATTTTCGGTGCTTATGAACTTTGCTAAGATTCCTTAACATTATCTTGCCTAGTTTCCTTAATACTATCAGGTCTAGTTTATACTTGTACATGTTATTAATGTTCAAAGAGGAAACATCTGCTTAGTTACTTTACTTTATGTATCAACTTTCACCAAACTTCTGTATATAAGAGTTTATTAGTGATAGAAGTCAATCATTGATAGACTTTTAATTGTGATAAGAGTCTATCAGTGATAGACTACTATCAGTGGTTTCTATCGATAATAGAAGTCTATAAAAGTTTATCAGTGTATTAATATATTTGCTAATAGATTTCAATAGCTAATCGACTTGTTTGTCTTGATCATAGTGACTGTTGCTCAATTTTTTTTTTTAGATTTGAGCAAGAAGGAATAAAGGATTTGAGTGGGTGCATTTTTTTGGGATGGTTGTTGATAATCAGGTGCTTAAGAAGTATGGTTTCTACAATTGGAGTCTATCAGTGATAGACTTGTATTATAGATAGATTTCAATAAAAATCAAAAGAAAAACACATCTCCACAAATGAACACATACTTCAACCGTTCAATTGCTTCCATCTACTTAGTTACTTTATGTATCAACTTTCAAGCTTGACTTCAAGTGCAGTCTATCAGTGATAGTCAGTGATAGAAGTCTATCAGTGATAGTCAGTGATAGAAGTCTATCACTGATAGACTTCTAATTGTGATAAGAGTGTATCAGGCTTCAATCACAACCCTGGATTCTTAATTAACGAACTCAAACAAAGTAAAAGAAAAAATGTGAATATCTGCAAATGCTAGAGACATATTGATAGTATAACACCAACAAATGTATATTGATATCTATCTCTAAAAAACAATCCAAAACTAAATGTATACCCATAGTAAAAAAAGTTAATTGCCAATATTACATTATTGTAAAGCTGGTGAAAATTTATATGTCCTACAATTGTGACCAACGTGATGACAACGACTACATTTCGTGTGACTTCTCGCTTCACCAATTGATAGCATCCTTTGTTTTCAAGGCATTCTTACTTGGAAGTTTAACAAGTGGAGGTAATGCATTCAAATTACTGGAAAAATAATAATAATAAATAATGCCCCGTTTGATAACCAATTCATTTTTAGTTTTTGATTTTTGGTTTTTAGTTTTTAAAAAACAAGAGTGTTTGGTAATCAATTGAGTTTTTGAAAACGGTTTTAGAATTATAAAGAAAATTTGAAAACGAAAAAAAAAAAGTTTTTAAAAACGGTTTCCGTTTTTAGTTTAGAAAACACTTTTTTGAGTGAAGTGAGTGGGACCCACATTTATGACACCCTATGTACAACACTACACTTGGATGGCACTTTTATTCTTAAATCAATTTTTATTGAAACTTCAATTTTTAGTCATAAATTGCCAGGAAAAAAAATCAAAATTTATTCTCTCTTTTGTTTTTTGAAACTTCAATTTTTATTCTTAAATTTGAGTTATATCATTTTTTTTATTAAATTGAACCTTAAACTTAAATAAGTGCTCACTTTTTATCTTCCATTTAATTTTTAAAATTCACACACTAATTTAAAAAAAAAAACTAAGTGTGATAAATATTTGCACGAAATTAAATTTGATTTATACACAAAATTGTAAACATGAGCATAGCTTAACGGATAAGGTATCTACTTTTTCCTTTGAGGTTGGAGATTTGAATTTCTACCCAACATTTATTGTACTAAGAAAAACAATACACAAAATCAATTGAATAATTATACCGTAATTCTAATCAATAGATTTAAAACATTAATATTGTTTTTTCAATATGCAATTTTTCGCTAAAGTGAGCATAGTTCAGCGGTAATTGACATGTACACTGGACCAAGAGGTCAGAGTTCAAATCCCAGTACCCCAAATGTTGTTGAACTAAAAAAAATATATAATTTTATAATTATGTATATTAGATGGAAAAGTATTGTAAAAATAGTTCGATTTTATTTTTATAAAAAATATAAAATTAAAAACAGTCATCAAATGTTCTTTTAATTTTTTAAAAACAAAAAACCAAAAGTAGTTACAAAACATGTTTTTGGTTTTTTGTTTTTAAAAAATAGAAAACCAAAAACAATTATCAAACATGTATAGTTTTGTTTTTTAAAATCTGAAAACCAAAAACATAAGATCAAAAACCAAAAACCAAAAACTAAAAACCAAATGGTTATCAAACGGGGCCTAAGTAAGTTAATGATACTGATATCAACCTATCAATGATAGACTTCATTCACATATTGAAGTCTATCACTGATAGAATGATATTATTATTGAAGGCACCAGTGGTCTATTACTTCTAAAAATTTGTCTCTCAATCCAAAAGAACCTAAAGAACCACGAGAAAAAAATAACATGCTACAAGTAGTCTATCATAGAATTCAATGTGTTATTGAAGGCTATCTTTGATAGACTAAGATTCCTCCCTGATATCAGAGAGGAATATCATTAAAGTCTATCTCTGATAGGCTAAGATTCCTCTATGATAGACTGATATTCCTCTCTGATATCATAAAGGAATATTAGTCTATTAGTGATAGACTTCTATATGTGACTGAAGTCTATCACTGATAGACATATGGCTTCTAAAAATTTGTTTCTCAACAAAAGGCACAAGATCAAACACTTTCACAAAATATTAGATGCTCAAACATTTCAAAATATGGAACTATGCTCATTCCTATAGAATATTTCAAACAAACATTTCAAAACATTTCAAACATTTCAAAATTAGGACTTCATTCCCCATAAAACTATGCTTTATGTTTCTTGCCAAATAAACATCAACTCCAACACTTCATTTGGATTGTAATACAAAAGTATTTCCTTCATATTACTGGTCATTTTCTTCGAGGACATCAACTCCAACACTTCTAATGACTTTGATGGATCTTTTATAATATAATCAAGTTGATCTATAGCCTCATTTTGTTGTTTTACAAAAATGCAGTCCCGAATTTCAATAGTGGATAGAAAGTTGATCACCTAATGGTTAAGAAAACAGGATTGGTACTTGCTCCATGACAAAATATCAAGTTGGGTGTCGAGCGATATATACTTCAACATACTCATTTTTTAATGATAAATTCTCTTTCGACGTTGGGTCGACAGCAACAACGCCTTTTTATCCAGCATATCGAATCTGGAAGGTAGATGGTGTATAACTGATCATGCCACATTTTTCAATAATCTTCTCAGCTAATGTTTCAGATATCAAGAATAACCTCAATTTCATTTTCTTCAACACACAAAGTTTCTCTAAACGAGACAAAAGATTGAACAAGTCGAGCAACATATTTTTGCCACATTTCTTATCTCACGAAAGTCACCCCATCAAAGATTTAAAAAAAAAAAATCAACAATTCAAGACAGAGACAGAGACAAATCAACAAATTATGGACTAATTCATCACAAATTAAGGACAGAGATAATCGAAAAAACGAAACAGGAAAATGGAAAATTATTAGAGAAGCAGAGTAAAATGCAATCGGAGAAGAAAATAGAGAATTCAGTCACAAACCTAAAACGATTATTGAAGAAGCAAAAAAAAACACAATTGGAGAAGAAAATAGAGAATTTAGTCACAAACCTAAAACGAAAGATGAAAAAAAATGGCGATTAAAACATTGATCAAAACTGCAAAAATCACAGCCCAAACACAGTGAAAGAATGATGAACCAATCAGAGAAGAAGGAGAACGAAGATGGCAAAAAATAGTGAACAAAACTGTGAAAATCACAGCCCAAAACACGACGAAGAACGAAAATCCAATCAGAGAAGAAGAAGAACCCAATCAGAGAAGTAGAGGAAAATGCAAAAATGAAAGAGGAAGAAGAAAGAGGAGGAAAAACGCGCATGAATTCATCTTTAAAATAAGGGTAAAACGGGAATAAGAAATAGTTATTTCAGAGATTTTCCATATTTGCAATTTTTTTTAAAAGTTGCTATATTTGCAAATAACAAACGCTAATTTTCTACCCATTACAATTACCCTTAATAATTTATTTAATAATTAATAATAATTATGATTATTTTATTTACAATATTATATTATCCATTATATGAAAAATCTAAGGTTATAAGTGTAATCTTGAATAGTATGTGGTTGACGTACATGAGGATCATGTTCAAGAAATAACTTAAAAGGTCATAGTATATGGATAAGGTTGGGTGCCTTATCCTGATAACACTATTGATATGGCCCACGTTGTAATAGTTACAAATGATTTGATCCAAATCGTTTATGTGGAGACATGTGAATAGGAGTATCTTATACAATGAGTTTGTGTAAGACTGGACCTTGAAATATTTAATCTCTTTTTATAAATCCGTTAATTGAGAAGATCAATATTTCATCAGGATGATCATATGAAACTCGATCTTAATCTTGAGTGAGTTATGAACTCTTATCTGTGAGGGCTTGTCCTTTGATTTGCATGGGTGAGAGTGACTTTTGTAGCCTATTCAATATACCTATCATTTTAGAGACTTGACCAAATAGGGAGCTGAGAATACAACCTCACAAGATGAAATTCACTCATTCCTTTATAAGGTAAGTAGATGAGTAGTTCCCTGATTTCGAGACTCTTGAATTAAGAGAGAAACATAAACTTACAAAATTGGAAAATAAAATAAAATAGTAAGTACAACTCCTAAAAACTTACAGAACTGAATGGAAAAATCTAAGAACAAAAGAACCCTAAGATTAGGGGTAATAGTCTTAACCGAAAACTGACCAAACCGAATCGCCTAAATCTTGCTAGTCCTCGAGCAAGGTAGAACTAAACAATCCTATGACTAATCAGTTGCATATCAATGGCTCTAATCTCAATGCTTTAGGCAACAAAACATTTGCAATGGAAGAAAACAATCAAACACATTCAATCAATGAGAATTTTAAAACTAATCCCTTCATCCCTTATGTGTGTGTGTGTATAGCTCTCCCTTATCTAAGTTTTTATAAGCTCGAGAAGGTTTTATTCGATCCTCAACTCGTTTTCCCCCTACTTCTGACTTTAAGACCAATTCTTAAGCTTCCCTACACTCAAAAGGATAACACGAAACTAAGGTGCCCTAGGGTAGGCCTACCCCCAAACTTAGTTTTTTGCTTATTTTGACGAGCACTAGCTTTCACACATCCACTGTAGGGACCCTTATCCAGAGCACTTGTTCAATGCATGGCCTAACTGATCACAATAGAGGTAGCTCTTTTTGCCCTTAGACTTTTAAATACATGCAATCAATTTTTTTACTCGAGTTTTCATTTTATCACAGTAATAAAGGCAAATAAAACATGCAATTACTCCTAAGGTTCACGTTATTCAATATCATGCAAATAGACTCTTAAACTAGTTCCTAAAATCTTTCGAGGTGACAACAAGAATCTAGACCAAATAACCCAATCTTAAGCCTTCAAAACCATGGACAAGAGGGCTAAGTGCTCAAAAAGTATAAGGGAATCAGAAGAAAATTTTTAAAATAGGCTTAAATCAAGCATGCATCTTCAAGTTTCAGCCATTTCAAATGGGATTACCTAAAACACATCCTAGATTGTCATAATCACCTAATATGCAACTAACTCATCATGCAATTTTAGCTCAAAAAATTCTAAAATTAAGGCTCACTGCTCAATATGCTCATGAATAACCCTAAACATGCAAATCTAACGTTCTCCACCCCCAACCTTAATTGATACATTGTCCCCAATGTATCGCTAAACAGAGTTACACAAACAAAAAGCAAGAGGAACAGAAAAACTCCCCTAGTTTTTGGATGACTTGTAGGTGGTGGTGCATCTTTATCCTCAATTTCTCCTCCCAAGTGCAACACCTACAAAAGAAAAAAAAACAAAACAAACTAAGAAAAGGAAATAAATAACTAAAAGGAAATAAAACAATTAAAACACTTGGGTTGCCTCCCAAGAAGCGCAAATTTTTAATGTCGTTATGCTCGACAGGGTTCGTAAGTGTCAGGGCACGTAAAATTCTTCTACTTTCTTCGGTCCCTTCTTGCTTGAATCAATGTAACCTTCCAAGTTTAGAAGGCTTTCCTGTTTCTCCAGGGTACCAGACAGATCATTAATTTTGTTATTTTTTATATAAGGAATGAAAGACAAAAAGTAAGACTCAACTAACTTAACTGACTCAAAAGAAACAAAAGACTTTAAGTACTCACGAGAATAAAGAAAAGGCAATTCAAAATTAATAGGAGAGTTAGGGAATAGAACAGGCGAAGGCTTTTTAGCCTCCAACTCTATCACCTGAATCTCCTCTTTGCGTGTAAGCTCGAACTCCTCCTTAACCTCACAAATTACCTGTTCTTGGCATGGCGCAAAATTCAAAACTTCCTCGTCACTGTCGGTGTCGATTTCCTCAAAAAATCTTTCCTCAGTGATGTCAAAAGAGTATTGCTCTTGTAGACTCTCCAGTCTTCTCACGGAATCAGCCAACTGGGTAATTTGGTCACCCAGACTTTGCATTCCAGCGCGAGTCTCCTCTTGAAATTGGAGATTTTCCTTTTGAAATTGGAGATTTTCCTGTTGAAACTGAAGAGTATTATTAGCAATTTGGTAAACTATGGCCTCTAAAGACGTACCTGAGTCTAAAGTTTGAAAGTATTGACTCGGTTGCTCCTCCTGGTATCCATAGCTAAAGCTAGATTGATCTCATTCAAGATAGGGACTGTAAGGCTCAAAGTTCATTTGATGACCAGGAAATTCTTCCAAAGTGTAAGCATTTAGCACAAAGTTCCATTGCAGCTGAGGGCATGCTTCGGTGGGGTGTCCTTGCAACGAGCATAATCTACATGTCTCCACTGTTTGAAGCCTCCCTACAGCAACTTGAAGAACAACAGAGGTTAATTCATAAATTTGAGTTTTGAGCTCACTAACCTCATCAACATGCGGGGAAGCTCCACCATTTGTCCAGTAGTGCTGAGAATAATCTGCCATTTAAAGAACAGATAAAAAAAAAACAAAAATACAAAAGAATTTTTTTTTTGTTTTTTTTTTAAGAGCAAATTTAACAAAGAGAAACTAATAGTGGTTCCCCGGCAACGGCGCCAAATTTGAAGCGAGCTTGTCGAGGGCTCGTCAAATTAAAATTTATAAACCGATCCTAAGCTACTTGTAGCATTGAGTGGACCGGGTCGATCTCAAGGAACCGAATATTAATTTCTCAAGTTAAATTTGCAAAGGAGAAAGCAATTAAAAATGGGGGTTTTGTGTTTTTATAAATAAAATAAAACATAAACAATAAAGATAGAGATAGATCAAATCTTACCAAAATCCAATCCAAAGGTACGGTTATACTCAATTGCAAACATTGATCATAGGCATTCAAAATATTTAAACTTAACCATGCAAGTACTTGGTCAACTTATTAGGAAACCCCAAAAAGTGCAAATTCCCTAAATTCATTAACTCTAACGAACGTCAAGTTAACGCTAATTACCTAAACAATTTTGACGAAACCGCTCCAAATTATTTAGATAAAGGCATTACGAACCTTGGAACGACCAAGACAACTAATCAGGTAAAACAACTTTCACCTAATTAAGAAGCTTCTTTAATTCCTAGAATTAAACATGCAAGCCATGCAATATGGAAACCCACAAAACATACACATGTGATAATCCTAATGCTACATGTTCATTCAACATGACAATTACGGATCATGATCATGATTAGCAATAAAATATGTAGAGTGATTAAGGCGTCAATTTAATCAAAATACATACTTATAAAATTAACACGAGAATTAAAGAATACTTGCAATTGAAAGAAAACTAAGTTAAGGTTCAAGCCTCACAACGTTGCAACTGATTACAACCGACCTCTGAACTGGAATCGCAGAGTTTAGCCGAGCATCGTGATAAAATTTGATACCATTATTGTCTAAGGAGAAAAGAGAAAATGAGTCTAAAAGCTCTCTAAAAACGTCTAGGCCAAGAGGCCAAAAAGAGATCCCCCTTGCTATCCATAAGAAGGCTTAAATAGCCTTGAAGTAGACAACTTACACAAGTAAGAAACCCTAAATTCTAGAAAGATATTTTCCCAAAACAATTAGGGAATAATATTTAAAATAAAATAAAAAAAGTAAATAATGTTCTCTCTTGTAAAATGCTGGAAAATACTTCTAAAACTCGAAAATCTTTCCCTAAATTCTCAAAACAAATATAGAATGTTGCAAATAAGGAAAGTTTCTGGATTGCGCAGTCTTCATTATTTTGCCTATAACTTCTTCTCCAAACCTTGGATCAAAGTGATCTTTATACGGTTGGAAAGATCATTCCGAGATCTTTAAAATGATATCTAATTTGGATATATTCCCAAACGTGAGCAGCAAGATAATGGGAACGGAAGTTGACACAAAATATTCTCGGGTACAGCAGTTTTCCAGCAGGAGCAGTAATAACTCAAAATGCCATAACTTTCATAATACTTATTGGAATGCAATGAGTCTTATACCGTTGGAAAGATAATTCAATAATCTTTGATTTGATACCAAATTTGAATATATTTTCATTTCGAAATATCATGATATGATCGGTCAAATTTGGTATAGAAATTCAGTTGCTCAAATCACCTCCAATTTGGTCCGAATTAATTCCGAAATGGTGCAAACTCTTCAAAACATGTGAATTGCTTGAATCCCTAAAAAATAATAATAAAACACATAAAATCCTTCTAATTAACAAGAAATAAGTGTTATTAAATAGGACTTTATAGGTCCTATTAGAACCAAACCGATCTAATGGTTTGGTTCGGTTTTTTAGAAGAAAATTGGACATATCGGTTTTGTTTTGGCAAAATCGAAAAATATTGGTTCGGTTTGGTTTTTGTCCGAAAAAACCATTAAAAACCTAACCGAAGTGAACCGAGGTATATATACCTCAAAAAAGCCATAAATCGAATCCCACTCAATTCTTGCATTGTTTCATCCGTTTTCTTTCACTTAATTTTAAAGTAACAAAATGAGATTGTTAGCTCTATGAATTCTTATTGAGGTGTTGAGAAATTTTAGGGCAAAAAACACTAAAATAGGGGCTTGAACTTGGAAGTAAAATAGAAAAAAAATGTACAAAAAAACTGAGAACCGAACCGAAGAGAAACTAAACCATGGTTTTATCCTTTATTGGACATTGGTTCAGTTCCTCTTTTGCTAAAACCGATTGGATCGGTTCGATTCTCGGTTTGGCCTAAAACTAATGAAAACCAAACCGATATCACCCCTACCTAAGATGTTCTTCTTTTCTAACTCGTTCTACCTTTTTCAAGGAGAATCAAGTACTTATTCTTCCTTCTTTTGAAGTTGGAGTCCGAATGGAATATGAATAAAGCTTAGGGGAGACTCGGAGTGGCGACTAAATGTAAAGAGAAAACGACAGAAATTTGGGATGAAGAGAATTCCCAACTCTGAGCTCCATTTCAAACAATGTATTGAGTCACCTTTTTATAGACCTCAAAGTCTAGGGTTTGTTGCATCCTCTTTGGTCATTTGTTCGAGTCACAGCAAAGAAAACTTTGTGGAAGTCTTGGAATTCAACCTCATTGGAGTTGAAGCACAAGGAGAAAAAGACCCTCCAGAATATTCTCCAATAATATACAAAGGTATTTATTGCTTAACCTTAATTTTGTGTTTAATTTTAAATAAAATCAAAGCTGATTCCAATGCTTCCGATGTGGGTTTAATTTGATTATTCCTTTCAGGAGACGTACCATTGTGGGGGCGTCTGTACATGTTTCTTTACATTGCGATTCACAAGTTGCCATAGGAATTTCCAAAAATAGTGTGTATAACGGCAAAAGAAGGCATATACGCCTAGGGCATGGAGTTGTGAAATAAATGTTGAAGAGTAGAGTTATCTCCTTAGAGTATGTGAAGTCTGAGAGGAATCTAGTGGATCCTCTCACTAAAGGCCTAACAAGGAGAGTAATTCTAGAGTCTTCAACATGTATGGGTTTAAAATCCTTGAAATAAATCCATAGCCCTTTTGTTTGGGTGGTCCAAATATGGACTTGATAGACAACTGGAAAGTCTTCATAGCTCAGTTTTGAGTGGTTTGTCTTTGACAGACTTGATAAAGCCATTAACGTGAGTGTGAAGGTGTGGTCGTCTTCTATGAAAGAGTTTAAGGATCTCTTTCAAGAGCTTTCACAGTGACCCGAGGTTTTATGTGCATGGCCTTAAAAAGCACAAGATATATTGTTATATCGCGGAATCAAGATAAAATACAAGGATTTAAATGTGTTATGGGGGTCTCACTATGCACCAATTTAAATCGAACAATATTGATGCTTAAGTTTATTGTCCTTTCTTTGCTCAGGAACTATTATTTTTATTATTTTATTTTATTTTATTTTGCAAGTCATTCGTGGGGATTATTGGGAATGACTTGGGCCTTGGGCCTAACAACTCACATAGTATATGAAAAAACCTTTGTCCCACATTGGAAAGTTTAAAGATGTGAAGGTAGTTTATATAGTAAAGCTTATATGTGGGTTGGTAAAAAGTAGTTATAGTGGCATTAAAATATCTCCCCACACACTTGTTGCCGCTGCTGTACGTCCGGTCAGACATGCAGGCGGGTTCGGGTAACCATTCTTGCGCGAAAAAGAAAATAACTTTTGTTTCTTTTTCCTCTTAAAATTAAAACCAAAACGTTTTCTTTCTAAAATCGTCCTCTTTTAATTTCCTTACTGTTTTGGAAAATGAGTGAATTTTTCTTTTCTTTTTATTGGCTTGTTTCAAACTAGAACAGTGTGAATTTTGATCTTCTTCTCTGCATTCTGATTTCTTGAGCATTATGCTTTTCTTGATTCCAATCCTTCATTGACGAGTGCACATCTGTGAAGGGTGTTATGTTAACCATGGGGAGCAACCGACATAAAATAATTTAACATCGAGATCGTGCATGTAACTACCCACCTTAGAACGTTACTCGAAGCTTGCATAGTCATGTAAAGGAAAGTATTAAAACAAAAAAAAAAACTTCATGCGAATACGACCAGAAAATAAATTTCAACTTGGGATCCCATTTTAATAAATAAGCACTTAAAACAACATCTCTAAATACTTTTATTGCAAGACTAGAGTTTCACAACATAAATAAACTAGAAGCGAAAAAAACCTAAACAAAACGAAGAATCTAAACAACCAGAACAGCTCTACGATCCTAGGGAACAGGGAGACGGTTCTCCATAGTCTAGCCAAGGTAATGCCTCATGCCACGCGTCACCAGAGTCTACTGGCCACCTGAAAGGAAAACAAAGTAGCATCAAATGAGTATAAAAATACTTAGTAAGTAGCCCACTAAAGGAAAAACTAAGGTTCACTGTCCACCTCATAGACACTCAACTCCTGATCTTACTTCAATTATACACTCTCTAAGCTAAGTGACCACCTAACCCCCTCTACCTACGGTATAGTCTCATTACTAAAAACCTAGAGCCATCTTCCGGCCCGCGGGCTTCATCCCCACTGCTAGCAGACAGCAAGAGAGTACACGACCCTCCAGCCACACTGGTCAGCACCTATCACTCAGTGGGCTTCACCCCCACAGCTAGCATACAGCAAGAGAGTCCACGACCCTTGAGCCACACTGGCCAGCACCTACAATGAAGGACACTCCTTTCATGCCATCACCAAATGGTTACGCAACCCCTCGTCTATCATATCACATAATCATCAAGGCAACATGCTCCAGGTGGGGTGGTAGGTGTCACTAGCCTAACGGTCCTAGGTTATATCCTAACCCTACCAAGGTTCTCAAGACTTTACAACATCATAACCACATCAACCCCAAGGTGAGGATAATTAGGGCCTCAAGATTAACTTTCCAACCACACCAATCAGAGCTAACAATAAATTCAAGCACAACATAGGAGTTTCAAACATAATGTCAGTCAAGGTCATACACATGCTAAACCATTTAGCTCACAAATTTAAGCCCCTAAATCCACCTACCACATTCTCTGGTAACTATCAACCCAATATGCAAATCAGAACTAACCACCCAGCAATACATGCTCCATAATAAAAATTTCAGGCATTTTACGTAAATTTGCATTCATTTCCAACTTGGTCCATACTTAAAATAATAACAAAAAAAGGGGCTTAATCCAAAAGCTACTTACCTCAGACAGAATAGTTATTATTATTTTGGGCGGCGAAAGTCTACTCTAAACTCTGGCCTCTTGCTTACCCTTCAATAACCCATAAAGAATAAGAGTTATAAATTAAGACCAATTTCCTTGTCATTTCTTAATCAAGCCTCCAATTAATCCAATTTTGTTTACCCTTTATTGTGCAAGCACTTTATTTTAATTTTACTGAGCCTTAAGTTCACAGTCCTATAAAATTTGTCCAATGGCTTGAGGTCATTTTAAAAGGTAAATCAATCCCTTTTATTTCCTTAAACCAATTTCAATTTAGTACAGAACACTCACCTAAATGAAATGAAACCGGGAGGTGGCTGTGGAGTATGAAGTCCTTGCTGAAAAATTATCGAATTAACTCAAATTCGACAATGGGTATCCTGAAATTAAATTTGCCCAACCAATTTTAGCTCATCAATCAAATAAATCTCAAAATTCTTAAATCCAAAAAAAAACAAAAAACATATCAGTGCCCAAAATTACCCAAATCATAACACAACCAGAGCGTGGCTATTCGAGTTTCGAAACGCTGTTCAGAAAGAGTGGCGGTGCTTACGGTAGCGCGTGAAGGCTAATCTGGGCAGATCCGGGCTCCGACGAGGGTGTGGTTGGCGTGTAGGTGACAGATCCGGCGAGTTGGTGTGCATGGCTCGATTGAACCGACGTCTGTCTAGTGGAGGCGTGTGCGTGGTTCGTGAATCGGACGGATCTGCAAGAGTTCAACGATGTGGGTGTGCTGTCAGAGAGGTTGGGCGAGATCTGAGTCGGCGTTTGTGGTCCTCGGCGGCAGCAGGTGAGATTCGAGTTAGTGTGGCTGGTGCTGTTCAGTTTGGGAAGGAGAAGAAGAAGGAGAATAAGAAAAGTAGATGTGGATGGTATTTTCGGTAAGAAGCAGAGATGATGATGGGTGTTCGGTGAAGAAGAAAGGAAAATGGAGAGAGAGAGATAAATGGGGGGTTTGATTTTTGGGGAGAGAGAGGGAGATTTGACCAAAAATAAAAGAAAAAGAAAAATAAAAAAGGCAGGGATGAGAGGGATGTACGGGAGGGGAGAGATTTGGGGAAAGGTTGATTGACTTTTCCAAAATCTTTTTTTTTCTTTTCTTTTTAAAACTCATTTCTTCCATAAAAATCCAAAACAACCCACTAAGCAAAATTCCCTTTTTACCCCCCTTTTCCACCAACAAATTCCAAACCAAGTTAATCAAATTCAACTTAAATAATCTCATATAGCATTTAATTCTAATAATGACCACAAGTAAAATGCTAGGTATTACAGTGTAGGAATTGCTTTCAAGGCAATGGTACTCCACGACACAACAACAATCTGTTCAACATCTATTTTACTAACTAGCGTGCGTGTGTTGTGGGTTTGTGGTGAAGAAGATGTCGGATCTGGTTGCCTCACTGCTGCGTGCACGGTCGTTGCTCAGTCATAGATATGACACATGACTGTCGAATGGAGTTCCTGACATCGTCGGGGAGGGTGCGCTGGAAGCATTGCCACTGTTTGGACATTCGTGGCTCGTGCAGGTGCAGAGCTTTGTGTGGGTAGTATGCCAACGAGAATACACTGTCGTCGAGTGGCTGTTGTCGCCAAGGGAGAGGGGTGAAACGCCACTGTTATTGGAGGATTTTCGAATTCTTCTCTTGCATTGATGTTGAAGAAAATGAAGAAGGGGAGTTGGGAGGGTGCAAGCACGAAGAGATGGGGAAGAAGAAAGGAAATTGGGGCTAGGGCTCCTAATTTCTTTTTCTTTTTTTTCTCTCTCTCTTCTGGACGGACTTGCATGACACGGCAGTGGAAGCTTGATTGGGAGTGGCGATGCAACATCCTAGGAATTCATGCTCTATTAAATAGAGTAATGGGTAATTAAGTATAAAAATAAAGAAAAAGGTTTTAATTTTAAAAAAAATAATCCAAAGAATTAAATTCGAATGTATCCACAGCACTTGAATTGGCACAATTGAATGTTACACCATTTTAATAATCATTTAACTATTTAATTAAATTGAAGTTAACGAAACGTAAAATTAATTACACTACATATTACATCTCATGGTCTTAAGTTAATTCATTGGAGATGAACATCCCCTCTTGGCCAAGAAATGCTGCGAACATGTAAGCAAGTATTAAAGTGAATTTAAAATAATGAAATAAATATTTAACTATTCCTTATGCACTTTTTTTAGTTCCAATAATGATCTTTCAATGTTGGCACATGCTTATGACAATTATTCTCAACAAATAATTTTTGAAGCTGTAGATACAATAGATTTCATATCAAATTTGCTTCATCATTTTAAATTTCATTATGTTATTATTTTTAGTTTTCTATACTTAACTATAAATTATGTTTGCTTCTCCATAATTTCTTTGATATGTTTTTTTTACCTTCTTTAAAAAAAACATTTGAATTCTTATCTAAATTTTATAAAAAAAAATAAATGTTGAGAATGACATACTTATCAATTACCATTTGAGTGAAAAAAATACATTTGAAATAGTTAAAAAAAGTAAAGCTATAATATAATGTTCACACGTGCAACACACGTTAATGTCAACTAGTAATAGTATATGTCACCAATATATGTTTCGATATTTCGGGTTTGTCGGCAATAATGAGGGGAAAATAACTTTCCCTTTCAATTTTATGTCGACAAGTTCGATATAGAAAAATGTCGACACGTCGCTCAAAATTTGACACCATGATAGAGACAAAGATAAATTTATAATTCATTATTAAATTTTTAAAAACCACATTATTGAGGTCCCGTTTGATAACCATTTGGTTTTTGGTTTTTGATTTTTGAAAATTAAGTCTATAAATACTATTCTCATCCATGAATTTACGTGTTTTATTATCTATCTTTTGCCTATGTTTTCAAAAACCAAACCACGTATTGAAAACTAAAAAAACTAGTTTTTGTTTTTAGAATTTGGCTAAGAATTCAAATGCTTTCTTAAGGGAGATGAAAACCATTGTAGAGAACTTGGGAGAAAACAAACTTAATTTTCAAAAGTAAAAACCAAGAACCAAAGGGTTATCAAACGGGGCCTGAGTTATTAACATTATCAATTGACTAGTAGGAGTAAAATTGTCTAAAACTAATTCTCTAATGTCCTACCTTTTGATATAATATAATAATGATTTAAAACTGTAATATGAACTATTATATCCATGCAAA
Organism: Trichosanthes truncata; assembly: GCA_033996785.1. Taxonomy (NCBI): domain Eukaryota; kingdom Viridiplantae; phylum Streptophyta; class Magnoliopsida; order Cucurbitales; family Cucurbitaceae; genus Trichosanthes; species Trichosanthes truncata. The sequence goes on from JAWPNB010000004.1 coordinate 18,949,263, forward strand.
TTAAATGATTCAAGAATTAATAGCATTTTTTTTATGGAATTGGAAATATATTATAATACAATAAATTTGGTTTTATTTAAATGAAATGACATAATAATAAAACATTTAATTATGATCCAAAATTAATAATTTAAAAAAAATGTTATCTTATAAAATAACACTAGTAATCACTACATGGAAAAAGCTCCACGAAAACTTAAAAAAATGCTATTGTAGGCATTTTATAACATTTTATAAATAGTCATGACAACCCCTGCTTTTTATAGTGTTTTAGGAAGGTTATTATAAAAGCTATATTAAAAATATTTTACTAGAATAATTTCCTCTTCATAAAATGTATGATAGCATTTTGTAAAAGCTATAAAAAGTTTTTCACATCGTTAATAAAAGGTAATTATATGACATTTTGACAAAAAAAAATTTCGGTTAAAAGTACTTATTATTTGGGGCTAATGCATAAAAATGGATGGAGCTTCTACATCTCATTCTAATTTACCAAACAAGAGAGAGAACGTTGTTTGGAAGGTTTAAAGTCCCTCCAAAAACTAAAATCTATTGTTGGAAAATTTATAATGATCTTATGGCCATGAGACCTCCAAGGAAGTAGTTATTGATGTCATTTGTTTTTTGTGTAGGAAATATGAAGAATCAACTCCACACCTACTATGGCATTGTCAGTTAACAAGGGACATATAAGGTCGTTATTTGACTACTAATCTTGATCCTATTCGTGTTGTTACGTGGCAATGGACAATCAATTACTATTTAGGATTGGAGAGACACTGAAAGATTCATGATTATAGCATGGTAGATATGAGAGTGGATGTAACAACCAGCGCTGGAGCTACAGTAGGCCCAGGGAGGCTCGAGCCCCCTGAACTTAAAAATACTTTTACAATAATATGATGTGGTTCTTAATTTATACTAAAAATGCTTCTTGGCTTAGTGGTATACATTTGAAGCCACCCCTAATTGAGGCTAGGTGGCAAGGGGGTTCGAGCCATCTTTAGTGCTTTTTTTAACACATGTTTTTGTCATTTTTTCTGTTTCCTTTTACACAGATTTTTTTTAGCCTCTTTAGCTTTTTTACACATTTGTCATTTTTTTCTTCTGTTTCCTTTTACACATATGTTTTTTAAGCCATCTTTACACAATTTTTTTTTAAACATATATGGACGTTTTTAAATGTTTCTTTTTACACATATTCACCCTCTTCTTTTTTGTTTCTTTAAACACTAATGTTTCCTTTTTTTTTTTTAATGAAACGATAATATTTTTTTAATAAGATGCTAAAATTTTCTTTAAATTATATTTTTTCCCCTTCATATCAAATATAAATGAAAATGAATAAAGATGTTTTTAAATTTTAGTAAATTACTTTAATAAATGAATTCTATATAAACACTATAATTCCTATAAAGCAAACTATTATACTTATTATTCTAAATTTTATTATCTTTCTTGTATATTTATATAAAAAAATGTTAAAAAAAATACTTTTAGTCTCTAAACTTTTATGATAGTAACAATTTAGTTCATGAATTTTAGTTTGTAACAATTTAATTTAAGTACTTTTAATTTTGTAGCAATTTAATCTCTATCATGAAAAATATTATTAATATTTAATGAGATTTCTAACATATGTGGATCGATAAATTGATTAAGGGTCAAATGTGTTTATAAGTAACAAAGACTAAGTCAGTTACATAATAAAAATTGACAATTAATTTTAATGAAATTTCATAGTAAGATTAAATTGCTATAAATTTTAAAGTAGAAGGACTAATTGATATATACTAAAGTTCAAAAACTAAATTGTTACAAATTTGAAAGTACAATGACTAATATTAAAATATATCAAGCCCCCCGAGATAAAGTTCTAGATTCGCCACTGGTAACAACCAAACTTTCTAAGACCTCAATCTAGGGTCAGTACTACATGCATGCTGATAGGACCTTAAGAAAGCTTCAAATTTATTTCTTGAATCAAACGTATGTTCGGAAATAAATCTTAAAATAAAACAAGATACTTTTCAGTTTGGGATCCCATAAAAAAATAATAACAAACTCGAGGGTTAAATCAAGAAAGCAAAATAGAAACTCAACTCGAAAGACTCATCCAACTAAGAAAAATCCAAAGACTTATAGAATGTAAAAAAAAAAAAAAGGAAATAAAAAGAATCATGCTAACATAGTCCCCATGGCACATTAGCAAATAGCCCGTCACACGCATCATTTGTTCTTGCCATTATCTGGAAAAAAAAAAAAAAAAAGGGAAAAGGTTGAGCATTAAAAATACTTAGTAAGTAATCCCACTAATGCGTCAGACGTGCACACAGAAGCATACATGAACCTAGTAAGGTAAACATGTGGGACCTAAAAATTTTTCCATTCAAAATTTTTCGATTGGCCATTGTGGACAATTTACCATCTCATTAAATTGTACCAACTCACTAGTGGTGCACAATCAGAAATTCTAGGAGACCCTACTCTAGTTGATGGTAGTTGGCACCCAATTAGCGGAGCTAAGTCTCACCCATCAGAGCGCCTCAGTCTAAGATATACATGAAACATTAAGCTACCAACTCATTGGCAATGCATCGGTGGGTTGGAAACCCTACTTCAATAGATGGTAGCTAGCACCTACTCTGTAAAGCCAAGTCCCAACCACCTAGCTCCTTAGTCAAAGTACATCAACATAATTCTAGATGGATAATTGCCACAACCCCTTTCTTTAATAGCATGAGGTCTCATAATTGAACATTTTCCCAATGTGACATACAATCCAACTGAGATCTCTTTTACATACGTCATGGATCGCTAACTCAATAAATACATATATCCAAATAATCTAGAACACATAGTTCATCCAAAACATTTCATTCACTCGGAATACATGAATTATTCAGAACATATAATTCATTTTAGAACATATAAAATGTCCAACCTAGCTAAGAGACTTCCATTAGTAAGGCCACTTACCTTTAATCAATTAATTTTCATTCATTAACTCTAAGTCACGTCACTATAGACCTAGAGTTACACTCTTATGTATTGTAGGATAAGTTGTATCTATATGTAACCAATACATGCATGTTGATCCTTCACGAGTTCTTAGTAGTTACAGTTGGGTTAAAAGTCCGTTTTACCCTTGTAATTACATGTTATACCTTAAGTACCACTAATTATCTAATGAACAATCTGTTTATGATCTAATCCTAAACTAAGTTCCTCTCAGGAAAATGAGAGAGTGGGGCCCTATTGTTCAAGTCATGAAATCAACATTAAGTCCAAGGATGCAAAAAACATCGAAAATTGCCGATATATCGAGAAAATCGCTGATATATCGCCGAAATATCAGTATTTTAGGGGGGGTCAATAGAGATTTTGGGGGGTAGGATCATTTTGATATGGTTTTTGGAGATATATCGTGAATATTGCTGATATCTCGACAATTTCTTTTGATGGATTTATCAGTTCACGTTAGAAGAAATCGTAGAATTATTGCCAAAATCCTCAAAATATCTTTGAAAATCCAACGATATTTTGTCAAAATATATATGCTAAATATCTCCGAATATCTGCATAATATCCACGTTTTTGTTTCCTTGTTAATATTATGGTGAGTTTTCATTTCCAACATGATATGGTGAGCTTTTGGCATTGTATTTTCACTTTAACATTGATTCTTTCTTGTTTGAGTATCCAAAACTTTCATTTCCAATACTTTTATTTTAAAAAGAAAAACCACAAAAAATACCTAATTTACCTACGGTGAGCTTTTGGCATTGTATCTTCAATTCAACATCAATGTTGAAGTGATTCTTGCTTATTTGACTAGCCAAAGACCTTCATTTCCAACACTTTTATTTTAAAAAAACCACAAAAAATACATAATATACCTATATAGATACCCCAATGACACCTCCTTTCTCCCAAACCATTCTCCATTTTCAACACTTGCTAGCTCTCAAACAAGAATCACTCTCCATTTCCAACACTTAGTTGTAGTACTCTTTCTTTCTTTCTTTTTTCTTAATGATATTATCTTCATCATATTTATGTTTAATGTTATAAATTTTATTTCTAATTATTTGTTTAATGTTATAAATTTCACCTTATTATTTCTAATTATATGTTTAATGTTATAAATTTCACCTTATTATTTCTATTTTATGTTTAATGTTATATTTTTTACCTTATTATATGTTTAATGTCGTAAATGTCATCTTATTATCCTTTTTATATGTTTAATGTTATAATTTCACCCTATTTTATGTTTAATTTTATATTTTTCACCTTATTATATGTTTAATGTCATAATTGCCATCTTATTATTCTTTTTATATGTGTAATGTTAAAATTTCACCTTATTTGTGTGTAATGTTATAAATTTTATCATATGTTTAATGTTATAATTGTTATCTTATTATCCTTTTTACATTTGTAGTATTATAATTGTCATCTTATTATCTTTATTTTATGTTTAATGTTATGATTCTCACTTTGTTTATGTTTAATGTTATAAATTTCACGTCTAATTCTTACTTTATTTATGTTTAATGTTATAAATTCCACCTTATTATTTTTATTTTATATTTAATTTTATAATTTTCACTCTATTTATTACTAAACCATGTACTTGTATGACAATAATTTTATATCAATGAAGTATTCAAGTCCGTTCATTTTGTAGTCTTCATTACTATCTGTTATTATACTACTATTCATATTTGGCTTATAATTAGTGATATATATGCCTAAAGTAGTATTTTATTGCTTAAATAAGCTTATTCTAAAGTTTCACATAAAATTCAGAATATTTTTATAAGTTTCCGTGATATCCGTGATTTTTCTCGGAATATCTGTCGATATATCCATAAAATCAAGTTACCGATATTGGTACCAATATCGATATTTGCATCCTTGATTAAGTCAACCTCATCAACGAGCTCGTGGCCCAAAGGCCGATCCAAGCTTGATCCAAAGTCAAAGTTTGAACGACCTAGATCAACCCAACTCATTGATTTATTAGATTGGATATGGATCACCCTTTTGAAGAACGGGTTGGCCCATAGGCCAACCCGTTTGGGGCATATTTGGATTGGCTCATCGGTCGACCCAATGGACTTACCATTGGACCAATCCAAATATGTATGTGTATATATAATTCTTTATATAATTAAAAAAGTAAATTTTTTAATATATTTTTCTTAAAACTAGAAAACTTTAACGTGCATTGCACTTGTTTAGGTTTTGATTATATTTTTATTTGTTAAAATAGTTATAAACAATATTAATTTATTGATAAACAACTATATTAATCCTAATAAAATGTAACGCCTGGCTTCTTCAGTAGTGTTAATTTTGAAATTTTGGAATTAAATTTGAAAAAGTTCTCAAGTAAGTATTTTGCTTGGGATAATTTGGAGATTTAGAGTTTAAAAGGGGAAAAATGGAAGGAAAACATTGGTTTGAGGGTTTTTTTTTAAAAAAAAAAAGAAAATAAAATAAAATCGTGAGCCTTCTTCTCTCTTATCTTATTCTTCTTCTTTCCCTCACCTGAAACCCATCCATTCTTCTCTCTCTCTCTCCTTCTATCTTCTTGTCGTTCATCCGTCGCCGGCCAAGTCCACTACTGTGCAGTAGCTCCTCCGCCAACCAGATCCACACCACAGAAGTTCATCCCAGTCTCTCGATGTCTACCTTGCCACACCAGATGCCGTCGCCGGAGCCGCTTTCCCCTATAGTTGAATGGCGAGTTGTTGCGGCCGTATCCCATATCTACTACCCTTTCATGCCGCCACCGCCTGCCATAACTCGAGCCGCCGGTCGCTGACTCTCTTCTTCTCGTTTTGTACAGAAAGCAGGGTGAGTGTGTTTCGAGGTCGTTTTCTGGCAAGCCTATTATTCGTGCAGCTGCCTTATGTCTTCTGTCCACCTTATGTCTTGTAATTCTTTAATTCAGGAACTATCTTGGTTTTTAGTGTTCCTACTTTTGTGTTGTTTGACTCGGGGTCAAGTCACTCCTTTATTTCGTTGGCTTTTGTTCTGCAAGCAAGCCTAGAACTAAAGCCGTTGGGTTTCCTTTTTTCAGTATCTACACCGTTTGGCTCAGTTTTACTTGCTCAACAAGTAGTGAAGTTAGGATAAGTTTTTGTTGCGGGCCAAACCCTTGATGCTAGGTTAATTAAGTTGGACATGCAAGACTTCGATGTAATCTTGGGAATGGATTGGTTGGCTGCTAACCAAGCCACCATTGACTGTGCCAAAAAGGAGGTTCACCTCAAGTTACCATCCACCCAGGGTTTCAAGTTCAAGGGTGTGAAGAATGGAAGTCCGAAAGTGGTATTTACACTAAAAGTCAAACACCTCTTGCAGCACGGTGCGTGGACATACTTGGTAAGCGTGGTGAAAGAGTCTGCAGATGTTTTTCCAGAAGATCTCCATGGGTTACCCCCAGCGCGAGAAGTTGATTTTTGCATAGATCTTTTCCTTGGGACAACCCCATTATCTAAAGCATTGTACCGAATGGCCCCAACTAAGTTGAAAGAACTCAAGGCGCAGTTGGAAGAACTCTTGGATAAAGGATTTATTCGACAAACTGTGTCTCCATGGGGTGCCCCGGTGTTGTTCGTGAAGAAAGGGTTTGAGGTTGTGTATTGACTACTGGGAGTTGAATAAGGTGAGATTGAAGAATAAGTACCCCCTCCATCGTATTGATGACCTGTTTGATCAGCTTCAAGGAGCAAAGGTGTTCTCAAAGATAAATTTACGCTCAGGTTATCATCAGTTAAGGATCAATGAGGCCGATATCCCAAAGACTGCCTTCAGGACCAGGTACAGACATTATGAATTTACTGTGATGTCTTTTGGACTTACCAATGCTCCTATGGCTTTTATGGACCTCATGAATCGGGTTTTCAAGAACTTTCTAGACTCGTCTGTGATAGTGTTCATAGATGACATATTGGTATATTCTAAGACTAAGAAGCAGCAAGAGAAGCACTTTGAACGGGTCCTGACAACTTTGAGGAACAATGAGCTTTACGCCAAATTCTCGAAGTGCAAGTTTTGGTTGGATAGAGTTGCATTTCTCGGGCACATAGTTACAAAGGATGGCATTGCAGTGGACCCTGCTAAGGTAGAAGTGGTTCGTGATTGGCCTAGACCTACCTTAGTGACTGAAATTCAAAGTTTTCTAGGCTTGGCTAGCTACTACATAAAGTTTGTGCAGAATTTCTCCAGTTTGGCAGCACCCCTAACTCAGTTGACTCACAAGAATGCCACTTTCACTTGGAGTGAGGACTGGGAGAAGAGTTTTCTAGAGTTAAAGGGACGACTGACTACTGCGATAGTGTTAACCATTCCAGACTAAACTGAAGGATTAGTGGGGTACAACGATGCTTCTAGGAAAGGGTTGTGATGTGTACTTATGCAACATGGGAAGGTTGTCGCTTATGCTTCTCGTCAACTAAAGGTACATGAGCTTAATTATCCCATTCATGACCTGGAGTTTGCAACTGTGGTGTTTGCCTTGAAGATTTGGAGGCATTACCTTTATGGAGAAAGGATCCGAATCTTCACTGATCACCAGAGTCTGAAGTACTTCTTCATGCAGAAAGAACTTAACCTAAGGCAAAGGAGATGGTTGGAGTTGGTGAAGGATTACGATTGTGAGATTAACTATCATCCCAACAAAGCTAATGTGGTGGCAGATGCTCTTAGTAGGAGAGCAGCAAGTGTGGCATCTTTGGTGGCATCTCAGAGTTCGTTAGTAAAGGAGTTGGATCTTTTAAAGGTTGAGCTGGCTGTGTTAGATGTCTTAGCATTGTTAGCTCGACTTTCAGTGGCGCCAAGTCTAAGACAACAAATTATAAATTTCCATCAAGAGGATCCAAGTTTGATCTCAAGCATACGAGAGGTTGGACAGAGAAGTTTTACTCTTTTCAATGACTTTGCCTTGTTATACCAGGTTAGATTGTGTGTGCCTAGAGACTACCTCTTGAGGTAGGAGTTGTTGAAGGAAGCACATATTACACCTTTTTCATTGCATCCTGGCAGCACCAAGATGTACGAGGACCTCAAAAAGCACTACTGGTGGCATAACATGAAGAGTGAGATTGCTCAGTTTGTCAGTAAGTGTTTAACATGTCAGTTGTTGGTTTATTGCAACCCTTAAGTATCCCTGTTTGGAAGTGGGAAAAAGTTGCTATGGATTTCATTACCGGTTTACCAAGGTCAGTGAAAGGTTTCACAATAATCTGGGTGGTGGTGGACCGCTTGACGAAATCTGCTTGTTTCATTCAAGGCAAGGCCACTTATCCAATGGAGAAATGGGCAGAATTATACTTAAAGGAAATTGTAAGACTTCATGGAGTTCTGATGTCGATTATGTCTGACAGAGACTCTCATTTTACCTCTACGTTCTGGAAGAGATTACAAAAGGCACTTGGCTCTCAATTAGATTTCAATACCGCATTTAATCCTCAGACTAAAGGCCAGACTGACCGGCTAAACCAGGTTCTTGAAGATATGCTTCGGGCATGCATGCTAGACTTTGGAGGTAGTTGGGATGCATACTTGCACTTGATAGAGTTCGCCTACAACAATAGTTATTAAGCAACCATCGGAATGGCCCCTTATGAGGTCCTTTTATGGTAAGAAGTGCATATCACTAGTCCATTGGGACGAGGTTGGTGAAAGGGTCTTGTTAGGTCCTGAGTTGGTACAAATGACTAATGATGCTGTTCAGAAAATAAGAGCAAGGATGCAGGCTGCTCAGAGTAGACAGAAAAGTCATGCTGACTTTAGGCGTAGAGATTTAGAGTTTAGCGTTGGCGACCATGTGTTCCTTTGAGTGGCGCCAATGAAAGGGATTTTGCGTTTTGGTAGGAAGGGAAAGCTTAGCCTTAGGTTTATCGGACCCTACGAGGTTTTGGAGTGCATTACTCCAGTTGCTTGTAGACTAACGTTGCCACCAACCTTGTTAGCAGTGCACAATGTGTTCCATGTGTTGTTACTAAGGAAGTATGTTAGAGACCCTTCACATGTGTTAAGTTCAGAGCCTTTACTTTTGAACGAGGATTTGTCGTTTGAAGAAAAGCCTGTAAGGATCTTGGCTAAAGAGACGAAAGTTCTGAGGACCGACATATCGCCTTGGTAAAAGTGTTGTGAAGAAACCAAAAGACTGAAGAAGTAACATGGGAAAAGAAGAAGAGATTAGAGCCAAGTACCCTAACTTGTTCGAACAATAGACTTTCGAGGACGAAAGTTCTTAAGATGGGGAGATTGTAACGCCCCGCGTGCTTAGGTACGACTAATTTTGTCATTTGGAATTATTTTGGATTTTGGAATTAAGTGATTGAATTGAGAATTTAAGTTTCTTTAACTTTGAGAAAATAGATTTTTAACTAAATCTTTAATTTTAAAGTTTAGGAATTTAATTTAGTCCTTATTTCTCCAAAATCCAAATGGAACCCAAATCTTTAACTAAAAGGATTTCCTAAAATCATTAAGAGTTTAGTTTGGTTTTATTTTGGAGAAAATCAATTAAGGATTTGGAATCTTGGAAATCCTAGATCTTCTCCTTCTTGTTTATAAAAGTTTGTTTGGGTTTGTTTTTATAATTTAAAAGAAAAGAGGAAAACAAAAGCCAAAAAGAAGCCCTAAATCCTCCATCTTCTTCTTCCTCCCTTTTAATGTGTAAAGCCACCAACCTAACCCATATTCTTCTTCTTCTTCTTGAACCACGCCGACACCACCTTATCCCTCTCTCCAGCGACGACACAGGACAGCACCAGAAGCTGCCGGCGACAACCCCACCAGACACCCAGAAGTCACACGCTGTCCCTCTCCTTCTCTCGAGAACGCCGGCAATCAACCAACAGTGAGACCCACGCGTTTTCCTCCATTTTCGTTGAGGTATGTCACATAACCATGCCAAATCAACCTTGGTTTGGATTACCCATACCTTAAACACCTTTTATTTGTAATTTTAGCTTGTTTGGACTTCAAACAGTCCACATTCGAAGTTGTTTACTACCAAAAACGGGATTTCCAACAGACCCACATGAATTCCTTCTTGTTTGAGAAGGTTTGACCTTTACCCATGCCTAATCGATCTTAGATTTGGATTACCTATGCCTTAAATATCTCCTATTTGCGATTTTATGCTTGTTTGGACATCGATCAACCACATTCGAAGAACTTTGGTGTTGAAATCACATTTTCCAGCAAAGATTCGGTCTATTTTGCACTGTTGGGTAAGTTTTAACATGTTATGGACCTTTTGCAAATCCATTTAAGTATCGTAGCATTAGTTCTAACATGTAGGAACCTTTAGTTTGCAGTTTGCAATCAATTCGAACACCTTCGAATAGTAAACAACAAGCATAAGGGCTATTTTGGTACGTTTTAATGCATTTTTAACCTTTCGCAAATCACTATAGGTGTTTATAGCTTAGTTTCTGATGCATGAGAGCCTTCTGTTTGCAGTTTCAAACCAATTTGATCTCATTCGAACACTCTCAAACTCAACCAGCAAGGTGCAAGGCTTGTTCTAGTAAGTTTAGGGCATGTTTGGGAGTGATTTTAGAATGTCCAAAATCACTTTTGACATGCCCAAAATCAATTATCCTTCAAAATTGTGATGTTTGGCAATGATAAGAAAGTGATTTTGGAAACATCCAAAACCACTTTAAGTGATTCCCGGTCAATCACTTGGGAGGTGATTCCCAAGTGATTTTGTCTTTAAAATGACTATTATTTCATATTTTAAAACAATCTTACTTTTTGTGACGGTTAAAAACCGTCATCTTTTATAAAAATTCATTAATTTCCATCAAAAAGCATGTATTCTCAAAACCGTCACCATTGAGGTCATCCATTATTATTTAAAAAATGTCAATTTTTCTCTCTCTAAAGTTTTTATAATGTCTATCTCTTACTTTATTCTCTTTTTAACATTTTTATTCATTTTCTCACTTTTTTTTTTCTCTCCAATGGTTTTAACTCTCTCTACATTTTTTTATCTCTAAATTTTTTCGTCCATCTCTCTATAATTTTTGTATCTCTTATTAAAGTTTTTCTCCCCAAATTTTTTATCATTCTCTTCAAATTTTTTTGTATATCTCTCTAAATTTATTTCTCTATCTTTCAATTTTTTCGCTCTCTATTAAATTCTCTCTCTAAATTTTTTGTCCATCTCTCTAAAATTTCTATCCCTCCATGTCTTTAACATGTTTGTCTCTTTGAAACTTTAATTTTCTCTAGCTTTATTTTTTTCTCTCTTACTTTTTTAGTTCTCTCGGTATAACTTTTTCTAGCACCTTCTAATTTTTTTTTAAAATTTCAAATGTAATGCTCTTTTTAGTAATTTGATGATTCTAAAATCACCTTTGAAAATAAACATTAATCGTTTTAAAAAATACTTTTAATTAAATTTAAATCACTTTTACTTAAAAATAACTAAAACTTTTACAAAATTAATTATAATTAAATCACTTAGCTTAAAATACTTATTTTAAACTCACTCTAAAAAAAGCCCTTAATCATTGAAAGTCACTTTTAATTGTATGAAAATCACTATTAAAAGTGTAGAACCAAACATTAAAATGATTATATGAAAATCACTTTTTATAAACCAATTATAAACAAATCAATTATGCTAAAATCACTATTTCTAAAATCATTCCCAAACATGCCCTTAGAGTGTCTTAGCCTTTCAAAATCCTTTATTAAGTGCTGTAAAATAGTACCTAATCATTAGGAAGCTCTTAAATGTAGTTTGAACACTCTAAATAATTTACCACGCTATTCTTGGTAAGGATTACGTGTTCAGTTGGTTTATGGAGTGTTTGCTTTACCATTTAAGGCTGAAATCGAAGTAAGTATATCCCGTTTGATTATTTTCTAGTTTGCTCAAAGGTTTTTGAACTAAGCTTAGCCCCTAAAAGCTTATCTCTTTGTTTAGGAGCCTTTTGGATTAATTTAGGAATGCCTTAGGTAAGTAGTTTCTACTTGGTGGGTTTGTTTGATTGTGTGTAGCATGTTCTATGTTTCTTATTTAATTTGTGCACATTATATATATTATGTGCTTTGTTGTACCTTTTGATGAGCATGTTTTTATGTGGATTTGTGAAGTTTACATGATGTTGGCATATTGATTAATTGAGCTTGAAAGTATGTATGAGTATGTTTGTTTGGCATGAGACATGGTTTAGTAGCATGCTTAAGGAACATGCATGTGGTGAGGTTGTGAGGAGGTCAGTGATAACGCTCATTTATGAGTGTTATTTGACTATAAAAACTAAGTTATTTGCTTAGAAAGCGAGTGTTTAACGTTATAATTCATGTCATTTAGGGAAATTTTAAGTAAAAACAAGTTTTGCATGTGTCTGAAGTCTTGATTTGATAAAAATAAGTTTTTAGATGTGTTTAGAGTCATTTTTGTTAAGAAAGTGTTAATTTTTGTTGATTTTGTGTAGAGGTTGAAAAAGGACCCAAATGCACCCACATTCTGGTCGCAACTGAGGCAAAAGAAAGATGATTCAGGAGATATGCGACTAGGATGCGCTAGCAATTGAGAGCAGAAGCCAAATTCCAATTGTTGTAGAAAAAACTCAAAATGAGCCCAACTATGCAGCCGCATTTAGGCCATTTCGACAAAAACACAATTGGGCTAAACTATGCGGCTGCATCTGGACCTTTTCGGCAGATTCTCCCAGATTCACGAGATTTGCAGATAAAATTAGATAAAATTAAATATTCTCAATCAAGTCTCTAAGGATCAAGGGATATGATCTGCCAAGCCTCTCCACACTGATCTCGGCAGCAAACCCTAGACGTTAAGGTCTATAAAAGGTGGATTAAGCTTCAGTTTCAAGACAGCTCGAATTTCTATCTTCTTCCCCAAATTCTGTAGTTTTCTTTTCTTTTCAACCACCATACCGAGTCTCCCCCAAGTTTTGTTCATACTTCATTCGGACATGAACTTCGAAAGAAGGGAGTGTAAGCACTTGTTTTCCTCGAAAGAGGTTGAATAAAGTCAGAAAGAAGGAACAAACTTCAGGTTCTTTATCGCTTTCATTTAAGTTTTGTACTTTATGTTTTTCTTTAAACTTTACCAAGTCTTTTTATTCGTTCATTTGAATTGTAAGTTTTTGTTCTTATTTAAATTTCAATTCTTCAAGTTGTAAGTCAAGTTTTGTTTCAATTCCGCACTTTTCTTTCAATGAAGTTTATCTTTTCTTATTTAAGTTTTCTTTTTATTTTATGCACTCTAGTTTTCTTTTCAATGAGTAGCTAAATCCTTGGAAGGGATTCAATGAAGTGGATACCCTAAAAAATAGATAAGCCCCGCCATGTGAGTCGAGTAACTTTGCTTAACATTTAGCATCGTTTGCTTTTATTGAGTTTAAGTTTCATTGTTAGCTTAAACTAATCACTTGAGTTAGCATAGTCTGTGTGAGATTCAATACTGAAAGGGTTGGATCGAGCACACATTTTCATAAAAGCAATCTAGGAGAAGAGTCTCGACATAAAACTTCGTTTTTTGTACCTAGACATAGGACAAAAACCTTTAGAATCATTGAGTTGCGTTCTTTAAATATCTAAGTTAAAATTAGCCATTGACATATGTGTTTAATTGCTTAGTCTCCTAAAAGTACTTTGAAAAGGGTTGGATAGTTGTTGAACTCGATTCATGGTGTTAAGTGTCGGTTAGGGTAGGTTGCGGGTGCATTTCAGTAGCATTTTGTCTGAATCGCACAGAACTCGAAAGAGGCAGTATGCGGGCGCAAGAGGCAAAATCTCTGAAATAGTCGGACCTAGTTAAGCAAGTATGCGGGCGCATGGTGGGCGTATTTCCTCAGGGTTGAAATAGATTTGAACTCCCTGCTTCTCATTACTATTTTCTTATCTTTTCTTTAGTTTTCTTTATTTTATTGCACGAAAAAACTGCCAAAATATTTTATTTACTTGGTTACCTTCGGTTGCAACTTGAAAGCATTTGTATTGTTAACTGAAAAGACTCTTTGTTAACCATTCGCTTGGGTTCGATACTTGGAATACTTCCATATATTACTTGTTGGACAGCTGCACTTGTGCTTTGCTTCGGCAACATCCCACCAAGTTTTTGGCGCCGTTGTCGGGGAACGACTTTTTAACAAACATTTTTTAGTTTTGTAGCAGAATTGCGATCGGCTTGCGACTGCATTTCCACTTTGTCCCCAGGACCCGATTCTATTTTGCAGGTTTTGCAGGTTAGAGTTGGTGCATGCGCAAAGGGTCTTGCAGGTTGAGCGCACAAGAGAATCCAGAAGAACTTGTTTTGCAGGAATGTATTTTGTAGGAACTTTCGATGAATCCACTTGGAGTTGATCCTCTTGGTGAGCAACAAAGAAGAGCATAACCTAATAATGTACCACAACAACAACAACAGCAACAGCGAGCGGAGCAGCAAAATCCTATTTTTATTGCAGATGAACGAGATAGAGCTATAAGGGATTATGCAGCCGCAAATTTCCATAATCTTAATGCAGGAATTATGGAACCAAACATTGAGGCAGCTCATTTTGAGTTGAAATCATAAATGTTTCAGATGCTCCAGACTATAGGGCAATTTGCAGGATTACAAAACGAGGATCCTCACAAACACATGAAGCAATTCTTGAGGATATGCAACTCGTTCAAGCTGAATGGAGTATCCAGCGAGACATTGAGGTTGAAACTTCATTTTTCTTTGTAGGGTAATATAGAAGCATGGCTAGATTCTTTCCCACCAAACTCGATCACTTCTTGGGATGACTTGTCGGAAAAGTTTCTTTTGAAATATTTCTCTCCAACCAAGAATGCTCAAATTCGAGGGGAAATTATCACTTTTAAACAGGGACCGAATGAAGGAGTGGATACAGCATGGGAACGATTCAAGAAATTAGTCAAGAGATGTCCACATCATGGCTTACCAACCTGCCATTTGATCTAGCATTTTTACAACGGATTGACCCAGGCCTCTAAGACCTTGGTTAATGCGTCAGCAAATGGACCCTTGTTAAGAAAGACAGTCAATAAAGCTAATGAGATTCTAGATGCAATCATCTCCAACAACAGTCAATGGAGAGATGAAGACACACATTCTACTAAAAGTATTGCAGGTGTATACGAGGTGGATGTAATAGCAGCACTGAGCACGCAGATCTCAGCAATAAACAACACTCTGAAGAATTTTACTATGAGGAACCAGACCTTGTTGCTACATTGAATCAAATCTCAACACCAACTTGTGTATATTGCAGTGAAGGCCATCTATATGATAATTGTCCTTACAAACCTACCTCTGTGTGTTTTATAGGGCAGAACATGTCAAATCCTTACTCAAATATGTACAACCCAGGTTAGAGACAACATCCTAACTTCTCTTGAGGAGGACAGAATGCGAGCACATCAAATCAGTATGTGAAGCAGGGATTTGCACCAGGTTTCAATAATCAAGCACAATAGCCATACACACGAAGAATGCTACACAAATGCCACTGCAATCGTCAGCTTAGAATTCTTCATTAGAAACCTTGATGAAGGAGTTCATGGCTAAGAATGATGCTATCATTCAAAGTCAAGCTGCATCATTGCGAAATCTTGAATTGCAGGTTGGACAATTAGCAAGCGAGATGAAGAAC
The DNA here is from genome assembly GCA_033996785.1 of Trichosanthes truncata. NCBI lineage: Eukaryota > Viridiplantae > Streptophyta > Magnoliopsida > Cucurbitales > Cucurbitaceae > Trichosanthes > Trichosanthes truncata. The sequence continues at coordinate 18,964,940 of JAWPNB010000004.1, forward strand.
AGGCCTCAAGGAGCATTACCAAGCAATATGGAGAATCCGCATAGATAAGGAAAGGAGCATTACAAAGCGATCACTCTTAGGAGTGGATTCAAGTATGTTGTGCCCGAGATGCCAGTGGAGTGAAAATCTCCACAAGTTTCTTTTGATTCGTATTTGCAGGAAAATTTGCAAGAAAGTGTTGTTGACAATGAAGTAAAGAAGGACTTAAACGAAGAAATTGCAGGTGATGCTACCACTCTTGTGACCGCAAAATAGCTTGAAGGACGAAAGAACATTCCCAGCAATGAAAATTCTGCAAGGAATGCGGCAGCAAAGCACCAAGTGATAGGAATGAACTCTTCATCCTGCAGTGGAAGCATTGGAATCGTCTTTGATTTATTTAGAATTAAACTAAAATACAAGGTTAAGCAAACATACCTTAGGATTATCATGGAGATATTCTGGCGGGTCTTTATTTCCTCCACAAAGTCTTCTTGGCTATGACTCGAACACAGGACCAAGGCTTGTGGGAGCCTCTTGAAAGAAAATCCACAAGGGATTGGAGAGGAAGACGTAGAGAGAATTCTCTAATTCTCTCTATTGAGGAGATGTGGGTTGTTCAGAATGCCCAATGACTCACCCCTAGGGTCCTATTTATAGTGGTCTAGGGAAGATAATTAAATAATATATTTTAATATCTAATATATTAAAATATATTTATCTAACCAATTTGAATCTTATTCAAACCTTTAAAATTCTCCTACGACATCTATTTCCTAATTTGAATCCAATTCAAATTTAATAAATATCTTTTCTTTAATGTATCTAATATACATTAATTATTTTAATATTCAATGTATCAAATACAATAAATATATTTTCCTCTTTTATATTTAATATATCTAATATATTAAATATTAATTTGAACACTTCAAATTAAATATTAATTTGAACATTTCAAATTTTTCTTTCAACTAAATTGATCTTTTATTGTTACTATGAGCTAGCAAGGAGACCTTATGGACCTACAGATTATAAGCTCCAATGATACAAAATTAATTAATCAAACTCTTTAATTAATTAATTTTCATTCATTAACTATAGGTCATTCCACTATAGACCTAGAGTTGCACTCTTATGCACTGTAGGACAAGTTGTGTCCATAGATATAATCATTACATGCAAGTCGATCCTTCACGAGTTGTTCGTAATTACAGCTGGGTCAAAAGTCCGTTTTACCCCTATAATTACATCTTGCACCTTAAGTACCACTGATTCTCTAATGAACAATATGTTTATAATCTAATTATAAACTAAGTCCCTCTCGGGCCAGTGAGAGGGTGGGGCCCCATCGTTTAAGTCCCGAAATCAGCACTTAAGGGAACTACTCATCTACTTACCCTATATGGGAAGGAGTGAATTCCATCTTGTGAGATTATGTTCCCAGCTCCCTATTTGGTCAAGTCCCCAAAATGGTAGGCATATTGAATCGGCTACAAAAGCCACTCTCACCCATGCAAATCAAAGGACAAGCCCTCACAGGTAGGAGTTCATACCTCACTCAGGATTAAGATCGAGTCACATATGATCATCCTAATGAAATATTAATCTTCTCAATTAACGGATTTATAAAGAGAGATTAAATATTTCGTGGTCCAATCTTATAGGAACTCATTGTATAAGATACCCCCACTCACATGTCTCCACATGAATGATTTGGATCAAATCATTTGTAACTATTACAAAGTGGGCCGTATCAATAGTGTTACCAGGATAAGGCACCCAACCTTATCCATATACTATGACCCTTTAGGTTATTTCTTGAACATGATCCTCTCGTATGTCAACCAAATACTGTTCAAGATTACAATAATAACCTTGAATTTTTCATATAATGGATAATATTAGATTGCAAATAAAATAATTAAAATAATTATTAATTATTAAATAAATTATTAATTACGAGGCTTTAGGGCATAAATCCCAACACCAAGAAGTTGAGCTTGAGAAGAATGTGACACCAATGAAGAAACAGGAAAATTTATATCAAGGTGTCAGGCCTCCACCACCATTCCCACAGAGATTCTAGAAGAAGAACCAAGATGAGCAGTTTAATAAGTTCTTAGACATACTCAAGCAGTTGCACATCAATATTTTGTTGGTGGCAGCTCTTGAGCAGATGCCTAACTATGTCAAGTTCTTAAAGGACATATTGACTAAAAAAAGAAGGCTAGTAGAATATGAGACTGTAGCTCTCACTGAGAACTGCAGTGCTCTCATAAAAAGTAAAGTGCCACACAAATTGCAAGATCCAGGCAGCTTTACTATCCCATGCATGATAGGAGGGTAGGACGTTGGACGAGCATTATGCGATTTAGGAGCCAGCATCAACTTGATGCCTCTGTCAATTTTCAAGCAGCTAGGAATTGGAGAAGCTAGACCCATGACAGTAACTTTGCAATTGGCGGACAGGTCAATCGCTAGGCCATCAAGAAGATTAAAGATGTCCTCGTTAAAGTGGATAAATTTGATGAAGGCGATGCGCTACCTAGGGGAATGCTTAAGAAGATTGAAGATGTCAATGTGATGAAGGCGATGCGCTACCTAGGGGAATCAGAGGAATGCTTAAGTTTAGAACTCTATGATCCGTTTGAATTTATGATTTGCAGGAAGACAGCTTCATAGGAGAAAGTTTTGTAGCATACAAGTTTGAAGAAGCGTCGGAGCAGCAGATTGCGGCTGCATATGTGCCTGCATTTGAAGAATCAAGTGCATTGAGACCAGTAGATGATATAACAGTGCCATTAAATACTTCAATGATTGAACCACCAGTGCTAGAGCTCAAGCCACTTTCGTCTCATCTGAAATACAGATTTCTGGGAAAGGATGAAACTCTACCAGTTATCATCTCTGCAAACCTCACTGATGAGGATGAATTTTCTTTATTGTAGGTACTTTCCAAGCACAATAAGGCGCTAGGATGGACAATAGCAAATATACGAGGAATTAGCCCTTCTTTTTGCATGCACAAGATCAATCCAGAGGAGGGAGCCAAGAAGTCAATAGAGAACCAGAGGAGATTGAATCCAGTGATGAAGGAGGTGGTTCGTAAGAAAATTTTGAAGTGGATTGATGCAGGAGTAATCTACCCCATAACAGATAGCAGCTGGGTTAGCCCAGTACAGTGCGTGCCAAAGCAAAGGGGGATGACTGTTGTAACAAACAAGAATAATGAGCTTATTCCAACTAGGACTATTACAGGGTAGAGAGTGTGTATGGACTACTGCCGCCTCAGCAAGGCCACAAAGAAGGACCACTTTCCATTGCTTTTATCAATCAAATGTTGGATCATCTTGTAGGGAAGGAGTATTACTGCTTTTTGGACGGATATTCAAGTTACAACTAGATCACAATAGCTCCAGAAAATCAGAAGAAGACGACATTCACATGTCCATATGGAACCTTTGCTTTCAGAAGGATGCCATTTGGATTGTGCAATGCCCCAACAACCTTCCAGAGATGCATGATGGCAATTTTCTCAGAAATGGTGGAGACAACTGTGGAAATTTTCATGGATGATTTCTCCGTCTTTGGGGAATCATTCAATCATTGTCTTATGAATCTTGAACAGGTTTTGCAATGCTGTGAAGACACCAACCTAGTGCTCAACTGGGAGAAATGTCACTTTATGGTGCAGAAAGGCATTGTCCTAAGGCACAAGATCTCAAGGAAAGGAATCGAGGTGGACATGGCAAAAGTGGAATTAATTGCAAACTTACCTCCACCTACATCAGTAAAGGAGATCATGAGCTTTTTAGGTCATGCAGGATTCTACAGACGATTTATCAACGATTTCTCCCACATTTCTAAACCTTTATGCAGATTGCTAGAGAATGATAGACCATTGTTGTTCGACTAGGATTGTTTAATTACTTTTAACAGGTTGAAGGATGCATTGAGCTCTGCCCCATAATGATTGAACCTGATTGGAGTCAGCCGTTCGAGCTTATGTGCGACACAAGTAATTTTGCTGTAGGTGCAGTACTGGCACAGAAGAGGAACAAGATAATACATCCCATTTACTACGCCAGCAAGACCATGAATGACGCATAGGTTAACTACACAACAACGAAGAATGAATTGCTTGCAGTCGTATTCACATTCGACAAATTTAGATCATATCTTGACGGGACAAAAGTGATTGTCCACACAGACCACTCGGCGCTCAAGTATCTTTTGATAAAGAAGGATGCTAAGCCCGCTCATCAGATAGATTTTTCTTTTGCAGCAATTCGATATGGAGATCTTAGACAAGAAAGGAACAGAAAATCAGGTTGCAGACCACTTGTCAAGATTAGTATTAATACGTGCTTTCTTAGTATTGATTTTCTTTGAATTGCATAGATAGGATTCTAGTTGTTTTGTATAGGTGTTTGGCGTAGGTCTTTTCATTCTTTATTGTTTCTGAAATATAGATAGGTTCTTTTGGTAGACTTAGGTTTTGAACTAAAAATCCCTTGTTGATAGAAACTTATTTGTGTTTTTGATGATTTATCTGAATTAATATTGTTTAGGAAAACGAGGTTTTTTGCTTGTACTAAAGTTTGGGAGTGTTGTGTTACTGCCAAGAGGTGTTGTGTTAGTTGTTGTGTTGTTTCTGGTTATAGAAGTGCGACCTTTTGCTTATCAGGTGCTAGGAAAAATTTTGGCTATCTTGTAGTTACGCCGATATGTTGTCGAAATTTTCGAGACATAATGGTTATAAGCTTAGTAATATCCTTATGTTAGGTTAAATTTGGGGTTGTTACAAGTTCGGAACATCTTGTGGTGTTTAATATGTTTTACTTGGGCTTGGATGTAAACAGGGGCATAATGACCATTATGGTTCCTAGCATGCTTAGGGGGTTAAAGTTTGAGTGGTATGGTTTGAGGGTTATATATCGTCAGCATGTAAAGGGGCTATGATTGAGTGAAGTTCAAGTTTAAGAGTGTCGTCGAGCTTGTGCATGAGTCTATGCTCGAGGTTCGTGGTTTGTGATTAATGGAAAAAGGGGTCACGCTCTTATGATTGTTGTTGTTTGTTGATGTGTGGCCCTGGACTTATGCCGCTAATAACTTCTTAAAAGAAAGAGAAGTGGATTTGCCATGGTGCTAGCCTAGAAAGTAAGTAGCCACTTGGATTTGTTCGTTAGGATTTGTGTTTCGCTTAAATGTGTATGAGGCATAGGTGTTGTGAATGTATGGAAGGGCGTGAGAGCTGCTTTCCCTATTTGCTTGTGTTGATTAGGGGGCAATTTCCCCACTGTATGTGCTTGTGAACTTCGAGCCAGGTTGTGGCTGTGGATCTAACATGATGACTGAATTTGGTATGGTGGATTACCCTGAAGGCTTCGGAAGCGTTGCGAATGTACAAAAGCCTGTTAGACTAGTGCCACTTGCCCTTGTGTCTCCCCTGTGTCAGTCTGCAACTCTTGGTCGATGTGATGTGAGTATGCATGAGAGTTGATTTCCCTTTTTGCTTATGCTAGTTTAGGGGGCAATTCCCACACTACGTCTAGATTGAGGGTTGCTTTCCTTCTTCGATGTACTAGCTTAGAGGGCAATTCCCCCATTATGTGTAGGCTGAGGGTTGCTTTCCTTCATCTGATGTGCTAGCTTAAGGGCAATTCCCCACTATTCGAGCATGAGGGTTGCTTTCCTTCATTGCTCTGTGCTAGCTAAAGGGGGTGATTCCCCCAAGAGTGTAGGCATGATAGTCACTTTCTTTCACTGCCTTAGTCAACCTAAGTTACATGACTCGTAGGTAGTGCTCGAGACTATACCATACAAGGGTGGACTTGGGGTAGGGTGTGCGAGCTTTAGCTAGCTAGACGGTAAGTTGAGGTTAATAGGAGCTTGTGCGTGCCAGAGAAACTTTTGTGATGTGATTGTGAATTTTGGAGCCTTAAGTGGGCTGCTTACTGAGTATGTTTATACTCACCCTTGTTACTTTGTTTGTCTTTGCATATGGTGCATGACCACGAGTCCTGTGATGGAGGCGATGGCTTAACGAGGCAATGGAGACACCACTGAAGTTCTTTTCCTATGTCTAGTGCTAGTTTTGTACCATTGTTCTTTATTGTGTTGTTGTTTTGTAAATCTTAAATTTCTTTTGTTTCTGCGTGTTTGGTTAGAATTTCTTAGATTCTTGTGTCTGTTGGTTGAGCTCAGCATATTTTATCGCAGTTTGGTGGATGTTGAGTAGTTTCTCTGAAATCTAGAAGTGTTGTTTTGTCTCTTTCCAGGTTCTTGACATTTTGGTTTTCTCATAGTTACGCCATCATGTTGCCAAAATTTTGGGAATGAGCGGGATAACTCAATTGTGCGTTCACTTTAGAGGCTACAGGTTTTAGGGTCGTTACATAAAATTTTAATAGTTAAATAAAATGTTAATAGGTTAAATGCAATAAACATTTAAAATGTTACATTTTATTTGTTTTATTTATATATATGATTTATTTCTTTTTATTTCTTTTGACAGTAATGGTAATATATTTTTTAAACTTGTTTTGAAAATATTTTTTATTTAATTAGGGGGGATGAAATCATATTTTAAAGCCAAATAAAAGAGGATTTCATAAAATTTTGTTTAAATGTCCCCTCATTTTTTCCTATCGCATTAAAATCTATATTTTTATGACTATTTATTATCTATTCTCTCTATTCAAATTACTTATTCTCTATCTCTTTTTTAAAAAAAAAAAAAAAAAGATATTCTCTCTCTTATTTGATTCTGAATCATTTTGAGTATAATTTTCTCTCTTCTCATACCCTCTCTCTCACTTTATACAATTCTTTTTTCTTTTAATTGAAATTATACATAATAATTTTTAAAATATCTAATCACTCTCAATTCTAAGCTTTTATGAAAGTAACCCAAAAAATCTCAATCTTTTCTTATTTCACTATCAACCATCATTCCCCCTTCTTAGTTATATATTACTCTTGCTTATTTCACCCTCTCTCTAAAGTGACTTCATGCTATTGAATCGCTTCTTGATTCACTCTCCAAATCTATATAGTTAGACATTGTTGTGGGTTTTCTTTTATCCTTGTTCATTATATTGTTGTGGCACTCTCACTATAATATTCTTTTAGTAATCTTCGATGGTAAATAATATAATCTTCATTTCTTTTCTAAATTTTTGTTCCTGTTGATGCACAAATTCAGGCAAAGGGAACACACATGATGTGCACGTAAAGCCAACAATGAATTTGAATTTGTGAGGGGAAAGAGGTGGCCTGCAAAAAAAAAAAAACCTGCACACCGATGTGGTGTTTGCCACGGCTACTTCGATGCTTAAGTCAAAGAGGAAAAAAGTGTAGCAAGCTATTAGAGAGTGAAGACTGAGAATGAGTTACCCCTATTGGAGTTATAACATGATATTTATTAGAATGAGTTATAACATGATATTCATTAGAATGAGTTACCCCTTTTTCTAAACCTATATTGGATTAGGTTTGAGGAAGGAGATGAACTCGCATAAGGAGTCTAATGAATGAGGCGTGCGAAAGTAAGCGAAGAGGGACCGAACCAGATTAATCGGTTCAGCTCGACCCGGTTTGGGCAGAGCCGGGCATTTGGACCCACTTGCCCTTCTCATCGTTTTCTTCAGTTCAACTCTACCTTCGGATCTCAATCTAACCCACATTTGGCCCAATAGTCTTCTATTTCTCGAGTTTAACTCGATTGTCCAAATTTACTAATAACATTAAGCCTAACTTGTGGTTCAGCTCATTTTTGGGTTGGACATTCAAAGCCCAATTTGGGAGTATTGGTTTATAAATTTATCCTCGAGAAATAATATTTAACCTAAGTACAAGGCATCTCCTATATTTTCTTGAGTTTTGGTTTTGGAATGACCTATCAATTCTTGAGTTTTGGTTTTGGAATGACCTATCAAGTCCATTGGGCTGATTTTCTAGCTTTCAAATATTTATAATGAAAAGGCTTTGCAGTTGGCCTCAAATTTGATTTTGGAATGATCTATCAAGCCCATTGGGCTAATTTTCTGGCATTCCAACATTTGTAACATAAAGATTTTGGTGTTGGCCCCAAATTTAATTTTGGAATGACCTATCAGGACCCATTGGACTGTTTTTTTGGCTTTCAATACTTATAATATAAAAAGTTAAAGGGTTGAACCCATATTTAATTATGACTCATCGCAAGATTTATCTTGGATTTTAAGTCATGCTTGGACCAATTAACCAAGCCCCTTTTGAGGACCAAATTAACCATCTCTAATATTTGCGTCCTCGGCACCTAAGCGGAGTTTTGCACAATCGACACCCATCGTGAGGAGTACCTCAGATTTTTGGTCTGCCAAGAGCAGTTAACCAAACCCTTTTAGGGATCAATCAACTCTTAGGGCAGCTTCCTCTGCACTTTAGTGCTTAAGAGTTTTACATATTTCATACTTTAATTGCATGACATAATTGGCCATATCTTAGAGTAAGCTCTTAGATTTTGGCTTAGAATTTACCATATCTAGAATTAATTCCAGATTTCGATATTTAACAGTTGATCAATTGTTCTAAGTTTAAATAAAAATTAGATGGGAGAAAGGGAATTTCATTCAAATATCTTCAAAAAAGAAATAAAAACCTTTGCAGGACATGTGGCAGGTCAAGATTGGGTTGCAGAGTGTGCCGACGTGTGCTTGACAGAAGCTAGCGTGTGCCAGCCAACTGAACACGTGGTGACTGGTCAGTCTCGGTCAACAAGTCAGACTGCTCTTGGCTTATGTGTTTTAGGGAATATGGTTAGTGTTCTTTTTTTTCCTTTTCTCGTTTAAGACCGTTCTTGGCTTATGTGTTTTTTAGTTTCTTTTTATACTTGCAAAGGTCATCAGAAGATTGGATCCTAAACTCCGTTTTGGCTTGAATTTTGTTAGTCAAGACAATCTTATTTATCTCGGCCTTGCATCTCCTATTTCTACTTCAAGTAAGGGGCTCATGGTGCATGACTTATAATTTTCAAGCTATATTATGGTCGACTCAACTCGGGTCGGGTTGACTTGGCCTCGACTTTTTTAAATTTTCTTTCATTTTTAAGAATGGTTGGACATGCGCTCTTCATTTTTGAACTCAGAAGAAGAAGTGCTAGGCTATTTGGTGAGTCTTTTAGAACCGCCGATGTGGAACTTGATCTGACCGACCTAACTAAGGATAAGGCGATTCCTAAGAGACCTCCAAGGGCACCTCGAGGCAACCGTCGAGCAACACTATCCCAAAATGAACCATTCTCAAGTTAGGGTAGGGGCCATGAATCCTTGAGCATATCTACCTGAATTTGTGCCTTTGTTCGTCTTGAGGATTATCCTGAGTCAATTAATGAAATTGAACTGTTGAGCTAGAGTTTTCGCCTATGGAAGGGTGTTGGGATGGCTTTGTTGGAGGCAAGTCCAATGCTTCTGACCCTTCAGAGGGTTTACACAGGTTCTCTATCATCTTCATGAGGTAATTTTTTTTCACAATTATACAATGAGATGAGATAAAACTGAAAATAGTATCTCACTTATCTTCTCTCACTTTTCTTTTCAAGCTTTTAGGAAAGTTTCTATTTCCTCTCTTAGCATGACCAACTATCATCACCCATCTCTAGCAAAACTTTGTCCCTTGGGCTGAATTGACGCAAGCTCAACTTAGTCTTAACCTCGTTAATCATCTCTTGACTGGGGTTTGAGATGAACTAGCAACTGTCAAATCTAGTTCTGAGGTTCAGATTTCTGAGTTGCAGATTAGCTACTACTGAAGGACATCTGAGTGATGCTGGATATTTGGCCAAGGCGTTCAAGCAGACACAAGAGTATTATGACATGCAGAATTAGATAATGGAGGATAGAGTAGCTTGGTCGGTTGAAAAAGCATTTGCACAGTATCCTGACCATAATTATGATTTCTTGAAAAGTCGCTTTGCATTTATTCAAGATAATCAAAATGCTTTTCCAAAAAGTTCTAATGATGGGCCCTCAGGCACTGGAGGTCAGGACATGAAGACTGATCAAACTCAAAATGATGAATGATCTACTTTCTTTATTTTCTATGTTCTTTTATGCTTTTCTTATGTCTCTATGTGTACTTTAAGCATTCCAATGAAGAACTTCATGTATTTTGTATCAACATTTAACAATTAGTGACGTTGAGTATGGTCGTGGAATACCTGGCTTGCATGAATGATATAACCTTGCATTGGTTCGACTTTCAGCCAGGTTTTCCTTAGCTCAACCAAACTTGCCTCAACTCGAGCAGCCTTGCTTCGGCTAAAACAAGTTTGCTTTTGCTCGGCCAGGCTTGACTTGGTTTAGTCAACTTTCAATTCAATTTCATCTTCTTGCTTCATCTTTTTAGACCATCTTTTGAACTATTGCTTTTTGTTTGATAGAGAGGCATATCCCCTTTGTTTGCTTTTTGTTTAATAGGGAGACACATCCGCTTTGCTTGCTTTTTGTTTAATGGGGAGGTATAACCCCTATTGAGCCCCCTACTCAAGAAAAAAAAATGTTGCTCTGAAGGAGATTTTGCTCGAGTACAAAAGGGGATGTGCCAAAACAAAAGCTATACTTTCTTAAGCAAATAAAACTTTTATAACCTATTGAGCAAGTTTTCATTGATTTTTATGGAGCTGAATTACAGAGAAGGAAAGGCAAGACTTAAAATATAATAAAACTCAAATATAAGGTGGGCTCGGCTCAGGCTTGGGCTCGATCGAGCTTTGTCAAGTTCTGTCCAGAAAATCTTGTCCTGGTTTCCCTTCTTTCAAAGCCGTGCAATAGCATTTCCTTAACATTTTTTGCTCTCCCTTGACCATTCCAATTCCAATTGGTGTTGAAAATTTCATAACTTAGTGATAAGTTGATGATACTGCTTTCAACTCATGCAACATCGGTCTTTCTATGATAGCATTATATGCAGAAGAGTAGTTCACAATTAAAAAGTTTATTATCTTTGTGACTGAGTTAGGGTTTTCTCCAAAGGTCACAAGCAATTCAATGCTTCCCTCAGGGTTAACCCTTTCTCCTCCACCCACTAAAGGTGTTGGACTACTCCTTAATTATTCACTGCCTAGTTTCATAGCATTGAAGGCTGCTAAAGATAGGACATCTACTAAACTACCTCCATCAATCAAAACATGATATACCTTGACATTTGCTAGTTAATGCAACCACCAAAGCATCATTATGTGGTTGATGGAGATTCTGTGCTTCAATTTATATGCATTATAAATTTGCAATTGAGTTACTTACTTGGACAGAGTACATCCCATAGTCTTCTAGAGAATCTCATGCTTCACGTGTTCTTGCTTTTTTCTTTTAATTTGATTCTCCTCTGGCCGGTCCTCCAAATATTATTCTGATTCATAAGGTGGTGAAGAAGCTCTGTCATCTTTTTCATTGTAACCTTGGCTCGGCCTCGGCCTCCTCCCAGTATCTTCATCTTTGTATTCTTTTTAGAAACCACTCCGTATAAGGGTTTCGATGTCGTCTTTTAGTTTATAACAATCTTTGGTCAAGTGTCCATGATCTTTGCGATAGAGACAATATTTCTGTTTATCCCTCTTGCCTAGTAATGTCTTCATCTTATCAGGCCATTTTAGAAAATTTTGGTGACGTACCTTCATTAGAATTTTCTCAGGTGGGATAGTAGTCGGAGTATACTTCTAAAATCTACCAGTTGGATGACCTGGCCGAGGTGACCTCAGGTCATCTCTCTGTTTTCTTTTAGAATATTGGTCTGATTTATCACTAGTTCTTCCTCTGTAAGGTCAATCAGCTTCATTCTTGATTTCATCTACTACTACTTTTAAATGGAGGAGCTCTTCTACACTGGTGTACTTTTGTACTCGGGTAATGAGTTCGATATATGATGTTGACTCCTTTCCTATAGATCGTATAAATTCTCGATCTAGGAGTCCATTAACCACAACCATTAATGCAGCTCCATTAGTGTAGCCCTCAACTTGTAGAGCTTCACTATTAACACGAGTTATGTATTCGCACAAGGTTTCTATTGACCCTTGTTTAATAGTTAGCAAGTGAGTTGTAGGCTTCTTCTGGTTTCTTCCTCCCAGGAACTGTGTCACAAATGCTTGAGCCAATTCCCTGAAGAACCCTGTTGACTTCCTTTTGATATTTAGGTACCAATCCATTACTACTCCTATTAAGGTAAAAGAAAAAGCCCTGTATTTGATGGCATCTTGTACTCCATGAGCTCCATCCATGATCGATATGTGTTGAGATGTTTTATAGGATCTCTTTTACTATCATAGGGCTTGATTGATGGAACTTTGAATTTTGGAGGAAGTTGTTCTTCCATTATGCTGTTGGCAAAGGGAGAATCCATTTGTTCCAACAACAACATCGAGATCAAAGTCTGTATCTTTTACCTTTTGCATGTTTCAACTTATTTCGCTTTGTAATTTCAGCAAATCTGCCTTCCATGGTGAACTTTTTGCCTCAACCTCGGCTAGGGCCTTCTCCTGTCTCTTATTCTTTATCACGCTTAGCATATCCGAGCCCCAGTGTGTTGGTTTACTCCCATGGATTTTTCATCACCTTGACCATGGTGGGGTTGGCCTTGTTTCTGACTCCTCTAGTCATGGCTTTCGATTAGCATACGGGTGGTAGATCTTGATCTGGTGGTCTGGTTGATTTTTCTTTTCAACTTATTGTATCACTTCTTTCGTTCGTTTTCGCTTAGGTTCAACCTTTCAATTGCTTTTGGGTTCAGGGTTTAAGTGTATGTATCACCCATCTCCTCATCCATTTGTGTTTTTCCTTTGGCAAGGTCACGAATGAAGCCTAGCTACTCTATCTTTTTCTGTTTACATTTAGCTTCGGGGTTAAGTTAATCTAGGATCTGCAGAATTCACGTTAGGTTATGATCCATTCCATCAACCTTCTTCTTTAGCGCTTCAAATTCTTTAGGTTGGCTTCCCTCAGTATGAGATCGAGGTGGGCTTTGCCCAAACCGAGGCCGATGAGGGCTTTTCCTTTGTGGCTGCATTGCCATCGATTTGGAAACTCTCTCTCTCACCCTTCTTGGGTGATGTTCTTGATCGTAATTCTCTTCGTCCATGGTGCAGTTCGGATCCATGGCTTTCTTGTTTATCCTCGATGTCAGTATGCAGGTTTCTTGGTAAAACCTTATCGATCCCCACAAATGGCGCCAATTGTTGATGCACAAATTCGAGCAAAGGAAATGCACCTAATCTGCAAGTGAAGCCAACAATGAATTTATATTTGTGAGGGGAAAGAGGTGGCCTGCAAAATAGAAAAAATATGCACATCGGTGTGGTGCTTGCCACAACCATTCAGATGCTTAAGCCAGAGAGGAAAGAAGTGTAGTAAGTTATTAGAGAGTGAAGACTAAGAATGAGTTACCCTTATTGGAGTTATAGCAGAATATTTATATGAGGGGCCTTTTCCTAAACCTAATTAGATTTGGTTTGAGGAGGGAGATGAACTTGTAGAAGGAGCCTAACGTGTGGGGCGTGCAAGAGTAAGTGGAGAGGGACCGAGTCAAATGAAACGGTTTGGCTTGGCTGGTCGGCTCGACCCGGTCTGGGTCGAGTTGGGCATTTGGGCCCTTTTTCCATTTTTTCTCGTTTTCTTTAGTCCAACTCTACCTCTGGATCTCAAATCTAACCCGTTTTGGCCCAATAGTATTATGTTTCTCAGGTTTAACCCCGATTGTCCAAATTTATCCCTAACAGTTCCTACTTTTAAAAATTGGTGATTGATATATCGATAAGTTTTTAATAAAATCAAATTGGCCTGATTTAGAGCTTATCCTATGAGATGTTTGGTTTGGTCAAAAAAGTATGAGAGAGAATTAAATGGTTGGTTCAACTTGAAATCGAATTGAACCAATTTATATCTTATTAATTGATATAAATGTTATTTGATGGCAATTTAAAGTTTTTAATTTAATAATTTCCAGTCTAGAGTAAAAGATAACATCAAAGAACTCGCCAAGACGGTGAAGATTAAATGGTGGGATAAATATATTTCTCATCTGTCTCAAGAAGGAATGAAAGAGTGGTTCTCAAATAATCAAGAACTACTCGACCAATCAAAGAGTAATTCAGAATTTCTGAATACTCGGTCTCATGTAATCTCGAGGCTTGCCCAAGCAACCTCAGAGGAAGAATACCAGAGAATTCTGGAAGAAGCCAAAAGAAGAACTCCTTCTCATCACATCGAAGCTGATGACGACGAAGAAATGTCTCCATACGATCTAAATGATCCTTTTCTAGATTCACAACCTCCGTGAGTCTAGTTTTTTTAAATAAATAAATAAAATAAAATAAAATAAATAAATAAAAAAAAACCTCCGAAATGAGGGTAAACTATTGTATACTTGTATATATTTTTCTATATGTTTTTCATCTTTCCTGTACATTCCTTTTAGTCTTTTCTAGTCAAGATTTTAGATCTTGATTTTTAGATTCATTTTTGTACAATTTCTTGTATTTTTCTGTATATTCTTCTTAGCTTTTTCTAGTCAAGATTCTTGATCTTGATTAGATTTTTTCTGTAAATTTATATGAGTCTGTAAATTAATAGTATATATAGTATCGAATGTACAGAATCCCTTGTATAGGTCTGGATTCTGTATTGTGCATAGTAAGATCATCATCCACTTCCAGTCTTGTGACAGCGCATCAACAGAACGGATGGTGTAATAAGTCTCTCCAGAGTTGCTACTTGGAAACAAGCTAGCGTGATCATCCTCTTCAGAGTTGCTATTTGTTTCAGTGAAAGACTATTGCTTGAAGATATCAAAGGTTGAAGATGAGGACCTGCTGCGGATCTTTAGGAGTTGTGTTCCCGGTAGTAAGTCGCCAGGTGGGCGCTGTGAAACCGTTGGTAAGCTCTCCGGTGTATCCTTGCCTCTTCATCAATCTTGAAGTATCGGACATAAGCAATAATGAAAGACTGACGCATAAATTTAATAAAGCTTCTTTATTAAAGATGAAAGGACAAGCACGACTGGATCAGAATGATGAAGATTCGTCTTTATTTTACTTTTTCAAAGTTTATCATTTTATTTTGGCATTTTGTAATCATTTATTTTACTTTCCGCCATTTACTATTTGCTTTTTACTTTCCGCCTTTTACTGTTTTTGTTTTATTACTTTTGTTTTTGTTTTATTACTTTTGATAGAGTAGATTCCTCTACTTTATTAAAGTTGTTTGTCTCCATTGAGAAAGTTTAGTTCACGCAGGGCATGTCCTGTCGGTCCAAGTTTATCTCTTAGTTAGCTGAGTTTAATTTTCGTTTCAAATCCGGGGTCTATAAAAGACTTCCGAGTTGTAAAGGAAAGAGCATCGAGAAATATTTGCGAGCTTCACTTGCTAAATATTTACTCAGCCTTCCTACCTCCCATTCCCAGAAACCTTTTGTAACCTATTCGATCCTAATTCTCTTTCGCCTGAAAATCTGTATTTTGATTTGGTTAGTTTTAAGGTTGTATTTGGGATTTTTTTTAAAAATTATATTGTTTGCTTAATGCATGTCTTTGTATTGTTAATTTTTGCTTAATGCATGTTTTGTATGGTTAATTTTTCACATGGTTTCATATTGCTACTATAGAATATATATTTTATTATCAATACTTTTGTAGTAGTAAAAAATATGTTTCAAAATAATGGATTACTATTAAGATGTATTATTTTTTTTACTCTAATGACAATCGATAAATATGGTTGTTAAAAGTTTATTTATTTATATATTTTGATTATATTTTTTTTGTTTGGGTACTTTTCTTTTTCTTGTTTCATTTTTCTTCCTTGATTTCTTTACCATTGCTTATTTAGTATTTCTTTTTTCATTTTTTTTTCACTTTATTGAGTAAATTTGTAGGATTTGAATTTCAATTTTTGAGGTCTTGTTTGATAACTATCGTGTTTTTAGTTTTTTATTTTGAAGATTATTATTATAAACACTACTACTACCCATGTGTTTTTTATTTTGTTATTTAGCTTTTAAAAACATTTTCAAAATCTAAACAAAAATTTTAGGTTAAAATACCATTTTGGCCCTGTACTTTTGGCTTTGTTTCATTTTGGTCCCTATACTTTCAAATGTCCAATTTTAGTTCATGTATTTTCAATAAAGCTTAAAATTGGTCCCTACTATTAGTTTATTGTTAATTTTTCTTTAAAAAAAATAGTCTTTATTAGCATTTCCTCTATAAATTTTTGAAGTATATGTTCACATTGTGTCTTTTCTTCTATTAAAATTATTATTATTATTTAACCAATCTTCATAAAAGTTAATTTCAAACTTATCATAGGGACCAATTTTAAGCTTTATTGAAAGTAGAATGACTAAAATTGGGCATTTGAAAGTACAAGAACCAAAATGGAACAAAACTTAAAGTATAGGGCCCAAAATGGCATTTTAAGAAAAATTTTAAAACTTAGAAAAGTTGTTTTTTTGTTTTTTTAAGTTTTTAAATTTTTATTATATATGGGTAAGAAATCATATGTGCTTTTTAATAAAGTAAAAAATATACCAAACAAATTGTAGGGAACCAAACCTAATTTTAAAGTACAAAAAAACTGAAACCAAAATCATTGTCAAATATGGCGTTAGTATTTCAAAATTTTATTTCAAATATCTTGAAGTAGTAAGACAAATGTCGCACCCCCTCCCATACCACCTGCTAACTTAGCCCGGAAGATGGCGTGAAGCCAACAGACATCGTTTCCTCCCTAACGATACCTGTGACCCTGTTATACCTGATAAACATACTATACTTGAAATATAAGTTACTCAAACACAACACAGCGGAAACTTGGTAAACGTTACCAAGTATACATATAGGGCGGTTCTGGTAAAGACCCCTGTGGAACAACCAACACGGCTAGGGGTACTACAACTCAATATATCACGAACCAAGATTTACATAACCAAGACCCCTAGCTTCGTACACGCACATAACTACACATCCCTATTACGATATGTACATTACGAGCAGACTTGCTGTACTACACCATCCACATACAAAAATATCAGACTCGTAGAGCTTCCAGCAGGCTGTGGCAGGATCTCAGGCACCGGGAGCTCGATCTCTACCTGAAAAGTTGGAAAACATTGAAAGAATGAGCTGGGAAGCTCAGTGAGTGACTGGGTTTAAAGCAATTATCTCATAAATCATAACATTTGGCAAACTACAAGCATATGTGTCGGCAGACAAGCGTTAAATATAAACTTATAAGGACAATAGCTTCTTCCAGAAATCCAGCAAGTATGTCATTTAAATCTCGCTAGCATATCCAGAGTATTCATCATCTAAAACATATAATAAACTAGGTTGTGTAAGACACGCTCAGTACAATCCAACAATCACTCTACGATGTAGTGGGGCCCGCCCAGCACTCCCATCGTCTTTGTCGTAGTGGGGCCCGCCCAGCACTCACGACAGCATTGTTGTCACGGAGTACACTCAACGTCGACAACAGGAAATGACTTGTGTGCACACGGTACCATACAGCCTCGGGCTCAGAATCTCAAACATTTACTCATTCGGGTCTCATAGAAACACATGAAAACCTTTGACACTACTTGCTAACACATGTTGGCCCGAAATTATGGTATTCTCACTAGTTCAGGTAAAATAGTAAACATATGCTCACAACGAACAATTAAATCATTTCTAGGAAACCATATATGCTCATAAATACGTGTTCAAGAGACATAAAGTCTTTAAGTAAAATTACTCTTAGAAAGTCTTTTATTTTCGTAAGCATAAGTTCAAGCATAGAATACACTTTCGAAATTCGTTTTGTCACTCACAGCGTTAAAAGTTAGAACCTCGGCTCGTACACTTGACCTATTTCCTCTTGGCCTCTTAATACTTCTTGTGGAGCTTAGAATGATCCAAACATCAGATGTAGTCAAGATTGATCACAAACTTTGTCATGCAACTTGAATTGGACTTTTCCCTTTCTTCTTCAACTTCAACTTCAGCAAAACACCTTTCTTCTTCCTCTCACCCTCTCCCACAAAACCCTCTTCTTCTCCTTGGTAAATAAGATGCAAGATGGGTAGATAAATATATATTTGTAAAATGAATATAAAAAAACTCACACTTTCTTTCTTTCTTTTTTTTCTTTTTTTTTTTTTCCCTTTTTCCTATTTCCTCCTTTTTTTTTTTAAACAAAACCCCACACATTTTATCCCAAACAAATGTTTTAAACACATTTTTTTTTTAGAAAAAATTCAAGGATAAATCTCGTGAAATCTCGATTTTACAACAAATGTTTGAAAATGATGGAGTACTTTCAACTTGAAATAATTCAATATGAAATCTTGAAAGTATAAGATTGTTCTACTATATTCTTGTGATTAAACAAAATGCTTATACTTATAATTATTATTTAAACGGTTAGATACTTTCAAACTTGAATGCTATTTTCTTCCAACTTCAAAGAATTCCTCTTTTGATTTGGATGCTCTTATCTTTGTCATTCAAAATTTTCTTCTTCAAAGAAACCTTGAATCAATTGATACAAAAAAAAAAAAAAAAAAAAAAAAAAAAAAAAAAAGACAATTGCATATGCATATGTTAATATGAATTTTCAAATGTAATGCCATCGAACAATTAAAATTTAAACTAAAATAAAGGTTAAAAAAATATAAGATTGAGAGATACCTTTCATCCATCAATTTGGTAAAAAATGAAACAAACTGTTCTTTGTTTGGTGTTGGTCTCTTTACAAATGTATGAATCTATTTAAAAGGAATGTTTGATGCCTATTGTAATGGAGCATTTAAATTTGTGTTATGAAGTTTGAAAAGATTAGTATTTATTGAAAATTTTAATTGTTATTTTAATGAATTATTTTCCATGCTTTCACTGTTGACAGTAAAAAACTCTTCATTGTAAGAAAAACATTTCAATTCACCTAAAGAAAACACTCCATCTTCTATGTATTTAGATCAAGAGTTAATTAAAAAAAAAAAAAAAAAAGCCCCCCACTTTAAAGAGAATTTTTTCCCTTTTTGAAAACCACTTAAAAGATAATTGAATATGCATATAAACAGTTATAGATAAAAGAGAGAGGGAGAGAAATTGTAAGGCTCAGTGGATATAGAGTGGTCCATTTTTTTTAATAAATAAAAATCAATATTGATTAGTAACTTCAATACATGACAAAAGTGGTATTTTTTATGTTCTTGTTGGCGACAAAAGTGGTCTTGATGAAACCTTTTAGTGGCCTTGGCATTAAGAAAGAAAAAAAACGTAACTATAGTAAAGAAAAAAAAATGTAACTACAGTACATTAAAGTTTAAAAACAAAAAAATAAAATAAAAAACCTTTACCAGACTATATAATATATTAATTTCATTTTTTATTTTCTTTGTGTTAATTACATTTTTAGTTTAATGGTTATATATAATATATTCAATACTTAAAAAACAATATAACTTTTTTTTTTTAAAAAAAAGTTTTGCAATGTTTGTTTAATTTTATTTAAACATAATTAAATTTAATTAATTCATTTATTCTCAAGAGTTAATTGTTAATGGCACAATTTGTAAAATTAAGAATTAAATAAGGGCAATAAATTTATAGGCCAAGAATGAATTAAGGGACATTTGGAATTAGAAAATTAGCATTTAAACATAATAGTAAAAAAAATGATTCTCCAACTAAGCAACTTTTTAAGATAGTATGATATATTTTTATAATTTAGATATCATAGTTTTTAGTTAATAAAAAATTTTATAAGTGTTAAAAATTAATAAAAAGATTTTTTTAAAAAAAACAAAATGTAAAAGAAAATTTATAATTTCAATAATTTTATTAAATAAAAGTACTAAAAAAATCACATTTTTAAAATAACATTACATAAGAAATATAATTTCAATAAATTTTTATAACATTTAGTTAAGAACATTTGAAAAATATTTTTAAAAAATAATTAAATAATTAATAATTAATGGACTAATCCAATGGGCCGACCCAAGTTCAGCCCAAGCTCGGTCCAAGGTTGGGTCATAGGCTTGACTATTGAAGGTTAGGTTAGCCCAACTCAAGTCCAAACAGTTTCTTAGACCCACTGAGCTTGGATCTACACTTTTTGTGGTCGGGCCAGCTTAGATCAACCCAACGATGAAAGTGACAACTATGTCATTCACATTTATTAAATCATTTTTTCAAAACTCTCTTTAAATCATACCCCATTTGAGGGATCGCATGTGCAAGTTTGAGTTTAATAAGTTTTCATGTGGTGTGAAGCAACATGATAATATTGGAATGTTTAATCTTACAATGGAAAAAATTGCTTTTAACACCATTGGAGCTTAAAAGTCTAATTCAAGAAAATTGGAAGTTTTATGTGAAAAACAGAGCAAGAAAAGGAAAAATAAAAGCATACAAAGGGAAGGGTACTTAGCTCTCTCCAGCGGACATAAAATCACAAAACAAAAAAAAAAGTCTGATATGATCTTACATACTATATATGTGAAAAATAAGTAGCTTGATTCAACTCCCCTTTGACAACAACTAAGCTTGCTATATAAGGCACCTGATTATAATGTGTCAATTTTATATAACACTACAAGTCAAGTTACTTTGTGTGCTAAATCATATGAAATGAGTAAAATTTTATTGGGCAAAAATCAGTTTATACTCCTAAACTTCGAGGGTTGTATCAATATAAACCCTAAACTAATAATTTTATTAATTTAAAACCTCAAGTTTATAAGTATATCAATTTATACCCTTTGTTAGATTCTGTTTGAAAAACGTTTGTTTATACTGTAATGACCCCAAAATTTTAACCTAAACTAGAGAATGCTACTAAAGCAACAACCATTATGCTTCAAAAAATTTGGCAGCATAACAACGTAACTACAACAATACCAAAATTTTACAAGTACCTGTTAGACAAAAACACACTTCTATAGCCAAATAACAAGATAACCATTCCAAACTCCAAGTCAATAATCATTTAAAGGTTCAAAATCGCTCGACAAACCCAAAACAAACATAGAACTAAACTTCCTCAATAACTTCAAAACAGGTCACCCTTTGAAAGGTAAAGCAAAATCACATACCTATTACAAACTATAATTCAAAACTAACCAACCAGTTTATAAGTCTACTCTAAATAGATAAAGAACGACATAATCAAACCATAAGCTAAAGTCAACTACAAGGATAGTTTAATAAAACTAAACTCAGCGGAAATACTACTCGATAAATAATTATCCAACTATGGTCTATCTCTTCTCATGCCTCATCTTCTGCATCACCGAGGTCGTAGAACCCATCATCACCTGAAAAACCTGGTGGTGGGTCAGTATATAATGCGTATTGGTAAGTAGCTCACACATGAGGAGCCATTAAATAACATACGGCATAGAAGACAACATCATACTATAAACATCCAACTAACATGTTCTTTAAACATAAAGCAAGCAAAACATACAATGCATGAGTCAAAATATCAAGCCAGCATACTCGAACTATACTCATGCTCCATGAACTCACTAGACTCCACTAAATCACTCAAGTGCATAACTTAGACCTCACAAAACTATCCAAGACTGGCCCTTTGAGATGCATCAACCCCTGCCCATAGTTACCAGGGTCTCAACACATGTCTACGAAACTCGACATTCGATTCCTTGTCAATAGTTACCAAGGTCTCGAACTATGCATCGACCATTGCCAATAGTTACTAAGGCTTCGATGACTCAGCAACTTATTACCCTTGCCCATAGTTACCAAGGTCTCAACACTTGCTCTAGAACTAATCACACCGACCCTTGCCCATAGTTACCAAGGCATCAATGACCTAGCAACGTATTGTCCTTTACCCATAGTTACCAAGGTCCCAATACTTTTCTCAAAATTCATCACATCGACCCTTGTCTATAGTTACCAAGGTTTCGGTATCTTCATTGACCCTTGCTTATAGTTACCAAGGCATCGATGACCTAGCAACGTATTGTCCCTTGCCCATAGTTACCAAGGTTTCAATACTTGCCTCATGATTCATCACACCGACCCTTGTCCAAAGTTACCAAGGCATTGATGCTCCTCTTAATCCAATGGTGACACTAGTATTCACCTAGCTGTCTTTTATCTCACCCAAGCTTCTCTAACCTCACATAAACTCACTAGAATGCATGAAACCTACACATTATGCTTCAAGACCATGTTTATGCCAAAATATACGTAAAACACCTATGACATGCTTTTACCATCAATGCCCACAACTCATTAAGCATAAACATCGTGATAACAAACCAAACTCAACGAGGCAACATGCTTATCACAAGAAAACAATGCAACATGTTTATCACAAGAAGGTGACGCAACAAGCTCAACATCCTAAAATAATTCAACCAACAACTTAGCACAACTAGCATCTCAAAATATATAGAGATCCAAGAGAAATAATCATATATAGCATAAGGTAACAAAATTAGGCACACAACATGCTAGTACACAAGCAAACAGACTCCACAAGTAGAACTACTTACAAAACTTTCTAAAACGCTCATGAAGCAGGCTGATACGGTTCTTAAGCAAGGTAGACAAGGTTTAGGGTCAAAAACTCTATGTGAAAACCTTAATAAAATCCGAAAGAGTATTCAAGAGCGACGTACTTACCCAAAACGACTTTAAACTTAGTTCGGATAGTTCAAAACTAATTCAAATTCTAAAACAGAGAACTTTCAAATATTAGAGACTAAGTTAAGGCATTTCAAAAGTTTACGAAAATGTCTAAACTAACTCTTATCACCAAAACTCACCGATACGAACTTGATTCCTTATTGCAAAGTTGTTTGAACGAGTTCGAATTGGTTAAGAACTACAAACAAAATGTCTCAATGGTTAGCAACTGAACTAAGGTACTTTAAACGAGTTTGAAAGGTTCTAAAACGTGCCGAAACTTACCGAACTACACCAAACGAGCTCGAATACGTGTTGGGAGTGTTCGAATAAGGACAAATTGACTTGAAACTACAAATAGAAGGCTCCCTCACGTTAGAACGTAAGCTACAATACTTAAATTGTTTTGCGAAAGGTCTAAAACGTGATAAAACATACTAATAAGAACCAAAGAGATCGGAATGCTTGCTGCTTCGAGTTCGAAGATGTTCGAATAAGCTCAAAACTACACACCAAGGTTACTGAAATCTAAACTCGATATAGCAAGGTGTCAAAACTTACTAAACTCCTTCGAACGAGTTCGAATACGTGCTGGACAGTGATTGATGAAGCCTAAACATGAAGATTTGAAGCTGTTAGGGAATGGGTAATGCAAATTTGAGGTTGAAAACGCATGGGTTAGAGATGAATCTTACCAAAGAGAAGAGAACTAAGCTGATGGCTAGTCTAATGCAAGGAACAAAGTGAAACAGTGTCATCGATCGTTGGGCTCACCAGAAAGACATGTACCCACGTTGCCGCCACTGCTGGAGAATGATTGAGAGGAAGAGAAGGTGTTGTTAGTTTAGCTTGTATGCGCATCGACAAGGAAGACGGAGAAGAAGAAGGAGTCGAACGACGACAGGGCTACGTGCGTGAATCGTTGGGGGGAAGGAGTTGCTGCTGGTTGGGGTTTTGCATTGTCGAGGTTGCCGAAGAAGAAAGCTTGAAGGGGAAGGTGGGTTGCAGCAGTCTGCGAGAGAGGGAGGGAAGAAGGAGAAGAAGAGAAAACTTAGCGCTAGAGGTTTTTATTTTTAAATTCCTTTTCTTTACTGTACTTTTAGTTGCCCAAAAAGACAAAAGACCAAATAAAATAAAAGGAGAAAAATCTTAGGCTATCTAAATTCCAATTTCTTTTTTATCTTGACGAAAGATAAAAATCCAAATATAAAACTTAGAAAACTTGAGAAATTTTTATCTAATAAAGAATTCTGTCTCTTTTTAAACTTAGAGAATAAAATCTAAAATCAAATTCCCAAACCTTGGAATTAAAAATTTAATTAAAAACCTTGTTTCCCAAATTATTGAAATTTAATTCCCCAAACTTAAGGAGCTAAACTTGAAATTCTAATTTTTCTAATAGAATTCCAACGAACACCAAGCCCAAATACTCTAAAATTAGCTAATTCTATAATGCAAGGCGTTACATTTTACACGTATGCAAACTTATAATTCTATTAATTAAACTATCATAAGTGAATCAAATTAGGCCTTCAATTTGAAAATCGTCAATTTATCAATTCTCACACGTGTGTAGACTTCTTAAAAAATCTAGAACTTCCATTTAAAAATCGTCAATTATTTAAAACAGATGGCCTAAATTGATTCACTTTTGAAAGCTTAGGAGTTTAATTGATATAATTATAAATTTTCAAATGAAATTTGACAAAGGGTGTAAATTGATACACTTATGAAACTTCAAAGTTTAAATTGATACAATTATTAGTTTAGAGTTTTTATTGATACTGAAGGAATGAACGTTTCACTCCGAAGCGGAAGCATTGGATCGTCTTTGATTTTATTTAAAATTAAATTAATAAAAAAGAGATTAAGCAAACTTACTTGGAGTAAATAAGGAGATATTTTTGGCGGGTCTTTATCTTATCCACAAAGTCTTTCTAGCTATGACTCGAACACAGGACTAAGGCTTATGGGAGCCTCTTGAAAGAAAATCCACAAGGGATTGGAGAGGAAGAGGTTTAGAAAGAATTTTCTAATTCTCTATTGAGAATATGTGTGTCTTATGGCTCAATCTAAGAGTTCTACTTATAGAGACCTAGGGCAAATATTTGCCATAATTAAAACATCATATTTTAATATCTAATATGTTAAAATATATATTATACTTATTTGAATCTCATTCAAATCTCCTAAAATATATATTATACTTATTTGAAACTCATTCAAATCTCCTACAATATATATTTAACCTATTTGAATCTCATTCAAATTTTAAATATATATACTTTTCTTTAATGTATCTAATATAGATAAATCATTTTAATATTTAATGTATCAAATACAATAAATATATATATTTTTTATATTTAATATATCTAATATATTAAATATTAATTTGAACATTTCAAATTAAATATTAATTTTAACATTTCAAATTTTTCTTTCAACTAAATTGATCATTTAGTGCTACTTTGAGCTAGCAATGGAACCTTATGGACCTACAGATTATAAGCTTCAATTATACAAAATTAATTAATTGAACTCTTTAATTAATTAACTTTCATTCATTAACTCTAGGTCACTTCACTATAGACCTAGAGTTGCACTTTAATGCACTGTAGGACAAGTTGTGTCCATGGATCTAACCACTATATGCAAGTCGATCATTCACGAGATGTTCATAATTACAACTGGGCCAAAAATCCATTTTACCCCTGTAATTACATCTTATACTGTAAGTATCACTGATCCTCTAATGAACAATTTATTTATGATTCAATCACAAACTAACTCCTTCTTGGGCCAGTGAGAGGGTAGGGCCCCATTATTCAAGTCTCGAAATCAACACTTAAGGAAACTACTCATCCGCTTACCCTATATAGGAAGAAGTGAATTTCATCTTGTGAGTTATGTTCCCAGCTCCCTATTTGGTTAAGTCCCCAAAATGGTAAACTTATTGAATCAACTACAAAAGTCACTCTCACCCATGCATATTGAAGGACAAGCCCTCATAGGAAGGAGTTCATAACTCATTCAGGATTAAGATCGAGTTGCATATGATCATCCTGATGAAATATTAATCTTCTCAATTAACGGATTTATAAAGAGAGATTAAATATTTCGTGGTCCAGTATTATACAAAATCATTGTTTATGATACCCCAACTCACATGTCTCCACATAAACGATTTGGATCAAATCATTTGTAACTATTACAAAGTGAGTTGTATTTCTAATGTTGATGAAATCATTTGTAACCATTACAAAGGAAGTTGATAAAATATTAATCTTCTCAATTAATAGATTTATAAAGAGAGATTAAATATTTTGTGGTCCAGTCTTATACAAAATCATTGTATAAGATACCCACACTCACATGTCTCCACATAAACGATTTGGATCAAATCATTTGTAACTATTACAAAGTGGGTTGTATCAATAGTGTTACCAGGATAAGGCATCTAATCTTATCCATATACCACCCTTTAGGTTATTTCTTGAACATGATCCTCTCGTATGTCAACCACATACTGTTCAAGATTACACTAATACCCTTGAATTTTTCATATAATGGATAATATTATATTACAAATAAAATAATCAAAATTATTATTAATTATTAAATAAATCATTAATTACGAGGCTTTAGGGCATAAATCCCAACAATCTCCCACATGCACTAAAGCCGGTGAGACATGTATCCTAAGGCATACTCTATACCCAACATGTTCTCCCACTTGCCCTAATGAAAATGAGACATGTGTAGTAATCTTGGACATTCTAGGTGACCCTTAAACACTTTTTCCTGGAGAGTCTTTGTATATAGATCCAAATGATTTATATTAAAAGTCATCTTGGTCACTACCATGATGCTTTCTCTTTTTCGATATGATTCTCTATACATTGATGTTTTCTAATTTCATAAATATTAGTTTTTGCACCACTATTATCATAATAAAGAGGATAGACTAAATCATATTTGAAATACTTTTCAGATCTTCAAGGAATTATTTGAGTCATACAATCCCTTTTGTTTCTTCACAAGCTAAACAATTTAACTTGTATATCATACTCCACCACCTACGGTAAAATTTATCTTAACATAGATTTCCTAAATCTTTGTAAGATCCAGTGTATCTTGTAAAAATAAAATATTTTACTCCATACAAAAATTTATCATTATCCATAGATAATTTGAGAAAGTTTTCAATTTTCTACTCAATGGTCATATGATAACTTGTAGAAATACAAGTTATTATAACCTAATATACAGACTAATTTAGCTACTAGCACGGTATTGAAAGAGATTATTAGCATTTTTTTAGATAATTTGTATGAACAATCATTAGAATTCATTTGGAAGTGAAAAATGTAATATTCGGCTATTTTCAGGAAATGATGCTTTAAAGGGAAATAAGTACAAAGATGCAGCGATGAAATGATGAAGGAATTGAACACGTGTTGACGATGGAGATTCAGGCATCTACTTGGAACTTGTCGCTTCAAAGAAAATTATTACATTAAAAAGTTTTGAAGAGACTTACTGAGCAACGTGTTCCAATCATATTGGATCTCCTTGAAAGTGGACAAACGATGGACGATAATTGGACCAACAAAACAAGGAAATAGTCAACTTGGGTTGAGCATTGCGTGCGTAATTGATGAAAAGAACATTCCCTTTGGCTATTGGGTGGCGTTGACTATATATGCTTGAAAAGTCGTTACAGAAAGGGTTGACAATTTTTCCAGCATAAATGACACTTTCTTCCTAAATAGTTCAAGAGGGAAAAGAAGAAGAGAACGAAGACTTCATTCCTCAAATTGCAGAAGGAGGCATTGTTCGCCATTGACATAGCAACACGAAGATAACAAGATTCTTCATCCCTTCTTATTTTCCTCAACGTTACATTTCCATTGCTTTAACGATTGTTTGTTCATGAGTTTTATTGTTAGTCATTTCTGTATGTAGTGTAATTTGTGAACTTAACCATTTCTAATCTTAATTTTTAGCAATTGCAAAATGTCATTTCCATTTCATTGTTTTGTATTAGTTGATCCATCTCAAACCATGAATAGCTAAATTCCCTTAGGGGATGGCTAAGAACGATCCTAGCATAATGTGAATTGGAAATAAACAATGTATATTGAGCATTAATCCATAGTTTTCTTGGATGAGTTAAATTTGTTAAACTGATCTCCGTCTAGCCAACCAAGGAAGGTGAAAGCATGTATTCATACTGGAAGGGTGAAGCATGTGGAAAGACCAAGAAAAACAAGAGTGATCATTATTCACATGATTATCTTAGGAATAAGATAATTAACTTGTAAGATAAATGAATCGGTGGGTTAATCTTTGTGTTGAGCATAGGAATATGACTGCATGAAGTGCTTAACATTCTTCACGAAAGTGCTAGAATAAGTAGGTATTCATTCTTCTAAGGAATAACAACCAACATGCATTGGTTGTACTTTTCCATTATACTAAGGAAATTCTTAGCCAAAACACCACATTTCTCTATCTAGCAAAAGCATTCATTTACATTTCGTATATGCATTTAGTGTCTCATCATTGCTTGTTCCATATTCTTGAATGAACATTAATTCTCCAATTAACAGTTTACACAACTAAGTCCCTGAGGATTTCGACCTCAGAATATTCTCCGAGTATTACTTGCTTGCATTTGGTTTATACTTGGACCTTGTGTAGGGTTGACATGAAGGAATGAACTTTTCATCCCGCAGCGGAAGCATTGGATCGTCTTTGATTTATTTAGAATTAAACACAAAATATACAAGGTTAAGCAAAAACTTACATTGAAATAAACATGGAGATTCTTCTGGCGGGTCTTTATCTCCTCCACAAAATCTTCCTTGCTATGACTCTAACAAAAGATCAAGGCTTGTGGGAGCCTCTTGAAAAAGGGATTAAAGAGGAAGAGGTTTAGAGAGAATTCTCTAATTCTCTCTATTGAGGAGATGTCTGTTATTCAGAATGCTTCAACCCAAGGGTTCTATTTATAGAGACCAAGGGAAGATCTTTGCCATTATTAAAATATTATATTTTAATATCTAATATATTAAAATATATCTTTTATTTATTTGAATCTCATTCAAATCTCCTACGATATTTATTTATTTGAATCTTATTCAAATTCTATAAATATCTTTTATTTAATATATCAAATATATATTAATTATTTTAATATTTAATGTATCAAATACAATAAATATATTTTCCTCTTTTATATTTAATATATCTAATATATTAAATATTAATTTGAACACTTCAAATTAAATATTAAATTTGAACATTTCAAATTTTAATATTTAATGTATCAAATACAATAAATATATTTTCCTCTTTTATATTTAATATATCTAATATATTAAATATTAATTTGAACACTTCAAATTAAATATTAAATTTGAACATTTCAAATTTTCATATTTAATGTATCAAATACAATAAATATATTTTCCTCTTTTATATTTAATATATCTAATATATTAAATATTAATTTGAACACTTCAAATTAAATATTAATTTGAACATTTCAAATTTTTCTTTCAACTAAATTGATCTTTTAGTGTTACTATGAGCTAGCAAGGGGACCTTATGGACCTACAGATTATAAGCTCCAATGATACAAAATTAATTAATTAAACTCTTTAATTAATTAATTTTCATTCATTAACTATAGGTCACTCCACTATAGACCTAGAGTTGCACTCTTATGCACTGTAGGACAAGTTGTGTCCATAGATATAATCATTACATGCAAGTCGATCCTTCACGAGTTGTTCGTAATTACAGCTGGGTCAAAAGTCCGTTTTACCCCTATAATTACATCTTGCACCTTAAGTACCACTGATCCTCTAATGAACAATTTGTTTATAATCTAATTATAAACTAAGTCCCTCTCGGGCCAGTGAGAGGGTGGGGCCCCATTGTTCAAGTCCCGAAATCAGCACTTAAGGGAACTACTCATCTACTTACCCTATATGGGAAGGAGTGAATTCCATCTTGTGAGATTATGTTCCCAGCTCCCTATTTGGTCAAGTCCCCAAAATGGTAGGCATATTGAATCGGCTACAAAAGCCACTCTCACCCATGCAAATCAAAGGACAAGCCCTCACAGGTAGGAGTTCATAACTCACTCAGGATTAAGATCGAGTCACATATGATCATCCTGATGAAATATTAATCTTCTCAATTAACGGATTTATAAAGAGAGATTAAATATTTCGTGGTCCAGTCTTATACAAACTCATTGTATAAGATACCTCCACTCACATGTCTCCACATGAATGATTTGGATCAAATCATTTGTAACTATTACAAAGTGGGCCGTATCAATAGTGTTACCAAGATAAGGCACCCAACCTTATCCATATACTATGACCCTTTAGGTTATTTCTTGAACATGATCCTCTTGTATGTCAACCACATACTGTTCAAGATTACACTAATAACCTTAGATTTTTCATATAATGGATAATATTATATTGCAAATAAAATAATCAAAATTATTATTTATTATTAAATAAATTATTAATTACGAGGCTTTAGGGCATAAATCTCAACATGACATTGATTGCTTGACATGTATCATTTATCGCATGGTGGTACAATTACCCCAATGCATGTTTAGGAGAAAGTTGCTATTTAAAGTGTGTCCAAATCTAGATATTTTCTTCACAACTGAAACTATGACATCATAACATTCGTTTAACTGATATGTGCAAACCCAACTGTATATTAAATGTTAAGTCTCATTTATGCATTAATTGTCTCCCACTTAGAGTAGATAATTAATCATATGCTCTCAACATTTGAGGTGTCTTAGGATATGTAGTGTAACGACCCTATAGGCTCAACACGCTACCTAAGAGTCATTACTAAGACACGTCGCTATATTACTGAAAATTTCGGCAACATAACGGCGTAACTACGCGAAAACCAAAAATTTGACCCTTACCTGATAAGACATAGAAAAACACACTTCTAAGATTTTCAAACAACCTCCTAGCATCCAACAAACTTCTCAATATGATGCTAGGGTTCAAACAGCAGAAAGCCAAATACACGTGCACGATTTACAAAAAAAAAGTTAAAAGACTTTGAAACATTCTCCTAAACATTTAAAAACTCGACATGAGTTCTATGTACATCCAGAAACATAAAAGAAGTGGAATAGCGATCGGTCGGCTCCCATGACTCAAGTAACTGATCTCCGGTCACGCGCTAGGGCCGATCTTAGCCTTACCTGAAAACATTTTTAAAAAGGGAAAAGGGTGAGTATTAACGAATAATACTCAGTAAGTAACTCATAGTTTCAAATAAGAGTTTCAATCGCATGCAACATGTCATTTTAAATCATAAAATCATCGTAAACCATCGCTTTAGTAGGGGACCTAAAATTCGTTTTATAAACCATGTACTTTTCCTCGCGGCTCTAGTGAACGATTAAATTCTCCCGAGGGCCTCGTGAATAGTCCGAAGACATAGTTTTTCCATCGAATAGAGTCCTCCCCTAACTCTGAGAGTTGAGCTCGAAAGCTAACATACATCGTGGAGTCCGAAGACTCAGCCCGAAGGCTACCATCGTGGAGTCCGAAGACTCAAGCCCGTCGGCTACCATCGTGGGGCACTCTCGAACCCCGGGAGCATAGAGAGTCCGAAGACTCGGGTTCCCTCATAACCCACATAAAAATTTTGGGAGAATTATCGTCACGACCTTACATAAATCTTTTCATGAGCACACAACACATGCATGAGGTCCCATTCGTTTTAGAACATAGTTATGAATGCATAAATCAAGACAATCGCATTTCAAAGACATACATATCATTTCCATTCTTTTTAACATGAAAACTCAAATAGAACTCATGGAACTAGCGTATAAAGGAATATACATATAAAACACTTTCTTTCTTAAATACTTAACACGAAAAACATAAACTTTCAAAGTAAATATAGAGCTAGCTCTAGGTTTCGAAAACTTCTTTCGTTGTGAGATCCCTTACCTTAAATCTTTACTTACTAAAATACCCTTTCTCCACTAGTAATGAGCTTCTCGAGTCCCCACTCCAAGTACAATCCAAGGTCCTCGACAAATCACCTAAAAAGTTTCCTAAACGTGTCTTAAACCATCCGAATTACGCTAAAACACATTCTAACATTAATAACTCGACGAAACGGACCAAATGGCAATTTTTACCCAACTCCGGCGAGCGGCGGCGCATGGGCTTCACGGCGGCGCGTGTGGCGGCGCGTGGCCGGCTCGTGAGGACTCCGATCAGCGCGTAGGGGTTCATTTTCGTGCGAGACTCACGGATCTGGGTTTTCCGGCGACTGTGTCTTGCTCAGTTGGAGATCGGCTACGCGGCGGTGAGCGAGGAAGAAGGAAAAGACAGATAGATGGGGGGTTTCGGCTGTGGCTGTCGACAGAGGAAGAAAACGAAGAAGATACCGGCGATGATCAGTTGAAGCTCATGCGAAAACCGGCGACCGGCGAGTCTTCAACTCCAACGTGCGGCTTGCGTGGGTTTTCCGGCGGGACTTGCAGAAGACGAGGAAGAAGAAGAAGAAGACGCCGGAGGGGGTTTTGGCGGCTGCTGCTCGGCGGAGACGAGGAATAAGGAGAAGACCGGCGTTCGTGAGCTTCCGCGAAGTGCTCGCTCGCGAATTCCGGCGAGGCATGGGAGACTCGCGTGACGGTAGCTCTCCGTCGAGCTTCGTGCGGTGGATCCGATGACGGCGAAAGGCCGGTCGGCGGTGGGGTTATCTCGTGCTACATACGACGGGGGAGAGAGAGAGAGAGAGAGAGAGTGATCGGAGAGGGAGAGTTTCGGGAAGGGGAAGAAGAGAAAAGAAAAAAAATAATAAAATAATAAAATAAAAAAAAAAATGTGGATAAGGATGATATATTTTATTTTATTCTTATTGTTATTATTATTATTATTTTCCAATAATACCCCCAATTACATATAAATTTCCAAATATGCCCCTTTTTTTTTTTTTTTTTTTTTTCATTCCAACTTCCAAATAACTCAAAATTCAATTTCTCTAATAGAAATTATTCCAACTTAATTTCTCAAAATTCGAAATTAATGCCTGTAATTAAGCCGGGCGTTACATTCTACCCACCTTAAGAAAACTTTCGTCCTCGAAAGTGGCCAGTCTTACAAAACTTTGAATACTTGTCCACATCTCAAACGTCACAACCAAACATTAGTCATCTTTCTTTTTGTTCTAACCTCAAAGCTCCTTTCATTGTGCCACCATCAGGGATACAAAACCACCAATTACAAACTCTATGACCCTTTCCACCTTGTGGCAGCATAACTTATCATCATATACTCTTAAGGACTTAAACGATTTAAGCTACCACATGCTCAACTCCTGGATGAACAATACTCTAGGCTCATAAGGTTTCGAAAGGTTTTAAACCTTCTTCTGACACCCATAGTGCCTTGCAATCTTTCAAAGCAAAGTCCTTAGCTATCCCTACCAAACCATAGATCGAGTAGTTGCATTCGTAACCTTTCAACCAAATCCTGATGCAAACAATCACCTTACCCAGCTACACTAAGGCTCAACCAACCAGTTTTCCAAGAGTATTATCATTGCAACAACTCTCCAGCTCCACACGAGCACTAATACTGAATATCCATCCCCGCTTGAGCTCTTGAAATCTCACTTCATAAGTCTCACTCTAAATGAACAACTGCACCACTGAGTCAATTAAGTTTGAGACATTACTACACTGGAGAGGTTCTAATATAGAAAGTAACCCATAAACCCAAGCAAACCATGCACCTTTCTAACTGCAACTACACAAAGTCATTTGGTTGCTAATTTTGTCCTTGCTGGAACCACTAAAACCGATCCCTTGATACCACGAGTCTTAGGAAAACCATCTTCTGAAACTAGATCTCGTATTCGAACTGAGACATTACCATCGATCATTGCTCCCAATCAAATGACAACTTTTCTCTATTTGCAGAGCTAGTTTTACTCCAACTTGCAACATTACTAGCACCTGCATTCACATTATTCTTCATTGTTTGATTCTCAGTTCTTCCATTCCAACCATAGTTTTGATCCAAGCCTCAAGGACGACTTAGTACTTCCCAATTATTGTGCTCATTTCTCTTGATGTCGCCTTCCAACCTGATCCCTGAACACTCAACTTATCACCACCATCATTGCTCGATTTCCAACTCTGTCGTTGGCTATTCCATTCACTTTCTCGGTTCCAAGACCTTGCACAACCACCACTACTCCAAACTCTATTCTCATCCAAACCCGAACTCCAGCTTGCAAGTTTATCCGCATTGTCACCATCATTTGAATCGCTTTCTGGGTTTCACCTCCCACGGCCTCGGCCTCCAAATTCAATTCTATATGATCCAGACTTCCACTATTGCCTTGCCAAATTCATCCACTGGAGTCACTAATATTCGAATCACTCTTTTGGTTCCATTTCCAGCTATTTAGCAACAGAGGCCAATAACCATTTTCAACTAGAAAGTTGCTCTCTTCGTTTCCTTTGCAAGCCTAAAACAAAATCTTAAAGAAGTTTTCTTTGAAGACTTGGGTTTCACAGGTTTAAACTCTTACCTTAGGAGTAAGATCTCACATGTTAAGCTAGGCTCCATAACCAAAGTCTCAAGTTCTTACCTTCAGCCAAAGCTTACGAAGTTCTGAGTTTCAAATACTAACCAAATTTCTTTCACCACATTTAAGGATTTCTATCCTCAAAGCACACCATACTTGAGTATTAGGCATCTCAACATAACCGTTTCCTTTTTATTTCTTGAGACAAACATATCTTTTCTATATCACCTTTCTCTTCCTTTACTAAATCCATTAAGTCTCTTTTCCATCACCGAGCAACACCTTTCCTCAACGAGAGGAACATAAAGCACATCATGACTATAGAGAGAAAGGTGAACAAGTTAAACCACGAGTACGTGGCTAATCCTCCCCAAAGTCTCAAATGTCCCCACTAATCATCAATCATATTCTCTTTTGTTCTTATTTTCCATTCCTTCATAGCTCCCTCATTTGGAATTCCTCGTTCGTCACTAATCCACTCTTGGATTAATTCAGTTCTAGTCCCCTTAAACTTATAACTGGCCTGTTTTGGTGGCGTGAACACCACTTCTTTACGAAAACAATCAATATTAGCATGGTTCAAAGCCAGCCAATCCATGCTTAGAATAACATCGAACCCTTCCATCTCGAGGACTATCAAATTCACATCCAGCTCGTGGTCGGAAACTATCATCTTACCATTCTTAATCCCCTCAGTAGCTAATAGACTCAATCCCATCGGAGTAGCAACAGACAAAGCAGAGGGTAATGGCTCAAGTTCTAACTCAGCTTGTCTCACAAAAGACGCAGAAATAAAGGAATGTGTAGAACCTGAATCAAATAACACAAACGCAAGATATCCCAAAACGGGAAGCGTACCTGTAACTATAGCATCTGAGATACCAGCCTCCCTGCTGGTACTAGCAAAAACTCTCCCTTGCTACAGTGCGGGCCTATTAAGTCCTACTCCACCTGAACCCGAAGACTGGCCTCTCCTGTCTGGGAGGGTAGGACAATTTTCAGCTCTGTGTCCCTCCTTTTTACATACAATGCTGTTGTGATTTCTACTATTTATTCTTTGCTTCATTTCCGTGGGGGAGACCTTTTGGTGGTTTTTAGCCATAATTTCGATAACTTGCCTCCTTGGGACCTGTGGAGCTCGAGATAGAGTGCTCAGAAGCGATGTTTGAGGCTCGAGATTGCGGAATTCGAAGCAGGAGTCAAGAATTCGACAACGACGATCTTCTTCCCCATTATCTTCTCTCTATTTTCGATATCTAGGGACTTTAGAATGTTGTACTGTGCTGTTTTAATGACATTTATGGGCTAAATTTACTTGTTTAGGGTTTAAGAGTACATTTAGGATTGAATTTATGGATTAATTATGATCATTGACTTTTAATTGCTTGATTAATTGTAGTTAATTTGGTTGTTCTTAATGCTTCTATTTATTTGGCCAATATTTAGTTGAACTTAGCCATAATTGAGCTCGACAAAGGAAATTAGGGCTGAATTAATCCAATTAACCCCTTAAATTGCTGATGTGACATAGGAGTAACAATTGACGGGTGAGCCTAATTATGAGTGGGCTTATTCCAACTAATTAATCAATTAGCGCTAAGGACACTTAGGCAAGCGATTAATTAAGCGTGTTCGAATGAGACCAATAGGAGATTTCGACCGGTTTTTCTCTAAGTTTATGCAATTAAGCTTGTTTAATTAACTGTCAGATTCAATTGCCACAAGTCCAACCTAAATTGTGCTCGATCCCCTAAAACATTCCCTTAATTTGGTATCTCCAACTCTTTATATTGCTTTCCTAGTTAGTTTAAATTCTTAAGCATCGTTCCTTTAGTTTGGGCCTTAAATAATTCCAGTTTTTAGTATTCTTAATAATTAATTAGCTTTAAAAAGAAGTTCCATATCCGGTTCCCTTGGGATTCGATACTTGGTACTCACATACAATTTTATTATTACTTCAATTGCGTGCGCTTGCATGTACTTCGATCAACATGTGTCCTTCTCCCACTACGTATTTTGAAATAGAGTTTTCTATTACTTAAACAAATTAGGGTAATCTCATTTACCTATGTTCTCCAATCTACCATTTCATAACTCATATGTTGGTTAGATTGATTTTAATGTGAATTGCCAAGTGTATTAAACTATTTAAAACTAATCACATTATTAGCCTACTTAATAAAATTAATAAAATTTGACTAATTCAACTCTCAGGTCAATTCCCAATTAGAGGTGTTCCCTTTCGGTCAGCTTAAATACCCCATTCTAGACATAACCTTCTATAGTCATAGCTCCCTTATAGTCAATTTTTATTTCAAATTCATTAATATTTAATTGACTATAAATTACTAGATTAATGAACATAAGTTAATTTAAGTAATTTTTTTAATCCTATTAAAAACTAATTCACTTTATGGATAATCTTGAAATTCTACCATTATAAACTCTTTAAAACAAATTAAAAGATCATCCTGGATATTTTATTCCAATCCTATTAGAAAAATAAAAGATATATTAAATTCAAAACTTTCACCTTTGAATTAAATTATCTTTATTTATGGAAAAACTAATCTTATTAGGAAATTAAAAGATCTAATCTTATTTTGAAGTTAAAAGATCTTATTTTTCTTATTAGGAAGTTAAAAGATATAATCTTATTAGGAAACAAATAAAGATCAATTAAATTCAAATTTTAAATTATTTAAAGCATGAATCAAAATATCTTTATTTTAAGGAAACCTTAATCTCATTAGGAAATCTCCTAATCACATGGATTTCATCTATGAAAGGAAATATCCTAATTTAATTTTCTAAATGATATTCAAAGATATGGAAAATATAAACTTGTTAGGAAAACATCTTAATTCAATTTGGATATTACATCCTAATCAAAATTTTCAAATATAACAATTATATTCAAAAGTAATTAAGATGCATGATCATGCTTAACCTATGGTGGGATTTTAATCTAAATGGCATACTTTATGCAACAATCAATTAATTTAAAACGTACATCACATGCATAATTAAATTAAACTTAGCAAAATTGACCGGCATATTTGGCATATCCTAAAAAATTGAAAACAATTTAAATTACAATAATTTAAATCCAAGACATATCTTGGTCTTCAATATCCTTCCTTATTTGAACCATTCCAAATTTTGGATTTAGAAATCCTAAATTTTCAATTGCAACAACCGG
The DNA here is from genome assembly GCA_033996785.1 of Trichosanthes truncata. Classification (NCBI taxonomy): domain Eukaryota; kingdom Viridiplantae; phylum Streptophyta; class Magnoliopsida; order Cucurbitales; family Cucurbitaceae; genus Trichosanthes; species Trichosanthes truncata. The sequence goes on from JAWPNB010000004.1 coordinate 19,002,427, forward strand.
CTCCAAAGAACACATTTGAATTGAATGATCTTTTCAAAAATTACAACAAATCCTAACATTTTTGAGTTTTACAATTGATCTAATCAAAGCAATAAAGCTAATGTCAAATAGCCTAAACAATCAATTTGCAAACCACATATATTACATATATGAAATTAAAATACCCACCATACAAAACCTTAATTCTAAATAAAATTCAAAGGCCTCTTTAATACCAATTGAAAGGAATAATCGAATTAAACCCTCAGTAGAAGCGTTGGAATCGACTTTGATTTTATTTTAGAATTAAATGAAAAATAATTTAGGCTAATAAGCAAAACATATCTTGACTTAAATATGAAGATATTTCTGGTGGGTCTTTAATCTTCTTGCTCCAACTCCAACAAGGTTGAAACTCCAATTCCATAAAGCCTACTTCCTATGACTCAAACACATGATCAAGGTTTGTGGGAGCCTCTTAAAGAAAAGGAAAGATAAGAAGTTCAGAGAGAATTCTATAATTCTCTATAGAGGAGATGTGTCTCTTATGAAGAATACACACAATGGCTCACCCTTAAGGTTCTATTTATAGTGGCCGAGGGAAAATAATTAAATAATATATTTTAATATCTAATATATTAAAATATATATATCTAACCAATTTGAATCTTATTCAAACCCTTTAAAATTCTCCTACGACATCTATTTCCTAATTTGAATCAAATTCAAATTTAATAAATATCTTTTCTTTAATGTACCTTAATACATTAATAATTTCTTTGATATTTAATGTATCATATACATTAAATATGTTTTCCCTCATTTAATATATCAAATATATTAAATTTTAATTTGAACATTTCAAATTTTTCTCTCAACGAAATTGATTCATATTTGTTCATATGAGTTAGCAATGGGACCTTATAGACCTTCAGATTATAAGCTTCAATGATACAAAATTAATTAATTAAACTATTTAATTAATCAATTTTTATTCATTAACTCTAGGGTCACTCCACTATAGACCTAGAGTTGCACTCTTATGCACTATAGGACAAGTTATGTCCATGGATATAACCACTACATGCAAGTCGATCCTTCATGAGCTGTTCATAATTACAACTGGGTCAAAAGTTCATTTGACTCCTGTAATTACATCTTGCACCTTAAGTACCACTGATTTTCTAATGAACAATTTGTTTATGATCCAACCATAAAATAAGTCCCTCTCGGGCCAGTGAGAGGGTAGGACCCCATTGTTCAAGTCTCGAAATAAACACTTAAGGGACTACTCATCTACTTACCTTATATGGGAAGAAGTGAATTTCATCTTGTAAAATTATGTTCCCAGCTTTCTATTTGGTCAAGTCTCCAAAATGGTAGGCTTATTGAATCGGCTACAAAAGCCACTATCACCCATGCAAATCAAAGGACAAGCTCTTACAGGCAGGAGTTCATAACTCACTCAGAGATCGAGTCACATATGATCATCCTGATAAAATATTAATCTTCTCAATCAATGGATTTATAAAGAGAGATTAAATATTTCGTGGTCCAGTCTTATACAAACTCATTGTATAAGATACCCCCACTCACATGTCTCCACAGAACAATTTGGATCAAATCATTTGTAACTATTACAAAGTGGGTTGTATCAATAGTGTTACCAGGATAAGGCACCAAACCATATCCATATACTATGACCCTTTAGGTTATTTATTGAACATGATCCTCCCCGTAAGCCAACCACATACTGCTCAAAATTACAATAATAATCTTGGATTTTTCATATAATTGATAATATTATATTGCAAATAAAATAATCAAAATTAATATTAATTATTAAATAAATCATTAATTACGAGGCTTTAGGGCATCAATTCCAACAGCGAAGCCCTCGAGACAAATTGACATTCGAGAATAAGCTACAAAGCTCTCAAGACAAATTCACATTCGAGAACAAGCTACAAAGCCCTTGAAATAAATCCACATTTGAGAACAAGCTACGAAGCCCTCAAATCAAATCTACATCCGAAAACAAGCTACAAAGCCCTCAGACAAATTACACTACAGAGAGAGAAAGAATCAGAGGATAAAATTAGAGAAATACTCCACTACATTTAAATTAATACAAATTAAATTCATTTACATGTGTCTCATCTCTTTTGTTGAAATCAAGTGTGAAATTGTTGACGATGCATTTTGTGCTATAGAAGCAGTTTAGGAATTCCTTTTCGAACTGTTTCCAACTTTCTATCGATTCAGGCTCTAGATCAGTGTACCAATCGAATATGTTCCCTTTCAGCGTTCGTACGAACTGTTTAACCAGTAAATCTCCTCGCGTACTAGTATTTTCACATGTCTCTGTGAAATGAGCAACGTGTTGCTTAGGGTTGCATTTTCGATTGAATTGCTGGACGTTCAGTGGCTGGTATCCAATTGGTATTCTCAAACTATCGATTCTCTTGGTATATGGTTTAGAATACAATAGAGAACTTTGAGAAACCCAACGATATTGAGCTCTAATGGAGTTCGTTATCATGTCCTGAAGTTATTGGTCAGAGAGTGAAGCGATTCAAGTGGAGGGTTATGGTTGATCTTCCTGCACAACATTCTTTCCTTTATTTCAATCACTGAGAGCATGAGTTTGACTTGATTCAGCAAATTTTTGGTTTTCAATCTGACTTTTTAAGTATGCGATTTGAGAATCCCTTTCTTCGATCACCTTCTTCAAGATGTTGATTTTCTTCTGCATCTTTGTCACCCTTTCTTCCATAGTGTTTGTTTCAGTCATCATGAAGGACACTATCTTAGGACCAATATCAAACAAGGGCCCTATGTTGGGTAGAAAGAAATGAGAGCAAAAAAGGCCAAAGTCTTTAGGTGTTGAATGCTCCCTAAAGTCCTTAGATACTAAACGCTTCAAGATAAGTCCTTAGATGTTGAACCCTCTTTGAAGACCAAAGACTCTTCAAGACCAGTCCTTAAGTGTTGAACACTCGTTGAAGTGCTGAACACTCTTGGAATACCAAAGACCCGCCAAGGCAAGTCCCTAGGTGCTGAACATTCTTGGAAGACCAAATACCCTCCAAGACAAGTCCTTAGGTACTAAACATTCCTTGAAGAATGAAGACTTTTCGAAGACTAAAGATGCTTTGAAGACCAAAAAACTTGAAGACTTTAAAGACCAAAATATCTTTGAAGACAAGTCGAAGGCATTTGAAGCGTATAAGACTCCAAGACTTCGATCGTATCTTCAAGAGGAACAACAAGCCAAGGGCTGATCCAACGATCAGCAAGCTAAGGGCCGATCCAACGATAAACATGCCAAAGGCCGATCCAAAGATGAACAAGCCAAAGGCTGATCCAACAAGGTCTACATGCCAAAAGTCGATCAGAAAAGACCACAAGCGCGCTCGATAATAAGTTTTCAGCCCTCGAGACATTTGTATATGAGAGAGAAAGAATCAGATGGACAAATTAGATATTGTACCACACCCACAAAATTAATACAAATATAAATTTATTTACACGTGTCTCATTTCTCTTTTAAAATTACGAGTGAACGACCTCATTTAGGGTTTTCTCATCCACCAAAAGATTTATTTATAGAAATTTAATATTAATTTTTGTATTATTTATAAACATTTTGAACATTTCCTACACTGCAATTTGTAGGTAAATATTATCTTATTATTACTAAATATCCACAAATAAAAAGATATCAGGTCCTTATAAAAGTGGATGATTCCATCTTCCTAATTTTTGTTGTAGGAGTCTACCAAGAGGTAAAGAGAAAATATATAGCCATAGACATCCATATTTAACCACGACATTCATCTTTAAGATGTTCAATTGAGAGAGCATTTGGTATTTAGAAGGATTAATAAATAAATGAAATATATATTTAGAAAATAATAAATTAATTGTAATAGTATTAATTATAATACTTGTAATACTTTATTTATGATTTAATAAAATAAATATTATTTAACCATTATAATTTATGAAAACATGAAAAATAATTATTTAAAAGTAAATTTAAATACGCCTAACATAAATAATAATTATTTTTTAAAAAAATAACAATTTATTTTTCATCTCTTTATATTATTTATTTTGCATAGTTCAAAAGAGAATGTAGAGCTCTTAATAAATAATACTTATTTGAATCTGCTTAAAACGTAAAGTTAATTTGAATGTGAAGTGTCTAAATATATAATAATTATTTAAAAGCTCCTGTAATAAAAAAAAAAAATTCAATTTATACCTCTAAACTTCGAGGGTTATACAATTAAAACCTTATGCTAATAATTATATTAATTTAAACCTCAAACTTTCAAGTATATCAATTTACACCCTTAGTTAGATGTTGTTTGAAAAACATTAATTCACACATGTACAAACTTATAATTGTATCAATTAAACTCCTAAACTTTCATACACAAATCAATTTAGACCATCAATTTAAAAATTGTCCATGCATCAATTCTCACACTTGTGTAGATTTCTTTAAAAATTTAGACCCTCCATTTGAAAATCGTCCATGCATTTGAATTGGAAGGTCTAAATTGATTAATTTATGAAAGTTTAGGAGTTTAGTTGACACAATTATAAGTTTTCACACGCGTGAACTAACGTTTTTCAAACGAAATCTAACGAATGGTGTAAATTGATACATTTATAAAAGTTTATGGTTTAAATCGATATAATTATTTGTTTAGGATTTTAATTGGTACAACCTCCAAAGTTTAGGGGCATAAATTGATTTTTTCCCTTATTTTAATAGTTTTTTGCTACTTCGTATTATTTATTTTTATGGTTAGGGATGCTCATCTTAGACTCGCATATCCACAATTAATAGAGGAATGGGGGAGGGAGTAGAGGAAAAAAAATGTGTTACCTAAACAGGGATGGGGACGAGGAATGTATTCCTCATCCTCGTCCCCACCCAATTTAATGTTTTTTTTAAAGATATATATATAAACATGGATATATTTGAATAATTTGTGATTATGGATGGTAATATTTAAATTTAAGGTTTTATTGTTTAATGACTTATGAGATATTGTACGAATAATTTGATATATTTGAACCATTTTAAACTCTTATGTTGGATAATTAAATATGAAATACTACTTTGTTTCTATTAAGAGTTTTAAGAATTTTCTCTAAAAATGGAGATTTTTCGTAAGGAATTAACAATTTAATTGAAAATTTCTTTTTAAAAAAGCTTCTTATTGAAATTTAAAAAAATTAAATGAACTCGACCCCTACAATCCAATTTATGCTAAATTAAACAGAAAATGTCGTGGAGATGGAATATGAAATGGGGGTGGGGACTTCGTTTACAACCACAACTTCATCTAAAACAGAACTGTCCAATAGAAGAAACAACGAAAGTTGCTGATGGAACGATCATTATCAATCCAATAATTTTCAGTACATGAGTCAACAACAATGGATGGCTTCTTAACCACTTGGCTTCTGGGAACCATTAGTGAGTGTTGGGAAAAAAAACCACCCACTACTACTGCAGGAATAAGCAAAAAATAACTGAGAAATTAAAATAAAGCAACAAAAATAAGAAACACAAGAATTAACGTAGAATCTCCAAAATCGGAGAAAATAACCACGGACAGAAAGAAACTTCACCATGTGAAAAATTATTACAATCACACAGAATTCGCTCCCCAACCCCAATTACAAAGAAACAGTCTCTCAAAGCTTTATACCACTCACTTAACTAAAGTTAGTATACCAGGCTTAAAGTATTTCGAATTGGGATGATTTGAAACGAAAGCTATAGACTCCTTTTATAGAACTTGGAGCCCATGACTTCCTTGTACATTTCCGATTTGGGACATTTTCTCTTCTAATATATTGCCAAAAAATCTTACAGTGAGGATGTACTTGGTATGTTGGAAGGGATGGAATCAGCCCATCAAGTGTAGAAATCACTTGAACACTTGCTGCCCACCATGACAAAGGAAACTTAGATACATTTGAATGAAGCACTCTTGAATCTCAAGAAAGGTAACATAACATTAGATGAATTTTTAAGGAAATTTAAAGTTTTTTGTGATAAACTTGTAGCAATAAAGAAGCCAGTAGATGATATGGAAAAGGTGTTCCGCTTGGCTAAAGGTCTTGGCATAAAATAAAGGAATTTCGAACAGCCATGCTCTCAAAACTACCACATCTCACATATAATCCATTTGTTCTAAGTCTAAAGACATATGAACAACAACTAGAAGCACATGAAGAAGAAATCAAAACCATGCTAACCAAGCATTCTACTCCCAACGTGGAAGAAGTAGAGGAAGAGAAAGAACATTTTCCTCGAAAGGCCAAGTATTTCATCATAGTTGCCCCACTGCTCATCTAAACACCCAAGGTACGCAACAGAAAAATCAATTGCAAGTAGTGACACCAAATAACAGCAATGGCACCACCATGGCAACATTAACTTCAAAGCATATGGATTAGCGAATTTCATACCAGATCTATGGTAAGTTGAATCACATGGCTTTGCATTGTTGGAATCGCTTCGACCACTCATTAAAAGCCTAAGAAGTCCCACAAGCTCTAGCATCATTCAGTGTTGAAGAAATCAATGACCTAACCTTTTATGCTGACTCTGGAGCCTCTTCTCACATCATCCAAGACTATGGTAAGGTACCCATCGTCTACCTATAATGGTCAAGAAAAATTATATGTAGGAAATGGCGAAGAATTAGACATAATTTACATAGGAAATACTGTTTTAAAATCAAATAGAGGAAAACTCATACTAAATGAAACTTTAGTAGTGCCTAAAATAAAGAAAAATTTATTGCCCATTAGTCAATTAACTAGTGATAATAATTGCTCTATTGAATTTTATGCTAATCAATTTGTGATTAAGGATCAACAAGGACGGATGCTTGCTAAAGGATACGAGAAAACTGGTCTCTATGCTATTGAAAATATGAAATTTACTCCTCAAGTTTTTACTGCCATTACATCAAATAAGCCTTCTTATTCAAATTGGCAAAATCGATTAGGACATCTTAATGATAGATTTTTAAAGAATTTGTGTGACAACATGATAACTTGTGAATACAAGTTATTTTGGCAATTGAAATTGGCCATCATATCTCCCAGCGCACTAGGAAATTATAAAAAGAAGGCAAAATTATGCAGAAAAGTAGTTAAATAGAGAGGCATCCCAATTTGTGTGTGCATATCATCAACGCATTCCATGAGCATTTATGTTATGTATAAAGTGATGCATTGATCTCTTTTCTAGTGTCATGTATGCAGGCAAGGCTAAAGTTGAGGCAAATAGATCAAGGCGTTGCATTGAAATTATAGATTATTTGAGGCGCCGAGTTTGAAAGCGACATAAAGAGCTGTCTGTTTGGAGTTGTCAGAGAACGAATAGTGGAGCGGCGCATTCATACAAGGTTCAAGCACGTAGTCGACAGAAAAGTAGAATGTCAATGGGGGACCACTAACTAGCGCGCATTTGCCTGCAGTTTTTAGAAGATATTTTGATCTATGTGGGCTTGCTCAACTGCCTGGCTTCTCTCTCATATAAATAGAAGCCCTTGGCCATTTTGATTGCAGAGAGGGGAAGAATAGAACCAGAAAAAAAAAGAAGTTTTTGAGAGAAATAACTGGAGAAGAAGATCGGAGGGACGTACTGTTGGGATTTATGCCTTAAAGCCTCGTAATTAATAATTTATTTAATAATGAATAATAATTTTGATTATTTTATTTGCAATATAATATTATCCATTATATGAAAAATCTAAGGTTATTAGTGTAATCTTGAATAGTATGTGGTTGACATATGAGAGGATCATGTTCAAGAAATAACCTAAAAGGTCATAGTATATGGATAAGGTTGGGTGCCTTGTCCTGGTAACACTATTGATACGGCCCACTTTGTAATAGTTACAAATGATTTGTTCCAAATCATTCATGTGGAGACATGTGAGTAAGCGTATCTTATACAATGAGTTTGTATAAGACTGGACCACAAAATATTTAATCTCTCTTTATAAATCCGTTAATTGAGAAGATTAATATTTAATCAGGATGATCATAAGCGACTCGATCTTAATCCTGAGTGAGTTATGAACTCCTGCCTGTGAGGGCTTGTCCTTTGTTCTGCATGGGTGAGAGTGGCTTTTGTAGCCGATTCAATATGCCTACCATTTTGGGGACTTGACCAAATAGAGAGCTGAGAATATAATCTCACAAGATGGAATTCACTCCTTCCCATATAGGGTAAGTAGATGAGTAATTCCCTTAAGTGCTGATTTCGGGACTTGAACAATGGGGCCCCACCCTCTCATTGGCCTGAGAGGGACTTAGTTTATAATTAGATTATAAACATATTGTTCATTAGAGAATCAGTGGTACTTAAGGTGTAAGATGTAATTATAGGGGTAAAACGGATTTTTGACCCAGCTGTAATTACGAACAACTCGTGAAGGATCGACTTGCATGTAATGATTATATCTATGAACACAATTTGTCCTACAGTGCATAAGAGTGCAACTCTAGGTCTATAGTGGAGTGACCTATAGTTAATAAATGAAAAATAATTAATTAAAGAGTTTAATTAATTAATTTTATATCATTGGAACTTATAATCTGTAGGTCCATAAGGTCCCATTGCTAGCTCATAGTAACACTAAAAGATCAATTTAGTTGAAAGAAAATTTTGAAATGTTCAAATTAATATTAATTTGAAGTGTTTAAATTAATATTTAATATATTAGATATATTAAATATAAAAGAGGAAAATATATTTATTGTATTCGATACATTAAATATTAAAATAATTAATGTATATTTGATATATTAAATAAAAGATATTTATAGAATTTGAATAAGATTCAAATAAATAAATATCGTAGAAGATTTGAATGAGATTCAAATAATATAAGATATATTTTAATATATTAGATATTAAAATATAATATTTTAATTATGGCAAAGATTTTCCCTTGGTCTCTATAAATAGGACTCTTGGGTTGAGCCATTCTAAACAACACACATCTCCTTAATAAAGAGAATTAGATAATTATCTCTAGACCTCTTCCTCTCCAATCCCTTGGGGATTTTCTTTCAAGAGGCTCCCACAAGCCTTGGTCCTGTGTTCGAGTCATAGCCAGGAAGACTTTGTGGAAGATATAAAGATCTGCCAGAATATTCTCTATAATATTATTTTCAAGGTATTTATTGCTTAACCCTTGTATTTTAGTTTAATTCTAAATAAATGAAAGACGATTCCTATGCTTCCGTTGTGGGTTTAATTCGATTATTCCCTTCACGTACCTCACTGCGGCAACACTCCAACCTGCATTTTATTAATTTCATTCTCATCTGCCTAATGTTTTCTACCATTGTATTCATGTCTTTATCTTCATTATAAGCTTATGGCCCTTTTGTTGACAAGGTCTCTCATGTACTAAATGTTTAATTGATGAAGTTTATTCATGAACCTTTTTCTTTAGGGAGCATATTTTAATTGCTTAGGTTCGATTGGTCATTCGATTCTAAGTAGTAGCATGTTTTAGTCACCGAAAGGGTCGAGGCATGTGGAAAGGCTTAAGGAAAACAAGAGTGAATGTAGTTTACTAGGTTGTTTTAGGAATAACTCAACCACTTGTAGGCTAAAAAGGGGCGGTGAAACATTGTTTAATAAAGGCACAGAGGATTCCAACCTAAGTTAAGTATGGATGCAATATCGGAAGGGAGGCATTCATAGGTTCCCTTACCTAGATTCGTGTAGCTTCATCATTTATTCATGCATATGCATGGAAACGGTGTGAGCACTAGGTTGCCTCAGCGAAGTCTTGTCATTTTCATCATTCAATGCATTTCACGTTAGTCACATTGTTTACTCTACTTTCTCACAATTTGTCATTTTCAGCACATCTTACCTTCTTATAATTTTATGATCATGCACCTCAACCACGCTTATCATTCCCATAACAGGTTACCCTACTTCTCGTTGTGAACACATTACTAGGCTTGTTTGTTCATTTTAGTCTGTTGTGCCTTCCTTATGGAGACCCTAGAATGCTCCAGGTACTGTTTGTGAGCTCGTCTGTGATGCTTGCGCCAGCACACTAAGTGACAAAAAGTTAGAAGGAGCCATTATTCATTTACTGCCCCTCATTTCATCTCATTATCTACCATTTATCTCCCCTAACTTGCATAAATTTCATATAGTGGTTCACTTGACACCAAGCTTTTGGTGTTGTTGCCGGGGATTGGCAACTGTATCATTCATTTTTGCACAACCATTTTCTGTAGCATTTTTAGAGCGAGTTAGTTGCTCTATCTTTGGAAAAACTTGATTTCAATCGACTTTTTCAGGTACCTTAGTGTATGCGTGGTTCAAACTGAAGCGTTCAAGTGTCATTAGACATAGAGATAGACTGCACCTTCTACCGAAGAAGGAGAGCTCAGCGTGCAGAAGAAAGAGAGATGGTAGAGCAAAAAAATCATTAAGCCAACTAGGAGCATGTTGTCCTGCCTAATCTACAACCTAGAAGAGAGGAAGAAATTTTTAATCCCATTTATTAGAAAATGACCGCGAGCATGAAATCGGAGATTATGTCGTTTCGAGACTGTGTAATTTTAATCCATGCATTGTTGAGCCCGATATCGCGACAGAGAAATTTGAACTGAAACCTATACTGTTTCAAATGTTGCTTGTAGCCGGACAGTTTGGTGGTAGCACAATAGAGGACCCTCACTCAAATCTAAAATCTTTCTTGGACATTTTTAACAAATTTAAGAAACTGGGAATCACGACAAAACAACTTCAAGTATTGTTGTTTCCTTATTCGTTGAGAGACGCGACCAAGATATAGCTCAACCAACAGCCAGCAGGCAATTCATTCATGGAATGACTTAGCTGAGAAATTCCTAGAGAAGTATTTGCCCCTACTGCTAACTCTAAACTTAGATTGGACATAATGACTTTTACCCAGATGGACGACGAGGCATTTAGCGACGCATGAGAACAATTTAAACGATTGTTCTTATGATGCCTGCACCATAGTCTGCCCTATTGTGTCCAGTTAAAGACATTCTACAGCCAATTGAACAAGAACGAGCAAGTATTAGTAGACACGTCTACTAGGGGAGCATTACTATGAAAAATATATAATTAGGCATATAAGATATTGGACCACATGACTAAAAACAACTATGAATCGGGATCAGTGGATCAGAGAAAACGAACATTAGTCAAGACTACTTCGAGATCTTATGAACTGGACCAAATGACTTCTATGCAAGCGCAACTCACCGTGTTGACAAACCTAGTGAAGAGATGTATACACAAAGCATGTCTGCCGCAGTGAGCCAAATTAATGTCGCATCCTGTGAAGCATGTGGGGAAGGTCATCGCATAGATCAGGGTCCTATAAACTCCGAATCATTGTATTACAACACAGGATACAATCAGGGCAATGCAACCAACACGTCGAATGCATCTTTTTTTGAGACAATGATGAAGGAATATATGGCAAGCAAAAAGGAGCATAATGCAAAAAGTGACGCATTCGTATAGAGTCAAGCAGCCGCCTTGCGCAACTTGGAGGTGCAAATGGGGCAGTTAACAAGCAAACTAAAGAATAGGCCAACTGGTTCACTGCCTAGTAATACAAAGGCACCACAACGAGATGGAAAGAACCAGTGCAACGCTTTGACTCTAAGAAGTGGAAAGAAGTTACCCTGTGCTGACGCAAAGAAAGGAGAAAAAGAGAAAGAAGAAGTTATTCCTGAGGATGACGTAATGACCAGTAAGGAGAAAAAGTCAGAAGAAGAAGCTACACAAGTGGACACGTTTGTTGAAAAGAAAGAGGAAGAGAAAAAAGAAAGTAGTGATGAGGCATCTCATAATTTAAAGCCGCCACCACCTTATCTTCAAGGGTTGAAGAAAAAGAATGATGAGAAATAATTTGAACGGTTTTTATCTATTTTGAAGGAGTTACACATCAACATCCCACTAGTCGAGGCACTGGAGTAGATGCCCAGCAATGTGAAGTTTCTGAAGGATATTTTATCTAACAACTGTTGCGCTAACCAATGGGTGCAGTGTGTCACAACCGTACTAAGAAGAGAGTAGGTTGTGACCCCCACAGAGAAGACAAGGCCATGATGCGATCGAGGAGGACGGTGCATCATCTAACACACCAAGAATAGTGGGCTTACATGCCATGTTGAGATGCAAGCAAAATAGAAGATAACTATGTCGTCAGGGGTGTCAATGACAAGCTTAGTGGGGGTTAGATGGGGCCTCGGGCCATAGCCTCGAAAATTGGGGTTCCATCATGAGTTTTGCCGGGAGGCTCTAGAGTTAAGTCCGTATATGGGCAAGATGTAAGCTCGCCAGATTTCGTGTCGATCGGAGTCCAGACGAGAGCTCCACGCTGGCGTATGATCCCTCGCCAAATTGACGTGCATGGGTGGCAGGAGCTAAAATCTCAATTGTCTACCTTAAGGGGAGGCATGGTGTTGGCTCTCCACCACCCCTGGGCCTCAGGGCCTAAGCGAGCTACCCCATGGCACATGAGTGTGTCATAGTGTGGGCGAGCGTCTACAAGACGAGTGTCTTGGGCGTCTTCTTATGGAATGGGTTTTCCTAAGACAGTGTCGGGCGGCACGGGTGTGCCGACATTGCGCCCCTTCCCATGGGCTAGAGGTTAAACCATAGGACCCGGTAGAGACCAGCGACGCGAGAATGACTCGGCATGGACACGGAAGGGTCCATGCCTCGATATGACTCGGATGGATGGAGGTCCAAGAGGCCCCGATTATGAAGGTGACCCATGGGAAGGATTTCGATAACATGTCCGAGTGAGTAGCTAAGTCCGATGACCTCCCGAGGCTCGGGATGGCATCATTATTCATCAGTGGAACCCGATAGTTTTCGATTTGGATGGTACTTGCCCGATATGTCTCGGTTTGTATTATAATGCCCCGAAAAGCTCCAGTTTGCATCGGTTTCACCCGGTAAGCATTATAATCACCCGGTAAGTCCCGATAAGTGCCGAAATCACCCGGTTAGCTCCGATTGAGCGTTTTAAGGCCATTTTGGCCCAACGAAGGGTTCGAATGAGTCCACATGAAGTTTCAGACTGATGTTGAATCATTGTGGGCATGTTGGAGGGTTGAGGGACAATGTCCCAAGAAGCGACGTTGGATTATAATGACCTTGGCCTAGTGTAGAGGCAAGGTTAAGCCTTGGGACTTGGCCTAGTGCAGAGGCAAGTCGGCTAGAGTCTCGTTCGAGTGAAAATACACGTACGGGCGATGTGTGTGACCAAGTATACTTCCGCTGCATGATAAATGAAGCTTGGTTAAGTTGAATAACCTTGCCTAAGGTCCGACTAAGCCACAAAGTTGGGTGAAAATGTATTGGGACTTGAGTTCCCCTTAAGGTTGGCCATGGTTAGGCGAAAAATCATGGCGCCGCACGGTTGGAGATCTACGACCGTGACACAGTGCATGGATGACGAATAAACTCCCCCCAAAACTAAAAGATCCTAGGAGCTTCACCATTCCATGCTCAATTGGGGGAGTTGATTTGGGAAGGGCATTATGCGACTTAGGCGCAAGTATCAATTTGATGCCCCTTTCTATGTTCAAAAGGTTAGGAATCGGGGAGGCATGCCCAACCACGATGACGCTACAGCTGGCAGAAAGATTGGTGGTGCACCCAGAGGGAAAGATTGAAGATGTCTTAGTGAAAGTTGATAAATTTATATTCCTTGTAGACTTTATTATTTTAGACTATGAGGGAAACAAAGAGGTGCCTATCATTTTGGGGCAGCCATTCCTAGCAACTTGAGACACTCCGATCAACATCAAGAAGGGAGAACTTAAAATAAGAGTCAATGATGAAAAGATATTCTTCAATGTACTCAACGCGTTGAAATACCCCGACGTGATTGAGGAAAGCGGAGTGATTTGCCAAGTAGACGACGTTCTAGCGTAGATTTTGGAGGAAAAGAGGATGCAGACCTTGAGGATAATGAAAGCACAAAGCTGAATGAGGCGATGGCAGTAGAGAAACCCATAGTGAATGACACGCCAAGGCAGTTTAAGCCATTGCAAATTGCTGAGAGGGAGTTTCACTTGCCCAGGACATCAATCGAAGAGCCCACTGCACTCGAATTGAAAATTATTCCCTCTCATCTCAAATGTAAATTTCTAGGCACTGGGGAAACCTTGCCTATAATTATATATGATACACATAACGCTGATAAAGAATCTTTGTTAATGCAGGTTCTGAGCAAGCATTTAAAGGCGATAAGTTGGAGCCTCGTAGACATCAAAGGAATCAATTCCTCATATTGCATGCACAAAATCTGATTAAAAGAGGGGCATGAGAGATTTGTCGAGTGCCAGTGCCGCCTCAACCCAGCGATGATGGAAGTGGTCATAAAAGAGATTATTAAGTGGATTGATGCAGGTGTGATATCCCTATTGAAGATAGCGAGTGGGTTAGTTCAGTGTAATGTGTCCCCAAAAAGGGAGACATGACTGTGATTACAAATGAGAATAATGAACTAATACAAGCATGCACTATCACTTGCTAGCACATCTGTATAGACTACATGAAGCTGAACGCATCAACAAAGAAATACCATTTCCCTTTGCCTTTTATGGACCAGATGTTAGATTGCTTGGTAGGAATAACGTATTATTGCTTTCTAGATGGACATTCTAGATACAATCAAATTGCCATCGCGCCAGAAGATCAAGAGAAAACAACGTTCACATGCTCATACGAAATGTTTGCCTTTCGAAGTATGCTGTTTGGCTTATGCAACGCGCCAGGGATGTTTCAGAAGTGCATGATGCCTATTTTCTCAAATTTTCCTAAGACCTCAATAGAAGTGTTCATGGACGATTTCTCGTTGTATGGTGATTCATACGAAGAATGTTTAAAGAATTTGGAACAAGTTTTAATTAGATGTGAGCAGACCAACTTAGTTTTGAATTGGAAAAAAGGCCACTTTATGGTAAAGGAGAGCATTGTATTAGGGCATCGAGTCTCTGAGGCAGGCTTAGAGGTTGATTGGGCAAAGATTGAAGTTATTGAGAAACTATCACCTCCCACATTAGTAAAGGGCATTCGAAGATTTATCAAAGGCTTTTCCCAAATTTCAAAACTTCTATGTGAATTGTTAGAACAAGATAGAAAATTTGAACTTTTACCTTCATGTCGTGAGGCATTTGAGAAGCTGAATAGCTCTTTGACAACTGCCCCAATTCTCACCAAGCCAAATTGGGCACTCCCTTTCAAACTAATGCGTGATGCAAGTGACATTGTAGTTGGAGCGATGTTGGGGCAACACGTCGACAAAATTCTCCATCCCATTTACTATGCAAGCAAGACCCTGAACGAAACTCGACCAACTATACCACCACAGAAAATGAGCTTCTAGCTGTTGTATTTGCATTCGACAAGTTTCGTGCATACCTTATGGGCTCAAAGGGGACAGTGTTCACTAACCACGCAACAATCAAGTACCTGATGTAAGCCCTAAACTCTCTTTTGATCATATTGTGCTCATATATGATGTTTTGACATATGCAAATTGATATAGGTTGCACTAAAAGATGTCGTGGTAGAATTTGGGAATCTCCTAAGTTGTGGATATTAACGTACACAAAGCTTCATAAGGAGACAGGTTACGCATTGGGATAAGCATATTAAAAGTTGAGTTGAAGTAAGTTAAGGTCATGAGCAAGTTGGGTACACATTAGGTGTATGTTGTGTTGAATACAAAAGCTGTAATTTCTAATTAATTTAGTTAAAATTTCTTTACAATTTAGGTGGATTGAAAGGGACTTAAAGTCTAAAGAGAGAAGGAGGAGCTGGCCATTTTAGTTACATTTTCGTTGGAGTTTTTTTTGTTATAGTGGAAGGATGAGCTGTCCAACACTTGTGACTGCAGTAGACAGCTGGAAGCTCTAGGAAGTGGATAAACTTAAAACAGTCATATCTCTCAATCCACTTGAGCAAATTCGATGATTCTTGAGCCAAAATCTCAGCAATTGAATGAATATTAGGTCTGGAAAATTTTGTGAGAAAATATGAAGAAGAAGGTCGTGAAAATTTAAGAAAACCGAGAGGGTTCCCAGTTTTTTGGCTAGCAAAACAGTGTGAAGAAATCAGTTTCTTTTGAGCTCTTGAGGAGGAATTAGAAGCTGAAACTTTGAGGTAAGTAAGCTAAGATGTTGTACTTGAGGTTTATCAAAAAATATTAGGTGGTTGTTTTGCTAAATTTTGAGGAACCCAAGTTGAAAGTTGAACCTGGAATTTTAGGTGCAAGAAAAAAAAACTGCTAGCAGAACAGTGTGAAGAAATCAGTTTCTTTTGAGCTCTTGAGGAGGAATTAGAAGCTGAAACTTTGAGGTAAGTAAGCTAAGATGTTGCACTTGAGGTTTATCAAAAAATATTAGGTGGTTGTTTTGCTAAATTTTGAGAAACTCATGCTGGAAGTCGAATCTGTAATTTTTGGCTCAAAACAGAGGGGTCTAGAGAGCTTAAGGAAGTTGTGTTCCAATTTGTTATACCCTATTGCCAAGTGTGTGCAATTACTATCCTATGAGTTATGTGACTGAGTTAGATAAATTTTTGGGCCAAGTAGCAAAAGGGATTAATGTTATGGAATTCATTTTCAGGGCAAACGAAGATAGGAGAAGCTTATAAGCCTTGGGAGCCTTCCGGTGTTTGTGAGTAATTTTGTTTGAAAACCTATGCGTTGATCTTTATTTATTCAAAAGCTTACTAGTGATGGATATTGAAGCATGCTTAAACTAAGTTATATTCATTTTTCATTGAATTCCTACTAATAAATGTCGGTGTTGGAAGTTAAGCATAATTGTAACTAGTTTGTTACTCCGCGTTCAAGCATGAAACCTAAGTTTGGAAGTAGGGTTTCTCTTGGAAGTACCATGCATTAATCCACTCTAAAACATGTTTGAATTGCTTGAAACTTAAAGTATGATGGTTTGGCTATGTTAAAGAATTTATGCGTTGAGAACACGAAAAATGAGTTTGGTTAATGAGTTCTCTTTTAATCATACGATGAACTACACTTGAAGTTGGAAGCTTGTTTAATGATGAAAGTTTGTGTTTATGTTGAGAACTTGCTGAATGTGATTCCAAAACATGTTTCCTAACTATTTAAAGCATGCCCTTGTATATTATTAACCCCCGGTACTGAAGGACACGGAGAAGGTACCTGGGAGGGAGAAAACTTGACCCTCGATACTGAAGGACAGTGAAAAGGTATTCGGGTGGTAGTTGGTCTGACCCCAATACTGAAGGACATGGAGAAGGTATTAGGGGAGACCAGTGAGCCTAAATGGCATACCACATGCACGTGAGAGAGAGAGAGGTATTGAAGTTGTTGGTTAGAGAGGACTCTACCATAGCTAGGGTATCATGCTACAAGTTTTCTTTATCATGAGTTTTGATGCATTGATTATCGTGGTGCTTAAAGCCTATAATTTGGCGACATTGTTTAATTACTTTTGATACTTTACCTATCAACGCATAACTTATTAAATAGTCACTCACTGGGCTTCCCAGCTCACGTTTTCAACATGTTTTCTCTCCCCAAGTAGCAAACGAGTTCCCGGTGCTTAGCCTCGACAAGACCTGTTTGCCACCACGCCACTTAGCTCCTTGTATATATATACTTCCACCTGTATATAGTTTTGAAATAAAAGCATTCTAGTCGGGGTGTAATACTTAAGTATGTTATGACTTGTTATGAAAACCTAGTATGGAAAAATGATTGCATCTTATTCAGATGTGCAACTATGCGCTCAATTTTACTAGTTCATATATGCTTCGTCGTATACAATTTCAGGTTAATGTTAGGTTGGGCAGGGAGTGGCAGTAAGATGGCTGTTATTCTCTGTCTTCGCATTCCTTCCTAGGATTAGGCAAGTGAGCTGGGAGGGGGTGTGACATGGGGAAGGTATTAGCACCCCACAACACTCATTCAATAGAACGAAATTTTACTTTTCTTATGTTATTTTAACGAAAACGGCCTTTGTAGAAAAAAAAAATTTGGTTTTGATTTTTTAAACATCCCATGTTTTATTAATCACTATTTTAAAATTAAATAATGAGCAATAATTATGGGTGGCATAAAGCCATTCAAAATTTATTTGAATTTGATTTGGCATCCCAAAATCAATTCATCACCTCGAGAATATTAGGGAATCAACATCTTGATTTCCTAATCTTCATCATAGGAAAGTTTTTTTTTTTTAAGGAAAATGTTTGGTTTATTAGTTTAAAACATGTGTGAGAAAATGATTATTTTTAAGGAAATTCTTTATTATTTTTCTATTTCTAAAGAAGTGAAACTTTTATGGAAAAAACAATTTTAGATTTGATTTAATGCTTTGAAAAAAAAGTCAATGGAACATTTTTTAGAGAAATCAAAATTTCCTTTAAGAAAATCATTTTATGGAAATGCTCTTTATAAAAAAAAAAGTTGTATTTTTTATGGTTTTTTTTTTTTTTACTTTTTAAAAAAAGGAAAACTTCAAATTTAGAAAAAAACAAAGTTCCCTGAAAGAAAAACTCTATTTTATGAAAATGCTCTTTATGAAAATATTTTTGGTACTCTTTATAAAAAAGTTTTTATTTTTAAAGAAGGTAAACTTAAATTTTAGAAAAATCAAATATTTCCCTTTTTTAAATAACTTCCTTTTTAAAAAAAGTTTTTCATTCAAAGATTTTTTTGTATTTTTATAGGAAATATAATAAAGAAGGAAGAATTCATGAAAAGAGAAATAATTGCACACACACAAAAAAAAACAAAAAACAAAAAACAAAAAACTTTATTGAACACAATTTTATTTTTTTAAGGAAAAATATTAAAATCAAATCTCGGCATCCCAAGATATTGATTTTTCACCTCAAGAACCTTAAATTATGGGCCTCCCAAAGACTTAAGGTTCCATCGTTGGAAAATTTTCATTTTGTAAGTTTTGACAATAAGAATCGAGATGCAAATTAACTAAAAGGAAATGCATAAACATTCTCTATAAAATAAAAGAATAAATAAAAAAACATGAACAACTACAAAGCATACATTTCACATATTCATCAAACAACATTTGAGAACATTATTAATCGAACTTCTTGTCACAAATATTTCAAATGCATGTAAGGATTTTGAATCTAAATTTGTAATCATAAACATGTTTTACAATATGAAATTATGCCAACGAATTATGCCAACAAGTAAATGTAAATGATACATCAAAGTAAAGATTTTTAAAATATATTCAAGGAAGCACAAAAGAACTTACCACTTGAAGAAAACACTCGATTCGTCATCTTGTTTCATGAGAAAAGCAAATTCAATGTTAAAAGAGAAAAATTGCTCTAAAGTTTAAATAACCAAAGACAAAAATGCAAGAAAAAAAATTGTTTGTTTGCAAAGAAGTAGAAAAAAATTGTAAAGAAATAAAGAGAGACAAAAACAAACTGTGAGAAAAAAAAAAGTGGAGAAAGAGAGTTGAGAGCAAATGTTGGAGAAAGAAAGAGAGGGAGAAGTCTAAAGAAAAGATTTGTAGAGTTGGGAGGAGAAGAACGTGGAGTTAGAGAGAAGAACGAGGGAATGCATGAGAAAAAATCCTCCCCTCCATAAGAAATGGTCCCCTCTTTTTATGGCCCAAACTCCAATTTCAATTAAGGAAAATAATAAAATAAAACTAAAATGGAAGACAATAAAATAAAATATTATCAAATAACACTCAAATAGAAACAAATAAATGATTGAGTTAATCATTCCAAAAGTTTTAATTTTTGATTTGTCCATTAATGAAATCTCATTCCCTAATAAAAGAATATATTTGACTTAATGAAAAACACCAAATTTTCAAATATTTGATTCGGAAAATTAATTAGTTAATAAAATATTTGCTCTAATTAATTTTACCAAAATTTCACATATTTGACTTGGCCAATTAATTTTTACCAAGATATACTCATTTTCTTTTATTTTCTTTTTTTTTACAAAAATGAAAAATAAGAAATTAAAATAATTGACAAATTTAGAGGTCTACAGTTTGCCTCCCTTTGTTCATTCTTATAGAATAAAAGGATGGACATAGGTGTAGACCTTAATTTGTTCGATTTTTTTTGTTTTTTTTTTGTAGATTTATTTATTTACTTTTTTGACGTCTAAGAGTAAACAAATGTCATTGCCGTAAAGTGACATGTTGGGGGCCAGGGGTCAAACAAGCACCTCTGAAACAAAGATGTCAAGGGTCAGGGGTCAAACAAGCACCTCATGACATGGTCAAAGTAGAGATAAACAAGTGTCATTGCAGCAAAATGATATGCTGGAGGCCAGGGGTCAAACAAGCACCTCCGCAGCAAAGACGTCAAGGGCCAGGGGTCGAACAAGCACCTCATGACATGGTTAAAGTCAGGATAAACAAGTATCATTGCAACAAAATGATGCGCTAGGGCCAGGGGTCGAACAAACACCTCTGCAACATAGATGTCAAGGGCCAGGGGTCGAACAAGCACCTCATGACATAGTTAAAGTAACAAAAACCATCATAACAGAGTGATATGCTAGGGGCTAGGGGTCGAACAAGCACCTCTGCAGCATAGATGTCAAGGGCCAAGAGTCGAACAAGCACCTCATGACATAGTTAAAGAAACAAAAATCACCGCAGCATAGTGACATGCTGGGGGCCAGGGGTTGAACAAGCACCTCCATAGCATAGATGTCAAGGACCAAGGATCAAACAAGCACCTCATGACATAGTTAAAGTAACAAATATCATTGCAACACTATATGCTAGGGGTCGAACAAGCACCTCTGCAGCAAAGATGTCATGGGCCAGGGGTCGAACAAGCACCTCATGACATGGTTAAAGTAGTAGAAAATATGATGCAAATTTTTAACTTAAGTGCTCATGAAAGATCTTTTACTGATAAACCAAAATCTTTTGAAAATTGTCCCATTATTTATTCAGGTTTTTTTTTACAAGAAATAAACCAGTATGACATACTCTTTTTTTTTCATAATGTATTTATTGCTAAGATCTTTTGATAAATTCTTTCGAATAAAGATTCTAATCCAAAATTTGTCCCAGTATTTGTGCATAATTTTTGAAAAACAGTTTCGAAAACAATAACTTCTTAAAAAAAGATGTTTTTTTTTCACTAACGAGAATTAATCAAGCATGTTTTGGTCTTTTTCTTTTTCTTTTTCCAAAGGTGTTTATGAATGAGATCTTTTAATGAATGGCTTCAAATAAAGACTCTCATCTAAAATTTTCACCAGTATCTATGCACAATTTTTCTTCTTTTTTTTTTAACAATTTTTTTTTTATAAAAAATTATATCTATAAAGAGAGATTGTTTTTTTTAGACAAAAAGCCTTATGAAAAAGACTCACACCTGGAAACTATTCCAATGTTTATGCATGGTTACTTAAAACACAACTTTGAAAAGGATACTTCTTAAACAAAATCTTTTACTTTTTTTTTTAAACAAAAAACCAATTTCGAAATGAAAAGTAACTTCCTAAAGAAGCTTTTTTAGGGACAAGAAATAGTCAAATATGTTTTGGTCCTCTTTTTTTCAAAAAGTGTTTATGAATAAAATGCATTCGAAAAAAAAATAGCTAAATTTACTTAGCCTCCTTTACAGACTACCAAGGGATATTAAATCATGAGAAATATAGCTTTGTCCTTGTCTGAAAATATATTTCTTTTTTGTTTTTTTTTTTTTTTTGTGAATGTCCTCATTTTGATATGAGTGCAATTTCTTTGTTGTTGCCACGATGCTCCAATGGACAAGCTGGGCTATACATATTAAGCTTGATGGGATTTGACTGGCTAAAATTGTCTCATATGTTATTTGAATGACTGATAAAGGTAATCTATAGCATCATTTTATTTGGACTAACTATTTTACAAACTCAACAACAAGCATGGTGAGAACGAAGCTTCAAAGGATAATGAATTGAATGAGTGACTTTCAAGTTAGAGACATAAGAAGGATTTTTTTTGGGACAAAGATATGAGTGGTCGACAAGAGTGAGGAATTATCATTTCTCAAAGTATCATTTGAACAACGGAAGTATGAGACACAAACAAAAGTTGACAAATGAGGACTAAAAAGTAAGGAAGATGACAAATGAGGGCTAAAAAGTTGACAAATGTGAGAGAATGAGAGATATAGACGAAAAGAAGACTAAAGTGAAAGCATTCTTTAGACAACTCCTCCAAGACTTGATGGCTAGCTTCTCAAGATTTCTCTCAGAGAAACTTTAGTAGAATTGACATGCCTATATAATCTGTCAGTAATCACTTAACTTCGAACCTTATTGAGAGAATTTATTTTTGTATGAAGCTATATATTTCCTCAGTTGAGATCTTGGAGATGATGACATGACTATTACCATAATTAATCTTATGACTTTGAGGAGATTTCATTGTCCCAATTAAGTGTATCAAGTAGTAAATAGCCATGTAGGAGTATCATTCTTCTCATGTCATGTTCTATATCTTCAAAGAGATTTCCAATAATATATCTTTAGACTATGTGCCTTTCACACACCACTTGAAGAGAAGAGTCTTGCATGTTGCCAAAGCGGAGTGAAAGATGTATAACATGGTAATTTTATCACTTGGAATTTCTTTCATATTTCTTGCATTTGCTTCAATAGCTTCATCCGTCAGTGGTTGCCCCAACATATGTGTCCAACCTTTTTTTTATTAAACGGATCTAACTTGTACGTTTCTCAATAAAATGAAAATGACCTAGCTAAACATTCTTTATCTATTTTCCTTCAACGTTAAAGGTGCTTAGGAGCAAAGTCTCAAATATCATTTTTGCACTTGTTAGTCCTTGATTTTCTTTTTTCTTTTTCTTTTCTTTTCTTTGTTTTTTTTTTTTTTGCTTTTCTCTTACTTTCTTTGTTTTTTCTTTCTTTGTTTTTCTTTCGTAAGGACTATGTTCTATCTTACTTGATTTGAGAAATGATAACTAGGCCTACATATACTTCATGAGAGAAAATCACCAAATGTGAATGTCAAACAAAATCACGATGCTTTGTCATGATTGCTTGATACATACACCTTCTAATTTTCAGTCTTCATCCAAATATTTGTTTATTCCTCATTCCTCTATAAGCCAAAGATGAAATTTGATTGCTTATGATATGGAAAGTTGATTTGCCAAAGTATACTGAGGGTTTAAAAGATACAATTACCTTTTTTTTTTTCTTTTCTTTTCTTTTTTCATTATGCTTCCCTCTTTTGGAGATCTTCAATAATCTTCTTTGCAGTAAATGCATCACATTACTTTGACACTTCAGTACTTTACTCAACCAAATTGTACTTTAGACTTCAAACAAACAAAAATTATTTGTTCCAAAGGTAGTCCTAAACTGATTGTGAACTCACTATCTGCCTGCATTTTGAACTTGAACATTATTCTTCAAATGAGATCTACTCCAAGATTGCTAGCACATCTAATACTTAGAATTATGTCCTCAGAAAATGACTCACTTAATTTAAGAGAAGATGAACAATAGGGTGGACTCACTTTAATCGAGGAAAAAATAAACAACACGATTGACTCAATTTAATCAAAGGAAGATGAAAGAAAGGATTGACAACTCACTTTAAACAAGGAAGATGAAAAATAGGATTGACTCACTTTATACAAGGGAAGAGGAACAGTAGAATTGACTCATTTTAATCAAGGAAATATGATCGAGCAAAAAGGTAATATTTAACTATGGAACCACATTCAAATAAATTGAATGTGAATGACAAGAAGAGCAAGATCTATGCTTGTCATTAGGAAACTTGAGATATATAAAATAGCAAACCCAATTGTAATTCTCATCATGACTTGAGATGGTGCCAATAAGAGATAAATACTATTTATTACTTTTAAAGTCATCTTATAGCATATGAGCACATGCTTTGCAAAGTTGACAACTATATGGGTAAGGATAAGGAAAGCAACAAATTGTCCCACTATATCAACATGGTATAGACCAAGAGAAAAATACTAATTGCCCCAATATAATGTTACGGTGTAGGCCAATAAGGTCTTTGTTTAGCTCAAAGCTTAAGTCTGCTTGGTAAGAAAATGTGGTGTTAGGTCTAGAAAGGATCGAAGATATTGGGTGATGGATTGGGTGGTGAGGTATAAGTTTAATGAAATATTGGATAGAAGATGGTCAAGATGAGATCTTGCAAGCAAAAGTTCGATAGGCAGGTTGAGTGAGTTCATGATGACATTCACATTTTTTCTTTTTCTTTTTCTTTTTCTTTTTTTGGGACATTTTTTTCTTTTTTCCCTCTTCTTTTTCTCTCTCTTTTTTTTTTTGGGCTTCTTCTTCTTCAGATAAGGACTCCATTTTTTTAAAAACATGATTTAAATCCTCAAGTTTGTCTTTAGAGGAAAACAAAGTTAAGTTAATTAGCCTTAAAAAAATCTAAGTTTATTACCTAGAAGATTTTTTTTTTTAACAATAGTCAAAGAATTTGTTAGAAACATGAAATTTATACTTTAAAATATATACAAGTTAATGATACATATGATTTTTTTAAAGAAAGATTGTATGCTAAAAAAAACATTACTTCGAATTTTTTTTTTCAAAAGTCAAAAACATGAAAATTATACCTTAAAATATGTACAAGTCAACGATGCATGATTTTTTTTTTTTGTTTGCTAAGAAATAATTATGCTACAAAAACATTACCTTGAAATATATATTTTTTTAAAAAAGGTCAAAGATTTTGTTAGAAACATGAGAGTTATACTTCAAAATATGTACAAGTCAATGATGCATGATTTTTATTTTTGCTAAAAAACGATTATGCTACAAAAACATGAAATACTTTCTTTTACAAAATGGTTTTTTTATTACCCTAAATCTTAGAAGGACTAAAGAAAAACAAACGAATGGAAAGAGATAAAAAAAAAATGTTTTGGGCTCAAATTGTTGTGCAAAATGAAACAAAAGACTTCAAATTTTATTAAATGAAATAGTTGAACGAATACTAGACCAAACCCAAAAAACTCATAGGGAACTGTCATTGCTTTAAAAGAAACGACTGATGTAGGATGATTCCCTTTGCAAAACAGAAAAAAAATCTCTTAATTCCTCTTCATTAGACTGCAACGGTGAAATGCCTTTTCTAAGTTCAGATCCATACACTACGAATGCCCCAGCTCTTCTGGCCATGACTCTTATCCTTTCCCCAATGTTATTTATCTGGACCCTCATGTCTTTACAACTTTGGATTAAACTCGAGTTTTCTTGACGAGGATTCTTCGAGTTGGCTTGGTTACTCAACAGTGACTCATACTTTCCCTTTAATTGTTGATGTTCTGACAGTATCTTCGTCTCGGAACTTTGACATTTTTCGCATCTGATGCTCCATACTTTCATTGACCGTATGCAATGCACTATTATTTTCCTCAGATTCAACAACTTGTTTAGTTCGCGCATCAATCATTGTATTTAACTCAGAAGCGAGTCACCAAAATGGAAGCGATACAACTTTTTAGGTCAGCAATCCGTAAATCTTTTTCTTTTAGGGCACTCTATAAAGCATCCTTGTCTTTTTTTTCATCTTCTTGATGTTTTTATCTAGCTTTCTATTCTTAAAGTCTAACTCTTGACCCTATTTCTCAAGCTTAATTTGGTTTTTTCAACAACTTCCTTGTTTCGCTCAAGTTTCTTTCTGCCTCTATAGCATGTTGTTTCCACTGGTTTGTTTCCTAAAGTAACCTCTCATTCTTTAGTTAGAGCAGCAGGTTTTTGGCCCTTCCAGTCAGTACTTTCATCAACAGACTCCTTTTGAAATAGTGATCTCTGTTCCTCTTCATTCTTGTATGATGTTCAAATAGCTTCGTACCATGACTTGTATTCAAGTGTGGAGACATCGTCGTGCTTTTCAATATTTGTTCTATCCACATTTGGTGCAGAACTAAAGGGTGCATAACTAGTACCTCCCCAGGGCCCAACTGTGGAACATCCTAGAATTTACCGCACTTGTAAATTACTGGTTGTAGAGGTGTCCACACATCCCTCCATATTATGTCTTCAATTTTCAAGTTTTTCAAGAATGATATCCACAATTCTCTACCCTTGCATGTTTGCTTTGTGCTCAGCTATCCAAATTCCATCATAGGGTTTATGGTAGTGTTTCACGAATTGGAGACTTTTACTTGTAGATGGCCAAACTAAGGTGGGTGCCTGAAATGACTCATCAACCAAATGTATATCAAAGAAAAGAGACCAATAAATCTATCTTTCCCTTGAATTTACAAAAATCTAATGTGCATATTGTTTCTACAAGGATGGGTGAAATTAGATTAATGCCCTATTTAATTTCATGGAATAATTTGGTGACCTTCACGTCTATATGTCCACAGAGATTTGGGAACAAGATTGACCCAAACATGTATAGTGCAAAGAGCTTAAAGCTTAATTCATTATCCTTATGTTGTTGGAACAAGGTTTATGAGGTAATATAAAGATTGTCCATCACTTCCACCCTTAATCTTGAGTTGATCCTCCACATGAGCAACAATTGTATTATCGATAATCCTTACAAAAGCTTTGTGGCTGCCAATGCATTTTCATCACTCTAAATATATAAAGACTTGTTATGTATCTATATTTCTTCCCGAATGCTTTACTCTGGTGTAAATCACTCCCAAATCACTCTTTGCTTTCTCGCGCTTGGAATAACATGACTAAAGATGTTGGCCACTGTGGGTTTATTTGAGACATCCTTCATCAACGTCCCCACATTTTGCTTGCATTTGTTTTAACACCATTGACGCACAAGTTTCCGACTTTCAATTGCGATTATCGATTTTCTTTCCATTGCAACCTCAATATCTAGTTTGTCTGAAATCGTTCAAAATTTCAAGTAATAATTATTGAATTTTTGTTTTTTTTTTTCAATTTTCAATTTTTTTTTTCTTGCAAATTTTGCACAACAAATGATGAGCACGAATAAAAGTTAAAGAAAAGAAAAAAAAATGAGAAAACTAAATATGGAAAAAATGTAAAAAGAAAGCACTGAGAATATGTTTATGAAGGTGTGCAGATAATCAAAGATATTTTATCAATTTTTAAAAAAAAAATTTCAATTTTTTTTTGTGCAAATTTTGTACAACGAATGATGAGGATGTAGTAAAAAAAATCACTTTTTTAAACCAAAACTAAATATAAGAGAAAATGTGAAAGGAAAAGCAAAGAGAATCTGTTTATGAATGTATGTTTATGAAGGCACGAACATAAATAAATAAATTAATTAAAGACATAGACATGCTTGGATAAAACAAGAATAAGAAAGGAAAACAATTAAAGTACAAATAAATTAAAACACAACATGTGTGGTGAGGCTCTATTGTCTAAAGGACAAAGGTCCCCAAGTTGTTCTCAATTTTTTCTTTATTCAAGAAAAATTCGAGGCACCCTTATCAGCATCCTAAATAAGGTCAACTTGAGTGAGTATTTTCATGTGCCTACACGTAGAGATGTTCATTTAACCCGCGGGGCCGGGGTGGAGAATCCCCGATTACACTGGGAATGGAGGAGTGAGCGGGGAGAAATTTCTCCCCGTTGTCTAATCGGGGCAGAGGACGGGGATTATAATCCCCGGCCCCGGCCCTGCCCTGCCCCGTATATATATATATATATATATATTTTTTTATTTTAACATAACGCAGAGCAAACCAACAGCAGTTGCACGAGGCAAGGTACGATTCTTTCGTCTTTCACTCTTTCCCTATCTCAATCTCAGATCCAAGTTCCCTCTCTTTATCTCATATCAATTTCACTTCGCCGGCCGTTGCAATCGCAATCTCCTACAGTCCGACTTGTCCGCTTGCTTCCTCTTTCTCTCAAATCTATTCTCCTCGCCTACCGTCACAACATCCGAATCCGACTTCATCTGTCCAGTCTGAATCACTTCCCCTCTCTCTTTCAAATCTATTCCCACCGGCATTTGGAGTTGTCAAAACCTCTGGCTCCAAACCATCCGTCCACTTGTTTCCTCCTCTCAGATCGATTCTCGTCGGCGTCGCAACCTCAGGTCCTCCATCTATCCATCGTTATCTCAATTCAGGTATGGCGATTTCATTTTAGGTTCTCATCCATTGAAATCAGATGCTTCATCCCTCATCCGTCCGTCCAAGTCTCAAATCTACAGTCCACACTAGTTCGTTTTAACCTCCATCCAACCGCCTCAACCTCCGTCGCTTCCAGCAGGTTCGTTTCATTTCTTCCCTAAATTGTTTATGAGAATAGTATTTTGGTCAAAATAGTGGGGATTTGGCCTATTTCAATACTATTGTAGTTAAAATAGTGTAGATTTGACCTATTTCAGTTCTGTTTTGTTAAACACCAACCAGGATTTCTTTGTTTGCTTTAATCTAATTTTGAAATCAATAACTTCTAGCTAATTTTGGCCTATAATATGCATTAAAATTGCAATAAGCATATTGTAAAAATTGTTCACTCCAATTATTAGACATCTATTTGGATAGTGATAAATGAATTCAGAAGTTTGTCTAATGTTTATTATCAGTGATTTGAGAATTATTTGAGAACTATTTTGTCTATTGTAGCTAAATTTGTCTTTAATATGAACTGTGAATTATATAATGTTTATTGTATATGTGTTAAATAAAGTTAGTAAATTAATTTTACAATTTATTTATTATTGTAGGTTAAAATGACTTTATCAACAAATAATGAGTCACAACAAATTGATTCAACTCCAACTCCAACTTCTAATAACTTGAGTAAACCAACACCGATCAACAGTTGTGATAGTCATAATACACCTATTACCTTAGATAGTGATGACAATAATGATGATGAAGGAAAACGTAGGTTAACATTAGTAGTGTGGAATCATTACAAAAGACAAAAAATAAGTGGTACCATTAAAGCCATTTGCAACTACTATGGAAAAAAGTTAGGAGGGGAATCAAAAAATGGGACAAAGCATTTACATGATCATTTCAAAATATGTCCTTTGAGAAAATAAAGAGACATTAGGCAATCATGTTTGAGACCACAAAAAACTAGTGATGGAAAGGTAATGCTAAATTCATACTCTTTTGATTATGAGGCTTCTAGAAGAGACCTTGCATGTGTGATAATTTTACATGAATATCCTATTAACATGGTTGAACATAGAGGATTTAGAAAGTTTATGAATGGTGTTCAACCCATGTTTAAGATGGTTTCAAGAACCACAATGAGGAGAGATATTCTAAAAATTTACGAGGAAGAGATACTTAAAACAATGAGGTTTCTAGAAAACAATCGAAGTAGAGTTGCCATTACTACTGATATGTGGACAGCTAATAACCAAAACAAGGGATACATGGCAATCACTGCACATTTTATTGATGAATCTTGGGTCCTACAGAGCAAGCTATTGAGGTACGTTAAATGCTCTATTTATTTCTTTTATTACAATTTGTTTGACATATAGCTTTAATTTTCATATGTTATTATCATCGCTTTATATTAGGTTTGTGTATGTGGAGGATTACTTTTTGATGCATTATTAGAGTGCTTATTGGATTGGAACATAGATCGTAAAGTATCCACTTTAACGGTAGATAATTGTTCGACAAATGATGCGATGGTTGAAATTTTATTGGATAAGTTAGAGTTGAGGACATTGTTGTTACATGGAAGTTTGTTTCACATGCGTTGTTGTGCACATATTTTAAATTTGATAATGAAGGATGGGTTGGCTGTGATTCCTCATAATATAGAGAAAATTAGAGATACTGTACATTTTTGGACTTCGTCTGCAAAAAGGAAGGAAAAATTTGAAGAAGCTGCTCGTCAATTGCAAATTCCATGCACTAAAAAGCTTGGTCTTGATTGTGTGACAAGATGGAATTCAACATTTTTTATGCTCAAAACTACTTTGGAATACATAAATGTTTTTCCTCGTTTAAAACAACGTGAACCACAATTCAAATGTGGTTCATGATTCAAATGTCTTCCTTCAGATAGTGATTGGACTTTTGCAAAAGAAATGTGTGATAAATTAGAACCTTTCCACACTATGACTGGGTTCTTTTCTAGGTCTACTTATCCAACTTCCAATGTATTTTTTCCAGAAATTTGTGATATTAGGTTGAAACTTTCTAAGTGGCTTGATTCTGAAATTAAGGAGATAAAAGTGATGGCTTCAAGAATGATCTCTAAGTTTGAAAAATATTGGAGTGTGATTCACGAAATCTTGGCAATAGCTACAGTATTAGATCCTAGATTTAAGATGAGATTGATCGAATTTTACTTTCCCCAAATCTATGGACATAATCACTATATTGTTGAAATGCAATGTGTTCGGGATATGTGCAAAGATTTATTGAAGTATTATATGTCAAATTCAAGTACAGAAGCAGAATCTTCATGTTCTACCGTTAGTTCAAGGCAATATGTGAGTAGTTCTAGTTCTCTTGGTCAGAAGAAAGATCGATTTCTTAAGTTTGATGAGTTTGTTAACAATGTTGCTAATGCTGATAATGTCAAATCAGAGTTAGATCTATATTTAGAGGAAAGTCTGTTACCAAGATCTGATGACTTTGATATTTTGAGTTGGTGGAAGTTAAATGGGGTAAAGTACCCTTTTTTGTATCAAATTTCCAGAGACATTTTAGCTGTTCATGTCACTACTGTTGCTTCAGAGTCTGCATTTAGTATTGGAGGTAGACATGTAGGTCCACATCGTTCTCAAATTCATTCTACCTAACTGCAAGCTTTGATGTGTGCTTAAGATTGGCTATGGGCTAAAGGTATGAGTAATTTATTTAAAAAGTTTTCTTATTACCATCTAAGATGTTTTATTATTTATCATTTAAGAAGTTTTTTTTGTACTTGGAATAGATAAAACTACTCCAATAGATGCAAAAGTGTTGGAGACTGTTCTCCAAGATCGAGATCCAGATGATGTGGTAAGTAATAAGTTTGTGTCTTCTAATTCACTTTTTTAATTATTGATTTATAATAACATTTTTCAATATTTGTTTTTCAGGAATCATGTGTTACAAACACTAATGGTTGAAGAAGGGAATTGATGGCTATGTTGTTGTTGTAATATTGTTGCTTTTATTATTGAGATGGGTTGTAATATTTAAATTAAAGATTGTATTGAAGACTATGCTAGGAATTTGTTGAAGACCATTTTTTTTAAAGATTTGAAGACTATGTTGTAATGTTGAACTTTGTTTAGAATTATGTTGGTTGAACATTTTATTTTTAAGTACAATGTTGGTTGAACGTTGTAATTATATTTTTGCTTATGGGATAGTTTTTATTAAGACATTTTATAATCTCTTCTTTAAATACAAATTTCATTGGAAATAATCTATTTAAAATGTATTAAAAAAATCATATTATTTAAAATAAAATTAACAAAATGGGGAAATTTTCACCGTGGGGAATCCGATCCCCTCGAATTCCCCGCGGGGAATCCCCGCCCCGTTCCCTGCGAAAATAAATGGGGAATTTCGTGGGGACGGGGATTAAAATAGGTGGCGGGGACGAGAACGGGGAAGGCTTCCCGTCCCCACCCCGCCCCGTGGACATCTCTACCTACATGAGAGTCATAACTCCACGAAGGTCACCACTACTAATCCTCGATTCTAATCCTATTGGTAAAGCCTGGGTAGAAGGCTTGTGTCGTGGGTGTTCAAAAGAGAAAAAGAAATATAAATTTCCATATATAAAAATAACATAAGAAAAATAAAATTGACCCACTTTAAAGTGTAAGTCCCCAGTCGCCAAGTTGTCGCTATGGGTTTGCGACACGGAACGGTCGACTTTATTTCCAAAGGAGGAACTTTAGTCCCTAGAGGAAGAAAATGGAGTCGCCACCAACCTTTATTTAGAGGGTGTGATTGGGCACCCAAAAATGTGTTAAAATGATCTGCGAATAAAAGATTTTGGGTTCGAGGGTTGTTTGTGTATGGGAAAGGTATTAGCACCCCACAACACTCATTCAATAGAACGAAATTTTACTTTTCTTGTGTTATTTGAACGAAAACGGCCTTTGTAGAAAAAAAAGTTTTTGGTTTTGATTTTTTTAACGTCCCATATTTTATTGATCACTATTTTAAAATTAAGTAATGAACAATAATTATGGGTGACATAAAGCCATTCAAAATTTATTTGAATTTGATTTGCCATCCCAAAATAAATTCATCACCTCAAGAATATTAGAGAATCAACATCTTGATTTCCTAATCTTCATCATAGGAAAGTTTTTTTTTAAGGAAAATGTTTGGTTTATTAATTTAAAACATGTGTGAGAAAATGATTATTTTTAAGGAAATTCTTTATAATTTTTCTATTTTTAAAGAAGTGAAACTTTTATGGAAAAAACAATTTTAGAATTGATTTAATGCTTTGAAAAGAAAGTCAATGGAACATTTTTTAGAGAAATCAAAATTTCCTTTAAGAAAATCATTTTATGGAAATGCTCTTTATAAAAATATTTTTATTTTTGTATTTTTTATGAAAAATATTTTTTTTATTTTTTTAAAAAAGGAAAACTTCAAATTTAGAAAAAAACAAAGTTCTCTAAAAGAAAAACTCCCTTTTATGAAAATGCTCTTTATGAAAATATTTTTGGTACTCTTTATAAAAAAAAGTTTTTATTTTTAAAGAAGGTAAACTTAAATTTTAGAAAAATCAAATATTTCTCTTTTTTAAATAACTTCCTTGTTAAAAAAAGTTTTTCATTCAAAGATTTTTTTTTTGTATTTTTATAGGAAATATATTAAAAAAATGAAGAATTCATTAAAAGAGAAATAATTGCACACAAAAAAAAAACTTTATTGAACACAATTTTATTTTTTTAAGGAAAAATATTAAAATCAAATCTCGGCATCCCAAGATATTGATTTTTCACCTCAAGAACCTTAAATTATGGGCCTCCCAAAGACTTAAGGTTCCATCGTTGGAAAATTTTCCTTTTGTAAGTTTTGACAAAAAGAATCGAGATGCAAATAAACTAAAAGGAAATGCATAAACATTCTCTATAAAATAAAAGAATAAAAAAAAACATGAACAACTACAAAGCATACATTTCACATATTCATCAAACAACATTTGATAACATTATTAATCGAACTTCTTGTCACAAATATTTCAAATGCAAGTAATGATTTTGAATCTAAATTTGTAATAATACAAAAAAAATCATAAACATGTTTTACGATATGAAATTATGCTAACGAATTATGCCAACAAGTAAATGGAAATGATACATCAAAGTAAAGGTTTTTAAAATATTCAAGGAAGACAAAAGAACTTACCACTTGAAGAAAACACTCGATTTCGTCATCTTGTTTCATGAGAAAAGAAAATTCAATGTTAAAGGAGAAAAATTGCTATAAAGTTTAAATAACCAAAGAAAAAAATGCAAGACAAAAAAATTGTTTGTTTGCAAAGAAGTAGAAAAAAAATGTAAAGAAATAATGAGAGACAAAACAAACTGTGAGAAAAAAAAATTGGAGAAAGAGAGTTGAGAGAAAATGTTAAGATTTGTAGAGTTGGGAGGAGAAAAACGTGGAGTTAAAGAGAAGAATGAGGGAATGCATGAGAAAAAATCCTCCCCTCCATAAGAAATGGTGCCCTCTTTTTATAGCCCAAACTCCAATTTCAATTAAGGAAAAGAATAAATAAAACTAAAATGGAAGACAATAAAATAAAATATTATCAAATAACACCCAAATAGAAACAAATAAATGATTGAGTTATCCATCCAAAAACTTTAAAATTTGATTTGTCCATTAATGAAATCTCATTCCTTAATAAAAGAATATATTTGGCTTAATTAAAAGGACCAAATTTTCAATTATTTGATTTGAAAAATTAATTAGTCAATAAAATATTTGCTCTAATTAATTTTACCAAAATTTCACATATTTGACTTGGCCAATTATTTTTTACCAAGATATACTCCGTTTCTTTTATTTTCTTTTTTTTTTTTTGCTTTTTTTTTTTTTACAAAAAATGCAAAATAAGAAAATAAAATAAAGTAAAATACGGAAAATTTAGGGGTCTACATGGGAGAACGTGTGTGCTTTCGAATCTCCACCTGAAAACAAGTCGTTTCAACTCCCCCTGCGTTTTTTTAAGCTGCTCACTTTGCCTCATTTCCAATCTTAAACCTTCAAACCCAAGTGCTCTCGATTTTCAGAAGCTCTCTCTCTCTCTCTAAATCAACCATACCCACGTTGTCCCAAATCCCTAACCAATCAAATTTTCTTCTAGTGATGACTCTCAAAACTGCTCAGCCTATAGTTACGGTGATGATGCAGACCAGCCCTCCTCAACGAAGGTTTGCCCAACCTCTACTCAAAAAAATGCAGTAGTTGAAGTCTTAGTGCAACTCAATGAGCAGCTAGTGGCATCCCACCATGTAGTTCCGATGACTTATGAGATAGAGCCTACCTCTTCGGCATCTCAAGCTAGCGGAGCAGCAGATGGAGTGAAGAAGAAGAGAATGAAGATGACTGCTGGTAGGACGAAGATAGGCGCTAGGGTTAGCACCTTCAAAGAGAAGGCCAAGGAATGAGGTTTAGCGCCTCAAGGAGTTGGCAATCAGAAATAGTCCAAGGACGAGTCCTTGACTGCCTCTCAAGAAAAGAGGTTTGAGGAAATTTTGGAGGAGATTGTTGGAGAAGTTAGAATAGAAGAAAAGGTGACTGATGAGGGCAGTTGAAGAAGAAGCAACACAGAAAGGCTGCCCACGCAAGTTGACCTGGACATTGAGGTGCCTAAGGCACCAGCAGATGCAAAGGAGCAAGACACACAAGGTGCTACCAAGAAGGAGGTGTGTCGTGAAGAAACGGCAAGGCGATCTTAGTTACATCATGCGATAGGCTGGATGGACTTCCCCTTCCTAAAAGGGAAAAACGCCTTGCAAGAAGAAGGAAGGGAGTCCCCACGTCTAAGGGGAAAGTAGTGGAGCAGGCCAGCACACTTGAAGAAAAGCAAAAAGAAGGAAAGGAAGGAAGGTGGCATAGAGGAGGGTGCGCCAGCGAAGAAGCTAAAGAAGAAAAAGGATAAAGAGGCAGAAGAGAAGGGTAAGGTCTCCCTACCAGAAAAGGGGGATTTTTCCCCTTGATTTTAAGCTTCCAGAGGCGATCAAGTCGGCCATAAAAAAGAACGAATGGGTTGGCTTCTGCATGCAAAAGGCTGTTTACTACCCTAACCTTGTAAGGGACTTCTACACGGTGGAATACAACTCAAAAATTGAAGAAGTTATGGTTCGAGGCAACTGGGTAGCATATGGCAATGCAGTGATCAACCAATTGTTCGCCATGCCCAATCATAAGAATGTGCAAGGAAACGCGTTGATGAACTCCACTGAGGAGAGCTTTTTGGATGAAGTTCTCAAGACAGTGACCCTTGAAGAAGCCACCTGAGAGGTCAAAGAGTCAACTAGACTTCATCAACTCTTGCTCTGCATGCTGACGTTGGAAGCAGCCATATAGATGGCTTTGATAAAGAACATGAACATGCCCACCACGCATGACCCCATCCTCACGACTCGGTGCGTCATTTTGTGCTATTGTTTCATCAAGGGTGATCGGTGCACAAGCAAGCACACATGATCGAATTAATAATAAAATGGCACAAGATTACCAAGTATCGTATCCCACAAAGATTTAGTTTTTAATTCAATTAAGTACCGCGAATAATCTCATTTTACTTTATTTAGAGAGTAAAAAGTAAGAGCAGAAAGGAAAATAAACACTAATCCTAGAAAGCAAGATAAATGGGAGACACAAATCGATAGTTAATTCTATGAGTGTTAATTGCATTATTGTTCCTTAATTTACTTAATTAAGCTAGCAATTTAGGCACAATCAAGTGTTCGATTCATAAGTCTAAAAGCCTAAAGTCATGGAATCTCATGTCAATCTCTGTCAAGTATTATTAACTAACTTAGGTGTCCCTGATCGGTGCTACACGCAAGCGCACGTGATTGAAGTAATAATAAACTGAAAGTACTCTAGAGTATCGTGCCCAAGGGAATAGATTTTAGTAAAATTTATTAAGATGGCACAAAATTGTTGACAAGTTGTAACTAAAGTAATTGTGTGTATAAAAGATTTGTGAAGTGTTTTGACTAAAGAAAAATTATTTGAAAAATCAATGGAAATGAGGAAGAGATTTAAGTTGCTAATGCCCCTTTGGAAAGAAAATGCAACAAGAAAGAAATTACAATCGTAGCTAACACAAGAAACTAAGTAAACCAAGTTCAACTCCGTGATTAAACCTATATTTCTATGGTTAATCTAACTTAGATAGTTTTGCGCCCAATTCTAGTGGTTTTGGAGTCTCTCCTTATGTCTAGGGTTGATATTCATGACTTATTTCTAAGCCTTTTCCTCTATTACTTTTGCGACATCCGCTTCCCTTAACCCTCTTGGTTCCCTTAACCCCCTTGGTATTAAGTTAAAGCTTAACAAACAACACTAGATGGCCAACTAGGTTTACCCAACATTGAACTCACCAAAAGAAAACAAAGTTCAATTGTTAGCTAGATTACTTTTGCTATCGAGCCTTACATCTTTCTTCTAGGGTATTCACAAACTTGAATCCCTAAGGAAATATAACTCTTCATAGCAAAATTGAAAAACAAAGTTTTAAAGTAATAAAAACACATAATTGAATTTAAAAGTCCGAAGAGAAAAAATTCCAGAATGTAAAAATGAAAATAAATTAACCCAAACTTAAAGAACATAAACTAGAATGAACTTGGGTAAAAAGAATAGAATAGAAAAAACTGGAAATTTTATTAGGCTAAATAAACTCAATGTCGAAACTTAAATGAACTTTAACAACTCGTTCGAATCACGAAAATACAACTGAAAGATCAAGACTATAGTAGCAACTAAATCCCTAAAACTAAAGCAAGTAAACTTAGAAAGTGCAGAAAATAAATTCTATGAAAAATGAGAAACAAGAGTCTTTCTTACTTCTCTTTCAATCGACTCAATCCCACTTTTCTCAAAAGGAATTGAGTCTTTACTTCCTTCAACTTTCGTTGAGGAATGATCAAATTTTAAAGCTCAATTGGCTGGAAAAATTAAAAAAAAAAAAAAACAGTAGTAACTAATCGTGAAAATAGCAGAAAATACAATAGAAAATCATAAAAACAGCAACACTTGAGGCTGAAAACGACATGAAAACGATGATCCTTCTTGTGGCTTCTCCTCACATATTTATAGAGGATTTGGGCTAGGGTTTCCTTCTTGAACGAAGCATAATTATGGCCAAAATCACAGCTGAAATGGTGGAGACAAGATCCCATAAAATTTCTAGATTTTTGGAGATTTGTGGATTTTCCTTTAAAGTCCAAATCTGATGGAATTGCAATTGCAATTCTTCTACAATCTTTAATTTTCTGGTCAAAAACATTAAGTAAGCACGATTTTCATCTTTTTTTGCTTTCTTTTCTCCACTCACTTAATTTAAAAGGCTTCCAACAATAATTCAACTCAAACCAACTTTTTGCTAGCCTTTTTACCTAATAACACACATAAAATAACAAGAATAACTAAGTATAAAGGCCAAATAATCCTCATAAATGAGAATTATCACACTCCCAAACTTGAGTTATTGCTTGTCTTCAAGCAATCAGAATCACAATATTCAAACATCAGCTCCAACAAATATCCAAGGTTTTTGACAAAACAGATGATCCTCTCAGGGGACATCTCGAACTCATAACACATATTTATCACAACCAACTTTAATCCTATCTTAGTCTTAACCTTAGCACTTTTCAACCACACTTCCACAAAGGATGCACCCGTATTACTCTAGTTTCGTCTTGCTTGCTTCCTACATAGGCCATATTTTCATAAACAATTTGAAATAAAAAAACTCCCCCAAACTTATTTATTTTTACTGTCAGGCTATTCAAACTTGATTTTTTTAGAGTAGGTTTCTTAGTCAATTGTACCTTCGTTCCAACTTACCGACACTTTGTGGTGAGGGTAGTTGACTACGATCACACATCACTACTTGAAACCGTTTTTAACCTACTCATTTTCTAAATCAACCTTTCATGCAGAGGCAATCATGGGTGTCATGACTTTCCCTGGTTACTCGGTTAATTCTTGGAGAGAGGAGTATCCCTCTCTCTCTCTCTATATATATTTTAAGCTTGGTAGCCTAACAACTCACAACATGTTTACATTTCATGAATTGCAAAAAATGAATACACAACAATGTGGAGTTATTTCTTTCATCGTCCCAAACATGCCAATATTAGCACTGATGGTACGTAAATGTAACTCGTTGTCCAAACAACTATTCAGAGTTCCTAGAGCTCCTTGTAAGGCTTGTTGGAAAACCTGGTCAACAAAAGTATAAGGTGTGTATCTCCCCCAAACTTAAGATGCGACAATGTCCACATTTACTAGTTTTGCTCTTGGGTGGTTGAGATGGCCATACATACTAACAAGCTTAATAACCCTAGAATTACAGAAACACACGCTAAGGTGAATGGGTGGTGGGGTGCTAAGGAAAGTAAAAAAGTCATAAAGTTGGGTGGATAACTGAGGAGTGTTTAATGAGTTGAGCCTATTCCAAATATCATCATCAAGGATGTTTAAACTTTGAGACATATTTGGGAGACATACAAAAATAAGAGATC
The DNA here is from genome assembly GCA_033996785.1 of Trichosanthes truncata. Classification (NCBI taxonomy): domain Eukaryota; kingdom Viridiplantae; phylum Streptophyta; class Magnoliopsida; order Cucurbitales; family Cucurbitaceae; genus Trichosanthes; species Trichosanthes truncata. The sequence continues at coordinate 19,041,184 of JAWPNB010000004.1, forward strand.
AAACATAACTGACACTGAACTTCAAACAACTTGGACGATAATCAAACCATCATGACAAAATGCAAGAGACAAAAGAAAGCACAAAAATTGAAGACAACAACATCACAATTTAAATTATTACAGACTTAAGAAGTAAAATTTAAGGTGCAAAGAACAACTCCCCTAATCATTGGAGTCTAAGTCATCATCTTCTTGGAGTGTTGGATTGTCCTAGTAGGCTTTCGAGGAAGTCTAGGATGGCGGGTCCTTTTCCCTTTGATAGCATTAAGAGTGTTTGGCAGATTGCTTCGTCCCGTTCTTTGACATTGGCCCAATACTTCTTATTTTTCTCCTTCATTCTTGCCAATTCTGTCCATATTGAAGTTTTGCTGGTAGATTGCGAGGGCCTTGCAGTTACGTTTCACTTGCAATTCCTTTTCTTTTTGTTTCTTCTCTATTTAAGAATACAATTGCAATGTAATTGCAATTTCTTCTTGCAATTTCTCTCTTGTATCCTTCACTGATTTTCTACTTGAATTCAAGAGTAGTTTGTTAAAAAGTTCTCGCTAGCTTATTATCATTATTTCTTTTGAAGTTTGAAGTTCTTAAGTAATTTTCCAAGTAGGTCCCCATGTAGAGGTGTTCCCTTAACGATCAACTTAAATACCTCAGCCTAGACATGGTTCTTCCTTAGATAGAATTAGTTTAATCAACTTCTTGATTCATAGAAATAAGGTTTTTTTTTGTCAACTCAAATTTTATCAGGGGGATTGACCTTTTCCTCCTTAGGTCTTCTCCCCAATAAGGTTCGCTTCTTTAACCAATGACTTTGAAAGTATTTTTTGTTCCATCTTGTAAATCCACAGCTCCATATTGAATCACAACAGGTCCTGTCTGTCTCAACTTCAGTTTTGCATAGAGGAGTTTCCATCAGGAGTTAAATAATAACACTTGTTGTCCTTTCGTTAATTTATTTATTAAGATTCTCTAATAGTGTTATCTCTTCATCTTTTCCTTCATAATCTTCTTCCTCATCTAATTGCTCTTGAAACTCATGCAAATGTAAAGATTCTTCAATCTCGATCCTTGAACATTTTTCCATCTCTCCTAGGTACCTCAATGTATTAAGTACGTTAAATTTGATTTCTTGATCATTTACTCGCATTGTGAGTTCACCCTTCTGCACATCGATCAATGTTCTACCAGTGGCTAGGAATGGTCTTCCTAGAATGATTAGGACATCTTTATCAGCTTCACAGTAGAGGATGATGAAATCAGCAGGGAAAACAAATTTATCTACTTTAACCAGCACATCTTCGATCTTCCCTATTGCACGAGCTATCGACCTATCTGCCAACTATGATGTTACTGTGGTAGGTCTTGCCTCGCTAATTCCTAACTTCTTGAAAACTGACAATGGCATCAGATTGATGCGCTCCTAGATCGCATAGTGCCCTTCCTACATTTGTGTTTCCAATCATGCAAGGGATCGTAAAACTCCCTGGATCTCTCAGCTTTGGTGGAAATTTACTCGTGATTAGAGCACTGCAATTTTCTGTTAGGGCCACTGTTTCAAACTCTCCCAATCTGCATTTCTTTGTTAGGATATCCTTAAGAAATTTAACATAATTAGGCATTTTCTCAAGCGCCTCCACTAATGGAATGTTAATGTGGAGTTACTTGAGAATGTCTAAAAACTTGTTAAATTGTGTGTCTTGATTCTTATTCTTGAATCTTTGAGGAAAAGGGGGTGGTGGACTATACTCCTGATTGGTCGAGATTGAACTCTTTGTTGTTGGAGTTTTCTTTTCTTATTCTAGGTGCTTAGCGATCACTTTCTCTATCGCTTCACTTGATTTTTCTTCAATTGACTCCTGAGCTTTTTCTTTTATGCATTCCTTATTTTCCTCTTTAGAACTATTGGCTTTCTTTGAACTTTCTTGCTCCTTACGCATTTTTGGGCCTTCATAATTGAGTTCACTTCTTAATGTGATCGCATTGCAATGCTCTTTACCCTCTCGTTGTGGATTCTTTGTAGTTCTTGGCAATGTCCCTTGTGGCCTATCCTTCATCTCATTTGCCAGTTGTCCAACCTATATTTCAAGATTACGCAGAGATGAAACTTGACTCTGAATGATGGTGACCTGGCTTTGCATGATGGAATCATTTTTACTCATGATGGCCTCATTTTAGCCATGAATTCTTTCATTAGAGTTTCCAAGGAAGAATTCTGTGTTGACGATTGCGATTGTAATTGTGTAGCATTTTTTTTGTATATACAACTGCGGTGGTTGATTATTGAATCCTAGTGGAGTTCCTTGCTTCATGTACTGATTTGAATTTGATGTGCTTTTGTTCTGTCCTCCTCAAGAGAAGTTTGGATGCTGCCTCCAGCCTAGGTTATATGTGTTTGAGTATGAAATTAACCCATTTTTCCCTACATAGCATATAGACGAAGGATTGTAAGGATAAACAGATGATTTTCATTGCAATAAATGCAACTAGAAGTGGCAATATGGTTCAGATTAGCATTAGGGGCCTGGTTCCCCAAAGTAAAGGTCTTCAAGGTGTTGTTCATTGCTGATATATGGGCACTTAATGGTGCTATTGTGTCCACTTCATGCATTCCTGCTACGTTTCTAGTGTTGTGTGACTAATCTTCTCCCCATTGGCTATTATTGGATACCATTGCATCTAGGATTTCGTTTGCTTTGTTCATCGTCATTTTGAGCAAGGATCCATCAGCAGATGTGTTGACTAGGGTGTTCGAGGCTTGAGTCAACCCGTTGTAGAAATGCTCGATTAGGAGGCAAGCATGCAAGTCATGGTGTGGACATTTCCTCACTAACTTCTTAAAGCACTCCCAGGCTGCATCTATACCTTCATTTATTCCCTATTTGAAGGTAATAATTTCTCCTCTAATTTGAGCTTTCTTAGTGGGTGGAAAATACTTCAAAAGAAACTTTTCTACAAGTTCATCTCATTTGGTGATTAAGTCTGGAGGAAAAGAGTCAAGTCATGCTTCAGCATTTCCCTATAAAGAAAAGGAAAAAAGTTTGAGCTTTAGAATATCATTGGAGACTTGTTAATTTGAAGGAATTGCATATCCTAAGAAACGTTTTTATATGCTTATGCAGGTCTTCATTTTTTAGTCCTACAAATTGACCCATTGCATTAAGCATTTGGAACATCATTGGTTTTAGCTCAAAGTGATTGGCTTTGATGTTTGGTTATGTAATTCCTATATTCAAATTCTGAAAAGTGGTGGCTACATAGTCTCTGATTGCCCTGTGCCTCTCTTCTACTATGAAGATGAGATTTGCTAGGGGAATTCCCCTTTGTTGTTGCCTATTGTTTGCATATTGTTGATTTCCTCCCTTTGCTGGATTTGCTTGAGGATTAGTTACAGGTGGATCCATTTGCACTTCCTATAAGGTAGTTTTCTCATGAACCTCATGTGTGATCAACTCCTGCAATTTCTTTTTCTTCCTCCTCTACGGTCTACGGCGTCGGTGGAAGGTTCTTTCTATCTCAGGATCTAGCTCGAAGAGACAAAGCTCTTTTTGCATGCAGTAAACTTAACCTGCAAGTACTTGCAAATCAAGTTCGGCCTTCATGCAATAGAATGATTGCAATTGCAATCCAATTGCAATCTGCTCACAATTTGTGTGTCTACAGTAAATTTTATTTAAAATGTCATTCCCCGGCAATGGCTCCAAAAATTTGGTCGGTGCTACACGAAAGCGCACGTGATCGAAGTAATAATAAACTGGAAGTACTCTAGAGTATCGTACCCAAGGGAACGAATTTTAGTAAAATTTATTAAGATGGCACAAAAGAAAAATTGTTTGAAAATTTTGTGAGGTGTTTTGACTAAAAGAAAAATTGTTTGAAAAATCAATGGAAATGAGACAGGGATTCAAGTTGATAATGCCCCTTCGAAAAGAAAATGCAACAAGAAAACAATTGCAATCGTAGCTAACACAAGAAACTAAGGCCCCGTTTGATAACCATTTGGTTTTTGGTTTTTGGTTTTTGAAAATTAAGCTTGTTTTCTCTCAATTTCTCTACAATGATTTTCATCTCCCTCAAGGAAACATTTGAATTCTTAGTTAAATTCTAAAAACAAAAACAAGTTTTTGAAAACTACTTTTTTTAGTTTTCAAAACATAGCATGGTTTTTGAAAACATAGGTAAAAGGTAGATAACAAAACAAGTAAATCCATGGGTGGGAGAAGTATTTCTAGGCTTAATTTTCAAAAACAAAAAACCAAAAACCAAAAACTAAATGGTTATCAAACAGGGCCTAAGTAAACCGAATTCAACTCCCATTCTTGCTTTCAACATCTTTAGGAGGCTAAGTGATTAAACCTATATTTCTATGACTAATCTAACTTAGTTTTTCGCACAATTGTAGTGGTTTTGGAGTCTCGCCCTATGTCTAGGGTCGATGTTCAGACTTATTTTTAAGCCTTTTCCTCCATTGTTTTTGCGACATCCGCTTCCCTTAACCCCATGGTTTTAAGTTAAAGCTTAACAAGCAACACTAGATGGCCAACTAGGTTTACCCAACATTGAACTCACCAAAAGCAAACAAAGTTCAATTGTTAGCTAGATTGCTTTTGCTATCGAGCCTTTCATCTTTCCTCTAGGGCATTCACAAAATTGAATCCCTAGGGAAATATAGCTCTTCATAGCAAAATTGAAAAACAAAGTTTTAAAGTAATAAAAATACATAATTGAATTTAAAAGGAAGAAGAGAAAAAAATTCCCGAATGTAATAATGAAAAAAATTTAGACTTGACTTGAAGAACATAAACTAGAATGACCTTGGGTAAAAAGAAAAGAATAGAATAAACTAGATATTTTATTAAGCTAAATAAACTCAATGCTGAAACTTAAATGAACTTTAACAACTTGTTTGAATCACAAAAATACAACTGAAAGATCAAAACTACAGCAGCAATTAAATCCCTAAAACTGAAGCAAATAAATTTAGAAAGTGCAGAAGATAAATTCTAAGAAAAACGACAAACAAAAGCCTCTCTTACTTCTCCTTCAATCGACTCAATCCCACTTTTCTCAAAGGGAATCGAGTCTTTACTTCCTTCAACTTTCATTGAGGAATGATCAAATTTTGAAGCTCAATCGGCTAGAAAAATTAAAAAATAACAGCAACGAATCGTGAATACAGCAGAAAAATTGTGAAAATAGCAACACTTGAGGCTAAAAACGACAGGAAAACGATAATCCTTCTTGTGGCTTCTCCACCCATATTTTTAGAGGATTTGGGCTAGGGTTTCCTTCTTGAACGATGCACAATTATGGCCAAAATCACAACTTAAATTGTGGAGACAAGATCCTATAAAATTCCTAGATTTTTGGAGATTTGCTGATTTTCCTTTAAAGTCCAAATCTGATGGAATTGCAATTCTGTTACAATCTTTAATTTCCTACACAAAAACATTAAAGGCCCGGTTTTAATTTTTTTTTTTTTTTTTGCTTTCTTTTCTCCACTCACTTAATTTAAAAGGCTTCCAACAATAACTCAACTCAAACCAATTGTTTGCTAGCTTTTTTACCTAATAACACACATCAAATAACAAGAATAACTAAGTATAAAGGCCAAATAATTCTCATAAATGAGAATTATCAGTCCCTCAACGCTAGCTAAATCATACAAGGCATTATGACCCTTTGTCACTGACCTCTACAAATTAATTATTAGTCCTGCTGTCACTCAGGTAATTAATCTTAGTCATGCATCTAGTTCTAGTCTAAGCTTATCTCTGTCTAGCCTCCACTTAGTAACTAATCAATTAGACGGTGCTCAATTAATTAATCTTCAGCACTAACTACAATTAATTAATCGTTTATCCTGTTGTCACTCGGGTAGCTAACTAAATGTGTATGAAGCTAACTAGGAATCCTTTGTTGAGCTTACCTCAGATCTACCTCAATTAATTAATGAAAACAATATAAGGACATTAAGCCTAAAATGCACAAATGAGCATAAATAGTTAATCAAACCACAATTACTAATTAATAAAATAAATTAAGTGCAATGCCCCAAGAATTACACAACCCATAGAAATAGGGAATTAACTACACATATTCAGCAATTACAACACAGAAATCCTCTAATTACAACCTAATCTAAATATTGAAAATAAAGGAAAAAAGGAAGAAAGTTTAGGTCTATGTCAATATCGCGTTCCCGAGGTGATCCACCACGAACCTGAGCTCTTAAATCTTCAATTCAGCTCCAAAATCCTCCCAAAATCCTCCCAAAATCCACCCAAGATGATCTAGAATGGAGTTTAGTGTTGTCTCAATCGAATTGGCCTTCTCTTGGGTGAAGAGAATGCGAAGAACTTATAATGTATATCGAGACACCATTGCAACGCTGTCCAAAACATTGTCATTTTGGTGTCGCGTGCAGGGGTAGCGTTGCATAGGGGTGTGCAGAAACCGGGCCGAACCGACGAACCGAATCGAATTGATTGGATCGGTTCGGTTATTTTAAAAAACATCGATTTCTCGGTTCAATGGTAGTGGAAACCGACTGGTTCGGTTCGGTTCTCGATTTGTAACCTTAAAAAACCACAAATAATCGAACCGACCCATAAGATATATATATATATATATATATATATATATATATATATAATTTCACAATAGTCCCAGCCCAGCACTGAATGGCCCAATTTTATGTTACCAATTTCCAGCCCACTACATTTGAAAGTTTGAAACTTATATCACATGCACCATCTTCTTCTTCTTCCCCCTTTCAGTCACTTCACGGATGCCTCCCCTCCTCTCTTTTGAAGTTGAAGCTTCTTCTTCTTCCCACCTCTTATCTCTGCAATATTTTCAAACTCCCACGCCGATGCCTCTCCTCCGCCAGTCACTCTTCGGCGACGGCATTTTTCTCTATGCCATTCTTGTGTAGTGTTTGAATCAAAGGTACAAAAAAAAAGAACCTAGTCGGAATTTTTCCTTTATTTATTTTTTTAAAATTTTGTGTTGGGTTTTTTGTTGCATTTTTCTCTACGCCGTTCTTGGATCTTTTGTTGTTTCTTTTTTCTTCTTCACCGTAGATTTAAGGAAAACCCATTTTTTTGGGTGTTTATTGTCTTAATTTTTTTTGTTGGATTTTTGTTCTTTAAATCAAAATTTCTTTCAAATGGTTTTCCTTAAATCTGTAGTGAAGAAAGAAAAAAAACACAACAAAAAATCCAACAACGGCGTAGAGTATAATCCAGCAAAAATCCAACAAAATTTTTAAAGTCCATTCATGTCTCAGATCTATTTTTTTTCTCTGAAATTTCTTGCTCTAAAAGCACTTTTTTCTTCCATTTAATGGTCGAAATTCAAAATCCAGCAGAGGCTGTATTTTTTTTTTGTTGTCTCAGATCGGGTTTAACCGAGCCAAATCGACCTGAACCGAATTAGGATGGTTCGGTTCGAAAATCAAAATTGAGAGTGTTCGGTTTTTTTCAGTTTATTTTGTTGAAGAACCGATCTGTTCGGTTCGGTCCATGGTTTTGTAAAAAACCGAACCGAACCGGATAGTGCACACCCCTAGTGTTGCAACGCTACAGACGGAACATTTCATCTCCACGTGTTTCTAGCGTTGCAACACCATAGGGCAGCATTGCAACTCTAGCTCTCAAGTTTGCACAATATATTTTGCCGTTGGAACGTCGTCCCCACTGCCCCAATAGCTAGTTTCTTCATCTCTTCTCTTCTTGGCTCTCCAAAATAGATCCAAAAGGCCCTCAAATACATCAATTTACTCCCAAACACTTGGTTTTGCTCATTTAGCTCAGTTTCTACAAAATCAATAGAAATGCAAGCATCAAAGCACACCAAATCATAACAAAACTAGCTAAAATAACAGAAAATAAGATAGCATAATTGCATGCTATCAAATAACCCCACACTTAAACCTTTGCTAGTCCCGAGCAAAGCTAAAATAAAACCCACATATGAATCAATCAATTACGTCAGAAATGCTTAAACTTCAATGTTCCAAATAAAAAATAAGAACAACTCAAGGAGATAATGAAACACAACTTTTCTTCAAGCAAATTTGAATTTAAGATTTTCCTCTCTTGCATGTGTGTGTGCATAGCCCTCCTAAAGTAGTCTTTACAAGCCTAGAAAAGGTTTATAGAATCCTCCATCATCTTCCCCCTACACCGACCCCTAAGCACCAATTATCTAGCATTCTTACACTTAAGAAAGTAATAAGCTACTAGGTGCCGGAAAATAAACAAATTGCCTAACTAAACTTGCATTACTTTAATGTTAAGGGCACTAGCTTTCACACACCCATCGTAGGGACCCTTACCTAGAGCACTCGCTAGATAGGTGGCCTAATTGATCACAACAAGGGTAGCTCTTTTTACCCTCGACTCTTTTCAATATGTTACAAGCTTTTTTTTTTCTTTTTTTTTCTTTTTTTTCACTAAAATGATTTTTCTTTGAAGTTCATTTTGTTTCATTTTTCTTGCATGCAAATCAAACATGCTTTTTCTTTCTCCTAAGTAACGCATTACACCCTATCATGCAAGTCAACCATCAAACCAGAGCTGAAGCCTATCGGAGTGACAACAAACTTCTAGATAATATAAAACTACTCTAGACCTTCAAAACTAACAAAAGATAGGCCAAGTGCTCACAACTTGCAAGAAAAAGAAAGCAAAATTTTTAAATATACTTGAATCCTAGACATGCTGTCATATTTCACAAAAATTGCAAAAATATTCACTATTTAGAACACATCACAAGTTGTCCTCATCACACAAATGCAACTGAATCATCATATAATTCACAAAAAAAATTCAACAAAAGCTCAATCAGGACAGCACACATCCCCCCACACTTAAAACATACATTGTCCTCAATGTAACTATTCAGATTTAATTATGCATGCATAAGGAAAATTTAAAAAAAAAATTAGAAAGGAGAATAGTACTGCCCTGGAGTGTAAGAGAATCCTCGATTCAGCGAAATATTGTGTGCAATGTGAAGGGATTATCTCAAGCTCCTAAAAATAATCAACCACGAGAACACAAGATCATAAAAAACAACAAAGAAGCGCTTATTTAACGTCTTTAGCAAGACGAGACTCATGTGGGATCTCAAGGTACGTAGAAATTCTTCCATTTCTTCGGGCCTCTCTTCCTAGAATCCACGAAATAGAACAAAGCTAGCAAGATTACTAGCTTCTCGTGGGAACTTAAAGCAGAAATATTTTTTGTATTTTTAGATAATAAAAGCATAAAAGGAGAAAAATCAAAATAAAAGGACTTTGACATGAACTCATGAGAATAAGAAGAAGAACACTCAAGATAAAGAGAACTATCAATAGATAAAACAGACGAAGGCCTTACAACCTCAAACTCTGCCCCCTGAAACTCCTCAACCAAGATAGACTCATCCTCTCTCTCATCCTCACTGACTTGATCCTTAAGGGTGCTAAAACATTCTAATTCTTCCCCGATATCTATAATACACTCCTTCGTCTGCCCAACCTCAATAGAATCAAAAGAATTATGCTCATGAAAGGCTATTAGTGAATCAGTTGCCACGTGACTCACTAAATACCCTAAAGAAGTGGATCTCACTTCACGATCCTCCCTTAATGCCTGGAGTCTCTTCTCTATCTCATCTAGTTGCACCCTCATAGTTCTAGACTCCTCTAAAAACTCTCTCAACGTTCTATCGAAGGGGAATTCTTCCTCAACTTGGGCTTCTTGGAAATAATTAGGATATGATTCATGGGTCCAAATGCATTCATCATTATCATATATGGGATTTCCATAACTCATAGATTCAGTATGATAATAATCAGGCATTTAATAACCATGAAACACATAACCCTCACTAAAAGGCACATAATCTAAAGTGGGATAACTAAAAGGAAAAGAACAAGATGGTGGTGTTGGTTCTTCGGGCTCAGATTCCCTAAATGGCCACCCAAATCTATCAGAAGCCATCTAAAAATAATGAGACAAATACAAACAGGCTCAATCAAACACATGATGCAACACAACCAGAAACAAAAGACTAGGACTCAAAAGAAAACACAAACAAGCAAGAAAAACAAGGACAGAGCAATAAAAACCTCTAAATTAAAGCAAGCAATTTTTTCACAATATTAATCAAATTAAAATACACCAGTTCCTGGCAACGACACCTAAAACTTGATGGTGTGTACATGCAAGCACACGTGATCAAAGTAATAATAAAACGGCACAAGAGTATCGAGTATCGTATCCCACAGAGATTAGTTTTTAATTCAATTAAGTACCGCGAAAATCTTACTTTACTTTATTTAGAGAACAGAAAGCAAGAGCAGAAAGGAAAATAAACACTAATCCTAGAAAGCAAGATAAATGGGAGACACAAATCGATAGTTAATTTTATAGGTGTTGATTGCATTCTTGGACCTTAATTTACTTAATTAAGCTAGCAATTTAGACACAATCAAGTGTTCGATTAATAAGTCTAGAAGTCGAAAGTCATGGAATCTTCTGTCGATCTCCTCAAATTATCAAGTATTATTAACTAACCTAGGTGTTCCTCAGCGCTAGCTAAATCATGCAAGGCATTACGACCCTTCATCACTGATCTCTATAGATTAATTATTAGTCCTGCTATCACTTAGGTAATTAATCCATAGTCATGCATCCAGTTCTAGTCTAAACTTATCTCTGTCAAGCCTCCACTTAGTAACAATCAATTAGACGGTGCTCAATTAATTAATCTTCAGCACTAACTACAATTAATTAATCGTTTATCATGTTGTCACTCGGGTAGCTAACTAAATGTGCATTAAGCTAACTAGGAATCCTTTGTCGAGCTCAACTTAGTCCTACCTCAATTAATTAACGAACACACTATAAGGGCATTAAGCCTAAATGCACAAATGAACATAAACACTTAATCAAACCACAATTACTAATTAATAAAGCAAATTAAGTACAATGCTCCAAGAATTACAACAACCCATAGAAATAGGGAATTAACTACACATATTTAGCAATTACAACACAAAAATCCCCTAATTACAACCCAATCTAAATATTGAAAATAAAGGAAAAAGGGAAGAAAACTTAAGTCTATGTCATTCCCGCGTTCCCGAGGTGATCCACCACAAACCGAGCTCTAAAATCTTCATTTTAACTCCAAAATCCTCCCAAATTCCACCTAAGACGCTTTGGAATTGAGATTAGGTTTTTCTCAATCGAATTGACCTCCTCTTGGACGAAGAGAATGCGAAGAACTTATACTGTCTATCGTGATAGCATTGAAATGCTAAGAACAACGTTGCAACGTTGTCCAAAACACTGTCATTTTGGTGCTGCGCACAAGGGTAGCGTTGAACGCTACAGACGGAACACTTCCTCTCTACATGTTTCTAGTGTTGCAATGCCACAGGGTTGGTTTGCAATGCTAGCTCCTAGGTTTGCACAATATATTTGGGCGTTGCAACGCCATCCCCATTGATCGGAATACACTCAAGCGCACGCGATCGAAGTAATAATAAAACGGTATTCCTACCTAGTATCGTATCCACTAGGATTGGTTTTTAATTCAATTAATTACCGCGAATAATCTCACTTTACTTTATTTAGAGAAAACAACCACAAGAGATGGTAAACTAAACTAAGGACAGAAAATAAATGCAAGAAAGATAAATGGGAGACACAAACCTAAGAGATAACTTGGGTATAGGGTTAAGTACTAATTAAACAGACAATCATAGCTAATTTGACAATGAACTCATAAGTCTAGAAGCCTGTGGACGTAGAATCTCCTGTCGGTCTCCTCCATTCTCAAGTACTAATTAGCTAACCTAGGTGTCCCTCAGCGCTAGCTAAGTCGTACAAGGCATTACCCTTCGTCACTAACCTCTATATATTAACTATTACTCCTGCTATCACTCAGGTAATTAACCTATAGTTGTCACTTAGGTAATTAACCTATAGTCATGCATCCAGTTCTAGTCTAAGCTTATCTTTGTCGAGCCTCCACTCAGTAACTAATCAATTAGACTAGTGTTCAATTAATTAATCTTCAGCACTAACTACAATTAATTAACCCTTTATCCTGCTGTCACTCGGGTAGCTAACTAATTATGCATTAAGCTAACTAGGAATCTCCTGTTGGTCTCCTCCTAGTCCTTCCTCAATTAATTAACTAACACAATCTAAGGGCATTAAGCCTAAAATGCATGAATGATTCAAGCCTAATTAATCAGGAACATCAATTGAACAAGCAATTAACCCAATAGAAATCTCAAGTAAGCATAAATCCAATTAAGTACAATAAATCCCAAGTAATTGAAGGATAAATCTATATATAAAACAGTTATTACAGCACAAATGTCCCTGAATTAAAGCATATACAGTAGCTAAAATTGAAAGATAAAGAGAAGAAAATGCAAACGTAAGGTCGATCCCGCGTTCCGGTCGTGATCTCCACGTCCCTCGAGCTCTAGATCTTCAATTTCGCTCAATTTCGCTCACAAATGCTCCCCAAAACCCTCAAGAACAGCTTTGAATCGAGAATTTCTCTATGGGTGACTGATGACTCGATGATACTTACAATAGTTGGGATCATCAACTTTTTTCATCTCTTCCAGCTGCTTACACTCTGGAAGTTCAATCAGTTGTATGTCCAATAGTTGTTCCAACATGTCAGGAATGTCAGAATCAGGAAAATGATAGAATTTTTCTGTCTTTCCTTCAAAGTTAAGCGACACATTTCATTTTCTTGTCTCTTTTCAATCTTCTTGTCTTTCGAAGACAATTTGAGAGGTATTGTGTTGACAACCATAGATTCTTCTGAAATTTTCTCAGTATTATTTCCTTCTTTTCTTACGTTAGGGACTATAAGGTCTCTACCTCATCGACTAGCAATACTTAACTCCATGTCGTGGGCACGAGTTGCTAGTTTTTCAAAGATGCGAGGCTTTATACCTAAGATGATGTAAAGAAGTCTCTAGTGCATGCCTTGAGTGCACATCTCCACAACTGACAGTTCAGTGAGACGATCTTTGCAATCAAAACTCATGGCTCTCCTACGATTTATGTAGTCGACAACAGGTTCACCTTTTCGTTGTCTAGTGTTGGTGAGCTCGAACATACTGACAGTTCGTCTTGTGTTGTAGAAACGTATTAGAAACTCCTTTTCAAACTATTCCCAAATGTCTATTGACTGAGGCTCTAGATCAGTGTACCATTCGAAAGCATTCCCTTTAAGTGTTTGAACAAATTGCTTAACCAATAGATCTCCTCATGTACCATCATTTTTGCATGTCTCGATGAAATGAACAACGTTTGCTTAGGATTACCTTTTTCATCAAGCTGCTGGAACTTTGGTCGTTGGTACCCAATTGGCATTCTCAAATTATCAATTCTCTTGGAATATGGTTTAGAATCCAAGAAAGTACTTTGAGAAGCCCCACCATATTGAGCACTAATGGAGTTCATTATCATGTCCTGAAGTTGTTGGATAGGCAGTGAAGCGATCGAAGTTGAGTGATGTAGTTGATCATTCTGCACAACAATCTTCTCTTTGTTGTGGCCTTTGACAACAGGAATTTGAATTGATTTAGCAACACCTTGACTCTCAATTTTGTTCTTTAAGTAGACAATTTGAGAATCTCTTTCCAACTGCCTTCATCAAGATTTTGATCTGCTCCTGCATCTCTGCCATTCTTTCTTTCACAGTGCTTGCTCTAGTTGTCTGACATACACTATGTCAGAATCAAGATCGAACAAGGGATTACACTTAACAAAAAAATTTGTTGTTATTCAATGCCCCCCGACAATGTCATTACTTCACCTGCAATAGAATCATTATCATCTTGCAATCTAAGTTCCTTTGAAAAACTATGGGTAACAAAATCTGTGTATAAGTTTCTCGTAACAGCGATCATCGAAGAAGTCTTTCTAGATGACATTACTTCACTTGTGTGTTGAGATGAGAAAAAGAGATTAGAGGTAGAGATGGTCTCACCATTCACATGTAATTTCAACAAAGAGAAATGAGACACGTCGATTGAACTTGTAGTTGTATTACTTTGAATGTAGTGGAGTACAATCTCCAATTTGTTCCTCTAATTCTTTCTCTCTCATGTACAAATGTTTCTAGGGCTTTGCAGCTTGTTCTCGAACGTAGACTTGTCTCGAGAGCTTCGTAGCTTATTCTCGAATGTAGATTTGTCTTGAGGGCTTCGCAGCTTATTCTCGAATGCAGATTTGTCTTGAGGGCTTCGCAACTTATTTTCAAATGTGGATTTGTCTAGATGGCTATGCAGCTTGTTCTTGAAGTTGAAGCTTCAATCAATCTTTAGGGTCTTGAAATCTTCAAGTCTTGAAGAGTCTTTAGTCTTCAAGGAGTGTTGAGCACCTAAGAACTTCATGGAGTATTTGGCACCTAAGGACTTTAAGGAGTGTTTAGCACCTAAGGGCCTCAAGGATTCTATCTGAATTCTCTAGAGTTTAATTTCTCCACCCTTCAAATGAAGGAGAACTCTTCTATTTATAGAGCTTTCTATGGCCATATGGGCTTGGGCAATAATGGCTTTTTGGGCCCAACCATTAGACTTGGACTTTGTTGGTTTTTGGCCTAGCCTTTTGGGCTTGAATTTGTTGACTTTGACCCAAGCTCCATGTGACCCAATTTAACCAAACTATATTTAATTATTTGATTAAATAATCATAATGTGAACAAGTGGCCTTATAATTTAAAATCTGTCAACTTTTGCCTTTAAATTAAATTCATGACACATATCAATTTATTGGTGGTCCAAAATTTAATTATTTGTAACTTTGTCATTAATTTAGAATAATGACGTGGCAACTTGTGATCAGCCGAAATTTCTCATTCAACAATATGTACTTTAAAAAGTATTAAATAAGCCCATAACCTTTTAATTTTGTTTCGATTTTGTACCTAAAAAGTCTTTGACCTATTATATATTTTTTTAAAAATTGATAGACCTATTAGATACAAAATTCAAATTTTGTGTCCCTTAGGACTTCTATCTAATAAGGCAAAGATCTATTAGAAACAAATTAAAATCCAAAGTTTTGAACTTATTACACAAAATTGAAAGTTTAGAAACCTACTAGACACGACCTTAAAAATTCAAGAATCAAACTTATAATTTTACAAAAATTAATGTATAATCTTCGAAAGTACTTCCTGATTGAAACCGCGAATTATATTAGTAAATTAGTTTGGGAGCGTACAATTGTAATATTAAGCTAAAAAGACAATACAGTGAAGATACTACACAAGGATGTTTTTTGACTTGGTTTGATTTTCTAATTTAATTCATGAGGCTAAGCAGAGAATAAAATTATTACAATTAATATTGACCTACTTGTAAAAGAATTCTTTTCTCATAAATATCTTGCCGTTCTAGTTGATTGAGTCCTCCTTTCCAACCACAAGTTCTCCTCTTGTTGTATAAACGGTTGCTTGAACGCTTTTTAATATTGGACACGTCTTCTCCCAAGACTCGATAGATTCCTCAAAATATAAAAATAAAAAATAAAAAAAATCCAATTACACAAATATTCAACCAGTCCCAACCAAAATGTTACCATCGATTTCGGTGACTACAAAGCTCCATGGCCACCAAATATAACGAAACTTTTTTTTTTCCCTTATAAACAAATATAATATAACGAACCTGTCAAAATATAATTATAACGAAGTTTTTTTAATTGAAAAAGAAAAGTTAAAAACCGTGAGCGGCAGGATTCGAACCTGCGCGGGCAGAGCCCACATGATTTCTAGTCATGCCCGATAACCACTCCGGCACGCCCACAACGATGCAAATAGTTCATGATTTTAGATTATTAGACAATACGGCACAAAGCTTTCAAGGAATAAATAAGGTATATAAAAAAGCAAAATCTCTAAATTAAAGAAAAAAAAAACTTACTCAAGTTACGAAAATAACTTTTTCTTCTGATTCTCTGGACTATATGAAATTGGCGCAATCGGTTGATTCACAATTCTCACAAGGCTGATTTGGAGTGGGAGCGTATCTTAGCATCCACAGAGACATACAAAAATGAAATTTTGAATCAGCAAGCCAGTACAGGACATAATCCTCCATTGGCTCAAGTTACAAGGCCAATTTAGATTCCTCTTGAGCATAGGTAGTAGAAATTAAATATTGATGCTTCTTGGTGTTCTGAGTTTAACACTGGGGGTCTTGGTTGGATTGTTCGAGATTGGGTTGGAAATATAATAGCAGCAAGACACAAATTTGTGAAGCTCCATTGGTCCGTGTTTCTTATGGAATTGCGTGCGATTTGAATGGAATTAGTTTCAATTTCTAACAAAACTATTCCTCTGGTGGTAGAATCTTATTCGATCAATGCTATTCGATTGATTAATCGTCAGGACAAAGATATTACTGAAGTTGATCGATTTGTTCGTGAGATACAAGATTTAATACATCAGTGCCCCTCGATTGTTTTTCAACATGTCCCTCGGCGTCACAATTCTGATTCTCACAATCTTGCTAAACGCGCTCAACTTTTGTGTGTGGATGAAGTTTTGGAGGAAACGTCTTTTATGGGTCTTCTTAACTTTCTTTCAATGTAATTTGTTTCGTTTATTACTTTAAAAAAAATTAAAATTAAAATTTAGAAAAAAAAAAAAAAAACCTTACTCATCTTGGACAAAAAGAAGCTGTTGGAAGGAGATTTTGATTAAAAAAAAACCTGTATCCCGAATTTTTCCTTAATTCCAGTCAAACAAATATGTTTTATGTGCTTTTTATGTAACATATATGGAGCTGAGATATAATTGGGATGATATTGTTGTAAGAATAAGAACAAGACTGAATGATAAGGGAATGAAGAAAGTTCCTGGTTGTACCAATGCCACCATTGAAGTCGATAACGTTGTTCACGAATTCACTGATAGGGAGAACAAGGAGGGATAATATATATATATATATATATATATTCAATAGAGAGATTATTGCTTTGCTAGGGATAGAAACCATTTCCATCATTTTAAAGATAGCAAGAATAAGGAAAGATAAAACAGGGAGAGCGATGGAGTATAGATGAGAGCACTGGTGGATCTAGGATTTTATGTTGGAGGCACAAATTCATATAAATTTAATTTTAGATGCGTTGATGCATTATCCAAATTATGTAATATCAATTACTAAACTATAATAAACAATTATGTATGAAGTATGATATAGATTTGTTTAATATAGAGACTAAAAATATGACTTTATATATATACAATTTTAAATTGCAAAGAAAATATAATTAAATTATCTAATAAATATACTAGAAAAAAAATGAAACTTCAAATAGGCAATGAAGTTTTTCTAAAATTGAATTAAATTTCTTTATATAAAATTAGTTTTGTAAAAAAAAATTTACCAAAAATTTAAAAATATTTTTAACTACTTCTCTATAATATAAATAAATAAATATATCAAAAACTCATTTTATATTCTTTTTAGTTTAAAATATCATTTTGGTCCTTGTATTTTTTAACTTATTCTATTTTAGTCTCTGTAGTTTCAAATATTCAAATATAATCTTTATACTTTTAATGATCTTAAAATTAGTCTCTATTGTCAGTCTATGGTTAACTTTTTCAAAATAAATTTAGTCTCCACTAGCTTTTGCTTTATAAATTTTCAAAACATATTAACATGGTGTCTTTTATTGAGTGAAAACTATTATTATTTTATCAACTTCTATAAAAAAAGTAACTTCAAATTAATAAACAAGATCAATTTGAGGATTTATTGAAAGTACATGAGCTAAATTTGAATATTTGAAAGTACTCTAAAGTATAGAGGTTAAAATAATATTTTAACCTTCTTTTTATTACACAAATGACTATAAATTTATTAAATAAATGAAAATCTTGTTTATTTTATTTTATTTGTTTATTTATTTTGAGAATTAAAGATCTTCTTTATTACGTAAGCTAATTGGTAATAAAAGGTTTAATTAAGAACGTAACAATATTTTTTTTACTATAAATCTATGTTATTTAGTTTGAAAAACAAATATAAAGGTTTTTTTATTTTAAAAATGAAAAACACGTTTTTATTCACTAAAATCAAATTTGCAGCAAGGAATTCGAATTTTTTACGTACAAAAATGAAAAAGGCATATTGGTGGCTAGTGGGATAGGGGTGAGCATTAGAAACCGAAAAACTGAGTCAACCGACCGAACCGACATCGTTCGATTGATTTAAAGAGGTTTTTGGTTGGAGGTCGATTTTGTACATAGCAAAACCAACCTTCAATAAGCCCAAAAGGACTCAAACCGATCGAACCAAACGAATTTGGTTAAACTTGAAAAAAAAAAAAAGAAAGAAAGAAAGAAAACAAAACAGAAAAACTTACATGATGGCCGCCTGTACTATGTACAGCAATAATGATGTTGACAGTGTCTTGGGAAGGTTTCTTTCCTTTAATTAATTTTTTTTTTTAATTTTCATCTTCTTCTATCTTCTTGCAATGCATACAAGGTTTAAAATGTCGATGTCGACGGAAATATCAAAGTCTCAATTTTATGGAAATGTCGATGGAAATATCGATAAAATGTCGATGTCGATGAATATTTCTGAAAAAAATTAAAAAAAAAAATTCAGAAAAAAATATTTAAATTAATAAATGAACATTTTACACTTTTTAAATGAGTTAAAATACTTATTACATTATTATATTCACATTAAGTTACATTTTCTTGCTATTTTTTTTAATATTTCGTCAATTTTGTACGGTATAGTGGAAATGTCGATTCCTCCCTTATGTCAATTTCGAACCCATGAACATGTGAAAATTTCGATGGAAATATCGACATGTCGACGGAAATTTAATACCCTGAATGCAGACAATAACATTCATCAAATGTTCTTCCATTTTCCTCTTCTTCTTCTTTTCTTTATTTTCTGTATATTCTACTTCGTTTCTTTCTTCTTTTCTTTTTTTTTTCCCATTTTTTTCCTCCTTTTTCCCTTCTTTTTCATTCTGCCTTTCTTCTTTTCCCCATTCTCTTCAACTCTTTTCTTTCGTCCCTTTTTTTCTCATTTTTTTTTCTTTTCTTCTTCTTTTCTCAAAATATTTTAATTTAGTTTGTGGAAATCACAAACCACTGAAACCAACCAACTTCGGGTAAGGTCGGTTGGCCGGCGTCACCATCCTCTCCAAAACCGAATAGAGTTGACCGACGTACACCGACATGTCGGTGGTTGGCATCGGTTTGAGACCCAAACCGATGCCAACTGACCGATGCTCACCCGTAAAGTGGGAGTCGAACCTGGGACTAAGGCAGGAGGGCACCAGTCTTGAAGAGGATAAGAAACCAACAAACCAAAGGTACATTTTGTTAACTTCAAGCTAACTTATGTATGTATGTATATATATGTTTCAAGTTGAGGGAGGGCATGTGCCCCTCCTGTCCCCTTCTTGGATCTGCCCCTAGATGAGAGAGAAAGGGAGCATAATGGGAGAGAGAAATTATAGATGAAATAGGAAAAAAAGGACCCAACTTTTACACTTACAAAAGTTTGAGGGCTTACTTTTTACGATTAAAAGTTTAGGGGTAAAATTACAACAAATTCTATAGTTTAGGGGTGGTTTGTGCAACTTTTCCATAAACCTTTAATACCATTCAATTGAATCCTAAATTTAGACAAGTGTTGTAATTTTTACTTTCAAATTCTGCTATGTCTGCTACTAACTTTTTTAAAAGAAAAAGAAAGAAAGAAAATAAAATAAAAATAAATAATGTGAAAATCTACCAAAATGTATTAATTTTAGTGAAAGTCAAGTCTAGCATAAAATTAAGCTTCATCAATGCACAAAATAATCAACTAAATAAATCTATCAAAACTCATAAATTTCAACATAAATTAAGCTCTATTGTCATATTTATTTTATTTGAAATCCTATCAAATTTGTACTAGCACCATATTTTGTAGTTAATTAAACTCACAGAAGTATATTTTTTATAAAAAAATTCTTCAAACAAAACCCTATAAAAAAAATAAAAATTGCATCACTTATTGAAATTTAAGGTAAAGATTGCAATACTTTATCTAAGTCTGAGGTCCAATTTGATAAATTTAAAAATATAGGACAAAAACTATTGTTGCTAATGAGAAATTTCGGCCAATCACAAGTCGCCACGTCATTATTCTAAATTATGACAAAGTTACAAATAATTAAATTTTGGACCACCTATAAATTAACATGTGTCCTGAATTTAATTTAAAGGCAAAAGTTGACAGATTTTAAATTATAAGGCCACATGTTCTCAATATGATCATTTAATCAAATAATTAAATTTAGTTTGGTTAAATTGGGTTACATGGAATTTGGGTTAAAGTCAACATATTCAAGCCCCAAAGGCTAGGCCTGAGGCCAACAAAGTCCAACCTAAAGTCAACAAAAGCCCAAGTTCAAGTGGTTACGCCCAAAAGCCATAAAAGTCCAAACCGGCATGCCCATGGGAGCTCTATAAATAGAGGAGCTTTTTTTCATTTGAAGGTTTAGAAATTAAACTCTCTAGAGAACTTAGAGAGAATTCAAAAACAAAAAGATCAGAAGGCTCCTAAACTCTTGAAGATCAAACTCCTTCTTAACCAAAGCCTTGAAGACCATAAGACTTTGAAGATCGAGAACAAGCTGCAAAACCCTCACACAAATTACACTTGAGAGAGAGAAATAACCAGAGGATAAACATTAGATATTGTATTCCACTAAACTCAAATTAATACAAATTAAATTCATTTACACGTGTTTTAATTTCCTTATTGAAATCTCGTTTGAATAGTTGCACCTTATCAAATTTAAGGGTAAAATTTTAAAAAAATTCCCTTTTATTATCCAATTTTTTATTTTTAAATTTAAATTTAGTTTTTTTTTGGCTTTATGGTTCAAATTATTAAATTTTACTTAATAAATAAAAATTTAATCTTAATAATATAAAGTATGGTAATTAAGTTAATTATAACAATAAGTTTTAAAATATCATATTTTCACTCTTTTGATGTTTTAATTAAAAAAATATCTAAAAACTTAGAGTAACATCAAAAAAAATACCTAAAAACTTAGAGTGTTAAACTTAGAGAGAGTGTGTGTGTGTGTCAAAAAAATATCTAAAAACTTAGAGTGTTAAACTTAGAGAGAGAGAGAGAGAGAGTGTGTGTGTGTGTGTGTGTGTGTGTGTGTGTGTGTGTGTGTGTGTGTGTGTGTGTGTGTGTGTGTGTGTGTGTGTGTGTGTGTGTGTGTGTGTGTGTGTGTGTGTGTGTGTGTGTGTGTGTGTGTGTGTGTGTGTGTGTGTGTGTGTGTGTGTGTGTGTGTGTGTGTGTGTGTGTGTGTGTGTGTGTGTGTGTGTGTGTGTGTGTGTGTGTGTGTGTGTGTGTGTGTGTGTGTGTGTGTGTGTGATAGAATAGTATTAATTTTCTTTCGAAATATTTAATACTTATTTTCTTATTAAATTTTTATTCAACTCTGCATTCTTTTAGCCCTGAATCTGCTATGTTCTCACAAGTGACCGAAAAATAGGGGTGAAAATCGGTTCAGTTTCATCGAATTTTGCTTAAACTGAAAATCGAACCAAATATTTCGATTTTGAATCAATGAGAATTGAACCATTGTCCAACATAAAGCAAAATCGATTTTAACCGAACTGAACAATTCGGATTTTTTCGATTCAGTTCCATCAGTTTGAGTATTATTATGTTGTGATGGAAAACAAAGAAGTTACTAGCGGTAAGAGGAAGACATTGCAACAATTGAGGGAGGAACATGAGCGTAGTTTTACTTTTTTTTTTTTTTTTTTTTTTGAAAGCATGGAAGATGAGAAAGGAGGTGAAGTGAAAAGAGAAGAAGAGAAGGAGAGGGAAGAAAGAAGAGAAGAAGAAAAGAGAAAAAAAGGACAACCCCTAAAGTATGGTGGTTGTAACAATTGCACCTCTAAACTTTTATAGTGTAAAACTATAACTCTCAAACTTTCGAAAGTGTAAAAACTGGACTCCTGAACTTTTAAGCTTAAAAATTAAACCCTCAAACTATGTTAAATGTATAAATTTGATCCATTTTACACCATTTTTTTTCTCATATTTCCTCTTTCTCTCTTTAATTTCTCTCTGTTCTCATTCCACTCTCTCTACTTTCTACCTTTCCCTCCCTTCAATCACCCACTCTCTTTATCTCCTCTTTCCATTTTTTCAGTAGTGTAAAAATTGGATCAGTTTCAGTCGTGTTCTATTCTCTTTCTCTTGGGGCAAGGTTCTTCCCGACTGTCACAGGTTCATCAGCTGTTGCAAGAGGTGGTGGAGTGAGCTTTATCAGCTGACGGCGAACCCACCTCTAAAATCACTCTCGGTATGTCCCAAGCTCGATTGCGGATTGCAATTCAAGGGAGCTAGCGTCATTATTTTTAGATCTGCGATTTGATTTTCTCCTACCATGTTAGTGGGGATAATATTGAAGCATATAGAGGAGAGAGCTCGTTTGTTTATTGTTTTTGTGTTAATGAATTGATTGTTGCTTTACTGAGTCAATTATTGTAGTTGTGGTAGTATAATTCCCTCGAGTTGTATAGAAAGAGAGCGAGTGGGAGATTGAAGGGAAGAAATGGTAGAAAGTAGAGAGACTGAAACGACGAGAGAGAGAATAGAGAGAATGATGAAATATGAGAGAAAAATTGAGTAAAATGGATCCAACTTTTACATTTAACATGGAATTTTAAGACATACAGTAGATGTTGAGGTATGGAAAGACTTTGATAGATAATATGTTTGACTTGTAGAAGATCCAAGGAATGTACGATTAGTATTAGCTACTGATGGATTCAACCCATTCGACAATATGAGTACGTCATATAGTACGTGGCCAGTAATTAATACTAATTCCATATAACTTGCCTCTATGAAAATGAATGAACAAATCATATTTCTTCATGTCATTATCTCGTACCAGGACCAAAATCTCCAAGAAGAAGATATATATTTATTTACAACTACTAATAGATGAATCGAAAGATTTATAGAGTAATGTTCAGACTTATGATGCTTGTAGCGGTCAAAACTTTTGATTTCATACAATATTGATGTAGACAATCAATAACTTTCCAGCATATGACAATTTGTCAAGATGTGGTGCTAAATAATATGACATGTCCAATTTATAATCAAAATGTTTCATCTAATTCATTGCATAATAAGTAGGGGCGGATCCATGTTGGGGCCAGAGGGACCACGTGTCGTCTCAAGTTATTGGTTTTATGTATATGTATGTGTTTTTTCATTCTACATGCTATAATAAGTCCCCCCAGTTCGTTGGTCAGAGGGGGCACCAAGAAGTTTCTCTACCATGCAAGTCCAAGTTTTGAGCAATGGACAATGCAAATCGTCCTTTAATTTCATTTTTAATTAATTTTGTAATAAAAATATCTGGACGATCAAGGTTCGAAATGTCGATGTCGATTGAAATGTCGTGGTCTAAATTTTACAGAAATGTCGATGGAAATGGAAATGTAGATTAAAATTTCGAGAAAATTTACGGAAATCGTAGAAATTGATGGAAATTATTTGAATTAGTCAATAAAACGTTTCATCTAATTCATTGCATAATAAGTAGGGGCGGATCCACGTTGGGGCCAGAGGGACCACGTGTCGTCTCAAGTTATTGGTTTTATGTATATGTATGTGTTTTTTCATTCTACATGCTATAATAAGTCCCCCCAGTTCGTTGGTCAGAGGGGGCACCAACAAGTTTCTCTACCATGCAGTTCCAAGTTTTGAGCGATGGACAATGCAAATCGTCCTTTAATTTCATTTTTAATTAATTTTGTAATAAAAATAGATGGACGATCAAGGTTTGAAATGTCGTGGTCTAAATTTTACAGAAATGTCGATGGAAATGGAAATGTAAATGAAAATTTCGAGAAAATTTACGGAAATAATAGAAATTGATGAAAATTATTTGAATTAGTCAATAAAACTTTGATTGTGGCTTAATTAGACTGTAATTGACCATTTTTAAGCATCATATCTAAAAAATAAGACAATATTTAGATATAAATATTAATTGAAATGTCGATGCGAGCAAAAAATTTGAAGAAAAATATGAAAATTGATTGAAATTATTTGAATTATTTTGAGACTTTAATTGTGCTAGAATTGTTTGTTTTTGACCATCATATTCATATCTATAATATCTATAATATTTATATTAAAATATCGATGGACATGTCGATATTAGCAAAATTTTTAAAAAAATTATGGAAATGAATGAAAATTGTTTGAATTATTAAATGAGACTTTAATTACGATGACTTAATCAAAATATATTTCTAATTGACTATACAAAATAATATCAAATATTGGTAATTAGAGGATATATGACATATTTGATATGATTTTGATGAGAATGATATAAATGTAATTAAATGAAAAGGTAAAAATATGAAAAGGTAAAATATAAAAGGTAAAAAAAAAACAAAGAATTTTGTGAGTGTATAATTTATATTTATATTTTATAGTAGTTTTGTTTAACAACTTTAGTTTGCACTTTGCATTAAACATTATGAAAAAGACAAAATTGGAAAAACGTAAGAAATAAAATAAATACCAAAAAAAAAAAAAAAAAAAAGCTTGTGCACGTCAGTCTTGATTGACGAGATAGATGTGGTGGCTTGCTGTACTGGAACTGACAAGATAGATGGGTGGAGTGTAACAAGCCAAGCAACACACTTTAACCATGACGCTCTCAGTGCTATTAAGAAAAATGAAGGACAAAGGCAAACGAAATTGAACGAAATGTCGTCGAAATCTTGAAATTTCGAAGTTTCGACGACATGTCGTCGAAAATGGGAGAAAAACGAACTTCTCCCATCTACGACATGTCAAGCCTGCCTACATGTTGAAATGTCAAGCGACATTTCAACATGTTGTTCGACATTTTACACTATGTAGACAACGCAAATTGTCTTTTAATTTCATTTTTTAATTTTTATATATATAATTTAAAATTTTAATTTAAATTACATATATATATATTATTGTGTTAGTCCGTTGGTAAGCTCTACCCTTGCTTCATTGCCTCCTTGAATTGTATGTTGCGCTTGCAACAAACATTTCTTGGACAACTTCAACGATCAAATATTGAGAAAGACCATCAATGTTCCACTCATAAATAGATTGACCGTCATATGAAACGTGTTGAATAAAAGATCTATCTTCAATAGATAAATCTGGATGAGTAGCCCTTGGATAATAAGTCCTTGGATTGCTCTTTGAATAGTGTTTTGAGATCCTATTAATTTCTTTAGGGTCTTCTTCATCAGAGATAGTATTCTGCTGCATGGCAAGAATCAATTCTTCTATCTCTTTGTCTTTGAGTACGTTGATTTGTGGATCTTTCTAGGCTAAGTGGAAAAGATACACAAATCAGCGTACTCAAAGACGAAGAGATAGAAGAATTGATTCTTGCCATGCAGCAGAATACTATCTCTGATGAAGAAGATCCTAAAGAAGTTAATAGGATCTCAAAACACTATTCAAAGAGCAATCCAAGGACTTATTATCCAAGGGCTACTCATCCAGACTTATCTATTGAAGATAGATCTTTTATTCAATACGCTTGATATGACGGTCAATCTATTTATGAGTGGAACATTGATGGTCTTTCTCAATTTTTGATCGTTGAAGTTGTCCGAGAAATGTTTGTTGCAAGCGCAGCATACAATTCAAAAGATCTATCTTCAATAGTTTATTGTTTTTTACAATAAAAAAAATGTGAGTTTCCAATGAAAAATAATTACTTTGTCAAATATCAAATTTGGTTAGGTTTATGACAAGTATAAAAAAATATTTGTAATAATTTATTGTTTTTTACAAAAAAAAAAATGTGAGTTTCCAATGAAAAATAATTACTTTGTCAAATATCAAATTTGGTTAGGTAAGACAAGTATTAAAAAACAAAATATTTGTAATAATTTATTGTTTTTCAAAAAAAAATATATGAGTTTCCAATGAAAAATAATTACTTTGTCAAATACGAAATTTGGTTAAGTTATGGCATGTATAAAACAAACATTTGTAATAATTTATTGTTTGTTACAAAAAAAAATGTGAGATGCCAATTAAAAAAAACAATGGAAGAGATAGGAGAGAGATAAGAAAACGTGATAATGAAAACAGGTGCCAAATGAGGAGCAAACCAGTGTGTTGGAAATCAAACCCCCCCTCCCCCCATTTTACTATGCAAAGCCATGGGGCTGTGTTTCAAAACCATTGGGTTTTGAACACAGTGGCCCAAACAAGGGTTTGAGTTTAGATTCCAAAACAACCCAACCCAACCCATTGTTCCAAACACCCCCTTAGGTTTTTAATTTAAGTTCTTCCTCAACTTCCTCCTCAAAAAGGAATTGTCGTTAAACTACCAATTTACTCAAATATTATTCAAGTTGATATCTGCATACAGATTTCTTTCTTCAATCAGAGTTCCTTCCTATAAAAGGACGGCATGGTTCCTGTTGAACCTACAAAAAAAAAAAAAAATCGTATTTTCTTTTGTAAATTCTCATCGTCTGTATAGATTCAATGAATTCCATGTAATTGTTTTATGAATTCATTGGTAAATAGAACTTCTGCAACAAAAGACACACGAAGAAAAGTTTGTCATCCGCTCCAAAATTATCCAAGTGAAGATTTTTTTCAAACGACCTGTTGCAGAGGACCGTCGCAGAAGACTGTCGCGGGGGAGTGTTCCAGGAAATTGTGTAAGTCCGTTGGTAAGCTCTACCCTTGCTTCCTTGCCTCCTTGCCTAAGAAGAATCGAATCACAAGGATAAGATTTACTGCAAGAAGACGACAAGACAACTTTAATAAAGTCACTTTATTAAAGGAAGAAAAGAAGTTGCAGAAAATTCCACATCCATTTTCTCATCCACCTTCTCCACCATCCGACAACACTTTCTTATTTTCAACCTTTCTTTTCATTTTTCAACTTTACTTTTTATTTTTCAATGTTGTAATAAATATAGTAGACTTTTAGGTTTTTAGGTTAATAGCCTTTTGACTTTTTAGTTTAACATTTTACACGTTTTATTTTCTTTCTTTTAGACTTTTTAGACGAAGGCATTTATTAGCTTTTGTCCTTTATGTTTTATTTTCAAAGGTATTTATTACCTTTTGAATTTTGTGTTTTCATTTTCCTAAAGCTCTGACGAGATGCATAACTTGTCGGGCCAATCCTATCTTACACTGCTTTCATGGAACATCTTTGAAAATATGCATAACTTGTCGGGCCATAAAAGATGTTCCATGAAAGCAGTGTAAGATAGGATTGGCCCGACAAGTTATGCATCTCGTCAGAGATTTAGGAAAATAAAAACACAAAATTCAAAAGGTAATAAATACCTTTGAAAATAAAACATAAAGGACAAAAGCTAATAAATGCCTTTGTCTAAAAAGTCTAAAAGAAAGAAAATAAAACGTGTAAAATGGTAAACTAAAAAGTCAAAAGGCTATTAACCTAAAAACCTAAAAGTCTACTATATTTATTACAACATTGAAAAATAAAAAGTAAAGTTGAAAAATGAAAAGAAAGGTTGAAAATAAGAAAGTGTTGTCGGATGGTGGAGAAGGTGGATGAGAAGATGGATGTGGAATTTTCTGCAACTTCTTTTCTTCCTTTAATAAAGTGGCTTTATTAAAGTTGTCTTGTCGTCTTCTTGCAGTAAATCTTAACCTTGTGATTCGATTCTTCTTAGGCAAGGAGGCAAGGAAGCAAGGGTAGAGCTTACCAATGACTTACACAATTGCCTGGAACACTCCCCCACGACAGTCTTCCGCGACAGTCCTCCGCAGCAGATCGTTTGAAAAAAATCTTCACTTGGATAATTTTGGAGCGGATGATGAACTTTTCTTCGTGTGTCTTTTGTTGCAGAAGTTCTATTTACCAATGAATTCAAAACATAATTACATGGAATTCATTGAATCTATACAGACGATGAGAATTTACAAAAGAAAATACGGAATTTTTTTTTTGTAGGTTCAAAGGGAACCATGCCATCTTTTTAGGAGAAAGAACTCCGATTGAAAAAAGATATTTGTTTGTAGATATCAACTTGAATAATATTTGAGTAAATTGGTTGTTTAACGACAATTCTGATCATACGCTTAGTGATTAAGGATCACTAAGGTTGATTTCATCATCATCTTCGTCTATTATGGAAAGGGGTGGAGATGATGATTTATTTGAATTGGTATTATGGAGGAGAACTCTTTGAAGATCTGCCTCAGTGGCTGTTTGAGCTTAAGGTAGCAAGCAAGGCAACCTTATTTTTCTGAAAGTCTTGCTGTTCTTTCTTTGAAAAATATTGGTTTTGTGGGGATTCAATAAACCATGATTTTATTTGAGGAAGATTAATGTGGGTAACATTAAATTTATCCCACCATTTAACCTTAAGTGTCTTCACCAAATACTTGTCATTTTGATGAAGATTTTGAGTAGTTAAGTTCCAACAAAAAATACATGGAACTTGGAAATGAAGGGAAAACCTGAAGGTTAATTGAAAAGTGTTCTTGAATATGTTTTGAGTAAAGTAATGAAAAGATTCTTGAACTGGGACATGAAGGATTTCTTCGCAGAGGCCAAAATTATTCCACCATGTTTTAAACCAGATGGGGAAATAATTTTTGTGTGCTTGTCTGCAGAATTGAATAAACCAGGAATGGTTAAAAGCTTAGTACCATAGAACATTAGTCCATGCTCTAACATAATCCCTGTATGAGTAAGGAGGTGGATCAAACCTGATTGAGAATCTTTTTTCTGTAAAGACTTTCTGGTTCCATTTTTTAGAATTTAGAACCCGAAAAATCTTTAATTTTGAGTAAGAAATAACTGAAGGATTGTTCCTATTAGTTATATGAGTAATCTCAGCAGATTTTGAATCAATAAGAATTAATTCATAAAACTGCCGTGTTTTTGACAAACTTTCCAGCATGAAACAAAAATCACTCGGATAAATATGGGAAGTAATCTCAGCAAAGTTGTCTGAATCTCATTCAGGTTCAATTGGGATTTCAGTGATTACCTGAGATTTGTGAAAATATCCTGAAATTTCAGGTTTTGGAGTAAACCTTGTTGGTGGAGTAAAAGAAGTATCGGGTAAAGCAAAATCCTCAATACGGACTGGAGTAAATTTTTTAGTAGTTGAGGAAGAAGCAGAGGCTTTTCCTTTTTTAGGAGGAAGAAGATGAAGCAATGCCTTTTCATTTTCTTGAACTCATGACGAGTTTTTGAAGATGGAATCTTGAATATGAAATTAAGAGTTTTGATGAGGAAGTTCAGACTATGCTGCAACCTCAGAGCATTCTCTCTTAATCTCAAAGAGATTTGAGAAGGGAACTCTTTAGAGAGAGTTTTTCTTTCAAGGAGAGAGAGCCCTATCTAAGGTGCTCTCTTGAGAGATGCTCTCTCGAAAGATAATCTGCAAGAGGGTTTTGAGACCCTTTTATAGACAAAATTTGAAAATCAAAACAAGATAATATTGCTTGCCAACGGGGAAAAATCTGTTTTGAAACCAAATTTTTAACATCTTTTTTTTAAAATAAATTTAGAAGCTTGAGAATCGGTTTTTATTAAAAACGATTTATTGATTAAATCTCCTTGAAATTTCTGGACACATAAAACAATTGCTAGAATTTCTTTTTTCACCGTTGAGTAATTCTTCTAAGTACTATTCCACAGTCCTGAGTGGAAACATATTATTGATTCCTTCTTATCGAGACACTATTTAAGGATTCCTCCATATCCAATGTCTGACGCATCGGTCTCGACGATAAGATCTGTTTTTTCGTCGATAAGACTTAAGCAGGGAATACCTTTGACTAAAGACTTTATTTTTTGAACAGTGTGCATGTGCTCATCTGTCCAAGGAATAGTTTCTTTCTTCAACCTTTGAAAAAGTGGTTTGCAAATGGGTTGAAGATCTTTAATGAAATCAGATACATAATTTAGACACCCTAAAAATCTCTGTAATTAGGTTTTGTCTAAAATTTCATCTAGAAAATTTTGAGTAAACTCTAGAGATCTTTGTATTAGCCTGATTAATCCTAAATGGATATCAAACCCTAGAAATCTTATTTGAGTTTGAAAGAGTTTAAGCTTTGCAGCTGAGACAACTAAACCATTGTATTTAATTGTTTGAATTAAACTCTTTAAATGAGAAAAATGT
The DNA here is from genome assembly GCA_033996785.1 of Trichosanthes truncata. NCBI lineage: Eukaryota > Viridiplantae > Streptophyta > Magnoliopsida > Cucurbitales > Cucurbitaceae > Trichosanthes > Trichosanthes truncata. The sequence continues at coordinate 19,071,448 of JAWPNB010000004.1, forward strand.
TGAACTATATTTGATGAAAAGATTAAAACATCATCAATATTGATAATTGCAAATTCTTGAATAGGTTCCAAAATATCATTCATGATCTTCTGGAATTCGGATGGAGCGTTTTTTAAGCCAAAAGGCATTACGTTCCATTCGTATTGACCAAAAGGTACATTAAATGTTGTTTTGTACCTATCTTGTTCGACAATCTGGATTTGCCAAAATCCTGATTTCATATCAAACTTTGAAAACAATTTTGCATTTGAAATTCTTTTGAGTAAATCATTTTTATTAGGAATTGGATACTTAATCCATTCCAAAACCTTGTTTAAGGGTTTGTAGTTTATTACAAGTCTTGGAACTCTTTCCTTTTCAACCTGGTTGTTGACGTAAAATGCTGCACAGGACCATGGGCTCTTTGATGGTCTGATCAGCTTTCTTTTGAGTAGTTCATCAACTTCCTTCCGACAATGGCTTAATAATTCAGAGTTCATCTGAATTGGTCTTGCTTTGGTTGGAATTTCTGATTCCTTGAAGCCTTTTTCATATGGTAGTGTAACCACATGTTTCTTCCTTGTCCAGAAAGTATCTGGATGAATGGAGCAGATTTGTGCTTCAATCTGTTTTTGAATAATCTGAATTCTTCTTTGAATTCTAGGTTCTTTGAGTTGTTTTTCAACCTTCTTGAAGCTAACTTCTTCCTTTAGGAAATCTATCTGCTTCTCTTTGAGGCTGATTCTTTTAATCACATTAAGATCATCTTCTCTTAATGGATCAATAAATTTGAATAAGATTGTCTCTTCAAGGACGTTTGATACTATCCCTTCATTAGTTACCTGAAAAGGATATAATTGAGTAATAAAAGGTGTACCTAGAATCACTCCCTGATTCAGGTTCTTGATGAGTAAGAATGAAGTCACGAAACAAATTCCATTGTTGCAGATGTGAACTTCGGGTAGCTTGTGCTTTATGAATAATGGTTGACTATTGGCTCCTCTCAAGGTTTCGACTGTTTTTTCGAAATACCTTGATGGTATAAGTCCTTCTTGAATGCAATTTTGATCTGCGTCAGTATCTACTAGAGCTACTGCATCAAATTTGAAGTCTTGTACCCTTAAGGATATTTAGACATACCATTTTTGATATTGAACTCTCTGAAGGGTTGACAAAAATGATTCTTCTTCTGGAGAAGGTTCTGAAGGTCCTGCTTTGTCTCATTCGATTGTTTTTGAGGAAGTTGCTTGCTTTGATTTAATCAATTCGACTTCAATAGCTAATTGAGAAACATCCTTTTGATATTCTGAACAAAGCTGTTTTACTTCGTATTTGAGTTGATTTATTTCAGCCTTTAAGTCTGAAATTCTATCTTCTCTTTTCTCCTTCTTGAAAAGTGCATAGACATCGTCTATAGAAAGATACTCAGTAGTTATTGAAGAATCTTCTTCTCCATGTTTTACTTCGTCTTGGAGAGAAGTCTTCAGTCTGTTGAGAATCGTCTTTTTGAGAGCCACATCCGTGATGTTGCTGACAACCTGAAAAAGTAACTCCTGGTCCTTTGATAAAACGTTTATGCAATTAAAGCAATCACATACTCGTTTACCTTTGCATCCAGGTTTATGAATAACTTGAATTTCTTCTTCTTCTGAAGAGTAAGAATTCGTCTCTTCTTGTAAATAAAGGATTTGTCCTTCGTGTTCATTTGAATCATATTCTGATTCTTCTGAATCTGTCTGGACAAAATTGAGTAAATCAGCTTTAATATCTTCGTCGATACTAAGCTCGTTGATTCTTTTCTTCATGGGACACTTTGGAGCATAGTGCCCATATCCTCTGCATCTGTAGCATTGGACTTTTGAAGAATCTCTTCTGGCAAATATCTTTCCTCTAGGATTCTTCTTATCATAAGAAGTTTTCCGATAAGGATATTGCCGATGAGATCTTGACATAGTGGGTCTGTTGTTGTATGGCCTTGAGTAGAAAGTCTTGGGTTTTAAAAGTTTTTCCTTTGCTCTTACTGATGGAGGCTCAGTATGATTTTGATAGAAGTATGTTTTGCAGAAATATCCAAACTCTTGTTTTCTTTCTCGAGTTTTGGTCTGCTTCTCGATCCTTGCGGCTTCGAGACATTGCTTTCCAGCTTGGGTTATGACGCATTGACAGATTTGGCCATAAGTGACCTCTTCCCAGGGAATATTTCCTCTGTAGAATTTCCGGAGGTAGATCATAAGTTCCGAGCTGAATATTTTGGGTAGTCCAATAATGAATCTTTCTTTCTAGAATGGACTATTGGCGTCTGCCCTTTTGTAGACTTCTGTCAGGAAGGTATCTTTATACCATTGGAAATCCTGAAGTTTGGGACAGGTTAATTTTTGGAGATATTCTCCTGCCTGACCTTGGTATTCTTTATCGTCTCCGACAAAGTTTTTGACTATGGTGAAGCAGAGAGTTATGACTGCATCGTCTTTGAAGTCTCTACTTTCAACACGAGCTGGTATTGCTGGTGTGTCAATAGTCATACCAGTACCGCTCTGTGCAGTTGAAGTAGTTGCCTCATCTCTTCTGGGCGATTTTGAGGCTGAGTCTCCCGAATCAATAGGAGATCTATGAGTAATAATTTTTCTTCTTTCAACTTCATTGAAAGTAGATAACCACCATCCTCTTAGTTGTCTTGTGAAACCGGCAACTAAAAGGCGAGCGTTGGCATGATCATTATGCCCTTTTGAATTGTATGCTGCGCTTGCAACAAACATTTCTGGGACAACTTCAACGATCAAATATTGAGAAAGACCATCAATGTTCCACTCATAAATAGATTGACCGTCATATGAAGCATGTTGAATAAAAGATCTATCTTCAATAGATAAATCTGGATGAGTAGCCCTTGGATAATAAGTCCTTGGATTGCTCTTTGAATAGTGTTTTGAGATCCTATTAACTTCTTTAGGATCTTCTTCATCAGAGATAGTATTCTGCTGCATGGCAAGAATCAATTCTTCTATCTCTTCGTCTTTGAGTACGTTGATTTGTGGATCTTTTCCAGTTAGCCTGGCAAGTTCTTCATGAATTTTTTCAAACATAACCTGCTCTTTGCTTTTGAGTAAAGGGATCGATCCTCCAGATCCTGTACAAAGGACTGGTAGAGGGTTCCTAATAATAGGAATTCCTGACATGGTGCAAGAAAATCCCTTGGTGCTGGCCGAAGTGAAGACCTTTTCTTCAATCCTGCACATTTGTTCTGCCATTGTAGATAGGATTTTGTTTGTATAGTTGTTCTGAAGATGAACTCCTCTGATTCTTTTGGAGGGGTTTCTTTTCCTCATCACTCAAGGATATTTGCTTGAATGGGGCAGCAACAATTGTATTACCTTTAGAGCTTCTGAATTCTATTTGCTCTAGCGGTGGATGAGTATCTGAAATCTCTCCGTCTAATGTTTTCCAGAGAGTTTCTTTGAGAGTGTTCACCTCTTGACTATAATTGTTTTGATTGGCGAACCACTAGAAGAAATGAATGTTTCTTTCAAGTTCTTCCATGGTAGAGATCCATGTTTTCTTGAAATTTTCTCTTTCTTCAGTATCATATGCCTTAAAGAAGAATTCTCTAGGCATTTTCCATTTTTTGTCAAGAAAATCCTTTTTCAGACTTTCCATATTGACTTTGAATTCTTCAGATATGACATTGAGCTCGTTAAATCTGCTTGCTGAGTCCATATCTGTTTGAGTAGGTGAGCTTGGCCATACATACCTACTTTCTGGTATGCGAGGGCTAAAATCCACTGGGTCAATTTTTGCAGAGAAAGATCTTCTCAATGGTTCTTGTTGTTCGAAACTTGTTGAGGATGAAGCTTCTCCTCTAAATTCTGAAACACTTTGCCTTGAAGGGGCAAAATTTGAAACCTTTGGGCAGGTTGGCAAAGGTTGTTGGAAGCTGATCTCAACATTTCCATCTGGATGTTCAACTAGTTGAGAAAGTTGTTTTGGTTTTGGTATTGGAGCTGCTACGGCTCTTTCCAAAACCCAGTGAGATGTTTTGGTGATGTCTTCCCATGATAATCTCTTTGGAGTTTCTACGTTGGCTCTCGTAGTATTGGCTTGTATGAGTATTGTTGTACCTCTAGGAGAAGCCTTTAGAGCTCTTGGTGCTATCTAAGTTTTCATCAAACGATAGCAAATTCTGAATATTGTCACGAACCCATGAGTTTCTGGTTCTACATTCAGAACTTTGAAGTGGACATCAAGAATCAATGATTTGAGTATGTTGGGATCTCTTAAAGAAAGAGAATAATGCGGATAGCAATTGAAATAGGTTGGACCATTTTCCAGATTGGTTTCCACTATTCTCAGAAGAGAGTCCTGGAAATTTCTGAACCTCTTGTCCCTAAGAGTTAGAAGGACAGGAGTATTCAAACCAGTTCTAAAAAGTGGCTTAATTGCTACCTGGATTACACCAAGGTGTATGAATGAGTATTCTTCTTGATGTTGGAGTATTAAATCCCTTGTAAAGAGATTCAATGATTCTGGGTTGTCTTTTATGGCGATAGTGTTCTCCATAATCTTGACTCGCCAATTTTGAGTAAAATTAAAAGTATTCCTGTAGTACATCGTCTTTGGATCTAACTGAGGAATATTCCAATTGGCAAGTTGCTCTTCAACGCGAGCTATTTGGAGTAATTCATTGGAATTATTGAGTAAATCGACATTCTTCTCTGCCTTGTGAGCTTCTTCATTTTGAGTAGATGATTCTCCATGAATCATTTGATTACTTGAACTTGCGCCATCGTTTTGAGTATCTTTGAGTAACTTCTTCGGAATCAAAGATTTGAGTAACTTGGACATTATTCCATAAAAATCAAAATATTTTTTGAAAGATAAAAGTAATATTGCTTTAACACAATATTATCCTTCAAACTTCTTCTTCTTCACGAACTGCTCGTCTGCAACGGGAACACGTGGCTTACCAACGATCTTACTCCTTACTGCCTGAAACACCAAACGCTTACCAACGCTACTGTTGGACTGGCTGATGGAACGATCAAAGATGAAGAATTAATATTGAGATTTGTCTTTTAAAAATAAAAAGATTAATATGAATTAATCTCTAAGTAAGCAAAAATTTGCTTAGATTGCTAAAAGGTTAGGAGAATTAGGATCATTGCATAATATAACTGTTTTGCGAATAGATAGCTTAGAGAGATTTTTACTTATTCTCTTTTGCTAGATTATCCGCTTCTGCCTATTGAATACAAAGTGGAAGTCTTTTATAGACCCCGGACTCCAAAAGAAATTGAAACTAGTTAAGTAAAGGATAACGATGAAAGGATAAGACAAACCCTTGTCTCAATCATCTTTTATGGAAAGCAGTGTAAGATAGGATTGGCCCGACAAGTTATGCATCTTGTCAGAGCTTTAGGAAAATAAAAGCACAAAATTCAAAAGGTAATAAATACCTTTGAAAATAAAACATAAAGGACAAAAGGTAATAAATGCCTTTGTCTAAAAAGTCTAAAAGAAAGAAAATAAAACGTGTAAAATGTTAAACTAAAAAGTCAAAAGGCTATTAACCTAAAAAACCTAAAAGTCTACTATATTTATTACAACATTGAAAAATAAAAAGTAAAGTTGAAAAATGAAAAGAAAGGTTGAAAATAAGATGGATGTGGATGGTGGAGAAGGTGGATGAGAAGATGGATGTGGAATTTTCTGCAACTTCTTTTCTTCCTTTAATAAAGTGGCTTTATTAAAGTTGTCTTGTCGTCTTCTTGCAGCAAATCTTATCCTTGTGATTCGATTCTTCTTAGGCAAGGAGGCAAGGAAGCAAGGGTAGAGCTTACCAACGGACTTACACAATTGCCTAGAACACTCCCCCGCGACAGTCTTCCGCGACGGTCCTCCGCAGCAGGTCGTTTGAAAAAAATATTCCCTTGGATAATTTTGGAGTGGATGACAAACTTTTCTCCGTGTGTCTTTTGTTGCAGAAGTTCTATTTACCAATGAATTCAGAAAATAATTACATGGAATTCATTGAATCTATACATACAATGAGAATTTACAAAAGAAAATACGGAATTTTTTTTTTCGTAGGTTCAACGGGAACCATGCTGTCCTTTTAGGAGAAGGAACTCCGATTGAAGAAAGATATCTGTTTGCAGATATCAACTTGAATAATATTTGAGTAAATTGGTAGTTTAACGACAATTCCGGTCATACGCTTAGTGATTAAGGATCACTAAGGTTGATTTCATCATCATCTTCGTCTATTATGGAAAGGGGTGGAGATGATGATTTATTTGAATTGGAGTTCTGGAAGAGAACTCTTTGAAGATTGGAGTCAATTAGAACTCAATTTATTTTTTAATTTCTCTCAAATATGTATACATATACAAATATTTAAATATATTTTTTTAAATCTTTAGTAAATTATGTTAGAAAAATTCATTGCATAAAAAAAACTTAAATCTATTTTAAAAAATCTCAATAAATATTTCAAGTTTGATTCCTATCCTATATATTTAAGGTGGATAAATCTATAATGAGTTATTATAATTTTGTAATTAAAATTACTCAATCTAAATATTGTATAACAATGTATTTAAAATTATATTTATATGAAGGTTAAATTACAAGTTTAGTCCCTAAATTTTTAAATTTGTGTCTAATAAGTCCCTAAACTTTTAATTTTGTGTCTAATAAGTCCTTCAACTAATAGATCTATGAACTAATAGGTCTTAGATATATTCATTTTTTTTAAAAATTAATTGTTTTATTAGACATAAAAATTGAATTTTGTGTAATTAAACCCTTAAACTTTTAATTTTGGAACTAATAGATACATTCATTTTAAAAAATGTCCAATACGACCTATTAAATCCAAAATTAAATTTTATGTCTAATACAACATTTAATTTTTAAAATTTTCAAATATGTAAGTGATGAGCGGACAACCAAGATCCAACGCAAGTGCACACTGTCTTTTCAATTAATAAAGTGAAAAGTACTCAAAGTATCGAATCTCAAGGGAACGATGTTAACAAAAATCCAATTTTAAAACAAAGACCTCCCCTATGCTTGCAATGGAGGTAACAAAAAATAATAAAGGATGTTGTTGAGTTTTTCAAAACAAAAAGTAAGTAAACGAAATGCAAACAACATATAAAAACATTGGTTAAAAAAGGAGGATCCAAAACTGTTCCAACCCCAGAAGAATATGCGCCCACCTATGTGCCTGCAATTTAACTCAACAAGGCGAGGCTTATTAGCGATTGTTGCCCATATGCGCTCGCATCGCACCCTTTCGTGTTCTGTACGATTGGAGCAATATGCGATCTAAATGCGCCCTCAACCTACCCTTTTCGACGCTTATAACCGTGAATCGAGTTCAACACCTATTCAGCTCTTTTCTAAGTGAGTTTAGGAGCTTAAGTAATTAAACACATATGTCTATGGCTAATTGAACTTAGATAAACAAGCAAACAACTCTATTGACTTTATAGGTTTTGTTCTATGTCTAGGTACAAAACAATGTCCTATTTATGAAAACCCATGCTCAACCCAATCTTTTCAGTATTGAAGCATGTCTTATGCACTACTTCAAGTGCACAAACTAGGTAATATAGTGATTAAGAGTAGTAGAGTATCATCTCTACAGGGAATTAGGTTTTAGACTCGCTTGAGTATAAAAAATACTTGTGGTTGATTTTATTTAGAAAGCAAACAACATGGCACTTTTAGAAAGCTAATAAAAACAGGAAATAAATCAGGGCTAACGTATTCTAAGGAGTTAATTTCGTTAATTGGACCATGTGTTCAATTAATTAATTAATTATGACTATCTAATCATGCAATTCATAAGTCTAGAAGCCTAAAGTCATGGAATCTTCCATCGAGCTCATCCAAGCTCATGCATTAATTGACTAACAGAAGACATTAAGACTCTTCGTTATAAACCTCAATTGAATTCTGTTTATCCCGTGTCAAACGAGTGAGACCCAATTGTCATGCATTAAATTCTAATCTTAATTCTCCTCGCTTGAATATCGAATTAAGTGATTAATCAGTTAAACTGTGGGCAAGAGTTTAAAAGCATTAAGCCCACTATGCATAAATGAATTAACAAGAAAGATAGTCAAAATATGATAATTAATTAAACATAGAAGGTCCAATAGCTAATTAATCCATTAGAACAAATGGTTTAAATACTCATAATCACCAAATTCAACATTAAACCAATAAGTACAACCCTCATTCAATAAAGTAAATGAAATGGAAAGCAAGGAAAATGATAACCAAAGGATGATCTTCACCTCCCGTCTCGATCCACCTTTATCCCGAGCTCTAATGGACAACGAACCATGCAAAAAAGCCTCCAAAACCTTTCCAAAACAGAGTTGTATCAAAATTTGGGTATAAGAACCTTAATTGGTCTCCCCCTTTTGAGAAAGAATGAGATGAATTTATATGTCTCCCGTCGTAGCGTCTCGACGCTGTCCAAAATGCTAGTGTATTCACGTGGCTGGCTAAGTAGCGTTGAGACACTACGAACGAAAACTTTCTTCTCTGGGCGTTTCTAGTGTCGGGGCGCCACAAGACAGCGTCTCAATGCAAGCTCTCGTGTTTGCAACATGAATTATGGCGTCTTGACACCATTTCTGAGGTTAAGACGCCATCCTCTTGGGTTTAAATACTCCAATAAGCCTCCATCCATACTTAGCCTCCACAAATTAGTCCTTTTTGCTCAAAATTCATCCCAAATCACTTTTTTGCTTCGGTTTTTCTCCTTAAGCTCGAAATCTATGAAATCAACAATAAACAGTATCAAAGCTCACAATTTAAGCATAAAACTAGATAAATAATAGGTAATAATATAGTACTATTTGAGTGTTATCAAATACTCCCAAACTTAAACTTTTTCTAGTCTTGAACAAAATAAAACAAAGCCACATATATGAATCAAGAATCACCAACATGTGACTCAAGTCTCAATGATCCAAATAACCAATAGAAACAATTTAAAAGAAAGAATCAAACATGTTCATTCATCAAGAAAAATTTAAATTTAAACTCTTCATTTCTTGCGCATGTGTGCATAGCCTTTCTAATGTAGTATTTACAAGCATATAGTAGGTTTATAAAGACCTCAATTTATGTTCTCCCTACATTGGCCCTAAGTACTAATTATCAAGCCTTTTTAACAATCAAGAAAGTAATATTTTACTAGGCGCCTGAACAACTACGGGGTAGGCCTCCTCCAAACTTGCATTATTTTAACTCAAAGGCAGTAACTTAATTTCACACAATTGCTGCAGGGATCCTTACCCAGAGCACTTGCTCATGGGTGGCCTAATTGATCACAACAAAGACAACTCCTTTTACCCTTGATCATCTTTACACACGACAAGTTTATTTTCACTTTTCTTTTCTTTTCACTTTTTTTGTTTTTTGTTTTTTTGTCTTTTGTAGGCAAATAAACATGTTTTTTCTCCTAAGCAACACATTACAGACTATCATGCAAGCCAACTATCAAACTAGTCCTTAAGGCTATCGGGATGACAACAAACATATTGACATTATAACTCTACTATAAACCTTCAAAACTAACAAGAAGTAGGCTGGGTGCTCAAAACTTGCAAGAAGATCAAAGAAATATTTAAATTTACTCAAATCTACAACATGCTTTCAAATTACACAAGAAATTGCAAAAATATCACTATTTAGATTACATCACAGGCTATCCTCATCACCACATAAGCAACAAAATCATCATATAACTCATAAAAATTTTCAAATAAGCTCAAAACTAGGCAAAAACATTCCCTCCAAACTTTAAGTATGCATTGTCCTCAATATATCAACTAATCTATCCATCTAAACATGCAAAGGGACGATAAATAGAATAAAGGGAGAACGATACTTGCCCTGTAGCACAAGAAAATCTCAAATAAGCTCTGAACAATCCATCCAATGGAGATTGCAAGGGAATATCTTTGGATCTCGAGCTCCTACAAAATGATCAAGTACCCGGATTACAAGATCAATCAACTAACAACTAACAAAAACAAACAAAAAACAACTAGAAAGCTTGGGTTGACTCCCAAGAAGTGCCTTTTTTACGTCTTTAGCTAGATGGGGCCTGATCGACTGAACTTTGTGGGTTAAAAATAAAAGAAAGAATTCAACCCAGTGTAAGTGCACATTGTCGATGCAGGTAATATAAATAGAAGTACTCCAAAGTATCGATTCCACATGGAATGAATACAACAAAATTTAAGATAGCACAAAGATGTTTAAAAATTGCGACTTTGGTAACCAAATATAAAAAGTGAGGATAGCAAAATGGTAGAAGAAAGTTATGAAAATCAATAAAGAGGATGGGATTCAAGCATACTTATGCCCTTTTGGTGAGAATTGCTATTCAATTGCAATTGCAGTTGCACCTTAACACAAAGTAATTGTAAACCGAATCAACTCCTATTCAATTTTGATTCAAAATCTTTAGGAGACTAAGTGATTGGACCTATATGTCTATGGCCAATTGTACTTAGATAAAATTCGATCGCATTCTAGTGGTTTTGGGAACTCGTTCTATGTCTAGGATCGAGTTTTACTTATTTCTAAGCGTTATTACCCCATTACTTTTGCGAGATCCGCCTTCATCTAACTTTTTCAGTATTAGATTTAGACTTGAAAGCAACCCTATTTGATCAATCAAGGCTTACTAAAATAATTATTTCAATAAAAACATACAAACTTTGTGTTAAATTGGATTGCCCTTGCTCATAAGCTACACATTCTCACCACTAGGGCATTCATGCACTTGAATCCCTAAGAGAGATTTAGCTCATGTTGATAAAATAAAACCAAAAATTAATTGAATGGAACGTTGCAACCATACAAAGCAGAATTACCACCCTTAACAGAAGATAAAACTCCAAAATATTAAAAGCTAAACAAAAGAAGTAGTCTCCAAAGAAACCAAACCTAAATAGAAATTGTTATTGGAATTTTATTGACTAAAACGTGTAGCCAATGAAATTTTACAACAGAACTTTAAAAAGACAATAACTTGACGAACTAATACAAAGTGTTTTGGAATTCAAGTGAACAAAAATAGCAACTAAAATGAAATTTGAATCAAGGAATTACAAAATTATCATTTTTCAATCTAGGTTTCTTCCTTCTTAATCGATTCTCCTCATCCCTTTTCAAGGCGAGTCAAATCTTTACAACCTAAGGATTTCTCTCAAGTCAGATTAAGTTGGAAGAAGAACAAAAGTTGAAGAAGTCAAAAGAAAATAAAAGAAGAAAGCAGAAAATTAATGGTAGAAAATGGGTTTCCTCCAATGATGAAATCCGCTTTCTTCCTTATGTTTCTCTTCTTCTTATAGCCATCAAGCATCTAGGGTTTCTTCATTTTCCATGTATGGATTGATGTAGGAAGTTGTTGCTTGAATTAAGGAGGAATTAATGATAGAATCTTCTAATTATGGAAAAACCTGAAATTCATGTTTTTCTACCTTCCAGGTTGCAATTGAAATTGCAATTAAATAGCAATTCTCACCAAAAAGGGTATTCTTGCGTTATTTTTAAGTGCTCGCAAATAACTGCAAGTGTACGGTGTCAAGTTTTAATATAGTGATGGGTGAGTATCGTCTCCACAGGGATTGGAGTTTTTAGTTAATTAATTACCATAGTTACTAACACCTAATTTTATTTAGAGAGCCTAACTTTAGAGAAAAGGAAATAAAACTAACTAAATTATTTACAAGTGTGGAGACAATTTAGAGAGAAATTGGAGATTGATTCAACCATGAAGTGCAAACTGTATTTAATTAGAGAGTGTATTAACATGCAACAACTATAAGCCAAGAATTACGAAGTTATCTAATTGACTTTTTCAAGCCCAATTAAACTCATGCTTTAACATAAATCAACCTCTCAGTCTATTTACAATAAAATATGGCATTAACAAAATTCTCTTAATGGCTTTTACTAATATACAAGTCATTCTCATGCACCAATATGTTAATAGTCATGCAACTAATTCTATATCCAAGTTTTAATTTCTCAAGCTAAAACTCAAATTAAACATACTATACTTTAGCCACAAGATTAGAAAAGAATCACAAGGATGCATAGATGGCGTTACGAAATAATACAATCTAAAAATAAAAATCAAGTCTCAACAGTACAATCCCACAAGAGTTAAGTCACTCAAATCACCATTACAAACCTAAACTCATGAAATTCTAGAATAAAAAACAACAAAGTAAAGAGAAAGAGAAAGAAACTTGTGGATGCGTGCCAATCCTCGTTCTAGTCGTGATGTCCTACGATCTTCCTTAGCTCTCACAAATGCCTTCTAGGTCCCAAAACAGAGTTGAATCGGACTAGGGTTTATTTTCTCTCCAAAAGGCCTCCCTTTTTACGAAATAAAAATTCTCTTTTATATTATCGTGACAACGTTGCAACGCTATCAGTTAGAATCAGATAAATGAATAAAAAATCATGATCATGGCGTTGCAACGCTAGGATTCAGTGTTGTAATGCTCTGCATGCAAAATTCCGGATTTGGAGGGTTGCACATGTGGCGTTGCAACGCTATACATGTAAGAGTACATATTAAGAAAGCGGAAGCAATTTTGGATCTTAAGCACTCTAATTTGATCAATTTTATCATACAAAAAACATGCTCAAAACTGGAAAAACAGAGAATAAGAACACATACCTTTGTAGCTCAAAATTCTCTTAATCCGTGGGCTTTATTTGAACACAAACACTTTGTGGACCTCCTATAGAGTCTTCCCTACTATCCTCAGGCCTAGTAACGGATTGTGGGATCCTTAATTGAGAGAATTTTTTAGAGAGAGAGCAAAGGTCTAAAATCGAGAATTTCTCCAATTTTCTGCAAAAATTCTCTTCACCCATGGTGTTTCTTCTTATTTCAAACAAATCATAAGCTTCTTTAAGCTTTGTGAAGATTCCAACACACAAGTGATGAGGATAATTCAAGAAGGAGGTGGCCAATTTTGATGAATTAGAAAAAACAAGGAGCTTATTCATCAAATTGTGAATTTGGTCAAAAATTCATTCCTAAATGAATTTGAATTCTTCTTTAATTTTAATTCAAAATTAATATAAAATTAATTTTAAATTAAAATCAATTTTTTTAATTAATTAAACAATTTAATTAATTTTAAATAATTATTTAATTTAATATCAAATATCAAATTAAATAATTGGACCAATCCCGATTTCTCAAATCGAACGTTCGAACATGAATCCTTATTCATGTTTTAAACTGAACCAATATTTAAATCAAATTTAAATATGTCCACCTCTTCTTTATCATAGTTTAATTCATAATTAAGCTATGAAACGTTAAGTATATTGCATATAATTAACGTTTTCTCGCAAAACTGAATTTGAACAATTCAAATTCTTTTCTCTCAAATTGTTACAAGGCTTAAGTCGAGCTAGTAAGGGGAACCTAATGAACCTACAGATCATGACCTCCAACGATACGAGATTAACCGGCCAAACTCTTTAGCCTAGCTAATCAACATTCGTTAACCACCGGAACACTCCACTAAAGCCCAGTGGCTGCACTCTCCTCACTGTAGATATATTTCTGTCCACTTGATATAACCATGATTAGTAAGTCGATCCTTCACAGATTGTTCGTAATTACAGCTGGGTCAAATAAACCGTTTTACCTCTGTAATTACTTCTTGTTCCTTAAGTCCCACTGATCCTCTAATGAACAATTGGTTTGTGGTCCGACCAACAAACCAAATCCCTCTCGGGCCAATGAGAGGGTGGGCCCATTGTTCAAGACCCGAAGTCAACACTTAAGGGAACAACCTCTCTACTAAACCCTAAAGCGGGTAGGAGTGAATTCCATCTCGCATGACTATGTTCCCAACTATCTACCCAGTCTTATCCCCAAAATGGGAGGCTTATTGAGTCGGCGATCTCGGGCCACTCTCACCCATGCAAATCTAAGGATGTTCCCGAATAAACAGGAGTTCATAGCACACTCAGGATTAAGATCGAGTTACCTAGGTCATCGTATGAAAATAGTCAGTTAAAACAGTAAACGGAGTTAAAAAGTCTAAGTGACTATTTCGTGGCTCAGTCTTATGCAAATTCATTGCATAGGACGACCCCACTTTCATGTCTCCACATGAACGATTCAGGATCACATCGTTAGTACTATACAAAGTGGGCCGCGTCCATAGTGTCCCCAGGATAAGGTACCCAACCCTATCCCTATACTATAGACCATTCTGACTATTACTCGAACTTGATCAACTTTTATGTCATACATAAAGTTCAAGTTTACATCTTATAGTCAAGGGTTCTTAGTTCATTGGATTTGGGTTATGGAATACACAATTCACTTTATTCAATAACAACTTTATTGAAAAATAGAATATACATTCAGTTTACAAAACCACAAGTTTTAGGACATAAAACCCAACAAACTCCCACTAGGACTAAAACGTCAGTGGAGTCAAACATGCTGAGGTAAAAAAACTGCCCTACTGTATAACCCGTAGTCCTAGACTCTCTAGGTGTCCCTCAAACACTTTAGCCGTGAGGGGCTTTGTAAACGGATCAGCAATGTTGTGCTCCGAAGGGATCTGTGTGACGATCATGTCTCCTCGTTGCACAATCTCCCTAATGAGATGATATTTACTCTCTATATGCTTTCCACTCTTATGGCTTCTAGGTTCTTTAGAATTTGCCACTGCACCACTATTATCACAACAAAGGGTGATATGCAAATTCATATTTGGAACAACTTCCAAATCAGTAAAGAATTTCCTAAGCCATACAGCCTCTTTCGCTGCTTCGCAAGCTGCGACATACTCAGTCTCCATGGTGGAGTCAGCAATACAACTTTGCTTAATACTCCTCCATACTATTGCCCCTCCGTTAAGAGTGAACATTGATCCCGATGTGGATTTCCTCGAATCTACATCGGTCTGAAAATCAGAATCAGTGTATCCTGCAAGGATCAGATCCTTCGCACCATACACAAGCATATAGTCCCTCATTCTCCTAAGATACTTGAGGATGTTTTTAACGGCAGTCTAATGATCATATCCTGGATTGGACTGATACCTGCTGACAATTCCCACTGCATAGCATATGTCGGGTCGAGTACATAGCCTGACATACATTAGACTACCGACAGCTGATGCATAGGGAATGCGTCTCATATCCTCAATTTCTTGAGATGTCTTAGGACACTGTTCCTTCGACAAATGAATTCCATGCCTGAAAGGTAATGAACCCTTCTTGGAATTCTGCATTTTATATCTAACCAACATTTTGTCAATATAAGATGCCTGAGACAGTGCTAGCGTTTTGTTCTTGCGATTCCGAACAATTTGGATTCGAAGGACAAACTGAGCCTCTCCCAAATCTTTCATTTGGAATTGAGTCGCTAGCCATTACTTAACGTCAGTCAGGAATCCTACATCATTTCCCAATGAGTAGGATATCGTCTACGTATAAGACTAAGAAAGCTACAGTAGTCTTGACTATCTTCTTGTAAACACAAGGTTCGTCAATATTCTGTTCAAAGCCATAAGATTTAATCGCAATATTAAATCTTATATTCCAGGATCTAGATGTTTGCTTTAATCCATAGATGGATCGTTTAAGCTTGCAAACCTTTTGCTCTTGACCCTGAATTATGAACCCCTCTGGTTGAACCATATAGATACTCTCTTCAAGATTATCATTCAAAAAGGCTGTCTTGACATCCATTTGCCAAATTTCATAATAAAAAAATGTGGCAATGGATAAGAGTATTCTAATCGACTTAAGCATGGCAACAGGGGATAATGTTTCTTCATAGTTTACCCCTTCCCGCTGGGTATAACCCTTTGCCACAAGTTGAGCCTTAAAGGTTTGCACCGTACCGGCTTGGTCTCGTTTCCTCTTGTAGATCCACTTGCAACCGATAGGTCTTTCACCATCTAGTTGGTCTACAATTTCTCAGACTGAATTGAAGTACATTGACTCCATTTCGAGGTCCATGGCTTTAATCCACTGATCCTTATTTATGTCATTCATCGCCTGTTTATAGGTCAATGGATCCTCAATGCCATCATCAGGTATGACGACCTGGGTTTCAGTCAAACCCATGTAGAGGTCGGGTTGTCTAACATCCCTCCCACTACGTCGAGGCATTCTCAACTCTTGAGAAGGGCCAGCTTGATCAACAACTTTTGTTGATTTATCTGTAGCTTCTTTGGAAAGTTCATTTAAAACAATTTTGCTTCGAGGCCGATGACCTCTTATGTGGTCTTCCTCTAAGAACGTGGCGTTTGTCGATACAAGCACCTTGTCCTCTAGAGGATCGTAAAACAGAGCACCTTTCGTTTCCTTGGAGTATCCTACGAATAGGCATAATTTTGAACGTTGTTCCAATTTCTTTGGATTGGGCACTAGCACATGTGCCGGGCACCCCCAAATTCTGAAGTGACGTAAACTTCCTTTACGCCCTCTCCATAACTCATAAGGTGTTTCTGAAACACTCTTAGAGGGAACCATGTTCAAAATATATGCAGCAGCCTCTACTGCATATCCCCAAAACGAACTAGGCAGCTGAGCATAGCTCATCATAAATCGAACCATGTCTAACAGGGTTCTGTTTCTCCTCTCGGATACACCGTTTTGCTGAGGTGTACTGGGCGCTGAGAGTTGGGATACGATTCCATGTTCTATCATATAGTCTGGGAATCTCAAATCCATATACTCTCCACCTCGATCTGATCGAAGTGTTTTAATCGTCTTACCTAATATGTTCTCAACCTCTACCTTATACTCCTTGAACTTTTCAAGGGCTTCAGACTTATGATGTATTAGGTAAAGATAGCCGTACCTTGAATGATTATCAATGAATCCGATGAAGTATTCATACCCTCCTCGTGCCTTCATATTCATTGGACCACAAAGATCCGAATGCACGAGTTCTAAGGGTTCTTTGGCTCTAGAACCTTTTTCAGAAAAAGGTCGTTTGGTCATTTTTCCCTCAAGACAAGACTCACATGGTGGTAAGGAGTTGTCTTCTAACTGACTTAGGAGACCACTCTTAACCAATCTCCCAATCCTATTGAGATTAATGTGGCCTAGTCTCAAGTGCCAAAGATAGGTACTTGGAGAAAGTTTCTGCCTTTTATTTTGAGTATCAACTATTTTAAACATCTCGGTGTTCAAAATAGCTTTTACCTTTGTTGGTCTTAACACATATAGGTTGTTTTCAAGTTTAGCAAAACATATTCGTACACCTATTTTGTAAATGAACACTTCATTATAATCAAAAGATACTTTATACATCTGTTCAAGCAAACAAAAGATAGATACAAGATTTCTTTTGATTCTAGGAACCAAAAGTACATTTTCTAGTAAAATGAATCTATCTCTAAACAACAACTTCACCGCTCCCACTGATCTGGCTGAGACAACCTCTCATGTTCCAACCCTGAGAGTTATCTCACCATCTACAAGCTGCCTCCAGGAACTAGTTTCCTGAAAAGAAGAACACACATGATTAGTGGCTCCTGAATCTAATATCCAGGCGAAATCATCATGTTCCACTAAACATGTTTCAACAACAAGTAAATCATATTTACCTAGTCTTGCTTTCTCAGCTTTCTTTTCTACAAGGTACTTTGGGCAATTCCTCTTCCAGTGCCCATCTTCACCACAGTGGAAACATTTTCCTTTATCTGTAGTTTTAGCCTTGCGTTTAACCATGGAGGGAGCTTTTCCCTTCCCTTTATTCTGCTTCTTCTTTTGAATACCCTTATTCTTAGAAAAAGAAGAACCAGACTTAGTCCCAGAGGACGATCCTCTTAGGAACTTCTTCGAAGTGACAACATTTGCCTCATTCTCTTTTCCCTTTGTTTTCATCAGGGAATCGAAAGTCTGTAGCTCGTTGAGGAGAGTAGTCAGATTATACTCTATCTTGTTCATCACTACATTGGTGCGGAACTGTAGGAAGCTCTTCGGAAGAGATTCCATTATAAAGCTAACCTGACTTTTCTCATCAATGACAGCTCCGTTTACCTCTGCCACGTTGAAGTAGACCATCATGTTAAGGACATGCTCCCTAACAGAAGTTCCCTCCTTCATACGGGAGTTGTAAACGTACTTGAGAGCATCATGACGAATCGATGAGGACGGTTGTCCAAACATCGCCTGTAATGATCCCATGATCTCCTTAGCGGTAATCTTGCTCTCATGTTTCTTAGATTGCACATCAGATATGCTAGCTAAGATATAGACTCGGGCCTTATCATTAGCCCTAGTCCATTTGTCAAATGCATCCGGAATAATTCGGTTTGCAGACGAGCCGGGAGGGGGAGGACATTCCTCTGTTAAGACGAACCTTAGATCATCGATAACTAGAATCGTATTCAAGTTCGATTTCCAGGTCGCGTAGTTATCGCCATTTAACTTATCGGAGGCTAGTAACTGAATTAAAGAGCTCGACATGCTGAAAAATAGAATATATTCTATTAGTGAATTGCTTCTAACCCATTACATGCATCCAATTAAGAATTTTTAGCAAAAGTAATAATGTAACCATAAACTCATTATTATTTTTGCAACGATACTTTAGTGAGTCAGAGCAACCGCTACCGAGGGGCAGTCAATCACTCCTTCATCGAACCAAGACATTCTTGACTAAATGCTAATACCGAAATAACTCTTATTCCTATAGCATTCTAGTTATCGCTACTTTGGTCGAGAATTACTAACACTTAGTAATTCTTGTAAGTGTGACCTGCCATTTTCAGACCTCAGAGGTCGGCCCCAACAACGCTACCGAATGGAAAAGACAATGTGGGAATGGACCTAGGAGACCCTATCCATTTCTGGAGTTTGAGTTGTTTCGATTCCTATGTTACGACCCTCCGAATGGATGGTACTACTACGGGCAACCTGCAGGCGGAACATAGGAATCTCACGGTCCAATCTAATGGAGGAGACCGTAGGATGTGTTGACACACTTCCCACTTACTATAAATACTTTCTCCATTCACCTTGTTATTGATTTATGCAAACACCATCCGAATGGGGATGCCCTATTGACATCACGAGGCCGAGCATAAATCTCACGGTGTGAACTTTGCGGTGAGCGTAAGAGGAAATTGATATATCATATATACCTTTTCTCTCCCACTAAGTATTTTAGACGATTTGGGTATAAATTTACTTAGGCATATTCCGGCTAAGACAATATAACCTAAGTCTAGGTAAAAACCGTTTTTACCTAGATGTCTAGGTGATAAACGCTTTAAAACCTTTCATCTCACGCGTGCATGCTCATAAAACTGGGTTAACATAACTCAAGAACCAGATCGATCCCCAAGTAGGAGGTGTTCCGTAAACCGTCAACTTAAATACCCCCAGCCTTAGACAGGATTTCACCCAGTGAGTTCTCTTGTAACCTTAGTTTTACAAGATATCGACCTATTTTAACTATTAAAACAAATTGGGGCCTAATTCCTAATCACATTGGAATTTGTTAACCCTAAGTGAGCATGCTTTTATCTTTGTTATAGTTTTTAAAAGTCTATCTCATTTTATAACACTTATAAAATAAAGACAACCTATAACATACATTTAACAATGAATACAACAATTATATTCTACTAAGGCAACTATTTGTTTTATGTTTAATTTTTAATTAATATAACACTTATATTAATTTATAATTAAAACATATAACATTTGTTTCATAAATTAATATAACTCTTATATTAATTTTCATGAAACCCCAAACATGCATACTATATATTATAACACTTATAACATACTTTTAATGCATGGAGCATGCTTCCTATGGTGGGATTTAAAAATCTATATGGCATACTTTATGCTCATACAAACAGGGATTTAATTAAAACATACATTCACAATGCATAATTAATTATACACACTAAAGTGGACTGGTTTTGGTATCAGAAGCAAGCAAACAACTAAATTATTACAATAATAATCTAGAAACTAGGCCGAGCCGCTTCCGATCACTTCGAATTTGGCCGAACCGGCTTGCAAATGTGTGAACCAGACCTCCAAAAGGTTGAACCGGGCTGTAAAATCCTGAATCAGACTTCAAAAAATTGAACCGGACCTCCGAAGTAACAAAACCGGACCTGAACCAGTCAGAACCGGTTTGAAAACGCCCGAACCGGACCAAAAATGGGCTGAACCAGCCTTCAAAAGACTGAACCGGTCTTGATGACGTCATCATTTATACCGCTGACGTCATCCTTCTTCTTCAAAATGAAATCACGCGAACAGACTGGAGCTGAAGAAGAAATATTGCAGAATTCATCCTCTGTTTTTGAATTTTGTGACCTTTCGTGCTTCTCTCTTCAAATTAAAGGCCTTCCCGGATTCTGATCGACTCGAAAATTTTACAGACTCTTCTTCACACATTAATGCTCAAACATTCTTGAGCAATTATAAAAACTTCAACAAATTGAAGCTCAATTTAGATGCCAAAACAGAAAGTACCACTTTAGACGCAAAGAAATTTCAATTTCAAAATCATACCCACCAAGCTCAAATTGAATCAAATTGAGTGCTCAAAATTTCTCTGATACCAATTGTAAGAGTACATATTAAGAAAGCGGAAGCAATTTTTGATCTTAAGCACTCTAATTTGATCAATTTTATCATACAAAAAATATGCTCAAAACTGGAAAAACAGAGAATAAGAACACATACCTTTGTAGCTCAAAATTCTCTTAATCCGTGGGCTTTATTTGAACACAAACACTTTGTGGACCTCCTCTAGAGTCTTTCCTACTATCCTCAGGCCTAGTAACGAATTGTGGGATCCTTAATTGAGAGAATTTTTGAGAGAGAGAGCAAAGGTCTAAAATCGAGAATTTCTCCAATTTTCTGCAAAAATTCTCTTCACCCATGGTGTTTCTTCTTATTTACAACAAATCATAAGCTTCTTTAAGCTTTGTGAAGATGCCATCACACAAGTGATGAGGATAATTCAAGAAGGAGGTGGCCAATTTTGATGAATTTGAAAAACAAGGAGCTTATTCATCAAATTGTGAATTTGGTCAAAAATTCATTCCTAAATGAATTTGAATTCTTCTTTAATTTTAATTCAAAATTAATATAAAATTAATTTTAAATTAAAATCAATTTTTTAATTAATTAAACAATTTAATTAATTTTAATTAATTATTTAATTTAATATCAAATATCAAATTAAATAATTGGAGCAATCCCGATTTCTCAAATCGAACGTTCAAACATGAATCCTTATTCATGTTTTAAACCGAACCAATATGTAAATCAAATTTAAATATGTCCACCTCTTCTTTATCATAGTTTAATTCATAATTAAGCTATGAAACGTTAAGTATATCGCATATAATTAACGTTTTCTCCCAAAACCGAATTTGAACAATTCAAATTCTTTTCTCTCAAATTGTTACAAGGCTTAATTCGAGCTAGTAAGGGGAATCTAATGGACCTACAGATCATGACCTCCAACGATACGAGATTAACCGACCAAACTCTTTAGCCTAGCTAATCAACATTCGTTAAGCACCGGGACACTCCACTAAAGCCCAGTGGCTGCACTCTCCTCACTGTAGATATATTTCTGTCCACTTGATATAACCATGATTAGTAAGTCGATCATTCACAGGTTGTTCGTAATTACAGCTGGGTCAAATAAACCGTTTTACCTCTGTAATTACTTCTTGTTCCTTAAGTCCCACTGATCCTCTAATGAACAATTGGTTTGTGGTCCGACCAACAAACCAAATCCCTCTCGGGCCAATGAGAGGGTGGGCCCATTGTTCAAGACTCGGAGTCAGCACTTAAGGGAACAACCTTTCTACTAAACCCTAAAGCGTGTAGGAGTGAATTCCATCTCGCATGACTATGTTCCCAACTATCTACCCGATCTTATCCCCAAAATGGGAGGCTTATTGAGTCGGCGATCTCTGGCCACTCTCACACATGCAAATCTAAGGATAATCCCGAATAAACAGGAGTTCATAGCACACTCATGATTAAGATCGAGTTACCTAGGTCATCGTATGAAAATAGTCAGTTAAAACAGTAAACGGAGTTAAAAAGTTTAAGTGACTATTTCGCGGTCCAATCTTATGCAAACTCATTGCATAGGACGGCCCCACTTTCATGTCTCCACATGAACGATTCAGGATCACATCGTTAGTACTATACAAAGTGGGCCGCGTCCATAGTGTCCCCGGGATAAGGTACCCAGCCCTATCCCTATACTATAGACCGTTCTGACTATTACTCGAACTTGATCCACTTTTATGTGATACATAAAGTTCAAGTTTACATCTTATAGTCAAGGGTTCTTAGTTCATTGGATTTGGGTTATGGAATACACAATTCACTTTATTCAATAACAACTTTATTGTATAAACCTCAATAACAACTTTATTGAAAAATAGAATATACATTCAGTTTACAAAACCACGAGTTTTAGGACATAAAACCCAACAATACATAATATTGCAATGCTATGCTCTCGGGTCTCTAAGCTTTTGCAACTCTTCTCCTTATTTCTTTTGTCCAAAAGCTCTTCTTTAAGCTCATTTTTATCTACAATCTACTCCAATTCACCGGTTTGGTTCCAATTGGTCAAATTATACAAATCAAATAATAAAAGCATTAAAGTCCACTAAAAATACACAAAACTAATCTAAATCTAAGCCTATAAATAGCACTATTTTTTGTGCTATCAAACACTCCTAAACTTAAATTTTTGCTAGTCCTCGAGCAAAACAGAGTAAGATAATATCATGAAATTCTCATACATGACTATTACTTTAGCCTCAGTAATCCAAATAGACATACAACAATAAAAGAAAACTTTGGCACACCCTTTTATTAAGCACTTTAAATTTGAGTTATTTCTTCCCTTGCGTGTGTTTGTGTCTAACCTCCTTTCTATCAGTTTCTATTAGCTTTAGATAGTTTTACACAATTTTAATTTGTTTTTCCCTTACACTGGCTCTAAGTTCCAATCTATAGTCTCCGCACAATTAAGCAAGCAATCTACTTAAGTATATTTTTAACTGGGGTTACTAACCCCCAAACTTACCTTTTTTTTTTTCTCTTTTTGTGACCCTAGTTTTCACACTTCCACTGTAGGGACCCTTATCCAGAACACTCGCTTAATGGATGACCTAACTGATCACAATGGACACTCGTTGTTTTTAAGTGCTTGTAAATAACCGCAAGCGTATGGTGTCAAGTTTTAATATAGTGATGAGTGAGTATCGTCTCCATAGGGATTGGAGTTTTTAGTTAATTAATTACCATAGTTACTAACACCTAATTTTATTTAGCTCCCTAACTTTAGAGAAAAGGAAATAAAACTAACTAAATTATTTACAAGTGTGGAGATAATTTAGAGAGACATTGGAGATTGATTCAATCATGAAGTGCAAACTTAATTTAATTAGAGAGTTTATTAACATGCAACAACTATAAGCCAAGAATTACTAAGTTATCTAATTGACATTTTCAAGCCCAATTAAACTCATGCTTTAGCATAAATCAACCTCTCGGTCTATTTCTACAATAAAACATGGCATTAACGAAATTCTCTTAATGGCTTCTACTAACATACAAGTCATTCTCATGCACCAATATCTTAATGGCCATGCAACCAATTCTATATCCAAGTTTTACTTTCTCAAGCTAAAACTCAAATTAAACATACTAAACTTTAGCCACAAGATTAGAAAAGAAGCACAAGGATGCATAAATGGCGTTATAATATAATACAATCCCTAAATAAAAATCAAGTCTCAATAGTACAATCCCACAAGAGTTTAGTCACTCAAATCACCATTACAAACCTAAACTCATGAAATTCTAGAATAAAAAACAACAAAGTAAGAAGAAAGAGAAAGAAACTTGTGGACGCATGCAAATCCTCGCTCCAGTCGTGATATCCTGCACTCTCGAGCTTTAAATCTCTTCCTTAGCTCTCACAAGTTCCTTCTAGGTCCCAAAATAGAGTTGAATCGAACTAGGGTTTATTTGCTCTCCAAAAGGCCTCCATTTTTACGAAATCAAAATTCTCATTTATATTATTGTGGCAACGTTGCAATGCTAGGGGTAGCATTGCAATGCTATTCCTTAGAATCAAATAAATTAGAAAAAAATCGTGATTATAGCATTGCAACGCTCTGCATGCGAAATTCTGGATTTGGAGGGCTGCACATGCGGCATCACAACGCTATGCTCTCGAGTCTCTAAGCTTTTGCAACTCTTCTCCTTGTATCTTTTGCCCAAAAGCTCTCCTTTAAGCTCCTTTTTGTCTACAATCCACTCCAATTCACCAGTTTGTCTCCAATTGCTCCAATTTTACAAATCACATAATAAAAGCATTAAAGTCCACTAAAAATAGCACAAAACTAACGTAAATCTAAGCTTAGAAATAACACTTTTTTATGTGCTATCAGGCATAAGTATGCTTGAATTCCCTCATTCTCTTTATTGATTTTCATAACTTTCTTCTATCATTTCACTCTCCTCACTTTTTATATTTGGTTACCAAAGTTACAATTTTTAAACATCTTTGTGCTATCTTAAAATTTTGTTGTATCCATTCCTTGTGAGAACAATACTTTGGAGCACTTCCAATTTTATATTACTTTCATCGACAGTGTACACTTGCACTAGGCTGAATTCTTTCTTTTATTTTTAACCCACAAAGTTCAGTCGATCAAATTTTTGGCGTCATTGTTGGGGAACGACACTACTAATAAAATTTTATTTTTAGCACAGATTGTAAGAAGATTGCAACTGCAATTGTAGGAGGAGCTGAATTTCACTTGCAATACTTGTAGCATAGATTGCAATCAGATTGCAACTGCAATTGTCATGTTCGAAGAGAAAACCGAACTCTTGTTATATTGTTTTGCAGGTTGAGGGAGATTAATTGTAAGATGAGAAAGACACAACATAGGGTTTGATTACTTGAGATAACCCACAGGATGGAAGTAGACGTCATTACAACATCCAATGCACAAGCTTCAACATTAAACTACATGATGGAAACATTAATGATGGGAAATCTCATAGCTCCTGTTAACCATATCTCTTTTATTTCTTGTGTTTATTGTCAAGGAAATCATTTATTTGAAAATTTTCCTTATAATTCAGATTCTTTATGTTATGGGTTTCTACCCAGCTTTGCAAATCAACATCAGTACTAGTGTTTCCAGCAAGGAAAGATGATTCCAAAAGAGCTAGCATCAAAGAACTCATGATGGAATATATGACACAAAACAATGTTGTGATGCAAAGTCAAGCCTCATCTCTACGAAAATTAGAAATCCAGGAGGAACAAATTTCAAATGAATTGCAGAACAGGTCCCAAGGAATCTTGCTCAACAACATAGAGACTTCAAAACAAAAGGAAAAAGGACAATGAGAGGTGGTGACACTTAGAAGTGAATTGGAATTTGAAGACCTTGAACTCCCAGTAGAAGTTGAAAGTGCTCCAACACTTGAAAACAATAAGGAGTCAAAAGGGAGAGAAGAGATTAAAGAAGAACCACATCAAGAAGAGAAGAAACAACAAAAGGAAGTTGCAGTGAGCTATGCAGTCACAATTTCACAGCAAATAACATTCAAAGGGCTCTCGATACTAGAATGCTCTGCTTTCACTTATTACAACTTGCAGAAAACATTGAATGAAGAAGAATGCAGAGAACAGAGCATGAAGGATGACAATTGGTGTATGTGACACAAGTTGCAGCTGCAATTTCTACTTTTGAAGGCACATATAAATCTCTTAAGCAGGCAAGGCTTGTTGTGATTAAAGCACCTCAACTAAGACTGAAATCTCGTCCATCATCAAGGCCTAGGTGCAAAATGAAGG
Organism: Trichosanthes truncata; assembly: GCA_033996785.1. Classification (NCBI taxonomy): domain Eukaryota; kingdom Viridiplantae; phylum Streptophyta; class Magnoliopsida; order Cucurbitales; family Cucurbitaceae; genus Trichosanthes; species Trichosanthes truncata. The sequence continues at coordinate 19,097,363 of JAWPNB010000004.1, forward strand.
AACAAAGTTGTGGTCTACCTATTGGAATAGGATAATTTTATCTTTTCTTTCATTTTCTTTAAAAGAGAAAAAAAGAAAAAAAGAAAAAAGAAAGATATTTTTGTGTGGTTGATAGGACATGAATTCAAATAAAAAGTTTTTGATCAAGACTAAACTCTGTCTAAGGCAGGTCCTGGCTAAGTTGAGGTATTTAAGTTGACCGTTAGGGAACACCTCTACCTGAGGACTTACCTGGGAGTTTAATTGATCAAACTTTTAATTTGAAATTCATTAAAAATCTTTCTTATTTGCTTAAAGTGCATGGACTTTTTTGATTTACTTATGAGTTTCAGGAAAAGAGCAAGTAAGAAAAGAGAAGAGGAAATTGTGGCCAAGTTTGTAGGAGCAATATCAGAGTCAAATGTAAAAGAATTCAAATCTGAGTAGTTCTCACCACCACCACCGATAGTTGAAGAAAGGCAAGTAGAGGTCTCATAGGAAATTGCATTCGCATCCCCATCATAACTGCATACAACTCATTAGCCTCCTCCTATGCACAATTCAAAGCTGAGATTGTCACATAAAGGAGTATGACGAGTTTATTGGGTATAAGTACATATCATTCAACGTTATTCAAAGGAAAAAGTGCATGCATTTCATTACTTTCTATCCATCCTCCTCAATGAGCAACAAAGCTTTCTTAGTGAGGATAACACTTCCGAGGCCTAGGGGATGTTCTTTCTTCAACCCTATCTTTACTTGCTTTTGATTAGATTAGATTTATTTGCTTTGTTAGGTTAGAATTTATTGCTTTCCTAGTCTTGTTGTTGTGTTTGTTTGATTGCTTATGTTGTTTTTTCTTTTGTGGAGAACACTTTATGATCAAAATGATTTCTTTCACACCTTGCACAAGCATGCCATGAAAATCATATTTCAAAAAAAAGTATGCAAATTGTTTTCCTTGGTGTTATGTTAAAAAGTCCTTGATGATGATACCTAGAGCTTTATCAACTTTCAAGTGCTTTTACACCCAACTTTGAGTTTTCAAAATCATAAAACTTGATTAATTCTTTTTCTCTATAAAATATTCAAACCCTTTTGTGTTGATCTTATCTAATGCACTTAAAAGAGTTTAGCGTCGATACTTAGCAAGCTTAGTGATCTAAATATATACCCCAATCCCTTGTTCTTTTTAGTTTTTAGTCAGTGGGGACATTGACCCATTTAAGTTTGGGGGGATGAGCTATGTGCTTAAAGTTTCGTTGAAGTATGTTTGTATCATGTATTATACTACAACTAGGATTCATTTCTAAAAAAAAAAGAAGATACTTCTCCTTCCAGAGTTAACTGAGTAACTTGAGGCTGTCATGACGCCCATGATTTCCTTTGCATGAAAGGTTAACTTAGGAAGTGAGTATGTGAAAATGGTCTTAGCAGTGCCTCATGCCTGTAGTCAGTTACTTTCACCACAAAGTGTTAGTAAGTTAGAACGAAGGTACAAGTAACAATGAGACTCTCTCTAGAAAAAAAAAGAAAAAAAAAGAGGCCTAGCAACAGCTTTGTATAAGTTTGGGGGGGGGGGGGGGGGAGAAAATGCTTGTAATGTGAGTGAGCTAAGCTTGTTGAACAAAGAAGATCACCCTAGACTCTATGACTAAGACTTAGGTAGTATAAGCATAATAGGTGAGTTTGCATAAGAATGATGTATTTTGAAAAAGAAAAGTAAAGATTTTATTGGAGAAGATCTTGGAGTTGTGTGAAGCACTAAGAGTTTGAGACCTCTCTGAAAAGGCAACATTTTTTCAAAACACTCTTTGGAAAGCATTTTGTGAAGGGTTTGCTTGTTGTTGTTGCTTTTAATTGCTTGAGAACAAGCAATAACTTAAGTTTGGAGGTGGCCAAAAACTTGATCAACTGAACTTTGTGGGTTAAAAATAAAAGAAAGAATTCAGCCCAGTGCAAGTGCATATTGTCGATGCAAGTAATATAAAATTGGAAGTACTCCAAAGTATCGATCCCACAGGAAACAAATACAAAAAAATTGTAAGATAGCACAAAGATTTTTAAAAATTGCAACTTTAGTAACCAAATATAAAAAGTAAGGAGAGTGAAATGATGGAAGAAAGTTATGGAAATCAATAAAGAGAATGAGGTGATTCAATCATACTTATGCTCTTTTGGTGAGATTTGCTGTTCAATTAGAATTGCAATCGCGCCTAGCACAAAGTAATTGTAAACCGAATCAATTCCTATTCAATTTTGATTCAAAATCTTTAGGAGGCTAAGTGATTGGACTTATATGTCTATGGCCAATCGTACTTAGATAAATTTCGATCGCATTCTAGTGGTTTTGGGGACTTGTCTTATGTCTAGGATCGAGCTTTACTTATTTCTAAGCATTAATACCCCATTGCTTTTACGATATAGTTTTGTGTTAAATTAGTGAACTTTTATATGTATTTCTCTTGATTTTGTAGAAACCGAGCTTGATGAGCATTTAGATGATTTTGGAGCATAAATGAGGATATTTTAGAGATTCAATGATGAAAAAAATGAGTTTTGGCAAAAGAACCCAAGGGAAGGCGTTTAGACCCTTAAAATGGCGTTTAGACGCCACATTTGAAGTGCCAAACCCAAGAGCAAGCGTTTCAACAATGTCCTGTTGCATCTCGACGCTTAAAAGGCGCGCCCAAGCGATTTTCGTTTGGAGCGTCGAAACGCTACTCAGTCACACACGCATAAAACGTCGTCATTTGGGTGCAGCATCGAGACATTGTCCCTAGCGTCTCATGCTGCAACGAGAGGCAGTATTTATTCATCTCTTCTTCTTCGTCCAAGAGAGGCCAAACCGATTGGGAAAGCCTTAATCTCGATTCAAAGTTGTTCCTCAGGGTTTTAGGGAGCATTTTTTAGCAGAAGTGAGTAGAATTGAAGACTTGGTACTCGGGTTCGTGGTAGATTGCTTCAGAAATGCAAGATCGACCTTTCGTTTGCATTTCTTTCTTTATTCCTTTCAATTTAGCTATTGTATAGGCTGTTAATTAGGAATTAGAAGCTGAATTGGCTGATTAATTGTATCTTCATTTTAATTACTTGGGTTTATTGGTTTGTAATAGATTTATGCTTAATTGTTGAATGTTTGGTTTAATTACATGGTTGTATGGACATTCATGACTATTGAGGCCTTGATTCATTCTTGCATTTAAGGCTTAATGCTATTAAATCGTGTTCTTTAATTAATTGAGGTAGAAACTAGGTTGAGCTTGATGGAGGATACTTAGTTAAGCTTAATGCGCGATTAATCAACTATCCGAGTGATAGTGGGATTAAAGGTTAATTAGTCGTTGTTTGTGTTGAAGTTTAATTAATTGGACACTAGTTAATTGAGTTATTACTAAGTGGAAACTCGACGAAGAGAAGGTTAGGGGAGAACCGAATGCATGATTGTTGGTTAATTTCCTGAGTGACAGCGGGGTCAATAATTCACCAATAGAGGTCAGTAATGAAGGTTCTTAATGCCTTGTGTTAATTAGTTAGCGTTAGGGACACATAGGTTAATTAATTAATGCTTGAGAATTAGAGGAGATCGACAGGAGATTCCATGACCAAAGGCTTCTAGTCTTATGAGTTCATTGTCAAGCTATTCATATTTGTCTGCTTAATTAGTAATTAATCCTAAACCCAAGTCTATCCCTTAGGTTTGTGTCTCCCATTTATTTTCCTGCATTTTATTTTCTGTTTTTAGTTTAGTTTATCTTCCTTTATGTTTCTGTTCTCTAAATAAAGTAAAGTGAGATTATTCGTGGTGCTTCATTAAATTAAAATCAATCTCTGGGGATACGATACTTGGTAGGAATATCGTTTTATTATTACTTCGATCTCGTGCTCTTGCGTGTACACCCGATCAAGAAGCAAGATTATGTCGAAGACGTTTAGGATGCATCTACAAGCAGATTTATTTTTTCCTAAGTGCTTTATGTAATTGTATTTTTATCTTCAACTTTTGAATGAAAAAACATTTAGGATTATCGACGAAATTTGAAAGAACGTATTTGGTATTGTGTAGTTGATAGAAATTATATTTCGAATGAAATTGAGTTTGAGTTTATTTTGTACAAATTTTTTTATAGGTACAACAAGCTAAGATTTAAATGAAAAAACAAATATTTCAGATTTAAAAAAAAAAAAAATTCCTCTTCCACATTTTGTTGATGCCTATAATCTGGTGTCAGTAGAAGGCAGATTTGTCGACACCATATACTTGACATTGGCAACTAATTCCGTCGGGGTTTTGCCAACGCCATACGATAGGCATCGACAGAAGCCACCTTTGTCGACTCCACAACAATGGTATCGGTAGGGTAGTTTCTACCAACGCTAATATTTCTGGCATCGGCAGAACCTCTCCCAATGAAATTCTACTGACATGTTGGCTGATGGGTTTTTGGGCGTCGGGAAAAGCCAAAAATCTTATAGTCAATTTAGAGAAATTTTATGGACCAACCCAAATGAACTAAATGCAACACTTAACCTAACCCAACCCTTAAAAAATCGAGTTTGGTCGGGTCGATTCCCTTGGTTGCAAGGTAAAGACTGAAAATATAAGAGAGAAGTTATCGATAGTGGAGTTGATCTGATAGTTTGTAAACTATTGGTCAAAAAGAGTGAGGGGTGAGTTGAAAAGCTTACTAATAGAGCGAAAGAAAATGAAAAATCACCATATATGAACATACGTGAGAGAGAAATCAATAAGTGCAAGATGAATGTGATTGGCGTTGGACATCAAACTATGAGAGAGATACATCATGTAGCGCAGAAATCGACGACAAGAGAGATCTCGAGCAAAAGCCCCAATTTTAAAATAGATCTAAAACACTAGGATTGAATACCCGATGACTAACAAAGTATGGAGATTGAGAGGGAAGAGAATGGAGGGGATTGCAACTCTATGAGGAATAATGAAAAGAGAAGAAAATAATAAGGTGGTGGTACAAAATGAAAAGGGAAGAAAATGGAGAAAGAGAGGAAAATGAAAAAGGTAGGAAGAAAATGGAGAAGGCAGTAGCACAGAGAAAATTGGAGAAGACAAGCATTTGGAAAGTCCTAATTGAAAAAAGAGTGGTTGAATTTTAATTTAATATATTATTTTTTATTCGATTCAAGTTGAACCAAAAATTATTTTTGCAAATTGTGAACGAAACCGAAAATTTGGTTCAACATAAAAATGACCCAACTCAAACTGAAAATTCATCTAACCCAACCCAACCCTTACAATTTAGGTTGGGTTGTTCAATTTTTTTGGGTTGCTCGGTTGGTTGAACAGCTGATCGGGTGAAACTTGTGGGTTAAAAATAAAGAAAGATGTTCAGTCCACTGCAAGTGCACACTATCAATGCAAGTAATAAATAAGAGTATTCCTGAGTATCGATCCCATAGGGAACAAATTTTTAACAAAAAATTGTAGTAGCAAAAAGTGTTTAAAAATTGCAACTTTGATGACTCAATTGAAAAAACAGATTGTGGTTGAGTGAGAAACAACAAAAGACAAAATGCTAAAGGACAAATCTATAAAGGTAAAATGGGGCTCAAGAATGTTCCTTGCCCTAAGTCATGAATTGCTATTTTAAATTGTAATTGTAATCCTAACCCACACAAGCAATTGTAAACCTAAATTGCCACTCCTATTTCTATAGCCACTCTACCTTAGATCAATTAGCTCATGCAATTTTTATGGTTTTGGACTCTTTTGCCCTATGTCTAGGGAAAAGAATGGTTTATGTCTAAACTCTTGTCTCGTTGCTTGTGCGAAATCCGCTCTTCACTAACCCTTTCAATATTAGATCCAAGCTTAGTTTGTAACCATAGTTGATCAATCTAGAATCACAAAGGCAATTAATTCAACACAAGTAAACAATTGAAGTGTAGGCTTGGTTGTTTTTGCAATTTAAGCTCAATTCACTCCTTAGGGAATTCACATCCTTGAACCCCTAAGAGGATTTAGCTCATAATTAACTTGAGGGAACCTAAATAGAACTTGTAAATATTTTCCATGGTAAAAAGAGATTAAATCCTACATTAGTTCAAAACTAAAATTGAAAGGAATTTAATTTAAGTGCTGTAAAAAAAATAGTGGGAATAGGAATTCAAAAAGGTGAACACTACAACAACCAAATTCAACTATCACTTTTATTGGAATTAAAACCTATAAACAACCTTGTTGAAAAACTCAATATCAAGATTCATAAAATAATTCTTCAATGAAAAGTTCATCTAGTACTTTAATATAGTTGAGATTGAAACCGAAATTGAATTAATGAATCCAAACTAAAGTAAACAGAAACAAAAATTCAAAGTAAGAACTATGAACAAGCTGGAATGTATACTTTGGATAAACCCATTGTCCCTCCTATATGTCTCAATCGATTCAACCATTTCTTTATCAAGAAGAAATGAATCTTCACAATCTAAACTTTTGTTCGGATTGAATCGAAGCTAAGGAAGAACATTCTGCCTTCTAGAATGGAACACAACAGTTGGACAATATGAGAGAATCAAAGGAATCGTCTAGCGCCTAAAGTAAGAAAATAACGTGTGTTTGTCGAGGGCTTCTCTCCCTTTTTATCCTCTTCGAACTAGGGTTATTGACTCCAATAATTCATCCAAGCTTCTATGGAAACCGTGTATAATTTTAGGCGATTTGATCGCTTTCCTTATCTACTCAGCCATAGACTTAAATACTTTTCTTGTCTGCTGCTGCTTGATTGCTAAATCAGATTACAATTGTAATCTGATTTTGTAATTTTCCAATGCTCTGTATCAAACACAATTTTTAGCCTTTCTTTCATTCTTTTACTCAATTTTCTTATCAAATACATTTTTTTACAGAACTACTAATGTTTTCTTAAATTTTATAACTTCTTCACATAATTTCTATGGAATTTCAAGCATAACTTAAGTCTATTAGAGTTAAATAAGCCTCAATCCTGAGGCTTATCAACATCCCTATGAACTAATTCGAATATCAAGGCCACATGAAAGTGTATACAACTCACGCATAACTTGATTAGATGTCGACTAAACTTGGGATTGAATCTAAAGACAAAATTAACAAACTCACAATCATTATTCAATTGTTACTATGATTATCACACAAAAAAAATACACTAAAATGCTACAAACTCACTTTATTTTTAAACCACTCTGGAAATTGTGCTTCATGCATTCCATGTATATTACCTATATTTCTATTCTTTAGCTCAATCTTGTGTTCTCTATAAAATAAAAATCAATAATGATTAAAGATTGTTAATAAAAACTGTTGTGTTAATGTAAAGAATTTCATACCATCTGTATGGATCTACTGCTTCACAATTGGTTATGTCATACCAATGAGCTTTTTGGAACTCAACACGTGATAGCTCTTTCATTTATGAACCACCCATTGGACGTACAATTTGTGAAAATACAGGCAGATCCCCATAATTGTTTGAGTTACTCAAGTCTAATGCATCATCATTTCGAACTATTCTATGGAACTTTGTTTCAATTCCATGCAAGTTCATTGAATAACATGTTAATACTTCATTTGCAATGAATGCTTCTGCTGTTGAACCTTTAGGACAAGCTTTATTTTTGACATATTGTTTCAGTGTTCTCAAACTCCTATATATGTATGTGTTATTGAAAGTTTATATAATCAAATATTTTGAAAATGAACCTAATTTTTTTTTAATAAAAAAAAGATATACCTCTCAATGGATACATCCAACTATAACCAACATGTTCAACAAATTTAGCTTCTTCTGGTGAATAGCTAGATAAACCATAATATCAAAGAATGCCAGAGGAAATATTCTTTCAAACTTACAAAGCATTACCACAACCGATTCTTGAAATTTATTTAAGAGACTCAACTTTTAATGTCTTCATAGCGAAGTCTTTGAAAAAATTCGACAACTTTGCAATTGCACCATTCAGATCCTTGGGTAAAAAAGGACGAACTCCCACCAGTAAAAGTTTTTGTAGTAACACATATAAGTCATGAATTTTTAGTCCATATACCTTTCCATCTTTGACGCTAGCACATCTTGAGATATTCGATGCAAAACTATCAAGAAACTTGACTATTTTCAAGAAGTCACAAAACTTTTTTATTTCGTAGTTATTAATGTGTAACTAGCATGTGGTTTCACTAATTTATTTCCAACACGTTGAAGATGTAGTTCTTTATGAATATTCAAAGTCATTAAATTCTTACAAGCTTTATCAGTGTCTTTCATTTTTCCTCCAATATTTAATATGTACCCAAGACATTATCACAAATATTTTTCTCAATATGCATATCTTCGAGCTTATGTCGAATCTTAAGACTTGACCAATATGGTAACTCAAAAATTATGCTTCTTCACCTAAATTTAATTCACTATGAAGTCACTTCCTTTTCCATTGCAATACATTTATAGTTTTTTGAAGTGGTGGGAAATCTATAGCTTCTAACTGGTGAAGAACATCTAATCGCAAAAAGTTTGTGGTGCAACTTTATATTTTGTTTTGCCATTGAATTGTTTGTTTTTGCACCAAGGATGGTTCATAGGCAAGTAACAATGATGCCCCATGTAGCAAATCTTATTATTAGTGGCGAATCTAGAACTAAGTTGGGGGGAGGGCATAAGTTCATATAAGGCTAAATATGTTTAGTTCATGAACTTTTAGATTTGTCTATATGGTGGTCCTTGAACTTTAAAAAGTGTCTAATAGGGTCTTGAATTTTTTATTTTACATCTAATAGATCCTTGAAATTTCAATTTTGTATCCAATAGGTCTCTTATTGATAACTCTCATTTATGAGGGTTATTTGGCTCTAAAACATAAGTTTATTGTTTAGAAAGCGAGTGTTTATGGTCATAAATCATGTTATTTTGAGTGAATTTAAGTAAAAACAAGTTAAGTATGTGTTTGTAATTATGAATCGACAAAAGTTATTAAATAGCTGCAAAAGAAATCATTTTTGTAAAGAATTGGTTAAGTTTTAATGTTTTTATGCAGAAACTGTAAAAAAGACCCAAATGTGCCCTAGGATGTGACTGCATATTGATTTAGAAGGTGAAATTCAATTGAAGTTGGAAAACAGACGAAATGAGTCCGACATGCGGCCACAACTGGACCTAATTGACAGATTTTCAGAAATCATGGATTTGACAGATTCTTGAAAGATATTCCACTAAATGTCTTCAAATCATGGGATTATGGCCGGCTACAACTTCTCACACCGATCTCGACAGAAATCCTGGACTTATGAGGTCTATAAAAGACTGCAAGAGTTCTCATTTCAGCAACTTCGGACGGCTACTCAAATTTTATTCTTAGATAGTTGTTGTTCATCTTTTGTTCTTAGTTTTTCAGTCGCCACTTCGAGTTTCCTAGTGTGGTAAACCACATTTGGACACTATTCGAAAGAAGAAAAATGTAAACACTTGTCGCTCCTTGAAAAAGGTTCAGTAAGTTAGATTGAGTGTTGAGCTAGGTAGTTTGCTAGTTTTTTCGTTTTAGTTCAGTTTTTGTTTTAATTTTAGTTGTTGTTTTGTGTTTCCCTTTTACTTGTTGAATTGTCTAAATTCAAACTCAAAGTGTTTTCCATTCATCTCTTTAATATGAATTCAATTTTTATTCACTTAAGTTCCATTTTCTACGTTTTCAGTTATATTTCTTTACAATTATGAGCTAAGTTCTTTCTTAAGGATTCAAAGATGTGGATACCCTAAGTAGGAAGAAAGCCCCACCTTGTGCATAAGCAACTTTGCTCAACACTTCACATCGTTTTCTTTTATTGAAGCTAAGGTTTCATTGTTAGCATAAACTGATCACTTAGGTTAGCATACTATATGTGAGACTCAATACTTGATAGGACTCAAATAGTGTTATATTATTACCTATTATATGGCTAGTTTTATGCTTAAATTGTCATCTTTGATGTCGTTTATTGTTAATATTTTAGATTTTGAGCTTAAGGAGTAAAACTGGAGCAAATGAGTGATTTGGGATGAATTTGGAGCAAAAAAGGCTAATTTGTGGAGCTTAGGTATGGATGGAGGCTTATTTGAACATTTGAACCCAAGAGGATGGCGTCTCAACCCCAGAAATGGTGTCAAGACACCATAATTCATGTTGCAAACCTGAGCGCTAGCATTGAAATGCTGCCTTGTGGTGTCTCTATGCTAGAAACGTGTGAAGAAGGGAGTTTTCGTCCATAACGTCTCGATGCTACAAAGCCAGCCACGCAAAAAAGGCAGCGTTTTTTACAGCGCCAAGACACTGTCCCTAGCATCGAGACACTACAACGGGAGAAATATAAATTCATCTCATTCTTGGTCAAAAGTGGAGACTAATTAGGGTTCTTAGACCCAAATTTCGATGCTTTGTTTTGAGAAGGTTTTGGAGGTTTTTCGGCATGATTCGCTGTCCATTGGAACTCAAGATCGAGGTGGATCGAGATGGGAGGTGAAGATCGCCCTTCGGTTATTATTTTCCTACCTTTCCATTTCATTTATTATATTACATAAGGGCTATACTTATTGGTTTAATGTTGAGTTTGTGATTACGAGTACTTAGACCATTTGTTCTAAGGGAGTAATTAGCTATTGGACCGTTTATGTTTAAATAATGATCATATTTTGACTATCTTTCTTGTTAATTCATTTATGCATAGTGGGCTTAATGCTTGTAAACTCTTGGCCACGGTTGCTTAATGCTTTTTAAACTCTTGGCCACAGTTTAACTGATTAATTCCTAAATTCGATATTGAGAGAGGAGAATTAAGATTAGAATTGCAATGCATGACAATTGAGTTTCACTCAAGTAACACAGGATAAATGGAATTCAATTGAGATTTATAACGAAGAGTCTTAATGCCTTATGTTAATTAATTAAGGTTATGGACACATAGGTTGGTCAATTAATGCATGAGATTGGATGAGTTCGACGGAGAATTCCATGACTTTAGGCTTCTAGACTTATGAATTGCATGAATAGATAGTCTTAATTAATTAATTAATTGAAAATATGGTTCAATTAGCAAAATTAACTCCTTAGAATATGTGAGCCCTGATTGTCTCGCCATTAGCTTAGTTTTATTTTCTTTTTTTATCAGCTTTCTAAAAGTGCCATGTTGTTTTGCTCTCCAAATACAATCAATCACAAGTATTTTTTATACTCAAACAAGTCTAAAACCCAATTCCCCGTGGATACGATACTCTACTACTCTTAATCAGTATATACTTGGCCCGTTCACTTATGGTAGCACATAAGTCACTCATCAAGCTTTTGGCGCCGATGCCAGGGGATTGGTGATTTTTTATTTTGTTTGATATCGAGGAAAAAGTGATTGATTTTAATTTAGAATTTTTGTTGTTTTATTTTATTTTTGCTTGTTTATTTCTATTTTGGAGTTTTGAGGAGGCCGTTGGCAATGCATGCGTAGTGATAAGGGGACTAATCTTCTGCCTTTAGATTTGGAGATTGATAAGACTTGCAGCTTTTTGAAAAAAGAGAAGAGGACCCATATTCCAACCATGGCCGAGCAGCAAGAAGAGCCCAAGGTAATACTTGACTACTTTCAACCGGTTTTCCAGCAAATCGTTCTGGAATAGTCTATAACGCCGATCAATGCCAACATTTCGAGCTCAAGACTAGCCTAATCCAGATGGCTCGTGAAAGTTATTTCAAGAGACATCCATCTGAGGACCCGCACTCCCATCTCCGTTCCTTCCTTGAAATATGTGGGATGGTAAAAATTAATGGAGTGTCGACTGGTGCAATTTGTTTACGCCACTTTTCCTTTTCTTTGCAGGATGAAGCGAAAGGATTGGTTAAAGCCCTGATGTCTGGGAGTATCTCGAGTTGGAAGGAGCACGCTCACGCCTTCTTTACAAAAAATTTCCCTCCCACAAAGACTACGAAGCTAAGGAAGGAGATTGGGACCTATAGACAGCTCGACGGGAACAATTATACGAGTCGTAGGAGCGTTACAAGGAGATGCTCAAGAAATGCCCACAATATGGCTATCCCGACTAGTTGCAGGTATACTTATTTTATGATAGTTTTTTTAGTAATACTAAGACTATTCTCAACACAGCAGTTGGAGAGAATTTCATGGCAAAGATTGTGGGCGATGCACGAGCATTGCTGGAGGAAATGGCAACTATGATCTATCATTGGCCATCAAATCGACCCTCAATCAAGCCAGCTGTTGGCATTTACGAGTTGGATGAGGTTAATTCCCTGAAAGCCCAGGTTGCTACTTTAACTTATGCTTTGAATAAGTTGGCAGGCATAGGAACAAACCAATCCATAGCATCCATTGCAACAGTGAATGCCAGGATGTACGAGGAACCCATGATTGAGCAGGCCCAGTACACGCATAATAGGACCTATGGGTATAGGAATCACAATTAGTTGCCCACCCATTACCACCTAGGTTTGCGTAATCATGAGAATTTCTCCTAGCCAACAATAAAAATATTTTGCAACCTTCCCCAGGTTTTGCATCATCATTGGAGCAGTAAGAGAAAAAACCATCCATGGAGGACATGTTGGGTACCTTTATTAATGAGTCGAGGAGCATCAACACTCAGTTACAGCAGTCTGGCATCAACACTCAGTTACAGTAGTCTATCACTGCTTTGGCCACAAGAGTTAGTAGCCAAGAAGGATGAAACCTATATTGAAAAACGACAGTTTTGTAATTTTTTAGATTAAAGTTTCTTTTTAGTTTCTGTTTTCGTTTAATTGAATTCCAGAACACTTTGTATTAGTTCATCTAGTTATTGTCTTTTTATAATTATGTTGTAAAACTTCATTGGCCGCACGTTTTAGTCGATAAAATTTCAGTAACAATTTCTATTATGGTTTAGTTTCTTTTCTCCATTACTGTAAGCTACTTCTTTTGTTTAGCTTTTAATATTTTGGAATTTTATCTTATCTTCAGGGTTGTAATCTTGATTTGTATGGTTGCAAGGTTCCATTCAATTACATTTTGGTTTTATTTTTATCAATATGAGCTAAATTTCTCTTAGGGATTCAAGTGTATGAATAACCTAGAGGTGAGAATGTGAAGCTTATAAGCAAGGGCAATCCAGTTTAACACAAAGTTTATTTATTTTTATTGAAATAATTATTTTAGTAAATCTTGATTGATCAACTAGGGTTGCTTTCAAGTCTTAATCTAATATTGAAAAGGTTAAAGCAAGGTGGATCTAGCTAACAAATGGGCATAAATATAGCACTAAATTAGTGCTATCACTTATACATCCACCTCGAAGCACATAAAAAAACAAAATTTAATTATATTCAATACGAACTCAATATTTTAAAATTATCAAACAATTAAACTTTTGAAAACTTAAGTAACTCTCTATAAATATAAGAACTAAACCAAAGTAATCGAAACAAGGACAACATCTCTTCAACTAATTGAACTAACGAAAACATAACTTATCCAAACTTATCAAACAATAACTCAAATTCCAACAAACAGCTAAACTTAACATATTCAAACTTATAAACATAAGATCTAAACAAAACTTTTAGCCAAATTTATCTAAACTCAAATTGACCCTTAGCACCTTAAAAATAAACATATTAAACAATATCTCAAACTCGAACAAGCAATCTTAAACTCAAACTCCAACAAACAAACAAACATATCAAACGATATCTCAAACTTCAACAAATAATAATCTCAAACTCAAACTCCAACAAACAACTAAACTCAAAGTTATCAAAACTAATCTCAAACTCAAACTCCAACAAATCTCAAGCTGAAACTCAAAGTCCAACAAACAAACAAACATATCAAACAATATCTCAAACTTCAACAAAAAACTAAACTTAACATATTCAAACTTATATACATAAGAACTAAACCAAACTTTTAGCCAAATTCAACAAACGACTTAACTTAACTCAAACTCACCCCCCCCCCCCCCACTATTCTCAAACTCAATATCAAAATCAAAATCAATCTCAATCTTAAACTCAAACTCCAACTCCAACAAACAAACAAACATATCAAATAATATCTCAAACTTATCAACAAACAACTAAACTTAACATATTCAAACTTATGTACACAAGAACTAAACCAAACTTTTAGCTAAATTCAACAAACAACTTAAACTTAACTCAAACTCACCCTCCCCCCTACATTATTCTCAAACTCAACATCAAACTTATATACACAAGAACTAAACCAAAACATTACTTCCCTTACACTATGTTGCTATCATCATTGCAGGATAACAATCTCATACTTATTAAGGTGTTCATCCAACCTAAGAACATGACAACTATTTCACTGTTCATGCATAACTATGTTGCTACCATAACTACAGGATACAACCTCATAAGTTCATTACAAGAGGAGATAATTCATACCTATTTTGATGTTCGTCGTTGTGATTCCATGAAATTTTTTATCATTTCTCTTATGGCATTCATCTCTACTCTTGTTTCCTCTCTTAAAACATTGACCCTTGCTTCCACCTCTACTCTCGTTTCTTCTCCTGTAGCTTTGATCCTTTCCTCAACCTTATCAAAATTTTCATTTGCTTCTGCATGTTGTGCCATTAGGGCACTTATCTCCATTGCTTGTTGAATTTCTATATGTGAGGGGGATGCACTTGATGAAGAGGTATCCATTCTTTATTTTGGCGGCTTTGGTCCCCAACCAAGGCCTTTAATGTGGCCCGATCGTTTCCCTAACATCATCTCACATATAGCCTGTCCCAAGAGTGGTTTAGACCCTTATAGAGTGGGGGTCTCCTGCAACTATACCATTCAAGTTTGCAATTATAAGTGAAATAAGTGAATATGTAACAAATTTAGAAATGAAAATCACCTTTGAAAGGAAAAAACTGGCATGTGCATCCTTGGCAGCCTGATTAACCCACTTACCATCTCTCGCGTGGGTTTGCTCGAATAGGTCAATTGGTCGTAGTAATATTTGTAGGTAAATGAAAGAAAGAATGTTGTTTTTTTTACACCCTATTGCATCTTGTTGTATAGATATGAAAGTTTTTGACCCAACTTGATGATTGAATGTTGAGCTGGTCAAGTCTTTTTAGCACTCTTCGAAGTTTTCTAATGAAACAAAAGATTAGTTAAAAACTATAGATAATGTAAAATGATATTTTAAAGAAACGTAAATAACGTACCTTCTAATTAGGGTTCGTAACACATAGTGTATACAACATGCAAGTCTTCGATAGAATTCTTCAGCCGATAAGATGGGTGTGCACATGCCTGTTCAGGAGAGGCATATTTTTGTAATGGTTGTGCAAATCCGTCTATACTCTTTAAACGAAGTCTGCATCTGTCGTTCAAAGTAGTCTTTGACCACTCCCTTGGACAAGTCAAATTGGAAATGATTCTACATATACATAAAATTATTATAACATATAGTTTATGTATAATAATCACAATGAACAAAGAAATCAACTTACCAACAATTGTGCTTTAGCTAGGTCCAAAAGTTCTTTTGGTACGTCTTTGAATGTGGCGCAGACTGGGAAGGATTCCCTTGCTTTAGTACCAATGGCCAAGCTAAACATCGTATCATGTGCGCCGACCGACTTCTTTAACTCAGGGCTGATCTCGATCGAAATTCACCCACGGGTATTAACATATTTGTCCAACTCAATACCATGCGAATGTACAAAATGAACGTAAAAAAATACATATGTGAATTGAGATTAACTTGAGGTCTCTCCTATGGATAGCCCTACATTGTTGGGATTGACATCGAAAAGTGTATCATTGGCCTCATGAAGCTAGTCGGGACCTGCCATCGCCTCTCTACAAGCACACAAGAGATAATACAAAAGAGTAATACATAGTTATAAGATAAGAAATGAAATGTATAGTTACATCGTTATTCGCTATCATTAGGATGTCCATCTGGACTCGGCTAAGGTAAGGAGATAATGGTACATACTCTTCTTCATCGTTGATGAAACTATCATCATCGTGCTGAATAATTTTTTGTTCTATGCTTATAGGATCAACGTCATCTCTACACAATTCGCTATCCTTAATGGATTCATCGACTCTGATTCTACTCACAACTTCTAATAACTCAAGTTAGTCATTCTCAAGATTTTCTACTTCTGGCATGTCCTATACGTGTTTATTTTAGACTACTGCACCACTTTCCAATTATTGTCATATTTCGAGTCCTTGATATAAAAAACTTGTTGTGCCTAATTAGCAAAAATAAAAAGCTCATCAACATACCAGTAGCGAGATGCATTAATCGATTTGTACCCTAAATCCATGTGTGATCTATGCTTTTTACTATATGTGTCGAACCATGTACACTTAAACATAATAACACGTCTTCTATTGACTTATTGAAAGTCCAAAACTTTGTCCAAGACACCATAAAAGTTACCCTAATCACCTTCACCTTTACTTTCTCCAGGCACCATGATTCCACTATTGTGTGTAGCTCGACAATTATCACATTGTATACTGTGAAAGGGTACTCCATTATGAATGCATCTACTGTATGAGTGCACCTCAGAAGAGGATCCCATCTCTAGTGAATATATATCATTAGACATATTTTCTCGCTCACGCAATGAAAGAACTTGTGAATTCCTTATAAGTTATTTATGAATGAAAATAATGTCACATATTATTAAAGTAAGTTTGTAAACTTTTAAAACAATCCCTTACATGAACTTTTAACTAATCAGGAAAGGCTCGTTGATGTCTTTTATATAGGTCTCCAGAGCTCTGTGCTTAAGGGCAAATTAGTCTAAAATGTTGCCTATTGACCACAAGAAAGCAAGGCTTATGTCTCAGATTTCTATTTGAAATGTTAGATTTTGAAATTGAGTATTCGAATGTTGAAAACTTACCTAAGATTGTATCTCAGCACAGTTATTCAAGATATACCAATGTACAATTTTCTTCTCCTTCGTTGTTAGTGTCCTCAAAGTTGAGCCCCTAATGGTCGTGCACTCTATCTAAACACTTCAAATTCACCGAATATCTCATTTTTTAGAATTCTATCATCATTTTGTTCATCTTTATCGAACCTCGTTTCAATTCCAGTTAGGTGAAATGAATAGAAATTCAATGACTCATTCATTATGAATGCATCTGCTATAAAACCCTTAGGATGTGCTTTGTTTCATATGTATTGTTTCAATGTTTTAAAACTTCTCTCAATAGGGTATAGCCAATTGTAACTAACAGGACCCACCAATTTGGTTTCGTATGGAAAATGAACTGCAATGTGTACCATTACATCAAAAAAATGCCAATGGGAATATTTTTTCCAACTTTGAAAGAATGATTATAATATATACTTGTAGTTGATCCAAATCACTTACGCGTATCATTTTTACGCATATAACACGAAAGAATGTACATAACTCAATAATGGCACTGGACACGTCGTTTCGTAAATATGCTCAAACAACAATAGGAAGAACTCTTTGAAGCAGAATATGAGAGTAGTGGGTTTTCAACCCCCATAGTTTTCTATCCTTCTCACTCACACATCGTGATATATTCGACATAAACCCATCAAGAAATTTCACTGATTTCAAAAACTTACAGAAATCGATCCTTTCATTGTAGTCAATGTGTATGCAACGTGTGGCTTTACAGCTCTGATCCCTACCTCTTGCAAGTGTAAGTCTTTTCGTATCTCTAAATCCTTTAGATCTAGCAGAGCATTTGTCGTATCCTTCATTTTTTCTTCAATGTTTAACAATGTGCCAACCAAGTTGTTGCAATTTTTTTTCAATATACATCACATCTAGTTTATGTCGTAACAAAAGTCTTCACCAATAAGGAAGTTGGAAAAAAAATACTCTTTTTATTCCAATTTAGACTTCGTTTTATTTTCTTATCATGTTTCGTTTGATGCTTACGAAGCACATGAAATTTAACATACTTACTTCCTGTAAGATCTCTTCTCCATCCATTATAATTAGAGGAGGTCTATGTTCCACCTTCCCGTCATGTTGCTTACTCCTCCGCCAACAGTGATTCTTTGGAAGATAATGTCAATGTCCCATGAAAGAAATTTTTTTCTTTATCCAGAATGAATATTTATTTTCTTTACACATGGGACATGCTTAGTAACCCTACGTACTCTATCCAAGCAAGTCATTGTATGCACGAAAGTCATTAACAGTCCACAACAAACTTGCATGTGGTTGAAAGTACTCACCACTATGATAGCACTAATTTAGTGCTATAATTTAGCCTTAAATTCTAGGTAGTTGTGGTATAAATGAGAGCTTTTATGTCGATTATTTGTGTATTTCAGAAAATCGAGCAAATGAGAGCGAACTTAATGAATTTGGAGCTATGTATTGATTTTGGAGCTTAAAGGGATCAATTTTGGAGGTTAAGTATGGAGAAGGGCGTTGCATGAGTTGTTGGAGTTGAGAGGATAACGCCGAGACACTAAAAATGGTGTCAAAAGGCTTTATTTGTTGATGTAAACTTGAGGGCTAGTGTTGAGACGCTATCCTAGGCATCTCAACTCTAGAAGCACGCGCATGAAGAAGTCTGTCCGAAGCGTTGCGACGTTGCCCTCAGCGTCTCGACACTAAGAGCACGCTCAATTAAATTATACAGTTCATTTGGTACAGCGTTGAGACGTTGTCCTCAGCGTCTCAACACTGTTGTGACACCTAGTATAAGATTATCGTTTCGGGACTGAACTAGAGGAGACCAATTTAGGATTTGCAAACCCCTTTTCAATTTCTTACCTTTTTGGGACCTATGGAGGATGATTAGGAGTGTTTGGGAGTGGATCTCAAGACTCGAGAGCACATATTTCGAGGTGAGAGTTGGGAATTCAACGATAATGAGTTTCATATCTATTTTCTTCCTCTATTTCATAGTTCATAGGGTTGTAATGATGGATTTAATGTACTGTTCTTAATTGATAATGGGCTGAATTTAGTCGTTTAGGGGCTAAGAGCACATTTAGGATTATGTTTATGGATTGCTTGTTACTATTGCAATTAATTTCTCTATTTGAATTCATTTGAATGTTGTTTGATTAATTCTTCTAATTAATTGGCCATTAATTAGTTGATTCTAGTCTTGAATTGAGCTCGATGGAGGAAATTTAAGACCGAATTAATTCATTAAATGCTCTTAATTTGCCTAAGGGAGATAGGAATAATAAATGACGGATAAGGCTAATGACATGCAGACTTAATTCAAATCCATTAATCTAATTAACTTTAAGGACACTTAGGTTAATAATTAATTAAACGTGTTCGATTGAGACTAATAGGAGATATCGACCGTTTATGCTCGAGGCTTATGAATTCGATAGAGTAAATCAATTGGCAGTCTCAATTAACCATAATTGTGTCCGAATGTGTGCTCGATCCCCTAAACTGCTCCTTAATTGTTGTCCCCACTGCTGTTTTATTTTCTTTCTAGTTTAGATTTAAATTCAAGTATCTTTTGTTTAGCATTTGTCCTAAATATTTTCATGGGACGAGTTGGCCCAGACCTTCTTGGGGAAGTTCTTTCCCCCATCCAAGATGATGAAGCTGCGAACGGAGTTCAGAACATTTCTCCATCTTGATGGAGAACAATTGTACAAGAGTTGGGAAAGATATAAGGAGATGTTGAGAAAGTGCCCTCAGTACGGATATCCATATTGGTTGTAGGAACAATTATTTTATGACGGTTTATTTGTTTATGCTAAAACCATTCTGGATGCTAGTGCATGAGGGAGCTTTTTGGGGAAGACAATAGAGGAGGCACACACTCTGTTGGAGGAAATGGCTGCAACGAGTTATCAATGGCCATTTGATCGTTACACTCTCACGTCGAGATCCGCTGCTAGCATCTATAAGTTAAATGAGGCTAGTACATTAAAAGCTCAAATGGCTTCATAGACCAATGCGTTGAATAAACTGTCCATTGCAGGAGCCAATCAAGCAATAGCCTCATTATCAGCGTTGAACTCGAAGGGAGTTTAGGAACAATTAGTGGAGCAGTGCCAATACGTCCAAAATCGAGGATATGGATACTAAGGACATCATAACCAAAATCTTTCGAACTTTTACCATCCAAGTTGGCATAATCATGAGAATTTCTCTACACTAACTAGAAAAATATTTTGCAGCGACCTAGGGTTGCAGGAACATCGAGTAAAGAGAAGAAATCAAACTTGGAAGAGATGATGGAACCTTCATTGAAGAGCAAAGAGGAGTGAATCAGCACTTGCAGACCACCATTACGACCCTTGCCATGATGGTGAGTGGCCACGACACTACGCTTAAGCACATGGAAGTCTAGATTGGGCAGATTGCTAGTGTAGTCAATGCCCTCTAGCGACATTGAGGTGAACCCACGTGAGCATTGCAAAGCCATCACGCTGAGGAGTGGCACTCACTTACAAGGGGTGTCGAAGAAGGGTTTGATTGATTGAGAGATTGAGTGTCTAGGGGTTGTGGGAGAAAAAACCACTTCAAGTAAGCTTTCCGACCCATATCTTCCTTTTTTTGTTGACATGTGTGTTGGTTCTAGGGATAAAAGGAAAAATGAAGGTGAGGAGATGAAATTTCAGAAAAAAGATGAGAGATTGAAAGAAAAAAAATTCTAGGAGCTATCGAGAGGATATGATAGAGAGGCATCGAGGTGCATAACAGTAGACTGGGGAGCACACATCAGTTCTCCTAGAAAGAGTGGTGAATGCCCGACATTTGACTATAGGGAGTTTCCTTTTTCTCAATGCTATAATGATGTTAAATTAGATGCACAATTAGCTGAATTTTTAGAAATGTTCAAAAAATTGCATATTAACATCCCTTTTGCAGATACTCTCGCGAAGATGCCAAACTACGGGAGATTTATTAAGGAGATGCTCTCAAAGAAGAAGAAGTTTGAGGTGAATGCAGTGATGAGCCTGTCTAAGACGAGCACAATGATTTCGAAGAAGAAGATGTTGAAACTCAGTGATCTAGGGAGTATTACTATTCCTTGTTCAATTGGCAATTTAACTATAGATAGAGTTTTATGTGATTTAGGGTCGAGTATCAATTTATTTCCATATTCTATCTACAGGAGACTTGGATTGCAAGAAATTCAACCTATCACGATATCACTTCAGTAGTTGATCAATCAATTACAAAACTGAAAGGTAGAGTTGAAGACATTCTTTTTAAAGTTAACAAGTTTATTTTTCTTGTTGAATTTGTTGTCCTGGAGATGTAAGAAGATGAGGAGATCCCCATTATCCTGGAAATTCCTGGCTACTATTAGAGCAGACATCAGCATTAGCCAAGGTACGTTGACTTTGCAAGTCGACGATTAGAAGGTAAGGTTTAACATTTTTGACTCTTTAGATTCTTTTGAAAATAGAGATAAATGCTTTAGGGTTGAACTTCTTGAGGTTTCTTTTTTTGTTGCGGAGAAACATTCTATTAGGTCGGTTCATGTTAGTGTGCAAGAGGCTCATATTGATATATCTTCTTCTGCTTCTTCTATTGTTTCCTTTTCTGAGAATTCTGGAGTTAGTATTGAGATTGATTATGATGATATGTGTGTGGATTTTGTGGTTGTTGATGAGTGTTTTGTGAATCTAGATAGAGATGTTGAGCTTGATTTTTCTATTCACCCTAATTGTATGCTTATTGAGATTGCATTAAGTGAGTCTATTTTTTATGCTAATCATTTAAGTGAGGGTGTAAAACGAGTTTTGAATATCGAGCATGTGTTAGATGATTTCTTAGAGAATAGCAATTTATTTGCTTGTAATAATGATAGTATGCTTGATAGGAAGTTTAATTTTGAGAAAAATGAATTTGAAAATTTGTTTGTGAATGATGTTTCTGATGAGAGTGATGGGCATGATTTTGCTATGCCTCCTAGTTCGAATCATGTCCTGGATGGGAATCACGAGGAGATGATTGCTTTAGGTGCTCAGGATACTTCTATTCCTTTTCTTGTTGATCATAATTTTTTCTCTCAGTGTTTAAGTAGTCCTGCTTGATAAAAAACTTGTCGAATGCTCTATCAAATATATTTATAAACTAGACCTCTAAAATTTTCATTAATAGTGGCTAGGGTCGATCACAGAGATTGGGTTTCTTAGATTAATTAAGTACTATAGTTACACCTAATTTTATCTAGAGAACCTAACTTAGAGAGAAACAAAAGTAAACTAAACTATTATTTACAAGATTGGAGTCCATTTAGAGAGAATATTGGAGAGAATTAACATGAAGTGCAACTTGAATTGATTAAGAAATTGTATTAACATGTAGCGAACATAAACCAAGAATGACTAGATTATCTATTTGACTCTTTTGAGCCCAAACAAACTCATGCATCTATAAATCAACCTCTCAGACTATTTCTACAACTGAGCATGGTATTAACAGTATTCTTTTAAAGGCTTCTAACAATGACCTATTCATTCTCATGCAATCGATTATTATTAGTCATGCATCCAAGTTCTAAGACTAAGTTTACTTTCTCAAGCTAAACTTAATTTAACAAATATAAGCCATGGTCAAAACCTTAAACAAACCACACAAGATTCATAAATCCTCATTATGATATACTACAATTCGAAATCAAAACAAGTCTAACAATACAAATCTCCAAGAGTCTAATTACTCATAATTATATCAAATTCAGTTCATAAAATCCTAAAAACAACAAAAATAAAGTAAGGGAAAAAAGAGAGAAAAATGGTCACCACATGCAACCATTCGTTCCCGTCGTGATGCCCCATGATCTCGAGCCTTGAGTCTTTTCCTTAGCTCTCCAAAGTGTCCTTTAGGTCCCACGACAGCGCTTTAATCAAAATTAAGGTATTGCTCTCTAAAAACGGCTCCCCTTGTACGAATGAAAAAGTTTCCTTTTATATATTGAGATAGCATTGCAATGCTAGGGGCAACGTTGCAACGCTGTCCCCTCGAATCGGATAAAATAGGAAAAAAATTTGAGTCTAGCGTTGCAACATTATCCTTTAGCATTGCAACGCTCTGCATGTAGAAATCTAGTTTTGGAAGATTGTACATATGGCGTTGCAATGCTATGCTCTCGGGTTATTTGACTTTTGCAACTCTTCCCCTTGTCTCTTTTGGCCAAAAGCTCTCCTTTAAGCTCATTTTGGTCTACAATCCACTCCAATTCATCAGTTTGGCTCCAATTGCTCAAATTCTGCAAATCACAAAGTAAAAGCATCAAAGTCCAATAAAAATAGCACTAAACTAACCTAAATCTAAGCTTAGAAATAGCACACTTTTGTGTGCTATCACTGCTAATGATAAATCTGTGGTAAAATGTGTGGTTCGTATTCAGAATGCTGAAAAAAGGGAGGATGTTCATTTCTTTATCTTTGAGCCACCTTGAGAAGTATTTTGGGAATGTCGAGCTAATGACGCTAAACAAGCGCTTCTTGGGAGGCAACCCAAGGGTTTGTTAGTTGTTTTTGCTTGCCTTGCATTGTTTAGTTGAATAAAGTGGTCGTTGTCTGATAGCATGCATAAGTGTGCTATTTTTAGGCTTAGTTTTATGCTAGTTTTGCTATGATTGTGTGTACTTTCATGTATTTTTATGTATAATTTACAGAAACCAAGCAATTGGATCAAAATCGAAGTTTTGAGAAGTATTTGGATGAATATGGAGCAAATTAGAGCTATAATTGAATATCCAAGTGTTGAAGAGAAGGAAACAAGCTTGTGAACCCGAGAGTATAGCGTTGCAACGCCATCTGTAGCGTTGCAACGCCACTTCAGCAGCTTTCAGCCTTGGAGACAAGCAGACATAGGGTTGTAATGCTACTTACAGCGTTGCAACGCTAGGCAAATTTATTTTTCCCTTTTTATAAAATTCGAGGGATAGCATTGCAACACTGTCTGGACTTTATAAAAGGAAATGTTTTTATTCGAGCAAAGGGAGCTGTTTTGGAGAGACCTAAACCCTATTTTCGATAGAAGCACTCTTTGGAGGTCTAGAGAGAATATTGGAGAGCTAAGGAGGAGACTCAAGGCTTGGGATCGTGGGACATCACGTAGAGAATGAGTGTTGGCCCACGTCGTCCATTTTTTCTTTATTCTCTTTACTTTGTGTCTTTAAATTTAAGAATTTAGTAGACTGTATTTGAATGTATTCGAGTATTATAGACTCATAGTTAATTGCATTATTCTTATAAGACTATGTTTGATTTATTGAATATGTTTGTAACGTCTTTTATGCATCTTGAATTAATCTTCTAAGCTCCCGGCCATAGCTTTGTATGTTATGTTTAGCTTGAGAAAGTAAATTTAACTAAGGACTTAGATGCATAACTATGATTAATCTATTGCATGAGAATGAATAGGTTAACGCTAGAAGTCATTAAGAGAATTTCATAATGCCATGTTTAGTTGTAGAAATAGACCGAGAGGTTGATTTACTTCTTGCATGAGTTCCATTGGGCTCGAGAGAGTCAATTGAATATTTTAGTAATTCTTGGCTTAAGACTGTTGCATGTTTCATAATTCTTTAGTCAATTTCATAGTTGTGCTTCATGAATTGTAATTAATGAATGTCTCTCTAAAATTGGACTCCAACTTTGTAAATAGTAGTTTAAATTCTATTTCTTTTGATCACTCCAAAGTTTGTTTCTCTAAATGAAATTAGGCATAATTAACTGTGGTACTTAATTACTCTAAGAACTTCAATCCATGTGGATGACTCTGGTCACTATTATTGCAAAATATTTAGAGGTCCGATTTTATAAATTTAATCTTGATAGGACCTTCAACAAGTCCTTTATCAAATTTGGCGTAGTTGCTGGGGATTGACATATTTTAGTTTAATTAATATCGTGGTGAAAGTGCTTGATCTTAATTTAGAGCGTAAATAGTGTATATTTTTAGTTCCTTCTTTTTGCTTTCATTTAGAGCATTCTATTTGTTTTGTTTTTTTATCTTGCTTGTTTTTTTTGTTTTCTTTTGAGTCCTGGTCCATTGTTTATGGTTGTGTGATTATTTGGTGTTGCTTGAGAGCCTGTGACTATTTGTTGCCTTATTTAATGGCTTTTGATAGATTCGGGTGGCCCTTTAGGGAATCTGAGCCCAAAGAACCAACACCGCCTTTTAATTCTTTTTCCATTAGTTATTCTTCTTTTGATCATGAGCCTATTAGTGAAGATTATGTGTTTCATGGTTATCAAATGCGTAATTATTATCATACTAAATCTATGAGTTATGGAAACCCCATGTATGGTAATGATGAACATATTTGGACCTATGAACCATATCCTAATTTCTTTCAAGAAGCCCAAGGGGAGAAGAATCCTCCTTAGAGAGAATGTTGAGAGAATTGACAGAGGAGACAAGACTTAAGAAGTTACAATTTGATGAGTTGTTTAAGAGTCTCAAGACTCTTAGCGAGGTTAGTGAAGTGAAACCCACTTCCATAGGATGCCCAGTGAGTCAATTGATCACTGATTCACTGATAGCCTATCATGAGCATGATTCTTTCAATTCTATTGAGTTTGGGCAATTGAGGGAGTTGTGTTGAGAATGGGGAGGAATTATAAAGTTTAGATGCACACCAGAATCGAGTCAGTGAGGATGAGAGAGAGGATGAGCCTATCTTAGTTGAGGAGGTTCAGGAGGTAGAGTTTGACGCTATCAGGCCTTTGTCTATTTTATCTTCTGATTTACCTCTTATCCTTGAGTGTTCTTCTTATTCTCACGAGTTCGTGTCTGAGTCTTTGTAGTTTGATCTTTCTCCTTTTATGCTTTTCTTATTCAAAAGTACCAAAAATATTTATGCTTCAGGATCTCACGAGAAGGTAGTGTTTTTACTAGCTTTGGTCTGTTTTGTAGATTTCAGGAAGAGGGGCCCGAAGAAATGGGAGAATTTCTATGTACCTTGAGAGCCCACATGAGTCTAGTCTAGCTAAAGACGTTAAAGAAAGCACTTCTTGGGAGGCTACCCAGGCTTTTTCTTTCCCTAGCCTATTTACTTTGTTTGTTGTTTTTCTTTTCTAGTGTAGGTTATTTTTGAAAAAGAGTGCTAAGTAAATCTCGTTCCAATTTTGCAGGACCTCGATTGCAATGAGTAACCTCCTAGCCAATTCAAGAAACTCTCATGGAACATTCTCTCATCTTATCAGGCCAGTATCATTCACTCATTCTATTTTTTTTCCTTATTTAGTTTATCGAGTATGCTATATTGAGGGTAATGTAAGTTTTAAGTTTGGGGGTGGATAGTGTTGTACAGTCCTGATAATTCTGAGCAATTTATGAGCATAAATTTTTTCGATCTTAAGCATGCTTGGAATGATTTGTAATGCATGATGATTGAATAGGATAGCTTAGGAAGTAATCTAAGTGATTTTTTTTTTTTTTTTTGCAATAGAATGACTTCTAAGCATGTCCTGCATTGAGTATATTTGAATCGTATAGTTGATTTCATTACAACACATGAGCACATAACTGACTTTCTACTATGTTCGAACACCAGGATGCTTTTGTTGAATCTAAAGGTTGTTGTCACCTTGATAGACATAAGAACTGGTTGATAGTTAACTTGCATAAAAGTTAGTGATTGAAATCTGTTGAAATAAAAAGAATTTTTATCTTTATTGATTTTTTACATGTTTGAAGAAAATTGAAAGCATGTTCCATCAATAATTGTGTGCTTAATGTGTGGGGATCAAAAGAGCTACCTCTCTGTGTTCAGTTAGGCCATCCATTGAGCAAGTGTTCTAGATAAGGATCCCTACAATGGAAGTGTGAAAGCTAGGGTCTCTATAAGAAGGAAAAATATAAGTTTGGGGGTTAGTAACCCTTGTGAAAAGAAAGAAAAGAAAAGGAATGAATGTCTAAGTAGATTGCCCTCTATAATGTGGGAAAACTTGAAATTGGAACTTAGGGCAAGTGTAGGGGAAAACGAAGGAAAGTCTTGGTAAAAGTGTCTTAAGCCAGTAGAAAATGATAAAAATGAAGTTAAACACACACACACACACAAGGAATGAGATAGATAGAATTTAAATTACGTAAGGAAGGATGCGTTAAGGCTTTATTATGTTGTTTTATGTCAATTAGATCATTAAGGCTTGAGTCATGATTCATTATTAAAATCTCGTGAAAATATTATTTTGGTTTTATCTTACTCGAGGACTAGCAAAAATCTAAGTTTAGAGGTATTTGATAGCATGCATAAGTGTGCTATTTTAGTTTTGCTATGATTGTGTGTACTTTCATGTATTTTTATGAATAATTTACAAAGCAATTGGAGCAAAATCGGAGTTTTGAGAATTATTTGGATGGAGCAAATTGGAGCTATAATTGAAGATCCAAGTGTTGAAAAGAAGGAAACAAGCTTGTGAACCTGAGAGTATAGCATTGCAACGCCATCTATAGCGTTGCAACGCCACTTTAGCAGCCTTGGAGATCAGCAGACATAGGGTTGCAACGCTACTTACAGTGTTGCAACGCTGTCTTGACTTTATAAAAGGAAATTTTTTCATTCGAGCAAACGGAGCCATTTTGGAGAGACCTAAACCCTATTTTCGATAGTAGCACTCTTTGGAAGTCTAGAAAGCATATTGGAGAGCTAAGGAGGAGACTCAAGGCTCGGGATCGTGGGACATCACATTGGGAACGAGTGTTGGCACTTGTCGTCCAGTTTTTCTCTATTCTCTTTACTTTGTGTCTTTAAATTTAAGGATTTAGCGGACTGTATTTGAATGTATTTGAGTATTATAGACTTGTAATTAATTGCATTATTGTTATAAGACTATGTTTAATTTATTGAATGTGTTTGAAACGTCTTTTATGCATCTTGAATTAATCTTCTAAGCTCCCGGCCATAGCTTTGTATGTTAAGTTAAGTTTAGCTTGAGAAAGTAAATTTAACTAAGGACTAAGATGCATAACTATGATTAATCTATTGCATGAGAATGAATAAGTTAATGCTAGAAGTCATTAAGAGAATTTCATAATGTCATGCTAGTTGTAGAAATAGACCGAGAGGTTGATTTACTTCTTGCATCAGTTCAATTGGGCTCGAGAGAGTCAATTGAATATTTAGTAATTCTTGGCTTAGGACTGTTGCATGTTTCATAATTCTTTAGTCAATTTCATAGTCGTGCTTCATGAATTGCAATTAACGAATGTCTCTCTAAAATTGGACTCCAACTTTGTAAATAGTAGTTTAAATTCTATTTCTTTTGATCACTCCAAAGTTTGTTTCTCTAAATAAAATTAGGCATAATTAACTGTGGTACTTAATTACTCTAAGAACTCCTATCCCTGTGGATGACCCTGGCCATTATTGCAAAATATTTAGAGGTACGATTTTATAAATTTAATCTTGATAGGACCTTCGACAAGTCATTTATCATTGTCGTATTCTACGTTTCAGGAGTCTGAGGTCCGCCACTTTGCAATTTAGTAAAGTTGGTGGGAGTAGATTGTGCTCATATGTTGAGGTCTCTTGCTTTCATGGAAGTACCGTTACCCTTATTCTTTTCATTTGTCTTCTTTGCATGGTTAATTTGGTTTGTAAAATTTGCAAGATAGCTTGTAATGTTAAGCTTGGGAGTAAGAAAAAGCTTGTATTTTGCTTGCGAAAAAAAAAATTTGAGCTCATAAAAATAAATTTAGAGAAAAGAGAGAAAAAATACATGTGATAAGCTAAAGTGTTCGGGGGTAAAAAGAGCTACCTTTATCGTGATCAGTGAGGCTATCCATTGAGCGAGTGCTCTGAATAAGGGTCCATGCGATAGAAGTGTGAAAGCTAGTGCCCTTGATTTAGTATAAAAAGAGACTGTAGGGAAGTATTGCCTCGTAGTGATTCAGGCGCCTAGTTAGATATTACTTTCTTGATTGTGAGGGAGCTGAATTGAGTCTTTCAAGGCAGTGTAGGGGCAAGATGAATGGAGGGATTCATAACAGTACTCTGGATTAGTAAATGAGTCGATGTTTAGGCTATGCACACACACATGCAAAGAATTCAGAGTTCTGTTTAAATTGCTGATGATCTTGGCGTATTCGTATTTCATTGTTCCTTGTTTTCTACTTCCACTTTTGAGACCATTAAGCGTTGAGTCACCTATTCATGCAATTTCTGAGACATTTATCTTTTTGTTTGAGAGTTTTATTTATTTTTCTCAAGACTAGCAAAAGTGTAATTGTGTGGGATATTTGATAGCACTAATTTAGTGCTATAATTTAGCCTTAAATTTCTAGCTAGTGGCGTTGATAAGCCTTAGAATTAAGGCTTATTTAACTCTCAATTGCTTAAAATATTCTTGTTTAGACTTAAGACCATTTGAAAATAGTTGAAAGATTGCTTCAATTTAAGAAAGAAATAAATATGATGGCATTTGGGATAGAGTTTTAAATAAATTGATCTTGTTTGCAGGAAATATAGAAATTGCAAAATCAGATTCTGCAATTTGTGGACAGCAAAAGACTTAAAGGAGAAAGAATGAATCTGGCGCAATTAAAAAAAAAAGAACAAAAATCCATTTACAGAAGGACCAAATTACCGCCTGAATTGGTGGAATTGGAGCACGAATTTTGGATAATTCAACCCTAGGGAGGATCTATAAAAGATGGATGAAGAAAGATTAATTCGGTTTTTGGGAGGCGATTTCAGAAGTCAATTTCGTGTGTTTATTTCAAGGATAATACTCTATTTTTCTGCATTATTTTTCGTCTCTTTGTTTTTGTCGAGGGTTCAGCCTTCTGTTTTTATTTCTTTTCCTGAATTTTTCTTCTTGTATGACCAGAATGTTGGTAGTACACACGGGTATTTCATTTGAATTCGATTTTGCCTTAAGTTTGTTTAATTCCAGCCTCTGTTGCAAGTGTTGATGGGTTCATCTTTGTTCAATTTTTCATAATTTTGTTACAAGTTGTAAATTTCTGTTTTTACACCAGTTTACCCAATCCGATCCAAGTTGTACTTGGATTGTTAAGATTAATCATCTCCTAGGAATAACAAGCAGATTTAGTCAATTGGAGTGAAAGAAGGGTTCGTCGAACCATCATCAACTTTATTTATTTTCGTTCTTCTTTCTTCTGCTTCCTGCTTTAATAAAGTTTCAATAAGTATTTGCATGCTGAAAGTTTGAGCAGATTTGCGGGTAAAAGGAAGTAGAACCGATTTTCTAATGCTGCCCTCTGTTTTCTTTTATTCAATTTGAAAATTTCTGGAAATCTTGTTTTATTTGCCTAGATTTTACTTAAGCTTACTGTCATAGTTGTTCCAATATTAGAATTTGTAGTAGTTAACAAATACTTTTTAATATGAATTTTACTTCAAAAATTAATTTTAATATGAGCTAAAGCTTCTTAGGGGGTTCAAGAATGTGAATTCCCTAAGAAGTAATTGTAGCCTAAATTTCAATAAAAACCAAGTCTACATCTCAATTGTTTGCTTGTGTTGAACAAATTTTCGTTGAAATCCTAGATTGATCAACTAGGGTAGCAACTCAAGCTTAGATCTAATACCGACGGAGTTAGTGATAAGCGAATTTCGCACAAGTAATGGAGAAAATAGCTTAGACATAAGCCAATTCCTTACCCTAGACATATGGATTAAGGACTCCAAAACTTATAAAATTGTTGAGCCAAATTATCTAAGATAGAGGGACTATAGACATATAAGTCACTCACTTAGCCTCCTAAAACCTAAATTCAAGGTAAATAGGAGAAGCAATTTTGGTTTACAATTGAGTGTGGAGTAGGTTGGAATTGCAATTTTGCCTTGCAATTACAACTTAGGGCAATGACACTCTTGAGCCCCATTATTTTATCCAAATTCCCTTTGAATTTTCATTCACTCAGTCTATTTAATTTGCTCTCAATTTTTGCCAATTCTAGATTCTGCAATTCAATTCTACAATTGTTTTTCTTATTTCGATTATTATCCTTTCTAGATTCTACAATTTTTCTTTATTTCAATATTGTCCTTTCTTGATTTTGCAATTAGATTCTGCAATTTTTCTTATTTCGATTATTGTCATTTCTAGAATCTGGAATTAGATTCTGCAATTGTTCTTTTTACCAACACACCAACCCAACCTTATTTTTGCAATTTTTAGTTTTCAAGTTGCAATTTTCCTTATACTTTGCTTTACAATATTTTTGTTACTCCGTTCCCTGTGGGATCGATACTTGGTACTCACATACCATTTTATATTACTTCGATCGCGTGCGCTTGCGTGTACACCCGATCAAGTTTTTGGCGCCTCTCGGTTTCAATCAAACACGCTCAAATAATTATTAACCTATGTGTCCTTAGTGTTAATTAGATTAATCGAATTGAATTAAGTTCGCTCGTCATTAGCCTTACCCATCATTTATTATTTCTATGTCACTTAGGCAAATTAAGGGAAGTGAATGAATTAATTTGGTCCTAAATTTTCTCCGTCGAGCTCAATTCAAGACTAGAATCAACTAATTAATGGCCAATTAATTAGAAGCATTAATCACACAACATTCAAATGAATTCAAATAGAGAAATTAATTGCAATAGTAACAATCAATCCATAAAAGTAATCCTAAATGTGCTCTTAGCCCCTAAACAACTAAATTTAGCCCATC
This sequence comes from Trichosanthes truncata, assembly GCA_033996785.1. Lineage (NCBI taxonomy): Eukaryota > Viridiplantae > Streptophyta > Magnoliopsida > Cucurbitales > Cucurbitaceae > Trichosanthes > Trichosanthes truncata. Next base: position 19,128,955 of record JAWPNB010000004.1, read on the forward strand.
ATCAATTAAGAACAATACATTAAATTCATCATTACACCCCAATGAACTATGAAACAGAGGAAGAAAACAAATATGCAACCCATTATCACCAAATTCCTGACTCTTACCTTGAAATTCGTGCTCTCGAACACCCCCAATTGTCCTCCACAAGTCCCAAGAAGGTAAGAAATCGAAATGGCGTTTGAAAACCCTAAGTTGGTTTCCTCTAATTCAGTCCCCGAAACGATAATCTTATACCAAGTGTCGCGACAACATTGAGACGCTGAGGACAACATCTCCATGTTGTACTAAATGCACCATATTATTTAACTATGCATACTCTCTGCGTCGAGACGCTGAGGGTAGTGTTGCAACGCCCCAGACGGACTTGTTCATGCACGCGTGCTTCTAGCATTGAGATGCCACTGGACAGTGTCTCAAAGCTATCCCTCGAGTTTGCATTAACATATATAGCCTCTCCAAAAACTTGATCGGGTGTACACGCAAACGCACACGATCGAAGTAATATAAAATGGTATGTGAGTACCAAGTATCGATCCCACAAGGAACGAAGTAACAAAAATATTGTAAAGCAAAGTATAAAGAAAATTGCAACTTGAAAACTAAAAATTGCAAAAATAAGGTTAGGTTGGAATGTTGGTAAAAAGAACAATTGCAGAATCTAATTCCAGATTCTAGAAATGACAATAATCGAAATAAGAAAAATTGCAGAATTGAATTGCATAATCTAATTGAAAAATCAAGAAATGACAATATTGAAATAAAGAAAAATTGCAGAATCTAGAAATGACAATAATCGAAATAAGAAAAACAATTGTAGAATTGAATTGCAGAATCTAGAATTGGCAAAAATTGAGAGCAAATTAAATAGACTGAGTAAATAAAAATTCAAAGGGAATTTGGATAAAATAATGGGGCTCAAGAGTGTCATTGCCCTAAGTTGTAATTGCAAGCCAAAATTGCAATTTCAACCTACTCCACACTCAATTGTAAACCAAAATTGTTTCTCCTATTTACCTTGAATTTAGGTTTTAGGAGGCTAAGTGAGTGACTTATATGTCTATAGTCCCTCTATCTTAGATAATTTGGCTCAACAATTTTATAAGTTTTGGAGTCCTTAATCCATATGTCTAGGGTAAGGAATTGGCTTATGTCTAAGCTATTTTCTCCATTACTTGTGTGAAATTCGCTTATCACTAACTCCGTCAGTATTAGATCTAAGCTTGAGTTGCTACCCTAGTTGATCGATCTAGGATTTCAACGGAAATTTGTTCAACACAAACAAACAATTGAGATGTAGACTTGGTTTTTATTGAAATTTAGGCTACAATTACTTCTTAGGGAATTCACATTCTTGAACCCCCTAAGAAGCTTTAGCTCATATTAAAATTAATTTTTGAAGTAAAATTCATATTAAAAAGTATTTGTTAACTACTACAAATTCTAATATTGGAACAACTATGACAGTAAGCTTAAGTAAAATTTGGGCAAATAAAACAAGATTTCCAGAAATTTTCAAATTGAATAAAAGAAAACAGAGGGCAGCATTAGAAAATCGGTTCTACTTCCTTTTACCCGCAAATCTGCTCAAACTTTCAGCATGCAAATACTTATTGAAACTTTATTAAAGCAGGAAGCAGAAGAAAGAAGAACGAAAATAAATAAAGTTGATGATGGTTCGACGAACCCTTCTTTCACTCCAATTGACTAAATCTGCTCGTTATTCCTAGGAGATGATTAATCTTAACAATCCAAGTACAACTTGGATCGAATTGGGTAAACTGGTGTAAAAACAGAAATTTACAACTTGTAACAAAATTATGAAAAATTGAACAAAGATGAACCCATCAACACTTGCAACAGAGGCTGGAATTAAACAAACTTAAGGCAAAATCGAATTCAAATGAAATACCCGTGTGTACTACCAACGTTCTGGTCATACAAGAAGAAAAATTCAGGAAAAGAAATAAAAACAGAAGGCTGAACCCTCGACAAAAACAGAGAGACGAAAAATAATGCAGAAAAACAGAGTATTATCCTTGAAATAAACCCACGAAATTTACTTCTGAAATCGCCTCCCAAAAATCGAATTAATCTTTCTTCATCCATCTTTTATAGATCCTCCCTAGGGTTGAATTATCCAAAAATCGTGCTCCAATTCCACCAATTCAGGTGGTAATTTGGTCCTTCTGTAAATGGGTTTTTGTTCCTTTTTTTTTTTCTTGCGCCAGATTCCTTCGTTCTCCTTGAAGTCTTTTGTTGTCCACAAATTGTAGAATTTGATTTTGCAATTTCTATATTTCCTGCAAACAATATCAATTTATTGAGAACTCTATCCCAAATGTCATAATATTTATTTCTTTCTTAAATTGAAGCAATCTTTCAACTATTTTCAAATGGTCTAAATCTAAACAAGAATATTTTAAACAATTGAGAGTTAAATAAGCCTTAATTCTAAGGTTTATCACACTCCAAACTTAAGATATTGCTTGTCCTCAAGCAATTAGAAAACAAATAGCAACATACACAAGCAAACACTTCACAAAATGATTTTAAATGGTATTTTTGAAAAAAGGAATATGTTGTTCAGGAGAGGTCTCAAACTTTTAACACTTTACACAATTCCAAGATTTTCTCACATAAAACTTTTACTTTTCTTTTTCAAGATAAAACATTCTTATGCAAACCCACCCATTATGCTTATCCTACCTAAGTCATAGTTATAAAGTCTAGGGTGGTCTTCTTTGTTTAACAAGCTAAGTTCACTCACATTACAAACATTTTTCTTTCTCCCCTAAACTTATGTAAAGCTGCTGCTAGGCCTCATTTTCTTTTTCCTTTGAAATGTTTTATTTTTTTTTATTTTTTTTTTAATGAGAGTCTTACTGTCACTTGTACCTTCGTTCCAACTTACTAACACTTTGTGGTGAAAGTAGTTGACTAAGAGCACAAGTCACTGCTAAGACCCTTTTCATATACTCACTTCCTAAGTTAACCTTTCATGCAGAGGAAATCATGGGTGTCATGACTCCCTTTGGTTACTTAGTTGACTCTAGCAGGAGGAGTATCTCCTTTTCTTCTTTTTTTTTTTTTTAAGTCCTAGCAGCTGTTACAACGACAACATACTATTACAACATAATACAACAACATACTATTACAACAACATAATACAACAACGTACTATTACAACAACATAATATTACAACGATAGTATTACAAAACTTACCCCCCAAACTTAAATGGGTCAATGTCCCCATTGACTAAGAACTAGAAGAACAGGGGTTGGGGTACATAATTGGGTCACTTAACATGCTACGCATTGAAGCTAAACTCTCCTAAGTCCATTAGATGGGATAAACACAAGGAAAGTTTGGGTTAGAATGTTTTATGGAGAAAAAGAATTCATCAAGTTTTATGATCTTGAAAACTTGAAGTTGTATGTGAAAGTACTTGAAAGTTGAGAAAACTCTAGGTATCATCATTAAGAGTTTTTTAACAAAACACCAAAGAAAACAATTTGTAAACTTGTTTTTAACATGATTTTATGGCATGCTTGTGCGAGGAGTAGATTTTCTTTTTTTCCTTTTTTTTTCTTCAGAATTCATGAAAGCAAATAAACTAAATAAGCATAAAAGAACTTAACTAAACCTCAAACTAAAAACATAACAATTAACAAAGCTGGAAAGATAGGTTAAAGAGAGGCTCCCCTATGCAGAGAAAAATGTGTTGTTGTTGCAATTACTATCCTCGGGGTTGATGGAGTCTTTGACAAAGAATTCTCCTGAAACTGCAATTGCAATTTGCTTTCGCAATTGCAACTACAATTTATTCCTCTCGCTCTTTCTTCTTATATTTTCCTACAACTCAAGAGTAGAGCATCAAAAAGTTCACACAGAGTTTCTCAATGCTAAGTTACTTTTTGGAAATTCCAATTTTGACTCAAAGTTGATTCATCAAACTCCCAGGTGAATACCCAAGTAGAAGTGTTCCCTTAGCAGTCAACTTAAGTACCTCAACCTCGACAGGATTCTTCCTTAGATAGAGTTTTTCTGAATTGACTTCTTCATTCAGATTGGAATTTCAAAAGTTGAAAGTTTCTCTTTGTTTTTTTTTTTTTTTGTTTTTTTTTATATATATATTTTTTCTTTTTTTTTTACTCAAAATTGATCAGGGAGATCGATCCTTCATTCCTCCGGTTTTCTCCCTAATAAAGCTTGACTTTTTAACCATTGGCTTGACATTGTTGCCTTGTCCATCATGTAAATCCACAACTCCATGTCGAATCATCACAGGTCCTGACCATTTCTATTTAGTTTTGTATTGAAAAGCTTCCATTGGTAGTTGAACAATAGCGTTGGTTGTACTTCCATCAAGTTTCAGATTCCCTGATAGTGCCAATTCATCTTCTCTTTTGCAGTCTTCTTCCTCTTTTGGTTGCCCTTGAAACTCATACAATTGCGAATATTCTTTGATCTCGACCATTGAACATTCTTCTATTTCCCATGGGTATCTTAATGCATTGAGTACGTTGAACTTGATTTCCTGGTCATTTACTCACATTGTGAGTTCTCCTTTTTTGACATCAACCAGAGTTCTGCCAGTCGCTAAAAATGGTAGCCCTAGGATTATCGGGACGTCTCGATCTGCTTCACAATCCAAGATTATGAAGTCGGCTGGGAATACAAACTTATTGACCCTTACCAGCACGTCTTCTATTTTTCCAATGGGGCGTGCAATTGACCTGTCTGCCAATTGTAGGGTCACAGTGGTGGGACGAGCTTCGCCTATCCCTAATTGCCTGAAAACTGATAAAGGCATCAAGTTGATGTTGGACCCTAAATCACATAAGGCTTGCCCGACGTTTATCTCTTCGATCATGCATGGTATTGTGAAACTCCCAGGTCCTTCAACTTGGGTGGTACCTTGCTTTTCAGTAATGCACTACAATTCTCTGTCAGCGCCACTATTTCAAATTCCCCAAGTCTCCTTTTCTTTGTCGAGATGTCCTTGAGAAATCTAACATAATTTGGCATTTGCTCAAGTGCCTCCACTAACGGAATGTTAACGTGGAGCTGCTTAAGAATGTCCAAAAATTTGTTAAAGTGGGTATCTTGGTTTTTCTTTTTGAGTCTTTGAGGAAACGGTGGTGGTGGTCTATAGATTGGTTCAGGGTCCTTCGCTTTAAAGGCCTTGTTGTTAGCTTCTACCTCATTGGTGTTCGTTTTTCCTTCTTCTGCATTGTCTTTGGCCTTCCGTTTCTCTTTCTCTGCAATTTCCTTCTCCTCTTCTACAATGTTACTGGGGATTACTTCTTCCACTTCTTGTGGCATCTTTGGTCCTTCATAGTTGAGCCCGTTGTGTAAAGTGATTGCTTTGCAATGTTCTTTCCCTTCTCTTTGAGGATTCTCCATTGTGCTCGGTAATGTCCCTTGAGGTCGGTATTTCAACTCATTCGCCAACTGCCCCACCTGCATTTCTAAACTTCGTAGTGAAGTTGCCTGACTTTGGATAATGGCATCATTCTTAGCCATGTTTGCTTTATTTTTGGCCATGTATTCTCTCATCAAGGCTTCTAATGATGAATTGTGTATTGCAAGTTAAGCTTGCTGTTGTTCTACATTCTTTGGTACATAAGTTTGCTACTGTGATCCTCCTGGCTTTCCATATGAATTGGCATTAGATGTGCTTGCACCTTGTCCTCCCCATGAGAAATTGGATGTTGCCTCCATCCAGGGTTGTATGTATTGGAATAAGGGTTTTCCCTGGGTTGTCCTACATGACAGACAGAAGTCAGATTGTAAGGGAAATTTTCAGCAATATGATTATCATTGCAATAAGTACAAGGTAGAGTAGTAATTTGATTAATGGAAGGTATAGTGGCCTGGTTCCCCAAAGTTAATGATTTTAAGGTATTGTTCATTGTCGAGATTTGTGCACTCAAAGCTGCAATTGCATCCACTTCGTGCATTCCTGCAACATTTCGAGTGTTGCTTGACTCTTTTTCTCGCCATTGGCTATTGTTGGATACAATGGCATTCAAGATTTCATTCGCCTCGTTTCCTGTTTTCTTGAGTAGAGATCCGTTGGCAAATGCATTGACTAGAGTCTTTGAAGCTTGTGTCAGCCCGTTGTAGAAGTGCTCAATCAACAAGCACGCTGGCAATCTGTGGTGTGGACATTTCCTCACCAGCTTCTTAAAACACTCCCATGCAGCATCTACTCCTTCATTTGTTCCTTGTCTAAAGGTTATAATTTCCCCTCTAATCTGTGCGTTTTTTGTTGGTGGGAAATACTTCATAAGGAACTTTTATGCAAGTTTGTCCCAAGTTGTGATCGAGTCTGGGGGAAATGAGTCAAGCCATGCCTTTGCATTTCCCTGTAAAGAAAAAGGGAACAATTTCAGCCACAACGTGTCATTAGAAACTCCCGTCAATTTGAATGAATTGCAGATTCTCAGAAAAGTCTTTATATGCTTATGTGGATCTTCATTTGGCAATCCAGCAAATTGTCCTATTGTATTTAACATTTGGAACATCAAGGCTTCAGCTCGAAATGATTTGCTTCTATGATTGGTTCTGCAATCCTGGAGTTCATATTTTGGAATGTAGCAGCAGCATAATCCCTGATGGCTCTATTTCTTTCTTCTACAATAAATGGGATTTTGCATAAGATTAGCTTATTGCTAAGCATTCTTGTTCATTCCATTATTTTGGCCCTCATTGCCAAGCAGATTAACTCGAGGTCCATCTTCCGGTCGATCCATGAGTGGTTCCTGCAAACAAGTTTCCACAGATTTATCCCGGGTGTTCAACTCGCATTGTTCCTATTTCTTCCTCTTTTGCTGCCTACGGCACCGGTGGAAGGTTCTCTCTATCTCAGGATCTAGCTCAAAGAGATGAGGCTCTTTTTGCATATACTGGATCTACCCTGCAATTTTTGCAAGTGAAATTCTACCCTCCTACAATAGAAAGATTAAAATTGTTTCTCTGAGCTCCATTTTTCTTCTTTTCGTAGGCAATTTAACAATAAAAAAAAATTCTCTCTCACCCCTAAGCTTAACATTACAAACTATCTTCCAAGTTCACTTACAAACCAAGCCTTAAAGCTCCTCTAAATGCTCAACTTATCAAAACTAGGCTACGTGCTTAACACTAGCAAAAAATTCAAAGCAAAAAATTTTAAAATTACTAAAATTTCTGTATGCTTCAGATTCCACAATATATATGCAAAAAAATCCACTCAAGAGCACAAATCACAGAATCTCATAATTACTTCAACATGCAACATCATAAAACAACCCTACAGTACACATTCTCAACAACACAAATTTTCAATTTAAGCCCAAATTCTCAACATTCAACATCTCAGCAACAACCTAGCCCATTCCCCCCACACTTCAATCAAACATTGTCCCCAATGTTTAAATAAAACATCAATTAGCGAAAAGAACAACTAATAGATAAAAGGGGTAATGGTACTTCCCTGAATTGAAGAGACCTCCACTGATGAGCATGACCGATTACCAATGCTAAAGGTAGCAAAACCGACAAGGGCTATTTATTCAGCTGAAGACAAAAACACAAACAAAGCTACAACTAACAATTGAAATAAGCCTTGGATGGCCTCCCAAGAAGTGCTTGTTTAACGTCATTAGCTCAACATTTTCAACGTGCTTCTTTCAAGGTTGCTCAAATATAAAGAAGTTAACATCCACCCTCTTACCTGCATTCTGAAGGTTAGAAATGCAATCTCCCATAAATTTCCATTAGAAAAAGAAATTGTCAAACATGGAGAGAAAGAATCATGATTAACAGAAAGGGGATAGAAAAATCCTGAGCACCTAAAGCAGACATATCCTCGTGATCCTCGTTCAGGACATACTCGAACAATGAGGCACAACAAGTTCATGCTCAACCTCCATCTCAGGCAAATCATTCTCAAACAATTTTTCAAATTCATGTTTCTCAAAAGTCAATTTCTTATTAAGCAAGGCATTATGACAGGGGAAGAAATCACTATTCTCAAGGAAGTCATCTAGCACATGCTCCATATTCATTAATCTCTGAATACCCTCACTCAATCTATTTGCATAAAAGATGGATTCACTAACAACACACTCAGTAAACATGCAGTCAGGGCGGTCAGGCAAACAAACATCAACATCTTTATTAAACAAACAATTTTCATCAAACAAATTATTGTTTTTTAAAACAAAAATAGAGTAATCCATCACAACATCAAAACCAACTTTATTCTCATTCTCAAGATAAAGAGATATAACAGAATTCATAGAAAAAATAGGAGATATATTAGTAGAAAAATCATGGGCATCCAGCATATTCACATCCTGAGGCCTATTTTTAACATTATGCCTTGAAGATCTAACCTCCACTAAACCGACCATAAATCTCTTATCTTCAGTTCCAAAAGCATGAATAGGGTCAAAAATATGGAAAATTATTTTCTCATCATCCACCTGCAGAGTTAACTTACCTCTGGACATGTTTACCTCAGCTCTGCTTGTGGCTAAGAACGGCCTTCCCAGGATGATGGGCATCTCCTCGTCCTTCTTCATATCTAAGACAACGAAATCTATAGGAAAAATAAACTTGTTAACCTTAACAAGCATATCCTCCACTATACCTTTTAGTTTAACCATCGAACGGTCTGCAAGCTGGAGGGTAATATCAGCAGGCTGGATTTCTTGTAAACCAAGTTTCCTAAATACAAAATAAGGCATGAGATTAATATTGGCACTCAAGTCACATAATGTCCTATCTATCATAAACTACCAATGTGATAGGGAATAGTAATACTCCTAGGGTCCTTTTGTTTTGTGGGCATCTTTTGCTTCACAATGGATGTGCTCTTTTCAGATAGGCTGAGCACTGCATTCACCTCAAGTTTCATTTTCTTCGAAAGCATCTCCTTCATGAACTTCCCATAATTAGGCATGTTGGCAGGCGCTTCGGCAAAAGGAATGTTAATGTGCAATTTTCTAAACATATTTAAAAATTAGAAAATTGCTCATCTAATTTAGAATCCTTATAGCACTCGAAAAAAGGTAACTCCCTGTAATTAAATGTAGCACACTCTCCACGTCTCCTAGGAATGATGTCAGCTCCTCTGTCAACTGATCGAGGTCTAGATACCTCAATATCCCTCACCAACTCCTTGGCCTCCTCAGCAACCAAGTCCAGGAAAGTCTTTCTTATCTTCTAGTCTTCTTCTATATTTTTCTTCTCAAATCTTTTCTTCTCATCTTCATTTTTCTTTTCTTTTTTGGAACCACAAAAACCATCATCAGACTCAAACTAAAGAGATAGGTCAGAAATCTTACCTTGTGTGGTTTCTTCTACCACAACCCCTTGACTCTTTATCTCTTCCTCATCCTTCTTCAACACCCCTCGTAACTGAGTTCCTCTCAGCATTATGGATTTGCACCACTCCCATGGGTTCACCTCAATGTCACTAGGGAACTTACCCTTTTGGAGAGTGTTGACTTGTCACACCCCCTCCCGACTACCTGTTATCTTAGCCTGGAGGAAGGCGTGAAGCCAACAGGCATCGTTTCACTTCTTAACGATATCTATGACCCTTTTAATTCCTGATAAACAATTCATACCTGTATACGAGATACTATACATACCACACAGCAGGAAATTAGGAATCTTATTACACATACATACGGAGCGGTTCTGGTTAAACCTAACTTGAACAAGCCAGACACGACCAGACGTGCTTTATACACCCAAGACCACTAGTTCCATATACAACATAACTACACATCCCTATTAAGTTATGTACAATACGAGCAGACTTGCTATACTACGCCAACCACGTACAAAAATATCAGACTCGTAGAGCGTTCAGCAGGCTGTGGCAGGATCTCAGGCACCGGGAACTCGATCTCTACCTGGAAAGTTGGAAAACATTGAAAGAATGAGCTGGAAAGCTCAGTGAGTGACTGAGTTTAAATCTATTAACTCGTAAATCATAACATATAACATCAATAGCTTTTACAGAAGTCCAGCAAGTGTGTCAAAAATATTAACCATTTTAAACATATGACAAACTAGTTTGTGTAAGCCTCGCCCAGTACAATCAACACTCATTCTACGATGTAGTGGGGCCCGCCCAGCACTCCCATCGTCTTTGTCGTAGTGGGGCTCGCCCAGCACTCACGACAGCATTGTTGTCACGGAGTACACTCAACGTCGACAACAGAAAATGACCTGTGTGCACACGGTACTATACAGCCTCGGGCTCAGAATCTCAAACATTTACTCATTCAGGTCTCATAGAAACACATGAAAACCTTTGACACTACTTGCTAACACATGTTGGCCCGAAATTATGGTATTTTCACTAGTTCGGGTAAAATAGTAAACATATGCTCACAACGAACAATTAAATCATTTCTAGGAAACCATATATGCTCATAAATACGTGTTCAAGAGACATAAAGTCTTTAAGTAAAATTACTCTTAGAAAGTCTTTTATTTTCGTAAGCATAAGTTCAAGCATAGAATACACTTTCGAAATTCGTTTTGTCACTCACAGCGTTAATAATAGATTCTTGGTCCGTATATTTGTCCTATTTCTTCTTGGCCTGTCAAACAAAACAAAACCAAGCATTAGAATCTTGACCTCACGAACTTAAGGCCTAGGGTTGCAAAAACCACCCCATCAATTTCCTGCACTTTACAGATTTTATACCTTAAACTCACACACCTATAACTTTTCCATTACTTGCTCAAAAATGATGTACTTTATACCAAACTCTTCCTTTTTAAACCGTCTAAAACTCATCTGAAGGAATGAAATTGAAATTCCTAAAGGATATGTCCGTAAATACCTCGAAAGCCTCTTCCTACAAAATCGGTTTCTGCACTTTCCAGACTCGTTTTTCTGCTGCACCCTGAACTTAACATGAATTTTAAAGCAACTTCCAGTCAATTTCTAACCAAGACTTCTTCATGAAAGTTATAGGAAATTAAATAATCTTTCCATCCATACCTAATAAATCTTCTAATTCAAAGTCTACAGATCAGAACGTCTCAAAAACCAGAGGTTCCCCGGATTTGACAGCAAAAACACTGCTCTGATTTCCCTTTCAAAAACCCATAACATAAATTCCGATTTTGCTCGAGCTTCCTTCACGAAAATTGTTCTAAAATGAGTTAACTTTCAAGGAAATCAAATCTCACCTCTTAATACCTCTTGTGGAGCTCAAAACGTACCAAATAGCAGAGGTAGTCAGGGTTGAACGCAAAATCTTCCCTCCTTTTCTTCTTCAATTACAACTCCAGCACCTTTCTTCTTTCTCTTATTCTCTCTCACGAAAACTCTGATATTTTTGATGAAAAAAGACAGAATGGGTAAGACTTTAGATAGGGTTAACAAAATTGGAGTTGGTGGTGGGCCATTTTCCTTTCATTTTCAATTTTCTTTTTCTTTTCTTCTTTTCTTTTCTTTTTTTTTTTTTTCTTTTTCTTTTTTTTTTTTTTTTACTTTCTTTTGAAAAAAACACATATACCAACCTCCTTTCCTTCTTTCCCTTTTTATTTTTTTTTTTAAGAAGTTTCAAGGAGGAACTCCGGGTTTACAACTTACCTCCCTCTTAAGAAATTTCGTCCTCGAAATTGAGTAGTTCTTAGGTGAAAAGCGTCGGGTAATTCTTCCTCATTTGGTCTTCTGGTTCCCAGGTTGCCTCCTCCACTCCGTGATGTCTCCAAAGAACCTTCACGAGTGGGATCGTCTTGTTTCTCAGAACCTGTTCTTTCCTATCGAGGATTTGAACTGCATCCTCTATGTAGCTCAAATCTTCCTCCAGCTCAACTGGTTGCACTTGCAACACATGCGTCGGATCTGGAATATACTTCCTTAACATAGACACATGGAAGACATCATGCACTCGAGATAGTTCTGCTGGCAACTCAAGTCCGTACGCTGCTGGCCCAACTCGTTTTGTTATCTGATAAGGACCAATATATCTAGGACTCAGCTTACCTTTCCGACCAAAACGAAGGACACCTCTCCACGGAGATAACTTCAAGAAAACTTGATCCCCGACCTGGAATTCTAAGTCTCTTCGCCGCTTATCTGCGTAGCTCTTCTGACGATCTTGAGCTACTTTAAGATTTTCTCTAATCACCTTCACATTGTCTGTCGTAACCTGTACCAACTCAGGTCCGATTAGCTTCCGTTCCCCCACTTCGTTCCAACACACGGGAGTTCTACATGGTCTTCCATACAAAGCCTCAAACGGTGCCATGCCGATACTAGTCTGATAGCTGTTATTATAAGCGAACTCCATAAGTGATAAGTGGGTATCCCAACTTCCTTTAAACTGAAGGACACATGCTCTCAACATGTCCTCTAAGGTCTGGATGGTCCTCTCTGACTGACCATCTGTCTGGGGGTGGAACGCTGTGCTGAAATTCAATTTCGTCCCCATAGCTTTCTGTAAACTAGGCCAGAACTTAGATGTAAATCTCGGATCTCTATCTGAAACTATGGACACTGGCACTCCGTACTGACTCACAATCTTGTCGACGTATAGCTTAGCAAGCTGATCAAGTGTATACGTCGCTTTAATCGGTATAAACCGTGCTGTCTTAGTGAGTCTATCCACTATTACCCAAATACCATCATGTCCACTAGAAGTACGTGGTAATCCAAAAAGGAAATCCATAGTGATATGCTCCCATTTCCACTCCGGCACTGGCAGTGGATTAAGGAGTCCCCCTGGCCTCTGTCTAACTGGTTTAACCTGTTGGCAAATTAAACATTTATCAACATAATTAGCTATCTCCCGCTTCATCCCAGGCCACCAATACGATCCCTTTAAAGTTTTGTACATCTTGGTGCTTCCTGGATGCATAGCGTAAGCTGAACTGTGAGCTTCCTCTAGTAAAGCATCTTTAAGCTCACTAATATTCGGAACACATAGTCTTCATTGCTTCAATATAGCTCCATCTGCTTCTATCAGAAACTCCCCCTCTGGGTCCTGTTTGGACTTCCCAAACCTCTTCTGCAAGTCCCTATCCTCGGCCTGTTTCGTCACAATCTCTGCTATAAGCGAAGGCCTGACATGAAATTGAATCAAGAGACTTCCTGAATCCTCTGCAGTCACAACTGCCTTTGAACCTCTTAGCGTACTTAAGAAGGTTGCTCGCATACCACATAAAGCATCCCTAGGAAGTCTCGACTTCCTACTTAATGCATCTGCAACTACGTTCGCCTTACCTGGATGGTATTCTATAGTACAATCATAATCTTTAATCAGTTCTAGCCATCGTCTCTGTCTCATATTCAACTCTTTCTGATCAAAGATATATGTCAGACTCTTATGATCCGTGAAAATGTGGCACTTCTCACCGAACAAATAATGCCTCCAGATCTTCAATGCTAAAACAACTGCTGCTAGTTCAAGATCATGGGTAGGGTAAGTACACTCGTGCTTTTTCAATTGCCTTGACGCATAAGCTATTACCTTTCCTTCTTGCATGAGCACACACCCTAATCCTTGCCTCGAAGCGTCACAGTAAATCACATACTCTTTCCCCGTTACAGGAAGTGCCAGGATAGGTGCTGTTACTAATCTCTTCTTCAGCTCCTGAAAACTCTGTTCACACTTATCTGACCACTCAAACTTAGCATTTTTCCTTGTCAAAGCTGTTAAGGGTAATGCTAGTCGTGAGAAATCCTCAACAAACCGTCTGTAGTATCCTGCCAAGCCTAGGAAACTACGTACCTCTGTCGCACTAGCTGGTCTCTCCCAGTTGACCACAGCTTCCACTTTCTGCGGATCCACACTAACTCCATTTGCCGAAACAATATGCCCTAAAAACACTACCTGATTCAACCAAAACTCACATTTGCTAAATTTAGCGTACAACTGTTTATCACGTAGTGTTTGTAGAACAATCCTCAGATGTTTCTCATGGGCTTCCCTGTCAATTGAGTAAACTAGTATGTCATCGATGAACACTATCACAAACTGATCCAAATACTGATGGAAAATCCTGTTCATGAGATCCATGAAAACTGCTGGCGCATTTGTTAAACCGAATGGCATTACTAAAAATTCATAATGCCCGTACCTCGTTCTGAATGCCGTCTTAGGAATGTCTGATTCCCTAACCTTTAACTGATGGTATCCTGATCTTAAATCAATCTTAGAGAACACTGATGCTCCCCTTAACTGGTCAAACAAGTCATCTATGCGTGGTAGAGGATACTTGTTACGTATCGTAACCTTGTTTAACTGCCTATAGTCAATGCATAATCTTAGAGTACCATCTTTCTTCTTTACGAATAACACTGGAGCTCCCCAAGGCGATACACTAGGTCTGATGTATCCCTTGTCAACTAGTTCTTGTAATTTTATCTTCAGTTCCTTGAGCTCACTTGGTGCCATTCTATACGGCGCTCGCGAAATAGGTGCTGTTCCTGGTAATAATTCGATAGTGAACTCAACTTCCCTATCAGGTGGCAAACCTGCCAGGTCAGCTGGAAAAACATCAAGAAATTCATTCACGACAGGAACATCTTCTGGTTTCAACTTCTCTTCCTGCACCTCCACTACATGTGCAAGAAATGCCGTGCAACCCTTCCTCAACAACCTCTCAGCTTTTAGGGCTGAAATCATACTCATAGGCATAATCTTCCTTTCTCCCCTGAAAACTACTTCAGCCCAACCTGGTTTCCTGAAAATTACTTCCTTCCTATGGCAATCCATGGAAGCATAATGAGTGAATAAGAAATCCATCCCCAAAATTACGTCTAACACCTGCAACTCTAGTGGAAGAAGATCCACTATCATACTGAGACCTTCTACTAAGACCTCACAATCTCGCAACACTTCATTGACTAGTAAAGCATCACCAACTGGAGTGTATATAACTAACTTCTCAAATAAAGGCTCTAGCTTCCTATTTAGCTTAGTTAGGAACATGCTAGAAACAAAGGAATGCGTAGCACCTGGATCTATTAAAACACGTGCAGATACATTACAAATAGAAATCGTACCAGTAATAACATCTGGTGCATCCTCTGCTTCTTACTGAGTCATAGCGTAAACCTTTCCCTGCTGTCTAGGTCTCCCTACCACTTCTTTCTGTCTAGCACCACTGGTGCCCTCCCCTGCAGCTACTGGAACCCTCGGCTGCTCAACCGTCTGGGACTCAACCCCCAGGTCTCTCTGTGCGACCACTCTCAGCTGTGGACAATCTCTCTTGAAATGCCCTGGTTGTCCGCACTGGTAGCACACACTGGCACCAACAAGACAATGGCCCCGATGATTCTTGCCACAATTCATACATGGGGTTCTCCTCGTCACACTGGCAATAGACTCTTGCCCTGCCTGCGGTCTTGTTACAAATCTAGCAGACTGATTGGGTGCTCTCTGACTCTGCCTCTGATAGGTACTACCCACACTCGTCTGCCTCGATGCCTGGCCACCAGATCGGTGCTTAAAGTCCTGACGACTGGAAACATTCACCCCAGGTGTGAACCTTCGCTGCTCATGACCTCGGAAGCTACTAGCCGTCGAAATCCCACGACCAGGCTCCACCACTGACTTCTCTTCTGCTATACTCTGTTCCACACGAAGGGCAGTCTCTACTAGCTGAGAAAAGTCTGTCCATTTAGCGATAGCTGTAACCGGGGTACGTATCTCAAAGCGTAACCCTCTTTCAAATCTTCGACACCTGTCACTCTCAGATGCCACAATTACATCAGCATACCGTGACAGCTCGGTATACTTCCTCTCGTACTCGGCCACTGAAAGCGACCCTTGCTTCAATTCTAAGAACTCATCCCTCTTTGCTTCACGATACGTGATAGGGTAATACTTGTCTTCGAATATGCCTCTGAAAGAATTCCAATTCATGGTACGTGCATCATTACGCCTGGCTAGTATCGATTTCCACCATCCTTCTGCCTCCTTCTGCAGCAGAAATGTGGCCAGCTTGACCTTTCGCTCCTCAGGACAAGTCATCACATCAAAGCATTTCTCCAGCATATTTAACCAAACCTCGGCGTCAGCTGGGTCTGTGGAACCCTCAAACACTGTGGCTCCTAGTTTCTTCAGGCGTTCTATTCCATATGTCTTCTCTGGATCACTTGGCCATGCTCTCTCTGGCCTACCTTCCTCCTGTGAGGAACTAGCATGCTGCTCGTTTCCTGCCCTAGTCTGAACTCTTGGGGCACTAGATCCCCTCACAGATTGGCCTTGGGTAGGATCTTGCGTCCCATCCTGATCCTGCCTGCGTTGTCTGCTTGTACGTGGTGGCATGACTCCTATAACATATCAACATGTCAGACATGCTATGGATACTTAACTCAAATGTACAATACTAAACTTCTATTCATATTCTAGTCCTGACTAGACTTACTCTTGTCCTTACTTGGACCATGCTTTACTAGTTCTATCTGAACTAACTCATTAACATACTCTCTATTTCCTAGGTTTTTTTTTTTTTTCTTAGAGCTAACTCGCTCTATCTCGTTTCCCATGGAGCTAACTGCTCTGATACCAAGTTGTACCAACGGTCTACAACCGTACAACGGTCCCTCAGAACAGGTTTTACGCCAGGCCCTCTCGACACTGGCCAACCACTAACTACGTGGACGTGTCAGGGTAAGAGCTGTTGCTTCGGTTGTGCACTAGCTTCCTAGCTGTCACAACATGAGAACCCCCAATCACGCAGCGCAGTGGGGCACGCCCTGCACTCACGCTAACCTGCTCTGATACCAAGTTTGTCACACCCCCTCCCGACTACCTGTTATCTTAGCCTGGAGGAAGGCGTGAAGCCAACAGGCATCGTTTCACTTCTTAACGATATCTATGACCCTTTTAATTCCTGATAAACAATTCATACCTGTATACGAGATACTATACATACCACACAGCAGGAAATTAGGAATCTTATTACACATACATACGGAGCGGTTCTGGTTAAACCTAACTTGAACAAGCCAGACACGACCAGACGTGCTTTATACACCCAAGACCACTAGTTCCATATACAACATAACTACACATCCCTATTAAGTTATGTACAATACGAGCAGACTTGCTATACTACGCCAACCACGTACAAAAATATCAGACTCGTAGAGCGTTCAGCAGGCTGTGGCAGGATCTCAGGCACCGGGAACTCGATCTCTACCTGGAAAGTTGGAAAACATTGAAAGAATGAGCTGGAAAGCTCAGTGAGTGACTGAGTTTAAATCTATTAACTCGTAAATCATAACATATAACATCAATAGCTTTTACAGAAGTCCAGCAAGTGTGTCAAAAATATTAACCATTTTAAACATATGACAAACTAGTTTGTGTAAGCCTCGCCCAGTACAATCAACACTCATTCTACGATGTAGTGGGGCCCGCCCAGCACTCCCATCGTCTTTGTCGTAGTGGGGCTCGCCCAGCACTCACGACAGCATTGTTGTCACGGAGTACACTCAACGTCGACAACAGAAAATGACCTGTGTGCACACGGTACTATACAGCCTCGGGCTCAGAATCTCAAACATTTACTCATTCAGGTCTCATAGAAACACATGAAAACCTTTGACACTACTTGCTAACACATGTTGGCCCGAAATTATGGTATTTTCACTAGTTCGGGTAAAATAGTAAACATATGCTCACAACGAACAATTAAATCATTTCTAGGAAACCATATATGCTCATAAATACGTGTTCAAGAGACATAAAGTCTTTAAGTAAAATTACTCTTAGAAAGTCTTTTATTTTCGTAAGCATAAGTTCAAGCATAGAATACACTTTCGAAATTCGTTTTGTCACTCACAGCGTTAATAATAGATTCTTGGTCCGTATATTTGTCCTATTTCTTCTTGGCCTGTCAAACAAAACAAAACCAAGCATTAGAATCTTGACCTCACGAACTTAAGGCCTAGGGTTGCAAAAACCACCCCATCAATTTCCTGCACTTTACAGATTTTATACCTTAAACTCACACACCTATAACTTTTCCATTACTTGCTCAAAAATGATGTACTTTATACCAAACTCTTCCTTTTTAAACCGTCTAAAACTCATCTGAAGGAATGAAATTGAAATTCCTAAAGGATATGTCCGTAAATACCTCGAAAGCCTCTTCCTACAAAATCGGTTTCTGCACTTTCCAGACTCGTTTTTCTGCTGCACCCTGAACTTAACATGAATTTTAAAGCAACTTCCAGTCAATTTCTAACCAAGACTTCTTCATGAAAGTTATAGGAAATTAAATAATCTTTCCATCCATACCTAATAAATCTTCTAATTCAAAGTCTACAGATCAGAACGTCTCAAAAACCAGAGGTTCCCCGGATTTGACAGCAAAAACACTGCTCTGATTTCCCTTTCAAAAACCCATAACATAAATTCCGATTTTGCTCGAGCTTCCTTCACGAAAATTGTTCTAAAATGAGTTAACTTTCAAGGAAATCAAATCTCACCTCTTAATACCTCTTGTGGAGCTCAAAACGTACCAAATAGCAGAGGTAGTCAGGGTTGAACGCAAAATCTTCCCTCCTTTTCTTCTTCAATTACAACTCCAGCACCTTTCTTCTTTCTCTTATTCTCTCTCACGAAAACTCTGATATTTTTGATGAAAAAAGACAGAATGGGTAAGACTTTAGATAGGGTTAACAAAATTGGAGTTGGTGGTGGGCCATTTTCCTTTCATTTTCAATTTTCTTTTTCTTTTCTTCTTTTCTTTTCTTTTTTTTTTTTTTCTTTTTCTTTTTTTTTTTTTTTTACTTTCTTTTGAAAAAAACACATATACCAACCTCCTTTCCTTCTTTCCCTTTTTATTTTTTTTTTTAAGAAGTTTCAAGGAGGAACTCCGGGTTTACATGACTGCATTGGCTATCTGCTCATCTGAAAGTCCATATTTTTTAGTGCAATGTCGTGGCCCTCACTATAGTGGCAAAGGATGTAATGTCCATCTGCAACTATTGATTCGCTCCTTTTTGTTCCTTAATGAAGTTGTCCATCATCACCTCCAGGTTCGACTTCTTCTCGTGGTTGGATGTTCCTACAAACCCAGGTGGCTGCAAAAAAAAAAACATTTGGTAAGCGTAAAAGAAGTTTTCATGGTTTACGCAAGCCTTAATAGTAGTAATTTGGCAAATTCTTGTTTTGAAGGCATTGATACCCATAGCCTCGATTTTGCACGTACTGGCAATGCTCAACAGACTGATCCTTGACTTCCTTCGAATTCAATGCTGACAACGAGGCAATTGATTTTGTGGCTCCTGCAGTAGAAAATTTATTCAACGCATTAGTTAATGAAGCCATTTGAGCTTTTAATGCACTTACCTCATCTATCTCGTATATGCCTGCAATGGTCCTCGAAGTGGAGGTGGATCGGTATGATGGCCACTGATAGCTCATTGCGGCCATTTCCTCCAAGAGAGCATATGCCTCTTCCATAGTCTTCGCTAAAAAACTCCCTCCTGCACTGGTATCAAGAATGGTTTTAGTACTCGAGGATAAACCGCTATAAAATAATTGTACCTGTAACTAGTCTGGATAGTCGTGCTGAGGGCACTTCCTCAACATTTCCTTGCAATGCTCCCAGCTTTCATAGAGTTGCTCTCCATTGAGCTAGCGGATTGTCCCAATCTTCATTCTCAGCTTCATAGTTTTTGCTGGAGGAAAAACTTGGTCATGAAGGCTTAGGCTAACTCGTCCCATGAAGATATGCTACCCAACTTCAAAGATTCGAGCTAGTCCTTTGCTTTATCCTATAATGAAAAGGGGAAAAGTCTTAGTCTAATGGCATCAGGAAAAATCCCATTTAACTTTACTGTTTCACAGATCTCCATAAAAGATTTGAGATGCGAATGTGGGTCTTCTGAAAGATGCTCCTTAAACATGTTGTCCCACGCCATCTGAATTAGCCCTGTCTTTAGCTCAAAATTATTCACCATGATGTGCACATACACAAACTCCAAATCATTCGTCGAGAATATGGGCTGAAAGTAGTCACAGATCGCCTTCCTCTCCTCCTCATTATGCTCCACCATAGTGATTTTGACTTCTCTCCTTCTGCAAGTTTTGTCAATTTTGAGATCTAAAGGAAAAATATTAGCCTCCTTATCATTATGCATATAATAGATCAACCTCCTCAGAAAAACAAACCAAACAAAAACAAAAATAAAAGCAATTGAAAAGCAATGAACAAAAATATTTACAAAATATATACAACAACCCCTAAACTACCTCCTCCTACTTTCTTCTCAATATTAACTAGCTAAATAAAACCTCGCTGCTTCCCTAGCAACGATGCCAAAAACTTGATCGATGTTTGCCACACAAACGCACGTGATCAAAGTAATATTAAAACATCACAAGAGTACCGAGTATCGTGTCCCAAGGAAAGCGAGATTGAAGTTCTTACTAGCTAATTAACTACCGAGAATAGTCAAAATTGGAATTATTTAGGGAATAAAGCTAACAAAAGATGCTTGAAAAATAAACTGAACTAAAATGCAATAAAAAGATAAGGAGATACCAATTAGGAGAATTTAGGGAAATCAAGCACTCTTAGGTTGATTTTATGAGAATCTTAACCTGCCATTTAATTACACCTTGCTAATTTCATAGACCTAGAGCTACACCGATCGAAATCTCCTATTGGTCTCATTCGAACATGCTTAACTAATCGCTTACCTAGCGTTAATTGATTATTTAATTAAGATTAAGCTCGTCCATATTAAGACTCATCGTTCGATTGTTGTTCCTATGTCACTTTGGCAGTCTAGAGATGTTAATTGGACTAAGTCTAACCGAAGCATCCTCTGTCGAGCTTAATTTAGGACTAATGCAGCATATTAATAGCCAGTTAATATGAAACATTAAGCACAATCTAACAAAGTGAAATATAATAAGCGAATTAAATGGCTAAAGTGTAAATTACAACATAAAACCAAACCTAATTATGCTCTAATTCCCTAAATACAAATTAGCCCAACATAGTCTTAAAATAAAGCAGAACCCTCTGATTAACAAGTAAATACATGAAAAGAGGGAAAGAAACTGATATAAGACCCGTTGTCGTCGGAATCCCAGCTTCTGGCTTGAAATCCACGCTCTCGAGCATCAAGATTCACTCCCAGACACCTCTAATCAGCATCTACAAGTCCCAAAAGGGTAGGAAATCGAAAATGGGGGTCTAAAACCCTAAATGGCCTTTATCAATTCAGAAAGAAAACGATGAATTAATAAGCTCTAGTCGCGACAGCGTTGCAACGCTAGGGACAACATTGCAACGCTGTCCAAAATGGTGGCGTTTCTTCATTTGCACAGCTACAGCGTTGCAACGCTATTAGTAGCATTGCAACGCTTCGGATGGAGCTCCACATTCCAGCGTGTTTCTAGCTTTGCAACGCCACAAGGCAACATTGCAACGCTAGCTCTCGAGTTTGCATACTAATTTGTGGCATTGCAACATTCTTTCAAGCTTTACAACGTCGTCCTCTCAGTCCCAAAATCTTGTGCTTCAACTCTTCTTGTCCTTAGCTCCTCCGAACGCTCTAATTAAGCTCCATATTCACCATTTTGCTCCAAAATTCATAATTTCGCTCTCAATTGCTCGGATTCCTGAAATCAACAATAAATCATAGTAAAAGCTCACAAATGTAGCATAAAACTAGCTAAATTAAGGCATAAATATAGCACTAAATTAGTGCTATCAAGACTCAACACATATTGGGCACTGTTGGCAATCGGCAAATTCTTTCCAATATAATATGCAATCGTACTTGCAAGCATGTATGGACTCATAGCCCATCCCTAAGTCACACAGTTTTCTCTTAGCTTCATAAAATGAACTAGGTATAGTTACGCCAATTGGAAATGCTTCCTTTAACTCTAGTAACATATCAAACGACTTGTTACTCTAACCATTAAGAAACTTAATATGCATCAACCTCACCAAAAATTTTAATGAAGAAAATTGTATACAACCAGGGTATAACTCATTACGTGCTTCAGTCATTAAATCCTCAAATAAGTTTAAAGTATCCCTTTCATCGACATTAGTAGGCATCTCATTCTTAATGTCTTCTTCATCTACATCTGCATAGTCTACATTCGCATCAGCAATAGGAACTTGTAGATCATACAGAAGATTCGACATCTCATTTTCTTCATTGACCACATTACATTCAATAGTACTTAATCCATCATCGTATATTGAATGGCTTGTGTGGTCCTCAAATCCTCTAGATAAGTTGATTGGTTCTCCACATTATACCCATTGACTATAAGTGGGAGACATTCCATTTGTGAATAGATTTCATTCCACCCCATCCAATGACTGCCACATTGCATTCATACAAATTTTGCAGGAAATCTTGTTTTTCCCGAATCATTAATATGAAACTTTTCCATTTTTAAGAATCGGGCTACTCCTTCCATATACTCAGTTGAAAGCCTATTTCTAAGTTTAATCCACTCTTTATTTATTCTTAATTATATAATCTTCAAACCAACTCGTCATTTGTGAAAAGTTAAAACCTGAATAATTTAAACAATAAGTTAAATTTAAACTAATGGTTTTTCTTTTATAGCCAATATCTTAAAAGGCTATTCAGGCTTATGCCTCAAGGCTAGACTCTAACTTTAAGAGTGTCTAATAGGTCTCTAAACTTTAAACTTTGTGTCTAATCGATCTCTAACTAATTAGACAACTTTTAAAATTCATGACTTAATAGATATAAAATTAAAAAATCATTAAATCTTAGGTTAAAAAGCTATTGAGGCATACGACTCATCGCAGACTTTAACTTTTAACCTTGAGATTTATGTTTCCTTTGAACCATAAGAGGCTTACACCTCTCATAGAAGAGAGTCAGCGAGTGAGCAACTTTTGAAGGGGAAGGATATGCAAGCACCAAGAATGTATAGAATTCAAGTTGTGCCAATGGGAGTTTTGTTTCTTGACTTCAAGGACTAAAATTAGTGAATTTTTGTTCTAGTGTTCCCTAAAATTTTTCTCTTTATGCTTGCAGTATTAATTTCTTATGCTTATTAGGGAATAATGTTGTGTGATGAATGAACTTTTTTAGATAGTTATCTTAGATGCAAGAAGGTACGGTTTAGATGCAAGAATGTTGTGTGATGAACGAACTTTGTTAGATAGTCATTGGCTAGGCCCTCAGAGCTTGATCTTGAACACTATTGGTCACAACTCCTCAAATTGAGGCCTAATTCGTTTGGGTTCGTTTCAATAAGGATTAAATCCAACTTCATGCACTCTACATTATTTCATAGCACGACAAACACTTTCTAAACAAAATCCTTTAGATCCAAGAGACTTATTAGAATGTTTTAAAATCATATAGAGACTAAAAACTTCTAATTCAACCTTCAAAATTTATAAACATAAATAAGTTTTCTTAAATTTAGTGTCTAAATCTAAGACAACACTTAACAGAATATAAACTACATTTATAATTGAACACTAAGATAAAGAGAAGATACAACTTCCAAGGGCAATATTAGCTTGTCGATGACCTTGTTCGGATGGAAGAAATCCTTGAAACAATGGGTTCGTCGTGAAGCATTCACATTTAGATTAATCCAAACCGAGTAATGTCGCTTGACATAAGTATCACACAAAGCCCTTGAATCTATTAGACTTCTCTCGACTTAAACAAGAAGGTTCAATTAGTCATAAACTATACAACAGACTTTTTTTTTTAACTTAGAATTTTATGCTTATAAGTCCTAGGCTACATCCACCCAGTCATACTCTTGAGCCTGCGAACTCCCTCTTGTTCTCTTCTCCTTCTTTTGTTTCTTGCGGGTTAAGGAAGTGTTATTTCTTATTTGCCTTTCTTCCATTGTCATCAACAGATGGGGAATAGCTATTCAGCTATAAAGATGTGAGTGAGGTGGGAATTGAAAATGAGGATGAAAGATCCAAATGCTTGACTATTTATTTATAAAGCAAAAATGGTGATTATATGGAAGTAGTACTTGGACCATTAATGCAAAATAATTTTGGCTATGGTCTGAAACAAGTCAACTTTCCAAGCATTAACTTTGGGGAACTACCACTTCCAAAGGTGGTTATAGAAAAATAATTTTCTTTGAGTATAGTGGAATATAAAAATTTAAGAAAGCAGAATTTAGAAAGACCATACCATTAAAGGTCTAATTTGTTGCATAGTTTAGAAACCAATGAAACAAACTTGATTGTAGAACTAAAAAAATGATTATTATTTATGACTATGGAAGCCAATGTTTTCTGTTGATATCAATATATGATGAGGTCAATATTTTCAAATCTTAAAAAGGAATTGACTACCGATAGCAATTGGTCTATAATTAAAAAAGATGCAACAAATTTACGAGCATATTATGATCTGATAGATATGCTTCTAGCATTCTCCTTGATCATTACCACTAACTTAACATTAATATTAAACTTCCCATAAATACATAGATGTAAAAAGGGATATTCATTACAACACCAATTTGTGTAAAAAGGGAGATTCATTACAACACCGATTTGCATAGTTAACTAATCAATGTGATTTTATAAATTGAACATATAGGAAGATATAAAAGTTAACTAGTCAATTTGCATAGTTTGCATGGTTTCAAATTGAACTTGCATGTCTATATTATTTCATACCAACAAAGAAATGCAAATTATCTCAAACAAGAAAAACTCAAATGCAAAAGGGGGATTTTGGGATTTACCGCCAGCTGGAAAGAGGGCGCGGCAGCAGATGCTAACTGAGGGAGACGACAGCTGTGAGTGGCTGAGGAGACGGTGGTGGCGAGTGGCTGAGGAGATGGTAACGGTGAAACCCACGTATCGCGTAGGTAGCAGCAACACAGCTTGAGGGAGATGGCGGCGATAGAAATGGATGGTGAAACGGTGGCGCGGCAAACAAACGGCAAGATGGCAGCAACAACAATCCACGGCGAATGCTGGCTGACGACGGGAGGAGAAGAGAGGGGAGCAGAGAGTGTTTCAGTGAGAGGAAGAGACAAAAGTATGATGCAAGTTTGTTGAGGGCTAGTCAAATTACAATTTATAATTATCAATCCTAATTAAAAATTGTAGTGTTTAATAGTAGACCAGGTCGAACCACAAGGAACCGATTATCAATTCTCTAATGAGATTTCTTATTGACACAGACTAAGGGGGAATTAGACATAAAGCAATAAAAGATTGAAACTAGAAGTAAAGAAAGATAAAAGACCTTACTATGGGCACCAATTCAGGGTATGTCAGCTAACAATGTAAAATTAATCATAGAAACCAACATGAAATTCAATTTCGTAGTTTATTTCCTAATCGACTTTATCGAAAAAGTCGGAGAAGCCCTAAGCTAATTGAGGTCCCCTAAACAAATTAACTCAACCTAGCATCGAATTAACTTCTAAACTAACCCTAATTAGCTAGACAAGATAGTGTTCCATACTAACATAACTAGTAGCATTACGCTCTAGGGATTGATTAAGATGTGTTCATTAAACAGGATAACTACATTTAACTAAAATGTTCTCTTAATCTTAAGGTCTATTGATAGCACACAATATGTGCTATCTTTAAGCCTTATTTTATGCTAGTTTTGAGGCTTAAATATATACTTTCACGTTCATAATTGTTTATTTTGTAGAAATTGAGCATTTGGAGCAAAACAATGATTTTAGAAGAAATATGGTGACAAATGAGCTAATTGGGCAAGAAATTAAGTAATCAATTTTGGGGAGATTTTTTGGAGAAGAAAAATATTCCTAATTTAATTAGGTTATGGATTCCTAATTTGATTAGATTTTGGATTGCTAATTTAATTAAATAATGAATTTCTAATTAGATTAGGATATGGATTAACCCATTATAAATACCCACATTCTCTTCACTTCAAGGCATTCAACTTTGGAGAGCACAACTCTAAAATTCTACATGCAAGAGTGAGAAGAGACTTGATAGAAATATTCAAGGCCAAGTTCGTGGAGATCATACGGAGACAGAAAACCGACACAGCAGCATAGTGTTTCTCATCTTTCTTTTTATTTTATTTAGTAATTTGATGTTATTTAAGAGTTTAGATTTTGTGATAGTGAACATGAGTGACTAAACTCTCTTTTTATTCTAGGAATTCATGTAGCCATTAGACCTTATATTTTAATTATTTAAATTCCATGATTGATTGTCTTTTATTTCATTCATGCTTTTATATTCTTAATGCTTTTAATCTTTTGATCACAGACTAAATGTTATGTTGGTCTACATTCACACTTGAGAAAAGTAATTTAGATTAGATCCTAATTGCATAACTAAAGGTAGTTCTAACTTGATAATGACTAGGGCTCCTTTCAAAGTTGTTAATGAAGGAACTTAATATTATGCATGACGTTAAAAATCATCAGAGATGTAGGTTTTGCCTTATTGCATAAGAATTGTTTGTCATCGAGAGAGTCATTCATGATAAAAGACTTCTAGACTTATGAAATATTTGTTTGATCAATCTTGGATGTTTAAGTAATTTAATTATTTTAGTCTAATATGTGAAATCAACTCCCTAGAATATTCTCTCATCTAATTGTTTCAATTCTTATTAGAATTTTTTTATTTAAATCTTGCAACCATCATTCGATTCTATTTTCTAAATAAAATTGGGTGAGAATATTCATGGTACTTAAGTGAATTAGAAAACCAATCTTGATGACGATACTCGAACACTCTTTCACTATCTTAAAACTTGACCCGTACACTTGCAGTATTGCGCAAAAATTATGCAACATCTATCATGCAAAATATGAAAAGGGACGATCATCCACCTAATGCAAACATGAACCAATGTACTTGCTACTCTAGTTAGCATAATGAACACGGTCGACACGATTAAGTCGTCAATTTAACCTACAAACATGCTCGTAATTAAAGCGGGAATTAACAGACAATAAAGCTACTGAAATTGATAAAAAAGTTATAAAACATAATCTTGCAAAATTACAAAGTTATCGAATACACCCAAATTGGCATGAAAGTCTAGCCACCAGCGAAACAGAAAACCCCAACACCGAGGCTCGATTAAAAATCCTAAAACTACCCTAAATGTACTAAAAATAGAGAGAAAACTCCTAAGATGGTCTCATAGCAGTGGAAAATCACAAGACAATTAACCTAATGGGGAAAAGAATCATTTTATACAAATCGACGTAGCGTCGAGACGCTGTGGACGGTGTCTTGACAATACCAGCATCACGGTAGGCTCGTCATAGCATCTGGCTTAATCTCCTTGACACTTGACTTTCGTAGCATCAAGATGCTACCCTACATTCGTAAAATTTTATCTTTCCAAGCGTCTTGATACTCTCAGTAGGGTTGAAACGCTCTTGTTAGGGGCATTTTGGTCATTTCACTCCTTCTGCATGCTCGATTGCTCGAATGACCCCCAAATTAATTCAAATAAACTCTAAATTCATCCAAACGCTCCAAAACACACCATTTTCTTGATTACCTACAAAATAAACAATAAAGCTCATAAAATCTATCTAACTAGCATTAAATAAGTGAGATAAAATAGGACTTTTTTTGTCCTATCACTGTAAGGTTTTGGGGAAGAAAAGTTAGGAATTTTATCAAGCCTCTCCTGATGGTGTTTTTAGGGCGTCGGAAGAGGCCTCCCGACGTCGTGTTTTACGGTGTTGGGGGAACTTGAGTGTTTGAGTTCTCTCCCAACGCCATGAAGATGGAGTCGGGAGATCCTCCCTTCTTTCGACGTTGTATAACATAGCGTCAGGAGATCCACCTAGTCATATTCTTAAGCCTGCAAACAACTCTAACTAAGCATCAAAACTTGACCATGTACTAAACAATCACGGTCTCTTCTCTCAATCATTTTTTAAGGTGAATTAAGCTTTACAACTCTAACTCTCAAGTAAAGGGTTAGAAAGTGAGGCTCTTTATTAAGCTCTTGTCTCCTTAGTGGGTATTATGATCGATTTATCCTGAAAGAGGTTCGTCCCTTTGATTCACAGAATGAGGTGCCTTTTATATATTCCCATAGGGTTGGTTGTTGCTAATTTTTGTGCTCCAAGACTTGACCATGGACTCCTAGAGTCAGAATAAGGAAGGGATTGTGAAACTAGCTCGAATGGTTTTGACTAGCAAAACCCTTGTGACACAATCTACGACCGTTGTTTATGGCTTCAAAGCTATGCGAGTGCATCTAGGACTTTTCACAACTTTCTGCAAAAACAAACAAAACTTATTATTTCTTACCAAAAATGACTCTTTTTTACCCTCAAACTCACTTGGTCAGTGATCAAACTCACATGACTCATGATCGGGTGAACTTTGGGTGAATAAAAGTAAGTAAATACGTTCAACCTCAATGCAAGTGCACACTATGCAAGTATTAAAACAGGAGTATTCCTGAGTATTGATCGCTCAGGGAACGGTGTAACAAAAATATTGTAAAGCATAAGTGTAAGGAAATTTACAACTTGGAAACTAAAATTGCAAAAACAAGGATGGAATGGTGTATTGGTAAAAAGAGAATAATTGCATAATCTAATTGCAAGTTAAAGTGGCAAAAATTGCAGAACTGAATTGCAAAATAAAGTGATAAAGATTGCAGAATTGAATTGCAGAATCGAAAATTTGCAATATTGAATAGCAAACTAAATAGACTTGGTAAATGAAATTGCAAAAAAAATAATTAGATAAAGGAGGGGCTCAAGAATGTCATTGCCCTAAGTTGTAATTGCAAACCAAAATTGCAATTCCAACCTATTCTACATTCAATTGTAAACCAAAATTGCTACTCCTATTCACCTTGAAATTAGGTTTTAGGAGACTAAGTGAGTGACTTATATGTCTATAGTCCCTTTATCTTAGATAATTTGGCTCAACAATTTTATGGGTTTTGGAGCCTTTAATCCCCATGTCTAGGGTAAAGAATTGGCTTATGTCTAAGCTCTTTTCTCCATCACTTGTGCGAAATCCGCTTATCACTAACCCCATCGGTATTAGATCTAAGCTTGAGTTGCTACCCTAGTCAATCAATCTAGGATCTCAATGAAATTTTATTCAACACAAGCAAACAATTGATATGTAGGCCTGGATTTTTGTTGGAATTTTGGCTGCAATTACATCTTAGGGAATTCACATCCTTGAACCCCCTAAGAAGTTTAGCTCATATTTAACTCACAAAATTCAAAACAATTTCTAGAAACAAAATCCATATTGGAAAAGAATTTACTTAAGGCTAAGTCTTATTGCAACTAAAACCAAAGGAAATTGAAAGCAATTGGAATTTAATTTTAAAAGCAAGTGTTGTAATAGACAATGAAGATTTTCATCTCATCATACCCATGAGCAATGGAAGAGAATTTTCAAAGAAATAAGCTCAAACTAACTTCTAAAGAAAAACCCATGAACATAAATTAAGAAGAAAAATCCAGAAAATTTCTTTCAATTGCTTCAATAATCTCAACTCAATTCCAATGCTTAATACAGTAGATAAGGAACAAAAAGCATGAAAAATTAAAACCCAAATGAATTAAAATAGAAATTAAATTCACCTAAACTAAGAACCAACCGGAATATATAAAACTTGAACAAAAACCCATTTTTCTTCTTTAGATTTCAATCGATTCAACTCCTTCAACTATTTCTAGGAAGAGATTGAATCTTAACAATCCAAGTTTTCACTTGAATCGAACTGAATTTTTGAAAAAAAACGGACCCAAACAGCAGCAACCTATGGTTAAAACAGAGAAAAAAAACTGGAAAACAGAGGAAAACTAAAAAATAGAGGAAATAAAAACCCACGAAATAAGCTCGCAAAAACGCCTCCAAAAACGATCTCCTTCTTCATTCATATTCTCTCCTTTTATAGGCCTTCATTAAGGTTGAATAATGCCCAAATTCCCCAAATCGTGCAAGAATTGATGATTTTCGGATATGGATAAATGCAGATTTTTTGCCTTTTTTGAATTTTTTTGTTGCTTCCAGAATTGCAGTTTCATCGATTTTGCAATTTCCACAGTTTCTTGCAATTGCAACTTTTTATTTTTGTAATTTTCACAGTTCCTGCACACAAGTTTAGTTTTTAAGATTCTCTCCCTAATTTCCTTCATTCTTCTTTCTTTCTTATTTTTAAGCAACTTTCAACTATTTCTAAACGATCTTAAGACAAAACAATAATATTTTAAGTAATTGGAAGTTACATAAGCCTTAATTCTAAGTCTTATCAACTCACGTGCTTAAGACCAATTAAACACTCATATAAGTAAGAATAAGCTCATTCTATCAAGAAATAAGCTTGAAGTTAGGGTTGAGTAACCGGGATAAACATAATTCATTAGTTGCGTATTGGATGTTATGTTAATATGTTTTGAAAAGTTTTAATTAATTTTAGTTGTTAGGTATTATAAATTTGGCAAATTAGTTAAGTTTTGATGTTATTTTCATTACTTTTGAAACGTTAGTTCAATTAAGTTGTTATGTATTTATAGTTTTGATCGTATGCTTATAAATTTTAGTTTTTTTAATCATTCATTTCAATTTAATAAATTATTGGCTTTGTTTTTTGATAGCACACAAAGTGAGCTATTTTTAGGGATTATTTATTGCTAGTTTTGATGCTTAATTGGCCAATTTTACATACATAACTTTTTATTTTGTAGAAATCTATCATTTGGAGCAAAATGGAGCTTTTGATAAATATATCATGAAAATTTAGCTAACTGTACAAGAATTAAAGAAATCAAGCAACTAGAAGAGCAAATGAAGCCAAAGGGCCAAGAGGTAGAGTCAAGATGCCCCTCAACGACATCACAACGCTGAAAACTCAAAAAGTCACACATCCCACCAGCAGCGCGTCTAGACACTAGTCGAGAGTATTGAGACAATACAAATGTTTAGCCAACGCCATATTTTTCTTAAAAAACACGCATACGCCTTTCTTTTAATGTTAGAGTCTATAGCGTCGAGATGCTACCACCCTCTTTCAACATTTGCCCATGCATCTTAGGATACCGTTGAGATGCTTCTCCTAGCGTCTCGACGTTGCAACAGAATTTTCTCATCGTTTTGGAGCTGTTTTTTTTGGGAATTCTCTTTGTGAAATTTGACCTAAAAGTAAAGTTTTGAATTTGGGAGTTTGGAGGATGAATTTGGATCTTAGAAGAGGGATTTTTCAAAGCTTGAGATCATAGAGATAGCACTGGAACAGGATATCGCCACGCCGGACCTGATTTGTCTTATTTTCTCTATCTTTATAATTTTATTATGGATTTTAGCATGAGATATGTTTGTTTTTATTTGAACATGTATAGCTAAATTCTTAGTTCTTAGGAATTGATATAGCCATTGAATTTTTATGATTTAATTAGTTGAAAACGTATTTATGCTTGATTCCATTTATGTATTTATTTGCTTAATGCTTTTGATCTACTGGCCATAGAGTGAATGTTTTTGTATCTGAATCTTACACTCGGGAGAGGAGATTTAAATTAGAAATTAAATGCATGACTAAAGTAGTTCTAAGATTGAGAGATTTAAGATTGCTTTAGAGATTGTAAAAGGAATTAGACTGAAGGTCTTGCATGTAAATGAATCTAGATTGGAATATTGAGTTCTTAATGTGCTTGAAAGTTAACTGTGCTTATTGAGACATTTATAACCTTAGAGTTCATGACTTACGAAATATTGCATGTTTGTTTTTTGCATTCAATTTAATTAATTCATAAATCCAATTAGTGAAATCAACTTCCTAAGACATTTTTTCCATAGATGTTTCTCACTTATTCTAGTTTTTGCTCTTTTTTTATTCAATATTTACCTCTAAATAAAACCGAACTTTAGAATCGGTGGTACTTAAATGAGCTATAAACCCAACCTTGAGGACGATATCCGTAATTATTTACACTATATTAAAACTTGACTCGTACACTTTGTTTGGTGATATTTTGTATGCTAAATAACAATGCTATATGTTTAACTTTAATAACCAAATAATGCGTAACTCGTTTAAATGCAAGCACAAAATGCAATGTCTACCCCTATTTTCAACACAAGTATACATTGAGAACATGCAAGTAATACACTGGAGGTATTCCAGAGATCAATCCACAAGGAAAAGTACTTTCACACATACTCAATTTAATTCTACTTTAGTATATTTTAGGGCACAATAATGGGCTTAGACGATGAAAGTAAACAAACACAAAACTAAACAAATCTTTGAGTTAAAACAAATTAAAAACAAGCTTGGGTTCAATTCCCTCTATATTGTTCTTCCTTCTGAAATCACAATAAATTTCTGGATTCTTCTCAATTAGAACTAGATGCCTACTTACCCTAGATCTTTTGAAGAGGATGTTAAGAACAAAGAAACTGTTTATTTCTAAAGCAAAATTAGTACATTTAACCAAATCTATTCATTCTATGAGTGGATGATTTTATTTTTAAAATACCCTAGCAATTAATGCTCTTGTTCTTCTTGATACTTTCACATATTTTAACCATTTCAGTACTAAAACATGCTACTACTTCACTTCGGTTGGCCAAACGGAAAAAAGTAATCAAAGAATTAAAGAAATCAAGAAGAAATTGAGAAATCCTCCAGCATTTATTACTCAATTCATAAGAGTTGCAATATAGAGTTCATTGAAGCCAAACCATGAGGATTTAGCCACTCATGATGGTGAGAAACAAAAATAAAATAGAAGAACTTAAACAGAAAAACCTAATTCCATAAATGAAATATAAAGAACTTGCTAAAGGGAAATTAGAATAAAAAGGAAAACATAAATAAAAACTTTAAACCAGTCAATGAAGAGGAAAATTCGCAGCAGCTTCTTCTTCTTCTCCACGAACTGATGAATAACAAGCTTGGATGAAAATGCAGAAATGTAAATTTGCATAAACTAAATCTAAAACTAGGGTTCTAAAACTTGAAGAAGATGAACAACTGGAAGAGAGAAAACAAATGAAAGAAAAACTAAAAGCGAAGCTAAAACTGAAAAAGGAAAAGCTCGTTTGATAGTCTGTTCTTCGACTTAAATAGAAGCTTCCAACCAATTGAATACAGCTACATGGTCAACTAGATTCCCTCATGGTTATGAAACCGAATTTGCTACGTCTTCTAACTGATTGTGGTCCAATAATAACAGCTTCTTCTAGAACTATCTCTTCATGCGCTGAACTTTTAAGTTTTATTCCCCACAAGGTGCATCTAAGGTTGCTTATATATGGCTTTCTCTTTGCACTCATGCCCTGCGATCATAAGATAGAACTTTAACAATTTTCACGACATAGAAGCATAAATTCTTGATTTCTTTGGATGTTCAGCGCATAAAATCTCTTCTCTTTATTTAACAAAAACTCATACTAAAATGTTCTTTAAACGCATAAAATGATGCTCTCAAAGCAAGAATAATTTGTTTCTGAGACAAAATAAATTGTATTTCTACAAGTTATCAAACTCCCAAACTTAGATCATTGCTCATCCTCGAGCTATGCTACAAAACTCAGAAAAATCATATATCAATTTTTAATTGCATTGTCACAATTGTCTTTTCATCAATCGAAATAAGAAAATTTTCTCAGTAGCATTTACCACCATGCATCAATTTCCTTAATTCAATATTCACCTCTACTAACAAGCCTCTAAATGCTTAAATCAATCTATATCTTTCTTTCAGAACTAATATATATCTTACCCTTCCCAACACATTACATGCTCAAAGGTCAATGTAACTTTATTCAACGTAACTAGACTAACTAAGGGACTTGGCAAAGTACATTAAAAAATATATTTATTTTATTTATAGAAATACCCTATCTTGGTTGTATTAACTTCGTTTTGACTTATCAACATTGTTAATGAAGATATCCAACTACGAGTAAGATCCAGTCAAGGATTGTTTTCGCATACTCATTCCACACAACCTTTCATTCAAATGCAAATAATGGGTGTCATGAATGCTCCTGGTTACTCAGAAATGCGTTAGAAATGGAGTATTTTCTTCTTTTATTTTTTTGTGAATGCAATACTTGCTTACAAGAGATAACAGTCTATTGATTGACACAAGCCAATTCCTTCCTCCAAACTTAAAATCAACAATGTCCTAAAGATTACTACTAGTCATTCCTTGAGTACTAAGGCTACAAAGAATGCGGCGACACAAACCTATCACAAAGCTCCTGTGAAGGTTTAAGGTACAATAATAGTCTAGTTCCTACCTAAATGCTATAGACGAGGTTCATCTATTGGTTTGGAAGTGAAGGGAATAAATAATAAATGAAACTATAGCCTAAGTAGTAAACACATAGTCTCGTCATAGGTTTCTAACTTAAACAAACAACATGACAACTGATGACAATTTTCATGAAAGATTATTCAAATAACTGTGTATAAGAAGCATAATGATATTAA
Organism: Trichosanthes truncata; assembly: GCA_033996785.1. NCBI lineage: Eukaryota > Viridiplantae > Streptophyta > Magnoliopsida > Cucurbitales > Cucurbitaceae > Trichosanthes > Trichosanthes truncata. Next base: position 19,163,398 of record JAWPNB010000004.1, read on the forward strand.
AGCATTAAGATAAAAAATTTAAGTAAGAATTTTAAGCCAAAGTTAAGAAAAAGAATATGTGCTGAAGTTTTCATTTAATTCAAAAATGAACGCTTATAAAAGTTCTAATGCATCCCTGATTATTTAGGCCTTTAGAGTGTCCGTCATGAATGCATAGAGCCTACTTTTCCGTTTCAACGCACATCTACCAAGTTGATGGAAGTTTTTCTTTTATCGATTTATCATCCAATGTAAGGTTTGATACATTGGCCATTAACTCTAAAGTTGCTCTGTCCATCTTCATTTTGCGATTCAACAGCTCCGTTGGAAAATATTTTCACAATTTTAAATGGTCCTGGCCATCTGGACTTCAACTTACCTGGAAAAAGACGAAGACGGGAATTAAAAGTATGACCTTCTGACCTTCATAGAAAGATTTCTTACTAATGCACCGATTATGCCAACGTTTAGTCTTCTCCTTGTAAATCTTGGCATTTTCATATGCCATAAGTCTCCATTAGAATTAGATGCCTACTTACCCTAGATCTTTCGAAAAGGGTGTTAAGAACAAAGAAACTGTTTATTTCTAAAGCAAAATCAGTTCATTTAACCCAATCTATTAATTCTACTAGTGGATGATTTTATTTCTAAAATACCCTAGCAATTAAGGCTCTCGTTTCTCTTGATATTTCCACATATTTTAACCCTTTCAATATTAAAATATGCTATTACTTAACTTCGGTTGGCCAAACGGAAAGAAACAATGAAAGAATTAAAGAAATCAAGAAGAAATTAAGAAATTCTCCATAATTTATTGTTCAATTTATAGGAGCTACAATATAGAGTTCATTGAAGCCTAACCATAAGGATCTAGCCACTCATGGTGGTGAGAAACAAAAATAAAATAGAAGAAGATCGAACTTAAACAGGAAAACATAATTCCATAAATGAAATATTAAGAACTTGCTGAAGAGAAACTGGAATAAAAAGGAAAACAAAAATAAAAACTTTAAACCAATCGTTGAAGAGGAACATTTGCAGCAGCTTCTTCTTCTTCCCCACGAATAGATGAACAACAAGCTTGGAATTGAAAATGCAAAAATGTAAATTTGCAGACACTAAAACTAAAACTAGGGTTCTAAAACTTGAAGAAGATGAACAACTAGAAGAGAGAAAATGAATGAAAGAAAAACTCATGAAGAAGCTAAAACTAAAAAAGGAAAAGCTCATTTGATCATCTGTTCTTCAACTTAAATAAAAGCTTTCAACCAATCAAAATGCAACCACGAGGTCAGCTAGCTTCCCTCACGGTTATGAAACCGAATTTGTTAGCCTTCTAACTGATTATGGTTTGAATAATAACAACTTCTTCTAGAACTATCTCTTCATGTGCTGAACTTTGAAGTTTTATTCACCGCAAGGTGCATCTGAGGTTGCTTATGATTTTCTCTTTGCTTGCATGGCCCTGCGATCATAAGATAGAGCTTTAACAATTTTCATAGATTTCTTTGAATCTTCGGTGCATAAAACCTTTTCTCTTTATTTAGCAAAAAAAGCATACTAAAATGTTCTCTAAACACATAAAATGATGCTCTCAAAGCAAGAATAATCTGCTTCTTAGACAAGATAACTTGTAATTTTACAAGTTATCACACTTATGGTAGACAATTCTTTGCGCATCATTTTTCTTAGGGGTTTGGGTTAATATTATTCTCGAAAGCTACTTTTCAAGAAGATAACATGAAGCTGACAAGAACTTTAGAAGAATTCTTTTCAAGATAACTTTAGGTTTATATATGTTGAAGTTTTATTTTTATCTTGTATTCATACATACAAACAAATTGTAAGACTAAATTTTGTTTAATACAAAGTTTTATTTATTTAATTATTTCATGTACAATTCGTTTTAAGTACAACAATATTCGAATTATAAAAAAATTCTAAACAAAAAAAATATTGAAATTTACAAAAATAGAAGACACAAGTTTTGTCGACGCTACCCATGTGGCATTGGCATTTCTTGAAACTTTAACGCTACGAGGGTGGCGTCAACAGAAAAAGAATTGTTGATGCCACCCCTATAGCATCAGCAGTTCCTAGAAATGTCAATGCTACAAGGGTGATGTCAATGTTTCTAAGAACTGTCAATGCTTTAGGGGTGGCGTCAGCTGTTCCTAGAAATGCCAACACCAGATGGGTGGCATTGGCAAAATTTTTGCCGACACTACCTAGACCACATTGGTGTAGAGTTGTGTCCTTTCATGGTGTCTATTCAAGTAGTATAAATAGGCATGTCATTTTGTCATTTGTAGACAAGTTGAAGTTGAATGAAATCTCATATTTGAGTTTAGTATCTCTCAAGCTTTATGCTTTCTTTGTATTCTTGTGTTAGAATGCATGTTTAGAACTTTCAATCTAGTTTGATCCATTAGATTGTGGAAAGTTCGAAATCTTGAAGATAGGAACAAGTTCTCCTTTCTTCTTGATCATCGATCAAAGTTTCCAAGTAAAAATATGTTTAACTTTCTTGGGGTTGTTTATCAATTCGTTAATGGGGTTTTCTTATTATTGTTGTGGGGGTTCACCTTGAATAAGGGGAGTTCTCAAGCATAATTGAGATAGTTTCTTTATCAAGATTCCTAGTTAGCTTAATGCACGATTAGTTAGCTACCATAGTGACAGCGGGATAACTGGTTAATTAATTGTAGTTAGTGCTGAAGATTAATTAATTGGGCACCGTCTAATTGATTAGTTACTAAGTGGAGGCTCGACAAAGATCAACTCAGACTAGAACTGGATGCATGACTATAGATTAATTACCTGAGTAACAGCATGAGTAATAATTAATCCATAGAGGTTAGTGACGAAGGGTCATAATGCTGGGTGAGAATTAATTAATGAGACGGACACGAGATTTAATTAATTACACTCGAGATTTGGAGGAGACCGAGAGGAGATTCCATGACCTTAGGCTTCTAGATTTATGAATCGAACACTTAGTTATGCCTAATTGCTAGCTTAATTAAGTAAATTAAGGTCCAAGAATATAATCAACACCCATAGAATTACCTTTCGATTTGTGTCTCCCATTTATCTTGCTTTCTAGGATTAGCTGTTATTTTACCTATCTGCTCTTGCTTTCTATTCTCTAAATAAAGTAAAGTGAGATTATTCGCAGTACTTAATTGAATTAAAAACCAATCCCAGTGGATACGATACTCGGTAGGAATACTGTTTTATTACTACTTCGATCGCATGTGCTTGCGAGTACACACCGATCAATGGGATTGGGAATAGTGAAATATTTAAGGTTTAAATTATATTTTAGTTTAACGATGGCCACCAGACAATGAAGGATTCAAATACCCTTGCTCCAAAACCATAAATTGATCTGATTTTCTAAATAGGCATTTCCTACCCTATTTGGAGAAATATTATATAGGAATCTAGGGTCCGTTTGGAATACCTTCTAGTTTAAACACTTTTGAAAAAAATATTTTCAATAAAAATGTTATTATATATTACATTTTTCCAAAAATATTTTAAATAGCAAATTTGTTTTGTTGCATTATATTTAAAAGTGATTCTATTAATTATATTTTTATTTTTATTTTTTATTACATATTTTGAGGATTTTCAATTAATCACTTTAAAATCATTTTGTAATAATCCATCTATCAAGTGTTTATTCAAAAAATGTTTTTAAATTAATCCAATTTGTTTGAAGCACTTTTTATTTATTAAGATTTTTTGAAAACCACTTTTGATCACACTTTAATGTAACGACCGACATTTTCAGGTATTAATTAAAGTTTTAATTTTGAGATTTGAATTAATTGTAAGGCCAATTTCATGTTTAAAATTGTGTTGAAAGTTAATTTAGAGATTTGCATAATTGAAATTTGAGAAATTGGAGGGTGAATAGGGAAGAAAGAAGGGAAAAAGTGAATTAATTGGTTTATGGGCAATTTTGTTAATTAGATGACTTTGAGCAAAGCCAAAGCCCAAACATCCATCTCTATTATTTTTATACTGCACACAGCCCTAGGTCTAGGGGTGTTCAAAAAACCCGATGACCCAAAAAACCCGATCAACCCAACCCAATTCAACGGTTTGGGTTGGGTTATCAACTTGTTTGGGTTGGGTTGGGTTCAAACAAATGGAAACTTTATGGGTTGGGTTGGTTCGTGGGTTGACCAAAAAAGAGTTTGGGTTGAACCGAACCAACCCAAACGTCTTATTAATTTAAAAAAATAATTTTTTTACTTAGATTACAACTATATGTACATATATTTATTTTAATTTTATAATTATTTTTAGATTATTTATTATTCAACAACTTTTTAAAATAAGTTTTTGAGTCTTTGGAAGGTAAAAATTCATGATATAAATTGAAATTGAATTGCTAATCTTAATTCAATATTTAAAAATAAATAAATATATATTTTATATATCAATACTTAACTTTTTCTTAAAATAAAATTTTGAGTTTATAACCCGACCAACCCGAACCAACCCAACCCAAATATTTCATGGTTGGGTTGGGTTGGGTTCATTATTTAATAAGGGTTGTTTGGGTTGAAGAAATTTGCAACCCGTATAATTGGGTTGGGTCTAAAACGTACCTCAACCCGACCCAACCCAACCCACGAACACCCCTACCTAGGTCAAGCCAAGCCATCATCTTCTCCAACCTTCTCCTCTTCCTCCATGAAAAACAACCTCTACCGTCAATCCCTCTCTCTCTCCCTTTCACTACCAAGAGACCCATCCATTAGAAAGCTTCTTCTTCTTCAACAAACATCCATCGCCAGATTTGTCCTTCACGCCGCTGTACTGTTCACGACGCAATGCTATTCACGAAGGGGGAGGGGGGTACTGTTCACACCGCGATACTGTTCACGCCACCATCACTATTCACGCCACCGCCGTTTCGATCAGCCTCTTCCAGTCCGGTGAGCCTTCAATTGTGGGTTAGCAATTAGTTTCTACATAGTTCTTTAATGATCTTGGTTGGGTAAGATTTAATTCATGAATCTTGACTTTGTTTCAAGGATACCCATTCCGTTCCGGCATCAAAATCACGAGCGTGTCGCGGTCCAGTAGGATTTGGACTGTTGGAGCGAAATTTTTGATAAGTCACGAAGATCCTTGAGTTTTGGGTTGTATGGTAGATCAATTGAAAATAAGATTAATCCATGGATCTTATGACTTAAATTCAGTTTTGCCCACCAATTTGCGATTAAGTTAAATGCTATAGAATTAATTCTAATTTTGGGAATTTAGTTGGTGGAAGAAACTTTGGGCTCAATTATGGATTTTAGGGATCTTTACTAACCTTAAGGATGACTTTGATTAGGCCCCAAATCGTTTGACCGAGGTTCAAGGCAGTAGAATTTTTGGTGAGCATTTGGGTGAATTTGATTCTTGAGCTTAGTCAAGGTAAGGGACTTTATGCCGGTATGCTTAAATGCAAGTTGGGGTCTGAAGTGAAAAACTATTTTTGAAATGAAAAGATTTTTAAATGTTTTATTTATGATTTGTGATGAATTTAAAATGCTATATTTCGAAAAGGATTCTTACATGTAAAACTACTTTTGAAATAAAAAGATTTTAAAAATGTTATATTCATGATTGCTTATGAGTTTTGAAATTCTATGTGTGAAAAGTCATTCTCACATGTATGTTTGCCAGATATCCTCACAAATGTGATGCAAGAATTATGATGTATGATGGTTAATGTGAGAATGTTTCTATATGTTGTATCACTGAATGAAAATGAAAGATGTTTTGGGACCTCATGCATACATGTGTTTTCATGATGAAATGATTTCGAAGGTTGTGGCAATTACCCTCCTAAATTTATTGATGTACATCTATATGAAAATGAGCCTGACGAGGCTATATGAAAATGAGCCTGATGAGGCTTTATGTAAAGGAGCCTTACGAGGCTATATGAATGAAAGCATAGTTAGGATGGGTTAAATTGTCCACATTAAAAGCCGAAGGAAAATATTTAAGGAAACGTTTCCGCTAAGAAAGGAATTTAGGTCCCACCAAAGGAAAAAAAAAATGTTTTCGAAAACTCATTATGTATGTGTATGCATATCCTGACCCAGTAGTGAGGTCACTTACTGAGTATTTTAAATACTCATCCTTTTTCAAAATGTTTTTGGTAAAGGCAAGAACATATTTTAGGCGAGTGGCAAGGTGGTTTGCTGAAAGGGTCATGGGTGTCATGAGGAGTATAGCTTCCGCATCTAGTTTATGTTTTATTTAAAAATATTTTGTTAAGTAAACTTAATTGAAGTGAAACTATTTCATTTGATTTAACGTTTTGATTCACATTATGTTTTGCAATTATTTTTAAAGGGATCCCGGACTAAAAGATTTTGATTGTATAGCAAGAAAAGTTTAATTCTTTCTGTCTTTTATCAAAGATTTCTAAATTCCATTAGCATGCATGTAGTAACGTCCCTAGAAAGTCTAATAGGATAAGTCGAGTCGTTACATCTAAATTATTAATTTTTTCAAATGTTCGATTTTTTCAAACAACATTTTTTTTCACTAGTTAATCCAAACAAACTATTGTAAAGATTTTTGTAACGCCCCGCATTTTCAAGTAAGTCTAATTTTATTGTTTAGAGATTAATTTGGGTCGGTTGGAATAATTGGAGCTATTGTTTGAAATCTAATTTGAAGTAAATTAGAATTAAGTGACTTCAATTAAGATAATTAAAATTAAGAAAATAAAATAAAATAAGGAAGAAAAGTCTTATTTATGAGGACATGATGAGATATTTTAGTTTTTTTTTTTTTTTAAAAAAAAGAAGCCCTATACTCACCCTCTCTCCCTCTTCATGAACGGGCATATTGCCCTCTTGGTGGAAAAAAAAAACTCCAACCGTGAACTACTCCTCCAAGTTTCACCTCTTCCAGCAACGACCCAATCCTCTCCAACACCTCCTTCTCTTTTAGATCATGTCGGCAAACACCGTCCAAAAATGTCATTAGTGCCACATCAACGAAGCATTCGGAGGCAATGAGGTCTCTCTCTCTCTATTCTAGCGAGTGTCACCTTCAAACAGTGGTAGTACACCTCTCCAAAGGTGAGGTTGTGTGCGAAAGACGAATTACCCACATAGTTTTCGATAGGTTACTCTCTCTCTCTCGAGATTTTTGTTGCTGGTCAGCGTTTCAGCTGCTCCTTCACGATCCATAGCTATAGTCTTCAAAGTTCAGCGCGTGCTCCAGTGGGTTTGTTGTTGGGATTTATGCCCTCAAACCTCGTAATTAATGATTTATTTAATAATTAATAATAATTTTGATTATTTTATTTGTAATATAATATTATCCATTATATGAAAAATTCAAGGTTATTAGTGTAATCTTAAACAATATGTGGTTGACATACGGGAGGATCTTGTTCAAGAAATAACTTAAAAAGTGATAGTTTATGGGTAAGGTTGGGTGCCTTATCTTGGCAACACTATTGATCCGGCCCACTTTGTAATAGTTACAAATTATTTGATCCAAATCATTCATGTGGAGACATGTGAGTAGGGGTATCTTATACAATGAGTTTGTATAAGACAGGACCACGAAATATTCAATCTCTTTTTATAAATCCGTTAATTAAGAAGATTAATATTTCATCAGGATGATCATATGCGACTCGATCTTAATCTTGAGTGAGTTGTAAACTCCTTCCTGTGAGGGTATGTCCTTTGATTTGCATGGGTGAGAGTGAAATTTGTAGCCAATTCAATAAGCCTACCATTTTAGGGACTTGACCAAATAGGGAGCTGGGAACATAATCTTACAAGATGGAACTCGCTCCTTCCCATATGGGGTAAGTAGATGAGTAGTTCTCTTAAGTGCTGACTTCGAGACTCACCCTCTCACTGCCCCGAGAGGGACTTAGTTTATGGTTGAATCATAAACAAATAGTTCATTAGATGATCAGTGGTACTTAAGGTGCAAGATGCAATTATAGGGGTAAAACGTACTTTTGACCCAGCTGTAATTACGAACAACTCGTGAAGGATCGACTTGCATGTAGTGGTTATATCCATGAACATAATTTGTCCTACAGTGCATAAGAGTGCAACTCTAGGTCTATAGTGGAGTGACCTATAGTTAATGAATGAAAATTAATTTATTATAGAGTTTAATTAATTGATTTTGTATCATTGGAGCTTATAATCTGTAGGTCCATAAGGTCTCCTTGCTAGCTCATAGTAACACTAAAAGATCAATTTAGTTGAAATAAAATTTTGAAATATTCAAATGAATATTTATTTTGAAATGTTCAAATTAATATTTATTTTGAAATATTCAAATTAATATTTAATGTATTAGATATATTAAATATGAGAGAGGAAAATATATTTATTGTATTTGATACATTAAATATTAAAATAATTAATGTATATTAGATACATTAAATAAAAGATATTTATAAAATTTGAATATGATTCAAATTAATAAATATTGTAGGAGATTTGAATGAGATTCAAATATGTATAAGATATATTTTAATATATTAGATATTAAAATATAACATTTTAATTATGGCAAAGATTTTCCCTTGGTCTCTATGAATAGGACCCTTGAGTTGCGCCATTAGACACAACACACATCTCCTCAATAGAGAATTAGAAAATTCTCTCTAGACCTCTTCCTCTCCAATCCCTTATGGATTTTCTTTCAAGAGGCTCCCACAAGCCTTGGTCATGTTTTCGAGTCATAGCAAGGAAGACTTTTGTGGAAGTCTTGGAACACGAGAAGTAAAGAATCGCCAGAAAATATCTCCATATTTACTCCAAGTACGTTTGCTTAATCTTATTTATTAGTTTAATTTTAAATAAAATCAAAGATGATCTAATGCTTCTGCTGCAGAGTGAAACGTTCATTCCTTCATCTGTTCGATGTCGTTTTGTCTTCCAACAATGACGTGAGGCAAGGTGAGGTTGTTTTTAGTTTGGTTCCGTGGTAGTTTTTGTTTCAAGTGTGACTCATAAACTATTTCGATCTCGTTTCAGAAGACCCATAGCCTAGAGAGGTTAGATTTATGGGTTCGAACTTATTCGAAGAAAATCCAACAAAGTTGTGGGCCATTTTGGTAAGATTTGTTGGGTAACAACTCGTTTTATTCATTTTCAAACTTAGCTTAAATGTTCTAAATTACGCTCCAATCTTTGGAGTTCTTTTGTTGTAGTTTTGGACTAGTTTGGGACTGATCGATCAAGTTGTAAGGACGAGGTACTAATCTTATTAGTTATTCTTTGTGTTGTTTATCGACCTTAAATTGAGGTCTTGATTTAGTATGATTAGGTGTTAATGTTGAGCATTAATTTTAGGTTGATCCAAGGACTCTTATCTGTAGAAAGTTTGTGATTGTTCTCTTTGGATGGCTAATTAGGTAAGTGACTTTATGCTAGACTGCCTAAAACAAGTTGGGAACTGAATTTTAAAATGTTATGTATTATATGAAAATGAATTTTTACATGTATGATTTCCAAATATTCTTATGAATGTGATGTGTGATTTATGATTTATGATTTATGATTAATAATGTGACAATGTTGCTTTATGTTGCATCACTGAATGAAAATTGAAATGCTTTGGGACCTCATGCATATATATGTGTTTTCATGACAAAATGCTTATGAAGGCTGTGGCAATTACCCTCCTAAAATTATAGATGTACATCTAAATGAAAAGAACATGAAAATGTTAATGGGAAAGGAACCTGAAAATGTAAAATAAAAAGGAATCTGAAAAAGTTAAATGAAAATGTAAGGTTAGATTGGGTTAATTATCCACATTAAGCTGAAGATAAAAGTTAAAGGGAAACGTTTCCACCATGAAAAGGTTTTAGGTCCCACTAGAGGAAGAGTTTTAAAATCATATTGTATGTGTTTGCACATCTTGAACTCGGTAATAGGGTCATTTACTGAGTATTTAAAATACTCATCCTTTTCAAAAATGTGTTTTTTTTCAAGTAAAGCAAGGACTTCCTAGGCAATTGACAAAATAGTTTGCTAAAAAAGGCCATGGGTGATTTAGATGAGATTTCCGCATTTATATTATTTTTGTCTAAAATGTTTTATTAGTAGAGGATATGTTATGAAATTATTTCAATTGATTTAATGTTTTATTTTATTTTATATTTTGTAAAGATTTTTAAAGGGATCTCGATTAAAATAATTTTGGATGCTTTAGTAGAGAGTTTTCGTTATGTGTTTTTTTTTTTTTTAAGTTTCACAAATGTCTTTAGCACCCAAGTGGTAATATCTTAGGTACTCAAAGTATTAAAAAAAAAAAAAGTTGGGTTGTTTCAATTTTTGTTGTTCCTATTACATCTCTAGATTGTTATGTTTATTTTTTTCAAAGTTTCTAAACACTAATCTATAAATTTTGCATAAAAAATCGATTTTAGTCCATATGTTTTTAATTCCTTAATAAATTATTAGCAAAAACCTAATATATGTAGCTTTTTCTTTCTTTTTTCAGTTTAATTAACTGATCCATAAATGTCGACATAATCAAGTAATCATGTTTTCAACCTAAGTGTAGTATGTTAGGTGTTTAATTTCCAAATGAATTTGAATTTTTGTTTAATGTAATTAATGAAAAAAAATAGCAAAGATAAAAAATAGTATTTATGTATAGTTTAGAAATAAAACGTGCAAGGATACCTCAACGACAAATGGCATGTACCCTCGATCAAGAGGTCAAAGGTTTGAATGCTCTCACTCTCAAATCTTTATGAACTAACAAAAAAGTGTAAGAAGTTCAAAGATTAAAAAAAAAATCAAATAGATATTTAAAATAATAGAATTTATCCCTTTTGTAATTATTTCTTGCCGTGTGGATCTCAATCTCATGAATAGGCCTGAGGCCCCAAGCTCGCCCCAAAGTTGAAGTTTGATCGGTCTAGCCTAGCGCAACCCATTCATTCATTGGATTGAGTATGTATTACCCTTTTGGACCATATTTAGATCGACTCGTTGGGGCGGTTTAATGGGCTTATCATTTAGCCAACCCAAATATGTAAGTGCATATATAATTCTTTATATATTTAAAAAAGTAATTTTTTTTAATTTTTTTCTTAAAATATATTTTTAAAATTTAGATATCAAAGTTTCTAGTTAATAAAAAATTTATAAAAAAAGTTTTTTTTAAATAAAATGCTAAAAGAAACTTTATAATATTAATAATTTTATATGTAAAAAATACGAAAATTTTAAAATAACATTACCTAAGAAATATAATTCTAATAAATTTTAATAAAATTTCATTAAGAAAAATTTTCTAAATTTTTTTTTTTTAAATAATTAAATAATTATTATTTAATTGGCTAATCCAATGAGCTGGCCCAAGTCAGGTCCAAGCTCGACCCGAACTTTGATCTAATGAGCTAAGTCAATGGATCAGCCTATGGACTTGGCTATTGAAAGTTGGGTTGGCCCAGCCCAAAGCCCAAATATTGTTTTAGACTTGCTGGGATTGGGCCTATACTTTTTAGGATCAGACCGGCCTAATAATGAAGGTGAAGGATTTGTTTTCTTATTTATCATCTTTATCTCGATTTTCTCGGGTAAAAATTGTCCATTGAATTAATTATTTGTATATTACATTAATGAAATAACGTTGCAATAGTTGTTTATTGTTTTGAATTCAATATTTTATTGAATTTGAATAGTACGTATGCATTAATTATTGAAATTAAATTATACTTTTCAAAGTTTGTAATATTAAAAAAAGAAACGGCCACCTGGGCTCCAGGTTTTGGTGGAAAATGAGTATGATGTAGCCCATGGGCCAATTTCCATTTGATTGATGAAATTTCTATTTTCCCTCAAAAAAAAAAAAAAAGTTTGTAATATTAAAATTTTCTGTTTATCATTGAGAGAAAAACTTATGTCTAACCTATATCCAACGGACTCAATCATGTTTTAATAATTTATTTAATTTCGTGTAAAAGTGTAACTATACTTATAAAGAAAATCGAAATATTTCTAAAAAAAAATTGAGCCCAAAAACTCACATAGTAACCTTTTAATTTGGGTTTTTTTAAAAAAAAAAAAACAATTAGTGCCTGTCTAGTAACCTTTTAATTTGATTTTTTTGCTTAAAAAAAACTCTTAACTATCATTTTCTCGGTTTTTCAATCTAATTTTAAAAAAGCTTTTTGAAATCTTAAATAAAATTTGCAAAATAGAAAATAAAATAATTTTAAAATTTTTCGTAAAAAGTGAAATATTAAAAAGTGTTTTAAAAATGTACTCGTTTTTTAATTAGTTTAAACAATATAATATTTTCATAAAATAATTGAAATACAAAATATTATCTTTAAAAAATCCCCAAATAACTTTATAACTAGAATTATCGTGGATTACTTAGACAACCTACAATTATAATTGTTATATCAAGAGTTGATAATTCGATTCTTACGTGGAGATTGGAAAAATTACAAATATGGACATTAGGAAGAAAAAAAAATGAGCATTGTAGGAAGCGATAATGACTAGATAGAGAGTGTGTTGAACACTTTTCTTGAAAGTGATTAAAATATAGAGACGTGAAGGCTTTTACAAAATCAGGAATAATCAAAATTTTGAATTCAATTTGAATTTTCAATTTGACCACAAATTGTATAATACTTATAAATCTTTCATTTTTCTTCGCTATATAAATTTAATGTGAGTTTCCAGTTTTAAATTTTTCGAAAGACCAAAAGTCAATTTCTTATTCTACTCTTCAAATAGATAAATACGAAAATATACTGGTTGTGAGGCAAGAGATATAAACAAATCTGCTAGTTTATCTTTAAAAATAATAATAATAATTTTAAATTCAAAATTCTAAGTAAATAAATATTTTTAGGTTTTAAAATCTCATTTTGGTATACGAAATTTCAAGTAACTCAACTCTCAAAATATGTATTTTTCTGTTTATTTTTTTTAAAAATAACTATTCTGGTCTGTCAACTTTCAAGATGTCTATATTTTTGTCTGTTAAACTTCAAAAAATTTACAATTTTAATCCCTACTATTATTTTTCCTTAACATCTATTCTCCCAATATTTGCATTATTTTCCTCGATACAATCAATGTAGCTCTAATACATATGTACGTCAACATGTCAATACACATATTAAAAAACATTGTTATTCATTTGTTGAAAAGTTAACCATAAAAAACATAGTCAAAATAGTTAATTTTAAAAAATTTAGAAACTTTAATACACATTTAAAATTTTGGAGACAAAATGAAAAAAAAAACTAATAGTTAGGCCCCGTTTGATGACCATTTGGTTTTTGGTCTTTGATTTTTGAAAATTAAGTTGGTTTTCTCATGATTTCTGTACAATAGTTTTTATCTTTCTTACATAAACATTTGAATTCTTAGTCATATTCCAAAAATAAAAACAAGTTTTCTAAAAACTACTTTTTTTAGTTTTTAAAACTTGGCTTCGTTTTTTAAAATATTAGTAAAAAATAGATAACAAAACAAAGAAACTTATAGGTAAAAGTAGTGTTTATAAGTTTAATTTTCAAAAACCAAAAATCAAATGATTATCAAACGGGGCCTTAGGGGCTAAAATAGATCTTTTAACAATACATATACAAAAGTGGGACAATTTTGATAGTTTGGTAGCATAAAATGGAATTTAAATATAATTTGTATTTATTTTTTGTGGACAATGGACAAACCTAGTTTTTTTACTACATATTTTTTCACCTCCATAAGTTAAAATTTACTAGTCATAAAGCATCCCTAACATAAAAAATGAATGGCTAAATTATAAAAATATCCATCAACTTTAACCTTTGTTTCAAAAATACTCCTATCATTTCAAAAGTTGCAATATTACTCTCGACCCTTTTGATAAATATTTCAAAACTACTTTTGGAGTAGAAATTCATTAGAATGTTGGATGAAAAATTGACATGGTGGTGACCTGGAATGATGTAGCGGTGAATAGGGATGCTTGTCTGGATTAAGTTCGAAAGAACGACAATCGGACACATCAACTGTCCAACATTCTAATAGTTTTTCTACTCTAAGGATAGTTTTGAAACCTTTTTGAAAGGTCAAGGTCAATATTGTAACTTTTGATTGATAGATGTATTTTTGGAAGAAATGACAAAGTTCAAGGGCCCTTTTATAATTTAGCCAAAATGAAATCACCAAAACACCCTCACCTAAGAACTTATTGTATTATGGTAATGTTAATCTTCCAAGTTTATAAAAAAAAATCATGAAATTTGTATAAATTGGTAAAAACTTATTGAAACTAATAAATAAATTTCAACACCCTTTATTACTGAATTTATAGAATCCTCGCTCAGTTATATAGATTGTAATATTATCAAATAAATAAATAATCACGACTGATAGTAGTTATATGTACTCATGTTGTCAATGTTTTATCAACTTTGAATATTTTTCATCAATATTTCTATTAGTTTGATATTGTGTTTTCATATGAAAGTTAGAAGTATTTGATTTGCAAAATATCAATGAAAATGTTCACATTTCCTTAAATTAAAAGTTAAAAGAAGGTACAACAATTAATAATAATTATAATTAGTTCTATAAATATTCAGGTGAATCATTACATAAATAAAATATAAATTACTTTAGATTGTTATAAACAAATACAATATTAACAAGCTAATAATAGTATAATAGTATAATAGTTAAGTTATTTCTACCTTTTTCGATAAAGTTGTAGCTTTAAAAAATCTCAACTAGTTATTTATTTATGATGCAATATTATAAAAGAAAAATCTAATAATGAATTATTAGTATAATAAATCAATAATTAATAATTTCTTTAAAAGAAAAGTGAATTTGTCAGAGTGGGTACCTTTTCTAGAAAGTCAGAAATGTTTTGTTAACAGAAATCACTTGTGTCAAAATAAAGCAGCTATGACTCTAGGCCTAGATTAGTATACAATTTTCTAAATAGTTTTGGATGTATTTAATTATAGAGATATTGAGGAAAAAAACCAACGTAATACCTTCTGTTATTTTGCTCTCTTTAAAAGCTAACAACGAGAACCTACTAAATGTTTCAATTTAATTCAAAAAGATATATATTAATTTTATATCGAAACCAATATTATTAAACCAATTTTATCCTTCAGACATTGAACTTTCTAAGCATAGCTTAGCAGTCAAGGTACGCTTAGAAAGTCAAGGTATCTACTGATTTTCTTGGAATCAGAGATTCAAATCTCACCGTCATATTTTTGCTTAAAGGATAAAAAATAAAAAATATATATATTGGATTCTTGCACTTGTTTTCCAGAGGAACTACATAAAGGGAATGAACAAAGGAGAGGAATCTATGCTTTTTTTTAAAAGCTATATTTTTTAAAAAAAATTGATAGAGATTTTAAAAAAAAATGTTTTTATTTAATGTATTTCATTTTAATATTATAACATAAAAATATTATTTTAATATTAATAAAAATAATGAAAGTAATCGTATATAAGATATTATTAGCTATAAATAATCTTTCAAATTGTTTGCTTTATTCTCTATTTTTTTTAAATAGCCATTTTGATTTTTATAGTTATTTATGTCGTTAATTAGTTAATTGTTTGGATTTATGTTCTAAAGTCTAATTAATGTTTTATTATTTAATAATTATTTATAATTTTTATTTGTAATATTACATTATCTATTACATGAAAAATCCTAGATTATTAGTATAATCTTGAATAGTATGTGTAATAGCACCTAAAATGTGCTATTTATATGTCTTCTTTCATGCTAGTTCTTATACTCTCACATGTTTATTTGTTTATTTTGTAGAGTTCAAGTGATTTGGAGCTCATTAGAGTACTTTGGATGAATCGAGATAAAAAAAAGGAGCCATTTGGAGCTAAATTGAGTAATCAAGTCAAGAGAAAATGAAGATCAAGCTCAAATTACCGAGAGGATAGCGTCTCGATGCTATTGAATACGCCCATCATGACATTGGACCCATACACACAACGTTGATACGTTGAATTCAAGCGTCAAGACGCTACGAAATGCACCCACGATGCCACGCTCGATGTTGTGGTGAGCCTTGCTCAATACTGGCAACGTTGAGACGCTTCCCATAGCGTCAAGACACTGTAAACGCACGTAACGTCTCGATGCTACAACATTTTCTATAATTTTTTTCCTTATTTGTAAGGGCACCATCTTCTATCCTTAGTGTCTCGACGTTGCCGCCTAAATATATATTCTTCTTTTTCCTCTAGGGAAACTCATGACTTAGTTTTAGATTTAAGTTTCTAGACACCTCTAGCTTTTTCCTTGTATTTTTCTTGTTGAACTCTTGTAAAGATCAAATCATGGCCGATTTTAATCATCTCGTCAGAATGAGTAGCTAGAGTTTGTGTTTCTAATTCAAGGGTTAGTCAAGTCCAATTGTAAGACCACTGATCGGTGTACACAGAAGCGCACGCGATCGAAGTAATATAAAATGGTATGTGAGTACCAAGTATCGAACCCCAAGGGAACGGTGTAACAAAAATACAGTAAAGAAAAGTGTAAGGAAATTACAACTTAAAACTAAAATTGCCAAAAAACAAGGTTGGTTTGGTGTGTTGGTAAAAAAAGTAAAAATTACAGAATTTAATTGCAGAATCAAGAAATTGCAATATTGAAATGACAAAAATTGCATAATCGCAAAATAGCAATATTGGATAGTAAACTAAAATTTCAGAAGGAATTTAGATAAAGATGGGGCTCAAGAATGTCATTGTCCTAAGTGGTAATTGCAAACCAAAATTGCAATTCTAACATATTCTACACTCAATTGTAAACCAAAATTGCTTCTCCTATTCACCTTGAATTTAGGTTTTTAAGAGGCTAAGTGAGTGACTTATATGTCTATAGTCCCTCTATCTTAGATAATTCGGCTCACCTTAATCCCTATGTCTAGGGTAAGGATTGGCTTATGTCTAAGCTCTTTTTCCATTACTTGTGTGAAATCCGCTTATTTCTAACCATGTCGGTATTAGATCTAAGCTTGAGTTGCTACCCTAGTTGATCAATCTAGGATCTCAACGAAATTTTATTCAACACAAGCAAACAATTGAGATGTAGGCTTGGTTTTTCTTGAAATTTTGGATACATTTACTTCTTAGGGAATTCACATCCTTGAACCCCCTAAGAAGTTTAGCTCTTATTAAAGATAAAAATCCTACAACTAATTTTTGGGGAAAAGTTCATATTGAAAATTTGAGTAGCTTGTTAATTAATACAAATTTGCATCCTAAGTAATATTGGAACAACTATGACAGTAAGCTTAAGCAAATTTGATCAGTTAACCTCAAAGAAGTCTAAAACTCTCAATTTAATTCAAAAAGATAAAGTCAAAGGCTTCAGTAGGAATTTCAATCTTCTTCCTTCAACCTTTGGACCTAATAGAATTTTAAATATACCAATAAATGTTGAAACTTTTATAAAGCAGAAACATAAAAAATAAATAAATGAAGAAACTCGCAAACAAATGCTAGATTAAAACCAAAACTTAATGCGAAACAGATTTCGAATGAAGAACAAATGTGTACTGCCAACGATTCTTGGTAATACAAGAAGAAAAATCAGAAAGGTAAGACAGAAACTGAAGTTCTCGGCCAAAAAACATAGCAAAATTTTTGCAAAAAATATAGTACTTAAATTGAAAACCCACGAGCCGAAATCTCCACCTAAAAACCCAAATTCAAACCCCAACTTCTTCATTTGAATTGATTGGATAAATCGAAAGAAGAATAGGAAATAAACTTAAAGTAGCTCTCGGTAATTCAGAAATGAAATTGAAGAAATATAAAAACAAAGAACAATGCAGAAAAGAAAAACAGAGTATTGACGTTGAAAAATAAAACCCACGAATTTGACTCCTAAAAATGTCTCCAAAACGAATTGTCTTAGCTCCTCCTCTTCTTCCCCCTTTATAGACCTTCATTAGGGTTGAAGAATGCCCAAATTTCGTGCTCAAAATCCCTCAAATCATGCTGTAATTGAAGATTTTCAGAATGGGTTAAATGCAAATTTTTTTCCTTTTTTTTTTTCCTTTTCTACTGATCCAGATTGCAGAATCACGATTTTGCAATTTGAGTTTGCAATTTCCATATTTCCTGCAAACAAGATTAATTTATTTAGAACTCTATCCCAATTGCCATCATATTTATTTCTTTCTTAAATTGAAACAATCTTTCAACTATTTTCAAATGGTCTTAAGTCAAAACAAGAATATTTTAAGAAATTGAGAGTTAAATAAGCCTTAATTCTAAGGCTTATCAACCATCGTGAGGCTTTAAGCTTCAGTTCAATTTCTTTATTTCAAGTATTTCTTTTACTCTTGCTTTGATTCTTATGATCTTTCATTGATTGAATTGACACCTCAATTGTATTGATTGCTTATATGTTTGCTATGTATTGGTGATTCGTAGATTAATGCTTGATTTTAGTAGCAATAGGGTTGGCTCATGTGTGTGTTTTCTATGGCTTTTCCTTGAATACATAGCTTGCATGATAAACTCTAGAACAAAAGAAACAAACTGATTAGGCATAGCTATCTCGCCTGTTAAATCTTGTTTTAGTCTTCCCATCGTGTTTAATGTTGTTGTGTTCAATTAATATAGAACGCTATCGTGCCCAATTAATTAGATAACAAGATTGGTTGTAATGCTTTGTTAAAATCAATTAAATTAGGGAAATAGAACTTATCACAACTATTTGGATTAAGTTGACTAAGTGCTTGGTTGTAATGCTTTTCCTTATTCTATTGTTTTATATCAATTAGAAAACTGAGGCTTGAATCATGAATCTTGCATTGAAATCTTGTGAAATTGTTATTTTGGTTTTGTTTTGCTCAAGGACTAGCAAAAATCTAAGTTTAGGGGTATTTGATAGCATGCAAAAGTGTGCTACTTCTAGGCTTAATTTTTTGCTAGTTTGCTATGATTGTGTGTACTTTCATGTATTTTTATGTATATTTTGCAGAAACCGAGCAATTAAAGTAAAATCGAAGCATTGTGGAATATTTGGACAAATTTGGAGAATAATTGAGCTATATTTGAGGATCCAATTGTTGAAGAGAAGTAACAAAGCTTGTGAGCCCGAGAGTATAGCGTCGCAAAGCCATCTCTAGCGTTGCAGCTCTATATCAACAGCCCTTCAACCTTGGAATGCAGTAGACATAGCGTTGCAACACTGTCCACAACGTTGCAATGCCAGCCAAAATAATTTTTTCCTTTTTTATAAAATTCGAGGGACAACATTGCAACGCTGTCTTGATGTCTATAAAGGAAAATTTTTCATTCTTCAAAACATGAGCAACTTTAGAGAGACCTAAACCCTAATTTCGATAGAGGCACTGTTTTGAGGTCTAGAGGTCATATTGGAGAGCTAAAGAGGAGACTCAAGGCTCGGGATCGTGGGACATCACGTCGGGAACGGTGTTGGCACTCGTCGTTCAGTTTCTTCTCTATATTCTCTTTACTTTGTTTTCTTTAATTTTAGGATTTCTTGGACTGTATTTGAATGTAATTGAGTATTGTAGACTCATGGTTGATTGTATAATTTTTGTAAGATTATGTTTGATTTATTGATTTGTGTTTTTGTAACTTCTTTATGCATCTTGAATCAATCATCTACGCTTTTGGCCATAGCTTTGTATGTTAAGTTAAGTTTAGCTTGAGAAAGTAAATTTAACTAAGGACTTACATGAATGACTAGGATTGGCCTATTGCAAATGAATAGGTTAATGTTAGAAGCTTTTAAGAGAATTTCATAATGCCATGTTTAGTGGTAGAAATAGACCGACAGGTTGATTTGCTTTTTTCATGAGTTCAATTGGGCTCGAGAGAGTCAATTGAATACCTTAGTAATTCTTGGCTTATGACTGTTGCATGTTTCATAATTTTTTAATCAATTTCATAGTTGTGCTTCATGGATTGCAATTTCCAAATATCTCTCTAAAATTGGACTTCAAGTTTGTAAATAATAGTTTAGGTTCTATTTATTTGTAAAAAAAAAATCAAACCAAAGTTATATTTCTGTAAATAAAATTGGGCATAATTAACTATGGTACTTAATTAAATCTAAGAACTTCAATCCATGTGGATGACTCTGGCCACTATTATTGTAAAATATTTAGAGTTTTAGTTTTTATAAATTTAATCTTGATAGGGCCTTCGACAAGCCCTCTTATCAGTTATCACACCCCTAAACTTGAATTATTACTTGTCCCTGAGTAATCTATATCCTCCCAAAAACTCTTCTTAAATAAGGCAACTCGTAGATCAAAACTACTTTAGCTAGAGAATATGTTCTGCTACATAGGTATCTTAGCCACATTATCAATTCCACAAGTTGCTCCTTTAAGACTGTTGGACTCTCAAACATAATATCTACTGTCATGCTATTTTAGCACCCAATATAGCCCATCCATCCTACCAATTTCGTCACTCTTTTGCACATGCCTATTGTTCAACTAGAAATCCTTTATCCCTTTAATCCCTTACACTACCAATACTAAAATTCTCAAGCTCACTTTTTTTTTTTAGCAACAAATCCTCAAGCTCACTGTGCAATCCTTTAACCAATCTCTAACTCACTTAACTTACTTATTTAATCCTAGCTTCTTTATTGAAAAAGGTTTTCTTTTTTTCTTTTTTTCTTTTTTTCTCACTCTCAAAAACTCCTTAAAGTCATAGCCCTTGTTCTAGGAATGACAACATTTTATGATGAAGTGCACCCTAGCTTCCAGACTCATCACCCTAAAGGAACAACACTCATTTCCCCAAAAAGATAAGCCTTCTTGTTACTTCCCTCTTGCGCCTCAAAATGGAAACATTGGTAATGAAGTTCACCTAAGTCATGGGAGGGTTGTAACTTATAAGCTAACATTCATTCTTTTCTCTCTCTTTTGTTTTAAAAAACTTTTAACTTCTATTTTTTTTACAGCTTTTTCTTAAGTTACCTCTTGATGCAAGGACAAACTACAGGTGTCATAAATGCCCCTAGTTACTTAGCTCCTTAAGAAAAAGACTATCTTATTTGGAAAAAGATGAATGCATCTACTAAGGGCAAAGATGAGTGCTCTCTAAGAGGGGTTTTTTTTTTAACAAGAAGGTCTCACCCCCAAACTTAAACCACTCATTGTCCCCAATGAGCGAGAATGGTTGTTAAACCTCCAAACTTATTTCTTACAAAAGCTAGGATTAAAGTTGGAAAGCTGAGTTCATTAAAGGATTGGTTAATACAGTGAGCTTTCCTAAAAGCCTAATTGCACAAAGGGTGGTTCTAAAAGAAGCTATTTGGGCACTAAGACATACTATGCAAAAGAGTGATGAAATTGAAGACACAATTAACTAAATTAGATTACTAAAATAATTACATTCATCCAGCATAGTTAATCAGCCTCAGTCCAACAATCTTTATGCAATAGAGATAACACAACAGCACAACAAACTCAACTAGACAAAAGCATTAATCTAGAATTATTACTACGCGCACTGATTTTGAGAGAACAAACGTTAAGCAAGCATCAAACGAAACAACATTTTTTTTCGCAATTAACAACAGGGAGGAACCAACATCACTACATTCAATCATCAACCAAGGGCAAGGAAGATGGTTTTTTTTCTTTCTTTCTTTTCTTACTCTCTTCTACTAACAACCCTAAACCAAAGCTAAAGGAATGAAAAAAACAAACTAATAAAACTTGAAAAGACAGAATATAACCACAACAGAATTAAACAGTCAGAAAGTAGAGAGATTAAACCAACATCTCTGGAACAACTCTAATCTTCAATTGCATGTCTCTTTCATTCTCATCTTCATTCGCTGTTGTAATTCATTATGTTCTAGCCTTTGCATTATCAGCCCTTGTTGTTCCAACAAAATAAAAATGCCTACAACAGAAAAAAAAAATAGACACAAAGCAAATATGTAGAAAATAATAAAAACTGAAATAAAAATAAACCAAAACTCAACAAACCATTTGTGGGAGCACAATGGATTTTTAATTAAAGTACTAATGCTCCATCAAAATTTTTGTTTTAACCACCCTCAAGTAGTTGGAGAGAGAGATAATTTCATTGAAACTCCTCCCCTCAGCAAGAGAAATTATTGGGTGAGGCCACAATGTGGCTGAGTTTTTCACAGTTGGATGGAGAGAGAGAAGTACCTTGAATTTAATCTCGTGGTAAGAGGGCCTAAAATGATTGAATCTACATCCAATGGTTATTATGAGGCAACCACATTGTGGCGGCCTCACTAAATAATTTGTCCCCTAACAATGTTTGATTCGCTGCCCATTCACCTTAAATTCTCTCCCATCCTTATCAACACATTGTCTAATCACAAATGAATCATCCCAGAAATACAACTTCAACTCATGGACAAACCTTTTCAACTGTTGTTTTGATAAACCAGGGGGCAAAGTTCCATGAGCAAGGTAGTTGGCAAGGTTGATAGCACACAAAAGTATACTATCCCTAGGCTTATATTCTTGCTAGTTTGAGGTGTTAAAGTGTACTTTCATCTACTTAATATATTCAATTTGTAGGATTCGAGCAAATACAATGAAATTGAGCAATTGGGAAAGATAATCGAGTATTTGGAAAGCAAAGGCATGTTCTGGAGCAATAGAGATAAGAAGAATATAAGTTATCGTAATGGAACCTAAGAGGACAGCATTGAGACGTTGTCCATAGCATCTTAACGCTGTCAACATAGTCAAGCAAAGCTCACATTCCCGAAGGAGTGGCGTTGAGATGCTACTTTTGGGTGTCTCAACACCTAAAATGCGCTCACCAGGCCTTTCCCATCCGTAGCGTTGAGACGTTGTGTGTAGCGTCTCAATGCTACCATGATATTCCTTCTTTACTGTGAGAATTAGGTCACAACGTCGAGACGTTGTCCCAATTGTTATAAATAGAACTTTTTGGCTGCGGATTCAGGGAGACCATTTGAAGAAGTACCAGTCTAAAGTCGATTTCTACTCCACATTTGGGATTAAGGGAGCACTCTTGAGAGCCGAAGAAGACATTCAAGGCTTGGGATCGCGGCATATCACAACGAGAATGAGTGTGGCACGCGTCAGAGAGTTTTTCTCTTCTTTCCTATTTATTTCGTAGTTTTTATGTTTAAACTGTATGAGTTTAGAGTTGTAAGTGTGAATTTAAGTGACTGAATTCAATTTTAGACTTGGTATTTTTGGATGATTGGTTTAATCCTTGAACTTGTTATATTTCAACATCTATTTTTAGAAACTCATCTTTATTGTGTAATCTTTTGGCCAAAGGTTAGCTTAGCATAATTTTAGTTTAGCTTGAGATAGTAGACTTATATTTAGATTCGTTTGTATAACTATTAGTAAACATGTGCATGAGAATGAATTGCTTGCTAATAGAAGCCGTTAGGAGAAGATTTATAATGTCATGATGTGTTATAAAATTAACTGGAAGGTTGATGTATAAATTGAGCATGAGATTTAATTAAGGCTTGGGAGAGCCAATTAAATATCCTTGCAACTTCCCAGCTTATAAATGTTTCTTGTATGATTTATTTCACGGATGGACCAAATGTAGTGTTATCTTGCTAAAACCAAAGTCTAAAAAGAGTTCCCTTTAAGCATCTCCAACCTTGTAAATAGTTAATTTAGGTTTTAATTTAATTTTCCGCTATTGTTCGTTCTCTAGATAAATTGAGCATTAGTAATTATGGTACTTAATTAAACTAAGAAATCTAATCCCTGAAACCGACCCTGGCCATTATTACTGCAAAATTTAGAGGTCTAGGTTTATAAATATATTTGATAGAGCCTTCGACAAGCCCATTATCAAAGGTCCACATACCAAGGTTTCTCCATTTCCTTGAGGCAAGCTGTTGTAAATAACTGCTCATCAATGAAAGAATTTCTCATCTCGGGTTGCTAAGGCAATTTCAACAGCAAAACATCATCTTCAGGCAACAAACTTGTTGAAACTGTGTATGTTGCTCCAACACTACCATCTCAATATTTTCCTCAACTGTGTTGTCTAGAGCTTGATGTTAGGATTTATGCCCTAAAGCCTCATAATTAATGATTTATTTAATAATTAATAATAATTTTGATTATTTTATTTGCAATATAATATTATCCATTATATGAAAAATCCAAGGTTATTAGTGTAATCTTGTACAGTATGTGGTTGACATACGGGAGGTTCATGTTCAAGACATAACCTAAAGGGTCATAGTATATGGATAAGGTTGGGATGCCTTATCTTGGTAACACTATTGATACTACCCACTTTGTAATAGTTACAAACGATTTGATCCAAATTGTTCATATGGAGACATGTGAGTCGGGGTATCTTATACAATGAGTTTGTATGAGACTGGACCATGAAATATTTAATCACTCTTTATAAATCCGTTAATTGACGAGATTAATATTTCATCAGGATGATCATATGCGACTCGATCTTAATCCTGAGTGAGTTATGAACTCCTACCTGTGAGGGCTTGTCCTTTGATTTGCATGGGTGAGAGTGGCTTTTGTAGTCGATTCAATAAGCCTACCATTTTTGGGACTTGATCAAATAGGGAGCTGGGAACATAATCTCACAAGATGGAATTCACTCCTTCCCATATTGGATAAGTAGATAAGTAGTTCTCTTAAGTCTTAAATGCTGATGATAATTCTCATTTATGAGGATTATTTAACCCTGAACTAAGTTGTTCTTATCATTTTTGTATGTTTTATTAAATAACGAGCAAGCTAACAATAGTATTTATGAGATAAATTCATGAAAGTTTGTCGAAGTATTGAAAAAGAAGAAAGAAGTTGAAAAGATAATGAAAATTAAGCTAATTTGTTGTTTCTGTGCAGATTTGGAGCAATGACAAAAATGCAATTGCATTCCACTTTTGAAATGCAATTGCATTTCCATGACAAAAACAAGGTGGTGAACAAGGGAAAAATGCAATTGCATTCCACTTTTGAAATGCAATTACATTTTCTGGAAATTTCTAGAGCTACGAAAATCACGAGAAAACACCACGATTCATGGAAACTATTCGATATTTAGGAGATATTTCAACCCAAATTCATGCCCAAATGTTGACCCAAGGTTGAGAGAGCCCAAAGATGGAAACCCTAGCCCTCAATGCCTATAAAAATGAGAAGAACGAAGCAAAACGCATCTGGATTTTTCTGGTTTTTGGCATTTTCGAACAGCAGCAGTAGTTTTCAATTTTTTTTTTCTTCCAGCAGTTTATGCTTCGTTTTACCCTTTAATGTCCTAGTCTAATCCCTCTTAAACAAAGGTTCAAGAAGGTGAAGATCCAACTGCCTTTGACGGTGTGTGTGGTTCGATCAATGCAAGGAAACATACTTTATCGTTTCTGCTATGTTTTTGTTCATTTTTACTTCACAGCTAGATTCTGTTTTGTTCTTAATTTTTTAAGTTGTTTCCAACTATTAAGTCCTTTAATTTTCATTATTCTTTTTTCTAAAAGGCCAGTTGATTAATTGGGATTGCAATTCCACAAAGTTTTGAATTTTCTAATAGCAATATATGTGAAATTCTGGTTTTAAGTTATTAAATTTCAGCACTGTTATTAATTTCTTTTTTTGGCATTTTAAGTTTTTAGATTAATTTTACATTAAGGTGTCCTTAATAAAATTCAGATCGGTTTGCCTTATTATTCTGAAAGCTATTTCCCTTATTTTGATTTATTAATTATGAATTTTATAGCAATTAAATTGTGTGTTTTCATTTCTTCCATAAGGAGCTAATTCCTCCTTAGGGATTCAAGTTAGTGAATGCCCTAGAGGAGAGATGTAAAGCTTAAAAGCATATTCAATCTAGTTAACACTTGAGACTTTTTTTGTTTTTGTTGAAATAACGTGGGTAAACCTAGCCGACCAACTAGTGATTTCTTGTCAAGCTTGAACTTAATACCGAAAGGGTTAAGGGAAAGCGGATGTCACAAAAGCAATGGAGGAAAAGGCTTAGAAATAAGTCTTGAACATCGACCCTAGACATAGGGCGAGACTCCAAAACCACTAGAATTGTGCGCAAAATTATCTAAGTTAGATTAGCCATAGAAATATAGGTTTAATCACTTAGCCTCCTAAAGATTTTGAAGCAAAATTGAATAGGAGTTGAATTCAGTTTACTTAGTCTCTTGTGTTGATTACGATTGCAATTGCATTTTAGTGGTATTTCTTTCCAAATGGGCATAAACAACTTGGATTCCATTTTTCTTAATTATTGACTTTCGTTTATTTCCTTTAGCAAAATCAACATCTCAAGCATTTTTTGCACCCTTGGTTACCACAATTGCATTTTGTAAACAACTTTTGTGTCATCTTCCAAGATTTTGTTAAATTTGTTCCCTTGGGTACGATACTTGAGTACTTCCAGTTTCTTATTACTTCAATCACGTGCACTTGAGTGTAGTACCAATCAGCTGATTTCGGGACTTGAACAATGGGGCCACACCCTCTCACTGCCCAAGAGGGACTTAGTTTATGGTTGAATCATAAACAAATTGTTCATTAGAGAATCAGTGGTACTTAAGGTGCAAGATGTAATTACATGGGTAAAATGGACTTTTGACCCATCGGTAATTCCGAACAACTCGTGAAGAATTGACTTGCATGTAGTGATTATATCCATGGACACAACTTGTTCTACAGTGCATAAGAGTGCTACTCTAGGTCTATAGTGGAGTGACCCTAGAGTTAATGAATGAAAATTAATTAATTAATTATGTATCATTGGAGCTTATAATATGTAGGTCCATAAGGTCCCCTTGCAAGCTAATAGTAACACTAAAAGATCAATTTAGTTGAAAGAAAATTTTGAAATGTTCAAATTAATATTTAATTTGAAGTGTTCAAATTAATATTTAATATATTAGATATATTAAATATAAAAGAAAAAATATATATTTATTGTATTTGATACATTAAATATTAAAATAATTAATGTATATTAGATACATTAAATAAAATATATTTATAAAATTTGAATAAGATTCAAATAAATAAATATTGTAGGAGATTTGAATGAGATTCAAATAAGTATAAGAGATATTTTAATATATTAGATATTAAAATATAATATTTTAATTTTGGCAAAGATTTACTCTTGGTCTCTATAAATAGGACCCTTGGGTTAAGCCATTAGAAAGAACACGCATCTCCTCAATAGAGAATTATAGAATTCTCTCTAGACCTCTTTTTCTCCAGTCCCTTGTGAATTTTCTTTCAAGAGGCTCCCACAAGCCTTGGTCCTGTGTTCGAGTCATAGCTAGGAATACTTTGTAGAGGAGATAAAGATATACTAGAAATGTCTCCATATTTACTCCAAGTAAGTTTACTTAATCTTATTTTTAATTTAATTTTAAATAAAATAAAAGACGATCCAATGCTTCCGCTGCAGAATGAAACATTAATTCCTTCACTTGAATCACTGAGTATTCCTCCACATCATCTAGATATTTCATTACTTCAAAAATATTATACTTGACTTCCTGATCATCAACTTGTAGTGTAATCTCCCCTTTTGGAACATTTCCAGTAGCTAAGAAAGGTTGTCCTAAGATAATAGGAATTTCCTTATTTGCTTCATAATCCAATATTATGAAATCAGCTGGAAAAATGAACTTGTCAACTTGCACCAGAATATCATCAATTTTTCCTTCAGGATAAGTAATCGACCTATCTGCAAGTTGCAGAGTTACTGTAGTTCGTTTAGCCTCACCTATACCAATTTCTTAAAAATAGAAATTTCTTAAAAATAGAAAGTGGCATAGGTTGACACTAGCCCCTAAATCACAAAGTGCTCTTCCCATATACTGACCTCCTATAGATATTGGAATTGAGAATGATCCTGAGTCTTGGACTTTTGTGAGAATTTTGCTGGTAAAAGTAGTACTACACTCTCCAGTTAAAGCAACTCACATACTCAATTGTTTTCTTCTTCTTTGTTAACATATCTTTAAGATACTTCACATAATTCAGCATTTGCTCTAAGGCTTCAACCAAAGGGATGTTTATGTGAAGTTGTTTAAAGATATCAAAAAACTTCTTGAACTGAACATCTTGATTCTTCTTCTTTAGCCTTTGAGGGTAGGGAGGTGGAGGTGATTTAAATGGTGGTGGTATAATAGGAACACATGTAGTTCACTTTGCAGGTGATGCTCTACTTATTTGCTCATCTTCCACTTCCTTTGAAATCAACTCATCAGCCTTGTCCTCAGTTTCGATTTGTACTGCAATTTTCTTACCCTTCTGTTTTTGCTTGATCGTTTTTTCTACTGTAGTAAGGGGCTTACCACCTCTTAATTCCACAGCTTGTACTTGCTTTTTACCTTCTCTTTTCAGATTTTCAGTGTCAAAAGGTAATTTTTCCAGTGGTCTTGCCCTTAATTCACTTGCCAATTGACCCATCTGTAGCTCCAAATTTCTTAATGAAGCTTGATGACTTTGAACTATGGCATCATTTTTTGCCATATATTCCTTCATCAAACTTTCTAGAGAAATCCCCAAAATTTGTTGATTCATTTGTTTTTGTTGCTGAGGTAGAATTTACTGATTTGGCTGACTAAATCCTTGTGAATACCCCATTCTTGGCTACAATTGAGGAGCTTGAGAACTACTACCTTGTCCACCCCAAGCAAATTGGGATGATTCCTCCACCCTTGATTATAGGTGTTGGAATATGGATTATTTTCTTGATTATTCTGATTCCCAATATAACAAATTGATGTTGGATTCTCAGGACAAAATTCAAATGTGTGACTTGCTGATCGGTGTTCACGCAAGCGCACGCGATCGAAGTAATATAAAATGGTATCTGAGTACCAAGTATCGAATCCCACAGGGAACGGAGTAACAAAGATTTTGTTTTGCAAAAGTGTAAGGCAAATTGCAAGTTTGAAAAGAAAAAAATACAAAAATCAAGTTGTTGGTGGAAAATCGAAATTGCTAATTCAATTGCTAATCCAGAATGGCAATGTTGGAAATAACAGAAATTGCTACTCCAATTGCTAATCCAGAATGGCAATGTGCGAAAAGACTAAAATTGCAGAATTAAATTGCTAATCTAAATTGGCAATATGAAATGGCAATTTGAATGAACTTAAGAATGAAATGATAAAGGATGGGGCTCAAGAATGTCATTGCCCTAAGTCGTAATTGCAAACCAAAATTACAATTCCAACCTACTCCACACTCAATTGTAAACCAAAATTGCATCTCCTATTACCTCAAAATTGGGTTTTTTAGGAGGCTAAGTGGGGGCTCTATATGTCTATAGTCCCTCCATCTTAGATAATTTTTGGCTCACAACTTTATGGGTCTTGGAGTCCTTAATCCCTATGTCTAGGGTAAGGAATGGCTTATGTCTAAGCTCTTTTACTCCATTACTTGTGTGAAATCCGCTTATCACTAACCCTGTCGGTATTAGATCTAAGCTTGAGTTGAAACCCTAGTTGATCAATCTAGGATCTCAACGAAAATTAAATCAACACAAGCAAACAATTGAGATGTAGGCTTGGTTTTTATTGGAATTTTGGCTACAATTACTCCTTAGGGAATTCACATCCTTGAACCCCCTAAGAAATTTTAGCTCATATTTTTAATGAAAAACATAAAACTAATTTTAAAGAAAGATTTCATAATGAAATTTAATAAAATACTAACTTATGAAATGTAATTTGGGTTTTCCTAGAAATTCAAGCAAAAGTAATTAATTGAAATTAAATCAAAGTGGCAATGGTAGTTACGTAATTTTCTTTCCCTTTCTCCTACCTTGTTTTAATTCCTTCTCCAGAAGCTAAATTGAAGAATAAGGAAAAACAGAGCAAGAAGTCAACAAATTTAATTCGATGTTTATCCCACTTCTCCCTACCCAATCGATTCAATCTCCTCCACTTTTAGAGCGAAATTAATCTTGACGATTCAAAAATACCTTGAATCGGATTGGAAATCTAAGGAAGATGTAGAAAATTGCTTGAACAATCCGAATTGAAGAAAAACTCTAAAACAAGAATTTCGAATGGATTTGGAGTTTCCTACGCAATAATACTTGTTACATTCACTTAAGAGCAAAAGGAGAATACCCAAAACCATTCATTGTGACAAGAACGAAGAGTTGATGCACTGTAATTGAAAATTTGGTGAAAGAAATTAACTAAAACAGAAGAAAAACAGAGGAGCACTTGCGAGCAAAGCTACCTTCGAATGAACTTGAAACAAACTTAACTTGAATGAAAATACAACAAATCGAAAAACAAAGTATCTAGGCAATGTTTTGTAATACAAACTGGAAGGAAAGTTGAATGGAAATTGAATAAAATGGTAAAGACAGTAGCTAACAGCCAAAACAGAGGCTGTCCAAAACCCAGAAAAACAGCAAACAAAGCTTCGATTTTGACCCCTCGAATCGTCTTTTTCTTGTTCGGCGTTCTTCAATCTCCTTATGTAGACCGATATAGGGTTCCCATTTGCCACAAATAATGCTCTAAATCCCTTGATTTGTGCGAGAATTTCTCTGTCAATTATGGGTTCATCAATCACGGATTTCCCGAAAATTCCATATCTGCAGCTGCTGAGGATTGCCAATTCGCTGGTTTGGCAATGGTCTGGCAATTGGTTTGGCAATTCCTGCAAAAGAATCACAATACTAAGAAATCTTTTCCAATTGCTACCATATTTCATTATTTCCTTCTTTCAACAATATTTCACCATTTTCAATTAATATTAGGACAAACAAGAGTTTTTTCGAGCACTTTATGATTTAAATAAGCCTTAATTTCACGGCTTATCACTTGCTCCACAATAAACACATGTTATTGTTGTAACTTGACTCACGACGCTCTGTTGAGTATTACCAACTGACATATTCTTCAGCATATTGGCCATTGATACAATCTATGCACATAAAGTTGATAAAGCATCCACTTCCAACATTCTCCTACTGATAGTACTCTTCTTTCCTGGGTTGCTTCGTACATCAGACCATTGACAACTATTAGTATAAATTCTCTCAAGAATTTCGTATGCTTCATTAAAAGTCTTTGAAAGCAAAGCATCGTTTGCTGAAGCATCAACCATGTTTTGAGTAGTCAAGTTGAACCTATTATAGAATGTCTCAATCTGAATACAGTGGGAAAGACCATGATGCAGACATTTTCTAAGCAACTCCTTAAACCTTTCCCATGCTTCACTGAATGTTTCATCTTCAAATTGCTGGAATGATACTATCTCAGCCTTCAACTTAGCATTTCTAGTGGGAGGAAAATAGTTGATTAAGATTTTTTCTGCCAAATCATTCCATAAGGTTATGGAACCTGGAGGAACTGTGTCAAGCCATGCTCATGCTCCATCTCTTAGGAAATATCAAAATAAGGTTAATCTGATAGCATCTTTAGGAACTCCATTCATTATAAACAAGTCACTTACTCCCAAAAATGATTTCAAATCCTGATGTGGATCTTTCAACTTAACCCATGAAATTGTCCCACTATTTGTAACATTTGGAACATGACATGCTTCATTTCAAATTAGCTGCTTCTATTTCTGGTCTGACAATCCCAGATTAAGCTCATCAGACATTGGAACTGCGTAGGCTCTAATGAACTACCTGTCATTAGCCAAAAGAACAGGATTCTACACCTAATTTTCTGCTCCAGCTTGCTGATTCTTCCCAAGGTCTAGTTGCTGCTAATTGATCGGTTCAACATGTTCTATAGGAGGTAGTTGAGGAGCTGGTGGATCCATTGGATTATTTCTAACTTGTTCCCATTGCTCTCTTCTTTTCCTATAGAATGTTCTCTCAGGCTTAGGATCTAATTCAAACTCCACTTCAGGGAATTCGTTCATTAACAACTACCACTCACCTACGCTAATAACACACTGGTTCAGCACAATAAAGCTCCAATTTACTAAAAATTAACTCAAGAAAAATGAAATTCAACCTAATCCCTGGCAACAATGCCAAAAAATTGTTGCCTAAAAGAGTGTATTGGAAAATACCTAATTTAACTTTAATTAGGCTATGCAAGCGCACATAGTCAGAAACAAGTGATAAGTATTTATCATCTCCACAGGGATTAGCAATAGAATTTCACTCAACTTAAGCTAAATTCTTAGTAAATTCAATCAGTAACAAAGATAAATTTGGAGTTTTAACTAAACTAAACATGCTTAACCAAAATTAAAGATACTAACAAAATAATAAACACAAAAGATGCTCAACACAATAGAATGGAAACAACTTATAATAGAGTAAGTAAAATGGGCTCGAATTAGGAATAATTTTTATCTTTCTAATAAGGGTGCTCCAGCAAGAACTTTGCTCCCACAATCCGCTCAGCATTAAACACCGAATCCTCCCAGATTTATGGATTTTAGTGGTTTAACTCCCATTAACTCACATTGATTAAGCATGTTGACTTCATGCATTAGGCAGGTTGTTATCCCCAACATACCTACTTAGTTAGCTACTAACCCAAATCAAAGGGCTAATGTGGCTACCAGCAATCTCTTCCCCTTTATCTCTCCCAAAATAAAAAGAAACAGTATTTGGTGTGTGTTGGTCAGTCAAACCCAAGCATTCAACAATAAAAACACAAGAAACCAGAATGAGAAGAGCCAATGGGCCTTAACCCCTTCTTAGATTGATAAAAATACTCCTAATCCTCACCCAAAGGTGACTTAGCTCATATTACAACTTAAAAACAAGAATAAAATGTCGTAGAATGCCATTACAGAAAATAAGAACAACTAAAGAAAAGAATAGAAGAAATCGTTGCCAAAAGAGGAAAGATGCAGTAGCTCCCTTATCATTCTCCTTCCTTTTTCTAAATGTTCATCCCCAAAAACGGCTTCTCACTTAAGGATGTCCTAAATATTCAAGGCTGACTAGACTGTGTGAGACCTCAAGGAGCTTTCTAATGGCTGGAAACAGCTGAGCTGTCAAAAATGTCAAGCTCAATTAAAATTCTGTTTCTCACGTGCCAATTTCCAAAATGTTTGTAGAAATAATGCTTTGTCATCATCTCTGCTCTCTTAGATAGAACTCATCATCATCAATGCTCTAGCGACCCTTTCACTTCCAATGAATTTAGCTACCAACCTGCACTCACAAATTATGCCATAAATGCTCTAGAATATTCATTAAATTCAATCTTATGCAAAACAAGTAACCTAAATTCATCTTCCATAATTCTAGCATCTTTTGGGCATAAATCAAGTTTGTAACTCACAATGCTGAAACTTTAAACTCTAAAAATACAAATAATAACTCTCATTCGAGGAGTTATCATTAGCCATTTATAATCACTGAAAATAAATCTAGACTTAAACAAAAATCCATAACAAAGATTACAAATTAAAAAGGGAAGGAAAAACTCTAAAACACGTATCGATCTTCGTTCCCAATGCACGCCACAATCTCAAGCTTCAAACTCACGTTCTTCAGCTCCAAAGAGTGTCCTTTAGCTCCCAAAATAGTATACAAATCGATTTAGGGTTTAGGCTCTCCAAAACAGCTCCCCAAATCTGCAAGCAAGAGTTATATTTATAGGAAAAAATGGACAACGTTGAGACACTAGGGACAACGTCTCGAACTGTGCCCTTACGCGTGAAAAATATGGAAATTCAAAGTAGCGTCTCAGTGTTGTACCATAGCATCTCGATGCTGTCAAGCATTGAGCATAGCGCCTTAACCGTAGCGTCTCACTGTGCAACCAAAAAATCTTCCTTTAATCTGTAGCGTCTCGACACTCCATTATAGTGTTGCGACGCTATCCCCTCGGATTTTTGGACTTGATTCTCTTATTCACTTGACTTGGCTTCTCAAATTGATGCCCAAATAGGATCTTCTTCACTCTAATTACTGTCAAAACTTCGATTTTGCTCCAAATGCTCGAAATCTAAAAAATAACCAAATATGATCGTGAAAGTACACAATAAAGCCACAAAACTAGCAATAATTAAAGCCTAAGAATAGTCTATTTTACAAGTTATCACCCACAATTCTTCCTTTTGTTCTCGAATCATAGCAAGGAAGACTTTGTGGTAGCCCTAAAGTTTCACTAGAAATTTATCCGTTATTTCATCAAAGGTATTTATTGCTTAACCTTAACTATTTTAGCTAAATTTTAAATAAATTGAAAGTTGATCTCAAACTTGGTTTCTAAATTGTTTAGACACCATAAGCTTCCACTACGGAGTGAACAATTCATTAATATCATGAATAATGTGTGGTTTTAAATAAGTGCATTATGATTAGAAACACATGAATTATTAGCTTCAGG
The DNA here is from genome assembly GCA_033996785.1 of Trichosanthes truncata. NCBI lineage: Eukaryota > Viridiplantae > Streptophyta > Magnoliopsida > Cucurbitales > Cucurbitaceae > Trichosanthes > Trichosanthes truncata. The sequence continues at coordinate 19,197,730 of JAWPNB010000004.1, forward strand.
TATGAGCATTGACAAAGTGACATGGGCATTATTAGAGTCACATAAGTTGGTTGAATTGGGGTATTGAGTTCAACAAATGCAAGGGTAAGGGATCGAACCATCGAACTTTGGAATGGTAATTGTGTCTTATCCACTGAGCTATACGCATATTGGCACTGAAATGGGGTATTGGGTGGGTGGATTTTAGGTTATGAAATAATATAATTACAAAAACCAAAATTGTTTTTTTTTTTAAATGTTTAGAGGTCAAATTGATTTTGAAAGTTCAAGACCAAAATGACTATTCTTTTATAGTTTAGAACTAAAATATATCATTTGTAAGTTTAGAGACCAATAGAACAAAGATTAAAATGTAATTTATATTGGCCCCTCTAAAACTTCAGCTCTAGATCTACTCTGCTTGAGAGTGTTCATGGCAATGTAATCATTCAAATGCCTCTCATATTTGTTTTTTGGAAAAAAAAAAATATTTTATTGGTCTCTGGGTTTTGAGTATAGTTTTTATTTAGTCTCTAGCTAGATTCTAAAATGGTACACTTTTACCAATGAGCTATGAGTTTAGTTTCTATTTGGTCCCTTAGTTTCAAAATGTTACACTTTTACTCCTAAGTTTTCACTAATGTTCACTTTTGGTCCTTAGTGTTAACTTTCTATTAGTTAATTTAACATAATTATGATGTTAATTTTAATAGTGATGTGGCAAAATAATTACTTTTAAAATATTATTTTTTGGTGATGTGAAATTCTTTAAAAAAAAGTTCTCTCTCTCCCTCTCTCTCTCTCACCTTCATACACCATTCCCTACTATCATTGTCCCTTCCCGTTGTTGATCCACCATCGTCGTCGCCATCTCCTTTCTCTCTCTTGCAACCTTGGTGTAGATTTGGAAATTTGTTTCAAATCTAACTTTCTTTCCGATGAAGGTGAAGGTAGTAGGGGGAAGTGGCAATGACGAAGGATTGGCAATGAAAAAATCGATGATGGCGGCAAGGAGGGGTGGAAGAAGGTTAGAGATAGACATATTTTTTAAAATAAAATTCCACATCACCCAAAATAATAATTTAAAAGTAATTATTTTACCATGTTAATCATCAAAATTCTTTTAAACTAAGGGTAAATTAACATCATGGACAAAAAATGAGCATTAGTGAAAACTCAAGAGTAAAAGTGTAACATTATGAAACCTAGCTAGGGACTAAATAGAAACTAAACTCAAAACTCATGGTTAAAAGTATAACATCTTGAAACTAAGGGACCAAATAGAAACTTATAAAATCAGAACTCGAGGATTTAAAAGTGTACAATTTTGAAAATTAGGGACAGAATGAAAACTAGACTCAAAACTCAAGGATCAAAACGATTTTTCTTTTTCTTTCTTTTTCCTTAAGAATGAAACAATCTTTTTTTTTTTAGAATCAAATGCATACAAAACTAAGCAAAATCTTTTCCACTTGATAAAGGGAGTGGGCCAGGAGAGACAAGTTTAGCATGATAACTTCTCTCAAGGTATCGGGAACATCTTTTTGTTGGGATTTATGCCCTAAAGCGTCATAATTATTTATTTATTTAATAATTAATAATAATTTTGATTATTTTATTTGCAATATAATATTATGCATTATATGAAAAATTCAAGGTTATTAGTGTAATCTTGAACAGTATGTAGTTGACATACAAGAGGATCGTGTTCAAGAAATAACTTAAAGAGTCATAGTATATGGATAAGGTTGAGTGTCTTATCCTAGTAACACTATTGATATGGCCCACTTTGTAATAGTTACAAATGATTTGATCCAAATCATTCATGTGGAGACATGTGAGTGGGAGTATCTTATACAATGAGTTTGTATAAAACTGGACCACGAAATATTTAACCTCTCTTTATAAATCCGTTAATTGAGAAGATTAATATTTCATCAGGATGATCATATGTGACTCGATCTTAATCCTGAGTGAGTTATGAACTCCTGCCTGTGAGGGTTTGTCCTTTGATTTGCATGGGTGAGAGTGGATTTTGTAGCCGATTCAATATGCCTACCATTTTGGGGACTTGACCAAATAGGGAGCTGGGAACATAATCTCACAAGATGGAATTCACTCATTCTCATATAGGGTAAATAGATGAGTAGTTCCCTTAAGTGCTGATTTCGGGACTTGAACAATGGGGCCCCACTCTTTCACTGGCCCGAAAGGGACTTAGTTTATAATTAGATTATAAACAGATTGTTCATTAGAGGATCAGTGGTACTTAAGGTGCAAGATATAATTATAGGGGTAAAACGGACTTTTGACCCAACTGTAATTACAAATAACTCGTGAAGGATCGACTTGCATGTAATTATTATATCTATGGACACAACTTGACCTACAGTGCATGAGAGTGCAACTCTAGGTCTATAGTAGAGTGACCTATAGTTAATGAATGACAATTAATTAATTAAAGAGTTTAATTAATTAATTTTGTATCATTGGAGCTTATAATTTGTAGGTCCATAAAGTCCCCTTGCTAGCTCATAGTAACACTAAAAAGATCAATTTAGTTGAAAGAAAAATTTGAAGTGTTCAAATTAATATTTAATATATTATATATATTAAATATAAAAGAGGAAAATATATTTATTGTATTTTATACATTAAATATTAAAATTTGAAATGTTCAAATTAATATTTAATTTGAAGTGTTCAAATTAATATTTAATATATCATATATATTAAATATAAAAGAGGAAAATATTTATTGTATTTGATACATTAAATATTAAAATAATTAATGTATATTAGATACATTAAATAAAAGATATTTATTAAATTTGAATTGGATTCAAATTAGGAAATAAATATCGTAGGAGAATTTTAAACAGTTTGAATAAGATTTAAATTGATTAGATAATGTATTTTAATATATTAGATATTAAAATATATTATTTAATTATTTTCCCTAAACCACTATAAATAGGACCTTAAGGTGAGCCATTGTGCATTCTTCATAGCACGCATCTCCTCAATAGAGAAAATTAGAGAATTCTCTCTAGACATCTTTCTCTCCAATTTGTGAATTTTCTTTCAAGAGGCTCCCACAAGCCTTGGTCTTGTGTTCGAGTCATAGCTAGGAAGACTTTGTGGAAGAGATAAAGATCCACTAGAATATTCTCCATATTTATCTCAAAAGTAAGTTTTCTTAATTAATATTATTTTTAATTTAATTTTAAATAAAACTAAAGACGATCCAATGCTTCCACTGCGGGATTAAGAGTTCATTCCTATCACTTTTATACATCGCTCTTCTTGGGTAAGCTCAATCGCTGCCACTACTATTGGATGGGCCAGTTTATTCAACCTCTGGTCACACCATTTGAAGGAGCAATAAGTCAAACAGTGGGAAAAAGTAATTATCTCCTCAATTACAAGTTCCAACTCCAACTTATGCAAATTTTTTTGATGTACAAGGTAGACAATTGTAGCTAAATCTGTCACCACCTCCAAAAGTATCAGCCCTATCTCCAGCACCAATAATAATCCATCTCGAATAGCAATGGCTTCCACCACATCAACATCCGTAACCCAAAGGATTGGCTTCACCACGGTAAGCATCGCCTTTCCCATTTCATTTATGATAACAGCACCATAACCACTTCAGTGGGCATTTTTCCTAATAGCAGCATATGTATAGAGTTTGAAATTAGGAAAATTTTGATGCATCAATTTTCGATTGCGTGCATTCTGATGAGATAATTGGTCTAATTTGACTCTTTTGTTAAACTCTTCGAGTTGCTATAAATACAAAATATAAAGATTCCAATTGCTTGGGACCAAAAGCTCCTCTCTTTTTCCCTACATTATAGCCTTGTTTCTAGCATTCCACACACACCAACACATCACCATGAAATCGTCAAATTTTTCAGTTGAAATGATCACCTCTTTAAACCAACAAAGCATATCTGCAAAGTTGGTAACGTTCTTTGGCCAATTCATCTGATAAAAGAGAGTTTCCTTCCACCTTTTTCTCAAAAGGCAACACTCCCATAGAGCATGATAGGATGTCTCTAGAGCAGCTTTACACCTAGAACACACAAAACCTCCACTTCCATCCCTTTTTTATTTAGGTTTACTAATGTAGGAATAAAATCATGATAGATCATCCAAACAAAATACTTAATCTTATTTGGAATATTACAATTCCACAGAAACTTCCACCAAGCACGTATCCTTTCCATATCTGAAGTCGAAGCCAAACTATCATTGAACAAGCCAAGTGGTATCTAGATTTAATTGAGTAAAATCCACTCTTTTCATAGTGCCAATTCAATTTATCATCTCCCATTATTTTAGGCCTAGGGAGACTAAGATTATGATGTGCATCATCTTCATAAAACAAGCTCGTAAAAACATTTTCATCCCACAACCCTACACTATTCAATAGTATTTCCACTTCTACATTCTGGATTCACAACATGTTTATGGATTAGTTTTAAAGAAGGAGACCGACACAACCAAGTTTCTTGTGTGATATTCACAAGACTACCATTTCCAATTCTCATTCCAAGTCCCAACTTTAACGACTCTATACTCCACAATATACTTCTCCAAATATAAAATGCATTACTTTGGGCCTTAGAGTCTAGAAAGTTCCCTTCAAGACCCTAGCAATGAGAGAGTTTGGAGACTCAAATTAACCTCCACCCTTGTTTTGCTAAGAGTGATTGGTTAAAGAGCTCTAAATCTCAAAAGCCCAATCCCAAGATTTGAGATACATACCTTTTCCCAAGTAGCCCAATGAACACGATGATGTGAGTCCTTATCACCCCACCAAAACCGCCTGAAAATATGATGGCAATCATCAATGAGTGCTTTTGGTAGTTTAAAGAAATTCATAGAATAGGTCAGAATAGCCTGTAGAACTGCTTTAATTCGAACCTCTTTTCCTTTTGCTGAAAAGAGTTTATATTTCCATTTCATAAGATAGGCCCAAATTTTATCCTTTATAAACTTGAAAGATATCATCTTTGAAGTTGAAAATGCCACAAGGATCCCAAGGTACCTATCATGTGCCTCCACCCTTACTACCTCCAATTGTGAAAGTATCTGACTCTAAATTGTGGGATTTGTATTGGGGTTGAAACAAATTGTCGATTTAACGTAGTTTATCTCTTGGACTGTTAGAATGGTATAAAGACAAAGGGCTAATGCAATCCTAGTCACCTCAACAAGATTTTCCCTAAAAAAGAGTAATCATCAGAGAAAAAAATATGCGAGATTGATGGGGAATCTCACGCAATCTTCAATCCGGTGATCTCCTTTCCATTCTCCATATTATTCAAAATCTGTGAAAGGCCTTCTGTATACAATAAAAAAAGATAAGGGGAAAAGGGATCCCCTAGTCTTAGGCCCCTAGAAGGCTTTACTCGTCCTTTTCTTTCTCCATTGATAGCAAAGGTATATGAAATAGAAGTAACAAATCTCATAAAGAGTTTGACATAGGCACCTTCAAATCCTAGGGTCACCATGAACTTCTCAAGAAAATACCATTCCACCCTATCATAGGCTTTACTCATATCGAGTTTTAATGCCACCAACCCCTGTTTCCCCTTCGTTCTACTCTTAATGCAATGCATGCATTCAAACCCCAAAATAGCATTATCAAAAATATTCCAACCAGGAACAAAAGCACTTTGAGATGGGGAAATAATAAATTTGAGAATCTCCTTCAATCTATTAGCAATTGTCTTAGAGATTAGTTTATACAATGCATTACATAAACTAATAGGGCGATAATGCTTAACAAAAGTTGTAGAAGACGACTTCGGTATGAGGGTAATAGCAGTGACATTAATATCATTTAAAGACTTTCCATAATTCAACACTTCAAGACAATACCTTAACACATCATTCCCCACAATAGGCCAATATTTTTTTATAAAAATGGTCGAGAAGCCATCCACACCCAGAGCTTTTGATGGCTCCATTTGCTTTAAAGCATTAACAACTTCATCTTCTGTATATGGATTTATCATTAGAGAATGTAATTCATATAGAATGTTGTGATTAATCTGAATCAAAAAATCAACAAGAACCTTACTATCTTGTTGGGTATTAGTAGTAAATAAGTTATGAAAACAAGAGCAGATCTCCGATAACGCTATACACAAAGCGTTGCAATGTTGTGTATAATGTTGCAACACCAACCTTGAAAATTTTTTCCTTCTTTAATCAATTCGAAGGGACAGCGTTGTAGCACTGCCCCTAGCGTTGCAACGCTGTCTCAATAGTATAAAAGAGAAGTTTTAGTTTCATAAAAAGGGAGTCGTCTTTAGAGAAGAAAAACTCTAATCTCGATTAACACTTTGTTTTGGGACCTAGAGGGCACTTGTGAGAGCTAAGGAGGAGACTTGAGCTCAAGATCGCAATATATCACAACGGGAAAGAGGTTTGGCACGCATTTGCAAGTTTCTCTCTTTATCTCTTCACTTTATTGTTGTGAGTTTAGATTATTAGGAGTTTTTGGTTTTGTAATGTTGCAATTGAGTAATGAAACTTCTTGAGACTTGGATTTAGAATTTGATTTCCGTTTAGTTAAACTATATTATAGCATTATTCATGTTTCTTGTGTTAATGTGTAAACTTTTGGCTAAAGTTTAATTCTTGTAAATGTGAGTTTTAGCTTGAGAATGTAAGACTTGAATTAGACCTAATTGTATGATTGATAGTAAAACATTACATGAGAATGAATGTTTTATTATTAAAAGCTGTTGTAAGGAATTTCTTAATGTCATGTTTGATTGATTAATAAGACTGAAAAATGATTTAGTTTTCTTGTATGAGTTTTTAATTGGACTTGAGAAAGTCAATTAATTAATTTAGTTGTTCCTTGGCTTATAATGGTTAATGTAGTATCTTAGGGAAATAAAATCTATTCTGTTGTTGAAAATCAATGTCTCGATTCTTCTCTAAAAATCAGATTCCAATTTTGTAAATAATTAGCTTAGTTTTATCTTCTGTCATCCAAAGTTTTGTTTCTCTAAATAAAATTGGGTATAATTAACTATGGTACTTAATTAATCTAAAGAAAACTCAATTCATGTGGAGACGATAACTTGATATTCAATATCACTATATTAAAACTTGACACCGTACACTTGCGGTTATTTGCGAGCACTTAAAAACAACGCAACAACAATGAATTTGGTTGTATGGTAATATGATAAATGAATTTTATGATAAGTCAAGTAGGCGTGCTTTGAATCATTATTGAAAAATTTATCTAAGTACGCAATTATCTATAGAGAAGTTACTTTTTTGGTCCTTGAGTTTTCACTTATATGCCTACTCTTTGATATCTACATTTTCAAAAGCGACACTTTAATACCTGAGTTTTGAGAAATACGTATTAAAGGTCCCTAGACTAACAAAACCATTAGTCTCCCAAATGAAAATAATTATGACATAGCCTGGTTCTTTTTATTTTTCATTGGAAAATTTTATAGTCCTATAGTAGTAGTTCCCACTTCTTCCAAAAATCAACATATCTGTCATTTCTAGAGATGTCCACGGGGCAAGGCAGGGATCGAGGTGGGGATTCCCCTCAGAGAATTCGTGGGGATCGGGTTCCCCACAGGAAATTATTCACAGTTTATTTTTTTTCTTTTTTTAAGAATCAAATGATTCTTTTGATAAAATTTTAAATACTTAACTTCTATGGAAAATATCCATTAAAATAAAATAAAAATAGAAAAAAATTAATCGGGGCAGGGACGGGGAACGGGGAACAGAGAACGGAGATGGGGAATGTCGTTTAGCTCTCGAGAAATTTTTTTTCCCACTCCCTCGCCCATTCCTCACCTAAATGGGGATTCCCCACCTCGTTAAGGGCAGGTCACTGCAGGAAAAATGGACATCTCTAGTCATTTCCTAGATACTAGTAACATATATATAAGTTATGTTCAAATCGATGTCTTCCTACTTCCTTATTGAAATTCAAATTTTCATTATTTGAGAAATTCAAAATTTCCTCCACAGACTGGTTAAAAAACCAAATGTTTCAAGTTCACAAACTTAGCACATATATACGTGATAAGATCTAATTTAATAGCAGAGACTTGAATAATCTAAAGTACTTAGATGGGGTTAAGTTCTTACTTTGATAACACTACAGAAACAATGCACTCTAGAATATTATCTTTGTCAAAAAGGAAAAAAAAAACTGATGTTTTACTTCTTTGTATTTGAGTTTTTAGTCCCCTTATTGTTTTGACAAAAACTTCCTTATAGATTGGAGCTCCTTCTGCACCTTTTTTTTTCTAATTTTAAAGAACCTTTGTGCTACCTATACCATATAAATGTGAAAGTGCTCGTCACACACAATCAAATACATTTATAAATCAAACTACGATTAATTTGTAGTATAAGTGGTCAGGGTCAATCACAGATAACCGAACTAAAATTGATTTCTAGATTATAGATTTCTTATTGACAAATACTAAGGGGGGTGATTAAACAAAACATAAAGAGATAGAAAACTAAACTGAAAGAGAATAAAGATAGGATCTCACCTAGGTACCAATTCAAAAGGGGTCACGTTGGGGTTCAATGTAGTAATGTCAATCACAGGTTATCCTAAGATGAATTTCTTTACCCACAAGCCCAATGGGACACCCTAGAGAGCTTCTAATAACTCATAGCGCAATTTAATTAAGCTAAATGCTAATTAAACCTAAAACTAATCTTAAACTGAGGACGATACTAACCCGATCCACAGATCGCAATGTGTCATGCTCAAGACCAGTCATTTAAGCTCTAGGAATTACTAGATTTAGTGAGATGCTCAAACTAATCTAAGTGGTGAGTTTAGATTAACCCTTACACTTTTTACATCTTTAGAACTAGATTCTTTAAGTCGTTCATGACCGCATTTAGCTCACAAACTCACCGAACCTAAGTCCTATTGCTACTCAAATTAAGCGCCCTCTTAATATGTTCAAACAAACTCATTACACATAGCTAGGTTAAGCATGCTCAACACGTATGGGGTTGTCAAGCCTACCTACGAATATGCTTAGAAATGAAGAAACAAAAGACATTCATTGCAAGAAATTAAATGCATTAATTACAAAACCCCATGGTGTTACATTGAAAATCCTAACAATCTTCTTCGAATCGGCGTTTTCGCTTAGCTTGAGATTGAAATTTCGACCAACGAACCCATGAATAGATAAAAAATCCTAAAACTTACCTATATCTACTAAAAACAAAGAGAAAGCAACTAAAAAGGTCCCATTTTGGCTGACTAAAACGAAACTTATGACCTAGAGTACGAAAAATACAATATATACCAAAGCGTCGCTACGCTGCCAGCATTAAGTGAGGTGCGCACGTTTGGAACTTGCAACAACGTTGCAACATTGTGGACAGTGTCGTAACGCTATCCTGTTCATTGACATTCGGTCTTTTCACTCGATGCTCCAGCATCTTGACCCTCCTTTGGGCGTTGCGATGCTTTTGACAGGGACATTTTGGTCATTTCATTCTACTTCTTCTTCGGTTGCTCAAATGACCTCCAAATTAGCTCAAATTAACCCGGATTGGACACAAACGCTCCAAAATGCTTCTCTTGCTCGATTACCTACCAAATAATCAAATAAACACATAAAAACAACAAAACTAACACGATTTAAGCATAACAATATAGGACTAACTAAGGTCTCATCAAAATGTTCCTTTGCACTTTGCTCTACAATTTTTCAACCTTATAGAGATCATCCTATAGTCTTTGAGGGTGTGCCCCAACCTGCCACAATGATAACAAAAGTGAGCCAAGCATTCATATTTTATAGGAATTCAGCCATTCCATTTGGTCCATCAATATTGATCTTCATTTCCCTTCTAAGAGATTTTTTAACATCACATTTAATTCTCGCTCTTACTCTTTCTCCCAACAAAAATTTTAACCATCACGATCAACCTTCAAGAAATTACCAGCTACATTCCCCCTTAATACTTTATTGTTGCAGATCTATTCAAAAGTATGCTATAGAAAAATTATAAAAGTGTATCTAGAAAGCAACATATATTTAATTCCAAAATCATAAAGTTTTATCAATGCACTATTTTTTTTTTCAAATCAATGAGGCCCTAGGAAAGAAAAAGACCATAGTCCTAACCTAACATAGTTCCAAGAATCTCTTTTCAAAAACTACATCGACAAGAAAGAACTTCTTCCTAGATCAATTTTATCAAAACTTGAACTTTATAGTGTAAAGTAGAAGAGGGGTAAAAGATCAATCCAACTTTGGACATTCTTTATTGACCGGTTAATGCATTGTCAACAATTCTTCTCTTCTCAATCCACCAAACTTGTCAAATCCTTGCCAACCATAATGTTTTTGTTGAATTTTCCCAAACTCTTAGCCACCTCTCGGCTCTAGCTCCTTTGGTTTAGTCACCTTTCTCCCATCCGCTATCAATGAATCTTCCTTTTCTTATGATTATGGTCCAACCATTTACAAATTAACATGTGTTCAATAATTTGTAAATTCATTCAAATTGAAATGTGGTCAATCTTATTCTACACTCCAATTTAATTATTTATATGATTTTATAACATATAAAATAATCATTTATATATTTCTTCATAGTTGAGAAAACATATTTAATATTTTAGTTTATTTGTTATGGTTTATTACTCAAATAATTAAAATTCAATGTTATTGAATTCTACACTTATTTTTTTTAAAAATGTTATTTGTTTTTTGTTTTCATAGTACAAGAAGAGGTCACTTGACGAATTAGTACGTCATCTAATTAAATCAAACCTAACATTGATGAATTCATGTGACTATTATAAGATGGATTAAGCCCAAATCATCTCACACGTATGTTCGAGCTGGGGAAAAAAAAACCTCTAACATGCCTAAAAGCATTTCAATCAACCACTTTCGTAATCTAAAGCCGAGTGTAATGCTTTATAACTATCACTCTGTTGTGAGTGTTATATCACACAAGACACGACTTTGCATACTTGTTTAACATATTTGTCTTCTAGAATATAGTATTACAAATGTGAAGGAGATTCATCTTTAACCATTAAACTATGTTGAAGTTAGTTGTCTTTTATATTGTTACTCTTTTATGTCAAACAAAACACTCACATAGAACTTCAATGTCAAAACATTATGTTATTTCCCAAGTCTCTCGATATTAAAAATAGATTTTGATTGACATCAATAATTATATATGGTAATCCGCCTCCATCCTCACAAGAATCTCCATTAGACTGGTCGGGTTTGAGACGGAGATTACCCGACAGAAAGTCATGGGGTTCGGTTTTCCTAGAAAAAGAGTATAGCCGTCGAAGTGGATTCTCAAACTGAAAATGGTTGCCAATAAGCTGAGATAGACAGCAAAGTAGGCCTTTTTTTTTCCTTTGGTTGAAGCAGTTGGGCTGATTTTTTTTTTTTAAAAATAATATATAATTAAAATAAAATATTATTTTCAAGTATTGAGGATCAAAGTTGAGGATGGAGTTAGAAAGAGAAAAAAAACGAGAACAGAATCGGGACCGAAATCAAGAATGGGGAATAATTAATTATAAAAATCCTACTATTAATTATATTTAAAAAAATCACAAAAATATAATATAATTAAAGGGTTAGGGCGGTTTGAAAATGGTCACATGGACCAAATCCATAGGTACATTATTTAATTTATCGATTTCTTAAATTGAACCAGCGTGATTGTTAGTCCACGACAATGATATACAGAAAACCACCAATTTTGTCCACTTGAAAAATAATATAATTATTAACAATATTTTATTACCATATTATAAAATTGCTTGGACTATCACATTTACATGATAAGATCTCCATATTTTATTACTATTTTATAAAGTTTCTTAACTGCTCAAATAATTTAATAGTAACATTTTAAACAGAGTTGGTTTTTGTCTTTTTTTCTTTGGCATATATACTTCCTTAATATTAATTTTTATATATGTTTTCCTATTTTAAACTCCTTTTCTAACCCATAATCAAATTTCAAGCCAATTTGATGGCAATTTTCTTTTTCTATTGTTATAGGTGAAATTGAACCAACAAGAATGAGTTGTCTAAAATACTACTATAAAGGGTCAAACGAGAAAAGAGACCAATCCGAAATCAAAACGGATCAAACTAACACGAGACAGACCCACAAAGCGAGAGGGAGGCAGCCAAAGCCCGTGGTCGACCCGATCGAGGGCGACCACATGGCAAGGCCCACTTTTGGGTCTTGCCTTGGTCCTTCGTGGCTTAGAGACCCCCGGTCCAACCCCGTTTGGTCCTTTCATTCCTCATTCGAAGACGGAAACTCATAAAAAATCTTAAGAATGAAGGTATTTAAACTCTCTCTTGAAGGGAAAGCAATGTAAGTTTATTCCAGCCTTCAAAACTCTCCTAAAACTCTTAAATTCTCTCTAAATCCTCTCTGACTTAAGCATCGGGGTCTGTGTGGCTTACACTACACCAGTGTTCAGGTTTTTCTTGTCTTGTAGGCAGCGTTCTTCTCCTAAGAATATAAATTCACCGTCGTTGTCACGTAGACGTCAGGTGAAATTTCTACTGTCCAAAATTTGGCAACAACAGCTATTTTAATACTTAAGTTTATTTATTAACTCTTTTATTTGTTTCTTAAATTTATTTTAAAATTTTATAGCCAAATTAAAAACTGAAAAAGTATGTTTCACAAATCTGGTTTTTGTTTTTTGATATTTGCTTAGGAATTAAAAGCACGTTTAAAAAGTTAAAACTAAACAAAGATTACATACCTATGAGCAGATGTTATATTCTCAATTTCCATAAACAAAAACCATAAAGTTGCTATCGAATGAGACTTTAAAAATATGTTTCTATTTTTATATTCTAGTCACAGAAATCATAGAAAGAAAATCGATATCAAACTAACTTGGCTTTTCACAAAATAGATGACAAAAAAAAAACAAAAAACAAAAAACAAATTGCAAAAGTTTTTTAAAATAGTGTTTTTTTTTCTTAGTTTTTTAGTTCAACAACATTTGTGAGGTGAAGAGATTTGAACCTCTGTCCCTCTTAGTCGAAGGTGCCGATTATCACTGAGTTATGCTAACTTTGACTTTTTTTTCTTTTCAAATGTTATTGAGCATGTATTGAGGTTGCCTTCATTTAAAGTACTTATGGATGGATAGAAGGTTTTTTTTTTTTTTTTTACATGGGTAGTATTTAGTTAAACTTTTAAACAGTGCATTCTATGTGTTAAAACTACTTTTTAAAATTTTGATTTGAAAATTTCTAAAAACAGATGAAGCATTTAACTAATTACCTCTCAAAATTGCTTATATAATTAGTGCTTTATTTAAAGGTTTTTTTTTAAAAAAAAAGGCATGCCAAACACGTACCTAATAAATTATAAATAATAAAAAGTGTATTTTTCAAAAACAATAAATAAACAAATAAATAAAGTGTCTTTTCAAATAATTAAACTATAAAATTACTTTTGTTTTATTTTAAAAAATGAAAAGTGTTTATTTTTCCTATGATGTTCAAAGAAAAATAATTCCAATATGTCTTAAATTCTTAATCACTGGTCAATCATGAGAACAAACTACTTTAAAAAGAATAAAGAAAACAACTTTTAAAAATTGGCCAAGTATAGATGTTTCCATTTTCCTAAAAAGGAAAAATATAGATGCTTCCACATTAATTTTTTTTAATTTCTAAAAAAATAATAATAATTTTATAAAGAATAACTTCAAACAATCTTAAGACTATTATGAAACACCACTCTTAGAAATTGTGTTTTGTTTGAAATCATTGTCCATTGCCATTTTTTCAACTATACACGCTTTTATATACAACGGTTTCATTCAATTGTTACATTTTTAATTTATATATAAAAGAAAATTGTTACATTTTTAATCAATATGGTAAAGGGTCAAAATCATCCAATATATGAGTTGGAATGGTCAAATTAAAAGATTTACATTAAAGTATTGACCTGCAAAAAGTCAAAATTTATATAGAAGACACTAGGTGGAAAATTATTTTTAAGCTATATACTTGGATGAGTTATTGTTTTATGGATAAGTCAATCAATTGGTTAATTGAATAAAGTTTTCAAGTCTTAATGTTAAATAGAAAATCAATATCCTCAAAGCCCTTGGGATTAGAATTTTTGTTTTTTGTTTTTCTTTGACACTAGGATTAGGAGGAGAATTATTTTATGCAGAAAATATGGTAATAAGCTAGCTATTCTTTTGCAATTTAATTTCTGTAAATAGTACACTATATTTGAAATAATGTTCTATTACTTTTACTTCTCTCGTTTTAATTATTTTATTTGGATGATATGTTAATTCTACAAATATTTTATAAATAGATATAAATTATTAAAACAAATTCAAACCCAATATGAAAAAGTTTGAGTGCGTGATATCAAAAGTAGAACCTAGAGAAATGAGTTATTTATTAAAAGAAAAAGAGAGATAAGAGTTAGGAGAGAAAGAAGTTACCGAAATAGTCAAGATAGAGTTATATAAGACCTAGGAGAAAAGTTATTTAACATGACTACCACGTTCATAACCATTAGATGTATAATTAAAATAAATTTTTTAATCTCTTGCTCGTAAATTCAATAATGTAAAAGGGACAATTGACCACTAAATACATTATTGTATCAAGCATATATTGAAACCCTTGGTTTGGGATGATTTCAAATTCATTGTGATTTGAAATCATTTTCCGCGTTTGGATGCCAAAAAAATGTGAGAGATCTGAAATCATTTGTGATTTCAAATCCTGTTTTTTTGAGAAAATTTTCCTTCCAAATAGGTCGGATTTGGTAGGATTTTAAGTTTCAAAATATTTGTTTCCAATTTTACCCCACCCCTTACGATAGTTTTTCACGTAGTTTTTCTCTATTCAACTTCATACCTATCGATATTTCTTCTATATTTAGACTCAACGCTATTAAACCAAATTCAAGGTTACGTTTCTATTTTGTTTCTTCATTGTATTTTGCTATTTTCTAAAAATTGATAACAACAATTTCAATCTTTTCAATGCAACTTTTCCATTTTCAACAAGTTTTTTCATAGTAAGTAAACTAAATGTAAGTTTTTTTTTTCTTTGTTCATATTCTTAACCTTTTTTTTTAATTTATTTGTTTGATAAGATTTTTTTTTTTGTTCCTTTTATATATTGATTCGATCGGATTTTTTTCTGTAGGTATATTTTTTTAGTTTTGTGTTTTCATACATTGGGTTAAAGAAGAAATCAACAAAAAAAAAAGTTATTCTTTTGATTTTATTTTCATGGCTGGACAGAACAAATCAAATCTTTTTTTATGGATTTTGTTTAGATTTGCTTTGTTTAATATTTTTTTTTCATTTAAATTAAGACATTTGCAATTTTTTTATCTTCATTTTTAACAATAATGATAAAATTTGTAAATTTTAATTTAAGAATTTGATTTGTTTTGATTATTGGTATGTTTTCATGATTAAATATTTTATTATTAATTAAAAAAAATCTCCTACAAAATCCATAAGAACATAATAGTAAAATATTATACTTTCTTTTCATTTTTTTGAGTATCCAAACAATAAATTTTAATTTTAGTGATCTCAAATCAATTTGGTTTTCAAAAGTAAATAGGAATTTGAAATTATTTTCATTTTTTTAAAATCTTAAGATTTGAAATCATTTCTTACCGAATTCATCTGCCAAACATACCATAAATGAAAAAGACAGTAAGAAATTGACAAGGGAAGGAGAAATGTGAGGGAGTTATGGAGATTGAAATCATGCTGTTACAAATTAATGAAGAAAATTTTTTTTTTTTGTCACCTAAGCAATAAAAAATTAAAAATTGGCATACCTAATAAGCTTCTTATTATAGTAGCCAATAGAAATTCACCCATGGAATCCACTCAGATATATTTAAAAAAAGTCAAAGATTAAGGCTCCGTTTGATAACCATTTGAGTTTTTGTTTTTAGTTTTTAAAAATTAAGCTAGTTTTCTCTCAATTTCTCTACAATGGTTTTCATCTCCCTTAAGGAAGCATTAGAATTCTTAGTCAAATTCTAAAAACAAAAACAAGTTTTTGGAAACTACTTTTTTTAGTTTTCAAAACATGGCTTGGTTTTTGAAAACATAGGTAAAAATGAGATAACAAAACAAGTAAATCCATCGGTGGGAGTAACATTTATAGGTTTAATTTTTAAAAACCAAAAACCAAATGGTTATCAAACGGGGCCTAAATTGTAAGATTTCAAAATTTAGGAACTAAATAGACAAACAAAATAAATAAATAAATATTCAAAAACTAATTCTCGTGATATAATTAACTTTTTTTTTAGTACTGTGATATAATTAACTTAAATATAGCTCAATTAGTCAAAATATATAAGTAAAAAAATTCTTCTAAAAATTTTAAGTTTGAATCTTCATCCTTGCTTGAATGATAATATTTAAAGAAAACTTTCATATATATATATATATATATATATATATATATTAAAAAGAGAGAAAGTTTGAAAAATATTTTTAAAAAGAGAGAAAGTTTGAAAAATATTTTTAAACTATTAGACCCCTATTCTAAATTCTAAATTTGCAAACATGACATTAAACTTAATGAAATAATTTTTTACCAGTGAAATTTCTCTAAATATTTCAATGTTTTTCTAAACAATAAATACCTTCACTGTTGTGGAGTTTTCTAGAAAATAAATGCTAAGCAGTTTGGAAAACCCTAAAACGCGTATAATGATTTGTTATTCATTATTTAATGAAATTTTATATAAATGTGATATTTGAAAACAAATAAAATAATTTTTTTTAAAAAAAATAAATTATATATAATCAAATTTTTAAATAAAAGTAATATTTTGATGCATAATTAACACTCAATTAAGATTATTTTTATGAAAAAAAACTTAAATTAAGAAAATAATTTTTAAAATGGAAGTTTTAAGAATATAGAAAAGTTTAGAATAGGAAATGTTAGATATAGAAAGTTTTATTGATTTAATTTAAATGTAAATTAATTCTAAAATTAATGGCTTGTTACATTTAATTATAGTCAATAATAGAATTTCAAGATTTTTGCAACCTTCAACAACTCCTAGCTACAACTATATAAAGAGTACCCTACCTTTTTTTTACAAAAACTTATTCTCTGTCAATCCATTCTCTCAAAATTTCTATGTTTGTATGAATGCAAAGTAGTGTTAAGCACCAATGAGAGACAAAGATGTTTCAACAATGCTTTCAAACATAGGTATCAATTTTTCCTCTAGATGTTTTCAAGTTATTTTATAATTAATATTTATTTTTTTTTTTAATTCTAAACACTTATCATGTTACAATTCTTTTAATTCAACTTTTAGAAAATTTTTAATATTATCAATATAATAGGATTGTTCATTAATTTTCTCATATTAAAAAGCTACAATATTGAAAATTATATATTTTTCGGACCATTATGTCATTTAATCTACTTTTACATTTATCAAGCACATCATTTTCGATTTTTGAAATCTTTAATGTATAAGAATGGGAAAATCTAAGAATATGAAAATTTTTGGCTACTTATTTATAGAAATCAATTTTAAATTTTTATTATTTCACATTTAATTATAATTAATAATGAGAATTCAAAGGCTATGGAATCTCAAAAGTTTTACGAGTTATCAATTTTCCACATGTATATATAAGGAGCTCTTTTCTACTAGTTTTGTGCAACAACTTTGCTTTTTCTTTTCAATTTGCCCTTCTTCATCTCCAAGTTTCTTCTTCTTATAGTTATAGATATTAATGTCACATTGACATTACACAATGGTCTAGCATACTAAGTGTCCAAGTATACATGAGTTATAAAGTTGTATTGTATTTAATTGGATATCATTGAATCTTACAAAAGTATTTTAACTTTCAACACTAATAAAAGGCGAAGAGGGTTTTAAGAGAAATTGTAAATACATGTATTAGTCCTTTCAATAGATGTTTTAGAATTGTTTTACAAGTAATATTGTTATTAGTTGTATTTTAAAACTTATGCATAGTTATTTTTTTTAATATAATTCTATTTGTTTTTTTTTTAATCTTATCAATGTAATAAGATTATTAATTGATTTTCACGTTTCTTTTCCAATCATAAGAAGTAGTACTATTTTTTTTTTTTTATTTCTTCATTTTTTTTAGAATTTTAATTAGCATATTTTTTTAGATAAGTTTTAAATAAAAAAAATTCTCCAATCTCTTTAGAAATATGTTATTTAAAATTAATAAAAATTTCTTTTATGTCAAATTTTAACTTTTTAAATTTTTAATTTGAACTATTAAACTATTAAAATGTTATTTAAATAAGTTGCTTTTTTAGTTTACTAGGATAAAGTGTATTTTTATTATTAGTATATTGTGAAATTTTATAACATGTATTTTTTTTATTGAATACAATATAAAAATATAAAATATCTAAATTTATAAAAAAAAATCATAAAACTTACTATTTAAAATAATAATTTATATCGTAATATTAATCATCGATGTAACTTGAATTTTATATTTCGACATCATAATGATCATGGTAAAAAAACAATTACATATAACTAAAGCTAATTTGTGAGATATTTTAAATGTATTCTTTTATCATTTATTTTATTATTAATAATCTATCTTTAATTTTATATTTTAAGAATTATACTCATTTTAACAAAATATATATGCTATCTAATAGTATAATTAATTTTTTTAACATTTTTTAAAAAATAAAATAAATTAAAATAAGTACAACGTGCATTTGCACGTAGTAATAAACTAGTATATATAAAAGTATATATAAATTTAGAAGGACTAAGCTTATATTATAAGATTAGCAATTATAAAATAAGTGATTTGTATCAAATCATTTTATTTGGGCGAGAATTGATTTGACTCGTTATTTGGACATGTTTGGAAGTGGTTTTGAAATGGTTAAAATCACTCTTGTTATATTCAAAATTACTCTAAACCCTAAACATGTCTTTAATCATTCAAAATCAATCTAGTGTTTGATTTTACACTTCTAAATGCGATTTTCATTCTACAAAATTTGATTTTAAATAATTAAAAGTATGTTTTAGAGTGATTTTAAATACGACGAAAGTAATTTTAACCATTTCAAAATTACTCCCAAACATGCCTTTTTACTTTTTGAATCCTATCCATACGCTTAATGCAATGTTGCACACTCAAACTCAGATTTAGTGTAATAATTAAGAAGAATGAATTAAGTTAGCCCAATCAAAAATAATAAAAAAATGCACACATTGTGGTATTGGTTGATCCAAATGACGTTTTAGATCAAGTTAATCATGTAAATTAATTTGGCACTTTTTCTATCATATGTTTGACATTTTATAAATACATATTTTCATTTACTGATTTGTCTAAATACAATTAGGTTCTAGGTCAGAACCTATCAATTAATTGCCTCAAATTGTGTGTTGAATGAAAAATTTCGACTAATCATAAATCGTCACGTCATTATTTATAAATTAATGAAAAAATTACATATTATTAAATTTGAAACCAATTATAAATTGCCATGTGTCCCAAATTAAATTTGAAGACAAAAATTGACAAAAAATCTAAATAATGTGCCACGTGTCTTTACCATAGCCATTTGATGAAGCAAGCCTAAGCTGGTTAAACTAGGTCATATAAAATTTTGAGCCCAAGTTTAAATGATAATTTGGTCTAAAATCCAAAGGGTCAAGCCCAAAACAAACAAGGCCTAGTTCAAATGATTGGGCCCAAATACAATCAAGCCTAAGCCCACATGGAAACTCTATAAATAAAGGAGCCACCTTCATTTGGAGGGGGAGGAGGTAAGACATTTAGAGAAGAAGAAGATTGCAGAGGTAAAACATTTAGAGAAAAAGAATATCGTAGAGGTAAGACATTCTTCTGCAGAGGTTAGACATTCAGAGAAGACTCAGGCAGAAGTTTGAAGTTTCTTGAAGATTGAAGTTTGAAGACCTAAAGACAGAGTTTAAATCTTTCTAAAGACTGAAAAACGAAATTAACTCTTCATGAAGATTGAAGACTGAAATTAAACCATCCTGAATACTGAAGAATGAAATTAAACCGTTTGGAAGATTAAAGACTGAAATTAAAATGTCTTGAAGGCTGAAGACTGAAATTAAATCATCTTGAAGACTGAAGAATAAAATTAAATCGTCTTAAAGAGTGAAAACTGAAATGAAATCTTTCTTAAGATTCAAAGGCAGAAGAATGAAACTAACTCTTCCTGAAGATTGAACTTTATTAAGCTAAAAGTCGAAAATCTTCAATAAGCTACAAGCTGAAGACCTGCAACAAGCTCGAAGCTGAAGACTTTCCACAAGTTCAAAGTTGATGATTCAACCTCTAGAACAAGTGTTCCAGCCCTCAGTCAAGTATACATAGGAGAGAAAGAATTAGAGGGCATATATTAGAGATTGTACTTCAATTATACAAGAAATCAATACAAATTCAAAGTTTTATTCCATAAATTAAATTTCTCCAGAAACCTCGTCGAACGCCATGCTTTGAAAGGGTCGTATCAACTATCAATTAGTTGCTTCAATTCATGCTTTGAAAATGTTAATGTAACTGAAGTATTAAAAAAAAAAAAGTGTTAACGTAGATCCTATTTGATAACCATTTTTTTTTTTAGTTTTCTACTTTTAAAAATTAAGCTTATATTACTCATGTGTTTCTTTGCTTTATTATCTACTTTAAAACTGTAACAGCCCGAAATTTTTCGATACGGTCATTCTAACAATAATGCGAAAGCGTAACAATCAAAACTAAAATAGACTTAAACAAATTCAGCTGAAGTAATTTCTTACAAAGGATTTCTAAAAGAAACTTTGAATCCATAATAACAACTTTCTAAGTCATGTGCCAGAATGCTAAACTTCACTTCTTTTGAGACTATCACACTTGATCCTTCGTCTGAAAACATTTTGGAAAAACAAAAATGAGTACAGAAATACTGAATAAGTAATTTCAACATCAAGTTCAAAAATTCATTTCCTTCAAAACAAAACATAGAAATTCAGTTTAACAAATCATTTCAATAGTTGAATCAAAAATCAAATATTCATTCAATCATTTTCTTTTAAAATAATCATAAACAAAATCCAAATATTCTTGTAAAACTTTTAATACAACTATTAAAACGTTCAGTCAAAACTTTCGAAAAACAAAAATCTTTCAATTGAACAAAACTTTCATTTAACCAAACTTTCAAATATCGAAACTTTCAATTCAAACAGTACTTTCAATCAATCATTACTTTCAAATATCATAGTGGGAATATGCATTATTTGGGTAGCCTTCATAACATATATGATGATTACCTGTCGATAACACCAATCAATCAATCAAAACATTCAATCAGAGTTGTCGATAAAAATTGACCAGAACATTCAAATCAACTACTTAAGTGTGAGGCCATGTGAGTGAAACACACACATGAATCTTCATTCAAAAGGAATGTCAAACCACAAACTGTGCCTTCCCACAAATAAGCTTCAATCAGTCAGAGATGTCGATAAAATCAAACAGAACAATCAATGTACTTACTTAAGTGTGAGGCCACGTGAGTGAATAACACACACATGAATCTTCATTCCAAAGGAATGTCAAACCACAAATGTGTCTTCCCACAAATGTGTCTTCTCACAAATAAGCCAGAACAATTCGATCAATTTCAATTTAGGCTACTACCACAAATAAGCAAAGTATTCCCAAAATAGAAAATTGGCATATCCGGATAGCCCTTATCAAAACGATCAAAAATTCTTTTGTACACATTTGAAACAAAACATGTAGTTTCAAATAACAATTTCAATAAAGATTCATCAAATCAACCATTCAAACTCAAAACCAAAAAAAACTTACTTTCAATTCAAAATCAATCAAAACAAATTTATTTCAAATTATCCAAAACGGCAAAAATACTTTCAAATAGCAAAATACTTTAAAGCATACAAATAATTTCGACCAATTTCAAATCATACAAAACATATTTTCAAACATTTGTCAAATAAACAATAATCAAAATGGAAATTGTTCCAAATTTTCTATTTTGGAAGGGATATAGAAACTACTTACCTCGATCAATAATCCTACAATTCTTAATTTCAATCTCAATTCCAAATTTAATCCACTTTCTTGAACAATCATCAACTTTTCCTAGAAGTCCAAACATATCTAATATTTCATTGATCAGAACCAAAATTCTATCTTAAAGGTCCAAAAGCTTATAAAAAATATAGACAATCTTATCTACCCAATTTTTTCCATTAAAACAATTTTCTGCATAAAAAGTTAGAAAAAATAGGGTTATTTGACAAAAAACAGCAGCACTGAAAAACTGAGTTAAAAACACTTTAAAATCCAATTAGAAACGTATTAAAATCGATAAAATCAATGCTTTTTAATACGTAATAAAATACCAAACAATTTTTCAATTCTACAATTTTTAAAACCTTTAAAACTATCATAAATTATGGATAAATAACCCAAAAAAATTTATGCTCATAAAACAAAACTTTCCAAGATTTTAACATCAAAAGAATCAAGATTTGTCACTTTTTAACCCAAAAACCAGATCTGAAAGGCTTGATAAAACTGCTATAAAAACCATAAAAACATACAATTTTCAAGTAAAAATCAAAACTATACATTATACTTTAAAGTGCAATCATTTGGTAAACTT
Organism: Trichosanthes truncata; assembly: GCA_033996785.1. Classification (NCBI taxonomy): domain Eukaryota; kingdom Viridiplantae; phylum Streptophyta; class Magnoliopsida; order Cucurbitales; family Cucurbitaceae; genus Trichosanthes; species Trichosanthes truncata. The sequence continues at coordinate 19,220,487 of JAWPNB010000004.1, forward strand.
TTGGTGCAAAAAGAATCTAAAATACACTTACAATAGTCCCAATTTTAAAGAAATTCAAAGCTGAAAAATTCTGTAAAATCTTCCATTATCAAAACCTTTAATTTAATCTAGAATACCTAATTAGAAAAACTTTGATAAAAAATTAAGCAAACAACAAAAAACTCAAAAAAAATTTAGGGCAAAAGATTTCAAGAATATTTTCATTCTAAGCAATCAAGCACAAAGCCAAAAAGAAATCAAAACTCAAAACCTTGCAAGAAAACTTCAATAATCAAGAAAAGAAAAGAAATCAACAAGGGCAACAAAGAAAACTTACTGTCTTCCTTATTGGAGAGGAAGGTCCAGAGTGTTTCTGCATTTCTCTCTTTTATTTTTTGCCATCAATACTTTTGATAAAAAAATGTTAGAGCTTAAGAGACCCATTTTAAAAGAACTCTAATCAAAATTCTTAAAATATTATTATTTTTAAATAAATAAATAAAGATTTATCTCCTAATTTAAAAAGAAGATAAAATCCTAATTCAAAAAGATTTTAGAAAAACCAATAAAATAAATTCTTCTTTTTCTTTTCTTCGGTTGTTACAAAAACGTTTTTAAAATCTAAGGAGGTTTTTTAAAACTAAAAATAGTAATTTTTAAAATTCTGTTTTTGTTTTTGAAATTTTGCTAAAAATTCAAATGTGTTTTGAAGAAGTGTGAAAGCATATCAAAAAAATTGTGAGTAAAAAATAAACCTAATTTTTAACAACACAATACTAAAGACAAAACCATTATCAAAAGAGACCTTAGAAAATTTAGTTTATAAAACTTTGGACATTGTGTCTATTTAGTTCATTTAATTTAAATAGTTGTTAATAGGCCACTAAACTTTGAAAGTTATGTCTATATTTAATCTTTATATTTTAAAAAGATTTATAATGGGCCTTAAACTTTTAATTTTATGTCTAATAGGTCTTTGCCATTAACTTCATCAATTTAATATTTATGTCACTAAATGCTTGAGTCTAGAGTTACCTTTTCCACATGATTCTTAAGTAATATAGTTTAGCTTGCCACATAAAAGTGTTCAACAAAAATCTGTTAGACATAATTAAAAGTTTAGAGACCTATTATAACTTTTTAAATTATAGAGACCAAATAAACACAATTTTGAAACTTCAAAAACCTATTAGAAACTTAGAATATATAGACATAACATTAAAAGTTCAAAGATGAAACTCGTTTTTTATTCTTGAATTTTTATGACTGCAACTATACTCTAATTGGTAAACTACTTTATACACATGGATGAATCCAAATAACATATTTTTGGAGGCCAATGATTTATATTATAAGTATAAAACAAATTGAATCAAATTTATTGATAATAGAAATCAATAGGTACATCAAAACATTCCAAATAAATTCGCATAACTATCTACATGTGTGAAAAATAGATGCCCATTAGTAGCCCTCCTTGCTTCGGTTTCGAATATGAAATGTTAAATTTTGTTTAATTCTATTAAGAAAATAAAGTTGTAATGAGTTTAATTAAATGGCATAGATTAAAATATCTAAATACAATAACCAAAAGTTTTCAAAAAAAAAAAAAAAAACAATAGCAAAATGATTTAATTCTATATTAAGTTTTCATGTATTAAATAAAAACTAATTAATAAAATTATCTTTTTTATTATTCAATCTATATAATCTTGCAACAAATCTAGTTTAGTATAGTTTATATATCACCATATTTATAGAGAATTTGATTGAAAAACCAAAAGACTTTCCAATTTTGATAACTTCGTTGCAAAGCTAAAAGGTAACCTAATTTTGGAGAGATAGATTAAAAAGATTGATATATATATTTACCCCTATTAAAATAATTTATTTTAATTTAGAAAATTTGATCTTTCGATTTTAGAAAAGCAAATGAAAAATCGAACGATCGAACTGGGGAAGGAAAGATCGAACTGGGCTGGACCGAGGGTACATGGGCCATGAGGGACTGCGGCAAGGCTCAAAATTGGGCCTTGCAGCCACGGGCGGTCTAGTCGACCTCGGCCTAGCCGACCACAGGCTTGGGCCGAAGCCCAAGCCCATTTCTTCTCCCTCTCATCTTGGGCCGGTCCTCTATCGGTTTCGGTCCGTTTTGACTTTGTATTTGACTTCCTTCCTCGTTTGGCCCTTTGTTGTGGCCTTTTAGCCAGCTCATTCTTGTTTATCCAATTTCACCTATAACATTATCTAAATTAATCATCAATTTATATTAATTAATTGATATCAAATAATATTATGATGAAATTGGACCAAGAGGATAAACTCAAAATATAAAAGAAATCATAGGTGAAATCGATAGGGGAAGCCCAATGAGGAACGAAAATAGGCCAACACAGAAGAATATGGCTAAAAGATGAAGAAATCAGAGGAAACCCAAATTCTCCTAATCAGCCTCGGGTCCAGCCGACCACCTAGTCGGCCTCCAATAAGGGAATACTAGCACGCCCCCAACTTGTGGTTCCCTAGTTCAACTCAATTCGGTTCGACCCTTTCCTAATTCGTGAAGGAACAGACAAAAACTCTAAGATAGTCATATAAATACGCTTCTTCAACCTGAAGATCTTCCTCATTATAAAAACTCTAACTTGTCACACCTATTCACTCTCTAACTTAATCATCGGAGCCTATGTGGCAAATACCACCCAATGCCCAGGTTTTACTTGTTTTGCAGGCCACGTTCTTCCTCCATCATACAAATTTTACCGTTGTTGTCACATCGTCAGGTGCATTACCCTGTACAAATTTTGGCAACAATACATAAAATAAAAATAGATTGATTATCATTATTTAAGTTAATTAATGATTTATAAATTCTAAAAATACCCGTGTTTGTAAATTTTTTTTTAAAAAATGCTACATTTGTAACTACATTTAAAAAATGCATATTTAAAATATCTTAGAAAATGAGCTATCCATTACAATTTTTCAAAAAGTTCAAAATAATGTATATATGTTTAAAGCTAATTAAGGTGCCGTTTGGTTCATGAGAATAAGTGGGCAGAAATAGAAATGAGATTATTATCACCTTGTTTGTTACAAAATTTGTTACAATCGGAATGAGAATAACCAATTCTTGAAAATCTCATATACCCATGAAAGAAGGTATCTCTAACTCTTACAAATGTATGGATTTTCTCTCATTTCCATAGGTTTCTCTTTTTTCTCTTTCATTTTTATCACTTTCTTCATGTTTTACATATCCATTATAATGGTTTATGTTATCCAATTAATTAATTTTGTAAAATATATTCACATTCATTAATAATAAATAAAACTGTATTAAAATTCATTAAAAATAATAATATATTAAATAATTAATTTCTATATATCATGATGTTTTAATATTAATATAATTAATTGAATTATTCATTAGAACTAATTTAAAAAAGCTATTTTTAAACATTATTAGTTAATTAACTAATAATCAAAACATGCTAAAATTATTCCAACAAATAATTTAATAGAAATATTTATCTTTTAAAATAATTATAGTTAATGGTGTGATTAAAATTATTGGTGAATTATTTAAAATCAATTTATTAATTATTTATAATTAACTGTAATTAGTCTATTTAGTTAATATTCACTATTATATAATGTTTCTAAAATTAAGTTCACAAAACAAATGTAAATATTATTTATTTTTAAAAAAATTCTGATAAATTCCCATATAATACCGAACACAGTTTTCTTTGATTCCTAAACTTCATATTCTCGTACTTTTTATTTTTAGGCATCGATTACTTAGGGTCATTTGCACAAACCTTAAATCAAGGTTGTTTTTGTTGGAGTATTGATATAATTAAATTTACCATAACCCATCAGCTTAAGCTTTTGGGTTGATTGGTGATTTAATATGGTATCAGAATAGGAGATCTTGTGTTCAAACTCCAGTAATATCAATTCCTCCCCTAATTAATATTGATTTCTACTTGTTGAGTCTTTCTACAAATTTTCAATCCCACAAGTGAGGGGGAGTAATGGAGTGTTGATATAATTAAATCTACCATAACCTATCAGCTTAAGGTTTTAGGTTGATTCGTGATTTAATAGTTTTAAAAGCAGTAAGTCCAATCTAAAAAGGAAAGCTAACATTTTGAAGCATAGGATGTGTTACAATTATGTTATGTTGAACTTTAAATTTGAACAATCACTTGATCTTCATAGTTATCAAATCATTATATTTAAGACTCTGTTTGATAACCATTTCGTTTTTTTTTTGTTTTTACAAATTATACATACTTTGTCTTAATTTCTATAGTATGTTTTTCACCATTCTTGCAAACACATTTGAATTTCTAGCCAAATTTTAAAAATAAAAACCAGCTTTTGATAACTACTTTTTTAGTTTTTTAAAATTTGGCTGAGATTTTGAAAATTGTTTTAAAAAGTAGATAACAAAGTAAAGAAACACATATGTGGAACTACTATTTATATGCTAAAATTTCAAAAATGGAAAACAAAAAACAAAATGGTTATTAAACCAGGCCTAAAATCATGTTATTATGATTGTATCGGTGAATCGGTGATAGCTCAAAAAAATGAACCAATCAAATCCTGAATCAAAAGGACCTTTTACATTTAAGCTAATGATGTAAAACTAATGAACATCAATAGGACTTAGTAAAATTAAATCCTTGAAATTGTTGAAATTATACCATTTAGATAGACTTTTTAAAACTTGTTGCAATTAGACTCAAAACTAACAAATTTATAACCATACAAGTTTAATTGCAATGATTTTATAAGTTCTCAATCGATTTTTACAATTTTTCTTTACAAATATTATTCTTTAATTTAGTAGTTGTCAATTTTGTTCACAAAAAAATATATAAAAAATCATTCATAACTATTCTTCAAAGTAATGGTTTGAATGAAAATTATATTTCTTTTTGTTGGAATATTGAATTTATATATATTTTTCTTTTCTTTATTTCTTAGAATTATTGAAAGGTCATTTTGAAGAAATTTCAAATGGACAGTTGGCCAGCTATCCAAAACTCAAACCCATCATTATTGAACAAAATTTTAATTATTCATTATTCATTAAGAGATAGAGAGAGAAAAAGGACACATGCATGTGAACAGTGTGCTTCTAATTGTCAACTAAACCCAAAAAGCCATTGAATGTGTTTAATTGGAAGATGCTAGAAAGATGTGACAAAACATTATTTTTATTTATGTACCTTAACAAGTTCTCCATGTCTCATACGGGCCCTTTTGATTCGAGGAAATAATATGTTTCTACCTTTTGTTCTTCTCAATGATTGATAATTGATTACACTTAAGTTTCGTTTGATAATCATTTAAGCTTCTTTTGATAACCATTTGATTTTTTGTTTTGAGTTTTTGAAAGTTAGGTCTATACATACTACTTCTACCTATGAGTTTTCATATTTTCTTATCTACTTTTTACATATACTTTTAAAAATCGAGCCAAATTTTGAAAACTAAAAACACTAGTTTTCAAAATCTTATTTTTATTTTAGAATTTGACTAGAAATTCAAATGTTTCCTTAAGAAAGATTGAAACCATGGTAGAGAAGATAAAAACCATTATAGAGATTTTGTAAGAAAACAAACACAATTTTCAAAAATCAAAAACAAAAAACCAAATAGTTATCAAACGGGCTTTAGTTTTTTGTTTTTAGTTTTTGAAAATTGTGTTTATTTTCATCATTTCTCTACAATAGATTTTATCTTTCTTAAGAAAACATTAGAATTCTTAACCAAATTCTAAAAACAAAAACAAGTTTTTGAAAACTACTTTTTATAGTCCTGAAAACTACTTTTTTTAGTTTTCAAAACTAGGCTTGATTTTTGAAAACATATGTAAAAAGTAGATAACAAAACAAAGAAACCCTTAGATGGGAGTAGTATTATAGACTTGATTTTCAAAAACCAAATGGTTATCAAACACAGGGCCTTGGTTTTTGATTTTTGAAAATTAAGCTTATAAATACTACTTCCACTTATGGATTTCCTTGCTTTGTTATCTACTTTTTACATGTATTTTCAAAAACCAAGCCAAGTTTTGAAAAATTAAAAAAAAAAAAGTAGTTTTTGAAAACTTGTTTTTGTTTTTGGAATTTGACTAAGAATTCAAATGTTTCCCTTAAGAAAGATGAAACCCATTATAAAGAAATTGGGAGAAAGCAGGCTTAATTTTCAAAAACCAAAAACCAAATGATTATCAAATGGGACCTTAGTTATTTTAAATTATGTAGACATCTTTTTATGTAACACCCCCAAATTTTAGCCTAACTTAGGGAACATCATTTAACTTACAACCAAAACGCTCCAAAAATTTTAGCAGTATAACGGCGTAATTGCAAGCTACCCAATTTTTTTCAAGCACCTGTTAGACAAAATATCACACTTCTAAAACCAGATTAACCAAACAACAACTCCCACACCTTCGAGTGACAGCAAAGATACTCAAACTTCCAGTATGAACAACTTCACAAATCTCTAAACAAACCATAACTTTTCAAGACGCCAAAACTAAGAACAGAATTTACAACAACAAGTAAACTTTAGTCCAGTAGCTAAGCTTGAACAAAAGAACCTATCTACACATCTCATTCGAATAAAGACTTAACAGATAAAGAATGGACAACATAAGCATATACATAGCGTGTGTTCAATTTCAACCAAGGAACTTAGCTACTTAATTCAAAGAAAACTTCTATCAAAAAGCTAAAGTTTTGCTAATGGTCTCTTCCAACATCTCTTCTTCACCACCAAGCTCATAAAAACCTTGGTCACCTGCAAAACTGTTGGTTGGGGGAAAGTTAGTACAAAAGTACTCAGTATGTAGCTCACACTGAGTGAGCCACCAAACATCAAACAAACAAACATCATGTTGTTCACACGCACCCAAACATGCTTATCAACATTAATAACACAAGTCTCATACTCAACTTACTTAGCAAGTAACGTAAACATAAAACTCACACAACACATGAATTCTACATCCTCCCATACACACTCAATCTCCACGAGCTCACGCAACACTCATAATCTAGTTCTCACAAGGCTTCATGAGACATATTCCTTCGAGGCACCCGTTGATTCCCATTAATTTTATCCAAGGCCACCGACATTCTCTGCTGGCCTCAACTGATTTTATCTAGGGCCACTGACATTCTCTGCCGACCCCAACTGATTTTATCCAGGGCCACCGATGATCTTCGTCGGCCCCAACTAATTCCATCAAATGTTATCAATGTTCTCGAGAATCTCCAATACTTTCCTTTCTAAACTCAACGCATCGACCCTACCATCATAAAACTAGGCCATCAATGCTACTTCTAAATTCATTGATGATAGACCACCCCTCGACCATTTTACTCAAGGCACCTGGTATTCACTCAACTTTCCTTTACCACACCTAAGGTCCTCTGACCCCACACACAATCTCACTAGAATGCATGTTTCTTAGGCACACTTCTAGACTATGTTTTATGCTTCAAACAACACAACCCATTCACAACGCACATATTATGCATAATCAAACAACCAAGAATCTCGCATGACCACATCATACGTAAAAGCATGCTCAACATACACATAATGGATCATGTAGAGATATATACATATAATGTATAAAATAAATAAATAAGGAAATATACAACATGCTTCACGCAGTCAAACAGACCCACCAAGTAGAAACTACTTACCTAAACCGCTCCTAAAATTATTCCAAAAGGTTCCTAAACCAAGAGAATAATCTTTGGAGGTTATACTTAGTTTGAAAACCTTCAAGCAAACTAGAACATGCTCAAAAAGGGATATGCTTACTTAGGTTTTAGCCTTAAAAGCTAAATCAAACACTTCAGGATTAACCCAAACTACAACAAGAATTATCCAAGGATTAGAACGTAACTTCCAGAACCTTAAACTCAATTAAAAAGGGTCTAGTAAGGCCTTACCACTTAATCCTTAACGAGAATGTCGTGGGTAATTACTTGGAGTGTTTGAAGGGATTCTGTATGGCTTGAAACTCAAGTAAAAGAGTCCTAAGCATTAGAAACTGATTTAAGGTACTTAACAAGTCCAAAAAGATAAAATGGACTCTAAGACTTACCAAAAAGAACCCGTAACCTTGCTGGTTCAAGATCGAGAGTGTTCGAACTGATTCGAAACTACAATGGTTAGAAACCAAACTACAACATCAAAACATAGATCGCACTTAATAAAAGGAACTTTACCAAGGAAACTTACCCAAAATAAATCAAGTTACTTGCTTAAAAGTGTTCGACAACGCTCCGAGTTGGTTCGAACTACAAATAAGACACTTCCAAAGGTTAAAAACTAAATAGTAACACTTTAAGTGATTTGTTAACAAGGATGAAACATGCTAAAACTTACCGAAAGAGTTCTTATGCTTAATGTTTGTTGTTCGAATATGTTCGAATCGATCCTAAATGGCAACCTGAAGATTCTTACATGTTAGAACCAAAGATACAACACTTAAATTGATTTGCGAAAGGTCTACAACGTGGCAAAACTTATCGATCAGAACTAAAAGGACTGAAAGGCTTGCTAGACTGTGTTCGACAAGGTTCAATTTCTCAAATCAGAACACTTTAGACTATGGGTAACTCGATTCTAGGCTATTCAAGTTGTGGGTCACAGCCAAAAGTGTTCGAAGCTGCGAATAAAGGATATCCAAACGTTAGATACTGCTTTACAACAATTTAAAAGAGTTTGAAAGGGTGAAAAACACGCTAAAACGTATCGAAAGAGGTTGAAATCTCACTGGTTGGTGTTTGACAGCGTTCGAAAATGCGAATCGACCTCACAGACTATGGGTAATCCAAATCAAGGTAGACTGAGGTGTGGGTCAAGAACCGAAACGATTTTTGGGTCCAAATATGAGTTATCGCCACTACCAGAAGAGAGAAAATGCATCGACTGATTGCAATGATCGTGGGTCGCTAGAAGGGAGCGACTCAAGGTTCAATTGAGCAAGGGTCTTGTTGGAAATTACCGAACAAACACTAGAACTTGAGGGTCTTTGAGTAGGTGTCGAACTAGTGGACTGTTCATGGTGGAGATGGAGTCATTGACCGAAGGTTTGCCGAAGATGTGCGTGGGCGTCCCTGCCGTCGAAGATGGAGGGCTTTTCTTACTGCTAGTAAATCGCTGGAGGAAGATGTGTCGGTTGAAGAAGAGGAACCGTGAGAGGAGGAGGATGGTTGCACAACTGCTAAGCATGGGAAAGAGGGTGATCGAGTGAACTTTGGGTGAAGAAACGTAAATAAATAAATACGTTCAACCCTAGTACAAGTGCACATTGCTGATATAAGTAGTAATGGAATATCCCAGAATATCGTCTCCCAAGGGAACAGAGTAACAAAATATTGTAAAAACAATAACGTAAGTAGAATTGTAACTTGGAAACTAAGAAGTGAAAAAATAGATTTTGGGTTGGTGTGATTTAGTAATGGAATTAAAATGCACAGCAGATTACAGAATCGAAATTGTAAGTTGAAATGACATAGGTGACAACAACCAAGATGAAGTAAACTGAAATTATAAAGGCAAAATTGCAGAAACGAAATTGCAAAATAGATTTGACAAAATTTGCAAAGACAAAAAAAAAACAACAACTTCAAAAATAAAGTACAGAATAGCGAATAACTATAAAATTGCAAAGAAAATGCTTAAAGGGGAAAGGAGGGCTCAAGAATGTTATTGCCCTAAGTCGTTGTTGCTTAGCAGAGTGTATGCAATTTCAAAATGAACACACACTAAATGTGCAAATATACACAGCCTAATGCAGCAAGTGATAATTATTTTTATAACGTTCTCCTCAGCGACTAATTAAGTAGATTTTTACCATGCTTAAGCTGAATTTAGTTAGGTAACAGGAAATCAAGGGGTGATTAGTTAAGCTGAATTTGGTTAGGTAAGAGGCCTCTTTGGCATACCCCTCGAGGGGTCGACCTAGACCGGCCTTGGCCGACCCCTCGAGTGGTCGACCAAGAGGCCGAACCGACCTTGGTCGACCCCCTGAGGGGTCGGCCTTGATCGACTCCTCTAGGGGTCGACCTAGATCGGTGAGACCATTGAACCGGCTTCTAGGGGTTGACCGAAGAGGCCACTTAGCCGAAGAGTTGACCGAAAGGCAACAAGGACAAACTCGTCAAGGGAGTGGCCTGATCTAACTTTGCTTTATCCCGAATGGACAAGCAAGAGGCTTGGAGTGGGAAAATCTTTCAGGAGTGCATTGAATGATCCATTGAGATTTGAATTAAACGAGTATTCGGAAATAACAGTCGGAGCAATAAAAACGATCCATAATCGAGCTAAATTCTGGGAGATCGTAATAACACAGGACTGACCGTTACAATTGCATGAAAATATTAAATGCAAAGGGCAGCAATGTTGAGAGGTACGCAATAATCACTGAGCTCTTACAGTATAAGCTTTCTAAGTAAGAAACCCCGATTTCTAACTTGAGCGTCGAAGTTGAGGTGGCTTAGCACCACATTTGTGTTAGTTTTCTATTTTGCAGACATTTTCAGCTTCCAAAGATACAAATTTACCGTTGATTCGGCAATCCAAATTCCGGCATCAACACATAGTATTCCATAGACTATTATAACCAACACCTCAAACAACTCCTAAAAGATCAATTTAGTTGAAAGAAAAATTTAAAATGTTCAAATTAATATTTAATTTGAAGTCTTCAAATTAATATTTAATATATTAGACATATTAAATATACAAGAAGAAAATATATTTATTATATTTGATACATTAATATTAATTAAATTTTGAAATGTTCAAATTAATATTTAATATATTAGATATATTAAATATAAAAGAGAAAATTTTTATTTGATACATTAAATATTAAAATAATTAATGTATATTAGATACATTAAATAAAATATATTTATAAATTTCAATCAGATTCAAACAAATAAATATCGTAGGAAATTTAAATGAGATTCAAATAAGTATAAAATATATTTTAATTATGGCAAATATTTTCCCATAGATGAGACATGTCTCATAATCCTAGACAATCTCAGTGACTCTCAAACACTTTAGCATGGAGAGTCTCTTTATATAAATCCAAAGGACTGCCATTAAAAGCGATCTTGGTCACTACCATGATGTTTTCTCTCTCTCGATATGATTCCCTGTACATTGGTATTTTCTAATTTTTTTAATATTAGTCTTTGCCCACTATTATCATAATAAAGAGGATATACTAAATCATATCTGAAACACCTTTCAGATCTTCAATGAACTATTTGAGTCATACAAGTCTTTTTGTTGCTTCACAAGCAAAACAATTTAACTTGTATAGCATACTCCACCACCTAGGATAAAATTTATCTTTACATAGATTTCTTAAATCTTTGTAAGAACCAGTGTATCTTGTTAAAATTAAATCTTTAACTCCATACAAAAAAAATTCTCATCATCCATAGATAATTAGATAAAGTTTTTAATTTTCTACTCAATGGTCATACCATTCGTTTAACTGATATATGCTAACCAATTGTATATTAAATGTTCAGTCTCATTTATGCATATTATATACTCTCAACATTTGAGGTGTCTTAGGATACACTTCCTTAGACATAAATATCAAATATTTGACAACAATTTTTTCAATATAAGATGTTTGAGACAAAGTTAACATTTTGTCCTTAAAACTCCCATTTTGGACATGTAAAATATACCGAGACATTTCAAATCACTCATTTGGAATTAGTTACTTAGTCAACGTTTTATGTTAGATAGGCATCTTACATCATTCATAATGAGTAAACTATCATCAACATAAAACATGAGAAAAATTCACTAGGCAATTAATGATTTTCTTGTCTATACAAGTTTCATTAATATTTATCCAAAGTTATAGGTTTTGATACTTTTATCAAACTTTATATTCACAGATCTAATTATAAAATTCATTTCATAAATGAACATTTACTATTTCGCAAACCTTTTGTTTTTTATCTTTGAAAATAAACATCTCTAATTGATTTGTGTAAATGCATTATCTAAGATTTCTTTTCATAAAAGAATTCTAAACATTCATTTTTTTATATCACATATGCAACAATGAATTAAATAATGCTTACAGACTTCAGTATAATAACAAGTGAGAAAATTTACTCGCAGTCTACTTTCTCCTATTAGGTTTAACCCTTTGCAATTAGTATCACTTTGCGGGCAATAAGCCTTCAACTTTATCATCTAACATGACAATTTGGGCTTCAATTAAGTCCTTGTAAAGTTTGAGTCATCTCATAACTCTTCCATTACAATGAGGCTTATCCAATTCATGACTAAAATCCATTTGACTTTCAAATGTAATTAAATTGTTAACAATTTTTGTTAACTATTCAGTGGCTTCACTTGGAACCAAGTTATTAACACTATCTCACCTTATTAAAGGCTGTAATCTTCTATTTGACATTCCTTATAAAAATGATATTTGTCATACAAATACCTTATTCATTTTAGGACTACATAAAAGACCATTTTGTACTCCTTAGAGGTGACCTACACTTAGGCTTATCTTTGAACATATACAAGCTTTTTAGGCTTGTTTTAGCACGTGAGCTTAACATTCCCAAATGGTGAAGTGTTGTAAATAGACTGTACTACTCTTCTATAATCTTAAAATTGTCTCGTAGACACTTTTGGAGGGAATCATGTTCACCATGCAATCTCTATTGCATTTCCTAACTGAAGTTTGGTAATGGTGTGTAACTCATTACTGATGTGACCATGTCTAACAAGGTCATGTTTCTCCTCTTGCAGCACAATTTCACAAAATTGTACTTGGTATTAAGATAATTAGGTTAAAACCCCATTTTCTATCAATTAATTTTAGTACGTAAGGTTTGTGTACTTTCTATTATGATCTAATCATAATATCTTGATAGATTTACCTAATTAATTTTTAACTTTAATCTTAATTTTCTTGAACTTTTCAAAAATTTAGACTTATGTTGTATTAGGTAAAGATACTTGTACCTTGAATGATCATCAACTAGACTGATGAAATATTCATGACTTTATTTGGCATTTACATTCACCAGACCACTTGGATTAGAATGTGTAAGCCCAAAGTATTCTTTGGCATTCTAACTCTATCTAATAAAGGCCGAATGATTACCTTGCATGAAAGGTAAGATCTACACACAAGTAAAGTAATTAACTAACTTTTTAGATAATTACCTCTTACTAGTCTTTTCATTTAATTCAAGTTGATGTTAATCAACCTTGACAGCCAAAGTCAAGTATCATATTTTAGGAGAAAACAATGTCTTTCTATTATTGATTCTATAATCTTGAATATCTCAGTATTTTGTAGTATAGTATATGTCAACATTTTTAACATATACAAATTGTTCTTATTTTCAGCTGAATGTATTTTCAAACAAATTTGAAAATATAAACTTTCATACTTCAAAGCAATTCATACTATATGAACATTTTAGTAAAAAGTTCGAGAAATTTAATTTCTCTTATGATTACTAAAAACATCATATTCAGCATTAAGTAACAATTTTTACTTAATGACATCTTAATGTCTCCCACTACACTAACTAATATGGGCTTCATGGTGCCAACCTACAGAAACTATTCTACATGTTAAGTATTTTCCAAGAATTACATATTAAATGTAATAAAATAAATAAATCTTGATAGTGGATCTTGTATCAACTATCTAGGTGTCATTATTTATTCTCCACCAAAAATCTAGTAAATCAAATTTACTTTCATCTATATTATTCTTCCCATAGAGGTATTTCAAAAAATTCCTCTCATTGTGATTGCCCTAGCTAATTTAGAAACTATTTCCTTTCATATAGCTTTAGTCATTTGATTTCTTTTATTGGATTTTTGTAATGCTTAATTTCAAGATCATTTAGACGATTATCTAAATTTAGTTTCTATTGACTTCAACATCTCATGTGTTATTGTCATTTTCTTTATCTTCTAAGCTTGACATCTAACATGTCAAGTAGGAGATACATACACAAGCTATCTCGTTTACTTTTGATTCATTAATCATGTGGTTTTCGAACAATTTGATTAGTATTGGCAACAGGTTTTGAGAACATTTCTCAATAAAGACAAATTCAAAATTTTACACTGTCATTATAGTGTTAACGTTACTTTTCCAAGTAATAAAACTTCTCAATTTTGACTTATCAGTAATAAAATTAAAAATTATGAGAGAGACTAACATAATATTGAAATATATAAAATATATAATTTAACATCATGCGAACAATTATCCATTCAATTTTACATAAAAATCAAATGATTTGAAAAAATGAACCCTATAAATCATTTCTAATGTTATGGTACTTTAGTGAGTTAAAACAAGTGCTGCCATAGAGTAGGTCAAGTGTTCTTTCACTGAACTGAGACAATCTCAACCAAGTATTATACCAGAATAACTCTTATTCCTATAATATTTAGTTACCATTAGTTTGGTCAAGAACGTTATTAACAACCTTAATAAGCCTTTTGTATGTGTGACTCATCATTTTAGATCTCATAGTTTTATCCCAATAAATGTTGTCGTAGGGTAGGTCAAGTATTGGAAACAAAACTACAATCCTATCCTTCTTAGGAGTTCACCCTGATATTGATCTCATGCAAACACTTTTCGTAGGTGACGGTCCAAAAGCCGCCGCGAGGCCCCACATGGATCTCACGTTGTGAATTAATGATGGAGACCGTAAAATATGTTGACACATTTCCTTCTCCCACTTACTATTTTGAAATAGGGTTTTTCTCTTACTTAGACAAATTAGACTAATCTCATTTATCTAAGTTCCTCAATCTACTCTTCACAACCATTATGTTGGTTAGATTGATTTTAATATGAATTACCAAGTTTTTAAACTATTTAAAAAAAACTAATCACATTATGAGCATGTTTAGTGAAATTAAATAAAATTTAACTAATTCAATTCTCAGGTCGGTTTCCAGTTAGAGGTGTTCCCTTTCGGTCAATTTAAATACCCTAGTCTAGATAGAACCTTCCATAGACAAAGTTCCTTTATAGTCAATTTTTATTTCAAATTTATTAATCTTTAATTAACTATTAATTACTAGATTAATGAATCTAAGTGAATTTAAACATGTTTTTAGTCCTATTAAAAAAATAATTCACTTATTGGATAATCTTAAAATTCTATCATTTTAAATCCTTTACAACAAATTAAAAGATCATCCTGGATATTTTATTCTAATCCTATTAGAAAAATAAAATAAAACATAAATTAAATTCAAAACTTAAACTATTTTACCTTTAATTAAATTGTCTTTATTTATGGAAAACCTAATCTTATTAGGAAATTAAAAGTTCTCATCTTATTTTGAAATTAAAAAATCTAATCATATTTTAAAAGAATCTACTCTTATTAGGAAACAAATAAAGATGAATTAAATTCAAATTTTAAACTATGGATAATCTTTAAATTATACCATTTTAAACCCTTTAAAACTAAATTAAAAGATTATCCTAAATTCTAATCTTATTAGAAACAAATAAAGATATATTAAATTTAAATTTTAAACTATTTAAAGCATGAATTAAAAATATCTTTATTTTAAGAAAATCCTAATCTCATTAGAAAATATCCTAATCCTATTAGGAAAAATGGATTTCATTTATGAAAGAAAATATCCTAATTTAATTTTTCAAATATAACAATTATATTCAAAGATATGGAAAATATAAACTTATTAGGAAAATATCTCAATTCTATTAGGAAACATCCTAATCAAATTTTCCAATATAACAATAACATTAAAAAATTAATCTTAATTCTATTAGGAAACAACCTAATCAAATTTTTAAATATAACAATTATATTCAAAATTACTTAAGATGCACAATAATGCTTAACCTATGGTGGGATTTTAAACTAAATGACATACTTTATGCAATCATCAAATAATTTGAAACATACATCACATGCATAATTAAATTAAAACTAGCAAAATTGACTAGCATATTTGGCATATCCTAAGAAATTGAAAACAATTTAAATTACAATAATTTAAATCCAAGACATATCTTGCTCTTCAATATTTTTCCTTATTTGAACCATTCCAAATTTAGGATTTAGAAATCCTAAATTTTCAATTGCGCAGCAACTGGCTTCAAGAAACACATTTGAATTGAATGATCTTTTCAACAATTACAACAAATCTTAACCTTAGAAATTGAAAACAATTTAAATTACAATAACTTAAATCCAAGACATATCTTGGTCTTCAATATCTTTCCTTGTTTGAACCATTCCAAATTTATGATTTAGAAATCCTAAATTTTCAATTGCGCAGCAGCTGGCTTCAAGAAACACATTTGAATTGAATGATCTTTTTAACAATTACAACAAATCCTAACCCTTTTGGGTTTTCTTTTCAACAATTACAACAAATCCTAACCCTTTTGGGTTTTACAATTGATCTAATCAAAGCAATAAAGCTAATATCAAGTAGCCTAAACAATCAATTTGCAAATCATATATATCACATATATGAAATTAAAATACCCACCATACAAAACCTTAATTCTAAATAAAATTCAAAGACCGATCTGATACCAATTGAAGGAATGAACGTTTCACTCCGCAACAGAAGCATTGAATCATTTTTTATTTTATTTAAAATTAAACTAAGAAATAAGATTAAGGAAACTTACTTGGTGTAAATATGGAAATATTTTTGGTGGGTCTTTATCTCCTCCACAAAGTCTTCCTGGCTATGACTCAAACACAGAATCAAGGCTTGTGTGAGCCTTTTGAAAGAAAATCTACAAGAGATTAAGGAAATGTGTGTTATGTCTAATGGCTCAACCCAAATAACTTATTTATATATACCAAAGGCAAATTTTTTCCATAATTAAAATATTATATTTTAATATCTAATATATTAAAATATATCTTATACTTATTTGAATCTCATTCAAATCTCCTACAATATTTATTTATTTGAATCTTATTCAAATTTTCTAAATATCTTTTACTTAATGTATCTAATATACATTAATTATTTTAATATATAATGTATCAAATACAATAAATATATTTTCCTCTTTTATATTTAATATATCTAATATATTAAATATTGATTCGAACACTTCAAATTAAATATTAATTTGAACATTTCAATTTTTAATATTTAATGTATCAAATACAATAAATATATTTTTCTCTTTTATATTTAATATATCTAATATATTAAATATTAATTTGAGCACTTCCAATTAAATATTAATTTCAACATTTCAAAATTTTCTATCAACTAAATTGATCTTTTAGTGTTACTATGAGCTAGCAAGGAGACCTTATGGACCTACAGATTATAAGCTCCAATGATACAAAATTAATTAATTAAACTCTTTAATTAATTAATTTTCATTCATTAACTCTAGGGTCACTCCACTATAGACCTAGAGTTGCACTCTTATGCACTGTAGGAAAAGTTGTGTCCATAGATATAATCACTACATGCAAGTTGATCATTCACGAGTTGTTCGTAATTACAGTTGCGTCAAAAGTCCGTTTTACCCCTATAATTATATCTTGCACCTTAAGTACCACTGATCCTCTAATGAACAATTTGTTTGTGATCCAACTATAAACTAAGTCCTTTTCGGGCTAGTGAGAGGGTAGGGCCTCATTGTTCAAGTCTTGAAATCAGCACTTAAGGGAACTAATCATCTACTTACCCTATATAGGAATGAGTGAATTCCATCTTGTGAGATTATAGCCAAGTCCCCAAAATGGTAGGCTTATTGAATCAACTACAAAATCCACTCTCACCCATGCAAATCAAAGAACAAATCCTCACAGGCAGGAGGTCATAACTCACTTAGGATTAAGATCTAGTCATATATGATCATCCTGATGAAATATTAATCTTTCAATTAACGGATTTATAAAGAGAGGTTAAATATTTCGTAGTTCAATCTTATACAAACTCATTGTATAAGATACCCCCACTCACATGTCTCCACACGAACGATTTGGATCAAATCATTTGTAACTATTGCAAAGTGGGTTGTATCAATAGTGTTACCAAGATAAGGCACCCAACCTTATCCACATACTATGACCCTTTAGGTTATTTCTTGAACATGATTCTCCCGTATGTCAACCACATATTGTTCAAGATTACACTAATAACCTTAAATTTTTCACATAATGGATAATATTATATTGCAAATAAAATAATCAACTTTATTATTAATTATTAAATAAATCATTAATGACGAGACTTTAGGGCATAAATTCCCATAGAAACTATCTCTGAAAGGTACCTATATTTATCTACTACTTTATGTTAGATGATATGATACTAGTGCCTAAGGATTATGCTGAAATATATGAACTCAAGAGACAATTATTGAGTAGTGGGTTTGAAATGAAAGATTTAGGTGCATTGAAAAGAATATGAGGCATGGATGTTAAGAGAGATAGGGAGAAAGATTTGTTAACCATTTCGCAAGAGAGCTGTGTGCATAAACTGCTTGACAAGTATAACATGTCTAATTGTAAGGCAGTTTCGACACTCTTAGCATCTCATTTTAGACTTTCTTCATCTCAGTGTCCTACTACTGATCAAGAAAGGTTAGAGATGTCAAATATTCTTTATTGTAATATTGTTGGAAACATAATGTATCTCATGATTTATATTAGGCCTAACTTGGGTTACTCAATGAGCATGATAAGTAGGTTTATGTCAAATCCTAGGAAGGAGCATTGGAATTCAGTTAAATGGGTGCTTCAGTATTTGAAAGTTACTTCAGATGTATCATTATGCTTTGGGAACAGGTGTGATCAATCAACATTGCTAGAAGGCTTCGCAGATGCAAACTATGCTACAAACCTTGACAAAAGAAGATCTTTATCAAGTCACATTTTTCGCTTGTATGGTAACGTGGTCAGTTGGAAGGTTTCTTTACAGCCAGTAGTTGCTTTGTCAACCACTGAATCAGAGTATATTTCTGTTGAAGAAGCAGTTAAGGAAGCAATGTGATTGAAGCGGATTGTTGGTGAGTTGTTGTCACAAGAGTTTATTCCTATCATCTATTGTGATAACTAGAGTGCTATTCATCTTGCGAAGAATCCATCTCACCATGAATGATCTAAACATATCAATGTTAAATTTCATTTTATAAGGCATGTTGTTGCTCAAAATGAAATTGAACTAGTCAAAGTTCATACATATCAAAATTTGTAAGATATGTTAACCAAGGTACTCGTAGCTTATAGGTTTAAATACTTGTTAAATGAGCTAAATGTAAAGCCAAGATGATTGGGGAATTGTAGAGAACTAGTTTGGTGGCTTAAGATATTCTAGTCGTAAGAGATTTGTTAAAATGACAAGTTATGTTAACGAAATTAAACAGGGGCATTTAAGTAAATAGAACAAAATGGTATTTTTGTGATTTTAGCCATCTTCTCTAACCTTAGGGTTGTTTTATCGTGAAAACAAAGAGAGAGACAGATCCAGCCACACAACACAAAAAAATTGAAGAAGAAGAAATCACAGTTGTGGGTCTTGGTTTCTACCATCGTTTGCGGGGGTTTTCGATATCAAAGGAGTTCGCCAGTCACCGAGTTGCGTGGGTCTCGGTTGTGAGACAAAGAAGGCCGGCGTAATTGAGTCTTTGTTCTTCGGTGTGAGTCTCATCATGGGAATCGATTTCAAAATAGTGTGGGTCTCATTTTTTTGCGGCTGTCGAAGTCGTGGGAGGTCTATGTTCTTGCAGGCAATTTAGGGCTCGATTTTAGGGGATGTAAACGCCGATGAAGGTTCCGACTAGAAGGCAAGTGTTGGCATGTGGGTCTGTGAGTCTGTGGGTCTTGGTACAGTGACTGAAACAAGAATCACCGTGGATCTCAAGGTTATTTCGGGTTGTTTCAGGCAAGGTATAGTTGTTGTGCACGGTGAGTTTTGGTTATTCACGAGTGGTTTAGCTTGTGAGGTTATTTCAATGTGGGTGAATTTATTCCATTATTCTTCCTCTTGTAATTTGTGACTTGGTGTTCCTAATAAAATGCCCATAAGCTGGTTCTCAAAGTGGATGTAGACCGAAAGATTGAACCACTATATTTTTTGGTGTCTTTTCTCTCATTCTTGTTCATTTGCTTGCTGCAAGTTGCGTTCTGATATGAGTAAATTCAAGTTCGGTTTTATAACAAAATTCTTTCACAAAAGGGTATAATATATAAAATTTGGAGTTGTTGAAACACATCCATATTAACTCTATCCCAAGGATCTTTAGTGGAAACTTAAAAAAAAATAAAAAAAGAAAAAGAAAATCTAAAAGGAATTTTTCAAACAATTCGAGGATCAATTACTCGAATAGTCTTTTATTCCCCCCAAAAAAAATCCTTATATGGAATCTCACGTGAATCTTATTTTGTTAAAAAGACAAAATAATAATAATAATAATAACAATAATTTACCTCACGTGATCTTATTCTGAGATTATTCGCGACAATAATCTACATATAATCGCAACTTGTAAAAGAAGCTTAATTATTATTTATCATCTCAAGATTTTATCATTATCTTATCTATGAATTGCTTAGTGGACTATATCACATATGCACGATGACATCTCAATATTTTATTACCATCTTATAAAGTTTCTTAACTACTCCAATGTTTAATGTTTAAACAGTCACATTTTAATTAAACTTGATCTTTTTACTTCTTTTAACTGATAAATTTCTTAATAACAGTTTTGTTTATATGTTTTTCTATTTAAAAAACATTTTTTTTAGTTCTATTCAAAAACCCGATTTTGAAACCCTAATCAAAGTTACAAAATTTTAAATATGGTTTATAGGCCCTGTTTAATAATAATAATAATAATAAATTGTTTTTTTTTTATGTTTTTTTTTTAATTTTGAACTTATAAAACTAGACTAATTATATGTTTTAGTCCATAATGTTTGAGTGATTTTTTTTCAATTTAGTCCTTATTATTTGAACAATTTAGTCCCTTTGTATTTTAACATTTTTCAATTTAGTCTCTCACTATAAATGAATGTTAAAGTCGGTTGATGAAAAATTTATATGGCATGATATTTAGTGAATTTATGTAAATTTAGAAGAAAAAAGGTTATCAAGGGAAGAAAACTTGAAATTTCTATAAAAAAAAAAAAGACATTAGAAACTAAATTGAAACTTTTTAAATAATAAGAACTAAATTTTAAAAAAAAAACATTCAAGACTAAAACATATATTTAGCCTAAAAATTATTCATTCCTAACTTTTCTTTATTTCTCTTTTAAAAAAATTTAAAGTCTTAATTTCAACTCTATAAATTGTTCTTGTAATTTCCTAATAAAACATTACAAACAAAACAAGTTTTTAAAAACTTTTTTATCTATAGTTTTCAAAGGTTGCGTAGGGTTTCATACAGGGTTTTCCAAACTGGATCAGAAAAAATAAAAATGTTAGCAAAAACTTTACAAGAAGAGCCTTAAAAATGTGTTTCTATTTTTATATTTTAAGCAATTTCAAACTCTAGTTTTAGTACTAGAAATCATATAAGAAAAATGGGTATAATCATGGTATTAAATTTCCGTCGACATGTCAACATTTCCATCGACATTTTCACATGTCTATGGGTTCGACATCGACATAAGGGAGAATCGACATTTCCACTATACCGTAAAAAATTGATTAAATATTTAAAAAAATAACACGAAAATGTAACTTAATGTGAATATAATATTGTAACAAGTATTTTAACTCATTTAAAAAGTGTAAAATGTTTAGTTATTAGTTTAAATATTTTTTTAAATTTTTTGTTTTTAAAATTTTTTCAAAAATATTCATCGACATTAACATTTTATCGATATTTCCATCGACATTTCTATAAAATTGAGATTTCAACATTGACATCGACATTGACATTTTAAACTTGGGGTATAATCACATGAACTATATATATATACCTTTTTTTCTAATTAAGGAAACAAATTGCAAACTTCTAAAAAACAAAATCAAATGTGATTTTAATGACCTATGAATATTAAAACTATTGTCTACAAGTCCACGATTTTCAAAGGAAAAAAAATACTAAGGTCACTCATGATTTTTTCCAACGATTTTTCCCCCTAAAAAAACAAAAACTAGCATCCAAACAATCTTAAAAGATATTATCAAATACCACAGTAGACAACTATATTTTCCTTGAATTTATCACCCGTTGCCTTTGTTTGTATGTGTATATATATGTATATAATAATCTCATCCAAATGGTTTTTTTTTTTTTTTATCAAATATTATATGGTAGTATCTAAGTAAAAGGGTCAAATTTGGATACTCAAAATATGAGTTGGACTTTGTCAAATTAAACGAGGTACATTGAATTGTTGACTTGTAAAAGTTCGAGAACGTACAACATGGGAGACATTACGCCACACTTGCTTTCTCAACTGTAAATATTTTTTAAAAAATATTTACAGTTGTGTCAAATAGCATTCAATTATAAGTTATAACGTTAATAAAATAATGATTTAATAATAAATTAACATTTCGTAAATAATCTTTTTTTATCTAACTTGATTGAATTTTTAACACATTAATGTGTGTTATAAGTAAAATTGGATCATAAGTATAAGCACAAAACGCAAAGAAAATTATAGGACATAGGGCAAAAAAGCTCAAAACGAACTAAAACGGACCAAAACGTGGCAAATAAAAGAGAGAAGTGGTTGGCCTCGACTTGAGGTCAAAGTCAATCCTAGGGTCTCAGTCTTGGGAGTGTGCCTCCAATCCGTGTGATCCTAGTCTAGCTCATTCCAAGAATCTTTATTACATTAAATTCTTCCTAGTTAACTTATCGGAACCTGTGTGACAAGCATCACACCAGTGTACAAATTTTTTTTGTTTTGCAAGCCACGTTCTTTTTTCTTAATATGAATTTTATCATTGTTATTACGTGAAGGTCAAGTGATTTTCTTTGATTGAATTTTGGCAACAACAAGGTGCAGTCGAAAAGTTTAAAAAAATTAAAGACAAAATTAGAAATTATATATTATATAATTAGCCATATTGTTGTAATTTCAGAATGATTTTCAAAGGGACAGATTAAAAAAAAACACAGAGAAAAAGAAAAGGTGATACGTATAATTAATGACTGGAGACTGCACGTGGTGCAAGTTGACGTTCCCGCTTTGAGAACGACTTGTCGTACAGTACACCGTTATCGTAAACCGCAATCCAAAACCATGTTCCTTTTTTCTCTCTCTCTTTTTCATTTTTATTTTTTTTTAAGAAAAAAAATCAATTTTGACCCATAAAATTGTAAAGTTGTATCATTTTAACCATAAACTTTTAATTTTATCAAATTACACCTCAAATTTAGATAAGTGTTAGTAATCTTAACCTCAAACTATAAAAAGTATTGTAATCTTAACCATCAAATAAGTTATTACTCCAAATATCACTAAAAATCACTCCAAATATTGCTAAATTTTTTTTCCTCTTATACGTTCAATGAATTATAAAACATACATGCAATGTGAAATTGATAAAATTTTAGAGAAAAATGACATTAGAGCTAATTTTTTTTGTTGAAATTTATGAATTTTCGCAAAGTTATTTAATGGTTAATTTATGCATTGGTCAAAATTATTTTTGTGCAAAACTTTATTTGTTGAAATTAATGAGTTTATGAAGATTTTTACACATTTTTTGTTAAAATTAGTGGGTGAATTAGCAGAATTTGAATCGAGGGTAAAAATTGCAACACTTATTTAAGTTTAAGGTCTAATTTGATGAAATTGAAAGTTTAGGGTCCAAATTGATATAACCTCACAAGTTTAGGGTCAAATTTAATTTTTTTTTCCTATTTTTTATTTCTTCACAAATGTTTAAATTTTGTTCTAATTTTTTATATTCTATTTGTTCTAATTTGATTCTTTTTATCTTAATATTGCGCCAAAAATAAAAGACTATTGGAAAAAAAATCATTTTTTTACCTCACAAGTTTGCAGCCTAAACTTTTTATTTAATTAAATTGAGTCTTAAACTTAGATAAGTGTTGCTTTGTTACCTTCCATTCGATTTTTTATTAGATTCACTCACTAAGTTTAACAAAAAAAGAAGTAATGATCTCCAACACTCACCAATTTAAAAAAAAAATAACTTTTGCACCAAATTAAATTTGATTAATGTACACGATCGACCATTAAACAAATCTTTCAAAACTAATCAATTTCAATAAAATTTTAATTTTTATGTTGTTTTTCTCTAAAATTCCCTCAATTTTATCGAAGACGTGTTTTACCATTTATAAAATACACATATAAATATTTTCAAAAAGAAATGAAGGTCTATTAGAAAGTAAAATTTGTAACATTTATTTAAGTTTGAGTTTAAGATTGCAATATTTATTAAAGTTTAAAATTCAATAGTTATAAAAGATTAAGGTATATATTCTTTTAAGTGTTAAAAAGTATGAATTCTTATCTCCCACTTGTGATATAACGTCCTAAAATAAATTAAAGTGGTTTCAAGTTGGGTTATTTGGATATAAATCATATAATAAACTAAACCTATGAAGTTGATTAATTTATAATTTTACCTGGATAATGGTCCCTACAGTGGATGTGTGAAAGCTAGGATCCTTAATTTAAAAGTAAAAAGAGACAAGTTTGGGGGTTGAACCCAAGATTTTTAGTGCTTCAAATGAGTCATTTACTCTCTTGAGTGTGTGATGGCTTAATGATTGGAACTTAGAGCCAGTGTAGGGAAAAATTAAATGGAGAACTTTATAAAATTATTTCGGGCTAGTAAAGACTAAAATAGGGGTATTTGATGAAATTAAGCGCACACACACGCAAGGGATGAGTAGGATGAAATTTAAATTTCTAATGAATGGTTGTACTTAAGTTCTTTCTTTGATTGTGTGATTTTCTTATTTAGATCTTTGAGGCTCGAGTTATATTTATACATTAATGAAATCATGATGTTGTTTTGTTCAAGACTAGCAAAAGCTTAAGTTTAGGGGTATTTGATAGCACACAAAATGTGTTATCTCTAGGCTTTACTTTTGTTAGTCTTTGTAGTTTATTCAGTACTTTTCACGAGTTTATTTATTTAAATTTTAATTATTGAGCAATGGGAGCGAAATCAGAGATTTTGGAGATACCACGACGAGTATGGAGCTAAGGGAACTTAAATTGAGAAGCCATGTGAAAAAAAGAAGCAAAATGGATCAAGAAACTTGAGGGCATAGCGTTGAGACGCCATCAATAGCATTGAGACACTACAATTGCAGCCAAACAAGCCATGAATCCGCACAGGTTTGAGACGATGCAACCTAGCGATAATGACTGCATTCCAAAATAAAACTTCAAGTGATAATGGTTGTGTGAGATGGTGGAAGAAACTTTGGAAGGAGAATTTATCTTCCAAAATAAAACTTTTCGTTTGGGATCCTTTTATGACTGCATTCCTACTCGAGTAAATTTGTTTAATAAGGGTATGGAGGTTTCGGTGACCTGTTCGGTGTGCAATGACGAACCTGAAATCACAGCTCATGCACTTTTTGGGTGTACAAGGGCTAAGGAACTTTGGAGTTTAATTTTGCCTGGAGAAGATTTAGGGGATGTTGTTAGTTCATCTATACAGGATGTGTGGTTACAGTTTTTTAATCAGCTTTCTTCTAGTAGGTTCGAGGCTCTATGCTTGGGCACTTGGGGGATTTGGAATGATCGAAACAGTCTATGTTTCGATTGACCTTTACAATCGATCCAGTTTAAGTGTGATTGGCTTATGTAGTATTTGCAGGATTTCCAACCGCTAATGGTGCCTCAAGGAGTTTTTTGGGGGTCAAATTTAGACCAGTCAAGTTCGGTTTCTAATACTAATTGGGTTAATATTTTTGTGGATGCGACTTGCAATGAAGAGTTTCGTCGAACAAGTGTAGGGGTGGCAATGCGCTTTTCAGATGGATGTTTGTTAGTGGCAATGTCGAATGTTTACAAGCATTTTGTTTCGCTAGCTTGTTCTGAAGCTTGGGCAGTTATTGATGGTCTCCGTGTGACACAAAGATTGGGTTTTTTCGAGAGTTCATATGTTCTGTGATTCTCTATCCATAGTTGCTGTGATTAATGGGATGGCGCCCTCAACAGTGGAGGTGCATAATTCTCTTCTTGATATTTCTTCTATTCGGAAGGTTTTCCAACAGGTGAAGTTTAGTCATGTTCGACGAGAATTTAATATCTTAGCTGATAAGTTGGCTCGTTTTAGTTTATCTAGTCAACCTGTTTTATGGACCAGTGATTTTACATGTATTGGAGTATGATAACAACTCTTTGTTTGTTGCCCAAGGGGCTTGATTTGAATGCACATGTTATTTTCTCAAAAAAAAATTATAATTTTACCTAATATAGTGTGCAATTTTCACTCATTTAATTTCATGGTCATTATCCAAAGGGACAAAATTAATGGCATTGTCTTCACTTTTCAACTGCAGTAAAAAAAATGTGATACCTATAGTATAATTACGGAAAAAGTACCTTTTTGGTCTCTCATGTTTCAAGTTTGTGTCTATTTAGTCCTTAGGTTTCAAAATCAGACAATCAAGTCTCTAAATTTTTTGAAATAGTTCTATTGAGTCCCGTCACCGTTAACCACAGTTAGCTTTTTAACAGATTGCTGATGTGGCAATTTTTATTATTAAAATAATATTTTTTAAAAATAAAAATAATTATTATTATAATAAAATTAAAAATTAAAAAAAAAAATCTTCTCTTCCCCTTTCCACTGTGTTCGTTCCCCCTTCCAATTTTTTTTCCTTTTACATTTTCTCCTTCTTCCTTTTCTTCCTTCTTTCTTTTTTCTTCTTTTTCTTTCTCTTTTTTCAGATCTGAAATTTCTCCCGTCGACGTCCCTCCCATCGAATCCTTCAGATCTAAAATTTCCTTCAAAATCTCATCCAATCCAACCAAAGATAAAGAAAAAGAAGAAGAAAAAATTAAGGGTAGGTGGGGGTGGGATGGGTTTTTTCATATTTGGGTTTTTTTCTTTTTCAAAATGAAGAAATGGGTGAGGGTGGGTTTTTTCTTCTACAAAAATCCAATCTGAACCCCCAAATCTGGGTTTTTTAAGAAGAAAAAGGGGATGGGGGTGGGGGTGAGTTTTGAAGAAGAAGAATGAAAATCCCTCCTCCATTTCAAGGGGCAATCGGGATGAAGAGAAAAAAAAAACCAGCGTCGTGGGTCTGAACTCGCCAGAACTTAGGGTGCTTGTGTCACCATTCGCCAATCGTTGGAGGCTCGCCGGAGGAACGTTAGAGAAAAAGATTGGTCTCGTCGACAATGGAAAAGAAGATAGAAAAAAAGGAAAAAAGAAGGAAGAGTAAGAGGCAAAAAAAATAGGAAGGAAGAGGAAGAAGAAGAAAAAAGAGGAAGGAAGAGGAAGACAAAACAAACAAAAAGGGAGGGACGTCTAAGGTGAAGGAAGAGGAAATGGGAAGAGGAAGGGGCAGAGTGGAGGTGGAGGGAAAGGGGAGAGAGAAGATTTTTTTAATAATTATTTTTAATTTTATTATTTTATTATTATTCTTATTTAAGAAATTATTATTTTAATATTAAAAATTGCCACCTCAGCGATCTGTTAAAAAAGTAACTGTGGTTAACGGTGGAGGGACTCAATAAAACTATTTCAAAAAATTCAGGGACTTGATTGTCCGATTTTGAAACCTATAGACTAAATAGACACAAACTTGAAACATGAGGGATCAAAAAGGTACTTTTCCCTATAATTAATGACTACATGTGATGTTGTACGTCGTTCCCGCTTTTTGGAAATTGGAGACGACTTGTCGCACACGCATTCGAGAACCACATGTTTTATTTTTTTATTTTTGAGTTCAACAACATTATACAAAATATCACATGTGTTTATTTTATTTTAAATTAAATTATACAAAATATCCCTGAATTTTACGATAGGTTTCAATTATGTCAACTTCTTTGAACTTGGCCGAAGTGAGCATAACTCAGCGGTAACTGACATGTACCTTCAACCAGAAGTAGATTTACGGAGGGACCGGGGGGCACGTGTACCCCCTCAGATTATCATTTTATTCAATATATATTTGGCTTACTAAATTTATTAAAATGGAACATTGGCCTGTTGGTCGGAAGGCACAATTCACTGTTTGTCTTTGAGAGCCTAGGTTCGAGATGATATGTGATTTGAGAGCCTCAGTTTTCACTTGTCTATATATATATATATATATTTGTTTCTTTATTCAATATTAAAAAATAAATATTTCAAATTTCATTCTTTAGTTTATATATTTATTTAGATAATTTTATAATAGCTTATTATAATTTTGTAATTAATAATACTTAATCTAAATGTTATATATAAACATATATAAAATTATATTTATACAAATTTTAAATTACAAGTTTAGTTTCTGAAATTTCAATTTTGTGTTCAATAGATTTTTTAACTTTAAAAAGTGTTTAATAAAAGCCTCTCAACTTTATTTTAATTTTGTATTTATTAGATTACTGACATATTTGAAAATTTTAAAAATTAAATGTTTTATTAGACATAAATTTTAATTTTGTATCTAATTGGACTCTAAACTTTCAATTTTGTATCTAATAGATATGAGAATTTTAAAAAATGTTGAATAGTCTAAGGATCCATTAGACTCAAAATTAAAAGTTTTATGACATATTAGATAATCAAATTGAAAATTCAAGGATCTATTAGACATTTTTTTTTATGTTTAAGAACTTATTTGACACAAAATTCAAAATTCAAGGACTTATTAGACATTTTTTAAATTTCAAGAACCATATAGATAACTTGAAAGTTTAGGGACTAAACTCGTAATTTAACCTTACATGTAGTTGTGCCTTCTTTAACATAAATTTCGGATCCGCCATTGTCTTCTACCAAAAGGTCAAAAGTTCGAATCTCCCAACCCCAAAATGTTGTTGAACTCAAAAAGAAGAAGAAGAATATAAACCATTTTTCAAAAAAAAAATCTGTGAACTTTAAAATTTGTTCCAAAAAATACCCTTGAAGTGTTTTTTCGTCAAAATAAGATGGAATTTGATGCAACGACTAAGTGTAAAAATTAGAAGGCATACATGACATCATTGACAACATCATTCATATAAATTGACGTGTTAGTTGATGTGGAAAAGTTGATTATGTAAATGATTTTTAACTATATCTTTTGAGAAGAAATAAATGGTAACATTGATCTTAATCTTCTATATAGTTGTAAATAATATCATGTACGCATTCTAACTTTTACACATCAACTGTCACGTCAATTTTCATCCTTTTATATTAACAGGAAATATATGTCTTTGGGCCAACGTAAAGTTCAAGGGTATTTTTTCGAACAAATTTCAAAGTCTAGGAAATAATTAAAATCTACCCCAAAGTTTAGGACTATTTTGTATAATTTACCTTTATTTTATTTTCAAAATCACATTCTTTTATCTTTTTAGTTTTTGTTTAGGTTAAATATATATTTTAGTTTCTATATAGTTAAATAATATCACATACGCTTTTTAATTTTTACACATAAACGAACACGTTAAAAGTGATTTTATCTTCTAGAATCGAAAATAATCCAATGCTCAAAAGTAATTTTATCTTCTAGAATTGGAAATAATCCAATGCTCAAAAGTAATTTTATCTTCTAGAATTGGAAATAATCCAGTGCTTTGCCTCTGTCATTTGATTTGTCTCCTTCTTACGTGTAAATCTTGTATAGTCCACGTCCTTTCAATGCCTTGAGATAGGGTTTTTATTTATCTATTCATTTTATAATAATTAATTAATTTAAGGAATTTATTGTATTTCTTTTAAATTTATTTATAAGCAGTGATGGTTTATTTTAGCTTCCCATTTTATCGTTTTATTTTTCCATCCATTTATTATAATTTTTTTCTTAAACTTTTCATACATACCTATATGTTTGTTAAGTTTTTTTTTAGTTCAACCTAATTTAATAAATAAATAAATAAATATATATATATATATATATATATATATATATATATATATATATATATATATATATATATATATATATATATATATATATATATATATTATGGGTGAAATTGAACCAAAAGGAACTAACTGGCTAAATGGCTGCAACGGATGGCCAAACGAGGAAAGAAGCCCAATACGAAGTCAAAACGGATCGAAACCGACAGGGGACCGACCCAAAATGAGAGGGAGAAGAAACAGGCTTGGGCTAGTGGTTGGCCCAGCCGAGGCTGATCCGATTGACAAAGCCCATTTTTGGGCCTTGCCTCGATCCCTCATGGCCCGTGTACCCCCGATCTAGCCCAGTTCTATCTTTCCATTCCCCATTCGAAGACGGAAACCCACGAAAAATCCTAGAAATGAAAGTATTTAAGCTCTCTCTTCAGGGGAGAGCAGGGTAAGCTCATTCCAGCCTACAACACTCTCTTAGAACTACCAAATTCTCTCTAAACTCAATCTGACTTAAGCATCGGAGCCTGTGTGGCCTACACCACATCAGTGTCCAGGTTTTTCTTGTCTTGCAGGCTGCGTTCTTCCCTTAAGAATATAAACCCACCGTTGTTGTCACGTGGAGGTTAGGTGAGATTTCTCATTTCCAAAATTTGGCAACAACATTTGGCGTCGTTGTGGGGAACGACAACGCTTGCTTGAAAAACCTTGTGCCTGAGTTAATCTTCTTGGAGAAGATGAGTAGAATGCTGGAAAACAAGCACTGGAATGAAGATGGAGACGATCCCGATCAGGATCGTCACCCGAGACGCATGAGAGAAATTTCTCCTCCTCGGCCTCGTACTGGCATAGGCTGACCAGAGACCAGAGGAGGAGATGGTTGAGCTGAATAAGAAAGTCGACAACATGGACAAATACCTGTTAAAGATTCTGGAAAAACTCGACAAGCAAGACCTTCAAAAAGAAGAAAAACACGAGGAATAACCACCTCTCGTACGAGATCCAAGAAAAGGAAAAGCAAGGGTGGTTGAGGGGATGGAAGAGTCAAAATCTCATACTCAAAAACCCACTGAGAAGCTGATCCTTGGGGAAAAGACAAGCAACGTCAGCCATCAGTCGAAAGCAAGATGAGCAAGGCCGGTAAGTTAAAATCTGTGGTGCAAGTCGTCTCGCAGAGTGATGACCGAGGCTGACCAAGTAAGGTTGAAGCGACGATCACGCTGGATCATGAAGCGACTTCAGACTTGTGAAGTCTGATCAACCTGAAGTCTGATCAACCTGAAGTGGAAGACCCAGGCCGAGGCCGACCAGACTAAAGCCAAGACCAAGGAGGTGAAATTGAGGTATGAAGCACAAACTCAAAGTCCTCCGTGGAAAGCCGACATCTTGAAAATCCAGAAATAATTTGGGGACCTTCAAAGGAACGTTCTCAAAACTAGTGAGATCGAGAGGTGGGATATTGAGGCTCTCATTGAGCAAGTCGACCCCCTTTCACTGAGGAGATCATGAAATCGAGAGTTCCTAAGAAGTTCAAAGTGCCAGCCATCACCCCATACGATGGCAATGCTAATCCTATTGTACACTTGGACACATACCGAGTGCAAATGGAATTTATAGAGTTTCAGAGGCAATCAAATGCAAGGCATTCTCTTCTACCCTCACAGGACCAGCCAGAGAATGGTATAGGAGACTAAAGAGGAAATCCATTGGCTTATTCAAGGAGCTAGCAAGAGTGTTTGTAACGCAATTCTTGGGAGTCCGAGATCAACGTAAGCCTTAAATGCACTTCCTCACCATAAAGCAAGGGGCAAAAGAGACCTTACGTGATTATGTGTCGCGCTTCAACAAAGAAGTGTTGCAAGTTGAAGGATTCACAGACACTACTGCTATGATTGCTATTATAGTCGGATTACAAGACAAAGGACTACTCAGATTGATTGGTAAAAGAGAACCAACTTCCTACGTTGAGTTCATAACTAGGGCTCATAAGTATATGAGTGCTAAGGAATTGATACAGTCGAAAGAAGCTACGTCTAATAGAGAAAGAGGCAGCAAACACAAAGGATACGACAGGGTACGCGAAAATCACTTTTCCAACTAAAAAAGGAGGAAGGTCGAGACGAGTGGCCGAGGCCGACCAGACTCCAAGGTCATCCCTGGCCGACAATTTGAAAGGTACACCTCCACGACCCTCCCTCATGAGAAAATCTTGATGGAAATTTGCCATTTGAATTTGGTGAAGTTTCCTGATAAAATGAGGACTCCTTATGGAAAAGAGAGACAAAGACAAGTATTGTTTCTTTCACAGAGATCACGGCCATGCGACTCATGACTGTTATCAGCTACAAGATGAGATTGAAACCCTAATTCGAGAAGAGTATCTGAACGAGTACGTGAGGGATGATTCAAGGCCGAGGTCGACCAGAGATGGTCAAGGCTGACCAGATGAAGAACCCCCACGAGAGATCAAGTAAAGTCGAGGTCGACTACACCCCTATGGACTACTAGGGGGCTTTTCTCTAATGACTTCTTCTCTAGTTAGGATTGCTTTTGTCAACTTCAACAAATTCATGTAAAGATTCAAATTTTATTAGAAATAGCATTCTCGTTTTCAAGTTACAAATTGTGCCACTCAAACATAATTTTCAACCAAAAACTCCTACTTGAGTAGGGGGCTACTAAGGGGATATGTTTCCCTATTAAACAAAAAGAAAATAAGCTACTAAAGGAGATATGTCTCTCTGTTGAACAAAAAAGCAGAATCTACACAAAAAGAGGCAGAAAATCCAGAAATCCGAAATAAGCCGAGGCTAACCCTCATAGGCCGAGGTCGATCTTAGGGGATGAGGTCGACCCCATAGGCCGAGGCCGAGCACATTGCAAGTAAGTGATGTCTTTTGGTTTTTTGGTTTGAGTGCATGAATGAGGGACCCCTTTATCGATTTATCTCGTTTAGTAAGACTTAAGTAATTCTATTTGTCAGAGTTCATCTTTTTGAAGTAAAATTCATTAAAGAGAAATAAGGACGATAAATAAAAGTTAAACTTTCATTGAATATCAAAGTAAAGTCTTACATTAAGATTGAAAAGATAAAACGGGCAAACAAAACGCAAGATAGAAAATAGGCTAGCCCTCATTTATATCACCTCATCCACTCCTATTAGAATCATTTGACTATGGGAAGGCATATGGATATTTCTTAAAAGAAGCAGACCATGTAAGCATATCTGAAAAAACGAAGCAACAAAATCGTGAGTTATAGAAAACACACGAGACAGAAGCTAAAGTAGAGCAACTGAGGTTCGATCGGGGTGGCTGAGGCCAACCCCCTTGGGCGAGTCCAAATGCTTTCTAGCACAAGAATTAAAAGAAGTGGGGGTGGAGCAAAACCAATTCGATTATATTCTCTTGACTCACAAGGGAAAGACCTAGATGAGATGAAGCTTTTAAACTCCTCACAGCTCTCACAAATGCTCGAGCACAACTAGACGACAAAATTTGATGGGAAGTGAAAAGGGAACAAAAAAAACATCAAAAAAGAGGATGGTATGGCCGAAGAGAACTCGTATCAGTGTGCACAAGAGGCTACGAGCATGCGCCTGGCACATGTAGTAGAAGCGCCGATGTAGCCAGTTTGGGTCTTTACTTTGCCTCCAATCCTTACTCTGTTGTCCATTTTCTCTTTGTTGGGTTTTGTGTCCTAAAACTCGTGGTTTTGTAAACTGAATGTATATTCTATTTTACTATAAAGATGTTATTGAGGTTTATTCAGTAAATGTGTTATTGAATAAAGTGAATTGTGTATTCTATAACCCAAATCCAATGAACTAAGAACCCTTGGCTATAGTATGTATACTTGAACTTTATGTATGACATAAAAGTGGATCAAGTTCGAGTAATAGCCAAAATGGTCTATAGTATAAGGATAAGGCTGGGTACCTTATTCTGGGGACACTATGGACGCGGCCCACTTTGTATAGTACTAACGATGTGATCCTGAATCGTTCATGTGGAGACATGCTAGTGGGGGCGTCCTATGCAATGAGTTTGCATAAGACCAGACCGCGAAATAGTCACTTAGACTTTATAACTCCGTTTACTGTTTTAACTGACTATATTCATACGATGACCTAGGTAACTCGATCTTAATCCTGAGCATGCTATGAACTCCTGTTTATTCGGGATTATCCTTAGATTTGCATGGGTGAGAGTGGCCCGAGATCGTCGACTCAATAAGCCTCCCATTTTGGGGATAAAACCGGATAGATAGTTGGGAACATAGTCATGCGAGATGGAATTCACTCCTACCTGCTTTAAGGATTTAGTAGAGAGGTTGTTCCCTTAAGTACTGACTCCGGGTCTTGAACAATGGGCCCACCCTCTCGTTGGCCCGAGAGGGATACGGTTTGTTGGTTGGACCACAAACCAAATTGTTCATTAGAGGATCAGTGGGACTTAAGGAACAAGAAGTAATTACAGGGGTAAAACGGTTTATTTGACCCAGTTGTAATTACGAACGACCTGTGAAGGATCGACTTACTAATCATGGTTATATCGAGTGGACAGAAATATATCTACAGTGAGGAGAGTGCAGCCACTGGGCTTTAGTGGAGTGTCCCGGTGGTTAACGAATGTTGATTAGCTAGGCTAAAGAGTTTGGCCGGTTAATCTCGTATCGTTGGAGCTCATGATCTGTAGGTCCATTAGGTCCCCTTACTAGCTCAGACTAAGCCTTGGAATAATTTGAGAGAAAAGAATTTGAATTGTTCAAATTCGGTTTTGGGAGTAAACGTTAATTATATGCGATATACTTAACGTACTATAATTTAATTATGAATTAAAACCACAAGAAAGAGAGAGGAACATATTTAAATGTGATTTAAATATTTGTTCGGTTTAATACGTGAATAGGGATTCATGTACAAACGATTGGTCATAAAAGAGAGGGATTGGTCTAATTATTTAATTAATATTTGATATTAAATTAAATAATTAAATTGATTAAATGGTTTAATTAATTAATCAAGTTTTTAAATTAATTTTGATTTAATTGAAACTTGACTAATCCTATCCAACCTAGTGTTGTCTTCCATAGGAAGCCAAATGTTGTCTTTCATAGGAAGACAAGTGTTGTCTTCCATAGGAAGACAAGTGTTGTCTTCCATAGGAAGCCTAATGAGGTTTCATTAGTGCCTATAAATGGGATGAAACACAAAAGGATGGTGTGAATTTCTTTGATAGTTTTTTTTTAAAAAAAAACTGTCTTGAGCTCTCTTCCTTCTCTCTAAACATTCTCTTAACAAAGGATCCCACAATCCATTCCAAGGGCTGAGAATAGTAGGGAAGACTCTAGTGGTGGTCCAAGTAGTGTTGGTGATCCAAGATTTGCAAAGAATTTGGAGAATTTGAGCTACAAAGGTATGTGTTCATACTTTCTGGTTTTTTCCAGTTTTGAGCATGTTTTTGTTTGGTTAAATTGATGTATTTTGAGTGCTCGAGATCCGAAATTGCTTCCGCTTTCTTAATATTAACTCCATCAATTGGTATCAGAACAATTTTGAGCACTCAATTTGCATCGGTTTAAGCTCGGTGGGTATCATTTAGAAATTCAATTTTCTGGGTTTCTAAAGTGGTACTTTCGGTTTTGGCATTTTTTTTTAGCTTCATTTTGTAGTCTGTTTTGTAATTGCCCGAGCGTGTATGGGCTTTAATGTGTGAAGAAGAGTCTGTAAAAAATTTGGAGTCATTAGAGTCCATATAGGCTTCCAATTTGAAGTGAGAAGGTGAAGTGTTCAAGCTGGAAAACAGAGCAGAAGCTACTGTTTTTTTTTTCTGCCCAGACCGGTTCAAGCAGAGGTTGAAGAAGCGGTTCGGTTCGATTGTTTCCGGTCCGGTTCAGGATAGGTTCAGACCGGTTCTTCACTCTCCAGCCTCTTGGGATTCGTTTCAGCCTTGGTTCGGTCCAGTTCAGATATGCTTGGCCCCGGTTTTGCCCGTTTGAAGCTGTCTGGTCCGGTTCAAAGGGGTTCAATCTGGTTCTGCTGTATTGAAGCTCGGTTCAAGTTTTTTTCAAGCTGGTTCGGGGCGGTTCGAAGTGTTCGGAAGCGTCTCAACCTAGTTATTAAATTATTCTTGTAATAATTTAGTTGTTTGCTTGCCCGTGATGCCAA
Source organism: Trichosanthes truncata (assembly GCA_033996785.1). Taxonomy (NCBI): domain Eukaryota; kingdom Viridiplantae; phylum Streptophyta; class Magnoliopsida; order Cucurbitales; family Cucurbitaceae; genus Trichosanthes; species Trichosanthes truncata. The sequence continues at coordinate 19,256,726 of JAWPNB010000004.1, forward strand.
AACCGGTCCACTTTAGTGTGTTTAATTATTTATGCATTATGAATACATGTTTTAATTAAATCCATATTTGTATGTGCATAAAGTATGTCATATAGATTTAAAATCCCACCATAGGAAGCATGCTCCATGCATTGAAAGTATGTTATAAGTGTTATAATGTATAGTATGCATGTTTAGCATTTCATAAGTATCAATATAAGAGTTGTATTAATTTTATGAAATAGATGTTGTATGTTTTAAGTATAATTAATATAAATGTTATATTAATTAAAAATAAAGCATACAACATATACTTGCCTTAGTATAATATAATTGTTATATTAAATGCATCAAAGCATTTCCATGCATAATTCATGTGATGAATTTTTACTCTATGTTTATTTAATTGTTCATGTGATGAATGATCAAGCACTCAAACATAGAAATGCATACAAACCTAGGGTTTAATTATTTAGTTTTAAAATGGTTTTAGAATTAAAATAATTAGACCATAGGTTATCTAGTTCTAATAAGATTAGAATTAGGCAACCAATAATTTATAAACTATGATTAAAGAGGGACTCTGTCTAAGGAAGGTTTTGGCTAGGCTGGGGTATTTAAGATGACGGAAACGGAACACCCCTACCTGGGAACCGACCTGGGAGTGAATTTAATCCAGAGGTTTATAAATTATTCATCGTGAGCGACGTTAATTAAAAAGTTTAATTAAACTCGTAGACCTAAGTTTTTTAAAGGTTAATAGACTTAGGTAATATCAATATAATCGTTATATTAATAGACTTAGGTATATTAATAGCCGGAATATGCCTAAGTAAAATTATACCCAAACCGTCTAAAATACTTAGTGGGAGTGAAAAGGTATATATGATATATCAATTTCCTCTTACGCTCTCTACGAAGTTCACACCGTGAGATTTATGCTCGGCCTCGTGATGTCAATAGGGCATCCCCATTCGGATGGTGTTTGCATAAATCAAGAGCAAGGTGAATGGAGAAAGTATTTATAGTAAGTGGGAGAAGGAAGTGTGTCAACACATCCTACAGTCTCCTCCATTAGGTTGGACCGTGAGATTCCCATGTTCCGCCTGCAGGTTGCCCGTAGTAGCACCATCCATTCGGAGGGATGTAACATGGGAGTCGGAACAACTCAAACTCCAGAAATGGATAGGGTCTCCTAGGTCCATTCCCAGCTTTGACTTTCCAATTCGGTAGCATTGTTGGGGCCAACCTCTGAGGTCTGAAAATGGCGGGTCACACTTACAAGAATTACTAAGTGTTAGTGAATTCTTGACCAAAGTAGCGATAACTAGAATGCTATAGGAATAAGAGTTATTCCGGTATTAGCATTTAGTCAAGAATGTCTTGGTTCAGTGAAGGAGTGATTGACTGCCCCTCGGTAGCGGTTGCTCTGACTCACTGAAGTATCGTTGCAAAAACAATAATGAGTTTATGGGTACATTATTACTTTTGCTAAATTTTTAATTGGATGCATGTAATGGGTTAGAAGCAATTCACTAATAGAATATGTTCTATTTTTCAGCATGTCGAGCTCTTTAATTCAGTTACTAGCCTCCGATAAATTAAACGGCGATAACTACGCAACCTGGAAATCGAACTTGAATACGATTCTAGTTATCGATGATCTAAGGTTTGTCTTAACGGAGGAATGTCCTCCCCCTCCTGGCTCGTCTGCAAACCGAATTGTTCAGGATGCATTTGACAGATGGACTAGGGCTAATGATAAAGCCCGAGTCTATATCTTAGCCAGCATATCTGATGTGCTATCTAAGAAACATGAGAGCATGATTACCGCTAAGGAAATCATGGGATCATTACAGGCGATGTTTGGACAACCGTCCTCATCGATCCGTCATGATGCTCTCAAGAATGTTTACAACTCCCGTATGAAGGAGGGAACTTCTGTTAGGGAGCATGTCCTTAACATGATTGTCCACTTCAACGTGGCAGAAGTAAACGGAGCTGTCATAGATGAGAATAGTCAGGTTAGCTTTATAATGGAATCTCTTCCGAAGAGCTTCCTACAGTTCCGCACCAATGCGGTGATGAACAAGATAGAGTATAATCGGACTACTCTCCTCAACGAGCTACAGACTTTCGATTCCCTGATGAAAACAAAGGGAAAAGAGAAGGAGGCAAATGTTGTCACTTCGAAGAAGTTTCCAAGAGGATCGTCCTCTGGGACTAAGTCTGGTTCTTCTTTTTCTAAGAATAAGGGTATTCAAAAGAAGAAGAAGGATAAAGGGAAGGGAAAAACTCCCGCCATGAATAAATGCAAGGCTAAAGCCACAGATAAAGAAAAATGTTTCCACTGTGGTGAAGATGGGCACTGGAAAAGGAATTGCCCAAAGTACCTTGCAGAAAAGAAAGCTGAGAAGGCAGGACAAGGTAAATATGATTTACTTGTTGTTGAAACATGTTTAGTGGAAAATGATGATTCTGCCTGGATACTAGATTCAGGAGCCACTAACCATGTGTGTTCTTCTTTTCAGGAAACTAGCTCCTGGAGGCAGCTTGAAGATGGTGAGATAACTCTCAGGGTTGGAACTGGAGAGGTTGTCTCAGCCAGAGCAGAGGGAGCGGTGAAGTTGTTGTTTAGAGATAGATTCATTTTACTATAAAATGTACTTTTGGTTCATGGAATCAAAAGAAATCTTGTATCTATCTCTTGTTTGCTTGAACATATGTATAAAGTATCTTTTGATTATAATGAAGTGTTCATTTGCAAAAGAGGTGTACAAATATGTTCTGCTAAACTTGAAAACAACTTATATGTGTTAAGACCAACAGAGGTAAAAGCTATTTTGAACACCGAGATGTTTAAAACAGCTGATACTCAAAATAAAAGGCAGAAATTTTCTCCAAGTACCTATCTTTGGCACTTGAGACTAGGCCACATTAATCTCAAATAGGATTGGGAGATTGGTTAAGAGTGGTCTCCTAAGTCAGTTAGAAGACAACTCCTTACCACCATGTGAGTCTTGTCTTGAGGGAAAAATGACCAAACGACTTTTTTCTTTGGTCATTTTTCCGAAAAAGGTTATAGGGCCAAAGAACCCTTAGAACTTGTACATTCGGATCTCTGTGGTCCAATGAATGTCAAAGCTCGAGGAGGGTATGAATATTTCATCGGTTTCATCGATGATTACTCGAGGTATGACTATCTTTACCTAATACATCATAAGTCCGAAGCCCTTGAAAAGTTCAAGGAGTATAAGACAGAGGTTGAGAACATATTAGGTAAGACGATTAAAACACTTCGATCAGATCGAGGTAGAGAGTATATGGATTTGAGATTCCAGGACTATATTATAGAACATGGAATCGTATCCCAACTCTCAGCACCCGGTACACCTCAGCAGAATGGTGTATCTGAGAGGAGAAACAGAACCTTGTTAGACATGGTTCGATCTATGATGAGCTATGCTCAGCTGCCTAGTTCGTTTTGGGGATATGCAGTAGAGGCTGCTGCATATATTTTGAACATGGTTCCCTCTAAGAGTGTTTCAGAAACATCTTATGAGTTATGGAGAGGGCGTAAAGGAAGTTTACGTCACTTCAAGATAAGTGTCATGGAATCCTAAAATTCTTACTGGAAAATGGAGAAACTGACACTCTAGGAGACTGAAGATCCTCACAAGGATGGACAACAATAACTAGAGAGAATTCGAGGAAGACTTCGAAATGTCAACAATGACTCCAAAACTAATAGGCTACTCCCAAGTTAGGCTCCATGCAATTACTCCACACGTTCCTAATCTCGAATCCTAACTAGGGAGTGGAGGCTAATGTTATGGGTGAAATTGGACCAAGAAGAACAGGCTGGCTAAAGGAGGGCCAAACAAGGAAAGAAGCCCAATACGAAGTCAAAACAGATTGAAACTGACAGGGAACCGACCTAAAATGAGAGGGAGAAGAAAAGGCCTGGCCGAGGTCGACCAGATTGGCAAGGCCCATTTTTGGGCCTTGCCTCAGTCCCTCATGGCCCGTGACCCCCAATTCAGCCCAGTTCGATCTTTCCTTTCCCCATTCGAAGATGGAAACCCACGAAAAACTCTAAAAAGGAAAGTATTTAAGCTCTCTCTTTAGGGAAGAGCAAGGTAAGTTCATTCCAGCCTACAACACTCTCCTAGAACTACCAAATTCTCTCTAAACTCCATTTGACTTAAGCATCGGAGCCTGTGTGACCTACACCACACTGGTGTCCAGGTTTTTCTTGTCTTGCGGGTCGCGTTCTTACCCCAAGAATACAAATTCACCGTCATTGTCAAGTGAAGGTCAAATGAGATTTCTCCTGTCTAAAATTTGGCAACAACAATATATATTCATTCTTTCAAAGTTGAAAAGTCTTTTTTTTATATATATATATATTTCAATTGTCTTGAAACGTTCCTCTTGATTTTCTCTTTTTCTTCAACTTTAATATTTATTCTCGATTTTAATTATTTAATAAATATTTTACTATTTTAATTTTTAAATTGATCAATTCATTCTAGATAAACAAAAATAACTTTCAGGATTTACTTTTAAATTTATAAAATTAATTTTAATTATGTAGGTAGCATTAATTATTTAAAATTTGCAATGTATTTATAATATTTCACATTTCTCTTTATATATATATATATATATATATATATATATATATATATATATATATATATATATCTCGACCAGTTAATTTTAATACCAACAATTTCAAGCTTCAACAAACATTTGCAACACACAAGTGTTAACTAGTCAATTAAATAAAAGTCACATAATCCCTACATTATTAACTAACAGTTAATACTCATATTTAGTAATAGTCAAACAAGGAGAGAAGCCCCATACGAAGTCAAAACGGACCGAAACCGACAGGAGCCGACCCAGGACGAGAAGGGACGAAGAAACGGGCTTGAGCCGAAGCCCAAGCTCGTGGTCGGCCGAGGCCGACCACATGGCAAGACCCAATTTTGGGCCTTGCCATGGTCCAAAGTCAAAAGGGTTGAAGACGGGGGCTTGGGCCGAGCCCAAGCTCGTGGTCGGCCTCGGCCTCGGCCGAGGCCGACCAGTTTGGCAAGGCCCAAATTTGGGCCTTGCCTCAGTCCCTTATCGCTTGTGTGCCCTCGGTTCAGCCCAATTTGGTCTTTCCTTTCCCCATTCGAAGACGGAAACCCACGAAAAGCCCTAGGAAGGAAGCTATTTAAGCTCTCCCCCAGGGGGAGAGCAAGGTAAGTTCATTCTAGCTTACAACACTCTCCTACAACTCTAAAATTCTCTCAAACTCTCTCTGACTTAAGCATCGGAGCCTGTGTGGCCTACACCACACTGGTGTCCAAGTTTTTCTTGTCTTGCAGGCCGCGTTCTTCCCCCAAGAATACAAATTCACCGTCGTTGTCACGTGGAGGTCAGGTGATATTTCTCCTGTCCAAAATTTGGCAACAACAATTATTTTTTAAAAAGGACAATTGCCATGGTCACATTACCAAAATAACAATAAAATCCACATTACCAAAACTACCTTTGGAGTAGAAATCATTTAGAATGTTTGATAGAAAATCAATGTAGTGGAGACCTTGAACAACGTGGCAATGACTAGGATACTTGTTTGAATTAAGTCTGAAAGAATGATATTCAGACGTGTCAACTTTGTTGTCCAACACTCTAAACATTCTATCGGGTTTTCTACTTCAATGGCAATTTTGAAATGTTTATGAAAAGTCAAGAACTCTAGGATAATATTGCAACTTTTGAAAGATCAATATATTGTTTAAACAAAAGACAAATTTCAATGATATTTTTTTTTATAATTGAGCCCAAAAAAAAAAAAAAAAATTCAACTTCACTTTGAATGAAATAGAGACACAAGGGGCAAATCAACTTGACCGATCCAATCAACCCAACATATGCATTTTCATCTGTTCTTAATTTGGTTTCTCAATTTTCTTGGTCAAACACCTCCCCATCCCATCAACTCAAATATCTTAGGAAAATGTCTAAAAAACCCCTATTAGAAAGACATGATATTTCCTATTTCATTTTCGGATGGGTCGCACTCGTTAATCTAATCAACGAGTCGAGATGTATATTTTTATATATAAATAAATAATTTAAATCAATTAATCAATTAGCCAACTTGAACATAGCTCAATGATTAAGATATCAATAATTTTCTTGAGACATTAATCTCTTTTACTCTCTCGAGATTCAATCCATATAAAGACTCAACGGGTTTGAATTAACTTTATTCTTCGATCAAACTTTGACTTTTAAATTTCGACGTGGGGTAGTATTTAGGGCATGAGCCTTTCAATAACCATGAAACTTGTCCATGTCATATACTGCAAATTCACATTAAATGTAGTAATTTAAATTATTTAAGTTTAGCCCACCAAAAATAATTTTAAATCCCCACAAGTCGTTTTGGTTGATAAGATAGACGTGTTTGTGCATGTACATTGATAGGTCAGCATCTTCAATTATCACAATGTACAAATATGTGCCATGTCACATCAATTTACTTTTTTTTTTTTTTTTGAAAAAAAGCTTCATCAATTTACTTATTTCAAACATGACTTGTATATCACAACATAATTTAAATCATCTGTCGCTTTATCCCAATCAAATTGACACATAATAATGACAAAATTACCTGTGGTAAACATTGACACCAATCAAGTTCTGGTAAGATTGTCTTATTTTGAGTATTTTACTAGTTAAATTTTGCGTGATTTTTAGTACTGGGTTTGTTAACCATTTTTTCTAATCTAGCTCACATAAGATATTAATTTTATAATTTATTCAAATTTAAAGTTTAATCGGATAAAATTGAAAGTTTAAGTTAAAATTGACTTATTGAGGCTCCGTTTGAGAACTATTTTGTTTTTGACTTTTGGTTTTTGAAAATTAAGCCTAGAAATACTTCTACCTAGGATGAAAACTATAAAAAAAAAAACATAGTTTTCAAAAACTTTTTCTTTTTTTTTGAAATTTGGCAAAGAATTCAAATGTTTTCTTAAGAAAGATAAAACTAAATGATGAGAAAATAAGCACAATTTTCAAAAATAAAAAACAAAATGGGACTTGAATTATTATTAATTTTTTTAGTACAACAAATGTGAGGTATAGGGGTTTTAACATTCAACCTCAAAGGAAGAAGTATATGCTAATTGCCCATATTAGTGACTTATTGAATTAAATATATAGATAAAAATTAGTTTTTTCTCGTCTAAAAAAGTATTGTTTTTAATTTAGTTGATGTAAATTTTGATAAAATTATCAAAAATACTCCTGAATCGGGTTGGTTTCAATTATATCCCTAAACTTTGAAAATTTTCATTTTAACCCTTGAACAAGTTTGTTTCAAAACAACCCTTGAAGGTTTTTTCCGTTAAATTTATGGACAAAAAATGATGTATTTGCATATGTTTTGATTTTTTTTTCAACGTATATGTTCAAATATGTTCACATAAGCAACAATACAAATGCAAAAAAATCATTTTCCGTCCATGAATTTAACGAAAAAAAGCCTTCAAGGGTTATTTTGATACAAACTTCAAAGTTCAAGGGTTAAAATGAAACTTTTCAAAGTTTAGAAGTATAATTGAAACCAACCCCATAGTTCAAGGGTATTTTTGATAATTTAACCTAAAAAATATATCTATATACTATATTAAAAAGTAAGAATCCCTCAAAAATATTTTTGAACCAAAATACCCCTTAAATTCTAATTAATTATTGTTTTTCATTTGGTTTCAAAATATAAATATAAAATAGCAGTTACAAATTTATTCTTATAGTCATAATTATTAAAATAAAAACCAATGACTATTAAAATTCCACGTAAATTTTATAAATTCACCCATTTGTGAAACAAAATCTATAACTCTTAAAATCCAACTTTGTGATGGTGAAGATTCAGGTATGCAACTCCAATTTATGTTAGGGAGGAAATGACATTATAGGAATTCGAACTCAGGACCTCCTACTTGATACTATGTTAAATCACCAATCAACCCAAAAATTTAAGTTGATAGGTTATGGTAAATTTAATTATATATATATCAACACTTTAACACAGTCGAATATAAAGAGAGATTGAAGAGAGATGGGATGGGCGTTTGTCCATGTAACGGTAAATTAGATGGCAAAAATGTGAAATGAGATTGAGAAAGAGAGGATTTTGAAAACTTATATGTTTTTATTTACAAAAATGCCCTTGAATATAGGTGCGGTTTGCATTCTTTACTTTTTATTCTTTTATTTTTTAAGAAACTAGCCTCCATCAAAACACTATATGTTGAATCCATAATCAAATTGTAGTTTAGTTATCAATTTGGTTCAATTTGTTCTAGGCTTAATGAAAAATATTATAGTTGAGTTTTTTCTGAATGCGTAACATTATTAGAAAAATTTATTAACAAACACATACTTAAACTTTTATAAAAAGTTTTCAAAATTATCCCCATATGATGATGTAAAAAGTCAAGCATGTATTTAAATGTATACTCTGTTCATCATACTTAAAATGGTATAAGAATCACAAATCAATTACATAAATATAAATTAAAACCAATAATTTTAATAATGTTCATAATTTATTTTAACCCAATAATTTTAAAAATGTTCATAATTTTTTTTTTTTGAAAAGAAATAATGTTCATAATTTATTTTGACCAAAATCATCTATAAAAAAAAAAAAAATTCAAAACTATGTTTGTACTCTTATGTTTTTAAACATGAGGCTTATTTTTTTTTTTTTAAAAAAATCATTTAAAAAACTTTTAAATTTCTTGCCAGCATTTAAAAAATAAAAATTGGACCCAAAACTTATTAATAGATCAAATTAGTTTATCTTAAAAACTAAATTTACATAATTTACAAAATATAAATCATGTTAAATAGTTTTTATTTTTAATGTGCAATCATGTTAAATAGTAAGATAACAAAAATACCACATGCTTATAATATGATCTTATTTGAACTCAAAAAAAAAAAAAAAAAAAAAATTCAAGTATTACTAATCTCACATATGAGTAAATTATTATGTTTTTTTTAAAGAAAGTAAATTAATTTTTTTTGAATCAAAAAGTAAATTAAAAATTAAAAATATATAAATCTTATAATACATTAACCATATCCACATTTATAAACTCAATATGTATTATTTTACTATTTACTATAAGTTATACACGTTAAACAAACATGTGTTATTGTTAAAAAAATATTGATTTATAATATGAAAGCTAATTCATAAATTTATTTCCATGGATCAATATTAATTATTAAAATTAAAAAGTTTGGTCAACCTATCCAAACATGCTTGAGTTAATGTATTTATGCTATAGATTAATAAAATTAGTGGTCTCTGTTTTTTTAAAAAATAATAATAAAACCTAAATCTTCACTCTCACAATTATAATATTACATTCTAAAAAAATTGAAAGTAATACTTAAGGAAGTTACATCAAATTAAATTTACAAAAAAAAATACAATATGTCAAATAAAGACATTGAAACAACTAAATAAAATAAAATTATAAACAATATAAAAATGAATCTTAATTATTTTTAGAAATAATTATACTTCAAATATTTCACCTAAATTATATAAAACTTAAATTATTTGAAAGCTAAAAAGTATATGTGCTTTAAAAAGTAATCGCAATAATTATTGTAGGTAGGAACGAAAATTAGGTTCCAATTTGTTGGAAAATTTAATCTATGTGCTTTGAAAATTGATTTTTCTTTGGAAAGGTGATTTGGAAGGAATCAAATGGAATAAACTGGACCAGCTTTAGAAACTCAAACCCACCATCGTTGAACAAACTTTTGATATCAATTAAAAATTTAAAAAGAAAAAGAGAGAAACGACACGTCGTTTTTTGCTTTACCTAATTGTCACCAAATCCAATTAGAATTACCCATAGAAAAAGAAAAGAAAAAGAAAAAGAAAGAAACGTGGCGGGGATGGACCTTATTATTTCGAGAGAATTATTTTATATTTACCTTATATCAACTTTTATTATTTTTAAACTTCCCGATTTAATCATATTAAACTAATTAATACATTTTCAGATTTAAATTTAAAAATTACCTATAACTAATCAATTAATCGCCCTAAATCCAACCAATTGAAAATTGAGTTACCAAAAGCACCTAAATCTATTAAGAAATTTTATATGATCTTAATTAATCGAAAATCGCAAAATCAAGTTAGATAAAAAACCAATTAAACTCAACATTAAACCCAACTAAAAGGATCCAATACAATTAGAAAAATTAGTAGTAAAAGAAAAAAAAATAGAACCCATAAGAACACCAATATTTAGCCACACCACAATTGATCTAATAGACATGTCACACCAATAAGACAGGAACAACCAAGTAGATGAAGGAGTTAAATTAGTTAAACCAAAGTGTTCATGCTATCTAATCTACCTCATAATGCAAATTCGCTTAATAATTATCGAATAGGTCTATCACATAAACATTTTATTAAATGGTATTAACAAAACATTAAGTACTACAATAATATTCAAAATTTAACGATGCAATAAAATTGTCCAAAAAAAAAAGATGCATTTTTTTTAGTTCAACAACATGTGTGGGGTGAGAGGATTCAAATCTTTTATCTTTTGGTCAATGATATATGCCTTAATTAGTTGAGTTATGCTCAAGTTGGCACAATATATGGAATTTCCTACCGTCAAGGGACTCAAGATATAAAAAAGGACAAAAATCAATTTATACCCCTAAACTTTGGGGATTGTATCAATTAAAACTCCAAAATAATAATTGTATTACTTTTATAAGTGAATCAATTTGGACCATACGTTAGTAGTTTAGAGTTATTTTCACTTGATTGCATTTATCAGCTCAAAATTACCTAAATAAAATTATTCTTCTAGTGTGTCCTACCAAAGTAGCGAGCAAAATTATCATGTAATTCTTTCTAAATAAGTAGAAAAAAATAGAGGAAGACGACAAAATGAAAAATCACTACTATCTATCTAATTCCATTATTTCTCCCTAATTTACATTAATCTCTACATTTAAAGATGTCTTATACTCGTTTAAAACTTATGGTTTTAAAACGAAATTCTATTGGAGGGTCTAAATTGATTCATTATGAAAGTTATAATTAGGGGCTGTTTGTTTTTAGAGAATCAGGATGTCTGACATTTTCAAATGCTTGAAATTTTAGATGTTCGACATCTTTAGATTACCATGTTTGTTTTGCAAGAAAATTTATAAGAATGTCTAGAAATATTTAGATAGCCATGTTTGTTTTGCAAGTTTTCTGTACGAAAATGTTTTAAAATGATGTATTGTTCTAAAAATACTCTTACCTATTTTTAGATAATTTATATATTAATTTAATATAATTTGAATTTATTTAACATTTTTGTTTTAAATTATTTAATCTTTTATTTTTATCCATTCAATTTATATTACTTTTATATGTTATTTTGTAAAATAAGTTAATTTAAATTGATTTAAAATTTTTATAAAAAAAATTAGAACGATATATTAATTTCGATTTTTAACTTGAAATACTTGAACTTATTTTGAGAAGATAATTATATAGTTAATAGTGTATTTTTAGTGAATTATATATATACATTATCAAAATAGAGAAAATTTTGAGAGAAATAATATTAATTTGTAAAAAAAAAAAAAAATTGGATGATCATCGTTGAAAAAGTAAAATAAATAAAAATTTTCATTTTAGATTTCAATTGAAAATAAAATTGAACTATACATTATACAATTTAAATAAAGTTTATTTTATTTGTAAATGAAACATATGAATATAGTTAATTTCATAGGTTTATTAGTGAACAAATCTACAAATTTATTTTAATTATAAAATTAAAAAATTGATAAATAAAGAAATTTGATGAAAGAAAATGTACGTAAAAGAAAAACCAATGACAAAAACGTCAATAGATGATTCACTCAACATGAAAATCTTAGGAAACCCATGTACTAAGAAAACATCAAAATTTTCTCGGATGCCTCTTGTATGGTCATCCTAGGATGCCTAAGCATCTCAAGATGCATAAAATTTTATATTACTGCAATACAAACGGGTAATTCAAATGCTCCATCTCATGAGAATTCTAGATTTCCACCAAACAAACGACCCCTTATTAGTTTGGGATTTTAAGTGATATAACTCCAAAATTTAGAGGTATATATTGATTTTTTTCATATAAAAAGTATACGCATCATTTGGTAACAATCTTATCTTTGAAAATAGTATTTCTTCTTTACGATTTGTTCAGTAGATTTTTTTTACCTCGTGTTAGAAATGCATTTAAATTCCTAGCTAAATTAAAAAAAAAAAAAAATAGTGTAGATTTTGAAAAGGTTCATAAAAAAAAGATAACAAAACATGAAAAACGCCTATGGTTACAAACTTAATTTTGTTAGAAAAAAGAAAACAAAAAGTAAAATACTTATCAAACTGGCTTAAGGATTAAATTCAGAATCTAAATCTAGTTTATCTACTTTTATATTAAGATTAATTTTTGTTATGTTTTTTGAATAGTGTTGGACTTGGGGATGGGGCTGGTTTGAGTCAAAACGTGACTACTTCAACAACGTGAATAATTCCAATAATTTTCACCCAACTTTTTTTATGTATTTTATTTTAATATTATTATTTTACTTTTCTTCAATTTAAAAGTCACTACCTGCTCCCTTTTTCCGTCTCCTCTCAGTCAAACTCGTCGCTGCCTTTCGCTGCCTTTCTCTTTTGTTTTTTAAATCTCTCTCTCTCTAAAATAACCAAAGACAAAATTATGTTTGTGGTTAATTAATATATTCTTCTATTTTAAAAAGTCTTTATTACATTTTTTTTCATTTTTCATTTTGTGTTTAATAGGCTATCAAATTTTACAATATTTAATAGGTCTCGACATATTTAACCTTTTTTTAATTAATATATCTATTAAACATAAAATTAAATTTTATCTCTAATATAATCTTAACTTTAAATTTTGTGAACTCAAAAAAAAAAACTTTAAATTTTGTATTTTGTAGGTTTGAAAATTTTTAAAAATATTAAATGAATCCAAGACTTATTAGATTCAAAATTGAGAGTTTAAACAATATTTATTAAACACACAATTAATAATTAAGAATCTATTAGACAAAATTAAAAGTGTAAAGATCTATTAAATACTTTTTAAAGATCTCTTAAACACAACAAGAGACTACACTTATAACAAAATCAACAAATCAATCTCGTCACCTAAGCATTATAACTTACACCATAATGTAGCTGTCTCTCAATAATTGTAGGATATAGATTCTCAAATCTACATGCTTCTAATAACTATGAGATACAAATTCAAAGTACTTGTACAATTTTTCTTTTAGACATTCAACAATGAAAAACTATCAATCATAATGTGGTAAAATAATTTATCCCACCATACTTTTTTTTAAAGGACTTTATCCCACCATACCGTAAACTTTGCCATTTGTTTCAAAATACTTCAATTCTTTCAAAACTTGTAATATTACCTCCTTTCGTAAACATTTCAAAACTAACCTTAAAGTAGAAAGCCATTAGAATGTTGGACGAAAAAGTAGACGTGGCAAAATGTCATTTTTTCTGACTTAATCCAGACAAGTGTTCCTGTCACATCTATGCCGTTTCAAGTTACTGCGATGTTGATTTTCTTCCAACATTCTAACGTAGTAGTCTTAAAACAAAAAGAAAAGTTCAGGAGCAGTTTTTATAATTTAGCAAAAAAAAAAGATTAAAATATAATTTTGGTCCCTGTACTTTAAATTTTGTTCAATTTTAGTCTTTATACTTTCAAATGTCCAATTTTAATCCCCATACTTTCCATAAAACTTAGAATGGGTTGTATGATAAGTTTGAAGTTAATTAATTAAACAATAATAATAATTTAAATACAAGAAAAGATACCATATGGACATAATTCTAAAATTTACGGTGAGAAAACTAATAGAAGCTATTTTTTTTTATAGAAAAATTAACAATAAACTTATCATTGGGATCAATTTTAAGTTTTATTATTAAAAGTATAGTGACTAAATTTACACCACTGAACTAAAATGAAACAAAATAAAGAGTGGAGGGGTAAAATGGTATTTTAACCCCCAAAAAAAAAAAGAAAAATCAACAAATTAATCCCTCTCTCTCTCCCTCTCTCTCTCCAAACACATATTCATACAGTACCCCTATAACCATTACATTATCCCTGTGTGTAATGTAAATGCCCCATAGCGCGTCTGCGGGTTTTGCTCAGAAGCTTCCATGGCAGCACACCAATCTTCACTTCTTTGAAATGGTCTCTTTTCCCCCACTCTATATATACATATTCATCTTCATCTTCATCTTCCCAATTTTCCTCTGCGCTCTCTTTTTCCCCCCCCCATCCAACTGAATACAGGACGTAATTCCCTCACACTACTCGCCATAGAATCACACATCCCTCACCCATGAAGTTCGGCAAGGAATTCACGGCTCAAATGGTGCCGGAATGGCACGAGGCATACATGGATTACAATTTCCTCAAAACCCTTTTGAAAGAGATTCAAAGATTCAAGCTCAGAAATGGCCCTCCTCAGCCCCCTCAGCCCTCTGGCTTGAACCGCAAGCTCACTCTCTACAGAGCCTTCAGCGGCCTCACTCAGGGTTATGCTCATCCTTCCACTCCTTCTTCCCATTCCGACATCGAGAGCCAAGCCATTCTCGTCAGCTCTATGCACGAGAATGGCTCCCAGAATTACAAGACCACCTTCCTCATGGCCGCCGATGAAGGCGCCGAGTACGAACTGGTCTACTTCAGGAGGCTTGATGATGAGTTTAATAAAGTGGGTAAGTTCTATAAGTCCAAGGTGGAGGAGGTTTTGAAGGAAGCTGAGATGTTGGATAAGCAGATGGATGCTTTGATTGCGTTCAGAGTGAAGGTTGAGAATCCTCAGGGTTTTGTTTTCGATATTTCTGAGAAGACTGTGGAGATGACTCGTCTTGCTTCTGGGATTGCGGCTTCTTCGGCTGCTTTATCGGCTTCCACTCCAAAAGGGGCCAAATCTGGAAGTGAGTTTTTCATTTCATTACTTTCTTAATGTTTTTAGTGAGAAATTTTGTTCATGTTTTAGCTTAAACTAGATTACCATAGATTACATTCATGTTTAGGTTTGATGTTTGCCATTTCTGAGTGTTTCCATGGCTCTGATGAAGTAGAATGAAGTTGTTTCTTTGTTTGTTTTTGGTTTTAATGGAGTTGTATAGTTGGGGAGACTAAGTAGAAACTGTTTGAATGTATTTTTGATGAGCAGAGAGACCTCACATGGCCATGGACATAATAGAGGAAGGTGGGGCTGGTGAGCTTGGCCAATCTGATGAATCAAATGAAGATGGGGATGATATCTACACGAGCTCGAGAGATAAAAAGGTTGTAGAAGATAATTCAAGCAAAAGGAAGGGTGTTAGACCACCTCCATTAGATGTTCTTGATCGTGTCAAAATCAATAATCCCATTGAAACACCTCGATCAACCATCAAGGGCTTCCTTAAATTCCCTCAAAACACCGAACTACGGTTCAGCAGAGACAATCTGAAGAAAGTTGAAGAACAACTCAAGCAGGCCTTCTCTGTGTTTTACCAGAAACTTAGGCTTCTGAAGAGCTTCAGGTACATCTTATCTTCTTGCCTTCCCTCTTTTCTCCCCTCTTTCAATGCTCAATTGCTAATCTTTTGTTATTGATGCAATTTACCCAGCTTCTTGAATACACTGGCGTTCTCGAAGATCATGAAGAAATATGACAAGGTACTTCATTTCCTATCTGATTGAGTGTGTTGAATTAAGAAGGGTGACTGTGAAGTGGAAAAAAGAAAATGAAAATATCATCAGAAATGTCTCCTTCCTTCTTACTCATGTATTTGTTATTTGATTGCAGATTACATCAAGAGATGCATCAAAAGCGTACATGAAAACAGTGGATAGTTCTTACCTTGGAAGTTCAGATGATGTGAGATATAGCTTCTCTGACATTTTATATTCAACCATTTCTTTCTTATAGAAGTTACGCAATAAAGCAAGTTCTCCAATGTTTTTTCTTCAATACTAATATACTAAATGCCTCTGCAGGTTGCCAAGTTAATGGAGAGGGTTGAGAACACATTCATCAAACATTTCTGCAACGCCAATCGCAGCAAAGCAATGAATATTTTAAGACCCAAAGCAAAGAGAGAGAGACATAGAACAACATTTTCCATGGGTAAGTGCTTTGATTTTCAATCATGATTTGTTGTTGTACCACTTAAGCTTATTATTTTAAGGACATGCCTTTTTACTAATCTTTAACACTTGAACTCAAATGATTTGCAGGTTTTCTAGCTGGCTGTTCTGCAGCTCTTGTTTTAGCCCTCATCTTAATTATCCGTGCCCGCCATATTATGGATAGCAGAGGAAGCACAAAGTACATGGAAACCATGTTTCCCCTTTACAGGTAACTACAACTCTACAGTCGTATTACACATATTCATCTGTTCATTTCATCTTATAAATTCTCAATCTTTCATGTTCAAACTTAAACCACTATGTAAATAGCTTGGTTGGCAGATCAAAATTATAGTTATAGTTATTGGGTAATTCAGTTGCAGTAATAACTTGGCAAGCATTATGAGAAAGAAACTTTATTCTGTCCTATTGGTTTGACGTGTGAACTCTGATATGTTTTGCAGCTTGTTTGGATTTGTTGTTCTGCATTTGGTTATGTATGCTGCCAACATATACTTTTGGAGGCGATATCGAGTGAATTATTCCTTCATATTTGGTTTCAAGGAAGGAAATGAGTTGGGCTATCGTCAAGTTCTCCTAATCGGTTCCGCTCTAGCAGTACTTGGACTAGGCTCTGTGCTCTCAAACCTTGACATGGAAATGGACCCAAGAACAAGGGATTTCAAAGCATTCACTGAACTTTTGCCTCTGTTTGCAGTTATTGTAAGATTTTCGCACTAACCTTCTCAAGTGCTTTTAATTTTGCATATGCAGTAGTGCTAATCAAACTCGCTTTTTTCTTCTGCAGCTCGTAACTGCAATAATTATCTGCCCTTTTAACATTGTATATCGCACAAGTCGTTTCTTCTTCCTCACTTGTCTGTTTCACTGCATCTGTGCTCCACTCTACAAGGTAAATTACGTCTTCCATAATGTGTATATAAGCTCGGAGACACTGAAGTTTCTGTTGTAATTTTTTTCCTCAAACAAATTTCCTTCTTTCTTTCAGGTGGTGCTCCCAGACTTTTTCTTAGCTGACCAGTTAACAAGCCAGGTGCAAGCACTCAGAAGTTTGGAATTTTACATTTGCTATTATGGTTGGGGAGACTACAGAATTAGAGAAAACACGTGCAAGGCCAGCACCATATTCCAAACCTTCAGTTTCATTGTCGCCGTTATTCCATACTGGGCTCGCCTTCAACAGGTACTCCAATCTTGCTATCAGATTATAACTGCAACTCCAGCATTGTAGAAAGAACACAAGGAACTTACAGGCTTTTGTACATAGTCGTCTTTAGCTTATTGTCTTGTTTTCCTTTCGTATTTCCAGTGTCTTCGTCGGCTGTATGAAGAGAAGGATAAAATGCACGCGCTGAACGGATTGAAATACTCATTTGCTATTGCTGCTGTTTGCTTCAGGACAGCATACAGTCTGAACAAAAACATGATTGTTTGGTATGTACTAGCTTGGGTATTTTCAGTCATAGCAGCAATTTCGGGCACGTACTGGGACCTTGTGATCGACTGGGGGCTTCTGCAACGCCATTCGAAGAACCGCTGGTTGAGAGACAAGCTCCTTGTCCCTCAAAAGAGTGTATACTTTGTTGCCATGGTGAGTGATATAATCAGTCAGAAAACAAGAATATGTTGCTCTCGAAATGTAGCGTTTTTTGCGGTTTCTAAAGAAAACAAAAACATTGCAGGCATTGAACGTGGTGCTGAGACTTGCTTGGATGCAAACTGTGTTGAACTTCCAAGTCTCATTCTTGCACAGAGAAGGGTTGGTTGCAATTGTTGCAAGCTTAGAGATCATTCGTCGTGGCATATGGAACTTCTTCAGGTAAATAGAAAAGAATATTTGAACTTTCATAGTTTTTGTTAAATGAAAAATATTAATAGCCAAGGAAGACTAATAAATATATATATATGTTTTGATGATGATACAGGATTGAAAATGAGCATTTGAACAATGTTGGAAAATACAGAGCATTCAAATCAGTGCCTTTACCTTTCAACTACGATGAAGATGATAAAGATGACTGAGTGGTGATTCAGCATGGATTTGGAACACAACCAATATTTTTTTCTTTTTTTCTTTGTGTATTTATTTTAATTTTGATTTTATAATATGTATAGCAATTTTGCAAAAATTCCCACTGTTCGATCTGCATTAAAGCAAATCAAGTTAGATGAGAAATGCAAAGAAAGTTTGAATTCTTTTTATGCCTATTTTGAGATTCCATGGGTATGAGTATGTATGGTTTATGGGTAGTGTAACCTTTTTAGGTATTAAAACAGGGGTGAAATTTAAAAACAGAAATTATAATATATGTCTAAAAAACTATTACTTGAAAAGATTTCTAATGGGTTCATGAATGGAGGGTTTATTTTAAAAAGATTTCAATTGACCTTTCAACATTTAATTTTGTATTTAATAAATTTATGCCCATTTGAAATAACCTGGAAGTGAAGACAAAATCTAATAAAAAGGAAGAAAAAAGGAAAGAATTTTAATTGAAGAAATTGGAAATAAGGGTTCCAGCTAAAGTGAAGCATGCAAATCCAAAAATACATAGAATATTTTGTAATATTAATAATTTAGCAGTAGCGGCACCAACTAATAAGATCCACTTCTCAAAAAAAAAAAAAAAAAAAAAAAAAAAAAGAGAAAAAAACAAAAAAACAAAAAAGATCCAAATGAAAATGAGACTTTGATGTAGTTGGTTTGTTTAAGTCCTTAAATTGACAACCAGCCAAAAATTGATAGTCGGAATTTATTAGTCCCCATAGCTGGGCCCATCTAATTTAATACACTTCCTTCATGGATTTTGATCCATTAAATACAAGTTAATTCGAGCATAATAATATGGTAGATAAGACATTCATTATTATTATTTATTCCTATTCCTGTAATTGTTGAACTGAAAAAAAAAATATATTTAATTGACAAAACAACAATGTCATCTGCTATTGCTCCTTACTAAATTTTGGAAAGGTGTTCATTTCTTAAAAAATTTGAAAAAAGTCTATCTTCTCTTTCATTTTCTACGTTCCCCTCTCCCATTTGTCAAAATTCCAACATATATAACAATTTATTTATTATTTGAGATTCACCGTTTCATTTATTTTAGTAGTACAATAAGTTTTTGCAGCAACCTTGTTAGATCCCACTCCTCTCCTTGCTATTCTCTCACCTATCTCACCACACACGGTCGAGCACTATAACCTCAATTGGTACATTGTTAAATTATAAATTTAGCATTTCAAACTTTGATGGTTATGTGCATTTAGTTCCTAAATTTAAAACAAATTTCAATTATGTTTCTAAACTTTCAATTTTAAATCTAACAAGTCCTTGATTGATGTTAAAAACTATTACTTAAATACCAATATGGTGCACACTAATTAGATACATGAATGATAGATAAATAGTGACAAATCTAAAATTTTATGTTAGAGGAGATACAAATTCATATAAATATAATTTTAAAAATATGTATTGATGTGAGATATATAACCTTCTTTTAAGTGTAAACGTAAAAAATAACTTATTTTTGGTATAGACAACTAACTATGAACAATCCTATATCAATGGGAAGTATTGGAAAGTAGTCCACTAGGTATTGGGGTTCAATTAGGTCTCTCCAAAGTAAATTTACACAAAGGGGCAATTTTGTGATTTTACCATCTTCTTCTCCTTTAGCAGAGAGGGAATACATAGCAGATGGAAACACGAAAAAAAACTGAAGAAGAAAAATCGCAGGCTATGGGTCGTTTTTTTTCCTTTTCTGTGGTTTCATTTGCCGTTGGTCATCGTTTGCATGGGTCTCCGTTCAAAGTCACTGGACACCAGTAAGTGATCTTGATTTGGAGGTTGGAAACGAGAGAGGTTGTGGGTCTCGGTGTAGGAGGCTGGAAGCGCCACCATGAGGTCTCGATTCAGAGGCTGGTGGGTGAACGTCGGTAGGTCTCGCTGTGAGCGTCATTGGTCCCTGCGGACAAGGTGGAGTGGGTCTCGATTTAGGAGGTTGTTCGAGGTTGTGAGTCTCAGTTCAGACACCTTGGGCATCGAATTGGGTCTTTGTGTAGTGCTGTGGGTCTCGATACAATAGCTGAAAAAACAGTGAATGGGGTATCCGATTGAAGCACAAGTTGGTTGAGATTTAAGATATTTGTCATTATTATTGACATGATTTCATCCCATAGCAATTGGGTGAATTTGTTCCTTTGTATCTTGTAACTTGATGCTATTAATAAAAGTATCATAAGTTGGTTCTCAAAGTGGATGTAGACCGAAAGGTTGAATCATCATATATCTTGATGTCCATTATTCTCTCTTGCTTTGTTAATCTTTGTTGCTGGAAATTGCATTCTGCTTTGGGCATATTAGAGTTCAGTTTATAACAAGTAGTATCAGAGCCATGCCTTTGACTTTGCCATGCAAATAGAATCCTCGAGTGCTGAACAAAGAAGTTGTGAGCCTTGAAGATGTAGTCATGGTGGAAATCTGTGGTTGAGCTTTATCAGACTAGCGATGTACTCCGGAGAAAAGGAGTTGATCCGGATAAAAGCTAAACAAATAGATGACTATTTGAGGGGAGGCTCGATGATATTTTGTTCAAGGGAAAGATTGTTGGGAGTGCAACCAAAGTCCCACATTGGCTAGATAAGGGTAAAATCATAGATATATAAGTGAAGGATAATATCTCCATTGGTATGAGATTTTTTGGGTAAAACCAAAAGCAAGTCCGTAAGGACTTATGCTCAAAGTAGACAATATCATATCATTGTGGAGTTTCGTTGTCCTTAACATCCCTAAACTTCAAATTTCATGAAATTGGAACATAAACTTAGATAACTGTTGCAATTTCTACATTTGTTCAATCTCTTTCTAATTTATTTGTTAATTTTAACAAAAAAATAAAAAATAAAAATCTCCGAAACTCACTATTTTTTTTTATAAAAGGTAAGTTTTTCAAAAGAGTTGGCTTGATCATTCATAAAATCAACCAATGAATAACTCTACCATACACTTTTTTTTTTAAAATTTTAAAACTAAGTCTACTGTTATCTTCTTTGAAATCCTATCAATTTTGTACTAGACATATTTTATAATTTATTGAATGCATATGAAAAAATATATTTTTTTAATAAGTCTTCAAACAAAAACCTAGCGAAAGGTACAAATTACAACACCTTTTCAAGTTTAGGTTAAAAATTGTAACACTTTTTCAAATTTAAGGTAAAGATTGTAACAATTATATAAGTTTAAAGTGGGTTTAGTATAAAAATTAATACACCTTGCTAGGCTTCGAGGGGTAAAAAATGATTCATTTCCATATTTAATGAGGAAAAGAATCAAAATTTACCCTTGAACTTGACAAGGTGCATCAATTTTCACTCTAAGATTTTCAATTTCATCAAATTGAATCCTAGACGTCAATTGTTTCAATTTTTACCTCATATTCAATTTTTGCTGATTCACCCACTAAAAATTTATTTGAAGTTGTTCATTTCGATGAAAATCAAGCTTTATACAAAATTAAGTATAATCAATGCACAAAATCAACCATTGAACAACTCTAAAAAAAGGTCACAAATTTCAACACAACGCAATTTTAATGTCATTTTTTCTCTCTAAAGCCCCGTCAACTTTCTATCAAACGTATGTTTTATAATTCATTAAATGCACGTAAAAATAATTTTCCAATGATTCTTCGAACAAAAGATTGTTAGAAAGTAAAAATTGTAAAAATTATTTAAGTTTAAGGTAAATAAAATAATACTTATCTAAGTGTAAGGTGCAATAAGATGAAATTGAAAGCTCAGGATAAAAATCGATACACTTTTACCAAATTTGGAGTAAATTTTGAGATTATGTTTTTCTTATTATTTTACACTTTAATAAGATCATTTCTATCGCGAGCCTTACAAATTGCCAACTTTTACTTATAATCGAAGATCAATGTTGTTAATTGAATATGATGTTTGATTGCAATTCTCTATCTGTTTCAACTTTTTTTCAACAACATGTAAGGGAAAGAATTTGAATCTCTGATCTTTTGGTTAAAGTTATCTTACTGTAACCTCAGATTGGCCTCCGTTGAATTCTATGGGCCATGATTTGGTTAGAAACTAGGACACCACATGGTTTTTTTTTTTTTTTTTTTTGAATTCAACATGTGAGGTGGGCATCGAACCACTAACCTTTATAATGGTAATTGGTGTCTTATCTAATAAGCTAAGCCCGAAATCACATCAGTTATTCCATTAGCAAGTAATTCCATGTTCATAATATTCATACGAGTGCCTATTTATTCGATTTATTTATAAAACTAAGTCGTCCTATTTGTAAAAGATTTTATTATTTATTTTTTTCAATATACTAACTTTGTCGATACACTAAAATTTTACATTCACAAGTTTTCTTCAAAATATGGAGATTCTTCGGGTAGAAACAAGATCTGACCTATTTTAAATTTAAATTGTATTGATTTTCTTTTTTAACATTCTTTAATATTATATTATCAACTCTTCTACAAGTTGCCACTCCACACGATCAGTTCCTACAATTTGTATTTGTAATGGTAGTCTTTCAAAATGGTCTTCTTCACAATAATTTAAAATTATGTCCTATTTTAATTGATATACCATTACCAACCAACCAACTAGAACTATTATATTTGATAATCACTGACAATTTGATTAATTTTCCTACTTTATGGTTGAGTATCGTATTCTTTTTTTTTTTTTTTTTCTTTTATTACTATCGTTATTGTTATTGTTTTTACAGCTTAATAAGGTAATTTCTACAACTATCCTTAACAATTATTCTAACTCTTACATGTAATGAATGATCAAAATTGTCATGCTAATGTCTTAGTTGTGAATGAAAACATGTTGAATTGCAATGTCTATCCACGAGGCTTCACAAGCTATAATATGGTCCCTGAAAAATTAAATGTGACTCTCACGAGACCGTTGAATATATATTTAGAAAAATCCTATGTACCATCCATAATTATTAGATATAGATTTGAGATATGTTTTGATATATCTGAACAACTCCATTATCCCAACTTTCAATAAATTTTCATAGTCGAAATCATGAAAAATGATTGTGGTCCAAAGCTAGAATAATAGCAGGTCAAACACTCTCAAAGTGCTTGGAAACATATGGGCCATTGGTCTATTCAGTAATTTATTTTTGAAACCAAGATTTCTCTGTCCGCCCTTATATTTTTTATTTTTTCATCTTTGTCCTTTCCACTCAAATTTTCACAATTGTTTGCTATACATTTCAAAATATTGAGATTCTTCACATAAATACAAGATATAGTCGATTTTAAATTTAAAATGATACAACTTTCTTTTTAATTGCCTAGTATAATAAAATTATGTGTTCAGAATACCTTTTAAAAGGCTTATAGATGGCTAAAACTTAAAGGCTTGTTTGGAGCGTTGTGTGAGTTATAATAGTCTATAAAATTATATAATTTGTGTTTAGGATGCAGAGTTATTTAATCTGAATTATAATAGTATGTTTTTGGGATGCAAAGTACTCTACAAACTATTATAACCCACGTCCCAAACAATTCTTAAAAGTTATTTTTTTTTAATTGATGGTGTTTATGAGAGTTGTCACAACTGGCCAAATACCTACAATTTGCATCCGACTATTTGTTGGAAATGTTTCCTTAAATGATTTTCTTTTTTAAATTTTGTACCCTTCCCTTTTTGTAATTTGCTACCATTCACGTACAATTTCTTTTTAAGTTAAAAATAGTAGTGGTGGGAGAATCATATTAATGTTTGAGATGGTAATAGTAGACTTATACTTTGAACTACACAATGTAAAATCTGTAAAGGAAAAAAATTTAAGATAATATTTTTGTTATAATATATTATACCTAAGTTATTTTATCGTTGAAAAATTTGCTGATGGTTTTGTTATACCATCATTAAAAGCTACCTTTGTCGATGATTTTTCCTATTCATTGGCAGATGGTGACTCTTGCAGGTGAGAACTAAGCTGATTGACCACTTTTTTTGTGGGCTCAGGGAGTAAACGCTCTATCGATTCTTTTACAGGTTTAGAATCCAACCTATATTGATATTTTTAATGGGTTCAAGATCAAACAATTACAAATCTTTTTTTGGGTTCTGAATTAAATCACGCACTCAAACTCAAAGTACACCCACACCTTATTCCAAATCTCAATAAAGTTGAATAGATTAAAATACCCACAAACTAACTCTCACAAGAGTAGATTTATAAGTTGAAGCACTCAATAAACATTCTAATCCTCACAAAAAGAAAACCCTCTCACAAAAGGACCTTTTTTTTTTTTTAAAAAAAATTTTAAAATTTTTTTTTTTTTATTAATATTGTAAGTTTGCAAACTTATTATAAAAATATAGCAAGTTTGAAACTATTTCGGAGAATATTGTAGTTTGAAATAAGTGGATCAAGGTCGTCTCATGGTGTCGTGGAAGCAGGTCGTCTCTTGAAGAGATGACCTACACTCATGTGGTAGAAAGTCGTCTCTTGAAGAGACGACCTTCCATGGGTTTTTTTTTTATAAAAAAAACAAGGTTGTCTCTTTACACATATTCTATGTCGTCTCTTCAAGAGACGATATAACATGCTATTTTTTTTTTAAGTTTAAATTTTTTATAATAATTTTTTGTTTCTTTAAAAAAGCAAGCAATTGAGTGTGCAAACAAGATTAAAAAAAAAACTTTTTTCCATCTAATTTTTAATCATAATTGAGGATTAAATTTTTATCCATCTAATTTTTAATCATAATTGAGGATTAAATTTTTATCCATCTAATTTTTAATCTTTTTAAGTAATTAATGTGTGAAAACAAGATAAAAAAACTTGAAATCACTACAAGAAAAATCCCTTACGATAGCATTCGAAAAACACTATCGTAGACATTCGATAGCGTTTTGTGTAACGAAGTCATAGCCGATGTTATTGAAAGTCTCGAGCTTTTCATAGCGTTTTTACATCGCTATAAAAAACGCTATAAAAATATATTTATGATTGCATAATTTTAATGCTATGGAAACTTTTGATAGCATTGGTAAACAACGCTATGTTTGGTCGTTCATAGCATTTTGTAGAGCAATATAACAACGCTATAAAAGATATATAATAGCGTTTTTATGCATGCTTTCATAGCCGATGTTATTGAAAGTCTCGAGTTTTTCATAACATGTTTTCACCGCTAGAACAAATGCTATAAATATTACATATTTGATTGCGCAATTTAATGCTATGGAAACGTTTGATAGCGTCGGCAGAAAACGCTATGTTTGGTCTTTCATAGCGATGTGTATAGCGGTGAAACCATGCTATAAATGACAGATCATAGCGTTTTTATGCACGCTGTTATAGCCGATGTTATTGAAAGTCCTAACTTTTTATAGTGTTGTTTCAACGCTATAGAAGAAGCTATATAAAACCCATTTTCTATTTCGTAACTGTTACTATCATGGAAACTTTTATTGCATTAGCAAAAAACTCTATGATTAATTTTTAATGGCAATTTTTATAAGACTGAAAGAATGCTATACAAAACATAACATAACATTTTTAGCCTCAATATGATAGTCGATGTAATGGATAATAATTGACAATTAATAGTGTTTTTTTTAGTTCTTATAGCATTTTATATAAGTACTAAATTGTATCAAATATTATTATATTGTAAAATCGTCTTCAATTAGTTTATAAACTTTTAAAGTATTGAAGTACATTTACATCAAAATAAAATTTCAAAAGTATAAAGTATCTATTGAAGTCATTTGTCCATATTATGTATAGAGATATGTCTACAATCATTAAGGTACACATAAAATCTTCAAATTTCTAGCACACAAAAAAGTAAAACACTACATTATTTTGAAATGTTAGTGTAATAAAAACGTGTTCTAACAAAGTACTTACAAATAAAGTAAGTAGCAATTCATAATCCAAATAATTAAAATGAGTACATATATGATTTCAAAAAGTTCATACAATCAAAACAAGTCAAAGATGTTCAAATGATTGAGTAGTACTAACAATTCTTCCAAAAATATGCAGCTGCATTTGAGTTGTCCTTTCATTCACTTAATAAAAACAAAATCAAATTATCTTTTATAAATCATCATGATTTAACTCTAACAACACATCAAGCAATATAACAAATGAATAATCTAAATGACATCCTTATGAAAGCAAAGGTTCCATAGGGATATGTGAATGTCGTCTTCTCTTGATCTTCTGGAGCTATTGTTATATGGTTGTAATATGAATATTTGTCCAAAAAGCAGTAGTACTTCTTTTCTGTAAGATGATCCAACATTTGATTAATAAAAGGCAATGGAAAATGGTCCTTCTTTGTGGCCTTGTTGAGGCGACGGTAGTCCATACACACTCTCCATCCTGCCATAGTCATTGTTGGAATAAGCTCAATCTTCCTGTTTGTTACAACAGTCATCCCCCATTTCTTTGGCACGCACTACACTGGGCTAACCCAGCTGCTATCTGCTATGGGGTAGATTACTTCTGCATCAATCCACATAAAATTTCTTTGTGAACAATCTCCTTCATCATTGGATTAAATCTCCTCTAGTTCTCTATGACTTCTTGGCTCCCTCCTCCAGATTGATCTTGTGCATGCAAAAAGAAAGGCTAATTCCTTTTATATCTGCTATTGTCCATCCTAGTGCCTTCTTGTGCCTTGAGAGTACATGCAATAAAGAAAATTCATCCTCATCAGTGAGGTTTGCAGAGATAATTACTGGTAGAGTTTCATCCTTTCCCAGAAATTTGTATTTTAGGTGTGGCGGAAGTGGCTTAAGCTCCAGCACTGGTGGTTCAATCACTGAAGGTTTCAGTGGTACTGTTTTATCATCTACTATCCTCGGTGCACTTGATTCTTCATCTGTTGGCGCAATTGAGGCCGCAATCTATTGCTGTTCAAATTCTTCTTCAAACTTTTCTTCTACAAAACTTTCACCTGTGAAGATGTCTTCCTGCAAATCATAAAAATCAAATGGATCACAAAGTTCTAAACTTGAGCATTGCTCTGATTCCCCTGGGTAGCGCATTGCCTTTATCACATTGAATGTGATGTATTGGTCATTTACTCGCATAGTCAGCTCTGTAAACCCGGAATCCCTCCTTGAAAATTCTTAAGAAAAATGTATTGGTAAGCTTGTTATAAAAAAAAAAAAAGAGAAAGAAAGGTGGAATGTGTTGTATTGTTTTTCCTAAAAAAAAAAAAAAAAAAAAAAAAGAAAATGAAAGGAAAAGGGCTCCATTGTCATTTCCATTTTCTTTTTTTAAACCTCATCTAAAAGTCTTACCCATTCTGTCATTATTCATCAAAAGAAGCAGAATTTTCGTGAGAGAGGGTGAAAGGAAGAAGAAAAGTGTTCTGCTGAAGTTGAAGTTGAAGAAGAAAGGGAAAAATCCAATTCAAGTTGCATGACAAAGTTTGTGATCAATCCTGACTGCATCTGATATTTGGAACGTTTTGAGCTCCACAAGAGGTATTAAGAGGTGAGATTTGATTTCCTTGAAAGTTAACTCATTTTAGAACAATTTTCGTGAAGGAAGCTCGAGCAAAATCTGAAGTTATGTTATGGGTTTTTGAAGGGGAAGTCAGAGGAGTGTTTTTATTGTCAAATCCGGGGAACCTCTGGTTTTTGAGATGTGCTGATCTGTAGACTTCGAATTATAAGCTTTATTAGGTATGGATGGAAAGCTGATTTAAATTCCTATAACTTTCATGAATAAGTCGTGGTTAGAAATTGACTGGAAGTTGCCTTAAAATTCATGTTAAGTTCAGGGTGCAGCAGGAAAACGAGTCTGGAAAGTGCAGAAACCGATTTTGTAGGAAGAGGCTTTCGAGGTATTTACGGACATATCCTTTAGGAATTTCAATTTCATTCCTTCAGATAAGTTTTAGAGGGTTCACAAAGGAAGAGTTTGGTATAAAGTACATCATTTTTGAGCAAGTAATGGAAAAGTTATAGGTGTGTGAGTTTAAGGTATAAAATCTGTAAAGTGCAGGAAATTGATGGGGTGGTTTTTGCAACCCTAGGCCTTAAGTTCGTGAGGTCAAGATTCTAATGCTTGGTTTTGTTTTGTTTGACAGGCCAAGAAGAAATAGGACAAATTTACGGACCAAGAATCTATTATTAACGCTGTGAGTGACAAAACGAATTTCGGAAGTGTATTCTATGCTTGAACTTATGCTTACGAAAATAAAAGACTTTCTAAGAGTAATTTTACTTAAAGACTTTATGTCTCTTGAACACGTATTTATGAGCATATATGGTTTCCTAGAAATGATTTAATTGTTCGTTGTGAGCATATGTTTACTATTTTACCCGAACTAGTGAAAATACCATAATTTCGGGCCAACATGTGTTAGCAAGTAGTGTCAAAGGTTTTCATGTGTTTCTATGAGACCCGAATGAGTAAATGTTTGAGATTCTGAGCCCGAGGCTGTATAGTACCGTGTGCACCAGGTCATTTTCTGTTGTCGACGTTGAGTGTACTCCGTGACAACAATGCTGTCGTGAGTGCTGGGCGAGCCCCACTACGACAAAGAAGATGGGAGTGCTGGGCGGGCCCCACTACATCGTAGAATGAGTGTTGATTGTACTGGGCGAGGCTTACACAAACTAGTTTGTCATATGTTTAAAATGGTTAATATTTTTGACACACTTGCTGGACTTCTGTAAAAGCTATTGATGTTATATGTTATGATTTACGAGTTAATAGATTTAAACTCAGTCACTCATTGAGCTTTCCAGCTCATTCTTTCAATGTTTTCCAACTTTCCAGGTAGAGATCGAGTTCCCGGTGCCTGAGATCCTGCCACAGCCTGCTGAACGCTCTACGAGTCTGATATTTTTGTACGTGGTTGGCGTAGTATAGCAAGTCTGCTCGTATTGTACATAACTTAATAGGGATGTGTAGTTATGTTGTATATGGAACTAGTGGTCTTGGGTGTATAAAGCACGTCTGGTCGTGTCTGGCTTGTTCAAGTTAGGTTTAACCAGAACCGCTCCGTATGTATGTGTAATAAGATTCCTAATTTCCTGCTGTGTGGTATGTATAGTATCTCGTATACAGGTATGGATTGTTTATCAGGAATTAAAAGGGTCATAGGTATCGTTAAGAAGTGAAACGATGCCTGTTGGCTTCACGCCTTCCTCCAGGCTAAGATAACAGGTAGTCGGGAGGGGGTGTGACAAGCTCCCCTTTTTGGACATCTATGATCATTCTTCTCGTGGCTAGAAAAGGTCTTCCCAAGATGATTGGAACTTCTTTGTCAGCCTCACAATCTAGGATTATGACATTTACAAGAACAAAAATTGTCCACCTTAACGAGGACATATTCAATCTTTCCGATGGGCTTAGCTATAAACTTATCCACCAACTGCAAAGTTACCGTCGTGGGTCTAGCTTCTCCAATTCCTAGCTGCTTGAAAATCGACAGAGGCATCAAGTTGATGTTGGCTCCTAAGTCGCATAATGCTCGTCCAACATCCTGCTCTCCTATCATGCATGAGATAGTAAAATTGCCTGGATCCTACAATTTCGGTGGCACTTTGCTTTTTAAGAGAGCACTATAGTTCTCAATGAGAGCTACAGCTTCATATTCTCCTAGCCTTCTTTTTTTAGTCAATATGTCCTTTATGAACTTGATATAGTTGGGCATCTGCTCAAGAGCTTCTACCAATGGAATGTTGATGTGTAACTACTTGAATATGTCCAAGAACTTATTAAACTGATCGTTCTGGTTCTTCTTCTGGAATCTTTGTGGGAATGGTGGTGGAGGCCTGACACCTTGATATAAAATTTGTTGTTTCTTTAGTGGTGTTCCTTCTTCTCAAGTTCAACTTTGGTGCTTTTCTGCCGCATCCTTGGCCACATTTCCTGCAAAATTTTCATTCAAAGGAATGTCCTTCTATTCTTCAGGCTACCTTGTGGTCGCAAGAGTGGTAGCATCACCTGCAATTTCTTCGTTTAAGTCATTCTTCACTTCT
Source organism: Trichosanthes truncata (assembly GCA_033996785.1). Lineage (NCBI taxonomy): Eukaryota > Viridiplantae > Streptophyta > Magnoliopsida > Cucurbitales > Cucurbitaceae > Trichosanthes > Trichosanthes truncata. The sequence goes on from JAWPNB010000004.1 coordinate 19,287,058, forward strand.
TTGTCAACAACAGTTTCCTGCAGAGAGAAATTAAGAGAATCTTGTGGAGATTTGCACTCCACTGGCACCTCGGGCTCAGTATACTTGAGTCCACTTCTAAGAGTGATTGCTTTGCAATGCTCCTTTCCTTTTCTATGCGGATTCTCCGTATTGCTTGGTAATGCTCTTTGAGGCCTGTTCTTCATCTCGCTCGCCAATTGTCCAACCTGCAATTCAAGATTTCGCAATGAAGTAACTTGACTTTGAATGATGGCATCATTATTAGCCATGAACTCCTTCATAAGGGTTTCTAATGAAGGGTTCTAAGCTGATGATTGTAGTTGCATTTGTGTACCATTCTTATGTGTGTACGGTTGTTGTGCTTGATTATTGAAACCTGGTGAAAATCCCTGCTTCACATACTGATTTGATGTACTCGCATTCTGTCCTCCCTAAGAGAAGTTAGGATGTTGTCTCCAACTTGGGTTATACGTATTCGAGTAAGGATTTGACTTGTTCTGCCCTATTAAACACAAAGAGGTAGGGTTGTAAGGACAATTAACATATAGATGCCTTTCACTGCAATATACACAAGTAGGTGTTGAGATTTGATTCAAAGTAGCAACAGGGGCTTGGTTCCCCATAGTGAAATTCTTCAGAGTGTTGTTCATTGCTAAGATTTGCGCGCTCAATGCTGCTATTACATCCACCTCTTATACACTTGCAATATTTTTATTAGAATGTGTGTCTTCATCTCCCCACTGACTGTTGTTGGAGACGTGACTGTTGTTGGAGACGATTGCATCTAGAATCTCATTAGCTTCATTGACTGTCTTCCTTAATAGGGATCCAGTTGTCGACGCATTTACCAAGGTCTTAGGGGTATGGGTCAATCTGTTTTAAAAATGCTCGATCAAAAGGCAAGCTAGTAATCCATGATGTGGACATCTCCTGGCTAACTTCTTGAAGCATTCCCATGTTGTATCCATACCTTCATTTGGACTATGTTTAAAAATGATAATTTCCCCTCAAATTTGAGCATTCTTAGTTGACAAAAAATATTTCAAAAGAAACTTCTCCGACAAGTCATCCCAAGAAGTGATCGAGTCCGGTGGGAAAGAATCTAGCAAAGAAAAAGGAAAAAGTTTCAACCTTAATGTCTCGCTTGATACTCCATTCAGCTTGAACGAGTTGCATATCCTCAAGAATTGCTTCATGTGCTTGTGAGGATCCTCGTTTGGTAATCCTGCAAATTGCCCTATCGTTTGGAGCATCTGAAACATTATCGGCTTCAACTTAAAATGAGCTGCCTCAATGTTTGGTTCCATGATTCCTGCATTAAGATTATGGAAAGTTGCGGTCGCATAATCCCTTATAGCTCTGTCTCGTTCATCTGCAATAAAAATGGGATCGTGCTGCTCCGCTTGTTGTGGTAGTTATTGTTGTGGCACATGATTGGGTTGTGCTCTTCTTTGTTTTTCACCAAGAGGATTGACTCCAAGTGGATTCATTTAGAGTTCCTGCAAAATAGAAAATTCTTGCAAAACAAGTCCTTTTGGATTCTCTTGTGCGCTCAACTCTTGTAGATCACTTCTTTTCCTCCTTTGCTCTTTACTCGTCGACAAAAAGTTTGCTCTATCTCAGGATCAAAATCACATTGGCAAGGCACTTTGCGCATGCACCAACTCTAACTTGCAAAACCTCTAAAATATAATTGGTTTCCTGGGACAAAGTCCAAATTTAGTCGCAAATCATTTGCAATTTTGTTGAAAAACTGAAAAAGTATTTGTTTAAAAAGCTGTTCCCCAACAACAACACCAAAAACTTGATGGGGCTGCTACGCAAAGGCCAAAAGAAAGCGCAAGTGCACACTGTCAAAACAAATAATATATGGAGTATTCCAAGTATCGAACCCAAGGGAACGGTTAACAAAAACTCTTCAGTTAGCAACAAAATTGCTTACAAGTTGCAACCAAAGGTAACCAAGAAAATAAAGTGAATTTTTGGGGTTTTGTGCATGAAAAAGTAAATATACTAAAAAGGTATGAGAAAACAAAGATGAGAAGCAGGGGATTCAATTTTGGTTCAACTCTGGAAAATGTGCCCACCATGCGCCCGCAAATTGCCCAACTAAGTTTGACTATTTCAGAGATCCCCCCTCTTACACCTGCATATTGACTCTGTTGAGTTATGTACGGTTCAGACAGAATGCTGCTGAAATGAGCCCGCAACTTACCCTTTTCGACACTTAGCTAAGTAAATCAAGTTCAACACCTATTCAACTCATTTTCCAAGAACCTTTAGGAGACTAAGCAACTTAAAACTCATATGTCTATGTCTAAATTCGCTTAGATAATGAAAAACACAATTTTATAATTTTAAAGGTTTTTGTCCTATGTCAAGGTACAAAAAGCAAAGTCCTATGTTTAGGCTATTTTCCTAGATTACTTTTAGGAAAACACATGTTGTTTCCAACCCTTTCAGTATTAAAATCTTCACAAACTATGCTAACTCAAATGGACAGTTTAAACTAACAATGAAACTTAAACTCACTAAAAGTAAACTTAGCTAAATGTTGAGCAAATCTACAAGAAACACATGGGGGTTGCTTATCTCCTTTTTAGGGTATCCACATGATTGAATCCCCTCCAAAGAGTTTAGCTACTCATTGGAGAAATAAATAAAGTGCATAAAATAAAAAGAAAACAAATAGAAGAAATAATACAATTCATTGAAATAAATAAACTTGAATACACTTTGAAGAATGAATCCAAGAAAGAACAAAGAACTTAAAACTTGAATTAAGAGAAAAACAGAAACTTACAAAGCTAGAAAATAAAATAAAACAGCAAGTACAATGCCTAAAAACTTACAAAACTGAATGGAAAAATCTAAGAACAAAAAGAACCCTAAGATGTTCTTCCTTTCTAACTTGTTTTTCCTTTTTCAAGGAGAATCAAGTACTTACTCTTCCTTCTTTCGAAGTTGGAGTCCGAATGGAATATGAACAGAGCTTTGGGGAGACTCGGAGTGGCGACTAAAACTAAAGAGAAAACGACAGAAATTTGGGATGAAGAGAATTCCCGACTCTGAGCTTCCTTTCAAATGATGGATTGAGTCACCTTTTATAGACCTCAAAGTCTAGGGTTTGCTACCTAGATCAGTGTGGAGAAGCTTGGTCGATCATATCCCTTAATTTTTGGAGATTTGATTCAGAATATTTGATTTTATCTGCACATAGCGTGAATCTGGGAGAATCTGCCAAAAAGGTCCAGATGCGGCTGCATATTGAGCACAATTGTGTTGTTGTCGAAATGGCCTAAATGCGGCCACATAGTTGGGCGCATTTTGAGTTCTTTATGTAACAGTTGGAATTTGGCTTCTGCTCTCAATTGCTGACGCATCCTGGTCACATACCTCTTGGATTATCTTTCACTTGCCTCAGTTGCGACCAGAATGTGGGTGCAAATGGGTCCTTTTTCAGACTTTACACAAAATCAACAAAAATTAACACTTTCATAACAAAAATGACTCTAAATACACCTAAAAACTTATTTTTACAAAATCAAGACTTCAAGCACATGTAAAACTTGTTTTTACTTAAATTTACTCTTAATGACATGAATTATAACATTAAACACTCGTTTTCTAAGCAAATAGCTTAGTTTTTAGAGCCAAATAACACTCATAAATGAGCGTTATCATAAACAAACTTAGGACCTATTTTGAATGACACTAAAAAAATCCTTTTTTAAGCACTTAAAAAGTAATTTCAAGCATGCCCTTATTGTTCCAAATGAAAAAAAAAATCAAATTGGTTCTTCCAATTCATTTATATCTATGTCATTGAGAATCAATGAATATTAACCCAGTAGCAAACAAACATTTCATGAGGGGTTGGTGAGAAAATCTTTGAATTATGTGTCATCTTAATGGAACTTTCAAACTTTCAATAATATGAATGATATCTGTTACCAGTGAAATCATCATGAAAGGAAATTGCTAGCCGTGTTGGATGTAAAACATTACACCCAACATGAGTTTACTAATAAGACAGAAAAGACAAAAAGAAAAAAAAATAAAACCTCGATAGTAAATGAATGCGACAATGAATAATACTAAGGGTTAAAACAGGCCGGGCCAGGTCAGTTTCTATGCAAAATCAGCCCAACCCAACCATATTCAGTTTCAAGTAGGAGAAAATCGACTTGACCCGACCTAGGTTCAGTCAACATTTTTTTAATATATAATTTGATAGAATGAACACTTCACCCCGCAGCGGAAGGCTATGATTTCTAAATAATTTATAAATCAATTTATAGATCGACTTTGATTTATTTAGAATTAAACTAAAAATAATAAAGGTTCATCAAACTTACATTGAATTACTAATGGAGAAGAATTTTGGTGGGTCTTTACTTCGTGATTCGTTACTTTGTGTTTCAACGAATCTTGAATCTCCACAAGATCTTCCTCATTATAACTTGAACCCAAGACCAAGATTTGTGGGTACATAGATGAAAGAATTGGAAAGAAATTCTGGAGAGTTTTCTTTCTCTAGAGAGAACTTATCAATTTGGCTCAACCTAAGAGTCCTAGTTATATAGGCACTAAGTTATTTGCCAAGTTAAAATTATAATATCCAATATATTTGAATCTCATTCAAATATCTCTTACAACATATATTATCCCATTTGAATCTTATTCAAATTTAATATATAATTTATCTAATAATGTATTATTCTCTTGTAAATTTAATATATCAAATATATTAAATATTAATTTGAACATTTCAAATTTTTCTTTCAACTAAATTGGTGCTTTTAGTGTTACTAATGAGCTAGCAAAGGGACCTTATGGACCTACAGATTATAAGCTCTAATGATACAAAATTAATTAATTAAACTCTTTAATCAATTAATTTAATTTTCATTCATTAACTTTAGGTCACTCTACTATAGATCTAGAGTTACACTCTTATGCACTTTAGGATAAGTTGTGTCCATGGATAAAACCACTACATGCAAGTCGATCATTCACAAGTTGTTCGTAATTATAATTGGGTCAAAAGTCCGTTTTACTCATTTAATTACATCTTATACCTTAAGTACCATTGATCCTCTAATGAACAATTTGTTTATGATCTAATCATAAACTAAGTCTCTCTTCGGCCAGTGAGAGGGTGGGGCCCCATTGTTCAAGTCTCGAAATCAGCACTTAAGAGAACTACTCATATACTTCCCCTTATGGGAAGGAGTGAATTCCATCTTTTGAAACTTATGTTCCCAGCTCCCTATTTGGTTAAGTCCCCAAAATGGTAGGCTTATTTAATCGGCTATAAAAGTCACTCTCACTCAAGTAAATCAAAGGACAAGCCCTCACAGGCATGAGTGATAACTCACTCTGGATTAAGATTGAGTCGCATATGATCATCCTGTTGAAATATAATCTTCTCAATTAACGAATTTATAATGAGAGATTAAATATTTCGTGGTCCAGTCTTATACAAACTCATTTTATATGATACACCCACTCACATGTCTCTACATGAATGATTTGGATCAAATTATTTGTAACTATTATAAAGTCGGTCGTATCAATAGTGTTACCAAGATAAGGCACTCAACCTTATCCATAAACTTGAAGGGAATAATCGAATTAAACCCACAGCGGAAGCATAGGAATCGTCTTTGATTTATTTAGAATTAAACTAAAATACAAGGGTTAATCAATAAATACCTTGAAAATATGGAGATTCTTCTGGCGGGTCTTTATCTCCTCCACAAAGTCTTCCTTGCTATGACTCTAACAAAAGATCAAGGCTTGTGGGAGCCTCTTGAAAGAAAATCCTCAAGGGATTAAAGAGGAAGAGGTTTAGAGAGAATTCTCTAATTCTCTTTTTGAGGAGATGTGTGTTATATAGAATGCTTCAACCCAAGGGTTCTATTTATAGAGACCAAGGGAAGATCTTTGCCATTATTAAAATATTATATTTTAATATCTAATATATTAAAATATATTTTTTATTTATTTGAATCTCATTCAAATCTCCTACGATATTTATTTATTTGAATCTTATTCAAATTCTATAAATATCTTTTATTTAATATATCAAATATATATTAATTATTTTAATATTTAATGTATCAAATACAATAAATATATTTTCCTCTTTTATATTTAATATATATAATATATTAAATATTAATTTGAACACTTCAAATTAAATATTAAATTTGAACATTTCAAATTTTAATATTTAATGTATCAAATACAATAAATATATTTTCCTCTTTTATATTTAATATATCTAATATATTAAATATTAATTTGAACACTTCAAATTAAATATTAATTTCAACATTTCAAATTTTTCTTTCAACTAAATTGATCTTTTAGTGTTACTATGAGCTAGCAAGGGGACCTTATGGACCTACAGATTATAAGCTTCAATGATACAAAATTAATTAATTAAACTCTTTCATTAATTAATTTTCATTCATTAACTATAGGTCACTCCACTATAGACCTAGAGTTGCACTCTTATGCACTGTAGGACAAGTTGTGTCCATAGATATAATCATTACATGCAAGTCGATCCTTCACGAGTTGTTCGTAATTACAGCTGGGTCAAAAGTCCGTTTTACCCCTATAATTACATCTTGCACCTTAAGTACCACTGATTCTCTAATGAACAATATGTTTATAATCTAATTATAAACTAAGTCCCTCTCGGGCCAATGAGAGGGTGGGGCCCCATTGTTCAAGTCCCGAAATCAGCATTTAAGGGAACTACTCATCTACTTACCCTATATGGGAAGGAGTGAATTCCATCTTGTGAGATTATGTTCCCAGCTCCCTATTTGGTCAAGTCCCCAAAATGGTAGGCATATTGAATCGACTATAAAAGCCACTCTCACCCATGCAAATCAAAGGACAAGCCCTCACAGGCAGGAGTTCATAACTCACTCAGGATTAAGATCGAGTCGCATATGATCATCCTGATGAAATATTAATCTTCTCAATTAACGGATTTATAAAGAGAGATTAAATATTTCGTGGTCCAGTCTTATACAAACTCATTGTATAAGATACCCCCACTCACATGTCTCCACATGAATGATTTGGATCAAATCATTTGTAACTATTACAAAGTGGGCCGTATCAATAGTGTTACCAGGATAAGGCACCCAACCTTATCCATATACTATGACCCTTTAGGTTATTTCTTGAACATGATCATCTCGTATGTCAACCACATACTGTTCAAGATTACACTAATAACCTTGGATTTTTCATATAATGGATAATATTATATTGAAAATAAAATAATCAAAATTATTATTAATTATTAAATAAATTATTAATTACGAGGCTTTAGGGCATAAATCCCAACAAAACTATAGACCCTTTAGGTTATTTTTCGAACATGATCCTCTCGTATGTCAACTACATACTGTTCAAGATTACACTAATAACCTAAGATTTTTCATGTAATGGATAATTTACTATTGCAAATAAAAATAATAAAATAATTATCAAATAATAAAAATATTAATTATGAAGCTTTAGGGCATAAATCTCAATATATCTGAGGTCAAAAAATAAAAGAAAGATGTTGCTAAAAAAAAAAACACAATATCCTTTTTCATGGCTCTTGCTCACCAGATCCAAAAATACACCATCAACGTTTTAGTTTTTGGAAAAATATTGTTGAACGAAGCTCGTTTGGAGTTCTAAGTCTTCTATTTCATACTATTTTGCTTAGTTCTAAGTTTTTTTTAGGAGGGGGAAATATTCTTACTCTTCCATATCCCTCATCAAGGCTCTTACTCACCATAACAGGGTGACACCGAGTAAAGAAATTTGAAGGCTAGACTAAAGAAAATATCACTATTTCTCCAATACATTCTTGGATTTTTGAAGTATTTTAATTAAAATACAAAACATAACCAAAAAAATAAAACTCAAAAGAGAAAGCAAGAAGAAAACAAAGAAAATGTAAATTGAGCAAGAAAATATCACTATTTCTCCAATACATTCCGGAACATTTTTTGGACCGTGAACTGCAATCGACATCAAATCCAAACTACAAACGACTGAGAGAAATCCAACCTAGCAAACCACGGTGAACAATAGTGTTGGCTGAGAGGAGAGAGAGAGAGAGGCAAACGGTTGAGAGGCTGAGAGAGGAAGAAAGAGATGTAAGTTCGACACATGTGGAAGTGGACATGTGTGGGACTAGAGTTAGGACACATTTTCAATTGGTTTGGTTAAAATTGAGAACTGAACCGAAACTATATGTTCGGTTCGCTTTGTATAGTTATAAAAACCAAATCCGATTCGATTCGGTTTGATCCCTTACACCTTTAACCAATACACATCTCTTTTTAGGATAATATCACACATCCATGAATGTAGAAGTTTTTTCTCCCAACATTGAAGGAGAAATTCATTCCATTATCATAGACACTATGTTGAGAGGTTGATTTTAAGTAGATTCAAATGTTAAATTTAATGTAGTTAGTGACAAATTTATTCGTTCACAAATTTATTAGAATCTTTTTAAAGTATAGAAACTTTTAAAGTAGCAAGGTATAACAAACGCAACCCTAAAAGTTAAAAAATCCAAACTTATAATTTCACTACATTTTTCTTTAAAATGGATATCATATTTAGACATGTTTTCATGACTCAAATGATTACACTACCCATCTTTTTTTTCTTTTTTTTTTTTACATTTCTCATCTAACCTTAATTATTTTTCTGCAGACTGAACAGTGGGAATTCTTACAAATTTGTTATACAGATCACAAAAATAAAATTAAATAAATACACACAAAATAAAAAGTGATGATTGGTTGTGTTCTAAATCCAGGGTGAATCAGCACTCAGTCATCTTTATCATCTTCATCGTAGTGGAAAGGTAGAGGCACTGATTTGAACGCTCGGTACTTTCCAACATTGTTCAAATGCTCATTTTCAATCCTGTACCATCATTTTTAATATATATTAGTCTTTACTCTTAATCTTTTTTGTTCAACAGAGACATGATAGATTATGAAAGTTAAAACCATGTTTTCTCTTTACCTGAAGAAGTTCCATATGCCACGACGAATGATCTCTAAGCTTGCAACAATTGCAACCAACCCTTTTGTGTGCATGAATGAGACTTGGAAGTTCAACACAGTTTGCATCCAAGCAAGTCTCAGCACCACATTCAATGCCTGCAATGTTTTCGTTTTCTTTAGAAACCGCAAAAAAATGCTACATTTTCAAAAGAAACATGTTCTTGTTTTCTGACTGATTACATCACTCACCATGGCAACAAAATATACGCTCTTTTGAGGGATAAGGAGCTTGTCTCTTAACCAGCGATTCTTCGACTGGCGTTGCAGAAGCCCCCAGTCATAGACGATGTCCCAGTACGTGCCCGAAACTGCTGCTATGACTGAAAATATCCAAGCCAGTACATACCAAACATATACAGCATTGTTCAGACTGTATGCTGTCCTGAAGCAAACAGCAGCGATAGCAAACGAGTATTTCAATCCATTCAACGCATGCATTTTATCCTTTTCTTCATACAGCCGACGAAGACACTGCACAAAATACGAAGGGAAAACAAAAACATTAAGCTAAGGATATATAAACGTGTTGTTTCTACAATGCTTGAGTTGCATTCAGTTAAAATCCAAGAGCAAGATTGGGATACCTGAAGAAAGCGTGACCAGTATGGAATAACGGCTACGATGAAACTGAAGGTTTGGAATACGGTGCTCATCTTGCACGTGTTTACTCTAATTCTGTAGTCTCCCCAACCATAATAGCAAATGTAAAATTCCAAACTTCTGAGTGTTTCCACCTGGCTTGTTAACTGGTCAGCTAAGAAAAAATCTGGGAGCACCACCTGCAAGAAAGAAATTTGTTTGAGGAAAAAAATTAAAACAGCAACTTCAGTATCTCCGAGCTTATATATACATTATGGAAGATGTAATCTACCTTGTAGAGTGGAGCACAGATGCAGTGAAACAGACAAGTGAGGAAGAAGAAACGATTTGAGCGATATAAGATGTTAAACGGGCAGATAAGTATTGCAGTTACAAGCTGCCGATGAAGAGTTTGATTAGCACTACTGCATATTCAAAATTTAAATCACTTGAGAAGGTTAGTATGAAAATCTTACAATAACTGCAAAAAGAGGCAGAAGTTCAGTCAGTGCTTTGAAATCCTTTGTTCTTGGGTCCATTTCCATGTCAAGGTTTGAGATCACAGAGCCTAGTCCGAGTACTGCTAGAGCAAAACCGATAAGGAGAACTTGACGATACCCCAACTCATTTCCTTGCTTGAAACCAAATATGAAGGAATAATTCACTCGATATCGCCTCCAAAAGTATATGTCGGCCGCATACATAATCAAATGCAGAACAACAAATCCAAACAGGCTGCAAAACATATCAGAGTTCACATGTCAATCCAATAGAACAGAATAAAGTTTCTTTCCCATGATGCTGCCAAGTGATTAAAGCAACTAAATTACCCAATACAATAACTATAGTTTTTCTTTTATTTTGATCTGCCAACCAAGTCATTTACACATTAGTTTAAGATTGAGAATGTATAAGATGAAAATGAAACAAATCAACGTATAATAATATGACCGTTGAGTTGTAGTTACCTGTAAAGGGGAAACATGGTTTCCATGTACTCTGTGCTTCCTTTGCTATTTATAATACGGCGGGCATGTAAAATTAAGATGAGTGCTAAAACAAGAGCTGCAGAACAGCCAGCTAGAAAACCTGCAAAATTTTTCAGTTCAAATGTGAAAGATTAGTAAAAAGGTGTATCCCTAAAAGAATGAGTTTTAAGTGGTACATACTTGAAAATCAGAGCACTTTTGACTTACCCATGAAAAATGTTGTCCTATGTCTCTCTCTCTTTGCTTTGGGTCGTAAAATATTCATTGCTTGGCTGCGATTGGAATTGCAGAAATGTTTGATGAATGTGTTCTCAACCCTCTCCATTAACTTTGAAACCTGCAGTGGTATTTAGTATATTAGTATTGAAGAAAAAACATTGAAGAACTTGCTTTATTGAGTAACTTCTGTAAGAGAGAAATGGTTGAATTTAAAATGTGAGAGAAACCATATCTGACATCATCTGAGCTTCCAAGGTAAGAACTATCCACCACTTTCATGTATGCTTTTGATGCATCTCTTGATGTAATCTGCACTCAAATTACAAAGACATGAGAAAGAAGGAGACATTTCTGATGATATTTTCATTTTCTTTTTTCCACTTCTCACAGTCACCCTTCTTAATTTGATACTATACTCAATCAGATAGGAAACGAAATACCTTGTCATATTTCTTCATGATCTTCGAGAACGCCAGTGTATTCAAGAAGCTGGGTAAATTGCATCAATGAGAAAAGATTAGCCATTAGAGCATTGAAAGAGAGGAGAAAAGAGAAGAAAATGAGATGTGTACCTGAAGCTCTTCAAAAGCCTAAGTTTGTGGTAAAACACAGAGAAGGCCTGCTTCAGTTGTTCTTCAACTTTCTTCAGATTGCCTCTACTGAACTGGAGTTCGGAGTGTTTAGGGAAATTAAGGAAGTCCTTTATGGTTGAACGAGGTGTTTCAATGGGATTATTCATTTTGACAAGATCAAGAACTTCTAATGGAGGTGGTCTAACACCCTTCCTTCTACTAGACTTATCTTCTTCAACCTTTTTATCTCTCAATTTCGTCTCGATCTTGTCCCCATCTTCATTCGATTCATCTATTTTCCCAAGCTTACTTGCCCCACCTTCCTCTATTATCTCCATGGCGGCCACGTGAAGTCTCTCTGCTCATCGAAACATACATTCAAACAGTTTCTACTCAGTTTCCTCTACTATTCAACTCAACTCTATTGGAACTCAAACAAATAAAGAAACAACTTCTTTCTACTCTATCAGAGCCATGAAAGCACTCATAAATGGAAAATATCAGATCATCAAAACACCTAAACATGAATCATCTAACCCATTACAATCTTGTTTCAATTTTTCAACTAAAACATGAACAATTTCTCATCAAAAACAAAAACATTGAGAAAGCAAAGAAATGAAAAACTCACTTCCAGATTTGGCCCCTTTAGGAGTGGAGGCCGATAAAACAGCGGAAGAAGCAGCAATCCCAGAAGCAAGACGAGTCATCTCCAGAGTCTTCTCAGACATATCGAAAACCAAACCCTGAGGATTCTCGACCTTCAGTCTGAAAGCAATCAGAGCATTCATCTGCTTATCCAACATCTCAGCTTCCTTCAAAACCTCCTCCACCTTGGACTTATAGAACTTATCCACTTTATTAAACTCATCATCCAGCCTCCTGAAGTAGACGAGTTCGTACTCGGCGCCTTCATCGGCGGCCATGAGGAACGTGGTGTTGTAGTTCTGAGAGCCATCCTCGTGCTTGGAGCTCACGAGAATGGATTGGCTTTCCATATCCGCAATGGGAGTAGAGGAACGAACATGAGCCTGAGTGAGACCGCTGAAGGCTCTATAGAGAGTGAGCTTTCGCTTCAAGGCAGAGGGCTGAGGAGGGCCATTTCTGAGCTTGAATCTCTGAATCTCTTTCAGAAGGGTTTTGAGGAAATTGTAATCCATGTAAGCCTGGTGCCATTCAGGCACCATTTGAGCAGAAAATTCCTTGCCGAACTTCATGGGAAGGGAATTATATGTGGAGTTTTTGTGTAGAGGAAAATAGAGGAAGAAAATGGAAATGGAAAGAAGGGTGAAATGAAGAGGGATATATTGAGGGTGAAAGAGACGATTTCAATTTTCAACCGCCATGGGAGTTGACTTGGGAGAAAATCCAAGCAAATTGCATTATACAAAAACAGAATGATGGATGGGTTATGGGACTCTGCGTATGTGTGTTTCGAAGAAGAAGACAAAATATTCAGATTTGTTTTTTTTATTTTGTAAAAGAGACATATGATTTTTTTTTAAAAAAAAAACACGGGGACAGCGATTTTTTTTTTTTTAAACTTAATATAAAATACACTTCAACTTTTGAGTATGTTCAATTCTAGCAAAATATTGGCCTTTATATGGTGGAATATTATTTTTTGACTACTAATTATTCTAATTGTGTTGGATATATATATATATATTTTTTGAATTGGCGTTGGATACTTTTTAGTTGGGCTTAAGGGTTCAGATCCATACAAAATTTCAAAATGGACTTAGGTGTTTTTGTAATTTAATTTGAAGTGTTATGTTGGTTGGATTTAAAACGATTCATAAATTGGTTTATAGGTAAGTTTCAAAATTTAAAGTTGATATCAAGTAAACATAAATATTTCTCAGAATTATTTTAAAAAAAAAAAAAGAAGAAGAAACATCCCCACCTCCATTTTTTTTAGGACACTAAGATATATAGCTAAATATTAATAGGTCAATTTGAAATATAACTAAACCTATTAGATTTTGTAAAAATATCTGAACTTATTTTTTTTCATTTTTCAAATACGATTTTATAATTAAATTCGGACGAAAATGCCCTACCTACACTATACAAATGCATCAAATTATATAGATCGATAAGCACATGGATCAAAATGATGAACTATCTAATTACTTGTATGTATCTAAGAGTATATACTGAAAAATACATCTAAAGTGATTTTTTCAAAGCATTCAACCAATGAAAATATGTTTAAGGACCCATTAAGCATGAAGGAGTAAACAAAGTTAAGTATTCATCAATCACATCCACCATTGAAAAGGGTAAATAACTATAATGATTCACCTACCATCATTTATGAGGACGTCATTCACTTGAAAACCCACCATCTCTCCCAAGGAAATGTTTTTCGTTTAAACCCTTGTCTCTCCTCCAAAACCGCATGCATCTAACCCCTTATTTCCCTCATCTTCATTGAAAATCGTATGATTCCTCTTGCATTGACAACCATGATGAGGTATGTACACCAACCCTTGCTGAAATAGATTAAAATATAATAAGCCAGAAAAACCACCATAAACCTAATAAGAACAAAACACACAATAAAAACTCCATCATGAGTAAATATGAATAAATCTCATAAACAATTAGTAATTATGAACCCTATTAGTATTATTATGCATAGAGATGTCCATTTTCCCCGCAGAGACGGGCCTCGTGAGGACCCACCTCTAACGAGCCGGGGAGTCCCCGTTTAGGTAGGGAATGGGGGAGGGAGTGGGAAATTTTTTTTCCTCGTTAGCCAAATGGGGACGGGGACGGGGAATACATTCCCTGTCCCCGTCCCTGCCCCAATTTCTTTTTTTTTAATATATATATTTGTATATATATAATAAACCATAAATCTAAACTTTTATTCAATATTATTTTGTTTTTCTAAGGAAATAAAAAAAATCTCTTAAATAGAAATCTCTTATTAAGAATTAACAATTTAAATAGAAATTAAAAAAATATATATAGATTTTATTTGACCAAATTTAAAAAAATAAAAATTATAAACAGAGAATTATTCCCCACGGGGAAAAATAAAAATTATAAACAGGGAATTTTCCCCGCGTGGAACTCGATCCTCGTGAATTTCCCATGGGGATTCCCCGCCCGTTCCCAACGAAATTAAATGGGAAATTTCACAGGGACGGGGAATAAAATGAGGGGCGAGGATGGGGACAGGGAAGCCATTCCCCAGCCCCGGCCCGCCCCGTGGACATTTCTAGTTATGCATCTCATGCTTGTCAGGAGTTAATGCATACTAATAAACACAACCAATTCAAATTCCTTTTTTTTCTTGAGCGGTAGTTTTTTCTTCCAGCTTTCATCTTCTAATTTCCCTCTCTTCTTGAGTATCTCTGCTCTCTCAAAAAATAGTGCTCTACATCTTTTGTGCTACTCCTTATTGCTGAGACTTGAAGGACTGTAGTGAGATATGTACATGAATGTACCAACCCTACTCTGATTTAAATTTTTTATTCTTTGGATGAACTTTGTATTATGAAAATTGGAGTTTGAATACAAAGTTGTGTTCTTCACTTAACTAAAATTTAAAATAGAAATGTTTTATATTTAAATCCTTTAACTCTACCCCGATATTTTAGAAATTTTGTTTCACATTTTTAAATACAAATTTTGGATTCTAAAACTCTTCCATTTTTTAGGGATTTTTTTTAATGTGTTTTGATTTTAAAAATAACTAGGTTTATAGGACCCCACTTATTGTAGTTTGTATATATACTTATATACCCTTATCCATATGTGAGTGATTGATAGGGTTATTGTTTATGCATACCCATGCAGACATCTTCTATATAATGGCAGTTAAGATGTGTGTTTGTATATACACATATAAACACATGTTGTTGTATTTGTTGCATGTTTGCACACATTATTTTTGTGTTTTCGTATAAGTGTTGTTATATACACATAAGTATTGAATGGTTTGGTACGAAAAAATGTATATTGATAGTTGAGCATGAGTTTTTTTAGGATGATTTTGTTATAAATAACATTAAATAAGTGTGTTATTGATATCTTAAATTAAAATGAAATGTTTGAAAATTGATGGATTCGAAAATTAAGGGAATCCAACTAATTTAAAAATCCATAAATTTAGGGGGAAGGTTAGCCAAATTAGGTGAGAGATGGCTGATTTTTTTTTTAAAAAGACAATGTACTTACGTTTAAGGGACTGACTGTGAATCTGGGTATATACCCAAGGTATAATTGAAAAACAAAATATTCACTCTCCTCCCTAAAAGACTATTAGCCATAATTCCGAATATGAAAACTTTTTAGCCATTTTTCATTTCTGTTATTTTTTTGCAGCTACCAGCCACAATTTTCCTTTTTTTATAGGTAATTCTAATTTCATTCCTGTTATCACTACTCAAGTTGATATCTGCAAGAAGATATCTTCGATTACTCAATTCTATGTCTTTTTTAAAAGATGAGACACAGTTATTTAATCAATTAAAAGATTGTACATGGTGATTTTATCTCAATCCTATGTTCATCTTATTAAAAAAAAAGTTTGTAAATTCTTTTTCTTGTACATTTTATTTCCTTGTAAATCCGTTATCCACATGTACAGAATCAATGAATTCCATGTATATATTTCTGAATTCATTGGTAAATATTGTTTCTGCAACAAAAGACACGCGGAGAAAATGTAGTCATCCGCTCCAAAATTTTCTTAGCGCCAAAGCTGATGATAGGACCTCCTGCGGAGGATCGTCGCGGAAGACTGTTGCCGGAGAGTGTTCCAGGCAGTGTTGTAAGTCTGTTGGTAAGCTCTACCCTTGCTTCCTTGCCTCCTTGCCTGACAAAATCCAAATCGCGAAAGAAAAGATTTGCGCAAGAAGTCGACAAACCAACTTTAATAAAGCCACTTTATTAAAGGAAGAAAAGACGTTGTAGAATTCGACATCATCCTTATCTTTCCACATCTCCAACCTAATCCACTTTCACTTTATTTATTTTGTCCATTTCTTATGTTGTCTTTTATAATTATTTGCGTTTACTATTTACTTTTGTAAAGTAGATTCCCTGCTTTCCATAAAGATGATTCAGACTGGGCTTCTCCTTTCGAATCATTCATATCTAAGCTTATCTTTTAATTTCATGTATTTAGTTTAGATTTGGAGTTCGGGGTCTATAAATCGATTCCCAAGTTGTATTCAAAGGCAAGAGTGAATAAGCTAGCAAAAGAGAAGTCATATACTCTCTAAAGCTTCACTATTCACAAACACTTGTAATCTTGCAAATATCCTAATTCTCCTAACCTTTTAGCAATCTTCGAACAAGATTATGGGTTTCGGGAGCAATTAGTATCAGAGCCACTTTACTCATTATTCAATAATACTCAAAACTTTGAAGCAATTTCCAGTGTTTCAAATTTTTGCGTTCTTCAAGATTAATTTAGATTAATCTTTTTATTCTTTAAAGACAATTATCAATATTGATTTAGTTCAACATTGTTCTTCTCAATTCTCTTTCTTTGATCCTTCTGTCAGCCAGTCTGACAGTAGGCATTGGTAAGTGCTAAGGTGTTCCCGGCAGCAGTGTAAGTCCGTTGGTAAGCTGTGTGTTCCCACTTGCAGATGAGTAGTTGGTGAAGAATGAGAAGTCTGAAGGATAATATTGTTTTAAGACAATATTAATTTTTATCTTTGAAAAATATTTTGATTTTTATGAATTGATGTCAAAGCTACTCAAATCTTTGATTCTAAGGAAATTACTCAAAGGAAAGAGTTCTCAATCCAGTACTCAAATGGCTCATACTCAAGCACCTGATGATGCTCACAAGGCAGAGAAAAATGCCGACGAGCTTAGGGGCTCAAATGAATTACTTCAAATAGCAAAGATCGAAGAACAAGTGGCAAATTGGAATATTCCTAAGTTAGATCCAAAAACGGTCTACTTCAAGAATACTTTCAATTTTCTCAAGAATGGGGAGTCAAGATCGTGGAAGATAAGATCACCATCAAAGACAACCCTCATTGAATCTTCTAACTAGAGATTTAATCCTTTCTCATCGAGAAGATTACTCATTCTTGCACCTTGGAGTAGTCTAGGTTGCAATCAAACCATTATTCATAATTGGTTTGAATACTCCTATCCTTCCAACCCTTAGGGATAATAAGTTCACAAGGTTTCAAGATTCTCTTTTGAGAATGGTAGAAACCAACATGGAAAATGGTCCAGCCTATTTCAATTGCTATCCGCATTACTGCCTTTCGCTCCAAGACCCAAGGATATTGAATTCCTTAATCTTGGACGTCTACTTCAAAGATCTAAATAGGCAACCAGAATCACATGCATTCGTGGTTATCTACAGAATTTTCTATCGTCTAATGAAGACACAGATAGCACCAAAAGCCTTAAGGGCTTCTCCTAAAGGAACAACTGTACTCATAGAGGCAAATACGACTCGAACGGATATTGAAGTGCCTAAGCCTCTATCTCGGATTGATATCACTAGGAATTCACATTGAGTACTCAAAAGAGCAATAGCTCCAACAATACCACAACTAAAGGTTTCTACTCAATTAGTAGAGCATCCAGATGGGTCTATTGAAATCAATTTCAGACAGGCAGCTCCATCAACCTCTAAGGTTTCAAATTTTGCTCCATCAAGACAAAGTGCTTTGGAATTTAGAGAGGAGGCTTCATCCTCTACTAGTTTTGAGCAACAAGAACCACTGAAAATATCCCTCTCTGTAAGGATCAACTTAGTAGATTTCAATCCTCGCATACCAGAAAACAGGTATGTAAGACCAAACTCACCCACTCAAACATATATGGAATCAGCAAGTCGTTTCAACGAGCTTAATGTCATAGCTGAGGGATTCAAAGTCAATATGGAATATCTCAAAAGAGATTTCCTTGACAGCAAATGGAAGATGCCGAGGAAGTTTTTCTTCAAGGCATATGGAGAAGAACAAAGGGAAAAATTCAAAGTAATATGGATATCCACCATGGAAGCTCTTGAAGAAAATATACCCTTCTTCGAATGGTTCACCAACCATGACAGTCTTAGTCATGAGGTGAACACACTCAAATAGACTATCTGGAGAACCTCGAAAAAAGGAGAAGTCTCGAGTACTCATCCACCATTAAAGCAGATAGAGTTTAGAAGCTCACGTGGAAACCTAGTTGTTGCTTCTCCATTCAAGCAGTTATCTTTGAATGAAGAAGAGAAGAACCCTTCCAAAGGCATCAGAGGAGTTCACATTCAAAACAACTTTAATAACAAAATTCTGTCTACCATGACAGAACAAATGAGTAGAATTGAATGGAATATCGATGGTCTTTCTCAATATTTAATCATGGGAGTTGTCCAAGAAATATTTGTTGCAAATGCAACATATTTCTCAAAAGGACACTCTGATCATTCATGTGCCTGTCTCATAGTTGCAGGATTTACAGGGCAACTAAGGCCCCGTTTGATAACGTTCTCGTTTCTCGTTTCTTGTTTCTTGTTTCTGTTTCTCGTTTCTTGTTTCTGTTTCTTAAAAACTAAAAACATAAACATGTTTGATAACTATTTCTGTTTCTTGTTTCTTGTTTTTTGGTAAAAATAAAATTTAGTACATATACTATAATAAAACATATAACATGCATTAAAATAAATATAAACAATTATAAAGATGTTATAGTATTTTATTCAGGTCTAACACCTAATTAATAATAACAATAATAATAAAAAATTTTATCCCTTCAAATGTTGTTCAAATTTGATTTGCAATGTTATTTCTTACTTCAATCAATTCACCTTGAACGATTTTGACTTACAAGAGTTAGTTAAATTGGACGAATTTGTAAATTGTCTAAGGTTGGACAATCGAACATACCCACATTTCTTTAATTTAATAATAAACTTTATTTTTATTTTTTCTTTAAAAATGCATTAGCCAATAATACATGCAAGTAAAATCAGAAAAAGAGAGAGAATGTATATATTTTTTTACATTTAATGGTAAACATGAAATACATTATTAGTTTATTTATTTAATAAAAAAATAAAATCGTACCAAAAGGAAAAATAATAGAGAATTAAATAGAAAATAATAACTATAAGCTCGTTAATGTAAAGTAAAAGAAAATAAGAAAATAAGAGAAAATAAAAACATAAACGAAAAGAGAAAAGCAAAAAGGAAAAAAAACAGAGATAATGAACTATTAAAAGAAAAAAGATTATGATGAAAGAGAGAGAACGAATAGAAAGAAATAAATCAAAAAATAAAAATAAAAAAGAAGAAAAAACCAAAAAGATTAAAAAGTATTAAAAGAAAAAAAATAGAATGGAAGAGAGAGAAAGAAGAGAGAGAGGAAAGATGGGTAAAAAGAGAAATAAGAATATGCATGAAACCTGGAAAAAAAAAACAGAAACAGAATTTGAGAAACTACTTTTTGAAGTTTCTCAAAATCTGCCTTTTTTTTAGAAACGTTTCTAAAAAATTTAGAAACAGGAAACAGGATGGGTTATCAAACATGTCTGTTTCTTGAAAAATGAGAAACAGGAACAAGAAACAGGAAACAGGAACAAGAAACAGGAAACAGGAACGTTATCAAACGAGCCCTAAGAGGATGGTGGTTCTCTGCGTATACAGAGGAAGAAAGGAGAAGACTGGTTACTCATAGATCTCTTATAGATTATGGAGAATCTTCTTCAAAATCTCCTAGAAGAGAACAGACAGCTTCTCCCAGGAGAGAGCAAGAAACAACTTCTCAAATTGGTATTCCA
Organism: Trichosanthes truncata; assembly: GCA_033996785.1. NCBI lineage: Eukaryota > Viridiplantae > Streptophyta > Magnoliopsida > Cucurbitales > Cucurbitaceae > Trichosanthes > Trichosanthes truncata. Next base: position 19,307,288 of record JAWPNB010000004.1, read on the forward strand.
GCAATACCAAGTATTCCAACAAGCAGAGATATGAAAGATGACGCTGTAGTCCCTATCTGCTTTGCAATTGTCAAACATTTCATTGGAAGTGAAACAAACTACAAGGATCAGGCGGGAGAATACCTCCAAAGATTGACCTGTCCTAAGCTTCAAGACTTCCAATGGTACAAGGATACTTTCTTAACATAAGTATACAAAAGGCCAGATGCATGTAGTTCTTTATAGAAAGAAAGATTCATAATAGGCCTGCCAAAAATATTCAGCTGGGAGCTGATGATTTATCTCAAAGAATATTAAAAAGATAATATTCCTTAGGATGATGTTACATACGGCGAAATTTGCCAGTTCATCGTCAGCCAAGCTGGAAAGCAATGTCTCGAAGCTGCAAGGATCGAGAAGCAGAATAAAACTCGCGAGAAGAAACAAGAGTTTGGATAATGCTGCAAAATGTATTTTTACCAAGACAAAACTGAACCTCCTTCAGTTCAAGCAAAGAAAAGGCTTGGTAAAACTAAAGCATATTACTCAAATGATTATCAAAGGAAACATATGCCCTATAGGTCCAACAAGCAATATTCTTACCAAAGAAATTCTTATAGCAAGAAAACTCCTCAGAAGAATAGAAGCTACCCAAAGAAGGATTCTTCAAAAGTTCAATGCTACAAGTGTAGAGGATTTGGACATTATGCTCCAAAATGTCTACTGAAGAAACGAATCAATGAGCTTAGTATCAATGATGATATTAAGAATGATTTACTCCATATTGTCTGAAAAGATTCTGAAGAATCAAACTTTGATGATTTAGATGAAAGACAAGTCCTACACCTCCAAGAAGAATCAGATACTTATTCTTCATCAGAAGGAGAGTTACAGGTTATTCATAAACCAGGTTGCAATGGTAAGCGATTATGCAATTGCATGAATTGTATAAATGTCTTAACCAAAGACTAGGAATTACTTTTTGAATCCGCGAGAAATATTACTGATGTCGCTCTAAAAAAGAACATACTCAACAGATTGAAGACTTCTCTTCAAAAGGATCTCAAGAGAGAAGAAGACGATTCCTCTCTTACTACTCAATATCCAAATATTGAAGATGTGTTTGCACTCTTCAAAAAAGAGAAGGGAGAAGTCAAAGTTTCGGACTTAAAGTTCGAAATAAATCAATTGAAGAACGAAGTAAAGAAACTCCGTTTTGAATATCAAAAAGATATTACTCAATTATCTACAGAAGTTGCTTTGATAAAATCGAAACAAGCAACTTCCTCAAACGCCAAAGAAGATGAAGATGGATCTTCAGAACCTTCTGTAGATGAAGCATCATTTTTAGCAACTCTACAGAGAGTACAATACCAAAAGTGGTATATCAAGATATCCTTGAAAGTACATGATTTCCAATTTATTGCAATAGCTTTGGTCCATTCTGAAGCAGATCAAAACTGTATTCATGAAGGCCTTATTCCTTCAAAATATTTCGAGAAAACGCTCGAAACGTTGAGAGGAGCAAATGGTCAACCTTTATTCATCAAGCACAAGATATTTGAAGTTCATATCTGCAACAAGGGAGTGTGCTTCGTATCTTCGTTCTTACTCATCAAAAACCTAAATCAATGCGTGGTTTTAGTTACACCGTTTATTACTCAACTTTATCCTTTACAGGTTACAGATGAAGGCATTGTCTCAATCGTCCTGGATAAAAGAATTTTATTCAAATTTATTGATCCATTAAGGGAAAGTGACCTTAATGTTTTCAATAAAATAAAAGATTTTCCTTATCTACCGAGCGAATTAGGTCACAGCGTCGAGATGCTGTTCCTAGCGTCTTGATGCTATCCCGATGTTTATAAGAAGAACATTTTGGCTGCGATTTTGGGGAGACCATTTGGAGAGGGACCAGTCCAGAGTCGATTTCTACTTCATATTTGGGACTAGGGGAGTATTCTTGAGAGCCAAGAAAGGCATTCACGGCTCGGGATCACGGAATATCACGATGGGAACGAGTGTGGCACGCATTATAGAGTTTTTCCCTTCCTTCCTATTTAATTTGTAGTTTTCGTTTTTAGACTTTTGTATGAGTTTAGCATTGTAATTGTGGATTTTAAGGATTGAACTCATGTTTTTAACTTGATTGTAATAGATAGTTAGTTTTCTTTTGAGATTTATAAAGTTCAACTCTTATTCATGTACGCTAGTTGTTTTGATTAATTCTTTGGCCAAGAGTTAATTGTGTATGATTTGAATTATAGCTTGGGAGAATAAAATTTGAATCTAGATTAGCATGCATAACTATTAGTAAGCTTGAGCATGAGAATGAATTGTTTGCTAATAGAAGTTGTTAAAGAAGTCTTACAATGCCATGTTTAATTATGAAATTTAGATTGGAAAGTTAATTTAATAATTAAGCATGAAATTTAGTTGAGCTTGAGAAAGCCAATTGAATGTATTTGTGATTTCTTAGCTTATAATAGTTGAACATATGAAAAATCGCTTAATTCAATTAGCTTTGAGTTTCGTTGCTAAAATCAAGGTTAAAAAAAGGGTTCCCTCTAAGTGTCTCCAAAGTTGTAAATACATAGCTTAGTTACCTTCGTTGTTCCTCTTGATTTTAGGTTCTCTAGATAAAATTAGGTGTGAGTAATTATAATACTTAATTAATCTAAGAAATCCAATCTCTTAGATCGACTCTAGTCGCTACTACTGCACTTTGTAGAGGTCTAGTTAATAATTGTATTTGATAGAGCCTTTGACAAGCTCTTTATCAATTTATAATTTTTCCTTGAGGTATTATATTTAACCCAAGAACAAGGCATCCCATGTATTTCCTTGAGTTTTGGTTTTGGAAGGACCTATCAAGCCCATTGTGCTGATTTTCTGGCTTTCCAATATTTATAAGGAAAGGATTTGGGGTTGACCCCAAATCTTATTTTGGAATGACTTATCAAGCCCATTGGGCTGAGCGTTTGGTTTTCCAATATCTTCAATAAAAAGATTTGGGGTTGGCCCTAAATTTTATTTTGGAATGACCTATCAAGCCTATTGAGCTGATTTTTTGGCTTTCCAATATTTATGAGGAAAAGATTTGGGGTTGACCCCAAATTTGATTTTGGAATAACCTATTAAACCCATTAGGCTACTTTTTTGGCTTTCCAATATTTTTAATAAAAAGATTTGGGATTGGCCCCAAATTTTATTTTGGAATGACCTATCAAGCCCATTGGGTTGATTTTTTTAGCTTTCCAATACTTATGAGGAAAAGATTTGGGGTTGTCCCCAAATTTGATTTTGGAATGACCTATCAAACCCATTGGGCTGATTTTTTGGCTTTCCAATATTTATAACATAAAAATTCCTAGGGTTGACCTCAGATTAAATTATGACCCATTGAGATTTTTCTTAGATTTTAAGTCATGCTTGGACCAATTAACCAAGCCCCTTTTTGAGGACCCAATTTACCACCTCCAAGATTTGCGTCCTCCGAATTTAAGGGGAGTTTTGCACAATCGGGACCCATCGTGAGGTGTACCTCAGATTTCGGGGCTGCAAAGAGTAATTAACCAACCCCTTTTGGGATCAATCAACTCTCAGAACCGCTTCCTCTGCACTGTAGTGCTCAAGAGTTTTGCGTATTTCATGCTTTAATTGCATGACATAATTGGCCATATCTTAGAGTTGGCTCTTAGAATTTGGCTCAGAATTTACCATATCTAGAATTAATTATAGATTTTGGTATTTAAACTGATCCATTTGTCAAATTCGATAAAAAAACAAGGAAAAAATAGGAAAAATACCTTGAAAGTTCCCAACTGGCGGCTTGTTGATAAGCAGAGGCACGTGCTAGCAAGTGTCTGACCTAAGTTGGCACACACCAAATTTCTTTTTGGGTGGGGTTGAACAGAGGTCGGCTCGACCTTTTTTTTTTTTTTTGTTACTTGGCTTCACCAAGTGGCTTTGGGTTGGTCCTGTGGCCTCAGCTCGGCAATGTGGTCTTGGCTCGGCCAGCCCCCAGTTAGTTGCTTCTTGCTTTTATGAAATTATTCTCTGGATCAATATTTGCTTTATGTTTAATAGGGAGACATATCCCCTTTTAAGCCCCCTATTCAAAGAGGAACTTGCTAGTAGAAAGAACTGACTTGAATACGAATAGATCATCAAAATATAACTTGCATTGACTATCTAATAGTGAAAAATAATACTCATGCTTAGTAAATTTTAGATAAATCTATCGAAATTAGCGAGTCATGATAATAATTCAAAACATTGGATTATTGATAATAAATCTTAAGTTGTGATGCTAGCACAACTATGTGTTACCGCAAACACAGAGGCCGAAGTAATAAAGTTGTATGAGTATACCAGATATCGTATCCACGAGGAATTGTTATGGTTAGTTGAATACCGAAAATAATTCCAGTTGATTATGTTTAAAGAAATAAAGCGAGTAGTAAGTGATCAAAACAAATAAAAACATGCAAGGAAAGCTAACAATTGAGAGCAACAGGGTTAAAGACGTTTGGGGAATTAATTTCACTAATTGGATCTTGTAATTAATTAACTGGGTTATTAATACTATTATCTCATTTAATTACAAGGCCTAGAAGTCTAATTCTAAGGAATCCTTTTTCGAGCTCCTCCTATTCTTGGGTGTAATGAATTAAATCTCGTGTCTATCTCATTAATTAATCCTCTCCCGGCGTTAATGAACCTTCCTTTTAAACCTCAATTAATTCTCGTTGTTCCTATGTCACTTAGGTGAAATTTAATTGTCATGCATTGTTTTTCTAAGTTTAATCTACTCTGTCGAGCTCAATTAAACTAACGATCATTTAACCCTTATTCCTTGCTTTGTTAAAGGCATTAAAAACCCAATGCACAAAGCTATTAAGAAGAGATACAATATCAGTAAACATCATTTAATTAACTACAAAGATCCATTAGCTACATTAATTCCCCAAACTAATGTAATTAGTCACTAAACATAATCAAAACAGTCATCAAACTAGTCATTACAACCCAATTACAGCAACTCAAAAGGAAAAAGAAGAGAAGAGAGCTAAAACCACGTTGATCCACGACTTTTGCCTTGATCTCCATGATCCCGAGCCTCGATCCTTCACCAAACAGCCTCCAAAGACTCCCCAGCTTTCCCAATTTTCTTTGTTTCCGTAAAAGGGGTCTAAAACCCTAAGTTTTCTCCCTCAAATCGAGCAAAGAGGCAAAATACTTAAAGGTGCTGCTGCGACAGCGTTGCAACGCTATCCAAACGATGTCATTTCCCTTGCGTGCATGAAGGCAGCGCCATTAGTAGCGTTGCAACCCTATGGACGGACAATAACTTCTCAACGTGATTCTAGTGTTGCAATTCTATAGGGTAGCGTTGCAACGCTAGCTCTTGGGTTTACACCATATATTATAGGGTTGCAATGCCATTTCAATATCTTACTCCAACTTCATCCATTTCTCTTGGAATCGCTCGTTTCCTGAAATAAGAAAATAATCAACGTGGAAGCTCACATTTAAACCACAAAGCTAGCTAAATAAAGGTAAAAATATAGCACTAAATTAGTGTTATCATTCTGCATTCCAAGGGTACAAGAGAGTCTTTCCTTCTTGGTTGGCTAGAGAATAAGTGCTAGGTCGAACCACTCTCACAACTTGATATGGACCTTCCTAAATCGGGCCAAGTGCCCCTGTGGTCGAATCTCGAGTATTTTGCATAACTTTCCTTAATACCATATCACCTTCCCTGAAACTTCGCCTTCTTACTGTGGTGCTGTAGTATCGGGCAATTCTGTTTTTGTATTCTGCCATACAGAGGCGTGCTGTTTCACGGTGCTCTTCTAGTAAATCCAAATTCAATCTCATTAAATCTTCATTTTCTTGGATGTCAAATTGTTCCATCCTTGGTGAGGGAAGACCAATTTTAACTGAGACAACTGTTTCAGCTCTAAAATAAAGGGAGAAAGGGGTTTCACCTGTAGAGGTTCTTGCAGTTGTCTTATATGCCCATAACACACTTGGTAGTTCTTCTGCCCACAATCCTTTCAATCCTTCAAGCTTCGTTTTCAAGTTTTGCTTGATAATCTTATTTACTGCTTCTACTTGTCCATTTGCTTGAGGATGAGTTGGAGAGGAATATTGATTCTTGATGTTGAGTTGTGAACAAAACTTCCTAAAAGCAGCATTGTCAAATTATTTACCTTTATCAGTAATGATGGTGCTAGGAACTCTGAATCGACATATGATGCCTTGCTAAATGAAGTCAGTTACTTTCTTCTCAGTTATGGTTGTAAGTGCTCAGCTTCTGCCCACTTCGTAAAGTAATCAACTTCTACAACTGCAAATTTAGTCTATCCCTTGCCCTGAGGAAGAGGCCTAATGAGGTCTATCCTCCATTGTGCAAAAGGTCAAGGGCTAATTACGGTGGTCAATGGTTAAGGCAACTGTCTTGGGACTGGGGCAAACCGTTGGCATCAATCACATGCTCTTGTAAACTCTCGAGCATCTTAAAGCATGGTGGGCCAATAGGACCCCTGTCTAATAACTTTATGACACAATGATCTTGATCCAGAGTGATTACCACATACTCCTTCATAAATCTCTCTCATTACATAATTTGCCTCATCTGGTTTGAGACATTTTAATAAAGGCATGGAATAACTTCGTCTGTAGAGTTGATCTTGTCTCAGTATATAATGAGTGGCTCTCCTTTGCAATTGTTTAACTTGATCTTTCTGAAGGTAGTTCTCCTTCTTTCAGGTATTTTACAATGGGATCCATCCAAGAAGGCTCTTCGACCTCGTCCTCGTCCTTGGCCTCTCTGTCTTTGGCCTCCACTGCCTCGGCCTCGGCCTCGATTTCATGGGTATTTGGTTCCTCAATTTCCAGAACTTTCTCCCTGGGTATGCTTGGTTCAGATAAAATTTCCACTGGAATTGTTCTTCTTAATTCTATTTCATATGATGTTGCTAATCGAGCTAAGGAATCAGCATGAGCATTTTAAGATCTTGGAATTTTCTTAACTTCATACTTTGAGACATAGATGAGCAATTCCTTGACCTTAAATAAATAGGCTATCATGCGTTGTTCTTTAGCCTGATATTCACCTGTTATTTGTTTTACAATTAACTGAGAATCACTCAAGACTAAGAAATTAGAAATACCTATTTCTTTTGCAATCTTCAGTTCTACGATGAGTGCTTCGTACTCAGTTTTATTGTTGGAAGCCTAGAAACTGAATCTTAGAGCATATTCATATCTTTTTCCATCAGGAGATTCAAGCAACAGCTCCGCATCCCTTCAAATTTGACGATCCATCAACAAAGAGAATCCAAGGGAGGTCTAGGTGAGTTACATGAAGGGAGAGGACTTTGGCTTTAGCTCGGCTCAGCTCGACCTCAGCTGAAGTTATCTCTGCAATAAAGTCAGCCACTACTTGACCTTTTGTTGTTGTCCTCGACTTATAATGGATGTCGTGCTCACTTAGCTCTATTGCCCACTTGATGAGACATCTTGATACTTCTGGTTTAAGCAACACTTGTCTCAAAGGAAAGTTAGTCAAAACAGTAATTTTATGTGCTTGAAAGTAAGGGCGCAATCTTCTGGCTAAAGTGATTAGAGCGAGAACAAGCTTTTCCACTTGTGGATATCTAGTCTCAACCCCTACCATAGTTTTTCTAGTGTAGTAAATCGGTCGTTGATGACCATTTTCCTCTTTAATTAAGGCTGAGCTCATTGTTGTATTAAAGGCTAAATAAAGTAGCAACTCATCTCCTAGAATGGGCTTTGCAAGGAGGGGAGTTGATCCTAAATATTCTTTCAATTCTTTGAAAGCTCTTTCACATTCCTTGGTCTACTCAAATTTTGATCCTTTCCTTAAGATTTTAAAGAATGGTAGACACTTATTAATTGATCTACTGACAAACCTGTTTAATGCTGCTATCTTGCCATTGAGGCTTTGAAGTTGTTTGAGGTTGGTTGGTGATAACATTTCCAGAATGGCTTGAATTTTATCAGGATTAGCTTCTATTCCTCTTTGGTAGACCATGAATCCTAGAAACTTTCCTGATGTTACTCCAAATACACACTTGGATTTAGCTTCATCTTATACTTACGAAGTGTTTCGAAGGCATCATTGAGGTCGACCTCGTGTTGGTCTGCCTTAATGCTTTTTACAAGCATGTCATCCACATACACTTCCATGTTTTTTCCAAGAAGGGGAGCAAACATATGATTTACCATTCTTTGATAGGTAGCTCTTGCATTCTTGAGACCGAATGGCATAACTGTATAGTAGTAAAGCCCTCTACTAGTAATAAATGAAGTTTTCTCCTGGTCAACTATGATCTTGTTTCTTTCCTGGTTGAATGATCATCGCCTTGACTTTATAGGTTTGAAGTCTTTATCCACATTTAATCGGTGTACCATTATGTTAGGATCAATTCCTGACATGTCTTCATGTGACCAGGCGAATATGTCTGCATTGGCTCTTAGGAAACTTATCAAATTTTTTCTTTGTTCGCCCCCAGTTTAGTCCTAATATTTACTCGTTTATCTTTAGATATGAGTGGGATGGATTCCAGTTATTCTGCTGGTTGGCTTCTCTGGTAGATCTCGAACCCTTGGTTGATCTCACCTTGGCTCGGCTCCACCTCAGCTTGGCATGGCTTCACCTTGGCTTGGCTCGACTTTACCTTAGTTTGGCTATGCTTCACCTTGGCTTGTCTCGACTTTACCTTAGTTTGGCTCTGCTCCACCTCGGCTTGGCTCGGCTCGACCTCGACTTTCCCATTGCGTATTAGGGTTTGACCTTGATCTCGAGTGCTATAGATTCTTCATGGATTTTCTTGTTCGTTCCTACCTAGAATTAGTTTTTTCTTTAGATTCGGACAATGAGCATATGGTTTGCTCAAGTCTTTTGGCGGGATCGTGAACGAGTTTTTCTTGATGGTGATCTAATATATATTGTTTCTCAACCAAGATGGTTAGGTCGGCCTCGGGTCTTCCCTCCTTTGGAAGAGGCCAAGGCGAGCTTACCTCAGGCGAATGGAGCATGGTGACCTTCTTCTTCAATACCTCAATCTCTTTTGGTTGGCTCTCCCCGGTATGAGGCCGAGGTGGGCTCTTCTCGATCTAAAGCAGAGGAGGGCTCTTCCTCGGCAGCTGTGTTGCCATCGTCTGGAAAACCCCTTCTCTTGTTCTCCTTAGGCGATGTTCATGATCGGAATTCTCGTCTTCCATGGTGCAGTTCGGATCCATGGCGTTCTTGTCATTCTCAGTGTTGGCATACAAGTTTCTTTGGTAAAAACCCTCTCAATCCCCACAGACAGCGCCAACGTTGATGCACAAATTCAGGCAAAAGGGAACGTACCTGATTTGCACGTAAAAGCCAACAGTAAATTTGTATTTCAGGGAGCGAGGTGGCCAACAAAACAAATAAAACTTGCACACCGGTACGGTGCTCACCATAGCCGCTCCAATGCTTAACTTAGAGAGCAAAAGTGTAGCAAGCTAGTAGAGAGTTATAATGTCGTATTTATATGAGGGTTGGCCTAGGGTCTTCCCTTTTCTAAATAAGATTGTGTTAGAGATAAAAAGTGGGCCCTCGAGGATGGCTCGAACTACGGACAAGGAGGGGGCATGTCATGCACACGTGAACTGGGTCGGCTCGACTCGACCTGGTTCAACTCGACTCGACTCGGCTCGGTCCAGTTTGGGTCGGCTTGGCTCGATTTGGGCCTTTTGCCCTTTTTCTTCGTTTCCTTAAGCCCAATATTGCCTTGGGCTCGGGTTTGACCCGATTTGGCATGTTTGTCTTCTATTCTCTTGGGTTGGATCTGGTTGTCCAAATTTACCCTTAACAATTAGTGTGATGAAAAGTTTGTTCAATGATGGTGGGTTTGAGTTTGTATAGCTTGGTCAAGTATATGCCATTTGACTTCTTTCATATCACCTTTCTAAAAATTTAATAAAAAAAATAAAAACAATTTTCAGTTAATTTTTAAAACAAATAGATTACATTTTCCAACAAATTGGAATATATTTTTCGTTCAAACTATTAACTACAAGAATTACTATGGATTATTTTTTAAAAAATATACTTTTTCCTAACAAAATTCACATCAACTAAACTCAAGAATAATACTTTTTTAGAAAGGAAAAAAAACTCATTTTTCTCTATACATTTAATTGAACTAAATTTGCTTTTAACTTTAAAATTTCAATTGCATCAAATTGAACTCTAGATTTGAATATACAGTGAAATTAATATCTACTTAAAACTAGATTAGAGAATTGCTAATTAACTCACCAATAAAAATCACACAAAATATAAGCAATACCCAAATTTAACAAAAACAAAAGGTAAAAAAGTGTATAAGCTTGGTAGTAAAATACTCCAAATCCAAAAAAGAAATAAATTACACTATCAATGATGAACTAATACACACAAAAATAATCATATTCAATTACAAGATTGTTTATTCAAGTGTATGGTTCAAATGGATGAAATTAAAATTTAATATGAAAATTAATTCAATGAGTAATGGAAAGGAAAATATATCCTTTAATTTAATTTAGAGACTGTTATCAAAATTTGGTTGGTCTCAATTATAACTGCATGTAATTTTGTCATTATATGTGTCAATCTAACTGGGTAAAGTTTCTTTAAAAAATAAACTTGGTAAAATGATAGATGATTTAAATTATGTTGTAATGTGAAAGTCATGCTTGGAAGGAGTAAAATGATGTGACATGACAGTAAGTGTATATATATATTGAGAAAAAAAAAGGAATTCATTAAAAAACATTAAAGGACCAACAACCCAAACCATCAACTCCTTGATAATAATAGAGAAACCCAACAAGGAAAATTGATCCTGAACAAAAAAGCATCTATACCTACTGCTGCTCGAGCCAGACGATGTGCAATAATATTACACGAATAGGGGTAGAATGAGAACACACAGTTGTTCCTAGCAAATGCACCAACTCTTGATTTCGTTGGCAACTGAAGAAAATTTCGTAAGATCTTCACTTTGTTTGGAAAGCAGCTTAATTACTTCCAAGGAATTTGATTATGCAATTAACATTGGAAGGGGACGGAGGATGCACCGAGTGATACAATTCAGTCCTTCTACCATTGCTTTTTCTTCAAGGACCTTCATCGACCACTTTTGATTGACAGGCAGAAGACCAGCACATATCGGAGATTCGACTGAGTTGCGGATGATCCACCCTAAACCTCCCTTATCGTAAGCATTATTCTAAGACACGTCAACATTTAATTTCCACGGTTGGGCCTTGAGGCATGACAATAGATGTTCCTTGCTTCACATCAATGCATTTGGAGGAGGCAGTATCCAAGCTACCGGACTAAGTTAGCTTTCCATTTGGTAAGTTTTTGTACCTTTTTCCTTTGCCTTTTCCTTTTCGTCTAAATGGAAATTGATGTCTCTGAGAATCTTTTTTAAAAAAGTTTTGTCTCCCTTGATGTTCAAAGAGTTCCTGTAGTTCTAGATACACCAAATTACAATAATCGCTTCGTTTAGCTCATGATCGTTACACTCCTTCTCCATCCAATTCCAGTATAGATCCGGCTTCCAAAAGTCCCTGCAAGTTTCAAAGAATACGACCAAATTAGGGAAGTAGTTAAGCCACACCTTTCGAATAAACTTACATCCCCAAATCACATGAGTAGTGAATTTTTCCTTTTCCCTACAAAATAAACACAGTGGATTAATATCAATGCCTTTCTTAATAATATTTAAACGTGTAGGGAGAGCATTGTTTATAACTTTCCACACACACAGCTTAGCTTTAGGGATCACTTTAATTTTTCAGAAAATTTTGCAAGTTCCAACAATAGATGAAATATTCAAGGGAGAGGCCGTATTCACTTGGGCAATATTGGAGGCTAGGTAATAAGCACTTTTGACTGTGAATAAGCCTTTTGGGTGCTGATTCCAAATTATTTCATCTTTGGTATTCTTAGGGGCCATAACTATGTTAAGAATGTCATTTGCGTCAAGTATAGAGAAATTTTCAAGGATCTCTTCTTCTTTCAAATCCCCTCGCTGTCCAACAGAGAATGCACATATCTACCCTTGTAAGTGTCTTTAATCAACGTTGGAATGCAACAACCTTTCCTGTTAACCCAAGGATCGTGGTCGATCTTTATATATCTGTCATCTTCCACCTTCCATCTATAACCTTTCTTGAAGAACTCTCTTCCCCAATAGATACTCCTCCAAGTAAGAGAAGGGTTATGGCCCAAGAGAGCTGGTAGGAAATCCCCATTTTGGAAATAGTTTCCTCTCAAGATTTGTAAGAGAAGGTTGTTTGGGTTCCTGATTATGCACAAACTTTTTTTTGTGAGCATAGCATGGTTGAAAAGTTTTAGATCTCTAAACCCGAGGCCTCTTGAGTCTTTGCTTAACCATAATCTTTCTAGCTCAACCATTGTCTTTTTTTCCTTTCTTTTCCAGTGCCCCACTAGAACCTAACGCATAGCTTATGAATCTCCTCGCAAATTTTTTTAGAGAGTTGAAAACAACTCATGGTGTACAGAAAATGGCATGAACTATGGCTTTAATAAGGACTTCTTTTCCCCAAATAGAAAATAGATTCTCTTTCCAAGACTGGACTACTTTCCACACCCTTTCCTAGATTATTTGAAAGATTTTGTTCTTGTTTCTTCCCGAGTGAGACAACATTCCAAGATAGTACCCTATAGAATTCGAAAGTTTAACCCCTAACAAATTACTAAGACGCTCAGCTTCCTCCCTGTCCTTGTTTTTGCTAATCATCATACTAGACTTCTCCAAGTTTATCATTTGTCCCAAAGCCACTTCGTAATCCTCGAGCACTTTTTGACTGTCTCACAATCTTTCCTTGAAACCTTGAAGAGACTGTTATCTGTGAAAAAAAATGGGTTATGGAAGGACAAAAGTTGTTAATTCTAATACCTTTAAGATTGGAAAGAGAAACTTCCCGTTTAGTAGCGCAGTGAAACTGATAGTCGGAAAAATAGTGCTATTTCTTGGCTTAGTTTTATGTAATTTTTGCTATGATTATATATGCTTTCATGTGTTTTTATGTATATTTCTCAGAAACCGAGCATTTGGAGCAAAACCAGAGAATCGTGAGATATTTGGACAAATTTGAGCAACTTAAGGCTATATTTGAGGATTCAAATGTTGAAGAGGAACGACAAGGAAATTGGACCCGAGAGTATAACGTTGCAACACCATGTGAGAAGACTATCAACCTTGAAGACTCGAGAGCACGCGTTGCAACGCTAGCCTAAGAGGATTTTTCCCTTTTGTATAAATTCGAAGGGACAGCATTGCAACGCTGCGCCCAGCGTTAAAAGAGAAATTTTAGTTTCATGCAAGGAGAGCCGTTTTTGAGAGACCAAAACCCTAATATCAATTTGTACACTGTCTAAAGGCTTAGAGGAGAGTTTTGTAGAGACAAGGAGGAAACCCAAAGCTCGAGATCATGGACATCATGTCAGGAATGAGTGTTGGCACGCGGCCTTAGTCTAATCTCTTTCTCTCGCTTTTCTTTTGGTTTTAGGAGTTTTTTTATGAACTTAATTGTTGTTTATCATTATATTTAGACAAGTATTGGTTGTGTATTTGAATCTTTGTTTATGTTGAGATTGAATCTATGTTTTTACATTTTTTATGCGTCTCGATTTTATTGCTTAAACCTTTGGCCATGATTTTGCATTGTTAGACTAGATTTAGCTTGAGAGAGTAAATTTATCCATAAGAACAATAGATGCATGACTATATTTAGTTTATTGCATGAGAGAGTAAATTAATTCTAGAAGCCTTAAGAGAATAACCTAATGCCATGTTTAGTAATGAAAATAGATCGAGAGGTTGATTTGTTGTTAGGCATGAGTTCAATTGAGCTCGAGAGAGGATATTGATCACTTAGTAAGTCTTGGCGTAAGATTAAATGCATAAAATCAATTCTTTATATTCAAAGTGAAGGGAATAATCGAATTAAACCCACAGCGGAAGCATAGGAATTATCTTTGATTTATTTAGAATTAAACTAAAATACAAAGGTTAAGCAGTAAATACCTTCCAAATATGGAGATTCTTCTGGAAGATTTTTATCTCTTCCACAAAGTCTTCCTGGCTATGACTCGAACACAGGACCAAGGCTTGTGGGAGCCTCTTGAAAGAAAATCTACAAGGGATTGGAAAGGAAGAGGCCTAGAGAGAATTCTCTAATTCTCTCTATTGAGGAGTGTGTTGTGTAGAATGGCTCAACCCAAGGGTCCTATTTATAGTGATCAAGGGAAAATCTTTGCCATAATTAAAATATTATATTTTAATATCTAATATATTAAAATATATATTGTATTTATTTGAATCTCATTCAAATCTCCTACGATATTTATGTATTTGAATCTTATTCAAATTCTATAAATATCTTTTATTTAATATATTAAATATATATTAATTATTTTAATATTTAATGTATCAAATACAATAAATATATTTTCCTCTTTTATATTTAATATATCCAATATATTAAATATTAATTTGAACACTTCAAATTAAATATTAAATTTGAACATTTCAATTTTTAATATTTAATGTATCAAATACAATAAATATATTTTCCTCTTTTATATTTAATATATTCAATATATTAAATATTAATTTGAACACTTCAAATTAAATATTAAATTTGAACATTTCAATTTTTAATATTTAATGTATCAAATACAATAAATATATTTTTCTCTTTTATATTAAATATTAATTTGAACACTTCAAATTAATATTAATTTGAACATTTCAAAATTTTCTTTCAACTAAATTGATCTTTTAGTGTTTCTATGAGCTAGCAAGGGGACCTTATGGACCTACAGATTATAAGCTCCAATGATACAAAATTAATTAATTAAACTCTTTAATTAATTAATTTTCATTCATTAACTATAGGTCACTCCACTATAGACCAAGAGTTGCACTCTTATGCACTGTAGGACAAGTTGTGTCCATAGATATAATCATTACATGCAAGTCGATCATTCACGAGTTATTCGTAATTACAGCTGGGTCAAAAGTCCGTTTTACCCCTATAATTACATCTTGCACCTTAAGTACCACTGATTCTCTAATGAACAATATGTTTATAATCTAATTATAAACTAAGTCCCTCTCGGGCCAATGAGAGGGTGGGGCCCCATTGTTCAAGTCCCGAAATCAGTACTTAAGGGAACTACTCACCTACTTACCCTATATGGAAAGGAGTGAATTCCATCTTGTGAGATTATGTTCCCAGCTCCCTATTTGGTCAAGTCCCCAAAATGGTAGGCATATTGAATCGGCTACAAAAGCCACTCTCACCCATGCAAATCAAAGGACAAGCCCTCACAGGCAGGAGTTCATAACTCACTCAGGATTAAGATCGAGTTGCATATGATCATCTTGATGAAATATTAATCTTCTCAATTAACGGATTTATAAAGAGAGATTAAATATTTCGTGGTCCAGTCTTATACAAACTCATTGTATAAGATACCTCCACTCACATGTCTCCACATGAATGATTTGGATCAAATCATTTGTAACTATTACAAAGTGGGCCGTATCAATAGTGTTACCAGGATAAGGCACCCAACCTTATCCATATACTATGACCCTTTAGGTTATTTCTTGAACATGATCCTCTCGTATGTCAACCACATACTGTTCAAAATTACAATAATAACATTGAATTTTTCATATAATGGATAATATTATATTGAAAATAAAATAATCAAAATTATTATTAATTATTAAATATATTATTAATTACGAGGCTTTAGGGCATAAATCCCAACACAAAGTTGTGCTTTTATTTAATTAACCACTATGTTTCTCAAAAATTGGACTCCAACCTTGTAACTAGTGGTTTAGATTCTATTAGTCTTTTTGATCACTTTAAAGTCTTGTTTCTTTAAATAAAATTGGGCATAATTAACTATGTTACTTAATTAATCTAAGAACTCCAATCTCTGTGATCAACCCTGGCCACTATTATTGCAAATTTTTAGAGGTTCGATTTATAAATTTATCTGATAGAGCCTTCGATAAGCCCTTTATCAAATTGGCGCCCTTGCCAAGGATTCACAAATTTTAGTTTAATTAATATTACGGTGAAAAGTGCTTGATCTTAATTTAGAGTGTAAATAGTGTATATTTGTATAATTTTTCTTTTGTATTTTCATTGTATACGTGTATAGTTGTGTAGTTGTTTAAGTTTTCTTCTTCTTGTTGAAAATTATGTATGTATTTTTTTGTTGTATATTACCGTTGTATAATTTTTGTAGATTATGTATTCGAGTGTAAAATATGTATATTATTTCTTTTGTGTTTTTCCTTGTTGTTGTTTAGTTGAGTTTCATGTACTCTATGTAAATTTCTTTGTTTCCTTGTTTTGTTGTTTTTGTTAAGTTCCTTTGTTTCATTGTATTTTATAGTCTGTTAGTTAGTTTAATTTGTTTTGCTCTTTACTTGTGTCTTTTGTTTAGGCCTCCGTAGTGTATGCCCAGAATTTGAGATATTTTAGTGCCCTTCGATCCTGAGGTTGAGCATACTTATACTCGAAACCATCGAGCTCAGAGAGACAATCTAGACTTATAAATGGTAAAAGAGCAAATCGATGAGCAAAGGCTATTAGGGACTACTTTAAACCTTTGTTCCCTGCTGAGAGCTTTGGAAAGTCCATGCACCTATAGCAGCAAACAATTTTGAACTGAAAGCTGGTCTCATTCAGATGGCCAAGACAATCCTTTCAGAGGATATCCTTCAGAGGACCCCAACTCTCATTTGAAATCTTTTCTATCTTTATGTGGAACTGTTAAAATTAATGGTGTTTCTAGTGATTTATTCACTTACGTTTGTTCCTTTTTACTCTACAGGATAAAGATAGAGATTGGTTGGAAAGTTTGGAGCCATAGAGCATCACCACGTGGGAGGAGCTTGCCCAAGCATTCCTATCAAAATTCCTCCCATCTGCTAAGACTACTAGACTTAGAACTGAAATTGGAACGTTTAGACAACTAAAAGGAGAGCACGCATTTGAGGCCTGGGAGAGGTATAAGGACCTCCTGAGAAAAAGCCCACACTAAGGGCACCGAGACTGACTGCAGATTCAACTCTTTTATAACGGGCAGAATGGAACAACCAAGACCATTCTAGATGCAGCAGTTGGAGGGACTATTCTCTCAAATATAGTAGCTGAAGCCAAGACTTTGCTGGAAGAGATGGCCGCCACGAGCTATCAATGGCATACTGAACAATCAATGACAAAACCAGTGGCCGACATCTATGAAGTCAGTGAGGTAAGTGCTCTAAAAGCACAAATGGCATCTCTAACTAATGCTTTATCTCAATTGACAGAAATAGGGAACACTGCATCAATTGCATCTATATCAGACTCGACTATTTAACACGTAAGCTACGTGAACAATAGAGGTTACAATCAAGGAGGAAACCACATGTTGAATTCACTTTCTACTCATTATCATCCAGGTTTGAGGTATCATGAAAATTTTTCTTATGCAAATAACAGGAATGTTTTGCAACCTCCTATAGGTTTATCCTCTAATCATGCTGAAAAGAAATCCTCTGTAGAGGGAATTATGATTGGAAATTTCATCTCTGAATCAAATAAAAGAACAAACCAATTGGAACAAAAGATTGATAGGATCGTTGCTGTCCAAGGGAGTGCAATAAAAAGCTTAGAAGTGCAAATGAGTCAGTTAGCCTCTTCCCTGAATGCTTTGGATAAAGGAAAGTTTTCAAGTGATATAGAGATCAACCCTAGAGAACAATGCAAAGCCATAAACCTAAGAAGTGGAAAACAGTTGGGAGAACCTATGAGACATCTCCATGAGGAAGATGGTGAATCTCCTCAGGAAAAAGAGGAGGAAGCTATACCTACAACTGAGGCTGAAAAGTCTACAAATCCAAGTCTTCATTTTGTGGCTAATTAGATTCTTTATCCTCAGCGCTTCAGAAAGAAGAATTTGAATGAAGGTTTGGCTAAGTTTTTAGAATTATTTAACAAGCTTACAATGACTATTCCTTTTGTAGAGGCATTGGAGATAATCCCAAGTTACACAAAGTTCCTGAAAGATATCTTAACCTACAAAAGGAAATTTGGGACATCAGAGACCGTATATATGACGGAAGAGTGCAGTGATGCACTCAATAGGAAGTTGACAACCAAATTGAAAGATCTAGGGAGTTTTACTGTTCCTTGTACTATTGGCAATTCCTATTTCTATAAGGCTTTGTGTGACCTAGGTGCTTCTATTAATTTGATGCCTTATTGTGTATACAAGACATTATGTCTCAAAGAATTAAAACCTACTAACATGTCTCTACAGCTTGCAGATAATTCATTAGCTTGTCCTAGGGGTGTAGTAGAGGATGTTGTAGTGAAAGTTGATAAATTTTTAATTCCTGCTAATTTTGTTGTGCTTGACATAGAAAGAGACGAGGAGATCCCCATCATTTTAGGACGACCCTTCCTAGCAACAGAGGAAGCATCTATCCAGGTATGAGAAGGTAAGTATCCTTTCGAATCAATGATGAAAAGGTAACCTTTGATATGCACAAGATAATGAAATATCCATGTGAGGTAAGTCAAGGTATGATGATTGATTTTGTTGATGAATTGACTGATGAATTCTCTGAATTGATGGTGAACAAGGATCTACTAGAATGGGCATTGACTAGGAATTTCGATAGCAAAGACTCAAGCTCAAGTTGATTCAATCCACATGAGTCTAGTCTAGCTAAAGACATCAAAGAAAGCGCTTCTTGGGAACAACCCAAGCTTTTTATTTCCCTTGCTTATTTACTATTCTTGTTCGTTGTTTTTCTTTTCTAGTGTAGGTTGTTTTTGAAAAAGAGTGCCAAGTAAATCTCGTTCCCATTTTGTATGACTTTGATCGTATTAAGTAACCTCCTAACCAATTCAAGGAACTCCCATGGAATAGTCTCTCATCTTATCAGGGCAGTATCAGTCACTCATTCTATCTTTATCCTTATTTAGTTTATTAAGCATGTTACATTGAGAGCAATGTAAGTTTTAAATTTGGGGGTGGATAATACTTTACAATCCTAAGAATACTTTGTAGTCTTGAGAATTATGAGCAAAAGTTTTTTGATCTTAAGCATGTTTGAATGATTTATAATGAATGATGACTGATTAGGACAACCTAGGAAGTAATCTAAGTGAATTTTTTGCAAAAGAATGATCTCTAAAGCATGTCTTGAATAGAGTAATTTGAATTTTATCTTTCATCTCCTTGCAACAACATGAGCACATCACTGACTTCCTATTATGTTCAAACACTAGGATGCCTTTGTTGAGTCTAGAGGTTGTTGTCACCCCGATAGGCTTAAGCACTAATTAATAGTTGACTTGCATGAAAGTTATTGATTGAAATTTGTTGAAAAAATTTCTTATCTTTATTGATTTTTTAGCATGTTTAAAGAAAATTAAAGCATGT
Source organism: Trichosanthes truncata (assembly GCA_033996785.1). Lineage (NCBI taxonomy): Eukaryota > Viridiplantae > Streptophyta > Magnoliopsida > Cucurbitales > Cucurbitaceae > Trichosanthes > Trichosanthes truncata. The sequence goes on from JAWPNB010000004.1 coordinate 19,326,822, forward strand.
TCCATCAATATTATGTGCTTAATGCGTGAGGATCAAAAGAGATACCTCCATTGTAATAAGTTAAGCAATCCATTGAGCGAGTGCTCTGGATAAGGGTCCCTATAGTGGAAGTGTGAAAGCTAGGGTCTTTATAAGAAGGAAAAACATAAGTTTAGGGGTTAGTAACCCTTGTGAAGAGAAAGAAAAGAAAAAGAATGAATGCTTAAGTAGATTGCACTTTGTAATGTGAGGAAGCTTGAAATTGGAACTTAGGGCCAGTGTAGGGGAAAACGAAGGAAAGTCTTGGTTAGAGTATCTAGAGTTAGTAGAAACAAGTAGAAAGAACGTTGAGTGCACACACACGCAAGGAAGTAATAGATAGAATTTAAATTGCTTGAGGAAGGACGTGTTAAGGCATCAGTTTATTATTGTATGTCAATTAGAAAAATGAGACTTGAATCATGAATCTTGCATTGAAATCTTGTCAAATTGTTATTTTGGTTTTGTTTTGCTCGAGGACTAGCAAAAATCTAAGTTTGGGGGTATTTGATAGTGGGAAAAATAGTGCTATTTCTTGGCTTAGTTTTATGTTAGTTTTACAATGATTATATATGCTTTCATGTGTTTTTATGTATATTTCTCATAAACCGAGCATTTAGAGCAAAACTAGAGAATTGTGAGATATTTGGACAAATTTGAGCAACTTAAGGCTATATTAGAGGATTCAAGTGTTGAAGAGGAAGGACAAGGAAATTGGACCCGAGGGTATAGCGTTGCAACGCCATTTGAGAAGCCTATCAACCTTGAAGACTCGATGGCATGCGTTGCAATGCTGGTCGAAGAGGATTTTTCCCTTTTGTATAAACTTCGAAGGGACAGCGTTGCAACGCTGCCCTAGCATTAAAAGAGAAATTTTAGTTGTGCAAGGAGAGCCGTTTTTGAGAGACCAAAACCCTAATCTCAATTTATAAACTGTCTAAAGGCTTAGAGGAGAGTTCTAGAGAGCCAAGGAGGAAACTCAAAGCTCGAGATCATGGACATCACGTCGGGAATGAGTGTTGGCACGCGACCTTAGTCTTATCTCTTTCTCTCGCTTTTCTTTAGGTTTTAGGAGTTTTGTTATGAACTTAATTGTTGTTTATCATTGTATTTAGACAAGTATTGGTTGTGTGTTTGAATATTTGTTTATGTTGAGATTAAATCTAGGTTTTTACATTTTTTTATGCATATCGATTTTATTGCTTAAACCTTTGTCCATGGTTTTGCATTGTTAGGCTAGATTTAGCTCGAGAGAGTAAATTTATCCATAAGAACAATAGATGCATGACTAGATTTAGTTTATTGTAGGAGAGTGAGTAAATTAATTATAAAAGCCTTAAGAAGAGAACCTAATGCCATGTTTAGTAATGAAAATAAACCAAGAGGTTGATTTGTTGCTAGGCATGATTTCAATTGAGCTCTAGAGAGGATATTGATCATTTAGTAATTCTTGGCTTAAGATTAAATGCATGAAATCAATTCTCTATATTGAAAGTTATGCTTTTATTTAATCAACCATTATGTTTCTAAAAAATTGGACTCCAACCTTGTAAATAGTAGTTTAGATTTTATTTGTCTTTTTGATCACTTTAAAGTCTTGTTTCTCTAAATAAAATTGGGCATAATTAACTATGGTACTGAATTAATTTAAGAACCTCAATCCCTGTGATTGACCCTTGCCACTATTATTGTAAATTTTTAGAAGTCCGGTTTAAATTTTTTTTGATAGAGCCTTTGACAAGCCCTTTATTAGAAACCTTCAGCACAAAGAAGAAATAGATAAGGGGATAGATGGTCTCCTTGTCTCAAGCCTCTCTTTTGCACGAACTCCATTTGAGGGAAGATTCATCATGACTGAGTAAGAGACGGATTCAACATAGTGCACGATTTTGTTCATCTAGCTTGCGCCAAACCCCATTGTAATCATCATTTTTCTAAGGAATGGTCATTCGACTCTGTCGTATGCTTTACTCATGTTTAGCTTCCAAGATATCCAATCCTCCTGCCCCTTCCTCATGTTATTTACACTCGAACTCCACAAGGACATTATTCGTGATGAGTCTACCTAGAACAAAAGCAGATTGGTTGTGAGAAATGTTCGACTCAAGAATCTTCTTAAGCCGATTTGTGAATGCTTTCGCCACAATTTTGTATATCACATTGCACAGACTGATCGTTCTAAAATTTGTCATGTATTTGGGCTATGATGTTTTAGGAATTAAGGTTATCCATGTTTTGTTAAGTGGTTTGACATCCTCCCCCTTGTTGAGGATATTTAAACAAACTCAAATTGTGTTTTCCCCTACAATGCCCCAATATTTATGATAAACATTGCATGCACCCCATATGGCCTAGGTGCCTTATTGGGATTCATATTACTTAAACCTTTCTCGATCTTAGCCCCGAAAAAGGGAGCACGAAGCTCTCGATTTTGGCTCTCCGTGACTTTTTGAGTGACGCCCTCTGCAACTTTTGTTCATCTATTTGGCACTCAAATTTGTAGTTTGGAAGAGATATCTAAAATAGTCAGTAGCAACCCTCCCCATTTCATCCTCTTAGTCTACCCAAACTCCAAGTGTGTTGAAGATTCCACATATCTCATTTGCTTTTTTCCTGAACGAAGCTCTTGAATGAAGCCACTTCGTATTCCTGTCGCTACAAATACGCTAGTTGATAACACACAAAATGTGTTATCTTTAGGCCCTATTCTATATTAGTTTGTGGATTCAATGTATACTTTCAAGTTTATATTTGGTTCTTCTGTAGATTTCGAGCATTTGGAGCAAAACTATAGTTTCAGTAAGTTTATGGTGAAAACAGGACTAATTTAGCATCAATTGGAGCAATCAAAAGAAGAGAATATGGAGTCTATGTTGAATTTATCGAGGCAAGAAAGTTTGTATAGGTAGCATTGAGACGTTGTTCCATAGAGTGAAAACATCATTGCTCGACGCTTAAAAGGCGCGTTCTTCATCTTCGTTCATTGATAGCACTCAATTTGTGCTATCTTTATCTTATTAATTTAGCTAGCTTTAATTCGTGAGCTTTGATATTGATTTATGTTGTTTTACAGGAATCGAGCATTTTAGGAGGAAATGGAGAATTTAAGAGTATTTGAGTGTTTATGGATCAAAAAGAAATGAGAAAATGAGGCTAAGGATAGAAAAAGAGTCAAGCTTGTCAATTGCACCCGAGAGGACAATGTCTAGACCCTTAAAATGGCGTCTAGACACGATACATTTGGTGCCAAACTCGAGAGCTAGTGTTGAGACGCTCCCTGTGGAATCTCAATGCTAGAAAAATGTGGAGAAGTTGCTTTTCGTCTGTAGTGTCGAGACGCTACATGTAGCATTAAGACGCTAGGCTCACGTGCTTAATTGGAATGTCACCGTTTTGTGCAGTGTTGAGATGTGGTCTCTAGTGTCTCAACGCTGCGTCGATTGAAGGTATATATTCATCTCATTCTTGCTTGAAAAAGGGAGAACATTTTAGGGTTTAGACCCCCATTTGCGAAAATTGGCTGATTTGGGAGACCTTAGGGCTGCTTTGGAGCTCTTTAGTGGAGGTTCGATGTAACAACCCGTATTTTCCAATACGGTCATTCTAATGGTAAATGCAGAAGCGATTACACAGATACTAAAAAGTAGGAAAACAAACGTAAAATACTTTCAAATAACTAAAAAAAACAAGGCTTTAAAAAAAAAAAGCCAAATCCAATACTTAAAAAAAAAACCAACTAGAAGAACTTTGAACATACGACAAGTCCAACAAAAACCTAAATGCTAAAAACCTAAAGACCAAAAATAACTCCTCAACAGTTTTGCCAGAACGCTAGACCTCAATCACTGTCAGAACTATCACCTGCTCCTTCATCTGAAAACATTTTAGGAAAACAAAAATGAGTACAAAAATACTCAATAAGCAATCTCAACATCAAGTTCAGAAATTCATTTTGGAAAAACAAAAAAAAACATAGAAATTCAGTTTAACTAATCATTTCAATAGTTGAATCAGAAGTCAAATATTCATTTGGTCATTTTATTTTAAAGCAATCATAAACAAAATACAAATATCCTTGCAAAACTTTTAATACAACAATTGAAACTTTCAAAAAACAAAAATCTTTCAATCATACAAACTTTCAAAACAAAACTTTCATTTAACCAAAACTTTCAATTCAAACAGTACTTTCAATCAATCAATACTTTCAAATATCAAAGTGGGAATATGCATTATTTGGGTAGCCTTCGTAACATATATGATGATTACCTGTCGGTAACATCAATCAATCAACCAGAACATTCAATTCAATTACTTAAGTGTGAGGCCATGTGAGTGAAACACACATGAATCTTCATTCCAAAGGAATGCTAAACCACAAACTGTGCCTTCCCACAAATAAGCTTCAATCAGTCAGAGATGTCGATAAAATCGACCAGAATAATCAATATAATTACTTAAGTGTGAGGCCACGTGAGTGAATAACACACACATGAATCTCCATTCCAAAGGAATGCCAAACCACAAATGTGTCTTCTCACAAATAAGCCAGAACAATTCCATCAATTCCAATTTAGGCTACTACCACAAATAAGCAAAGTATTCCCAAAAACATAAAATTGGCATATTCGGATAGCTCTTATCAAAACGATCAAAAATTCTTTCGTAAAAATTTGAAACAAAACATGTAGTTTCAAATAACAATTTCAATAAAGATTCATCAAATCAACCATTCAAACTCAGAACTAAAACAAACTTACTTTCACTTTGAAATCAATCAAAATACATTTATTTTAAATTATCCAAAATGGAAAAAATACTTTCAAATAGCAAAACACTTTAAAGCATATAAAACAATTTCGACCAATTTCAATCATACAAAACATTCTTTCAAACATTTGTCAAATAAACAATATTAAAAACATAATTGTACCAAAATTGCTATTTTGGAAGGGATGTGGAAATTACTTACCTCGATCGATAATTTTACAATTCTTAATCTCAATCTCAATTTTTCACAATACCAACTCCTTGAACTAAGGTCAATCTTCTAGAAACCTAAACATATTCAATACTTTTTTGATCAGAAGTCAAAATTCTATCTGAAAGGTCCAAAATCTTATATAAAATATAGACAATCTTATCTACCCAATTTTTCCCATTCAAAACAATTTTCTGCATAAAAAGTTAGGAAAAAAATAGGATTCTTGGAAAAAAAAAACAGCATTGAAAACTGGGTTTAAAACACTTTAAAATTCAATTAAAAACGTATTAAAATTAGTAAAATCAATATTTTTCAATATGAAATAAAATACGAAACAATTTTCCAATTCTTCATCTTTTAAAACTTTCATAGCTATCATAAATTATGGACGAATAACCCAGAAAATTTCTGCTCTTAAAACAAAACTTTCCAAGAGTTTTTGATCTAAAAGAATCAAGATTTCTACCATTTTACAAATAAAATCAGATCTGGAAAAATACCTAAAACTGCTGTAAAAATCTTTAAAACATAATGTTTTCATGTAGAAATTAAAGCTATAAATCACACTTTAAAGAAACAATCATTTGGTAAACTTTCTTGTACAAAAAGAACCCAAAAACACTAAAAACAGTCCCAAATTTAGAGAAAATAAAAGCTGAAAATTTTTGGAAAATCTTCCATTATCAAACCTTTAATTTAATCCAAAATCCATAAGATGAAAAACTTTGATAAAGAATTACGCAAACCAAAAACCTAAAAACTTTTTAGGGCAAAAGATTTCAAGAATCTTTTCATTCTAAACAATCAAGAATGAAAACGAAACCCAAATTTTTCAAGAAAGATTCAATCAAGAAAGAAAACAAACTTGAAAATAGAAGGGAAGAAAGCTTACTGCTTTTTCTTTAGAAAGGAAACTGTAGAACTGACTTCTTCGTTTCCCTCTTTTTGCCGTCAAAACTTTTGATCAAAAAGGTTAGGGCTTAAAAGACCCATTTTTTTAAAAGAACTCTAATAAAAACCCTTGACAAAATTATCTTCTTTCTTTTTAAATAAAAAGAGAATAAATATTTATTTCCTAATTTAAAAAAAAAAAATAAAATCCTAATTCAAAAAGGTTTTAGAAAAATCAATAAAACAAAAAAAATAAATAAACAAATAGAATAAAATAAAAAATATATTTTTTTTCGGTTGTTACATTTGAGGCTCGAGATCATGGAGATCGAGGCGAAAGTCAAATATCAATGGGAATTTTAGCTTTCTTCCCTTTTATTTCCATTTTTAGCTACTGTATTTGTGCTATAATGTTGGATTGGTGGATTGTATTAAACATGATTAGTGGCTAAATTTTATTAGTTTAGGGTGTTAATGTAGCTAATGGATCTATGCTTTTAATTAATTGAATTTTATTGATATTGTCACTCATTTCGGTTCTTTTGTATGTTGGGTTTGCAAAGCTTTTAGACTACTGACCCTAGTTTAATTGATAGTTAGCATAAATTGAGCTTGAAAGAGAGGGTTTAAGCTTAGAAAGACAATGTATAATGGTTGGGTTTCGCCTAAGTGACATAGGATTAATAGAATTCAATTAAGGCTTAAAATGAAGGGTCTTAATGTCTTTATTTAATTAATTAGCACTAGGGACACCTAGGATAGTAAATTGGTTTAAGAAGATTTGATGAACTCAACAGAAAATTCTATGAAAATAGACTTCTAGGCCTAAGAATTGAGTGAGGCGACTTTATTGATTGCTTGATTAATTAATTGCATGTTATATTTAGTGAAATTAACTCCCTAAATGTCTTTAACCGTGTTGTCTCACTATTTTAGTTTGATTGCATGCTCGATTTGTTTTTATCTATTTTTCAAAGCTCCATTTTATTTTGTTCCCTAAATAATTTCAATTGTGAGTAGGCTTAGTAATCAAACAATCTAAAATACAATTATCTGTGGATTACGATATCTGGTAAACGCTTACTATTTTATTACTTGGGCCCCTGTGCTTGCAGAAATGTGTAGTTACGTGCAACAAGTTTTTACCTCCATTGCTAGGGAATTAGAAATTTTGGTGTGTTTGAGATTGAGAATAAAGGAATTGATTTTAATTTAGGGGTATTTAGTGCTTTATTTGTTGATTTTTGTGTATGTTTATTTTTCTATTTTGGTTTTAAGGGGGCTATTGGCAGTGTATGCGAAGTGATAAAGGGGCTAACCTTCTTCCTCTTCATCTAGAGATTTATCGTACTTGTAGGTTAGTGAAGAAGGAGAAGAGAACCCAAATTAAAGCCATGGCCGAACAACAACAAAAAGAGGAGGAGTCGAGAGCGATCAAAGATTACTTTTAGTTGGTCTTCCCTATAGATCATTTAGGGATCGTGTACACACCTATCCAGGTGAACAACTTCGAATTTAAGATCGGGCTAATTCAGATGGCTCGCGATAGCTTGTTTAAAGGACATCATTTTGACGATCCTCATTTGTATCTACGCTTTTTCTTGGAGATTTGCAAGATGGTAAAGATGAACGATGTAACTTTTGATGTTATAGCTTATGATTGTTTATGTTCTCTTTACAAGATAAAGCTAAGGATTGACTCAAGTCGCTGAAACCAGGGAGTATAACCACGTGGGATGAGCTAGCCCCAGACGTTCCTGATGAAGTTCTTTCGTCCTGCTAAAACAATAAAGTTGCAATCAGAGATTGAGATCTTCAAACAGCTGGGATGGAGAACAGCCTTACAAGAGTTGGGAAATATATAAAGAAATGTTGAGAAAGTGCCCACAGCATAGATATCCCGACTGGTTACAGGTAAAATTGTTCTATAATGAACTTTCATCTTCCACTAAGACTATCTTGGATACAAGTGTAGGCGGAAATTTCATTGCTAAGACAGTTGAGGAAGCATGAGCTTTACTTGAGGAGATGGCCACAACGAGTTATTAGTAGCCCTCAAATTGTTCTACATCTAAATTCTCTGCTGGGATTTATGAGATCGATGAGGTAAGTGCTTTAAAAGCATAAGTGGCGTTGTTGACTAACGTTATAAATAAATTGTTTACTACAGGAGCCACGCAATCGATTGCCTTATTAGCAATGTTGAATGTGAAGAGTCTAGATGTCACACCCCCTCCCACAACACCTGTTATCCTAGCCCGGAGGAAGGCGTGAAGCCAACAGGCATCGTTTCACTTCTTAACGATACCTATGACCCTTTTAATTCCTGATAAACAAACCATACCTGTAAACGAAATACTTTACATATTACACAGCGGAACCCTGGAAAATTTCTACATATGCACACGGAGCAGTTTTAGTTAAAACCTTACTTGAGCAATCAAAACACAACCACTCGTTGTTTACACAAACAAGACCACTAGTTTCATACACGAACATATCTACAGGTCTCTTTTAAGTTATCTACACTACGAGCAGACTCGCTATATAATACCACCCACGTACAGAGTGTCTAACTCTAAGAACCCTCGGCGGCGATGGCAGGATCTCAGGCACTGGGAGCTCGATCTCTACCTGAAAAGTTGGAAAACATTGAAAGAATGAGCTGGAAAGCTCAGTGAGTGACTGAGTTTAAAACTATTAACTTGTAAATCATATCATTTGGTAAATCATAAGCATATGTGTTGACAGTCAAGCGCTAACTATAAACATATAACATCAATAGCTTTTCCCAGAAATCCAGCAAGCATGTCAAAGATAATAACTATTTATAACATATGACAAACTAGCTGTGTAAGGCTCGCCTAGTACAATCAACGTTCATTCTACGATGTAGTGGGGCCCGCCCAGCACTCCCATCGTCTTTACCGTAGTGGGGCTCGCCCAACACTCACGACAGCATTGTTGTCACGAAGTACACTCAACGTCGACAACAGAAAATGACCTGTGTGCACACGGTACTTTACAGCCTCGAGCTCAGTATCTCAACCATTAACTCATTCAGGTCTCAGAGAAACACATGAAAACTTGGAATTATGGTATTTCTACTAGTTTCAGAAAAAGAAATCAGTAACATATGCTCACAAATACATATCCCAAGAGACATAAGGTCTTTAAGCTAAATCATCCTTAGAAAATCTTTTATTTTCATAGCATACGTGCAGGCATAGAATTCGTTTTTGAAATTCGTTTTGTCACTCACAGCGTTAAAGTTAGATTCCCGGTCCGTAAACTTGTCCTATTTCTTCTTGGCCTGCCAAACAAATCAAAACCAAGCATTAGAATCTCGGCCTCATGAATTTAAGGTTTAGAAATGCAAAAACCCTCCCATCTAATTCCTGCACTTTACAGATTTTATACCCTAAACTCACACACCTATAACTTTTCCATTACTTGCTCAAAAATGATGTTCTTTATACCAAACTCTTCCTTCTTGAACCCTTTAAAACTTATCTGAAGGAGTGAAATTGAAATTCCTATAGGATGTGTCTGTAACTACCTTGAAAGCCATTTTCCCCAAACACGTTTCTGCTAAACCAGAACTGTTTTCCTGCTGCAACTCAAAACAAACCTGACATTTAAAGCGACTTCTAATCAATTCCTAACCACGACTTCTTCACGAAAGTTATAGGAAATTAAATCATCTTTCCAACCATACCTAATACAGCTTCCAATTTGAAGCCTACAGATTAGCACATCCCAAAAACCAGAGGTTCCTCGGATTTGACAGAAAAACCTCTCCTTCGGTTCCCTCTTCACAATCATTAACATAAAATCAGATTTTGCCTGAGCTTCCTTCACGAAAATCGTTCTAAAATGAATTAACTTTCAGAAGAATCAAACCTTACCTCTTAATTCGTCCTGTGGAGCTCGGTATGAGCAAAAAACCAGACGTTGGCAGAATTGAACATCAGAATTTACCATGCAACTTGGACTGTGTTTCCCTCTTTTCTTCTTCAATTCCACCTTCAAAATCTCCTTCTTCTTCTTTTCAGACTCTCTCCCTCGAAACCCCTCTGTTTTCCTTTGGTAAATGATACTCTAAATTGGGTGAAAGTGTGTGAGAGGGTTATAAAGAAAGCTCTTGGCGGTGGGTGGAAATTCCCACCTTTCCAATTTCTTTTTTTTTTTTTTTTTTTTTTTTTTTTTAAAAACAAAACATACACCTTCCACTTTCCATTTCTCTTTTGTTTTAGTTTCTTCTTTTCTTTCTCTTTTTTTTTACAAGCTTACCAATACATTTTTCTTAAGAATTTTCAAGGAGGGATTCCGGGTTTACACTAGAGGATTCGTCGATCTAGTAATGCCAGTATGTCTAGAATCGAGGATATGGTTTTCGGGGCAATCAGAATCTACCCAACTACTATCACCCATGTCTGTGAAACCACGAGAATTTTTCTTATTCTAACACAAAATGTTTTGCAACCACCTCCAGATTTTGCATCGTCATCGCAGCAAGAGAAGAAACTAAACATGGAGGAAATGTTGGGGACCTTTATCAATGAACAATGGAGAATGAATGCAAAGATGCAGACATCGATTACCACCTTGGCCATCGCGGTTAGTGGCCATGATACAACGCTAAAGAATTTGGAGGTGCAAATAGGACAAAATGTCAACGTTGTCAATACTCTACAAAAAGGTAAATTCTTAAGCGACACTGAGGTGAACCCGAGGAAGCAGTGTAAGGAGATTATACTAAGGAGCGGGACTCAGTTGAATAGGTCGATGTATAAGGTGGTAATTTCAAAGGAGAAGACTGAGAGTTAAGGGGTTATGGTAGAAAAAACCACACAAGAGAAGTTTTCTTACCATTCTTCTTCATTTATTCTTGCATGTGTTCCGTTTCTCCAAAATTTGAAAAAGAAAACGCTTGATGAGCAACTTAAAAAGTTTTTAGGGATGTTTAAGAAACTTTAAATTAACATACCTTTTGCGGAGGCTTTGGAGAGCACGCTCAACTATGTGAAGTTTATGAAGGAGATTTTTGTGAAAGAGAAAAAGTTCAGAGACTACAAACATATCTTCATGAAGAGTAATGCTAGTTTTTTAATTCAGGATAAACTGCCCATTGAAATGAAGGACCAAGCTAGCTTCCTAAATTTTTGCACAATTGGAGACATTCACATTAACATGCCTTATGTGATTTAGGGTCCAGTGTTAATCTTATGCCATACTCTATCTACAAGAAGCTTGGTCTTGGGGAAGCGCAGCTATCTACTATATCTCTTGAGTTGGTTGATGGTTCTATGACGTAACAGGCCTTATGTGATTTAGGGACCAGTGTTAATCTTATGCCCTACTTTATCTATAAGAAGCTTGGTCTTGGGGAAGTACAGTTGTCTACTATATCTCTTGAGTTGGTTGATGGTTCTACGACATATCCATGAGGTATAGTAGAGAACATTTTAGTTGAAGTGGATAAATTTATCTTATATGCAGATTTTGTGGTACTGGATGAGGAGGATGAAGACTCAAGGATTCATGTGATCCTTGGACGACCCTTTTTGGCCACTAGTAAGGCTGAATTTAGTGTGCACAAAAGTAAACTTACTTTTAAATAGATGATGAAAAAGTAATGTTTCAAGTATTTCACCCTATGTTTGTGCCTGAAGTTGAAAAATGTTTTAGGGTAGAAATGGTGAACACTGAGCATGTTGATATTAATATTTTTGCTTGTGATTAATGAGCCTATGGATGTCGTGATTGATGTGGATGAATAAGTTGATTTATTGATGGTGGATTCTGTTGCTTCTTTCGTTATGCTTGATGAAGTGTTGGTTGATTCTGATGATTTTTTTGGTAATATTGATAGAAATGTGTCTCTGGTTGAGCACCCTTATGTTATGTTTATTGAATATGTTGTCAATGAAAATATGCATAATGTAAATCTTGCTTGTGAGGGTGTGAATTTGTTGAGTTTAGAGCATGTATGATTGTTTGATGTATGTGATAGCACACAAAATGTGCTAACTATAGGGTTTACTTTTGTTAGTCTTTATACTTTATTCAATGCTTTTCACAAGTTATTTATTTAAATTCGGCTATTGAGAAATGGGAGCGAAATCGGAGATTTTGGTAATACCATGGCGAGCATGGAACCAATGAAACTCAATTTGAGAAGCGATGTGAAGCAAAAAGCCAAGAAACCCGAGGATATTAAAGGAATGAATGTTTCACTCCACAATGGAAGCATTGGATCGTCTTTGATTTTATTTAAAATTAAACAATAAAATTAAGGTTAAGAAAAACATACCTTGAAAATAATATTATGGAGACTATTATGGCGGATCTTTATCTCTTCCACAAAGTTTTCCTGGCTATGACTCGAACACAAGACCAAGACTTGTGGGAGCCTCTTGAAAGAAAATCCACAAGGGATTGGAGAGGAAGAGGCCGAGAGAGAATTATCTAATTCACTCTATTGAGGAGATGTGTGTTGTATCTAATGGCTCAACCCAAGGGTCCTATTTATAAAGACCAAGGATAAATCTTTGCCAGACTTAAAATATTATATTTTAATAACTAATATATTAAACTATATCTTATACTTATTTGAATCTCATTCAAATCTCGTACGATATTTATTTATTTGAATCTTATTCAAATTTTATAAATATCTTTTATTTAATGTATCAAATATGCATTAATTATTTTAATACAATAAATATATTTTCATCTTTTATATTTAATATATCTAATATATTAAATATTCATTTGAACATTTCAAATTAAATATTAAATTTGAACATTTCAAATTTTAATATTTAATGTATCAAATACAATAAATATATTTTTCTCTTTTATATTTAATATATATAATATATTAAATATTAATTTGAACACCTCAAATTAATATTAATTTGAACATTTCAAAATTTTCTTTCAACTAAATTGATCTTTTAGTGTTACTATGAGCTAGCAAGGGGACCTTATGGACCTACAGATTATAATTTCCAATGATACAAAATTAATTAATTAAACTCTTTAATTAATTAATTTTAATTCATTAACTATAGGTCACTCCACTATAGACCTAGAGTTGCACTCTTATGCACTGTAGGACAAGTTATGTCCATGGATATAATCACTACATGCAAATCGATCCTTCACAAGTTGTTCGTAATTACAGCTGGGTCAAAAGTCCGTTTTACCCCTGTAATTACATCTTGCACCTTAAGTACCACTGATCATCTAATGAACAATTTGTTTATAATCTTATTATAAACTAAGTCCCTCTCGAGCTAGTGAGAAGGTGGTGCCCCATTGTTCAAGTCCCGAAATCAGCACTTAACGGAACTACTCATTTACTTACTCTATATGGGAAGAAGTGAATTCCATCTTGTGAGATTATGTTCCTAGCTCCCTATTTAGTCAAGTCCCCAAAATGGTAGGCATATTGAATCGGCTACAAAAGTCATTCTCACCCATGCAAATCAAAGGACAAGCCCTCACAGGCAGGAGTTCATAACTCACTCAGGATTAAGAACGAGTCGCAAATGATCATCATGATGAAATATTAATCTTCTCAATTAATGGATTTATTTAGAGAGATTAAATATTCCGTGGTGCAGTCTTACACAAACTCCTTGTATAAGATACCCCCACTCACATGTCTCCACATGAACGATTTGGATCAAATCATTTGTAACTATTACAAAGTGGGTCGTATCAATAGTGTTACCAAGATAAGGCACCCAACCTTATCCATATACTATGACCCTTTAAGTTATTTCTTGAACATGATCCTCTCATATGTCAACCATATACTGTTCAATATTACACTAATAACCTTAGATTTTTCATATAATGGATAATATTATATTGCAAATAAAATAATCAAAATTATTATTAATTATTAAATAAATTATTAATTATGGGATTTTTGGGCATAAATCCCAACAATCTCCCACTTGCACTAAAGCCGGTGAGACATGTATCCTAGGGCATACTCTATACCCAATAGGTATAATGTTGAGACGCTATTTGAAGCGTCTCAATGCTACAATCACAGCCTAACAAGCCACATAATCCGTACAGGCAGCGTTGAGATACTACAAGGTAGCGTCTCAATGTTGCCTTGCCTTATTCGAAAAGACACATTTTTGGAATGACAATGTTGAGACGCTGTCACGATTTCTATATAAAGTTCATTATTTGCTTGGGGAAAGGAGAGTCGTCTTGGAGAGAGTTGAACTCTAATATTGATTCTACACATTTGAGGAGTCTAGAGGATATTCTTGGGAGCGGGGAGCGAGGTTTGAAGCTCAAGATCGTGAAGATTACATCGGGAACGGGAATCTACACATCACAAGAGTTCTTCTTTTCCTTTTACTTTGTAGTTGTCATTATGGATTTTTACATAAGTGTATATTTATATTTAGTGATTATTAGTGACTTGTCTCTAGAGGATTGATGTAGTTGTTGACTTTATTATTTTAGTTTTTAATTCATATTTTGATTATGCTTTATAACTATTTGTGTTTAAATATTTTTAATGCTTGTTGACTTTTGGCCAAGGTTTGCATGTTTTGCAAAAACTTGTTGCATGATTTTGTGACCATGCAAAGCCACAAGTGTACGGTGTCAAGTTTTAATATAGTGATTAATGAGTGCAAAGTATCGTCCTTAGGAATGGTTTTCTAGATTGATTGATTACTATGAATAATAACATCTAATTTTATTTAGAGAAGTGATTTTTAGAGAATTGTGATTAACAAAATTAAGTAAAGCAAAGATGTAGATATCTAAGAGGGAAAAAAACCTAGAGAATTGACTTCACTAATTGAACCATTATTTTAGTTAATTAACCCAAGTTATGATTATGTAAAACTATAAGCAAGAAGTAAATATATCATAAGACTTTTCCAAGTCAAGTTGACCTCATGCACTACTATAAATCTAACGTATCCGTCTACATTTTAATAACATGCAAGGCGTTGAGAGCTTATTTTTATGCTTCTAAGAGAATTCTTCATTCACATGCAAGAATTTACTAATAGTTGTGCTTGAAATTAATCTAGTCTAAAATCCACTCTTTCAAGCATAAATTTAGACCAACAAAATATGCAAACCTTAGCCAAAAGTCAACAAGCAGTACAAATATTCAAACACAAATAGTTATAAAGCATAATCAAAATATGAATTAACAACTAAAATAATAAAGTCAACGGCTACATCAATCCCCTAGAGACAAGTTTAGCCACTCATAATCACTGAAAATAAATCTAGACTTATGTAAAAATCCATAATGACAACTACAAAGTAGAAGGAAAAGAAGAACTCTTGTGATGTGACAATTCCCCGTACCCAATCTAATCGTCACGATCTTGAGCTTCAAACCTTCGCTCTCCGCTCCCAAGAATGTCCTCTAGACTCCTCAAATGTGTAGAATCAATATTATTCAATTCTCTCCAAGACGGCTCTCCCTTTCTGCAAGAAAATAATGAACTTTATATAGAAATCGTGACAGTGTCGAGACACTAGGTTGCAGCGTCTCGATGCTGTCATTCCAAAAATGAGCGTTTTCGAATAAGGCAAGGTAGCGTAGCGTCTCAACACTATCTTTGCGGATTCTATGGCTTGTTGGGCTGCAATTGTAGCTTTGAGACGCTACAAATTGCATCTCAACGCTATACCCTTAGGTTTCTTGGCCCCTTTTTCTTCTTTGCTTCACATGGCTTCTCAATTTGAGTTCTGTTGGTTCCATACTTGCCATGGTATCTCCAAAATCTTCGATTTCGCTCCCATTTCTCAATAGCTGAAATTTAAATAAACAACTCGTGAAAAGCATTGAATAAAGTATAAAGACTAACAAAAGTAAAGCCTAGAGATAACACATTTTGTGTGTTATCAAATACCCAAAAACTTAAGCTTTTGCTAGTTTTGAGCAACACAGAACAAAACCACCTCACGATTTCACTAATGCATAAATATATCTGGAGCCTCAAAGATCTAAATATGAAAATCGCACAATCAAAGAAAGAACTTAAGCACAACCATTCATTAGGAAATTTAAATTTCATCCTACTCATCCCTTGCGTGTATGCGCGCTTAACCTTCCCTCTTTAAGTCTTTACTAGCCAACCTCAGTTTAATTTCCCCCTATATTGGCTTTAAGTTCCAATTATTAACCCCTCCTACACTCAAGAGAGTAATGACTCATTGAAGCACTAAAAATAATAAATTAGGTTAGACAACCCCCAAACTTGCCTTTTTGTTTTTTACTCTTAAATAAAGGACCCTAGCTTTCACACATCCACTATAGGGATCCTTACCCAGAGCACTCACTCAATGAGTGGCCTAACTGGTCACAGTGGAGGTAGCTCTTTTTGTCCCTGGTCCTTTTAAACACAACATATTGACTCAAACAAGCAAAAAATTTATTTTCTTTTCAACATGCAAAAAAAAATCAATATAGGCAACATTATCACATAAGTCTTGATGTAGCTTTACAAACTATTATGCAGATTGACCCTCTAATCGGTTCTTAAGCCTATCGAGGTGACATCAAACTTTCAAACGAAATAACCTTGTTCTAAGCATTTAAAACAAAAGGAAAGCAGGCCAAGTGCTCTACAGATTCAGGGGAATCCAAGAAAAATTTAAATTTATCTCAACTTCAGGACATGCTCTCATGTTTCAAATGATTGCAAATTTTTTTTATTGTTTAGATCACATCCTAGACCATCCTAATCATCAATATGCACAAGGTTCATCAATTTTTAGTACATGCACAGGACTCAAACAATAAGTAGAGAGTACCCCCACCCCTAAACGTAAAACATGCATTGTCCTCAATGTATAAAATATTCAACATGCATAAGGATAAGGAAAAGATGAGGGTAGTGAACAATACTGTCCTAATTAAGGTGAGATCCATCATTTTCATCATCTCAAGGGGATAGGGTGGAATAATTTGAACTCCTATAATACAAAGCACAGGAAACCAAGTAAGGACACATGATAGAAAACTACGAAAAAGAAAAACTGGCACAACAAGGATAGAAGCTTGGGTTGCCTCCCAAGAAGCGCTTTGTTTAACGTCTTTAGCTAGACGGAGCTCATGTGTATGCGTTCGGGTGGTTTCTTGTCCTTGAACTCACATTCCTTCATTTTCTCCTTGTCATTGAGTATTGAATCTAGAGAGTCACTCCAAACTACACATTTTCCATAGTCAGAATACAAAGAATTGACTAACTCAACTCTATGACAAGTACTTACCTCATCATCTAAACTTTGGTGTTTGAATATTTGAAATTCTACACTTTCCTTGCCCACTTGTAAGGTTAAATGTACCTCTGTACATGCTAATGTCTGCCTTACTAGTGGCTAGGAAAGGTCTTCCCAAGATGATTGAGATCTCAGCATCCTCCTCCATGTCCAGTACTACGAAGTCCACAGGGACTATGAACTTGTCTACCTTGACTAAGACGTCCTCCATAACTCCTTTAGGGTATGTGATGGATCGGTCAACTAATTGTAGTGAAATTATTGTTGGTTTCACTTCCCCCAAACCAAGTTTCCTATAAATAGAGAGGGGCATCAAATTCACACTAGCCCCGAAATCAGATAATGCTTTAAAAGGAGAATTTCCTATTGTATTGGGAATAGTGAAACTTTCTATGTCTTTTAATTTATGAGGCAAATTCTTTTGGATGATTGCACTGCACTCCTCAGTGAGATTAATTGTCTCATAAGCCTTCAGCCTCTTTTGCTTGACATTATCTCCTTCATGAACTTCACATAATTCGGTATTTGCTCCAGTGCATTTGCAAAAGGGATATTTATATGAAGTTTTCTGAAAACATCTAAACTTTTTTCAAATTGAGAATCAAGCTTTTTCTTTTGAAAGCATTGAGGATATGGAATAGAATTAGGAACTATAAAGATAGGAGACTTAGTCGATATCTCAATGGTTGGTTTAGGTGTTGCTTTTGGAATCTCCTGATCAGGCTCCTGTACATCTTCTGGGATGGAATGCTCATATGGCCTTTCTTCGATTCAGTTAATGCCTTTCCACTTCGCAGGGTGATGGCCTTGCATGTTTCCCTTGGGTTTACCTTGTTATTACTGGCAAACTTACCTTTTTGCATAGTGTTCAAGGTGGTAGCCATCTGACTGATTTGTACCTCTATGTTTTTTATGGCTGTACCATGACCATTGGCCATACTCTCCAACTGGTTAGTTCTGCTCCTTGATTCAGTGATGAATGCCCCCAACATGTCCTCAAGGGATGGCTTCTTTTCAGCTTGATAGAAGGTGGATGCATAACCTAGAGGAGGCTGTAGATCATTCTTATTATTAGCATAGGAATTTTTTTTGTGATTTGTCAAACCTGAAAGGTAGTGAGATGGAAGTTTGTTCTGCATCGATGTCCCCCATAGTTGGAATTTATATTATTGACGTACTAGGCTTGCTCAATGCTAGATTCCCCACCAACTTGAAAGGATTGAGCTGCTACTATGGAGGCTATTGACTGAGGAGTTCCTATACTTGCAAGTTTAGATAAAGCATGAGTTAGAGATGTTATTTGAGATTTAAGGGTGCTTACCTTATTCAACTCATAAAGACCAGCCACTGTTCGATGATTTGAACGCTCATTTGGCCATTTATAGCTAGTGGTTGACATTTCCTCCAGTAAGGTTCGTGCTTCCTCAACAGTTTTAGCCATAATAGTGCCTCAAGTTGTTGCATATGAGAATTAGGGTCTTCAGTGGAAAGTCCTCTGAATCCACAATCTCTTGTCATCTGGATCAGGCTCGTTTTTAACTTAAAGTTGTTGGCATTGATCGTTTCATGGACTATTCCATATTGGTCCGCATTGAACATCGGTTGGAAATAGTCCCTAATGGCCTTTTGCTCTTCCTCTTCTCCTTGGTTAGCCATGTCAGCAACTTGAGTTCTCCTTTCTCTTTGGTTTCTTTTGTTGGTTCTTTCAATTTATAAATCAAAAGGAGCAAGGAATGCCTCCTTATCCTTTTGCATACACTGCTCAACTCCTAAAAAAAATCAAAACACAAACAAAATCAATAAAAAAAGGAAAACAAAAGAAAACTCTAAACTAAGACCATATGCTTTTTCCACAATATCAATTAATCTAAATATGCACCATTCCCCAGCAACGACTCCAAAAACTTATTGAGTGATTTTGTGACATTGCGAAGCCGCAAGTGTATGGTGTCAAGTTTTAATATAGTGATTAACAAGTGCAAAGTATTGTCCTTAGGAATATTTTTCTAGATTGATTGATTACCATGAATAATAACATCCAATTTTATTTAGAGAAGTTATTTTTAGAGAATTGTGATTAACAAAATTAAGTAAAATAAAGATGTAGATATCTAAGAGAAGAAAAAGTCTAGGGAATTGATTTCACCAATTGAACCATTATTTTAGATAATTAACCCAAGTTATGATTATGCAAAACTATAAGCAAGAAGTAAAAATATCAAAAGACTCTTCCAAGTCAAGTTGACCTCATGCAATGCTATAAATCTAACGTATCCATCTAGATTTTAATAACATGCAAGGTGTTGAGAGCTTCTTTTTAGGCTTCTAAGAGAATTCTTCATTCACATGCAAGAATTTACTAATAGTTGTGTTTGAAATTAATCTAGTCTAAAAGCCATTCTTTCAAGCATAAATTTAGACCAATAGTATGGTGCGTTAATTGACAATTTGGGTCGTAGCATGCCTCTGATTAGTGAGAATTTGATTTTGGAGAGTGAATTTGAGAAGGTATTTATGCATTCCTTTGAGGTGTTGAGTGATAACCCTTCCTTGTGCTTGAATTCTGTTTCTATTCTAAATCACGTGGAAGGAGTTAATAGTGTTGTTGAGGATATAGGAAAGAGAGCTGATGGAGGGTTCTTCATATTTAAGTCACCTTGAATTGGTGTTCATGAGCCACGTCGAGCTAATGACACTAAACAAGTGCTTCTTGGGAGGCAACCCAAGCTTAATTGCTTTCTTGTTGAGTTGTTTTTAGGAGTTTTAGGTTTGTTGATCTTAGCTCCTGCTGTTGGTTTTTGTTTTCAGGAACTCGAGATCCAAGATAATCTTCACATCTCCCATTAAAGTGGAATGTTCAGAGTTGTTGTCACACCCCTTCCCAGCTTACTTGCCTACCCTAGGAAGAGATGTAAAGACATAGACAATCAACCCTTTTACTAGCTCTCTCTGACCATCCCAACATATATCTGAAAATGAAGGTAACACAACACGTTTGAACAAGTAAGTTTGGAACGCTCAAATACACATATGAGCAAGACCCATTAACTTTCAGTACTATGTTCTTTAACAAGTCATAACATTTTATAGTTATTACAACCCCGCTAAAATGCTTTTACTACAAACTATATACATAAGAAAGTGTATATACAAGGAGCTAAAACGGCGTGGTGGCAAACAGGTCTTGTCAAGGCTAAGCACCGGGAACTCGTCTGCTACCTGGGAAGAGAAAACATAATAAAAACGTGAGCTGGGAAGCCCAGTGAGTGTCTATCTTAAAAACATTATAAGCTCAAAGATGAAACATAATGATGGACAAGCTACAAGTTAGAGATAACTTATCACTTATTTGTAAACATAATCAAACCATGCTACCCATTTACAGGTTTAAGTCACCACATTATGTATAGCATAGAAACTCATAATGTAGTATCATACTGAAGAATAGACATTTCAAAAGCGTAGAAGCTCATAACAATAAAACTCATATCATGATACCACTTTCGAACCTTAGCTGTGGTAGAGTCATCTCTATACCAACAACGTTCATACCTCTCTCACGTGCACGTGGAATTCCATTGACACACTGGTCTTCCCTAATACCTTATCTATGTCCTTCAGTATTGGGTTAGACCAGTTACTACCCGAATACCTTCTCTTTGTCCTTCAGTATCGGGAAATCATAATTCCTCCCTCCCAAGTACCTTCTCAATGTCCTTCAGTACTGGGGGTTAACAACATACCGGGGCATACTTTGATTACCTTGGAAATCATGTTTTGATAACACAAACAACAAATTCTCAACATTTGCACTTTTCCTTTCTAAACATGTTTCCAAGTGGATTTACACAAAGCATTTTCTAAAGGAAGTCATACTTCCATAATTTAGTTTCCATGTTTGAATGTATAGTTACAAACTAATTCAAATCATGCTTAAGTTTCATCAATCACATTCTATTAAAAGCTCCATGAAAAGTATACAAAAGTAAGTCAAGCATGTTTCAATGATCAACATTTATGCTTTTGAAGCAAAACAAAGGTCAAGCATAGTTTTAAAATAGATTCACTCACAATCACCAAAAAGGGTTCCAAGGATTATAAGCTATTCCTATCTCCGTTTGCCCTGAAAAAAGAAATTACTAACATTAATTCCTTTCCTTATACACCTTAAAAACATATCTAATTCAGTCCCATAACTCAATTCATAATAACCATATGCACTTGGGTGTAAGGTATAAAGAAATGGAAGCACATCTCCTTCAATCTCTTGCTAGCAGTTTTTTTTTTCTTGCACCTAAAATTTCAGGTTCAACTTTCAGCTTGGGTTCCTCAAAATTTAGCAAAACAACCACCTAATATTTTTTGATAAACCTCAAGTAAAACATCTTAGCTTACTTACCTCAAAGTTTCAGCTTCTAATTCCTCCTCAAGAGCTCAAAAGAAACGGATTTCTTCACACTGTTCTGCTACCCGAGAATTATGTACCCTAAAATTCCAGGTTCAACTTTCAGCTTGGGTTCCTCAAAATTTAGCAAAACAACCACCTAATATTTTTTGATAAACCTCAAGTACAACATCTTATCTTACTTACCTCAAAGTTTCAGCTTCTAATTCCTCCTCAAGAGCTCAAAAGAAACGGATTTCTTCACACTGTTCTGCTACCCGAGAACTGTGACACCTCTCGGTTTTCTGCTATTTTCTCCTCCTTCCTCTTCCTATTTCCAAAACAGCCACCCACTTTCGTATTCTACACTCAATTTATGAGAGTTTGACTCAAAAATCATCGAATTTGGTGCAGTAAATTAAGAGATATGGCTGTTTGAAGTTGATCCTCTTCCAGAAGCTTCGAGCTTGACAGCACCCACTTGTCAAAGATAAATTCGTGGCTCCACAAATTTTTGCCACCTCCTACTTCCTTATTTACATCTTAATCCCCCTTTTTTAAAAAAAAAAAAAACAAAACAAAACAAAGACAATATATTCACCTATCACATTTAGTCAACTTTACTTAAGTTTGTGAGAAATAAAAACTTTCATTCAATACATAATGCACCTAAAATTTACCCAACTTGCTAATGACCTTAACTTACTTCAATTCAACTCTTAATATGCTTATTCAATGGCTTACCTATCTCCTTATGAAGCTTTATACACATTATAGTTCACAATCCAAAAGATTCCCAAATCTCATCACGACATCTTTTAGTGCAACCTATATCAATTTGCATATGTCAAAACTTCAAATATGAGCACAATATGATCAAAAGAGAGTTTAGGGCTTACAGTTGTGGTGTTTTTCTCACGCTTCAGGGTAGTTTTGTTTCTCTTTATCATTTGATTTCTCCTTTGCATATTTAGGAGAGATAGATGAGTTGATACGTTGAGGAAAATTTTAGTTTAAGTTTGGGAGGAATGCATGCTATGCCCGATTTTGAGTTAAATTGAAAATTTGTTTGATTTTATATGATGATTGGTGTTGTATATGGTGTGATTAGGACAGCCAGTGATGTGATTTGAATAATTCTATATGATGATTGGAGTTTATTTTTGCATGATTTTTGTGAAATTTGAAAGCATGTCTGGATTTGAGTAAATTTTAATTTTTTTGCTTTGAATTCCTTGTACATGTTGAGCACATAGCCTGTTATTGGTAGTTTTGAAAGTTTAGAATAGTTTTATGATTTCTAGAAATTTGTTGTCGCTCCGATAGGCTTAAGGCTTAGTTTGAAAGTGAACTTACATGATAGCTTGTAATGTTGAGCTTAGGAATAATGCATGTTTAATTTGCTTGCAAAAAGAAAGAAAAAAAATGAGTGAAAAGAAGTGAATAAGAAAAAAAAGCAACAAAAAAACAGTTGTAATGAGTAAAGATTATCTTGGGTAAAAAGAGCTACTTCTGTCGTGATCAATCAGGCTACTCATTGAGCGAGTGCTATGGGTAAGGGTTCCTACGACAGTTATGTGAAGATAGTGCTTTTGATTCAAAGTAAAATGTAAGTTTGGGGGAAGCTTACTTCGTTCAGGCGCCTAGTTTAATATTACCTTATTGAGTGTGAGGGAGATGAATTGGGTTTTACAGCCAGTGTAAGGAGAAAATGCATGGAGAATTTCTCAAACCTGTTTCGGGCTAGTAAAAACGTCAATAGGTAGGCTACACACACACACTCGCAAGGAATGGAAAGTTTTGTTTAAATTTCTTGAGGTTTGGATGTGTTTGCTTATTTAATTTTGTCTGTTTCTAAATCCATTGTTGAGATCACTGAGTTTTGAGTTACTATTATGCAACCTATGATTCATATATTTATGTTGTCTTTTGTTTTGCTCGGGACTAGCAAAAGCTTAAGTTTGGGAGTATTTGATAGCACTCAATTTGTGTTATCTTTATCTTATTAATTTAGCTAGTTTTAAGCTTAATTCGTGAGCTTTGATATCGATTTATGTTGTTTACAGGAACTGAGCATTTTAGGAGGAAATGGAGAGTTTAAGAGTATTTGAGTGTTTATGGAGCAAAAAGAGATGAGAAAATGATGCTAAGGATGGAAAAGGAGTCAAGCTTGGAAATTAGACCCAAAAGGATAGCATCTAGATGCCATAAATTTGGTGCACAACCCATGAGATAGCGTTGAGATGCTACCCTGTGGAGTCTCAACGCTAGAAAAATGCAAAGAAGCTGCTTTCTGTTTGTAGCATCAAGATGCTAGGTTCACGCGCTTAATTGAAACATCACCGTTTTGGGCAGTGTGTTGACGCTGCGTAAATTGAAGGTATTCATCTAATTCTTTCTCAAAAAAGCGAGACACATTTTAAGGTTTAGAACCCCATTTGTGGAAATTGGCTAATTTGGGAGACCTTGGGGCTGCTTTGGAGCTCTTTGGTGGAGGTTCGAGGCTAGGGACCATGGAGATTGAGGAGAAAATTGAAGATCAATAGAGTTTTTAGCTTTCTTCCATTTCATTTCTCTTTTTAGCTACTGTATTTGGGCTGTAATGTTGGATTTGTGGATTGTATTGAACATAATTAGTTGCAGAATTTCATTAGTTTAGGGTGTAAATATAACTAATGGATCTATTCTTTTAATTATTGAATTTTATTGATATTGTCACTCATTTCGATTCTTTTGTATGTTGAGTTCATAATGCTTTTAGATTACTAGCCATAGGCTAATTGATCATTTGCTTAAATTGAGCTTGAAAGAGAGGGTTTAAGCTTAGAAATACAATATATAATGGTTGGGTTTCGCCTAAGTGACATAGGATCAACGGAATTCAATTAAGGCTTAAAATGAAGGGTCTTAATGTCTTTAATTAATTAATTAGCACTAGGAACACCTAGGTTAGTCAATTGGTTTAGGAAAATTGGATGAACTCGATGGAAAATTCCATGAAAATAGACTTCTAGGCCTAAGAATTGAGTGAAGCGGCTTTATCGATTGCTTGATTAATTAATTGCATTGTCGTTTAGTGAAATTAACTCCTAAATATCTTTCACCCTATTGTCTCACTATTTTAGTTTAATTGCATGATTGCTTTGTTTTTATATGTTTTTCAAAGTGCCATTTTATTTTGTTCCCTAAATAATTTCAATTGCGAGTATGCTTAGTAATCAAATAATCTAAAATACAATTTCCTATGGATTACGATATCTTGTAAATACTTATCATTTTATTACTTGGGCTTGTATGCTTGTGAAAACGCATAGTTACGTACAACATCTGTAGCGTCGAGATGATGCACCTAGCGTCTTGACGATACTCAACATTGCCTTATTTAACATGCGTGTTCGGATACAATGTCAAGATGCTGCTGCAAGTGATATAAATAAAGCTTTTTGGCTACAAATATGGGGAGCCAATTTTGAGGTTTACAACCCTAATTTCGATTAGACACCTTGAAACTTGCACACATGTTACTTATGAAATTATAGCTATCAAGCAAGCATGGATGCATTAAGACTTCTTATGTCATAATTACATACTTAGTAGTCTTGGAAGACACCTTGTATAATGTCTATTGCAATGCCTACAGTACTTCAAGGTAATTGTGGGAGGCATTAGACAAGATGTATAAGCTGGAAGATACTGGTACTCTAAGAAATTTCTTGTGGAAAAATGCTTAGATTATAAGATGATTGATACCAAGTTGGTAGTCAATCAGATGAAAGAATTGTAAATTATCATTAGTGATTTGCAAAGTGAAGGATTGGACACCAGTTAACCTAATGCGTACTTTTGCGCATAACTGCAAGTGTACGGGTCAAGTAATACAGTCATTTTGAATATATGAGTATCATCTCCTCAGGGATTGAAATTTCTAATTTGCATAAGTACTAGAACCCTTACTTTAGTTTTAATTAGAGAATGAAATCAAAGTAGACAAGCTAAACTAGACAGCTGACCTAGAAATTAAGATAAATAGAGACACAAACATGGGAGATAATTCTATGGACGTTGATTTCATTCTTTGGACTTTAATGTACGTAATCAATCGGGTAATTAGGCAAAATAAAATGTTAAATTCGTAAGTCTAGAAGCCTAAGAACATGGAATCTCCTGCCGGTCTCCTCCAATCCCAAGTACTAAATTAACTAACCTAAGTGTCTCTAGCACTAGCTAACTAACACAAGGCATTAAGACTCTCCATTATGGACCTCTAATAATCGTTACTGTCATGTCCAAACAATTATTAATCATGCATTTATGATCTAATTCAAGTTCTCTTCGTCGAGTGCTAAACTTAAATCAACACAAGAATTAGTTCCTTGATTAGAGAAATTAGAGGCATTAAACATAATGCATAAAAGAAATAAAAAGCCAAATTAGCAATAAACATCCATCAATGAAGCAATTAATCCAAATAATACAATAATCCCAAGAATTTAGGAACCTAGCTACTAAAAATCTCTAAAATAAACCTCCAAGTCCCGAATTACAGCCACCAACAGTACTAAAAGTAAAGGAAAAAGGAAAAAATTGGAAAATGAAGGGAAATCCCGCATTCATGTCGTGATCTCTACGTCTCTCGAGCTCCGGATCTTCAATTATGCTCAATTTCACTCCACAATTGCTCCCAAAACCCCAAAATTTAGCTAGAAATTGAGATTAGGGCTTTTGCCCCTGAATTGGCCTCCCCTTTCACGAAGAGAAAATGATGCATATGTACCTCTAGACACTGTTGTAATGCACCGTTTAGCTTATGCGCGCGCCCACACTCTAAACAGAACTTCAAGCTGTGAGCCTTTTTGAGCGTCGAGACGCCATAGGACAGGGTCTCGACGGTTGCTCTTTGATTCAGCACTCCAAATATGGCATCTAAACGCTCTTTCCAGGGTCTAGACGCTCTCCCCTCAAGTTCTTTTGCCAAAATTTCACTATTCTCTTCATGTATGAGGCCTAAAATCACTAAAATACCCTCAAACACTCGATTCTGCTTTTCAAGCTCAGTTTCTATAAAATAAGCAGAAATAGGCATAAAAGCTCACGAATTCATAACAAAACTAGTATAAATAATACCTCATAAGATAGCATTATTGCATGCTATCAGAACCATTTCAAGTTGCTGGTGTGATTGAGAAGTTGCATCCTTCCTGGAAGGACTTCAAATGCTATCTCAAACACAAGCGAATGGAACTATCCATGGAGAATCTTATTGTTAAACTCCAAATAGAAGAGGACAATAGAAAATGAGACAAAGTGTAACACTCCAAAATTTTAGCCTAATTTAAGGAACGCTACCAAATCCAAAACCATAATGCCCCAAAAATTTCGACAGCATAACGATGTAACTACAAGCTACCGAAAATTTTTCTATCACCTGTTCGACAAGAAAATAACACTTCTACAAACCAAAGTAACTCAACGACAACCTCCACACCTCCTAGCAACAACATAACACTCCCAAACTCATTTAATGAACAAAATCACATCAACTCTAGCTAATCTTAGTTCAGATAAACCAGCAAAAACAAAAGTAAGTTTCTAACAACAAGGACTTTTATTTCATATTCGAAGTTCTACCAAAAGAACCCATATGCATCTTAAAAAACAAAGGAAAGAAACAATAAAGAATGGAAAGCACAACCTATACATAACATCTATTCAAAACCAACTAGAGTCCTATCTACATATTTCAAAGGATAACTTTTACTAAGAAACTGCAAACTACTAATGGTATCGTCTCATCATGTCTCCTCATCTGCATCACCAGGTTTGTAGTAATCGTCATTACCTGCAAAATCTGATGGTGGGTCAGTACATAACGCATACTGAGTAAGTAGCCACACCTGGTGAGCCACCAAACATCAAACAACAAACAACATGTTGTTCACACGCATCCAAACATGCTTATCCACATTAATAGCACAAGTCTCATGTTCAACTTACATAGCAAGTAAACATAAAACTCACACAACACATGAATTCTACACCCTGCCATGCATGCTCAAGCTCCACGAGCTCACTCAATGCTCGTAATTTAGTTCTCACAAGGCTTCTTGAAACCTACTCCTTCAAGACACGTTGATCCTCATTGATTTTATCCAAGGCTACTGACATTCCCCATAGGCCCCAACTGATTTTATCTAGGGCCACTGATGCTCTCCATTGACCGCAAATGATTCCATCAATGGACATCGATGTTCTCGAGAATCTCCAATACTTGCCTTTCTAAACTCAGTGCATCGACCCTAACTATCTTAAAACTAGGCCATCATGCTACTCCTAAATTCATTGATGACATACCACTCCTCAACCATTTTTACTCGAGGCACTTGGTATTCACCCAACTTTCCTTTATCACACTTAAGGTCCTCTGACCTCACACGCAATCTCACTAGAACACATGTTTCCTAGGCATACTCTTAGACCACGTTTTATGTTCCAAACAAAATAACCCATTACAGCACACATATTATGCATAATCAAACAACCCAAGAATCCAGCATGATATCATCACATAACAATAGTGCATCACACATATAAGCATGGTCAACATACATATAATGGATCATGGAAAGATATATCTATATAATGCATAAGGGAAATCAATAAGGACATACATGCTTCACGCAGTCAAACAGACCCATCATTTACCTAAAGCGCTCCTATAATTATTTCAAAAGGTTCCTAAGCCAAGAAACAATCTTTAGAGGGTATACTTAGTTCAAAAGCATTTAAACAAACTAGAACGTGCTCAAAGAGAAGCAAGCTTACTCAAATTAAGCCTTAGAAGCTACTTTGAAAACCCAAAATTGATCCGAATCCTACTGGAAAGTGTTTGGTGGACTCCAAAACTAGTATGAATCTACAAACAAGAGTTTCCAAGTGTTAGAGAAAATTCTAAGGTACTTTATTTGAGTTTGCAAATGTCTGAATCGAACTTTACTACCTTAAACTCACAGAAACGGATTTGGGTTCTTACTTGAAAGCCATTTGAATTGGTTCAAAGCTATATGCAGAAGGATCCTATTGGTTAGAAGCTAACTTACAACACTTAAAAATGATTCAAAACGAATTAAAAGGTGTCGTTACCTACTGAACGCCACATGACGACCTCAAAACTTTGCTGGTTGGTGTTCAAGTGAGTTCGAAACAACAACCAAAGGCTTCCCAAAGGATAGAGACCAATCTAAAACACTGAACTTGAGTTCAAAAGGATTTAAAAGGCACTAAAGCTTACCAAACTACACCGAATGAGGTCGAATACTTGCTGGGAGTGTTTGAATAGGATCGAAATGGTTTGAAACTACATATAGAAGGCTTCGATAGGAATTGATTTGCAAAAGGGGAAAAATGTGATAAAGCTTACTGATCAGAACAATAGGGACCGGAATTCTTGTTGGTTGGTGCTCGAACGAGTTCAACTTTGCCAAACCAAGTCCTACAGCCCATGGTTACTCCCAATTAAGGCTGATTGGAGTGTGGGCCATGAAATCAAAGTGGTTTGAGGCTCGGTTTTGAAAGGGTCTTGCTGGGAATCACGTTTTCATCACCAAAAGACCTCGAATGCGACTATTCGGTGTCCAAATGAGCACAAAATTTCACATCAAAGACATTTAAGGTATGGGTAATCCAAAACAAAGGTCGATTGGCCATGGGTCAGTGACAAACCTCGTTGCAAAGTAGGGAAACTACCGCGGAAGAGGAAGATCGGGTGCTTTTCGTGGCTGTCGCATGTCATCGGAGAGCTTCGCTCATGCACTACTTGAGGGTTTGTGGCACATCGGATCTGGATCAGGCACTCTGTTGTTTGCAATCTGCCTCTTGTGTGAGAAGGCTCGTCATTGCTGGGTTTGTGCTCGCCGTTGGAGAGAAGAGACTCATGTGGGTCGCTGGCATTCGCAAGGGGGAAGGTGCTCCAGCGGCTGCAAATGCGTGAGAGAAGGAGAAGAAGATGAGACAGGGTGATAACGAAATGAGCAATCAGGGAGATCACACGGGAAGTCTACAAGGAGAATACCAAGCTCAATCAGCTCAAGCAAGCTCAATTGAAGCTCATGAGGCAATCATTATGCCACAAGGTCCAATGACAAGAGCTAGAGCTAAAAGTTTTCAAGAAGCATTGAATTCTCACCTCCAAGCTAAGGTGTCTACACAAAGTGAAGAGTTGCATCCTTTCAAGATGGATAAGGCACCTTTTCAACCAAGAGTCATGATGAATCTAAAAATCCAGATTCATTCACATCTTTAATGCATTATGTACCTATTAAATTCATGTATTTACATTTAATTTGGTTCATGTATGGATTTGAAAGGTTAGGGGCTGAACTTAGACTACATAGGTGAAAGGATGTGTCATTTCATGGTGTCTATTCAATTAGTATAAATAGGGCTATCATTTTGTCATTGGAACACAAGTTGAAGTTGAATGAAATCTCATATTTGAGTTTAGTATATCTCAAGCTTTATGCTTTCTTTGTATTCTTGTGTTTAGAATGCATGTCTAGAACTTTCAATCTAGTTTGATCCGTTAGATTGTGGAGAGTTCGAAATCTTGAAGATAGGAACAAGTTCTCCTTTCTTCTTGATCATCCATCAAAGTTTCCAAGTAAAAATTTGTTTAACTTTCTTGGGTTGTCTATCATCTTGTTAATGGGGTTTTCTTATTATTGTTGTGGGGGTTCGCCTTGAATAAGGGGAGTTCTCAAGCGTCATTGAGATAGTTCCTTTATCACAGGGGCTAGGTTTAACTTATTTTCTAATTCTTTTATTTTTCTTTTCCTTTTGAAAAAATGAAGAGTGCCTAATAAATAAAGAAAAGAGAAGATCTAGAGCTTTCAAAACTCATATATTTCTTGTTTTCAAGATTTAAATTGATCTTAAAATCCTAATGATTTGAGGAAAATCAAACTGATAAAAGATTTGTGTTACTTTTGTAATTGGAGATGAAGGGCATAAAATTAAACCTCAAAATGTTAGGAAATTAAAGATTTAATGAAAAATCCTTTTTCCCTAAAATTGTTAGAAATATAATTTATCAAACTCAAGGACTAAACTAAAATTATAATTTTCCAAATTAGAACCCAAGGAATAACTAAGTCTACTATTCCAAAATTAATGGATTTAGGAATTTCAAGGCGTAACTTAACTTCTAAATAGCCTAATTTAGTAATGTAGGGCGTTACACAAAGCTCTATTGGAAGTTGAAGCCAATGCTCATGTTGCTGAAGCTTCAAGGCGTGAACCCGGGAAGCAACAATTCAAGAAGAAAACCATGAATCTTGGGCCAAGGAAAGACATCAATAAGCACATTTGTTGAAACTGCTAGGTTTGTGGTAAGAGTGGTCATACAGCTGCAGTTTGTAGACATAAGAATGGACAAAGCTCCAACCATCATGCCAATGTTGTAGAAAATGACGAACTAGTTGCTTTCATTTCTAAGGTAAACATGGCCTGATGTGATCATAAAGAAAACCATGCCCCACAAGCTAGTAGTTAGAGAGGAAAATGAGCCAGTAGGCCCAGATGAACCATGCAAGCACATGACAGTACAAAATCGAGCCTCACACCTCAGCCCAAGCACCATACACAAGCTCATAATGCCATTGCTCGGCACGCAAGTCCAACCTCCACACCCATGCACGCCAACTAGCCACCGTATGCATCTTCACCATGCGTGCACCAAGACTAAGGGCAAGTTTGACAATTTACTTTTGAAGACTTATTGATCAATTTTTTACTTCTTTTAAATTTAAGTTAGATAATTATGATTTTTTTTTTAAAATTCAAGTTAAATAATTAAGATCCATAGGAGAATTGTTAGAAGATCTTAATTATCTTAGATTCTATTTTGAATTAGTTTTAGATAGGATCTTTTAGTTTTAAACTTATGAAGATTGTATCTTTCCTTGGCTATATAAACCCAAAGGAACTTTCATTTTTGAATAGAGTTGAATAGTTGAATAAAGAGAGTTTATCTTCTTAGAATTGCCTAAGTGCATTATGTCCCCTTTTCAAAGCCTTGTGTTTAAGTTACATGTTTTGCAACATTCAAGTTTGGTTGGTCATCAAACTTGTGGAGTGTTTCAGCTTGGAGATTAGAATGAATTCTCTTATCTCTTGGTTCTTGACCATTAGGTACTCTTTAGCTTGCGT
This sequence comes from Trichosanthes truncata, assembly GCA_033996785.1. NCBI lineage: Eukaryota > Viridiplantae > Streptophyta > Magnoliopsida > Cucurbitales > Cucurbitaceae > Trichosanthes > Trichosanthes truncata. The sequence goes on from JAWPNB010000004.1 coordinate 19,358,594, forward strand.
CCACCTTAGGTTGATCCAGGATAATGCGAAGGTGTTGTGACTTGTGTTTGGGAGGTCCACATAACCAAAGGGTTGCCCACGCCAAGGCTCATAGTGTTGTCGTATCATTTGGTATTAGAGCTTAGGCTCAAGATCAAACCTATCCTTCTTTTATGTTTATGATATTCTCATCTCATATTCTAGACTTTATTTACTTTTCAAATTCAGTCTTATTTGTAACAACTCTAAAACCTAGACAGGTTAGGAACGAAATGAAAATGCGCAACGCCATCTATGCCCGAAATTTCGGCAGAATAACATCGTAACTACAAGGAAACAAAAAAAATTCAAGGACCTGAAAAAGACAGAAACACTTCTATACTTCAAAGGAACTACTCAACATTTGCCATACTACGAAAAACAAGTTGAATTCAACCAACAATAGACATATGTTTAGTGGCATCCTACTGAAACAAGAGAACAAGAGATACTTCGTTTTCATGAGTCAACCACAATACACAAAACAAAGATAAAAACTAAGCACTAAGAACAGGGAAGGAAACTCTGGTGGTGTCCCCATAGTCTCGTCAGGTCATCGCCTCCGTCACTACCTTGTGGTTGTGCACCATCTGCAAAGACACAAAACAAAGTAGCAATGGTGAGTATAGATATACTCAGTAAGCAACCCACTTAAAAAAAACCAAAGTTTCGAATTAGACAACGAACGATCCTGCCCAGCTCACTAACTTCTCCTCAATCTCAAACGCTCTCCACACTCGGCTAAGCACCTATTCACCTTCCCACTGGATCCCTCACGCTTTATCTATAAGTCATGCAACTTATCCGCGAGATACCGTCTCCCCCCATATTATCCTAACGCAATGAAGGAACACAACCCTCATGCCCGATACGGTAGGGATTCGCCCCTATGCTAGCATACAACATGAAGGAAAGCAACCTTCATACCAAACATAGTGGGGATTCGCCCCTAAGCTAGCACACAACATGAAGGAAAGAAACCTTCATACCAAACATAGTGAGGATTCGCCCCTTAAGTTAGCAAAACACAAAAAGGAAAGCAACCCTCACACCAAACACATCTCACAATATCCTAGGAAACATGCTCATATGGGGAAAGGGTAAGTGATGCCAACCAACGACCTTTTACTCATATAGGGATTAGTTTCATTTGGAGTAAAACTCTCTCCGGCTTTACCTTATAAGCTGGCATAAAGGCAACCAACTTCTCCCTCGTTTAGGAAGTTACTAGAGGCATATAGAACAAGCTAGGAACCATAATGGTCATTACTCTCCCATTTCAACCAAGCCCAATTAAACATGTTAAACACAATAAGTTGTCCTGAACCATTCTAAACATAAAGACACATTTGAACATTGTATACTTTTAAGGTGTTCTAAACTGCCAACCAGCCAACCCAACAAGTTAAGCATACTGCACGCAATCAACCCCTCCAACATCTCAAGAAGCTAAACTTCAGCCAATTACTCGAGCATTTTAGGAATTTTGTACTTAGACAACATCCAACCATCCCAAGTAGACATTACTTAACTACTTAGTCTATTAGCCCAAGCACTCTGAATTCTATAACTCAACCAAGCATCTCAGACAGACCAAACATTTGTGTGAATTCAGTGTAAATCAATAACTCATTTTTGAATACATTTTGAGTAAAACAATGAAAAGATTCCTGAACAGGTGCAAGAAAAATTTCTTAGCAGAGGCCGAAGTTATGCCACACGATTTCAAACCAGATGGGAAATAAGTGTTTATGGGCTTGTCTGCAGAATTGAATAAACCATGAATGGTTAAAGGCTTGGTACCAGAGAACAGTGGTCCATGCTCTAACATAATCCCTATATGAGTAAGAAGGTGGATTGAACCTGATTGAGAAGTGTTTTTCTCTGTAGACTTTCTGGTTCCATTTCTTAGGAGTGAGAACCCTGAAAATCTTCAACTTTGAGTAAGCGATGACGGATGGATTGTTCCTATCCGGTATATGAGTAATTTCAACAGATTTTGAATCAATAAGAATTAATTCATAAAATTGCCGTGTTTTTTTATAAGCATTCCAGCATGAAACAGTATTCACCCGGATAGATGTGAAAGGTTAGCTCAGCAAAGTTTTATGAATCCCACTCTGGTTCTATGGCGATTTCAGTAATAACACGAGCTTTTTGAAAATAACATTTTATTTCAGGTTTTGGAGTAAAACGTGTCGGTGGAGACGCAACAGAGTTGTAGGTTGAAGAACCTGCAACAGATGGAGTATTATGAAGAAAAACCTCAAAACTTGAAGAGCCTTGAGGCCATATTTGGCGTGATGGCTCAGAAGTGGAAAAGTTTTGAAGCCTTATTGAATCAGAACAACGTTGTGCTCTTGTTCTGACTGGAGTAAATGAAGTATCGGGAAGAGCAAAGTCCTCGATATGAACTGGAGTAGGTTTTTGAGCAGTCGAGGAAGAGGCGGAGGCCTTTCCTTTTGATGAGGAAGAAGAAGCAATTCCTTTTCCTTTTCTTGAACTCATGATGAGTATTTGAAGATGGAGACTTGAATATGAAATTAAGAATTCTGATGAGGATCAGCCAAGGCTGCGACCTCAGAGCATACTATCTTAATCTCAGAAGAGTTTTTGAGAAGATTTGAGAAGATAACTCTCTAGAGAGAGAGGTTCTTTCAAGAGTGAGAGTCCTTTGAGAGGTGCTCTCTTGAGAGATGTTCTCTCGAATGATCATCTGCAAGAGGGTTTTGAGACCCTTTTATAGACAAAATTTGAAAATCAAAACAAGATAATATTGCTTGCCAACGGGCAAAAATCTATTTTGAAACCAAAATTTTGACATCTTTTTCTAAAATAAATTTAGAAGCTTGAGAATCGGTTTTTATTAAAAACGATTTATTGATTAAATCACCTTGAAATTTCTGGACACATAAAACTATTGACATAATTTCTTTTTTCACAGTTGAGTAATTTTGTTGTGTACTATTCTAAATTCCTGAATGGAATCGTACTACATATTCTTTGCTGTCAAGACACTGTTTAAGGATTCCTCCATATCCAATGTCTGACGCGTCTGTCTCAATAAGACTTAAGCATGGGATGCTTTTGACTAATTCCTTAATTTTTTGGATTGCTTTTGTCTGAGCAGGCCCCCATGGAATAGTCACTTTCTTCAACCTTTGAAAAAGTGGTTTGCAAATAGGTCGAAGATCTTTGATAAAATCTGATACATAATTTAGACAACCCAAAAATCTTTGTAACTGGGTTTTGTCTAAAATTTCATCAGGAAAATGTTGAGTAAAATCTAAAGATCTCTGAATAGGTTTTAATAACCCAAGATGGATATCAAAACTAAGAAATCTGATATTTGTTTGAAACAGTTTAAGCTTTTTAGCCGAAACTACTAAACCATTATACTTTATCGTTTGAATAAAGCTTTTTAAATGGCTAAAATGTTGGTCTATATTTGATGAAAATATTAAAACATCATCAATGTAGATAATTGAAAATTCTTGAATAGGTTCCAAAATATCATTCATGATCTTTTGGAACTCAGATGGAGAATTTTTCAGGCCAAAAGGCATAACGTTCTATTCGTATTGACCAAAAGGTACATTGAATGTTGTTTTATACCTATCTTGTTCAACAATCTGTATTTGCCAAAATCCAAATTTCATGTCAAACTTTGAAAATAATTTCGCATTTGAAATTCGTTTGAGTAAATCATTTTTGTTAGGAGTTGGATACCTGATCCATTCCAAAACCTTGTTTAAGGGTTTATAGTTAATTACCAGCCTTGGGACTCCTCGTTCCTTTTCGGCTTGATTATTGACGTAGAAGGCTGCACAGGACCACGGGCTTTTGGATGGCCTAATCAGCTTTCTTTTGAGTAGATCATCAATTTCTTTCTGGCAATGGCTTAATAATTCAGAATTCATTTGAATTGGCCATGCCTTTGTCGGAATTTCTGATTCCTTGAAGTCTTTTTCATATGGTAATGTCACCATATGTTTCTTTCTTGACCAGAAGGCGTCTGGATGAGTGGAGCAAATTTGTTGTTCAATCTACTTTTGAATAATCTGGACTCGCTTCTGAATTCCAGGTGATTGAAGTTGTTCTTCAATCTTCTTGAAGCTGACTTCTTCTTTCAAATAGTCTATCTGCTTCTTCTTGAGGTTGATTTTATCAACAACATCAAGATTACTTTCTCTTAATGGGTTTACAAACATGAACTTGATATGTTTATCCAAAATCGTTGAACAGATTCCTTCATCTGTTACTTGTAATGGATATAATTGAGTAATGAATGGCGTACCTAAAATCACTGCTTGATTTAGGTCTTTGACTATAAGAAAGAGGTCACAAAGCAAACTCCATTGTTGCATATATGCACCTCTGGATGCTTGTGCTTGATGTATAAAGGCTGATTGTTTGCCCCTCTCAAGACTTCTATCGTCTTTTCAAAGTATCTTGAGGGAATTATGCCTTCATGAATGCAATTTTGATCGGCCCCTGAATCAACTAGAGCGATTGCATTTATTGAAACGTCTTGTATTCGTAATGATATCTTAACATACCATTTTTGATACTGGACCTTTTGCAAGGTGGATAAGAATTGTTCTTCCTCTGCTGAAGATTCTGAAAGTTCTACATCTTCCTTTGCGGTTGAAGTAGTTGCTTGATTTGATTTAATCATAGCAACTTCTATGGACAATTGTGCTATGTCCTTCTGGTAATCAAGGCAACTCCTTTTGACTTCCTTCTTGAGTTTGTTGATTTCGGACCGTAAATCCGAAGCCTTGATTTCCTGCTTTTCTTTTTTGAAGAGAGAAAAAACATCTTTAATGTTGGGATAGTGAGTATCTATTGAATCATATTCTTTCTCCTTTCCCTTTTGAAGAGATTCCTTCAGTCGAATGAGTATATTCTTTTTGAGACTAGCATCTGTGATTTGCTCAGCTGCCTCAAAAAGTAATTCCTGGTTAGGACATTTATGCAGTTCAAACACCGGTAAAATCTTCCTCATTTACAATCAGGCTTATGAGTATAGGTGATAACTCTCTATCTGAATCATCCGTTTCGAATTCTTCTAGGAGTTGAAGTACCTGGTCATCATCTGAATCCTAAAAAATTGATTCTTCAGAATCTGTTCGTACTATTTGAAGTAATTAATTCTTAATATCGTCTTCGATATTAAGCTCGTTTATCCTCTTCTTCATTGGACACTTAGGAGCATAATGTCCAAATCCTCTGCATTTATAACATTGGACTTTTGAAGAAGGTTTCCTTGAGAAATTTCTACTGATAGTAGGAGTTTTCCTACTATATTGGACCTTTCGATAGGGACCCTTAGCATATGGTCTGTTGGTTCTGAATCTCTGTCGATAATTTGAGTAATAGGTTTTTGCTTGATTAAGCCTTTTCTTCTTCCTGACAGACAGAGCTTCAGGATGGTAGAAATATATTTTGCAAAACTGTTCAAATTCTTGTTTCTTTTCTTTGGACTTGTTTTGCTTTTCTTGCCGAGCAGCTTCAAGACATTGCTTTCCTGCTTGGCTAATGATGAACTGACATAGCTCGCCATAGGTGACTGAATTCCAAGGAATATCTCCCTTGTAGTATTCTCTGAGATAGATTAATAATTCGGATCCAAATATTTTTGGTAATCCGACTATAAATCTTTCTTTCCAGAACGGGCTATGAGCATCAGTCCTCTTATAGACATCTGTCAAGAAAGTCTGCTTATACCATTCAAAGTCTTGAAGTTTTGGACAAGTCAGTCTTTGAAGGTATTCACCTGCTTGATTAACATAACCATTGTTGTCACCAACAAATGCTTTGATTATGCTGAAACAAAGGGTTACTACTGCATTATTAGTGTAACCTCTTCTTGTTTGAGTAGAAGATGCTAGGGCGGTTGAAAGATCAGCCGCAGTAACTCCTGTAGCTCCTGTTGTTGGAGATGTCCTACTTTGTGCAGTAATAGAGGATTCTCCAACTTCTCTTACTGTTCTAGTAGAATCAGTTGTTTTTACTAGAGACTTATGAGTAAGAATTTCCCTTCGTTATTCGTCAGTGAAGGTATTTAGCCACCAACGTCTTAGGATGCCTGTGAATCTAGCAACAAGAAGTTTGGCTATTTCATGATCAGTTGCGCCCTTTGAGGTGTAAGCTGCAGTTGCAACAAACATCTCCTGAACAACGTTCATGATCAAATATTGAAAAAGTCCGTCAATATTCCATTCATAGATGGATGTTCCATTGAATGAGTTGTCGGCAACTATATTTCGGTCTTCTATTGACAGATCTGGATGAGTAGCCCTTGGATAATAAGTCCTCGGGTTTCTCTTTGAATGCATAGAGATTCTATTTATTTCTCTAGGCTCTTCTTCAGAGATTGCTGCTTGTTGCATTTTTGCAATTATGTCAGCTATCTCTTCATCATTTAGTACGTTTACTTGAGAAGACTTTTCATTAAGCCGGTTGAGTTCCTTTTGTATTGATTCAAGCAAGATTTCTTCTTTACTTCTTATCAATGGAACTGATCCTCCTGGGATTCTTCCAAAATTAGATAGAGCATCATCTATTATAGGGGCTCCAGATGTTCCTATCTTAAGAGGCTTCTGAATCTTTGGAGGAGCGTAAACCTTTTCCTCTATTCCACTCATTTGTTCCGCCATGGTGGATAAGATCTTGTATTTACAATAGTAGTAGCGGCCATGGTCGATCTTAGGAATTGGATTTCTTAGATTAATTAAGTATTATAATTACTCACACCTAATTTTATCTAGAGAACCTAAAATCAAGAGGAACAACGAAGGTAACTAAGCTATGTATTTACAACTTTGGAGACACTTAGAGGAAACCCTTTTTTAACCTTGATTTTAGCAACGAAACTCAAAGCTAATTGACTTAAGAGATTGTTCATATGTTCAACTATTATAAGCTAAGAAATCACAAATACATTCAATTGGCTTTCTCAAGCCCAACTAAATTTCAAGGACCTAAAAGAGATAGAAACACTTCTATACTTCAAAGGAACTACTCAACATTTGCCATACTACGAAAAACAAGTTGAATTCAGCCAACAATAGACATATGTTTAGTGGCATCCTACTGAAACAAGAGAACAAGAGATACTTCGTTTTCATGAGTCAACCACAATACACAAAACAAAGATAAAAACTAAGCACTAAGAACAGGGAAGGAAACTCTAGTGGTGTCCCCATAGTCTCATCAGGTCATCGCCTCCGTCACTACCTTGTGGTTGTGCACCATCTGCAAAGACACAAAACAAGGTAGCAATGGTGAGTATAGATATACTCAGTAAGCAACCCACTTAAAAAAAAAAACCAAAGTTCCAAATTAGACAACGAACGATCCTGCCCATCTCACTAACTCCTCCTCGATCTCAAACGCTCTCCACACTCGGCTAAGCACCTGTTCACCTTCCCACTGGATCCCTCACGCTTTATCTATAAGTCATGCAACTTATCCGCGAGGTACCGTCTCCCCCCATGTTATCCTAACGCAATGAAGGAACGCAACCCTCATGCCCGATACGGTAGGGATTCGCCCCTATGCTAGCACACAACATGAAGGAAAGCAACCTTCATACTAAACACAGTGGGGATTCGCCCTTAAGCTAGCACACAACATGAAGGAAAGAAACCTTCATACCAAACACAGTGGGGATTCGCCCCTTAAGTTAGCAAAACACAAAAAGGAAAGCAACCCTCACACCAAACACATCTCACAATATCCTAGGAAACATGCTCATATGGGGAAAGGGTAAGTGATGCCAACCAACGACCTTTTTCTCACTTGAAACACACCTAGAACACCAAGGGGAATGTCACCATGCCTAGCCACTCAACAGGTCATAAACCTCTCCCACAAATCCAACCCATAGTTCTTAAGCATAACTGAAAACATGAACACAACAACAAACACATGTAGGTAGACATGGTTCAGGTACAAACTCGAAACAACCACTCACCAACTATGCCTCTTGCATATTCAAGCAAACATGCTACATAGGCGTTCAAGTAATCATGCACCATTTACACTTGAACCAAGCAAGGATCGCCTATATTTTTCACGAACACGACCTTCAACAACTTAATCTAATTGGCTATTTACCTTCTAGGCTGGCACAAAGGCAACCAACTTCTCCCTCGTTTAGGAAGTTACTAGCGGCATATAGAACAAGCTAGGAACCATAATGGTCATTACTCTCCCATTTACAACCAAGCCCAATTAAACATGTTAAACACAATAAGTTGTCTTGAACCATTCTAAACATAAAGACACATGGGTAATGACCCTGAACATTGTATACTTTTAAGGTGTTCTAAACTGCCAACTAGCCAACCCAACAAGTTAAGCACGCTGCACGCAATCAACCCCTCCAACATCTCAAGAAGCTAAACTCCAGCCAACCACTCGAGCATTTTAGGCATTCTGTACTTAGACAACATCCAACCATCCCAAGTAGACATTACTTAACTACTTAGTCTATTAGCCCAAGCACTCTGAATTCTATAACTCAACCAAGCATCTCAGAAAGACCAAACATTTGTGTGAATTCAGTGTAAATCAATAACTCATGCATTCGTACTTATAGAGAAACCACAATAAGTATCATGGGCATCACAAACCAACAACAATCGGTAATCAAACCCTTTAAACACCATGCTAAGGTATAATAAAGTTAGCCTCCTACTTAAGAGATTTACTAAGCATATCATCCAATGTCGACCATGCTCAAACACATAATAAAAAGAAGCATACTCATAGGCACTCAATCACATATGGATGTTGAATCCATGAACTCCATGACCAAAGCATTAAAGGGTTATCCAATAAGGCTACTTACCCAAACAACTCCAAGATTCAAGGTAGTCCAGACTCGAATACGTGATCCTGAATCGCCAAGTAAAGTCCTTAACTGAACGGACTGGCAACTAGTTTACAAGTACCCAAGTGATCTAAAGGTCAAAGCCAACTTCAAGCCTTGAATGATCAATCCAAACTGCACACCAATGTCCTGAAAAGATTAGTGTTTTAACCTTTGGCATTTAATCAAAGATTCTAATCGATTAAGGACGAAATTTACCAACCATGCCTTACCAAAACAACACCTACACTTGCTGTTTTGATGTCGAAGTAGCCCCGATTCTATAATTCGGCCTCCAAACGCAATGGGTGTTCTAAAACGAGATCAAACCATCATGGGTCAACCCAAAACAACCTCAACAGTGTCAAAATGAATGTTTAAACTCATGATTCGTCATAAGCTAGTGCCGAAACACTTACCCATAGTCTACGGGATGTTGCCCACATTCAATCGAGCTCCAAAATGCCCAAAAACAGCCTCTACAGTCGTTGTCCACGTCAGGAACTGATGAAGAAGCTTCGAACCCAACCTCTTCGCTTGTAATTGCACGGAATCGTTGCCACTACCGCTCAGATTACCGTGCCACCACAGAACCTGCCGCACTGCCCCAGAACCTGTCGCGTCATTGGTTGTCGCCCCGCCGTTGACTCACCTCTGGACCCCCCTTTTTGTTGTTCGGTGTCCGAGAGAAGAAAAGAAGAAACCCACACCCCCTCTGCGTTTTTTTGAACCGACAAAGAAGAAGGAAAGAATAGAAAATGAGATGGTGTTTTGTTTGTTTCTTTTTTTTTTTCATCTCCTTATTTCCATTTGCTTTCTTTTTCACTTAACTAAAATAACAAAAAGACCAAACTACCCCCCATTATCCTTCTTATTCCTTTTCAATTAATCTTTTGCCGAAATTGACTTAATACCTAAATGTTGGGTGTTACATTCTTATTGACAAAAAAAAAAAAAAAACTTGCAATTTGATCCTTGCGCTTCATCATTTTAGACAAATAATTGTTTATGAACTTATTCATGCATAATTTTTTGAAACGATTATATTTGATTTGATCACATTGGAGAAAGCTTAGCCATAGGCCGTTTTTATTCAAGATTTAGAGATTAGATCCAAAAGAAACACCTATTTTCTTTGAGATTTGTTCATAGAAATTTTTTTGCTGCATATCTCCAGAATTTTGTTTAATTTTCCTATTTTTAATTTAGTGTTCATAACTCTGAATTGCATGATTTCAGTGTCCATAGTGAAGAGAATCAACTTATATTTGAAGAAAAAATATTTATTTTTAATAAAAGTCAAGATGAGAAAGAAGAAAAATTGTTTGAGTGTTTACTGTTCAAATCTGAAAAATCTTGAAAATCTTATCTGATAATATTTAATAATTTTTATAGGTGATCAAAAGATAGATTTTTTAGCCCAATTTTTTCTCTAACATCCTTTATTGAGTCACGGGGGATCACAAAAAGTTTGGCTCAAATAACTGACCGGAAGAGACTGAACTTGCCAGACCTTATTCCTTAGAAGCCCAAATTTCTTGCACATAATTTTAACATATTTAACCTTGAATGTATTAAATTTCATATAATTCCAAGTACTTTAACCATTTTTACAGAATTTACCAACCTATCCCTGTCATAAACCATAGTCACTATAGTTTTTGACTATTGTGATCAAAGAAGGTATTTTTGTTAATTAGGGTTATTTTGTGAATTTGTGCATGAACTCTTGCTTGTTTACAGTGCTTATCTTTATTCTAAACACTTGTAAGTAGTTTCAGAGCTTTAAAAAAATTCTTTTTTCTTTGGCTTATAGTTTGTTTGCATCTAGCATTAGGCTTGTGTATCTAGTTTTCTTCATTAATTCTAAAAAACTTTTCTTGTACTCTAACTTGAATTATCTTGAAGTGCTAATTCTTCATAAGCAATCAAGCTTATTGTTTCCAAACTTGTGCCACACACTTGGTTTTGCAAAATTCAAGCACTTGAATGAGAGAGAGCCACAAAATTGCAGAGTATGGAAATTATTGTTTTACTTTTACATTAGTTTTGGTTTTGCAGCCATGACCCATACATGAACGATGAAGAAGCCTATGAAAATATGTTTAACCACAAGGAGATCCCTTGATAGCTAAAAGGAAGAAGAATTGATTGAAAATCACCGAGAAAACTTATTCTACACTTGATGCATAGTTCAAAGTACTCCGTGTAGTATTGTCATTGATGGAGGAAGTTGTACAAACATAGTAAGTTCAACCTTGGTGGATCAATTACACTTGGAAACTAAGCCACACCGTAGCCCATATACACTTCAATGGATTGATGAGTGTGAAGAGATTGAGGTAACTAAACAAGTACTAGTCTCATTTTCCATTGAAAAATACAAAGATGAGGTACTTTGTGATGTGGTACCAATGCATTCTACACACATCCTATTAGGAAGGCCCTGGCAATATGATAGAAAGGTAACATTTGATGGATTTCTCTATCAATATTCATTCAAATTCCTAGGTCTAAAATTTATTCTTATACCATTGCCACTAAAAGAAGTGTATATTAATAAGAGAAAATTAGAACAAAGAAGGTTAGAGGCTGAAAGAAAACAAAGAAAAGAAAGAGAAAAAGTAGCGAAGGAAGAAAATGAGTTGAGAGAAAAGATAAAAAGAGAAGAGCATCAGTTAAAAGAAAGAGAAGAGAAAGAAATAAAAGAAAATGAAGAAAAAGAGCTTAAAGAAAAATGTGAGAAGGAAAAATAATCAGACTTAAGCTTAGAAACTAGAGAAAGTGAAATCCAACCTAGGGAGAATTACAAGCCAAACCTCCTTGAATTATTGAAGAGGGACCCTTATTTTGTAACTAACCTTCTTTATCATAGTGTTTTTGTTCCTTTTAAACTTTTGTAGAAAATGCCAAATTCTAGCAACAAATATGTGGAATTCAAAACTATAGTGTTTCAAATCAAGAGGGAAATAGAAAGTTCCATTCCACCATCCTCTCATGACTACAAAACTGAGCTTCAAGGTAAGTATGGTGAAAGTTATATTTTTATTAATTCTAATTTATTTCCTAGTAATTTTTTTGCAAGAACAAAGAGTACTGAAGGACAAAAGAGGCTTAAAAATCAAAGGAAGAACTTATGCTAATTTTTCTTTTCAGAGAATAAGGGATATAAGAAGAGATGAACTTTTGACATCTCATGATTATAAAGTTGCATTACAAGGAAGACTATCTAAGAGAAGACTCGCACTAGTTTCTTCACATGACTTTAAAACATCTTTGCAAGGTGAGCATGATGAGATTTATGTGTTAATTGTACTAATTAGGTTTTCTTTTGTTATAGGTGAAAACTTAGATTCAAGGACGAATCTTTCAAAACAAGGAGGGGATGATGTGATCATAAAGACAAACATGCCCCATAAGCTAGCAGTTAGAGAGGAAGACAAGCAAGTAGGCCCACATGAACTCATGCAAGCACTTGATGGTACAAAATCAAGCCTCACTCCTCAGCCAGAGCACCACACACATGCGCACAGTCCCGCCTGCACAGCATGCAAGTCCAGCCTCCACACCCACGCAGCCCTACTAGCCACCTCGTGTATCTTCACCATGTGTGCACCAAGCCTAAGGGCATGATCGACAATTGACTTTTGAAGACTTGTTGACAAAGTTTTGACTTCTTTTAAATTTAAGTTAGATAATTAAGATTTCTTTTAAATTTAAGTTAGATAATTAAGATCCATAGGAGAATTGTTAGAAGATCTTAATTATCTTAGATTCTATTTTAAATTATTTTTAGATAGGATCTTTATTGTTTTTAAACTTATGAAGATTGTATCTTCCCTTGGCTATATAAACCCAAGGGATCTGTCATTTTTTAACAAAGTTGAATAGTTGAATAAAGAGAGTTTCTCTTCTTAGAATTGTCTGAGTGCATTTTGTCCCTCTTTGCAAGCCTTGTGTTTAGGTTGCATGTTTTGCAGCATTCAAGTTTGCTTGGTCATCAAACTTGTGGAGTGTTTCAGCCTAGAGATTAGAACGCGTTCTCTTATCTCTTGGTTCTTGACCATTAAGTACTCCATAGCTTGGGTCCACCTTAGGTTGATCGAAGTTGATTCGAAGGTGTTGTGACTTGTGTTTGGGAGGTCCACATAACCAAAGGGTTACCCATGCCAAGGCTCATAGTGTTGTCCTATCATGGCTCTAACACCAAAAGGTGGTGGATTGATACTAATGATACTAGGCACATTTGTAAGGACAAGTAATTATTCACCACATATAAGAAGCTAGGTAGTGATAATTTGTACATGGAAAATGCTTCAACTACCTTTGTTGAAGGTAAGGGGAAGATCCTGTAGAAATCGACTTCTGGAAAGATACTTATCCTGAAATGATGTGTGGCATGTACCAGAGATTTGAAAGAATATAGTGTCAGAAACTTTACTTAATAAAAATGGGTTCAAGCTTGTATTTGAGTTCGATAAATTTTTCTGACAAATGGGGGTATGTATGTGAGATAATGCTATCTTAATGATGCATGTTCAAACTTGATGTACTGGTGATAACGAGCTTGTTAAAGGCTCTATCAAATATAATTATAAATCAGACCTATAAAGTTTGCAGCAATAGTAGCTAGGATCGATCTCAGGGATTAGATTTCTTAGATTAATTAAGTACCGTAGTTACCCAAATATAATTTTATTTAGACAACCTAACTCAGAGAGAAACAAAAGTAAACTAAACTGTTATTTACAAGATTGGGGACAGTTAGAGGGAACCTTCTAAAAAACAATGATTTGATTCTTTAAGGCCAATTTGGTTATGCAAGAGAGATAAATTACACAAACAACAATTATAAACCAAGAAGTTACCCAACTCATTAGATGACTTTTCCAAGCCCAACTAATTCTCATGCTTAATGATAAATCAACATTCCCGTCTATTTTTATAACTAGACATGGCATTTAATATACTTCTCTTAATGGCTTCTATTAGCAAAAACTCCATTCCCATGCAAGAATTCACTAACATTTATGCATTCAAGTCTAAATTCAAGTCCTACTTTTTCAAGCTAAAACCCAAATTAATCAAAACTAAACTTTGGCCAAAAGATTAGACAATAATCTCAAGAATGCATAAATAGATTGTTGTAATGTAAACATCTCTAAAATACCAAACGGATGAAAAAAAACCAAGTTCAAAGACAAGAGTCAGCCTCTCAACATTCACCAATTACAACTCAATACTCAAGTGAACATCTAAAAGCAAAAACTACAAGGTAAATAGAGAAAAAGGAAAAAACTCTCTGACACGTGCCACACTCGTTCTTGTCGAGATATGCTGCAATTGTGAGGCTTGAATGTCTTCCTTGTCTCTCAAGAATGCTCCCTTAGTCTCAAATATCGAGTAGAAATTGAGTCTAGAATGGTTTCTCTCCAAATGGCCTCCCTTTTTTCGTACTCAAACTTTCTCTTTTATATCATTGTGACAGCGTCAAGACACCAGGGACAGCATGAGACGCTGTGACCTAATTCGCTAGTAGAAAAAGGAAATATGGAGTAGTATATCAACGCTACGGACGGAAGATGCCTCAAGCGTGCGTGTTGGGCATTGAGACACTCAAAAGTGGCCTCTCAACGCCACTCTTGCAGATTGTACAGCTTGCATGATTGCATTGACAACGTTGAGATGCCACAGACATCGTCTCAACGCTGTCCTCTAGGGCTCCATTCCTACAACTTGTCCTCTTTTTAATTCAAACACTCCAAAACACACCTTTGCACTCCAAATACTCTAATATCTTCTCCAAACGCTCAATTTCATTGTATTTTCTTGAATCTTTCAAAATAAATAAATGTAAGCCTAGTAATCTAGCCATAATGTAAGCCTAGTAATAGCACACTTTTGTGTGCTATCAAATACCCTCAAACTTAGATTTTTGCTAGTCCTCGAGCAAAACAAAACACAACTCTTAAACAATTAATAGTTGCATGCATGAGACTCAAGCTTCAATGTTCCAAATAATATATGATGGGTGTCTGGGGGAAGATAAAACAAAGCACAAGTGCACCCTGTCCAACAAGTAATATATGGAAATATTCCAAGTATTGAACCCAAGGGAACGGTTAACAAAAAGAACTTTTCAGTTAACAACACAGTGCTCTCAAGTTGCAACTGAAAGTAGCCAAGTAAATGAAATATTTTGGGATTTTTTTGTGCAATAAAAATAAAGTAAACTAAAAGAAAAGATAAGAAAACAATAATGAAAAGCAAGGAATTCAAATATGTTTCAACCCTGAGGAAATGCGCCACTATGCGCCCGCAAACTTGCTTAACTAGGTCTGGCTATTTCAAAGATTTTGCCTCTTGCGCCCGCATACTGCCTCTTTCGTGTTCTATGAGATTCAGACAAAATGCTACTAAAATGCACTTGCAACCTACCCTAACCGACACTTAACACCGTGAATCGAGCTCAACACTTACTCAGCCATTTTCTAAGTGCTTTTAGGAGACTAAGCAATTAAATACATATGTCTATGGCTAATTTTAACTTAGATAAATAAGGAATACAACTCAATGATTCTAAAGTTTTTTTCCTATGTCTAGGTGCAAAAAACGAAGTTCTATGTCTAGACTCTTCTCCTAGATTGCTTTTATGAAAAAGCGTGCTCGATCCAAACATTTCAGTATTGAGTCTCACACAAACTATGCTAACTCAAGTGATTAGTTTAAGCTAACAATGAAACTTAAACTCAATAACAGCAAATGATGCTAAATGTTAAGCAAAGTTACTTGAATCACATGGCGGGGCTTATATCCTTTTAAGGGTATCCACTTCATTGAATCCCTTCCAAGGATTTAGCTACTCATTAAAAAGAAAACTAAACTGCAGAAAATAAAAAGAAAATTTGAATAAGAAAAGATAAACTTCATTGAATTAATCATGCGAAATTGGAACAAAACTTGAATTACAACTTGAAGAAATGAAATTTAAATAAGAACAAAAACTTACAACTTAAATGACCAAATAGAAATAGTAGCTAAACTTTAAAGAAAAAAAAAAGAAAGTACAAAAACTTAAATGAAAGCGATAAAGAACTCGAAGTTGTTCCTTCTTTCTAACTTTATTCAAGCTCTCTCGAGGAGAACAAGTGCTTACACTCCCTTCTTTCGAAGTTCGTGTCCGAATGAAGTATGAACAGAACTTGGGGGAGACTCGGTATGGCGACTGAAAGAAAAACTGCAGAATTTGGGGTAGAAGATAGAAATCTAAGCTCCCCTTGAAATTGAAGCTTGAGTCGACTTTTATAGACCTCAAGGTCTAAGGTTTGCTGCCGAGATTAGTGTGGAGAGGCTTGACCGATCATATCCCTTGATCCTCGAAGATTTGATTGAGAATATTTGATTTTATTTGATTTTATCTGCAAATCTCGCGAATCTGGGAGAATCTGCCTCAAAGGATCAGATGTGGCCGCATAGTTGAGGGCAATTGTGTTGTTGTCGAAATGCCCTAAATGCGGCTGCATAGTTGGGTGCATTTTGAGCTTTTCCTGCAATAGTTGGGTTTGGCTTTTGCTTTCAATTGCTGGCGCATCCTGGTCACATATCTCTTGCATCATCTTTCTTTTGCCTCAGTTGCAGCCAGAATGTGGGCGCATTTGAGTCCTTTTTCAGCCTCTACACAAAACCAACAAAAATTAACACTTTCTTAACAAAAATGACCCTAAATACACCTAAAAATTTATTTTTTTCAAATCACGACTTCAGACACATGCAAAACTTGTTTTTACTTAAATTTTCTCTAAATGACATGAATTATAACATTAAACACTCGTTTTCTAAGCAAATAGCTTAGTTTTTAGAGCCAAATAACATTCATAAATGAAAGTTATCAATATACAAATTAAAAAATCGATATTTACTCAAACACACCCCAGCAATGAGAAATTTAAATTTAAACTCTACTCCTTTGTGTGTGTGTGAAGTCTCTAATATTTTGGTCTTTATAAGCCCAGAATAATTTTATACAACCATTAATTCATTTTCCCCCTACTTATGGCTCTAAGTTCCACTTATTAGGCCTTTTCACACTCAAGAAAATAATATGCCACTAAGGTGCCTTAAACACGGGGTAGGCCTCCCCCAAAATTTATTTTTTTTTTCAATATTTTAATGGATACTAGCTTTGACACTTCCATTGTAGATACTCTTACCCAGAGCACTCGCTAAATGAATGGCCTAACTAAACACAGTGGAGGTAGCTCTTTTTGTCCTTAATTACAAGCATGTAAGTTGTTTTTATTTTCTTTTAATTACGATAGAAGCACAGAAGCTCAACTAGGCAGAAATGTAACCAATGATTTCCCTAAATGTAACATTATTAACTATCATGCAACTTAGCCTTGTAATAGGTCCTAGTCCTTTCGGGGTGACAAAAAACATATGCACCATATAACCGTATTCTAAGCCTTCAAAACCAAAAACAGGGGAACTAGGTGTAGTACTTTTATTAGGGATTTAAGCACAAATTTAAATTTAACTCAATTCAGGGGTAGCTCTCATATTTCCACTATTGCAAACTATCATTATTTCAAACATATCCTAAGTTGTCTTAGCCACAAATAATGCAATCAAATTCATCCAGATCATACTTAAAAATTTAAATTTTATGCTAAAAACATGCTCACAAACCAGGACTTGCAAAGTTCTGCCCACCCCCAAACTTAAAGCCAACATTATCCTCAATGTAAAGAAAAATAACTTTAGATCATGCAAACACAATGGACAAAGAAATAGTGAACAATACTGCCCTGATTGAAGAAGGTCTCCATAATGTCCTCAGTGAATGCGAGAAAGAGAATCACCTGAATGATCGAGGTACTGCACAATGGGAACTGGATTTAATTGCACTCCAAACATCTTAGACTCAAAAGGAAAACAGACTAAAAGTAGAAGGGATAGAACACTTGAGTTACCTCCCAAGAAGCGCTTTCTTTAACATCTTTAGCTAGACGTGGCTCAATTGAGAATTAATTATTGCACAAATCCACGCCGACATTCTTGGTTAGTGCCCACTCCAAAAGATCCTTATTCAACATCACTTCATGAAAATTGTCAGTCAAACTATCAATAGCATCCACAAACATACCTTGCCTTACTTTGCAAGGGTATTTAATTGTTTTGCTCAGGTTGATATTTACCTTTTCACCATTTACCTGAAAAGATAACTTTCCTTCTTTCACCTTGATGGAGGCTTCCCCTGTAGCAAGGAAAGGTCATCCCAGGATGATGAGAACCTCATCATCGCCCTACATGTCGAGCACCACTAAGTCTGGAGGAATTAAGAATTTATCAACCTTTACCACGACATCCTCTATTATACCTCTACGATAGGTGATGGAACGATCTACAAGCTATAGAGAGATGTCTGTGGACTCAGTTCTTTAAGACCCAATGTCCTGTACACAGAATAAGACATTAAATTAATCAAGACATCTAGATCACGTAACGCCATATGAAAATAGGAACTACCAATGATGTAGAGAATAGTAAAACTCCTTGGATCCTTTAGCTTGGGTGGTAGCTTTTTGTGGAGTGCATTACTACACCCAATTTCAGATGTCCTGAACTTCCTTTTATTTGTTAAAATCTCTTTCATAAACTTTGTATAGCTCGATATTCTCTCCAAGGCATCTGCAAAAGGTATAGTCACATGAAGACTTTTAAATAATTCTAAAAATTTAGAGAATTCAACATTCAAAATTTTCTTTTTGAAACGTTGAAAGAAAGGAATATGATTCAAGATAGAAGGTAGAATTGAACTAGCAGGCTTTGCAGCCTCATATGCATGTGTGGCTTCCTTATCTTTATCCTCTAGTGATTCATCATCCTCATCATTGTGGTGTCTCACAGGTTCTCCCAAATGCTTCCCACTCCTCAGATTTATAGCTTTTCACTGCTCCGTGGGACTAACTTCTGTGTCACTTGGAAATTTGCCTTTATGCAATGCAGTCAGGGAGGTGGCTCTCTGACTCATCTGAACCTCAAGGTTCTATATATTCTTCCTATGTCAAGAAGCAATGATGCCTTCCATCTTCTCCTCCAATTGAGTCGTCCTCTTATTCAATTCTCAAACCTGGGTGGTAATAAGTAGGAACTGAATTGTGTGCATGATTGCCTCCCTATTTGTATCAACTATTGTTCACGTAATTGACTTGCTCCATGCTAGAATCTCTCCCATAAAGTGGTTGTTGAGCAACTGCTAATGACGCAATTGAGGGACTATTCCCTAAACTTGCCATTTGTGATAGAGCATTAGATAGAGAAGCTATTTGTGCTTTCAGAGCACTTACCTCATTGACTTCATGAATTCCAGTTACTGGCTTTGTTATTGATCGTTCAGTGGAC
This sequence comes from Trichosanthes truncata, assembly GCA_033996785.1. Lineage (NCBI taxonomy): Eukaryota > Viridiplantae > Streptophyta > Magnoliopsida > Cucurbitales > Cucurbitaceae > Trichosanthes > Trichosanthes truncata. Next base: position 19,377,897 of record JAWPNB010000004.1, read on the forward strand.
CATTGATACCTCGTGGAAGCCATTTCTTCTAGTAAAGTCTTTGCCTCAATAATTGTCTTAGACAAGATTATTGCTTCAATTGCTGCATCCAAGATAGTTTTCTATTTCCATTCAGTCTATTGTAAAACAACTAGATTTGGAGCTAGTCAGAGTAACTGATAGCACTAATTTAATGTCTTATTATTGCCTGATTATTAGCTAGTTTTGTGGTGCTTTATGAGCTTTTACGTGGAATTATTTTACATTTCAGGAAACCGAGCGATTGGAGTGGAATTTATTATTTGAAAGCAATGATATTCAATTTGGAGCAAATAAAAGTGCAATTTGAGGCTAAGGATGGAAATGGAGACATTTTGAGCAAGTTTTCCCGAGAGGACAACATCCAGACGCTGAAAATAACATCTAGCATTGGTGTCTGATCTAAGGGAAAGTGTTGAGACACTACTACAAAGACACGCAGGAGTGTATTTCTGTCTATAGCGTCTCAACGCTACTTGCACGTGCCTAGCAAAAATGCTTACGTTTTGATCAGCATTGAGATGCTATTCCTAGCGTCTCGACACTATGTCGATTTTTAGACTTAAGTTCAGCTTCTGTTTTACAAAACGGGGGAGCCAGTTTGGGGGGTTTACACCCTAATCCATGAATTAAGAGAGTTCAAAGAGGGTCAGGGCTGAATCAGAGCAGAAATCTTGAAGATTTGACTCCCGAGGCTCGTGGAGATTGTAGCGGGAGCGATGGATCAACATGTAACGGGTTTTTAATTCGGTTTTCTCTATATTCCTCTATTGTTCTATATTCGTCTTAGATGGATTTTGGTTGTATTGCACTAAATTATATAGATTGTGGAGTTTAGGGCTTAATTAAGCCATTGGAACATGTAATTGAGTTTAATTAGGGATTTTTGTAGTTAATTAGCAAGTTTATTTTTATGCAATATGCTTAATGCTTTAAATCCCTTGATCAAGGATTTAATGCTTTGCCGATTTATGTTGTTGCTTGATAAAGAATGCATAAATTAGAGCTTAAATTGCATAATGATTGATGTTTGGACATGACAGTGATAAAAGCATCAATTACGGTCTCCGATAAGGTTCGTTAATGCCAAATTTAATTAATTAATGAGACGGATACGTGAATTAATTAATTATGTTTGAGAATTGGATGAGCTCGACAAAGGATTCCTTGATAATTGTACCTTTAGACTCAAGTAATATTGCATAACTAATTGCAAGAACCCATTAATGTCAATGATGGTCCAATAGGTGAGATTAATGTTCTAAACCCAGCCCCTATTAATTGTGCTCCAATTTAATCAAATGCTTTATTTTGTTAGTTCAGTTAATTCTTGTGTTTTATGTCTTTAGCATTTATTTTCCCTGAATAAAATTAGATGCAAGTAAGATAATAATTAATTGATTAAACCTATCCAATTTCCTAAGGATTCGATGCTCCATATTTGTTTACCGTTTTATATTACTTGATCGCGTGCGCTTGTGTGTACTCTAAACAGGAACCATGCTGTGGGCATCTTCTGCACAGCTCCTTGTACCTTTCCCAAGCCTCGAACATCTACTCGCCGTCAATTGAATGTCCCAATCTCAGCTCTAAGTCTGGCAATCTTGGCTGGTGGGAAAAATTTAGTAAGGAAGGCTTAGGCCAGCTCATCCTAGGTGGTGATACTCTAAGGCTCTAGGCTCTCCAACCAATTCCAAGCTTTGTCCTATAAGGTAAAGGGAAACAAACATAAGTGAATAGAATCATTAGACACACCATTAATCTTAACATTTCCACATTAAAAAAAAGGATTTTAGGTGTGAGTTTGGTCCTCCGTAAGGTGTCCTCGAAAAGCGCTATCCCTCACCATCTGAATCAGGCCAGTTTTCAACTCGAAATTATTTGTAGCGATTGGTGCGTGGACTATCTTTGAGCTCTCGACAGGGAAAACATGCTTGAAATAATCCCTGATGGCCTTTTGCTCCTCAACTTGCTCATCAGACATTTGTAAATTTTGATTTTCTCTTAGTAATCGACGGTTTCTTCTACAGGTACGTTCAATCTTTAGATCAAAGGGCTCTAAATTTTCCCTAGCTCTAGGCATAAACAAAGTGAACCTGAACAAAATAAAACAAAACAAAATTAAAAAATAAATAAAAGACATAACTAAAAATCTAAAGAATTTATACAAATGCATACTATTTACACTCTAAATTAAAATCAAGCATTTTCACCAAAATATCAATTAACATAAAATATGACAATCCCCGACAGCGGCGCCAATTTGATATTGTCGAAGGCTTTATCAAATATAATTCTAAATCGGACCTCTAAAGTTTGCAACAATTATAGCCAGAGTCGATCTCAAGGATTGGATTTCTTAGATTAATTAAGTACCGTAGTTACCCATAATTTTATTTAGAGAACCTAACTCAAAGAGAAACAAAAGTAAACTAAACTAATATTTACAAGATTGGAGACAGTTAGAGGGAACTTTCTTAAAAACAATGATTTGATTCTTTAAGGCCAATTCGGTTATGCAAGAGAGATAAATTACACAAACAACAATTATAAACCAAGAAGTTACCCAACTCAGTGGATGACTTTTTCAAGCCCAACTAAATCTCATGCTTAATGATAAATCAACATTCTCGTCTATTTTTATAACTAGACATGGCATTAAATATACTTTTGTTAATGGCTTCTATTAGCAAAAACTCCATTCTCATGCAAGAATTCACTAATAGTTATGCATTCAAGTCTAAATTCAAGTCGTACCTTTTCAAGCTAAAACCTAAATTAATCAAAACTAAACTTTGGCCAAAAGATTAGACAATAATCTCAAGAATGCATAAATAGATTGTTGCAATGTAAACATCTCTAAAAATCAACCAAACAGACGAAAACAAACCAAGTTCAAAGATAAGTCAGTCTCTCAACATTCACCAATTACAACTCAAAACTCAAGTGTGTTCGAATTTATGCCCTAAAGCTTCGTAATTAATGATTTATTTAGTAATTAATAATAATTTTGATTATTTTATTTGAAATATAATATTATCCATTATATGAAAAATCCAATGTTATTAGCGTAATCTTTAACAGTATGTGGTTGACATACGAGAGGATCATGTTCCAGAAATAACCTAAAGGATCACAGTATATGGATAAGGGTGGGTGCCTTATCCTGGTAACACTATTGATATGGCCCACTTTGTAATAGTTACAAATGATTTGATCTAAATCATTCATGTGGAGACATATGAGTGGGGGTATCTTATATAATGAGTTTGTATAAGACTGGACCACGAAATATTTAATCACTCTTTTTAAATATGTTAATTGAGAAGATTAATATTTCATCAGGATGATCATATGCGACTCGATCTTAATACTAAGTGAGTTATGAACTCCTGCCTGTGAGGTATTGTCATTTGATTTGCATGGGTGAGAGTGGCTTTTGTAGTCGATTCAATAAGCCTACTATTTTGGGGACTTGACCAAATAGGGAGTTGGGAACATAATCTCACAATATGGAATTCACTCCTTCCCATACAGGGTAAGTAGATGAGTGATTGGGGTACACGCAAGCGCACGTGATCTAAGTAATAAAAAACGATAAATATTATCGAGTATCGAATCCTCGGGGAACTGGAAAGGTTTAATCAATTAAATACCGTTCTTCATCGCATCTAATTTTATTTAGGAAAATAAACCGCTAGAAGAACATGCAACAAAAAAGACTAAAATTAAGCAATAAAGGACTAAATGGAAGGAACACAAATTTAAGGGCCGAGTTTAGGACATTAACCTCACCAATGGACCATTCATTGAATCTAATGGGTATTTGTTATTAATTAATCAATTTAATTGAATCTAAGGGTAGTGTATCATGGAATCCTCTGTCGAGCTCTTCCAAATCTCGTGTAATTAATTAAATTACGTGTTCGTCTCATTAATTAATTCTCATCCAACATTAACGAACCCTATCATCGACCCTAATTGATGTTCTTATCACTGTCATGTCCAAACATCAATTATCATGCAATTTAAGCTCCAATTTATGCACTCTTTGTCAAGCAATAACATAAACCAGCAGCTCATTAGCTCATTGATTAGGGAATTTAAAGCATTAAGAACATTGCATAAAATTAACAATGAATAATTAATCACAAATCCCCAATTAAGTTCAATTACATTGTCCACAGGCTTCTATTATCTAATCAAAGTACATCATAATTCAGTGCAAAACAATCAGAATCCATCTAAAAACACTCAATCACAGCATAGAAATACAGGGAAAATAGAGAGATAAACCCATTACGCATTGATCCATTGCTCCCACTACGATCTCCGCAAACCTCGACGTCGGTTCTTCAAGAATTTCGCTCTAATTCAGCCTCAAACCTCTCTAAACTCTCTCAAATCATGGATTAGGGTGTAAAACCCCCAAATTTGCCCCCCAAATTCGATGAAGAATCTAAGTATTAGAAGCTATAATCAAAACAGCGTTACAACGCTAGGTACAACGTTGCAACGCTGTCCTAAAACGACAACGTTTCTCCACAGCTTAAAAGGGTAGCGTTGCAACGTCATTAGTAGCATTGCAATGCTACGGACGAAACCTCATTTGCACGTTTGTTTCTAGCATTGTAACGCTATAGGGTAGCGTTGCAATGCTAGGTCTCAAGTTTGCCCACCAAGTTGTGGCGTTGCAACACCTATTCAATCATTGCAACATTGTCCTCTCGACCCCATCAGCTAGCACTTCAACTCTTCTTCTCCTTAGCTCCTCCATAAGCTCTCAAATAGCTCCATAATCAACATAATGCTCCGAAATTCACATTTCTGCTTAGAATTGCTCGAATTCCTGAAATCAACAATTAATCAACGTAAAAGCTCACTATTCTACCATAAAACTAGTTAAATAAAGGCATAAATATAGCACTAAATTAGTGCTATCAATGAGTATTTATCTTAAGTGCTGATTTTGGGACTTGAACAAGGGGCCCCACCCTCTCATTAGCCCGAGAGGGACTTAGTTTATGGTTGGATCATAAATAAATTGTTGATTAAGGATCAGTGGTACTTAAGGTGTAAGATGTAATTACAGGGGTAAAACAGACTTTTGATCCAGCTGCAATTACAAACAACTCGTGAATGATCAACTTGCATGTAATGGTTATATCCATGGACACAACTTGTCCTACAGTGCATAAGAGTAAAACCATAAGTCTATACTAGAGTAACCTAAAGTTAATGAATGAAAAGTGATTAATTAATTAATTTTGTATCATTGGAGCTTATAATCTAAGTCCATAAGGTCCCCTTGCTAGCTCATAGGAACACTAAAAGATCAATTTAGTTGAAAGAAAAATTGAAATGTTCAAATTAATATTTAATTTGAAGTGTTCAAATTAATATTTAATATATTAGATATGTTAAATATAAAAGAGAAAAATATATTTATTGTATTTGATACATTAAATATTAAAATAGTTAATGTATATTAGATACATTAAAGAAAATGTATTTATAAAATTTGAATAAGATTCAAATAAAGAAATAAATATCGTAGGAGAATTCAAAAGATTTGAATAAGATACAAATAGATTAAATATATGTATTTAATATATTAGATATTAAAATATATATTATTTAATTATGGCAAAGATTTTCCTTAGGTCTCTATGAATAGGACCTTTGGGTTGAGCCATTAGAGTATACATCTCTTCAATAGAAAATTAGAGAATTCTCTCTATACCTTTTCCTCTCCAATCCCTTGTAGATTTTCTTTTAAGAGGCTCCCACAAGCCTTGGTTTTGTGTTCAAGTCATAGCCAGGAGAACTTTGTGGAGGAGATAAAGACCCGCCTCAAATATCTCCGTATTATCTCAAAGGTATGTTTTGCTTAGCCTAAAATTATTTTTCGTTTAATTCTAAAATAAAATCAAAGTCAATTCCAACGCTTCCGTTGTGGGTTTAATTCGATTATTCCCTTCAAAGTGAACATCTAAAAACAAAATCTACAAGGTAAATAGAGAAAAAGGGAAAAACTCTCTGACGCGTGTTGCGATTGTGAGCCTTGAATGTCTTACTTGGCTCTCAAGAATGCTCCCTTAGTCCCAAATACCGAGTAGAAATTGAGTCTCGAATGGTTCCTCTTCAAATGGTCTCCTCTTTTCCATACTCAAACTTTCTCTTTTATATCATCATGACAATGTCGAAACGATGTGTCCTAATTCGCAAGTAGAAAAAGGAAATATGGTGTAGGGTCTCAATGCTATAGTCGGAAGATGCCTCAATCGTGCATTTTGGGAGTTAAGACACCCAAAAGTGGCGTCTCAACGCCACTCTTGCAGATGTACAACTTGCGTGACTGCATTGACAACGTTGAGACGCCACCTCTAGGGCTCCATTGCTACAACTTGGCCTCTTTTTAATTCAAACGCTCCAAAACACTCCTTTGCGCTCCAAATACTCCAATATCTTCTCCAAATGCTCAATTTCACTGTATTTGCTCGAATCCCTAAAAATAAATAAATTAAGTAAATGAAAGTACCCTTTAAGCCATAATCTAGCAAGAATGTAAGCCTAGACATAGCACACTTTTGTGTGCTATCAACTAGCACAAATGCCTAAGAATAATAATAATAACAACTCTCTTCTGCTTATATTGTTGAGTTGTGTGATGTATGACATTCTAGGTTGGGCATGTCAATTATCGTTCTTTACATAGAATGATAGATTTAGGACTATTGCATAATTTCAACATTGATAATCGTAACAACCAAGGGGGAAAAAAGAAAGAATTTTATTTTATTTTATTAATTTCTAAAACCTTTTTGAATTAGGATTTTATCTTCTTTTATAATTAGGAGATAAATCTTTATTATCTTTCCTTTTTTAAAAAAAAAAAAAAGATAATCTTTTAAGGTTTTTAATTAGGGTTCTTTTAAAAATGTCTCTTTTTAAGCCCTAACTTTTTGACTAAACGTTTTGGTGGCAAAAATAGAGAAAATAAGAAAATGTTTTGCAGTTTCCTCTCTAAAGAAAAAGTAGTAAGTTTTCTTCCCTTTTTTTTTCTTTCTTTCTTTCTTGATTAGAATGGAAGGATTGTGAAATATTTTTCCCTAAAAAAGTTTTAGGTTTTTATTTTGAGTAAAAAATTTATCAAACTTTTTCCAATTAGGTCTTTTGTTTTAAATTTAAGGTTTTGATAAAGGAAAATTTTTTAGATTTTTCCAGCTTTAAATTTCTTCAAGTTTGGGACTGTTTTAAGTGTTTTATAGATTCTTTTTGCACAAGAAAGTTTACCAAATGATTGCTTCTTTGAAGTGTGATTTATAGCTTTGATTTCTACATGAAAATGGTATGTTTTTAAGGTTTTTACAGCAATTTTTGACCTTTTTCAGATCTGATTTTCTTTTGTAAAACAATAGCAATCTTGATTCTTTATGTGTTAAAAATCTTATAAAGTTTTGTTTTATGAACAGAAAGTTTTCAAGTTTGATTGTGCCTAATTTAAGATAGTTTTGAAGGTTTTAAAGGTTGTAGTATTAAAAAATTGTTTGGTATTTTAATTTGTATTGAAAAGCATTAATTTTACCGATCTTAGTAAGTTATTTTTGGGTTTTAAGGTATTATTAACCCAGTTTTTCAATGCTGTTTTTTGTCTAAGAACCCTATTTTTTCTAACTGTTTATGCAAAAAATTGTTTTGGAATGGAAAAATTGAGTAGATAGGATTGTTTATATGTTTTAGATAAGTTTTAGACCCTTAAGATAGAGTTATGGTTTCCGAACAGTGAAATATTGGTTATGTTTGAGCTTCTAGGATGTTGATGATTGTTCAAGGAATTGGAATAGGATTTGAAATTGAGAATTGTAGGATTATCGATCAAGGTAAGTAGTTTTTACATCCCCTCCAAAATAGAAAACTTGGTATAATTATTTTTTGATTTGACAAAATATCTGAAAGCAATCTTCATTCGATTTGAAATTGATTGAAATTGTTTTGTATGTTTTAAATTTTTTTGCTAAGTGAAAGAATATTGTCGAGTGAAGCTTGAGGGTAAAATTTAACATGAATAAAAGCTTAATCCTTAGTGCAAGTATACACTGTCGATGCAAGTAATATAGAAATATTCCAAGTTATCGAATCCCAAGGGAACGGGAACAACAAAATTAATGTGAAACAAGATTGTAAACAACGACAACTTTTAGGAGCCAAAAATCTAAAAAAAAAAATATTTTGAGTGTTAAGGTGATTGAAAGACTTGATAAAAGAAATTGGGAAAACTTATGGAAGTTCACTTAAGAGAATGAGGGGACTCAAGTGCATGCATTCCCTTTGGTGAGATTGCTAACCGATTGCCATAGCAATTTAACAATTCACAGGAACGTTGTAAACCGAATCAACTCCTATTCAGTTTTGATTCAAAACCCTTAGGAGACTAAGTGATTGGACCTATATGTCTATGGCCAATCATACTTAGGTAATTAAGATCGCATTCTTGGTTTTGAGGAGCCCGTCCTATGTCTAAGATCAAACATGTCTTATGTCTATGCTCCTTGCCTCATTGCTTTTATGAAATTCATATTCTTCTAACACTTTCGGTATTAGATTGGACTTAAAAGCAACCCAAGTCGATCATTCAAGAATTCCAAATAAAACATTAAAATCAGTAAAAACAAACAACGTCCATGTTAATGTCGATTGCCTTCGGTTATTAGCTAAACATTCTCACCTTAGGGCACTCATGTTCTTGAATCCCTAGGTAGATTTAGCTCATGGTAAAAGAAGAATATGAACAAGCTTTATATGAAAGAGAAGTCCTAATTTAAAATGGAAGTGAACTTGCAGAGAAAGAAAAGAAAAACTAAACTCAAACAAAAAATTTCAATACTAAAATGGAATCACTTTATTAAAAAAAACCTTGTGGAATTGAATCATCACAAAACTAAAGATACAAACTGAATTGAAGAACTAAATTAAAAGGAAAACAAAACAACATTTAAATGAGAGGGAAAACAACAGCTCTAACAACATATAAAGCTAAAAAAAACTACTGGACAGAACTGAAAGTACAAGAAAAATAGAATTCCCATCAACCTCTCTTTCCTTCTCTTTAATTGAACTCAATTCAATCTTTTTCAAGATGAACTGTGTCTTAACAATCTTAGGTTTTCGCCTAGATTGGACTGAATATGGAAGAAAAGAGAGGAAGAAATGAAATGGACAACAAGTTGGAGAAGAAGAAAAAGTGCAGAAAATGGATTTTCTTCCAAGGAAGAATTCCACCTTTTTGTGTGTTTTTTCTTCCTTTTTATAGACAATGGCGGCTAGGATTTCTTCACACTCCATATATGGCTTGATGTATGAAATCATAGCTTGATTTAAGGAGAAATAAATGTTGGAATCTTTCAAATTTGGCCAATTTCGAAATTCATGTTTTTCCTTTCTTTGTTCCAGATTGCCATAGAAATTGATCAGCAATCGTGTGGCAATCGTGCCTTTTTTGTCAAAACTGTAGCCAGGAATACTTTATTAGTGCAATTCTCTTCTTTTCCTTCCATTTTATTGTTTTAAATCACTTTGGTAAATTGATGCTGCTTTTCTTGGAATTTATATGCATTTATGAAGAAAATGCTAATAAAATCAAGCATAACCTAAATTTATGAGCTAGATAATTCTCAATTATGAGAATTATCAGTATATGTTTACTATTTTGAATGTTTTGAAAAGTATTTGATTGATTCAATAGGGCTATCCAAATATGCCAATTTTTATTTTTGGGAATGCTTTGCTTATTTGTGATAGTATCCTAAATTGGAATTGATGGAATTGTTCTAGCTTATTTGTCAGAAGATGCATTTATGGTAAGACACATTTGTGGTTTTGCATTCCTTTGGAATGAAGATTCATGTGTGTGTTATTCACTCACATGGCCTGACACTTAAGTAATTATATTGATTATTCTGGTTGATTTTTATCGACATATCTAATTGAAAGCTCTGACTGATTGAAGCTTATTTGTGGGAGGGCACAGTTTGTGGTTTGGTATTCCTTTGGAATGAATATTCATGTGTGTGTTATTCACTCACGTGGCCTCACACTTAAGTAACTACATTGAATGTTCTTGTTGATTTTTATCGGCAACTCTAATTGAATGTTCTAACTAATTGATTGGTGTTAATGTTCTGAAGGCTACTCAAATAATGCTTCCCACTATGATATTTGATAGTATTGATTGATTGAAAGTTCTATTTGAATTGAAAGTATTGATTGATTGAAAGTTTTGTATATTGAAAGTTGATTCAAAAGTTTTGTTCTTTTAAAGTATTGAATGACTGGCAGTTTTAATTTGATAATTTTGATATTTGAAAGTCTTAGTTTGAAAAGTTTTGGTTAAATGAAAGTTTTGTTCAATTGAAAGGTTTGGTTTTGAAAGCTATTGTTTAATTGAAAGATTTTGTTTTTTTTTTTAAAAAAAAAGCACCGATTGTTTGAAAGTTTTAACTAAAAGTTTTGATAGTTGTATTAAATTGCAAGGATATTTGTATATTTGTTTACGATTGTTTTGAAAGAAAATAAATTTTAGAACTTGATATGGAAATTTCTTATTGAGTATTTTTGTACTCATTTTTGTTTTTTTCAAAATATTTTCAGAAGAGAGATCAAGTGATAGTTTCGAAAGAAGTGGAGTTTAGCGTTCTGGCACAAGACTTTGAAAGTTGTTGTTAAGGATTCGAAAGTTTGTTTTAGAAATCCTTTGTAAGAAATTGTTTTCGATGAATTTGATTAAGTCTGTTTTAATTTCTAATTGTTACGCTTCCACATTATTGTTAGAATGACTGTATTGGAAAGTACGGGTTGTTACAATAATAGACACAAATGCGAAGTTTGTGTTGAACCAAAGTTTGCTAGAAAGTTATTTTCATATGTGGGAAGAAGTAAATGAGGTACTTGATTTAATCCACAGTTATGTATGTAACATGAAAAGTACCCCAACAAGCGGTAAAAGGTATTTTGTCACATTCATTGATGATTGTAGTAAATATTGCTATGTATATTTATTGCATAGTAAAGATAAAAACTTAAATGTTTTTAAAGCATATAAGGAAAAAGTTGAAAATCAACTTGAATAGAAAGTAAAGCTGCTTAGATCAAATAGAGGTGGTGAATATGAATCATCATCACTTTATGAATTATGTGAAATTATTGGTATAATCTATCAAACTACAATACGTTGTACACTACAACAAAATGGTGTAGCAAGAAAGAATCAAACTTTAAAGGACATGGTTAATTGCATGTTAAATAGTTTTGGTCTATCCCTGATAGCACACAAAATAATGTTATTTCTTATCTTAGTTTTATGCTAGTTTTGCAATGACTATGTGTGCTTCCATGTCTTTTTATGTATACTTCTTAGAAACCGAGCATTTGGAGCAAAATCAAAGAATTGCGAGATTTTTGGCAAATTGGAGCAACTCAAGACGATATGTGAGGATTCAAGTGTTGAAGAAGAATGAAAATGCTAGTGGACCCGAGGGTATAGCTTTGCAACTCCATTTGAAAAGGCTGTTGATGGCATGTATTTATGTTATCTTATTTCCTATTATTTATGCTAGTTTTGTGATTATTTTGTGAGCTTTTATGCCTATTTTTCTTAATTTTGTAGAAACCAAGCTTGAGGAGCAAAACCAAGTATTTGAGAATATTTTGGTGGATATTGGAGCCTTTTGAAGCTTAATTGAAAATTTAAGAAGATTAAAGATGTTATTTGAGTATAAGGCACATTCTGGGAGATTCTACATTGAATCACGGTTCCAACGCATCGAACAGGAGGTCATTCGGACACCTGAGCGAAGAGATATAGCAAAAATGGTCCATGTTGTCTGTAGGGTAGCGTCGAGACGCTGTCTATAGCGTCGCAATGCTACGAAAACCCAAAAAACGTTGTTCTAGCCCAAAAACACGCGTTTTCTAATTTTCTTGCAGCGTTGAGACGTTGCCTCGCAATTTTCTATAAAAACATCATTTTTTGCGTCGTTTTGGGAAGCCAATCCGAGAGTTGGAGACCTAATCTCGATTCCAAGCTAAAATTGAAAGTTTAGGGAGCAATTAGGAGCGTTTGTGGAGCATTTTTTAAGATCCAAAGCTCGAGGGACATGGAGATCACGACGGGAACGTGGGATCGACCATTGTTTGCTAATTTCTTCCTTTTTCTTTAGTTTTAATTTCTGTTTTGTGGCTGTAAATTAGGAACTTAGAGATTTAATTGTATGAATATTATTAGTATCTTTGCTCCTAATACTTGGGATTTTGATGTACCCATTAGACTTGGGATTTTTATTGATTAAGTACCTTGATTGAATGTTTTTGTTTCATTCATGCTTTTATGTATTTAATGCTTATAATTTCTTGATCAAAGATTATTTGCTTTATTGGTCTGAATTTGTGCTTGAAAAAGTATGGATTAGGCTAGAACTTAATTGCATGACTATTTATAAATTCTTGCATGAAAGTGGAGAATTCTCTTAGAAGCGCTTAAAAGAAGTTGCTTAATGTCTTGCATGCTATTAAAATATAGATAGAGATATTAGATTTATAACATTGCATGATAGTTAATTGTGCTTGAAAGAGTCAGTTAATACCCTCACTTCTTTGCTTATGGAATATTTACATGACAAATTTTGGTAGCTTTGGCTATAAGTCTAATTGGTGAAATTGATTCTCTAGAACATTTCTCTCCTATTGTGTCTCCATTTATCTTTTGCTTTCTAGGTTAGTTCTTTAGTTTAGCTTGTTTGCATTTGATTTCTTTTTCTAAATAAAGTTAAGTGAGAGTAATTACGGTACTTAAATGAACTAAGAAATCCAATCCATGTGATCGACCATGGCCACTATTATTGCAAATTTTAGAGGTTTAGGTTTATAAATATATTTGATAGAGTCTTCGACAAGCTCTTTATCACCTGTCAACCTTAAAATCCCGAAGGAACAACGTTGCAACTCTGTTTATATCGTTGCAACGCTAGCCAGAGAAGATTGTTTCCTTTTTTGCAAAATGCTAAGGAAAGCATTACAATGATGCCCCTACCGTTGCAATGTTGTCTTGACTCTATTTAATGAACATTTTCATTCGAGCAAAGGGGGCCGTTTTCAAAGCCTAGAACCCTAATTTCGATATGGAGCACTGTTTTGGGACCTAAAGAGCACTTTGGAGAGCTAAGGAGGAGACTCAAGGCTCGAGATCATGGGACATCACAACGAGAACGAGTGTGGCACGCGTCGTCCAATTTTTCTTTTTTCCTCTTACTTTGTTTCCTTAAATTTTAGGATTCTTTTGAGCTGAACATCTTGTATTAATTTGAGTATTTCAAACTCTTGGATGGTTGTGATTGTAGAACTTACATTTGATTTTCAGTTGTTATATATTGTAACGTTATTTGTGCTTGTGTTTATGCTCGTAACGTTTGGCCAAAGTTAGTTTTTAGAATTTGAGTTTTAGCTTGAAAGAGTAGAACTTGAATTGAGATGTGGTTGCATAACTAATAATGGAGTATTGCATGAGAACGAATATTTTGTTATTAGATGTCGCTATAGAAACCCATTAATGCCATGCATAAGTAGTAAAAATAGACTGAAAGGGTGATTTATTACTTATAGATGAGTTCAGTTGAGCTTGAAAAAGTAAATTAGATAAATTAGAAATTCTTGACTTGTAGTGTTGCATGTTATAACTTTTCTTAGTCAAATTAAGTCTGTGCTTCATGTTAATTCAATCTCCAATGTCTCTCTAAATGAATTCCAACCTTGTAAATATTTGGCTTAGTTTGATATTCTTGTTTCAATCTAAGTTTAGGTTCTCTAAATAAAATTAGGTGTGAGTAACTATGGTGCTTAATTAAATCTATGAACTCAAATCTCTGTGGATGACCCTGGCCACTATTATTGCAAAATATTTAGAGGTCCGATTTATAAATTAATCTGAGAAGAGCCTTTGACAAGCACTTTTATCAAATTGACGTCGTTGCTAGGGATTGACTTATTTTAGTTTAATTAATATCGTGGTGAAAGTGCTTGATCTTAATTTAGAGTGTAAATAATGTATATGTGTAGAATTTTCTTCTGTTGTCTTTCCTTGTATATGTGAATAGTTGTGTAATGTTTATTTTTCTTGTTTTAGTTGTATTTCTCTTGTTTTAGTTTTCTTTTTTTTTTTTTTTTTGTAAATTATGTATATTTTATGTATTAGTGTCAATTTTTGGTTTTGTTGTATATTATGTTTTATATTATCCTTGTATAATTTTTGTAGATTATGTATTTTAAGTGTAAATTATGTATATAATTTCTCTTGTGTTTTTCATTGTTGTTGTTTAGTTGAATTTCCTATACTCTAGGTAAAATACTTTGTTTCCTTGTTTTTCCTTTGTTTTTGTTAAGTTCTTTTGTTTCATTTTGTTTGTAGTTTGTTGGTTAGTTTATTTTGTTTTGCTCTCTACTTGTGTCTTTTATTTTTTTTCTTTTGATTAAGCCTTCGTAGTGTATGCCCAGAATTTGAGATACTCTAGTGCCTTTCAACCCTGAGATTGAGAGTACTTATATTCCAAACCGTCGAGCCCAGAGAGAACAGCTAGACTTACCAATGGCTGAAGAGCATATCAATGAGCAAAAGGCGATTAGGGACTACTTTAAACTTGTATTCCCCGCAGAGAATTCATGGATAGTCCATGCACCTATAGCAACAAACAACTTTGAGCTGAAAACTTGTCTCATTCAGATGGCCAGAGACAGCCCCTTCAGAGGACATCCTACAGAGGAACCCAACTCCCATTTGAAACCTTTTCTCTCTTTGTGGAACTGTTAAACTTAATGGTGTTTCATGTGATGTTATTCGCTTATGTTTGAGGCTTGGGAGAGATATAATGACCTCCTGAGGAAGTGCCCACAGCATGGGTACCTTGAGTGACTACAAATCCAGTTGTTTTACAATGGGTTGAGCGAAAACACCAAGACAATATTGGATGCAGCAGTTGGAGGGACAATTTTATCTAAAACCGTGGCTGAAGCCAAGACTTTGCTGGAGGAGATGGTTGCCATAAGCTATCATGGCCCACAAAATAATCAATGGTAAAACCAGTGGCAGGCATCTATGAAGTCAACGAGGTAAGTGCATTGAAAGCACAAATAGCTTCTCTAACCAATACTTTATCTCAATTGACAAGTTTAGGAAACAATACTTCTATTACATCATTGGCAGCATCTCAACAACCACATTTTGGGAGAGATTCGAATATGGAGCAAGTGAATTATGTGAACAATAGAGGATACAACCAAGGGAGAAATCACATGCACAATGCAGTCCCTACTCATTACCATCCAGGTTTGAGGTACATGAAAATTTCTCTTATGCTAATAATCGGAATGTTTTGCAGCCTCCCTCAAGTTTACCCTCCAGTTCACAGCAAGCTGAGAAGAAATCCACTATGGAGGATCTTATTGGAAACTTCATTGCTGAATCAAATAAGATGACAAACCAGCTGGAGCAGAAAATTAAAGGCATTGTTTCTGGACAGGAAAGTGCAATTAAAAGTTTGGAGATGCAGATGAGTCAGTTGGCTCCCTCCCTGAATGCTTTGCATAAAGGGAAGTTCCCAAGTGACACTAAAGTCAATCCTAGAGAACAATGCAAGGTAATAAGATTGAGGAGTGGAAAACAGTTGGAATGACCTGTATGACGGTTATATGATGAAGATGAGGAAGCCATGGAGATTGGAGATAAAGAAACTGAACCAGCATCTGAGGACAACAAGTTTCCTACCCCAACTATACCTGTTGTGCCAAACAATATTCCTTATCCTCAAAGATTCAAGAAGAAAAATCTCAGCAGTGAGTTCTCTAAGTTCTTTGATATGTTTAAAAAGCTTAATGTTACTATTCCTTTTGTAGAGGCACTAGAGATGATTCCAAGCTATACAAAATTTATGAAGGACATTTGACTTACAATAAGAAATTTGGGACCCTAGAGATAGTACACATGACAAAGGAGTGTAGTGATGCACTACATAAGAAGCTGCCATTCAAATTAAAAGATCCAGGGAGTTTTACTGTTCCTTGCACTATTGGCAATTCTTATTTTCACAAGGCTTTATGCGATTTAGGTGCGTCTATCAATTTGATGCCTTTTTGTGTATACATGACCTTGGGCCAGGAGCTCAAACCAACAAACATCTTTCTACAACTAGCAAACCGTTCATTGGCTTATCATACATGTATAATAGAAGATGTTATCATCAAGGTTGATAAATTTTTTATTCTTGCAGATTTTGTAGTGGACATGGAGGAAGACGATGACACCTCCATCATTCTTGGATGTCCTTTCCTTGCTACCGGAGAAGCCTCTATCAAAGTGAAAGACGGTAAGTTATCTTTCAAAATCAACGATGAGAAGGTAACTTTTGACATGAATTACACAATGAGGTATCCCTTAGAGGTAAATCAAAGTGTGGCTATTGATACACTTGATTGTTTAGCTAATGAATTTTATGAGATGATTGTGAAAAAGGATCCACTAGAATGGGCATTGACAAGGAAGTGCAGCAACGAAGACTTTAACACAAACTAAATCAACCACTTGAGTCTAGTCTAGCTAAGGATGTTAAAGAAAGCGCTTCTTGGGAATCAACCCAAGCTCTTTTTCTTTCCCTTGCTTATTTACTTTTTGTGTTTATTATTTTTCTATTCTAGTGTAGGTTGTTTTTGAAAAAGAGTGCCGAGTAAACCTCGTTCCCATTTTGTAGGACCTCGATCATACTGAGTAACCTCCTAGCCAATTCAAGGAATTCTCATGGAACCGTCTCTCATCTTATCAGGCCAGTATTATTCACTCATTCTATCCTTGTACTTATTTATTTCATTGATTATGTTACATGGAGGGCAATGTAAACTTTAAGTTTGGGGGTGAGTAGTACTTTGCAATCCTGATAATTATGAGCAAATTCTTAGCAAAAATTTTTCTTTTCCGATTTTAAGCATGTTAAATGATTTATAATGCATGATGATTGATTAGAATAGCATAGGGAGTAATCTAAGTGAATTTTTGCAATAGAATGACTTATGAAGCATGTCTTGAATTAAGTATATTTTAATTTTATCTTTGATTTCCTTGCAAAACCATGAGCACATAACTGACTTTCTATTATGTTCAAATGCTAGGATACTTTTGTTGAGTCTAGAGGTTGTTGTCATCCTGATAGGCTTAAGAACTGATTCATAGTGGAACTGCAAGAAATTAGCAATTGAAATTTGTTGAAACCAAAAAAAATTATCTTTATTTATTTTTTAGCATGTTTGAAGAAAATTAAAGCATGTTCCATCAATATTACTGTGTGGGGATCAAAAGAGCTACCTCCATTGTGATCAAGTAGACCATCCATTGAGCGAGTGCTCTGGATAAGGGTCCTTACAATGAAAGTGTGAAAGCTAGGGTCTTTATAAGAAGGAAAAAGATAAGTTTGGGGGTTAAGGTATGTTTGGGAGTGATTTTGGCATGGTCAAAATCACTTTTTCCATTGTCAAAATCAGTTTCCTCTCAAATGTTGATGTTTGGCAAAGGGATGCAATTGATTTTGGAAAAATCTGAAATCATTTAAAATTGATTTTTGAAGTATTTGTTGGTAGGTGATTTTTGTTTGGGTGATGGACCGGGAATCACCTCTCATATTTATCCTCATCTATTCAATGGTGGAAATACCAAAAATGCCCCTATATTAAATAGAAAATTTCAGCCCAACTCTCATTTCTTTCTCACTCGACTGGAGGCTCTCAAGACTGCAAGCTCCTTGGTTTCTCCATTTTCAGCCCTAGCTCTCATTGCAACATCTCCATATTTTCGTGATTGTTTCTTTGGTTTCTCAGGTAGGTGTTATTTTCATTCGTGTTTGAGTTTTGGACTTGTAGTTTCTTCACTAATTTTTTTGTTTGTTTGTGTAATTTTGTTTCAATTTGGGGTAATTGGATTCATTGGGGTTGTTTCGATTGTGATTTTTGAAATTTTGTGGTGGGGAAGAGATTGGTTTTGTGTAGCCTTGTAAAATTCTAGATTAATGGACATTTGAGCTTGATCGTTGTTGGCTTGTTTAGGGCTTCTTATGTGCTAAAGAAAACAGGGCGTTTGAATATTTTATTGCATTTTTTTGTTATCGAGTTTCATTTCTGGTTGTGAGATTTTAAGAGATGATGCTAGTAGGGAAGTTTTTGAAATAGGAGTTTCTTGATTTCCCATTTGTTGGACGTCTTTTTTACTGAAGGCGGTGCCTCTTTAGCTGTTTTTTTTTTCTTCTAAAGAATCCATATCCATTATTAATACCCTGTTCAAAGCTTTGTTTGGATGGGAAGAAAATGGAGAATTTTCTTCAAGTTAAATTGTTCGAGCATCCTTTTCTTTTTACATCTTTTGTTCTCTCTCTATATTTAATATATTACAATTGAGAGTTGATGCTATATTGAGAGTTGATGCGAAGATCCTTTGATGTTTTGAATAATTAAGGGAAGGGAAAATAGACTCAAGATTTATTTATAGCAACTAATTTGGTCAGAGTACAAGGCAACAGTCATGAAAATGAGAGGAAAAGAAGGGAGTGTAACGACCCTATAGGCTCAACACGCTACCTAAGAGTCATTACTAAGTCACGTCGCTATATTACCGAAAATTTCGGCAGCATAACGGCGTAACTATGCGAAAACCAAAAAAATTGACCCTTACCTGATAAGACATAGAAAAAAACACACTTCTAAGATTTTCAAACAACCTCCTAGCATCCAACAAACTTCTCAATATGATGCTAGGGTTCAAACAGCAGAAACCAAGTGAATTCAAACACAGAAAGCCAAATACACGTGCACGATTTACAAAGAAAGGTTAAAAGACTTTGAAACATCCTCCTAAACATTTAAAAACTCGACATGAGTTCTATGTACATCCAGAAACATAAAAGAAGCAGAATAGCGATCGCTCGGCTCCCATGACTCTAGTAGCTGATCTCCGGTCACGCGCTAGGGCCGATCTTAGCCTTACCTGAAAACATTTTAAAAGGAAAAGGGTGAGTATTAACGAATAATACTCAGTAAGTAACTCATAGTTTCAAAGTAAGAGTTTCAATCGCATGCAACATGTCATTTTGAATCATGAAACCATCGTAAACCATCGCTTTAGTAGGGGACCTAAAATTCGTTTTATAAACCATGTACTTTTCCTTGCGGCTCTCGTGAACGATTAAATTCTCCCGAGGGCCTCGTAAATAGTCCAAAGACATAATTTTCCATCGAATAGAGTCCTCCCCTAACTCTGAGAGTTGAGCTCGAAAGCTAACATACATCGTGGAGTCCGAAGACTCAGCCCGAAGGCTACCATCGTGGAGTCCGAAGACTCAAGCCCGTCGGCTACCATCGTGGAGCACTCTCGAACCCCGAGAGCATAGAGAATCCGAAGACTCGGGTTCCCTCATAACCCACATAAAACTTTTGGGAGAATTATCGTCACGGCCTTACATAAATCTTTTCATGAGCACACAACACATGCATGAGGTCCCGCTCATTTTAGAACATACTCATGAATGCATAAGTCAAGGCAATCGCATTTCAAAGACATACATATCATCTCCATTCTTTTTAACATGAAAACTCAAATAGAACTCATGGAACTAGTGTAAAAGGAATATACATGTAAAACACTTTCTTTCTTAAATACTTAACACGGAAACATAAACTTCAAAGTAAATATAGGGCTAGCTCTAGGTTTCGAAAAACTTCTTTCGTTGTGAGATCCCTTACCTTAAATCTTTACTTACTAAAATACCCTTTCTCCACTAGTAATGAGCTTCTCGAGTCCCCACTCCAAGTACAATCCAAGGTCCTCGACAAATCACCTAAAAAGTGTCCTAAACAGGTCTTAAACCAACCGAATTACGCTAAAACGCATTCTAACATTAATAACTCGACGAAACGGACCAAATGGCAAAATTTACCCAACTCCGGCGAGCGGCGGCGCGTGGGCTTCACGGCGGCGGCGGGTGAGTCAACCTATCGGCGCGTGGAGGTTCGTTTTTTGGTGTGTTGCAGCCCGATCTACAAGAATTCGAGGTCGTTTTGCTGAAAATCAATCAAACTCGAGCTCAAAACGCCAAACATCTCACGACGACGACGAGTGGCAGGAGGGGCGATTGGCGTGCGGTTGCAGGAGTTTCGAATAGATTGAAGTCCACTAGCTGGCCGGCGAACGAAAAGGAAGAAGGAGAAGGATGGCCGGCGGTGGGTGGTGACTGCCGGACGAACACGAAGTGAAGAAGACGAAGATGGGCGTTCGGCCGAGGGAGAGAGAGAGAGAGAGAGAGAGAGAGAGAGGGGCTGCGCGAGAGAAGAAAAAAATTAATAATTTTTTTTTTTTTTTTTAAAACTAATAATAATATAAAATCAAAAATATCTTCTCTATAAATGACCATAATACCCTTTCCTTTTCCAAAAATCACCAAATTACCCTCAAAGCAAATAAATTCTTAATAAAACTTTACCAAAACAACATTTTAAACTTACCCAAAACGTCTCGGGTGTTACAGGGAGTGTGAGGGGGAATTCTTCACCGATAAGAATAAAACAATAATGATTTAATGGTTTTTAATTTCTAAATTAATGCCTCAAATAATGAAGGTATTAATATGTGAATAGGCCATGACCTCTAACTTAGGCATGTACTGATTTTCTGCTATAGAGATTCACAACATAATGATTTGGAGTGTTATTATCTTGGCATTGCTAAAGCTGATTTGGTACTGTTATTGCTGAAATGTTGCTGGTTTGGCAGTGATGTGTAATCATGGTTTCTTTACAATCTAAACTATGGTTCTCTATTAAAAATTAGAAAGTTTTCTCATGTAAAAAATTATCCTCATTTTTGGTTCTTAAACATGAGTAGTAATACTTATCCTCATTCAGCTTGTATACTTGGCAATAGGTTGGGCAAAGTTGTTGTTCTTTTATTTATTCATTTTTTACTTTATTGTGTAAGTTGCATGTTTATTATTTTCTTCACAAAATCAACATACAATTTCTAAAGTGCATGAGGCTGGAGATAGAACTCACATAATTGCATGAGGCTGTTTACTTTCAAGAAAACCCAACACATAAAAAGAAAAACAATAAAGATTACAGGAATAATCTTTTCAGTTATCATACTTGATATCTAAATTAGCAAGTAGCTTAGATTTGGTCAATCTAATAATGAAATTTTTGTGTATATACTTGTGTTTGTACATCATGGGTTTTGTAGTTAGCCTTCCATTGTACTCTTTTTTCTTAATTATCTTTCCTTAGAAAAAAAAGGTTAATATGATCTTTTGTGAAGTGATATTATCTTCAATTGTTAACAGTTTTTCAGTCATTTCCATACTATCTTCTATACTCTAAAATATTTTATTTTATCAATTTTGTTTTTAGAATGTCTAAGGATATAACTCTTAGTGATGAAAAAGAGAAGCAAACAAAGGCTATTTGGGATGATGTTACTCTTAATTCATTCATACAAGTGTGTGTTGCTGAGACTTTAAATGGGAATAGACCTAACTGTCATTTTAGTAAAATTGGATGGAGGAATGTGATTAAGAACTTCAAAGAAAAGACTGGAAGAAATTATGGATATAGACAGTTGAAGAACAAATGGACGGGAGATGGAAGAAACGAGTTGAGTGTTAATGAGGAAAGTGAGACTTCTTGTCATGGAAGGGAGATGGAAACGGAATGGGAAAAAATTGATGAACTTCTTATGTCATGTTAATGTCTTTATTATATAGTTTGTGTTTCAATAGACAACATCTAGTTTAAGTGTTTGTAATGATACAAATATTTCTAGATTAAATGAGATATATGGCTTTTGGATTTTTCTTTTGATATGTATTATACGTATTTTTCTTACTTAACATATTAATCATGCATAAAAAAAAATTTAAATAAATAAAAAACAAATTAATAAATTAATAAAAATACATATTTATCATAATTTTTAGTTAAATAATTTCTCAAATATAAAAATATGCCCTTTTTAGTAATTTAGTAATTCTAAAATCACTTTTGAAACCAAACATAATAATTAAAAATCACTTTTAAATATATGAAAATCACTTTTAAAAGTTTAGAACCAAACATCAATATGATTGTATTAAAATCAATTTTACAAAATCAATTATACCTAAATCTCTTTTTCCAAAATTACTAATTCAATCATCACTCCCAAACATGCACTTAGTAACCCTTGTGAAGAGAAAGAAAAGAAAAGAAGAATGAATGCTTAAGTAGATTGCCCTCTATAATGTGAGAAAGCTTGAAATTAGAACTTAGGGCCAGTGTAGAGGGAAAACGAAGGAAAGTCTTGGTAAAAGTGTCTTAAGCTAGTAGAAAATGATAGAAAGGAAGTAAACACACACACACGCAAGGAATGAGATAAATAGATGTCAAATTGCTTGAGGAAGGATGTGTTAAGACCCTATTCTGTTGTTTCATGACAATTAGATAACTGAGGCTTGAGTCATGATCCTTGAATTAAAATCTTGAGAAATTGTTATTTTGGTTTTATTTTGCTCGAGGACTAGCAAAAATCTAAGTTTGGGGGTATTTTATAGCATGCAAAATAGTGCAATTTCTTGGCTTAGTTTTATGCTAGCTTTGCTATGCCTATGTGTGCTTTCATGTGTTTTATGTATACTTCTCAAAAACTGAGCATTTGGAGAAAAATCGGAGAATTGCAAGATATTTGGACAAATTGAAGCAACTTAAGGCCATATGTGAGGATTCAAGTGTTGAAGAAGAAGGACAAGGCTAGTGGACACGAGTGTATAGCGTTGAAACGCTCCTTACAGCGTTGTAACGCAAATTAAGAAGCCTATCAACCTTGAAATCTCGAGGGCACAGAGTTGCAACGTGTTTATATCATTGCAACGCTGGCCAAAGAATATTTTTTCCTTCTTTGCAAAATGCTAAGGACAGCGTTGCAACGTTTTCTCGACTCTATTTAAGGAACTTTTTCATTCGAGCAAAGGGGGCCGTTTTGAGAGCCTAGAACCCTAATTTCAATAAGGAGCAATGTTTTGGGACCTAGAGAGCACTTTGGAGAGCTAATGAGGAGACTCAAGATCGAGATTGCCGGACATCACGACGGTAATGAGTGTGGCACGCGTCGTCCAATTTTTCTCTTTTACCATACTTTGTTTCCTTCAATTTTAGGATTCTTTTGAGTTGAAAATCTTGTATTGATTTGAGTATTTCAAACTCTTTGATGGTTGTGATTGTAGAACTTACATTTGATTTTGAGTTGTTATATATCGTAACGTTATTTACGCATCCTTGTGTTTTTGCTTATAACTTTTAGCCAAAGTTAAATTTTAGGATTTGAGTTTTAGCTTGAAAGAGTGGAACTTGAATTGAGATGTGGTTGCATAACTAATAACAGAGTATTGCATGAGAATGAATATTTTGTTATTAAATGTCGTTATAGAAACCTGTTAATTCCATGCATAAGTAGTAAAAATAGAATGAAAGGGTAATCTATTACTTAGGATGAGTTCAATTCAGCTTGAAAAAGTCAATTAGATAAATTAGAAATTCTTGACTTATAGTGTTGCATGTTATAACTTTTCTTAGTCAAATTAAGTTTGTGCTTCATGTTAATTCAATTTCCAATGTCTCTCTAAATGGAGTCCAATCTTATAATTATTTAGCTTAGTTTTATATTCTTGTTTCAATCTAAGTTTAGGTTCTCTAAATAAAACTAGGCGTGATTAAGTATGGTACTTAATTAAATCTAAGAACTCCAATCTCTGTGGATGACCTGGCCACTATTATTGCAAAATATTTAGAGGTTCGGTTTATAAATTAATCTGATAAGAGCCTTTAACAAGCTCTTTCATCAACCCTATAATTTGTGGGGGGAGGCTTTGCTTACAAAAAAAATTTATACTAAATAGAATTTTACGTAAGAAGACTGATAAGTTGCCTTATAAAGTATGGAATAGAAAGTTATCTTCATATATAATGTTGAAAGTGTAGGGGTGTTTGGCAAAGATACAAGTTCCTTTACCAAAAAGGACCAAACTAGGACCTAAGACAATTGATTGTCTTTATAGGCTATTAAATGCATAGTGCTACTTATAGATTTATGGTGATTAAATTAGAAATACCTGATATTAATAATAATACTATTATGGAATCTATTGAAGTTGAATTCTTCGAGGATACATTTTTTTTGAAAGGGAAAAGACACATAAGTAGTGGTGTCGAAAGGAATTATGTGGCTAGCTCTTCAAAAGGTGAGGACGATCAAAAAACTGAGTCTGAACTTAGAAGAAGCAAAAGAGCTATGAAAGTTATTTCCTTTGGACCAGATTTCATAACTTATATGATAGAAGTTGAGTCTCAAACCTTTCAAGAAGCCGTACTCATCTCCAGATGCACCTTATTGGAAGGAAGCAATTAGTAGTGAGATAGAATCCATTTTGCAAAACAAAACATGAGTATTTGTTGATTTACCTCCTAGAAGTAAACTAATTAGATGTAAATGGGTTTTTAAAAGGAAGCTTAAGGTTGATGGCACTATTGATAAATACAAAGCCTTTTTAGTAGCTAAAGACTTTAGTCAAAAAGAAGGGCTAGATTTCTTTCATACCTATTCTCCAATGACAAGGATTACATCTATAAGAATGTTAAGTGCAATAGCATCTTTACAAAATTTAGAAATACACCAAATGGGTGTAAAAATTACATTTTTAAATGATGATTTAGATGAAGAAATATATATGGCACAACCTGAGGGGTTTGTTGTAAATAGTCATGAAGATAAAGTTTGTAAATTGGTTAAGTCACTTTATGGGTTGAAACAAGCACCCAAACAATGATAATTAAGTTTGATCACACTATGTTTGTTAGAATAGAAATTTCAACCAACCAGAGGTTGCCATGTTATTTCCCAACATTGATGAAAAAAGTGTATTTAATTGGTGATTAATTAAATTTACAAGGATCCCTAAATTAAATTATGGCAAATCCACATACACAATTGAGTCCTTTGAAATTTGGATTGATTCTAGACAAAAGCCCAATTTGAAGACCTTAATTAGCAAAGACCAGGCCCAGTCTAGAGGCTAAGCCCAAAGTCAATTAGGCCCAGTCCAAAGGGTTGTCCCAAAGTCAACTAGGTCAATCTAAAAGGGCTAGCCTAGTCTAAATGGCTAGGCCCAAAGTCTAGCCTAGTCCAAAAGGACTGGCCAAAAGTCAACTAGGCTCAATCCAACAGACAGGCCCAAGCCTGGAAGCCTTGAGGAACTCTATAAATAGAGAGCTCCCTCTTCCATTTCAAGGGTTAAGAAATTTGAGATCTCAGAGAGAATTCAGAAGTAAAAACTAGAGAACTCCTTGACCTCTTGAAGATCAAATACCTCTTGAACAAAGAATACTCCTTGAAGATCAAGAACACTTCAAGACTCAAAGACTTCAAGACCTCAAGAATCAATTGAAGCTTCAATCTCGAGAACAAGCTCTTCAGCCCTCGAGTGAACATACAAACAGGAGAGTGAATCAGATGTTTAAATACTAGAGACTGTACTCACTATACTCAAACTAATACAACACAAGTTCATTTATACGTGTCTTATTTCTTTATTGAAATCTCATGTGAACAAATTGGCACACCTGGTGGGACCTCTCCACCTCTCATCTCTTTCTTCTCCAAGATCAAGTTATGGCACCAAAGAAAGATGCATCAAAGGCAACTGCTTCAAGCGACACATATGCGGGACCAGTTACTCGAGCTCGTTTGAAAGGGGCAAAGATAAGTGAAGATCAAACCCCTGATACAGTTGCAAGTAGCATCATCAAACTACTGGATGAATCATCCAAGGGCAAGGTCGTCGTCAAAGATAATCCGTTGTTTGACCAGTCCACTCCCACTTCCGATCAACTGAAGTAAACATCGAATTCTGATGTGATGTCTGTTATGATATCCAATGTAGAGTCTGATGAGAGGATGGTGGAGATGGAAAGAAAAATTAAGCTCCTGATGAAGGCTGAGGAAGAAAGAGATCATGAAATTGCCAACTTGAAAAATAAAATTCAAAACAAAGAAATGACTGACTCAAATTAGACCCCTGCTACAATAAAGAATGACAAGGAAAAACTATAATTCAAGAGGAGCAGCCACAACACCCTGCTTCAGTTGCTTCCTTGTCTATCCAACAATTTCAGGACATGATCATGAACTCTATAAGGGCTCAATACGACGGACCCACTCAAAATCCTCTCATGTACTCCAAACTGTACACCAAGAGGATCGACAACTTGAGGATGCCCACGGGGATATCATCCTCCAAAATTCCAGCAGTTTGATGGGAAGGGCAACCCGAAGCAGCATATTACCCATTTCATTGAAACATGCGAGAATGTCGGGACGCACAGTGACCTCCTAGTCAAACAGTTTGTTCGTACCTTGAGAGGGAATGCCTTTGATTGGTACACCAACTTAGAGCTCGAGACAATTGATAGTTGGGAGTAGTTTGAGAGAGATTTTCTGAATCGCTTCTACAACATGAGGCTAACTGTCAGTATGATGGAACTCACCAATACTAAGTAGCACAAGGCGAGCTTGTAATCGACTACATCAACCATTGGAGAGCCCTGAGTCTCGACTGCAAAGACCGACTCATAGAGGTTGACAAAGGGCTTTCGAAGGCTCTTATCATATTAATTTATAAATCGGACCTCTAAATATTTTGCAATAATACATCCATAGGGATTAGAGTTCTTAGATTTAATTAAGTACCACAGTTACTCACACCTAATTTTATTTAGATAACCTAAACTTAGATTGAAACAAAAATATATAACTAAGCTAAATATTTACAAGGTTGCAGTCCATTTAGAGAGACATTGGAGATTGAATTAACATGAAACACAAACTTAATTTGACTAAGAAAAGTTATAACATGCAACACTATAAGCCAAGAATTTCTAATTTATCTAATTGAATTTTTTAAGCTCAATTGAACTCATCCATTAGTAATAAATCACCCTTTCAGTCTATTTTTACTACTTATGCATGGCATTAATGGGTTTCTATAGCGACATCTAATAACAAAATATTCATTCTCATGCAATACTCCGTTATTAGTTATGCAACCACATCTCAATTCAAGTTCTACTCTTTCAAGCTAAAACTCAAATTCTAAAAATAAACTTTGGCCAAAAGTTACTGCATAAGCACAAGGATGCATAAATAACGTTACGATATATAACAACTCAAAATCAAATGTAAGTTCTACAATCACAACCATCCAAGAGTCAAGCCAGAAAAGCGACAGGAAGGGGGTGAGAGACGCCGCCTGACTTTAAAAGAGAGACAAGAGAAAGTGTATCCATTTCCAAACTCCGACATTCCAGACATGGTTAAGCAATTGCTAGAGAAACAACTTATAGAGCTCCCAGAATGCAAGCAACCGAGGGAGCTCGAAAAGGTAGGCTATCCTAATTACTAGAAGTATCACCGCGTTGTTAGCCATCCAGTGAAAAAATATTTTGTTTTGAAAAAGTTGATTTTAAGATTGGCTCGTGAGAAGAAAATTGAGCTAGACTTGGACGAGGTAGCTTAAACAAATCATGCCGTGATAATGACAAATGCAAGGGTCCAACCATTTGCAATCCCCTTGCATGAAAATGGAGAGTGTCTGATCCAGTTCGAGTCCTTTGAACCCACTATGGTTTATTCACAGACTAAGGCTTCAGGAAAGAACGTTCAAGAAGGAAGTTGCCAGAAGGAGAACGTTCAAGAGAGGTGTAGGTAGATAGAAAATGAAAACGAGGGGTGGACCATCGTGGCACGTCGCAAAAGGTACAACAAAGTTACGCTCAGAAGGAATCTCGTGTGTTCTGAGAGAGAAAAAGAAGAAGTAAACTTCTAAGAAGAAAAGGGAGAAAGATTACTAGGAAGTCGAAGCTTATTGTGCAAGAAAACGAAGATCTCTTATAGTTTAGACATATAGTTTCTTTAGCAGAATTCTTCCCAAGCAACTTCCTAGAAAACAGCCAAGAAGAAACATTTAAGGTTGTTGCATGTCACATCATCTGAAGATCTAGCAAGCTCGTCATAAAGGGCAACTGAGCTAGGAAGCTCATCTTCCTTCATCATAAAAGACTTGTTGTCACTCTCCCAAACATCCAAATGTGCTCTTATCGAGGCCTTGATAGATTCTGACAAGGAAAGCGCCCGACTTATATGGTGCACTCATGTGCCTCATACTGCATGTGAATAGGTTTTACTGATGAAAACCTGCTGCAAGGGTCAAAACCTCACAACAAGCCGTTGTTCATCTCAAGATACATTCGAGAACAGAAGGTCGGCCAAATCCTCATTGACAATGGATCAGTTGTCAACATAATGCCGAAGTCAACCATGAAGCATCTAGGTGTCACAACCACACTAGAAGAAACTTGGTTGTGACCCCTACAAAACCAGAAAGATGCAAAGGTGGACACGTGAGTGTCGCCTGTCGGGCCATGCAAGGACCAAGAGAAGAGAAGTTCCATGATGTGATCGAGGAGAACGGTGCATCATCTAATACACCAAGAACAGCGGGCTTGAATGCCAAGTTGGGAGGCAAGCAAAATGTGAAGCAACTATGTCGTCAGAGGTGTCAGTACAAGCTTAGTGGGGGTTAAATAAGGCCCCGAGCTATAGCCTCAAAAGTTGAGGTTTGGTCATGAGTTTTGACGAGTGGCTCTGGAGTTAAGTTCATGGGCAAGATGTAAGCTCGCCAGATTTCTTATCATCTGGAGTCCAGACGAGCGCGCTGGCGTAACTCCTTGCCAAATTGATGTGCATGAGTGGGAGAACAAAAAATCTCAATTGTCTACCTTGAGGGAGGTATGGTGTTGGCTCTCCACCACCCCTAGGCCTCATGGCCTAAATGAGCCACCCCATGGCACATGCATGTGTCATGGTGTGGGCGAGTGATAGTGGACATAAGTGTGCTATTTCTAGGCTTAGTTTTATGCTAGTTTTGCTATGATTGTGTGTACTTTCATGAATTTTTATGTATAATTTACAGAAACCGAGCAATTGGAGCAAAACTGGAGTTTTGAGAAGTATTTGGTTGAATTTGGAGCAAATTGGAGCTATAATTGAAGATCCAAGTGTTGAAGAGAAGGAAACAAGCTTGTGAACCCGAGAATATAGCGTTGCAACTCCATATGTAGCGTTGCAATGCCACTTCAGCAGCCTTTCAGCCTTTGAGACCAGCAGACATAGCGTTGCAATGCTACTTACAGCGTTGCAATGCTGTCTCGACTCTATAAAAGGGAACTTATTCATTCGAGCAAAGGGAGCTGTTTTGAGAGACCAAAAACCCTAAACTCGATTCAAGCACTATCTAAGGACATAGAGGAGACCATTGGAGAGCCAAGGAGGAGATTCAAAGCTCAAGATCGTGGACATCACTTCAGAGATGAGTGTTGGCACGCAACCTAAGTTTCTTCTATATTTCTTTTCCTTTTCTCTTGAATTTAGGAGTTTTTGTGGGTTGTACTCATGTTGTAAATTTGTGTTTAGACCCTTGCTTCGTTGTAGTTGTTCAATATTTGGTTGATTTTTAGTTTAATTTATATATTGACGTCTTTTATGCATCTCTTTATATTGTCTTAACCTTTGGCCATGGTTTTGCATGTTTAACTAAATTTAGCTTGAGAGAGTAAGTTTAGTTGTAGAACAGTAGATGCATGATTAGGTTTAATCTATTGCACAAGAGTAAGTAGATTAATTCTAGAAGCCTTAAAGGAATCGCCTAATGCCCTATTTAGTAATAGAAATAGATCGAGAAGTTGATTTATTGCTAGGAATGAGTTCAATTGAGCTCGAGAGAGGATATTGATAACTTTGTAATTCTTGGTTTAAGATTGTTAATATAAAATGAAGTATTAATCAATTCAAGTTGGGCTTAAGGTAATCAACCATTCATGTTTCTCAAAATTGGACTCCAAAGCATGTACATAGTAGTTTAGATTTTATTTGTCTTTTTGATCACTTTAAAGTTTTGTTTCTCTAAATAAAATTGGGCATAATTAACTGTGGCATTTAATTAATCTAAGAACTTCAATTCATGTGATCGACCCTGGCCACTACTATTGCAAAATATTTAGAGGTCTGGTTTATAAATTTAATCATGATAGGGCCTTCGACAAGTCCTTTATCACTAGCGTTTGCAAGATAAGTATCTTGGGCATCTTCCTTTGGAATGAGTTTTCCTAGGACAGTGTCGAGGGGCACGGGTGTGCCGACATTGCGCCCCTTCCCATGGGTTGAAGGTTCCAATATAGGGCCCAATAGCCGCCAGCGATGCGAGAATGACTCGACATGGACATGGAATGGTTCATGTCTCGATATGACTCGAATGGATGGATGTTCGAGAAGCATGTCCAAGCAAGCAGCTAAGTCAAATGACCTCTCGAGGTTGGAATGACATCACTATTCATCAGTGGGACCCGATAGCTTCCAGTTTGGATGGTATTTGCCCGTTATGTCCCAGTTTGTATTATAATGCCCTGAAAAGCTCCAATTTGCATTGCTTGCACCTGGTAAGCGTTATATTCACTCAGTAAGTCTTGAAATCACCCGGTAAGCTCTGGTAGAGCATTTTAAGGCCGTTTTGGCCCAAACTGTCTTCAATGCAAAGGAAGCTTGTAAAAGAGTGTTACCCCTGCCTACGTCAATAAGGAGGCTTGGATATAAGTCACCTGAGCTTGTTCGCATAACTAGAAGAGGGAAACCAAGAATGGCAGACGTAAACCACATAACAGCTGATGAGGTTGGTGATAAAAAGGAAGAGGAAAATGTTGACCAGAGGATTTCTTCTCTCAGGCACGTAAGGCCACCAGTTGCGTGCGCTTCAGTCTTTCAAAGGATAGGTGGGGCTGCAACAGAAAGAGAAGAGCCACTCCTTAGTACTGGTTTTACTCAGCTTTCAGCTTTTCAAAGGTTAAGCAAGTCCATTGCAGCGGAAGGAAGTACATTGTTAGCTCAAGCTCTTAGTTCAACAGGACCTTCATCCTTTCAAAGATTGAGTAAGCCCATAGAAGAATGGTTACTTACTTCATCAACTTCAGCATCATTACCACCACTAGTTTTTCAAAAATTGAGTGTAGCTGGGACAAGAAGTAAGGCGCCTGTCACATCAGTCTTTGACTGGCTTTGTCATGAAAGGTCGACTGAGGCTTCAGAGGATAAATTCGTTAGCAAAGTGAAAAGTGATGGGGACATTCACACTGTTGTTCCCTCTCGAATGAAGAGAAAACTCTTTGTTACCGTAAATACGGAAGGTTCGTTAAGGGTAAAGCGGCGTGATGTAGTCATCACCAATCCCTTAAAGAAAGATTTAGAGCAAGATGAAGGTGAGACCTTTTACCATCACATCACAATTAAAGAAGACACGAAGGTTGAGATGTCTGAAGAGGATGTAGACGAAGCCCCACTACTGCATGAAGAGGGTAGCCAATCGACAGTGAACGAGCTTAAAGAAGTGAATCTTAGTTCAGCCGAAGAACCACGCCCACTTTTATAAGTTTGTCACTTACTCGTGAACCTTCTCACTAAATATAAGGATATTTTTTCTTGGTCATACAAGGAAATGCCAGGGCTTGACCCAAAAGTAGCTATCCATCGCCTCACGATTAAACAAGGATATCGACCCACCAAGCAAGCTTAAAGACGCTTTCGGCCAAGCTCATCCCTCAAATTGAAGTGGAAGTCAATAAACTGATTGAGGCAGGATTCGTACGGGAAGTTAAATATCTAACATGGATAGAAAATATTGTCTCCATAAAAAAAAAAAAAAAAGAATGGGCAACTTTGTATTTGTGTCGATTTTCGTGATTTGAACAACGCATGTCCGAAAGAATATTACAGAAATCATGGTGTACGCCACTATGGGTCACGAAGCTTTATTCTTGGGTGGATCATCAAGGTACAATCAAATTTGAATGGCTCTTGAAGATAAAGAGAAGACAACATTTTGAACCCTAAAAGGGATATATTGCTACAAGGTGATGCCTTTTGGATTACAAAATGTTGGTGCCACTTATCAGCGTGCCATGCAAAAAATATTTGATGATATATTACATAAACATGTTGAATGTTATGTTGATGACCTCGTGGTTAAATCCAAAAAATGATGAGATCACCTGTGAGACGTGAAAGTAGTCTTTGATCGCTTGAGGAAATATCAATTGAGAATGAACACTCTCAAATGTGCGTTTGGTGTGACTTCAGGAAAGTTTCTTAGTTTCGTTGTAAGGCATTGAGGAATTGAGATAGATCAATCTAAAATTTACGGCATACAGAAGATGCCAAGCCCTAGAAACTTGCATGAGTTGAGAAGTCTTTAAGGTCGTTTGGTCTACATCAGAAGGTTCATTTCCAATTTAGATGGTCGATGTCAACCTTTTCAAAGATTGATGAGGAAGAATGCAAATTTCGAGTGGGATTAAGCTAGTCAGAATGCTTTGGACAGTATCAAAAAGTACCTGCTCAACCTTCCTGTCTTGGGTGCCCCGACACCTGGGAAGCCGATAATATTATATATTGTTGAGTAGGAAAGTTATGTTGGAGCTCTACTACTTAAGTATAACTTTAACGGGAGCTGAGCTGAATTAGTCTCCAATCGAGAAAATGTGTCTCGCTCTGTTCTTTTCCATTGATAAACTAAGGCATTATATGCAAGCCTTCACTGCACATTTAGTGACAAAAGCTAATCCCATCAAATATATTCTATCTAGGCCTATCATTTTGGGGAGCCTGGCTAAATGGGTGATCATACTACAACAATATGATATTGTATATATACCCCAAAAGGTAATGAAAGGACAAGCAGTGATGGATTTCTTAGCCAATCATCCAACTCCCTCAAACTAGAAATTATGTGAAGATCTTCCTGATGAGGAAGTATTATGTATTGAAATCGCAGAAGCTTAGACTATGTACTTTGATGGCGCAACACGAGGAAGTGGAGTAGGCATCGACATAGTCTTCATCTCACCTGAGAAACATATAATGCCATATAGCTTCACCTTGGGTGAATTATGTTTGAATAATGTAGCAGAGTATCAAGCACTCATCATCGGCCTTCAAATGGCTTTGGAGTTTGGGATTACGTACATGGAAGCTTATGGTGATTCAAAGCTGATAATAAATCAACTTTTACTCCCATACGATGTGAAGCATGAAGATTGAAAACTTTACTTCGTCTACTCCAAACAACTATTGGAGAAATTTGATAACATAATACTAAAGCATGTCCCAAGATCGAAAAACATGAAGGCAAACACACCGGCAAATTTAGCTACTGGTTTGACTATTTTGGACAATGTTGCTATAAACATCACCATTTGCCAAAAGTGGTTCGTTCCACTAAGAGAAGATCAATGTGAAGAAGTCAATATTATATCAGTCTATGTAATTGAAGAGGAAGATTGGCAAAAATCTATTCTAGATTACCTGCAGTACGGAAAGCTTCCCACAGACCTTCGGCATAAGGTTGAGATACGAAGGACAGCTGCACGATTTATCTATTATATAGATGCTCTTTATCGAAGTTCGTACAAAGGTCTTTTCCTCCGATGCTTACGAAAGGAAGAATCTCCAAAGGCATTAGAGGAGGCACATTCAGGCATTTGCAGTGCTTATTAGTCCAGACCGAAGCTTCAGTTCAAATAAAAAAGGATGGGCTACTATTGGCCTACAATGATTCATGACTCAATGGAGTATGCAAAGAAGTGCGAAGCTTGTCAATTCCATGCAAACTTCATCCATCAGCCGCCAGAACCTCTACATCCGACTATTGATTCATGGCCTTTCGAAGCTTGGAGGCTTGATCTGGTTGGTCCAATAACATCTAAGTCATCAACAAGTCACTCTTATATCCTTGCAGCAATGGATTACTTTTCAAGATGAGCCGAAGCAGTCACACTAAGAAAAGCCAAGAAGGAAAATATTGCGGACTTCGTTAGTACTCATATCATCTACTGTTATGGCACCCCACATCGCATTATGATAGATAACGGAAGGCAATTCTGCAATAGTCTGATGGACAGATTGAAGGAATGAACATTTCACTCCGCAGCGGAAGCATTGGATCGTCTTTGATTTGATTTAAAATTAAACTAAAAATTAAAGTTAAGTAAACTTACTTGGAGTAACTATGGAGATATTTTTGGCATGTCTTTATCTCCTGCACAAAGTCTTTCTAGCTATAACTCGAACACAGGACCAAGGCTTGTGAGAGCCTCTTGAAAGAAAATCCACAAGCGATTTGAGAGGAAAAGGTCTAGAAAGAATTCTCTAATTCTCTATTGGAAGATATGTGCAATGTCTAATGGCTCAACCCAAGGGTCCTATTTATAGAGATCAAGGGTAAATCTTTGCTATAATTAAAATATTATTTTAATATATAATATATTAAAATATATCTTATACTTATTTGAATCTAATTCAAATCTCCTACGATATTTATTTATTTGAATCTTATTCAAATTTTATAAATATCTTTTATTTAATGTATCAAATATACATTAATTATTTTAATATTTAATGTATCAAATACAATAAATATATTTTCCTCTTTTATATTTAATATATCAATATATTAAATATTAATTTGAACACTTCAAATAAAATATTAAATTTGAACATTTCAAATTTTAATATTTAATGTATCAAATACAATAAATATATTTTCCTCTTTTATATTTAATATATCTAATATATTAAATATTAATTTGAACACTTCAAATAAAATATTAAATTTGAACATTTCAAATTTTAATATTTAACGTATCAAATACAATAAATATATTTTCCTCTTTTATATTTAATATATCTAATATATTAAATATTAATTTGAACATTTCAAAATTTTCTTTCAACTAAATTGATCTTTTAGTGTTACTATGAGCTAGCAAGGGGACCTTATGAACCTACAGATTATAAGCTCCAATGATACAAAATTAATTAATTAAACTCTTTAATAAATTAATTTTCATTCATTAACTATAGGTCACTCCACTATAGACCTAGAGTTGCACTCTTATGCACTGTAGGACAAGTTGTGTCCATAGATATAATCATTACATGCAAGTCGATCCTTCACGAGTTGTTCGTAAGTACAGCTGGGTCAAAAGTCTATTTTACCCTTATAATTACATCTTACACCTTAAGTACCACTGATCCTCTAATGAACAATCTGTTTATAATTTAATTATAAACTAAGTCTCTCTCGGGCCAATGAGAGGGTGGGGCCCCGTTGTTCAAGTCCTGAAATCAGCACTTAAGGGAACTACTCATCTACTTACCCTATATGGGAAGGAGTGAATTCCATCTTATGAGATTATGTTCCCAGCTCCCTATTTGGTCAAGTCCCCAAAATGGTAGGCATATTGAATCGGCTATAAAAGCCACTCTCACCCATGAAAATCAAAGGACAAGCCCTCACAGGCAAGAGTTCATAACTCACTCAGGATTAAGATCGAGTCATATATGATCATCTTGATGAAATATTAATTTTCTCAATTAACGGATTTATGAAGAGAAATTAAATATTTCGTGGTCCAGTCTTATACAAACTCATTGTATAAGATAGCCCCACTCACATGTCTCCACATGAATGATTTGGATCAAATCATTTGTAACTATTACAGGATAAGGCACCCAACCTTATTCATATACTATGACCCTTTAGGTTATTTCTTGAACATGATCCTCTCGTATGTCAACCACATACTGTTCAAGATTACATTAATAACCTTGAATTTTTCATATAATGAATAATATTATATTGAAAATAAAATAATCAAAATTATTATTAATTATTAAATATATTATTAATTACGAGACTTTAGGGAATAAATCCCAACAATCTCCCACTTGCACTAAAGCCGGCGAGACATGTATCCTAGGGCATACTCTATATCTAACATATTCTCCAACTTGCCCTAGTGAAAACGAGACATGTCTCGTAATCTTAGACATTCTAGGTGACCCTTAAACACTTTAGCCTGGAGAGTCTTTTTATATAGATCTAAACAACTGTCATTAAAAGCTATCTTGGTCACTACCATGATGCTTTCTCTCTCTCGATATGATTCCCTATACGTTGGTGTTTTCTATTTTCCTTAATATTAGTCTTTGCACCACTATTATCATAATAAAGATGATAGACTAAATCATATCTGAAACACCTTTCAGATCTTCAAGGGACTATTTGAGTCATACAAGTCCTTTTGTTACTTTACAAGCAAAATAATTTAACTTGTATACCATACTCCACCACCTAGGGTAAAATTTATCTTTACATAGATTTCCTAAATATTTGTAAGAACCAGTGTATCTTGTAAAGATCAAATCTTTAACTCCATACACAAAAATTTCTCATCATCCATAGATAATTTGAGAAAATTTTTAATTTTTTACTCAATTGTCATACCATTCGTTTAACTGATATATGTTAACCAATTGTATATTAAATGTTCAGTCTCATTTATGCATATCATATACTCTCAACATTTTAGGTGTCTTAAGATACACTTTCTTAGACATAAAAATCAAATATTTGACAACAATTTTGTCAATATAAGATGTTTGAGACAAAGTTAACATTTTGTCCTTAAAATCTTCATTTTGGACATTTAAAATATACTGAGTCATTCCAAATCACTTATTTGGAATTGATTACTTAATCAACTTTTTATGTTAGACATCTTACATCATTCATAATGGGTAAAAATATCACCAACATAAAACATGAGAAAAATCCACTAGGCAATTAATGATTTTCTTGTCTATACAAGCTTCATTTATATTTATCCAAAGTCATAGATTTTGATACTTTTATCAAACCTTATATTCATAGATCTAATGGTAAAATTCATTTCATAAATGAACTTTTACTATTTCGCAAACTTTTTGTTTTTGATCTTTGAAAATAAACATATCTGGTTGATTTGTGTAGATGCATTATCTAAGATTTCTTTTCATAAAAGAATTCTAAATATTCATTTTTTTATATCACATATGCAACAATGAATTAAATAATGCTTACAAACTTCAGTATGGCAACAAGTGAGAAAATTTACTCGCAGTCTATTTTCTCCTATTAGGTTTAACCCTTTGCCATTAGTCTCACTTTGCAGGTAATAAGCCTTCAACTTTGTCATCTAACATGAAAATTTGGGCTTCAATTAAGTCATTGTAAAGGTTGAGTCATCTCATAACTTTCCCACTACGATGAGGCTTATCCAATTCATGACTAGGATCCATTTGACTTTCAAGTATAATTAAATTGTTAACAACTTTTGTTAACTATTTAGTGGCTTCACTTGGAACCAATTTATTAACACTATCTCACCTTATTAAAGGTTTGTAGTCTTTTATTTGACATTTCTTATAAAATTGATATTTGTCATACAAATACCTTATTCGTTTTAAGACTACATAAAAGACCACTTTATACTCCTTAGGGGTGGCCTACACTTAGGCTTATCTTTGAACATATACAAGCTTTTTAGGCTTGTGTTCAGCATGTGAGCTTAACAATCCCAAATGGTGAAGTGTTGTAAACTAGCTTTACTACTCTTCTATAATCTTTAAAATTGTCTCGTAGACACTTTTAGAAGGAATCATGTTCACCATGCAATCTCTATTACATTTCCTAACCGAAGTATGGTAATGGTGTGTAACTCATTACTGATATGACCATGTCTAAGAAGGTCTTGTTTCTCCTCTTGCAGCACAATTTCACAAAATTGCACTTGGTATTAAGATAATTGGGATAAAAACCCATTTTCATTCAATTAGTTTAAGTACGTAAGGTTCATGTACTTTCTATTATGATCTGATCATAATATCTTGATAGATTTAATTACCTAATCTATTTTTTAACTTTAGTCTTAATTTTCTTGAACATTTCAAAAATTTAGACTTATGTTGTATTAGGTAAAAATACTTGTACCTTGAATGATCATCCACTAGAGTGACGAAATATTCATGACTTTATTTGACCTTTACATTCACCAGACCACTTGGGTCAGAATGTGTAAGCCCAAAGTATTCTTTGGCATTCTAGCCCTATTTAATAAAGACCCAATGATTATCTTGCATGAAAGGCAAGATCTACAGACACTTAAAGTAATTAACTAATTTTTTAGAGAATTACCTCTTACTAGTCTTGTCATTCTATTCAAGTTGATGTTAATCAACCTTAACAGCCAAAGTCAAGTATCATCTTTTAGGAGAAAACAGTGTCTTTCTATTTTGGATTCTATAATCCTGAATATCTCAGTATTTTGTAGTATAGTATATGCCAACATTTTTAACATATACAAATTGTTCTTATTTTCAGCTGAATGTATCTTCAAACAATTTTGAAAATATAAACTTTAATACTTCAAAGTAATTCATACTATATGAACATTTTTGTAATAAAGTTCGAGAAATTGAATTTCTCTTATGGTTACTAAAAACACCATATTCAACATTATGTAACAATTTTTACTTAATGATATCTTAATGTCTCCCACTACACTAATTGAAATAGGCTTCCTGGTGCTAACTTGTAGAAACTATTCTACATGTTAAGTATTTTTCAAGAATTAAATATTAAATGTAATGAAGAATAAATCTTGATAGTAGATCTTATATCGACTATCTAGGTGGCATTATTTATATTCCACCAAAAATCTAGTAAATCAAATTTACTTTCATTTATATTTTTCTTCTTAGAGGTATTTCAAAAATTCCTCTTATTATGATTGTCCCAGCTAATTTAGGAACTATTTCCTTTTATATAGCTTCAATCATTTGGTTTCTTTTCTTGAAATTTTGTAATACTTAAATTCGAGATCATTTAGACAATTTTCTAAATTTAGCTTATGTTAACTTCAACATCTCATATGTTGTTGTCATTTTCTTTATCTTCTAAACTTGACATCTAAAATGTCAACTAGGAGAATACATACAAGCTATCTCGTTTACTTTTGATTCATTAATCATGAGCTTCACGAACATTTCTCAATAAAGACAAATTCAAAATTTTACACTACCATTATAGTGTTAACGTTATTTTTCCAAATAATAAAATTTCTCAATTTTGACTTATCAGTAATAAAATTAAAAATTATGAGAGAAACTGACATAATATTGAAATATATATATATAATTTAACATCATGCAAACAATTATCCATTCAATTTTAGAATAGAAATCAAACAATTTGAAAAATGAACCCTATAAATCATTTCTTATGCTATGGTACTTTAGTGAGTGAGAACAAGTGCCGCCGTAGGGTAGGTCAAGTATTCCTTCACTAAATTGAGACAATCTCAACCAAGTATTACACCAGAATAACTCTTATTCCTATAATATTTAGTTACTATTAGTTTAGTCAATGACATCATTAACAACTTTAATGAGTCATTTGTAAGTGTGACCCATAATTTTAGATCTCGTAGTTTTATCCCAACAACTGCCATAGTAGGGTAGGTCAAGTATTGGAAACAAAACTACAGTCATATCCTTCTCAGGAGTTCACCCTAATATTGACCCATGCAAACAC
The DNA here is from genome assembly GCA_033996785.1 of Trichosanthes truncata. Taxonomy (NCBI): domain Eukaryota; kingdom Viridiplantae; phylum Streptophyta; class Magnoliopsida; order Cucurbitales; family Cucurbitaceae; genus Trichosanthes; species Trichosanthes truncata. The sequence goes on from JAWPNB010000004.1 coordinate 19,417,586, forward strand.
CTTCCGTAGGGGGATGGTCCAAAAGCCGCCACGAGGCCCCGCATGAATCTCACAATGTGAACCAATGATGGAGACCGTAGGATATGTTGACACATTTCCTTCTCCCACTTACTATTTTGAAATAGGGTTTTCTCTTACTTAGACAAATTAGGCTAATCTCATTTATCTAAGTTCCTCAATTTATCTTTCATAACCCTTATGTTGTTAGATTGATTTTAATATGAATTACTAAGTTTTTTTTTTTAAAAAAATCACATTATGAGCATGCTTAGTGAAAATAAAATTTGACTAATTCAACTCCCAGGTCGGTTCCCAGTTAGAGGTGTTCCCTTTCGGTCAGCTTAAATACCTCAGTGTAGACAGAACCTTCTATAGACAGAGTTCCCTTATAGTCAATTTTTATTTCAAATTCATTAATCTTTAATTAACTATTAATTATTAGATTAATGAACATAAAATTTTTTAATCCTATTAAAAAATAATTCACTTGGATAGTCTTAAAAATCCATCATTTTAAACCCTTTAAAACAAATTAAAAGATAATCATGGACATTTTATTCTAATCCTATTAGAAAAAAAATAAAAGATAAATTAAATTCAAAACTTAAACTATTTTATATTTGAATTAAATTATCTTTATTTATGGAAGACCTAATCTTATTAGGAAATTAAAATATCTCATCTTATTTTGAAATTAAAATATCTAATCTTATTTTAAAAGAATTTAATCTTAAAAGATGAATCAAATTCAATTTTTAAAGTATGGATAATCTTGAAATTCTACCATTTTAAACGCTTTAAAACTAAATTAAAATATTATCCTAAATTCTAACAAATAAAGATATATTAAATTCAAATTTTAAACTATTTAAAGCATGAATTCGAAATATCTTTATTTTAAGAAAATCCTAATCTCATTAGGATATATCCTAATTCTATTAGGAAAACATGAATTTCATTTATGAAAGAAAATATCCTAATTTAATTTTCCAAATATAACAATTATATTCAAAGATATGGAAAATATAAACATATTAAGAAAATATCTCAATTTTATTAGGAACCATCCTAATCAAATTTTCCAATATAACAATTATATTAAAAAATTAATCTTAATTCTATTAGGAAACAACCTAATCAAAATTTTCAAATATAACAATTATATTAAAAAATAAGATAAGATGCATGATCATGCTTAACTTATGGTGGGATTTTAAATTTAAATGGCATACTTTATGCAACAATCAAACAATTTAAAACATACATCTCATGCATAATTAAATTAAAAATAGCAAAATTGACCGACATATTTGGCATATCCTAAGAAATTGAAAATAATTTAAATTACAATAATTTAAATCCAAGACATATCTTGGTCTTCAATATCTTCCTTGTTTGGACCATTCCAAATTTAGGATTTAGGAATCCTAAATTTTTTCACGTTTTTTTTTTCCCGAACGTTTTTCACTGTTGACTTCTTCAGCTCATAAAATCGAAATTTTCAGCTATTATAGTCATTCAAGTAAAATACATGAAATCCTAACCCTTATGGGTTTTACAATGATCTAACCAAAGCAATAAATCTAATGTCAAATGGCATAAACAATCAATTTGCAAACCACAATATATCAAATATATGATAAATTAAAATACCCACCATCACAAAACTTTAATTCTAAATCATAACTCACTTAGGATTAAGATCGAGTCGCATATGATCATCCTGATGAAATATTAATCTTCTCAATTAACGGATTTATAAAGAGAGATTAAATATTTCGTGGTCCAGTCTTATACAAACTCATTGTATAAGATACCCCCACTCACATGTCTCCACATGAATGATTTGGATCAAATCATTTGTAACTATTACAAAGTGGGCCATATCAATAGTGTTACCAAGATAAGGCACCCAACCATATCCATATACTATGACCCTTTAGGTTATTTCTTGAACATGATCCTCTCGTATGTCAACCACATACTGTTCAAGATTACAATAATAACCTTGGATTTTTAATATAATGGATAATATTATATTGAAAATAAAATAATCAAAATTATTATTAATTATTAAATATATTATTAATTACAAGGCTTTAGGGCATAAATCCCAACAGGATGGTCCCTACATTGTCAAAGAAGTTGACACAAATGGAGCATACAAGATCGTTGACAAAGATAGCTTAAGGATCGGCCCCATCAATGAAAAGTTTCTCAAAAAAATTTATGCATGAAATGTAAACATTCCTTATCGTAAGAGTCTAAACTGCATGTTGCTCATGGCTCGCATGAGCTTAAAATGTGAATGGCCCAAAAAAAAAAACACTTTTGAACTACGTTATGACTTGATCCCTCTTCATCATAAAGGTACGTAGGCAACTTAAATGAAATTTTAAGTTCAGTCAGAAAGAAATAAAAAAAAGTGTTGTCCATAAATAAGGCTCTAATATTTTATTAATTGAACAAATAAATGATTCGTCTAACAAGATAAATGAACAAAAAATGGAGTCAATAGAAAAAAAAACATTTACATCAGCAAAAGAATAGAAACTGATCAAATAAACGCTTCCACTTGAAGTTCCTCAACTCTTCACCCGCAGCCTCTAAACTTTCACGGATTAGTGCCAAAGTTTTGGCATCTTCCTCGTCCACAATGGGGGCACACTCAATACTACATATCTCATCACGGATTCGGGTCACTTCGAGCCCCTATTGTTCTAAGGTTTCCTCCTTCTCATAAATAGACTAGAAAGCTTCTCAGACTCGGTTTTTGCATTCTGTAACTTAGCTTCTAATTTCTTTATCTTCAATGATGATTGTGTAAACTGTTGCTTCAGTGCATCCCTCTCCTTAAGTAATTGACTTTCCACAAGTTGTACTTTCTCTAATTCATAATTTTTCTCCCCTAGCTAGTGATCTCAACTTGTCGAAGTCGATTGCGTGGAATATGTGAGGGCAAGTTTGTTGTACATCTCCGCCCTCTTAAAATAATCACCTACGAAATTTTGGAGGAAAGTCAAATTGTTCCTCCGAGTCCCTAAGATGGCACAAAACTGGGAAGCATCAGGATCTCTAGCAATGGTTACTTTTGGTTTTGTTGAGAGCTCCTGAAAATTTTGAGAGAACGACAAGAGTTTATAGCTCGTTCTAATGATATCACTTTGGAATTGCTCGCGCACCCAACAACATTGTCGACATCAATAGATTAATGACTCTTTGATATGTTGCTCCTCAGTTTCACAAAGGACATCATCCAGAGGAGACTACAAAAGTGCGTATATAATGAGAGCAAAGAAAAATACTAAATAATCATTTAATTGGAAAGAAAAAAATTCACTAACAAAAACCAAAGGTTTACTAGGAAATAGTGAAGCACTCGCGACCCCTTCAAAGAAGCTATCTATACCAGTAAGGGACACTTTCAACTTTTTCGGTGCTCGTTTCCAACAATAGTCTTAGGTACTATTATGGCTTGATTCACCATGTTCTAAATTATCTTGTTCAGGGGTGATGACATCATCCTCAGGCAAGCATATCTTCTTACCCCCATGATTACTCCCAGTACTTTTGGGTAATTTAGGGTTGGCTGGAGAAGGAGTTGCACTACCTACTAATTTATGCGCGTTCTCCTCAAAGTAATCACCATGTCTCCAACTCCCAGCTTTTATACTATGGGAAAACCTATGTATGTGGGTCTAGCGTGCAAGCTAGTTACACACGAGACATCGTGTTACCCTTGGTGTAGATCCTTCAGTGTCGTAAAATATTTTCCAGGCTAAGGGCAGGCGGGTCTCCACCTAAATCATTTGGCACATCTTGGTAAAAGCAAAACTGTCTACCGAATCGATAAGGACTATAAGATTCGATAATTAATAGGTCCCCGCATCACGACGATAAGTATGATGAATGAAGGTTGGGAAAATAAGAACATTGAGAAAAGGATAGGATGTTGATATCTTCCAAAAGCTCGTGCTTATTTCTACCTTGAACATTCGCATGCCATATGATGGTTGCGCCCTTGTGGATTAATTCACGAGCATCGAACTCCCCCAAGTATTTTGAGCCGCCCTTTCCAAAAAAATCAACCATCTTACGGCCTCGAACCTCCACCAGGACTAAGTAGTGCCTGTTGAAGTAATGGGCTAGCCAACCATAAATATAGTGCATAAGTAAGCAGACTTCCATGCGTTCAATCGGATTGGAAGCCTCTATTATTCTTCCTAGTCCATGATATATATTAGCCAAAGTTGGGACGACAAGGCTAAATATCTATCATTCATCCATCAGGCTAGCAACCTTGAGGACTCTGGGGCGAAGAAGTTGAACTCCCTTAAGAGGGAAAAAGAAGATACACAACCAGCAGGACAAAAAGGCAGCTCGATATGTCTTTTCATTCCATTCATTTGCCACATCGAGATCATGAAATAATTTGTACTCTTTGCTCGTCCAGTCTCGAGGCTTTATCTTGGTACCATCCGGATTGTGAGTAAGTTTGGAACGAGAAGCCTTTTTCTATTTTCGTGGGGGAGGTTTCTCATACCTCTGAATGCCCTTAAACTAAAAGGAAATCCAAGAGCCCATAGACACATGAGCATTGGTCTTTGAAGATGACCCTCGTTCATTCTTCGAAGAGACTATTAGATGGTATGCTTCAAAAATATGCTCACAACTCTTTGGAAGGTACCTATGCTTGCTCCGCGACCCATTCAATTCTTTCAGGTAAGGATTAATCTCCTCGTAAAACTTGCCTTTAATTGGGAGACCGCCAAAAGGCCATAAATCTCTCAAAGAGATAGATAATTCATCTGTCGCAGTATGGAGAGTATTTTTCGTAGGACACCAACCTTCAAGGAAAGCTCGAACCACATCACTATTGTGGTCGTAAGTATAGAGGGAGGTCATCACCGCGTTAGATAGGCGAGCCTCATAAAGTAGTTGCTCACTTTGACCAACTATAAATTTGAGCCACTCCTAATAACATCGAGTGAAAGTAAATTCTTCAGGAATCTTCATTATGGGGTTCCAACGAGTTTGGCCTTCTATCAAGCGACGCCCCAAGGTTAACTTTGGGCCTTGATTATAGGCTTTATTGTGGATGGATGATTTCAAAATCCATACTTTGTCGTCGGGATTTAAAGGCTTCTCTGTTGATAGTTCAGGTGGAAAGCACCCAAGAAAGCCATAAAGGTGAAAGAGGACCAGACATTGGCTCCTTAGCAAATAGGGTAAGCCCATTTTTAATCGATTGATCCTTATCCTTCAGAATAACAATGTGTTTTTTCCCTAAAAAGATGTGTTCGACAAAGTGCACCATGATTCTAAAAAAAAAAAAAAAAAGAAAAGTTCAGCCATAAAAAGGAAGATATATATATAAAAAAAAAAGAAATAAAATTACAAATAGACCATAAGGAAGAAAAAAAGAAGAGAGAAAGAAACAAAAAATACAGGAGAGTTCTGAAGACTGGAGTGGGGGTATCTTATACAATGAGTTTATGTAAGATTGAACCACGAAATATTTAATCTCTCTTTATAAATCCATTAATTGAGAAGATTAATATTTTATCAGGATGATCATATGCGACTCGATCTTAATCCTAAGTTAGTTATGAACTCTTGCCTGTGAGGGATTCTCCTTTAATTTGCATGGGTGAGAGTGACCTTTGTAGCCTATTCAATATGCCTACCATTTTGGGGACTTCACCAAATAGGAAGCTGGGAACATAATCTCACAAGATGGAATTCACTCATTCCCACATAGGGTAAGTAGATGAGTAGTTCCCTTAAGTGCTGATTTCAGGACTTGAACAATGGGGCCCCACCCTCTCACTGGCTCGAGAGGGACTTAGTTTATAATTAGATTATAAACATATTCTTCATTAGAGGATCAATGATACTTAAGGTGCAAGATGTAATTATAGGGGTAAAACGGAATTTTGACCCATCTGTAATTACGAACAACTTGTGAAGGATCGACTTTCATGTAAAGATTATATCTATGGACACAACTTGTCCTTAGGGATGTCCATTTAACCCGCGGGGCCAGGGCCCCACGGGGACCCGCCCCAAACGGGGCGGGGAATGGGGGAGGGAGCGGGGAAGTTTTTTTCCCCGTTGGCTAAACGGGGACGGGGACGGGGAATATATTCCCCGCCCCGCCCCGCCCCGATTCCCCGACCTGATTCCCCGATTAATAATATATATATATATATATATATATATATATATATATATATATATATATATATATATATATATATATATATATATATATACCTATAAATAGATTTTTTTTTTTAAAAAAAAACTATAGTAGGAATTAGTTTAGGACTATTTCGTTATAAAAAAAAAAAAATTAAAGTCTATGTTGTAATATTGAAATTTGAATTTTTAGAAATTAAGTTGTTTCGACATTATAGTATTTTTACTTATGGTATATTATTATTTTTATTATGAAATTTTATAACATTTACTTTAAATATAATTATATTGAAAATTATTCATTTAGAAATAATTTTTATTATGGTTGAGAATAAATTTAAAAAATAAAAAAGATTAAAAAACAAAAAAAAAAAAGAACGGGGAAAAATTCCCCGCGGGGAACCCGATCCCCTCGAAATTAAGCGGGGAATTTCGCGGGGACGGGGAATGAAATGGGGGGCGGGGACGGGGACGGGGAATCCATTCCCCGGCCCCGACCCGCCCCGTGGACATCTCTACTTGTCCTACAATGCATAAGAGTGCAACTCTAGGTCTATAGTGGAGTGACCTAAATCTTGCTAGTCCTCGAGCAAGACCCAAACAAAAATAATAAAGATATGAATTAATGATTGCATGCACGAGACTCTAATTTCAATACTTAGGAATATCACAATAACCACAAAAGAGAAGCAGACATACACTATCCATGTTTTGAGACACTTTTAAAAAAAACTCTTTCTATTCTTTCCCACGTGTGTGTGTGGCCTCGTAAAGTAGTCTCTACAAGACCGGAGAAGGTCTATAAAGCTCTCAATCCATCTTCCCCCTACACTGGCACTAGGACTAGCTACCAAGCTTCCAAACCATCAAACAAGTAATAGGTTACTAGGTGCCTGAACTCAAACCCGCGGGATAAACTTGTATCACTTTAAAAACCAAAGGGCACTAGCTTTCACACACCTGTCGTAGGGAACCGTATCCAGAGCACTCGCTCAATAGATGGCCTAACTGATCACAACAGGGGTAGCTCTTTTTACTCCTTGATTCACTAAACTCATTACAAGCTTATTTTATTTTCTTCTTTTTCTTTCCTTTTTTTTTTCAAGAATGATCTTCTTTTCAAGCACACTTTCCTTCTTTCTTTCTTTTTCTAGGAAAATCATATTTTTACTTCTCCTAAGCAACGCATTACAAGCTATCAATCTTTCCACTCAACAACTAGCCCTACACCTATCGGGGTGACAATAGACATACAAGCTCTATAATTCCACCCTAAGCCTTCAAGACTACTAAAGGAAAGGCTAACGTATTCAGATAGTGTAGGAAAGACTAGAAAATTTTGAGAGTTAGGCACAAAAAGACTCAAAGCAGGATAGCATTCATATACTTCAGCTAATGCAATTACAGCAACATACCATGCATGTCATCAATTGTCCTCATCAAGTAACAAGCAAACACATCATCAAGCATTCAAGCTCATAATTCACACAAAATTTGAAAAAAAAATTCACACAAGAATCATGTTTAACATAATTGATCAACAGTCCGAGCTCAGGTGCTCAAGGACTCAACCAATCATGCTAAACACATCATCAAAGCACAATAATAACCTCCACCCCCAACCTAAATTCTACATTGTCCTCAATGTACAAAAATCATTGAAAATGAAAGGACAAAAAGAAAGGGGAACAGAAAACCTCCCATGAAAACTCAGCATGTAGGTGGGTGGTGGCGCGGCGAAAACCTCCAAGAATGATAATTCTTCTACTCAAAGGTCAATTTGTTACCTACAAAACAAAGCAAAACAGGCTAAGGTAGAAAAACAAAAACAGAAAGCAATAAAAGAAAGTAACTAAATTTTCAAGCCTGGCTGCCTCTAGGAAGTGCAAATTTTTATAGTCGATTGCTCGACTTTCCGTGTGGCACGCGTCAGGGCACATAAAAATTCTCCCATTTCTTCGGCCCTTTCTTCCTTGAATCTACAAAGCCCACTACACTAAGCAATCTCTTCAACATTTGATGGGCTCCGGAAATGCAGGTCTTTTTGGGATTTTTCGACTCTGAAAAAGAAAAACAAGAAAAATCAAAAGAAACTGACTCTGACTTGTGAGAACTAGAGGAACACACACAATAGAAAGGGGAATCAAGGTACATAACAGACGTAGGCCTTTCGGCCTCTAACTCTATCACCTGGATCTCCTCTTCGGGTGTAAGCTCCAACTCCTCCTTAACCTCACAATTTGCCTGTTTTTGGCATGGCTCGAAATTCAGAACTTCCTCGTCACTGTCTGTGTCGATTTCCGCAAAAAATCTTTCCTCAATGGTGTCAAAAGAGTGTTGCTCATGTACACTCTCCAGTCTCCTCACTGAATCGGCCAACTGAGTAATTTGATCTCCAAGGCTTCGTATCCCAGCTTGTGTTTCCTCTTGAAACTGGATATTTTCCAACTGAAACTGGAGATTTCCCTGCTGAAAATGGAGAGTGGTATTAGCAAGTTCATGCACTAAAGTCTCTAAAGACATACCTAAGTCTGAAGTTTGATAGTACTGGTTCGACTGCTCCTCCTGGTATCCATAGCCAAAGCTAGATTGGTCCCATTCAAGATAGGGATTGTGATGCTCGTAGTTCATTTGATGACCAGGAAATCCTCCTATAGTGTAGGCGTTATGCATGAAATCCCGCTGCAACTGAGGACATGCTTCAGTGGTGTGTCCTTGGAACGAACAAATTTTACATGTCTCTACTGCTTGTAGTCTCCCTACTACCACTTGAAGAACTAAGGAGGTTAAATCAGAAATTTGAGATTTAAGCTCACTAACCTCATCAGCGTACGACGCAGCTCTATCAAATGTCCAATAATTTTGAGGGTTTGTTGCCATGTAAGAACAGGAATAGACAAAAAAAAAATAGAATTTTTTTTTTTTTAAGATCAAATTTAACAAAGAGAAACTAATAGTGGTTCCCCGGCAACGACGCCAAATTTGAAGCGAGCTTGTCGAGGGCTCGTCAAATTAAAATTTATAAACCGATCCTAAGCTACTTGTAGCATTGAGTGGACCGGGTCGATCTCAGGGAACCGAATATTAATTTCTTAAGTTAAATTTGCAAATGAGAAAGCAATTAAAAAGGGGGGTTTTGAAAATTTTCTTACTTAATGAAATAAAAATAACAAAACAAAACAAACACTAAAAGGGAAAAATCAACTCTTACCAAGTTCCAATTCAGAGGTGCAGTTATATTCAATTGCAAACATTGATCATAGGCATTCAAAATATTTAATCTTAACCATGCAAGTACTTGGTCAACTTATTAGGAAACCCCAAAAAGTAGCAAATTCCCTAAGGTCATTAACTCTAACGAACGCCAAGTTAACGCTAATTACCTAACCAAATCTTTACGAAACCGCTTCAATTTATTTAGGTAAAGGCATTACGAACTTTGGAACGACCAAGACAATCGATCAGGTAAAACAACTTTCACCTAATTAACATGCTTCTTTAATTCCTAGAATTAAACATGCAAGCCATGTATCATGGAAACCCACAAACATACACATGTGATAATTCTAATGCTACCGGTTCATTCAACATGACAATTACGGATCATGATCGTGATTAGCAATAAAGCATGTAAAGAGATTAAGACATCAATTTAATCAAAATACATACTTATAAAATTAACACGGGAATTAAAGAACACTTGCAATTGAAAGAAAACTAAGTTAAGGTTCAAGCCTCACAATGTAGCAACTGATTACAACCGACCTCTGAACCGGAATTGCAGAATCTAGCCGAGCATCTCCATAGAAAACTTCGAGTGCAAACGAGCTCGATTCGACACCATGGTTTGATGAAAAACTCCTAATCTATCCTAAACTACTGAAAAACAGAGAGGAGAAAGCCTAAATTGGTCTCATGACGGCTGAAAATCGGAGTTGGGTAGCGTCTAGACGCTCCCAGCGTCATAGAGGCTCTCTGCAGCGTCGAGGGAGGCTTCAGGGAACTGCCAATAGCGTCTAAACGCTCTGGACAGCGTCTAGACGCTACCCAGCGCGCAGCACTGCTTATTTTCGCTCTAACTTTTCGCTCAGGTGTCCGAATGACCTCCGGTTTGATGCGTTGGAATCGTGATTCAACATAGAATCTCTTGGAACGTTCCTTATCCTCAAATCCCTACAAAATGATCAATTAATTACATTAAAACCTCCAAACTAACATGATTTAGGCATAAAAATATAGGACTATGTTGGCCCTATCAAGTGACCTTTGTAGCCTATTCAATATGCCTACCATTTTGGGGACTTCACCAAATAGGAAGCTGGGAACATAATCTCACAAGATGAAATTCACTCATTCCCACATAGGGTAAGTAGATGAGTAGTTCCCTTAAGTGCTGATTTCAGGACTTGAACAATGGGGCCCCACCCTCTCACTGGCTCGAGAGGGACTTAGTTTATAATTATAGGGGATCAATGATACTTAAGGTGCAAGATGTAATTATAGGGGTAAAACGAAATTTTGACCCATCTGTAATTACGAACAACTTGTGAAGGATCGACTTTCATGTAAAGATTATATCTATGGACACAACTTGTACTACAATGCATAAGAGTGCAACTCTAGGTCTATAGTGGAGTGACCTATAGTTAATGAATGAAAATTAATTAATTAAAGAGTTTAATTAATTGATTTTGTATCATTGGAGCTTATAATCTGTAGGTCCATAAAGTCCTCTTGCTAGCTCATAGTAACAATAAAAGACCAATTTAGTTGAAAGAAAAATTTGAAATGTTCAAATTAATATTTAATATATTATATATATTAAATATATAAGAGGAAAATATATTTATTGTAATTGATACATTAAATATTAAAATAATTAATATATATTAGATACATTAAATAAATTATATTTATAGAATTTGAATATTATTCAAATAAATAAATAACGTAGGAGATTTGATTGAGATTCAAATAAATATAAGATATATTTTAATATATTAGATATTAAAATATAATATTTTAATTATGGCAAAAAATTTCTCTTGGTCTTTATAAATAGGACCCTTGGGTTGAGCCATTAGACACAACACATATCTCCTCAATAGAGAATTAGCGAATTCTCTATAGACCTCTTCCTCTCCAATCCCTTATGGATTTTCTTTTAAGAGGCTCCCACAAGCCTTGGTCCTATGTTCGAGTCATAGTCAGGAAGATTTTATGGAGATAAAGATTCGCCAGAAATATCTTCATATTTACTCCAAGTAAGTTTACTTAACCTTAATTTTTAGTTTAATTTTAAATAAAATCAAAGATGATCTAATGCTTCGGCTGTGGAGTGAAACGTTCATTCCTTCACATTAAGGGTAAAATCACCATTACTCGTGTTGGCCCTACTTTATGTCACCCCTACACTTGCTTCTGTCTTCGAATCGAAGGTTGCCTAATATTTTGTTGCGAAGTAAGGGATATGAACTTTGAGGACACAATCCCCGTTACTTGTGATGACCCTACTATGTGTCGCCCCTACAATTGCTTTTGTCTTTGAGTTGGAGGCTGCATAGTGTTCTGTTGTGAACTAAGGGATGAACAATGAGGGTACAATAATAGTTACTGGTGTTGGCCCTACTCTGTGTCACCCCTACACTTGCTTCTGTCTTCGAGTCAGAGGCTGGATAATATTTTGTTGCGAAGTAAGGGATGAACAATGAGGGCACAATCACCGTTACTCGTGTGGCCCTACCATGTGTCACCCCTACACTTGCTTCTATCTTGGAATTGGAGGTTGCATAATGTTCTGCTACCAAGTAAGGGATGAACACTAAGGGCACAATCACTGTTACTCGTGTTGGCTCTACTATAAGTGTCACCTCTACGCTTGTTATTGTCTTTGTGTCGAAGGCTACACAATGTTCTGTTGCGAAGTAAGGGATGAACACTGAAGGCATAATCACTGTTACTTGTGTTGGCCTTACTAAGTGTCACCTCGATACTCACTTTAAAAAAGTTTCACTAAAGGCGTCTTGGCTACAAGAAAATACCAAAAAAAAAAAAAATAGAGCAAAGCACAAAAAAAAAAAAAAAAGCAAACCTTTATTTACCTGAGTGGTGGATGAAAATGGTTGAGAGACATTGCAAATAAAGTTTCTTGAAAAAAAAAGAAGAAAAAGTCAACAAAAAAAAGGTTAAAAAAAAAACTTTGGTCCAAAGTTTTATTCACCTTGTATTAGTCACTCGCAAGGGTTGATAAGAGTTTTGGGAAAAAGTTGTTCCTATCCAAAAAAATAATAATAATAAAGTTAGCAAAAAAAGGTGATTTGAAAAAAAAATTTGCAAAAAAAAAAAAAAAAGAGTTAGAAAAAGTTTAGTGATTTGAAAAAAATTATCGCAAAAGAATTGAAAAAATAAGTTAGCAAAAAGTAGGAAAATTAAAAAATTAAAACAAGAAAAGAAAAAGTTTGCAAAAATAAAAATAAAAAAAAGAAGAAAAACCAACTTTAGGCCTTTAACCCATGTTGGGCTATACATGGGTTGCTCTGGAAGAAAAAAAGAGTCTTGTCTCAAATAAGGAGTACCACCATTCACCATCTCTCTTTTCTCTCTTTCTCTCAATCTCCCTCAAACTCCTCTCCCTCACCCATTTGGCTCTCCCCTCCAGCAAGAATGAACAGCGGCTGTGCGGAAGACGACTCCATGGCGGCGTGCGGCGGTGTTTGGACAGAGACACTCGACCCACGAGTAGCTACAATGACATGCAAATCTGAGCTTCAAAAACTACGTTCGATGCGCAAATCTAGCAGCTGTGCTCGGTGTGCAGATTCGCGCAAACGGCAAAGGCTCCGACAAGCACACCAGCGCCGACAGCCCCCGACCTCAGATTTGACAATATCGATGTCGCGCACAACACCTCAAGCAAGAAAAAAATCTCTCTTGCAAAAGCATATGAAGTTGGGTCTTACACTGCAATTCCAAAAAAAAAAAAAGGCTTTTGATTGCAACCAAAGAAGTTTCGTAATTTGGGTTCATGTACATTCGAAGAAATTTTGGAGATAGCTTTCCGAGTCTTAAATAGCTACTCGTAAAAAAAAATTTGGTTCACATAAATTTTGGAATTCTGAAATTACTTTGTTCTCTAAGATAAAGGAAATTGCAAAAGGAAAAAATGTTTGAAGTTTAGTAAGTTGAAATCCATGGAAAAAAAAGGGTAAAATGACAAGAAGTTTTGGAGAACATCCAATCTTTCTACACAAATGGGTCAATCACAAAACTCCAAGTTTGAAGTCTACCATTTGAAAGATCCTCGTTTGCCCTCTGGAATTCATAAATTACAGGAAAAATTGCTTGTCTGGTTCAAGATAAACTGATTTGTCATTTCTATTAAAACCATCTCATCCCAATTTATAGAGAAACTGTTGGAATTTATGCTCTAAAGCCTTGTAATTAATAATTTATTTAATAATTAATAATAATTTTGATTATTTTACTTGCAATATAATATTATCCATTATATGAAAAATCTAAGGTTATTAGTGTAATCTTGAATAGTATATGGTTGACATATGGGAGGATCATGTTCAAGAAATAACCTAAAGAGTCATAGTATATGGATAAGGTTGGGTGTCTTATCCTCGTAACACTATTGATACGACCCACTTTGTAATAGTTTCAAATGATTTGATCCAAATCGTTCATGTGGAGACATGTGAATGGGGGTATCTTATACAATGAGTTTGTATTAGACTGGACCACGAAATATTTAATCTCTCTTTATAAATCTGTTAATTGAGAGATTAATATTTCATCAGGACGATCATATGCGACTTGATCTTAATCCTTAGTGAGTTATGAACTCCTGCCTGTGGAGCTTGTCCTTTGATTTGCATGGGTGATAGTAGTTTTTGCAGCCAATTCAATAAGCCTACCATTTTTGGGACTTGACCAAATAGGAAATTGGGAACATAATCTCATAAGACGGAATTCACTCCTTCCCATATAAGGTAAGTAGATGAGTAGTTCCCTTAAGTGCTAATTTCGGGACTTGAACAATGGGGCCCCACCCTCTCACTGGCTCGATATAGACTTAGTTTATGATTGGACCATAAACAAATTGTTCATTAGAGGATCAGTGTTACTTAAGGTGCAAGATGTAATTACAGGAGTAAAACGGACTTTTGACCCAGCTGTAATTACGAACAACTCGTGAAGAATGAACTTGCATGTAATGGTTATGTCCATGGACACAACTTGTCCTATAGTGCATAAGAGTGCAACTCTAGGTCTATAGTGGAGTGACCTAAAGTTAATGAATGAAAATTGATTAATTAAAGAATTTTGTATCATTGGAGCTTATAATCAGTAGGTCCATAAGATCCCCTTGTTAGCTCATATGAACAAATAGGGATCAATTTCGTTGAGAGAAAATTTTGAAATGTTCAAATTAAAATTTAATATATTTGATATACTAAATAAGGGAAAACACAGTTATTGTATATGATACATTAAATATCAAAGAAATTATTAATGTCTTAAGATACATTAAGGAAAAGATATTTATTAATTTTGAATTAGATTCAAATAAGGAAATAGATATCGTAGGAGAATTTGGAAAAGTTTGAATAAGATTCAAACTAGTTAGATAAATATATTTTAATATATTAGATATTAAAATATATTATTTAATTATTTACCCTAGACCACTATAAACAGGACCCTAGGGGTGAGCCATTGTGTGGATTCTTCACAAGAGAAAAGAACTCTTGAAATTCTCCTCTCATTCTCTCTCTATTTTCAAGAAGATTCCCACAAACTTCTTTGGTCCTTTGTTCGAGTCATAGCAAGGAAGAGTTTGTGGAAGTCTTGGAGTTCAACTTCATTGGAGTTGGAATACAACGAGAAAAAATATCCACCAGAATATTCTCCATATTATTTTCAAGGTATGGGTTATGTTTAACCTTAAGTTTATATTTTAATTCTAAAATAAAATCAAAGTCGATTCTAACACTTCCGATGTTGGTATACTTTGATTATTCCCTTCAATTGGTAGTATCAGAGCAATCTTTGTATTTTATTTAGAATTAAATTTTTGCATGGTGGGTATTTTAATTTTATCATATGTGATATGTGGTGTGGTTTGCAAAATTGGTTGTTTAGGGATATTTAGCATATAGATTGATTGCTTTAATTAGATTAAATTGCAAAACCTGCAAGGGATAGGATTCTTTGTAAAAGGTTTTGATTACAAAAACTATTGACAATTGAGAGCACATCACTGGCAATGGGTAAATCTAGTCTAATATGAAAATTCATTCGAAACTTTAATATGATGGAACTTTCAACGAGAGGAAAATGTGTGAATATGCAATTTTGCATTAAGCAGGCTTTCATATTAGGATGAAGGTAAGCCTTCCACTGAAGCTAAAGGCCCAATCCATAAGTCCAAGGTGAAGGTTGTGACTTCAGTCAAAGTTTATCTATTACAAAGCTACATATATATATATATATATATACATACATGTGTGTGTGTGTTTTTGGTGAACAACCATGCTTGTCGGTGAACGGTAATACATTAGCTTAAGATAAACAGTTTGTGTATGATATATATTTTTTTCAACCGGTGGTGGGATGTGTTGATCGGCCATGTGATTCTCAACCCGACAGTGAACTTGTAGCAGTCGGCAGTGAGCTTGTAGCAGTCGGCAGGAGGTTCAATTTTTGTCGGTGGGTTTTTGTTTCGTCCATGAGATGGTTGCAGGTTTTTTTTTAAATATACATTTAGGGTTTGTTGACCTAAATTTGGAATGGTTCAAACAAAGGAACGATATTGAAGACCAATATATGTTTTCGGTTTAAATTTTTCTAATTTAATTTTTTTTTTCAATTTCTTCGTATATGTCAAATATGTCGGTCAATTTTGCTAAGTTTAATTTAATTATACATGTGATTTATATTTTAAATTAATTGATTTTTGCATAAAGTATGTCATTTAGATTAAAATCCCACCATAGGTTAAGCATGATCATGCATCTTAATTACTTTTGAATATAATTGTTATATTTGGAAAATTTGATTAGGATATTTCCTAATAGAATTAAGATGTTTTTCTAATAAGTTTGTATTTTCAATGTCTTTAAATATGATTGTTAAATTTCGAAAATTAAATTAGGATATTTCCTTTCATAAATGAAATCCATGTTTTCCTAATATGATTAGGATATTTCCTAATGAGATTAGGGTTTCCTTCAAATAAAGATATTTTGATTCATGCTTTAAATAGTTTAAATTTTGTATTTAATTTATCTTTATTTGTTTCCTAATAAGATTAGATTCTTTTGAAATAAGATTAGATCTTTTAATTTCAAAATAAGATTAGATTTTTTTTTTAATTTCCTAATAAGATTAGGTCTTCCAAAGATAAAATAGTTTAAGTTTTGAATTTAATTTATCTCTTATTTTTTCTAATAGGATTAGAATAAAATATCCAGTACGATCTTTTAATTTGTTTTAAAGGGTTTAAAATGATAGAATTTTAAGATTATCCAATAAGTGAATTAGTTTATTAATAGGACTAAAAATAAGGCTTAATAATTCACTTGGGTTCATTAATCTAATTATTAATAGTTAATTAAAGATTAATGAACTTGAAATAAAAATTGAATATAAGAGAACTCTGTCTATGGAAGGTTCTGTCTAAGACTGAGATATTTAAGTTGACCGAAAGGGAACACCTCTAACTGAGAACTGATATGGGAGTTGAATTAGTCAAATTTTATTTAATTTCACTAAACATGCTCATAATTTGCATGGGTGACAATGACTTTTGTAGCAGATTCAATAAGCCTACCATTTTTGGGACTTGTCCTTTGATTTGCATGGGTGACAATGACTTTTGTAGCAGATTCAATAAGCCTACCATTTTTGGGACTTAACCAAATAAGGAGTTTGGAACATAATCTCACAAGAAGGAATTCACTCTTTCCCATATAAGGTAAATAGATTAGTAGTTCCCTTAAGTGCATATTTTGGGACTTGAATAATAGGGCCCTACCCTCGCACCGGCTCGAGAGAGACTTAGTTTGTGATTTGACTACAAACAAATTGTTTATTAAAGGATCAGTGGTACTTAAGGTGCAAGATGCATTTACAAGCGTAAAACGAACTTTTGAACTAGCTATAATTGCGAACAACTCGTGAAGGATTGACTTGCTTATAATGGTTATATCCATTGACACCACTTGTCCTACAATGCATAAGAGTGCAACTCTAGGTCTATAGTGGAGTGACCTAAAGTTAATGAATGAAAATTGATTAATTAATGAGTTTAATTAATTAATCTTTGTATCATTGGAGCTTATAATTTGTAGGTCCATAAGGTCTCATTGCTAACTCGTATGAACAAATAGGGATCAATTTCGTTGAGAAAAAATATTGAAATGTTCAAATTAAAATTTAATATATTTTATATATTAAATAAAGAAAAACATAGTTATTGTATATGATACATCAAATATCGAAGAAATTATTAATGTATTAAGATACATTAAAGAAATGAAATTTATTAAATTTGAATTAGATTCAAATAAGGAAGTAGATATCGTACGACAATTTGGAAAGGTTTGAATAAGATTCAAACTAGTTAGATAAATATATTTTAATGTAACGACCCTATAGGCTCAACACGCTACCTAAGAGTCATTACTAAGTCACGTCGCTATATTACCAATAATTTCGGCAGCATAACGACGTAACTACGCGAAAACCAAAAATTTGACCCTTACCTGATAAGACATAGAAAAACACACTTCTAAGATTTTCAAACAACCTCCTAGCATCCAACAAACTTCTCAATATGATGCTAGGGTTCAAACAGTAGAAAACCAAATACACGTGCACGATTTACAAAGGAAGGTTAAAAGATTTTGAAACATCCTCCTAAACATTTAAAAACTTGACATGAGTTCTATGTACATCTATAAACATAAAAGAAGCGGAATAGCGATCGGTCGGCTCCCATGACTCGAGTAGATGATCTCCGGTCACGCGCTAGGGCCGATCTTAGCCTTACCTGAAAACATTTTAAAAAGGAAAAGGGTGAGTATTAACGAATAATACTCAGTAAGTCCATCATAGTTTCAAAATAAGAGTTTCAATCACATGCAACATGTCATTTTAAAATCATAAAACCATCGTAAACCATCGCTTTAGTAGGGGACCTAAAATTCCTTTTATAAACCATGTACTTTTCCTCGCGGCTCTTGTGAACGATTAAATTCTCCCGAGGGCCTCTGAATAGTCCGAAGACATAGTTTTTCCATCGAATAGAGTCCTCCCTACCTCTGAGAGTTAAGCTCGAAAGCTAACATACATCATGGAGTCCGAAGACTCAGCCCGAAGGCTACCATCGTGGAGTCCGAAGACTCAAGCCCGTCGGCTACCATCGTGGGGGCACTCTCGAACCCCGGGAGCATATAGAGTCCGAAGACTCGGGTTCCCTCAAAACCCACATAAAACTTTTGGGAGAATTATCGTCACAACCTATATAAATCTTTTCATGAGCACACAACACATGCATGGGGTCCCATTCGTTTTAGAACATAGTTATGAATGCATAAGTCATAGCAATCGCATTTCAAAGACATACATATAATACACTTTCTTTCTTAAATACTTAACATGAAAAACATAAACTTTCAAAGTAAACATAGAGCTAGCTCAAGTTTTGAAAACTTCTTTCGTTGTGAGATCCCTTACCTTAAGTCTTTACTTACTAAGATACCCTTTCTTCACTAGTAATGAGCTTCTCGAGTTCCCACTCCAAGTACGAACCAAGGTCCTCGACAATTCACCTAAAAAGTGTCCTAAACGTGTCTTAAACCATCCGAATTACGCTAAAACACATTCTATCATTAATAACTCGACGAAACGGACCAAATGGCAATTTTTACCCAACTCCGGCGAGCGGCGGCGCGTGACCGGAGCACGGCGGCGCGTGTGGCGGCGGACGGCGGCGCGTGGCCGGCGCGTGGGGCTTCCAATCGGCGCGTGAGGGCGCGTAGAGGCTCGTTTTCGTGCGAGGCTCGCGGATCTGGACAGATCTGGTGTTTTCCGGTGAGTTTCGAGGCGTTCACTGGCGTGGGTTGGGTGTTCGGCAACGAGCTGCGGCGGGGCCTCACCGGCGATCGAAATCGGTGGGTCTTCAACCCAGCGTGCAGCTTACGTGTTTTTCCGGCGAGACTTGCAGAAAAAATCGGTTTGTTGGGCGTGCGCCGGCGGCGGAGCTGCGTTCGCGTGAAGGAGTCGTTCGGCGAAGAAACTCACGGCGAGGAAGAAGAAGAAGCTTCGTTCGGCGATCTGAGGTTGGTCGGCGTGAGGAGCTTGCGGCGTGGGATGGAGCTCCGGCGTGAGCTCGAGAGGAAGGAGAAGAAGATGCTCAGAGAGAGAGAGAGATTGATCGGGAGGGAGAGTGATCGGAGAGGGAGCGGCGGGAAGGAGAAAGCAAGAGAGAGAGAGAGTTCGGTGGGGGGGGGAATTTCGGGGAAGAAGAAGAAAGAAAAGAAAAATAATAATAATAATAAAAATAAAAATAAAAATAAAAATAATAAATAATTAAAATAATAATAAAATAATAAAATAATATTATATTAAAAAAATCAAAAATATCTTCTCTAAAAGACCATAATACCCTTTTTGACCATTATTTCTTTCCATTTTTGCCCTCCTAACCTTCCAAAATTTCAATTTCACTCTAAATTCAATATACTTAAGAAATTTTATCCAACTTGATTTCCATAATTCAAAATTACTGTTTCTAAATAAACCGGTCGTTACATTTAATATATTAGATATTAAAATATATTATTTAATTATTTTCCCTAGATCACTATAATAGGACCCAATGGGTGAGCCATTGTGTAGATTCTTCACAAGAGAAAAGAACTCTTAAAATTCTCCTCTCATTCCCACTCTCAATTTTCATGAAGATTCCCACAAACCTCTTTGGTCTTTTGTGTTGGTATTTATGTCCTAAAACCTCGTAATTAATAATTTATTTAATAATTAATAATAATTTTTATTATTTTATTTACAATATAATATTATCCATTATATGAAAATTCCAAGGTTATTAGTGTTATCTTGAACAATATGTGGTTAACATACGGGAGGATCATATTCAAGACATGACCTAAAGGGTCATAGAATATGAATAAGGTTGGGTGTTTTATCCTGGTAACACTATTAATACGACCCAGTTTGTAATAGTTTCAAATGATTTGATCCAAATCATTCATGTAGAGACATGTGAGTGGAGGTATCTTATACAATGAGTTTGTATAAGATTGGATCACAAAATATTTAATCTCTCTTTATAAATTCGTTAATTGACAACATTAATATTTCATCAGGATGATCATATGCGACTCGATCTTAATCCTGAGTGAGTTATGAACTCCTGGCTGTGAGGGTTGTCCTTTGATTTGCATGGGTGACAATGACTTTTGTAGTCGATTCAATAAGCTTATCATTTTGGGGACTTGACCAAATAGGGAGCTGGGAACATAATCTCACAAGATGGAATTCACTTCTTCCCATATAGGGTAAGTAGATGAGTAGTTCCCTTAAGTGCTGATTTCGGGACTTGAACAATGGGGCCCACCCTCGCACTGGCCCGAGCGAATCTTATTTTATGATTGGACCATAAAAAAATTGTTCATTAGACGATCAGTGGTACTTAAGGTGCACGATGTAATTATAGGGGTAAAACGGACTTTAGATTCAACTTTAATTACGAACAACTCGTGAAAAATCGACTTGCGTGTAATGTTTATATCCATGGACACAACTTGTCCTACAGTGCATAAGAGTGCAACTCTAGGTCTGTAGTGGAGTGGCCTAAAGTTAATGAATGAAAATTAATTAATTAAAGAGTTTAATTAATTAATCTTGTATCATTGGAACTTATAATATGTATGTCCATAAGGTCTGATTGCTAGCTCATATGAACAAATAGGGATCAATTTCGTTGAGAGAAACTTTTGAAATGTTCAAATTAAAATTTAACGTATTTGATATATTAAATAAAGGAAAACATAGTTATTGTATATGATACATTAAATATCGAAGAAATTATTAATGTACTAAGATACATTTAAGAAAAGAAATTTATTAAGTTTGAATTAGATGCAAATAAGAAAATAGATATCGTACGAGAATTTTCAAATGTTTGAATAAGATTCAAACTAGTTAGATAAATATATTTTAATATATTAGATATTAAAAAATATTATTGAATTTTTTGCTTTAGACGACTATAAATAGGACCCTATGGGTGTGCCATTGTGTAGATTCTTCACAAGAGAAAAGAACTCTTGAAATTCTCCTCTCATTCCCTCTCTCTATTTTTAAGAAGATTTCCACAAACTTCTTTGGTCCTTTGTGTTGGGTTTTAGGCCCTGAAGGCTCGTAATTAATAATTTATTTAATAATTAATAATAGTTTTTATTATTTTATTTGTAATATAATATTATCCATTGTATGAAAATTTCAAGGTTATTAGTGTAATCTTGAAAAGTATTTGGTTGACATACGAGAGAATCATGTTAAAAAATAACCTAAAGGGTCATAGTATATCGATAAGGTTGAGTGCATTATCATGGTAACACTATTGATACGGCCCACTTTGTAATAGTTACAAATGATTTGATTCAAATGGTTCATGTGGAGACATGTGAGTAGGGGTATCTTATACAATGAGTTTGTATAAAACTGGACCATTAAATATTTAATCTCTCTTTATAAATCCGTTAATTGAGAAGATTAATATTTCATTAGGATGATCATATGCGACTCAATCTTAATCATGAGTGAGTTATGAACTTCTTCGTGTGAGGGTTTATCCTTTGATTTTCATGCGTGAAAGTGTCTTTTGTAACCGATTCAATACACCTACGATTTTTGGGACTTGACCAAATAGGGAGCTGGGAACATAATTTCATAATATGAAATTCACTCATTCTCATATATGGTAAGTAGATGTGTAGTTCTCTTAAGTGCTGATTTCGGGACTTGAACAATGGAGCTCCACCCTCTCACGGGCCCAAGAGGGACTTAGTTTATGGTTTATCATAAACAAATTGTTCATTAGAGGATCACTGGTACTTAAGGTGCAAGATGTACTTACAGGGGTAAAATGGACTTTTGACCCAACTGTAATTACAAACAACTCGGGAAGGATCGACTTGCATGAAGTGATTATATTCATGGACAGAACTTGTCCTACATGCATAAGAGTGCAACTCTAGGTCTATAGTGGAGAGAACTTAGAGTTAATCAATGAAAATTGATTAATTAATTAATCTTGTATCATTGGAGCTTATAATCTGTAGGTCCATAAGGTCCCATTGCTAACACTAAAAGATCAATTTAGTTTTAAGAAAATTTTGAAAAGTTCAAATTAATATTTAATTTGAATGGTCAAATTAATATTTAATATATTTAATATATTAAATATAAAAGAAGAAAATATATTTATTGCATTTGATACATTATATATTAAAATTTGAAATGTTCAAATTAATATGTAATATATTAGATATATTAAATATAAAAGAGGAAAATATATTTATTGTATTTGATACATTAAATATTAAAATAATTAATGTATATTAGATACATTAAATAAAAGATATTTATAAATTTTAAATAAGATGCAAATAAATAAATATCGTAGGAGATTTGAATGAGATTCTAATAAGTATAAGATATATTTTAATATATTAGATATTAAAATATAATATTTTAACTATGGCAAATATTTGCCCTTGGTCTCTATAAATAAAACCATTGAGTTGAACCATTAGTATAACATACATATCCTCAATAGAGAATTAGATAATTCTCTCTAAACCTCTTCCTCTCCAATCCCTTGTGGATTTTCTTGCAAGGGGCTCCCACAAGCCTTGATCTTGTGTTCGAGTCATAGCTAGGAAGACTTTGTAGAGGAGATAAAGATCCGCCAGAAATTTCTCCATATTTAGTCCAAGTAAGTTTGCTTAATCTTATTTTTTTACTTTAATTTTAAATAAAATCAAAGACGATCCAATGCTTCCGCTGCAGAGTGAAATGTTCATTCTTTCACTTTGTTCGAGTCATAGCAAGGAAGACTTTGTGGAAGTCTTGGAGTTCAACCTCATTGGAGTTGGAATACAATGGGAAAAAGATCCACCAGAATATTCTCCGTATTATTTTCAAGGTATGGTTTATGTTTAACCTTAAGTTTATATTTTAATTCTAAAATAAAATCAAAGTCGATTCCAACATTTCCACTGTGGGTTTAATTCGATTATTCCTTTCAAGAACTCAATGCAAATCTGGCCAAATTTGTTATACAATATCTAGCCAAAGTGGTTAAGTGAAATCAAAATCAGATAAGTGGTTTAGATTCAAACCATAGACAGGTTTGATGGTCTTTTTTTTTCTTTTTTTTTTTTGAATACTTTTGATTGTTTTAAAAAAAATCAATCAAAGAGAATTTTGATTTCGAATGAATATTTGGCAGAATACTTATTCAATAATATAATTTGGTTTAAAATAAAGCATGACCAATATATTGAATTTGGACTTCGAAGTCAAATCTTTTGAAGGCATTGGATAAGAAATTCAATTTCAAATATGAAAAAATTTGAAATTACAAATCTTGTGGTGTATATTTACCATTAAAACCAAAGGCTGAATAGTCTGATTTCAAATTATCTTGAAACCCTTCGCCAAATCAAATTGTGGGCATGTTCCAAATTTTATGGAAATTAGAGTAAATTTCAAAGATCAAAGTGTTATTCTACATTCAAGCCAAGTTTTAAATTATACCCAATTCAAAATTTTCCTTGTGATTCAAATCAATTTTGAGACAAATTCGGATACTTATTTAACTTTGAATCAAAGTTAAATGAACTTCAAGTCTAATTTGAATTTCGAATTATCTTGAGACCTTTCGCCAAGTTTGGAAACATTCAAATTTCCCTATTCAAGTCAAATTTGAAATAAAAAAAATTCTATCCAAGAAAGAGTATGGGTAGAATTTAAGTTTTTATTCAAATAGAAAGTTGGGCATAATTTTCTCCCAAGTTCAAACTAAATTGAAACCCAAAATGGATTTGCTCTAAGTTGAAGTGGAAATTGAGGTAGAGGAATTTTACTCCAAGCACAAAACTGGAGTTAAAATGAAGCATAAATTCTACCTAGAACAAAGCCAAACCCAAATTGTCGTCAAATTGATCAAAATCTTGTTTAAATTTTCATATTTTGATTAAATTTACGGAGTTAAAATTAAGAACGAATTTTCCTATTTTTTATATAATCTTTTTCGAGATTCATTTGTGCATAAATTCTCACATATTTGTGCCTAAATCTCGAAAAGGGGTCATTTGTTGGAATAAAAATTTCGACCAACCAGAAGTTGTCATGTCATTTCCCAACATTGATGACAAAAGTATATTTAATTGGGTTGTAACACCTAATATTTTTTTTATAAAGTATTTTTTTTTTAGTGGAATAAATTGTTGTTTGATCGTTTGTGGTTTTGCATAATGGTTTGGGTTAAATTAAAATTTAGGGAGTTGGAAAGGGCAAATTTAGAATGAAAAAAAAGTTGGTTTGAGGGCATTTTTGGTTTTGGATTAAATGAAAAAAAAAACAAGAAAAAACAAGAAAAACAAGAAAAAAAATCTCTCCCACTCTCTTCTCTCTCCCCGACACCCTCACTCTTCTCATTTTTCTTCTTATTCTTATTATTCTTCTTCTTCTCTCCCTTTCTCCCCGTCGCCCCTCCCTCCTTCGATTTCTTCCTCCCTTGAACAATAGCCACAACCTGCCACCGTCCTTGTTGGTCTTCAAAGGGCCTTATCGGAATGCCACCTTTCGTTGCGCCAGTGCGATTCTCGAGTGCTTGCACGTTCGTTCGCTGAAGTCAAAGACCCGCTACCGCGCACGTATTCTCGAACTCAGATCCGATGGCCATCACTCGCCTCTACACCCCGTGCCGCTGCCCACCGCATGCCTTGTCGCCAATCTGACGTCCAACCAAGTGCAACTACTCCTCCACGCGTGGGCAGCGGCATTTTCGAGTACCCCTGGCTCGAGAAGTCAGTATATGCAAGGTAAAGTATGTTTCAGGCTTGGTTCTTGGCCGTTTTTGGTGTTTTGAAGGTAACCCATGATAGATTTAGCTCTATTTTAGGATACCCACAACATTTGGGTCTTGGATTTATAAAATTGTTCCTTTTAGAAGTTGAACCAAGAAGGTGTTGAGGCTGTTTTGGTAAGGATTAAGGGTTACAAATCATTCTTGACCCATTCGAGCACTTGTTTAAATGCCATGATTTAGTTTTTGACCCTTGAACTTGTTTGTTATGTAGGGTTGGACTGATTGATCTAGTTTTAAGGTTTGGCGTTGGGAACAAAGTCGCAGGGGTGTTTTTTTTCCCTTAATAGTTTTGGGTATTTTCTCGACCTTAAAGAACTAAGTCTTTGGATTGAATGTTGGATTAGTTTTGATTGTTGGAATTTGTTCAAGTCTGACAAGGAATTTTGTAGACAAAGACTCACTTTAATTATAGTCAGTTTTTGTAGACAAAGAGTACGATTCCTTTAGTTTGTGCTTGAGCTTGGTTGACATTGGTGAAGGAATGAACGTTTCACTCCACAATGGAAGCATTGGATCGCCTTTGATTTTATTTAAAATTAAACTAATAAATAAGTGTTCACACGAGATTTTCGGTGAAATTTAATTCGTGTAATGAACTTGATTTTATTGAATCTGGAGTAGTGTTACAATCTCTAATATTTATCCTTTGATTCTTTATCTCGAATATGTAAGCTTTGAGCTCTGACTTGTTGATTTTCTTGGATCGGCATGTGGGCTTATTGATCCTCTTGGATTGACTTGTTAATCTTGGATTTGATTGTTGTTTTGTTGATCTTAGATCGGCGTGTCGGTTTGATAATCTTGGATCGACTTGTTGGCTTGTTTGTCTTGGATCTGCCTATCTGTTTGTTGATCTTAGATCGGCTTATTGGCTTGTTGATCTTGGATCAGCCTATTGGCTTGATCTGGATCGGCCTGTAGGCTTGTTGATCTTCTTGAAGTTTTTCAGTCGTTAAATTTTCTGAATTCTGAATCTTGGGTCTTATGAATTCTCTGTATTCTCTGACTGAACTTGAAGCTTATGAATTCTGACTCTTGGAGACTCTGAACTCTCTAGCTAAATGCTCTGGATTCTGACTCTTCTGAATGTCTTCAAATGAAGGGTGGCCTCCTCTATTTATAGAGTTTGGTAAACCTTGTATGGGCTTGAGCTTAGTTTACTTTAGGCCCAACTTTTGGACTTGGGCTTATTTGTGTTTAATTCAATCATTTTCGATAAACTTGAATTATTTAAATTTGGCCCAATATCTTTTTAA
The DNA here is from genome assembly GCA_033996785.1 of Trichosanthes truncata. Taxonomy (NCBI): domain Eukaryota; kingdom Viridiplantae; phylum Streptophyta; class Magnoliopsida; order Cucurbitales; family Cucurbitaceae; genus Trichosanthes; species Trichosanthes truncata. The sequence continues at coordinate 19,444,238 of JAWPNB010000004.1, forward strand.
TGATCTCGAACTAAACTAGTTTTGGGCCCAACTGCCATGTGGCATAATTTGATTGAATTGACTTAAGTCGTCCAATGGATCAATACTAGACATGTGGCATTATTTGATTTGCCAAATTTTCATGTCTTTTAATTTAATTTGAGGACACACGTAAATTTGTAATTGGTCCCAAATTCATCAATATATATTCTTATCATTAATTTAAATTAATGATGTGACAATTTGTGATTGGCCGAAATTTCTCATTCAACAATAAGGTTAAGCAATAAATAACTTTGTATATTATAGAGATATTTCTGGTGGGTCTTTAATCTTCTCGCTCCAACTCCAACGAGGTTGAAACTCCAATTCCATAAAGCCTACTTGCTATGATTCGAACACAGGACCAAGGCTTGTGGAAGCCTTTTGAAAGAAAATTCACAAGGGATTGAAGAGGAAGAGGTCTAGAGAGAGAGAATTCTCCAATTCTCTATTGAGGAGATGTGTGTTATATCTAATGGCTCAACCCAAGAGGCCTATTTATAGAGACTAAGGAAAAATCTTTATCATAATTAAAATATTATATTTTATTATCTAATATATTAAAATATACCTTATACTTATTTGAATCTCATTCAAATCTTTTACAATATTTATTTATTTGAATCTTATTCATATTTTATAAATATCTTTTATTTAATGTATCTAATATGGATTAATTATTTTAATATTTAATGTATCAAATACAATAAATATATTTTCCTCTTATATATTTAATATATCTAATATATTCAATATTAATTTCAACGCTTCAAATATTAATTTGAACATTTCAAATTTTAATATTTAATGTATCAAATACAATAAATATATTTTCCTCTTTTATATTTAATATATCTAATATATTAAATATTAATTTGAACATTTCAAATTTTTCTTTCAACTAAATTGATCTTTTAGTGTTACTATGAGCTAGCAATGAGACCTTATGGACCTAGAGATTATAAGCTCCAATGATACAAAATTTATTAATTAAACACTTTAATTAATTAATTTTCATTCATTAACTATAGGTCACTCCACTATAGACTTAGAGTTGCACTCTTATGCACTGTAGGACAAGTTGTGTCCATGGATATAATCACTACATGCAAGTCGATCCTTCACGAGTTGTTCGTAATTACAAATGGGTTAAAACTCCATTTTACCCATGTAATTACAGCTTGCACATTAAGTATCATTAATCCTCTAATGAACAATCTATTTATAATCTGATTATAAACTAAGTCCCTCTCGGGCCAGTGAGAGGGTGGGGCCCCATTGTTCAAGTCTTGAAATCATCACTTAAGGGAACTACTCATCTACTTACCCTATATGAAAATGAGTGAATTCCATCTTGTGAGATTATGTTCCCAGCTCCTTATTTCGTCAAGTCCCCAAAATGGTAGGCATATTGAATCGGCTACAAAAGCCACTCTCACCCATGCAAATCAAAGGACAAACCCTCACAGGCAGGAGTTCATAACTCACTCATGATTAAGATCAAGTCGCATATGATCATCTTGATGAAATATTAATCTTCTCAATTAACGGATTTATAAAGAGAGATTAAATATTTCATAATCCAGTCTTATATAAACTCATTGTATAATATACACCCACTCACATGTCTTCACATGAACGATTTAGATCAAATCATTTGTAACTATTACTAAATGGGTAGTATCAATAGTGTTATCAGGACAAGACACCCAACTTTATCCATATACTATGACCCTTTAGGTTATGTCTTGAACATGATCATCTTGTATGTCTATCACATACTATTCAAGATTACACTAATAACCTTGGTACGTTTTTTCATATAATGGATAATATTATATTGCAAATAAAATAATTAAAATAATTATTAATTATTAAATAAATCATTAATTACGAGGCTTTAGGTTATAAATCCCAACAATCTCCCAATTGCACTTAAGCCGGCGAGACATGTATCCTAGGGCATACTCTATACCCAACATGTTCTCCCACTTTTTCTAACAAAGATGAGACATGTCTCGTAATCTTAGACATTATAGATGACCCTTAAACACTTTAGTCTAGATAGTCTTTTTATATAGATCCAAATGACTGCCATTAAAAGCGATCTTGGTCACTACCATGATGCTTTCTCTCTTGATATGATTCCCTATACATTAGTATTTTCTAATTTCCTTAATATTAGTCTTTTCACCACTATTATCATAATAAATAGGATAGACTAAATCATATCTGAAACACCTTTCAGGTTTTTAAGGAACTATTATAGTCATACAAGTTTTTTTGTTGCTTCACAAGCAAAACAATTTAACTTGTATACCATACTCCACCACCTAGGGTAAAATTTATCTTTACATAGATGTCCTAAATCTATGTAAGAACCAGTGTATTTTGTAAAGATCAAATCTTTAACTCTATACACAAAAATTTCTCATCATCCATAGATAATATGAGAAAGTTTTTAATTTTCTACTCAATGGTCATACCATTCGTTTAACTGATATATGTTAACCAATTGTATATTAAATGTTCAGTCTCATTTATGCATATCATATACTGTCAACATTTGAGATGTCTTAGGATACTCTTCCTTAGACATAAATATCAAATATTTGATAACAATTTTATCAATATAAGATGTTTGAGACAAAGTTTTTGGACATGTAAAATATTCCAAATCATTCCAAATCACTCATTTGGAATTGGTTACTTAATCAACTTTTTATGTTAGACATCTTACATCATTCATAATGGATAAAATTGTAAGGAATGAACTCTTCATCCCGTAGCGGAAGCATTGGATTGTCTTTGATTTTATTTAGAATTAAACAATAAAATTAAGGTTAAGCAAAACATACATTGAAAATAATATTATGGAGAATATTCTGGCGGATCTTTATCTCTTCCACAAAGTATTCCTAGCTATACTCGAACACAGGACCAAGGCTTGTGGGAGCCTCTTGAAAGAAAATCCACAAGGGATTAGAGAAGAAGAGAGAGGTCTAGAGAAAATTCTCTAATTCTCTCTATTGAAGAGATGTGTGTTATGAAGAATGCACAATGGCTCACCTCTAGGGTCCTATTTATAGTGGTCTAGGAAAAATAATTAAATAATATATTTTAATATCTAATATATTAAAACATATTTATCTAACTAATTTGAATCTTATTCAAATCGTTTAAAATTCTCCTACGACATCTATTTCCTAATTTGAATCCAATTCAAATTTAATAAATATCTTTTATTTAATGTATCTAATATACATTAATTATTTTAATATTTAATGTATCAAATACAATAAATTTATTTTTCTCTTTTATATTTAATATATCTAATATATTAAATATTAATTTAAACACTTCAAATTAAATATTAATTTGAACATTTCAAAATTTAATCTTAATGTATCAAATACAATAAATAAATTTTCCTCTTTTATATATATAATATATTAAATATTAATTTGAACACTTCAAATTAAATATTAATTTAAACATTTCAAATTTTTCTTTCAACTAAATTGATCTTTTTAGTGTTACTATAAGCTGGCAAGGGACATGGACCTATAGATTATAAGCTCTAATGATACAAAATTAAATAATTAAACTCTTTAATTAATTAATTTTCATTCATTAACTATAGGTCACTCCACTATAGGCTTAGAATTGCACTCTTATACACTGTAGGACAAGTTGTGTCCATATATATAATCATTACATGCAGGTCGATCCTTCACAAGTTGTTTGTAATTACAGCTGGGTCAAAAGTCCGTTTTACCCCTATAATTACATCTTGCACCTTAAGTACCACTGATCATCTAATGCATAATCTGTTTATAATCTAATTATAAACTAAGTCCCTCTCGGGCTAGTAAGAGGGTGGGGCCCCATTGTTCAAGTCCCGAAATCAGCACTTAAGGGAACTACTCATCTACTTACCCTATATGGGTAGGATTGAATTCCATCTTGTGACATTATATTCCCAGCTCCCTATTTAGTCAAGTCCCCAAAATGGTAGGCATATTGAATCGGCTACCAAAGACACTCTCACCCATGCAAATCAAAGGACAAGCTCTCACAGGCAGGAGTTCATAACTCACTCAGGATTAAGATCGAGTTGCATATGATCATCCTGACGAAATATTAATCTTTTCAATTAATGTATTTATAAAGAGAGATCAAATATTTCGTTGTCCAATTTTATACAAACTCATTGCATAAGATACCCCCACTCACATGTCTCCACATGAACGATTTGGATCAAATCATTTGTAAATATTACAAAGTGGGTCGTATCAATAGTGTTGCCAGGATAAGGCACCCAACCTTATCCATATACTATGACCTTTTAGGTTATTTCTTGAACATGATCCTCCCGTATTTCAACCACATACTGTTCAAAATTACACTAATAACCTTAGATTTTTCATATAATGGATAATATTGTATTGCAAATAAAATAATCAAAATTATTATTAATTATTAAATAAATCATTAATTAGAGTGATGAAATATTCATGACTTTGTTTGGCCTTTTACATTCACCAGACCACTTGGGTCAGAATGTGTAAGCCCAAAGTATTCTTTGGTCTTGTAGCCTTATCTAATAAAGCCCTAATGATTATCTTGCATGAAAGGCAAGATCTACAGACAGGTAAAGTAATTATCTAACTTTTAGAAAATTACCTCTTACTAGTCCTATTCAAGTTGATGTTAATCAATCTTAACTGCCAAATTCAAATATCATCTTTTAGGAGAAACAATGTCTTTCTATTCTGGATTCTATAATCCTGAATATCATAGTATTTTGTAGTATAGTATATGTAAACATTTTAACATATACAAATTGTTCTTATTTTCAGCTAAATGTATTTTCAAACAATTTTGAAAATATAAACTTTCATACTTCAAAGTAATTCATACTATATGAACATTTTTGTCATAAAGTTCGAGAAATTGAATTTCTCTTATGGTTACTAAAAACATCATATTCAACATTAAGTAACAATCTTTACTTAATGACATCTTAATGTCTCCTACTACACTAACTGAGATGGGCTTCTTGGTGCCAACTTGTAGAAACTATTCTACATGTTAACTATTTTCCAAGAATTACATATTAAATGTAATGAAGAATAAATCTTGATAGTAGATCTTATATCGACTATCTAAGTGGCATTATTTATATTCCACCAAAAATCTTGTAAATCAAATTTACTTTCATTTCTATTTTTCTTCCCATAGAATCATTTTAAAAATTCCTCTCATTATGACTTTCCTTGCTAATTTAGAAACTATTTCCTTACATATAACTTCATTCATTTGGTTTCTTTTCCTGGATTTTTGTAATAGTTAAATTCGAGATCATTTAGACAATTATCTAAATTTAGCTTCTATTGACTTCAACATCTCATATGTTGTTGTCATTTCTTTTAATCTTCTAAGCTTGACATCAAACAAGCGACTAGGAGATTCGTACAAGCTATCTCGTTTACCTTTGATTCATTAATCATGTGCTTCAAGAACAATTCGAATAACATTAGCAACAGGTTTTGAAAATATTTCTCAATAAAGACAAATAAATATTTTACACTGCCATTATAATATTTACTTTTCCAAGTAATAAAATTTTCTCACTTCAAAAATCAGTTTTCAAAATTAAAATCATGAGAGAAATTGACATAATACTAAAATATATAAAATATATTATTTAACATCATGCAAACAATTATCCATTCAATTTTAGCATATAAATCAAACAATTTGAAAAAAATGAACCCTATAAATCATTTCTAATGCTATGGTACTTTATTGAGTTAGAACAAGTGCCACCGTAGGGTAGGTCAAGTGTTCCTTCACTAAACTGAGGCAATTTCAACCAAACATTATACCAGAATAACTCTTATTCCTATAATATCTTGTTACCGTTAGTTTGGTCAAAGACATCATTAACAACCATAATAAGCCCTTTGTAAGTGTGACCCATCATTTTAGATCTCGTAGGTTTATCCCAACAAAGTGACGTCATAGGGTAGGTCAAGTATTGGAAACAAAACTACAATCATATCCTTTTGAGGAGTTCACCTTGATATTGACCCATGCAAATACCTTCCGTAGGGGGATGATCCAAAAGCCGCCACGAGGCCACGCATGAATCTCACGATGTGAACCAATGATGGAGACCGTAGGATGTGTTGTCACATATTCTTCTCCCACTTACTATTTTGAAATAGCGTTTTCTCTTACTTAGACAAATTAGGCTAATCTCATTTATCTAAGTTTCCAATCTATCCTCCATAACCCTTATGTTGGTTGGATTGTTTTTTTATTTATTTATGTGAATTACCAAGTTTATTAAACTATTTTAAAACTAATCACATTACAAATATGCTTAATAAAAATGGACTAATTCAACTCCCAGGTCAGTTCCCAGTTAGAGGTGTTCCCTTTCGGTCAGCTTAAATACCCAGTCTAGACAGAACCTTCCATAGACAGAGTTCCTTCATAGCCAATTTTTATTTCAAATTTTTTTTAATCTTTAATTAACTATTAATTACTAAATTAATGAACCTAAGTGAATAAACGTTTTTAATCCTATTAAAAACTAATTCACTTAGATAATCTTAAAATTCTATCATTTTAAACTTTTTAAAACTAAATTAAAAGATTATACTAAATTCTAATCAAATTAGAAACCAATAAAGATAAATTAAATTCAAATTTTAAACTATTTAAAACAAGAAACAAGAATATCTTTAATTAAAGGAAACCTATTCTCATTAGGAAACATGGATTCCAATTATTAAAGGAAATATCCTGATTTAATTTTTCAATCAATTTTCAAATATAATAATTATAATCAAAGATATGGAAAATATAAACTAATTAGGAAAAACATCTTACCTCTATTAAGAAACAACCTAATCAAAATTTTCAAATATAACAATTATATTCAAAAATAAGATAAGAAGCATGATCATGCTTAACCTATGGTGGGATTTTAATCTAAATGGCATACTTTATGCAACAATTAAGTAATTTAAAACATACATCACATGCATAATTAAATTAAAAATAGCAAAATTGACCGGCATATTTGGCATATCCTAAGAAATTGAAAACAATTTAAATAAAGCAATAAAGCTAATCCCAAAAAACCTAAACAATCAATTTGCAAACCACATATATCAAATATATGAAAATAAAATAAAATACCCACCATACAAACTTTTAATTCTAAATAAATATCAAAGACCGCTCTGATACCAATTGAAGAAATGAACGTTTCACTCCACAATGGAAGCATTGAATCGCCTTTGATTTTATTTAAAACTAAACTAATAAATAATGTTAAGTAATAAATACCTTCGTATATTATGGAGATATTTCTGGCATGTCTTTAATCTTCTTGCTCCAACTCTAACGAGGTTGAAACTCCAATTTCATAAAGCCTATTTTCTATGACTCGAACAAAGGACCAAGGCTTGTGTGAGCCTTTTGAAAGAAAATCCACAAGGAATTGGAGAAGAGGTCTAGAGAAAAATCTCCAATTCTCTATTGAGGAGATGTGTGTTATATCTAATGACTCAACCCAATGGTCTTATTTATAGAGACCAAGGACAAACTTTTTCATAATTAAAATATTATATTTTAATATTTAATATAATACCTTATACTTATTTGAAATATTATATTTTATTTATTTGAATCTTATTTAAATTTTATAAATATCTTTTATTTAATGTATCTAAGATACATTAATTATTTTAATATTAAATGTATCAAATACAATAAATATATTTTCCTCTTTTATATTTAATATATCTAATATATTAAATATTAATTTCAACACTTCAAATATTAATTTGACATTTCAGATTTAATATTTAATGTATCAAATACAATAAATATATTTTCCTCTTTTATATTTAATATATCTAATATATCAAATATTAATTTGAACACTTCAAATTAAATATTAATTTGAACATTTCAAAAAAAAATTTCAACTAAAATGATCTTTTAGTGTTACTATGAGCTAGTAAAGGGACCTTATGGACCTACAGATTATAAGCTCCAATGATACAAAATTTATTAATTAATCTCTTTAATTAATTAATTTTCATTCATTCACTGTAGGTCACTCCAATATAGACCTAGAGTTGCACTCTTATGTAGTGTAGGACAAGTTGTGTCCATGGATATCATCACTACATGCAAGTCGATCCTTCACGAGTTGTTCATAATTATAGAGGGTCAAAACTCCGTTTTACCCCTGTAATTACATCTTGCACCTTAAGTACAACTGATCCTCTAATGAATTGATAGCACACTTTTGTGAGCTATTTTTGTAGTTTAACTATTGGTATTTTTGATGGTTGTTGGGTATTTTCACGTCGTATCTGTTTATTTTGTAGGAATTAAGCTTTTGAATGAGGAATCAGAGACAAAGGTAGCCACAATGCAAAAATGAGGCAATTTGGGCAAGAATTGGAAAGCTAAGGAAAATGAGTAAGAAAATGCAGCTTTGAGACCTGAGGAGGCAGCGTCTCAACGCTGGTCAGCGGCGTCTCAACGCTACCATGATGCAGCCAGTGATGTTGTGAGGATAGCTTTGAGACGCAGTCCAAGCGTCTCAGCGCTGAAGAGGACCATGCACTTGTGTTTTCCTTCCGTAGCGTTGAGACGTTGTCCACAACATCTCAACGCTACCCGAATTTCCTTAAGTAATTCACGCATTAGGGTACAACGTCTCAACGTTGTCCCAATTTTTATAAATATCACATTTTGAGTTGCGATTCAGGGGAGGCCAATTGGGAGAGACTTAGCTATTTTCAAAAATTGAGTTTGAGGGACGTGAGAAAAGATTCCTTGGAGCACAAGGAGGAGTTTTAACGCTCATGATCGTGATATTGCGACGGGAATGGAGCTTCAGACGACACATTAGTTCTTCTTGTTTCCTTTTTCTTAATATTTTTGTTATGGCTTTGTATGCAAGTTTAAGAATGTTATATGACTATGAGTAGCTAAATTTATTTTCTTAGGGCTAGATGGGATTGTTAAGCCAAATGATTTGTTGATGTGAATGATTTGAACTATTGTATTTCTTGTTATTCGTGCAATCGTTTTATTAATGCTCTTGATCAATGTTTATTTGCTTGATTGATATGAATTTATGCTTGAAAAAGAATAATTTATATTTGACTTCGATTGAACGACTAGTAGTTATTGTGGCATGAAAGTGACTAGAATTCTACTAGAAATCATTAAAGGAATTGTTATTAATGATGTGCATGTTTATTAAAGGCTAGACAGATATGTTAGTCTTATAATTTGTGCATGAGATTCAATTGTCTTGTTAGGGCCAGTTGTTATTTGAATTTCTTGATTTATGGCATGGAAATACATTAGTTTATCATTCATTCAATTAAATTGTTAGCTTGATAGGAGAAGTCTAGTCCCTAAAATACTATTTCTCCTGATTGTCTCAATTTTATCTCATTTTAGTTTTATACATTTTCACTTATCATTTGATTTTTATCTCTAAATAAAATTGGATGGTTAAAATTGTGGTAATTAATTGAATTAAATATCTCAATCCTGAGGACGACACTCGTACTTTATTTCACTATATTACAACTTGACCCGTGCACTTGCGGTCTTGCAATTTTACGTAACAAGTTTTTGGCGCTATTGCTGGGGATTGGCATTTTTTTAATTCTTTTGATATTGTGAAGAAACCATTTGATCTTACTTTAGAGTGTATTTATAAGTGTTGTGTTTTTTTTATATTTTTAGTTTTTACTTGTTAATTTTTTATTGTGTGTGTAGTTTTTGATTGTGTTTTCTTTTGTGGCTTTATTTGGGCGTAAATTGTACATGCGAAGTAATAAGGAGGCTAATCTTGTTCCTTCTGATCCTAAAATTGACAGAACTTATAAAAGGAGAGAGTATGGAGAAAAGTGAGGATATGGTTGAACAACAGGAGGAACCAAAGGCCATTAGAGACTACTTTCAGCCCACTTTTCCTACTGCATAGCTCGGGGATAGTCCATGTGCCCATTAATGCTAATAATTTTGAGATCAAAACGGGCTTGGTTCAAATGGTCGGAGATAGTTCTTTCAAAGGACATCCCTCTGAAGATCCGAACTTTCACTTAAGATACTTTATCGAAATTTGTAGTACGGTAAAAATGAATGGAGTTCCGTCTGATGCGATTCGCTTGAGATTTTTTCTTTTTTCTTTGTAGGATAAAGAAAAATATTGGTTAGAATTTGTGCCCCCTGGAAGCATCACTACTTGGGAGGAATTAGCCTAAGCTTTCTTGAACAAATTCTTTCCACCTGCAAAGACCACGAGGTTGATGATGGAAATTGATACCTTTAGACAACATGAAGGAGAACAAATGTTCGAGGCTTGGGAGCGTTACAAAGACCTCCTGAGGAAGTGTCCACAACATGGATACCCAGAGTGGTTGCAAATCCAATTATTTTATAATGGATTAACTAGTAGTAATAAATCTCTTTTGGATGCAGCAGCTGGAGGATCTATCTTTTCCAAGACAGCTGATGAGGTTCGTACATTGCTGGAAGATAGGGCAGCCACCAGTTATAACTGGCCATTTGAACGGTCAACTTCGAAGAATGCGGCTGGTCTTTATGAGATTGATGAGGTAAGTTCCCTGAAATTTCATATGACATCTCTAACTAATGCCTTGAACCAACTTGCAGAAACAGGAAATTCCCAATCCATTGCTTCGATTGCAGCTGCTAACAATTCCCAATTATGCGAGGATCCTGAAATTGAACAAGCCCAACATGTGAACAATAGAAACTTTGGGTATAGAGGAAACCATATGCAAAATCAATTACCCACCCATTATCATCCAGGTTTGCGCAATCATGAAAACTTCTCTTTTGCCAATAATAAAAATGTTTTGTAGCCCCCTCCAGGTTATGCATCAACATCCTCAACAGCAAGAGAAGAAACCTTCCATCGAGGACTTGTTAGGAGCATTCATTACTTAATCCAGAAATAGAACAAACCAGTTGGAGAATTCAGTAAGTAGCCAGAAGAAAGCCATCAAAAACATGGAGGTGTAGATTAGTCAAATGGCATCGACTTTGAATGTAATACAAAAAGGTAAATTTCCCAGTGACACAAAGGTAAACCCGAGAGAGCATTGTAAGGCTGTAACCCTTAGGAATGGAAAAATGTTAGCTGGACCTGAGCAAGTGCATCTTGAAGAGCAATTTAGTACTTTGAAAAGGACATTGTTGAAGAAGTAGCTGAGGAGACTGCAACATCCTCCATAACAAAGAAGCCTTTTAACTCTACTATGCCTATTATGCCTAATAAAGTTCCTTATCCTCAACATTTTCAAAAGAAAAAGTTGGACTCTCAATTTTCTAAATTTCTAGAGATTTTTAAGAAACTTCATATTAACATTTCTTTTGCATATGCTTTGGAACATATGCCAAATTATGTGAAATTTATGAAGGAGATGCTATCACAAAAGAAGAAATTTGAAAAATATGAGACAGTCAACTTAACTGAGGAATGCAGTGCACTTCTACAAAGAAAGCTACCTTAGAAATTAAAGGATCCAGGGAGTTTTACTATTCCTTGTACTATTGGTAGTATTTCTGTTAAGAGGGCTTTATGTGACTTAGGAGCTAGTATTAACTTGATGCCCTTTTGTATTTATAGGAAACTAGATCTCGGGGAGGTACAACCCACTACCATATCATTGCAACTTGTTGATCGTTCTATCACGTACCCTAAAGGTATTATAGAAGATGTTCTAATTAAAGTTGATAAATTTATCTTCCTTGTAGATTTTGTTGTTCTGGATATGGAGGAGGATTCAGAGGTCCCTATCATTCTGAGGAGACCCTTCCTAGCAACTGGACAGGCTCTGATCGATGTACCTAAAGGTAAAATAACATGTGGAGGATGAGAAGGTAGTCTTCAACATATTCCAATCTATGAAGTATCCAGACGAGGTTAGTACGTGTAACATGATTAATATTGTTTGTGATATTGTGGATGACTTTAGGTAGTTAGTTTTATCTATTGATCCTCTTGAAAAGAGCATGTTAAACTTAGTTTTTGAGAACCTAGGGATCTTAGATCAAGAAATCACTTTTTACTATAATGCACTAGATTAGTTGCCCATAGGTCAACATAGGATTGAGAAAATGTTGTCACTACCTGTCCATAAAATTGAAGAAATTCAGCCCCCTACATTAGAATTGAAACAATTGCATGCACACCTTCGTTATGCCTTCTTAGGTGTCTCCTCTACTTATCTTGTTATTATATTTGCTGATTTAAATAACTTAGGAGAGGAAAAATTGCTGAGAGTCTTACGTGCACATAAGTTTGCCTTAGGTTGGTCCATTAGTGATATCAAGGGTATTAGTCCATCCATTGTCATGCATAAGATCCTTATGGAAGATACCTTTAACCCATCAGCCGAGCACCAGAGGAGACTAAATCCAACGATGAAGGAAGTGGTAAAGTCTAAGGTATTGAAACTTTTGAATGCAGGTATTATATATGCCATATCTGACAGTTCTTGGGTGAGCCTTGTGCAGGTCGTCCCTAAGAAAGGGCGAACAACTGTGGTGAAAAATAAAAAAAAATGAATTCATATCTACCAGAATAGTCATTGGGTGGCGTGTCTGCATTCATTTTCCTCTTCCTTTTATTGATCAGATGCTTTATAGATTAGCTGGCTATCCTTACTATTGTTTTCTTGATGGCTATTTAGGGTATAATCAAGTTGCCATTGCACCTGAGGATCAAGAAAAGACAACATTCACATGCCCATATGGAACTTATGCTTTTAGGAGAATGCTGTTTGGATTGTGCAATGCTCCTGCCACTTTTCAACGTTGCATCATGGCCATCTTTCATGACATGATAGAGGAGATTATGGAGGTTTTTATGGATGATTTTTCAGTCTTTGGATCTTCATTTGATGCTTGTTTAAATAATCTTGCTCTTTTGTTGTAGAGGTGCCAAGAAACTAACCTTGTATTAAATTGGGAGAAATTCCATTTCATGGTTAAGGAAGGTATAGTGTAGGGGCACAAAGTCTCTGAAAAGGGATTAGAGGTGGATCGAGCAAAAATTTCTGCGATTGAACAACTTCCACCTCCAGTAAATGTAAAGGGAGTCCGTAGTTTTTTAGGCCATGCAGGGTTTTACAAGCGCTTTATAAAAGACTTTTTAAAATCGTGAAACCCTTGTGTAATTTTCTTGAGAAAGATTCTACTTTTGAATTTTCTGATGATTGCATGCTAGCATTCCACTTATTAAAAGAAAAATTGACTTCTGCACCTATTATTGTTGTACGTGATTGGAGTCAACCCTTTGAAATCATGTGTGATGCTAGTGATTATGCTATAGGAGCAGTTTTAGGTCACATCATGATAAAATATTTAGGGCCATTTATTATGCAAGTAGAACTATAGACAATGCACAACAAAACTACACTACCACTGAAAAGGAGATGTTTACGGTTTTGTTTTCTTTTGATAAATTTAGGCCTTATTTATTAGGGACTAAAGTAACTGTTCATACTGACCATGCAACTCTTAGATATTTGTTTGAGAAGAAAGATGCTAAACCTCGCTTGATCAGATGGATTCTTTTATTACAGGAATTCGACTTTGATATCAAAGATAGGAAATGATGTGAAAATGTGGTAGCCGATCACTTGTCCAGAATAGAACATGAAAGCAATCAATAAACTTTTCCCATCATAAAGGATTTTCCTAACGAACAATTATATCAGGTAGAAACTAAATTACCATGGTTTGCTGATTACATGAACTTTCTTGCAGGAGGAGTCATGCCACCAGACTTGAACTCTCAACAGAAGAAAAGATTCCTCCATGATGTGAAATTCTACCTTTGGGATGAACCTTTACTATTCAAGATTTGCTCAGACCAATTAATAAAAAGGTGCGTACCTCTTGAAGATGTAGCTAAAATCATTCATGATTGTCATTCCTCCCCATATGGTGGACACTTTTGACCTACACATACGACTGCAAAGGTATTGCAATCAGGTTTCTACTGGCCTACTCTTTTTAAGGATTGTTATACTTTTGTACGGGCTTGTGATAGATGCCAGAGGAAAGGTAACATTTCTCACTCCATGAACTTCCCCTAACTCCTATTCTTGAGGTACAGTTATTCGATGTTTGGGGTATCGACTTTATGGGTCTTTTTCCCTCTTCCCATGATTACTTGTATATCTTAGTTGCTGTCGATTATGTATCTAAGTGGGTAGAGGCCATTGCCACTAAGAAGAATGATCCTTGTGTTGTACAATTTTTGCACAAAAATATTTTCACTAGGTTCTGCACTCCAAGGGCCATTATTAGTGATGAGGGTTCATTTTTTTGCAATAAACTGTTTGATTCTATGCTTGCTAGGTATGGGGTTAAGCACAAAATTTCTCTAGCATATCATCCACAAACAAATGGCCAAGTGGAGATTTCAAATAGGGAGATCAACCAGATTCTAGAGAAAACCGTTTGAACTAATAGAAAGGATTGGGCTCTGAAATTAGATGAAGCACTTTGGGCACATCGAACCACTTTCAAGACTCCAATTGGTATATCTCCGTATCATTTAGTGTTTGGGAAGGCGAGTCACCTACCCTTAGAATTGGAACATAAAGCTTATTGGGCCATCAAGAAATTGAATTTCGATCTTCAGAAAGCTGGCAAACAACGTTTATTGCAACTCAATGAAATGGAGGAGTTTAGAGCTCAAGCATACGAGAACGCTAAGTTATACAAAGAAAGAACTGCAAGATGGCACGATCATCAGATTCACAAAAGATCTTTCTCACCTGGACAACAAGTACTTCTTTTTAACTCTCGTTTACGTTTGTTTCCAACTAAGCTAAGAACGTGATGGTCAGGCCCATCCACTGTTAGAAGTATTCCCGCATGGAGCCATAGAGCTGCAAGCCACTGATGGACGATCGTTTAAAGTAAATGGCCAACGTGTGAAACACTATTGTGGTGATGAGGAACGACGTTTTTAGAACATCTTACTGAATGAGCCCAAATGATACGCATGAGTTGTCTAGCTAAAGACGTTAAACAAACCGCTTATTGGGAGGCAACTCAATTTCTCATTCCCCCTTCCCGCGTTATTTATTTTTAATTAATTCGTTCATCTATTTTGGTAGTGTTTATTTAATTCCTTCTATTTTTATTTTTATTTTATTTATTTTATCTTATGATTTTATTTATTATTATTATTAATTTTTGCTTTACTAATTTTTGTGTTTTAGAGGTTTGCTTATTTTTCCAAAAAAAAAGAGGTATAAATCGTAGTCGAAACGCTACATTGCAGACTGAATATCCGCAAGGACAGCGTTGAGACATTGTCCACAACGTCTCAACGCTATCGCGAAAACTGGGATTTTAAATCCCAGTTTTTCACTCGAGGGGGGGCTATTTTCGAGCCCTAACTTTCACCCCCCCTATTTTCCCTCTCTTCTCCCTCACAAATCCTACATTTTCTTACCATTCTTCCCCAATGTCACACTTACCCACTCATATATTCCCCTATAATTCCCTTATTTTTCAGATTTTGCATCATTTGGAGGTGGATTTTTGCTCCAATCCGTGGGTATTACAGCCCCCTTCCAAGAATCAACTCCAACAAGTTTCTTCAGTATTTTTCCTCTCCTTTATGTCTTTTTGAATGCATTGATCAATTAATTGAACGTTACATCTAGTTTAGACTCCATGGTTAATTTCCCTTGCTTGAAGAGAATATGGGTTTGGTTCTATTTTGAATTGCTTTTACTATGGTTATGTGTGGTACCAACATTGAAACTCACTTCTGTAATTTTTGACGTGTGGGAGTGAAATTCATCGTCTTTGGGGTCAACAAATTAGTGTGTTTTGATTTGGGGAGTGTTGAGCTTACAATGCCTAGAAACATATTAGTAGAATCATTTATGGATTTAAATCTACTCTTGTGCAATTTGATTTTTTTGCTAGCTGCATTGTTTTGAACTTTGCTCTTGTAATGGCGAATCACAGTAGCAGGTGCAACCTTTCTATTTTTGAGTTACACACTTCTATTTGAATTATGCTGATTTTTGGGAGAGCCCTTAATAACTTTGAATCTTTGTAGTGTTCATCATGAGTTCAAAGAGGGTCGAGCCTTGTTGACCTCCTCTTCACGCCAATACTTTGATGCTAACAGATTTAGGGATCAAGAAGCTACCCAGCGCTATCACAGTTATGTGGTTTCTCGATTCGTAATTCCTGAATAGGGTATCTCTCCTGACGACTCCCATCACCGTCAGCTACATCACACAATCATTTAATGGGGTTGGGAGTTGTTGGTCCAGCAACCTAAAGCTGGTGTAGTAGCAGTGGTCAAAGAATTCTATGCTAATATGCGCGTAGATGAATCTCAATCCTTTGTGAGAGGTCGCCAAATCCCGTTTGATGCCACCACGATCAACAGGTACTATCAGTTACCTAATTTTGATAGGGATGAGTATAATGTTTATGCCAGCGAGCACATTGATCTAGCATAGATCATTGCTGAACTAGCCCGACCTGGCGCTATGTGGATGACTCGATGCGGTGAGATCATAAAATTTAAGACCTCGGACCTCACCGTGACCAACCGAGTTTGGCACAGTTTTATCTGTGCTAAATTGCAGCTGGTAGCACATATGAGTGACGTTACAAAGGAAAGGGCCATCCTTCTATTTTCCATAGCCACAGGGAGGTCCATTGACATTGGGAAAGTTATTTTCCACTTGATACACCATATCCGACGAGGCAGCACTACCGGTGGACTTGGCCATGCTTCTCTGATCACCGCCCTGTGCCATAATGTTGGGGTCACTTGGACCCCGTCGAGGAGTTGATTCAACCCAAAGCATGCATGGACAAAAATTTCATCATGGGGCTTCGAGGATGGGATGTCGGGTTCACTAACGAAGACCAACAACACGGGGCAGCAGAAGATCACCAGGAGGAGGTGAATGAGCATGACGCAGACGATCTACCCGAACCCCACCAACTACCAGCCCAGCATGACTTGCCGAGCTTATACACCGCAGTGATTGCATTAGAGGAGAGACTTCGTCAGCATGAACTTCATGATCGCAGGCAAGACGTCGAGCTCTGCACTATCAGCGATGCAACGAGGCCTACCACCAGCATCTTTACAAGTGTATGCGTCATTTGGCAGGTACCGATGCCTCCTTTCACCCACCCATGCCACCTTATGTCCCCTCTAACAAGGATTAAGGCCATCATTTGGAGTTTAGGGCAGTCTCGGTTCATCCCTATCTTTTTTTTTATTCTCTTTACTGTACTTCTGTCTGTTATGTTCTTTCCTATTTCCATTGAGGACAATGCACACTCTAAAGTATGGGGGTGTTTATCATATTTGGTTGGCACTTAATCTCGCATGACACACTTATGCAAAAACCACCTAATCTCACTTAGCCTTTCGTTTGATCTCTTGATTTTATGTTGAGCTGATTTGAAAAGTATGTACTATGCTTTCTTGCTCGTCAACTATGATAGTCTATGAGGGCATTTTATTTTGAATTATGAGTAATCAAATTCGTTCAAGTTACAAAAGGTATGTAACTAAATTTTGGATTCAAGTTAGAAGTAAATTTATTCTTTGAGTTCCTTACAAATTTAGATCACATAGCCCTCCTAGTCATAGTTTTGAAGGCTTAGATTTGAGTTATGTGGTCTAGATGCTTGTTGTCACCTCGAAAGGATTTAAAACTGATTCAATTGTTAACTTGCAGAATGGGTTGTAATGTACATTTTGGAGAAAAATAATGCCTAATTGTGTTGCTTCATTTAAAAAAAAAAAAAAATCAATCAATCCATCACCTTGTTGTTTTCACTCTTAAGGACAAAACGAGCTACCTCTACTGTGACCAGTTAGGACCACCTGCGAGTAAAGGTACCATAGGTATGGGTCCCTTCAGTGGATGTGTGAAAGCTAGTGTCCACTTAATAAAGAAAAATTCAAGTTTGGGGGAGTTTCACCTGAATTCTAGGCACCTTAGTGGCACATTACTGTCCTTGATTGTAGGGAAAATCGAGAATTAGAACTTACGCCAGAGTAGAGGGAAGATGAGTTGAGGATTGCATAAAGCAAGTTTAGGCTTATAAAAAAACAAGATTACAAAAGGCTAACACACACACACGTAAGGAATGATAGAATTAATTTAAGGCTTCTTGATGATAGATTTTAGTCATAAACCTTGATTTTATGTGAACACTCTATTTTTCAGAATCTCTGAGGCTTGAGTTGTTTGTAGCTTCAATATAATTAGTCAAGAGAGGTTGTGCCCAATTGTTTTGCTCGAGGACTAGTAATTAGTTAAGTTTGGTGGTATTTGATAGCACACTTTTGTGAGCTATTTTTGTAGTTTAACTATTGCTATTTTATATGGTTGTTAGGTATTTTCACGTCGTATCTGTTTATTTTGTAGGAATTTCACTTTTGAATAAGGAATTAGAGACAAAGACAACCACGGTGCAAAAATGAGGCAATTTGGGCAAGAATTGGAAAGCTAAGGAAAATGAGGAAGAAAATGCAGCCTTGAGACCCGAGGGGGCAGCGTTGAGATGCTGGTCAGCAGCGTCTCAAAGCTGCCATGATGCAACCAGTGATTCTGTGAGGATAGCGTTGAGACGCTGTCCACAGTGTCTCAACGCTAAAGAGGACTGTGCAGTTGTGTTTTCCGTCCGTAGCGTTGAGACGTTGTCCATAGCATCTCGACGCTACCCAAATTTCCTTAAGTAATTCACACATTAGGGTACAACGTCTCAACGCTGTCCCGATTTTTATAAATATCACATTTTGAGTTGCGATTCAGGGGAGGCCAATTGGGAGAGACTTAGCTATTTTCAAAAATTGAGTTTGAGGGACGTGAGAAAAGATTCCTTGGAGCACAAGGAGGAGTTTTAACGCTCATGATCGTGATATTGAGATGAGAATGGAGCTTCAGACGACACATTAGTTCTTCTTGTTTCCTTTTTCTTAATATTTTTGTTATGGCTTTGTATGCAAGTTTAAGAATGTTATATGACTATGAGTAGCTAAATTTATTTTCTTAGGGCTAGATGGAACCGTTAAACCAAATGATTTGTTGATGTGAATGATTTGAACTATTGTATTTCTTGTTATTCGTGCAATCATTTTATCAATGCCTATGAACTCTTGATCAAAGTTTATTTGTCTTGATTGATCTGAATTTATGCCTGAAAAAGAATAATTTAGATTTGACTCCGATTGCACGACTAGTAGTTATTGTGGCATGAAAGTGACTAAAATTCTACTAGAAATCATTAAAGAAATTGTTCTTAATGTTGTGCATGTTTATTAAAGGCTAGATAGATATGTTAGTCTTATAATTTTTGCATGAGATTCAATTGTCTTGTTAGGGCCAGTTGTTATTTGAATTTCTTGATTTATGACATGGAAATACATTAGTTTATAATTCATTCGATTAAATTGGTAGCTTGATAGGAGAAGTCTAGTCCCTAAAATACTATTTCTCATGATTGTCTCAATTTTATCTCGTTTTAGTTTTATACATTTTGACTTATCATTTGATTTTTATCTCTAAATAAAATTGGATGGTTAAAATTGTGGTAATTAATTGAATTAAATAACCCAATCCTGAGGACGACACTCGTACTTTATTTCACTATATTAAAACTTGGCCCATGCACTTGCGGTCTTGCAATTTTACGTAACTTGAACAATTTTATTTATAATCTGATTATAAACTAAGTCCTTCTGGGGCCAGTGAGAGGGTGGGGCCCCATTGTTCAAGTCCTGAAATCAGCACATAAGGGAGCTACTCATCTACTTACACTATATGGAAGGAGTGAATTCCATCTTGTGAGATTATGTTCCCAGCTCCCTATTTAGTCAAGTCCCCAAAATGGTAAGCATATTGAATCAGCTATAAAAGCCACTCTCACCCATGCAAATCAAAGGACAAGCCCTCATAGGCAAGAGTTCATAACTCACTCAGGATTAAGATCGAGTCGCATATGATCATCCTGATGAAATATTAATCTTATCAATTAATAGATTTATAAAGAGAGATTAAATATTTTGTAGTTCAGTCTTATACAAACTTATTGTATAAGATACCCCCACTCACATGTCTCCACATGAACGATTTGGATCAAATCATTTGTAACTATTACTAAGTGGGCCGTATCAATAGTGTTACTAAGATAAGGCACCCAACCTTATCCATATACTATGACCCTTTAGGTTATTTCTTAAACATGATTATCTCGTATGTCAATCACATACTGTTCAAGATTACACTAATAACCTTGGATTTTTCATATAATGGATAATATTATGTTGCAAATAAAATAATCAATATTAATATTAATTATTAAATAAATAATTAACTACGAGGCTTTAGGGCATAAATCATCACAGTTGGATGATATGCCTAGTAAAGGAAGTAGGGGCTCACTTTATTATGTTTTGGTATGGTATTTAAAGGGGTTTGATGACTAAATTGAGTGGTTTGCAATAGTCGTGATTGCTAGTATTATATTCAATGGGTCTCGACCGAATGTGATGTTTTATGTGAGTAACTTGTTAGAGCTTGGTTATAGAGATGTGCCTTGGAATGTATGAATGACTTGGATTGTTGTTTCTCTACAAGTGTGAACGTATGGGTAATTGATTTAAACAGAATGAACATAAGTGTTTGGGTTGTTTGAGAATTTTGGTTAGCTGCAGATTGCTTAATACTTGAGCTATTAGATTGGGTGGTTAAGTAGGGTCTACTTGAGGTGTTGGGTTATTTAACTGAGCACATAATGCTAGAAACACTTGAATTGTTGGCTGGAGTTTTGTTCTCTTGGGATGTTGGATGAATTGACTGTGTTCAGGATGCTTGACTTGTTGGATTGTGCTAGTGGACAATTTAGAACACCTTAAAGGTATGCAGTGTTCAAGGTCATTATGTGTGTTTCGTGTATTCAAAATGGTATAGATGACTGGGCATGTTTAACATGTGTTTTGTTGAGTTTGAATGTGGATGGGAGAATAACAACCGTTATGGTTCTTAGCATGTTCAGGGAGCTAGCATTGGAAGGATCTACTTAGGGTTATATCCTGCTAGTAATTTCCTAAAGGGAGAGAAGTCGGTTGCCTTGGTGCTGGCCTAGAAAGTAGCCATTCGGACTTACTGGTTAAGATCTTGTGTATAAAGTATGTATGTGGGGCATGCTTAGCTTGAATTTATGAGAAGCAAGTTTTCTTGGATGTCGGTGATTTGTGCTTGCTTGGCTAATTGTAAGCTTGCTTGCACGGCTAGTTTTAAGCTTGCTTGCTAAGCAAGGATGCCTTCAATGCATGACTGTCGGATGTTTTTACTCGATTCTGAACTCGAAGAGATGCTTGCCTAGTTGTCATTATTGGCTTGGTTATCCTTTGGGTACGTGTGTTGAAATCACATGGTACGGTGGTTACACCTCAGAGTTCTAGGTATATGGCAGGCGAGTAGTAGGATGTTGGGCTACCGTTGCCTTCCCCTCTCCCTGTGAGTGTGCTCCCTAGGATATTGAGAATCAAATTTTGATTAGTGTGAGGGTTGCTTTCCTTCACCGAGTGTGCTAGCTTAGGGGAAAATCTGTTGGGATTTATGCCCTAAAGCCTCGTAATTAATGATTTATTTAACAATTAATAATAATTTTGATTATTTTATTTACAATATAATATTATCCATTATATGAAAAATCTAAGGTTATTAGTGTAATCTTGAACAGTATGTGGTTGACATACAAGAGGATCATATTCAAGAAATAACCTAAAGGGTCATAGTATATAGATAAGGTTGGGTGCCTTATCTTGGTAAAACTATTGATACGGCCTACTTTGTAATAGTTACAAATGATTTGATCAAAATCATTCATGTGAAGACATGTGAGTGGGGGTATCTTATACAATGAGTTTGTATAAGACTGGAGCACGAAATATTTAATCTCTCTTTATAAATTCGTTAATCGAGAAGATTAATATTTCATCAGAATGATCATATGCGACTCGATCTTAATCCTGAGTGAGTTATGAACTCCTGCTTGTGAGGGCCTGTCCTTTGATTTGCATGGGTGAGAGTGACTTTTGTAGCCGATTAAATATGCTGACCATTTTGGGGACTTGACCAAATAAGGAGCTGGGAACATAATTTCACAAGATGGAATTCACTTCTTCCCATATAGGGTAAATAGATGAGAAGTTCCCTTAAGTGTTGATTTCAGGACTTGAACAATGGGGCCCCGCCCTTTCACTGGCCCAGAAATGGACTTAGTTTATAATTAGATTATAAACAGATTGTTCATTAGAATATTAGTGGAACTTAAGGGCAAGATGTAATTACATGGGTAAAACGGACTTTCGACCCAGCTGTAATTACGAACTACTCGTGAAGGATCGTCTTTCATGAAGTGATTATATATTGGACACAACTTGTCCTACAGTGCATAAGAGTGCAACTCTAGGTCTATAGTGGAGTGACCTATAGTTAATGAATGAAAATTAATTAATTAAAGAGTTTAATTAATTGATTTTGTATTATTGGAGCTTATAATCTGTAGGTCCATAAGGTCCCCTTCCTAGCTCATAGTAACACTAAAAGATCAATTTAGTTGAAAGAAAAATTTGAAATGTTCAAATTAATATTTAATATATTAGATATAAATGAGGAAAATATATTTATTGTATTTGATACATTAAATATTAAAATAATTAATGTATATTAGATACATTAAATAAAAGATATTTATAGAATTTGAATAAGATTCAAGTAAATAAATATTGAAGAAGATTTGAATGAGATTCAAAAAATATATGATATATTTTAATATATTAGATATTAAAATATAATATTTTAATTATGACAAAGATTTTTTCTTAGTCTCTATAAATAGGACCCTTGAGTTGAACCATTAGACATAACACACATCTCCTCAATAGAGAGAATTAGAGAATTCTCTCTAGACCTCTTCCTCTCCAATCCCTTGTGGATTTTCTTTCAAGAGGCTCCCACAAACCTTGGTCCTGTGTTCGAGTCATAGCTAGAAGACTTTGTGGATGAGATAAAGACCCGGCAGAATATTCTCCATAATATTATTTTCAAGGTATATTTTTCTTAACCTTAATTTTTATTGTTTAATTCTAAACAAAATCAAAGACGATCCAATGCTTCTGCTGTGGAGTGAAACGTTCATTCCTTTCAGAATCTCCATTGCGATTAGCATGAAAGTTATTTTCCTTCACTGAGTTGTGCTAGCTTAGGGGCGAATCCCCATTGTGATTAGCGTGACGGTTGCTTTTCTTCACTGAGTGTGCTATCTTAGGGAAAAATCCACATTGTGATTAGCATGAGGGTTGTTTTTCTTCACCGAGTGTGCTATCTTAGGGGTGAATTCCCATTGTGATTAGCGTGAGAGTTGCTTTGCTTCACTGAGTTGTGCTAGCTTAAGGGCGAATCCCTATTGTGATTAGTGTGAGGGTTTCCTTCGTTCCCCGAGTGTGCTAGCTTAGGGGAGAATCCCCATGGTGATTAGTGTGATGCTTTCCTTCACCGAGTTGTGTTAGCGCAAGGGTGAATCCCCATTGTGATTAACGTGAGGGTTGTTTTCCTTCACCAAGTTATGCTAGCTTAGGAGCAAATCCTCACCGTTTTGGCCAGGAGGGTTGCGTTCCTTCATTGTGCTATGTTTGTTTTAGGGGAAGTCAACACCCCGTTTGTAAGGTGCGTGACTCATTTTTTTGGGATGAGAGGGGATGGATGGGATAGACGAGTGAGTTGCTAGTGGTTGGGTCCATTGTGTGGTAAGAGAAATTGGGGTGACCGAGTAGGATTACTCGTTGTGTGTTTGAACTTTAGACCCTTAAGTGGGCTGCTTACTGAGTATGTTTATACTCACTCTTGCTACTTTATTTGTATCTTGCAGATGGTGCACAACCACGAGGCTGATGATGGAGCGATGGCTTGACGAGGCTATGGAGACACCACCGCAATTTCTTTCCCTGTGTTAGTGTTTAGTTTTATGTCATTGTTCTGTATTGTGTGGTTGGGTTGTAAATTCATAGTTTCTCTTGTTTTCGTGTGATTAGTAGAATTTCTTAGTTCTCATGTCTGTTGGCTGAACTTAGCATGTTTATCGTAGTTTGGTAGATGCTGAGTAGTTCCTCTAGGTCATAGAAGTGTTTTTATGTCTCTTTGCAGGTTCTTGAAAATTTTGGTTTCTTTGTAGTTACGCTGTTATGCTGTCAAAATTTCGGGCATGAACGTGATAACTCAATTGTGCTTCTGCATTAGTATGTTCAGTTCTTAGGGTCGTTACATGGGGATTAATTAAATTTACAAGGATTCCTAAATTAAATTATGGAAAATCCAAGTACACAATTGGGTTCTTTGAAATTTGGACTGATTCTAGACAAAAGCCCGATTTGAAAGCCCCAATTAGCAAAGTCTAGGTCCAATCCAAAGGCTAGGCCCAAAGTCAACCAGGCCCAGTCCAAAAGGGCTGGCCCAAAGTCAACCAGGTCAAGTTCAAAAGGGCTAGCCTAGTCTAAATGGCTAGGCCCAAAGTTAGTCTAACCCAGTTTAAAATGGCTGGCCCAAAGTCAACCAGGCCTAGTCCAATAGACAAGCCCAAGCCTGGAAGCCCTGAGGAACTCTATAAATAGAGAGCTCCCTCCTCCATTTTAGGGGTTCATAAATTTGAGATCTTAGAGAGAATTCATAAGCAAAGACCAAAAGACTCCTTGAGCTCTTGAAGATCAAATACCTCCTGAACAAAGAACACTCATTGAAGATCAAGAACACTCCAAGACTCGAAGACTTCAAGACCCCAAGAATCAATTGAGCTTCAATCTTGAGAACAAGCTCTTTAGACCTCGAGTGAACATAAAAATAGGAGAGAGATTAAGAAGATTAAATACTAGAGACTGTACTCACTATACTCAAATTAATACAGCACAAGTTCATTTACACGTGTCTTATTTCTTTATTGAAATCTCGTGTGAACAATGTTATCAAATGGATTCAAGATAAATGAGTGTGATACATATGTCTATGTTGAAACCATAATCAAGATTGTGTCATTATTTGCTTGTATGTGGATGATATATTGATAATGGGCACAAATAGAAGTATCATTCATTCCACTAAAAAGATGTTGAAATCCAACTTTGATATAAAATATCTTGGTCTTGTTGATGTTAAACTTGGAATTCGAATAACAAGAAATTCAATTGGATACATACTTTCTCAATCTCACTATATAGAAAAAGTTTTGAGAAAATTTGATAAATTTGAGAGTAAACTAGAAGTTACTCCATGGGAACCAAATTGTAAGTTAAAGAAGAACAATGATGAAGGTGTATCTTCTCTAGAATACTCTAGAGTTGTTGGTAGCTTAATGCACATAATGAATTGTACAATACCTAATATTGCCTATTCAGTAGGAAGGTTAGCAAGATACACAAACAATCTTGGGCATGATCATTGAAATGTTTTAGTCAGTGTTCTAAGGTACTTGAAGTACACTCTAGACTATGGAATCCACATGAACTGGAAGGATTTAGTGATGCTAATTGGATCTTGATAGCATGGATACTAAATCAACTAGTGGGTATATATTTGCTTTGTAACGACCCTATAGGCTTAACACACTACCTAAGAGTCATTACTAAGTCACGTCGCTATATTACCGAAAATTTCGGCAGCATAACGACGTAACTACGCGAAAACCAAAAATTTGACCCTTACCTGATAAGACATAGAAAAACACACTTCTAAGATTTTCAAACAACCTCCTAGCATCCAACAAACTTCTCAATATGATGCTAGGGTTCAAACAGCAGAAACCAAGTGAATTCAAACATAGAAAGCTAAATACACGTGCACGATTTACAAAGAAAGGTTAAAAGACTTTGAAACATCCTCCTAAACATTTAAAAACTCGACATGAGTTCTATGTACATCCATAAACATAAAAGAAGCGGAATAACGATCGCTCGGCTCCCATGACTCGAGTAGCTGATCTCCGGTCACGCGCTAGGGCCGATCTTAGCCTTACCTGAAAACATTTTAAAAAGGAAAAGGGTGAGTATTAACGAATAATACTCAGTAAGTAACTCATAGTTTCAAAGTAAAAGTTTCAATCGCATGCAACATGTCATTTTGAATCATAAAACCATCGTAAACCATCGCTTTAGTAGGGGACCTAAAATTCGTTTTAGAAACCATGTACTTTTCCTTGCGGCTCTCGTGAACGATTAAATTCTCCCGAGGGCCTTGTAAATAGTCCGAAGACATAATTTTCCATCGAATAGAGTCCTCCCCTAACTCTGAGAGTTGAGCTCGAAAGCTAACATACATCATGGAGTCCGAAGACTCAGCCCGAAGGCTACCACCGTGGAGTCCGAAGACTCAAGCCGTTGGCTACCATCGTGGAGCACTCTCGAACCCCGGGAGCATAGAGAATCCGAAGACTCGGGTTCCCTCATAACCCACATAAAACTTTTGGGAGAATTATCGTCACGGCCTTACATAAATCTTTTCATGAGCACACAACACATGCATGAGGTCCCGCTCGTTTTAGAACATACTCATGAATGCATAAGTCAAGGCAATTGCATTTCAAAGACATACATATCATTTCCATTCTTTTTAACATGAAAACTCAAATAGAACTCATGGAACTAGTGTAAAAGGAACATACATGTAAAACACTTTCTTTCTTAAATACTTAACACGAAAACATAAATTTCAAAGTAAATATAGGGCTAGCTCTAGGTTTCGAAAACTTCTTTCGTTGTGAGATCCCTTACCTTAAATCTTTACTTACTAAAATACCCTTTCTCCACTAGTAGTGAGCTTCTCGAGTCCCCACTCCAAGTACAATCCAAGGTCCTCGACAAATCACCTAAAAAGTGTCCTAAACAGGTCTTAAACCAACCGAATTACGCTAAAACACATTCTAACATTAATAACTCGACGAAACGGACCAAATGGCAAAATTTACCACAACACCAAGTCCAAAGTCTACCGGACAGCAGCTTAAGCGCTCCAATTTCGCCTAATTCGACCTTCAATTAACTTGGGCACTCTAAAATACAATCCAAAGTATTGTGGGTAAGTTTCAAATCACCAATTTAGCTCTTTAATTTAACCTTACTACACATAAATCACTTTGAATCGTTGTGAGAACACTTACCCATTATGAATCGGGACCAAATGAAGCTATAAATCATCGGGTTTGCTGGGAAATTACTCCAAGACAGCCCACCCTTGCTGTCTATACAATTCACGCACAAGAGGGAGAGGGAAAAGAAGCTAGGCAAGTCGGCGACTGCACGTGAAGGGGCCGGCGGTCGGTGCTGTCGGAGAAGAATAACAAGAAGCTCGGCGAGCTGAGGTTGGTCGGCGACTGGGCGGCGAAAACGGAAGGCTTCTCCGGCGATGGTAGCTGCTGCACGGTGAAGAAGAAAAACAGAAGAATTTGGGGATGGGTCTTCGAATAGACAAGAGAAAGAGAGAGAGAGAGAGAGAGAGAAAGAGAGAGAGAGAGAGCTAAGGATGGGTGTTTTCAGGTGAGAGGGTGGGAGAGAGAAGAAGAAGAAGAGAAATGGAGGGATAAGGATGGTTTTTCTTTTCTAAAAAAAATTTCCAATTTTGTCCCTTGACCAAAACTTAAAGTCCAAAATTGCCCTTAACAACTTATTCAATTCCAAAATTCAAAATTTAAACTCCTAAATAAGCCGGTCGTTACATTCTACCCACCTTAAAAGAAACTTTCGTCCTCGAAAGTTCCTAATCTTGGAATAGTTCAGGATACTTGGCTTGCATTTCGTCTTCACGCTCCCAAGTAGTCTCTTCCATCCGATGGTTCTGCCAGAGCACTTTAACCAAATTAATCTCTCGGTTACGAAGGGTCTTACAATCTCTTGCTTGAATTCGAGTCGGCCGTTCTTCATAACTCATATTTTCATTCAACTGTAATGGCTCGTAGTCAATCACATGCGAAGGGTCCGGCACGTACTTTCTTAACATCGAGACATGGAATACATCATGGACCGCAGAGAGAGATGGCGGTAATGCCAATCTATAAGCCATAGGGCCTATTCGCTCAAGAATCTCGAACGGCCCTATAAACCGCGGACTTAACTTTCCTTTCCGGCCGAACCTCAACACTCCTTTCATCGGAGCCACTTTAAGAAACACATGGTCGCCTACTTCGAATTCTAGATCCCTTCGTCTTGTGTTAGCGTAGCTTTTCTGTCTACTCTGTGCAGTCTGCATTCTTACCCTGATTTTCTGAATAGCATTGTTCGTGACTTGAACTAACTCTGGCCCCAAAAGCTGTCGTTCACCGACCTCATCCCAATATATTGGGGTCCTACATCTTTTACCATACAAAGCTTCAAACGGTGCCATTCCTATAGTAGCCTGATAACTATTGTTATAGGCAAACTCCATCAGGTGCAAGTAAGTATCCCAACTACCTGGGAAATCCAACGCACATGCACGTAACATATCCTCCAAAACTTGATTCAATCGCTCGGTCTGTCCGTCCGTTTGGGGATGAAAAGAAGTGCTAAAATCCAGCTGAGTACCCAGAGCTTTCTGTAAGCCTCTCCAAAAGTTAGAAGTAAAACGGGCATCCCTGTCCGAGACAATTCTAGCAGGAACTCCGTGCAGTCGCACTATTTCCTGCATATAGATTTGCGCCCATTTCTCTGTAGAATAGGTAGACTTACCCGAAAGAAAATGCGCCGATTTGGTAAGCCTATCCACGATGACCCAAATCACCGTGTAACCTTTCATCGTCCTAGGTAACCCAACAATGAAATCCATAGAGATTTCATCCCATTTCCACAAAGGCACATTCAATGGTTGCAACAATCCTGCCGGCCTCTGTCTCGGCGCTTTAACCTGTTGACATACTAAGCACTTATTGACAAACTCCGCTACATCCTTTCTCATACTGTGCCACCAGAAAATCTGTTTTAGGTCTTGATACATCTTGGTACTACCAGGATGCATCGAAAATGGCGAACTATGCGCTTCGGTCATAATCTCATTCTTCAATTCATCAATATTAGGTACACATAATCGCCCTTGATATAGAAGTCCACCATCTGAAGACACAGAAAACTCTTGAGCTTGCTCAGTGCCGATTTGTCGTAGCTTTTCCATTAAACTAAGATCCAATCGCTGAGAGACTATAATACGTTGCCTCAAAGTTGGTTGCACAGTCAACTGAGCTAAGCGTGTAGTCGCTTCACCTATCAAAACTGCAATTTCAGCATTCTCCATCTCTGCCTGTAGCTCATCCTGACTAGTGATCTGAGCTGAAGTATGTACAGTCTTTCTACTGAGAGCATCTGCGACAACGTTTGCCTTACCAGGATGATAAAGAATTTCTAGTTCGTAGTCTTTTACCAGCTCTAACCATCTACGTTGTCGCATGTTCAACTCTTTTTGTGTAAACAAGTACTTCAAACTCTTATGGTCCGTGAAGATCTGAATCTTCTCACCATACAAATAATGCCTCCAGATCTTCAAGGCGAAGACAACTGCAGCCAATTCCAAATCATGGGTTGGATAGTTTTGCTCGTGACTTTTTAACTGGCGAGACGCATAGGCTATAACCTTTCCACGTCGCATCAACACTGCTCCTAGCCCTTTCCTCGATGCATCAGTGAAAACTACAAATCCACCTGTTCCCTCAGGCACAGAAAGAACAGGGGCTAATACCAATCTCTGTTTAAGTGTCTGGAAACTTGCTTCGCACTCGTCAGTCCAGACAAATGACTTGCTCTTGCGAGTTAGTTGAGTCAAAGGCGTAGCTATCTTAGAGAAATCCTGGATGAACCGTCTATAGTAACCTGCTAAACCCAAGAAACTCCGTACTTCAGTAACTGTAGTCGGACGAGGCCATAGCGTTACAGCCTCTACTTTCGCTGGATCTACGGAAATCCCTGCCCTTGACACTACGTGTCCTAAGAAAGACACCTTTTTAAGCCAAAACTCGCACTTGGAGAATTTCGCGTACAACTGGTTCTCCTTCAAAGTCGTCAACACTCTTCTCAAAGGCTCTTCATGTTCTTTCTCAGTTTTAGAGTATACAAGGACGTCATCAATGAATACAATCACGAAAGCATCTAGGAACTCCTTGAATACTCTATTCATCAAGTCCATAAAGACTGCAGGGGCGTTAGTCAAACCAAAAGACATCACCGTGAATTCAAAATGTCCATATCGTGATCTAAATGCCGTCTTAGGGATGTCTCTTTCTCTGACCCTCAACTGATGGTACCCTGACCTCAGATCAATCTTTGAAAACACCGACGCTCCCTGTAACTGATCAAAGAGGTCGTCGATACGAGGAAGAGGGTACTTATTCTTAATCGTAACTTTGTTCAACTCCCTGTAATCGATGCACAGTCGCATGGTTCCATCTTTCTTCTTTACAAACAAGACCGGTGCTCCCCAAGGAGACACGCTAGGTCGAATAAAACCTTTATCCAATAGGTCCTACAGTTGCAACTTCAGCTCCTTCAATTCCGCTGGTGCCATTCTATAAAGAGCTTTAGAAATAGGAGCGGTTCCTGGTTCAAGTTCTATGGTGAAGTCTATTTCTCTCACGGGAGGCAACCCTAAAAGATCTTCAGGAAACACATCTAGAAATTCATTCACCACAGGCACAGACGATGCGTGAACCTCGGTGTGTCTCACTTCCACAACGCTAGCTAAGATACCCCATGATCCCTTAAAAACTAGCTTTCTCGCTTTAAGAGCAGATATCACTCTTGGATTAACTCCAGTTCTAGTCCCCTTAAACTTATAACTGGCCTGTTTTGGTGGCGTGAACACCACTTCTTTACGAAAACAATCAATATTAGCATGGTTCAAAGCCAGCCAATCCATGCCTAGAATAACATCGAACCCTTCCATCTCGAGGACTACCAAATTCACATCCAGCTCGTGTTCGGAAACTATCATCTTACCATTCTTAATCCCCTCAGTAGCTAATAGACTCAACCCCATCGGAGTAGCAACAGACAAAGCAGAGGGTAATGGCTCAAGTTCTAACTCAGCTTGTCTCACAAAAGACGCAGAAATAAAGGAATGTGTAGAACCTGAATCAAATAACACAAACGCAAGATATCCCAAAACGGGAAGCGTACCTGTAACTACAGCATCTGAGTTACCAGCCTCCCTGCTGGTACTAACAAAAACTCTCCCTTGCTGAAGTGTGGGCCTATTAAGTCCTACTCCACCTGAACCCGAAGACTGGCCTCTCCTGTCTGGGAAGGTAGGACAATTTTCAGCTCTGTGTCCCTCCTTTTTACATCGAAAGCACAACCCAGACCGCATCAGGCACTGACCCCAATGAAACCTTCCACATTCATTACAACGAGGTTTCTCCCCAGTGTTAGGTCCCGGCCTATTCACTTGCTGCCTCTGGCTAGAAGCGGCCTGCGACCTCATGGACGACTGTGAAGACTGTTGAGAACGCTGGAGATTCGAGTTTGCCTGACTCCATCTCCTCTTGTGATAAGAGGATGACTGACTCGGGTTTTGGACCATAGGAATCTCACTCTGTTGGCCTGCAACAATAAACTCTGTTGTCCTTACCGCAGCAGCATAGTCGTGAAGTGCTACAGCCTGCACCACACCTTTAACCTGAGGATCCAAACCCATTACAAAACGCTCCGTTTTCTTGGCCTCAGTATCTACCAGCTCGGGAGCAAAACGAGATAACCTTGTGAATTCTCTCTCGTAGACGTCCACTGGACGTCGATTCTGTTTAAGTTGTAGAAATTCTTCTTGTTTCTTGTATCGTGCAGTCGCAGGATAATATTTGTTCCAGAAAGCCTCTCTGAACATCGGCCACGTCACTACTCCCCCTCCTGTACCTATGGTCCTCTGAGCAGATTCCCACCATAGGTACGCATCATCCCTCAGCATAAATGTGGCGCAAGAAACTTTATATTCATCCGGGCAGCTCATCAACTGAAAAATGTTCTCCATAGAGGACAACCATAACTCCGCCACTGTAGGATCCCCAGAGGATCCGTCAAACGCCCTTGGATCATACTTTCTAAAGTCTTTCAAGTGACGGGCTTGTAATGAAGCTGACGTAGAAACTTGACCCATCTGCGCTAACTGGGTCGTCACGGTCGCTCGTACTAAGTTCTGCATCGCCTCTAACATCAATGACGCAACCGTAGGATTTGCAGGCTCCATAACTGGATCAGGTTGATCCTGAGCAACAGGGGAATTTGCCCCAGAATTCACCTCCTGTTCCACTGGTATCTCAGGAGGTAAGTCATGTGTTCTACCAGCACCACGTCCTCTACCCCGTCCTCTGCCTCTCCTTCTAGGCGGCATACTTAACAAATAAACACAAACAAGTTTAACCTTCACATCAAAAGGGATCACACTTTTCAACTTTTCTTAAACTTTCCTTAACTTAAAAATACATTTCACATATGAATCATTTCATAAAAAAAATAACATGCTTTTCAACAAACGAATTAAAAGTTTACTTCAGAGGCGTACCTGCGCGATGACTGGAAATCACTACTTAGTCATGGGATACCTGATGCTTACGAAGTAAGCTAGTCTACAGAACCTATAACATATTGCTCTGATACCAACTGTAACGACCCTATAGGCTCAACACGCTACCTAAGAGTCATTACTAAGTCACGTCGCTATATTACCGAAAATTTCGGCAGCATAACGACGTAACTACGCGAAAACCAAAAATTTGACCCTTACCTGATAAGACATAGAAAAACACACTTCTAAGATTTTCAAACAACCTCCTAGCATCCAACAAACTTCTCAATATGATGCTAGGGTTCAAACAGCAGAAACCAAGTGAATTCAAACATAGAAAGCTAAATACACGTGCACGATTTACAAAGAAAGGTTAAAAGACTTTGAAACATCCTCCTAAACATTTAAAAACTCGACATGAGTTCTATGTACATCCAGAACATAAAAGAAGCGGAATAGTGATCGCTCGGCTCCCATGACTCGAGTAGCTGATCTCCGGTCACGCGCTAGGGCCGATCTTAGCCTTACCTGAAAACATTTTAAAAGGAAAAGGGTGAGTATTAACGAATAATACTCAGTAAGTAACTCATAGTTTCAAAGTAAAAGTTTCAATCGCATGCAACATGTCATTTTGAATCATAAAACCATCGTAAACCATCGCTTTAGTAGGGGACCTAAAATTCGTTTTAGAAACCATGTACTTTTCCTTGCGGCTCTCGTGAACGATTAAATTCTCCCGAGGGCCTTGTAAATAGTCCGAAGACATAATTTTCCATCGAATAGAGTCCTCCCCTAACTCTGAGAGTTGAGCTCGAAAGCTAACATACATCGTGGAGTCCGAAGACTCAGCCCGAAGGCTACCACCGTGGAGTCCGAAGACTCAAGCCGTTGGCTACCATCGTGGAGCACTCTCGAACCCCGGGAGCATAGAGAATCCGAAGACTCGGGTTCCCTCATAACCCACATAAAACTTTTGGGAGAATTATCGTCACGGCCTTACATAAATCTTTTCATGAGCACACAACACATGCATGAGGTCCCGCTCGTTTTAGAACATACTCATGAATGCATAAGTCAAGGCAATCGCATTTCAAAGACA
This sequence comes from Trichosanthes truncata, assembly GCA_033996785.1. Classification (NCBI taxonomy): domain Eukaryota; kingdom Viridiplantae; phylum Streptophyta; class Magnoliopsida; order Cucurbitales; family Cucurbitaceae; genus Trichosanthes; species Trichosanthes truncata. The sequence continues at coordinate 19,478,024 of JAWPNB010000004.1, forward strand.
TACATATCATTTCCATTCTTTTTAACATGAAAACTCAAATAGAACTCATGGAACTAGTGTAAAAGGAACATACATGTAAAACACTTTCTTTCTTAAATACTTAACACGAAAACATAAATTTCAAAGTAAATATAGGGCTAGCTCTAGGTTTCGAAAACTTCTTTCGTTGTGAGATCCCTTACCTTAAATCTTTACTTACTAAAATACCCTTTTCTCCACTAGTAGTGAGCTTCTCGAGTCCCCACTCCAAGTACAATCCAAGGTCCTCGACAAATCACCTAAAAAGTGTCCTAAACAGGTCTTAAACCAACCGAATTACGCTAAAACACATTCTAACATTAATAACTCGACGAAACGGACCAAATGGCAAAATTTACCACAACACCAAGTCCAAAGTCTACCGGACAGCAGCTTAAGCGCTCCAATTTCGCCTAATTCGACCTTCAATTAACTTGGGCACTCTAAAATACAATCCAAAGTATTGTGGGTAAGTTTCAAATCACCAATTTAGCTCTTTAATTTAACCTTACTACACATAAATCACTTTGAATCGTTGTGAGAACACTTACCCATTATGAATCGGGACCAAACGAAGCTATAAATCACCGGGTTTGCTGGGAAATTACTCCAAGACAGCCCACCCTTGGTGTCTATACAATTCACGCACAAGAGGGAGAGGGAAAAGAAGCTAGGCAAGTCGGCGACTGCACGTGAAGGGGCCGGCGGTCGGTGCTGTCGGAGAAGAATAACAAGAAGCTCGGCGAGCTGAGGTTGGTCGGCGACTGGGCGGCGAAAACGGAAGGCTTCTCCGGCGATGGTAGCTGCTGCACGGTGAAGAAGAAAAACAGAAGAATTTGGGGATGGGTCTTCGAATAGACAAGAGAAAGAGAGAGAGAGAGAGAGAGAGAGAAAGAGAGAGAGAGAGAGCTAAGGATGGGTGTTTTCGGGTGAGAGGGTGGGAGAGAGAAGAAGAAGAAGAGAAATGGAGGGATAAGGATGGTTCTTCTTTTCTAAAAAAAATTTCCAATTTTGTCCCTTGACCAAAACTTAAAGTCCAAAATTGCCTTTAACAACTTATTCAATTCCAAAATTCAAAATTTAAACTCCTAAATAAGCCGGTCGTTACATGCTTTAGCTAGAGCATTTGTATCATAGAAATATTCAAAACAGACATGTAAAGCACGTTCTACAATGGAATAAGAGTTTATAGCTCTTGATAAAGCTGGAAAAGAAGCTAAATGACTTCGAAATTTTCTTGAAGATATTCCATTATGGTCAAAGCTTGTAATCGCAATATGTATTTATTGTGACAATTTAGCGTCCTCTATGAGAGCCAAGAATAATGTCTATCATGGAAAGTCACGACATATACGACGTAGGTATAATTCGATAAGGCAATTGCTCTCTAATGGAATACTTTCTATTGCTTATGTGAAATCGAAAGAGAATATTGTAGATTCTTTGACGAAAGGATTGTCAAGAGAGCAAGTGACATATACATCGAGGGAAATAGGGCTGAAGCCTGTGAAATGAATTATTTGATGGTAACTGATAAAGGTAGCTTGTCGAAGGCTCTTATCAGATAAACTTATAAAATCGAACCTCTAAAATTTTGCAATAATAGTGGCCAGGGTCATTCACAGGGATTGGATTTCTTAGATTAATTAAGTACCACAGTTAGTTATGCCTAATTTTATTTAGAGGAACAAAATTTGAATCAAGGGAAAATAAAATCTAAACTAATATGTACATGCTTTGGAGTCCAATTTTGAGAAACATGCATGGTTGATTACCTTAAGCCCAACTTGAATTGATTAATAACTTGATTTTATACTAACAATCTTAAACCAAGAATTACTAAGTTATCAATATCCTCTCTCAAGCTCAATTGAACTCATGCCTAGCAATAAATCAACCTCTCGGTCTATTTCTATTACTAAACAGAGCATTAGGCGATTCTCTTAAGGCTTCTAGAATTAATCTACTCACTATCATGCCATAGATTAAACCTAGCCATCCATCTAGTATTCTACAACTAAACTTACTCTCTCAAGCTGAATTTAGTTAAACATGCAAAACCATGGCCAAAGGTTAAGAAAATATAAAGAGATGCATAAAAGACATCAATATATAAATTAAACTAAAAATCAACCAAATGTTCAACAACTACAACCAAGCAAGGGTCTAAACACAGATTTACAACATAAGTACATCTCACAAAAACTCCTAAATTCAAGAGAAAAGGAAAAGAAATAGAGAAGAAACTTAGGTCACATGCCAACACTCGTCTCTGACGTGATGTCCACGATCTTGAGATTTGAGTCTCCTCCTTGGCTCTCCAAATGTTTCCTCTATGTTCTTAGACAGTGTTTGAATCGAGTTTAGGGTTTTTGGTCTCTCAAAACGGCTCCCCTTTTCGAATAGCAAAACTTTCTTTTTATAGAGTCGAGACAGCATTGCAACGCTAGGGGCAACGTTGCAACGCTGTCCCTTCGAATTTTAAACAAAAGGAAAAAATCTGTTTGAATAGCGTTGCAATGCTATGTCTGCGGTATTTCAAGGTTGAAAAGCTTCTCAAATGACTTTGCAATGCTATAAGGAGCGTTATAATGCTATGCCCTCAGGTCCAAATGCTTTGTTGTTGTTCTTCAACACTTGAATCCTCAAATATAGCCTTAAGTTGCTCAAATTTGTCCAAATATCTCTCAATTCTCCAGTTTTTCTCCAAATGCTCAGTTTCTGAGAAATATATATAAAAACACATGAAAGCACACATGATCATAGCAAAACTAGCATAAATCAAGCCTATAAATAAAACACTTATGCATGCTATCAAATAGCCCCAAACTTAGATTTTTTCTAGTCCTCGAGTAAAACAAAACCCAAATAACAATTTCACAAGATTTTAATACAAGAATCATGACTCAAGCCTTAGTGATCTAATTGACATAAAACAACAAAATAAAGCCTTAACAAATCCTTCCTTAAGCAATTTAAATTCTATCTATCTCATTCCTTGCGTGTGCGTGTGTTTATCTTCCTTTCTATCATTTTCTACTGGCTTAAGACACTTTTACCAAGACTTTCCTTCATTTTCCCCCTACACTAGCCCTAAGTTCCCATTTCATGTTTTCCCACATTATGAGAGCAATCTACTTCAACACTCACTTTCCTTCTTTTCACAAGGCTAACCCCCAAACTTATCTTTTTCCTTCTTATGGAGACCCTAGCTTTCACACTTGTACTGTAGGGACCCTTCTCCAGAGCACTTGCTCAATGGATGGCCTAACTGATCACAATGGAGGTAACTCTTTTGATCCCCACACATTAAGCACACAATTATTGATGGAACATGCTTTAATTTTCTTCAAACATGCAAAAAATCAATGAAGATAAAGAATTCTTTTAGTTTCAACAACTTCAATCGCTAACTTTCATGCAGTTCCACTATTCATCAGTTCCTAAGCCTATTGGGGTGACAACAACCTCTAGACTTAACAAAAGTATCCTAGTGTTCGAACATAATAGAAAGTTAGTTATGTACACATGTTTTGCAAGGAAATTACAGATAAAGTTTAAATAAACTCAATTCAGGACATGCTTTAGAGATCATTCTATTGCAAAAACAAAAAAAAAAAAAAATCACTTAGATTACTTCCTAGGCTATCCTAATTAGTCATGCATTATAAATCATTCAATCATTCTTAAGATCAAAAAAAAAAAAAATTCCTCATAATTCTCAAGACTGCAAAGTATTATCAACCCCCAAACTTAAAACTTACATTGCCCTCAATGTAACATGCTCGATAAACTAAATAAGGACAAAGATAGAATGAGTGAATGATACTGGCCTGATAAGATGAGAGACTATTCCATTAAACTTCCTTGAATTGGCTAGGAGGTTACTTCCATACAATCGAGGTCCTGTAAAATGAAAACGAGATTTACTTGGTACTTTTTTTTTCAAACAACCTAAACTAGGAAAGAAAAACAAACAAGAAAAGTAAATGAGGGAAAGAAAACTGGGGTGGCCTCCCAAGAAGCACTTTCTTTAACATCTTCAGCTAGACTAGACTCATGTGCCCTCTCAATGTACATAAAAGTTCCCCCATTTCTTCGGGCCCCTCTTCTTGGAATCTACAAAACATACCAAAGCTAGTAGAAACACTAGCTTCTCGAGAGACCCTGAAGTAGAAATATTTTTGGTATTTTTAAATAAGAAAAGCATAAAAGGCGAAAGATCAAAATAAACAAACTCTGACACGTACACGTGAGAATAAGAAGAACACTCAAGGATAAGGGATGAATGAGAAGATAAAACAGACAAAGGCTTTATAGCCTCAAACTTTACCTCTTGAACCTCCTCAACTACGATAGGCTCATCCTCACTGACTCGATCCCAGTGTGTATCTAAATACTCTAGCTCTTTCCTAATATCAATAATCCACCCCCTTAATTGCCCAACCTCAGTAGTGTTGGGATTTATGCCCTAAAGCCTTGTAATTAATGATTTTATTTAATAATTAATAATAATTTTGATTATTTTATTTGCAATATAATACTATCCATTAATAATAATTTTGGTTATTAGTGTAATCTTGAACAGTATGTGGTTGACATACGAGAGCAAGATGTTCAAGAAATAACCTAAAGGGTCATAGTATATGGATATGGTTGGGTGCCTTATCCTAGTAACACTATTGATACGACCCATTTTGCAATAGTTACAAATGATTTGATCCAAATCGTTCAAGTAGAGACATGTGAGTGAGAGTATCTTATACAATGAGTTTGTATAAGACTGGACCACGAAATATTTAATCTCTCTTTATAAATTTGTTAATTGAGAAGATTAATATTTCATCAAGATGATCATATGCGACTCGATCTTAATCCTGAGTGAGTTATGAACTACTGCCTGTGAGGGCTTGTCCTTTGATTTGCATGGGTGAGAGTAACTTTTGTAGCCAATTCAATATGTCTACCATTTTGGGGACTTGACCAAATAAGGAGCTGGGAATATAATCTCACAATATGGAATTCACTTCTTCACATATAAGGTAAATAGATGAGTAGTTCTCTTAAGTGTTGATTTCGGGACTTGAACAATGGGGCCTCACCCTCTCACTGGCCTGAGAGGGACTTAGTTTATAATTAGATTATAAATATATTGTTCATTAGAGGATCAGTGGTACTTAAGGTGCAAGATGTAATTATAGGGGTAAAACGGACTTTTGACCCAGCTGTAATTACGAACTACTCGTGAATGATCGACTTGCATCCATGGAGACAACTTGTCCTGCAATGCATAAGAGTGCAACTCTAGGTCTATAGTGGAGTGACCTATAGTTAATGAATGAAAATTAATTAATTAAAGAGTTTAATTAATTAATTTTGTACCATTGGAGCTTATAATCTGTGGGTCCATAAGGTCCCATTGCAAACTCATAGTAACACCTAAAGATCAATTTAGTTGAAAGAAAAATTTGAAATGTTCAAATTAATATTTAATATATTACATATATTAAATATAAAAGAGGAAAATATATTTATTGTATTTGATACATTAAATATTAAAATAATTAATGTATATTAGATGCATTAAATAAAAGATATTTATAGAATTTGAATAAGATTCAAATAAATAAATATTGTAGGAAATTTGAATGAGATTCAAATAAATATAAGATATATTTTAATATATTAGATATTAAAATATAATATTTTAATTATAGCAAAGAGTTTCCCTTGGTCTCTATAAATAGGACCCTTGGGTTGAGTCATTGGACACAATACATATCTCCTCAATAGAGAATTAGAGAATTCTCTCTAGAACTCTTCCTCTCCAATCCCTTATGGATTTTCTTTCAAGAGGCTCCCACAAGCCTTGGTCCTGTGTTCGAGTCATAGCCAAGAAGATTTTATGGAGGAGATAAAGATTCGCCAGAAATAACTCCATATTTACTCCAAGTAAGTTTGCTTAACCTTTATTTTTAGTTTAATTTTAAATAATATCAAAGACAATCCAATGCTTCCGCTGTGGAATGAAACGTTCATTCCTTTCAATTGGTATCAGAGCAATCTTTGAGTTTTATTTAGAATTAAAGTTTTGTGATGGTGGGTATTTTAATTTATCATATATGTGATATATTGTGGTTTGCAAATTGATTGTCTAGGCTATTTGGTATTAGATTTATTGCTTTGATTAGATCATTGTAAAACCCGTAAGGGTTAGGATTTCATGTATTTTACTTGAATGACTACGATTGCTGCAAATTTTGATTATATGGGCTAAAAAAGTCAATGGTGAAAAAGGTTTACGAAAAAAAAAAGTGAATCGAAGTCAATATTTCAGCTAAAAAGTTGATAACAAGGTTCATGAATCTGTGATGGTTCATTGGTGAAGAGATGCTTGTTGTTATACTCCAAGTCCAAAGTTCGAAACCTGGGTAATGCAGTTTCCTTATTTATTTATTTATTTATTTTTGCGGCGGCCAGAGTTATAATTGGAAGACAAGATTTAGGTTTCTAAACTCTAAGTTTGGATGACCAAACAAGGAAGACATTGAAGACCAAGATATGTCTTGGATTTAAATTATTTTCAATTTCTTAGGATATGCCGATCAATTTTTCTATTTTTAATTTAATTAAAGATATGTCTTGGATTTAAATTATTTTCAATTTCTTAGGATATGCCAAATATGCCGGTCAATTTTTCTATTTTTAATTTAATTATGCATGAGATGTATGTTTTAAATTGTTTGATTGTTTAATAAAGTATGTCATTTAAATTTAAAATCCCACTATAGGTTAAGCATGATCATGCATCTTATCTATTTTTTAATATAATTGTTATATTTGAAAATTTTGATTAGGTTGTTTCCTAATAGAATTAAGATTAATTTTTTTTAATATAATTGTTATATTGAAAAATTTGATTAGGATGTTTCCTAATAGAATTGAGATATTTTCTTAATATGTTTATATTTTTCATATCTTTGAATATAATTGTTATATTTGGAAAATTAAATTATGATATTTTCTTTCATGAATGAAATCTATGTTTTCTTAATAGGATTAGGATATATCCTAATGAGATTATGATTTTCTTAAAATAAAGATATTTCTAATTCATGGTTTAAATAGTTTAAAATTTGAATTTAATATATCTTTATTTGTTTATAATAAGATTAGAATTTATGACAATCTTTAAATTTAGTTTTAAAGGGTTAAAATGGTAGAATTTCAAGATTATCCATAGTTTAAAATTTTAATTTAATTCATCTTTATTTGTTTCCTAATAAAGTTAAATTCTTTTAAAATAAGTTTAGATTTTTTTTTTTAATTTTAAAATAAGATGAGATCTTTTAATTTCCTAATAAGATTAGATATTCCATTATTAAAATAATTTAATTCAAAGATAAAATAATTTAAGTTTTGAATTTAATTTATCTTTTATTTTTTCTAATAGAATTAGAATAAAATATCCAGGATTATTTTTTAATTTGTTTTAAAGGGTTTAAAATGATTGATTTTTAAGACTATCCAAGTGAATTATTTTCTAATAGGATTAAAAACATTTATTTATAAATTCACTTATGTTCATTAATCTAATAATTAATAGTTAATTAAAGATTAATGAATTTAAAATAAAAATTAGTCATAAGGGAATTTGTTTATGGAATGTTCTGTCTAGACTGGGGTATTTAAGCTGACCGAAAGGGGACACCTCTAACTGGGAACCAGCTTGGGAGTTGAATTAGTCAAATTTTATTTGATTTCACTAAGCATGCTGATAATGTGATTATTATTTTTTAAATAGTTTAAAAACTTAGTAATTCACATTAAAATCAATCTAACAACATAAGGGTTATGAAAGGTAGATTGAAGAACTTAGCTAAATGAGATTAGCCAAATTTGTCTAAGTAAGAGAAAATCCTATTTCAAAATAATAAGTGGGAGAAGGAAATGTGTCAACATATCTTATGGTCTCCATCATTGGTTCGCTTCGTGAGATTCATGCGAAGCCTCGTGGCGTCTTTTGGACCGTCCCCCTATGGAAGGTGGTTGCATGGGTCAATATTAGGGTGAACTCTTGAGAATGATAGAATTGTAGTTTTGTTTCCAATACTTGACCTACCCTACGGTGACACTTGTTGGGATAAAACTACGGGATCTAAAATTATGGGTCACACTTACAAATGGCTCATTAAAGTTGTTAATGATGTTGATAATTCTCAGTTATGAGAATTATTTAACTCTAAAACTAAGTTGTTCTTGCCATTTTTGCATATTTTGTCGACTAACGAGCAAGCTAAAAATAGCGTTTATGAGATAAATTCATAAAAGCTTGTCGGAGTATTGAAAAAGAAGAAATAAGTTGAAAAGATAATGGAAAGTTAGCTAAAGTGTTGTTTTTGTGCAGATTTGAAGCAATGAAGAAAATGCAAAAGAAATGCAATTGCATTTCCTTGAGAAAGGAAGGTGGTGAGCAAGAGGAAAAATGCAATTGCATTTTCTGGACATATCAATTTATTGTGGAAATCACGAAAATGCTCCAAAACCCACGGTGTTTGGCTCGATTTCTAGGAGACTTTTCAACTCAAAAATGTTGATGAAAATGCAATTGCATTTGTGGAAAATTTTGGTTGAGCTGAAAAATAATGCAACAGAAATGCAATTGAAATGCAATTGCATTTCTAGAAAATCTGGAAAAACCGAGAATCACGGAAATACATCAAGATCTATGGGGTTTGCTCAATTTATGAAGAATTTCCAGCCTAATCACATGCCCAAACATTGGCCCATGATTGAATGAGCACAAAGATGGAAACCCTAGCCCTCAATGCCTATAAAAATGGGAAAAACGATCCAAAACGTGGCTGGGTTTTCTACTACTCGCCCACAGTCTGTAATTCATGTTTTTTCTGTCATTTACAGCAGTTTTCTCTTCATCTTTTTCTCTGTAATTTCCGAGGTTGATCCCTCCTCAACGAAAGTTCGAGGAGGTAAGAATCCAATTGCCCTTGAAGGAATTTTGGGTCGATCAAAGCAAGGAATTTCCATTAGTGTTTGTACTCTATTTTTTTAGTTTTATCTCTCTGTTTTTCTGCTCGATTTTCTTCATTTAATGGGTCTCTGTTTACTCCAATTTTCGTATGATATAGAAGTTGAATAAATCAATGAATTATGGGTTTTGTTCTCCTTCAATTTTCTTTAGCTCCAAAGTTCTGAATTTTTTTAATTAATTTCATCATAGCCTAGCTTTTATTTGAAATTATTTGAAGGTTGATGATGGTGTTGTCTTGAATTCTACTTTGGAATGTAAATTACTTTCCTGAACATTTGGATTATTGAATTAGATTCATAAATCATTACTAAATTTCAATTGTTTGATTCCATCATTGCAGTATTTAATTTCTAAAAGTTAGGTCATTTAATATGAGATTTTTAGCAATCAACTTTTCGGTTTTCATTACCTCCATGATGAGCTAAATCCTCCTTAGGGATTCAAGTTAGTGAATGCTCTAGAGGAGAGATGTAAAGCTTAAAATCATATCAAATCTAGTTAACACTTGAGACTTTGTTTGTTTTTGTTGAAATAACGTGAGTAAACCTAGCTGGCCAACTAGTGATTACTTCTCAAGCTTGAACTTAATACCGAAAGGGTTAAGAAAAAGCGGATGTCACAAAAGCAATGGAGGAAAAGGCTTAGACATAAGTCCTGAACATCGACCCTAGACATAGGGCGAGACTCCAAAACCGCTAGAATTGTGCGCTAAATTATCTAAGTTAGATTAGTCATAGACATATAGGTTTAATCACTTACCTCCTAAAGATTTTGATGCAAAATCGAATAGGAGTTGAATTCGGTTTACTTAGTTCTCATGTATTAACTACGATTGCAATTGCATCATTTCTTTCCAAAGGGGCATAAGCAACTTGGATCCCATTCTTTTTAATTATTGACTTTTTCACTTATTTTCTTTAGCAAAAACAACCACTCAATCATTTTTACACCATTGGTTACCGCAATTGCATTTTGCGAACAAATTTTGTGTCATCTTAGTAAATTTTGTTAAAACTCGTTCCCTTGGGTACGATACTCTGGAGTACTTCCAGTTTCTTTATTACTTCGATCACGTGCACTTGCGTGTAGTGAAAAGCATCGATCATATGTCCTTGACCAAACTAATGGTAACTAAATATTATAAGAATAAGAGTTCTTCTAGTATAATACTTGGTTGAGATTGTCTCAGTTTAGTGAAGGAATACTTGACCTACTCTACGGCGGCACTTATTTTAACACACTAAAGTACCATAGCATTAGAAATGATTTATAGGGTTCATTTTCCAAATTGTTTGATTTCTATGCTAAAATTGAATGGATAATTGTTTGCAAGATGTTAAATTATATATATATTTCAATATTATGTCAGTTTCTCTCATAATTTTTAATTTTATTACTGATAAGTAAAAATTAAGAAATTTTATTACTTGGAAAAATAACGTTAACACTATAATGGTAGTGTAAAATTTTGAATCTGTCTTTATTGAGAAATGTTCTTAAAACCTGTTGCTAATGTTATTCGAATTGTTCGTGAAACACATGATTAATTAATCAAAAGTAAACGAGATAGCTTGTACGTATCTCCTAGTTGACATGTTAAATGTCAAGCGTAGGAGATAAAGAAAATGACAACATCATCTGAGATGTTAAAGTCAACAAAAGCTAAATTTAGAAAATTGTCTAAATGATCTCGAAGATTAAGTATTACAAAAATCCAAGAAAATAAACCAAATGACTAAAGCTATATATAAGGAAATAGTTTTTAAATTAGCAAGGAAAGTCATAATGAAAGGAATTTTTGAAATGACTATATGGGAAGAAAAATAGAAATGAAAGTAAATTTGATATACTAGATTTTTGGTGGAATATAAATAACGCCACTTAGATAGTCGATATAAGATCTACTATCAAGATTTATTCTTCATTACATTTAATATGTAATTCTTAGAAAATACTTAACATGTAGAATAGTTTCTACAAATTGGCACCAGGAAGCCCATCTCAGTTAGTGTAATAGGAGACATTAAGATGTCATTAAGTAAAGATTGTTACTTAATGTTGAATATGATGTTTTTAGTAACCATAAGAGAAATTCAATTTCTCGAACTTTATTACAAAAATGTTCATATAGTATGAATTATTTTTTCAAAATTGTTTGAAAATACATTCAGCTGAAAAATAAGAACAATTTGTATATGTTAAAATGTTGACATATATCATATTGCAAAATACCGAGTTATTCAGGATTACAGAATCCAAAATAGAAAAACATATTGTTTTTTTCCTAAAAGACGATACTTGACTTTGGCATTTAAGGTTGATTAACATCAACTTGAATGAAATGAAAAGACTAGTAAGAGGTAATTCTCTACAAGTTAGAATTAATTACTTTACCTGTCTGTAGATCTTGCCTTTCATGCAAGATAATCATTGGGGCTTTATTAGATAAGGCTAGAATGCCAAAGAATACTTTGGGCTTACACATTATGACCCAAGTGGTCTAGTGAATGTAATTGCCAAATAAAGTCATGAATAAACATAAGTCTAAATTTTTTGAAAAGTTCAAGAAAATTAAGACTAAAGTTAAAAATCGATTAGATAATTAAATCTATCAAGACATTATGATCAGATCATAATAGAAAGTACATGAATCTTGCTTACTAAAACTAATTAATAGAAAATGGATTTTTATCCCAATTATCTTAATACTAAGTACAATTTTGTCAAATTATGATGCAAAAGGAGAAATAGGACCTTGTTAGACATGGTCACATCAGTAATGAGTTACACACCATTACCATACTCCAGTTATGAAATGCAATAGAGATTGCATGGTGAACATGATTCCCTCCAAAAGTGTCTACGAGACAATTTTAAAAATTATAGAAGAGTAGTAAACTTGGTTTACAACACTTAACCATTTGGGAATGTTAAGCTCATGTGCTGAAACAAGCCTAAAAAGCTTGTATATGTTCAAAGATAAGCCTAAGTGTAGGCCACTCCTAAGGAGTATAAAATGGTATTTTATGTAGTTCTAAAACGAATAAGGTATTTGTATAACAAATATCATTTTTATAAGAAATGTCAAATAAAAGACTACAAACCTTTAATAAGGTGAGATAGTATTAATAAATTGGTTCCAAGTGAAGCCACTAAATAGTTAACAAAAGTTGTTAACAATTTAATTACATTTGAAAGTCAAATGGATCCTAGTCATGAATTGGATAAACTTCATCGTAGTGGGAGAGTTATGAGATGACTCAATCTTTACAAGGACTTAATTGAAGCCCAAATTGTCATGTTTGATGACAAAGTTGAAGGCTTATTACTTGCAAAATGAGACTAATGGCAAAGGGTTAAACCTAATAGGAGAAAGTAGACTGCGAGTAAATTTTCTCACTTGTTGCCATACTGAAGTCTGTAAGCATTATTTAATTCATTGTTGCATATGTGATATAAAAAAAAAAAAAAGAATGTTTAGACTTCTTTTATGAAAAGAAATCTTAGATAATGCATCTACACAAATCAATCAGATATGTTTATTTTCAAAGATCAAAAGCAAAAGGTTTGCGAAATAGTAAAGGTTTATTTATAAAATGAATTTTACCATTAGATCTATGAATATAAGGTTTGATAAAAGTATAAAAATCTATGACTTTGGAAAAATATTAATGAAGCTTGTATAGACAAGAAAATCATTAATTGCTTAGTGAATTTTTCTCATGTTTTATGTTGATGATATTTTTACCCATTATGAATGATGTAAGATGTCTAACATAAAAAGTTGATTAAGTAACCATTTGGAATAACTTAATATATTTTACATGTCCAAAATGGAGATTTTAAGGACAAAATGTTAACTTTGTCTCAAACATCTTATATTGACAAAATTGTTGTCAAATATTTGATATTTATGTCTAAGGAAGAGCATCCTAAGACATCTCAAATGAGTATATGATATGCATAAATGAGACTGAACATTTAATATACAATTAGTTAGCATATATCAGTTAAATGAATGGTATGACCATTGAGTAGAAAATTAAAAACTTTCTCAAATTATCTATGGATAATGAGAAATAATATTTGTGTATGGAGTTAAAAGATTTGATCTTTACAAGATACACTGGTTCTTACAAAGATTTAGGAAATCTATGTAAAGATATATTTTAACTTAGGTGGTGGAGTATGGTATACAAGTTAAATTGTTTTGCTTGTGAAGCAACAAAATGACTTGTATGACTCAAATAGTTCCTTAAAGATCTGAAAGGTGTTACAGATATGATTTAGTTTATGCTATTAATTATGATAATAGTGGTGCAAAGACTAATATTAAAGAATTTAGAAAACACCAACGTACAGGGAATCATATTGAGAGAGAGAAAGCATCATGATAGTGACCAAGATGACTTTCAATGACAGTCATTTAGATCTATATAAAAAGACTCTCCATGCTAAAATGTTTGAGGGTCACCTAGAATGTCTAAGATTACAAGACATGTCTCATCTTTGCTAGGGCAAGTGAGAGAACAAGTTGGGTATAGAGTATGCCCTAGGATACATGTTTCGTCGGCTTTAGTGCAAGCAGGAGATTGTTGGGATTTATGCCCTAAAATCTCGTAATTAATGAATTATTTAATAATTAATAATAATTTTGATTATTTTATTTGCAATATAATATTATCAATTATATGAAAAATCCAAGGTTATTAGTGTAATCTTGAACAGTATGTGGTTGACATAGAGAGGATCATGTTCAAGAAATAACCTAAAGGGTCATAGTATATGGATAAGGTTGGGTGCCTTATCTTGGTAACACTATTGATACGGCCCACTTTGTAATAGTTACAAATGATTTGATCCAAATCATTCATGTGGAAACATGTGAGTGAGGGTAAGATACAATATGTTTGTGTAAGACTGGACCACGAAATATTTAATCTTTCTTTATAAATCCGTTAATTGAGAAGATTAATATTTCATCAAGATGATCATATGCGACTTGATCTTAATCCTGAGTGAGTTATGAACTCTTACCTGTGAGGGCTTGTCCTTTGATTTGCATGAGTGAGAGTGACTTTTCTAGCCGATTCAATATGTCTACCATTTTGGGGACTTAACCAAATAGAGAGTTAGGAACACAATCTCGCAAGATGACATTCACTCATTCCCATATAGGGTAAGTAGATGAGTAGTTCCCTTAAGTGCTGATTTCGGGACTTGAACAATGGGGTCCCACCCTCTCACTGACTCGAGAGGGACTTAGTTTATAATTAGATTATAAACAGATTGTTCATTAGAGAATCAGTGGTACTTAAGGTGCAAGATGTAATTACAGGGGTAAAACGAACTTTTGACCCAGCTGTAATTACGAACAACTAGTGAAGAATTGACTTGCATGTAGTGATTATATCTATGGACACAACTTGTCCTACAATGCATAAGAGTGCAACTCTAAGTCTATAATGGAGTGACCTATAGTTAATGAATGAAAATTAATTAATTAAAGAGTTTAATTAATTAATTTTGTATCATTGGAGCTTATAATTTGTAGGTCCATAAGGTCCTCTTGCTAGCTCATAGTAACATTAAAAGATCAATTTAGTTGAAAGAAAATTTTGAAATGTTCAAATTAATATTTAATATATTACATATATTAAATATAAAAGAGTAAAATATATTTATTGCATTTGATACATTAAATATTAAAATAATTAATGTATATTAGATACATTAAATAAAAGATATTTATAGAATTTGAATAAGATTCAAATAAATAAATATCGTAGGAGATTTGAATTAGATTCAAATAAATATAAGATATATTTTAATATATTAGATATTAAAATATAATATTTTAATTATGGCAAAGATTTTCCCTTGGTCTCTATAAATAGGTCCCTTAGATTGAGTCATTAGACATAACACATATTTATTCAATAGAAAATTAGAGAATTCTCTCTTGAAAGGCTATCGGTGAATCAGTGATCAAGTGACTCACTAGATAGCCTACAAAAGTGGTTTGCACTTCACTAACCTCCCTAGGGGTTTGGAGACTCTTAAATCTTTCATCAAACTGTAACCTCCTAAGTCTAGTCTCCTCTGTAAATTCTCTTAACATTCTCTCTAACGAAGATTCTTCCTCTAATTGGGCTTCTTGACAAAATTTAGGATATGATTCATGGGTCCAAATGCATTCATCATTACCATACACTGGATTTCCATAACTCATAGATTCAGTATGATAGTAACTAGGCATTTGATAACCATGAAACACATAATCTTCACTAACAGGCTCATGATCAAAAGATGGATAACTAATAGAACTAGAAAATAGTGTTGGTTTTTCGGCTCAGATTCCCTAAAGAGCCACCCAAATCTAGAAGCCATTAAACAAAACAATAATTAATTGCAGGCTCTCAAGCAACACCAAATAGTCACACAACCAGAAACAATGGACTAGGACTCAAAAGAAAATAAAAAACCAAAAAAAAAAAAACAAGCAAGATAAAAACAAAACAAAGATAAACCTTTAAATGAAAGCAACAATAAAGAACTAAAAATATACACTATTTACGCTCTAAATTAAGATCAAGCATTTTCACCACGATATTAATTAAACTAAAATATGTCAATCCCCGACAACAACGCCAATTTGATAAAGGTAGCTTGTCGAAGGCTCTTATCAGATAAATTTATAAAACGAACCTCTAGAATTTTGCAATAATAGTGGCCAGGTTCATCCCTAGGGATTTGATTTCTTAGATTAATTAAGTACCACAGTTCGTTATGCCTAATTTTATTTAGAGAAACAAACTTTGAATCAAGGAAAATTAAAATCTAAACTAATATGTATACATGCTTTGTAATCCAATTTTGAGAAACATGCATGGTTGATTTACCTTAATCCCAACTTGAATTGATTAATAACTTGATTTTATACTAACAATCTTAAACCAAGAATTACTAAGTTATCAATATCCTCTCTTGAGCTCAATTGAACTCATGCCTAGCAATAAATTAACCTCTCGGTCTATTTCTATTACTAAACAGGACATTAGGCGATTCTCTTAAGGCTTCTAGAATTAATCTACTCACTATCATGCCATAGATTAAACCTAGTCATCCATCTAGTATTCTACAACTAAACTTACTCTCTCAAGCTGAATTTAGTTAAACATGCAAAACCATGGCCAAAGGTTATGAAAATATAAAGAGATGTATAAAAGACGTCAATATATAAATTAAACTAAAAATCAACCAAATGTTCAACAACTACAACCAAGCAAGGGTCTAAACACAGATTTACAACATAAGTACATCCTACAAAAACTCCTAAATTTAAGAGAAAAGGAAAAGAAATAAAGAAGAAACTTAGGTCGCGTGCCACCACTCGTCTCCAACGTGAGGTCCACGATCTTGAGCTTTGAGTCTCCTCCTTGGCTCTCCAAAAGTCTCCTGTATGTCCTTAGACAGTGCTTGAATCGAGTTTAGGGTTTTGGATCTCTCAAAATGGCTCCCTTTTTCGAATAGCAAAACTTCCTTTTTATAGAGTCAAGACAGTGTTGCAACGCTAGGGGTAGCTTTGCAACACTGTCCCTTCGAATTTTATAGAAAAGGAAAAAATCTGATTGAATAGCGTTGCAATGCTATGTCTGCAGTATTTCAAGGTTGAAAAGCTTCTCAAATGGCGTTGCTATGTTATAAGGAGCGTTACAACGCTATGCCCTCAGGTCCAAATGCCTTGTTGTTGTTCTTCAACACTTGAATCCTCAAATATAGCCTTAAGTTGCTCAACTTTTTCCAAATATCTCTCCATTCTCTAGTTTTTCTCCAAATGCTCGGTGTTTTAGAAATATACATAAAAACACATGAAAGCACACACCATCATAGCAAAACTAGCGTAAAATCAAGCTTATAAATAGCACACTTATGCATGCTAAGTAACCTAACCTAGTTAATTGGAGATCCCAAGATCTAGGTTCAACAGACAAATTGGTTGGATAATTTAGAGTTGACATACTAAGAAACTTATAGTTTCTTCCAATTTCTATGATGTTGTAGAGTGTGTGTTTTGATGAAGATCATGTTGATACCTTGTTTACAAGAGGAATAATGACAGAATACTCTCAATAAATATCACTTAGTATCACTTATGTGAGAGTAGAAATGGGCTTTTCAAATGGCATATATTCTTTAAAGTTGTCATGAATTTAGGATTTTGTCCAGGACCAAAATGGACACAACCGTATAGAGTTCAAATATACAAGATGAGTTGTGTGTGACATCTATTGTCTTAATTCACTAATGAGAAGGATAGTTCCAAAGCTTGGTCTCACTATTTCTTTGGTAAATTCAATAGATATTCACTAAGAAAGGTTCAAATCTAGAAGACACCTCTCTTGATGCATAACTTGTCTATTTTCCCTCAACGTTTTTGTTTTGATATTTTCACTTTCTTTCATGTGGGGGATTGTTGTATGTTGTTACAAATGTGAGAAAGAAAGTGAAAAACGAATATTTATTTGACAAATTTAATATATGTAAATTAAATTTGTCGCTACTTCTAATTTGTTGTTTTTATGTCAAAAGATTCAAAATGGATTGAAACATAAAAATTGGATTAATGTTCCATTTACAAATTTAACAGATGGAAGTTAAATTTTGTTGTTACTTCTAGTTTGATCAATTATGTTTGAGTTTTGTAAGTAATTACTCAACTAGAGTTATGTTTGACATATGTTTCAATGTTTACTTTTATTTTATTTTGGAGAGTTACTAAGTTGATTGTCTGTAAATAGAAACTTATTTCCTCATTTGGATCATCCCATTTGAAATGTTCTCTTCTCTTTCGTCTTGAGTTGATTGCGAGCAAGTATCTAAGAGCTCTGCATGTAGTTCAAGGTTTTCATTCTACCGAAATTATTCGTTGTATCCTGCTGAGATGATTGTTGTAGTTTGCTTGCAACCCGTGCAGAGCAAATAATTTTCTTTAGTACAATGCTTTTTAAGCGTGCTTCAACTACATATTGACTCTGTCACAAGATCTTGAGGTTTTGTTTGTTTGTGGTTATTGCTACAGTCAATCTAACAATTTACAACCATTGTTCTTCCATCTAGTTTACTTCTAGTTTGGAAATTGTTGTTATATACAATATCTATACTATTATATACACTGTAATTGCTCGTAGTCGGTTAAGGAGTAATCAGTTTGCTAGTGTTACTCAGTTATTATATACAATGTATTTTCAACATTTCACCCTATATCGAATGAATAAACATTTCTTTTCCATCTGTCAAATTAAAGTAAATAAATAAGTAAAAGTATAAAACAAACAGATAACAAAATCAACAAGTAAAAAAAAATTTATCCATTTCTATTTTGTCTATCGACTTTCGATCTTGACTCTCGATATGGCTTTGGCTCTCAGCTCTCACTCGTGACTCTTGATATGGCTTTGGCTTTGGCTCTCCCTTGCGTTATTCCACTACTTAATGATTTCTTGCCCTCTTGTTTGCTGTAGCATGACAACTCTAATTCTCTTACTCTATTTTATAATGTGATCACGCTTTTGATCTTTAACAACAAAACACAAAAGTGGATGTATCGAAACTACGTGGAGAATGTTTTTGCATGTACCTACTTTTGAATGCTTTTTAAATGTCGATTTGATGATGCTTGAACCATGATTCCAAAATGTAAAACAATGTTTCAAAGTTGACATGAGGAAACAAAGATTTCAATAGTTAGAAGTATGTACAAAACTTGTTTAGATTTGCTTAAAAGACTTAAATAACTCTTTATATGCATAAAGATAAATTGATTTGAAAGGTTGGTGGGTGGTTGAATAAGACTTTTTTAGAAAAACTTTTGCATGTTGACAAGTTTATCTTAAAGGAATTACATAACTCTTTATGTGTAGACATAAATTTGAAAGGTTGGTGGGTAGTTGGATGGAAGTGTAACGACCCTATAGGCTCAACACGCTACCTAAGAGTCATTACTAAGTCACGTCGCTATATTACCAATAATTTCGGCAGCATAACGACGTAACTACACGAAAACCAAAATTTTACCCTTGCCTGATAAGACATAGAAAAACACACTTCTAAGATTTTCAAACAACCTCCTAGCATCCAACAAACTTCTCAATATGATGCTAGGGTTCAGACAGCATAGACCAAGTGAATTCAAACTTAGAAAATCAAATACACGTGCACGATTTACAAAGAAAGGTTAAAAGACTTTGAAACATTCTCCTAAACATTTAAAAACTTGACATGAGTTCTATGTACATCTATAAACATAAAAGAAGCGGAATAGCGATCGGTCGGCTCCCATGACTCGAGTAGCTGATCTCCGGTCACGCGCTAGGGCCAATCTTAGCCTTACCTGAAAACATTTTAAAAAGGAAAAGGGTGAGTATTAACGAATAATACTCAGTAAGTCAATCTTAGTTTCAAATAAGAGTTTCAATCACATGCAACATGTCATTTTAAATCATAAAACCATCGTAAACCATTGCTTTAGTTGGGGACCTAAAATTCATTTTATAAACCATGTACTTTTCCTCGCGGCTCTCGTGAACGATTAAATTCTCCCGAGGGCCTCGTGAACAGTCCGAAGACAGTTTTTCCATCGAATAGAGTCCTCCCTAACTCTGAGAGTTAAGCTCGAAAGCTAACATACATCGTGGAGTCCGAAGACTCAGCCCGAAGGCTACCATCGTGGAGTCCGAAGACTCAGCCCGTAGGCTACCATCGTGGGGGCACTCTCGAACCCCGGGAGCATAGAGAGTCCGAAGACTCGAGTTCCCTCAAAACCCACATAAAACTTTTGGGAGAATTATCGTCACGGCCTTACATAAATCTTTTCATGAGCACACAACACATGCATGAGGTCCCATTCGTTTTAGAACATAGTTATGAATGCATAATTCAAGGCAATCGCATTTCAAAGACATACATATCATTTCCATTCTTTTTAACATGAAAACATAAATTTCAAAGTAAATATAGAGCTAGCTTTAGGTTTCGAAAACTTCTTTCGTTGTGAGATCCCTTACCTTATGTCTTTACTTACTAAAATATCCTTTCTTCACTTAGTAATGAGCTTCTCGAGTCCCCACTCCGAGTACAAACCAAGGTCCTCGACAATTCACCTAAAAAGTGTTCTAAACGTGTCTTAAACCATCCGAATTACGCTAAAACACATTCTATCATTAATAACTCGACGAAACGGACCAAATGGCAATTTTTACCCAACTCCGGCGAGCGGCGGCGCGTGACCGGAGCACGGCGGCGCGTGCAGCGGCGGACGGCGGCGCGTGGCCGGCGCGTGGGGCTTCCGATCGGCGCGTGAGAGCGCGTTTTGAGCAGATCTAGTGCGCTCGGGACTCCGGTGAGCTCCGGTGAGGCGTTTGCTAGCAGATCCGGCGCGATCTGAGTTTCGAACTTACAGAAACCGGTGAACGGCGGCGCTTGCAGCGGGGGTTGCGAATTGAAGCTTCCGGCGATCGACAACGGAGGTGCGGCAGGCTGGCTGGGCGTTCGTGGCGGCGGAGCTGGGCGGCGTTATCCCGAGGAAGAAGAAGAAGAAGAACGAGCCGGCGGTTTCGAAGGACTTGCGTCACTCGTGAGGTTCGGCAGCCGGCGAGGAAGAAGAAGAATACCGGCGGTGATGCTGCAGATCCGGCGAGGAGCTGCGTGGGTCTTCGTGCGAGCGGATCTGGGCAGTCGGAGAGAGACTCCGGCGAGCTGCGGCTGGAGGCTGAACGGACACGAACGAAGAAGGAACAGACGGCGGCGCTTGGTCGGAGAGGAAGAAGAAGAAGAAAGAGTCGGCGACGGCGTGCGGCGGCAGCGTGCGGCGGGGCTGAAGCTTCGGCGAGAGAGAGAGAGAGAGTTACCGTGAGGGAGAGGAGCGCGCGCGAGAGAGAGAGAAAAGAAATTTTTTTTTTTTTTCTTTTTTTTGTTTTTTTTTTTTTATAATAATAATAATAATAATAATAATAATAAAATCAAAATATCTTCTCCATAAATGACCAAAATGCCCTTTCCTTTTCCAAAAATCACCAATTTACCCTCAAAATAATTAAATTCATAATAAAACTTTACCAAAACAGCATTTTAAACTTACCCAAAGAGTCTCGGGTGTTACAGGAAGTTAATTTGACTATGCTCTTAATTGTCAGTTTAGATTTGACCTCTTAAAATCGTTGGTCGCCTCACTTTTGATTGTTCATGCAACTGACAAGAACAATGATGCAAAAAAAAAAAAAAAAGCGAGAGCGAGAGGCTATAGTTGTATGAACAAACGAACGAGATCAATAGTTCAACACACTACCATCCACGAGGCACTTCCGTAAATTCACTATGATGTTGACGTTAGCAAAAGGTTATATAACCTTAGTTCGAAAAAGTCAGTTATATATCATTTGGGCCCAGAAATTTGGGTCATCCATACAAAAAAATCAATTCTCTTAGCAGTTGGCATGCAAATCTATAAATGTTAAAAAATATTTTTGGTCCATGTACTTTCATTAAAAGTAATGATTTAATTCCAAAACTTTCGTATGAGTCTGTGTAGAAATTTGTTGCAATTTAGTTCCTAATGTGAATAATGTTGTTAAGATTTAATGAGATTTCTTATATATGTAGATCAACTAATACATAAAGGACAAAATGTGCTTATAAACTAAAAAGACTAAATCATATTTAATAATAAAAATCAACACTTAATTTTGATGAAAATTTTCATAGTATGAACTAAATTGTTATAAATTTTAAACTACAAGGACTAAATTTGTTACATAGAAAGTTCTAAGGGTAAATTGTTACCATTGTAAAATATAGAGACTAAATTGTTACAAACTAAAATAAAGTTAAAAGGATAAATTATTATTTCAATGAAAGTATAGGGATGAAAACTATTTTTTTTAACCAATTAAAAGGTAGAAGTGGGAATTTCAAATATTTAAAGTCCAAAGAAGGTTATCGATTTCTTAGCCCCGTTTGATAACCATTTGAGTTTTAGTTTTTTGTTTTTGAAAGTTGTGCTTGTTTCTCACTATTTCTTAGCTCAATTTTCATTCCTATGAAAACATTTAAATTTGAGGGAAATTCTAACAACAAAAAAATAATAAGTTTTTTAAAAACTACGAGTTTGGTTTTTTGTTTTTTAAAATTAGATTGGTTTCCTCACAATTTTTTGATAAACTTTTCACCAACCTTAAAAACAATTTTAAATTCTAAGCCAAATTTCAAAAACAAAAATAAGTCTTTAAAAAGTATTTTTTATAGTTTTCAAAATTTGGATTAGTCGTTTTTAAAAATGTTTTCAAAAAGTAGTAATAAAACTCAAACTATAGGTGAAAGTAGTGTTTATAGGCTTAATTCATTTTCAAAAATAGAAAATAAAAAACAAAATAGTTATCAAATGGGACCTACTTCTTTTAGTTTTCAAAACTTAACTTGAATTTTGAAACATTTGTAAGAAGTATACCACAAAACAAAACAAAAAATCATACGTAAAAGTAGTGTTTATAAGCTTAATTTTAAAAACTAAATGATTATCAAATGGAACTTAATTGTCAGATTTGTTAATTATACTAAGTGTTGTTGGAACCATTTGAAAATGACAGGAAAGGTTATGTTTTTCTAGTATATCTGAGTTGACCGGAGATGGTTGACCAGGAAAATTATTGGCACCAAATTGGATTTTGAAAAACCAAATTTAGAATGGATTAAAAGAAAGTGCATGTGTTGAGTTGGTTGGAGGGTCAAATTCATTTGCGCTTTGCGGATGTCCAAGGGACATTGGAAGATTAGTTTTTTAATTAAAAAATATACGTTAAATCACAACTTACAAGTTTAGTGTTTTAAACTTTAAAAAGTATCTAATAAGTCTTCAAACTTTTAACTTTATATGTAATTGATTCTTAAAAATAAAGAGTGTCGATCTTTGAACTTTCCTTTTAATCTTCATTTCCAAAATTAGACAAGTTTTTTTGTTTTCTAACAAAGTTATCAAAATTGGAAAACCTTTCGATTTTCAATCAAATTATTTACATCCCGTTTGATAACCGTTTGGTTTTTGACTTTTAGTTTTTGAAAATCTAGCCTATAAATACTACTTCCACCTATGGATTTCCTTGTTTTGTTATCTACTTTTACCTACGTTTTTAAAAATCAAGCCAAGTTTTGAAAACTAAAAAAATGTAGTTTTAAAAAACTTGTTTTTTATTTTTAGAATTTGGCTAAGAATTTAAATGTTTTCTTAAGAAAGATGAAACTAATTGTAGATAAATGATGAGAAAGCAAGTACAAATTTCAAAAATCAAATGATTATCAAATGAGGCTTACAAAATGAGATGATATAAATTCAACTAGACTAGATTTATTAGAAGATTAATTATGTTCAACAATGAAAGAGATAATTTCATTTTGTTAGTCTTTATTTAATAAATAAAAAAATTAATATAAAATGAAATCATTTATTTGTTTTATTAAGATATTTCAATCATATTATTCAATTAACTTCATTGATATTTTAATCATGTTATTCAATTAACTTTATTGAACTTTATTTTCTATATAGTTAAAACAATTAAAAAAAACACATTTTGTCTTTTAACTTTAATAAAAGTAACAATTTAATCTTTGAACTTTATTTTATAACAATTTAGCCTTTGTACTTTAAAATCTGTAACAATTTAGTCCTTGTACTTTTATGTTTGTGTAACAATTTAGTCCCTACAGTAAAAAATTTCATCAAAATTAAATGTTGATTTTTTTTTATTATTTAACGATTTAGACTTTGTAACTTATATATATATTGAATCTCTAATTAGTTTATTGATCTATTTATATAAGAAATTTCATTAAATCTTAACAATAATTTTCACAATAGAGACTTAATCATTACAAATTTTAAAGTATATGAACTAAATTATTACATATTATAGTTCTTGGACTAAATTGTTACAAAATTGAAAGTACATGGACTAAATTGTTACAAATCAAAATTCATAAACTAAATTGTTTCTTCCATGAAAGTTGAGGGACCAAAAGTGATTTTTAATCTTTAAAAAAATTATGTATTTGTGTGTATCATATGTGTGTATATGTAAGTCATATTTAGCCTTGGAGGTCCTTATTTATGCACCTATTGATCATATTACAATAAATGTTAAATAGACATAAATGTTTGGTGGCATAAATGTGAAATAGATGAAGTTAAAGGATAAATACTCATTAGACACAAAATTAAAAATTAAAAAGTTAACCACAGTTATATTTAACAATCCTTTTAAAGTCTAGAGATTAAATATAAATAGGATCTTCAAAACTTAATGGTCGATTAAATTTTTTTAATTAAAGTATAAATTAAATAGACAGAACGTTGAAAGTTTTAGGCACCAAGTTTCTAAATTAACCTTCAAAGTATGGATCAAAAACAACTAATGAATGCATCACACACACTTTTATTTATTCAAATACAAATAAAATAGTGTAGGTTCAATGTCAAACACAACTTCTTGGATAAAAAAAAATGCCAAATTTATTTTCGTAAGATTTGACTTTTTGAATGGGTATTATATATAATAGAAGATGTGACAAGTTGATAAAAAAAACGTCAATTGGATCAACCAATAGCACATGGGCATTGAAAATTAATTTTGATGGGCTAATTTAATTAATTTATTCTTCTTAATTATTACGTTACATCTTAATTTTAAATGTGCAACATTGCATTCGAGGTACTGATAGTATTAAAAAAAGTCAGTGACTGACAGTATGATGATGGTCAAAATCGATTCTAGCCCGTCCATTTTTTAAATTTAATACAAATAACTTTTTTTTATTGTTGAATCTAATTCAAAAGTATAGTCTTCTTTCAAAAAAAAAAAAAGTATAGTCTTTCAAAACTATATATACGTACGTATGCATATAAAATGAAAGTTTTCTTTAAATGATACAATTCAAATCAATTTATGGAATGACGATTCATACTTATCTTCTTTTAAAAAAAAAGTTGGTTAACACTTATTTTGGTCCCAAACTTTTATGGAGATAACAATTTAGTCCTTGAAATTTAATTGTAACTATTTAGTCTATGTACTTTTAATTTTGTAATAATTTAGTCTTTAAATTTTAGTATGTAACAATTAATTTGGTCTTTGTACTTTAAAATTTGTAATGATTTAGTTTCTATTGCGTAAAAAATTCTATCAACAATAAATGTTGATTTTTATTATTTAACGATTTAGACTTTATAGCTTATAATTATATTTGGTCCCTAAATAGTTTATTGAGCTGCCTATATAAGAAATTCCATTAAATCTTAACAATATTTTTTACGATAGGGACTAAATCATTACAACTTTTAAAGTATAGAGACTAAATTGTTACATACTAAAGTTCAATGACTAAATTGTTGTAAAATTAAAAGTACAGAGAATTAATTGTTACAAATCAAAGTTTAGGAACTAAATTATTACTTCCATGAAAGTTTAGGAACAAAAAGTGATTTTTACTCAAAAAAAATATATTATTAATATTTCAAAGTAGTTCATGTATTGAAAATTAGTGTCTCATAAATTTATTTTTTTATTTAGTTTCCAAATTTTTAAATCTTACAATTTAGGCCCCGTTTGATAACTATTTAGTTTTTGGTTTTTAGTTTTTGAAAATTAAGCCTATAAATACCACTCCCATCCATGAATTTATTTATTTTGTTATCTACCTTTTATCTATGTTTTCAAAAACCAAGCCATGTTTTGAAAACTAAAAAAAGTAGTTTTCAAAAACTTGTTTTTGTTTTTAGAATTTAGCTAAGAATTCAAATACTTTCTTAAGGGAGATGAAAACCATTGTAGAGAAATTGAGAGAAAACAAAGCTTAATTTTCAAAAACCAAAAACCAAAAATCAAATGGTTATCAAACGGGGCCTTAACCTTTAAATTTTTCTAGATAGATTTGAGTGGACGTGGAAGGGTCATGTTTCCATTAGCCATCTTAATAAGAAGCTTATTGGAAATCTTAATTTTGAATTTTTTATTGCTTAGGTTAAAACAAAATTCATCATTTCATTTGTAAGAGAAAAATTCTCTCACAATTCCATCTCTATTTTCTCCTAGATGGTAATCTCTCTCGTTTACTTCTTTAAATTTTTCCTTCTTTTTCGTCCTATTTCTCAATTTCTTAATGCTACGAATGGAAACTTCTCATAAAATAATATGAGTTTTTCTAAGTCCAAACGAGGAGATGAGATAGAGATTCAAACCATTGTAAAGAAACCTTTAAAAGAGATTGCCAATTGATGTTGAAATAAAGCATACAAGAGGTCTCATATTCTTCTTGAAAAATGTTGCACTAAAAAGGTTAAGAGCATAATTGAGCCTTTAAATATTATGTTCTAAGAAGTTCGAGTAGGACAATGTTGAACTGTATTATATTTGGACTTGGGGTAACATCACAAAACTTTAGTTTGAACTAACTAATGTATTTTTCAATAATTAAAAGTGACATTTTAATGGTTCACTATGAAAGAAAAATAAAAAAGGAATGAGCATGAACCAAAATGACAGTATACTTTATCTGAGATATGTCAATTTAAATTTTCAAAGTCTCAGAAAAGCTCCTAAGTTCCACATTGTTAGACATTTTGTTCACACAAGATTTCAACAAAGAAACTTAATACTTGTAGATAAACTTAGATTTGTATTAATTTGTATAGTAAAATACAATCTTTAATGTTCATCATCTGATTCTTTCTCTTGAATAAGTAAACTTTAATCTTTGGGATTGTTCATCTGTTTGGATCGACCTCTGGCTTGTTGATCTGCTCGGATTGATATTTGGCTTATTGATCTTCTTGGATGATCGGCCTCTGGCTTGTTGATGTGCTTGGATCGGCCTCTGGCTTGTTGATCTTCTTGGATGATTGGCTTCTGACTTGTTGATCTTCTTGGATGATCGGACTTTGGCTTGTTGATGTGATGGGATTGGGTTCTGGCTTGTTTATCTTCTTGAATGATCAACTTGTAGCTTGCTGATATTTTTGGATAATCGACCTTCGGCTTGTTGATCTTCTTGGATGATCGGTCTTTGGCTTGTTGAACTTCTTAGATGATGGGTCTCTGGCTTGTTGATCTGCTTGGATCGGCCTTTAGCTTGTTGATCTTCTTGGATGATTGGCCTCTGACATGTTGTTCTTCTTTGATGATCGACCTCTTGCTTGTTGATCTTGAAGAATCAATTGAAGTCTTGAAGTCTTTTGATCATTAGAGCATCTTTAGTCTTCACAGTCTTCAGATTTCTAGTAGTCCTCTCTGAATTCTCCATGTTTTTGAATGAGAGGTGACTTCCTCTATTTATAGGAGGTCAGATGGGCTTGGGTCTCTCTCATTTTGAGTCTGCTGCCATATGATGCAATCTGATTGGGCTAATTTATGTCATTAGATAAACATGATGTAGTTTGATTGGATTAATTAACTTGTGTCATCATGCAGACATGACAAATTTTGATTGGATTAATTTATGACATAATCAATCTGATTGGATTAAATTTAAGTGGCCATAAGATAGGCATGTCATTATTTAATGTTTTAATTCAATATCATTTAATTTAATTGTGGGACATATGTTGATTGATAATTGGTATGAAAATTAATAAGATGCAATTTTGTCGTCAATTTAAAATAATGACGTGAGAATTTGTGATTGGTCAAATGCGTACGTTTCAAGATTTATGCACACTATATGTGGGTGAATCTCAAAAAACATAATTTGGAATCGAAATGCAAGATATTTGTTCTTGATTTTGACTCCTTTTGATATGTCAATTTAATCAAAATATGAATTTAGTTCAAAATTTTGATATCTTTTTATTTGACACACTTTTTATGTTTATTAATCAAAATATGAATTTTGGTCAAAATTTTGATTTTCCTTTTTGGCTATTCCAATTAATAAAAATATGAGTTTTGGTACAAATTTTGATTTTTTTTTTTTTGCAACCAACTTTTATTTGAATTTTAGTAGAATTTATGCTCTACTTAATTTTAAATTGAATCTAGAGTATGATTCAAATTCCACCTATAAATACTACTTCCACCTATTGGTTTCCATGTTTTGTTATCTACTTTTTACATGTATTTCAAAAACCAAGCCAAGTTTTGAAAACTAAAAAAAGTAGTTTTCAAAAACTTGTTTTTGTTTTTGGAATTTGGCTAGAAACTCAAATGTTTCCTTTAGAAAGATGGAAACCATTGTAGAGAAAAGATGAAAACCATTGTAGAGAAATTGTGAGAAAACAAGTACAATTTTCAAAAATCAAATGTTTATTAAACGAAAACGATGTTTGGTTTTTTATTTTTAAAATACATAAAACAATACCAAACATATATAGTTTTTGTTGATGAGGGAAAGAAGAAATAAAATACCTCAAGGTGAAAATGGGTGCGTTTATTTTCATCATGGGTTCCTGACTTAACCCAGAGAAAGGCAATAAGATAATGAAGCAATAAGAAGTAATTGTAATGCTTACACTTTTAAAATTAACAAGATGTATCATCAAATTCATAAAAATTATAAAACAAGAGTGAATTGTGCTGAATTTCATAGGCTTGTATTGAATGCTTTGCAGATGATTACACAAATGAGATAGCATTTATGAAAACAACGTAAAATATAAAGCATAAAACAGCCTAATTAGCTGGAGGAGGAGGGGGAGTAGGGTCCTTGGGATCCTGATCTTTTCTGGGCGCAGGATCTTTGAAAAGGTTTGGAGGCAAAAATTTTATGGTGTGCTTGATGTGCTCAAGAAATGGAGGATATGTGGCGATGAGCTCAGGATGAAGCCTACTTAGCTCTCTATCCCTTTGTAGACTATTCAATAAATGCGTCCAGTCTGTTGCTGAGAACCTCTAGATACGTTAAGGTTAGGTGCAAAACTGCCCAGCGCATCTGCTCCACTATTTCTCTGAGTTCAATGGTCATATGCGTTGATCCAAACACTTCAGAAATTAGCAAATGTTTGGCAATCAATCGCATCACCATGATAGCACACAAAATAGTGCTATTTATAGGCTTAGTTTGATGATAGTTTTGCTATGATTATGTGTGCTTTCATGTGTTTTATGTATATCTTGTAGAAACTGAGAAATTGGAGCAAAATCGGAACATTGTGGAGTATTTATTCAAATTTGGAGCAAAAAAAAAGCTATATTTGAGGATCCAAGTGTTGAAGAGGAAGAACAAAGCTTGTGAACCTAGAGCATAGAGTTGCAATGCCCTATCAGCAGCCATTTAGCCTTAGAGACCAACAGACATAGCGTTTCAACGTCGTCCAGAGTGTTGCAACGCCAGCCAAATTAGTTTTTTCTTTTTTTATGAAATTCGAACGGACAGTGTTGCAACGCTGTCTCGATGCCTGTAAAAGGAAGTTTTTCATTCATTACATGGGAGCCATTTTGAAAGACCAAATACCCTAAACTCGATTCAATCACTGTCTAAGGACTTAGAAGAGACCTTTGGAGAGCCAATGAGGAGACTCAAAGGTCGAGATTGTGGACATCACGTCGGGAACGAGTGTTTGCACGCGACCTAAGTTTATTCTCTACTTCCTTTACTTTTCTTTTAGATTTAGGAGTTTTTGTGAATTGTTCATGTACTATTTATTTATCTTTTAGATATGTGAATGATTGTAATGTTGAACACTTGGTTGAATTGTAGTTTTAGTATATATATGAATGTCTTTTATGCATCTCATTTTTATTGTCTTAACCTTTGGCCATAGTTTTGCATATTAAACTAGATTTAGCTCGAGAAAGTAAATGTAGTTAAAGAACATTAGATGCATGACTAGGGTTAATCTATTGCATGAGAGTGAGTAAGTTAATTCTAGAAGCCTTAAGAGAATAACTTAATGTCATGTTTAGTAATAGAAATAGACCGAGAGTTTGATTTGTTCCTTGCATGAGTTCAATTGGGCTTGAGAGAATCAATTGATTACATTAGAAATTCTTGGCTTAGGATTGTTGGTTTATAACTTAATTCATTAATCAATCAAAGTTGGGCTTAATTTAATCAACCATTCATGTTTCTCAAAATTGGACTCTAAAATATGTACATATTAGTTTATCTTTTATTTTCCCTTGATTCAAACGTTTGTTTCTCTTAATAAAATTGGGTACAAGTAACTACAATCCTTAATCAAGGTCTAAAGAAAACTAATCCCTGTGGAGACAATACTCTATACTCTATCACTATATTAAAACTTGACACTGTACACTTGCGGTTATTTGTGAGCACAAAAATACACGCAACGCATCATCAAATGGCCTTTTCTAGGAGATCTCGACGAGTGGAAGGTCTTCCTTGGGCGCATCATGCTAAGTACTTGCTTTCGAAGGGCTAGCTATTGATTGAAAGTCAAATGTGGCTGATATTGTACTTCCATGTTGTCATCAACCAGGGGAGGGGGAGGAAATTCATCCCCATCAAAGTTGAGCAAGAATGGAAGGGAGTCTTCATCACTAGACTTAGGCAGTTCAACATGCTCTGGGGGCAGTGGAGGAGGGTC
Source organism: Trichosanthes truncata (assembly GCA_033996785.1). Taxonomy (NCBI): domain Eukaryota; kingdom Viridiplantae; phylum Streptophyta; class Magnoliopsida; order Cucurbitales; family Cucurbitaceae; genus Trichosanthes; species Trichosanthes truncata. Next base: position 19,508,683 of record JAWPNB010000004.1, read on the forward strand.
TTAGTTAGAAGGTTTGTCGTGTTGTGCTGGAGAGGGGGCTTAACTACTTCAAGATCCATATGTTGCTTCCCTTTCTCTGTTATAATTGGAGCCTTTTTCTTTTCAGTATTATGATTTGGCACATGCTCCTTAACCTTTTTCCCTTATGCCTTATTCTCTTTTTTCTTGGGCACCAGCTCGAGTTTGTTGGGGCTCATCCTCCAATGGCATATTTGCATTAAGGAAAAAATTTCCTATCATCCAAGAAAAAATTAGAGGTCTCCTTGGCTTAGTAGCTACCTCTCTAATCTCTACTGCTAATATCTCCCAAACGTTGAACAACTCCCTTAAGCAAACAGTAAGCTGCCATTACTTTATACCTAGAAAGTGTTTTATCATGCGTCATAGGGATGAGTCTGTTTTTCACCACATACATCCAGGTTGCAGCTTATGGACGCAAATTAGTTCTAAACAGTTGTCGAATTCTCGTTCTTCTTTTGATCCATTTCTTCCCATCAAGCACTAGTTCCTTTAGCACCTCTTCTTGCCCCTCGACGGGTCATAAATCATGTGATTCCCAGACGCATCCTCTAATTTAGGAAGTCCAAGTTTGGATTTATGCCCTAAAGTCTGGTAATTAATAATTTATTTAATAATTAATAATAATTTTGATTATTTTATTTGCAATATAATATTATCCATTATATGAAAAATCCAAGGTTATTAGTGTAATCTTGAACAGTATGTGGTTGACATACGGAAGATCATGTGCAAGAAATAACTTAAAGGGTCATAGTATATGGATAAGGTTGAGTGCCTTATCCTGACAACACTATTGATACGACCCACTTTGTAATAGTTATAAATAATTTGATCCAAATCGTTCATGTGGAGACATGTGAGTGGGGATATCTTATACAATGAGTTTGTATAAGACTGGACCATGAAATATTTAATCTCTCTTTATAAATCCGTTAATTTAGAAGATATATTTCATCAGGATGATCATATGCGACTCTATCTTAATCCTGAGTGAGTTATGAACTTCTGCCTGTGAGAGCTGATCCTTTGATTTGCATGGGTGAAAGTGGCTTTTGTAGTCAATTCAATATGCCTACCATTTTGGGGACTTGACTAAATAGGGAGCTAGGAACATAATCTCAAAAGATGGAATTCACTTCTTCCCATATAGGGTAAGTAGATGAATAGTTCCCTTAAGTGCTGATTTCGAGACTTGAACAATGGGGCCCACCCTCTCACCGGCCCGAGAGGGACTTAGTTTATAATTAGATTATAAATAGATTGTTCATTAGAGGATCAGTGGTACTTAAGGTGCAAAATGTAATTATAGGGGTAAAACAGACTTTTGACCCATCTATAATTACGAACAACTCCTGAAAGATCGACTTGCATGTAATGATTATATCTATGGACACAACTTGTCCTACAGTGCATAAAAGTGCAACTATAGGTCTATAGTAGAGTGACCTATAGTTAATGAATGAAAATTAATTAATTAAAGAGTTTAATTAATTGATTCTGTATCATTAGAGCTTATAATCTGTAGGTCCATAACGTCCCTTGCTAGCTCATAGTAACACTAAAAGATTAATTTAGTTGAAAGAGAAATTTGAAATGTTCAAATTAATATTTAATATATTAGAAATATATAAGAGGAAAATATATTTATTTTATTTGATACATTAAATATTAAATTAATTAATGTATATTAGATACATTAAATAAAAGATATTTATAGAATTTGAATAAGATTCAAATAAATAAATATCGTAGGAGATTTGAATGAGATTCAAATAAATATAAGATATATTTTAATATATTAGATATTAAAATACAATATTTTAATTATAGCAAAGATTTACACTTGGTCTCTATAAATATGACCCTTGAGTTGAGCCATTAGACATAACACATATCTCCTCAATAGAAAATTAGAGAATTCTCTCTAGACCTTTTCTTCTCCAATCCCTTGTGGATTTTCTATCAAGAGGCTCCCACAAGCCTTGATCCTGTATTCGAGTCATAGTCAGGAAGATTTTATGGGGGAGATAAAGATCCGCTAGAAATATCTCCATATTTACTCCAAGTAAATTTTCTTAACCTTAATTTTTAGTTTAATTGTAAATAAAATCAAAGACGATCCAATGCTTCCGTTGCGGAGTGAAACGTTTATTCCTTCAATCCAAACATCTCATTGATGAGATGCACCTGGAAAGAGATGCGGTGACCTCGCACTAATGCTTCATCTAACTCTTCATGAAAATCCCTCGCGTAGAAGTCTCGAACGAGTTCTAGAAAGATCACGGTTGATCCTTTCATAAACTGCCTCCACCCCATTTGGTCAATGCACTTGGTTATAAAGCTAGGGAGGTCAATTGTGTCAAAGAATCCCATCTCTTGATCTATTGCCCTTGCGGCCAATGCATGGGGGATTTTATCTGTCTCTTCTTCTTGGGCCTGTTAAGCAATGTGACCCTTTGACTCCTTCTGCGCATGTTCTTTCTTGACCTTAGGTGCTTTTTTCTTCTTTTCCTTGGAAGGCCTTGAAGCTTCTTCCTCTTTATTTGGCATGGCCTCCTTCGCCATAGGCTCAACTTTTTCTTGGGTAGTTTTGCCCACTTTCTCCTTCTCATGCTCAATTCGTGGTTTCTTTCTTTTGGGTTTAGAAGTACTTGCTTATTCTTCCTCTTTCTTCTGCTTTGGCGCCTTCTCGCACTCAACTGATGACCCTGCGTTGGTCATTTCTTCTTTGTCTTTCTTTTCTCTTTTTTCTCTCCCATTTCTTTTCTCTTTTTTCCCCACCTTCTTTTCCACCTTTCTTCTTCTCTTCTCTTCTTTCCTGGCATTCTTCAAAAGCCTTTCCTCTACAGCCTTCACCACATCAGAGATAGGATCCTTATTGGAATCTGTTGATGTTGGGTCTGAGACTCTTTCTTCTTCTCTCCAATCTTGTTCCAAAGGAGGCACTCCTGCCTCTTCTCTAGGTTCACCCATGTTGATATCCCTTAAGATATCTGCAAAAAATTTGTCATCTTTCTCCTCATGAGCCTTTTTAAGCAACGCTGCTTTTTCTTTCCATGTACTCAACCTTGGTTTCTTTTTCTCTTTTGTGCTCGGAGGCTACGCTGGAGTACCCAAGTTCTCAAATAATGATTCCAAGTCTTCATTTGCTAGACTGTGCTCTTGACTAGGTGTTATGTGTCGATGCTTGTGTTGGGCACACATCTTCATCTTTACTCCAACTAAGATGAAACATCTCTCAGCTGATGATTTAGATTGAGCACAAGGTTGTTCCACTTCTTCTAAAGCTTCTGTTTGAGTAGACTCATCTTTGGCGCATTCAAAGGGCATGGATTCCCCTGGGAGACACACATCAATTTGTAAGACTTCCAGCGCAAAGTCTTCAAGTCTTGGTCGGTACATGGTTGGTGGTGCAGGAGTTGGCAACAGTGGAGGAGTAAGGTTGTTAATAGGAAGAAATGGTGGAATGTATGAAATGAGTGTAGGGTTGATGGTTGGTGAGGAGATGTTTAGGTTTAGTTTAAGTTGAGGAGTCATGGGATCAATTTCCTCAATGCAAGGGGAAATGGAGCTCGACACACAGAATTTAGAGATTGGCGAGAGGATATGAGGTAGGAAGGTTTTAGTGAGCATTTATTTTGATGGGGTAGGTTTGGAGGAAGTTTTAACTGAGCGCCTTTGGGGGCGAAGTTGCGATACGCTCAGTGATGGAAAGAAGGTTTGAAAACAACCTTCCTCGTTGCTTGTTTGGAGTGACAGAAGATGCAAGTTGTCGACAGCAGCGACAGGGAGGTGGTGATGGTAAGGACGAAGCAGTGGATGGAGAAGCATTATACGTGACCTGAATCCCCAGAAATGTCTTGGGAATCCGATTCTTCTAAATACATGCTTGAAAGGCTAAAACTACCTACGGTGGTTATGGTGGAAGAAGATGGTAGTGAAAAATTCTAAGGTTTGAGCGAAGATTTAAAGGCATGGGTTATGGCATTGGAAGATGAAATGGCTTATTGGAAGCTGCGAGATTATCATGGTGTTGCATTTAATGGATAGGACGTGCACTGTCCTTTGTCATAGTGACCTTTCAAAATTTTCCATTAAACGACTAGCTCAGCGCATTACCGTGCTCAACACATAAATTTTATTTCCTATTTCTTTTTAATCAGACTTCTACTTGTAACACTAACTTAAAAACTAACTTTCATATTCCACAACTCAAAGCAATTAAATAATCTCAAACACAAACATAGAAAGAGGGATTAGAATGTGCCCCTGATTTAGCGTATAAGTGATCTTTGAATGCAAGGTCGATTTCCTGAAGCTCTATGCATCTTGTAGACTAATGTAGGTTTTCAGTCTTTTCACTTCTCCTCCATAATAGGGTTTTAACCTTTGTCCATTCACCTTGAAGCTACTTTGACTATTCTCACCTTGAATTTCTACAGCTCCATGTGGATAAACTTTAAGAACTGTGAATGGCCCTGATCATCTTGATTTTAATTTTCCTAGAAACAAACGAAGGCATGAGTTAAATAATAAGACTTTCTAACCTTCATACAATACCTTCAACTTAATTTTCAGATCATGCCACAGCTTGGTCTTTTCTTTGTAAAGTTTTGCATTTTTATAAGCTTGGATTTTGAATTCATCAAGTTCATTTAGTTGGATTTTTCTTTCTTCTCCTACTGCGTTGATATCCAGATTTAGCTTTAAGGTGCATCATGGCATTGTTTCAAAATTTTTGGTATTTCTATCTTAGCAACACATCTTCAAAAGATGTGGTCAAGTCCTCGCCTATAAAGGAAGGGTTCATCCCAATAAGAAAACTTTGAATCGTGTAATAAATGCTTCTTTTATTATGCTGAGGATTCATCTGGATATTCACTGCAAACCAAAAAGTTTACCATGCCTGCAAACCATGGTTCCTTAGAATGCATTGCAAGCAATTGTTCATCTAGGAACTGCTCCTTAATTACTTAAGGAGTAACAGTCAATGTTGGGTTCTCCAACCTCGAGGGATGATCAGCTAATTGGTTTTCAGTTCCTTTTCGATTTTTAATCTCTAAGTCGAATTCTTGTAGCAACAAGATCCATCTGATCAATCACGGTTTGGCATCTTTCTTTGCTATCAGGTACTTGATAGCCGAATGATCTGTATAGACTGTTACTCTAATTTATATTAGATAGGCTCTAAATTTGTCATATGCATACACAACTGCTAGCATTTCCTTCTTAATGACAATGTAATTAATTTGAGCCTCATTCAATGTCTTACTTGCATAATATATTGGATGCAGAATTCTATTCCTTCGTTGTCCTAATACTGCACCCACTGCCACGTCGCTAGCATCGCACATAAGTTCAAATGGCAAGGACCAATCTGGCGTAATAAGGACAGAAGATGAAATCAACGCATTCTTCAAAGTTTCAAATGCGTTTAGGTAATCATTATCAAATTTGAAAACTTTATTCTGTTCAAGTAAACTACATAGTGCCTTAGGTATCTGAGAGAATTCTTTGATGAATCTTCTATAGAAGCCTGCATGCACGAGGAAGCTACGAACTGTCTTCATGTTTGTTGGTGGAGGAAGCTTCTCTATCACTTTGATCTTGGCCCTGTCTACTTCCAGTCCTTCCTTGGAGACTCTTATGTCTTAAGACAATTCCTTCGTCCACCATAAATTAGCACTTTTCCCAATTAGTACTAAGTTAGTTTCCTCGCATTTTTTTAGCACTACTTCCAAATTATCTAAATACTAAAAAATCATCCATGAATACCTCAACACATTTTTCCAACAAATTAGAAAATATCATCATCATACACCTTTGGAAAGTGCCTGGCGCATTGCACAGACTAAAGGCCATGCGGCAAAAAGCGTAGGTCCCGTAAGGACAAGTGAAAGTTGTTTTTTTTTTTTTTTTTTTGTCTTTGGGTGTGATAGTTTTTTTATTTTATCCCGAATATTCATCCAAGATGAATGTCTTGCCGCGAGGCAGTGCAACATCTTATCAACAAATGGTAGTGGAAAATGATCTTTTTTGTTCGTCGCATTTAACTTTCGGTAATCCATACATACTCGCCAACCAGAGACTGTACGTGTAGATATTAATTCATTTCTATTGTTGGAGACCACAAATATACCCTCTTCTTGGGCACATTGATGCTTACAATTTATGTTTATGCAAGTGCATGGGTCAAGTAATATAAAACAGTATTTCTACTGAGTATCGAATCCACAGATATTGGTTTTAATTCAATTAAATACCGCAAATACTTTTACTTATCTTTATTTAGAGAAAACAACTAAATTAATATAAACTAAACTAACGACAAAAAAATAAAAACAGGAAAATAAACAAGAGACAGAAACCTAGGGCATGGAATATGACTAACTCGACAGTGAATTCATAAGTCTAAAAGCTCTACAGGCATGGAATCTCCTGTCGGCCTCCTCCAATCTTAAGTACTAATTAACTAAACTAGGTGTCCCTAGCACTAGCTAACTCATACAAGGCATTAAGACTCTTCATTACAAACCTCTATTAATTAATTATTGCCCTTGCTGTCACTCAAGTAACCAATCAACAGTCATGCATTCGGTTCTAGTCTAAGTTTTTCTCCATTGAGATTCCACTTAGTAAGAACTCAATTAAACAGTGTCCAGTTAATTAATCTTCAACACAAATGACAACTAAGTAACCTTTAGTCCAGTTGTCACTCAAGTAGCTAATTAATCGCGCATTAAGCTAACTAAGTATCATTCGTTGAGCTCAAACTTAGTCCTACCTCAATTAATTAACAAACACTATTTAATAGCATTAAGCCCTAATTACATGAATGAATTTGGAATCTCAATAGTCATGAATATCCATAAAAACAAGTAATTAGTCCAAGTCAATCAAAAATTAAGCATAAATCAATAAACAACACTTGAATCCCAAGAATTTAAGAATTAAACAATACTTAACCAGTCAATACAACCCATACTGCTTAAATTACAGCTACTATGCTAACAACAAATGAAAGAAAATGGAAGAAATTGCAAACAAATGACGATCTCGCATTCTCAAGATGATCTCCCAAGATTTCGAGCTCTAAGGTCTTTAAATTCGCTCCAAAACCGCTCACAATCACTTCCCAATACCCTCAAATATAGTCTGGAATTGAGAATAGTCTTCAACCCTCAGTTTGGCCTCCCTTGGACGAAGAGAAAATGAAGAATAAATACCCTTTATTGAGACAACATTGAGACTTTAGGGACAGCGTGTCAACGCTGTCTAAACAACAATGCTTTCCCTTAGCGCGCACCCCTAGCGTTGAGATGCTAAAGACGAAAATGGTCTTCCACGTGTTTTGAGCGTCAAGGGTACTGTTCAAGATTACACTAATAACCTTGGATTTTTCATATAATGGATAATATTATATTGCAAATAAAATAATCAAAACTATTATTAATTACAAGGCTTTAGGGCATAAATCCCAACAACTCTATCTCCCAGTGTTGAGACGCTATGAACATTGTCTCAATGCTGTCCCATGTTCTCAACATTTCATTCTTCACCTTTTCTCTTCTTTGATCATCAATATGGTTCCAAAAGGGCGCAAAACTATCCAAATAACCCTCGAACACTTGGTTTTTCTCCTCAAGCCCAGTTTCTACAAAATAAGCATAAATAGGCATAAATGCCAATGATTTCATAACACAACTAGCATAAATATAAGGAATAAGATAGCACTAAATGAGTGCTATCACAAGCATTGCACAAGGCTTACCCAAGAACTGTCTGATATGGGGTACATAACCCTTGCATCTAGCCACTTGATGATTTCTTTCTTCACAACCTTCATTATTGGGTTCAATCTGCGTTGGCTCTTAATCGAGCCATTTTTTTCCTTCTTCTATTATGATCTTGTACATACAATAGGCTGGGCTTATTCCTCTAATATCTCTAAGTGTCCATGTGATTGCTCTCTTATGGCATTGAAGTATATGTAAAAGAGATAACTCATGATGAGTATTCAATTTTGAAGAAATAATAATAAGCAAGGTGTTGTTAGCTCCAAGAAAAATATATTTAAGATGATTAGGTAAAGGTTTCATCTCAAAACAAGGGACTTCTTCAAGCGATGACTTAAGAACTGGGTTCGTCCATTATGACGGTATAGTGACTCAAAGCAGCTTGTTGTGATTGCATTGACGAGTTTTTTTTCTTCTTGCAATGACTCCTCATCTTCCCACTCGCACCAATTGGACCAATAATTGTAATTAGCGCATTTTTGCAATTAAATCGGCCATTTACTTTAATCTAAAGGTATAATTTTCATGAAATCCTCCGTCGAGCTTAGCCAATCTCGAGTATAATTAATTAAATCACGAGTCCATCTCATCAATTAATTATATACTCAGCATTGATTTTCTCTATCATTGACCCTAATTGATGTTTTTATCACTTTCGTGTCCTAACACAATCATCATGCAATTTAAGCTCAAATTCATGCATGGTCAAGAAAAAGCATAAACCAGCAGATCATTCAATCCTTGATCAGGGGATTCAAAGCTTTAATACATTGCATGAAAGTAAATGTGCAAAATCAATTACAAACGTCTAATTAATCTCAATTACATGGTCAATGGCTTGATTAAGCCCTAAATTACTCAATCTAATCTATGTATATCATAATTCAGTTCATCACAGCCATAATCCATCCTAATCTAATATGAAACAGAAGAAAATTCATGGTAAAACAGAGGAAGAACCCGTCGTACGTTGATCCATCGCTCTCTCTAAGATCTCTACTAACCTCGAGTGTTGGATCTTCAATCTACCTGCTCTAATTCATCCTTAACCCTCTCATTTCTCTCTCAAATTGTGGATTAGGGTTTAAAACCCCCAAATTGGCTCTCCTTTCGTAATGAAATCATCCTAAATTAACTCTGCTTACCAACATAGCGTTGAGACGCTAGGGACAGCGTCTCGACACTGCCCAAAATGCAACCGTTCTAATTGCACACACGCAGGTAGAGCATCGAGACGCTACAAGCAGCGTCGAGAAGCTACAGACAGAACTCCAAGACTCCTTGTTTTTGCAGTGTCGAAATGCCACAGGGCAACAAATGCAAGCACAGCTATGCGTTACCACAAGTGCACGGGCCCAAGTAATAAAGTGGTATGAGTATACCAAATATCGAACAGGGAATTGTTATGGTTGGTTGACTACCAAAAATAATTGCAATTGATTATGTTTAGAGAAATAAGCGAGTAGTAGGTGATCAAAACAAATAAAAACATGCAAAGAAAGTTAATGATTGGAACAACAGGGTTAAAGATGTTTAGGGAATTAATTTCACTAATTGGATCTTGCAATTAATTAATTGGGCTATTAATATTGTTATCTCATTTAATTAACTAGGCCTAGAAGTCTAATTCCAAGGAATCCTCTGTCGAGCTCATCCTATTATCGAGTGCAATTAATTAAATTTCCTGTCTGTCTCATTAATTAATCCTCACCTGGCACTACGAACCTTCATTTTAAGCCTCAATTAAGTTCCATTAATCCTATGTCACTTAAGCAGAATTTAATTGTCATGCATTGTTTTTCTAAGTTTAATCTACTTTGTCGAGCTCAATTAAACTAAATATCATTTAACCCCTATTTCTTGCTTTGTTAAAGGCATTAAGAACCCAATGCATAAAGCTATTAAAAGGAGACACAATATCAATAAACGTCAATCAATTACTACAAGGATCCATTAGCTACATTAAATCCCCAAACTAAAGTGATCAGCCACTAAACATAGTCACAGCAGTCCCAATAACATTCATTATAACCCAATTACAGCAACTAAATGGAAAAATAGAAGAAATAAACGAAAACCACGTCGATCCCAAATTTTTCCTCGATCTCTATGATCCTGAGCCTTAATCCTCCACTGAACAGCCTCCAAAAGCTCCTCAGCAATCCCAAATTCTTCTGTTTCCGTAAAAGGGGTCTAAAACCCTAAGTGTCCTCCTTTTCAATCGAGCAAAGAAACGAAATACTTAAGGCTGCTGTCGCGACAACGTTGCAACGCTATGGACAATATTGTAACGCTGTCCAAACGATGTCGTTTTCCTCGCTCTTATAAAGGCAGCGTTGCAATGCTACGAACGGAACAATTCATCATCGCATGATTCTAGCGTTGCAATGCCACAGGGTAGCGTTGCAACTCTAGCTCTCGGGTTTGAATATAAATTTGTGGCGTTGCAACGCTCTTTCAGGCATTGCAACGCCGTCCTCTCGGCCCCAAAAGCTTGCACTTCATCTCTTCCGCTCCTTAGCTCTTCAAATGGCTCTAAAATAGCACCATCTTAAACATATAGCTCCAACTTCATCCATTTCTCTTAGAATTGCTCGGTTTCCTGTAATAAGCAAATAATCCATGTGAAAGCTCATAATTAAACCACAAAACTAGCTAAATAAAGGTATAAATATAGCACTAAATTAGTGCTATCAACAGCATCCGACGTTAGCTCTCGGGTTTGACATCAATTGCATAGCATTTTGATGCCATTTTGGGCGTCTCAACGCTCTTCTCTCAAGTCCAACATCTATATTAGGCTCTTATTCCATCCTTAGGTTAAAAATAAGTTATCTTCTTGCTCCAAATTTGATACAAAAGTTCAATGTCATAATATTCGCTCTCAATTGCTTAGTTTCCTTAAATACAAGAAAATTTCACATAAAAACCCACAAAAACATAGCAAAACTAGCCAAATTAATAGGAAATAGATAGCAGCATGATAACTGGTGAATACAAGTTATTTAGGAACCTGAAATTGGTTGTTGGATACCTCGGTGTGCTAGGAATCTATCAAAAGAAGGCAGAATCACGTGATAAAATGCATAATTAGAAAGGCATACTGAATTGAGCATGCACATCGTCAGTGCATGCCCAGACTATGTATTTTCTATATTAAGTGATGTGTTGATCTCTTTTCTAGTGTCATGTGCAGGCAAAGGTGGAATTGAGGCAAGCAAGGCAAGGCATTGCTTCAGAATTGTTAACCGATGGAAAATGGGATGGAGAGCGACATGGCAAGAGAATGTCAGAGAATGGGTGGTGGAGCAGTGTGGTCGTATAAGTTTAGGTGCGTAGCCCACATAAAAGAGATATGTCAGTGGGGGACCACTGACCAGTGCTCATTCGCTCGCATTCCACAGAGATATTTGGCCAGTGTGGGTACACTCAACTGCCTGATTTCTCTCTCATATAACTAGCATCCCTTATCTCATTTTTTTTGGGGCAAGAATGATTTTTGTGAGAGAGACTATACTAAGAAGAATAGAGAAAAGTTGAAAGAATTCTCCCATCGGAGTCCGATGAAGATGAGCGACAACCTCCGGCAAAGGACGACGAGGAAAAAGGAGCTTAACCGCACCACCTCCCCGGCTTGCGTGCATTGGCAAATTTACCTTTCATTTTCCTTGTGTTGTCTTTTATTGTATTTTTGCCTTTTCTTTTAGCATGAGCTAAACACATCCTCAAGACTCCTATGGCCCTTTTGTTGATAATGTTTTCGTTGCATTAGGTGTATTAATGGATGAAGTATGTTTTTTAACCTTCTTCTTAAGAAAGCTCATTTAAATTGCTTGGGTCCGTTTGGCCAACCAACTTTGAGTAGTAGCATGATTTAGGCACCGGGAGGGTCAAGGTAGGTGGAAAAACTTAAGAAGAACAAGAGTGAACATAGGTTTCTAGGTTGTCTTAGGAATAATACGACCACTTGTAGGCTAACAAAGGGTGGTGATAATTGATTAACAATGGCACATAGGAATCTAACCATAGTTAAGTGGGAATGCGATACCGAGAGGGAGGCATTCGTAGCTACCCTTGGCTTGGTTCATAAGTAGCTTCATCATTAATCACGTATTTTCATGGAAACAACATTAACACTAGGTTACCTTGGTCACGTCTTGACACTTCATTAATTGACGCATCCCAGTTACTTCTATTGTTTATTTTATTTTACACAGTTAAGTTTTCCTTTCTTTGCACCTTATTTTCTTGTACTTTTATGTTCATGCACCTCAACTCAAAAGATCATTCCCACACTCAGTTACCCCACTTCTCACTTCTAACGTGTTATAAATATTCCCTGTGCACCTCACTTTTGCATTGCCTTCCCAGTGGATTTGATCCTAGAATACTCCAGGTACTGCTTGTCAGCGCATCTAATGTATGCTTGCACTATAGTGAATTTCATCTTGTGAGATTATGTTTCCAAATCCCTATTTGGTCAAGTCCTAAAAAATGTTAGGCATATTGAATCGGCTACAAAAGCTACTCTCACCCATCAAATTAAAGGACAAGCCCTCACAAGCAAGAGTTCATAACTCACTCAAGATTAAGATCAAGTCGCATATGATCATCTTGATGAAATATTAATCTTCTCAATTAACGAAATTATCAAGAGAGATTAAATATTTCGTAGTCTAGTCTTACACAAACTCATTGTATAAGATACCCCCACTCACATGTCTCCACATGAACGATTTGGATCAAATCATTTGTAACTATTACAAAGTGGGTCGTATCAATAGTGTTACCAGGATAAGGCACCCAACCTTATCCATATACTATGTGAAGGGAATAATCGAATTAAACCCACAGCGGAAGCATATGAATCGTCTTTGATTTATTTAGAATTAAACTAAAATACAAGGGTTAAGCAGTAAATACCTTCCAAATATGGAGATTCTTCTAGCGGATCTTTATCTCTTCCACAAAGTCTTCCTGGCTATGACTCGAACACAGGACCAACGCTTGTGGGAGCCTCTTGAAAGAAAATCCACAAGGGATTGGAGAGGAAGAGGTCTAGAGAGAATTTTCTAATTCTCTCTATTGAGAAGTGTGTTTTGTAGAAATGCACAATGACTCACCCCTAAGATCCTATTTATAGTGGTCTAGGAAAAATAATTAAATAATATATTTTAATATCTAATATATTAAAATATATTTATTTAACCAATTTGAATCTTATTCAAACCGTTTTAAATTCTCCTACGACATTTATTTCCTAATTTGAATCCAATTCAAATTTAATAAATATCTTTTATTTAATGTATCTAATATACATTAATTATTTTAATATTTAATGTATCAAATACAATAAATATATTTTCTTCTTTTATTTAATATATCTAATATATTAAATATTAATTTAAACACTTCAAATTAAATATTAATTTGAACATTTCAAAATTTAATATTTAATGTACCAAATACAATAAATATATTTTCCTTTTTTATATTTAATATATATAATATATTAAATATTAATTTGAACACTTCAAATTAAATATTAATTTAAACATTTCAAATTTTTCATTCAACTAAATTGATCTTTTAGTGTTACTATGAGCTAGCAATGGGACCTTATGGACCTACAGATTATAAGCTCCAATGATACAAAATTAATTAATTAAACTCTTTAATTAATTAATTTTCATTCATTAACTATAGGTCACTCCACTATAGACCTAGAGTTGCACTCTTATGCACTGTAGGACAAGTTATGTCCATAGATATAATCATTACTTGCAAGTCGATCATTCACGAGTTGTTCGTAATTACAGCTGGGTCAAAAGTCTGTTTTACCCCTATAATTACATCTTGCACCTTAAGTACCACTGATCCTCTAATGAACAATATGTTTATAATCTAATTATAAACTAAGTCCCTCTCGGGCCAATGAGAGGGTGGGGCCCCATTGTTCAAGTCCCGAAATCAGCACTTAAGGGAACTACTCATCTACTTACCCTATATGGGAAGGAGTGAATTCCATCTTGTGAAATTATGTTCCCAGCTCCCTATTTGGTCAAGTTTCCAAAATGGTAGGCATATTGAATCGGCTACAAAAGCCACTCTCACCCATGCAAATCGAAGGACAAGCCCTCACAAGCAGGAGTTCATAACTCACTCAGGATTAAGATCGAGTCACATATGATCATCCTGATGAAATATTAATCTTCTCAATTAACGGATTTATAAAGAGAGATTAAATATTTCGTGGTCCAGTCTTATACAAACTCATTGTATAAGATACCCCCACTCACATGTCTCCACATGAATGATTTGGATCAAATCATTTGTAACTATTACAAAGTGGGCCGTATCAATAGTGTTACCAGGATAAGGTACCCAACCTTATCCATATACTATGACCCTTTAGGTTATTTCTTGAACATGATCCTCTCGTATGTCAACCATATACTGTTCAAGATTACATTAATAACCTTGAATTTTTCATAAAATGGATAATATTATATTACAAATAAAATAATCAAAATTATTATTCATTATTAAATAAATTATTAATTACGAGGCTTTAGGGCATAAATCCCAACAATCTCCCACTTGCACTAAAGCCGGTGAGACATGTGTCCTAGGGCATACTCTATACCCAACATGTTCTCCCACTTGCCCTAGCGAAGACGAGGCATGTCTCGTAATCCTAGACATTCATGGTGACCCTTAAACACTTTAGACTGGAGAGTCTTTTTATATAGATCTAAATGACTGTCATTAAAAGCCATCTTGGTCACTACCATGATGCTTTCTCTCTCTCGATATGATTTCTTATACGTTGGTGTTTTCTATTTTCCTTAATATTAGTCTTTACACCACTATTATCATAATAAAGAGGATAGACTAAATCATATCTGAAACACCTTTCAGATCTTCAAGGAACTATTTGAGTCATACAAGTCCTTTTGTTACTTCATAAGCAAAACAATTTAACTTATATACCATACTCCACCACCTAGGGTAAAATTTATCTTTACATAGATTTCCTAAATCTTTGTAAGAACCAGTGTCTCTTGTAAAGATCAAATCTTTAACTCCATACACAAAAATGTCTCATAATCCATAGATAATTTGAGAAAGTTTTAAATTTTCTACTCAATGGTCATACCATTCGTTTAACTGATATATATTAACCAATTGTATATTAAATGTTCAGTCTCATTTATGCATATCATATACTCTCAACATTTGAAGTGTCTTAAGATACACTTTCTTAGACATAAAAATTAAATATTTGATAACAATTTTGTCAATATAAGATGTTTGAGACAAAGTTAACATTTTGTCCTTAAAATCTTCATTTTGGACATTTAAAATATACTGAGTCATTCAAATCACTTTTTTGAAATTGGTTACTTAATCAACGTTTTATGTTAGACATCTTACATCATTCATAATGGGTAAAAATATCACCAACATAAAACATGAGAAAAATCCACTAAGCAATTAATGATTTTCTTGTCTATACAAGCTTCATTAATATTTATCCAAAGTCATAGATTTTGATACTTTTATCAAACCTTATATTCACAGATCTAATAGTAAAATTCATTTCATAAATGAACCTTTACTATTTTGCAAACCTTTTGCTTTTGATATGTGAAAATAAACATATCTGATTGATTTGTGTAGATGCATTATCTAAGATTTCTTTTCATAAAAGAATTCTAAACATTTTTTTATATCACATATGCAACAGTGAATTATATAATGCTTACAGACTTCAGTATGGCAACAAGTGAGAAAATTTACTCACAGTCTACTTTCTCTTATTAGGTTTAACCCTTTGCCATTAGTTTCACTTTGCAGGTAATATGCCTTCAACTTTGTCATCTAACATGACAATTTGGGCTTCAATTAAGTCCTTGTAAAGTTTGAGTCATCTCATAACTCTCCCACTACGATGAGGCTTATCCAATTCATGACTAGGATCCATTTGACTTTCAAATGTAATAAAATTGTTAACAACTTTGGTTAACTATTTAGTGGATTGGAACCAATTTATTAACACTATCTCACCTTATTAAAGGTTTGTAGTCTTTTATTTGACATTTCTTATAAAATTGATAGTTGTCATACAAATACCTTATTCGTTTTAGGACTACATAAAAGACCACTTTATACTCCTTAGGGGTGGCCTACACTTAGGCTTATCTTTGAACATATACAAACTTTTTAGGCTTGTTTCAACATGTGAGCTTAACATTCCCAAATGGTGAAGTGTTGTAAACCAGCTTTACTACTCTTCTATAATATTTAAAATTGTCTCGTAGACACTTTTAGAGGGAATCATGTTCACCATACAATCTCTATTGCATTTCCTAACCGTAGTATGGTAATGGTGTGTAACTCATTACTGATGTGACCATGTCTAATAAGGTCATGTTTCTCCTCTTGCAGCACATTTTCACAAAATTGCACTTGGTATTAAGATAATTAGGATAAAAACCCATTTTCTATCAATTAGTTTTAGTACGTAAGGTTCCTGTACTTTCTATTATGATCTGATCATAATATTTTGATAGATTGAATTACCTAATGATAGATTGAATTACCTAATCGATTTTTTAACTCTAGTCTTAATTTTCTTGAACTTTTCAAAAATTTAGACTTATGTTGTATTTGGTAAAGATACTTGTACCTTGAATGATCATCAACTAGAGTGACAAAATATTCATGACTTTATTTGACCTTTACATTCACCAGACCACATGGGTCAGAATATGTAAACCCAAAGTATTCTTTAGTGTTCTAGCCCTATCTAATAAAGGCCCAATGACTATCTTGCATGAAAGGCAAGATCTACAGACAGGTAAAGTAATTAACTAACTTTTTAGAGAATTACCTTTTACTAGTCTTTTCATTCTATTCAAGTTGATGTTAATCAACCTTAACAGCCAAAGTCAAGTATCATCTTTTAGGAGAAAACAATGTCTTTCTATTTTGGATTCTATAATCCTGCATATCTCAGTATTTTGTAGTATAGTATATGCCAACATTTTTAACATATACAAATTGTTCTTATTTTCAGCTGAATGTATTTTTGGCCTTGGTCGGCCCCTCGAGGGGTCGGCCAAAGGGCCTATTTGGCTAAATTCGTTTTATCCCGAATGGATGAGCAAGAAGTGGGAAAGTCATTCGAGAATCCATTGAATGATTCGTTAAGATTTGAATTAAACGAGATAAGGTCTGTAACAGTCAGAATGATAAAAATAATCCATGATCGAGCTAAATTCTCGGAGATCTTAATAATGCAGGATCGACCATTACAATTACATGAAAATATAAAAAGCGAAGGACAGCGATGTTGAGAAGTATGCAATCATTACTTAGCTTTTACAGCCTAAGCTTTCTAAGTAAGAAACCTCGATTTCTAACTTGAGCGTCGGAGTTTAAGTGGCTTAGCACCACACTGGTGTTAGTTCTCTATTTTGCAGGCATCTACAGCTCCCGGTGATACAAATTTACGGTTGATCCGGCGATCCAAATTCCGGCATCAACATCAAATCAACAGTTTGTATCACTGGATGAAGTTGATGCCAGAATTTGGATCGCCGGATCAACCGTAAATTTGTATCACCGACGCGTTTGAAACTCTACGAAAATACCAGATGAATTGAATCCCAACAAGTGTGCTTTCGGAGTCACTTCAGGTAAATTCTTAGGTTTCATAATCAACCAGGGGGGTATTGAAGCAAATCCAGACAAGATCCGGGCTGTACTCGAGATGGAATCTCCGAAGACAATGAAGCAGTTGAAAAGCCTGAATGGAAAAATTGCTACTTTAAACTGATTTGTAAGTAGAGCAACTGATAAGTGTCTTCCATTTTTCAAACTGTTAAGGAAAAAGGCTAACTTTGAATGGACGGCGAAGTGTGAGCAGGCTTTCGAACTGTTGAAAAAATACCTTAGTTCGGCCCCACTCCTCTCCAAGCCTGTTACAGGAGAAGAGCTTTTCCTGTACTTGGCGACTTCTGACTCTGCAGTCAGCTCGGTGCTGATTAAGGAAGTTGATGGACGGCAATAGCCTATCTACTACACGAGCAAAGCTATGCTGGGAGCAGAGTCGAGATA
Organism: Trichosanthes truncata; assembly: GCA_033996785.1. Lineage (NCBI taxonomy): Eukaryota > Viridiplantae > Streptophyta > Magnoliopsida > Cucurbitales > Cucurbitaceae > Trichosanthes > Trichosanthes truncata. The sequence goes on from JAWPNB010000004.1 coordinate 19,526,625, forward strand.
CCCACAGGTAGAAAAGTTGGCTTTGGCTCTCGTGGTCTTGGCCCGCCGATTACGCCCATATTTCCAGGTGCATAAGGTAACTGTCTTATCCAATTTTCCATTGAGACAGGTGTTGCAAAAGCCTGAGACTTCAGGTCGGTTAATGAAGTGGGCGATAGAGCTAGAAGAGTATGATATTCAATTCCGACCCCGAACAGCAATGCAAGGGCAAGCGGTAGCCGATTTCGTGGCTGAGATGACTCCTCGAGCAAAAGTATGCGTAGCGCAATTCCGGTCCCAAGGTTTGACTGAGGATGACCTCCCTTGGACACTCTATGTGGATGGGTCATCTAGTCACCGAGGGTGCAGAGCTGGGTTGCTACTAGTGTCGCCAGACGGAGAGAGATTCGAGTATGCACTAAGGTTCAAGTTTCGAGCTTCCAATAATGAGGCCGAGTATGAGGCGTTATTGGCTGGGTTGAGGGTTGCTAAAATGTTTGAGATTAGCAATTTGCTTATTCTTAGTGACTCTCAACTCATCGTGAACCAGGTGGCAGAAACGTATCAGGCCAAAGAACAACGGATGGTTGAGTATTTGGCAAAAGTGAAGCAACATTTGGGATCCTTTGTCAAGTTTGAAATCAAGCGGATCCCACGATCTCAAAATGCTAATGCAGACTCATTAGCTAAGTTGGCAACAACTTACGAGACAGAATTAGGACGAACTGTCCCAGTGGAGATCCTAGATGAGCCAAGTGTTCGAGAACACGAAGTGATGGAACTCGATGATCCTCCGATAGGTAATGAACGCACTTGGATTGACCCACTAGTTGATTTCCTCACAAGTGGTGAACTCCCTTCTGATAAAAATGAAGCGCGACGACTAAGGTACAGAGCGGCCAGATATGTCTTGCGAGGTGGTCAGTTGTATAAGAGAAGCTACTCTTTACCTCTTCTCAAGTGTCTTACACCTGCTGAAGCTAAGTATGTCATGCGAGAAATACACGAAGGTGTATGCGGAAACCATTCAGGTGCACGGTCTCTTGCGCAGAAAGTGGTAAGGCAGGGGTATTATTGGCCTACTATATTTGCAGATGCACGTATTTTCGTTAGGTCATGTGACTGGTGTCAACGTTTTACTACAATACAGAGGCAACCTCCTACACTGCTCACAAGCATTATGAGCCCATGGCCGTTCGCGCAATGGGGGGTAGACCTCATAGGACCCCTTCCTCAAGGTCGAGGGCAAACAAAATTTGCTATAGTGGCGGTCGATTATTTTACAAAATGGGTAGAGGCGGAAGCCCTAGCAACCATAACGGAGAAGAAAGTTACCGACTTCATTTGGAGAGGTATAATATGCCGTTTTGGTATACCATATGCTCTTGTCACTGACAATGGTCGACAATTTGATAATGCAACCTTTCAAAAATTTTGTGCTGATTTGAGCATCAAACATTTCTTCTCTTCTCTAGCCCATCTGCAAGCAAATGGTCAAGTGGAAGCAGTGAATAAAATCATTAAGCAAAATCTGAAGACCAAATTGGAGGGGCTGAAAGGGCTTTGGGCTGAAGAATTACCAAATGTTTTATGGGCCTACAGGACCACCCCTCGGACCTCGACTGGAGAGACTCCTTTCTCACTTTCATTTGGATCCGAAGCAGTTATTCCAGTAGAAGTTGGCCTCCCGTCACCAAGAGTTGAACAGTTCAATCCTGAGGACAACACTAATTCGCTTAACATCCACCTCGACCTATTAGAGGAGCGACGAGAGACAGCAAGATTGAGAATAGCTGAGTACAAGAACAGAGTAGCTCGATACTACAATTCTCGTGTAAAGCGACGAAGTTTCAAAGAAGGAGATTTAGTTCTTCGGAGGGTTATGCCAAACACTAAAGACTCGAATAGTGGAACATTAGGCCCAACATGGGAAGGTCCGTATCGGGTTACGAAAGTTGTTCGACCAGGAACTTATGAGATAGCTGATCTTGGAGGTCGACATATGCCTCATCCATGAAACGCTGAACATCTGAAAATTTACTTTCAGTAAAGCTGATGTTTTAATTTTTCATTGTAATTTTTGAGTTGAACGTCATTTCTTTAATTTCAATTTTTAATGAAGGCGTATTTTTTACTCAAGCAAGTTATTTCAAAAATAAAACCAACTCTGCGTGAGTGGGGGTATGATCCATCAAGACACAAACAAGCAACTAGATTAACCTTTGAAGATTCATGGGTAGATCGGCAAAGCAAAATGACATAAATGATCATTAATACATAAGAGTTCATGATTGAAAAAGGGAAGCGATATATAAGCACGTAAATTTGTCATCTGAGAGGATACCATGAACAAAACCTTCCCCTAAAACTTCGTTCTCCAGTCTGGAAGTCTAAACAAAATCGAAGCCTTCTCCTAAAGCTTCAGGTCCAGAAGTTTGGCCAAGATCAAACTCTGGAGGATCGCAATATTCTTTGAAAGACGTTTTGAGCCATTTGAGATCCAAGTTAGGATGATGCTGCTTAGCAGTCCGAATTGACCAAGTCACTCCACGACGCATAGCTTGATTCTGAAAATCAATGTATTCATCAGAAAGTTTGAATGCCTCAATCAAAAATTTGGAGTCAGCAAGCTTAGCTTCAGCCTCCTCTAGTTTAGCCTGGGTCTTTGACAATTGAAGTTGGAGAGCCGATACATCACTCTCGGAGCAGACTCGGTAGTCATCAAACTGAGCCTGTAGACTCTGCAAAGATTGGTTCGCTTGGGCGTGTAGAGTAAACGCTTGGTCCAGTTCTTCTCTAGACACGTGATTTCGGCGAAGTTGAGTGAGTTCTCTACGAAGATAAGTGAGTTCTCTTGACACCCGGCGAGAAGCTAAAGTCGCATGACCAAAAGCCTGCATGCAAAACACACAATGAGAAAATTAAGGCTTACAACAATCAATTTTGGAAGACAAGATAAATACTTCACCTCACAAAGATGATGCATCATAGCCTTGAAAGCAAGTTGGGGGTCCTGTAAACCACAACGACAGTCAACCCGTTCTTGAGAAGAGCTAGCTTCAGATAAGCCTGCCCAAATGGAAAATGAAAGCTCAAGTTCAGCAGTCTCGTCAACAGGAGAATCATAAGGGCCAGGATAGTCAAATGAAAGAATAGTCCCATGGCTGGACCCGCCCAATGATGGAGGAGCGTTATGGCTGGCCCCTCCTACGAGATGAGTAGTAGGGGGTACCGGGGTTGGAGAAATGCCTAATCTGCCAGATCCTTGAGAAGGAGGTCGAAAAGTTGTACGCCTAGGAGAGGCCCGAGTGCACTATCTACGAGAAGGTTGTCTTTCGTGCCCTTCGTTGTTAATGGGAGAGGTGACCATGGGGACAGTCTCTACAGGTTCAGAATCTGAGTTGTCAGATGTCATTTCCAACTCACGGTCCATAGCTCTGACTCGGGGACGTGAAGCCATATCTAACAAAAAAAATCGAGCAAAGTTAAAGTTCGTTATCTACATTCAAGACTCGATTGACAAGGTACATATGATTTAATACCCAATTCTGAGGGTAGTACCTGAAAAGTTCGGCGAGGGGATGAGGTGATATTCAGCAAGGAGATCGGGATGAACCAAATCAGGACCCCAACGCAGAAGTCCACTAATCCTCCAAGCAAGGTCACGAAAGGCAATAGCCACAGGCGATGGCTCTAGATTGATGTTAGCTACAAAAACAATAGCAAAATAAGAATAGCATGATGTATACACAAAAAGTCGGAAGGGAAAAGTAGACTCGCCTATCACCCTGAAATCAGTTGGAATTGGGAGAGTATAGCCAGAGTTATCAGAGGCAAGCCATGAACCGCTAATGAATAACCAATATTTCTTCCAGTTTTTCACTAACGAGGGTTCTCTCACTATAGGTTCATGGACGGACTGCGGGCAAGTATAATAAAATAGTTGGGACTTATCTTTTTGCTTAAAAGTGTGCAAGGATAGAAAATCAAGGGCTGTCATAGGTGTACGGTTCCCAACCTGAAGCCAAAGGATATAACACCCTATAAAAGTACACCAAGCGTTGGGAAGAATTTGACAGGGGGCAAGATTAATAAGGGTCAAGAAATTTTGGATCATAGGCAGTAGAGGGAGTCGGACACCACTAGTAAACATGTCGGGGTAGAATGCCACTTCCCCAGGGGAGGGAAAGGCTGGTTTCTCTCCACAATTCGGGACTCTCATTCTGATGGAAGAAGGAACGTTAAACTGAACCCTAAGGTCATCTAGGGTAGCTTGAGTCAAAGGGCCTATTCGGCTAAATTCGTTTCATCCCGAATGGACGAGCAAGAAGCGAGAAAGTCATTTGAGAGTGCATTGAATGATTCGTTAATATTCGAATTAAACGAGATAAGGTCTATAACGGTCAGAATGATAAAAATAATCCATGATTGAGCTAAATTCTCGGAGATCTTAATAATGCAGGATCGACCGTTAGAATTACATGAAAATATAAAAAGCGAAGGACAGCGATGTTGAGAGGTATGCAATCATTACTTAGCTTTTACAGCCTAAGCTTTCTAAGTAAGAAACCTCGATTTCTAACTTGAGCGTTGGAGTTTAAGTGGCTTAGCACCACACCGGTGTTAGTTCTCTATTTTGCAGGCATTTACAGCTCCCGGTGATACAAATTTACGGTTGATCCGGCGATCCAAGTTCCGACATCAACAATTTTGAAAATATAAACTTTCATACTTCAAAGTAATTCATACTATATGAACATTTTTGTAATAAAGTTCGAGAAATTGAATTTCTCTTATGGTTACTAAAAACACCATATTCAGCATTATGTAACAATTTTTACTTAATGACATCTTAATGTCTCCCACTACACTAACTGAGATAGGCTTCCTGGTGCTAACTTGTAGAAACTATTCTACATGTTAAGTATTTTCCAAGAATTACATATTAAATGTAATGAAGAATAAATCTTGATAGTAGATCTTATATCGACTATCTAGGTGACATTATGTATATTCCAGCAAAAATCTAGTAAATCAAATTTACTTTCATTTATATTTTTCTTCCTAGAGGTATTTCAAAAATTCCTCTTATTATTACTGTCCTAGCTAATTTAGGAACTATTTCCTTTTATATAGCTTCAATCATTTGGTTTCTTTACTTGGATTTTTGTAAAACTTAGTTTGAGATCATTTAGACAACTTTCTAAATTTAGCTTATGTTGACTTCAACATCTCATATGTTGTTGTCATTTTATTTATCTTCTAAATTTGACATCTAACATGTCAACTAGGAGAATACGTACAAGCTATCTCGTTTACTTTTGATTCATTAATCATGTGCTTCACGAACAATTCGAATAGCATTAGCAACAGGTTTTGAGAACATTTCTCAATAAAGACAAATTCAGAATTTTACACTACCATTACAAGTGTTAATGTTACTTTTCCAAGTAATAAAATTTCTCAATTTTGACTTATCAGTAATAAAATTAAAAATTATGAGATAAACTAACATAATATTGAAATATATAAAATATATATTTTAACATCATGCAAACAATTATCCATTCAATTTTTGCATAGAAATCAAACAATTTGAAAAATGAACCCTATAAATCATTTCTAATGCTATGGTACTTTAGTGAGTTAGAACAAGTGCCGCCGTAGGGTAGGTCAAGTATTCTTTCACTAAACTGAGACAATCTCAACCAAGTATTATACCAAAATAACTCTTATTCCTATAATATTTAGTTACCATTAGTTTGGTCAAAGACATCATTAACAACTTTAATGAGTCCTTTGTAAGTGTGACCCATAATTTTAGATCCCGTAGTTTTATCCCAACAAGTGTCGCCGTAGGGTAGGTCAAGTATTGGAAACAAAACTACAATCCTATCCTTCTCAGAAGTTCACCCTGATATTGACCCATGCAAACACCTTCCGTAGGGGGATGGTCCAAAAGCCGCCACGAGGCCCCGCATGAATCTCACGATGTAAACTAATGATGGAGACCGTATGATATGTTGACACATTTCCTTCTCCCACTTACTATAATACTTTCTCAAAAGATTCACCTTGATATTGATCCATGCAAACACCTTCCGTAGGGAGGACGATCCAAAAGCCGCCACGAGGCCCCACATGAATCTCACGTTGTGAATCAATAATAGAGACCGTTGGATTTTTGACATGTGTCATTCTCCCACTAAGTATTTTGAAATAGAGTTTTCTATTGCTTAGAAAAATTAGGCTAATCTCATTTATCTAAGTTCCTCAATCTACCTTTCATAACCCTTATATTGTTAGATTGATTTTAATGTGAATTACTAAGTTTTTAAACTATTTAAAAAATAATAATAACATTATGATCATACTTAGTGAAAATAAATAAAATTTGACAAATTCAACTCCCAGGTCGGTTCCTAGTTAGAGGTGTTCCCTTTCGGTCAGCTTAAATACCCCAGTCTAGACAGAACCTTCCATAGACAGAGTTCCCTTATAGTCAATTTTTATTTTCAAATTCATTAATCTTTAATTAACTATTAATTATTAGATTAATGAACATAAATATTTTTAATCTTATTAAAAAATAATTAACTTGGATAGTCTTAAAAATCCATCATTTTAAACTCTTTAAATTAAAAGATAATCCTGGATATTTTATTCTAATTCTATTAGAAAAATAGAAGATAAATTAAATTCAAAACATAAACTATGGATAATCTTTAAATTCTACCATTTAAAACTAAATTAAAAGATTATCCTAAATTCTAACAAATAAAGATATATTAAATTCAAATTTTAAACTATTTAAAGCATAATTCGAAATATCTTTATTTTAAGAAAATCCTAATCTCATTAGGATATGTCCTAATCCTATTAGGAAAACATGGATTTCATTTATGAAAGAAAATATCCTAATTTAATTTTCAAATATAACAATTATATTCAAAGATATGGAAAATATAAGCATATTAAGAAAATATCCCAATTCTATTAGGAATCATCCTAATCAAATTTTCCAATATAACAATTATATTAAAAAAATAATCTTAATTCTATTAGGAAACAACCTAATCATAATTTTCAAATATAACAATTATATTCAAAAATAAGATAAGATGCATGATCATGTTTAACCTATGGTGGGATTTTAAATTTAAATGGCATACTTTATGCAACAATCAAACAATTTAAAACATACATCTCATGCATAATTAAATTAAAAATAGCAAAATTTACCGGCATATTTGGCATATCCTAAGAAATTGAAAATAATTTAAATTACAATAATTTAAATCCAAGACATATCTTGGTCTTCAATATCTTCCTTGTTTGGACCATTCCAAATCTAGGATTTAGGAATCATAAATTTTTTCACATTTTTTTTTCGCAAACGTTTTTGGCTTTGACTTCTTCAGCCCATAAAATCAAAATTTTCAGCTATCGTAGTCATTCAAGTAAAATACATGAAATCCTAACCCTTATGGGTTTTACAACGATCTAATCAAAGCAATAAATCTAATGTCAAATAGCCTAAACAATCAATTTGCAAACCGAAATATATCACATATATGACAAATTAAAATACCCACCATCACAAAACTTTAATTCTAAATAAAACTCAAAGATTGCTCTGATACAAATTGAAGGGAATAATCGAATTAAACCCATTGCGGAAGCATAGGAATCTTCTTTGATTTATATGAATTAAACTAAAATACAAGGGTTAAGCAATAAATACCTTCCAAATATGGAGATTCTTCTGGCAGATCTTTATCTCTTCCACAAAGTCTTCCTAGCTATGACTCGAACACAAGACCAAGGCTTGTGGGAGTCTTTTGAAAGAAAATCCACAAGGGATTGGAGAGGAAGAGGTCTAGAGAGAATTCCCTAATTCTCTCTATTGAGGAGTGTGTTTTGTAGAAATACACAATGGCTCACTCCTAGGGTCCTATTTATAGTGATCTAGAGAAAATAATTAAATAATATATTTTGATATCTAATATATTAAAATATATTTATCTAACCAATTTGAATCTTATTCAAACCGTTTAAAATTCTCCTACGACATTTATTTCCTAATTTGAATCCAATTCAAATTTAATAAATATCTTTTATTTAATGTATCTAATATACATTAATTATTTTAATATTTAATGTATCAAATACAATAAATATATTTTCCTCTTTTAATTAATATATCTAATATATTAAATATTAATTGAAACACTTCAAATTAAATATTAATTTGAACATTTCAAATTTTAATATATAATGTACCAAATACAATAAATATATTTTCCTCTTTTATATTTAATATATCTAATATATTAAATATTAATTTGAACACTTCAAATTAAATATTAATTTGAACATTTCAAAATTTTCTTTCAACTAAATTGATCTTTTAGTGTTACTATGAGCTAGCAAGGGGACCTTATGGACCTACAGATTATAAGCTCCAATGATACAAAATTAATTAATTAAACCCTTTAATTAATTAATTTTCATTCATTAACTATAGGTCACTCCACTATAGACCTAGAGTTGCACTGTTATGTACTGTAGGACAAGTTGTGTCCATAGATATAATCATTACATGTAAATCAATCATTCACGAGTTGTTCGTAATTACAGTGGGTCAAAAGTCCGTTTTACCCCTATAATTACATCTTGCACCTTAAGTACCACTAATCCTCTAATGAACAATATGTTTATAATCTAATTATAAACTAAGTCCCTTTCGGGCAAATGAGAGGGTGGGGGTCCCATTGTTCAAGTCCCGAAATCAGCACTTAAGAGAACTACTCATCTACTTACCCTATATGGGAAGGAGTGAATTCCATCCTGTGAGATTATGTTCCCAGCTCCCTATTTGGTCAAGTCCCCAAAATGGTAGGCATATTGAATCGGCTACAAAAGTCACTCTCACCCATGCAAATCAAAGGACAAGCCCTCACAGGCAGAAGTTCATAACTCACTCAGGATTAAAATCGAGTCACATATGATCATCCTGATGAAATATTAATCTTCTCAATTAACGGATTTCTAAAGAGAGATTAAATATTTCGTGACCCAGTCTTATACAAACTCATTGTATAAGATACCCCCACTCACATGTCTCTACATGAATGATTTGGATTAAATCATTTGTAACTATTACAAAGTGGGCCGTATCAATAGTGTTACCAGGATAAGGCACCCAACCTTATCCATTTACTATGACCCTTTAGGTTATTTCTTGAACATGATCCTCTCGTATGTCAACCACATACTGTTCAAGATTACACTAATAACCTTGGATTTTTCATATAATGGATAATATTATATTACAAATAAAATAATCAAAATTATTATTCATTATTAAATAAATTATTAATTACGAGGCTTTAGAGCATAAATCCCAACACTATGACCCTTTAGGTTATTTCTTGAACATGATCCTTCCATATTTCGACCACATACTGTTCAAGATTACACTAATAACCTTGAATTTTTCATATAATGGATAATATTATATTGCAAATAAAATAATCAAAATTATTATTAATTATTAGATAAATCATTAATTACAAGGCTTTAGGGCATAAATCCCAACAAGTTGGGTGTTCAGTGGTCATCGACGGTGGTTGTTGGGTGGTCGGTTCTCTAGGGTGAACGTTGGAGTGGTCATCAGGTTGGTCGGGTTGTAGTGGTCAGTTAGCCAGAGTGGTCACCAGGTAGTTGGGTTGTAGGGGTGGTCGGCAACGATGGTTGTCGACAATGCTAGCCAGGTGGTCAGGGCGCTTTTACGTTGATTAATTGTTGATTTCAGGAATCCGAGCAATTCCAAGCGGAAATATGAATTTTGGAGCTTTTACATTGATTATGGAGCTATTTGAGAACTTATGAAGTTGCTAAGGAGAAGATGAGTTGAAGTAGCTGATGGGGCCGAGACGACAACATTGCAACGCCACAACTTGGTAGGCAAACCTGAGAGCTAGTGTTGCAACGCTAGAAACGCGCTTGCAAATGAGGTTCCTTCCGTAGCGTTGCAATGCTACTAATGGTGTTGCAATGCTACCCTATTAAGCTATGGAGAAATGATATCGTTTTGGTATAGCGTTGCAACGTTGTACCTAATGTTGCAATGTTGTTTCAATTACAGCATCTAATACTTCGATTCTTCATCGGTTTTTGGGGGCGATTTTTGGTGTTCTACACCCTAATCCACAATTTGAGAGAGTTTAGAGAGTTTCAAGGTTGAATTGGAGCAGAATTCTTGAAGACCCGACGTCGAAGTTCACGGAGATCATAGCGGGAGCGAAGGATCAATGCGTAACGAGTTTATCTCTCTATTTTCCCTGTATTTCTCTGCTGCGATTGAGTGTTTTTGGATGGATTCTGGTTGTTTTGCAGTGAAGTATGATGTACTTTGATTAGATAGTAGAGTTTCAGGCTTAATTAAGCCTTTGGACTATGTAATTGAACTTCATTGGGGATTTGTGATTAATTAGTCGTTGTTAATTTTATGCAATGTTCTTAATGCTTTAATTCCCTTAATCAAGGAGCTAATGAACTGCTCGTTTATGTTATTTCTTGACAAAGAATGCATAAATTAGAGCTTAAATTGCATGATAATTGATGTTTGAACACAACAGTGATAAGAACATCAATTAGGGTCGATGATAGGGTTCGTTACTGCCCGATGATAATTAATTAATGAAACGTACACGTAATTTAATTAATTACACTCGAGAATTGGAAGAGCTCGACAGAGTATTCCATGATACACTACCCTTAGATTAAATTAAATTGATTAATTAATAACAAATGTTCGTTAGACTCAATAAATGGTCCATTGGTGAGGTTAATGTACTAAACTCGGCCCTTAAATTTGTGCTCCTTCCATTTATTCCTTTATTTGCTTAAATTTAGTCTTTTTCGTTGCATGTTCTTCTGGCGGTTTGTTTTCCTAAATAAAATTAGATGCGATTAAGAACAGTAATTAATTGATTAAACCTTCCCAATTCCCTGAGAATTTGATACTCGGTAATATTTACCTTTTTATTATTACTTCGATCACGTGCGCTTGCGTGTACATCAATCAAGTTTTTGGCGTTGTTGCCGGAAAATTTGCAGTTAATTCAATTTATATTGTACTGAAAGTGTCTGATCTTAATTTAGGAGTTTTTATTCTTGTTTTTAATTAGTTTTCTCTAGTTCTTTGTTTTATTTTGGTTGGGTGATCTGTGGCAATTTTTTTTAGGAGCATTAAGGTGTTTAATAGCGTTCTTGGAGTTTTTTTGCTTGTTTTTAATTTGGCAAGATGCTTCATAGCATTTTTAAACTAAATTCTTTAGCCATGAGCCATGGATGAGGAAAATAAGGCGATTCGGGATTATTTTCTATTGGAGCTACATGTAGACTACTCTAGAATAGCGTACACACCCATCGTTGCGGACAATTTTGATCTAAAGGCTGGTCTAATTCATATGGTTCGAGATAATGCATTTCGGGAGTATCCATCCAAGGATCCGTACTATCATCTATGCACGTTTTTGGATATCAGTGGGACGGTAAAAATTAATGGTGTTAGCTCTAATGTTGTTAATTTACGCTTGTTTCCATTTTCTTTGCAAGATAGGGTGAGAGATTTGTTCGATTCTTTAACTCCTTGAGGTATTTCAACTTGGAGTGAGCAAACGAAGGCATTTCTCACAAAATTCTTCCCTTTTGCCAAAATAGTGAAGCTCAGAATAGAAATTTGCATATTCAAGCAAAAATAGGAGGAGCAGTTTTACGAGGCGTGGGAATGCTATAAGGATATGTTGAGGAAGTGCCCACCAAGTGGATTTCCTGATTGGCTTTAGGTACAACTTTTCTATAATGGGTTGCTTAGTACTAACAAAATTACTCTTGACACTGCAGCTAGAGGAAACTTTCTAGTTAAGTCAGTGAAGGAAGCTCGAGCCCTTTTAGAGGAGTTGACCATCACAAGTTATCAATGGCCATTGGAGGATTTCACACCACACAAGAGAGCTTGTGTAGCCAATGAGGTTAGTGCTCTTAAATTTTAAGTTGAAACACTAACAAAGGCGTTGAGTAAATTGTTAGGGACAGAGTTGAAGGAGGACTCTGAGGAACCTAGTCCCAAGCATGTTAAAGCTGTGAGCACAAGGAAAGTTGGATGCAAGTGTGCTCAGGAAGCTAAGCCTAAAGATGTTGAGAACCACCCAGGTAAGGAAGCTCAATTAAAGTCCTCTTGTGTTACTAATGAAAGTGTAGTGCAGCCTTTTTCAGGAGTAGCAGGTACAGAATCTCAAGATCAGAGGAATCCACTTGAAGACATTCTGGAGAGATTGATAGAGGAGACCAGGTGCAATTCTCATGATATGAACGATATGGTGACGCGATGCATGTTAAGGAAGAAACCCAAGATGTAATGATCCAACATATGAGAGATAAAATCAAGCAGATGGTAGCAATCTTGAACAGCCTATAAAGAGGTAAGAATGATTTACATGTTATTCCTACTGATCCACTTGTTGAATGTACAACCATATCCTTAAGAAGTCAAAAGAATTGAAGGAGCCCGATCGTAAGAAGGAAGATGTGCCAAGCACAAAAAAGGAAGGGATATCGATGAAGAGGTAGTAGAGAATGAGGAAGCACCTCAATAGCTTAATTCAGGGAAGTTATCTAATTCTATACCTTTTGTTCCCAATGAAATTATGTATCCTAAGTTAGAAAGAAAACGTTAGATGATGAGTTTGCTAAATTTCTTGAGCATTTTAAGAAACTCCACATAAATATACCTTTTGCTAATGCGCTTGAACAGGTACCCAATTATGCAAAGTTTATGAAGAAAATTCTAGCAAACAAGAGGAAGTTTGAAAAGGATGAAAAAGTGCAGATGAACGTCAAGTGCAGTGCTATCATTCAGAGGGCGCTACCATAGAAAATGAACGACCTAAGGAGTTTCAGTATCCCTTGTATTATTAGTAGTGTTCAAATAAAAAAGGCACTCTGCGATTTAGGGGCGAGTATTAATTTAATGCCTCTTAGTATTTTCAGGAAACTTGGTGTAGGGGAGCTTAAACAGACAAGCGTAGTGCTTCAGTTGGCAGATCGTTCTCTGACGTACCCAAAAGATATTTTAGAGGATGTTCTAGTTAAAGTTGATAAGTTTATTTTCCCTGTAGATTTTGTTGTCCTGGACATGGAGGAAGATGCGGAGGTCCCAATCATCCTGGTGAGGCCATTTCTGGCTATAGGATGCACTTTGATCGAGGTTCACATAGGAACTCTGACTCTATGCGTAAATGATGAAAATGTAGTGTTCAACATTTTTGAGGCATTGAAACACCCCAATGAGGTTAGTACTTGCCATATGATTGATGTTGTGGATACTATTATGGATGAATGTATTGAGTTAGTGACTCTTGTTGATAAGTTTAAGGTTGGCATGCCTGATTTGTGTGGTGAGTTGTCTGAAAATCTGGATTTTGAGCATGCCTATTTTTGTGATAATGTTATAGAGGCACCTATAGGACATAATAGGGAGGAGGAAATGATATCTGAGTTTGTTTGTGCACGAGTTGACACTCCTCCTCCTGAATTAAAGAAATTGTCTGCTCACCTACGCTATGCTTTCTTAGGTGACTCCTCTACTTTCCCTGTGATTATTGTTGCTGAGTTGAGTAAAGTAGAAGAGGAAAAATTGTTGAATGTGTTGCGTGCACATAAGTTTGCTTTAGGGTGGTCTATTAGTGATATTAAAGGCATTAACCCCCTCGATTGTCATGCACAAAATTTTGATGGAGGATGACTTTAATGCCACTGTAGAACACCAAAGGAGACTTAACCCCACCATGAAGGAACTGGTTAAAAACGAGATGATGAAATTATTAAATGTTGGTACTATTTTTGCTATTCCTGATAGTCCTTGGGTAAGCCCAGCACAGGTTGTACCTAAAAAGGAGGGATGACGGTCGTAAAGAACCAAAAGAATGAAGATATCTCGACCCGAACAGTGACTAGATGGCGTGTGTGCATTGACTATAGGAAGCTCAACAAAGCCACCAGAAAGGATCACTTTCCCTTGCCTTTTATTGACCAGATCTGGATAGGTTAGCAAGTTATCCTTACTAATGTTTTCTTGATGGTTATTCAAGTTATAATCAGATTGCGATATCACCTGAGAACCAGGAGAAGACGACATTCATGTGTCCCTATGGTAAGTATGCCTTCAGGCAAATGCCATTTCGGCTGTCTAACGCTCATGCCACCTTCCAACGCTTCATGATGACTATCTTTGCAGATTTTTTCGAGGAGATTATGGAAGTTTTTATGGATGATTTTAGCATTTTTGGTACTTCTTTTGATTCTTGTTTGCATAATATTTCTTGTGTGCTGCAGCGGTGTCGGGAAACTAACTTTGTTCTTAATTAGGAGAAATGTCATTTTATGGTAAAACAAGGTATAGTTTTTGGCCACAAGGTATCTGCAAAGGGGCTGGAGGTGGATCGAGCTAAGATTTCTGCGATTGAATAATTACCACCTCCAGTAAATGTTAAGGGAGTTCGTAGCTTTCTAGGACACACAGGGTCTTATCGTCAAAATTAAAGATTTTTCTAAAATTACTAACCCTTGTCTAATTTACTTGAGAAAGATGCTCCTTTTGTTTTTGACGAGGATTGCATGCTAGCATTTAATGTTCATAAGGATAAGTTGACTTCTGCACCTGTGATAGTTGTACTTGATTGGAGTCAACCATTTGAAATCATGTGTGATGCTAGTGATTATGCATTAGGAGCAGTCCTAGGACAGCGTAGAGACAAGTTTTTTAGGGTTATTTATTATGTAAGTAGAACTCTGGATAATGCTCAACAGAATTATACTACCACTGAGAAAGAGATGTCTACTGTTGTGTTTGCTTTTGATAAATTTAGGCCCTATTAACTTGGTTCGAAGGTAATTGTGCATACAGATAATGCTGTTATTTATTATCTCTATAGAAAGAAAGATTAGAAACCTCGCTTGATTAGGTGGATTCTTTTGTTGCAGGAATTTGATAATGAGATTAGGGATAGGAAGGGCTATGAGAATGTCATGGCAGATCATCTGTCTCAATTGGAGCATGAGCCAAAGGTGCAAACATTCCCTATAAAAGAAGACTTTCCTGATGAACGACTGTACACAGTTAAGTCTTCTTTCCCCTGGTATTTAGATATTGTGAATTATCTTGCTTCAAGGAATCTTCCACCTAATTTGTGTGCCCAGCAAAGGAAGAAATTCTTGCATGACACGAAGTCTTACCTGTGGGATGACCCATTGCTTTTCAAGGTATGTTCTGATCAGATCATTAGGCGTTGTGTACCTATGGAGGAAGTGGCCAAGATTTTACATGCCTGCCACTCTTCTCCATATGGTGGATATTTCGGTCCTTTAAGAACGGCTGCAAAGATACTTCAATCTGGTTTTTTTTCTGGCCTAGTTTGTTTAAAGATTGTTATACTTTTATAAAACCATGTGATAGGTATCAACGAACAGGTAATATATCCTGTCGTCATGAAATGCCCTTAACCCCTATTCTTGAAGTCGAGTTATTTGATGTATGGGGTATAGATTTTATGGGTCCTTTTCTGTCCTCTAATGGTTATCTTTATATTTTGGTTGCTATTGATTATGTGTCTAAATGGGTTGAGGTCTTAGCAAATAAGACTAATGATGCACTTGTTGTATTGAAATTCTTACAAAAGCACATATTCACTAAATGTGGTACACCACGGGCTATTATTAGTGATGAAGGGTCTCATTTCTGTAATAAATTGTTTGATTCACTGATGAAAAAGTATGGTGTGAAGAATAAGATATCCTTGGGTTATCATCCTCAAACTAATGGACATGCTAAAATTTCTAACAGGGAGATTAAGCATTGGAGAAGACAGTGAAGACAAACAAGAAAGATTGGGCATGGAAGCTTGACGATGCTCTTTGGGCGTACAAGAGGGCCTACAAAATACCGATAGGTATCTCGCCGTATCGATTGGTGTTTGGAAAGGCCTGTCACTTACCTTTGGAGTTCAAGCATAAAGCGTACTGGGCAATCAAAAAGCTAAACCTTGACCTACATAAAGCTGGAGAGCAACGCCTACTTCAACTGAATGAGTTAGAGGAGTTCAAAACATAGGCATATGAGAATGCCAAGTTGTACAAAGAGAGGATAGCGAGATGGCACGACAAGATGATTCAGAACCGTTCCTTCTACCAGGTCAACAAGTCCTTTTATTTAACTCACGTTTGCGTTTGTTCCCAGGTAAGCTAAATTCGAGGTGGGCAAGGCCATTTACAATTATTGAAGTATTCTCACATGGTGTAGTCAAGCTCATAGATAGTGAAGGCAAAATTTTCAAAGTAAATGCACATAGGATAAAGCATTATTGTGGCATTGAAGAAAGTCGCCTGGAGAAGATTATTTTGGATGATGACTGAGTTGTGCTAAAGCATCGTCGAGCAATCGACATTAAAAATTTACGCTTCTTGGAGGCAGCCAAGCTTCAAATCCTCTTTAGTTGTTTTCTTTTCTGCTTTCGTAGTTAGTTAGTGAGGACATTTTGCGTTAATCTAATGCTCCCACTTATCGTTCCTTGTGTAGGTGCTCGCGGTTCAGCCTTGATCTCTTATTTTCATTATGGATTATTTGGTCGATAATGGACTCAGGGTAGCATCATTCTCCTTCTAATTATTTGTCCTTAAGCTGGTTGAATTTGTTATATTATATACATTGAGGACAGTGTATAGTTCTAGTGTGGGGGAATGGTGTTATGTTGTTGTTGAGAATGTGTGCTGTAGAGTTGTTTTAGAATGGTGCATGTTGAAGTGATGATGAAATTTCATGGTTTGTGCTCTTTAGTGGATTGTTTATGTATATGTATTGTGGAATTTGAGCATGATAAAAGTTGAGCACGTAGCCTAGTGTTGATTAGTTGAATATTTAGAGGAGCATTATGTTTTCCATATGTTTATTGTCACCTCGATAGGCGTAAGGTTTGAATAGAAGGTGACCTTGCATGGTTGTTAGTAACATTGTACTTAGGGGTTTCATGTCTATTTGCCTGTAGTGGAAAACATGTTTTATTAAAAAAAAAAAAGTACGAATGTGCTTTTGGTTCTCAAGGGTAAAAAGAGTTGCCCCTACTGTGATCATTTAGGCCACTCATTGAGTGAGTGCTCTAGGTAAGGGTCCCTATAGTAGATGTTCAAAAGCTAGTACCCTTGTGTGAATAAAAATTATATTAGTGTGAGGGATGTCTAGTAATTTCAGGCATCCTAGTTAAGTTTTACTTACGATTTGTGTAAATTAGCTAGATGGTTGAATCTTACGGCCAGTGTAGGGGGAAGATGAATGGAGGAGAGCATAAGATTACTCTAAATTAGTAAACGAGTCATCATTAGTCTATGCACACACACACAAAAAGTTCAGAGTTCCTTCTACATTGCTTGTGATTTAGGCATGCTCTCATTTCATTGTTCTTGTTCTCTAATTCCACTTTTGAGTATATTGAGAATTGAGTCACTTATGCGTGCAATTTTCTAAAGCATTTTTTTTAAGGAGAGTTTGATTTTTTTTTTGCTCGGGACTAGCAAAACCTCAAGTGTGGTGGTATTTGATAGCACTAATTTAGTGCTATATTTGTGCCTTTATTTAGCTAGTTTTATGGTATAATAGTGAGCTTTTACGTTGATTAATTGTTGATTTCAGGAATCCTAGCAATTCCAAGCGGAAATATGAATTTTGGAGCATTATGTTGATTATGGAGCTATTTGAGAGCTTATGGAGGAGCTAAGGAGAAGATGAGTTGAAGTGCTAACTGATGGGGCCGAGAGGACAGCGTTGCAATGCTTGAATTGGCGTTGCAACGCCACAACTTGGTGGGCAAACCCGAGAGCTAGCGTTTAGCATTACAACGCTAGAAATGCTCTTGCAAATGAGGTTTCGTCCATAGCGTTGCAATGCTACTAATGGAGTTGCAATGCTACCCTATTAAGCTATGGAGAAACAATGTCATTTTAGTATAGCGTTTCAACACTGTACCTAGCGTTGCAACGCTGTTTCGATTATAGCTTCTAATACTTCAATTCTTCATCGATTTTGGGGCTTTACACCCTAATCCACAATTTGAGAGAGTTTAGAGAGTTTTGGGTTTGAATTGGAGCAGAATTCTTGAAGATCTGACGCTGAGGTTTGCGGAAATCATAGGGGGAGTGATGAATCGATGCGTAACGGTTTATCTCTCTATTTTCCCTGTATTTCTCTACTGCGATTGAGTGTTTTTGGATGGATTTTGGTTGTTTTGCACTGAAGTATGATGTACTTTGATTAGATAGTAGAGTTTAGGGCTTAATTAAGCCTTTAGACCATGTAATTGAACTTAATTGGGGATTTGTAATTAATTAGTGGTTGTTAATTTTATGCAATGTTCTCAATGCTTTAATTCCCCTAATCAAGGAGCTAATTAACTGCTGGTTTATATGTTATTGCTTGACAAAGAATGCAAAAATTAGAGTTTAAATTGCATGATAATTGATGTTTGGACATGACAGTGATAAGAACATCAATTAGGGTTGAAGATAGGGGTTCGCTACTGTCGGGTGAGAATTAATTAATGAGACGGACACGTAATTTAATTAATTACACCCGAGAATTGGAAGAGCTCAACAGAAGATTCCATGATACACTACCCTTAGATTCAATTAAATGGATTAATTAATAACAAGTGCCCATTAGACTCAATAAATGGTCAATTGGTGAGGTTAATGTCCTAAACTCGGCCCTTAAATTTGTGCTCCTTCCATTTATTCCTTTATTGCTTAAATTTAGTCTTTTTCGTTGCATGTTCTTCTAGCGGTTTGTTTTCCTATATAAAATTAGATGCGATTAAGAACAGTAATTAATTGATTAAACATTCCCAATTCCCTGAGAAATCGATACTCGATAATATTTATCGTTTTATCATTACTTCGATCACGTGCGCTTGTGTGTACAACAATCACCAAACACTGCAAAATTTACAAAAATAACTTTTTTTTTCAAAATTAAACACTTAAAAAGTTAACTAAACGAACCCAACAATTAAAACCAACCAGTTATATGGAAAAGGCTATATATGCCTTTAATTTGATCAATGCTGATCATACTATTGTTGATTAGCAAATACATTAAAATCTTCGGAAGACCAATGATTAATTAGAACGGCCTTAATAATATGAACAAGAGTTGATCAAGAAAAACCTTTATGGTCAATAACAGTTGAGTGCAATTTTATTATTCTAGCCACATAATTCCATTTACATATAATATGGAAACAAGTGAATAACCAAGCATTCCATTGCACTAAAGCATAGAATGAAAGCTTTTACACGCATGTCTTTCATAAAACCACATAATTAATAGTATCAACTTTTGTTTTTTCAATCACTTCATTTTTTACTAAGAGAAACAGTGAGGTTGATAAACTCAATCTTTTTTTTGGACATCTCATCCTTAACAATATTTCTGTACCTGTAAAATAATTCTTCGATATTGGCTTCTCCAAAGTGAGGAATCAAAAGTGGTTCAGTCACAGATCTAATGCATTTTGCAATATTATAACTGCTGTCAACAAACATACTTGATGGATCAAATTCAGTATTGTAAAAGTTCCAATCAATTCTTGACAGTTCAAGACGGTTAATGATGAAGCTTCCTTCTTCTAAGACTTCTGCTCTTAATTCTGCTGGACTTGGCATGAAGTTTGGAATATTGAAGGAATCAACTTTCTCCTCTTCCACGATCCCCTATAAAATGATTCACCACCCATAAAAAAAATTAAATTGCATTTGGACAATTTTACTAGTGAAAAAAATATAATATTTTAAAAGTGTTTGTATATTTTCACCTCTGCAACCATGTTATTGAGAGCTAAATTCAAAAGTTTAAAAACGTGACAATAATCTTTGTTTGATGGATATTCATTTGTTCTTCCTAACAGTGTAAGAACCATGCGTCCTCCAGTTACTACTTCTTCAGCGCGACACTTCAAAAACATTGAAAAGTCCTTTTGAAATTGCTTGTAAAAGCCTTCAACCACATTCTTTGGACTTGTATTGTCTATGAATATGTTCCCTTTATTGTTTTTGTCCATCCCTTCAGGAACCTATACATTGAATTAGTTTCACAGTTAATGAAAATGCAATTGATGAGATTTTTCTAGAGACTAAGATTTTGAAAATCACCTGAGAGAGCCAGTGGAGACTATAAGAAGAATGAACAAAATGCAAACTTTTGTTAGGAAATAGCCTGCCATAGAAAGAACCCGCGACACCATTGAAGAAACATGGACCAAAATCAGCTCCAATTTGGGTCTTCAAATTTTCCAAGAAACTTGGCAACGATCTGAAAATGGAGTTGAAATCGTTTGCAGGGAGATCGTTGAAGAAAATTTGATATTGGAATGGCTTTTTGGGAAGCTTTTTACGAATCTCCTCTACTTGTTTAATTAAATTAGAGACAATAATAAGAGCATTTGGTCCTGAAGAACAACCCAAATCCGCAATGGTTAAAGTAGTTGGAAAGTTTTGACTGCAGAAGTCTTCAGTCGCTTCCTTCATGATTGGCCACGCTATCGATATTGCCTTTCGCTAACAAAATCAAAATGAAAAAATTATTATATAAAAAAGGCCAATGTTAAAGTCTTAATATAAAATTAAATTTACCTTAAGCTTTTAGGTTTAGTTAATTAATTTAGTGGTGATTTCACATAGTATCAAAGTTGGAGGTTTTGTAGCCGAAGTGAACTTAACTCGATAGTAATTGACATGTACCCTCGACCAAGAAGTCAGAGGTTCAAATATCCATTAGTTTACCCTTTTGAGTTAAGTGGTGAATTAGTTGTTAATATGTTTTGATTTTTGCTGCCAGTTTATTTTGCACAAACAAATAAAAATTAAAAGATTAATATTGTGTTTGGAATCACTTTTGAAAAAAAAAAAAATTTAAAACTTAATTTATTTTTTTCATAAGCACCTTTAGAAAAATCAATAATTTTTCTGAATGATTTTAGATGATCAAAAGTGTTTTTTTTTTTAATTCTTAATAATAAAAAGCACTTTAAAAAAATTGGATTAATTTAAAATATGTTTTGAAGAAACACTTAAGAGATAGATTATCCAAAATTGATCTTAAATGATTAACCGAAAATCTTCAAATATGTAGTAAGAAAAAAAAGCATATTTAAAATTAATAGAATAACTTTTTGAATATAGTGCAACAAAAAAAATTGTTGAAATTATATTTTTTAAAAGTGTTTAAACTAGAACGTATTCCAAACATACCCTCATACTTCCTAATTAAAAAAGGCAAGATTGCTTTGTGGTTTGGTCTATTTTTTCATATTCTTGTTTGGGTGAATTTTCTTTTAAACCTGCCAACTTGAACATATTTAACTAGTTGAGACATTATGTCCTCAATCAAAAGGCCATGGGTGGACATGGTCCATAAAAAGTAAATAAATTTTAAGTAAACATAACCGAATTTGATAAAATTGGACTTGTGTTTCTTTCACCTTCTGTTTGATCTTCTTTCTTGGATCTCATTGCTACATCTTTTTTTAACTTTCACGACATTAATTAAATTATTATTTTTTAATTTAAAAATTAACAAATTATCACTTCCTTTATTATTGCAGCAACAATTCAGCGAACTATATATATATATAAACACATGATTATTGAACCTTAGTATATTATTGAAATGAGAAAGAAAATATTAATAAAGTTGAAAACAAATAAACAAAAGCCTAGAAACAAATTCTATTATAAAAAAAAAAATTGAAGGAAACTATCATCATCAAATAAGAAAAAGCAACACAAGCATATACCCTTTAAGTACATAAACAACTTTTAAGAAAATCATCATGAGATGAAATTGGAGAACACAAAATATGTAATATATATATATATAGTGAAAGAAGGAAGTGAGTTTAAATTAAAAAAGAAAATTAACCCATAAAATGAAAAAAGAAAAAAAGAAAAAAGAAAAAAAGAAAGAGAATGATAAAAAAAGACCTGAAGTAAGGAGTTATTAGCATAGCTTGTGTCTCCAACTCCTGAATTCATATGAAGTGTTTTGAAAACCTCCATCTCTTTATGCTTCTCTCTGACTTTCTCTGAGTTGGGAAACGGAGAGAGACCCCTTTATTTATAACTCTATGTCTATCCCTTAACCGCTCACCCATAATTTGGATTTTTAAATTCAAACTCCTATTTATTTATTTATTTATTTGAGTTCAACGGTTATAATTTTTTTCTGTTCATATTCACTTTGTTAATGCACAAATGAATTGAATAACTTTGTCAAAGCTACCAAATCTTAACAAAAAAAAAATTCTCTAATGTTTTTTTTTAAATCCTATCACTTTTATACCATATATATGTTTTATAATTCATTGAACGCATATAAGAATAGTTATTTTAACGATCATTTGAACGAAAAATTGTCGGAGGATAAAATTGCAACATTTTTTAAGTTCAAGGTTTTTTTTTTAATAATTCATTGTAACACATATGAGAACACTTTTATTATGATTTAAATATTAACACGAGATTGAGAGATAAAAGCTCTTAAGTTTTATTAATGATATCTCTCATATATATAAGGAGTTAATTAAACAACAATACGCAACTCCCATCCAACTGTCTTGTTAAGAAATAAGCCATATGTAACTAATTAAGAAAATAAAGAGTAATACAGTAATTATATCTAATATGCCCCCCTCAAGATGGACCATGTAGATTAAAAATGTCCATCTTGACCAAAGAAGATCGAAGAGCAGAGGCTGAAAGTGCCTTCGTAAACATGTCAGCAAGTTGAGACTTGGAACGGATAGGCAGCAGCTTGAGGAGTCCACGATCAACCATGTCACGCACAAAATGACAATCGATTTCGATGTGTTTAGTCCGTTCATGGAAAGTTGGGTTGGATGCAATGGCAATGGCTGCAAGATTGTCACAGTAGATGAGCGCTAGTGTAGGGGAAGAAATATGAAAATCCTTCAAAATATGAGAAACCTAGGAAAGCTCACTTGAGACCATTGCAAGGGCACGGTATTCGGCCTCTGCAGAAGACCGTGAAACAGTGGCTTGTTTCTTCGATTTCCATGAAACGAGGGAGTCTCCTAAGAAGATACAAAACCCAGTTATGGATCTCTGGGTGTCAACGCAAGACCCCAATCGGAATCCACATAAGCTTTCAATTGAAAGGTGTTAGTAACACGCAAAAAAATCCCTTGACCAACTGTCCCTTTGAGATACCGAAGGAGATGATGAGCTGCGGATAAATGTAGAGACTGTGGTTTAGAAATATATTGAATGAGCTTGTAGACTGCGAAGCATATGTCAGGCCATGAAATTTGTAAGTAAAGAAGTCGTCCAACAAGTCGTCGATAATGAGCAGCGGATTCATCATTGAGACAATCACCATCAGTATTGGAGAGGCGTAAGTGAGGATCCATGGGATGAGATACTGGTTTAGCAGTTAGAAAACCACAGTCATCAAGAATTTGAAGACAATACTTCCTTTGACTTAAGTAAATACCCTTGGAGGAACGAGATAACTCAAGCCCCAAAAAATATTTTGCAGGACCTAAGTCTTTCAACATAAAGTGTGACCGTAAAAGGGCTTTGACAGCAGTAATCTCATTTGGAGAAGGCCTTGTTATTAGTATGCCATCCACATAAACAAGTAAAGCCACAAATGTCGAACCAACGCCCTTTGTGAATAAAGAGTAATCTGACTTTGACTGTGAGAAACCATCTACCCGCAACACTGAGCTAAACTTAGAAAACCATTGGCGTGAAGCTTGTTTAAGGCCATATATTGATTTATTCAATTTGCAAGCTACTGGTTGACTGGAGGACTGATGGTCTGAATAATATCCTAATGGAAGATCCATGTAAACTTCCTCAAATAGATCACCATTGAGAAATGCATTATTGATGTCCATCTGAGCAAGGGTCCATCCAAAAGATGCAGCTAAAGAAAGAAACAATTTAACAGACACAACTTTTGCAACGAGTGAAAAGGTGTCAATGAAATCAACTCCCTCTTGTTGATTATATCCCTTTGCTATAAGTCGGGCTTTATACCTATCAACTGTACCATCTGGTTTATATTTAACACGGTAGACCCACTTACACCCAATTGTATGATGACCTAAAGGTAAAGGAACAATAGCCCATGTCTGTGTTCTTTCCATAGCAGAAATTTCTGCATCCATAGCTTGTCGCCAATGGGAAAATTTAACTGCCTGGTGATAGTAAGATGGCTCATAAACAGTGGAAACATTCAACACAAAAAATTTGTATCCAGCAGCAAGATTATCATAATTCAAATATTTGCTCAGAGAATAACCAGTATGCTGTTTCAGAGGAGCAAGTTGACATATGAGATTACAATGATAATCTTGTCAGAAACCTGGGCGATGATGTTGTCTTGCAGAAAGTCTTAAAGGAGGTTGGATGATAGAGTCATCAACAGAAACAGACTCATTGACAAGTGAATCTGCATGTGGTAAAGCAACGTCCTGTAGTAAATCACCATCCTCATGGTCAATAGCATGCAGTAAATTCTGTGACAAAGAGGGATTATTTCGAGAGGATAAAGGATGTAAAACATCCACACAATGATCAGACGACCAAATATCTGGTATAGGACAAGGCAGAACCTGTTCTGAGAGGAGAGAATCAATGCAGGATGTATTATCAGTTGTAGTTGTATGAAAAGGAAAAGATTCCTCAAAGAAGACAACATCTCGAGAAACAAGTACTTGGCGTTTAGAAATATCATAAACCTTGTATCCTTTCATTCCAAATGGATATCCAATAAACACACATGTTTTGGCACGAGGATCAAACTTTGTTCTATGAGCAGTTAGTGTGGAAACATAACAAAGACATCCAAACGTTCTCAAACTAGAGTAGTCAAAATCCTGTTGATATAGAACAGTAAATGGAGAACGGTTAGATAATAAGGGCATTGGGGTTCGGTTTATGAGGTAGGCGGCAGTTAACACACAATCTCCCCAAAACCTTAAAGGAACTCTGAATTGAAAAAACACAGCCCTTGCAACGTTTAAAAGGTGTTGGTGTTTTCTCTCTACTACAGAATTTTGTTGAGGTCTTTCAACACAAGAAAATTGGTGGATGACTCCCTTTGCTGCAAACAACTCAATAAACTGCAGTTCTGGTGCATTATCAGATCGAAAAGTCTTGATTTTCTTGTTGAATTGAGCCTCAACAAGTGAAAGGAACCGTGGGACGATGTATAAAGCATCAGATTTATGACGCATAAGATAGGTTCAAGTAAATCTAGAGCAATCGTCTACTAAGGTTAAGAAATACTTATATCCAGAGTATGTAGGTTCTTTAAAGGACCCCAAACATCACAATGCACCAAATCAAATGTACTTAAGCAACATGATTATTTGATGGAAATGACAAACGTCGTTGTTTTGCTAAAGGACAAATGTAACATGGATTATCATGAAATGAAGAATTCGGTAAAGCTAAAACATCTTTCAGTAATAACAGTCTATTGGGAGATAAATGTCCCAAACGTTGATGCCACGTAGAAGTGCTAACAGTACAAGAAAAAACAGAGGAATCAGGCAGCTTATCTGTTGGTCTGAGCAAATATAAACCATTGCAACAGTCAGCCTTGCCAATCATCTTCGATTGCAATTTTGTCCTGTAGCACACAAGAATCAACAGAGAAATGAAGAATAATATCTCCAGATTGCAGTAAGCAACTAACTGAGACGAGATTGTAGGCAAACTTTGGCACAAACAGTACATCACGCAGTAGTAGAGTATCCGAGAGTCTGACATCCCCAATAAAATCAACCTTGACTCGAAAAGCAGTAGGTAGAACTACCATAACATCATGTACTCGACGCCAATTGATGAAAGAAGAATAACAATTGCAAATGTGCCGAGAGGCTCCCGAATCAAGAATCCAATTAACATTTCTAGAATCAATAGAATTGGATGCCAAGGAGCAAATACCTGTAGTGTGTGTTGAAGCAGCAGTAATTGGATCTATTTTAGCCTCGTGAAGATGTGTGGATAACATCTCCATCAATTGTGTATACTGATCTAAACTAAGACTGTTGAAGAAATTTGGCTGACAAACAGTGTTAGTTAGGGCAAATTTGGCTTGAACAGGCCTTGAAGCATCACAATAATTGGATGGACTATAACGCTGCCTATATCTCGGGGGATATCCATGAAGCTTGTAGCATTTGTCAACAACGTGACCCTTGATTCCACAGTGAGAACATATAGGTCTTTGAGTTTCCCTTTTGCGATAACGATCTGGAGCATTCTTCTTAGGTGTATCGTTAGCAGGAGGAAGCAAAGTAATCGCTTCCGAAGGGGAGCAATTCGTGGTGGATCTTTGATGTTCTTCCTTAATTATAAGGGAGAAAACTTTCGAAATGGAAGGAATTGGAGTCATGACTAAAATTTGCGCTCGGACAGTAGCATAAAGTTCATTCAATCCCATCAAGAAAATCATGACAAACTCTGATTCTAAATGATCAAGAAACGGTTGCAAACCTCCACAAGAACAATCAGAACTAGGTCGATAATCAGTCAATTCATGCCAGATCGTGATGAGTATGGTATAATAAACTTCAACACTCATTGTACCTTGATTCGTAGTTACCAATTCCTTTCTCAATTGATAAATCTGTGGTTCATTCGTCTGTTTGAATCGCACTCGAAGTTCATCCCAAATTTCTTTGGCTGATCCAGTATACACGATGCTCGTCGCTATTTCTTTCGACACATAATTGAGGATCCAAGAAGCTATTATATCGTTATTGCATTTCCAAGCCGTAGAGAAAGAACCGTGAGGTTTCTTGATTGATCTGTTGATAAATCCATCTTTATTTTTCCCTGAGAGTGCCATAACCATTGCTCGACTCCATGAGTTGTAATTCGAGGCGCCTAAGAGTGGCTGAGTGACCAATACACTCGTAGGTGTAAAGGAGTGATGCAGTGAATAAGGATTCATCTGTGCATCAATGTTGGGGTCAATTGCAGCCAAGAATTCATAGCTGGTAGTCCCCTTGTCCGCCATTAACGATCGTGAGAAGGAGAGACAGATTTGCGATAAAGAAGAATTAAAGCAGAAAAGCCTTTCTCTTGCGCTAATACCATAACACGAGATTGAGAGATAAAAGCTCTTAAGTTTTATTAATGCTATCTCTCATATATATAAGGAGTTAATTAAACAGAAATACACAACTCCCATCCAACTGTCTTGTTAAGAAATAAGTCATTTGTAACTAATTAAGAAAATAAAGGGTAATACAGTAATTATATCTAATAAATATCATTTTGGTTCTTCGACTTTTAGCTTCGTTCTATTTTGGTCTATAAACTTTCAAAAACGTCCATTTCAATCTAAACTTTAAAAAGTGACCATTTCAATCCATACTGTTGATTTGGTAGTTTTTAATTAACGGGATGATGACATGGAAAAAGACATTAAAAAAAAGGGAAAAAATTGTGAAGAACAGTTGGTATCAATAGTTGAACAAGCTCATCCAAATCACGTTTTTTGCTTGGGAAGGAAAACCTGATGGGTGTCTGCCATTTGACGAAATTACTATGATGAGGCCATTGAAGCCGCCGTAGCTGATTTCGTCTCCATCCAATATTTATTTTAACCTATGGTGCATGTGCATTGATAGTTTTTTTAATACACTGGTTTAAATAAATATCACAAATTATGCCAACTATATTCCATAAATGTTAATTTTAAACAAAAATTTCAAACTTTAACTTGACTCATGTTTTTGTCGTTATATTCTATTTTCATTTTTCCATAATGAAATGATTCATTTAAGGTCAATAATTTTAGTATTAACTACATATAATTATCTAGTTAATTATATATCCTTGTCATCAATCTTAATCTTTTCATTCCCCTATTTTTCTTTCTACTGCCGTCATTTGCAAAGATTGTCATCAATTTTTCTTCTCAGCCGCTGCAAGCATATTCCAATCAAAATAATCCACTAAATGAGTAATCTTTTTTTTTTCATCATTGTATTAATATAATCTCACATATATTCTACGTTTATATGTATTATTTTATGCTTATTCTTCTACCATAGTTTGAAAATTAAAAATAATACATTGGGTACATATAATAATATAAGTGATATTATTAAATTAATATAACCTAGCATATATACTTCGTTTATATACATTATTTCATCTTATGCAAATTATGTATTTTACCTAATATGAAATTTCTCATATACACTTTGTATATTTAGTCATTTGGAAATATATGTTTGATATATTTGTTCATTAAAGGATCAGTGATACTTAAGGTATAAGATGTAATTACAAGGATATAATAGATTTTTGACCCAGCTGTGATTACGAACAACTCGTGAATGATCGACTTGCATGTAATGGTTATATTCATTGACGCAACTTGTCCTACAGTACATAAGAGTGCAACTCTAGGTATATAGTAGAGTGACCTAGCGTAAATGAATGAAAATTAATTGATTAAAGAGTTTAAATTAATTAATTTTATAACATTGGAGCTTATAATCTGTAGGTCCATAAGGTTCCATTGCTAGCTCATAGTAACACTAAAATGATTAATTTAGTTGAAAGAAAAATTTGAAAATTTCAAATGAAATATTAATTTGAAAATGTCTCATTTCTAGCTCATAGTAACACTAAAATGATCAATTTAGTTGAAAGAAAATTTTGAAATGTTCAAATTAATATTTAATTTGAAATGTTCAAATTAAAATTTAATATATATTGGATATATTAAATAATGAAAAATATATTTATTCTATTTGATACAATAAACATTAAAGAGAAAAATATATAAATGTATTAGATACATTGAAGGAAACAATATATATGAAATTTAAATGTGATTCAAATAAGTAAATATATGTCGTAGGAGATTTGAATGTGATTCAAATATGTTAAATATATATTTTTAATATAATTATATTAAAATATATTATTTTATTTTATGACAGAGATTCTACCATAAGTCCCTATAAATAGGACTCTTGGTTGGCCAATTCGAGAGATCTTCTACACACATAATTCTCAACGAATTTTTCTTCCGTATGGATTTTCTTTCAAAAGGTTCCCACAAACTTTGGTCCTATGTTCGAGTCATATCAAGGAAGATCTTGTGGAGATTCAAGATTCACTAGAACATAAGAAGTAAAGACCCATCAAATATTTTCTTGATCGACTGAAACGTGGAGGCTTTAAGAAAAGATTTTTAGTTTAAAAACGAAGCTCCAGTCTAGTGCAAGTGCACACTGTCGATGCAAGTAATATAAAATTGGAAGTACTCCAAAGTATTGATCCCACAAGGAATTGTTACAACAAAATTCAAAAGATAGCAAAAATTGTTCTCAAATTGCAATTTCAATAATCAAGGTTATAAAATATTTTTTGGAAGTACTCAATAAGAAAGGGATTGATTTTTGTAGGCATTTTTTGGAGTTATTTTCATGGGTTTTAGTCAAAAAGTTTCCTCTGTTTTTTCTTAGTTTTTCTTCTTCTGCTTTTTTTTTTCCAATTTTCGTCCTCTGTTTTACTAAGAGTTGCTGCAAGTTTATTTTATGTTTTTCCTTCGATTTATCCAATCCGATTCAAGTGAAAACTTGGGTTGTTAAGACTCAATCTCTTCCTAGATATAGTTGAGGGATTGAATTGATTGGAGAAGAAGTGAAGATTTGTTGAATGTTGTTGGAATTCCTTTGTTTTAATCTAGTTTATGTTTTTAATATAGTTGACTGATATTATTTTCAAGCTTCGTTTAATACACCTGACATTCTTATTGAATTCAATTTATATGGGAGGAATATAATATACTCTTGCTGGATGTTCTTGACTCATGTTTTTTTTTTTCTTTTTTTGGTTTTGTTCTAGATTTGCGTTGAACATTCATCTCACTGGGATTTGTTTATTGTTGTGGGTTTATTCAAGAATTAAGTAATGCAATAGGCTACTGTTTTTATGGTTTCTATTTTTCAATTCAAATTTGGATGGCAAGATGTCTTTAATTCCTTTAAATTTTGGTTGCAATTAGCATTTTAATTTATTCTTCTAGTATGGAATTACTTTCTAGAGTTTGTTGTTTTTTTTTTAATATGAGCTAAACTTCTTAGGGGGGTTCAAGGATGTGAATTCCCTAAGAAGTAATTGTACCAAAATTCCAATAAAACTCAAGCCTACATATCAATTGTTTGCTTGTGTTGAACAGAATTCCATTGAGATCCTAACTTGATCAACTAGGGTAGCAACTCAAGCGTAGATCTAATACCGACGGGGTTAGTGATAAGTAGATTTCACATAAGTGATGGATAAATGAGCTTAGACATAAGCCAATTCTTTGCCCTAAAATTGTTGAGTCAAATTATCTAAGATAGAGGGACTATAGACATATAAGTCACTCACTTAGTCTCCTAAAACCTAATTTCAAGGTGAATAGGAGTAGAAATTTTGGTTTACAATTGAATGTAGAATAGGTTGGAATTGCAATTTTGGTTTGCAATTACAATTTAGGGCAATGACATTCTTGAGCTCCTCCTTTCTCTAAAGAATTTATTTTGCAATGTTCATTTCTTTTATCAATGTTTAGTTTCTATTCAATTTTGCAATTTTCAATTTTGCAATTGAGTTTTGCAATCTTTGTCACTTTAACTTGCAAATAGATTATGCAATTATTTTGTTTGTAACAACCAATCTTATTTTTTCAATTTTTAGTTGCAATTCTCCTTACATTTGGCTTTGCAATATTTTTGTTACACCGTTCATTGTGGGATCGATACTCAGGAATACTTCTGTTTTAATACTTGCATCGGCAGTGTGCACTTGCACTGGGGTTGAACGTATTTACCTACTTTTCTTCACCCAAAGTTCACCCGATCAAGTCTCGGCAGCTAAATCATTACAACAAGAAAATTACAATGAAAGGAAATAAATAGAAGCTAGAACAGTAAAAACTGGAACAAAATAACTTTAACAAAGCAGAAAATAAATTCTAAAAAATGGAAGAACACAACCCCTTTTTCACTTTTGACTCAATCGACTCAAGTCCACTTTTTTCAAATAGAATTGAACCTTCACTTCCTTCAATCTTCGTTGAGGAAGGATTGAGTTTCGAAGTTCAAAGGGGCTGGAAAACAAAAGAAAAACCAGCAGCAAACAAAAATAAAAACGGCAGCACGAAGGTCTCTTTCTTACGTGAGAAAACCCACACACCATTGCCTCCATTTCTTCCTTCTTTTATAAGCTTTATGGGCTAAAATTTCCATATTTGTTCATGTGCAGCTTTGGTCAACTTGCCTTGCTGAATTCATGGAGAAGAATGGCATAAAATCCCCAAAATTACGTTTGTTCTATGTTTGGTGCATTTTTCAGATATGTGCAGAAATACAATTGCAATTCTGTTGCAATCATTTTCCAGATCTGCCAGAATTGCAATTGCAATGCAATTTCAATTATATTGCATTCTTCAAGTTCCTGCACAAAAACATCAAATAAGTGTGGTTTTCATTTTCTTTTGCTTTCTTTTCTCCACTTGCTTAATTTAGAAGGCTTCCAACAATAATTCAATTCAAACCAACTTTTTGCTAGCCTTTTTATCTAATAACACACATAAAATAATAAGAATAACTAAGATAAAGGCCAAATAATCCTCATAAACGAGAATTATCATCTCTCCATATTTTATCAAGGTATTTATTGTTTAACCTTTATTATGTTAGTTTAATTCTAAATAAATCAAGTCGATCCAAAAAATGATTTCGAAATTGTTTAGAAATTACAATCTTCTATTCAGGGTGAAGTGTTCATTCCGATCATATATATTATAAGATAAGGAGAAAATGTTGAATATAAAGACAAAGAAAGTGAGGAAAAGAGATGTGACACCATTTTCAAATCTCTACTTTTGACAAATTATGACAACCAACTTCTATCCCATGCATGAATCAAACTTTTTTCTAGTACCTATTAACTTTTAAAGAACACTTGAATTAGGAAAAATAATTAATTAAACAAACATGTGAAACATCAAAATAAATTTTTGGGTGTTTGGTTTACAATTTTGTTTGGATTTATTAAGTTTGAGTTTAGTTAGTCAATTTGCATTTGTATTTGCAAAGGAATGAGTTTGGAAAACTAGAGTTTGAATATAATAATAATAAAAAAAAAACAAGCATTTGTGAAGCTTATTTTAGAATTATAATAAAAAGAATTATGTAGTATTCAACATATAAAATTATAGCTAAATTATAAAATATCCCTCTAAACTCTGCCCTTTGTTTCAAAAATACCCATATTCTTTCAAAAGTTGCAATTATTATCCTTGACCTTTCATAACTGTGTCAAAACTATGCTTGAAGTAGAAATCCGTTAGAACTTTGGACGAAAATTTGACATGCGGGACCACTCTTTCAGACTTAATTCAGGCAAGCATCACAATCACTATCACGTCGCTCTAGGTCACCATCATGTCGACTTTCGACTTTCCATCCAACATTCTAACAAATTTTTACTCCAAGAGTAGTTTTAAAACCTCGATAAAAGGTCAAGGGTAATTAGTATGTGGATTTGTAAAACTAAAATAACAATGCTATGTTGAACTTATGATGACTTCTATAAACGCAAGCATAAACTTAATATCTACCTTTATTTTTAGCGCAAGTATACACTGAAAACAAGCAAGTAATACAATGGAAGTACTCCAGAGATCGATCCATAGGGAAAGATGAATGCATACCAAGATTTGATTTGACTTTGACGCTATAGATTTTAGTAACAATCAAGGTTTATGCGATGAATTGTAGCAAACACGAAATTAAACAAAATCTAGGTTAAAACAGATTAAAACAGGCTTGGCTTCAACTCCCTCTATATTGCTCTTCCTTCTGGAAAACTACATAAATTCTGGAATCTTCTCAATTATAACTAGATGCCTACTTATCCTTGATCTTTTGATGAGGGTGTTAAGAACAAAGAAATTGTGTATTTCTACAACATAATCAATACAATAAATCTGATCTATTTATTCTATGAGTGGATGATTTTATTTTAAAAGTATCCTAGCAATTAAAGCTCTCGTTCCTCTTGATATTTTCACATATTTTAACCCTTTCAATATTAAAACATGCTACTACTTCACTTTGGTTGGCCAAACGAAAAGAAGCAATGGAAGAATTAAAGAAATCAAGAAGAAATTAAGAAATCCTCCAATATTTATTGATTAATCCATTAGACGTTACAATATAGAGTCATTGAAGCCAAACCATGGAGATCTAGCCACTCATGGTGTTAAAAAGTGAAAATAAGATGGAAATAAAGCTTGAACATAACATTATAAATTCGAAATGAAATTACAAGATACTTGTAGAAGAAATAAACTGGAAAATGAAAATGAAAAAATTAAAACTTGAAAACCAGTTGCAGAAGAATGAGAGTTTGTCGCAGCTTGTTTTTCTTCTTCTTCGAGCTAATGATCTTGAACTTCAAACTAAAACTACCTTGTTGAAATGTAAACTTACATAAGCTGAAATTCTACTTGAAACTGGTAACTTTGAAGAACTAAAAGAGAGAAAACATGTTGGAAAAAATATTACGTAAAGCAATTGAACAAGAATACTGTAAACAGAACAACACAACCAACAAATATAAAAATGTTAATCAGTAAAATAGGGTTTAAGAAAGCCTGTTATCTGGGTCGAGGAGTGTTGCAGAACGTTGTCCTTAGAGAAGACATGCCCCCACTAGCCCTGAGTTATTCAACACTTAACTCCAAAAATACAACTCCCTTCAAGAAAGCTAGTGTGCAACTAAGCTCTCTTACGAATCCTTCGTTGACTTGTATGCTCAAAGGAAACGAAAGATTTTGTGGAAAATTAATAAACTCTGTAAAAATTTTCTGGAAAAAAATATGTGCATAAAGTTCTATGAGGAAGAAAACAATTAAAAGGTCATAACGCACGTAGTTACGTGCTTAGCTTTCTCCTTAAAAGAAGAAATTAGTTAAAGAATAAGTCTTATTTTCCTTTCATAAATGATTATACTTAAATAATTTGTTAATTAAATTAATAAAAAAAAATCAATAAATTATCCAACAATCCTCCACAAAATTTAGAATTTTCTAAAATTGGAGAATAAAATCTCCCTTTAAAAGAAAACAATAAGGTGAGCATCTTTACTATATAATAGGTGTAGGTACCTTCTAGGTTCGAATCTCCACTTAGTGAAAATAAGTGTACATTTGAAGGAGTCGTAGTGAACAGAGTCTTGAACTAGGTTTCTTTAATTCAAATTTCCACTTACCCCACATATAGTACAAGCCAATTTAGGGATTCTAATATGTTTTGTGCTTTAGATGATCATGCGCACATATCCTGTTTTCATGAGTGTTTTAAGGGAGTAATCCAAACCCCTATTGTAGTGACCTCACTACAACACCCACATAGGTGAAACCTCCATGGATTGCTTGTGACCAACACCCTGCATAATACATGCCTTGGTTTCATTCAAAGTTTAACTTTTCCTAATCGTCACATTATGAGCACTACCACCATAGGAATGGGATGAGAGATAAATTAATAGTGCTCGAAGTCATTCTCCAATTTCGTTCTTACCCATTGAACCTCTTTCATGGGATCTCCAATCTTCAAGGTTGGGTGTCCATTGTGGTGACTATCTTATGGGCTTTAGTCCCATTCCCCTCGATGATTTAGTAACTCGCTTGTGCGCTCAACCTTTTATAAACGGATCTACTAGGTTCTCTTCAAACCTGAGAAAATCAAAAGAAATCATACCATGAGTTAATAATTATCTGATAGAATTATGTCTAACTCTAATATGCCTGTTTTCCCCATTATACATTTTGTTGTTAGTTTTAGCTAAAGCAACTTGACTATCACAATGTACGGACATAGCTGGATTACCAGTTAAAAATATAGGAATATCAGCAATTAGACTTCTTAACCATTCTGCTTCTTTACTAGCTAAATCTAAGGCAATAACTTCTTCTTCCATGGTGGATCTAGAGATCAATGATTGTTTAGTAGATTTCCATGCTATTGCACCACCACCTAAGGTAAAAATATATCCACTACTTGCTTTAGTTTCATCTGAATCAGTTATCCAATTGGCATCACTGAAACCTTCTATTATTGAAGGAAAACCAGTATAACAAATGCCAAGGTTGGAAGTACCTTTAAGGTATCTGCACAATCTTTCAACAGCACATTGGTGATATTCATTTGAGTTACAGTTATATCTACTTAATCTATTCACAGCATGTGCGATGTCAGGTCTAGTGCAATTAGCAAGATACATTAATGAACCAATTATTTGTGAATATTTAAGCTGTGAAATTGGTTCTCCTACATTCTTTCTAAGTTTCAAATTCGGATCAAAAGGGGTAGATACAGGACTGAAATCGAAATAATCAAATTTATTCAATAACCATTCTACATAATGAGATTGAGTCAACATAAAATTATTTTACCTTTTAATCAATTTTACACCCAATATAACATTAGCATGACCCAAATCTTTCATATCATATAAAAATTAGTTTTTAGGTGTATTTAGAGTCATTTTTGTTAAGAAATTATTAATTTTTTGTTAAGAAATTATTAATTTTTTGTTGGTTTTTGGCCGCAACTGTGGTAAAAGAAAGATGATGCAAGAGATATGCGACCAAGATGCGCCAGCAATTGAGAGCAGAAGCCAAATTCCAAATGTTGCAGGAAGAACTTAAAATGCGCCTAACTATGCGGCCGCATTTAGGTCATTTCAACAACAGCACAATTTCGCTCAACTATGCGGCCGCATCTGGACCTTTTTGGCAGATTCTCCCAGATTTGCGAGAATTGCAGATAAAATCAAATATTCTCAATCAAATCTCCGAGGATCAAAGGATATGATCGGTCAAGCCTCTCCACACTGCTCTCGACAGCAAACCCTAGGCCTTGAGGTCTATAAAAGGTGGCTCAAGCTTCAATTTCAAGGGAGCTCAGAGTTGGGAATTCTCTTCATTCCTACATTCTATCATTTTCTTTAGCCGCCACTCCGAGTCCCCCCCCCCCCCCCCCCAAATCTGTTCATATTCCATTCAGACCCCAACTTCAAAAGAATGAGGAGTAAGTACTTGATTCTCCTTGAAAAAGGTAGACCAAGATAGAAAGGAAGAACATCTTAGGGTTCTTTTTGTTCTTAGTTTTTCTATTCAGTTCTGTAAGTTTTTAGGAGTTATACTTGCTATTTTACCTTTATCTTCCAGCTTTGTAAGTTTCTGTTTTCCTTTGAATTCAAGTAGTAGTTCCTTTTTAATTTAATTTCATTTAGTTCTTCCTTTGTTTTCATACTTCAAAGTGTATTCAATTTCATTATTTCAATGAAGTGTGTTATTTCTCATTCTCATTTCTTCTTTATTTTTTGCATTTTAGTTTTCTTTTCAATGAGTAACTAAACTCCTTGGAGAGGATTCAATGAAGTGGATACCCTAAAAAGGAGATAAACCCCACCATGTGATTCTACTAACTTTGTTTAACATTTAGCATCGTTTGCTTTATTCAGTTTAAGTTTCATTGTTAGCTTAAACTGATCACTTGAGTTAGCATAGTTTGTGTGAGATTCAATATTGAAAGGGTTGGATCGAGCATGCATTTTCATAAAAGCAATCTAGGAGAAGAGTCTAGACATAGAACTTCGCTTTTTATACCTAGCCATAGGACAAAAACCTTTAGTCATTGAGTTGTGTTCCTTATTTATTTAAGTTAAAATTAGCTATAGACATATGGGTTTAATTGCTTAATCTCTTAAAAGTACTTAGAAAAGGGCTGAATAGGTGTTGAACTCGACTCATGGTGTTAAGTGTCGGTTAGGGTAGGTTGCAGGCACATTTCAGTAACATTTTGTCTGAATCGCACAGAACTCGAAAGAGACAGTATGCGGCAAGAGGCAGAATCTCTAAAATAGTTGGACGTAGTTAAGCAAGTTTGCAGGCGCATGGTGGGCGCATTTCCTCAGAGTTGAAACAGATTTGAACCCCATGCTTCTCATTACTGTTTTCTTATTTGTTCTTTTAGTTTCCTTATTTTTATTGCACAAAATCCCCAGAAACATTTTATTTATTTGGTTACATTCAGTTGCAACTTGAAAGTACTTGTGTTGTTAACTGAAAAGCTCTTTGTTAACCGTTCTCTTGGGTTCAATACTTGGAATACTTCCATATATTACTTGTTGGACAACATGCACTTGTGCTCTTCGGTTACCACCCCATCATCTCCCCATTTTCATTCACCAAAATGTCTAACCTCTCAAATTTATAAAGGAATGCTTTAAATAGCCTCATATGGTTGGAAAACTAAAGGAACTAAAGGCATATAAACTAAATCCTAAAACTAACCTAACATGAATAGTGTTTAGTTACAAGTTGTATGAGAGTTTCTTAAAAGGTCCAATTAAACACATCTAGCTCCACTTTTGGCCTAAGAGCTTAACAACATATTGCAAATAAGGTACAAGTAAGGTTGAAGGGATATTTTACAAGATGAACAACCAAAGTACCCCAAACCTTAAATAAAACCCCTAAATTGAAACTTTAAGATTTGGTATCTTCATGTTGCCTTGAAGCGTCTTTCTCCACGTATTCTCCATCTTCATGAATCTTGATACTTCAAATGTTGAAGTGGAGATCTCCTTCTTTTGGTTGACTCATGTGGCATGATGTGCCTTCTTTGAAGCATATCATAGCCATTTTTCAATAGTATATCTTTTAAAGCTTAATTCGTCTGACTCATACTTCTTTTCTAAAGCTTCCCATAACTCTATGAAATTTTTAGTTGAACAAAAAATTTTATAGATACTGTCAGACAAAGCACTCAAAATATTTCCATGGCACAAAATATATTTTTCTTCACGATTTTTGCCAACAATAGACTTAATGGCCAGGTTTGGGTTAGAATTATTGGTACTAGAAGTTTTACAGACTTTTTCTTTTCCCTTTTCACTACGAGAAATTACAGAGTAAATACCTAAAGTAGTGAGCCAAAAATTCATCTGTTGTTGCCAACATTTGAAATTTTTTCTAGTAAACTTTTCATGCTTGCATGAATGGAATTTAGACTCATGAATAGAAGCCATAACAATAATGAAAACACAATGACAGAATTCCTAACCACGTCTTCTCTAAGATTGTTGGAAAAAATATTACATAAAGCAATTGGCCAAGAATACTACCAACAAATATAAAAATGTTAATAAGTAAAATAGGGTTTAAGAAGGCCTATTGTGTGGATTGAGGCACATTGCAGAATGTTGTCCTTAGAGAAGTCGTGCCCCCACTAGCATTGAGTTATTCGGCACTCCACTCCCAGGGTACAACTCCCTTCAAGAAAACTAGTGTGCAGCTAAGCTCTCTTACGAATCCTCATTGACTTGTATGCTTAAAGGAAATGAAAGATTTTGTGGAAAATTAATAAACTCTGTAAAAATTTTCTGGAGAAACTCTCTACATAAAGTTCTATGAGGAAGAAGACAGTTAAAATCTCATAATGCACATAGTTACGTGCTTAGCTTTCTCCTTAAAAGAAGGAATTAGTTAAATACTAATTCTTATTTTTCTTTTATACTTAAATAAATTATTAATTAAATAAATAAAATAATATCAATAAATTATCCAACAAAACGAGAACTCAAGCTACAGAAAAGTAAAAAGAATTTAGAAGAAAGAGGAGAGATTTCATCATCTGCAACTTCTTCTTAAATAGAAGGTTCCCACCAATCAGATTTTAATCACGTATGTGCCAATCTAGATTCCCTAACAGTTATGAAAACCGAATTTGTTTTGCTATCTAACTGAATGTGGTCCTAGGAATAACAACTTCTTCTTCTAGAAGATCTCTTCATGCGTTGAACTTCTCAAGCTTAATTCACCACAGAATACACTAAGTTTGCTCAATGATTTCTTCCTGCGCAGCATAGCCCTATGATCAAAAGACAAACATTAATACTTTTCACAACATCAAAGTATAAATTCTTGAATTTCATAATGTTCAGCGCATATAATCTTTCCTCTTTACTTGGCAAAAACTCTACTAGAATGATCTTTTAAGCACATAAAACGATGCATTCAAAGCAAGAATAATCTATTTCTAGAACATAATAACTTGTATTTCTACAAGTTATCTGTAACGACCCCAAAAATTTAACTTAATCTAGGGAACACTACTAAATCCACGACCATTATACCCCAAAAATTTCGGCAGCATAACGACGTAACTAAATCAATACCAAAAAATTTTCTAGCACCTGTTAGACAAAAATACACTTCTATAGCTATAATTAGATAACCATTCCAAACTCCAAGTCACTAATCATTTAAAGATTCAGAATCGCTCGACAATCCTAAAACAAAAACAAAACTAAACTTCAACAAGTTCAAATTTTAAAGACAAAACAACCTAGCAAAAACTATTACAAACTACAGTTCAAAACTATCCAACTAGTTTACAAGTTTACTCTAAAGAGATAAAAAGCGTCAGTACCAAAACCTTAAGCTCAAGGCAACTACAAATATAAAACAATTTAATTTAAACTCAACGGGTCAATTATTAACGAAAGTAAGTATCCATCAATGGTCTTTCTCCTCTCATGCCTCCTCTTCAGCATCACCAAGGTCGTAGTACTCATCATCACCTACAAAACCTGGGAGTGGGTCAGTACATAACGCGTACTGGTAAGTAGCTCACACCTGAGGAGCCATCAAACAACATACGACATACAAGGTAGCACTATGCTAGAAACATCCAACTAACATGCTCTTTAAACATAAAGCAAGCAAAGCACACAACGCACGAGTCAAAATATCAAGCCATGCATACTCGAACTATACTCAAGCTCCATGAACTCACTAGACTCCACTGAATCACTCGAGTGCATAACTTAATCCTCACAAAGCTCTCCAAGACTGACCCTTCGAGATGCATCAACACCTGCCCATAGTTACCAGGGCCTCAACACATCTCTACGGAGCTCGACATACGATTCCTTGTCAATAGTTACCACGGTCTCAAATTGTGCATCGACCATTGCCCATAGTTACCAAGACTTCGATGACTCAGCAACGTATTGACCATTGCCAATAGTTACCACGGTCTCAAATTGTGCATCGACCATTGCCCATAGTTACCAAGACTTCGATGACTCAGCAACGTATTGACCATTGCCAATAGTTACCAAGGTCTCAATACTTGCCCCAGAACTCATCACACCGACCCTTGCCCATAGTTACCGAGGCATCGATGACATAGTAACCTATTGTCCCTTGCCCATAGATACCAAGGTCCCAATACTTCTCTCAAAATTCATCACACCAACCCTTGTCCATAGTTACCAAGGTCTCGGTATCTTCATCAACCCTTGCCCATAGTTACCGAGGCATCGATGACCTAGCAATGTATTGTCCCTTGCCCATAGTTATCAAGGTTCCAATACTTGCCTCAAGATTCATCACACCAATTCTTGCCCATAGTTACTAAGGCATCAATGCTACTCTTAATCCGATGGTGACACTAGTATTCATCTGGCTTTCTTTTATCTCACCCAAGGTACCTCACCTAAACTCACTAGAATGCATGAAACCTACACATCATGCTTCTAGACCATATTTATGCGACAATTTACATAAAACACCTATGACATGCTTTTACCATCAATGCCCACAACTCATTAAGCATAAATATTGTGATAAAAAACCAAGCTCAACGAGGCAACATGCTTACCATAAGAAAACAATGCAACATACTTATCACAAGAAAGCAATGCATGATGGACGACTTGTTGAAGGCCCTATCAAGATTAAATTTATAAAAATCGGACCTCTAAGTATTTTGCAATAATAGTGGCCAGGATCATCCACAAGGTTTGGAGTTCTTAGACTAATTAAGTACCATGATTAATTATGCCTAATTTTATTTAGAGAAACACAACTTGGGAATCAAAGAAAAAATAAAATCTAAACTAATATGTACATGCTTTGGAGTCCAATTTTGAGAAACATGCATGATTGATTACCTTAAGCCCAACTTGAATTGATTAATAACTTGATTTTATATTGACAATCTTAAGCCAAGAATTTCTGAATAATCAATATCCTCTCTCGAGCTCAATTGAACTCATGCCTAACAACAAATCAACCTCTCGGTCTATTTTCATTACTAAACATGGCATTAAGTTATTCTCTTAAGGCTTCTAGAATTAATCTACTTTCACTCTCATGCAATAAATTAAATCTAGTCATGCATCTAATGTTCTATAACTAAACTTACTCTCTCAAGCTAAATTTAGTTAAACATGCAAAACCATGGCCAAAGGTTAAGACAATATAGCAAGATGCATAAAAGAAGTCAATACATAAATTAAACTAAAAATCAACCAAACATTCAACAACTACAATCAAGCAAGGGTCTAAACACAGATTTACAACATAAGTACAGCCCACAAAAACTCCTAAATTCAAGAGAAAAGGAAAAGAAATAGAGAAGAAACTTAGACCGCGTGCCAACACTCGTCTCCGACGTGATGTCCACAATCTCGAGCCTTGAGTCTCCTCCTTGGCTCTCCAAAGGTCTCCTCTATGTCCTTAGACAGTGCTTGAATCGAGTTTAGGGTTTTTGGTCTCTCAAAACGGCTTCTCTTTACGAATAGAAAAACTTCCTTTTTATAGAGTTGTGACAACGTTACAACGCCAGGGGCAGCGTTGCAACGCTATCCCTTCGAATTTTATAAAGAAGGAAAAAATTTGTATGAGTAGCGTTGCAACACTATGCTTGCGGTTCTTCAAGGTAGAAAGGCTTCTCAAATGGCGTTGCAATGCTATAAGGAGCGTTGCAACGCTAAGCCCTCAGGTCCAAAGCCTTGTTCCTCTTCTTCAATGCTTGAATCTTCAATTATAGCCTTAAGTTGCTCAAATTTATCCAATTATCTCACGATTCTCCAATTTTGCTCCAAATGCTCGGTTTCTAAGAAATAAACATAAAAATACATGAAAGCACACGAAGTCATAGCAAAACTAGCCTAAAACTAAGCCTAAAAATAGCACATTTATGTATGCTATCAACGCAACAAGCTCAACATCCAAAAACAATTCAAGCAACAACTCAGCATAACAAGCATCTCAAAATATATACAGATCCAAGAGAAATAATCATAACAAAATTAGGCACACAGCATGCTAGCACACAAGCAAACAAATTTCACAAGTAGAAACTACTTATAAAACTTCCTAAAATACTCCTAAAGCAAGCCGATACAGTTCCTAAGCAAGGTAGACAAAGTTTAAGGGTCAAAACTCCATTTGAAAACCTTATTCGAATCTGAAAGAGTATTCAAGAGGGGTGTACTTACCCAGAAAGACTTTAAACTTAGTTCAAACAGTCCGAAACTATTTCAAATCCTAAAACAAAGAACTTTCAAATATTAAAGACTAAGTTAAGGAATTTAAAAAGATTGCGAAAAGTTCTAAACTAACTCTTTTCACCAAAACTCACCGAAACAAACTTGATTCCTTGTTGGAAAGTTGTTTGAACAAGTTTGAATTGGTTAGGAACTAAAAACAAAAAGTCTCAAAGGTTAGCAACTGAACTAAGGTACTTTAAAATAATTTGAAAGAGTATAAAGTGAGCCAAAACTTATTAGACTACACCAAACAAGCTCAAATGCTTGCTGGTTGGTGTTTGAGTTTATTTGAAAACACCAAAATAACCTCTATGGGCTATGGGTAAACTAATTCGAGGCTATTCGAGTTGTGGGCAACAGCCAAAAGTATTCGAAACTGCAATTAGGGGGTATCCAAGCATTAGAAACTCATCATAATACTTTAAAAGAGTTCAAAAGAGGTCTCGAAGGTGTCGCAACTCATCAAACCTTATCAAACAGATTGAACGTGTGTTGGAAAGTGTTGGAAAGTGATCGAATGAGCCCAAAACTACACTCCAAGGTTACCCAACGATTAAAAACTAAACCATCATGCTTTACAACACTTTAATTGATTTGTGAAAGGTATAAAACGTGATAAAACTTACCGATCAGCACCAAAGAGGTCATAATGCTTGTTGATTCAAGTTTGAAAGTGTTCGAATAAGCCCGAAACTACACACCAAGGTTACCAAACAATTAGAGACTAAACTATCATGCTTTAAGACACTTTAAACGAATTCGAAAGGGTCTTAATTATAGATTTAAAACTACTAAGGAGTGAGTAACTCAAATCTAAACTCTATTTAACAAGGATTAGTGTCGAAACTTACTAAACTCCTTCGAACGAGTTCGAATATGTGCTGGACAGTGATCGACAAAGCCTAAACTAGAAGATTTGAAGCTTTTAGGGAAT
Source organism: Trichosanthes truncata (assembly GCA_033996785.1). Taxonomy (NCBI): domain Eukaryota; kingdom Viridiplantae; phylum Streptophyta; class Magnoliopsida; order Cucurbitales; family Cucurbitaceae; genus Trichosanthes; species Trichosanthes truncata. The sequence goes on from JAWPNB010000004.1 coordinate 19,570,117, forward strand.
GGGTAATGCAAATTTGAGGTCGAAAACTCATGGGTTAGAGTTGAATCTTACCAAAAAGAAGAGAACTATGATGATGGCTAGCTGAACACGAGGAACATAGTGAAACAGTGTCATCGATCATTGGGCTCGCCGAAACAACGCTTACCCACGTTGCCGCCACTACCGGAGAATGACGGAGAGTAAGTGAAGGTGTCGCCGGTTTCGCCGATGTGTGCGTCGACAAGGAAGACGGAGAAGAAGAAGGAGTAGAACGGGGATGGGTTGCGCACGAGAATCGTCATGGTCCCGTGTATGTGTTGCTTGAAGCAGTAGACTTCGATGCAGCTTTCTTCGGTGCCATTGCGTTACTTAGAAGAGAAATAGATGAGAGGTAGAGATGGTCCCACTGGGCGTGCCAATTTGTTCACACGTAACTTCAACAGAGAAATAAGAACACGTGCAAATGAATCTTTTGTATTTGTATAACTTTGAATGTAGTGGAATACAATCTCTAATACTTGATCCTCTGATTCTCTCTCTTGCTTGTATGTTTCACTCGAGGGCTGTAGAGCTTATTCTCGAGATTGAAGCTTCAATGGATTCTTGGAGTTTCGAAGAAGTGTTCTTGATCTTCGAGGAAGTGTTCTTTGTTTAGAAGTTGTTTGATCTTCAAGAGCTCAAGGAGTTTTCTGGCTTTTGTTTCTGAATTCTCTCTGAGATCTCAAATTTCTGAACCTCCAAAATGGAGGAGGGGGCTCTCTATTTATAGAGTTACCCAGAGCCTCCAGATGGGCTTGGGCTTGACTATTGGACTGGGCCTGGTGGACTTTGAGCCTGGTCCTTAGACTGAGCCTGATTAACTTTGGGCCTAGCCTTGTAGGCTATGACTTATTAACTTTGGGCCTAGACTTTGCTGGATTAGGGCCTCCTATTTGGGCTTAGTCTAAAATTGGCCCAAATTTCATATAACCCAATTGCATATTGGGATTTACTTTAATTTAATTCAGGGATACTTGCAAATTTAAATAGTCCATAATTAAATAAATAATTTTGTCACTATTTTTAATTAATGACATGGCAATTTTTTTATTGGCCAAAATTTCTATTCCAACAAATGCCCCCTTTTCGAGATTTATGCACTAGTATGTGTGAGTGAATCTCGAAAAAGATAATTTTGGAATCAAAATTTAAGGTGTTTGCTCCTAAATTTGACTCCATTTGATGTGCCAATTCATCAAAATATGAATTTGGGTCATAATTTTGATTTTCTTACTTGGCATCGAACCTTGATTTGAATTTCGATGGAATTTATATTCTCCTTTATTCAAAACTTGAATTTTATCTAATTTGAATTTCAAGTAGTATTCAAATTATACCCAATTTTTTTTAGGGCATAGTTTAGAATCTACCAATGAATTTTGATTTGAAGCTTGAATTTGGAGTGCCCAAGTTTCACTTTTTTTTTGAGATAAAAGTCTACCCAATTATATTTTGGAATTGGAATAGAACTTGAATTTGGACTTTAATCAAATTTTGATTTGGGATAAAATTTGGATTATGCCCAAATTTCACTTTTTGAGATAAAAGTCTACCCAATTATATTTTGGAATTGGAACAGAACTTGAATTTGGACTTTAATCAAATTTTGATTTGGGATAAAATTTGGATTATGCCCAAATTTCACTTTTTGAGATAAAAGTCTACCCAATTATATCTTGGAATTGGAATAGAACTTGAATTTGGACTTTAATCAAATTTTGATTTGGGATAAAATTTGGATTATACCCAAATTTCACTTTTTGAGATAAAAGTCTACCCAATTATATTTTGGGAATTGGAATAGAACTTTAATTTGGCTTGCAGTCAATTTTTAATTTGAGATTATGTATGACAAAATTTAAATTGAGATGATATCCTGCCCGATTTCGATTTGAATTTTGGAATAGAACTTGGATTTGAGTTTGTAGTCAACTCATCCCAAAATTCAAACTTTAATATCCCAAAGTTTGAATCTTGTATGATTTTTGGATTCAAATTGGTTTTGATTTGATCTTCTTGGCATTATTTTTGAATTCAAATTAGATGTGATTTTATCTTTTCTTCCACTATAAATAGAGGAGATTGGTCTTCCATCAATTCACATCAACAAAGAGGGAGTAGAGCTTCACACTGAGGAATGAGGAATAAGCAAGTCCCTTTTTTTTTCTTTTTTTTTTCACGTTTTTTTTTTACGTTTTTTTTTTTTTTTTTTTAACATTTGCAAGACTTGCAAATATTTCTACTGCAGCAAAAAAATACATTCATTTACCAAAAGGTAAACAGGTAGGTAATTTTTTTTTGTAAAACAATATATGCCCTTTTTTTTCTTTCTTTTATTCCTGCTTGCAGTAGAGATGTCTTCTTCAATTGTGGAATGTCTTCTTCAACTTTGAAGGTGACCAACCCCTGATTCAGGTGGAATTATGGATGGTTCACCTTCCCTCTTGTTTTACCTTTGGAAGACTCGACCCTAACTCAGGTAGAGTTGAGGGCAGTCTTGTTTTACTTGTGGAAGACTCGACCCTAACTCAGGTGGAGTTGAGGGCAGTCTTGTTTTACCTATGGAAGACTCGACCCTAACTCAGGTGGAGTTGAGGGCGGTCTTGTTTTACCTTTGGAAGACTCGACCCTAACTCTGGTGGAGTTGAGGGCAGTCTTGTTTTACCTTTGGAAGACTCGACCCTAACTCAGGTGGAGTTGAGGGCGGTCTTGTTTTACCTTTGGAAGGCTCGACCCTAACTTTGGTGGAGTTGAGCGCAGTCTTGTTTTACCTTTGGAAGACTCGACCCTAACTCAGGTGGAGTTGAGGGCAGTCTTGTTTTACTTGTGGAAGACTTCACCCTAACTCAGGTGGAGTTGAGGGTGGTCTTGTTTTACCTGTGGAAGACTCGACCCTAACTCAGGTGGAGTTGAGTGCGGTCTTGTTTTACCTTTGGAAGACTCGACCCTAACTCTGGTGGAGTTGAGGGCAGTCTTTCTTTGGCTTCACCCCTTTCTTTTTTTTTCCACTTTTTTTTTACCTTTTTGTTTCTTTTTTTTTTCTTGCCTTTTTTAAAAAAAAAACTTTTTCCTTATTTAATTTTTTTAGGAAACGTTATCCCACTATTTTCCCAAATGACTCTCATCTACCATCCAGGTAAATAAAGATTTAATCTTTTTTGTGAATCTCTTTCTTTTTTTTTTAATATTGGGAAGCCCCCCTGTGAAGTTTGTAAAACAAACATAAAGGTGACTAACTCCCAACCTTTTTCTCCTTACAATTCGTCTTGGGAGTTCATAGTGACCAGTGATGGTCATTTTCTTTCTTTGTAGTCCAAGATTAGAATTCATTTTTGCAATGAAGAGGTACAAAGCCTCTAATCTTGAAGATGAAATGGCGTTGAATCCCTCTGAACTAATTTTTTAATTTGACGAGCAGAAACAGTCAAACTTAAGCGAACTAAACATGAACCCCTAACTTGCAGTGAGTGAAGATGCTTGAACCTTAGGAATGTGAGCAATGAACTAACTTGAAAATAACAAAGCTCTATCGTATACATCCAACTTTCATCATCTTGCTTCATTGGGGTGGAAATGCCACTTTCTTTTAGGAGGCGACTGAACTTAAAGATTTTTTTTTACTTTAAGCTGCCTACGTACCCTTTGAGTGGAAGGGATCAAGTCATAACGTAGTTCAAATGAATACATTTTTTATTAGGGTCGTTCACCTTTTAAGCTCATGTTGGCCAGGAGCATCATGTAGTTTATACTCTTACGATTAGGAGTGTTTACATCTTATGCATAAAACTTTTTAAGAAACTTTTCGTTGATAGGATAGATCCTTAAGCCGTCTTTATCCACGATCTTGTATGCTCCATTGGTGTAGACTTCTTTGACGATGTAGGGTCCATCCCATTTAGGTGTGAACTTGTTTCCTGTATGTCGCGTTGTGATGATAGGTCTTCGAACAGCAAGTACTAGATCACCAACTTGAAATGATCGGGCTTGAGATTTTTATCGAAGGCTTTGGTCATTCGTTCTTGGTAACATTCCAGCGCCTGTTGAGCATCTAGTCTTCTCTTATCCAGCGCTTCTAGCTCTTGGAGACGTAGTCTTGCGTTGTCTTCTGTAGTCAACCCTTCTTGTACAGCCATCCTGAGTGATGGAATTTCTCTTTCTAATGGGAGCACAGCCTCCACCCTATAGACGATGGAATAAGGTGTGACCCCTGTAGGAGTGCGATGCGTAGTTCGGTAAGCCCATAACGCTTCACCAATCCTTTCCTGCCAGTCTCTTTTTGTCTTAGAGACTACTTTCTTCAACAAGTTGCACAATGTCTTGTTGAATGCCTCTGCTAGCCCATTTGCTGCGGCATTGTACATGGATGACTTGTACTGCTTGAACTTGAAATTTTCACACAACTTGCCCATTAAGCTGTTGGAAAACTGACTTCCATTATCTGTCACAATACGATGTGGAATGTCGTAGTGATAGATAATATGAGTTCGGATGAAGTCCACGACATTTTCTTTCTTGGCTTCTCTTAATGCAGCTGCTTCAGCCCATCTCGAAAAGTAATCTGTCGCTGCAAGAATGTAGGAATGTCCTGCTGACGACTTAGGTGTTATTGGACCAACAAGATCGAGCCCCCAAGCTTCAAAAGGCCATGAAGCAACAGTTGGATGGAGAGGTTCTGGTAGTTGATGTATGAAGTTTGCGTGAAACTGACAAGCTTCACACTTCTTTGCATACTCCATCGAATCATGGATCATCGTGGGCCAGTAGTAGCCTATCCTTTTTAACTGGAAATGAAGTTTTGGACCCGACTGGTGAGCCCCGCAAACGCCTGAATGCGCTTCCTTTAGTGCCTTGATCGACGCTTCTTTTCCAAGGCATCGAAGGAACAGTCCTTCATAAGAACGACGATAAAGAGTCTCCTTGTAATGATGAATCGGGAGGCTCTTCTTCGTACATCAGCCTTACGTCGCGGATCTGTGGGAAGCTTCCCATGCTGAAGATATTCTATGATAGGTTGTCGCCAGTCTTCCTCTTCAATGGCATAGACATAGATCATTTTTACTTCTTGATGTTCACCCTCGACCGATGGCATGATCCACTTCTGACAAAGTGAGATGTTTATAGTCACCTCATCTGAGATCGTTAGGGCGGTGGCCAAATTTGCTAACGCATCTGCCTTCTTATTTTCTGACCTTGAAACATGCTCCAGCATAATGCTATCAAACTTTCCCATCAGTTGCCTTGCATAATTGAAATAAGGCTTCAGATCCTCATGCTTCACATCATACTCAAGCAAGAGTTTATTGATAATCAACTTTGAATCGCCATAGATTTCTATGTACGTTATGTCGATCTCTATAGCCATTTGGAGGCCAATTATTAGCGCTTGGTATTCAGCAACGTTGTTCGAGCATAACTCACGGAGTGTGAAGCTATAAGGGAGCATGTGTTTTTCAGGCGAGATAAAGACAATGCCTGCCCCCGCTCCATTTCTTCGTGTCGCACCATCAAAATACATGGTCCAAGGCTCTGTGATTTCCACATAGAAGACTTCTTCGTCAGGCAAATCCTCGTATAACTTCCAGTCTGATGGAATTGGGTGATTTGCCAAGAAATCTGCCAATGCTTGTCCTTTTACCGCCTTTTGAGGTACATAGACAATGTCATATTACTGGAGTAAGATTGCCCATTTGGCTTAACGCCCAGAAATAATTGGTCTTGACAAGATGTACTTTATAGGGTCAGCTTTCGACACTACGTGTACTGTGAAGGCTTGCATGTAGTGCCTTAGTTCGTCAATAGCGAAGAAAAGAGCAAGACACATCTTTTCGATTGGAGAGTAATTTACTTCAGCTCCATTTAGAGTCCTGCTCAAGTAATAAAGGGCTCGTTCCTTCCCTTTTTCTCCTTCTTGGGCTAGCAACGCTCCAAGCGACCTTTCCTGCGCAGCGATGTACAGTATCAACGGCTTTCCTGCTATAGGGGCGCCTAAAACAGGGCGATTAAGCAAGTACTTTTTGATGCTGTCAAAAGCATTTTGACATGCTTCATCCCATTCGAAGTCTTCTCCTTTCTTCATTAACCTTTGAAAAGGTTGACATCGACCGGCTAAGTTAGAGATGAATCTCCAGATATAGGCCAAACGTCCTTGAAGGCTTCTCAACTCGTGTAAGTTTCTTGGCCTTGGCATTTTTTGAATGGCGTCAATCTTTGCCTGATCTATTTCAATCCCTCAATGTCTTACCACAAATCCGAGGAATTTTCCCGAGGTGACGCCAAATGCACACTTGAGAGGGTTCATCTTCAACTGATACTTCCTTAGTCGATCAAAGACCACTTTCAGATCTTCCAAATGATCTTGTCTTTTCTTGGACTTGACGACGAGATCATCGACATAGCACTCGACGTGTTTATGCAACATATCATCGAAAATCTTTTGCATGGCCCGTTGATAGGTTGCACCAGCATTCTTTAGTCCAAATGGCATTACCTTGTAACAATATATCCCTTTTGGAGTTCGAAAGGCCGTCATTTCTTAATCTGCAAGAGCCATTCGAATTTGGTTATATCCTAATGATCCGTCCATAAAAGATAGAGCTTCGTGTCCTGTAGTGGCATCGACCATGATCTCAGTGATAGGCAGTGGGAAGTCGTCTTTTGGACATGCATTATTCAAATCGCGAAAATCAACGCAGACGCGAAGTTGCCCGTTCTTCTTTCTAACAGGAACAATGTTGGCTATCCACGTTGGATATTTTACCTCGCGAATGAATCCTGCTTCAATCAACTTATTGACCTCCGTTTCAATTTGGGGAATAAGCTCTAGCCGAAAATGCCGTTGAGCTTGCTTGACTGGTCTATACCCCTGTTTGATGCCAAGATGATGGACAGCTACTTTTGGATCAAGTCCAGGCATCTCTTTATACGACCAAGCAAAGACATCTCTATACGACGTGAGCAAGCTCATATATTTGCCTTCTTCCTCACAAGTAAGTGATGCACTTATAAAAGTTGGACGCGGCTCTTCTGGCGTACCCAGATTCACCTCTTTAAGCTCGTCCACTGTAGATTGGCTGCCATCTTCAAACGGAAATGGTGCCTCGTCTGCATCTTCTTCAGACATTTCAGACTCTATTTCCTCTTCAACAGTGATATGGTGATAGGAGGTCTCACCCTCCTCTTGTTCCAAATCCTCTCTTGAGGGGTTGGTGATGACGACATCACGTCACTTTACCCTCAACGAACCTTCTGTGTTGACTGCAACGAAAGTTTTTCTCTTCATTCGAGAGGATGGCGACACTGCGAATTTATCCATCATTCTGCGTTTCAACAAAGGACTTATCTTTTGAAATCTCCACCGGGCAATCATGTTGAAGCCGGTCAAAGACTGACGATGGAGAGTCCCCACCTCTTGACGTGGTTACAATTAGCCTTTGAAAAGCTGATGGTCGCGTCAAGGTTGAGGTTGAAAGTGCATCTTTTCTCTCCGTCGTAGGCACACTTAATCTTCTAAAAGCTGACGGTCGTGCCAAAGTTGGAGTCGATGAGGAACTCTCTCCTTCGCATGTGGGCATATTTAACCTATGAAGGACTGAAGGTCGAGCAGAATCAGAAGTTGGAGCTGATGAAGCACTTTCTCCTTCCTTAGCAGGCATACTTATCCTCTGGAGGGCCGAAAGCTGAGTGGAATCAGAGGCAGGAAGTGACCCCTCTTCTTCTATCGGAGTCACTCCTAATCGCTGAAGAGCTGAAGGTCGCGCTACTGATGGCCTGACACGTCTAAAAATAGAAGTCCTTCGGCTGACGTCTTCCTTTTCATTTGAGTCCTCAACCTCTTCTACTGTTATGTGGTTTGCGTCTGCCACCTTCGCCTTCCCTTTTCTCGTTATGCGAACTGGCTCAGGGGACTTATATCCAAGCCCTTTCTTTGACACTGGTAGAGCATAGCCTTCTTTCAAAAGTTTCTTCTGTGTTGAAGAAAGCTCGGGTCTTTCATCGAAGATTTTTAGACTTTTAAACTCAGTGTGAATCGTAAAGTCATAGCCTGCTTTTGCTAAGAGTTTATACGCCTTCGGGTCGAATCCGTCATTTGTTCGTCTTTCAGGCAGAAACGTCTTCGCTGGGTCATCCACAGGTTTCTTGACCTCCTGCTTTGTTATGTTCGTGAGAGGCGTGACAAAGTTTTCCTTCAGGATTTCAATGTCCCCGACTCTCAAATTCCTTGAACATTCAGCAAAAGGTGAGTCACCCTTTTTGCGTCTAGATAGAGGGACATAGCGCAAGATAGGAACACTTGAGGTTTTCTCATCTTTCAAAACCTTGGACTTTACAGAGCTCGTAGAGGCTTCATCTCTTTTTGGGGCAAGCCCGTCTGTTTCCTTAACAGTCTCCTTTCTCATGTCAGCTTGTGGTTCTTCTTTGGGCTTACTACCACCTTTAATCAAAGGAATGTTTGATGGTAAAGTTTCTCCTTTGCCGTCACCCTTCATATAGAACTTTGCATCAGCAAAATGGGACTCAGCTTCTGAAAATGAATTAGTATCTGCTTCAACTTTCTTGATGTCGTCCTGGTAAAACTTGAAACAGATGTAGCGTAGAAGTTACAACCCCGTTTCCATGAATCCAAGGACGACCCAATAGCAACTTATAAGTGGTCTTGGAGTCTATGACGTGGAACAAGGTATCGGCCTTTAGATCCCCAATAATGAGCTCTAAGCGTACCATGCCAATCGCTCGTTGCCCACCTTGGTTGAAGCCTTGGATCACCAATTTGCTGTTTGACAGCTCTTCCATCAGGATGCCTAACTGTTTCATTGTTGACTTAGGCATTATGTTGACAGTCGATTCATCGTCGATAAGGATTCGACCAACTCTCTGCTCTCTAATGTACCCCGAGACAAACAATGGTCTATTGTGGGGCTTCGATCCCAGCAGCATGTCTTCATCCGTAAAACTGATTGACATACAACACGACGTGCATGTACGTGCCGTAGAGGTTGGAGCACTCGCGCTATCTGAGTCTATCAGAGCCTCAATAAGAGCGCTTTTAGCTATTGGAGGGAGTGATAACAGGTCCTCTATGATGAAAGAGGATAAGTTTTCTAGCTTAGTTGCCACCTCAAATGAGCTTGAGGGATCCTCGCTTGCGCTGACAACATGGCATGCAACCACTCCAAACGCTTTTTCTTGGCCATTACTTAGAAAATTCTTTGGAAAGAATTCCTCTAGAGTCACTAGCTGTCGAGGACAGAAGAGATCCTCATCGTTTTCCACAATGCAGGCGAGCTTCCTTGCATTCTTTTTTCCTTTCTTCTTTTGCGATTTTCTTTTTCTCTTATGCTCTCGAAATAGTCGAGATTCCTTTTGAACATAACTTTGTTGTCGCTTCTTGCGACGAGTCACGATGGTTCAGCCTTCGTTCTCATCCTCAGATGGTTCACTCTTTCCTTGAACGTATTCTTTTTGGAATCCTCCCTCTTGATGGTTCTTGCTCGGGGCTTCCTCCCTTGACCAGACAACGATAGGTTCAAAGGATCCGAATTGAATTTAGACTTCTTTTTGCTCGTAAGAAAGTCCTATAGGCAAATGGACTATGGGCTGAGCCATTATAGCCGCATGATTTGTTTGAGTCACTTCATCAAGATCTAGCTCAATTTTCTTCTCACGGGCTAATCTCATAATCACCCCTTTGAGCACGAAACATTTCTCCACTGGGTGGCTAACGACTCGGTGGTATTTGCAGTAGTTAGGATCATTCACTTTTCCTAACTCCTCTGGCCGTTTGCATTCTGGCAACTGAATAAGTTGTTTTTCCAGCAACTGTTCCAGCATGTCTGGAACATCAGAGTCTGGAAATGGATAAACTTTTTTCTGCATCTCTTTCAAAGTTAGGCGACGTCTTTCGCCCCCATCCGGTCGTTTTTTTGCCTTAATTTCTTTTCCCTTCTGAGTTAATTTAAAAGGGGTCGTATTGACGACCATAGATTCTTTTACAGTAGCACCCTTCGAAACCTTCTCGGTGCTCTTCACTTCCTTCTTTTCTTTTTTTACATATGGGACTAGAAGGTCTCTATTTCCTCTAGCAGCAATGCTTAGCTCCATGTCATGAGCTCGTGTTGCTAACTCTTCGAAGCTGCGAGGCTTTATCCCCTGCAAGATGTAGAGCAGTCCCCAGGGCATGCCTTGGATACACATTTCCACAGCGGACAGTTCGGTAAGTCAGTCTTTGCAGTCGAGACTTAGAGCTCTCCAGCGATTGATGTAATCGACGACAGGCTCACCTTTTCGTTGTTTCGTATTTGTGAGCTCCATCATGTTGACAGTTCGCCTCATACTGTAGAAGCGATTAAGGAACTCTTTTTCAAACTGTTCCCAACTATCGATCGTCTCAGGCTCAAGATCAGTATACCAGTCGAAGGCATTCCCTTTCAAGGTGCGGACGAACTGCTTGACCAGAAGGTCACCGCGAGTTCCAGCATTCTCGCATGTCTCAACAAAGTGAGCAACATGCTGCTTAGGGTTACCCTTCCCATCGAACTGCTGGAATTTTGGAGGCTGGTATCCGACAGGCATTCTTAGGTTGTCAATTCTCTTAGTGTACGTTTTGAGTACATGAGAGAATTCTGGGTGGGTCCACCGTACTAAGCTCTAATGGAGCTCATAATCATATCCTACAGTTGCTGGACTGACAAGGAAGCAACCGAAGCTGAGTTTTGTGGTTGATCTTCCTGGACGATAGTCTTCCCCTTGTCACTTTTCTTTGCAGTAGGGGTCTGACTTGATTTAGCAACTTCTCGATTTTGCATTTGATTTTTTAAATAGGCAATCTCTTGGTCTCTTTCTTCGACTGCCTTCATTAGGAGGTTGATCTTCCTTTCCATTTCTGCCATCCTTTCATCAGAATCTACATCAGCCATCATTACAGACATCACATCTGGATTTGACGTCATCTTCGATTGACTGACAACAGGAGTGGATTGATCGAACAGCGGGTTGTCCTTGACAACAACCTTATCCTTAAAAGATTCTTCAATCAGTTTGACAATTCTGCTTGCAATTGCATCAGGGGTTCGATCTTCGTTTACTTCAACCCCTTGAGACCGACTACGAGTAATTGGTCCCGTGTATGTGTTGCTTGAAGCAGTAGACTTCGATGCAGCTTTCTTCGGTGCCATTGCGTTACTTAGAAGAGAAAGAGATGAGAGGTAGAGATGGTCCCACTGGGCGTGCCAATTTGTTCACACGTAACTTCAACAGAGAAATAAGAACACGTGCAAATGAATCTTTTGTATTTGTATAACTTTGAATGTAGTGGAATACAATATCTAATACTTGATCCTCTGATTCTCTCTCTTGCTTGTATGTTTCACTCGAGGGCTGTAGAGCTTATTCTCGAGATTGAAGCTTCAATGGATTCTTGGAGTTTCAAAGAAGTGTTCTTGATCTTCGAGGAAGTGTTTTTGTTCAGAAGGTGTTTGATCTTCAAGAGCTCAAGGAGTTTTCTGGCTTTTATTTCTGAATTCTCTCTGAGATCTCAAATTTCTGAACCTCCAAAATGGAGGAGGGGGCTCTCTATTTATAGAGTTCCCCAGGGCCTCCAGATGGGCTTGGGCTTGACTATTGGACTGGGCCTGGTGGACTTTGAGCCTGGTCCTTAGACTGAGCCTGATTAACCTTGGGCCTAGCCTTGTAGGCTATGACTTATTAACTTTGGGCCTAGACTTTGCTGGATTAGGGCCTCCTATTTGGGCTTAGTCTAAAATTGGCCCAAATTTCATATAACCCAATTGCATATTGGGATTTACTTTAATTTAATTCAGGGATACTTGCAAATTTAAATAGTCCCTAATTAAATAAATAATTTTGTCACTAATTTTAATTAATGACATGGCAATTTTTTTATTGGCCAAAATTTCTATTCCAACAGTCATCTTTTCTAACATTCTTTTTAAGTTAAATTATACAAAATACCCTTGGATTTTGGGATATGTTTTAATTATGCCCCTAAACTTTAAAAAGTTTCATTTTTACCCTTGAATTTTGAAATTTTTTTAAAAAAATACCCTTGGAGAGTTTTTCTTTGTTAAAATAAGATGAAAATTGACGCAACGACTAATGTGTAAAAATTATAATGCATACTTGATATCATTTATAACATCATTCATAGAAATTGACATGACAGTTGATATGTAAAAATTGATTATATAAATAATTATAACAATATCTTTTGAGATAAAATAAATAACAACAATCTTAAATTACTATATAGTTGTAAATAATATAACGTACACCTTCTATTTTTACACATTAGTTACCAAGTAAATTTTCATCCTTTTATTTTAGTGGAAAATATATTTTTTGAACCAATTTCAAAGTCCAGGAATATTTTTTTTAACTAATTTTAAAGTTGAAGAGTAAAAATGAAACTTTTCAAAGTCTTGAGATATAATTGAAACCTATCCCAAAAATTAGGGATATTTTGTATAATTTAACCTCTTTTTTTGTATAGAAACCCCACTTAAGATGGGTTGGGAAGAATGTAGGAGGGGTGCTTTACAGAGAGGTATTTGCTAGGGAAGATTTATTATTAGTGAGTTTTAGAATAAATTTTGAAAAAAATATTATTTAAGGATGTTTTGAAAAAAAAGATTTATTATTAAGTATTTTTTTAAGAAGCATGTTCGGAACTTGAAAGAATCAATTTATAGTGATATGTTTTGTTGTTGCCTAATTTTGGACAGGAGAAGACAACAATGGTGAATTTGTTTAAGGGGGAAGAGTGTGGCATACAAGACAAGAAAGATCTGAACACCGGTGTGGTGCTTGCCACACAGGCTCCTATGCTTAAGTCAGAGAAAGAATGAGTGTGACAAGCTAGGGTTTAGAGAATGAGGAAGAACTTGAACTCCATTTTTTGAGTTATAATGGCGTATTTATAGGGTCTTTGACCTAGATTTTCCATATTTCTTTTAAGATAAGGATTTAAATAGATTTTTCCTATTATCTAGGAATGAGATTTAAACAGGTTAATCTTATCTTGCAAGATTTCCTTGTCATTCGAGTTTACCTCCTTTAGTCCAATTTCACCTACAACATTAGCCCCCACTTCCTAGTTAGGATTTGTAGTCCGAGTTTATGAGCTTAATTGCATGGAGCCTGACTTGGGAGTATCCTATTTGAAGTTTTGGAGTCATTGTAACATTTCGAGGTATGCCCGAATTCTCCCTAAGATTGTTGTCTGACCCCATGGAGAATATTTCAATCTTCCAGAATGTCGATTTCTTCGTTTTTCCGTAGAAATTTTAGGATTTTGTGGTGCTTTTTTTGCGTCTCAAATTATCCCCAGGATTTCCATCCAACTCCGTAGAGAACATTTCGATCTTTCCTAATGGGAAAGATTCACCTCTAGAAAGTGTGTTCGTCCACTTCTGGGAGAAACTTAAGGCTCCAAGGTTCGCCTTGGATTTCCCCAAGATTACCGTCCAACCCTGTAGGGAACATTTCAGTCTTTTTTGGAGGTTAAGACTCTCCTCTAGATTTGCGATCAGTGCCGTTTTCCTAGAGAAAATGTATAAATTCAAGGTAGTCCTTGAATTTTCAAGTGAGATTGTTATCAAACCCCGTAAGGACAATTCTGGACTTCTCGATCTCCCGTAGGAGGAAATTCTTGGCCATCTTGTGGCATTTGTAGCTTCTAGCTTGCATAAGTGCCTTTTTTAATAGGTGGAATCTGGAATGCTCCATCAATTATTCTGTATTCAAAATATAATTTTCATGAATATGATATTTTCTCATATCATATGAAATCACCCTCTAGTTTGAGAGTTAGAAGATTTAATGCATATGAAATATTGATTCAGCTGAATAAAATATATTCAATCACTTATATGAGGAAATATGGAATTTTATGAAGTGGTCTGCTTTTTGAATAACTTGCAACATCATACAAGCAATTTTAAGACCTCTATAATTGCATGTAATAAATTTTTTTACAGATACTTCATGGCATTTTTAATAACTCATGATGTTTAATTCTCCACTAGAGCATAGAAACTGTCATTTTGATGTTATCGTGCTAATGACATTTAAATAATTTTAAAATGTAGAAAGCATGTGTAGAGTGCATGAAGATGCTACAACATAGATAAAATATCATAACAAAATAATTATAACATGCATAATTTGGTTATTGAATTTAAATATTGCATTATAAAGTTTTAAGTTTGAAGTAAACTTATCTGTAATTTTGCAACTTTGCAAAAACCTTTATAGTTGATGCTTCCAAATTTACTTCGCAGTCTTGTTTCTTAGATTTAATTGTTTAAACCTTTGATTTTCATATTTTGAAATCTTGAGGAGTTCTTGCAATTCCTTTATTGGTCAATCTTCTTCCATATTGAGTTTCTAAAATTGGCCTTCTGGATTGAATTAAGGGGTGTGGATAATCTTGACTTTGACCATTCTCCAGTTTTTATGCTTTAATTTGCTCAAATCATCTTCTTGGTTGAACTAAGGGGTTGTTGATAGTTTTGGCTCAATCTTGATCTTGTTGATTTAGTGAGCCCCCATGTCTTCATTCTTGTTCAAGACATTTTACTCTTCAATAGGATTTCTTAATCTTTTCATTGGTAGAGCACTCTCGTCCCCACAGACGACGCCAACTATTGTTGCCTAATTTTGGACAGGAGAACGCACCTGACCTCCACGTGATAGCAACGGTGAATTTGTTTGAGGGGGAAGAACGTGGCCTGCAAGACAAAAAAAATTTGAACACTTGTGTGGTACTTGCCACACAGGCTCTGGTGCTTAAGTTAGAGAATGAATGAGTGAGACATGCTAGGGTTATAGAATAAGGAATAACTTGAACTCCCTTTTTTGAGTCATAATGATGTATTTATAGGGTCTTTGACCTAGATTTTCCATATTCCTTTTAAGATAAGGATTTAAATAGAATTTTCCTTCTATCTAGGAATGGGATTTAAGAGGGCTAATCTAATCTTGTAAGATTTCCTTGTAATTTGGGTTAACCTCTTTTAGTCCAATTTGACTTACAACATATTTTAAAATAGTTTTAGAATTTTTCACCACTCAAAAGTCATACTCTAAAATTAAAATAATTGAGACCCCGTTTGATAACCATTTGATATTTTGTTTTTAGTTTTTTAAAAATTAAGCTTATAAACATTACTTCATCTAGGAGTATCTTTGATTTGTTATCTACTTTTGACAAATGTTTTCAAAATTCAAACCAAGTTTTGAAAACTAAAAAAAGTAGTTTCTAAAATTTTGTTTTTATTTTTTGAATGTGGCTAAAAATTCAAACACTTCTTTAAGCAATATGAAAACCATTATAAAAATATTAAGAGAAAACAAGCTTAATTTTCAAAAATTAAAAATTAAAAACCAAAAATCAAATAGTTATCAAATAGAATCTGAGTTATGTTTGGGGAGTGTGGATTGGATTTTAAAAAACTTTTTTGCTCAACTTAATATCCAAGTAAAACAATTCCTTTTATTTTCGTACAAATTTTTCTTTTGATTATAGATAGATAAAATATATTCTTCCCAATAAATTTTTGACATTATTTTCTAGTTTTAAACCTTGACTTCTAATTATGTGCTTATCAAGAAGTAGAGCGAGAAATTTTTTAGGAAGGGACAAAATATTTACATGCCAACCCTTTATATATAATATATTTCAATTTTTATATATAATTAATTATAGACATTTTTTTATTAAAAATTAGATGTAAACTATATTATTTTCTAACATATCTTACCCTCTTAAATAAATTATTATTGGTAGTTATTTCAATATTTAATTATTTGCTTTTCTCATATTTATTTGTTTGCCTTATTTTATTTAAGTTTTTTAATATAACTATATGGTTGAAAGCTGAAAGTTGAAAGTTGAAACTTTGTCCGGTTTTACTTTTCGAATAAAACTCTAATCTTAATTATTTTAATTGTAATTAAGTGTATACTATCAAGTTGTCCTATTTTCATTCTTCTGACATTTTAATATAAGAAAAAATATTAATACTCAGAATATATATATATATTTGACTATTTTATTTTAAAAACTAAAACTTACAATTTTTTAATTAAAATGTGGTCATTAACATTTTTTTTTTCTAAAAAAGAAGTTCTTTTTAGAATATTTTAAAATTTCTCTTTGAATCTGCATATGCATTTTTTTTTTTTTTGGATTCACCCCTTTCTACTTTTAAATACATATATTGATATCTAATTATTTTAAGTCACGATTATAATCAAGTTATCTAAACATTTTTTTATGCATTTAATTGAAAAAAGTTCATAACCTAAAACATTTCATGGGTGATTGGAAAAAATTACTATGATAAAAAAATCTTCTATATGTTGGATTTTGTTACAATTGTGTGAAAGAGAATGAAAAAGGGATGAATTTAATATATGTAAATTAAATTCGTCGTTACTTCTAATTTGTTGTTTTTATGTCAAAAGATTCAAAATGGATTGAAACATCAAAATGGATTGATTTTTCATTTACAAATTTAACATAGGGAAGTTAAATTTGTAGGTACTTTTAATTTGTTGAGTTATGTTTGAATTTTGCAAGTTACTCAATTGAGTTATGTTTGACATATGTTTCAATTTTATTTTGATTTTTTTTTTGGAGAGTTACTAAGTTACTAGCGTATAAATTAAATAGCAACTTGTTTCTTCATTTGAAGTATCTCATCCCATTTGAAGAGTTCTCCTCTCCTCTCTTTCTTTCTTTTGATTTTAAGTTGAGTTGAGAGCAAGTATCCAAGAGTTCTGCCAGATCTGGATAGTTCGAGGTTGTTGTTCTACTAGGATTAGTTGTTGCATCCTGCTGAGACGATCATTGTAGTCTGCTTGCAACTTGTGCAGAGCGAATAATTGTCTTTAGGATATCGCTTTATAAGCGTGCCTCGACTATCTATCATTTCATTCCTTTGTTGTTTCAGGTTTTATACGTTTGATGTTGTTGTTATTATTGATCTTATCGTCTATGGCCATTAGAGCTCCTGATCTTCTCATCTATATATGACCATTAGATCTGAATGATGACATGTCCAATCTGAATGTATTGGCACAAATGCCCAAAAATAATAATAATAACTTTTCTTTTTCTTTTTCTTTTCTTTTTAGACAAAAAGAAAAAAAAAGTCTAAAAAGAAAAAAAAACACAGGTGGTACAATTCATGAGTTACATTTGATCAAAGTGACTTTTTAGACAACTCAATAGTTGAATTAGATTATATATATAGGATTTAACCCCATTTAAGAATAAATTATTCATGATTTTGTTTGTCTTGGCCATTTATAATTAATCCTTTTGAAAAAAAATGGTAAAAATATTCGTTTTCTATGCATCTATTAACTCTTTTAATTTTCGGACACTAAAATATGGTGGTTCGGCGTGGATTAATTTTATTTTATGAAAACTCATACGATAACAGCTTTAGAAATTAATTATCTTGAAATGGTTGGAAATAGTGTAAAAAAAGTATTAAATAAATGAAATTGAAATAGATAATTTGTATATCTAGTTTTATAATAAGTCAAATAAATATTTTTATAGTTGACTATTAAATATACTAGAAAACTTTTACATGTCTTGCACGTTTAATATATGTTAACATTTTTTTAATTTTAAAATTTTAAAATATAACTTTTTAAAATTTTAAAACTTCTTATGACAACGATTTTATGCTTCGTTTTAAAAGTTATTTTTTGAAATCTTTGTTAACCTATAAAATAAATACGTGAGGTTTAAAAACAATTTTTTTTCATTTAAAATTTTTTATTAAAATTTCAAGATTTAATGTAATTTCATTAATTTATATTTGATATTGTAAATATTATTTTAAGTTTAATAAAAATAATGAATAAATCAATTATATCATTATTAGGTGAAGGTTTAAATTTTAAATTATATATAAAGAAAAAAATGTCTAAAAATAATTCTCAACCATCTCACTTTTTAGTAAAGATAAAGATAAATTAATCAATTTTTTAATAAGATTACCTCAATATTATTAATTAATTATAGAAATGATAACGATATTATAATAATTTTTATGTTATACAAACAATAATGTTACCCCAAAGTTGTTTTTATAATATAAAAATATTTCTAAATTTTGTAAAATATAATATCTTCTCAAAACTTTTTTCAAATAGATTACTTAAAATGATTTTTAAATGTAAAAAGCTAATTTATAAAATAAGTAAATCATAAAGGAAAGAATTAGGATCCAGCATTTGTAACGACCCAACTTCTCCTATTAGACTTTCTAGGGACGTTACTACATGCATGCTGAAGAAATTTAAAACTTCTTTAATAACAGACAAAAAGAATTAAACTTTTTGCTAAACAATCAAAATCTTTATGCTTGGGATCCCTTAAAAAAAATCATTTCAAAACATAATATGAATTAAAACTTTCAATCAGCTGAAATAGTTTCACAACACATTGTTTACTTAACAAAATATTTTTAACTAACACACTATCTAAATGCGGAAGTCACGACCTTCAAAGTCACTCATGACCCTTTCAGCAAATTTCCTTGTCAATTGCCTAAGATATGTCTTTGCCTTTACCTGAAAAGAAAAACATTTTTGAAAAAGTGTGAGTATTTAAAATACTCAGTAAGTGACCTCACTACCGGGGTCAGGATATGGATACACATACATAATGAATTTTTGAAAACATTTTTTTTTTCCTTTAGTGGAACTTAAAACCTTTTCATAGGGGAAACGTTTCTATTTTAACTTTTCTCTTCGGCTTAATGTGGACAATTAACCCAACCTAACATTTCCTTTTCATTTAACCCTTTCGGGTTCCTTTTCAATTAACCTTTTCGGGTTCCTTTTCAACTAACCTTCTCAGGTTCCTTTTCATTTAACCTTTTCATGTTCCTTTTCATTTAGATGTACATCTATAAATTTTGGGAGGGTAATTGTCATAGCCTTCGAAATCATTTCATCATGAAAATACACATGTATGCATGAGGTCCCAAAGCATTTTGAATTTTCATTCAATGATGCAACACAAAGCAACATTCTCATATCATTCATCATAAATCATAAACCATAAATCATGCATCGCATTCATAAGAATATTTGGCAATCATACATGTAAAAGTCCATTTTCATATAAAATAAAGCATTTTAAAATTCATCAAAAATCATAATAAAATATTTATAAAAGCTTTTCATTTCAAATGTAGTTTTTTTTTTTCAATTCAGTTCCTAACTTACATTTAAACATACTGGCATAAAGTCCCTTACCTTGGCTCAAATAGCTCGCTTTCTCCTTTTATGGAGATCTTTCACCTCAGCCTATAATGGTTTCAAAAGAACTTATTACTTGACCAACTCAACTTATGAACCTTAGGCAAGCTTACTCAAATTACTGTATATTCACATGAACCCACAACGGGTTTACTACAATAAATTCTTCAACAAGAATATTCACATGCGTAAGTAGCTAAGTTTTACCCACAAATAGTTACCAGGATAACATAATTTCATCCCTTTATTATTTTAAGTAAGTTCTTTTAATAATACACATGCTCCTCATAATAACTCCAATCCTTAAGCCCTCTATTCCAATATAGCCATAAACTTAGTCCAAATTTAATTCCAAATTTCCCATGGTAAGATTTATCTAAACATAGCATGCTCCATAATTATGAATTGCATGCTTACCTTCTAAAATTTCATAATAATAACCAAGTCACAGTAACTTAAAGGGCTTAATCCAAATAATTACTTACCTCATCAGAATAATTATTCTTATTTTGGGCAGCAAAGTCTTCTCCAACTCTGGCTTCCTGCTTATCCCAATTTAATTAATCTCGAGAGGTGGCGGTGTAGTAATGAGTCCTTGCTGGAATTTTATCAAATTAACTTAAATTCGATTATGGGTATCCTGAAATAAATTGTCAACCAAATCTTAGCTTGTTATTCAAACAATTCTTAAAATTTCTTAATCCAAAACTCATATCTTGACCAAGATTACCCAAATCAGGATACAATCAGAGCGGAACTGTTCTGACTTCGGAAAGCTAATCGGGAGGGCGGCTGAGCGTGGCGCGTGTGGCAGCGCGTGAAGGGGCGTCGTCACCGGATCTAGGCAGATTCGGTTCTGGCGAGTTGCAGTCCGCGAATCTGGGGCGCTGCTGTGCGCGTAGTGCTCTGCTCCGACAACGGCATGGGTTCGGTCACCTTGCGACGGCGACGTGCCACACGGCGGAGCTGAACGGATCAACTGTTTGTGGCTTCCGATCTGTGATGGATCGAGTCAGCGACGCAGCGGTCTGGGCAGAATCGGTCGAAGACGGCATTCGAGAGCAGTTTGAGCGGCGGTTCGGCGGTGGCGATCCGCATGGTGGCTGCGTGACGGCGGGGGCGACGGTGCACTGCAGAAGGGAAAGAAGAAAGAAAATTTCTACTTCAATGGAGGTGGTTGTCGAACACACAAGAGGAAGAAGAAGAAGTTTGGAGAAGATGATGGCTCGGCTTGGCTTAGCTTGGCTTAAAACTCACTTAGGGCTGTGTGCATTTAAAATAATAGAGATGGAAATTAGGGCTTGGCTTATACATAGGCTTCGGCTTGGCTCAAAGTCACTTAATTAACAAAAATGACCCCAAACCAATTAATTCCCCTTTTTTTCCTTCTTTCTTCCCAACTTACCCTCCAATTTCTCTAATTTCAAATATGCAAAACTTCAAATTAACTCCCACCACACAACTTTAAACATGAAATTGGTTTTTCAATTAATTTAAATTTTCAAAATTTAATTTTAATTAATACCTGAAAATGTCGGTCGTTACAGCATTATTCCTAAAAGTATATGGATAAGACTACTAATCTTTATTGTTGTTTTTTTGGCTAAGTTTTGTGTTTACATTAAATATATAAACTAAAATTAATAAGTTTTTAATATTAAATATTAATTTGAATCGTTTTGCTTAAACATTAATTTTAAAGATATGTTAATACTACTATTAATTAATATATTAAATATATTAATTTAAATAAATAATTCTTACACTATGAAAAAAAAAGAAAAAAAATAGTAGGATTACCTCTTCATGAGTTTCAGTACTTCTAAACGTTTTCCTTTCTCAAGTTTGAGATACTTATCAATAAAACTTTTACAAATAGCACTTGCTTTGAAACTCAAATTATTTCATCTCAACAAAAAAAATCAAATTATTTTGGACATGTTCAAGATCTCGTATTAATATAGAGTACTCCACGTACAATTTTACAACGAAAGAATACAATTATGAAATATAATTTATTTGAAAAACATGTTTCTTTTTTACATTTGCAATATGTGAGTCCGATTTTGATTGAAAATTTAAATAAACTATTACAATTCTAAATTATAGTCTCAAATGAAAAAAAAAATCTTTTGAATCAATTTTGGTATAAAAGAAAGACAAATCATTGTATGCTTACCATGATTCATTTTACAAATAAAAACAATTTAACACAAAAACAAAAGGCTCATAAGATTGAGAAAGGCCTTTCAATCTATTTGACCAAAAAAAAAAGGCCACACAAACACAATTACATCTTGTTAACACAGCTTAACAAATAATGCAATACAATGCAATAATGATTAGAAATTACAAATAAAATAAATGTGAAGAAAACATAAGATTGAGATATATACCTTGAATCAATACGATTTGGCATAATGAAAAAATAGTTATTCTTTGTTTCGCAATGACTCTAAACACAAATGCATGGAACTATATATAGGGAATGCATAATGTCTATTATAATGGATCATTCAATTTTTTTGTTATGGAATTTGAAAGGATTGATATTTATTGCTTTATTCAAATTTACTCTTAATAATACATTAATTCTTTTTCATGGATTAACCATGAATGGACATAGAACATTTTAGCTTCTAAAAACATACATTGATCAGGACATAAAGATATATCTTCCCTCGCCAAACAAAACAATTTATCTTTCATGCATTTACTTTAATTAATGGCCAAAAAGAAGTTTTTAATTATTAATTATTAAATATAATTTAGGAGTTTGAAACCAAAACTGAAAAGAAAAAAACTGTCAAATGGCCAAACAATGTAATAATTAACAAATGGCCACGTTTAATAAAAAAAAAAGAAAAAAATTTCATGATAAAATTGAAAAAAAATAATTAAATACAAATGAGTAAATAGATTAAAAGAAAACTTTTCATATTCTAGCTTTTCTAACCCTCTCAATATCTTTGTTATTTAAAATAATTATAATTATAATTAGTAATTGTATAAATAAAAAAGAAAACTTTTCATATTCTAGCTTTTTAAATGATATTTTATGAGTTAAGTTAAATTAAATATATAAATTTTATAATTATTAGTGGCATGGTTTGTAAATTTAAGATTTGGCAGAGGGGTAAAATTGTCTAAAAATGATTAAATATTAAATACTTTTCATATTCTAGTTTTTCATGATAAAATTGAGAAAAAATAATTAAATACATATGAGTAAATAGATTAAAAGAAAAATTTTCATATTCTAACTTTTCTAACGTCACTCTTAATATCTTTATTATTTAAAATAATTATAATTAAAATTAGTAATTATATAAATAAAAAGAAAACTTTTCATATTCTAGCTTTTTAAATGATATTTTATGAGCTAAATTAAATTAAATATATAAATTTTATAATTATTAGTGGCATGATTTGTAAATTTAAGATTTGGCCAATGGCTAAAATAGTTTTAAAATGATTATCCCCCTAAGCCACTTTTTAAGATAGTAAATACATAAATTTTATAATTATTAGTGGCATGGTTTTTTAATTTTAAAATTTGGCCAAAGGGTAAAATAGTCTAAAAATGATTCTCCTCCTAAGCCACTTTTTAAGATAGTAAGATAACTTTGAAAAGATCATTTGTCACGTGTGGATGTCATTTCTACAGTTAACCATTAAATATATCACTCATTTCTACAGTTAACCATTAAATATATCACTCAGAATATTTTTTCTCTCATATACACTCAATAATTTTAAAAATAGCAACTCCATTAAATCTTTTCTTATTGATGAGGATAATAAAGGCTATAACAAAGTTCATTGAATCTTAAACAATAAGGTCTATATACTTTTGACTTATTGATGATGATAATAAAGGCTATAACAAAGTTCATTGAATCTTAAACGATAAGGTCTATATGCTTTTGACTTGATTTCAATGTAATAAATTTTTGAGCAACGTGAACTCAAAAACAAAAACAAAAACAAAACAAAAATTCTTGAGCATCGCTCACTATTGTTGATTAGTATACATCAAAATCTTGGAAAGATCGAGAATTCCAAAGAACCCTTGATAAATATTGAGTGCAATATTTTTAATCTAGCTACACAATTCCATTTAGCTATAATATAGAAACAAGTGAATAACCAATTACCATTTCATTGCATTATAGTCTAGAATCAAAGTTTTGACAAGCATGTCCTTATACATAGAACCACATGATAGAATCATATTTTTTGTTAGTCATTTTATTTTACAAAGGTAAATAATCAGGTTGATCTTCTCAAGCCATTTTTTAGACATCTCATCCTTAACAACTTTTCTATACCTATAAAATAGTTCCTCGATAATGGCTTCTCCAAAATGAGAAATCAAAAGTGGTTCCATCATAGATCTAATGCATTTTCGTGATATTGTAACTACTATCAAATTTACTTGGTAGATAGAATTATGTGTTGTAGAAGTTTCAATTATTCAGGATCTCACATTGGAAAGATATGGAGATCTCACATTGTTAATAAGATACATGGACTACTTCTCTCATTGCCAATTGGTTTTGAGATGAAACCCCATGTTTATCTAATATGATATCAGAGCTCATTAAACTTAAACGGGTATTCAGTCCAAAAATTAAAATTGGAATTCGACCCAAGAATGGTAAACCCAAAGAGGCACTAAAAAAAAACCAAAAATTGAATTTATGTTGTTGTAAAGTGGGCAGCACCATACTTGGGTGTAGCCTAGGCTGCACCCAAGTTTTTGGATATTGCCTTTTGCTAATAAAATCAAAATCATAAAAATATATATATATAAAAGGTTAGTGTTAAACTATCAATATAAGATTAAATTTACCATAATATTAGTTTAAAGGGTGTTTAGTTGTGATTTAATAATGATAACTATCTTGTTAGGCTTTGCAATGATTTTCTAACCAAATTTGATAATTAATCGAGCTTGTGTTTCACCTTCTATGTCCTTCTTTCTTTAAACTCATTGTTACATTTTTCTTTAAATTCATTGTTACATTTTTTTTAGCTCAACAAATGGGTTGAGAAATTGAATCCCTGGTTTTTTGGTCAAGTGCGTATACCTTAATTAGTTAAATCATAATTATATATTTCTTATAACTTTCACAATAGTGACTAATATTTTTTAGTTTAAAAATTAAGCATATTATCACTTCCTTTAATTTATAAGTGCAAGCCATGAATTAGCTGAAAATATATACACCCGATCGTGTAACTTTAGTGTTTCATTGATATGAGAAAATAAAGTTGAAAACAAATCAAAACAGATTTTATTACGAAAAATCATCTAGAATAAAAATAATAATATATATGTTTTTGAAGCAAACCATCATCAAATAAGAAAACACTACTAGAAAACTCAAAAAAAAAAAAAAAAAAAAAACCTACTAGAATTTCAGCTTTTATTGAAGTGTGGTCCTTTTTTTAGTTGTGCTCATGGAAAAAAAAGTTAATAAAAGTTTAATTTTCACCTTAAAATAAATTATTTTTAAATGTACATATATTGCTGGCCATAAAATGTAAAGTTTATATTAAAAGTTTGACTCAATAAACCATCAATTTTATAGTTTTTGTTGCCAATATTTCTATCATTTTCGGTTCGTTTTCATATTCGTCACCTTGTACATTTAATGGATGGTTATTATAGGTCAACTATACAACTTTTGAGTTGACGTCTAATAACTATCAATATATATATCCCTCCATAAAAATGATACTTGAACCAATTGGCAATGGGAGGAGTAACTCATATATTCGACTGAATACTCGCTTGGGTTTTATTGGACTGAATATCTGTTTGGGTGGGTTTTATTGGACCGAATACCCGTTTGGGTTAAGATTGTGCCTCTTTGGATTCATCATTCTTTAATGGGATCCTATTTTTTATTTTTTTATTATTTATTATTTATTATTTATTATTTTCATTTATTATTATTTTTTTGGATCGAATACCCGTTTGGGTTTTATGGGATCTGATAAGATATCAAGATTACATGAGGTTCCATCTCAAAACCAATTGACAATGGGAGGAGTAACTCATATATCTTATAAGCTGTGAGGTTACTCTTCATCTTTCAGATGTGAGATCCTCAATAAGTTGTATAGTTGATGGTTAATAATCTTCAATATACATTAATATAACCGTCAAATTACAAACCATTAATATACAATTTTAGTTGTATATTTCGTTGATTTATTTAGTTGATATATAGAAAATATTAATTTATAAGTTTAGAGACTACCATTATAAAGTCTGTAATAGTGTTATGAACTTTTGATATAATATCTAAAAAGTTTCAAACCATTCAAATATTTTACCTATAATTGGTTCTTTAACTTTTTTTTTTTTGTTGAGTTTATCATCATTTGGGATAGGGGATTTAAGCCTCTGACATCTTGGTCAATAGTACATGTCAATTATTGCTAAGTTATGCTTTCTTTGACAAATAAATTCTTTAACTTATTATATTATTTTTAAAGTTTGAGCAACACAAGCATACCCTTTTAATTTCAGAACAAGTTGTTCGAGAAAATAATCATGCGATGTAATCAAAGAACATAATATATGTAAAAAATTTGTGGAAAAAGGGAATGAGATTACCTAAAATATATAATCACCGAAATATGAAACATAAGTTTTTTTTTTTTTTTGGATGAGAAAGAAACATGTGTTATTGGGAAAAGGAAAAAAAGGAAGAAAGAAAGATGAAGAAGACCTTAAGTAAGGAGTTTTTGGCATAGCTTGTGTCTCCAACTCCTGTATTCATATGGAGTGTTTTGAAAACCCTCCATCTCTTTTTGCTTCTCTCTGTCTTTATCTGCAATGGAAAAGGGAGAGATACCCTTTATTTATAAGTCTACCTTCTTAATCCTTGGAGGTTTTAAATGTCGATGTTGATGGAAATATCAAAGTCTCAATTTAATGGAAATGTCAATGAAAATATCGATGAAATGTCGATATCGATGGATATTTTTATAAAATTTATAAATATACAAAATTCATAAAATTTATTTAAATAAACAAGGAAACATTGTACCCTTTGGAAATAAATTTAAATTTCTTATTATTAATATTAGGTTCACATTAATGATATTTGGTTCATATTTTGGTTATATTTCGTCGATTTTTCTATGATATAATAGAAATGTTGATTTACCTCTCATGTTGATGTCGAATTCATGGATATATGAAAATGTTGACGGAAATTTAAAACCTTGCACCCATCCACGTTTAAAATTTGGATGCTTTCTAAATTAAAATTACTCGGGTGGGAGATCGAATTATCAACCTTTGAGATGGTAGTTATTATCAATTTTTTTAAATTTTTTAATCATATGAATTAGCCAATCTGGGCATAAGTCAGTATATATTACATAAATTATTATTCCAAAGATCGATGGTTCAATCTCTTACTTCGAAATTGTTGAACTAGAATATATATATTAATAATATGATTTAGTTAATCACAGTATTTAAAATGAATAAGATCTTAAAAAAAATGCCCTCACCCTCCTCGTGACGTGCGGGTCACTCACTTTCCTCTAGTCTTCCTGTTGTTTGTTTTTCCATTAATAACCTGATTTAGTTAATCACAGTATTAAATGAATAAGATCTGCGATTTGCTTTTCCATTTTTTAATTTTGATAACATTGCAAAATATACTTATAATTCAATTATATATATATCTACAAACGCCATGAGCTCTACATGGGGAGGATTTGTGATTGTCACGTAAAAGCACCCCATAGGGAATTCTGACAGCCAAAGTGAGAAGATATGTTTCTGGGTGACCTCCTTCGCCTTCTCATACGGTACGGTTTTAAATTTCCGTCGACATAGCAGACATCCGAACAGAGCTAATAAAGTACTCGTTCAGTTGCTCTTCTTGAGCGCTTCGAACCCAATCGAACAACAACTAGTAGTACTGAACGACCCCTGAAGAACAGCCCCAATCAAACCTATTCGAATATGTGCTTCTGTAAATCAACCATGAAGATGGATTTAGGAGATGTTGATGGAAATAACTTTGTATGGAAAAATTGAGTCGTGGGATGCTATATATATTTAATCACAATAGATCAGAATTTATTATTTTGTTAATATACTTATTCAAATATGCATTAGATAAATATACTATTCAAATATGTATTAGAGATCATATACGTAGAGATGTTAAAACCTTTATTCAAATTGGAGATCACATGCATAGAGGTTTTAGATCCTTTATTCAAATATTATTTAATATAATAAATAGATAAATATAATTAAATCTTGTTTAATATAATAAATAAATAAGTATAATTAAATAAAGATATATTTAAATTAAAAAAGACAGAAGGAAAAATATTTAAATAAAAAAGGATAAAATAGAGAATCTTTAAATTAAGAAGGGACAAAAGAGGAAATGTAGTTAGTATATAGATTATTGTGATACATAGAGACTTCTAAGCTATTTTTATATATAAACAGATAGAATCAAATATAAAAACTTGTCACGTGTATGTTTTTTAATGGATTATAACTCTTTCATTACGAATATATATTTTTAAAATAAGATTTCTGAATTAGTTAGAAGATTTCTTTATTAAATATAATTTTTTTTAAAAGAGCTAAAAAAAATGTATAAATAGTGAAGCGCTCTGGATTAAAAAAAACCATTTCAATGTTCAATTTTTGTATTGCTAGATTTTGTTCTCTAACTAGAAATTAGTTATAAAAGTTTAATTCTTTGTGAAAAGGATTTTCCTTTTCTGTTTATGATTGTCTTGGGTTAACTAAAGATTTCTGTTTACATAGAAAAAACCTATCATTCGAAAATTTAACTTCAAATTCATGCAATCTTGAAGAACTTCTCCAGAGTTGTTCGTCGATAAGAAAAATAATTAACGGACGTTTCTTCATTATCAAATAATTAAGAAGGAAGGGTAGGTTATTATGTCGAAACTATATCTTTAAGAATCCAATTAACGGACGTTTCTTCATTTATCAAATAATTAAGAAGGAATGATAGGTTATTATGTCGAAACTATATCTTTATGTGGATTCTTATGCATATTGATATATTGATATATCTTCTATCTTCTATCTCTTTTTTATTTTATTGTAGTAATTTCGGCAAACTCTAAAAATCTCCTTAATTATTTTTATAAATAAATTAACCAAATTTATTGATTGGACCCTAATTGTTATTATTACAATCTAAAATTAATTTTTAAGTAGGAATTAATATTTTTTGAATTCAACACCCATCAATTTTCTTCTCCGTCCTTTTAATAATGTTTGCATGATTATTATTAGAATAATCAATATCACTTACTAGATTTAATTAATATGAAATGGGAATTCGAACTTTGTGATATAATATTATAATTATAGTAATCATCATCTGTACCCATATTCAAAAGAATTTGATGAGAAGTTCTTTTTTTATCATATTTTTTGTATATATCTTCAGGGTTAATAAATCCATAGAGACAAGGAAAGTGGGGGAAATTAAAGAGATGAGGCCACATTTTCAAGTCGCTGCCTACTTTACGTAAACCCAATTTCTATCCATACATAACAACTTGTCAAACACGTAAATGATGGGTAAATTATTTATTTATTTATTTATTTAGTTTGAGATCAAATGATGGGTAAATTAGATATGAATATTATTGTTTAAAAAAAAAATTGGGAGAAACGGATAGATTTGAAACTATTTAAGAAAATTGAGTGGTTTTTTTGTCCTAATTAGAGACGGATTCAGCCAGAAATTTAACTGCCATCATGGTTGCGGTATGCTGCCACCTCGTTAAATGGAAATGTGTCTCTCGAAGAAATCTTTTTCTTTTTGCAGCTAATAGTATTTTAAAGATTTTTTGTGAAGCTATTAAACATTTTTTTAGGATAAAAGTTATTATTATTACTTAACCAATTTTGATTAAAGTTAACTTCTAACTAATTTTAGGATTTATTGAAAGTACAGGACTAAAATTGAACATTTGAAAGTATAAATACTACAATAAAATGAAACCCAAAGTACAGTGACCAAAATGATATTTTTAACCTTATTTTTATTATGTCATTAATTAGTATCTATCTAAGCATAATTGCATAAGTTATCTAGCCAAGACATTAGTATTTCTTTTTATGAATCAAACCTTCAAATATTTACTCCATATTTGTAATCTTATACTACAAAAAATATATTTTTGTATGAGATCGTAAATTTTTACAGAAAATTTCATTTATATTACATTTAAGGTAAATTTGGCATAGGTTTTAATTTAAGCACTTTTTCAAAAAATACTTTTAATAGAAATGTTTTGGGCAAATTACAAAAATGACCACCCCTAAACTAGAGTACTAATTGTTGCAATTTCATCCTTAAACTTTTAATTGTAAAAATTAGACCCTCCAACTTTCTTATACAAAAAATTGGGTCCTTTTGGAGAAAAAAACCTGGATGAGGGAGAAAAATATGATGATTATTATTATTATTTTCTCTCTCCCCCCATTCTCTTCATTCTCTTGAGTTCCCTTCTCCTTCCACTCTCTATTCTTCTTTTTTGCTCTTCTTTTAGTTTCATTTTTTTTTCATTATCGTCTCCAACTCTCCCTCTCTTTCTCCTACGCTTTTTCTTGCCAGCAAAGAAAATGTTGCCCGCTCATATTTTCCATGCCCCTAGTACTTCTCTCTTCATCCAATGGTGAAAAACTTTCAGCTATATTGTGGAAAATAAGAGTTATCACACTCACACTTGTATAAATTGGGTATTTCTATGCCTCTGTAAATACAACCCAATTGTCTCTAAGTTTGAAATTTACATAAACTGTAATTTGAGAGGAGGCGAGAAATAAAAAATGAATAAAAAAGACTCTCTCTTTTATCCAGATTTTTAATAGTTATAACAAAAGGGCCCAATTTTTACATATAAGACAGTTGAAGGGACTAATTTTTAGAATTAAAAGTTTAAAGGTGGAATTACAACAATTACTATAGTTTAAGGGTAGTTTTTGCAATTTTCCTAGATGTTTTTAAGTCTTAATTTAAAACAAAATGTTTTTAATTATAACTATTAGAATGGAAATTTTGGCCAATTAGAAATTGGCATGTCATTACTTAAAATTAGTGACAAAATTATTTATTTAATTAGGGATTAATTAAACTTGCAAGCATCCCTAAATTAAATTATGGTAAATCCAAATATGTAATGTGTTATATGAAATTTGGGTCAATTCTAGACAAAGCCCAAATGGGAGGTCCTAATCTAGCAAAGTTTTGGCCCAAAGTCAACTAGGCATAGTCCAAAAGCTAGAACCAAAGTCAACTAGATCCAGTCCAAAGGACTTGGCCCAAAGTCCACAAGGCCCAAAGCCCATTAGGCCCAAAGTCAACCAGACCTAGTCCAAAAGCCATACCCAAAGTCAACAAGGTCCAGTCCATAGGACCTGGCCCAAAGTCCACTAGGCCCAATCTAACAGTCATGCTCAAGCCCACTTTGAGGCCTTGGGGAACTCTATAAATAGAGAGCTCCCTCCTCTATTTGGGAGGTTCAAATATTGAGAGATCTCATAGAGAATTCAGAAACAAAAACCAGAAGACTCATTGAGCTCTTGAAGATCAAATACCTCCTGAACAAAGAACACTTCCTCGAAGATCAAGAACACTTCTTCGAGACCCTAAGAATCTATTGAAGCTTCAATTTCGAGAATAAGCTCTACAGCCTTCGAGTGAAACATACAAACAAGAGAGATAATAAGAGGATCAAGTATTAGAGAATGTATTCCACTATATTCAAATTTATACAAATATAAAAATTCATTTGCACGTGTTATCCATTTCTTTGTTGAAACCTCGTGTTAACAAATTGGCACGCCCAATAGGATATCTCCACCTCTCATCTCTTTCTCTTCCAAGTAAAGCAATGACACCAAAGAAAGTTGCATCAAAGGTTACTACTTCAAGCAATGCATACAAGAGACTAGTTACTCGTAGTCGATCTCAAGGGGTTGAAATAAACGAAGATCGAACCCTTGATGCAATTCCAAACAGAATTGTCAAATTGATCAAGGAATCTTCTAAGGATAAGGTTTTTGTCAAGGACAACCTATTGTTTGATCAATCCACTCCTGCTGTCAATCAATCGAAGACGACGTCAAATTCAGATGTGATGTCTGTAATGATGGCCGATGTAGACTCTGATGAGAGGATGACATAGATGGAAAGGAAGATCAACCTCCTAATGAAGACAGTCGAAGAAAGAGACCAAGGGATTGCCTATTTCAAAAATCAAATGCAAAATCGAGAAGTTGTTGAGTCGAGTCAGACCCCTACTACAAAGAAGAATGACAAAGGGAAGACTATTGTCCAGGAAGATCAACCACAAAACTCGGCTTCAGTTGCTTCCTTGTCCGTCCAACAACTACAGGATATGATTATGAGCTCCATAAGAGCATAGTATGGCGGGCCCACCCAAAATTCTCTCATGTACTATAAACTGTACACCAAGAGAATTGACAACTTGAGGATGCCTGTCAGATACCAACCTCCAAAATTCCAGCAATTTGTTGGAAAATGTAACACTAAGCAGCATGTTGCTCACTTTGTTGAGACATGCGAGAATGGTGGAACTCGCGGCGACCTTTAGGTCAAGCAGTTCGTCCGTACCCTGAAAGGGAATGCCTTCGACTGGTACCCTGAAAGACGATCGATAGTTGGAAACAGTTTGAAAAGGAGTTCCTGAATCGCTTCTACAATACGAGGTGAACCATCAGTATGATGGAGTTCACAAATACGAAACAGTGAAAAGGCGAGCCTGTCGTCGATTACATCAATCCCTGGAGAGTCCTAAGTCTTGACTGCAACGATCGTCTCACTGAACTGTCTGCTGTAGAGATGTGCACCCAAGGCATGCACTGGGGGACTACTATACATCTTGCAAGGCATAAAACCCCACAGCTTTGAAGAGTTAGCGACACAAGCTCATGACATTGAGCTCATCATTGCTGCTAGAGGAAGTGGAGATCTTTTAGTCCCAGAGGTGAAAAGGGAAAAGAAGGAAGTGTGGACCACCGAAAAAGTTCTTAATAGTGTTATTGCAAAGGAGTCTATGGTCGTCAATACGACCTCTCTAAAATTAACTCCAAAAGGAAAAGAAATCAAGACAGACAAACGACCAGATGAGGGCCAGAGGCATCGCCTAACCCTGAAAGAGAGACAAGAAAAGGTTTATCCCATTTCCAGATTCTGATGTTCCAAACATGTTGGAGCAATTGCTGGAAAAACAACCTATTCAGCTGCTTGAATGTAAACGACCGGAGGAGTTAAGAAAGGTGAATGATCCTAACTACTGTAAATACCACCGAGTCGTTAGCCACCATGTGGAGAAATGTTTCATGCTCAAAAGGGTGATTATGAGATTAGCCCGTGAAAAGAAAATTGAGCTAGACCTTGATGAAGTGGCTCAAGCGAATCATGCAGCTATAATGACTCATTCCAAGGTCGAGTCACTTGCAAGATTACCTTGAGAGCAAAAAGGAAGCCTCATTCAGTTTGGATCTTTTGAACCTATTGTTGTTTGATCAAAGGAGGAACCCTCTGTTGGGATTTATGCCCTAAAGCCTCGTAATTAATAATTTATTTAATAATGAACAATAATTTTGATTATTTTATTTGCAATATAAATTATCCATTATATGAAAAATCCAAGGTTATTAGTGTAATCTTGAACAGTATGTGGTTGACATACTAGAGGATCATGTTCAAGAAATAACCTAAAAGGTCATAGTATATGGATAAGGTTGGGTGCCTTATCCTAGTAACACTATTGATACGGCCCACTTTGTAATAGTTACAAATGATTTGATCCAAATCATTCATGTGGAGACATGTGAGTGGGGGTATCTTATACAATGAGTTTGTATAAGACTGGACCACGAAATATTTAATCTCTCTTTATAAATCCGTTAATTGAGAAGATTAATATTTCATTAGGATGATCATATGCGACTCGATCTTAATCCTGAGTGAGTTATGAACTTCTGCCTGTGAGGGCTTGTCCTTTGATTTGCATGGGTGAGAGTGGCTTTTGTAGCCGATTCAATATGCCTACCATTTTGGAAACTTGACCAAATAGGGAACTAGGAACATAATCTCACAAGATGGAATTCACTCATTCCCCATATAGGGTAAGTAGATGAGTAGTTCCCTTAAGTGCTGATTCGGGACTTGAACAATGGGGCCCCACCCTCTCATTGGCCCGAGAGGGACTTAGTTTATAATTAGATTATAAACATATTGTTCATTAGAGAATTAGTGGTACTTAAGGTGCAAGATGTAATTATAGGGGTAAAACGGACTTTTGACCCAGCTGTAATTACGAACAACTTGTGAAGGATCGACTTGCATGTAATGATTATATCTATAGACACAACTTGTCCTACAGTGCATAAGAGTGCAACTCTAGGTATAGTGGAGTGACCTATAGTTAATGAATGAAAATTAATTAATTAAAGAGTTTAATTAATTAATTTTGTATCATTGGAGCTTATAATCTGTAGGTCCATAAGGTCCCCTTGCTAGCTCATAGTAACACTAAAAGATCAATTTAGTTGAAAGAAAAATTTGAAATGTTCAAATTAATATTGAATTTGAAGTGTTCAAATTAATATTTAATATATTAGATATATTAAATATAAAAGATAAAAATATATTTATTGTATTTGATACATTAAATATTAAAATTTGAAATGTTCAAATTAATATTTAATTTGAAGTGTTCAAATTAATATTTAATACATTAGATATATTAAATAAAAGAGGAAAATATATTTATTGTATTTGATACATTAAATATTAAAATAATTAATGTATATTAGATATATTAAATAAAAGATATTTATTAAATTTGAATTGGATTCAAATTAGGAAATAAATGTCGTAGGAGAATTTTAAACGGTTTGAATAAGATTCAAATTGGTTAGATAAATATATTTTAATATATTAGATATTAAAATATATTATTTAATTATTTTTCGTAGACCACTATAAATAGGACCCTAGGGGTGAGCCATTGTGCATTCTTCACAACACACATCTCCTCAATAGAGAGAATAGAGAATTCTCTCTAGACTTCTTCCTCTCCAATCCCTTGTGGATTTTCTTTCAAGAGACTCCCACAAGCCTTGGTCTCGAGCCATAGCCAGGAAACCTTTGTGGAAGAGATAAAGATCCGCCAAAAGAATCTCCATATTTTCAAGGTATGTTATAGAGTTTTATTTAGAATTAAAATTGTAGATGGTGGGTATTTTAATTTATCATATATGTGTTATATGTTGGTTTGCAAAATTGACTATTTAAGCTGTTTGGCATTAGATTTATTGTTTTGATTAGATCTTTGTAAAATTCATAAGGATTAGGGTTTTATGTATTTTTCTTATATCTACTACAAACGCATGAGGGATAATTCTTTAAGCTGCTGGAAAATTAAGTAAATCTTCAAGCTTCAACAAATAATTTCAGTTTTTGGTTAAAAACACACTTGCCGAATGCATCATCTGCTTTTCTTGAAGGACTAATCACGAATAATTTTAAAATAAGAAAAGAAAGAGGACCCAAACATGATTTTTCATGTGAAAATAAAAAGTCAAAGATTTCGGCTGAGAGTTATAAAAATTCTTACGAATTCGACTGGAATTGATTTTCACGGTAAATCGTGGCATTCTTCTACTTTTGATTTCAATGATTTAAGGTTGAAAATGGACTCGTAAGCTGATCATGTAATTTGTCAAAGAAGATGAATTTAGGGTTTTCAAATCCTAAATTTGGATGACACCAGATAAGAAAAGATATTGAAGATCAAGATATGTCTTAGATTTAAATTATTGTAATTTAAATTATTTTCAATTTCTTAAGATATGCCAAATATGCAGATCAATTTTGCTAGTTTTAATTTAATTATGCATGAGATGTATGTTTTAAATTATTTAATTTTTGCATAAAGTATGCCATTTAGATTAAAATCTCACCATAGGTTAAGCATGATCATTTATCTTATCTTATTTTTTAATATAATTGTTAATTTAAAAATTTTGAAGTTGTTTTCCTAATTAATTTATATTTTCCATATCTTTAACTATAATTGTTATATTTGAAATTTGATTGGAAAATTAAAATTAGGATATTTGCTAGAATGCATGTTTTCCTAATGAGATTAGGGTTTCTTTTTATTAAAGATATTCTTGATAATTGTTTAAAATAATTTACTTTATCTTCTTTTCTAATAAGATTAGAATTTAGGATAATCTTTTAATTTTGTTTTAAAATGGTTGAATTATAAGATTATCCAAGTGAATTAGTTTTTAATAGGATTAAAAATATTTTTTTTTAAATTCACTTAAGTTCATTAATAATTAATTAAAGATTAATGATTTTGAAATAAAAATTGACTATAAGGGAACTCTAACTATGGAAGGTTCTGTCTAGACTGGGGTATTTAAGTTGACCGAAAGGGAACACCTCTAATTGGGAATCGACCTGGGAGTTGAATTAGTCAAATTTTATATAAATATGTTCATAATGTGATTAGTTTGTTTTAAAGTTTAATAAACTTGGTAATTCACATTAAAATCAATTCAACCAACATAAGGGTTATGGAGGATAGATTGAGAACTTAGATAAATGAGATTAGCCTAATTTGTCTAAGTAAGAAAAAATCCTATTTCAAAATAGTAAGTGGGAGAAGGAAATGTGTCAACATATCCTACGATCTCCATCATTAGTTTACATCGTGAGATTCATGTGGGGCCTCGTGGCGGCTTTTGGACCGTCCCCCTACCACTACTACAAATTTGGCCTATATTGACGCGTGACTTATTCAAATTGTTGACATTTGAGACAAAAAAACCGTCAATAAAAGGTTAATTTCCACTTTAAAATTAATTATTAATTAAGAAATACATATATTGACGGCTATTGAACATCACAAAAGGTATATATTTAAGTTGACACAATAAACCGTCAACATTGATAGATTTATTGACAGTATTTTCGAAAAATTCCGTCAAAATTGGATGAACTCCGTATTTTGTATTAGTTGACGGCTATTACGCGTCAACTATTGATTCTTTTGTTGACGCGCAGATTGAGGCCTTTGTTGACGGATATAGACCGTCAACATATATGGCATTTGTCGACGGGCATTGACCGTCAACATAGGGGATTTGTTTTGTTAATAAAATCATTTTAATCAAAATGACGTCGTTTGGTTTATTTATTATTTAAAAAAAATAAAAGATAAAACCAAATAACCCTACTCTATTTCACACCTTCTTCTCCCTCAATTTCTGCCGCCGAACCCTCCCACCATCGACACCCACCTTCTTCTTCCTCTAGCCATTATCGTCGTGGACTTCTTTCTTCTTCCTTTGAGCAGTGGTCGTCGACTTCCTTCTATTTTCATACAAAACACCCAAAAAATTTCGCCGCCATCAACTTCCTCTCCTCGCCTGCCTCCCTTGTTTCGACGTTGTCGACAGCCCTATTGCTTTACGCTGTAAGCCGAACAGCCCGTTGCTTCACACCGTCGACTATCAAGCCCTTGCCGTCGTTCACCTTGTCGCCGTCGTCGAGGTGCTCTGCTCTGGTATTTATTTTTTTTCAATTTTACTCTGCTTTGTGAATTCAATTTGTTTCGATTTTGGTCTGCTATATTCTTCAAGTTGGAATCCGAACTTTAGGATTTTTTGTTGTGTTGAGAAATTTTTCATCCTTTATATGATTGTGGTTCTATTGCCTTCCCTCAATCCGATTCTGAAAAAAAAAAATCACACCACATTTTGAGTGATTGAACTCGACAACCCCGCCTCCTAACACAATGGGTAAATCTTGAACAAAGCCCAACATGCTATAGGTAAGTTTTAAAACATCAAAGCAGCCTCTAAACTCAACAAAACTCCTAAAATATGTGCCAATTAA
This sequence comes from Trichosanthes truncata, assembly GCA_033996785.1. Lineage (NCBI taxonomy): Eukaryota > Viridiplantae > Streptophyta > Magnoliopsida > Cucurbitales > Cucurbitaceae > Trichosanthes > Trichosanthes truncata. The sequence continues at coordinate 19,607,427 of JAWPNB010000004.1, forward strand.
CTTCAATCCCAAACATAGCCTCCAATAAGGTCAAAACTACAGCATCCAAAGGGAACTCACCCCAAAATCGATATCGACGCCTACTGGACAGCAACTCAAACGATCCAAATTCAACTAAATCGACCTTTAATCGCAATGGGTATTCCACTACAAATCGAAGTTGTTCAAGGTTGTACAACGTCGAGCTTGTCAGAAATTTGACCTCGAATCAACACCCACTACTGTGTGTACAAAACCCGAGAAGGAAAGAGATGCGGTAGATTTTGACAGAGCTAGGAGGCGGCGTGGTGGAGCTGGGCGTGTGAGCAGCAGAGCTGACTACTACAGTGTGGAATCGAGTAGATTAGAGGCGGACGACTTTTGTAGGGCTGGCGGCATCTTTGTGCGTGCAGTAGTTCGGCGGGAGAGAGAGAGAAAAAGAGAGAGAGAAATGGAGATGGGTTTTCAGGTGAGCCAAATTCGGGAGAGAGATAGGTTGTGGAGAAGAAGAAGAAGAAAGAGATAAGGAAGAAGAAGATGATAAGGGACAAGAAGAAGTTTATCTAACTTTTATTTCTTTTTTTTAAAAAAAAAAACAAAACCAAAATCCCAAAGATGCCCTTTGACCAACCATTTCCTTCCAAAATTTCCCTCTTAAACTTCCAATATTTCAAATTAACCCTAAAATCAAAATACTTATTTGAGAATTATTCCAACTTAATTCCAAAATTTTGAAATTAACACCCATAAATAAATCGGGCATTACACACCATCTACAAAGACAAACAAAGTAGCAAGGATGAGTATAAACATACTCAGTAGGCAGCCCACTTAATGGTCAAAAACTCACCATCACATCACAAAAGTTGCCCTGGCACGCACGGGCTCTTACTTAACCTTAACTCACCGTCCAACTAGCTAAAGCTTGCACCCTTACCCCAAGTCCACCCCTGTATGGTATTGTCTCGAGCTCTACCTGCGAGTCATGTAACTTAGGTTAACTAGGCAGTGGAAGAAAGCAACTTTCACGCCTACACTCTTGGGGGAATTGCCCCTTCTAGCTAGCACAGAACAATAAAGGAAAGCAACCTTCATGCTCGAACGGTGGGAAATCGCCCATAAGCTAGCACACTAGATGAAGGAAAGCAACCAACTCTCAACCTACACACAGTGGAGGGATCGCCTCCTAAGCTAGTACGTTGAAGAAGGAAAGCAACCCTCAATCTAGATGCTGTGGGGGAATCGCCCCCTAAACAAGCACAAGAAAAAAAGGGAAAGCAATCCTCAGGCCCATGATAACTCTCCAAATGAGAGTTATTAGCTAGTCCTTTATGTCTAAAGTTCTTTTATTTGAGTTTAATGCTAGTATTTTCATGCTTGGAATCCCCTAAAACTGTTGTTATTGAAATAATTTCTTTGGATATTCTTAATTGTTGTATTTACATAAATGGGAGCTAAAAAAAGCACTAAATTATGTTAATTTGGTGTTGCAGGTCGTAATTTTCTGTCAGCAGAACTATGAGAGGGCATTTGTCCAGCAAAGGAATTGCTGGAGCAAATTATTCGGCATTTTAAGTTACAGAAAAACAGCACGTGATACATCACATGAGAAAATTAATTGAGCTGGCGTAAATGAACCAAAACGACGTCATCCATCCAATAAGAAGTCGTCACATGTCTTGTTTGACCTAAGTAGCCCTAAAATCAAGATGCGCATCGATATTTAAAGCAAGCAGCCATCTTTAGGAGAAGGGAGACCTAATTTGAGATGCAGAAATTGAATGTTGAGAGGAAGAAGTTGACAAAGGGGCTGAAGGAAGAAAACCCAAGCAGAAAAGGAGCTGAAGATAAGAGAAATCATCATCAAGAGCTTCTATTTCGGGCTTTTTTCTCCCTTCTATTGTTTTCTTTACTTTTGATTTTCTCTCTTGTAATTAGATTCTACATTATGGTGTTTTACTGTAGTTTTCCTTTATTTTCAGCTTTTAACATGAACTAATTCACCTTTGGGTGAGGATTAAAAATGTGGTATTAATCTAAATAAGGGGTTGAGGCTCCTTAGCTCTTTTCAATCTGGTTTTAGAGTGTTTTTATTGTTTACGCTCAATTTCGTTTGGCCAACCATTTTGGGCATTGTCTCCTTGCGTTTTGGGAAAAATAGGGGAGGCCGATTACTCAAAACCACATTAGCTCCTTGTTTGGGTTAGTAGCTAGCTAAGTGGGGAGGTTAGGGATAACAACCCACCTAATGCACATTTACAGCAACTTTATTTGGCGTGGGTTAATGGGAATTAAACCACAAATTATTGAAAATCTGGGAGGATTCCGCTTTTATTGCTGTGTGGGTTGAGGGAGCAAAGTTCTTGCCGCAACATTCTTATTTCGAGAAAATACAGACAATTCTTAATCCGAGCCTATTTTACATATCTCGTTACAAGTTTTTCTCGCACTTTTTGTTTGAGCATTTTCTGAGTTTTATTCTCTTGCTATTGCTTTTATTTCGTTGAAGCATGATTAGATTAGATTTTAACCATATTTTAATTATTTGGTTACTGTGTTGAATTCACTAAAAATTAGGTTTAGCTTAGTAAATTTCCTTGCACTAATCCCTGTGGAGAACGATAATTTACTTATCACTTGCTGCAATTATTGTGTATACTTGCACATCCTCGTGTAAATTGTTTAAGAAAATTAAGCTACACATTAGAAAGCAACAACCCACTCACATCACATCAACCTAGAGTTGCAGACTTGCCTAGACGAGATACAAGGGCAAGTGGCACCAGTCTAACGGGCTTTTGTACATTCGCAACGCTTTTGGAACCTCCACAATAATCCACCATACCAAATTCATCCATCATGCCAGATCCACAACCACAACCTAATCTGAGGTTCACAAGCACATACAGTGAGGGAATCGCCCCCTAATCAGCACAAGCAAATAGGGAAAAGAACCCTCAAGCCCTTCCATACATTCACAACACCTATGCCTCATACATATCTAAGCGAAACATAAATCCTAACGAACCAATCCGAAATGCTACTTACTTTCTAGGCCAGCACCAAGGCAACTCACTTCTCTCTCTTTTAAAAAGTTATTAGCAGCATATAACCCAGGGCCACACATCAACAAACAACAACAATCGTAACATTGTGACCCCTTGCCATTGACCACAAACACAAACCTCGAGTATGGACTTATTCCCTAGTTCAATGACATTCCTAAACAAGAACTTTACTGAACCGTAGTCCATATGTGTGCTAGCAGCATATAGTCCTCAAACTATTCAACCCAAAATTCAGCCCTAAACACGATAGAAATCACGACGACCATTAACCTTCTAATCACATTCAAACCCCGTCTAAAACATGTTAAACATGCCCAATCATCTGCACCATTCTGAACACATGAAACCTGAACGCTATATACTTCTTAGGCATTCTAAGTAGCCAACTAGCCCAATCTAACAACTTCGGCATCATGCACTCCGTCAACTCATCCAACATCCCAAAAGAACTAAACCTCAGCCAACCCTTCAAGTGTTTTTAAGCATTCTGTGCTCGGTGAATCACCCCAATGCCTCAAGCCAACACATCTCAACAATATTCTTTAACAAAAATTTCACTTAACCATGGCCCCTACACATGCTAGCACTCAATAGTCCTAAGTGCTCCAAAAATTAAACCCCTTAATACCAATATAATACATGCTTAGGCAACTTAAGATCAAGAAAGATTTCAGAACAGTTCAGCCAACAACCACGTGCTCCACACACACAATTTTAAGCATGCTTACTCATTCACACAACTCAAAAGAAAGATAGATACACCAATCTTATTCAAGATCTTAAGGGTTTAAGTCCAATTGGTTACTTACCTCGGCTACGAATCCAAGAACAAAGAACTTCCAACTCCTACAAAAGAGATCATGCGTAACCTATAATAATTTTAAAGCAACCATTATTTGAAATTCACAACCTTGAACCTTAAGTAAAAGATCAATTTGGAACTTTAGTTTCATAAGTTAACTTAACCCAACAGTGCTAAACAAAATAATTCAAATGATTAGACAACCAACGCCAACCTCAATCTTCGAATAAGCCACTTGAAACTACACGACAAAGTTTCCAAAGATTAAGAACATTTTACAAAAGCGCCCAACAGAAAAGAAAAGCTTAAAATATGTTACCCACTGATTTTTTTCTTAGATTTCTAACTCATAAAGTCTTAAAGACCAACTAAACTCACCAATCGAAGTCGAACTCTTGTTGATTTTGACTCCAAACGGGTTGATTTTGCGAATCCGAGACCCAAAGGTTATGGGTGTTCTAAAACATAGTCGAATCTATCATGGGTTAGCTTAAAAACACAAGAACAATGCAAATCCTTGACTTAAAACGAACTCACCTTGCAGATCTGAAATTATTGGGCTATGGTTGTTCGAAATGAAGCTCGATCGAAGTGTGGGTCATGAGGTTCAAGCAATTCAAAGCCCAAATTGAGCCCAAATTAGCCTAGCAAGTGCAGACCACCATGCACGGTGACCACGACTCACAGCCGGCGACAGTTCAGGCCTCAACGGCGATTCAAGGCTAAGCATTCTGATGAGGACAACAACGTTGAGAAGCTACGCGCGACTGGAAAGGTGGCGAACAACGCGGTGTCTTCGTGAGCGAGTGAATCTAAGCACTCCGGCGAACAGACACAGCGCTCACGAATCGAACTAGCCGGCGGATCAGGGCAATCGACGAATGCTGCTCAAATGAGGAAGAAGAAACTGCGGTGGCCTTGGTTTGTTCAAAGTTTCGGGGGAGAGAGAGAGAGAGAGAAATGATGGGTTTTCGAGAAGAATAAGAAAAAAAAAAAAGAGGAGGAGGGTGTTGGATTGAGAGAGGTTAGTGAGAGAGAAAATAATTTTTTTCCCAAATTCCAAAAATTCCCTCAAACCAACATTTTGCTTCCCATTTTTCCCATTTCCAACTCTCAAATTTCCAATTAACCCAAATAAAAAATAATTATTTGAGAATTATTCAAATTAAATTCCAAATTTTCTAAATTAACGCCCATGAGTAAGCCTAACGTTACATTCTACCCACCTTAAGCACTTTCGTCCTCGAAAGTGGCTAGTCCTCAAAGAGCTCTAGGTAACTCGCCCGCACCCCATCCTCATGCTCCCAAGTTGATTAGGCTTATTCAAGGGCGTTAATTTCGAAATTAACGCCCCTGAATAAGCATGGCGTTACACTTATCCTCCAATTTCTTAACTCAATTGAAAGCCTCTACTATTCCATTCTTATAAAAATTGTATGATTATGTTTCTAATTCACTTTGTTTAAGATTTACTTCTAACTTATACCTTTGGTTAAGATTTACTTCTAATTTACAACAACAACAAAAAAAAGTCCTTCAATGTTTAATTTAAATAAAAATTTGTCTCTTAATATCTTTTTTTTTAAGTTATACTTATAAGTACACAATAACTACAAAATAATTGCACAGTTTTATGTGGAATAACTATATGGCCAAATGATTTTTTTTGTAGTTTATATGGGTTTTCGCTCAAATTTGTTGTTCCATATGACACTTGTCATTGCATGCAATTATTTCCTTTTTCATATGAGTTTTTTCAGTTTTTAGTAATAACTATTCTCATTGCATCCAATTATTTTTTTTTTCCTATGAGATTTTACGTAATAATTATTTTTTTTAGGTCTAAAAGTATTCATCTCCATCCGGGCCATTTCTAATTTTTCATTAGGAATTTACAAAAAAAAAAAGAAAAAAAAGAAAAAAAAAGTCATTCAATGTTTAATTTAAATACAAATTTGTCTCTTAATATCTTTGTTTTTAAGTTATCTCTTAACATATATTTATTCTTTTTCATTATACCTATAATTATACAATAACTACAAAGTAATTAAACTATTTTGTAACGACCTTAACCCATACGACTCTTTAAATGCAGAAGCACAACTGAATTACCTCGCTCATGCCCAAAATTTCGGCAGCATGACGACGCAACTTTGAGAAAACAAAAATTTTCAAAGACCTGGAAAGAGACATAAACACTTCTATATTTCAAAGAACAGACTCAACATCCACCAAACTACGATATATAATGCTTAGCTCAACCAACAGACAATAGAACCTAAGAACTTCTAACCAAATACATAGAAACGAAAAAGATTTATAATTTACAGACCAGACATACAACAAGAACAAAGATACAATTTTAACACTAGACATAGGAACAGAACTCTGGTGGTGTCTCCATAGCCTCGTCAAGCTGTCACCTCCATCACCCACCTCGTGATCATGCATCATCTGCAAAATACAAACAAAGTAGCACAAGTAAGTATAAACATACTCAGTAAGTAGCCCACTTAAGGTCCAACACTCATAATCACATCACAAAAGTTATCTTGGAATGCACGACTCCGACTTAACCTCAACTCATCGTCCTGCCAACTACAGCTCGCACACCCTACCTTGAGTCCACCCTAGTATGGCATTGTCTCAAGCACTACCAACGAGCCATGTAACTTAGGTTGGCAAGGGCAGTATAAGAAAGCAACTCTCACGCCTACACACAATGGGAGAATCACCCCCTAAGCTAGCACACATGCAATAAGGAAACACAATCCTTATGCTCATCACAATGGAGGAATCGCCCCCTAAGCTAGCACATAACTCGGTGAAGGAAAACAACCCTTACCCTACTCATGTCACACCAACCTAGAGTTACATACTCGCCTAAGAAAGACACAAGGTCAGGTGGCACTAATCTAACAAGTTCTTGTACTTTTGCAATGCTTTTGGAACCTCTAGGGTAATCCACCATACCAAATTCATTCAACATTTCTGAACCACATTCAGAACATGGCTCGAAGTTCACAAGCACATACAAAAGGAATCACCCCCTAATCCGCACAAGCAAATAGGGAAAACAACCTTCTAGCCCTTCCATACATTTACAACATCTTACGCCTCATATTTATATGTATATAACCCATGCCCACACCTCAACAAACAACAACAACTGCCTCATCGTGACCTCTCACCATAGATCCAAACACGAATCTCAAGTAGGAACTTTAACCTAGTTCGACGATACTCATAAACAAGAACTTTACATAGTCATAGCCCATACATGTGCTAGCGACATATAGCCCTCCAATCATTTAATCCAGAAGTTCAGTCCCCTAAACACGCTAGAAATCAGGATGACCAATAACCCTCCACTCACATTCGGACCCGTCTGGAACACGTTAAACATGTTTAATTATCTGCCCATTCTGAACACACGAAATACGGACGACAACCACTGATCACTGCATACCCTTAAGATGTTCTAATTCAGCCACTAATCCAAACCAACAACTCCGGCGCCCTCCACACAGTCAACTCATCCAACATTCCAAGGAAACGCAACCTCTTCCAGCCAATCAAGCGTTTTAAACATATTGTACTCCAATCAATATCCTAACATCTCAAACAAGGATTACTTAACCCTTTAGTCCATGAGCTCAAGCGTTCGAGATTCCACAGCCACTTTGGATTCCACCGCAAACCACAGATCACAGTCATCCATACATTTTAGAGCGTTGTTCCATAATTGAACCCTTACTAGTTCACAAGGCCAAGTCCTTATGAATACCCCACTAGGAACCATGACCTATGCATAGTCACTCTACTAAGTCCACAAGTTCCTTTAGATTCTCAGGTTTAGGTACAACAAGGTAAATCTCATTTTTGAAATATTTACTAAGCGAAACATCCAACGACCAACATGGTCACACATATACTTCATAATTGAAAGAATTACACCCACGACCACTTAAACATACACCAACTCAAAACAACTACAACCTTAGGCAAACTCTTAAAGTGCTACTCATGTTAAATTATAAATCATTCGAAAGTTTAAGTCCCTAATTTCCATTATAGCCACATAAAAGGCCATTTACAGCTCAAACAACATCCACACCAAGCCACAAATCATTACATGCTTCATAACGGAATTTTCAGGCATGCTCTTACAATTTACAAGTTCTCAAACATACATTAAATTCAAAAATAAGGAACTTAAAGGGACTCGAATCCAAATGACTACTTGCAATTTCACTCCAAGGTTCAAGATGGCTCGAACTCGAATACTTGATCTTGAATCGTCAAACAAAGGCCTACGCGTTATGGGTAAATTTTAAAACACTAAAACAACCCTTAAACTTCACAAGAATGTCCTTAATTAAGGCTAACTAAATCCCAATTCATGCTTAGGCTTTATTATGTTGGAAAATTCGATACCCACGAAAAGCTTACATCAAAACAGTGCTGGAAGTTGCTGGACAGCAGCTCGAATCAACTCGATCTCGCCCAAAACGGCCTTTAAATGTGATGGGTGTCCAGTAATTGAATCCTATAATCAATGGGTTGATAGGACCTATAAAGTTCTATTTAATTACACTTATTTCTTGTTAATTAGAAGGATTTTATGTGTTTTATTATTATTTTTTATGGATTCGAGCAATTCACGTGTTTTGAAGAGTTTGCACCATTTCGGAATTAATTCGGACCAAATTGGAGGTGATTCGAGCAACTGAATTTCTAGACCAAATTTGGCCGATCATATCATGATATTTCGAGATAAAAATATATTCAAATTTGGTATCAAATCGAAGCTTATTGAATTATCTTTCCAACGGTATAAGACTCATTGCATTCCAATAAGTATTATGAAAGTTATGGCATTTTGAGTGATTACTGCTCCTGCTGGAAAACTGATGTACCCGAGAATATTTTGTGCCAACTTCCGTTCCCATTATCTTGCTTTTCACGTTTGGGAATATATCCAAATTAGATATTATTTTAAATATCTCGGAATGATCTTTCCAACCATATAAAGATCACGTTGATCCAAGGGTTGGAGAAGAAGTTATGGGCAAAATAATGAAGACTGCGCAATCCAGAAACTTTCCTTATTTGCAACATTCTATGTTTGTTTTGAGAATTTAGGGAAGGATTTTCGAGTTTTAGATGTATTTTTTCCAGCATTTTACAAGAGAGAACATTATTTACTTTATTTTATTTTATTTTAAATATTATTCCCTAATTGTTTGGGAAAATATCTTTCTAGAATTTACGGTTTCTTACTTGTGTAAGTTGTCTACTTCAAGGCTATTTAAGCCTTCTTATGGACAGCAATGGGGGATCTTTTTTTGGCCTCTTGGCCTAGACGTTTTTAGAGAGTATTTAGACTCCTTTTCTCTTTTCTCCTTAGACAATAATGGTATCAAATTTTATCACGATGCTCGGCTAAACTTCGCGTTCCCAGTTTAGAGGTCGGTTGTAATCAATTGCAATATTGTGAGGTTTGAACCTTAACGTAGTTTTCTTTCAATTGCAAGTATTCTTTGATTCTCGTGTTAATTTTATAAGCATGTATTTTGATTGAATTGACGCCTTAATCGCTTTTCATGTTTGATTGCTAGTCATGATCATGATCCGTAATTGTCATGTTGAATGAACCGGTAGTATTAGGATTATTACATGTGTATGTTTTGTGGGTTTCCATATTACATGGCTTGCATGTTTAATTCTAGGAATTAAAAGAGCATCTTAATTAGATTAAAGTTATTTCACCTAATTTGTTGCCTTGGTCCTTCCAAAGCACTTAATGCCTTTATCTAAATAATTTGGAGCGGTTTCATCAAAATTGTTTAGGTAATTAGCATTAACTTGACGTTTGTTAGAGTTAATGACCTTAGGGAATTTGCTACTTTTTGGAGTTTCCTAATAAGTTGACCAAGTGCTTGCATTGTTAAATTTAAATATTTTGAATGCCTATGATCAATTTTTGCAATTGAGTAGAATCGTACCTTTGTAACGACCCTATAGGCTCAACACGCTACCTAAGAGTCATTACTAAGTCACGTCGCTATATTACCAATAATTTCGGCAGCATAACGACGTAACTACGCGAAAACCAAAAATTTGACCCTTCCTGATAAGACATAGAAAAATACACTTCTAAGATTTTCAAACAACCTCCTAGCATCCAACAAACTTCTCAATATGATGCTAGGGTTCAAACAACAGAAAGTCAAATACACGTGCACGATTTACAAAGAAAGGTTAAAAGATTTTGAAACATCCTCCTAAACATTTAAAAACTTGACATGAGTTCTATGTACATCTATAAACATAAAAGAAGCGGAATAGCGATCGGTCGGCTCCCATGACTCGAGTAGATGATCTCCGGTCACGCGCCAGGGCCGATCTTAGCCTTACCTGAAAACATTTTAAAAAGGAAAAGGGTGAGTATTAACGAATAATACTCAGTAAGTCCATCATAGTTTCAAAATAAGAGTTTCAATCACATGCAACATGTCATTTTAAATCATAAAACCATCGTAAACCATCGCTTTAGTAGGGGACCTAAAATTCCTTTTATAAACCATGTACTTTTCCTCGCGGCTCTTGTGAACGATTAAATTCTCCCGAGGGCCTCTGAATAGTCCGAAGACATAGTTTTTCCATCGAATAGAGTCCTCCCTACCTCTGAGAGTTAAGCTCGAAAGCTAACATATATCATGGAGTCCGAAGACTCAGCCCGAAGGCTACCATCGTGGAGTCCGAAGACTCAAGCCCGTCGGCTACAGTCGTGGGGGCACTCTCGAACCCCGGGAGCATATAGAGTCCGAAGACTCGGGTTCCCTCAAAACCCACATAAAACTTTTGGGAGAATTATCGTCACAGCCTATATAAATCTTTTCATGAGCACACAACACATGCATGAGGTCCCATTCGTTTTAGAACATAGTTATGAATGCATAAGTCATAGCAATCGCATTTCAAAAACATACATATAATACACTTTCTTTCTTAAATACTTAACATGAAAAACATATACTTTCAAAGTAAACATAGAGCTAGCTCAAGGTTTTGAAAACTTCTTTCGTTGTGAGATCCCTTACCTTATGTTTTTACTTACTAAAATACTCTTTCTTCACTAGAAATGAGCTTCTCGAGTTCCCACTCCAAGTACGAACCAAGGTCCTCGACAATTCACCTAAAAAGTGTCCTAAACGTGTCTTAAACCATCCGATTTACGCTAGAACACATTCTAACATTAATAACTCGACGAAACGGACCTAATGGCAATTTTTACCCAACTCCGGCGAGCGGCGGCGCGTGATCGGAGCACGGCGGCGCGTGCAGCGGCGGACGGCGGCGCGTGGCCGGCGCGTGAGGCTTCCAAACGGCGCGTGGAGGTTCGCTTCTGGTGTGTTGCAGCCCGATCTACAATAATCCGAGGTTATTTTGCTGAAAATCGATCAAACTCGAGCTCAAAATGCCAAACTTCTCACGGAACGAAAACCCACCTTGAAATCGCGGCGGAAATGGTGTTTTCCGGCGATGTTCAGTGCTGTGGCGGCTTGCTACTCGAGAGGAAGAAGACGAAGAATAAGATGGATTGCTTGACTCGGAATTTCGCGAACAGAAACCGGCGATCGGCCGTGGGTGTCGGACGGAACGAAGAAGAAGCCGATGGATTCGGCGGTGGCTGTGTTCAGCTCAGGTGGAGCTCCGGCGGTTCGTGAGCTCCGGCGAGGCTGAAGAAGAAAAAGAAAACGACTATGGATGGGTGTTCGGCGGCTACTGCTCGGTGAGAACGAAGAAGAAGGAGGAGGAGCCGGCGGCGTGCGGCGGAGACGGGAGCTTCGGCGAGAGAGAGAGAGAGAGAGAGAGAGAGATGCGCGAGGGAGAGAGAAGAAAATTTTCTTCTTTTCTTTTTTTTTTTTTTTTTTTTTAAATAATAATAATAATAATAATAATAATAATAATAATAATAAAATCAAAATATCTTCTCTAAAAGACCAAAATGCCCTTTCTTTTTCCAAAAATCACCAAATTACCCTCAAAATAATTAAATTCATAATAAAACTTTACCAAAACAACATTTTAAACTTACCCAAAGAATCTCGGGTGTTACATTCTTCCCCCCTTAAGAACTTTCGTCCCCGAAAGTTCCTAGTCTTGGAATAGTTCAGGATACTTGGCTCGCATTTCGTCTTCACGCTCCCAAGTTGCCTCTTCCATCCGATGGTTCTGCCAGAGCACTTTAACCAAATTAATCTCTCGGTTACGAAGGGTCTTACGATCTCTTGCTAGAATTCGAGTCGGCCGTTCTTCATAACTCATATTTTCATTCAACTGTAATGGCTCGTAGTCAATCACATGTGAAGGGTCCGGCACGTACTTTCTTAACATCGAGACATGGAATACATCATGGACCGCAGAGAGAGATGGCGGTAATGCCAATCTATAAGCCACAGGGCCTATTCGCTCAAGAATCTCGAACGGCCCTATAAATCGCGGACTTAACTTTCCTTTCCGGCCGAACCTCAACACTCCTTTCATCGGAGCCACTTTAAGAAACACATGGTCGCCTACTTCGAATTCTAGATCCCTTCGTCTTGTGTCAGCGTAGCTCTTCTGTCTACTCTGTGCAGTCTGCATTCTTACCCTGATTTTCTGAATAGCATTGTTCGTGACTTGAACTAACTCTGGCCCCAAAAGCTGTCGTTCACCGACCTCATCCCAATATATTGGAGTCCTACATCTTTTACCATACAAAGCTTCAAACGGTGCCATTCCTATAGTAGCCTGATAACTATTGTTATAGGCAAACTCCATCAGGTGCAAGTAAGTATCCCAACTACCTGGGAAATCCAACGCACATGCACGTAACATATCCTCCAAAACTTGATTCAATTGCTCAGTCTGTCCGTCCGTTTGGGGATGAAAAGAAGTGCTAAAATCCAGCTGAGTACCCAGAGCTTTCTGTAAGCCTCTCCAAAAGTTAGAAGTAAAACGGGCATCCCTGTCCGAGACAATTCTAGCAGGAACTCCGTGTAATCGCACTATCTCCTGCATATAGATTTGTGCCCATTTCTCTGTAGAATAGGTAGACTTACCCGAAAGAAAATGCGCCGATTTGGTAAGCCTATCCACGATGACCCAAATCACCGTATAACCTTTTATCGTTCTGGGCAACCCAACAATGAAATCCATAGAGATTTCATCCCACTTCCACAAAGGCACATTCAATGGTTGCAACAATCCTGCCGGTCTCTGTCTCGGCGCTTTAACCTGTTGACATACTAAGCACTTACTGACAAACTCCGCTACATCCTTTCTCATACTGTGCCACCAGAAAATCTGTTTTAGGTCTTGATACATCTTGGTACTACCAGGATGCATCGAAAATGGCGAACTATGCGCTTCGGTCATAATCTCATTCTTCAATTCATCAATATTAGGTACACATAATCGCCCTTGATATAGAAGTCCACCATCTGAAGACACCGAAAACTCTTGAGCTTGCTCAGTGCCGATTTGTTGTAGCTTTTCCATTAAATTAGGATCCAATCGCTGAGAGACTATAATACGTTGCCTCAAAGTTGGTTGCACAGTCAACTGAGCTAAGCGTGTAGTCGCTTCACCTATCAAAACTGCAATTTCAGCATTCTCCATCTCTACCTGTAGCTCATCCTGACTAGTGATCTGAGCTGAAGTATGTACAGTCTTTCTACTGAGAGCATCTGCGACAACATTTGCCTTACCGGGATGATAAAGAATTTCTAGTTCGTAGTCTTTTACCAGTTCTAACCATCTACGTTGCCGCATGTTCAACTCTTTTTGTGTAAACAAGTACTTCAAACTCTTATGGTCCGTGAAGATCTGAATCTTCTCACCATACAAATAATGCCTCCAGATCTTCAAGGCGAAGACAACTGCAGCCAACTCCAAATCATGGGTTGGATAGTTTTGCTCGTGACTTTTTAACTGGCGAGACGCATAGGCTATAACCTTTCCACGTTGCATCAACACTGCCCCTAGCCCTTTCCTCGATGCATCAGTAAAAACTACAAATCCACCAGTTCCCTCAGGCACAGAAAGAACAGGGGCTAATACCAATCTCTGTTTAAGTGTCTGGAAACTTGCTTCACACTCGTCAGTCCAGACAAATGACTTACTTTTGCGAGTTAGTTGAGTCAAAGGCGTAGCTATCTTAGAGAAATCCTGGATGAACCGTCTATAGTAACCTGCTAGACCTAGGAAACTCCGTACTTCAGTAACTGTAGTCGGACGAGGCCATAGCGTTACAGCCTCTACTTTCGCTGGATCTACGGAAATCCCTGCCCTTGACACTACGTGTCCTAAGAAAGACACCTTTGTAAGCCAAAACTCGCACTTGGAGAATTTCGCGTACAACTGGTTCTCCTTCAAAGTCGTCAACACTCTTCTCAAATGCTCTTCATGTTCTTTCTCGGTTTTAGAGTATACAAGGACGTCATCAATGAATACAATCACGAAAGCATCTAGGAACTCCTTGAATACTCTATTCATCAAGTCCATAAAAACTGCAGGGGCGTTAGTCAAACCAAAAGACATCACCGTGAATTCAAAATGTCCATATCGTGATCTAAATGCCGTCTTAGGGATGTCTCTTTCTCTGACCCTCAACTGATGGTACCCTGACCTCAGATCAATCTTTGAAAACACCGACGCTCCCTGTAACTGATCAAAGAGGTCGTCTATACGAGGAAGAGGGTACTTATTCTTAATCGTAACTTTGTTCAATTCCCTGTAATCGATGCACAGTCGCATGGTTCCATCTTTCTTCTTTACAAACAAGACCGGTGCTCCCCAAGGAGACACGCTAGGTCGAATAAAACCTTTATCCAATAGGTCCTGCAGTTGCAACTTCAGCTCTTTCAATTCCGCTGGTGCCATTCTATAGGGAGCTTTAGAGATAGGAGCGGTTCCTGGTTCAAGCTCTATGGTGAAGTCTATTTCTCTCACGGGAGGCAACCCTGAAAGATCTTCAGGAAACACATCTAGAAATTCATTCACCACAGGCACAGACGATGCGTGAACCTCGGTGTGTCTTACTTCCACAACACTAGCTAAGATACCCCATGATCCCTTAAAAACTAGCTTTCTCGCTTTAAGAGCAGATATCACTCTTGGATTAACTCCAGTTCTAGTCCCCTTAAACTTATAACTGGCCTGTTTTGGCGGCGTGAACACAACTTCTTTACGAAAACAATCAATATTAGCATGGTTCAAAGCCAGCCAATCCATGCCTAGAATAACATCGAACCCTTCCATCTCGAGGACTATCAAATTCACATCCAGCTCGTGGTCGGAAACTATCATCTTACCATTCTTAATCCCCTCAGTAGCTAATAGATTCAACCCCATCGGAGTAGCAACAGACAAAGCAGAGGGTAATGGCTCAAGTTCTAACTCAGCTTGTCTCACAAAAGACGCAGAAATAAAGGAATGTGTAGAACCTGAATCAAATAACACAAACGCAAGATATCCCAAAACGGGAAGCGTACCTGTAACTACAGCATCTGAGTTACCAGCCTCCCTGCTGGTACTAGCAAAAACTCTCCCTTGCTGAAGTGTGGGCATATCAAGTCCTACTCCACCTGAACCCGAAGACTGGCCTCTCCTGTTTGGGAAGGTAGGACAATTTTCAGCTCTGTGTCCCTCCTTTTTACATCGAAAGCACAACCCAGACCGCATCAGGCACTGACCCCAATGGAACTTTCCACATTCATTACAACGAGGTTTCTCCCCAGTGTTAGGTCCCGACCTATTCACTTGCTGCCTCTGGCTAAAAGCGGCCTGCGACCTCATGGACGACTGTGAAGACTGTTGAGAACGCTGGGGATTCGAGTTCGCCTGACTCCATCTCCTCTTGTGACCAGAGGATGACTGACTCGGGTTTTGGACCATAGGAATCTCACTCTGTTGGCCTGCAACAATAAACTCTGCTGTCCTTACCGCAGCAGCATAGTCGTGAAGTGCTACAGCCTGCACCACACCTTTAACCTGAGGATCCAAACCCATTACAAAACGCTCCGTTTTCTTGGCCTCAGTATCTACCAGCTAGGGAGCAAAACGAGATAACCTTGTGAATTCCCTCTCGTAGGCGTCCACTGGACGTCGATTCTGTTTAAGTTGTAGAAATTCTTCTTGTTTCTTGTATCGTGCAGTCGCAGGATAATATTTGTTCCAGAAAGCCTCTCTGAACATCGGCCACGTCACTACTCCTCCTCCTGTACCTATGGTCCTCTGAGCAGATTCCCACCATAGGTACGCATCATCCCTCAACATAAATGTGGCGCAAGAAACTTTATATTCATCCGGGCAACTCATCAACTGAAAAATGTTCTCCATAGAGAACAACCATAACTCCGCCACTGTAGGATCCCCAGAGGATCCGTCAAACGCCCTTGGATCATACTTTCTAAAGTCTTTCAAGTGACGGGCTTGTAATGAAGCTGGCGTAGAAGCTTGACCCATCTGCGCTAACTGGGTCGTCACGGTCGCTTGTACTAAGTTCTGCATCGCCTCTAACATCAACGACGCAACCGTAGGATTTGCAGGCTCCATAACTGGATCAGGTTGATCCTGAGCAACAGGGGAATTTGCCCCAGAATTCACCTCCTGTTCCACTGGCATCTCAGGAGGTAAGTCATGTGTTCTACCAGCACCACGTCCTCTACCCCGTCCTCTGCCTCCCCTTCTAGGCGGCATACTTAACAAACAAACATAAACAAGTTTAACCTCCACATCAAAAGGGATCACACTTTTCAACTTTTCTTAAACTTTCCTTAACTTAAAATACATTTCACATATGAATCATTTCATAAAAATAACATGCTTTTCAACAAACGAATTAAAAGTTTACTTCAGAGGCGTACCTGCGCGATGACTGGAAATCACTACTTAGTCATGGGATACCTGATGCTTACGAAGTAAACTAGTCTACAGAACCTATAACCTAGTGCTCTGATACCAACTGTAACGACCCTATAGGCTCAACACGCTACCTAAGAGTCATTACTAAGTCACGTCGCTATATTACCAATAATTTCGGCAGCATAACGACGTAACTACGCGAAAACCAAAAATTTGACCCTTCCTGATAAGACATAGAAAAATACACTTCTAAGATTTTCAAACAACCTCCTAGCATCCAACAAACTTCTCAATATGATGCTAGGGTTCAAACAGCAGAAAGTCAAATACACGTGCACGATTTACAAAGAAAGGTTAAAAGATTTTGAAACATCCTCCTAAACATTTAAAAACTTGACATGAGTTCTATGTACATCTATAAACATAAAAGAAGCGGAATAGCGATCGGTCGGCTCCCATGACTCGAGTAGATGATCTCCGGTCACGCGCCAGGGCCGATCTTAGCCTTACCTGAAAACATTTTAAAAAGGAAAAGGGTGAGTATTAACGAATAATACTCAGTAAGTCCATCATAGTTTCAAAATAAGAGTTTCAATCACATGCAACATGTCATTTTAAATCATAAAACCATCGTAAACCATCGCTTTAGTAGGGGACCTAAAATTCCTTTTATAAACCATGTACTTTTCCTCGCGGCTCTTGTGAACGATTAAATTCTCCCGAGGGCCTCTGAATAGTCCGAAGACATAGTTTTTCCATCGAATAGAGTCCTCCCTACCTCTGAGAGTTAAGCTCGAAAGCTAACATATATCATGGAGTCCGAAGACTCAGCCCGAAGGCTACCATCGTGGAGTCCGAAGACTCAAGCCCGTCGGCTACAGTCGTGGGGGCACTCTCGAACCCCGGGAGCATATAGAGTCCGAAGACTCGGGTTCCCTCAAAACCCACATAAAACTTTTGGGAGAATTATCGTCACAGCCTATATAAATCTTTTCATGAGCACACAACACATGCATGAGGTCCCATTCGTTTTAGAACATAGTTATGAATGCATAAGTCATAGCAATCGCATTTCAAAAACATACATATAATACACTTTCTTTCTTAAATACTTAACATGAAAAACATATACTTTCAAAGTAAACATAGAGCTAGCTCAAGGTTTTGAAAACTTCTTTCGTTGTGAGATCCCTTACCTTATGTTTTTACTTACTAAAATACTCTTTCTTCACTAGAAATGAGCTTCTCGAGTTCCCACTCCAAGTACGAACCAAGGTCCTCGACAATTCACCTAAAAAGTGTCCTAAACGTGTCTTAAACCATCCGATTTACGCTAGAACACATTCTAACATTAATAACTCGACGAAACGGACCTAATGGCAATTTTTACCCAACTCCGGCGAGCGGCGGCGCGTGATCGGAGCACGGCGGCGCGTGCAGCGGCGGACGGCGGCGCGTGGCCGGCGCGTGAGGCTTCCAAACGGCGCGTGGAGGTTCGCTTCTGGTGTGTTGCAGCCCGATCTACAATAATCCGAGGTTATTTTGCTGAAAATCGATCAAACTCGAGCTCAAAATGCCAAACTTCTCACGGAACGAAAACCCACCTTGAAATCGCGGCGGAAATGGTGTTTTCCGGCGATGTTCAGTGCTGTGGCGGCTTGCTACTCGAGAGGAAGAAGACGAAGAATAAGATGGATTGCTTGACTCGGAATTTCGCGAACAGAAACCGGCGATCGGCCGTGGGTGTCGGACGGAACGAAGAAGAAGCCGATGGATTCGGCGGTGGCTGTGGTCAGCTCAGGTGGAGCTCCGGCGGTTCGTGAGCTCCGGCGAGGCTGAAGAAGAAAAAGAAAACGACTATGGATGGGTGTTCGGCGGCTGCTGCTCGGTGAGAACGAAGAAGAAGGAGGAGGAGCCGGCGGCGTGCGGCGGAGACGGGAGCTTCGGCGAGAGAGAGAGAGAGAGAGAGAGAGAGAGAGAGAGAGAGAGATGCGCGAGGGAGAGAGAAGAAAATTTTCTTCTTTTCTTTTTTTTTTTTTTTTTTTTTTTAAATAATAATAATAATAATAATAATAATAATAATAATAATAATAAAATCAAAATATCTTCTCTAAAAGACCAAAATGCCCTTTCTTTTTCCAAAAATCACCAAATTACCCTCAAAATAATTAAATTCATAATAAAACTTTACCAAAACAACATTTTAAACTTACCCAAAGAATCTCGGGTGTTACAACCTTTGGGTTGGATTTTGGTAAAATTTGATCTATCTCTATCTTTTTGTTTATATTTTATTTTATTTATAAAAACACAAAACCCCCATTTTTAATTGCTTTCTCCTTTGCAAATTTAACTTGAGAAATTAATATTCGGTTCCCTGAGATCGACCTGATCCACTCAATGCTACAAGTAGCTTAGGATCGATTTATAATTTTAATTTGACGAGCCCTCGACAAGCTCGCTTCATGGGTCATTTTAAATGACCATTTACTAAACAAGTCAGCCCTTAAAACTCAGTTTAACACCCATAATTCACTTTGAATCGTTGTTGGAACACTTACCCACGATCTCACCTTAGATTTCAAACTCGAATCGCCACTGACTCCGAATAGTTTGATTTCATGAACCAAGACCCAAATGTTATGGGTAATCTATAATTAAATCCAACTTTATGGATTAATCTCTAAATAAATTAAAAAAAAATAGTCCAAGAATTTATTTAACCAAAACAAACCTTACCTCAAAACGAATCCAAAACTTGTCGAAACATGACCTCGAAGCACACCCACCCCTGCTGACTGTACAAACTGAGAGGGAGAAAGGGAGATGCAGCTGAACGGACTGCAAGGTGCGGCGGCATGTGGTCTGCGATGGAAATGCGAGGCAGGGCGGACGGATGGCATGCCAACGGAGTCTCTGTGTGTGCAGCAATTTGGTGGGAGAGAGAGAAAAAAAATCGGGAGGGAGAGGGAGAAAATGAGAGGAGGAAGAAGAAGAATAAATGCTTATCTCAATTTTTTTTTTTAAAAAATCCAAAAAATGCCCTTCGACCAAACTTATCCTTCCCATTATGCCCTTTTTCCTCTTTCTAAATTCCAAAATAACCAAATCAAGACACTAATTTCAAAATTATTCAAATTAAAAATCCAAAATTTTGAAACTAACACCCCTAAACAAACAAGGCGTTACAGATTTTATGTGCGAATAACTATACGGCCAAATGATTTTGTTTGTAGTTCATATGAGTTTTCACTCAAATTTGTGGTTCCATATTGATACTTGTCATTGCATGCAATTATTTCTTTTTCCATATGGGTTTTTTCAGTTTTTAGTAATAACTATTGTCATTACATCCAATTATTTTTTTTCCTATGAGATTTTAGTTTTTAGTAATAGTTATTCTTTTCAAATCTAAAGGTATTCATCCCCATCAGGGTTATCTCCAATTTTTCATCAAGTCTGTTTCCTTTTCTCTTATTTTTTCTGTTTTAATTTATTTTCCAACCTTTTTTGTTTTTTTTATTGCAATTTTTTTTGTCGATTAATCTCTTTTTCAAAATAAGTTTTTGGCCAGATTTTTGCACATCCTATAACTCGTTTTTTTTTTCTCTTTATTTTTTTAACCTTTTTCGATTTTTTTTTCAAAACATTGTTTCTTGTTTGAAACTAAGTTTTTGGCCTTTGCAAAAAAAAAGTATCTCAAATTAATTACGTCTTTGTATATATACGCAATTCTTCACGTAATTCAAATGAAGCAGATTTTTTTTTAATATTATAGAATAGAATTTCAATTACTATATTTTTTCAATGAATTTGTGTTGACATTTCCAATTCTGAGATTCTCAATAACATTACAACAATTTATACCAAAAACAAATTTAACAGATAAAGTTTAATGCAGCTTTTGATAGAAATTAATGCTAATTATAAAATTATAAAGATCTATAATAAGTGTTATAGTCTTATATGACTTTTTTTAGAAGTCTTATATGACTTTTTTTAGAAGTCTTATATGGCTTATTTTGTTTCCGTTTAAATTTTAATTCAAATTAAGAATAGTTTGAGTGTTTGTAAACAAATTTCAAATATTTTAGGTTTGTGTGAATTTTCTTACTTCAATTAATTGTATTATATATTCAAATTTATATTAATGATTGGGTTGATTTAGTTCACTTTTTTTTGTATTAAAAATAAAAAATGTTTAAATTTTATTATTATTAAAAAACTATTATTTCAATATTTTTTTTCAAGATAATATTTCAATAACTTATTTTAAAATAGTGAAAGTCTTCCGATTTTTATTCTCTTGAGTCTTGATCATTATCCGATTTTAAATAAATAAATAAATAAATATATATATATATATATATATATATATATATATATATATATATATATATATATATATATATATATATATATATATATATATATATATATATATATATATATATATATATATACATATATATGTATGTATGTATATACACACACATATGCACTATATTAAAAAGCATAACTGTTCACACGAGATTTCAACAGGGAAATTTAATACGTGGAATGAACTTTGTATTTGTATTAATTTCAGTATAGTGAGTACAATCTCTAATATTTGATCCTCTGATTCTCTTTCCTACTTGTATGCTTTTACTCGAGGGCTGAATAGCTTGTTCTCGAGGTTGAAACTTCAATGGACTCTTAGAGTGTTCTTGATTTCTGTGACGTGTTCTTCGTTCAGATGGTGTTTGATCTTCAGGAGCTTCTGGAGTCTTCTGAGCTTTGTTTCTGAATTTTCTCTGAGCTTCTTCAATTCTGAACTCCTGAAATGAAGGAGGAAGCTCTCTATTTATAGAGTTCCTCATGGGCCCTAGGTGGGCTTGGACATGTTGTACTGGGCCCAATTGATTTTGGGCCAACCCATTTGGATTGGATCTAGTTGACCTTGGGTCAGCTTTTTGGGCCTGGTTGACTTTTGGGCCTAACCATTTGGACTGGGCCTAGTTGACTTTGGGCCAGCTTCTTTGGACTGGGCTTAGTTGCCTTTGGGTCTAGCATCTGGACTGGGCCTTCAGTTTGGGCTTTTGTCTTCCAAATTTCAAAGAACCCAATAGTGTATTTGGACCTGCCATAATTTAATATAGGAATCTTTACAAATTTAATTAATCCCTAATTAAATAAAATTTTGTCATCAATGTTGGGTAATGACGTGGCAATTTTGGGTTGGTCGAAATTTCTATTCCAACAAATGCTCCCTTTTCGAGATTTATACACAAGTATGCATGTGTGGATCTCAAAAAAGTTATTTCGGAATCAAAACTTAAGAAGCTCCTAAATTGGATTCCAATTAATGTGTCAATTTAATCAAAATATGGAATTTGGTTCATAATTTTGATTGTTTTTTTTTTTTGACACATTTTTTAAAGCCAATTTATCAAAATATGATTTTGAGTCAATATTTTGATTTTCTTTTCTGGCATAAAATTTTGATTTGAATCTAGTTTAATTCAAAATCTAAATTTGGGGCAAGGTTAAAATTCTATCCCAAAATTTATTTGAAATTGGATTAGGATTTGGAATTTCATCCAATTTTTGTTTGAATTTGGAATAAATTTTAACTCCCATTTTGATTTGGAACAAAAATTAAAGTATACCCACATTTTGGATTGAGCAACTTAATTTAAACTTTAGCCAAAATTTTAGTTTGGGATAAAAAAAAACTTGAGTTATGCCCAAAATTTGAGAAATTTAGTTTGAGATTTGGCCAAAATTTAGTTTGGGATAAAAAATTGAGTTACGCTCAAAATTTGAGAAATTTAGTTTGAGATTTGGCCAAATTTTAGTTTGGGATAAAAATTTGACTTATGCCCAAATTTTGAGAAATTTAGTTTGAGATTAAACTTAATTTCTACCAAGATTTTCTTCTTTGATAGAATTTTGATTTTATCCAATTTTGACTTGAATTTTGGAGAAACTTGAATATACCCAAAATTTTAATTTAGCAAAAATTTCTCATGATGATTTGAAGTTTTAAATAAAATTGGGGCATTCTCAAAAAAAAAAAAATTACAGTGAAATAAACCCAACCTTAAAGCCTTAAAAAAAAAATCTAATTTTGGGCATTAAAGTAGAATTTTAAAATTCCAACCAAAATTCAGTTTTAATAAGAGTGAGTTAGACTTTGACTCGGAGAAAATCATCCCAAATTCGATTCAACTGAACATATATCTTGAATTTTCAAATTTTCATTTTGAAATAAAAAAAAATCCTTAATTTCAGTTTAGATTTCGTTTGAATCAACTTCACTTTAGATTTCCAGGATATCCAACAACAAAATCTTCTAAAATTTTTCCTATAAATAACACAAAGAGGGAGATCGAAGCTTCATTCAATCCTCTGAGTGAACATCCAGTGTTGAAGGCAGAGTGTTGAACCTCCACTACTCAGCCCGGAGTACCGCCGCTGTCCGATCTAAGCCAGGCCGTCACGTCGAGTTGGAGCGTCACCGGAGTCGGGTCGCCGCAAGTCGTGAGTCTTTGCAAGATTTGAGTCATCGAATCTGTGCTTTGCCGAAACTCATCATTTACCACAGTCGGGGTCAAGTTGGAGCTGTAGATGGCCTCGGAGCGCTGCTGCCGTTATGCCGAACGCGCTGCTGTGCTCGCCGCCTTCAACCGGTGAGTTGCCGTTACTGTCCTCGCTGAAGGGGAGGTGTGAGAGTGAAAGAGAAAGAAGGAGAGGGAAAAGAGAGATGAGATTTGAATGAGAGAGAAAGGAGATGGAGTTTGGTGAGAGAAAGATAGGGAAATGAAGAAGAAAGGGAAGGGAGATGAGTTTTGGTGGGAGAGAGAGGGAGATGAAGAAGAAAGAAAAGGGAGATAGAGTTTGATGAGAGAAAGAAGAGAGAAGGAAGAAAAGAGAGAAGGGAAGATGGAGTTTGGTGAGAGAAAGTGGAAGGAAGAAAGAAAAAAGGGGGCTTCGGGGAGAGAGAAAGAGGGAAGAAGATATTTTATTATTTTAGTATTATTTTAATCTTATTTTAATATTTTATTAATTTATATTTTTTTTACGTTTTTTTAAATCCTTTTTTTTACGATTTTTTTTATTTCTTTCTTTTCAAAAAAAAATATTTATATTTTCATTTATTATTTATTATTTATTATTTATTATTTATTTATTTTAAATTTATATTTTTTGATTTTTTTTCTTTTGAATTTTTTTACATATATATATATATATATATATATATATATATATATATATATATATATATATATATATGTTATATTTTTTTGTTATATTTTTTTATTCTTTTCTGTTTTTTTTTTGCATGTTTTTTTTTTCTTTTACCAATTTTTTCTTCTTTCTTTTTTTCAAACTTGTTGCCCTTTTTTTTTAAATTATTTCTTTCTTTTTTTTTTTTCAAAGTTTTTTTTTTGCAATTTCTAACAGTTTTCCATTTTCTTTTTTTTTTATTTATTTTTTCTTTTTTTTTTTTACAAACTTACATTTTTTTCCAACCCTTTTTTTTACAAGTCTTTTTTATTTCAAACAAACCTTTTTTTTTACACTGTCTCATTCCTTTTTTTTTCTTTTTTTTTCAAAAACTTGCATACTTACTAAGACCCACAAATATTTTTTTTTTGGAGTGAGCCTCTATACAAGGTAAATTATAACAACCATGTATGCCTCTTTCCTTGTTTTTTTTTTTTACTGCAGCTAAGATGCCCCCCTTCCACGATGTTTCAACTCTGGAGATGACCTAATTCCTTGCTAAGGCTGGTTCACCTTCACGGTGGCTTCAATTTCAAAACTGGAGGTGACCCAATTCCTTGCTAAGGCTGGCTCACCCTCATGGCGGTTTCCCCATCAGAGAAGGATGTTCAATGCTGGAGGTGACCCCTTGCTAAGGATGGTTCACCTTCATGGCGGCTTCCCCACCGGAGAAGAATGTTCAATGTTGGAGGTGACCCCTTGCTAAGGATGGTTCACCTTCATGGTAGCTTCCCCACCAGAGAAGGATGTTCAATGCTGGAGGTGATCCCTTGCTAAGGATGGTTCACCTTCATGGCGGCTTCCCCACCGAAGAAGAATGTTCAATGCTGGAGGTGACCCCTTGCTAAGGATGGTTCACCTTCAGGCAGCTTCCCCACCAGAGAAGGATGTTCAATACTGGAGGTGACCCCTTGCTAAGGATGATTCACCTTCATGGCGGCTTCCCCACCAAAGAAGGATGTTCAATGCTGGAGGTGACCCCTTGCTAAGGACGATTCACCTTCATGGCGACTTTAATTTCGAAACTGGATCGTGATTTAGACCATCAGCCTCACGACTGCCTCCTCCACAACTATTTTGATGTCTCATCTTCCGTTTTTTTTTCCTGATCCTTTTTTCTTTTGTAGGACCATGGTGTACTTCACGGAACTTTCAGATGAGGAGGCGAGATGGCTCATCATTTTAGTCGACGCGAACAAACCCACCAAAAGCGGGACCATCCTCCCAGTGGGGGAGTCCATTAAAGAGTTGGGATCTGAGCCGAACAAAGAGCATTTCTTGCCGACTTATCTGTGGACATGCCTTTAAACAAGAACTCCGAAACAGAATATGGATCTTGCAATCTCCCCTCCATAAGAAGAAACCGAATGAAGATCCAGCACCAACATTAGGGTGTCGAATCATAGAAACCCAAGTTCGTTGGGGTCCCCAACTGAAATTAAATGGGGAGTTTGGCTACATTGCGAAATATTGGGAATGGCTAGAACTTGCTGTGGCTCGAAACAAGAGGGTCCAACGAGGCTCCAATTTGCTAGGAGCTATGATGGCCTCCTTATACACCTATGATAGTAACCACGACATTATCCGAGCTTTTTGTGAAGCCTGGTGCCCTGCAACAAACACCCTTCATACCTTAGCCGGAGAGGTATCCTTATCTTTGTGGGATATGTGAAAGTTTGGAGGTCTGCCTGTCAAGGAAAAATTCTACGATGAGACCATTCCCCCTTGCGATGAACTGGTGGGGGCACAGGACCAAGCTGACTCTCTGTCAAAGAGCTGTAGTTATCTGTTTCACGCCTATCATCATATCACGTCTCAGCAGATGGAGAGGCAACAAATTCCTGTGCAGATGTGGATTTCTTTCTGGTTTAAGGGTGGCTTGAGGTATCTAAAGCTCCCAGCACGCAGGCCAAAGAAAACTTCTCGCCCTCGCTCTACACATAATCCTGATGGCTCCACCGCTCAGGCGCGTGGTTGGTCTGACGACGAGTAGAAAATGTTTCAATCCCTTGGCGTAGAAGAGGGATGGAAAGACCAGACATATTTGGCCGCCTTCCTTTCATGTTGGCTGTGTGTTTTTGTCTTTCCCTACAAGAGCACAAGCTTTCTTCGCCCTGGTGTATTTAAGGTTGCGGCTCTCATGGCAGAAGGGACCTTATTTAATCTTGCAGTGCCAGTTTTGTCCAACATCTACCATGGCCTTGGCCAGATTTACAACACCCCGCACTCTACTGGACGTTCAGAAATTTGCTTTCCCGTCCACTATGTCCATGGCTGACTTGCCCATTATTTTGGCACGCATTATAAGCCTTCTTCCAGAGTGATGGGGCCCTGGATGGTTGACTATTCTGGGGAAGGTGGCGCAATATACTTTAGCCCCTCTGAAGCTCGTCAGTTGATCCACCGAGGTGTATCCATATTGTGGGATGTGAACGTTGCTTCCAAGAAGAAGGCCGAGACTTTGCAGGATGTCAAAAGCTTATCATTTTTTTGTTCCTCATTTTTTATAAGTCTTCGGTCATGCTACTTATCCTCCCGCCATGGAAAGCTAATGACTATCGAGGCTTACAACCCCTATCGCTTTGGTCGACAATTTGGCTTCTACCAAGATGTGCCCAATGACCTGCATGAGGATCTTCCTTAGGTTAGTCGGAGAATGTTGCTCGTTCTTGGCGGCTTTATACTAAGACGTTGACCTCATCCCGTGTGTATCTCCCTGCGTTTGAGTTGAACCCTCGTGCTCAAACTACTCAGGCTTACAAGAGTTGGTGGCAACGAAAGCACGATAACTACCTCGAGGAAGGCATTCGACTTTTAGTGAATAGTCTTCCCCCTCCTCCAGCCAAGAATAAATCTGCCAAAGATCCCAGTGCCAGTGGCGCGAGCAAGACTGTTTGTGAGGTACCGGCTAAAACACCAGGCAAACGAGATCCAAGTACTAGTGGTGCGGGCAAAACTGTTTGTGAGGTGCCGACCGAAACACCAAGCAATCTAGGAGGCACTCTTAAGGGTGACGACGCCAGCCACAGTAGCAATGATGACCGTCATTGGAAGAGACAAAGAAAGATGGAGAAGGTGGAGACTCCCAATGTCGTCCCTTTCGAGAGTACTTCAAAGGTCCCACCGCCTCTTGAGCCCTCTAGACCTCTGGTTAGTACCTATTCTTTTGAAGTTCTCTTTAAATTGTTTAGGCATTTACATATTGACTTAAGCAATCTTTCTTACCTTGTAGGGTTCTTCGGGAGATCAATTGCCAACAAGCCGTCACATTCTGGACACCCTCCCTGCGCAGATTGGGTCATTTAGAGTGCCATCTGACAGGGTGATGACTTCGAACCCTTCTATTGTTGTTGATACACAACCCTAACAAGAGCCAAGAGATGTGCCAGTTGTTATTTCGGAGGCTTCCAACTTCAATGCCGACAGCATGATTTCACATTTTTCTGATATACAACGTCAGGCTGCACAAACTATGTGGGAAGCTGCCCAACAAAAACTTGCTCGTGCCACTTTTGAGAAGGTTCCCTCTCTTGAACCAGAAATGAACAAGATATTTCAGACTATCTCCAGTGTTGATGCAGCCAACTTTCCACCTCTTCACCAGTTCGTAGATGGCTACTTTCGTCATGTAGGAAAGTATAGCGAACTAAGGCGGTTGCATTCTTCCAAGCTGACCTTAGCTCAGAGGGACCACAACTTGGCAGAGCTTCAGAGTAAATTGGAAAATATCTCATCAATGGAGAACCTCACTCTTGAAAGGGAAAGCGCACTCCAGAAGAAATCTGAGCAAAAACTTCTTGAAATTGAAAGGCTCAAAATCCAACTCAAAACCTTAGAGTCTGATCACGAGAAAATTTTACTCCGCATCTCAGAAGAAAAGAAGTCCTCAGATCAACGACAATTGGAAATCTCCAAGATACACGAAGAAGTGAATGTAGTTGAAAACACCCCTATCGCAAGTGAAGAAGACGCCAAGAGCCTTATAGTGCTTGGTGATTACTTAGAGGGTGCGCGACAAGAACTGCGAGACTACAAGTGGAAAATTTAGCCTTTCTTTTCCTTTGTCTTTATTGTTATCTTGTAGATATACTATTAGCCCAATTGGACCATTTGTAACCCTATTTGCTCATGAAATAATAATATCTTTGAATTCTACTTCTATCTTGATTTTTTTTGTTTATTGCTTTGCCTGAACTTAAAGTTTTTTTTGTTTCCTTTAAGTTGCCTACGTACCCTTTTAATGGAAGGGATCAAGTCATAACGTAGTTCATTTAATACATACATTTTTTCTTTCAAATGGGTCGTTCATCTTTTAAGCTCATGCGGGCCAGGAGCAACATGTAGTTTATACTCTTACGATTAGGAATGTTTACATTTTATGCATAAAATTTTTTGAGAAACTTTCCGTTGATGGGGCCGATCCTTAAGCCGTCTTTGTCAATGATCTTGTATGCTCCATTTGTATAAACTTCTTTGACAATGTAGGGACCATCCCATTTAGGTGTGAACTTGTTTCCCGTATGTCGCGTAGTAATGATTGGCCTTCGAACAGCAAGCACGAGATCACCAACTTGAAATGAGCGCGGTCTAATATTTTTATCAAACGCTTTCGTCATTTGTGCTTGATAACATTCCAATGCTTGTTGAGCATCCAATCTTCTCTCATCGAGTGCTTCCAACTCTTGAAGGCGTAATTTCGCATTATCTTCTGTTGTCAGCCCTTCCTGCACAGCCATCCTCAATGACGAAATTTCTCTCTCCAAACGGAGCACGGCCTCTACCCAATAAACGAGGGAATAGGGTGTAACTCCAGTGGGAGTGCGATGCGTAGTTCTGTAAGCCCATAGTGCTTCACCAATTCTTTCTTGCCAGTCTCTTTTTGTCTTAGAGACCACCTTCTTCAGCAAGTTGCACAACGTCTTGTTGAACGCCTCTGCCAACCCATTTGCTGCAGCATTGTACATGGATGACTTGTATTGCTTGAACTTGAATTTCTCACACAATTTGTCCATTAGACTGTTGGAGAATTGTCTCCCATTATCTGTCACGATACGATGTGGTATGCCGTAGCGGTAGATGATGTGAATTCGAATGAAGTCTACTACATTTTCTTTCTTGGCCTCTCTTAGTGCTACTGCTTTGGCCCATCTTGAAAAGTAATATGTGGCTGCAAGGATATAAGAGTGACTTGCTGATGACTTAGGCGTTATCGGACCAACAAGATCGAGCCCCCAAGCTTCGAAAGGCCATGAAGCAACAGTCGGATGTAGAGGCTCTGGCGGCTGATGGATGAAGTTTGCATGGAACTGACAGGCTTCACACTTCTTTGCATACTCCATTGAGTCATGGACCATCGTATGTCAGTAGTAGCCCATTTTTTTCAATTGGAAATGGAGTTTTGGACCCGACTGGTGAGCCCCACAGATGCCTGAATGTGCCTCTTCTAGTGCTTTGATTGACTCATCTGTTCCCAGGCATCGAAGGAATAATCCTTCATAAGAGCGGCGATAAAGGGTCTCTTTATAATAGATGAA
The DNA here is from genome assembly GCA_033996785.1 of Trichosanthes truncata. Taxonomy (NCBI): domain Eukaryota; kingdom Viridiplantae; phylum Streptophyta; class Magnoliopsida; order Cucurbitales; family Cucurbitaceae; genus Trichosanthes; species Trichosanthes truncata. The sequence continues at coordinate 19,636,997 of JAWPNB010000004.1, forward strand.
TCAGGAAGCCCTTCTTCGTACATCAGCCTTGCGTCGGGGTTCTACAGGGAGCTTTCCATGTTGGAGATAGTCTATAATGGAATGTCGCCAGTCATCTTCTTCAATAGTGTAGACTGATATTATGTTTATGAAGGAGTTAATATTAAGAAAGCGGAAGCAATTTCGGATCTCGAGCACTCAAAGTACATCAATTTAACCAAACAAAAACATGCTCAAAACTGGAAAAAACCAGAAAGTATGAACACATACCTTTGTAGCTCAAATTCTCCAAATTCTTTGTAAATCTTGGATCACCAACAATACTTGGACCACCACTAGAGTCTTCCCTACTATTCTCAGCCCTTGGAATGGATTGTGGGATCTTTGATTGAGAGAAATTGGGAGAAGAATGAGTAAAGATAAAAAAGCTAGAGAGTTTTCTACAAAAATCTCTTGTTTTTCTAATCACCTTTCTCCATTGTGTTTCTTCTCATTTATAGGCACTAATGAAACCTCATTAGGCTTCCTATGGAAGACAACATTTGTCTTCCTATGGAAGACAACATTTGTCTTCCTTTGGAAGACAACATTTGTCTTCCTTTGGAAGACAACACTTGTCTTCCTATGGAAGACAACACTTGTCTTCCTATGGAAGACAACACTTGTCTTCCTATGGAAGACAACACTTGGTTGGAATTAGTCAAGTTTAAATCAAAATTAATTAAAAAACTTGATTAATCAATTAAACCATTTAATTAATTAATTTAATTATTTAATTTAATATCAAATATTAATTAAATAATTAGACCAATCCCTCTCTTTTATGACCAATCATTTGTACATGAATCCCTATTCACGTATTAAACCGAACAAATATTTAAATCACATTTAAATATGTTCCTCTCTCTTCCTTGTGATTTTAATTCATAATTAAATTATAGTACGTTAAGTATATCGCATATAATTAACGTTTACTCCCAAAACCGAATTTGAACAATTCAAATTCTTTTCTCTCAAATTATTCCAAGGCTTAGTCTGAGCTAGTAAGGGGACCTAATGGACCTACAGATCATGAGCTCCAACGATACGAGATTAACCGGCCAAACTCTTTAGCCTAGCTAATCAACATTCGTTAACCACCGGGACACTCCACTAAAGCCCAGTGGCTGCACTCTCCTCACTGTAGATATATTTCTGTCCACTCGATATAACCATGATTAGTAAGTCGATCCTTCACAGGTCGTTCGTAATTACAGCTGGGTCAAATAAACCGTTTTACCCCTGTAATTACTTCTTGTTCCTTAAGTCCCACTGATCCTCTAATGAACAATTTGGTTTGTGGTCCAACCAACAAACCGTATCCCTCTCGGGCCAATGAGAGGGTGGGCCCATTGTTCAAGACCCGAAATCAGTACTTAAGGGAACAACCTCTCTACTAATCCTTAAAGCAGGTAGGAGTGAATTCCATCTCGCATGACTATGTTCCCAACTATCTATCCGGTCTTATCCCCAAAATGGGAGGCTTATTGAGTCGGCGATCTCGGGCCACTCTCACCCATGCAAATCTAAGGATAATCCCGAATAAACAGGAGTTCATAGCACGCTCAGGATTAAGATCGAGTTACCTAGGTCATCGTATGAATATAGTCAGTTAAAACAGTAAACGGAGTTATAAAGTCTAAGTGACTATTTCGCGGTCCGGTCTTATGCAAACTCATTGCATAGGACGCCCCCACTCACATGTCTCCACATGAACGATTCTGGATCACATCGTTAGTACTATACAAAGTGGGCCGCGTCCATAGTGTCCCCAGAATAAGGTACCCAGCCTTATCCCTATACTATAGACCATTTTGGCTATTACTCGAACTTGATCCACTTTTATGTCATACATAAAGTTCAAGTATACATACTGTAGCCAAGGGTTCTTTGTTCATTGGATTTGGGTTATAGAATATACAATTCACTTTATTCAATAACACATTTACTGAATAAACCTCAATAACATTTTTATAGTAAAATAGAATATACATTCAATTTACAAAACCACGAGTTTTAGGACACAAAACCCAACAAACTCCCACTTGGACTAAAACGTCAGTGGAGTCAAACATGCTGAGGTAAAAAACTGCCCTACTACCCGTATTCCTAGACTCTCTAGGTGTCCCTCAAACACTTTAGCCGTGAGGGGCTTTGTAAACGGATCAGCAATGTTGTGCTCCGAAGGGATCTGCGTGACGATCACGTCTCCTCGTTGCACAATCTCCCTAATGAGATGATATTTGCGCTCTATATGCTTTCCGCGCTTATGGCTTCTAGGTTCTTTAGAATTTGCCACTGCACCACTATTATCACAATAAAGGATGATAGGCAAATTCATATTTGGAACAACTTCCAAATCAGTAAAGAATTTCCTAACCATACAGCCTCCTTCGCTGCTTCGCAAGCTGCGACATACTGAGCCTCCATGGTGGAGTCAGCAATACAACCTTGCTTTATACTCCTCCAAACTATTGCTCCTCCATTAAGAGTGAACACTGATCCCGATGTGGATTTCCTCGAATCTACATCGGTCTGAAAATCAGAGTCAGTGTATCCTGCAAGGATCAGATCCTTCGCACCATACACAAGCATATAGTCCCTCGTTCTCCTAAGATACTTGAGGATGTTTTTAACGGCAGTCCAATGATCATATCCTGGATTGGACTGATACCTGCTGACTATTCCCACTGCATAGCATATGTCGGGTCGAGTACACAGCATGGCATACATCAGACTACCGACAGCTGATGCATAGGGAATGCGTCTCATATCCTCAACTTCTTGAGGTGTCTTAGGACACTGTTCCTTCGACAAATGAATTCCATGCTGAAAGGTAATGAACCCTTCTTGGAATTCTGCATCTTATATCTAACCAACATTTTGTCAATATAAGATGCCTGAGACAATGCTAGCATTTTGTTCTTGCGATTCCGAACAATTTGGATTCCAAGGACAAACTGAGCCTCTCCCAAATCTTTCATTTGGAATTGGGTCGCTAGCCATTGCTTTACGTCAGTCAGGAATCCTACATCATTCCCAATGAGTAGGATATCATCTACGTACAAGATTAAGAAAGCTACAGTAGTATTGACTATCTTCTTGTAAACACAAGGTTCGTCAATATTCTGTTCAAAGCCATAAGATTTGATCGCAGTATTAAATCTTATATTCCAGGATCTAGATGCTTGCTTCAATCCATAGATGGATCTTTTAAGCTTGCAAACCTTTTGCTCTTGACCCTTAATTATGAACCCCTCTGGTTGAACCATATAGATACTCTCTTCAAGATTACCATTCAGAAAGGCTGTCTTGACATCCATTTGCCAAATTTCATAATCATAAAACGTGGCAATGGACAAGAGTATTCTAATCGACTTAAGCATGGCAACAGGGGAGAAGGTTTCTTCATAGTCCACCCCTTCCCGTTGGGTATAACCCTTTGCCACAAGTCGAGCCTTAAAGGTTTGCACCTTACCAGCTAGGTCTCGTTTCCTCTTGTAGATCCACTTACAACCGATAGGTCTTTCACCACCTGGTTGGTCTACAAGTTCCCAAACTGAATTGAAGTACATTGACTCCATTTCGAGGTCCATGGCTTTAATCCACTGGTCCTTATCTATGTCATTCATTGCCTGTTTATAGGTGAATGGATCCTCAATGCCATCATCAGGTATGACGACCTGGGTTTCAGCCAAACCCATGTAACGGTCGGGTTGTCTAACATCCCTCCCACTACGTCGAGGCATTCTCAACTCTTGAGAAGGACCAGCTTGATCAACAACTTTTGTTGATTTATCTGTAGCTTCCCCAGAAAGTTCGCTCAATACAATTCTACTTCGAGGCCGATGATCTCTCATGTGGTCTTCCTCTAGGAATGTGGCATTTGTCGATACAAGCACCTTATCCTCTTGAGGATCATAAAATAGACCACCTTTTGTTTCCTTGGAGTATCCTACGAATAGGCATAATTTTGAACGGCGTTCCAATTTCTTTGGGTTTGGCACCAGCACATGTGTCGGGCACCCCCAAATCCTGAAGTGACGTAAACTTCCTTTACGCCCTCTCCATAACTCATAAGGTGTTTCTGAAACACTCTTAGAGGGAACCATGTTCAAAATATATGCAGCAGCCTCTACTGCATATCCCCAAAACGAACTAGGCAGCTGAGCATAGCTCATCATAGACCGAACCATGTCTAACAAGGTTCTGTTTCTCCTCTCAGATACACCATTCTGCTGAGGTGTACCGGGCGCTGAAAGTTGGGATACGATTCCATGTTCTATCATATAGTCTTGGAATCTCAAATCCATATACTCTCCACCTCGATCTGATCGAAGTGTTTTAATCGTCTTACCTAATATGTTCTCAACCTCTGTCTTATACTCCTTGAACTTTTCAAGGGCTTCGGACTTATGATGTATTAGGTAAAGATAGCCGTACCTTGAGTAATCATCGATGAAACCGATGAAGTATTCATACCCTCCTCGAGCTTTGACATTCATTGGACCACAGAGATCCGAATGTACAAGTTCTAAGGGTTCTTTGGCCCTATAACCTTTTTCAGAAAAAGGTCGTTTGGTCATTTTTCCCTCAAGACAAGACTCACATGGTGGTAAGGAGTTGTCTTCTAACTGACTTAGGAGACCACTCTTAACCAATCTCCCAATCCTATTGAGATTAATGTGGCCTAGTCTCAAGTGCCAAAGATAGGTACTTGGAGAAAATTTCTGCCTTTTATTTTGAGTATCAGCTGTTTTAAACATCTCGGTGTTCAAAATAGCTTTTACCTTTGTTGGTCTTAACACATATAAGTTGTTTTCAAGTTTAGCAGAACATATTTGTACACCTCTTTTGCAAATGAACACTTCATTATAATCAAAAGATACTTTATACATATGTTCAAGCAAACAAGAGATAGATACAAGATTTCTTTTGATTCCAGGAACCAAAAGTACATTTTCTAGTAAAATGAATCTATCTCTAAACAACAACTTTATCGCTCCCTCTGCTCTGGCTGAGACAACCTCTCCTGTTCCAACCCTGAGAGTTATCTCACCATCTTCAAGCTGCCTCCAGGAACTAGTTTCCTGAAAAGAAGAACACACATGGTTAGTGGCTCCTGAATCTAGTATCCAGGTGGAATCATCATGTTCCACTAAACATGTTTCAACAACAAGTAAATCATATTTACCATGTCTTTCCTTCTCAGCTTTCTTTTCTGCAAGGTACTTTGGGCAATTCCTTTTCCAATGCCCATCTTCACCACAGTGGAAACATTTTCCTTTATCTGTGGCTTTAGCCTTGCGTTTACTCATGACGGGAGATTTTCCCTTCCCTTTATCTTTCTTCTTCTTTTGAATACCCTTATTCTTAGAAAAAGAAGAACCAGACTTAGTCCCAGAGGACAATCCTCTTGGGAATTTCTTCGAAGTGACAACATTTGCCTCATTCTCTTTTTCCTTTGTTTTCATTAGGGAATCGAAAGTCTGTAGCTCGTTGAGGAGAGTAGTCAGATTATATTCTATTTTGTTCATCATCGCATTGGTGCGGAACTGTAGGAAGCTCTTCGGAAGAGATTCCATTATAAAGCTAACCTGACTATTCTCATCTATGACAGCTCCGTTTACTTCTGCCACGTTGAAGTGGACCATCATGTTAAGGACATGCTCCCTAACAGAAGTTCCCTCCTTCATACGGGAGTTGTAAACATTCTTGAGAGCATCATGACGGATCGATGAGGACGGTTGTCCAAACATCGCCTGTAATGATCCCATGATTTCCTTAGCGGTAATCATGCTCTCATGTTTCTTAGATAGCACATCAGATATGCTGGCTAAGATATAGACTCGGGCTTTATCATTAGCCCTAGTCCATCTGTCAAATGCATCCCGAACAATTTGGTTTGCAGACGAGCCGGGAGGGAGAGGACATTCCTCTGTTAAGACAAACCTTAGATCATCGATAACTAGAATCGTATTCAAGTTCGATTTCCAGGTTGGGTAGTTATCGCCGTTTAATTTATCGGAGGATAGTAATTGAATTAAAGAGCTCGACATGCTGAAAAATAGAACATATTCTATTAATGAATTGCTTCTAACCCATTACTTGCATCCAATTAAAAAATTTAGCAAAAGTAATAATGTACCCATAAACTCATTATTGTTTTTGCAACGATACTTCAGTGAGTCAGAGCAACCGCTACCGAGGGGCAGTCAATCACTCCTTCACTGAACCAAGACATTCTTGACTAAATGCTAATACCGGAATAACTCTTATTCCTATAGCATTCTAGTTATCGCTACTTTGGTCAAGAATTTACTAACACTTAGTAATTCTTGTAAGTGTGACCCGCCATTTTCAGACCTCAGAGGTCGGCCCCAACAATGCTACCGAATTGGAAAGTCAAAGCTGGGAATGGACCTAGGAGACCCTATCCATTTCTGGAGTTTGAGTTGTTCCGACTCCCATGTTACATCCCTCCGAATGGATGGTGCTACTACGGGCAACCTGCAGGCAGAACATGGGAATCTCACGGTCCAACCTAATGGAGGAGACTGTAGGATGTGTTGACACACTTCCTTCTCCCACTTACTATAAATACTTTCTCCATTCACCTTGCTCTTGATTTATGCAAACACCATCCGAATGGGGATGCCCTATTGACATCACGAGGCCGAGCATAAATCTCACGGTGTGAACTTCGTAGAGAGCGTAAGAGGAAATTGATATATCATATATACCTTTTCACTCCCACTAAGTATTTTAGACGGTTTGGGTATAATTTTACTTAGGCATATTCCGGCTATTAATATACCTAAGTCTATCAATATAACGATTATTTTGATATTACCTAAGTCTATTAACCCTTTAAAAAACTTAGGTCTACGAGTTTACTTAAACTTTTTAATTAACGTCGCTCACGAGGAATAATTTATAAACCTCTGGATTAAATTCACTCCCAGGTCGGTTCCCAGGTAGGGGTGTTCCGTTTCCGTCATCTTAAATACCCCAGCCTAGCCAGAACCTTCCTTAGACAGAGTCCCTCTTTAATCATAGTTTATAAATTATTGGTTGCCTAATTCTAATCTTATTAGAACTAGATAACCTATGGTCTAATTATTTTAATTCTAAAACCATTTTAAAACTAAATAATTAAACCCTAGGTTTGTATGCATTTCTATGTTTGAGTGCTTGATCATTCATCACATGAACAATTAAATAAACATAGAGTAAAAATTCATCACATGAATTATGCATGGAAATGCTTTGATGTATTTAATATAACAATTATATTATACTAAGGCAACTATATGTTGTATGCTTTATTTTTAATTAATATAACATTTATATTAATTATACTTAAAACATACAACATCTATTTCATAAAATTAATACAACTCTTATATTAATACTTATGAAATGCTAAACATGCATACTATACATTATAACACTTATAACATACTTTCAATGCATGGAGCATGCTTCCTATGGTGGGATTTTAAAATCTATATGGCATACTTTATGCACATACAAACATGGATTTAATTAAAACATACATTCATAATGCATAAATAATTAAACACACTAAAGTGGACCGGTTTTGGCATCTTAAACAAGCATACAACTAAATTATTACAAGAATAATTTAATAACTAGGTTGAGACGCTTCCGAACACTTCGAACCGCCCCGAACCAGCTTGAAAAAGCTTGAACCGAGCTTCAATACAGCAGAACCGGATTGTGCTGAAAAAAAACAGCAGCTTCTGCTCTGTTTTCCAGCTTGACCTTTCGAGCTTGTTTCTTCAAATTGAAGGCCTTCCCGGACTCCGATCGACTCGAAAATTTTACAGAGTCTTCTTCACACGTTAAAGCTCAAACACTTTTGAGCAATTACAAAACGGACTACAAATTAAAGCTCAAAAAAAATGCCAAAACCGAAAGTACCACTTTAGACGCCCAGAAAATTGAATTTCTAAATGATACCCACCGAGCTTAAACCAATGCAAATTGAGTGCTCAAAATTGCTCTGATACCAATTGAAGGAGTTAATATTAAGAAAGCGGAAGCAATTTTGGATCTCGAGCACTCAAAGTACATCAATTTAACCAAACAAAAACATGCTCAAAACTGGAAAAAACCAGAAAGTATGAACACATACCTTTGTAGCTCAAATTCTCCAAATTCTTTGTAAATCTTGGATCACCAACAATACTTGGACCACCACTAGAGTCTTCCCTACTATTCTCAGCCCTTGGAATGGATTGTGGGATCTTTGATTGAGAGAAATTGGGAGAAGAATGAGTAAAGATAAAAAAGCTAGAGAGTTTTCTACAAAAATCTCTTGTTTTTCTAATCACCTTTCTCCATTGTGTTTCTTCTCATTTATAGGCACTAATGAAACCTCATTAGGCTTCCTATGGAAGACAACATTTGTCTTCCTATGGAAGACAACATTTGTCTTCCTATGGAAGACAACATTTGTCTTCCTTTTGAAGACAACACTTGTCTTCCTTTGGAAGACAACACTTGTCTTCCTTTGGAAGACAACACTTGTCTTCCTATGGAAGACAACACTTGTCTTCCTATGGAAGACAACACTTGGTTGGAATTAGTCAAGTTTAAATCAAAATTAATTAAAAAACTTGATTAATCAATTAAACCATTTAATTAATTAATTTAATTATTTAATTTAATATCAAATATTAATTAAATAATTAGACCAATCCCTCTCTTTTATGACCAATCATTTGTACATGAATCCCTATTCACGTATTAAATCGAACAAATATTTAAATCACATTTAAATATGTTCCTCTCTCTTTCTTGTGATTTTAATTCATAATTAAATTATAGTATGTTAAGTATATCGCATATAATTAACGTTTACTCCCAAAACTGAATTTGAACAATTCAAATTCTTTTCTCTCAAATTATTCCAAGGCTTAGTCTGAGCTAGTAAGGGGACCTAATGGACCTACAGATCATGAGCTCCAACGATACGAGATTAACCGGCCAAACTCTTTAGCCTAGCTAATCAACATTCGTTAACCACCGGGACACTCCACTAAAGCCCAGTGGCTGCACTCTCCTCACTGTAGATATATTTCTGTCCACTCGATATAACCATGATTAGTAAGTCGATCCTTCACAGGTCGTTCGTAATTACAGCTGGGTCAAATAAACCGTTTTACCCCTGTAATTACTTCTTGTTCCTTAAGTCCCACTGATCCTCTAATGAACAATTTGGTTTGTGGTCCAACCAACAAACCGTATCCCTCTCGGGCCAATGAGAGGGTGGGCCCATTGTTCAAGACCCGGAATCAGCACTTAAGGGAACAACCTCTCTACTAATCCTTAAAGCAGGTAGGAGTGAATTCCATCTCGCATGACTATGTTCCCAACTATCTATCCGGTCTTATCCCCAAAATGGGAGGCTTATTGAGTCGGCGATCTCGGGCCACTCTCACCCATGCAAATCTAAGGATAATCCCGAATAAACAGGAGTTCATAGCACGCTCAGGATTAAGATCGAGTTACCTAGGTCATCGTATGAATATAGTCAGTTAAAACAGTAAACGGAGTTATAAAGTCTAAGTGACTATTTCGCGGTCCGGTCTTATGCAAACTCATTGCATAGGACGCCCCCACTCACATGTCTCCACATGAACGATTCTGGATCACATCGTTAGTACTATACAAAGTGGGCCGCGTCCATAGTGTCCCCAGAATAAGGTACCCAGCCTTATCCTTATACTATAGACCATTTTGGCTATTACTCGAACTTGATCCACTTTTATGTCATACATAAAGTTCAAGTATACATACTGTAGCCAAGGGTTCTTTGTTCATTGGATTTGGGTTATAGAATATACAATTCACTTTATTCAATAACACATTTACTGAATAAACCTCAATAACATTTTTATAGTAAAATAGAATATACATTCAATTTACAAAACCACGAGTTTTAGGACACAAAACCCAACAGTTTATTTCTTCATGTTCGTCTACGACTGGTGGCACGATCCATTTTTGGCAAAGTGAAATGTTCATCATCGCATCTCCTGAAATCGTCAGGGCAGTGGCCAAGTTTGCTAGCGCGTCTGCTTTCTTATTCTCTACTCTTGGAATATGTTCGAGTGCTATGTTGTCAAACTTTTCCAGCAGTTGCCTTGCATAGTCAAAATAAGGCTTCAAGTCCTCGTGTTTTACCTCATACTAGAGCGTGAGTTGATTAATGACTAATTTCGAATCGCCATAGAATTCTATGAATGTGATGTCGATCTCCATGGCCATCTGAAGGCCGATTATTAATGCTTGGTATTCAGCCACATTGTTTGAACACAACTCACTGAGTGTGAAGCTGTAAGGAAGCATATGGTTCTTTGGTGAAATAAGGACAATGCCTGCCCATGCTCCATCTCTTCGTGCCGCACCATCGAAGTACATGGTCCATGGCTCCATGCTTTGAGCATAGAAGATCTCCTCGTCGGGCAAGTCCTCGCACAATTTCCGGTCTGATGGAATGGGGTGACTAGCCAAGAAATCAGCTAACGCTTGTCCTTTTATCACCTTCTAAGGCACGTAAACGATGTCGTACTGTTGGAGCAAAATCGCCCATTTAGCTAAACACCCAGAAATTATCGGTCTTGATAGGACGTACTTGATCGGGTCAGCCTTTGCTACTAAGTGTACTGTGAATGCTTGCATGTAATGCCTTAGTTTGTCTATAGCGAAGAACAGAGCAAGACACATTTTCTGTATTGGAGAACAGTTTACTTCGGCCCCGTTCAAAGTTCTACTCAAGTTGTAGAGGGCTCGCTCCTTCCCTTTTTCCTTTTCTTGCGCTAGAAGTGCTCTGAGCGATCTTTCCTGCGCGGCGATGTACAATATCAATGGCTTCCCTGCTACCGGAGCACTTAATACATGGGGATTGAGCAGGTACTTCTTGATGCTTTCAAAAGCTTTCTGACATGCCTCATCCCACTCAAAGTTTTCTCCCTTCCTCATTAACCTTTGAAAAGGTTGGCATCGACCAGCCAGGTTGGAGATGAATCTCCTAATATAGGCCAAGCGCCCCTACAGCCCTCTCAGCTCTCATAAGTTTCTCGGCCTTGGCATCTTTTGGATGACGTCGATCTTTGACTGGTCTATCTCGATCCCTCGATGTCTTACAACGAACTCGAGGAATTTTCCAGATGTTACTCCAAATGCACACTTGAGAGGATTCATCATCAGTTGATATTTTCTTAGGCGATCAAATACCATCTTCAGATCTTTTATATGATTTTGTCGCTTCCTAGATTTGACCATGAGGTCATCAACGTAGCACTCAACATGTTTGTGCAACATGTCATCAAAAACTTTCTGCATGGCACGTTGATAAGTGGCGCCAGCATTTTTCAATTCAAAGGGCATCACCTTATAACAATATATCCCCTTAGGAGTTCGAAAAGCCGTCATTTCTTCATCTTCGAGAGCCATCCGAATTTGATTATAACCTGATGACCCATCCATGAAAGACAAAGCTTCGTGTCCTGTGGTGGCATCGACCATGATTTCTGTGATGGGCAACGGAAAGTCGTCTTTTGGCATGCGTTGTTCAAGTCGCGAAAGTCAACACAGACGCGGAGCTGTCCATTCTTTTTCCTGACAGGAACAATGTTGGCAATCCAAGTTGGGTATTTTACCTCGCGGATGAATCCAACTTCAATCAACTTATTGACCTCTGTCTCAATTTAAGGAATCAGTTCAGGTCGAAAACGTCGTTGGGCCTGCTTTACTGGTCGATACCCCTATTTGATGGCGAGGTGGTGGACAGCCACTTTCGGGTCAAGTCCAGGCATTTCTTTATAAGACCAAGCAATACGTCTTTATACGAGGTAAGCAGATTCATGTACTCGCCCTCTTCTTCAAGAGTCAATGATGCACTTATAAAAGTGGGGCGTGGTTCTTCCGTCGTGCCAAGATTCACTTCTTTAAGTTCGTCCACTGTTGACTGAATACCATCTTCAAGTGGCGGTGGAGCTTCGTCTGCATCCTCTTCAGACATCTCAATCTCCGTCTCTTCTTCAATTGTGATGTGGTGGCAAGAGGTCTCATCTTCATCTTGCTCTAAATCCTCCTCTGATGGATTAGTGATGACTACGTCACATCGCTTTACTTTTAACGAACCCTCCGTGTTGACCGCAACAAAAGTTTTTCTTTTCATTTGAGAGGGAACAGCGTTGCGAATGTCTCCATCAGTTCTTTTCTCGCTACAAGACGAATCTTTTGAAATCACCACCAAACTTTCAGGCTGAATTCGATCGAAGACTGATGCGGTATACCCTTCATTTCTTGACGTAGTTACCCTTAGCCTTTGAAAAGCTGATGGTCGTGTCACAACCAAAATTGAAAGTATATTCTTCCTCTCCTTTGCGGACATGCCTAATCTTTAGAGGGCTGACGGTCACACCAAAGTTGGTGTTGAAGAGGTACTTTTTTCTTCACCTGCAGGTATACTTAACCTTTGAAGGGCCGAGGGTCGAGTGGTATCAGAAGTTTGAGTTGATAAGGTACTTCCTTCTCCCACGATGGGCTTGCTCAACCTTTGAAAAGCTGAAAGTCGAGTGGAGCCAGTATTAAGTGGTGACTCATCTTCCCCTGTTGCAGCCTCACCCAACCTCTGCGAGATTGGAGTGCGTGCGATTGGTGGCCTGATGCCCCTAAGAGCGGGAATCCTTTGGTTAACATTTTCTTTCTTTCTTTGATTATTGATTTCATTCACTGTTGTGATTTACGTCTGCCATCCTTGCTTTCCCTCTTCTGGTTATGCGAACAGGTTCGGATGACTTATATCTAAGTCCCCTTCTTGACGTAGGTAGGATGTAACCCTCTTTTAAAAGCTTCTTTTGCGTCGAAGACAATTCGGGTCTTTCATCAATGATCTTCAGACTCTCGAACTTAGTGTGCTTCGAAAAGTCGTAACCTGCCTTTGCTAGAAGCTTATATGCCTTAGGGTCAAATCCATCCTTCGTTCGTCTCTCAGGTAACACTGCCTTTACTTGACCATCGTCGGGTGTCTTGACCTCTTGCTTTGCTATCTTGGTGAGAGGCGTGACAAAGTTTTCCTTCAGGATTTCGATATCCCTGACTTTCAAATTCCTTGAACATTCAGCAAAAGGTGATTCGCCCTTCTTGCGTCGAAATAGAGGGACATAGCGCAAGACGGGGGGACTTGGGATGTTTTTATCTTTTGAAGCTTTGCCTCCTGCAAGGTCTGTTGAGGCTTTATCTTTTCTAGCATCATATATCTTTGTTTCTTTGACGGCTTCATTTTTCTTTTCAATTTGTGGCTCTAGCTTGATTTTGTCATTACCTTTGATCAAAGGGACCTCCGCTGGCACAGTTTCTCCTATGTTGTCGCCCTTCATGTAAAACTTTGCATCAGCAAAATGAGACTCATCCTCTAAAAATGGATTTGTGTCAGCCTCCACTTTCTTGATGCTATCTTGGTAAAACTTGAAGCACTGATGCAACTTGGAAGTTATCACTCCATTTCCATGGATCCAAGACCGACCTAGCAGCAACCTGTAGGTGGTTTTAGAGTCGATGACATGAAACAGAGTTTCGGCTTTTAAGTCACCGATGATGAGCTTCAAGCGAACCATGCCAATTGTTCGTTGACCCCCTTGATTGAAGCCTTAGATCACAAATTTGTTGTTCGTCAACTCCTCTATCGAAATGCCTAGATGCTTCATAGTTGACTTAGGCATTATATTGACGGCTGATCCATCGTCAATGAGGATTCGACCAACCTTCTATTCTCGAATGTATCCCGAGACGAACAACGGCCTATCGTGAGGTTTTGACCCTAGCAATAAGTCTTCATCGGTAAAACCTATCGACATGCAACATGAGGCACATGGACGCGCCATAGAGGTTGGGGCGCTTGCACTATCAGAATCTATCAAGGCCTCGATGAGAGCACCTTTGGCCGCTTGGGGGAGTGACAACAAGTCTTCTATGCTGAAGGAAGATGAGCTTCCTAGCTCGGTTGACCTCTCCAAGGAGCTTGTCGGATCTTCATTGGTGTTGATAGCATAACATGCAACAACCTCAAGTGTTTCTTCTTGGCTGTTTTCTAGGAAGTTACTTGGGAAGAATTCTGCTAAAGTAACTGTATGTCGAGGCCGGAAGAACTCTTCTTTTTCTTGCACTACAAGATTCGACTTTCTAGTAATCTTCTTGCCTTTTCTCCTTGGGAGTCTACTTCTTCTTTTTTGCTCCCAAAACACACGAGTTTCCTTCTGAATGTAGTTTTGTTGTTGCTTTTTGCGACGGGTCACAACAATCCATTCACCATTTTCATCTTCAATTTGTTCGCACCTTTCTCGAGTGTTATTCTCTTGGTGGCTTCTTTCTTGAACATTCTTGCTTAAGGCAGTCTTCTGTGACCAAACCGCAACGGGTTCAAAGGACCCGAACTGGATCATGCACTCTCCTTCTCGCCTGAGGGGATTGCAGACGGTTGGACACTTGAATTTTCCATAATTGCGGCGTGATTTGTTTGAGCTACCTCGTCGAGGTCTAGCTCAATTTTCTTCTCACAAGCCAATCTTAAAATCAGCTCTTTCAAACCAAAGCATTTCTCCACCAGATGGCTAACAACACGGTGGTACTTACAATAATTAGGATCGCCTACCTTTCCAAGCTCCCCTGGTCACTTGCATTCCGGGAGCTCAATGAGTTGCTTTTCTAGAAATTGCTCCAACATGTCTGGGATGTCGGAGTCTGGAAATGGATAGACTTTCTCTTGTCTTTCTTTCAAAGTTGGGCGGCGTCTCTCGCCTGCTTCTTGTTGCTTTTCTGGCTTGATTTCTTTTCCTTTTGAGGAAAACTTTAGAGGGGTCATGTTGACGACCATAGATTCCTTGGCGGCGCTCTTTGTAGCCTTCTCTTAGCCTTTAAACTCTTTCCTTTCTTTCTTCACGTCTGGGACTAGGAGGTCTTTATTCCTTCTGGCAGCAATGCTTAGCTCCATGTCGTGAGCACGAGTCGCTAGCTCCTCGAAAGAGTGAGGTTTTATCCCCTGCAAAATATAAAGTAGTCCCCAGTGCATACCTTGGGTGCACATTTCGACAGCAGATACTTCCGTGAGTCGGTCTTTGTAGTCGAGACTCAGGGCCCTCCAACGATTGATGTAGTCAATGACAGGTTCGCCCTTGCGCTATTTGGTGTTGGTGAGTTCCATCATACTGACAGTTCGACCGTGCTGTAGAAGCGATTTAGGAAATCTCTCTCGAACTGCTCCCAGCTGTCAATCGTCTCGGGCTCTAAGTCGGTGTACCAATCAAAGGCATTCCCCTTCAAGGTACGAACAAACTGCTTGACTAAAAGGTCACCGCGCGTCCCGGCATTCTCATAGGTTTCAACGAAATGGGCAATATGCTGCTTAGGGTTGCCCTTCCCATCAAACTGTTGGAATTTCGGAGGCTGATACCCTGCGGGCATCCTTAAGTTATCAATCCTCTTGGTGTACGGTTTGGAGTACATGTGAGAGTTTTTAGTGGGCCCACCATATTGAGCCCTGATAGAGTTCATGATCATGTCCTGCAGTTGTTGGACAGATAAGAAAGCAACTGAAGCAGGGTGCTATGGTTGCTCATCCTGAATGATAGCCTTTCCCTTGTCATTCTTTCTTGTAACAGGGGTTTGACTTGACTCAGCCATTTCTTTGTTTTGCATTTGATTTTTCAGATGGGCGATTTCAAGATCTCTTTCTTCCACCGCCTTCATCAGAAGGTTGATATTTCTTTCCATCTCCGCCATCCTCTCATCGGGGTCTACATCAACCATCATAACAGACATCACATCAGGGTTCGATGTCTCCTTCAGTTGACTGGAAGCGGTAATGGGCTGGTCAAACAGCAGGTTGTCTTTTATAGTGACTTTTCTTTTGGCAGACTCATCAATCAGTTTTATTATTCTGCTTGCGATTGTGTCAGGGGTTCGGCCTTCACTTATCTCAGCCCCTCTAGAACGACTGCGAGTAACTGGTCCCGCGTATGTGTCGCTTGAAGCAGTAGTCTTTGATGCAGCTTTCTTTGGTGCCATGATTTGATTTAAAGGAAAAAGAGATGAGAGGTAGAGTGGTTCCATTGGGCGTGCCAAGCTGTTCACACGAAATTTCGACAGGGAAATTTAATACGTGGAATGAACTTTGTATTTGTATTAATTTCAGTATAGTTAGTACAATCTCTAATATTTGATCCTCTGATTCTCTCTCCTACTTGTATGCTTTTACTCGAGGGCTGAATAGCTTGTTCTCGAGGTTGAAACTTCAATGGACTCTTAGAGTGTTCTTGATTTCTGTGACGTGTTCTTCGTTCAGATGGGTTTGATCTTCAGGAGCTTCTAGAGTCTTCTGAGCTTTGTTTCTGAATTCTCTCTGAGCTTCTTCAGTTCTGAACCCCTGAAATGAAGGAGGAAGCTCTCTATTTATAGAGTTCCTCATGGGCCCCAGGTGGGCTTGGGCTTGTTGGACTGGGCCCAATTGATTTTGGGCAAACCCATTTGGATTGAATCTAGTTGACCTTGGGTCAGCCTTTTGGGCTTGGTTGACTTTTGGGCCTAACCATTTGGACTGGGCTTAGTTGACTTTGGGCTAGCTTCTTTGGACTGGGCTTAGTTGCCTTTGGGTCTAGCATCTGGACTGGGCCTTCAGTTTGGGCTTTTGTCTTCCAAATTTCAAAGAACCCAATAGTGTATTTGGACATGCCATAATTTAATATAGGAATCTTTACAAATTTAATTAATCCCTAATTAAATAAAATTTTGTCATCAATGTTGGGTAATGACGTGGAAATTTTGTGTTGGTCGAAATTTCTATTCCAACAATAACATTTTAAAAAATATTTGTGGACCTCAATATCTCTTTAAATTTTAGCTAATTGATTAATTACATCAATCAAATCCCATACAAATCATTATTCGATTTTATTTCAAATTTGAATAACGATATTGTGATGTTTTTTCTTCAAATCAATTTGAATCAAAATTCTTAATTTGATAAGGATTCAATTTTGATTCAAGACTGTCGTCAAAATTTGAATTCAATTGAATGGGGTCTCTTTGAAAAACAATTGAATATTAAAAAAAAGTAATAATAATAATGCAACAATTAAATATTGGGTATAAATTAAAAGAAAATTGAGAGGGACAAACAAAAATAAATAAATAAATAAAAGTCAAGTTGGGTTTAGAACTTGAAGCATCACTTTTCTTATGCTCTACTACATGTCGGCCTTAACGGATTCGGAATCCCATCACTAAAAGCCTACATTGACATTCCACACTCCCAATATCAAAATCTATAATTTTAAAAAAAATATATACGTTTAATCATATGGATAGATATTTTAAAATAAATAATATTTATATTTATATGGTTAATACTTTGACATACTTTTTTGATATTATATTGCCATTGTTGAAAGTTTTTTAAAAATATATATTTTAGGTTAAAAATAATAATAGAATTTAGATAATTTATCTTTCAAATGAATTTAAATCAAATTTCCTAATTTGATAAGAATTCAATTGAAGATATAATTTGATTTTGAATATTTTTTCAATACTATTTTTATCATATTTATCATATAGCTAGAGGAAGTTGTGGAGGCATAGATTGTCCTCTAAATTTTGATTCCAAATGGAATTCAAATTTAATTTTGAATTGATATTGAGATATATAATTTGATTCAAAATGTTTAGGTATTTTTTTTTTCAAATCAATTTGAACCAACTAAATTCAAGCGAATTCGATTCCAGTTGTAAGTTATCTGACTGAAACCAATTATGAATTTTTTATTTCTGATCTACTGACTACCAAGAACTTGAAAACACCCAAAGAAAAGGAAGAACGAACACGAGCAGCCTCTTCTTTTAATTTCCTCTCTTCTTAAAGTTTCCTATAAATCCAATGTTCCTCCTCAACCCAATATAGCTCCTCGAAATGGCTTTTGGATCAATGACATGAAAATCACAACGTTCATTCTTATCATAAATATTGACCTTCTTAAGTGGCCTATTAGCAAGAACCCAATCCAGAACAATGGCTCGATCAGGTACAATTACTGCAAAATGTACAATTATGTATGTGCAATGAAATTCAATACTAACTATCTATAATTTATAATTCTATAATATATTAAAAAGCAAGAGTTTCTGAAATACATTTTTAGACTAAAATACCATTTTAAATTTTAGTTGATTACATTAATCAAATCATCCTCTGATTTTGATAGGAATGAACTCTTCATCCCGTAGCGGAAGTATTGGATCGTCTTTGATTTTATTTAAAATTAAACTAAAAATAATATTAATTAAGAAAACTTACTTTTGAGATAAATATGGAGATATTTCTGGCGGATCTTTATCTTTTCCACAATGTCTTCCTGGCTATGACTCGAACACATGACCAAGGCTTGTGGGAGCCTCTTGAAAGAAAATCCACAAGAGATTGGAGAGGAAGAGGTCTAGAGAGAATTATCTAATTCTCTCTATTGAGGAGTGTGTTGTGTAGAATGGCTCAACCCAAGGGTCCTATTTATAGAGACCAAGGGAAAATCTTTGCCATAATTAAAATATTATATTTTAATATCTAATATATTAAAATATATCTTATATTTATTTGAATCTCATTCAAATCTCCTACGATATTTATTTATTTGAATCTTATTCAAATTCTATAAATATCTTTTATTTAATATATCAAATATATATTAATTATTTTAATATTTAATGTATCAAATACAATAAATATATTTTCCTCTTTTATATTTAATATATCTAATATATTAAATATTAATTTGAACACTTCAAATTAAATATTAAACTTGAACATTTCAATTTTTAATATTTAATGTATCAAATACAATAAATATATTTTCCTCTTTTATATTTAATATATCTAATATATTAAATATTAATTTGAACACTTCACATTAAATATTAATTTAAACATTTCAAATTTTTCTTTCAACTAAATTGATCTTTTAGTGTTACTATGAGCTAGCAATGGGACCTTATGGACCTCAGATTATAAGCTTCAATAATACAAAATTAATTAATTAAACTCTTTAATTAATTAATTTTCATTCATTAACTATAGGTCACTCCACTATAGACCTAGAGTTGCACTCTTATGCACTGTATGACAAGTTGTGTCCATAGATATAATCATTACATGCAAGTCGATCCTTCACCAGTTGTTCGTAAAATTACAGCTGGGTCAAAAGTCCGTTTTACCCCTATAATACATCTTGCACCTTAAGTACCACTGATTCTCTAATGAACAATATGTTTATAATCTAATTATAAACTAAGTCCCTCTCGGGCCAATGAGAGGGTGAGGCCCCATTGTTCAAGTCCCAAAATCAGCACTTAAGGGAACTACTCATCTACTTATCCTATATGGGAAGGAGTGAATTCCATCTTGTGAGATTATGTTCCCAGCTCCTTATTTGGTCAAGTCCCCAAAATGGTAGGCATATTGAATCGGCTACAAAAGTCACTCTCACCCATGCAAACAAAGGACAAGCCCTCACAGGTAGGAGTTCATAACTCACTCAAGATTAAAATCGAGTCACATATGATCATCCTGATGAAATATTAATCTTCTCAATTAACGGATTTATAAAGAGAGATTAAATATTTCGTAGTCCAGTCTTATACAAACTCATTGTATAAGATACCCCCACTCACATGTTTCCACATGAATGATTTGGATCAAATCATTTGTAACTATTACAAAGTGGGCCGTATCAATAGTGTTACCAGGATAAAGCACCCAACCTTATCCATATACTATGACCCTTTAGGTTATTTCTTGAACATGATCCTCTCGTATGTCAACCACATACTGTTCAAGATTACACTAATAACCTTGAATTTTTCATATAATGGATAATATTATATTGCAAATAAAATAATCAAAATTATTATTAATTATTAAATACATTATTAATTACAAGGCTTTAGGGCATAAATCCCAACAGATTTAATTTCAAATCGATGAATTTGAATCAATAATTTTAATTTGATAAGTAATTTGATTCAAATCAAATCAAATTTCATTTTGAATAAAATTGCTTCTATAAATTGTATCTAATTATCATACATTTAGTTCTTATATTCACAATTCTTCAGATATTATCTTTTTTAATTTCAAATTGATGAATTTAAATCAATTTTCTTAATTTGATAAGCAATTTGATTCAAATCAAATCAAATTTTAATTTGAATCAAATTGCTTCTATAAATTACATCCAATTATCATACATTTAGTTCTTATATATACGCAATTCTTATATCCAATTCTCTAGGTACTTTTTTTCATATAATTCTTATATACATAATTCTAATTCTTCAAGTATTTTTTTTATTTAGTTGTTTCCATTACATCCAATTATATTTTTTTTTCATATGGGTTCTCAGTTTTTAGTAATAACTATTTTTTTCAGGTCTTAAACTAGCTATCTCTAATTTTTCATCAAGGTCGTCCCCAATTTTTCATTAGATATCTCTCCCTTTTTTTGTTTTTATTTTGTTTCCAACCTTTTTGTTTTTTTTGTTGCAATTTTCTTTGTCGATACTCTCTTTTTCAAATCAAGTTTTTGGCTTGACTTTTGCTTTTTTTGGAAATTTCGTTAGCCCACGTTTTTTCTTTTTCTTTCACAGCTTTTTTAATATTTTTTTTACACCTAAGCATGTTAGTTAATGCCACTCAATTTCAATAATTAATTTCACAATGTTGTGTTGTTGTTGGTTTTTCTTTTTTTTTCCAGATCTTAAATAGTCATCTTCTCAGGTATCTCTCTTTCCTGTTTTTTAGAAAGTTCGTTAGCACACGTTTTTCTATTTCTTTTTATTTAGGGTTTAGGTTTTTTTTTTAAAGAAATCTACGGTTTAGTTGGTTGAATGCTATAATTTAAACAACTATAATATAACAAGATAATTTGATTCAAAATGAGTTTGAATCAAAATTCTTAATTTGATAAACATGATGTGATTTGATTCAAAAGCAGACTAAATTATAATTTGAATCTAAAATCATCTCATTTAGTTGTTAAATATTTAAGGAAAAATTAAGATAAAAATAAAATATAAGTTTATGGTTATCTTTTAAAGTGAAAGAAAAAAAACTAAGAGTTGAAGGAACAAAATAATAATAACGGTGATAGTTCTTTTATGTAATGCATAGCTTTGAAAATCTTATGGACATATACAATCTATGGATGGGAGGAAGTAGAATTATAGTCCAATAATTTAAATTTTGATTAATTACAAAATTGTCTTTGAATATTCCACAATGTTGTGTTGTTGTTGGTGGTGCTTCTACTATTTTTCTTTTGTTAATCTGAAACGAACATAATTTATATTTAATGACCTAATTCTTAAAGGTTTTGATAGAATATAATATAATTAAGTAGATCATTTTTTAGGTTAAATACCCCTTGTAGAAAATATTTTTAGACTAAAATACCCCTTATTTTAATTAATTACATCAATCAAAACTCATATACTTGATCATAATCCGATTAATTTTGAGTTCAAAATTGAATTCAGATTTTTTTTTTCATTTGAAGATATGATTTGATTCAAAATCAAATCAAATTAGGATTTGAATCTAAATTCTCCAATTAAATTACACTCCCAATTTTTTTGTGATAGACATCTCTAATTTTTCATTTATTTCAAATATCTTATCTTTCTTTTTTTTTTTAATACTATATATATGTGTGTGTATGTATGTATTTTTTTTGCATTTTTTTTAAAACTTACATTCCCTTCTCTTTTTTTTTTTCAATCGAGAAATCAAATTCCTCTCTTTAAACAACCACTTCTTCATCTAATCTTTTAACATAATCTTATAATATATGATTGAGATTTATAACTAACTCATTTAGAGTAATTTTCAAATTTGATAGTTTCTAAAAGTTATGTTACAAAGTTAAATAGAAGTAAATAGTTTTAAAATTTTCAAAATCACTTAAAAAAAAACTTATGAGAAAAAGATTCCTAAATAAATCCATTTGAATCTTTAGCTATTTATAAACTAAATTCATTTATTTCATTAATCATTATTTTATAATACTTTAAAATGTCAATCAAACTTTTTAAAATAAAAAATGTTGTCAAAATCATAACCAATCTTTAATTATCTCTTCATCATTTAAATTATGTTCAATAAAATTTGTATCAATCAAACTAAAAATTAATTCAAAACAAATTCAAAAGAAGAGAATCATTTCCACAAAGGGGAATTGATCAGATTAACCCCAATAAAATTGAATCTGATAAATCGTTTTTTGATAAATTATATTTATCTTTTCACTTTAATCAAATCATAATCTCAAAGAATCGAGAGTAATATTTCTAAAATTTTCTATTTGAAAAACAAAAAAAATTCATTCAAATTGTTAGATAAAATTATAATTCCAATGATCTTCTATATAAAGGAAACTTATGAAAACTTCTACTTCCAACCATTTTCATTTTTTTTAATCTAAAATGCACTTAGATAATATTTTTTTTTAAAATAAAACTTCAAAAACTAAAAAACTATATTGTGTGTCATAAAATATATATTATATATACAATAATAATAGAAATACAAATAAAATTTTAAAAACTTCAAGAGAAAAATAGAAAATTATATTATATTTAAATTATGTTATATTATATTAAAAAACTTATATTATAATAGAAAACAATTTTATTATATTAAAATTAGTGAGATTAAAAACACTAAATCATAATATGAATAGGAAAAAAATTATTGAAGCTAATTTATTATAAAAGAATCATAATACAAATATATATAATAATTGTATTCCATAATGTTGAACTCAAATTATTTTAATCTTCAAAAATTAAATATATATATTGGTTAAATTACAAATTTGGGCCCATGGTTTGGAGAAAGCTATAATTTAGTCTCTATAGTTTTAAAAGTTAGAATTTCACCCATATGATTTGATAAAACCTCATAAATAGTCCATATGGTTTGATAAAACCTCATAAATAGTCCATATGGTTTGATAAAATCTTTATAAATAGTCCCTACGGTAGTGATTATTTTTTAGGGTTTTATCAAACTATAAGGACTAATTCTTACATTTAAAATTATAGGGATTAAATTATAACTTTCTCACAACCATAGGAACTAAATTTGTAATTTAACCTATATATATACACACGTGCATTGCACGTGGTAATGAACTAGTAAATATAAAGGAGAGAGTTTTGGATAGGGTTGCTTATTTGAATGGCTTTTCTTAATGATGGAGGTTGGGTTAGCTTAGTGGTGAAAAAAGTAAGCTCTATATCCTCTTGTAATATTGTAACGACCCGACTTTTCCTATTAGACTTTATAGGGACGTTACTACATGCATGCCGAAGAAATTTTAAAATCTTTGGTAAAAGACAGAAAGAATGAAACTTTTTGCTAAACAACCAAAAATCCTTATGCTCGGGATCCCTTTAAAAATCATTTCAAAACATAATATGAATTATAATGTTCAATCAGTTGAAATAGTTTCACAACACATTGTTTACTAAACAAAATATGTTTTAACTAACACACTATCTAAATGCGGAAGTCATGACCTTCAAAGTCACCCATGACCCTCTCAGCAAACTGCCTTGTCAATCGCCTATGATATGTCTTTGTATTTGCCTGAAAAGAAAATTTTTTTTGAAAAGGGTGAGTATTTTACAATACTCAGTAAGTGACCTCACCACCGGGTCAGGATATGCATACACACACATAATGAGTTTTCGAAAACATTTTCTTTCTTTCCTTTGGTGGGACCTAAATTCCTTTCATAGCAGAAACGTTTCTCTTTCAACTTTTCTCTTATGCTTAATGTGGACAATTAAACCAACCTCACCTTTCCTTTTCATCTAACCTTTTCAGGTTCCTTTTCATTTAACCTTTTCAGGTTCCTTTTCATATAGCCTCGTAAGGCTCCTTTTCATATAGATGTACATCAATAATGTGAGGGGGTAATTGCCACAGCCTTCGAAATCATTTTTATCATGAAAACATAATGTATGCATGAGGTCCCAAAGCATTTTCAATTTTTCATTTCATGATGCAACATAAAACAAAGTTCTCATGTCATTGATCATATCATAAATCATATAACATGCATCACACTCATAAGAACATACATGTGAGAATTATTTTTCATACATAGCATTTCAAAATTCATCAACAATCATAACTAAAACATTTATGAAAATCCTTTTATTTCAAAAGTAAATTCTGTTTTTTTTCAATTCAGTTCCCGACTTGCATTTAAGCATACCGGCATAAAGTCCCTTACCTTGGCTAAGCTCAAGAATCCAATCACCCAATTGCTCACCAATATTCCTTCGCCTTGAACCTCAACCAAATAATTTGGAGCCTAAATCAAACCATCCCTAAGGTTAGAAACAATTCCTAAAATCCATAATTAAATTCCAAAGTTCCTTCCACCAACTAAAGGTCCAAAATTGAGAATAAATTCCTTAACATTTAACTTAATCTCAAATTGGTGGTTAAACTCAATTCAAAACACAAGGTTCTTGATTTAATTGAACTCTCAAATTTAATCTACCAAAAATCCAAAACTCCAAGGATTTGCTTGATTTTAGGATGGAAAATTTACCTCCGTTCTTTCTCCAAACCGACCCAAGATTTACTAAATAAATGGTGGTTTGATTCGATCTTGTCACACCAACCTCCACGTGCAAAAGGAGTCGAAACAGCACTGTGCAGTACCAAAAATCCGCCAGAAAAATCAAACTGCAGCAGATCGACGGCGGTTCGTGGAGTTCGGCGTCGTGAACAGTACCCGCGGTATGAACAGTACCCGCGGTATGAACAGTATTCGCGGTATGAACAGTACTCGCGGTATGAACAGTCCCGCGATGAACAGTACCACTCGTGAACAGTACCGATGAGCAGTATCGCCGTGAACAGTAATCGCATGTGAGGGACAAATCCGGCGATGTATGTTTGTTGAAGAAGAAGAAGCTTTCGAATGGATGCGTCTCTTGGTAGTGAAAGGGAGAGAGAGAGAGGGATTAATGGTGGAGGTTGTTTTTCATGGAGGAAGAGGAGAAGGTTGAAGAAGATGACGGCTTGGCTTGACCTAGGGCTGCGTGCTCTATAAAAATAATAGAGAGTGATATTTGGGCTTGACTTCTCCTTGGGCTTGGGCTTGGCTCAAAGTCACCTAATTAACAAAAGTTTCCCCCAAACCAATTAATTCCCTTTTTCCCTTTTTTTCTTCCCTATTCACCCTCCAATTTCTCAAATTTCAATTATGCAAATTTCTAAAATTAACTTTCAACACAACTTTAAACATGAAATTGGCCTTACAATTAATTCAACTCTCAAAATTAAAACTTTAATTAATACTTGAAAATGTCGGTCGTTACAATCTTCCCTCCTTAAAAAACTTTCGTCCTCGAAAGTTTCTAGCCTTGAAAAAGCTCGGGGTATCTAGCCCGCATCTCATCCTCTCGCTCCAAAGTAGCGTCCACAGACTGGTGTTTTGCCAAAGCACCTTAAGAAGATTAACCTCTCGATTACGAAGAGTCTTCTGATCTCCCGCCAAAATTTGCACAGGCCTTTCTTCATAGCTCAATTTCTCATTCAGCTGCAAAGGCTCAAAGTAAATCACATGTGATGGGTCTGGCATGTATTTCCTCAACATGCACACATGGAACACACTGTATACTGCAGAAAGTGATGGCGGCAAGGCAAATCTATAAGCTACAGGGCCAATCCGCTCCAGAACCTCAAACGGCTCTATAAAACGTGGACTTAACTTTCCTTTCTGACCGAACCTCAGAACTCCTTTCATTGGAGCCACTTTCAAGAACTCGTGGTCACCTACTTCAAACTCCAAGTCCCTTCGCCTCGAGTCAACATAGCTTTTCTGTATACTCTGGGCGGTTTGCAACCTTGCTATGATATTTTTAATTGCATCATTTGTGGCTTGGACTAACTCGGGTCCCAACAACTGACGTTCGCCAACTTCGTCCCAGTAAATAGGAGACCTACATCTTTTACCGTACAATGCTTCAAATGGTGCCATGTCGATGGTTGCTTGGTAACTATTATTGTAAGCAAACTCTATCAAATGCAAGTGGTTATCCCAACTACCTGCAAAGTCCAACGCACAGACCCGTAACATATCCTCTAATATCTGGTTTAACCGTTCTATCTAACCATCTGTTTGGGGATGAAAAGACATGCTGAAATCCAACTGAGTACCAAAGGCTTTCTGCAAACTCCTCCAGAAGTTAGAGGTAAAACGGGAATCTCTGTCCGAAACAATCCTTGCAGGAACCCCGTGCAATCTGACTATCTCCTTCATGTACAATTGTGCCCACTTCTCTGCGGAGTAAGTACGCTTCCCTGGAAGAAAGTGTGCTGACTCAGTAAGTCTATCCACAATAACCCATATCACAGTGTAGCCTCTTACTATCCGGGGTAACCCTACCACGAAGTCCATAGAGATTTCATCTCCCTTCCACTGTGGCACTCTTAACGGTTGTGACAAGACTGCTGGCTTCTGTCTTGGTGCCTTCACTTGCTAGCAAACTAAGCACTTGCTAACATAGTCTGCCACGTCCCTCTTCATTCCGTGCCACCAGTAAAACTATTTCAAATCTTGATACATCTTTGTATTACCTGGAAGCATTGAAAATGGAGAACAGTGCGCCTCAGTCAAAATCTCATTCTTAAGTTCATCAATCTCCGGTACACACAAACGTCCCCGACATAGGAGACCACCATCAGAAGATAGAGAAAACTCACTCGCCTGGTCTGTTTCTACTTGACGAACATGCTCACTAGACTGGGATGTCCCCGTTGGGAATCAATAACACGTTGCCTCAAGGTTGGATGAACTGTCAATTGGGCTAACTGTGCGGTAGCTTCCCTCACTAACACTGCTATCTCTGCACGCTCTAAATCGGCCCGTATAACAGCTTGGTCAGTAATCAGAGCCGAAGTGTGCACTGTCTTCCTACTGAGAGCATTTGCAACTACGTTTGCCTTGCCTGGATGATACAAAATCTCAACATCGTAATCCTTCACTAACTCCAGTCATCTGCATTGCCTCATGTTTAGCTCCTTCTGAGTGAAGAAGTACTTAAGCTCTTGTGGTCTGTGTAGATCTGGATTTTCTCCCCATACAAATAATGTCTCCAAATTTTTAGGACAAAGACCACTGTTGCCAATTCCAAATCATGGGTCGAATAGTTGCGCTTGTAGTCTTTCAACGGGCGGGAGGCATAGGCAATAACCTGTCCATGCTACATTAGAACACATCCCAAGCCCTTCTTTGAGACATCACTATAGACCACAAAACCTCTTGTTTCATCAGGCACGGTGAGCACTAGGGCAGAAACCATCTTCTGCTACAGCTTTTGGAAACTTGCTTCACAATCATCACTCCACACAAACGGGCTACCCTTTCTTGTCAATTGAGTCAAAGGTGCTGCCTAGCTAGGAATATTCCAAACAGACATCCTAGAGTAGCTTGCAGAACTAAGGAACTACGACTTTCCACCATTTACTAGGTTTAGGCTAATGACGAACTGATTCCATTTTAAAAGGGTCCATTATGATACCTTCCTTAGTAGTTATGCGCTCAAGAAAAACAACTTCATCCTGTCAGGACTCACACTAAAAATAACTTGGCAAAAAGCTTACTACCTTTTAAGGTCGTCAACTTAACCAAGGTACTCCTCATTTTGTCCTTTAGTCTTTGAATAAACTCATACGTCTCTATAACTACTGGCACTCGATGCATAACTGTCTGGTTCGCCAATCTTTCTTCTTAACGAACAACAATTAATGTGTCCCATGGTAAAACGTTAGGGCACATGAAGTTTTGGTCTAATAGTCCATGTATCTGTGACTTGGGCTACAATAGCTTTGTTAGGGTCATTCCACCCAAAAAAATGAGTACTGTTCTTGACTTGAGTTCTATGCTCATGTCTATGTATTGTGCTAGTGATAAACCTGAAATGTCCAGCTTGCTTGATTTAACAATAACATAACTTTTTTTTTTTTCACCCTCTTTAAGTTGGCCTAATTCCTCACTTCAATAAGATTATTGATGACTTCATTAGTTCACTTCAATAGTTCCTTGACAACTATTAAAAACAAACCACTTCAATTTAAAGGTTATTCTCTTCAACTCCTGTTTGAAACAAATACGAAACTCATCAAAGAACTATTCCAATATTCAAAATATCCTTGTTTAATCCTTTGTTTGGAAAAGAAATCTCATACTAAAGTTGAATTTCGTAGTCAAAGTATCCTACAATTTATTCCACCAATACCCACCAAAGTTATAAGCTTCCAAATAGTACCAAGACTCCCAAACATATAGTCATAATGTAAAAGTCAAGTCATGCTTGTGTACTTGATGTCTCTATCTTTGATTTTCCTTGACTCTTAACATGCAAAACCTTTACTCCTCATTTTTTGTTCTAACTCATATTTGTCTTTAATAAGGTCATTATGCGTATGATGCCCTTTTTAATTCTCCAATGAAAGTTTTTTTTTTTTCTTCAGCAACCAAAAAGCATATCTCCATTTATAATCTTCTCTTAGGTCTAGTTCAAAATTGAACCTTTGGTGGGGTTTTTTTTTTTTTTTTTTTTTTTTTTTTTTTTTTTTTTAAATTTTAATAAATGACCTTACTTTTAAACCAAATCTTCTCTTGATCCCATCATGAACTAGATTCCCTTTTTATGGTTATGGTTAAAAATTTAAATAGTTTGGGGTACCTTGAGAATGACCTTTCAATTCCAACTAACAATTTTCTCTTCCTTTAAGCCTCAAGTTTCTTTTCGAATCGCATAACCTTTTTCATTAACCACACTAATTAAGTTAGGTGTTATAAAGGAAATTTCTCATATTATCCCATACACTTTACTTTTTCACCCTTTTCATTCCCTTGGTCATGACACATGAAAAAAAAAATCCACAAATACCTTAGTACACCAAAACCTTAAACTTCCAAAGAGTAACCCTAACCATAACATATCATTCCTTTAAAGTCTTACTGAAGAGACATCATCAACCAATGACTTTTGAAAAACTTTAGTCTCTTAAGATCTCATCTTCTTTCTCTTGTCTACACTTGACTATTTCAATCTCACACTTAAGCAAGTGTTTTATGCCAAGAAAGCTTCTTTTAAACACAGTCATTTTCATTACTCAAAATAGAACATAACATCAACAAGCATCTCAATCAAGCATTTCATACATCACATTAATCATACCTATTCAAAACCCTTTTTTTCTTTCAGAACAAAACATTTTCTAATTTCTTTTTTTTTTTTGCAAACATTTTATACAATAACATACCTGGCGGTGACAAGGCGTTTGCTATTTGGTCATGGGAACACTTAATGCTTACGATGTAAGCAAGTCTACAGAACCCATAACTCTGGGCTCTGATACCAACTGTAACGACCCGACTTTTCCTATTAGACTTTATAGGGACGTTACTACATGCATGCCGAAGAAATTTTAAAATCTTTGGTAAAAGACAGAAAGAATGAAACTTTTTGCTAAACAACCAAAAATCCTTATGCTTGGGATCCCTTTAAAAATCATTTCAAAACATAATATGAATTATAATGTTCAATCAGTTGAAATAGTTTCACAACACATTGTTTACTAAACAAAATATGTTTTAACTAACACACTATCTAAATGCGGAAGTCATGACCTTCAAAGTCACTCATGACCCTCTCAGCAATCTGCCTTGTCAATCGCCTATGATATGTCTTTGTATTTGCCTGAAAAGAAAAACATTTTTGAAAAGGGTGAGTATTTTACAATACTCAGTAAGTGACCTCACTACCGGGTCAGGATATGCATACACACACATAATGAGTTTTCGAAAACATTTTCTTTCTTTCCTTTGGTGGGACCTAAATTCCTTTCATAGCAGAAACGTTTCTCTTTCAACTTTTCTCTTTGGCTTAATGTGGACAATTAACCCAACCTCACCTTTCCTTTTCATCTAACCTTTTCAGGTTCCTTTTCATTTAACCTTTTCAGGTTCCTTTTCATATAGCCTCGTAAGGCTCCTTTTCATATAGATGTACATCAATAATGTGAGGGGGTAATTGCCACAGCCTTCGAAATCATTTTTATCATGAAAACATAATGTATGCATGAGGTCCCAAAGCATTTTCAATTTTTCATTTCATGATGCAACATAAAACAAAGTTCTCATGTCATTGATCATATCATAAATCATATAACATGCATCACACTCATAAGAACATACATGTGAGAATTATTTTTCATACATAGCATTTCAAAATTCATCAACAATCATAACTAAAACATTTATGAAAATCCTTTTATTTCAAAAGTAAATTCTGTTTTTTTTCAATTCAGTTCCCGACTTGCATTTAAGAATAAATTCCTTAACATTTAACTTAATCTCAAATTGGTGGTTAAACTCAATTCAAAACAGAAGGTTCTTGATTTAATTGAACTCTCAAATTTAATCTACCAAAAATCCAAAACTCCAAGGATTTGCTTGATTTTAGGATGGAAAATTTACCTCCGTTCTTTCTCCAAACTGACCCAAGCTTTACTAAATAAATGGTGGTTTGATTCGATCTTGTCACACCAACCTCCACGTGAAAAAGGAGTCGAAACAGCACTGTGCAGTACCAAAAATCCGCCAGAAAAATCAAACTGCAGCAGATCGGCGGCGGTTCGTGGAGTTCGGCGTCGTGAACAGTACCCGCGGTATGAACAGTACCCGCGGTATGAACAGTACCAGCGGTATGAACAGTACCCGCGGTATGAACAGTATCGCGGTATGAACAGTACTCGCGGTATGAACAGTCCCGCGATGAACAGTACCACTCGTGAACAGTACCGATGAACAGTATTGCCGTGAACAGTAATCGCATGTGAGGGACAAATCCGGTGATGTATGTTTGTTGAAGAAGAAGAAGCTTTCGAATGGATGCGTCTCTTGGTAGTGAAAGGGAGAGAGAGAGAGGGATTAATGGTGGAGGTTGTTTTTCATGGAGGAAGAGGAGAAGGTTGAAGAAGATGACGGCTTGGCTTGACCTAGGGCTGCGTGCTCTATAAAAATAATAGAGAGTGATATTTGGGCTTGACTTCTCCTTGGGCTTGGGCTTGGCTCAAAGTCACCTAATTAACAAAAGTTTCCCCCAAACCAATTAATTCCCTTTTTCCCTTTTTTTCTTCCCTATTCACCCTCCAATTTCTCAAATTTCAATTATGCAAATTTCTAAAATTAACTTTCAACACAACTTTAAACATGAAATTGGCCTTACAATTAATTCAACTCTCAAAATTAAAACTTTAATTAATACTTGAAAATGTCGGTCGTTACAAATATTCCCCATCATATTCCCACATTTGCTTGCCACTGCCATCCTCCACACATTATTTAAAAGTATATCTAGACATTTTACAATGCCTTTCCTTTTTGCAAAAGATTCTCTCAAAATCTCATATCTAATATGTTTTGCAAATAAAGTATTATCTTAGACATAAAAATTTAATGAATAATTTTGGAGTATTAAAAAATTAAAAATGAGACAAAGTTTATTTTCTATTGTTATTTTAAAAAATAGTTGATCGATATGAAGGGGGACCGAAGCGTACATACAAAGATAGCGCCAATTGGAAGATAGGAAAGCTCCACCTACATAAATCAAGACCTAGTTCCTTGAGACAAAGAAGATCACAACGAGACTTTCCACTCGAATAAGTCCCCTAAGACTAGGAAGACTCAAAAATATATTATATTAGCAGCAAGAGGTACTTCTACTATATTCATTCCATGGGCTTGCACTATGGGGACCAGAGCTACTAATTCTACTTCGTAAAGCCTTTCTGCATATCTTGATCTTGGAGATTCAGAGTGCCATTCCTTGTTTGGAAATGGTGAGGTTTTTTCCGTAGGAGGTTTATGGCAGCAGTGGGGTTACTTGTTTGACTAATTAGGTCATGTATATATAAATCATATATAGGAATATAAATTAAAAGAAGAAGAAAGAAAATGAGAGAAAATCATGGTCCAACACTCTATGCATGTAGAATGAAGAATAATAGAGTTTGAAACTAAAAGTAGGAAACCAAACAAGGCTCTAAGAAAGAGGAAATAATGGAAGATGAGGAAAAAAAAAATTGGGGGGGGTCGGTTTCCAAGAGTCCAATCAAGAAGCTTGGTTAAAGGAATAAGCTTGGTTAAAGGAATTATGGTGGCTAAGGTGAAGACCCCTTTGATATATATAAATTGGCCTCACAGATTGGCACACCTTCCAAAAGCATTTCTTATTGGCTTTATATTCATTAACAATCCCCCTATCTCTCTTTACAGTTAAAAGATTAAAAAATGGAAGATGATAATTTGTACTTTTTCTGGGAAAATGGGTGGTGTAGGAGCCTTTTACAATTTTATATTGCCATTTAATTATATATAGCCATATTTGATTAGATTTGGAGTTATAACTTGTAAGTATGATTTATGAATTTTTTTTTTTTGAAAAATAATTTATGAAATTCTCTCTATAACACATGCACATCATTTTTTTCGTGTCTCCTAAAGGAATTTTATTTTAGCTTGTGAGGAATAAGGATCATTATTTGACTTCAAAAATAGTTCATTTGACACAATAATTTCCCAATACTATTTTTAAAAAATAAATTTACCAAAAAAGTAAAAATTTCGAGTATTTTGCTAAACTAAGAACTATTATTATGAATTCTTTTTTTTTGTTTTTTTGGGTGCAAATTCTCTCCCGGGATTGAGGAAATAAATTTAAAAATAATGGGCATAGAAAATTGAAGAGAGAGAGAGAAGAGGATGATGCAGTAAAGAGGGAGTTGGGAGATTTTTGTTTGGGTTGCTTTGTGATTATCACCCACGCATTCAATTCCCTTCTCTTCTGAGTTCTGGTGCCTTTGTCTCCTAAAGTTTAAGGGGTTTTTTGTTTGGATGACCCGTTTTCCAGTGCTTTAATGACTGATGACTTGCGTTCTGAAAATAATGAAATATGACCCATTATGACAAAATTACACATGAGGGTAGTATGAGACGGTCTTGTTTGTTCACGCTCTCATAGGCAGAAACGCTATCGCTCTCGCTCTTGCTCAAATTAATGGTTGAAAATCTGGAGAAAAAAAAGACAAGAAATAATTACATTAGAGAAGAGCTAGAGCTAGAGCGAGAGCGAGAACGAGCTAGAGCAAGAGCGAGAACGAGCTAGAGCAAGAGAGAAAACGAGCTAGAGCAAGAGCGAGAGCGAGAACGAACTAGAGCGAGAGTGAGAATAAGCTCCAAGAGAGAAAACGAGCTAGAGCAAGAGCGAGAACAAGCTAGAGCAAGAGAGAAAATGAGCGAGCTAGAGCGAGAGCGAGAACTAGAGAGCTAGAGTTAGAACAAGAATGAGAGTATGATGCCCTCACGGTAATTTGGACATGATGCAAAGTACGGAAAGGGTCATAAGTCATTAATTTCAAAACACGGGTCAAATGGCATCGATGCGCGTGAAAATGAGTCTTCTGTGCAAATTTCCCAAGTTTAAGCATCACTTCTATCATTGCCATCAACTTTTGGACCGGCCCAATTTGTGCATTTTTGGACGCCGATTTGGGCCACCATGAAATGGCCTTTCTGGTCCAACAAAGCTCCCAGCATCCACAAATAATTATAATATAGATATGAATAATTAAACTCCAAATAACTTACTAGGTACAACTACATGAAAGTAGATATTCTACAAGCTTTCACATTAGAGATGCCACTTTTTTTGCCTACTGAAAGAGAACATAGACAAAATTTTATCTTGAGGCTACGGTTTTGTTTTAACAGCAAAAATCTCAGCAACTATAAAAAAACTTATATTAATATCCTTACCGCAGATCGAATGGCACATAATTCTTCTTCCCCAACTTTCTTCCATATCCCACCTATCAACAAGCGCCCTTTGACACCTTCAAGTGACTCATACTGAAATTTTTCGTTTGTTTCCTTCATTTTCTTGACAGTACAGCTATCAAGTTGCCGAATATCAGAACAGGCTTCCCTCTTGTGGCTCCCATTGTTGACTTCACAGTTCTCTTTACTTCTCAGATCTTTCAAAGCTGGTTTGTTCTCGAGATTGAGGTCAAGAACGGGACGACGACCAGAAAAGCCAATCGAACGAGGCAACATACCAATTGGACATGGGGTCCATGAACTTACCACACTCCATCTGTTGGAACTTCCTACATTACCATCTACTGAATTTGTTGCCGAGTTCTTTCTTTTGTGCAGTTTAATCATCTCCAGTTTCCGACTTGCTTCACGAAGCGAGTCCACGTGGTTTAAACTGTTTTCATAAATGGTTTGGGTGGGGTTTTCCTCATCAGGAATATGTGAATTCGGTAGATTCAGAAAGGATAGTTTCTCAGTTTCTTCACTAGAGAACTGTCATCCAATAACTGAGCAAGATCAGTGGCTGAATCCATAAGTCGTTTGTTGCCAGGAGCTAATACCAAAAGGCATTTACGTAGCAACTCCATTAGAATACCTTTCGAAACGTGTTTTCCAGAAAAGATTTCTCCTTTGCGCTTAAGTATTATCCCCTTAAGTTTTTCAACGAGCCATGCAAACAAAGAGGAAAGTTGTGCAACTTGACAGTTATCCATTTTGTGGTCTGAGGACATGAAGTACTGACTTTCGGAAAAATTGAAAAAAAAAGAAAAATAAGAAAACCATGTTCACACGTAGAGAGAACTAGCAAGAGTGTGAGAAGATACAAACTTTTTACCATACCAGCCTCATTAAATCAACTTAAATGAATATAAAGACAATGATAGAATCAATAGCCAACAAAAGGAAGTAAATAGTTCCCAACGGAAGTATGCTATGTGTCACAATCGCACTCTTTCGCACGGGACAACGATTGTGCGGCACTTGCTCTAACCTGGCGAGCAAGTCAGCCGTATGAAAAACATAAGTTGCGGACTACTTTCGTATATGGTCTAGCCTCCCCTCGGGTCTCGAGAAAAAATGTTTTATAAAGCGTTTGAAAGAAATTACATGAAAAGATTTGGAAATAATATTGTTATACACTAGAAAGCAAGAAAGGGACAACAACGGCGTAATAGCATATAACTCTGGATAGGAAGGTTGGACAACTAGTCATACCCCCCTATAATACATTCTAGGATTTATGCCTTTGACAGGCTTGAACATGAGAGTGGGCGAGGAGTTATACACTAACAAATTTACAAGTAAAGTAAAGAACAAAGCTAAACTAAAGACATAAGATGAAAGCATGGCTAAAAGGGGTTGAGATGGGCATGCGGCCACGGGCAACACGCCCTGGACAAGCATGACCGTGACATTCTCCCCCACTTAAATGGTTGACGTCCTCGTCAACCGACTCTGCTCTAACTCAGCAGTCGCACGAGCAGCTTGTCTTCAGGTCTTCAAGCGGTCCCAACGGACCTCTGACTCTTGGCTTCTCTTCCAGTCTTCCAAGAACTTTTTCATATTCTCACTTTGATTGACTTAAGACGTTCTCTCAGCCAGCGCCTCAAAAGCATTCTTTAGAGTGATCGGTGGAATCGACGCTTCTTGCCTTCTCTTCGAATTATACCACTTCTGTTCGACCCATTCCCTTGTGCTCATTGGTGCTTCCTTTGCACACTTCCGAGCAACTTCTGGCTTTGGCCTCCACTCCATGGGAGGATAGCAAAATTGATCATCGACATGGCCCCTGACGTCGCAACGTTTGCCTTGGCTTTTATTCACCTGGAGGGCAGATAACAATTTCACCTCATTTGGCTGTCTCAACTCGGCATGGACCACGGTGGGTTTGGACCCTGTGATCACTAAACTCTTTGCCAGCGGCATCTGTATTACCTTGTGTTCTAAGAGAAATTCCATCCCCAACACAATGTTCACACATTAAAGCTCAAACACTCTTGAGCAATTACAAAACGGACTACAAATTAAAGCTAAAAAAAAATGCCAAAACCGAAAGTACCACTTTAGACGCCCAGAAAATTCGATTTCAAAAACATACCCACCAAGCTCAAATTGAATCAAATTGAGTGCTCAAAATTGCATAGTATGCATGTTTAGCATTTCATAAGTATTAATATAAGAGTTGTATTAATTTTATGAAATAGATGTTGTATGTTTTAAGTATAATTAATATAAATGTTATATTAATTAAAAATAAAGCATACAACATATAGTTGCCTTAGTATAATATAATTGTTATATTAAATGCATCAAAGCATTTCCATGCATAATTCATGTGATGAATTTTTACTCTATGTTTATTTAATTGTTCATGTGATGAATGATCAAGCACTCAAACATAGAAATGCATACAAACCTAGGGTTTAATTATTTAGTTTTAAAATGGTTTTAGAATTAAAATAATTAGACCATAGGTTATCTAGTTCTAATAAGATTAGAATTAGGCAACCAATAATTTATAAACTATGATTAAAGAGGGACTCTGTCTAAGGAAGGTTCTGGCTAGGCTGGGGTATTTAAGATGACGAAAACGGAACACCCCTACCTGGGAACCGACCTGGGAGTGAATTTAATCCAGAGGTTTATAAATTATTCCTCGTGAGCGACGTTAATTAAAAAGTTTAATTAAACTCATAGACCTAAGTTTTTTAAAGGGTTAATAGACTTAGGTAATATCAATATAATCATTATATTAATAGACTTAGGTATATTAATAGCCGGAATATGCCTAAGTAAAATTATACCCAAACCGTCTAAAATACTTAGTGGGAATGAAAAGGTATATATGATATATCAATTTCCTCTTACGCTCTCTACGAAGTTCACACCGTGAGATTTATGCTCGGCCTCGTGATGTCAATAGGGCATCCCCATTCGGATGGTGTTTGCATAAATCAAGAGCAAGGTGAATGGAGAAAGTATTTATAGTAAATGGGAGAAGGAAGTGTGTCAACACATCCTACAGTCTCCTCCATTAGGTTGGACCGTGAGATTCCCATGTTCCGCCTGCAGGTTGCCCGTAGTAGCACCATCCATTCGGAGGGATGTAACATAGGAGTCGGAACAACTCAAACTCCAAAAATGGATAGGGTCTCCTAGGTCCATTCCCAGCTTTGACTTTCCAATTCGGTAGCATTGTTGGGGCCGACCTCTGAGGTCTGAAAATGGCAGGTCACACTTACAAGAATTACTAAGTGTTAGTGAATTCTTGAC
This sequence comes from Trichosanthes truncata, assembly GCA_033996785.1. NCBI lineage: Eukaryota > Viridiplantae > Streptophyta > Magnoliopsida > Cucurbitales > Cucurbitaceae > Trichosanthes > Trichosanthes truncata. The sequence goes on from JAWPNB010000004.1 coordinate 19,674,340, forward strand.
CAAATTAGCGATAACTAGAATGCTATAGGAATAAGAGTTATTCTGGTATTAGCATTTAGTCAAGAATGTCTTGGTTCAGTGAAGGAGTGATTGACTGCCCCTCGGTAGCGGTTGCTCTGACTCACTGAAGTATCGTTGCAAAAACAATAATGAGTTTATGAGTACATTATTACTTTTGCTAAATTTTTAATTGGATGCATGTAATGGGTTAGAAGCAATTCACTAATAGAATATGTTCTATTTTTCAGCATTTCAAGCTCTTTAATACAGTTACTAGCCTCCGATAAATTAAACGGCGATAACTACGCAACCTGGAAATCGAACTTGAATACGATTCTAGTTATCGATGATCTAAGGTTTGTCTTAACAGAGGAATGTCCTCTCCCTCCCGGCTCGTCTGCAAACCAAATTGTTCGGGATGCATTTGACAGATGGACTAGGGCTAATGATAAAGCCCGAGTCTATATCTTAGCCAGCATATCTGATGTGCTATCTAAGAAACATGAGAGCATGATTACCGCTAAGGAAATCATGGGATCATTACAGGCGATGTTTGGACAACCGTCCTCATCGATCCGTCATGATGCTCTCAAGAATGTTTACAACTCCCGTATGAAGGAGGGAAATTCTGTTAGGGAGCATGTCCTTAACATGATGGTCTACTTCAACGTGGCAGAAGTAAACGGAGCTGTCATAGATGAGAATAGTCAGGTTAGCTTTATAATGGAATCTCTTTCGAAGAGCTTCCTACAGTTCCGCACCAATGCGATGATGAACAAGATAGAGTATAATCTGACTACTCTCCTCAACGAGCTACAGACTTTCGATTCCCTAATGAAAACAAAGGGAAAAGAGAAAGAGGCAAATGTTGTCACTTCGAAGAAGTTCCCAAGAGGATCGTCTTCTGGGACTAAGTCTGGTTCTTCTTTTTCTAAGAATAAGGGTATTCAAAAGAAGAAGAAGGATAATGGGAAGGGAAAAACTCCTGGCATGAATAAACGCAAGGCTAAAGCCACAGATAAAGGAAAATGTTTCCACTGTGGTGAAGATGGGCATTGGAAAAGGAATTGCCCAAAGTACCTTGCAGAAAAGCAAGCTGAGAAGGCAAGACAAGGTAAATATGATTTACTTGTTGTTGAAACATGTTTAGTGGAACATGATGATTCCGCCTGGATATTAGATTCAGGAGCCACTAACCATGTTTGTTCTTCTTTTCAGGAAACTAGTTCCTGAAGGCAGCTTGCAGATGGTGAGATAACTCTCAAGGTTGGAACAGGAGAGGTTGTCTCAGCCAGAGCAGTGGGAGCGATGAAGTTGTTGTTTAGAGATAGATTCATTTTACTAGAAAATGTACTTTTGGTTCCTGGAATCAAAAGAAATCTTGTATCTATCTCTTGTTTGCTTGAACATATATATAAAGTATCTTTTGATTATAATGAAGTGTTCATTTGCAAAAGAGGTGTACGAATATGTTCTGCTAAACTTGAAAACAACTTATATGTGTTAAGACCAACAGAAGTAAAAGCTATTTTGAACACTGTGATGTTTAAAACAGCTGATACTCAAAATAAAAGGCAAAAATTTTCTCCAAGTACCTATCTTTGGCACTTGAGAATAGGCCACATTAATCTCAATAGGATTGGGAGATTGGTTAAGAGTGGTCTCCTAAGTCAGTTAGAAGACAACTCCTTACCACCATGTGAGTCTTGTCTTGAGGGAAAAATGACCAAACGACCTTTTGTCTGAAAAAAGTTATAGAGCCAAGGAACCCTTAGAACTTGTACATTCGGATCTCTGTGGTCCAATGAATGTCAAAGCTCGAGGAGGGTATGAATATTTCATCGGTTTCATCGATGATTATTCAAGGTACGGCTATCTTTACCTAATACATCATAAGTCTGAAGCCCTTGAAAAGTTCAAGGAGTATAAGGCAGAGGTTGAGAACATATTAGGTAAGACGATTAAAACACTTCGATCAGATCGAGGTGGAGAGTATATGGATTTGAGATTCCAGGACTATATGATAGAACATGGAATCGTATCCCAACTCTCAGCGCCCGGTACACCTCAGCAAAATGGTGTATCCGAGAGGAGAAACAGAACCCTGTTAGACATGGTTGGGTCTATGATGAGCTATGCTCAACTGCCTAGTTCGTTTTGGGGATATGCAATAGAGGCTGCTGCATATATTTTGAACATGGTTCCCTCTAAGAGTGTTTCAGAAACACCTTATGAGTTATGGAGAGGGCGTAAAGGAAGTTTACGTCACTTCAGGATTTGGGGGTGCCCGGCACACGTGCTAGTGCCCAATCCAAAGAAATTGGAACGACGTTCAAAATTATGCCTATTCGTAGGATACCCCAGGGAAACGAAAGGTGGTCTGTTTTACGATCCTCAAGAGGACAAGGTGCTTGTATCGACAAACGCCACGTTCTTAGAGGAAGACCACATGAGAGATCATCGACCTCGAAGTAGAATTGTATTGAGCGAATTTTCTGAGGAAGCTACAGATAAATCAACAAAAGTTGTTGATCAAGCTTGTCCTTCTCAAGAGTTGAGAATGCCTCGGCGTAGTGGGAGGGATGTTAGACAACCCGACCGTTACATGGGTTTGGCTGAAACCCAGGTCGTCATACCTGATGATGGCATTGAGGATCCATTGACCTATAAACAGGCAATGAATGACATAGATAAGGACCAGTGGATTAAAGCCATGGACCTCGAAATGGAGTCAATGTACTTCAATTCAATTTGGGAACTTGTAGACCAACCAGATGGTGAAAGACCTATCGGTTGTAAGTGGATCTACAAGAGGAAACGAGACCAAGCAGGTAAGGTGCAAACCTTTAAAGCTCGACTTGTGGCAAAGGGTTATTCCCAACGGGAAGGGGTGGACTATGAAGAAACCTTCTCCCCTGTTGCCATGCTTAAGTCGATTAGAATACTCTTGTCCATTGCCACGTTTTATGATTATGAAATTTGGCAAATGGATGTCAAGACAGCCTTTCTGAATGGCAATCCTGAAGAGAGTATCTATTTGGTTCAACCAGAGGGGTTCATAATTAAGGGTCAAGAGCAAAAGGTTTGCAAGCTTAAACGATCCATCTATGGATTGAAGCAAGCATCTAGATCCTGGAATATAAGATTTAATACTGCGATTAAATCTTATGGCTTTGAACAGAATATTGACGAACCTTATGTTTACAAGAAAATAGTCAATACTACTGTAGCTTTCTTAGTCTTGTACGTAGATGATATCCTACTAATTGGGAATGATGTAGGATTCCTGACTGACGTAAAGCAATGGCTAGCGACCCAATTCCAAATGAAAGATTTGGGAGAGGCTCAGTTTGTCCTTGGAATCCAAATTGTTCGGAATTGCAAGAACAAAACGCTAGCATTGTCTCAGGCATCTTATATTGACAAAATGTTGGTTAGATATAAGATGCAGAATTCCAAGAAGGGTTCATTACCTTTCAGACATGGAATTCATTTGTCGAAGGAACAGTGTCCTAAGACACCTCAAGAAGTTGAGGATATGAGATGCATTCCCTATGCATCAGCTGTCGGTAGTCTGATGTATGCCATGTTGTGTACTCGACCCGACATATGCTATGCAGTGGGAATTGTCAGCAGGTATCAGTCCAATCCAAGATATGATCATTGGACTGCCGTTAAAAACATCCTCAAGTATCTTAGGAGAACGGGGGACTATATGCTTGTGTATGGCGCGAAGGATTTGATCCTTGTAGGATACACTGACTCTGATTTTCAGACCGATGTAGATTCGAGGAAATCCACATCGGGATCAGTGTTCACTCTTAATGGAGGAGCAATAGTTTGGAGGAGTATAAAGCAAGGTTGTATTGCTGACTCCACCATGGAGGCTGAGTATGTCGCAGCTTGCGAAGCAGCGAAGGAGGTTGTATGGCTTAGGAAATTCTTTACTGATTTGGAAGTTGTTCCAAATATGAATTTGCCTATCACCCTTTATTGTGATAATAGTGGTGCAGTGGCAAACTCTAAAGAACCTAGAAGCCATAAGCGCGGAAAGCATATAGAGCGCAAATATCATCTCATCAGGGAGATTGTGCAACGAGGAGACGTGATCGTCACACAGATCCCTTCGGAGCACAACATTGCTGATCCGTTTACAAAGCCCCTCACGGCTAAAGTGTTTGAGGGACACCTAGAGAGTCTAGGACTACGGGTTGTACAGTAGGGCAGTTTTTTACCTCAGCATGTTTGACTCCACTGACGTTTTAGTCCAAGTGGGAGTTTGTTGGGTTTTATGTCCTAAAACTCGTGGTTTTGTAAACTGAATGTATATTCTATTTTACTATAAAGATGTTATTGAGGTTTATTCAGTAAATGTGTTATTGAATAAAGTGAATTGTGTATTCTATAACCCAAATCCAATGAATTAAGAAACCTTGACTATAAGATGTATACTTGAACTTTATGTGTGACATAAAAGTGGATCAAGTTCGAGTAATAGCCAAAACGGTCTATAGTATAGGGATAAGGCTGGGTACCTTATTCTGGGGACACTATGGACGCGGCCCACTTTGTATAGTACTAACGATGTGATCCTAAATCGTTCATGTGGAGACATGCGAGTGGGGGCGTCCTATGCAATGAGTTTGCATAAGATTGGACCGCGAAATAGTCACTTAGACTTTATAACTCCGTTTACTGTCTTAACTGACTATATTCATACGATCACCTAGGTAACTCGATCTTAATCCTGAGCGTGCTATGAACTCATGTTTATTCGGGATTATCCTTAGATTTGCATGGGTGAGAGTGGCCCGAGATCGCCGACTCAATAAGCCTCCCATTTTGGGGATAAGACCAGGTAGATAGTTGGGAACATAGTCATGGGAGATGGAATTCACTCCTACCCGCTTTAGGGTTTAGTAGAGAGGTTATTCCCTTAAGTACTGACTCCAGGTCTTGAACAATGAGCCCACCCTCTCGTTGGCCCGAGAGGGATACGGTTTGTTGGTTGGACCACAAACCAAATTGTTCATTAGAGGATCAGTGGGACTTAAGGAACAAGAAGTAATTACAGGGGTAAAACGGTTTATTTGACCCAGCTGTAATTACGAACAACCTATGAAGGATTGACTTACTAATCATGGTTATATCGAGTGAACAGAAATATATCTACATTGAGGAGAGTGCAGCCACTGGGCTTTAGTGGAGTGTCCCGGTGGTTAACGAATGTTGATTAGCTAAGCTAAAGAGTTTGGCCGATTAATCTCGTATCGTTGGAGCTCATGATTTGTAGGTCCATTAGGTCCCCTTACTAGCTCAGACTAAGCCTTGGAATAATTTGAGAAATTTTTTTTTTTGAATTGTTCAAATTCGGACTTGGGAGAAAAAGTTAATTATATGCGATATACTTAACGTTTCATAGCTTAATTATGAATTAAACTATGATAAAGAAGTGGAAATATTTAAATATGATTTAAATATTCGTTCGGTTTAAAACATGAATAGGGATTCATGTTCGAACGTTCGTTTTGAGAAATTAGGATTGGTCCAATTATTTAATTTGATATTTGATATTAAATTAAATATTTATTTAAAATTAATTAAATTGTTTAATTAATTAAAAATTGATTTTAATTTAAAATTAATTTTATATTAATTTTGAATTAAAATTAAAAGATAATTCAAATTCATTTGGAAATGAAATATGGACCAAGTTCATAACTTCTTCACCAAGCTTATTGTTTGAAGCATATCTTCTTTCAATTGGCTTCTTCACAAAGCTTCTTGTTTGAAGTTTATCTTCATTCAATTGGCTTCTTCACTAAGCTTGTGGCTTTCTATAAATAGAGAAGAAACACAATGGAGAAAGAAGATTAAAAAAAAACAAGAGATTTTTGTAGAAAACTCTCTAGCTTTTTTATTTAGATCTTTACTCATTCTTCTCCCAATTTCTCTCAATCAAAGATCCCACAATCCATTCCAAGGGCTGAGAATAGTAGGGAAGACTCTAGTGGTGGTCCAAGTAGTGTTGGTGATCCAAGATTTATAAAGGATTAAGAGAATTTTGAGTTACAAAGGTTTGTGTTCTTATTCTCTGTTTTTCCAGTTTTGAGCATGTTTTTTGTTTGATAAAATTGATCAAATTAGAGTGCTTAAGATCCAAAATTGCTTCCGCTTTCTTAATATTCACCCCTTCAGTTGAAGTCGTCCATCTTGACGACCACAAAGTCTGCTTGACCACTCCAAGCATCTAACTTCACTGGCACTCTTTGTGCAACACCCAAAACGGGTAAGGCTGCTGAATTTACATATTTGATTTTTCTCACATCTCTAACCCAATGTAGGTTCAATCGACGTGCTTCTACTTATGTTATAAAGTTGTGGGTTGCTCCCGAGTCGACCATGGTATTCTTTGTTGGTTTATGATTTATCCATGCGTCGACGTACATGAGACCACGTGGAGTGGATCCTTTACTTCCCTCCACCTTCTTCTGCAAGGCCGATAAATATTTCAAGGCTCCGATTCGGGTGTCGCCCCCATCTTCTTCAGAGGTTTCGCCCTTGGTTCCTGATGTACTCGCCAACGAGGCTTGGAAAGCATAGAGGGCTGCTCGATTTGGGCATTCAGACACTCGATGGGCCCCTTTACATATGAAGCAGGATAGGGGCCTTGGTTTGTAGTTATTTTGATAATGTGGCCCTCGCCACGGATTTCCATTCCTCTGTTGGAACGATCTATTATCTCTTCCCTCACTTGTAACTTGGTCCCCTCCCCCACTCTTTGGAGAGTTAGGCCGAGAATTTCTATTCTCTCTACTTGGGGAAGATTGGCTTCGTCTCACATCTTGACATTGTTCGTGGCTTACTTCGGTGGTGAGATCGAACAAGCGTTCTGCAGCTGCATAGGCTTCTGACAAGCATTGTACTCTCTGTTCATAAAGTTTGGACTTGGCCCACGATTGCAACCCTTCAATGAAGCAGAAGACCTTATCATTCTCTGACATGTCTCGAATGTCCAACATTAATCCCGCAAACTGCTTCACATACTCTCGAATTGTCCCAGTGTGTTTTAATTCTCGCAACTTGCGTCTTGCCAATATTTCAACATTTTCTGGGAAGAACTGAGAGCGCAATTCTTGTTTCAATATTTCCCATGTATCGATGGTACATCGTCCTTCTTGGATGTCCATATTCCGGGATCTCCACCATAGCTTGACGTCATCCACTAGATGCATCGTCGCCAAGGTAACTTTCGAATCTTCAGATGTCGTACTTGTGGCCTTGAAGTATTGTTCCATGTCAAATATGAAGTTCTCCAAGGCTTTTGTATCACGAACCCCACAGAAGGGCTTCGGTTCAGGTACTTTCACCTTATTCAACTGGACTACGCCCCCAGTTAGGGCTTGATTTCCCACCGCTCTCATGGTGAGATTTACTCGGGCGCTTAAATCTGCCACTCTGCCCTTACAATATCGATGGCAGCTCTCACATCCTCAGAAAGGTCAGACACCAACTGAGTTATCGCTTTCTGTGCGCTGTTTAGACTCTCGATGCGCTCTTCTATGTGGGCAACAGAGCCCGACGAGATATCCCCTCGCTCGAAGCCAACAGGACGTGTGGCTTTATCTTCCAGGGCCTCAACCCTCACCATCAATTCTCTGGCGGGCATCCCGTCTAGGCTGCCAGCTACATCATCAATCGTGTCGGCCTTCGCGGCAATCTCATCCAGGCTAGATTCCAAGAACCGGACACTATCAGGGACTTCTCTTAGGAAGAGCATTTGCTCTTCAATCTCAGACCATCGGTCGACATGGGCCTTGCCCAACTCTTCGGTCACGGACATGATCGCAACTTTTTCAATTCGAGGAGCCAACTAGGCTCTGATACCACTTATCACAATCGCACTCTTTCGCACGGGACAACGATTGTGTGGCACTTGCTCTAACCTGGCGAGCAAGTCAGCCGTATGAAAAACAGAAGTTGCGGACTACTTTCGTATATGGTCTAGCCTCCCCTCGGGTATCGGGAGAAAATGTTTTATAAAGCGTTTGAAAGAAATTACATGAAAAGATTTGGAAATAATATTGTTATACACTAGAAAGCAAGAAAGGGACAACAACGGCTTAATAGCATATAACTCCGGGTAGGAAGGTTGGACAACTAGTCATACCCCCCTATAGTACATTCTAGGATTTATGCCTTTGACAGGCTTGAACATGAGAGTGGGTGAGGAGTCATACACTAACAAATTTACAAGTAAAGTAAAGAACAAAGCTAAACTAAAGACATAAGATGAAAGCATGGCTAAAAGGGGTTGAGATGGGCATACGGCCACGGGCAACACGCCCTGGACAAGCATGACCGTGACACTATGCATGCATACGTGCGGTTCTATAATAATCCAAAAACTAACTACTAGAGGTAATGGTAAAATGGTAACTAGCTACATATGTGTCATGCCTCAGCCTCATCATAAGGCTCGAAAAATTAAAAAGGACAAGACTGTAAAGTCTAAAGTTGATATTTGATCATACCATATTCCAATGCTTCTTGAGTCTTGATCTTCTCTACAACTGCCTCAAGCATATCTAAAAGCAATTCTGGTTTCTTATTTGAGATATTAGCAATCGCAAGCTTCCAAATCTTTAGAGTTGGGGTTTTAAACTCTAAACTAAATAAAAAAAGGGAAATAATTTTTCAAATCTTCATCTTTTCTAAAATTTAAAACCCCAACTAAGCTCTTAAATTACCTTCGAATCTAGGTAAAATCTTTAGAGTTAATCTTTGAATTTTCAACGTAAATCCAAAATTCCAACAGAACTAAATTTCTAAATTATTGAATTTGGGGCTTTAAAATAAACTTTGCCCAATAACCGAAAATTTTAATTATCTCAATTCAGTCGCTTAATTTAAAATTCTAAAATAACTCTAAAGGATGAAATTAGTTGTACCTAAAAATGTGAGGCGTTACATTATGTTCTTAAAATCTCCATTTAGACATATAAAGTATACAAAATGCTTCCAAATCATTCATTTGATTCAATAAATAAACTTAATATATATAAATTCAAAAAAAAAAAAAAATTCACACACTCACACATCCACATTATTATAAATTTCACTCTCCTAGTTCAACTCTTAACATTTTCTCCCTTACTCATCTATTCAATAAATAAACTTAATTTATATAAATAAAACCTTTTAAAATTTAAAAAGAAAACTCACACACTCACATTCACGTTAAAAGGAACATTAATTATCTAAAAAAACATGTACATTAATAGCATTTTTAGCTATAATAGTAGAAAAAAAAACATGAACATTAATAGAACATCATCTTTATTGTTTAAAGAAGTTACATAACAACACAAGAAAAAAAAAAACGTAACAATAAAGATAATATATCCTAATTTTTTATTAAAAGAATACTAATTAATTAAAAAACCCTTCACACACTCACGTTAATTAACACCTATATTAAGAAGACCTTTAAACTCAAAAAATAAATAAGAATTTTTTTTTTACGGAAGTTACACTTTTTATACATTGCTTTAATACACTTACAATCATTAGTAAATGAAGGGAAAATAAAATGGTTGAATATCAACAATTTTACCTTCCATTTATTTATAAAAATGAAATGATACTTCATGGGATTTAAAAGGGTTCAAAATGCTAAAAGTTTTGTAACTCCTCAATTTCCTACTATTATAAAAAGAACTTATTTTTCATATGATCTCAAACACAATTGCATCTTATTTCTTTGTATATATTTTTTTTATGACAATTTGTTGATTTTAGAGTATTTGTTATTGTAAAATGATGTCTTATATTTCTCACTTGCCGTTATTATTTTTTAGTTATTTTATAATTGATGTTGTTCTTTTTTTAAAGAACCAAAGCAATACAACAAAGCAAGGGACACTACAACAAATATCCCTTTTAATAGCATTTTAGGATAACTTTTCGCATAAAAAAGCTATGAAAAAAGGAAGAAAAAAAGCGGGAAGTGAAATTAGGGCGCGCGTCACATTTTGGACGAATCATCCAACAATCAACATTACGTTTTTTCTCTCTACCGCCATTCACAATAACTTTTTATCTCTTCATCTGGCATCACTTACCAGTCCACTTCTCAGTCCCAATCCAACCCTCAAAAGCTTATTCTCTGTGGCTTCACCGCGATTCCTACGCCTACTTCCTCAAAAGCTGACGAAGCCACCGCGCCGCCCGACGAGCCACCCAGACAGAAGTTCCGTTACACTCCTCCTGTAAGTTTAAACCTTTCAGTTTCACGTCTCTTCGAAGAAGTTTCACGTCTCTTCATCTTCGAATTATCTTGTTTATCAGTTTCACACCTTTTCCTCCTGGTAATTTATTGTTTATCGGTTTTTCATTTTCATTTATTCACAATTTCCACTTCTTTTTGTTTTCTTGTTTTATTGATTTTTTATTCAGCCTTTTCCAATTTCCTTTTCGATTTAGAGTTTGTGGGTGTATTTTCTTTTATGTTCTGGGATCGAAGTGCTAGATTTGTTAGTTTTCTGTGGTGGGGACTGATTTTTTGCAACACCCAACACCCAACAACCCCAACCCATATCAATGCGAACGGCTGCAACAACCCCCCCAACTTTCTACTGCAAAAATTAACTTTCCATCTTTTTTCCAACTTGAGATTGAGATTCATAAGTTTTTATTTTTATTGTCTTGTTCTGGCATGGCCTTTTCAATTATTTGATTTCTATTCTCACGACTGAATATTTTATTAAATTTTGGGGTGTATATTGTTATGTCTAAATATGTGGCAGGTTTTCTATTTAGTTGGCATTTTCTATTTGACTAATTGTATTAATGGATTATATTAGATACTTGGGTTAGGTTTTTAAAAGAAAAATACAGAAAAATAGGGTTTTTTCAAGTTGATATAGGGCTAAGTAAATGATAAGAAAAAAAGGATTGGTTAAAAGATGTGTCAACTTTAAAGGGGATAGAATTAGCAGGGAATTGGAGTTTAAGGATTCAAATTTCATAAGCATAAAGGAATCTTAGAAGAGAAGATAGATTTTTACTAGAGAAAAGGGAAGAGAGATCATAAGCAAAAGTTTGAAAATAAATTTCAATTTTATCTGTCCTAAACTCATCTTTATTGTTCACATTGACATGGGAAATGTGGGAAAACAAATCAACTGAAAGATCATGGGAAGAAATGATCTATGGCTCATTAATCCTTATCTATGGCTGAGTCTGAATTTTAGAAGCATTGCACCTTATCTATGGCTCATTAATCCTGTGGATCATATAGTCTATGGATGAAATGGAATTGGGGATTAAGCTCCTTTTTTCTTTTCATTTTTTGAATAAATGAATAGGAAGCAAAATTTCAGGCCTTGTAGAATGGTTTCAGATGTAAGTACTTGGATATTTTTAAAGTGTAACTCTTATACCTAGTTTGATTGTTATTCTTTTTTTATTGAGAGGCTTTTTGTTTTTAAAATTTAGTTTATGCACATTATTTTGATTATCAGTTTGCTTCTTCTCTCTGGTGGGCTACTTATGCTTGTGTGTGCGTGTGTTTTTTGGGGTGGGAGAGGGTTCTGTTTTTTGTATTCTTGGCAAGATATTGACAAAACAATTGCATCTAATTTGAAGAAACAAAGGGTCTTGATATGCTTTAGGTTACGAAGACATGATTGGTAAGAATATTTTGCACTCGATATATTCCTAAATTTCATTTTGTTTGGTTAATTTGCAAAATGCTGCCCCTCTCTTCTGCACACGATAATGGGTTTTCTTTTTTGTCCATCTTTTGGTGTGTCGTTCCTTGTGTGACCCATTTTCTTATTATGTTAAGTTTTCATTTTCTTCTAATTTATTTCTAATTTCATTTGAAGCCATTAATTGTAGTTGTAGGGATTGTCGGTGAATTCTTTTTCTCTTTAACGTGCGCCCATCTGTAAAGAAAGAAATTTGATTTGTCAATAAAGACACTAAAAAATAGTGAATCTGCTTATTCTCCTTCTCTAGACATTATTAACAGTGCAAGGATATATGGTGAGAGTGGTAATTAACTAGCTTTTGAACATATAGAATTTGTGTAGGGTTAGTGTTTTTTGATTTGTAGAGAAGGCAGTGTATTTAGGTTATGAAAAGGTGATACTGGTTCAAATTCATAGAAGATAACTGAAAATTAGGAGATATCACCATGATGAGTGAATAGTGGACCAAACAATGTGTCTAATGCAATGTTTTGCTCAAATCTTTACCACCCATAAACTAGAGTATTTGGTCCAAAATGATAACATATTTTTCTTTATTATGTCAAGTCCACATTCAATGTATGATGAGTTGATAAAAATACAGCTATGAAGGATTCATTTTCCACAGATCGTGGTGAAAATTCTATTGTGGTTGGTATGCAAGTCTAAAAATTGATTTGAAAACAAGTATGTTAAAATTTTGCTAAGGGTTGGAGGCTTATGATATTTTCAAAAGGCATGGATGTTGTACCCAATTCCAAATGTTGAGTAACTTTAAATGTCATTAAAGGTAGTTGGAAGTGAATTCTTCTATCTTCCAGAGGTTTTGATATTGAAATATTTCAATTTCAATGGTTGTCTTGGTGGTCTTATTTGTTTTAGAACAAGTTTAAGCTTTTGATTTGGATTTTTCTGCACTTTATAGAGCTTAAGCATCTATTCTTGGTGGATCTTGCCTGATATTGTATTGGTTTCTTGACGTACTCTTGTTCTTGTGGCTTTTTCTCGCCTTAATTGGAAGGGCATTTTTAATTCACTAGTGTAACCAATTTGGTTTATCCTAATCCTTTGTCATCTACTACCAAAAAGAAATGTGTATATGATATTTTGATTTTGTCAGGTTGGTGTTTGGATGTCATTTTTGGTTCTTTGTACAGATTTTCACTTGTTTTCTTTTGCTCTTGTTGGGATTTTTTTTCATGGTTTTCATTGTTTTCACTACTTTCAAGAAAACTGTCAACTAGACATCTCACTCATTAAATTGACTTTTGGAATTAGGTCTCTACATTTTAAAAGGGCCTTGAACAATAAAGAAATCGATGAATGACTATAACTATAGAAGTTAAAGTAAAAATACCTTTCAAACAATAACAGTCTTATCTTTGTTTGAAGATATATCTTTGTTTCAAATCTTCAAACTTTCAATTTTGTGTCTACCCCTAACATATTAAAAAATTACTTGATATATTAGATATAAAATTAAATTTTATAAACTTTCAATTTTGTGGCTAGTAAGTTCCTGAATTTAAAAAATATCAGTGTCAAGGACTTATTAAACATAAAATTGAAATTCAAAGACCTATTAAATATAAAATTAGAAGTTTAAAGATCTAATAGATAGTTTCCAAAGTTTATCGATATACACATTTGAAAGTTCAACAAATAGACACAAATCTAACCGTCGTGGTGGGACCAGACTTAGTACCTTAAAGGAAAAAAAAATAACGTGCTGTATTTGGGTTTGTAAATAATTTCACTCCTTAGGCATCCGCTTCTGCATAAAAACCCACCATTGCGCCTCAATAACCTTTCCTCTACTCCAGTGGCCTGCCGGAGTCGGTCATCGTTCTCAAGTTATTGGTCTCACTACACTTGTTTTCCACTGTTCTTTGATCTTCTTTCTCCTTTGTTTACAGATCTTTTGGTTGCTATCCTTGTATGTGAAAACGACAACTACTTTAGCAGTAGGCTTTGATGGAGTCGCTGCTAGGATTTGAAGAAGTGCCAGTAGAGAATGAAGAGAATTCGTTGACGTACAACCGCAAATTGGTACCTTGGTCGACTTGGAGCGAATGGATTTTCGTTAGTCAATCACTCTTCTCTGACTCTCCAGACTCCATCGCCACCGCTCTAAGAAGAGTAAGCTTACTTTCTATGGATAATTGCTTGACCTATCTCTGTCGCATGTTTATTCTCCATATAATTCTTGAAGTTACGTTTTGACCTGTAATTGTAAATTTCATTATGCTGTACTTTTGATTACCTTGGATTCTCCACGATGTCATGTAGCGCAGTTCCCTGGCCTCAGTACCTTTCATCCGTCTTCTTTTGGATTCGAATTGCTAGTTTTCTTATTTTTGGCTTACGTTTTATGATTTTGAATTTAGATATCAACATGGAGAAGCAGAGGCTGTCTTCCGATTGTCGTTGAAGTTACGGCATCTATAATTGAAATCCAACAAAAGGATCCCTACTTCATGTATGCTTCAATTCTTACTTCTTACCAACTTCTTTCGTGGTAATATTCACCGTATCATACTGTTTCATACTGTTTCATACTCGAGCCATTTTCTGTAGTTCTTTACTGTCATGTTTGTCGGCTTCCGAGAACCATGTTACAAAGGAGAATGAAAGTGGAAGCGCACATTTTGAGATTAGAAATTATGAACGATAGTTTAAACTTCAAAACAATTAATTTTAATCAATTGGTTATTTTATAGATCGCAAACCATCAAGTTGTGTATTGACTATTTCCTTCTTTTGTGTCTGTCATTAATATTAACGCTACCTATATGGTGTTTTATGTGGAAACCACTATTGGTGTTCATTAGTTTATTTTATTCATTCGTTGCAGAAACAATCAATCAGTAGTTGCTTCAGTATGTGGTACAGCGGACCAATTAAACAGTGTTTCACTTTCAGAGGAAGCACTAGCCATGTTATATTGCATGGCCATTATGAGGTATTTTTTTTTAATTTTATAGTAAGTTACAAGGTGAAACTTTCCTAATTTGTTACTCGTTATTATGACCTTCTAAGTTTGATTAACAAGCCAACAAGAGCATAGTTCAATTGACACATGAAGTCTGTGCCTATGACCTCGGATTCGAATCCCCCCACCCCCATATTGTTGAACTCAAAAAAAAGACTGATTAACAAAAGTTTATCATATGGTGAACTTTTTTTGTATTATTTATTAACAAAGTAGCCTTGCTGTTCTTTTTTAAAACGAATACTGAAGTCTCAACTTATTGGTGCAAAGTTTACACTTCCTAGAATGTCAATGCCAATGTTCATTTATATGACTTAGTTTTAGGGAAGAATTTACAATTTCATGGTCTTGAACTGATTACATGAGATCCAGATAGTTAATTAGAATGTTGGAATGTGTCTTCCACGTTAACCTATTTTTGCATTAACTGTACAAATCTGTGGTAAGATGTTCCATAACATGAAAATACTCATTCCACATGCTTCACTCTTTGACTGATTAAAGAAAGTTGAGATAGAGCTTGCTGGTTTTTTTTTTTTTTTGGAAGACAGAGCTTGCTGTTTGGTGGACCTTTAAATTGAATTTTTGTAGGATTTTCTTTTTCACTGTTTTCACAAGATTACAGAATGAAAGCAAACTTTTTCTTCTGAAGAATCACAAAGAACTCACTGTATTATGGATTTTGAAGGCTTGTAAATGGTGTGGTTGAGAAGACACGCAAGAAAACAGAGGTTTCAATTGCCGTGGCAGCTGATGCTATTGGTTTGCCTCGTGTACTAATTGATATTCGTCATGGTGAGTAACACCAAAGATCATTTTGTGCAGTATCATTCTTCTTTTTGCAGTTTTATGAGCATCTTTCTCTAAGTTTTATCATTTTCCTATATATGCTGCAAATATGACGGAACAACTTGTCAATTGTACTTATCTTTGATTTTTTTGCAACATCATTCATTCTAAAATTAATTGATTGTAATTATTTTCATATTTCTCTTGGCAATGATTATAGAGGGTTCTCATCGTGAACTTCCAGCTCTTCAGGTGGTTCGGTGTGCCTCAACCAAGGTATGAATATGAAATATGAACTACTCTTAACATTCTCGTTATTTCACCATTTAATGGTTTTCAAATCTATTCGCTCCTTTTTTTTTTTATTGATTAATCTCTATTTATGATTGTTTCACTTGACATCATTCAAAGTGGAATAATAAATCATTCACAAATTTTCAAATTTGCTTGTTCTATCCTTTCTATATTTCGTTTCGGCAGTTTGTAGTTGAATATGTCATTTCTCCGTAGAAGTATTTTAAACGCTAGATTAACTGAGATGGGAAATAAACTGAAGCCTTCTTTGTTTTTGGTGATTTCAGGCACTTCATTGGTTGAAATCTTATTATTGGGAACCTCAGGAGAAAGTAATTCCATTTCAAGGTGATATAAGTACTACCATTAGAAAAGAAATCAAATCCAGACTTTGTGATTTGGCTTTCAATTTAAAAGAGAAACAAAATCCTCAACATGGATCAGTAGTCAAGCCAAAACGTATGTGTTTATTTTCTCCCTTTTAAAGGCCATATTTTATATTTCCTTAAACTTTTTGTTACTATCTTAATGTGTCTTATATATGGTTTTGTTTCTTGTTTTTACTTTTTTGTGGGAGACTTGAATTTTATTGAGATGCGACAGATTATTTAAAGATTGCTAGATCAATATTATTATGCATCCAACACAATAGAAAGATTGCTAGATCAATATTATTATGCATCCAACACAAAAGACAGGATGAGGAGATTTTTGAACAGAATTTTCTAGTCTTGATTAATAACATGGTGTTTTTGGCTTTCAATTTTGTTAGAATAAGGTTATTTACTAGTTCTTTTTTCTTTTTGAAAAGAATTAGAAGTTTCTTAACCACCCTGGGTTGGCTTAGTGGTAAAAAAAGGTTAGGTAAGTAGTAAAAGGCTTAGAGGGAATGGGTCACCACCTAGGATTTAATATCCTATGAGTTACCTTGGCAACCAAACGTAATAGAGTCAGACAGTTGTTCCATGAGAATAGTCGACCGCACAAGCTGGCCCGGACACTCATGAATATAAAAAATAAAATAAAATAAAGTGATAAAGAAATCAAACCAAGAATCTCCAAGGAGTTTTAGGGATTGAAAGGAGGTTTGGTCATTGGCTAGGTTTAATGCCTCTATCTTGACGACGGTCTCCAAGAATTTTTGTAATCACATGTTAGGTCTTATTCATGTAAATTGGAGCTCCTTTTTGTATAGTCAGTTGGTTGTCTCCTTTGGTTTGGGCTGTTTTTCTATGTCAGTTAGCTTTCGATTTTGTATTCTTTTACATCTTCTCTATGAAGAGAAAGTTGGGTTTGTCAATTGAAAAAATAAAATCAAACCAAGAACCGCACCTCTGAAAAAGCAAAGCCTATTTAAAAATCTAACTCAAAAATGCTTTCCAACACAAATTAATTTCGGACGAGATTGCTGAAATTTTTGAAACAAGTACACCATGGGAAGCTTGATATAAGATCCAATCTCTTAATAAGATCTAATCTCTCTTGCCTTCTTGAAAACACGTAGATTTCTTTCTAACCATAAACCTCTAAGCTTTAACCGTGTTGACCCATAACACTCTTGCTTTCCTTTTCAACAAGTCACCTCAAAGAAGATGATGTATTTATTCTTTTTGACATTCAAATAAAAAACCCACGAACACCCAGAACACTGAAGCACATCCTCCCAAATCTTTATGATGGAGGAACAATGGAAAAAAATACGATGAATATCCACCCCTGCCTCTAAAGAGAGTATACAACCATTGAGACTCAATGTCCATAAGGTACATCGTCTCTGTACTTTGATCACCTATTACAATCTAAAGTGGTACCTTACTAATAGGTGATCCATAGTTTCTCTTTCTCATGTTCTCTTAACCTCAATGTCTCTGTACTAATGATTCAAAGCTCTATTACAATCCTTTCCTTGCTGTTGATGCTAACCTCAAAGCTAAGAATCGTGCAAGTGTTTTCTTGTGTTTGCAATTTTGTTCTCAAGCAGCTAAGCTCCTGATTTAAAATTTATTAATTGCTATCATTGAATCTTTAGATTTAGATAAGAAAATGAAATACTAACAAATAAACCTACCTTTGCAGGTTTGAAGACAAAGACTGGTAAGACACGGAAGGTTCTTATTCAGTTATATTCTACTTTCTCTTCAGAATTTGTATCTGTATTGTTGGAATTTTTGGTAAAGGCCATGAGGTCATTAGACTTGGCGTTTCCTGAAGATTCCAAAAAATCCAGAAGCTCCGTATTGGATGGTTGGAAGCTTGCGATTGCTAATATCTCAAATAAGGAACCAGAATTGCTTTTAGATCTGCTTGAGGCAGTTTTAGAGAAGATCAAGACTCAAGAAGCATTGGAATATGGTATGATTAAATATCAACTTTAGACTTTACAGTCTTGTCCTTTTTAATTTTCCGAGCCTTATGATGAGGCTAAGGCACGACACATATGTAGCTAGTTACCATTTTACCATTACCTCTAGTAGTTAGTTTTTGGATTATTATAGAACCGCACGTATGCATGCATAGAGCATATTTTCGTTGGGAACTATTTACTTCCTTTTGTTGTCTATTGATTCTATCATTGTCTTTATATTAATTTAAGTTGATTAATGAGGCTGGTATGGTAAAAAGTTTGTATCTTCTCACACTCTTGCTGGTTCTCTCTAAGTGTGAACACGGTTTTCTTATTTTTCTTTTTTTCGATTCTTTCAGAAAGTCAGTACTTCATGTCCTCAGACCACAAAATGGAGAACTGTCAAGTTGCACAACTTTCCTCTTTGTTTGCATGGCTTGTTGAAAAACTTAAGGGGATAATACTTAAGCGCAAAGGAGAAATCTTTCCTGAAAAACACGTTTCGAAAGGTATTCTAATGGAGTTGCTGCGTAAATGCCTTTTGGTATTAGCTCCTGGCAACAAGCGACTTATGGATTCAGCCATTGATCTTGCTCAGTTATTGGATGACAGTTCTCTAGTGAAGAAACTGAAGAAACTATCCTTTCTGAATCTACCGAATTCACATATTCCTGATGAGGAAAACCCCACCCAAACCATTTCTGAAAACAATTTAAACCATGTGGACTCGCTTCGTGAAGCAAGTCGGAAACTGGAGATGATTAAACTCCACAAAAGAAAGAACATGGCAACAAATTCAGTAGATGGTAATGTAGGAAGTTCCGGCAGATGGAGTGTGGTAAGTTCATGGACCCCATGTCCAATTGGTATGTTGCCTCGTTCGATTGGCTCTTCTGGTCGTCTTTCCGTTCTTGACCTCAATCTCGAGAACAAACCAGCTTCGGAAGATCTGAGAAGCAAAGAGAACTGTGAAGTCGCCAACGGGAGCCACAAGAGGGAAGCTCGTTATGATATTCGGCAACTTGATAGCTGTACTGTCAAGAAAATGAAGGAAACAAACGAAAATTTTCAGTATGAGTCACTTGAAGGTGTCAAAGGGTGCTTGTTGATAGGTGGGATATGGAAGAAAGTTGGGGAAGAAGAATTATGTGCCATTCAGTCTGCGATAAGAATATTAATATAATTTTTTTTTACAGTTGAGATTTTGATGTTAAAACAAAATCGTAGCCTCAAGATAAAATTGTCTATGTTCTCTTTCAGTAGGCAAAAAAAGTGGGTTTAAGTCATTCTAATGTGAAAGCTTGTAGGATATCTACTTTCATGTAGTTGTACCTAGTAAGTTATTTGGAGTTTAAACTTTAGGAGACTAAGGCATCAGAAGGGAATTGAATGCGTGGGTGATAATCACAAAGCAACCCAAACAAAAATCTCCCAACTCCCTCTTTACTGCATAATCCTCTTCTCTCTCTCTCTCTTCAATTTTCTATGCCCATTATTTTTAAATTTATTTCCTCAATCCCGGGAGAGAATTTGCACCCAAAAAAAAAAAAAAAATGAATTCATAAAAATAGTTCTTAGTTTAGCAAAATACTCGAAATTTTTACTTTTTTGGTAAATTTATTTTTTAAAAATAGTATTGGGAAATTATTGTGTCAAATGAACTATTTTTGAAGTCAAATAATGATCCTTATTCCTCATAAGCTAAAATAAAATTCCTTTAGGAGACATGGAAAAAATGATGTGCATGTGTTAGAGAGAATTTCATAAATTAATTTTCAAAAAAAAAAAATCATAAATCATACTTACAAGTTATAACTCCAAATCTAATCAATATGGCTATATATAATTAAATGGCAATATAAAATTGTAAAAGGCTCCTACACCACCCATTTTTCCAAAAAAAGTAGATATTATCTTCAATTGAAAAAAATATCTGAATTCAATTTTGAATTCGAAAATAATCAGATTATGATCAAGTATATGAGTTTTGATTGATGTAATTAATTGAAATAAGGGGTATTTTAGTCTAAAAATATTTTCTACAAGGGGTATTTAACCTAAAAAACGATATACTTAATTATATTATATTCAATCAAAACTTTTAAGAATTGGGTTATCAAATATAAATTGGGTTCGTTTTAGATTAACAAAAGAAAAATAGTAGAAGCAGCACCAACAACAACACAACATTGTGAAATATTCAAATATAATTTTGTAATTAATCAAAATTTAAATTATTGGACTATAATTCTATTTCCTCCCATCCATAGATTGTATATGTCCATCAGATTTGCATATCAGATTTTCAAAGCTATGCGTTACATAAAAGAACTACCTCCGTTATTATTATTTTGTTCCTTCAACTCTTAGTTTTTTTCTTCCACTTTAAAAGATAACCATAACCATATATTTTATTTTTATCTTAATTTTGCCTTAAATATTTAACAACTAAATGAGATGATTTTATATTCAAATTATAATTTGGTTTGATTTTGAATCAAATCACATCATGTCTATCAAATTAAGAATTTTGATTCAAACTCATTTTGAATCAAATTATCTCGTTCTATTATAGTTGTTTAAATTATAACATTCAACCAACTAAACCATCGATTCCTAAAAAAAAAAAAAACTAAATCCTAAATAAAAAGAAACAGAAAAATGTGTGCTAACGAACTTTAATTTCTAAAAAAAGGACAAAGAGATACTTGAGGAGATGACTATTTTAGATCTGGAAAAAAAGAAGCACCACCAACAACACAACATTGTGAAATTAATTATTGAAATTGAGTGGCATTAACTAACATGCTTAGGTGTAAAAAAAAATATTAAAAAAGCTGTGAAAGAAAAAGAAAAAATGTGGGCTAACGAAATTTCCAAAAAAAGGAAAAGTCAAGCCAAAAACTTAATTTGAAAAAGAGAGTATCGACAAAGAAAATTGCAACAAAATAAAAGGTTGGAAACAAAATAAAAACGAAAAAAGGGAGAGATACCTGATGAAAAAATGAGAATGACCCTGATGAAAAATTAGAGATAGCTAGTTTAAAACTTGAAAAAAATAGTTATTACTAAAAACTGAGAATCCATATGAAAAAAAATATAATTGGATGTAATGGCAAGAACTAAATAAAAAAAATACTTAAAGAATTAGAATTATGTGTATAAGAACTATATGAAAAAAAGTACCTAGAGAATTGGATATAAGAATTGCGTATATATAAGATCTAAATATATGATAATTGGATGTAATTTATAGAAGCAATTTGATTCAAATTAAAATTTGATTTGATTTTGAATCAAATTTCTTATCAAATTAAGAAAATTGATTCAAATTCATCAATTTGAAATTAAAAAAAATAATACTTGAAGAATTACGAATATAAGAACTAAATGTATGATAATTAGATGCAATTTATAGAAGCAATTTTATTCAAAATAAAATTTGATTTGATTTGAATCAAATTGCTTATCAATTAAGATTATTGATTCAAATTCATCGATTTGAAATTAAATTAGATATTCATTTAAAGTCTAATTATCAAATCGGATTAGGATGATTTGATTAATGTAATTAACTAAAATTTAAAATGGTATTTTAGTCTAAAAATGTTTTTCAGAAACTCTTGCTTTTTAATATATTATAGACTTATAGATTATAGATAGTTAGTGTTGAATTTCATTGCACATACATAACTGTACATTTTGCAGTAATTGTACCTGATCGAGCCATTATTTTGGATTGGGTTCTTGCTGATAGGCCACCCAAGAAGGCCAATATTTACGATAACAATGAACGTCGTGATTTTCATGTCATTGTTCCAAAAGCCATTTCGAGGAGCTATATTGGGTTGAGGAGGAAATCGGATTTATAGGAAACTTCAAGAAGAGAGGAGATTAAAAGAGGAGGCTACTCGTGTTCGTTCTTCCTTTTCTTTAGGCGTTTTTAAGTTCTTAGTAGTTAGTAGATCAGAAATAAAAAATTCATAATTGGTTTCAGTCAGATAACTTACAACTGGAATCGGATTCGCTTGAATTTAGTTGGTTCAAATTGATTTGAAAAAAAAAAAAAAAACCTAAACATTTTGAATCAAATTATATATCTCAATATCAATTCAAAATTAAATTTGAATTCCATTTTGAATCAAAATTTAGAGGAAAATCTATGCCTCCACAATAGCTATATGATAAATATGATAAAAATACTATCGAAAAAATATTCAAAATCAAATTATATATTCAATTGAATTCTTATCAAATTAGGAAATTTGATTTAAATTCATTTGAAAGATAAATGATCTAAATTCTATAATTTTTTTTAACCTAAAATATATTTTTTTAAAAATTTCAACAATGGCAATATAATATCAAAAAAGCATGTCAAAGTATTAACCATATAAATATTATTTATTTTAAAATATCTATCCATATGATCAAACATATTTTTTTAAAATGATAGATTTTGATATTGGGAGTGTGGAACGTCAATGTAGGCTTTTAGTGATGGGATTCTGAATCCGTTAAGGCTGACATGTAGCAGAGCATAAGAAAAGTGATGCTTCAAGTTCTAAACCCAACTTTTATTTATTTATCTATTTATTTTTGTATGTCTTTCTCAATTTTCTTTTAATTTATACCCAATATTTAATTGTTGCATTATTATTATTACTTTTTTTTAATATTCAAATGTTTTTCAAAGAGACCCAATTCAATTGAATTCAAATTTTGACGACAGTCTTGAATCAAAATTGAATCCTTATCAAATTAAGAATTTTGATTCAAATTGATTTGAAGAAAAAAAAATCACAATATCATTATTTAAATTTGAAATAAAATCGAATAATGATTCGTATGAGATTTGATTGATGTAATTCTAAAATTTAAAGAGATATTGAGGTCCACAAATATTTTTTAAAATTTTATGCTTTTTAATATAGTGTATATGTGTGTATATACATACATACATATCTATATCCATATCTATACATATCTATATATCTATCTATCTATCTATCTATCTATCTATCTATATATATATATATATATATATATATATATATATATATATATATATATATATATTTATTTATTTATTTATTTATTTATTTATTTAAAATCAGATAATGATCAAGATTCAAGAGAATAAAAGTCGGAAGACTTTCACTATTTTAAAATAAGTTATTGAAATATTATCTTGAAAAAAATATTGAAATAATAGTTTTTTTAATAATAATAAAATTTAAACATTTTTTATTTTTAATACAAAAAAATGTGAACTAAATCAACCCAAGCATTAATATAAATTTGAATATATAATAAAATTATAATTAATTGAAGTAAGAAAATTCACACAAACCTAAAATATTTGAAATTTGTCTACAAACACTCAAATTGTTCTTAATTTGAATTAAAATTTAAATGGAAACAAAATAAGCCATATAAGACTTCTAAAAAAAGCCATATAAGACTATAACGCTTATTATAGATTTTTATAATTTTATAATAACCATTAATTTTTATCTGTTAAATTTGTTTTTGGTATAAATTGTTGTAATGTTATTGAGAATCTCAGAATTGGGAATGTCAACACAAATTCATTGAAAAAATATTGTAATTGAAATTCTATTCTATAATATTAAAAAAAAAACATCTGCTTCATTTGAATTACCTGAAGAATTGTATATATATACAAAGACGTAATTAATTTGAGATACTTTTTTTTTTTTGCAAAGGCCAAAAACTTAGTTTGAAACAAGAAACCAAGTTTTGAAAAAAAAAATCGAAAAAGGTTAAAAAAAATAAAGAGAAAAAAAAAACGAGCAATAGGATGTGCAAAAATTAGGCCAAAAACTTATTTTGAAAAAGAGATAGTATTGACAAAAAAAATTGCAATAAAAAAACAAAAAAGGTTGGAAAATAAATTAAAACAGAAAAAAGAAGAGAAAAGGAAACATACCTGATGAAAAATTGGAGATGACCCTGATGGGGATGAATAGCTTTAGACTTGAAAAAAAAATAATTGTTACTAAAAACTAAAATCTCATAGGAAAAAAAATAATTGGATGCAATAACAATAGTTATTACTAAAAATTGAAAAAACCCATATGAAAAAAGAAATAATTGCATGCAATGGCAAGTATCAATATGGAATAACAAATTTGAGTGAAAACTCATATGAACTACAAATAAAATCATTTGGCCATATAGTTATTTGCACATAAAATCATGCAAATACTTTGTAGTTATTGTGTAATTATAGGTATAATGAAAAAGAATAAATATATGTTAAGAGTTAACTTAAAAACAAAGATATTAAGAGACAAATTTTTATTTAAATTAAACATTGAATGACTTTTCTTTTTTTTTTTTTTTTTGTAAATTTCTAATGAAAAATTGGAGATGACCATGATTGAGATGAATACTTTTAGACTTGAAAAAAAAAATAATTATTAAGTAAAATCTCATAGGAAAAAAAAATTGGATGCAATGAGAATAGTTATTACTAAAAACTGAAAAAACTCATGAAAAAAGAAATAATTGCATGCAATGACAAGTGTCATTATGGAACAACAAATTTGAGTGAAAACCCATATGAACTACAAACAAAATCATTTAGCCATATAGTTATTCCACATAAAATTGTGCAATTACTTTGTAGTTATTGTGTACTTATAAGTATAACTTAAAAAAAAAATATTAAGAGACAAATTTTTACTTAAATTAAACATTGACCTTTTTTTTTTTTTTTTTTTTTTTTTTTTTTTTTTTTTTTTTGTAAATTAGAAGTAAATCTTAAACAAAGTGAATTAGAAACGTAATCATACAATTTTTATAAGAATGGAATAGCAGAGGTTTTCAATTGAGTTAAGAAATTGGAAGAGAAGTGTAATGCTAGGCTTATTCAGGGGCGTTAATTTCAAAATTAACGCCCCTGAATAAGCCTAAGCAACTTGGGAGCGTGAGGATGAGGTGTGGGCGAGTTACCCAGAGCTCTTTGAGGACTAGCCACTTTTGAGGACGAAAGTTCTTAAGGTGGGTAGAATGTAATGTCAGGCTTATTCAGGGGCGTTAATTTCAAAATTTTCGAATTTAATTTGAATAATTCTCCAATAAATATTTTTTATTTGGGTTAATTGGAAATTTGAGGGTTGGAAAGAGGCAAAATGGGAAGGAAAAGGTTGGTTTGAGGGCATTTTTGGAATTTGGGAAAAAAAAGAAATTAAAAAAAAAATTCTTCTCTCTCACTCACCTATCTCAATCTGACACCCTTCTCCCCCTTTTTGTTCTTATTTTTCTCTCCCTCACCCGAAAATCCATCCTCTCTCTCTCTCTCCCCCGAAACTGTGAGCAAACCAAGCCCACCATAGTTTCTTCTTCCTCCTTCGAGCAACGTCCGTCGATTGCCCTGATCCGCCGGCCAATTCGATTCACGAGCGCTGCTTCTAAAGGAATGAACGTTTCACTTCGCAGCGGAAGCATTGGATCGTCTTTGATTTTATTTAAAATTAAACTAAAAAAATAAGATTAAGTAAACTTGGAGTAAATATGAAGATATTTCTGGCATGTCTTTATCTCCTCCACAAAATCTTTCTAGCTATGACTCAAACACAGGACCAAGGCTTGTGGGAGCCTCTTGAAAGAAAATCCACAAGGGATTGGAGAGGAAGAGGTCTAGAGAGAATTATCTAATTCTCTATTGAGGAGATATGTGTTATCTAATGGCTCAACCCAAGGATCCTATTTATAGAGACTGATCGCTTTGCTTTTCGATACAACACGCAAGTGCACGTGATCGAAGTAATAAAAACTGGAGTATTCCAGAGTATCGTACCCAAGGGAACGAGTTTTAACAAAATCTACTGAGACGACACAAAATATGTTTGCAAATTGCAATTGTGGTAACCAATGGTGTGAAAATGATTGGTTGGTTGTTTTTGCTAAAGAAAATAAATAAAAATGATAAAAGAGGGATTCAAACGTGTTTTTACTCTATTGAAAGAAATTGCGGCCTAATTGCAATTGCATTCCTTTGACTTCAACACTTAAGCTTTGTAAACCGAATTCAACACCTATTCAACCTTCTATGAAGTATCTTTAGGAGGCTAAGCGATTAAACCGATATTTCTATGGCTAATACGAACCTAGTTAATTTTGAAACACAATTCTTTTGGTTTTAAAGGTTTTTCCCTATGTCTAGGGTCAAAAACAAATTCCTATGTCTAGGCTATTTTCCTTTATTGCTTTTATGAAATCTAAATTTTTATCTAACCTTTTCAGAATTAGACTCAATTTTTGTATACTAATCTAGGTGATCAATCTAGACTAATAATAAGCATTAAAATCAATAAAAGCAAACAAGCTATGGATGAAGCAAGGTTGCTCTCCCAATTAGGCCTTTATTCCTATCTTTAGGGCATCCACATGCTTGAATCCCAAAGAAGAAATTAGCTTATTATGGAAGAAATGAAAATCAAAAACTTATTTTGTGTAAAATTCATAATTAATGCAATAGAATAAGAAAATTAACCCTACAGCAACTAAATTGAATGATTAATTACAAGTGCCCACGAAGACATTGGTAACAAAGCTGGAGTTGAAATCAGAATTTTGCAATCATGATACTTGGAATTTCAATATTGGTAGAAAATAAAGAAGCCAGATGTGAACAAGCTTTCATTCGGGACAAAGGAAAATTGGTATTTTCGCCACATACAGGAATGAAATTCAACCAAAACTAATTAAATAACTAGGAATTAAACAAAACTTGAGGCATTAAACCGAATCGTATTTAACCCAAAACTCATGGAAAAACAGAGACTAACCTTATAACTAAAATTGAGCAGAAAATGAAAGATTAAAACATAATGGAAAAACAAAGTAACAAAACTCATGAAAATTCCTTGCTTGATCGATCCAAATACCCATTCAAAGGCAAATGGATCTTCACCTCCTCGAACTCTCGTTAAGAAGGGATCAAGCTCGAAATTTACAGAGTAAAAATGAAGAGGAAGCTGCTGTAAATTGACAGAAAAATGTGAAATACAAACAGTGGGCGAGTAGCAGAAAACCCAGCCACGTTTTGGATCGTTTTCCCCATTTTTATAGACATTGAGGGCTAGGGTTTCCATATTTGTGCTCCTTCAATCATGGGTCAATGTTTGGGCATGAGATTAGGCTGAAAATTCTCCAAAAATCGAGCAATTCCCGTGGGTTTCGGTGATTTTCCGAAAATTCTGCACTTTTTGTTAAGTCCAGAGAATGCAATTTGCATTGCAATTGCATGCTCCTTCCTTATTCTTCACCTTGCCTTCCCAAGGGAATGAAATTGCATTTCCATTTGCAATGTCTTTACTTCTTCAAATCTGCACAAAACAACAATTTTAGCCAACTTTCTTGTATCTTTTCAACTTAATTCTTCTTTTTATCATATTCCCACAAGCTTGCATGAATTTATCTTATAAACACTATCTTTAGCTTGCTCGGTAATCAATAAAGCATGCAAAAATGGCAAGAACCACTTAATTTTAGGGTTAAATAATCCTCATAAATGAGAATTATCAGAGACCAAGGGAAAATCTTTGTCATAATTAAAATATTCTATTTTAATATCTAATATATTAAAATATATCTTTGTTGGAATAGAAATTTCGACCAACCCAAAATTGCCACGTCATTACCCAACATTGATGACGAAATTATATTTAATTAGGGATTAATTAACTTTGCAAAGATTTCTATATTAAATTATGGCAGGTCCAAATACACTATTGGGTTCTTTGAAATTTGGATGACAAAAGCCCAAATTGAAGGCCCAGTCCAGATGCTAGACCCAAAGGCAACTAAGCTCGGTCCAAAGAAGCTGGCCCAAAGTCAACTAGGCCCAGTCCAAATGGCTAGGCCCAAAGTCAACCAGGCTCAGTCCAAATGGCTAGGCCCAAAAGTCAACCAGGCCCAAAAGGCTGGCCCAAGGTCAATCAGATCCAATCCAAATGGGTTGGCCCAAAATCAATTGAGCCCAGTCCAACAGGCCCAAGCCCACCTAAGGCCCATGAAGAACTCTATAAATAGAGAGCTTCCTCCTTCATTTCAGGGGTTCAGAACTGAAGAAGCTCAGAGAGAATTCAGAAACAAAGCTCAGAAGACTCCAGAAGCTCCTGAAGATCAAACACCATATGAACGAAGAACACATCACAGAAATCAAGAACACTCCAAGAATCCATTGAAGTTTCAACCTCGAGAACAAGCTATTCAGCCCTCGAGCAAAGCATACAAGTAGGAGAGAGAATCAGAGGATCAAATACTAGAGATTGTACTCACTATACTGAAATCAATACAAATACAAAGTTCATTCCACGTGTTAAATTTCCCCGTCGAAATCTCGTGTGAACAATCTTATACTGATTTGAATCTCATTCAAATCTCCTATGATATTTATTTGTTTGAATCTTATTCAAATTTTATAAATATCTTTTATTTAATATATCTAGTATACATTAATTATTTTAATATTTAATGTATCAAATACAATAAATATATTTTTCTCTTTTATATTTAATATATCTAATATATTAAATATTAATTTAAACACTTCAAATTAAATATTAATTTGAACATTTCAAATTTGAATATTTAATGTATCAAATACAATAAATATATTTTCCTCTTTTATATTTAATATATCTAATATATTAAATACTAATTTCAACATTTCAAATTTTTCTTTAAACTAAATTGATCTTTTAGTGTTACTATATGAGCTAGCAAGGAGACCTTATGGATCTACAGATTATAAGCTCCAATGATACAAAATTAATTAATTAAACTCTTTAATTAATTAATTTTCATTCATTAACTATAGGTCACTCCATTATAGACCTAGAGTTACACTCTTATGCACTGTAGGACAAGTTGTGTCCATAGATATTATCATTACATGCAAGTCGATCATTCACGAGTTGTTTGTAATTACAGTTGGATCAAAAGTCCGTTTTACCCCTATAATTACATTTTGCACCTTAAGTACCATTGATCCTCTAATGAACAATCGGTTTATAATCTAATTATAAACTAAGTTCCTTTTGAGCCAGTGAAAGGGTGGGGCTCCATTGTTCAAGTCCCGAAATTAGCACTTAAGGGAACTACTCATCTACTTATCCTATATGGGAATGAGTGAATTCCATCTTGTGAGATTATGTTCTTAGCTCCCTATTTGGTCAAGTCCCAAAAATGGTAGACATATTGAATCGATTACAAAAGCCACTCTTACCCATGCAAATCAAAGGACAAGCCCTCATAGGCAGAAGTTCATAACTCACTCAGGATTAAGATCGAGTCGCATATGATCATCCAGATGAAACATTTATCTTCTCAATAACAGATTTATAAAGAGAGATTAAATATTTGTAGTTCAGTCTTACACAAACTCGTTGTATAAGATACCCCCACTCACATGTCTCCACATGAACGGTTTGGATCAAATCATTTGTAACTATTACAAAGTGGGTCGTATCAATAGTGTTACCAAGATAAGATACCCAACCTTATCCATATACTATGACCCTTTAGGTTATTTTTTGAACATGCCTATAGTACCCAACTAGGCCTAAGAAACTACGCATCTCAGTGACAGTAGTAGGTCAAGGCCAATCGGTAACTACTTCTACCTTAGCCAGATCCACTGATACGCCTTCTCTTGATACCACATGACCTAAGAAAGACACTCGCTGAAGCCAAAACTCACATTTGGAGAACTTTGAGTACAACCTGTTTGCCCTTAATGTAGCCAGCACTCTTGCAAATTGAATCTCATGCTCCTCGTTCGACTTGGAGTAAACTAGGATATCATCAATAAAGACAATCACAAAAATATAAAGAAACTCCTTAAACACCCTATTCACCAAGTCCATAAATATTGCTGGCGCATTTGTTAATCCGAACGACATCACCGTGAACTCATAGTGTCCATACCTGGACCTAAAAGCCGTCTTCGGAATATCCTCCTCCCTAATCCTCAATTGTTGGTAACCTAAACGTAAATGGATCTTCGAAAACACGACCGCCCCCTATAACTAATCAAACAAATCATCAATCCTAGGGAGTGGATACTTGTTCTTTATAGTTACCTTATTCAACTCTCGATAGTCGATGCACATACGCACCGATCCATCATTCTTCTTCACGAAAAGCACTGGAGCACCCCATGGTAAAACACTAGGGCGAATGAATCCCTTGTCCAAGAGTTCTTGTAATTGCAATTTGAGCTCCTTTAACTATGCTGGAGCCATCCTATAGGGAGCTTTCGATATAGGTGTTGTTCCTGATTCGAGCTCGATACTAAAATCAACTTCTCAAACGAGAGGCAATCTAGGCAAATCCTCTGGAAACACTTTGCAAAGTCTCTAACCACAGGCACCGATGCTATATCAACTTCTACACTTCTTGTATCAGTAACATAGGCCAAAAAAACCCACGCCCCTTGGTTAATCAACTTGTTCGCTTTCAATGTTGAAATCACCTTAGGAACTACTTCAGCCTCAGACCCTTTAAATTTAAAACTGGGTTCCGTTGGGGGTATGAACACCACTTCCTTACAATGACAATCAATGTTGGCATAATTATGAGCTAAACAATCCATGTCCAGAATAACATCGAAGTCACTCATTGTTAACACTACCAGTGTCACATCTAACATGCGACCTAACACTAACACCTGACCAGTCTTGAATTTTTCTCGAGCTACCAACTCTGCCCCAATCGGGGTTGAAACCAAAATGTTAATTTCTAGGTGCTTTACCTCTAATTGGGCCTGGCCCACAAAAGTAGAAGAAATAAAAGAATGGGTGCAACCAGAATCAAAGAGCACGAATGTAAAATGGCCAAGAATAGGTAGAGTACCTATCACCACAGAACTTGGTCCACCTGCTGCCTTATTCGTTGTTGCAAAAGCCTTACCCTACTAGCAGCCCTTCAGCGCCCCAAACTTCCTATTCTCAGTACAACATGCCACGACGTGCCCTAGTTTTCCACAGATAAAACATGTCTTTAGGTCCACCTTCTTCTGCCGACACACATAAGAAAGATGACCCACCTTCCCACAATTAAAGCACGTCTTGGCGGTCGTATAACAGGCCCCTCCATGTCATTTACCACAACTAGTGCACTGAGGCTTCTCTTGACCCAAAGTTTGCTGCCTTCCTTTCTAATTCTGCGTCGGGTATCGATGTAGCTTTGCCTCCATCTGATCTCACCTCGATTACCTACGTGCCTACTCACCCTACCTCAGGCTCACTCCCCTATGGTATTATATTATCACGTGTTATACTTGCGAGTCATGTATCTTAGGCCGGTCTAATGCAGATGAGAAGAACAACTCTCATGCTCAACACTCTGGAGGCATCGCCCCTATGCTCATCACTCTGGGGACATCGCCCCTATGTTAACTCTCATCACTCTGCCTCTACCTCCTAGGAATACATGTTCGCACCAGGAAAAGAGTAAGGTAGGTGGCTCTAGATTGACAAGCCTTTGCTCAATCACCACACTCTTAAAAACTCTAAGAAAACCTCACAATACCAAACCAATCACCATGTCTAATCCACACCCACTTCTTGAATTCAAAGTTCACAAACAAAAATAGATAATGAGTTCAACATCTTACACATCTATATAGTTGCAACTCAAGTATGGGATCAAATGAACCCCACTCTACCAAGATTTTCGTGCATATTCACACAAAGCACAATTTACCAACAATAAAGTAAAAGTGTCTTACAAGCACGCTATACTTGCCTTACATACAATTTTTTTTTTTATATATATTTGAATCCTTAACAAGTAAGTCCAAATGGCTACGTACTCCTTTCCGACCAACTCAAAAATGATTTCTTCGTCTCCTTAGGATGACGTTAGCTTTACCCCCAACAAATTAGAGAGAGACCGTCCAAGTATATACCACCTCCAATGCCAAACTTCTAACATGCATAAAAAGTGTCCAATTATAACAATAACTTAAATAAAACAAAATCTACTTCTTAAAACTTGCTTGGACCCGAAAGACCATTTACCAAAAGCCTCGAACATTAAAACTTACCAACCATAGTAATTAATAGCTGCTGGATTATATCTCAGAACGCCCCAAATTGGATGAATTAGTCCCCAATCATGATGGTTAATCCTAAAGTAAGTCCAATAAATCAAGGGTCAACCTGAAACTACCCAAATGTTGCTTAAATAGGCAATTAACTCACTAAATATCTTAAATCCGAAACTGAAAAGCTTACCCACTGTTAAACGAGCCAAGCCCACACCGAATCGAACTCTAAAATGCCCATATTCAACTTCCAAAACCACTGTCCACGCAGGTAATTGTCGGAAAACGTTCCCATCACCAACAATCTAGAGAGAGAAAGAGAAAGAAATAGAGGAGAGAGAATAAAACAGAGAGAGGAAGAGAGGGTTCGGGGAAGGAAGAGTGAGACGGGAGGGAGATGGGGGTTCGGGGAGGGGAGAGGAACAAGAGGGAGAGGAAGAAAATGAGAGAGGGAGAGGGGGTTCACGGAGGGACGGGAAACGGGAGGGAATGAAAGAGAGAGAGAGGGGGGTTCAGGATATGAATTAGAAAAAGAAAAAGAAAAAAAAAATAATTTCAGTCTATCACTGATAGACTACATGAGTTGTGATTAAGTTTATCTGTAACATTTGATTTTTTTTTAAAAAAAAATTATAATTAAATAATAATTTTTATTTAATTATAAATTTTTTTAAAAAAAAATCAAATGTTACAGATAAACTTAATCACAACGCATGTAGTCTATCAGTGATAGACTGCTATCACTAATAGACTAGTACAACAACACATAATCAACAATAATTGCTACTATGATTGAAGTCTATCAGTGATAGACTTCTATCATCGATAGACTTCACTCACAATGATAGTCAATCAGCTCTACTTTAATGATGCATCATACTAATTTGATTAAACAACAATCAAACAAAGAAAAAGCATAATAATGCAACCAAACAACAACACAACAACACAACAACAAAACATATTAGAAAAAACATAATGCAAAGGAAAAAAACAATAAACTAAACATACTAAAAAATCAAAAACCAAATAGAAGAAGGATAATGCAACTTAAATAATTTGTTGAAATAAGTAAACAAATAGTAAGTCTATTAGTGATTGCAGTCTATCACTTCTATCACTAATAAACTACATGTGTTGTGAATATTGAAGTTTATCAGCGATAGACTCCCATCAATGATAGACTTCAATCACAATGCATGTAGTCTATCAGTGATAGACTGCTATCCCTGATAGACTAGCACCTAATCAACAATAATTGCAATTGTGTTGAAGTCTACTGATAGACTTCACTCAGAATGGCAGTCTATCAGCGATGGAATTCCATCAGTGATAGGAGGAGTTTTTAGAGTTTACATGAGCTGAATTTAATTTTTTCTATATTTGCAAATAATTTTAGAGTTTGCTATTTTTGCTATTATTTTGGTTGATTTTTCTATATGTGCAATCACCGCATATTATAGCTCATTAAAAAAACTATCTCAAGTATATCATTAGTATATCAGTAGTATATCAACACTCGTTCAAAATTCATTTAAAGTAGAAAATTGGTGTATCAAAAGTATATCAATAGCATTTAAAATGCATTTCAAGTATATCAATATTGTATCAACAGTAGTATATCAATATTCATTCAAAACTCAATTTCAAGTATATCATTAGTATATCAGCAATTTATCAAGACTATTTCAAAAGTAATTTAAAGTATAACATTAGTGTATTCAATAGTATATCAACACTTATTCAAAATACATATTCAAGTAAATCATTAGTATGTTAATACTCATTAAAGTATAACATTGGTGTATCAATAGTATGTTAGTACTCATTAAAAATGATTTCAAATATATTATTAGTGTATCAATATAATATCAACACTCATTCAAAATGTAATTTTGAATGACCACATTTTCTCAAAATGATATTTTCGTCTTTTCATTTTTTACGTTTGGGCTAGGCTTTAGTTTTTTTATTTAACTTCAAAATGTAAAAAGCATTGCTACAATTGCACTGCTAGATTGATATATCAACATTCATATATCATGTATATTATTGGTATATCAGCACTAATATGCAAGTATATTGGTGTTATTGATTCCTTCACTAATATAACAAATTAGGTATATCAATGACATATTAACATTCATATTAGGTATAGAAGACAAATATTTAGGTTATAAAAGCATACATTTAATCTAAAATCTGTAAATAACACAACACAAATCAATAAGAGAAATTGAACACAATACAAAAGAAGCAAAGAGAAGAAATATATTAGGTATATATTATCTTTGATCTTTCATCAATGTTTTAAAACTATATTACAGTAAAAATATATTAAAATATTAGACTGAAAAATTAACATGAAAAACACTTGTCGAAATTATGTTTGAAAGAACGACATTTCGCCACATCGACTTTTCGTCCAATATTTTGACAAGTAATATTGCAACTTTTAAAAGGATTGGGAGCATTTTTTATAATTTAGACTAATATTTTCACGTTACAGTTATAACTTCTAAGTTTAATCCTTAATTTGAACAACCGATAAAAAATAGCTTTTTTTTTTAAAGAAGAAATTCAATAAAGCCACCAAATTATTGGGTATAACCAGATGCTTCATAAAACGCATGAAGCCCAAAAGGGGGATAAAAGAACTCCCATGAAAGCCCTGCCTTTTCCTCTTTAAAGGAATGAGTGGGAACCAAATTTGAATCCTATGCTTCTCAGTATTGTTTTCTTATCTTTTCTTTTTGTTTCCTTTATTTTTATGTCACAAAATCCCCTAAACATCTTATTTACTTGGTTAGCTTTGGTTACAACTTGAAAGTGTTGTTAACTGGAAAGCTTTTTGTTAACCGTTCCCTTGGGTTCGATACTTGGAATACTCCATATATTACTTGTTTTGACAGCATGCAGTTGCGCTTTCTTTTGGTGTATAGCAGCCACTCATCAAACATAAGCAGGTGCATCTCTATGTATGTGGAAGAAGATAAGGCAAAGGAAGCTTACCAGGAGCGAAAGAGATCAGAGAGTCCTTTGAGTCATGAAGATTGGATCCCCTCACAACCTGATTGCTGGAAGTTGAACTCAGAC
The DNA here is from genome assembly GCA_033996785.1 of Trichosanthes truncata. Classification (NCBI taxonomy): domain Eukaryota; kingdom Viridiplantae; phylum Streptophyta; class Magnoliopsida; order Cucurbitales; family Cucurbitaceae; genus Trichosanthes; species Trichosanthes truncata. Next base: position 19,709,697 of record JAWPNB010000004.1, read on the forward strand.
GCGTCCAGACTGGAAACTAGCTGAAGTGCAAGAATCGGATGGGTGGTTCATGACTCCGATGGATCTCCAATCTGCTTCGAAAGTAAAATAGAATCTGGCCTGTCAAATACCTTGAAGCGCTCGCGATCAAGGAAGGCTTGGCTCATCTTATTCGATTTATTCCCAGACCCATTCCCAAGCTCTTTGTGGAATCTGTTCAATGGAAATCATCAATCTAGTGAATGGGAAAGGAATCGACTACACAGAGGTTTTGGGGGTGGTGTGTGAGATCGTAACTCTGGCGAAGCTCTTAGGAGTAGTTTCCTTCGCTCATTGTCAAAGGAATCGAAACGTGATGGCTCAACATCTGGCTCACAATGCAACCTCTGTGTTTTAGCCTAAATATTTTCTACGCTACCCTCCCGGGTGTTCTTGATTTTATTTTGGATGATTTTTTGGTTCCCACTCATTCCTCTGAAGAGGAAAAGGCAAGGTTTCATGGGAGTTCTTTTATCCCCCTTTTGGGATTCATGCGTTTTATGAAGCACTGGTTATACCCAATAATTTGGTGGCTTTATTGAATTTCTTCTTTTAAAAAAAAAGCTATTTTTTATCGGTTGTTCAAATTGAGGATTAAACTTAGAAGTTATAACTGTAACGTGAAAATATTAGTCTAAATTATAAAAAATGCTCCCAATCCTTTTAAAAGTTGCAATATTACTTGTCAAAATATTGGACGAAAAGTCGATGTGGCGAAATGTCGTTCTTTCAAACATAATTTCGACAAGTGTTTTTCATGTTAATTTTTCAGTCTAATATTTTAATATATTTTTACTGTAATATAGTTTTAAAACATTGATGAAAGATCAAAGATAATATATACCTAATATATTTCTTCTCTTTGCTTCTTTTGTATTGTGTTCAATTTCTCTTATTGATTTGTGTTGTGTTATTTACAGATTTTAGATTAAATGTATGCTTTTATAACCTAAATATTTGTCTTCTATACCTAATATGAATGTTAATATGTCATTGATATACCTAATTTGTTATATTAGTGAAGGAATCAATAACACCAATATACTTGCATATTAGTGCTGATATACCAATAATATACATGATATATGAATGTTGATATATCAATCTAGCAGTGCAATTGTAGCAATGCTTTTTACATTTTGAAGTTAAATAAAAAAACTAAAGCCTAGCCCAAACGTAAAAAATGAAAAGACGAAAATATCATTTTGAGAAAATGTGGTCATTCAAAATTACATTTTGAATGAGTGTTGATATTATATTGATACACTAATAATATATTTGAAATCATTTTTAATGAGTACTAACATACTATTGATACACCAATGTTATACTTTAATGAGTATTAACATACTAATGATTTACTTGAATATGTATTTTGAATAAGTGTTGATATACTATTGAATACACTAATGTTATACTTTAAATTACTTTTGAAATAGTCTTGATAAATTGCTGATATACTAATGATATACTTGAAATTGAGTTTTGAATGAATATTGATATACTACTGCTGATACAATATTGATATACTTGAAATGCATTTTAAATGCTATTGATATACTTTTGATACACCAATTTTCTACTTTAAATGAATTTTGAATGAGTGTTGATATACTACTGATATACTAATGATATACTTGAGATAGTTTTTTTTAATGAGCAATAATATGCGGTGATTGCACATATAGCAAAGTCAACCAAAACAATAGCAAAAATAGCAAACTCTAAAATTATTTGCAAATATAGCAAAAATTAAATTTAGCTCATGTAAACTCTAAAAACTCCTCCTATCATTGATAGAATTCCATCGTTGATAGATTGCCATTCTGAGTGAAGTCTATCAGTAGACTTCAATCACAGTTGCAATTATTGTTGATTAGGTGCTAGTCTATCAGGGATAGCAGTCTATCACTAATAGACTACATGCATTGTGATTGAAGTCTATCATTGATGGGAGTCTATCGTTGATAAACTTCAATATTCACAACACATGTAGTTTATTAGTGATAGAAGTGATAGATTGCAATCACTGATAGATTTACTACATGTTGTGAATGAAATCTATCAGTGATAGGCTTCTATCATTGATGAAGTAATCACAATAAATGTATCATTTTTTTTTTCTGCTCTTTCCCTTTTTCCTTCATTATTTTTGTTCTACACTTTCCTTTTTTCCTTCCTTCTTTTTTTTTTTTCAATTTATTTTCTTTCTTCCTCCAATTTTTCTTTACTTCTATTTTTTTTCCTTCCTTCCATATGTGCATTTGTATCAGAATAGCAAGCTTCTAACAAGAAATTAAAACTTTTCCGGCAACCTTGACTGACGAAGAAATACTTTTCCACCCTGCCATCCAAGCATATAGAACAGAGAACAAACAACAATCAGTAGAAGTAATTGCTATTAATATGGAAGTGGCTAGAGAGGAAGTGCAATGTGAATGTGTTTGCTATTAATTTACTTTTCACATTGATGTCAATGATCTTAATGTATGGTAATAATCTCACAAGAACAAAATTTAGATTTTGGAAGGCCTTAATCTTGATCATAATGTATCTTTTCTCGTGTGTGAAATTGGAAATAAGAAGATTATGTCTCTTTCCCATGTTTACTTTCTGCCTTATGTTTTTTATTCTATTCCTATACAATTGTTTTGGAGGAGTGTATTTGTGAGTACTTTTCACAATAGGTTTTTAATTTTGAAGAAAAAGAACACACATCCCTAAATGAAGTGTTTTTAAAAATCTTAAAACCCATTTTACCGAATGTTTTTAATTAGCTTTTTGAAGAAAAAGAACACATTCTCAAATGAAGTGTTTAATGCACCTATTAGTTGCTCGAAGAAATAGTAGGAAATTTTGGATTGATATGACTGTGGTTGGTGTTGGGATTGGATCAAATTCTTATATTTATTCTCAATTGATGAAATCGATTGTTTGTAGTTTGTATTTTTTTTTATGAATTGTGGGTAGTGTTCCTAATGTTGAGTGTATGTAGATTGGTTTATGGGAAATTAGATAGCTTTATAGCTTGAAGTGCTGTTTGCAAGTTTCTGATTTGGGTGTTGAGCTTTTATGCAAGTGCTTCGATTTGAAGGTTCTTGAACTGTCTTAAGGTTTGCTCTCTGTTTTACTTTTGTTTTGACTTTTTCTGAATTTAGAAAGCTTTTACTTGTGAGAGACTTTTATGATGTTTTTGTTATAATTAGTAGGTGGATGTAGCAAAATTTGATAAGAGATAAGTTTTATCAATTAACAATTAACAAATATTTAAAAATAGAACAATTAACAACTAATTAAGAGGTTATGGTGGTTGTTTCCTTTATAATATTTATAGGAAAACTTGTTTCTCATTTTTGTTTCTAAGTTCTCAAACTCCACATTATTCACACTGTCTTGCTTTGGTCTATGTTGGTGGAATTTGTATAAGTCTCAAATTTTTAAGTTTTGGTAGATATGGTACAACATGCTTACATGTTAGCCTATAATTTTGATTCTGTTCACAATTAAACAATTTTAGGGATCTTATATGTGTGTTATTTTATTTCATTAGGAAATTTTTTCTTCTTCTTAAAACTTAAATTGCTTGTTTCTATTCTTTCATTCAATTGAGATTTTCTCAATTAGCACATGAGTTTTTGAAAAGTTATATTCATGGATTGAATTACTTCTAGCTTTATGAGAATGATTTCCTGCAAGATTTTCATTTGTACCTTACTGGCCTACATTTATTCGGTATTTGGAAGTAGTGTTGATGTTATTATAGAAGGAATGGAGAAGCTAAGAAATGAAAATGAGAAGCAACCATCATTGGAGGGAAGCTTTAGGTTAATTTCTGAACATTTACCTTCTTTTATAAATTCCTCCCTTGAAATCATTGACTTTCTCCTTCTCTGCAACAACAAGCTTACATCAAGATGACCACAATGACATAAGATCGTTAAAATTTGATGGTTTAGTGTGCACTTAAAATACAAACTTTGATATTAAGACTAGGAACTAGGGTATCAATTGGTTTATATTGCAAATTACACTGTTTTCTCTCATATTTGAGTATGAGTAGTCAAAGTTCATACAAATATAACCTTCAAGTTTAATTGATGTTGAATCCTCATGCGTTCTGTTGTAAGATGAGTTCAAGTTTGCACATTAAGTTCATGGTAGAATCCCTATTATGCTAAAATGAGAAAACAATTACAAAAGGAGGATAACTTATGCTGAACTACATGAAGTTAAAATTTTTGGGTTTCACTCGCATAGATAATTAAACAAACAATTCTTGGAACAAATTGCATGAACAATTTCATCTTTTTCATATGTTTTACAGAGAAAGGCTCAATGGGTACTATGGAGTTATAGTGTTTATATTGTCAAACTGCCTCTCTTCTCTCCCATTGTTGGTTTTGATTTGAATTGTTTCTAGGATGATCACCTTCTACATGGTGAAGTATTGGTCGGAGTTCTCCCACTACATATTCTTCTGCCTCAATGTTTTTTGCTACATTTTGGTAATAGAAGGGTTGATGGTGGTTGTGACTTCATTGGTTCCAAACTTCCTGACGGGAATTATAACAGGCGAACTTAATAAGCCTTGTTGATTAGATATCATCAATTTCATATTTTATGTTTTGCATCTAAATGTAAACAACTTTTTTGGTTTCTTTTTTCCCTCCAGGGTATCATGATGATGAACTCTAGCTTACAAACTCCACTGGCCTTAAGTTCACTATTGTTCTTTTGGTATATGTTTAGTGTCATCCTGATTATGTGATATGTTTGAATTCTTATAAGTGATAGACTTATACTTATGTCTGCATTTGGAGGTTGTCTTTTCCTCTTTACTGGGTACGTTTTCTTAATTTTGTCTGGAATTTCTTTGTTGAGTAGATATTGACGAACATTCGACTTCAATAACTGTCATATAAGATAAGTCCTTGGTCATTTAGGATGTATCCTGATTCTATTTTGTATGATTGCGATTCTGGCCTCCTACATTTAGAATTGTTCTAGTGGCCCAATTACTCCTCCAAGTTCTATTTAAATTTATTTTCTCTTTTTGAATCATTAAGTGATAACACATCATATATGTAACTTTTTAACTCCTTCAATATATTTTCTGTTTTGTGAGTTTGTCTGATCATGTTTATGCTTTATTCCTTTGTTTAACCATCTTTCCCTTGGTCGTTGTTTCTAAAACATTTATTCTTCCAAAAGAAGCCTATCTAATTTAAGTACAATATTAAGATTTCTATTAAAATCAAAAGGTAAACTTTCTTCGTATGGAGCTTTAAGAAGTCTTTTGCAATCATTAATATCCGAAGTCTTTTGCAATCATTAATATCCTTTTTAAGGCCTTTGGTTATTTTTCCTCCCCATTTCAAAAGCTTAACTGAAACATTTTCTAAATTAGTATTAAGATCCACAGGATTGTTAGAGAGAACACTCCACTCTCTTGTTTAATTCTTCAATAATATCACGACATAAGCTGTGAAGTGACCAATGCTCTTCAAACTTAAAGGTTCTTTTGAAGGAAATTCTATTTAAGGATAAGCTTTTAGAAGAAAGTGAAAGTTCAATAGAACGGTGATCCGATCTAGACCAATCAAGGTGGGTATTGGTGATATTTTCAAAAAGTTAAAGAGAGATAAATTGCCAATAAAACTGCCCAACCTTTCAAAAATGGGAGGACGATTGTGCCAACGATTACACCAGGTAAAGATGTCACCTTTAAAGCTAAGATCCTTCAAATTACAGTCATTGAGGGCTTCCCTAAAATTAATCATGAGATTTTCATCTCTTAAGCTTCTTTCATACTTCTCATTATTCCAAAGAATTGAAGTCTCTGCCAACTAACCATGGTGAGTTGTCATTTTTATGGAGACGTCTTAGAAGTTTCCAACTGGTTGTTCTTTTGGTGTTATCTAGTTGTCCATTAAAACAAGTAAATCTCAAATTTTTACCATCCCAGATTACAGAAGCATCAATGTGTGACATTGTGTAAGATCAAATAGTAATATCAACCTCTTCTTTCCAAAGTAGACAAATATCGACACCAAATCCAGGTTCATGAACTGAAAGCCATTCATGGTAGTTTAAAGCTATTCTAAGAAGTTCCATTCTAGACAAATCACTTCTAGTTTCAGATAAGAAAAGAATATGGGGTTTTCTTAGATGAAGCACGTCTTTAATTGAACGGAATGTTCGATGGTTCCCTAGACCACGAACATTCAGCAAAGAACTTTCATTGAATGTGGCGGGGTTGCTCCGCAACCTCAACCTGATTAGAAGAATCATTATTTGATAAAACATTATTTATACCCCTTTCAGCCAGACTCTATTTCAATTTCTTGAGGGATTTATAGAACTCATCATATTCCCATTTCCTTTTGAGGTCAGTTAGTGCAATATTGATGTCAAAAGGGAGAGTAGTAGGGCCTTTATAAGTTTTCCTCCGTCTTTTTCTTTTGCGGTGATCAGAATTGGGTTGAGTCCCAAAAACTGAAATAGAAGGAAAGTCTAGGAGAGAGGGGCTGGAGGTTTTAGAGGAAGCAGAAACTTGATTAGAGTTAAGGGGAAGAGATGTAGAAGGAAAGGAAAAGGAAATCGGGGAAATTGTAGGAGTGGTAATAGAAGAAGGGTTAACCGGGGGGTGGATTTTCTGGATTAGAAGCAGAGGTGGCCGATGGAGGGGAAAATTTAGAGGAAGATTGGTTTAAATTGGTCTTGGGAGGCTTATTGATAACATGCAATTATGCTATCTTATTTTCTATGATTTATCTAGTTTTATTATGATTTGGTGAGCTTTTATGTATTTTTATGTTTATTTTGTAGAAACCAAGCTTAAGAAGCAAAACTAGAGTGTTCAAGAACATTTTGATGACTTTTGAGCTAATTTGAGCCATTTTGGAGAGCCAAGAAGAGAAGAGATGAAGAATGAAGTGTTGAGAATAGGGGAAAGCATTGAGACACTGTCTAGAGCGTCTCAACGCCATGTTGCAGCTCATTTTGGAAGCCAAATTCGAGGGGACTGAGACGCTGTCCCAAGCATCTCAACGCCATCACATAGGATTGCAACGTTGTGCTCGACACTCAAAACACGGAGGAGGTGATTTCCATTTATAGCATTAAGACGCTACTTATAATGTCTTGACACTACCTCTACGTGCTTAAGGAATACGACTGCGTCTTGGGCAGCATTGAGATGCTGCCTATAGCGTCTCCACACTGCGACAATGGGTAGTATAAGTTTCTCGCATTCTCTTCGTTCAAATGGAGGCCAAATTGAGGGCAAAACCCCTAATCTCAATTCTAAGCTATTTTTGGAGGTTTTGGGGGTAATTGTTGAGCGAAATTGATGATTTGGAGATCGAGAGACGTAGAGATCGCAACAAGAATGTGGGATCGACCTACGTTTGCCAATTTTTTTCCTTTTCCTTTATTTCCAATACTATAGAGGATGTAATTTAGGAACTTACGAGTTGTAATGACTGATTTTATGTAGCTTAGTCCTTAAATACTTGGGATTATATTGTTTTATATTGGATTTAATACTTAATTGAGGTTTATGCTGGATTAATTGCTTGGTTGATGGGTTGTTGTGACTTATTAGGCTTTGAATTCATTTGTGCATTTAGAGTTTAATGCTTTTAATTAGTGTTCTATGGTTAATTGAATTAGTCTAAGTTGAGCTCGAAAGAGGAGATTTAGTTAGGAATAAAAAGAGGCAATTAATTAATTACCTCGAGTGACAACGAGCTTTTTGGTTAATTAGTTGCAGTCATTAAGAAGATTAATTCATAGAACGTTGTTTAAATGATTCGTTTACTAGTGGAAACTCGACGAAGAGCAGCTAGTTTAGAACCGAATGCATGACTGATAATCACTTGGACATGATAGTGATAAGGGAGATAATTAGAGATCCAAAATGAGGAGTCTTAATGCATTGTATGAGCTAGCTAGCATTGGAGATACCTAGGTTAGTTAATTAGTACTTTAGATTGGAGGAGCTGACAAGAGAGTCCATGCCTTTAGAGCTTCTAAACTTACGAGTTCACTGTTGAGTTAGTTGTATTTGTCTGTTTAATTGAGTAATTAATCTCTTTCCCAAGTCTATTTCTTAGGTTTGAGTCTCCCATTTATTTTCTACTTTTATTTTCTTGTCGTTAGTTTAGCTTATCTTCATCTAGTTGTTTTTTCTAAACAAAGTCAAGTGAGAGTAATTATGAGACTTAATTGAATTAAAACCAATTATGATACTTAATTGAATTAAAATCAATCTCTGCGAATTCGATACTTGGTAGTAATACCGTTTTATATTACTTGATCCGTACGTTTGCGAAAACGTAAATTGTACAAATCACTTACTTCGGGTTCTAGGAATGTTCAACAATACCTTTTTTGACTTGTTTAAAAGAATAATCTGGTTGATCTTTTTTCTTTGAAAAAGAGGCTCTTAACTATGCTTGATATCTTAACCGGGTTCAGGTAGAGGTTCTTTAGAAGATTCTTAGAATAAGCTTTATTGCAATCTTTGAGAATATGTCCAATAATGCCACAAAAATAATAAAAATCAGGTAAACGTTAGTTTTTTATTGGGCACCAGCAACCATTCATAGAACCTTCTTATTGGGCACCAACAACCATTCATAGAACCTTCTGAGTTGATCTTTATTTCACTTCTCAAAGGTTTAGACTAGATCCCCAGACCCCAGCAATGCCCAGCTTCGTCACATTCAACATATGTTAAGTAATTGATGAAAAATAAATAAATATAAGGTTTTAGAGTTTGTTTTCATTTATTGTGTTTTCAGTTTCTCATTTCTTGCTTTTGAAAAAAATAAGAAAAAATGTGTTTGATAATTACTTTTTCTTTTTATTTTTCCTTTTTTTTAATTGAAAACAAGAAAAAAAAAAAAAAAGGTAATTAGTAACCATTTCTTTTTTAATGTTATCTCAAAATTTAAATATTTCTTGGGCATTTTATAAGTTAAAAAGTAAAATAACTATTTATGTTTATGAAAAAAAAGACTAACTAGATTTTGTTATTTCCAAATTTTGTGTAGACTTTTTGAAATGTTTTTTTAAAATGAGAAATAAGAAATAGTGATTTCTATTTTTTAAAAACTAAAAATTATTTAATGAGAAATAAAATAACCCTTAGTAACTAATACACAACATTTTACTTTGTTTTTAGTACAAACAACATTTTAAAGTTTATAAAGTACGACAAAAAATAAAAACGATAACAAAAAAAAAAGGGAAAAAAAGATATATATTGCGAAAAATTAAAAAAAGAAAAAAGATATAAAAATAGAAACGACGGTTAAAAAGATGCATAGTTGGCGGAACGTTAGTTTGGCGCGAAGTTGAGAGTGGAGATCCGAATCCAACGGACTCTTCATTCTCTTTTTCTCTATTCTCTTCTCTTCTTTCTTCTCCCAAAATCTTCCATTCAACTTTCTGAAGAACACAGAACGAGATCACAAAACCGAGGGATCTGAGTTCCTCACGAGGAACGACGATTCCTCATTTAATTTATGCCCAATGATCGCTCTTCTATTAATTCTCCTGGCACGTCTCTGTCTCTCTCATTCCAAATCGAACTCCGTTTCTTTCACCTATTACATCTTTCATTTCTCTGTTTTAATTTCTCTTCCTTTTTCCAGGTCGAAAATGGTGTTCCATCTCCCTCACACCCCAAATGTAATATCTAATTTCCTTCAACTAGGTACTTCTTCTTCCTCTTCCTCTTCCTTCCTTGTAATTTTCCCTGATTTTACTTTTCGTTTCTTTTTATGTATATATATGATTTGGTTGATTCTGCTGTTGTTATAGGTTTTACTCATAATAATACTTGCAACTTTTACTCTATTGTATTATAGGTTTCTTCTTTGTCAAGTGGGGGATTTAGGGTTGTGCTGCCTTTTTTTTCCTTCTTTTATTACCCCAGACAGAGGTTTAGAACTTCAAAAGTAACACAGTATGGGTGGCTGCACCTCGAAACTAAGTCGAAATCTCAAAGCATACAGGAAATACTCTTCACGATTTGGAAAACGTCGTAGTAAGATTTCTGCTACCATTCCTGAGGTCAATATCAAAGCAATCGCTGATTCTCGAAACCATGCAAGAGATTTTACGGTCAGTGAGTTTGTTCATCTCGATTTTGACAAGGGAGCTGCTAATAATCGTGCAAGGTCTGAGGTTTCTAACATGACCTTCCATCTTAAGCAGCTGCAGTGGAACCATGGTCAAATTGATGCAAATGGTATCTTTTCTTCCGCTCTCAATATAATCCTTCCAATCAAAGTTATTATTATTATATTTGGTATCCCATGACACACAAACATAACATTTGCATCATGTATTCGACTAGTCATGGACTTAAACAAATTTCATGTATCTAAAATTAAGTCTACATTAATTTCTAACTGAAGCTTTTTTAATTTATTTTACTCACTCAGCTGCTCCCATGTTGGAAGAGTTAGATAGAAAATAAGATTTCTACTTTGGTTAAGCTGGATATATTCATCCGAACCGTGAATTTTGAAATTGTGTCATCTGTAGGCATGTGCCAAGATGAACCATGGTTTGACTCAGCTAGTATTTTGGACTCTGATGACGATGATGATGATGATTTCAGCAGTGTTCATGGAGGTAAAACCTAAACTTATTTCTCCACAGCCAACAACTTCCTTCACATTTCATTCACAAAAATTGTTACTTTGTGTTTTGAGATGGCAGATTGTTTTCCTTCAATTGGAAATGCCCCGAATGCTCAATTGCTTCAGTACGAAAGCACATCGTGCTTCATTGATAATGGATGCATGTATGAAGGTTTCTATGAAAGTTATCTCAAAATTGATGGAGGTGCACAGAACTTTGGATATACGAGTCAGGAGTTCAATATGAATTCTTGCCTGCCTTGTTTGCCTCCTCCAGTTAGTTGCAATGAGAAGAATCATTCTTCTAATCCCCAACCGGCAAATAGAAAGAAGTCGGCAGTCATCATGCTTTCTGTTAAGAGAAAATCTGTTGACGGATACGAAAGAACTGAGTTTTGTAAGTAAACATGCTAGCTTTGGGAGCTTTTGAGTTAATTAACTATGTCTTTAATTACTAGTGTGTTGATTGCTCGGCTTTTATAGCAGTATAATTTGTTGATGCACAGGTACGTCTGAGAAAATCCTATACCGTCCAAGAGCAGGACTTCAAATTCCATGTACAAAAGGAGAAAAGTTAACTCCATCGTCCTGGTCCCCTATTTCACCTTCTGTCTTCAAGCTTCGTGGAGAAAATTATTTCAGGCATGTTCTTGAGTTTCACGTCCTTTATTTCCATATTGTGCTTATTTGGGGCTTTAGATTTTCAAGTTTCTAACTGTGTTGATTTCTTCTTCTTTCTAACTCTGAACACCTATTGTGTAGAGACAAACAGAAATACCCTGCTCCAAACTTCAGCCCATATGTACCAATTGGAGTTGACATGTTTATCTGCCCCCAGAAGATAAATCACATTGCTCAGCATCTTGAACTTCCACATGTGAAACCACATGGAAAGCTACCATCCATCTTAATTGTTAACATTCAGGTGTTTTGATTAACAAGGATTTTGTCAACCATTACCAAAATGGAAAAGAAAGTTGACATTTTCATCTGGCTTTACTCTGAAGAATCGTTGGCATTTAATATTTTGATGGGCCATATTGATGAAAAGAGACTAGATTGTTACAAACTGCAACTGAATTTGCTTAACTCTGATTTTGTTTTGTTGTTTTGTTGTTTCGGTCTTAGCTGCCAACATATCCAGCTTCAATGTTCTCTGGTGATTACAACGGTGAAGGGATGAGCCTTGTACTGTATTTTAGACTATCTGAGAATTTTGACGAAGAGATATCTCTTCATTTTCAAGACTGCATCAAGGTACCTTTTCCACAACTTCAATAAAGTTTTATATATAATAGTTTGGATATTTGAAAATTTTTGATCTACTTGCAAAAATTGTCGAATATGAAAGGAATTTGATACGTCATATTTGCATCCTCCTTTGTGTTAGAAAAGTATTTCTTGTTCCATTATATTATTTGCATTTGTAGTTCTGATAACAAAGATTTAAAGCTGGTTTTCTTCATCAGAGGCTGATTGAAGATGAAATGGAAAAAGTCAAAGGATTCACAAGGGAATCCTTGGTTCCTTTCAGAGAAAGGTTGAAAATAGTGGGTGGGTTGGTTAATCCTGAAGATCTCCAGTTAAGTTCTACTGAAAGAAAGCTAGTTAATTCTTATAATGAAAAGCCAGTGCTTTCACGACCTCAACACAACTTTTTCAGGGTAAAATGATTTCCACTTTTTGGAGTTCATTCTGATAATACCATAGAGATTTAGACATCTTGATGACTTTTGCATAATGGCTATTTCAGGGACAAAACTATTTTGAGATTGATTTGGATATACATAGGTTCAGCTATATATCAAGGAAAGGTCTCGAATCATTCCGTGATCGTTTGAAGCATGGGATACTTGACATTGGTTTAACAATCGAGGTACTTCTTTTATATATTCTAACTTATATCTGATAGCTTAAGAAAGCTGACTCCTTGACATTTCTCAAAATTAGAACTTGCATTTTTTTATGCGCACTTGCTAGTCCATTATAGGTTTAATCGTGAATTTTGAGCCCCCAACTCTAAAAAGTTTCAATTACTTTGTTGAACGTTCATCTTATTAACGCTTTTATCAAGATGCTAATATGGCATGGACTAATGTTGTTCAACTGTTTGACACATCATGTCAACTTTACAACATTCTTTAATTGGTAAACAGTAGACATTAAACAGAACCACAATCCAAATTCAACGACTAATTGAAACTGGAATAAATACAATACTCACTACTCAAAGTTAAGAGACTAAATTTACCGTTTGATTTAAACTAAATAAACTCGGTAACTTACTGATAAACATATTTTTTTGAAAAGAACTTACTAATAAATATGATCCTAGAGTTTTTGGGTGATTCTTTTGAGTTTCTGGCAGGCACAAAAGCCTGAAGAACTGCCTGAGCAAATGATGTGCTGTCTGCGCTTGAATAAGATTGATTTTGTAAACCAAGGGCAGATACCTACACTTTTCACTGTAGGTGAAACTTGAGCCTCGTGAGAATGATGGGAAGCCGACATTCCTGCGCATCAGGAAGACAGAAGCGCAGCAAGAATGAAGTAAGAAGGGAAGTTTAGAAGAGAACTCTGGTTAATTAAACATACGAGAGGCGCAAGGCCTTTGCAAAAGGAGATGCAATTTGATAGATCTTAGAAAGCTTTTTGGTGAGTGCTAAGGAGATTATATATTTGTATGTTTCTTACAATTCTTTCTTAGGTGCAATCAAATTGACATCAAAGTCTTTGTGTTTCTTATGGTGGGGATGTAAGTATTCATATCGACAACTGTTGATGGTAAGATTTTTTATAACAAAAGTATAGATATTGATATCGTCGGATTTTGCAGGAATTCACCAGATTTTAAAGTCAATTACTGATTTAACTTCACCATATATTTTTTTTATTTGTAAGTTAAGATTAAAAACTTATACTAGCAAATAGTAATGCTTTTCTTTTTTTCCTTTTTATTTTCCAACAAATATCCAAACAAAATTTTTTTAATTTTTTTTAGTTCAACAATTGTGGAGTGAGGGATTGAACCATCAACTTTTGGGATGGTAATTGATGCATTATTCAATGAGCTATGCCCAAACTAGCAAAAAAAAAAAAAAAAAACTAACAAATGTAAAATTTTGAAGATGAAGAGAGAGAGAATTTTAAGGTGGCTAATGAAAAACTAACAAATGTAAGATTTTGAAGCCTAAAGAACAAATAGAACTATTATTGTCAAAGTAAGCATAACTCAATGATAATTGACATGTATCTCGACAAAGAGGTTAGAGTTTCGAATCTCCCCACTCCAAAATGTTGTTGAACTCAACAAAAAAAGAACTATTACCAAACTTCAAAGTCCAAAAGAGTAATTTTCTCCAAATAAAAAATTTTAAAATGTTTATTCAATTTTTTAAAACAATTTATTCAATTTAAACTGACAAAAGTTTGTCTTTGATAGTATATATATTTTTTCCTAATTGTATTATTTATTGAATTTAAAGAAAAAGAACTATACAGCTTTCAAAAAAAAAAAAACTATACAGCATATATTATATGGACTTTTTTCTAATATTATTATTTTTAAAATATAATAATTTGAAACTTGCTTTAAGAATATTCTACTGTTGATTGTGCCAATTAAAGTCGCCTTATCAAAGTCGGTAAAAAAACAGAGCATTTCTTGGATTTATATAGCCTAAGAGGGTGGAAGACAAAAATAATCTAAATCCCAATCTCGAAAATCCCTAACTAATTAAGGGATAAATAAAACTCTATTCTAAGAATGGGAAATTGCAAGATATATTTTTTTTTTGACAAGGGAAATTGCAAGATAATTGAAAATTAACTCATGAAATTGATCCATCTAACAATCATTCCTAAAGATCAAAAATTAAAAACATGAAGATCGTCATTTGTTGGGCGGCGGCAGCAAGCCCTCGAGGGCGTGCGTAGGGCTGGTGCATGGCGAGCGGCTAGTGAGCATGCTCGTAGGTAATCGACGGTCAACTTGGGGGACATGGGTGGTGAGCTTGGGCAGCAGAACGTATAGGCGAGCGTTGGACAAAGAGAGTCGTTGGGCTGGTGCAAAATTCACGTATGCTAGCGCTTGGTTGGACAAATGCATGCATATGGCCTTCGCAATGTGGCTAATAGCGTACTTTGTGAGCTATTGTTATGGTTTATTCATTGCTAGTTTTGTTGCTTAATTGACTATTTTCACGCATATATTTGTTTATTTCATAGAATTCGAGCAATTGGAGCTAAATGGAGTTCTCACAAGTTTTATTGAGAAAAAATGAATAAATTGGAGGAAATAGAAGAAAACTAGAAAAATAGAAGAGGAAATCAAGCTAGAAGACCTAAAAGATGCTGCCCAGTAGTGTCGTAAGGCTACTTATATGCAAGCCAGAAAACCCGCATAGGTAGCGTTGAGACACCACCTTTGGGCGTCTCAATGCTACGAAATTGAGTCCCAACGCCAAGCTCAACGTTGTGCGCGCGCTTTATGCATTTTTGTCTGTACAGCATCTCGACGCTATCTCAAATTTTCATATTTACCACGCATTTAGGGTGTGGTGTTGAGACACTGTCCCTAGCATCTCAGCACTGCTTCGGTTTTTCTATATAAACAAGTTTTTAGGCATCGTTTTTTTGTAGATTCTTTTGGAGAGAATTCAATATTGAAACCTACTTGATTTTGAGGGCAAGGAGAGATCATTGGAGCGAAGAAAAGGGATTTTCGAGCTCGAGATCATGGACATTGCAACGGAGACGACGATTGACACGCAAACATAAGTTTTTCTTCATGTTTCCCTTTGAACCTTGTATTTTTCTTATGGATTTTTTTATTGAGTTTTGTCTTTGGATTGTTGAACATGACTAGCTAAACTCTTTTACCTTAAGGATTGATGTAGTCGTTAGATTTTCTGAATTGATTAACTGAATGCCTTGAATGATTGCTCTTATTTCATTCATGCTTTTATGTGTTGAATGCTTTTAATCTCTTGGTCATGGATTAAATGTTGTTGGTTCTCAACTTTATGCTCAGGAGAGGTGGTTTAAATTGGATTTTAATTGCATGACTAAAGTAATTCTATGTTCGAGAGATTTAGGATTCCTTTAGAGGTTGTTAAAAGCATAGTATTAAATTCTTGTCGACATGTCGACATTTCCAACAATATTTCACATGTCCATGGATTTGACATCGACATAAGGGATAAATCGACATTTCCATTATAACATACAAAATCAATGAAATATTAAAAAAAAAAAAAACAAAATGTAACTTAATGTAAATGTAATATTATACCAAGTATTTTAATTCATTTAAAAAGTGTAAAATTTTTATTTATTAATTTAAATATCATTTTTTTAATTTTTTGTTAATTTTTTTCCATAAATATATGTTGACATCGACATTTTATCGATTTTTTTATCGACATTTCTATAAAATTGAGGCATCAACATTTAAAACTTTGGTTAAAAGAAGTGGACTTAAGGCTTATTTTCTTGTTATTAAAACTAGTTAGACATATTTATTTTTTGGTTTAGTAAAGAGAGTTAATTATGCTCTGGAGAGTTAGTTTTTACTATTGCGTTCTTGCTTTATGGAATGTTTACATACTCAATCTTGGTTGTTTAATTAATTAATTTGTCTTTCTAATTGGTGAAATCAACTCCCTAGATCTTTTTCTCTAATATTTTTCACACATTTATTATCAGTTATTTTAATTTAGTCTTAAATTCCATCATTAGATGGATTTGTCTAAATAAAATTGGACGATTGTATTCATGGTACTTGAGTAAACTAGAAAACCAATCATGAGGACAATACTTTACACTTATCACTTTATTAAAACTTGAACCGTTGCATGCAAATGAGCCTTTGTGCAGTTGGGGGTGTGTGATGGTGTGCTGTTGTTGTGGTATTTTTAATTTGAAAAATATTTAAACATGCGCTGACTGAATATACCTAGATTAACACTTTGACACTCAAAAATCTCTTTAAATGCATGCACAATTTAATATCCACCCCTACTTAATGGCAACAGTATATACCAAAAAGTAGGTAAGTAATACAATGGAGTATTCCAAAGATCGATCCACAGGGAAGAATGATTCTAGATTTTACAAAACTAACAAAGATTTGATAGAACTAAACTATGCGCTGAAAATAGAAATAACAACACACAACTTAAACAACCCAAATAAACTCACGATGAATTGGATGCAATAAGACTAAACAAACTTGGCTCTAGATCCCCCTATACTGCTCTTTTCTTTGAATTAGTGATACATACGCAGATTCCTTCTCAACTAGACATAGGAACCTACTTATCCTTACAAGGGTGTTAAGCACAACAAACCCCTATATTTCTATACAAGATTCATCGGCATGAAAATCGATCTATTCTTTCATCTACAAGTAGTTATTTTATGTCTAAAATACCCTCGTTCCTCTTGAGATCTCCACATATTTTAACCCCTTTGGTATTAAGAACATGCTCATACTTCACTTCGGTTGGTCGGACGGAAAGAAACAATGGAAGAAGTAAATTGATCAAGAGAAAACTGAGAAATCATCTAGCATGTATTACTAACCCAGCAGAGTCACAAATATAGGATTCACCAGGAGCCAAACCATAAAGATCTAGCCACTCATGGTGGTGAACAACAAAATCAAAGCATTAACAGACAAGAGAAAGATAAACATTACGATTAAAAGAAAGAACTACATAATTCATTGGTAGAAAAAAAAATACAAAACTAAAATAAAATCTATAATCTAAAGAACTGACAATGCAAGGTGACAATTCAGCACAACTGCCTTTTCTTCTTGCTCCAAATTTTGATGAAAGCAAGAATAAACGGAAATCAAAAGAAAATCATAAAGTGCAGAGAAACTAGAGAAGAAAACTTGGTGACTAGGTTAAAGAAAATTCTAAAAGAAGCTCCCAAGCCTTTGCAAACTATGATTTTAATAGAGTTCTTTAGCCAATTAGAATGCTGCCACGTGGTCTTACGAAATCTCTCATGGTTATGTGTCAAAAATCATTGCAACTTTTAACCGCCAGTGGTCCCCACTTGATAACGGATTCTTCTTACTCGGTCAACCTTTAAAGCACTGAAACTTCAAGTACTTTTCAACGCACGGACAGTTGTGACAACACTTGACTCTTATTTTCATATGGCTTGCATTAACACTCGACTTTCTCTTCTTGCGTGCATGATATGACCTATAAAGTCATATTACATCACGTTTAACTCTTGTTAGTTTATTCAGATTTTATGTGTTTTATTGGTTATTTTATAGGTTCTTGAGCAATTGGCACATTTTGAACATTTACACGTGTTTGAGATTAATTTGGAGCAAGCCGAAGATCATTCTGTTGGGTTTTATGTCCTAAAACTCGTGGTTTTGTAAACTGAATGTATATTCTATTTTGCAATAAAGTTGTTATTAAGGTTTATACAGTAAAGTTGTTATTGAATAAAGTGAATTGTGTATTCCATAACCCAAATCCAATGAACTAAGAACCCTTGACTATAAGATGTATACTTGAACTTTATGTATGACATCAAAGTGGATCAAGTTCAAGTAATAGTCAGAACGGTCTATAATATAGGGATAGGGCTGTGTACCTTATCCTGGGGACACTATGGACGCGGCCCACTTTGTATAGTACTAACGATGTGATCCTGAATCGTTCATGTGAAGACATGAAAGTGGGGGCATCCTATGCAATGAGTTTGCATAAAACTGAACCGCAAAATAGTCACTTAGACTTTTTAACTTCGTTTATTATTTTAACTGACTATTTTCATACGATGACCTAGGTAACTCGATCTTAATCCTGAGTGTGCTATGAACTCCTGTTTATTCGGGATTATCCTTAGATTTGCATGGGTGAGAGTGGCCCGAGATTGCTGACTCAATAAGCCTCCCATTTTGGGGATAAGACCGGGTAGATAGTTGGGAACATAGTCATGCGAGATGGAATTCACTCCTACCCGCTTTAGGGTTTAGTAGAGAGGTTGTTCCCTTAAGTGCTAACTCCGGGTGTCACACCCCCTCCCGAACTACCTGTTATCTTAGCCCGGAGGAAGGCGTGAAGCCAACAGGCATCGTTTCACTTCTTAACGATACCTATGACCCTTTTAAATCCTGATAAACAAACCATACCTGTAAACGAAATACTTTACATATCACACAGCGGAACCCTGGAAAATTTCTACATATGCACACGGAGCAGATATAGTTCAAAACCTCACTTGAACAATCCAAACACAACCACTCGTTGTTTACACAACCACGACCACTAGTGCATACACAAATGAAACTATACGTTCCTTTTAAATTATCTACACTACGAGCAGACTCGCTATATAATACCACCCACGTACAAAGTATCTAACTCTGAGAACCCTCGGCGGCGATGGCAGGATCTCAGGCACTGGGAGCTCGATCTCTACCTGAAAAGTTGGAAAAGCATTGAAAGAATGAGCTGGGAAGCTCAGTGAGTGACTGAGTTTAAAACTATTAACTCGTAAATCATAACATATAACATCAATAGCTTTTACAGAAGTCCAGCAAATGTGTCAAAAATATTAACCATTTTAAACATATGACAAATTAGTTGTGTAAGACTAGCCCAGTACAATCAATGTTCATTCTACGATGTAGTGGGGCCCGCCCAGCACTCCCATCCTCTTTGTCGTAGTGGGGCTCGCCCAGCACTCACGACAGCATTGTTGTCACGAAGTACACTCAACGTCGACAACAGAAAATGACATGTGTGCACACGGTACTATACAACCTCGGGCTCAGTATCTCAACCATTAACTCATTCAGGTCTCAGAGAAACACATGAAAACCTTTAACAGTTCTTGCTAACACATGTAGACTTGGAATTAAGGTATTTCTTCTAATTTCAGAAAATCAGTAAACATATGCTCACAACGAACAATTTAAATCATTTTTAGGAAACCATATATGCTTATGAATATGTGTTCAAGAGACCATAAATCTTTAAGCTACATTATTCTTAGGAAGTCTTTTCTTTTCATGAACACAAGTTCAAGCATAGAATTTATTTTCAGAATTCATTTTGTCACTCACAGCGTTAATATTAGATTCTCGGTCCGTAAATTTGTCCTATTTCTTCTTGACCTGCCAAATAAACAAAACCAAGCATTAGAATCTTGACCTCATGAACTTAAGGCCTAGGGTTGCAAAAAACCCTCCCATCTATTTCCTGCACTGTACAGATTTTATACCCTAAACTCACACACCTATAACTTTTCCACTACTTGCTAAAAAATGATGTTCTTTATACCAAACTCTTCCTTTTTGAACCCTCTAAAACTTATCTGAAGGAATAAAATTTAAATTCCTAAAGGATATGTCCGTAAATACCTCGAAAGCTACTTCCTACAAAATAGGTTTCTGCACTTTCCAGACTCGTTTCCCTGCTGCACCTTGAACTTAACATGAATTTTAAAGCAACTTCTAGTCAATGTCTAACCACGACTTCTTCATGAAAGTTATAGGAAATTAAATCATCTTTCCAACCATACCTAATAAAGCTTCTAATTCGAAGTCCACAGATCAGAACATCCAAAAAAACAGAGGTTCCCCGGATTTGACAGCAAAAACATTCCTTCAAATCCCTCTTCACAAATCATTAACATAACATTAGATTTTGCTCGAGCTTCCTTCACGAAATTTGTTTGAAAATGAGTTAAATTTCCAGAAAATCAAACCTCACCTCTTAATTCTTCTTGTGGAGCTCAAAACAACCCAAATATCAGCAGTGAGCAGGATTGATCACCAAATCTGCCATGCAACCTTGAATTGAATCTTCTCCCTTTCTTTTTCAACTTCAAAACTAAGAAAATCCTCCTTCCTCTCTTTCTCTCATCCTCTCCCACGAAATGCCCTGTTTTTCTTTAATAAAAAAGAAGCAAATGGGAGAAAATGGGTTAAAAAAACTTATTTAATTATTTTTTGGTGGTGAGTGCTCCAAAGTTATCCATTCCCACATTTCTTTT
Source organism: Trichosanthes truncata (assembly GCA_033996785.1). NCBI lineage: Eukaryota > Viridiplantae > Streptophyta > Magnoliopsida > Cucurbitales > Cucurbitaceae > Trichosanthes > Trichosanthes truncata. The sequence continues at coordinate 19,730,408 of JAWPNB010000004.1, forward strand.
TCCTTTTCTTTTTTTTTTTTAAAACAAAACATACACCTTCCACTTTCCATTTCTCTTTTGTTTTAGTTTCTTCTTTTTTTTTTTTTTTTTTATTTAGAAAAAACAATACAACACATTCCACCTTTCTTTCTCTTTTTTTTTTTTAACAAGCTTACCAATACATTTTTTCTTAAGAATTTTCAAGGAGGGATTCCGGGTTTACACCGGGTCTTGAACAATGGGCCCACCCATTCATTGGCCCGAGAGGGATTCAGTTTGTTGGTTGGACCACAAACCAATTGTTCATTAGAGGATCAGTGGGACTTAAGGAACAAGAAGTAATTACAGGGGTAAAACGATTTATTTGACCCAGCTGTAATTACGAATAATCTGTGAAGGATTGACTTACTAATCATGGTTATATCGAGTGGATAGAAATATATCTACAGTGAGGAGAGTGCAACCACTGGGCTTTAGTGGAGTGTCCCAGTGGTTACGAATGTTGATTAGTTAGGCTAAAGAGTTTGGCCGATTAATCTCGTATCGTTGGAGCTCATGATCTGTAGGTCCATTAGGTTCCCCTTACTAGCTCGGACTAAGTCTTGTAACAATTTGAGAGAAAAGAATTTGAATTGTTTAAATTCGGTTTTGGGAGAAAACGTTAATTATATGCGATATACTTAACGTTTCCTAGTTTAATTATGAATTAAACTATGATAAAGAAGATGTGGACATATTGATTTAAATATTGGTTCGGTTTAAAACATGAATTAGAATTCATGTTCGAATGTTCGATTTGAGAAATCGGGATTGGTCCAATTATTTAATTTGATATTTGATATTAAATTAAATAATTATTTAAAATTAATTTTATATTAATTTTGAATTAAATTAAAAGAGAAATTCAAATTCATTTCGGATTGAATTTTGGACCAAATTCATAAATTGAGGAATAACCTCCTTGTATTTCAAAATTCACCAAAATTGGCCACCTCCTTCTTGATTAATCCTTCTCATCTATGTGTTGTCAAGTTGAGAAAGCTTGATGAAGCTTGTTAATAGCTTTAATTAGCAAAGAAACACTATGGGTAAGTGGAATTTTGCAGAAAATTAAGAATTTTTTCGGTTTTAGACATTTGCTCTCTTTCAAAAATTATCTCAATTAAAGATCCCACAATTCGGTCCAAAACTGGTTTGTGTTCAAATAAAGCCCACGGATTGCTTCAATTTTGAGCTTCAAAGGTAGTTTTCTTCCTTCTCTGTTTTTTCCAGTTTTGAGCATGTTTTTAGTTTGGTAAAATTGATCAAATTAAAGTGCTTAAGATCCAAAATTTCTTTATCTTTCTTAATATTAACTCTTTCAATTGGTATCAAAGAAATTTTGAGCACTCAATTTGATTCAATTTGAGCTTGGTGGGTATGATTTTGAAATCGAATTTTCTGGGCATCTAAAGTGGTACTTTCGGTTTTGGCATAAAAATTGAGCTTCAATTTGTAGTCCATTTTGTAATTGCTCAAGCGTGTTTGAGAACTAATGTGTGAAGAAGAATCTGTAAAAGTTTCGAGTCGATCGGAGTCTGGGAAGGCCTTCAATTTGAAGAGAGAAGCACGAAAGGTCACAAAATTTTGAAAACAGAGGCTGTTTTTTTCTTCTTCAAATTTCCTGCGCGTGCAACATTTTTAATGAAGAAGAAGGATGACGTCACCGGTTCATTTGATGACGTCAGCAAGCCGGTTCAGCCTTTTGGCGGTCCGGTTCAATGGTTTCCGGTCCGGTTCAGGCTGGATTCAGACCGGTTCTTCACTCTCCAGCCTCTTGGGGTTCGGTTCAGCTTATGTTATGTCCGGTTCATGTAAGTTTGGCCCAGTTTTTCCCTTTTGAAGCTCTGTTCAGCCGATTTTCAGCGGTTCAACCTTCTTCAAGCTGGTTCGGGGCGGTTCGAAGGGTTTGGAAGCGGCTCGGCCTAATTTCTAGATTATTATTGTAATAATTTAGTTGTTTGCTTGTTTTTTATGCCAAAACTGATTAATTATGCATTGTGAATGTATGTTTTAATTAAATCCCTGTTTGTATGTGTATAAAGTATGTCATATAGATTTTAAAATCTCACCATAGGAAGCATGCTCCATGCATTGAAAGTATATTATAAGTGTTATAATATATAGTATGCATGTTTGGGGTTTCATGAAAATTAATATAAGAGTTATATTAATTTATGAAACAAATGTTATATGTTTTAATTATAAATTAATATAAGTGTTATATTAATTAAAAATTAAACATACAACAAATAGTTACCTTAGTAGAATATAATTGTTATATTCAATGATAGAAGTATGTTATAGGTTGTCTCTTTTTATAAGTGTTATAAAATGAGATAGACACTTAAAATCTATAACAAAGATAAAGGCATGCTCACTTAGGGTTAACAAATTTCAATGTGATTAGGAATTAGGCCTCGATTTGTTTTAATAGTTAAAATAGGTCGATATCTTGTAAAACTAAGGTTACAAGAGAACTCACCCGGTGAGATCTTGTCTAAGGCTGGGGGTATTTAAGTTGACGGTTTACGGACACCTCCTACCTGGGGATCGATATGATTCTTGAGTTATATTAACCCAGTTTTATGAGCATGCACGTGTGAGATGAAAGGTTTTAAAGCGTTTATCACCTAGACATCGTAGGTAAAAACGGTTTTTACCTAGACTTAGGTTATATTGTCTTAGCCGGAATATGCCTAAGTAAATTTATACCCAAATCGTCTAAAATACTTAGTGGGAGAGAAAAGGTATATATGATATATCAATTTCCTCTCACGCTCTCCACGTAGTTCACACCGTGAGATTTATGCTTGGCCTCATGATGTCAATAGGGCATCCCCATTCGGATGGTGTTTGCATAAATCAATAACAAGGTGAATGGAGAAAGTATTTATAGTAAGTGGAAGAAGGAAGTGTGTCAACACATCCTACGGTCTCCTCCATTAGATTGGATCGTGAGATTCCTATGTTCCTCCTGCAGGTTGCCCATAGTAGCACCATCCATTCGAAGGTCGTAACATAGGAATTGGAACAACTCAAACTCCAGAAATGGATAGGGTCTCCTAGGTCCATTCCCAACATTGTCTTTTCCATTCGGTAGCGTTGTTGGGGCCGACCTCTGAGATCTGAAAATGGCGGATCACACTTACAAGAATTACTAAGTGTTAGTGAATTCTCAACCAAAGTAGCAATAACTAGAATGCTATAGGAATAAGAGTTATTCCGGTATTAGCATTTAGTCAAGAATGTCTTAATTCGGTGAATGAGTGATTGACTGCCCCTCGAAAGCGGTTGCTCTGACTCACTGAAGTATCGTTGCAAAAATAATAATGAGTTTATGGGTACATTATTACTTTTGCTAAATTTCTTAATTGGATACATGTAATGGGTTAAAAGCAATTCACTAATAGAATATGTTATATTTTTCAGCATGTCGAGCTCTTTAATTTAGTTACTAGCCTCCGATTAGTTAAACAGTGATAACTACGCGACCTGGAAATCAAACTTGAATACGATTCTAGTTATCGATGATCTAAGGTTTGTCTTAACAGAGGAATGTCCTCCCCCTCCCGGCTTGACCGCAAACTGAATTGTTCGGGATGCATTTGACAAATGGACTAGGGCTAATGATAAAGCCCGAGTCTATATCTTAGCCAGCATATCTGATGTGCTATCTAAGAAACATGAGAGCATGATCACCGCTAAGGAGATCATGGGATCATTGCAGGCGATGTTTGGACAACCGTCCTCATCGATCCGTCATGATGCTCTCAAGTACGTTTACAACTCCCGTATGAAGGAGGGAACTTCTGTTAGAGAACATGTCCTTAACATGATGGTCCACTTCAACGTGGCAAAGGTAAACGGAGCTATCATTGATGAGAAAAGTCAGGTTAGCTTTATAATGGAATCTCTTCTAAAGAGCTTCCTACAGTTCTGCACCAATGCGGTGATGAACAAAATAGAGTATAATCTGACTACTCTCCTCAACGAGCTACAGACTTTCTAGTCCCTGATGAAAATAAAGGGAAAAGAGAATGAGGCAAATGTTGTCACTTCGAAAAAGTTCCTAAGAGGATCGTCCTTTGGGACTAAGTCTGGTTTTTCTTTTTCTAAGAATAAGGGTATTCAAAAGAAGAATAAGGATAAATGGAAGGGAAAAGCTCCCGCCATGAGTAAACGCAAGGCTAAAGCCACAGATAAAGGAAAATGTTTCCACTGTGGTGAAGATGGGCACTGGAAGAGGAATTGCCCAAAGTACCTTGCAGAAAAGAAAGCTGAGAAGGCAAGACAAGGTAAATATGATTTACTTGTTGTTGAAACATGTTTAGTGGAACATGATGATTCCGCTTGGATATTAGATTAAGGAGCCACTAACCATGTGTGTTCTTCTTTTCAGGAAACTAGTTCCTGGAGGCAGCTTGCAGATGGTGAGATAACTCTCAGGGTTGGAACAGGAGAGGTTGTCTCAGCCAAAGCAGTGGGAGCGGTGAAGTTGTTGTTTAGAGATAGATTCATTTTACTAGAAAATGTACTTTTGGTTCCTGGAATCAAAAGAAATCTTGTATCTATCTCTTGTTTGCTTGAACAGATGTATAAAGTATCTTTGATTACAATGAAGTGTTTATTTACAAAAGAGCTGTACGAATATGTTCTGCTAAACTTGAAAACAACCTATATGTGTTAAGACCAACAGAGGTAAAAGTTATTTTGAACACCGAGATGTTTAAAACAGCTGATACTCAAAATAAAAGGCAGAAACTTTCTCCAAGTACCTATCTTTGGCACTTGAGACTAGGCCACATTAATCTCAATAGGATTGGGAGATTGGTTAAGAGTGGTTTCCTAAGTCAGTTAGAAGACAACTCCTTACCACCATGTGAGTCTTGTCTTGAGGGAAAAATGACCAAACGACCTTTTTATGAAAAAGGTTATAGAGCCAAAGAACCCTTAGAACTCGTGGATTCGGATCTTTGTGGTCCTATGAATATCAAGGCACGAGGAGGGTATGAATACTTCATCGGTTTCATCGATGATTATTCGAGGTACGGCTATCTTTACCTAATACATCATAAGTCCGAAACCCTTGAAAAGTTCAAGGAGTATAAGGCAGAGGTTGAGAACATATTAGGTAAGTCGATTAAAACACTTCGATCAGATCGAGGTGGAGAGTATATGGATTTGAGATTCCAGGACTATATGATAGAACATGGAATCGTATCCTAACTCTCAATGCCCGGTACACCTCAGCAAAACGGTGTATCCGAGAGGAGAAACAGAACCCTGTTAGACATGGTTCGGTCTATGATAAGCTATGCTCAACTGCCTAGTTCGTTTTGGGGATATGCAGTAGAGGCTGCTGCATATATTTTGAACATGGTTCCCTCTAAGAGTGTTTCAGAAACACCTTATGAGTTATGGAGAGGGCATAAAGGAAGTTTACGTCACTTCAGGATTTGGGGGTGCCCGGCACATGTGCTAGTGCCCCATCCAAAGAAATTGGAACAATGTTCAAAATTATGCCTATTCGTAGGATACCCCAAGGAAACGAAAGGTGGTCTATTTTACGATCCTCTAGAGGACAAGGTGCTTGTATCGACAAATGCCACGTTCCTAGAGGAAGACCACATGAGAGATCATCGGCCTCGAAGTAGAATTGTATTGAGCTAACTTTCTGGGGAAGCTACAGATAAATCAACAAAAGTTGTTGATCAAGCTGGTCCTACTCAAGAGTTGAAAATGCCTCGACGTAGTGGGAGGGATGTTAGACAACCCGACCGTTACTTGGGTTTGACTGAAACCCAGGTCGTCATACCTAATGATGGCATTGAGGATCCATTGACCTATAAACAGGTGGTGAATGATATAGATAAGGACTAGTGGATTAAAGCCATGGACCTCGAAATGGAGTCAATGTACTTCAATTCAGTCTGGGAAATTGTAGACCAACCAGATGGTGAAAAACCTATCGGTTGCAAGTGGATCTACTAGAGGAAACGAGACCAAGCTGGTAAGGTGCAAACCTTTAAGGCTCGACTTGTGGCAAAGGGTTATACCCAGAGGGAAGGGGTGGACTATGAAGAAACCTTTTCCCCTGTTGCCATACTTAAGTCAATTAGAATACTCTTATCCATTGCCACATTTTATGATTATGAAATTTGGCACATGGATGTCAAGACAGCCTTTCTGAATGGTAATCTTGAAGAGAGTATCTATATGGTTCAACCTGAGGGGTTCATAATTCAGGGTCAAGAGCAAAAGGTTTGCAAGCTTAAACGATCCATCTATGGATTAAAGCAAGCATCTAGATCCTGGAATATAAGATTTAATACTGCGATTAAATCTTATGACTTTGAACAGAATATTGACGAACCTTGTGTTTACAAGAAGATAGTCAATACTACTGTAGCTTTATTAGTCTTATACGTAGACGATATCCTACTCATTGGGAATGATGTAGGATTCCTGACTGACGTAAAGCAATGGCTAGCGACCCAATTCCAAATGAAAGATTTGGGAGAGGCTCAGTTTGTCCTTGGAATCCAAATTGTTCGGAATCACAAGAACAAAACGCTAGCACTGTCTCAGGCATCTTATATTGACAAAATGTTGGTTAGATATAAAATGCAGAATTTCAAGAAGGGTTCATTACCTTTCAGGCATGGAATTCATTTGTCGAAGGAACAGTGTCCTAAGACATCTCAAGAAATTGAGGATATGAGACGCATTCCCTATGCATCAGCTGTCGGTAGTCTAATGTATGTCATGCTATGTACTCGACCCGACATATGCTATGCAGTGGGAATTGTCAGCAGGTATCAGTCCAATCTAGGATATGATCATTGGACTGCCGTTAAAAACATCCTCAAGTATCTTAGGAGAACGAGGGACTATATGCTTGTGTATGGTGCGAAGGATCTGATCCTTGCAGGATACACTGATTCTGATTTTCAGACCGATGTAGATTCGAGAAAATCCATATCGAGATAAGTGTTCACTCTTAACGGAGGAGCAATAGTATGGAGGAGTATAAAGCAAAGTTGTATTGCTGACTCCACCATGGAGGCTGAGTATGTCGCAGCTTGCGAAGCAGCGAAAGAGGCTGTATGGCTTAGGAAATTCTTTACTGATTTGGAAGTTGTTCCAAATATGAATTTGCCTATCACCCTTTATTGTGATAATAGTGGTGCGGTGGCAAATTCTAAAGAACCTAGAAGCCTTGCGCGGAAAGCATATAGAGCGCAAATATCATCTCATCAGGGAGATTGTGCAACGATGAGACGTGATCGTCACACAGATCCCTTCGGAGCACAACATTGTTGATCCGTTTACAAAGCCCCTCACGGCTAAAGTGTTTGAGGGACACCTAGAGAGTCTAGGACTAAGGGTTGTATAGTAGGGCAGTTTTTTACCTCAGCATGTTTGACTCCACTGACGTTTTAGTCCAAGTGGGAGTTTGTTGGGTTTTATGTCCTAAAACTCATGGTTTTGTAAACTGAATGTATATTCTATTTTGCAATAAAGTTGTTATTGAAGTTTATACAGTAAAGTTGTTATTGAATAAAGTGAATTGTGTATTCCATAACCCAAATCCAATGAACTAAGAACCCTTGACTATAAGATGTATACTTGAACTTTATATATGACATCAAAGTGGATCAAGTTCAAGTAATAGCCAGAACGGTCTATAGTATAGGGATAGGGCTGGGTACCTTATCCTGGGGACACTATGGACGCGGCCCACTTTGTATAGTACTAACGATGTGATCCTGAATCGTTCATGTGGAAACATGAAAGTGGGAGCGTCCTATGCAATGAGTTTGCATAAGACTGGACCGCAAAATAGTCACTTAGACTTTTTAACTTCGTTTATTGTTTTAACTGACTATTTTCATACGATGACCTAGGTAACTCGATCTTAATCCTGAGTGTGCTATGAACTCCTGTTTATTCGGGATTATCCTTAGATTTGCATGGGTGAGAGTGGCCCGAGATTGCCGACTCAATAAGCCTCCCATTTTGGGGATAAGACCGGGTAGATAGTTGGGAACATAGTCATGCGAGATGGAATTCACTCCTACCCGCTTTAGGGTTTAGTAGAGAGGTTGTTCCCTTAAGTGCTGACTCCGGGTCTTGAACAATGGGCCCACCCTCTCATGGCCCGAGAGGGATTCGGTTTGTTGGTTGGACCACAAACCAATTGTTCATTAGAGGATCAGTGGGACTTAAGAAACAAGAAGTAATTACAGGGGTAAAACGGTTTATTTGACCCAGCTATAATTACGAACAACCTGTGAAAGATCGACTTACTAATCATGGTTATATCGAGTGGACAGAAATATATATACAGTGAGGAGAGTGCAACCACTAGGCTTTAGTGGAGTGTCCCGGTGGTTAACGAATGTTGATTAGCTAGGCTAAAGAGTTTGGCCGGTTAATCTCGTATCGTTGGAGCTCATGATCTGTAGGTCCATTAGGTTCCCCTTACTAGCTCGGACTAAGCCTTGTAACAATTTGAGAGAAAAGAATTTGAATTGTTCAAATTCGGTTTTGGGAGAAAACGTTAATTATATGCGATATACTTAACGTTTCATAGCTTAATTATGAATTAAACTATGATAAAGAAGAGGTGGACATATTTAAATTTGATTTAAATATTGGTTCGGTTTAAAACATGAATTAGGATTCATGTTCGAACGTTCGATTTGAGAAATCGGGATTGGTCCAATTATTTAATTTGATATTTGATATTAAAATAAATAATTATTTAAAATTAATTAAATTGTTTAATTAATTAAAAATTGATTTTAATTTAAAATTAATTTTATATTAATTTTGAATTAAAATTAAAAGAGAAATTCAAATTCATTTAGGATTGAGTTTTGGACCAAATTCATAAATTGATGAATAACCTCCTTGTATTTCAAAATTCACCAAAATTGGCCACCTCCTTCTTGATTAATCCTTCTCATCTATGTGTTGTCAAGTTTAGCAAGCTTGATGAAGCTTGTTAATAGCTTTAATTAGCAAAAAAACACCATGGGTAAGTGGAATTTTGCATAAAATTAAGAATTTTTTTCGGTTTTAGACCTTTGCTCTCTCTCTCAAAAATTCTCTCAATTAAGGATCTCACAATCCGTTCCAAGGCCTGAGGATAGTAGGGAAGACTCTAGAGGAGGTCCACAACTGGTTTGTGTTCAAATAAAGCCCACGGATTGCTTCAATTTTGAGCTTCAAAGGTAGTGTTCTTCCTTCTCTGTTTTTTTCCAGTTTTGAGCATGTTTTTAGTTTGGTAAAATTGATTAAATTAGAGTGCTTAAGATCCAAAATTGCTTCCGCTTACTTAATATTAACTCTTTCACACTCGAGCGCCCAAGCAAAGTGGAGAAGCAAAAGGACAGAAAATGGCCCTGGAAAACGTCTAGAAAACAGTGATGCTTAAAAGATGCTGAAAGGCAACAACTATAAAAACAGGACAACGTCGAGATGCTATCCATAGCGTCTTGATGTTGTTAGCAGACCTTGCGATGATATTGCGACGAGCCCCTGTGACACCGTGTAGTGTCAAGATGTTGCACACAGTGTCTCGACACTACTTCGAGGAATATAAAAGCTTTCTTTGTCATTTTAGGGCAACTCTCATATGACAACCATCTGTTTTCCTCTATTTTCATTCCCTTTTCACTATATTCACTGTTTTTAGCTTAATTAGACTAGATTTAGGCTTTCCATGGATTCGTTTGTCGAGATTTTCACATTCGGCTAAGCAGAAGCGCTGTTTCGGGAGATCGTCAGGATTTTATATTGTAACTCCATGAGATTTTGTTATTTAATGCATTAATTTCTATTGTGAATGCCTTTTTACTTCTTTGCTTTAATCCTTAAGTATGCTCGTAGGTAGATTGGCACTCTATATGCATCGAGTTTGCATAACCTTGCTATGTGTGTGTCTTGAGATTGCTTAATCATATCGAGAGCGCGCTTAATTTCAGTAGCATAGGGCTGATGCGTCAATGAATTTATTTTCCCATAAACGACTTAAAGAAACTAGGTCCTTAAGAACTAAAGAGCATTAGAATTAATTTAGGCCGACCAACTTAAATTATTTTTATCGTCTCATTAAATCTAATTATTCCTAGAACTTAATCGATTAGTTGTGAGCATGGCACGCTATCGTTCCCAGCTTAGGATTAGTTTTGTGTTTAATTGTTGTTAGGTTGATTAAACCGTTCTAAGGGATCGTTAGAGGCTTTGTTGGTTTTACCAATAAAGGCAGTTGAGTGAATTCATTATGAATTTATTCTTTGTTACCTGTGATTGATGTTGCTAAAATTTATCCCGAGATGACCCTGAATTGGTGCCTGGTTTTTCTGATTTACCTTTTGCTTTCCTTTATTTTTTATGCAATTTAATTTTCCTTGAAATTTACATTCTAAGCATCAAACCCCCCTTGTGTTCTAACGCAAAGCGAATAGGAAATTAGTATCACGATTCCCTGTGGTTCAACCCGGCCACTAATACTACAAATATTAGTTGGTTCGGTATTATAACTTTATTTGATTGAGCCTTTGACAAGCTCACTATCAGTGAACAATGATCTGCGATAAGGAATAGATGTCAATCAATCTTTCAATGTATAAGTACTAATTTTCATAATTTCTCCTTAATCAATGCAGATATGCTTTCTTATGAATTGAGCATAATTTCATGATAAAAGCTCAATAAACGCATAAATTTAACATTCTCAAAGCAAAGTTAACTTAAATCTGAATGCAAAATAACTTGTATTTCTACAAGTTATCAGTTGTTAATCATGGGCGTGCATAGGTACCCTTATGTGTAACTGTGGCATGTGCTGATAGGCTCTCTTGTCTGGCAGGCGCTAATGGGTGGTGTGGAGAGCACATTGGTGGGTTGTGCGCAAGTTGTCTGAATGCTGGTGGGTTGAACATGTTTGGGGTGTTGGGCACCAGCAGCTGTGCTGTGTGCTAACCTCCATGGGCTGACTTGCGAGGTTCTCATGAGGCTTCCTTATGAAGTTCTACAAAAGGGTGCTCTTTTTCCCCCATTGAAATTTTGATAGCATGCAATTATGTTATATTATTTCCTTTTATCATAGCTAGTTTTTCTATGATTTTGTGTGATTTGATGCCTATTTGTGTTTAATTTGCAGAAATTGAGCTTAAGGAAAAGAATCGAAGTGTTTGAGAGCATTTGGATGATTTTGGAGCTTAAATGTTGATATTTTGGAGATTCAATGATGAAGAGATGAAATTTTGGCAAAAGAACCCGAGGAGAGAGCATATAAACCTTTAAAATGGCATCTAGACGTCACTTTTGAAATTTCAAACTGATAGCATGCATAAGTATGCTATTTCTAGGCTTAGTTTTATGCTATTTCTAACCTCCTTTTTGCTCTTACCTCTCACCGACCTTTTGGTAGTACACCATTTCTTCAGGAATCGCGCAAACTTAGGGATTTGTCTCACAATGTCTAGAAGCGGTACATTCACCTCCACTTTGCTGAATATCTCGTACACGTCCTTCTCCTACTCCTCCTCTTGAACGATCTTCTCTTCTTTTCTAGGGACAAGTCTGGAAGGAAAAGTTGCATGAGGCACCTATGAGTTTAATCCTAAGGGAGGGTAAAAAACAATACCTTTAGTCCTATGTTGCACTGGGGCAATGGGTTCCTCTTTCTCATCTTCCTTCTTTTCTTCATCATCAATCATGTTCTCTTTTATCTTCTTTTCTTGAGAGATCACCACGGGATCATTGAGCACCTTTTTCCCACTCCTCAGCGTCAATGCACTTACATTTTCATGGGGCATTTCAAGTTAAGCAGGAAGCTTTCCTTAGTTTTGGTTTTCGAGCTTCCTGATTGAGTTCTCCAACTGAGTGATCTGAGTACCAAGACTCTGCATACCCGTTCTGGTCTCCTGTTGAAATTTTAAAGAACTGTCAACTAAACTCTTAACTATATCCTCTAAGGACATACTTGAAGAAGACGACTGTCCCTGGGTAGGTATTGAAGCTGGAGGGCGATAGTTTTGGCATCGGCGCCAAAAACTTGTTGCGTAAAATGCAATACCACAAGTGTATGAGTCAAGTTTTAATACAGTGATTTCGAGTATCGTCTCCACAAGGATTGGTTTTAATTCATTTAAGTACTGCAATTACTCTCATTTAACTATATTTAGAGAACGAAATCAAATGAAAACAAGCTAAACTAAAGAGTTAACCTAGAAAGCAAAAGATAAATGGAGACACAATAGGAGAGAAATATCCTAGGGAATCAATTTCACCAATTAGACTTACAGCCATAGCTACCAAGATTTGTCATGCAAATATTCCATAAGCCAAGAAGTGAGGTTATTAACTGATTCTTTCAAGCACAATTAATTCTCATGCAATGTTATAAACCTAATATCTCTATCTAGATTTTAATAGCATACAATGCATTAAGCAACTTCTTTTAAGGGTTTCTAAGAGAATTCTCCACTTTCATGCAAGAATTTACAAATAGTCATGTAGTTAAGTTCTAGCCTAAATCAAACTTTTTCAATCACAAATTCAGACCAATAAAACAAATAATCCGTGATCAAGAAATTATAAGCATTAAATACATAAAAGCATGAATGAAACAAAAACATTCAATCAAGATATTTAATCAATTAAAACCTCAAGTCTAACAGCTACATCAAAACTCCTAAGATAAGAAGAGTTTAATCCAAAGTTTCCAACAATTAAGCAATTAATTCAATTAATATAAAAATCCCAAGCATTAGGAACAAAGATACTTAAATTCATACAATTAAACCTCAAGTTCCTAATTTACAGCGACAAAACAGAAACTAAAACTAAAGGAAAAGGAAGAAATTAGCAAACGATAGTCGATCCCACATTTCCGTCGTGATCTCCACATCCCTCGAGCTCCAAATCTTCAAAAATGCTCCACAAACACTCTCAATTTCTCCCTAAACCCTCAATTTTAGCTGGGAATCGAGATTAGGGCTAAAACCCTCGAATTGACCTCCTCAAACAACACTCCAAAATTATGTTTATATAGGAAATCACGAGGCAGCATCGAGATGTTGAAAGTAGCATCTCGACGCTACAAGGAAAGTGGCACACGAGTGTTTCTGAGTGAAAAATAGCGTTTTTGCGTTTTTTTGTAGCATTGAGACTCTTTGGACAGCATCTCGACTCTACCTTGCAAACAGCACTAGCCATTTTTGCTATATTTCTTCGCTCGAGTGTCCGAATGACCTCCGATTTGATGCGTTGGAATCGTTATTCAATGTAGAATCTCCTGAAATATGCCTTATGCTCAAATAATATCTTTACTCTTCTTGAATCTTTAATTAAGCTTCAAAAGGCTCCAATATCCACCAAAAATACTCCCAAACACTCGATTTTTCTCCACAAGCTCAGTTTCTGCAAAATTAAGAGAAATAGGCATAAAAAGCTCCCAAAATCATTACAAAACTAGCATACATAATAGGAAAATAAGATAGCATAATTCACATGCTATCAGATCTAAGTACCAAGACTCCGCATACCCGTCCTGGTCTCCTGTTGAAATTTTAATGAACTATCAGCTAAACTCTTAACCATATCCTCTAAGGACATACCTGTAGAAGACGACCGTCACTAGGTACGTACTGAAGTTGGAGGGCGATAGTTTTGTTGATGCTTCTGATGTCCTCTTCCACTTTTATAGACGACTGTCACTAATGTTTGGAATAGGGGTCGTAGTTACGTTGGTTCTGGTGATTCCTCGCATAGCCACCTCAGGCATTCACCTCAGGCATCTTTTCCTATTGAAATTGGGGACATACATTTGCAGTGTGCCTAAATAATGAACACACTCCACAAGCTTTAGTTGCATGTGCTTGACTTATTGCAAGTTGAAGTACAATATTGCTAATGAGTTGCTTCGCCTCTGTGGGCGTCTTTTTCACCAAGGCTCCACCACTCGTCGCATCAATCATGGAGTGATCATCCAACTGGAGTCCTTCGTAGAAGTACGTAACCAGTAGTTGGTTTGAAATTTGGTGATTTGGGAAGTACATAATCTCTTGAATCGCTCCCAGTATTCATGCAACATCTCACCGGTCATTTGGGTTATACTGTATATCTCTTTCCTCAAATTTGTGGCTCTCGAGGCAGGGAAAATTTTCTCCAAGAAAAGTTTATTCATCGTATTCCAGGTCGTCACAGAGCCAGGCGGTAGGAAGTACAACCAATCCTTCGCTTGATCTTTTAATGAGAACGGGAAGGCTTTGAGGTTTATTTGTTCCTCTGTCACTCCATGTGGCTTCATACCAGAGCAGACCTGATAATTCTCATTTATGAGGATTTTTTAACCCTAAACTAGGGTGTTCTTTTCATTTTTGTATGTTTTGTTGTATGACAAGCAAGCTAAAAATAGTGTTTATGAGATAAATTCATAAAAGCTTGTTGGAGTATTGAAAAAGAGGAAAGAAGTTGAAAAAACGATGGAAATTAAACTAATTTGTTATTTTTGTGTAGATTTGAAGCAAGTACGAAAATGCAATTGCATTCCATTTTCGAAATGCAATTGCATTCCATTTTCGAAATGCAATTTCATTTCTTCGGGAAAACAAGATGGTGAACAAGCACAAAAATGCAATTGCATTTTCTGGAAAATTTTGGAGACTGTGAGAATTGCGGAATTAACAAGATTTGCAGAAATTTTGGCCAAAGTAGACAGAGCAAAGATGGAGCTAATCTCCAAATTACCTCCACCTAAATCAGTCAAGGAAATCCGAAGTTTCCTAGGACATGCAGGATTCTATCATCGGTTCATTAGAAACTTCTCACAGATTTCCAAACCCTTATGTAAGCTACTGGAGAAAGACCAACCATTCATTTTCGACAAAAACTGGCTCAATTGCATTTGGAAGATTGAAAGAAGCACTAAACTCTGCACTCATCATGATAAAGCCAGACTAGACAAAACCATTTGAGCTTATGTGTGATGCTAGTGGTTTTGCAGTAGGAGCTGTACTAGCACAAAGACGGGATAAAATGATCCATCCCATCTATTATGTTAGCAGAATGATGAACGAAGCACAAGTCAACTACACCACTACAGAAAAAGAACTTCTAGCAGTTGTCTTTACTTTTGACAAGTTCACATCCTACTTGTTCGGAACTAAAGTCGTGGCGCACCTTGACCATTCAGCCCTAAAATACCTTTCGTTAAAGAAGGATGCACAATCGAGGTTGATCAGATGAATCTTATTGCTTCAAGAATTCGACTTAGAGATCCAAGATAGAAAAGGGACCAAAAACCTAGTAGTTGATCACATGTCCAGATTAGGGAAAGAGGTTAGGAAAGCAAAATTGGAGAAAATTCAGGATGAGTTCGTAGATGAAATGATATTGGCAGTAGAGGTAGATTCAACCCCTTGGTATGTAGATGTAACGAATTACTTGGTGAGTGGATTAGCACCACCAAATGAAAATTGATCGTGGGCAAAAATGTGCTATTTTTAGGCTAGTTTTGCTATGATTGTGTGTACTTTCATGTATTTTTAGGTATATTTTGCAAAAATCGAGCAATTTGAGTAAAATCAGAGCATTGAGGATTATGTGGTCGAAATTGGAGTAAAAAAAAGCTATATTTGAGAATCCAAGTGCCGAAGAGGCAGAACAAAGCGTTTGAACCCGAGAGTATAGTATTGTAACACAACTTGTAACGTTGCAATGCTACATTAGCAACCATTCAACCTTGGAGTACAGCAGGCATAGCGTTGCAATGCTGTTTGTAGCGTTCCAACGCTACCACGATTTGTAAAAAGGGGACAACGTTGCCCTAGCGTTGCAATGCTGCCCATTGTCTATAAATAGGAAGTTTGTGTTTTTCGCAAAGGGAGCCGTTTTGAGAGACCAAAAACCCTAAAATTGATTTATACAATGTCTTGGGACTTAGAAGAGACCTTTGGAGAGCTAAGGAGGAGACTCAAAGCTCGAGATCGAGAGACATCACGACAGGAACGAGTGTTGGCATGCATCCCTCTATTTTCTCTCTTTTTTTCTTTACTTTATCTTTTGAATCCGTGATTTGTGGACTGTTTATGTATTGTAAATCTGTATTTAGACCCTTGCTTGGTTGTAGTTGTTGAACATTTAGTTGACATTTATTTTAGTTTATATATTGACTTCTTTTGTGCATCTCTCCATATTATTTTAACCTTTGGCCATGGTTTTGCACGTTTAACTAAATTTAGCTTGAGAGTGTACGTTTAGTTATAGAACATTAGATTCATGACTAGGTTTAATCTATTCCATGAGAGTTAGTAGATTAATTCTAGAAGCCTAAGAGAATAACTTCATGCTATGTTTAGTGATAGAAATAGACCAAGAGGTTTAGTACCTTTGGGTGAGTAAAAGAGAAAAAAAATTACTAATGTCTGGGACGTCAGATAAACTCAAGCATCCTAGTTAAATTTTACCTTCGATTTGTGTAAGTTAGCTGGATGACTAAATCTTAGGGTCAGTTTAGGGGGAAGATGAATGGAGGTAAGAATAATAATACTCTGAGTTAGTAAACGAGTTGATACTTAGGCTTTGCACACACACACACACAAAGAGTTCAATGTTCCTTTTAAATTTCTCTTGATTTAAGCATGTTCTCATTCCATTGTTCTTGTTTTCTAATTCCACTATTGAGCACATTGAGAATTGAGTTACGTTTGGATGCAATTTTTTGAAACATTTATCATTTTAGAGGTAGTTCTGTTTTGCTTTACTCGGGACTAGCAAAGGTTTAAGTGTGGGGGTATTTGATAGCATACAATTATGCTACATTATTTCCTATTTGTGTTTAATTTGCAAAAACCGAGCTTAAAAACTAGAACCGGAGTGTTTGAGAGCATTTAGATGATTTTGGAGCTTAAATGTTCATATTTTGGAGATTCAAGGATGAAGAGATGGAGTTTTGGCAAAAGAACCTGAGGGAAGAGCGTTTAGACCCTTAAAATGGCGTCTAGACAGCACATTTGAAATGTCATACCCGAGAGCAAGCATCTCAACGCTGTCTTGTAGCATCGAGATACTCAAAACAAGCGCATCAGTAGAGTTCCGTCTGAAGCGTCGAGACGATGGAGGCACGCACATATGCAGAAACGGGCCGTTTTGGACAGCGTCGAGACGCTACCCCTAGTAGGGGTGTTCAAAAAACCCGATGACCCGAAAAACCCGATCAAACCAACCCAATTCAACGGTTTGGGTTGGGTTATCAACTTGTTTGGGTTGGGTTGGGTTGGGTTCAAATAAATGGAAACTTTATGGGTTGGGTTGGTTCGTGGGTTCACCAAAAAGGAGTTTGGGTTGAACCGAACCAACCCGAACTTCTTATTAATTTAAAAAAATAATTTTTCTTACTTATATTACAACTATATGTACATATATTTATTTTAATTTTATAATTATTTTTAGATTATTTATTATTCAACAACTTTTTAAAATAAGTTTTTGAGTCTTTGGAAGGTAAAAATTCATGATATAAATTGAAATTGAATTGCTAATCTTAATTCAATATTTAAAAATAAATAAATATATATTTTATATATCAATACTTAACTTTTTCTTAAAATAAAATTTTGAGTTTATAACCCGACCAACCCGAACCAACCCAACCCAAATATTTCATGGTTGGGTTGGGTTGGGTTCATTATTTAATAAGGGTTGTTTGGGTTGAAGAAATTTGCAACCCGAATAATTGGGTTAGGTCTAAAACGTACCTCAACCCGACCCAACCCAACCCACGAACACCCCTAACCCCTAGTGTCTCGATGCTGCATCGACAGACAATATAAAAATATCGTTTTCTCTTCAAGAAAGTGGAGGCCAATCTAGGGGTTTTAGCCTTAATCTCGATTAATTGAGGGTTTAGGAAGCAATTGAGAGCGTTTGTGGAGCATTTTTAAAGATCCTAAGCTCGAGGGACGTGGAGATCACGACTAGAATGCGAGATCGACCATCCAAACTTATTCCTTCTCCTTTACTTCTAGTTTCTGCTTTGTGGCTGTAAATTAGGAACTTAAAGGTTTAATTGTATGAATTTGAGTATCTTTGTTCCTAATACTTGGGATGTTTGTATTAATTGATTTAATTGCTTAATTGTTGGAAACTTTGGATTAATTACTTGTCGAATAGATATTATTGCTTTTATGGCTTTGAATTCTTTTATGCATTTAGAGTTTAATGCTTTTAATCACTATTCTACGATTAATTGGATTAATCTACGTTATGCTTGAAAGAGAAAACTTAGGGAGGATTAAAATTGGCAATTAATTAATTACCCGAGTGACAATAGAAGTCAAGGTTGGTTAGTTGTAGTTTTTGAGAAGATTAATTCATTTAGCAGTGATTAATTGTTCATTTGCTAATGGTGGCTCGACAGAGATAAGCTAGTTTAGAACTAAATGCATAACTGATAATGGTTTGTACACGAAAGTGATAAGGGCAATTATCAGAGGTCTGTAATGAAGGGTCGTAGTGCCTTGTATTAATTAGCTAGCGTTGAGGGACACCTAGGTTAGTTAATTGATACTTGAGACTGGAGGAGACTGACAGGAGAGTCCATGTTCTTAGACTTTCTAGACTTATGAGTTCGTTATCAAATTAGTTGTGATTGTCTATTTAATTGTGTAATTAATCCTATACCCAAGTTAACCCTCGTATTGGTGTCTCCAATTTATTTATCTTCTTTTATTTTCTTGTCGTTATATTAGTTTATTCTCTAAATAAAGCTAAGTGAGAGTATTTACGGTACTTAATCAAACTAGAAACCAATCTCTTTGGATACGATACTCAGTAAAAATACCATTTTATTATTACTTCGATCGAGTGCGATTGCGTGTACCTCGATCAAATCCTCAATTAGGCGGGAAATGATGGAGTAGTGTGGGAAAAAATTTCTATGATCTAAATGGGGACATATTCTCTATCTCCATCCTTGCCCCATTTGCTTTTATTATTATTATTGTTATTATTATTATTATTTACTATATATATATATATATATATATATATATATATATATATATATATATATATATATATATATATATTATTGATTATGAATTATAATATTTAAATTTAATGTTTTATTGTTTAATAACTTATGAGATATTGTATGAATAATTTGATATGATTGAATCACATGTGTTGAACAATTTTAAACTTAGATGGTCTTATATGAAATATTATTTAGCATTTATTAGAAAGTTTAAGAATATTCTCTTTATATGGGCATTCTCCATGGAAAATTAACCATTAAATTGAAAATGTCCTAAAAAAATCATTTTCTTAGATTTTTTAAAAAAAATAAGTAAATGGAGAATAATTTCCCACAAAGACTCGGTCTCTGTAAAATTTAATGGAGACTTTCAAGAGGATGGAAAATCAAATGGAGGGTGGGGATAGGGACAGAGAAGTCATCCCCATCAAACATGAGTTAACTACATAGATAGACTATTTGAAGAACCAATTTACACATATGCCCATATTCCAAAAAAATTACAACTTTGTCAATGGCTTAGCTGATTGGAGCCTAAAATAGGAATAAATTTACATATATACCCTTGGCTTCATTCATAATTATTGGGATTCTGAAAATTCAATATGGAAAAGTAATATATATGGTTGATTTTTCATAAACCCTTAAATCATCTATCTTTCATAACCCAAAATCATCTCTTCACATTCAACCATAAGCCCTAAACACAATCTTCTCTTCACCTTCGTTTAGCGCGCCGTATCTCAAGTATTCACTTGTTGTTTTCTTCGAATAGGAGTGACTCATCGCAATCGACATACTCAACTTGATCGACGAACTCAACCCATATGGCCTTCCAATTCAACGGCATAACGTGAGTCTTCTTCGACAGTGGAACCCGACATCCTTTCGGTTCCTATGATATATATTTTCGAACAGCTACGACCTTTCTACTTTTTAGTTGCCTATTTTTTTTGAACAGTTGGTACTTCCAAGGTTTTGGTTTTTTCGAACAACGTTCTGGACGACATTCTAGTTCGTACTTCATTACCTGAGGCCTCTTCGACAGCGTTCTCGACAGGCATATTTCGCTCCCTAGTTTTTTGGAACAGTAGACTTCTTTCCAAGCTTTATCTTCTACTTTAAATATATACGTGATTTTTTAAAAATAATCATATATGTTGGTTTGAAATGAACTGTACTTCATTGCCAAAATTTTCAATTATGTTAACATTGCTAGAATCAAATCAATGCCCAAATATTCTATTGGGTATAGCATTATTAGAATCAAACACATTTATTCTATAGTTAATCAAGAGAATAATCGAGATATTTGACAAATCAAATTTGTTAGTCTCTCCTTTTTAAAGCTTTGTGTAACGATGTTGATGAAATTAATGGAAAAGTACACTCTGTAAGTGTATATGTACAATATTTAATATATATGTAAAGGACACCCATACTTTCACACAAAAGAACGCAATTTGGCATATATTTTGTTCTTGATCTCTTCGTTTGTCGGTTTTCAAAATTCTTTTTGTTTTCCTCCCTTAATAAATTGAGCTCAATAAATGCCTATGAAATTGATAGTCTAGCCTTTATTTCACACTAAGCTGATTTTTTCCTAATAAGATCATAGACAATGTTTCAAGGGCCCTTCATAACAATTGCTTCATAATACATAACTTGGTAAATTCATAGTATGTATATTCGACTGAAGTAGATCTGATGTTACTGATTATATGGGTTTTGTATGTATATTGTACTTATATATATTCAATAAACATGGTATATATAATGTGTTGGTCAGTTATGTAATGAGTATAGTGTATCTTAGGGTACATATTATATAATATGGAGATATGTCCATCCTACTATGAAATATTATGTTGAAAATTTGTAATGAATACATGGTATATATACTGTGTTGGTCAATTTTGTCTACGTTGCACTAAATCTGATGTCTCTGATTTTGTAGGTTTCGTATGTATATTGTTGATAAAGAGCTTGTTGAAGGCTCTATCAAATATATTTATAAACCAGACCTCTAAAATTTGCAGTAATAGTGGTCATGGTCGATCATAGGAATTGGAGTTCTTAGATTAATTAAGCACCATAGTTACTCACACCTGATTTTATCTAGAGAACCTAATTCAGAGGGGAATAAAAGTAAACTAAACTATTATTTATAAGGATGGAGTCCATTTAGAGAGAAGATTGGAGAGTACTAACATGAAGCACAAAATGAATTGATTAAGAAATTGTATTAACATGTAGCAAACATAAGCCAAGAATTACTAAATTATCTGTTTGACTCTCTCGAGCTCAAACAAACTCATGCATAGACATAAACCAACTTCTCGGTCTATTTCTACAACTAAGCATGACATTAACAATATTCTTTTAATGGCTTCTAACAATAACCTATTCATTCTCATATAATAGATTATTATTAGTCATGCATCCAAGTTCTAAAACTAAGTTTACTTTCTCAAGCTGACCTCAATTTAACAAATATAAGCGATGGCCAAAAGCTTAAACAAAACACACAAGATGCATAAATCCTTGTTACAAGTCTAACAATAAAAATCTCCAAGAGTATAATTACTCATAATTACATCAAATTCAGTTCACAAAATCCTAAAAACAATAGAAACAAAGTAAGGGAAAAGAGAGAAAAAACGAGTAACAGTGTGCCAACACTTGTTCCCATCGTGATGTCTCGCGATCTTGAGCCTTGAGTCTCATCCTTAGCCCTCCAAAGTGCTATCTAGGTCCCAAAACAGTGCCTCAATTGAAATTAGGGTATTCCTCTCTAAAAAATGCTCCCTTTGCACGAAATAAAAATTTTCTTTATACTATCGAGACAATGTTGCAACGCTAGGGGCAACGTTGCAACGCTGTCCTTTCGAATCAAATAAAAAAGTAACGGATTTTTTTGGTCTGGCATTGCAACTCTCTATGTGCGGCCTACTGGATTTGAAGGGTTGCATGTATGGCGTTGCAACGTTATGCTCTCAGGCCTAATTGCTTACTCACTTCTTCTCCTTGTCTCTTTGGCCCAAAAGCTTTCCTTTAAGCTTTTTTTTCTCCAAACCACTCCAAATCCTCGATTTAGCTCTCAATACTTGAATCCTACAATTCATAACGTAAAAGCATCAAAGTCCACTAAAAAATACACAAAATTAACTTAAATCTAAGCTTAGAAATAGCACACTTTGTGTGCTATCAATTGTATGATATATATTGAATAAACAAGGTATATGTACTGTGTTGGTCAATTATGTAATGAATATGACAATAAACGCTAGCTTTCTAAGGACTTAAATTTGTAAGTCTGTTGGTAACCCGTCTATTCCCCCTTGCAAACGGGTACTTGGAGAACAGAGAGAAGTTTGAAGAATACTATTGTTTTAAAGAAATATTATTTTTATCTTTGAAAAATATTTTGATTTTTATGAAGAAATGTCGAACCTACTCAAATCTTTGATTCTAAAGAAGTTACTCAAAGATACTCAAGATGGTGTAAGCTCTAGTACTCAAATTATTGACAAAAGTGATACTCATATGGCAGAGAATAAATTTGAAGATTTACTCAAAAATTCAAATGATCAACTCCAGATTGCCAAGATTGAAGAACAACTGGCAAACTGGAACATTCTTCAAATGGATCCTAGAACGATCTATTACAAAAGTACATTTGATTTTACTCAAAGCTGGGGAGTCAAGCTATGGAACGTACCATAGCCATCCACAACAACCCAGAATCCTTCAACCTCTTCTCAAAAGATCTAAGTTTCAGACACATAGAAGAATATCAATTTATGCATCTTGGCCTTGTCCACATCGCAATCAAACAACTATTCCATTCAGGTCTAAATACTTCTATTCTCATTATTCTAAGAGACAAGAGATTTTTAGATTTTGAAAGCTCACTACTAGGAATAGTAGAATCAAACATGGAGAATGGCCCAGTCTATTTCAATTGCTATCCAGGCTATTCTCTATCCTTGACAGATCCAAAGATCTTAAATTATCTAATTATTGATGTTTATTTCAAGGATTTGAATATAGATCCAGGATCCCATGGCTTCGTAGCTATATTCAGGGTTTGTTATTGCCTGATGAAGACTCATATAGCTCCAAGAGCTCTTTGAGCATCTCCTCGAGGAGAAACAGTACTCATAGATGCCAATACTTCAAAATCAACGATGAAGACTCCAAGGACTCTATATTGGGATGAAATCACCAGAAAGTCAAAGTGGATACTGAAGGATGCCTTTACACCTCCAGTTCCAAAACCAAATACCGTTACTCATATTATTGAACATACAGATGGCCAAGTGGAAATCAATTTCCAGGATGAAGAGCCAGCTATGCCTAAGGTCATGGACTACACTAGTTCCAAACAAAGTGCTTTCGAATATCGAGGAGAATCATCAACTTCTCGAGATTTTAGAAGCAAACCTTTGCGAAGATCTCTCTCCGCAAAAATTAACTCAGTAGATCTAGGTCCACGCATACCAGATATTCAGTATGCAAAGCCTCAATCTCCTACTCAAATTGATATGGACACAGCAACCCAATACAATGAGCTTAATGTCATATCAGAAGAATTCAAAATCAATATGGAATTCTTGAAAGAGGATTTCCTAAGAAGCAAATGAAAGATTCCAAGAGAATCTTTCTTCAAAGCCTACGAGCATGATGAAAGGGAAGAATCCAAGACTACATGGACAAATACTATAGAAAGTTTTAAAGACAATATGCCTTTCTTCAAATGGTTCACCTGCCGAGATATGTATCAACAACAGGTGAACACTCTCAAAGAAGTTATTTGGAAGACCTCTGAACAAGGAGAAGCTCCAGTACTCATCCCCCATTAGAGTAGATCGAGTTCAGAAGCTCTTATGGAAATTTGGTCATAACAGCACCTTTTAAGCAGCTTGACCCAAAAGAAGAAGAAAAGAACCCTTCTAAAGGAATTAGAGGAGTTCATATTCAAAACAACTTCACCAACAAGATCCTATCCACTATAGCTGAACAAATGAATAGGATCGAGGAGAAGGTTTTTACTCCAGCAGATGCCAAAAAGAAGCTAACCTTTGAGGACAGTTCTTTCCCAAAGATAAAGCTTCAGTACCATTCTTTAGCGAAGATATGGGAAGGCCAATTGCAAGGATCAAAAGCAAAAAACATGTGATGCTTAAAAATATCGAAAAGCATCTTGTAAAAATAACAATCAAATAGGGAAAAGAACCTCAGATCAATGTACTCAATGATGAGGAAATATCAGAAATGGTTGCAAAAATGAACCATTTTACAATTTCCCAAGAAGATCTTGAAGAACTTCTTAAAGAAAAAAAACTCTTACCTAACAAAGTCAATAAGATTTCAGGAACAAAGTCATAATCCACGAAATTACTATCCTAGGACGTCTCATCCAGAACTTTCCTATGAAGAACGACCCTATATGTCAAAAAGATCATTTGACGGAGAATCAATCTATAATGGAACGTCGATGGTCTTTCTCAATATCTAGTCGTGGGAGTTGTCCAAGAAATGTTTGTTGCTAATGCAACATATACTTCAAAAGGACAATAAGACTCAAAAAGTGCTCATCTTATCAGTTCAGGATTCACTGGACAATTAAGAGGCTGGCGGACTGTTGCTTACTCTGATAAAGAGAAGAATAAGATCCTAAGCCATACTATAATTATAAAGAAGGAGACAAGGATTAAGCCATCTTCTTCTACTACTCAACCAGATGATTCTCGCAAAGAAAAGGTTGAAGATGCCGTGATAACCCTTTGTTTCACAATCATCAAACACTTCGTTGGAAACGCTGACAATTACACGCATCAAGTGGGGACATATCTTCAACAATTAACATGTTCTAAATTGCAAGATTTCCAATGGTACAAAGATACTTTCCTAACAGAAGTATATAAAAGGAAAGACTGCTTGGAGCCCTTTTGAAACAAAGGTTCATAGCAGGTCTACCTAAATTATTCGACGCAGAGTTGACAATCTACCTTAGGTATCAATTCAAAGGAGAAATCCCTTGGACAGATATCACCTACGGTGAATTAATTCAATATGTCATCCACGAAGGAGGAAGACAATGCCTACAGGCCAAACGAAATGAGAAGCTCTCTCATTCAAAAACCGAAAGAAAAAGGGAACTCGGACAATTTTACAAGATGTATTATTATCAAGAAGCAACAGATCTACCCTCAGTTTGTGCAAAGAAAAATCCTTTCATAAAAAGGACATATTACTCAAATTCCTATCAAAGGAAACCATTTGCTTATAAACCTTGTAAGCAAACTCCTTACAGGAAACATTCTTACAGCAAGAAGACTCCTCAAAAGGGAAAAATCTACTCAAAGATAGATGTTTCAAAAGTCCAATGCTACAAGTGTAGAGGATTTGGGCATTATGCACCTAAGTGCCCAATGAAGAAGAAAGTCAATGAACTTAATATCGACAATGATATTAAGAATGATTTACTCCATGCCTTCAGATCAAATTTTGAAGATTCATTCTCTGATGACAATGATTATGATGATGGAAAAATTCTTTATCTTGAGGAAGAATCTGATTCTTATTCATCTTCAGAAGGAAAACTTCAAATTACTCATAAGTTAGGCTGTGATGGTAAGAGATTATGCAATTGTCTTGATTGCATAAATGTTTTAACAAAAGACCAAGAACTTTTGTTCGAAGTCGTAGGAGATCTCACAGATAATACCCTCAAGAAGACAATACTCAAAAGAACCAAAGATTCTTTAAAATCAGAAGCTAATACTCCTACAACCTCAAAAAAGCCCATACCTTCTTTAAGCACTCCTCTAACATCCATAGATGATGTGCTTAAAATGTTCAAGAAATCCAAAGAAGTTCATATTTCAGATTCACAATTTGAAATCAACAAACTTAAAATAGAAGTCAAGTCATTTCGAAAGGATTATCATAAGGATATTACTCAATTATCAACTAAAGTAGCCTTGATCAAATCAAGTTAAGAGGCTACCATTTTCTCACAAGAGGAAATGAAGTAGGGCCTTCAGAACAAGAAACATCATTTTTAGCAACCTTAACCAAGGTGCAGTTTCATAAATGGTATGTTAAAATATCTTTAAAGATACATGACATAAAGCTTACTGCAATTGCGTTGGTATACTCTAGAGCAGACCAGAACTATTGATAACTCTTAAATTAAGAGTTATATGCTAGTATTTTCGGGCTAAATTGTAGATTTTTATCTCATTATATTTTAGAAAACTCCAAGCTTTGATGTATTTTGCTCTATGATTAATTTTGATATAGTAATATTATTATTAGAGCAAAATTGTCTTAATTAAGGTGCTTTATGCGATTAATTCAGGTTTGATTAAGGAGAATTCCAGAAGCCAAGAGCAGCAGTTTTACAACTATTTGCTTGAGCAAACTTTGCGATTTAGACCTATACGAATTTCGCACGTGGGAGCTGTTATTCATTAATTGAGTTGGCATCTGTCAGTCCAGTCAGCGTTTTTTCAACCATCCAGAGCCCGCCACGTCTCAGGACCTGTCTAATCAGCCCTTGTTTTTATAAAGAATGAGTATATGTGTGGGCAGCCGTTTTCTTGGGGAAGAAGAAGCTGAAAATCCCGAAAATAACAGAGAGAGAGAGAGGAGGCGGAGAGCTCCGATTGGAAGGCCATCAACGGAAGTTTACCCAAAAAGGAAGGTTTCTCCAGGGCATCAACGCCGATGCTGAGTCAAATATTTTGGGGCAGCTTTCCGATTTCTTCTGCTACGTTTTCTGCTTTCATTTAGTAGTTTTCTGCATTGTTTATTATGTCTACATTTCGATTTCTTTTCTGTTGTTGTTTTTCCTGTAGTATGAACTAATCACCATAAGGTGAGGATTAGAGGATGATTGTTTTTAGTTAATGTTATAGATGAGTATATTTCCTTTCCATCGATTTGGTTTTTAAGAGGTTGTATTTATTAGTTCGTATCCGCTTGGCCAGCCGGTATGAGCAGTGTTCCTTTGATTTCTGGGAAGAATAGGAGAGGCTGAAAACTTGAAAACCACGTTAGCCCCTTGTTAGGGTTAGTAGCTAACTAAGTGGGTAGGTTAGGGATAATCACTCACCTAACGCACATAAAATACAGTGGGTTTAATGTGCTGAAGTAATAGAAATGAAACAGCATATATTCGGTGATTCCGGAGAATACCGTGAAATCTGTAGTGAATCGAATGGAATGAATATGTACTCAATTCGTAATTTAATTAAAGCATGATTTACCTCTAATCCGAGCCTTCCATTTAACTAAAAGTACAAGTTAGTCATTCTCTGTTTTCTGAAATTTTTACTCTGTTTTTCCTGCTTTAGCATTAATTTTGTTCCAGCAATTGTGATTTCTTTTATTTCATTTCCCTTGATGAATTTGAATGGTTACAAACTGAGTTACTAAGAATTAATTTTGGGTAATTAGAAGAATTAATAGTCCCTGTGGATTCGATAATTTACTTACCGCTTGCTACAGAAATATGTGTACACTTGCGCATAGACAACATAATATTGCATAATTATTCACATCACTCTAGCAAGTCATCAAGTTTTTGGCGCCGTTGCCGGGGACTAGTATCATTTTCTTTTTACTTAAATTGATTCTTAGTGAACTGGTGCTTGATTGAATCTGAATTAGCTGTTTGGTTTCATTTTCAGGTGTGTTAGTGGTGTATGAACAAGTCTTCTGACTTGGAATTTCGAATTGATCCAGAAATTGAGAGAGCATTTCATTTAAGGAGAAGAGCTCAAAGAGCTGGTCAAAGAGATAGGCGATATCTAATGGAAAGACAAGATCCACTTATACCGCCTGGACCCCGAGTAGGACCTGCTATCGATGAGAATCAACCACAACCTGAAGTGAGAGGAAATCGACCAGTTAATCAGGAAAATATGGCTGAGAATCCTGTTCTTTTAGCCAATGACAGGGAAAGAGCTATCAGGGCTTATGCAGTACCCACATTTGATGAATTATATCCTAGAATTGCTGGACCAGAAATTGAAGCAGCAAATTTTGAGATGAAGCCAATTATGTTTCAAATGTTGCAAACGGTGGGACAATTCCATGGCTTACCTTCTGAAGATCCACATTTGCATCTTAAGTCTTTTCTAAGTGTGAGTGATTCGTTTAAGAAGCAAGGAGTATCAAAAGACGCACTTAGAATGATATTATTTCCATATTCTCTTAGAGATGCAGCAAAGGCGTGGTTGAATACTTTTCCACCTGGATCTATCTCTTCGTGGAACGATTTGGCAGAGAAATTCTTGATAAAGTATTTTCTACTAGCAAAAACTCCATTCCCATGCAAGGATTTGCTAACAGTTATACATTCAAATCTACATTTGAGTCCTACATTTTCAAGCTAAAACCCAAATTTATCAAAACTAAATGTTGGCCAAACAATAAAACAATACGACATAATGCATAAATAAATTGTTATAATATGAATATCTCTAAAATACACCAAACAGATGAAAATGAACCACGTTCAAGACAAGAGTAAGTCTCTCAAAATTCACCAATTACAACGTAAAACTCAAGTAAACATCTAAAAACAACAACTACGAAATAAATAGGAAAGAAGGGAAAAACTCTCTAACGCGTGCCACACACGTTCCCGTTTTGATATGTAGAGATCCTGTGCCTTGAATTTCTTCCTCGGCTCTCAAAAGTGCTCCTTCAGTTCCAAGTATGAGGTAGAAATCGACTTTAGACTAGTCCCTCTCCAAATGGCATCCTCGAATTCGCAGCCAAAACGTTATATTTATAATCTTCGAGACAACATCGAGACGCTAGGGACAGCGTCGAGATGCTGTGACCTAATTCACACAGTAAAGAAGGAAAATCGGGGTAGTGTTGAGACGCTATAAGCAGCGTCTCAACGCTATGGATGGAAAAGGCCTGGCGCTTGCATTTTGGGTGTTGAGATGCCCAAAAGTAGCGTCTCAACGCCACTCCTTCAAGAATGTGAGCTTTTCTTGACTGCATTGACAGCGTTGAGATGCTATGGACAACGTCTCAACGTTGTCCTCTTCGAGTTCCATTACTACAACTTTTATTCTTCTTATCTCCATTGCTTCAGAACATGCCTTTGTGCTCCAAATACTCAATTATCTTTCCCAATTTCTCAATTTCATTGTATTTGCTCGAATCCTACAAATTGAATAAATTAAGTAGATGAAAGTACACTTTAACACCTCAAACTAGCAAGAATATAAGCTTAGGGATAGTACACTTTTGTGTGTTATCAGGTACAAGGCCAAAGAGCACTTTGGGCTTACACATTCTGACAGTGGTCTGATGAATGTAAAAGCCAAATAACATTGTGAATATTTCATCACTCTAATTGATGATTATTCAAGACATAAGTATCTTTACCTAATGCAACATAAGTCTAAATTTTTTAAAAGTTCAAGAAAAGTAAGGCTAAAGTTGAAAATCAATTAGAAAAATCTATCAAGACATTATGATCATATCATAATGGATAGTATAGAAACCTTGTGTTTGATAGAAATTGGGATTGAAAATTCTAAGCATGCATCAAGTATAATTGTGTGAAATTCCGCAAAAGAGAAGGATCGTATTACAATGGTTTTTGGGAGTTTGAAGGCTAAGTAAATATCACACAAAGAAAGCTTGTGAATATTTCTCGATGCCTATTGAGTACAAGTTGGAAGTTTTTTATAGACCCGAATTTGAATTCACAATTGAATGCTGAAAATTAAAAAGATAAGTTTCAAACCGACAGGACAAGATCATGCTTGGTTTGATCTGATTGAGAATCTACTTTTAAAAAGTAATAAAAAAACCTACTTTAAAAAGCAATAAAGTAAAGCGACAAAGGAAAGTGAATAAAGTTGTACAAATAATTACAACAAGACAAAATAAAAGATAAGATTGAAAAAGAAGAGATGAGGAAGAATCTCCATAATCGTGCATTCAGTTGTGCTTGTCGTCTTCTTCTTTAATAAAGTGACTTTATTAAAGATAACTGACAGTCTTCAATTATTATTTCTTCAGACACTTCAAGGCTGTTGATTAGGTGAGATACACCAAAGGCTTACCAACAGATTCACTGCGCCACCATACGACTTACTACTGAGAACATAATCCTAAAAGACCAGCAACAATCCTCTTTATCAACCTTTGATGTCTTCAGAAACTTTAATCTTCAACTAATACTTTCTTGCTCAGCTACAAGTCCGAATGTAGTCGATGGATTTACAATATACAACAAAGAATTCAAAGCTACTTATAGGAATTCTTTGTACATTTATGCAAAGGATCTAGGAATTTACAAAGAAAATAAATTTATAGACTATTTACAAAACTATACAAAGACGAAAATAAAGAATATACAAGAAAACTGGAACGTATATACAGGAAAATAAGAATGTTCTGACAAAGAAGAATGTACAGGAAAAGAAAATTAAATGTACAAGAGGAGAGTCGAATGTACAGGAAAAGAAAATACACTTTTTTTTTTATATAATCTAGACTCACGGAGGCTGTGAATCTAGGAAATGATCATCTAGATCATATTGAGACGTTCCTTCATCATCATCGCTTGATGATAGACTTTGATGAGAAGTAGTTGATGCTACCGAAGCAGCATATTGAATAATTCTTTGAAGGTCTGCTTTAGACGTTGTTTGTGCCAAAGCAGCCATCAGCTTTGATTTCAAATTCAGGAATTCTGAATTCTTTCTTTTTGAAAGGTCTTGCAAATGGGCATTTTCTGCAAGCCATAATTTTATTTCTTTGAGATGGGCGTGGAAATTCATATTTATCCCACCATTTGACTTTGATGACTTTGTAAAGTCGTTTGAAGAATGGTTGTTGCTCTAGCTGGAAATTCCAACAGAGTATCCATGGAATTTGAAAGTGTAAATAGAAACGCATTGTTAAAGAAAAAGCATTTCTGTGTACGTTTTGAGAAAAATAAAAATATGATTCTTGAATTGGTACGGGGAATATCTCTTCTATGATGCAAAAGTTATTCCACCATTGAATGAACTAGTATGGAAATACCATACGGTGTGCATTTGAACAAAATTGAATGAACCATGAATGTTCAAAATTTTGAAACCACATAACATTATACCAAGCTTTTATATAGTCTCAATATAAGTATGCTTGGGGTCGAAAAGGTTTGGTGAAACACTTTTCCGTAAAGATGCTCTGATTCCAGTGAGTGGGAGTCAGAACTTTGAAAATTTTTAATTTTGAGTTGGCGATCTTGGTAGGATCATTGCGGTCTGGGATATGGGTCATCTCTATCGATCTGGTGTCTACGAGGATGAATTCGTAGAACTTCTTGTCTTTGATTAAGGCTTTCGGCATGAATAAGAAACCTTTTGGAAAGAAGTTTTTTATAACTTCAACAATTGAACCACCTTCGAATTATGCTTCAATGAGGAGTTCAAAGATTTGAATCGATTTTTTAAACATAGGTTCTTACCTCCAATTTGGGGATGAACCATTTTGTCGACACAATGGCTTCTACGAAAGTGGCCAGGTTTGAAGATAATCCCTGATGAGAGGGAGATTGAGTAGTCGGAGAGACAGTAGGTCTTCTTTGACAGGTTAAACTGGCTAATGGCCTTGGTGGTGGAGTTGATGACTCCATTGAATCCCTTATAACAATCCTAGAGGATCGATTTGCTCTGAATCTAGTCACCGGTGTGAAACCAAGATCCATGGCATATTGATCCGCTATCATTGGTGCAAGATTTTGAGACGTTGAGGCTAGGATTTTTCCCTTTGAGGAAGGAGTAACATGACCTTTGCCCTTACTACTGAACATTTTCTTTCCTATTATCTTTTAGAGAAGAGGAAGAAGATGGAGAAGGAGAGAGTTTTGGAGTTAGGAACTCCCTTGAGAGGTAATCAGCAAGCGGGTTTTGAATGCATTTTATAGGCAAAATCTCGAAATCAAAACATGATAAAATCACTTGCCATCTTGCGAAAATTTATATTGAGACAAGATTCTTAACATCTTTTTCAAAAACGAATTTAGATGCTCGAGAATCTGTTTTGATTATAAATAGTTCATTGGTTAAATCTCCTTGAAATTTATGAACACATAAAACAATGGACGTAATTTCTTTTTTGATAGTTGAATAGTTTTTCTATGTATCATTCCATACTCCAGAATGAAATCTTACTATTGATTCTTGTTCATCCAAAGACTGTTTGAGGATTCCTCCATATCCAATATCGAATGCGTTAGATTCCACTATTAAAGTTGCTTCTAGATTAACAAGACTCAAACAGGGAATTGATTTGACTAAAGCCTTAATAGATTTTACAGCTTGCGTATGCACAGCTATCCAAGGCTTTGCATCTTTTCGCAACCTTTGAAATAAAGGTTTGCAAATGGGTTTCAGATCTTTGATAAAATCTGAAACATAATTGAGATAGTCCAAAAACCTTTGTAATTGGGTTTTATCGAAAATTTGATCAGGAAAGTTTTTTGCAAATTCTATGGACCTTTGAGTAGGTTTAATTTGGCCCATATAAATTTCAAATCTAAGAAATCAAATTTGCGTTTGAAACAATTTTATTTTTGAAATAGATATCACCAAATCATTGCGTTTAATAATATCTAAACATTTCTCTAAATGAGAAAAATGATGATCTATACCTGATGAGAAAATTAAAACATCATTGATATAGATAATTGAAAATTTTTAATATGATCAAGAATGTCACTCATGATCTTTTGAAATTCGGATGGAGCATTTTTTAGCCCAAAGGGCATTACATTCCATTCGTATTGTCCAAAAGGGACATTGAATGTTGTCTTGTACCTATCTTTTTTCTCCACATCCATCTTTTTCTCCACATCCTTCCACTACACCTTCTCCACATCCATCTTCACATCACGTCCATCTCCTTCTCCACCATCCGACAAGACCCTCTTATTTTCAACCTTTCTTTTCTATTTTCAACTTTACTTTTTCTTTTTCAAACTTGTAATAAATACATATAGGCTTTTTGACTTTTAGGATTTTAGGCTTTTTGACTTTTAGAATTTTATTTCTTTTTCCACGTTTTGTTTTCCTTTTAGACAAAGGTAATTATCACCTTTTGTCTTTTGTAATTATTGTCTTTTGTAATGCTTTCCATAAAGAAGATGTAACCAGTCAGCGCTTTGTCCTGTCGGTTCATCTTTATCTTTTATTATTATGCATTTCAATTACGTTTGGAGTCCGGGCTCTATAAAAGAGTTCCAAATTGTACTCAATAGGCAGAAGCGGATAATCTAGCAAAAGAGAAGAAGTAAAAATCTCTCTAAGCTATCGATTCGCAAAACACTTGTATTCTGCAAAAATCCTAATTCTCCTATCCTTTTAGCAGTCTAAGCAAAGATTGTGGGATTTGGGAGCAATTGGTATCAGAGCCATACTCAATATTCAATAACACTCCAATCTTTGAAGCAATTTCCTTTGTTTCAAATTTTTGCGTTTCTTTGATTTAATTTATTAAATCTCTTTAAACTTTAGAGTTAAATTTAGTATTGATTAAATTCAATACAATTCTTCTCAAGTTTCTCTCTGTGATCGTTCCGTCAGCCCTTCCGTCGGTAGGCGTTGGTAAGCGTAAGGTGTTCCAGGCAGCAAGAGGCGTAAGACCGTTGGTAAGCCACGTGTTCCAGTCTACAGTTGGGTAGTTCGTGGAGAGAGAAACGTTTGAAGGATTTTATTGTTCTTAAACAATATTATATTTACCTTTGATCTTTAATTTGATTTTATGAATTATGTCTAAGTTACTCAAATCTTTGTTACCAAGAAAATTACTCAAAGGAGAGAGTTCTTCTTCATCTACTCAATTGGCTCAAACTACTCATGAAGACGATGCTCATAAAGCGGAGTCAAATGCTGACGAACTCGCCAGGACTACAAATGAATTACTTCAGATAGCTAAAGTGGAGCGACAATTAGCCAACTGGAATATTCCAAAATTAGACCCAAAAATGGTCTATTTCAAGTCTACCTTCAATTTTACTCAAAAATGAGGAGTAAGGATTGTTGAAGACAAGATTGTTGTCCACAACAATCCTGAGTCTCTGAATCTCCTCACCAGGAATCAAATCCTTTCACACAAAGAGGATTATTCATATATGCATCTTGGATTAGTCCAGGTTGCAATCAAGCCGCTGTTCAGAACCAGCCTTAATACTCCTATCCTTCTCACCCTGAGGGATAAGAGATTCTTACGGTTTCAAGATTCTCTTTTGGCGATGGTTGAAACCAATTTGGAAAGCGGACCAGCCTATTTCAATTGCTATCCATGCTATTCGCTATCACTTCAAGATCCCAGAATTCTAAATTCTTTAATTCTGGATGTATACTTCAAAGATCTGAACATGCAACCAGATGCTCATGTATTTGTTGTTATATTCAGATTATGCTACCGTCTAATGAAGACAGAGATAGCTCCAAGAGCCTTAAGGGGTTCCCCAAAAGGAAAAACCATACTCCTTGAAGCAAATGTTTCGAGATCTAATATTCAGGTCCCTAAAACATTACACTGGACAGACATAACTCGGAATTCTCATTGGATACTTGAACGAGCTATCGCTTCAGCAGTACCACCTCCGAAGTCTGCCACTCAACTAGTTGAGCATCTAGATGGAGTTGTTGAAATAAGTTTCACCCAAGAAACTCCATCGGTTCCAAAAGTCTCAACTTTTGCTCCATCCAGGCAGAGTGCCTCAGATTTTGAAGGAGAAGCTTCATCTTCCAGAAGCTTCGAACCTCAAGAACCATTGAGAAAATCTTTATCTGCAAAGATTAACTCAGTGAACTTTGCTCCTCGCATACCAGAAACAACTTATGTGAGGACAAATTCTCCTACTCAATCAGATATGGATGTAAGAAGCCAATTTAATGAGCTCAATGTCTTATCTGAAGAATTCAAGATAAACATGGAATTCTTGAAAGAGGATTTCATGAACTTGAAGTGGAAAATGCCTAGAAAGTTTTTCTTCAAGGCATATGAAAAGGAAGAAAGAGAATAATTCAAAGCTACATGGATCTCTACCATGGAAGCCCTTAAACAAAATATTCCTTTCTTTCAATGGTTCGCCAGCCGAGAAAATTATGATGAGCAGGTGAACGTTATAAAAGAAACTCTCTGGAGAACTCAAGAAGGAGAAGTTTCTAGTACTCATCCACCCATGGAACATATTGAATTCAGAAATTCCAAGGGAAATCTAGTTGTTGCCTCTCCATTCAAGCAACTGTCGTTGGAAGAGGAAAACAAAAACCCCTCTAAAGGTATTCGAGGAGTTTTTGCTCAAAACAACTTCACAAACAAGATGGTATCCACCATGGCAGAACAAATGGATCACATTGAGGAGAAGGTTTTCACTCCTCCAAAGATTCAAAAGCCTCTTAGGATAGGATCATCTGGAATCCCAATAATTGAGGATACTCTTTCAATTTTTGGAAGGATTCCAGGAGGGTCAATTCCATTACTAAAAAGCAAAGAAGAGATCTTGCTTGAATGAATTCAACAGGAGCTCAACAAGCTTAATGGAAAGTCTCCTCAAATTAATGTACTCAATGATGACGAGATAGCTGATATAATTGCAAAAATGCAGCAAGCAGCAATCTCAGATGAAGAGCCTAGAGAAATAAATACAATCTCTATGCACTCAAAAAGTAACCCAAGGACTTATTATCCAAGGGCTACTCATCCAGATTTGACAATAGAAGACCGAAATCATGTTATTGCCAGTTCATTTAATGGATCATCCATTTATGAATGGAATATTGACTGTTTTTCTCAATATTTGATCATGAATGTCGTCCAAGAAATGTTTGTTGCTAACGCAGCATACACTTCAAAAGGCGCAACTGATCATCAAATCGCCAAGCTTCTTGTTGCTGGATTTACAGGCATTCTAAGAGGATGGTGGCAAAATACCTTCACTGATGAAGAAAGAAGGGTAATTCTCACTCATAAATCTCTAGTAGAAATAACTGATTCTACTAGAACAGTGAGAGAAGTTGGAGAATCCTCTTCAACAGCCCAAAGTAGGGTATCTCAGACTACAGGAGCCACTGGTGTCACTGCAGCGGCCCTATCAACAGCCCTTGCAGCCACTACAAGGGGATTCAAAGAAGATGCAGTTACAACCCTCTGCTTTAGCATACTCAAAGCTTTTGTTGGAGACAACAATGATTATGTTAATCAAACAGGTGAATACCTTCAAAGACTGACTTGTCCAAAACTTCAAGACTTTAAATGGTATAAGCAGACTTTCTTAACAGGGGTCTACAAGAGAACAGATGCCCATAGCCCATTCTGGAAAGAAAGATTCATAGTCGGATTACCAAAAATATTTGGCTCCGAACTATTACTTCATCTCCGAGAATTGTACAAAGGAGAAATTCCATGGAGCTCGGTCACTTATGGCGAGCTTTGTCATTTCGTCATCAGCCAAGCAGGAAAGCAATGCCTTGAAGCTGCTCGGCACGAAAAGCAAAACAAGTCCAGAGAAAGGAAACAAGAATTCGGACAGTTTTGCAAAATATATTACTATCATCCTGAAGCTCCGTCTGTCAGGAAGAAGAGGCTTAATCAAGCCAAAATTCATTACTCAAACTATCGGCAAAGATCCAAGACTAGCAGACCATATGCTAAGGGTCCTTACCGAAAAGTTCAATATAGCAAAAAGAATCCTACTGTCAATAGGAATTTTTCAAGAAGACCTTCTTCTAAAGTCCAGTGCCACAAATGCAGAGGATTTGGGCATTATGCTCCAAAATGTCCAATGAAGAAGAGAATCAATGAACTTAGTATTGAAGAAGATATTAAGAATGAACTACTCCAAATAATGCGAACTGATTCTGAAGAATCAACTTATGAAGAATCTGAAGATGATCATGCACTTCAACTCCTGGAAGAATCTGAAACAGATATTTCCGAAGGAGAAATACCACATAAACCTGATTGCAAAGGAGGAAGATTTTGCGGTTGTTTCAACTGTATAAATGTCCTAACCAAGGATCAGGAATTGCTATTTGAGGCGGCTGAACAAATTGCAGATGCCAACCTCAAAAGTAATATACTCATTCGTCTAAAAGAATCTCTTCAGAAAGAAAAGGAGAAAGAGTATGCTTCGGTTGATACTCATTATCCGAACATCGAAGATGTCTTTTCCCTTTTCAAGAAGGAAAAGCAAGAAATCAAAGCTTTAGACTTGAAGTACCGAAATCAATAAACTCAAGGAAGAGGTTAAGAAACTTCGCCTTGATTATCAAAGGGACATAGCACAACTGTCCATTGAAGTTGCTATGATTAAATCAAATCAAGCAACTACTTCAACAGCACAGGCAGATGGAGAACTTTCGGAATCTTCAGCAGAAGAAGAACAGTTCTTATCTACCTTGCAAAAAGTCCAGTATCAGAAATGGTATGTTAAGATATCATTACGGGTACAAGACTTTTCAATTAATGCAATTGCTCTAGTAGATTTAGGAGCATATCAGAATTGCATTCATGAAGGCATTATTCCTTCAAGGTATTTCGAAAAGACAATGGAAACCTTGAGAGGGGCGAATAATCAGCCTTTATTCATCAGACACAAGCTTCCAGAAGTGCATATATGCAACAACGGAGTTTGCTTTGTGACCTCATTCTTATTAATCAAGAACCTAAATCAAGCAGTGATTTTAGGTACGCCATTCATTACTCAATTATATCCATTACAGGTAACAGATGAAGGAATCTGCTCATCAATCATGGATAAAACCATTATATTCAAATTTATTGACCCATTAAGAGAAAGTAATCTTAATGTTGTTGATAAGATCAACCTCAAAAAGAAGCAGATTGACAACATTCAAAAGGGACATTGAATGAGAATCGGATGAGAATTGGATGAGGGTTGGTGCATAAAGTTGTCTGTAAAAGGGAAATTTGTCTCATTAAAACACACATGCCTGGATACATATACATGCCTTGAGGAGCTAAGGCATCGATATCCTCGATGATTATTGCTGTAACCAATAAAAACACAACGATCAGTGTGATAATCAAATTTGTTCAGCTGATAAGGTCGTAGACAAGGATAACAAGCGAAGCCAAAAACTCTCAAAAATTTGTAATCTGGTGACTGATTATGTAAAAGGGTAAAAGGAACCTTCCCTTCAAGAGTAGCAGAAGGCATCCGATTGATCAAATACACTGCAGTATGAAAGGCATCCCACCAATACACTAACGGCATTTTAGCCTGAGCAAGAAGAGCAAGACCTGTTTCCACAATGTGTCTGTGTTTCCTTTCTATTCGACCGTTTTGAGAAGAGGTATAGGGACAAGCTAGCTGAATATGAATTCCAACCTTAGAAGCTTACTGAATTAATGGTTTAAACTCCCCCCCTTCATCACATCTAACAATTTTAATCTTGGATTCATAAAGATTATCAACTTGCTGTTTAAACTGCTTAAAAACAGTAATGGTGTCACTCTTGAGCTTTAATGGAAAAATCCATGTGAATCGGGAAAAAATCATCAAGAAAATTGATGTAGTACTGATAACCATTTGTAGTAGTAATGGGGGCAGGCCCCCATAAATCTGTGTGAACTAATTCAAGAGGTTTTGAAGCACAGGAGGGAGAATTAGAGAATGGCAATCTGTGAGATTTTCCATACTGACAAGCATCACAAAAGGATATTTTCTCATTGATTGCAGCTTTCAGATTACAAGAAGTTAACATTTGACTTAGAATTCTAGGAGATGGATGACCAAGTCTGTTATGCCATACACTTTTAGAACAATACAAAATGAGATGACTTCTAGGTGATGTTAACAACAAAAGATCAACCTGGTTTCTATTGGATAGTCTAGAAACAAAACCAACAAAAGTAAACTGCTTCCTTGAGCCTTCTTGTACACAACCAGGAGAAGAGGCTTTCAATGATGGTAACTGATATAATCCATCTTTAAGATTCCCTTCCAGAAGAACTTTCCCCGAGGCTTTGTCCTTGACAACACAAAAGGAGTCATGAAATTCAACAATAGCAGAGTTATCCATGGTTAGACAAGATATACTAATCAAATTCTTGCTAATCTATGGAACATGTAAAAGACCTTTTAATATGAGGTTCCTAACATTGGATTGAATAAAGGAACTGCCAATGTAATGAATAGGTAGTTGACTGCCATTTCCAACAGTAATTTGTTCCATACCTGTGTAGTCAGTCTTGAGGGACAGATTTTCAAGGTCTGAGGTCAGATGGTTACTTGCACCACTATCCAAATATCAAGCATTATCACGCAAATGTTCAGGGGCAGCAACCAAAGCCATTGGATTTCCATAGTTCTGTTTGGCTTGTGTGGAACATCTTGAGTTAGTAGAATTTTGATTGTTGTTGAAGCTTCGTTCAAAACGATAGTAGCACACAGCCGCTATATGTCCTGACTTGTTGCAAACTTGACAAATTGGTTTAGAATTTCTAAAGAACCTCCCTCTGCCTCTTCCTCGTGTATTCTTCTGATAGTTCCCGTTATGGTTACGATTTTGCTGTGAAGTCTGATTGACTTGTGAGGAAGGAGTGGCAGCAAGATTAGCAGAGGGTTGATTAATGGATATCGTCCCCTTGAGAGCTTGGAGTTTCTCTTGACGCTTTTCAAAGGTCATAGAGTTGTAGAGCCAACCAACCAACAATTTATCAACAGCCATCCATATGTCATGCTCAGGATTAGGCATCAACAGACCTTAAGGTTCTTCTTCAAAGGGAGGAATTTCAATTGACATTTCAGGACATATGCTCTTTCCTGTTAGATGCCCTTCAAGCTTGTAGCTTCTGAGAATGGGCAAAGCTATGTTCTGCCATAGCAGGAAATTGTTTCGATCCAACTTTATGGAAGTGGCCTGATTAAGAAGGTTTGTAAAAGCAAGGCTCCCGACTGGTGTAGGTCCACATCTGACTTCCATTGCTCCTGCAACTTTGGAAACATGAACTGGACCAGGACTTTTGAGTAATGGAGAATGAGAAAGAGGAGTCTGAGATGAAAAGGATTCATTGGTGTTAGCCATAATAGCTTTGATACCAAATTACAGACTCAGAGAGAGAGAGACTGGACAAAAGGAATTCCTTTGTATTTCGAATTGTGTTTGTCAATGTATTTAGAATACAAGAATACCACCGTCTTATAGACCCAACAAATGGTTAGACTAATAAAGAAAAAGGACTGTGATAAAACAGAGAAAGTAAGTAAGAAAAGACAACTCCTTGACCCAACTGTAGCAATCAACTGTAGAGAGATTTATGACTTGACAAATTAAACATTTATTTAGTAAATCTATTCCATTCTCATTGTTCTGAGTACATTACCTAATACATTTTCAAGAAATTCTTAAATCGAGATCTAATTTCTTAATCTTCTAGTAAACACATAGCCAATTGTTTTGAAAACATATAATACAACTTTATTTTCATTGAATCCCTAAGAGGTGATCAAACAATACTAAGAAACCAATCCGACCGAACCACCGTTAGTCGGTCGGCGTGGTCGATGTTGTGGTCGGTGTGCAAAATTGATTGATCGGTCGATCAGCAGTGACGAATCCAAAACTTTAAGTCGGGAAGCTTAAATTCGTATATATGAAAATTATTTTGAACATATTGGTCGATTCAAAACTTTATGTCGGGCACAAATTCGTATAAAGATAATTTTAAATGCATTAATATATATTGATTTTAATGTATTTTTTATATTAGTTTTTTTTTAGTTCATTTTGATATTAGTTTGTTCAATATAGAAAGTAAGATTGATTTTTTTTTATATAGCATTATAGTTTCTTCTTGAAAATAATTAAATAATAACTAATTTTTTTATTAATTATCATTTCTATTTGACAAAAAAAATCTATTTTGAATAATAAATTAAAACAAAAATTATAATATTTTTTATTATTTCATATTTTTAGATACTTATATAAAGTTTTATTTTATAAAGAAAATAGGATAAACAATATGAAATTCTAAATTACTTATTAATTACACTTTCAATTTCATCACATTGCACCTCAAACTTAGATAAGTGTTGCAATCTTAACATATGTGGTAACTTTTCCTTTAAGATAAGTTTTCATTTGAAAAATCGTTAAAAAAATATTCTCATGTGCTTTCAAATAATTATAAAACATATGCATGTTCTAAACAATT
Organism: Trichosanthes truncata; assembly: GCA_033996785.1. Taxonomy (NCBI): domain Eukaryota; kingdom Viridiplantae; phylum Streptophyta; class Magnoliopsida; order Cucurbitales; family Cucurbitaceae; genus Trichosanthes; species Trichosanthes truncata. The sequence goes on from JAWPNB010000004.1 coordinate 19,771,713, forward strand.
GATAAATTTTGAAAGCAAAACGACATTAGAGCCAAATTTTTGTTAAAATTTGTGAGTTTTGATAATGTTATTCACTAGTTAATTTATGCATTAATCAAATTTAAATTTGTGCAAAACCTTATATTATTAAAATTATTGAGTTTATCGAAATTTTTACATTGTTTTTCTTTTTGTTTTAATTTGATGGTGAATTAGCGAAAATTGAACATAGAAATTAAGACATTTATCTAAGTTTAAGGTCCAAATTCATGAAATTCAAATTGATACAAGATAAACTTTAGGGTATAAATTAAATTTTTTTCCTAAAAAAGATACATCGTTTTCGTTGTACCAGGTGGTGTGTAATAAAGCCATGCAGAAATTTGAATTTAAAAGGAGGAATATGGCCCTGCCCTGAACACTATGATTGGTCGTGTGTCAGATTTGCACGGTACAAAAAAATCGAAATTTTGATATTCACAAGGACTCTAACTCGAGGATCGAAGGGTGCTAGAGGCGTGGAAACCACTAAGCCAACCAATATACAATTTTGGGAAATTCTCTGAATTATTTAATACTAGAAGAATATAATGTAAAGTTGAGGTAGATCTGCCGCTATCGGTCAGCATGGTCAGAAAAACACTTTTCTGGCTGACCGACCTTATTATTTAGAAGAAAAAGGAGGAGGAGAAGGAGAAGGAGAAGAAAAAAAAATTAGAGAAGGGAAAAAATGTTTGAGCCTTTGATTGCGCCGTTAGAGCAACATTTAATGTTGATGCAACGGCTGCTCCTTAGGAAGACCACCACCGATGGTATTCCCAAGATTTTATATTATTTTTTAAAAAATTAATTAATATTTTTTTCTTTTCTCTTTCTCCTTATCTTTTTTTTTCTTACCTGTCTTTCCTCCTTGGTCTGTTTCTCGTCTTCTCTATTTTTTTTTCAATTTTTCGGTGGCGATGAGGGAGATGCACTGGAGGCGCAGTACTTCTCAATTTCTCTTCTTTTATTTCTCTATCTCTTATTCTTCTTTCATTTTTCTTTTACGTTTCGTTTTCTTCGTAGTTCGTCAAAGTTCTCAATCTTACTTTCACCTTAGCTTCACCCAAAACTGACCAACCCAAGTGTGATCGATCGATTGGTGTCACAAACTCCTCCAAAACTAACGATCTCCAGCCAACGCAAACTGGCATGTCTGTTTTGGGTGTCGGCACGATGATCACCCTAGAGTTCCTTAAAATCCTTTTTTTTTGGATCACCTACCAAACACAACTTAATATTTTAATTAAAAAAAAGAAAAAGAAAAAGATGTTGTTGCCAAATTTTGGACAGGAGAAATCTCACATGACCTCCACGTAACAACGACGGTGAATTTGTATTCTTAGGGGAAGAACGCAGCCTACAAGACAATAAAAACCTGGACACCAGTGTGATGTAGGCCACACAGGCTCCAATGCTTAAGTAAGTGAGGGTTTAGAGAGAATTTGGTAGTTCTATGAGAGGTTTAGAGGCTGGAATGAACTTACTCTGCTCACTCCTCCAGAGAGAGCTTAAATACCTTCCTTACTAAGATGTTTCGTGGGTTTTCGTCTTCGAATGGGGAAAGGAAAGATCGAACTGGACTGGACTGAGGGTACACAAACCATGAGGGATCGAGGCAAGGCCCAAAATTGGGCCTTGCCAATCTTGTCGGCCTCAGCCGGGCCGACCACGGGCTTGGGTCGAAGCCCAAGCCCGTTTCTTCTCCCTCTCATTTTGGGTTGATCATCTGTCATTTTTGGTCCATTCTGACTTTTATTAGGCTTCTTTCCTCATTTGGCCCTTCGTTGTAGCCCTTTAGCCAGCCTATTCTTGTTGGTCCGATTTCACCCATAACATTAGCCCCCACTCCCTAGTTAGGATTCGAGATTAGGAGCGTGTGGAGTAATGCATGGAGCCTAACTTGGAGTAGCATATTAAGTTTTGGAGTCATTGTTGATATTCCGAGGTCTACCTCGAATTATCTCTAGTTAGTGTTGTCCATCCTTGTGAGGATATTTAGCCTCCTAGAGTGTCGATTTCTCCGTTTTCCAATAGAAATTTTAGGGTTCCATCACGCTTATCTTGCGTCTTAGTTCTCCATTTTTATATAGGAATTTTAGGGTTTCGTAACGCTTATTTTACGTATCAGATCATCCCCAGGATTGTCGTCTAACCCTGTAGGTCGGTCTCTTCCTAGTGGGTAAGATTCTCCTCTGGATGTGTGTTCGTCCACATCATGGAGAAAATTTGGGGCTCCAGGGTTCTCCTTGAATCTCTCCAAGATTGTCATCCAATCCCGTAGGGAACATTTCGATCTTTCTTGGGGGCTAAGACTCTCCTCTGGATTCGCGATCTATGTCATTTTCCTGGAGAGAATATATAAATTCGAGGGTGTCCTCAAATTTAAGTGGGATTGCAATCAAACCCCGTAGAGATTATTCTGACTTCCCGACCTCTCGTAGGAGGGAATTTTGGCCATCTAGTAGCCATGTAGCTTCATGACCTCCTGCTGGAGGGAATTCTTGGCTATTCAAAAGCCTTGTAGCTTCCCACTTTTCATAAGCATTTTATGAACATATAGCTTTTATTTTAGGTGGATACCAAGAGGAGAGGAGGAAATTAGACAGGAAGTGGAGATTGGGGGAGCAAAAAGGCATCCTGACATGTTTGACAAGTGTCTAAGTCAGCCATGCAGGCCGGTTCAACCAAACTGGCCTGGTCGACCTTGGCCCAGCCGAGGCTTGCCAAGCTTGGCGCGTGCCAGGCGCAAGCATGCAACCTCTGGCGCACGTAGGTGGGCCTGCCGTGCTCAGGCCCTCCTCGGCCTCAACGCTTTTTGTTTTTTTTTTTAATTTGAAATTCAAATATTCCCTCCAATTTCTCATCCTCCTTCTCCTATAAATAGGAGCTCATTTCTTCACATCTTCACACCATTCTCATCTTCCTCTTATCTCTTTAAGGTAGCTTGTTGTTCTACTACTTTTCTATTTTCTTCTCTTTTTTGCTTGTTGAGATGGCTAGTGAATGCTCTACTACTTCTCCTGAGGTTGAGGGGTATTCCTTTGGTGATGAGTCTCTTAGTACCAGTTATTATAAGGCTCAATCATCTTCTGATCATCTTTTCAGCGAGCCTTCTATATATTTCGAGGTTATATCATCCTTGGTGATCGAGGCTCATCTTGAGCAACTGCGGTACAAGTATGATATTCCCTTCGATGTACAATTGAGGGTTCCTGAACCTGATGATCGTATTGAGGACCCTCCTCTTGGAGAAGTTGCCTTTTATTCTGTTATGTTTAAATTTGGAGTTCGTCTTCCCTTGCCTTTATTTTTACAAAACTTTTTGATGTTGGTTGGGTTGGCTCCCGCTCAGCTTGTCCCAAACAGCTAGAGTTATCTCATAGGTTGTTATATATTATGGACAACATATGGCGATGGTAGTCCAATCACACCACATGTTTTTATGTCTATACATTTTACGCCATAACCCCTCTTTTGGTCGCTTCTTTTATTATCTGAGTTCTTATTGTGGTAAACTGATTGATGGACCAAGTTCGGGTCACGAATGAAAAAATAAATGATTCTTTGTGAGTGAAAATTGGTTAGCTCGTGGGCCCCAAAATTCCACCCACGCAGTTTCCATGAAGTTTGGGGATTATGGTGAGTTACTCTCTTTATTCTCCCTTTCTTCTTGGAAACTGCTTACATAAACCTTTATCTAACCATACTATACCTTTTCTTTTTCAGTCCCCTTCGAGCTCCATCGTTCCAGTGTTGCTCGAGCATTTGTGAGAATTGTGAGGAGTTTGTAAGCTCTAGCTTGTCTCAATCTTTCTCTTGTGAGTCGAAAGAATATTGTCGGAATCAAATTTTCTCCTCCCCCTCTTCCTAAAGGTAGGATTTGGACTCAGATTCTTCTTGTAATTTTTCTTTTAGAAAACATTTGGTCTTGACCCGGGGTCGGCCTCGGCTAGGGTGGTCGCCTCGGTCGATATGGTCAGCCTCGACCACCCTGGTCAGACCTCAGTTCCTCTACTCTAGCTTCTGCCTCATGTGTTTTCCTTAACTCATGATCTTGTTGCTTCCTTTTTTCAGGTATGCCTCCATGATCTACTTCTTTGTTTGAAGCTCAAAGGCAAAAGAAGAAGAAAAAAGCTACCATGGGAGCTGGGCCCTCGAGGGCTGGCGGCTCTAGCTCAGATGTAGAAGGCGCTTCTACCTTTGAGACTTCAAACCTTCCTCCTCGACCTCCAAGTGTCAGTTCTTGTCGTACTAGAATGGGCGTTCCTTCCTTTCCTGAGGAGGATATTCCTTCTAATCTTCCCACTTTCTCCCTTCCTGAAGATTTCTCTCCAGTAAGTAATGAGATTGACATTTTGGGAAGAAGTTTTGAGCTCTTGAGGGGTGTTGGACATGACCATCCTCTAGGTTATAAAATCGAAGATCCTAGGGAGGCTATTGTTGAAGGAGTTTGTGAGTTGCGCCATGTAAGTCTTTCAGTCAGTATTTGTCTTCTTTTATCTTGCATTTGCTTCTTTATAACTGACTCTTTCATTGTTTTGTTCTTAGGCTTTTGGTCAGCTTACTATGTCTGCCATGACCATGATTGAGAAGATCTCCTTTCTTCAACAGACGAATGGTCCCATGATGGAGCTAATTTGACTCAAGCCAATCGTCTTTTGGCTGAGGTTAGAATTGAGCTTGATTTTACAATGGTTGAGCTTCAATCAATTCGTACCTAATTAGATGAAGCCAAGGCCCATCTGACCAATGCAGAATATCTGGCTAAGGAGTTGATAGTGCACGAAAGTGTTCTATTACTTGGACCTAGATTAATGCTAGTTTATGGTTTTAAAATATGCTATTGATGCTTTTTGTGTGTATTTTGTAGATTTTGAGCTAACAAAGTAAAACCGAGCAAAAAGGCAAGTATTAATGTGAAAAGGAAGCAATTTAACTTCAATTAGAGATATCAAGTGAAGAAGAGAAGAGAATTGAGTCAGAGAACAAGAGGCTAGAGCATTGAGACGCTGTATGTGCTGCTTCACAAGTCAGAATTCTCGCACCCATAGCGTCGAGACGCTACTTTACAGCGTTTTGACGCTAGAAACATGTGGGCCAGGCTCTTTCTGTCCGTAGCATCGAGACGCTGCGTGTAGCGTCTCAACACTACCTCGATTTTCCTTATCTACCGTGCGAATTAGGTCACAACATCTCAACGTTGTCCCGATGATTATAAAAATAACATTTTGGTTGCGAATTCGGGGAGACCATTAGGAGAGGAACGAGCCTGAATTCGATTTCTACCTCATAGTTGGGATCAAGGGAGCACTCTTGAGAGCCAAGGAAGACATTCAAGGCTCGAGATCACGGCGTTTCACAACAGGAACGAGTGTGGCACTCGTCAGAGAGTTTTTCCTTTCTTCCTTATTTATTTTGTAGTTTTTATTTTTAGATGTTTGCTTGAGTTTTAATCTGTAATTGATGAATTTTGAGAGAATTATTCTTGTCTTGAGCTTGGTTTATTTTCATTTGTTTGGTTTAATTTTAGAGATATTTATATTATAGCAAGTTATTTATGCATTCTAGCTAGTATTGTTTAATCGTTTGGCCAATGTTTAGTATTGATAAAACTGGGTTTTTGCTTGAAAAAAAAGAACTCAAATCTAGATTTGAATGTATAACTGTTAGTGAATTTTTGCATGGGAATGGAGTTTTTGCTGATAGGAGCCACAAAAGAACTTTATTTAACGCCATGTTTAGTTATAAAAATAGACTAGAATGTTGATTTATCCCTAAGCATGAGGTTTAGTTGGGCTTGGAAAAGTCAACTAATAAATTGGGTAATTTCTTGGCTCATAATTGTTATTTATGTAAATTATCTCATCTATTGGACCAAATAGGTTTTACAGAATTAAATCATTGTTTCAAGAAGGTTCCCTCTAAGTGTATTCAACCTTGTAAATAGTTATTTTAGGTTTTAATTTGATTTTCATCTATTGTTGGTTCTCTAGATAAAATTGAGCACTGGTAACTATGGTACTTAATTAAGCTAAGCAATCCAATCCTTGGATAATGGCATCATTCTTAGCCATATTTGCTTCATTTTTGGCCATGTATTCTCTCATCAAGGCTTCTAATGATGAATTGTGTATTGCAGGTTAAGCTTGCTGTTGTGCCCCATTCTTTGGTACATAAGGTTGCTTGTGGGAATTACTGAATCCTGGTGGTCCTCCTAGCTTTCCATATGAATTGGTATTAGATGTGCTTGCACCTTGCACTCCCCATGAGAAATTGGGATGTTGCCTCCATCCAGGGTTGTACGTATTAGAATAAAGGTTTGCCCTGGGTTGTCCTACATGACAGATAGAAGTCAGATTGTAAGGGTAATTTTCAGCAATATGATTATCATTGCAATAAATACAAGGTGGAGTAGCAATTTGATTAATAGCAGCTATTAGGGCCTGGTTCCCCAGAGTTAATGATTTAAGGTGTTGTTCATCGCCGAGATTTGTGCACTCAAAGCTGCAATTGCATCCACTTCGTGCATTCCTGTAACATTTTGGGTGTTGCTTGGCTCTTCTTCTCCCCATTGGCTATTGTTGGACACCATGGCATCCAAGATTTCATTCGCTTCGTTCACTATTTTCTTGAGTAGAGATCCGTTGGCAGATGCATTGACTAGAGTCTTCGAAGCTTGTGTCAACCCGTTGTAAAAGTGCTCGATCAACAGGCAAGCTGGCAATCCGTGGTGTGGACATTTCCTCACCATCTTCTTAAAACGCTCTCATGCAACATCTACTCCTTCGTTCATTCCTTGTCTGAAGGTGATGATTTTTCCTCTAATTTGTGCATTCTTTGTCGGTGGGAAGTACTTCATAAGGAACTTTTCTGCAAGTTCGTCCCAAGTTGTGATTGAGTCTGGAGGAAATGAGTCAAGTCATGCCTCTGCGTTTCCCTGTAAAGAAAAATGGAACAATTTCAGCCTCAATGTGTACTTAGAAACTCCCGTCAATTTGAAAGAATTGCAGATTCTCATAAACGTCTTTATGTGCTTGTGTGGATCTTCATTCGGCAATCCTGCAAATTGTCCTATCATATTCAGCATCTGGAACATCACGGATTTTAGCTCGAAATGATTTGCTTCTATGATTGGTTCTGCAATCCCGGTGTTCAGATTTTGGAATGTAGCAGCAGCAGCATAATCCCTGATGGCCCTATTCCTTTCTTCTGCAATAAATATGGGATTTTGCATAAGATTAGCTTGTTGCTAAGCATTGTTGTTCATTCCATTGTTTTGGCCCTCATTGCCAAGCGGATTAACTCGAGGTCCATCTTCCGGTCGATCCATGAGTGGTTCCTGCAAACAAGTTTCCACAGATTTCTCTCGGGTGTTCAACTCGCGTTGTTCCTGTTTCTTCCTCCTTTGCTGCCGCGGCGCCAGTGGAAGGTTCTCTTTATCTCAGGATCTAGCTCAAAGAGATGAGGCTCTTTTCACATACACTGGATCTACCCTGCAATGTTTGCAAGTGAAATTCTGCCCTCCTACAATAGAAAGAGAAATTGCAACTTTGTCTTACAATTTTTGCTAAAAACAAAATTTTTGTTAAAAACTACCGTTCCCCAGCAACGGCGCCAAAAACTTGATCAGTGTTACACGCAAGCGCAGGCGATCAAAGTAATATAAATCGGTATGTGAGTACCAAGTATTGAATCCCAAGGGAACAGAGTAACAAAAATATTGTAAAGCAAAGTGTAAGGAAAATTGCAACCTTGAAAAATAAAAATTGCAAAAATAAGGTTGGGTTGGTATGTTGGTGAAGAATAAAAATTGCAGAATCAAGAAATGACAATAATCGAAATAAGAAAAATTGCGGAATTGAATTGCAAAATCTAGAATTGGCAATAATTGAAAACAAATTAGATAGACTTAGTGAATGAAAATTCAAAGGAAATTTGGATAAAAATGGGGCTCAAGAGTGTCATTGCCGTAAGTTGTAATTGCAAGCCAAAATTACAATTCCAACCTACTCCACACTCAATTGTAAACCAAAATTGCATCTCCTATTCACCTTGAATTTAGGATTTTAGGAGGCTAAGTGAGTGACTTATATGTCTATAGTTCCTCTATCTTAGATTAATTGGTTCAACAATTTTATGGGTTTTGGAGTCCTTAATCCCTATGTCTAGGGTAAGGATTGGCTTATGTCTAAGCTCTTTTTCTCCATCACTTGTGTGAAATCTGCTTATCACTAACTCCGTCGGTATTAGATCTAAGCTTGAGTTGCTACCCTAGTTGATCAATCTAGGATCTCAACGGAAATTTATTCAACACAAGCAAAGAATTGAGATGTAGGCTTGGTTTTTATTGAAAATTTGGCTATAATTACTTATTAGGGAATTCACATTCTTGAACCCCCTAAGAAGTTTTAGCTCATAGTAAAGATAAAAATACTACAACTAATTATTGAAGGAAACATCATATTAAAGAAAATTGAGTAAAATTGCTACTAATAACTAAAACTAAATGAGTTAATAAAAATGTTGGCAAAACAGTTAACACAATTCTAAACAACACCTCCAAAATTTCTCACTATGAATAGGAAATAAAAGGCACATTGCTATTAATTTCCACTCAAAATATTAACTTTATGAAGGAAACAAATTGTGAGTGACAGTACCCAATTGACAGAACAACAAAATCAAACTCCCTTGCAATTAACAATTACAGACTTGAAATCTTCTTGTGCAAAACAGAAATTAATCGACAAAAATGACTCTTAGAACATAACCGAGTTCCTCCTCTATTCCAATCAACTTCATCCTTTCTCTATTTCTAGGAATTGATTAGTCTTAACGCTCCAAGCTTGCCTTGAATCGGATTAGAAAATCGAGAAGGAACATGTAGAAAACTAGCTGAATTCTGGGCATAAAATAGTGCAAAACATTCCAGAAAAACAGAGTATTAACGTGAATAAAACCCACAAATAATGATTGAATTAAAACTCAAACTTAATACAAGAAGAATTCAAACGAAGAACAACTATTGTACTGCAAATATTCTCCATAAGACAAGTAGAAATTGAAAAAAAAATGAAACTGAAATTGAAGTTCTCAGCAAGAACAAAAAAATAATTTCTGCAGTAAAAACAGAGGCTCAAAAATTGAAAACCCACAAGCTAGATTCCTCTCCAATTCCGAATAATTCTCTTCATCCCTCTTCTTCCACCCTTTATAGGTCCTTCTAGGGTTGATTCATCCAAAATTTGTGCTCTAATTTCCCCAATTTTAGCGACAATTGTGGTATTCCATATATGGATTTCTGTCCTTCTTGCGCCAGAATTTTCGAAGTTCTTGAATTCTGTTGTTCCCAGATTGCAGAATCTAGATTTTGCAATTTGATTTAGCAATTTCCATTTTCCTACAAGCAAGATTACTTCAATTAGAATTCTACCTCGAATACTATCATATTTATTTCTTTCTTAATTTTAGAACAATCTTCCCACTAAATTCAATTGGTCTTAAGTTAAAACAAGAATATTTTAAGAATTTGGGAATTAAATAAGTCTTAATACTAAGGCTTATCAAGTGACACAATGTGTAGCTCGAAAATAGAATTATATTGCTACTAAAATTTGAATCTTACATGAACTTGCAAAAGTTGACAAAAGTAACCCTAACTAGAGAAGTAAATAGAAAAAAGCCCCCTAGTAGTCCATAAGGTTGTGGTCGGCCTCGGCTTCCTTATGGGCCTCGGCCTTGGCCTTGGCCTTGTCGAGGTATGCTTCCTGTTCGTTTCTTGATCTTTTGACCTATTTGAGTGCTGTGAAGTAACACTCCATTGAAGCTTTCTGCTCTCTTTCATTATTCCCACTCCATTCAAAGTAGGAAATTTTAGTAGCTGATGATAGGTGGAAGCTACAACCTTCAGTTGATGGAGTGTTGGTCTTCCTAATATGGCATTGTAAGCTGACGTGCACTCTACTACCAAGAAGTTAATCATCTTAGTAGTTGTATTCAGTCCATCCCCAAAGGTGACTGGAACTTCCATGCTGCCTTCAAGAGTAACTCTTTCTCCCCCAAATCCAACCAAGTGAGTTAGATTCTCCTTCAGTGGCCCCCTCTCTAACCTCATTGCTTTAAAGGCAGTCAGAGAGAGAACATCAGTTGAACTTTCCCCATCTATGAGGACTCTATGAACCTTCACGTTGGCTATAGCTAGGGTAACAACCAAAGCATCATTATGTGGCTGATGGATGACTCTAGCTTCAGCCTCAGTGAATTCTAGGGTTTGGTTCACAATTTCAGCATGGAATGAATACATACCTAGATAATCTCGTGTCTGGCCTCATGAGCAATTTCCTTTCTTTTCCTGTTGGTCCCCCAAGTATTGTTCTGATCTCACGTGGGGGTTCTTCATCGGGTCGCCCTCGGCCATTATCTAGTCGACCTAGGCCATCACTGGTCTGCTTCGACTGATCCCTGACGTATTCTTTTAGATACCCTTCTCTGATTAGGGTTTCGATTTCATCTCGTAGCTGATAACAATCGTGAGTTGCCTTACCGTGATCTTAGTGAAAGAAACAATATTTGTCTTGGCCTCTTTTTTCAGTTGTAGTTCACATCTTGTCTAGAAACTTCACCAAATTCAAGTGACGAATTTCCATCAAGATTTGCTCGGGAGGGAGAGTTATGGAAGTATAGTTCTCGAACCGTTGACCAGGAATGACCTAAGGTATGGTCGGCCTCGGCCTCTTTCCTCTGCTCTCCTCCTTTTCGAACTGGAGAAATTGTTGTCCTAAGCTCTATCTTGCTCTGCGTGTATGTTGCTTCTTTCACGATCAAATGTAACTTCTTTCGATCGTATCAGCTCCTCAACACTCATATACTTTTGAGCCCTGGTTATGAACTCAACATAGGAGGTTGGTTCTTTCTTGCTAATCGATCTAAGCAAGCCTTTATCTTGCAAGCCTGCAACAATGACGATTAAGGCAGTTGTGTCTGTAAATCCTTCAACTTGCAACGCTTCCTTGTTGAAGCGCGAGACATAATCGCGTAAGCTCTCCTTTGCCCTTACTTTATGGTGAACAAGTGCATTTGGGGCTTACGTTGGTCTCGTCCTCCCAAGAATTGCATTACAAATGCTCTAGCTAACTCTTTGAAAGAGCCAATGGATTTTCTCTTCAACTTTTTGTACCATTCTCTAGTTGATCCTGTGAGGGTAGAAGAGAATGCCCTACATTTGATTACTTCTGGAACTCCATGAAGTTCCATCTACGCTCTGTATGTGTCCAGGGGTTCAACATGATCAGTATTACCATCGTATGGGGTGATGGTTGGTACTTTGAACTTCTTAGGAACCTTCTGTCTCACTATCTCATCAGTGAAAGGAGGGTCGACTTGCTCGATGAGAGCTTTGAGATCCCACCTCTCGATTTCACGAGTTCTGAGAATGTTCCCTTGAAGGTCTCTAAACTCCTTGTGGATTTTCAGAATGTCTGCTTTCCATGGAGGACTTTGGGTTAGTGCATCATACCTCAATGTCACCTCCTCGGCCTCGGCTTGCAGCTTCCACTTCAGGTTGATCAGACTTCGTAAGTCTGATGTCTCTTCAGTATTCTCATTGTCGTCGCTTCAACTTTACCTAGTCGGCCTCGGCCATCAGCCTGCGAGACGACCTGCACAACAGATTTTAACTTACCTATCTTGCTCACCTTGCTTTTGACCTAGGGCTGACGTGGCTTGTCGTTTCCTCCAAGGATCAGCTTCTCGGATGGCTTTTGGGTATGAGATTTCGACTCTCCCACCCCCTCAATCACCTTTGCTTTTCCTTTTCTTGGATCTCATACGATAGGTGATTCCATGTTGTCGACCTTCTTCTTAAGCTCGACTATCTCCTCCTTTGGTCGGCCTGTGATAGTACGAGGCCGAGGAAGAGAAACTTCTCTCATGGGTCTTGGTTGACGATCCTGATCGGAATTGTCTCTGTCTTCATTATCAATTCTCCAGCCTTCTTGAAAGCATAGCCATTGTCTGTCACAATTTGGACGAAGTTCTCACTCCCTATCTCTCGTATGACATTCTTCAAGAGATTATAAATATATTTATGGTCTTTAACTTGTTTAGAAGCATCAACTGGCTTTAAGAAGACTGTAGTACCATCATAATAGACCATAAAATTGATGATGGATAATTTTGTTGGTCCTGTCCATCCATCAAACATGATCGTGCAGCCAAAAGTTTTCCACTTTTTTTTCTGTTCCTAAACATATTTTTCCATATCTTCATACTCCATATCCAAATATTTATTACGAGTTTCGTACAGTGAGGGTATTCAACTCCCATACCTACAAAATGAAAACTCATTTGAATTAGGATTTATGTAAGTACAATTGTATTACAAAAAACAAACATGCTTGAAAATAGTTAATAACACACTTACCAGCTTTTTGTATTCCCACAACCATATTTTTAAAATGATACGACTTTAGTTTATTGGGTGCAATATTGTCATAAATAAAAAACGAGAGATTAGGTGTCCAACATTTTGTCTAATGGCTCCTCCTGACAACGTATCCTTTAAAAAAAATTTGTTTAGCTCATTCAAACTTGTAGTATGAGGGCTCCTTCATACTACTAGACCGTTGGAATTGACTAGAGCCTTAACCTCTCTCAAGTCCACTTTGTCGCATATCTTCCTCCTCTTGGGCCGTCTTTCTTGAGTTACGTATAACTTCACGGAACTGTTTCTTTCTGAGTAACTCATAGTCATATCAAAGACTTCAATATCCTCGTCACTACTGTCATCAACTTGATGATCTTTCAGATTGGATCGTCAATCCTTTTGAATTTCTTTCATTTTTTTTGCTTCTCTAATTTTTTTCGTCTCCTTCATTTTTGATTGGTCTGAAATTGTTTCTTCACTCTGGTGGCACATTCAAACAAGGTTTGGTGTTTTTTTTGGGATCATTTTCAAATAAATTATGTTTGAATATGGTGATGCCACCGCAAAATCACCAACTGGAAAAAATTGCATATAGTGCCAAATTTGTTTCCATCCAATGGAATGCAATAAGCCCAAGATGGATTTAAACGTCCTCCTTCCATCTATGAACACTATTAATAAACCAAAAAATAATAATAAATATACAATCTATACTTTTTAAAAACTAATATAAAATTATCACCACTAACAGAATATATTATTTACTTCACAAACATATAATTTCACAAACATTAAAAAAATGAATAAAAATGACTAGCTCCATTTCCAATTTAGTTCCCAGGTAGAGGTGTTCCCTAATGGTCAACTTAAATACCTCAGCCTTGATAGAACGGTGTGTTGGAGAATAAAGTATAGTCAATTTATTCAAATTATAATAAACTAGTATATAAATGAATTATTGAATTCATAAACAATATAAATAATAAGAAAATTATAAAATTAAGAAACATAAGAACAATCACTTCAATATTAATCCATAATAATAACAATTATAACAACAAGAAAAAAGATAGATTACGCAATGAAGATAATAATAACAATTAAATAATGAACATAGATTAAACAAAAATAATAACAATTATATAACAAATAATAATAATAAACAACCATTAACTAACGAAGATAATTTAAACGAACTAAAAAATAATCAATATTATTAATAAAACAAAAGTTAAATAATAATATAAAGAGATAATAACCTTGAAAGTTGAAACTTAAAAGTAATGTAGATAGACTAAAAAGTAAATTAGAAGCTAAAACTCCTAATTTAAGAAGGGAATTTGAGAGAATTAGAGGGAAATTGAGAGAATTGAAATTGGAGAGAATTGAGAATTGGAGATTGAGTTGTTGTGGTGAAGAAGAAAGTGAAATGAAGTGGGTATTTATAGATGGTAAAAAATAATAAAATAAATAAATATATTTTTTGTGATTTAAAATATGTTTGGGAAATTAAAATTTTTTATTTTGAAATTTGTAAAATTTGATGGGATTTTGATATGGAAATGATAATTAAATAAGATAATTAAATGAAAATATAAAAATAAATAAAGAAAAAAAACACACAAAAAAATATATGTATTTTGTTTAAAATTTTAAATTAAAAAATAGAAATATAGAAATATGTAAAACTTTGGCTAAAATTGAGCTTTGAGAATTGTATTGTTTGTACAAGTATACATGTATAACTATAAGTAAGACTTAAGAGTAAGTAAGTAGTAAATTAATAATTTCATACTAATAAATCCATTATATATTTTTAATTATTTCATTTTTATTTTTTTATTTTTAATTAAGTCACAATGAATTTTGTATTAGTTTATATGTTTGTGTGTGTCTAAAAAACTAAGAAACAGATTAATTACCCCTACCTTAATTTAAGGTTGGTCACATGGGGTCTTGTAATTGTTTATTACATGTTAATAGTTGTCATGTCCCCTTCATCTACCATTCATTTCCTGAATTTTTCTCCATCCACTTTGGCTCCAATTTGAATGTTAAATTACATTTTTTTTTTAAATGTTTGGTTTCAGTTTCATTCTTTTTTTTTCTGTGTTTTATTTTAGTTTCTATAGTTTGTTTGGTTAAATAATAATAATAGAGTGTATGAGACTATGTCTACTCTACTATGAGTCTATGAGTATGTATTTGTTTATATAAAAAAAAAGGAAATACAAAAAAAAGGAGAGAAGAGAGAAGACATTTGATTGAGAATTGAGATGATAATGACCTTAGCGTGTGTTAGTCAGCACTACCATTGGCGTGTGTCAACACTCAGCAGTACCATTGTGACATTGACAATTCACACTAAAAAAAAAACGAAACATGGACCACATGTCGTCGAAAGGGGGAAAAAACTACATTCCCCCCTAATGATATGTCGAGCGTGTCGACATGTCGAAATGTTGAGCGACATTTTGACATGTAGACCGATGTTTTACACACTGGTTCAAAGTGTGTTTAATAATTATTCATAATTAATAGGTTCAATTACAAGTTTAGTCCCTAAACTTTGAGGTTTGTGTCTATTTGGTCCTTAAACTTTCAAAAGTTTCTAATAGGTCCCTATACTTTCAATTTTGTGTCTAATACGTCCCTGAACTTTCAATTTTATGTCTAATAGGTCCCTATCAAATTCAAAATTTTTAAAAATTAATTGATCTAATAGATATAAATTTCAAATTTATGTCTAATGGAACTCTAAAATTTCAATTTTATGTCTATTAGACCCGTGAATTTTATAAAATTCGAAAGTCCAAGGACTAAATTTGTAATTTTGAAAGTTCAAGGACTAAATAGATACAAACCTCAAAGTTTAGGGACTAAATGTGTAATTTAACCTAATTAATAATATAGTAGTAGTTACTAAATAAATATTTAGTGCAATCTAAATGATTATTAATTAATATACTAAGATATTTTACATTATAAATTTTGAATATAATTATTATTTTACAATATTATATAATTTATAATATCTTATGTTATACTCATACTCATATGTGTTCTAATTTTAAAAAAAATAATATGAGTTTATGACATGAAATAATATATTTAACATTTTTTTTTCTTTTTAGAGAGTAATTCTACCTTTTCAAATTTCAAATCTAAAATTTGAGAATACTGAGGGGCTGTTTGGAGTGCAGGATGAATTATAATAATTAATGGAGTTATATAATATATATTTAGGATGCAGAGTTATTTATACCAATTGCTCGATTGCATTAAACGGCAAAAGAGAATTAGGATCGAATGTTTACAAAGGGTTTTTGAGAGTAGGAAGGCTGAGTAAATATCGCACAAGGAAAGCTTGTGAATATTTCTCGATGCCTATTGAATACAACTCGGAAGTCTTTTATAGACCCCGAATTTGAAATGAGAATTGAATCAAACTAACTAAAAGATAAGATTCGAACCGACAGGACAAGACCCTGACTGATTACATCTTCCTCAATGAGACAAACAACTTTCTAAAAAGCAATAAAACAATCAACTTTAAAAAGCGATAAAGTAAATCGAATAAAATGATTACAAATGACAAGAAAAAGATAAACTTTGAAAAAGTAAAGATAAGAACGAATCTTCATCACGTGCTTCCAACTATGCTTGTCCTTTAACTTTAATAAAGTAGCTTTATTAAAGTAGAATGTCAATCTTTCATTATTGCTTTTGCAGATATTTCAAGGCTGTTGAAGAGGCAAGGGTACACCGGAAAGCTTACCAACAAATTCACTGCGCCTCACCGCGACTTACAATCGGGAACACGATCCTAAAGACCCGCAGCAGGTCCTCGTCTTCAACCTTTGATATCTTTAAGCAATAGTCTTTCACTGAAGCAAAAAAGCAACTCTCATGAGGCTGGTTACGCTATCTTGTTTCCAAGTAGCAACTCATAAGAGACTTATCACGCCATCTGCTCTGTTTATGCGCTGGCATAAGACTGGAAGTGGATGATGATTTTACTATGAACAATACAGAATCCAGAACTGTACAAGGGATTATGTACATTATACATACTATTAATTTACAGACTCAAACTGTACAAAGAAAAGATCTTCTTCGCAAAGATGAACTTAAAATTCGCGAAGATAAACTTAAAAGAAAATATATAAATTTACAAGCTCTAAGAAGAATATACAGAAAAAGATGAAAAACATATAGAAAATAAATTGAACATGTACAAGAGAGGTGCCGAATGTACAGAAAAAGAAAAATATATTTTTTTTTTGAATCTAGACTCACGGTGGTTGTGAATCTAGGAAAGGATCATTTAGATCATATTGAGACTCTTCCTTGTCGGACCGTATGCTGCCATGGGAGGAAGATGAAGCTATGCTTCTAGCAGAATTGAGGACTCTCTGAAATTCTTCGTCAGAGGTTGTTTGAACAAGTCTTGATATAATTTGAGACCTTAAATTCAGGAATTCTGAATTCTGTTGAACTGGGTTAAGATGGTCTCCGTTTTCGGCAAACCAGTCTTTAACTTCTTTGAGACGAACGTGGGTAATTTCATATTTTTCCAACCATTTGATTTTGATGACTTTGTAAAGTCTGAGACCTTCTCTTTCTTCTAGCTGGAAATTCCAGCAGAGTATCCATGGAATTTTGAAGTATAGACAAAATCGCAACAGTGTTGGGAATTCGTTCTTGTCTATGTTTTGAGAAAAGAAAAAATAAGATTCTTGAATCGGGGTTGGAAAAATATCCTCCGTCAGACCGAAGGTATTTCACCAATTAATAAACCAGTATGGATAATCCATACGGTGGGCTCTTTGGCAAAATTGAATGAACCATGAATGTTCATATTTGATATACCACATAACAGTATACCATGCTTTGATGTAGTCACGGTATAGGTATGTTTGTGGCTTGAATGTTTTTGAGAATGCTCTTGGGGTGAAAATACTCTGATTCCAATGTGACGGAGTCAGGACTTTGAAAATTTTGAATTTTGAGAAAGCAATCCTATTAGGATCATCGCTGTCTGGGATATGGGTTATCTCGACCGATCTTGTATCTATGAGGATAAATTCGTAGAATAATCTGGTTTTTTAAAGATCTTCCGGCATGAACAGGAATTTTTGTGGGAACATGTTTCTGATAACTTCCACTATGGAGTTACCATCAAATTCTGGTTCAACCAGAGGTTCTGAAATTTGAACAGTTTTTTGAAAATAGGTTTTGATCTCTAGTTTTGGGACAAACCTAGATTGAGGGACTACTGCAGTGGAGAAGGTAGTCGGTCTTTGAGACGAAGTTGATCCTTGTTGAGAGGGAGCAACAGTTCTTCTAGAACTTTGGGATGTCGGAGAGACTGCTCGTCTTCTAGGATGGGTAAGATTGGTCGATGGCCTTGGAGGTGGAGTTGATGACTCCATTGAATCTTTGATCACGATTCCAATGGATCGATTCGCCCTAGATCTGACCACCGGTGTGAAATCAGTATCTAAAGCATAATGATCTACTGTCATCGGAGCAGTTTGAGACGATGAGGCTTTTTCTTTGCCTTTTGAGACAGGGGTTACAGGGCCTTTGCCCTTTCTACTACTCATTCTCTTTCCGATCGTCTTTAGAGGGAGAGGAAGAGGGGAGAGATAGGGTATCATAGCCTTATTCAAATAAAAATTCTTCAAATTGAATTCCATCTTTGTTGATTTCAAAATTTTAAGGGGGGTATATGGTGTATGTACCTTTCTCTCAGAGAAACCAGAAAGAATTTAGTTAATTCTTATCACTATACTTTTTCTTCCAATCCCTTTTGTTGGCAGTTTGGTCTCATGAGAATCGGGTGATTGGCAAGGGCTGAAGGTGTTCCTAGCAGAAGGTGTAAGTCCGTTGGTAAGCCACCCGTTCCCCTGATAGCGAGAAGACGGACCTTGAAGAAGTTATTGAAAAGAATTCATTTTATTCTTTTTGGTTTTGAAGAAAGAAAATCCATACTTGAATGACCGACCGCTTAAAGAATTTCATCGCCAGATGGAAAAGAAATGCAGAAGCCAAGAGACAACAAGCCGAAGAAGCCAGGCGAAAAGCCAATAGATCAAGTTCCGAAAAGGCAGAACAAAAAATGCTTGCTGAAGCAGACAAGCATAGATTCAAAGAAGGAGATAGTGCAGATATTAATATCAAAAATACACTATCATCCATCAAGACCATTGAAAGAGATCTTCTTCAATGGACCATTCCCAAGATAGATCCATCAACTATCTATGACATGGGAACCTTCAACTTTACTCAAAGCAAAGGAATTCGAATCGTAGAAAGAACGATTCCTATTGTCAAAAATCCAGAAAAGATACGCCTTTTCTCTCCAGAAATGCTCTGGAAGCATAAAGAAAAGGGCTATCAATTTCTTCACATAAGCCTAGTGCAAGTCGGTATAAAACCATTATACCGCAAAGGCCTAGACGTTCCAATCCTTGTAGCTCTAAGAGACAAGAGACATCTTGATTACAAGAACTCCATGCTCGGGCTATTTGAAGCTAACCTAGCAAGAGGACCAGTATATTTCAACGTTTATCCAAATTATTCAGTATCATTAACAGATCCAAAAATATTAAACACATTAGTATTGGACATCTGTTTCAAGCATCTAAATGTTGATGAAGAAGTAGAGGGATTTGCGACTCTTCCAAATCAACTACAAGATAATGAAGACAACCTTGGAACTACGATGTATTGTCGAAGATCCTCCAGAAGGACAGACAATCTTGTTTGAAGCAAACATCGATGATTCCTTAATAGAAGTTCCAAGAATGTTAACTTGGGAAAAAATAACCAGAAAGTCCGAATGGGACATCCAGAAGGCCTTCACGCCTCCAAAACCCAAGCCAAGGACTTTAACCCTAATTGAAGAAAGAACGGATGGCAGTGTGCACATCGAATTCGAAGATGAGGGTCCTGCCAAATCCAGAATCACTCACTTCGCTCCCTTCAGACACAGCGCCTCAACAAGTAGAAAAATGCCATCATCCTCTGTTGGAGTACAAAGATCAAACTTTCTCAGAATAGAGAAAGTTGATTTATATCCATAAATTCCTGAGATACATTATCAAAGGAATAAATCTCCGACTCAAACTGATATGGAAGCATATCAGCTGAATGTCATTCTAAGTGGCTTCCAAGTAGATATGGAGGCACTTAAGAAAGAATTCTTGAGTCTTATATGGAAAGACTCTAGGAAAACATTCTTCGAAGCTCATGAAAAAGATGAAAGAGAGCAGATGAAGAAAGACTGGATTCATACCATGGCGACTCTTGAAGAAAATATATCGTTCTTTGAATGGTATATAGAACGTGAAGTATACAAAGAAAAGTCGATCAATACTTTGAAGGAGGTATTATGGAAGACAACGAAGGGAACCGTAGTAAGCTCTACTCACCCTCCACTAGAAGCAATTCAGTTGAAAGCTTAAATCAAACTGTCTTAACAGCTCCCTTCAAGTTGATTGATCAGAAAGAAGAAGATCAAAATCCCTCCAAAGGGATACAAGGTATACAAATACAAAACAATTATACAAATAAAATTCTCTCTACTTTATCCCAACAAATGGACAGGGTAGAAGAAATTTTTTTTGAGGAAAAACCAAAGCAGACGCCACCGAAAGGCGAATGTGGAAGCATCGAATCATCAGCTCCATACTTCAGGGCAGATGTTGGAAGTTCGGTGCCCCGAATGAAAACGAGTTTCGAAAGATTCGTAGAAGAAATTGACAATCGCCGCATGAAGCTCACCATAAAAGAGCCATCTACCTCATCTCAAATTAATGTTCTAAATGATGAGGAAATTGATAAGATGATAGAGCACATGAGCCAGCTGGCTCTCGAAGCAAAGCATCCTAAAGAACATATTACGGCTAAAACCTTTAGCCCAAATAATATGTTAAAGATTCAGACTAGAGAAATTATTCTCAAAATTACAATCAACAAAGGAACTGGTATCCAAGACCTACAAGGCCGGACCTCTAGTTCAAAGAAAGGAATCTCATGACCTATAGGTCATTCGATGGAGACTCAATCTATGAATGGAACATAGATGGTCTATCAGAATACCTGATCATGGGAGTCATCCAAGAAATGCTTATGGCAAATACAGCCTACATTTCAAAGGGACACACAGACCATGAATCAACAAAGTTCTTATCTTCAGGCTTCTCTGGCATCCTAAAAGGATGGTGGGATCATAAATTCTCAGAGAAGGAATAAAAAGAAATCCTCAAACATACGTCTAGAAGACCAACAGGTGCCATAGGAGTGCACGAAGGAGTGGCCGAATCCTCTACAGGAGCATCAACCACAACAACTACAACGACTCGTCAAATCATTGAAGAAGACGTAGAAGATGTAGTAATTACTTTAACCCATGCAATCGCAAAGACTTTCATGGGAAACAATAACAACTTCCGAGCACTGTCAGGTGTCTTTCTGAATAATCTCAGGTGCCCAAAGCTCCAAGATTTCAGATGGTACAAGGATACTTTTCTGGCGGAACTATACAAGTTAGAAGACTGTGAAAGTGATGACTGGCAGCAAAGGTTTATTACTGGACTTCCAAAACTCTTTCAGTCTCAATTACTTCTCCATATGAAGCAGCTGAATGGAGGAAATATTCCTTGGCATTCCCTTTCATACAGAGATCTAATCCAGAATGTTATCAATTTTGGAACGATGCAATGTTTGCAGCAAAAGTCGAACGAGAAAGCCAATACAAGCGCAAACAGGAAAAGAGAAATGGGTCATTTCTGTAATATGTATAGTCTGCATCCATATCCAGAAGTCCCTTCTTAACTCCAGAAAAGAAAAATCAGAAGGATCAGAAAATTCTCTAGACAATCAAAAGGATATACAAAACCAAATGTATATTGAGAATCTAGAGGATACAAAAGAAAGATAACCAGGGACTACCCTAGGGAGACTCAACATGAACAAGAAAGAAGGCAAAAGAAATTTGGAAGACAAGTTCAGTGCAACAAGTGCAAGAAATATGGATACTATTCAAATATGTGTCCTCTGAAAGGGAAAATCAATGAGCTTCAGATTAATGAAAAGCTCAAAAAGGAACTGCTAATGGCGTTCGGCTCAGACTCAAGTGATTATTCAATTGAAGAAGATTCAAATGACAATATCCTCAAAATAGGAGAAGCCTCTGACTCTTATTCTTCCAGTGAAGGAGAATATGAAGCTGAACACAAAAAAGATTGTAGGGGAGGAGAATTTTGTGGTTGCTTTAACTGCATCAACGTTATCAGTAGTGACCAAGAGTTTCTTCTTGACCTAGTTGACAAAATTCCAGATGATGCTGTTGTTGGGTTTTATGTCCTAAAACAAATGGTTTGTAAACTGAATGTATATTCTATTTTGCAATAAAGATGTTATTGAGGTTTATTCAGTAAAGGTGTTATTGAATAAAGTGAATTGCGTCCTTTTAACCCAAATCCAATAAATTAAGAGCCCTTGGCTATAGTATGTATACTTGAACTTCATGTGGAGACATAAATATGGATCAAGTTCGAGTAATAGCCAGAATGGTCTATAGTATAAGGATAGGGCTGGGTACCTTATCCTGGGGACACTATGGACGCGGCTCACTTTGTATAGTACAAACAATGTGATCCTAAATTGTTCATGTGGAGACATGTGAGTAGGGGCGTCCTATGCAATGAGTTTGCATAAGACCGGACCGCGAAATAGTCACTTAGACTTTTTAACTCCGTTTACTGTCATAACTGACTATTTCATATGATGACCTAGGTAACTCGATCTAAATCCTGAGCATGCTATGAACTCCTGTTTATTCAGGCTTATTCTTTGATTTGCATGGGTAAGAGTGGCCCGAGATTGCTGACTCAATAAGCTTCCCATTTTTGGGATAAGATTGGGTAGATAGTTGGGGACATAGTCCTGCGAGAAGGAATTCACTCCTACCCGCTTTAGGGTTTAGTAGAGAGGTTGTTCCCTTAAGTGCTGACTCTAGGTCTTGAACAAGGGGCCCCACCCTCTCATTGGCCCGAGAGGGATTCGGTTTGCTGGTTGGACCACAAACCAATTGTTCATTAGAGGATCAGTGGGACTTGAGGAACAAGAAGTAATTACAGGGGTAAAATGGTTTATTAGACCCAGCTGTAATTACGAACAACCTGTGAAGGGTCGACTTACTAATCATGGTTATATCAAGTAGACATAAATATATCTACAGTGAGGAGAGTGCAGCCGTTGGGCTTTAGTGGAGTGTCCCGGCGGTTAACGAATGTTGATTAGCTTGGCTAAAGAGTTTGGACGGTTAGTCTCGTATCATTGGAGCTCATGATCTGTAGGTCCATTAGGTCCTCCTTGCTAGCTTGGACTAAGCCTTGTAACAGTATGAGAGAAAAGAATTTGAATTGTTCGATTCGTTTTTTGGGAGTAAACGTTAATTATATGCGATATATTTAACGTATCATAGTTTAATTATGAATTAAACTATGAGGAAGAGAGATGGACATGTTTAAAATGATTTAAATATGGGTTCGGTCTAATATATGAATAGGGATTCAAGTTCGAGGGGGTCGGTTTTGAGATCGAGATTTGATTCGATTATTTAATTAATATTTGATATTAAATTAAATAATTAATTAAATTGTTTAATTAATTAATTAATCAATTTTGTTTAAAATTAATTTAGAATTAATTTTAAATTACAAAATTGATTTTCAAAATGGAAAATGTTGAAATTTTTGGTAGTTTGATGACTAACCTCTTTCAAACTCAAAATTCACCAAAATTGGACACCTCTTTGATGACTAACCTCTTTGCTTAAGTGTTGTCATGTTTAGCAAGCTTGATGAAGCTTGTTAATGGCTTTAATTAGAAGTGAAACACAGTGGGTTTGTAAGATTTTGAAAAAATATTGCTGCAATTTTTTTATACAGACCTTTGCCATCTCTCTCTAAAAATTCTCTCAAACTAGGATCCCACAATCCGTTCCAAGGCCTGAGGATAGTAGGGAAGACATTAGAGGTGGTCCATGAAGTGTTCGTGCTTAGAAATTTGCAACGGGTTTGGAGAATTTGAGTTTCAAAAGTGAGTTTTCGTATACTCTGTTTTTCGGTTTTTGAGCATGTTGTTTGTTTGATTAAATTGATGTAATTAGAGTGCTTAAGATCCAAAATTGCTTCCTCTTTTGTGATATTAACTCTTTCAGCTGTGAAGCTATCGCTCCTAAGTCATCTTAAGGAATCACTAAAGAAGAAGTCATTTGACGAAGAAAAAGACCAAAAGAGTTTGGTTGACCTAGATATCAAACCTATTACAATGGATGATATTTTCAAAAGGTTTGAAAAACCCAAAGAGGTCACGATTCAAGATCTACAATTTGAAATCAACAACCTCAAAGAAGAAGTCTCAAAGCTGAAGAAGAGCTATAAAGCAGACTTTACAAAACTTACTTCAGAGATAGCTAACCTTAAGAAATGAAAGTAGAAGATTGAGAATATCCCATAAGAAGTAAAAGATGAAGAAGAAGTCTTCATCAACACAATCACCAGAGTTCCTTATAAAAAATGGTATAGCTAGGTAACTTTGAAAATTAAAGATTTTAAGATAACCCTGATTACTTTAATTGATTCAGGAGCAGACCAGAATTGCATCCAAGAAGGCCTCATACCTTCAAAATACTTTGAAAAAACAAAAGAGGTCCTAAAAGGAGCCAGTGGAGTCCCGTTAAAAATCACCTATAAGTTACAAGAAGTACATATCTGCAAAGAAGGTATATGCTTCGTAACTTCATGTCTTCTGATTAAAAATCTAAGCCAGATGATGGTATTAGGGACACCATTTATTACTCAACTATATCCCTTAAAAGTTTCTGAAGAGGGAATCTCTACTCAACTTTTGGGACGGAAGATCCTGTTTCAATTTATGAGACCAGTTCTTACTCATAAAGTGCAGCTTATGAGTAAAGATAACCAATTAAATATAATTAATCTCAAAGAGAAGCAAATTGCTTTCTTAAAGGAAGAGATTAATTATAAAAGAATTGAAGAAAACCTTCAGCAGGAAGAAATGCAAGAAAAGATTCAAATCTTGAAGCAAAGATTCGAAGGTGAAGTTTGTTCAAACCATCCCAATGCCTTTTGGGATAGAAAGCAACATATGGTAGAATTACCGTATATAAAGGATTTCAAAGAAAGTCAAATCCCAACGAAGGCGAGGCCAATACAGATTAATTCTGAACTTTTAGAGCATTACCGGAAGGAGATAAATGACTTGATACAGAAGAAGCTGATCAGGCCATCGAAGAGCCCATGGTCATGCGCAGCATTCTATGTCAACAACCAGGCAGAAAAGAAGCGTGGTGTGCCCCGTCTGGTAATAAACTACAAACCCTTAAACAAAGTTCTGGAATGGATTAGATATCCAATTCCTAACAAAACTTACTCAAAAGAATTTCAGAATCAAAAATATTTTTGAAATTTGATATGAAGTCAGGATTCTGGCAAATTCAAATTTCAGAAAAGGATAGATACAAGACTACATTCAATGTTCCATTTGGACAATATGAATGGAACGTTATGCCCTTCGAGTTAAAGAACGCTCCATCAGAATTCCAAAAGATCATGAATGATATTCTTGATCCAATCCAACAATTTTCAATAATCTATATCGATGATATTTTAATTTTCTCATCAGGTATAGATCAACATTTTTCCCATTTGAAAAAATTTATCGAAATTATTAAACAAAATGGCTTAGTAATATCTATCTCAAAGATAAAAAAATTTCAAACAAAAATCCGTTTTCTTGGATTTGAAATTTACATGGGTCAAATAAAGCCCATACAAAGATCTATAGAATTTGCGAACAATTTTCCAGATGAGATTTTAAACAAAACCCAACTACAAAGGTTTTTGGGTTGTCTCAATTATGTCTCAGATTTTATTAAAGATTTGAGGCCCATTTGCAAACCATTGTTTCAAAGACTTAGAAAGAATTCAAAACCCTGGACAGCAGAGCATACGCAAGCTGTAAAGAGGATAATGTCTTTAGTCAAATCAATTCCCTGTTTGAGTCTTGTAAATCCAAAGGCAACTTTAATAGTGGAATCTGACGCATATGATATCGGATATGGAGGATTCCTCAAACAGTCTATGGATAAACAAGAACAAATAGTAAGATATTATTCTGGAGTATGGAATGATACCCAGAAAAATTATTCTACAATTAAAAAAGAAATTTTAGCCATCGTTTTATGTGTCCAAAAATTTCAAGGAGATTTAATAAACAAGAAATTTATTATCAAAACGGATTCTCGAGCATCCAAATTTGTTTTAGAAAAAGATGTTGAGAATTTAGTCTCAAAACAAATATTTGCGAGATGGCAAGTGATTTTATCGTGTTTTGATTTTGAGATTTTGCCTATAAAAGGCGTTCAGAACCTGGTGTTGATTATCTCTCAAGGGAGTTCCTAACTCCAAAACCTTATTCTCCATCTCTCCCCTCTTCCTCTCCCTCTAAAGACGATCGGAAAGAGAATGAGTAGTAGAAAGGGCAAAGGCCCTGTAACCCCTGTCTCAAAAGGCAAAGAAAAAGCTTCATCGTCTCAAACTGCTCCGATGACAGTAGATCATTATGCTTTAGATACTGATTTCACACCGGTGGTTAGATCTAGGGCCAATCGATCCATTGGAATCGTGATCAAAGATTCAATGGAGTCATCAACTCCACCTCCAAGGCCATCGACCAATCTTACCCATCCGAGAAGACGAGCAGTCTCTCCGACATCCCAAAGTTCTAGAAGAACTGTTGCTCCCTCTCAACAAGGATCAACTTCGTCTCAAAGACCGACTACCTTCTCCACTGCGGTAGTCCCTCAATCTAGGTTTGTCCCAAAACTAGAGATCAAAACCTATTTTCAAAAAACTGTTCAAATTTCAGAACCTCTGGTTGAACCAGAATTTGATGGTAACTCCATAGTGGAAGTTATCAGAAACATGTTCCCACAAAATTTCCTGTTCATGCCGGAAGATCTTTAAAAAACCAGATTATTCTACGAATTTATCCTCATAGATACAAGATCGGTCGAGATAACCCATATCCTAGACAGCGATGATCCTAATAGGATTGCTTTCTCAAAATTCAAAATTTTCAAAGTCCTGACTCCGTCACATTGGAATTAGAGTATTTTCACCCCAAGAGCATTCTCAAAAACATTCAAGCCACAAACATACCTATACCGTGACTACATCAAAGCATGGTATACTGTTATGTGGTATATCAAATATGAACATTCATGGTTCATTCAATTTTGCCAAAGAGCCCACCGTATGGATTATCCATACTGGTTTATTAATTGGTGGAATACCTTCGGTCTGACGGAGGATATTTTTCCAACCCCGATTCAAGAATCTTATTTTTTTCTTTTCTCAAAACATAGACAAGAACGAATTTCCAACACTGTTGCGATTCTGTCTATACTTCAAAATTCCATGGATACTCTGCTGGAATTTTTAGCTAGAAGAAAGAGGTCTCAAACGACTTTACAAAGTCATCAAAATCAAATGGTGGGAAAAATATGAAATTACCCACGTTCGTCTCAAAGAAGTTAAAGAATGGTTTGCCAAAAACGGAGACCATCTTAACTCAGTTCAACAGAATTCAGAATTCCTGAATTTAAGGTCTCAAATTATATCAAGACTTGCTCAAACAACCTCTGACGAAGAATTTCAGAGAGTCCTCAATTCTGCTAGAAGTAGAGCTTCATCTTCCTCTCATGGCAGCATACGGTCCGACACGGAAGAGTCTCAATATGATCTAAATGATCATTTCCTAGATTCACAACCACCGTGAGTCTGGATTAAAAAAAAAGTATTTTTCTTTTTCTATACATTCGGCACCTCTCTTGTACATGTTCAATTTATTTTCTATATGTTTTTCATCTTTTTCTGTATATTCTTCTTAGATCTTGTAAATTTATATATTTTCTTTTAAGTTTATCTTCGCGAATTTTAAGTTCATCTTTGCGAAGAAGATCTTTTCTCTGTACAGTTTGAGTCTGTAAATTAATAGTATGTATAGTGTACATAATCCCTTGTACAGTTCTGGATTCTGTATTGTTCATAGTAAAATCATCATCCACTTCCAGTTTTATGCCAGCGCATAAACAGAGCATATGGCGTGATAAGTCTCTTCTGAGTTGCTACTTGGAAACAAGATAGCGTAATTAGCCTCATGAGAGTTGCTTTTTGCTTCAGTGAAAGACTATTGCTTAAAGATATCAAAGGTTGAAGACGAGGACCTGCTGCGGGTCTTTATGATCGTGTTCTCGGTTGTAAGTCGCGGTGAGGCGCAGTGAATCCGTTGGTAAGCTTTCCGGTGTACCCTTGTCTCTTCAACAATCTTGAAGTATCTGCAAAAGCAATAATGAAAGATTGACATTCTACTTTAATAAAGTTACTTTATTAAAGTTAAAGGACAAGCATAGTTGGAAGCATGTGATGAAGATTCGTTCTTATCTTTACTTTTTCAAAGTTTATCTTTTTCTTGTCGTTTGTAATCATTTTATTCGTTTTACTTTATCGCTTTTTAAAGTTGATTGTTTTATTACTTTTTAGAAAGTTGTTTGTCTCATTGAGGAAAATGGAATCAGTCAGGGTCTTGTCCTGTTGGTTCGAATCTTATCTCTTAGTTAGTTTGATTCAATTCTCATTTCAAATTCGGGTTCTATAAAAGACTTCCGAGTTGTATTCAATAGGCATCGAGAAATATTCACAAGTTTTCCTTGTGCGATATTTATTCAGCCTTCCTACTCCCAAAAACCCTTTGTGTGCAGAGTTATTTAGTCTAAGTTATATTAATATGTTTGGAGTGTAAAATTATTTAACCCCATAGATGATTATAACTCACTCCAAAGAGGCTTTGAAACATTTAAAAATGTTGTTTATTTTTAATATTTGAATCACATAATTCAAAAACAAATTTAACAAACAAATATTTTGATACAGAATTCGGATTCCACGGCAAACAGGCCTCGCATTGAGTTAAATACAATCGGCGGCATCGGAGAAACCAAGGGCAGGGGCAACTGCAAGCGACCAGCGACGGTATTTCTCGACGATTTTGAACCTAAACCGCCGCGACGCGCCATTGGGGGGTGATGGAATCGTACATTATGAGATGCTCGCACGGCAGGAGTCTCTTTAGAGCCTTCAAGCCCATCCCTCTTTCTCTCAAAACGAGTATTCCCAAGCCCCGCCTCTGCTCTAACATGCCAATACAAAACGGTTAGATTCCTTCAGAAGCTTGGACGCGATGATTTTGTGGGTACTGACTGTATATTCGGACCCAATTTTCATTTTCCTGTGTTTGTCTGAAAGGTAGTTAATGGAGGCTCAGTTAATAGAGCTTATGATGCATTGCTGTTGGATGCTGGAGGAACGCTATTGCAGTTGGCAAAGCCAGTTGAAGAGACTTACGCATCCATTGGCTCCAAATATGGTGAGTTTTTTTTTTTTTGTTTTTTGTTTTGGCATAATTACTTCACCTTAATTTGAACCTAGAGGGAGAAGAGGGCCAAAAGGGTATATGGAACTTAAACTGCCAACACTGATTTTTACTGCATTCCATACTGTCATCCATTGTCATTTGGGCTTAATTAGATAAACAATTTGCAGATTTGGCTGGTGAATGCCAATAATACCTTACTGCAGTTTGTTTGAAAATATTTGTGATTATTTTTTAATCATAATTTTAGCACTTCTAAAACTACAATTTTGTGTTTTGCGTTTCAACTAGATGAAACTGCTAATAATTTGTTTGAACTTCAAATCAGCTTATCCTAGACTTTACAGGGTGGAGAACTCAAGAAATTCTCATCTTCTAATGTCTGTCTGCTTCCTCTTCTAATTGGGATCTCAGTTTTAGGAGGAATTTCAAGATTGAGGGATGTTTTTCTCTTTTTAGCTTTCTCACGAACTTGACACTTAGCGATCAGGAAGATAGTAAGAAATGGACCCTTGAAATTGATGGGGCCTTTTCCATGTGTTCTCTAGTTCAAAAGTTGAGTGAAAAGGCCGAAGGTATTGGAAACTCCTTGGAACTTCATATGGAAGTCTAAGGTCCCTAAAATGGTTAAGGTCTTTCTATCGATTTTTGCTTTGGAGAAGTTGAACACTTACAATAGACTATAGGTTAGAATGCCAATTTTTTATTTGTCTTCGAGTTGGGGAAGACAGTCTACATCTTTTTTTTCTCCTGCCCGTATGCTTCTTCATGCTAGAATGCTCTTCTCATATGTTTCAAGCTTTCTTGGGCTTTTCCTTAAAATAGCTGCAATAGTCTTCTTCAACTTATTTCTAGAACTTTCTTTCGTGGTCAGGCCTGAGTCCTTTGATTTAACATGGTGGTAACTCTTCTTTGGAGATTATGGGCCAAAAGGAGTAAGAGGATTTTTCAGGGGCAAGACATGCCACTTGAGAATTTTTCAGATATAGTCAAATTTCACCCTTCTACTTGGTGCTTCCTCTCTAATGAGTTCTTAACTTGCAGATTTACGTTAATTGGGAATACTTTTTGTAACATCCCTGGCTTTTTAGGGATATATGATCTCCTTTTTTGTTCATCACATACGTCTCATTTCCTATAAAAAATAACTAAGATGAAATTGCTAAAAGGAAAAATAGACATTTACTTGAAGTAGCATATGGGTTTTTCATGTATATTCCTAGAATTTTGTGGGTTTGTAGCCCTCACTCTTGTCAATCTAATAAATAGGATTTTCTAGTAAAGCCTTAAATTTCAAAACCCCTCTTGCACGCTTATATATTTTCTTCCAACAACTTGCACATATAGGTGTAGTACTCAACATCTATGTTCACACACCTAGCCATTTTCAATCAATAGTTGATCGTGGAGCTGTTAAATGCATTTTCTTTGGTTATACTTCGAGTAAACAACGACACAGGTGTTTTGATCTTCAAAGAAAAGAAAACTTTTTGGGAAAACAACCCTATTTTATTCAAAATTCTCTTCAAGGGAAGAAACCAAATTTAAACTTTTCAACGACACAGGTGTTTTCGATCTTTCTTTTCCAAAACTTTTCTCTCTTTAATTCTCTCTTTTCGATCTCCTTCCTCTCTGATCAATTTCCCCTGCAAGTGCCCCTATTTATACCAGCAAAGTTCTATTCTCCAGGCATGGTGGTGCTGTTCTTTAGGCACAGAGAGATAAGCGTCATATTCTTTAGGGAAGGGAAGTTTGAATGTGGGAGAAGAAAAGACAAGAAAAAAATAATAATAAAACAAAGAAAATAAAATAAAAGGAAAATAGAAATAAAAAAAAGAAACAGCGTATCTAGTCTGAATTATTTTTTATTTATATTTTCTTTTTAATTCTATTTTCTTTATTTTATTATTATTATTATTATTATTTTCTTTTCTTTTCTTATCCCTTATTCAGACTTCGCTTCACTGAAGAATAAGATGTTCATCTCTTTGTGCCTGAGGAATAATGCCACTGTGCCTTGAGAATAGCACTTTTACGTTCATGGAGGTAGGCACTCTAGTTGTATAAATAGGGACACTTGCATGGAGAATCAATCAGAGAGGGAAGGAGATTGAAAAGAGAGAACTCAAGAGATAAAAAAAATTTGGAGAAGAAAGATCAACAAGAAAAATCGTATCCATGTTCAACACTCCCCTACACTACCATCTCCGGTGACGGAGACAATGCAACACAAACCAGCACTTGAACTGACCAATAGTGACCTACTCAGGCGACGACCCACGTTCCGACAATGACTTGAACCTTCACCAGCGACAGTAATGCCAGTGAACGAGCCATTCGAACAAACCCGTGGCACAAATCTAACGAACATCCTCGAACAAACCCACGAGGCCACGAGCACACCCCATTGACGAACTCTTAGGCGACGGTAGGTCATCCAGCAGCGGCGACCCATGAACCCAGCTTGACATACGTAGATGGCACAACATCATTGAGCCTCCTCGAACAGATCCAACGGCGATGCGAACTTTAACGAACCTAGCGCACGATCCCTTACTCTGACGAACTAGTGGTGCAACCCTGCGACGGACGACTAGCAAGCAACGGCGAGACCGACTCCGGCCAGTTTTGAAACCCACCCTGTTTTTAGAAGAAGAATTTTGAAGAGGGTGGGTTCTTCCCCCTTCTTTTTGTTTTATTTTTCATTATTTTATTATTTTAGTCTTTTTCTAGAATCTTTCCCTCCCTATTCTTTTTATCTTTTAATTTTCTGTTTTAAAAGGAGAAAAATCTGTTTTTTTATTACTTTCCATTTTTTTCCATCTTTCTTTTTGTTTTTTTAAAAGGGAAAAGTGTAGTTTATTTTATTTTGTGTTTTCCTTTTCTCTCTCTTTCCTTTTCTTTTCTTTTAAACAATTAAATTATCTTTTCTAAATTAGAAAATTTCGCAATGATTTTGGTTCTCAAATATCCTTGATTTTTTCTAATGTCTTTGAGAGGATGGGAAAATTTGAGTTTCTAAAATAAATTTTCGACTTCCTTTTTGAATGGTTTTTATGCCACTCATAATTGTTAATTCATATTTTATTTCTAAAATATGAATTAATAAACTTGAAACATTTTAAAATAAAGAAAAATCAAATTTTTTTTGTGGACCTTTATTATTATTATTTTCTAAATTTAGTAACCGTTTTCTAGGATGCTAACACCTTCCCTTCACACAAATTTGACTCCCAAACTCAAATTTGGTTTGTATAGACCAAACCTTTTATATTATAATTTTTATTTTTAAAATCTAGGTGACCAATCACACCTTCAATATGATTGGTGGCGACTCCAAATTTCTTTTATGAAAACTCCTAAAAGAGGACGTCGGCCACTCCACGTCACGATGAAGTTGAGATAGGTACCAATAGTTTGTAATTGGCTCATCCTTGTGTAAATCCTAATCTAACTTAGGGTGTGTTCATTGAACGGAAGTTTGTGGACACATTGGGCTAGCATGACTTAATGATAAGGAGTCACGTTAACACACGAATGTGGTGGTTCAATTGACACTGTTAGAGTCCTTATATTAGTATAATTGTATTTTTGTAAATATATTAATTAGGTTGGCCTTTATTGTCTTTTCACTTTCTCCTACTTAGGTTAACCTTGTACACTTGTATATATATCTCTTTAGTGAGTGGAATGGAGTATTCTAATTCTCTCAAACCTTTAACATTAACATGGTATCAGAGCTTTAGGGTTTTATAGGGAAATTAAGTTTCTTGTATCCTTAGGGATTTGTGACCATTTGGGTTTGACGTTTAGAACACCTTCTTGGAGGGCTTAGTCTTTGCTGTGAGTTTTGTGCATCAACACTACCATCAGACCTTCTGCTGCCGTCATCGCTGTCAGAATCCGCCGCCACCGCCATCGAGCTCTGTCACCGACTTCTTTTTTTGTCACCGCTCAGCTCATTAGACAGCCTAATTGCCAGTGAGCAGGTACGAAAAATTTGGCCCGAAAATACCCTGCGTGTGGAGGCGAGTGCATCGCCGGCGGTTGCTCCATCTTCCGTGGGTCAGTCCGTCGTGGTCTCCTCTTTCTTTCCTGTGTTGGTTTGAGTCATAGAGTGTCCGGTTTATAGTGTTTGGAGCCATACCTTGTTTGGAAACTTTAAGGTTTGCTATGATTCAGATTTCAACCATAATTTGTTTGTTTTTTTTTTGAAGTTATGGCTGGAAAAAAAGCTATAGTGATGTCGAAGATGATTCCTATGGTGTCAAAGATTACGGAACATAAGCTTAATGGATCTAACTTTTATGCATGGCGAACAAACATTCGTCATTACCTTCGGAGTCTTGATATGGATGATCACGTCACCGCCAAATCACCACCGACTAAAAGAAGAATTGGTTACGAGATGATTCTAGGCTTATTCTATAGATAAAGAACTCCATTGAGAGCAAGATAGTGGGGCTGGTTAATCATTGTGAATCTGTCAAAGAGCTTTTAGAATACTTGGAATTTCTTTACTCTGGGAAAGGGAACATTAGTAGAGTGTTCAATGTGTGTAAGACTCTCTTTCAACCTAATCAAGGAGAGAAATCTCTAACGAGTTATTTTGTGGAGTGCAAAACAACGTATGCAGAATTTAATGCTTTGTTGCCTGTTAGTACTGATGTGAAAGTTTAGACTGCCAAGTGTGAACAATTATTCATCATGAGTTTTTTGGTTGGTCTTGGCTGTAAATATGATATGGCCAAAGATCAAGTTCTATCTAGCTCATAAATCTTTTCGTTGGAAGATGCTTATACTTAGATACTTCGTACTGAGAAGTTGCAAGCGATCTTGCCATCTGAGTCTAATAGTGCCTTGGTTGGACAAACAAGTGAGTATAAAGGTAATAGAGGGGTCGGACCCAACACGTCCAAAGGTAATTCTAACACTCAGAAAGTAAATTCAGGAGATATTGTTTGCCACTATTGTCATAAGCCTGGACATATGAAACGCGATTGCAGAAAATTGTTGAATAAGGGCTAGAGGTTTCCATTTGCGCATGTTGCCTCTACTCCTGATAACCCATACAAGTCTATTTCGATTTCAGCGGAGGAGTTTGCTAAATTTCGACAGTATCAAGAGTCATTAAAGGTGTCATCTTCTACTCCTATTACTGTCGTTGCTGACATAGGTAACACGTCTACATGTCTTCTTTCCTCCTCTTCAAAATGGGTTATTGACTTTGGTGCTTTTGATCACATGACAGGTAATCCCAATTTATTCTCTAACATTAGTCCGTCTAAATCTTCACCTAATGTTACTATAGCCGATGGAACCACCTCTCTTGTTTTAGGATTGGACACTGTTAATCTTACCAACTCAATTTCATTGTCTTCTATTTTAAGTTTACCACAGTTCTCCTTTAACTTGATTTCGGTTAGTAAACTCACTCGCGATCTTAATTGTTGTGTCTTATTCTTTCCTGATCATTGTTTATTTAGGATCTTTTGACGAAGAGGACTATTGGTAAAGGGCGTGAATCTGGATGTCTCTACATTTTTGAACCACAAATATCCACAGCCGTTACATGCTCTAAAGTGTCATCCCCCTTTGAAGAATATTGTCGTTTGGGTAATCCATCTATTTCAGTTTTGAAGAGTCTTCGTCATTAGTTTAATCATTTGTCTTCTTTAGATTGTGAGTCATGTCAGTTTGCTAAATTTCATCGTCTGAATCTGTATCCCAGAGTCAATAAACGAGCTAGTGCTCCATTTGAATTAGTTCCTTCTGATGTTTGGGATCCGTGTCCTGTTGAGTCCAAGAGAGGGTTTCGGTATTTTGTTACCTTTGTCGACGATTTTTCTCATGTAACTTGGTTATATTTAATGAAAAATAGTTCTGAGTTGCTTTCTCATTTTCATAACTTTCATGCTGAAATTCGAACTCAATTTAGTAGTTCTCTTAAAGTTCTATGGAGTGATAATGCTAAAGAATACTTATCCCATGCTCTTAGTTCTTATTTAAGTGAACATGGAATTCTCCATCAATCCTCGTGTGTTGATACTCCATCTCAAAATGGGGTTGCAGAACGAAAAAATCGCCATCTCCTTGAAATAGCAAGAGCCTTAATGTTTCAGATGAATGTCCCAAAATATTTTTGGGTTGATGCTGCATCGACGGCTTGCTTCTTAATAAATCGCATGCCCTCTTCGATTCTTAAGGGTGAGATACCTTATTGTATTTTGTGCCCCAAACTCCCTTCATTTCCTCTTACACCCAAAATCTTTGGTTGTACTTGCTTTGTTCGGGATGTTTGCCCTCAACTCACCAAACTAGATCTAAAGTCTTTAAAATGTATATTCCTTGGTTATTCTCATGTCCAAAAAGGGTATCGGTGTTATTGCCCTACTCTCGATCGTTACTTTGTCTCTCTTGATGTCACATTCTTTGAAGATTCTTCTTTCTTTCTTCATCTTCGAGTAAGAGTAAGGGGGAGCATAAAGAGGACGATGATGATTTTCTTGTTTACACAATTCTCTTCTCTTGTGAGCCCTCTAGCGATTCATCTCCACCTGTTCTTGTTTCTACTCACCCACCTATCATTCAGGTTTATTCTCGACGGCCACCCTCTTCAGTTCCATGCCCTATACCAGAGGCTTCTTCGTCATTGGATTCAGGAACAAGTGATGATCTTCTTCCTATTGCCCTTCGTAAAGGTAAGCGCCAGTGCACATATCCTCTTTCCTCTTTTGTTTCATATAACCATTTGTCATCTTCTACCTGTTCCTTCATTGCATCCCTACAGTCTATATCTGTTCCTAAGACTATTCATGAAGCTTTGCCTCATCCTAGTTGGCGTGCTGCAATGGTGAGAAGATGACTGCCTTAGATGACAATTGTACTTGGGATTTAGTTTCTCTCCCTGCAAGAAAGAAGCCTATTGGTTGTAAGTGGGTCTTTGCGGTTAAAGTCAATCCAGATGGGTCTGTAGCTCGATTGAAAGCTCGCCTTGTGCTAAAGGTTGCACACGAACTTATGGGGTTGACTATTCTGACACTTTTTCTCCTGTTGCTAAAATGGCTTATGTTAGATTATTCATTTCGTTAGCATCCATTCATCACTGGCAGTTGCATCAACTTGATATTAAAAACGCCTTTCTTCATGGTGATCTTGGGGAGGAGGTGTATATGGAGCAACCTCCAGGGTTTGTTGCTCAGGGGGAGAATGGAAAGGTATGTCGCCTTTGTAAATCCTTGTATGGATTAAAGTAGAGTCAACGAGCATGGTTTGGAAAATTCACTCAGGTGATTGAAAGCTTTGGAATGAAAAATAGTAAGTCAGATCATTCTGTCTTTTATAAGTGGTTTGAGAGTGGTGCCATCTTGTTGGTTGTGTATGTTGATGATATTGTTATTATAGGCGATGGCACATTGGGCATCCAATCACTCAAGACCTTTCTCCATAGTCAATTCCACACAAAAGATTTGGGAATGTTGAAATACTTTCTAGGAATTGAGGTAATGAGAAGGAAGAAGGGAATCATGTTATCACAGAGAAAATATGTAATTGACTTGTTGACTGAAACAGAGAAGTTAGGGGCTAAGCCATGTAGTACTCCAATGATGCCTAATTTACAACTCACAAAAGAGGGAGAATGACTGAAAGATCCTGAACGATATAGGAGGTTAGTGGGAAAACTCAATTATCTTATAGTAACTCGACCAGACATAGCTTATTCAGTAAGTATTGTGAGCCAGTATATGTCTTCTCCTACTGTTGATCATTGGGTTGTCGTGGAACAGATTTTGTGTTATTTGAAGGCAGCTCTTGGGCGCGGTTTATTATATAAAAGTTATGGGCATATTAACATTGAATGTTTCTCAGATGCTGATTAGGCAGGATCTAAGGAAGATAGAAGATCGACTTCAGGATATTGTGTATTTGTGGGTGGTAATTTGGTTTCTTGGAAGAGTAAGAAACAAAATGTGGTGTCACGTTCAAGTGCTGAGTCAAAATATAGAACAATAGCACAATCTGTGTGTGAATTAGTTTGGATACATCAACTTCTTATTGAATTGAGATTTGATATCACAACACCGACCAAATTATGGTGTGATAATCAAGCAGCTCTACATATAGCATATAATCTGGTATTTCATGAGCAAACTAAACACAATGAGGTTGATTGTCATTTTGTACGTGAGAAGATACAACAAGGTTTGTTATCGACAGGGTATGTGAAGACTGGAGAGCAATTAGGAGATATCTTCACCAAGGCATTGAATGGAGCATGAATAGATTACCTCTCTAACAAGTTGGGCTATGCTCCAACTTGAGGAGGAGTGTTAGAGTCCTTATATTAGTATAATTGTATTTTTGTAAATATATTAATTGGGTTGTCCTTTATTGTCTTTTCACTTTCTCCTACTTAGGTTAACCTTGTACACTTGCATATATATCTCTTTAAGTGAATGGAATAGAGTATTCTAATTCTCTCAAACCTTTAGCATTAAAGACACAAAAGTGTCTTCGTAAAAGAACAAGTGACACAAAAGTGTGGTTACAACACACTTGGAGGATTGGTTTGGGGTTGGCACCAATGTCTCCTGATGGTGTTTTCTTGTGAACTCACAAAAAGTTAAGTCATGTAAGTTTAGAATCTTCTTTGTTGTCCTCTACACTTTTGTGGGATGTTGTCTCATAGGAGAGAGCTCCACGATTCGTGAAAGTTGCAGGTTTTAGAAACAATGTTGAGCATGGGGTGTAATTTGTCGGAAGAACTCAGAAAGGAAGGGATTTCCTATGTAGCAGCCTTGGAAAGGAGATGCAGGATGATTTTGTGTGGAACTTGTGGTTGGTTTTAGTGGTTCATCTTGGGGTTCAAGTTAGAGATGAAGGTATTTAGAGTGCTGATGGCCGACAAACTAGAAAAGAACACTATTCCTTATGTTAGCTGTACCTGAGGTAGCAATGGAGATGCAAATGGCCACAAAGTAATGATAGGAAGAGTCGTTGATAACGCAATATGTTGAATTGGAGTTTGTTATGGAAGTGCGGATGGGTGAAGGTGAAGGAAATTCCTATTGCTTGGTGAGTCATTTTATTCTTGGAAGTGGAAGCTTACAAAGTTGCACATGGGGGACATGTTTAATAGACCAGAATGCATGACTATGCAAGGTTCCAGCCTAGGTAGTAGATTTTATCACGGGAAGCAACATGAAGGTTCTTATGAAGACTTAAACCAAGGGAGAAGTTTGAGCACCAAGTTGGTGACATGGAGGGGATTTGCTCTATGAGAACTTTGACCCATTTTAGTGGGGATGGTTTGTCGTTGGCTTAAAAATGAGTGGTTTGTAATAGGCTTGAAGACCGTGGTGAGGATTTGACATGATGAGACCCTTGAGTGGTTTGAGTGTGATGTAGAGAAATTATAATGGTTTATAGGTAAGATTTTCCCAGGTGAGTGAGTACTTTATGTATTGTGCCTTTCATCTCCCTATCCTTGTTATTCTGAGTTCTTGCACTGAGAAAGGTTTACTAAGGTAACCTCTTTGTACTGCTGGAGTAAAAAATTTTAGATCAGAGAATTGTTACCTTGAGTGTTTGACACAATGATCAGTAATATTACCTTCTTCTGTTTACCTTTTTGGTTAATCTGAGACTAGCTTAAGGGCAATATAGTAATTTTCCCAGGATATGAAAGAAAAAGTCAATCAGGATATAAAAGTATGCAACCTTAATTGTTTTGGTCAAAATGGGTCAGTTGACCCAAAAACTTTACTATGGTTTAGGTTGTCGCTAACTAAGGGACAACATAGTTATTTGGGCTATTAATGTTGTCATGCTTTTTATCTATTGCTATTGAACTAGTTGTACATCTCAATCTCCCTTGCATTTTAAAGTTTGCCGTTTTACAGTAAATAATTCAGTCACCTGCTTGTTCTTTTGGTCATCAACTCATCATGATTACGATGAATGTAGGTCTAACTAGCACTCCTGCTGAGATAAAGCAAGGATTTAGGCGAGCGTTTTCTGGTCCATGGCCTCAAAAGCTTCGTTACCAGGTTTATAATCTCTCTCTTGTTAGTTGGTTAAGTTGCATGCAGAGTCAAACCAAGACTGGATTCTGAAGTTGTCTCTTTCTCTCTCTAAGTTGAGGCAATGCATGACTTGCGTGATCTGCTAACTCATGTCTACAGAGTGTAGTGCTTGGTTGCTTAAATTCACGTATCTACTATTGAGCTAGAACATAGTTTAGTGAGGTCCTATTCACTATTCAGGGTTAGGTAGATGGATATTATCTCCCCCTGGCAAGGCTACAGGCCTCATAATGCTGCAATTTTTTTTCATTCAATGGCTAATAGGTTCCCCTTCATGGTTTAATGCTG
Organism: Trichosanthes truncata; assembly: GCA_033996785.1. Lineage (NCBI taxonomy): Eukaryota > Viridiplantae > Streptophyta > Magnoliopsida > Cucurbitales > Cucurbitaceae > Trichosanthes > Trichosanthes truncata. Next base: position 19,811,064 of record JAWPNB010000004.1, read on the forward strand.
TCATACTGTTGGGGGGAGATATGGTTGAAGCAATTGTTGGGATTTCGATAGTGAGGGTAGAAATGTTGAAGAGGAGCTTGATTTATCTTGTTAGTTACCTGTTCGAGCTCCTTGTCCAAGATGATTTTTTATAATTATTCTCCTTACTTGACTACATCGACTGAAGAGTTCCTTGTAATCTATGTTGATTTTAGGGCTTGGGCAGAAATTTTTTTTATGTACTCTCTTCTTTTTGTAATTTTTCTTGGTTAATATATTATTGGTTAAAATATCATTGTGGTTCCTATGCTTTGAGAATTGTTTTATTTTAGTCTATGTACTTTCAAATGTCCAAATTTAGTCTCGTACTTTCAATAAATTTTAAAACTAGTCCCTACTATAAGTTTATGGTTAATTTTTCAAAACAAATGGTCTCTGCTAGCCTTTCCTCTATAAATTTTGGGAAGATATTCACATTTTTTTTTCTTATCTTGAACGGAAATTATTATTATTATTTTACCAATTTCGATAAAAATTAACTTCAAACCAACTATAAGGACTAATTTTAAGATTTATTGAAAGTACATGAACTAAATTTGTACATTTAAAAATGTAGGAACTAAATGGAATGAGTCTTGGTACAAGGCCAAAATTGTATTTTAACCTATATTATTTTTCTTACTTTTATCTTAAAAAATTGACAAACAAGGAAATGGTAATATGAGCACATGGGATTGATCTGATTGGACAAGGTTAATCTTCTCTTTCTGAACCAAAAAACAAAAAGACAAAAAAGGAAGAAGAAGAAAAAGCTTGCGTCAACCTTCAAAGTCTCTCCTCTTTCTCAGTCACTATATCTGAGAAACAATAACCAATCCGGGTTAAACTCATTTAAGATTTATTGAACTGTTTCATGTTCTTCTGTATTCTCCATTCTTGCTATAACCTTTATTATCCTCCCTATTTTTCAGAATAAGTATTATAACAGTTTGTTGTTGTTTTCAAGTTAAAATACCATTTTTTCCCGTACTTAGGTTTCATTCTATTTTAGTCCACGTATTTTCAATAAATCTTAAAATTAGTCCCTACTGTTTGTTTGAAGTTACTTTTTATCGAAATGAGAAATAATAATAATGATTTTCATGCCAGAAAAGTCACAATGTGAACATATTTCTAAAATTTATAGAGGAAGGGCTAATAAAGACTATTTTTTTTTTTAGAAAAGTTAACAATAGACTAACCGTAGGGACTAATTTTAAGTTTTATACAAGGACTAAATTTGGACACTGTAGAGACTAATTTTAAGCTTTATTGAAAGTACAAGGACTAAATTTGGACATTTGAAAGTACAAGACTAAAATGAAATGAAACCCAAAATATAGGGACCAAAATGGTATTTTAACCTTGTTTTTATCTTCCATAATAGTTTCCTTAAGCTATTTTAGATGTTTTATTGTGGAAAAGCTACCCCATTGTTGGTTGTGTACTATATTGATAGGGAGATGGAAGGCCATTTTGGAAACTTGTCGTTTCAGAAGCCACTGGTTGTGCTGATGATAGTTACTTTGAAGAAGTCTATCTGGTGATGTTTTATGAACAATCTTTTTAGTATTATTTTGATGGCCAATTTTTATCTCGTAGAACATGATTTGCATGTTTTGTAATAGCCATAGTTTTGGGAACATAAATTTGCCTATCAAGTTTTATTTCTATTTAGTGATTTATCTATATAAATATAAAACCAAGCCATTGAAATATATAAACCAATTGACCAAGCCATTGCACAAGGTCTAAATAGCTATTTGAAAGTGGGCTCCAATCTAAAAGAACTAGGCCTAAAGGTTAGTTATAGAATTCTTTAGATATCATTGCCTTTAGGGGGAATCATTAATCTAATACAAGACCAAACCTCTTCTTGGTCCCTCTCAACACCATCGGAAATTCTTCTATTTATCTCGGGCTGAATCTCCCACAAGATGGCAAAGTAGAGTGCCAAAGGATATGACCCTTATCATGAAATGAAGGGTGGAAAAACACCTTCTCTGGCATGGAGCAACAACCTTTGTTTCAAGTCAAGTAAATGCCAAAAGTAAAGACTCCCAAAAACAGTCCTGGGTCAAGCTATCAAACTGTCCAAGGATGTGATCCAAAGTCCTTGCAAAGAATGCACTGCTGCAGTCCCAAGTTCCCAACGGAATGGAGGAATGCCTAAGGATCTGGTCCATAGTGGTTACTCACAACACCTACCAAGTAAAGAATTTGACCAGACTTTAACCTTCCATAACAAGGAGAATAAAAGGGATTGGGGAAGATGAGTGCCGGAAGAAGGAAAACCCCTTACTAAGTTTTGGACAAGGGGACCAATTATGAATGCTTGTACTTCTTGAGGAAACATGGATGAGATCCAACAAAGAAAGTGAAGTAGAAACATCCATCATCTTCCTAGTCGATAAAGTGTGATGAAAACCAAATTTAAATGAGGAAGAAGCTCTTGAGGAAGGAATAATCGACCTCAGTGCTCAAATAAGAGAGAGGGTAGAAATGAGGAAAACAGAAACTATACCAATATTTCTAATTTCTACATAATCGAGGTCATAGAGCAATCCCTCAATGCTCAAATAAGAGATATGGTACAAATGAGAAAAAAGAAACTATACCAATATCTCTAGTTTCTACATAATCGAATTCAAGTCCATAGAGCAATCCATCAATGCTCAAATAAGAGATATGGTACAAATGAGGAAAAAAGAAAGAAACTATACCAATATCTCTAATTTCTACATACCTGATGTTAGCACTGTATTTGGTCCAACTTTTAAATAAATTTGATTTTTGAGAAAATTTGAATTTCTAAAGATTTGGATTTGAATTTGATGTTTTATTTTCCTTTTGCAAGAATCAAACCAAATCAAGAATTTATATATATATATTTTTTGAAATTTTGAAATTCGTTTATTTGAAATTCATTATCTTATTACTTTATTTTTAATTTGCAATTTTATTATTATTTTTCTATCTTTCTCCTCACTTAGTCAGAGCACGATTCAACTTTCCTGAAGAATAGCTGAACTAGTTCATGCCCATGAATTTTACTTCCATGAACGATGTTTAAAGAAATTTTTTATGCCAATTATCTTCTTCCCTTGGGTATAATAAATAGGAGTACTTGTATGGATTTGGATCTAGCCTTAGAAGTCCATGGATTAATATTTCCAAGACTTGGAAATGTTTTGAATCTTATGCTTCTTTCAAGCTTCACAATGGTAATCGTATTCGATTATGGTAGGATATTGTTGGCTCAAAGAGTGTATTGGAAAATAACCAATTTTAATTCAAATGAGGCGATGCAAGTGCACACAATCAGCAGCAAGTGATAAGTATTTATCGTTTCCACAGGGATTAGGAATAGAATGTCACTTGACTTAAGCTAAATTCTTAGTAAATTCAAATGGTAACCAAGAGAAATTTTAGGGTTTCAACTAAACTAAACATGCTGAATCAAAATTAAGGATACTAACGAGATAATAAACACTAAAAATGCTGAAACAAAAGAACACACACGACTTGTAACAGAATAAGTGAAATAGGCTCGGATTAGGAATAATTTTTATCTCTCTAATAAAGAATGCTCCGTCAAGAACTTTGCTCCCTCAATTCGCTCAGCATTAAACACGGAATCCTCTTAGATTTTCAGATTTTAGTGGCATAATTCTCATTAACCCACATTGATTAAACATGTTGTAATTGCACATTAGGCAGGTCATTATCCCTAACATCCCCACTTAGTTAGCTACTAACCCAATCAAGGAGCTAATGTAGTTTTTGAGTAATTTAATCCCTTTTATTTCTCCCAAAACTCAAGGGAATGGTGTTTAGTGTGTGCTGGCCAGACAAACCTAAACATAACATTAAAAACACCCAATAACCAGATTGAGAAAAGCCAAGGAGTCTTAATCCCCTTATTAGATGGATAAAAACACTCCTAATCCCCCAAGGATGATTTAGTTCATGTTACAAGCTGGAAATGAAATAAACAGTAAAAGAATGCCATTACAGAAATCAAAACAGAATATTAAAGAAGAAGAAAGAATTGTTGCTGAAAGAAGAGAGTTGCAGCAACTTCCTCTGTTTCCAGCTTTTCTCCCTTAGCTTCTTCCTCAAAAACTCTTCTCCAAAGTTTGTCTCCAATCTCCTCCCCTTCAAAATACAACTACTTCATCCATATAATCCTCCTAATGAATTTCAAGGTTGATTGGGCTATGTAAAGGCACTGTGGTAGCTTCTCATTGGTTGATTCGTGCTGAATTTGCTGACAAAAAGGCTAGCTCAATTAATGAACTCCTTTGCTATTTTTGCTCCCAGAAATGCTGAAATTTGCTCCTGCAATTCTACTGAGAGTTTCAATAAAAAAAATCCTGCAACACCAAATGAACATAAATTAGCATTTTCTTAGCTTCTAATTACTTAAATCACACAATTAAAACTCTCCAAAGAAGCTATTCAATTATAACAAAGGATTTAGGGGACTTTTAATCACAAAAGCACAAATATTCTACTTAATTTATGAGAATTTTAGGCATTAAACACTAGCTAATAACTCTCTTTTGGAGAGTTATCAGATGTTTGGATTGGGGATTCTTCTTTGAAGACTCGGTTTCTGCAATTATATTCAATCTCTTCTTCTCCAAATGGTTCAGACTCATATATTTGGAACTCCTCTCTTCTTTCTTGGAACGTTATTTTTTGAAGACTTTTATATTCAAGCTCTTCTACTCCAAATGGTTCAGTCTTGGATTTTTTGGATTCCTCTCTTCTTTCCTGGAACATTATTTTTCGAAGACTTTTGAAAGATGAGGAAATAGCCTTGCAATTTTTTCTTTGGGTTGTCTCGCCTCTTTGAAGGTTAGAATTTTGTCCTTAGAAGCATTAGGTTTGTTCTCGGTTAAGTCTTTGACTCGACAACTTGGTTTGGGATCTCCCATGCAAAGAGATTTGTTTTAGGTTATTTGGAAATACAAAAGCCCTAAGAGAGTCAATATTCTTCTATGGATCTTGATGAATGGTAGCCTAATACTTCTCATGTGCTCCAAAAGAAGTTACCTTCTTTTAAGCTCATGCCTTCAATTTGTCCTTCTTGTCTAAAGGATGTAGATTACCTATTTCATATCTTCTTTGGTTGTGACTATTCTACGAAATGTTGACTCAAGCTTCTATCTCTTTTCAACATGAATGGGGTGTTCTCTAATTCTTGAAAGGAACGAGCTAATTGTTGGTCCTTTTTTGGCTACCAAAGCAAATATGTTATGGACAAATGTGATAAAAGCTATTTTATAGGAATTATGGATGGAAAGGAATTAGAAAATCTTCGAAGACAAGCAACTTCCTTGGTTTGATGGTTTTGAGTCTGCTCGATTGAAGGCTTCTTCATGGTGTTCTCTCTCTAAGCCCTTTGTTGATTTTTGGTTATTTATTTTAATTAGCATGGTTATATCCTTCCTTTGTAGCTTTCTTGCTTTTCTTTTCCCTCCTTTATGAAGATTGTATTTTCTAAGCATTAGTATCTTTTCAATAATTCAATGAAAAGTTTTGTTTCCTTTTCAAAAAAATTTAGACCCACAAATCCATAAAACCCATTCGAGTGATGACAACATGACCCACACCAACACTCTTCACCTCGGTGACCCTACCTTGACAACACAGAATAGTCCAATGGCAACGTGACTACTCTGACAACACTCTGACAACAAGCTTACATGTGGCATTGAACTTTCCAACACGACGACATTTCATATTTGCGACACCCACCCCATTTTGGACCTCAGATCTACAACATGAGACCAACCTCGATGGTGACTAGCAACTCCAATGAATTGAGAACTCACACTGGTGACGAGTCTCTTAGCTGCTACGTAGCCCCTTGCGCAGACCATCCATCTCTACGTCTTCTTCTTCACGATAGAGATACAATTGTGAACCCAAGTAACCATGCTACCCGGAGTAGAACATGCAAAACACACACATAACATGAATCGTGATACTTTAACTAGTGAGATCTAAACCCTGGAAAATTACTAGAAATGACCTGCTAACCAAAAACATCTATATAAATGACCTGCTTTTGAAAAAGATGTTTTATTGACCTTGTGAGGGAGTGAAATTCCACTTTTACCCTTGGGTTAAAAAAACATCAAATGCAAAGACTCAATTTTTCATTTCACGTTCTTGACCATTTGGTTCCCTCTCTTCTTCAGAAAATTGCTAAAATTGACCCAAAAACCAAAACTTCTATAGAAATGACCTAAAGTTTGAAAAACGTTTTTTCTAACTTCTTTCCCACGCGATTTTACCAAGATGCCCCTGCAATTCATTAAATGCAAAATTTGTTATATTCCTTTGTCTCCACTTAAATTTTACCAAGAACCAATGATCTTTTATCATTCTTATTCATGAAAACTTTTCACCGTCTCGTAATTTTCACCTCTGAAAAAGTTCAACATGCAGACGCATCAACAAACTTTTCATTTATGCGAGTATTTTCGTGGGTCCGATCGATGGTAGGGTTTACTTTGAATATAACTAAGTTTCAACAATTTCTATTGAGAATAGGAAGGAAAGCAACGTCTGTAGATTTTCTTCGTCATTGATCTAAAAAATGCGTAACTCCATTGAAGTTGGAATCCGATCGTGTACCACCAATGTTTTCGAGGTGCACTTAGGCTATCGCCTATGGCGAGGGGCAATGTGAGGAGCATGTTGCATCGCCTGAGTGGTAGCCAAGGCAAGCACCTTCAATAAGATACTGTCCTTTTGCGCCTTTTAGTTGCCATGAACACATGTTCATGGTGACATGCGCTCGCCTTAAATAAGAAGAAGAAGAAAAAAGAGAAAAAGGGTCGGAGAAGAGGGAGAGAAGAAAAACAAGAAAGGGTCAAAAGAAAGGTTTGAAGAAAAAGGTGATGGTCGCAAGAACGGTTGGAAAAAGAAGAAGGGTCAAGAGGAGGGTCGAAGAAAGAAGGAGAAGAAAGGGAGGAAGTAGAAAAGTTTCTCCACATTTCCTAAAAGCCTTAAAAGATGGCTAGGTGCTAGAATTAAAAAAAATACCAGCTGCCCATGGTTGCCATCTGGAGGATTAATTATGTATGTATTCATTAACTAGAGCACTATTCTCTTAAGCATATTTTAAAAATAATTTCTATTTTTTTTTCAAATACCTCTACGTTTTCTTAATTATTTAAGTTAATTCTAATGATTTTTAAAATCTGCGTTTTTTTTTACCTATAATTCTTATAGATAATATTTATTAATTATTTTTTTTAATGCGCCTTACTTCACTCGGGTGATGCTTTTTTGTCGTCTCTCACCTTGAGGCAATTAAGAAGTTTGTCGCCTTAGAGTGTGGCTTGCGCTTTGAAAACATTGTGTACCGCTATCATATAAACAGCCCCACAATTGCATACCTACCTTGACGATCGTGTGCCACACCCAACCGTGGAGAGCCCGCAATACAACAACACGATCACGTACCCCACCCAAGCGATCACATACCTTTCCCTTACGAACGCAAATCGCGATAACTTTGTTGAATACTATCATAATACCTCTCTTTTGGATATTTGTGTATTATGGTGGGGAATGGGACCAGAGTGGAAACTACATTGGAGGTGCTATGAAAGGACTGAATGTTGCAAATGATATGACATGTAGTGGACTATTGGGGGTTGTACACCAACGTCTGAATATAGATCCCAATGAAGACCTCATTTTCTTTTTGGAGGGTGCTGATGTATCTTGAATGATGTTGTTTGTATCCATCACGTCGAAGGAAGTGTGTGGAGTGAATAATAACAGTTATACAGGTTCATTGTCGGGACAAAATATTCAATCGATGCCAATAGTACACGATAACATAAATGCATTTGCACCCGCACGACATATTCAAGAACCTTGTCATGCTCCAGCTGCATACTAGGTCCCTCGGAAAAGGCAACCACATGAGGGACCACTGTAGGAGGTTGCAACCATAGGAGGGGCCACATCTATCCCCGTTGCTTCGTCTTCCTTGTAAAGATGTTCTTCCTTATCATGAGACTTGATGCAACCCTTGTCTATACATAAATAGAAAAAAATGCCAAATTAAGTGATACATGAGTAAATAATTGTTAGAAATTACTTACTAAATTCAAACCAAACACATCCCTTTGAAGATATCTTTATGAGGGAGTATATGTGCGCATGACCATTGAAGTGTGAAATGACCGTATCATTCAATCTACTGGCTGTACAATTGCCCGTATTGGACAAAATCTTGTAAGCTCATACCTATAATAACAAATATACATTTTTAGAGTAAGAAAACACTAAAATAGAATGCAATAAATTCAAACCTATACCAGAAAGGCATGTCAAAAGCCTTCAATGCTATAAGTTTGAATGTGTGTTAGGCATGTTCAACGCTTCAGACGAAATGCCTCGGATCTGTCATTCAAGGCATTCTGAAGACTTTTTAAGGCCCTTTCAAATATGTGGGACGACCAGTCGTAGTGCGTGAAGACATTTGAGTCATCCACGATGCCCAATATGCTCATATCCACATGAGTCTTCCTATCTTTTCCCATCATAGCTAGTTCGATAGACACCACCAAGGCCATCTTCACTGCATCTTTGTCGTTTGCAAACTCAAAACTCTTGAATTTCATCTCCAAGCCTTTAGCTGTCACCACTTCTTTATGCGACCCAAAGACACGTCGCCATAGTCTTTAGAGCTCATATCCCTCCTCATCGGCCTTTGAGCAAACCACAAACTAGTAATTAGGTTGAAGTCATCTTGGGAGAAAGATACATTGTTCCATCGCACGTTGAAACTAATGATGTCTTCTCTCCTTTTTTTTCTACCTCCCTCAGCAAAAGGTGATGGACCAGTTGCTCATTGAACACAAACTGCACATCCAGTAAAGGACCAAAACCTTTTCTCCTAAACATGTTCAGTTGTTGCTCCATCAGTTTCTTCTTAATAACCAATGGTGTTCTTGGGATGGGCCATACAGGTAACTTGTGTGGGGAAAAAGTCCTTCGAAAATCTTAGCCACCAAGTCCATTTTTGGCATTCTAGCAAACAATTTGAATAAAATAGGTAAGTACTATTTACAAAGAGAATAGGAACTGTAAAAATTGACTTCATCTCGGTGATCATCGCATACCACGATTGTTGTCCTAAGCAGTGTTTTAAAAGGCGCGCGCCTAGGCGCGCCTAGGCGCAAGGCGCACTTGAAGCGCCTCGCCTCGAAGAGGCGAGGCGCGGGTAAGAAGGCGCGGCCTAGGCGCGCGCCTTCCATGAAGCCCCGAGGCGCGCGCCCCACGCGCCTCTAGGGATTATTAAATTTCATTTTGTTTTTAAGTTTTTAAGTCCAAATTGTGGGTTTAGATTGGTTATTATTTTAAAAAAATCCCGTACTTGGTCATTCGAAGCGCTTGATAACAAATTCAAGCATTGCTACATGTATACACACACACACACACACACACACACACACACACACACACACATATATATATATATATATATATTTTATGGCTTTTTATGTATAGTGCGCCTTACAAAAAAAAGCCCGCGCCTTTTTGTGCGCCTTGCGCCTAGGCTCCAAAGGGCCATTGCGCCTTAGTGCGCCTTGAGCCTTTAAAAACACTGGTCCTAAGCAACGTTATCGCAATATTCGTGATCCCATTACGATTGCGTTCATCATTGCGTACCATGATCCCAATCATAAGCAATGCAATCGCATGATCTTGTACCGCAATGAAGACTGCGTAAACTGTAGCTGTGATCTGTCCAATGATGAAACCTAACTCATTTTAACACATACTTTCACAAATGGTAGATCTATACATGCTCAAACAGTGACGAAAACAACACTCACAAGTTTATAAACAAGAAAATACAACGATTGCAGACATTCTCAAGTTCAGCAATGCTCAAACGATTGACACTTTGTCCTTTCATGTTCTCAACCATTTGGTTCACTCTCTTCTTTTTAGGGACTTTTTCGATTGTTTGAGCATTTCTCAACTTGAAAATGTCTGTAATCGTTGAATTTTCTTGTTTATAAACTTGTGAATGTGGTTTTTGTCACTACTAAAGCATGTATAGATCTGCAATTTGTGTAAATGTGTTTAAAATGAGTTAGGTTCCATCACTGTGCAAGATTGCAAGATCTGGAATTTGTGTAAATAGTTATTTAAAATGAGTTAGGTTCCATCGTTGTACAGATTGTAACTATGGTTTATGATCACAGTCTTCATCATGGTATGCAATGAGCACTGCAATCGTAAACCCTAGCCCAACAATGCAATCGCAGTATGTGACAAGCAATGTGAATGCAATCGTAATGGGATCACAAATATTGCGATTGCGTTGCCTAGGACGACGATCGTGGTGCACGATTAGATATTTGAACGCAATTATCACTACGATGAAGTCAATTTTTACAGTTTTTATTCTTTTTTGTAAATAATACTTACCTATTTTATTCAAATTGTTTTCAAGAATAACAAAAATAGAATTGGTGGCTAAGATTAACTCAAAGGACTACTTCCTCATACAAGTTACCTGTATGACCTATCTCGGGAACACCATTAGTCTTATTAAGAAGAAATTGACAGAGTAACATTTGAACATGTTTTGGTCCTCTATTGTAGCCAGTCCATCATCTTTTGTTGAGGGAGGTGGAATAAATTAGGGAAGACAGCATTAATTTAAGGTATCTTTCTCCCCAGATGACTTCAACCTAATTATTTGTTTGTAGCCTTATCAAAGGCTAGTGAGGAGGGATACGAGCTCTAAAAGACTACGACTTGTCTTTGGATCATGTAAAGAAGCAGTGACAACTAAAGACTTAGAGACGAAATTCCAAAGAGTTTGCAAACGACGAAAATGCAATGAAAATGGCCTTGATGGTGTTTATTGAACTGGCCATGATGGAAATAGATCAAAAGATTCATATGGATATGAGCATACTGGGCATCGTGGATGACTTGGAGGTCTTCACGCACTACGATTGGTCGTCCCACATATTTGAGAGGACCTTGAGGAGCCTTCAGACTACTTCGAATAGTAGGGCCGAGACATTTCTCTAAAGTGTTGAACGTGTCGGACACATTCAAACTTACAAGATTAAAGGCTTTGGACATGCCTTTTAGGTATACATTTGAACTGTTTGCCTTTTATTTTAATGTTTACTTACTTTAACAATGCATATTTGTTATTATAGGTATGAGCTTACGAGATTGTCCAGCGATTGTATACCCAGTAGATTGAATAATACAGTCATTCCACACATGCTTTGGTGGTCGTGCACGCACACTCCCTTATTTGATTATCTTGAGAGGGAGATGTTTGGTTCGAATCTAGTAAGTAATCTCTATCTATTATTTACTCATGTATCACTTAGTGTGACATGTTTTTTCTATTTATGTATAGACAAGGGTTGCATCAAGTCTCATGATGACGAAGGCGGAACGTTGTTACAAGGAGGATCGAAGCCACAGGATAGATGTTGCTCTTTCTGTCGTTGCACCCCCTCTTCGGGTTGTCCCTTCTTTGATTGCCTCTTCTGAGGGACCTAGTACGCAGCAAGAGCACAATGAGGATGACTTTCATGCATTGTTTTGAGACGATTATCCCGTCCATCAGCAAGATGAGGGGTGGATAGAGTTATGGGTCAGTCTTTGCTCAAGATGATGATGTGCCATCCTCCTTGAAGAAGAAAAAAATGAAGGTTTATAAGAAAAATCTCATATTGCAGCGTGTTTGGGCCGTGTCCGTAGCGTGTTTGAAAATTAAAAAAAATGATAAAAAGAAAAAAGACAAGCAATTTTGCGTGTCGGACACATGTCCGGAGCGTGTTCGGATGTATTCGTGTCCGACATGTGACAAGTGTCCATGCTTCCTAGTTGAGGCCGATCTGAAGGGGTTAAGGAAATATTTGAGGCATCTATGCAAGGTACGCTACTTCCTACGTCCTTGCCTCATCGCTTTATTATATGTATCGTGGTTTTGTTATATTAACACTTTTTGTAATGTATTATAGGGGTTGGCTGCTGATGTTCCTTTTCCAGCTACTCTGGAGGTTCAGGGTGATGCCCCAGAATCTACTTATGTCCTAGTCTACTCCAGAGGTACGTGGTGATGCCCTAGAGGATTAGGATCATCACTCGGTGGGTATGGATGATATTCGAGGGCACATGGAGGATCATGTATGGTTTCGTGAATTTGTGGGTCTGAAATTTTTTTATTGAATTCCTTGCCTCTGATTACTTTCTCTTCTAGTATGATTACTTCTTGCCCTTTCTTCCTTACAGGTACTCTTATCTATGCCCAAGAGAAGAAGATAGTTGGCATAAAAGTCTCCTTAAACATCGTTCATGGTGGTAACGTTCATGACCATGGACTAGTTTAATTATTCTTCATGGCATGAACGAGGAAATGGTAAAGCTATTCTTCAGGAAGGCTGAGTCATGCTCTGAATACGTGATGAGAAAAATAGAATAATAATAATAAAATTACAAATTAAAAATAAAATAAACGAAATCCATTTTAAAAAAAAAATACAAATCCTTGATTTGATTTGATTATTACCAAAGAGAAATAAAAAATCAAATTTAAACGCCTAACACTACCTCTTTAATTACCAAACATTTGGAACTCATTTTTGTCTACTACAAACAGACATTCTATTTCCAACAGTGTTCCCAAGCTTCCCATTCCTTCTTACCATCAATGATTTTCAAGGATGGCAGATTTATCTAAATATAGCACTTCCACTTCCTCACTACTTAAGCAAAGTAGGCAAAATGCTAGGGAAGAAAAATGAGGGACTGGCTAGTTGATTGAGCAATGTAAACGGTTGCTCCTTGTTAGTCAAATTAAAACTTCTCTTCCTATGACTAGAAGCCACATATTAGTTAATTTTTTTGTGATATTTGTTCTCTAAATCGAGTTGGTCAAAGGTTTATAGTGAACACCACCTCCTTAGATGTACGCTTAGAGAAGAGGGATGGAATAGATATCACATAAGAATTGATTTGTAAGATTTTTGATTTAGAGGTAAATTTCTTTGGGCTTCTGTCACTAATACCTTTATCATTATTCATGAATCACCCTCTTTAGGTGGAGCCATATTTACAAAGCACAACCATGTGCGAAAGAGATCTTTTTTCCAAAGGAAAACAATTATTTCGTTTGGCTCTTTCATTGAGTAATTTTTTCTTTATCTTTTCTAGCTTTATGTTTTTCGTCATTAAAATGTTTCCTCTGTTTTTGCATCTGTTCAGTACTATGCGAATGGTGATGCATGGCATCTTCCACATGGAGCTTATGCAACCCTGACCGTTTTGAAAGATGCTGGAGGTTAATAAATTCAAAGTTTTTCTTTCATCTCCATTAATAATATTGAGATAGATGCAGGATTTTTTGTCCATACTTGGTATTTTTAATGCTCTGGGATTTTTTGCACAGTTAAGATGGCTGTTGTGTCCAACTTTGACACTCGCTTAAGGAAGCTGTTGAAGGATCTAAATGTTTTAGATATGTGAGCATGTTCCTCTTTACTTCTTTATGTCTGACTACTGACTTCATCTTTCTTTCATACCTAGAATATTCATCATAGCTGTACCTTCCCTGATGACACTACGAGCTTCTTCCTTTGTGTGATGAAATAAGATATGTTTCCCTTATCATTGCCAAGGAATTAATAAGTAAAATAGATATAGCTATGAGTTCTATGTAGATGAGTAACTTATCTCACGTTGCATAATTATTTATGTTGAGGTAAGGAATTTTATTTTTCAGGTTTGATGCTGTCATAATATCGGCAGAAGTTGGTTATGAAAAACCAGATGGACAAATATTTGAAGCTGCGTTAGGTACGGTACACATTAGTCTCCCCAATTTTATTTTTGGGAACCAACCAAGTTCCTAAAACTTTAAATGAGTTAATTTGTTCCCAAGTTTCATGGATGAAGATCTCTCATGTCCATAAAAACCTATATACCTTTGCTTGTGTTGACACCGTTTTTCTGCTGTATATGAGCGAAACTGAAATCGTACATTGACAAATGAATCAAGTTGGGAATTAAGGCTCTGAAACTAGCTCATTTTCAGTTAGGTATAGTTTCTTTTATAGAAAGATGACCTCGGATCGTTTGTTCTAGATCAACTTGGAGTCGCATCGAGCAAAGCAGTACATGTTGGAGATGATCAGAAGGCAGATAAGGAGGGAGCAAACGCTGTTGGAATAGCTTGCTGGTAAGAACATTGATTTTGCTCCATGACATTTTGGTTCTGATTGATTTTCATCGATAAGAAAGAGTGCAAAACTCAACAAGATTCTCGAAGTTTTTCTATGCATGCCAAAAGAATAAGACGCTCATGAAGTTGAAAACACATTATGTACAATTCTTATTATTCCCTTTTCTCCCCTCATGGTAATGAATGTGCATCAATTTGTATAAGCAGGCTATGGGGAAGTGATGTGACGACCTTCCAGGATGTTCAAAACCGAATCCTCGTCCGAGATTCGAGCTTCTAAGCAGCCGATGACGTAGTGTTCACTTCTCCCTATGGGATATGAATCTGGCTGGTTTCTTCTGAACTCTTTTATTTGGGTATTTGTTGTTCATTGATGGGCAAAATTCTGATGGTTTCCTACATAATTTGTAATTTAGGCTGGAGTGACTGTTGAATATTACCAGCATAACTTTTGTAATGGATAGAATAGATATTTATCGACTAAGGGTAATTAATAAAATTTACCAGTGGTGACAGAATGGATGTAAATACAACAATTTTAATTTTTGTCATTAGTGATGCTACTTACGAATATTCGTGTATATATATATATATATATATGTAAATACAAAAATTTTAATTTTTGTCATTAGTGATGCTACTTACGAATATTCGTGTATATATATATATATATATATATTTATTTATTTATTTATTTTTTTTTTTTTTTTGAGGTGTACAAACCTTTATGCTCTTAGTTTTAATGAGAGGATTTAGGAGTCATTTGGTAATGTTTCCATTTCTAGTTTTCTATTTATTGTTGCCAGTTTTTGAGAAGAGGGATTTGGTAACTGTTCATGTTTCTTATTTTTCAAAAGCATTTCCAAAATTGTATAGAAATTTGGAAAACAACAAAATCAAGTTTTTTGTTTCTGTTTTCAGTTTTTTTCTAAAACATAAATGAAAACATCATTTTATCATTTTGACTTCTAAAATGCATAATAAATAGAGTAACTGTAATGGGTAGCAATAATATTTACCATATTTGCAAATATAGCATCAGTTTGTTGGTTTTGCAAATATGGAAAACTTTTGAACATCATATTTTTATTTTTTTTGCTATTTCAATTTTGCCCTTGTTATTTCTAGTATATCAGTGATATAATATAATAGGTCAGGTAAATTCGTAGTTTAACTTGTCTTTGATCACTCTCGTTTAAGGTTTCACATTTTTTTGACTTGTCTTCCTCCAATTTTTTTCTATGATATATTTTTTAAAAAATTATTTTTCAATTTCTCATAAAGTTTGTTGTAATCAACTCATTTTAATATTTTGTTGTAAATCTATAGCACCAAAATCTTCAAAATGCAATCTAAAATGCATTTGAAGATTTCATTTTAATATACTCGAAATATCAGATCAGGTGTATCAACACTCCAACATTTATTTTAGGTAAAATGTGGGTGTAGTGCATTTAAAGAATATGCATTTTATTAGTATTTTAAACCATATTAGACATTAACCAATATTTATTTAAAGTAAAATGTGGATGTATCATTTTATTAAATATTTCGAGTACATCAACAATATATCAAACATCAATAAATATTCATTTAAGTTAAAACATGTGTATCATTTTAGCAGTCTTTTGAGTATATCACCAGTATATCAGACATCAATCGATATTCATTTCAAGTAAAACATAAGTGTATTATTTTAGTAGTATTTTGAGTATGAGATATCAACCAATATTCATTTGAGATTTACTATTTCAAAAGAAAAAAAAAACATTCATTTGAGGTAAACACATGAGTGTATCATTTTAATAGTATTTTGGGAGTAAGAATAAATTTTAAAATATTGGATTCCCTATTCAAATTTTATGAAATTGTTGTTGGTTAATTTTCTTCCTTTCCATTGTACATTGTTTGGATGTGAGGTTTTCTTTTGCCTGCTACACAATGGGGGTATGTTTTCACCCTTTTCTCTACTTCTTTTGTTTTTTAAGAAGAGAAATAGATTTCATTAATAAATGAAATAAAGGAAATTACAAGAAAGATTTCTAATTGAAAAGTAAAGAAAGACTATAGTATAGTCACTAGGAACCTATCCATAAAACCACCAAAGTTTAAAGAAACGTCTCTAAAAATTTTGCCATTACGCTCACACCAAAGGTACCAAAAGAAAGCATGGTATTGTGTGTGTGTGTGTGTGTGTTTTTTTTTTTTTATCATTTCTATGTTTCTTTTTTCCCATTATTTTCTTTTTGGAAAAAAAATCAAATTTGACCATAAACTTGTCAAGTTGTATCAATTTGGACTCTAAACTTTCAATTTCATTAAATTGGACCCAAAACTTAAACAAGTGTTGCAATTTTTACCCTTGGTTCAATTTTCGCTAATTCGTCCACTAACTTTAACAAAAAAGCAAGTGTAAAAATCTCCATAAACTCATCAATAAAATAAAATAAAGTTTTCACGAAAATAAATTTGACCAATGCACAAATTAACCATTAAATCACTTTACCTAAATTCATAAATTTCAACAAAAAAATTTAGCTCTAATGTCGTTTTTCTCTAAAATTTTATCAATTTCATATCGTACATATGTTTTATAATTCATTAAACGAATAAGAGAAAACTTCTTTTAACGATATTTGGAGCGAGAGCTTATTAAAGGGTTAAAATTACAATACTTTAAAGTTTGAGGTTAAGATTGTAACATTTATCTAAGTTTGAGGTGTAATGTGATGAAATTAAAAGTTTAAGGTTGAAATTGATACAACTTGACAAGTTTTAGAGCCAAAATTGATTTTTTGTCCTTTTCTTTATAGACTTCATTGTCACTTTTCATGTCAATTACGTTTTTCCATTGTTTCCATTTTTTCTAAATTTTTTTTGCTCCATTATTTGCCATATTTTCAATTTTCTGCTTCCTTTCTGTCATTTTATCATGATGCTTTCATTACAATTAAGGTCTTGTTTGATAAACCATTTAATTTTTAATTTTTGGTTTTTTAAGATTTTGCTTGTTTTCTCATCATTTTTCTACAATATTATTTCATATTTCTTAAGAAAATATTTGAATCCTTAATTAAATTACAAAAACAAAAAACAAGTTTGTAAAAACTACTTATTTTAGTTTTTAAAACTTGATTTGGTTTTTGAAAACATAGATCAAAAGTGGATAATAAAACAAAGAAACCCATAGGTAGAAGTAGTGTTTATAAGCTGATAAATGAACTATCCCAATTATGGGAGAACTCCCATTATTCAAGGTGAACTCCCACAACAATAATAAGAAAACCTCATTAACAAATTGATAAATAACCCCAAGAAAGTTTAACAGATTTTTACTTGAAAAAGTTGATCGATGATCAAGAAGAAATGAGAACTTATTCCTATCTTCAAGATTTCGAACTCTCCACAATCTAGTGAATCAAACTAGATTGAAAGTTCTAAATATGCATTCTAACATAATAATACAAAGAAAGCATAAAGCATGAGACTAAAACTCAAATATGAGATTTCATTCAACTTCAATTTGTTGTCAAATGACAAAATGGCAGCCCTATTTATACTAATTGAATAGACACCATGAAATGACACAACTCTTCACCTATGTAGTCTAAATTCAACCCCCAAACTTTCAAATCCATACATGGACTAAATTAAATGTAGATACATGAATTTAATAGGTACATAATGCATTAAAGATGTGAATGAATCTAAATTTTTAGATTCATTGTGACTCTTGGATGAAAAGATGCCTTATGAAACTTGAAAGGATACAACTTTTTACTATGTGTAGACACCTTAGCTTGGAGGTGAACATCCAATGCTTCTTGAAGCCTTTTAGCTCTAAATTCTTATCATTGGACCTTGTGGCATAATGATTGCCTCATGATTGGATTGAATTGGAGTTGACTTCCATTGACTTTGATCATAAACGAGCTTGATTGAGTTGGTTGATCACTTATTTTCTTATCATAAGCTTAATTTTCAAAAATTAAATAGTTATCAAACGAGACCATAGTCTTCTCAATTTCATCGTACGTCGTACCGTTAATGTGGCCAAAATTTCATCTGCTTTTAACATGTGAATAATATGTTCGAGGTAAGGCAACGTACAAAATGCACTATGTGCTTTTGCTTTAAAACAAAACTTTTCAATTCAAAAAAATTAAAAAAAAAAAATTCAAATCGTGATTTATTGGTTGTTCGATGTGAGGTTGAAATTTGTAAATGGTTTTCACAAGGTAGCCATTTTGCGGAAAATTGTAAAAGTTTGGAACATGATTTAGGAAATTGAAAGTCTAAACTCGGTAAAGATAATGATACTTGTGGAAGATGATGAAAAATATATTTTTTTTATTAGTTTTTTAATAAGAAACTGAGACTATATTGAAGAAAGAAGTCATACAAAAGGGGGAGATGAGATATCTCCATACGACCAAAGGGTTACAAAAAAGATGCCCACTTGGTCATGATATGTGTACAATGTCGTAATTACAAAACAGAAAATTGAGGTTACGACTCAAACCTCGAACCTTTAAGAACTCCATCAATCAATATTTGGAGGTGGCAATGATCTATGATGGAAAAGTTTGGCTAGTGACCGCCGTTCACAGTCCTTGACAAAGTTCAACCAAAAAAAAGAAAAAAACAAACAGTAAATTTGCCTGTTTCTTAAAAAAATACTCACATCTAAAGAATATTATAGAGAAGGTGAATTACCTTGAACATGTTTAAGTTGAATGGCATGTGTTGGTTTGTTCTCCTGAGTTTCAAGAAAGTATATGCAAAGCTCAATTGATCACGTGACGTAAATCGATCAACTTCATTGAACCAAAGACATGAAAATAAATTTGACATCGGTGTATGTGCCCGGACAATGAAGGAACCTTCTGGAACATCTGCATTGTAATAAATACAAATACCAAAGCAGAAACTATTAACATAAATTACAGAGAGAACTAAATGAAGAACTCCACAGTAAAATGCAATGTACCACTCACAACTCGGAAGAAGGGTCTTCGCATTAAAAGGGTCAAACTTGACAAGGCCATCGGACTGATAAAAAGAAAACTGTTCATCAATGGCAGTGTGATTGTACTTGTTCAGACGTTTATTTTGTTGTACTTCCTCCCAGACACAATGGCGATCATAGTGGTTTGAAATGGCATACTCGGAATTCTTTCGCCACAGAAAATATTCAATAATTAGCATTGGATCTATCTGAAGACGCATTTTGCTGTCAAGCCATATTGAATACCTTTGAAACAAGTATTGAAGACTTAGAAACATAAATAAAAGTATCCATACAGGTAATCGTGATGCCTTACATCATATAAACCAGTAGAAGATGTGAGGATTACCTAGCAGAAGGAAAGAGCCGATGTGACAAAAATTTAGGCACCTTTCCAGTTCTACGCATATCTTCGTATGGTAAATTCCTCACGACAACTATCTTCCACAGTCCAATGTATCCCTTATCATCAGGAATATTTCCCTCAGCTGATAGTTTCGATAGTGTTTGCTCATCCACAAACATAACAAAACAAACGTTCTTCTTGGAATATTCACTGATCTGTGGCAAGGAAAAACGCAATCCCTGTTATAATCCCTGTTAACAGATATTTAAGAAGATGGAAAAATGAAAACATTGTGCTACCATCCTGTTTACACTTCATATGTAATGGTACATAAGGCAGTGAGGAAAAACAAATACAAAGGAAATATAAAAGCATCATAAATTAAACATATATCTTGCAAAGAAAATCACTGTCCAAATTCCAACACCATTTATTCTCTATTTCAGTGCTATTGAGGGACGATAGATGATGGGAAAGCGAGGCCCATTCCACAATTTCATTCTCCTTAAGGTTCCTTCTCACGTAAAGGTTCTACAATTGTGAATCAGAGTTCCAAAATCAGAGGTGGAAGCATCTTTTTTTTTTTTGAACAATAAACAAAACTTTTCATTGAAGAAGAGTGTAACTAGCGTAAAACACGCTTAGTAGCAACCGTTGGATAATCGCGAATCAGAGTTCATCAGTAGGGCAATGCTTACTGGGATAATTTACTGACCGAAAACAAAATATCAGGTCGAGTAAACGTTAAGTATTGTAATGCTCCCACCATAGCTCGAAAAGATCAAGCATCATCATCACAAGAAGAAACCCCAGTAGATTCAGAAGTGAGATAGGAGTCTTACAAGACTTGGCAGCAGCCATAAAACGCAAAAGCAAATCTCTGGCATACTTCGTTTGAGTAACATGAATTTCTGCATTAGTACGATTAATTTCCAGTCCCAAAAAGTAACGAAGGCTACCAAGATCAGTCATATCAAATTTCAACCTCAGTTGCTGAATAAGAGAACCAATATACTGAGCATCATTACCGGTAAGTATTATATCATCAATGTTGGAGTGTTGATACCCATAAACTTAAGCTTTTTGATTGATTGGTGATTTAACATGGTATCAGAGCAGGAGGTCCTTGTGAGGCCTCCGATTATTAGTACATATTCGAGGAAGGGCAAGAAAGGAAAGTGAATTGTTAGTTTGTTATATTGCAAATTGTTAGTTTGTTATGTTGCTAGCTGTTGTGTGGGCCTGTTGGGGGGTAGAGTGAGTGCAAGGCCTGAAGAGAGTATTTGTGGATGGTGGTTAGAGGGAGGAGGCAGGCTGAATTTTGGGTAGACTTGTGTCTAGGGAAGGAACCGGCTCTCTCTAAAAGCTGGGGGTTATCTTTATCATTTTCTGTGTTTATGATTTCTCATTGTAGTGAAATTTCCTTTCAATGATATAACCACTGTCTATTGTTGAGTTATCAATAGAACAATGTTTCCAGACCCTATTTTATATGTGTTTGCTGTTTCTTGGTAAATTCTCAGGAGGACCGATCAGATACTTAACAGTCCAAGCCCACAAGTGAGGGAGAGTGTTGGAGTGTTGATAACCCATAAGCTTAAGCTTTTGGGTTGATTGATGATTTAACAATCAACATATAGAAGCAAATAAGTAATAGATGACCCAGACTTGCGAACAAAGAGAGAGGAATCAACAGTCGACGCATCAAAGCCAAGAGTGAGAAGATGAGAGGTAAAACACTCAAACCAAGCTCGAGACGCTTGTTTTAAACCATAAAGAGATTTAACAAGCTTGCAAACTAGATTAGGAGAAGAAGAGTCCTCAAAGTCTTGAGGTTGTTGCATATAAACCTCCTCATTTAGGTTACCATGTAAAAAAGTGTTTTTGACATCAAGTTGTCCGAGATCCCAACCAAATTGCACAGCCAAAGAAAGTATAACTCTGACAATAGGTTTCTTGACAACCAGACTAAAGGACTCATCAAAATCAATTCCCTCTTGTTGATGGTAACCTTTTGCCACCAGTTGGGCCTTATAACGAGTAACACTACCATCGGGATTGCGTTTAATCCTGTAGACCCATTTACAACCTATTTCTGTTTCTCCTTGTGGCAAAGGAGTTAAAACCATGTACCCTACTGAATTAAAGCAGCGTATTTAGCAGACATTGCCTTGCACCAAACATCAACCTTATTAGCTTTGCTAAAACAAGAAGGTTCAGTAAGCATATGGGAAGAAATAGCAGCAGCACACACCTTTTTGAAAATGCCAGACTTGGCTCAGGTCTGCATAGGATGAGTATTAGTCACCAAGCAATTTGTGGAAGTAGAACATGGATCTGGAGGATCACCAGAACAGGGTCAGTAGAAACCGAGGAAAGTGAGTAAGCACAAAGAAGAAGTATGCGGAGCAGTGGACGAATTAGGAAGACTCTCATCACTTGGTGGGGAAACAAGAAGGGGTGGATTAGGAGTTGCAGAAACAGAGAAATGAAGGGGCAAACGAAGCTGATAAGAGGAAGAGGATGAAGAAGAAGGAGAAGAGGAAATAGAAGAAGATGACGAAGAAAAAGCAGCAAAAGGAAAAGAGGTTTCATCAAAGATAACATGGCGGGAAATAAGGAGTTTGTTGTTGCTCATGTTGAAGCACAAATATCCCTTGTTATGATATATATTATTTTGTATATATGTCCTTTATAGTAATTGTACATTCTTTAGTTAGGGTTTCCTTGTGTACCTATATATATGTTAGTCTTTCTTATGAATAATACGAGGCGTATTCTTCTCTCTATACTGAGTACATGGTATCAGAGCACCCCTAGGGTTTTAGAAGGTTTTTGGCGATTAGGGTTTTCTCTTTGAGGTTAGGGTTTGAAGTTTGGGTCATCACGTTAGAGTGGCCGTTTGTCAACACCACCTACCTCAGGAGGAGCGCCGCCGTCAGGAGAGTCGAAGCGCCGTCGCCGTTCGCCGGAAAAGTCCGCGCGTGAGCCCCACGCGCCGCCGGAAGCTACTGACTCCGCCACCACGCGCCGGCGCGTGAAGGCGCGTGACACCGCCGTTCCATCTTCCGCCGCTTGGGTTTTGTTCGGGTTGCTATTTCCGGCCGATCTGTGTAGTTTGTTTTGACGATACACACTGTTTTGGTCTCGGGTTTGACAATTTTTGTGGGATTAGGTACTGTTTCTTGCTGTCCATATCTGTTTTTTGTCTATTGGGTTTATCTGCTGCCTCTATTTGGTAACTAATGGTTGAGATAAAACCTGTGGTGGTCTCTAATATGGTCCCTCTTTCGTCCAAAATCACGGAACACAAATTAAATGGCTCTAATTACTATGATTGGAGTCGAACAATTCGGTTTTATCTGCGAAGTACAGAGATGGATGATCATATTGATCAGGATGCACCAGAGGATGACACAAGGAAGGCTTGGCTTCGAGATGATGCTAGATTGTATATTCAAATCAAGAATTCGATCGAGACGGAGGTTGTTGGCTTGGTGAATCATTGTGATTCTGTGAAGGAACTGCTTCAGTTTTTAGAGTTCTTATACTCAGGAAAAGAGCAAGTTAATAGAATGTACGAAGTTTGCACAGCCTTCTTTCATGCAGAACAGAAAGAACAGTCTGTTACGAACTATTTTATGCAAGTTAAGAAAGCGTGTGCAGAACTTAATACATTACTTCCATTTAGTACGGATATAAAGGTTCAACAAGCTCAGCGGGAGAAGATGGGTGTCATGAGCTTTCTGAACGGACTTTCGTCAGAATTTGAGATGGCTAAATCACAAATTCTATCTGGATCCGAGATCCCTTCTCTAGACGAAGCCTTTAGTAGAGTCCTCCGTACAGAAAATCTTTCATCTGGTCCATCCGTTCCTCAGTCTAATAGTGCTCTCTTTAGTCGGAATGATTCTAAGGTCACTAAAGGGATGAACATCAACACTCAGAGACCGGGTTCTGATAATCGACGACAAGATTCACAGGATATAATATGTCACTATTGTCGTAAGCCGGGTCACATGAAACGTGACTGTCGAAAATTGTTGAATAAGGGTCGATGGCCTCAAGTTGCTCAGCTTGCCTCCACCAATGATACATCTGAGAGGTCGGTTACTATTTCTGCAGACGAGTTTGCTAAATTCCAGATGTATCAGGAATCATTGCAAGCATCTTCTTCTTCGAATCCTATTGCCACTCTTGCTGAATCAGGTAATACGAATCATTGTCTCCTTACATCCTCCACTAAATGGGTCATAGACTCTGGTGCCACAGCTCATATGACAGGTAATTCTAGCTTATTTTCTACCTCTTTGTCACCTGCACCTTTTCCCACTGTCACTTTGGCAGATGGATCCACATCCTCTGTTCTTGGATCAGGCACCATTAATCTCACACCGTCTCTCCCTTTGTCTTCTGTTTTGCATTTGCCTCGACTTTCGTTTAACTTGATTTCTGTTAGTAAACTTATTCGTGACCTTAATTGTTTTGTCTCATTTTTTCCTGGCTATTGCTTGTTTCAGGATCGTATGACGAAGAAGATTATTGGTAAAGGATATGAGTCTGAAGGCCTTTACACTTTTGATCAGCAGATACCAAAAGCTATGACCTGTTCTGGTGTTGCATCTCCGTTTGAAGTCCATTGTCGTTTAGGTCATCCGTCTTTGTCAGTGTTAAAGAAAATTCATCCAGAATTTCACTCTTTGTCTTCGTTGAATTGTGAGTCTTGTCAGTTTGCCAAATTTCATCGTCTTAGTTCGAGTCCTAGAGTCCATAAACGAGCTAGTGCTCCGTTTGAATTAGTTCATTCTGATGTTTGGAGTCCTTGTCCTGTAGTGTCCAAAACTGGATTTCGATACTTTGTTACTTTTGTTGACGATTATTCTCGTCTGACTTGGTTATATTTAATGAAAAATCGTTCTGAGTTACTTACTCATTTTTGTACCTTTCATGCTGAAATTCAAAATCAGTTTAATGCCTCTGTTAAAACTCTTCGAACTGATAATGCTGGTGAATATTTTTCTCATATGCTTGGATCTTACTTGTGTAAAAATGGGATTATTCATCAATCTTCTTGTGCTGACACTCCATCCCAAAATGGGGTCGCTGTACGAAAAAACCGGCATTTACTTGAAACTGCATGAGCATTATCCTTTCAAATGCAGGTTCCGAAACATTTTTGGGTCGATGCAGTTTCCACAGCTTGTTTTTTGATTAATAGAATGCCTTCCTCTGTTCTTAATGGTGAAATCCCTTATCGTGTTCTTTGTCCAACAAAAGCCTTGTTTCCTATTACACCAAAGATATTTGGTTGCACTCGTTTTGCTCGGGATGTCAGCCCTCATCGTACTAAGTTAGATCCAAAATCCTTAAAATGCATCTTCCTTGGTTATTCTCGAGTTCAAAAGGGATATCGTTGTTATTGCCCTAGTCTTAACAAGTATCTTGTCTCTCTAGATGTTACGTTTTTTGAAGATATGCCCTTTAGCCCATCCATGTCAAGTCCGTGTCAGGGGGAGGATGACCTACTTATCTATGAGATCGTCTCTCCATCCTCCCTTCCTACTCCATCTCCTTCAGTATCTATTCCTCATCGTCCACCCATTACTCAGGTTTACTCCAGACGGCCATCACCATTACCTTCAGACACATGTCCTGTACCAGAAGATTCTTCGACATCTGATCCAGGAACACGTGATGAGCTTCCCATTGCCCTTCGTAAAGGTAAACGCTCTTGTACTTATCCTATTGCCTCATTTGTTTCTTATCACCAGTTGTCACAACCAACATATTCTTTTCTTACATCACTTGATTCTACCTCTATCCCTAACTCTGTTTCTGAAGCTTTATCCCATTCTGGTTGGCGTAATGCAATGATCGAAGAGATGAATGCTCTAGATGGTAATGGTACTTGGGATTTAGTATCTCGTCCTGCAGGAAAGAAGGCCATTGGGTGTAAATGGGTGTTTACAATTAAGGTTAACCCTGACGGATCAGTTGCTCGTTTGAAAGCACGTCTTGTTGCTAAAGGCTATGCTCAGACTTATGGGATAGATTATTCTGACACGTTTTCTCCAGTTGCTAAATTCACTTCTATTCGCTTACTTATTTCCATGGCTGCTACTGAAGGCTGGCATTTGCATCAACTTGACATTAAGAATGCTTTTCTCCATGGTGATCTTCAAGAGGAAGTATATATGGAGCAACCACCTGGGTTTGTTGCTCAGGGGGAGAGTGATAAAGTTTGTCGTCTTCGAAAATCGTTGTATGGATTGAAACAGAGCCCACGAGCATGGTTTGGTAAGTTTAGTCAAGCACTTGAGCAATTTGGCATGAAGAAAAGTACATCTGATCATTCTGTTTTCTATCGACGATCTGAGAAGGGTATAACTCTACTGGTTGTGTACGTCGATGATATCGTTATCACTGGGAATGATACATCAGGTATATCTTCTTTGAAAACTTTCCTTCAGGGTCAATTCCACACTAAGGATTTGGGAGCACTAAAATATTTTCTGGGTATTGAAGTGATGAGAAGCAAGAAAGGTATCTTTTTGTCGCAACGAAAATATGTACTCGATTTGTTATCTGAGACAGGAATGTTATGATATATATTATTTTGTATATATGTCCTTTATAGTAATTGTACATTCTTTAGTTAGGGTTTCCTTGTGTACCTATATATATGTTAGTCTTTCTTATGAATAATACGAGGCGTATTCTTCTCTCTATACTGAGTACATGGTATCAGAGCACCCCTAGGGTTTTAGAAGGTTTTTGGCGATTAGGGTTTTCTCTTTGAGGTTAGGGTTTGAAGTTTGGGTCATCACGTTAGAGTGGCCGTTTGTCAACACCACCTACCTCAGGAGGAGCGCCGCCGTCAGGAGAGTCGAAGCGCCGTCGCCGTTCGCCGGAAAAGTCCGCGCGTGAGCCCCACGCGCCGCCGGAAGCTACTGACTCCGCCACCACGCGCCGGCGCGTGAAGGCGCATGACATCGCCGTTCCATCTTCCGCCGCTTGGGTTTTGTTCGGGTTGCTATTTTCGGCCGATCTATGTAGTTTGTTTTGACGATACACACTGTTTTGGTCTCCGGTTTGACGATTTTTGTGGGATTAGGTACTGTTTCTTGCTGTCCATATCTGTTTTTTGTCTATTGGGTTTATCTGCTGCCTCTATTTGGTAACTAATGGCTGAGATGAAACCTGTGGTGGTCTCTAATATGGTCCCTCTTTCGTCCAAAATCACGGAACACAAATTAAATGGCTCTAATTACTATGATTGGAGTCGAACAATTCGGTTTTATCTGCGAAGTACAGAGATGGATGATCATATTGATCAGGATGCACCAGAGGATGACACAAGGAAGGCTTGGCTTCGAGATGATGCTAGATTGTATATTCAAATCAAGAATTCGATCGAGACGGAGGTTGTTGGCTTGGTGAATCATTGTGATTCTGTGAAGGAACTGCTCCAGTTTTTAGAGTTCTTATACTCAGGAAAAGAGCAAGTTAATAGAATGTACGAAGTTTGCACAGCCTTCTTTCATGCAGAACAGAAAGAACAGTCTGTTACGAACTATTTTATGCAAGTTAAGAAAGCGTGTGCAGAACTTAATACATTACTTCCATTTAGTACGGATATAAAGGTTCAACAAGCTCAGCGAGAGAAGATGGGTGTCATGAGCTTTCTGAACGGACTTTCGTCAGAATTTGAGATGGCTAAATCACAAATTCTATCTGGATCCGAGATCCCTTCTCTAGACGAAGCCTTTAGTAGAGTCCTCCGTACAGAAAATCTTTCATCTGGTCCATCCGTTCCTCAGTCTAATAGTGCTCTCTTTAGTCGGAATGATTCTAAGGTCACTAAAGGGATGAACATCAACACTCAGAGACCGGGTTCTGATAATCGACGACAAGATTCACAGGATATAATATGTCACTATTGTCGTAAGCCGGGTCACATGAAACGTGACTGTCGAAAATTGTTGAATAAGGGTCGATGGCCTCAAGTTGCTCAGCTTGCCTCCACCAATGATACATCTGAGAGGTCGGTTACTATTTCTGCAGACGAGTTTGCTAAATTCCAGATGTATCAAGAATCATTGCAAGCATCTTCTTCTTCGAATCCTATTGCCACTCTTGCTGAATCAGGTAATACGAATCATTGTCTCCTTACATCCTCCACTAAATGGGTCATAGACTCTGGTGCCACAGCTCATATGACAGGTAATTCTAGCTTATTTTCTACCTCTTTGTCACCTGCACCTTTTCCCACTGTCACTTTGGCAGATGGATCCACATCCTCTGTTCTTGGATCAGGCACCATTAATCTCACACCGTCTCTCCCTTTGTCTTCTGTTTTGCATTTGCCTCGACTTTCGTTTAACTTGATTTCTGTTAGTAAACTTATTCGTGACCTTAATTGTTTTGTCTCATTTTTTCCTAGCTATTGCTTGTTTCAGGATCGTATGACGAAGAAGATTATTGGTAAAGGATATGAGTCTGAAGGCCTTTACACTTTTGATCAGCAGATACCAAAAGCTATGGCCTGTTCTGGTGTTGCATCTCCGTTTGAAGTCCATTGTCGTTTAGGTCATCCGTCTTTGTCAGTGTTAAAGAAAATTCATCCAGAATTTCACTCTTTGTCTTCGTTGAATTGTGAGTCTTGTCAGTTTGCCAAATTTCATCGTCTTAGTTCGAGTCCTAGAGTCCATAAACGAGCTAGTGCTCCGTTTGAATTAGTTCATTCTGATGTTTGGGGTCCTTGTCCTGTAGTGTCCAAAACTGGATTTCGATACTTTGTTACTTTTGTTGACGATTATTCTCGTCTGACTTGGTTATATTTAATGAAAAATCGTTCTGAGTTACTTACTCATTTTTGTACCTTTCATGCTGAAATTCAAAATCAGTTTAATGCCTCTCTTAAAACTCTTCGAACTGATAATGCTGGTGAATATTTTTCTCATATGCTTGGATCTTACTTGTGTAAAAATGGGATTATTCATCAATCTTCTTGTGCTGACACTCCATCCCAAAATGTGGTCGCTGTACGAAAAAACCGGCATTTACTTGAAACTGCTCGAGCATTATCCTTTCAAATGCAGGTTCCGAAACATTTTTGGGCCGATGCAGTTTCCACAGCTTGTTTTTTGATTAATAGAATGCCTTCCTCTGTTCTTAATGGTGAAATCCCTTATCGTGTTCTTTGTCCAACAAAAGCCTTGTTTCCTATTACACCAAAGATATTTGGTTGCACTTGTTTTGCTCGGGATGTCAGCCCTCATCGTACTAAGTTAGATCCAAAATCCTTAAAATGCATCTTCCTTGGTTATTCTCGAGTTCAAAAGGGATATCGTTGTTATTGCCCTAGTCTTAACAAGTATCTTGTCTCTCCAGATGTTACGTTTTTTGAAGATATGCCCTTTAGCCCATCCATGTCAAGTCCGTGTCAGGGGGAGGATGACCTACTTATCTATGAGATCGTCTCTCCATCCTCCCTTCCTACTCCATCTCCTTCAGTATCTATTCCTCATCGTCCACCCATTACTCAGGTTTACTCCAGACGGCCATCACCATTACCTTCAGACACATGTCCTGTACCAGAAGATTCTTCGACATCTGATCCAGGAACACGTGATGAGCTTCCCATTGCCCTTCGTAAAGGTAAACGCTCTTGTACTTATCCTATTGCCTCATTTGTTTCTTATCACCAGTTGTCACAACCAACATATTCTTTTCTTACATCACTTGATTCTACCTCTATCCCTAACTCTGTTTCTGAAGCTTTATCCCATTCTGGTTGGCGTAATGCAATGATCGAAGAGATGAATGCTCTAGATGGTAATGGTACTTGGGATTTAGTATCTCGTCCTGCAGGAAAGAAGGCCATTGGGTGTAAATGGGTGTTTACAATTAAGGTTAACCCTGACGGATCAGTTGCTCGTTTGAAAGCACGTCTTGTTGCTAAAGGCTATGCTCAGACTTATGGGATAGATTATTCTGACACGTTTTCTCCAGTTGCTAAATTCACTTCTATTCGCTTACTTATTTCCATGGCTGCTACTGAAGGCTGGCATTTGCATCAACTTGACATTAAGAATGCTTTTCTCCATGGTGATCTTCAAGAGGAAGTATATATGGAGCAACCACCTGGGTTTGTTGCTCAGGGGGAGAGTGATAAAGTTTGTCGTCTTCGAAAATCGTTGTATGGATTGAAACAGAGCCCACGAGCATGGTTTGGTAAGTTTAGTCAAGCACTTGAGCAATTTGGCATGAAGAAAAGTACATCTGATCATTCTGTTTTCTATCGACGATCTGAGAAGGGTATAACTCTACTGGTTGTGTACGTCGATGATATCGTTATCACTGGGAATGATACATCAGGTATATCTTCTTTGAAAACTTTCCTTCAGGGTCAATTCCACACTAAGGATTTGGGAGCACTAAAATATTTTCTGGGTATTGAAGTGATGAGAAGCAAGAAAGGTATCTTTTTGTCGCAACGAAAATATGTACTCGATTTGTTATCTGAGACAGGAATGTTATGATATATATTATTTTGTATATATGTCCTTTATAGTAATTGTACATTCTTTAGTTAGGGTTTCCTTGTGTACCTATATATATGTTAGTCTTTCTTATGAATAATACGAGGCGTATTCTTCTCTCTATACTGAGTACATGGTATCAGAGCACCCCTAGGGTTTTAGAAGGTTTTTGGCGATTAGGGTTTTCTCTTTGAGGTTAGGGTTTGAAGTTTGGGTCATCACGTTAGAGTGGCCGTTTGTCAACACCACCTACCTCAGGAGGAGCGCCGCCGTCAGGAGAGTCGAAGCGCCGTCGCCGTTCGCCGGAAAAGTCCGCGCGTGAGCCCCACGCGCCGCCGGAAGCTACTGACTCCGCCACCACGCGCCGGCGCGTGAAGGCGCATGACATCGCCGTTCCATCTTCCGCCGCTTGGGTTTTGTTCGGGTTGCTATTTTCGGCCGATCTATGTAGTTTGTTTTGACGATACACACTGTTTTGGTCTCCGGTTTGACGATTTTTGTGGGATTAGGTACTGTTTCTTGCTGTCCATATCTGTTTTTTGTCTATTGGGTTTATCTGCTGCCTCTATTTGGTAACTAATGGCTGAGATGAAACCTGTGGTGGTCTCTAATATGGTCCCTCTTTCGTCCAAAATCACGGAACACAAATTAAATGGCTCTAATTACTATGATTGGAGTCGAACAATTCGGTTTTATCTGCGAAGTACAGAGATGGATGATCATATTGATCAGGATGCACCAGAGGATGACACAAGGAAGGCTTGGCTTCGAGATGATGCTAGATTGTATATTCAAATCAAGAATTCGATCGAGACGGAGGTTGTTGGCTTGGTGAATCATTGTGATTCTGTGAAGGAACTGCTCCAGTTTTTAGAGTTCTTATACTCAGGAAAAGAGCAAGTTAATAGAATGTACGAAGTTTGCACAGCCTTCTTTCATGCAGAACAGAAAGAACAGTCTGTTACGAACTATTTTATGCAAGTTAAGAAAGCGTGTGCAGAACTTAATACATTACTTCCATTTAGTACGGATATAAAGGTTCAACAAGCTCAGCGAGAGAAGATGGGTGTCATGAGCTTTCTGAACGGACTTTCGTCAGAATTTGAGATGGCTAAATCACAAATTCTATCTGGATCCGAGATCCCTTCTCTAGACGAAGCCTTTAGTAGAGTCCTCCGTACAGAAAATCTTTCATCTGGTCCATCCGTTCCTCAGTCTAATAGTGCTCTCTTTAGTCGGAATGATTCTAAGGTCACTAAAGGGATGAACATCAACACTCAGAGACCGGGTTCTGATAATCGACGACAAGATTCACAGGATATAATATGTCACTATTGTCGTAAGCCGGGTCACATGAAACGTGACTGTCGAAAATTGTTGAATAAGGGTCGATGGCCTCAAGTTGCTCAGCTTGCCTCCACCAATGATACATCTGAGAGGTCGGTTACTATTTCTGCAGACGAGTTTGCTAAATTCCAGATGTATCAAGAATCATTGCAAGCATCTTCTTCTTCGAATCCTATTGCCACTCTTGCTGAATCAGGTAATACGAATCATTGTCTCCTTACATCCTCCACTAAATGGGTCATAGACTCTGGTGCCACAGCTCATATGACAGGTAATTCTAGCTTATTTTCTACCTCTTTGTCACCTGCACCTTTTCCCACTGTCACTTTGGCAGATGGATCCACATCCTCTGTTCTTGGATCAGGCACCATTAATCTCACACCGTCTCTCCCTTTGTCTTCTGTTTTGCATTTGCCTCGACTTTCGTTTAACTTGATTTCTGTTAGTAAACTTATTCGTGACCTTAATTGTTTTGTCTCATTTTTTCCTAGCTATTGCTTGTTTCAGGATCGTATGACGAAGAAGATTATTGGTAAAGGATATGAGTCTGAAGGCCTTTACACTTTTGATCAGCAGATACCAAAAGCTATGGCCTGTTCTGGTGTTGCATCTCCGTTTGAAGTCCATTGTCGTTTAGGTCATCCGTCTTTGTCAGTGTTAAAGAAAATTCATCCAGAATTTCACTCTTTGTCTTCGTTGAATTGTGAGTCTTGTCAGTTTGCCAAATTTCATCGTCTTAGTTCGAGTCCTAGAGTCCATAAACGAGCTAGTGCTCCGTTTGAATTAGTTCATTCTGATGTTTGGGGTCCTTGTCCTGTAGTGTCCAAAACTGGATTTCGATACTTTGTTACTTTTGTTGACGATTATTCTCGTCTGACTTGGTTATATTTAATGAAAAATCGTTCTGAGTTACTTACTCATTTTTGTACCTTTCATGCTGAAATTCAAAATCAGTTTAATGCCTCTCTTAAAACTCTTCGAACTGATAATGCTGGTGAATATTTTTCTCATATGCTTGGATCTTACTTGTGTAAAAATGGGATTATTCATCAATCTTCTTGTGCTGACACTCCATCCCAAAATGTGGTCGCTGTACGAAAAAACCGGCATTTACTTGAAACTGCTCGAGCATTATCCTTTCAAATGCAGGTTCCGAAACATTTTTGGGCCGATGCAGTTTCCACAGCTTGTTTTTTGATTAATAGAATGCCTTCCTCTGTTCTTAATGGTGAAATCCCTTATCGTGTTCTTTGTCCAACAAAAGCCTTGTTTCCTATTACACCAAAGATATTTGGTTGCACTTGTTTTGCTCGGGATGTCAGCCCTCATCGTACTAAGTTAGATCCAAAATCCTTAAAATGCATCTTCCTTGGTTATTCTCGA
Source organism: Trichosanthes truncata (assembly GCA_033996785.1). Lineage (NCBI taxonomy): Eukaryota > Viridiplantae > Streptophyta > Magnoliopsida > Cucurbitales > Cucurbitaceae > Trichosanthes > Trichosanthes truncata. The sequence goes on from JAWPNB010000004.1 coordinate 19,843,973, forward strand.
GTTCAAAAGGGATATCGTTGTTATTGCCCTAGTCTTAACAAGTATCTTGTCTCTCCAGATGTTACGTTTTTTGAAGATATGCCCTTTAGCCCATCCATGTCAAGTCCGTGTCAGGGGGAGGATGACCTACTTATCTATGAGATCGTCTCTCCATCCTCCCTTCCTACTCCATCTCCTTCAGTATCTATTCCTCATCGTCCACCCATTACTCAGGTTTACTCCAGACGGCCATCACCATTACCTTCAGACACATGTCCTGTACCAGAAGATTCTTCGACATCTGATCCAGGAACACGTGATGAGCTTCCCATTGCCCTTCGTAAAGGTAAACGCTCTTGTACTTATCCTATTGCCTCATTTGTTTCTTATCACCAGTTGTCACAACCAACATATTCTTTTCTTACATCACTTGATTCTACCTCTATCCCTAACTCTGTTTCTGAAGCTTTATCCCATTCTGGTTGGCGTAATGCAATGATCGAAGAGATGAATGCTCTAGATGGTAATGGTACTTGGGATTTAGTATCTCGTCCTGCAGGAAAGAAGGCCATTGGGTGTAAATGGGTGTTTACAATTAAGGTTAACCCTGACGGATCAGTTGCTCGTTTGAAAGCACGTCTTGTTGCTAAAGGCTATGCTCAGACTTATGGGATAGATTATTCTGACACGTTTTCTCCAGTTGCTAAATTCACTTCTATTCGCTTACTTATTTCCATGGCTGCTACTGAAGGCTGGCATTTGCATCAACTTGACATTAAGAATGCTTTTCTCCATGGTGATCTTCAAGAGGAAGTATATATGGAGCAACCACCTGGGTTTGTTGCTCAGGGGGAGAGTGATAAAGTTTGTCGTCTTCGAAAATCGTTGTATGGATTGAAACAGAGCCCACGAGCATGGTTTGGTAAGTTTAGTCAAGCACTTGAGCAATTTGGCATGAAGAAAAGTACATCTGATCATTCTGTTTTCTATCGACGATCTGAGAAGGGTATAACTCTACTGGTTGTGTACGTCGATGATATCGTTATCACTGGGAATGATACATCAGGTATATCTTCTTTGAAAACTTTCCTTCAGGGTCAATTCCACACTAAGGATTTGGGAGCACTAAAATATTTTCTGGGTATTGAAGTGATGAGAAGCAAGAAAGGTATCTTTTTGTCGCAACGGAAATATGTACTCGATTTGTTATCTGAGACAGGAAAACTAGGAGTTAAACCATGTAGTACTCCGATGATACCTAATTTGCAACTCACTAAAGAAGGAGAAGCATTTAAAGATCCTGAGAGATACAGAAGATTGGTTGGGAAGTTGAATTATCTGACAGTGACACGACCAGACATTGCTTATTCAGTAAGTGTTGTAAGTCAATATATGTCTTCACCTACCGTGGATCATTGGGCTGCAGTAGAACAAATTTTATGCTACCTAAAAGCTGCACCTGGGCGTGGAATCTTATATAAAGATCATGGTCATACAAAAGTTGAATGTTTTTCAGATGCTGATTGGGCAGGATCTAAAGAAGATAGAAGATCAACGTCTGGATATTGTGTCTTTGTAGGAGGCAATTTGGTGTCATGGAAGAGTAAGAAGCAGAATGTGGTTTCACGTTCAAGTGCTGAGTCAGAGTACAGAGCTATGGCACAATCTGTGTGTGAGATAGTGTGGATACATCAATTTTTGACTGAGATGGGTTTCAATATTACTATGCCAGCTAAATTGTTGTGTGATAATCAAGCTGCACTTCACATTGCATCTAATCCAGTGTTTCATGAGAGGACTAAACACATTGAAGTAGATTGTCATTTCATTCGTGAGAAAATTCAACAAGGGTTGGTGTCCACGAGATATGTAAAGACTGGAGAACAACTGGGAGATATCTTTACTAAAGCTTTAAATGGAGCAAGAATAAATTATCTCTGCAACAAGCTGGGCATGTTTGACATATTTGCTCCAGCTTGAGGGGGAGTGTTATGATATATATTATTTTGTATATATGTCCTTTATAGTAATTGTACATTCTTTAGTTAGGGTTTCCTTGTGTACCTATATATATGTTAGTCTTTCTTATGAATAATACGAGGCGTATTCTTCTCTCTATACTGAGTACAAGGAAAACTAGGAGTTAAACCATGTAGTACTCCGATGATACCTAATTTGCAACTCACTAAAGAAGGAGAAGCATTTAAAGATCCTGAGAGATACAGAAGATTGGTTGGGAAGTTGAATTATCTGACAGTGACACGACCAGACATTGCTTATTCAGTAAGTGTTGTAAGTCAATATATGTCTTCACCTACCGTGGATCATTGGGCTGCAGTAGAACAAATTTTATGCTACCTAAAAGCTGCACCTGGGCGTGGAATCTTATATAAAGATCATGGTCATACAAAAGTTGAATGTTTTTCAGATGCTGATTGGGCAGGATCTAAAGAAGATAGAAGATCAAAGTCTGGATATTGTGTCTTTGTAGGAGGCAATTTGGTGTCATGGAAGAGTAAGAAGCAGAATGTGGTTTCACGTTCAAGTGCTGAGTCAGAGTACAGAGCTATGGCACAATCTGTGTGTGAGATAGTGTGGATACATCAATTTTTGACTGAGATGGGTTTCAATATTACTATGCCAGCTAAATTGTTGTGTGATAATCAAGCTGCACTTCACATTGCATCTAATCCAGTGTTTCATGAGAGGACTAAACACATTGAAGTAGATTGTCATTTCATTCGTAAGAAAATTCAACAAGGGTTGGTGTCCACGAGATATGTAAAGACTGGAGAACAACTGGGAGATATCTTTACTAAAGCTTTAAATGGAGCAAGAATAAATTATCTCTGCAACAAGCTGGGCATGTTTGACATATTTGCTCCAGCTTGAGGGGGAGTGTTATGATATATATTATTTTGTATATATGTCCTTTATAGTAATTGTACATTCTTTAGTTAGGGTTTCCTTGTGTACCTATATATATGTTAGTCTTTCTTATGAATAATACGAGGCGTATTCTTCTCTCTATACTGAGTACATCCCTTATACTCTAGAGGATAACCAAGAAAGACACATTTGGTAGTTTTAGGTTGAAGCTTATAAGTGTTCTAAGGTTTAAGAAGAGGATAACATGTACAGCCGAAAGTTTTAAGGTAAGAATAATCAGGACGTTGAAAAAGACACTCAAAAGGAGATTTATTTCCAAGGGTGGAAGAGGGTAAACGGTTAATAAGGTTGCTGCAGCAAATGCAAAAGGCCAGAAACGAATTGGCATGGAAGAACGAGACATCAAAGCTAAAGAAACTTCAACAATGTGGCGGTGTTTTCGTTCAGCCACACCATTTTGTTCGGGGGTGTAGGCACATGACTTTTGGTGAGAAATACCATGATTAGGTAGGAAAGAAGATAAGAGTATGATTAATGAATTCACCATCACCATCAGTACGTAAAGTTTTAATACAAGTAGCTAACTGATTTTCAATTAAAGGTTTGAAATGCATAAAGACAACGACATCAAATTTACGAGCAATAGGAAAAAGCCAAGTATATTGAGAGAGATCATCAATAAAAGAAACTTAATATTTGAATCCATTAATAGAGGTTTTGTTAGGTATCCAACTCTCTAAAACCTGCAAACAGAAAAATAAATTCCAACACACTAATAGCACGCAAGCCAAATTTGATGAATCAACTCCCATCCGATGAGAGTTCTTCCAAGAGGAGATGATATTTTCGAATTACTGATGAAGACAATTACAAAAAAGAACCTCCCAGTTTTTCGAGAGAGTTGGTTCTCTTCATCCAGACTATTGTCTACAAAATACCCAACAACCCACACTAAAACCCACAGACCTCTCAAAAACCTCACTCCCACGCCCTGCTACCATACAGGTCCCTCTCAACCCTATGTGGTCCCCATTCTAACCAAATTCCCCCCTTCTATTCCTTTCTTACCCTTCCGAGGTCTTACAAGTTTCAGGGGTAGGGCCCCATACATCACTATGCAATAGTTCTAAAGGATACATTGAAAAAGATTGGGACCATGGGAAGGGGGGTTTATGCATTTTTCCATAGAGACAGAATTCACAAACACAAGTAAAGCTAGTACAACTATACAAGAAGGTAAATTGAGAAGACCAAGAAAAGATTTAAGTGTGAAGATGAGGATGGCCTAATCGATTATGCCACAAAGTAAAGGAAGATTTAACTCCAACATGAGCAGCCGGTGATTTGGTAGACATTGTAGATGCAGCTAGGGGTGATAATATTAACCGAAAACCGACAAAACCGAACAGAACCAAACCGATCCAGTGGTTTGGTTCGGTTTTTTAGAAGAAAATTGGACATCTTGGTTTTTATTTTGGCAAAACCGAAAAGTATTGGTTCGGTTCGGTTTTCATACAAAAAAAACCATTAAAAACCGAACCGAACCGAGGTGTCTATATATACACCTAAAAAACCCTAATCCTTAATCCATATGTTTTCTTTTCACTCTTCAGAGTTCAGTCTTCCCCTCACACTCGCTCAGACAGACGCTCATCTCTCCCAGCACATCGTCGCTCCCATCACTCAAAGTAGCCCGTCGCACCGTCCCTCCCAGCAGCCAGCACGCCTTTGCTCCCAGCAGGTCGTCGCTCCCAAGTCCAACACGGTGCAGCCTACCGTGGAGGTTCTTTCGCTGTGACCTTCCATGGAGGTTGGTTCTCTGAAGGACGATATGGGGACTGAGGAATGTCTGCATGATGTTTATGGTCATGAGGGTGAGTCGCAAGGATTTTTGCTGTTAGAGGATGTTCATGAGGCGGGAGAGCGTTCGCATGAAGTGTTGGCTGGGTTGAAAGTGGGCTGTCGGAGAGTTGGGGGTGATCGGGGTTCTGGTGGCCGAGGGGGGTCGCTGGGGTCTGTGTCGGGGGGAGCTGAGTGCAATCGTGGTTTGGTCGTCGTTGGAGAAGAAGGCGGTCCCCATTTTGTTGATGGCGGTAGGGATGCTGCTTTCATTAAGCATGTTGTTAGGGCTTCACAGTTGCAGTTGGGTCCCAAGCTGATATTTCCAATTCAAGATGCTCATATTTGATTGGGGCTCGGTTGGGCTGCGATTGGATAAAGGGAAGGCAGTGGCTGGCCCCTTCGTTGGCTGGGCAAGGAACATGTTCTTGTGTTGGGCCTAGAAACATGTTCTTGTGTTGGGCCTAGAAACATGTTCTTGTATTGGGCCTAGAAACATGGGTTGAAAAATTCTAAAACATGGGCTAAAAAATATTAAAACTGGGCTGGAACAATTAAGTAAAATAGCATAAATGCTAGGAAATTTGTTTAAAAAAAAAAAAACCAAAAACCGAAAACCGAACGACGAGGAACCGATCCAATGGACAACCGAACCAATGGTTTTATCCTTTATTGGACATTGGTTCGGTTTCTATCTTGCTAAAACCGAATGGATCGGTTCGGTTCTCGATTTGACCTAAAACCGATGAAAACCGAACCGATATCACCCCTAGATGCAGCAGAGGGCATAATGGGATAAAGACCATTTTGGCTAGGTCCTTGGAATAGAAGAAGACTCGAAGACTTGTTCTGAATAAAAAAACGATTAGATTCAAAGATAACAACACAATTGTTATCAACACAGAGTTGATGGATAGACAAGAGATTTGTAGCAATATGAGGAACACAAAGAAGGTTAGAAAGCGAAAACGAAGAAATAGGTGTGTGGAAAGAACCAAAACCTGTGTGTGAGATAGGTAGGGATTGTCCACGGGCCACAGAGATGTGCTCCTCACCATTTACTCAGAAGCCATAGACAAATTGTTTAAATCGACAGTAATATGTGCACTACAGCCTGAATCAGCAAGCCATGGTAAAACATAAGAGTTGGCAGTCGAATTCACAAATTGAATATACGAATTATTTTGGAATGCAAAACTGAGGGGGCGGATGATGACCTTGATAATGATAGTTCATCTGATTGTAGCAATCCAAAGCACTATGACCAAATGTTTAAAACGAAGGCGCCGATAGGCAACACAAGGCGCGGCGGGGCGAGTCCCTGATTGAAGTCGCTCACCCCAACTACTTGCAAGGCGGTGGCACCCCAGGTTGCCTCACCTCTCGCCTGGGGTGCCGCCACCTCTCGCCATAGGCGAGCACTGTTGCCCTTAAGAATGTTCCAAAATTTTTCAAGAAATTCAAATGTGAAACCATCCAGTCCGAGAGTCTTGTTTATGCCCAAGTCAATTACAACTTTGTAGATCTCTTGTTCCATGGAAGGGACTTCTAGAAAATCCCTTTGTGCCAAAGATATCGAGCTCCAGTCCAGAATCTTTAGTAAGAATCGTTTGCCCACCTTTTTTTGTGTAGAACTTTTGGTAGAATTCAACAATGGCTTCAAACTCATTATCAATCAAAAGATTAACCCCATCTTTGGAGAGAACTTCAACAATGGCATTCTTTCTCCGATTGGCAGCCACTATTCTGTGAACGAAGGTTGTATTTTCATCCACCTCAACCAGCCACTTGGCTTTACATTGTTGCTACCACATAGATTCTTCTTTGACCGAGGGAGAGAGCAACTCAATCTTGATGGCTAATCTTCTCTCATAATCAGAATCATTCAAGGGCTCTTCATCTTCCTTAGAATTGATGGAGACAATTTCCTTTTCTGATTTGTGTGCTGGCCAAAGGTTGAGTGATTCCAATCTTTTAGTGCAAGTTTGAATGTTTTAAACTTCTGAATGAGCCCATGACCCGACCATCTACGAATGGGGTTGTTTTTTCACCAAGATTCTACCAAAGGCTTAAAAGAATGATGGCTTATCCAAGCATTAACAAATTTGAAAGGTGTGGAGCCCCAAGTATCCTTACCCAAAGATAAAAGAATGGGATAGTGCTCCAATGTGATTCTTTTGTGTCTACGAGCTATGGCACAGGAAAATTTGTTAATGTAGCTTTCAGAGACCAAAAATCTATCTATAAGAGTTGATGATACACCTTCTCTGGAACTAGACCAAGTATACTTTTCAGTCATAAGGGGGATGTCCACTAATTGAGTATTTCCATTGAACCGATTGAATTTCTTCATGCCACAAGTAGGGGCTTTGTAAGAAGATTTTTCCCAGGACCATCTTGTGATGTTGAAATCACCCTCCAAAATCCATTTTCGATTGCACAGAGCTAAATCAGCAAGCTCATGCCAAAAACAGACCTTTCAGATGAAGAATTTAAACTCCTGTTATCCAAAAATTGAAGTGGTTAGCCAATGAAAGGTTAATAGATAAGATTATGAATACCTTCCACCACCTCCAATACATTGAAAGAAGGATCGTTCCAGAGGATAGCAATACCACCCGAAAAACTAACAGCATCTAAAGATGACCAACCAATGTTTCTTGAGCTCCACAAAGATTTGATAAACTTTCTGTCGATAGCATATGATTATCTCTCCAATCTATTGCTGCTAATTAGTTTCTGATTGTCTAAGTCGTCTTCTGGCTCATAGTGCAAATCTGGGTCTTATTTCTACTCATCCTATTGGTTCACGGTCTCTGTTCATAAATCACTTGCAATTTGCTGATGACACTCTTCTTTTCTCTATATATGATCGGGATGCACTGATTCATCTTTTTCAAGTGGTTAGCTTCTGGTTTGAGGATCAACTTAAACAAGAGTGAACTTCTAGGGATTCATATTGACTCCTCTGAAATGGACTGGATGTTGGCCTCCTTTGGTTGTAAGCAAGGTATTTGGCCTAACTCTTATCTTGGTTTGCCTTTGGGAGGGAATTCAAAGTCTTCATCTTTTTGGCAGCCTGTTATTAAGCGAATTAAACAGAGATTACACAACTGGAAATATGCCTTCACTTCTAAAGGTGGTCGACATACCTTAATCCAAGCTACTCTCTCAAGCATGCCAATTTATTATGTCTTTGTTTAAAACTCCTTCTAAAGTGATTCATACTTTAGACAAGATAATTAGGGATTTTCTTTGGGAGGGTTCTTGAAATGATGGAGGTGTTCATAATGTGAATTGGAAAACTACGCAACTTCCTAAGCTAATGGGAGGTCTTGGAATTGGCAATTTTAAACATCGCAATACAACCTTATTGGCCAAATGGATTTGGCGTTTTGCTCATGAAAAGGACTCCCTATGGAGGTGGCTTATTGCTAAGAAATATTACGGTTCTATGCTTGGAGATGGATGGCCACCACCCATCAAATTTATTTCTCATAAGTCTCCTTGGAAATATATTAGTAGTTTACAGGAATTGATTGCTTCTAGAGCACGTCGTCGTCTTGGGGATGGATCTTCCACTCTCTTTTGGATAGATGTTTGGTTGAACTGTGGTCCAATTGCTATTGTTTTTCCTCGACTTTTCAGTCTTTCTACGAACCAATCTAATATGGTGGCAGAAGTATGGAACGACTCTAATTTAGCATGGGATTTACAGCTTCGTCGTAATTTGAATGATCGGGAAATCTCTGAATGGGCTACTCTTTCAAACATTTTGACTCCGATCAGACTTCAAATTTCATTAGATTCTTGGCATTGGCCTTTAAAGTCATCTAGGATTTTTTTCTATTAGATCCCTCACAGAGAGATTGGTGGGTATTGATGAACCTTGCTTGAAAGACCTTTATTCTGTGATTTGAAAGGACAATTATCCAAAGAAGATTAAAATCTTTCTTTGGGAGCTTAGTTTGGGAGCAGTTAATACAAATGATCGATTGCAACGTCGAATGCCTTATGACTCTTTCCCCGAATTGTTGCTTTTATGTGTAGAAGGCAAGCAGAATCTACTAGACACCTCTTTATTCATTGCACTTATGCTTATCGTTTTTGGAGTCACCTGTTGGAAGCCTTTGGCTGGCCTTTGCCTTTCACAAACAACATATTCGATTTTCTCTTTGTGGTTTTGGTTGATCACCCTTTCACAGGAACAAAGAAGGTTTTATGGCTTGCTTACGTTCGGGCTTTCCTGTGGACTCTTTGGCTGGAGAGAAACGATCGAAACTTCAGGGATTCCTCTTCTCCTTTTGACCGTTTTCTAGACAATGTGTTTTCTATTGCTTTTCCTTGGTGTAGGCAAATCTCCAATTGGAGAGTCTTCTTGTAACTTACCAAAAGGTGCTCGGAGTCTTACCTCCTTTATTTCATCATCAATAAAATTGTTTCCTTTATCAAAAAGAGTCTTCTTCCAATTAATATTAAGCATTCCACCATCACCTCTGGACCCTTCACAAAAGAAATCTCTAATAAGCTTGTCTAAAGTTTTATTTAGCAACCTTAGATGGTAATTTGAACAATGAGGGGGTGTTTGGATTGAGGAGTTGGGGGAGTAAAGTTGGGATGAGTTAATAACTCCCCCCAACTCCTTGTTTGGCCCAAGGATAATTTTACTCCTATTGTGGACCCCACAGATTTATTAACTCCTTCTTCAACTCCCCATTGTGGGCCCCACAAACTTATTAACTCCTTCCCAACTCCTCATTGTGGGCCCCACAACTTTCCTATCTCATTTTTTCTTCACCTCACCTCACTTATACCTCTCTCTCTTCTCCCCTCTCCTTTCTCTCTCTATTTTTTTTACATTATTTTTTTTAATTTCTTAATTTAAAAAATTTTCTTTATTTTTTGTATAAATTTTCTCATCATTGTTACTAATTACTAATTAAATATAAATAATTATTTTTTATTCTATAATTTTAATCAATTTTTTAACAAAAATATTTTTCTTTTTATTCTATAATTTTATTTTTTAAATATAAATTATATAAGAATGTTTTAGACATGATACTATTATTTAAATTGAAATTTTAATATAAATTAGAGTACTACATAGCAATTTTTTTAATTGATAAAAATCTTCCTATTTCACTTCCTCCATTTGTCATCTACAATTTTTTTTTTAAGTTTCAACTAAAATTACTTATAACAAATAACAATCTCATATTTTTTAAGCTTATTTTTTTTTATTAATAGCTCAAAAATATATATAATTTTATGATTTGAAGATAAGAAAAACATATTTTAAACTAATCCGTATTACATTTTAGAAAATTAGTATTAAAAAAGATTAACGTATTAAAAAATTTTGATTTTCAAACTAATTATATTAAAAGTAAAAAGATAAACAATTTCTCATTCCAAACTTAATAAAATAAAATTATTACAATAAATAACATAAATATATAGTATTTTGAACAAAAGTATGTATGATATTCATTTTGAATGATGTTTATATTCATTTTGAACTTAATTATTTTAAAATAGCATAAATATTTGATATTTTATTTTTAACTTAGTTATTTTAAAATTTCAAAGAATATATTATTTTCAAATTAATCAAACTTTAGATAATTCATTACATTGATTAGTTAGAAAAATAAAATCTTAAATTATGTAAAAAAAAAAAATTATTAAGCTTGAAAAACAAATCTTAAATTTAAAATTTAAAATTGACGAAAACAAGTCTCTAATAAAATTGTAAAATATTCATAAAATAATATAATTTAAAATCTCAATTTTAGGATTGACGGAAACAAATCTATATTATTTCTAGAATTGAAAGAATAAAAACGTAAAAATCTTGAAGTTTATTTGAATCCCTTTAAATTAATGGATTGAAATATTTCCAAATCACATGTAATATTTTAAAAGGTATTGTAAAACTCTTTTATTTAAAAACTATCCAAGATAAATGAATAATTAATGTGAGATATATTGAAAAAAAGAATGTGGGGTATTTTGTCTAAAATTATTTTTTTTTACTTTAAAGAAATTTGTAAAATATACATAAATTAATAAAAACAAAAAATCTCAATCTTAGAATTCATGGGAACAAATTCTTAATAATGAAAATTTGAGAAATTGTAGAAAAAAACTATATAAAATCAACTTAGACTTCAGAACTCCAGGTTTAACAAATCCGCACCCCAAACACAGACTTCAGAACTCCTACTCTCTGCAACTCCTTGCCCCAAACACAGATTTCCTAACTACAGACTAAACAACTCTGCACCTCAAACACAGACTTCCTAACTCCTCAGACTTCCTAACTCCCCAGACTTCCTAACTCCCCAGACATATTAACTACTCCTGCAACTCCTTGCCCCAAACAGCCCCTGAAAGGTAATAAGTAGGCATATTAGAAAGAGTGGCTTTAATAAGGGTATGACAATCACCTTTCGAAATGAAGGCATATTTCCAACTATGAAGTTTGTGCTGAATTTTCTCAATAACACGCTGCCAAAAAGAGAGTTTTTGCATTACCACCCAAAGGAACACCAAGATAAGTAGTAGGCCAATTACCTTGTCTACAACCAAAAGTCAATGTCAACCAATTCATTTCAGAATCATTAAGATGGACCTCAAAATTTCACTCTTACCATAATTGATATTCAGTCTAAAAGCCAGTTCAAAGATTGTGATTAGTTCAAAAAGATTCTCTAGGTATAGTTTAAGGACAACTCCTTTCTTATAAGAAAATTTCCAATCATCAAGTACCTCATTAGCAATTAAAGATGCATCAAAAAATTGTCTATTGGTCACAAATGCCATTTGATTTTCAGCAATGGTAGAAGGAAGGGCATGCTTCAATCTATCAGACAAAACCCTAGCAATAATTGTATATGCACAAGGAATGAGGCTAATAGGCCAAAAATTTGAGACTGATTTGGAGTCTAGCTTCTTCGGTATCAAACAAATATATATTTCATTCAAGGCAACATTTATAATTCCCAAATTATAAAAATCATTAATCAAAGCCATAACATCATGTTTGATAGTGTTCCAGGAATGTTTGAAGAACTCAGAAGTAAAACCATTGGGTCCAAGGGACTTACTTGAGCCCAAAGAATTAACAGCATGAAGAACTTCATCCTCTGTGAAAACTGAAAATTTTTTCCAGATCGAGAAGGAATGTTGATGACCGAAGATAAGAGGAAAGGTAATGGCCGGAACTAATCGGACGAGGAGGACGCTGGAGAAGGAAAAGTGGGGGAGAAGGAGTTGGGGGATAGAGGGGGAGAGGAGAGAAGGGAGAGCGAAAACTTACCTTCTTTAATTAGTGCCTTCTTTGTGGACAGTTGGAAAAGGGACAATTCATATTTTTGAAGGACTAAATTGTGAAAAAAATTTCCAGATCAGTAGCTTGTTCCTCACTTATTGGCCGCCAATCAAGATTGGAGGGAGGAATCTTGGGCTACTGTCTTTGGTGTATAAAGTTTGATAAAAAATGAATGAATTCCTTTTCAATCTCCCTTGACATAACTAAACTATGTCCTTCACGAGACAACACTTCCATGATAGGGTTTTTCCTCTTTCTAGCCGCCACAATCCGATCAAAAAAATTTTGTATTTTCATCCCCCTCCTGAAGCCAATGCAATTTACAACGTTGGAGCCAACAAATGAACTCTTTTGCTGTCAAATCTTTGATTTGTTCACGTCCAACTTGCCTAGAAGTCAACTGATCAGTAGATAAAGGCCCAATGTCTTCTAGACTGTCCTAACTCAATTGATGAATTAAATTGGAGAGTTGGGAAGCTTCACCACACCTTTCTTTGTTCCATTTACGAAGTTCAAGTTTCAATCCCTTGAGTTTCATCATAAAACCATGCCTCGGCCACCCTGTAGTGGATTTTGTGCCCACCAATTGTCAACAACCTCACGGAAGGAGTGTTCTTGCAGCCAAGAGTTTTCATACCGAAAAGGACAAGGCCCCCAAGATATGTCTCTGAAAACTAATGCCAAAGGATAGTGGTCTGATGTTACTCTATCAAGTCGTTGAACATGAGCTGAACCAAATTTTAGAAGACATGCATTTGTGACCAAAAACCGATCCAGCAATGACAGATAATGAGTTTCACCAAAACTAGACCAAGTGAAGAACCCATTTTGCAAAGGAATATCAACGAGCTGATAAATAGTAATCCATTCATTGAAAGTTCTCATACTTCTAGCAGTGTTTTCAAAGTGCAAGGTGATGTCATGCTCGCTTTTGGTACTCTGGAGAAACAAATCTTAATCGAACCCAAACAAAAAGGCGTCACCTTGGTGAAGCAAGGCACATTTAATAAAATACTAAACAAATATTATCTATAATTTTAAAAAAAAAAAAAAAAAAAAAAAAAACCTTAATTTTTAAAATATGAAAATATCAACAAAGCTATTTAATATTTAAATAAAACTTGACTTACATGATGAGGAAAAAGTGGAGATATTTAGAAAACAAGAGAGATTTTTTTGTAATAATGAAAAAAAAAAAGAAAGAAAAACAGAGCTGTGCGTTAGTCTATGATAAAATTAAACAAAATATGCTTTAAATAATGCCATATGTTTTTTTTTTTTTTGGATAAGAAACAAAGAGGTATCATATACAAGAGGCACACGAAAACGACAACCTAAAGGCAAGGGGAAGAACAAATCCCTCCCTAAAACAAAAACTATAACAGCGCTTTCCAATTTAGTTGAATCATGGACAGATTGTAATTGCAAAAGAATTTTCTGTTTCTTGTGCACCACCAAGAAGCTAAAGACTGCACATTAAAACAAAAAGGAGCAGAAGAGGTAGCCTTATTTTCAAAAAGACGACGGTTCCTTTCCAACCACAAACTCCACAACAGAGCCCTAACAGCCATGGCCCAAATAACTTACCTCTTTTCCTCAGATTCCACCCAACCTCAACGAGCCAATCATCCACATAATTAGGCAAACAAAAGGAGAAATTTAATTCCTTGATGGTCTAGAGATTTTTCATTTTTCAAACACATTAAACAAACATTTGGCGACAAAGCCCAAAGCCCACATCTCTTCTGGAGAAGGTCATGAGTATTAATTCTTCTATGAGCCAGAGACCAAAGGAACACCTTCACCTTCTTGGGAGCTCCATTCTTCCAAATGGCATCAATCAAAGGAACTCTCAAAGAGGAGGATGAATCTGTAAGCTTCAAGAAGGCTGATTTTGCAAAAAAAACTCCCTTATTTTTCTAAAAACCAAACTGCTTCATCAACCCCTTCTCCCAATCGGATGACATCAATCCACTCAATCAGACCAATCCAACTAGGAATCTCCCAATCAAACAAACCTCTTCTAAGGCCCAAATCCCAATCATTAGCCTCGTTTCTCCAACATTCTTCCACAATAGCTTCTTGTTTCATCGAAATACCGAAAATATCCGAAAAAGAAGCAAGAGTTGCATCTCCAACCCAGACATCTTTCCAAAAGCAAATCTTACTATCCTTGTTCACCTTAAAAGAAAGGAAGCTGAAGAAAACCACACCATTTTTTGCAATTTCAAACCATGGCCTACCTTTTGAGCTGCCCTTTGGAGGGAGGGTGCTCCAGCCATGCTTATCCATACCGTATATACTCACAATAACTCTCCTCCAAAGAGCTTCTTCTTCTCTAATGAATCTCCAAAGCCAATTTAGGAGTAACGCTCTATTTTTTAAAAAAAAGCACCTAGGCCAAGCCCAACATACTTCAAAGGCAGAGAGGTTTTTCTCTAGTTTACAAGATGACTGCAGCTGGAAATTTCCTTCTTTCCCCAAAAAAAATCCCTCACCAACTTTTCCATCTTCTTTATAACTCCCACGGGAGCTTTTAAAAGAGAAAAATAGAAGACCGGAAGACTACTCAAAACCGACTTAGCCAAAGTCAAGCGCCCCCCTTTAGAAATAGGAAAATATTTTCATTCGTCAATCTTGTGTTGAAACTTCTCTATCAAAGGATCCCAAAAAGAGAGCCTTATAATTGCCTCCCAACGGGAACCCCAAATAAACAAAAGGCAACGAGTCAAGGTGACAACCAATCTTGGAGGCAAAATCCGACAACCATTGATCTTGCACATTTAGACCAATGAGGGCAGTTTTTGAAATATTTAGAGCTAGGCCCGTACACTGAAGGAACAGAGAGATAATGACCACCAATTCTTTAGAAAAGATTTCTGGACAAAAAACTATAGTATCATCAACATACTGCAGATGAGTAACCTTCACATTCTCCTTCCCAACATTTAAACCCTTCCATACCATGGTGCGACGAGGGCCCATAAACCCCTGGGATCCACCCCTTGAAGCAGCTATCATAGGAGAAAGAAATAGAAATCGAGAAAAAACCTACCAACGAGTCGTCAACCGTCCCCCCCCATGCATTCAATAAGGTTGGAGTTCATTAAAGCATAATCAATGAAACCTCCATAACAATCTCCAATAGCTTTAAATGTTGCAAAACTCCATAAATGAAGGGGAATGTTTCTAAATCTGACCCAACCCCCATAAGACAGAAATGTTGTTATCCTACCACAGACAAGAGAACTCCAAGCTTCTAGTTTCACAATTAAAGGCCCAAAAGTAACCCATCCTCTATTTGACAATAGAAGTCTACTCAAATCTTCAATCGGGCATTTAAGGAGGGCTTTGTCAGGCTAGAAAGGATTTATGATAGACCTTTGTTGGGTCTGTTGCTGTAAAACATCAAGAATTCTTCCCCAATCTTCGTGGAAATCTCTCCTCGTAACCACCAGAGTTTCCTTCCATTGTAACCACCTAACTTCCAAGTTTCTAACTCCTACCATCCAATCATTTAAAAAATGTTTTCCAAAAACCCCGTTGCTTGACTCTTTTTTGGTAGAAACTCTTTGAGGATCCCTTCTCACTACATCTGCAAAAGATCTACCTCCCTTTTTTACCTCTATCATCTGTTTCGAATCTGGTTCTTTTTTCTTCTTCATAAAACTGATCAAAAGTTGTCGAAAGGCTTCCCAACCTTTAACGTCCGTATCTACAAGGATGACCAATTTTCTTTTTCCACCAGAGCTCTGAACCTTTGTCAACTCAACGAAATTTCCTCTCTTATTTGTAGTCTTCTAAAGCCAAATGAAGCCCCCATTGCATTCAGTTTTTCTGAAGAACTTTTGGGTTTGAGTGGTCAAGAGGAGATCTTCTAAAGCATCAACAATCCAGACCGCTCCTATTTCTTCTATTGAGAACTTGAACTTTCTTTTTCCATGTTCTTTCAAACTAAAAAATTTACCTTTCTTTTCACAATCGAACGAAATAGAAAAGGCCTTGTTTTCAATCTTCGTGGAGAGGGATTTTTCCCCCATGTTCAACTTAGTCTAGGTTAACAGTTGTGACCGGAGGAAACATTATCGGCTGTTAACAATGTTGAAGATGTTTTCAGAGCCATCGTGGAGAGGAATTCAGAGGAATTCGAATATCAAACACTCTTTCTATAATAATGCCATCTGTTTAGTGGCAGACTTTTCATCTTCAACCACAAAGTTAAAGATATTAATTGGGAAATGATACTACCAAGACATTAATTGGAAGAGAGAAATAGAGTCCATCTATCAGTCATGGGGAGAGATACTACATGCAGCATACAGCAAGCTCTCTTTAGTGTCTTTCTTCTGACTTTTCTTCTTCTGTCTCTTATTTTCTCATTCTCCTACTTTTTCTTCTTAATCTTCCGACTCCTTTTTATTTTTCTTCTTCATTTTCACTTTTCTTCTTCTTTTTCTTCTTCTTTTTCTTCTACTTCTCTTCCGTCTCTTCTTCTCATTCTTCTTTTCTTTGTTTTCCTAATCTTCCAACCCTTCTTCGTATTGTCATTTTTCTTCTCCAAGCTCTTCTATTTCTCACATATTATGAAATATTAAAAAAAAAAGATAGGCACTCGCCTTCGCCATATGCAAAGGCACAACAAGGCGACGAAAGACGCAGCCAGGCGATCGCCTCTCGCCCTGGCGCCGTTTGCTGACAGGTCATAGTGAGGTTGCCGGCTGTTCAGAGGAGGCATGGTCGAGGTGGGTGGGGATGGGTGAGGTGGGGTGGGGGTGGACGAGGTGGAGGGGGGGAAGAGAGAGAGAAGCATAGTTTTTCTCCGCTTTGAGTTTTAGATGACCCTAAATTAAAAGTGTAAAATTACAATAAAGAAAAGAAACTAGTAAATTCCTATTTATATCAATAAACATGCTAAACATATAGGAATCGACCACAACCTAAAGCCTCCTCCCGGGTTCCAACATCTGGCTATTCTTTAATCAAGACTAATAACTAAAAACTTTATGCATGATGATTCCCAAGTCCACTCATTTCCATTGCTTTCACATGTTGCTAGTCTTCAATCAACTAGTTTAGTCAAGGTGCATCATATCTGAACTGAACAACTATTATTGTTGTCCAGTGTAAAAACCCTATATTGGACTTGCAAGCTCCTAGGACTAGCCTAGATACATTACAATAATGATAGTAACCCAATAAGTCAAATTTTCCTGCAGTATTTATTCTGAAGGACTTTCAGCCTGAGAATCGATTTTTATTTAGTAACGGGGATCTTATGTAGAATTTGTACCATGAAGATTATAGGACAGGTATCAGGCAATCTGTTAGAGCGGAAAAGCATACCATGAAGACTTTTACGGCACAAAATAATTTAGAAAAAGTAAAAAGGAACATACAGCAAGTCAAATTCCACACATTTCAATACAAAGTGATACATCTTATCCTAAAAAACCAAGCACATACATTAAAAGGAAAAGGCCATTAGAAGTAGATTGTCCAATGAGTATCTACTATCACTTCATTTTTCTGAAAAAAGATCATCAAGTGTTACAAACATCTCAGGAAAAAGATTTAATAAAGGACAATAAACTTACCTGTTTGCTAGTAGGCCTCCTCAGAAAATCAGAGCTCCCAAAAATGCACGAGGAAACTGCAACTTTGCATATTTTCATGTATGCATTGTCCTTTTCATCTAAATCAAATCCAGTACTTGGGTATCCTGGTGGTCCTTTAACAAAACCACAATGAAGTTTTTGATTTGTTGCATGGAAGGATTTCTCCCTTTCCTCGAGGGTTTGATGTCCTCCAAATCTAGGCTTATATAAATCAGTGTCAGATTGTCTTTCCTCGCGCTCTACGAACTCTAAAGAGAATTGAGTAACATTCATGAAGCCCTTGGGTTCCACAAGATAAGCAACTGACTCCGCAAACTCAACATCGCAAGGTAAATCTGAAAGATAATTGTTGTGATAAAATATAAATAAATTAAACCTAGATATGTATTAAAGATCTAAGGCTAAAATACCATTTTGATCCCTATTAGCTTTCCTTTTATAAATTTTGAAAACATATTAACATTGTGTCTTTTCGTGAATGGAAATTATTATTATTATTTTACCAAGTTCGATAAAAATTTTCAAACTAGCAATGAAGACTAATTTTAAGATTTATTGAAATTACAAGGACTAAGTTTGGACATTTTAATGTACAAGGACTAAATAGTATTTTAACCAAGACCTAGTACGATAAAGAGGATGCTAAACTTGTATGTAAACACTGTCGTAATGCGACACCCATCAATGGTGATCTTATTCTATGATTATAGAGATTAGAGATTTTATGTGGTAATGATCAACATTTATTTGCTGACGTACGTTAAGATTTTCAACTGAGAGAAGAGAAGACAAGGAACATAAACTTGAATGAGAAAACTGTCATAAAGGGAGATGCATCAATGCTTATCCTATTATTTATATTTATTTTTTATAAAGAACTGAACTTTCAATGAGAAAAAAATGAAAGAATACACGGACATACAAAAAACCAAGCTCATAAAAGGGAATCCCACTAAAGGAAAGGATTTCAGTCCAGTAAAATGAGACTTTAGGAATAATTACAAAATAACCATGTCACCGACGCCCAAAGAGAAACATATAACCTCACAAGAGACCACACAACACTAGGATCTCTCTCAACTCCTCTAAAGGTCCTATTATTTCCCTCATCCCACAACCCCCACAACATAGCACAAACTTCAGCCTGCCACAAGAACTTTCCCTTCTCCAAAAACGACGGATGGAGAAGGAACTCCTCAATCATCTCCCTAAGGTCTTTGTGGCTAGCAAACTAAAAGTCAAACCCCTGAAAAAGAGATCCCAAACAAACCGAGCAAAGTCGTAGCTCCAAAGAATATGATCAAGGTCCTCCTCAACCCTCCAACAAAGAATGCAACAAAACAGCCCAACCAAAGAAGACAACTTACTCGTTAGCCAATCTAAGGTATTAAGTCTTCCGTGAATGACCTTCTAGATGAAAAATTGGACGTTCTTTAGAACTTTCACCTGCCACAAAGTAGAAAAAACCGACTCACCTATCGAGGAGGGATCCAATAAGCAAAAATGACCTGCAAGAGAAACCCTTAGAAGGATTAGGACTCGAAAGACGGATATCCCTCCTCCTTGGTCTAAGGACTCCAAAGACGGATATCCCTCCTCGGTCTAAGGACAAACTCCCCAATCAAAGATATGAGAGCCAGGACGTTCGTCATTCCCCTAAGCGAGCGACGGAAGTCAGAAGAGAAGGAAGGAGAGCTCTCAGACGGATCCAAGATGTCAGCCACAAAATGGTTTTTCAAAGAAAACAAGTGGTACAACCGAGGAAACATAGAGCAGAGGGGTCTATTCCCCAACCACTTATACTCCTAAAAATACGTTTCCTTCCCATCCCCCACGAAATACTGAACCAGAAGAGAAAAGGAAGGGAGCTCAAAGGAGATGTCCTTCCAAGGATTTCTGTAAGTGCCTTTAACCCCACTCGACACCCACTTGAACGAATGAGGACCATATGTACTCACATAATCTTATGTCAAAGGGTATTAGACTCAACAGGGAACCGCCAAAGCCATTTAGCCAACAGTGCTTTGTTTCAGATCCTTAAATTCCCTAACTCAAGCCCCCCAAGATGCACTGGCTTCCCACCAAGTCCCAACTTACCAAATGCGCACTCCTACCCTCATCGATCCCTTCCCACAAAAAATCCCTCATAAGCTTCTCTAAAGACTTACAGACAGAACTGGGGGGCTCTAAAGAGAGAAAATAAGTAGATAGGGATACTGCTCATAACAAAATGGATGAGAGTCAGTCTACTCCCTTGGAGAAAAAGCTTCTCTTCCAAACCTTCGCCACAATAGGGTTCCAAAAGGTGATAGATTTCGGGTTATGGCCAAGAGGGAGACCTAAATAGGACAAGGGGAAAGTGTCAATCTCACAACCCACCAGGCCAGCCCATCTTTCTAACTTGCCAGGATCACAATTTAAACCTAGGATCGGACACTTTCCTCTATTAATCTTAAGGCCCGACATGGATTCAAAGAAGGCAAGGATGTGGTTCAAAACGAGGAAAGACTCCTCCTTACCGGAGCAAAAGAAAATAGTGTCATCCGTGAATTGAAGATGAGACAAGGGCACTCTCTATCCTATTATTCATATTTATAGAGATCTCAGATTTTATACAATAATATTCACCAGCATTAGAGCATTAATTCTAGATATAGGTTTAGATTTTCAGCTTTATCATCCTAAGAGAAGAATGGGCTGAAGCATCATGTTTCGTGAAGGTAAAAATAAACAAAGAACATAAACAAAGAGATTGCAAGAACTTCCTTACAATGCAGAATTCACTAACGAGCAGTAATTCAGTGGCAGATGTCAAGGAAATATATGATATTTATCCTGCTATAATTATACTTGAAATGGAGGGTTATCGGAAATCTTCACTTGAAATTTGAAAATTGGTCTTGCAAAAGGCATTTTCATCCTGGAGGTTGGATTGCTTTGAAGAATTTACCTTTGCCTTTTTGGAAGCGTGCTACGTTTGAAGCCATTGGAAAACATTTTGGAGGCTTGGTTAGTATTTCCACCCAAACACTTAATCTTTTGGATTGCACAGCAGCTTGCATTGAAGTTAAGAGAAACCTCTGCGGTTTCCTTCCAGCAGAAATTGAGGTAAAAGATCCGAAGCATGGTAACTTTTCTCTTCGATTTGGTGATATTTCTCCTTTAGATCCCCCAAGTAGGGTTCATGGTGATTTATCTTTTAAAGATTTTGTTAATGAGATTGATATTAAAAGGGTGAAACAGATTATGAAAAATGAAGGGTTTTCTACTTCACAAGAGGAAGAAGTTTTATCTACAGACCAAGTTTTGATTGATCCATCTTTGCATGATCAGAATTTTCAACCACTCTTCTCTGCTTTTGCAAATGGCAATATCTTCAGAAAATGAGAAGGCAATGGAAGGTCCCAAGAACATTAATTGTGCGTCTATCCAAGTACAAGATTTGGTCTTAAATGGGATGGATGAGAGAACAATGGAATCTAAGGTATTGCCGACAGCATTGGTTAATATTTCTTCGGTTACCAAAGAGTTGGATAATACAATGCATGAACCTCAGCATTTATTACAGCCTCCTTTAAATGAAGAGACATCTTTATCCAAGGAGCCTAATAAAGATGTATTGGACAATTTGCCCTCGATTCTAAGTGATTTAATTCCCAACCAGGGTAAATCATTACTTCCCGATGAAATTATTAATATGCCCGTTTTGAATTCAGATTCTACAAGTCCCTCTATTTCTAAGAAGGCTTTGAAACGATTAAATGAGGCCTTTCCCCTTCATTATTCTCGGAAACAGAAAAAATCCGTTACTCTCCAATCTATTCCAGAGAATTCCATCTATAACCCTAACACAATTGAAGAATCTTGTTTGCGGCTTTTGGTTCCTTCTTTGTAGCAGCCGGTAATTCAACGTGCTTTGATTAATGAAGATTTCAAGGCTTCACCCTCCTGCTATTTCACGAAATCAGTATTACCGTCAAATCCTCCATTAACGAAATGGGTTCTTGTCCCTTCTAACTACCAAGCTGAGCTATCTTTACCTTCCTCTTCACAAAATTTTGAATCTGATGAAGAATCTGAAATTAGTGTAAGTAGTGTTGAATCATAATCTCATATTTTGAATGATGCAAGCTGTGAACTTTTTGAGGATGAATCTCTGTCTACTGCCTTTTATTTAATTTTTCGGGACAATGGTATTGGGTCATCCGATCAGTTGTTGAATTGTGAATCTCCAAGATCATCACCCGTTAATGTACCAAGTAAATTCTCTTCTCTCATTGAAAGTTGTGACATGTTAAAAGAAATCACCCCTCTGATACCTCCAATCGGTTTAAATAATTAATACCCAACTTATGGATCTTTATACGACAGAATGAATGGAAAGAAATTGCAGCAGCTTTAGAATTGCATTTCAAGACCAAGATAAAAGCTCTCCTATCTAAGTTATAGTTGGAGAGGATATCGAGGATCTTTGATAGTAAAAGCCTTCTGTGGTTTGAGCATCTTGATGCAGCTTGTTTGAAAGCGTCTTCCTAGTGCACGCTGTCCAAATCTTTTGCAGCTTATTCTTTTCATGATATTTTCCTTCATTGGGATGTCTTTATTTCTATCTTTGTTATTTTGTTGTTCATTGTTTTTCTTGTCACTACTTTGTGGAGTTTGTTTCTTTTTTAGCATTAGTCTCTTTTCATATCCTTAATGAAAAGTTGTTTCTTGTTAAAAAAAAAAAGGATAAATGCATTCAACACGTCTACTAAACCTCTACCTCTCTACAGCTCAATTTCAAAACAAGCTAGATACTCTTTACCCAGGATTCATTTAAGATTGTTATAAGTTTGGTATTCCTAAGAAAATCCAGCTTTTTATCTGACTGCTCATTAGAAAATCAATACCAAATAAGTAGAGCAAGGAAGAAGTCCCAACTTCTGTCTCAGCTATCAATCGTGTGTCGGTCGATCAATTAGAAAGCTTGGAGCATTTGCTTATCTTGTCTTCTAAGAATCTGATAAATCACTAATCAACCCAAAAGCTTAAGCTGATGGATTATGGTAAATTTATTTTTTTTTTTTTTAAATTTTTATAAAGAACCAAGCTTTCATTGAGAAAAAATGAAAGAATACACAGGCATACAAAAAAACCAGGCCCAGAAAAGGAAATCCCACTAAAGGAAGGGACTCCAATCCAGTACAATGAGATTCAAAGAATAATTACAAAATAACCGCATCACCGACGCCCAAAGAGAGACATAGAACCTCACAAGAGACCACACCTCACTCGGATCTCTCTCAACTCCTCTAAAGGTCCTATTATTTCTCTCACCCTATAACCCCCACAACAAAGCACAAACACCCGTCTGCCACAAGAACTTCCCCTTCTCTCGAAACAGCGAGTGAAGAAGGAATTCCTCAATCATCTCCCTGAGGTCTTTGTGCCTAGCCAATTGAAAGTCGAACCCCTCAAAAAAGAGATCCCAAACAAACCGAGCAAAGTTGCAGCTCCAAAGAATATGATCAAGGTCCTCCTCAGCCTTCCAACAAAGAATGCAACAAAACGACCCAACCAAAGACGACAACTTCCTTGTCAGCCGGTCTAAGGTATTAACTCTTCCGTTCATGACCTGCTAGACAAATAATTGAACCTTCTTTGGAACTTTCACCTTCCACAAAGTAGAAAAAACCGACTCACTGACTGGGGAGGGATCCAATAATCACTGGAAAAACGATTTGCAAGACAAACCTTTAGAAGGATTGGGACTCTGAAGACGGATATCCCTCCTCCCCGATCTAAGGATAAACTCTCCAATCAAAGATAAGATAGCCAAGACATCCGGTTGTTTCCCTATTGGAAAGCAGCCGACAGAAGTCAAAAGAGAAGGAAGGATAGCTCCCAAACAAATCCAAAACGTCAGCCACAAAATGGGCTTAGAAAGTCGCAGAAGCCCAAAGTCGCAACTCCAAATAATTTAATTATATCAACACTTTAACACTCCCCTCACTTGTGGGCTCGAAAATTTGTAGAAGACCCAACAAGTAGAAATCAATATTAATTGGGGAGGAAATGATATTACAGGGGATCGAACGCATGACCTCTTGCTCTGATACTATGATAAATCACCCATTAACCCAAAAGTTTAAGCTGATGGGTTAGGGTAAATTTAATTATATCAACACCTTAACAAAATCTAGTATCAGCTCTTTCAATCCGTTTAATTCTTGGTGCAACCATGCAATTAAAATTAATCCTAGGAACTCTTCTTCTAACTAACACTCGGCCATCTTTTCAAGAAATTATTTAATGTTATTTGGACCAATGCACAGCTATCCTTTGAGAGATTTAAAGAGAACTCGCAGAAATTTGAGGATAGGAAAAGAAGTTTCTATGGCATTGTAAATTTTGTTGTCTTTCCAAAGGATCTTTATCCTGCAAAACATAGAGGAATTTTTGGAGGAATTTCTAAAAGAAGAATAAAATTTTTGTAAATGTGCAGTTCAAGTGCGCCAGTGGGCCAATTAGAATGAAAGTACAAGCATAGGCATCCCAACTAGAATTCATTGCATTAACCAAACAAAATTTAAATTCTTTAGAAAGAGCACACCAAGAGTGCATATAGTTTGATCATCTCCAATCTTTCTCCCAAATTATTCATCCCAAAAATCAGAAGACTCCTTTCTGTCCATATAAACCCCATGTAGATCCATTAAATTTTAGTACTTTTTTCCAATCCATTCCCACAAATGGCATTGATTTTAGCTCCAGAAAAAACCCAAGAACGCCCAAATCCACAAAATTCTGCCTGCCACATCTTGCTGTTGTAGGGACATTAAAACAGTAAGTGACTTAGGTTTACTTTGCTTTTCAGACACAAACAGCAACAACTAAGATTGCAAACTAGATGAGGGCATCTTCTTCAAATTTTATAAGCCAAATTCAGCCCTTCCAAATAAACTAAACCTGCCAACAACTTTTTTTTTTCTTGATAAGAAACGATGTAGAGTATTAACACAAGAACAAAAAACGGCCTACAGATGAGAAAGCCTCCTCCCAAAGAACTAATAGATCAAAGCCTTCCAATCTCGAAGGATTGTACATAAGTTGTAATTACAAAAGAATTTATTGTGTCTTAGACACCACAATGAAGATATAAGCAGTAGATAATTACAAAGAAACCAAAAGAAATAGAACTTCCTTCGAAGACTCTTCAGTTCCTTTTCTTGGACTTTTACATTTCCACAAAGCATATAAAAGACACATTCAAGTAAAGGAGGTACAATCATAATTTATAAAGATAAGTTTAAAAAAAAATATCCAAGCAGTTTGGGGAGAAATTGTTTTCTTTTACTTTTTGTGGGTCAAAATATGAAAGTCAATATATTTTGGTATTACTTTGCCCTCCCTGTATTCTACATGGAGATTATTTTTCTAATCTATCAGAAAAATGGATATTGTTTTTTTGAATGTTTCTACAAGTGCTAAATTTTCTAGAACTATTTCTAATTGCCTCTTTCTTCTATTCTTTGCCTCCTGGACAATTTGATCTAACCTCCTCTTACCTAAGTTTAAGGAGGAGATTTAGTTCTACTTTACATTCAATAAGGATGCACAAGTGAAAATGCAAGGATACAAGCCAATAATACTTACGCTGCTTACGGTGATGCTTGCTAGTTGGTGGTTTCTGGTCTCTGGATGGCAAATGTTCTCCTTGTAATTTTGGCACTGATGTGCTATCTCCAATTTTATCTATAAAAAGTGATTAGATTCAATTCTAAAATAGGCTAAAAGAAGAGAAGAATACACATCATAGTTTAAAATCTTTTAAAAAGAAGAAGCATGGTTTTTTCTTCAAAAGTAAACACACTTTCCATTGATGTAGTGAAAAGCCACATACAAAATCAAATTCCCTAGCAGGAGCTTACAGAAAACTTCCCAAGCGAAGTTAATTAAAAAAGAAGTATTGTTACACATAGAATTAGCTATCAAATAAAATGAAGCAGTTCTTTCTAAAGTGTAAGGCACATTAAAGTGCAAGTGCAAAGTTCAAAAAGAAAAAACAATGGCTTTTCTTTGTGAAGCGCACAATTGAAAATATAAATAAAATTTTAATATATGAAAAAATAGTAGTATGGATCATTTTTTTATAATAGTAGTACTATGAATCGTAAGATAATAAAATAATAAAAGTCGAGGGTTTTTCTAACATATATATATTTTTTAATTTCTTTAATAAAGCTGTGAAGGGCACACCGCATCGTGTGCCTCAGTGAGGCCACCTTGCTTCGGAAAAGAAAGGCTCCTTGAGGGCCCTTACCCAATACGTGTCTTAAGACAATGCTACAAATAATTATAGAATTTAAAAAACTCGCAAAGAGTCATACTCTCTCGTTCCTTATCATTACAAACTCAGTAATTTTTTTAAAAAATCATGGTTTTGAAAATAAAAATATAAAGAATAAAGACTATAGCAAAGAAGAACAAACTGAGTGGACTTAACAATGCCTTAAATGAGAACTTGACAAGTGATACAAGGAGTAAACGTTTTCACTTACCCAATATAAATGGATTATAGCTGAATTTTTTTTTCTTCCTTTTTCAATGAGAGAATACACAGTACTAAATACTTTTTTTAAGAAACTGAGCTTTCATGGAGAAATATGAAAGAATGTACAAGGGCATACAAAAAACATGTATACTTTATAGGAACTCATTAGTGACTTGTCCTTTATTGTAATTTTTTAGTTTTTCATTGAAGGCTCCCATGTAGATCTACATATATATGGTATCAAAGTCGTAGGATTCCTCAAAATTGTAAAGGATTTTTATTCTGAGTGAGGCCTGGGTTTGTACTTTGGAGTTCAAGTCACCACTTTAGAATGAAAACTAGTTGACACAACCCATAACAGTAAGAGCAGCACAGATCGATGTTTCTACAATTTCTAGCTGCCAAATTCATGACAGACAGAGTTCATGCGTCACCACAAGCTTCTGCCTCCGATCTCACACATTGGCACATGAGGGCATGTGAGAGGCCAAAGTATTTGTTCACTGACTTCTACTCATCCTCTTTTAAGTGTTTAGTTTGGTCAAAATCTATCAAGAAGAGGAACCCATTTTGAAAGAGGGATAGGGTTTCTAGTTTATAATTCCATCCATATCTGATTTGTGTGGTTTGAGCCTCTACTTGACTCTAGTTTTGTGCATTCATATCAAATTTCTTGTGTTCTACATACCATTTTGATATTATGCCTAAGAAAAACCAGTCGTGATGTCTGATGTGGTTCTAGTGATTACCATAGTCACGAAACATAAGTTAAAAGAATTGAACTATTATAACTGGAGTAAGACAGTTAAACAACTCTACTTGCTTAGCATTGACATGATTTAAGAAACTAGGGGTAGCCCTCTAACTGATTTGCCACTGCAGCCCAAGAGAGAGAGAAGCTAATTTCCAACTACATTCTAAAACTGTATAATCGTGCTAATTTCATAAGAAGGGAATGAAACTTTACCATGAAAGTTCACTTTTAAGCCAAAGATCGCCAAATACAACAAGAAGGAAGTTGTAAGCGTCAAAAACAAACATGAGAATTTTATTCTGGTAGTTCGACCAAGCCTTCTTCCTCGACGAACAGCCCTACTTCCATGTTCCGTTTTGCCAAAGGATTTAAAAAATCCAGAAGCAATGTCTCTTCTTTCTGGTAACTGCTCGTTATTGTTCCCAAACAGACCCATCATGACATTGCCACCAAATCTCGGTTCATATCTGGTTTGGGGGAGGGTGGAGTGGATCAACATCACGATAGAGAACTTTCCAGAACAAGCAAGAAATTCGCCCAATCATCTGACAATACTTCATCTTTCAACAAATTGTATTTCGATGGAAAATTAATGGATATTTCTGTATAACACTCAGTTGTTGAAAAGAGTTTCCTAGTAATACCCTTTTCACTTTCAAGGAAACCATATGCTAGTAAGCCTAAAGAAAATCCTCAATCAAAACTGATAAAATGAAATACTTAGGGCCGTTTGATAATCATTTGATTTTTAGTTTTTGATTTTTGAAAATTAAGCTTGTTTTCTCCCAATTTCTCTATAATAGTTTTCATCTCCCTTAAGTAAGTATTTGAATTCTTAGCCAAATTCTAAAAACAAAAACAAATTTTTGAAAACTACTTTTTTTAGTTTTCAAAACATAGCTTGGTTTTTGAAAACATAGACAAAAAGTATACGACAAAATAAGTAAAATTATAGGTGGGAGTAGTATTTATAGGCTTAATTTTTAAAAACTAAAAACTAAATGGTTATCAAACGGGACCTAAATAATAGAAATCATTGAAATGCAATTCCTGCACGGCGTAAATGCTGCAAAATGAGGAAGGAGAGAAGGAGCAGTACCCGTAAAGCAAAGCTCACCGCGTAGAGCGCATGCTTAAAATGCAAATGCAGAGAACTAGAATAAGGCATCTCTAACTCAGATTGAAAGCGTCGCTATACAGATCTCCGAACAATGTTTGTGAAACCAAATGAAGAAGATGATCTGAAGCATTACCTCGACGGAGATCTGGCGGCCAAAAAAGGATGAAGATGAAAACAAATTCGTAAGAGACGAAGAACAGAGTATTGGTTAGAAAAAAATGCAAGAGAATAGAAACAGACCCCCGATTATTCCACCAATGATCATTTATGAAGTCGGTGAGAGGAAATGAGTTGCCAATTTGCAGGAAATGGCGCGAGACATTAGCACCCTCGACAGCCGATCGAAACCGACAATCGTATGACGTAAATATAGGATTAAATCTATATCTATTCTATACTATATTAAAAGGGGGTATGAGATGAAGAATTTTACATTTTTGCCCTTATATTTAACAATTTTCATAAATATAAGGTTAAATCTATAGGGGTCACAATTTCCGTATTACCTTTATTGTCCATATTGTACTTCGTTATATATTTTTTTTAAATTCTCAACTTCCATTTTTGTAATTCTTACTCATGTCTTCGCATTGTACCTCTTTGTGTTTTTTCTTTAAACCAAAAAAAAAAATGATTAGAAATGTTAGGCCAGGAAATTTTTAGTTTATGAAAATCAGCATTTTGTGCATTATTATACTTAATTATGAAAAAACACAAAGGTGAAAATTTTTACACTTGACATGTTGAAGAGGTAGTGTTGTTATCTTAAATTTTAACTAATGCTTTCATTATTATCTTCAAATATGATTTGTTTTCCATTATTCTTGAGATTGAAAATATTTGAATGGCTAGCAATTGAAATACATATACTCTTGATTTGAGAAGGATTAGAGTGAAAGAGAGAAAAAATTAGCTCTCCGTTAGATTTTTTATTACATCTTTATGTTTTATTGCTATCTTTTACTTGAAAAACACACATTAAATTATTGCTACCCTTTGCCCTTTTTTTTTCCTTTTAGAATTTCAAGTAAGACGGCAAATCTTTTGTTTAATATTTTTATTTTAGTATGAACGCATTGGGATTTATGCCATAAAGTCTCATAATTAATAATTTATTTAATAATTAATAATAATTTTGATTATATTATTTGCAATATAATATTATCCATTATATGAAAAATCTAAGGTTATTAGTGTAATCTTGAACAGTATGTGGTTGATATACGGGAAGATCATGTTCAAGAAATAACCTAAAATGTCATATTATATGGATAAGGTTGAGTGTCTTATCTTGATACGGCTTACTTTGTAATAGTTACAAATGATTTGATCCAAATCGTTCATGTGGAGACATGTACGAGTGGGGGTATCTAATACAATGAGTTTGTATAAGACTAGACCATTAAATATTTGATCTCTCTTTATAAATCTGTTAATTGAGAAGATTAATATTTCATCAAGATAATCATATGCAACTTGATCTTAATCATGAGTAAGTTATGAACTCCTGCCTATGAGGTCTTGTCCTTTGCTTTGCATGGGTGAGAATGGCTTTTGTAGTCGATTCAAT
Source organism: Trichosanthes truncata (assembly GCA_033996785.1). Taxonomy (NCBI): domain Eukaryota; kingdom Viridiplantae; phylum Streptophyta; class Magnoliopsida; order Cucurbitales; family Cucurbitaceae; genus Trichosanthes; species Trichosanthes truncata. The sequence goes on from JAWPNB010000004.1 coordinate 19,873,611, forward strand.
ATGTCTACCATTTTAGAGACTTGACCAAATAGAGAATTGGGAACATAATCTCATAAAATGGAATTCACTACTTCCCATTAGGGTAAGTAGATGAGTAGTTTCCCTAAGTGTTGATTTCGAGACTTGAACAATGGGGTCCCACCCTCTCACTGGCCCGAGAGGGACTTAGTTTATAATCTGATTATAAACAAATTGTTCATTAGATGATCAGTGGTAGTCAATGTGCAAGATGTAATTATAAGGGTAAAACAGACTTTTGACCCAACTGTAATTACGAACAACTGGTGAAGAATCGACTTGCATGTAATGATTATATCTATGGATACAACTAGTCCTATAGTGCATAAGAGTGCAACTCTAGGTCTATAGTGAAGTAACATATAGTTAATGAATTAGAATTAATTAATTAAAAATTTTAATTAATTAATTTTGTATCTTTGGAACTTATAATCTGCAGGTCCATAAGGTCTCCTTGCAGCTCATAGTAACACTAAAAGATCAATTTAGTTGAAAGAAAATTTTAAAATGTTCAAATTAATATTTAATATATTAGATATATTAAATATAAAAGAGGAAAATATATTTATTGTATTTGATACATTAAATATTAAAATAATTAATGTATATTTGATACATTAAATAAAAGATATTTGTAAAATTTGAATAAGATTCAAATAAATAAATATCGTAGGAGATTTGAATAAGATTCAAATAAGTATAAGATATATTTTAATATATTAAATATTAAAATATAATATTTTAATTATGGCAAAGATTTACCTTTAGTCTCTATAAATATGACCCTTGGGTTGAGTCATTAGACATAACACACATTTCCTCTTCAATCTCTTGTAGATTTTCTTTCAAGAGGCTCCCACAAGCCTTGGTCCTGTGTTCGAGTCATAGCTAAGAAGACTTTATGGAGGAGATAAAAACATGCCAGAAATATCTTCATATTTACTCCAAATAAGTTTACTTATTCTTATTTTTTAGTTTAATTTTAAATAAAATAAAAAACGATCAAATGCTTCCACTGCGGAGTGAAACGTTCATTCCTTCATAACGGTCCAAATGAACGCTTCTTTGATTGGATCATTGTGATTGTGTCAATGTCCATCTAATTCATTCGTTTATTTTGGGTGCACAATCTTTTATGCTACATTCGGAATCAAAACCTTGCTTTCATATCCTATATAAAAGTTTCAAGTTTCCCTCTAATTCAAAATTCTCCACTTTCATTGAAAAATTGATTAAATCAAATGTTTGGAAAGTTGGCATCTTAGTTTCCATCCTTACCCTTGCTTCCTTTCGACTTCAAATTCACCATTTGCATCTCTGGACTCTTTACTTTTCACCACCAACTTTTAAATACTTAAGGTAAATGAAGTTTCAATAATATTTATTTTTTTCATAAATAATTTTTCAAAAATAAATAATTAATTTGATTATTTGACTTTAAACTAAAACTTGGGAAATTTGCACAAAAGACTCATTTTCACACACCTTGATGCCATTTGACCCGTGTTCTAAAATTAATGACATATGACCATTTCTGTACTTTGCATCATGTCCAAATTACCGTGAGGGTATCGCACTTTCACTCTTGCTCTAACTCTAGCTCTCTAGTTCTTGATCTCACTCTAGCTCTCACTCATGATAGTAATGAGTGGTCAAATTTTTGGAGAAAAGAAAGAGACAAAGAAAATCACTCTCTAGTTCTCGCTCTCGCTCTTGCTCATGATAGTAATGAGTGGTCGAAATTCTGAAGAAAAGAAAGAGACATGGAAAATCGCTCTCTAATTCTCGCTCTTGCTCTAGCTCTAGTTCTTGCTCTCAATCTCGCTCTCGCTCTAGCTCTAGCTCTTCTCTGACTTAATTTTTTCTTGTCTCTTTTTTTTTTTCTCAAGATTTTCCTCACTCATTTGAGCGAGAGAGCTAGAGCGATAACGTTTCCACGTACAAGAGCGAGAACAAGCAAGACCACCTCATACTACCCTCATGGGTAATTTTGCGCGCATTGCCACGTCAGATTGGGTCATATTTCATTATTTTCATAATGTAGGTCATCAGTCATAAAGCGCTGGGAAACGGGTCGTCAGTACAAAAACTCCCTAAAACTTTTAGATTCCACGTGCATCACACATGTTATTTTACTAGTTATGTACAAAAGAGTAGGCTCTCGTTTGATAAAATCTCGTAAAAGAATAGGCCCTCGTTTGATAACATCCTCACAAATAGATTGATGAGGATTTTAACAAATCACAGAGACTAATTCTAACATTTAAAATCATAGAGACTAAATTCTAATTTTCTCAAAATCATAAAGACCAAATTTGTAATTTAAGGGGGCATTTGGCGCGCAGAGTTGAGTTGAATTGGGCAGAGTTAGTTTGTCAGTGAGTTCATAAGTCTATATTTGGGGTGTAGAGTTGGATTGAATTGAGTCAGAAAATATGTGTTTGGGGTGTAAAGTTGAGTTGAGTTGTCAGGGGTATCCTAGTGCAGTTTTTTGTCTGAAGTAGACTGATTTTTAACTGACTGTTTTTGTTTCCTTTATTTTTATTTTTTCCAATCATTCATCTAGAAACATATTTTCCCAACTTTTCAACACTGAATTCAAATGTCCACTTCAAAAAAATAATATATTTCAACACTGATCTTTTTATAAAAAAAAAAAAAAAACATCATTCTTTATCTTTCTTTTCTTAGAAATTGACTTCTTCCAAACTATAGGCAATGTAGCATTGTTTTCTCTTTCTACTACACATTGAACTTATTTCAATTTATAGAAATCAAATATTTGCATTACACATTGAACTTCTTTCAATTTATAGAAATCAAATGTTGCATTCTTTATAACAACAAATAGCAATTGATGAATGGAAAAAAGGCAATGTACCTTTTTTTTTTTCTTTAAACACAAATTGAACTTTTATCAAAATATAGAAATCTAAGGTTTCATTTTCTAAAAACACATTGAACTTCTTTGAAACTTACAAATGAAGACCTTAATGACTTTTTCAATTACTAATAGAATCTTTATTATGAGGGAGTTTTTTTATTAAAAAAAAAAAAAAACACATTGACCATTGCGTATTCTTATTATTATTATTTTTTTTTTTTGCAAAGGAACATTGTTTGTGTTGGAATAGAAATTATGTCCAATCAGAAATTGTCACGTCATTACCCAACATCGATGATGAAATTATATTTAATTAGGGATTAATTAAATTGGCAAGGATTTCTAAATTAAATTATGGCAAATCCCAATATACAATTGGGTTATGTGAAATTTGGGCTAATTTTAGACAAAAGTCCAAAGGGCTAGGCTTAAAGTCAGTAAGGCCCAGTCTAGAGGTTAAGCCCAAAGTCAACTAGGCCCAGTCCAAAAGTTAGGCCCAAAGTCAACTAGGCTCAGTCCGACTGACAAGCCCAAGCCCACCTGGAGGCCTTCAGGAACTCTATAAATAGAGAGCTTCCCCCTCCATTTTCAGGGGTTCAGAAATTTGAGATCTCAGAGGGAATTCAGAAACAAAAAGATTAGAAGACTCTTTAAGCTCTTAAAGATCAAACACTATCTGAACCAAAGCCTTGAAGACCAAAAGACTTTGAAGATCGTTGCAAAGCCCTCGAGAAAGATGTACATTTGAGAGAAAGAATTAGAGGAACAAATTAGATATTGTACTCCACTACATTTAAATTAATACAAATATAAATGTATTTACACGTGTCTCATTTCTTTCTATTTTGAAATTACGTGTAAACAAATTGGCACGCCTAGTGGGACCATCTCTACCTCTCATCTCTTTCTTTCATCTCAACATACAAGTGAAGTAATGTCATCCAAAAAGACTTATTCAATGATCTCTCTCATGAGCAACTCGTACATGGGTTCTGTCACCCATAATTGCTCCATTAAATTGAGGCTGCAAGAAGATGAAGTCATGACATTGTCGGGGGCATCTACTAATGACAAATTCCTTGATAAGTGTAATCCTTTATTCGATCTCGATTCTACCGTAGTGTTCGTCATGATGACTGAAATAAGTACTATGGAAGAAAGAATGACAAAGATGCAGGAAAAGATCACTACCTTGATGAAGGCGATTGAAGAAAGAGATTCTCAAATTGCAAACATAAAGAGTCAGATTGATAGTTAATATGTCGCTGAATCAAGTCATATTCCTGCCGTCAAAGATCACAACAAAGGGAGTGTCGTTGTGCAGGAAGATCAACCACAACCCTCCACTCGATCGGTTCACTATCTGTCCAACAACTTCAGGACATGATAACGAACTCCATTAGAGCTCAATACGGTGGGGCTTCTCAAAGTTTTCTCTTGTACTCTAAACCATATACTAAGAGAATCAATAATTTGAGAATGTCAACTGGATATCAACCACCAAAATTCCAGCAATTTGATGGAAAAGACAACCCTAAGCAACTTGTTGCTCATTTCATCGAGACATGCAAAAATGCTAGTACACGAGGAGATCTATTGGTCAAACAATTCGTCCGAACATTGAAGGGGAATGCTTTTAACTGGTACACTGATCTGGAACCTGAGACGATTAACAGTTGGGAGTAATTCGAAAAAGAGTTTCTAAATCGCTTCTACAACATAAGATGAACTGTCAACATGCTTGAGCTCACCAACACAAGACAATGAAAAGGTGAATCCGTTGTTTACTACATAAATCGTTGGAGAGTCATGAGTCTCGATTGCAACGATTGTCTCACTGAACTGTCTGCTGTCGAAATGTGCATTCAAGGCATGCACTGGAGACTTCTTTACATCCTCCAAGGTATAAAACCCTGCACCTTTGAAGAACTAGCAACTCGCGCCCACAACATGGAGCTAAGTATTGCTAGTCGAGAAGACAAAGGTCTTCTCGTCTCTAATGTAAGGAAAGAAGGAAATAACATTGAGGAAACTTCAGAAGAATCTATGGTTGTCAACATAACCCCTCTCAAGTTGTCTTCGAAAGACAAGAAGATTAAAAAAGCAACAAAATGAAAGACATCGCTTAAATTTGAAGGAAAGATAAGAAAAAGTCTATCCTTTTCCAGATTCTGACATTCCTGACATGTTGGAACAACTATTGGACACACAGCTGATCGAACTACCAGCGTGTAAGTGACCGGAAGAGATGAAAAAAGTCGATGATCCCAATTACTGCAAGTATCATCAAGTCATCGATCATCCAATAGAAAAGTGCTTCATCCTAAAAGAGCTAATTCTAAGATAAGCTAAAGAAGAAAAAATTCAAACAAATCATGTTGTAGTGACAACAGACACATGCAGTCAAATGCACTCCAGTCTGCTTCATGATCAAGGAGTGTGTCTAGTCCAATTTGGAACCTTAGAGCCTGTATCTATTTACTTTCAACTTAAGGGACCCAGAAACAAACTTCAAGACGTGGTCAAGCCTATCAAAGATCAAGATGAATGTTGGACTGTTATGTCTCGTCAGAAGAAACCAGAACTACATTTCCAAAAGGAACATTGTCCATTCAAAAGAAAGAATAACCATAACAAAAAGAAGGATCCGAGGAAACCTAAACCTGAGAGGAAGGGAGGTAAAATTTTCTCAACCTCAACAATTGGTGACCTTAGAAGAATTCATGCTAAGAAATTTCTTTCCCAACAAAAAAGAGGAAGAAAACACTACAAGTTTATATTACATTGAGGTGAAAGAAGCTCTCGATGGCTCAAAAGAAATTAAGCAAACGACTTTTGTCTTCGATCGTATCAAGCCTTCAACTACTTGACCTTTAGTCTTCCAAAGGATGAGTATGGCCGCGACAAAAGAAGAAAACCAATGTCTAACTTCTAGCTCCACTCGGCCTTCAATCTTCTAAAGGCTAAAGGTCTCCACATCAAGGAAAAATTAGCTTTCAACATCTATCTTTGATCGTCTTAAAGTGACAGACGATCAACATGAGAGAAAGATGAGCACCTTGGAGGCGAAATTGTTATATGAAGTGAACCAAGACAAAAAGATTCACAGTCTTGTCCCTTCACGCATGAAAAAGAAGTTCTATGTTCTCATAAACACAGAAGGCTCCTTAAAAGTAAAGAAAAATGCTATCATCTTAACAAATCCTACAAATGAAGGATCTCTGATCAAGACCATGATGAAGACAAAAGCATCTAAAATTCAAAAGAAAACTCCTCGTTGCAAGAGCTTAAACTGCATGATGCTTCTAGCTTGCGCGAGCTTAAAAGGTGAACGACCCCCCACCCCCTAAAAGAAATATTTGAACTACGTTATGACTTGATCCATTTCCTTAAGGGTACATAGGCAGCTTAAATTTTTTTTAAGTTTAGTCTCTTAAAAAAAAAACATCTCCACCCCGAGCTTGAAACAAGACATCACACACGTTAGATGCATGCAAGAGAGCTTCACTCACTTCAAGTTTAAGATTGAGCTTCGCTCATGTTAAGTTTAAGATCGATTGAGTGTTGCTCAAGTTCAAGAATTGAGCGTTGTCATTCAAAGTACGGTGTTTTGCCTTCAAGTTTGGCATCTCGCTCATTTTAAATATTGGCATTCTACTCATTACAGGTTCGTCGTTTTGCCTTCAAGTTTGAAATTCTACCTCTAAGTTCGACGTTTCGCTTCCTCTCCAAGTTTTGAGGTTTCTTCATCACCCCATCTTCAGGTCTAGAGGCTTTGTCGTTGCTTCATCTCAAGTCATGAGGCTTCGCCCGCCGTTACTTGCTCATTTCCAAGTCAGGGGGGTTCGCCGTCACTTCATTGTCAAGTTTGGAGGCTTCATCGTCTCTTCTTCTCAAAGTTCGAAGGCTTTTTCGTCGCTTCTTCTTAAAGTTCAAACGCTTCTTCGCCACTTTTTCTCCAAGTTTGAAGGTTGTGCCGTCGCCCTGCCATCTCCAAGTTCGAAGATTGCGCCGTCGCTTCATCTCCAAGTTCGAAGGTTGCGCCGTCACCTCGCCTCCAAGTTCAAAGGCTTTGTTGTCGCTTCTTCTCCAAGTTCGAAGGCTTCGTCGTCGCTTCTTCTCAAAGTTCAAACGCTTCGTCATTGCTTCTTCTCCAAGTTCGAAGGTTACGTCGTCGTTTTGTGTCCAAGTTCGAAGGCTTCGTCGTCACTTCTTCTCCAAGTTCAAAGGCTTCGTTGTCGCTCTGCCATCTTCAAGTTTGAGGATTTTTGTCGCTTCATCTTCAAGTTAGAGGAGTTCATTGTCGCTTCGTCGTCAAGACTGAAGGCTTTGTACCTATCCATCGTAAAGCAAGGATGAACTCCTATCTTGGACTACAAGAAAGAAAGAACCATCCCTGGTCACGATGAACTCCTAGAATGAATTGTAGGGAGAAAAAGGTCAGTAGTTGGTCACCCTAATGCTTGCTTTACAAACTTCACCGGAGGCATCCCAATGAAAAAAAAAAAAAGAAATTCACAAAATGGATTAAATCTTTATTTACCTAGATGATGGATAAGGGTTATTTGGAGAAATAGTGAGAGAAATTTTCCTGAAAAAAGAAATTAAGGAAAAAGTTAACAAAAAAAAATACAAAAAAAAGTTGTAAAAAAAGTGCAAAAAGAAAAGGGCGAAACTAATAAAAGGAGGGTCATCCTTAACTCCACATGAGTCAGGAATTGAGTAAGAATATGGTCACCTCCAAAGTTGGAACGAATCCAAAGGCAAAGCTAACAAAAGGAGGACCATCCTTAACTCCACATGAGTTAGGAATTGAGTAAGGATTTGGTCACCTCCAAAGTTGGAATGAATCCAAGGGTGAAGCATGACCACGGTGAAACAAAGTGGAAGGTAGACCATCCTTAGCCTAAGTTAGGAGTTTGGTCACCTTCAAAGTTGAAGCAGCGAGGACGTTGAAGCGGCCGTGAAAGTGAGTCATCCTTAGTCTAAGCAAGGAGTTTGGTCACCTTTAAAGTTGAAGCAGCGAGGATGTTGAAGCAGTCGTGAAGGTGAGCCATCCTTAGCCTAAGCCAGGAGTTGGTCACCGCCAATGTTGAAGCAGAATCAGCCATAAAGGTGAGCCATCTTAGCCTAAGTCAGGAGTTTGGTCACCTCCAATGTTGAAGTTGAAGCAGTCATGAAAGTGAGTCATCCTTGAAGCAAAAGCAGTCGTGAAGGTGAGCCATCCTTAGCCTAAGCCAGGAGTTTGGTCACCTCCAATGTTGAAGTTGCACTTGTGAAAGTGAGCCAACCTTAGCCTAGGCCAGGAGTTTGGTTACCTTCAAAGTTGAAGAAGACATCTTAGCTGCAAATTAAGAATAACAACAAGGGGCATGTATTATATTACATTAAAAAAAGTTATCTACATGTTTACCTTTTTGTGGATTACGATATTCTCTTCTACAGTAAAAATATTTGCAAATCTTGCAAATGTAAAAAAAAAAGTTGGAAAAATAAAGAAAAAATAAAATAAAGGGGAAAACTTTTTTTTTTTTCAAAAAAGAAAATGAAAAATAAAAAAAAATCTTTTTAAAAAAGTGTGTTTGCCATACACACTTAAAAAAAAAAAAAAAAATCAAAATTTGGGACTTGCCCATTCCCCATTCTTTAGTGTGAAGCTCCACTCACTCTTTGTTGATGTGAATTGATGGAAGACTTATCTCCTCTATTTATAGTGGAGGAAAAGATAAAATCACATCTAATTTGAATTCAAAGATAAGGGCAAGAAAATCAAATCAAAACCAATTTGAATCCAAAGATCATACAAGATTCAAATTTTGGGATATTAAAGTTTGAATTTTGGGATAAGTTGACTACAAGCTCAAATTCAAATTCTATTCCAAAATCCAAACCGAAATTGGGAAGGATTTCATCTCAAATTAAATTTTGGCATATCTTATTTCAAATTAAAAAATTGACTGCAAGCCAAATTAAAATTTTATTACAAATCCAAAGTTGAAATTTGGTAGAATTTTATCTCAAAAAGCAAAGTTTGGGCATAATCCAAATTTTATCTCAAATCAAAATTAGATAAAATTAATTCTATCGAAGTCAAAATCATGGTAGAGTTTCAATTTTATCTCAAAAAAGTAAAATTTGGGCATAATCCAAATTTTATCCCAAATCAAAGATTAGATATAATTAATTCTTTGAAGTCAAAATCATGGTAGAATTTCAATTTTATCTCTCAAATCAAAATTTGGGCATAATCAAAATTTCCTCAAATCAAGATTTGGTTAAGATCCAAATTCAAAATTTACTCCAAATTCAAAGCAAGTAAAATTTGAATTCTATTCAAAGCCAAAATTTGGACATAATCCAAATTTTATCATAAATTAAAAAAATAGATAAAATTAATTCTATTGAAGTCAAAATCATGGTAGAATTTCAATTTTATCTCACAAAGCAAAATTTGGGCATAATCCAAATTTTATCTCAAATCAAAATTAGATAAAATTAATTATATCGAAGTTAAAATAATGGTAGAATTTCAATTTTATTTCAAAAAAATAAAATTCGGGCATAATCCAAATTTTATCACAAATAAAAGATTAGATAAAATTAATTCTATTGAAGTCAAAATCATGGTAGAATTTCAACTTTATCTCTCAAATCAAAATTTGGGCATAATCCAAATTTCCTCAAATCAATATTTGGTTAAGATCCAGATTTAAATTTTACTCCAAGTTCAAAGCAAGTAAAATTTGAATTCTATTCAAAGCCAAAGTTTGGACATAATCTAAATTTTATCCAAAATCAAAAAATAGATAAAATTAATTCTATTGAAGTCAAAATCATGGTAAAATTTCAATTTTATTTCTCAAATCAATATTTGGGCATATTCCAAATTTCCTCAAATCAAGATTTGGTTAAGATCCAAATTCAAATTTTACTCCAAATTCAAAGCAAGTAAAATTTGAATTCTATTCAAAGCCAATTTTTTGGACATAATCAAAATTTTATCCCAAATAAAAAAAAATAGATAACTGTTCACACGAGATTTCAACAAGGAAATTTAACACGTGGAATGAACTTGTGTATGTATTAATTTCAGTATAGTGAGTACAATCTTTAATGTATGATCCTCTGATTCTTTCTCTCGTTGTATACTTGACTCGAGGGCTGGAACGCTTGTTCTCGAGGTTGAATCGTCAACTTTGAACTTGTGGAAAAGTCTTCAGCTTTGAGCTTGTGGAAGGTCTTCAGCTTGTAGCTTGTTGAAGGTCTTCGGCTTGTAGCTTGTTGAAGGTCTTCGGCTTGTAGCTTGTTGAAGGTCTTCGGCTTGTAGCTTGTTGAAGGTCTGCTTGTCTGCTTGTTGAAGGTCTTCGGCTTGTAGCTTGTTGAAGGTCTTCGACTTGTAGCTTGTTGAAAATATTCGGCTTGTAGCTTGTTGATCTTCTTGGATCGTTCTTGATCTTCAAGAAGTGTTCTTTATTCAGAAGGTATTTGATCTTCAGGAGTTTCTGGAGACTTCACAGCTTCGTTTCTGAATTCTCTCTGAGGTTCTTCAGTTCTGAACCTCTTGAAATGAAGGAGGAAGCTCTCAATTTATAGAGTTCCTCAAGGCCTCCAGATGGGCTTGGGCTTGTTGGACTGGGCTTGATTGACTTTGGGCCTAACCATTTGGACTGAGCCTAGTTGACTTTGGGCCTAGCCATTTGGACTGGGCCTGGTTGACTTTGGGCCAACCCTTTTTGGACAAGGCCTGGACTTTGCTGATTAGGGCCTTCAATTCGGGCTTTTGTCTTCCAAATTTCAAATAACCCAATTGCGTATTTGAATTTGCCATAATTTAATTTAGGGATTCTTATTAATTTAATCAATCCCTAATTAAATATAATTTCGTCATCAATGTTAGGTAATGACGTGGCAATTTTGGGTTGGTCGAAATTTCTATTCCAACAAATGCCCCCTTTTCGAGATTTATGCACAAGTATATGTGTGTGAATCTCGAAAAAGATAGTTTGGAATAAAAAATTTAGGAGGTTTGTTCCTTTCTTGACTCCATTTGATGTGTCAATTTTATCAAAATATAGAATTTGGTTCATAATTTTGATTTTTTTTTTTTGACACATTTTTTTTAATGCCAATTTATCAAAATATGAATTTGGGGTCAATATTTTGATTTTCTTTTCTGGCATAAAATTTTGATTTGAATTTAGTAGAATTTATGCTCTACTTTAATTCAAAATTTGAACTTGGGGCAACGTTAAAATTTTACCCATATTTTATTTGAAATTGGAATAGGACTTGGATTTCTACCCAATTTTTGTTTGAACTTTGAATAAAATTTGGAACTTTCTCCAATTTTGACTTAAGATAAAATTTGGATTATGCCCAAATTTTGTTTGAGAAACTTAATTCTATCGAGATTTTTTTGACATAATTTTGACCTTAAGGAAATTTGGAGTATGCCCAAATTTTACTTTTTTGAGATAAATTTCTACCCAATTATAATTTGGAATTGAAATAGAACTTGAATTTGGATTTCAATCCAATTTTGATTTGGGATGAAATTTGGATTATGTCCAAATTTTGATTTGACAAATTTGGACTTGAAATGAAATTCTACCAAATTTTGGCTTGAATTTTGAAATTGAACTTTAATTTGGTATAGAACTTCAATTTGGGATAACATTTGATGTATTTTCAATTTTAAAAATTGAATAATCATTTTTTTTTAATTTTACCCAAATTTTTGCCTGGGGTAAATTTGTGATTTCAACTGAACTTTGCTAACAACCTACAGGACCAGAGACCTCAAAAATTTGTTAACCACCCAAATTACGAATGATGTAATTGAGGAGATTGTGCAGATTTCATTGAGATTTACATGCAGGTCGATTGTGATTTCATATTTCTCCTCTATAAATATCAGTTAAAATGTGTAGGTATTCATCAAATAAAGCCTTTGGAGTCATCTTCAAGCTGCTGAAATGGCCTTTGAGTGCAGTCCGGTGCGTGGGTCTCAAGGGAAGTATTGCGTTGTCGAAGAAAAGTCGCCGATCACTTCGCCGGAGCTATCGCCGTCAGTGCGTAGACCTCGTCGACTCGTGGGTATGTGCGTCAAGCTCGTCGAATGTTGTCGTTGGAGTGTGGATAGTGTCGGAGAGGTGCTGTTGCGCGTTGCCGGAATCACGGTCTGTGGGTGCTGCACATCGTCGGAAATCATGAGTTGTCGCTGACTGTGTCGCCGCCGGTGGATTTGGTTGAGGCAAGAACAAAACCATGGAAGAGGAAGACACACTTTCGGGGAGAGGAAGAAGTTGGAGATAAAGTTAATTCATTTTTATTTTTTTTATTCTTAAAATGGGAGCAAGCCCATCATGAAGAGAGAGAAAGCTTCAATTTCCATCTTTAAATGCTTGCAGACACTCATTACATGGAAAGAAGAAATTAATTCTATTTCTTTTTAATGCTTGTAGGTACATCATCCATGGAGAGAGAAGTTGACTTTTCCTTCTTCTTTTAATTTTAATTTCTAATGGGCTTAGTGAATTAGAGGGAACTTTTTTTTTTCAATATATATATATATATAATTCATGTATTTTTTTTTTCGTTTTGTATTTTAGTTTTTTTTTTTTTTTTTTGCAGAACAACTTTATTTTTGGAAGCTTTGTTTCACTACCGATCTCCATTTGGTAGGTAGGCTGAGGTAATCCAATTTTTTTTTCTTTGTGAATTTTTCTTCGTATGTTGTTCTATATTTGCAGCTACAATGCCCTCAGTGACTGAAACTAGGCAAATATAGAGGTGACACTGATATAGAGCCAACACGAGTAAAGGTGATTGTGCCCTCAGTGTTTATCCCTTACTTCGCAACAGAGCATTATGCAACCTTCGATTTGAGGGCGGAAGCAAGTGTAGGGGTGATTATCCCCCACTTCGCAACAAAGATTATGCCACCTCTGATTCGAAGACAGAAGCAAGTGTAGGGGTGATTATCCCCCACTTCGCAACAGAGCATTATGCAACCTCCTATTCGAAGACAGAAGCAAGTGTAGGGGTGATTATCCCCCACTTCGCAACAAAGATTATGCCACCTCTGATTCGAAGACAGAAGCAAGTGTAGGGGTGATTATCCCCCACTTCGCAACAAAGATTATGCCACCTCTGATTCGAAGACAGAAGCAAGTGTAGGGGTGATTATCCCCCACTTCGCAACAAAAAATTATGAAGCCTCCAACTCAAAGAGGAGAGCCGCCGAACTTATCTTTGATGAAAGCCGCCGAACATATCTCTGATGAAAGCCACCAACATCGAAAGCCGTCAAACTTAACTCTGTTGATGAAACAACGAAGCCATCGAACTTAACTTGGAGGATGAAGCAACGAAGCCATCGAACTTAACTTGGAAGATGAAGATGAAGCAAAGCGCCAGACTTTGAAGACGAAGCAGCAACCCCGACTTTTGAGACGAATCAGCAACCTCGACTTTGAAGATGGAGCGGCAACCTTGACTTTGAAGATGAAGCGAAGTCATTAGACTTTGAAGACGAAGCGAAGCCGCCAGACTTTGAAGATGAAGCGAAGCATCAAACTTTGAAGACGAAGCGGCAACCTCGACTTTTGAGACGAAGCGGCAAACTCGACTTTGAAGATGGAGCTGCAACCTTGACTTTGAAGATGAAGCGAAGTCATTAGACTTTGAAGACGAAGCGAAGCCGCCAGACTTTGAAGATGAAGCGAAGCGCCAAACTTTGAAGACGAAGCGGCAAACTCGACTTTGAAGATGGAGCTGCAACCTTGACTTTGAAGATGTAGCGAAGTCATTAGACTTTGAAGACGAAGCGAAGCCGCCAGACTTTGAAGATGAAGTGAAGCGCCAGACTTTGAAGACGAAGCGGCAACCTCGACTTTTGAGACGAAGCGGCAAACTCGACTTTGAAGATGGAGCTGCAACCTTGACTTTGAAGATGAAGCGAAGTCATTAGACTTTGAAGACGAAGCGAAGCCGCCAGACTTTGAAGATGAAGCGAAGCGCCAGACTTTGAAGACGAAGCGGTAACCCTGACTTTTGAGACGAAGCGGCAAACTCGACTTTGAAGATGGAGCGGCAACCTTGACTTTGAAGATGAAGAAATGAAGTCTAGGAATTTGGGGATGGAGTGGCGACGAATCCTCCTAAGATGAAACCGGAGCAGCGACGAAGTATTCGGATTTGAAGATGGCGAAGCGATGATGAAGCCTCTTAACTTGAAGATGGCGAAGCGACGACGAAGCCTCTTAACTTGAAGATGGCAGAGCAACGATGAAGCCTCCTGACTTGAAGATGGTGGAGTGACAACGAAGCATCCTGACTTGGGAGAAGTAGCGACGGCGATGCCTTCAAACTTGGAGAAGAAGCAACGACGAAACCTTCCAACTTGGAGAAGAATGGACGAGGAAGCCTTCGAACTTGGGAGAAGAAGTGACGACGAAACCTTCGAAATTGGAGAAGAATAGACGACGAAGCCTTTGAACTTTCGAGAAGAAGCAACGACGAAACTTTCTGACTTGGAGGAGGAGTGACGACGAAGCCTTCAAGCTTGGGAGAAGAAGTGACGACGAAGCCTTCTGACTTGGGGAAGGAGCGACGACAAAGCCTTCAAACTTGGGGATGAATCGACGATGAAGCCTTCAAACTTTTGAGAAGAAGCGAGGATGAAACCTTCGAACTTGGAGAAGAAGCAACGACGACGAAACCTTCAAACTTGGGAGAAGAAGTGACGACGAAGCCTTCTGACTTGGGGAAGGAGCGACGACAAAGCCTTCAAACTTGGAGATGAATCGACGACGAAGCCTTCAAACTTTTGAGAAGAAGCGACGATGAAACCTTCGAACTTGGAGAAGAAGCAACGACGACAAAGCTATCAATCTTTGAGAAGAAGCGACAACGACGAAGCTATCAATCTTTGAGAAGAAGCGACGACGAAGAAGCCATCAATCTTTGAGAAGCAGCGACGAAGCCTTCAAACTTGGAGAAGAAACGACGACGAAACCTTCAAACTTAGAGAAAAAGCGACGAAACCCTTCGACCTTGAGGATAACGAAGCTAGAACTTTAGAAGGAGTGAGCAATAAACCAAACTTGAAGAGGCTGAAGCTCGAACTTTCGTGGAAGTGAGCGACGAACCGAACTTGAAGGGGTTGAAGTTCCCCCATATGCATCAAACTTGCGATGTCTTGTTTCCTAGGATGAATTTTTTTTTTTTGGGGACTGAACTTAAAAGTTTTTTTTAAGCTGCCTACGTACCCTTTTAGCGAAAGGAATCAAGTCATAACGTAGTTCAATGAAATTTTTTTTTTAGGGGTCGTTCACCTTTTAAGCTCATGCGGGCCAGGAGCATCATGCAGTTTAGGCTCTTGCAATGAGGAGCTTTTACATTTTAAATGTCCATATCATCACCATGGTCTTGATCAGATCCTTCATTTTTAGGATTTGTTATAATGACGAGATTTTTCTTCACCTTTAAGGAACCCTCTGTATTTATGAGAACGGAGAACTTCCTTTTCATACTTGAAGGGACGGTACTATGAATCTTTTTGTCATTGTTCACTTCATCGAACAGTTCCGTCTTCAAGGATTTCATCTTCCTTTCATGTTGATCGTTTGTTACTTTGAGGCGATCAAAAACAGATGTTGAAGGTTGACTTCTATTCGATGTGGAGACACTTAGCCTTTTGAAGACTGAAGATCGAGTTGAGACAGAAGTTAGACATTGGTTTTCTTCTTTTGTCGCGGTCATACTCATCCTTTAAAAAACTGAAGGTCGAGTAGTTGAAGGCTTGATGCGATCGAAGACAGAAGATCTTTGCTCGGCTTCTTTTGAATCATCAATTTCTTCTGCATTGGTGCAGTATGAACTTGCCAAGTTTTCTTCTTTTTTTTTTCAACGGAAAAGAAATCTCTTGGGAAGAATTCCTTTAAGGTCACCGGTTGGCGAGGTTGGGAACAATTTTTATTTCCTTTCCTCTCAGGTTTAGGCTTCCTTGGATCATCCTTTCTTTGATGCCTATTCTTTCTTATGAATGAGCATTGTTCTTTCTGAACAACATGTTGTCCTGGTTTCTTCTGACGAGACATAACAGTCCAACCTTTATCTTGATCTTTGATAGGCTTGACCACGTCTTGAAGTTTGTTTCTTGATACCTCAGGTTGAAACCAAATAGATACAGGCTCTAGGGTTCCAAATTGGACTAGGTGCACCTCCTGATCATGAAGCGGACTAGAGTGTATTTGACTGCATGTGTTTGTTGTCACTGTGGCATGATTTGTTTGAGCTAATTCATTGAGATCTAGCTCAATCTTTCCTTCCTTAGCTAATTTTAGAATTAGCTCTTTTAGGACAAAGCACTTTTCCACCGGATGACTGATAACTCGATGATACTTGCAATACTTAGGATCATTGACTTTTTCCATCTCTTCTGGTCGTTTACACTCAGGAAGTTCCATCAGTCGTGTTTCTAATAGTTGTTCCAACATATCAGGAATGTCAGAATCTGGAAAAGGATAGACTTTTTCCTGTCTTTCCTTCAATGTTAAGCGACGTCTTTCATTTTCTTGTCGCTTCTCAATCTTTTTGTCTTTTGAAGACAACTTGAGAGGAGTTGTATTGACAACCATAGATTCTTTTGAAGTTTCCTCAATGTTATTTCGATCTTTCCTTACATTAGGGACTAGAAGGTCTTTATCTCCTCGACTAGCGATACTTAGCTCCATGTCGTGGGCACGAGTTGCTAATTCTTCAAAGGTGCGAGGCTTTATACCTTGGAGGATGTACAGAAGTCCCCAATGCATGCCTTGAATGCACATTTCGACAGCAGACAGTTCAGTGAGACGATCTTTGCAATCGAGACTCATGGCTCTCCAACGATTTATGTAATCGACAACGGGTTCACCTTTTCGTTGTCTAGTGTTGGTGAGCTCGAACATGCTGATGGCTTGTCTTGTGCTGTAAAAGCGATTTAGAAACTCTTTTTCGAACTGTTCCCAACTGTCTATTGACTTGGGCTCTAGATCAGTGTACCAGTCGAAAGCGTTCCCTTTAAGTGTTCGAACGAACTGCTTAACCAGTAGATCTCCTCGTGTACCAGCATTTCACATGTCTCGATGAAATGTGCAACGTGTTGCTTAGGGTTACCTTTGCCATCGAATTGCTGAAACTTTGGTGGTTGATATCCAGTTGGCATTCTCAAGTTATCAATTCTCTTGGTATATGGTTTAGAATACAAGAGAGAATTTTGAGAAGTCCCACCATATTGAGCTCTGATGGAGTTCGTGATCATGTCCTGAAGTTGTTGCACAGATAGTGAAGCGATCGAAGTTGAGTGTTGTAGTTGATCTTCCTGCACAACAATCTTTCCTTTGTTGCTATCTTTGAGGACAAGAGTTTGACTTGATTCGGCGACATTTTGGTTCTCAATTTGGCTCTTTAAGTATGCGATTTGAGAATCTCTTTCTTCGATCGCCTTCATCAAGGTGTTGATTTGCTCTTGCATTTTTGCCATTCTTTCTTCCATAGTGCTTGTTTCAATCATCATGGCGGACACTACGTCAGAATCGAGATCGAACACAGGATTACACTTAACCAGGAACTTGTCATTAGTAGATGCCCCCGACGGTGTCATTACTTCATCTTCTTACAGTCTCAGTTTATTGGAGCAACTATGGGTAACAAAACCCGTGTATAAGTTGCTCATGTCAACGGTCATCGAAGAAGTCTTTTTGGATGACATTACTTCACTTGTATGTTGAGATGAAAGAAAGAGATGAGAGGTAGAGATGGTCCACTGGGCGTGCCAATTTGTTCACACGAGATTTCAACAAGGAAATTTAACACGTGGAATGAACTTGTGTTTGTATTAATTTCAGTATAGTGAGTACAATCTCTAATGTATGATCCTCTGATTCTTTCTCTTGTTCTATACTTGACTCGAGGGCTGGAACGCTTGTTCTCGAGGTTGAATCGCCAACTTTGAACTTGTGGAAAAGTCTTCAGCTTTGAGCTTGTGGAAGGTCTTCAGCTTGTAGCTTGTTGAAGGTCTTCGGCTTGTAGCTTGTTGAAGGTCTGCTTGTTGAAGGTCTTCGGCTTGTAGCTTGTTAAAGGTCTTCGACTTGTAGCTTGTTGAAAATATTCAGCTTGTAGCTTGTTGATCTTCTTGGATCGTTCTTGATCTTCAAGAAGTGTTCTTTGTTCAGAAGGTATTTGATCTTCATGAGCTTCTGGAGACTTCACAGCTTTGTTTCTGAATTCTCTCTGAGGTTCTTCAGTTCTGAACCCCTTGAAATGAAGGAGGAAGCTCTCTATTTATAGAGTTCCTCAAGGCTTTCAGATGGGCTTGGGCTTGTTGGACTGGGCTTGATTGACTTTGGGCCTAACCATTTGGACTGAGCCTAGTTGACTTTGGGCCTAGCCATTTGGACTGGGCCTGGTTGACTTTGGGCCAGCCCTTTTTGGACAAGGCCTAGACTTTGCTGATTAGGGCCTTCAATTCGGGCTTTTGTCTTCCAAATTTCAAATAACCCAATTGCGTATTTGAATTTGCCACAATTTAATTTAATCAATCCCTAATTAAATATAATTTCGTCATCAATGTTAGGTAATGACGTGGCAATTTTGGGTTGGTCGAAATTTATATTCCAACAATAACATTAATTCTATTGAAGTCAAAATCATGGTAGAATTTCGATTTTACATCATAAAGCAAAATTTGGGCATAATCCAAATTTTATCCCAAATCAAAATTAGATAAAATTAATTCTATCGAAGTCAAAATCATGGTAGAATTTCAATTTTATCTCAAAAAAGTAAAATTTGGACATAATCCAAATTTTATCACAAATAAAAGATTAGATAAAATTAATTCTATTAGAGTCAAAATCATGGTAGAATTTCAATTTTATCTCTCAAATCAAAAATTGGGCACAATCCAAATTTCCTCAAATCAAGATCTGGTTAAGATCCAAATTCAAAACAAATAAAATTTGAATTCTCTTCAAAGCCAAAATTTGGGCATAATTCAAATTTTATCCCAATCAAAGTTGGAGTAAATTTCAAATTTTATTCCAAGTTCATACAAAAAAAGTTGGATAGAACTCCAAATCTTATTCCAATTTTAAGTAAAAAAAATTGGTAGAATTTTAACCCTGTTCCAAGTTCATAATTTGAATTAAGGTAGAACATAAATTCTACTAAGTTCAAATCAAAATTTTATGTCAGATAAGAAAATCAAAATATTGACTCAAATTCATATTTTGATAAATTGGCATAAAAAGTGTGTCAAAAAAATTCAAAATTATGAACCAAATTCCATATTTTGATTAGATTGACACATCAAATGGAATCCAAATTAGGAGCAAACATCATAAGTTTTGATTCCAAATTATCTTTTTCAAGATTCACTTACACATACTAGTGCATAAATCTCGAAAAGGAGCATTTGTTGGAATAGAAATTTGGCCAATCAGAAATTGCCACGTCATTACCCAACATTGATGACAAAATTATATTTAATTAGGGATTAATTAAATTGGCAAGGATCCCTAAATTAAATTATGGCAAGTCCCAATATACAATTGGGTTATGTGAAATTTGGGCTAATTTTAGACGAAAGTTCAAAGGGCTAGGCCTAAAGTCAGCAAGACCTAGTCTAGAGGTTAAGCCCAAAGTCAACCAGGCCCAGTTTAAAAGCTAGGCCAAAAGTCAACTAGGCCCAATCCGACTGACACGCTCAAGCCCACCTGGAGGCCTTCAGGAACTCTATAAATAGATAGTTCACTCCTCCATTTCAGGGGTTCAGAAATTTGAGATCTCAGAGAGAATTCAGAAACAAAAAGATCAAAAGACTCTTTAAACTCTTGAAGATCAAACACTCTAAACCAAAGCCTTGAAGACTAGAAGACTTTGAAGATCGAGAACAAGTTGCAAAGCCCTTGAAACAAATCCACATTTGAAAACAAGCTGCAAGGCCCTTGAGACAAATCTACATTCGAGAACAAGCTACAAAGCCTTCGAGAAAGATGTACATTTGAGAAAAAGAATCAGAGGAACAAATTAGAGATTGTGCTCCACTACATTCAAATTAATACAAATATAAATTTATTTACACGCTCTCATTTCTTTCTATTTTGAAATTACGTGTAAACGTTTGTTTACATTTGTTTAAACACATGTACTAAATTAAACATCTTTGGAAAAGAGAATGCCAGTATTTTACTTTTTCAAGATGATAAGAAAACGACAATATATTTCAACATTAGTGTCATGTAGGAGTGAAATATTTACAAAATATTAGTAGGTCATCAAGGGCCTATTTACATGATTCACAAAACATAATTATGGTTCACAAAATATAAGTAATGGCCAACAATGGATCGAGTTCATAAGTCCGAAGAAAGATTATTGGAGCAGAGAGTCAGACCAACTAAGTACATGTGCATTTCATATCATTTTGAACCATGGGAGTGTCGTCGGTCGCTTGAAATTGTTGTCGGCAATAGTTGCTGGAGACAGTACCACTGGTTGCTGGATATAGTCGCCAATAATTGTCGTCGATCGTCGGAGAAGGTAGTCGTTTTCAAGATGACAAGAAAACGACAATATATTTCAACATTAGTGTCATGTAGGAGTGAAATATTTACAAAATATTAGTAGGTCATCAAGGCCTATTTACATGATTCACAAAACATAATTATGGTTCACAAAATATAAGTAATGGCCAACAATGGGTCGAGTTCGTAAGTCCGAAGAAAGATTATTGGATCAGAGAGTCAGACCAACTAAGTACATGTGCATTTCATATTATTTTGGACCATGGCAGTGTCGTTGGTCGCTGGAAATTGTTGTCGGCAATAGTTGCTGAAGACAGTACCATTGGTTGTTGGATATAGTTGCCAACAATTGTCGTCGATTGTCGGAGAAGGTAGTCGACGGTGGCCGTCAGTTGCCGCATATGGCCGTCGGTCATCAAAGAAGGTTGCTGGCGGTGGCCGTTAGTCGTTAGAGAAGCAGTGATAAAATATGTTAATAGGGTTACTATACAAGTCGGTGGAGTTAATATCCAAACACTGTAGCAAGTCGGTAGAGTTAAGTTTTTTTTTATGAGGAGTTCATTTCTCCATGGCCCAAATGCTGAGTTGGGTTTAAAACTTAACTTAACTCAACTCAGGGGGCCAAACGCCCCCTAACATTTCAATTATATCCTAAACTTTCAAAAGTCTCATTATATCCTTAGACTTTAAACTTATTTCAAAACTACCCTTCTATCTTTAAAAAGTTGTCAAAAGGGTAGTTTTTTTTTAAAAAGAAAACTACCCTTTTGACAACTTTTCAAAGACATAAAAGTGACTAGTGGTAACTGATAAAATAGTGGTACACACACATAGCAAATGTGGCAGGTTTCAATTATACCCCTAAATTTTAGAATTGTTTCAATTATACTCTTAGCATTTCAAATTTTTCATTTTAACCCTTAACCATCGAAATTGTTTCAAAACATCCATTTCATTAGCTTCTCCGTTTAAAATGAAAGATGAAAACATGATAGGGGTAGTGAGTTGTAAAACAGAGGGAAAAATGCATTTTTGGTCCCTCAGGTTTGTTGTTGATGTCTATTTAGTCCCTGAAGTTTCAAAAGATATACTTTAGTCCTCCAAGTTTGCAAAACGATTCTAAATGGTCTCTAACTTAATTTTAACCTGACAGAATGCTAACTGAACCATTATGTGATGACATGGATGGGATGATAAGTGTAACGACCGGCTTATTTAGGAGTTTAAATTTTTAATTTTTGGAATAAAGTGGAATGATTTTCATTTGGAAAGTAAATATGAAGGTTAACTTGCATTTTTGGATTTAAGAAAAAGGGGTATTATTGGAATTTAGTGTTTAAAAAGGGGCAAAATTGGAAATTTTGGAAGGTTAGGAGGGCAAAAATGAAAAGAAATAATGAGAAAAAGGGCAATATTGGAATTTTGAAGTGGTTTTAAAATAAATAAATAAATAAAAAGAAGAGAAAGTATCATCCTTATCCATTATATATTTATTTTATTTTATTTATTATTATTATTTTATTTTATTTTTTTTATTTCCTCTTCTTCTTCCCCGATAACCTCTCCCTCCTATTTTTCTTTCTCTCTTTCTCTCTCTCTCTCTCCCTCCCTCCCTCCGACCGAACACCCATCGTCACCGGTCTTCTCTTTCTTCTTCTTCTTCTTCTTCCTCGTCGGACTGCAACCACCGCGAAGCTCCAACCTCGCCGCCGGCCAACCCTTGCAGGAGCTTCCGGCGCTAGCTCCGTTCGCTGCGTTTTTTTTTTTTTTTCTCTGCCGGTTTGGACGCGCCCAGCTTCGCCGAATCGAGCAGCTCGCCGCCGGAACTCCTTTCCCGTGTAGTCGTCGCCGGCCACCTTAGTCTTTCTCCCTCTCCCGATCACCTCTGTCAATCGCCCCTGCCGCTGAGCTAAACGGAGTCGCCGGACGCCTTTTCGACGGTTCTGCAGATCGTGAACAAACTCCAGCTGCTGGAAAACCCAGATCCACGAGCCTCACACGAAAATGAGGCTTCACGCGCTCTCACGCGCCGATCGGAAGCCCCACGCGCCGCCGTCCGCCGCTGCACGCGCCGCCGTGCTCTGGTCACGCGCCGCCGTTCGCCGGAGTTGGGTAAAATTTACCATTTGGTCCGTTTCGTCGAGTTATTAATGTTAGAATGTGTTTTAGCGTAATTCGGATGGTTTAAGACACGTTTAGGAAACTTTTTAGGTGATTTGTTGAAGACCTTGGATCGTACTTGGAGTGGGAACTCGAGAAGCTCATTACTAGTGAAGAAAGGGTATTTTAGTAAGTAAAGACTTAAGGTAAGGGATCTCACAACGAAAGAAGTTTTCAAAACCTTGAGCTAGCTCTATGTTTACTTTGAAAGTTTATGTTTTTCGTGTAAGTATTTAAGAAAGAAAGTGTTTTATATGTATATTCCTTTATACGCTATTTCCATGAGTTCTATTTGAGTTTTCATGTTAAAAAGAATGGAAATGATATGTATGTCTTTGAAATGCGATTGTCTTGATTTATGCATTCATGACTATGTTCTAAAACGAATGGGACCTCATGCATGTGTTGTGTGCTCATGAAAAGATTTATGTAAGGCCGTGACGATAATTCTCCCAAAAGTTTTATGTGGGTTTTGAGGGAACCCGAGTCTTCGAACTCTCTATGCTCCCGGGGTTCGAGAGTGCCCCCACGATGGTAGCCGACGGGCTTGAGTCTTCGGACTCCACGATGGTAGCCTACGGGCTGAGTCTTCGGACTCCACGATGGTAGCCTTCGGGCTGAGTCTTCGGACTCCACGATGTATGTTAGCTTTCGAGCTTAACTCTCAGAGTTAGGGAGGACTCTATTCGATGGAAAAACTGTCTTCGGACTGTTCACGAGGCCCTCGGGAGAATTTAATCGTTCACGAGAGCCGCGAGGAAAAGTACATGGTTTATAAAATGAATTTTAGGTCCCCAACTAAAGCGATGGTTTACGATGGTTTTATGATTTAAAATGACATGTTGCATGTGATTGAAACTCTTATTTTGAAACTATGATTGACTTACTGAGTATTATTCGTTAATACTCACCCTTTTCCTTTTTAAAATGTTTTCAGGTAAGGCTAAGATCGGCCCTAGCGCGTGACCGGAGATCAGCTACTCGAGTCATGGGAGCCGACCGATCGCTATTCCGCTTCTTTTATGTTTCTAGACGTACATAGAACTCATGACGAGTTATTAAATGCTTAGGAGGATGTTTCAAAGTCTTTTAACCTTTCTTTGTAAATCGTGCACGTGTATTTGGTTTTCTGCTGTTTGAACCCTAGCATCATATTGAGAAGTTTGTTGGATGCTAGGAGGTTGTTTGAAAATCTTAGAAGTGCGTTTTTCTATGTCTTATCAGGTAAGGGTCAAATTTTTGGTTTTCGCGTAGTTACGCCGTTATGTTGCCGAAATTTTCGGTAATATAGCGACGTGACTTAGTAATGACTCTTAGGTAGCGTGTTGAGCCTATAGGGTCGTTACAATAAGTCTATATTTGATGAAGTGGATGTGATGACAAGTTTATTTCATTTTGATTACTTGGCAAATTAATTAAAAAAAAAGTAAATTATTAAGTAAATCTTAAAATGATTTAAAATATACTAAAATATTCCAAAATATTTTCTCAATCTCCTACATGCCCTAACCTTGTCAACTTCTTCAACACGCATAGCAGAAACCAATTGTCCTGTCACCGTCCACCATACTATCATAGCCAGTCGCAGTCCACCATTCCTTCGCATAATCCAATCAGGTACTTTGAACTATTGATGAACATCCATTTTACAGTTGACTTTTGATCGATAGCCGAGAAAAATGAAGAAATATGGGATATTAGATCACCAACAAAGAGAAATACGGAGTTCTTTGTGTTTGAATGCCAAAATTTTACTCAATACTTAATAATTTTTCTCGAAGTCAATTGGATTCCGATTCTAATTTCCAAAAGATAAATCTCTTTCTCATGCCCTTTTTTCTCAATCGTTTTTCAGTTATGTGATGTTGGGATTGGGTGCAACGGGATGGTGGACGACAACGGGTTGCAATGGGACACTAAAACTCTTCAAATACCTTCAATTCGACAGGATGGTGGATGGCGAGGGGATGATTGGTTTGTTGTGCGTGCAGAAAAAGTCGACAAGATTAGGACACATAGGAGATTGAGAAGATATTTTGGAATATTATAGTATATTTTAAACCAGTTTAAGATTTACTTAATAATATAATTTTTTATAATTAATTTTCAAGTAATCAAATGAAATAAACTTGTCATCTCATCTACATCAGCAAATATAGACTTGTCATCCCATCTACGTCATCACATAACGATCTAGTCAGCATTCCGTTAGGTTAAAGTTAAGTCAGGGACCATTTAGGATCGTTTTGCAAACCTGGGGACTAAAGTATATCTTTTGAAATTTTAGGGACCAAATAGACATCAACCCCAAACTTAGGAGACCAAAAATGCATTTTACCCTAAAACAAATATCAAGGAGTCTTAGTCACATTCGAAATTAAGTAATATAATTTGAAAATTCAGATAAAATAATGTTTTACTCTTCTTACAATTAAAATATTTAGGGGAAACAAAATTTTTGAAGGATAAGTAGACCAGACCACAAAGGACAAATAAATTTTGGAGACTCTATTTCACAATCAATCGACGAAATTTAAGGTTAGTATGAAGGGAGAAGATAAAGAGACAAACAAAGAAATAAAAAATTATGGAAATTAGGCACCACTTTTTCTCGATAGATTTCTTATATTTGAGGATGAAAATTGCTTCCTTTATTAGCCAATATTTTTCTTATCATCCTCCTAGCTTCCACAGACTAACGCTTTCAATTGACCTCACTCTTCCACAATTTTTCTCTCATTAATCTACTCATCTCATGAAGTTTTCTCTCTTTACTCCTCTCTTCTTTGACTTTTCTATTGTTTGATTTTAATCACATTTAGTTCTTGAACTTTCATGGAAGTAGCAATTTAGTTCCTGAACTTTGATTTGTATTGATTTAGTCCTAGTACTTTTAATTTTGTAATAATTTAGGCCTCGTTTGATAACCATTTGGTTTTTGGTTTTTGGTTTTTGAAAATTATGTTTGTTTTCTCATTATTTCTCTACAATGGTTTCCATATTTCTTAAGAAAACACTTGATTTCTTAACCAAATTCTAAAAACAAAAACTACTTTTTGAAAACTACTTTTTTTAGTTTTCAAAACTTGGTTTGGTTTTTGAAAACACATATTAAAAGTAGATAAGAAAACATGGAAAGCCATAGGTGGAAGTAATATTTATAGGCTTAATTTTCAAAAACCAAAAACTAAAAACCAAATGGTTATCAAACGGGGCCTTAGTCTCTAGACTTTAGTATGTAATAATATAGTCACTGTACTTTAAAATTTGTAACGATTTACTCCCTATCATGAAAATTATTGTTAGGATTTAATGAAATTTCTTATATAGGTAGATCAATAAATTAATTAGGGACCCAATATATTTATAGGCTACATATTCTAAATTGTTAAATAATAAAAATCGACATTTAATTTGGATGATTTTTTTTTATGGTAAGGATTAAATGGTTACAAATTTGAAAGTACAAAGACTAAATTGTTACATATTAAAGTTTAGGGACTAAATTATTACAAGTTTGAAAGTACATTGACTAAATTGTTACAAAATAAAGTTCATGGACTAAATTGTTACTTTTATGAATGTTCAAAGACCATAAGTGTTTTTTAACATAAAAAATAATTATTGATTTTTACCAATGCATGACTTTTCTTACAATATGTGGCTTCCCCCACCACTTCAACTAAAACTTTATCTCCTAAATTCCCCCTCCCCTTCTAATTGAGACCATTTTAAGTATGATTAAAACCCTTCAGATTTTTTTATAGCTTACCATCAAAGTACGTCCATGTGGATTTTTTTTTTCCAATCAATCATCACACTATATTTTTATCTTCATTTCAATAAGAAAAGCTAATGAAAAGATTGTTTTGAAACAATTTTGAAGGTTATAGGTTAAAATGAAACTTTTGAAATAATAAGGGCATAATCGAAATTTAACAAGTTTCAATTTTTTTTTTTTTGAAACTTAACATAAATTTAAAGGCATAATTGAAACCTACTACTTATGTCGTGTGTTAAACAAAAATCTAATTCACAAACAAAGACCTTCGTGAAGTTTGGGACCGAGGTAACAAAAAATTAATTGAAGATGTTGTTGGTTTTGTAAAATAGAAAGTAAGTAAATTGAAATGCAAATGATTGATAAATTACTAATGAAGGAAGGGGGATCCAAAGCTGTTATTTCAACCACAGAAGAATATACGTCCATCTATGCGCCAGCAACGTCTCAACTAGGTGGAGCTCATCAGTGATTGTTGCCTGATCGACTAAAAACGTGTGGCCTTTAGAAGAAAACGTTTAAATAGAAAAAGTCATCAGTCTAGTACAAGTGCACACTGTCAAACAAGTGGTAATAGGAAATATTTCAGAGTATCGATCCCACAGGGAAATGATACAACAAAATCCAAAATTGAGGCAAATATGTTCACACAAGGCAACCTCGGTAACAAATATAAATGAATTGGGAAGATTGTAAGTGTACTAAAAATCAATGATAAAAAGATGAGATTCAAACATGTTTTTGCCCCTTGGAAATGAATTGCCACCTAAAATGCAATTGTAATATTTACTCAACACCAGTGCAATGTAAACCGAGTTCAACTCCTATTCAACCTTAATGGAAAGATCTTTAGGAGACTAAGCAATTAAACCAATATGTCTATGACTAATACGAACTCAGTTTAATAACAATACAACCATTTGGTTTTAAAGGTTTTGCCCTCTGTCTAGAGTCAAAAGCAAGTGCTTATGTTTAAGTTTCTTTCCTCTATTGCTTTTATGAACACCTAATCTTGTTTAACCCTTTCAGTATTAAACTCAATTTTTGTTTGTTCACCTAGGTGATCAAGCTAAACTCACAATAAGAATTTTCATTAATGAAATAAAAACAATGCTATAGAATCAAGCAAGGTTACTTTTACGTCTTAGGTCTAGCTTCCAATCTTTAGGGCATCCACATATTCAAATCCCAAAGATGGAATTAGCTCATAATGTTGAAGGAAAATAAACAACTGAACTTAAAGAATATAAGAACTTGCTAGAACTTGAATGTAAATAACTGAACTTTATTAAAAATCAACTTGTCATAATGTAAGAACTGAATTACAAAGAATGCAAATCTAAATAATAGAAAGGAAAACCAAAAACTTAGGGCTCGTTTGATAACATTCCCGTTTCCTGTTTCTTGTTCCCGTTTCTCATTTTTCAAGAAACAGACATGTTGAACAAAATTAAACTGAAGCAAAGAATTAAAACTTAAGAATAATAAAGCTACAACTGGAATAAAAAACAAGATGGAAACCGAGACCAAAAGAGATAACTTCCAGCCAATCTCCATCAATCCAACTCAACCTTTGTCAAGGAAAGTTGGATCTTAACAGCCCTAAACTTTTGATATGACTGGATTGATCTAGGTTCAGTCATTCTTCTCTTCTTGAATCGACAAAATAGAAAACTAAAACTGCAGAAAGTTGACATGGAGAATGTAATGTTGGGATTTATGCTCTAAAGCCTCGTAATTAATGATTTATTTAATAATAAATAATAATTTTTGATTATTTTATTTGTAAATATAATATTATCCATTATATGAAAAATCTAAGGTTATTAGTGTAATCTTAAACAATATGTGGTTGACGTACGGGAGAATCATGTTCAAGAAATAACCTAAAGGGTCATAGTATATGAATAAAGTTGGGTGCCTTATCTTGGTAACACTATTGATTCGACTCACTTTGTAATAGTTATAAATAATTTGATCCAAATCGTTCATGTGTAGACATATGAGTGAGGGTATCTTATACAATGAGTTTGTATAAGACTGGACCACGAAATATTTAATCTCCCTTTATAAATCCATTAATTGAGAAGATTAATATTTTATCAAGATGATCATATGCAACTCGATCTTAATCCTGCGTGAGTTATGAACTCCTGTCTGTGAGGGCTTGTCCTTTGATTTGCATGGGTGAGAGTGGCATTTGTAGACGATTCAATAAGCCTACCATTTTGGAGACTTGACCAAATAGGGAGCTGGGAACATAATCTCACAAGATGGAATTCACTCCTTCCCCTATAGAGTAAGTAGATGAGTAGTTCCCTTAAGTGTTGATTTCGGGACTTGAACAATGGGTCCACACCCTCTCACTGGCCCAGGAAGGACTTAGTTTATGGTTGGATCATAAACAAATTGTTCATTATAGGAACAGTGGTACTTAAGGTGCAAGATGTAATTATAGAGGTAAAACGAACTTTTGACCCAATTGTAATTACGAACAACTAGTGAATGATCGACTTGCATGTAATGGTTATATTCATGGACACAACTTGTCCTACAGTGCATAAGAGTGCAACTCTAGGTCTAAAGTGGAGTGACCTAAAGTTAATAAATGAAAATTAATTAATTAGAGAGTTTAATTAATTAATTTTATACCAATGGAGCTTGTAATCTGTAGGTGCATAAGGTCCCCTTGCTAGCTCATAGTAACACTAAAATATCAATATAGTTGAAAGAAAATTTTAATATATTAGATATATTAAATATAAAAAAGAAAAATATTTTTATTGTATTTGATACATTAAATATTAAAATAATTAATGTATTAGATATATTAAATAAAAGATATTTATAAAATTTGAATAAAATTCAAATAAATAAATATCGTAGGAGATTTGAATGAGATTCAAATAAGTATAAGATATATTTTAATATATTAGATATTAAAATAAAATATTTTAATTATGACAAAGATTTGCCCTTTGTCTCTTGAAATAGAACCCTTAGGTTGAGTCATTAGACATAACACATATTTTCTCAATAGAGAATTAGAGAATTCTCTCTAGACTTATTCATCTCTAATCCTTTGTGGATTTTCTTTCAAGAGGCTCCTATAAGCCTTGGTCCTGTGATTGAGTCATAGCCAGGAAGACTTGTGAAGGAGATAAAGATCCGCCAGAAATATCTCCATTTTACTTCAAGTAAACTCTTAATCTTTTTTTTTTTAGTTTAATTTTAAATAAAATCAAAGATGATCCAATGCTTCTGCTGTGAAGTGAAACGCTCATTCCTTCACGTAAATGTGTCATCCTTTCTTGGCTTGGTTCTCCTTTATTTATAGCCTCCAAAGGATAGGGTTTGCTCATGGTTGTCTAAGGAAAGAATCGAATCTTCAATGTCTCAATTCTTGGAGAATATCTTCAAAATAATCTACAGAAAATTAGGCTCTAGATTTTTCGAAATTCTGTCTTCAGGAGGAATTGCAATCGTAATTCCACTTGCAATTTTGGTTATGTGAAAATTCCTGCAGAAAACACCAAAAATCAACAAAGTTTAACTATTTTTCCCTAATTTCATATTTCTCCTCTCAACATATCACTTTAATTGATTTAGGCAACTTATATCCATTTGTCAAAAAATATAGACTTATAATCATGCATTCATGCAAATAACTTAAGTAAAAATGGCTAAAAACATGTAAAATATGAGAATCATCACTGCCCATATGCGCATGCATCTCACTAATAATTCTCATAATTGAGAATTATTTAGCCCCTAAATGGAAGTTATGCTTGGATTCATTAGCAAAATTCTTATTAAAATCTTTCAAATTCCAACAAAAACATCATGAACTATTCAAAGTAAGGAAAAATCAATAAATGGAGGAAAAGAATGAGATTTACACTAATTAAGGTATTTTCAATACAGTTTTGATGAAAAAGACTTATTGCCAACAAATTGCTGATAGATTGTTGTAGCAATCAGAAAAGGAAAGAGCAGATTTCGGAATAATAGCAAATTGCGTAAAAATGGGGATTCTTTCCATTAAATCAAGCGAGAATCCAGAGCTTCCAAGTTAGAAGGATGCCAAGAAGGAAACCCTAAAAAGGATAGAGATTAAAAAGGATGAAGACATGGAGAAAAATCTATGGATTTTCCTTCACGCAATTTCTTTTTTTCCAACGGCCATTCTTCCTCATTTCATCGACATTTTCAGTATGTACTTGTGTTTTTTTTCAAGTTATGTTCCTGAGAAAAACCCAATGTCCAATTCATGGCTTGACCCAGGATTGTGAAGATCTCCCCTAACTCGAAAGAGAGGAAGGAAAATTGACTCCTGGTGTATTCAAGATTAGCATAGAATTATTTCTGTATTACGATTTTTCCATTTGGTTTCTTAGACAATTCAGCTTAATATTACCTTTTGTATTTTCTTTAGTCATTGTTGTCCCAAGTTCCTTAATTATATGCAATTAATCCTTAAGTTTCGAATTTTATTCTCCTCTGTTTAACATTTTCCTTTTCGGTTTCAACAAGACATTTTCCATTTACTGTTTTCACCACTTCAATTCAGTATTGTTTTTATTCTTAACCACGAGTTAAACCTTCCATAGGGATTCAAGAATATGAATGCCCTAATGTAAGGATGCATAGCCAATAAAACTAGAAGCAATTGGCATTATTTAAACGTGGTTTGTTTTTACTGATTTTATTTCTTTATTAGAACCCTTGAATGATCAACTTGGGTTGCTTTCAAGTCCAATCTAATACCGAAAGGGTTAGAAGAAGACCGATTTCGTAAAAGGAATGAGGTAAGAGCTTAGACATAAGCCAAGCACGATCCTATACATAGGACGACTCAAAACCAAGAATGCAATCTCAACCACCTAAGACGATTAGCCATAGACATATAAGTTCAATCACTTAGTATCCTACAGGTTTTGAATCAAAACTAAATAGGAGTTGATTCTGTTTACCACGTTTCTGTAAAAAGCCCGATTGCTATAGCAATTAGTTAGCAATCGATTCCTGTGACATGTTCGATTGCTATAGCAATTGTTGGCAATTGGTGCTGTAAAATGTCCGACTGCTATAGTAATTGATTGACAATCTTACCAACGGGCAGGAATGGACTTCAATCCCTGCATTTTTCTTAGAGTGTTTTCCATCAGTTTTAAGTTTTATTTTTCAGTTCTACTTTCACTATCACACCCACAAATATTTGCGTTTTTATATTTTGGTTACCACTGTTGTCATTGTTTGCAATCTTGATACATTTTTAATTTGTAGTGTCTGTTCCATTGGGATTCAATAAATTTGGAATACTTTCCTTATTACTTGCATCGACAGTGTATACTTGTATAGGGTTATGAAGGGAATAATCGAATTAAACCCACAATGGAAGCATTAGATCACATTTGATTTATTTAGAATTAAACTAAAATACAATTTTAGGCTAAGCAAAACATACATTTGAGATAATATGGAGATATTTCAAGAGGATCTTTATTTCTTCCACAAAGTCCTCCTGGCTATGACTCGAACACAAGATCAAGGCTTGTGGGAGCCTCTTGAAAGAAAATCCACAAGGGATTAGAGAGGAAAAAGTCTAAAGAGAATTCTCTACACTATTGAGGAGATGTGTGTTATAATGACTCAACCCAAATGTCCTATTTATAGAGTTCTAGGGTAAATCTTTGTCATAATGAAATAATATATATCTTTGAATATTTAATATATTAAAAAATATATATTTAATCTATTTGAATCTTATTCAAATATTTTAAATTCTCATACGATATTTATTTCTTTATTTGAATCTTATTCAAATTTTATAAATATATTTTCTTTAATGTACCTAATATACATTAATTATTTTAATATTTAATGTATCAAATACAATAAATATATTTTCCTTTTATATTTAATATATCTAATATATTAAATATTAATTTGAACATTTCAAATTAAATATTAATTTGAACATTTCAAAATTTTCTTTCAACTAAATTGATCTTTTAGTGTTACTATGAGCTAGTAAGGGGACCTTATTGACCTATAGATTATAAGCTCTAATGATACAAAATTAATTATTTAAACTCTTTAATTAATCAATTTTCATTCATTAACTCTAGGGTCACTCCACTATAGACCTGAAGTTGTACTCTTATGCATTATAGGACAAGTTGTGTCTATGGATATAATCACTACATGCAATTCTATTATTCACGAGTTGTTCGAAATTACAGCCGGGTCAACCCCTATAATTATATCTTGCACCTTAAGTACTACTTATTCTCTAATAAACAATTTGTTTATGATCCAACCATAATCGAAGTCTCTCTCGGGCCAGTGAGAGGGTTGGGCCCCATTGTTCAAGTTCTGAAATCATCACTTAAGGGAACTACTCATCAACTTACCCTATATGGAAAGGAGTGAATTCTATCTTGTGAGATTATATTCCCAGCTCCCTATTTGGTCAAATTCACAAAATAGTAGGCTTATTTAATTGGCTACAAAAGTCACTCTCACCCATGCAAATCAAAGGACAAGCCCTCACAGGCTCTTCATAACTCACTGATAAAGAGCTTGTCGAAGGCTCTATCAAATATATTTATAACCAGACATTTACAATTTGCAGTAGTAATGGCCAGGGTCGATCTCAGGGATTGGATTTCTTAGCTTAATTAAGTACTCTAATCACTAATGCTCAAATTTTATCCAGAGAACCAACAATCGAAGAAAAATCAGATTAAAACCTAAAATAATTATTTACATGGTTGGAGACACTTAGAGGGAACCTTCTTGAAACAATGATTTAATTTCATAAAACTATTTGATCTTATATAAGAGGTAACTTACATAAATAATAGTTATAAGCCAGGACATTATCCAATTTATTAGTTGACTTTTCCAAGCCCAACTAAACCTCATACTTAGTGATAAATCAACATTCCAGTCTATTTTTATAACTAAACATTGTATTGAATAAAATTCTAGTGTGACTTCTATTAGCAAAAATTTCATTCCCATGCAAACATTCACTAATAGTTATACATTCAGATCTAAATTCGAGTTCGTCTTTTTCAAGCAAAAACCCAATTTTATCAGAAATAAACGTTGGCCAAACGATTAAACAATACTTTCTAGAATGCATAAATAACTTGCTACAATATAAATGTCTCTAAAATTAAACCAAATAAGTGAAAATAAACCAAGTTCAAGACATTTGATCTCTACGAAAACTTAAGCAACATCCAAAAAACAACGACTACAAAATAAATAAGGAAGAAGGAAAGAACTCTCTGACGCGTGCCACACTCGTTCCCGTTGTAAAACACAGCGATCTCGAGCCTTGAATGTCTTCCTCAGCTCTCAAAAGTGCCCCCTTGGTCCCAAATATGATGTAGAAATCGATTCTAGACTGATCTCTCTCCAAATGGTCTTCCCAAAATCAAAACCATAATGTTCTTTTTATAATTCTCAGGGCAGCGTCGAAACGCTAGGGACATCATCTCGACGCTATACCCTAATTTGCAAAATAAAGACGGAAAAATGGGGTAGCATTGAAACGCTATACGCAATGTCTCAACGCTACGGATGGAAATCTTCGAGCACGCGCGTTTCTGGCATCGAGACGCTATAAGGTAGCGTCTCGACGCTGCTTCTGCGGGAAACTAGATTTGCATGGCTGCAATTATAGCGTTGAGACGCTATGGACAACGTCTCAACGCTATCCTCTCGGGTCATGAAGCTTTATCTTGTTCTCTATTCAATTCCAAGCTTCAAAATCATGCCTTTAAACTCCAAAAACGCCCGTATTGTCCTCATCAGCTCTATTTCGCCATGTTAGCTTAAATCCTATAGAATAAATGAATAAATGCATGAAATCCTCAATCTAAACATACAAAACTAACACAAATCTAAGCCTATAAATAACATACTTTTGAGTGTTATCACTCACTTAGGATTAAGATCAAATCGCACATGATCATCCTGATGAAATATTAATTTTCTCAATTAACGGATTTATAAAGAGAGATGAAATATTTCATGGTTCAGTCTTATACAAACTCATTATATAAGATACTCGCACTCGCATGTCTCTACATGAATGATTTGGATCAAATAATTTGTAACTATTACAAAGTGGGTCGTATAAATAGTGTTAACAGGACAAGACACCCAACCTTATCTATATACTATGACCCTTTATATTATTTCTTGAACATGATCCTCCCGTATGTCAACCACATACTGTTCAAGATTCCACTAATTACCTTGGATTTTTCATATAATGGATAATATTATATTGCAAATAAAATATTCAAAATTATTATTAATTATTAAATAAATTATTAATTACGAGGCTTTAGGGCATAAATTCCAGGTTAAGCTTTTATTCTTATTAATTTTTAGCCACAAGTTTCACCCGACCACTCACCCTTTCGGATTCTTTGCGATTCGAGCAGAATGCTATCTGATTGTGCTTGCAACCTACCCTTTTCGATGCCTACAACCGTGAATCAAGTTCAGCACCTATTCAACCCTTTTCTAAGTGCTTTTAGAGCCTAAGTAATTAAACACATATATTTATGGCTAATTGAACTTAGATAAAAATGCAAACAACTTTAGTGACTCTATATATTTTGTCCTATGTCTAGGGTAAAAAACAAAGTCCTATTTCTAGGTAATTTTACTATATTTCTTTTATGAAAACCATGCTCAAACCAACATTTTCAGTATTTTATTTTGCATATTTTATGCTAATGTAATCGATCAGTTTAGATTAACAATGAAACCTACACTCAATAAAAGCAAACGGTGCTAAGTGTTGGGCAAAGTTACTTATACACAATGTGAGGCTTTATTCCTACTTAGGGTATATCCATATCTTTGAATCTCCAAGATAGAACTTAGCTCATGATTTTGAAGAAAATAAAACTAAAAAGGTAAAGATTGGAACTCAAATGAGTATAGACTAATTTCATTATGGAAGAAAGAATGTAATACACCTAAGTTTGAAACAAGACAAAAACTAAACTGAATTACAGAACAACAACATAAATTAAATAGAAGCTGAAATGAAGAAAGAAAAATAGTAACTAAAATCCTAGTGTGTTCCTCAATCTAACTTGTTCAACCTTTTTCAAGAAGAAACAAGTGTTTGCACTTCTCTTCTTTTGAACAGCACTAGGGAAGCTCGAAGTGGCGACTAAGAATGAAAAAAACAAGAACAAAAATTGAAGTTTAAACTACCGAGGAGTGAAGCTGATGTGACGAGATATGAAGATTGTTGATTTGAGAGCTCTAGTCGCCTTTTATAAACCCTTTAGGTCTAGGATTTCTGCCGAGATCAGTGTGTAGAGTTGTAGCCAACCATAATCCCGTGATTTGAGGAGATTGAGTGGAATATCCTTCAAGAATCAATCAAATATGTGATTTTAAGAAAATCTGTCAATTAAGTCTAGTTGCTGTCACATGTTGGGCGCATTTTCAACATTTTCCTAAACTTGGCCAATTCTGCCTTCATCCCTGATATGCAGTCGCATTTGGGGCAAAACTAGGCCATTTTACAACTTCTGCACAAAAACATGAAAACTTATCAAATTCTTCCAAAATTAATTCCTTTTATACCTATTTACTCTATTTTATTAACTCATAAATAAAAACACATGCTTAACTTGTTTTTACTTAAACTTACTCTAAATGACATGATTTATGACAACATACACTTGATTTCTAAACAATAAACTTAGGTTTTAGAGCTAAATAATCCTCATAAATGAGAGTTATCATTTACATTAAGACAAAGTTCATCCCACTATTATTTTTGATATCATGTTCTGCATTTGTACTACAAGCTTAGAGTTA
Organism: Trichosanthes truncata; assembly: GCA_033996785.1. Classification (NCBI taxonomy): domain Eukaryota; kingdom Viridiplantae; phylum Streptophyta; class Magnoliopsida; order Cucurbitales; family Cucurbitaceae; genus Trichosanthes; species Trichosanthes truncata. Next base: position 19,909,894 of record JAWPNB010000004.1, read on the forward strand.
TTAGTGAGCAATTTATATCCCTAAGGATATGATCCTGGAATACTCGTTCCTTGTATTACTTATAAGAACTAGGGGTGTTCAAATGAATTGATAACTTGAAAAAACTAGACAACATAACCCAAACCGTAAAGGTTGAGCTGGGTTGAATAATTTTTTGGGTAAATTTGGGTTGGTTTTTCCTCAACCTGAAATTTCAAGTCGGTTCTTGGGTTGGAAAATTTGGGGGTTGGTTCAACCCAAACCAACCCAAAATCATATATATAAATAGGCTTGTTGCAACTTTATAGCCTTGTCAATCCAAGCCCACATTAGCATAAGCTCATAAACTATCTTACCTCATATTTTCATTATCATAATAATAATGTTGTTGGGTTAGTTTCACACTTTTGTAACCCTAGCAGCCGCCCACAACTATTCTCTTTCCAAATTCTAAGTTTCCTCCCCAATCTCCATATAACCGCTTGCAAGTTCTCCTAAAGTTCTTCTATCTCCAATCTCCATCATTGGTCATCGCAAGTTTTCTACTTCTCTTCTCAATCTTTCTGAGTTTCCTCCCTGATCTCCATAACTGGTAGTCTTTGACTTTCCTATTTCTTTCTGTCTTTTGCAAACACCAAATGTTAGAGGTAGTCTCTACTTCCTAGCTCCTCTATAATTTCTCTTTCCTCTCCCTTGGAGCATATCGTCTATTGTTTGAAAATTTTTATTCATCAAATATAAATTGGCGATCCAACCAAACCCGACCCAACTTTACAAAGGTTGGGTTGGGTAAGGTTGGAATACAAATTCGGGTTGTTTGGGTTAGCCCTACCTTTAACCCAAAATTTTGGGTTGGGTTGAAAATTGCCTTCAACCCAACCCAACCCAACCCATGAATACCCTAATCAGAATCTAAGGTACACTTGCGCTCGTGTTCTGTGTGGAAAAATTCTATGTGTTTAGCACATGTTTCATCTGTTGTTTACTATTATTTTTTGCGTGAGAGTGCTAATTTTACTTTGTCGCAAGGAATACACACATTTTTTAATTTCAAATTCTAAGACAACAACACTTGTTGACTTTAAAACCCTCCAAAATACCTCTATTTTGACATAAGTCAACTAATCTGCTGAAGGCATCCCCTACAAACGTGAAGAGAAAATAGGATAATGGGTCTCTTTGTCTTAAACCATGACTAGGCATAATTTTTGCTTTCGGTCTCCCATTGATCAAAATGGACAAATTAGTTGATTCCAAGCAACCTCTAATCCACTTTCTCCAACGATGGCTAAAGCCTTTTTCTACCATAATCTCATCTAGAAAGTCTCAACCCACTCTATCATTCCTTCTCATAATCTAATTTCAAAAGGAGGCCTTTCTTCTTCTTAGCTTTCTATTCCCCCACAACCTCAGAAGCAATAAGGATGGCGTCGAGAATCTTTCTTCCTTCAACAAAGTCATTTGAGAATCATCTATGATCTGAGGAAGAACTTTCTTCAAGCGGTCAACAATCACTTTAGCAATAATTTTGTATAGGGAGGAAACCAAGCTAATTGGTTAGAATTCGTTGTTTTGTTGGCGCCTAACTTCTTGGGAATTAGGCAAATATAAGTCTCATTTGTCCTTCTATTAGTGACACCACTTTGAAAAAAATCGTGGAACACCTTCATTAGGTCTTACTTCAAGATGTTCCATGACTTTTTAAAAAATTCGTTGGGCATACCATCTGGCCTTGGCGATTTCAAATTTCACAAATTCTTAATCGCTGCATGAATTCCTTCCTCAAGGAAAGGCCTTTCCAGCCACTTAGCCCAACTTCTCTCCAGAGGATTCCAATCAATGCCTTCAAGAACAAACAGTTGTCCTCCATCTTTCTGAAAAGCAAGGAGAAATAATCAACTATTTCTTTGTCTATTTCACTTCTAAAGTGAGTAAATTCCCATGTCGATCTTCCAAAGGAGAAATTATTAGGTAAGGCCGCCACAATGTGGCTGACATTTCTTTACACCGTTGGGTGGAGAGAGAGAAGTACCTCGAATTGGTATCCAGTAATTATTAAGGAGCATGAAAATTATTGAATTTACATCCAACAATTATTTATGAGGAAACCACATTTTAGCGGCCTACATTGAATAATTTGTCATTCCAAAGAGGAAATTAAGTTTTTGTTTTTTCTCTGTGAGGCCCATCTATGGAAGAAATTTGTATTCTCATCTCCTTCCTTCAATCACTAAATTTTACATTTTTTAGCCCATTTTCTATGCTCTTTCAAAGTCAGATCAAGGAGCTCAACCTTGAGGCTACTTCTTTTCTTTTGCAAGTCTTCATTCATAACACCCTCATCTTCAACCTTATCTATTTCATCAATCATGTTTTTTTCTACAATTTTCTATTTTCAACATTATCAAAAGTATCTCGGTTCCAATTGATTTGTAAAGATTTCAAATTTTCCATGAATATAAAACTAGGTCAACCATTAGAGTTCAAGGAATTCCAACAAGTCTCCAAGTTTGAGAAGAAGCTAGGGTGATCATCCACACATTCTCGAACCAAAATGGGTTGGCCTGTTGGGATTTATGCCCTAAAGCCTTGTAATTAATATTTTATTATTTAATAAATTTGATTATTTTATTTGCACTATTAAATTATCCATTGCATGAAAAATCCTAAGTTTTTGGTGTAATCTTGAACAATATGTGGTTGACAAACGAAAGAACCATGTTTAAGAAATAACCTAAAGAGTCTATAGTATATGGATAAGGTTGAGTGCCTTATTCTGGTAACATTATTGATACAACCCACATTGTAACAGTTGTAAATGATTTGATTAAAATCGTTCATGTAGAGGCATGCAAGTGGGTATCATATACAATGAATTTGTATAAGAATGGACCGCAAAGTATTTAAGCTCTCTTTATGATCATATGTGACTCGATCTTAATCCTGAGTGAGTTATAAACTCCTGTCTATGAGAGTCTGTCATTTGATTTGCATGGATGAGCGTGGCTTTTATAGCTGATTCAATAAGCTTACCATTTTGGGGACTTGTCCAAATAGGGAGCTGGGAACATAGGTTCCACAAGATGAAATTCACTCATTCCCATATACGGTAAGTAGACGAGTAGTTCCTTTAAGTGGTGATTTCAATACTGAACAATGGAGCCCTACCCTCTCACTGGCTCGAGAAGGACTTAATTTATGATTGGATCATAAACAAATTGTTAATTAGAGGATCAGTGATACTTAAGGTATAAGATTAAGATGTAATTACAAGGGTAAAACGAACTTTTAACCCAACTGTAATTACGAACAACTCGTGAAAGATTGTCTTGCATATAATAGTTATATCTATGGAAATAACTTATACTACAATGCAAAAGAGTGCAACTCTAGGTCCATAGTGGAGTGGCCTAGAGTTAGGGATGTCCATTTAACCCTTGGGGCCGGGGCCCCGCGGGGACTCGCCCCTAACGGGGCGGGGAATCCCCGATTACACTGGGAATGGGGGAGGGATCGGGGAAGTTTTTTTCCCCGTTGGCTAAACAGGGACGGGGATGGGGAATATATTCCCCGCCCCGCCCCGCCCCGATTCCCCACCCCGATTCCCCGATTAATTATATATATATATATTATTACCTATAAATAGAATTTTTTTTTTTAAAAAAAACTATAGTAGGAATTAGTTTAAGACTATTTCGTTATAAAAAAAAATTAAAGTCTATGTTGTAATATTGAAATTTGAATTTTTAGAAATTAAGTTGTTTCGACATTATAGTATTTTTACTTATGGTATATTATTGTTTTTATTAGGAAATTTTATAACATTTACTTTAAATAGAATTATATTGAAAATTATTCATTTAGAAATAATTTTTATTATGGTTGAGAATAAATTTAAAAAAAAAAAAGAATGGGGAAAAATTCCCCGCGGGGAATCCGATCCCCGCGAATTTCCCATTGGGAATCCCCGCCCCGATCCCAACGAAATTAAACGGGAAATTTAGCGGGGACGGGGAATGAAATGGGGGGTGGGGAAGGGGACGGGGAATCCATTCCCCGGCCCCGCCCCGCCCCATGGACATCTCTACCTAGAGTTAATGAATGAAAATTAATTGATTAAAGAGTTTAATTAATTAATTTTCTATCATTGTAGTTTATAATCTGCAAGTCCATAAGGTCCTCTTGCTAGCTCATAGTAACACTAAAATGATTAATTTAATTGAAAGAAAAATTTGAAATGTTCAAATTAATATTTAATATATTGGATATATTAAATGAGAAAATTATATATTTATTGTATTTGATACATTAAATATTAAAGAGAATAATATATTATGTATTAGATAGGTATGTTACATTAAAGGAAACAATATATATGAAATTTGAATGAGATTGAAATAGGTAAATATATATTATGTATTAGTTCGTTCACTTGATGTGAAGAAAGATATCTTTCAACCTAAAAAAGATAATGAATAACTTATTGGTCTTGAAGTACCATATTTTAGTGCAATATGTGCACTTATGTATATTTACTAATAATATATGACCGTTGGTTTTGAAGATACAGGTTATTTAACTGATCCATATAAAGTTAGATCTTAAACAGGGTATTTAGTACATGTGGAAGAACAGTTATAGCAATGCAGTCTATAAAGAAAATGGCGACATCATTATTCAACAAATTTCTTCAAAGACAACTTTGCAGACTTATTTACAAAGGCACTATCTACTGCAACATTTGAGAAGTTGGTGCATGATAATGCTAATATTTTACATATTTTTAGCCCTTTTTACTTAAGCTATTTTCACAAATACACGCTTTTATGTTTAATAAATATAGCAAATTAATGAGAAAATAGCAAAAATTAGTTAAGGGATTGTTTTGAGCTAAGAAATAGGAAATAAGAGGAAAAGAGTTGATTTTTGATGAGTTTTGGTGTTTTTATGCAGAAAAGTGAAAACTGCTAGAATTGCAACTGCAATTTCACCTGGGAGACAGAATTCCAAAAATAAATGAGCAAATATGGAATCACGAATTTATGCTGATATTTGAAGATATTCTTCACGAATCAAGCTCATATAGATTTGATTCTTGCCTTAAACATCCAAGGAGCAAACCCTAGCATTTGGAGGCTATAAATATGAAGATTCAAGCCACGAAAAATGAGTCCACAGTCGGCCACACTCGATTGAAGACCATTAGTTTTCTGCACTTTTATTTTTATGTTTTATCGACTAAAAGGAGAAGAAACGTCACCGAAACTTCAATCCAGCCCAGTCGAAAGTCTAGGGTTGTGAAGATCTTCCTCTCCTTGAAAGAGGTTGAGTGTCGATTGATTTAAGAGATGATAGTTTTCTCCTTGAGGTTCGATTTTTCCTTGTAATAACAGTTTACGTTTTTCGTTTTAATTCCAGCACTTTAGCTTTTTGTTTTAGGTTAAGTTTCAGTACCTCATTCCAGTTATTTTGGCATTCAGTTTACTTTTAGTTTTTGTTTTGAGTTCAGTTCTTTCATTTACAGCAAGATTTCATTAATAAAGTTATTTATTCAACTTATATCTTTTCCCTTCAAGTTCATCATTTATTTTCCAATTTTGTTTTCTTTCTTTTTACTTCTTAAATCAGTATGCATTTTCTTTATTTTAATATTTTGTTATTTATTTTCTCCATCATGAGCTAATTCCGTCCTTGGGATTCGAATATGTGGATGCCCTAAAGATTGAAAGTTTGGCCTAAGATGTAAAAGTAACTTTGCTCAATTCCATAACATTGTTTGTTTTATTGATTATCATTCTTATTGTGAATCTAGCTTGATCACCTAGGTGAACATACAGAGATCGAGTTTAATACTGAAAGGGTTAAACGAGATTACGTGTTCATACAAAGCAATAGAGGAAAGGGGTTTAGACATAAGCACTTGTTTTTGACCCAGACATAGGGGCGAAACCTCTAAGACCAAGGGTTGTGTTCTCATTAAACTAAGTTCGTATTAGCCATAGACATATGGTTTAATCACTTAGGCTTCTAAAGGTTTTTCCATTAAAATCGAATAGAAGTTGAACCTGGTTTACATTGTTTGGTGTTTGAGCAAATGCATTTTAGGTCACAATTCTTTTCTATGGGGCAAAAACATATTCGGATTCCATCTTTTTATCATTTGATTTTTAGTACACTCACAACCTTCCCAATTATTTAATATTGGTTACCGAGGTTGCTTTGTGTTAATATCTTTGTCTTCATCTTGAATGGTATCTGTTCTCTGTGGGATCGATACTTTGAAATATTTCCTTTACTACTTGTTTGACAGTGCGCACTTGCACTAGACTGGAGACTTTTTCTATTCAAAAGTTTTCTTCTAAAAGCCCACACGTTTTCAGTCGACCAGTGCACAACATTGAAATGTGACAACTCAGAGATCTCAAATGATGTTTCCACGAGAGGGAGTACATGCATTGCACTCTTTTTCCCTTGACTATGGTATTATCCCATTAGGTTTTTCTAGCAAAGTTTTTTAATGAGGCAATTGTTAAAGTATATGAATAATGTACTCTTTGTCCTTCACTAGGATTTTTTCCATTGGGTTTTACTTAGTAAGGTTTTAATGAAGCATATATTCTATATATAATGGGCATTTAAAGGAGGAGTATTTTGAATATTCTAAATTACATTTAAATATTCTGATTCGACCCATAATTCCCAAAGATTATATTCTCCAATTATCCCTCTCATTATCTTCTCTAAGTTTTCCTTTTGAATTGGAATTTGAAATATGATTTCCCTTTCTTCTTAGGAATTATGTTGATCTTGTAAATTCTACAAATAGTGGTTATTGGACTCTTTGAAATACACATATATACACAACTTAATAGAGAATACATTCTCTTTATTTTTTCCTCCTCTCTACTTTGCACTCTAATTACTACTCTAATTACTTCTTGTTGCTCTTGTTTTATAATATTTTTTATAATATTTTGAGAAAATGAAGCAATTTTAGGCCTAGTTTGGGATTGTTGTATCTTTTAAAAAACTAGTTAGATACTACGTGCGTTGCATGTGTTTCATAATGTTGAAAATGCAATATACATATAAAAGTTGGATGTAAGGTCTTATACATAGGAAAATGAGAATTACACTTGAATATTATTTTTTATTTTGATTAGCATCATTTGATTACCCACTTAGTATCAAACTTTAATTTAAACAAAAATATTATTTTTTATTTTGATTTGCATCATTTGATTACCCACTTAATTTCAAATTTTAATTTAAACCAAAATATTATTTTTTTTTCTATTTTTTAAAGTTTTGTATTATCTAGTAATTGAAAAAAAAAATTTGCAATGAACTTTTCAAATTCAAGGGAATCATTAATTAGATAGTGATTCTCAATTTATAACAATTTGAATCTATGAAAGAAGTTTCGAGAAGATCTATTGGTTAATTTATTTTTGTTTACAAAAGTTCACTAAATCGAAAAAATCTATTAATAAATTTATTTTTGTTTACAGAAGTTTAATTTCGAACTTTAATTTAAACAAAAATATTATTTTGATTTTGATTTGCATCATTTGATTACCTACTTAATTTTAAACTTTAATTTAACCAAAGTATTTTTTTTCTTTTTTTTTTTTAAAAAAAAAATCAAATTAATTATCTAGTAATTGAATAAATATTTTTTGCAATGACCTTTCCGAATTCAAGAGAATCATTAATTAGATACATGGTTCTCAATTTTATAACTCTTCGAACCTATGATAGAAGTTTCGAGAGATCTATTGATCAATTTATTTTTGTTTACAAAAGTTCACTGAATCGAGAAGATCTACTAATAAATTAATTTAAACAAAAGTATTATTTTTTTATTTCAAACTTTAATAATAATAAATTAAGAAGTATTGAGTTTATTTTTTTATCATAAAATTGTAAGATAGAGAATTCAATCTCCCATCAAATAAAATAACTTTTAGAATCTGTATATTAATTGTTATGATAATATTAGAAATTATAATGACATTATTTTTTAATAACTCTTATTAATTATATTTAATCATAAATAGAACAAAATGCAAAACTGTAACCAGTAAATCATAACCTAGTAAACTCCAATTTATCCAAAAAAAAAAAAGGAAAAGTAAACAAAAATAAAGATGAAAATAATATAATTACATCACATTGTTTGTCGTTTTCTGCTCCTCCTGCCTCAACATACTAGAGTTGCAAGCGTTTTCTTCTCCATCCTCTTCAATATAACAAGGATCAGTAGATGAACAAGTGTGTATTTATAAATTTGAAAAGAGAAAAAAAAAACTACAAAAACAGTAAATTACATCAAATCATTCTCTTTTCCATTTTTTTTTTAAAAAAGAAAAAAACTATAAAAGCACGTAACCCATAAATTACATTAAATCATCTTCTTTCTCTGCCATTTGCCAAAAAAAAAAAAAAAAACATGTAAAAAGAAATAAATTACATTAAATCACTTTCTCTTTATCTGCCATTTGCAAAAACAATTGGAGGGAGAGCCCATTCACTTGTTGACCTCTAACATCACCATAACAAAGTCTCTTCAATAATAAATTTCTTGAACCTTGAGAATTGGAAAATGAGATACGAATGATCTGATTTATTGTAAAGAAAGAGTAGGCTTATATAGCCATAGCCATCAAATGTAAAGGGGGGAAATCAAAATTTCTCCCTTACATAGTTTTTGGAATCACTTTAGAAGACATTAATGAATTCAGTTGTGAGATGTACTATATATAGACTAATGATGTATAACATTTAATTTATGTATATTAATCACAATAGAAAGGAGAAATCAAAAGTCTCTTCAAGCGCCATTTAGATAGTATAGATTGTTGGCAACTTTGCTTTTAAAAAAATCAGTTGTGAAATGAAGTAAAATAGTATTTAGTAAATTTCAATTTTAAAATAGAGAAACTAGTTACGATTTTTGGTAATTATACTAAATTTTCATGATTTAATTATAATGACCAAAGTAGACTTATTATTTCAATTATTTTCATATTGATATTTAATTTATAATTTATTATAAGATAATTATTTTAAAAAAATTATGATTTAAATTGCATCTAATTTTGTTTAACCTAAATTGTTTGATAAAAAATTAAGAAAAATAATTGTTATAAAAATTGAATCAATCAAAATTTTATTGATATAAGAGAGAATATATGACAATATATACATATGTGGAAGGATAAATTTGTAAACAGTTAGAGAATGTAGCAGATTTTTAGGAAAGCTAAATAAAGTTGGTATCCATCAATTTTTGCCCGTAAGAGTAAATTAAAAAGTAAATCTAACTCAAGCAGTTAAGATTCTCCCATAATTGTTTTTTACTCTCGCAAACACAATCCCAAACGAGACCTACTAAACTCTTATCACATATCTTTGCAGTTTTAAAGACTGCTTGGATACAGAAAGACAAGGTGCTTCTGGAGACAATATATTCACTCTCCAAAAACTACATTGTATAATGCCTCCATTCCAATCTGCAAAAATGGAAAAATTTAACACACAGAAAATAGTTCTCTCAAAGAAATACTTAAAGACATTTTCAAAAACATCATTGAAGAAAGAAGATTATTCGTATACGATCGATATCTTTTGATGGATGGTTGCGTTCCATGAGTCTAGCACTCTCATTACACGAAAACCCAACAACTAATACAACCAAAATTGAATAACCACCACTGAAATTGCCAGTTGAACTCCAGAAAACGGATCGCCACTGAAGTTGCCACTCAAAGTTCAAAGATTCACAGCCTACAATCTTTCTAACTCAACTTCGTGCAACCCAGAACATTTCTCTCAAATGCAATTTTCGCATCAATCTATTTGATTTTTAATGTAAATTCAGTTTAGACCATTAAAAATCTCATTAAACTTGCTCTATTACCTCGTGGATCTAAAGTAGGGGTGATCATCGATACGATCGGTTTTGGGTTCAAACCGATGCTAACCATCGACACATCAATTTACAACGGTCGGTTGTGGAGAAGGTAGTGATACCGACCGACTGACCACACCGGCGGTCGGTCGATTTTTGTCGGTTTTATGATTCCACGAATGAAAAAAAAATATAGGGGAGAAAGAGAGAAAGAAAAAAACAAAAAAGAGAAAGGGAGGAGTAAAGAAGAAAAGGAAAAAAGCAGGGCGAAGAAAAGGAAAGGAAAAAGATGAGAAGAGAAAAAAAAAAAAGAAAGAAAGAAGAAATGGAGAAGGAAAAAGGAAGAGGAGGAGAGAGAAAAAATGGAGATGATGAAAAGAAAGAGCAGATGGAAATGAGAATAGAAAAAAATTAATTTTTTTTTAAAAAATAATGTCATTCCTTGGGAAGCGAGAGAATCATATCGTGTCTTTTCTTCCTTTCCCAAGGAAGGTTGATGGCAGCAGTGCTACGTCTCATGCAAGCTTTCCAAGTTTATTTTTGCTCAACCCTAATCTAAAGGAAATAAAATTAAGAAAGAACCACAAGGTGGTAAAATTGTTTTTTTGGCACAATACAATTTTGGTCCTTGAAGTTTGAGATTGGTATTTATTTGGTTCATGAAGTTTTAAAACGGATATTTTAGTCCCTAAGATTTAAAAAATAGTTTAAAATGATCCCTGACATCCTTTGATTGTTAGTTGACCTAATAGAATGCTGACATGACAAGAGATGTCCACGAGATAGGGCGGGAACGAGGATAGCTTCCCAGTCCCCGTCCCCTATTTGAATCATCATCCCCACGAAATTTTCCATTAAATTTTGCGAGGATCGGGACGAAAATTCCCCGCAGAGAATTCTCGGGGATCGGGTTCCCGCAGGGAATTATTACTTGTTTAGTTTTTTTTTCTTTTTTAAGAATCAAATAATTCTTTTGATAAATTTTCAAATAGTTAATTTCTATGGAAAATATCAATTAAATTTTAATTACATTGTTAATTATTCACAAAAAAATCTTAATTTAAATAGTTAATTTTATATTAAAAAAATATCTATTTAAAGATAAAATTCTTGAACTTCCTAATAAAAACAAAACAATATTACATACCAAATTATCCAATTAATCCATACATATAATTAAAATATTTTTATATGATTCAAACATATCCAATTATTTAAATCATTAACAATAAACTTTTAAATCACACACACACACACACACACAATATAAATATAAATATCAAAAATTAAACGGGGCGGAGAACGGAGAATACATTCTCCGTCTCCGTCCCCGTCTAGTTTGCGGGAAATTTTTTTCCCCCGGGAAATTTTTTTCCCCCACCCCGTTAAGGCGGGTCCCCGCGGGGAAAATGGGCATCCCTAGACATGACAGTTACTTTTCTAATAAAATATAAATATCAAAAATTAAACGGGGCGGAGAACGGGGAATACATTCTCCGTCCCCGTCTCCGTTTAGCTTGCGGGAAATTTTTTTCCCCCACCCCGTTAAGGCGGGTCCCCGCGGGGAAAATGGGCATCCCTAGACATGACAGTTACTTTTCTAATTCAACTTGATGATGTGGCAATTATGCTTATTAGAGGTTGATATGACAAACATCCTCTCTCACTTTCTCCGTACTCCTTCCTCCTCCCTCTTTCACCTTGGTTATTTGGATTTAATAATTTTCTGTTTGCTGACTAATTCATCTTCTTCTCATCTCCTTCCTCTCATCATCTCCCCTCACCACCAGTCACGATGGCTAAAAAAGCTCACTAGCCACCATTGCTAGATAAACTTGCCAACCACCATTGTCGAAAATCTCCGTCGACTGCTGTCATCATTTTCATTCGCCGCCACATCACCGTCAATGGAACACATTTTTTAAATCCAACACTTCACATTCGAATTTTTTCCAGATCTGAAACATGGGTTTTGCCACTGCTTGATTTCCATATTACAAGTGATTTTTCAATGAAAAAAATACAAATACCCATCCATTCTTGTTTGGTTTAGTGTATTTATTCCTCAAATTTATGAACTTGTCTGAATAGCAATGGAGGAAACTTAAAAACAAAATAAAAGAAATTTAATTAAACACAAAATATGGCATGAAGTAAATAGAAGACGTAGGAGAAGGGCAATTTGACTATCTCCTTCTCATGGAAAAAATTCATATGTTATGTCCTCTGAAGATCTTTCAAGAAATTAACACTATGCCCCAAAATTTCAAACAGAACCCACAAATCAGAGCAAATCTGAAACAAAACCCACAAATGTAGAACGTGGGTTTAAGATTTTTGGGTTCCATCAATCGCAACGTGGTGGGGACGGCGATAACAAGTGCCACGGTAGACAACAATGACAGCGGTGGCAGCAGATGACAACGGTAGCAACCAGAGCGACAACAAGGAAGAAGAAGGGAGATAGAGAGAGGAGGAAGGAGTAGGGAGAAAGTGAGAGAGGCTGTTTGCCATCTCAGCCTCCAATAAACATAATTGCCACATCATCAAGTTGAATTAGAAAATTTTACTGCCATGTCAGCATTCAGTCAAAGGATGTTAGGGACCATTTAGAACCATTTTTCAAACCTCGAGGACTAAAATGTCTGTTTTGAAACTTCAGAGACCAAATAGACAACAACCTTAAACCTGAGGGACCAAAAGTGTATTTTGCTTTTGTTTTTTCGATAGTATGCTTTAAGAATTATATTAGAGATGTAAAAGACCCAGAAAATGTATACCGTAACAATGACTCAAAATTAATCATTATCTTAAAAACTAAAAGCACTGCTCCCTTTCTCCTTTGTACACGGGGATTGCATACTTTCTTTGAAAGGCGTCCCATCAGAAGATTGAGTAAATAGCAAAGTGCTTCATAAGAACCCCTTTTTCAGAGAGGTATAAGATTAACTACCACATAACTGTATGATCTGCAAGTGTCTTCTCAATCGCGTGATTCATCGTCGCCACCGCTATGTACCAGCTGATATAGATTAATCCAGTAGAATTAATATAAGGATGATACAGATGGCATCAATTTTATTTTTTTTTTTTGCAAGGGATGGAAAAACACTATATTAGAAATAGTGGCACGTGGGTGAAAAATGGATGCTACTTACTAGGGATCCAACTCTCTCATATGCTTCCATTACTTTCGGATTTTCCTCATCTTCATAACCCAGTTGCAGTATTCTTGGTCCGTTGATAGACCAGAACGCTCTTCGACCCGCATCCTAGTAGGAGGAGCAAAAGAACTATGATACTTTTGAGCCAAGAAGCATTAATCTTTTAAGCTTTTGGCAGTAAGATGACAAGCACAAAGAAAGGAGTCGAAACATAAGAAAGTTGCTCATCTTTCTAATTTATTCGGAGACTACTAAGTGAAATCTTTTTGTTCCAACTTTAAGGACCATTTATAACTACTTTCTAAGCTTTACAGAGTGTTGGTTTTAGAATTTTCAGAAATATTTTTCTTGGTTTTCTTACAGAAGGATATTTTGTGGGCAAGTGTGTCTTAAGCTTCTGGATTCCTTTGATTCAACCTAATGATTCCTTGATGGGTTATCGATTCCTTTGTTGTTGGAGCTCCTCAGCGTTTTTCAGATGGTTTCTTCCCGATTTCTTTGGAATTTGTTTTTATTTTTTATTTTTGTCATATTATTTAAATTGGATTGTGGTGTTTTATTATCATCCTTTTTTAGTTTTTGGTCCGTTTTTCATTTTTCTCCAATCAAGAGTTGATGTAACTTTTTATACAATCAAAAAAGTTCTCTTTCCAAGTTAAACAAAAGAAGCGGCAGGAGTTTAAAATGTGATTCTTTGGTTTATTCAAGAGTACTACTAATGCTGATGAAATTTGTAAAAAGAAAATTCAATTCTTCAACTCTCAAAAAAAAAAAAACATGGGGAATTAATTGATGACGATAATGGGGTTGATATGGAAGCAGTTGAATGGAACTGATGCTATTTATAGAAGAAGCAAACGGTGGTATAAGAGTAGTTAAAGGGGTTGGTACTTTCGTTGAAAAAGGTGAAGCAAAAGATGGTGTTTTTCAAGGGAAATCTGGCAGTGGAACCATCAAAGAATTATTGAATGCAAAGAACTCTTTTCCCATTAATAAAAGTCAAGAAGATTGTAATCTCCAAGGAAGCGTCATCTATAGGAAAAAGCAGATATAGGGGAGCTGGAAAACCTTCCCTTAAATGATGTCACTATCTGAAGAAGTCTTTTAGTTAAAAACTTCAAAAATAAATTAAAAAATAAAAAATAATAATAGATAAAGAAGAGAAAGGACCTTTGCAAATGGCTACGACAGTAAATGGAGTCATTAGTTCCAATAGAAAAAGAAAGACGGTGAACATTGGTTGAAATTTTCAGATAGTTCTAATAGAAGAGTTAGCGGTGCACATTTTGGATTGTAAATTAGAAGAAAAAAGTGGGATTCTCAAAGACAGGATAATTTTAGCATTAACGGGGCGTTAGATTCTTTATTTCAGGATGTCAAATAATTTTAGAGGGTGTTAGTGGTCTTTTCTCTTTTCAGTAGCCTACACTTGGAAGTTTTCAAAATCTTTACTTATAGTGGTTAAGTTCAAAGCCTTTGTTGCAGCCATCCCAGTTGATGTTTAATTTTGTCAGAATCAAGTCAGAAGGTGCTTGTTGGTTGGAAAAGACAGCTGTTCTTTGAGAAGAATCTTTTGTTTTAGACTTCACATTTTGTCAAGCTATATAAATTTTGTTGTTTCAACGGAAGTTTATGTTGGGTTGGCCTTGGATATTCTTTGTTGGGTTCTTAGCGGATGTCCAAAACTCTCCTCCTAAAGGGAGGCTTATTTGTTTTCTCCTCGTAACTTTTCACGACTTCAATGAAAAGTTTTTGTTTCCTTGAGAAAAATAAATATGTAAAAAATCTAAAGTTTTAAGAGGAACGGGATTTCATCAAATTCAAATAGAAATGTAATTATCTCTTTAACCTGCAATATGATCATGTATATAGCCTCCAATGCTTGAACTTGAACTTCAGGATCATTAATTTGCTCACGCTCAATTGAAAGTGCAGTTCCAAGCTCAAGTGGCATTTTTGATGTATCCTCCTCCTTATAAACCTGCTCACAGAAATGTTATGATATAAATGCAAAAGCAATCACAAGAATTATTAACCACATTGGCCTAGTGGTCATAGTAAAGAGGCTTTGGGGCAATGGGTTCAAATCTCATTGTAGCTATCTACCTAGGATATTTAAATCCAATTGTTTCCTAACAAACAAATGTTGTAGGGCTCAGTACTCATCCCTCAAAACTAATCTAAGTGTGAGTAAGCTAGTTTAAACACTCATAATCACAAAAGATTTGAAAAAAAACTTACAAATTGAAAAAGGGGGTCGGAAAAATCATTTTCTACTTCAATGTGGGGAGCTATAGAAACATTCTTCTTTAAAAAGAAAAAATAATGGGTGCAAACATGCAAATATTTTTAGAACCTGACTTTAGTCCTCCATATGATATGAAGGATCCTCACAGATGCAAAAAAAGGTAAGAGGATCTACAGGTGGCTCTCAAAATCTTCAATGGTGTCATTCATAACTAGTAGGAGTTTTTATTATTGTGGACATCGTAACAGGAAGCACTTAACATAGTTTGGCTACAGGTGATGAGAAGATCCTTTAACTCATCGAAGTCCAACATGCTGGATTTTATTTATATTTGGTTTAAATATTAGGCGTGAATTAGTTCCTATATTTATGCTAATAATGTTGCCTTTATTTTTAGGTTGACGCGTTTCTCCTATATAAGAAACCCTATCTGCTGCTGCCTTGAAATGGCACACCCTACTTCGGTACTTCCAACAATGGAACCCTATTCCTAACCCCAACCAAAATAGTTAGAGCCAAGGAGCTTACAAAAAGTTGCCCCAATTGGCAATAATCAAAGAGCTATTGTAATTGCAAAATAAATTAGAAAGGGTAGCCCAGAAAGAGCCTAACGAACCCAAATTACAGATGATAATCCAATGTTCAACAACATCTTTAGATTTCTCTCCTTCAAGAATTACGACAGTGTAGCTTTTTAATAGCTGAAGCACAAATTACCCTAGCTTTTGCTTAAATTAAGGCTTTTGTCAAACTTATCTAGAATATTGAACAATACCAGTTTCTCAACTGTAGCTTTTGCTTAAATTACCCTAGCTTTTTCTTGATTGGAGCCCCTTCTTAGGTTAATTGGGCTTCTTTTGGGATTTTTTTTTGTATTCCCATGTTTTCTTTCATCTTTTCTCAATGAAAGTTGGGCTTTCTCTCAAAAAAGAAAACTGTAGTCTAATGTTCAATTGGAAAACTCTTAAGGTTATAAAGAAAAGAAATTTCTTTAAAATAGAAATAGGAAGGCTCAAATCTCCAAGATGCCATAATCTAGACCCCGTTTGATAACCATTTGCTTTTTGGTTTTTGAAACTTTAGTTTATAAACACTACTTCATCTAAGTTTCTTTGTTTTGTTATCTACTTTTTAAAAATGTTTGGTTAAAATATCATTTTGGTCCCTATACTTTGGATTTCGTTCCATTTTAGTCTCTGTACTTTCAATAAATCATAAAATTAGTCCCTACCATTAGTTTGAAGTTAATTTTTATCAAAATTGGTTAAATAATAATAATAATTTTTATGTAAGAAAAGACACAATGTGAACATATTTTCAAAATTTATAGAAGGAAGGTGATGTAGGACAAGATATTAGATAATTAATATAGTTTAATTAATATTAATTTAGTTTAATATAATTATTTTAGATTTAATATAATTATTTTAGATTTAATTAGTTATTGGGTTATTTTATTGTTAGGCTATAAATAGCCACTTTTTAGGATTGTAAAGTAGCTTTTTGAAATATCACTTTGAATAGAACCTTTGTTCTAGAGAGTGCTCTCTCAACACTTTGGAATGAATTTCCCTTCTTTGGCCATGGACTTGACCTAATTTTAAATCCGTTGCGTCAGAAGGCTAATAGAAACTACATTTTTCTTAGAAAAGTTAACAATAAACTAAGAATAGGGACCAATTTTAAGCTTTATTGGAAGTACAGGGACTAAAACAATGAGGACTGAAACTCAAAGTATAGGGAACAAAATGGTATTTTAACCAAAATACTTTCAAAATCTAAGCCATGTTTTGGAAACTAAAAAAAGTCATTTCTAAAAACTTGTTTTTGTTTTTGTTTTTGGCTAATAACTCTAATGTTTCTTTGAGAAAGGTGAAATCCATAATAAAGAAGCACAATTTTTTTTTGGATAACCGGGAATCGGAGTTTTGCTCCCCTATACCTGGGGCCACCCGCGCCCGCCCTAAGGTCCAAACCCAAGAGTCATCAAGGGTTTTTATTTACTAAGCTCACCCGAGGGCTCGAACCTGAAACCTCTAAGCCAGTATGACCAAGAGACCCCACATGTTTGAACAAGATAATAAACTACAGATATAAATTTAGATAGAGAAGGATAAATGAAAGTAAGGCATTTAGCTACAAGTGGAATTTCAGAAGGCAGTGAAATAAACTAGAATATATAACATGCAATCCCACCTTACACAATTATTGTCTAAGCAACAAATCAATTAAAATTCGAGGATCAAGAAAAAGTACATAGAAAATATTACCTTGTTCCCAGCAACAGGAAGAACTAAAGCTGGCCAAAGGAATTCAGATATCAAAAGTAAATTTTGTAGTTCACCTTCTGCTTCAAAGCAACAATTTCTGAGAGTTCCAAATACCTTAAACAAGCAAAGCGCATGAAAACATGAGCCTGGTGAACATTGGTTGAAGATATACTTAGATTCACATCTAAAGCCTAAATGGTTGAACAATACATATATACTTGGTATCTGGGCTGGAATAACTTAATAAGTAAATTTTCCAATCACAGTCATGGCCTAGTTTCCCAAATTACCAAAAAAAGCTCAAAAAGTAATAGGGTACCACACGTGTATATCAAAAAGTATGTAACCTAGGATTGGTAGGAACCAGGAAATTCATAGTAATCCCAAACAATATATAACCTAGTTTCTGGGCTACGAAACAAGCCAAAAAATAAGAGAGGGGGTGGTACAACAATAATGTGAGGCACAGAGATGCTTCTTTCAAGCCAAGTTCAATACAAAATATGCGTCATATAGTCTACGCTAACATTGCCCTCACAACCATCAAATCACTATCTCCTCCTTTGTGCCACTCTTACAAACACTGACCTATACAGCTGCTATATATACTAAACCATATGGCTAAATATATGTTCAACACTACTCTGATGGACTCGAATCTCACCTTGCAGTCTGCACAACTCCAGCAGCAAATGAAAGTTTTAGATATCCAATAATTCAACTATACACTAACAAGATATTAGAACTCCTTTATTAATCAATAATCAAGAGAACAAAGCTAGGGGAGAATTTGGGAGCTCCCGTCCCTCCTATCTTAAACCAGTCTACTAATTCAAAGATACCCTACCTATCAACACCTACTAACATTATATATATCCCTTTCTTCTATTGCGTTGGTTTACCCAGTAACAAACTACCTACATGGGCCACAAGCCCAATAGTCCACTCATGCTTTTACTGAGTTTACCCTTATACTTCTATAGACATTAATAATTGGGGGCGAGAGAATAACAAATATCATTTCATTCAACTGACCCATATAATTTGGTATACAGTGGAACCCAGATAGCTTCTAGCTTTTGTGAGAAACGGAGCTTCAATTGAGAAACACAAAATAATACAAAAGGCACAAAAAAGACAGTCCAATATGAGGATTCTGCTAGAACCAAAAATAACCATACAAAAAAGGGCTCTAATCCAAAATAATAAGGTCTAGTGAATAATTACAAAAAATCCTACAAACTAATGTCCTAAGAGAAGCATTAAACCTAACTAAAGACCAAACCTCTTCCCAAAATCTCCCACCACCTCTAAAAAGCCTACTAGTCAAATTCCTGCATACCAGCAAAAAAGAAAAAAACAGAACATTGGGCCTATAAGTACCTGTTGCATTAGTCTGTAAACAAATTTTGTCAATCAACAAAAAAAAAAACCCTTTTTCGGTTTACACCAATCTCACTGTGTACTTTGGAGCAAATAGGTCTTGGGGGAGGCAACTTATTTGGGCCAATTCTTGGCTCTTGCCCAAGGAAGAAAATTCCAATAAGAATATTTTTTAAAAAGAATAATGAAATATATATGCTGAACATAAGCAACAAGACCACAAAACTTTTTAAAACAAATGAAATGTAAATAATGAACACAAGCGACAAGACTTAATCAGCATCTCAAACTCCTTTAATAGCAGTCACTGATCAAAGAAAAAGTTAGCAGTGGTAATTTAATCCTACAATAATCTCTCCTAGAAGCTTGAACCTCTTTAAGACATTCATCGGACTTACTCCATTCTTCCGTAGTTGACTATTTGAATCATACTGCCTTATTATCTGCTTCAAAAGTCCCCGCTTGGGATCAAGTAAAAGCTTCCTTCCAGCTTCCTTCTTTGATATGTTCACAAGTATGGAAGCAACATGCTCAAAGGGATCATCTAGTAGAGAATCAATTTAAAACGTCAGATGAACAATGAAAACTTTAAATCACAAATGTTGAAAATTGATAAACTCTAAAAGACGCAAGTCATTGTTGGATTCTATAGGCCATCAATGTTTGGAGGGGTTAGGTTAAGGCTGCAAAGGATCTGGCCTTCGCAATTATTTTTTCAGGCCAAAGAACTTATAAACTCATTTGCCAGTGCAGCACAGCAAATTAAGCTGGTCAAACCACTGTACGTGGAGATTTTAGAAGAAACAAAGATACCCTAAAAACCTTGCAATCCCAAATGTTTACAAATTAAACTATAGGATATGGAATCCAAGATTCTTGAAAAATAACATATCCTCCAAAGCAAACTGAAGTAGAGAAGAAGAAAAACATACGACTGGATTCACTTGGCGATCGACAAAATGATCTGACAATCTTCATAACATATAGACCTTGCATCTTGTCATCTTCAGTCTACGAAGAAGAATTGATAACCATAAGAACTATTTTCTTATTTCAGAACGATCATGAAAGTCCAAACTAATTGCTAATGAAATGCTTAAAATATAGCATTCCAACTTTCTCATACAATTTGTTTTTAAAAAATAGCTCGTCTGAAGTCTGAACATCAGCCAAAGACAAGGTCACTGTAACAATGTAGGCACACCTGAAGTAACGAAGCAATACCAGCATCCAACTGTGTTAGATTAACCAGAAGCATTACTAGCAACTGGCTAATGCTGGAGTCAACATTATATAAAAGATCCATAGCTGCTGCAATCAGTCCCAAGTCTACCATTTTTGCAGCTAGATCAGAATTTTGGGAAAGATTTACAAGAGATTCAGCTGCACGTTCTGCTACATCCTAAAATGATAGAGAAAACATATCATTACAAAATTATTCATGTTCAATCAATCACAAGCAACAGATAGCCTGCTTCCTTAAATTGTTTATAATTATGTCCAAGTAGGTTTTGCGATAGTTATATAAATTGCATATTATAAGGCCATCATAAGGCTTGAAACCCACCTTCTTAATGATGCAATTGAAGTAAATGAAATTTAAACGCTAAATTGATTTATAGTGAAGCATGAGTTATATTTAAGCCATAATCAGCAGCAAACCTTATGACAACTTTTGACTACCAATAAAATAATCCGCTAGCTTAGCACAGTATAATACTAACAGGAAGTAAGGAAGAATGATTAATATTTATTATGACTGCATTCTCAATAAAACTGTCTGAGTTGTTGAGTTGTTTTCTTGTACTTACGTTTAGGACAAAAGGAATTTTTTAACAAAAAATCTTCCGCCTTATATGATAGAAAGAATACATACAGCATTCACACCTTCTGTATATAAAGAAGAAGATAGATTAAAGAGCACCTTTTGTTCTCTCAAAAGTCGAGCTAATGGTGGTAGCAGCTCGTTCGGGTGCTTGGCAAGAGACTGCAACCCATCCTCAGAACCAGTTAAACCTTGAACAATATCTATGGCCGCTTTCCTCAACTACACAGAAAAAGAACGGAAGTCTGTCACTAATAAATTTCCAAAACCTAGTTGATTACAGGAAAACTAAATTAGCAATCAACGCAAGCAAACACGATATTCGCACGCCATGCAGAGAACTTCCAACATTCAACTTCAGTTTTAAGACACCACTAGTTGCAAAACAGGGATTAAAACGTGTAATTTAACTTCTGGAACACTTGAAGCAAGAAAAAGATCGAGAGAATGTAAATTGATGCAATAAAATCAATCTTGGATTGGAATTAAATTTGTAGTGTATGCTCCATATTAGCAACAAATCGACCTAATACAAAACGAATCTCTGAAAAGTCCTCAATCGATATCGAAAAAGATGGAGAATGCTAGAATCTTCCGTGTGATTCAATCCCTTTGCCTTTGTGAGGATTCGTTCATGGCAACAAAGAATAGTTGAGGCGTAAAGGGACTTACTTGAGGCGAGGGCGAAGATAGAAACTCTATCAGTTCTTCAAGTTCAGTCGCCATATGCTCTTTGCAGCTGAAGCAATGTTGCCCTCTTTCAAATTACAAAAGGCTAAAGACACGCGCGTTAGGCGGCTGTGATTTTGAAAATAATAGGTAGATCGGTGTTGGTTAAATTTAATTTTTAAACCTCAAAAATAAGACCCCGTTTGATAACCATTTGATTTTTGGTTTTTAATTTTTGAAAATTATGTTTGTTTTCTCTCAATTTCTCTACAATAATTTTCATCTCCCTTATAGAAGTATTTGAATTCTTAGCTAAATTCTAAAAACAAAATCAAGTTTTTGAAAACTACTTTTTTTAGTTTTCAAAACATGGCTTGGTTTTTAAAAATATAGGCAAAAAGTATATGACAAAACAAGTAAAACCATAGGTGGGAGTAGTATTTATAGGATTAATTTTTAAAAACCAAAAACTAAAAATCAAATGGTTATCAAACGGGACCGAAGTTTTTAATTTAGTTATAATAATTATAGTCCAACAAAAATAGATATAATAATGACTAAAATAAACCTATTATTCAAATTTGCACAATTTTTTTCTTTTTGATAATCTATAAATTTTGAAAGACATTTCAAAATTTAAAAAAAAAAAATGAAAGATAATTATTTAAGATTTTATATACTTTCAATTTAAATTTAAATTTTATTTAATATATATATATATATATTTATTTATTTATTTATTTATTTATATTTATTTATTTATTTATTTATTTATTTATTTATTTATTTATTATAAATTATTGGTTAAATATTATGAGAAACAATTTTTATAACAAATCTATATATGTATATATTTTAGTTCAAGTGGGGATTCAAACTTTTGGCATATTGATTAACCAATTGAGTTATGCTCTTTGCTAAACTTAGTAGAGAATAAAGATACAAATGCAAAGAGATTAGTATATAAAATGTACAATAAGGGAAAAATTTGTGAGTTTTGGTAAAGTTATTCATTAGTTTTTACTCTTAAGTTTGTCAAGTTGTATCAATTTCTATCATAAACTTTTAATTTCATCAAATTGTACCACAAACTTAGATCAGTATTGCAATCTTAACTTTCTTAAAAAAAATTTAAAATTTCTATCCTCTAATAAATTTTCTTTTGAAATTTCGTTAAAAAAAAAATTATCATCTACTTTCAATGAATTATCAAACATATGTATAGTATAAAATTGATAAGATTTCAAAGAAAAACAATGTTAGAGCTACATTTTGTTAAAATTTGTAAGTTTTGGTAAAGTTATTCATTAGTTAATTTGTGGATTAATGAAACTTAAAATTTTAAAAAACTTGATATTATTGAATAGATGGTATAAATTTGTAACATTTAACTAAGTCTAGGGTTTAATTTTATGAAATCAAAAGTTGAGAGTAAAAATTGATCCATGGTGACACGTCCACGGGTAAAAAAATGATTTTTTTTCTTTTATAAAAATAAACTAAATTAATATAATGGTGTATTTATTGAAAATATTAATAAATTAGTACTCTATTTAATATATTTAATTAATTGAAATAATTTAGTACAAAAAATTTAACTTTTCATAATTATTTATTCAATTAAAAATTATACATCCATTATGATCTATTAATTTACATCTATTTGTTGAAGAGTTCATTTTTTTTTTGAGACAAAGAGTTCATTAATAATGCATCATAATTATATAAATTTTATAAAATTAATCTCATGAAAAGATAAAAATATCATTTATTATTATAAAAATTAGTAATCCCAAGTATACAACCAAATACATCAATCAATTATTCCCAACAATCTTATTCTCAGACATCCATTATTCTCAGACATATAAGAAACTTTGAACCAAACGGTCTCTTTGGTTTTTTTTAAAGGTTAAATTGTAAATTTGGTCCCTATAGTTTGAAGAAAGTTAGAATTCCGTTGGTTTGGTTTGATGAAACCGCATAAATAGTCTCAATTGTTTCACATTTCACATTCCCGGACTATATTTGAGAATATAAACCAAGAAAGGGTTAGATTACAAATCTGGTCTCTATGATTTTGAAAAAGTTAAAATTTAGTTCCTATAATTTTAAAAGTTAGAATTTTGTCATTTTGATTTTATAAAACCTAAAAAATAGTTCCTAGGGTTGTATCAAACCATAGGGACTAATTCTAACATTTAAAGCCATAGAGAATAAATTCTAACTTTTCAAAATCATAGGGACTAAATTTGTAATTTAACCTAAAGAAATTAATATTGAGAATAATGTTCATGAAATCCAAGTAGCCAAGATTTTAAATATCGATGTCAACAAAAGTGTCAAGGTCTCAATTCTATAAAAAAGGTAATGGAGATACTGGTAGAATGACAATGACGATAGATATTTTTGGAAAAAATATATAAATGAAAATTAATAAAAATATTTAAATTAATAAATAATTATTTCACCCTTTTTAAATAAATTAAAACATCTTATTATTAATATTTATATCTACATTAGTGATCTTTTGTTGATTTTTTTTTTCATATTCGGTCATATTTTTATGATACAGTGGAAATGTCGATTCACTTCTTATATGTCAATGTCCGACCATAAACATGTGTAAATGTTGGTAGATATGTGTTGACATGTCAACGAAAATGTAATATCATGCAAATAGCTAGAACTTCTCATCAAGATGAATCATTTAGTTTGCATGTGGTTTAGCTATGTAGAGTTAAGAATGCCAACTTCTAATTTCTTTGAAAGTATGTCATTTTGATTTGAAGGGCATATTTCATATGATACATGGACTTTGGTTCAATTGTTTTCTTAATCAAACACAAGCCCATCATATATTTTATCAGTGTATGCACAAAAAATGATTGTCATCATGTTTTAATATATGACTACTTTCATGAAAGGAGTTTGGAAGAAAATGCATGATGACTTTCTATGACATAAATAACCTGCAAATCACAATTTAATCATATAATTAAGCTTCAAATCACAAGAACACACAATAAATTCAAAATCACGATTTAATCATATTTTAATCAAACAATAAGCTCCAAACTAAATATCAATCACATAAATAGCCTCCAAATCACACAAATATTCTCCAAATTACACTTTGAACACATAATACACACAAAATAAAATTTTTAACTTCAAAAGGCTCAATAACCAAGTTGAAATGAAAGTCTCGACGCTTCCCTCATGCACACTTAATAAAACGAAGAGTTTTGGACAGTGTCTCGATGTTGTTCTTAGCGTCTTGATGCTGGTATATTCTCATAATTTTTTGCTCAATTTGGGGGAGAAAACTTTAGGGTTTAGACCCATTTTATAGAGATTTGCTAAATTGGGAGACCTTGGGGCTTTCTGGAGAAGGATCGGGGCTCTGGATCACGGAGATCAAGACGAAAGTAGAAGATCGACGTGGTTTTATCCTTCTACCCTTTTTATTTCCATTTTAGTTGCTGTAATTAGACTGTAATGAATGCTATTGGGACTATTTTGATTATGTTTGGTGGCTAAGTTCTTCATTTTAGGGAATTAATGTAGCTAATGGATCATTGCTCTTAATTAATTGAAGTTTATTGATATTATCTCTCATTTCTATCCTTTTATGCATTGGGAACATAATGCCTTTAGACTACTGGTCATAGTTTAATTGAATGTCAGCTTAAATTGAGCTTGAAAGAGAGGGTTTAAGTTTAGAAAAACAATGCATGACAATTGGGTTTCGCCTAAGTGACATAGGATTAACAGAAATCAATTAAGGCTTAAAATGAAGGGTCTTAATGTTTTTAATTAACTAATTAGCGCAACTTCTAGGCCTCAAAATTGAATAAGACGATAGTATCAATTGCCCGGTTAACTAATTGTAAGATCCAATTAGTGAAATTAATTCTTTAAATGTTGTTAACCCTGTTGTTCTCATTTATTGGCTTTCTTGCATGTGTTTTTATTTGCTTTGATCGAGTGCTATCCAACTTGGTCTACTCATACCATTTTACTACTTGGGCCTGTGAGCTTGCAAAAACGCATAGTTACGTGCAACAAAGCGCACGTCTTGACCTAGTATAGCATCATCGAGACACCGTTAAGCAGCATCGAGATGCTACCCTCGTGGTTTCTCTTGCTTTTTTTTTTATGCAGATAAGGCGTCTTGATGCTTTCTAGGTGTCGAGACGTCGTGCCCTCGATTTTCTTGACTCAATTCACATCCTGTCTTCATTTGATTGCTCCAATTGATGCTAAAATTAGTTATTTTTTCACCATAAAACTCATAAAAGCTTGGTTTTGCTCCAAATGCTTGAAATTTATAAAATAACCAAATATGATTGTGAAAGTACACAATAAAGTCACAAAATTAACAATAACTAAAACCTAAGAATAACATATTTTGTATACTATCAGTCTCTATATTTTCAAATTTGTAACACTTTAATCTTTGTCATAAAAAATTCCATCAAAATTAAATGTCAATTTTTATTATTTAACGATTTAGACTTTGTAGCTTATAAACAATGGGTCCCTAATTAGTTTATTGATCTATCTATGTAAGAAATTTTATTAAACCTTAATAATAATTTTCACGATAGAGACTAAATCGTTACAAAGTTTAAAGTATAGAGACTAAATTGTTACATATTAAAATTTAGGGACTAAATTGTTACAAAATTGAAAATACATGGACTAAATCGTTACAAATCAAAGTTCATAGGCTAAGTTGTTACTTTCAAAAAAGTTTAGGGACCAAAAGTGATTTTTAAGCTATATTATTTTTGCAAAAGATATTATTATCTTTATTTATTTAAAAAAAATTAAAACTTTTTTAATTAAAATAAATAATTTAGGCTTTTATATTTGTATATTTGCATTGTAGATTTTATTTCCTTCAAATAATTTAAATCTATTGTATCTACAAATTTGCCAATAAAAAATATATAATACTATAATTTTAGTTTTAGTTTCTTCTTTAAATTTGATATTTTTTTCTTAATATCAAATATAAATGAATATGAATAAAAATATTTTTAATTTTTAATAAATTATTAAAAACTAATCGCATTAGATAAATTAGATAACTTTTAATTTTATGTATAATATATTTCTAACCTTTTAAATTCTTTTTAAAACTCATAAACTTATAGAAACTTTTAAAAGTTTAAGACCTATTAAAAATAAAATTGAAAGTCTAAAAGATTTTATTTTTAAAGTTTAAATAATTTAAAGATTAAATTTATATTTTAATGAACTTATTCTCAAAATATATATCAATGTGTTTACAAAATCTGCCCATAAAGTTCTGAATCGGTTGGTAGAAGTAGGTGAGTTTGAGGTGGGAAATTAGATGATAAGGCACGTGGACAGAAAAGAGAGCGAAGGTGAGGTTGAAGACATAGAAAGAGGTGTTTTAAGGTTTTTTTTTATCACAAGTAAATCTTTTGGATTGGAAAATCCAATTAATTTCCATTTGAGGAAAATAGAAAATTGAAAATGAATTTAGATTTTATAAACCTTAATTTCAAAATAATTTAGTTTAACAAAAAAAAAAAAAAAAAAAAAAGCAAATTGGCATTGTCTAAAATTCTTTTCGTATCTTTTTTATATCATTCGGTAATCCAAATTTAACAGTTTTAAAATCAAGTTTTAATTTTGATTTGACAAATCCATATATATATATATATATATATTTTACTTTAACAAACTTTTGAAAAGTCTGTTTGATAAACAATCTAAATTTTATTTTCGATTGACTGAGTTTAGTGAATATATGTGTTTTTAAAAATTGTTTTCAAATTATGTGATCCAAATAATGTAAATTCTGAAAACAACATTTTTATGCTTTCATTGTATTTCAATTTTGAATTTGGAATTTTAAAATGTAGAATTATATTAAAAAAGATAAAAACTTTAATAAATATGGTATTCAATGTTATAACTCAATTTGTTTTTATTAAATTAAAATATAATACAATATATTAGAAATTATATGATAAATATAAAATAATAATTATACAAAATTTATAACAACAAACATTTCATAAATTAATTAATAATAGTTTATATTCATTTTGCAACTACAATTAGTTTCATGGTCTATAAATATATTATATAACACATTTTGAACGATTGTTTAAATTGGAATCCAATTTTCTAAATCTGCTACCAAATATATATGTGAAATACAATTCTATTTTCATTGAATTCCTTGTTTTCAAAATTATGTTTTCGGATTGCTTACCAAACATGTCATAAATTTCCAAACTTTTTTGGTCTTTGATTTTAAAATCGATTATGGTTTGAAAATTGATTTCAAGTCAATTTTAGGACATGTTTGAGAATGATTTTAGAAATAGTGATTTTAGCAGGATTGATTTGTTTACAATTAATTTATGAAAAGTGATTTTCATATAATCATTTTAATGTTTGGTTCTACATTTTTAATAGTGATTTTCATATAATTAAAAGTGACTTTCAATGATTAAGGACATTTTTTAGAGTGACTTTAGAATAAATGTTTTAAGCTAAGTGATTTAATTATAATTAATTTTGTAAAAGTTTTAGTTGTAAATCATTTTAATATTTGGTTCCACTCTTGTAAAAATGATTTAAATTTAATTAAAGTATTCTTTAAACAATTAATGTTTATTTTCAAATGTGATTTTAGAATCATCAAATTACTAAAGAGAGTATTACATTCGAAATTATTAAAAAAAAAAGAGTAGGTGGTAGACAAAAGTTATACCAAGAGAACTAAAAAATTAAGATAGAAAAAAATAAAGCTAGAGAAAAAAATGTTAAAGACATGGAGGGATAGAAATTTTAGAGAGATGGACAAAAAATTAAGAGCGAAAAATTTAATAGAGAGTGAAAAAAAATAAAAAAATAGAGAAATAAATTTAGAGAGATATATAAAAAATTTTAAGAAAATGATAAAAAATTTAGGGAGAAAAACTTTACTAAGAAAAAAAAAAGTTCAAAGTCAAGGACAAAAAAGTTCAAGAGCAAAAAGTTATAGCAAGAGGTAAAAGATTATAGAGAAAAAAAGTTAAAGAGATACAAAAATTATAAAGAGATGAACGAAAAAATTTAGAGATAAAAAAAGTTAGAGAGAGTTAAAACTATTGAAGAGAAAAAAAAGTGAGAAAATGAATAAAAATGTTAAAAAGATAATAAAGTAAGAGATAGACATTATAAAAACTTTAGAGAGAGAAAAATATGTATTTTTTAAATAATCATGGATGACCTCAATGGTGATGGTTTTGTGAATATATGCTTCTTGATGGAAATTAATGAATTTTTATAAAAGATGACAATTTTTAATCGTCACAAAAAGTAATGTATTTTTTTAAAAAAATATGAAATAATAGTCATTTTAAAGACAAAATCACTTGAGAATCACCTCCAAAGTGATTGACTGGGAATCACTTAAAGTGATTTTGGATGTTTCCACAATCACTTTTTTATCATTGCCAAACATTACAATTTTGAAAGAGAATTGATTTTGGACATGTCAAAAGTGATTTTGGGCATTCCAAAATCACTCCCAAACATGCCATTAATTTCAAATCTAAATTCTCTGGCCAAACTAATTTCCCAACTAGTCCTAGACTTTTAATATTAATTTAATATTTTTAATTTTAATTTTTAAAAACAAAACCGAGCCACAAATACGATGTGTACAATGTACACCAATATTATAAACTCAAAATTTTTACCAATTTTTTAAAAATTTAGAAGAGGAGTTAATTTTTTTTTACTCTTACATGATTATATAATTCATTAAGTATTATGCCAAATAAGTTTATTATCAATCAATTTTAACATTAATCAATGGTGAGGAATTAAATTGTAAAATGTTAAAATATAAGGGACTAAATTGAGATTTTATAATATCCAAAATGTAAGACCTAATTTTTGTCATGTAGTAATTAGATGAAAAAGAAAAAAAATGTAAAAATAACATTTTGGTCTCGGTACTTTTTGTTTCATTCCATTTTAGTTCATGCACTTTCAAATGTCCAATTAGTTTTAATAAAGCTTAAAATTGGTTTCTATTGTTAGTTTATTGTTAACTTTTCTAAAAACAAATTAGTCTCTAATTAGCCTTCATTTTATAGATTTTGGAAATATGTTCGCATTGTATCTTTTCTTACAAGAAAAATGTCATGATTATTTAATCAATTTCAATACAAATTAATTTCAAACTAATGATAAGAACTAATTTAAGCTTTATTGAAAGTATAAAGACTAAACTTAGATATTTGAAAATGCAGGGACTAAAATGAAATAAAATTTAAAGTACAAGTACTACAATGATATTTTAACTCAGAAAAAAAAGAAAAGAAAAGACAAGGAAAGGGAAGAAGAAATATTATCTTGTTTTTAGAAAAATGGAAAATAAAAGAAAAATGACCACCCTCGAAGGAAAAAAAAAAAAGAATAAAAGAAAGACATCATGCCAGCTGGAAACAAAAGAAAAAGAACAAAGAAAGTGGTTACGGAAGCTTTCTTTAAAAGCTTTAAAAAACAAGAAATAAAAAAAAAAGATATATAAATAAGAGAATGAGAAAGGAAAAGAGAAAGGGGAAGGGGAACTCGCTGGAGGTGGTTCAAAGAGCCTTAAGCTGACCGAAAAATCGTGTCTGAAGTCGGTCAAAGAAGCTTTTAGGCAAGAATTCATCTTGGTAAGCCTGTTTTATTATTATTGGAAAACTTATATGATAGTTTCTGAGTTTCTTCCTTTGGTTCAAGAAATTTTATGAATCCTTGTGTTTATTCTTACTTGGAGTTGGCCCAAGTAAGAGACAGAAAATGAAATACCGAATTTTTAGTGTGAAGAGCAAAAGAAGAAGGAAATCATGTTATTTTCCTACCATCTGTGTTAGTCTGCCTCAATTCATTGACATTTTGTTATCATATTTCATGGCAAGGGCAAGTAAAACTTCATATGATCTGTAACTCATCTTTCTCATAAAGAGGAGAGAGTGGTTGGAATAATGGTAAAGATATGGATGGATATATTAATTAGGAATGATTTTGGTTTGTGTTTGTAATAATTAGTTTGAACAAAAACCAATATAATACTTTCAAATGTCCAAACCTTAAAATTGGTCTCCACTCAAATGTTTACGTAAAGCCGGATGGCGAAGAAGAGGAACATGGTTGTTCCAAATGCCTTAAACCATGGCTTCCGCCAGCCTTCAGCTGCTCCACCTGCAACTTCCACATCCACCAATCATGCATCGACCTTCCTCCTAAAATCCA
Source organism: Trichosanthes truncata (assembly GCA_033996785.1). Taxonomy (NCBI): domain Eukaryota; kingdom Viridiplantae; phylum Streptophyta; class Magnoliopsida; order Cucurbitales; family Cucurbitaceae; genus Trichosanthes; species Trichosanthes truncata. Next base: position 19,940,630 of record JAWPNB010000004.1, read on the forward strand.
CACCCCCATCCATCACCATCACAAATCTCCTCTTCACAGAGTCCTCAACAACACACACTGCAAGTGCTGCGGCCACCAGCCAAGCGGACAAACTTACAGCTGCCCTCAATGTGATTTCATCATCGACGTACAATGCGTCATCGCCGACACCAAATCCAGCGGCTTAATCCAGATGCCCGGCGGCCAGTTTCGACATTTCACCCATCCCCATCCATTGACCTTTCTACAACACCAACAGTTCAATAGTACAAGAATAGTTCTTTGCCTGCTCTGCCATAGGCGTATCAAATCAGGTTCTACTTACTTTTGCTCTCACTGTGATTCTCACTTTCATCAACAATGCGCCGAGCTGTCTCGTGAGATCCTGGATCTTTGTTATCATCAGCATCCATTGTTTCTTTTTGCCCGATCCTTTGGCAAGGAGGATAATCTTTGCAACAGCTGCAGAAATATTTGCTTCAATACTTTCTTCTACAGTTGTCCACCTTGTAAATTTAATCTTCATGTTGCCTGTTTATCATCATACCAACACCAACACGACTTCATCCAACTCCACAAGCTATTTCCCGCTTATACATGCCAACTTTGTGGTAAGAATAATAATAATTCAGAGCCTGCCATTCCTTGGCTTTGCAGCATTTGCCATCTCTTCGCCCATATAAAATGTGCCGAGCTACCAACCATTCTCCATACCAATGAACATCGTCATCCCTTGAATCTAACCTTCTCTCAGCTTCATTCACTAATTAGTTTAGCCTGCAAAATTTGCGGTAAAAACATAAACATGTCCTTTGCTAGATACGCTTGTCACACTTGCAGCTATGATGCCCATTTGAATTGTGCTAAGATTCGAGAAAAGTTTGAGGATGCGGAAGAATTACAAGACATGAACTCAATAATAATGCCGACAAAAGTTGTTGATGTTGGCACGAATGAGATTATTCTACATAATTTCCATAACCACAGGTTGACCCTTTGCCCTGGTGAGGATAACCAGCGTTGTAATGGGTGTATGCAATCCATAATTACTCAATCTTATGGTTGTCGACAGTGCGACTTCTATCTGCACGAAGAATGTGCAAGGTTTTCTAGACGACACAGAAATTTCACGCTCCATTCGCACGAGTTGAATATGGTCTATATCCCTGATTTTATATTCTCGTGCGCTGTTTGTCTTCAAAATTGTCATGGCTTCGCCTATCACTGTGAAAAATGTAACTACACGATTGACACTCGATGTGCTGCAATTACATTCCCATTTATACATCCAAGTCACTGCCATCCCCTATTTCTTTACAATGATAAAGGAAAACATAAGTGTGGAGGTTGTGGGGGAGGGCTGAAGAACAAATTAGTGTTTGGATGTGACGATTGCAACTTTTATTTGGATGCAAGATGTGCCAACCTGCCACTTGCGGTGAGAAATAGATTTGACCAACATCCTTTGAGCCTTACCTTTGAGAATAAAGATGAGGAAGGTGATGAATATTACTGTGATATTTGTGAGCAAGAAAGAGCAACAAATGAGTGGTTTTACCATTGCAAGATTTGCTATTTTGCTGCACATATGAGTTGCACTCTTGGGGATTATCCATTTCTAAAGTCTGCAAAGTTTGAGGGTCATAGGCATCCGCTCAATTTGGTGAAAGAGGGAAAGAAAGGATACTCTGCTTGTGGTGCTTGTGGCCATTCTTGTGAAGGAAATTTGGCATTCGAATGCGAGCATTGCACTTGCAAGTTCAATGTGCATGCATTTGGACTGTGTTACTACCATAACCTTACACAAGGCCAAATAACTTTCACGATGCCTTCCCTTTACTCACGTTCACTCGCCCTCTTCTTGGACCCAATTCAAAGGTAAAACAAAAAATGTATATATTATATAAGATGCTTCATAACATAGTTGGTCTAACATTTTCTTGTATATGTAGAAAGAGGAGGAAGAGCATTTTGCTGGGGCAAAATGGGAATCATCCTTGGAATGAAAGAATTTTCAAGGAAATTAAAGAGTTCATGGTCAATCATGGACGATGGATTGACTCTATTAAGATACAATAGGAGGACAATGAGAAGTCATTTTGGCCTATAAAGCATGACGGAGAGGAAGGTTCCACATCCAAGGTTAGGCTACATGCCTTTCGTATCGTGAAGTTTCTTTAGAAAAATGATGTGAATCTTTTTATATTCACCTTTGATTTTTTATTTGGGTTGATTGGTGATTTAACATGGTATCATAGGAGAAGGTCTTGAGTACAAAGTCGTATAATGTCATTTTCTCTCAAATTAATATTGATTTCGACCTTCTACAAATTTCTAAGTCTATAAGTAAGGGGGAGTGTTGGAGTGTTGATATAATTAAATTTAGTTTTTAGATTGATAGGTGATTTGACAGTGGACATGTTTTAATTTTTAAACTATTATATTAAAGCTTTTCTATGCATAAGGATAGATAAAAGTTAAATACTTCAAATTTACTATTTTTAATATAATGACAGGAAGAAGTGGAGAGGAATGTGGCAATGTCATTGGGACAGTACGGGCGCTTGGAAGGGGGCTATTGGGACGATGGAGCCTCAGCCTTGTCCTCAATACAGAAGGTACGAAAAGTCCATCAACTCCATCCGCACTGAATATGACCACAAAGGAAACTGGTCCGAAAGGCATGGCGGAAATCGAGGTGCCACATCTACGGTCAGTAACGCTTCTGATACTTTTTTTTAAAAAAAAAAAAGTTTAAATTACAAGTTTAGTAAACTTTAAAAAATATATAATAAATTTTTGAACTTTCAATTTTGTGTCGAGCCCCTAACATATTCAAATTTTTAAAAATTTAATTGATCTAAATTTTATGTCTAATAAGACTCAAAACTTTCAATTTTGTGTCTAGTAGTTTCGTGAATGTTAAAAAACGTTGAATAGGTCAAAGATCTAATACATACAAAATTAAAAATTCAGGGATCTATTAGACACAAAATTGAAAGTTTAAGGAGTTCTTAGACACTTTTTATAGTTCGTGGATCAAATAGATACAAATCTAAGGGGGTGTTTGGCCTGCAGAGTTGAGTTGAGTTGAGTTGGGCAGAGTTGAGTTGAGTTGAGTTGAGATGTGGAGAGTTAACGAGCAACACTTTGTAGAATGGAAACTATGTGAAATTACTCAAAATGGTGGAGAGTTAATTACTCAAAACGGTGGGGTTGAATTGTTTTGTAGAAAGTTGATTTGTTGATGGACCAAACGGGGAAGTTGGGTTTTAAACCCAACTCAACTCAACTCAAGTTAGTGAGCCAAACACCACCTAAAATTTTTTGACTTATTAGACGTTTTTTAAAGTTTAAGGATCAATTAGACACAAACTTGAGAGTTCAAGAACTAAACTTGTAATTTATCCAAAAAAAAAAAAAATCATGTTTTTTATTTTTAACAAATGTATACAACCATTTATTGATCATTATTTTCTTATTTTTAAGAAATTTTCAAAATACTATACAAATTTCGATGAATAAAAACTTAATTTCTAAATTTTTTAAAACTAAGTTTGTGTTTATTTAGGCTCCGTTTGATAACCATTTAGTTTTTGGTTTATAGTTTTTTAAAATTTCACTTGTTTTCTCATCATTTCTCTACAATTTTCTACAATGATTTTTATCCTTCTTAAGAAAACATTTGAATTCCTAGGCAAATTCCAAAAACAAAAACAAGTTTTTGAAAATTATTTTTTTTTTAATTTTCAAAACTTAGGTTGGTTTTTGAACACATAGGTCAAAAGTGGATAACAAAACAAGTAAACCCATAGGTAGAAGTAGTATTTATAGGTTTAATTTTTAGAAACCACAAACTCAAAACCAAATGGTTATCAAACGGGCCTTAGTCTTTTAATTTTGTGTGGTAGATCCTTGCCATTAACTCTGTGTTTATGTTGTATGCTAATTGTGTTATTTAAGGATTACATAGCATAATAATTTTGAGTAGATTTCAAACATTTGGTGACTTAAACACTAAACTCAAGAATCTATTAAAGACAAATTGAAAGTTTTGCAACTTATAAAAATGTGTTATAGTACTTTGAGCTAAATAAATACAAGCACAAAAGTTCACAAGGACCCAAAGCTCTTTAAAGTAGCCAATCCAAACATAGCTTAGTAGATAAGACACCAATTACCATTCTAACGATCGATGGTTCAATCTCTCCATCATGCAATTGTTGAACTCAAAAAAAAAAAAAAACTCTTAAAAGTACAAGAACGAAGGAGACACCACCCTCAACATTTAGAAACCAAATCTATAATTTAATCTAAATAAAATTATTTTATTATTTTTTACTTATAAAATTCATAATAATTATAAGAAATCGAAAATGATATAACAATTAATTTTGCATATTTTATTTTAAAAAATGTAAGTAAAATTTGATTTTTATTTTTGGTTAAAAATCACTTTTAGTTTATGAACTTTTATTGAAGTAATAATTTAGTCTATGAACTTTGATTTATAAAGATTTAGTCCATGTACTTTCAATTTTGTAACAATTTAGTCATTGTACTTTCAAATTTGTAATAATTTAATTCCTACAGTAAAAATTCCATCAAAATTACATGTTAATTTTTATTATTTAACGATTTATACTTTGTAGCTTATGTATTGGGTCCCTAATTAGTTTATTAATCTACCTAGGTAGGAAATTTCATTAAATCTTAACAATAATTTTTACAACCGAGACTAAATCGTTACAAATTTGATAGTACAAAGACTAAATTGTTACATACTAAAGTTCAATGACTAAATTGTTACCAAATTAAAAGTATAGAGACTAAATCGTTACAAATCAAAGTTCATGGACTAAATTATTACTTATATGAAAGATTAGAAATCAAAAGTGATTATTTTTTCAGTTTACAATTTTAGAGAACAAGAAACTAAACTCGTCAAATGAATTTAAAGAATAAGATACGGGAAAAATACTTACCAACGTTGTTTTTCTTCCTTAAAAACATAATATAAGCCTTTCTCAAAATAATAATACTACTACTACTAATAATAATAATATAAGAAAATTTAAACAAGATCAATGTACCTAAACAAGGCCTTTTTTTTGGATATAATAAATAGGAAGAATCTCATAACCCTTTTTTTTGTAACATTATTATTTCTTTTTTATATTTTATATTTCTCATATTCCTTTTTACCAATTTTTTAAGGAAGAAAAATAGAATCTTGCTCGATAATTATATCTTGTTTATAATTCTTTCTATTATATTAAAAAATTATAAAAACTGCAATTTTTTATGTCAATTTTGAGAAATCTGTTTGATAACTCTTTTTCAACTTTGAAACTTCTTCTTTAAGGTTGTTGATTTCAAATTGTAGGTCTTGAATCGTAACCTCCTTGTTTTCTTTGAACCTTTTGAATATATCATCCATCGTGATTGGGATGATATCTGTTATATCAACTGGCTTCTTCTTTGAAGTTTCTTCTTTTGAGACGTCTTTCTTTAGTGATTCTTTGAGTTGTCTAAGGACCATCTCTTTGACTGTGTCATATGGAATCTTATCCAATATATCAAAGAGAAATTCTTGATCACTGCTTAGGACATTTATGTAATTTAGACAATTGCATAATCTTCCGCCTTTGCACTCCTTCTTATGCTCTATTTTCTACTCTCCTTCACTGGAGGAGTATGAATCTGACTCTTCTTGAATCTCAAGAATCTCATTGTTTGATTCTTCAGAAATATCTGAGAAATCATCTGAGTCCTTCCCGAAAGCCATTAGCAACTATTGTTGAGCTCTTCATCGATCTGCAACTCATTGATTTTTCCTTTCAAATGACATTTATTTGAATAATGTCTGTATTTCTTGCACTTATAACACTGGATTTGTCTTCCAGTCTTCTTTGATCTTTTTTCGAATTTATGTTGAGTGTCTCTAGGGTAATCCCTAGAAATCTTTCTTTTGTATCCTCTTGACTCTCTGTATACATTTGGCTTTGTATACTTTCTTGAGACTTTTGAAATTTTTTTCATCCAACGTGCCTTTTGTTTTTGAATTTGGGATGGAGCTTGTGTACTTGGATGAAGATCGTACATGTCACAGAACTGTCCTATCTCTCTTATTCTGTTGGCACTTGTGTTCGCCTTATCATTTGCTTTTTGCTGAAGGCATTGAATAATACTAAAATTGATAACATTTTGAATCAGATCTCTGTAGGTGAGCTTTTCCCATGGAATGTTTCCTTCATTTAATTCTTTCGTATGAAGAATTAATTTAGCCTGGAAAAGTTTAGGTAAACATGTAATGAACTTTTCCTTCCAGATTTGATCATTGCAATGTGGTCTTTTGTAGACTTCTGCCAAAAAGATGTCTTTGTACCATCTAAAATCTTGGGACTTTGGGCACTTGAGATTTTGTAAATAGGTACTTGACAAATGACGAAAATTATCGTTATTATCGATAAATTTTTTGGCAATCGCATGTGTGAGAGTGATCACCGCATTTTCTACTTCTTCGATTATTGTCCTGGTTGTGGACGCTACTGTTGATGATTCAACTGTTCCTTCCATTACAGATCCAGTTATCAAACCCGTCCTTTTGGTGGATTTGTGTTTTAGGATCTTCTTTTTTTGTTCATCAGTATAAGAATGATCCCACCATCCTTTGAGAATTCCATAAAACCCCGAAGACCATATCACTGCAAAGCAATACAGTCCTAGTGATATAGTGAAGATTCAAAATCAGAAGAGTTATACTCCTAGAAATGATTCTCATAAGAGAAATTGGTATCCAAAGCCTACAAGGCCAGATCTTCAATTTGAAGAGAGGAACTACATGACCTACAAATCTTTCGATGGAGATTCCATTTATGAGTGGAACCTAGATGGACTATCAGAATATTTGATTCATGGGAGTTCTTCAAGAAATGCTGATGGCAAACATAGCATACATATTCAAGTATTCGATCTTAATTCTCTTTTGCAGTTGGCAATTGAGCAATTGGTATCAGAGCCTTCAATTCAATAAAAGTCTCTTGATAATTTGATTTCTATTTTGTTGATTTCAAGTTTTTTGTTGGGGAAGAGATCTAAATATTGAATTTCAATTCTCTAAGAAAGAGAAAAGAGATTTAATACTTTCTCTTCACTATATCTTTTCTACCAAACTGCTGATATTGTCGGTGCGTCCTCTCGTCGAAGTGCAGGTGTTTGGCAAGGGCATAAGGTGTTCCCGACAGAGTGAGTAAGATCGTTGGTAAGCCGCATGTTCCCCCTGCAACGAGTACACGGATATCAGGAGCAGAAGAGAAAAAGTTGGTGAAAAAAAATTCTTAAAATTCTTATCATTTTCTTGAAGAATTTTGATTTTATATTTTGATGTCCAACTTGATAAAAAGTTTGGTCTCAAAATTCAAATCAAATGGAGAATCAAAAGCCCAAGAGGCAGAGAAGGTAATGATTCAAGAAGTTGAAAAGCATCGATTCAAAGAAGGTGAGGTTGCAGATGTTAGTCTAAAAAATGTCTCAACCAGCATAAAAAATATTGAATAAGATCTGCATTAATGGAATATTCCCAAGATAGATCCATCAACGATCTACCAAATTAATACTTTCAATTTTACTCAGAAATAGAGGAATAAAATTGGAAGAACGAACTATTCCAACCATCCACAATCCAGAAACACTGAGATTGTTCTCAAGAGACATGATGCTCAAACATAAAGAAGACCGATATCAATTCCTTCATATTGGTCTAGTCCAAGTAGGTATCAAACCCCTATACAAGGTAGGTCTCAACATTCCAATCCTCGTATCTATAAGAGATAAGAGACATTTGGATTACAAGAACTCTATGTTAGGACTTATTGAAGCCAACATGGAAGGAGGACCGGTCTACTTCAACTGCTATCCAAATTATACGGTATCATTAACAGATGCCAAAATTTTGAATACGTTAGTCCTTGATATCTACTTCAAAGGATTAAACGTAGATGAAGAAGTTGAAGGATTCGTTGTGATTTTTAGACTCAATTACCATCCCATGAAGACTACGATAGCTCCTCGATGTATTGTAGAATCTTCGCCTGATGGAAAGACGATTCTATTCGAGGCAAACATCGATAAATCTTTGATAGACATCCCAAAGACTTTGACTTGGGAAGATTACTAGGAAATCATCTTGGAATCTAGAAAGAGCATTCACTTCTGCTCGCCTTAAACCAAAGACTTTGACTCTAATCGAAGAAAGACCAGATGGTAGTGTTTGAATCGAATTTGAAGATGAAGAACCTGCCAAGCCGAGAGTGACTCGCTTTGCTCCTTCAAGGCACAGTGCCTCTAGTAGCAGAGTACAATACAAAAAATGGTATACAAAGGTAACTCTAAAAATACAGGATTTCAAAATAGAACTCATTACTTTGATTGATTCAGGAGCATACCAGAACTGTATCCATGAAGGTATTATACCATCAAAGTACTTCAAGAAAACTACTGGAATCCTAAGAGGTGCCAATGGAAGTCCATTGAAGATCAATCACAAGTTATCAGAAGCTCATATATGCAAAGAGGGTATTTGCTTCGTAACTTCATTCCTATTGGTGAAAAACCTAAGCCAAGTTGTGGTGTTAAGAACACCATTCATTACTCAATTATACCCCTTAGAAGCTTTCAATGAAGGTATATGGGCGCAATTACTTGGAAGAAAGATTATGTTCGAATTCAGCAAACCAATTTAAGCTCATAATGTACAACTTATAAGTAAAGAGAGCCGGTTGGATTTGATTAACCTTAAAGAAAAGCAAATTTCCTTTCTTAAGGAAGAAGTCAACTGCAAAAGAGTTGAAGAAAATCTTCTTCAAAAAACTGTCTAAGAGAGATTCAAATGTTAAAGACAAAGATTGAACGAGAAGTATGTTCAAATCATCCCAATGCCTTTTGGGATAGGAAAAAGCATGTGGTAAATTTACCGTATGTTAAAGATTTCAAAGAAGATCAAATTCCAACAAAGGTAAGACCAATTCAGATGAATTCTGACTTGTTAAAGCATTGCCGATCGGAGATTGATGATCTTCTAAAGAAGAAGCTGATCAGACCCTCCAAGAGTCCTTGGTTGTGTGCAGCATTCTACATTAACAACCAGGCAGAAAAGGATCGTGGTGTGCCCCAACTGATAATCAACTACAAACCTTTAAACAAAGTTTTGGAATGGATTAAATATCCAATTCCAAATAAAAATGATTTACTCAAAAGAATTACAAATTCAAACGTGTTTTCAAAGTTTGGTATGATATCAGGATTTTGGCAAATCCAGATTTTAGAAAAGGATAGGTACAAAACTGCATTCAATGTTCCTTTTGGACAATATGAATGGAACGTCTTGCCCTTCGGGTTGAAAAACGCTCCATCAGAATTCCAAAAGATTATGAATGACATCTTTGAACTTATTCAACAATTATCAATTATCTATATTGATGATGTGTTAATCTTCTCATAAGGTATAGATCGACATTTTTCTCATTTAAAAAAAAAAATCATTGATATTATTAAACAAAGTGGTTTAGTAATATATGTCTCAAAAATAAAAATATTTCAAATAAAGATCAGATTTCTTGGTTTTGAAATCTATATGGGGCAAATTAAACCCAATCAAAGGTCCATAGAGTTTGCTAATGATAGGAATGAACTCTTCATCCCGCAGCAGAAGCATTGGATCGTCTTTGATTTATTTAGAATTAAACTAAAATACAAGGGTTAAGCAATAAATACCTTGAAAATATGGAGATTCATCTGGCGGGTCTTTATCTCCTCCACAAAGTCTTCCTTGCTATGACTCTAACAAAAGATCAAGGCTTGTGGGAGCCTCTTGAAAGAAAATCCTCAAGGGATTAAAGAGGGAGAGGTTTAGAGAGAATTCTCTAATTCTCTCTTTGAGGAGATGTGTGTTGTTCAGAATGCACAATGGCTCACCCCTAGGGTCCTATTTATAGTGGTCTAGGGAAGATAATAAAATAATATATTTTAATATCTAATATATTAAAATATATTTATCTAAACAATTTGAATCATATTCAAACCTTTTAAAATTCTCCTATGACATTTATTTTCTAATTTGAATCCAATTCAAATTTAATAAATATTTTTTCTTTAATGTATCTAATATACATTAATTATTTTCATATTTAATGTATCAAATACAATAAATATATTTTCCTTTTTTATATTTAATATATCTAATATATTAAATATTAATTTGAACACTACAAATTAAATATTAATTTGAACATTTCAATTTTCTCTTTCAACTAAATTGATCTTTTAGTGTTACTGTGAGCTAGCAAGGGGACCTTATGGACCTACAAATTACAAGCTCCAATGATACAAAAACAATTAATTAAACTCTTTAATTAATTAATTTTCATTCATTAACTATAGGTCACTCCACTATAGACCTAGAGTTGTACTCTTATGCACTGTAGGACAAGTTGTGTCCATAGATATAATCACTACATGCAAGTCGATCCTTCACGAGTTCGTAATTACAGCTGGGTCAAAAGTCCGTTTTACCCCTATAATTTCATCTTGCACCTTAAGTACCACTGATCCTCTAATGAACAATCTGTTTATAATCTAATTAGAAATTAGGTCCCTCTCGGGCCAGTGAGAGGGTGGGGCCCCATTGTTCAAGTCCCGAAATCAGCACTTAAGGGAACTACTCATCTACTTACCCTATATGGGAAGAAGTGAATTCCATCTTGTCAGATTATGTTCCCAGCTCCCTATTTGGTCAAGTCCCCAAAATGGTAGGCATATTGAATCGGTTACAAAAGCCACTCTCACCCATGCAAATCAAAGGACAAGCCCTCACAGACAGGAGTTCATAACTCACTTAGGATTAAGATCGAATCGCATATGATCATCCTGATGAAATATTAATCTTCTCAATTAATGGATTTATAAATAGAGATTAAATATTTCGTGGTCCAGTCTTATACAAACTCATTGTATAAAATATCCCCACTCACATGTCTCCACATGAATGATTTGGATCAAATCATTTGTAACTATTACAAAGTGGGCCGTATCAATAGTGTTACTAGGATAAGGCACCCACCTTATCCATATACTATGACTCTTTAGGTTATTTCTTGAACATGATCCTCTCGTATGTCAATCACATACTGTTCAAGATTACAATAATAACCTTGGATTTTTCATATAATGGATAATATTATATTGCAAATAAAATAATTAAAATAATTAATAATTATTATATAAATTATTAATTATGAGGCTTTAGGGCATAAATCCCAACAGCTAATAACTTTCGGATCAAATTTTAGAAAAAACCCAATTACAAAGGTTTTTGGGCTGTCTCAACTATGTTTCAGACTTTATAAAAGATCCGAGGTCCATTTGTAAACCACTGTTTCAAAGACTAAAGAAAGAAGCAAAACTCTGGACAGCTGAGCATACGCAAGTTCTAAAGAGGATAAAAGCTTTCATTCGGAAGTATGGAACGATACCCAGAATTATTCAACTGTTAAGAAAGAAATTTTGGCCATAGTTTTATGTGTTAAAAAATTTCAAGGTGATTTAAATAATAAGAATTTATTATTAAAACATATTCGAAGGCATCGAAATTTGTTTTAGAAAAGGATGTCAAGAATCTCGTCTCAAAACAAATTTTCGTGAGATGGCAAGCGATTTTATCATGTTTTGATTTTGAAATATTGCCTATAAAAGACATACAAAACCCGCTTGTAGATTATCTCTCAAGGGAGTTTCTAACTCCAAAACTCTCTCCTCCATCTCCATATTCTTCCTCTTCTCCCAAAGATAATAGGAAAGAAAATGTCGAGTAGAAAGGCAAAAGCCCTGTTGCACCTGTCTCAAAGGAAAAATCCAAATCCTCTACGTCTCAAACAGTGGCCCCAATGACAGCGGATCAATATGCTATAGATTTTGATTTCACGCCGGTAGTCAGATCTAGAACGAATAGATCCACTAGAGTCGTAATTCCTGATTCAATGGAGTCATCAACTCCAACACCGAGGCCTTCGGCCCATTTTACCCTTCAGAGAAGACGAACAGTCTCTCCGACATCTCAATGTTCCTCGAGAAATCAAAATCCCTCTCAACAAGGATTATCGTCTACCAGACCAGTTACTTTCGTTGATGCGACGATACCACAAACAAGGTTCGTCCCTAGACTGGAGAAAAGAACCTATTTCCAAAAATCGATTCAAATTTCAGAACCCTTGGTAGAACCAGAGTTCAATGGTAACTCCATAGTGGAAGTTATCAAAAATATGTTTTCAAAAGGCTTCCTACTCATGCCGGAAGAACTATCCAAAACAAGAAAGTTCTACGAATTCATCCTCGTATACACCAAATCGGTCGAGATAACTCATATCTCAGATCGTGATGATCCGACACGGATCTCTTTCTCAAAAGTGAAAATATTCAAAGTTCTGACTCCAACCTATTGGAACCAGAACATATTAACAGAAAGAAGTTTCTCAAAAAACTTCAAAACACAAACGTATCAGTTTCGAGACTATATCAAAGTATGGTACAACGTCATGTGGTACATCAAATTTGAACATTCATGGTTCATTCAATTTTTCCAAAGAGCACATCGTATGGATTTTCCATACTGGTTTATTCATTGGTGGAATACCTTCGGCATCGTCGAAGACATTTTTCTTGTTTCGATTCAAGAATCATATTTATATTTTTCTCAAAATATTAAAAGAATCGAATTTCCATCATTGATGCGTTTATGTTTCCATTTCCAAATTCCATGGATTCTATGCTGGAATTTCCATCTAGAACAAAAAGATCGTCTCAAAAGACTATATAAAGTCATTAAAATCAAATGGTGGGATAAATACAAGTTTACCCACATCAAAGAGGTGAAAGAATGGTTTGCAAACAATGCAAATCTTCTTGATCCTACAAAAAAGCAGAATTCAAAATTTCTGAATTCAAAATCAAGATTAATGGCGCAGCTTGCCTAGTTCCTCTGAAGAAATCTTTTAGAGGATTCTCAATGCTGCTAAGTCAACAACATCATCTTCTTCCAGAAGTCTACATCTGATGAAGAAGAGTCTCAATATGATCTAAATGATCCATTTCTAGATTCACAGCCTCCGTGAATCTTATATATATATATATGTAATTCCTATACATTCGACACCTCTCTTGTATAATATTTTCTTTTTAGTGATTGCTTCGTTTGTACATTTTGTGAAGCATTTACTTTTTCTTGTATATTCTTCTTAGTTTTTGTAGTCAAGATACTAGATCCTGAATACATTTTTAAGAGTCTGTAATTAGTCTGTAAATATAATTCCCTGTAAATTCTTAATCTTTTGTATAGATGTACAGAACTCTTGTAAATCTTTGAATTTTGTATTGTACATAGTAAATCCATCATCTACATCCAGCCTTGTAGTAGCATGGTATCAGAACAAGATTAACATAATCAGTCTCTTCGGAGTTGCTACCTTGGATCAGTGAAAGACTATTGCTTATAGAGATACCAGAGGTTGAAGAAAAGGCCTGTTGTTGGTCTTTAGGATTGTGTTCCCGATAGTAAGTCGCGGTGTTGCGTAGTGAATCCGTTGGTAAGCTTTCCAGTGTACCTTGTCTCTTCAACAACCTTGAAATATATGCAGAAGCAATAATGAAAGACTGTTAGTTTCCTTTAATAAAGCTACTTTATTAAAGAAAGAACAAGCACGGCTGGATCGTCCGTCCTTATCTTTTCTTGTTTCAAATCTTATCTTTTATTTTGTCATTTTGTAATTATTTGTACAACTTTATTCGCTTTTCTTTATCGCTTTACTTTATTTCTTTTTTAAAAGTAGTTTGTCGTTTTACTTTTTAGAAAGTAGATACTCAACTGATCAAATCAGGCAGGGTCTTGTACTGTCAATTTAGATCGTATTTTTTAATTTTCTAGTTTTAATTGTAATTTCAAATCCGGAGTCTATAAAAGACTTCCGAGTTGTACTCATTAAGGCATCGAGAAATATTCACAAGCTTCTCTTGTGCATTATTTACTCAACCTTCCTATGCCTAAAACCCTTTGTATTAAAGTATTCGATCCTAATTCTCTTTTGCAGTTGGAAATTGAGCAATTGGTATCAGAGCATGTTAGCGTAATTCGTCTCATGTAGGGTTGCTACTTGATTAGGGGTTCTCAATCTGTGACCTTGCAAATTATGGGACACTCAAAGGAAGTACTCTTACCTTGACAAGTCCTCTAATGGAGGTTGGCCTGTGTAGAGAATGCCGGGCATAAAACATGTTTTTGAGGGATCATGAGATGGGTGTAAACCTGGGGTCTTATGGTAATCTCAGTGTTTCTGGATTGCGGATGATTGGAATAGTCCGTTCTTCCAATTTTATTCCTCTATTCTGAGTAAGATTGAAAGTATTCATTTGGTAGATCGTTGATAGATCTATCTTGGGAATATTCCATTGATGTAGATCTTGTTCAATATTTTTGATGCTGATTGAGACATTTTTGAGACTAACATCTGCTGCCTCACCCTCTTTGAATCAATGCTTTTCAGCTTCTTGAATCATTACCTTTTTTGCCTCTTGGGCTTTTGATTCTCCATTTGATTTGAATTTTGATACCAAACTTTTTATCAAGTTGGACATCAAAATATAAAATAAAAAATTTTCAAGAAAATGATAAGAAATTTAAGAATTTCTTTTCACCAACTTTTTCTCTTCTACTCCTGATATCCGTGTACTCGTTGCAGGGGGAACATGCGGCTTACCAACGATCTTACTCACTCTGCTGGGAACACCTTATGCCCTTGCCAAACACCTGCACTTCGACGAGCGGACGCACCAACAATATCAGTAGTTTGGTAGAAAAGGTATAGTGAGGAGAAAGTATTAAAACTCTTTTCTCTTTCTTAGAGAATTGAAATTCAATATTCAGATCTCTTCTCCAACAAAAAACTTGAAATCAACAAAATAGATTATCAAGAGAATTTTATTGAAGTGAAGGCTCTGATACCAATTGCTCAATTACCAATTGCAAAAGAGAATTAGGATCGAATACTTGAATACAAAGGGTTTTGGGCGTAGGAAGGCTGAGTAAATATCGCACAAGAGAAGCTTGTGAATATTTCTCGATGCCTTAGTGAGTACAACTCAGAAGTCTTTTATAGACTCCGGATTTGAAATTACAATTGAAACTAATTAAAAGATAAGATGTAAACTGACAGGACAAGACCCTGCCTGATTTGATATGATTGAGAATCTACTTTCTAAAAAGTAAAATGACAAACTACTTTTAAGAAAGCAATAAGGGAAAGTGATAAAGGAAAGCGAATAAAGTCGTACAAATAATTACAAAATGACAAAAGAAAAGATAAGATTTGAAAAAAGAAAAGATAAGGACGAATCTTCATCATCGTTGGTCTAGCTTTGCTTGTTCTTCCTTTAATAAAGTTTATTAAAGGAAACTGACAGTATTTCATTATTGCTTCTGCAGATATTTCAAAGTTGTTGAAGAGGCAAGGTACACCGGAAAGCTTACCAACAAATTCACTGCGCAACACCGCGACTTACTATCGAGAACACAATCCTAAAGACCAGCAACAATCATTTTCTTCAACCTCTGGTATCTCTATAAGCAATAGTCTTTCACTGATCCAAGGTAGCAACTCCGAAGAGACTGATTACGCTATCTTGTTCTGATACCGTGCTGCTACAAGGTTGGATGTAGATGATGAATTTACTATGTACAATACAGAATTCAAAGATTTACAGGAATTTTGTACATCTATACAAAAGATTAAGAATTTACAGGGAATTATATTTACAGACTAATTATAAACTCTTAAAAATGTATTAAGGATCTAGTATCCTGACTACAAAAACTAAGATGAATATACAGGAAAATGTAAATGCTTCACAAAATGTACAAACGAAGCAATCACTAAGAAGAAAATATTATACAAGAGAGATGTCGAATGTACAGGAATTATATATATATATATATATATATATATATATATATATATATATATATATATATATATATATATATATATATATATATATATATATAAGATTCACGGAGGCCGTGAATATAGAAATGGATCATTTAGATCATATTGAGACTCTTCTTCATCATATGGTAGACTTCTGGAAGAAGATGATGTTGTTGACTTCGTAGCATTGAGAATCCTTTGGAAGTCTTCTTCAGAGGTTGTTTAGGCAAGCTGCGCTGTTAATCTTGATTTTGAATTCAGAAATTTTGAATTCAGCTTTCTTGTAGGATTAAGAAGATTTGTATTGTTTGCAAACCATTATTTCACCTCTTTGAGACGCGTGGGTAAACTCATATTTATCCCACCATTTGATTTTAATGACTTTATATAGTCTTTTGAGATGATCCTTTTGTTCTAGTTGGAAATTCCAGCATAGAATCCATGTGATTTGAAAATGGAGACAGAAACGCATCAATGATGGAAATTCGTTTCTTTCAATATTTTGAGAAATATATATATATATGATTCTTGAATTGGAACAGGAAAAATGTCTTCGACGATGTCGAAGGTATTCCACCAATGAATAGACCAGTATGGAAAATCCATACGATGTGCTCTTTGGTAAAATTAAATGAACCATGAATGTTCAAATTTGATGTACCACATGACGTTGTACCATGCTTTGATATAGTCTCGGTACTTATGCGTTTGTGGTTTGAAGTTTTTTGGAAAACTTCTTTCTGTGAATATGTTCTGGTTCTAATGGGTTGGAGTCAGAATTTTGAATATTTTCAGTTTTGAGAAAGAGATATGTGTCGGATCATCACGGTCTGGGATATGAGTTATCTCGACCGATTTGGTGTATACGAGGATGAATTCGTAGAACTTTCTTGTTTTGGATAGGTCTTCCGGCATGAATAGGAAGCCTTTTGGAAACATATTTTTGATAACTTTCACTAAGGAGTTACCATCGAACTTTGGTTATACTAAGGGTTATGAAATTTGAATCGATTTTTGGAAATAGGTTATCTCCGATCTAGGGACGAACCTGGTTTGTGGTACCGTCGCATCAACGAAGGTAGCCGGTCTGGTAGACGATGATCCCTGTTGAGAGAGATTTTGAGTTCTCGAGGAACATTGAGATGTCGCAGAGCCTGTTTGTCTTCTCTGACGGGTAAGATGAACCGAAGGCCTCAGTGTTGGAGTTGATGACTCCATTGAATCACGAATTACGATTCTAGTGGATCTATTCGTTCTAGATCTGATCACCGGCGTGAAATTAGGATCTATAGCATATTGATTTGCTGTCATCGAGGCAGCAATTTGAGATGTAGAGGCTTTGGATTTTTCCTTTGAGACAGGTGTAGTAGGGCTTTTGTACTCGACATTTTCTTTCCTAACATCTTTGGGAGAAGAGGAAGAAGATGGAGGAGAGAGTTTTGGAGTTAGAAACTCCCTTGAGAGATAATCTGCAAGCTGGTTTTGTATGCCTTTTATAGGCAATATTTCAAAATCAAAACATGATAAAATTACTTGTCATCTAGCGAAATCTGTTCTGAGACGAGATTCTTGACATCATTTTCTAAAACAAATTTTTATGCCCTCGAATCTGTTTTAATAATAAATTTCTTATTAATTAAATCACCTTGAAATTTTTTAACACATAAAACTATGGCCAAAATTTCTTTCTTAATAGTTGAATAGTTTTTCTTGGTATCGTTTCATACTCCATAATGAAATCTGATGATTGATTCTTGCTTATCAATGGACTGTTTTAGGATTCCTCCATATCCGATATCGGATGCGTCAGATTCCATTATTAAAGTTGCCTCTAGATTGACAAGACTCAAACAGGGGATTGATTTGACTAAAACTTTTATCCGTTTTACAGCTTGGGTATGCTCAGCTGTCCAGAATTTTGCTTCTTTCTTTAGTCTTTGAAACATTGGTTTACAAATGGGCCTCAAATCATTTATAAAGTCTGAAACATAGTTGAGACAACCCAAAACCCTTTGTAATTGGGTTTTTTTTTCTAAAATTTGATCCGAAAAGTTATTTGCAAACTCTATGGACCTTTGAATGGGTTTAATTTGGCCCAGTCGGGGCACACCAAGCTCCTTTTCTGCCTGGTTGTTAACGTAGAATGCTGCACACGACCAAGGACTCTTGGAGGGTATGATCAGCTTTTTCTTTAGAAGATCATCAATCTCCGATCGACAATGCTTTAACAATTCAGAATTCATCTGAATTGGTCTTGCCTTTGTTGGAATTTGATCTTCTTTGAAATCTTTAACATACGGTAAATTTACCACATGCTTTTTCTTATCCCAAAAGGCATTGGGATGCTTTGAACATACTTCTCGTTCAATCTTTGTCTTTAACATTTGAATATTCTCTTGGACACTTAATGAGTAAAGAGAGCCGCTTTCTTTTCTTTAAGGTAAATCGAATCCAACCGGCTCTCTTTACTCATAAGTTGTACATTATGAGCTTGAATTGGTTTGCTGAATTCGAACATAATCTTTCTTCCAAGTAATTGTGTCGATATCCCATCATCAGAAACTTATAAGGGGTATAATTGAGTATTGAATGGTGTGCCTAACACCATAGATTGGCTTAGGTTCTTCACCAATAGGAATGAAGTTACGAAGCAAATACCCTCTTTGCCTATATGAGCTTTTGATAACTTGTGATTGATCTTCAATGGACTTCCATTGATTCCTCTTAGGATTTCAGTAGTTTTCTCGAAGTACTTTGATGGTATAATACCTTCATGAATACATTTCTGGCATGCTCTTTCTTCTTTTGAGACGTCTTTCTTTAGTGATTCTTTGAGTTGTCTAAGGACCGTCTCTTTGACTTTATTCATCTGGAATCTTATCCAATAAATCAAAGAGAAATCTTGATCAACCCTTAAGACATTTATGCAATTTAGACAATTGCATAATCTTCTGCCTTTGCACTCCTTCTTGTGCTCAATTTTGTACTCTCCTTCATTTGAGGAGTATGAATCTGACTCTTCTTGAATCTCAAGAATCTTATTGTTTGATTCTTTAGAAATATTTGAGAAATCATCTAAGTCCATCTCGAAAGCCATTAGCAACTCTTGCTTGAGCTCTTCATCGATCTGCAACTCATTGATTTTTCCTTTCAAAGGACATTTATTTGAATAATGTTGGAATTTCTTGCACTTATAACACTGGATTTGTCTTCCAGTCTTCTTTGATATTCTTTTGAATTTATGTTTAGTGTCTCTAGGGTAATCCCTAGAAATCTTTGTTTTGTATTCTCTTGACTCTCGTATACATTTGGCTTTGTATACTTTCTTGAGACATTTGAAATTTTTTCATCTGACGTGCCTTTGTTTTTGAATCTGGGATGGAGCTTGTGTACTTGGACGAAGATCGTACATGTCACAAAACTGTCCCATCTCTCTTCTTCTGTTGGCACTTGTGTTCGCCTTATCATTTGCTTTTTGCTGAAGGCATTGAATAGTACCAAAATTAATAACATTTTGAATTAAATCTCCGTAGGTTAGCTTTTCCCACGAAATGTTTCCTCCGTTTAATTCTTTTATATGGAGAATTAATTGAGCCTGGAAAAGTTTAGGTAAAGCTGTAATGGACTTTTCCTTCCATATTTGATCATTGTAATGTGGTCTTTTGTAGACTTCTGCCAACAAAGTGTCTTTGTACCATCTAAAATCTTGGAGCTTTGGGCACCTGAGATTTTGTAAATAGGTACTTGACAAATGACGAAAATTATAGTTATTACCGATAAATTTTTTGGCAATCTCATGCGTGAGAGTGATCACCGCATCTTCTATTTCTTCTTCGATTATTGTCCTAGTTGTGGATGTTGTGGTTGATGATTTAACTATTCCTTCCATTACAGATCTAGTTACCGAACCCGTCCTTTTGGTGGATTTGTGTTTTAGGATCTTCTTT
Source organism: Trichosanthes truncata (assembly GCA_033996785.1). Lineage (NCBI taxonomy): Eukaryota > Viridiplantae > Streptophyta > Magnoliopsida > Cucurbitales > Cucurbitaceae > Trichosanthes > Trichosanthes truncata. Next base: position 19,960,587 of record JAWPNB010000004.1, read on the forward strand.
CTTTGTTCATCACTATAAGAATGATCCCACCATCCTTTGAAAATTCCAGAAAATTCAGAAGCTCTGAATCTAGCTGATTCATGGTCTGAATTGCCTTTGGATATGTATGTTGTGTTTGCCATCAACATTTCTTGAAAAACTCCCATGATCAAATATTTCGATAGTCCATCTAGGTTCCATTCATAAATGGAATCTCCATCGAAAGATTTGTAGGTCATGTAGTTCCTCTCTTCAAATTGAAGATCTGGCATTGTAGGCTTTGGATGCCATTTTCTCTGATGAGAATTGTTTCTTGGAGTATAACTCTTCTGATTTTGAATCTTCACTATATCACTGGGACTGTATTGCCTTGCAGTGATATGGTCTTTGGGGTTTTCTGCTTCGAGCGCCATTGGACTCGTGTGCTCGATCATTTGAGTAATTTCTTCATCATTCAGAACATTAATCTGTGATGAAGATGATGATTCTCCAATAGAGAATTTTGTCAGTCGTTTGTCGACTTCTTCAATGAATCTTTTTGTATGGGACTTTCATACGGGGAACTGGTCCTCCAATATATGTCCTAAAAAATGGTGCTGAAATTTCAGAACTATTGAAGTCACTTTTGAAGGATGTCCTTTTGGGGATTTCCTCAAAGATTTTCTCTTCAATTCTGTCCATCTGTTGTGACTAGGGGTGTAAGGAACCCAACCGAACTGCCAAATCGAACCGAACCGGTTCAGTTTGGTTCGGTCTTCAATATTGATTCAGAGTGAACCGACCCGAACCGATAGGGTCGGTTCGGTCCTCGGTTTCATTTTCCCTAATTTTTCACGCAGCTGAACATCATTTCATTCCCTCAGAATCTCAGATAATCTCTTTGCCTCTTCGCTTCATCTCTTCTTCACCTCTTCGTCTCTTCGGCTGTTCGTCACGAGGGTTTCGTTAAAGGAGCTGAGGATTTCATCCAGAGGGTTCGTTAAGGGTTTTCATTCTGCCTATTCACCTTGGGTCTTCTTTTCGTTCGTGGGTAGCACGTAGCAGATCTGGACAGCTTATTGGCTCTTCGTCAAGTATAGCTTCTGTTTGTGAGTAGTGTCGCCGAGTATAGCTTCTGTGGGTAGAAACTCTGTGTAGTCGCCGTCAAGGAGAAAGGTTTCATCAAATCACAGGCTATTGGAACAGAGCAGGTTTTATATCTCTTTTTTTTTTTTGTGAAAATTTTGCTTTCGATTTCAATTTCTGGATTTCTGGGACTTCTCATTTGCGGTTTGATTTTTCTGGGTTCAAGTTTGTTTCCTCTGAATCAATTTTTCTGGGTAGATGATGCTTGAGAAGAAAAACCATATTCTTTTCAATTTGCTTCAAATGGTCTGCAGTTTTGAACTAAGCAACGTCTTCTTTAAAAGCCTAATCTTCCATTCTATTCAGAGATTTGGTTTTGCTGGTATCTTGGGAGATGTTAAGTCACATGTATATATGCATACTCAGCTCATCTCTCATGGAATGATTGATTGATTTGAAGTTAGTATATGTAGTTTAAGTTAATGAACTAGTTTCCATGCGAGTTTCTGCTAATATGATGTCGAATTAGACTGACCTTTGCAAACATCATTAGTTTTGCTGAATTTTCTTTAAGGTTCATTGTAGAACTAGTCTCAGGCTTTGTTTTGTTGCTATGCCTGTTTTAAAGAACATTTTAGAACTATTTACCAAACTCAGGTTTCCAATCTTTAAGGGGAATATTTGAAAGACAAGCAAGCAAGAAAAGGGAAAAAGGGGATTTGGGTATATGTCTCAATGTTGGAGGTGAAGATGATAAATAAGGGAAGTTTGTGAACAGAAAAATGACAAAAAAAAAAAAAAAAAAAATCACACTCTTCTCAGTCTCAACTTATGACTTGTTCCTTAAAAGTGTTGAAAAAAGAGATCCAAACACAGTTTTATTACTCAGGTTTTCATTCAATACAATCCCCAAACCCTGGTGTCCCTGTTTCCTTATTCTATTTGTTATTCTTTTCTTGGTTTTATTCTCAGAATAAGTATTTTTCTTGCTTTGTTATCTTTAATAACAAAAATATTTTCTTGCTTTTAGCCCAAGTATAAATTTGCATCCAAGGCGTGTTAGGCTTGACTTGGTTTTGACTTGGTTCTTGGACAAGGATGCTGGTTCCAAGCTGTAATGTAAAAGAGATACGTGTTGGGTTTTGTGTCCTAAAACTCGTGGTTTTGTAAACTGAATGTATATTCTATTTTACTATAAAGATGTTATTGAGGTTTATTCAGTAAATGTGTTATTGAATAAAGTGAATTGTGTATTCTATAACCCAAATCCAATGAACAAAGAACCCTTGGCTATAGTATGTATACTTGAACTTTATGTATGACATAAAAGTGGATCAAGTTCGAGTAATAGCCAAAATGGTCTATAGTATAAGGATAAGGCTGGGTACCTTATTCTGGGGACACTATGGATGCTGCCCACTTTGTATAGTACTAACGATGTGATCCTGAATCGTTCATGTGGAGACATGCAAGTGGGGGCGTCCTATGCAACGAGTTTGCATAAGATTGAGCCGTGAAATAGTCACTTAGACTTTATAACTCCGTTTACTGTTTTAACTGACTATATTCATACGATGACCTAGGTAACTCGATCTTAATCCTGAGCGTGCTATGAACTCCTGTTTATTTGGGATTATCCTTAGATTTGCATGGGTGAGAGTGGCCCGAGATCGCCGACTCAATAAGCCTCCCATTTTGGAGATAAGACCGGATAGATAGTTGGGAACATAGTCATGCGAGATGGAATTCACTCCTACTTGCTTTAAGGATTAGTAGAGAGGTTGTTCCCTTAAGTGCTGACTCCGGGTCTTGAACAATGGGCCCACCCTCTCATTGGCCCGAGAGGGATTCGGTTTGTTGGTTGGTCCACAAACCAATTGTTCATTAGAGGATCAATGGGACTTAAGGAACAAGAAGTAATTACAGGGGTAAAACGGTTTATTTGACCCAGCTGTAATTACGACGACCTGTGAAGGATCGACTTACTAATCATGGTTATATCGAGTGGACAGAAATATATCTACAGTGAGGAGAGTGCAGCCACTAGGCTTTAGTGGAGTGTCCCGATGGTTAACGAATGTTGATTAGCTAGGCTAAAGAGTTTGGCCGGTTAAATCTCGTATCGTTGGAGCTCATGATCTGTAGGTCCATTAGGCCCCCTTACTAGCTCAGACTAAGCCTTGGAATAATTTGAGAGAAAAGAATTTGAATTGTTCAAATTCGATTTTGGGAGTAAACGTTAATTATATGCGATATACTTAATGTACTATAATTTAATTATGAATTAAAACCCCAAGGAAGAGAGAGGAACATATTTAAATGTGATTTAAATATTTGTTCGGTTTAATACGTGAATAGGGATTCATGTACAAATGATTGGTCATAAAAGAGAGAGATTGGTCTAATTATTTAATTAATATTTGATATTAAATTAAATAATTAAATTAAATAATTAAATGATTTAATTAATTAATCAAGTTTTTTTAAATTAATTTTGATTTAATTGAAACTTGACTAATCCTATCCAACAAAGTGTTGTCTTCCATAGGAAGCCAAATGTTGTCTTCCGTAGGAAGACAAGTGTTGTCTTCTATAGGAAGCCAAATGTTGTCTTTCATAGGAAGCCTAATGAAGTTTGATTAGTGCCTATAAATGGAATGAAACACAAAAGGATTGAGTGAATTTCTTTGATATATTTTTTTTAAAAAACTGTCTTGAGCTCTCTTCCTTCTCTCTAAAAATTCTCTTAACAAAGGATCCCACAATCCATTCCAAGGGCTGAGAATAGTAGGGAAGACTCTAGTGGTGGTCCAAGTAGTGTTGGTGATCCAAGATTTGCAAAGAATTTGGAGAATTTGAGCTACAAAGGTATGTGTTCATACTTTCTGGTTTTTTCCAGTTTTTTCCAGTTTTGAGCAAGTTTTTGTTTGGTTAAATTGATGTACTTTGAGTGCTCGAGATCCGAAATTGCTTCCGCTTTCTTAATATTAACTCTTTCAATACGTTCATCGGTCTTCGGATCTAATCTAATTTAAATTATTCCTTGCATCCAAGGCGTGTTAGGCTTATGCTATGCATTTGAATAAAAGAGTCTGTATGTTCACTTTGAGGTTGTAGTAAATAAATGTAGTTTGAAATTGATGCATGGCATCATCTGAACATGGGGGTAAGTTTGTTGGGAGTTTTCCATTCCAATTCTTGGGTACACCCAATCGAGTTTGTAAGAAATTTCTTCGAAGAGAGGGACCCAAATCGAATAGTCTTAGCTAGACGAGCTTGGTCGTAGATGATGTATGAAAATGGATCGGATTCTCTTCTATTAGAAACGACTTTTGCTGAGAGTTTGTTCATCTTTCCTAAGTCATCCATGGTTTTTGTTTGAAGTTTTCGAGTTCTTGAACTAAATTACCTAATGAATTCTCAACAAATGCCTTTAGATTTTTGGTCATTGATTGTAGGAGCATCAGGCAGGGAACACTGTTTATTGTGAACTTGTGGTTGATGGTGATGGACATCTTCTTTTTGTGAGATGAGAGCATCAGAAGAGAACCCTCCAATGAATCTTAATCCTCCATTTTGAGAATATGAAAGGTCGTTGGAAATATTTACAGTATTAGAAATGGTAGGGTGAGTTGGAGGAGATGGGAAACTTGAATTTTATAATTGGTTTTGGTTTGACATAATAATTGAAGAAGACAGAGGGCAGATAGAGATGCTTTTGCTTTAGGAAGAGGCCTTGATTTACAAGACAGAGGGCAATTTTATAATTTCTGTGTTGTCTTCGAATCTCCATTAATGTCATGTGTTTGAGGGTGTTCATCTTCTTCCTCTTTTCTTTCACACTTTTGCACGATTAGATTTACTAGAAAAACACAAAGATTGAATATTGGGATGTCTAAACTGAAACGAAATTTCATAAAGTTTAATTCTGCTACAAAGGACAAGTGTCCTTCATTATTGCCACTGCACATTTTTCTTAAGGGATATATAACTCTATTTTTTTTTTTTTTTTGGTTGATGGAAAACAAATTAGAGCTGGATTGATAAGTAACTCTTAGGAATTGACCTAACAACCTTTGTTGAGGAACAAGACCTTTAGATCTAAAACCCAAAAACCCCAAAACGAAATAGAATCAACCCAAGGGAAAGTTTATGAACGGATTACCTTGATGATCAAGATCAAGAGTAAAGAAAACTCGTTTCTAAACTCGTGATTCGAATCACTCCACAAGTAGTTTGATCAACACCACTTGAATGATCTTTACATGCAAATCTAAACACAAGATATGCAAAGAAAGTTGCTCATGGCCTTTAAGCTCAAAAGACTCATTTCATTGAAACCTCATCAAAGTTGTTCTTCTTTTTACAAGCAATACAACTTCCTTTTATAGGCAAGGAACCCAACTACCTAATTAAATGGGCTTCCCAACTACTTTCATTAATTAACCTTCCCAACCACCTCATTAAATGATCTCCTCAACCACCTCATTCAATTCACTCCCCAACCACCTCATTAAATGGTTTCTAGAACTTGGTTGGACTTGTAATGAATACAAAATGGAAACAAATTTGAATACTAAAACCATTAAGTCTTGATGATAATGGTTTGAACTCCATGATCCTTATCATGGATATTGAAGTGGTGGGTTGTTGATGGAATTGGTATTTGGAAAAATCGTGAAAAAGTAAGAGATGTTGGGGTTGTGGGTTGTTAATGGAGAAAAAGATAATTTGTGACTTTCATTTTTTTACTTTAGACGTAAGGACTAAACTTGAATTTTATAATTGGTTTCAGCGTGGCATGGTTATTCTTTTTGTTATTCATTTTCTTGCTTCTGTTATCATAGAATCTTGAGTTGTTTTGGTGTGTAAGTTTTGCAAATGAGACTTCTAAATTAGGAACTTGGAAGGGGATAAAAACTTTAGAAACTCTAGAAATTGAGTATTCATAAGCTTTACTTGGTTTAGTTTCTATTACAGGATGACTTCGTCTTTTACAAATGAGACTTCTAAACAAAGTCATTCTAGTCAATCTCTTCGCTTAGTTGAAAGTGATAATCCTGATCTTGGTGTGAGTAGTAAATTAGGATCATTAGGGAAAAGAAAACCTACTAAACAAGCTTCAGATGTTTGGGAGCATTATGTTAAAGTAGAGGGATGTGATCCTGAATTTCCTAGGGCTGCTTGTAAATATTGTGGGGTAACATATGGCTGTGATTCTAAGAGAAATGGAACAACAAATTTGAAAAGACACTTAGATAAATGTAAGAAGTTTACAAGTAAATCAGAGGATTATGTTGAAGAAGAGGGAGATTCTGAATGTAAGATGGCTACATCATTCACTCAAGAGAATTGTAGAATAATGCTTGCTTGTATGGTCATATTGGATGAATTGCCATTTAAGTTTGTAGAAAGTGAAGGATTTCATAAATTTTGCAAGGCATTAAATCCAAAGTTTGTAATTCCATCACGAGTCACTATTGCAAAAGATTGTTTTCAATTGTACATGGAGGAGAAAAAGAGGTTGAAGAGTGTCTTAGCTCGAAGTGGCCAAAGAGTTTGTTTAACGACTGATACATGGACTTCCATTCAGAATATTAATTACATGGTTATGACTGCTCATTTCATTGATGGTGATTGGAACTTGCACAAAAGAATTCTAAACTTTTGTCAAATAACTAATCATAAAGGAGATACTATAGGAAGAGCCATTGAAAAATGCTTGCGAAGTTGGGGTATTAATAGACTTTTTGCCATCACGGTTGATAATGCTAGCTCAAATGATGTAGCAATAGCATATTTGGTTAAAAAGTTTAAAGGAAGAAATGAGTTGGTGTTGGATGGTGAATTTCTCCATGTTCGATGTTGTGCTCATATACTTAATTTGATTGTTAGTGATGCTTTAAAAGATTTGCATGAGTCTGTCATTCACATTAGAAATGCTGTGAAGTATGTTAGGTCATCTCCTTCAAGATTGCAAACATTTAAAGAGTTTGCTAAGGAAGATAACATTTCAACAAAAAGTTGTCTTAGTATGGATGTTCCAACACGATGGAATTCGACTTTCACTATGTTGGCTGGAGCAATTAAGTTCCGAAAGACCTTTGAAAGATTAGAGGAACATGAGCCAAAATATTTGCCGAAAGGTGAGATACCTACTACTGACGATTGGGATAATGCTAAGGTGTTTGTAGAGTTTTTGAAGACTTTTTTAGATGTCACTTTAAAGTTTTCTGCATCTATGTCTGTAACTTCAAACATATTTTTTCATGAAATGTGTTTGGTTCAAGAAATAATTCGAGAATACTCGTTGTACAAGAATACGTTGTTAAGTCAGATGGCATTAAACATGCAAGCAAAATTTAACAAGTATTGGGGTATTACTTCAAGTGAGAGAACTAATTTATTATTGTACGTTGCTGTTGTTCTTGACCCTAGATATAAGTTGAATTATGTGAGTTATTGCTTTCATGAATTTTTGGAGGAAGAAAGTGCCAAAAAATGGACAGATAAGGTTGAAGAAGTATTGTGCCGACTGTGTGATGCTTATTATTTAAGAATATTAGTGGAACAATATCCATAAACACAATCATCCACGTCCATAGAAGCATCAAGTTGTCAAAGTCAGAGTGAAATATCATCTATCTCCTCTAATGCACCGAATGGAATTGGATCTTATAAAGTACGTGCTGTTGTCCATGATAGATATAAAGAACTAAGTAAAAAAAAAGATCCAGATGATGGTAAAACAGAGGTGGCTCGTTATCTAGATGAGGCTTGTGCAGAAGATGAAAATTTTGATTTGCTAAATTGGTGGAAGTTGAATTCAGCTCGATTTAAGATTATTAGTCAAGTAGCCAGGGATATCTACAGTATTCCTATATCTACTGTACCATCTGAATCAGCTTTTAGCATTGGAGGACGAGTGTTAGATTTTTTTCGGAGTTCATTAACTCCTCAAACTGCGGAGGCCCTCATTTGTGCTCAAAATTGGCTTCAATCTAAACCTCTGGATGATATGAGTGAAGAAGTTGAAGGAGCTGGAGAAATTGATGAAGGTAATGAGCTAATGAGCTAATTATTTTTCATTATTTGCATTTAATCAGTTAATTGTTTTTCTTTCTTATCTAGAATTTGTAAGCATACGAAAGGAAATGGAAGTTGCCTCTGAGAATTAGAAAACCGATTCTATGGTAAATATCATATTTGTTATTTTTTTTAGTTCTTAGCAATGCATATTTTATTTTACTCTTAACTCATTTACATTCACTTATATTTTATTTATATAAATTTTATTTTATATATGCTAATGATTCTTGTTTTTGTCATTTTTTTTAGAGTCTTGAAGTCTAAACAATGAGATTGAAGTTACGTTGGGAATCAAAAGCAGTCGAGAAGTGGCAATAGAATTCGTTGGAGTTGGAAGTTCATTTAATTTTCATTGTGTAAACTTTGATATTTGAAACTTTGTGTATATTTTTAATATTAGACTATTAGTTAGCTATTTGAAATTTTGTTGCTATTAGTTAGCTATTTGAAATTTTGTTGATGCGATTTAAAAATGTCAGTAGTATTGATGAAAATTTAAGAGTTTAAAGTCATCGTGAACATAATCGAAGTTTGAGTCTAACTATCATGTGTTAAGGTCATCTTGAACAAAAGAAACAAACTCTTAAATTTCGCAATAAAGTATTAGAGAGAGAAGTTTTGGAAGGCGATATTTATTATAAAAAAAAAAAAAAACCGCATATGAACCGAACCGAACCGGTTTGGCTTGGTTCGGTTCGGTTTTATTCAATGCCAAACCGACCCGGTTTGGTTCAGTTCGGTTTTCCTGCAGAACCGAACCAACCCACCATTTTTACACCCCTAGTTGCGACATGGTTGAGAGAAGTTTGTTGGTATAATTATTTTGAATATGAACCCCTCTAATTCCTTTTGAAGGGTTTCTTTCTTCTTCAACTTGATCTATCAACTTGAAAGGTGTTGCCATAACAGTTTGTCCAAAACTTTCAAACTGTATGGCTTCAAGAGGAGGATGGTTTGAACGAACTTATGTTCCTTTCACTGACTTCCACTTGATTTCCTTCAAAGTGTTGATTGATCTTTCTTCCTTTCTGTACTTTTCTTGATCTACATACCATTCAAAGAATGGGATGTCCTCTTCTAGACTTTCCATGGTTTTGATTCAATCTTTTTTTAATTGCTCTCTTTCTTCACTATTGTAGGCTCTGAAAAAGGCTTTTCTTGAATTTGACCAAATATGACTTAGAAAGTCTTTTTTTAGAGCTTCCATGTCAACCTGGAATTCTCTCAAGATGACATTGAGCTGGTTGTAGTCTGTTTTAGCTTCCATATCCGTTTGAGTCGGAGATTATTGCTTCTCATAATGAATTTCAGGAATTTTTGGATATAGATCTATTTTCTCTATTATGAGAGAGTTTGATCTGGGAATTCCCGAAGAGGTGGCTTCTCTGCTACTAGAGGCACTGTGCCTTGAAGGAGCAAAGTGAGTCACTCTCGACTTGGCAGGTTCTTCATCTTCAAAATCGATTCGAACACTACCATCTCGTCTTTCTTCGAAAAGTCAAAGCTTTGGTTTGGGGCGAGCAGGAGTGAATGCTCTTTCTAGATTCCAAGATGATTTCTTGGTAATCTCTTCCCAAGTCAAAGCTTTGGGATGTCTATCAAAGATTTATCGATATTTTCCTCGAATAGAATCGTCTTTCCATTAGGCGGAGATTCTACAATACATTGAGGAAGAAGTCAACTACAAAAGAGTTGAAGAAAATCTTCTTCAAAAAAGTGTCCAAGAGAAGATTCAAATGTTAAAGACAAAGATTTAACGAGAAGTATGTTCAAATCATCCCAATGCCTTTTGGGATAGGAAAAGGAGTATGGTGTGCCCCGACTGGTTATCAACTACAAACCCTTAAACAAAGTTTTTGAATGGATTAGATATCCAATTCCAAATAAAAATGATTTACTCAAAAGAATTACAAATTCAAGCGTGTTTTCAAAGGTTGATATGAAATCAGGATTTTGGCAAATCCAGATTGCGGAAAATAATAGGTACAAAACTGCATTCAATAATGTTCCTTTTGGACAATATGAATGGAACGTCATAACCCTTTTTCTTTTAACATTATTATTTCTTTTTTATATTTTATATTTCTCATATTCTATTTTACCAATTTTTTAAGGAAGAAAAATAGAATCTTGCTTGATAATTATATCTTGTTTATAATTCTTTCTATTATATTAAAAAAATTATAAAATGCATTTACTAATAATGGTTATTCTCTAAAGTTTTAAATTACATAAGGAAAATTCTTCTAAGAATATAATTAATAAAATATTAAAAACTATTGTGTCAATTTTTTTTTGTTGTCTTATTATTTAATTTTATAAATAAAAATGACAGCATAGAAACTACAAAAATGTGAAATAGAAAATGAGAATGAAACCAAAGCACCTCTCAATATATAACTTTAGTTTTTTGTATTCATCTTTAACATTAAATTTCAGGTGAATCTTGACTATCCAAATGAGTACCTAATTTCAATTCGTGGATACATTGGTTACTACGGAAAGCACTATGTGACTCGATCATTGACTTTGGAAAGCAACAAAAAGATTTATGGGCCGTTTGGTAGGGAAGAAGGAAGGAGATTTTGCTTTCCTACAACTGGGGCTAAGATTGTTGGTTTTCACGGTATATCTAGTAATTACCTTAATTCTATTGGGATCAAAGTTGCCCCCATTCACAACAACCTCAAAACCAAAACTTTAGAATAATAAACTTTTCGGATTCAATTAAAATTTTAGTGCTAAGTTTTAATGAGTACACTTTTAAAATGTTTCAAGATAATTTTTGGCGTGGTTTCATGTGGTTTGATCTCTACCATTAACACGATTAAGTTTCAATAAAAATAAAGTTGTGGTGTGTCATGTGGTTTGATCTTGACAGTTAATACAATTGGAAGTTAAATAGATGTTTTAGTTGTTAATGCTCGACTATTTTCTCAATGTAATCCCCATGGTTTAAAATTATCAATCTATTCTCTTAAAAAAAAAAAGTCTCTTAAGTTTTTTTTTTTTTTTTTAAAAATTATACCATTTTTATTGGTGCATGTTAAAATTGGTTGATAATAAGCTACACGTAACGAAACCGCTATAAGATTTACAACCAAATCATCAAAGAAATTGAACATTGATTTACAACCAATGACTTCAGAGACTTAATACCCAGAAAATAGACATCATCAATCTACAGCTGATCACCCACATGGGAGGTAATAGGTTGCTAGCTCTTCATTGTAAATTTGTAAACTGTTCGATGTCACCCAAGCGCACGCGATCGAAGTAATAATAAAACAACACAAGAGTACGACAATTGTATCTCACGAGGAAGCAAAATTAGAGCTCTTTTGAATTAATTAACTATTAAGGGTAATTGTGATTAGAATTATTTAAGAAACAAACTAAAACAGGAAAATGCTGGAAATTAAATTCTACACTAGAAAGTAATTTAAAATAGTGGAGACAACAATTAAAGGGGAGTTTAGGTGATTGAGCACACATTCGGACACAATTATGACTAATTGGAATTGCCAATTAATTTACCCTATCGAATTCATAAAACTCGAGTAAAAATGGTCGAAATCTCTTGTCGGTCTCCATCGAACACACTCAATTAATTATTAACCAAGGTATCCTTAGCGTTAATTTAATTAATTGATTGAATTAAGTTCGCTCGTCATTAGTCTCACCCATCAATTGTTAATCCTATGTCACCTAGGCAAAATTAAGGTGTTGATTGAGTTAATTTGGTCCTAAAATTCCTTCATCGATCTCAATTCAAAACTAGAATCAACTAATTAATGACCAATTAACTAGTGGCATTAAACATAACTCAATCAAATGAATTCAAATAGGTCAATTAATTGCAATAAACTCAATTAAACCATAAGGAGGTGTTTGGAGCAATGGGTTGGGTTGGATTGTTTTGGAATCTAAATCCAAACCCTTGTTTGGTCCAATGTGTTTCAAAACCCAACACAACCCCATGGTTTTGCATAATGAAACATGGGGGTTTAATTTCCAACACATTGGGTTGCTCCTCCTTGACACTTGCTTCTCATTGGAAACTCACTTCTTTTTTCTTTTTCTTTTTTTGGTAAAAAACAATAAATTATTACAAATATTTTTTTATACATGTCATAAACCTAACCAAATTTGATATTTGACAAAGTAATTAATTCTTATTGGAAACTCACTTCTTTTTTTCTTTTTTTGTAAAAAACAATAAATTATTACAAATATTTTTTTTTATACATGTCATAAACCTAACAAAATTTGATATTTGACAAAGTAATTAATTCTCATTGGAAACTCACATTTTTTTTTTGTAAAAAACAATAAATTATTACAAATATTTTTTTATACATGTCATAAACCTAACAAAATTTGATATTTAACAAAGTAATTAAATCTCATTGGAAACTCACATTTTTTTTTGTAAAAAATAATAAATTATTACAAATATTTTTTTATACATGTCATTGACAAAGAAATTAAATCTCATTGGAAACTCACATTTTTTTTTTTGTAAAAAACAATAAATTATTACAAATATTTTTTTTATACATATCATAAACCTTACTAAATTTGATATTTGACAAAGTAATTAATTCTCATTGGAAACTCACATTTTTTTTTTGTAAAAAACAATAAATTATTACAAATATTTTTTCATACATGTCATAAACCTAACAAAATTTGATATTTGACAAAGTAATTAAATCTTATTGGAAACTCACATTTTTTTTGTAAAAAATAATAAATTATTACAAATATTTTTTTTTATACATGTCATAAACCTAACCAAATTTGATATTTGACAAAGAAATTAAATCTCATTGGAAACTCACATTTTTTTTTGTAAAAAATAATAAATTAATACAAATATTTTTTTATACATGTCATAAACCTAACTAAATTTGATATTTGACAAAGTAATTAATTCTCATTGGAAACTCACATTTTTTTAAAAAAATAATAATAAATTATTACAAATATTTTTTTTATACATGTCATAAACCTAACCAAATTTGATATTTGACAAAGTAATTAATTCTCATTGGAAACTCACATTCTTTTCTTGTAAAAAACAATAAATTATTACAAATATTTTTTTTATACATGTCATAAACCTAACTAAATTTGATATTTGAAAAATTAATTAATTCTCATTGGAAACTCACATTTTTTTCTGAAAAAAACAATAAATTATTACAATTTTTTTTTTTTATACATGTCATAAACCTAACTAAAAGGATCTTACAACTAACCAAAGATTGCCACTAGAAAATAAGGAAAGGAAAAAAAGAGAGACCAAAGTAGTAAAGGAAAAAGGAAAAAGGAAAAATAAAAACTGCACAACCCCGGGGTTCAGAACACTGCACTCCAAACATTGTCTTCAGATTCCCAGGGTTTAGAACACTGCACCCAAACACTGTTTTCTGATTCCCAGGCTTTCAAACCCCCCAGAACAAACCCCCCAGGGTTCTGATTCTAAGGGTTCTGATTCCGAAACGGTGCTCCAAACGCCCCCTAAAAGCAATCTTAAATGTGCTCTTAACCCCTAAACACTAAATTCAGCTCATAATAGTCATTAAACAGTACATCAACACCATCTTTACAACCATATGAATTATGAAAAGAGTAGAAAGCATAAACGAAACTTGTTATTGCCAAATTATTGACTCTCGCCTCAAAATTCGTGCTCTCGAGCCTCAAGGTCCACACCCGAACACTCCAAATTGTCCTCCACAGGTCCCAAAGAGGTAGGTTATTACAAAACAAGGCTAAAACCCTAAAATGGTCTCTCCAAATTCGGCTACGAAACGAAGAATAAATAGTTGCTGTCGGCGCAGCGTTGCAATGCTAGGGACACCGTTGCAATGCTGCCCAAAATGCACCGTATTACTTACGTGAATGCGCCCTCAGCGTTGCAATGCTGAGGGCATCGTTGTAACACTCCAGGTAGAATGACTTTAGCAAGCGCTTTCTTGAGTCGCAACGCTACACGGCAACATTGCGACACTAGTTCTTGGGTTTGCAATACCAAATGAAGTGTCTCAACGCCATTTAAGTGTCACGACACTATCCTCTCGGCCCCAATTGCTTGTTCAGCCTTATTCTCCAAACTTAACTTCTCAAACTGCTCTATTTTAGCTCCATATTCAATACATAACTCCAAAATCATCAATTCGGCCCCCAATTGCTCGGTTTCCTGAAATACATGAAATATTATCATTAAAGCTCACTAATTCAACATAAAACTAGCTAATAAATGAGCGTAAATATAGCACTAAATTAGTGCTATCAAATACTCCAACACTTACACGTTTGCTAGTCTCGAGCAAAACAAAATAAAACTTTCACTAAAAAGATAAATGCTTCAGAATATTGCATGCATAAGTGACTCAATGTCTCAAAAGTGGAATTAGTGAACAAAGAAAAATGGAATAAGAATTTTCCTAAATCACGAGCAATTTAAATGAAACTCTGAACTCTTGTGTGTGTGTGCATAGCCCAAATATTGACTCGTTTACTAAACCAGAGTAATATTATGCATTCCCCCATTCATCTTCCTCCTACATTGGCTCGAAAGACCCAATTCAGATCCCTCACAATCAAAAAAGAAATATAAAGCTAGGTGCCTGAAACTCTACATGGGTAGTACTCCCCCACACTTGCTTTTTACAATCAATCAAGGGCACTAGCTTTCACATAACTATTGTAGGGACCTTTATCCAGAGCACTCGCTCAATGGATGACCTGATTGATCACAACAGAAATAGCTCTTTTTACCATTGCTCATGCAAGACACTTCATTATTTTCTTTCATTAATAATTTTTTTTTCTGAGCTCAATTTTTTTCTTTTTCACAGGCAATTAACACACTTTTTCGTACTCCTAAGCTCAACATTATAGACTATTTCACAAGTTCACTTACAAACCAAGCCTTAAGCCTATCGGAGTGACAATAAACTTCTAGAAAACATAATATTCCTCTAAATGTCCAACTCATCAACACTAGGCTAAGTGCTCACCAGATGCAAAGATTCCAAAGAAAAAAATTTAAATTACTCAGATCTCAACATACTCAAATTCCACAATAAATATGCAAAAACAATCCACTAAAGAACACAAATCCTAAAACAACTCTACAGCACATAGTCTTAACCATAAAAATTTTCAAATTAAGCTCAAAATTGAACAACTAATTCAATAATTTAAATCAAATTCTCTCAACAACAACATAACACCATTTCCCCGACATTTAAACCAAACATTGTCCTCAATGTTTACACTAAGCACATTCAACATGTAAAGAAGACAAATAAAAAAGATTAAAGGTAACGGTACTTCCCTGAAAAAGTGAGAGACCTCAACCAATGAGCAGAATCTACTCCAACCTCTATAGGGAATTGCGAAGCAATGCGAACCTCGAATTTTGAAACACAGAAAACAAGACAAGAGCCACTTATTCGACTAAACACACAACAAAAACAAACTAAGCAAATAAAAACCCTTGGGTTGACTCCCAAGAAGCGCTTGTTTAGCATCATTAGCTCGACGTTCCCTAAACCCTTCTCAAGGTAACTCAAGGATAAAGAAGTTAACATCTTCCCTATTTCCTGCATTCTGAAGGTTAACTACACAATCTCTCATAGGATTATCATTAGCAGAATTACTCAAACACTGAGAGAAAAAATTATTATTAATAGGAAAAGGAACAAAAAATTCTTGAGCACCTAAAGTATTCATCTCCTTGTGATTCCCATCCAGGACAAGACTCAAATGAGGAGGCACAACAATATCATGCTCATCATTCACAACAAATAAATCATTCAAAAGAAAATTCTCAAATTCATTCTTCTCAAAATTCACTTTTTTTTTTCAAGCATGGTATTATGGCAATTAAAGAAATCACTATTTTCAAGAAAATCATCCAACACATGCTCGATATTCAAAACTCGCTAAACACCCTCACTTAAACGATTAGCATAAAAAATCAATTCACTTAAAGCACATTAAGTCAGCATATAGTCAGGGCAAACAATCAAACCAACATCATCATCATCTCTACTCAAAACCACAAAACAATCATCAAACAAAATATTCTCTTTAGCAACAAAGTTCACAATCGTATTACCTTCTCACCGTCCACTTGCAGAGTTAATTTACCTCGATGCATGCTCACCTCTGCTCGACTCGTGGCTAGAAATGGCCTCCCTAGGATGATCGAAATCTCCTCGTCCTCTTCCATATCTAGGACAACAAAATCTACAGGAAAAATAAATTTGTTAACTTTAACAAGAATATCTTTAACTATAACTTTCGATTTCGCAACTGATCGATTAGCAAGCTAAAGCATGATATCTGTCGACTGGATTTCTTGTAGTCCCAGTTTCCTAAATACAGACAAAGGCATGAGGTTAATAATAGCACCTAAATCGCATAATGCCCTATATATGCTCAAATTACCAATTTCACAAGGAATAGTATTACTCCCTGGATCATTCTGTTTCGGGGGCATCCTCTGCTTTAGGATCATAGTGCTCTTCTCAAACAGGCTAAGCACTGCATTTACCTCGAATTTCTTTTTCTTAGACAACATCTCCTTCATGAACTGTCTATAAATTGAAAGGAATGAATGGATCATCTGCAAGAGGGATCTTAATAT
Source organism: Trichosanthes truncata (assembly GCA_033996785.1). Taxonomy (NCBI): domain Eukaryota; kingdom Viridiplantae; phylum Streptophyta; class Magnoliopsida; order Cucurbitales; family Cucurbitaceae; genus Trichosanthes; species Trichosanthes truncata. Next base: position 19,977,388 of record JAWPNB010000004.1, read on the forward strand.
GCAATTTTTTGAACATTTCAAGAAAGTCAGCAAATTGAGCATCTAATTTTGAAAGGAATGAATGTTTCACTCCGCAGCAGAAGCATTGGATCATCTTTGATGTATTTAGAATTAAACACAAAATTAAGGTTAAGCAAACATACCTAGGATTATCTGGAGAAAGTTTTGGCGATTATTTACTTCTTGTGTTCCAAGACTTCCACAAAGTCTTCCTTACTATAACTCGAACACAGAACCAAAGCTTGTGGGAGCCTGTTAAAAGAAAATCCACAAGGGATTGGAAATGAAGAGGTCAAGAGAATTCTCTAATTTTCTATTAAGAAGATGTAGTGTCTTATGGCTTAACCCAAAGATCCTATTTATAGAGACCTAGGGGTAATCTTTGCCATAATTATAATATTATATTTTAATATCTAATATATTAAAATATATTTTATACCTATTTGAATCTCATTCGAATCTCCTACAATATTTATTTAACCTATTTGAATCTTATTCAAATTTTAAATATATATGTTTATATTTAATGTATCTAATATACACTAATCATTTTAATATTCAATGTATCAAATACAATATCTTTTAGATTTAATATATCTAATATATTAAATATTAATTTGAACACTTCAAATTAAATATTAATTTGAATATTTCAAAATTTTCTTTTAACGAAATTGATCATTTAGTATTACTATGAGCTAACAAAGGGACCTTATGGACTTACAAATTATAAGCTCCAATGATACAAAATTAATTAATTAAACTCTTTAATAAATTAATTTTCATTCATTAACTCTAGATCATTCCACTATAGACCTAGAGTTGCACTCTTATGCACTGTAGGGAAAGTTGTGTCCATGGATATAACCATTACATGCAAGTCGATCATTCACAAGATGTTCATAATTACAGCTGAGTCAAAAGTCTGTTTTATCCCTTTAATTACGTTTTATACCTTAATTCTCATTGATCCTCTAATGATATAATCAAATTATAAATTAAGTTCCTCTCGGGCCAGTGAGAGGGTCGGGCCCCATTGTTCAAGTTCGAAATCAACACTTAAGGGAACTACTCATCTACTTACCCTATATAGCAAAGAGTGAATTTCATCTTGTGAGATTATGTTCTCAGTTCCCTATTTGGTCAAGTCCCCAAAATGGTAGGCTTATTGAATCGGCTACAAAGCCACTCCCACCCATGTAAATCAAAGGACAAGCTCTCACAAACAGGAGTTCATAACTCACTCAGGATTAAGATCGAGACGCACATGATCATCCTAATGAAATATTAATCTTTTCAATTAACGGATTTATAAAGAGATATTAAATATTTCATGGTCCAGTCCTATATAAACTCTTTGTATAAGATACCCCCACTCGCATGTCTCCACATGAATGATTTGGATCAAATCATTTGTAACTATTACAAAGTGGGTTGTATCATTAGTGTTATAAGGAAAAAGCACCCAACCTTATCCATATACTATGACCCTGTAGGTTATTTCTTGAACATGATCCTCCCGTATGTCAATCACATACTATTCAAGATTACACTAATAACCTTGCATTTTTCATATAATAGATAATATTATATTGAAAATAAAATAATAAAAATTATTATTAATTATTAAATAAATCATTAATTATGAGGCTTTAGGGCATAAATCCCAACAATCTCCCACTTGCACTAAAGCCGTTGAGACATGTATCCTAGGGCATACTCTATACCCAACATGTCCTCCCACTTGCCTTAGTGAAGATGAGACATGTCTCATAATTCTAGACATTCTACGTGACCCTCAAACACTTTATCTAGGAGAGTCTTTTTATATAGATCCAAACGACTGTCATTAAAAGCTATCTTAGTCACTACCATGATACTTTCTCTCTCTCGATATGTTTTCCTATACATTGGTGTTTTCTAATTCTCTTAATATTAGTTTTTGCATCACTATTTTCATAATAAAGAGGATAGACTAAAACATATATGAAACACCTTTAAGAACTTTAAGGAACTATTATAGTCATACAAGTCCTTTTGTTGCTTCAGAAGCAAAAACGTTGAACTTGTGTACTTAACTCCACCACTTAAGGAAAAATTTATCTTAACATAGATTTCTCTAAATCTTTGTAAGAAGTGAATCTTGTAAAGATCAAATCTTTATCTCCACACACAAATTTTTTTCATTATCCCTAGATAATTTGAGAAAGTTTTTAATTTTCTACTAAATGGTCATACCATTCGTTTAATTGATATATTCTAACCAATTGTACATTAAATGTTAAGTCTTATTTATGCATTAATTGTCTCCCACTTAGAATAGATAATTAATCATATGTTATCAACATTTGAGGTGTCTTAGGATATTCTTCTTTAGACATAAATATCAAATATTTGGCAACAACTTTGTCAATATAAGATGTTTGACACAAAGTTAACATTTTTTTCTCGAAATATCTATTTTGGACTCATAAAATATATCGAGTCATTCCAAATCACTCATTTGGAATTGGTTACTTAGTTAGATTTTTATGTTAGATAGAAATCTTACATCATTCATAATGAGTAAAATATCATGAACATGAGAAAATCCACTAAGCAATTAATGATTTTCTTGCCTATACAAGCTTCATTAACATTTATCCAAAGTCATAGGTTTAGATACTTTTATCAAACCTTATATTCAAAGATCTAATGGTAAAATTCATTTCATAAATGAACCTTTACTATTTTTCAAACCTTTTTGCTTTTGATCTTTCGAAATAAACCTTTCTGATTGATTTGTGTAGATGCATTATCTAAGATTTCTTTTCATAAAATAATTCTAAACATTCATTTTTCATATCCCATATGCAACAATGAATTAAATAACGCTTACAGACTCCAATATGGCACCAAGTGAGAAAGTTTACTCGCAGTCTACTTTCTCCTATTAGATTTAACCATTTGCCATTAGTCTCACTTTGAGGGCAATAAGCCTTCAACTTTATCATCTAACATGACAACTTGGACTTCAATTAAGTCTTTGTAAAGGTTGAGTCATCTCATAACTCTCCCACTACGATGAGGCTCATCCAATTCATAACCAGGATTTGTTTGACTTTCAAATGTAATTCAATTGTTAACAACTTTCGTTAATTATTTAGTGGCTTCACTTGAGACCAATTTATTAACACCATCTCACCTTATTAAAGGTTTGTAGTCTTTTATTTGATATTCCTTATAGAAAAATGATATTTGTTATACAAATACCTTATTCTTTTTAGGATAGATAAAAGACCATTTTGTAGACCATTTTGTACTCTTTAGGAGTGGCCTACACTTAGGCATATCTTTGAACATATACAACATTTTTGGGCTTGTTTCAGCATGTATGCTTAACATTTCCAAATGGTGAAGTGTTGTAAACTAACTTTACTACTCTTCTATAATCTCAAAATTGTCTTGTAGACACTTTTGGAGGGAATAATGTTCACTATGTAATCTTTATTCCATATCCTAACCAGAGTCTTGTAATGACATGTAACTCACTATTGATGTGACCATGTCCAACATGGTTTTGTTTCTCTTCTTGCAGTACAATTGCACGTAAATGTACTTGGTATTTAAAATAATTGGGATAAAAATCCATTTTCTATCAATTAGTCTTAGTACGTCAGGTTCTTGTACTTTCCACTATGATCTGGTCATAATGTCTTGATAAACTTACCTAATTGATTTTTAACTTTAGCCTTAATTTTCTTGAACTTTTAAAAAATGTAGACTTATGTTGTATTAGGTAAAGATACTTGTACCTTGAATGATCATCAACTAGAGTGATAAAATATTTATGACTTTATTTGGCCTTTACATTCGCCAGACCACTTGAGTCAGAATGTGTAAGCCCAAAGTATTATTTGGCCTTGTAGCCTTATTCAATAAATGCTCAATAATTATCTTGCATGAAAGGCAAGATCTACAGATAGGTAAAGTAATTAATTATAACTTTTAGAGAATTACTCTTACTAGTCTTTTCATTCCATTCAAGTTGATGTTAACCAACTTTAAATGCCAAAGTCAAGTATCATCTTTTAGGAGAAAATAATGTCTTTCTATTATGGATTCTATAATCCTGAATATCTCAGTATTTTATAGTATAGTATATGTTAACATTTTAACATATATAAATTGTTCTTATTTTCAGCTGAATGTATTTTCAAACAATTTTTGAAAATATAAACTTTAATACTTTAAAATAATTCATACTATATGAACTTTTTAGTAACAAAGTTTGGGAAATTGAATTTCTCTTATGGTAATAAAATACCACATTCAACATTAAGCAACAATTATCATTTAATGACATCTTAATGTCTCCCAATACACTAACTAAGATGAGCTTCCTGGTGCTAACCTGTAGAAACTATTCTACATGTTAAGTATTTTTCAAAAATTACAATCTAATTGTAATGAAGAGAAAACCAAGAATCAACTATCTAGGTGACAATATTTATTCTCTACCAAAAATCCAGTATATCAAATTTACTTTCACTTATGTTATTCTTTACATGGAGGTATTTCAAAATATCCTCTCATTTTAACTGTTCTGACTAATTTAGGAACTATTTCCTTTCATATAGCTCTAGTCATTTGGTTTCTTTTCTTGGATTTTTGTAATACTTAAGTTTGAGATCATTTAGACAATTTTCTAAATTTAGCTTCTGTTGACTTCAATATCTCATATGTTGTTGTCATTTTCTTTATATTCTAAGCTTGACATCTAACATGTCAACTAGGAGGTACATACAAGCTATCTCGTTTATTTTTTATTCACTAATAATGAACAATTCGAATAGCATTGACAACAGGTTTTGAGAACATTTCTCAATAAAGACAAATTCAAAATTTTACGCTGCCATTATAGTGTTAATGTTACTTTTCCAAACAATAAAATTTTCTCAATTTTCACTTATCAATAATAAAATTAAAATTGAGAGAAATAGTCATAATATTGAAATATATAAAATATATTAGTTAACATCATGCAATCAATTATCCATTCAATTTTAGCATAGAAATCAAACAGTTTGACAAATGAACCATATAAATCATTTCTAATGCTATGGTACTTTAGTGAGTTAGAACAAGTGCCGCCGTAGGGTAGGTCAAGTGTTCCTTCATTAAACTAAGACAATCTCAACCAAGTATTATAGAAGAATAACTCTTATTTCTATAATATTTAGCTACCATTAGTTTGGTCAAATACATTATTAATAACCTTAATAAGTCATTTGTAAGTGTAACCCATTATTTTAGATCCCGTAGTTTTATCCCAACAAGTGTCGTCGTAGGGTAGGTCAAACATTGGAAACAAAACTACAATCCTATCATTTTCAGGAGTTCACCCTGATATTGATCCATGCAAACATATTCCGTAGGGGGACGGTCTAAAAGACGCCGTGAGGCTCTACATGGATCTCACGTTGTGAACCAATGACGGAGATCGTAGGATATGTTGACACATTTCCTTCTCCCACTTACTATAATACTTTCTCAAGAGATTCACCCTGATAGTGACCCATGCAAACACCTTCCGTAGGGAGGACGGTCCAAAAGCCGCCACGAGGCCCGCATGAATCTCACGTTGTGCATCAATGGTAGAGACCATAGGATATCTTGACATATGTCCTTCTCCTACTAAGTATTTTAAAATAGGTTTTTCTATTACTTAGACAAATTAGGCTAATCTCATTTATCTAAGTTCCTCAATCTACCATTCATAGCCCTTATGTTGGTTAGATTTATTTTATTGTGAATTACCAAGTTTTAGAACTATTTTTAAAAAAATCAATCACATTATGAGCATGCTTAGTGAAATTAAATAAAATTTGACTAATTCAACTTTTAGGCCAGTTCCCAATTAGAGGTGTTACCTTTCGGTCAGCTTAAATACCAGTCTAGACATAACCTTCCATAGACAGAGTTCCCTTTAGTCAATTTTTTAATTTCAAAATTCATTAATCTTTAATTAACTATTTATTAATAAATTAATGGACCTAAGTGAACTTAAGCAATGTTTCTAATCCAATTAAAAAAATAATTCACTTCAGGCATAATCTTGAAATTCTACAATTTTAAACCCTTTAAAACAAAATTAAAAGAATATTCTAAATTCTAATCCCATTAGAAACCAATAAAGATAAATTAAATTCAAAATTTAAACTATTTAAAATAAGAATCAAGAATATCTTTAATCAAAAGAAACCTAATCCTATTAGAAACCAATAAAGATAAATTAAATTCAAAATTTAAACTGTTTAAAACAAGAATCAAGAATATCTTTAATTAAAGGAAACCTATTCTCATTAGGAAACATGGATTCTAATTATGAAAGGAAATATTCTAATTTAATTTTCTAAATATAACTATTATCTTCAAAGATATGAAAAATATAAACTTATTAGGAAAACATCTCAATTCTATTAGGAAACAACTTAATCAAATGTTCAAATATAACAATTATATTAAAAAAATTAATTAAGATGCATGATCATTCTTAACCTATGGTGAAATTTTAATCTAAATGGGATTCTTTATGCAATCATCAATCAATTTAAAACGTACATCAATATGTATAATTAAATTCAAACTAGCAAAATTGACAAGTATATTTGGCATGTGCTAAAAAATTGAAAACAATTTAAATTACAATAATTTAAATCCAAGTCATATCTTGGTTTTCAAAATCTTCTCCTTTTTATCTATCAAATTTAGGGTTTAGAAACTTAAATTCTTATTCTTTGTTTGGCCATTCAAATTTAGGCTTTGAAACCCTAAATTATGTCAATCTCCAGCCACCGATTGTACTTGCTTTTAATCACCACCGAAAATTGGAAATTGTGTACAACACTTTGAATACCAACATCACCTTAAGCTTCAATCAACGAAGGCTTGAAAGTGAATTAGCATTGAAGTTCAAACTAGTTCACCAGCGTGAGACAACCACTGATTTTACAGTCTCCAAAACTCAATTCAAATTGATTTGACATTCAACTATGAAGTAACTCAATTCAAAATTGAATTAAACCAACTCAATTCTCAATTCAAAATTGAGATTTGATATGTTGTGGCGGTTCCTTCAAGAAACTCAATTCAAAATTGATGTGATACTGCTACTCTTAAAATAATGCCTTTGACCGATGACCAAAGCAATATGTACTCATTCCACTGATGTTAAAAGGAGCTTCTTGGCTTGAATCGATTTTCCAACTGAATTACAAAAAGCTCAAACAAAAATTACATAGAAGTTCTAGACTCAATAAATTTTTACAATCGATCTAATCAAAAGCAAAAACTTAATGCCCAAATATGCCTAAGCAGTCAACTTGTAAACTACAATATATCACATATGTGAAAATTAAAATACCCACCATACAAATCTTTAATTTTAAATAAATCTCAAAGCATGCTCTGATACCAATTGAAAGGAATAAACGTTTCACTCTGCAGTGGAAACATTGGATAATCTTTGATTTATTTAGAATTAAACACAAAATTAAGGTTAAGCAAACATACCTTAGGATTCTATGGAGAAAGCTCTGGCAGTTCTTTACTTCTTGTGTTCCAAGACTTTCACAAAGTCTTTGTTACTATGACTCGAACATAGGACCAAAGCTTATGGGAGTCTCTTGAAAGAAAATCCACAAGGGGTTGGAGAGGAAGAGGTCTAGAGATTCTTTAATTCTTTATTGAGGAGATGTAGTGTCTTTTGGCTCAACTCAAAGATTCTATTTATAGAGACCTAAGGCAAATCTTTGCCATAATTATAATATTATATTTTGATATATAATATATTAAAATATATTTTATACCTATTTGAATCTCATCCAAATCTCGTATAATATTTATTTAACCTATTTGAATCTCATTCAAATTTTAAATATATATGTTTATCTTTAATGTATCTAATATACATTAATCATTTTAATATTTAATGTATCAAATACAATAAATATATTTTCCTCTTTTATATTTAATATATATAATATATTAAATATTAATTTGAACACTTCAAACTAAATATTAATTTGAACATTTCAAATTTTTCTTTCAACTAAATTGATCATTTAGTGTTACTATGAGCTAGCAAGGGGACCTTATGAACCTACAGATTATAAGCTCCAATGATACAAAATTAATTAATTAAACTCTTTAATCAATTAATTTTATTGATTAAAGAGTTTAATTAATTAATTTTCATGCATTAACTCTAGGTTACTCCACTATAGACCTAAAGTTGCACTCTTATGCACTGTAGGATAAGATGTATCCATGGATATAACCATTACATGCAAGTTGATCATTCACGAGATGTTCATAATTACAGTTGGGTCAAAAGTCCGTTTGACCCCTGTAATTACATATTATACCTTAAGTTCCATTGATCATCTAATGAACAATTTGTTTATTATCCAATTATAAACTAAGTCCCTCTCGAGCCAGTGAGAGGGTGGATCCCTATTGTTCAAGTCCTGAAATCAGCACTTAAGGAAACTACTCATCTACTTACCCTATATAGGAATGAGTGAATTTCATCTTGTGAGATTATGTTTCCAGCTCCCTCTTTGGTCAAGTTCTCAAAATGGTAGACTTATTGAATCGGCTACAAAGCCACTCTCACCCATGCAAATCAAAGGACAAGCTCTCATACGTAGGAGTTCATAACTCACTTAGGATTAAAATTGAATCGCATATGATCATCCTGATGAACTATTAATCTTCTCAATTAACGGATTTATAAAGAGAGATTAAATATTTCGTGGTCCAGTCTTATACAAACTCTTTATATAAGATACCCCCACTCACATGTCTCCACATGAACGATTTGGATCAAATCATTTATAACTATTACAAAGTGAACTGTATCAATAATGTTACTAGGATAAGGCACACACCCTTATTGTCACACCCCCTCCCCGAACCACCTGCTAACTTAGCCCGGAAGATGGCGTGAAGCCAACAGACATCGTTTCCTCCCTAATGATACCTGTGACCCTGTTATACCTGATAAACATACTATACTTGAAATATAAGTTACTCAAACACAACACAGCGGAAACTTGGTAAACGTTACCAAGTATACATACAGGGCGGTTCTGGTAAAGACCCCTGTGGAACAACCAACACGGGTAGGGGTACTACAACTCAATATATCACGACCCAAGATTTACATAACCAAGACCCCTAGCTTCGTACACGCACATAACTACACATCCCTATTACGATATGTACATTACGAGCAGACTTGCTGTACTACACCATCCACATACAAAAATATCAGACTCGTAGAGCTTCCAGTAGGCTGTGGCAGGATCTCAGGCACCGGGAGCTCGATCTCTACCTGAAAAGTTGGAAAACATTGAAAGAATGAGCTGGGAAGCTCAGTGAGTGACTGGGTTTAAAGCAATTATCTCATAAATCATAACATTTGGCAAACTACAAGCATATGTGTCGGCAGACAAGCGTTAAATATAAACTTATAAGGACAATAGCTTCTTCCAGAAATCCAGCAAGTATGTCATTTAAATCTCGCTAGCATATCCAGAGTATTCATCATCTAAAACATATAATAAACTAGGTTGTATAAGACACGCTCAGTACAATCCAACAATCACTCTACGATGTAGTGGGGCCCGCCCAGCACTCCCATCGTCTTTGTCGTAGTGGGGCCCGCCCAGCACTCACGACAGCATTGTTGTCACCGAGTACGCTCAACGTCGACAACAGGAAATGACCTGTGTGCACATGGTACTATACAGCCTCGGGCTCAGAATCTCAAACATTTACTCATTCGGGTCTCATAGAAACACATGAAAACCTTTGACCCTACTTGCTAACACATGTTGGTCCGAAATTATGGTATTCTCACTAGTTCAGGTAAAACAGTAAACATATGCTCACAACGAACAATTAAATCATTTCTAGGAAACCATATATGCTCATAAATACGTGTTCAAGAGACATAAAGTCTTTAAGTAAAATTACTCTTAGAAAGTCTTTTATTTTTGTAAGCATAAGTTCAAGCATAGAATACACTTTTGAAATTCGTTTTGTCACTCACAGCGTTAAAAGTTAGAACCTCGGCTCGTACACTTGACCTATTTCCTCTTGGCCTGCCAAACAACCAGAAACCAAGCATTAGAACACAATTCCTTGCACTTTAATCTTAAGATTAAACATATCCCCTAACTAATTCCAGCATATCACAGATTTCATACCCTAAGCTCCCTTACTCATAACTTTTCCATTACTTGGCTAAAGATAATGTACTTTATACCAAACTCTTCCTTTTTGAATCCTCTAAAACTTATCTGAAGGAATGAAATTGAAATTCCTAAAGGATATGCCCGTAAACACCTCGAAAGCTTCTTCCTACAAAATAGGTTTCTGCACTTTCCAGACTCGTTTCCCTGCTGCACCCTGAACTTAACATGAATTTTAAAGTAACTCCCAGTCAATTTCTAACCACGACTTCTTCATGAAAGTTATAGGAAATTAAACCATCTTTCCAACCATACCTAATACAGCTTCTAATTCGAAGTCCACCGATCAGCACATCCCAAAAACCAGAGGTTCCCCGGATTTGACAGCAAAAACATTCCTTCAATTCCCTCTTCACAAATCATTAACATAACATCAGATTTTGCTCGAGCTTCCTTCACGAAAATTGTTCTAAAATGTGTTAACTTTCAAGGAAATCAAACCTCACCTCTTAATACTTCTTGTGGAGCTCAGAATGATCCAAACATCAGATGTAGTCAGGATTGATCACAAACTTTGTCATGCAACTTGAATTGAACTTCTCCCTTTCTTCTTCAACTTCAACAAAATACCTTTCTTCTTCCTCTCACCCTCTGTCACGAAAAATCTGCTGCTTTTGATAAATGATGACATAATGGATATAGGTTTAAAAGGAATTGGAATTGGCGGTGGTGGGATTTCCTTCTCTCTTTTTCCTTTTTTTTTTAAAAAAAAACCCAAACTTCTCCACTCTTCTTTTCTTTAATATACAATTCTCATTTCATTTTCTTTTTTTTATTTTATGTTTTCTTTTGTTTTAAACATATTTTTTTATTTACTTATTACTTTTTTTTTAAAGAAATTACTAGGGGAGATCTCGGGTTTACACTTATCCATATACTATGACTCTTTAGGTTATTTCTTGAACATGATCCTCCCATATGTCAACCACATACTGTTTAAGATTACATTAATAACCTTGAATTTTTCTGTAACACCCGAGACTCTTTGGGTAAGTTTAAAATGTTGTTTTGGTAAAGTTTTATTATGAATTTAATTATTTTGAGGGTAAATTGGTGATTTTTGGAAAAGGAAAGGGCATTTTGGTCATTTATAGAGAAGAAGATATTTTTGATTTTATAATATTATTTTATTATTATTATTATTTTTTTTAATTATTATTTTTTCTTTTTTTCCTTCTTCTTCTTCCCGAAAACGCAGCTCTCTCTCTCTCTCTCTTTCTCTTCCCGCCGTCCTCCCTCCCTCTCCGATCACTCTCTCCCTCACGGTAACTCTCTCTCTCTCTCGCCGAAGCTCCAGCCCCGCCGCACGCCGTCGCCGACAGCCACGAACCCCGCGGCACGACCGCCGTCCGCCGCTGCTCGCGAGCAAGCTGCCGCGTTTTCGTCTGTCTTCCGATCAGCTCGCGCGAAGGCTCCGATCGACGAAAGCTCCTCCACGCGCACGCCGGTCGACGAGGGCCCTTACGCCTGCAATCGTCGGTGGTTTTGAACTCCAAGCTCGCCGGAAAACACCTTTTCAGCCGCGTTTTCAAGGTGGGTTTTCGTTTTCGTGAGAAGTTTGGCATTTTGAGCTCGAGTTTGATTGATTTTCAGCAAAATGACCTCGGATTCTTGTAGATCGGGCTGCAACACATCAGAAACGAACCCCCACGCGCCGGCCACGAACCGCCGTCCGCCGCCGCACGCGCCGCCGTGCTCCGGTCACGCGCCGCCGCTCGCCGGAGTTGGGTAAAAAATTGCCATTTGGTCCGTTTCGTCGAGTTATTAATGATAGAATGTGTTTCAGCGTAATTCGGATGGTTTAAGACACGTTTAGGAAACTTTTTAGGTGATTTGTCGAGGACCTTGGATTGTACTTGGAGTGGGAACTCGAGAAGCTCATTACTATTGGAGAAAGGGTATTTTAGTAAGTAAAGATTTAAGGTAAGGGATCTCACAACGAAAGAAGTTTTCGAAACCGAGAGCTAGCTCTATATTTACTTTGAAATTTATGTTTTCATGTTAAAAAGAATGGAAATGATATGTATGTCTTTGAAATGCGATTGCCTTGATTTATGCATTCATAACTATGTTCTAAAACGAATGGGACCTCATGCATGTGTTGTGTGCTCATGAAAAGATTTATGTAAGGCCGTGACGATAATTCTCCCAAAAGTTTTATGTGGGTTATGAGGGAACCCGAGTCTTCGGACTCTCTATGCTCCCGGGGTTCGAGAGTGCCCCCACGATGGTAGCTGACGGGCTTGAGTCTTCGGACTCCACGATGGTAGCCTTCGGGCTGAGTCTTCGGACTCCACGATGTATGTTAGCTTTCGAGCTCAACTCTCAGAGTTAGGGAGGACTCTATTCGATGGAAAAAAAAACTGTCTTCGGACTGTTCACGAGGCCCTCGGGAGAATTTAATCGTTCACGAGAGCCGCGAAGAAAAGTACATGGTTTATAAAATGAATTTTAGGTCCCCTACTAAAGCGATGGTTTACGATGGTTTTATGATTTAAAATGACATGTTGCATGCGATTGAAACTCTTATTTGAAACTATGATTGACTTACTGAGTATTATTCGTTAATACTCACCCTTTTCCTTTTTAAAATGTTTTCAGGTAAGGCTAAGATTGGCCCTAGCGCGTGACCGGAGATCAGCTACTCAAGTCAAGGGAGCCGACCGATCGCTATTCCGCTTCTTTTATGTTTCTGGATGTACATAGAACTCATGTCGAGTTTTTAAATGTTTAGGAGGATGTTTCAAAGTCTTTTAACCTTTCTTTGTAAATCGTGCACGTGTATTTGGCTTTCTATGTTTGAATTCACTTGGTCTCTGCTGTTTGAACCCTAGCATCATATTGAGAAGTTTGTTGGATGCTAGGAGGTTGTTTGAAAATCTTAGAAGTGTGTTTTCCTACGTCTTATCAGGTAAGGGTCAAATTTTTGGTTTTCGAATAGTTACGTCGTTATGCTGTCGAAATTTTCGGTAATATAGCGACGTGACTTAGTAATGACTCTTAGGTAGCGTGTTGAGCTTATAGGGTCGTTACATTTTCATACAATGGATAATATTATATTACAAATAAAATAATCAAAATTATTCAATAAATAATTAATTATGAGGTTTTAAGGCATAAATCCCAACAATCTCCTACTTGTACTAAAGCTGGTAAGACTTGTATTCTAGGGCATACTTTATAACCAACAAATTTAATATCACTAAATTTATGAGGATAAGGCAACTCCCTTAGTCGAATGTTGGGCATTCACCACGCCTCCTAAGAGGACTAATGTGTGCACCCCAATCCACTAGTTTGCACCTCGATACCTTAAAATTTTCTCCTCTCGATGGCTTTTGAAAGGTCTTTTGTTTCATCTTCTTCTTTTTCTTCTTTAATTCATGGAGATTAGTTTCACAAGCAGTAGTACAAGAAAAAGAAGGAGAAGTAAGCTTACTCAACGTGGTTTTATCTGCCACAACTTATTCTCTTTCAGGGATTCAAGCCAGTACTTTGTTTTGTCATGCAACGTGAAAGGAAATAACCTCAATCTAATAATGCTAGTATGTAGAAACACCATTTAACTATACTGTGCTACAAATCTCTAAGAAAGATTTGAGATGCGAATATGGGTCTCTGATGGATGTCCTTTGAATGAGTTGTCCCGCGCCATTTGTATCAGCCCTATCTTTAGCTCAAAATTATTCGCCTGGATGGGCCCATGCTCAATCCCATAATGGTCCATTGGGAATGCAGGCTGGAGATAATCGCAGATCGACTTCCTCTCTTCCTCATTGCGTTGTTTTGCCATAGTGACTTGGGGGTTCTTTCCCTTCTTCAACCTCCTACAAGTCCTATCAATTTCCATGTAACGACCCCAAAATTCAGCCTAATTTAGGGAACGCTACTAACCCAACATCCACTATGCCCTAAAAATTTTGGCAGCATAATGACATAACTACATCAATACCCAAATTTTTTTCTACTACTTGTTAGACAACAAAATCGCACTTTTATATCCAGAATCACCAAATAACCATTTCCAAACTCCAACCCAATAACCACTAAAGATTCAGAATCCACTCAACAACCTAGACCAAAATAGAACGAGACTTCCTCAATTACTTCAAGCAATTAAATCTTTAAAAGATAAAGCAACCTAACTAGTCTATTACAAATATTTCAACATGAACAAAATACCTGACAAAAACCAACTCAACTAATGGTAACATAATGCCTCCATATGTAATCAACCACGATAAACAAACTCTAACTAAAGGAATTGAAACAACGGCACCAAGTCCAAAACTAACAAAACCAACTAAGGAAATGAGAAGCCAACAACTAGTCTACAACAGAACATAACCAGCTACAAAGGTAATTAACTAAATAAAGCTTAACAAAGACAACTATTATATAAATAGGTAGCTAGCTATGGTCTTTCTCCTCTCATGCCTCCTCTTCAGCATCACCATGGTTGTAGTATTCATCATCACTTGCAAAACCTGGTAGTGGATCAGTACATAACACGTACTGGTAAGTAGCTCACACTTAAAGAGCCACCAAACAGCATACAAGGCAAACAACATGCTTACGAACATCATGCTTTCCGTTACCAACAAAACATATAACACATTCAAGCAACACTCATAACATGCTCTATTTACAAACCATATTCACACATGTGTCATGCTCGTGTCATGCATATGGAACCACTACTCAAGCTTAACAACCTCATTCAGACTCCATTGAGTCACTCAATCCACTCATGTTTAGCCCTCACAAGTTACCTAAGACTGATTCCTTCAAGACACGTTGACCCATGACCATTTTTACCCAGGGCTTCAATGGTTCTCTATAGTGCTCAACGTTCGACCTTTGACCATTTTTACCCAAGGCCTCGAACTATGCATTGCCTCTTGACCATTTTTACCCAAGGCGCAACGATGAGTTAACCACATTGACCATTGACCATTTTTACCCAAGGTCTCGATGCTTCTCTAGATCCAATGGTGATATACTACCCCTTGACCATTTTTACCTGAGGTGCAGTAGTATTCACCCTACCATCCTTTATGTCGTACAGACACTTCGACCCTTGACCATTTTTACCCAGAGCCTCAACGGTTCTCTACGGTGCTCAATGTTCGACTCTTGACCATTTTTACCCAAGGCCTCAAACTGTGCATCGCCCCTTGACCATTTTTACCCAAGGCGCAACGATGATTTTGAAGGAATGAACATTTCACTTCGCAGCGGAAGCATTGGATTGTCTTTGATTTTATTTAAAATTAAACTAAAAAATAAGATGTAGTAAACTTAATTGGAGTAAATATGGAGATATTTCTGACATGTCTTTATCTCCTCCAAAAAGTCTTTCTAGCTACAGGACCAAGGTTTGTGGGAGTCTCTTGAAAGAAAATCCATAAGAGATTGGAGAGGAAAAGGTCTAGAGAGAATTTTCTAATTCTCTATTGAGAAGATGTGTGTTATGTCTAATGGCTCAACCCAAGGGTCCTATTTATAGAGATCAAGGGTAAATCTTTCCCAGAATTAAAATATTATATTTTAATATCTAATATATTAAAATATATCTTATAATTATTTGAATCTCATTCAAATCTCCTACGATATTTATTTATTTGAATCTTATTCAAAATTTTTAAATATATTTTATTTAATGTATCAAATATACATTAATGATTTTAATATTTAATGTATCAAATACAATAAATATATTTTTCTCTTTTATATTTAATATATATAATATATCTAATATATTAAATATTAATGTGAACACTTCAAATTAAATATTAATTTGAACATTTCAAATTTTAATATTTAATGTATCAAATACAATAAATATATTTTTATCTTTTATATTTAATATATTTAATATTAATTTGAACACTTCAAATTAATATTAATTTGAACATTTCAAAATTTTCTTTCAACTAAATTGATCTTTTAGTGTTACTATGAACTAGCAAGGAGACCTTATGGACCTACAGATTATAAGTTCCAATGATACAAAATTAATTAATTAATTAATTTTCATTCATTAACTATAGGTCACTCCACTATAGACCTGGAGTTGCACTGATCTTAGGGCAAGTTGTGTCCATAGATATAATCATTACATGCAAGTCGATCCTTCACGAGTTGTTCGTAATTACAGCTGGGTCAAAAGTCCGTTTTACCCCTATAATTACATCTTGCACCTTAAGTACTACCGATCCTCTAATGAACAATCTCTTTATAATTTAATTATAAACTAAGTCTCTCTCGGGCCAGTGAGAGGGTGGGGCCCCATTGTTCAAGTCCTGAAATCAGTAGTTAAAGGAACTACTCATCTACTTACCATATATGGGAAGAAGTGAATTCCATCTTGTGAGATTATGTTCCCAGCTCCCTATTTGGTCAAGTCCCCAAAATGATAGACATATTGAATCAACTACAAAAGCCACTTTCACCCATGCAAATCAAAAGACAACCCCTCACAGGCAGGAGTTCATAACTCACTCAAGATTAAGATCAAGTCACATATGATCATCCTGATGAAATATTAATCTTCTCAATTAACAGATTTATAATTAAGATCGTCAAATATTTCGTGATCCAGTCTTATACAAACTTATTGTATAAGATACCCCCACTCACATGTATCTACATGAACAATTTGGATCAAATCATTTGAAACTATTACAAAGTGGGCCGTATCAATAGTGTTGTCAGGATAAGGCATCCAACCTTATCCATATACTATGACCCTTTAGGTTATTTCTTGAACATGATCCTCCCGTATGTCAACTACATATTGTTCAAGATTACACTAATAACCTTGGATTTTTCATATAATGGATAATATTATATTGCAAATAAAATAATCAAAATTATTATTAATTATTAAATAAATTATTAATTACGAGGCTTTAGGGCATAAATCCCAATAGACTTAACCACATCGACCCTTGACCATTTTTACCTAAGGTCTCGATACTTCTCTTGATCCAATGGTGATATACTACCCCTCGACCATTTTTACCCGAGGCGCACTAGTATTCACCCTACTATCCTTTATCTCGTACAAGGTTTACTAACCTCACTAAATCTCACTAGAATGCATGAATCCTACGCATCATGCTTCTAGACCATGCTCATGCCTAAAAACTACATCAACACCCATGACATGTATTTGAACCCAATGCTAACAACTCGTCATGTATTCGCATCATAAAATTAACACAACTTCAACAAGACAACAAGCTTTTCACAAAGAATATATCATAACATGCTAAAGATCACCCATTCATCATAGCGTACTAAACATGCTCAAGATCAAGGATAATACAAATTAATAAAATATACACACATAAGCAGTTAGAACACATGCAACATGCTAGCAAACAGCAAACAGACTCAACAAGTAGAATTCTACTTACATATAATGCTCCTAAGATAGGCCAGGATATTCCTAAGCAACAAGTTAAAGATTTAGAAGTTAGAAAACAACTCGAAACCCTAGATTGAAACTAATAGAGTGTTTAGAAGGATTTTCTTACCCAAAAACAACTTCGAATCTTATCCAATCTTGGTCCAAATCTACAAACACAAGCTTACAAGAATTAGGAATTAACTTAAGGCATCCTATTTGAGTTCGAAAAGGTTTACGGCTTGCTGAAACTTACTAATTTACTCCAAACAATCTGAAACTGCTGCTTGTTGTTGTTTAAAGGAGCTCGACTTCGCAAATTCGAATTCCCAAGGCAATGAGTAAACTTTTTGAGGTTGTTTAAGGAGTGGGTTATGAGCCGAAGTGATTTCAAGGGCATTCGAAGCTACAAACAACATACATCCAAAGGTTGGAGGCCATCTTAAACACTTAATTTAAATTTGAAAGAATTTTAATGGCACTAAGACTTATCGAACTATGCCAGAAGACTCGAATACGCATTGGACAGTGTTCAACGAAGCCTAATCCTGCAAATTTGGAGCTTTTAGAGAGTGGGTAACATGTATGTGAAATTAATTTAGCATGGGTCATCACCAAACTTCACCTAGAAGGAGCGTTGTTGTCGAACACCTAAATCACTATCGCTCATTCGTTGGGTCTCCAAAAGCTTGCTGCTCGCACGTGCAGCCAAATCTCGTTGGAAAACGTGACCCATGCCGCTGCCACTACTGGAGAACGATGGAGAGGAAGAGAAAGTGCCATCGCTATTGTCGTGGGTTGCTGGGTTCGAGGTGTCGCGCAGGGGAAGAACCACCAGGTATGGCTTTGCGTGAGTCAAGCGTGCCGTCACCGTAAGGGCTCATAAGTTGCGTGCGTTGTCGTCGAAGGGTTCGCCAGCCTTAGGCTCGTCGGAGATGGAGAAATAACGAGGGGGAAGGGAAGTTTTTGTGGGCTGTTTACGCGAAGGAGAAGAAGAAGGAACGTAAGAGGGGGCTGAGTATCGTGAGGAGGGAGGGAGATAAATTTTTTGGCTTTGCTATTCTTTTTCTTTTAATTTCCCAAATAGCAAATAACCCAATTAAAGGCCTTAATTTCTCTACAACCTTTAGGGAAAGTCTTAAGCAAGAAAAAAAAAAAAACTTTCAAATTCTTTCTCTTTACCAAAGATAACACTCCAAATAAGGAACCTAAGAGATTTGGAGAAAAACTAATTACTAAGGAAATTTGAGTTTCTTAATGGACTTGGAAATAATTCTAAAATTAAATTCTCATACCTTGAGACTAAAGATTTAATTAAAAATCTCGTTTCCCAAAATTTAATTCACCAAACTTCAGGGCTAAAATTCAAATTCTAACTTTCCAAATTAGAACTCTAACGAATAATCCCATTATTCTAAAATAGCCTAATTTTATAACGCGAGGCGTTACATTCCAAATCTAAAGGAAGAAGATTAACCTCCTTATCACTAAGCATAAGCCACAACTGCCTCTTTAGAAAAATCAAACCAAACAAAAATAAACAACAAAAAGCAACATAAACTCAGAAAAGCAAGCAAACACAGTTATATACAAAATCAACTAAAAACCCCTAAATTAATTTCTCCTACTTTCTTCCTAATATTAACCAAATCAAAAGAACCCACCGCTTCTTCGTCAACAGTGCCAAAAACTTGTTTGGTGTCACGCAAGCGCACGTGATCGAAGTAATAATAAAACGTCACAAGAGTACTGAGTATCGTATCCTACAAGGAAGCGAAATTGGAGCTCTTTCGAATTAATTAATAATTACGGGTAATTGTGATTGGAATTATTTAGGAAACAAACTAAAATAGGAGAATGCTTGAAATTAAATTCTACACATAGAAAACAATTTAAAATAGTGCAGACAACAATTAAATGGGAGTTTAGGGGATCGAGCACACATTCAGACATAATTATGGCTAATTGGAATTGCCAATTAATTTATCCTATCGAATTCATAAACCTCGAGTAAAAACGGTCAAGATCTCCTGTTTGTCTCAATCGAACACGCTCAATTAATTATTAACCTAAGTGTCCTTAGCGTTAATTTATTTAATTGATTGAATTAAGTCCGCTTGTCATTAGTCTCACCTGTCAATTGTTAATCCTATGTCACCTAGGAAAAATTAGGGCATTGATTGAATAAATTCGGTCTTAAATTTCCTCCGTCGAGCTCAATTCAAGACTAGAATCAACTAATTAATGGTCAATTAACTAAGCGCATTAAACACAACTCAATCAAATAAATTCAAATAGATCAATTAATTGCAATAAACTCAATTAAACCATAAAAGCAATCCTAAATAAACTCTTAACCCCTAAACAACTAAATTCAGCCCATCATAGTCATTAAATAGTACATCAACACCATCTTTACAACCATATGAATTATGAAAAAAGAGTAAAAAGTAGAAACGAAATCTGTTGTTGCCTAATTCTCAACTCTCACCTCAAAATATGTGCTCATGAGCCTCAAGATCTACGTTCGAACACTGCAAATTGTCCTCTACAGGTCTCAAAGAGGTAGGTTATCGCATAACAGGGCTAAAACCCTAAAATGGTCTCTCCAAATTCGGCTATGAAACGAAGAATAAATCGTTGCTGTCGACGTAGTGTTGCAACGCAGCCCAAAACGCACCATATTACTTATGTGAACGCGCCCTCAACATTGCAACACTGAGGGCAGCGTTGCAATGCTCCAAACAAAATGACTTCAGCATGCGCCTTTCTAGCGTCGCAACGCCAGATCTCGGGTTTGCAATACTAAATGAAGTATCTAAACGCCATTTCTAGCGTTGCGATGCTAGAAATGGCGTTGAGACACTTCATTTGGTATTTCTAGCATTGCGACGCTATCCTCTTAGCCCCAATTGCCTGTGCAGCCTTATTCTCCAAACTTAACTTCTCAAATTGCTCCATTTTAGCTCCATATTCAATACATAACTCCAAAATCATCAATTCCATTCGCAATTGCTCGATTTTCTAAAATACATGAAATATTCTCATAAAAGCTCACTAATTCAACATAAAACTAGCTAATAAATGAGCATAAGTATAGCATTAAATTAGTGCTATCATAAACCCCACCCACAAGGGAGAATTAATATGTGAAAATTTGCTCAAAGTGTTTCTGTAAATGCAACATACCGATTGAGTCTAGTTACAAATACATGAAGCTACAGAAAGGTGACTCTCTAAGAACATAGATCTTATTCAAATGCTAGTGTGCTGATAGTAATACCAATGATAGAAACAAGGTATTGTTCTTAAAGTATCCTAGAAATTTACATAGCTGATCACCAAAATCCTTAAAGACAGAAAAATAGTGCTGGTTGCAGTAGTAAGCACAAACCTAGTTAATAAATATGTAATAGTAGTTGATAAAAGTACATGTTAAGTCCAGTAGTATGCCCAGTTGGTTGAAGTATCAAGCAACATTACCAAAGGAGGGTTTTAATGTCAGCATTGTAAGTATTTATGTTTCAATCTCATCTTATGTTTAACAATTCATTTTTTTACTGCTAACTCATGTAGTTTTATGTTTCAAGTTCCAACCCATATATTCATTGAAACTCATGTAGATAGTTTAGGGGGCTTATTTTCTCACTTGTATCTCATGTAGATAGTTTCTTCTATTTAACATGCATGCTACTGGTGCCAAGGAATTATTTTTTTTATAAAGATTTCTTTTTGGATAAGAATTTTCAATGAGGATCTTGTATATCATTATTCATATCAAGTTAACTGTCTTTAGTTTACTTACCATGCATGCCCTTCTACAAGGATCTTGTATATCATTATTTACATCAAGTTAATTGTCTTTAGTATTGATTTAAAATGATGTTAAAAGATTTGTGCCTTGAATAATAATGTGTTTGGTATAGCAATCCTGTAGTTATGGTAGCTATATAACATAGTTTGTAATTTATAGAACTGTTTGATAATATATTTATCTTTTTTCTTAATTTGTTTACTTTATTATTTCTATGTCTAAGTATTGACTACTTTACTAATGATGTGTTAGATTAATCATTTCAATGGACAAGACTTGCATTGGAAAATCTAGAGGCAGTAAGGAATATTTAGATGGAGTAGCTCCATTTCTAAACTTTGCCTTTGAGAAAGAATCTCAAGATGAAAATATTTTGTGCCCATACAAAAAATGTGGAAACACATTCTGGTTTAACAAAGACAATGTATGATCATTTAGTGTGTAATGGATTTGTTGAAGGTTATACTTGTTGGGTGTTCCATGGTAAATCTATTCTGGATCGTTCAGTTGGCCAAAATCACGTTTTGAATGAATCTTCTGTTCATGAAATTTTTGATGTAGATGAACGTGAAAACATACACATGGAAGATTTAAAGACAATTAGGACTTTGACTCTTTGTTTTTTTTTTTTCAATTTTGCCCTCCAACTTACTCCTTTATTATTTTCTTGTCATTCTAAACCCTCTAAACTTCAATTTAACCCCAACAAATGTACAATAACTCAAAAGGAACCAAATAAACGAGATTTTAACTCAAAATTAACTTCAAAATCAAGAGTTAATTATGCTTGAAAATGTTGAGCGTTACATTACAACTTCCTCCTACCATTTATTTCACTAAAGTTAACGACACTCTTAAACTATTTCACTCTCCAAATGTTTAGAATTTTATTATAGTTCAAATCCTTTAATCATTATTATAAATATGATGTTGAATAATTATTTTCAATTTAATGTATATGAAAATAAGTAAATAATTTTTATAATGAAAAATAAAATAAGAGATGCAAGATAAAAAGAAATAAAAGGAAAAACATAACATTCAGGTCCAAATAAAAGTGATAGATAAGTAATGGTTGAGTGCAACATAAATCAAAGGTTAAATTATCAAAAATACCTCTGAACTATGGATTTGGCTTCAATGATACCCCTAAACTTTGAAAAGTTTCATTTTAACCCTTGAACTTTGAAGTTTGTTTCAAAAAACAATCCTTGAAGGCTTTTTTTCGTTAAATTCATAGACGAAAATTGATGTTTTTGCATTTGTATTGTTGCTTATGTGAACATATTTGAACATATACGTTAAAAAAAATCAAAACATATGCAAATACCTCATTTTTCGTCCATAAATTTAATGAAAAAAACCTTCAAGGGTTGTTTTGAAACAAACTTCAAAGTTCAAGGGTTAAAATGAAACTTTTCAAAGTTGAGTATAATCGAAACCAACCCCATAGTTTAGGGGTATTTTTGATAATTTAACCTAAATCAAAAGTACAATGAAATAATAGTTGACATGAATTCCATGTCATTTCAAGGAGAGGCCTATAGGCTAAGGTAAGAAAACAGAGTTTCGGTACTCTGCAAGTGCCCACAGTGGGAATATGTTCCTATATAATGCATAATGTTGCATGCAAGTGCCAAAACATACCCCATTATTTCCTGTCATATAAATAATTTTTTATATTAATAAATAATTCATAAAAGAAAACAATTAACTAATTAAGACATTATTTTAATTCACCTGTTGAGGGTAATCACCATCTTCCAATTGAGAAATAATCAATAGCCTAGCAGCACGATGGAGAGGAGATGGATCTCTTTCTACCTGTAGCCATTTATTGATTTAGCATATATATATATATATATATAGATATAGATATATTTACATTACTATTAAATTAGTTAAACTAACCTGTTGAGCATGGATCAAAGCCATTAAAGCCAAAGAAGTCTGAACTAGATTGGAAGTATTTCCTTGAAGAGGTGTATATACTTTTCTCTTACATGAAATGTGACTCTCTCCCCAACCACCATCTTCACATTGAACTTTAAGAAGAAAATCCACACCTCTTCTTATTGATAAGCAATTATCGTAAGTGTTTCCAGCTGCCTTTAATCCTTTTATAGCAAAATATGTGGCATATAAGTGACATATTCCCCAATTTCCATACCATGATCCATCTTCTTTTTGTGTTTCTTTGATGTAGTTTGTTGCTTTTGTTATAAAAGTCTCAATCTCTCTTCTTCTGTGGCTTGGAAATAGCTTCTTAAAAAGCACTAGTGCTTGTATCGATGATGATGTGCATTCTACATATCTAATTTTAATGTTCCATTTATGGACACAAAAATTAGAAATGGAAAAAGTTAAATTTTGCTGCATGTAATATTTTTCAAATAAGAGTCTTAGATTATTTACGTACTCAAACTCCAATATTGAGTATTCTAAGAATTCCACTGGATTTAGTCGCTGAAAAGTGCCAGATCACAAAAATAATCATATTATTTAGTAATCTCTTTCCTTTTAAGATTTAAATTTGATAGTATATCTAAGTCATGTGTTTACCTCAAACCATGATGATACAGTGCCTGTGGGTTCCCAAGCTGACACTCCACCATTTTTTGCCTATTTAATCCAGAATAAAACTTTTAGTTTTTGCCATACTCCAAGTTGATGAAAACATATCATAATAAAAGAAAACAAAATTCACATGAAGCCATAACATTATTATAGATATTAGTTTAAAGCTGTTTA
This sequence comes from Trichosanthes truncata, assembly GCA_033996785.1. Lineage (NCBI taxonomy): Eukaryota > Viridiplantae > Streptophyta > Magnoliopsida > Cucurbitales > Cucurbitaceae > Trichosanthes > Trichosanthes truncata. The sequence goes on from JAWPNB010000004.1 coordinate 20,001,668, forward strand.
GTTGTTGTTAATTATTCTGTTGTAACTTCCTAGTTGTTACTCTTCAGTTCTAAAGCTCCTCTTTAAATAGAGCTTAATACCTTTGTATCAATTATCGATTTCATCAATAATACAGCAACAGGTATCAGAGCCATTGACCCACGTCAAAAATGGCCTCTTCTTCTTCTTCTTCCTCATCTTCTACTTCTTCAACCACATCAGCCCTCCCTCAAGTCGCTCTTCCTGTGCTTCTTTTTTCAAATGTTTGCAACCTTGTGTCCATCAAGCTTGATTCCGATAACTATTCTCTCTGGCGTCACCAGATCCTGCCAATTTTTGATGCCCACAAACAGACTGACTACATCGATGGATCTTGTTCTTGTCCATCCCAATTTCTTCAAAGCACTGATGAACCTCCTGCCAAGACTGTTAATCCTCAGTACAGTGATTGGGTCGCTCAAGATCGAGCGATTATGGCGCTGATAAACTCCACGTTGTTGCCCTCTGTTTTATCACTAGTTGTGGGTTGTGCTACCTCTCGATCAACCTGGGTATGTCTTGAAACACGATTCTCATCTGTCTCACGCTTCAATATCATCCAATTGAGATCCTTGCTCAATCTTTAATCAAGAAGCCCGATGAATATGTCGATTCATTCATTCTACGTGCAAAAGACCTAAAAGATCGATTGGCAAATATTGGGGTTTCAATCGATGATGAGGAAATGCTAATCTACATTCTAGATGGATTGCCGGCAGAATTTGGGGTTTTTTTATCCTCCTTACGCATGAGGTCAGATCCCATTCCTTTCGAACAATTATATGCGTTGTTAAAGGCTGAAGAACAATCGATTGATTTACATACTAAATCGATTGAAGCTCTTACTTCTGCTACTGCCTTATTATCCCTAAATCGAAATCAAGAAAATTATCGAGGAGGAGGAGCTCGAGGCCGAGGGCGTTTCTTAGGGAACAGAGGAAATCTCAATTCTAACAGTAGAGGGCGTGGAGAATCAAATTCACAGAGGAGGAGTTCAAATTCAAATGCAACCTGGTCTGATAGAATGGGTACAAGGCCTATGTGCCAAAATTTTCAAAGGTTTAGGCATAATACCCTTGACTGCTTCCACCGAATGGATTATGATTATCAGGGACGACACCCTTTGGCCCAGCTCGCTGCTATGGCAGCTTCTTATTCGAATTCTTCTTCAAATCAGACCCGTTCATCCATGTGGCTGACTGATTCAGGCTGCAACGCCCATATTGCTCAAGATGCTTCTTTACTCGTATTTGTTGTTCCTTGTAACAATGATGAACAAGTTGCTATAGGAGATGGTCAGGGGCTTTCGGTTTAGCACACTGGTAAAGGAATACTTCCAACCCCTTCTTTCAGTTTCAAATTATCTTCTATTCTCCACGCAATGTCTGCAAATCTATTATCTGTCCACAAATTATGCCAAGATAATAACTGTACTGTACTCTTTGATACAAATTCCTTTGTTATTAGAGATAAAAGAATTCACACAATCTTATTTCAGGGGTCTTCTAAGAATGGTTTGTATCCTCTACCATCTATATCTTTCGCTCCAAAAAGTGACTCACAAGCATTTGTCTCTACCATGGTTACTTCTTCCCCTTGGCATGCTCAATTAGGACATCGTTCTGATAATGTTCTAAGTATTACTCTTAAAAAACATTAAAATTCCATGTACTACAAATAAATGTCCTTGTATTAGTTGTCTCAAAGGGAAAATGCATAAACTTTCTTTTCCTTTGTCTATATATTTGTCTGCTTTGCCTCTTAAACTTTTACATAGTGATGTCTGGAGACCAAGTCTAGTCCTGAAATCTCATTTGCTGGCTATAGATATTATGTATCGTTTATTGATGACATGTCTCGTTTTACTTGGATTTTTCCAATGACAAACAAGTCTCAAGTTTTCAATATTTTTCAAACCTTTAAGCTTTTCATTGAAAATCATATCTCCACTTCTATTAAAATCTTTCAAACCGATAGGGGTGGTGAATATACTGACAACTCTTTTCAAAATTTTCTTCGCACTAATGGCATTTCCCATCAAACCTCTTGTCCATACACTCCTGAACAAAACAGTGTCGCTTAACGAAAAAACCGTCACCTCACTGAAATGGTCGTTATTACTCTCATGATTTTTTACCAACCATATTTTGGTTTCATGCGTTTGCTACTGCTTGTTACTTAATAAGTCGATTGCCATCATCTAAACTCAACAATATCTCACCCTTTGAAAAACTCTTCAACCAACAACTTGATATTTTCCATTTAAAAACCTTTGGATGTGCTTGTTATCCTCTTCTTCGTCCTTATAATGATAACAAGTTACAACCCCGAACCTCTCAATGCGTTTTCCTTGGCTACACTCAAAATACTAAAGGTTATATTTGTTACAACATTGAGACTGATAAATGTTTTGCATCGAGATATGTTTTATTTGATGAGACCTTATTTCCTTATGCCAGCTATTCACCATTAAATAGAATTTGAAATTCTCTAGTGTCTAAAAACTCTACCTCAAATCTATCTATCCTTTCTTTGCTACATCAGCAATGTCAAAATCCACCCATTAATTCTCCCCTTTCGAATTCTTCTCCAATTGCTCCACAAACTAATCTTGTCCCTACTACATGTCGTATTTCTTTACCTAGTGTGGCTGCAGGTGCTCCATCTTTGACTAATGTTCATTTGTAAAATGAAACAAGGCTACTTAGCCTCTACTTTTGTTATCAGTACAGCACCGAATGAAGAGCCTTTGTCTTTTTCTATTGCCAATAAGTCGAAGAATGGAAAGTTGCTATGGCTGATGAATTCATGGCTTTACAACGACAAAGAACATGAGATTTGGTTCCTTTACCTGCCAACAAGAATGTTATTGGCAATAAATGGGTATACAGGGTAAAGTGAAATCCAGATGGTTTTGTTTCCGGTAGTTAAACATACGACAGTTCAAATCCTTTTTAATCTAGTTTCATACTTTAAATGGCCTCTTCGTCAAATGGATGTGAAGAATGCCTTTTTACATGGAACTCTCAAAGAGGAAGGATATATATGGTTCAACCTCAAGGATTCTTTGATCCCATGAATCCTAAGTATGTCTGCAAATTGAATAAAACCCTTTATGGTCTCAAACAAGCTCCTCGAGCTTGGTTTGAACGGTTTACATCATATTTACTCACTCTAGAGTTTGAAGCTTCAAAGGCTTATCCATCAATGTTCTTCAGACACACTAAATCCTCCACCACATTTCTACTACTATATGTAGATGACATCATAATCTCTGGGAGTGATTCCATGTACATTGATGTTTTGATTCAAAAT